>AP028262.1:1022500-11022500 GCA_030269945.2 Trilocha varians
GTCATATGTCACTCGCGAAACGTCAGATCAATCTGACAGCTGTTTATTACGTGAAATGATTGTTTAATAATGTTTTGGGGCTTTTTGGTTTTAAGTCGTCTGGTAAGTCAATTTTTGCTAGATGGCGTGGGCTCGCCTCTAAGTAAACAAACCAATTTTGACGTAGGTAAATGGCTGCCTATGGACATCTGTAATGGGGTAATTTGGAACCTACGGTTTTCAAAGAAACACTGATAATTTAAGATATTTTTGATGTGCTGCGTTTACTCTGAAAATGTTCTCTGAAGCCTCTTTTTGTGACGCAGACGAAGTTGCAAGTCAGAAATAAAACTTAAAGAGACCCTCAGCTTTGTCAAACATTCCATTTTCGGCCATAAGACTGTGCCAAAATGCCTCGCATTAACACTTATTCCACACCGTTCATCTTCTATTCACGTCAAACTACATATTAGCAGTAATAAATAATGCATTGAATGCAACACGAAATGCACGAGTCACGGTAAAGCATTAAAAAAAAACAAATGGCGCGCGAAATGACATTTGTCAATCAACCCCAACTGTCAGCTGTCAATGACAATAAATGACGTTTCATAGAAAGTTTTATTGCCTTTGTCGGACATGATTAATGCAATCACTAATGCAAATCTCGCCGTTAGTAGCACGGACAAACAGTTTTTATTGTATGTAGTGATTTATTGTCACGCTTTGAATGGCTGTGGGTGTTTTTAATTTTGCGATTTTTGAGGGAACTATGGTATATTTGGAAGTCTTCTGAACAGTTTGAAGATAAAAGTTTTGGTGTATCGCCGAAATCTAGTTACGCCGATAATTTATGAAGGACCTCACCGATTTGAATAATTATTTTTATTGTTTGTAATTATAACAAGGCAATAAAAAAAACATAAATTATCAGTGTTTCTCTATTTTATTACAAAAATGATAACAACTGACTTCCCTTGAAATCTTGTCCGTTAAAAATTCACATTTTTAAACACAGACCCAAAAGTACTTGTTCGATCTTAAAAGAAATAGGACCCTATGACAACCATGACCTCTCATCTGAATCAAATCGAACCACCCAAACTAAATTAACGAAAATAAAAACACAAAAAACGAATTGACTAACTCCTTTACAAATCGGTCAAAAATAAATTAAACAAAATTATCGAGCTACCCTTAACGCCACAGTAAATAACATCCGCCACGGGCAAGAGGCTATAATTCAACCCTCATCCCCCACCCTTCATATTTCCATCACACGTATCCAGAAAATACAACTGCCTTTCTTTCATTATCAGGTCTATATATCATGCCAGGGTAATGGCTTAGGGGGTGATTCATTACCAATAAATCAATGAGGGGGTGGTAATAGGTCGAATATTGTGCACGTGATTTTTAATGTGCTTTGAGAAATTTAATAGACAGAATAAGTTATTTTTGAGACAAAAAAGTAACGTATGGAACTATGTTTTATTGCAGTAATTTAAATAATTATTTATTAATATCGAAGTCAAAATCATTTGCTATGCGCTATGACTTGTCCTTCTTCAAACGAGACTTGAGGAGGGTCCTTAAGGTAAGGTCGTAGATAGCGACATTTCATTGTCCCCTGACATTGTAGAGGTTCATGAGGGACGGTAACCACTTACGATCAGGTGGCCCATTGGCTCGTCTGCCTACATGGCAATAAAAAAATAATGTGTTAATTTACTACCAGTTCCAACCTATGCCACTGATTTGAACTGGAGAAACAAACTAAAGGGCATGTCATTTTATTGTCCGTGTTAGTCAGCTTTGCATTGAGGACTTTTAGAAGTTATGACCTCTCTCATCAAAATCGGTTCAAATATTTTTTAAATACAAGTTAAACGATCCCAAACACGATGGATCTATCTTGTTTAGCACAAGAGTTCCAATGACCACCTTCCGAATCCATCAGATTAGCGCCATTTTATCATATTATTGCATTGTCACGCGATATACATCTGCGTGCAAAATGTCAGCTCAATCGGAATCCGGGAAGTTTGTTAAATTAGCTTGCAACCCACCCGAACCCACATAGTTACATCGAGTGCAAGTTAATATAAGCTTGTACTCTTATGAGACCTAACAAAAATACATTTATACTTCAAACAACATCAACAGAATACTTCACCTTCACCCCGAACTAATTTAAAGATAAACAACCAGCTGTCAATACTTAAAAACTCGTAAAAAATACTTTAACACATTTTAAATGAGTAAAAAACTTCCATTACCCAACACAATGATTACAAAAACGGCTTCAGTGAGATGTTAGTACAAAATTGACATTTCATTCAATAGGCTGGCTGCTTGAGTGACAGCTGTCAATGATAACGCTGTAACTGACAATTGACGAAGGATCACCGATCGATCGCTGATACCGGGTTTTGGCGCTTGACAGACGCTTTCAAAGATACGATTTTGTTTCAATTTTCAATAAGTTTATCGTGGATGGTTTATTTTGATGTTGGTTTGTTATTTTGATTTCTTTAAACGAGGTTTAAGAAGCGTTCTGTGATTTGGCAATGGCATTAATTCCCTGGCATTGTTATCATGAGCGACGGTAACCACTTATGAGGTAGGCCATAGACTCGTTTAACTGTCTAGCAATATAAAAAATTTAAGCAATAAAATTACAAATCTATCATGTCGACTATGTAACTGGATGAACCGATTTGTTGATTTTTTTGTCAGCAACGCTATACTTCTAGCTTAGTGTTATTTAAGTTTTGATTAAGATTTTTGTAGAGGTTTCTTAAAGGTAGATCGTAGCGGTACAGTGTCCACTATCATTTGTATAGGTCCATGAGCGACGGTAACCACTTATAGTAAAGTGACCCGTTAGCTCGTCCTACATCGCAATAATTGGAACGAAATTCCTTATCGCGCGTTATCGAAAGGGGGCTAGACGGAAAAAAATCTTACGAAAAGTTGTTACGACACTTTTTTAGTTGTCACGACACTTTTTTTGTTTTAGATGATTATTATCGCTAGATGGCGCTGTGATCAAAATCTTTTAAAACACGTTCCTTATCGCGCGTTACGTAAGGAAAAATATATATAAGATATCTTTTAATCGAAAGGAACTTCGTTCTATTCGGGTGTCCCATGACACCTCTCAAGTTTTTTGTGTTTTAGAAAATTTGTCGCCTCTTTTTTGAGTTGTGTCTCCTCTCAACCTTTTTTTAGTTGTTAATATAAAAATTTGCATTTACGCTATTTATGTTCAAGACAATAAAACTATCCTCATGTTAACTTTAAAATAAATGTCAATAAAACTATACTTTTCAATTTGTGTAGGCAGAACTGTTGGTGCCGTATTCAAATTATGACATAAAAACATAATAAAAATAGAAAGGGCCAATCTAAATTTCAGAATGGAGCAATTAATTCAGTATGGAAGAAGTAAAGAGGCGTGTTTTGTCTTACAATGTTTAAACTATGCGATGGAAAGATAACTTTTTATTGAAATCCCTACTACTATTATAAGGGGGTGTCGCGACGGGAAAGTGTGCCGCAGTGCGTAACGCGTCGCGCCACCACGCATAACCCCGTGCTGTGTTCTGGCCTCAGCCGCAGCAGCTTTTTTTTTAGTTAGAGGAAATCGCCGGATCCCCACCCGCCCCGGTGGGGTGTGGGAGTTGAACCTCACTAAAACCTCCAACCGCTCACACTCAGCGTCCGAACCCCGGCTGAGGCCAGAACCCAGCACGGGGTTATGAGGGACGGGGCGACGCATTACGCCATCGGCATTCTTTCCCGTCACTCCGTCCCCGTGATGTCGCAGCAGCTAGTACTACATAAACTTATAAGTGGGTACCGTCGCTCTGCTCAATGTCAGGGGACACTATGAGGCTGATACCTACGACCTACATTTAAGGACTCTCGAAATTCAAAATATTACGAAAACGGAAATGTTTTTTTGGAACGAAGTTCCTTAGCGCGCGTTATCGAAAGGGGGGGGGGGAAATTCTTATGAAAAAGTTGTCACGACACTTTTTTGTTTTAGATGATTATCGCTAGATCGCGCTGTGATAAAAATCTTTAAAACAATTCCTTATTTTGTTTTATATGATTAATTCTAGATGGCGCTGTGATCAAAATACATTAAATTAAATTTTAAATTGAAAAAATAAAATTTAATTACAATTCCCTCACGCATTAATCGAAAAGAACTTCGTTCCATCCGGGTGTCCCTTGACACCTCTCAAGTTTTTTTAATTGCATTACTGATAAACGCGCTTACGGTTGGTCTCATGAAAATTGTTTTGTTTCAACACTGTTGCTAACAAATCCTAGCATAGCATATCTCCACACACTCCTTTATCACACACAGCATCCAAAACTAAATATTTAGAGCACCAATGTAAAGTTATTAAAGCAATAAAATGTGAATTTTACGATCGACAGTACAACCGAGTCTGACTCCATAATAAAACTGAATGGAACGATGCTTTGATTTATAATGTACCTGAGCTCTTGATGCTGGATTTGATTGGTTGTGATAGGATATCGTTTTTATGTTATTTACTGTAGTTTGGTGTTAAATTTATTACGTTTTAATGCAATTGTTTTTAAGGTTTAAACAAAATTGTTGCATCTGGGGGTTGGAAAATCCACACGTCACCATTGAGAAACCAATGCCCACAAAGAGTTACGGTTTGGTGTGAGTTTTGGTACGGCGGCATCACTCGGCAAGGAGCCGCCGTTACGGTCAATGGCGAGCGTTACCGTGCCATGCTCAACGAATTTTTGTTTCCAAAAGTTGAAGAGTATGACATGGACGACATTTGGTTTCAACAGGATGGCGCAACATGCCACACAGCCAACATGACAGTCGAACTTTTGGAAAATGCAAACTTTATATGGCCCACCCCTTATAATACTAGAGCTAGTCACTTTCCATGAAAAGGATCTTGCTCAGGGTCTAAAGATTGTCTGTGCCAAATTTCATCAAAATCGGTTGAAAGGTTTAAGCGAGAAAGCGTAACAGACAGACAGAGTTAGTTTCGCATAATATTAGTATGGATTAGTAGGGATATATCGGTGTAATGATTTTTGTGGACATCTTATTGGACGCTAATCTGTTCAAATCTGATAGTAAGAGGACTTCAAACATTTGAGACCTTTTGAACTGACTTTCCAAAAGGAAGAGTTTTAAAGTTGACTGTAGATGATCTGAGAAGTACGTTTGGAGTTATGTTTAATTAAAGCATAAGGTTTTTGGAACGAAGATCCTTATCGCGCGTTATCGAAGCTAGACGGAAAAAAATCTTACGAAAAGTTGTCACGACACTTTTTTTGTTTTAGATGATTATCGCTAGATGGCGCTGTGATCCAAATCTTTTAAAACACGTTCCTTATCGCGCATTACGTTAGGGAAAAAAATATAAGATATCTTTTAATCGAAAGGAACTTCGTTCTATTCGGGTGTCCCATGACACCTCTCAAGTTTTTGTGAACTATATCTCTCAATATTTGTCTGCCCATGTTCGCATTTATTTTCTTTTCTGGAAATCTGAAACAACTTCAGCACCTTTTTTTTGAAAATCGGTTATAAAATAATATTTCGTAATAAATGAGAAAATGCATAAAGCCGTCCCACGATCGTGAGTCAAAAATTATTCATTTCATTCGCGACAACGTCATGTAACTTTGATGTATGGTTGTGTTGACCAATAATACTCGACTGTTTCATTTTTATGGTAAACCGTCACATGTCCAATGTTACTAAATGTCTATGTGTCTGATTTATTATAAGCGTATAGCTGCACATAGCACAATCCTATAACACACTGCTGGATATAGGTACATAGCGGCAACGCAGTGTGCTCTGACAATGTAGAGGTCCATCAACGACGTTAACCGCTTACGAAAAGATTTACCAAAAGTTTATTTATTTATTTATAAAGGGCACCAACATGTTATACACCCGAACACGCAATACAAGTATATTAAAAGACTTCCAGTATAGACTTAATGCTAACACAATTATAGGTGCCGACTGCATGCCTATTTTAAATTAGCGGTCAAAGACCAAACAATAAAAAAAATTCAAAAATAAAAATTATATACAACTAGCTGCCCCAAGCAACTTCGTCTGTGTCGAAAAAATAAAAAAAAAATTAGGGGTGGACTACCCCTAACATTTAGGGGGATGAAAAATAGATGTTGGCCGATTCTCATAGATACCGGATAAGCACAAAAAATTTCAACAAAATCGGTCAAGCCGTTTCGGAGGAGTTCAAGTTCGAACACCGTGACACGAGAATTTTATATATTAGATTTAAAAGTGAAAAATAATATGATTTAAAAGTTTACAAGTAAAAAAAAAATTAAAACAACAATTGCAATTTAAAAAAAGATTATGACTATAAATTAAAAATTGTCATGGACGAATATCAGACATAGCCGTCTGAAACCTCCAATTCCACCAGAGAAGAGATCCAAGGAATTTTTGCTAGGCAGTTGGTTAAAAAGGCCTGTTGCAGTCAAAAAGGAGAAAGAGGAGTACTCCACAATTTTTTATATAATATTAAAATTAACTTTGTCATTATGTTTATATATTAAACTTTTTTTGTTATTTTATATCACTGTTTTGTCACAACCCATACTTTAACTTTAATGTTTTCTCTCAATTACATTTTCTAACTATACCAAAAATCTTTCTAATATCAAGTTAATCTAACATACAATCAACAAGAACCAATATAATATTTTTATTAAAACTAAATATTATTATCAGCGTGCGATTGTAGTATACAAGAGTAATAAATCATAGGTTGGGACGTAATTAACGAAATTTATGAGTCCTCGTAAATTTTATTTGTACGCCATTATATTATGTGATACACGACAATGAATGAGGTCACTACGTAGTTGCCTGGCTGAAATCAGTATGGGATAGCTTAAGCGACATCCGATGGATCCTATGAAAAATAATGAAAATAAATTTATTAATAAAAAATTGGTTGCCTGTAAAGTCGGTATACGGGCGAAAGTTTTACGTGACAAAGACTCGGGCATGGTTAGCCCGCCTAAGAGCGAGAGAGACGGACATAAAAAGTGAAAGGCACGCGTGCCTCTCACTCGCTCTCATTGTGAGCGCATAACGTGAGCGGAGCGTAACGCAGTTTCTTGAAGTGTCACCCGGCAAACCAATTTAAAAGACGTTGTCACGTCAAAAACTTAATATCTATACATATACATATATCTTGCGGTTACCTCACTAGGCAAGCCTGTATCGAGGTAAACCAATACTACCCGTTTACAAACAGATTTTTTAGCCTCTAATATAATATTCTAACTTACCAACTATCTTAAGTAATTACTAAAACATACTATGAAAAAAGAGAAAGAAAAATTAAAATAAAAAAAGGTTGCCTGTAAAGTCGGTATACGGGCGAAAGTTTTACGTGACAACGACTCGGGCATGGTTAGCCCGCCTAAGAGCGAGAGAGACAGACATAAAAAGTGAAAGGCACGCGTGCCTCTCACTCGCTCTCATTGTGAGCGCATAACGTGAGCGGAGCGTAACGCAGTTTCTTGAAGTGTCACCCGGCAAACCAATTTATAAGACGTTGTCACGTCAAAAACAACACAGATATAACTTCTGACTATTCATTTTATTCCTCAACAAAACTATATCAGTCCACTCACTATGTGCTCAGTTTCGTCGTATGACAAAGTCTTTAACCATTAATAGTAGAGGAGCCCAAGCGGGGATTCCGGGATTTACTACAGCGCGGCAGATTAATATACAGGGGGTACCTTGTACCCGGTTAAGTACCTCCACAAAATATGAGGCCCATATCTAAGGCCGCCCGTGAAGGATACAGGATCAGATTAGTAAAAAAAAATTGATGATCAGAAATTCTCGAGCGCGTCAGATTAAGGTAGGGTGAGTTAATTACATCCTAAAAAGTGTATATTCCAATAATCTGACAATTTGAGAGTGACGTAAAAAAAGGAGACGGTAACAAAGTTGTAAAAAAAAAAGTCATCTCGACATTCTCGAGCGTAGCTAAATTTTTTTTTATTTTGAAGGAAATAATTCAAGAATAATAAAAAATATATAATCTGACGATTTCCGCAAGCCGAAATAACAAAAATCTTATATATATAAAAATGAATTGCTGTTCGTTAGTTTCGCTAAAACTCGAGAACGACTGAACCGATTTGGCTTATTTTAATCTTGAAATATTCGTATAAGTCCAGGGAAGGTTCGTTCGAGAGATATCATGAACGATAGAAACCCGAAAAGTGTTTTTCGGGATTCCGAAATTTATCTCCGAAATTTGTGAGTCGATCAAAATTACTTATGAGGATGATAAAACTACGTCGAATGGTGCCAACCGCATTAAAATTGGTTGATCCATTCGAAAGTTATTGCAGTTTGAAAATTCCAAAAATAGTGTTCTATGAAACTTCTATCAGACTTTCGAGCTGGGAGAGCTCAAATGCATAGAAATATTATTTCTTTGAACTCAGGAATGGAATTAGCGGGAAGTTGCAGGGATGGCTTTAAAGTGAACCATTAACCTATTTTTTTTTTTTGTCAGATCAGGCGAATCCCTCTAGATAATCGTCAGATTATGAGACAGTACGTTTAGAACATAAAGATAAACCATATATATCTTAATCTGACGCGCTTGAGTATTTCAAAATGGCGATTTTTTTTTGCACATTACGAAAATGGCTGCGAGTTTGCGTCCCATCGAAATCGTCAGATTAGTGAATGAGAGCTTTTTTTTTGGTGTACTTAACACTCCCTTAGAAAATCTGACGCGCTCGATATTTTTTTTTTTTTTTTTCATTTTCAACCTTTAAATACAACCACCCGCATCACGCAAACGATCAGATTAACATACGTACGTTATTAAAAATACGTAGGGCATTGATGCTATCAATATCTGACGCGCTCGAGGATGTCCATGCAACAGTTTTTTTTTACATCTTTAAAAATCTATAGCCCCTTTCCCCACCGATGTAAAGGTATATGTCATATAACATTTTTTTCTTCTTATCATCTAAGCTTTGCATCCCAATAGGTCTCTTCAACGCTCGAGTAAATCCCCATTTAGCATCGTCGCCTCCTCTATTATAACCGTTTAACCTATGTGTAGTATAAATGACAAAACTCAATTTTACAGGAGAGAATTGAATGTTCTACATTTAGTAACGTTGTTAGGACTTTCACCAATTGGAACGAAGTTCCTTATCGCGCGTTATCGAAAGGGGGCTAGACGGAAAAAAATCTTATGAAAAGTTTTTAGATGATTATTGCTAGATGGCGCTGTGGTCAAAATCTTTTAAAACACGTTCCTTATTTTTGTTTTAGATGATTCTATAACTTTTCGCAAGAATTTTTCCCGTCTAGCCCCCTTTCGATAACGCGCGATAAGGAACTTCGTTCCAACACCGATATTTCGCTTAGAGACCATCATTTAACTAGCTTTATATTATCTTGCACTCTATGTACCTATGTAAGTGCGGATTAATATTCTTGCTACTACATTATACCTCGAAACATGCAAAACAATTGACAATCAAGAAAATCTAATTATAAACTTATTTAGACACTCGCGGTTTTCTATAATACTTTCATGCATTTTCACTAAGGGTTAATGCTCAGAGAGTCTTGTAGATACAGTGAGTGTGGTGTCCAGTGGTACTACCCAAAAGCGAACGAGAAAGAGGGTAGACAGATTTGTTTGCTCTTAAATCGACCCGCAGTATCCAGTCTTCTCGTGATCATAACGTTTGCAACAACGTTGAAATATCGAGACAACTCAATTAATTAAATATCGTGGTAAGAACGTTGAAAATGCATGAAAGTATTATTAAACTTCATTCACGACAAAAGTAAAAAACCCAAAATTACCAACGTAAATTCTAAAATTATCTCGACCGAGATACAGTTGACATATTTACGACTATTCAAGACTTAAACTTAATCCCACATCGCTATAGGGACAAGGACCCTAAGCATTCGTCACATAGTGCCACTAAATTATCATACTACGCCATGATATGACGCGGGCCTCCCATTAAAACGCTTTTGATTTAGAATCCTCCATAAAATTGATTTATGTTTTCACGCCAACAAACCCTCAGAACTATTATATTAACATTTTCGTGGATAACCTTTTTAATAACATAACGACTCATCTCCAAATTGACGCACGGGAAACACAACCTTAAACACTCAACAATAAAGTTGAAGCAACTTAGCAAAGATGAGTTAGAGTTGTGACTGTTTACGATGAAAAAAATTATACAGTTGCAAAGTCGTAAAAATGAAGATTTCAATTCTATTTTGTACGTGATAAGGTTTATATTTGTATGTTACCAGTAGTTGGTCAGACCATTGTTTTTGAATATTGCCGTTCTGTAATTTTGTTGTAGCTTATATTTTCGGTGTGATGCAACGTAAAGTTTTTGTTTTAAAACGACACTATTTTGATGATTAAGATTATTTTTTGTGGTAAAATGGTATAAGCATAAGCATATTATTACCATCATCATCATCAACTCGTAGACGTCCACTGCTGGACATAGGTCTCCCTCAAACCTCGCTACAACGACCGGTTCTGCACTTTTGCTTTTGAAAATATTTAATTACAACAGTATTTATACTTTACAAAAATCTAAAATATAGTTTTTCGAAAAAAAAATATTGATTGCCTGTAAAGTCGGTATACGGGCGAAAGTTTTACGTGACAACGACTCGGGCATAGTTAGCCCGCCTAAGAGCGAGAGAGAGACAGACATAGAAAGTGGAAGGGACGCGTACCTCTCACTCGCTCTCATTGTGAGCGCATAACGTGGGCGGAGCGTAACGCAGTTTTTTGAAGTGTCACCCGGCAAACCAATTTATAAGACGTTGTCACGTCAAAAAATAACCACTAGTTTTCATAATCTCCAAACCTAGTCAATACAAGAACTAGACTACGCACAATTGACTGACCATTTATCTACGTTACATAAGTGTTATTTCAAAGCGATTGACACCTCTAACTTTATAGCCGACTCGTAAAAAGGACAGGCAATAATTTAAAGGTTTAATGCATCACGTCCAATAGCTGGACAGTGGTTTTATGACGGTGAAAACGAAATGTCACCAATCGACGGTGACTGTCAATCGTAAAGTGTTCAAAATATGTTCGAATGCTATCGGCATTGTTGATTAATATGGTATTAAAAGTTTTACAGCGACACGCCCTAGTATGTGTTTAAATTTAATGTGTTTTTATAGGTCTGTCTGATTGTTAGTGGTTTCAGTCGTTTATGGACCTCTGCAATGTCAGGAGACCCTTTCATTTAGTTCTAAAGGACTGTCTTCTCCTTTGAAAATTTATTCTGTTTTTTTTCTTATAGAATGTTAACCGTTTAACGATACATAGCACTGTACTGTACTGTACCAACCCATTACTGCCCACTGTTGGGCTCAGGTCTCCTCAGATTAGGCATAGTCCACCACGCTTGCCCAGTGCGGATTGGAGACTTCACATATCTTCAAAGGATTTTTAGAATCCTTTTCCGACATGCAGGTTTCCTCACGATATTTTCCTTCACCGATTTTAGCCAGTGGTGTTGTGAAAAATTGCACATAAACCTTTTCCACATTTAGATTTAGAGGTACAAGCCGGCCGGTTTTGAACCCGCGACCTCCCGTTCGGAAGGAAGCGCTTCGACCACTCGGCCACTACGACTTCTCGTACATAGCACAGCTTCGTGAAAACAAATAATTTATAAAATTAATGTAGTATCTAATGGTCATAAAAATTCTAAAAGACAAATAAATATGTCGCTCGTTAATGCAGAACGGTTTCAATACAAAAAGTGACAGTTATACATTTAAAAATAAAAAAGATACCAAATTTAAATTATTTAATAATATCTATGGTCAAACACTGGCACTGAACAGAGATTAAAATACAATTATTAAAAAATAACAAAATTCGAATATAGAATCTCGCGAATGTTACGTAGAATACGGCAAGTTGTTCGTTTCGCAAAGTTCCCGGACCCGAGTCCCCTACTACATAAATCAATTTGTCAATGACTTGACGTGTACACGTGCACAATATGTGACACACAGTTTGTGTGTGTGCGGTATTTTTATGTATGAATTTAAATAGTGAATTGTACTTTCTATTTTTAATCGACTGGTCGTTTTTTGATGATTATTTTCGTGTAGATTAATGAAAATTATCATGCTTGTTGATATCGAAATGCTACCAGTTCGGAAAAAATAAATAGCCACCGTTCTGAGACGAACTGGCAAGAAACTCAGCGGGCATGTTTTTTTTGTACTCATTTTTGTAAAAAAATGTTGAGAAGAACTAGCAAGACAGTGCAAGAAAAATAAACTTAAATGAACATAAGTTTCTTCACAAAAAAAATTTCAAGTGAAAAGTCTACTTTTTTTTATTGCCATGTAGGCAGATGAGCCAACGGGCCACCTATTGTAAGTTGTTAGTTAATCACAATTCTTATATACGAGTATAAAACGCAATGAATATGTGGGTACACTTCGGGCCGCGCAAATAATAACGCGACGGCATTGCGAGTACTGTTTGAACCCTTTTGTAACGCAGACGAAGTTGCACGGGTCAGCTAGTTCTTATATAAGACTCAGATGTTTTACTTGTTTAAGTAAGCTGTTGTCACTAATCATGTTATTATAATAATTAATAAAGATAATCACGAAACAGATAATAGTAACTATCTTTGGATGAATACGACTTTTGTCATTGATACATCCTTTTTGATAAGATATTTAATTTTTTCAATCATTTTCCTTAAGATAATTATTTTACGTCTTCAGATATAATAAATTTTGTTCTATAAAATGTTTTTTGACTGTTATATGAAGACTTTTCATTTAAAGTCTTAAAACTCAATTTGTGTGACCTACTTTTATTCATTTTGAACACAGATAAGATTTAGAACTATACACTTCTAAACAGATACTGCATAAGAATAATAAAGTTGTATGTAAAGTACACATCGGGATTAGGTTACACCCTTTTCCAAATCCTAACTTCCAATTAGGTTATTATTTACGCTGACTGAAATGAAATGAAATACTTTATTTTCAACATTGATGACGTACTCATTTTTGTTGACGTCAAAAGTTACAAGCTACTACCAGTTCGGACACAAAAAATAATAATTATAACCACCGCCCTGAGAAGAACTAGCAACTCAGCGGGCATGTCTTTTTTTTTGTATAATGAGCAATTTTTTTTTTAACTACAAACTAACTAAAGCTATCTACTAGTATCTACTTCTTCATTACCCAACGTGTCATATATTATTAAGTATTATAGGAAATAGTCAAAGCACACATATCTATCGTTTCTGTTACACAATTTTCTACTGTCGTCGCTCATACAATTTATGGATGGTATTAATCAATAGTTTGATAATTCCCAAAACAAAATAAATTATGTTTCATCATTACCTTGTATTTTTTTCTCGGTAATTTATTTGACAACACGAATTTATTTGACGTTCGTCTCTGATGGAAGTGTTTTATTTTGGTTTTAACATAAGATATTAGATTTGTTGGGAAATGTGAATCTTAATCTACGATGTCTGTGGGTTAAATCATTTGGACCAATATTATAGTGTAGGCTGTTACCTTGATTCTATCTGATTTATTGATAAGAGTGAATATTTTCTACTGATTAAAATTAATGAGGTGGCATTTGTTGTATCGATCTTCGACTCAAAAATAGTATTGTTTAAAATGTAATAAATTACAATAACAGCCAATGATGCTGCAGAAAATATTACAAAAACGACTTATTAAAAACTATGTAAGTTATATGTTTTCTACCAATTCTATAAACATACCTATAACTAAGCCTTCTTTTCCTCTACGGAGGAAAAAGTACCTATCACAGGTCAAATTCATGTAAAATGGTGTACACCGTATAGCATTTGTCTCACATAAGATACAACACATCTCACGTTACCACCACCATCTATGGCTATGGAATATGACTTATGCTTCTTCAAACGAGACCTAAGAAGGTTTTTAAAGGTCGTCCTCTGACATTGTAGAGGTCCATGGGCACTGGTATCCATTTACAATCACGTGATCCGTTGGCTAATCTACCTTCGTGGCAGTAAGATGAAGTACATACTAATGAATGGAAACCAACCCCCTCTTCGGAGGAGACCTGGGCTCAGGAGTACCAAGCTTACTTAAGCTACACGTCACAGGAACCAGGTGGCAAATCCCATTTTCGCTAGAAACACAATACGCGCATCTGTCCAAATATGAGACCGTGAAAAATGGCGTATGTGCGTTGTTTATTAGAAATATTCGTGGCAATAATTCTTCGATACCCTTACAGCGGGATTGTAAATGAAACGATCGTCCGATTACTGAACGTGTTTACTCAATAATTCGATACGACGCGTTTCTTGGTACAAGTTGATAGGAGAAAGCGGTTTTATGTCAGTGAATCTAAAAAAATACTTATTTGTAAGAAACTTGCAATATTTCTTTATAGCAATAAATGATTTATCGTATTTTCTATAAAAATAATTGTTCTTTCAATGTTTTAGGGCAAATCAAAATTTTCTTCATAAATAAAGAGGCTATTAGAAAATAGTCAATATTGTAATGCTGCTTAGGTATCAGTTCTCGCGTCATTTTAATAACATGGTTTAATTCTGTTCTATGATTTCACACAGATAATAACTGCAATAGACATTTTTTGAAAGAGTCTATCTTTCACTAAATAACATGATCATATGTATTCCACAACCTCCTTTCGATTTGATTTGAAATATTATATCTTTCTTTATAAAACGTAATATGCATCAAACAATTACACCTTATTAATTTACTACAACCGTTTACAATAACTCATATTCTAAGTAAGTAGTATAAAAGTTATACTATATTGTATAACTAATACTCCAAATATCATAGTCATATCATCAAAACGCTTTCATCTCACAACTCAAAACCTAACTTACGCTCCAGCCACGACTCGTCATTTCTCGCATTGTCGTAATCCGCTGATTTACTAGCAGCATTAATCAGGTTGACGGTCGATAGGGACTAAATCACTGCCAAACAAACTCGAGCCGTCAATAACGTCTCTAAAACAACTGAAATAAGCACCATAATCGCTTGACAGCTATTTATTTGCACTACTGCATGTTATTGCTTGTAATACTTTTTGCGAATTTTGTGCAAGATACAACCGTTTTTTTGTTTCGTCAGTCTATACGTCAGTTGACGGCTCTCTGATTTATGTCGGACATTTCCTGTTTTGTCCGTTGAGAGGGTTTGACTGTAACATGAGAATTTGTAGTTTTGATTTATAAGAGTATTGTTGCTTGTTCCAATTTTGAATTTAATTGTATTAGAAAGCATGAGTTATGTAAGACGGAAAAAATGTTGTTGCGTTTTTTCCGCCATTTTGAATTTAAGTGGTACTACCTACTTACTATGGAATGGACTCCCATCCGCGGTGTTCCCGGAGCGCTTTGACATGTCCCTCTTTAAACGAGGCTTAAGAAAAGTCCTGTATGGGTAGGCGATAGATAACGGCCCCTCTTTGCCCTGGCATTGCAGAGATCCATAGGCGAGGGTAACCGCTTACCATCAGGTGTGCCGTAGGCTCGTGTATCTATTAAGCTATAAAAAAAATATTTATCATAAATTTTCCAAAAAATATTTTCAATGCATACATACTTCTTTCAGTGGAATACATTTACTAAAACAGAATATAATATAATACATTTCCTAACATAATCGGTAATTACTTAAATTTACACATACATACAATTGCTATTCATTTCCTTTATTATCTTAAAAAAAAGTATATATCATAACTGGGAAAATCCCAATCACATAACACACGAAAATAGAACCATTATCAATTTTCAGTTTTAAAATCCGCGTAATAATCATTTTTATGCTAAAAATAACACTATCTTAAGAAAATCACGTAATATTTAATTTTACATAAAATAATCAATCAATCGATTAAGGAAATTGATTAAATACTTGACAACAGGATTCTGAAGTTTTATCATTGGATATAATAATAATGATTATTATGATAATGATAATCTTTCAATAAAAGAACACCTGATGTAGTAAAAAAGTGAATTAATTTTTATCAAATGAAAAGCTGATCATAAATGTAATATTTAATCAAAATACAGGGTGGATCTGTAACTTTGGACAATCTGACGTGGGGTGAATGACCTGTCGAAATACAACTTAGAACCACTTTTATTTTAGATGAAAAAAATTTTCATTATCCGAATCCGGAAGTCCGCAAAGATAGTCGTACGTTTACCATACAATGTAAGAAAAAAAAAAATAACCGATCCAAAAAATAAAAATGGTGCTAAGTTGTATTTCAACAGGTCATTCACCTCACGTCAGATTACACATCACAAAATTACAGACCCACCCTGTATAGTATAGAGGCGATTAGAAAGTAAGAAATTCATTTTAAAGATCTTGGATATCATGTAGCAGTAAAATGCAGACTAATACAAGTAAAACGAGCCCAAAAACGACGGATCTATCTTGCTAGCACAAGAGTTCCTATGACTACCTTCCGACTCCATCATCAGATCAGCATCATTTTGTCATATTGCATTGTCACGCGATAAACCTGCGTGTGTGTCAGCTCAATCGTAACCGGGAAGTTTGTCAAATTTAGTTAGCAAGATTCCATCCGAACTTACATAGTTACACCCAGTGCAAGTTAATATGTATACAGGGTGTATTTTTAAAGAAGGTAAATATTGCAGGAGGGTGATGAGTACTCTGTTCTAAAACGGAATATTACAAAAAATAGGTAAAATTTCAATTTTTTTTTTTCGACAGAACTACCTCAAACATAAACAATTTCGGCTAAAAGAGTGTTGACTAACGACCTCTAGTGATCTCGCGCACCCCACACCTCCGCCACACCCATCAGCTGTCGAAAAACCATCATTTTGCAAAAATTTTAGATATTTTTAAGTTGTGATTTTGGCATTAAGCCATCTTTGGTAATAATTTATTTTTACTGGTCGTATATAACCATCAGCTACCATGACCTTCAATATGTACCCTCACTAAGAAATCACCCTGTAAAGCTGGTAAAAAAACGACTCCCATTTCGTACTAACAACACAAAAAGTAATTTAAATTCAATACCAAAATGAAATTCTTAACGTAAATTCTATTATACTGGAAGCATTATTGAATGCCCACTACTGGGCTCAAGTCTCCTCAGTAGAGGGATTAAGTATCATAGTCCACACTTGCCGAATGTTGGTTTTGGACTTCACATATCTTCAAACAATTTACTCTCAATAATATGTAGGTTTCACTATATAACCTTTTATTGGAACGAAGTTCCTTATCGCGCGTTATCGAAAGGGGGCTAGACGAAAATTCTTATGAAAAGGTTGTCACGACACTTTTTTTGTTTTATATGATTAATGTTAGATGGCGCTGTGATCAAAATATTTTATTTAAGTTATAATAATTAGTTAGTTTAAAACGTCTGTCTCTCTCTCTCTCTTATAGAAAGACTAACTTTAAACTTACTAATTATTATAACTTAAAAAAAATAATTTTGATTACAATTCCCTCACTAATTAATCAAAAGGAACTTCGTTCCATCCGGGTGTCCCTTGACACCTCTCAAGTTTTTTTGACGTTGGTTAAACCCCCCAAAAACAATTGCTTCACGGTTTTAATGAAAGAAAATGAACATTCCAATGATGTCACAGTTATGACGTAAGGGCGAACTCAATAAAAAAAAAGATGGCAATTTGAGACAAATGACGTGTTTGTGCCCCTATCTCATTATCCATATTAATATATCGTGTTATTGTTATATGTAAAAATTCAGAAATTTAATCTGTTAACACGTTAAGCCCCCGGTGACCTCATGGTGTTTAACGTGTTAAAAATACACTTTTTCAAACACAGACCCAAAAGTACTTGTACGATCTTAAAAAAATTGGACCGTATGACGACCATTCTGACACCAGAATCATTCAAATCGGTCCACCCAAACTAAAGTTATGAAGGAACAAACATAAAAAACGACATGAGTTCCTTTTTGGAAATTGGTTAAAAATGTATAGAAGCGTCATATAGCAGTAAGATATGGCGAGGATAGGACATCCGTCCGTTGTTCGTATCACATTTTTAGAACACTCCCTATAACTGTAACAACCCATTACTGCCCACTGCTGAGCTCACATCTCCTCAGAAGAGGGGTTAGGCATAGTCCACCACGTTTGCCCAATACGGATTGGGGACTTCACGAATCTCCGAAATATTTTTATAACCCTTTTCCAATTCAAGTTTCCTCACGATATTTCCCTTCATCGTTTTAGCCAGTGGTGTTGTTAGAATACTTAATTTTAACATTAAGATTTAGAGGCACAAACCGGCCGGTTTTGAACCCGCGACCTCCCGTACGGAAGGCAAGCGACAACCACTACCCCACTACGACTGCCTCGGCGAACACTCCCTAATGTGACGATAAATCTAAAACTTACTCGTACAGTAAATCAAGTTGATCTGTCTAAGGGCGAATAAAAAATATGCGTTGATTAGCCTTTGTTGCTTTGTTGGGGAGTTTCTCAACTTTGTTTGTACTTTGTTTTTAGACAATAGTTTTAGAAGTCATATTTCTTATGGTATATTATAGTCTTTACATAAAATTATACAAAAAATCTTTTATACAAAAAATCTTATTTACTTTGTATATTATTTAAATCTTAATAATAACTTTTGCTCCCCGGCTGGGTAAAGGGCTTGATTCAGAAGGCGGTCGTTCTTGACACGGCACGTATTGTGAGGAGGTTCCTCTCTCTTGAGCCCTGACCACTGATGGCTTGGGTCGAAGACCTCGTCTTCAGTGGCCCTCTGTTTTTTATATTGTATTTTTAAATTTTATTTTTGCTATTTTTTTTTAAATATAATGTAAAAAATAAGTGAAAATAAATGAATACAACTATGTAAAATATAAATATTACAAATAATGCTTTAAAGATCCTGAATATCATGTAGCAGTAAATTGATGGAGTGGGATTGCAGCCATAGGAACTCCTACACTAAACAATAAAACTCGTCGTGTTTTTTGCTCGATTTACTTGTCCTTCTTAAAACGAGGCTTGAGGAGGGTCCTTAAAGTTAGGTCGTAGGTAGCGACCCCGCAGTGTCCCCTGACATTGCAGAGGTTCATGAGCGACGGTAACCACTTCCTATCAGGTGGGGCGTTGGCTCGTCTGCCTACATGGCAATAAAAAAAATACTTGTCTTGGCTATAACTCAAATGCTTTCCAGATTATAAACTTAGTTAATTTTTTAAACACTTGCAATTATCTACATTACTTTCACATAAAAAAATCGTGGTAAGAACCCGTTAAATAAAAGAGCTACTATGTAAAAAGTTCTCTTTAAAACAGTTTCTGTCAGAGTATGATATCGTATAAGATACATTTTCTACGCTTACGAAGACGCAGACGAAGTTGCTCTAGTTAAGTATATGAAAGAACGATGAAAACAAACAGTGTTAATAATTATTCATTGTGTTTTTAAGAGCAAGCCTCACGCAATTGAAGCCCGGCATACCGACTATGAGATGTCGTAAAAATTTGTTCTAGAAAAATCTGTGGAGTAGTATTTGGTATTATAGTTTTTATTGTTTTACTTAAGGATTTTTTGAACGAACCTAAAGGTAGAAAGAGTGCCGAGAGCGTAACGCGTCGCGCCGTCCCTTATAGCCTCGTGATGGGTTCTGGCCTCAGCCGGGGTTGGGCGCTGAGTGTGAGTGGTTGGAGGTTTTAGTGCGGTTCAACTCCCACATATATAATCCGGTGGTTTCCTTCAACTGAAAAAAAGGTTAGAACAGTAATATTAATTGTAGATTTATTTATTGTATACTACAAGAATATGAAGAAGGAAGTCGTAGTGGTCGAGTGGTTAAAGCGCTTGCCTTCCGTAGGTCACACGTTCAAACCAAACGACTTGTCAATTTTAATTAGTAAAAGATTAATGTGAAATCATAACACCACTGGCTAAAAATCGCAAAGAAAAATCGTTATGAAACCTGCATACGAAAATGATTCTAAAATCCTTCGAAGATTTGTGAAGTCCCTAATCCATGGCAAACGCAGACTGACCTAAATCTGAGCCCAGCAGTGGCGTCTGTAATCGACTCTCATACCACACTTGCAGGACGGTTGGAACTCCTTCCTCTAAAGACAGCACAATATGACTTAGACTACTTCAAAAATCTTTAACCACAGTTCGACTCCACTATACCCCAGTCCGTGACCGGGCGCAGACATCTCCTGACTTCTTAATGCGAGCAGGCTCCTGTCTTAGCATATTGCAACTCTCTAAATAACGCCATTATTCCGAAGATCCTCGCCAAATACAGAAACGTTATCACAAGCAAAATATTTGATGGGCCGGGAGCAAATTGAATTTATTATTTAAGCACAATCAGGGGGCGGGCTTGTGTCCACGTTACTCTCAGTTTTTTGGGACGTATTTGGGTTTATAGTTTGGGGGCTAAAATACGTTTAATGATGTCTGGAATAGTGATGTGTAGTTTCTGGCGACAATAGCGCCATCAGCCTACTATAAGGACAATGATTACTTGAACGATTGCACAAAGTGGGATTGAGTTGCTCGCCAAGGTCATTTCATTAACTTAATCGATTTTTTTATTTTTTATATTTAATGAAAAATTGTATAATACTGTTAAAATACTTTATAAAATATATATGCTCATAAAAGGAAAAATACATGCCCGCTGAGTTTCTTGCCAGTTCTTCTCAGGACGGTGGCTACAATTATTATTTTTTTGTGTCTGAACCAGTGGTAGCTTTTAACTTTTGACGTCAACAAGAATGAGTACGTCATCAATGTTGAAAATAAAGTATTTCATTTCATTTCACAGTCAGCGCAGGACAACACAATCATCACATAAAAGTTACCCCCCACACTAATACCTAAGTCCGGCCCTGTCCAGCATCCTACATATTTATGAATGACCCATTGACGGATATGAGAGCGGGGTTAAGCAGTTTTCCAGATAGTTGTTGAGGAGGAAACAACGACGGGCCTGGGACACGTTGGGTTTGAGGTCGGGACAGCCATCATATTATGGACTCAAGGTTTTTATTATTATGTATTTTGACTATAAATTCTAAGTACGTACCTGGTTGATGTTGAAGTATTTTTGTGATAACTAGCTTCTGCGTCATAAGTTTGACTCCGAATTAGGATCAGTGCAGGAAAAGAAAATTTATGTTGTTATTTAATTCCGAGTATTTTATATTATCATCAGCCTATAGACGTCCACTGCTGGACATAGGCCTCCCCCTGCCCTCGCCACATCGACCGGTCCTGCGCCATCTGCATCCAGTGACCTCCCGCGATCTTGACCAGATCGTCGGTTCATCTTGTCGAGGGTCTACCAACATTGCGCCTACCAGTTCGTAGCATTTTATATTTATTCCTAATAACCTTTTCTGTACTTCTATAAATATAATATCAAAACCAAAATTAGCCAAAAACTAAAGAAATACAAACAACTTTTTTAATTTTTCATAAACTTGTTATAAAAAAGATTCATATCGCTAATTGTCCTGTTTAAAAAACTATTAGGCCAAAGTGACTTCATTTAACTTGTTTGCAACAGATTTAAAAAAAGAGGGCCACTCAAGTTGACAGACACTATTCAAAAACGCCGCTCTCTGCAATCGAAACTACATTTAAGAATTTTAGAACATTGTAAACACATTTTACTTCTTTAATTTTTTTCATTACAGAAATCATTACTTAACAATGTATTATTGGTATTTTATACAATACAGTGTATTATATTCTACGCTATATTATAGCATGATAATACCAATTTCTTTGGTAACCTTACCTTTTTAAGTTTTTTATAAAATTTAATCATACCACCAAAATTAAAAATGGTCGAAGCGCTTCCTTCCGTTTGGGAGGTCGCGGTTTCAAATCGGGCTGCCTTGTACCTCTAAATCTAAATGTGGAAAAAGATTTATGTGCAATTTTTCACAACACCACTGGCTAAAAACGGTGAAGGAAAACATCGTGAGGAAACTTGCATATCAGAAAAGGGTTCTAAAAATCCTTTGAAGATATGTGAAGTCCCCAATCCGCACTAGGCAAGCGTGGTGGACTATGCTTAATCTCTCTTCTGCAGTAAAATGAAGGGCATACTTTGTCAAAAATATACATACACACACTCCTAATAATTTTACTAGTTACTACGTTCCAAAACACTACAACAGGACTCCGCAAGCATCGCGGTGCTTTTAACTGCTTGTTTACTCTCAAGTGGCGGTGTCTGCCGGTTATTGTCACAAGATTTGAGGCGGCGCTTTTAAAGATTTTCACAAAAAAATCCTCTCATCTCACCGAAATAAAAAAAATGATGAAACACACTCAGTCATGTGTTGAATGGTGATAAAGTAATTTAGGTACCTACCTACATGATTTTGTTAAGGTCGCATGAACCGGGGACGGAGCGACGGGAAAGAGTCCCGAGCGCGTAACGCGTCGCACCGTCCCTCCAAGCCCCGTGCTGGGTTCTGGCCTCAGCCGGGGTTCGGACGCTGAGTGTGAGCGATTGGAGGTTTTAGTGCGGTTCAACTCCCACATACCGTTTCGGGGATCCGGTGATTTTCTCTAACTGAAAAAAAAAAGTGTCGCATGAACAACCGCGAGTCTTGGAAATCATTGGGGAGGCCTATGTCCAGCAGTAGCAGTGGACGTCTATAGGTGATGGTGAGGATTGTCATGTAAACCGACGAGCTAGACGAGCTAACCTCCTCCTGATTGTAAGTGGACATTACTAGACCGCTTCTTATCAGAAAAACAATCTTTTGAAGAGATTTTTTTGCGATCAACATAATATAAAGCTTTTGTCTGTTTGATTGTGTTCCCTTAAAATAAATAAAAAATATCTCAGGAACTACTAGCCTGATTTCAAAAATTCTTTCAGTGTTAGACAGGTAGTCCATTTATCGAGGAAGGCTTTATTAAAAAAAAAATAGGGTTTTGTATTACTAGAAATAATTGTTAAAACTGACTCCAAGTAAAAAAAAGTCACATCAGCAACCTAGTGATTTATAAAAATAATAGTATTAACAAAATATATTGGCTCACCAGTATCCAACTCAAGTAAAAAACAAATGACGGTGTCGGCCGACCAACATGTAAACGGGGGTATGTATCGGCCGTCATTGAAACTATGTGAAACACCGTTTGACAGTTGGTCTACCATTTGCACGCATTTGAAGTTGGTGAACCAATAATATTTGTAGCATATATCGGCCATATTTACATAATATGACGTGTCTGGTCTGTTAAATAGTGCATATTCGGGACTAAAAGTGAGTGTTACAGTGCCAGTACGTGTAGAACAGTGAACTTGTGATGTGATTATTAAACTTAAGTAAATACTAATGTTTTTGTACTATATTAAGAAATTAAATATATGTAACTAGTTAGATAAGCGTCAATACCATATTGTAACAGATTGATTCTTGACTGTTGGCTTGAAGGAGCGAGAGAGCTAGTGGCAACGTTCCCGCGTATCATATATAAAGAGGCGTGTTTTTGCGCAAATCATCGAGCCGGTGCATCGGTACTGGTCGCGACAACTGTGAGTTTCGGTGCTGGCCACAGTGCGGGTAGGAGACTTAATTTGAGTGCGGTTCGACCCTCGAATTTTTCCTTCCGTCGCGACTTCGTGAGCGTGCCCAGTCCCTGCTGCTGACCCGGGACCGCCGTTTTCGACGATTCCGGACAGCGGAGCAAGGGAGCCGGCGACACAGGTGAGTGGAGACGCTTCTATTCTTATATTAAGTGCATTTACGGGCGGTTAGTCTTCGCCCTGTTGTAGCTGTGTCCCTGTTTTATCGTTCCATGATAAAATTAGGGACTCCAGCGCCAATTTGAGATTTGCCTGACCGTGTCAACCCCCTCTTCCCCCCCCTGCAGGGGGGGGTGAGGCTAGCAAAGTCCCGCACTTGTGCTACTAGGAGGTTCGAGCCCTCCCCTAGTTTTAACTTAGTTTTAATTAGGCTTAGTGTTAGTTAGGAACCTCATGGGACCTACCTAACGGTAAGTGGAGCCGCAGACATGCCCGGGGGGGACTCACCCCCCCCTTGTTAGCACCCCCAGCCCGTCCCGCGCTGCTCGCGGTGGACGCAAATCAAAGAGGGTCGTCGTGTCACGCGACCTCTTTACAAACCAGTTACGGGAGGTGGTTCCCGTAGCTCAACCGGGTTCGTCGGACCCGGTAGTCGAACCTCCCGTTCCTCGGGCAGGGCCCTCCTCTGAGAGTCAGGGGGTAGGGGGCATCGGTTCGGGGGAAACTGTGTTTTCCTTGCCGACCGATGCCTCTATGCCAGCCAGGCCTCAGAGGAGGGCCAGGTCCGGTTCGGATCCGGTCCCGGAGGACAAGCGTCCTCGCACAGGCCCTTCCTCAATCTCCCTCGAGGTGGAGAGGGGGTTGAGAGAAGTATTTGGGTATTCCGATAGCGAACTATCGGATGCCTCAACAACATCATCGTCATCATCGAGGGGGGAGGGGCCCCGCGCAACCTTGCGTGCCGTCTCACCCCTCGACCTCACAGATCACGACCTCTGGGAGCAGGCCAACGCCCGCGGCGCGTAGGCTTCGGACACCACCTGCCTCCCCAACACCTCCTACGTACTCGCCGATTTCCGGCGGAGCGCCGGCGCAGCTGTCGGCGTCAGCTGCCGGACACCAGGTAGGTACAGGACTACTTGACTCTACTCGTTACGCGGAGATCGGCGGAGGCCCCACGGGGTATGCGGACGCGGCTAGGCAGCCTGCGTCTCCGCGCCCGTCTTCATTGACGGCTCCACCGGCTCCGCGCCCCCAACCACAACCCGTGCGGCGAGCTGCCGCTACAACGGCGACAGCACCGGCCGCCAGTACAGCCCTACCTGGTCCTAATAGAACCGGAAGGGGGGACCTCGACTTGCGTCGTCATCCACCAATAGAAGTGCAGTCGCTCCCCGACTGGCCGCGGCACTTCGCGATACTAAGGGAGCGACTTGGATCTGTCCCAAATGGCAGAGCCACCCCTGCGGGTGGTTTTAAATTCCACCCAGAATCTGTCCGGAAGTTCCGGGTGATTCAGGCGTACCTTACGGAGGCCTCCCGGGAGACAGCGATCTCTTGGAACTGCTGGTCCCTCCCGGAGGATATACCCTCCAAGGTAGCCATCCGTGGACTCCCGGGCAACACAGACCCGAAAATAGTGTCCGACGCTCTAGCGGAGCTCGGATTCCCGGCGCGGTACGCCAGGGTGGTCCTGGCCAAGAGGGGTCGACCCTCTAGCGTATTTTACGCGGAGTTAGACCACCTCTCCAGGGAGGACCTCGCCCGGCTTTACAGCGTAGAGGAGCTCCTCTACCTGCCGGGGGTGGTGATTGAGGCTTGGAGGCCTAAGAAGGGACCTGCGCAGTGTCATCGCTGCCAGGCCTTCGGGCACTCCAGCGTCAATTGCCACCGAGCGGTCCGCTGTGTGCGATGTGCTGGTGAGCACATCGTGGCGGACTGCCCGAGGCCTCGGGACGCCGCATCGACCTGCGCCAACTGTGGCAAAGGCCACGCCGCCAATGACCGGCGCTGTCCGGTCTTCGTGCGGAGGGCGCGGGCCACCGGTGCGGTGATCCCACCACGCGTGCCTGAGCCACCGCAAAACCGGGACCCCCGTTTGAGGTCACAGCCTCAAGCACAGCCGCGCCAGCGGCCACAGCCCACACCCCGGCCAACACCGGGCACTTCAGCACCCGGGCAACAGCCCGAGGGTGCAACAAAACGATGGAAGGGCAAGGGGAAGGGAAAATCTTCCCGAACCGACTCAGACTCCTACGGTCCCTGCAGACCCACAGGCGACCTCGCTCATGGCGGAAGCGAACGCTCCCCGTGAGCAAAGGCCGCCAAGACCCAGACCCCGCGAGAGGGTGACGGCCGTTGCTACTTCGGCGACGCTTCCTCTGACTTCCTCGGCACCCGCCACCCAGGTGGCGGCGCCGTCGGGGAAGAAAAAGAAGAAGAAGAAAAAAAAAAAGAAGTCGAAGAGCAGCCAACCTGCGGCGGTGGGTACGCGAGCTGCGCAGGAGCAGCCCGTGGCCGCTTCATCGGTCCCAATGCCTCCTCGGCCACCATGTGCCGGAGAGAGGCCTGTGTTGGAGGCTGTAGCCCCTCCACAGTCACTCCAACACGAACCCATGGAGGTAGGGTCAGTGCAGACTTCGACGGGGGCTCCGTCAGCTGCCACCCCACCCCTCCGCACGACGGTCCAGCCTCGAGCCCACCCACGGCCTCAGCAGCGCGACGGAGGGATAGCCCCAGGGCATCCTTTCTCCGCCGCAATGCTGCTGGAGCTGTGGGAGAGAGTGTCGGAGGCGATCCGCGAGTTTATTCGCGCGATCGCTTCCCTCATAGCCCCCCTCGGGGGACTAATATCGGGATTCGGCCCATTCGTCCCGCAGCATGGATAGGGAGGAGCTGCGGGCCATATATTGGAATCCCGGGGGGGTCTTACCTCACAGGCTGGACCTCATCCGTTTAGCCCAGGAGTACAAACCGCATGTCTTACTCCTGGGAGAAACCAAACTTAGACCGATTACGAGGTTTGTAGTGCCTAACTACATCGTGTACCGAAGGGACGAACTGACCCCTGATGGGATCCCGTTCAGGGGAACGGCGGCTCTCGTCAGGAGGGATGTCGTGCACGATGAGCTAGAGCTACTGAGCTTCACCGACACCAGAACGGTGGGGGTGAGAGTGCAGGTATCGGGGTTCGAACTGCGGATTTATGCCGCGTATCGTCCCCCGGACTACTACCTCGAGCCGGCAGACATTAGACGGGTCCTGGACTATGACCGTCAACCGACATTGATTCTGGGAGACCTCAACGCAAAACATACTGCGTGGGGCTCTCGGACTATATCGATGGCGGGGAGGCGGTTGATCGATGATGCCGAAAGGGGGGACTACTGTGTGGTCGGCCCCAATGAACCAACGCACATCCCGTGCACGGCGAGTCATCGCCCAGATGTACTGGATGTGTGCGTTCACAAGGGGTTACGGTGCCCGATTAACATCGAGGTGCTGTACGACATGGGTACCGCTCACTTGCCGATCTTGGTCACGGCGAGTTTGGGGATCACCCGTGCCGCGGCCCCCCCCTTGAGGCCCAGGGTCGACTGGGAGGCTTTCCAGTCTTCGCTAGTCGACCAATCACCGTTCCAGGATCTGTCTACCCCTGGTGACGTCGACGACGCGGCCGTCCGCCTCACCGATTTCATCAGGGGAGCCATAGACCAAGCGACGACTATGGTGCCCAGCAGCGGGCCCAGATGCAAACTCCCGGCGTCGATTGAGGCGTTGATACGTCGCAAACGACGTCTGCAGAAGCTCTGGGCGACCACCAGGTGTCCCAGGGTCAAGCGCGAGCTTAATGCGTTGGAGGAAGAGGTGAAGACGAAGGTCCGTGCCTTCCGAGGCGAGTCCTGGGAAGAGTACGTGAGGGAGGCTGGTGATGACCGCACCATGACCTCACTTCACAGGATCTGTCGTCGCCTCTCCTCCAAACCTAGCCCTGTCTATCCACTTGTGGATGACCAGGGTCTTAGGTGCTATACGCCGCAGGCTCGCGCCGAAGTCCTGGCTGGCTCGCTGGAAAGGCAGTTCACTCCGAACGCCTCGGTCCCGGAGATGGCTCACTTCCACCGTGTCTTGGAAGAGGGGGTTACCGAATCCCTAGACCCTCGTCTCCCGATGCCAGCGCTTGAGGAGGATCAACTGATCACACCTCGTGAGGTGTATCAGACGATCAAGACCCTCAAGCGCCGTAAGGCTCCCGGGGACGATGGTATCCCTCCCATGGCACTACTATCTATCCCTTCCAACGTTCTGGCAAATCTGTCAGAACTCTTCAATTCCATTCTCCGCACGGGTCACTACCCACGGACCTGGAAAGTGGGTAAGATCATCGTCTTGCCCAAGCCCGGCAAAGATAGGCGTCAAGCTTCCAGCTACAGGCCCATCACCCTGCTCTCGCACGTCGGCAAGTTGTTTGAGCGGTTGCTCCTGAGGAGGATATCTCCGCATATCCACCTCAGACCGGAGCAGTTCGGTTTCAGAGCAGACCACTCGACGACTCTACAGCTAGTCCGTGTATTGCATCACCTTGCGGACCAACGTAACTCCGACCGGTACACGGTCGCAGTCTTTCTCGACATCGAGAAGGCCTTCGACCGGGTATGGCACGGGGGGTTGGTCAGCAAGTTGCAATCCACCGGCCTACCTCATGCCTACTGGCGACTGCTGGGGTCTTGGCTGGAGGGGAGATCCTTCTTTGTCGCGGTCGAGGGGTGCAAGTCGTCTGTGCGCCCCATAACGGCCGGGGTACCACAGGGTAGTGTCCTGTCCCCGATCCTATACGCCCTCTATACCAACGACATTCCCACCCTGGAGGGGCATCTCCGTTGGTGGGAGGAGGATGTGAAACTGGCCCTCTTCGCAGACGACTCGGCCTATTTTGCATCCTCCAGAAGTGTTAAACTTGCCATCTCCAGGATGCAGAGGCTCCTGGATGTTCTGCCTCCATGGTTGGACCGGTGGAGAGTCTCGGTCAACGCGGGTAAGACCCAGGCCCTACTCTGCGGTCCGACCCGCATCAGAGTCGTCCCCCGTCTCAGTCTTCGTGGTGTGGATGTTGAGTTTAGACCCACTGTTCGGTATCTCGGGTGCGAGATAGACCGCTCGCTTCGCGCGAAGCCCCAGGTTGATCACGCGATTGGCCTGGCTCGCGCGGCGCGGTTTGTCTTGCGACCGATTCTCGCGTCCGCGTTGCCGATCAGAACTAAGCTCACTATCTACAAGACTTATATCCGTCCACGTATTACGTACGCTGCTGAGGCTTGGTATCACCTCGCACCGCCGTCCCAGCGGAAAAGGTTGCAGGCCCAGCAGAATCTCTCCCTCCGAGTCATCGTCGGAGCAGGCCGTTACGTGCGTAACGACGTAATAGCCCGGGACCTTGAGGTGGAGTCGCTCGAGGAGTTCATCGTCCGGCTCGCCCGTAACATGTACGAGCGGGCCGACCGAGGACCCCACGAGCATCTCCGCAATATAGCTCCCTTGCACGCCAGGCCGCCTGAAGGTGCGGCGTTGCCAAGGGAGCTGCTGGGTCCCCCGAGATTCCTCGGAGTTAACTACCCTACGGCGTAACAACGTTGTAGGATATAGGCGATCCCCTCTACGTGACTGAGACATTGTGTCGTCCGTCCCGCATGTTTGTCTGCCCTAAGATGGAGCCCACGGGGGCTACCATCACCCTCCCGGCAGGGAGGTGCGACCCCGCTCCCCGTTAGGGAGCTGTTCCCCCTTCAGGGGACCCCCCACGCTTTAGTGGGGGCTTGTTTTTATTTTTATTTTTATTTGTAAGCCCCCTTATGGGGCTTGTATAGTCCCCTCAGGGGTTTGGGTCGCCCAGACTAGGTCTGGGGACCTCTTATAGAGGTCTGGGGTCGCGGAACGGAGCCACGGACCTGTCCGGGACTCCGCCCCGCGTCTCCGGGTCCCACTCCCCTTTAGGGAGTTACATCTCAATTTAAAGATGTATGTCACTCCGCCTAACGGTGGAGTGACTAAAATTAAAACCCCCTTTTTTCTCCCCTTATGGGAGCAATCAGTCCCCCTTATGGGGATGGGACCTCCAATCGGAGGGCCCCTTTGAGCTGCAGACTATGGTCTGTGGTCCCGTTCCCCCTTAGGGAACGGCCGACCTTAACGCGGGCCTCTCCCTTCCCACGTTTTCGTGGTGTTGTCGTGGGAGGGAGGGGCCCGCGGGGGCTGGGCGGGGCCTCAAAACCCTTTACACATTTTTAAATTTTTAAATTCTTAATTCTATTTTCATACTTTCATTTTTCCTTTTGCCTTTTCTTTTTGTATATTTTATTTTGTTTTGTTTTGTTTAATTTTAATTTTGAATAGTTTTCTAATTGATTTGTTTTGTTATGTTTTCAAATTTTACTTTCATTATTTTACATTTTTGGTTTGTATAGTTTTTGTTTTTGTTTTAGCTCATAAGTTTTTATTTCTGTAATAAAATAAATAAAGGGTTTTCCTACCCCCAAAAAAGGGAAAAATACAGTAGGGCCAGATTAAATTGAAATCATCAATTATGTTGTTCTTCACTTTCTTCGTTGCTGTGGCCTTCGACTTGAAGACAGCCCAGAATGGGCAGGATTCCGGCCGGAGCTGGCGGTGACCCAGAAACAGTCAATCCAGAACGAGTACCAGTCCATGGGAACAACCCCAGAAAGGGGTAAGCTATCTCAACACCACACCTACACCTACACCTCCGCCCAGAGTGGCGGAGAGAATGAGCCCGGGCAGCGGGGTTGCCCCAAGGCCCGTCCGTGTCCCCCTGACGGGGGACACGAAGACCCCCATGGCTGGCAAATCATCGCAGTCCGGCGCTCGCTCTCAAACGGAACAGACATACGGAACGAACTCAAGCATCAATCTGGAACCGCCATAATAATAGTGTATTTATGGACGAATAAATCAAGATTTATAATCATCCGGATTTTTATTGGAGCCACGCCGTGAAGTACAAGGGCACTTGAACTGCTTGCCACAGTCGAAATTCTGCAATCCAACGACTCGGGAAGGAACGCTGTCGTCGTCCCGAACATAAATTGGTCCTTCGAAGCCGGATCTTCAGAATTTCGACGCAGCCATGGTCACAACAAGATCACAGAGTGGAAGACAAGCGTCTAGCCGAACCCGTGGAGATGTTGCTGTTAGAGAACATAGCCCACAAGCCACTGGTATCGCTGCCATTTCCGAACCCGCCGACGCCGCCGTCACCACACCTATTACGCCATCAACCTCGACAGTTGTGTTCAATACAACAGTGACCTTAGCAAGCAACACTCAAGAAGAAAACGCCGCCGCCCTTTTGAATACACAGATGGACGCCACGAACAAACAAACAGCTCCGTCTACCTCCCAGCGTACTTTGAAATCAAAGAGCAGAAAGTCATCAAAGAAACGTGCCTCCGAGATCGCAAGAACGAAGAAACAAATCTTGGAATTGAAGTTGCAATTGGCTACCGCCCATCTCAACGCTCTTGAAGCAGAAGATGATTCCGACGATGAGACCGTCAACAGCCAAGACAGTGACTGTGAATCAATACACAGCAAAGGCACGAAAGTTGGCGCGTGGCTTAGCAACACTCAGCCACACATGTTAGCCACGTCCAACGAAGCGCATCTCCAACAGGCAAGAGTAGAATGCATCAAACAGGAAGCCACCAGTAAACATACATCTAATGAACAAGAGAATCAACAAAAATTGGATCTCCGTGAACTCGCCTCGGCAATCACACTCGCCGTGAAATCTGCACAACAAGCAAGGCCGACGCGACACTTTGATCTACCATTATTCAATGGAGCTTATCAAGACTGGTTGTTGTTCAAAACTGCATACCTCGAATCATCGAATGACTATACCAACACAGAAAATATGTCAAGACTACGCCGCAGTCTCAAGAGCAAAGCCAAGGAAGCCGTCGAGTGTCTTCTCATTAACAGCACCGATCCGATACAAATTATGAAGCTTCTTGAATCTACATTTGGAAGACCGGACGCTATCGCACGAGCTGGATTAAACAGACTTCGAGGATTGCCACGCATCTCCGATACATCCAAAGACCTCTTCAGGTTATCAGGCAAGCTTACGAACATCGTCGCAACACTTCGCACACTTGAACGTGTACACTACCTGTACAACCTGGAACTCACGAAGTTAACAGTCGATAAGTTGACGCCGACGCTTCGCAGTCGATGGCTAGACTTTGCAGCCGCACAACCTGAAGATGAAGCCGACCTACTGAAGCTTACTCGCTTCTTAGAAAGGGAAGTAGAGTTGTGGGCACCGTATGCAGAACCAGATAACATACCTACAAGTTCGCAGTACGAAGCTCGTGCATATCAGCAACCACGACGTGTACATACCTATAATACAAACATCGTTCATGAAAAGAAATCGCAGAAATGTATTGTTTGTGAACAAGAGGGACACTCTATTATAAGATGTACTAAATTCCTTGATTCTAACAACGACGCTCGCTGGGATCTCGCAAAGAAATACCGCCTATGCTTCAGATGCCTTCGGTTCCGAAACAAGATGCATCACTGCCGAACATCAAAATGTGGAGTCGACGGGTGTTCACATACGCATCATAATTTGCTGCACAATAAAAGAGAGGCAGAACGTCCTCAAGAAGAAACTGTAACCGTTTCCTCAACATGGCAACCACTTAGAACAGAAAGCTACCTGAAAGTGATACCTGTCACAATTCGCGGACCGGCGGGAGAAATTAATACACACGCACTGTTGGACGACGGATCCACGGTCACCCTCATCGACGCCGATCTGGCAGTATCAATCGGAGCACAAGGACCAAGCCAGCCGATGCGCATTGAAGTGGTTGGAGGAACAGATTTAGCCGCCGCTTCATCTCAGAAAGTGAAAGTATTCATCAAAGGAGCCACAGAGGAATATCAGATTCGCGCTAGAACGATAACAAACTTTACAGTATCGAGACAGTCTGTCACTGACAGAGATTTAGAACAGTGCACACACTTGTGCGACATAGCGAACACACTAAAATATAAAGATACAAAGCCGAAGATTTTAATTGGCCAAGATAACTGGGACTTGCTTCTTGCCACTGAAGTACGAAAAGGCAAAAAGAATCAACCAGTGGCTTCACTTACGCCACTAGGTTGGGTACTTCACGGTGCACACACAAGAGAATTGGGAAAGAAAGTTAACTCCGTACATCATGAGACGAAGGAACTGAACACGGGTCCAGAACCACGCCCATCTAAGGTAGAACACCGGCGGGAGCCTTATAAGCGATACCCAAAGCATCACCACCCGAGACGTCGTGCTGGTGGTCGACAACACCAACATCCCACGCAATACTCGGCCACGCGAGACGATCTACCCTGGGCCAGACGGCAATGTGCGGACAGTGGACGTTCGCACTCAAGGTGGACTACTCTGCAGAGCAACGGGAAGGCTGGTCATCATACTAACGCAGCAAGAAGTCCCGAGAACAGAACTTCTTCGACTACGGCGTCAAAGAACGGCGGGAGGATATTCGGGACTAAAAGTGAGTGTTACAGTGCCAGTACGTGTAGAACAGTGAACTTGTGATGTGATTATTAAACTTAAGTAAATACTAATGTTTTTGTACTATATTAAGAAATTAAATATATGTAACTAGTTAGATAAGCGTCAATACCATATTGTAACAGATTGATTCTTGACTGTTGGCTTGAAGGAGCGAGAGAGCTAGCGGCAACGTTCCCGCGTATCATATATAAAGAGGCGTGTTTTTGCGCAAATCATCGCAGTCCGGCGCTCGCTCTCAAACGGAACAGACATACGGAACGAACTCAAGCATCAATCTGGAACCGCCATAATAATAGTGTATTTATGGAAGAATAAATCAAGATTTATAATCATCCGGATTTTTATTGGAGCCACGCCGTGAAGTACAAGGGCACTTGAACTGCTTGCCACAGTCGAAATTCTGCAATCCAACGACTCGGGAAGGAACGCTGTCGTCGTCCCGAACAGTGCACTTGTCATGTGCGCCGGTCATTATAGTGATTTAGTGGCTATCCACCATCTGCGGTCCACATTCAACGAGATACTAATCCTAGTAATATTATAAACTTCGTAGTTTGTCTGCGTCATAAAGGACGATTTGGCTTTAACGATGTCTCTATTATATTATGCATGTTGTCATCACCATCATCATCATCAGTCTATAGGCGTCCACTGCTGGACATAGGCCTCCCCCAAACCTCGCCACATTGATCGGTCCTGCGCCATCTGCATCCAGTGACCTCCCGCGATCTTGACCAGATCGCCGGTCCATCTTGTGGGGGGTCTACCAACATTGCTCCTACCGGTTCGTGGCCGCCAATCCAGAACATTTCGGCCCCATCGGCCATCCGTTCTCCGCACAATGTGTCCTGCCCATTGCCACTTCAAAGATGCAATTCTTTGGGCTATGTCGGTTACTTTAGTCCTTCTGCGGATCTCCTCATCTCTGATTTGAAATTCAAACCTCGCCACAACGACTGGTCCTTCTTCCTACCTATACTAGTAGAAACTAAGCCAGAAAGCGCAATTTTATAGGTTAATATTCTACACTTAGTAACTTTGCTAGGACTTTTACCAATGAAGTAGGACCTACGTCAGACAAGAATAATTTTCAGGATATAAAGATAAGGCAATTTAAAGACAATTTATGCGAAAAAAACGACTTTTTCATTTTGTTGGTTTTTTTTATTGCCCTGTAGGCAGACGATCTAACGGGCCACCTGATTGTAAGTGGTTACCGCCGCTCATGAACCTCTGTAATGTCAGGGGACACTGAGGGGTCGCTACCTACGACCTAACTTTAAGGATCCTACTCAAGCCTCGTTTAAAGAAGGACAAGTCATGGTTATAACAGTATACATACACAAATATGACGAGTTTCTCCAACTAAAAATACCATTAAAACACCTCAAAAATAATCTTAAAAAACTAATAAACCTATCGCTATCGAGCACACATCAAAACGTTCCCCTTACAATCCATCTGAGCGACACAAATCAACTAGACACATGCTTTCCGGGCCGAACTGAACTAATGGCGCCTCTCGATTTATTAACTACAAGTAAACACGTTGATGCTGTTCAAAAATATATTAAGAAGATGAAAGAATAGTTTTGTTTGCAAATTATAAGATTTGGAACTGTCGAATATTTAACATGGACGTTCTCGGAGTGTTATGACATGTCCCTTTTTAAACGAGGTTTAAGAAAAGTCCTTTGTAGGTGATAGATAACGGCCCCTTATTGCTCTGACACTGTAGAGGTTCATGAACGACGGTAACCGCTTACCATCAGATGCGTTGTAAGATCGCTTATTTTTCCTGCAATAAAAAAAACGATTGAAGCGTCAATCTGATTTATCAAAATTTGATTACCTGCGTAACAAAGAGTTTAATATTAAAGAGTCGTATAACTGTTGAACGCAATATCCAAACTAATCATGCATAGCGTCGTTTTGTAGGTTATGTCAAGACCTTTCAAATTATGTATAGTATTGCCAGATACGAGCTCTGTAACGCGTTGTACATAGCCGCGCAAATTCAAAAGACAAAAAGGCGGAAAGGAGATATTTGACAACCTTTATATTATTTGAACTACTATTACCTAATTTTAATTTAGAAGTATTATTTAGACTATGATAAACTCTAAAACTAAATTAGCGTTTGTCCAGTAGTGCCATCTGTAGGTGATATTTAATAATTACAGTCGAGTACATTACTGATTACTGATACTTTTATGAACAATTCTTAGGTGTCAAAAATAATATTTTGGACACACTATTTTCGAACACCATTCGTATCTATAATTATCGGATTTCCATTTTTTTTTCAGTTATAATAAATTAAATTTTCAAGAACTAAAGAAGAGTTCATCCCAGCGTCGTTTTTTCGCTCAAGCATCCTGATTTATGTCTTCCTCGACTCGGCTTAACGCAATAATATGGGCCAAATGTGATGGTAGTGCGTGCGAGTGTGCATGTGGCTCATAATTGGCGTGTGTGGCTCGTTGGTGAACGTGAGTAATTGGCCTTAAAATGTTCCATTTTGAAAGCTTTAAACTAACTTGCACTGTAACTATGTAAGTTCGGGTGAAATCTTGCATGACAATGCAATAATATGGTACCATGGAGCTGATTCCTGACCGCGAAATATCATTTAAAAACCCTTTTAAGATATCGCCACTGTCACTTTTGCAAAAAATGCAAAAATGAGTTAAATATTTAAAAATGATCCTAAAGCCCTCCTTTACTTGGTGCGATAACAATATAGTAAACTTAGTATGTTCTTGTTTTCTTTTTAACTCATTGTGACAGTACAGTTATAATTTTTCGTTAGAGCCACTACGTCACTTCTGAGGGGTTTGGAAGAATTAAATAATAATATACTTAGTATATTTTTACACGATAAAGTGATTAATATTTATCCAAAAGTAAAGTTAAAAGTTGACGTTGTAGTATAAGGTTTTGAACTCATCTATATATCATGATGTGTATCATTGTTTTGTGAGGTGTCAAAGTTTAAATACTCCTGAAAAACTACATTTTTGCAAAACTGACAGTGTCGCACCGGGGGTGCGATATGTGGAGTACACCAAGTGAAGTGAACTGATCCCTCTATAGAAAAGGTCTGAGCTCAGTTGTGGGCAGTAATAGGTTGTTACCGTACAGTACAATATTTAAAGAGCAATAGTACATACACAATGTGTTAATACGTCTATTGTTTCAAAATTATCCACTTCACATATCCTCTTTATACACATGTGTGCAAATATCATAATCTAGCCAATATTGGCTTTAAAATAGTGTTAAAATGATCGAAAACAATAGGATTAGTATGAGGTACAAAAGTAAACTAACTAAAGAAGAGTGTAAATAACGGGGTACGTTTGAAACAGTGTATCTATTGACTTAATCAAAGACCAATAATGGTATGATACTGTCGCGTAGAAAAGTATATTTGGTAGCTTAATATGCCGTTAATTATATTATTATTGTTGGAAACTATGCTGGTGAAGTACTGTATTATATGTGAAATTTACTGTTAATTGTGTACTGTTTGTTTCCTAAATAAATTACTAAAATGCCGTTAACCGACATTTTAGTAATTTACACTGTTTAGTTTGATCTAGCTATCGACAACATCTACATAACATCTCCCTTTTATCATCGTACCACTCGGCGTTGAGGTGGAGTTCATCCCTACTATATGGAACCACCACGGTCATCCACGGTTCGTTTCAGGAACACTTTTTGCCACGCACCATCCGACTATGGAATGAGCTCCCCTCCTCGGTATTCCCTGAGCGCTATGACTTGTCCTTCTTCAAACGAGGCTTGAGGAGGGTCCTTAAAGTTAGGTCGTAGGTAGCGACACCTCAGTGTCCCCTGACATTGCAGAGGTTCATGAACGACGGTAACCACTTACTATCAAGTGGGCCGTTGGCTCGTCTGCTTACATGGCAATAAAAAAATAATTAGTGTATTGATAGAACTATGTTTTCAATTTAATACTTAGTTTCAAAATTTAATTAAAATTGTTACCGTCGATACTTGCATCAGTTTAAAGTTTTTCAGCTCTATTTGATTTTAATTTCAGTTAAATCACGGCATCACAACATAATATGTAATTTAATTTATTTTTAGTATTTGATGTTATGGCGGCTGTAGGCGACTGAATGTGAACAAATATTATAAGGGCAAAAGTACTAGCGACTAAAGCGCCATCTACAAATAGTTCTAATAAGAATGATTAAAACCTCATTTTAAATATACTTTTTAAATGTACGAAGTAATGTTGGCGCGCTTTTTCGAAAATGGAATTGGTGTGAACATTGTCAAATTCAGATTGCGTCATATTTTTTGCTCTTAAGTTTTTATTGTTTTTTATTAAATTTCTTGTTCTGTAGTTTTCTTTTCACTGGCAGCTTTTGATTTCCTACAGCGGTAATAAACTATATGACTTTTCCAATCGTCAGTACAGCGGCTAATCAAAAGCACTACTTATGCGGAGTCCGTGTGTTCTATACTGACACTTATCAGCACTGGAGCAGGCTTTATCTTCGCGCCAATCTTTGAACTAAAAGTAGATGTATTGTTCAATCTTTTTATTGCCACATTTTTATGCAAATAGGTATACAGAGTGTAATATTAGTAGCTGAAGCATTAAACTCGTCTACATCACAAAACGACCACAGTAAGTTGTAAAAAAATTCTTGCGGTTACATCGCAAACGCTGTCTAAACCATCATTTTGTGACACAGAAAAAGAAAATCGACTTCCATTGAAATCTTGGTCTTAAAAAATCTCATTTTTAAACAAAAATCCAAAAATACATGTGTGATCTTAAAAAAAATCCCATGACAACCAATCTTTCATCTGACACCAGAACCATTCAAAACGGTCCACATACCTATAGATATAAACAAACAAACATAAAAAAATACAGTTTCTCCTGTTTGGAAGTCGGTCAAAATAGATGATATAATTGGAATTCTTTAATACCCTTTGCAGTCTACACTTTCAAGCTTACTACAACACGATTTTTACCATTTTTTTTGTTGGAGGAAATCACCTGATGTGGATGAGGATATGTGGGAGTTGAAACGCACTAAAACCTCCAACCGCTCACACTCAGCGTCCGAACCCCGGCTGAGGCCGAACCCAGCAGGGGGTTATGAGGGACGGCGCGACGCGTTACGCGCTCGGCACTCTTTCCCGTAGCGCCGTCCCCACGATTTTTACCCTATCTTCTTTTATAATTTAATCGATTTAAATATCGATTTTGCATCAACACCCTTTGTTTCTCAGTCGGACAATACCTCGATTTGATCATTCAATTTACCGTGAATAGACGAAAGAGGTTTAGTAACGTTCAATCATTGAGTTAAAACATTAGGAGACAACATTGTGAAGAACAGAAATGATGTGATTTAAGTATTTTTTGGTGTATTGTTTTTTAGTTGGAGGAAGTGGCCGTAATTTCAAACGCCCTACCTAGATGGTGTATGTGGGATCTTAGTTAAGGTCAGAATCTATCTTGGAGTAATGCGGGACGGCAGGACGCGTTACGCACTAAGACTTACGTATCACCCTGCCTTCTCTCCTCTAAATGTGAGTGGCGTTTCATCTCCCACACTCCTCATTTGCCGATTTTCTGATACTCTAAAATAACTCTATACTTACAGCCCACCCGATGGTAAGCGGTTACTGTCGCTCATGAACCTCTGCTGCTGGACTATGTCTGATCCCTCTACTAAACAGACTTAAGCCCAGCAGTGGGCAATAACGGCTTACTCCTGATATCTAGTTCCATCCGTCCAATCCTTATAAATCAAACCGATATAATTGGTCGGCGGCCTTTTTTGATCGAGATCGTCATCGATTTTTGAATCGAATGATTATTCGATTATTGATGGCTCGAATAAATTAGAATTAGGTTTACTTATCTAGGAAACGATTTTGATAAGTTTATTGAATTTTCCTTTTGAAAGAATAGCACAAAAGTACTTATCAGATCTTTATTACATTCATATAAGATTATTGCAAAAGGAAATAAATTCTATAGAGAAAACAAGCATCAAAATTGATTTAAATCTAGAAAATACGTCAAACGTACAGGAAATCTATTAAAAGGCAACATTTCTGTAAATTAAGGTACCTACTTGAGAACTACTCTAATTAAAACTAAAGATAAGAAACAAAAGAAACTTGAGAGGTGTCATGGGACACCCGAATAGAACGAAGTTCCTTTCGATTAAAAGATATATTTTTTTTCCTAACGTAACGCGCGATAAGGAACGTGTTTTAAAAGATTTTGATCACAGCGCCATCTAGCGATAATCATCTAAAACAAATAAAAGTGTCGTGACAACTTTTCGTAAGAATTTTTTCCGTCTTGATTTAACAAATCGTCGTTGCGCCTGCCAAGTTCCATATGTGGTTTTTGCAAGGTTTTGGAAAACAACAAAAAACATGTTAATTAATTTAAAATGGTTTTTTTTAAATAATTAATGATGCAATTTTGTAGCTATTTATGTAATACATTAAAAAAATGCAAAAGTAGCCATAAACATCAGTCATATAAAGAGCTAGAATTTTTTTTAGTGAAAAAGTGCACATAACTGGTTTGAAATGGGTCAAAAAATCCTGTATGTGTCACATACAGAGTGATACATACAAAGTGTTACATTACCAAATCCTGTATGTCACATACAGGATTTGGTAACTTCATGATTGTAGGTAATGTAATGTAATTTTAAATTATAAAGGTTTTAAAAACTATTTTCATTTTTATCATGTTTCAGTTGATATCAAATAAATATTGTAGATTTAAATCAATAAATATTTGATATTATACGTGAGTAGAAACTATTCGTAGGACTATAATAATGTATATACATAATAAAAAAAGTTTATCTTCTTTACAAGTTATTGATAAATAATCAATGGTATTATGTCAAACAACAAAATATCAAGTTAATTCAGGATGTACTTGCCGCTTTTCTCAAATTAAAACACAGTAAAACTATTTTTATACGATTATTTTCACCACGACACCCTCACAAGTCGGACAGTTGCGAGCGACAGACGGCAAAACACAAATCCCGTATGTGCATTTTGCCACATACCGGCATTTTCTAAACGGTTAAAATACATAAGGTATTTGGCAAAATGGTTCCCGATGGAATTTGAAAAAAAGGATTTTACCAGTACATGTAGAAAAAATCGGAGATCACGTTTTGCGAAAAAACGAAAAATCAAAAAAAACCACATATGGGATTTGGCAGGCGCAACGACGAAATAATCTTTTGTTCCATCAAAAATCCCAACACGAACCTCCGCCATTTTGCGACAAGTTTTCAACAATCGTAAACGACTAATGAATTAAATCATTTAGTTGGACTATCATCCCCCTGAGGGGTGGACACCCCAAGCGACCTGCCCGTAATTTTATCATGTTATAAATTTGAATTTGTATAATACTCGAAGCATTAACGCATGATTTATATAACTTGACTCCGCTAAGATTTCAAAGATGAAAAACAATAAATTTTGTACCCGTAACTATTGCGTTTAATGGCAGTGTTGACGATAGCTTTCTATGGAAGTTCCTTCTACGCCTAACTATATTTTTCACCGATTTGGTTTACTTAAAAATATGAGATTATTAAGAATAAGCAAGTTGAAGTGGCAGTGGGCGGGCCACATAGCACGTAGAACCGATGGCAGTTGGAGCACGAAGGTTCTGGAATGGCGCCCGCGTCAAGGCAAGCGCAGTGTGGGACGACCAGCTGCAAGGTGGACGGATGATCTTGTTAAGATCGCAGGAACACGCTGGATGCAGGCCGCTACCAACCGCGAGCATTGGAAATTCTTGGGGGAGGCCTATGTCCAGCAGTGGACGTCTACAGGCTGATAATGATGATGATGATGATGAGATTATTGAGATTTTTAATAAAGTGTATCATTAAAATATTGCATTCCGCCATTTTGGTTGAAATATCAAACACAGCTGATGACGTCACGGTAAAGTAAACAAATTCACGAAATATGCAATTTACTTTCATTTTTAGACATTTTAGACGTTTTGTTTATCTAAGCATGACGTTAATCGTGACGCCATGCCAACATGAGTTTTTTTATGCACTATTTACAATGATATACAAAATGGCTCTAAGCCTAGTAAAACTTTGTATTAGGTATTATCGAAATAAAGGTTCTTTCGTCGTGGTTATTATTGAGCTAGACTAAAGGTTATATTATTTATTTTCAAATAATTATTGATCCATACCAATAATCTAATAATATAAACTAAAAATCTGCTATTACCATCATAAATTCTAAGTCAGCATTTGGAAAGAGATCGCTATCTCTGTCATACATAAATGAGACTTAATTGTCAGTTATTTTTCAACATCAATCTACATACACTTTTAGTACAAAAAAGTACTTTTTTAAATCTTATCCACACTAATCCAACGTCGTGGGAGTTGACAACTTTTTACTTGCCTGAATTTATGCCATACATTTAAGAAGACCCGCGTCGTATACAAGTCAGTTAAATATTTAGTTCGCCCTAATTTATGCTGTTAACATAGAAAAAAGCCCCAAAACATTGATTGAAGGGATCTTTTAACGTGCAGTAGTGACATCTAGCGGTAAAACGGCTATAAAAGTTATGATAATAGTGTGGAGAAATGTTAAGTATGCTTTTCAGAGATATTTCGAGTTTGTTTTTATTTAGACGAATGGTTTTAGTGTAATACTAGTATACAGGGTCAAAGATACTTACTTATTAAAGGGTAAGTACGAAATTCATAGTCATCAGCCTATAGACGTTCACTGCTAGACATAGGCCTCCCCCAAGCCTCGCCACAACGACCGGTCCTGTGCTGTCTGCATTCAGTAGCCTCCGCGATCCTGACCAGGTCGTCGGTCCACCTGGGGATCTGCCTACGCTACGCATTCCAGTTCGAAGTACAAAATTTTTCCTGAAAATTTTAAGTATCTACGGTTAACAAAACATTGACTAATTGATGTCCCGGTTCCCTTTGATTTCTCTAGTCTGCCATCATCAAATTCTGAAATCATAGGACTACCTTTCCAATACGTTTCCAATAAAAAAAAATCATCAAAATAGGTTTTTTTTTTCCGTGATAGATAAAAGAGCCTACGGCCCACCTGATGGTAAGCGGTCACCGTCGCTCATGAACCTCTGCAATGCCCGGGCAATGAGGGGCTGTTATCTATCGCCTACCCATACAAGACTTTTCTTAAAACTCGTTTAAAGGGGGACATGTCATAGCGCTCCGGGAACACCGCGGATGGGAGTCCATTCCAAATCGGAATGGTACGGGGCAAAAATTATCTTCTGAAGCGAACCGTGGAAGATCGCAGCGGTTCCAAGTAAAGGTGGTGTACGTTGCCCCTGCGGCGTGTGGTGCGATGGTAAAAGGGAGATGAAGGGATCATCTCAAAGAGTTCCTCGAAGCATTCCCCATGGACCAAACCAAAGAGATTCACAAACGACGGAGCAATCTGCGAACAAACATTAAAATACTGCATATAAGTACATATACCTACTGTCAAATTGAAATAACTCCCCCATTTTAAGTCAGTGAAAATCTTTTAAAGTTTAACTCAAGAATCTTGTACATTCTCTTTTACATTTCAATCAAGCTGTAATCTACTCTTTGGATCGAAGTAAGATCACCCACGTGACAAACACATGTACATACATGATATTATTTACGATGCATAAACATAAATGGGTTCTCGTGAATGTAATCGGTCTTACTGTGTGATTGAATTAGGTATATATCGATGAGTTTGTTTGTTTGATTATCATCAGCTTGTAGTCAATTGTAGGCCCCTGCTGGGACATTTTTTTTTCAAATTTCAGCATATCTGTCTTCTGCTGCGATACAGTGACTTACCACGATCCTGACCAGGTCATCGGTCCATCTTGTGAGAGGTCTGCCCACGCTGTGCCAACCGGTTCATGACCGCCATTCCAGAATATTAAAAACAATAATTTTAAGTAAAACCCGTGTGGATCCGAGTTGAAAACTAGTCTAATAAGTATATTTTAGTTTCTGATATATTTATCGATCTTTTTCGGAAGGATCTGACGTTAAGTATCAAATAAACATCACTATTTAGTAGCTTTTTAATTTTTTATACGTTGCTCGATAAACATGGAGAGTGCTTCTAGAGAAATCTTTATTGCTTTGGCGAACTCATACATACGCACCTCTCATCGACAGTAAATTTGAAGCCTTAACTTGCAAGAGTTGAAGTTGTGCCGCAGTGCGTAATGCGTCGTGCCATCCCGCATAACCCCGTGCTGGGTTCTGGCCTCAACCGAGGTTCTGACGCTGAGTGTGAGCGGTTGGAGGTTTTAGTGAGGTTCAACTCCCACATACCTCTCGATCGATTAGGCGATCTCCTCCAATAAAACAAAAAAAAAAACCATTCCGATTTTAAATTCCCGTCTACGGTGTTCCCGGAGCGCTATGACATGTCCCTCTTTAAACGAGGTTTAAGAAAAGTCCTGTGTAAGTAAGCGATACATAACAGCCGTTCAATGACCTGGCATTGCAGAGGTTCATGAGCAACGCGTCACGTCACCGTGCCATAGGATGGGACACTGTTTACGGCAAATAAAAAGTGTTCTCAAAAAGACAGGTCAGTTTTAAGGGCTTTCAACCATTGTGTTTTATAAAAACGAAGAGGTCCGTTAAGCCCCGCTACTCAGTAGCCTGGTCTAAGTTGGGGTATAGCAATAAAACTATGTACCAAGTTTTCAGATTGCCTCAAATACCTGCTCAAAATTTGCCATTAGCTCTTAGGCTAAGACGTCCATTGCCGGATTTCACAAACCTCGACACAACGACTGGTACTGCGCTATCTGCATCCAGTGACCTCCCGCGATCCTGACCAGGTCGTCGGTTTTGTGGGAGGTCTACCCACGTTGGTCTACCTGTTCATGTTTGCATGTTTCTTTCTGTACAGTTAATTTTTTTTTTTTATTATTTATTAATAAGGAAAGTGAATTACAAGCTTACAAAAATCATGGTTTGAAGCTACATGACAAAGTATACCTTCACACTAGGCCGAGCCTGTATTGTGAAGGACAGTGCAAAAGCATTACCATAATCGTTTAAAGGGTATAAAGACTAAAACTTAGCGTATGGATATATGAAAACACACACAAAAAAAAAAGTATGAAAATTACTCAACTTAAAAAGTAAATGAAATACAATAATTTCATGGTTTTTTCTTATAAATATGAAATCACAATGGCAGAATTATTAAACACCATCCAGTAAACGCTCAGTCTCAATATATGATAATTCAAGTAACCAATTCTTCACCTTAAGCTTAGCAGTGTGAACTAATAGTTCTTTTGTGTAATAGTAAACTGTTTTTTTATGTAAAAGCCCTCTCCACACTTAGCAAGCCACCCGATTTGATTACCAATAAGAACGCCCTGCATCACTTTGATATATAAAATATATAACATATATTACAAACTGACACCCTTTATAACGTTTACGATTTCTTACATATAAACATATGAAGTAAATGTAAGATTGCGAATATTTTTTTATTTTGTGCATTATTTTATGATGTAACACTTCCTGTCAAATGCTTTTTGGTAATAATTTATTTATGATTTATCCACTCAACTGGGATCGGCAACCAAATTGGTTTGTTTACTTTAGCCAAGTCTGTGGCAGGAGCCAAAATTGAGCACAGTTCTAAAACCTGTTTTGTTTACTTTTTTAAATCATCTCATATTTTATGGAGATGATATATTTTCGCTGAAAATTCAATACAGCGTCGTTTAGTAATAAAGGTTTAGAAAAATATAAGGTTTAATTAAAAATCAAAATTAAAAATTATTGGAAAAAATGTTTTTAAAAGCTCAAACAAGGTATTGATTCCGAACGAAGTCCCCAGTTTCGCCATCTAGCGAATAGTGACGTTCCCAGTTGAGTGGTTATGCAGACAAGAACATGTAAAGGATAATAAAAGGTCTCTTAAGTCTTTTTAGATTAATGTGCAGTTAAAAAAAACAGCCACCTGATCGTAAGTGGTTACCTGCTCACGGTCCTCTGAAATATCAGGAGAGAGTCACCCAGCCACTTGACGAACTACTCTTTTATTTATTAGATGGAGTGGATTCGCCTGTGATGTGGGAGTTGAACCGCACTAAAACGGCCTGTCGATTACGCTCCACGAATTTCTCTTAAATACTAGTATCTACTTCTTTAAGCATCCTCGCTGAAGAAGGAAAGAAAATCTTTGAAAATAGCAATACTAAAATTAATACTATTTTATAAACTTATTCAGACACTCGCGGTTTTCTATAATACTTTCATGCATTTTCAACGGGTTCTTACCACGATATTTAATTAATTGAGTTGTTGCGAACGTCATGATCACGAGAAGACTGGATACTGCGGGTCGATTTAACAGGGGTGACGGCTTCAGATTATCGAGTATGTGGAATCCAGTGCTAAACACAACAGTCACTAAGGGTTCATGCTCAGAGAGTCTTGTAGATACAGTGAGTGTGGTGTGTCGTGATGTGAGTTCGAGTTCCAGTGGTACTACCCAAAAGCGAACGAGAAAGAGGGTAGACAGATTTGTTTGCTCTTAAATCGACCCGCAGTATCCACTCTTCTCGTGACCATGACGTTTGCAACAACGTTGAAATATCGAGACAACTCAATTAATTAAATATCGTGGTAAGAACCCGTTGAAAATGCATGAAAATATAATACTATTTAGTTTTTAAGTCTATGTATTAAAAAATACAGAATGTAAAACAAAAATACCTGTCTATTCGATCCCTATGACTACTGAGAAGACTCAAGCGCTATGACTTGTCCTTCTTCAAACGAGGCTTGAAGAGGGTCTTTAAAGTTAGGTCGTAGGTAGCGATCCCTCAGTGTCCCCTGACATTGCAGAGGTTCATGAGCGACGGTAACCACTTACGATCAGCCCGTTGGCTCGTCTGCCTACAAGGCAATAAAAAAAATGTATAGTTAACTCAGAATTCTGTATCCTGTACCAACCCATTACTGCCCACTGTTAGGCTCAGGTTTCTTTAGAAGAGGGATTAGGCATAGTCCACCACGCTTGCCCAGTGCGGATTGGGGAATTCACATATCTTCAAAGGATTTTTAAAACCCTTTTCCGACATGCAGGTTTCCTCACGATGTTTTCCTTCACCGTTTTTAGCCAGTGGTGTTGTGAGAAATTACACATAAATCTTTTTCACATTTAGACCTCCCGTTCGGTAGGACGCGCTTCGACCACTCGGCCACCACGACTTTTTTGAACTCCGAATCTTAAGCATGATCTCAAGTTCCATCTCAAGACCTAATAATATAAGGTTTTCTTTGTTGTCTCAATAACAATTAGTCATAAGAAACGACACGTGAAATCAAGGGTTAGCTCTTTGATGTCAGAAGTGCCACATCGCCCTGACTGATTTATATTCGACTAGAATAGATGATGTATACGTGTCATAGATTATAAATCTAATTGGCGTAGAGGTGACTTTTTGATATTATGTTACGATTTCTTAATTGGGCCGGATGTCACTTTTTTAGATTGAGAATAAAATGTTTTTTAGTTGTTTTAAATAATTTTGACGTCTGATTATGATTGAGATGGTGTAGTTAATTGGTTGTAGTGTTATTAATTTTAAGGTTTTTTTGATTGCAAATGCTAATGTCTTATTAGAATTTAGACAACAGTTAAGCTGATAAAATTTATGTAAAGAAAATATGAGTTATCAAAATCGGATCACTCCAAAAGCTTATAGAAAATTCTGAAGTAAGCTCAAGCCTAACTTTGGATATGTATAGAGCTTGGCTCAACTACGTAACGTTTCACTTGTTATATACCTACCTAAATAATACCAACTACATCTAGAAGCTTTATTTTTTCATTTACACATATTTTTTTGTATTGTAATGCGTGAAAGTGTCATCATATTTCATTTTGTGCCGGATCACTTAGCTTGAGACTGTTTCCATTGTTACACGATAATTTATCGTTCAACGTTTTGTGAAAGCCCGGTAACTATTCGCAGACACGTCTGTAGTTGTTATTAAAAATCACGAATTCGAATTTAGATATTAATTTTCAAAAATATTTAAGTATGTGCTATCTTTAACAGCACTGAACAATATCGTGAGGAAACCTGCATAATCCTTCGAAGATATGCAAATCCGCATGGAACATGCATGGTGGGCTACGATCCCTCTAGAGGACATAATATTAGCCCAGCAGTAAATAGTAAAGTATTTTTCTACGACCAATACTATCATCATCATTAGCTTTTAAACGTCTAATGCTGGTCATAGGCCTCCCCAAACCTCGCCACAACGACCGGTCCTGCGCTGTATGCATCCAGTGACCTCCCGCGATCCTCTATCCACCTCGTATGTCAATGGAACCGGACTCAACACTAGTGGCCACTGGCTGGCCTGCCCTGATAGTGTCCGATGATTTAACGCTCAACTTTTGACACAACTAAGCTTTTTGGACACGACTGCCTTTGCCTATAAATAACGTCTTACGTGAACCGGCGATTGTGGCACATATCATAACATACAGCGAGTAGATAACACTAGATATAGGCTTAAAATCTTCATTCTTTAAGCAATTAAAACTCGTCAAATAATATATGAGGTCTTACCACGATTTTTTTAAATAAGCAATCCCATCAAACAGTATGTGGAAACTAGTGTTAGATGAAAGTAAAGTCAAAAATCCGGTTTTGAAACAAGATGTGAGTTCCAGTGGTACCGGCAAACAAACAAGAAAGATAGACAGATTTATCTGCTCTTAAATAACCTACCCGCAGTACTCAGTCTTCCCGTGATCATGGCGCTTGCAACAGTGCTGAAATATCGAGATCGCTCACTTAAAAAGAATCGTGGTAAGTGATGTAATAATTGATTGATGTAGATAACCGCGAGTGTTTAAAGAAACTTATAATGAAACTAGCTGCCCCACGCAACTTCGTCTGCGTCGAAAAAATAAAAAAAAAATAGGGGTGGACTACCCCTAACATTTAGGGGGATGAAAAATAGATGTTGGCCGATTCTCATAGATACCGGATAAGCACAAAAAATTTCAACAAAATCGGTCAAGCCGTTTCGGAGGGGTTCAAGTTCGAACACCGTGACACGAGAATTTTATATATTAGATGAAATGCTTTATTTTCAACATTGATAACAAGTTAAAAGCTACCACCACTTCGGACACAAAAAAATAATAATTTCAGCCACCGTCCTGAGAAGAACTGACAAGCAACTCAGCGGGCATGTCTTTTATATAGTAGGTAGCTATTGTGTTCAGACATTACAGATACTGCTTTGTGCTCGTTTCTTTTTTTAATTGTCAGACAAACGAGCGGAACACCTGATGGTGAGCGGTTACCGTTGCTCAACCTCTGCAACTCCAGGGTAATGAGGGACCGTTATCTATTATCGACATATCGTTTACCTATAAAGCATTAAAATGAAAATTTTTCATTTAGATTTACAAAATAACTTTTGACATGAACTTTTTAAATCTTTCTAGGATCAACAAATTTGATTTTTAATGAAATTTTAGCATTTCAAAAAGGTATTTCGTATCGAAAAGCATGAGTTAGTAAATCGTGATTAGCATAAAGATTAACCTCTGCACAGACTCAGTAAATATTTTACAATTCTTACAAAGTAATTCATCATCATCATCATCATCATCAGCCTATAGACGTCCACTGCTGGACATAGGCCTCCCCCAAACCTCGCCACATCGACCGGTCCTGCGCCATCCGCATCCAGTGACCTCCCGCGATCTTGATCAAATCAGAAATGAGGAGAACCGCAGAAGGACTAAAGTAACCGACATAGCCCAAAAAATAGCATCTTTGAAGTGGCAATGGGCAGGACACATTGTGCGAAGAACAGATGGCGGATGGGGCTGAAAAGGTCTGGAGTGGCGGCCACGAACCGGTAAGCGCAACGTGGAACCCCACAAGATGGACCGACGATCTGGTCAAGTAATTCATAACTTGTACCAAAAGAAAAATGTATATATTTCGGGTGTCGCGATAACCCAGGACTGTTCATATATCAAGTATTTGTTTGAGGGCTCTCCCAGTGATTTGTGGCGTCCACTCGTCCTTAAGCCTTTTCGGACGATTCATTGTTCTTAAGCAAAGAATGTAAGTATAAAACACTTTTTTATTGCTTTGACTTGTCACTTAAAGCCCTTAAAGGTAGGTCATAGTGTGCTCTGACATTGCACAGGTCAATAAAGGATCACCCTTGATCAGGTAGCTCGTTACTCATCATTTTCACCAGTCTACAGAGTGGAAATGTAACTTTGAACAATCTGACGTGGTGTGAATGACCTGTCGAAATACAATTTAGCACCTTTTTTATTTTTTGAATCGGTTTAACTTTTTTTTCTGACATTGTATGGAAAACGTACGACTATCGTTGCGGACTTCCATACTATGATGTATTTTTTTTTATCCAATTCCTAAAATACAACTGGTTCTAAGTTTTATTTCAACAGGTCATTTATCCCACGTGGGATTGTCCAAAGTTACAAATCCACCCTGTACCTATAGACGTCCACCACTGGTCACAAGCCTCCCCCAAACTTGTTACAACGACCGGTCCTGCGTTGTTTATATCCAGTGCCTTCGTATGCCTACATGGTAAATGGTACTAAAATGTTAAATATTATGATAGTATCAGAAGTATGTACAATGCACTACAGAATACTACAGATGTATATTATAATTATTATAAATGATCGCTTCACTTTTCTTAGTTTATCTACTTTATTTGTCAAAAAGTGTCTGCAAAATCCATAGTATTTTATTTATTAAAATCTTTTCATTAATTTAGTAGGTAATAGAATAAGATAGTTAAATTATTGTGTAATTTTGGTAAGTTCGTGCCAGTTAAAGTATGTAATTATAAGTTAAAATTTGTATGCTCATTATAAGTGAACATTGTTCTTGTGAGCTAATAAAGATAAAATGAAACTTAGTTGATTAGAAGGTATATTGGTAAAGCGAAATTGAAAAATTCGATATTCGATAGTTTTAAATTACCTGCAACCATCGTAAAAGTCACTTTCAAAATCATATCGTTATTCTAATCCAGGAAGTCCTTACAAAAACTACAGTAGATGTAAATCTATAAAAATGACGGTAAAAACTGTATTAAAATGTATTGTGTACGATTTAGTCTCGCATAAGAATATAACGAAGAAGACGTTTGATGTCTCTACGAAGGCGTCCTCTCGAACATACAATATCACTATTTACATTCGTTGGGCAAGTACGAGGAACTACGAAAAAAAATTACTGGTAATTTTCTCAAAATTTTAATGTTGTATTAACATTTTAGCGTTTTCGCCAACACACGTAAAAAATAAATCACGACGACTGACGGTTAAACTTTTACTTAAACTTTTAAAATTAAACTTTTAAAAAGTTCGTCTGAAAAATATATTTTTAAAACCACAGATTTTCGAGCATTTCTTTCTTTTACTACCCAATTAAATAACATACACTATTACTAAACTTACCACGATTATTTTTAATTGAGCGGTCCCGATATTTCAGCACTGTTTCAATCGCCATGATCACGGGAAGGAACCCGTTTAGTAATAGAGTAAGTGATGTAGATAACCGCGAGTGTTTAAAGAAATTTAAAAAACATACGTTTTTTTTTTAGATGGAGGAAATCACCGGATCCCCGGTATGTGGAAGTTGAACCGCACTAAAACCTCCAACCGCTCACACTCAGCGTCCGAACCCCGGCTGAGGCCAGAACCCAGCACGGGGTTATGAGGGACGACGCGACGCGTTACGCCATCGGCAGTCTTTCCCGTCGCGTCGAAATAACATACCTAGACCTATTTTACTAACAAATCATACACCACATCCTTCATTTTATAGCTCCACAGCAATCTTTTGATCAAAACGCCGGAACTTTCATCCCCTCACGCCGATGACCGCTCCAATAAAAGAATACATCCGAATAATAAAATTATACTTTATTATAATAAAAGTATAGTTTTATTGTAATAAAATACGTAATGACATAATAAAATGAGGACATCCACTGTTTGTAAGTTTTTTGTTGTTTTGTTCTGATTTTTGTATATTCGATGGCAACTTCGTCTGTGTCACTATGAAAAGTATGTTTTTGTCTGTTTTGTTGCCTTAAGTCGTGGTGGCAGTGTGGTCGAAGCGCTTCCTTCGGAACGGGAGGTCGCGGGTTCAAAACCGGCTGGCTTGTACCTCTAAATCTAAATGTGAAACAGATTTATGTGCAATTTTTCACAACACCACTGGCTAAAAACGGTGAAGGAAAACATCGCGAGGAAACCTGCATGTCGGAAAAGGATTCTAAAAATCCTTTGAAGATATGTGAAGTCCCTAATCCGCACTGGGCAAGCGTGGTGGACTATGCCTAATGCCTCTTCTGAGGAGACCTGAGCCCAACAGTGGGCAGTAATGGGTTGGTACAGCTGCCTAAAGTGTTCTGAGGTCCCCATATATGGTGATTTATTGCTATGTAAACAGATGAGTTAACGAGTCACCTGATCGTAAGTGGTTACCGTCGCTCATGGACCTCTGCAACGTAAGGGGACACTGACATAGCATTAAGGACTTCGCTAGAAGGGAGCGACGGTAACCACTTACTGTTACTGTTCCTACATATCATAAGCCATAACATATTTTCATGCATTTTAAACGGGTTCTTACCACAATATTTAATTAATTGAGTTGTCTCGATATTTCAACGTTGTTGCAAACGTCATGATCACGAGAAGTCTGGATACTGCGGGTAGATTAAAGAGCAAACAAATCTGTCTACCCTCTTTCTCGTTCGCTTTTGGGAAGTACCACTGGAACTCGAACTCACATCACGACACACCACACTCACTGTATCTACAAGACTCTCTGAGCATGAACCCTTAGTGACTGTTGTGTTTAGCACTGGATTCCACACACTCGATAATCTGAAGCAGTCACCCCTGTTAAAAGTGCTATGTCTTGAAATCTCGATAGCTTCTTTAACTATCCTTGGTACGTAACGACGTTCAGAAGATAGTACCTGAGGATTATGTAATTGTATCCAGTGATTGGAACCCGAGTCGAAAGTAAAAAGTATTATACTCGTAGTATTATTGCATGAAAGTATTATAGAAAACCGCGAGTGTCTGAATAAGTTCATAACATATTTACTTCAAAAAACCTCTTTCAAACTGCTTAATCGTAAATTTCCATGATTGACAGGTAAACAGTGGCATGACAAAAGCTCACCAGATGGTAAACGTCTCAGTATCACATTTTAAGTGGAAAACAAACAAGTTTAATAGATACTGTAGTGATAAGCTAAGATAAACCATAGAATAGATATGGGTAGAAGGGTTATTGTGATTTAATGCCTAATTTTTTTTTGTCTCTGAGAAGACAATGTGTGATTAGATGGCAATTGTTTTTTTATATTTTGTGGGTCTATTTTCAAGGATTAAAAAATATTAAAAGATTTAAAAAATAAATGTAACCAAAATTTGTAGTGCAATTTACGATTAACCACTAGATCTCCACACTAGGTCAAGTGTCTCGTGGAGATCTTACCAATAAAAACATTTATCAATCAAATTAACCATTTGTACCGATATCTATAGCGATATGACTTTATCAGACAGATCAATAGAAATTACAAACTTTATAAACTTATTATTCAGACACTCGCGGTTTTCTATAATAATTTCATGCATTTTCAACGGGTTCTTACCCCGATATTTAATTAACTGAGTTGTCTCGATATTTCAACGTTGTTGCAAACGTCATGATCACGAGAAGACTGGATACTGCGGGTCGATTTAAGAGCAAATAAATCTGTCTACCCTCTTTCTCGTTCGCTTTTGGGTAGTACCACTGGAACTCGAACTCACATCACGACACACCACACTCACTGTATCTACAAGACTCTCTGAGCATGAACCCTTAGTGACTGTTATGTTTAGCACTTGATTCCACATACTCGATTAATTAAGACAACTCAGTTAATTAAATATCGTGGTAAGAACCCGTTGAAAATGCATGAAAGTATTACAAACTTTATATTAACTTGCACTGGATGTAACTATGTAAGTTCGGGTGAAATCTTACAAGCTAAATTTGACAAACTTCCCGGTTTCCGATTGACCTGATATTTTGTACGCAGATGTATATCGCGTGACAATACAATAATATGACAAAATGGCTCTAATCTGATGATAGATTCGGAAGGTGGACATAGGAACTCTTATGCTAAATAAGATAGACTCATCGTGTTTGGGCTCGTTTAACTTCACTAGCTCTCTACTGTCACATGCTAACTAGAATCTTAAAATTATTACTAAACGGGTTCTTACCACGATTATTTTTAATTGAGAGGTCCCGATGTAAGTAAGTGATGTAGATAACCGCGAGTGTTTAAAGAAGTTTATTTAGAATCTTAAAAGCTTGTATTTAAAGTTTTTTTTTAATAAATTATATTCTATGCTAACACCTTCCTCAGTCATTAAAGTGACAACCAAAAGTCGTATTTTATGTTATAAATTTTTCAAGTCAGAGCCACACACACGTTCTATAAAGTATGATAACGTATGACATTATCAACAACCTGTCAGGAGTCGGGCTTGGGTAGTGTCTTGTCCCCTATCCTATACGCCCTCTACACCAACGACATTCCCACCCTGGAGGGGCATCTCCGTTGGTGGGAGGAGGATGTGAAACTGGCCCTCTTCGCAGACGACTCGGCCTATTTTGCATCCTCCAGAAGTGTTAAACTTGCCATCTCCAGGATGCAGAGGCTCCTGGATGTTCTGCCTCCATGGTTGGACCGGTGGAGAGTCTCGGTCAATGCGGGTAAGACCCAGGCCCTACTCTGCGGTCCAACCCGCATCAGAGTCGTCCCCCGTCTCAGTCTTCGTGGTGTGGATGTTGAGTTTAGACCCACTGTTAGGTATCTCGGGTGCGAGATAGACCGTTCGCTTCGCGCGAAACCCCAGGTCGATCACGCGATTGGCCTGGCTCGCGCAGCGCGGTTTGTCTTGCGACCGATTCTCGCGTCCGCGTTGCCGATCAGAACTAAGCTCACTATCTACAAGACTTATATCCGTCCACGTATTACGTACGCTGCTGAGGCTTGGTATCACCTCGCACCGCCGTCCCAGCGGAAAAGGTTGCAGGCCCAGCAGAATCTCTCCCTCCGAGTCATCGTCGGAGCCGGCCGTTACGTGCGTAACGACGTAATAGCCCGGGACCTTGAGGTGGAGTCGCTCGAGGAGTTCATCGTCCGGCTCGCCCGTAACATGTACGAGCGGGCCGACCGAGGACCCCACGAGCATCTCCGCAATATAGCTCCCTTGCACGCCAGGCCGCCTGAAGGTGCGGCGTTGCCAAGGGAGCTGCTGGGTCCCCCGAGATTCCTCGGAGTTAACTACCCTACGGCGTAACAACGTTGTAGGATATAGGCGATCCCCTCTACGTGACTGAGACATTGTGTCGTCCGTCCCGCATGTTTGTCTGCCCTAAGATGGAGCCCACGGGGGCTACCATCACCCTCCCGGCAGGGAGGTGCGACCCCGCTCCCCGTTAGGGAGCTGTTCCCCCTTCAGGGGACCCCCCACACTTTAGTGGGGGCTTGTTTTTATTTTTATGTTTATTTGTAAGCCCCCTTATGGGGCTTGTATACCCCCCTCAGGGGTTTGGGTCGCCCAGACTAGGTCTGGGGACCTCTTATAGAGGTCTGGGGTCGCGGAACGGAGCCGCGGACTTGTCCGGGACTCCGCCCCGCGTCTCCGGGTCCCACTCCCCATCAGGGAGTCTAATATCTCTTGTGAGATATGTGTCACCCAGCCTAACGGTAGGGTGACAAATTTTTAAACCCTTTTATCCCTTTCCGGGATCAGTCAATCCCCCTTCTGGGGATGGGACTCCCAATCGGGGGCCCTTTTTGTACTGCGGACCTTGGTCTGCGGTCCCGCTCCCCTTATGGGAGCGGCCGACCTCAGCGTGGGCCCTTCCCTCTCCATGTTTCGTGGTGTTGTCGTGGGAGGGAGGGGCCCGCGGGGGCTGGACGGGGCCTCAAAAACCTTTTGTTTTGTTTTTGTTCTTGTCTTTATTTTCATTCACTTCTTGATTTTGTATAATCTTTAAATTTTTAATTTTCTTTTTACTTATTTTTAATGTTGTATAGCTTCCAGTTTATTTTCATTACTTTCTTACCACTTAGTTTTGTTGTTGTTTTGTTTTTATATTGTTAGTTTTTCAGTAACGTTTGTTTTTGTATAATAGTGTTGATTTTAAATTAGGTTAAATCTGTTTTATCTGTTTTATTATTAGTTATTATTGTAATAAAAACAAATAAAGGGTTATCCCACCCCTTAAAAGGGAAAAACATTTGTTGTAAATTAAAGATGATGATTAACTTAAATCGTTTTCGATCGGCACTCACTTTTTCGACCTCCTTGGCCTTCTTGGTTGCATGGCTTCGACATGAAGACAGCCCAGAATGGGCAGGATTCCGGCCGGGGCTGGTGGTCACCAAGAGTAGCCAAACTAACAGATAACTGACCAGACCATGGGAACACCCCAGAAAGGGGATAACACAACGCCACAACACTACCTTCACCTCCGCCCAGAGTGGCGGAGAGATCTTTCCCGGGCAGCGGGGTTGCCCCAAGGCCCGTCCGTGTCCCCCTATCGGGGGACACGAAGACCCCCATGGCTGGCTGGAGTCGGGCTTGGATCAAAATTAGTGTTGTGTGCATAGAATAAAGATGTCGTAGAGGGAGCAGTAGTGGTGGTAGAGTGGTTGAAACGCTTGACTTTATGGTCGCAGGTTTACGCCAGTTACCTCTAGAAACTTAATTTCAAAATATTTTTGTTACAAAAATGAATACGCCAGACTTTGATTTTTAAGAATAGAACAAAAGCTACCGAGCTTTATGGCATTATTTCCAGTGACAGTTTTTTAACAAAAAAAAGATCATCGAAATCAGTTCAGCCAACACAAAGATATGCGGATATCCACATCAACGTCGTGAGAAAATATATTGTAGTAACTAGTAGTGTTATGGTTTTTTTTTTTCAGTTGGAGGAAATCACCGAATCCCCGGGTATGTGGGAGTTGAACCGCACTAAAACCTCCATCCGCTCACATTCAGCGTCCGAACCCCGGTTGAGGCCAGAACCCAGCACGGGGTTTGGAGGGACGGCGCGACGCGTTACGCACTCGGCACTCTTTCCCGTCGCTCCGTCCCTGGACGCCGAACCGGTAGCCGCCGGCGAATACGGCCACCGGCTCTCTCGGTCGGCGGGCTTTCCGAAACCCGCTAAGATGGGACCGCGTGTCAAGTGTTATGGCTTAAAAACTTTTTGAATATGTCAAGTCACTAGACAAGGTGGACTATACCTGATCCCTGTACTGAGTCCTGAAGCCCAGCAATGGGCTGTTACAGTTACAAAGTTATCAGAAACACTTCGACATTATTAACTCTCTTTATGAACCGTAAATTGTTAATTTAATATGGCGTGCAGATCTGTCGTAATTGGCTCTAAATGCAATATAGTTTTGCAATAAATAAACCAAAAATTGCCAGTTTCTGCATAATATTTTTTGTGTCTTTTAACCACTTTTTATGTATCAAATGTAACTAGATGGTGCAACTGTGGTGTCTTTTTGAAAACTAAACCTTCTAAAAAATTAATTCCATATTTATAAGTTTTATACCTACTCATAATATTATTTAGTATTTTTCAATTATTTCGATTGTAGAGTTATCAATTTGGAGCCAAACATATTATTATCTTCATAAAATATGTGAAGTAGTGAAGATAATATATTATAATAAGACTACTGTCGAGTCGTGGTGGCCGAGTGGTTCGCTTCCTTCCGAACGGGAGGTCGCGGGTTTAAATCCGGCCGGCTTGTACCTCTAAATCTAAATGTGAAAAAGATTTATATGCAATTTTTCACCACACCACTGACTAATAACGGTGAAGGAAAACATTGTGAGGAAACCTGCATGTCGGAAAAGGGTTCTAAAAATTCTTTGAAGATATGTGAAGTCCCCAATCCGCACTGGGCAAGCGTGGTGGACTATGCCTAATCCCTCTTCTGAGGAGACCTGAGCCCATCAGTGGGCAGTAATGGGTTGGTACAGAATGTTAGGGAAAGTGGGTTGTAATTTAAAAATAATAATTAATAATTTCAATTAGTTCTCTTTCACCTTTTAAAGTTATTTAAACTAAGTATTCTTTTAAATTAATACAAATACATAGTTAGTTTTAAAATTCTTTCGTTTTTAAGACTTGGATCCTTTTCACATAACATCTTAAATTGCAATGTAGCGCCGTCATTTTGAGATCATAAAAGCAACTGTCACTCTTTGATGATGAGAATATTATATACAGGATGTTCCGCATACAATAATAAAATCAGCTTAAGTATTTTGCTCCGGGAATAATTATTAAAAAAATATTTTATTACGATTAGACAGTCAATCCTGTAGTAAGGGAGACCGGGGATGGTTAACTAACTTTTGATCTAAGTTCGTATATCTCCTACCACCTAAACATTTATAATTATAATACTTATTTAGTTGATTTTCTAAACCTTTGACGATTAGTCAACCAACTCCATGACCGGGGTAGGTTATTGCAACTTAGTCAACCTGCCCCTATAGCCAATCAGACCCGGTTTCCGCTACCTACAGTGAAATTTCAACTTTATAAGATCATCATTTCTAACACCCTGTATAACCATAAACGCTGGTTGAAGGATCATAAAAAGCTTACTTGATTTTTATTTTAAGGATATACCTTGATTCGCAGGGTTGCACGTCTAAAGTTATATTCTAAATAATAGTTAATTTAAATGAAATCCAACAAAATATCCGAAAAACTTAGAAATTAAAGAATACCATCTATTACAAGTGTGTTGAAAAATAAAGTAAACACTAAGGAACACATTCGCTCAAAATAATCATATGACACCAAATTTTGACACCGAATATGAAATCACGATTACTAAGACAGGTCTTTTTGATGTCGTTTATTTGGTTATTTGAACTTTTAAAAGATCGAACAACTATTTTTGGATCTGTGTTTAAAAATGTGTATTTTTAACGGACAAAATTTCTCGATTGTATTGTGTATTTCCTTTTTTTATGAATCGATTTTGATGATTCTTTTTTGTTAGAAAGCAGACGTTTTGAGCATTATCTCATATAAATTTGATGAAGATCTGACTTTATATATGACGGGGTGATAACAAGGGAAACCAACCTATTCACCGTGCGGGTAGTTGGAGGTGGAGACTTGCTATAAATACAGGCGCTGGCCACTGTTATTATTCATTCGTGTCTGAATTGCCGAGGCGAACGGACCTCTTGATGTAAAAGTAATAAACTGTTAAAACTCGTTATTTGAAGTGAAGATGTTCAAGTGGACATTGTGACGTCATTCCTGACAAAACCAAATGAATATCGACTATTCACGTCATTACACCTCAACACACTTTTTACGCCGTTACATATTTGTCCAAATTGACAACCCTTAAGTATATCAATTGAAGAGTTACGAGTGCTGTTATAAATCGTAACAGAATAAATGAAATCAGATGATTCTCGTAAACAATAACGGGACAAGTAAAAGTGGTAGTTTCTCTTGATGAAGACGTAATCTTTATTGTTGAGAGAGTATGATAGATTGCTGAACTAAAATTTGAGAAATTTTAGGCAATTGTTAACATAATAAATGTATTTATTGACATAATATTAATTGAGATTACAAAACTATCTAGATATATATTATTTTATATGCTTACAAAAAGAAAAACATAGTACAAAGCTTACTTTAAAACGATTCCAAACATAATCCAATTAACGTGTACCTCGTATTTAATTTTTCAATGTAAGTGTCTACTGATTACACTCGTAAAATCCCAAACTTTTAGGAAAAGCTTTATTTAAAAATACCTACGAATACCACCCAGTAGCAACCTCTATTTTACTTAAAAACGACCAATATCATACTACAATAAAACCCAATTTGTTTTAAGTAAATATTTAAAATGAACTCTCACTTTACCATTAAAATAATCACTAAGTAAGTGTTCCACTAAATAATCAGTTCACACCGATTACTGAGTGTTTTCGTAATATAATAATGATATTGATTTTCGGTAATGGTAATTTTCGGTATGTGTTTCCATTATCAGTATAAATCGTACGTGATTTTTCAGTCTTCATATGTCAAAATCAAAGTCTTCTTCTTCTTTTATTTATGGCTCCCGTCCATTGACGATTCGCCAGTGTCAAGTTAGGGAGGAGCGTACACGGTATTGCTTAATTAAGTAGCCAAAATACTGTTCGGTGTGCTTGATCTACAACAGTGACAACACAAGACGATTACAGGACAGCACTAGAACAAACATAACACATAAAACACATAAAAAGGGTATATAAATAATAATATTATGTATTGTAGTTGTTAGTATAAAGTCAAAGTCATAACTAATCATTTATTTCAAATTAGATGTGGACACACATACAATTTGAATGTCAAAAATAAAATCAAAAGTTCTACCACCAGTTCGCTAAAATTACGCCTCCGTCCTGAGAAGAACCGGCACAAGAAACTCAGCGGGCATGTCTTATTTTAATTTAATATTTTCTTTTTTTTAATATTGTTTTACAATATTTTTGTTTTTAACAAATGTATCAATTGAAATGGCCCGGGACGAGCACCTCATTCCGATTTTGTGAAGTCATTTATATAATCATTAAGTTTATAATACATGTTTCATAACGTGCAAAAAATGTCTTTTGATTGAATTCTAATAAATAATGTCCGACTGAAGTCCGAAACCGAAACTGACCCTTCGGTCTGGCTCTTGGGTTCGGCCGAAACCGAAACTGATATTTTTTGGGTCAAACACTGTACCAACCCATTACTGCCCACTGTTGGGCTCAGGTCTCCTCAGAAGAGGGATTAGGCATAGTCCACCACGCTTGCCCAGGGCGGATTGGGGACTTAACATATCTTCCAGGGATTTTAAGAATCCTTTTCCGACATGCCGGTTTCCTCACGATGTTTTCCGTTTTCACCGTTTATAGTGGTGTTGTGAAAAATTGCACATAAATCTTTTTCACATTTAGATTTAGAGGTACAAGCCGGCCGGTTTTGAACCCGCGACCTCCCGTTCGAAAGGAAGCGCTTCGACCACTCGGCCACCACGACAAACACTGTTGATAAGCCTTTAATTACACTGACGACGAATTTTGCACTATTAAATTTTATGCTTAATACCAACCATATAAGGCTCAAAAGCAATTGAATAGTGTATACAATTCTTTAACGAGAAGCATTTCATTTTCAGTCTTTAACAGTGAGCGCTGAGAAAAAAAATAGTGCAAAATCTCAATCCCTTGCAAATTTGTAAGGAATTGTAAGGAATCCCTTACTAATTTGTATGGGATTGATTTTCAAGATAATTATCTTCAGAACGGATAGTCGTAGACTCGTATTTCGTCTCATCAAATTCCCTCTACATTCATACTTTGACAAAACTTTCGCATTATTTTACAAATAATCGATACTATGTGAATATCACTTACATTATTGCTAAACGGATTCTTACCACGATTATTTTTCATTAAGCGGTCCCGATATTTCAGCACTGTTTCAAGCGCCATGATCACGGGAAGACTGAAGAACTGCGGGTAGGTCATTTAAGAGCAGACAAATCTGTCTACCCTCTTTCTCGTTTGTTTGCCGGTACCACTGGAACAGTGCTGAAATATCGGGACCTCTCAATTAAAAATAATCGTAGTAAGAACCCGTTTAGTAATAATGTAAGTAATGTAGATAACCGCGAGTGTTTAAAGAAATTTACTATGTGAATATTTGTAACATCCCTAATACACGGGCATTAAATTCGCCAAATTCGTTGTAAAATGGAAATGAACTCACATCATCGTCCATCGAATCGATTCGCGTCAAAACTTCGAAAAGCTCCCGTCACTATATCGATATAAAAATCGTTAAATTTTATTATTCGCGAAAAACATCATTTACCAACAATAACACGTTATGATCGTAATCGAATGATTTTAAAATCGATTTTCGAATCGATAACGCGAATCGATATTATGTAGGTTACCCGTAACGATGTGTGCGTCGATATATTCGATATTATTAATTAAATAAATTCGTTTGGACAATATTCTGAAAGTTCCTTGAAGATCTTGTTTAAAACTTGTACAATATAAAATCTTAAGGTTTTATTTTATATATTCTGTTTAATAAGCTTTACAGGAAAGAATCATCATCATAATCAGCCTATAGACGTCCACTGCTGGACATAGGCCTCCCCCAAACCTCGCCACATCGACCGGTCCTGCGCCATCTGCATCCAGTGACCTCCCGCGATCTTGACCAGATCGTCGGTTCATCTTGTGGGGGGTCTACCAACATTGCGCCTACTGGTTCGTGGCCGCCACTCCAGAACTTTTCGGCCCCATCGGCCGTCCGTTCTTCGCACAATGTGTCCTGCCCATTGCCACTTCAAAGATGCAATTCTTTGGGCTATGTCGGTTACTTTAGTCCTTCTGCGGATCTCCTCATTTCTAATTTGAAATCCTTAGAATCGATCCTAAACCTTGAGATATCATATCATGCAGAGTAGAGTGCTATCTTCTTAAGCTAAGACGAGTAAAACGAGCTCAAACCATATCATTACATTGTCATTATACATGAAAAATTTTTGCTCAATCGGAAACCGGGAAGTTGGTCAAATTCTTCGTAAGAACCCGAACAAAGTTAAATCCAGTATAACAGCTACTAAAATAATACTTTTAATTTAACTATTTCGAAACAACAACAACAATTAGAATCAGACTCGGGACTTTTCTCCAATGTCAAGTGAGACGTACACACGATCCGAAAACACTATATCATATAATCTATTTTTTTAGAATATAAAAATTATTCATTTATATTTTATAATTTTAATTTATAATTCTTTTTCTTGGTGTTGATTTAATTTTGGTGTTTTTTTTTCTGTTTTTCTTATTGTTATTTTCTTTTATTTCTTATTTTTATTTTCACTAACATTTGTGACGTCACTGCCAGTTGAAACTGAAAACTAGCGTTATATGTCGGTTGGGGGTGACATTAAGCTGAGTTCCGACTGGTTTGTGATGAAAACTTATTTATTCCATGTTTGTTTTTTTTATTTTTCATTTCTGTAATTTTATACCTATTTTCATCACAAATAAACGATGTCTATGTCGAATCAGTTTACCCCAAATAAACAAAAAAAAATACCAAAAATCCACTTTTCCTTCGTTACTACTCTACCAAAGCCGAATACATTTCACATAACAACATTACTAATAAATAACATTATTTAAACGATATATGTATTAACACGCCTCCAACGATAATTTCTACTTCTAATCATCCGTACGTCTCCAAACCTATAATTATAAATGCCAATCCATCTTACGTATAACAAAAAACTAAAACGCTAGAAGGCTTTATATAATAAAGATCATGGATTGTGAAGCTTAAGATTGAGAAGGTAAAGGTGATTTTTCGTTAATTATATATTGCTGGTACTAGTGAGTTTTTTTTTTTGATATATAGGTACATGATCTTGTAATGTTCAAATATTGTACTGTACTCTGCTGAGTTCAGGTCAGAAGAGAGATCAGACTATGGAATTAGCTCCCCTCTTCGGTATTCCCAGAGCGCTATGACTTGTCCTTCTTCAAACGAGGCTTGAGGAGGGTCCTTAAAGTTAGGTTGTAGGTAGCGACCCCTCAATGTCCCCTGACATTGCAGAAGTTCATGAGCGACGGTAACCACTTACGATCAGGTGGCCCGTTGGCTCGTCTGCCTACATGGCAATAAAAAAAAGACTTAGTCGAACTTACTTGGAGACTTCAAAATACGCAGGTTTCCCCACGATGTTATCCTTTGCTGTTTTAGCCAGTGAGTGTTGTGATAAATTGCACATAAATCTTTAACAAATTAAGGTTTAGAGATACTAGTCAGCTTGTTTGACTCGCGACCTTCTGTACGGAAGGCAAGCCCTTCAACCACTCGGTCTTAATACGACTTCTTCAAATGCTCTAAATGAGAATAAATTTAATTGTGACATTTGAAATTTTCATTAAAGTTAGTAAAAATAATAAAAACAGTTGAATTACACCCACATTTTCAAAGTCAAACAAAACAGTAAGTACCTGATGCCAATTATTAAGTAACAATACAATAAGTTTTGTAGAAAACAACAGCAACAATCGGCTAAATACAAAGCCGTATCAATCACAAATCAATACTGACAGGGAACTGCCCAGTTTTGAATGGGAGTCGGCGGTTACTTGAGCTCTATCATAAGGTCCTGTTTCACTGGTGCGATTATTCGTAACGTAACGACCCATTACTGCCCACTGCAGGCTCAGGTCTCTTCAGTAGAGAGATCAGGTTTGATCCACGATGTCTGTCCTATGCGAATTGTTTTTCTATGCTGGTAGAAATATGGAAAGACTTTTTCTTAAAACATTTTAAGCTCAAAGAATAAGTCATTATAAATGAGCAATTTACTTTTAAGATGTCTTATTTACGCACAGTTATTCCCATCGTGATTGTATGTATAAAAGATGATCGCCAAAAGATCATATAACAATACAATTATCTGTCCGTTTAAAAAGTTTTTGCCAAGTTAAGATGACCAGTCATCTCACGATTAAAATCTCATCTATTACTATGTTATGTGAAATGAAATGAAATGAAATGAAATGAAATGAAATGAAATGAAATGAAATGAAATGAAATGAAATGAAATGAAAATAATTTGAAAATAATTTATTAACGGAAAGTTTACATGCGTTATAACGTTATCGGTGACCCCCGCACTAGGACATGCCTGTATCGCGGGTGATCTGTTATTTTTACAATCATTCGTTAAACCAAACATGGGACGCCAACGTCATTCATAGTAAAACTTAACATGATATTTAAAGTTACATATAAACCTGAGATGCAATAATTTGTGTAAGTGTGTGTGTGTGCGTGTGCGTGTGTGTGTGTGTGCGTGTGTGTGGGTGTGAGTGAATACTTATGTAGCCGAGTGTGTTACAATGCTTTGTAGGTGCACATAATGATAATATGGAATAGCTGAAAGAAATTTTAACTTTTAAAGATATGTATATGTAGCTGAAGACATTGCTTGTTTGAATATTCTAATCTCAGTAACCGTTAGTCCACTGTTTTTCACTGTTGGATAGTCTATATATCGAAGAAGGACATAGGATATTGGAACGAAGTTCCTTATCGCGCGTTATCGAAAGGGGGCTAGACGGAAATTCTTATGAAAAAGTTGTCACGACACTTTTTTTGTTTTAGATGATTATCGCTAGATGGCGCTGTTCTTAAAATATTTTATGAAATAATTCCTGATTTTTTATTATATGATTAATGCTAGATGGCGCTGTGATCAAAATATTTTATTTAAATTATTAAATAAAAAAATAAATTTTATTACAATTCCCTCACTAATTATTCGAAAGAATGGTACGGGAGCTACCAACGTCGGGAAAACAAGCATTTTAGTATTGCCAGTTTTTATGTATGTTATTTCTTACACACTCCCGGACGTCATACGGGCAGTCTGGCTGCTGCTAGTGGTTGCGTTTATCAGTGCGCATCATATTTGTGCAGGTAGAAAAGTGATTTTTCAAATCATTTTAAGACATTTTATTTCATTTGTATTATGTTTATTGAACTTTTTGCTACATGAATTTATTATTGCCAGACATGTTAGGTGCTGTTTAATTAGTGCCAGACGCTAATTCTGAATGAAAACAAAAACATTTTTTCAAAGTATTTCAGTATGGCTGAAATTTTTACATTATGTTATTTAAGCATCTACAAAACGAAATTTAATTTGCCAGACTGTAATTCGATTGTTAAACAACAGCCAGATCGATCTAAAGTTGAAAATTTATTTTAATTAAATCTTTATATACAACTCTTTAAGGGACTGAATATCAAAGTTATGGCAAATTAAATTTATTTTTGTAGATGCTTAACACGTTCACTGCGAAACATTTTTTAGTGTTCTTTCAGCTGGTGCGTCAAGAGGTCATCTTGGCACATAGAAGACTTTCCTGCCGTGCATCGTGTGGTCTGATTGACTCCCAATCGTTTCTGTTTTAATATGGGTTTATTCAGTACCTCATATTAGTATAGGAGCTAGCAACGTTTGACATTTTTTTAGTTTATCACCCACGAAAAGTATTATGTTATCGTTATGTCCTTTACAAAAAACACATTTTATTTTTTCACTGGCCATTGTAACCAAATTAAAAAATAAACATTAAAATCAAAACAAACATGTGACATTAAACTGACGCCATCTTGCAAACTTGCCTGTCGCGCCACTGTCGTTATCTATCTCTCTCGCGCCTTCAGCTGTCTCTCTCGGACTACTAGCATTATACTGCAATACTTTTCATGACTTTTTAATTTTTATTCAAGACTTAACAATCGAATTAATGTCTGGCAAATTTATTTTAAGTTTTTCTTATCTTTAAATAACATAATATTAAAATTATAGACGTTATAAAATACTTTGAAATTTTAATTAAAAAAAAAAATCGTGTATGGCACATAGTTAGCATTGTCAAAAATGTCTGGCAATAAAAAAAGTATGTCAGGTAGACTTATTTAAAAACAAAAAATTAAAAATTACACCTTCTAAAATATTTATAAAATCCAGGATTATTACCTGGACAGGTAGGATGCGCACTAATGAACGCAACCGCTACCACCAGCCAGATAGCCCAGATTCTAACCGAAAGTGCAAGAAGGACGACATATCACAAAATCAGCTGACCTAAAATTCTTTCTCGAAAACGTTGCTAGCTCCTATACTAATATGAGGTACTGAATAAACCCATATTAAAACAGAAACGATTGAGAGTCAATCAGACCACACGATGCACGGCAGGAAAGTCTTCTATGTGCCAAGATGACCTCTTGACGCACCAGCTGAAAGTACACTAAAAAATGTTTCGCAGTGAACGTGTTAAGCATCTACAAAAATAAATTTAATTTGCCATAACTTTGATATTCAGTCCCTTAAAGAGTTGTATATAAAGATTTAATTAAAATAAATTTTCAACTTTAGATCGATCTGGCTGTTGTTTAACAATCGAATTACAGTCTGGCAAATTAAATTTCGTTTTGTAGATGCTTAAATAACATAATGTAAAAATTTCAGCCATACTGAAATACTTTGAAAAAATGTTTTTTTTTTCATTCAGAATTAGCGTCTGGCACTAATTAAACAGCACCTAACATGTCTGGCAATAATAAATTCATGTAGCAAAAAGTTCAATAAACATAATACAAATGAAATAAAATGTCTTAAAATGATTTGAAAAATCACTTTTCTACCTGCACAAATATGATGCGCACTGATAAACGCAACCACTAGCAGCAGCCAGACTGCCCGTATGACGTCCGGGAGTGTGTGAGAAATAACATACATAAAAACTGGCAATACTAAAATGCTCTCTCAAAAATGTTGCTAGCTCCTATACTAAAACTTCGTTCCATCCGGGTGTCCCTTGACACCTCTCAAGTTTTTTTTTTTTTTTTAAATTTGGTCTCCGTACTAAAATTTCAATGATGTAACCTGGAGTGCAAATGACTGTTTCCATTTGTAGTCGAGTAAAGTTGCGCCAGACAGTTTATGTTATAAAATCGCAATAGTGAAACATGCACTTATAATTCTTCGTGCTCGTTTCATATTCCCTAAGGAGATATTATCTTGTTATTATAAATTGTAAACGGTCAGTGCTCGTGTTTGATTATTAACGATCGGTGCTATTGTGGACCTCGATCCGTATTATTAGTATTTTAGGTTCATCTTAGTGTATTATTACGTCGCATCAGTGCTTGTTTGACCAATCTCACATTTTTTACGAAAATGACTTTTTAATGCAGTATTATAAAGAATAAAATTTCCATCCGAATGGTAAAATATTTTTTTAAAATATTCAATTCTAAAACAATAAAAATCTCATTTCATTTTCTTTCTCAACACGGCACTTAACGAAAATTCCGTGCTTGTTTGCTGTCTCCTGTAAAATTTACTCGAGTGCAGATTGGCCAAACAAGCACTGAGGCGACGATTAGTAGATAAAAATTATTCTAAATGTTACAAACTTTTATTGAACTTGCACTGGATATAATTACATTAATTGAGGTGGAATCTTGCGAGTTAAATTTGATCAACTTTCCAGTTATCGATTGAGCTGAACGCATTTATCGCGTGACAATGCAATAAAATAATACCATAAGGCTGTTCTGATGGGGTTGGAAGGGAGTGTTGTATTATTTTTCTTTATTATAACCATTTCGAAATATTTATATTATAATTACCTATATGTTTCATCGTTCTCTATTGAAGTTATTTGAAGCACATAATTTTGTCTAACTTTCGTCAACATTCTCAAACAGATGTCATTTTGAACACGACAAATCGTAACATACCGTGGAGTAACATTACATCTAACGACAAATCGTATCCCAACATTCTGTTCTAACCCAGTCGTTGACATACGGGCACTCGGGAACATCCGGCGGTTGTTTGAATTCTGATCAGTAGACAGGTTGCAGTGACATCTACATATACACATGATTTATAGTAATTCTATTCTGACACTGTGGTGTACAGGAATTTCATTTTATTTGGCCTTTGCTGACGCGATAATATTTTAAGATAACTTTGAGAGTGTGTTCTATGTTTAAAAACTTATTACTATTGTGTTAGCTAGTTTAGGGATGTGAGATTAATGGAAAATAATAGATTTAATAAAAATCGATTTTATTTTATTTTATTAAACATTAATCGATTTGTCAATAATCGATTTTAATGAAAATAAATAATCGATTTTTTCAAAAATTAATATGACCTTCAAAATCGATTATGAAAAATCGATTATTTTTTAACATCCCTAAGTCCTATTTACAAGTGAACGAGTAGACAGATAAATAGATATAAAGAGGATTGTGGTGTTCAACAGTTCAGAGAGCGTGTACTTATAACCGGAGAGCTAGTGACAATTTTTGGGTAGGAATTTGAGGCAAGCTGAAAACTTTGTCCATAGTTCTCCTGATATACCCCAATTCGGAACTGCAAAGCCTGACTGCTGAGTGGGGCTAAACGACAAATTAAAAAAAGGTAGAAAGGTAAAGTAAGATTTTTTGGGAGCACGAGATATTTGACAATACAGGTGACATTTCGGCGAGTGTGTACTTAGGTGCATTCAATTGCTCAGACGCATTTCATGGGTAATACATATAATTATTTAATACTGAATAGAATGTCTAAAAATTCTTTGAAGATATGTGAAGTCCCCAATCCGCATTAGGCAACCGTGATCGACTATGCCTAACCCCTCTTCGGAGGAGACCTGAGCTCAGCAGTGGGCAGTAATGGGTTGTTACAGTACAGTACAGAATAGTATGTACTATTAGATGCAACGAAATTTGCAAATATGCATTGCACACCCAGACATTTCAAAGTAGAATAAAAGTTAACAATAAAAATCGATTATACGTCGTATATTTAATCGAGATACTACTAATCGCTGGAATTTGCGTGTTAATAACTAAAATGCTTTATAAAAATTACTATAGGATTTCTGCACACTTCAGTCCATCCAGTCATTTCTTTCAGTCCTGTATGGATAGGTGATAGATAACGGCCCTTCTTTGCCCTGGCATTGCAGAGGTTCATGAGCGACGGTGACCGCGTACCATCGGGTGGGCCGTAGGCTCGTTTATCTATCTTGTAATAAAAAAAAACACCCTTTTTTCAGTTGGAGGAAATCACCGGATTTTATGTGGGAGTTGAACCGAACTAAAACCTCCAACCGCTCACACTCAGCGTCCGAACCCCGGCTGAGACCAGAACCCAGCACGGGGTTATGAGGGACGGTGCGACGCGTCACTCGGTACTCTTTCACGTCGCGCATTTTTGCACACCCTGATCAAAGTATACATGCACGCTTACCATATAATTTCTTATATTTTAATTCAAATCCAATACACTACATATATCAATCACAAAGTAATATTTAATTAAGAGTGGATTGTTTTTGCTGCGCAACCGATGGCCGCGGTTATTGGAAGGAGGAGCACAGATCTCTAGAGTTATGGTATCGACTGATGGAGGACTAGCTTTGCGTTTAGGACTAATTAGTGGTTTTGATACTTTTAGATAAATTATAATTATTTGTTTTTTTATAGATAGTGTAATGGATCAGAAATTAAATAAATTACAGATATTTTTTTAATTCCATCATCTCATGGCCTGAAAATAAAACAGTATTTACATTTAATTCTAAGAAATTACTAATTATGACAAAATTATATTGTAATAATATTAGTGAATGATGCTAGTTACTTTTGCGGTATCCTCTTAATCCTCTTCTAAATCTTTACAGAAATAATAATATCTTTTCCGAGCTAGCTGCATCCAGTGATGACTACCTAAAATTGAAATTAGCACTTCTACTTTTTTTGTCTTCCTTTTTTCCCTTTTCTATCGTATACATATATCAGCACTGACATCTTTCATGATTCACCAAACGAATATAGACAAAATCTGATAAAATTAGCTATTTTTATTTTTACTTTTTCTTGTTTTGTGATTTAACTTTTAGAATTTTTTTGTTACTTTGAGTTAATACTAGTTTTGTGAAAGCTGTATGCACCTCTATTTTACATTCCACTCGGGCCAAGAGTTAACTATGTATTTTTAGTATAAGTAGACTTAAGTGTGAATGTAGTTTGTGCTTCTGTTATAAAATAAATAAATAAATATTTCCAAATAAAAGCTATCTTCAAATCTCAATCAAAAAATAATTATGCCACGTTTCCATATAGGCTCGATAACGTCCAACATACGTAAAAACCATTGACGGTGGCGGTGGACCAACATGTAAACAGGGGTTTCGTATGTATTGGCAGGCCTATCAGTTGTCATCTGCGTGCGTTGGAAGTTGGCGAGTTAATATGTAAACGCGGCATTAAATCTAAGTATCAAGACGTTTCATGCGCTCTATATCTCGACATACAGACGGCACCGCACACACATTACAACAAATCATTCACCCGGAGCGGTTCGATTCATTTATTGATTTATTTATTATTATTAATATAAAAAAAAACAAAAATGATGGAACCGTAGGATTATTTATTCGGATTCCCGCCCAAATCTTGATAAATATTATTTATTGGTATTGAAGGGATATATATTTTGTTATAATGTAAGTTCTGGATGTGTTTATGATGTTGATGTCAAAAAACTTTGAAATTATTTTGATTGAGATGTGGATTAATAAGAAATTAATTTTAATGTTTCAAGATAATGTTTAATAATGATTGCAGCAGCTTCGTCTGTGTGACAAGGTGATGTTTCGATGTCAATTTGGGGTCAGTCAGAAAAATGTATTTATTTACGACATCATATCAAAAACCTTTATATTATCGGTGTTTTTCTAATATATTATATTATTTACTCATTTAAACCGCCCTCTTGATTTATTAAAAAATCGCATTAAAATCCGTTGCTTGATTTTAAAGATAATAATACAAACAAGTAGTCTCATTCAATAATGCTTTAATTGCAAAAACCAATGAAAATGAAATAAAACTTTTCAAACGTCAAATCGAACAAGCGCCATTTTGTTTTGACATTCAAATAATGATACACAGATCGCATGCAGAATAAAACACAGGTTACAATATGTAGTTGTCACGTCTTGATAGGACCTGTCTTTCAAACTATCTTTCTTATTTCACTGTCAAATACTTCTTACAAAAAAACCATCCCTATGTGCTTAACAATACGTGTCACTATTCCTTGTACTATAACAAGCAGTTACGTCATTTCGCAATACCAGAACACAATGCATAGCTATACTCAAATTTTTGCTAGTCGACTACAAAGATTTGTTGGCGCTACATTGCGTGTTTTATTTTAAAGTCACATATTTGTCGTTTTTAAACTACGTAGTGTATATTGTACAATTGTTTCAGTCAGAGGATCCTATTACTTTTGAAGGGTCCCCGAAGACATTCGTTGACGGGATTCTTGGCTTGGATAGATCATACGTCAGAGGTTTTACATGAGGGAATCAATGATGATGACTGGATTGGAATTGAACTGTGTCACAATGTTCAGTTAGTTAGTTTAAGGTGTATTCAAAGTTTAATTTTTGGTTTAAAAGTGAAACTAGATTTAAATGTGTGATAATTGCAAAATTAAGTTTCTTTCCATTTCATTGTTAGAAATAATGTTCTTTCACTATAGTTTTTTTTAAATACTAGTTTATGCAATATTTGATTTTTGATGAAAAAGTTTTATAAATTTATTATAGAATGATTACATCTGGAATCATCATCATGAACAACAGAATGAAGCTAATTTCAAGCGCATCGATCGCGTGTAACTACACGATATTCTAACATGGACGACATTTGGTTTCAACAGGATGGCGCAACATGCCACACAGCCAACATGACAGTCGAACTTTTGGAAAATGCAAACTTTATATGGCCCACCCCTTACTTTGATTTTCTACGACGCAGAAGCTATTCTCTAAAAACATCATATTCAAATCAAATTAACCCAACCCAACCCACAAAACACTATCAAGATACGACCAAATTAAGAGGGTAGTTAAATCGTACACGTCACATCTTTGAAACACCATTATATTTGGAGTCATTGTCTCGAAAGTTCTATCGGATCGCAAAACATCGTACCTGAATAACCCAATAATTGTGTACATAAATCATTTGAACGACTTCTGATAATTCGCTCTGCGATTCTCGTTTGCGCCTCAAGTCATAAATGAGAGCGAATATAGAGTGATTTGTTAATGAACATATTGTAGGTCATTGTTGATGGTCATTTAAGACAAGAAAAAATAGAAAATAATCTACATTTCGTCGCCTCAGTGCTTGTTTGGCCAATCTGCACTCGAGCAAATTTTATAGGAGACAGCAAACAAGCACGGAATTTTCGTTAAGTGCCGTGTTGAGAAAAAAATTGAAATGAGATTTTTATTGTTTTAGGATCGAATATTTTACCAATCGGATGGAAATTTTATCCTTTATAATACTGCATTAAAAAGTAATTTTCGTAAAAATGTCAGATTGGACAAACAAGCACTGAGGCGACGATTTGTTGAAACATCAGTCGGACTTAGTCATATCTTTGCAAGATTTTAGCAGGACTACTTTGAAAGTAAAGCAAGACAAGTTGCCTTACCCCCGTTTTTTTACTGCCATGTAGATAGACGAACCAACCAGAAATCAGGTGTGTGAGTGGTTACCATTGCTCATGGATACTACGGGTTCGCTACATACTTTTACTTACTTCAAGAAGAGACTTACTTCAACTCTTGATTGAAGAAAGGTCCTGAATTTCACTGCAAAATCACTACGGTGATCGCCGATGTCATACCATATACACACGAGTAACAGTAGTGGAAGAGAGGTGGGCAAATACTTTTAAAAACATACTGAATTCCACTTACCTAGGTAACTAGGCTTAATACTAGGATAACTAAGCTTGATAAGATAAGGAATGAGTATATTAGAGGAACTTTGAAAGTAGCACTTATCTGTGACAAACTGAGGAGTAAGGTTGGCGTGGTTTGACCATGTGATACTCATCAGAGTAGAGGACCATGTTACAAAGCGAATGTGGAAGTTGAAAGTGGGTTGTAAGAGAGGAAGACCTAAGAAGAGATGGTTGGATTGTGTGAAAGAAGATGCAAATATTTGCTGCGTGACAGACTTATGACAGATTAGGAATGAATGGAGAGATAAAACATATTCCGCCGACCCCATTTGAATGGGATTTTTTTTTTGTTTTAATTGCAGGTAATCGCCGGATCCCCATCCGTATGTGGGAGTTGAACCTCACTAAAACCTCCAACCGCCAGCGTCCGAACCCCGGCTGAGGCCAGAACCCCGCACGGGGTTATTAGGGGTGGCGCGACGCGTTACGCACTGCGGCACACTTTCCTGTCGCGCCACCCCCGGACGCCGGTAGCATTTGAATGGGATAAGGTTGAGTTAAAGAAAGAGTAAATTCCGCTCATCTCTTATGCCCTTACCACCCGTTCCCTTAAACGTAAGGGTTTGAAGAGAAGATGCGATATGGTAGCGTGGATACGAGACTTTTCAGCCCTTTGTTGTCCAAGATAATGTATGCCCAATGTTGGAGCATTTTTGCGTTTGGCATTTCTGTCGCATTGTTGTGCCCTTATGCCCTTATCTTTTGTTTCTTAATTTTATAATGCTTGGAAGATTTAAATTGTTTTGATTTTGAAATGTTGGTGTTTTTGAAATTGGATGTGAAAAATATTTTGGATAGATAGAATAAAACCTAAATGGACTAGCTTCTACTTATCAAATGTCAGTAAGGGAAACATCGAAATCGGTTTACCTAAAAAGTTATATTAACAACTCAAATAATTTGATATAATTTGAATGTATTTTAGTTTTCTCGGATAACCTCAAATTGGCCCTAAAAATAAGCACTAAAACATAATTACAAGTTTTGCTCCACTCTGATAAGGTGCGAAGTTATCAAGAAGAGGGCCCATCAAATTATAAGTTGCCCAATAAATACGTAAAGGTCCTGAAACTAACAGGAATCGGATATCGGGCGGCCCATCTTTAACTTTGTTAATGTTTTGTGGAGCAAATGATATTTGAGAAACTGTATTAGTGATCTCAAATTCATAGTTTTTCTTAAATTAATTCGTATAATTCAATTTACTGTGACTTGTCCTTCTTCAAACGAGGCTTGAGGAGGGTCCTTAGGATTAGGTCGTAGGTAGCGACCCCTCAGTGTCCCCTGACATTGCAGAGGTTCATGAGCGACGGTAACCACTTACGATCAGATGGCTCGTCTGCCTACATGGCAATAAAAAAGAAATGCTGTTGTTAATCAAAATATACTGACCCCACAATATCTTCAAAACATACCTATATAACTTAATTTTACGCATTTTTTATAAAACCACTATTTATTTCAAAAAGAAAATATTTAAAGATGAACCCTTAAAAATAGTGAGAAAACTATCCTGATCCCCATTGCATCTACCTACAGTACTGTACTGTACTGTACTGTACCAACCTATTACTGCCCACTGCTGAGCTCAGGTCTCCTGCGAAGAGGGGTTATAGTCCACCATGCTTGCCTAATGCGGATTGGACTTCACATATCTTCAAAGGATTTTTAGAATCCTTTTCCGACATGCAGGTTTCCTCACGATGTTTTCCTTCACCGTTTTTAGCCAGTGGTGTTGTGAAAAATTGCACATAAATCTTTTTCATATTAAGATTCATTCTCGTCCAAAGCATTCAAGAAGCAAGACGTGTGTCAAGTTTTTATTTTAACATAAGTAAATTATACATTCGAGTTTGTACCTTATCACTATACGTTTAGAGTTCATTAATAGCTTTCGGTGCTGAAGTCAGTTACGACCGGTTATTAAATAACGTGTAGTAAACAACTTGTTGAAGAAGAGTATATGCAAGAAAATCAGATAAAGATGCAACGAACTCCTACCTCCAGTAACTCGATGTACTCGTCTGAACCAAATTTATACATAGAAGATCATGATCAAATTGTTAGAAACATAAATTTAAGAAAACGAAAAAATCCAGAAATTGATCAAATACTTGATCTAAAGAATGACCTCATGGAATTTTTCAAAAATATACTACAATCGGAAATCAATTTAATGAAACAGCAAAATAATCAAATATTGCAAACAAATGCTGAAATTCTAACACTACTACAGGCTAATACAGATAACATAAAGAAAATGAATGAAAGAATTGAAATATTAGAAACTGACCTGACTGTTTCACGTCAACGAGTTAAGGAGCTGGAATTACAGGTTCATCAAATACAAAAAAATCAAATAGAAAACACAATAGAAATAAGAAACCTGCCGATGTTAGAAAAAGAAGATTTTGGCAAAATATGTAGTTCACTCTATAAGACACTAAGTTTAAACCCACCTAAAACAGAAGATATCGCTAACATTTACCGGAAGGGCAAAAGCGGAAACCCACCTTTATTGATTAAATTCCGAGACAACGTAATTAAACAACAGTTGATGAAAGCAATTAAGCAATTCAACCAAACAGGAAAGAAGAAGCTATCTACCGAACATCTAGGAGTTGAAGGAATATCAACTAAGGTTTATATTTCAGACGCCCTCACTAATTTTAACAAAAATATTTTTGGTGCTGCACGCAAATTGGTAAAGGATGGAATTTACAAATACTGCTGGATATCCCGTGGCAATGTGCTTATAAGAAAAAATGAAGGTGACCCTGTGGTTTTAATTAGTTCGTTGGAGCAATTAGATAGTCTGCGAAATTCCATGTGACTATATGTTTTAAAATTTTCTTTGTTTTATCTTTGTTATTTTCACTACTGGGTAGGTACGATTATTTTTATTTTAGTAATAATATATTCTAGGATTAAATTTACTTTTTTATATGAATATTTCTTATACGATACACTATTTTATTTATGTAGTTTGATTTTATTTTTTCAATATTGTATATTTCAAAATACTACTAACTACATTATCTCACATTATTCGAATGATAGATTGTCTTCATCGATTTTTGCTCATCGTGCAATAGTGCTGTTCTTCTATTATTGTTTTGTATCATCAACTAAATTGTTACTTTGTGGATATAAATGTAAAAAACAACTTTATGGTTACTGATATAGAGCAAATTGTTTCGGACGTCGATTTTAATATCGGCGTTCGTGAATCCCATTTGGTTGATGATACAAAATCCCTTTACAACCTTAGCAGGAAGATTAAGAACCCTATTAATGTTATTGTGCAAAACATAAGAAGTTTGAATAGAAATTTTGATGATCTTTGTATACTTCTTGATCGCATTAAGTTGAATTATAATATTGTAATTTTGACTGAATGTTGGCTAAAAAAATCTGATTATGTCCCAACCCTGAGTAACTATAGTAGCTTCTATACGAGTCACCATATCAATCAAAATAGTGGAGTTGTGGTATATATTCGTAATAATATAATGGACATAAAAGTAATTGAACCTGTAATAAATGATGCTGATTGTTTGGTGGTCCGTTTGGGACATGGTGTAGCGTTTGTATGTATCTATAGGTCGCCTTCATTTCTAAACATTGATCAGTTTCTGAATTCTTTGGACAAACTTCTTGTAGAACTTAAAAATATTCCTAACATTTATATGGTGGGAGACTTGAATATAGACATCAGTGCTGAAACTGTAGATTCTAGAGCAGATAAATATTTAAATTTTCTTGCTGAACATGGATTATCGCCTAGTCACGTTCTGCCAACTCGTTTCCTAAAGTGCCTTGATCACTGTTTTGTAAAATCAAAAAATGATATCCAAACAGCTATATTTCAGACCTCACTAACCGATCACAGCACCTTACATATAACGATATCTCAATCTAAGTTGAATATAAATAAATCAAATCAATTAAAATATAAAAAGACTAATTACGAAACTAGTAATAACTTATTGAGGCAAGTTGATTGGAACAAACTTTATCTTGTGACTAATCCCAACGAAGCCGTTGAAAAATTAATCAATATTCTAAATAATGTTATAGATAAGAGTTCACAAACACACAAAATTCCTAATAGAAAAGTAATATTGCAACCTTGGATCACACCAGGTCTCTTGAGGTGTATAAGATTTAGAGATACCTTGCACCGTCGACATCAAAAATTCCCCAAGGACACTAATATTGAAACTACATATAAACGATACCGAAATTTTTGCAATACAATTATACAAAACCAAAAAACTAAATATGAGTGTGAGCAACTTGATAAGAATAAAAAAAACATTAAACAAACTTGGAAAATTATCAAACAAGTGTGTGGTATTAGAGGAGACGACAGAAAGGATGATGTTAATTTACTAAAACTAAAACAAAACCCACAAGATTCAATTAATCATATAAATGATTATTTTGTGGGGGTTGGAGAAACCCTTGCTAAAGCTATTTTTTCTGATTTAAATACTACAGAAAATAACTTATGTCACTCATTTAGAAGTAGAAGGACTGAGTCACAGTCATTTGGACTAATTAGCACTGATGTAACGGAAATAAGAAAAATAGTGGTAAGTTTGAAAAATACAAATTCAACGGGCTGGGACGGAGTTTCGTCCTCATTTATAAAATCAAATATTAATGAACTTGATCATGCTTTATGCTATGTTTGCAACCTGTGTCTTTCGGCAGGTATATTCCCGAGAGTACTGAAATTATCAATGGTCACACCAGTTCATAAGTCAGGGGACAGGGACACTCTAACAAACTATAGACCCATATCTTTACTATCTACTCTCGCTAAAATTTTGGAAAAGCTTATTAATGTTCGACTTATGGGATATTTGGAGAAATTCAACATATTATCTGACAATCAATATGGATTTAGGAGAAAAAGATCAACTACTGACGCTATTGAAAATCTAGTGACTCATATTGTAGACAATTTGGACACTAAAAGAAAATGTATTGGAGTTTTTCTAGATTTAACTAAAGCTTTTGACACAGTCTCCGTCCCTCTGCTTCTTCTAAAGCTGGAATCTATTGGAATCCGTGGCGTGCCTTTAAATTTATTTAAGGATTACTTGCATGACAGATGGCAGGTTGTTAGAATTGGTGATCTACGCAGTGAAACTAAACCTATTAAATATGGGGTACCACAGGGCTCTGTTCTTGGCCCTACCCTATTTGCTATTTACGTAAATGATTTATGTGAAATTGCTCTTCGAAAGGCCAAGGTGGTAACTTTCGCTGATGACACGGTCATTTTATTTTCTGGAAATACTTGGGAGGAGGTATATGAATCTTCTGAAGCGGGGATGCGAATTGTTATGACTTGGTTGAATGAAAACTTATTGACATTAAATACTCTTAAAACAAAATATATACCATTTTATATACATAACAATCACAAACCAGATCTGAATTTTATTTTAAAAGCCCATACATGCTCACTGGTTAATTACCCAGATGCCAGTTGCAATTGTGGAGTCATTTCTAAAACTGAAAACATAAAATACTTGGGGATTTACTTAGATTGTAGATTAAACTGGACTAAACATATTGACACACTGATATCAAGAACTCGCAAACTAATTCCAATTTTTAAAAGACTTCGACAATTGAAAAATGCCAAAACCAGTAAGTTGGTTTATCTTGCACTTTGTCAATCTGTGATTGGTTATGGTATTTCTGCCTGGGGAGGTGCAAAAAAGACAAATTTGATACGGTTGGAAAGATGTCAGCGGAGTATACTGAAAGTCTTGAACTTTAAGCCTTTCCGGTACCCGACATCTAAAATATATAAAGAATTTGGAGTGTTGACAGTTAGACAATTGTATATCAAAATTGTTGTTTTACAACAACACGCAAAACCAAGACTTACTACAAAAAAACACAGACAAGCTCATAATGTGTATAAAATTCCTACATACAGAACTCAATTCGCTCGAAGTTTCTTTAATTTTTTAGCACCATTGACTTACAACATCATTAATAAAAAATCAACAATAACAAACAAAACAAAATTTCTGCTGGGAAAGTTTCTGGAAGAATTTTTAAACAAGCACAATTACGATGAGACAGAAAATTTAATACAAGTAACAACTTAACAGTATTTACACGTATATATTTCTATATATTTTACTTATTTATCACATTAACATCAAAATTTTAGCTATAGATATTAAATATTATATCATAGTATAAAATAGTATTTCACATTTATTTACTTATTTTTATATTTATTACTTATATTACTGTCTTATTTTAACATTCTAAAAAATATTTATATCGCTGAATCTGTCTTTTAAAAGTATACTATTAAATAAAGTTGCATTCAATACAGTCGCATCAAATGTAACTGATACTTACACATAAGATAATATGAGCTGTATTGCGTTGGGCGAGAACCCATCTTGCCGTAACACAGTGTAAACTAGCGCGGGAGATGGAGGTCTTGTTTTAATGTTCTACCTTCATTTTGAATTGTGTTGAACCTATTGTTTAAAAGTTCAATGATTTTTAGCTGATAAGTTCATTACTTTAATTTTTTACTTATTATGTTTAACTTTAGTTTTGTTTTTTTCTTTTTTTTATATTTTCTCAGATTGTAATGGTAGCTATTAAGTTTTTTAAATAAAAATAATTAGCCGATTTAAGATACTCCTACAAGAACGTAAGGTATATTTAGCTTTTTTAGGTTATCATGAGCTACCTACCCACTACCTTGGTGCCATCCCTTGATAGTCTAAGTATATCGAAGGGAAGCTGATAGGAATGGGGTTGTATAGACCTTTCGCCACTGGGCACTAATACATACAGTATAGACAACATTTAAAACTTTACAAAGGCAATGGACACGATCCCTGAGATCCCTAGTAGTAAAAATCCACATACGCTCCGATCCACAGCAGTTCAAACGGACCGTAAATCCCAAAAACCGCTATAAAACCATCATATTTATTCTCTCCTGTCAAATAGATCTTCTGCTAAGTGCTCTCAACAATTTCATAAAGAAAAAAAAACTTTTCGGGTACATCTCGCCATTCATTAAGCGTCCGTACTCATAGGACGTCGCGTTATGATTTAAGGCTTCGTGCAGTAATGGCGCGATAAATAACGTGGTGTTGCCAGGGTGAAGGGGAGAATTTGCCTAGTTTTTCAGAAACAGTTTTTTCATACAAACACTAAACTTGAAAAATAATAAGAGTTATGTACAAAACTGAGAGGATATTTGAGTCGTCACAGTGATTGGAATCCGATTCATAATTTCGTGGTTTTATTCATACTAATAATAGCTCACTTCATTAGTAACACTAAAGTAATTTATTTAAGTTTTAGTTTGCTTAAAATCTTACTGCCCGATTATTGCAAAGTCCTATAGCTCATGAAACTACAATAATTATTGTAGAAATTCTTAAGCCTATCGGATGACATTCCCAAATCATCAGGTAATAGTGGTGGACTTGCTAGCTGCAACTCTGAATGATAAAGGTTGCTAATCAGACTCTTTGACGCCAAATTGTCAATTTTTGAAATTAGGATGTAATTCTGTGTACTTCATTGAGAAAGACCTTCAGTTTAAAAGTTCTTTAACTACTGATGTTTATATTGGGTTCTTCGGGTTCTTCCCGCGATTTTTAATGATTGATTCCAATAATTCAACGCTTTTGCAAGCTCATGATCACTGGACGCCTAAGTACTGCGGATAGATAGACTCTTTAAGAGCATAAACAGTTCTCTCTTAAAGATACTATTTATCCATTCATTATTTTAATCATGCACGTTGATTAACACAAAATTTTGATTTGGACTTCTTATGTGACGCAGTCGCAAGACGCAAGTCGTGGTGGCCGACAACACCACTGACTATAAACGGTGAAGGAAAACATCGTGAGGAAACCTGCATGTCGGAAAAGGATTCTAAAAATCCTTTGAAGATATGTGAAGTTCCCAATCCGTACTGGGCAAGTGTGGTGGACTATGCCTAATCCCTCTTCTGAGGAGACCTGCGCCCAACAGTGGACAATAATGGGTTGGTACAGGTATGTCTAGTGTCCCATAAATAACGGTAATTTTATTTATCTAGCAACACCAGTAACATAACCGTCGGATAAGTATACGCTAAAATGTCGGCACTTAGCCGGACACTGCCATCTAGCGACGAGAGCGGGAAAATAAAACAAATATAAATCATTTTCTTTGACATCGATATTACTGCAGAACTCATAATTTTTAAATATGGCTGCCGTTGTTAGAATTATTGATTAATAAAAGCAATCTGTAGGAAGAATTTCGAAAAACAATTGTGTTTAAAATTGAAAATTTGTCAAAAAGTTTTCATGAATTATTACGTACTTGTATCCATAATTAAAATCACTTAATTTTTAATTAAAACACTAGTTAGTATATAAAAAGGACGATAGATAAATACGATAAATTTTAGACAAAATTAATTTAAAGATTTTATAAAACAATGATTTTCTTACTTAGTTCTTAACTACAATAACAGATGGCAGCACAAATATGGTCAATGACCAATTTTGAACTGATTTTATTAAAACCTTTATTAAATAGTAAAATAGATAAACAGATATTACTTACTATTAGGCATAAATATTGTTTTAGGCATAAACTTTGAATTAAAAAAAAACTTTCGTGATTTATTTTATAAAATCGATATCAGTTCAATTAGTTCTAGAAACATTACATAGATGGCGTTGTTAATGGTCTATGACCTTAAGGTCGACATAGTTCATTATGTAGTCGCTAGATGGCATTAAAAATAATTGTACATCAGAAAGTCTTCTTGTTTTTACAATCGGCTAAAACTAGGTAAAATATTTGTAAATAAAGTACAATAATGTTGTTAGTATTGCTGTAAATTTTTATGACCATTAAATTTAATTAAAAGACAAACCAAGATAAATATTCAGTTTAGAAATTGTTATTATAGACTACAGAAGATTATAGATGTGACCTCTAGTAAAATTGGGCCGTGTTTAAAGTTAGTTTTTATATAAATGACGATACTTTAAATTGATTAATTTAATATTGGCTATTAAAAAAAGTTCATAAATGTTTTGCGTTCAAAATTTTTCTTGTTTTTATACTTATGTTTCTTGACACCGCTTAAGAAACTTGAACTACGAGTATAAGTCTTTATGTATGAAAGTTTTAAATATCGAGCATGTTATCACCCTGTACTGTACTGTATCTATGATGTATTCAATTGATATATAGATTCAATTGATAAGATCAGGTATTCTTTATAAAGCACAACACAATGTGATTCATCTAAAACAGAGTTTTCTTTATTAAATACAAATCAGTTTCACATTAAATATAACAACTAAGAAAAAATAATGAAAAGGTGGCTAACCTAAAACAGAGAATCGACAATGAAATGTTCATGCCTTACTCTTCTTATTATGAAACTTCAATAGTCTTTTGCACAATAGACCTAGGCAACGATAACTTTTATATAACAGACTTAAACTTTAAACAACGAAAATCGAAAATCACAATGTTTATTTTCATGATTAAAACTCGATATGTCTTCCATTTCTCTTACTCGTGGCTCCCTCTTGTGTCCGCAAGAAAACTCAAATTAGTGTCAATGTCATTGTCATCATCACAAAGCTTTCACATATAATAACAATAACAAAATCCTTTTACAAAATGTACATTCTTAACAATCAAATGTTTTCTTTTACTATGTCTATCTAAAATCTATCTATCTTATCTAAAAAGATAATACCCAATAAATTCAAACACGAAAACCAGCCACCATCATTACCAAAGAAAAAGCAATTTCCAAAAATCGCCTTAGAACGGGTCCAAATTCACGTGATGATTAAAATTGATCAGCAAACAACTTAAGGCGCTGATTTACGGCGCACCGCATCCGCCGGACGGTATCGCTCCGGATCGGATCCGTGCCGGGCGCGGAAGGGCCTTTATCGTAGCGATCGCACGTCTCTGCTAACTCGTTAATTTCGCTGGATGTCACAAACCACGATTCGGAGGAATCGGCTGTGGTTACAATGAAGAATGTTTAAGGCAAAAGAGGCTTCAAGTTCTTAAAGGTACGCCGTAGGTAGCAGTGCCCCTGACAATGCAGAGGAAGCAATCCATGAATGGTAACCGCTTACGATCAGGTGGTCCGTTAACTCGTCTGTCTGCCAGACAATAAAAAAAAATATTTCTTCACTGTATTGGAGCAACCCATTATTGGACACTGTTAGGCTCAGGTCTCCTCAGAAGAGGGATTAGGCATAGTCCACCACGCTTGCCCAGTGCGGATTGGGGACTTCACATATCTTCAAAGGATTTTTAAAATCCTTTTTCGACATGCAGGTTTCCTCACGATGTTTTCCTTCACCGTTTTTAGCCAGTGGTGTTGTGAAAAATTGCACATAAATCTTTTTCACATATCATTTCACCTCGTCTGCCTACAAGACAATAAAAAAAAATATATTTCTACATTGTATTGTACCTACTGTACTTCTGTACCAACTCATTACTGCCCAATGTTGGGCTCAGGTCTCCTCGAAGAAGACGGGTTGTAATGATCCATTATTGGACACTATTAGACTCAGGGCTCTCCACTCGCACAATACGGATTGACACATTATCTTCGAAAGATTTTGGAATCCTCTTCCAATAAGCAATCGTGGGTTCAAACCAAAATCTTTATTCCTCTAAATCTTAATTAGAAAAAATATGTACAATTTATCACAACACCACTAACCAAAAACGATGAAGCGAATCGTGAAAAAACTCACTTGTTGGAGAAGGGTTTGAAACACTTTGAAGTAAATATATAAGTCCCCTATCCACACGTGGTGCCCTTAATCCCTATTTTAAAAGAGACCAGAGTACCAACAGTTCTACCTTTCTTATTAGAAAATTGTGACCAGACATGAGAATGATTTTGAGTCATGACATGAATGTCAAATCAACTTCTTTGTTTTATTTTCGTAGTTAACACCACCAAAAGTAAACATGTCAACAATAAATAACTTATTTATATTCTAGCTCTCAGTATGCCACAATCCCGATAACAGCCGAAGTTAATGTCCCAAAGTTCTCGTCCAAATTTTAATAATAATATATCTTTGTAATTTATTTGATTCTACGTGGAGACGTCGATTGTGCTCCGTTTGTATAACATATATTTATATGTTTATGTAGGTCGTATAATGTTGCTTTGAAATGTTTGAAGCATAATTTTGAATCAGAGATAGACTTGCTGTTTTGTTACTTCACGAATGGAGAATGCAGTAGGTGCAGAGCAATGTGCTTATTTACGACATTAAAAACTACAAGCCGTGGGGGCGGCACGATGGGAAAGAGTGCCGTGGGAGTAACGCGTCGCGCCGTCCCTCATAACCCCGTGCTGGGTTCTGGCCTCAGCCGGGGTTCGGACGCTGAGTGTGAGCGGTTGGAGGTTTTAGTGCGGTTCAACTCCCACACACGGACGGGGGATCCGGTGATTTCCTCGAACTAAAAAGAAAATCTATGGCGTAGTTTTAAAGATTTAAGCATACGTACAAGATACAAGGATTGGGAAAGCGACTTTGTTTTATATTATGAGTGATACGTAGTGATCATAAGTGGTCACCGTTGTTCATGAACCTCTGAAATGTCAGGGGACACTGAGTAGTCGCCACCTTCGACCTAACTTTAAGGATCCTCCTCAAGCCTCGTTTGAAGAAGGACAAGTCTTAGCTTAAAAAACTGCAAATAAAATACATTTTCTTTTTAAAATTGTTAAATAGTAAGTAGTAAGCATTAGCATCAGACAGGTCGAAAAACAAATCCAAATTCAAAATCCTCGATCGCACAGCCGACTTCACCCGAACGCTCCCGAAGTCAACCCGAACGCCTGCCAAAGATTTGACGCGAACTGTACCGAATCGTAAATTACCATTATCTGTGGACGCGGTGTGGCTGTGTTTATTATTTATTGCCCGGATCGGGGCTCCCCGGGGCGTTTTTTCCCCATGGTATGTGCCGGGCCTGAGCAAGATGTGTTTTGGCAAAAAGATTGCCGATTGTCATTTATGGTAGCGTATTGTCACGGTATCGACTGTATTTATGAAGTTTGTTTTTCGTTTCGTTTTGGCACTGGAGGTGTATTAGTGAGTCTAGTGTATGTATAAAGCAGTTGATGGTAAATATAGTTTTGGTATAATGTTTTGCTATTTGAAATACACTTTTCTCTGTTGTAAAGATTTATTCATACACAGCTTGCAATTTGCTCTCTTTTTGTTAACAGAAAATGGAAAATGAGCAAGGAGCCGCCGTTACGGTCAATGGCGAGCGTTACCGTGCCATGCTCAACGATTTTTTGTTTCCAAAAGTAGAAGACTATGACATGGACGACATTTAGTTTCAACAGGATGGCGCAACATGCCACACAGCCAACATGACAGTCGAACTTTTGAAATATGCAAACTTTATATGGCCCACCCCTTAAAAGCACTGGTCCATAATTATTGACAGCATAACTGCCTAAAAATGTAATTAAAAGCCACAACCAACTTTATAACTTACATTTTAAAATAAGAACAAAATGGCGCCCAAACTTTTCAATAAACGCCATTAAAAACTTAAAACAACACATTAATTAAACGTAAATTATTAAACCAACCCAAGAATCACCTATTGTCCTTTGACACACGACGTTTTCGTTCGAAAACTGCTAATTAATAAAACTTGAGCTATAAATAAGGCCCAGGGTGGATGGAGGTGGCTGTTAGCAAAAACTGTTGGGATAATAAACCTGTCATCGGATGAGGCACTGCCTTTGTTGCGATGTTACGTCCTACGCCAATAAATCTAATAAGGGAGCAATTTTGTTGTGCCGCCTCTAACTTGATGGCGTTCTATGGTATTGATTTTTGAACGATTACATACTTGTTTCATGTTTGTACATTTTTTTGGATAGGAGGAAATCGCTTCAGGCCCGCAGGTGAGGTATGTGAGTCGAACCGCACGAAAACCTCCTGCCGCTGACGCTCATCGTCCAAAGCCCGGCCAGAAATGGCCCGGCCGGGAATGCCGTGACGAATTGTACGCCAAAACTATGTTGAACTGGCAAAAAAATCATCAAATTAGCTCTGAGATTATGATGAATATGAACACTATAGATAATAATTAAGTAAATAATGGACCTGGCCCACGAGGTGACCGACATGTGGCGTGTTGAATCGACCATCATTGTTCCGATCGTTGTATCTGTGCACGGTCTAATAGCGAAAAGCTTCGACCAACATCTAGAGAAGCTTTCGCTCCCCGGCTGGGTAAAGGGCCTGATTCAGAAGACGGTCGTTCGTGACGCGGCGCGTATTGTGAGGAGGTTCCTCTCTCTTGAGCCCTGACCACTGATGGCTTGGGTCGTAGATCTCGTCTTCAGTGGCCCTCTGTTTTTTATATTGTATTTTTAAATTTTATCTTCTTGTAATTTTTAAAAAATTATAATGTAAAAATAAATAAGTGAAAATAAATGAATATGGAGAAGTACTGTACTGTACCAACCCATTACTGCCCACTGTTGGGCTCAGGTCTCATCCGAAGAGGGATTAGGCATAGTCCACCACGCTTGCCTAGTGCGGATTGGGGACTTCACATATCTTCAAAGGATTTTTAGAATCCTTTTCCGACATGCAGGTTTCCTCACGATGTTTTCCTTCACCGTTTTTAGCCACTGGTGTTGTGAAAAATTGCACATAAATCTTTTTCACATTTAGATTTAGAGGTACAAGCCGGCCGGTTTTGAACCCGCGACCTCCCGTTCGGAAGGAAGCGCTTCGACCACTCGGCCACCACGACTTCTGGAGAAGTAAATAACTGTAAATAGCACTTGTAATTTTTGAGGTTAGGACAATCATTGTAACAAACTCCTTAGCTTTGTAATACCAGTATAGACTTTCAATCTCGTATCTTACCTACTTAAAACCATTAATTTCTTTCCAAAAAGCAGTTTAACCTAAAATATAGCACGGAATCAAATTTATTAAACCCGATTTAAATGTTTACTTTCTACGCAACTCACAATCCGCATCCCATAGAATTATTACATCTGGAATCAACATCATGAGCAACAGAATGAAGCCAATTTAAAGTGCACCGATCGCGCGTAACTACACGATATTCTGGCGTTAGTGTACTGATGACACTCAATTCGTTTAACACACTAATAATATATCACATACACATAAGTTCTTTAAAATTTCACTTTGTTATTTATGATGTTGATTCAAAATATCGTGTTGTTACGCGCGATCGGTGCACTTTAAATTGGCTTCATTCTGTTGTTCATGATGTTGATTCCAGATGTAATAATTCTATGCCGCATCCATCAAAGATCACGGCCGCACCGTAGATATCAATCTATCAACCCATTTCAGGAACATCTCACCTGCCTATCGAATAAAAAAAACAAATTTACCCGTGAAAAGGCCAAAATGTTATTACAACAGATCAAACGGAGTATAAAAACTTCAGCGAGGCGATAAATCTGTTAACAAGTGCTGCCATCTATCAGTGGGGTCGGGAAACGCGCAAAGGTAATGCGCAGTGTTGATTGACAGATGGCGTTAGTGTAAGGAAGCGCGCGCGCAATGCTTCTCATTTGATTTAGTTTTGTTTATCGCTGTATCGAATTCAGACTATCGGATATTGTTTTTCTATTAATATTTAGTGAATCATCATAAAAAGGTATGGAAGTACTTTTATGTTTTGTTTTTGTTATGAGGTTGAAGTGGTTCTGTTATCAATAATTAAAAATAACGGATCAAGAATTATAGAAACCTGCACATCTTTAAAGTGGGGGTGTCGCGACGGGAAAGTGTGCCGCAGTGCGTAACGCGTCGCGCCACCCCGCATAACCCCGTGCTGGGTTCTGGCCTCAGCCGGTTCGGACGCTGAGTGTGAGCGGTTGGAGGTTTTAGTGAGGTTCAACTCCCACATACCCCGGCTGGGGATCCGGAGATTTCCTCCAACTAAAAAAAAACATTTTTAAAGTATTTCAAAAACCTTCCAAGATAATTAATTGAAGTCTCCAATTCCCCAAAAAATATTTTGTTAAAATAGTTTTCCTTTGTTTTGTTATTTTTGTCAATTTATTTTTGTATCCTCTTTCAGTTTGGAATTTTACTTTCTTAAGCACCTACCTTTCCAATATTTTACTACAAATTTAACCAATCAATCAAAACCTTTCTCAATCACGTCAAATTAGCCAAAAAACCCAGGATATATCTCTAAAAATCCCAGTTATTTTGTAGCCAGATTTTCCCGTAACCCTGGTACCTTGATCCCGTTGAGGTCGTGACGAAAGGGCCCCAAGGGCTTCCCCTAATCACTCACCCGGCCAACACGAGTATCCACTGACGAGCCCTACAGAATAAGTACAGAAGTTAATATACTTACAAAGCGTGGTTGATGAAGGATAATGTTATAAAATCGAATTGAACTTCCCACTAATTTTTTTTACAAAAGTATTTTTAATTACAGCAGATGATCGATTCGTGGTGGCCGAGTGGTTGAAGCGCTTGCCTTCCTTACGGGAGGTCGCGGGTTCAAAGCCGGCCGGCTTGTACCTCTAAATCTTAATATGAAAAAGTTTTATGTGCAACACCACTGACTAAAAACTGTGAAAGAAAACATCGTGAGGAAACCTGCATATCGGAAAAGGGTTCTAAAAATCCTTTGAAGATATGTGAAGTCCCCAATCCGCACTAGGCAAGCGTGGTGGACTATGCCTAATCCCTCTTCTGAGGAGACCTGAGCCCAACAGTGGGCAGTAATGGGTTGGTTCGTTAGTTCCGTTCCGTTCGTTGTTGAGTTATGCGCTTAGCAACACGTTTTGCGATTCAATTTTAAATTGTCCCAAGAGCTATTGACGATTTTTGAGTAGGTATTTGAGGCTGTAAACTTGGTCCATACTCCATAGTTCTCCTTATATACCCCACTCCGAACTGCAGACCTGGCTGCTGAGTACTGTACTGTACTGTACCAACCCATTACTGCCCACTGCTGAGCTCAGGTCTCCTCCGAAGAGGGGTTAGGCATAGTCCACCACGCTTGCCTAGTGCGGATTGGGGACTGCACATATCTTCAAAGGAATTTTAGAACCTTTTTCCGATATGCAGGTTTCCTCACGATGTTTTCCTTCACCGTTTTAGCCAGTGGTGTTGTGAAAAATTGCACATAAATCTTTTTCATATTAAGATTTGGAGGTACAAGCCGGCCGGTTTTGAACCCGCGACCTCCCGTACGGAAGGCAAGCGCTTCAACCACTCGTCCACCACGACTATTGCTGCTGAGTAGCCAGGCTAAACGGATCCCTACATTGTAAAGTTCCATCACACCTCGGCTGCAGAAATATAGTATTAAAACAAGTGTTTATGTTAACACAGTCCTGTAAGTACGTAGATAGAGGGACATGTCGTGGAGTTTGTCCGAACTCGACCGATATATCAACATTAGCGTCCCTGCGACGTCCAACTCGGGGAATAACAAGTGCCTAGTAATACTAGAATAGACGTTGTTGAATATTTTAATTTACTTGCACTATATTTATTTTATTTTGTTTATAACAATCGTAATTGGAATGAAGTTCCTTATCGCGCGTTATCGAAAGGGGGCTAGACGGAAATTCTTATGAAAAAGTTGTCACGACACTTTTTTTGTTTTAGATGATTATCGCTAGATGGCGCTGTGATCAAAATATTTTATAAAACAATTCCTTATTTTGTTTTATATAATTAAATCTAGATGGCGCTGTGATCAAATATTAAAAAAAAAATATTACAATTCCCTCACTAATTAATCGAAAGGAACTTCGTTCCTTCCGGGTGTCCCTTGACACCTCTCATTTTTTTTAATGTGCTAATATGCCCTTAAAAACTATTTTTTAGGCGTCACTCTAATGAGCTATTGTACCTATTTTTAGGAGCTTTAAGTTTATTTAGTTTTTTTATCTTTTTGACTAGACTAGTAAGTTCGGGTGGGAGTTGAAAATTTGAAATATATGACAATTTGAAATAGTGACAATGCAATAATATGATACAATGGAGCTTATCTGATTGAGTGGGAAGGTAGCCATAGGAACTCCTTTACCAAACAAGATAGATTCATCGTGGGCTCGTTTTATTTGTCTAAGCTAGCAGTTGAATCCTACATGACACCGGACATTCCAAAAGCTTATATTAAAAAAATATATACCTACATAACTTTATCTTATTTTACTGCCTTTTTGTGTTACATGCATTAAATACACATGTCTTTTTCATTTAGCACATTTTCGTTATTACACAACAAAAATATTATTCAAATCTTATTAATAAAAGTCGTGTATGGGTAGGTGATAGATAACGGCCCCTCTTTTTCCTGGCATTGCAGAGGTCCATGAGCGACGGTAACCGCTTACCATCAGGTGGGTCGTAGGCTCGTGTATCTATTAAGCAATAAAAAAAATCGGTGGAACCTTTGTAGGTTTCCATTAAATTTACAAAATGTAGCCCACACTACGATTTTTTAGTTGGAGGAAATTACCGTATGTGAGAGTTGAGCCGCACTAAAACCTCCAACCGCTCACACTCAGCGTCCGAACCCCGACTGAGGCCAGAACCCAGCACGGGGTTATGAGGGACGGCGCGATGCGTTACGCCCAAGGCACTCTTTCCTGTCGCGCTGCCCCCCCACACTACGAAAATGAAATAACCAGAAAAATTTCAAAAGCGCTTCCATCCATTCTTATTCTTCAAAAACACCCATGGGACATCAAAAATGAAGATTTAGCCGCACGTCGCGTCATACGTTACCAGGACTTAATGAAAACATGTTGATGAAGAGATCTCGAGGACGACAGCTCGTCTCGTGCCCACCGTTGGGAATAACCCGGACTCAGGGCTATTTATTATTGACTCTAGATTCTGGGTTCATAGGTTTTTCTTTTTTTTGCTACATTGTAGATAAAAAAAATTAAAAAAGGCAGAGCATTTAAACGCGCATGCAAATATTCTAAAAAAAAAAACGTATTTTACTAGAAAATAGTATTCCCACAGTGACAGGTCATATTGTTGGGGCTTTCTACCTTTATTATTGGAACGAAGTTCCTTAACACGCGTTATCGAAAGGGGGCTAGACGGAAATTCTTATGAAAAAGTTGTCACGACACTTTTTTTGTTTTAGATGATTATCGCTAGATGGCGCTGTGATTAAAATCTTTTAAAACAATTCCTTATTTTGTTTTAAATGATTTATGCTAGATGGCGCTGTGATCAAAATATTTTATTTAAGTTGTAAACTAACTAATTATTATAACTTAAAAAAATAAATTTTATTACAATACTCTCACTAATTATTGAAAGGAAACTCGTTCCATCCGGGTGTCCCTTGACATCTCTCAAGTTTTTTTTTTAAATGTAGGGGTTTCTCCGCTCCACTACTCAGCAGGTCTGCAGTTCCGAGTTAGGTCATGTCAGGGGAACTATTGACCAAGTTTTCAGGTTGCCTCAAATACCTTCCCGAAAATGGGCGCTAGCTCCCTCGCTCATGAAGCTCCAATCCAGGGTAATGGAGCCGCTATCTCTTCTTCTACAGAACTTTTCTTAATGCATCAGACTATGTAACTTCGAGCAGAATCTTGCAAGCTAAATTTGACAAACTTCCCGGTTTCCGATTGAGTTGACATATTTCACTGATAAAATGGAGCTGATCTGATGATGGATTCGGAAGGTTGCCAAAGGAACTCTCGTGTTTAAGCTAGTTTTACTTGTATTTACTAGCACTGCTACCTGATATCCAGGATCTTAAAAGTTTGTATTTAAAAAGTTTTCTTCAAAATAATTCCACCAAATTCGACTTTAAAAATCTTCATACGGAAACTCAAGACCGTAGAAGTATTTTTCCCCGTTCCTTCATAAACAGGGATCTGGTAACCCTTCTCCTATAAATCTAGTGTTGACCCCCTCACCCCTCACCCCACGAGGTGGTTTTGAATGGAGATTGAGCCAATTAAAGTAATCGCCGTAACAGTCGGCGTTGCCTTGGATTAGTTCTGCGGGCTTGCGACCGGTGGAGTCGAATGGTATTAGAAATATTTTTACTTACATTATTACTAAACGGGTTCTTACCACGATTATTTTTAATTGAGAGGTCCCGATATTTCAGCCCTGTTTCAAGCGCCATGATCACGGGAAGACTGAAGAACTGCGGGTAGGTCATTTAAGAGCAGACAAATCTGTCTACCCTCTTTCTCGTTCGTTTGCCGGTACCACTGGAACTCGAACTCACATTTCGACACACCACCCTGACAGTGACGACTGCCGTCTCAAAACTCATCATCATTTAATAAATTGTGGTAAGAACCCGTTTAGTAATAATGTAAGTGATGTAGATAACCGCGAGTGTTTAAAGAAAAATATTTTTATTAGAAAACAATCAACTTCCATTTCTCAAGCATAGCACAAAAACTACCAGTCAGATCTTTATCACATTTATATGCTAAAAAAAATCATCAAAATCGGTTCATATAAAAAAAATACACGCAAAAACGCTAAGCAAATTGTGAAATTTTGTCCGTTAAAAATACACATTTTTAAACACAGATCCAAAAGTACTTGTTCGGTCTTTAAAAAAGTATGGGACCTTTTGACACCAGAATCATACAAAAAGCATACAGACGAATTGTACCTCCTTTATTTTGGAAGTCGGTCAAAAATATTGAAAAGAGGTTTTGAGAAGAGGGTTTAAGTAAATTTCTTTAAACACTCGCGGTTATCAACATCACTTACACAATTACCAAACGGGTTCTTACCACAATTTATTAAATTAGCGATAGATGATGAGAAAATCTGGTTTTGAGACGGCAGTCGACAATGTCAGTGTACTGTGGTACCGGCAAACGAACGAGAAAGAGGGTAGACAGATTTGTCTGCTCTTCTATTTGCTAATCTACCCGCAGTACTTAGTGAGTGTTGAAAAATCGTGATAAAACCCATTTATACTTTCATGCATTTTCAACGGGTTCTTACCACGATATTTAATTAATTGAGTTGTCTCGATATTTCAACGTTGTTGCAAACGTCATGATCACGAGAAGACTGGATACTGCGGGTCGATTTAAGAGCAAACAAATCTGTCTACCCTCTTTCTCGTTCGCTTTTGGTTAGTACCACTGGAACTCTAACTGACATCACGACACACCACACTCATTGCATCTACAAGACTCTCTGAGCATAAACCCTTAGTGACTGTTGTGTTTAGCACTGGATTGTTTAGCATGAAAGTATTATAGAAAACCGCGAGTGTCTGAATAAGTTTAAAACCCATTTAGTAATTTTGTAAGAGTTGGTTTTAAGTAGGTTGCAGATCTCTTTGTTTTCTTATTCTTCTTCCTGAGCCGTCTTCTATCGAATGTCGGCGATCATTAAGGCAATCCGTATTTTCGAATTTTTATTTGCAAAACAGGTAAAGGAGCCAATTCCGCGTGATTGTATGTATTTACCGACCCAATCTTGACCTGTTAACAATTCGTTTTTTTTTTATTGCGTGATAGATAAACAAGCCTACGGCCCACCTGATGGTAAGCGGTCACCGTCGCTCATGAACCTCTGCAATGCCAGGGCAATGAAGGGCTGTTATCTGTCGTCTACCGATACAGGACTTTTCTTAAACCTCGTTTAAAGAGAGACATGTCATAGCGCCCCGGGAACACCGCGGATGGGAGTCCATTCCAAATCGGAATGATACGGGGCAAAAACTTCTGAAGCGAACCGCGGAAGATCGCAGCGGTTCCAAGAAAACGTGGCGAACCTTGCCCCTGCGGCGTGTGGTACGATGGTAAAAGGGAGACAATGAATTCTCATTATTTTAGTTCGACTATCGACTCCACAGTTTCCATAGCTACAGGATTAGTATCATACAATACAAGCATCGTCTGAATCCTTTTATTTATAGCTATTTATTGTTATTACATTCCCCGCTAATATTGTCTTCGTGAAAACGTTCAGCCAACATTTATATATCATTGTAGTGCAATGTTTTAGTTTGTTTCTCGTTATTTTAGGAAATGGTGTATCTTATTATCATTTTTACTTTATATAAAACTAGACTTAATTTTAGATTTTTCATATTTTTTTCAGAATGGTTGATTTCTTTCATATGTTTTATGATCATACTAGCTTTTGCCCGCGACTTCGTTCGCGTGGACTTCAGGTTCGTCCCGTATTATCAAAAATTGTAGCCTACATGTTATTCTGATGTATAAGCTATATTGTGGTAAAGTTTCATTTAAATCCATTTAGTAGTTTTTACGTGAAAGAGTAACAAACATCCACACATCCATACATCCATACTTACAAACTTTCGCCTTTATAATATTATTATGATTAGATTAATATGCTTTTGTGAAGCTTGCTGTACTGGATAACTATGTAATTTCGGGTGGAACCTTTCGAGTTGAATTCGATCTTAAAAGGTTTTTTTACCTTGTATTAAGTAAGTTAAGATTACTCACTGTTGCTCCAGAAACACCGTGAACGGGTCATTTCAAAAAGTCCATGACATAAAGCTCTTGATGGTCACTTGCCATCAGGTGAGCTGTAAACTCGTTTATCTTGTAATAAAAAGATGTAAAAATACAATATAAAGTTTACAAAAACCTTGAAAAGTGTGATTACTTTAGAAAGTAGTTGAGGGAGCAATATCGCCCACTGACCCTTTATATTACGAAATATAATAACAAATATAGTCATATTAGTAAGGTAAACAAGAATATTATTATTTAAGTGTTTTTGGATTTTAAACTTTTATAAAATAACTTTTGTGGATACTTTCATGCATTTTCAACGGGTTCTTACCACGATATTTAATAAATTGAGTTGTCTCGATATTTCAACATTATTGCAATTGTCATGATCACGAGAAGAATGGATACTGCGGGTCGATTTAAGAGCAAACAAATCTGTCTACCCTCTTTCTCGTTCGCTTTTGGGTAGTACCACTGGAACTCGAACTCACATCACGACACACCACACTCACTGTATCTACAAGACTCTCTGAGCATGAACCATTAGTGACTGTTGTGTTTAGCACTGGATTCCACATACTCGATAATCTGAAGCCGTCACCCCTGTTAAAAGTGCTATGTCTTGGTAAGAAACCGTTGAAAATGCATGAGAGGTAAGTATTTAAAGAAATACTTTTTAAGTTATTCTTCAAAAGTTTGTGTGAATAGAACTTTTTTGAACCGATTTCGATGTTCCCTTTTTTCCGGAAGTTTTCTTCTCAATAATAGCTACTACTATAGATTTGACAAAGTGCTTCTTGATCTACTAAAAGTCGGTTGTTTAATTTCAGAACTATTACAAATAGGTTCGAAACAACAAATGGTTAAACTTATTAACCATTGCACCTTACTCCTGACCTTAATATAACATGACCTTAAGGTGCATGACCCCTCGCGAACAATACTTGCAGATAATCACGTACAATCGGCCCCATTAGTACATATCTACACTTATAATATTACTAGCTGACCCGCGCAACTTCGTCTGCGTTACAAAGGGGTTCAAATAGTACTCGTTATGTCGTCGCAATATTATTTTCGCCGCCCGCTGTGGGTGTATTAATAAAATTGCGTTTTATACTCGTGATAACTTCTAAACGAAAAGTCCGATTGGAATAAAACAAAAAGTAATTTACTTCTACATTAATACTCTTAATAATATAACACTTAATTTGGATAAGGGTTAATATAACGATACTCATTTAACGTTAAATGAATTTTTCGGACATTTTTTTTTTTTTTATAAACATAAAAGCGGTTATTGTGACTAAACTATGATAGTTAGATATATGCTGTCGCGGACTTTTTTGTTTGTCTTCAAAAGACCTAAAAACCCGTAGTACATCATTTTGTTCCATTGTCAATAGTTTTTGCAGCGTACGCATAAATAGGTTTTTGATTTTTCACCTTCTGTTACATATTCGATATTTTCATGCGGATCCCTAATTTTTTTGAAAATAAAATATAGCCTATAACCTTCCTCGATAAATGGACTTTCCAACAGTGAAAGAATTTTTGAAATCGGACCGGTAGTTTCTGAGATTAGCGCGTTCAAACAAACAAACAAACAAACAAACAAACAAACTCTTCAGCTTTATAATATTAAGTATAGATAAAGAGAAAAAAAATGTACTTTTGTATGTAACGAATAAAAAGTACTGGACTGATTTTAATAATTATTTCACCATTCGAAAGCTACATTATCCACGAGTACCATAGGCTATATTTTATTTAAAAAAAATTAGGGATCCTTGTGAAAATATCGAATCTTTGTGACGCAGACGTTGCGCGAGTCATGTTGTCTACCATAAAGGCGATATTCTCACGACAATGCAGCGACGTAAGTAGTTTGTGAATGTTTGTTATTGAAGGTAATAAGTGCAACTTACGCTCATGTGATACGGTTTTGAAAATAATATGTATTTTTTTTTCGACCGACAGACCATTTTAAAAGCTTCAAAAATATTACAAAAACTTACTGTCATGTCTTTATTAAATTTGTATGAAATAATGATCAAAGTATCAGCTTTCTAACAAAATAAGAATCATTGAAATCGGTTCATCTAGAAAAGGAATACACTCAAACACACACAGTAAATCTTGTCCGTTGTAAATTAACATTTTGAAACAATTATTCCAAAACGAATTATTCAAACTTTATAATAATTAAATGGGACCCAAAACGATCATTAGGTACCTTTCATCTGACACCAGAATAATTTAAATTAGTCTACCCAAAGATAAAAAAACAAAATGCATGTAGTCGAATGAAGTACCTCCTCGTTTTTGGAAGTCGATCAAAAATAAGTTCAACTTGCGCTCATGCGATAAGGTTTTCAAAATGATGATGCACTTATGCATCAGATAATACATACAGTCACAGAATATCATGGAGAGGTACGTCTTAGAACGATTTGTATCAAATTTACTTTCTGTAAAACTTATTCTGTGTTAGTTATGTAACACACACAATCCAAGTGATAGTAATATTAACGCACTACGCATAAACTTGTTTATAGTGATGGGAAGCGATTGTAGGTTAATCGTGAGCCGAATACGAATTATTTTAATCGATTTATCTGTTGTTATAATCTATGTAAATCTTTCGATGCGAGTAGTATTGATGTAGTATAGTTTTGCTGTAATATTACAAACTATGTATATGTATAATAATATGTTTTTTTAATAATTGCGAATGACGGGGTGAGATGTAAGCCTTAGAATCCAAGGCATCGCGTCACCCCGCCTTATCTCGTGCTAGGTGTGTCAGCCGGGATTCGGATGTTGAGTGTGAGTGGCAGGAGGTTTTGGTGCGGTTCGACTCCCACATACCGTAACTGTCCCCACAGTGCGTGGAAGTACTGTAATTTTCTTCTGTCCAAAAAAAGGTTGTATTTAGAAAACTATAGTTGGACGCTTTTGATTCAGCAATTAAATTATGACATTTCATGTAGGTATGATCATGATACCAAAAATGTCTCTCAAGTTGCCAAGAAGAATGTTGCTAAAAGTAAAAATCAGAATAAGTAAAAATATAATTGATTATTTTTTAATATCCATAAATTTGCAAAGAGTATAAAGCGACACTTAGAAGTTTCGGTATCTGCCCAGTCCTAATCTTCGGATTTTTTCAGTATCCGAAACTAATTATTTTACTCATGTCCCATCACTAAATCATTACGTTCTAGTGTCAAAGGTCCACAGCGCAAGTGTTTGCTTCATTGAGTTTTCCACTCGCCAAGTTTCGTAATAACTGCATTCTTAACTAGAATTATTGTAACTTATACTTAACCAGCTGACTGACTTCGTCTGCGTCACAAAAGGAGAGTTCAGCCAGGGTTTACATCGCGCGACGGGAAAGAGTGCCGAGGGCGTAATGCGTCGCGCCGTTTCTCAAAACCCCGTGCTGGGTTCTGGCCTCAGCCGGGGTTCGGACGCTGAGTGTGAGCGGTTAGAGGTTTTAGTGCGGTTCAACTCCCACATACGGGATCCGGTGATTTTCTCCAACTAAAAAAAAAGAGGGTTTACATCACATCAAAAACCGAATCAAAAAAGTTATGAGTGTTTCTCTACTGTATTATAAAATTCGTCTTGAATTACTTTATCTATTAAAAAACCGCATCGAAATCCGTGACGTAGTTTTAAAGATTTAATCATACCAAATAAAAACCTCTAAACAATTCGATACTCTTAAATACGAGTATCGTATAGCTCATAATTCATTACATCAAAGACCATTCGATGAATTAAATTTTCGATGAAATGAACATTCGATGGAACGAGCCTTCGATAAACTGACCAATCGATGGAATGACCCTTCAATGAAATGAACCCTTCGATGACTCGCTGTCGATAAAACGTACTTCGACGATACGACACCCATAAAATAGTAGTATCAACATCTTATCCAAATCCTTGATAAACCTCGCGAAAATTCAACCAGGTCAAATCCAAATAATCATTAATTAGTTACTAATTAACATATTAAAATAGATGTTTCGTCAAACTTAGAATTGATTAGATACGACCTAAAGACTAGTCCGTCCTCAATGCATAAAAGGATAATATACTCAACATTCAATTTCCTTATTGAGTTGCCATTGCGTAAGATTGAGATTGGACACTGTTGAAGCTAAGATATTATGTATTATCGCTTGGAAGTAACCAAATTTGGCGTTTGTCTATAGGTGACAATTGACTATAGATAGTTTGATTGTAGACAGAGTTCGAGTATTTGCCCATTTCTCACTCCCACCACTGTAACTCCTGTGTAGCCAGGATCCACAGCGGCGACCATCGTAATGACTGAGCAGTGAAGCTCTGTAGATAGAACTCGTGGCAAATAGTAGGAAAAGTGTGATTTTTCATAATTCCTAGTAGGCAGACAAGCTGATGGGCCTGACCTTAAGTGGTTGCCGTCGCTCATGAACCTTTGCAATGTCAGAAGACTCCACAGGTCCGCTACCTGCAACCTAACTTTAAGGGCTTTCTTCAAACATAATTATGTTATTATGAAGTAGAACTAGTTATAGCGCTCGGTAAACATCGAAGAGGAGAGCCACAGCCGAAGTTGCGAAAAGGAGTTCCCAAAATGAACTGTCGGTGACCGGAGTCAGCGGTGTACTCCATCTTAAAATGTTTTAATCTCAAAATTAGAAAATATAATGCAAGCTGCCGTAAAATATGTTACGACTTCTCTAAGGGGACGGAGCGACGGGAAAGAGTGTCGAGCGCGTAACGCGTCGCGCCGTCCCTCCAAACCCCGTGCTGGGTTCTGGCCTCAGCCGGGGTTCGGACGCTGAGTGTGAGCGGTTGCAGGTTTTAGTGCGGTTCAACTCCCACATACGATGATTCGACTTCTCTAAGCTACAATAACTACCATCAAGTGAGCTTTAAGCTCATTTACCAGTCATGTAAAAAATATCTATAGCATTATAAAGACAGTATGCACAATACCACATCGTGTGAATCGTCCAGTACGCCTGCCCGTCACGTCCGTGCGAAACTGGGTTTATAACGACAACACGTATACAGAACGCCTTACGAATCCAACAGCATTATTGTATACATGTTATAAACCGGATTAAGACGAAATCACTTGAAAGTAGTGAGAACCAAAACCGCGTAATGGGATTTTTGAAAATTTTATTTGATTGAGCGTCGACGCGCCCCTTCACTTCGCCTAACATCTTTTTAACCTGTGACTACGCTTAATCTCGTGCTGGGTTCTGTCGCATGGGTTCGGCGCTGAGCTTGAGCGACAGGAGGTTTTAGTGCAGTTCGACTCCCACATACCCCATGTGCGGGGCGGTTGCAAGTCCAGCGATTTCCTCCTGTCACAAAGTCAAAAAGTCGAATCACATAATATTCGTATCGATATTTGTAGTGTTATACTTAACTAGTAAAACTGTAAACGAACCTCCACCAAAGATGAGTCAGATTCATATTAAGCAACAGAATATGCATGATCTAATTCACGCATGTCCATGATCCTTGCATCACCCACATAAGTGTTACTTGAGCCTCATAAACGCACTCTTTATGTGCGAGTGACACTTTCCAAGCCATTTAATGTAGCACACGAAAACCTACACGCAGAATACAGAACATATATTATAAAGGGTGATTTCTTAATGGTACTTATTGACGGATATTAAAACTATGTAGGTAATTAAAACCTACATAAATTACAAAAAATATAAGCTAAAAATCAAAATTATACAAATTCCCAAACAAAAATTATTTCGGAAATTATTTTTGTGTGGAATAGTTTTCTCTGCCAACATCTACACTTTTAATATTATGTGCTATCAAACTTTCACCTTGTAAATGAATTTTATAGGCCACCTGATCGTAAGTGGTTACCGGACCTCATGTCCTCTTGACGCTGTAGAGCCGCTACCCGGTATTCCTTGAGCGCTATGACTTGTCCTTCGTCAAACGAAGCTTGAGGAGGGTCCTTAAAGTTAGGTAGCGACCCTTCAGTGTCTCCTGACATTGCAGTGGTTCATGAGCGAACGGTAACCACTTATGATCAGGTGGCCTGTTTGCTCGTCGTCAAAGTAACTTTAAGGATTTTCTTTATAAATAAGGTGTGACTTCTATCGAAGTATTCTATGACTAAGATAGCTTTCCAATGCCCTCCTATTCTGTGCTCTATGACTACAGTATTTCGTAAGATATACAAACTGGAGCATGTAAGCAAAAATTACCAAAAATAATTGTGTTATCACGAATTTTTGCACGCAGAAGGAAATTGCTAAAGATTTTACGTAAGAAAGATGCCTAGAACGCTTAAGAATATACATGTAATGAAAACTTATTAGTATTACATAATGAAAACTATTTAGTAGAGAATTTTACACTCATCTGACATTATGAAAAATGACGGAAGAATGAAAGATACTTTAGTTTTCATTAGATTAATTTTTGTTCAATATTGTGTCAATAAATAACTTTAAATGTTTTTTTGTTATTGTAATTTACAGAAACGCGATTTTGTTATTATTTATTTCAAAAAGATTATATTACCATTATCTAAATATTATATATTTTTTTAATGGAGGGATAATATACTCGCTCGGTGAACTATAAAAGAACTAGTGATTGACCTGTTTTTTCGGATTCGGCATAAAATTACCGACCTTTGACCTTCGTAAAACCATTTTTCGAAAAATTTTACAGCTTGGATTTGAGGATTAATATTAGACTCCTCATGTGACGCAGACTCCTCATGCACTGATTTTCTAATCTATAATATGACAATAAATTGCAAAATGTATTCCTAAAGGCATGACTCTATAACATCATCATCACCATCATCATCATCAGCCTATAGACGTCCACTGCTGGACATAGGCCTCCCCCAAACCTCGCCACATCGACCGGTCCTGCGCCATCTGCATCCAGTGACCTCCCGCGATCTTGACTCTATAACGCCTCGACCGATTTGGCCAATTCTTTTTTAAATGTTCGTTCAAGTTCAAATATGGTTGTTACAGCAAAAAAAATCGAATAACTGAAATTTGAATTTAATTGAAATTGACGCAGTTGCACTGGTAAGCTAGTAAACTAATAAAAATAATAAATCTAAAGATGCTACAATCTAAATTGAAATGCATATAATAACTGTTGTTATATCATTCACATAATGAATAGAACTAATTGTTTAACAGCTGGAAACTTGCACCACGAAATGAGTGCGCGAGATTGATCATTCACCTCGCCATAGATATAGAAACATATAGACATGAACACCACATTTATTTTGATATGAGGCATTTTGTTTTGGTTAGTGCGTTTTCCTAGTACTCCTAGGACAAATATTATAAACTATAACGTAAACTTATTCACTTCATTATTTTTCTTTCACATTAATTAACACTTATCTAAGTAAAACTCTGCGCAAATATAGAGCATATTGTACCATAACGTATTTTTTAATCTAATTTAATCTATAGTACCTAACTGCGACTTCTACAAGTTTCTCAAGTCTATGGTCTATAGGAAATGCACAATTTATTCTGTAAACGTGTAATCTGAACTCATTACTCACCTGAGATGCATATTACGCATTTATACCACCAGCCATCTTTGCCTGGATTGTGGGAATTTGAATTATGAATTCCTTTTGGTAAACTCTTTATGAATCTTACTAGATGACCCCCGCAACTTCGTCTGCGTCACAGAGGGGTTCAAACAGTACTCGCGATGTTGTTATTTGCGCGGCTCGCGTTGGGTATATTTTTTTTTGCGGTTTATACTCGTCATAGCTTCTCAACGACATAACCGCTTACCATCAGGTGGGCCGTATGCTCGTTTATCTACCTCGCAATAAAAAAAATAAAAAAAATGCGAAAGTAACTCTGTCTGTCTGTTACGCTTTCCCGCTTAAACTTCTCAACCGATTTTGATGGAATTTGGCATAAACAATCTTTAGATCCTGAGAAAGAACATAGGCTACATTTTAATTGCAAGTAACGCAGACGAAATTGCGCAGGTAAAACGACGTCCACAAGAAAATAAATAAAATAATAATACAGCATTAAAAAATTGTAACTTGAAAATGTGTTGGCGCCAAAACGTTATACACAGTTTAATGGTTTCTTTATGTTAATTATATGTTATAATATGTGGCCATATGTGGTTAGTATTAGCTAATGAATATGTTATAATATACTAATATTGTAAAGAAGTAATGAGTAACAATGTAGGTGGTAAACTTTGGATGTACTGAACCGATTTTGACAATCATTTTACTAGTAATAATCTACTTATTTGCGAGCCGGCCGGCTTGTACCTCTAAATCTTAATATGAAAAAGATTTATGTGCAATTTTTCACAACACGACTGGCTAAAAACGGTGAAGGAAAACATCGTGCGAAAACCTGCATGTCGGATAAGGGTTCTAAAAATCCTTTGAAGATATGTGAAGTCCCCAATCCGCATTAGGCAAGCGTGGTGGACTATACCTAACCCCTCTTCGGAGGAGACCTGAGCTCAGCAGTGGGCAGTAATGGGTTGTTACATTACAATTAATTTTTAATTAAACGCATAATATGTCTTTTTTGTGTTCATTAACTTCATTACTATTTTTTGATGATTCTTTTAGGAAATGAGAATCACTGTAAGGCTTTGGTTCAGTTCAACTCTTAGATACCTAACCTGCCAGTTTAATGAAAAAAAAATACAGTTAAAGCATCATTCATCTTTTTTACGATGAAAGAATAATTATATGCTAGGCAAACTTATCTTCAATCTAAAAGATAAAAGTTTTCCTCATAATGGTGACTGTAGACAGTGGTCGACGGTCACCGTTTACCACGATCCCACAGTTACACAACAATGGTATTATCATGAACGAGAGCGAATACATAGAATATATTCTGTACAGAAGTAAATTATGTTTCCTACTCCTTCTATCATCTTCTGATAAAATTCGTTGCGGGCTTAGACAAGTTAGCTTTCCCTCGTGTTTCTGGACTTCATTGCTTAGAGTCATTATGATGGTCGCCGCTGTGGATCCTGACTACACCGGTTACCGGTCTACCGGCGTGACTTCGGAGAAGTAAACCGTAACTCCCACCGGCTGTGTGGGAGACGGGGGCCGCTGCATCTCTAAATTTTTTTCCTCCACATGCAGGGGCCGCGAGGAGGAAAATCCTCTATAAAAAGCCCTAATCCTGAGTTTTGACGCCCGGCTATGGGATGAATGGCTGGAGGGATTCCAGTCGTTAGGTCGTCCCAGGAGACCTCCCCCCCCTCCTAGCTAAACAAAAGAAGGGAAAACACCCAATGATGAGTACAAGCATGCGACTTTTTTTTTTTACTAATAAAGACTAAAAAAACGAGACAATATATTTATTAAATATGTAAAATTTAAATAAATTAATTCATGCATTTTAAACAACTCTTCGGGATATATTTTTCTAATACTATGTAATATAATATTATAAAACATAATATATGCGTGTTACATAAAAAGCTTTTAAACAAAACATATAGATATATATAAGAACTCTTCCATCAATAAGTGAAAGATACAATTTAATTTGAAAACAAACTCATTTAATTTAAAATTCAAATTTGTTTGGCAAAAGTATTTTTTTTTCCTTGTCTATTTTTTTTCAACATGAAATAATATTATGAGATAAAAAAAATCTCAAAATTTAGTTAAGTTGTATAAATCTCGCAGTAAGTTGGAGTAAAAAACGAAAAGATCATAATATATTGATAGCGGGCAAACTTTTTGCACATAAGAAAATCGCTGTAGGTGGGGTATGTGGGAGTTGAACTGCACTAAATCCTCCTGCCTCTCACACTCAGCAGCTTTGTTGACTTGTGGCAAGCCAAAATTGAGCACGAGGTGACGTTAGTTCGAAAACTGTTTTGTTTAAATTATCGTCTCATATTCTGCAGAGATAATTATTGCTCAAAAATATTACAACGTAATTTAATAATCAAGAACTACAAAAATATTAGGATTAATTGAAAATGGAAATCAAAATGCCAAAAAAAAATTCAAAGATATCAAACAAGGTATTGATTCCGAACGGGCGAGCGTCCCAGTTACATCTAGTGAAAAGTGACATACACAGACGACTGGATTACACTCTGGCTGCTACAAGATTGACAGAGGCTCTGTAAACTGGATATTTTATACATAGCAAGTGAACGAGAGATCGCATCTCGTACAATTGAGATCACGAACCAGTATTTCTACTATCTAAAGTTGCTGTAATCGTAATGGTTGCCAAACTTGTGATTTAAGATCAAGGAATAATATTTAGGAGTGTCATGGTCCTAAATATACCTTCTTTCATACTTTCATGCATTTTGAACGGGTTCTTACCACGATATTTAATTAATTGAGTTGTCTCGATAATTCAACGTTGTTGCAAACGTCATGATCACGAGAAGACTGGATACTGCGGGTCGATTTAAGAGCAAACAAATCTGTTTACCCTCTTTCTAGTTCGAGTTCCAGTGGTACCATCCAAAAGCGAACGAGAAAGAGGGTAGACAGATTTGTTTGCTCTTAAATCGACCCGCAGCCGCTTGGTACGAACCCATTGAAAATGCATGAAAGTATTATAGAGAACCGCGAGTGTCTGAATATGTTTATACCTTCCTTCTTCAAACGAGCCTTGAAGAGAGTCCTTAAAGGTAGTCCCTCATGCCCTGGCATTGAAGTTCATGAGCGACGGTGACTGCTTGCCATCAGGTGGGTCGTGAGTTCGTTTATCTCTCTAGCAAAAAAAAAACACTATTTGGAATACCTTCCTTTTTCAAACGAGGCTTGAAGAGAGTCATTAAGGTAGTGATGAGCAAAATTGGTCTTGGTCTTGCATTGCTCATCACTACATTAAAGGCCTTAATTACCCTGACATTGCAGAGGTTCATGAGTGACGGTGATCGCTTACCATCAAGTGAGCCGTAAGCTAGTTTACCTATTTTACAATAAAAAGTAACCCCGCAGTGTCTTCTGAAATTGCAAAAATCCATGAGCGTAACCACTTATCAGATGGTCTGTAAGTCGGTCTGTCTACGGGCGATAAAAAAACCAAGGTTTTATGGAGCTGATCTGATGATGGAGTCAAAAGGTAGCCATGGGAATTCCTGTTCTAAACAATATAGTGTTTGGGCTGATATCCAGGAATTTAAAAGCTTGTATTTAAAAAACTCTGTAGCTTGGAAACTTTCGCAATAACTACCTCTTATTACCAAGGTCTGCTGACAATGCAGAGGTCCATGAGCAACGGTAACCGCTTACGATCAGGTCTCTTAGTTTGTCTGCCTACAAGGCAATAAAAAAAACTTGAGAGGTGTCATGGGACACCCGAATAGAACGAAGTTGCTTTCGATTAAAAGATATCTTATAATTTTTTAACGTAACGCGCGATAAGGAACGTGTTTTAAAAGATTTTGATCACAGCGCCATCTAGCGATAATCATCTAAAACAAAAAAAAGTTTCGTGACAACTTTTCGTAAGATTTTTTTCCGTCTAGCCCCCTTTCACAACGTGCGGTAAGGAACTTCGGTCCAAAAAACCTCTTTCGTTCAGTACGAGGTTATTCAATTAAAACGAATGTAAAACATTGTGTGACTTTCCAAAAAAATACCAGTTTTTTTGTTCCAATTAGCACTTAACTTTATGTAAGAGAACTAAGTGATTTTCGTAACTTAATGTAACTTTGTGGTCACTTAACAATCTGTACCAACCCATTACTCCCCACTGTTGGGCTCAGGTCTCCCCAGAAGAAGGATTAGGCATAGTCAACCATGCTTGCCCAGTGCGGATTGGGGACTTCATATATCTTCAAAGGATTTTTAAAACCCTTTTCCGACATGCAGTTTTCCTCACGATGTTTTCCTTCACCGTTTTTAGCCAGTGGTGTTGCGAAAAATTGCACATAAATCTTTTTCACATTTAGATCGTAATGCACTATGGCATTCTTAACCGTCGCACTACCCCCAATTGCTGTGATAAAATATTATATTGATTTAAACCAGTTAATAGAATAAAACTTCAATATAGCTTCAAATTTTAAAAAGTTTCCAAATAAAAAAACTAATTAACTCAATCAAAATAAAAATAAAAAAATCAGTAATTAATAATAGTTATTAACTTTTACAATGGAATGATGATGGAAGAACGATCTAATGAAAATTAATTGAATTGTTTTAAAAATAAAATCTTTATTAACAACCAATTTAATTGGTTTTTATGAGCTGACAATACAATAAAATTTTATACTACGTATTATTACGTAGTATCTAACTTTTCTTATTAGATGTTCGAGTCTAACAATATAGTACAACAAAACCTGCCAATTTTTTTCATTAGGAAAATTTTCAGAGAATCAATCAGTTGCACTTTAGATGACGTATAATTTAAATTAAAGAAAAATCATCGCTATTACACGACACGCGCATTTTTTACTATGTGTTGATTCTAAGCTAATCTCTCTAATCGTGTATTGATTTGCTATTTTGGATTGCTAGCCAAGACAAGTCATTTCAGCTCTCTGTGCATTCTGTACCGCTTGGTCCATGGGGAATGCTCCGAGGAACTCTTTGAGATGATCCCTTCATCACCCTTTTACCATCGTACCACACGCCGCAGGGGCAAGGTTCACCACCTTTTCTTGGAACCGCTGCGATCTTCCACGGTTCGCTTCAGAAGATCATTTTTGCCCCGTACCATTCCGATTTGGAATGGACTCCCATCCGCGGTGTTCCCGGAGCGCTATGACATGTCCCTCTTTAAACGAGGTTTAAGAAAAGTCCTGTATCGGTAGGCGATAGATAACATCCCTTCATTGCCCTGGCATTGCAGAGGTTCATGAGCGACGGTGACCGCTTACCATCAGGTGGGACGTAGGCTCGTTTATCTATCTTGCAATAAAAAAAAATATTATTGCATTGTCTCGTGAGCGATTTAACTTGCAAGATTCCACCCGAACTTACATAGTTACATCCAGTGCAAGTTAATGTATTTATTTATTTTATTTGGATCCTCAACAAAGGTAACACATACACAGAACAAATTAAAACTACATTACATATTAGATACCTGCGCACCTTCAATTACAGAGGACCACATCAAGCATGTAAACTCTTTAGGTACTAACTTACTATCTTAGTTCTAAATTTAAAATTAATTTTATTTCAACAACCAAAGCAATCAATACAGTAAATCTCAATCATAAATGTAATCAAATTTTAACACGGATTTTCTCATCATTTAAAGAAACAAAAACATTTAAAGAATACATTGAATAATAAATAATATTGAAGGCTTTTTAAAATTACATTCAGAAGTTAGCACCCAACATGATTAAATATTTAAGTTTATTTATAATTATATATTGTGAAGATATCTTGAGACATAAAATTATTAATATTGTGCTTGTAATAATGCCTTCCTTTTATTATATCAAAGTATATTTCGAAGTAAGTCATACTAAACCTGCATTGAACATATTCGCAGAGAAAGTGCAGTTTCTTCGCTAATTCAAATCAATTCCACAGTTATGTAACGCCAGGACACGTGGCTTGAACATAGAAATGTTATACAGATATCAAGCTAATGTATGTCATATTTTAATATGTAATGATTATGTGTGTTTAATATGTACTGTTGATATGTTCTAGGGTCAATAAATTTGATATTTAAACTCATTTAAAAGTGACTTCAAAAATGACCTATATAATGCTTTATGGTTCTGAAGAGTTCTGGAAAAATTCTGGAGTGGCGGCTACGAACCGGTAGGCGCAATGTTGGTAGACCCCCCACAAGATGGACCGACGATCTGGTCAAGATCGCGGGAGATCACTGGATGCAGATGGCGCAGGACCGGCCGATGTGGCGAGGATGATGATGATGATGATGATGATGAATGCTTTACACAATCACATTATATACAGAATCACATTATAAGGAAATCAGAGTTGAATGTTGGAAGAACATAGAAATCGAAGGTATTTTTTTTTGTTTTATGGTATTCTTGAAGAATGTCTGAAAGATTTGGCACTGGAATGTCGGGTGTGACTTCGTTTGTATTCGTTTGAAATTACTTGGATTTTTTTGTCTATGGGAGCTAACTAGATTTTAAGTTTACATTATTCTTTAACCTCTATTGGTGAGGACTTATAATTGGCCCTGTAATCTTCACTTATTGTAAGTTTCTTTGCATTCTTTGTACTACTATTGTTAACTAGGCTGTAAGTTTTCCATGAATAAATAAATAAATAAAAATAAACTAAGTGAGTTCATCAGAGCTCTTTCTATCTGTATATTTATTTGTGGTTTGAGCTAATTTCGGAGTCATGTTGAGAAACCAAGCCTTGCTCGAAAAATCATTGGCACATCGTCCTCTAACCTTGTCTTTTTATTATCCTTTCAAATTAATAATTTAAATTAAGATGCTTCTGTTAATTCAAATAATGATTGCTCCTATCTTTATACTGTTGTCTCAGAAGTATGGTTGTATGATTTTTTTCAGTTTTTTGAATTGAGATGGATGTAAAGCTTAAGTGAGATGGAGGAAGGTCTAAGAAGAGACGGGAGGTGCACAAACACGCACGGATTTCGCTAAGACTTGTCCTCCTATCGAAGTTTAAGAGGTCATTGGTGGCGGATTACTGTGTCTTCTGACAGCAGAACAAAAATCCCTACTAATATTATAAATGCGAAAGTAACTCTGTCTGTCTGTTACGCTTTCCCGCCATAACCTCTCAACCGATTTTGATGAAATTTGTCACAGACAATCTTTAGACCCTGAGAAAGAACATAAGCTACCTTTTGATTGAAAGTGACGCAGACGAAGTTGTGCGGGTCCGCTAGTAAATAATAATCTTGAAGTTAATTTACACAAAAAAAATACATTTAGTTTATAAAATTGTCATTAAACTACTTAATATTACATAATACCATTCTCGTGAGATGAGTTCATTATGTGAATTAAAAAAACAAAGAAATAAAGTTCTTTTCCAAGTTAAACTGATGTAGAACGTTGTTATGTAAAGAATGTGTTACCAGACTCACCTAATTGTGATTACGAAATGAACCTTCTAATTCCGAGGATTTCCACACACAAGACATAATAAATATGAATAATTAACTTTAGTAATATGCTAATTTGTAAACTGATGCCAATATTACGATTGTCGACCTCTCAGACATTTCGCAATTAGAACCTGATTCACTTAACTCGAAGTAAAAGTGACCGGCATAAAACGACCACTTACCGTATATAGAAGTTACATAGAAATCGCTCTGAGGAATTTGAATTAATGAACTTTGACACGAAATTGTAAGTGGCTTTAAATGAGTGTCAATTGTTTTTAAAATGGCATGAAAAGTGAAATTTGACGTCCTATTTATTGACCCTAGTGTAAGTGTTAAACGGATGATATGTTGTACTTTAGATGCTGTATTGTTTTGTACAGTAAATTATACTATATTTGAGGTCTCGTAAATGAATGAATCGTGTACAAAAATAGGATCTTTATTTACAGAAACTTACATTAATATAATACATATTATTCTAATGCGATCACATGTTTCATTATTTACACAATGAAATGACTATGAAGTTTAATGATGGGGGGCGCCGTAAGATGATGATGGGGAGGGGACGCCGTATGATCCTGAGGGAGCGCTGATGGTGTTGTAGCTGATGGAAGGTCCGGAGTAGCCGTGGCCGCCGCTGGAGTAACCAGAGTAGCCAGAGTATCCACCGGCGTAACCTTCCTCAGCCTGGTGGTACTGAGCTAATTGGATACCTTGTTGGAGGTGCTCGAGCTCGATTCCGACAATTCTGTCGTGGGGTACACCGTAAACGGGGGCAGGTGGTCCGTAGTGCGAAGAGACCCCATGACCGTGACCGGAGGAGACGGATTGGTAGGCCTGGTTCTGGATCTCGTCCTTAAGGATGATGTGCTTGATCTTCTCTAGGAGATGGGGGTCGACGCTGTAGCCCTCGGTCTCTTGGTGGCCGACGGGAACGGGGGTGTAATGTCCGCCGCTGCTGAGGGACGAGTGGCCCCCAATCACGATGGAGGAGGGGGCGGAGTAGCTGTATCCGACCGGGGGCTCGGCGACCACGCAGCCGATCAAAGCAAAGGCGACCTGGATAACAAACAGTTAAATTAAACCATTTCTATTTCAAAAAAAGCACGATTAGGACTCGATTTCAAAATAGGATTTATGTCTCAAAAACGTTAATTTATTTAAAAAAAAATATCGAGATTTGAAACGCGTTTTCACTATATCAGGGCACATCACTTCACATCACTGCACTCCATATCACATATGAACTTACTATCCACTTGGCCATTGTTGTTGTTACCGTCGGAAGGTTCGGAGTGGTATGATGCTGTGAACGGTCACCGTCCGCTTTTATACATTGAGATTCTAGTGTGTAACTTTTACTTCGCTGTTCGGGCCATCCGGCGGTGTCCGAGGACGACATAAGCTTACAAATAGTTTTTTTTTGGATCGCATTTCGGGTGATTTATTTTATTTAGAGTTAGTTTTACATGAAGTAAGTAACGTAATATATTGTGTAATATATTTTGTTAGTTATGTTAATTTTAAATTAGGTTTTCTGTGTCTAAATCTTTGAATCAATTTGCTCTGTTGCTCTATGATTGATCGTAAAGGCAATAATATTTTTGAGTTATTAATGGGAATAATGCAGATAATATATGTTTATGATTGTGATAATTATTAAGTTATTGTATTGTTTTAAAAATAACAGATAAACACGTGTTTAGGGTAAATAATAGTTGAATCGTTTAATTTAGTTTAGTTTTGTTTTAAAACTTGCTAGAGTAGCACAAAGTTTAGAAAAATATTTCTTTAATTGAATGTAAATTTTATTCAGGTTTAATATTTTTTAGGGCTTAACGAAAGTCCTTTGAAGTAGGTCACAGGTTCTCTGACATTGCGACGACATGAGGTGCATAAGCGACGGTGACCACTTACGATCAGATGACCCATTTGCTATTCTGCCTACATGGCAAAAAAAGTAAATTCTACTTTTCCTTGTTTTAGATAGTTGTAATAGTCTCTCTTATGATAATTACATAACAGTTAAGTTAAATGTAATAAATTTTAATTTCATTCTATTAATCAATGTAATCTTGTAGGCAATAGTTTTAGATTGATGAGTTAAGCCTTTCGACTTTTGACTTTAATAAAACATAATATTTACTCGTAGTCAAGCATTTTTGACCGATTTCTATATAAAAAATGAGGTTACCAAATCGACTATCTTCTCTTATATATAAAAATGAATTGCTGTTCGTTAGTCTCGTTAAAACTCGAGAACGACTAAACCGATTTGGCTTATTTTAATCTTGAAATATTCGTAGAAGTCCAGGGAAGGTTTAAACAGTGAGAAAATTTCCTTATGTGACGCGGACGAACTAGTGTGTGGGTCAGCTAGTCTATACTAATATTATAAAGCCGCAGAGTTTGTTTGTTTGTTTGAACGCGCTAATCTCAGGAACTACTGGTCCGATTTGAAAAATTCTTTCACTGTTGGAAAGTCCATTTATCGAGGAAGGCTTATAGGCTATGTTGTATCCCTCTGTGATGCAGACGAAGTTGCGCAGGTCACCTAGTAATTTTATATATTAGACTAGCTGACTCGCGCAACTTCGTCTGCGCCGAAAAAAAAAATTAGGGGTGGACCACCCCTAACATTTAGGGGATGAAAAATAGATGTTGGCCGATTCTCATAGGTACCGGATAAGCACAAAAAATTTCATCAAAATCGGTCGAGCCGTTTCGGAGGAGTTCAAGTTCGAACACCGTGACACGACAATTTTATATATTAGATAACAAACTATTCTCGGGGGCGGCGCGACGGGAAAGAGTGCCAATGGTGTAACGCGTCGCGTCGTCCCTCATAACCCCGTGCTGGGTTCTGGCCTCAGCCGGGATTCGCACGCTGAGTGTGAGCGGTTGGAGGTTTTAGTGCGGTTCAACTCCCACATACCCGGAGATTTCCTCCAACTAAAAAAAAAATATCCTAGGTCTCTGTGAGGCAGTATGTGATCATCAAAATCGGTTCACGAACGACAACCCAATTTAAAAATCCTTTATGAAGTCGGATCTAAATCGTCACAATCATTTAAGTAATGATAGATGCTATAACAAAGATATAAAACAATTACATAATATGAAGCTAGAAGTTATTTTTGAAAACTATTCGGTCACTAAAAACCATTCGACTTTCATATTTATCTGCATATAATAAATACATAATTAATACATAATAATATTATGTATTTGCACTTTATTAATGTTATTAGCTGATCCGTATAATTTAAATAGCGTGGGAAGAAAGGAATTCCTATAAAAAGTTAACAAATTTATTACATACAAAACTTTTTAAATACTTTTAAGATCATGGATTTTTTTTCAGCCTCTCACTCCCACCATTGTAACTCCTGTGTAGTCAGGATCCACAGCGGCGATCGTAATGACTCTGAGCAGTGAAGTACAGGAACCCAAGGGAAAGCTAACTTGTCTTGGACCCCGCAACGAATTTAATCAGAAGATGATAGAAGTAGTAGGAGAACATGAGTTTCGACTTCCCTTCTCGCAAAACGGGAGACAATAAAATAAAATTGAAAATGCATTACGCCAGAATTGAGAAAACGGACGTTGATTTTATTAAATTTATTGGACCTATGCGGTGAGCTGTTGTACTATTTAGGATGCCAATAATAGTTATGGCAAAAACGTCTGATCCTAGATATCTTGTAGAAGTAGTAACTAACCAAGAGAAGTAAAACGAGTCCAAACACGATGAGTCTATCTTATTTAGTACAGGAGTTCCTATGACCACCTTCCGAGTCAGTCTTCATATCAACTTTATTGTATTGTACCTATTGCATTGTCATTTGTCAAATTTGCTGAAGGGAAAATAGGGAAGTTGGTTAATTTCAATCTTAATCAGACACTCGCGGTTCTCTATAATACTTTCATGCATTTTCAACGGGTTCTTACCACGATATTTAATTAATTGAGTTGTCTCGATATTTCAACGTTGTTGCAAACGTCATAATCACGAGAAGACTGGATGCTGCGGGTCGATTTAAGAGCAAACAAATCTGTCTACCCTCTTTCTCGTTCGGTTTTGGTTAGTATCACTGGAACTCGAACTCGCATTACGACACACCACACTCACTGTATCTACAAGACTCTCTGAGCATGAACCCTTAGTGACTGTTGTGTGTGCCGTCACCCCTGTTAAACAACTCAATTAATTAAATATCGTGGTAAGAACCCGTTGAAAATGCATGAAAGTATTGGTTAATTTCATCAGCAAGTACATAGTTATATCTATTGCAAGTTTACTAAAATTCCTGTCGAAATCGGTTCAGTCATTTCAGACTTTTTTATTGCAAGACAGATAGATGAATACTGTTTTATCCGGAACAAACCAACAGGAAAAAAGCTATTTTAGATGCATGAATTTTTATATGGATTTTTTATATGCATTCATAATAATTTAATTTTAATTTGTTTACAGGTAATATTATTATATCCTGTTTTCTCTAATTTTACACTCAATAAAACACATAATAATCTAAATTATATAAATAATAGTAATGTCTGAGTAATATTTAAATAACCGGGTTTACGTAATTTATATTTGACTAGCTGATCCACCTTGCTATGCTTATCAACGACATTATATCAAAAACCGCAAAAATTATCAGACTTTTTTTAATAAGCCATAATAGGAGTATGACGTCATGACGTTTCATATGAAATTTTTGTGAAAAAAGTTTTGTTACAATTCACTGTCACATTGACTTTTATTTTTTGTCCTTTTTTTTTGAGTTGGAGGAAATCACCGGGGTAGGTATGTGGGAGTTGAACAGCACTAAAACCTCCAACCGCTCACACTCAGCGTCCAAACCCCGGCTCAGGCCAGAACGCAGCACGGGGTTTTGAGGGACGGCGCGACGCGTTACGCCCTCGGCACTCTTTCCCGTCGCGCCGCCCCTAATTTTTGTCCTACGACTTTATCTGTCTTCTATAAAATTTATAGTTCGATAGCATTTTAGATATGCAGGGATCCGTTTAGCCCCGTTACTCAGCAGCCAGGTCTGCATTTCCGAGTTGGGTATAGGTACAGGTGCCTCAAATACCTGCTCAAAATTTGCCACTAGCTCTTGGACCATATGTTTATTTGTACCTCGACATGTTCCTCTTCAAACGAAGTTTAAGAAAAGTCTTGTATGGGTAGGTGGTAGATAACGACCCCTCTTTGCCCTGGCATTGCAGAGGTTAATGAGCGACGGTGACCGCTTACCATCAGGTGGGCCGTAGGTTCGTTTATCTACCTGGCAATAAAAAAAAAATACACAGTTTCACATTTTTTTCTTTTTTTTTTTTTTTTATTGCCTTGTAGGCAGACGAGCCAACGGGCCACCTGATCGTAAGTGGTTACCGTCGCTCATGAACCTCTGCAATGTCAGGGGACATTGAGGGGTCGCTACGCTACCTACGACCTAACTTTAAGGACCCTCCTCAAGCCTCGTTTGAAGAAGGACAAGTCATAGCGCTCTGGGAATACCGAAGAGGGGAGCTCATTCCATAGCCGGATGGTGCGTGGCAAAAAAGTGTTCCTGAAACATTTGAATGTTATGTCGTGTTTCCACTGTGGCTCGCCAACGTCCAACACACGTTCAAAACAAATGCTCAATATGATAGTTGAAAGTTCGCGAGTCAATGTGGAATCGCGACATTACAAAGAGCATACACCACATATGACCTATGACATAATGTCATTACTAATGATAATGACCTTGTCACTGTACAATGATCATTGCGAGTGACGTAAGTTAGTGCACGTCAATGTCAAAAGGTCATTGGCACGGTAGTGCACATATCGACAATAGTTTTACTGTATTTTGTATGTGCATTGCTGTTTTTGTGTTAGTTTCGAAGGTGAATCTTATGCATGGGTATATACGGTTCAATTTTGTTTTAATTTAGACTTATATGATAAGGACTTTGGTACACTTTGGTGTGCTTAGTACACTTTGATTCTTTTTGGTACACTATGATACATTTGGGCAAACTTTATTACACTTTCTTTGGCAAGTCTTAAGTATCCAGATATTACAAGAGTTCATGAGCGACGGTAACCACTTACCATCAGTAGGCCGTAAGTACATCAATCTAACAAAAAAAATAAGATTTTTATGACACACTTTACTTAAGAAGTAAAAATCAAAGGTTTTCACGCTATTTTTTCTTTAAAGAGGTCAAATTATGTTCATATCGCACGTCTAGCATAATTTTGACGTAAATGATGATAATTACTAGTTATCCACTTAACGCTAGATGGGTCGTGAACCTGTCCATCCATCAATCTACGTCAGGTGATTAATAATACTTAATTTGATACTTATTTAAGACTATGAATATTTTTGATTATGACTACCAATTTTCGAGAATAACACAAAAACTACCGGCTAGATCTTTATCAAGTGTCTGCATTCTAACAAAAAAATAATTATCAAAATCGGTTCATCTAGAAATACACGCAAACACGCACAGCAAATCGTGAAATTTTGTCCGTTAAAATGAACAGTTTTAAATACATATACAAAAGTAATTGTTTGATCTAAAAAAAATGTATGCTCGATTGTATTTCATTTCACCAACTCTAAATAGGTTAGAAAAAAAGTTAATACGCGTTCTTGTTTCTTCAATCAATTAGTCGTCTTACCCACAAAAAAATAATTACATTATTAAAACAATTACATGCAAATAAATTATAATCATTTTTAATAAGCATGTTTAACGATCGTACGAGTGTTATGCAATTATATTGAATTTGAAATATGAATCCGTAATAATTTGAATTTGTGTCGTAATTATGATTCGACGTCATGTAACTATCATACACGCCCAGTGATTATTGTGGATGCTCCATTCAGAAATATACGATAGAGCTGTTTGTTCACGTACCGATTTTGAAAAGTATATAATCCTATTTTTTTTATATTTTCGCCGTGGTACCGGGACACATTATCTATATAAGACGTCGTAAATAGTGTATTGAGGTGTAATGACGTTGTAAATAGTCGATCTTGAACACTTGATGATCAACATTTTTGAATAAAAACTTCAAAATAATTTGAGTTTTAACAGTTTATTACTTTTACATCAAGAGGTCCGTTCGCCTCGACAATTCAAACACGAATGAATATTTTTTTTTTTTTTGGGATAGGAGGAATCGCTGTTGGCCCTCAGGCCTTTACAGCTTCGCCAGGATGGAGGTGCGAGCTCAGAAGGGGCTCAGCTGAGAAAGGGTAGGAAAGGACTGCTAAAAGTCGCCGCAAGGCAACTTGTTAGCACATAGTGATTCTACCACTGGATTCGAAACGCGACCCAACTGAGAAGAACCAGCTAGAAGCTCACTTATTTATTAATATTTTATGTGAAAATCTTCAAAGATATATTATTTTAAATTCATTAAAAAGTCACTCAGGTAACATGAATGAATGGTCGTACAATGAATGTCCCGCCTTACGTGTCTGGTATGGTTGTCAAAACTGAATGTAGATGTAGACTCATCGTTCATCGATAGCGAAAGGAATCACTATTACTGTATGCAACGGTATTATGTACGTTCCCATTGTTGAATACGATACGATTTTTTAAAATGAACTTAAAATTTTGTAGATAAATTATTATGATATAAGATAGACGTTGGCAATTTCGTCTACTTCAAAAACACAGAAGCATTCCTGTAAAATAAGCAGTAAAATAAGGTGCGTCGAACTTATTCACGAAAAAAATTGGTTGCCTGTAAAGTCGGTATACGGGCGAAAGTTTTACGTGACAACGACTCGGGCATGGTTAGCCCGCCTAAGAGCGAGAGAGACAGACATAAAAAGAGAAAGGCACGCGTGCCTCTCACTCGCTCTCATTGTGAGCGCATAACGTGAGCGGAGCGTAACGCAGTTTCTTGAAGTGTCACCCGGCAAACCAATTTATAAGACGTTGTCACGTCAAAATTAAAATTATACTTCAAGCTATGATTTAGTAATTGAAACTACGCCTGACATTGCAGAGGTCCATGAGCGAAGATTACCACTTCCCATCGGCTGGCTCACACTAGCCTACAATAAAAAGCTTGTTGTTAGATTTTTTTTCTACTTTTTTTTGATAGAGATTTGCTAAAAAAAAATCAAAATCTTGACATGTCCCTCTTTAAACGTGGTTTAAGAAAAGTCCTATATGGGTAGGTGATAGATAACGGCCTCTCTTTGCCCTGTCATTGCAGAGGTTCATGAGTGTCGGTGACCGCCTACCATCGGGTGGGCTGTAGGCTCGTTTATCTATCTTGCAATAAAAAAAAAACTTTTACAAAATTTTTTCCTTAATGTATGGCAAAAGATTGGAAACAAACCCAAGAATAACGTATGTACATCCGAAGTGCGCTCGCGCCGTTCACCGATCTCCTCTCATTACGTAAGTATTACTTTATCTTTGGTCATCAAAACCACAAAACAAGTAAACTATACAGAAGGAAAACAATCATCATCAGCCTATAGACCTCCACTGCTGGACATAGGCCTCCCCCAAACCTCGCCACATTGACAGTCCTGCGCCATCTGCATCCAGTGACCTCCCGTGATCTTGACCATCTTGTCTACCAACATTGCGCCTGCCGGTTCGTGGCCGCCACTCCAGAACTTTTTGGCCCCATCGGCCATCCGTTCTCCGCACAATGTGTCCTGCCCACTGCCACTTCAAAGCTGATGCAATTCTTTTGGCTATGCGGTTACTTTAGTCCTTCTGGAAAACAATGTATTTACCTAACAGTCGTATTGGTCAAAAGAACTCGTGGTTGAAGTACTTACCTTTAGCGCGGAAGGTGGCAGATTCGAATTCTCTTAATCTTAAACCTCGGGCTAAAAATAGTTGAGGAAACTTGCATTTTGGAAGATTTAAAAACCCTTCGAAGATGTGAGAAATTCTCAATAGAGCAAGCGTGGTAGACTATACCTAATCCCTCTACTGAGGAGACCCCAAAATGGGCAGTGACGGGTTGCTACGGTAGAGTACCTAAATTTAGACTTTCTAAACCATTTGTCATTTGTACGACACTCGTTTGTTTTGTCGTATTTCTTCTTTGTAAAACCGCGTTTCTACATTGGTTCGCCAACGTCCAACACACGCACAAAACAAGTGACGGTGACGGCCAACTAATATTTAAGTTGGAAGTTGGAGAGCCAATGTAGAAACGCATCATCAAGTGCATTTAAATATTTGAGGTGCAACTTGTATGTGGATTTTCTTCTGTACATTACTTATGTTGTGTCATAACTTCGTAAGATATGAGGTATTAATGTACTAGGCGGTACATATCGCTATAAACTTATTGTTATAATGCACATTCTGTTTAATTATAACATTCGTGATTGTGGGAATTTTTGGATGTTATTTTAAATGGTTTTTTCTCTGTAATTTTTGTGGATGACCCTTTTGTGAATGAGATGAAACTAAAATATTTTATTTAATTCAATCTGGTCAAGATCCTGACATCACTGGATGCAGATAGCGCAAGACTGGCCGTTGTGACGAAGTTTGAGGGTGCCCTATGTCAAACAGTGGATGTCTATAGGCTGATGATGCAGTAATGAGACATGACACGGTCACTTGACCTTCTTCAAACGAGGCTTGAGGAGGGACCTTAAAGTTAGGTCGTAGGTAGCGACCCCTCAATGTCCCCTGACATTGCAGAGGTTCATGAGCGACGGTGGCTGCTTACGATCGGGTGGCCCGTTGGCTCGTCTGCCTACATAGCAATAAAAAAAAAAAAAAAAATCTTACGATCAGAAAGCCTGTTAGCTTGTCTGCCTACATAAAAAGGTGAACAAAATACTTGGATGCAATTTGAAAAGTTGTTGATCTAGTTAATGCGTCTGCGGATGATGTTGTCATGGTCATTGCGCTAATTACACGACTCTTACAAGTTTCATAATGTTACAAACTGGTCATTTATTACAGATAACTTATTGAATGTTTAAATATGGTTTAAGCATGGTTTGAGGATTGAGCATGGCTTTTTTTTTCAGTTGGAGGAAATCACCGGATCTGCTCACACTCAGCGTCCGAACCCCGACTGAGGACAGAACTCAGCACGGGGTTTTGAGAGACGGTGTGACGCGGACTTTATCGATTATATTATCGATTATAATACATACTTACAAAGATCATGTTTATCTTTGTGGTAATCGATTAATTTCGTAACATTACATCGAACTGATGTGATCTGGTGATTGTTGAGTTAATCAACTAATAATTCGCCTTCCGAAAGTTCTTGACCATCATATTTATATAGAAATGATCTGTAGTTTTGTTTGTACGTTGTTGACTAATTAGAGTAGAAAATCTTAATACTTTCAAGCATTTTCAACGGGTTCTTACAACGATATTTAATTATTGAGTTGTCTCAATATTTCAACGTTGTTGCAAACGTCATGAGAAGACTGGATACTGCGGGTCGATTAAAGAGCAAACAAATCTGTCTACCCTCTTTCTCGTTCGCTTTTGGATAGTACCACTGGAACTCACATCACGACACACCAAACTCACTGTATCTAGAAGATTCAAATATCGAGACAACTCAATTAATTAAATATCGTGGTAAGAACCCGTTGAAAATGCACACACGTTCCATTTCACGTCAATGTGTACGTAACCCACGCAATCCAATCCGCAGGCTTTTCTAGCGACCAGAAAACATTTCGAAACTATTATCGAGTTACGTCCGATTATATCTGTATAACCTTCGATAGTTTCCTCCACATTTCATCATCGAAAAATAGACTAAAATCAATTTTCGTTTAGAGTAGTCATTTGTTTTATACCTAATACCGCGTTTTTATTTGGCCCGCCAACGTACAACACACGTAAAAAACAAATGACGGTGACGGCCGACCAACATGTAAACGGGGGTTTTGTATGCATTGGTCGGCATTGAAACTATGTGAAATACCGTTTGACAATTGGCCTTCCAGTTGTCGTTTGCGGGCATTGGAAGTTGACGAACCAAAATGCAATTTTACAACAATAACTGTGTTTTATGAGAAAAGTCATTTAACAGTGAAAAACAATTCAGTGTGCCGATGGCTAATCCATTTTGTAAGGAATTTAAATAACAATACAATGGTGAAAATCACTGTTTCTGTTAGATAAATATTGCCTACGAGAAGTCCACGATGTTATGCTGGCCATTTAGTCATATTGACTAACTCTGTGGGCAACAAGAGCTGACTATATCTAATTACACTACACCACTGATCCTTTCGCCAACCTACTGGTCACCTCATACTATTTCATAAATAATATACAGATAGGGTTGCCAGACCTTATTGCCTGATCAACCATTTTAGCCGGACATTTGGATTAAAATGCCGGTTATAGGAAATATTGTTGAAGGCATTGTGTTTTAGCAGTTAATAAAAAATAATTTAGTTACAAGATTTTTTTTAACACCCTGGATATCATGTAGCAATAGAGTGACAGTTCATAGAAGTAAAAAGAGTCGAAACACGACGGGTCTATTTTGTAAAGCACAAGAGTTCCTATGACCACCTTCCGAATCCATTAGATCAGGGTCATTTTGTCATATTCTTGCATTGTCACATGATATTCATCTGCCTGCAAAATGTTAGCTCAATCGGAAAGAACCACATGATGTGCTACGGGTTTGTAGGTCTTATTAAATTTCTTTAAACACTCGCAGTTATCTACATCACTTACACTATTACTAAACGGGTTCTTTCCACGATTATTTTCAATTGAGCGATCTCGATATTTCGGCACTGTTTCAAGCGCCATGATCACGGGAAGACTGAGTAATTGCGGATGGGTCATTTAAGAGCAGACAAATCTGTCTACCCTCTTTCTCGTTCGTTTGCCGGTACCACTGGAACTCGAACTCACATTTCGACATACCACACTGACAGTAAAAATAATCGTGACACTGAAAATAATCGTGGAAAGAACCCGTTTAGTAATGGTCTTATTAAAATCTAACAGTACCTTGAATCCCTTTTTGACGCAGACGAAGTTGCGAGAATCAGTTAGTCCGTTTATAACTGGCAACCCTACATGTATATTACCTAAGGAAGCGGTCAGTGCAGTGTTCAGTTGCGTAATGTAAAGCGAAAGGGCATTCGATGAAACTGGATCAATATCGATTCTCTTATTGTTTTACGTCGAATCGATTATGGAATGTATAATAAAGTTAATAAAATATAGTGTTTAACTTCGATTTCACGTATTCGAATGTTAAAAGAAATAAAAGTTGTTTAAATGAGGTTATATTTACTGTTCTTACCACGATTATTTTTAATTGAGCGGTCCCGATATTTCAGCACTGTTTCAAGCGCCATGATCACGGGAAGTGCGGGTAGGACATTTAAGAGCATACAAATCTGTGTACCCTCTTTCTCGTTCGTTTGCCGGTACCACTGGAACTCGAACTCACATTTCGACATACCACACTGACAGTATCGGCTGCCGTCTCAAAACTAGAGTTTTTGGCTTTTTTTTAGCTGCAGTTCCTCAGTCTTCCCGTGATCACGCGCTTGAAACAATGCTGAAATATTGGGACCGCTCAATTAAAAATACCCGTTTAGTAATAGTGTAAGTGATCATAGAGGAGCCTACAACCCAGCTGATGACAGGTAGTTACTATAGCTCATCTTCTGTAATATAATAGGACAGATCAAATTAAGGGTAAAATACTATTACTAATGTATTTTTTTTTGTTGAAGAGTAAACATGCTTAGTAGAGGTACGACCACTCGTTATTATTCTGTACTAGTTACTTTTGAACTTTATCCATGACCTTTACTGTTGACTCATAATTGAAATAAACTGAAAATTATCTGCTAAATAACTTGAGGTCAGGGAAGTCCTTTTACAATTGACCTCCATTAAATGCATTGTGCATTTATATATTTTTAAATTTTAATGATTTTTGACTTAATTTCAAGGAGGTTGTGCTTTCAATGTAATATGTATTACGATAATCGAGAATTAAAATGTACTGATTTTTTTTCAAGACAGATAAACGTATTGAGACACTCGCGGTTTTCTATAATACTTTCATGCATTTTCAACGGGTTCTTACCACGATATAATTAATTGAGTTGTCTCGATATTTCGTTGTTGTTGCAAACGTCATGATCACGAGAAGACTGGATACTGCGGGTCGATTTAAGAGCAAACAAATCTGTCTACCCTCGCACTCGTTCGCTTTTGGGTAGTACCACTGGAACTGTATCGTGATGTGAGTTCGAGTTCCAGTGGTACATGAAAGTATTAAGACAGATAAATTTATGATGTGATGAAGTTGGTTATATTGTATGTATTGGCTACTGTCGCCTCTACTTTTGGCTATTATTACTCGGTAGTTTTAATAATACTTTATTTTTATCATCAAGAAAAAGAGGTTCTTAATATTTAGTATTCCTTTTATGTAGGAATGCGGAACTACCAAAAAGATTTAATATGCATACATAATTTATATAGATATTGTCATTTAACTATTTAAAGAAATCTCGACCATAATCGCAATATTAAAAAAACATGAAAAAAAAAATGAAAAGAAACCTACTTCCATTTCTCAAGCATAGCACAAAAACTACCAGTCAGATCTTTAGCAAATTTATATGAGATAATGACCAAAATGTCTGCTTTCTAACAAAAAAGAATCATTGAAATCGGTTCATATAAAAAGGAAATACACAAAAAAATACAGACGAATTTAGTACCTTCTCCTTTTTGGAAGTCGGTCAATAATTATAGTAGGTATTACACAATTTACCTATGCTTACGTTATAATGCTGAAGATTGTTTGATTTGAGGCTTGAAGAAAGTCCTAGTCCCGGACTAAAGGGCCACCTGATCGTAAGTGGTTACCGCCATGGACCTCTGCAATGTCCGGGGATACTGAAAGCTACCTACGGTCTACCATTATGGATTTACCTTAAGACTCGTTTGAGGGGTGACGGGGCGAGACGTAAACGTGTCACGTCACCTCGCCCAATCTCATGCTGGGTTAAGTCCTCAGTCGGGGTTCTGACGCTAACTGTGAGCTGCAGGAGGTTTAAATGCAGTTCAACTCCCACATACCCCACCTGTGGGACGGGTGGAAGTCCGGCGATTTCCTCCTGTCACAAAAAAAGCCTCGTTTGAATAAGGATATGTCACCCAATCTTTCGACCACGCTAAGAGATTTGTTCTTATCCTCATCTCCTTTTGTGTGACGCACGAAGTTGCGTGTTTACCTACTCATTTATAAATTAGGTACTAATGCGATTTTATTTCTAAAATCTGACGACATTTTGCGGTTGAAATTTTACATAATATTCTGACGTAAAACAGAAGTTGCATATTGGAATATATTATTGTAATTGTGTTGAACTCTGACAGTGATGGTAAACGTGTTGCGTTTAAATATTGGCTCGCCAACGTCCAACATATTATATCAAAAAATATTTTTATTACAAAAATAAAATGACCGACCCATTTCATATTTTAAGTATAGATATTGATACTCCCAGTCAGATCTTTACCAAGTAAGTGTCAGCTTTGTAATAAAAAAGAATTATCGAAATCGGTTCATATTTTTGTTTTTTTAGAAAAACATGCAAGTTGAAATTTTGTCCATTATAAAAATAGCAATTTTTTAAACACAGATCCAAAAGTACTTAGTCCAATTCACAGCTTTTCATCTGGCATCAGATTCATTCAAATCGGTTCACCCAAACTAAAGTTATGGAGACACAATATAAAACAAATTCACCCTTTTATTTGGAAATCGGTCAACAATTAAGAGTGATGGCCGACCAGTATGTAAACGGGGGTTTCGTATCCATTGGCCGGCATTGAACCTATGTGAAACACCGTTTGACAGTTGGCCTACCAGATGTCATTTGCGTGCAATGAAAGTTGGCGAGCCAGTATGTAAACACAACAAAGAGACACTCACTTATAAAACTCAATCGTCGTTCGATTTCTCATTTTGTCTCTGACTCATTTGTTGGCGACTGGCTTCTTGGATGGCGAAATAGTTTAATTTTTTTGGACTGTATTTAAATTTTAAACTGATTTTTGATAAAACACTTTGGAGATTTTAAAAATAAAGCAATCACCGTTCAAGAGATCAGCTAGAGCTTCAGATATAAAGACGAAACCTGCAAGTAAAAGGGCTACAAACCCTTCAAGATATATGCAATTAAGCCGCACTATGTATGCCTACTGAAAAGAGGCCAGCAGTGACCAGTAATCTATTGATATGTGTTATTTTTGTAATGTATTCGTCACAGAGTCTGACACACTGTCATGCAGTTTAAAAATGTAATCTATTCAGAACGTTGTTTACGCGCGATTAAACATCTTCTCAAATAAATTTCAAACACTCGCGGTTATCTACATCACTTACACTATTACTAATTACACTTACACTATTGCTAATCTAGTTTTGAGACGGCAGCCGATACTGTTAGTGTGGTATGTCGAAATGTGAGTTCGAGTTCCAGTGGTACCGGCAAACGAACGAGAAAGAGGGTAGACAGATTTGTCTGCTCTTAAATGACCTACCCGCAGTTACTCAGTCTTCCCGTGATCATGGCGCTTGAAACAGTGCTGAAACATCGGGTTCGCTCAATTAAAAATAATCGTGGTGAGAACCCGTTTAGTAATCTTCTCAAACTTTTACATTTATAACATTTTAAAGAGCCAGTCTCGTCCATTAATAGAAAAACAAACAAAGCTATTAGGATCTCCGCTCACCGCATCTCAACGTGATTATAAAATAACTTAATTAAGCAATACGTATTATATATAATGTTGAAACGTCGTATTTAGTGCATAACTGTTCTGCAGACCCATATTCTACGTTCTACAATTACAATTGAGAAACACTGGTATTATCTTGTCATAGATTATCACAGTTATTTAGACTATTTAGTTCATTTAGTCGTGGTGGCCGAGTGGTTGAGCGCGTGCCCTTCGTACGGGACGTCGCGGTTTAAAATCCGGCTTGTACCTCTAAATCTAAATGTGAAAAAGATTTATGTGCAATCACAACACCACTGGCTAAAATCTACTCGACTGGAAATAAAAACCAAATACTGTACCAACCCATTACTGCCCACTGTTGGGCTCAGGTCTCCTCCGAAGAGGGGTTAGGCATAGTGCACCACGCTTGCCCAGTGCGGATTGGGGACTTCACATATCTTCAAAGGATTTTTAGAACCCTTTTCCGATTTGCAGGTTTCCTCACGTTGTTTTCCTTCACCGTTTTAGCCAGTGGTGTTGTGATTGCACATAAATCTTTTTCATATTAAGATTTAGAGGTACAAGCCAGCCGGTTTTGAACCCGCGACCTCCCGGACGGAAGGCAAGCGCTTCAACCACTCGGCCACCACGACTATTAAAACCATATAATTAACCTTATATTACATAATAATTAAATCAAGTTTCATTACAAGTTAACATGTAGTATGTCACATTGTTGTGTCCAAATAATATTATGTAACGTTCTCGCAATGTCTTAAAATAAGATTTCATTTGAATATTTTATATGCAAATCGAAAGAATTAGTATAATGTAAATTTTTAACTAAAATTTCGTAATAGAATACTGATAATTATTGTGAATTTGTGTGTCATTATTAACATATTGTTTGTTGGTTATGAGGAAAATAAAATCAGAAGATGGATTTTACAAGCTTTATATTAACTTATAATAGTCGTAGTGACCGAGTGATTGAGGCGCTTGCCTTCCGTACGGGAGGTCGCGGATTCAAATCCGGCCGGCTTGTACCTCTAAATCTTAATATTTTTCACAACACCACTGGCTAAAACCGGTGAAGGAAAACATCGTGAGGAAACCTGCATATCGGAAAAGGGTTCTAAAAATGCTTCGAAGATATGTGAAGTCCCCAATCCGCATTAGGCAAGCGTGGTGGACTATGCCTAATCCCTCTTCGGAGGAGTCCTGAGCTCAGCAGGGGGCAGTAATAGGTTGTTACATATTAACCTACACTGGAGGTAACTATGTGTGGGTGGAACATTGTAAGCTAAATTTGACAAACTTCCCGGTTTCCGATTGAGCTGATATTGTGTACGCAGACGTATATCGCTTGACAATGCAATATGACAAAATAGCACTGATCTGATGATGGGGTCGGATTGGAACTCTTGCGCTAAATAAGATAGACCCGTCGTGTTTGGGCTCGTTTTACTTGTATTGGCTAGTACTCTACTGTTACATGATATCCAGGACCTTAAAAGCTTGTATTTATTCATATTTCTAATAACTGTAGTATTAAATCGATGAAAAAAGTCACAAGGAATTTACCTTGAGACGTATTTAAACACATCGCTACTAATATTATAAATGCGAAACTAACTCTGTCTGTTTGTTACGTTTTCCCGCTTAAACCTCTCAACCGATTTTGATGAAATTTAGCACAGACAATCTTTAGACCCTGAGAAAGGACATAGGCTACTTTCAAATTGAAAGTGAAGCAGACGACTTGCACCACAACACCTCATATGTACATATGTAACATGCATGGTTGCCATTGACCCCCTTACCTACTGCATAGCCATCGGTTTTTTATGGCATTTTTATGGTAATCTAGAGTAATAGATGTTTAAAGTTACGACAATTTTCATACGATGTTTTGTAATTTTCTTTCAAGGGCGATCGTTTTGAAATTCATACTTTCGTAATATTTGTATTGTGATATTGATGTTATATAATGTTACGAAACTTTTGCGTCACAGAAGGGTTAAATGGCATTTAAATGGAGAAAAATGTGCTTATTTACTTTCATGCATTTTCAACGGGTTCTTACCACGATATTTAATTAATTGAGTTGTCTCGATATTTCAACGTTGTTGCAAACGTCATGATCACGAGAAGACTGGATACTGCGGGTCGATTTAAGTGCAAACAAATCTGCCTACCCTCTTTCTCGTTCGCTTTTGGTAGTACCACTGGAACGTTGAAAATGCATGAAAGTATTATATAAAACCGCGAGTGTCGGGATATGTGCTTATTTACGTCATCAAAAGCCTTTAAAGTTATCAGGGTTTCTCTACTATGATACGTAGGCATAGATATTATAAAGACAAACCTTCAACTTGAATTACTCTATCTATTTAAAAGAATATTATGCTGTCAAAATAACCAATTACCAAGATATCCTTAATACATTGCAGAGGCTCATGAGCAACGGTAACCACTTACTATCAGGTGACCAGTAACTTCCTGCCCATTAATAAATGGAAGCAAGCAAAGTTATAGGTAACAACTATTTAAAAACTTGAGAGGTGTCAAGAGACACCCGGATGGTACGAAGTTCCTTTCGATTAAAAGATATCTTATAATTATTTATTTTTTATTTTTTTATTACGCGCGATAAGGAACATGTTTTAAGAGATTTTGATCACAGCGCCATCTAACGATAATCATCTAAAACAAAAAAAGTGTCGTGGCAACTTTTCGGAAGATTTTTTTCCGTCTATCCCCCTTTCACAACGCGCGATAAGGAACTTCATTCCAAAACTATAATAATATTTACGAAAGAAGGAAAAACTATTTATATAATAACTAGATGACCCGCGCAACTTCGTCTGCGTTACAAAGGGGTTCAAAAATTGTAGCTTATATAGGCACGCGCCGCCCGGCGCAAACAACTACGACCCTGCATTTTAAATTTGTAATATCTTCGGTAATATTCACTTAAATTACATGCTGTAAAAAGCATATTGATCTATAATAAATGCACAATTTATTTAAGGTACTTAATTGGATAAGGATTAATGCTGTATTGTTTAAAATCACTTCGTAAATAACCATTTTTTAGTAAAGAATAAAAATGGTTATGCTGGGTTATCCCTAAGAGATAGACATATACCATTGCGGACTTTTTTGTTGAACTTTTTAAGGTGAACAATACTGTAGTACATTATTTTGGTCTATCTCGTAGGGTTCAGCCAGCGTTTGCAATATAAGCGCAAAAAACGTGCTTATTTACGACATCACATTAGAAACATTTAAATTTATCAGTGTTTCTCTACTATATTATGCATTTATTATACATACAAACCTTCCTTAAGAATCACTCTATCTATTAAAAAAAACCGCATCAAAATCCGTTGCGTAGTTTTAAAGATCTAAGCATACATACAGACATACAGCGAAAGCGACTTTGTTTTATACTATGTATTGATTACTTAGTAAATTAATTGCAAACTGATTATGAAAATGTTTAATTAAACTAACTTGAAATGAAATATGTAAAGATGTAATATTACGAGTAAGAATTACATTTTAAATTAAAAATATCATATATTTATATTTTTTAAACATCAAATACTTTATTACTACAGTAGGTACTGTAACAATTATTTACTGCTTTTTGCTATTACTACACTTCACGTGGTTAAAGAATGCCGCACTGTGTAATGCGTCGTGCCGCCCTGCATAACCTCGTGTAAGGTTCTGGCCTCTGTCAAAGTCATCGCTGAATGTGAGCAGAAGCATGTTGTAGTGCGGTTTAACTCCCACATATCACTCGCTAGGCGGAGATTATCTACAACAAAAAACAGTGTATTTTATTATAAAAACTCATTACTGCCCACCGCTAGGCTCAGGTTTCTTCAGACGAGAGATTAGGAATACACCACGCTTGCCCAATTAGGAACTTCTCATATCTTCGAAGGATATTTCGAATCCTTTTCTAATAGTCAATTTCACATTCTATCAAGTATGTTTAGAAACAACATGCTTATATTTTGACCCACATACTCGATCGTAACACACGTACGTTCTATGTTTCGATTACATCAAACAATACACCATAAGAATATGTTATGTAATGTTGTAATTACATATAAGTATAAGTATAGTAAGAAGTCGTGGTGGCCGAGTGTCCGAAGCGCTTCCTTCCGTACGGGAGGTTACGGGTTCGAATCCGGCCGGCTTGTACCTCTAAATCTAAATGTGAAAACGATTTATGTGCAATTTTTCACAACACCACTGACTAAAAACGGTGAAGGAAAACATCGTGAGGAAACCTGCTTCGGAAAAGGGTTCTAAAAATCCTTTAAAGATATGTGAAGTCCCCAATCCGCACTGGGCAAGAGTGGTGGACATTGCCCTCTTCTGAGGAGACCTGAGCCCAACAGTGGGCAGTAATGGGTTGGTACAGAATTGGTAATAGAATGTCATCATAAGGTAGAATAGGTAGAGCTAGTAAAACATAACGAATTTAATGACGGTAAACCTACTTAAAAAACTTAAAGGTTTGTTGGTTTTAGCGAAATTTTCTTAGGCAACAGAACCTGGAGATATTAAGGACATCAGCCCTAGGAAAGTAGTTCAGTTCAGGGCCTAAGTCTTGACACAGAATTGTAACAAATTGAATCTCTCTCTCTTATAGAAAGAGAGAGAGAGATTCCCTCATAGATTAATCGAAAGGAACTTCGTTCCACCCGGGTGTCCCTTGAAACCTCTCAAGTTTTATCACAATGAAATGTTACTTAAAAAGTTAAATAAAAGTCACTTAAATTCCCAGAAAAGTTTTAACAATAAAATAGTTACAACACTTTTACAAGAAACTCCCAAAAATAATGTATATGCGTTACATAAACAGACAAAAAATCAAGCGCATCTTATCTAATGTTTTAATTAATATTATATTCACAAATGACGCTAAAATAAATTATATTAAAACAAACTGACGGAATTCATTAAATTTATTGGCGAAATGCAGCTGCAAATTTTATATGCAACTGTCACGTAAAATGATGTAACTATAAATAACATGTTTTTGAAAACATTCTAAATTAACTCACTATGCATAATTATTCTTTCTTTCTGTATACGTTATACTGGGCCATAAATGGGCCGAAATATGAGTCTATTAGACATAGACATAGACATCGTTTATTTGTGATGAAAACAGGTATAAAATTACAGTACAAAAAAAAGAAAATAACAATAAGAAAAACAGAAAAAAAATATCTACTCTATTATTATTGAATTGTATTATATCTATTATTTAATTTATATATATTACAATATTATAATTGAAGGGCACTTGTTAGTTGTTACCGATGAGGTCACTGCGACCCTTGCGGACCTCTATTATAACCATCCCTCCATGTTACAAATCTGTGTCAAGACTTAGGCCCTGAACTGAACTATTTTCTTAAGGCAGATGTCCTTAATATGTCCAGGTTCTGTTGCCTAAAGAAAATTTCGCTAAATCCAACAAACCTTTTATAGAAACATGAAATAAAGCGACGGTAACCACTTCCTTTCAGGTGGCCCGTTGGCTCGTCTGCCTACATACAATAAAAAAAAAACATCACCACAGAAGAACTAACCAATCATACCCCCTTCCAGAAGCAAGCACAGCAAAAATATCAAGCTACATTTCATTCAGTAAATCCAACAGTAGCTAACTATAATCAAAGTAATCGTTGTATAATTAACATCTATTCCAATGTCTTCAATCTGACATTCATAATAAATTGCATGCACACAGGTGATGGTAGAAAGTGGATGACGTCATATGTCATAGGTGAACACTTAGGGCGGAATGCTATCGAAACTAGTTTGAAACTGCGCAAGAGTAGTGACGGGTCTGTAGATTGTAATGGATATTATATAGAGTTGTTACGTGTTTGAAAATTGATTTGACATACTCGTGTGAGTTTTTTTTGACAGTAACATTTGATAGTTATTATTTATTAAATACCAGTTGCAATTTTTCACAACACCACCGGTAAAAAACGGTGAAGGAAAACATCATGAGAAAACCTGCATGTCGGATAAGGGTTCTAAAAATCCTTTGAAGATATGTGAAGTCCCCAATCTGCACTGGGCAAACGTGGTGGACTATGCCTAATCCCTTTTCTGAGGAGACCTGAGCCCAACAGTAGGCTCAGGTCTGGTGGTCAGGTGGTGGGTTGGTACAGTACTAGTTGTTGCCCGCGACGTCACCTGCGTGACCCCTGTACCTAGTATACTTATAACAACAACGATTATACCTTTTAAAACAACATTCACGTGCAACTCGACATCAACAATTTTTTTTTAATCTTTTATTTATTTCGTTACCGCTTACGATCAGGTGGCTCGGTAGCTAATCTGCCTGCAACACCATAAAAAAAATATTTCTGCGAATTTTACTGGAAAAACTCTAGTTTTGTCTGAGAACAGTTGAAATTCAAAAAAAAGGCAAACTAAAGAAAGACTTAATTGAGATATCGTAATTTTTTTTCGTGAATAGTGGTACCTTCAACATCGTAAACGTTTTTGAGGAACCGTAACCACTTTCGAACTGATGGCTCGTCAGTTCATTTCTCTTCATGCCTTTAAAACTAACGTTGTAACAGCTCTATATAAATTCCCACAATAACCTCAGTGAAAGTAAAATAAAATATTATTTTAATAAAATATAACAACTCTGTGAATTTACTAACAATGTAATTGGATGTTGAGATTGTTGTGTAACCTCGTCTTATGTGTATAACATATGAAGTACCTATATGTACGTTCTTGAATCAGCAAGTATTTTCCTTAATACTTTTATTTAAGTTTTTGATTGTCAAAAAGGACCGGATGTATGTTTTTTAAGGTTAATCGTTGATAGTTGTGTCGTTTTTGAACTGATTTTGATTATTCTGGTTTTGTTAGAAAGAAGGTCTTGAACGGTTTAATGATGGAAGACGAAAGAAATCGAGGAGATTTTTTTTTATATTATGGTAGCCTGGAATGGTAGTTGTAGATTCAACATATGATATTGAAAAAAGTTTTACTGATTCAATTAATAAAAGAGGTAATAAGTCGTATTTCGATAGGTTCACTTTACTTTCGTTGGCTAAAGTCAAAGTCAAATCATTTATTTATTAGATGTGGACACACATACATTTTGAATGTCATAAATAAAATCAATGTCAGAATATCTATAGCTATTATTAGTGGCAGTAGAACTATAACAACACACTAAAAAATATTGATAATATCTCAACAAATTATATTAACTTATAACTTCGATTTTATATTTCCTAAACATTTTTAAATCATTAAACCTCACCTTAAATCAACTGCCACTCACAACAAAACAAAATCCGGCACGAAAACAATAAATTAACAAGATACAATCTAAAATAATAATTTGCTCACACATCAGGACCCTAGGACGGCCATTAAATCAGACCCCGGCCATTTCAGTCAAGATAGGACGCACCCATCTCAGATATTCTGTAAACACGGGAACGTACCTGATCCCCGAATTCACATACAAAGTTATGGAATTAGTCATAAAATGGATTCGTGACTCAAATATCTAACCTATGAAACGTTCTCCACATATCGCTAACACAACTCCAAGTTAAGACCACGCAAAATCAGTTTTAAAACCAAACGCGTAAAGTCGATTATCACTTGCAGTTAAATGCAGTTAGGACGTTTTATTCCGTTGTTTTGGGAATGTAGTGAGTTGACATTCGATAGAGGGCGTCATGTGATGTCATTAAATCAGCGGGGCAACAAAATTTAGGACTTACAGGGCTTACCATCGGGCACAGTTGTGCAACGAGTATGTATTTCGGATTTAGGGTGCGGTGAAGGGACTGTGTAGTTTACTCTGTAGATCTTTAAAACAGATATACGATTAGAGCGTTAATGGCATCAACTTAACAATACCAGCATTAGAAATAGATCTTCTGATGTCATTAGTTCGTCAAGTATGTCGTGTAACGTGAATTGTTATAGTGGAAGCACTCTTAAGTGATCCGCAATGCATCGCATCGGCCGATCTGCCACTAATCCATTTTGTATGAACTAATGAGCTAGGTGTGCCGCAACTTATAGATTTTTAATAAAGCTTCTTTAAAGTACATTGAGTACGTCAATCGGCATCTTCTTCTATGATCATCTATCATCCTGATCTGCGTTTTTTTCACCAGTTCTTCTACAGAAAAGGGTTTTTTTCGGAACATATAATACGGTAGCTCAATAACGTTAACAATAATGATCTTTTATCTATATTGATTATCAACTATTTTACTTCATATTATATTGCTGAGTTGATAGTCAAATTACTCCAAGAAATTCACTATTAAAGATCATTACGCCTCTGTCTTTAGTTAAAACTTCACGAATCACAACTATACCTATTGTTCTAAAGCTTAATTTACTTAGCAAAACAAACAGAGGGACTGATAGACACGTTTTTCTAACAAAAAGGAAGCATTGTTAATTTGATTACCGGTTCAAACGGCCGTCATACGCAACTCGCCTTTGATCCGGCAAAAATACAGATGTGTGGTGTGCGCTGAGTTCGGGTGTAGAGTAAGACATGAGCGAGAGCGATTGTTAGATGTTACTGATAATTTGATAATAATTATAAGGAAAAGTCGTGGTGGCCGAGTGGTTTAAGCGCTTGCCTTCCGCAAGGGAGAGATTCCGCAAAACCGGCTTGTATCTTAAGATTTAATAATGAGAAAAATATTTATGTGCAATTTTTCAGAACACCACTGACTAAAAACGGTGAACGGGAAAACATCGTGAGGAAACCTGCATAACGGAAAAGGATTCTAAATATCCTTCGAAGATATGTGAGGTCCCCATTCCGCATTGGGCAATCTTAGTGGACTATGTCTACCCTCTTTCTCGTTCGCTTTTGGGTAGTACCACTGGAACTCGAACTCACATCAAGACTCTCTGAGGATTCATCCTTAGTGACTGTTGTGTTTAGCACTGGATTCCACATACTCGATAATCTGAAGGGGACGGCAGATTTGTTTGCTCTTAAATCGACCCGCAGTATCCAGTCTTCTCGTGATCATGACATTTGCAACAACGTTGAAATATCGAAACAACTCAATTAATTAAATATCGTGGTAAGAACCCGTTAAAAATTCATGAAAGTATTATGTAGAAAACCGCGAGTGTCTGAATAAGTTTATACCTACTAATCTTTAATCTCTCTCGCTCATAACTTAAGGCACATACAAATAGTGCCTGCGGCGTATCGCTCCCGCTAAGCTAATGAGATGTCAGTACAATCATTTGTGCTTTAACCTTACACGGATGAGGTTTTTGGCCTTTCATTTTGCTCGTCTTTTAATAAAGCCAGTAATTAATTTAAGATCAATGTTTGTGAGATTGAAAAATTATAATAATCTTTTGTTGTCTTGGAGGATTTGTAAGATGAATTAGGGGACTATAGGACTAGTCCTTCGGGCTTAAGGAAGGTCACAGGCCATTTAGTGTCCCCTGACATTGCAAAGGTCCATGAGCGATGGTAACCACTTATGGCAGACTCGTCTACAAGGCAATAAAAAAACACAAATTTTGTGATTTTCGACAACGACCGATCCTGTGTTTGCATTGTAGCGACCAATAATAACGCGCGAGATCCTGAATCGCGGTTACGACATTTGAAGAAATCTTCGCATATATATACGACATCTGAAATCTACTACAGTGGGCTTCGGCCTGACCGGGCTTACACTACCTCGCCCGGTCGGAGATCTTCCTTTGGCCACAAGTCCACTGTAGGTACCCACATGCATCCAGTCACTTCCCTCGACCCTGACCAGGTCTTCGGTCCACCTGGTCTACAAACATTGCACCTATCGGTTCGTGGTCGCCACTCCAGAACAGTTCCATCAGCTATCTGTGTTTGCAATGTGTCCTGTCTATTGCCACTTCAAAGACACTATTCTTCGGGTTTCTTTGGTCCTGCTGATCTCGCGATCACGTAGAGAAACTCAATGTATCTTTCCATTACTTTCTGCATGATGAAGGCATGTTGCCTCAAATATAAACAAAAACATGAATTTTCAAAAACGTTACGTCTAAAAAACTTGTTTTGTACAATTATACCAATTTAATTAAAATTGTTCACAAGTGAAATTTTTAATTATTTAAATTACTTTAAACTGTTAAAGATATTAACAACAATTAAGAAACTCGCATAATTATCTGATATTTAAAGTTTTGTTATTTGACCGATTTCCAAATAGAGGGTATTCGACTTTTTGTTTCACAATCGTAATATCATACTTGTTTACTGTACTTAATTGTACTATTTCATTAAATTTTTATTGTTTTTTCTTCACATATCTTCAAAGGATTTATAGAACCCTTTTCCGACATGCAGGTCTCCTCACGATGTTTTCCTTCACCGTTTTGAGCCAGTGGTGTTGTGAAAAATTGCACATAAATCTTTTTTTAGTTTAATAGTAATAATGTTAAATTAATATTATAAAAAAAGATCTATGAAAAAATTAAAAACAATTTGATGATTTTATTTATTTAGATACAAAAAAGAACTTAAAAATTAAATGGTTTTTTTTTATCTATTCAAACTGTTTTAAAATTATTAATTTTAAATATTGTTAACACCAAACAGTAAATGGCGTATCTTCTTATGTCATTAAGTTTTAACTCAATTTACTTGCTGTGAAAGTAAAAGTGGTTTAAAATTTAAAAACCGGTTTGGTTTAAAATAAAATGGTTTTAAGTGAAGGTAAGACAAGGCCGCGAGATGACCGATTAAGACATGGACGTAATATAATATTTCTTAATGTAAAAAAAGATCATTAAAATCGGTTGACTAGGTTTAGTAATAGCATTCATTTTTATTGATTTAGCGATTGTTTAGTAAAGGTCTATGGTCAATTTTCGAATCCATCATCAGATCACAGCCAATTTATTATATTACTAGCTGGCCCACACAACTTCGTCTGCGTCACATAAGGAAATTTTCTCACCGTTTAAACCTTGCCTGGACTTCTACGAATATTTCAAGATTAAAATAAGCCAAATCGGTTCAGCCGTTCTCGAGTTTTAGCGAGACTAACGAACAGCAATTCATTTTTATATATAAGAAGAAGATTATTATAAGTATGGATGACATTGTCACGCGATTTTGACATCAACAAGAATGAGCATATCATCAATGTTGAAAATAAAGTATTTCATTTCATATACATCTACGTGCAAAATGTCAGCTCAATCGGAAGTTTGTCAAATTTAGCTTGTAAGATTCCACCCGAACTTATATAGTTACATTCAGTGGAAGTTAATATAAAGCTTGTAATAAATACACTGCAGTTACAACCCTGCAAAAATGTTCAAAGTTTCAAACTTGTCCCCCTCAAGTGTAGAACGGATTGTATCGATTTGACGGGTCGATGCCAAAATAGTTGCTTCTGTACGTAAATAATTAAGCTTGTAAAAAAGTCATATCGATTGATTTCCAAATATTGATAAAACGTCAATGATTAATGAGCGGTTACAGAAGGGTCATGATGCAAGGCTAATTAATAAAAATATTAATTTTCATACGAAATCACACCGTTACTGACCTCTCGTTAGCCTTGCTAAGTTTATAGAGTAACAAGTAAACAAGTTATAAATCAATGAAATTTGTAAATAAAAAACATCGTGTATTAAAACAGCATATTGGTGAAGGTTCCCAAAAATCCTCTGATGAAAGAAAGAAAGAAAGAAAGAAAGAAAATACTTTAATTCAGCACACACTTAAACACTACATAAAAAGGAAAAACACAAAACATAAATAAAATAAAAGAAACTGTGCTCAAGATGTGCACTGAAGGGGCGACCAGCTCAGCATACAGCTACAGCTATGAAGCTGTAGCGCTGATTTTAAGCTGGGCTCAAACTGTAGCGCTGATTTTCAGCTGGACCCATGTTGATATTTGAAGTTCCTAACCCGTATTGAACAAGCGTGGTGGGCTATAATTGATTCCTTTACTGAGGAGACTTGAACTCACTTGAATAAAGTTCGCCCTTGAGAACTTTATTATCATTACCGTGAGTTTTTTTTTGATGACCTATGGATCAGAGACTTGGCCGCTTACGGTGGGTCTTATTAGACGACTCAGAGTCACTCAAAGAGCAATGGAAAGGGCTATGCTGGGTGTTTCTCTGCGTAATCAAATCAGAAATGAGGAGATCCGCAGAAGGACTAAAGTAACCGACATAGCCCGAAGAATTGCATCTTTGAAGTGGCAATGGGCAGGACACATTGTGCGAAGAACAGATGGCCGATGGGGCCGAAAAGTTCTGGAGTGGCGGCCACGAACCGGTAAGCGCAACGTTGGTAGACCCCCAACGTTGGTGAGAGGTCACTGGATGCAGATGGCGCAGGACCGGTCGATGTGGCGAGGTTTGGGGGAGGCCTATGTGCAGCAGTGGACGTCTATAGGCTGATGATGATGATGATGAGTTTTTTTTAATTTGGAGGATATCGCCGGATTGTCACACGCCCCGCAAGTGAGATATGTGGAAGTTGAACCGCACTAAAACCGCAACCACTCACACTCAACATCCGAACCCCGGCCGATGCCATAGCCCAGGGGTTTTGCAAGATAGCACGAAGCGTTACACACTACAGACCATTACCATCTCGTAGACTGTCCTTTAATTTCCCTAAAACAAATCCAATTTTAAATAACGCCAACAAATGAAGCCCACATTTACCGAGAAACAATTTTCAAATGCAAAGGAATCATACAAAAATACAATTTAGAATTTCAAAGAGTCTGTCCGTATCACGCATCTTAGGTCTTTATAACTAATTGAATAGAATGAGAAATCCGATGTTTTTCTTTGTACCTTCTGTGAGGTACCTCGCTTGAGGGCCCGACCTAATTGTTGTTTATTTTGATATCCTCTTTGTTACGTTTCTTTGTTTCCAATTAGGGTATGATCTTTAGTGTTATCCAATCATTTTTAGGGTTGCTACTTTCGAGTTGCTAGATGTAGGATAAGAGCGTAAATATAAGCTTCTTCTTCTTCTTTTATTTATGGCTCCCGTCCAATGACGATTCGCCAATGTCAAGTGAGGAGCGTAAATAAACAGAGTACAAAAATTATTATCATCAGCCAACACTCGTCCACTGCTGGACATAGGCTTCTCCCAAAATACGCCTCTGAGCTCGATCTTCTGCTAGATGGAACGATGACCTAAGAAAGGTGGCCGGTAACAACTGGATGAGACAAAAATAATAATAGATGATAATACATAGACTATATAGTTTAGATATAGAGAGTCTTGTTTATTAAAGTAGATTAGAGTTTAATGTTATTAGATTCTATAAATTTCATTAGTACAAAAATAAAGGTGGAGTCACAAAGGGTCAGGAGATAGCGCATATTAAAAATATAAGCTTGTAGGCGCGTATGAAAAATGTTACGCGTGATCGGTGCGCTTTAAATTGGCTTTCATTCTGTTGTTCATGATGTTGATTCCAGATGTAATATTTCTATGGGCGCTTGTAACAGTGTTGAAATATCGGGATCGCTCATTTAAAAAAATCGTGGTAAGAACCCCTTTAATAATTGTGTAAGTGATGTAGATAACCGTTTAAAGAAAATTTTCTTTGTATTTTCAATGAAATATACAGAGAATTAAAATAGTATTGGTAGGTCACCCTGGCGAGTATGTTTTGTCCACATAGCATCGAGTATGAGCCCGCGGCGGCTGTCATTGACAAATGTCGGGTCCAACTCATTATGTATTGTAAAATGTTATTGTAAAATAATAACAGTAATTCTGTTTTTTGAAACGACTGTTTTTAAAAATTCCACTCTTCTGTGATCGTCAATTTTCTCTACACGATGAAAATGAGGAGTTCGTTCGGAATCGTTACCATGTTTGAGTATCTTTGTAAAAATATTTTTTCCAATAAATTTTGATTTCGATTTTTAATTTAAATCTAATATTTTTTATAGTAGTATATCCTTTTACTTACACTTATTTTTTACATTATATTTTTAAAATAATTAACAAAGGAATAAAATTTAAATATACAATATAATAAACAGAGGGCCACTGCAAGCGGAGTCTACGACCCAAGCCATCAGTATATCCTTATTATTAAGGAGGTCCTATGGCTACTTTCTGACTCCTTCATCAGATCAGCACCAGAGCACCATATGATTGCATTGTATTGTCTAAAATAAAAGTGGTTCTAAGTTTTATTTCAACAGGTCATTCACCTCACGTCAGATTGTCCATCATCCTGTATGTTTACAAAATGTCAACTCAATCGGAAACTGGGAAGTCTATCAAATTTAGCTCGCAAGATTCCACCCGAACTTACATAGTTACATCCAGTGCAAGTTAATATAAAGCTTTTATAATAAAATTAGAACCACTAACTATCAAGAGTGCTTTTCCAGTTTCGTTATAAACGTCAATATTTCACAAAGCTTCAAAAAAAGCTCGATTCGGTATCAAACGTGTCAAGTTAAGCTATAACTGACGGCCGAGCTTTTATTTCGGCTCTAAAACCTGATGGCCGCGGGTTTTTGAAGCCGCACTGTCCTTGTGTTACACCGTAGACAGATTTATTTTAACTAGAAAAAAAAAACTTTAAAAAGGCGAAGAAATTGCACGACTCGGAAATAGACACTGTCGTCCGTCCCGAACACTAATTTATTTTTTGACACGCGCAACTTCGTCTGCGTCACAGGGATACAAAATAGCCTACAGCCTTCCTCGATAAACTATTCAACACTAAAATATTTTTTGAAATTTTGGTTCCTGAGATTAGCGCGTTCAAACAAACAAACAAACTCTTCAGATTTATAATATTATTAAAATAAAATAAAAAAAGTATATAATATATTGCAATATAGACGAGCTTACGGTCCGATGGTGGTTACCGATAAACTCCTGCATTGTCTTGGACACTCCGGGGACAAAGCAGAATTTATCTATGGTTTTTTTTTATTACTATCGTAGTATTGTAGAAAATTACATTGAGGGAATGCATACGAAAAGCAATCTGATGATAAGTGATGTATTCTTCATATAATATAATGTGCCTAAGATAAAACGAAATTATTTTTTTTTTATTGCCATGTAGGCAGACGAGCCAACGGCCCACCTGATAGTAAGTGGTTACCGTCGCTCATGAACCTCTGCAATGTCAGGGGACACTGCTAATCTTAAATTTAATAATTTGGCTTATTTTTATGGCCATGTAGGCAGACTTGCTGACGAGACACCTGATTGTAAGATGTTAAAATCACTCATGAACCTCTGCAATATCACGGGCCACTATGGGTCTGCTACTTACGACCCACCTTTCAGGACTTTCTTTAAGCGTTCTTTTGAAGAAGAAAAAATCGAATAATAATTTTTATTGTAAACTTTCTATGTCCTAAAAATGAACTGACATTGGTGTAAGTATAGGACGGTAAAAAGTGACAATTCACGCCATCCCGATGCCAAAACGGTGTACATCAGTTTGAAACGTATTTTATACTCTCTAAATACTAGTTTCGACAGTATAAATAAATCTTTAAATGTATGGTTTTAAAAATATTGGTTATAGATAGTTTGATGGAATTTAATTTTATTTTTAAAATCAAATTATTTTGTTATTAAAAAAAACTTGAGAGGTGAATTGGACAGCCGAATAGAACGAAGTTCCTTTCAATTAAAAGATATCTTATAAAAAATATTTCCTTTCGTAAGTCGCGATAAGGAACGTGTTTTAAACGATTTTGATCACAGCGCCATCTAGCGATAATCATCTAAAACAAAAAAGTGTCGTTACAACTTTTCGTAAGATTTTTTTCCGTCTGGCCCCCTTTCACAACGTGCGATAAGGAACTTCGTTCCGATATATGGTTTTTATAACAAAAACTAGATTTGATAGGCGCTTGTTTTTAAGTAAAAATAAAATACCCTGAGATGTTAGCTTCTGAAAGTTAAATTAGCTAATAAGCTTCTGAAAAGACAGTACTCACACTGTCATTTTTTAAAGTAAGCAAAAAAAACTAGCATTGGGATTTTATAGAAGACAAATTTACATATCAAAAAAAGTAATCAACACAACCATTTTACCTAAAAAGTAGTCCTGAAGAGTAGGTCGTAGGTTGTAGGTAGTTTTTTTTTGAGTTGGAGGAAATCCCCAGGTTCACTGCCTGCCTACCTGCCCACGTGTTTGATATGTGGAAAATGAACCTCACTGAACAGAACAGAGCACGGGATTATGCGGAACGATGCGTTACGCTTTACGAAAATTTTTAACGTCGCGACGTTGTTAGTACCTCCAAAATGACACTACAGAGATCCTTTAGCGATAACCACTTACGTTCGGGTAGCCCGTTAACCAGTCTATGCATCCAAAAAAACTGTTGGCTCAAAATTAAAAATGATTACACTACATATTATATTGATGTGGACTAGCAAGATAACACGTCTTTGGGTGTGAACACAGAATAGTGACTTTACAGAAGAAAAATGTTATACAAATTGTGTTTAACTCATGCACTTGATATTGGTACGAAAAAACCAAAATTGGGTAGTGATTTGTTTATCTGTTCTGTTCATTAACAGTCGAATACTGCCCACTGTTGGGCTCAGGTCTCAGCAGAAAAAGGATTCGGTATAGTCCACTACGCTTGTTCACCAAATCTTTGAAGAACAGGTAATTTTAAAGGTTTTTAATATGGAGTCGCAAATAACATTTTCTTCTGCGCTTACATGGCAAACGCTATCTAATCCTCTTTTTGTGACGCAAACGAAGTTACGTCAGTAAACTAAAAATGAATTGATAGCAACCAAAAATGATTTATTAGTTCCATTGTAATATATCAATTGTCATTTGAACTGTAAGTTTTTTTTTTGAGTTGGAAGAAATCACCGGATCCCAGGGTATGTGGGAGTTGAACCGCACTAAAACCTCCAACCGCTCACACTCAGCGTCCGAACCCCGGCTGAGGCCAGAACCCAGCACGGGGTTATGAGGGACGGCGCGACGCGTTACGCCCACGGCACTCTTTCCCGCGCCGCCCCCTTGAACTGTAAGTAAAGGCGTTGAGTAAATTGAATAAAACTCTCGCTACAAAATTCTATTTATTTCTGTATCATTATTTTCCTGTGTCGTGGGGTCGCCTAAGGGGGTGGTTTAATTATCGGTCACTAAATTAAGCTGGGACCGGCGTTCTGCTGGCTTGCACTTCGCCATGTTTTCTGAGAGAGCCGATAAATATGAGACGGTTTGGGTCGAGGTACTGTGGACCAATCATTGTTGATGCAACCTTCGCAACTTGAAGGTGGATTGGAAATAAGGTTATTTAACGAAAGGGATTTTATATATGACGGCGTAAATAGTGTGTTGAGGTGTAATGACGTTGTAATTAGTCGATCTTCGTTTTGTTTCGGGAATGACGTCACAATGTCCATTTGATGATCAATATTTTTGAATGAAAACTTCAAAATAACGAGTTTTAACAGTTTATTACTTTTACATCAAGAGGTTTGCCTCGACAATTCAGACACGAATGAATAATAACAGCGGCCAGCGCCTGTATTTCTAGCTAGTCTCCACTTCCAACTACCCGCACGGTGAATAGGTTGGTTTCCCTTGTTATCACCCCGTCCTATACTTTTATCATTATTATTTATGAAGATAAATAGGTTTAAGTAAAGCTCTGTATAGTAGATGATGGGTAACGGGGAATGACCTGGGATTGCAGAGGTTCATGGGCTGGATGCAGGCCGCTACCAACTGGTCGCGTTAGAAATCTTTGGGGGAGGCCTATGTCCAGCAGTGGATAATGATGATGAGCGACAGTAACCGCTTAGCATCAGATGGGTCGTTTATCTGTCTTGCAATTAAACTACTTAATATCTAGCTTTAAACATTACTATACTTGCACAAACTTTTCATTCTACCCTCCTATTCCCTCCTATCGACCTAAAATGATGGTAAGAACCCGTTTAATGTTTAGTTTAAGTTCAGAAATTATTGTACTTTAACAATTGTCGATTTTCCTTTTAATAAATAAGTGATAAAAACTTGAGAGATGTCAAGGGACAAGGGGGATGGAACGAAGTTCCTTTCGATTAATTAGTGTGGGAATTGTAATAAAATTTTATTTTTTTAAGTTTAAATAATTAGTTACTTTTAAACGTCTGTCTCTCTCTTTTTTTTAAATATTTTGATCACAGCGCCATCTAGCATTAATCATGTAAAACAAAATAAGGAATTATTTTAAAAGATTTTAATCACAGCGCCACCTAGCGATAATCATCTAAAACAAAAAAAAGTGTCGTGACAACTTTTTTATAAGAATTTCCCCCCCCCCCCCTTTCGATAACGCGCGATAAGGAACTTCGTTCCAACAAAGAAATTTCAGATTAACTTTTGTAAAGCAATTATTTTGTGTCCATATCGTCATACATACGATACCATCAAAATAAAAATTCACTTTTAACGTAACATGAACTAAATTTTAAATCCGTTAACAATGGATCATTTTAATGGATATTCTTGCATGTTTTATTGTTTCAACTTTGATTGATGAATTAAACTACTTTTTGTAATGATTTCGTAAAAGTTTCTCACGTGAGAATGTAGATTAGTTAAGCTATTGAGAGTTTGAAATATATTATATTATGTCGTCACTTTAAACTTAAAAATTGAGTTAGGAATAATTTCAAAGTAAACTTTTTTTTTGTTTTTTTATTGCCATGTAGGCAGACGAGCCAACAGGCCACCTGATCGTAAGTGGTTACCGTCGCTCATGAACCTCTGCAAAGTTAAGGGACATTGAGGGATCGCTACCTACGACCTAACTTTAAGGACTCTCCTCAAGCCTCGTTTGAAGAAGGACAAGTCATAGCGCTCTGAGAATACCGAAGAGGGGAGCTCATTCGATAGCCAGATGGTGCGTGGCAAAAAAGTGTTCCTGAAACGGACCGTGAATGACCGCGGTGGTTCCAAATAGTAGGAATACATAAACAAAGATACAATTAAACAACTTCTTTCAATACAAACTTTAAAAGCTCCTTTAAAAGATCCTGGATCATGTAGCAGTAGAGTGCTAGCTAAAACAAGTAAAATGAGCCCAAACACGATGGGTCTATCTTTCCCATGACCACCTTCCGTATCCATCATCAGATCAGCGCCATTTTGTCATAATATTGCATTGTCAATACATGCAAAATTTCAACTCAATCGGATACTGGGAAGTTTGTCAAATTTAGTTTGCAAGATTCCACCCGAACTTACATAGTTACATCCAGTACAAGTATACAGTAAGACAGGTACATTTACCTTCTAGTAGAATCAATTTCGGTGACTTTATTTTGTCAGAAAACAGATACTTTGAAGTTTGATAAAGATCTGACCAATTACTAGTCTTGAGAAATGAAAGTCGGACTTCAATATTAGTTTTAACAATTTTTTAATAATTTCTTAACTTTTCTAATAGTCTAATCATATTCAACCTAAATTAATGTCATTAAATTACACTCGACCGATTCCATTAAAAAAATTCAACATTTTTTTTCTAAACGTATTCAATTACGTACTACATCCGCCCACGTAGTTTATTTTATCTGTACCATAAACTAGGGAATATAAAATGCAGACGCACTATAGTTGAAGCGTTCGATTTTAAAACATCATTTGTCGATCAGAACGAGCGTTCTCGCACGTTTCGACATTTTATCGAAATTGGGGAGCTATTAACGTGATTTCTTGCTAATATTGATTAATGGGGTGTTATTCTGGGTGCCTGATTAGTTTGTTTATTTTTCAGTTGCTTTAGTGTTTCTTAGGATGTTTATAGATATTTTGTTAGTTATTTTAAAGTCTAAAGTTGTTTAATTGTATCTTTGTTTATGTATTCCTACTATTTGGAACCACCGCGGTCATTCACGGTCCGTTTCAGGAACACCTTTTTGCTACGCACCATCCGGCTATGGAATGAGCTCCCCTCTTCGGTATTCCCAGAGCGCTATGACTTGTCCTTCTTCAAACGAGGCTTGAAGAGAGTCTTTACGGGTAGGCCGTATTAGCGGTCCTGCTTTGTCTTCTGAGAATGTAGAGGTCCATGAGCGACGGTAACCGCTTACGATCAGGTGGCCCGTTAGCTCGTCTGCCTTTGAGACAATAAAAAAAGGTATTTTACTAATTCATCTTTTTTGTAACTTCTTTAAATGTAAATCTTTAACATTCTAATGCTTTGCTTTTTATCAAAGTCTAAGTATTTACAAAAGCACCAGAAATTTACAAAGCCGGCTAGTACTCAAGTTAATTTGGAGTGCATTGCGCAGTCAAAGAGGGCGTCTGCAACTTAACACCAAGCTTAAGCAGCAATGTATGTTTAATGGCGGTCACTTTGACGCGACACTCCCGAAGGACCGCTGAGTATTTTGAATACGTTTCCATTGTCTTTACTGTGAATGTTAATTAGGATCTATAATATTACACAATATCACTTACATTATTACTAAACGGGTTCTTACCACGATTATTTTTAATTGAGAGGTCCCGATATTTCAGCACTGTTTCAAGCGCCATGATCACGGGAAGACTGAAGAACTGCGGGTAGGTCATTTAAGAGCAGACAAATCTGTCTACGCTCTTTCTCGTTCGTTTGCCGGTACCACTGGAACTCGAACTCACATTTCGACATACCACACTGACAGTATCGGTAATAATAGTGTATTAATAGTGTAAGTGATGTAGATAACCGCGAGTGTTTAAAGAAATTTATTACATAATATGCTAGGTGGTGACGGGGCGATAAGTAAGTCTTAGCTTGGAACCAGTTTCGTCTCCCCACACAATCCCGTGCTGAGTTCTGTCCTCAACCGGGGTTCGGACGTTGAGCGTGAACCGTCCAGAGGGGCGGGTGCAAGTCCGGCAATTTCTACTGTCCGAAAAAGGGTTGAATGTTAGGTGCATATTATTTGTGGCTTTTTTTTTTTAGTTGGAGGAAATCACCTGATCCCCGGGGTATGTGGGAGTTGAACCGCACTAAAACCTCCAACCGCTCACACTCAGTGTCCGAACCCCGGCTGAGGCCAGAACCCAGCACGGGGTTATGAGGGACGACGCGACGCGTTACGCCATCGGCACTCTCGGTCGGCGGGCTTTCCGAAGCCATTATTTGTGGCTTAGAAAAAGAAAGAACGATTAAATAAAAGAACTATTAAATGAAAACAACCGACTTCCATTTTTCAAAGAAGTCAATTCTCATAAATTTTTTGTGAGATAATGTCCAAATAACTAGTTTCTGATAAAAACTAATAATCGAAATTAAGCTGAGTAAGTAATCTGTACACTCAAGAAGATCCACGAATCCAAAAAAAAGGACTTAACAGTCAATTTGTCATGTCATACAAAAGATAAGTCGTGGTGGCCGTGTGGTCGAAGCGCGTCCATCCGAACGGGAGGTCGCGGGTTCAAATCCGGCCGGCTTGTACCTCTAAAGCTAAATGTTAAAAAGATTTATGTGCAATTTTTCACAACACCACTGGCTAAAAACGGTGAAGGAAAACATCGTGAGGAAACCGGCATGTCGGAAAAGGGCTCTAAAAATCCTTTGAAGATATGTGAAGTCCCCAATCCGCACTGGGCAAGCGTGGTGGACTATGCCTAATCTTTCTTCTGAGGAGACCTGAGCTCAACAGTGGGCAGTAATGGGTTGGTACAGGTACAGGTACAGGTACACAAGAAAACCAAATAAACACTTACATAAAAAAATCCTTATTAATCCAAATTAACTATACGTTAAAAATCTCGTAACGCACAAAGCCTAGTCAACTATAAAACTATTCACTCCGACAGTCTTACCTCTACTCAATACTCCACATATTTCAAAGCTATCTGCAAAGTCACAGGAAACACAACTTTATTTTCTAAGCAATAAAAGCGATGTATTTAACGTTGGAACAGATGCAAAGACTAGGTGTCCAGGCTTCAAATAAGATGCTCTTTGAGATATTTTGGACGTGGTTGGATTCCGATATTTAGTCTCTGATTGGACGCTTCGTATATTTCAGGCGCTCGTGTGGAACCTTGTGGATAAGTTTAAAATTGTGTGGTTCAGGATTTTTGATAGCATGTCGGATTGTATTATTTAAAGTATTATATGAACCGATTTTTTTAAGATAGTTGAGAAAATTTTACGCCTTTTAAAAAAAAATTCGACATGAAATTATGTACATAAAGTTCTGTATAAATCCCTACTAATATTATAAATGCGAAAGTAACTCTGTCTGTTACGCTTTCCCACTTAAACCTCTCAACCGATTTTGATGAAATTGGTAACAAACAATCTTTAGACCCCGAGAAAGAACATTAAGGCTATTTTAATTATAACGTAGAAGAAGTTGCGCGTACCCACTAGTGTAAATAATACTGTACTGTAACAACCCATTCCTGCCCAGCCTGCTGTTGGGCTCAGGTCTCCTCCGAAGAGGGGTTAGGCATAGTCCACCACGCTTGCCTAATGCGGATTGGGGACTTCACATATCTTCAAAGGATTTTTAGAACCCTTTTCCGATATGCAGGTTTCCTCACGATGTTTTCCTTCACCGTTTTTAGCCAGTGGTGTTGTGAAAAATTGCACATAAATCTTTTTCATATTGAGATTTAGAGGTACAAGCCGGCCGGTTTTGAACCCGCGACCTCCCGTACGGAAGGCAAGCGCTTCAATCATTCGGCCACCACGACTATAATAAAGGTAAAGTGTAGAATAAATGTAAGTGTAAATAATAAATGAACAAAAAAATAAACACATCAAATTCTCCAGCTTTTCACAAGAACATGCAAACATGTTACATGTAAACTCCCATTGTTCTCATATGACACTTGTCATGCGCCGACATCACATTTTTGTCAACCACCCCTGAAAAATAACCTCCTGAAAATGACGGCGTGTTTTCAACATTTTAATTATGACTTAATTAGTTGAAATGACAGTTTTTAATTAGCGTTTTATATTGATGACGACAGATGGAAATTAATTAATCGTGTGCCTTATTTCGTTTTGTAATTTATCGGTATCTTTGTATTAATATTTATTGATAAACTATAGCGGGTTTTTTTTTTGTTTTAGTTGGAGGGAATCGCCGGATCGTATGTGGGAGTTGAACCGCACTAAAACTTCCAACCGCTCACACTCAACGTCCGAACCCCGGCTGAGGCCAGAACCCAGCACGGGGTTATGCGGGGTGGCGCGACGCGTTACGCACTGCAGCACACTTTCCCGTCGCGACACCCCCAACTATAGCGGGAAGCAACTTCGTTTGCGTCACATTACACAGTAAAAGGTGATTTTGAGTTCCAGTGGTACTACCCAAAAGCGAACGAGAAAGAGGGTAGACAGATTCGTTTTCTCTTAAATCGATCCGCAGTATCCAGTCTTCTCGTGATCATGACGTTTGCAACAACGTTGAAATATCGAGACAACTCAATTAATTAAATATCGATGTAAGAACTCGTTTATCGTGCATGAAAGTAATAATAATAATTATCCAAATTGGTCGTGATACGTAGATTTAGAACAGTGGATCTGTGCAACTTCGTCTACATCACATTCGGTGGAATAATTAAATTGTTCCCATGTCAAAGATATCAAGTCTTCGATGAAATGTAGATCGGTCGCTGGACTGTCACCTGTATTGTCAAAAAACTTGAGTGGTGTCAAGGAACATCCGGATGGAACGAAGTTCCTTTCGATTAATTAGTGAGGGAATTGTAATAAAATTTTATTTTTTTAAGTTATAATAATTAGTTAGTTTAAAACGTTTGTCTCTCTCTCTCTTAAATAAAATATTTTGATTACAGCGCCATCTAGCATTAATCATATAAAACAAAATAAGGAATTGTTTTATAAAATATTTTGATCACAGCGCCATCTAGCATTAATCATATAAAACAAAATAAGGAACTGTTTTAAAAGATTTCGATCACAGCGCCATCTAGCGATAATCATCTAAAACAAAAAAGTGTCGTGACAACTTTTTCATTAAAATTTCCGTCTAGTCCCCTTTCGATAACGCGCGATAAGGAACTTCTTTCCAAATATTTCGCACTCCACAAATTCATTAACTTCATTATAATACAGAGATTTCTGTTTATCATTAATGTTTATGTTACTTCTGTAATAATTTTCATTCCCAACAAAACCAGTACATCTTAGTGTTGCCGAGCGAAAAAAATAAAATAAACAAAGCGTCCCACACCCCCAGGGTTGCTATAATAAAGCTTTTGTCCTAAGATTAGCTCCAAGGAACGGTAATACGGGTGTCTGCTCTGACTATGACTGTTGGTAAATTAGTTGCAGTTTTTGCGCAAACAGGCTTTGTTTTGAAGAGATGTTTTTCTCTCTGACATTACGTTGAAAAATTTCGTGTGTGAATTTTTAGTCTTTGACGGTGGTTTTAGATTTTTTTTGTGCTCATTTCGTGTGGCTTTGTATAGTAAGAGGAATTGAAGATTTTTGATTTCAGTTATTCATTTGTTTTAGGTAAAATATGACGTAAGACCTGTGAAGAACTGAATGTCAGTTTATTAAGTTACTAGCTGCTCAACTTTGCCTGCGTCACTAGGGTAGTTTTACCTACCTATCTACCGAGGGAGCCTGTGGTCGTTTGGTCGTTTCACCGACGACTGCCGGTTCGACGTCCGGGGGTGACGGGGCGATACGTGAGCGACAATCGCGAACGCGTTCTGTCACCCCTACCAGATCGGACGTCGAGCGCGAACGGCGGGAGGTTTTAGTGCGGTTCAACCCCCACATACCCCACTCGCAGGTCGAGTGGAGGACCGGCGATTTTCTCCCATCCAAAAAAAAGGGGTAGTTTTGCCTATTCATGTTCATATTACACCTTGGGTTACATTTTTTTACTTTTAGGATGGCTCACTATTTTTTTTAGATATAATGCAGTCTCATAGCCTACGACAAATGGACTATTCAACACTCTTTCGAATAATTTATCTTTCTGAGAATAGCGCGTTTAAACAACTTCAGCTTTATATTTTAGTTTAGAGTAAAGTTATTGTTAGGTAGTTAATTAAGTCGTGGTGGCCGAGAGGTTAAAGCGCTTGCTTTCCTTACGGGAGGTCGCGGGTTCAAAACCGGCCGGCTGGTACCTCTAAATCTTAATATGAAAAAGATTTATGTGCAATTTTTCACAACACCACTGGCTAAAAACGGTGAAGGAAAACATCGTGAGGAAACCTGCATATCGGAAAAGGGTTCTAAAAATCATTTGAAGATATGTGAAGTCCCCAATCTGCATTAGGCAAGCGTGGTGGATGCCTAACCCCTCTTCGGAGGAGACCTGAGCTCAGCAGTAGGCAGTAATGGGTTCTTACAGTACAGTTAATTAAATATTCTATGATATTCACCCTTTGAAGATTATCTCAGTTAAAAGCCTGTAAATCACAACAATGACTTTCAAATACATTTAGGTGTACCTAAATCCCTGTCGCGCAAAAAATAAAACAGCTTTTCTTCCGATACGGAAAGGAACAGCGAAAAGGAATTAATGCAAAACAAAAGTCCCGTTATCTGGATGGTTGGGGGGCGGTACGAAGGCACTAAATTACTGGATGGGCGTCAACCCACCGCCATGTATCAATCAGGCCCACCAGATTTATGAGACAGTTCACTTCGCAATCGTTAGCCTTGCGACGAAATGTGTTACACTTCGAGATTTTTCGCAGGCTTTTTTCCTACATGTTTTGGATTCATTATGTTAGTGGACTCCGGGTCTGTTAGAGTGATTGCTTGGATTTGAGTTTGAAGTTTTGGTGGGCAATTGTTGATTGTTGTAAATTTTTATAGTAGCGTAACAGAATCAAATAGGTATGTAACAATATAAAACTTAAGGTATATTTTTTTGGTGCAATGTCTAATGTAAATCTCCTAGCTTAGTGGCAATCAAATTCAGTCTGAATTTTGCTTTATCTTTACAATTCATGAAGCAATCAGCACCAAAAACATTTTCTATACTAAAGTTCTCTTCTCTCAAGAGTAAAAAGTATCCAGTATTTTTTTCCATGTAAACAGACGAGTCGATAACTCATCTGATCGTTAGTCGTCACCTAGTTATACAGCCATATTGACATCAAGTAAAAATACTATACAAGTAATATTTTATCTAACATTAAAACAACCAACTTTTATTAGGTTTCCCTCAATTTTTCTGATCTGCCTTCAAAATATGATCTCTTGATCACACTTTTAACATAATATTATTTTCTTTCAATTCTTCATTAAAAACAACGAAAATATCCACGAATAAACAAAAAAAAATCGTCCTTTTCTGAAATCGGTTAAAAATGCAATCCTGTAACATTTTTCTATTGTTACAGGGAGTATTGAGTGTAGGGCTATCCTTTGTGTCCAGCTGTCGAGTTGACGTAAATGGAAAAATGAATGGAACAGTCAGGCTAATTTCCTGCTCACATTTCAGTTACCTGATTTGACATGACGGCCGTTTTACTGCGGTTATTATTGTTTTGTGCTATTAATATAGTTTTAAAGAAATGAAATACTTTGAAATGAAATACTTTATTTTCAACATTGATGACGTACTCATTCTTGTTGACGTCAAAATTTAAAAGCTACCACCAGTTCGGACACAAAAAAAAAATTGGTTGCCTGTAAAGTCAGTATACGGGCGAAAGTTTTACGTGACAACGACTTGGGCATGGTTAGCCCGCCTAAGAGCGAGAGAGACAGACATAAAAAGTGGAAGGGACGCGTGCCTCTCACTCGCTCTCATTGTGAGCGCATAACGTGAGCGGAGCGTAACGCAGTTTCTTGAAGTGTCACCCGGCAAAGCAACTTATAAGGCGTTGTCACGTCAAAATAATAATTGTAGCCACCGTCCTGAGAAGAACTGGCAAGAAACTCAGCGGGCATGTCTTTTTTGTAATATGAGCATTTTTTAAAAGTATTTTAACAGTATTAAACAATTTTACCTTAAATATACAAAAAAAAGTTGATTATGATAATGAAATGACCTTGGCGAGCAACTCATTCCCACTTTGTGCAATCGTCCAGGTAATCATTGACCTTATAATAGGCTTAGTTGCACAGACGTTCTTTAATGTTTCTTTTGGCTGTTTTTCTGGTGTGGTGATAAACTTACAAGCTTTATATTAACTTGCATTGGATGTAACTATGTGAGTTCGGGTCTTGCAAGGTAAATTTGACAAACTATCCGGTTTCCGATTGAGCTGACATTTTTCAGATGTATATCGCGTAACAATGCAATAATATGACAAAATGGCGCTGATCTAGTGATGGATTCGGAAAGTCATAGGAACACTTTTGCTAAACAAGATAGACCCGTCGTGTTTGGGCTCGTTTTACTTATATTAGCTAGTACTCTGCTACTACGTGATGTCCAAGATGTTAAAAGCTTGCACTTAAAAAGCTTTTTATTTATTAAATCTCATTGTAAAACGACTTGCAATTCACAAAAGTTCATCCCAGTTAACTATATCTTCTTGATATCTAAAGATGTATTAATAAAAATGTTAATAAGTAAGTGTTTGACCCGTGCCTCGGATTAGTGTTGAGTGGATCAGCTTGAGACGAGATAAGGATTCATTATGGAGCGACGCGGGAAGATAGACGGTGCCACGAATATACGAAGATGTATGCGAGTTTGGGAGATAGAGCTGCGGCTTTTTCATTTTAGAGGTATTTAAGCAAAATTATTTTAGTTTTTTCGTCGTGTTTTTTAGTCGTGGAGGCCGAGTGGTTGCACCGCTTGCCTTCCGTACGGGAGGTCGCGGGTTCAAAACCGGCCGGCTTGTACCTCTAAATCTTAATATGAAAAAAGATTTATGTGCAATTTTTCACAACACCACTGGCTAAAAACGGTGAAGGAAAACATCGTGAGGAACCCTGCACACCGGAAAAGGGTTCTAAAAATTCTTTGAAGATACGTGAAGTCCCCAATCCGCATTAGGCAAGCGTGGTGGACTATGCCTAACCTCTCTTCGGAGGAGACCTGAGCTCAGCAGTGGGCAATAATGGGTTGTTACAGTATTGTTTTTTTGTTAACTTAATAGTATCAGATTACGTAACATTTACCAGAATATATTTGATAACCAAGAAAATTATCTGCAAGTCCACTAAACACTAATTTACGTGTAAATTAAGATCCAGGTGCTCCCTCCTAGTTACTTCACGAAATTTGCAAACTAAACCATAGAAATAGGGGGCGGCGCGACGGGAAAGAGTGCCGATGGCGTAACGCGTCGCGTCGTCCCTCAAAACCCCGTGCTGGGTTCTGGCCTCAGCCGGGGTTCGGACGCTGAATGTGAGCGGTTGGAGGTTTTAGTGCGGTTCAACTCCCACATACCCCGGGATCTGGTGATTTCCTCCAACTTAAAAAAAAAAAACCATAGAAATACAACAAAAGCTTTTAATTACCATTAACGAATGATCCACTTGATCATAACTGGTAACCATCGTTCACGAATACCACACTACCTCCATCAAGAACGCTTTTCAGATTATCAGACTAAGTTTAAACTTCGTGACAATCCGTCGAACCCTTCACATAAGAAAAACTGGGCATCGCTTAATCATGGCACCTCACACACACATACATATGAAACTACCCTCACACACACATGAGCTGTCGCCGTCGACATTTCCAATATGAAATAAACAAGCTTGCGATTACGAGACGGACGTTTAGGCTGCACATAGACGAAGCAACTTTATTATTTTTTTAAAGTTTTGTGTAGCTTTCTTTTTTTCTGTTTTTATTGCCTCATAGGCAGACGAGCTAACGGGTCATCTGATTTTAAGTGATTATCATCGCTCTTGGACCTCTGAATTGCCAGAAGGGTTGCAGGGCCGCTATCTACGGCCTATTCTTAACATTTTCTTCAAGCCTCGTTTGAATATGGCATTGAGAATAACGTATTTTTTGGTAAAAGGATTTGTAAAATGACTTCAGTAGATCCGGAGATATCAGTACTACAATCAAGCATACTTAAGCGAATATTTAATAAAACAAAATATACTCGTGTTTAGGAAAAGGACACCACTGCTTCAAAACCCTGTGGAAAAAAGGAAGCAGCACTGTCCCATGACATTGCATAGGACCATGATCAACGGTACCACTTACGTTCAGTTCACACCTCTGCCTACATTGTAATAAAAAAAAATCGTTCCAAAATTGGTAATATTCCTTAGTACATACCAGGGCACAGTCATCTTATTATGCTTACTAAAATTATCCACAAACTCAAAGAAACATTACCAAACTGCACCATCAAACTATAGCGTTATAAGCAAGCGTTTTGTACGTGTCATGTGCAGACAGCCTAAGACTAGTAAGACCCCCTGGCGGGTGTCGATCGATGACGTTTGACCCCTATACCTGCCTCCACTGTCCGTCCGTCCGTCTTGGAGCGAGCTGCAGTTTAGTTAAGGGGAGGATTTGACGATTTTTTTTAGATATTTCGAAGAAGCGACAACCTGATCGTGGTTACCTACTATTTACACATACGATTTTGTTCAACCTGATTTAAAGAGAAACTTGTCATATACAAGAAATAGTTCATTCTAAAGTCGGATAAAAATGATCTCTTGAATAGCGTCATGAAAGATTCTGATAGTCACAACGAATGATAGTGGAATTATGATAGATTAATTTCGCAAAATTCGTCTGAGCATTTTCCATGATATAAATGTAAAATACACAGAGACAACTGAAGTTTCGTAGGTCCGACGAAATATAAGTTTAACACGTTAACTGCCGAGAAAAACCTATATTGTCTTTTCAATGGTGTGTCGGGCATCAGTGACCGCGCTATCCACTGCTGAGCTCAGGTCTCCTCCGAAGAGGGGTTAGGCATAGTCCACCACGCTTGCCTAATGCGGATTGGGGACTTCACATATCTTCAAAGGATTTTTAGAATCCTTTTCCGATATGCAGGTTTCCTCACGATGTTTTCCTTCATCGTTTTTAGCCAGTGGTGTTGTGAAAAATTGCACATAAATCTTTTTCATATTAAGATTTAGAGGTACCAGCCGGCCGGTTTTGAACCCGCGACCTCCCGTACGGAAGGACCTCCCCACCACGACTATAGGTATGTATGTGCTGTTAATATAGTGAAATTAAAGTATTGAAGGCGCTTTAAAAATATATTACACCTATGAACAGCACCATCTGATCCTTAAGTGGGTGGCGAGTGCAATCCGCCACCCCTGTCCGTCTCACGTAGCCCTCCCACCGCTCACTCAATACTTCTTTATATTTCATCTTGTTCTGTCACGACTTACCTCCCTTTGTAGCTCCCATGTTATTTTATACTGTCTTTGTGATTTTCTGTGACAATTAAAGTTGAAACTGCTTTGGACAGTCGTAGTAAAATAGTAGTGTGATGTAGTTTTCATATTCAACTGTTAAATTAAAGCGATAGCCGGACCAAACTGGGGAAAAGTAGCTAAAGATAGAGAAAAATGGACGTCACTGGAGGAGGCCTTCACCCTACTTGGGGTCCAGTAGATTATAGTATTATAAAAATATATAGAAAGTAAAAATACATAATATAGAAATTGAGTAAAGATATCTAATTAAAAAAAAAAAAATAGTAACTAAGAATTGTAAACTTTTTAAGTACTGGAATAAAAGGCTTTTTATTTATTTATTTATTCAACTGTTATTCGAATGTTGATGCATTTTAATAGTGTTTTTGTGGGCATACGTGTTGTCTCAGTACAAAATCTAGTGTCATGTAAATATTTTTATCGTTTACAGATAAGACCGTCTTTTCTCTTTTCACTTTCCTCGGTAAATCTCAGGACGAAAATGAGATTCTTATTTTAGCTACCTATTCAGTTAATGCTGTTATTTTACTTTTGTAATAAGGACATTAGGATTACAATGTACTAAAATAATACCTCGCTGTAGACTTTATTGTCGCCGATGGGTCCGAAAAATTCTGGAGTAGCGGCCACGAACCAGTAGGTGCAGCGTAGACAGGCCTCCTACAAGATGGACCGACGACCTGGATCACCGAAGGTCATTGAATGCAGACGGTGCAGGATCATTGTGATTAGATTTGGGAGAGGCCTTTGTCCAGCAATCGACGTCTATAGACAGATGAAGATCTCTACAACTACAAGGCCATCTTTCTATACCTATTCTACAAGAATATCACACCTTACGTTCCAGATTTCTTTTTAAACTTTTGAACAGGAACCCAGACTTTACTGTAACTAGACTTGCAGTCTAAGTAAGTCCTAATGCTCGGTATAGATTGCAGTAGGACTGTAGACGGATCAGCGGTACAATCCCGGCGATAGAATTTTACGAGACCCCGACTCGCAGCGGTAAGCATCGCTCGTAAATACATGCGTTGATATAGAGTACTGGAAGTGACTTAACTTTTAAATAACTATCACATTAGTAATATTAAAATGCTCGTAAAATTATGTCTCTTAATGTTGATCATGAAGTCGAGCGCTCAATTCCCAATTGGAGTTAGTATTCACGTGAAATTGAGACCGAAAATAGCAAGATTTTTTTGACTGTGTCAATTGAAGTTGGGAATAACAACATGACATAATTTTAAGTATCATTAGAGCACTACTTTGCTTAACAAACTATAAAGCTTTCTTCAAGCGAGATTTGGATAGTCCTTGAAGTTAGATCGTAGGTGCAGACCACGCAATGTCCCTTACAATTGCAGAGGTCCATGAACGATGGCAACCATTTTCTTGTAATTTGAAATGCCTAATCCCAAGAAGCAGTACACTAAAATCAAATTTTATTCGGTGAAACTTGAAATCATAATATGCAATTTGTTTTTATTCTAGTTTATTCGAATTTACATGCATTTAAATGCCATGAAATTGTTTTTTATTTTATTTTTCATTTTTTGTCTGCTTGTGTGATTTTAATTTGTTTGTTTTTATTTCTAAATTTGTAAATGTAATGTAACTTGTAATTATTATTTTATTTTTTGTTAAATGTTATGCTATGTGATTTGTGTACTATGTTTCTTACCACGTTGTGTTCATCTATGATTAAGATTGCATGTAGTATATTGTTTTAAAATGTCTGTGAATTTGCTTATTAACATGTAAATCTTGTTGATGGACCTAATTTTAAATAAATAAATTGTCTTTCTGTCTTTCTTCGACTTGTCTGATCTTTTCTGTCAGAAATCTACAAAAACACGTTTCCTGTATTTTTTAATGCTCCTTCCATTGTCTCGACATCTCAGTAACAGCATTAATGCAATACGAGTGCACGTAACTACGGAGGGTGAGTTGTGGATTTGTTTGCTTCGAAACGGTCAGATACTCGGAAATATGAAAATTAGTTTCAACTTTCAAACGATACGACGTTTTTGTCGTAACTTTTCAAAGTTTTAGTAGTGTTGTTGATGTTTTGGTTTAAAATTTTTTTTATAGTATTATCCAACTCTTATAACAGTAACTCCTCTGTAGCCAGGATCCACAATGGCGAGTACTCGTCGCCTCAGTGCTTGTTTGGCCAATCTGTCATTTTTTACGAAAATGACTTTTTAATGCAGTATTATAAAAAAATAAATTTCCATCCGACTGGTAAAATATTTTTTTTTTAAATTCAATTCTAAAACAATAAAAATCTCATTTCAATTTTTTTCTCAACACGGCACGGAAAATTCCGTGCTTGTTTGCGGTCTCCTGTAAAATTTGCTCGAGTGCAGATTGGCCAAACAAGCACTGAGGCGACGTACTGTAATGACTCAGGAACACGAGGAAAAGCTTACTTAGGCCCTGCAACGATTTTAATGAGAAGATGATAGAAGGAGTAGAAAATGTGAATTCTGACTTCTTTTCTCTTAAAGCGTTAGATAATAAAAGAAAAGGTAAGATTGATCAACTTATTAATGAACAATACTAAGACTAAGAGGCTCGAATCACTTATAGTTTATCAAACTTGCTTAAGTAAGAAAGAGAAAGCATGTGCGTAATTAAACACATTAATTGGGGAACCTAAGTAATAAAAAAAAAAGAGAAAAAAAATTTAAAGAATTTTAGCTGGTGAATAATTGTAAATAGTGGACTGTATGTTAAAGAGATTTGTAGATATACGGTGTGAAGTAAGATTCGCTCCTCGCCCAAAATTGTGGTAGTTAGCAGCACTCCACTTACCTTAATATTATTGCAGTCTTCATATGTAGTCTCGTGGGATGATGTAGAAGGTGCCAATAATGATCACACTTATTATTTTTGTTGGAGAATTCAATTAGTTATGTTTATTCGGAACGTCCGATTACACTGGCCTACAATGATTTTGGTGCCGCTAAAAGTAAAACTGATTTCAAGTACGTTCGGTACTCTAATAAAAAATTGATACTTACTTTATGAATGCTACGTGTAGTTTTCGAGATTTCGCAAGTCTGAAATCTCGCTTTGAAATTCCTCCTTACAGACTCGTTCCTGGCCGTAATTCGATTCTGTCGTGGGTTAACTCATTTCGGGAGTGTGGAAGTGTCTGTGGAGTTACTGTCTGGTGTGCGATGTCGGTAATGGGAATAATTGGTCCTTATTTTTTGAAGAAAACGAACGCGCAGTTACCGTTAATGGAGCTCGTTACAGGAACATGATCGAGGATTTTTTCTTCCAAGACTCGAAGAGATGAACGTTAGGAACGTGTGGTTTCAGCAAGATGGAGCCACAGCACACACAGCACGAGACTCAATGAATTTATTGCGACAACATTTCCCCGACTGCCTCATCTCTCTCAGAGGCGATCTCTAATGGCCGGCACGCTCTTCAGATTTGACTCCATGCGATTTCTTTTTATGGGGTTATTTGAAATCCCTGGTTTATATCGATCGACCACGGACCATAGCACACCTCAAGAACAACATTCGCGACGCTATTACAAACATACCGAGTGATATGCTGCGAAGAGTGGATACGAATTTCAAAAATCGACATCATCAGTGTATGCGCAATGGGGGTCGCCATTTATACGATGTCATTTTTAAGACTGCATAAAAAAAAATTGGGATATTGTATTCTCAAATAAAAAAAAAATTAAAACAATAACTGAAGTACTTTTTTTTTATTGACCTTTCAAATAAGTAAGTTTCTCTGGCGCACCCTGTACAAGTTACAACACAAAAATAATAGTCATCAATGTTATTTTTTGGTTCTGTCCAAATCATCGGCACACTATACTTTAAATGATTACGTTTACCTACCGTTTGCCCACTGTCTTAAATTTTCATTACGCAACTTGCACACAATTTTTGGAACATATGGTTTGTCCAGAGCCTTCATCTCTATATTAAAGTAATCAACGTATGTCTTCTTCTCTGCATCTGTTATAGGTTTTCTAGACATGGATTATAATTTACACAACACTTTCACGACGACATATCGATATTATTATTAAAAAAAAATAAAAATAATTGATTATAATAACATTAAGTATTATAAAATACATTTTTTAGGTTATGATCGATTGGTAAAAACCTGAACGTAGCTTCGCGAATTTAACAGTTTCCCACGACGTCTTGGGGACTAATTAACCAAATTATAACATAAAGTTAGCGGCACCAAACAAAAATATTTTTTTTGTAGACCTGTGTTATATATTTTAAGCTTTTTTCGTTGTTACGTCAAATTGTCTTCTCTTTCTTCTCGAAATCGAGTTGGCCACGCTTTTACAATATGGCCGCGCCGTCAATTATTACCGGCCAGTATCATGCTTCAAAGAAGCGGTTGGTCGTGAAGACGTCACTCCTTTCGTGACTTTCTTTTTAAACAATATATTAAGAAGTGGAGTATCGTTGATTACTCGAACTATCCACCGTAAGTCGAACGAGGATCGAACAAAGCATTCATTCAACAAACAAAGAGGACTATCATAACATAATGTTAAACCATAAGTTTATCTATGTTCATCTTTTTGATTGATGTCATTTACTCCAATGAAAACTGTTTAAAATTAACATTTTAGTTGCTGCTTTGTCCGTTCTCTTTTTTATATTTTCTATTTTTCATAAATCTGAAGATGTTCATTGCAATACTGTTTCACAATTAACCATTGATTTGTTGTCAAATGTATGTAAATTAGGAGCCCTGGTGTCCATAACACAAGTTCGTTCTTATTATGGGCACCAGAGTTCAACCATTTAGTAAAAAGACTTGTGTTTACATATAGGTACTATCAATGTTTTTGTTTTTGTGATATTATTAGCTTGTTATATCGTTTTATCTTAGAACTAGATGACCCGCGCAACTTCGTCTGCGTTACAAAGGGGTTCAAAAATAGGCACGCGCCCGGCACAAACAACTACGACCCTGCATTTTAAATTTGTAATATCTTCGGTAATATTCACTTAAATTACATGCTGTAAAAAGCATATTGATCTATAATAAATGCACAATTTATTTAAGATACTTAATTGGATAAAGATTAACGCTGTATTGTTTAAAATCACTTCGTAAATAACCATTTTTTAGTAAAGAATAAAAATGGTTATGCTGGGTTATCCCTAAGAGATAGACATATACCATCGCGGACTTTTTTGTTGAACTTTTTAAGGTGAACAATACTGTAGTACATTATTTTGGTCTATCTCGTAGGGTTCAGCCAGCGTTTGCAATATAAGCGCAAAAAAACGTGCTTATTTACGACATCACATTAGAAACCTTTAAATTTATCAGTGTTTCTCTACTATATTATGCATTTATTATACATACAAACCTTCCTTAAGAATCACTCTATCTATTAAAAAAAACCGCATCAAAATCCGTTGCGTAGTTTCAAAGATCTAAGCATACATACGGACATACAGCGAAAGCGACTTTGTTTTATACTATGTATTGATGTAGTCGTGTGTGTCAATAAAGATTTTTATTATTTTTTCTTTATTTAAGTATAATAAAGATTAAAAGATTTCAATTTTTTTTCTACAATTAACTAAAGTAAACAAACAAGTTGGAGGTTTCTTGATATGCAAGGACATAATCATTTTCATATTATGTCCTCCATTGTTCTATATTCAAAATTGACAGTAAGTGACTCTGTTTTAGAAAGAGTTCGAAAACAAATTTACAATATTGTTAGGATGTTTGCCAAATCGAGAATTGGATGCATAAGTTGCATGTTCTGAACTAAAATCAATTCGCCATCAAATTAAATCTAGTAACTTTAAATGGTATTAGATATTTGGATAGAAGGTTTCAGAAACTATTCCTAAAGATTTCAAGTCTACTGCTGGATATAATAATGATTAATTAAATCATGCTTTAGCCGAACCCCGGCTGAGGCCAGAACCCAGCACGGAGTTTGAAGGGATGGCGCGACGCGTTACGCGCTCGGCACTCTTTTTCGTCGCGCTGCCCCCCATAACTTGAACTAGAGAAACATTGATATTTTTCGAGGTTTTGATGTCACTTGATGTGACTCAGATCACATAACTTACAATAAGTAAAAAAAAGAATTAATTTTCTAAGCCTAAGTAACGCTCTATTACCTCATTGTGACGTCGACGAACTAGTCAACAACAAAGTTGATATCACATCACATAACCTCCAATAAGTAAAAAAAACAATCAATTCTCTAAGCCTAAGTAACGCTCTATTACCTAATTGTGACGCCGACGAACTAGTCAACAACAAAGTCAACACAAACAAAGTACCTAAACAAAGATTAAGAAGCTACAATAAAATCGGTCTTAAACGGTCCGAACAAAGCACAGGGAATGACCGTACGGTCAGCAGGTAAACAAAGCGTCGCATTAGGAGGGTAGATTAACAGAAAAAGCGGGGTTGAAATACGACGGTGCCTGTAAATTTTCTTACGCGCCCCCACTGACGCCCGCTACATCGACACTGTGCTGACATGAGTACGGACAACAGAAACAACATCGGATAATTTAATTAATTTTACTAGTTTTACATTAACTGAGGAACTGACTTGAGGAAACCTGCATATCGGAAAAGGGTTCTAAAAATTCTTTGAAGATATGTGAAGTCCCCAATCCGCATTAGGCATGCGTGGTTGGACTATGCCTAACCCCTCTTCGGAGGAGACCTGAGCTCAGTAGTGGGCAGTAATGGGTTGTTACAGTACAGTACAGTACAGTACATTAACTGCACTGGATGTAATGATGTAAGTTCGGGTGGAATCTTGCAAGCTAAATTTGATAAAATTCACGGTTTCCGATTGAGCTGACATTTTGCATTTAGATGTATATCGCGTGACAATGATAAAATGGCGCTGATCTGATGATGGATTCGGAATGTTATAGGAACTCTTGTGCGGGAAAATTTAATATTATGTACTTGATAGTAAGTCAATTAAAAAGCTAACCTTTTTTATTTATATTATATTAGCTAGTTAGCTTTTTTATATTAGCCTTTAAACAAGTATTATGAATACATCATACATAGGTACGTTTAAGGTAAACTCTCTATAGGAATCAAGATCAATCAAGATTTACATAAACAGTACCATAAAATATCAGTAATTAATGCAATAAAATATAATTAATAGACTTAACTTTAAAACGTAGATATTACTAAATATTGTAAGTGTAGGCCAAAAGTCAAAAAAAAATATACATAATTTCTGATTCCTATTCTGCCAACGCTACATTCGTCTCCCGATTCGTCCCACCGAAAATTTTCGTTCGAGCCGTTTCAAAGCGCCTTTTTTAATCTCTATAAATCAAATTTATGACTTGTGTAAGCTTTCTGTTTTATTTACCCTTTTATAATTTCGTTGCCTCCCCGAGTACGCGAGTGTGAAGTACAAGCAAGGGTTTGAAGGATTTACAATCGTTCTGTCCGTTTTAATTGCTTATATCCGTTGCTATGGCGACGGGATTGTTATTGAGAATGCTTTGTTAGCTGACCCGTGCGAACAGAAAAATAATTTACAAAAAAGCTGAGTTTCATGTCAGTTCTTCTCAGGGCAGTAGCTATATTTTTTCGAAGTTGTGATAACCTTTCGACATTTTTTAGAAAAGGAGAGTTGCTGGCTATATGTCGGAGTCGAATCCCACCTTATATTGCTCACATTGACAAATTGACATCAGAACGCAATATTTAATATTACTCAAAACAGAATATAGCAAAGGATGGTTATGTGAGACGCGTTACACATAACTACCTTTCTTAATCTATAAATATTTAGTTAAAATTGATTATTTGATACAAAGTTTAAGTACAAGAAAATGCTTATACAGTAGAGAATAGGTAATAACTTCGCTGTGCCCTTTGGAGATCCATGAACAACGGTAACCGTTCCTCATCAGGTGGATTGTTTGACCGTTTACAAAGTAATAAAAAGCACACTCTCTAATTGTAATTTTTTTTATTGCCTTGTAGGCAGACGAGCTAACGGGCCACTTGATTACCTTTGCTGGACCTCTGCAATGTCAGCGGACACTGCGTGGTTCTTTAAGCCTCGTTTGAAGAAGGACAAGTCATAGCGCTCGGGAAACACCGAAGACACTCATTCCATAGCCGGATGGTGCGTGGCAAAAAAGAATTTTTGAAACGGACCGTGGATGACCGCGGTGGTTCCAAAGGATGAACTCCACCTCGACGACGGCTGGTGTGATGATAGAACGGAGATGTTGGAATCATCTCGAATAATATTTGTGAAGTTTCCTCTTCGAAAAAAACCTGAGCCCAGCAGTAATGGGTACACTACAATACAGTACAGTTTCAAAGCGCATCATATTAATAAAAAAACACAAAAATCGTAAGCTAATTTTAAAATCCTTTCAGCAAAGTAGAGTATAAAAAGTTATAAACAAGTGCTTGAACACGGATTCGTTTGCAGAACGTTTAGTTTACGAGCGTGTCACAACAAGGTAGGAACTTTGTTGGCTTCTTTTACTTGTAGTTTGGGGTTCCGTACGAAAAATAAATAAGGGTTTTTTGAATATTTTTTGGTATATTATCCACTCAACTGGGAACGTCACTATTCGCTAGATGGCGAAACTGGGGACTTCGTTCGGAATCAATACCGTGTTTAAGCCCCTTTTTAAAAACATTTTTTCCAATGATTTTTAATTTTACTTTGTTGGTACAACTTAATAAATAAATAAATTTTGATTTTTAATTAAACCTTATATTTTAGTAAATCTTTATTACTAAACGACGCTGTATTGCATTTTCAGCGAAAATATATCATCTCCGTAAAATATGAGACGATTAAAAAATGTAAACAAAACAAGTTTTAGAATTGTGCTCAATTTTGGCTCCTGCCACAGAGAGTAAACAAACCAATTTGGTTGCCGATCCCAGTTGAGTGGTTATGTATTTGATTTTGAGTGACGTTTCTTGGGAAAAAGGCAATAAAGAGCGTTTTTTAAACTTTTATATGAAACTCATTAGTTAAAACCACACATTAGGTACTTTTTTATGAGAAATGTTAGATTTTAATACTTCAAAGCCATGCTACATAAATGAAAATAGCACACGATAAATAAATTCAATTAAGGTTATGTATTTGTTGCCGCTTCCATTGTTATGAACAGTTTTTCAAATCAATAAAAAACTAATTTAAATACAGTATCAACAGTAACTTACTAATTAATCAATAGGGCTCATCTGATCATAAGTGGTCCCCATCTCTCAATGTTTGGGTCGTGATACCTAGGTATCTGTAAAATTGAGTACCCAAAAGATGAATAAAACCTTCTGTACTGTAACAACCCATTACTGCCCACTGCTGAGCTCAGGTCTCCTCCGAAGAGGGCTTAGGCATAGTCCACCACGCTTGCCCAGTGCGGATTGGGGACTTCAAATATCTTCAAAGGATTTTTAGAACCCTTTTCCGATATGCAGGTTTCTTCACGATGTTTTCCTTCACCGTTTTTAGCCAGTGGTGTTCTGAAAACTTGCACATAAATCTTTTTCATACTAAGATTTTGAGGTACAAGCCGGCCGGTTTTGAACCCGCGACCTCCCGTACGAAAACCTTCATACACCTTATAATGTAACGTGAAATACAAAACATAATATTTCCAAACTTAGTCTATATACTCAAGATACATTTAAAAACCATACAGAACCATCACCAACTAAAATTCTCACCAACACATTGGGCATATTGCTAATAGCAACATAAAAACTCCTTTGACGAGTGACCCGGGCACAAAGCGGCGATTATGTGGAAAAAATCGTCCGAAAGGGGGCGTTGGGTGTTCTAAGGGGGCAAGGGAGTACAGAAATGCAAATATGAAATATGAAAATGAAGATGGCATGTAATAAAAGTGATATAGTGGGCTCCGTAGAGCTATTCGGAGCGGGGTACTCGTCTCGTCAGTTTTATGCGAAGCGGTCTATCATTTTGTGACAGGATACCTCCTATGGGGAGGGGGCGATGGAGGCTTCAGTGTAATGCTCGATGTTTCGTAATTATACATTGTATAGTTGGCGCCGAAGTTGGTTTTAAGCGTGGAATTTTAATTTCTAGAAATGTGTTATGATGTATTTTTGTGGTCTACGATTTTATTTGAAGTTCAAAGTCGCATTAGTCAAACGTGGTGAATTTTATTATTTTGTTGCTAAGGACATGCAAATAATAGAAATGAACAGTGTTGATGGTATACTATGTATGGATATTTGCTGTTATTGGAACGAAGTTCCTTATGGCACGTTATCGCAAGGGGGCTAGACGGAAATTCTTATGAAAAAGTTGTCACGACACTTTTTTTGTTTTAGATGATTATCGCTAGATGGCACTGTGATTTAAATCTATTAAAACAATTCCTTATTTTGTTTTATATTATAAATGCTAGATGGCGCTGTGCGAAAAATTTTGTATTATTTTTTAAGTTATAATTATTAGTTAGTTTAAAACGTCTGTCTCTCTCTCTCTTAATTTTATTACAATTCCCTCACTAATTAATCGAAAGGAACTTCGTTCCATCCGGGTGTCCCTTGACACCTCTCAAGTTTTTTTTTTGATTCAATTTGATTATAAATTATGCTATGCAATGTGTATTTGCTTTTATTAACTGCACACCACTGATAACAACCCAAAGTCAATCTAATAAAGACCAACACCAAGCAAAAAATGATCAAAATCTACAATTTCTTCTCACACCCTTCGCCTCATTAACATTTTAACTTTGTAGAACCAACGGAAACCTCATTATCTAAGTCTTATTCAGCACAAAACAGGGATACCCCGTCTTTACAGGTGGAAAATTTAATATGTGTTTAGCGGCAAAGCTTCGGTAATTCAGGAGGACTGTACACTTGCAGTTTTTGTGGAGGAAGCGTGGTCACCGCAGTGTTAAGGCGGAGGTTTTTTAATGAGTGTAATTTTAAAATAGATTTTTTATTGCCTCGTACGCGGATGAACGGGCCATCGTAAGCTGTTACCATTGCTCATGGACCTCTGCAATGTCTGAGGATATTATGGGGCCTCTACCTACGGCTTACGTTTAAGAAAGTCCTTAACAACGCTTGTCAAGCAGTTTCTGAGTTTAGTAATATGAATTATGTACCTATACTTACCAAAACAAGATGGAGGCGCGTGGGTAGCCGATGGCATCCCCAAGGTATGTGAGTGCGCTATTAAGTAGTGGACTATGGTAAATATAATAATATGTACATATTACTAAACTGGCAGACGTTTTTTAATTCAAATAAGTATGTTATCTACTTCACTCAAAATGCACGATGTGGTTACAAAAAACATAGACATAATTTTAGCGGAATATAACAAGCCTTGGCTAACTGGTCATTTGCTAGTTTTACCTAGAATAAAAACCAAGAATTCCAAAAATATTCTACTTTTTTTAATTCTGAGGATTTTTGCTGCTCGTTTCGCTATTTTAGATAAAGGTGTCTTAAAGTCATTTTCTTCTTTCCGACCCATTTGTCGCTCAAACTCCATTATATCTTCACAAATGCGACATAGACGATTTTACCCCATTCAGCTATTAATGAGTCCTCCCCTTAACCCCGTATGCGAGGTATTTAGTCCAGTATTTATAGGCAGGTGTACAAGAGCGGCCGATCTTTACGCGGGTATTATGCGAGTCCACACAATGTACCGGCCATGGAGAGTTTGCACCCGGCTAAGGAATGGTTACAACTGAATTTTCTGGTTTAGACCTGTTATTCACGTTTTACTTAGATTTTTCTATCTATTCGTATTATTATATATCCTAGTCTAAAGCAATTTTATGTGTAAGTTTTGTAAGAGAACCGATGATGATAGTTTTTTATATATATGGTGTCATGTCGAAAAAAAACGTGGTGGGGTAGTGGTCGAAGGGCTTCCTTTCGTATGGGAGGTCGCTGGTTCAAATCCGGCCGGCTTGTACCTCTAAATCTAAATGTGAAAAAAAATTATGTGCAATTTTTCACAACACCACTGGCTATAAACGGTGAAGGAAAACATCGTGAGGAAACCTGCATATCGGAGGATTCTAAAAATCCTTTGAAGATATGTGAAGTCCCCAATCCGCGCTGGGCAAGCGTGGTGGACTATGCCTAACCCCTCTTCGGAGGAGACCTGAGCCTAGCAGTGGGTAGTAATGGGTTGGTACAAAAAAAAATGGTTTCATATTGTGTTGTCTAAGCTTAAATTTGCTTAACCCTACCACCACCCACCAGATCGTCGATCGGATCGACGATTCTCGCAACTTCGTCTGCGTCAAAAAAGGGGTTCAGACAGCACTTTTAGATCTCTATACGAACTACAAATCCGTAGCACATATTTTTTTCTAAAACAGTAGTAGTAGTTTTCGCAACGCACGCGATGTAATTATGATTTTTGGTAACTTTTTCACATCTTGGCTTACATTATTAAAGCTTTAGTACGGATCTCTAAATTTTTTCAAAATAAAATCTATGTTACTCGTAGATAATGTAGCTTTCGAGTAGTGAGAGAATTTTTAATTTTTAAAAACGGTCTAGTAATTTTTGAGCCTATTCATTACAACCAAACAAAGTTTTCCTCTTTATAATATTAGTATAGACTATAGAGTATATATTTTGTAGATTCAATAATGGCCTCACCTTTGACCAAATCTCGGCTATCGATTGCGCCGGCGCACCGACACAAATATTTACATATCCACGAGTTACGAGCACACTATGCCGTGAATCAGAGCGTTCTCAACAAATAAATCCATCGTTGGTTAAACGTAAAAACAGTACATTTATCGTGGATGGATTTAGATAAAGAAACGGAGGGAGTAGGGTGGCAATGGTTTTTGGGATGTTAACAAAAAACTCAAACTAAGGCATGTACATTCGAGATAAAAATTTGAAAAAAATTGCAAAAGCTCCGATGGATATTATTTAAATATAAAAATAACGTCATAATCAAAAGGAACCTACACATAAACGACTACATTAATGGATTACCTATTTTGTTGATAAACTGTGTCACATAATACATTTAGAGTCATCGACTAATAAAATTCCACATTCTAATTTTCAAGTATAGCACAAAGACTATCTACTATTCAGATATTTATCAATTTTATATAAAACGTGCATTTGCTTTTTAACAATAATAAATTCAATTACAAGGCTAGTTTTTAAACAAAGTTGTAAAATTACTCTATCATAAAAATATGGACCTCACGATGACCATCACCTTTTATATACAAACAACTATCATGATGATTTCACTCAAACGAAAGTTTTGTTCAAGCGTGGACAAACATTGAAATACAGTTAACTTGACAACCTCTTCTGGGAATTTGTTTAAAATAATGAGAAGCTACTCTTTATAAAATCCTTAGGAATATCCATACAAATGGTAAAACGATGGTGACCGTATCACCGACACAGTTGTACGAGTGTTTACGTTTGGACCGCGCGAGATCTCCGAATAATTCATCATCGAGACAATGAATCTATCAGTACCGTTTACATTGTAGATATTACAATCATTAGAAGCGGCATTATTGTGTGTTTATCGAGTTTTATCCTAAGTTGAAAGTTTTAAGTTTAAATTTTCACAATATTATTTTGTTTTTTCCATACTGAGAAAAGCTATGAGCACAACTATCCAAAAATACGTAGCAGTGGCCTAAAATTTTATTTCAAGACTGAAAACTGTAATGTCCATATCAGAAATATACATAATATTGAAATAGACAGTACTGTGGCAACCAATAATAGCGCGCGAGATCCTGACACGCGGTTACGACATTTGCAAGAATCTTCGCATATATACGACATCTGAAATCTACTACAGTGGGCTTCGGCCTGACCGGGCACTGTACCCAAACTGGTGACCCCGACGTGAAGTGACCAGGACTTGTGGCCAAAGGGAGATCTCCGACCTGGCGAGGTAGTGATTCAGGATTCGCGCGCTATTTATTTTTGGTCGCCACAGTACTATTTTAGGAAATCAACCTTAATTTGTGAATTTGCTTTGTTTTGTGTTCATTCTCTTTCTGCTTCACAATAAATTAGTATATAATCATGTTCTTTAGATCCTGTCTAAATTATTAGTTTCCTTGAAATGGAAATCTTGAATGTAGTTTTTTTTATTTCCACATACATATTCTATGTTGTGTCCTACACAAAGTATGACACAAGCCGATGAGGGTTCGACTAAGCCGCGGTGCGTTGCGGCTTGTGGACGAAGTACCCGAAGAGGCTGAAGCTGGCTGGCTGGGTTCGAGGTGTGGGAGGTGTGATGATCTTGAAGGAGGCGTGTTCTTTGTCGAGGGTCACCAGTTGTGGGTATAGATGGTATTATGGCCAAAGGGAGATCTCCGACCGGGCGAGGTAGTGTATTCCCGGTCAGGCCGAAGCCCACTGTAGTAGATTTCAGCGAAGATTCCTGCAAATGTCGTAACCGCGAGTCAGGATCTCGCGCGCTATTATTGGTCGCCACACACAAAATACACTAGAAGGTATGACTTCTCTGTACCTTGACATTTATTAGATCCACGGTCAACAGTCACTGCTCTCCATGAACAAGCCCTTTTACCAGCCATCACAAAAATGCACTATACACCCGTATCTACAAACTCCGAAGTCTACGTTTCCATCAAACGTGATCTATCCATGATCGTCGTCCAAGAGGTCATTCCGTAAGTGTCTACACGTATTCATACAACAAACACATGTGTGGAGAGATCTATGAGATGACTCACTGAAAATTACATACACATACAAAAACAGAAAGAAAGAAAGAAACAGCCTTATATACCAGTGACGAAGGTCTAATTTTCTTGAAGCCAGTTCTTGAGTACCTATAAATTTACAGTAAGCCGTTAGAACCTACGCTGAAGATTACTGGCCCACCTCTCACTCCCACCACTGTAACTCCTGTGTAGCCAGGATCCACAGCGGCGACCATCGTAATGACTCTGAGCAGTGAAGCCCAGGAAAACCCGAGGGAAAGCTAACTTGACGTGGACCCCGCAACGAATTTAATCAGAAGATGATAGAAGGAGTAGGAAAAACATGAGTATCTACTTCCCTTCTCACAAAAGCGGGAGACAATAAAATAAAATTGAAAGATGCATTACGCCAGAATTGAGAAAAGCACCACGGACATTTTATTAAATTTATTGGACCTATGCGGTGAGCTGTTATACTATTTAGGATGCCAATAATAGGTATGGCAAAAACGTTTGAATGCACGGAAATTTGCGCTGGATGCTACAAGATCTGTGTAATAAACGACTCTAGACGCTACGCTGAAGATTAAGATGAAAGTCCTAGGTTTGAATGTGTTTGTATGGATCCCTCCCCACTGGGTCATCACAAATTATTGTACTGTAAAACCCACTGCCCACTGCTGCAGCTCAGCTCTCCTTAGAAGAGGGTTCAGGCACAATCCACCACGTGACCTCAATGCGGATTAGGACTACACATATCTTCAAATGATTTTAGAATCCTTTTCCAATATGCAAGTTTCCTCACGATGTTTTTCTTCACCCTTTTTAGCCAGTGGTGTTGTGAAAAATCACACAGAAATATTTTGCAAATTAAGATTCAGAAGTACAAGTCGGCTGGTTTTGAATCCGATCTCCTGTACGGCAACTATTTCAACCACTCGACCAACAAGACTTCATGTGAGGTATATCACATATACATTGGAGCTGATCTGATGATGGAGTAGGGAGCTTACCAATAACTCCCGTACTAAATAAGATACACTCATTTTTGTGTCTTGGCTAGCACTTTACGTCTAAATGATATCCTGGATTTAAAAACTTGTATTTAAAAACCCTTATTCCTCTATTCATCTTGCAGTATCTAGCATTTCAAATTTGTGATGCAGACGAACATATGCTGCTTTTCTAAATGCTTCTTTACTTCAATAGTTACATCTCGAATATAATTATTACTTATTATTAAAAAAATCTTGTAATAAATAAACATTGTTTTATAATGGCGGCTAAAAAATAATAATTACTATACAAAAGGACCGCAATCAAACACAGTTGCACATAAAACGCGATTCATTATCAACAAAAATGAGTTTATGTTAAAATTTATAGTTTGGTACGGGTTTAGTATAGGAGCTAGCAATGACATCAGAAGGACAGTAGAATAGCAGCGAGAACTGGAATGAGAGAGAAGACAATATTAAGAGTAAGAACATCCCCGATCACATTGGGGGGGATTTAGAAAAAAAAACAATGACATCATTAGTTTTATTTTGCGATTTGAATCCGACAATCGCTGTCCAATACAATTGTATTGCCAATTACTGAGTCCAAGACTGTCCAAGAGTGACCTATGTAGTATTTAGATGTATATAAACTACTACTAGCAAATCCTCACAACATCATCTACATCGTCAGGTGTTCACTGTTAGATTTTAATAAGACGTACAAACCCGTAGTCCATCATTTTGTTCTATAATGAATAGTTTTCTTTGGCTTATATTATTTAAATTTTACTACGGATATGTATTTTTTCCATAATATAATCGTGCCTATGTGACTCGTGGATAATATAGCTTTCAAATGGTGAAAGAATTTTTAAAAACGTTCCAGTATTTTTCAGCCTTTTCATTACAACCAAACAAAGTTTATCTGTGTGGAAACGTCAGCTTAAACAGAAACCTAGAAAATTGTCAAATTTAGCTCGCAAGATTCCACCCGAACTTACACAGTTACATCCAGTGCAAGTTACTATAAAGCTTGTAAAAACATGTCTACCTCACAGTCTACACAGCCGCAAATGTCAAAACAATACGAGTACGCTCCCGTCGGCGAGGCTGTCATTTACCACAAAAACTAGATAAAACGGATTAAAACCTCCGATATTACCACATATGTCATTTAATTACATGTTCATTATTACAAAGGGAAGCCGTTTGTTTACGGGTTAATTGAATTTCAATTGGTTTTTGTTGTAGTTGTTGCAACAGTGAGGAAACATGGAGAAGATTAAGGAACTATTCTTAATTATGATGTACTTATTTCACTTACACTATTACTAAACGGGTTCTTACCACGATTATTCTAAATTGAGCGGTCCCGATTTTTCAGCACTGTTTCAAGCGCCATGATCACGGGAAGACTGAGGAGATGCGGGTAGGTCATTTAAGAGCAGACAAATCTGTCTACCCTCTTTCTCGTTCGTTTGCCGGTACCACTGGAACTCGAACTAATAAACCGCGAGTGTTTAAAGAAATTTTGTACTTATTTGTTAAAATATCGAGGACCCTTGCTAATTTGTGTGTAATGAAGAATATTAAGGAAAAATATTGCTTTGAAATGGACACCCGCGGTCTGACGTCTTTCTTAAAACGAAGTTCAAGATAAGTTATTTTAGGTAGGCGATTGCTAACAAGCAAATCTCCAAAGGCAAAAAAGAGGAGACGAACGAATTCCTCCTTTTTAGAAGTTGGTCGAAAAGAGTTCCTGGTGAATTGTGGATGGCCGTGGTGGTTCCATATGCGCAGTGATGAACTCCACTTTGACGCTGGATGGTGGGATAAAAGAATGGAGATGTTGAAATTCCTCAGAGCCTCTTCCAAATGTAGTGGTAAAACGATAACAGTATGAATAAATAATTACTCACAGTATGTTTAATAAAATCTAATATATTTTAATAAATAACATTACCCATAATAATTGTAAATAGATAAACAAACGGCACGTCGCTTCGTTATAATTACGAGTATAATCGCTCGCAATAAAATCATTTCGTTCTAAAACAAATTCATTTATTTATTGCTTTTATAATACGTCCCTGATATATATCACGGGCTTGTCGCGGCGGGCGATAATGCAAAATTTTTGGAACAAGGAAATGTGTTGGGTGTCTTTTTTTTTTCATTACAAAATTGAAACATCTGGAGACAACAGTACTGTACCCATTACTGCCCACTGTTGGGCTCAGGTCTCCTCAGAAGAGGGATTAGGCATAGTCCACCACGCTTGCCCAGTGCGGATTGGGGACTTCACATATCTTCAAAGGATTTTTAGAATCCTTTTCCGACATGCAGGTTTCCTCACGATGTTTTCCTTCACCGTTTTTAACCAGTGGTGTTGTGAATAATTGCACATAAATCTTTTTCACGTTTAGATTTAGAGGTAGAAGCCGGTCGGTTTTGAACCCACGACCTCCCGTTTGGAAGGAAGTGCTTCGATCACTCGGTCACCACGACTTCCTATTAGTCGTATGTTGTTTCGTCAGTTATAAATATGATAATCGTGATTATTCGCTACACACTGACATCAGAAAGAAAAAATAGAAGATGCCATAACTAAAGTATAGCACTAACACTACTATTTTAGATCTTTCTCAGTTTCACGACGTCTATTTTTGCATTTTTTCATTCATTTCCATAAAAGTAATGTACGTTATCATTGATAACAAATCATGAAATCATATTCACAAAACACTACATGTTTTAGCATAACTTCAAAATGGACGCTATGACGACCATCATCCTAACTTTATCTCACAAATAAATATGTAAACAACATAGGCCTCTAATGATTTCCAATGCGACCCGTAGCGGTCTCCATCCAGCGTCTTCCTGCGACCTTAACAACTTGATGCACCATCGGACACGCTTGCATTAACGTGGTTGCCACTCCAGAACCTTTGCTCCTCAACGGCCAACGGTTCTACCTGCTATGTAGTCACTGCCACTTTAAGTTGCTTATTTTACTTTTGTTAAGTTTTTTTATGTATTTTGTTCTTCTTATTTAATTCTTTTATTTATTTACACCACTCTGTATTTTTAAAATAAGTTTATCTTCGTACACGTTTGCCTGGAAGAGATAGTTTTAAGCGATAAGGCCGCCTATTGTTACGCTGTATACTTTGTACAAAATTACTATTATTGCTGTTGCTATGTGGTGTTACAATAAAAAAAATCTAAACTTATTCAGACACTGGCGGTTTTCTATAATACTTTCATGCATTTTCAACAGGTTCTTACCACGATATTTAATTAATTGAGTTGTCTCGATATTTCAACGTTGTTGCAAACGTCATGATCACGAGAAGACTGGATACTGCGGGTCGATTTTTCTCGTGATCATGACGTTTGCATGTAAAATGCATGAAAGTATAAAAAAAAATTCTATCTATCTTATTTTGTGATACTCTGTATTACTCAAAACATTTAGTTCCAACTCCACAGTTTTTTATTCCCGCGGGCGGCAGTCGCGTCGAAGTGTGCTAGAACGAGAGACGTCACAATAATTCTCCCGTATGACAATGCTGTACATTTGATTCATACTCGCCAAATGAGGTTATCATTCGCGCGGCTTTTGTAATGAATTTTGCAATTGTCCGGGCCCTGGCCGGCGGATGTTTTACGTTTACCGAAAATAAATGTTCCACGTAATTACAGGTTAATTTTGTTTTTATGTAACACGTTCGATGCTGTGTGGTTTAGGGTTTTCAGATTGGGGCAAAATAACCCATACTTGTAAGGGATAGTGTAGTAGGTGATAGATAACGGTGCCCTTATTCTCTGGTATGGCAGAGGTTTATGAGTGATGGTAACTGCTTAACATCAAATGGATTGTAAGCTCGTTTATCTGACTTGAAATCCCAAAAAAACACTTGAAATTACTGTTGCTTACACGTTGCGTAAAACTGAAAAGACCTCAGAAAAGTGTTGTTATAGTTTTTAAAGTTATCTAAAAGAGGCTATCTTGGGCCCAACAACATTATAGCAACAGCGAACATCTTTTCACAGTATTCTTCTGTAATATATTTGTGTGTTTTCTTTCTTTTTTTTTTTTTTGTTTTAGTTGGAGGAAATCGCCGGATCCCCACCCGCCCCGCGGGTGGTATATGTGGGAGTTGAACCTCACTAAAACCTCCAACCGCTCACTTTCAGCGTCCGAACTCCGGCTGAGGCCAGAACCCAGCACGGGGATATGCGGGGTGGCGCGACGCGTTACGCACTGCGGCACACTTTCCCGTCGCGACACCCCCAATATATTTGTGTGTAATATGCATAAAACTAATAAACATCAACACAAATAAACACATAACCAAAGACTCTACTAATCTAACTCCAAGATAGAAGCACGTACTAAAAAACACTAATACAGTCAGAAAACAATTAATTTCCTCAGCACCCGATACGAGATCCCTACAACTATAAATCGCACATGCTAAACTAAGACAGACAACGGGACATTTTGCGACAAGTCAGCGGGCCCTTATCAAGTCCGTTATTTACGGGCAGGCTTGAGTTATGGCCAATTTACAGGCAGTCATTAGGGGCCTTAATGGCCCAAGGTGTCTGCTGCGAAAAGTGCCCGGATAAGTTTCAGCTGCGTCGGCAGGTTATGCACCCGACGGGTTATAGTTTTTTTAGATGATGTTAGATTTTTATTGCTCACTAGGTGACCCGCGCAACTTCGTCTGCGTTACAAAAATTGTAGCCTATGTGTTATTCTGATGTATAAGCTATATTGTGGTAAAGTTTCATTCAAATCCATTCAGTAGTTTTTACGTGAAAGAGTAACAAACATACATCCATACATCCATACTTACAAACTTTCGCTTTATAATATTATTATGATGAAGGGAGTTTTTTGAAATATTAACGAGTCTATGGCAGTGGTGTTACGGTGACCGTGGGCTGTTACCCCAACGTAACACGTACGTTCCACGCTTTTCTGAAACCTTAAAGAGGGATGTGCCATAGCGCTCTGGGAAAATGGATATGGTGGTAGTTTGGCTTATGGACCATCTGATGGTAATTGACGAGGCGGGTAAAGGGTAAATAGTGTAAAGAACTCTTCTGTAACCGTTTAAAGATTTTTTTTGGTGTGACTTGTACAAAATATATCCTTAAATTTTAGAACCAAAAAGTTTTTATTAGCGCCATCTGTGTGTGATCTACGGAACTATTGATTAGTTCTTTAATGTATTCATAGATGGCGCTACTCACACATGGACAGAATTTATCAATATTGCATTTTTATGACTGACTAATCGAAAACCTGTAAAAAACAATATTCAATATCAGTTGTATTTTAAATTAATTTCTTCATTGATCTCCTTACAATATTAATTTCTTTGATTAAATAGCTTTTTGTACGGTTATTAATAAGTATCTCTGCGCCCTGACATCTCTAATCGTCAAAACATAACAGACATACATACTTTGTCTTGATACCATCTTGTGGTTTTTTATTTTGTATATTTATACATAAATATTTTGTAGACACACAAAACATTTTTTGCCAATGTCAGCTATACCGTGTACGCTCCTTACTTGACACTGGCGAATCGTCATTGGACAGGAGCCATACATAAACGAAGAGAAGAACAGACATACTAAGAAAGGAAAAAATAAACCAAATCGGTTCAGGTTCAGGTAAACGAAAAATATTTTACGGGGCGATACGTGAGCGACAAACGCGCACGCGTCCTGTCACCCCTACTAAATCGGATGTCGAGCGCGAGCGGCGGGAGGTTTTAGTGCGGTTCAACCGCCACATAACCCACTCACGGGGCGAGTGGAAGTCCGGCGATTTCCTCCCGTCACAAAAAAAAAATGGTGCATAATCCTTTCATTGAGGTTCAAAAAGAGATCCCATTCAGTGTCTCCTGACATTTTGGAAGTACATTACCATATCGGACCAACTTACGATCAGGCGGCATACCTACAAACATTACAAAAATCACCATGTACCACGAACAAACAATTAAGACAGCGGAACTCCAAATTAGCTATTACTTAGTCGCGATCCACCGTTATCTCGGGGCCCGTAACTCCTTGCTAACTGTTATTGCCATCATTCTGGACTGATTTAAACAAGACACTGCTGAGGCGTGAACACTTGATAGCTAAGACGCGTGGATTTCATGTACTTATTCTTAAGCACTGTGATTTTTCTGATTCTATTTTGAAGGTAAAACAAAAGACGAATGATTATTTTTCTAGTCGTCTAGTATGTTGCGATATAGGATTAAGACCTCTTTTTAAAGACAAGCTTTAAGATACTGGAACTCATGTAGAAGAGTGCTAGCTAAGATAAGTAAAACGAGCACAAACACAATAGGTTTAAGAACATTCTTATTTATCCCGTCTTACTTGACGCAGACGAAGTTGCTCCGGCTGTAACTCCTTGCTAACTGTTATTGCCATCATTCTGGACTGATTTAAACAAGAAACTGCCGAGGCGTGAACACTTTATAACTAAGATGCGTGGATTTCATGTACTTGAGAATGCACTGTGATTTTTATCATTCTACTAGCTGGCCCACACAACTTCGTCTGCGTCACATAAGGAAATTTTCTAACCGTTTAAACCTTCCCTGGACTTCTACGAATATTTCAAGATTAGAATAAGCCAAATCGGTTCAGTCGTTCTCGAGTTTTAGCGAGACTAACGAACAGCAATTCATTTTTATATATAAGAAAGAAGTTTTTGATGGTAAAACAAAAGACGAACGATTACATGTCAAGTTGTCATGCAAAGGTGTGTATATGAAATAAAAAACGTTTTTAAAAACAAGCTTTAAGATACTGGATATCATGTAGAAGTAGAGTGCTGACCAAGACAAGTGAAACGAACCCAAACACGATGGGTTTGTCTTGTTTAGTACAGGAGTTCCTATGGCTACCTTCCGACTTCATAATCAGCAGAAATTTCAGGTCAGTCGGAAATCGAGATTTTCGTCACATTTAACCCGCAAAATTCCACCTGAACCCACAGTCATTCACCGCCTTACAGGTTCATAGTTACATCCAGTGCAAGTTGGTTCAAAACTATTGAAAATATAGTGGGCCAAAATCAAAATGTGTCCAAAATCAAAACATGACTTTGTCATGATCCTCTACAAACCTACCTAAATAGATTTCTTTAAACACTCGCGGTTATCTACATCACTTACACTATTACTAAACGGGTTCTTACCACGATTATTTTTAATTGGAGGTCCCGATATTTCAGCACTGTTTCAAGCGCCATGATCACGGGAAGACTGAAGAACTGCGGGTAGGTCATCTAAGAGCAGACAAATCTGTCTACCCTCTTTCTCGTTCGTTTGTCTGAAATATCGGGACCTCTCAGTTAAAAATAATCGTGGTAAGAACCCGTTTAGTAATAGTGTGAGTGATGTAGATAACCGCGAGTGTGTAAAGAAATTTATAGTGGTCTTAAATCAAAATGTGTCCAAAATCAAAACATGACTTTGTGATGACCCTCTAAACCAACCAAACCTACCTAAATAGGTTCTATACCCAAATATAAGGAGGATAAAACGTAGTCTTCCAAAATCAAAATGATTCTTTAAAACTATAAAAGAGGTCGGGGTTCAACGATGCCTCCCCGTGAGGATTACACGGTCGCCGAGGAGACATTTAGTCCTGGCATTTGGAGTATTTATTCGCATAATAATAATTCCTCAACGCGTCGACGGGGGCGCCACCGTCGTTAAGAGTTATAGCTCGGGGAGACACCTTCAAGGTGATGTCTATGAACGTTGGACTAGTGTGGATAATTTTAAGCCTGAGTTTGTTTTGCAAGACTTTTACAAAGCAGAGAGCAGATAGAGAGCTTGCGGTCCACCTGATGGTTACCGTCGGTAATGAATTGCAATGCCAATGAATTGAGGATCCAAACCGGACGCGCTATACTCTAAGCCTGGATATAATGTATCAGTACAGTACTAGCTAATAAAAGTCAAACGAGCCCAAACACGACGAGTCTATCTTGTTTAGCACAAGAGTTCCTATGACCACCTTCTGAAACGCCGTTGAAGCGCGTTTTATCATTTTATTGCATTCTCTGCTTGCAGAATGTCAGCTCAATCAGAAACCGGGAAATAGGTCACATTTAGTTTGCAAGATTACATCCGAACTTACATAGTTACATCCAGTGCAAGATAAAATAAAGCTTGTAAAAATCCTATCCATGTTAAGCCATCATTTGTCATCCACCATCAAAAGATTAAGGCATTAACCGTTACAAGGCTTGCGTCCTTCGCAGTAGAACCAGCTCAATATTGTTATGCTTTACTCATTTCACACTGCCTTTGTTAGCATTTGCACTTAATGTAGGAAATATTTCAGTTAGTTTGATTAGCTGATGGAGGGAGTTTAGGAGGTTTTCAGTTTTGGCAACTACCGTTCGAGAAAGAATAGGATTCGAGTCGATTTCTCGACTGTCTACTCATCATCTTTACTTGTAGTTATATAATTTATTTTGAAGAAACACTTTAATTACAATCTTTAAGATTTTGGATATCATTTAATAGTTCTCGCTAAGATAAATAAATCGAGCCCAAACAGGAGTTTATCTTGTTTTAGTATAGGAGTTCTTATGGCTATCTTTCAACTCTATCAGAACAGCTTCATTGTATCATATCATTGCATTGTCACGCAATATACATCTGTCAAATGACAGCTCAATTGATAATAGGGAAGTTGGTCAAATTCAACTCGTAAGATTCCACCCGAACTTACATAGTTACATCCAGTACAAGTTAATATAAAGCTTGTAAAAGATAACCTTCCCCATACGTGATACATATCTAAATAATTAAAAATCGATCTCAACTTTAATACTAAAAAACAGACTTTCCAATTAGACTACATCGCCAATGCAGTCTGTGAATCCTATTATGCAACTTGAAATGAAAACCCGACTGAAGTGTAAATTGAAGATTTGATTCGAAAAATGGAAGATCATTCAAAGACAATGTATTCTTTATTTCAAATTGGATTTTCGTTAAATTTACCATTAGGTAAGTTAGATTTGTGTTGTTTGCAACAATGCGTAAGAGGTGTGCATCCCTGGTGCGCAGGGTGCGGGCTGGCTCCAACAGTGTCCTGAATATGATCGCCACCAGACTCGATTGTGTGTATGTGAATCGCTGCTGTGCTGTTTCGCATGGAGCGGTACAGTAGCGACTTTTAATTTAATTACTAACATAGCTTGTAAGTTATTTGTAATATTAACATTTTTTTGGGCCATTGGTAGCCTTCAAATAAAGATTTATATATATGTTACATATTAATTAAATACTTTGAATTTGTTTTTATATAATTACCTATCTAGTACCTTTATTGGACATATACATTCTTTATTAGCGATGAAAAATTAATATACATGGCATAAAAAGAAAAATAAAAGCTACCTTTAGTATTTATTATTTTAAGAAGTAAGAATATAAATAATTCGCACTAGGCTGAATTTTGGTAGGATTGTTCAATACACTATTATAAAGGAAATGTGAAAAGTCCTCATCGATCCGTCACGTGCAAAAAAAGTTACTCGGGGTCAAAAGTCCCAAAAACGGGTTTTTCGCGATTTTCAGCAAAATGGTAAGTTTTATCATAAAATTAGCTCAGACAAAAATTGTAGATCAGATAATTATCAACAAAAAATATCTTAATACTAGGGGTGTGCGAATAATTCGAACTTACGAATTATTCTGGAGTGAAAACACGTGTTTAAAACTGTTCTTTCTCGAGTAGAATACGAATACGATTTAGTTGCTGCTGAGGCTAAGTATCATTATGACTGCTTAAATTCCTTCTTAAGACCTAAAACTGGGGTTAAAGTCGGTCGACTGTAAGATGAATCTACGAATCTGGCAATGGAGGAAATATTATATATCTTATAATGATACAATAAGGTACGAAGCAGCTGCAGTTTTTCCTCGTCCTCCTCATGTCCTACGACCAGAAAGTGGCACACTTATTCAATACGTTGTAGACAATGCTGATATTAATGTAAATACGCTAGACGGTAATAATACGCTCCACATAATGGGTATTATTCAAATTGTTACTCCAAAAGATTCCGTTTTACTAGAAGAACTTATGCCACGAGTAAGAGAAGCTTTTTCAGCAAAAGATTTTCAGGCAAAAGCTCATGTGCCGATCCAGATCTATCAAAATGATGATATCTTTCAACTTTTTGAATCGTTATATCTCAAAAACGGTGGCTCTTAGGAAAAAAAGTATTTAGACATTTTTTATTGATAATTATCTGATCTTCATTTTTGTCTTAGCTAATTTTATGATAAAACTTACCATTTTGCTGAAAAACGCGAAAAACCTGTTTTTGGGACCTTAGACCCCGAGTACATTTTTTTGCACGTGCCGGATCGATGAGGACTTTTCACATTTCCTTTATAATAGTGTATTGAACAATCCTACCAAAATTCAGCCTAGTGCGAATTATTGTAACCTTACCCCTATTTTTTAGTCTAATTTGACCGGACTATATGTGTAATGACTACTTCATCAATGACATGACATGAGAAGGCAGAAACACTCGCATTATAAAATGAACCTAGAAGCTATATTTTATTTGTATTCAAACTTTTTAGTTTTCGCGATGACTCTGTCTCGCGCTATGAAAAACTAAATTCAAATTCAATTCTGTGTCAAATTTCACTTTTCTTTCTATCCATGTAGAGATTAGTCGCATTTTAATTTTCTTTTCCTTTTTATATCAATTTATTGTATTCCATAAATACAATAAATAAATAAATTATTAGGTTGTGGTTTCAATAATATTCCAACACAAAGTGTAGCTTACTTTTGCAAAAAAAAACTGTTTGAATATCTACTTCACCAAGAAAGTCATAAATATTTCAAAACTAAACGTTCAAATGTTAACCCCACCATCGCCGGCATTAAATTGATACCCGTGCTTACCTCGTCACGACCAAATATCCTAAGATTAGGGTCTGAAGAATTAACCCTTCGCAGACGATTCCCTCGAATTACCACACCTTTGATTGTCTTAAGCTTTTGGTTTTCGGATAGTTTGGGTTCGATTTAAAGTTAATGTGGTGTTTTTGAGAAGAGAAAAGTTGGTTATATTTTTTTGCTTAAATATTTCACACAAATATTGAAATAAAATACTTGAAATGAAATACTTTATTTTCAACATTGATGACACATAGACTAACCAAGGTGAACCAAATTAAACCGACGTTACATGGTAAGCTTATAGTGGGAAGGAACGTCTGAGCCCGTACTAGTAAAAACTGTATCACGGGTGCAGGAGTCCTTCATATAATACAAGCCAGGTCAACAGATAATGACTAAAATAACATAGAAAAAGGCATACACAGTAACATGTTTTCATAGGTTTATATGACAAAAGTAAATTCATGTACTTCTTGTAATGTCACATATACATTATTATACACTAGCTTTTGCCCGCGACTTCGTTCGCGTGGACTTCAGGTTCGTCCCGTATTATCAAAAATTGTAGCCTATGTGTTATTCTGATGTATAAGCTATATTGTGGTAAAGTTTCATTCAAATCCATTCAGTAGTTTTTACGTGAAAGAGTAACAAACATCCATACATCCATACTTACAAACTTTCGCCTTTATAATATTATGATTATGATGTGTATTTCGTGTTTGAATGTAAAGTTTATTCGTATAACACTTCAAAATAACCAAAAACATAACACTACATAAAACAGAGGTATCAGAACGAGAGCCGTAATAGACCAAGAAGCCGACTGGATATATGGGCGCCGATAAAAACGTATCCATCCAGATATGCGTACAGTAAATCACCACTTAATAGTCGAGGAGGCCGTAAATATGTCAACGAGCGCCAATATCTCGCTCCCGGCCTTTTTTCCGAGTTGCACTGCCTCCGCTCGTCTGAGACACTCATTCTTAATGTCGTGCGCGATTGCTTTATGTCCCACGTTGTATTTTATATGGGATTTGCGATTGTTTTAACTGATTAGCTGGTCTGATTGTGGTAGGATAGCTTGGCGTCATATTATAAGACTGCTTTATACTATTATAGACTTGCTATTCGTAACGTCGTGTGCACCAGAAGGTGTTCAGGCAGGACTGTTAGATTTTAATAAGACCTACAAATCCGTAGTACATCACTTGTTATTTGTTAAGATTTATTAAGATCGCAGGAACACGCTGGATACAGGCCGCTACCAACCGGTCGCATTGGAAATCCTTGGGGGAGGCCTATGTTCAGCAGTGGACGTCTATAGGCTGATAATGATGATGATAAGTTACTCGTGTAATGTAATTTTTGAATGGCGAAAGATTTTTTAAAACAGTCCAGCATTTTTTGAGCCTTTCATTACAACCAAACAAACTAAGTTTTCATCTTTATAATGTTAGTGTGTGAGAATCCTGGAGTTGATGAGTCGTGTCATAACAGTAGTCAAAAACCCTACACAAAAATACAAATAAATAGCTACTATCTTAAATTACCAACATAAATGATCATAACTAAGAAAAATAGCACTATGAAAATACTTTCATGCATTTTCAACGGGTTCTTACCACGATATTTAATAATTTGAGTTGTCTCGATATTTCAAGGTTGTTGCAAACGTCATGATGACGAGAAGACTGGATACTGCGGGTCGATTTAAGAGCAAACAAATCTGTCTACCCTCTTTCTCGTTCGCTTTTGGGTAGTACCACCGGAACTCAAACTCATATCACGACACACCACACTCACTGTATCTACAAGAAAAACCGCGAGTGTCTGAATAAGTTTATAACTATGAAAATACTTGTTCGAATTCCGCCGACTGCTCACGTAATTACTAACGTATAATTACAAAACAATAAATCATTAATCTCTAATCATTAAACAATAAACCATCGAACCGTTGAACTCGGAATCCTCTAAAAACTAATTAAAATCAAATTAATCGTTAAAAAAAGGCATCACATCAAATTGACCGTAAAATTTCAAGAAAGAAAAACAATGGGGTTCCGGCGATAACGGCTCTGGACTTAAATTAAATCGGAGTCGTTTCGACGAACCCTTCACTTCTGTAAACATATGGGTGGGTAATGGGATAGCGAACGCAGCGTACAGGTTTGAGAGTCTTTAAACGTAGATCGCAAGATTCGCAAGTAATTTATTTGGGAAACAAAGTTACAGATAATTTTATGAATAATAATAATACAGAGACCAACAAAGTTTCCACAAATTAAAGTGACTCATAAGTTTATACAGCGCAACTAATATGATTCCTATCAATTATTAAGGTTACATATAAGTAGACTAATCTAAGAAAGTCGCAAGTAAGGCTAAAGCGAAAACAAGAAAAAACAATCGAAATAACAATTGTACTAGAAATTACCGTTGAAGATCCCTGAGCGACGGTAGCTACTCACATTCAGGTGGCCCGTTGTCTAGTCTGCTTATACGTCAATAAAGAAAAATAGATAGACCAGCCGTCCTCAAAAACATTCAATTACAGAAAATCGAATGCTAAATTTTACTAGTTTGAAGAATTTACTTGGTTGTCCACTTTGGCCTATTTTTAAGGCACAATAAATCATCTGCGTAAACTGAATATCGCTAGAGATTATATTCTAAACTTGCTTTGTTAAGAGAATGGACCATATCTTATCAACTGCAGCTAATTGTATTCAATTGTTCTTAATATACCTACAGTGAAGTCGTGGTGGCCGAGTGGTCGAAGCGAAAAAGATTTATGTGAAAAAGATTTATGTGCAATTTTTCACAACACCTCTGACTATAAACGGTGAAAGAAAACATCGTGAGGAAACCTGCATGTCGGAAAAGGGTTCTAAAAATCCTTTGAAGATATGTGTAGTCCCCAATCCGCACTGGGCAAGCGTGGTGGACTATGCCTAATCCCTCTTCTGAGGAGACCTGAGCTCAACAGTGGGCAGTAATGGGTTGCTACAGTATACCTACAGTGTGATTATTTTTCAACCAACTTTACCTCAAAAATTCGTAATCTAAGATAACCTGCCGCGTTTCATTCGCTCATTAATGATCCCGTATATTTTTTTTGTAGCAGAGTAACTCCAAACTCAAGCCAAGGTATGAATATTTACGAAAGCATTAATTATTTTTTAACTTTCTTCCGACCTTAAGAGGCTTTTCTTAGCCAGCGAGCGTCGAGAAAGAACACTAAACGACTCGCTTTATTTATAGTTGGGGAAATCCTCGCTTTTTTCTTTTTAAAAATACGTTAACGGGTTACGTATTTTTTTAGTTAAATTTATAAGTTTTTTAGATGTTGTGTTTTTTATTCCTGGTGGAGTTATAGCTTGTTTTAGAAGTTGGTGTTGTTGAAGTAGTTTCTGTACCAACCCATTACTGCCCACTGTTGGGCTCAGGTCAGGTCTGCGGATTGGGGACTTCACATATTTTCAAAGGATTTTTAGCACCCTTTTCCGACATGCAGGTTTCCTCAAGATGTTTTCCTTCACCGTTTTTAGCCAGTGGTGTTGTGAAAAATTGCACATAAATCTTTTTCACATTTAGATTTGGAGGTACAAGCCGGCCGGATTTGAGCCCGCGACCTCCCGTTCGGAAGGAAGCGCTTCGACCACATCATTCATTTGAGTACCATTATTTACTACCTACTATTTATTGGATTATATTTATCTTTAAACTCACCGAGCAAGTCCCTTTTTTCTCTAGTGTATCAATATTTTTAAAACCATTTCACCATATTAAAGTCGTGATTTTCATGAAGTTTAGGGAGTTTTGGATATTCTGATCGGTTTACAAAAAAATATTTCACCAATAGAAAGCCGTATATGGCCGTGTCTGAGGTCAACCTCAATTTCTAGGATTCATATGTAACGCAGACGACATTGCATTGGCCAGCTAGAGTAAAATAATTTAATGCAAAAAAAATATATATAATCTTCTTATCTTATATATAAAAATGAATTGCTGTTCGTTAGTCCCGCTAAAACTCGAGAACGACTGAACCGATTTGGCTATTTTTAATCTTGAAATGTTCGTAGAAGTCCAGGGAAGGTTTAAACGGTGAGAAAATTTACTTATGTGACGCAGACGAAGTTGTGTAGGCCAGCTAGTCTTCTTATATATAAAAATGAATTGCTGTTCGTTAGTCTCGCTAAAACTCGAGAACGACTGAACCCATTTGGCTTATTTTAATCTTGAATATTCGTAGAAGTCCAGGGAAGGTTTAAACGGTGACAAAATTTCCTTATGTGACGCAGACGAAGTTGTGTGGACCAGCTAGTTTGTAATAAAAAAGTAATTTTGTGTGAGATGTGTTTACTAACGCCATCTGTTAGCGAGTAACGTAACAACAAAGTTCATAAAAATTTTCAAGTGTTATTATTGGCTTATTTATTTATTTATTTTTCGTTAATATTATTATAGAAGAATACTTTAGGTTTTTGTTATATTCTATTTTTGTTATTAATGATTACTTTTTATTTAATATTTTTAATCTGCTGGCCGATGATTTGACTTTGACTTTGATATAACTTTCTTCTATTGGATACGTATTTCAATTATCTTATTATTTAAATTTTTACTCTCGTTAAAAAAAAAACTTTAGAGGTGTAAAGGGACACCCGGATGGAACGAAGTTCCTTTCGATTAATTAGTGAGGGAAATGTAATATTTTTTTTTATTAGTTTTTAACTAACTAATTATTATAACTTAAATAAAATATTTTGAGGATTTCCGTCTAGCCCCCTTTCGATAACGCACGATAAGGAACTTCGTTCCAATAAATAATTATCAATCAATTTTTTTTTTGCTTTCTTTTTGTACTACACTTTCAGAAATTTTTACCGTAAAACTATTCTCAGTAAATTACTAAAACTAAACACAAACTCCACACCTAAAGGGTTTGTAAGTATATTATCTACCTCATTTCACCCTAACGTAGGGCCTCGTAGCCTCGTAGCACCGTAGCGCCCTACACCGTAGCTCACAATCTACGCTCAAAATCAAAATCGTAAAATGTAATTTTTGTTGATAAAACAAAGAAAACGGACAAATTAGTAATAATAAGAGACAAAGAATGCGCTGAGTTTGATACTACGTTCAAATGAAGCTAGCATACACATTAAATATAATAGCTGAGCTCTGCGCCTTGAGATGACGACGAAAGATTAATGTGGACAGCACTTAATTTTTTTTTACGATATTAGAAAATTTTGCAAAATTCGTACTGAAAACTTGATGGTTCGATAAATAACCTTAACACAGTGCAGTTGGAGGTTACACTGTGATTCAACACCCACATATCCGGCGATTTCCTTCAACACAAAACAAACTACGTGTGAGGTGTGGTATGGTATAAACTTATTCAGACACTCTCGGTTTTCTATAATACTTTCATGCATTTTCAACGGGTTCTTACCACGATATTTAATTAATTGAGTTGTCTCGATATTTCAACGTTGTTGCAAACGTCATGATCACGAGAAGACTGGATACTGCGGGTCTATTTAAGAGCAAACAAATCTGTCTTCCCTCTTTCTCGTTCGCTTCATGACGTTTGCTATAACGTTGAAATATCGAGACAACTCAATGAATTAAATATCGTGGTAAGAACCCGTTGAAAATGCATGAAAGTGTTGTGGTATAGTATGCTTGCTCAGCCATGTTTCAGATGAGGTATACAGGGTGTCCCAAAACTATGCGACATTTTTTTTTTTTTTTTTTTTATTTTATTGCCATGCGACATGAACGGAAAGTACCTTAAATATTTGCTGAAAGAAAACATCATTTTATTTTTGATGTTTTATAATATTGCAATCAAAGTTTTTTCGTAATTCGTTTAGTTTGTCTAAAAATCGAAAAAAAATAACACCCTGTATTTGTCTGATGCTAATCGAAAGAACAATTAATTATAAATTTTTACTAATGTGGCGACTAATAATAGCGCGCGAGATCCTGAATCGCGGTTACAACATTTGCACGTCGGGGTCACCAGTTGCGGTTATCTCTGACCGGGCGAGGTAGTGTATGCCCGGTCAGGCCGAAGTCCACTGTAGTAGAATTCAGATGTCGTATACATGCGAAGATTTTTGCAAATGTTGTAACCGCGATTCAGGATCTCGCACGCTATTATTGGTCGCCACGCTAACAAACATAGTGTCCTAAACTAACGAAACAATGTGAAATGTTCAATTAAACATTTTAAGTACCTTATTTTCCGCTATTCAAGGTCTTAACACCCAGCGGGCATCCTGTGTATCGCTAAACGTAGACACCTGATGGTAAGCGGTCACCGTCGCTCATGAACCTCTGCAATGCCAGGGCAATGAGGGGCTGTTATCTATCGCCTACCGATACAGGACTTTTCTTAAACCTCGTTTAAAGAGAGACATGTCATAGCGCTCTGGGAACACCGCGTATAGCCGCGTATACCGGGAATATCCACGTAAAGTACACCCACAGCAGCACCAGAAGCCTCACCAACAAATTCTCGGCTCATTTGTTTTTTATTCATCCACCGCCCGGCGTAATCGAAAGAATAAATTGTGAGCAACTGCGCACAGGCCGCCCGATACCACGCCGCTCTTGTTAGCCGTGTAATAACAGAAATATACTTAAATAATACTTAGAACGGTTATCAAACTTTAAACTCTGCTCTATGCAGAATTGGATTAAGTTTTAGCTTGTTTCTTGTGTGAGTTTTAGTAGCTTTTCTTTTAAGTATGCACGGTGTGGCGACCAATAATAACGCGCGAGATCCTGTATCGCGGTTACAACATTAGCAGAAATCTTCGCATATATACGACATCTGAAATCTACTACAGTGGGCTTCGGCCTGACCACCATACACTACCTCGCCTGCAAGGAGATCTCCCTTTGGCCATAAGTCCACTGATCCCACACACGACGATATTATTATGTATACATTACATACACTTATAGTTTAACATCAACTGTGAAATGATAATTAAGAGGATTGATTTTATGTATATCCTAATCATATTCATATGCTAAATACTGTCACATACTTATTGTTATTTTACATCTAATTAAGTGCTGATAAGTGCGTAAATCTGAAAACTTATATGTGGAACATGTCGTTTGAATTGTATGAAACTAATCTTAAATTTAGTCTGTTAAAAAATCTTGTACAATTTGTTTGTGTTCTTATTATAATATATAAAAAAATAATAATATATAGGTTCAAAAAACTTGAGAAGGTACTTTTTCGAATATTAATTTTTAATGCATTAATTTTTGACCTTCTGTAAGTGGAACCATGTGACCGTAAGTAGGTGATGGCCCCGAATGCCCTGGAATTGCAGAAGTTTATGAACGATGGTAACCACCTACGGTCAGACTCGTAGACTATGGTCATAGGCTCGTTTATTTGTCATGTACTTAATAATATTTTTATATCAATAATGAAAACGACCAACTTCTATTTCTCAAGCATAGTACAAAAAATACCAGTTAGATCATTATCAAAATTTTATCGTTGAAAGAAAACATCATTGCGATACTCAGGTATATAGATATATAAATAATTAAAGATCCTTCGAATATCTAAACTCCTTAACTCGAAATCGGTTCAGTAGAATAAAAACTTACCCCTACAACGTCACGACTCTGACTTTGATATTAGTATAGGTCTATCTAAAGCCAATGTCCACTGAAATAAAACTGATATTTCGAACTAGAGTTATAAATTGTAATGGTCAGGCTATCGTACAGAAGCAACTATTTTGGCATCGACCCGTCAAATCGATACAATCCGTTCTACACTTGATGGGGACAAGTTTGAAACTTTGAACATTTTTGCAGGGTTGTGAATGCATTTATGAATCTCTTTTTTTATTGCTTTTTAGACATACGAGCTAACGGGTCATCAGATCGTAAGCGGTTACCGTTGCTCATGGACCTCTGCACTATCAGGGCCGCTACCTACGGCCTACCTTCAAGTGTTGACAATAAAAGTAAAACGAGCCCAAACACGACGGGTTTTCTGGCATTGTCACTATTTTTCACGCGATATACATCTGACAAATTTAGCTTGCAAGATTCCAATCGAACTTACATAGTTACATACAATGAAGTTAATACAAAGTTTGTAAAAATAGTTATTAATAAAACTAGTGATGGACATCCGAGTTCCGGTTACCACTGACCCCTAGGTCGTCAATTGACGTACCGGACCGATTGCCCAGTATCGGGTCCTCGCAGTCACGACACACAATGTACATTGTAGTGTTTATTTCACTTTACTAACATAAAGTGTGTTATTTGTTGATGTATATCTTTATTGTTAGTTATTATTCAAATCGGTTTAGTTACAGCAAAATGTATCAAACACTGAAAGAATTTTTAAATCAAAAGTAATCATTAAAATCGATTCAGTTACAAAAATTTTTATCAAATATTCAAAGTCATTTCGAACTAAAATCATAAAAAGCTAACTTCCACTTACACCATTACATGATATAACCACAAAAATTATTACAAAATAAAAGTTAATAATGCAATCAAAACAACAAAACGCTTCGAAGTTTAAAATCGTATACGTATTTATTTCGGCCATTATAACCCTGCTACGTATAGTGGTACCGTAATTATCGTAAAATGTTACATGTTTATGTATTTTTAATTCCACCGTATATCGTCGATCGAAACGATACCGAGGAACGTTCGTATCGCGTGATTCTTTTTTGTTTTTGTAGAAAAGGTTACTGAAATTGTTTTTTTTAATTTGTTATATTTGTGTTATGGATGTTAGTTTAACTTTAAGGAATTATGTTAGAAATAATATTTGAAAAAAAAAATGTTTTTAGATTTTTAGATATTTCTTTAAAAACTCTTTGTTATGTTTTATTGTTTGTTTAGAAAAAAATACAGTACCAAACTTTTTTGTAAGGACCGATTTTTATAATCCAATGAAGTTTATACTTCTCATGCAACTAATAAAAATCAGACTCATTAATCCTAGATAATAATAATCCGTTGTTAATTAAGAAAATTGTATGTTTTGTGTTTTTTTTATGTTCTCTTTGTGTGTGTGTGGAATAAATTTACTTCCTTTCTATAGACGCAGACGATATTGTGCAGGTCAGCTAGTCGTAGCATGTGAACGAACCTACGTGGAATGAACCACGGGCCAGCCAACAATAAACTTGGTTTAATGTTGTGATTCCGACGGTGGCTATTGTTTATAATATCGCGCGGAATATTTGATTATACGCCACTCAATTTTACGAAAATTTTTATATAAAATTGCATTGTTGGGGTAGAATACTTTTTAGGGATTTTTCAGGGTAAATAGAACCTATATTAAAATAGATACCTATATTAAAATTATATGACTGATAAACGAGCCTACGGTTCACCTGATGGTAAGAGCTTCTACAACGCCCGAATTTCTTAAACCTCGTGTTAAGTAGGAAATATCCTAGCGCTCTGGAAATACCAGGATGGGTCATTCAGAATAGTACAAAGCAATATAGGTTTGATAGTTAATTTAATTCACCATTTGTGACCTTAACTTAAGATTACTCGTAATTCAGTAACCTTAAATATAAAAGCTATAAAAGGTAAATTCAAGAGTATTGATGTCAACACAGCCAAATATACAAACAGACACACGCAGACAAATTTCACGTAAAAATCATAAAACTCAATTCTGCATTCGACAAAATAACAATAAACACAATTACATTAACTGCAATCGTTCTAATTGAGCGTAATTCCAGATGACATCAAACCAGACGCTGGATTCAGTTTTAATTCCCTCACAAAGTACAGTAATGCACACTAATTAGTATTACCGATCGTTTTTTGATAATTGTCGTGTTTGCTCAGTGAAAGCATTCAGGCGGTTTTTACTAAAATATTATTAACTGGTAAATGTCATTGGAAGAGCTACGCCTGAGAAACTTTTTGTGTCTATTTAAATATGCAAGAAATATAGATGGTATTTATTTATCTATAATTTTGGTTTGATATATAATTATGTACTACTGAAATAAAGTCATCGTATTATAAGTTTTATCTTTTTATTAATTAAGAAATGTTTTTACTTTTTTTAGTGATTATCATGGTCTTATGTTAACGTAGAATGCACTAGAAAGAATAATTTAAGTCCTACAGAATATCTGAACTCTCGGGAAAATGATAAAAACAAAGCTAAAAAAGATCTGAAGTTGACGACAGTTTTATTAGGCTGCCTGCATACACGTAGTATTTTTAAAAAAATATTTCTATTTGGTCGAAATAAACTAATTATCTAACATGTAGACAGTGAATTTGTACTATAGTAGATATTATGGTACCCAAATATTGCTCACATAGTTTTAGGTTTATGACATTTTTAGTTTTATCTACTGAACCGATTTCGAAAAGTTATTTTATACTAGCCTGCGACGTCGTCTGCGTGAACCATATGTTTTTTTCAATTCTTCCCGGCAACTATTCGATTTTTTCTCGCCGTAAAAACCATCCTTGAACTTCAACGAACATTTAAAAAAAAATATTTGGCCAATTTGGTCGAGGCGTTGTTGAGTTATGCGCTTACCAACACATTTTGCGATTCATTTTTATATATAAGATTTTACTTATCCAAAACCCCGTTATTTATGAGTGGTCAGTTTGAAATATATATATATATAAATAGCTCTACGTGTGTACGGACAGCCTTCATTGTATCACAACTCGCCGCACAATACGAGCGGGTCTCGTGTGCGTTGTCAAACAGTATCGATGCAATAAAGTGCGTCGCAATACGGAGCACCACGCTCTACGTAAGTACGACGGTGCGGTCACAAGCGGAACATACCTATATCTATAGAGCTGTTACAACTTTGTTAATGCAGGGTAAATTTTTAAAGACGGTACATATTGAAGGAGGAATTCGGAAGTATTTTATTTTCACATGCAATAGGTATAAATAAAAATCGGTACCTAAAATTTGATCTTCAAAAATTGTTTATACGATAATAATATTAGTGCTCGTATGTAACCAGCAACAATCATGGCTTTCAATACAATAAAAAATCACCCTGTATATTTTAGGGTTTTAGTTTTATTAAATTTTTTTCGACAGACAACAGCCAGTTAACGATCACTTATCCTTCTTTAGAAGGAGCTTCTTCAGAATCCTTAATAGTAGGCCGTAGTTCATTCCAACTGTACTGTACTGTAACAACCCATTACTGCCCACTGCTGGGCTCAAGTCTCTTCCGAAGAGGGGTTCATTACAACATTTTACAAATAATACAAATTAACTTTTTTATTTCAACAGATAACAGTTAGTAGCAATATTATTTTTAAAAAATCTGTATTTAACAAAATCATACTTTACAACATCTCTATACAAATTTTACAATTCAGCCAATTAAAACAAGGCAAGTCTAGGTCGGCCATCTTAAATCTGTGCATCCGTGCATCGACAATAACCGAACGGGTATTGCGCAGTAACAATTTACAACACTTGGGATGTTTGAATTCGCTTTTAGATTCCATCTTTACGATAATCTCTTGTCTTTACTGTGTATTTTTTGGAGAGAATGGTGCGCAGCGGCCAGTCTCCTGTACAAGCCTATTCCTGTCGGATTCCTTTTGAATTCTGAAACAGTACTAAGAACAAGGAAAAGTATTTTTTCAAGATGGTTTATTGACGAATTTGAAAATGTAGTCATCGTTACCGATGTATAATACTGACTAAAGTGATGTAAGAAAATCTTTAATTTTTAATGCCACCTAGACTAACAAGAATACGTATCGCCTGATCGTAAGTTATTACCGTTGCTCTTGAGCCTTGAACAATGCCAAGGTATTGAAGATCTATTCTTAAACCTCATTTAAAGAAATTTATTTTTTTGCGTGACAGATTAATAGAAAAAAGAAAGAAAACTATGATTATAATATAATTAACGAATAACTAATTCTAAACAAAAACAAAGCTATAATCAGTACACTAAACAACGATGCGACTATTGATCACGTTTTACCGCGTTTTGTCGCAGCGTTGCATCCTTTGATTATAATCACTAAATCATATTTAGTGCGGTCATTATCGGGTGCGCTCGTTATAGAGAACGGATAAATGATGGCTGTGCCGGTGAGATTTCATAATATTAGATATTTTATATGTGGATTGTAAATTTATAGTTGTGTTGCGTTGTTGTGGCAATTTTAGTGATTAAAAGGGTCATTAATGTAATTTTAGCAAATTATAATTGTCAGCTTGCTACGGAAAGTTTTCTCGTCCACAATACCGCAGTGTCTCAAGACAAAAGTCTTCGACCAGTGTGTGTTGCCAGTGATGACCTATGGATCAGAGACTTGGCCGCTCACGATGGGTCTTATTAGACGACTCAGAGTCACTCAAAGAGCAATGGAAAGGGCTATGCTGGGTGTTTCTCTGCGTGATCAAATCAGAAATGAGGAGATCCGCAGAAGGACTAAAGTAATCGACATAGCCCGAAGAATTGCATCTTTGAAGTGGCAATGGGCAGGACACATTGTGCGAAGAACGGATGGCCGGTGGGGTCGAAAAGTTCTGGAGTGGCGGCCACGAACCGGTAGGCGCAATGTTGGTAGACCCCCCACAAGATGGACCGACGATCTGGTCAAGATTGCGGGAGGTCACTGGATGCAGATGGCGCAGGACCGGTCGATGTGGCGAAGTTTGGGGGAGGTCTATGTCCAGCAGTGGACGTCTATAGGCTGATGATGATATGATAATTGTCAGTAGTTAGCTTTGTTGTACTTAGATTTTGTTAGAGAAAATTTTGTCATATTTTTCGTACACATTTTTTGGATTAAACCTGACCTTTAAAAAAAACTTTTATGCTGAGCAAAATAAATGTTTTTTTTTTTCGAAGAGAGACTATCGAGCCAACCTCATAATTGAGTAGTGGTACGTGGCCATTATCATACATGAGCGTCTACAATACCAGTTTTCATTGATCAGTTATTCCCTGAAGCCCATACAACCTAATCATTCCGACTTCATTGTAATTGCATAATAAGTTCGCGAACGATACACCATAAAACATACTAATACTCGTTCGCTAAAACAAGGTGGGTTATTGGACATTACGGCCGGTCCGCGCCGATATCGACTCCAAATTAACGCTAATACGATCATAAAACCGTCAACGAGATGCGATAGATGCGCGATTGCAATTGTACACTATTGCTGTTTATACGACGCACTCTAGTTTAGCGTATAGTATTTATGTTGTATTTTGACTGAATTATCTAATATATATTATAAAGGCGAAAGTTTGTAAGTATGGATGGATGTATGGATGTTTGTTACTCTTTCACGTAAAAACTACTGAATGGATTTGAATGAAACTTTACCACAATATAGCTTATACATCAGAATAACACATAGGCTACAATTTTTGATAATACGGGACGAACCTGAAGTCCACGCGAACGAAGTCGCGGGCAAAAGCTAGTCTTTAATATTTTTTGATTAAAACATGAATTATATTTTTCTGAACAGGCCAGTTTATGCTCTTTGTTAATCTTAATTTTAAAAAATACGCAATTTATAACAACATTACCGGTTCAAAGCTTTCCCTCTGATTCCTAAGTTTCACTGCTCAGAGTCATTACGGTGGTCCCTGCTGTGAATCCTGACTACAGGACTTCAAGTGGTGGGAGTAAGAGGTGGGTTAATACAAATGCAAATAATTTATTTTCAAACATAAAACTAATTTACATAAGGAGTTCAACAATGACCCCCCACTAGGCTAATAATATTCGTTACTGACTTGAAATTAAGAAAAAAATAATTATGAAAAAACTTCCATATTGAAGCTAACGCTAAAAAGATCATTAAATCATCAACGAGACGCGATAGATGCGCGATTGCAACCGTACACTATTGCTGTTTATCCGACGCACACTAGTTCAGCGTATGACTTATATTAGTGTACTTTGTAGATTTTAATACAATTTATGTAGTTAATTATTGTTAAATTTACAATGATATAACTAAAAATTCAAGTAACCCAGTGTACTGCTGGTGTCAATGATCAAATTGATCAATCAAGTGAGAGAGAGACAGACGTTTTAAAATATTTTGATGACAGCGCCATCTAGCATTAATCATATAAAACAAAATAAGGAATTATTTTAAAAGATTTTAATCACAGCGCCATCTAGCGATAATCATCTAAAACAAAAAAGTGTCGTGACAACTTTTTCATAAGAATTATCGTCTAGCCCCCTTTCGATAACGCGCGATAAGGAACTTCGTTCCAATAATATGGTTATAATAAGGAGTTCTCGAAGCACTGAGGAGTATTGAATTTCTACATTACAGTACACAGTACCCCGTTTTTTAAAGTATAATTACTGCATTATGAATAACAATAAAGCCTTCATTAATTAAACTAAATATAATACAATAACATAATCAGTTCAAAAACCAACTTATGCATAAATCAAACATTACAGAACGAGGTTACTGATTAAATTTGAACCTTTATGTTTGTGCGATAGTTATTATACGTTTAGCAATTAGCAATAGTTGTGGAATTAATCAGGAATATTATCATCATAAGCTCGTACACATACATTGCTGGACATAGTAACAAAGAATCCTCGAAAATTTCGCCATAACGACCGGTCTTGTGCTGTTTGCATCCAGTGACCATCCCGCTCCTGACCAAGTCGTCGATGCGCCTTGTTGGGGATCTGCCCTGTAAATTTTACAGGCATATAAAAATAATTCGAAGTAAAGCATACTTCTGAAAAAAAAGGAATACATTTTCATCATCATCATCAGCCTATAGACGTCCACTGCTGGACATAAGCCTCCCCCAAACCTCGCCACAGTGACCTCCCGCGATCTTGACCAGATCGTCGGTCCATCTTTTTACTATCTACCAACTACATTTTGAACTACTTTAATTTAAAGTGTAGTAATCGTAAGCGTGGTGGACTATGCCTAACCCCTCTTCGGAGGAGACCTGAGCTCAGCAGTGGGCAGTAATGGGTTGTTACAGTAATCGTAAGTTTCGTAATGATACTTTGAAAATGTTTTGGTAGTAAGACCAACACTGTACCATTATAAACCATCATGCTGAGGTTTCTTTAGTTTGGTACCTTTTGGCCACACTATATTACTATTTTAACTTTTAGTGTATTTTTATTCCTGTGTAAATGTATTCTTTTTTTTCTTTCTTTCTTTAACTGCATTAAAGTCTAATGCTATTAGTCGCAATACTAACAATTATCACAATTTATCTAATAACACTACAGCGATCAGAACTCGTTTGGAAAATGGTTGTGCCGCCATAATGAGTGCGCGATTGTCGCTGCTTTGATTTAATGACGCGAAATAATAGCAGTCAATACTATCACCGCACTATACAGAGTGTTTTAGAACCATTTTGTTAACAGGGGGAGGAAGTGAAAAAAAAAGCAGGACTGGTCGTTACGACGAAGTTTGAAGAGGCCTATGTCCAGTAGTGGATTTCCAGTCCAGCAGAGCGTGTCTACAGGCCGATGATGATGACGATTATGGCTGATTTATGATCATTTTTCTTTGGAACTGTTTTAAAAATAGCTTACTTACTTACTCCGCTGGCTTAGTGACCCAAAGTGAGTCTTGATCTCTGATCCTCTTTCGCCAATTCTCTCACGCAAAGCGTGGACTTCTAGTTCTAAATTTTAAGTCTAGATTTAAATTGGCTAACGCTCAATTGATGTTCCATCAACATTATTATTATTCAATTTCCATATTCATTTATTTGCTTATTTTTTACATTATATTTAAAAAAAAAACGTTAACAAAAAAAAAATACAATATAAAAAAACAGAGAGCCACTGGAGACGGGGTCTACGATCCAAACCATCAGTGGTCAGGGCTCAAGAGAGAGGAACCTCCTCACAATACGTGCCGTGTCAAGAACGACCGCCTTCTGAATCAGGCCCTTCACCCAGCTGGGGAGCGAAAGCTTCTCAAGATGACGGTCGAAGCTTTTCGCTATTAGACCGTGCACAGATACAACGATCGAAACAATGATGGTCGATTCACTTACGATCTGGTGGCCCGTTGGTTAGTCTGCCTAAATGGCAACAAAAACACGCCACATGTCACGTATTTAAATTTCGTTTGGGTCTATTAAGTAACAAACATTATTTATTAGGCGAGAGTATCGCTATACCATTTATTAAAATTGCACCAAAATGGAGGGACATTCTGCAGGGAAAATATATTTTTTAAAGGTACACCCTGTATATAGGGAGCGATGACACCGCCGCATTGAGGTAATGGAGGCGCATTATTTTGTGCTAATTAATTTATGATAATGTACCGATAAAGGATCCGGCACAATAAATCTACGTAATTAGCTGTATTTCGTTTATTAAAATGTAATTATTATTTGAATGATGCCTTTCATTAATTATGATCGTTATTAAATAATTTACTTTTTATTGTAATAATTTAATTAATTGTGCACAAAGTTTTACTTAGTTTATACATGTTCATTGTCGGAGTTGTAGGATTGAAATTAAAAAACGTTTGAAGTAATAAATTTCTTTAAACACTCGCGGTTATCTACATCACTTACACGAGACGGCAGCCGATACTGTCAGGGTGGTATGTCGAAATGTGAGTTCGAGTTCTAGTGGTACCGTCAAACGAACGAGAAAGAGGGTAGACAGATTTGTCTGCTCTTAAATGACCCGCAGTTCCTCAGTCTTCCCGTGATCATGGCGCTTGAAACAGTGCTGAAATATCGGGACCACTCAATTAAAAAGAATCGTGGTAAGAACCCGTTTAGTAATAGTGTAAGTTTGAAGTAATGTCTGAGTACCAAGCAAGCTCAACATCCCTTCTTCCTCTTGTCCTTTCTCTAGAACATTCAAGTCAAGTAGTACTCAGCTGCAATTGGACAAGAGTGATGGACTGATCTCTGACCTCTCTTCTGAGAACACCTGAGCCCAGTAGTGAACAGTAATTACTTGTTACACGACGACCGAGTAGTCGTGGTAGTCGTGGTGGCCGAGTGGTCGCAGCGCGTCCTTCCTAACGGGAGATCGCGGGTTCAAATCCGGCCGGCTTGCACCTCTAAATATAAATGTGAAAAAGATTTATGTGCAATTTATCACAACACCACTGGCTAAAAACGCCGAAGGAAAACATCGTGAGGAAACCTGCATGTCGGAAAAGCGTTCTATAAATCCTTTGAAGATATGTGAAGTCCCTAATCCGCACTGGGCAAGTGTGGTGGACTATGCCTAATCCCTCTTCTGAGGAGACCTGAGCCCAACAGTGGGCAGTAATGGGTTGGTACAGGTACAGGTACACGACGACCATCACCTGTCATATTATGAAACAAGAATCATCCGCACCAATGACAAAGGGTAAACAAAAAAATACAAACAAATAGATAACCACTTACAAGTCGGAAAAAGTCAACTCCAAACGGTCACTACAAAAATAATTTACCAAAAAACTTATCTACAACAAAGTAACGAAACCACTTAAACAAAGGAGACCAACAATCCGTGACGGTATAAACCAATAAAACATGTTTATAAATAAAAATAACTGCCTTATACTAAATAATGTCCAAATACTTGGGATACATGGACTGTTTATCAAGCTCGGGGTGGCTTGTCACACGGCTTGAAATATGGCGTCACAGAACATAAAATATACAACAAAAACTGTTGTTCTTCCAACAGTTTTGGCCCATATTAAGAACGAGCACAAACAGAATGTGGATCCGGAATAGGAGTGCAGTTTGGGAGTGGAGTCGGTGTTTGTGATAAAAAATTAGGTATAATAATTTAGGTTAATATATTGTTGCGACATCAAAATTATATCTGAGTTATAAGTATATTTTTCTTTTTGCCTTGTACCATTCCGATTTGGAAGGTCCGCGATGTTCCCGGAGCGCTATGACATGTCCCTCTTCAAACGATGTTTAAGAAAAGTCCTGTGTAAGTAGACAATAGATAACCCTTGGCATTGCAAAGGTTCATGAGCGACGGTAACCGCTTCCAATCAGGTGGACCATAAAATCGACTGTCTTGCAATAAAAAAATACGGGTATATAAAGTACACAAGTACGGGTATACAAGTAAAAATACATCACGTGCAAGTTAATTAAATTAATTAGCATCAACAGCATCTCCACTCGTTTTCCAGTGCAAGGTCCTATGCTCCGATTCGAGTGGAGTTCACAGGGTAATTCGTTATTTTTATTGTTTTTTGTTATTATGATTCTGTCCCCCGGATTACGCTCCGTGATGCATGGACCGCGCTGAATGCGTTTAATTGCCGCAGACGCCCCGTTACGACGATAAATAATAAGATTAAGGTACGGATAGAGGATGTGCATTAAATTTTGGACCATATTGTGTGTAAGTGCCACTATATTCTTTACTAGTGGTTCCTCGCAACTTCCTCTGCGTCAAAAAGGTGTTCAGGCAGCATTGTTAGATTTTCATAAGACCTACAAACCCGTGATACATCATTTTGTTCTATAATCAATAGTTTTCGCAGCGTTCGCGATTACAGAAAGTTTTTTTTTTATGACATCTTGGGTTACGTTATCGGAGTTTCGGTAAGGAGCACTATTTTTTTATAAAAACGAAATATAGCCTATGTCACTGTGGCGACCAATAATAGCGCGCGAGGTCCTGACTCGCGCTTACGACATTTGCAAGAATCTTCGCATATATACGACATCTGAAATCTACTACAGTGGGCTTCGGCCTGACCGGGCATACACTACCTCGCCCGCAACGAGATCTCCCTTTGGCCATAAGTCCACTGTACCCACATCAGTCAGTGTAGCGTAGTGTAGCTATCAAACAGTGAAATAACTTTTCAAATCGGTTTCGGTATCGGAATCAAACAACAAATAAACAAACAATCAAACCTTTCCTCTTTATAATATTAGTATAGATTAACAACGAATGGCCAAAAAGTTTTGTAGTGACGGCCTCGAACTTCCACAAGATGGACTGAGGACCTGGTCAGAGTGGCGGGAAGTCACTGTATACAGACAGTGCAAGACTGATCGTTGTGGTTTGGGGGAGGCCTATGTCCAGCAGTGGACGTCTATAGGCTGATGACGATATTTTCAAAATTTACACTTCAACTATTAACGTGTTATTTTTGTTTGTGTTTGGAATTTTTTTAAAGATATTTCGTTTAATTTAATTTTGTAAAATTTAGATTAAGTAAAAGTTGATGAACTTATTTGAGAAGACCTAAAAGTGAATTTGAAAATATTATGTTAGGAAACAGAGTAAAACTACGTCGTACGTAATACCAGAACTCCTCATTAGGGATGTTGGAATAATTGTTGGTACTGTCGAGGAGACAAGTGTTATAATAACATATATTTTATACTCAATTAAAAAAAGATCACTCAATTCCACCGTATTCGCAGTTGTGATGTGATTATTTTATAAAGTTTTTTTTTCAGTACTCCACAGTCACAAATATAACATGTATGAATTGCTACTTTAGATTGACGCAGAAGACTAAGTATCTTCTTGAATGAATGAAATGAAAATAATGTTTCTACAGTACGTAGATATCAATTTACTAAAATATTTGCAGCTGATGTTGTTGCGAATAATAATCAGTTACTAAATCTAATATATAAAATTGTCGTGTCACGGTGTTCGAACTTGAACTCCTCCGAAACGGCTCGACCGATTTTGATGAAATTTTTTGTGCTTATCCGGTACCTATGAGAATCGGCCAACATCTATTTTTCATCCCCTAAATGTTAGGGGTAGTCCACCCCTATTTTTTTTTTTCGGCGTAGACGAAGTTGCGCGAGTCAGCTAGTTTACTATGTATTTTTGGTAATAGGTAATTTTACCTGTAATATTTACTAATTAAAATTATCAAAAACTGGATATTCTGGATCAGCGGTTCCTGGGATTAGCGCGTTTAAACAAACAAACAAACTCTTCAGCTTTATACAGGGTGATTTATAGAGAGGGTACATATTGCAGGAGGGTGATACTCTGTTCTAATACAGAATATTACAAAAAATAGGTAAAATTACAAAAAAAAAAATTAAAAATCTGAGTTCGACAAAACCATCTCAAACATATGCAATTTCGGCTTAAAGAGTGTTGACTAATGACCTCTAGTGATCTCGCGCACCCCACACCTCCGCCACACCCATCAGCTGTCGAAAAACCATCATTTTGCAAGAATTTTAGATATTTTTAAGTTGCAATTACTAAGGCATTAAGCCATATTCTTTGGTAATAATATTTTTACTGGTCGTATATAACCATCAGTTACCATGTACCTTCAATATGTACCCTCACTAGGAAATCACCCTGTATATTATTATTAAGTAAGGCTAACACTTCTCTTCACACTAATACTTTTATATTATAAATCCGTTGTTCCACTCATTTCCCAAACGATAATTATGCTTTACCCAGCCGTTCTGCACAAGAGGTGCCTACTTTATGTGACACATTCGTATGATAATACAAACTAATATGGTCATTACATACGTTGTCATAACGACTATAATTGCATGTCATATCGGAGTGAGGAATGAAATGACTTTTGAGTTGAAATGAGAGTCATATGTAGGAATTTATTTTCGACTTCGAATACTTCTCGATTAGATATCCAAATTCGGAATCGGAAACATAACGAATGTCAAAGTACCAAAATATAATGCCTTACAGGTGGGATGTGGGAGTCTAACCGCACTAATACCTCCTAGAACTCACACTCCGAGCCCGTAAGTTGACCATCGCACCGATTAGAAAGAAAGAAAGAAAAAATATTTAATGGTTATGCAGTACAGGATAACAACAACATGAAACAAATTAAAATGAAAATATAAAAAGGAAAGCACAGTACTGTGTACCATAAGGCTTCAACTCAGCACATGCTGTGGTGGTGCACCAGAGCGCTGATTTTCAGTTGAAGCCATATGTTCACGTACGTCATCACGGCGCCAGTTGTCATGACGTTTAAAATAATTATATTAATTACAATAAATACAATAATATACAAAATAAAGGTAAAATACATAAAAAAAAACAATCAATTAAAAATAAAACAAAGAATAAAATGAAACACCAAAAACAAAAAAAAAATAGACGTGTCCATAATTGTGTAAAATTTAAAAATGTGTCTAATATCAAATATGACTATCAGAACTTGTGAGATAAATCATACCCAGTTTCTGGAATATAATTAACAAATTACAAAACATAAATCAATTAACATATTCCAGAAAACATGCATTATCTTCTTAAACACCTAACAAAACGAAATTAACAAAATTATTTCCTAAAATTATATTCAAAACACCACTATCTTAGAAAAGGACAAAGACAGATAATTGAGAATACAAGAATGAGACAAAACATGTCATTGCGATATTTGAAAAACAATATTTCAATTAAAACACCACTAGTCTTTACCTTAGAAAAGGACAGAGATAGTTAACTAAGAATGCAAGAGCGAGACAAAAAATTATCATCTCAATATTTAAAAACAATATTTCGAACCACCATCAGTCGACGTTAGCGGTTCACGTTACAATGAGTACGAAATTACTAGACTCGGACACGATCCTGCTTCACAACGAGCAATGGATGAAACTGGAGGAAGACTGGAAACCAGTAGACTTGGATATAGATGAAGACACCACACCGGTCATGACGAAAATGTTCAGCAGTTTAGACTTGAAAAAAACAACGTTTGACTCCGCGCATCTACTCAAAAAAGTCAGAAGAAAACTCGGAAGACAGCTGTCAACGAAATCTTCGGTAGACTACCAGGATTTTCTTCAGAATCTCCACAAAAACAGCTTAAACGAACGCCAGTTTTTCTTCGTAAACGGCCAAATCATCTCCGCATTTTCAATCGAGGAACTGTGCAAAGAAATTGACGACATATTCAAATCTATTGACAAGCTTGCGTCGGCTACTAGCACTTTGAACAAAAAGCCTGAAGTAGTCCAATGCAGTTTTTCCACTGGAGGGTTAAGTTTTGATGACACAGACAATAATTTCAATTCAGATTCAAAAAGTAGCCAAGAGTCAGTTACTAGTCTGGTCAGGAAGTTCAGCTCAATTTTGAACAGTCCTGTGCAATGCAGTCCTCGACGTAAACGGCCGTGCTCCACTAAATTCCAGGAATTGTCAGATTTCTGGAACAGTCGCGCGTTTTGTGAGGGTACTTCTGTACTTAGGTAGATTGACTATGTGATTTTTATACAATTTTGATTATAAGTTTAGATGTATCTTTAAGTGTTTTGTAGTAATGAAGTTTGTTAAAATCGTGATTAATTTGAATTGTTTAGTCGAATAATGTAAGTTTTACATTGTATTTTTATAAAATATTTCTGTAGGTAGGACGTTAAGTAATAGTTTTAAGAGTGTAGTGAGTGAGTAGTAAGTAATAAAATTATAAACATAATATAAGAAAAATAAGTTTGTAGACATTTGTTAATAAAATAAAGATTTTGCATTGTAAAACGATTTTTTTTTTAAATTCCAAAACTGGTTTTTATTTATTGCAAGACAGATAAACTAACTTCGGTCCACCTGATAGTAAGTAGTTACCCTCGCTCATAAAACTCAACAATTCCAGGTCATTATTTTATGTATGTTATTTATGCATTCATACCTGATTCTTTTTTTAAAAATTTTTGCTTTGTTAGTTGAAATGAGGATAATTTTAAATTTTATCAAACTCAGATTGAGAAATTTGTTTTACTTGTATTTTCTGAATGAAACTAATTACGTGTTTTCTGATTATTTTTGTTAAAATAGCAATAGTTTATACATTGTCTTATATAAATTTTGAGAAAATGTTTTATGACAAAGTTGATAAAAAAGTCAAAGTCATCACCTTCCTTGATTTCTTCGAACTCAATTCCTCTAATTATAAGTTCAACTAATCCTAGAGATCTCAATCTCATAAACGTGATTGGCTTGTTTTTCCATGACCTCCCCAGTGCCCGGTAATCACACTAACTCAATTAACATCCTTCAGTCGATGCCAGCTAGTCTCTGCGCTCATAAATTGACAAACTGTCCAACTGTTCTGAGCAAGCTGGAATAAGTTTTAGCTTCCGGTCAGTGCGCGAAACATATCATAAATACGGGATGGTATTTTGAATAGAAACGCAGCGTTTTTTTGTTAGCAAATAGCTTATCTTGTGTGAAGCCGTTACCCTTGCCCATGGACACCATGTTTTTTGGAACGAAGTTCCTTATCGCACGTTATCGAAAGAGGGCTAGACGGAAATTCTGACGAAAAAGTTGTCACGACACTTTTTTTGTTTTAGATGATTATCGCTAGATGGCGCTGTGATTAAAATCTTTTAAAACAATTCTTTATTTTGTTTTATATGATTAATGCTAGATGGCGTTGTGATCAAATATTTTATTACAATTCCCTCACTAATTAATCGAAAGGAACTTCGTTCCATCCGGGCGTCCCTTGACACCTCTCAAGTTTTTTTTATGAATTTTCTTTTTGTCTTTCTTTCAAGAATGACATGTCATAGCGTTTAGGAAACACTAAAGGGGAGCCCATTGGAGCATGATGGTGTGTGCCAGGAACACTTGTTAATATTTAAAACATGGTATGGTAATTAGTAGATTTTCATGTTTTTAGCTAACCTTACCTTACCTTTCATAGGAAACTATTGAAGCTAAAGGAGGACTCGATTGACTGATTGGAAATTGTTATGGTTAGTCAGGGGTCTCTGTAATACCATAGCAAGGCTGATAACTAACGCTTAATTTAAAGCTATCTTCTTAGACCTAGTTAGTTTAATGACAATACCATTCACCATAGTGAAAAACTGAAATCTGAAAAGACTTCACATAGATTTGTTGCTTTCATAACTAAAGGCGTTCAAACTAACTTTGGCTTTTTACAAAATTATCTTATACTAATATTTTTTGTATACTCACATTTCCGTAGGTAATGAAACATTTAACTTCTAACGGTTCCTTTAAGATAGATATTGAAGAAATTAAATTAGAAATAGAATTACTATCCAAACTAATTTTTACAGTACTCCTGAAATATTATGAACGCAAGGCAGCGTTTTCGTTCAAAATAGACGTCCGTGTATTTCCACACTATTTCGTAGCCAGTACTCGTGATTTAGCGAGTAACTTGCCCGGTGTCCTATGAGAGCCGCGCTGTTTGTGCAATGAACAGAACGCCGCGTTTCCATTCAAAATAGACGTCTGTATGTTTCCACACTATTTCGTAGCCAGTACTCGTGATTTAGCGTGTAACTTGCCCGGTGTCCTGTGAGGGCCGCGCTGTTTGTGTAATGAACCATGAATTGTTGTCCACTGTACAGGTAATTAACTAATGGTACTAACTTGGTTATAACTCCTGTAGGGGTCTTTAATAATCTTGAATACTAATGAATACTATGATGTTTGTAAACGTGTAGAAATCTCGAGCGATGAATTTATTGTTGGGACGAGTAAGAATACAGTAGTGCTTAACCTCGTGCTGGCTTTTGGCTTCAGCAGAGGTTCGGAAAGTGAGTGGTTGACGATTTTAGTTGAGTTCAACTACTACATATCCCAACCGAGATGCGACACCTTCTTGGGTCTCCTCTCGCAGGGTAGCATTGGGGAACCGAAACTCTTAGGGGGCCTAAATTCCGGGTTAGATCCCGGCTCCCTGCTCGACGACGGTGGGTTCTCGCTTGGAAAGAAGAGCTCTTTCTCGGACGCCCCGCCGCCTGCTTCTACAAGATGGTGTACTCGCAGAAGTCGAGCATCCAATGACGTACCCATTTTCTACACGGGATAGGTACATAGATTGAAGCGCCTATACACATTTTAAAGTACCGAAAATATAAATAACAATACATAAGTCTTCGATCAGATCGATGATAAACATTTTTTTACAAATAGTCTGAAAGAATTAACTTGTCCAAAATAGTTGTTTTTCAGCTTTCATAATAATATGTCGAAAGAGTATCCCTTTAGAGTATTTTATTTAGAGTATTTTTTTTTATTTAGAGTATCCCACGTCGGGGTCACGACTTTGGGGTATCTCTTTATAATGGAAAGAGTATCCCTTTATATTACTTGTGTATCTAATTAGTAGATACCATTGAATTAAAATGAACAACTGATTCTAGTTATCATTATTTATTGTCACTCTTTACAATATACAATAATGAATATGATTACAATAATGTGGACGCGAGTGTACGCTATGCTCTTAACGGAACGACTGGTGAGTCGCGCTACGCACTGCACTTATATATTATATCAAAAGTGCAAGCATGCAATCGCGTCCCTACATGTCTTTTGGTCCCTTACTATTATTTACCTTTCCATTGACGCTATTGATCTATGCGATCAGAAAAAAAACACGAAAATAGACCCATCAAAAATGACATAACTAAAAAAAAAACTTATAAAAAGCAACATGGCGTCTCCATTAGTGTTGTCAGAGGCCGCTCTCGATCAATTTGCGCATATCGGCCTCGTGAAGTGTTTTTTAATTAATTTTATGAGTGAATATTGTTAAAAAACCAGTGGAGTCGCATTGGCAATATTAAAATTGGGATGTAGTCACTCTTTAGGGGTTCTAAGTTAGACTGAAAACTTATTACACAGATTACTTAAATTTATTATACAGAGAAATGAAGCCAAGTAATTAAACATTTTGTGACCAAATTAACATCTCATAAATAAGGGTTATACTGTACCAACCCATTACTGCCCACTGTTGGGCTCAGGTCTCCTCAGAAGAGGGATTAGGCATAGTCCACCACGCTTGCCCAGAGCGGATTGGGGACTTCACATATCTTTAAAGGATTTTTATAACCCTTCTCCGACATGCAGGTTTCCTCACGATGTTTCCCTTCACCGTTTTTAGCCAGTGGTGTTCTGAAAAATTGCACAGAAATCTTTTTTCACATTTAGATTTAGAGGTACAAGCCGGCCGGATTTGAACCCGCGACCTCCCGTTCAGAAGGAAGCGCTTCGACCACTCGGCCACCACGACTTCACTCGGCCACCACGACTTCAGAAACTACAGTTGGTACAGGAATAAGTGTTATACTACAAACGAAAATTGAGGGATCTTTAAAAAAATCAGTTCATTAATCAGAATCAGAAATTATTGTTTAATTTATGTTATTTATACCTATATTTTAATTTAATGTAAGTATTCCTTAGTAATGTCAAGTATAGGACTTTTATCAATTCATAATTTCTTTACAAACAAATAATTTAAACCTGTAATTTTTATATCATCAACAGCGACTCAACAGTTCATGTTCTGATGACGACGTCCACGCACTAATCCAATATGGCCGACCTCAGCCATTTTGAGCCATTTGTGTTCACTTGACGCATCGCCCGTGAAAAAATCAATTACAATTTTTGACAACCACACGGCTATCGCTATGGTAGTGTGGAGACAGATTATTTTGTGGAAACTTTTTATTTTTGCAAGCTTTATATTAACTTGCACTGTATATAATTGTAACTATGTAAGTTCGGGTGGAATCTTGCAGGCTAAATTTGACAAACTTCGCGGTTTTCGATTGAGCTAGCATATGACAAAATAGCGCTGATCTGATGATGGATTCGGAAGATGGTCATAGGAACTCTTGTGCTAAACAAGATAGACCCATCGTGATTAGGCTTGCTTTTGGTACATCTATTAGCTGGCACTATACTGGTACATGATATCCAGGATCTTATAAGCTTGTATTTCAAAAATTTGCTTTAAAACCACCTTATGTTCTGGTCAGTATCTCCTTTATCTGCGTTTTATTCTGAACAATTTCATCCAACCCTAGATATCAAATTGTTTAAAAATAAGAAAAGTACCAGAATCTAGGAAATAGGATCTTTAAACGAGGTTTAAGAAAAGTCCTGTATGGGTAGGTAATAGATAACGACCCCTCATTGCCCTGGCATTGCAGAGGTTCATGAGCGACGGTGACCGCTTACCTTCAGTAGGCTCATTTATCTATTACGCAATAAAAAAAAAAAACAATTAGTTATATTTACAAAACAAAAATAAAAATAGCCGATTTCCAGTTTTAATGAAAAATACAAATAAATAATGGACGGTACAACGATCTTTCAACTGAAACAAGTATCATCTGAATCGATCCACTCATCGAAAAAAACAGTACGATCACCACATCTCGGCCACCACCACTGTAGGAAATCAAAGGCTGCCAGTGCAAAGAAAACTTCAGAACAAGAAAATTTAATAAAACAATAAAAACTTAGAGCAAAAAATATGACGCAATCTGAATTATACAATGTTCACACCAATTCCATTTTCGAAAAAGCGCGCCAACATTACATCGTACATTTAAAAAGTATATTTACAAATGAGGTTTTAATCATTCTTATTAGAACTATTTATAGATGGCGCTTTAGTCGCTAGTACCTTTACCCTTTTAATGTTTGTTAACATTCAGTCGCCCACAATTTAAATCATCAGCCTAAAAATCAAAACCACAAATCAACGTAACAAATAGATTAAGTTAAGGCAACATCTGGGACTCTGTTTACGGAACTAATCCGAAGCAATTTCAAAATTGTAGCATAATGACAAGCACTTAACCTCTCAGTTGGTATAAACCGACAAATTGAGGCGGCACTCAATCACCTTACATCGGCAACGTTGAGCACCGCCCGCAAATTAATTCGGTTAACTGTCCTGAGTTACCTGCGCGATTGTTGACGATGATGTTTAGTTCAATGGATGTGACTGGAGATAGCTTTGGTTGATCCGTACAAGTCACGAATGGAGAATCCAGTCAGTACAGAACATTGGGTATACCAAAAACCGCTAAATTTATTAGTGTTTCTCTATATTATCTCGTATTTATTATTCACAAAACCTTATTCAGACACTCGCGGTTTTCTATAATACTTTCATGCATTTTCATGCATTGTCGAGAAGTGAGTTCGAGTTCCAGTGGTACGAACCAAAAGCGAACGAGAAAGAGGGTAGACAGATTTGTTTGCTCTTAAATCGACCCGCAGTATCCAGTCTTCTCGTGATCATGACGTTTGCAACAACGTTGAAATATCGAGACAACTCAATTAATTAAATATCGTGGTAAGAACCCGTTGAAAATGCATGAAAGTGTCACAAAACCTTCCTCTTGAACCACTCTATTTATTACAAAACGCTTCAAAATCTTTTGCGTAGTTTTGAAGATTTAAGCATAGATAGAGACAGGTAATCTTTGTTTTGTACTGTGTGATTTATCAAAACACTGTTATCTAAAAACGTTGAAAGAAAACATTTTCAACAATTGAAGTATGATTAACAAACCTTTCGAAGATATGAGAAGTAAGTAACCCGCTAAACAAGAGTAGACTATCATTGAATCTCTCTACTGATGACACCTAAGCCCAGCAGTGGGCAGTAATGAGTTGTTACATTACAAAGAAAATCACAGAGTGGTCTAAAGTTCCGTACCATTCCGATTTGGAATGGACTCCCGTCCGCGGTGTTCCCGGAGCGCTATGACATGTCCCTCTTTAAACGAGGTTTAAGAAAAGTCTTGTATGGGTAGGCGATAGATAACGGCCCCTCTTTGCCCTGGCATTGCAGAAGTTCATGAGCGACGGTGACCGCTTACCATCAGGTGGGCCGTATGCTCGTTTATGTACCTTGCAATAAAAAAATAAAAAATGTTTTACGATTTGTTTTAAATTCTATGAATCAGGTCAGATCTATTGATCTATATATCTATGACGACCATCAGTATTACAGAATAGCTACCCTTGCGAATATGTCCAAGCAATGATTGTACATGTCTTAGATCTTGGACTAATTGCTGATCAAAATAATTTATCGTAGACTTCTCTTAGAAGTTGTGTCTTTTGCCAGGTAGAAAAATATAGCCTTATTAAGATGATTAAAAAAGCAATTTTCAATGTAAAATTATCTATTAAACCTAAAAAAAAATTTTTACAATTTATTACATTTTCAATGTTTTTTTTTTTTGATTGGTGTACAATAAAGAATATTCTATCTATCTTTTATTTTTTGGTTGATATCAATAATAAAATAATCTAGCAATATTGTTTCAATAATAAAACCGACTTTCAATTTTCCAGAATGGTAAGAAAACTACTCGTCGAATCATAGTGAAATACATTAAAAATTATGATATTTTGCTTCTAAAGAACATTGAAACAATCCAGAATCAAGCAAAACGCACAGAAAATTTTGAAATGTTGTTCATTAATAAGCTATATTTTTGAACTTAGTCCATCAAACCACAATATCAACTAATTTTAAATTCACATCTAATATGTCCATTCTAAACTATATAAATAACAAATGAGAGCATATATCTAAATACAAGCTTATCAATTTATGGTCCCCTTGCATGGGAACTTGGTCTCGTGCAACTTGGCCAATAAATTAAAAGCCGCCGGTCGCAACAACTGCACTAACTAAACAGTTTATATGTTCAATTAATTGATTGTGCACAAATTACTGTTATCTAATGTGTTTTTTATGTAAAAATCCTTTATGAAGTTTTTGAGGGTATAGACTACTTAAAAAAATTCTTTAGACACTCGCGGTTATCTACATCACTTACATTATTACTAAACGGGTTCTTACCAGCACTGTTTCAAGCGCCATGATCACAGGAAGACTGAAGAACTGCGGGTAGGTCATTTAAGAGCAGACAAATCTGTCTACCTTCTTTCTCGTTCATTTGCCGGTACCACTGGAACTCGAACTCACATTTACTCATACTTCATGGTAAGAACCCGTTTAGTAATAATGTAAGTGATATAGACTACTTAGTTTAAAGAAAACTGTTTAAATACGAGCTTTTAAGATCCTGGATATTAGGGTGCTAGTAGCTAATACAAGCAAAACGAACCCTAATACGACAGGTCTGTCTGTTTGGTACAAGAGTTCCTATGACCACCTTCCGAATCCATCATCAGGTTAGCTCCATTTTGTCATATCATTGCATTGTCAGTATTGTCATGCGATATACATCTGCGTGCAAAATGTCATCTCAATCGGAAACCGTGAAGTTTGTCAAATTTAGCTTTTCAAGATTCCACTCGAACTTACATAGTTACATCCAGTATAAGTTAATAATAGAAATTTTATACTGTACTGTACTGTACCAACCCATTACTGCCCACTGTTGGGCTCAGGTCTCCTCAGAAGAGGATTTTTTTTTTTTTTTTTTTTTTTTCTTTTGGAGGAAATCACCGGATCGGGGTATGTGGGAGTTGAACCGCACTAAAATCTCCAACCACTCACACTCAGCGTCCGAACCCCAGCTGAGGTCAGAACCCAGCACGGGGTTTGGAGGGACGGCGCGACGCGTTACGCCATCGGCATTCTTTCCCGTCGCTCCGTCCCCGTCAGAAGAGGGATTAGGCATAGTTTCCTCACGATGTTTTCCTTCACCGTTTTTAGCCAGTGGTGTTGTGAAAAATTGCACATAAATCTTTTTTAACATTTAGAGGTACAAGCCGGCCAGATTTGAACCCGCGACCTCCCGTTCGGAAGGAAGCGCTTCGACCACTCAGCCACCACGACTTCAGAAATTTTATACAAAAATAATTATTTCATAAAAATTCTGTAAAAAACAATTTACGGCCTATGTCAGATTCTAGTTACTAACATACAACAGAAGAGTCCAATAAAATTTACAAATGTATGTCACAGTACCGAAAAAACACTTTCTTCTCGCGTAAAAAAAAAACACATAAATCAAGGAGAGTGTTGTATAAAATTCGCACCAGACTCACGTGTCGCGAGAAGTGTATAAAAATAACGATACACTGCACTTACATTATGTTAGGACACTATGATTTTTTGTGAAGAACGGATGGCCGATGATGCGGAGAAGTTCTGGAGTGGCAGCTACGAACCGACGAAGGAAGACCTTCCATGAGACCTGGCTGGGATCACAGGAGATAAGGCAAGACCGGTATTAGTGACAAGGTTTGGGGAGGCCTTAATTTGTCAATCAGTATTGTTTATTTGCTTCAATTAAAAACAAAGGGGCCTCGATCAGCAATAATATTTTCTAGATAGCTAAAATCGATGTTCAAATCGGAGCATAATTCGATATGGTTTTTGGGGAAAACCATGCAGATTTCCACCGCGCTAAAACCTCTAACCGCTCACACTCAGCGTCTGAACCCCGGCTGAGGCAAGAACCCAGCACGGGGTTATGCGAGGCAGCGCGACGTGTTACTCACATGTGTACGACACATGGCAAATGCCTGCAATAACACAAGTATCACAGGATAGTGTATGTACAGTATAGTCATCACGCACACCTGTCAGCATTGTAACGACATGTTTATGTGGACGGTCAACTTTAGCAAGCCGTAGTCACATATGTCATGTTTATTTTTTAGTTAGCGCCGTTTCTAATGGTGCTTTTATTGTATGCTTTAAAAAAAGTTTAACTTAAGTGCCAGTATGTGTTTACGGCATGATATTTAATGATTCTGGGGTTCTGACGGTAGGTGGTTACCATCATTTATAAAAAGCCTCTTCAGTTCCAGGGCAATGGGGTGCTATTACTCATCACTAAATCTGTATAGTGAGCAAAGTCTTCTGACTTTCATTAAACCTGGTTTAAAGAGGGACAAGTTTTAGATCTGTGGAAACACCGAGGCGAGGATTTTATTCCAAATCAGGTGTCCTAACTTAAAATATCATCATCAATTGGTATACGTCCACTGCTAGACATAAGCCTTCCCCAAACTTCGTCATAACAAAGTTCTGCGTTGTTTGCATCAAGTGACTTCCTGCTGGTCCATCTTGCACGTAAAACGTCTCCTTGATGATTCGATCTTAGAATAAAACTGTTATGTCTGTACTGTACCTACCATAGACTAGTTACTAGGAGACGACGAATACTTACTGAATAACATTAAATTTACACTAGAATTGGAATACACTACGTAGAAATTTCATTACGTAGTTTCAAATAGCACACATATACAGACAGCGTAAAGCAACTTTTTTCATAGTATATTTAAAAAAAACATAAATTAAAACAAACATTAACTGTCTAATATTCCACATAATCTATATCGCGTCATATTCATAATATGAACGTATGAAGTCCCCAACGCATCATTCATCGTACATACGACTCCCGCGTGACCACTACGTCACGTGCCCACCTCTCATCGTGTGGTCATTACGCTCGTTCACGTGATACCTCGTTCGGTGTATTTATGTCCCCAATCGGATATAAACAGGTGTCAGTTTTGTCCGGAAAGTTTGGTGTATTTGAGGTTGGGTAAGTAGCGATTTTATGAATAGGTACTTATATTATAAATAGTTTGTATCGTGATGTTTGTGACGTTGTAGGTAATCTTTGAATCTACTGAATTGATTTTGAAAATTCCAATAGTAAGCTATGTTATTTGGCAAACTGTTTAGACAAGAAAAGTTTCAATAGTTTTTCCCTAATTTTAATATTACATACCTAGACTATGAGGATGAGGACGTTAGGAAGACGGGGGCAACGCGATGGGAAAGAGTGCCGTGGGCGTAACACGTCGCGCCGTCCCTCATAACCCCGTGCTGGGTTCTGGCCTTAGCCGGAGCTCGGACGCTGAGTGTGAGCAGTTGGAGGTTTTAGTGCGGTTCAACTCCCACATACCTCACCCGCGGCCTGGCGGGAATCCGGTGATTTCCTCCAACTAAAAAAAAACACTTAGGAAGAGATACAGTTTTACCTAATTGTATACCTTTGACACTGAAAATATGTAATATATTTTCCTATGAGTAAAATAATTTTCAAAATCGGCATTAGACATAACGACATTGCCTCTTTACAATACTAATAGACTATATTACAAACGTACACAATAAAAACACAAAAATAAAATGACAAAACACGAAAAATTGTCGTAAATCGTGCCGTCACTCTCGACTAACAAAAACACGGGCACAGCGACAGATTGGCACAACGTCGTGAGACCGGGCCATTGATTAATAGTGGCCCGGTAGCCTCAACAAAGCTAATTACTGGGCCATTAGTACCGACGACCGCAATCACTCAGCGGTTACAGGTTCACTTTATAAATCATTGCGAATCAACTTGGGTCGGGGTCTGCCCCGCTAGGATTAGTTACGAAAATGGAAGTTTGAGTTCAATTTTTGAAATTGTTATTTTGGCTCTTAGATTGGGTAGTTTAGTTTTTTTAAAACGTATATTACTAGATGTTTTTATTAACACTTAAAAAGAATTTTCCGATTCAACCGTATACTTTTATGTTTGTGCGAAGAAGATATTTGAAAGGTTGTCTCGTGGTCTCACTAAGAGAAATCGATGGTGAAGCTCTTACCATCCGTACGGGAGTCGGTTTGTACCTCTAATTATTATTTTTTTGAAGATTAACGTTCAATTGCGTGCTTGCTTGTTGCAGTTGAGCAAGCGTTGTGGATTCGGGGGTGGCGCGACGTGAAAGAATGCCATAGTGCGTAACGCGTCTAGTCATGCCGTATAATCAAGTGCTGGTGCTGGCCTCAGCCGGAGTTCAAACACTGAGTGTCAGCAAGCGGTTCGAGGTTTTAGTGCGGTTCACATATCCCACTCGCGGGGCTTTTAGGAATCAGGCGATTTAATCGTTGTAGATTATGCCTGATCCCTACGCTGAGGAGACCTGAGCCAAGCAGGGTTACAGTGCAGATCCAACCTTGATAAAAACGCTTTCATCAAACACCATACAAAGAATCCTCTCCAAAACAAATGAAAACAGAAGGACAGGCGATTTACCTGCAAGATAAAAGGGTGACCAAGCTGACATGTGTTGTCAGGACTCGACCCGACTTAAATACGGCTTGACTTTTGACGAGGCGACGCGCCGACGTTGATGTGACTACGGGTGACAAACTAATCCTTCAAAGGTTGGCTTTTGTGTTTTCCTTTTAGACTGTTTCGAGTTTTGTTAGTTTAGCTTGGTTTTTGTATAATGCCATGAGAAACGGGTAAATGTTTGGCAAAAAAAAATTAGGTTTCTAAAGAATGTACTTCAGCGATATACTTGGCGTGGTCTAAAGATAGAACCTAAATCGTAAATGGGATTCAAACACGGTTTAAACTATAACTAGATTAGAGTGTTAAAATAGGAGTAATAGTCATATGTGGAGGATTTTTTATTTTAGGTTTAGCTGTATTATTTTATTAATAGTTTTAAATAATGTAGTGTAAGTTAGTCTGTTAATTAAGTAGTTTAAGGAAAAATTGTAATTGGCATTATGGGGCGACATAGTCAAAAACTGACAAAGCCCCCAAATAAAGATAAAAAAAGAATGTAAATTTGAAAATAAAACCCTTCTCAGGGTTATGCAGTCCAAGTAAAAAACTTAACTTCATTTTTTAGGTTCATTATCTTATTAATAAGAACAAAAAATTGTTGGTAATATTGATTGAGAATTACTTTCGATACAGGTATTCGTCGAATAGAGAAACACTCTTATATTACAATGCACTTTGAAAATACAAAAACAACAAAAAGATGTCATGTTAAAACTACTAATAGCTACAATATTCTGAAAACAAAACTATGTATATTAAATGTATTATAAACTTATTCAGACATTCGCGGTTTTCTATAATACTTTCATGCATTCTTACCACGATATTTAATTAATTGAGTTGTCTCGATATTTTGACGTTGTTGCAAACGTCATGATCACGAAAAGACTGGATCCTGCGGGTCTATTTAAGAGCAAACAAATCTGTCTACCCTCTTTCTCGTTCGCTTTTGGGTGGTACCACTGGAACTCGAAGTCTATCTATCTACAAGACTCTCTGAGCATGAACCCTTTATTGTGTTTAGCACTGGATTCCACATACTCGATAATCTGAAGCCGTCACCCCTATTAACAACGTTGAAATATCGAGACAACTCAATTAATTAAATATCGTGGTAAGAACCCGTTGAAAATGCATGAAAGTAAAACTATGTAAATTAAATGTATTATATGAATTTGGACGACACATGCTGAAACATCTGCCTTTTGGGCACATAATATTTCTAGTTTAGCTTTTACTTTACTTCTATAGCAGAGTGCTATGTACCTAATGAATGTATTTTTTCCATCTAACTTTCATTCATAATTAACAGGCTCTTATCACTTTTGAATTAATTGACTGGTCTCGATATTTGATTGCTTGGTTTCGTTGCAAACGTCTTGATGACGAGAAGACTGATACTGAGTAGATTTAAGACTTTCATATCTTTTTTATTAAGTTCCATTAAATAAACTGATGTGCTTTTAATTAATGAATTTAATGAAACTAAAAAGCATCGAGTCGAGATTAATGTAATGCCTAACACACTGGCAGGTCGGCGGGTCGGCGGGCCGGCGGGCCGGTAACGGTGTCCATTCTTCGCGGGACAAAGGAGACGGCCTTTGTCTCACGTACATTCAGACACGATTACTCAGGGACTTGACGGGACTATTCTGTAAGAGAAATAAAGTTAATTTAATATTGTATTGTGTAACGAAATTTAAGGGTTTTTAGTTTACTTGCGCTATGTTACTTATACAGGGTGTTTGGATCAGTAGTGTCAAGTCAAATAAGACTTATTTTGAAACTATACATTCAATTTATAATTTAACCGAACACCGAATATAAATTATTTATTTAACACTAATATTGAAATAATTTTCATTCATAATTATTTTAGGAGTTAATTATTTTAAACATAAAAGTGTACAATACTCGTGAAGTTTCAGTTGCCAAAAAAAAAATTTCAAGAAGTCTTAAACTTATTTATTTTAAAGTAAAGTTGTTGGTTACCAATTGAGCTGAAATATTGCATAACAATGCAATACTATAGTACCATAGCAGAGCTACTTAAACAACGGTAACCATTTGCTACTCTTAAGCCAGGTGGGAAATCAGCTCGTCTGCCTTTCAATAATAAAAAATCATGAATTAGAAAAAATTGTTGGGACGAAGTTCCTTATCGCGCGTTATCGAAAGGGGGCTAGACGGAAACTCTTATGAAAAAGTTGTCACGACACTTTTTTGTTTTAGATGATTATCGCTAGATGGCGCTGTGATTAAAATCTTATAAAACAATTCCTTATTTTGTTTTAAATGATTATATATTAATTAATTATTATATTTATTTTATAGTAATTTTTATTTTGATTAATCAATAAAGAATTATCCATCAGCGAACTCTCGAAATAATTAAAATATAATAAACAATACCAACTAATCCACAGTTTTTTTCTCCAACAAACTAAACCGTTCAGAATCGGTCAGCTGTCGCTTAGACGTGATCCCTGTCAACAAATCCACAATACACCCTGACTTGTTGTCACCCCACTCGAACAATGAAATGATTAATGAACATCTTTCTTGTACTCCATCTAGTTCGATCTAATACGTCTTCAATGACAGTATAAACGTTTTTTTAGGTTAAATAAATTGATAATAAAATATTCATCGGTTTTAAAATAGGTTTCTCATTTCGATTTTTGTATTTTATGCATTTTTTTTGCGGGTAACACCGTTGTTTATGAACTCATTTTGATGATTATTTTATGTTGGAAATGTTGTTTTTGTACTATCTTTAAAAAAATAAGTCGGTGGTTTCAAAAATGGTCTTAAACGATCCAGATAAGTGGCACAACTTTCTTAAGCTAAGTAATTATTTAAAACTTAGATTATACGTTACTGAACATAGTAGTTTAAGGTTTAACTTCTGATTTTCTTCTAAACACCTCAAAACTTGAAGTAACTCCGAACTAAGCCTTCAGCATAGAATTATTACATCTGGAATCAACATCATGAACAACAGAATGAAGCCAATTTAAAGTGCAACAATCGCGCATAGCAACACGATGTTTTGAATCAACATCATGAATAATAAAGTGAAATTTTAAAAAAAATATGTGTGTATTATTTTATTAGTGTGTTAAGCGAATCGAGTGTCATCGGTACACTAACGCCAGAATTTCGTGTTGTTACGCGCGATCGGTGTACTTTAAATTGGCTTCATTCTGTTGTTCATGATGTTGATTCCAGATGTAATAATTCTATGGCCTTCAGACAGCATTATCAAAGGCAGTAAACAGGTTAAATCCAGGAAATAATTTCAATTAAATTCTAGGTTTAGAACTTAAGCCTAAGTTACCTGGAACTGACAAAACAAACTTGGCTCCGGCGTGAACCGGATCAAGCCGGTTAAAACCAGTTAATCGCTGGTTTGATTCTGGTTATGTCTGCGTGGAATTAACTAGTGTTGTGAAGTTAATTGCAGAGGTAAATATGCATTTGTTATCTTAATAAAGGTAGACCAGTTGCTTAAGGGTAGGCCGTAGGCAGCGAGGCAGTATCCTCTGATAATCTAGAGGCCCAGCCAGCCAGCCAGCCATGGGGGTCATGGACGGGCCTTGGGGGCACCCGGGCTTGATGTCTCCGCCATTCTAGGCAGAGATGTAGGTGTGGTGTGGTATTGTAGTCTACTGTTCCGAAGGCCACCGCAACGAAGAAGCGAAGACACAATGATTGAATATCATTATCTTTGTCTAGAGGCCCATGAACAACGGTTACTTCCTTAATCAAATGGCCCGTAAGCTCGTCATGTTTGTCGAAATTCCTTGGAATTGTTAATATATTTTACTTTGATATTTTTTTACTAGTTATTTATAACATGTAACATTGATTAGTTATGTTTCTTTACCGTAGAATTATAGTTGACATATACTTATGGGTCGCAAGTAGTTGCCATGCAAAACATCCGCCGTTAGAAATCGCTTCTTATACATTTTATAATAAATAACGCACACTTAGATGGGCCGCGTCTATCATCTTTCAAAGTTTTTTTTCAGTGACAAATATTTCAATGTTAATTAAGTATAACAGTGAAAAGTTACGTGCAAGTTCCATGCATTGCTTTGCGACCTAACTGTGCACGAACATGCACGTAATTCCGAGGTATATTTTACTTTAAAAATACCCTCATTTCAAACACAATTTTGTATTAAATAAACAAACCCCAAAACTAAAAGGACAAGCTAATTAAACACTATCTGTTTTGCAGGAAACTCGTAATTATTTAGTGTTGGGCCTCGTTTTAAAATTGGCCGGTGCGGACCGTGGGCCCATCAAAACGATAACGGTGTAAGAAGGTTTGTTTATTGAGAGGACGTCATGAGATGCACGTTCATATTTGGCTGCTTTATAATATTCTGTTATGTTCTGTTACAACCCATTACTGACACAGTGCGACGGGAAAGAGTGCCGTAATGCGTAACGCGTCGCGCGGCCCCGCATAACCCCGTGCTGGGTTCTAGCCTCACCCGGGGTTCGGACGCTGAGTGTGAGCGGTTGGAGGTTTTAGTGCTGTTCAACTCCCATATATCCCACCCGCTAATCCAGCGATTTCCTCCAACTAAAAAAAAGTGATTACTGACCACTACTCGGTTCAAGTTTTCTTAGTAGAGGAGCCAGGCATAGTCCACCCCGCTTGACAGTGCGATTGATTGAAGCGTTTGCTTTCGCGGGTTCAAAACTGATTTGTAGCTATAAATCTTAATGTGAAAATGATATCTAAGCAATCACAACACCACTGGTAAAAACGGTGAAGGAACACATCGTGAGGAAACCCGTATATTGGAAAAAGGATTCTAAAAATCCTTCGTTGTTATTATGTGAAGTCCCCGATCCACATTAAACAAGCATCCTCATCCTCATGGACTATGCCTGATCCCTGTTTTGAGGTGACCTGAGCCCAGCATCGAACAGGAATGAGTCGATACAGTCAAATAATTTACTTTTTATATTAAATTAGAATTAAGTGTATCAATTTGTATGCTCGACAGAGCTGATTATGGCTGAACTATAATAATACTGAACACCTTATGTAAAAAATCCTGTGATCACAAATAAAGAAATTCATTGATTGATTGATTGATATTTTAGAAAAAGTATATAAAATTAGATTAAATACAAAACTTGACGAGTCTCCTCATACGAACAAGCCGTAAGTGAGATAAGCCTGGAACAGTAAATAAATAAAATAGGTTAAATACGTCCGGCCGGTCCATGCGTAGGTCCGGAGATGAAGCCAAAGATACACTATCGAACGAGACCCTCGGTTTATGAGTGCTCACGACCATTGCCGGAAGACAAGGAATTAACATAAAACGTTGACTACGCGAAAAGTTTTATCTAAATTACAATCAACCTCATTGGCATATAAACATTAGAAATTCATTTCGTTCATCGTAGAAGTCCATGGAAAAAATATTTTTTAACATAATTATTGGAACGAAGTTCCATATCGCGCGTTATCGAAAGGGGGCTAGACGGAAATTCTTATGAAAAAGTTGGCACGACACTTTTTTGTTTTAGATGATTATCGCTAGATGGCGCTGTTCTTAAAATATTTTATAAAACATATCCTTATTTTGTTTTATATGATTAATGCTAGATGGCGCTGTGATCAAAATATTTTATTTAAGTTATTACATAAAGAAATAAAATTTTATTACAATTCCCTCACTAATTAATCGAAAGGAACTTCGTTCCATCCGGGTGTCCCTTGACACCTCTCAAGTTTTTTTTATTCTCTCTCTAAAAGTACTAATGTCGCGTTTCTACATTAGCTTGCCAACGTCCAACGCACGTATAAACAAATGACGATAACGACCGGCCAATATGAAAATTAGAAGTTGGGGAGCCAATATGGAAACGCCGCAAGACGTTTTACAAAAATATACAACGCAATCTAGCCTAGTTTTTTGGAAGGAGAAAAATTAAAAACACTCAGAACTGATATCTACTTTCATGCATTTTCAACGGATTCTTACCACAACTCAATTAATTAAATATCGTGGTAAGAAAATGCATGAAAGTATTATAGAAAACCGCCAGTGTCTGAATAAGTTGATATCTTCTAATTTTCTAGAAAACAAACACCTTCTCGGAATCAAAATGCTACTAATTGTAATAAGAAACTCAATAATAAAAATCATACCCTCAGAATCCCGGCTCGGACCTCACATCACAAAGGCAGACTTTCTATTCCATCCGTATCATAAACATGAGGTCCACTATTAAAACTTGGAGTCGTTTGGAAGCCAAAATATTATCCCGAGCACCTTAGCTGTATCTCGCGAGCAGGGTTGCCAATCTCATTTGCATTTTTATTTTATTTTATTGTCTTTGTACGTTCAGTTTTAAAGTTTTAGGTTAGGTTATTGTTGCTGTTTATTCTTTGTTATAGTTAGAGGTAATGTGATGTTTGTGAAGGGGTAATCTATTACTAATGGTATAAAGAGGTAATGTCGTGATGTTTTTAACTTGTTAGAGGTACTCTTCGGAACTACTGAGTCGATTTCGAAAATTATTTTACTAATACGAAGCTAAGCTATTTGTGCAAAATTCTAAATTTTGGTTAGCTCCCAGTTGAGTTATATGTCGATAGATAGTGCCAATTTTTAGGTAGAGTTAAATATTCATAGATATACTAGCTTTTGCCCGCGACTTCGTTCGCGTGGACTTCAGGTTCGTCCCGTCTAGTCTAGTAATAAGTAAGAAATACGGTAACTAAGCACTGCAGAGCCCTAATCATAGGTATATGTGTTATTCTGATGTATAAGCTATATTGTGGTAAAGTTTCATTCAAATCCATTCAGTAGTTTTTACGTGAAAGAGTAACAAACATCCATACATCCATACATCCATACTTACAAACTTTCGCCTTTATAATATATGTACTAATATGTAGTGATGTAGTGATTTGAGGCAAACTGTAAATTTGGTCTCTACATTTTAAGCGTTTTTTTTTTATTAATAAAATGTGTTTGGAGCAGCTTTTTGGGGTATATCATAAAAACAATAGACTAAGTTTTCAGCTTCTCTCAAATACGTACCCAAAAATTACGACTAGGTAGTTCTCAGGCTATTACAACATTCACTTGACGGCAACGAAATGTGACAGGTAAAATAAAATGTCAAGTGTCCGTATTGAGCGACGTGCCAACCCTACAGCTCCAGGGTTCGCTAGTCCGGCAGCTGTCTCATAAACATGGTGCCGTATCAGCGCGTAATCTGCCGGATTTGTCGATCAGGCCCGCTATCCACTGCCCAGATTTGTACCGGGCTTTGCCGGACGCCGATACGGGCATACATTTTGCTTTTCTTGTCCGCTGTTTATGGCCGGTCGGGCAGGTGGGATAAATCGGTGCATTCCACTTTGATTTGTTAACTATTGATTGAACAGATCTTTGAAACTTGCTCTGGATGTATCTATCTGACTATACAGGGTGATTTTTTAAAGAAGGTTCATATTGCAAGAGGGTGATGAGTACTCTGTTCTAATACGGAATATTACAGAAAATAGGTAAAAATACTTTTTTTTTTAAATCTAAATTAGACAAAACTACCTCAAACACAAACAATTTCGGCTAAAAGAGTGTTCTCTCCTCCGCTACACCCATCAGCTGTCGAAAAAACCATCATTTTGCAAGAATTTTAGATATTTTTAAGTTGCGATTACTAAGACATTAAGCCATATTCTTTGGTAATAATATTTTTACTGGTCGTATATAACCATTAGCTACCATCACCTTCAATATGTACCCTCACTAAGAAATCATACTGTATACGTGTGTAAGTTCAGGTTGAATCTTGCTTGTTTAAATTGGTTAATTTACCGGTTGAGCTGTCATTTTTACCGCACATATAATCGCGTGACAATATGGAGGAAAAAATGGAGTTGTTTTGATGATGAAAGAAGGTGGCTATAGGAATTTTTGCACTAAAAAAAACCCGTTGTGTTTGGTCACGTCTTACTTGTCCTGTAAGCATTGTTGTTTAAAAAATCCATAAAATGAATTCTTAAGTATCCTCATATTTCGGATTTTTCGACTAAAATGACTTTAAACGAGACTTGAGGAGGGTCCTTAAAGTTAGGTTGTAGGTAGCGACCCCTCAATGTCCCCTGACATTGCAGAGGTTCATGAGCGACAATAGCCACTTACGATCAGGTAGCTCGTCTGCCTAAATGACACTAAAAAAAAAATATATATTTTGCTAATATATTTTTCTTCTAGATACTATTTGATATTGGAATTAACTAGCATTGTTATTTCACAACTGCCAGGGATCCCAATACGGCTTTTTTCTTCATAAATAGTATTCTAAGTATCATAAACTAGCTCACAAAAATATAATAATTTACTAAGCTTACATTATCCAAGACGTAAGACGTACAGATAGCAAAAACAAAACCAAAATTAGGAAGTATTATCATAAAAATATTTCCCTAACACAAGTTTGTTGAGACTGATGTAATGATTATGACAGCGTCAATCCGATTCCATCCAGTCGGCTGGATGTGTGACTGACGCTACAAGTAATGTCCCAAGAAACCATTAATATTCATTTCGACCTATTTACATGATATTAATGAGGTTCGCAAATATTTCTTGTTACGATATTTTGAAGGTGTCATTTGGGATTTATATAATTATGTTTTTATTTGTACCAACCCATTACTGCCCACTGTTGAGCTCCTCAGAAGAGGGATTAGACATAGTCCACCACGCTTGCCCAGTGCGGATTGGGGACTTCACATATCTTCAAAGGATTTTTTAGAACTCTTTTTCAACATGCAGGTTTCCTCACGATGTTTTCCATCACCGTTTTTAGCCAGTGGTGTTGTGAAAAATTGCACCTAAATCTTTTTCACATTTAGATTTAGAGGTACAAGCCGGCCGGATTTGAACCCGCGACCTCCCGTACGGAAGGATGCGCTTCGACCACTTGACCACCACGACTATGGTAATAGGTTGGTACAGTTTTTATTTTAATTATTGGGATAGACGGGAAGTGGTTACCGTCAGGGGATATTGCAGGTCCGCTGCCTACGACCTAATGTTTTAGAACTTTCTTTAAACTGGATTGCCTGAATTTTTAGTTTATTTACTTTTAGTCGAACAGGAACAAGGAAGCTTTTTAAATAAGTTAATGAGCATACGGCTTAAAGAGCCTAAGTACGACGGGTCTATCTTGTTTAGCACAGAGTTCCTGTGACACCTTCCGAATCCATCATCAGATCAGCGCCATTTTGCCATATCATTGCTTTGTCACGCGACATACATCTGTTTGCAAATGTCAGCTCAATCAGAAACCGGGAAGTTTGTCACATTTAGCTTGCAAGATTCCACTCGAACTTACATAGCTACATGGTAAGGTACATTTTTTTTATTAAGGCCTCCCCTTAAGCCTTGTTTGAAGAAGGACAAGTCATAGCGCGCAGGAGACACCGTAGACATAGTAACATCCAGTAGAAGTTAATTTAACCTTGTAAAAACTAACCTCATCTCTCGATTATCAAAGCCTTACTCGTGATGAATGAAGACAGCAGGTCGCCGCATTAAGGCACATTGTCTACGGCAGAGGACGCGACATCTGTCTCAATTACGAGGCCAGTTAATACTAAACACAACAGGTACGTTGCTCGTAAATCGGCCTCTCAATTCACTAGGTTTACTATCGCTGGGGTCTGTTTCACTGATGCGACTTTTTGGAAAGCTTCACTGCTCAGGAGTTACAGTGGTGGGAAAAAAAGACACGACGTGGCTGGTTGTATTATTCAAACGAGGCTTAAAAAAAGTCTTTAAATGTAGGCCGTAGTTACCGCAGTGCCCTCTGAAATTTCAGAGGTCAGTGAGCCGCGATCGCTCACGATCAGGTCCATTGGCTTGTTTACCTGTTGTATTAGGAGAAACTCCACAAGTAATTTTTAATTTTAATGTTTGTCCTTGCTTAACTTTATTTTGGATAGACCAATTTTAATCGAAATAAACGGACCTCTTGATGTAAAAGTAATAAACTGTTAAAGCTCGTTATTTTAAAATTTTATTCAATAGTATGGATCTTCAAGTATTCAAGTGGACATTGTGACGCCATTCCTGACAAACCAAATGAAGATCGACTATTTACAACGTCATTACACCTCAACACACTATTTACGCCGTTAAATATAATTTTAGTGTTGTTAGTGGAACTGGAGTCGACAATAAGGCAGTGGTAGGTTTATTGATAGGCCGTTGTCGTCTTGAGAAACGATCGCTCTGTTTGTTCCGATCTACGCCCTGAGTTACGACTGCATCAATTACATGACTGAAAAATGGTCGTACTAATTGTTAATTGGCATAAATAGAATTTAAAATTAAAAAAACAATTACTATTTTGGTAGATTTATGTATTGGTAAGGTTCTTTTGATGTAAAAAGCATAAAATTTCTAAATTTTTGATCGTAGTTAGACGAAAATAAATATAATATATGAAAGACTTACTTTGAGTTTCTTTTATTTATTGTTCAGAACACAGAGTCATTATAAACCTAAGTATAAAATAAAATTAAGATAAATCTAAACCTAGAGGTTCCTAAATTAGTAAATTATAGGTTACCATAAACCACTGGGGGCGGCGCGATGGGAAAGAGTGCCGATCCCCTCAGCCTCAGCCTCAGCCGGGATTCGGACGCTGAGTGTGAGCGGTTGGAGGTTTTAGTGCGGTTCAACTCCCACATGCGGATCCGGTGAATTCATCCAACTAAAAAAAAAAACCATAAACCACTACAAAAAAAAACAGAAAAAAATTAAAAGTTATACAGAAGCAAAGAAAAAATGGTTTGTATTCAATTTACATTTACAAAAGGTTTAAACAAACTCAATAACTTTTAAATTGGAACCCAAAAAACCTTCAAAGTATTTTTCGTTTAAGAACTTATTTAATAAATAGACAGAAACAGCCATAACAACAAAGTCCAACCTCGGATTAAGGGTATTACTATACATCAAATTGTTCGGTCAATTGATGGTGTTGTGTTCCCATGTGGCCATTATATTAAATCAAACGGGATGTCACAGAGGCCTGTTGATTGAGGTGCGTGCACATTCAAGCGGGCCGGATCACAACGCAAATCCGTAGTGGTAACAACCGTCTAAGTGTGCGCTGTGTAATGATATTTTTAACATGTGGGATCTCCGTTCACACGATTGGATTAGAGACTTGGTAACGGCTTTCACAACCCTGGCATTGCAGAGGTTTATGAGCGACGGTAACCGCTTATTACCAGGTGGACCATAGCTTGTTTATCTGTCTGGCAACAAAAAAAAACTGTGTTAAATGTTCTAGGCACTTATTATAAAGAAGTATGTCGTATTGTTCGATGTTGTAGATTGTAATCTGCAGATCACAGAACCAATTTCAAAAATTACTTTACTGATAGCAAGACCACCTGGAACCCTTGGGTCTGGGAAGAGACTTCGGGTCTCTTTGCATCTTATACCGGTTGTTCCACGGGGAGTGCTCCGAGGAATTATTTGAGATGATTCCAACATCCCTTTTATCATCGTACCACTCGGCGTCGAGGTGGAGTTCATCCCTACTATATGGAACCACCACGGTCATCCACGGTTCGTTTCAGGAACACTTTTTTGCCACGCACCATCCGGCTATGGAATGAACTCCCCTCCTCGGTTCCTCATTATTAGCGAGTATCATAGGCTGTATACAAAACGCCTCCCTTTTTGTCTTAGCAACTAAATAGTCAAAGGAAAACATTTAGATAATAATCAAATAGTTTAATATTCTATTTGACCGGCGTCCCACCTTTTTGGAAGTCATTTATTTTTTTAATATTTTTTTCTCATGTTTGTTCCTCTATAACTTTAGATTGGGTGGATTTGAATGATTCTGGTGTCAGATGAAAGGTGATAGCTGAACCTAAGTCCCATTGTTTTTTTTTTAAGATCTAACTAGTACTTTTAGATCTGTGTGTAGAAATGTGTATTTTTAACGGACAAAATTTGCTATGCGTTTTTGCGTGTATTTCTTTTTTTATATGAACCGATTTCGATTATTATTTTTTTGTTATTACATTTTTGTAATAAAAATATTATTGCCGAAGCAACTAAATACTCAAAGGAAATCTAGACAATAAAATAGTTTAATAGACCCTTTATTTAAAGAACTAAACCACCATTTCTGAAAGGTACAATCGTACAACTCTCACGTGAATATTTCGAGTTGATCGTAGTGGTGCTCCTCACACCTGACTAACTGCTTCTAACCGCTTCACAAACCGGATTAATACACAAAGAGTACTAGGGATGGGGTAAATTATATGTCGATATCGATAACAGTGGGTATCGATATTATTGTGATGGTTTTGAGAAGTGAAATGAGGGTTGAAGAAAGATGATGTTTAATGATTTAGAATAGTTTTTAGTATTAATTTTATCACTTATTTTTACATTAGGAATATTTTACAAAAAAAAATATATTTTAAAAACACAATGCAAAAAACAGAGGGTTACTGCAGACAAAATCTACGACCCAAGCCATATTACAATTAATACATATTAAGTACTTACTAGTTACTAGTTGGAGCGAAGTTCCTTATCGCGCGTTATCGAAAGGGGGCTAGACGGAAATTCTTATGAAAAAGTTGTCACGACACTTTTTTTGTTTTAGATGATTATCGCTAGATGGCGCTGTGATTAAAATCTTTTAAAACAATTCCTTATTTTGTTTTATATGATTAATTCTAGATGGCGCTGTGATCAAAATATTTTATTTAAGTTATAATAAACAGAATAAGAGAGAGATACAGACGTTTTAAACTAACTAATTATTATAACTTAAAAAAATAAAATTTTATTATAATTCCCTCACTAATTAATCGAAAGGAACTTCGATCCATCCGGGTGACCTTTGACACTTCTCAAGTTTTTTTATTGTTGATCTTTCTTACTATTAAACCTACTTAATAATAAGTCACACAAAAACGAAACGTCACACAAATTATCGATACAGTGTAGCATCTCTAGTCGAAGCCGGTGCAATCCGGATGGCAAAGTTTATTCTGTCACGGTTGCTCTGCGGTTCACACACTTTGCCACTTGCCATGTCCCGCCTAAACTATTCCACTATACAATTTCATTTTAGGCATGTAGATGAAAATGTATAGTTTTGTAACATGAATAAATGAATGTAAAAAGTAAAAGTTGTTATTGTAAAAGGTTTTTTTTAGTTGGAAGATATTTAGAGTATGTGGGAGTTGAAGCGCACTAAAACTTGCAACCGCACTCAGCGTGGCCAGAACCCAGCACGGGGTTGTGCAGAACGGCGCGACGCGTTACGCACGACTTTCCTGTAGCGTCGCCCCTATCTCTTGTAAGAGGTCATTTTGGTAATGCTAAAATGTAACTTTTATTATCATGTAAGCAGGTAGTAAGGCCACCTAATGCTTTCTCTGCGGGGCAGCTACTAAGGACTATCTTCAAGCCTCATTTGAAGAAGGACAAGCCATAGCGCTCGGTAAACACTGACGAACCGAATATATGTATGATAACTTTTAACTGTTAGTATATATTGAAGGACATAATTTATGGACACCAGCAACAATATGATAACTAAAGAAACGTCGTCATAAACGCCACTTAAAAATATCCAAAATTCCTGCAAAACGATTCTCGTTCGACAGTTGTTAGCTACGAAGAAGGTGTGGGGTGCGCGTTACTTACTCAATGTGGTCCGTACTTAACATTTTTAAGCATAATTTAGTCCCATTTTAATTTATTCATACTCCACATTAGAAAACAGTACTTATCACCCTACAATATACCACACTTTCACCTCTAAACATACTTAACCCGCCGTGACCATAAAGACTGCAGGCAGTAAGGGGGTTAATGCAGCGTGCTTGTTGCGGACCATTGGCCGTCTGACAAGTTTGTGAGTATGTCTTTGTAGGACACGCTCGTTTTATTTCCCTCGAGAATGGGCTCTGAAGCGTTGGGAGTGGTAAAACGGTGATTGCAGGATTTAGACTACATTGTGATGTAGTTGCTTTTATTGTTTGGAGACGTGATGGGATTTAGAATGTCTAACTGTATGGAAGTATTTCTTGTATAGTCTCGAATTGAACTATTTTCTCATTTACCTATAAAACAAAAGAAAAACAGTACGTCGACTCAGTGCTTGTTTGGCCAATCTGCACTCGAGCTAATTTTACAGGAGACAGCAAACAAGCACAGAATTTTCGTTAAGTGCCGTGTGAGAAAAAAATTTAAATAAGATTTTTATTGTTTTAGAATTGAATATTTAAAAAAAATATTTTACCAGTCGGATGGAATTTTCATTCTTTATAATACTGCATTAAAAAGTCATTTTCGTAAAAAATGTCAGATTGGCCAAACAAGCACTGAGGCGACGAGCAGTTTTTAAAAATATGTCTAAGTCTAACCCATCCACGTCCATGACATAAACAACGCACCCATTAATTCACTCCAAACTCATCAAAACAAAGAAAAACTCAAGCACAAAGCACAATTTAACTGACATTAAAAACCTTTCCTTAATACCGATACAACGCCAATTAGACGCCTACTATAACAATAAAAAAAAAACTTTAATAAACAATGAAACGCGAGAAGCGTGTAAATTCGGCAAAAACAGGCCCCAGGCGATTACCCCCCGTACCCGGGTATAACCGGATATAACTAGATATAACCGGGTATAACTAGATATAACCGGGAATAACTGGGTATAATTACGGTCATTCGGTGTCGTCTTAACGTTAACGAGGACATCACAGCATTGCAGAACACAGACGGCTAATGGAACCGCGATTTTGGATGTGCTAAATGTTAATTTGTGTGGGTAATGTTTTTCTTTTAGTGTGTTTGTGAGGTATTGTTTTTAGATGCGTTTTGTATGTTAAAGAATTGTCAGAAAAGGTAATTTACAAAAAATATGCTTTGAATAAGTACTCTGTTCTTATCTGGGTATTTTTGTTTAACTAAAGTCTATACTAAAACACGGCACACGTCACATAATTTATAATGTACCACGATAATGCGAAGGGTTTTACGTACAGCCTTATAAAATAACCTTTATGAATTTAATCTATTTTTTAATTTCCAGGTATACAGACGACCCGATATACCATCTGATGGCAATCAGTTACCTACTAAAAACCTAAATTATCGAACCAAATTACCACATCCATTATTCGACAACCATCGAAAACCAAATAAGGCTTAAAACAATAAATAATATTTTATATTAATGCTAATGTCCAACCGGGTAAGTGTTGGGTAGACGCCGTAACTCAACCAGTGACGTCTCGCTGGTTAATGTACGAAATAACCGGTTATTTATTGTGATTATACCCGGATAAAGGTGTGATAGATACGCGTTTTAGATTACAAACGGCTCGACCGTTTCTGGTTACAAACGGCCCGGTTGCGTTAATGGAATTTTAATGGTTGTTAAGTTTTTAGTTTTTCAATCGTGTGTGTTTGATATTTTAAAATAGGATCCTTTGACCTCTCCCTAAAGTCTAAATTAAATTACTTTCATGAAAACCCGGTCAGTACTGTTTATAGAAAAAAAGCCCTGTTTTTCTTCATTTTCATTAATCGTCTAAAATCTAGTCTATGTATAAAAACGATCTCATCTGTAGCGAAATTTAAAAAGATTTTAGTAACCTTTTTATCGATATCCAGATTGAAATAATTGGAGAAAATGACTGATACTTTAAGATTTTTAGTATCACCTATGTTATTATTATCAAGCACATAATAATATGAGTATGGAAGAATCACCGCAAAGAAAAAAAGCAACTGACTTCAAATTTAAAAAGAACATTTCGAAATCGGTTTATATCAGTTCAGACATAGACAAACACACACATACATCGACGTCAAACTTCATGACATCGTTTTTCTTCAGCTCAAAATCATAATTCTTAGAAACATCAATGTTTTATATTCAAGATATAAAAATATATCCAAGACATAAACAAGCCTAGTAAATTATATTAAGTCTTCATATATATCCAGAATATTCTGTTCTGTACTTAACGTAATGTCTTATCCGGATTTATAGTATCCGCCTTTCATCCGGTCAAAGATTGATTGTAATTATTTATTGGTTTGTTTTGTAGAAAACCGGTAATAAACTGTATTTATGGTTGTTGGTTGTGGGTTTTTGATGTGGTCTGAGGACTCAGGTAGAAGCTACAGGAATGAAGTTTTTTTTTTTGTTTTTCATTTTGTAAAACTTTTTAGTCTTGTGTAATGAAGAATTACTTGTAATTTTCTACATTTTCTATTCAGACTTTTTTTTACTGCTATAGAGGTACACGAGCCAATGAGCCACCTGATCGTAAATGGTTACGTATCACTCATAGACCTTTGCCAATTGCTATGTTTGGGATACTACGAAACCGCTAACCTACCTATCTTTACTCTCTTCATACTCTCTCGAAAGTATTACTTCTTGTTAAAGTTTCAATAACTTTTTAGGAGAATTTTCTTCTCCTCTTGACTAACTTTAAAATCACGAGGTTGAAACTGCAATAGTTTTATTATTGTTGTAGTTCTGAATAAAGTTACTTTCTTTATTTTTTTCCTTTCTAATACGTCTTTTCTGGTGCTTCGTAAAATTAAACCAATGAATTTACATCCTAAATCAGTTATTTGTAAGAACTTCAAGCTAAATACAAACTAGCAAGAAAATTCGATTATTACATCGTCCTCGTGTTACGTAATCTAATGAAGATTCGGCAGTAACTGTGTTTCGAACTCATCCTATTTCAGCAGCAAACACCTGTATTTACACTAAGTATTGTCAATCCGAGATCTTTATCACCTACCCCTTACATCCCATTAACTTCGGCATAAAGGGGCGGATTTAGGACTAAACGGGGGGTCATGGCATGGTCCACCACGCTTGCCCAATGCGGATTGGGGACTTCACATATCGTCAAAAGATTTTTAGAATCCTTTTCCGATATGCAGGTTTCCTCTCGATGTTTTCCTTCACCGTTTTTATCCAGTGATGTTGTGAAAAAATGCACATAAATCTTTTTCGATTTAGAAGTATAAGTCGGCCAGTTTTGAACCCGCGACCTCCCGTACGAAAGACAAGTGCTGCAACCACTCAGCCACCACGACGTCATCTCGATTCGTTCTCAGTTAAACGAGGCCTCCCCTCCTGCAGCTTTCCCGTGGTGCGGCAAGGAAAACCAGCGGTGTGAAGAGCATAACTTTGTTAAAGGAAGTGGGGCCTAATAGACCGCGTGTCGCTCTAACGTCTTGTCTTCTCTTGTCTTCTCTTGTCTTATTACAGTGCGGGCCGGTAACACCTCGTGTCGCAGCCAACGGCAAGTTTGCTAAAATTGCTTTCGTTGCGAACGTGTTAAAAAATTAATTGAAATAAGTTTTAGATAAAAGTTCTTGAGATTAAATCGGTAGGCTTTTACTTTTAACTTACTTTTTTCATTTAAAACACGCAGTCTCACGTCATCTGTGTCTGTTGTGGTTTGAGTATAAAGTGTCTTGAACTAGATTTGGCCGAGAGGTGCCCACAAGTTCTGACTAAAGATGTAAACTTTAAATTAATTTGTCTAAATATTCGGAGTATTCGACACAACTTTGAGAATTTTCTAACCATTTTAAAACGTTTGAATGTTAAATTTGACGTGACTGTTTTCACTGAAATATCTTTCATGTACTAAGCCTAATTACCTCACCTCCCAAATCCGTCCCTCATTCGAGTTTGAGAAACAAATTCGATATGGTAACTTGTGCCGAACAATACGAAGTACTCTGCGTTAATATCGTTCGAAAGGGCCGCCCTTTTGTTCAGATCTCGTCGATAGATACATAGACTCTAACTCGATGTTATGAGAATAGATGACTTTTGGGATTAAATGAGGAAATCGGATGAAAATGAAACCGTCCCGGCTTGGATGCTAAGATACCTCTTATCAGCGTGCGAAAATCTTACATGTTTTCTTTTTCCCTTTATTATAACATTTGTACGTGTGGAGGATATTTTCTAAATTACGTTGGATCTAAAAAAATTCGAGACAGATTGTGGTAAAATAGAAGAAAGAAAAGAAAGAAAGAAAGAAAATACTTTTATTCAGCACACACTTGAACACTACATAAAAAGTTAAAACAAAAAACATAAATAAAATAGAAGAAACTGTGCTTAAGATGTGCACCCAAAGGGCGACCAGCTCAGCATACAGCTACAGCTGAAGCTGTAGCGCTGATCTTCAGCTGGACCCATTGAAATCAGCACAAGATCTACACTAATAGTTTTTGTTTCTGTGAAGACATTATGACAATGTGTATCTACACTAGCATTATATAGCTCAATAGTGGTAACCCACGATAAATTATTTGAATTACCAAAAGTAAGGTTATTTTTAAGTTTATACATTAATTTGGGAAAGGAAATATTTTCTTCAGTGTTTTCCCAGCTCTATGGTTTACCTATGTTGAATAATACTTTATTCTTTATTTTCGTCTACTTCTGTTGAAAAACTACAATGTAATTTCACCGTTTTATCACAACAACTTCGAAGGAGGGTTCAAAAAGAATCCTGACAACTTAAAGACAGTGTAATGGCCTCGTCTTGTCTTATCAAAAGTCAATGACGGTAACCACGGTAACCACGGACAATGAGGTGGACTCATAGATAGATAGATAGATAGAAAATTCTTTATTGCACACGAAAATAAATGTACATGGGAGAATTTAATGCTACACACAGCAGCATTATCTACCAGTTAACCCTGGTGTAATGTGGATAGTATAAGGTAGTGCATGAAACATTTAAGTGATAGGTGAATTATTAAAACAAAATTGTATTCTAAAGATAAAGCACTTTAAGATTTGTAAACATCATACATAAGATAAGTCGATATATAAATAACTACAAATATACGATAAAGAATATATTAGATAAATAAAATCACGAATAATTAAAACATAGTTTGGTTAGCATTTGCTCAATGAACGTCCATTTTGCAATGAGAGAAAGTGTTTATAGGTTTTTGTTTTGAAGATATCTATGGTTGTCGCATGACGGATATCAAGAGGTAGGTTGTTCCATAACCTAACCGCAGTCACCGTGTATGAGTTGGTGAATAGTGTAGTTTTATGTGGAGGAAAAAACAGGATTCTTTGCTGAGAGGAGCGTTGTGTTCTTCCCGTTACAGAGAGATAAGAGAATCGCTCATCTTACTTATATTCCAAACTGTACAAAACAAACCAAGATGAAAACTATTCGTCGTAACACGCCAAGGTATGTAAATTGAAACAGAGGCTCAGAAACGCTTTTAGACAAACAATGCAGTGGGACGTAATAGTCATGAATTATAGTACAAGTTGGACTCTTCATATTGTTTACCTTGTCGCAGGCCGCGGCCGATGCTAAGTGATTAAGAATAAGCTGTGGAACTGAGGTGCTGTGGAGACTAGTTTAATTAGAAGTAAGACTTGTATGTGATGTCGTAGAGGCAAATCTACGCGAACTAGAACTTCACGCCTGACCTGGTACAGGACCGAGAGATGTGGCAAGTACTTTTAACAGCGGCCTAGGCTCACTTTGTCGCAAAGCCATTGGAGTAAGTAAGTATTATGGTTCCAACCACGTCCTCTTTCGAGGCACATTTGAATGATGTTTTAAAGAGTTACGTGTGTAAGCGAAATGTTGTGACGATAATTATATAAACAACGGCGACTATTATTGTATTTTATTTAGCAAAAGTAATAGAAGGAGAGTGTATGCGATTTTAAATGGTACAGGTGTATAAATTCTTGGAGGCAATTTAATTGGGTATAAACTCTACATTTTCTTCCAAAATTCCTATCACCGACCACTTACAAGATGGACGTATGACCTACCAATTCGCATTGAAAATCTTTATAGGAAGCCTTTGTCCGGCAGAGTCTTGTGCCTGAGATTGAAGTCTAACCAGCTCAAATAAAGTAGCACCAAACTCTCCACACCCGTCAATGTCCCGAAGACAAACTCTAAACTACACAAGATACAGTTCTCCGTTCAAATTCCGAGTCAGCGCTAAGTTAAACTCAAATAAGTTATGTGAATCGGGCGATCGCCTTTGTCGCTTCTAAGCTAGAAGGCAATTAACATTAATTATTATTAAATGCGACAGTTAGATGATAAACGGGTAGCCGATAACTTAGCCAAATAAGTCAAAATTGCGAAACGTTGGGCTGAGACCTTTGTTGTACTTGTGTTAATGTCCAATAGTTTAGAGTTGGTTACGATTTCAGTTTGATGATTTTGGAATGTTTTTTTTTATGATTTACAAATGAGGTTGTCTTAATTTATTGTTTTGATTTATGATTACTTTCGATTAGAAGTAGGTGCGAAATTTTTAGTAAAAAACTTGAGAGGTGTCAAGAAACACCCGGACGGAACGAAGTTCCTTTCAATTAATTAGTAGAGGGTATTGTAATAAAATTTTATTTTTTAAGTTATAATAATTAGTTAGTTTAAAACGTCTGTCTCTCTCTCTCTTCTATAAATAAAATATTTTGATCACAGTGCCATCTAGCATTAATCATATAAAACAAAATAAGGAATTGTTTTAAAAAAATTTAATCACAGCGCCATCTAGCGATAATCATCTAAAACAAAAAAAGTGTCGTGCCAACTTTTTCATAAGAATTTCCGTCTAGTCCCCTTTCGATAACGCGCGATAAGGAATTTCGTTCCAAAAACAGAACCTAAACCTCCTCCGATCGGTCAAAAAGTTACACTTAAAATAGACACGCCAGTTTTAAAGATAATTATTATTCTGCTAAATTAAAGATAACTATTATCCTGCCAATGTAAACAGTCTGCATCCAAAAGATCTGTTTAAGCTACCATGAGAACATTCTTTAATTAGCAACCATTAGTTGTTTGAAAGCGTTAAGTATCTGATGTTTAATTAAACAGTAATAAGTGTGCCGATTAACAAACAGTGTAGTACGCAGCGAGTTTTAGTGTTGCCAGGGTTATGGAAAATATAGAGTTCAGGAATTTTGTTATGGTCGGAATTTCCACGTCTCACTTCCATACCTTTAACTCCTGTGCAGGATCTAAAGCGGCGACCATTGTAATGACTCTGAACAGTGAAGCCCAGGAACTGGAAGGAGTAATAGATTGTTTTTGGAGACAATAAAAGAAGATGATTGAAGAAGAAGAAGATTTGTTTGACGAGGTTATAAACATCACCCTGGCTCTCGTATTTAGTTATTTACCACCGCTTGTGACCAGATCTTCGTTGTTTACCCTGCACCCGTATTAAACAAATACTGAAGAGATAAGCGTCCAGCAGGCAGTAATGAGTTGTTACAGTACAGTATAGTCATATGTGTCCATTACTGCATATCTTCGGACATAAATAAATTTACAACTGTACCAACCCATTACTGCCCACTGCTGGGCTCAGGTCTCCTCAGAAGAGGGATTAGGCATAATCCACCACGCTTGCCCAGTGCAGATTGGGGACTTCACATATCTTCAATTTTTAGAACCCTTTTCCGACATGCAGGTGATGCTGTGAAAAATTGCACATAAATCTTTTTAAATTTAGATTTAGAGGTACAATTTACAACAAAATAAGAAAAATCCTGTAGGTGATGGATAGCGGCCCCTCAATGTCCTGGCAATGCAGAGCCCTGCTTACCGTCACGTGGGTCGCAGTCTGACTTAAAATAAATAAAAACAGTTTAAAAAAATGATCATAATCTGGCAACCCTATAATTTATGGTTCAAAATGTTCGACTCCAGTACCACGCGCCCTCCCAACAAATGAGTCGATCGCGCCCTCTTACAAATTGGCCCTATTAATACAGGCAAGAAGTAAACTTTATACGATAAAATAAAGTGCAACTAAAGGGGTACTACCCAAAAGCGAACGAAAAAGAGGGTAGACAGATTTATTTGCTCTTAAATCGATCCGCAGTATCCAGTCTTCTTGTGATCATGACGTTTGCAACAACTTTGAAATATCGAGACAACTCAATTAATTAAATATCGTGGTAAGAACCCGTTGAAAATGCATGAAAGTATTATAGAAAATCGCGAGTGTATGAATAAGTTTATAAAGTTAAGTTTATAACGATTAAATAAAACTTTACAGTATTTTTTTTAAGAATTGTACATGTTTCCTGTTGATATTATGTTATTTTGAGTGAAAACCTGGAAACCTGGAGTTTTATCTCTTGATGGTTTCTGAACCTTCACGCCATATAGGCCGTCAGTTCTGAGTGCTATATGACTTAAATACTGCTACTTGAACTTAATAATATGATGGCTTGATTGATTTTGTATAATTGGTATTTCTTCAGGCTTGACCTAGTGTGGAGATCTAATAGATAATTGTATATTACACTGTAAATTTTTGGCTGAATAAATATTTTTAATCTTTTTTTTTAATCTTTTTTTTTTTAAAAAAATACTTCATATTTACATTGCAATGTGCGCTATGTCTTGTTTTTTTTTAAACGAGGCCTGAAGAATATCCTTAAAGGTAGGTCGTAGGTAGCATTCCTGAAATCGCATTAATTAATCACTTACGATCAGATAGCCAGCTTGTCTACATGGCAATATAAAAAAATACTAAACCCACTTTTATTGACTTACTTTTCACTTTCTTTTTCTTTTTTTAGTTGGAGGAATCACCGGATATGTGGGAGTTGAACCGCACTAAAACCTCCAACCGCTCACACTCAGCGTCCGAACCCCGGCTGAGGCTAGAACCCAACACGGGGTTATGAGGGACGGCGCGACGCGTTACGCTCAGGGCACTCTTTCCCGTCGCGCCGCCCCTTACTTTTTCACTGCAATTTATTAATGTTTTTCTTTTTAAATCGCGCACCCTGCTCGGTAGTATGTACAATAAAGTGTTAGATGCCAACGTCGATTCCGTAACAGGGCCTGTCGAATGTTCGTCTCCTGAACTAACTTGGCTTGGAGTGATAGAATTAATAACCAACTTGAGAATAGAAGGGTTACTTTATTTAATAGAAAAGTTGATGAAAAAAAGTAAAATCGGAGTTTTTAAGGGCTTTTTAAGCAATCATAAGAAATAACTCGAAACTACTGGGACGAGTTACGGTCATTTATAATGTTACTTTAACTCCTGTAGGTAAATATAAATTTTCGTAGCCACTGTTATTATATAGGTAGTATTTTGTGCCTACATAGTTATACATGTGCATTTTGATTAAATAAACAAATAAAATTTATTTAAACAGCAAAACATAATATAAGAGTATTAACATTTCCAACTTAGATTATAACTGAAACATTGTACATTTCAATAAACTACGGTACGGGCACTAGGCATGCCTGTATCGCGGGTACCAGATTCGTTTACGATTCACATTATGTACAGATTGTAGGGTAGTCAAAACAAAAATTTTAACCAAAGCTTGTTCAGATCAAGCATCATTGTGGAAATTAATAAATACAATTAATTGCTTAACAAACTTGATCACAATACTATTACTGAGCTGAAATATCTGAACTACTTTTTTCAAACGAATTTTTTTAGAAGACAGATTTAAAATGAGCAATCAGATTTACAATACTTAGTACTTTTTGTGTTCATTTTTGAAAAATATAAGCCCATTTTTGTATAATATTACTTCGTCGCCTCAGTGCTTGTTTGGCCAATCTGCACTCGAGCAAATTTTACAGGAGACAGCAAACAAGCACGGAATTTTCGTTAAGTGCCGTGTTGAGAAAAAAATTGAAATGAGATTTTTATTGTTTTAGAATTGAATATTTGAAAAAAATATTTTACCAGTCGGATGAAAATTTTATTCTTTATAATACTGCTTTAAAAAGTCATTTTCGTAAAAAAATGTCAGATTGGCCAAACAAGCGCTGAGGCGACAACTTGTTATTTCTATAACCTACAAAACTAAATGTAAAGTCTATAGTATCTCGTCTGCGAATCGAGCGCTCCTGTCAATAATTGGCGAGCTGATGTCGGTTTAATTCCCTTTCTTCACGACGTCGAGGTGAGTCGGAATGTTAATTAAACAGACAGACAGAACGCCTTTTATATATACACTGATATATAAAGCTAAAGAGTTTGATCCGATTTGAAAAAATACTTCAGTGTTGGATAGTTCATTCATTGAGAATAGGTTTAGGTTAGATTATGTTTTTGAACGAAGTACCTTATCACGCGTTATCGAAAGAAGGCTAGACGGAAAAAAATCTTACGAAAAGTTGTCACGACACTTTTTTGGTTTTGGATGATTATCGCTAGATGGCGCTGTGATCAAAATCTTTTAAAACACGTTCCTTATCGCGCGTTACGTTAGGAAAAAAATAAATAAGATATATTTTAATCGAAAGGAACTTCGTTCTATCCGGGTGTCCCATGACACCTCTCAAGTTTTTTTTTTTATAAATAGAGATTCTTACTAAAAGTTCGATAATGAAGGTATAATAAAATTACACGAAAAAAATAGGTAAAGGGTCGGATGATTAGTTCGGTATCCGAGAGATCCGGGATCCAAAAGCAAGTGCAAAATGGTGTGTAGGTACTCTTCTAGCAAACTAAGTTGGTGATCATAAGAACTATTTATACCGAAAATTTAAATGATTAAAAAATCGCAAGTCACAAAAATATCAGAAACTCAGTACTGTCCCCTCTGAAATGTTAATTGTAAATTTCTTTTCAACTCTTTTTCTTAAACTTTTGATTAAGAAGGTGCAATTTAAACTCTTAAAATCAGAACTCATGATGATTTGTAAAATCTATTTTTTCAAATTTTTATTTTTGTTACACTGGGTGTTTTTTTGTAAGTTGGGGGTTGAACCGCAATAAAACCTCCAACCGCTCACACTCAGCGTCCGAACCCCGGCTGAGGCCAGAACCCAGCACGGGGTTATGAGGGGCGGCGCGACGCGTTACGCGCTACGGCACTCTTTTCCGTCGTGCCGCCCCCGTACACTGGGTGTAGTAAAATCTTCTTACTTATTAAGTAGCTATTGTAATTGGAGACAAAAAAAAATATCTGAAGTAATGTTAAGTTGCAGACAAGAACTCAATTAACCAAAAAATATGCATCGAAAATGAGGTGAAAAATACACATACACAATTGTGTGTATTCTCGAGCAATCGCTTTGAACTCTATTCCAGCATCGCAATACCGTACAATATGCTCAAAAAAAGACAATTACAATAGCAATAGCAATACACAACAATCTCTATCGCTGCAGGACGAGACAATGCAAAAAGGCGCTAATTTCGCGAGACCAAAAACTGGTAATGGTTATGCGTTGCGGCACCAGCACGTTTGTCTCGTGATAACGTTGGCTTACAATTAGCTGGGACGGTTTCATGCAGGCTTAGAGAGTTTTTGAGAATAAACAGTTTATTTCAATAAACACTATGAACTTTGCGCTTACTTACGGACACAACTCAACGCATCAGCCGACTCCATCTGCATCCATTGTGCAGGCACACCTAGGCCGGCTGCAACTAAGTGTCCTCTGTCAGATTGCCATACAAAAATAGTCAGTGATTGGTTGTCTTGCGTTGACCCACTGAACAGTGGGAGAAATTTATAGCCTAAAGTATTCTTACTAGATACGCCGTATGTATAATTTTTGAAGGTAAATAATAATAAATTTGTATGAAGAAAAAGACTAACGAACTAAATATTATTAATTATATGACCTTCACTGCATTATTTTTTTGTCATACTTTACTAGGAAGTAAAAAATTTACTGGGACGGCGTAACGGGAAAGAGTGCCGAGTGCGTAACGCGTCGCGCTGTCCCTCATAACCCTGTGCTGGGTTCTGGCTTCAGCCGGAGTTCGGACGAATTGAAAAAAAAGCCCAGCACTGGACTTACGCACACTTACAATCAACATCACAAAAACAATTGTCAGAAAAAATTTGAATTAAAATATCTTGCATGAACCCATCCACAGATGCAATTAGATGTGACTTGGCGACTATAATCGTTAATGTTTAGTATCGGCCACATATTCTGTACCTTTGTAAATGCACCTTCTGTCTGGAATCCACTCTCTGCCATAGACTAGAGATCGTTGCGAACAATTATGATTTTATCTTTTTAATTTAAATATAGAAGTGTGAGAGTGTTTTGTTTTACTATTTTTGAAGTATTGGAGCTTTTAGACGAAACTTTCGTGAGAATTCTTCACCATTCGAAAGCTACATTATCTACGAGTAACATAGGCTACTACATTATATTTAGGAAAAAAAATAAACTTCAATAATATAAGCCGTATGAAAAAAATACCCAAAAACGTGCTACCTGAACTCCTTTTTGACGCAGACGAAGTTGTGAGGATCAATGATAAATAGCATTGATTTTGCAGCAGTTTTTGCTTACCATACATTTTTTGTCATTTAACGACATTATAGGTACCACGGACATATCTTAATAACAATCCTTGCTCATATGAACAGAACGCTAATTAGGTAGCGTCATATACGCGAGTGATTTCTCCAGGGCGTATCTACTTTGATGGTCGCTATACCGTTGTCCCTTATTTCGGTTGTAGCCCTTAAAACGGAGTTAAAATAACCCTTTTTCTAGCTGTTGTTAAGCTATTATATTTTAATCATGTAGAAACTAAGTCTTTTGCTGATGCCATGTAGGCACATAAATTACATTGACGGACTCTCTTCAAACCTAGTTTGAAGAAGGACAAGTCATAGTGTTTGAAAAGCTTAATTTGATTATATTTCAAAATATAGAAGGTGGAAGTAAAATCATCATCATCATCATCATCATCAGCCTATAGACGTCCACTGCTGGACATATGCCTCCCCCAAACCTCGCCACATCGACCGGTCCTGCGCCATCTGCATCCAGTGACCTCCCACGATCTTGACCAGATCGTCGATCTATCTTGTGGGGGTCTACCAACATTTCGCCAACCGGTTCGTGGCCGCCACTCCCGAACTTTTCGGCCCCATCGGCCATCCGTTCTTCGCACAATGTGTCCTGCCCATTGCCACTTCAAAGATTGTCCTATGGAAGTAGAATAATATATTCTAATTCTGAACTGCTGACGGCCTTTCTATATCCTGGCATTACAGATTCGACAGTAACCATACATCAGGTCAGTCGTTGGCTGGTTTACGTATTTTACTATAAAAATCCATGAAATGTCGGTTGCTAGAAGATTTTGACGTGACAACGTCTTGTAAATTGGTTTGCCGGGTGACACTTCAAGAAACTGCGTTACGCTCCGCTCACGTTATGCGCTCACAATGAGAGCGAGTGAGAGGTACGCGTGCCTTTCACTTTTTATGTCTGTCTCTCTCGCTCTTAGGCGGGCTAACCATGCCCGAGTCGTTGTCACGTAAAACTTTCGCCCGTATACCGACTTTACAGGCAACCTATTTTTTTTTTTTAATTAAAGTCCATACAACAGAAAACTCCTACAATGCTGAAGATTCCCTTAAACGCCTATTGTGTAGCCAAATTATAACACGTCACTCGTTCTAGATAAAACTATTAAACTAACCGTTAATGTGTTCGTCTACGTAACTAACTACATTGTTTAAGGAATTCCCTGAGTAACCAACTTCACCGTAACCTTGAAACAAACTTTGGAACTATGAAGAATATAATTAAATTAAACTGTATGGTTTTGTGAAACATGAAACTTTTGTAGAATTTGTTTTGTTTTACATATTTTTTACACCATACCTTAAATATCAAATAAAAAATAGTAGCTACAATCTTTTAATTATGTGATAATCAATTTAAAATCCAATATAGCTGCTGTTAAAAAGTCTGGGAAAAATCAGTTCAAGTTTCTAACAAACGCTTTATAAAAGTTACTACGAGTTGTGTGATTACTAAAAAATATTACAATTTGTCATAATGCTAAAACAATAATGGTTTCCAAATTTTTTTGTAAATGTAGGCAGACGAGCCAATGGACCACCTGATAGGAACCACCTGGTTACCGTCGCTCATGAACCTCAGCAATGTCAGGGGACACTGAGGGGTCGCTACCTACGACCTAACTTTAAGGACCCTCTTCAAGCCTCGTTTGAAGAAGGACAAGTCATAGCGCAATTCCATCAAATCTGATTTTATTTAATTTTCTTATCGACTTAAATACTCGCATCTTAGATAACATAACTGCTCTTTCATATCCTTCCGCATCCAATCTAAGGCTTTCATATCTCCCAGAAATTTAATTTAAAATCACAGTTCAATTAAACTGAAACAAAGTGATCCAATTAAAGTTCATACGTGCCGTCGTATCGAGTTGATTTCTCAAGGGCACTGCACACGACTGAGATTTGTTCAATCTCGTCTTATTTTAGAATTGAAGGATCTAATTTGGCTCCCGATGTCTGGGTGCAAACGTCTAATGAAACATTTTAGTAGCTTTGTGAATTGGTGTCAAATAGGATTGTTTTTGGAAAATTGTGTTATGATTAATATTAAAAGTAACTAAATAGTTATACGGATGGGACTTAAAAAAAGTAAATCACCACGTTGGGCACCAACTTCAAAATAAAGTCAAAATCATAAACAATTGTAAATCACTACCATAAATAAATTTACAAATAAAACAATGCAATTTTTTTCGGAATTTATCATCTCACAACTCCAAAATTTCAAATAAAATTCAACGCCACGTTGGGCGCCAACGAATAAAAGTAATGCGAGTTTTGATAAAATCAGACTTAATAATAAATTCTACAAGTCATCGACTCTAATGTTTGAGATTTGCTGCTATCTCAGACACTTGGTTCAAGATAACGTCATTCAACTTCTGAGAGTTCGTTGACGTGACTCAAGAAAATTCATTCGTATTTTGTCTTCTTAATTCTGAAACGTACAAAGTAAATGTTTTAGCAATTTTAATACAGAAAAATACTTAACTAGTTCTTTTTAAAGCATGAATTAAAATGCAAATGCATGAATTAAAAGCTATCTGAGATTGAAAAGTGTTATAGAGGCTTTTGATTAATCACAAACATTGAGATGTAAGAAAATTTAAGTTATTCATGTTCTATCCTATTTTTCAAAATGACTATTATTTCTATTGTTTCTTTCATAGCAAAAATATCAGAATCTTGTTATGAACGTGAAATATAATAGAAAAACAACTTCAAACAAACAGTCTTAAATTAAAGCGAGTCTACAAAAGTTTTAATATAAACAGATATAGAATCCAGTTGTGGATTTAAAGACAAGTTTAAAGTTTCCCTGACATTCGAGTAATCAAACTATCCGGACGACCGGCGCCGTCGATCGCTCGGGGCGAACTGACAAACTTTTAATTTCTTCACCGCAGACATTGATGGCGGACGATTGCGATTGGCGGGAAAGTTACATTGCACAGACACCGCAGATAAATGCAAGTTTTGAATTGAGAACACGAATATAATTGACGTCACGCGTTCTACAATTTAGATGTTTTTTTTTTGTTTTTCAAAGTGAGAAATTGAAAAGAAAAATTCTAGCAAAGAACTAATTTTAAACATTATTTTAAAAAGTATTTTTCTTAGGTTAACAAACACGTTTATCGCCGATGTGTGACAAATATGACCACAACATCAGTTTGTGCAATTTCACGCTACCTTAAGCTTTTAACCCTGCTTGTTACTACCAAAAATTTTGTTTTGTACAAACTCAGTAGCCAACAAATATAATTAAACAAAACAAGTCAATAACAACAAAATCAGAGCTACCGTAACTAAACACGATTAAACACGACCCAGCAATCCCTTCGTGAAATCTAATCATCTGCCAAAACAAAGGTGGGATCGCAATCAAGAAAAAGTACGATTATCGGAGCAGAGTCAGCGGGCGGACCTTAATGACACATGTTGGCGGTCTAAACAATGTTTTAATGCCACCAAAACACTCTTACGCAGATGTCGACTGGTATTTGTTTAGGACAAGCTAACGACCGAGCGTTTAGCGACCGGTGCGGACCGTGGCCTGAAATCTGGTGTAAGCGGTAGCGGGTTAAACTGTCTAAAGGTGAACTGTATATCTAATATATATTATAAAGGCGAAAGTTTGTAAGTTTGTAAGTGTGTAAGTTGTATGGATGTATGGATGTATGGATGTATGTTTGTTACTCTTTCACGTAAAAACTACTGAATGGATTTGAATGAAACTTTACCACAATATAGCTTATACATCAGAATAACACATAGGCTACATTTTTTCAACCCCTTTGTAACGCAGACGAAGTTGCGCGGGTCACCTAGTACTGTATATATTATGTATGTATGTATTTATAATGTATGTTGATCAAGATGTTGAGAATATCTATTTCTTATTATTTAACTCTTTTAGCGTGGTATTGTATAAACCGAATGATAACAAATTTGTTGTTAGTCCAGGCGAAAATAACAGAGAGAACATTTTAGTTGAAGAACCTACGGGTCAGCAAAAATGCACTCATGTTGATGTGTCAAAAGTACAGAAATAAGGCCACTAACTATTTAACTTGACAGTACCGATCTCTGTAAGACTTCCCGGCTTAAGCAGTTTAATAATTGACATTCTATTTCTTATAAAATTTTCATTGTTATCGCATGGTTGAAGAAGAATAATATTGTATCCTCATATTTGAGGACCTCGAAAATTTAATATTTTCTGGTATTTTCTGGTTTTCGTTCGTGACGTGGAATTGGGCTTCAGTTGAAAATCAGCGCTGCAGTAATCTGCGGCATATGCTGAACTGTGGCCTTATGGGCACACTGCACTGTTTGTGAGCATTGTTTTTGTCTTTCTTAAAATGTATATTTGTAAACGTGTATTGTGTGTTCATTAAATGTTTTTCTTTCTTTCTTTCTTTCTGTATGTGTATAATTATGAGATCTTAAGAGTTGAATACGCTTATCCGGAAATCATCAAGTTTTGATAAGTTTTAGCGATACATTTTTTCCCAGACCCAAATCGCTCGCATACTATGACTTAAACCGCTGAAACACAGGGTGATACAGGTGCGAGATTAAATGGCGACCGTGTATACAGCGTGTTCATTACGATATTGCTGCGAATACGTCGTTTATTGCCGTGGCTTTTATTAGACTTGTCACAGCGCTTACTTTTTTGATGAGAATTGAATTTTTTTTCTGATCCCGAGAGGTCCATTGTCATCATTGTTTATAGGGCGTCGCTAAACGGGTGACGTGATGCGATTTTTTAATTAATGCTCTGTTGACGGTTCGTTTTCGATTCGCTGTCTTTTAATTGTGTGTTGATGTGGTATTTGTTTGTTGTTTGCATGTTGCTGACGTGTGTAACTTGGTGATTGGTTTTGAACACTGAATCAATGGAAATTTGCTTATTTGTTCTATCTGGATTGATACTAGATATAGGTTCCTTTAAACACTCGCGGTTATCTACATCACTTACACTAGTTCTAAATGGGTTCTTTCCACGATTATTTTTAATTGAGTTCGTTTGAGTTTGAGTTCCAGTGGTACCGGCAAACGAACGAGAAAGATGGTAGACAGATTTGTCTGCTTTTAAATGACCTACCCGCAGTTCTTCAGTCTTCCCGTGATCATGGCGCTTGAAACAGTGCCGAAATATCGAGATCGCTCAATTGAAAATAATCGTGGAAAGAACCCGTTTAGAAATAGTGTAAGTGATGTAGATATAGGTTCATTTTTAGTTATTAAGTGATGTCACTTTAAACGTCGCAGTTCTCTAGTAATATGTAATTGATTGTATTTGATTTTAGTTTCCTTCTTTTGTGCTTGCTAATTTACCAAATAAAGTACACTTAAGTCTAGTTATGCCAGTATCTTCAATTTATTTCAGATTGGATCGAAACAGGACGTCGAAAATAATTTAAATTTCGAAAAGAATGACAACAAAACAAACCCGTCTAATGCTGCAAGGGCCGAATCGACCACGCGTTAAACTGCAAGGCCCATCGATGTTTATGTTATAACGATTAACCGTGCCAGGTGGAAGCAACTGCCCCAATGAGTTACTGTTATATTTATGACTATGTTCGTCCCGGTCGTAACTCAAGAACCTGGTTGCATCGAATTTGTTGCCACGCCTGTACTACGGCCTCCTGTATTGTCAATTTATAGGGGAAACGTGGTTAGGTGCTCGTCTGAGCCATGTCATGACGCTGTGTTTTGAAAATTTCATTCAAATGTTTTGAAAGATAAGGATACTGGATGGAAGGATGATAAGGATTATTGTTCAGGATTGTCGAATTCCCAAAGGTTTACTAATTTAAACGTTGAGAAAAGTGTATCGATTTACCAAGAAAATTTAATTATTTTTGTTGTCATTGTAACGAACAATGAAATATTATTACAATTACCTAACCCAAAGTAAAGCTATATAAATAAAACAATAAAATCATCCCAAAACAATAGAAAATGACATTTTATATCAAATAAATACAATTAATTAGTACCTTTTCGGTACACGAGGAGACATCACGACCACACACAGCCCTCAGGCGCACAACCCACTAAAATTTTAATTAAATATATCGAAATAAAATCATAAATACTAAGAGACGTAAATTCGTACCTTTATTAAAGCCATTAGGAGGGTCGGCTACATCACGATGTTATTGTGTTTCCTCACACGGACGCGGAGTGGACAGAGTGGGTCGAATGCGGCCCCCCACGGCAGCGAAGGGTTAGGTCAATACAATTACGGCCCAGCAAGATTTCACACGTACAATTTGAATTTTAAACAATAGTTTGTCATATAAATTTAATTTTATGTTCCAATTTTATTGTAGATACAGGGTGTTTCCATCTGTTGGATTTTTATTTGTAAATGTAATAAACTAAAAGTATTGGAATACATTTATATCTATTATAGAAAAATGTGTTAAGTGAAGTTTTCTAAATAGTTTTTCGCATATAATAACTAGTGATGTTCCAGATATCCGTATCCGTATCCGTATTCGCGGATATCCGAGGTAAAAAAGAAATCCGTATCCGTATCTGTGTCCGTTACTTTTCGAGCGGATATTTTACGGATCTTTTCAGGTGATTAGGTAGAATTAAAAAACTAATAAATTCCACTCAGACTATTTTTATTTAATTAAATCGAATATTTGGCAATCTATCTCAATGTTTGCAATATAAAGGATATGAAATCTACTTTTTCATACAATTACGGGAATATTATAGCAAGCTAACATCATGGTCACTTTTATGCGAGCGCTGACACTAATCGAATAAGAAAATAAAGATCCGTATCCGTATCCGTATCCGCGGATCTTGACACTAAATATCCGTGTTCAGATCCGTATCCGCGGATAAACATTTTTAGAGATCCGGCACATCACTAATAATAACTAGACTTTCTGTTTGTTTATATCAATTTGGAGAGCATATGTCCAGCAGAGGACGTACACACTACACAAGCTTATGCTAATGCATGATTACTATTTGTTACTACATACTTCATGACTTCACTTCACCATACTTCAAGCAATATTCTGCGATCTTTCCATGGTTGACTGGAAAACTTCCCTCTCAGGGATAAGCTTACCTTTCACTTTATTTGCAAAGTTTTCCAATACTCTTATAATTTTTTGTAGATTTTGTGTTTCAATTAAAGGAGACACATTGTGCTTAGAAGTTGTAAGTTAGAACGGATGGCCGATGGGACAAAAAAGTTCTTCAGTAGGCGCAGCTTGAACAGACCTCCCACAAGGAGTACCGATGACCTGATCAAGGACGCGGGAAGTCATTGGATGCAGATAGCACAGGACCTATCATTGTGGCAAGGATTGGTGAAAGCCTTTGTCCAGCAGTGGACGTCTCAAGCTGTTGTTGCTGATTAAGATTGTGTATTTTGATTGGCCGAAGTGATCGTAACCTGGTTGCCATATTGTTATGTTTTAAACAAGAACACCCTGTATCACCCACTAAGGTTACAATCAAAATAAATTGTCGTTTAAAACTAGTAATAGACAAGGGTTTACACAATTAACTGTTGTCGGCGCCGTTAAGAATAAAACATTCGTATTTTGGGAGCGTACTACGTGGTACGGGCTTAACAAACTTCACAACTTTATAACTTGTTCCTTTTGTTTGAATATCAGTGTATTTTATTTTTGAATTTGCGTGATTTTAATTTAAAATGTATAACTGGTTGATGGTACAATGTTAATGGTAATGATGGTGGACGTTGAGCCTTTACGTCAACAATGCGGTATTAATAACTGTAAATTAAAGCAAAAATTAAAAATGTAACTTATCAAGGTTATAAAGCTTTTTTTTCTCATTCTCTCTTTAATATAGGTACCAGATACATAAGGTACCGATTAGAGCGTAAAAATGGTACCAACTAAACACAACCAAAATAAAAAATTGGTCTTTTGATGTCATTGGTTCGGTAACTGCAAATATCATGAAATGAAATTATTTATTCTCAACGTTAATGAAATTATCATGCTTGTTGATGTCAAAAGGCTACCACCAGTTCGGAATAAGAAAAAGCCTGTCCTGAGAAGAACTGGCAAGAAACTCAGCGGGCATGTCTTTTTTTGTATTATTTTTCTGTTTTTTTTTTATCTTTTAAACTCAATATTACAAATTTTTTGTTACATATTTGACCTAATACGAAAGCTTCATTCCCACTTAGTGCAGTCATCTAGAAAATCACTAATTGTATAATAAGCTTTAAGTGTTTGTTATATTAAGTGTTTGTTATATTTTATTAGATCATGTATTTATTATAACACACTAAGATTTAATCGAAATGAGCAGTAAATTAATAGTAAATACAACAGGGTACATGTTAGTGATGTATATTTTAGAAATTACACCTCTAAAGTTCATAACATGGGTTCTATGTGGCTTAACATTAAATTGTTATAACTGAAGACTCTTTTGTGAAACTTTAAATGTTTAGTGAAGGTATTATTTTGTTTTGTATAACATTATTATATTGCACCAAAGATACTTAGTGACGTCAAACTTAAATTTAAGTTATTTCAGCACAGCCATTCCAAAACCTCGTTACAAGTCTTTATTATAAAACGCGACACGCCACAAAACACTAATTCCCCTTTTACGAAACGTATTAAACTTTTCTAATTATTGTAAACGCGATGTCCTCCGCAACAGCGATTCAGAAGTATAATAGCCGAAGATAACACTTTGACGGGAACATAGAAATGTATCTGCTTGAGTTTCGATGGGGCCTTGTTGCTAACTTAAAGGGTAGCTTTCGTTCAAGAGATAGAAAAAGGTAGATATTCCCAGAGCGCTATGACTTGTCCTTCTTCAAACGAGGCTTCAGGAGGGTTTAAGTTAGGTCGTAGGTAGCGACCCCTCAATGTCCCCTGATATTGCAGAGGTTCATGAGCGACGGTAACTTCATACGATCAGGTGGCCCGTTGGCTCGTCTTACATGGCAATAAAAAAAAAAAGATATAGAAAAAGAGATAAGTGATTTTTTTTACCTAATTTAAATTAATATTTTATGATATTTACAAATAACGTAGCTTCCTATTTGTAAAATATTTTTTGAAATTCTTCCAACCAATTTTTTAAATTTATTTATTACATGACAAGTAATCGAAGCTACGGCCCAACTAATAGTAAGTGGTTACCATCGCTCATGAGCATCTGTAATGTCAGGACGTAGGGACTATTTCCTACTATGCAGGACAACGCATAATCAAGTTGACTAATCATAATATTTGGTTGTAATAAGGCCCAAGATTCAAATTAGGAAGATTTCAGAAATTTAACTTCTTTAGTTTTGTTTTATTAAAGGTTAATGACATCATCACTGACCGTCACAAGTGGTAAAAATTAATGATCTTTTCATCTAGTTAATTAGATGGAAAAATGGTTCAGTTAAACGTTGAGATCAAATCATAGTCTACCGCCACTACCGAGAGCTATTTTAGGTCTTAAGTTCTGAAAGATAGGTCGTAAGTTGCGGCCCCGTAGTGTCTCTGACATTGCAGTGGTCCATGAGCGACAGACATAATTGCGTCCGAAGCCTATGTGTATATTCATACTAACAAAATAGATTTACCGAAATCAGCTTTAGAAAATGAATATAGGTACCTACGTCAAAAGTCACTCACACTAAATTCCACTAAAACACACATCGTTCAACAAAATTCCAAATGTATTTTATTTGTAACAAGAATCATCCAAAACGATACACACAAATTAAAGTTAGGCCAGCGCAAACAAAAAAAACCAACAACTTGATAACCTCACCCATTTCGGAAGTCGGTCAAAATGATCCTCTTCCACTAAAAGAATCATCAAGAACCCCATCAACAAAGAGGCTTTTATTACGTAAAAGCAAACGAGAGTGCCGAGGAATCCGAAATTAATTCAATAAACAAAATCGCATATGCATGCGGTGACGGCCAATAATTCGCACTCGTGGAGGCGACGCTACAAGATGGCCGAGGACCTTTTGGCGGGAAACGATTTGTTGGTTAGGAGCTTGGAAATGTGTCTTAAATGTTATCTGAATAAATAGATTATTCGTTTTTATGTCTATGATTTGAAGTCTATGAGAAGAAGATGGCTAGAAGTTATCGTCGCTTTAGTTATGTCAAAGAAACTTTGATACTTTTTTTGCTAGATTAGCTTAATACCTACTTATATCTAATATATTATTATATTATAAAGGCGAAAGTTTGTATGTAAGGATGTTTGTTACTCTTTCACGTAAAAACTACTGAATGGATTTGAATGAAACTTTACCACAATATAGCTTATACATCAGAATAACACATAGGCTATACGACTAGACTAGACGGGACGAACCTGAAGTCCACGCGAACGAAGTCGCGGGCAAAAGCTAGTAGGATAATAAATCGTAACCGTCGCTCATGGACCTCAGCAAAACTTATAGACGGCACGAAAAAAAGATTAGAAAAAATAAAAATTTTATAAGTTAGTAAAAGTCCACAATTAAATATTTTACAGGAAACCTCATTACTATCTCCGAGACAAAGATGGCCGTCGGCTTTTGGCGGGAAATGTCTAGTAATGGCGTCTTTTTACGCTACCTGCTTGCTAATTGGAAATTAGGCGCCTAATGTGTAGGATTTTAGCATCCGTACGCTATTGTTATTGCTTTTTTTCGATTAACAATTCCGTTTGTCCCTTATTTTTCAAGGTAATTAGTACTGTGTTATTTAGAACGAAGGTTTCATTTATGTTGATTGTCCTTTTTAATGAGTACTAGAATTTTATTGTCTTAATGCTGATGCATTCGGAATACTGAAGATCGGAGTAGGCAACAATTAGATTTTGATATAAACTGACAAAGGATTTTTTTCTTTTTAAACCTCTTTCTTTGCAAACCTGATTTTGGGATGACTGAAGAGATTACGATCAAGTAACCAGTTATTAATATTAATAGCCACAAAAAACCTAAGACCAAGCTTTATGTAACAGACTTAGTAGCACATTATGGTAATAAAAAGAGAGGTGTCAAGGGACACCCGGATGGAACGAAGTTCCTTTCGATTAATTTGTGAGGGAATTGTAATCAAATTTTATTTAATATTTTGATCACAGCGCCATCTAGCATTAATCATATAAAACAAAATAAGGAATTGTTTTAAAAGATTTTAATCACAGCGCCATCTAGCGATAATCATCTAAAACAAAAAAAGTGTCGTGACAACTTTTTTATAAGAATTTCCGTCTAGCCCACTTTCGATAACGCGCGATAAGGACTTTCGTTCCAAAAAGAAAATTCTAAAGTTTTATTTCGTTATATCAATTTATCCAATACCTTCGTAAACATCTTTAATTTCCCCAAAACAAATCACAAACACATTACCAAGAGTAAAATACACATACTTTCCAACAAAATAATTATAATAAGCATACGTACAGGAACAATGTAAATCTCGAAAACTAATTTACATAACAATTAACAATATATAAAATAACAATTACAGTCTGTACGGGCGACAACGCATTACCGTAATATTAAGGCAAAAATAAACAACAGTTCACGCCGAGGTCTAATTAGATATCACCTATGAATATGGCACAACGATGGGTGCTGTGATACAACAAAAACTGTTTGCAGAAGACTCAAATTGTGATTTAAAAAAATATGATAAATAAATATACAAGTTAAGATACGGTAACCGCTCAGTTACGATCAGGTGGCCCGTTAGCTCGTCTTCCTACAGGACAATAAAAAAAATAAAAAGGATTTAACACAAATTACATAAATAAGCTTACAAATGGACACCCCTCTTTGGTGTTCCTAGTGAGCTAAAGGTTAGTCCTTCTTAAATAAATTTTGAGAAAATTTCTGTGTGGTAGGTAAGACGAAAGTGGACAGGTAACTTAAGCCACTTTTTTACTGTTATAATTTTTCTCGGGATATAAACATTTATCTTCGGCCAGGCTCCGCAGATGCAGACAGCGATAAGTCACTGGATGCAAATAGATTAAGACCGGTTATTATGGTGATGGTTGAGGGAGGTCTAACACTATCTCCAGCAGTGGCTGATGAGGTGAAGTTGTGCAAGGTCGTATTAAATAAACTTTAATTTCTATTTATACAGTCTGTGTGTACTGTGCTATGTCATAAGGACGGAACGCGCCATCTGTCGGTTGTAAAAGGAATTTATTTATACAACTAATTGCCTCGCATGGGACGCGTGTGCACTTAATTTTGATATTATATCCAAATCAGAGCTACTCTGTTATTGTTAATGTCGTGTATTACGTTGAATTTTAGAATAGCTTGGCTTGTTTTTGGAATTAGATTATTTTTGTATTAAGTTTTGTTTTTTTATCGAAGGAGGTCCGTTAAGCTAAGCTTCGATTTTGAATTGTAAAAGTGTGTGTTGGACTTGTTTTTTTTTTCAGTGCAACAAACAGCAAGAAAGTAGGCTCAGATCTCGTCAGTGGAGGCATCAGGAAAAGTCCTTGTCCAATGCGAATCGGGGACTTCACATACCTTCGAATTTTTAGAATCCTTTTCCTCGCGATGTTTTGCTGTAGTCAGTGGTGTTTTGATAAATAAATATAAATATATTTCAAATTAAGATTTAGAGATACAGCCTATTTAAAAGTATCGTTGTAATGCAAGCGCTTCAACCAGTCAGTCTCACGACAATTCCCAAATAAATATTTACAATAAACGCTATAATCCTATGATGTACTGCTTCTAGACCCTCTCCTCCGTAATGACTAGCAGAGGCTATAAAAACTTGAATTCGTCACTAACAACGCACCGTGCAAGATTTATGTCAATGAAGATTAGAAATGGGTTATTGTAACACGCATTTTGGGGGTTTGTTTTGACTGACTGGAAAAAGAGGTTTTCTGTTTAGATGTTTATTTTTTCGGGTTTCAAAAATTTTACTTTTACTCCTCTTTTTTTTAAATGTTATCGTTTTAAAAAATATATTATAACAAATTGTAACCTGATATGATGACTTGTATGTTGTATGTTGCTTTCTAAGCCTTATACAGGGTGGATTTGTAACTATAGACCAGCTGATGTGAATGACTTGTCAAAATGAAACTGAGAACCACTTTTATTTTTGGAAATGGTAAACTTTTTTGTCTGATATTGTATGGGCCAGTATATACGACTATCATTCTAAGTTTAACTTATTCAGTTGTCTATCAACTCATTGGGGTTAAACATAACATTGACTAAAGGTAAATTTATCGCTTTTTATGAAGTGTTAACACAACCTACATCACTGAGATCACAAGTGATTTCCAAGCCACAATGCCACACACACTATTCCAATCAAAGACAACCAAACCTTTCCTAGAAGAATCCGTCTGATGTTTTTAATGCATATTATGCGGTAGTTTATGGCTATTTCCAGCGCTTAATGGGGTTTTGATGCAACCCCTCGCAGAGGGTGGTACCTCATATACCGATATTCGCGTTTCTAATTTATTTATCTATATTGCAGATGCGCTATTGTTTCTGATATTAACGAGTGGAGAGAAATTGAACATTTCAACTGACTTAAAAAAGGAGGTGTCTCAATTCGACCGTTTAAATGCTTTTTTATGTTTGTTCGCGGATAACCTCGTCGTTTATAAACCGATTTTGATGATTATTTTTTGTTGGAATGAAGATATTTCAATGGTGGAAAGATAAGGAAATCAGAGTTTGGTGATGGCAAGTCAGAAATATCCAGGGAAACTGCTTTAAATTATGCTAGTCTTGAAAGGAAATCGATCATTTTCGTTTTTGTCCAAAATATTAGGTACTGTCTACTGTGCTACTCTTCTTGAATCTTTCTTCTCGATAGACAAGTAAAAAGATTCCAGAAAAAACGAGGAGAGTATCTCAGGTCCGATGTGTGAAATGAAATACTTTATTTTCAACATTGATGACGTGCTCATTCTTGTTGACGTCAAAATTAGAAAGCTACCACCAGTTCGGACACAAAAAATAATAATTATAGCCACCGTCCTAAAAGAACTGGCAAGAAACTCAGCGGGCATGTCTTTTTTTTGTATTATGAGCATTTCTTTTTAAATATTTTAACAGTATTATACAATTTTAGAGATATACAAAGTTATACAAAAAAACGATTATGTTAATGAAATGACCTTGGCGAGCAACTCATTCCCACTTTATGCAATCGTCCAGGTAATCATGATTAGGTCAATGATTACCAAGTAGGCTTTCTTGCACAGACGTTCTTTACGACGACGTTCGACGCATAACAAACACCTCTTGTCTAGTGGACTTATTTAATTTTATCTCATAATATTAGTAAAATATATTTAAAAGAATTCCTAATATCACAGACAGAACATTTTAACAGTGAATGCTTTCTTAAACAAATAGCACAACTTTTAAAACGTAAAAGATAAGCACACCTATCTTTCAAAACAAAAGCCACTAAGACTGTTAATGATGGAATAATCCGGAGCATATTTTTGCACCTCCCCTCTTCATCCCTCCCACCCCACATAACAAACGAAGTCTAATTATACTTAACGCACCTACAGGGTCACAATCTTACTGAGATTTCACTGAAGATTCTTTAAGATGCTGTTTTGAACGCAAGCAATATGACTTGTCCTTCTTTGAACGAGGCTTTTTTTCATTTATTTTCAGTTGTAGGAAATCACCGGATCTTTGGGAGTTGAACCTCATAAAACCTCTAACCGCTCACAATCAGCGTCCGAACCCCGGCTGAGGCCAGAACCCAGCACGGGGTTATGAGGGACGGCGCTTTACGCTCTGGGCACTCTTTCCCGTCGCGCCGCCCCCTTGAACGAGGCTTAAGGAAATTCTTTAAAGGTAGGTAGCGATAGTGTCCCCTGATAATGCAGAGGTCCATGAGTGATGGTAACTGCTTACGGTCAGGTTACGCTTAGGTCGTGTTACTACAAGGCAATAAAATAAAGATGTACGAGCCTATGACGATGGCAAGCGGAACGGTTACTGTCACTCATGAACTTTGCAATGCCAAGACATTGGATGGCTGCTATGCAGTCTATGCATCATCTAAGTATTTGACAGAATTTTTCTTAAATTTATAATAGAGAGATGTGTCATATTAAAAAACAGTTAAATAACAAACTGACCTTCATATTAACATCGGTTAATTTGGGTTCAACCTAAAATAAGGTATAAGATTTATACAACAAATAAAAGAATTTACATGACTAGTAACAAGTTTTCGCCACTGGTATGATAACATATTTTATGCTAAATGTATGTAACATTTAAAAAATTCAAAAAGAGCCTGACTACTCCTAAATTACGCGGGTAAAACATGCCTTAAAAACGACAAAACACAAAAATATGATTCAAGAAATATAACATTAATAAGTTGGAAGGCATCTCGCAAAAACCTTCGACATCACTCGAGTAGACAGAGCCACCCTCGGCAAGGGGGTGAGCTCCGTACAAAACTATAAATTTCCGTTTAATTACCCCCGGGCAGCGTCACATCATGGAACCAGACAGTTTTATGACGATTTACGGTCACATTTCGACGCGGGGACTGGCCCGCTTAGGGATTTCGAACGGCCATCTTGAAAAAAGCCCCTTCGCCCCCCCAAGACCGAGCAAAAAGGCCCGCGGAAGGGGACACCGGGTCAAGTAAGGGGTCATCGAGAACTGGTCGGTATTCGTCACCTTTTAGACTGGCGGGGGGTTTTAAGGCCTCCAGTTCTTTATGGTAATGAAATCTGAGTGGGGTGACGTGCGGAGGTGATGTTTGCAGAGTTTTTGTTGCGACCCCCTTATTTATTGTGCGTTTGGGTGTACCAGAAGTTTCCCTGGAAGTTGCCCGAATGGAATGCTTCGTGCCGCGTTGATGGTATCGGCCCAACGAATTGTTTCAGACTTTTCTATTTCGTTATATGATTGAAAATGTTGGGTTCACGTAAATGATGATTGGTTGTTTTTTTTACTTTGTTTCTATATTTTGTAAGATTAGAAGAAAATTGGGAACTTGGACATTGATTTGAATATAATTTTCATTTAAAATTTTGTGTGTGATAATTCTATTTGTTTTATTTTTAGACACGATCAGAGCACAAATAATTGATTAATCCGATTAAAAACCTTTGTATAAGCTCACAACAACTCTTATTAATAAATAACAGTTAAACTATATCGTACATTCCCGATATCTAATATTTGAATACAGATTACCCAAATACGATACACAATAAAAATACAGAGTAGATCAAAAACAAAACGAGATACGACAACCGAATCGGCCGCAATCATAACGGTTTAACTACCAATTCGATCTGTCGATATGCACGATTCGAAACGAGAGTTTATAAGCGATAAACGCACAGACAGACGTTTCTGTGCAACATAAAATCAAATCAACAGTTATCCTGTGAGCCTACATCACAATCAGGCTTAATCGCGTGTGTGACAAGTTAGCTCGTTCCCGCCAAACACCAGAATAACTTGAGACCTCGCAGGTACGAGACAGCCCCGCTTAAACCAGCTTCAGTACGACCCAAAGAGGGGTGAGGGGTTCTAAATCCGTTGGCCGTTTTAGAACACGCGCCTCGCTCGCTCTGTGCCGATATCTCCTTGACTGACGGACAAGTATGCATTCAAATGGGTTACTTTACCCGAGTCTCCCCTCAGAATAAACACGCCTGGAGTTTCGGATCCTCCGCCAATTTGGTACAGAATTTGTTGTGGAATGTACGAATGCTTTTTGAGGGTTAAATTGCATTTAATTTGCACTAAACAACGTTTTTGTTGTGATGGCTTCGACTACGTGAATGTGTAATCGTTTTATTGACGCGATATGTTAATTTTCGTGTTCAATTTTTCGATTATTGCCTTTGTTTTGTAGATTTTGTACGGTTTGTATTACCTTGGTTATTGAGTGTGTTTTAATAGTTACGTTATTTATCAGTAAGTCATCCTTGGAGGAATTAAGTATGTTGTTTAAACGTGTAAAAAACCTTTTTTTTAAGTTAAAATAATGTGTGAACTTGTATTTCATTCTTTAAGGAAAATAAATCTTCAAAGACACAACTAATTTAATTTATTTGTATTCCATTACTTCTGATTCATTTCAAGATTTTTGTTAATTACACTAAAACTGAACGGGTTCTTTCCACGATTATTTTCAATTGAGCGATCCCGATATTTCAGCACCGTTTCAAGCGCCGGTACCACTGGAACTCACATTTCGACATACCACACTGACAGTATCGAAAATAAAGCCAAAATATCTAGTTTTGAGGTGGCAGCCGATACTGTTAGTGTGGTATGTCGAAATGTGAGTTCGAGTTCCAGTGGTACCGGCAAACGAACGAGAAAGAAGGTAGACAGATTTATCTGCTCTTAAATGACCTACCCGCAGTTCCTCAGTCTTGATCATGGCGCTTGAAACAGTGCCGAAATATCGGGATCGGTCAATTGAAAATAATCGTGGAAAGAACCTGTTTAGTAATAGTGTAAGTGATGTAGATAACCGCGAGTGTTTAAAGAAATTTATTTTTGTTAATGCTGCCGATTATAGTCGATTAAAAGTCTTCAAATTATCCAATCAAGTAGTTCGTAGGAGCCTTTAGCCAAACAAACAGTCTTAACTACAATATTAGTGTATATATCTGTATATTATTATAATATACGTATTTCATTAACACAATACCTCAGTAATACCTCCCACTGGTAACTCTGGGTGTCTCTTTATTCCTTAGAGAATATACAACAGGAGAAATGACTTGGTATTTTACTTATTTATTAAAATTTATATACAGAAATGGACCTAATGCCTAAATTAATTAATTTAATTTTACTTGTTATGTTTGATAATAAGTCAATTTAGATCCTTTGTCTTATTCTCGCTTACCCTCTGAGTTTCTTGCTGGTTCTCCTCAGTTGGGTCGCGTTCCGAACCAGTAGTAAATTCATGATGCGCTAATAAGTTGACTTCGGGCAACTGTTAGTATTCCCATCCTATCCTATACTCAGCCGAGCCCCTCTTGAGCTCACACCCCATCATGGTGAAGATGTAAAGGCCTAAGGGCTAACAGCGATTCCTAAAATCAAAAAAAAAAAAGTATTTCATATTAGGCAACCAGATGATGCATAGATTTTTGTTCCGATCTCTAATTTAATATGGTTACGTAAACTAACATTGAACGAAAAAAATAAATGTGGTTCGTCTTAAATACTTAAGGTTGTAAAATATACAGGGTGGATCTGTAACTTTGGACAATCTGACGTGAGATGAATGACCTGTTGAAATAAAACTTAGAACCACTTTTATTTAAGGAATTGGATAAAATCAATTTCTTCATAGCATGGAAGTAGCACGATAGTAGTACGTTTTCCATACAATGTCAGAAAAAAAACGTTTAATCGATCCAAAAAATAAAAATGGTGCTATGCTGTATTTCGACAGGTCACTAACACACGTCAGATTGTCCAAAGTTACAGGTCCACCCTGTATAGCTAATCATGAGAACATATTTAAAAAGACAATTTAAATAGAAAAAGAGACGTATCGTGTATTAGAATTGATTATTTAAAAAAAAAATTACCAGTCGGATGGAAATTTTATTCTTTATAATACTGCATTAAAAAGTCATTTTCGTAAAAAATGTCAGATTGGCCAAACAAGCACTGAGGCGACGAGATGTCATAAAGTTGGTAATATTATATTTTTATTTTTATAACTTGAAAACATCGTTTTTGACGTAATATTACAATTGTTTTGTTGCTAATCATATTTTTCCTGTTGTCCACCCTCCCAAGTCTCCCCTCAATGGCGGCAGAAACATCTTAATACCCCCACAGAGACGCGAGACCAATATTTATAACAGCAATAACAGTATTCAATAACAATGCGACCAGATGTCAGTTGGTTCCATCTTTCCTTGAGGATAGAGATAATCTTTGAAATCGTACTTTTGTAGGAAACTCTAGACCCTTCCAAGATATGTGAAGTCTGCAAACCACATTGGGAAAGCGTGGTAGATTATGCCTGATTTCAAAACTTAGGAGATCTGAGCCCAACAGGGGCCTGTTATGGGTTGTTAATAGGCTATCACGGACCAACCTAATAAAACGCTAAAATTATCATACTTTGATAGATTTACGAAAAACTAAGTGATTAATGTTGATTTCTACTCATAACAACGCAAAATATATTTTATATTCCAATTTTAAAATTCGTGTTTTTTTTATCTGTGCTTCGAATGTCAAAAACGCTATCCGCCATGATTGCTGTAATATGACGTCACCTCTACAGTAAACCCCTTAGCAAATCGTAATGTTTACACCGCTGTTTACTCTGTGAGTGACACAAAAGTGACGTTAGAAGATGGCGGTGCATCTGGCGACGTTTTTGCGCCAAATTTGAAATTGAAATTTTAAATAGCAAATTTTAGCCTCATTTGGCAAAAAAAGTTATTCTATTTTTTTTATAGGTTTTTATGACCAAAAGATTAAATTCCAATAGAAAAAAAATGGGGTGGAATAGCCTATTGTTACACAGTACTTTTATAAGACTCAACCGATTTCGTCGATGCGTTTATTTTAAAAGCGTAGTTTACATTATCGGATATATCATCTTGGTGGTGGTCTTTGACCAGTGGTTTCTTTGTGGCCAATGGCCAATTTAGTATCAAGTGGGTTCGTTTACACTTAATTTCAGTAACAGGTAAACTTGATTAAATGAGACCTGATAAGCCTGATAACTTGAACTCACGCAGACCTCACTCATGTAGACCCTACATTTTGACACCGAAAACCTCTATTTCTTTCTGCCGAAGTACACCTCAAATGTCTTTTAAACTTTTAAAATACAAGACTTTAAGGTCCTAGATATCATGAGTTCCAATAACCACCTTCCGAATCTACCATCAGATCAACGCTTTTATGTTGTCACGCGATATACATCTGCGTGCAAAATTTTAACGCAATGGGAAACCGGGAAGTTTGTCAAATTAAGTTTGGAAGATTCCACCCAAACTTACATAGGTGTACCTACATAGGAATCTTGTGCAAATTAATTTGAAGCTTTTAAAATTATATTGTGTATATTATATTGCTGTATAAACGATATCTTTATTACTTTCAAGTCAACATCAGCTTAAACTTTTTCAGCAGTCTTTGATTGCATACTTTTGCAGTCTTTAAAATAATGTTTTGTCATTGCATGTAATAATCGTCCATTTATAGTTCCACGTTCCCTCCAGTCACGTACGGAGGGTACTGTCCGTCACGTTGGGAGTGACGACCTGATATTGATCCAGCCACTATCGACGATATTACTACACATTTCATACCGCTATTGTTATCTTGAGATGAATCTGTATAATTCAAACTAGAGAGTGATCTGTTGAATGAACGTTAACTGAACTATTTATTAATTTCACTCATACACACACTTGCATATAATAATAAACATGATCTTCAAAGCTTGTATTTTCTTATTGCCTTGTAGACGAGCTAATGGACCACCTGATCGTAAGCAGTTACTGACGCTCATGGACCTCTGCAATATCAGAAGACAATGCAGCGCCACTACCTGCCAACTACCTTTAAGGACTTTCTTTAAGCCTCGTTTGAAAAACGTCTAACTTATGTTGATAGATATGACTAGAAGAAATTTAGAAGGCGAAGCATGGTGTTGTTTTATTCGAGTCGAGCGTCTTTTGTGTAAGGATTTAAAAAGAAAATATGTTTTACTAATTGTCATTTTAAACTTCATTCTTTTTACAAAAAAATATCAAAAGACAATGCAGTGCTACGACCTACCTATATGAACTTTCTTCAATCCTTGTTTGAAGAGGGACAGAATTGACAGAAAGTCATAGCGCTCGCGAAACATCACAGAAAGTAGCTCATTCAGTCATTATATTTTAAAAGTTTTCTCTAAAGTAAATTATTGAAGCCATTAAAAACATTCATAATCACAAATCATGTAAGTATATAAGAACGATTACAGTCGGTTCAATGCACGCGGTTTGTCGAGAAACTCTGCTTAAATGACTCATGTAACATTTAATTATGTTATCCGAAAACTTAGGATATGGATGGAGTACTCAGTTTTATTTTATCTTTGTAGCCTACGTATTTATTCTTTATATATCTACCAAAACAAGGATCATTGAAATTGGTACCAGAAAAAAATATACCTACGCCAACACTGACTAAAAATACTCCAGCGCTCCAACTACTTTTAAACATAACTTCAAAAGCACTCATTTGATAACGAAATTAAGACCCCACAACGATCACCTTGCAATACTATTAAATATCGATCAAAGTTAAATTTTACGAGGAAAATAATACAGCCTACTCGATAAACTCCTACTTTTGGGAAGTTGGTTAAACCCTAGCTAAAAATTAAAATTACAATCAAATCTCTTCCGATTTCACTTCATTTTCAAAATACGCCTTTAAAATTTATATCTCAGGTAAGTTTAAAGTTGAATTACCAACTTATTATCTATGAGTTTGAATGTAATAGCACCCAGTAGGCTGGTTAAACCTTAATGTGACCACTTAAGATTTCGGTTCACTTCATAAATTCCAGCTTCCGAACTTATGTAGAAATATTCAGGGGTTTTCAACCGTTTTATATGACTTATTCTATATTTTTTGTTAAAGTGTTGAAAGGTTTTTAAGCCGTTCTATTTTTTTAGTGACTCGCAAAGGAGATTATGACGACATTATATGATGATGATTTTACTGGTAACTTTTATTCAATGAGTGACAAGCTGTCGTAAAATATGTTTTTAAGATATTTAATTTTTGGTTTTACTGTTTAAGGTTTGATCTGGATGGTTCACGTAGACCGGTAGACTAAATTTAAGTACTACCTTCGGAAAAAATAGTAATAAAATTAAATACCATAATAATATTTTTTTATACTACGGCACTGTTCGTCTATAAAATTTTAAAGGTAAACTTTTAATTTCCAAAAAGCGCGGATATGAATTTAATATTTTAATTATACCCACAAAAGTTTGCAACAACAGTCGTAAGATAGTATGAAAGTTTTGTGCAAGCGGCAGAGGCCAAGCGTAATTACAATAATTCACTTTACTCTCCACAAGGGACGTAGATATATGAAAATGTTACTTTGTTCCGTTCTTATTACAGTAATTAGCAATTATAAAAATGTTTCCTGTTTGTTTCAAGATTTAGGTCCAAAGTGGTGCCGTTTTTTGTCGTTAATTCAGAGCTATAGTCTAAAAAGTTTTTGGAATGTGAAAATACTGTGTAATTTACTGTTTAACGGTTTATTTTTTCAGAAATGCTCACATATTTATTAAAAAGGACTTAAAGTAACAGTAGTCATAGATTTAAAGTGCACAAGCTAACTTTTAAAGTTTTATAAACAGTAAATTAAATCTACAATGCATTACGTGATAAATCAAACTACTACCGCCATCTGTCGTTTGAAATGGAACTAAACAAATGCACTGCACGACAGATAGATGCCGCTGTATGCACTAAATGTCGCTTGGCGGATTTATGGCGCGAAAAAAGGCAATAAAATGGATTTTAAATGACTAGCTGAATTTCCGCGCGGGATCTCACGAATTTGTATGCAGATTTAAGAAGAAAGATGTCTGCTAGGAGACAATGTGTTTTTCGCTCGTGCAGACACATCTGTTATTTATTTGTCGCGTTCAGGACAGGTTACTTTTATAAATCTCCGAGATGTTTTTTATCTGTGACGTTTTTATGTTTCGTGAAATCGCTGAGTGCTCTTTGTGCGATTATTCAATATTTTTGTTTGGTTTATTTTGCTTTAAATTCATGTGTTCATAGAAAATAGTGATAAAGTAAAAAATTACTTCTCATAAAGTTTCACCTTCGCTATTATTATTATTGCTTACTTTTAAAAAAATAATTTACAGAACACATTGATTATGCATAAATAAATATTGTTGTTGCTAGATCTGTGTGAACGGTAAATAGTTACCGTCGCTCATGGAACCACAAGTTTAACAGGCTGGGAAAGAATTAACTCTTAACGCATTCGAAGAATATGAGAATCTTAACCTTATTTATAGACAAGTCATAGAACTAAATAACTAAACTTTGGTAAAGAGATATATTATTAAAGCTACAAGACAGAATGCTAACAAAAAACATGCCTCACGCTACAATATTGTTTTTCAAACTAAGAGAGTTATAAACTGTTCTCTATGACGTGGGGGTGTGAGTCCCCACCAATAATATAGAACCATAAATATCAGCCGTCTGAGACATTGTCAACCGGCCACCCTAATTTACGGCTAGTAATTAGGAGTTTGCACTCTGCCAAAACGATTTGCATCGATCGCCATTCGCAAACGACATCAATTTATAACGTTATTCATTTCTATGACTTTTATTACAATGTATTGTTTCATATTTTTAATGGCTGTTCATTTTTATATCGATAAAAATCGCTGAGGATGTTAAATGATAATACATATTTAACTTTTTTGATTGTTTTAAAACTGTTAAGCGAACTATTTTTTTTCACAAACTTGAGTCGGTTTAGTGCCATCTAGTGTAAAAAGTTGGAACTATTTTATGTATAGTTCTATAAATGTACAACAGATGTCGCTATTATCGCTTATATTTTATTAATGTAATTTTAAAACTGAATAATATGATTTAGTGCACTATAAAAAAGCAGTTATTTTAAATCAAATAAAATAATTAGAATGTTTTAAGTTTTTTATTTCAAAAGAAAACAATGAAGAAATCTTTTCTTCTTATTTTTGAACGAAATGTCACTTTTTCCCGCCAATTCTAGTCATTTGATTTGAATTGTCAAACAATCCAACAAAAAAATCAAAATAAAACTCGATTTTTTGAAAATATTTAGTTTTCAACATAAATTCATCATAAATTAAAAACAAGTTAGCAAAATTTTACATGTTAAAACTATAAAAGTACAATGGAACCGTATGAAATCGAGTTTATAGGTGAAAATCGGATAATAAGTATAACTCCTAACTTTACCCACGACAAAATATATTTAATTTGTGGCGAATTTGGACCGTTCCGTGCTGGTTTGCCTGTAAATGTGCCTCTTTGGTTAGCTATAATGCTGAAACAGAAACAAAAGTGTCATATTATACCTCCAGATTGGATGGACGTAGAAGTTTTGGAAAATATAAAAGAAGAAGAAAAACGATCTAGGTATGTCGATTTATTTAAAAAAACTAGTATTTTAAGTCAAAGACCTAGTTCTGATTCAATCTAGCTTACAACAAACAACCTTATGATAAGTTTAGTGTAATTAATATAAGTAAACAAATATGTATTTCCAATAAATCTTTTTGGTACTATACCTATCTAAATATCTTAATATTTTGTGCATATCACAAAACGGTAAGTCCTCATAGTTTAGCGAAATCCATGTGTAATTGTTTAAAATGAAAAATAATAAACTTTCAGGTTCTTCACAAAAATGCCAAATGAACATTACATGGTGGAAGCTAAACTGATACTCGGTACAGCTGCCGAAGATGTTCCCAATGCTCCGGAAATAAAGACCATTATTAAAGACATTTGGGATATAAGAATGTCTAAGTTACGGACTTCCATGGACGCTTTGATGAAAACAGGAGGTGTGTTTTTTTTATTGTTTTAACTGGTAGATGATTTGTAGGTCTACCTGATTTTAAGTGCACACCACCTTAAAAGGACTGTCCAGCTCAGCACAGATTTTTGTCTCGGTGGATAATGTGAGGGTATATTGGATGTTAAGTGGTCACCAATGCTAATAGACCATTGTACTGTCATGAACAGTTTGTCTACCTACTACCTGACAGAGAGGGCTTTTTTTGACTTTTAAGGTATCAAAATAATTGAAAATAATAGCCTAGCAAAGTTAGATTATGTTATGTTAAAAAATAATTACAATTCATGATTATTTTGGTGAAATTAAAGTTATAGTTCTGTAACTTGAATAGATAATTTGAATCTAAATTTAACTTACAATACTCTTTACTGACTTACTGACTAATAAATTAATTTTGTATTGAAATTTTTCAGGTGGCTATGGTAGATTGGATCATTTGACTATGATGGAAATAAACTCAGTCAAACCACTATTACCTGCTGCTATGGATAATCTACTGAGGATACAGATGGTATGAATAAATTATTTAACTCTAATTGACATCAAACTTAAATTTGATTACTGACGCAAAAGACACATGTAAATTTTTCTTTTTATAAAAATAAAATCAGTGGACTTGAGACATGGTCCCTTTGATGTTATATATGAAAACTTAAAAAACTCACCCTGTACCAAAACAGAACTTTGTCTTATTTTATTGTTTTTTAAAGTGTACTTACTAGCTTATAGTTCACATAAACTTACATGTTTACTATTGCTCATGGTAAGTGTCAATCAATTCACATTGTGCATGTCTTGCCTTTCACTTGTCTCCGTACTCACTACATACTTGCACTTATAAAAATGTCTTTTGCAGATTTAGGCACACTCTTTGAATAGACCTGTCAACTCGTAGTTAGTCTCATTTTACCTAAGAGGTGCCATAGGAAGAGATCTGAATAATCTCTTCCCTCCAAAGTCAATTGGATTTGACAAGTCGTCGCCTCAGTGCTTGTTTGGCCAATCTGCACTCGAGCAAATTTTACAGGAGACAGCAAACAAGCACGGAATTTTCTTTAAGTGCCGTGTTGAGAAAAAAATTGAAATGAGATTTTTATTGTTTAGTGATAGTGATAGTGTCAAGCGGGCCATTTTCCGCAAATCGACGTCACTTTATTCACTCTCACTTTGTTCACTTTATTGTTTTAGAATTGAATATTTAGAAAAAAAAAATTACCAGTCGGATGGAAATTTTATTCTTTATAATACTTCATTAAAAAGTCATTTTCGTAAAAAATGTCAGATAGGCCAAACAAGCACTGAGGCGACGAAGTGTCATCAAATAGAAAACTTGATAACCTCCTATTGGTAGTTAAACAAAAATTTTGAATTTATATTTAGAATGAAATTTTTAATTTTACAGAGAACCAAGAAGACAACACAATCTCTTAACTTGAATAGTTCAACTTTCAGTCAATCGGGAAACTCGCAGAATACGTAACTATAAGCCTAGAATTAAGTTAGTTAATTTAATGTAAGTAGCTTTATGTAAGTATGAAATAGATCAATATATTTTTTTAAGATTTTAATATGTATTTTCTTTGTAAAGCTGTAGATGAGAGTGAGATGTAGTTTAATTTTTTATGATTCTTTTAGAGACCATTTATAACAAAAAAATGTATTTTGGCTCAGATGATGTCATGAAAGCAAGGGTAGTTATGTCAAATAGTAAATTTGGTAGAAGTACTTTGTATGTTGTATATTATTTTGACGGTAGTAATTATATTTATAGTCATTTAGTAAAAATAATTTAGTTTATTTATTTGCACAAAAGACAACTTTTTTCTTAAGTGTTGTAGGTTTTCAATAAAACAGAATATTCATAAGAAAAAAAAATATATTTCCATCTTTGAAAAATCGGAATTCTTTTACAATCATTCTTATAATAAAAGTAGAAACAAACTAATTAACTATTTGTTCTGTTAGTCTTATTTATGTCACTATAAGGTACTTATTTAACTTAAATGCACTTAGCCTAGATTATAATCTAGATAGGCAGTTTTCAATTAATTATAAACATAAATATATAATTTTTATATTCTGAAAACATAAACAAAGTTTAAATTTCGAAGAGACTTTGCCATAGACAATAGGTACTTTTTTATGAAGCAAGATTAATGTTAATTTTGTCTATGGTCAATGATGGGTCCAACTTATTTAATAATGTTTTAAACTGGAATGTCACATTTACAACTGAGATATATTATATTTTTTTTATAAAAGAAAGCGTTTCACAGAGATCCTAATACAATTTTAGACACTGAAAATAATTCTTAATTTAAATAAACGAGAAAACACAAACATTTACAAAATTCAAAAAGATCTGTCATTTTTGACAGTTCCATTATTTGACGCTGTCAAAATACGAAAAACAAAAATAAACGAAATAAGGTTCTATACAAAAATATAACTTAAACACAATCTAACACAGCTTTAGCCGTTTATTGTAGATACAAGGTGGATATGCTTTGCTTATGTCCAAATATACAATTAGGTCTTCGTATAATGTGTTACTGGCTTAAAATTACGAAAAACTACATTACAAAAAACTGGTAAAACTAATACTTTCTAAATAAACACAACAAAAAAACCAGCATTTTTAATTAGAAAAAAAAAATCACCAAAAGCTATGAGAACTTGAATTTAAAATATTATGAACAGGATTGACCTAACCACTCAACTGGGATCGGCAACAAAATTGGTTGGTTTACTTTTGCCAAGTCTGTGGCAGGAGCCAAAACAGTTCCTAAAACTTGTTTTGTTTACGTTTTTTAATCGTCTCATATGTTACGGAGATGATATATTTTCGCTGAAAATGCAATACAGCGTCATTTATTAATAAAGATTTACAAAATATAAGGTTTAAATAAAAATCGAAATTAAAATTTATTGGATAAAAATGTTTTTAAAAAGGGGCTCAAACACGGTAGTGATTCCGAACGAAGTCCCCAGTTTCGCCATCTAGCGAAAAGTGACGTTCCCAGTTGAGTGGTTAAACTATTATGCGAACCATACGCGTCGCTATATTGGCCGACCGTCACGCGACATGCCATAGAAAAACAAAAAAAATAAGGCAATCCCTACTAACATAGTGCAAAAGTAACTGTGTCTGTTACGCTTTCCCGCTTAAACCTCTCAACCAATTTTGATGAAATTTGACACAGAAAGAACAGACATTTTAAATAAAAGTGATGCAGACTAATTCACCAGACACAATTATACTCAGATCATCATTGACTAGGATCCGCAAAGCTATATCTATACTTTGGTCTAGCTCCAGCTCAAAAACATGGAAAATATTTCGTTGTTTATATGTACATTTTAAATTTACAGAAAATAAAGTAACGATATATGATTTTTTATGTACAAAGATCTGCCGATGTGACTTGATATGATCTGAAAGATTTCATCGTATTTTGAGGGTGTTTAATTATTTTGAATTAGTAAGAAGCACAAAACATGCTATTAGGTTTATGTTATTGAAAGCTGCTAATAAAATTAGAATGTAGTCCGGTCAAATTAGACTAAAAAATAGGGGTAAGGTTACAAAAATTCGCACTAGGCTGAATATTGGTAGGATTGTTCAATATACTATTATAAAGGAAATGTGAAAAGTCCTCATCGATCCGGCACGTGCAAAAAAAGTTACTCGGGGTCAAAGGTCCCAAAAACGGGTTTTTCGCGATTTTCAGCAAAATGGTAAGTTTTATCATAAAATTTGCTCAGACAAAAATTGTAGATCAGATAATTATTTATAAAAAATGTCTAAATACTAGGGGTGTGCGAATAATTCGAAACGTTTCGAATAATCCGAAATTTCGAATAGTATCGAATTTGACTAAGACGATGCATCGGAAATAGGACAAGAATTTGTATTTTGCAGATAATATCTTGAATGGGCTAGCCTAGTGCGAATTTTTGTAACCTTGGATGTCTAAATTGACCGGACTAATGTCAAAATGTTAGTAGAAATGCATTATTTGTATTTCAAAAGCGGATGTGACGTAAAAAGTGTTAGTTCTGAGCATTTTTCAAAAAGCCTTTCGATGTGACTCGCTCAAGGCAACAAAAATGCATCACAACGCGTTTATGTATATTTACACACAATTTTTGCAGTTACCCTATAAAAATGTGTATATTTCACCGGCTTAATAAAGTCAGCATAATCAACGGTTGATTGGAATATAATTATTAATTAAATATAATATTTGGTCATAAAATATTAGGTACGAACTACCCACCAAAACAAAATGAACTGTCAAATTGACACACTTATCGTCGCCTCAGTGCTTGTTTGGCCAATCTGACATATTTACGAAAATTACTTTTTAATGCAGTATTATAAAGATAAAATTTCCATCCGACTAGTAAAATATTTTTTTTAAATATTAAATTCTAAAACAATAAAAATCTCATTTCAATTTTTTTCTCAACACGGCACTTAACGAAAAGTCCATGCTTGTTTGCTGTCCTGTAAAATTTGCTCGAGTGCAGATTGGCCAAACAAGCACTGAGGCGACGTTATGTCAAAACCATAGACAATTCAGAAGAGTACACGATTTATAGTTTTTTTTACTCTCTTTCAAAACATATTCATCAAGTCACATTTTTCATCCGGCAATGAAACACAAGAGATCTTTAGTGAAAGAACAACAATGATGCGAACGCGCTTCTTATACTAATATGTATTTACAAAATTATACAAAAAAAAAAAAAACGTAAATCGTAAAATAATGATTATTTACACTTAAAAACTATGACTTTTAAATTATTTATGCTAATTATGACTTGTTTTGATTTGCGCGCCGTTGTTATTACTAAACCTAATTAAACTTAGTGTAAACTTAAATCTTTAGTTTGTCATACAAAACATTAATGACACTAATAAAAAAAAACAGTCTGTCAATGTCAAATCAGATACCATAGACTACAGAAGGTAAACGTAAAGATAGTGTCAAAAAATTACAAAATGGCGCCTAAACACTTAGTTAAACTACTCTTTACTCTTGTTAATAGCATCAAAGTACCTAGTCAAGAACTTCTTTGAGTTCATTTGACAGTTCTCTTTACATCTACCCTCCATACTTAAAAAAATGGCAGTGTTACCAACAACAAAAACTTAAACGGCAACAATTTTACTAGGATCGACTTTGACCCTCAAGAACATGACGTCGTCCTTCACGAAATTCCTCTTTTTCAGCATCTCGTGAGACACAAACCTCGGGAATCCGAAGCCTAACGCATCAGGCTCTTTTGAGGGTCGTTGGAAGTTTTTCCACGTTGGGTCTGGGACAAAGGATTCTACGATGTTGCAGGCTCGGTCTGGGCTTGAGCTCTGGTCAAACAGAGTGAAGGACACTGTGTGGGCGAAGGGCCAGCGAAGTAACGCATCGTATTCGCCCGGTAAGATTTTGATGTAGACTGACATGTGGGTCGCTTCACCGGCTCCATTGCCGTTTAGGAATAGTGACGCCTGGAAAAGACAAAAGTTAGGTTCAATTTTGTGATGAGATACACGATTAAAGCGTAAAATGGCACCTAAACACTACCTTCGGGGGCGGCACGACGGGAAAGAGTACCGAGTGTGTAACGCGTCGTGCCGTCCCTCATAACCTCATGCTGTGAGCGGTTGGAGGTTTAAATTGTAATTGACTAAGTTGAAATATCGTTTCAAACAAAACTGTTAACGTTAAGAGTTGTATAGTTTCTCGCTGACTAACGGTCTAATTTAGTCTCGGTCTCGATGCGATTACTCACGCAGCTATTAACGACACGGCCATCTTTGTTTACAAACAAAAGGGCTCTCCGTGTTCCATTCAAGGTTTTATTTGTTGACAATTGTGTGAATTACGAATATAACTTTTTTTTGAAATTTTCGACCATTGAATGTGCAATTGTTGTGTTTTTGGCAATGATAGTGCGAAATTATGGATATGTCCTAAAATTTATTTTATTTTTTATTTTGTTAGTTTTATTAATTTCTTATCTCGCAGAAGTAATTATTATTCATTTCTCATGTACCTACATATCTAATTTAAATTTTAAACAAAATAAACCGAAGGCTTAAGGTGAAGAATTTGTTTGTTTGAACTTGCTTTGATAGTCTATTTATCCAGAAAATCTATAGTCTTTGTTAAATTAATTTAAAAAAAAATGAAGTACTAATACTTCAATAATGCAAACCAAAGTGTAAAATTACCCAAAAAAAATAGACAGACTGCCTCCACAGCTAAGCTACAAAACAGCTTAACATTCCATCCTCACCTGCAACTTATATCCATATTGGCTCGTATAAAACGCGGGTGACACAAGCTCGACGCCATCTTTGCATTTCGCCTCCGCCATCTTAGCTGTCCAATCAGCGATGCGCCACACCAGTGCGCCGGTGCAGTTGAGCGAGAGCCGCGCTACTGCTGCACGAAGCGCATCAAGTTGTCTGGCTTGGCGCGCTGCGACCCCTGATACTAGGGATAGGTGGGCGCCACAACTCTCTTCTGTGTGACGTTCTACGGCTTGACGTGTGCCCTGTAGAGATAGTTATATTGAGAATTGAAGACTAGATTTGATCATAGAAGTTAATGAAGGTTTTTTCTGGGGAGTTTAACCATGAAGTGCAAAACGGTGTGCATTTCTAACTGACCAAGATTGCTTAAATTAAGAAAGGTAGGTGATAGGGGTATGTGTCCACTAATGAGCCTTGCTAAGAGTCTATGAAATAATAGTTCTATGTTAAAATTTGGTATAAGACATTCTTCCCCCCTTTGCGGTACAAGCAAAGTTTCGCGAATCATGCCCTAAGGGTAGCCATTGTCCTGACTAAGCCTAAGCAGTAGATTAGTATTGCAGAAATCCACGAGCGATGGTAAGGCAAAGCAAGCAACAACTACAACCCCACGTCCCTAAACCAGCAACGCAACCTTAAGGGCAAAAATATCCAGACTAATCACAGTCTAAAATACATAATGAAAATGTGGGTAGTCTCACCTTAAACCTACAACCCGCGTCTCTAAACGAACAATGCACGGATGCCGCCGAGCAATGGTCCCTCAGGTGCGCGTCCAATAAGTCACGTGGTAAGGGCGGCGCCGCACATCGCTGCGGGCAGGGCACCGGCGCTCGGGTGCAACTCGCCCCGTGAGCTGATACTGTGTCCTGTTATGAATGGGTATCATTAATGTGGGTTGGTGAAAACTGGTGAAAGTAAGGGCGTGCAAGTTTTGGCTGTTTGGTTCCGCTATTTCATAAGAAACAGTGCACGTTAAGACGGCAATACAATCTGTCGGATTAAGACACAAATATCGCTAGGATATAAAGCCCTTAGAGTCCTTAAAGGCGACTCTAGTACATTTTACATGTCAACAAGTAATAGGACTAGATACTGTCTTAACTCTGGAGATAGGTAGATGGTTCTTTAAAAGAGACAGCTTTGAAATAGTGATAATGCTTTTTGCAAAATATGTCGCCTCCATTCAACTTTTTCAAGACCAAAAACTTACGCTACAGCAGGATTAAAATACCACAATTACCTGTGTGTACTTTTGTCCGCAATGTCTGCAAGGCACGAGCCGTTTGTTGCAGTGCTGCTGTAGGTGTTGTTGTGTGTGTCTCCTCTGAACTTTGGCACCGCACTTGTTCTCGCAGTATATCGGCTCGTGTCCGCAGTTACCTTGGTGTTCCTGGAAAGTGAAGGTAGTTTGGAAATTATAGCGAATTGAGTCGGTGGTTCATGATTTTTTTTTGTATGATTCTCATTTTGAGACCTATTATAAGTGTGTGTGTATAGCAAAAAAGGTGTGTTGATATTAGCTTTAAAATAATAATTAACCTACTTCAGCCTTAACTAAACCAAAATAACAAAACACCATTGGCCTCCTGTTTTAAAAAAAAAATAGTAAAAGAATTTTCGTTTATTCCCAAGTGAAGATCTATAAAAAAGATGACGAGTACTACAGTTCAGTTAGCCGGCAACTTTCAACCGATCAACATCTTCGATTTTTGTAGTCTACCTACATTGTCAATGAATTTTTACATCATTTTTATTAAATGTATTAATGCTCACCTCAAGTGCGCTACCGGAGAACTCGCTATGGCAGTGCTCACAGTTAGCCCGGCGTCTCGGGCACGTGTAGCGTAGGTGATCCTGCATGAGCACTCGTGGAATCATCGCGCCGCAGTGAGCAGCGCAGAGCACAGCATCGTGCTTGCACGTGTTCAGATGTGCCTGGTTGAATACACGTTCAATTTAAAAGTCAGTTGTGTATGGGAGAGGTTTATGTTCAGCAGTGGAAGTATAAGGGTTGATGATGATATTGATAAGTCTGCTTACGCCTTGTTAATAGACGTGTTCTTAGATCATTATTGTTAATACTGGTGTTTAAAGAAGTGACAAAAACGCGTTAAACATACAATGTAATCCGCGCACAAAAATTTTGATATTACCCAAAATAATACTGCATGTGTGGGTGCATTATAGTACCGTACAGTTAAAATTGTTGTTGGATAATGATTATTTTATAAGAAACTAGCTGCCCCACGCAACTTCGTCTGCGTCGAAAAAATAAACAAAAAATTAGGGGTGGACTACCCCTAACATTTAGGGGGATGAAAAATAGATGTTGGCCGATTCTCATAGATACCGGATAAGCACAAAAAATTTCAACAAAATCGGTCAAGCCGTTTCGGAGGAGTTCAAGTTCGAACACCGTGACACGAGAATTTTATATATTAGATTTTCGTATTACTGCAATGATGTAGGTAGGTATAAGCGTGAGTGTTTTAATAAATTTCATTGTCGAAATAAAATAATGGTAAATAATTGAGTTCATAATTAAAGATTCGGAAGCAATCGATAATCAAATGAAATATTTTAATAATTTCTCAACACTAAAATAAATATTACTTGAGATCTATGATTTGCGAACTCACGGCCAATAAATCATTCAAATATAAACAAGTTTGACATCATTATCAAGCTTTCAGTTTTAGTAGGTAGGTGTCGATGACTAGCAAACATCAATGATATATCGATAGATCGACCTATTTACGAAACTCAAGCTTATCTATATTCTATACTAACACTAAAGAATATCATGTTTGTGTCGCTGTAGGGGGATTTTAGGATCGACCGAACGGATTTACAAAAAAAAGTAAAACTACCTCCATATGAAGTAGCAAAGTTGCGCGGTACAGCTAGTTAATGTTTGCGGAACTCACCTTCAGTTTACGGAGCTCGTCAGACCACTGACATCCTTCTTTATGATGAATGCAGTACACCACCGACCCCATTATGGCCTTCTCAGACTCAGGATCGGGATATATCTGAAACAAAACATAACACATCATAATAAAAACAATAACACAAAAATAACAACGACTATCAACGCTACTTACAACCTTCTTGATTTTAGAAATTATTAATTTTATCATTTTGACTTTTTTTAATTAAAACTTATTTGAAAATAGAATACACGACGTCAAAAGCAACGGTTGCCGCCAAGACTGATTGGGGCGCCCGCTACTCGCACAACGGATTAAATAGGACAACGCGATTAAAAATAAACCAACATCTCAAAAAGTGAATAATAAAAACCGGCCTGTGTTTTGGTGTACGCACCGTACTTTCGAAAATGGAACACATAGCGCGCGCGCAAAATATGCAAAATGGCCGCGTCGTTCACAATTTCGCGCGTAATTTGTACAAGAGCGTTCACGACAAAGTGCTGATACGGAATGCGTTCCCGTTTGTACGTTTTCGTTATCTTTATGGGTGCAACGAACAGATGTCGGACGAGACCCAGCATTCCCTTGTGTTGCTGTACAGATAAGCGTGATTTTTCACTTCCCAAACCAGCTGAGTAATGAAATGAGCAAACACACTCGTATGGATGCCTTTGAACGCTGCTTTCACACGACTAAGCTAATAATAGAGGAGGCGACGATGCTAAATGGGGATTTACTCGAGCGTTGAAGAGACCTATTGGGATGCAAAGCTTAGATGATAAGAAGAAAAAAATGTTATATGACATATACCTTTACATCGGTGGGGAAAGGGGCTATAGATTTTTAAAGATGTAAAAAAAAACTGTTGCATGGACATCCTCGAGCGCGTCAGATATTGATAGCATCAATGCCCTACGTATTTTTAATAACGTACGTATGTTAATCTGATCGTTTGCGTGATGCGGGTGGTTGTATTTAAAGGTTGAAAATGAAAAAAAAAAAAAATATCGAGCGCGTCAGATTTTCTAAGGGAGTGTTAAGTACACCAAAAAAAAGCTCTCATTCACTAATCTGACGATTTCGATGGGACGCAAACTCGCAGCCATTTTCGTAATGTGCAAAAAAAAAATCGCCATTTTGAAATACTCAAGCGCGTCAGATTAAGATATATATGGTTTATCTTTATGTTCTAAACGTACTGTCTCATAATCTGACGATTATCTAGAGGGATTCGCCTGATCTGACAAAAAAAAAAATAGGTTAATGGTTCACTTTAAAGCCATCCCTGCAACTTCCCGCTAATTCCATTCCTGAGTTCAAAGAAATAATATTTCTATGCATTTGAGCTCTCCCAGCTCGAAAGTCTGATAGAAGTTTCATAGAACACTATTTTTGGAATTTTCAAACTGCAATAACTTTCGAATGGATCAACCAATTTTAATGCGGTTGGCACCATTCGACGTAGTTTTATCATCCTCATAAGTAATTTTGATCGACTCACAAATTTCGGAGATAAATTTCGGAATCCCGAAAAACACTTTTCGGGTTTCTATCGTTCACGATATCTCTCGAACGAACCTTCCCTGGACTTATACGAATATTTCAAGATTAAAATAAGCCAAATCGGTTCAGTCGTTCTCGAGTTTTAGCGAAACTAACGAACAGCAATTCATTTTTATATATATAAGATTTTTGTTATTTCGGCTTGCGGAAATCGTCAGATTATATATTTTTTATTATTCTTGAATTATTTCCTTCAAAATAAAAAAAAATTTAGCTACGCTCGAGAATGTCGAGATGACTTTTTTTTTTACAACTTTGTTACCGTCTCCTTTTTTTACGTCACTCTCAAATTGTCAGATTATTGGAATATACACTTTTTAGGATGTAATTAACTCACCCTACCTTAATCTGACGCGCTCGAGAATTTCTGATCATCAATTTTTTTTTACTAATCTGATCCTGTATCCTTCACGGGCGGCCTTAGATATGGGCCTCATATTTTGTGGAGGTACTTAACCGGGTACAAGGTACCCCCTGTATATTAATCTGCCGCGCTGTAGTAAATCCCGGAATCCCCGCTTGGGCTCCTCTACTATAATTTTTCTGTGAAACCGAACGTCTGTTACTTAGTGGCGCTATGAAAAAATGCATTCGTAATATAATACATTTTATGTAAACATTCTGGAAATAACCGAAGTAGACTTAATTTCGTCATTTTAAGTAAAAAACCTTGAGATTATTATTTTGCCAGATAACTTCGCACAAGTACATCAACATAAAGCAGGTTCCCTCGAACCTGTGTATCACTTTTATATATAGCACAGTTTCATAGTACGCATCGTTCTATTTACAAACACAGATGCATGTGGTCATCGGCATGGACGCCTCATAAACGTATACCTTAGCTTCCATAATATTCTATTCGAACAGAACACCTACCGATACAAGCTCGATGCTCTAAACATAATCTTTAATTACATTGGATAAGGGTGAGAATCGCACGTCGATTAAGCAAGGCTAGGTGCTCTCTCGTTGGTAGTATATAAATTTACAAATATAGAATGTTATTTGTGTCGTTCTAAAAAGATGGACTGCGATGTGTTGAGCTCTCCCGCATCGGTCATTTATAGAACTTGGGTCATTACTACAGGACTGAATGGTGAGAAGTTTGTTCGAAAGTGGTGTAGTTAGGACGTTTTGCTGTCAATACGAGTCAAGTTGGTGTACGCCATTTGTGAGGCGTCACTCGTTGGGATGGCATTATCGTATGTAATTTGTAGGTAAGATGCAGCAGTTACAAGTGTTAGAACAATTAACTTTGGCTTAAACGATTTCGTTGAATGTTCGTGCTTTTGTTGAATTTAGTGCTGTTTTGACTTTATTCTTTGAGATACTGCTACTTCCGTGTCCTGTAACAGTATTTTGAAATTGCTGACAGCTTGACAGAACTTGTTGAATCGCGAATTCAGTATTACACTTTCTCTTCCAAGAAATATTTGGTTATAAGATCTTGTAATTTTACTTCGAGAAGTAAGATCTGTTTTCGGGTCTTTGTTTAATTCTAGTTTGATTCAATTACCTCACGCCTACACTTGAAATGTTTTAAATAAATGAATTCTGATAAATTATTTAATAACAAGGACGTCTTTAATAATGTCATTAATTTTAACTGTGTGGGTTTTGATGCTCGTTATTATTCAATTAATAAGTCTATCCAAATAGTGTTTGAAGTGACCATGATGGAGCAGGAATCGTTTCTGATGCCATCGAATATTAAAAAGACACTGGCGATTAAAAGATTGCTAATTTAGCTGACCTTGTTGATAAAGAAACCATTGGTGATGGAATATCATAAATACTATGAAATCCGTGACCCTATTTGAACCTGTTCTTATCATGTCCTTTGCAAGTTTCAATGCATTATGTTACGTTATTATGTTTTGATAGTAATACTTTGTAGTGGTACATATTTTACATTACATAATCCATCGGTGATTTTAGATTCACCCCAATTTTCGATAGTTTCACTTAAGACCATTACTTTTTTTTATTGCGTGATAGGTAAACGAGCCTACGGTCCACCTAATGGTAAGCGATCACCGTCGCTCATGAACCACTGCAATGCCAGAATACTTAAAGTTTCTAGCTTAAGTTAACACTTTAGATATCCTTAGAGGTCACTTAATTTTCATACAAAAATTGTTACCACATGATACATTGCAATGCGGCCCGTTTGAGTATGCGTGTGTCTTTAAAACAAAATTACAGTAACAAAATAAAATATTTTGATTTGATTAGACATTCAGATTTGTTTACACATACTAATAAATCTTTAGGCGGATTTTTGAAGGAAGGTCGCGCGATGTGTGGGTGATATGTTGCAATCTGTGGGCGAGATATTACCTTGCCAGTCAAACTAATTAGGTTTTTATGCCATATACATTAAAATATATACTTTTACGGCGTGTATTTGCAGTTTTGGTAGCAATAAAATTTTGGAAAATTAATTTCACTTAACTGTAAAGATTCAGATCAGATCCAGTTTTGTATAATTCAAATTTATAAGTCACTAGCTGCTGCCCGCGACGTCGTCTGCGTGAACTCTATTACCCGTTTTTTCTTCGTCGCTTTTTTTGCAATAAAGGTAGCCTATCTCCTTTCTCAGGGTCTAAAGATTGTGTAGATTGTTAATATAATAAATAGGGATTACTTCGTTTATACTACAAAGAAAAAAATAGACACCATAATAATTAATAATTTTATTTATAATTTATCTCGAACATTAATAACGACTGCTCTGAATCGGTAAAATGTTGATGAATATTTTTAAAAATTTCAAAATTAATGTCTCCTTGTGACAGGTACGGAACGCATCGTAGCAGTTCTAAATTTGAATTTTGAACGCGAGTTATAAATTATGGCGCGAACGTAATTATTGTGAAGTCGTCGTTCTAATTTTGAATAATGGAAATTGAAATGCGTAGGACCTGTTGCTTTATGCATCGTCTATTTTCTGTATTGTTTTAAATAAAGTGATACATTCTCTTTTGTTTCATTTTAGTTTAAGGCTAGATTAAATTAAGCTAAATATTACTCTATAGGTTATAAGGGAAGTCTTGGTTATCTTGCAGGTAAGTTAAAATTAAATTTCAAAAGTCAACAAAAACAGCTTGTAATATTTAAGTAAGGAAGAGATGAAGGTATTAGGTATTTACGTAATAATAGGACTACGCAATAAAATACTGACGTTTTGACATATTTGTAAACAAACAAAGTAAGAAACAAAGTGAACCATAATGCTACTCAAATAAGGTCGTTTTTCGTATAAATGACAACAGGATGCAAGCTTTAGATAACGATCGACACGCGCTATCGTGAAATGTAAACAAATCTTTTTTTTTAATGTTGCTATTTTTAAAAGTTTATGATGGTAGTAAACTTGGCTTGTTGAGCCTTGTAGTAGTTCGCCTACACAGCAATAGTGTTTTGATTGTACATAAAATTTAATTTTACTAGTGCTGTCCTAATTTAAATCGATAAAATTTTAGTCGATTTTAATGTGGGTTTAGACTTGAATATGTTTTCATTGAATAGTCAACATCACTATTACTTGCTGATCTTAAGATTAAGATACAACCAATTAAAAGTACACATAATTTTTAAGACGAAAATTTTAAAAACCTATTTCCGGTCCGTTGATCATTTTTAATAAAACAAGTGTAGATGATTATCAATGGCGGCTCGTAGAACGGAAACGAGTTCGATGCCCGTGCACGGACCTTACCGTGCTGTTACGTAATTATCATAATTACATGATAATGTACGACATCGGTGTACGAACGAAGAAACTATTTGAACAAACATGTCTGCTGTATACTAGATTACCTACTAAAATAGGTAAGTTGTCCTCGGTGAGATCGCTATCGGGTAATTTCTAGGATGGTTTGAAAATAATACTTATTATGGATTGTTATTTGAATATGCGTAATTTATGATATAGTATTGTTATGCTATATTATTTAAGGTATAATCATCTCATCAAGCCCTTGGTAAGTTTTTGGCAAGTTTATAACACAATATCTACAAATAAAAAAAATAACTCAGACGTTGATAACTTATCTTTAACCTCTGTAATATACTACTGGACCAATTGCCAAACCTATGCCCAGTTTTGACAACCTCAGATCAAAGTGCATGCTTCAGGCCGCGTATAGTCAAACCCAAGCTATTCCAGCTACCCTCTAAACTCACTTACAAACGCTATCAAAATATAATAGTCATTAAAATTGTTCAATAATTGCGTTGTTAGGTGTTATAAGTATGATTACAATATAAGTCTCGTTACAACTGTTACGAGTACGTCGGTGTAATGCGTGGGTTCCGCCATTACGTTCTGTATCTTTATTATCATTTCATTCGACAAACAAGCCGTGATTTCATCAATGAACTGACGGCTAGAACATTAATCATCTTGCAGCGCTAATGCCTCTATGTTTTTGTTTACACCTCCGCTTGTCTATGGTATGTTTAGTCGATTATTTTTGTGATTTTTTAAAATCGATTCTTGATAATGGTACCATATTTTTTTATAAACAAAGTATATTTACGCCTGTAATTTTAATAGTACAAGTTTCTAAGATTTACTTTGTTACGAAGACTAGGCATAGAAGCACCGTAATATGATGTAGTAAAGATAACTCAGAAGCAAATCCAAGATTCAGCGATCGATTACTAGCTACTTTACATATATTTATTTATCTATTTACTCATAGCTAGTTAGGATTTGGCGCCCAAATATACAACACCATATTGTTTTTCAGTCACTAATGTGAGATTTATTAAAGTATGGTATTTTTTAAAATAGAATGCTTCCATTGAAGTCAAACGGAACTCGATATCAATTAGGTTGTCTGTCATCACGTCAAGAGAGTGTCGTGTTACATACTGATTTAAAGCCGAGAGCCACTCCGCAACGGTCGGACTGTTTTAATATATTCCTTTATTTAGTAAACCTTCTTGGAATATTCAAAATAAAATGCTGTTCGAATTAGGCGGGAATGTCTTCGAAGGGTTTTTGTTTCGGGAATCGTTGTTACTTTTCAATAAGTAGAATAAAATATAATTTATTGTAATGTAGAAGAACACTATTAAAGAAACGTTTAGGTATATTTTTATGTATTTGGAAACGACTCAATTATAAAAAATATAAACTAGAAACTTTCTGTATAACTAAAAAGAGATGATATTACTGAAAATATATGTTGCTCTTCAAGAACACTTTAGATATAGAAGAAAGCTTCTGTTGTCTTTTAACACTTATGTTGATAGTGCATGTGTTCAATCATTCTAATAAATCAAGTGAAGTGCATTCCGGAAGCTGTCAGAGGTCATCGGTGTCAGCTGTCAAACGTGCCGCAGTTACGTCAAATACTACTGCAGAACTTTATCGTAATACCAGTAAAGTTGTATGCTGTTAGCGAGGTATAAGTTATTCTTTTATTTATTTTATTAGTTGTAATTATAACAATTTCTAAATTTAAAACATTATCATTCCTTATAAGTATTTTTAGTCGATTTTTTTTACGTAAAATTGATTAAACACTTTCACTACCCTATTAAAATTTTTCAAATTCAAAAGTACAGGCATTGACATCCACACTTATAATGCCTATTAGTAAAACCGCTGCAAAAGTTCAAACAATGTTAATAGAAAATTCTACGATTAGAATCCTATTAATTTTAACGTATTTGTATCGTGTTATTTGAAAGATGTTAATGAAACATTCCCATATTAGCAGCTGCACGCGACTCAACAAGAATGTAGGTACCTACGCAGTATAAGGAACTTATTTACTTCTCATTAGGAACTTTGTAAGGCATGCTTATACATAGCAAAATAAAAATAATATGGTCAGAAAATTAATCAAATAAATGTACATTCCAGTATGCAATACCTGAGAGATGTATCGTACGGAGAAATTATGAATTTATTAACGCAAATTTAACCCTTTCACGCTCAAAGGAAATATTTTTCCCTTCTACAAAAATCGTCATTGATTATTATTGAATCGATATTTTTTTATTGAATGTCAAACGTAGGTACGTTGTGTTAAAATGTTTCATATAAAATTTATAGGAAATTTGTACATCCTACTATGTTTTTCTAGTGATATCTCTTACTTTACAGAATAACTTAAATATTGTGTAGTATTCGCATATTTAGTCTCAGCCATCTTATCGTCCTGAAAGGGTTAACTAGGTACTGTAGTCACGTTTAAAGTGAATCAACCCTAAAGAGACAGATATATTAAGTTCTACAGCTCATCTTTCATTTAAAAGTTGAAAACCTACAACAATTTGTACTAAATCACATGATTGATTCGCGACAATCATTCACCCGTACTCCAATGAAACTTAAATTGGAAGATTGACCTACGCGGGAGACGACAATTGAATGGAGGGTCGTGTACCCGCAGATCGATCACCGGATACGGACAATTGTGGCGTGCGAATCAGTTCTATAGAAAGTAGTTACATACAAACGCGATGAAGACATTAGACTGTAATTTAGGGATGAGAATACCGATTTTTAAATGAAAATACAGCTAGATCTTAACCCTTAAATGGACGATTTTTGCTTCACGTTTTAAAAAATATATTTATGTAATAGACATGTGTAATACAATATGTAATAAATGTCTAGGAAAAATCTAGACATGAATTTACTATACTTTTTTTTTAAAGTCTAAAATTCGTTCAGAAATAAGAACTAGTTGTCAAAATTAACACAAAATTAAAAAAAAGGTCAATTTTATCTGTGATGTTTAGTATGCTGTTTAAAAACAACATTTTCCATTTAAGGATTAAAGTCAGTGCAATTTATACCTACCGATTTCTTTTTCCTGCCCTCTCCCTCCAAATTGAAATAATTCCTCAAATTATCTTGATAACAGAATAGACCCTTTGAGTATGTGATCATTTAAAAGGGCAAGTAAACCTTTATTTTGCTTCCGTCAGATTTTACATCCTCGCAACTTTTTAAAAAATTCAAATGAATGTGAATATATGTTACATCCCTAGACAGTATGGAGGTCGTTGGAGACATTATTAGTGCCAAATTTGGAAGCAATTTGAGTTGAGTATCAAAATGTAGTTAATGTCGGAAAAGACTTCGCGTGAAAGTGGAATTTCACTTTGATGAACTGATGTGAAATTTACAGAGGTGGATCCTTTTTCTAAGCAGAAAAAAATAAATTAAGTTAAATATTAGGGTCGGTAAATTAAGTTAAATATTAGGGTCGGTAATTTATTTTACAAAAATAAAAGCAACCAAAGTTACTGTTATCATCAAACTTTAATTTTCTTCATACCTTTGAAATATCTTATTTCCAACAAAAAATAATCATACACAAACATAAATTCACGATGCAATTGAGACACCTTTAGCAACTCAATAAAAAACATATAAAATCGTGTTATATTAGAAAATGTCGATTGAAATAGGTCAGTTCGTTAGAGTTATGATGTATGTTCAGTGAGATAAATCTGTACCTACTGCTGATAGAAATGTATGTCAATTGAAGATAAACGTCGCTAGTGTGTTTAGTGGCTTTGATAACGTAAGTAAATTGACTATGTAAATGCATGTAATATAGATTTTAGATAAGGAAGTTGAATATGGATGATTTGTGAAACTATTTTCCAAATTTGGATAATTTATCGTAAATAGATAAATTAACTTGAAATGTTTATAGTTAAAGTATAATTTGATTTTGACACTTTTAAATTTAATCTAATATCAATTCGTTTCTGGGTTTTGATGAAACAATTGACACAAAATAAAAATATATCTACTTAGAAAATACTAAGGTATTACTGCCAATTTAAACTACAAAAAGTAACTTTTTAAAGAAGGTACATATTGCAGGAGGGTGACGAGTAGTCTGTTCTAATACGGAATATTACAAAAAATGGGTAAAATTACAAAATTTCGACAGAACTGCCTCAAACATAAACAATTTCGGCTAAAAGAGTGTTAACTAACTCTAGTGATCTCGCGCACCCCACACCTCCGTCACACCCACCAGCTGTCGAAAAACTATAATTTTGCAAGAATTTTATATATTTTTAAGTTGCGATTATTATATAAGGCATTAAGGCATATTCTTTGGTACTAAAACCTCCCGCCTCTCACGCTCGACATCCGATGTAGTAGGGGTGACAGGACGCGTTCGCGATTGTCGCTTACGATAATTTTATATTCTTTGGTAATAATATTTTTACTGGTCGTATATAACCATCAGCTACCATGACCTTCAATATGTACTACCCTCACTAAAAAATCACCCTGTATATGTTCGTTGCCATCGAAGTGCGTGCGTTACATGTATAATTATATTTGTAGATATAATCTTTATATTTATATTACGCTGTTGCGTAAATATTTTCGCAATAAATCAATTTAATAACGCAAACAGAACGTATCTCCGGTTTTTGATAAATACTATGTATTAAAATATGTTTCCTTTTTAACTGTACTATGCTGTAATAACCCATTATTGGCAAATTCTGGGCTCTGGTCTCCTCAGCAGAGGAAGGCACAGTTAACTACGCTTGCTTATTGTGAGATGGGGACTTCACCATTCACATATTTTCATAAGGATTTGTAAATCCAGGTTTCAAACTTTTGAATATTTCACAATTTCACATTCTAGCCAAGATAGCATTATAGGTACCAACTTCTACGTACTTTTTTTTTGTTTTAGTTGGAGGAAATCGCCGGAATGAAAACGAGCAACATGGGTGGTAAAAAAATTGTGGTAAAAATCGGCTTGAAAGCTAACCGACACCAGGTGGATCTTGCTTAATTTCAAGCCCTTAAAATTTTACTATTGCTTTTGAAGTAAATTTGAACCATTATTTATTACCTAAACGTAACCAGTGAACAAAGAATACGTTCATTTTACAACCCCATAATCTATTCTTAAGATCGTTTTAAAAACCACAAGAATAAAAACGAAGTAAACTTACATTTAATCACTAAACTATAATTGGAATCACGTAAATAGACATGATTATAACGATTTCTGAAGTTTTCTTTCGGACATTTTGATGGTTGGGCATACAAAATGGCGTCGACGTCGTTATGGCGGGAAAGGGAGTGTTAAAAGAATTAACGATGTTCTTAAAGTTTGGATAACTCATTTCGAGTAGTTGTTCTTGTAATTTATGTACGTCGATGTTCACGGTGATTTAATAATAAGGGTGAATAGATATTAGAGTTTGTTTTCGTTGAGAATTGGAGCTACTAATGTATAAGACAGCCGAAAACTTTTACGATAGTTAAAACATTTTATAATATTAAAGTGAGTGTTCTTGATCTGGACAAACTCTGTTCAATAAACAAACTACGAAAAAGAAAGTTTTTTGTTATTATTGAAAATGTGTAAATAGATGTTAAATTTTTATGTAACACAACAGAGTTTAGAAATTTCATACTGTTTTGTCGTGAAGAGATCCTACTTGCCAATTGCAGAATGTGGGCCCTGTATCGCTTGAGATTTAAGTAGTTTTAAAGTTAAGACTTTTTTAGACACTTTGTAAAAACTTGACGTTTAGTGTAGGTTGTTTGGAAACACTATTCTGTACTGTTTAGTTCGGTACAGTGTATTTAACAATACGAGATACACCACTATAAAGTACAGAACTTCCAACGTCAATTATTCTTAAAAACAATGTGATTTAGAAGAGAACTCATGATTCATAGACAAACCGAGTTTATTTAGTATTTACTAGCTGTCGACCGCAACTTATCAATCTAATGACCGACTTTACGTCAATAGTGTTGACTCATCATTCTTACAACCGGGGATACTAGAAATACCAATATTGAACTTCTTATTGTACTTACTGGAAAAGCAAAATTGTGAATGGAAGTTCAAATTGGCTTATTTACAAAATTGTATATTTTTGTCATCAAAAGTATTTTTACTATCAGTTCCAACCTCTTCTCATTCCTCCTTGAAAATGACCGTTGTATCTCTAAGTATGTAGTTTGGTAAAATTATAAAGTTTCAGATTTTATAGAGGAACCAATAGATTTGTGTATTAACAACAAAGCTGTTTTTCCTACTCCTTCTATCACCTTCTGATTAAATCCGTTGCGGGGTCTAAGACAAATTATTCCCTCGGGTTTTCCTGGGCTTCACTGCTCAGAGTCATTACGATGGTCGCCGCTGTGGATCCTGGCTACACAGGAGTTACAGTGGTGGGAGTGAGAGGTGGGCCAAAAAATAACAACAAAGCTGGATTATTGACTTTTATTTTGACTCCTTCTTGTCTTGTACAAATACTATTCTAAAATTTGATCCACATTAGTAAAAACACTAAATTCTTGAACTTAACCATAGTTCAAGGTTAAAGAAATGTCTGATAGTGCAATGATGATAATTAATCAAGAAACATTCGTAAGCGTCAATAAATCAACATAGCGGGTTCTAGCACCGGATATCGGAGGCTCCGCCGCGAACGGAAGTGACGTTATCGCTACGATCCCGAGTTTAAATTAAGGTCTATACTCATGACTTGAATAGACACGTGGTATGGTTATTTTTTAAATTGAAATTACATCACTTCACACACACTTTACATTGAAAGCAAAACAAAAGAGTTAATTTATACAAAATAAATCTTCATATCATTGAAATAGTGCACCAAACACCTTCCCAGAAATAGTGGTGGACTTAGAGAATTGGTCTAATAGGAGTAGTGAATCCTACCCATATGCAAAAGGACCGCGGAGTTTCTAGATGCGATAAAAAGCCCAGAGGAAGGTAAATCATTAAACTATTTTCATTTAAAGTCCGACGTTTCGTTGTCAACATCCTAGTCATCAGTTCATCTACCTACGACAATAAAAAATGTAGACACCAGTAAACCGGTTGTTTAAGGATTTAATATCTTGCATCAGATTTACAAATACTTTGATAATATGAGTTTAGTAATACTCAAGTTGAGTTAAATGGTGCAATACACTCGATTTAGGCCTTGTACCTTTATTTGAAAAATGTTTAGGTATGTTCTAAGATAAATCTATTAATCTAATAAAAATCTTATTCAGACACTCGCGGTTTTCTACAATACTTTCATGCATTTTCAACGGATTCTTACCACGATATTTAATTAATTGAGTTGTCTCGATATTTCAACGTTGTTGCAAACGTCATGATCACGAGAAGACTGGATACTGCGGGTCGATTTAAGAGCAAACAAATCTATCTACCCTCTTTGTCGTTCGCTTTTGGGTAGTACCACTAACCCGTTGAAAATGCATGAAAGTACTAATAAAAATCCTTCGTAAACCTTCTTTACATCAATAATGTGTCTCTCGAGTACACTTATTTAAGGATTTTTTATGTTAAACAATATGGGAAGTATCCTATCCGCATCAAACAATCGTGGTGGACTATGACGGATGTCTCCAGTGAACCCTGAGCCCAGTAGTGGCCAGTAGTGCCTTGCTCTTCATCGGTCTATTATCTTTAGTCCCTAACTTCACTACGTAAACGTGATAGACTGCCTAATCCCTCTACTAAGACCCATAATAGTTTGTTTATAATATATTAATCCATACATTTATTATGTCGTGGTGGCCGAGTGGTCGAAGCGCGTCCTTTCGAACGGGAGGTCGCGGGTTCAAATCCGGCCGGCTTGTACCTCTAAATCTAAATGTGAAAATTATTTATGTGCAATTTTTCACAACAACACTGGCTAAAAATGGTGAAGGAAAACATCGTGAGGAAACCTGCACGTTGGAAAAGGATTCTAAAAATCCTTTGAAGATATGTGAAGTCCCCAATCCGCACTGCGCAAGCGTGGTGGACTATGCCTAATCCCTCTTCTGAGGAGACCTGAGCCCAACAGTGGGCAGTAATGGGTTGGTACAGAATACATTTATTGTGCCTACCATTATAATTTCCACAAAATAATTATCTCATTAGTATTCCGGTCACTACAGACTGGTTTGGACTTGAGTCACTACTAGGAATTGACACGGGGCTAGTTTTTACCATGAATGGTATAGTAATAAATACAACTAAAACTCGGTATGAGTTACTAAATTGGCCAATATTACCGATGTTCAATTAGTTTTGACTTGATAGTCTGATTTTAGAAGAAGAACAATAAATTAAAAGTGCTTATATCTTTTGGATATCATGGAACAGTAAAGAGCCTAGGTAATGCTACAAATAAAACGAGCCTAATCACGATGAGTCAATCTTATTTAGTATAGGAGTTCGTATAAAGAAAGAAAATAATTTTATTAAACACACAACATACTTAAAACACAAGATAAATAGCAAAATAAAATTAACATAGTTTGTGTGTCCAAAAGGAATCTGCCTCAGCATATTGCTGCGATTAATACAGCGCTGGTTTTCAGGCAGAGCCTCAGAACGAAGGTACACACATAATTACTTTACAATAAAACAACAATCGTATGGTTACCTTCCGACTCCCTTATTTAATCAGCTCCATTGTATTGTCGACCGATACAGGTATAGTTATGTGCAAAATTCTACCCGAACTTACTAATAGGTAAGTACATGATGACATCTAAGTATAAAAAAGTTACAATGAATTTGAAAAATGTTACGAAAGCCCAAAAAGGAAGAGGAATGTAACTATGTATCTTTCTTTGTTCTACAATCATTACTGGTGACTTATTAGATAAGAATCCAGTTTTTACTACAAATTGTCTATCCATTTTAGTGTAAGTTCACACGGAAGTTACTATGTTAAATGTCATGCGTTCTTGGAAGTCCTTATCTAAATGCGGTCACTTATAGCTAATAGGTTGTAATGATGTTAAAACTAATACTGTTGAACACTGTAGAATCATTTTTGGGCGCCATTTTGAAATTGACTAAACTTTTCACTGTCTTTTTTATTCAATGGGCCACCTGATCGTGAGTGGTTACCGTTCCTAATGGGACTCTGCAATGTCAGGAGACACTGCAGGACCGCTACCTACGACCTAGATTTAAGGACTCCTCAATATATTGTTTTGTTGTGAAACTGTAATTTGTACAACACAACTGAATAGCATTTGTTTTGTAAGTAAATTTATTATTTTGAAAAAGACACTAGATTGCTTTTGAAACAAATTATCAAATTTAAAAACTTGAGAGGTGTCAAGGGACACCCGGATGGCACGAAGTTCCTTTCGATTAAAAGGTATCTTATATTTTTTTTTCCTAATTTTTTCTTTAAGCGCGATAAGGAACTTGTATTAAAAGATTTTGATTACAGCGCCATCTAGCGATAATCATCCAAAACAAAAAAGTGTCGTGACAACTTTTCGTAAGAATTTTTTCCGTCTAGTCCGCTTTCGCAACGCGCGATAAGGAACCTCGTTCCAAAAATCATTAAATCTTTAAAATATTAATTATCATCTTCCAAATCATTTCAAAAAATACCTTTAACAGCGCGTATAAGAACTCCACGTAACCCATCAGTGTTATCACTATCACTGATCACTACTGTTCACTAGCAAGAAACTATCACGAGTGACCAGTGATCACTGACCGCTCCTTAAACACCCACGCTACCACCTGACACCATATTTGGTCTAATCAACTGATCAATAATAAATAATTCTTTATTTGATATCTAAACAATGTCAATGGCACGAAATTTTTATAGTTTTTGTGACCTTATTTTTATTTATTTCGTATTTTATATTACTACAAAGTGAAGTCTAAGGAAGTTTAAAGAAAGTCCTCGTTTAAAGGTCGTTCTAAGCAGTGTTCCCTGATGTTTCATTTTAAGTGTAGATAACCATCTGTGATTAGGTTACCGGTGATTCGTTTGTCTAATGGCAATAAAAAAGCATATTCAGACACTCGCGGTTTTCTATAATACTTTCATGCATTTTCAACGGGTTCTTAGCACGTTATTTAATTAATTGAGTTGTCTCGATATTTCAACATTGTTGCAAACGTCATGATCACGAGAAGACTGGATACTGCGGGTCAATTTACGGTCGATATGTGGTGTGTCGAGAAGTGAGTTCGAGTTCCAGTGTACTACCCAAAAGCGAATGAGAAAGAGGGTAGACAGATTTGTTTGCTCTTACAACAAACAACAAACAACTCAATTAATTAAATATCGTGGTAAGAACCCGTTGAAAATGCATGAAAATAAAAAAGCATTTTAGTAATTACATACTCTGTTTAGTTTTAAATGATGAAGCATAAAATTTGTGTGATGTAAGTAAATATCCCTCATTTGATGCTATTAATATCGGGTATGTAAGCTCAGTACTCAGGGAGGCTCAACACAGAGCCACGAGGAAGCAACTGCAGAACTTTACATCGGCTTCTAGGAGACACTACCCTCAGTCATGAGGATACGACTTAGAAGAAGTTACTATGAAAAGAACTAATCATTAAACAAGTTACAATCTTGTAAGAAACTTATAATGCTTAGGTGTTACTTATGTTAGTCATTTTTTTTATTACCATGTAGGCAGACGAGCCAACGGCCCACCTGATTTGGTTACCGTCGCTCATGAACCTCTGCAATGTCAGGGGACACTGAGGGGTCGCTACCTACGACCTAATTTTAAGGACCCTCCTCAAGCTTCGTTTGAAGAAGGACAAGTTAGTCATAGGTTAATAATAAATTAATTATTGATGTACTAACGTCGTATTAAATTTGTAAAACTATGTAGGACAACAATATATCATCCAATAATTTAGTTTCATTTCTTCAACATGTTCGTTGCCATTTTTGGTCACAAAAACGTATTAAAATACAGGTTTATTATTCGTTTTTTGTGTTACACCAAAGGGCTAAAGATAATCCAAAGTTTGATGTGAACAATTGAAAAAAGATTTTATACCATTTTAAATAAGAAATGTAATACTTTGAGTGAAACGTCTGAAAACTCGTTTTCGAAGTTTCCACTTTACAATACCTAAACTTTTTATTTGTGCAGGTTTGTTTAAAAGTTTTATCTGTATTAGATTTAGTGTTTTAACTAACCCACCTAATCCCCCCTAACATCCCACTTTGGAATGAACTCCACTTCTTTAAACTCCGTAAAAGAAGAGTTCTTAGACCACAATCCGATGGGCTATAGGCTCGTTTACACCTCAACAATAAAATACCTGACTATCTTCTCCTCTAAAATACATTGTACATTAAAACACAATGACTACATGTTCGATCATAATGATGTAGTAATGATATTAATGATAAATCACGCTACTTACACACGTCAAGAAGCGCTTACTCACTCGGATTCGCGGCTAATTCTCGACTAATGATAGACTATCACTACTTCAGCAGTAATAAGAGGTAACAAACGGGACAGCCCGAGGCGCGGATGTCAGTTGTTTTTTTACGAAGCTCGCGTGCACCAATCGTGGGAACCAGAGAATAAAAGGATGCGCCATTTTGATTTTTGAGACGCGGGAAATGTGTCCTGAATTGTTTTTTTTTCTTTTTTGGTTGTGGCCAAAGGTTTCAATATTGGGTCTGTTTGGATTTTTTTGTTCATGAAAGTACGCGTTTTGAATTATATTTATGTTTCTTATTTAATTTTATAAATGATTTCTTTAAAGAAACCTTCTATCATCGTTAAATGAACAACAAAATGGGACATGATGAAATACGAAACAATGGCGACGCAAATTCTATAAGATGAAGATACGAAAAAAAACATCATGGCGGATGTAATTACCTGTCCCGAACGCAAATTGGGTTTTTATGGAAACGCTGGTTCTATAAAATATTTCGTCATGGTCGTATAGTGGAGAGGTGATCGCGATTTTCCACGCTAAATTTTTGGGCAATCTTACAAATCTTAACAACGAATCTTAGTAGTTTTATGTCTACCGGTTTCGAAATACAGTGAACTATGGATAAAAGTATTTTTTTATTTCAATTAGACTTGAAGTGGAAAAGCTGAAGCCACACTATAAAATGGCGGCGTACTTTCACAATAATAAATAATTAACATTGTCTGTTACCCTGACCTTTTCAAAAAACTACATTTAAAAACAAAACATATTTTGAATTTCGAACACATTTACGCTCATAATTTTCGAAAAATATTGCCAGCGTCAAAAAATATCCGTAATTTAAAAAGTAACCTTTCATTTACATGTAAAATTATTTAGGATTCGTACCCCAACCAGCATGTCTAATAAATTAAGCAGGCGTGGTGCGCATTGCAAAACGATGACTAAAAATCGAGTCGTCTCACACACACGTGGTTATGTGTGAGTTAGTCGCTCTGTGTTTTCACATGAACCGTGGATCACCCTTCCGAAAACCGTCACCAACGCATAGAATAATAATGGATTTAAAACATGTTTGACAAACTAATCATACTATATTACCGATGTTTGCGATTGGAATTTTGAATGACAAGTTATTTCAAAAATGGATTAGGACTAGACAGTCAAAATAATTGGCCTAGAAACAGCTTTTTTAATGGCAAAAACGTTTATCATTTACGGGAAACGAAAGTTGTAGAATTTTTTTTTTAAATGAGATAGATTCAAATTACCTACTATCCAAGATCATCTTGAAATAAAGTGCACATGGAGTGTTGAAAGAACACACCATTGTCCCTATAATTTAATTCCATTATCCGTCCAACCGTAAACTTTAAATAGGAAAGAGGCTCCAAATTACTCCAAAATAGTACTTAATTAAGTACCCGCTTTCTATGTAAGTATAACGTTTTTATTTCGGCTGTCAACTAAATCTGATTGCTCCGACGATTTAACGGTTCGAAAAATATTCTCACGGTTTATTCGAAAGAAATAGAACTCTATTCTTTCAGATTTAAATATTAAAATCATTTGTTTCGTTAGCGAAGGACACCGGAAACTAAGACTACAATTGCCACTCGGCTGGTTTGAAGTTACCAGATGTGATAAAATTACTTTTTAGATTAATGGTTAGTAAAATTTGAAATAGATAAATCTATTGGTAGTAAATAATTTAAAAACAATGTTTGAGGTTTTTTTTTTATTGCCTTGTAGGCAGACGAGCCAACGGGCCACCTGATCGTAAGTGGTTACCGTCGCTCATAAACCTCTGCAATGTCAGGGGACATTGAGGGGTCGCTACCTACGACCTAACTTTAAGGACCCTCCTCAAGCCTCGTTTTATTACTATATTCATATCCGTGTTAAAATTCAAGATCCAAGCAATCCAATAACCTTCTCTGTCAATCTTGGTTATCATACTTCTTTCAAAAAAGTGAGCTTGCAAATTATAATACAACAATAGAAGACTTATGTTGACCTAGTTGAAAATTGCTTAGAATTGCAATATCAGTATTATACAGAAACTCACACAAAATATATGTTCATAAGAAAATCTACCAAATGATCTATTTTCCCATATTGCTAATTTTCATTGGCATATGACTTTACTTAAAAAGGTTTTTAGAGAAAAATCTATTCAAAAACAATATTTCCTGAAATTATCACGTTCAATCAAATATAAGACGCATCTTGTTTCTTTTATCAAAATAGACCAAAACAAATGAAATACATCTGTTCACACCCAGTATTTTCTGATGTATTAATAATACGAAAACGAGCGATTATTAGTGAAACATTATTTCTTCCATTCTTATAACAAAACCACTCAAATTGATTAAACGTAGTTCAACGAACGCGTTTTATGTTCAAAGTGAACCATTGTTTTCATTAACTACAAAATGGGTTTTCATAATGGAAAGTAAGTATTTCTGTCATGCAACCGCTACTTGGAGGCTCGCCGATCAGATTAGACATACTAATTAATATGAGCTTCCGTTTTATGTCAAATGAAAAAGAAAAAGGTCATATAATTTATACTGATATAATTAAGGGGTAATGTTGAGATTTTTGTGAAGTTTTGGTAATCTTCAGATCCACTGAACCAGTTTCGATATTGCTACGATTTTGTTGGTTGTAACTGTTCTTAATTCGGTAAAAACTGGTAAAACGCTGGTCCGCTTGTATGGTATATTCGTGTTACTTTCATTTATAACACTTAGTTCGTTTGTGTTACATTTGTTATTGATATCAATCATAATTATCTAATTATCATCTTAAACGTGATGTTTCAGAAATTACGGCATTATTTTTATGAGTGTGTCGTTGTAAATGTCCATTCAGCGATTCATTAAACAATTACACAAAGAAACACAATGAACCAGGTATTATCTAACATTCAAAGGTTATTGTTATGTTTTTTACAACAATTATGAATCTGTGGCCTCAAATAACGGGTTGCCGTTATAAATTATTAGTGTGTTATTACGGATGTTTTTGATTGATACGCTTGCAACCCTTTTCGGATAATGGCCGCTTTAGATCTGTCAAAAAAGGTTTGATTCGATTAATGTTTTGTTTTATGGCTTTGGGAAGATTAAGGTATTCGAAACAAAGGAATGTTTTTGTAAAAATGAATATTTCATTCAGTTCTAAAAATATAAATCTAACATGCATGTCTAAAACATATAAGATAAGTAGTCAATTGACTTTCATTGTTATTATAATACGAATGAAAATGCAACTTCCATTTTCAAAGAGACTTCCAATGTGACCAACATTAAAAAATGTTTATCGGACACTCGTGTAAGTATGTAGATAAAAACAAAACTATTTAAAATCGATAGTTCAAAGCCGAGGGCCACCAAAGGGCTTGAGACATGAACTAACAAACAAAGTTTGACAGAAAACAGACGCTTACAAAGCCGTGCTGTTTGGTTCATTCATAAATAAAACAAGTGGGTGCTTTTTTGATACTTCGCATGAAACAGCTGTAAAGTGTGTTAGCAATTTCGACATGTTTTTTGTTTGCTTGTGAGAGGCTTAATAACTGAGTTTTAGAATATAGTTTCAATGAGATATATTGTCCATTATTTAACATTTTTACTTTTTTTGGAATGTTGTTTTCTAAAACAACTCACTAAAACATGTGCATACAGACAGAAAACTGTGTGCGGGAATTAGTAAGTGAATGAGTAAAAGTAGGTAGAATAAATTTCAATAATTTAAAGATGGCGTCTATGGCCATCTGTCGCCATCAGCTGATCGTCTCAACAAGAAATTCCAACACATTAAATGCTCAGGTATAACTTTTTATAAAGTATCAGCTGTTCATGTGCTCGTGCTTTTCAAAATCACCCGAAATATACAATTTGGTCGGGCCCTTCCGGCTGTGCTTCGAAACATCTGCTACGGCAGGTGCCATGTTGGAATTTTCAAATTTCGAACAACTGCGTATATTTTTTTTTTAATTCATATACGCCGGCGAATGGTTACGGTTTGTTTTAATGTTCAATGATTTCACAGATAACAGAAATAATAAATTATTATTATTTTCTAATTTGTAGTCAAAGATAAAAACTGAAATATTTAAATCAAGTCACGTTTTAAATACCAATATTACGTAAAGCATGTTGTAAAGAAAAAATATTACTAAATTTATTTATTTGTTATGCTCATAATAATGTATCAGGATGTGATAAAAATCAAAGTACACACGCAATAAGCTATCCTTTTTTAACGGAAATGTAATTTTTTGCTTATCCACTTCCAGTTGGAGTCGCGTTGGTTCTTATCATATTACTGTTAGGTAAATCATCGTTATCTTATTTAAACTGGTCATTTAAAAAAAAAATAAGTAGTGAGCGACCGAAGTTTTCTGTTTCTGCTTTGACTAAAAATCAGTATCAGAGGGACACTAATGCTTAGTCAAAAATCAATGCATTCAGGTATAATATATTATTCTGATCTCAAATCTCAGTCCCTATATTTCTAATCCTTATGTCCTATCCATAGGGTCGTAAGCTCCTGTATTTATTATGCAATAATAAAAAAAACCTACTTATGCCTAAACCTTTAAAATTACGCAAAGGATTTTGATGTGGTTGCGGCACAATGGTCTGCCCTAACTAAAATCTCTATTCATGACATAGACGTAATTGCTTTGATCAGCTACTTTTTCGTATTACATATAATGTCAATTTAATTTCACAATTAAAATCTTTATCGTATTTTACACAATCAGTAACTCGATCTAAAATATTCGCTGACTGTTCCACTTATATCTTCGTGTTCACGACCTTCATATTATTGTTGTATCAAATGCATTTGCAATATGACGTGACGTATCTTATGAAGAGAAAATGTTTGTAAAAATTATATTTTATACATTTATTTGTGTAAATTGTGTTGCGTTGCAAAGTTGTTTTATTGCTATGTAGATAAACGAGCTGATTGGTTGACCACCTGATGGCTAGTGGTTACCGTCGCTCAGGGACTTCTGCAATGTCAGGGGATACTGTGCACATATTTTCGTATACTTTTAGATATGGTAAACAAATTATAATAATAAAATAGTTTTAGCACCAAACGTCTCATAATAGAAACGAACACATAATAGATACACCTAAACGCATTTAAATTTCAAACTTCGTCCGCCATTACCACAACCATACCATACGAATACATAATAAACTATACAATTTGTTTTTTCTCGAGTCATGTGTGCACACGGTTCGTTTCCCATCAGCCTGCACATGGCACTAAGGAATTTGACACGCAGATGTGCGCCGGCACAATAAAATACCTAATAAACATGGCTGCAGTACTTCTGTCATTATTTTCTTCATTTTATTACAATCATGTTTTGTATTATAAGTACAAAGTATGTTTGTTATTAAGATAAATATAATTCAGTTAAGTAAATATAGGTAAACCAAGCCTAAAACTAAACAGACCTACATAAAATACAATTAAACCTTAGTTATTACTTAGCACTGAACTAAGCATTGTTTCAATTTATTTATCATCATTCATTTAACACAATTTGTAATTTTATAAAATCCATAGATAAAAGATGATTTTTTTAATGAAATTAAATACTTTATTTTCAACATTGATGATATGCTCATTTTTGTTGACGTCAAAATTTAAAGCTGCCAACCTGAGAAAAACTGGCAAGAAACAATAAAATACATATCAAAGCAAAATTTATCAATTCATAATATCGTAAAGTTAATGACAAAAATATTAAAATCGGTACTCGTAAAAATAATATTATTATGGCAACACCTACAATGCAGTCGGAAATACTTGGTAACAATTCACGTTAACTACGAGTAGGTAATAAAATTCCCTGTCCCGCATATTTTATGGCAAATTTCAACTCATGACCTCATCTCTTTAAAAAATTTAAATCATCATAAAAATTCAGTCGTAAAAGAAAGTCTTCAAGAACATTGTTCGGAATAATGGCGGGCTTTTTGACAGATCGAAATTTAAAATTATTTATCTGCGACATACGTTTTGTTGCGTTTAATTTGCGCCTTTTAGGAAAATATTTTTTAAGATTATTTTAATTTCAAATTGTATTGCTTTTTTAATGAATTTATTCTTACATTTAATTTAACATGGAAAATTTCACGAATTGCGATGTAACTTTGCGTATATTTATTTTCTAGACGAACCGGCTTCGATGATCATTGTTACAGATTAACTTTTTTTAGACAATCCCATTAAAATTTATTAAACATTTGACTGGTAGTTTGAATGCTATTCTTCAAAAATGTGAGTTATTACAGTTACAGCATTCTTTACAATTAAACACTATTACAAGATATTTAATAACTAACACACTTAGATGTCTCTATAAGCACACGCCACATATTTGCAAACTCAGTTTTGTGCAATTCCCCGTAATGGAATGCGGATTGGTTTCCATTAGGCGACCGACGACCAATCCGAACCTTGCTCGTAACTTGCAAAACACGTGTAATGTCAACCACCTATTTACCTAGCTATAACTATTAGCTGGCTTTATGAGCTAAGATCCCTTTGCCTCATCGTGTATTGATTTGTTAAAACTGATAAGTGTTTACGCCATTTTGTCTGAGTTGGTTTGTATCAAGTTCTTTTTGTTGAAAGAAACGCTATTTAAAATTATTAATCCAAGGATTTGACTTGTTTTTTAAACTGACGATATAAAATTAATATAAATAAAGTTTTATTTCAAACTTTAACTAATTATTTACGATGCAAAAGATTTTATAGAAGTTAAAAAGTCAAATTATGAAAACTAAGTATTCTAAGTAGGAATAAAATTATATATCCACTCAGCTGGGAACGTCACTATTCGCTAGATGGCGAAACTGGGGACTTCGTTCGGAATCAATACCGTGTTTGAGCCCCTGCCCCTTTGAGTTTTAAAAACTTTTTTTTCCAATAATTTTTAATTTTGATTTTTAATTAAACCTTATATTTTTGTAAATCTTTATTACTAAACGACGCTGCATTTTCAGCGACAATATATCATCTCCGTAAAATATGAGACGATTAAAAAATGTAAACAAAATAAGTTTTAGAACTGTGCTCAATTTTGGCTCCTGCCACAGACTTGGCAAAAGTAAACAAACCAATTTGGTTGCCGATCCCAGTTGAATGGTTAAGCTATAACATACTTATTTCTAACATTCATAACTAACATTTCTTACACCAAGTATTTTTAGACCAAAGTGAAATAATTTAGCATTGTCTCGAAACACACAGTACTTATATTCCAACGTTTATGTATGAAGTTGTAACAACAATCAAGACACTCAATTACATATAACAATTACATAATTTAAGCAAACAGAACAATTTACATAAGTATTTAACGTTCTTTATTTACCAGTAACGTTGAGTTTAAATTAGTTTTTACACTCTCAAATTTCTTAACTTATTTTGATACAGAGATTAAGACCAGCAAATGATACAATAGGTATATAGTATAGTAGGCACAAACGAAATCACATTCTTGTAACAATAACTGTAACTTGTACTTTTGATAAATAAATTAATAAATATGATCACTTAACCTCATTCAAAAGGAAGAGTTACCTGCTTCATAATTCCTAAAAGATAGATATTGTAGGTATGTATTTAGTTTAAAAAAAACCTTTACTTTTTAAGCACTGTATTAAACGCCTACACGACCAGTAAAAGTATAATTTTATGTTCAAACATTAAAAGTGTAGATTTATAGCTGTGCTTACCTACCTATTATTTCGCAGATGTAAAATACTAAAGAAAACTAGTTAAATCCGTTTAGATTCAATATACCTACCATAAATCGACTAAGTATAGCGCTTTGATTTTATAGAAACGAATTTGAAATCAATCTTAATCCCAATTTTCTTTTAGAATTATTTAATAAGTCCAATCATTTTAAACACCAAGCGTCACACACTACAAATTTAAACCAACAATAATTCTTAAGTGTTTGTATCCGCTTGTAATTTTGTATAAACCAATATAAACTGAAGCAAAGACTTTCCAATACCTAAATATGAGACCTAAAAATCTGCAAACTGAAGACATTTAGAAAGGCTCAACCCGAAAAGGTGAAAGTCGCACGTTTTGCTTGTGGCAAAAACAGTCGCGGCCTTGGCAAGGTGATCGCAAGCGGCACATAACGGTGCATGTAGCCACCATGCGCCGACCAATATCATATCTCATCGTTTACTTAGACGTTCATCGACTGTCGTGCACCACACGACTAAAGTTCACACACAAGTGAACCGTACATGGTTGCATACAACCGGTTAAGGATCGAACGACCTAGCAGTTTCCTCTGCACCCTAATAAGGAACCACAATGCAATTCGGATTGGACACACGTCGACAATTCCTCGGGATAACTGTTCTTTCAGCTTTGTAAACAATGTAAATTAGGCATTCGTGTAAAACAAAGCTGTTATGAAATCGTGTCATCAAACAATAGTGTGGCAATTCGGACAATGGTGCCCGAAATCAAGGACGTATCAAAAGTAAAACGATACCTCGTTGCTTGGTAACTTTATTTATAATTATGCAACGTTATGTACGCTGGTTCAACTTTAATCGTGCGGTCAGGAGCGCACCGCGAACGCTAACCCAGGTTTTAGTAATTAGGCACTTTACATGCAAAACGCATCGACATTCAACGCGGTGGGAAACTATCGAATAAGCACTTACGATTTGGCTGATCTCCGTGATAGGTATGGGAGAGATTGTTTTCTCTGAACCCTGGGGGAGCGACGAGGAGCTTGGCGTGGGAGACACTCCAGGGGATCCAGGCTGGCCATTGCCGACGCTCTCCTTCGAAGTTCTGTTCGGGGACAGCCTCGAAGGGAAGCTGAGGGTCTTCGTCCACTGCGACAGGCTACGCACCATGTTTACTGTTCATATGCACAACACGTTCACTAAACTCGGCGACGCGCAAACACGTCCGCTCCCGACGGCTGGCGACGGACGAATGAACTTATTTTCCAACAAGCTGCCAGGCTGGTGGCAACAGGCAACTCGAATACAGCCTGTGCAAGTTGCGACTTGAATCTCGATTGGTCGACGGCGGACGGCGAGTGACGTAGAATGCATGTGTGAGTGTCCAGAGCCCGATTTTCTTTTGTTTACGAAAGCTTCGGGCGAGCTTTTGATATATTAACACTCTTTTACTGCTTAACAATGTCCGCGATGGTTATCTTAATTAATTCGTGAAGTTTTTGTATTCAATATTCGGTTGCTGTTTTCGGTGTTCCTGGGAAATTTGGTTGTTTAGTTTTAGTTATCTGGTTTGATAAGATAGTGAAATGAGATTTTAAGGTGAAGTATTTTAATTCTTCCGTAGGTAGTTTGGGGCCTCTCAACTAGAAGAGATTTTGAGTAAATACCAAAACGAAGTACATTATCGGTAATTCAACAAAGAATTGACACTATTAATAAAATTATTATTTCCTTCAAAACTCGAACTCTTTGATAAATATTATTTAAAAACTGTTTTAAATAGAGGGTTCATGAGTGAAGCTAGTCACTTTGTTTGTTGTTTTAGTTTTGAGCAAGTTATAGACGAGTAAAATTGTACTTCATCATTTAAATACTATGTCATTGTATTTTGCGCAAAAGTAAAAGAAAAGCACTGAACGATGAAAAATACTTTTTATTCCTGTGGCGACCAATAATAACGCGCGAGATCCTGAATCGCGGTTACGACATTTGCAGAAATCTTCGCATATATACGACATCTGAAATCTACTACAGAGGGCCTGACCGGGCATACACTACCTCGCCCGGTCGCAGATCTCCCTTTGGCCATAAGTCCACTGTAGGTACCCACAATTCCAAAAACCAAGTTAACATAACCCCTCTGCAATTCTGGAATATGGTCCTTAAGATGCCCCTCACTATTTTTATTCCCTTCTCGTGCAATTATCGACACCCCATAAACTTGGCAAATAACTGCACGTGGCAAAGGACCCCACCCTATTGTCGTACGAAAATATATCGGAATAAAAACTAAAAAACATTGAAGTTAGCTCAGAAATAGAGTGTGTCGTCATTGCAAAAGGATTGGGAGTGTTTTAGCTGACAGAATTTAGTGCAATTTTTCAAAAACACTTTTTATTTAAACCTAATATGAAGTATTAAGAGTCGTGGTGGCCGAGTGGTCGAAGCGCGTCCTTCCGAACGGGAGGTCGCTGGTTCAAATCCGGCCGGCTTGCACCTCTAAATCTAAATGTGAAAAAGATTTATGTGCAATTTTTCACAAACAACACCACTGGCTAAAAACGGTGAAGGAAAACATCGTGAGGAAACCTGCATGTCGGAAAATGGGTTCTATAAATCCTTTGAAGATATGTGAAGTCCCCAATCCGCACTGGGTCGCGTGGTGGACTATGCCTAATCCCTCTTCTGAGGAGACCTGAGCCCAACAGTGGGCAGTAACGGGTTGGTACAATACAATAATATGAAGTATTCAACCTATTAGGCGAAAGGATTATAATTTTATAACTATATTTTTTTTAAAGTTTTTATGTGTTTATTCAACACCGACCAAAATACTAAGAGCGTACATAATATCCGGCTCGAAGGAGCAAAAAGATAATAGTTTAGAACATTGCGCATTGTTTGACAAGTACGAATTAAATTGAAAAACAAACAGTAAAAACTGCACCTAATTTTTGTTGCAAAAGCACAGGTTACTTTTGGGTAGAAATAGGCATTCTAATCACGCCACTATAGTCTATGGAATGTTTTAAAATATCTATTTTATAAGTATAAAGTAAACAATGCGTGCGGTTGCTTCCTCTAGCCACGTGCTTCGGCAGATGGTACCCGCACCGTGGTTGAAGGGGCTCTGTTTTTGTTGCGAATCCGATACAAAAGAATGTTGTCCGCTATCGGAGAGTGTTTGAAATTTGATCTAGATGGAAGATTTCGAATAAAGACTACTCGGTGATTCGGACTCGGTCCGTTATTTTGGACACTATAACGTCTATATTTAGGTAGGTAGTTAGGTACTGCTCTGTTTTGTTGAAATTACCGTCAAATCTACAGCAACAAAGATCAATGAAAATTAAAAAAACTACTAATTGAATTTTCAGTGATTCTTAAAGAGGATAAGATGGTAAGCAGTGCATAATTAAAAGTAGGTGGAAATCAAACGGGAATCTTACACACGATAAATAAATCGTAAACATATTTTCTAAATCGTGTATACATCTCTTAGTCAAACAATCATTCGATATCTAAATTAAAATCGATTCTTTATATTCGAATTATTCAATCCCTAGTCCATAAAAGTAATGTTTACGCGTTAAGTGGATATTTTAATTATGCAATCGAATATTTTTTTATATCATTTGTTCTAATTCTAATTTTAATTTAATATTTTATTTGTCATTATAATTATTTTATTTTTTATTAGTTGGAGTACATTGCATGCTATGAATGTTGTGGACATCTGTAATAGGTAAACATATTAGAATAACTTTAAGTTGTAATAAGCAAAATGTGTCTTCTCAATATGTTGTACTGTTGATGTTCCTTTAAATAAATAAATAAATAAAAAATAAAAATGTTTTGTAATCGTCAGTAGTCGATGGTTCTCAAGAGATAAATCACCCCTCTTGTTGCGAACAAAAAAATCATTACCACCCTTTGTGTTCAGCGCACGGTCTAAATGACCCTTTGCATTTACAATAAATTAAACGTCTTAAATACAAGCTAGAGCTCAAAGAAAACCATACCTTCAATGATTGCAATAAGTATCATTATCGCTTATCAGAAAAGAAAGTTTTAAATATTGCATCTTTAAAATTTAATAACGATGTAAGTCTACTGGTCCGTTGGAGAAATTTCTACCTTTTGCGGTTACAATAAGGCTGTTTCTTTACCATTTTTTTTTATTTCTCCTAACTAGTATTTTGAGTATGCAATCCCAAATTCTTTTATTAAAAAGTACACAACAAAATAGACTCTATGTCATTACAAGAAGGGTGACAATCGCATAGTTTCTTTTGTGTAGATTAGGGGATGCAACTTGCAACTGGTCTTAACATGAAAGAACCCCTCAGTTCTTTATCTATGTTATTGTGAAGGACTCAAAACGATATCTCTATTAAAGACGGGTCGTGTATTCTGAGCTTACTTGATCGGTTACAAAGTACTAGATAGACGCAGTCAGTCATAATATAGGTACTTTTTTAATGCCAGGGTCATAGAGTACATATGGGAATCACTAGCTATTAGGTAGCTACAACCTAGGTAGGGTAGGTAAGGCAGGTACTACCGAAGCGTAGGTACCTACAGAATACACTTAACATAAGCCATACTGTACCAACCCATTACTGCCCACTGTTGGGCTCAGGTCTCCTCAGAAGAGGGATTAGGCATAGTCCACCACGCTTGCCCAGTGCGGATTGGGGACTTCACATATCTTCAAAGGATTTTTTAGAACCCTTTTCCGACATACAGGTTTCCTCGCATGGTTCAAATCCGGCCGGCTTGTACCTCTAAATCTAAATGTGAAAAAGTTTTATGTGTAATTTTTCACAACACCACTGGCTAAAAACGGTGAAGGAAAACATAAGCTATGCGAAGTAAAAATTACCTTTTATTAGGTAGGTTAATTGTCATTAGATTCATCCGTTTGTTACCTACAATTTATTATCTTAATAGGTTACAATTTGAAACAGATGGTCTCTTAAAGAAGGAAAGAAAATACATTTATTCAGCACTTAATAGCTTACACACTTAACATTAAGAATATAGAATCTAGTGCTATATTTAATAAACAAAGTAAAAATTAAAAACTGTATGCTAAACAAAATAAAAAGAAAAAAAAAACAAAGTAAAACAGTAATAATAATAAATTAAACTAACCCTGACCACTGATGGCTTGGGTCGTAGACCCCGTCTCCAGTGGCCCTCTGTTTTGAATTAAAACAGATGGATTAAGTGTGTGCAAGATCAGTGCTGAATGGGCGACCAGCTCAGCTAAATTAACTAAGTTAAATTAACCTTTAATTAGAAAGATTTAAAGTTTTATCTATCACATTATCTTTAGTAGGATTACTAAAGAATAATCATCTAATACTATAAACATCTAAAACTAAAATTTTATTCCATTCTTTCTCTAGAGGTTCTCATAAGTCCATCACATTATTATTATAACTAAAACTAGACGCAAACAGCAAAACACCCTAAATACAAGACCCTTCACCCTTCGTTACGGTCCTTACACATAGCCCTAAGCCCTTAATAGACAAAGGGTCCCAAATAATACCATCAAGGATACTCCAAATTTGAATAGATATTTGAAGTTTGATTGAAGGTATTTAAATGTAAAAGTAGTGAAAGAAGAACTCTTGAAAAGTACCTATACGGTAAGTAGTATACGCAGAATTGAATTGGAGTTTATAAAAAACCGTTTAAAAAATTATAAATTATTAGTTTATTTTATGTTGGCATTGATTTTATAATTATCTATGTCAATATTCAGCAATACGCTGAGTCTCGGCTGGTTTGTGGTGAAAATGTAATAATATGTTATTGTTTGATGTTTTATTTCTTTGTAATGTTTTGTACCATTTTTGCCACAAATACAGGGTGTCTATGTCTATAACTATTTATACATTCTAGAAACTAGCAAAAAGAAAAAAATGTGCTGCAATTGACGATATTTAAGATATATCTGTCCCTCTTACATATATAATATAAAGTATAAGCGATAAGGCCGCCTATATTGTACAACTACTATAAGCTGTATCAGTTTTTAAAACAATTCGTGTTTTTTGGTACAATAAAGTATATTCTGTTTTATTCTATAAATATATATAAAGTTAAGCAAGTAAGTGATAATGCCTACAAAAACAAATACCTCTTTATAATAGTAGTACACAGATTATAATAAATAATATTACTACTTCCTAATACCATAAGTCTAATCTTACTAAATTAACAATCAATGCAACCCTTCACTTTGAAGGGTCCAACGACCGATAACAAAAGATATACTTGCATATATTAAAGCCACACCTGCTCCGATTTATGCAAAAAAACAGTACAATGAACTGATGGTATATTTTGATGCGTAATAAAGTCTGCTAAGGTACTAACTAGGGGCGTGCGAATATCGAATATTAATATTCGATTCGATTCGAACGATTTCTTATAAATAATATCACGATCGATATCTTGAATGGGCTAGATGTCACAAAATCTGACATTTAGCCCATTCAAGATATTATCTACTAAATAAAATACAAATTCTTAACCTATTTCCGATGCAGTCAAATTCGATACTATTCGAAATTTCGATTTATTCGAAACTTTTCGAATACTCGTCGAATCTCGAATATTCTCTACTCGAATATAATATATTAATATATTCGATACGGAACGAATAATTAAGTAAGTAAGTTCGAATTATTCGCACGCCCTTAGTGCTAACTTATAATAATTATGATATCAATTTTTCATTATTAATTTTAATTGTAGAGGCTGCAATTACGTACAATCAAGTAGCTAGGTAGCTATATTACCTGCATGGCGATTAAAAAACTATTGCAAGTTAAATGTTGAATAGATGTGGAATTAACATATACCGTAAAGTAAGAAAGTCCTTCAAGGTAGGCCGTAGGTAGCGGGGCAGTCTCTGCTGTCATTGTAGAGGTTCATGCAACAGTAACCACTTACGATCAGGTGGCCCGTTAGCTCGTCTGTCTACAAGACTAAAAAAAAACCTATTTCTTATTCTTACAAGGCATAAAGATGTTTAGTCAATGACCTCTACATTTCTAAAGAAAACCATCAATTTAGAGCTGGACACTCTGAAGTATCTGGAGGGCACAAGAGTCCCGTAGTGGGCGTACAAATGCTATGGCTCGGAAAAGTACAATACTTTAAAAGGCTGTGTGAACTACAAGTAAGTTAACTTGTAAACTTATTCAGACACTCGCGGTTTTAATACTTTCATGCATTTTCAACGGGTTCTTACCACGATATTTAATTAATTGAGTTGTCTCGATATTTCAACGTTGTTGTAAACGTCATGATCACGAGAAGACTGGATACTGCGGGTTGATTTAAGAGCAAACAAATCTGTCTACCCTCTATCCGTTGAAAATGCATGAAAGTATTACGTTAACTTGGCTACTAAATCTATAATATCACTATAATTGTCCAGAAATCAATATCCTCCGGTATTCGAACAGTTTACAAACTGAAAAATAAATTTAAATTTGGTACGAAGCAAAACCTGCATCGTAAAACGTTATAACCAAACAAAGGAGATGTAAAATGTCAATGTAATTTATTCCTGTTTATTTGAAAGTGTGGGGTGACAACACATTTTACGATCCTTGAGATATTCGGCAACTTACTTAATGAATAATGTTAAGTATGTATTTTATCATAGGTACAAATTTCATGGTTTTATCACGGTAACAAGTTTATTCTAGAGGCATATCCTGTACCAACCCATTACTGCCCACTGTTGGGCTCAGGTCTCCTCAGAGAGGGATTAGGCATAGTCCACCACGCTTGCCCAGTGCGGATTGGGGACTTCACATATCTTCAAAGGATTTTTAGAACCCTTTTCCGATATGCAGGTTTCCTCACGATGTTTTCCTTCACCGTTTTTAGCCAGTGGTGTTGTGAAAAATTGCACATAAATCTTTTTCACATTTAGAGGTACAAGCCGGCCGGATTTGAACCCGCGACCTCCCGTACGGAAGGACGCGCTTCGACCACTCGGTCACCACGACTTACTAGAGGCTTATGTCCAATAGTAATCTACGAGTTGTGTGAATGGTGATACTTATTAATAAAATGTAAGTTTTCACTGTTTTTTACTTAAAAGACGTATGTAAAATAGTTAACAGCGAATGGAAGAGCGCAAAGTTACCGACATAGCCCAAAGAATTGCATCTTTGAAGTGGCAATGGGCAGGACACATTGTGCGCAGAACTGATGGCCGATGGGGCCGAAAAGTTCTAGAGTGGCGACCACGAACTGGTAGGCGCAGCGTAGGCAGACCTCCCACAAGGTGGACCGATGACCTGGTCAGGACCGCGGGAAGTGGCTGGATGCGGACAGCGCAGGACCGATCGATGTGGCGAGGTTTGGGGGAGGCCTATATCCAGCAGTGGACGTCTACAGGCTGATGATGATGATGATGAAAGCTTTCAAATACTTAAGATGAACTGCAATGATCTGGTATTTAGCATTTTTAATTTTTGCAAGTAGGTATGTATGACTATAGTATGTAAATTTAAAAATTGGATAATTTGTCTACATATGTTGATCAATAAAAAAACTTGAGAGGTGTAAAGGGACACCCGGATGGAACGAAGTTCCTTTCGATTAATTAGTGAGGGAATTGTAATAAAATTTTATTTTTTTAAGTTATAATAATTAGTTAGTTTAAAACGTCTGTCTCTCTCTCTCTTTCAAGAGTCTCTTTCAAAATATTTTGATCACAGCGCCATCTAGCGATAATCATCTAAAACAAAAAAGTGTCGTGACAACTTTTTCATCAGAATTTCCGTCTAGCCCCCTTTCGATAACGCGCAATAAGGAACTTCGTTCCAATATAATCTCACAGTCATAATAATTATGTCTTATGCGTAAATGAAGTAAAGTTTGAAATTGTTAAGAACATTTATGTCAATTAAAACTCTTGTCAAAAATATTTTTGCCTAAAAATATCCACAAAAATCATGTCAACCCCACCGAAGCCCCATGTTATTAAAACTCTAGTTAATACAAGTACGAAATTAGTTAGCCGTCATTCTCATACTATTTCTGTACATCGTAAATTATATAGTAAAAGCGTAAAATACTTCACGGTTTTACTGCGACGTAATTACGTGACGCGAACTAGGAACTTTTGGGGTAATTATGAGGTAATTTTGGTTTAGGGTAAATATTTTGTGTGGTTATGTCGAATTTGTTTTGTGTGCTGGACGGGTTAGTATTTATCTTTTTTTGTTTAAAATATTTTATTATTACTTTCATGCATTTTCAACGGGTTCTTACCACGATATTTAATTAATTGAGTTGTCTCGATATTTCAACGTTGTTGCAAACGTCATGTGGTACTCCATACTACCCAAAAGCGAACGAGAAAGAGGGTAGACAGATTTGTTTGCTCTTAAATCGACACGCAGTATCCAGTCTTCTCGTGATCATGACGTTTGCAACAACGTTGAAATATCGAGACAACTCAATTAATTAAATATCGTGGTAAGAATCCGTTGAAAATGTATGAAAGTATTATAGAAAACCGCGAGTGTCTGAATAAGTTTATTTTATTATTATTTCACCATGTTAATGAAGTTTTTAAGTAAGTACATCCATGGCTGAATTTGCTTGTGATCCACATCCACATCAGAGTTGGTAGGAGCCCCAATTTTCTAATTTGCGCTCCTTTTGACAAGTTTTTAATGGTTTAGAAAATTACGTCCTTTAAGAATAGGCTCACTTGAAAGCCCTGGAAGATGAATAAAGATTTTAACTCCATGATTACATCGATATTTACTCAATTTTAATTGAAATATTCAATATTTGTGAATCTAACTTTAATTTTAAAATAAAGTTATGTCATTAGAATTGTTTCAAAATGATTGTCCTGGTGAAAAAATGACCATAATTTTAAATTGACAAATTATCGAGTTACGCATTATGCGGGTTAAACAGATACAATATATACCAAAATATTGGAAACAAAGATAAATGTACAAATAGAGGAAACCTACAGTTTACCGTCATTTGTTAATTACGGTTAATTACTATTTGTTAGGGGTTGCTAATGATAGAAGAATAACGGATTTCGTTGCAACAAAGGATAAGTCGAAATATAATTTGAAGTGAGCTTGTAAATAAACTAATTGCTTATTTGTAGAATTCTGTGTTAATTATAAGCCTTTGCATCAAATTACATAATAACGTAATGTTTTATAGTAGCCAATAATAACCACTCAACCGGGAACGTCACTTTTCGCTAGATGGCGAAACTGGGGACTTCGTTCGGAATCAATACCATGTTTGAGCCCCTTATTAAAAACATTTTTTTCCAATAATTTTTAATTTGATTTCTAATTAAACCTTATATTTTTGTAAATCTTTATTACTAAACGACGCTGTATTGCATTTTCAGCGAAAATATATCATCAACGTAAAATATGAGACGATTAAAAAATGTAAATAAAACAAGTTTTAGAACTGTGCTCAATTTTGGCTCCTGCCACAGACTTGGCAAAAGTAAACAAACCAATATGGTTGCCGATCTCAGTTGAGTGGTTATAAACGGGGGTTTTGCATGCATTGGCTGACATCGAAATTATGTGAAACACCATTTGACAGTTGACCTAACAGTTGTCATTTGCGCGCATTGGAAGTTGGCAAGCTAAAATTAAAACGCCGATAAAGAATTTTTAGGCTCGTAGAAATTATAAAATTTATTGCTAGCTATTCTATAGTCTTTGTTCTAAGTTATAGAATTCAAACTTTTCTATTTGCGCACGTGTGGACCTCACAGCGACCCATATGCCGAAGGGTCACTCGCTGAATATTCTTAGGTTTTTTGCCTCCCTTGTCTCAGACGTGACACACGTGGCGTTGAAAGTCACGCCTATTGTTGACCAGATGTTAAGAGTCAAGATATTATTGCTAAAATTATAAGTAGATTTTCAAAATTAACCTTTTTTCACCTTTATTCCTCGTGCTTAAAGTATGTTTTTCTGTGTAGGAAGGTGCAAGACTATTGCTAAGACTTAGGTGACTGTCAAAAGTAAAGAATTTTCACCTTTATTGAACAGTGTTAAAAAGTATATTTTTCTATATCAAAAGGTGTAGTGTTTAGTCTTTTTCATTTTGAAAGGTTTAGTAACCTCGTTTTGGTTAAGCTTATTTTGATCAGAATTGGAACTTTTAATTGATGTTATAAGTTTAATTAACTGTTCTAATTGTTTTAGAGTCTTTGTTTTTTTATTAGTCTGAATTGTTTTCTCATGCTTAATTTAGTTATTAATTTGGGTCGGAATATAGTTTGTGAACTGAAGCATAGTTTTTTTATTTCAATGAGGCGTTTTTTTTTTCAGTTGGAGGAAACATCGGATCCACCGGGGTATGTGGGAGTTGAACCGCACTAAAACCTCCAACCGCTCACACTCAGCGTCCGAACCCCGGCTGAGGTCAGAACCCAGCACGGGGTTTGGAGGGACGGCGCGACGCGTTACGCGCTCGGCACTCTTTCCCGTCGCTCCTCCAATGAGGCGTTGATATATTTTTCAATAATATTGCATTTATAATCGTTTTTACTTCAAAAGCCTGTTTGGTTTCCGGATCATTTGTTGGTATGTGGTTACTCAAACTTCAAAGTATAATAGAGTAAAGTGGACATAATAAAAAACTTGAGAGGTGTCATGGGACACCCGAATAGAACGAAGTTCCTTTCGATTAAAACGTATCTCATAAAAAATATTTCCTAACGTAACGCGCGATAAGGAACGTGTTTTAAAAGATTTTGATCACAGCACCATCTAGCGATAATCATCTAAAACAAAAAAAGTGTCGTGACAACTTTTCGTAACCCTTTTTCCGTCCAACCCTTTCACAACGCGCGATAAGGAACCTCGTTCCAAAACTTCGTTCCAATATTTACAGTACCGGAACAGTTACGGAAATACCTAACCTAACTTTTTCCCAACAGACGTCAATTAATTCTGCTAAAACTTCACCTACAACCATACTACCAAATAACCTACATATTCAATTAAATAAAACAAAACAATACCGCAGCAGGAAACTTCAATTATTTCTATAATTGTTATATAACATGTGCACAGACTATAAAATGAATGAATGGAAATTACGAAAATTTCCTCATTCACTCAAGTCACGTTCGCGCCAAGCGTGGACACGTCCGCCATTATTAAAAAAATAATAGTAAAATGGCGTCGATGTCGTGGCACAGTGCTTTTATTCTAAGTATTATCGTGTTTTTGATCACGATTGATCAATAATTAGGTATTTTGTTTATTGTAACTGTATTTAAGGGTCAATTTTAAGGAGGACCAGTAGTTTTGTAGTTATATGTGAGATAGCATTATTCACGTTGTTGTAAACTTTTATTCGTTGCTGAAATTGAAAACTAAAAGTATAAGACGCTCCCCGACCCACGCTGGTTCTGACCCAGCGGGGTATTCCGTGGGAGGGTGACGCGCGGTCCCACCTTGGCATTCCTGCCGACCGAGAGAGCCGGTGGTATCGCCGGCGGCTGCCGGTTCGGCGTCCGGGGACGGCGCGACGGGAAAGAGTGCCGTAGCGCGTAACGCGTCGCGCCGTCTCTCATAACCCCGTGCTGGGTTCTGGCCTCAGCCGGGGTTCGGACGCTGAGTGTGAGCGGTTGGAGGTTATAGTCCGGTGATTTCCTCCAAATAAAAAAAATATATATTACGGTAAATAAACTAGAGACATTAGTTATTAATTTTGTTTTTGCTCAATGTAATCTAAGGCTAGTTATTTATATGTAATTCGCTTGCACATAGAGTAAATTTGCATTTACTAAGTCCGTTATATTTTTCCTGAATATTTGTGTTAAATATCCGGATCATAACAAATCAGTTCTTAATTTCATACTCTGACATAAAATCTGTATCAACGTTCAAAATATACATCATTTAAGTATACAAAGATACTAAAACCAAGTGAATAACAATCCAATTTGTAACAAAGAAAGTTTAAATAGTGCAGGGCACTGATGTCTGATGTAATGAGCCCAAAAAAGCCAACGACACATTTATTAGAGCTGTCAGTTGTCACTTACGTTTGACAGGTCGTAAGTCTGGAACTTTAATTTGTGATAAGGCAAACGTGTGGATGTGTATGCTACCGGATTTGTACTTTCACATTTTAAAGCTCCCGTATAATTTATGAGCTTTTATCATTAGCTTTGTTCGTGGGCTTTTTGTTATGATTTTAGGGGCATTAGTGTCGTAATTTTTGTATTTAATGGTAGTTTAGTTTAAGTGCGGATGATGAAATCAATGGCTTCTTTTCGATTATTTATAAAGTGTTTTTACAATGTTTATGATAAGATAAGGGAACAATTTTCAAGTGGTAATTGCAACAACACATGACAAGTGAAATCAAAGGGTTCTGAGTCTCGTAAATCCTATACCTATCCTTCTATTGTATTGGTGCCGTAAAATATCTAGTATTAATAGGTAGTTCATTAATTACAAGCAAAAAAAACTTGAGAGGTGTCATGGGACACCCGAATAGAACGAAGTTCCTTTCGATTAAAGGATATCTTTTGTTTTTTTTTCCTAACGTAACGCGCGATAAGGAACGTGTTTTAAAAGATTTTGATCACAACGCCATCTAGCGATAATCATCTAAAACAAATAAGGAACGTGTTTTAAAAAAAAATGATCACAGCGCCATCTAGCGATAATCATCTAAAATATAAAAATGTGTCGTGACAACTTTTTGTAAAAAAAATTTCCGTCTAGTGTCACAACGCGCGATAAGGAACTTCGATCCAACAAAACTTAATATGGCAATTATGGTTACAGCTATTAACCGTACTTCTAATTTAAAAAAAAAATCTAATATAATAAAGAATTCATGCTTACATCTGAATACTATACTGATATCTTTGTATGGTAATAGCCCGAGAGCTAGTGGCAATTATTGGGGAAGGTATTTGAAGCAAGCTGAAAACTTGGTCCTTAATTCTCCCCAACTCGGAACTTCAAACCTGGTTCCTGAGTAGCGGGGTTCTTGGCCCATAAGATTCTCCGTAAAATAACATTCTTATTTTTCTTCACTTCCATAATTGCCCGCGTTGATAGAAAGACATTTGACATTTAATACATTTGACAGACGAGTCCTATTCACATTGAAGCCCAGCACTATGAACGTAATTACCATAGATAATGGCGCCAACGTTTTTTCTACGATGACAAAGAGGATTTAGTTCGATGACATTTTTATTGGATGATCTGGTTTTGTTGGAGGTGAAGGATTTATTTTTATCTTATTATCGACATTGTTGTAACTTGTTTAAAGTAGATAATTGTAGTCTAAATAGTACTTTTATTGGGTACTTTAAAGGATAAAGTCTAGGTAGACAATTTACAGTTCAGCTAGGTACTTAACTAGGTACACAAATTAAACCATACTTTGATATTTCATTCGACTTTTTATAATAATTGACGCAAAGTAGCCATAACAACCATATTTGGCTATTTAATACTCATACTTAGTAAGTTCAATGACCTGAGATAGTCAAGCCAATAATTAAAAGCGTTTTGCTGAAAAAAAAAATTATGAAAGTTTATTTACAAAATTTAGTTTTTTGTTGTCATACGAGCTAGCCACCCGACTGTAAGTAGACTAGAAGACTACTGCATTTGCTGTATTTTATAATAGTTTGTTGTGTCCCCAATAAAAGTATTATATCTAAATTCACCCTGTAAATTACGGTACAATTAAATTCTACTTTCAATAAGTTAATAGCCGGAAGAAAATAAATCTAAAAACTATAAGGAATCAATAAAGTGTTTTATACAAAGTTGTAATTGATTGAACGGACGTTAAATAGATGGGTAGGTAATATCCGGATAATGATTACTGTATTTTATAAGAGCTAATCGATATTCGCTCTTGTGATAGTTCTTATTTTATTAGGTCTCCACTTCTCTACTTCTACGTGTAGTATACGATTAAGTTAAAGATTATTTTTTTGAAACAACGGAATGGATTTTGTTGCTTTTTTAATACTAGATAGAAGGATTCAAGAGGTTCAAGGTAGAATGATAATTTAGAGAGACTGGTTTAGAGGTTTTTGATGTCGCTTCTGTACTTCAACAGTGTATTTTTCCAGAGATTTACATTGATTTTGCATTTTTGACCGACTTCCAAAAAAGGAGAAGGTACTCATTCATCTGTATTTTTTTTATGTTTCTATCAATTTATTTTAAGAAGTAGATATATAGTTTTAGTCAAAAAATTCAATATAAATGTTCTATTGAGACAAGAAACTTTAAAGTTGGACTATTATTATTCTAAGTTAAAATCCATATAGAGGCTTCACTTGTCCAAACTTGCTACGACTTGTCGTCTCTTATCTGTAAAGTAGCCTAGAGCTTGCCATAACTTGTTATGGAAAGAACAACCTTTTATTATCACTGTTGTTGTGGAATTGATTAACCACTCAACTGGGATCGACAACAAAATTAGTTTGTTTACTTTTGCCAAGTCTGTACCAAAATTGAGCACAGTTCATTTCAGAACATTTTTTAATCGTCTCATATTTTACTGAGATAATATATTTTCGCTGAAAATGCAATACAGCGTCGTTTAATAATAAAGATTTACAAAAATATAAGGTTTAATTAAAAATTGAAATTAAAATTTATTGGATTTTTTTTTTAAAAGGGGCTCAATCAAGGTAATGATTCCGAACAAAGTCCCCAGTTTCGCCATCTAGCAAAAAGTGACGTTCCCAGTTGAGTGGTTAAATAGCTTACTAGAAAACGTGCGCTGTGATTTTCAATTCAAATGGTGGCTAATATGCAACCTATTCAACCAATTATGAAAATTTTGCAAAAGTGTTCAATGTGGTTGAAAATCCAGTAAATATAATATCATAGGTGCTAATCTATTATGGAACCAAGTCACGGTTCTCGTAGGCGTGGAGTCAGCTGTGCTTTCACAATACAAACTTTTTAATACGACAGATGCGCGCCAACAATGAATTAGGGGAACTGTCAACGATCAGCTGCTGCTCTCCCGCCATTTTGAACGTTATGTCAATCAATAGGTTTTTTTATCGATTGGCAAACGTATGGTTCATTATACAGCCATTTTTCATTTTAATGTAATTAAGTTTAGTGAGTTTGAGTATTCTAATTTTTAAGGAATCCAACTGATGAATATAATTTAGTGAATTTTTTATTTGTTTATCGTAGAGATTATCATTATCATTTTTGTAAATCAGCAAAGTAAAGTGGACGTTATATGATGACTACTAGGTACTGCTTCAATGCAAAACATGATGTTATTTTCACTAACGATTCAAAATAATCCCTATTAACTTATCTTCTAAGTTTTAATTCATGCATAACATACATAAGTGTTATTTTATCAAGCGTATTAAGTTTTCTTTGAAGTTGTAAACCTCTGTTTGATCAATATTTTTGTTAGACATAACTCGACTGAACCTTATTGTTCGTCTGGAATGTGGTTGGGATCATTGAAAAAAATAAGATTATTTTTGTGTTGGATAACATATCTATTGAGATATTGAATGTTTTTGATAACTTCTAAGGACGATGTAATTAAAATAAGATCGTTTTTTTTATATTTTTTCAGTACCTACAGAGATAAAAAACGAATATTTATTTTAAATAAAGAATACTCTTCAAGATTATTTTTAAATTTACTATTTTCGAGATTGTTTATTTAGCATGCAGTTTATATCAGTAAGCGGAATAACACTTAGTTGTATTTTAGATTTTAACAAGTGTATATTCTGTTGGTGTAACTTTATATAAATAAATAATCAAATTAATGATAATTTCAAATGTAAATTAAAAATCATCTTAATTTAATTGACCGACTCCCCAAAAGTACCTATCAACTTAATTGTATTTTTTTCGATGTTTATAAACTAAGTATAAAAAACAGCTCTAACTTACGTCATATCATTTAAGGGGCGGCGCGACGGGAAAGAGTGCCTTGGGCGTAACGCGTCGCGCCGTCCCTCATAACCTCGTGCTGGGTTCTGGCCTCAGCCGGGGTTCGGACGCTGAGTGTGAGCGGTTGGAGGTTTTAGTTCGGTTCAACTCCCACATACCCCGCCCGCGGGCGGGGATCCGGTGATTTCCTCCAACTAAAAAAAAAAAATAAACATCGTAGCACAAACTAACTGTGTGAAACCACCCTTTTTTTGTGACTGGTGTATGTGGGAGCTGAACCGCACCAAAACCTCCTGCCGCTCACGCTCGGCGTCCGAACCCCGGCCGGGAACAGAACCCGGCACGAGATTGGGCGAGGTGAAGGGACGCGTACGCGATCGACGCTCACGGGGAACGTTTAGACCACCCTTGTAACACAAATACAGTTTAATTGGACCAGAGATTAACCCAAGATAACGTCGACCAACAGTGACGTGTTGACAATAGATTTTTATTGTTATTTTTTGGGATAATTAGTTAACGTCCACTTTTTGTTGTTTTTGTCGTTGATTGGACTATTTACTATTTAGAATACTTCGTTTTTTTTTTTATGTACGTATTTTTGATTGACTTGAAAAGTAAGGGAGATTTGAAAAATTATATTAAATTAGGTATAAATAAATAAGGTAGTCGTGGCAGCCTAGTGGTTGAAGCGTTTGCATTCCATACGGGAGGTCGCAAGTTCCAAACCGGTCGGCTTGTACGTCTGAATCTTAATGTAAAAAAAAATGTGTTAAAAACGGTGAAGGAAAACATCGTGAGGAAACCTACATGTTTTTTTTTTCATTATTGTAAGATAGATAGTAGGTAAGATAAACGAGCATACGGCCCACCTGATGGTAAGCGGTCACCGTCGCTCATGAACTTCTGCAATGCCAGGGCAAAGAGGGGCCGTTATCTATCACCTACCCATACAAGACTTTTCTTAAACCTCGGAAAAGGAAAAAGAAAAAGGATTCTAAAAATCCTTTGAAGATATGTGAAGTCCCCAATCCGCACTAGGCAAGCGTGGTGGACTATGCCTAATCCCTTTTCTGAGGAGACCTGAGCCCAACAGTGGGCAGTAATGGATTGGTACAGGTATTATTCCTTCTTAGAGTACATTAAAATTTGCTAAATTAAAAGTAAACTTATAATTAGGTAAGTATTAAGTATTTATCAAGATGTTCAGCTACACCTTGAGGCCTATTTGGGCCAAATTAAGTTAAATTTCACTATCTTGTACAACCGGTCCCGCCAAATCAGCTGTTTAACGTCGCCCTAACCGGTCTGAGATGATTATTGATCTTATAATATCAGCTTTTTTCGTACAAATCGCTCAAAAGACCGTTACGACCGTTTGGTGAGTAATTCGACCTCTAAATTCTTGGTTTACTGGTTTTCTTTGATTATGTATTGCTAGAGAATATTATATTGTTTTTACACTCATTATCATAGGATAGCTGGCAAAGGTAAACCTACTAAAGTCTAATGCGGCGGGCTGACGAAATGTCTGCCGTCCTGAGACCGCTCTTCTTCTTATTTTGTCTATGGACTTCGAATATTACTTAGTATCTACTTGTATAAAGATAGGCCCAAAGACTTTAAATAGTTATACGAAGATGAGCATTTTTACCGAAAAATCGTCTTTTCAGATGAAGCCCATTTTCACCTCGGAGGCTATGTCAATAAGCAAAATTGTCGCATCAGGGGGTCGGAAAATCCACACGTCACCATTGAGAAGCCAATGCACCCACAAAGAGTTACGGTTTGGTGTGGAGTTTGGTCCGGCGGCATCATTCGAAAATGAGCAAGGAGCCGCCGTCACGGTCAATGGCGAGCGTTACCGTGCCATGCTCAACGAATTTTTGTTACCAAAAGGTGAAGAGTATGATATGGACGACATTTGGTTTCAACAGGATGGCGCAACATGCCACGCAGCCAACATGACAGTCGAACTTTTGGAAAATGCAAACTTTATATGGCCCACCCCTTACTACAGCTTTATTGGTTCGTCTGTCAGATCTTCAATGCTTGATTTGTACTGTGACAATCCATTACTACCCACTCCGCAGTAAAGGGATCAGTCATTTCACTTCACATATATTCGAAGGGTTATAAAATCCTTTCCAATAAACAGGCTTCCTCACGATGTTTTCCTACACCGTTTTTAGCAATTCTTGTGATAAATTTTACGTAAATCTTTTACTAATTACGCCACCTGACACACAACAATTCGGCCACGACAAACCCTGATCTAGTCTCCGAAAACAATTTCGTTTCTCAAAACCAAATGATGACACATTACAATGGACAGAATTGAAGGTATTTACGACACAATATGTAAGTCCACAGTCCCATGACGCATATAGGCACCGCTTTTATAATTTACTACATTTTACTGTCACTCGATGTGTTGTGTTTACAATGAAATGGGTGTTCTTTGAATTTAGTATGTTTCAATATTAGTGCAAGTAAATTGAATTGAAGATTGAGTTGTGTGAAAAAAGTTATGATATTTTTTTTGTCTTTGAATAAATTTGCCTTTGCATTGCAGAGGTTCATGGGCGACGGTGACCGCTTACCATCAGGTGGGCCGTATGCTCGTTTATCTACATTGCAATAAAAAAAAAAAAACAGTACCAATATCACCCATAAAGGTGCAATAATTTTGGCCCTTTTCTATTATTTTGAACCCCAAGCCCACAGCGGAACTAAATAGCTTCCGTAGCAAATAAGGTGTACTTATAACAGATTTTTTTTAACTCAGTAAAGATAATTTTGCGTCACCCGTTTAAAATTGTTCTTTGTGAGATGTATTGATTTTTTCTTTGTAAAATCAACGTTATTATTCATACTGATATACACACCGTTTTAGCTTTGTAGCTTTCTGTCAAAAAGGGGTTGAAAAGAGCTTTTTATTATGGACAGGCTAGCGATGTATGCGACGAGACGACATTATACCATATCGTCGATAGTAGGTAACTATGTACCTATTATTATTATTATTTCTTTATTTATTTATCAATCATCTTAGGATCACAATACACAATATACAATTAAAACATTAAAATAAAGATAATTAATTCAAACAAACATTTCATCATATAAAAATTAATATAAATTATTAAAATATGGTACAAAAATGTGATCATTAAATACAAAACTGACTATAATCATTATATTAAAGTAACAAATAAAATAAAATAACATTACATAATCTGAATAAAGTTGATGTTAGGTAGACTGCAACTAAATTCACAACTCAATCATAATATAAATAACTACTAGTAATAAAATGGTGGTGGTAAAACTTAACTAAAATAAAATATGTGTATGATACTCGAAATGGAGGCACATTTACTTATTGTTAACAACCTCGAAGCTCGACCGTTTGCAAAATCCATTTTCAAATTAGGTAATAATAAAATCAATATTTCAGTAGGATTCGTATTTAATCAGGAACATGATAACAGATACAATATTTTGTAGAACTTTGACTTTGGGTATACTACGTAATATAATAAAGAGGAAATGTTTGAATATTGTTTGTCTTCGAAAGTACTGGTCCTATTTCAAAAATTCTTTCAGTTTTGGAAAGTTCATTTATCGAGGAAGACTATAGGATATATTATTTCCCTTTGTGACGCAAACAAAGTTGCATGTGTCGACTAGTTAAAAATAAATTATAACTACCTCCTACTACAACTTCACATGCATCACAGCATTAGGTAGGTACCTCTTCATAATATTAGTGCAAGTAATATATTTGAGAACGAAACAAAAAACAATTTAAGGTTCTTAAACCTTAAAACCACTGCTGTAAAACATTTAACCGCAAACTTTGCTACCGTTTTACAACCAAATGAAAATATGGAATTGCAGCACTAAAATATTATATGAAGGTATTTCTTAGAGAACAAAAGGTACCTACAACAATGCGGTTTTACATGAAATATTTCAAATTTGTTTTTAGTAGTTTGCACTAAAACTTGCTGCGTTTACATGTTGGCTCGCCAATGTCCAACACTTAAAAAACAAATGACGATGACGGCCGACCAACATGTAAACGGGGGTTTTGTATACATTAGCCGTCATTGAAACTATGAAACACCGTTTGACAGTTCGCCTACCAATTGTCATTGGCGTGCTTTGGAAGATGGTGAGCCAATATGAAAACGCGAAATAAACGTTTCTGGATAGTAGATAGGTACTTTATATTATCATAACTAATTATTTTCATCAATATCCGAGTAGAAAAAGGAGACAAATTGAAAGTAAAATTTAACATAAAAGTACAAACGAAAGACCTCCATGACCATCGGTAAATAAATAAAAACATTCTCCAACAACTTAAAATATTTATTGACAATCAGAACAATTTAATTTACACGAACAAAGTCATAAATCTATGTTTACGTTTCGGCAGAGTTCACAAGTACCGATATCGGCCATCTTGGTTTATTGTCATCAACACTACTTAGAATAAGACCTCCCCAGTACAAAGAAATGCGACAATTTTTATTTATTACAGAGTTATGCAAAAGTCAACCAATTTTGGACTTTATCAGCGTTTTCGAAAAAAGTATTGTTTAAGTGAATTCAGTGGCGTGCAGTTTAAGGAAGCAAATAAGGAAGGAAGCATGCATACACTTATGAAATCAGATTAAGTAGCAGTATCAACAAGGCTATTGAGGCTGTTGCGGGCTCATGTTCGTTTACGCTTGATAAGAAATGAAATAACACGGTACAACGGTATGAAAAAAAACATAAAAAACCGTAATAAATCGTTAGAAAAAAGTATTTTCAAAAACTCTTGACACTTAAAAGCATAGAAATAATATAATACTTTTTCGAAGTTATTCGTAAGACGGTTTTTTTTTAAAATAGAAGGTACCTATACAGGGTGATTTGTTAGACAGGATACATATTGCAGGAGGGTGATGAGTACTCTGTTCTAATGCGGAATATTACAAAAAATAAGTAAAATTACAAAATATTTTTTTTTTTTTTAAATCTAAATTCGACAAAACTACCTCAAACATAAGCAATTTCGGCTTAAAGAGTGTTAGCGGCTAATTACCTCTAGTGATTTCGCGCACCCCACACCTCCGCCACACCTATCAGCTGTCGAAAAACCATCATTTTGCAAGAATTTTAGATATTTTTAAGTTGCGATTACTAAGGCATTAAGCCATATTCTTTGGTAATAATATTTTTACTGGTCGTATATAACCATCAGCTACCATGACATTCAATATGTACCCTCACTAGGAAATCACCCTGTATATATACATATATAATAATGAAGGCTATCGGCATTACGATGTAAAACACACACACACACAAGAATGACACCTAATACTAAATATTACATATCAATGTTTTTACGCTACAATTTTATCTACTTACTTTTGACCAAAGGGAAAACATATCTAAACTGACCAATCTTATTTATTCAAAGACTTGCTGTCTTCTCCATAACATCTTCTCTTAAAATTAACGAAATTTTTACTGAATGCATAAACACATCCCTTCACCTCAAACACCTTAGGTTCTGCAGAAACTATCACCCTTGCCCACCCGCTGGGCAAGCCGGCTTGAAGATAACAAACAAACACCGCTTAATTGACAACAACTTCAAATCAACCTTAATATCAATTCCATAAAACACAATCTCAAATGACACTGAATAGAATTTGTTTACGCCAAAGTGTGCTCTAAAATGATTGTTATAAGGGTCATTTAATGATTCAATTAAGGATGTCAAATGGTGATATACCATTACCACCTAAGTGGTATTTTATCTCTTTTATGCCGCGTCATGGATCGCAAGCTTCCAATGCGCGCCAATGACAACTGGTAGGCCAACTGTCAGACGGTGTTTCACAATGTCAATGCGGTCGTTTACATGTTGCCTGCCGTCACCGTCATTTATTTTTTACGTGTGCCAAAATGTAAACGCGACATTTTATTACGCCGATGGATCCAAAAGTTACTGTAAATGGCTGCTACTTACCATTAGAATGTAAACTTTGTTTTTTTTATCTAGTAAATAGTTTCCGAAGATTTCCGACCTCTCTTAGCAAGGTTTGCTCCTATAATACCTGCCAACCTTGGGCTTTAATAGGATGCCTATATCCAGCACTAATAGTCTACGGGTTGATGATGATGATGCACCCGGTTGGCACGCTGTTGGCGCGTGTGGAAGCTTGGACTCTCACTGATTCCATGTGCAAGAAAGTGGAAGCTTTTGAGATGTAGGTCTACAGGAGGATGCTGAGAATGTCGTCGACAATGTCACGAATATCGCGGCGCGGCGACGTGCCAACACAGAAAAGCAACTGCTGAAAACCATCAAAAGAAGGAAATTGGAATATCTAGAGCATAGGATGAGAAGCCCGAAGTACGATTTGCTGCACTTGATCGTACAGGGCAAGATCCAAAGGAAGAGAGCTGTGGGTAGAAGGAGAACATCTTGCCTGAAGAACTTGCGTCAGTGGTTCAACAACAGCACTCGTGCTTTGTTTCGCGCTGCTGTGTCAAAAGTACAGATCGCCTTAATGATCGCCGACCTTCGATAGAAGATGGCACAGGAAGAAGAAGATGACAATGCATAACAAGTTTTGAAATATTTAGTAGTGGAAGCTTTTTGTCGCTGATGGACCTCTGCATTGTCACCTTTAAGGACTCTAATCTCTTTTGTTTGTAATCTTGTATTTATATGTACTAAATTTTAATTAATTAATTAATTAATGACATAAAAATACTGGGCACCACGCCTCGCTACCATTCAAGTTACGCATAATTAAAATTTTATCATCAAAACCATTTAAAATATAAAAGATGTGCCATTAATTACAAATACGGTTCTAGAACCGAAAATGGCGAGAATTAATTAATTTTGCTATAAATATAAATTGCTAAGTATAGCCACAGAATACCGATAATGCAGAAGTTAAATTACGTGCAAATTATTAGTTTTTATAATGAGATCTTCTGATACGATATTTTTTTGTGTCTGTTACCTCAACCTGACCCAAATCGAATGATTTTTGTTTCAGATAAAAGGGTGATGGACTATAGTTGTCATATTTTTGGAAAATCGAACAAAATACCTATTTTTGAAATTTAAAACGTTGCTTTTTAATAAACAAGATTCAAAATTTCCGTGTTTGCGAATATTTTTTAAAGATGAACCGATTATGATGCTTTTTTTCTTCAGTAGGAGGAAATCTCCGTATTGTGGGACTTGAACCGCACTAAAATCTCCAACCGCACTCAGCGTCTGAACCCCGGCTAAGGCCAGAACCCAGCACGGGGTTATGAGGGAGGGCGCGGCGCGTTACGCCCTCGGCACTCTTTCGCGTCGCGCCGCCCCCTACTTTTTATTTAGTTTAAAATACTTTACACGTAAATTCGTATGGATTTGATAAAGATCTAACAAGTACTTTGTGCTCTATTCGTAAAATAGAAGTATAGTTTTTAATTTTTGTTGAAAATATAAATATTCTATGCTATAATTTTACCTGGATTATATTACGTTGTCTTATTAATATTAAACAAGTTGAGACTTGTCTCCGGATGGCCGACCTTGCTCTGACCTAGACCGAGGCGTTTGAGTTTGTTGAACCGATTATTGAAATCTAGACTATTTTTAGGTCTTATTTTTATCTGTTCTTCTGATACAGTTGTTTACAAATATATACCTAATAGTTCTATCAAAAAATTGGAGTTATTTTTACAAATTAAAACTCATTTTATCAGATAGAGGGCGTGTTTCTGTGAATGAAAAAGTTATGAATTATGGAATAACTTTGAAAACTGCTTATTTTAACTTTTTGATTTTATAATTTAGTTTTAGAATACGTGGTTTATTTTTACCATGAGCTGTATCAATATGATTAAATGATTTTTTAAATATTTTATTAATATAAGTCTTGTAGGTGGACTTTTAAAAGAAAATAAAAACCTATTCGCTAAGATACAATTTTTGCATTTTTTAATATTTTTTTTATTGCCTTGTAGGTAGACGAGCTAACGGGCCACCTGATCGTAAGCGGTTACCGTCGCTCATGGACCTCTGCAATGTCAGCGGACACAGCGGGGCCGCTACCTACGGCCTACCTTTTAAGGACTTATTATTATTATTATTTAAAACGCGTTCATAAATAAAAAAAATGTTAAATATCTAATTATAAGCAATGATATTAAAATCCATTATATTGCTATTATATAGTATCGTTTTCTTGTTAAGATTTCATTGAAGGTCCGGCAGCTGCGTTTACATCTGCGCAAGGTGTATCTTGCACGTGCGGGCCACATACATACGTACAAACACATACATATGTAACATATAGAAAGTTAATGAATCTGTGACTGAGAACTTTTTATTTGTTTTTTTTTTAGTTTTTGAAAATAAGTGGATGAAAAATAAATTGCAATTTTCAAGTTGATTAAAATTAAGAAACACATAATATAGATAAAAACCCTGATTTTGATGTAGGCAATGTATAAAAGATTATGATGTGAATTATTAAAATCGGTTCAGAAAAACTACTTTGGAATGAACTCCCCATACCACCGACGGCTACATTGTTTTTATTTAGCAATTTTCTTCTCGTGTAATTATCTCCTAACATTGCGCGAATCAAATAATTCTATAATATTTGAAAAAAAAAATAGAATAGTTAAAACACAAAAATCCACTTAAATACACCCTTCTTCGAAGTCGGAAACCACAAGGACCGTCCAAAAATCTCATTACAAACCTCTAAGTGCGTTCATGATTTATTCAGGCATAAATCACTTTAAACAGCTCTATATAAAGGCAAATATAAATCATTAGACTAAACAATGCGCTGGGTACATTTGAAACACAGAAACTGTATACTACAGAAGTAAAATATACTGCATTCCATACTGTCTCAAGTCTCAATGTGATACTGGCCAAGCAATGAGCTGTTCGTGATGATGTTTGAAACGTAAAATTAAAAAAATAGCTTTTTTGATATTGGTCAAATTTTTTTTTTATTGCCATGTAGCCAGACGAGCCAACGGGCCACCTGATCGTAAGTGGCTACCGTCGCTCATGAACCTCTGCAATGTCAGGGGACATTGAGGGGTCGCTACCTACGAACTAACTTTAAGGACCCTCCTCAAGCCTCGTTTGAAGAAGTTTGAACTGTTTAAAATCTTACGACTAGATATTCGTTTAGTTTATAAATATCCCAGAAGATGTCGTAAAGTGATAAATTTGCGAATGTGTGATCTGAAATAATAGAATTGAGCTGTCTACGAAATTTTCTATTTCCTAAGATATTTAAAAAAATTACGGTTCTCGTTGTTTTCCGGTGTAAATACAGCAATAAAACGTACTCGAATTTATTACGCATTAATTATTAAAATAAATACTCAGACTTCTGTATACCATTATTCTGTGTCGAAGGCTTCGAAGGTATACATCAAATTGTCGCTCGTCAGATATTAAGCGACGCTTAACCGTTTATAGTTCGTTATAATAATCCATCATAGCCTGATGCGTTTTATTGACCGAGTTTTAACAGAGACTGGATACGTTACAGAGGACTTGATTTAATATTATTTTTATTTTACAAAGAAGGGTAGTAAAAACAACATTAGAATTGGAAAACATTTAAAATTGTATACTTCGCAAATAGTATAAAGAATTCTTTAAGAAGGTTTGGACTTTAGTTTTGAAATGTTTGTGGTGGTCCAAGGATGAATAATACGGCGAGAAAATTATAAACTTATTTTACTGCCTACATGGACAAAACTCTTCCTAAGGAGATATAAGCCCAGCAGTGGGCAGTATTTTTGGAACGAAGTTCCTAATCGCGCGTTGTGAAAGGGGGCTAGACGGAAAAAATTCTTACGAAAAGTAGTCACGACACTTTTTTTGTTTTAGATGATTATCGCTAGATGGCGCTGTGATCAAAATCTTTTAAAACACGTTCCTTATTTGTTTTAGATTATTATCGCTAGATGGCGCTGTGATCAAAATCTTTTAGAACACGTTCGTAATCGCGCGTAAAAAAAATAGGAAAAAAACTTATAAGATATCTTTTAATCGAAAGGAATTTCGTTCCATCCGGGTGTCCCTTGACACCTCTCAATTTTTTTTTTCTTAAATTCTTACAAAACGATTGTTGATTGCTCGACAGCTGATGGGTGTGGCGGAGGTGTGCGCGAGATCACTTGAGGTTGTCAACACTGATGTGCAAAATTATTTTTGGAACGAAGTTCCTTATCGCGCGTTATCGAAAGGGGGCTAGACGGAAATTCTTATGAAAAAGTTGTCACGACACTTTTTTTGTTACAGATGATTATCGCTAGATGGCGCTGTGATTAAAATATTTTATAAAACAATTCCTTATTTTGTTTTATATGATTAATGCTAGACGGCGCTGTGATCAAAATATTTTATTAAAGTTATAATAATTAGTTAGTTTAAAACGTCTGTCTCTGTCTCTCTTCTCTTGAAACAGAGAGTATAGTTAACTAATTATTATAACTTAAGAAAAAAAAAATTACAATTCTTTCATTCATTAATCGAAAGGACCTACGTTCCATCCGGGTGTCCCTTGACAGCTCTCAAGTTTTGTTGTTTTGTCTTGCTCTTTTACCAACATTTTTGTTTTAGTAATTGACCATATTTTGAATATCCTGTATTAAAACAGACTCATCACCCTCTTTCAATTTGATTCTCAATAACAAATAACATTGTATCTATAAAATATTTCCGTTAATTTCAAATCCTGTTACCTCTGTTACTCTATCTATACCATATCCACTCACATGTTAAATATGTCCAGTGTCAAAGGCGACGTTATAGTTTCGACCACACTGATTACACATTCTTACACACGTGATGGATGCAGGAGATAACTATTGACATGAACAGGTATAAATCAAATGTGATTTTTATTACTTTGAATAGGTTAATTTGATGTTTGAATAGAATGTCATAAGTTTAGATAATTACATGCTTAGTTAGTTGTTATAAGTAGTTTATATTTAACTAGCGGGCCCGCGCAACTTCGTCTGCGTCACTTTCAATTAAAATGTAGCCTATGTCCTTTCTCAGGGTCTAAACATTGCCTGTGCCAAATTTCATCGGTTGAGAGGTTTCAGCGGGAAAGCCTAACAGACAAACAGAGTTACTTTCGCATTTATAATATTAGTAAGGATTGATCAGATGAAAGGTGATGGTCGTCGTGGGGTCCCTTTTAATTTTATTTTAATTACGAACAACTAAAAAATATACATTATAAACGGACATAATTTTACGATTTGCGTGTATTCCTTTTTATATGAACCAATTTCGATGATTATTTTTTTGGTACAAAACAGGCACTTTAGACAGAATCTCCTAATTTGATAATACCACATTAGAAAGCTCAGCCCTCCCAGAAGCAACAAAATAAGTAAACAAATAAATTAGTGGACCGTCACAAGACATCCAAGATTCCTACGTCAGCTTAGCTCTGACAAACACATATCTTTTTATACGAAAACTACTAGTCATGGTATTGTTACAATTATTATATTATACAGAAATAAAATGTATTTTTGGTTCAAAGACTTGATTGTTAGACATCGACATAGACATATTTTATTTGTGTATCTATTTAAAAATGAAAAACAATTACATTTAAATCATATATTATTGATAAAAACAAAGAAATAAATATAATGTTGAATGTCTTTGGATAGTTACAAAATGTTGGAAGTGTTAAAAAAATTCTAGAAAGTGGAAGTCTAGAAATGTAAAACTTTTGTCACCTAAAAACTTAGAAATGAAACTGTAGAGTTTCTTGCCAGTTCTTTTCAGGACGGTGGCCATAATAATTATTTTTTGTGTCCGAACTGGTGGTAGCTTGTAACTTTTGACGTCAACAAGAATGAGTACGTCATCAATGTTGAAAATAAAGTATTTCATTTCATATATAATGTATGTGCGTTGGTTAGCACAGTACCAACGTGTACGTCTGGTGCCGGCGGAAGAACAGCGTCGCAGTGCCGTCATTTTATGGCTACTGCGGCATTGCTGAGCCGGAAACCGTTTCTGGGCTTTTTTTTGTATTAAGTTTAAGTTGTAGATATAAGTTTTTATTTATTAATAGCTAAGAATAAATGTTTTTTGATTTTTGATTGATTGATTTGATTCATTTTAAAATAAATGGAACAAAAATTATCAATACAATTAACAAACTTTTAACGTAATTTTATTCCTTATTCTTTGGTTGAAATTATATTTTTTTTCAGACTAGCTCATAAGCCACCGGATCATAAATGGTTAAAGTCACTCATGGACCTCTCCAATATCAGTTTTGTACTAAGATTTACTTCTGTACAATCATTGTTTTGTATTATCGTGATCTGAAGATTAACAGTTGACCCTCTGTACCGATATGTCATTGTCCAGCGTCCCAAAAATCACCGGGGAATTGGAATAGAAAAAAACTATCCCACGGAATCTATACTGATATGGAGTTATGCAATGTAAATGAACAACACGTTAATATGTAAGCTGTTGATACTGCACTTATAAATAAATAGTTGCAGTATTTCTAGGTGAATTCAGTACAGAAGTAGAAGCTATGATTGTTGTATAAACTAGCTGGCGCCCAACTTTGATTACATGTCATTTACTCGAACTTATCTTCGCCTAATTGATCCATGCGTTATTGAGTTACGCGCTTACTAAAAGATTTTCGATTAATTTGTATATTAAATAATTGACCGTTATTTGAAGCTTACTTGACTGAGAGAGGCACTTCCTTATTTCCGGTTCCGTTTCCTGTATTTTTCCTATTGGTCCATCTATTTAGCCCCCACCAGGCAGCCCGGAGATGTTCGGAGGGGCGAGTCGTAATCAGACTTGCCTCGAGCTAAGCTAATCATTGGCGTCAAAATTTCCGTACCGTAAGTACACTTGGAGTTTCAACTCCCTTGTTGGAACGGTGTAAGTCCTATTGGAATATTCCTATTCTTATAATAATTTGTAATAGTGTTTTCTTCTGTCCATCGGTAAGTGATATTTTTATTCTACTATATCGCAATAATATTTTAACGGGTTATCCGTTCGTGATATTTTGTTCAATTATTTCCTTGTTACAGGAAGTTGTTAAAAATGTTGGCTATTCTCAGGTTAACTTTATTTTTAGTGATTTTTGACGATTAACAGATTCGTCATAAGTATTTTATCTAATAATAATCAGAAAACAACAGGTAAAATTTCTAGAATTTTACCTACCCTACAGTTGAACTTACTAATTCTTACCAAAGGATTATTATACGTCTAGTTCGAAGTATAAACTGACCACCTGAGGACTTCGTTAAGCAGTGATGTGCATAGATGTTGAGAAATGTTAGTTAATTGTTCATTATGTATAATAATTCGAATTCGACTTTTGTCGGTATTTCTTATTGCTATTTCAGAAATCAAGGTTTTAGTTGAAGCAAGCCTGCATACCATTGTCAGGCCCAGAAGTATTTACATACAGTTACAGTGTAACAAAGGTTTTGGTAACCATGTATTACATAAAATGAAGGTGGAAGAAAATGGTGTGTTTCAAAGGATTTTCTTTTACAAACTGAACCCTCGCAGGGTTTCAGAGTTTTTAATATAGTTGGGCAAGTCATGCGTACTGTCAAGCCTCCGCAAGGCGTTAAGATGGCCTGCCTAACTATTAATACGAATCCTACGCAAGGGTTCTCGATCGGCATTATGAAGCGACTCACCGTGGTTATTGGATATAGTGAGCTTTCCGGCTATGACGAGTCTACGCAGCGCTTTTCTCATCAGGATGGCCTCTATAAATACGATGTCATGGCCTATCGAACATCATGATTAGTGATTGCCTGCGCAAGCAATCACTTACGAACGAAACCCTCGTCGGGGTTATCGGTTATATGTTAATAAGACACTTGAAGCCTTCGCAAGGCCCGTCGATTTCGGAACATCAATGCGAGGCCGGCATAAGCTCTGCCAATGGATCGCATGCAGAACGAAACCCTCGCCGGGTTATCGTTTATAAAATATGTTGACAAGTTTCTTTCTAGCAATATCAAGCCTCCGCCGGGCTCCTCGATCTGGATTGACTGCTTTACCTTTAATGTGAGGTCGAAGAGAGGTTCTTCGATGAGTCACACACAGAAAGAAAGCTTTGTCGACGTTATCATAGTATCAAACCTGGGCGGCTGAAGGTCCCAGCTATGATCATCGAAATACGACGTTCGTAGAACATTTATGTAATCATCTTGTGCCAGGTGCGCTACTGTGCGTGCTCAATAATGGGCACACAAGGATCGACAAGGCTTTTGCTCTAGCAAGGTCTGTCCGTCATCACCATGAAAAGCCGATGCGAGATGTGCTTTATAAGTGGCAAGTATGTGATGCAAGGCTTGGCCCTCTAATCAGACTTCTATTACCCATAAAAACCTTTCATCTTTGTTAAGGTTGGTATTAATGTGGAGGATGTCGAAAGAAAAGGGTTTGAATTTGTATCGTTTATATTATTGTGAACAATCAAAAATACTAAGCATTTAATTTCTTCGTGGACGACGAAATATACGATACGACTGCCGTCGATTTCATCTGGAAGGTAGAGTGCAGGTGAGGACTGCATCCACTGCCAGCTTCGTTTTTGTGTCACGCCCGACTACATTCCACAAGTCTGCTGTCCTTGATAAAGGAAGGCGTCTATCATCATGCTGCACGAATGCCCGAAAGTATGCACTGCAGATGCACAGAATTCTTGATTCTATGCTATATGTTCACCGAGATCACATATAAGTAGCGGATTGCTGAGATTGCACTGCTCAGGATAATTGTTCATGAAATGGTATTACAAGTGAATCGGCTAGAGCCGTGGTAGACTTTTCCAATTCGCGCGTTCTGGCATCTAGTGGCTTGCGTAAATGTATGCTAATGGGTAGCCTTGGCTTACAAGTCTAACTGAAACCAGTTAAGATGTTACCGCATGGCGTCCGTTACAGGGCCCCCTTGGGGAAGTCAGAGTGCAGCATTAATTCCATGGAGTGCAGTGGGTCTGATCGCTATTCGCTGTGCGCATTATTAGTGCTGAGATAATGCACATTTAGCGTTGTAAGTCTTCAAGCTTGAGGAGGTGATGGACCACGGGCGATAATAGCCCTTCTGTGCATCCATCGCAAGACATTGAATGATAACACAGTAAGTGTCGCTGTCATTAGTCTATTTAGTCACTGAACAATCATTACACTAAAGCTAATGATTAGTTACACTTCACTTACAATTTTAGTGTAAATATTAATACCTGAAGACACTTGTCTAAGGACATACTAAAGCTAATGGGATTATCATCCCCTTACTAAATGTGTTTCAGTGTTGGATTTCAGATGTAAATAATTCAGACTCCATGTCTCCTTATGTAATAAAGTCTTTCGCTTATGTACGCAACCTATTGCTCATTACTACACAACTCAAAGGTAGAAATCATTCTATCAATTTAAGTGACTGCATATTTTAGCAGGTTAATTAGGTAATTTAAAGTTTGCATTTTTATGGTTTTCTCGTCCACAATACCGCAGTGTCTCAAGACGAAAGTCTTTGACCAGTGTGTGTTGCCAGTGATGACCTACGGATCAGAGACTTGGCCGCTTACGATGGGTCTTATCAGACGACTCAGAGTCACTCAAAGAGCAATGGAAAGGGCTATGCTGGGTGTCTCTCTGCGTGATCAAATCAGAAATGAGGAGATCCGCAGAAGGACTAAAGTAACCGACATAGCCCAAAGAATTGCATCTTTGAAGTGGCAATGGGCAGGACACATTGTGCGAAGAACAGATGGCCGTTGGGGCCGAAAAGTTCTAGAGTGGCGGCCAAGAACCGGTAAGCGCAACGTTGGTAGACCCCCCACGAGATGGACCGACGATCTGGTCAAGATCGCGGGAGGTCACTGGATGCAGACGGCGCAGGACCGGTCGTTATGGCGAGGTTTGGGGGAGGCCTATGTCCAGCAGTGGACGTCTATAGGCTGATGATGATGATGATGATGATGATTTTTATGGGCTCTAATTACAATACAATACAAAACGTTTTATTGGAATATCACAGTTATGTACTTAGTTATGTTACAAAAACTTAAATAGAAGGTATCAAAGGGCGGCCTTATTGGCGCAAAGCGATCTCTTTCAGACAACCTTGCATGCGAAGAAAGAAAGTAATAGAAGATGAGCTATTCTATTGGTGCAGTTAGGCAATCTATGAATTGTACTTAACAACTTCAATAGATCACAGAATTGTGAATTTTTGTACTGGATAAATTCATAATTTGTACTGCAAGGTTGAACAGTGCTTTATAATTATTATTGCTAAATAATTATTTTATTCATGAAAAAGAGAAAAGAAGACTTGATGGCTAATGCATCCACCAAATTATGATGTTTATTAATTTATCACATCAAGCATATTTTCATTAACGTTGAAAATAAATAATTTCATTTCAGTTCATTCCGCTGATAAATTTATGAGTAGTGCAAACTATCTCATAGTTTTTAGTACACCTAATGAGGGTACATGCATCTAAAAAAAAAAAAAAAAAAAACAGTGCAAGGGTAGATAATCAAATTGACTCAGTATTATTGTTCGTCTCAAATTTTTGTTGCTTAAAACAATAATATCTACTCACAAGCTGCCATAGCTGTTCAGACAAGGCATGATCCAATTTGTTATATTCTTGTGGTACTTTGTGACAAGTTTGCCTTTATCTATATAATATTTGATGAGTATTTCATTATTCATTGCTTGAAAATGGAAACATCAAAGAATTTCCAGTATCAAGTAACAGAAACTGAAGAGTATTGCTTTGTTTCATCTTTATTCTTTACAGGAAACAGGTGTGATCTGGCCTTAAAGGATCTGGATTAAGAAGAGTTAATATCAATATGATTTGTATGAGTAATCTTGGTTCCTGTAATTCAAAAGCGATATTGTGGAGTACAGTAAAATCTCAATTCTTAGATCGTACCCTGCAGAAGAGTGCCTATTCGATGAAGTATTACTTGAATAAGTAATTATTTGGCTTATAAGAATATTATCATTATAGCTACCTCAAAAAATCAGTGCATTTTTAGTTGACTGATTAGAACCTGATATAGTGACGTGGAAGCAGAATGATGCTTTGATGAAGTGACAGTGAGCACAGGTAATGGAGATCGGTTGTTTAATCTATTACGACTTACGACAGCACCTCATTAAACCACAATTAGCTTTACAAATGAAATTTGAATGATCACGTTCTGTAATTTTCGGTTTTTCAAAAAGAAATGTCATCATGTCATTGTTGCCGAAATTCCTACTATAATTTGTTCGTAACTGGAGTGCATAGGCTTGAAGGTTAAACTGCCTTTTCTTTATTGCATTTCTTTAGAGAGTGCTTTATTACTTAAGAGAGAGCTTTTATGAAAAAAAAAAAAATAATAATAATAATCAGCAAACTATGTTTACAGATACTTAAGTCTATAACAAGGGCGTGTAGTGTATTTTGGGACTTGAAGATGGAGGTTTAAGGTTCCTAATACTAAAACATTTAGCTTGTGTTAACAGGATAATGATATTGTCTTAATTGAATTGTCAAGATACTGAAGTCCTGTAAGAGCTACAGCTCTCTGTACACACAATACATATGTATGTATGCTTCTTTTGAAAAAAGCTAGTCTTGTTGTTGAATATACCGACGGAAGTGGACGGAATATCAAAATGAATGTAACTTCTGTGCCTTGTTACTGAACAAGTTTAAGATTCATAATTATATTAAAATACGGTAATTGTTGTAATTAGGTTTGAGTATGTATATTCTGCTGGTGTAACTTTATATAAATACGAATACAAGCTTTGTTCAAGCAAATTTATCAAACCAATAATAGTTCAGACCACTCCAGGCTCTTTTTAGTTGGGCCAAGATTATATTGTAGGACTAGTGGGCCCGCGCAACTTCGTCTGCGTAACATAAGTAAAGTTTCTCATCGTTTAAACCTTCCCTGAACTTCCACGAATATTTTAAGACTAAAATTAGCCGAATCGGTTCAGCCGTTCTCGAGTTTTAGCGAGACTAACGAACAGCAATTCATTTTTATCTATCTATAAATATAGATTAAACTAATCAGTGTACACCATACCTATCTAATGGTTTTTAATCAAATCAATGCTTTTCAGCAAATTTAATCTTTAACTTTCGGGATTCCCTGCGAAATGTTAAATGGCGTCATCACATTGGCGTCTAGCCCACCAGGCGATAACAAACACGTCTCTCAGTCAAGTAAGCTTCAAATAACGGTCAATTATTTAATAGCGGTGTTTTACCTGGAATAAAACACACATTAAATACTTACCTTATTTGAAGCTTACGCTTTTCAGCACTGCCTGGTGTCATACCATACATACCAAAAGTTAATTTTGACTCAATGATTAGCTTAGCTCGAGGCAAGTCTGATTACGACTCGCCCCTCCGAACATCTCCGGGCTGCCTGGTGGGGGCTAAATAGATGGACCAATAGGAAAAATACAGGAAACGGAACCGGAAATAAGGAAGTGCCTCTCTCAGTCAAGTAAGCTTCAAATAAGGTAAGTATTTAATGTGTGTTTTATTCCAGGTAAAACACCGCTATTATAGAAGATCGGGAATTATTATTAATAATTTAATATTCGGTCAAATGCCATAGTAAACGTCAATGCAAGACATCTAAAATTGTCACAAAATTTGGATGGCAAAAATGAGTGGTGAGTTACGCGAAGTTATTAATCAATAGGTTATCTTTACTTCAATATTTTCACCCTGTTTTTGAGAAGAATATACAATTCCAATATACAGGTCTTCACGATATTTTCTTCTACATGATAACCATCGAATTTTAACGTAACATTAGATTATAGACTACTAGGTGACCCGCGCAACTTCGTCTGCGTTACAAAGGGGTTCAAAAATTGTAGCCTATGTGTTATTCTGTTGTATAAGCTATATTGTGGTAAAGTTTCATTCAAATCCATTCAGTAGTTTTTACGTGAAAGAGTACCAAACATACATCCATACTTACAAACTTTCGCCTTTATAATATACTAGCTTTTGCCCGCGACTTCGTTCGCGTGGACTTCAGGTTCGTCCCGTATTATCAAAAATTGTAGCCTATGTGTTATTCCGATGTATAAGCTATATTGTGGTAAAGTTTCATTCAAATCCATTCAGTAGTTTTTACGTGAAAGAGTAACAAACATACATCCATACATCCATACTTACAAACTTTCGCCTTTATAATATACTAGCTGCCCAGCGCAACTTCGTCTGCGCCAATCTCAATTCAATGTCAGCTATTCGATTTTTTTCTCGCTGTAAATACCATCCTTGAACTTCATCGAGAATTTAAAAAAACAACAATTTCTAAAATAAATATAGCCTAAGTTACTCCTTATAACATAAACTATCAGTCATTGAAAGTCAGCCCGTCCGAATCGGTCTAGCCATTCCAGAGATTAGCCAGACAGACAGTGGCCACCTTCCAGCTCCATCATCAGACCTTGACATTCATCGTCTACGCAAAGAACTCATAAAGACGCTTCATTAGAGTCTAAACGCGATGAGGTTATCTTGCTTATTGACAGAGTTCCCATAGCCATCTTCCAGCTCCATCATCAGACCTTGACATTCATCCTCTACGCAAAGATCTAATCAGGACGCTTCATTAGAGCCTGAACACGATGAGGTTATCTTGCTTAATGACGGAGTTCCCAAAGCCACCTACCAGCTCCATCATCAGACCTTGACATTCATCCTCTACGCAAAGATCTCATCAGGACGCTTCATTAGAGCCTGAACACGATGAGGTTATCTTGGTTAATGACGGAGTTCCCATAGCCACCTTCCAGCTCCATCATCAGACCTTGACATTCATCCTCTACGCAAAGATCTCATCAGGACGCTTCATTAGAGCCTGAACACGATGAGGTTATCTTGGTTAATGACGGAGTTCCCATAGCCACCTTCCAGCTCCATCATCAGACCTTGACATTCATCCTCTACGCAAAGATCTCATCAGGACGCTTCATTAGAGCCTGAACACGATGAGGTTATCTTGGTTAATGACGGAGTTCCCATAGCCACCTTCCAGCTCCATCATCAGACCTTGACATTCATCCTCTACGCAAAGATCTCATCAGGACGCTTCATTAGAGCCTGAACACGATGAGGTTATCTTGGTTAATGACGGAGTTCCCATAGCCACCTTCCAGCTCCATCATCAGACCTTGACATTCATCCTCTACACAAAGATCTCATCAGGATGCTTCATTAGAGCCTAAACATGATTGGCTGGGTCGATTTGGATGGGACTTTCAATGGCCGAGCTTATGTAATAAAGACTAACTTTTTTTTTTACCACCACCACTTTAGTCAGAGCTCCAGTTGCGACGATTCACCATATAAATTGGAGATCTCTTTATGTTGGCCATGAAAACGTAATACCCATCGACGTTATTTCACTTATAACTTTTTTAATACTGAACCGATTTTGATAAAACAACGACTAAATGTTAAGTGAGACTTGCCATAATACATTACAAAAAACCCCAACTAAATTGGTTCAGCCGGTTCGGAGATTAGCGTGCACAAAGATACAGACAAACAGACAAACAGATAAACAGACAAACAGATAAACAGACAAACAGACAAAAAAAAATCTAATTGCATTTTTGGCATCAGAATCGATAACCAAACACCCCCTGCTAGTTTTTTTTTTGATATTTTCAATGTACAGAATTGACCTCTCTACGATTTTATTATAAGTATAGATATTTGATATTAGATAGCGTATGCATTACCTAAATGAAACTATTATTATTTAACACAAACACATAAATCACCGTCAGGCTGACCTAACTAAAAATAAATTGAATAAAAACTTATCTAATTATAATACGGTCAGATGGTAACCGTCGGACGGTTACCGTCGCGTTCCGTCACGTTGTCGCCTTTGTTTACTGCTGTTTTACATTATAAAGCGTTTTATAGTTAAACCCCTGGTCTTGTTCGTAATATTATGCGGTGTCTTGGGTCATTTTGGTTATAGGTATTGTAGAGACACTATGTGAAGCTACGCAGTAAAGTACAAATTGTGGGATGTCTGTGTGTGTTTGCATATAGCTAGATTCTTTGATTTTGTTATTTGAAGCAAAATTAAAAAGAGAATTTCTCCTATTGTTATAATTTGAGTTTTTTTTTAAATAAGTAACAAATAAGCTTTAGTGATTACCGAAACCAAAACCGAATAATTTTTTTTTTTAGTTGGAGGAAATCACCGTATGTGGGAGTTGAACCGCACTAAAACCTCCAACCGCTCACACTCAGCGTCCGAACCCCGGCTGAGGCCAGAACCCAGCACGGGGTTATGAGGGACGGCGCGACGCGTTACGCCATCGGCACTCTTTCCCGTCGCTCCGTCCCCACCTTTTTGCTTCCTAATATAATAATAACTAGATGTTAGTTGTCCGTCTAATAGCCTAGTTGTTTGTATAAAACATCTAGTAATTACTTTCAAACTTGTTTTTATTGCGTTGTAGGCAAATGAGCTCTCCGATCTCCAATCGAACACCAGATCAAACGTCGTAAATGGACATGGATTGGCCACACGCTTAGAAGAGACGCTAGTCACATACCAAAGCAGGCCCTGGACTGGACACCTCAGGGCTCCAGAAAGCGTGGCCGCCCAAAGCAAACTTGGCGGCGTTCTGTCGCAGCCGATCTCTCAACGACCGGGTTGTCATGGGAGGAGGTAAAGAACGTGGCTCAACACAGATCGAAATGGAGAAGCACTGTGGAGGCCCTCTGCCCCACCTTGGGGACATAGGAAATGAAGAAGAAGGCAAACGAGCTTACAGGCCACCTGATCGTAAGCGGTTACCATTGTTCATGGACCTCTGGACTGTCAGGGGTACCTACATATAGGACTTTCTTCAAGCCTCGTTTATAGAAGAAATAAGTTAATTCTCCAACATCCCTTCTCATAGTGTACTCGCAGTATACCTCTGAGATCTATCCTAGTTTGAATATAGTCAAATTGGGTCTTTTCATCCACGGGTCAGTGATCCTCGTCTTCTATCAACAGAATAATGGATATTAATCTCTAATCTAAATGCTGCTTGGACAAAGAGACAGAAAAAAACTTGGAGTACATCTGTGATGCATTGGAAACTTATTTATAGGGTAGATTTAAAAAATGATATTGTTTTTAAGTAATATACAAAATAATATTTTAAATTTAAAAAAAATTGTAGATGACAATTTTTTTTTATTGCGTGATAGATAAACGAGCTTACGGCCCACCTGATGGTAAGCGGTCACAATGTCTGATTTCTCGATCGATAGACCGAACCTTTTTTATTCCATTCCTTAATATTTTAAATACATAATAAAAATAATTATTTAATAACTGTCGAAAACTAACCAATCAAACAATAAATTATATTAACTAAAATAAAAAAAAACAATAAAATAAAAAGTGTAATGGTGCGTTTCCACATTGGCCCTCCAACTCCCAATTTTCATAACGTCACCGTCATTTGTTTTGTAGGTGCGTTGGACGTTGGCGAGCCAATGTGGAAACACGGCACAAAATATTAACTACAGCTACGGCATTTGGACAGCATCTGTCTTGCATGTCTGTTTGTATGCATGCTACATAATGAATTGAATTATTAACATCGGAATTCTATTATCCATGGCGTCCATGTCAACCAAATTAAATGAAAAGCATTTCAATATTATTGTTCAACTAGCTTTTGTCCGCGACTTCGTTCGCGTGGACTTCAGGTTCGTCCCGTCTAGCCCGTCTAGTTCGCGACGTCTATAATATAGTACTACTAGCTGACTCGCGCAACTTCGTCTGCGCCGAAAAAAAAAATTAGGGGTGGACTACCCCTAACATTTAGGGGATGAAAAATAGATGTTGGCCGATTCTCATAGGTACCGGATAAGCACAAAAAATTTCATCAAAATCGGTCGAGCCGTTTCGGAGGAGTTCAAGTTCGAACACCGTGACACGACAATTTTATATATTAGATTATACCGCAAAAAATGTGTTTTTTTACGACCTCACATTAGAAACCTCAAAAATTGTAGCCTATGTGTTATTCTGATGTATAAGCTATATTGTGGTAAAGTTTCATTCAAATCCATTCAGTAGTTTTTGCGTGAAAGAGTAACAAACATCCTTATTCCTTACATCCATACTTACAAACTTTCGCCTTTATAATATATATTAGATATTAGGTAGGTCCATGAGCGACGGTAACCACTTACGGTCAGTTGGCCCGTTGACTTGTCTGCCTATCCCTACTAATATTATAAATGCGAAAGTAACTCTGTCTGTCTGTTACGCTTTCCCGATTAAACCTCTCAACACAGGCAATCTTTAGACACTGAGAAAGAACATAGGCTACCTTTAAACTGAAAGTGACGCAGACGAAGTTGCGCCAATTTATGATAAATAGTTAGTTACTTTTTAATCGTATTCTTACTTGTGTACAATCTTATGCTGTAATTTTACTGTTTATTTATTTATTTATTTATTTATTTAACAATAAAAAATAAATAAATAAATCTATAATATTTTTTTTTTGTTTTCCTAGTACCTATACGTAATTATATAACGCACACTATTATAATTACAATCTAGTCTAATTCAGACTAATAAGCAATTTTGTTTTAACCTAAATTACTATATGATTTTATGCTAAGAATGTGTCCATTGGCACTTTTCTTATTGTCTCTATTATAAAGGTGTAGACACAATGTTCATGTGGTCTTTGTTATTACACTTCACTGATTTTATACACTAATTGTATTATTAAGTACACTACACTAATTCGAACGGTTTTGTTATATAATATATATATGAATCACATAATGTGTTGGTGAGCGCATAACTCAATAACGCCTGGACCAGCAATTTTTTTTTTTAAATGTTCGTTGAAGTTCAAGGATGTTTTTTACGCCGAGAAAAATTCGAATGATTGCCAGAAAAAAAGGAAAAATTGAAAAAAAAAATCGACTTGCAAATGGACTTTAGGTAATTTAAGACGTAAAAATCGTATGGATTTACACCACGATTAGCTACCATTAAAGCAATGCAGAGCAATGAGGAGCCGTTGTCTATCACTAAACTTCCTTTTAGGATCTCTATCAAAAAAAAAGTTAACCAGTCATACCAGTATTTGTGGTATCTTCAATAAAAAGAATACCAGGTGTTCAACCAATATTCTAACCCTTTACTTTCCCTTTTAAAAGCCGCACAATAGATATTTGACGCTCCGTCAAATTTGAATAACAATAATAATTAGACAAAGAACTAACCCCTTATAGAAGAAATTAAACTTGATATTTTATTGAACAATAAATGAAATTCAAGTATTGGTTGTTTTTGTGAGATTTCCTAAATAATTCATGAGGTTCTTTGACTGACTTCCAAAAAGGATGAGGTACTCAATTATACTGTATATTTTTTTGTTTGTTACCTACCTCATGAAATATGTTTGGGCGGACCAATTTGGATGGCTCTTGTTTTAGATTAGAGATGATAGCTTTAGTAGCGTTTTGCTGCTGATAGTAATGATTTATTCAAAGAAAGATTACATTTCTTCCTCACTGCATTAAAAAATACACCTATAAGAAAAACTTTGTATCTAAAAATCAAGATACAACGCTGACTCTCTAGCAGAGTCTTTTATTAAAAGAGATTACTCCGAATTAAACCTTATGTAAGTACTATATCAATAAGGTACATAAAAGTATATTCTACATAACAGTGGGAATTCTATACATAAAACGGACCACACATGTTGTAATGAAATATCGAAGTTTCAAGAACAAATGCAACTGAGGGATCGGTTGTCTACAATACGTGCGTTTTTGTCTCGTAAAACAATAGAGATTACTCACTGGCGATTTTAAACGCGCGGTAAAATATTGAAAAACAGCACTTTGTTGTTAACTGAGGCATAAATAATTGAATGAAAAGAAAAGAGATATTGTACAGAAAAATTAAGCCAAATAATATTAAACAATGGTTATTAAAAAAACCTGTGTCGCGGGTGAGCGGTAAATATTTAATGCAATGGTATGGTTTACAAGGTGGGTCTGTAACCTGTCTGTAAGTTACAGAATTCAGATCTCTAAATTTGAATGGTTACCATCACTTACGGGTTTTGATCTAAAATTTAGGCCCAATATACATACTCATAGAAGAAATACTATATAACAAGACATCCAATAATTCCACAAAAATAACTATTTTAAAACTTCATATTATGTATTATGGATTAAGGTAAATGGTTACCATCGCTCATGGACCTTTACAATACCAGAGTTCACATTTCTAAAATACAACCATACCGCAAACTCTTCTTAACTTACATTAAAAAAACAATTTTGAGAATTCATTTTTTCACGCGGCTTAATCAATAAAACCGCGCGTTTAAAAAACTCCAGTGCGTACCGTAATACCAACACCCTCAGTTTTTGCATCGTAAAACAATAATGACCGCACAAATTGTCACACAATAGTAACACGACATATGAAACACACATGTCGAACACATTTACAATAATAATGTAGTAAAATGTCGTTATTATTGTTATTTACTATTAGTTTACTTATTACTTGAGTTTTGAAAGAAATTGGTTTGGGAATATTGGATTTTATTGACTTGAATATGGCACACGATCGAAAATAAACCTTTATTTTGCGTTTTCATATTCGCTCGCCAACGTCCAACACTTGTAAAAAAAACAATTGACGGTGACGGCCGACCAACATGTAAACCTCAGTTTTGTATTTATTAATATTAATTAACCGTCATTGAAACTATGTGAAACACCGTTTGACAGTTGGACTACCAGTTGTCTTTTGCGTACACTGAAGTTTGACTAGTAAATATGTAAACGCAGTAATTTAGCTGTTTCGTCTGTTCAATAAGTCCATCAATGTACTTTGGCTTCCTTGCCCAAGTGTTGAGGTACCTACTTTCTCAGATTTAAGACATACGTATCTTTCTAGTTAGCCAATATAAAAAAATAACGATAACTATAAAAAATAGTCTAGTAAAAAAAGCACCTGCTAAAAATTGACGGAAAATGCTTGCGCAAAACTTAGCAATAAACTCAGCGCTAAATTGTTTCTCTACTAGCGCCATCTCTTATTCGTGCTCTGTACTAACTTCCTAGCCACCAAAACCGGCTCACGCGACTGACTCAAAACACCTTCCCATAGAGTGGGACAGATATATTGTTATTAGCAAATTTGTACGTGTCAGACAGAGAGGTCAGAATGTCGCGTGACCGGTTAACATTGCAAGGTCGTCCCGAAGAGGTGAGTGACATTCTGTGCACAACGATACTAATCATTTGAATAACAACTTTATTTCACACTGATAGAGTTTATATTTCTATGATTTGTATTTGCAAAACACAGGCTGCGTTCGCGCATTCAACATTTAAATTTCTTATGTCAAAGTTCAGCGGACTATGATCTTTATAATGATTGGTGAAGGTCGAGTTTTGTTTATGACGTAACTGCGCCGCCATATTTCGCGTGTCGATCCGCCATGACAGATTTTTATTGTTCATTGATTTTAAATTGTGAATTAAACGGATGATTACTGGTGATTGACCATTTTTATTGTTGGAAACGGTGGATATAGTTAGTAATAAGCGAATCGAATGATTTTTGAGAGGTCACTAGCCTATCGAGTAAAAGCCTACCTACTTTACCTTACCATAGCGTGAGAGGTAACCTGTCAACAAAACGGTAATCTTAGAAAAAATAGATAACCACTCAACTGGGATCGGCAACAAAATTGGTTTGTTTACTTTTGCCAAGTCTGTGGCAGGAGCCAAAATTGAGCACAGTTCTAAAACTTGTTTTGTTTACATTTTTTAATCGTCTCATATTTTACAGAGACAATATATTTTCGCTGAAAATGAAAGCGTCGTTTAACAATAAAGATTTACAAAAATATAAGGTTTAATTTAAAATCCTATTTGAAATTTATTGGAAAAAATTGTTTTTAAAAAGGGGCTTAAACAAGGTAGTGATTCCGAACGAAGTCCCCAGTTTCACCATCTAGCAAAAAGTGACGTTCCCAGTTTAGTGGGTATATAATGCCTTTAAGTATTTCTTATAAGTTTCCATGAATCGTAAGGTGTTTTAGATAGTCTAAAAGTCTAAAGTTTTGGAATCTAATTTGAAACTACTCAAAACTGAAACATCTAATAACTTCCGTGGTAAAAGTTCCATTGACGTTCTTTTTAAAATGAAGATTTTCGACTTCTTGAAATTTATTTCGTAATTTGCCTTAATAAAATATTACTACATTTTTTTACTAATATAATTCAACTAAAAATAGTTATTTACGTTAACACATCAAACAACAGTTTAGTAACGGAAACGCTAACATAATCTCGTTGGCTGCCGCGTTCGATGATTGAATTTGAAATTGAAGTCGTGTGAACGGAACGGGTCGTACCGTGCGAATATTATACTAACGGATTTATTTATTGACATTGGCAGTGGCGAGCCTTTAAATGTATCATATCGAGGGTATAGTGCTAAAACCCAATAAGTATCAAAACAATCTAAAAATGCTTTTTTAGTCTATCTAGATCAGATTTTGTGCTCTTTCTAGTAGTGTAATCAAATAAGAAGAATACAGTGTAAAGAAGGTTAGTTGACGTAAAAAGCTATTGGCTTTTGCCCCCTTGTTTAGCTTGTTTACAAACTTTAACTTTGAACATTTCGAGAGTAACAATTTTACACTTATTGGCTTTTAGCACTATACCCTCGATATTTCAATCACAACAGCACAATATCTAATAACAACATAAGTAAGGGTAAGCCAAGATATAAACACTACATCTACTCGTATTATTTCGGGAAAAGACTTTATGACTATTTTTTTATATTTACGAAATCGATAGAATACTTAGAGGCCAAACATACTTTTTCACCACACCACTGATCCCTATACTGAGGAGATAGTACAATGTTATGAACTCAAATACAAAGATAGAAATAAATTCAAATATTCCAATTATTGAGAGAAGGTGTAGATATTAAACTATGTCTCTGTTTATATTTAGATAAATCGTTTCATTTACTAGTGTTAAATAGCTATAAAATAATTCTTAAACAGTTAGCTGCATATTTTACCAAGCACTCGGACAATTTATTTTATTGACAATAACGCCATCTAGTAACAAAGTCTTGAACTACGTTTAAGTGTTGATCACAGTTCGACCATAGATTTAAGTTTCGACCAATCATAGATTTATGGAGTTGTTTGAAAACCAAGTTCAAAATTTAAATTAGTTTTAAATACATACCTTTGCGTAGTCAACCGGCGAGGCGTTGACTGGACAAGTGAAAAGACCCTCACTGTAACAAAAAAAATAATTTAAACTTTAACTATAATCACTCAACTGGGATCGGCAACCAAAATGGTTTGTTTACTTTTGCCAAGTCTGTGGCAGGAGCCAACATTGAGCACAGTTCTAAAACTTGTTTTGTTTACATTTTTTAATCGTCTCTTATTTTACGGAGATGATATATTTTCGCTGAAAATGCAATACAGCGTCGTTTAGTAATAAAGATTTACAAAAATATAAGGTTTAATTAAAAAATAAAAATTATTGGAAAAAATACTTTTAAATAAAAAAAACGGCACAAAAAAAATAAGTAGCCTATGTTCTTTCTCAGGGTCTAAATATTGTCTGTGTGTCAAATTTCATCAAAATCTGTTATGATGTTCAATCGGGAAAGCGTAACAGACGGACAGACAGAAAGAGTTAGGTTAAACGAGTTAGATTAGTGCAGTATTAAAAACAAATGAACGTATTTGTTCCTAACGGTGACTGTAATCATAGACAAGAGCTTATAATTATAACCTCGCTATTATACGCGCTAATCAAGCTCTTTGTGAAGAAGATGGCGCTGGTTTTTATGATATTTTTCTTATAATTCTCGGTCCAGTTGACGCTAATTTGCTCTGAGGAGCGCCTGTATTATTCTTTAGATAAATTTTTATATTTATACTAAATATTCATCGGTATAAAATTACTAGATATACATTGTACCGAAGAAAACAATACGAATTATAGAAAAACTTGAGAAAACGAAGTTCCTTTCGATTAATTAGTGAGGGAATTGTAATAATCTTATTGATGTATTTAAAACAAGTTCCAACGACACTACTCTGAGAAGAAACTCAGCAGGCTTGTAACTTTTATCTAACAAATCTTTGTCTCCAGGCCCAGAAAGAACCTACGCATTTTAATAGTTGAGTAAAATTTCACATGTCAAAGTCTAGTCAGAGATCATGCTCCTATAAAAACCATCCAAAAACATATTTAATATCGTAACAAAAAAACTTGAGAGGTGTCATGGGACACCCGGATGGAACGAAGATCCTTTCAATTAATTAGCGAGGGAATTGTAATAAAATTTTATTCTTATATAAGAGAGAGAGAGACCGACGTTTTAAACCAACTAATTATTATAACTTAAAAAATTAAATTTTGATCACAGTGCCATCTAGCATTAATGATATAAACAAAATAAGGAATTGTTTTATAAAATATTTTAATCACAGCGCCATCTAGCAATAATTATCTAAACAAAATAAGTGTCGTGACAACTTTTGTATAAGAATTTCCGTCTAGCCCCCTTTCGATAACGCGCGATAAGCAACTTCGTTCTAAAACCTGCATTAGGTATAACATGTAATTTAATTTCCAGTAATGAATCATTAAAACGAATACAATTATTAGAATCGGAATCGATTTTGTTCTTACAGTTTTCTTGTCATGTTTTCCGGTACATGTTCTCTTTAATCAGCGGTGTAATGAATGACGGTGAATGCGTTTTTAATTGTTTACACAATGGAGTGTACAGCTATAATATAAGCAGCTCAGTAAACGTATCTTTGTCTAGAATATTAACAATTTTAGCTGATAAACTTATTCAGACACTCGCGGTTTTCTATAATACTTTCATGCTGAGTTCGAGTTCCAGTGGTACCACCCAAAAGCGAACGAGAAAGGGGTAGACAGATTTGTTTGCTCTTAAATCGACCCGCAGTATCCAGTCTTCTCGTGATCATGACGTTTGCAACAACGTTGAAATATCGAGACAACTCAATTAATTAAATATCGCGGTAAGAACCCGTTGAAAATGCATGAAAGTAATTTTAGCTGAGACCATATTTGGTATCTTTTACAAATTGCAATTTTAAAAAGAGCTCTCAAAGATAACGATGTATTTCATTGCTAGATAAACAAGCCTACGGCCCACCTAATGTTAAGTGGTTATCTTCACCAATGAGCCTATGCAATGCCTGGCCAATACCCATCCCCTCCTATATAGAATTTTTCTTAAACCTCATTTGAAGAAGGACATGTCATAGCGCTCTGGGAACACCGAGGTAGGGGGATCTCTCGATCTTGTGTTCCTAAAAGTGCAGTCTATGAGTGATTTCGACCATTTAACATCAAGTGTGCTGTTTTAATCTAATAAAGAATGAAAGGTTAGTTAGTAGGTTTTGCTCTTAATGTAGAAAAATAAAATTTCTATTCTAAACTAGCTGGCCCACGCAACTTCGTCTAAGGAAATTTTGTTTTAACCTTTTTCGTTTAAACCTTCCTTGGACTTCTACGAATATTTCAAGATTAAAATAAGCCAAATCGGTTCAGTCGTTCTCGAGTTTTAGCGAGACTAACGAACAGCAATTCATTTTTATATATAAGAAAGATTATGCGATAAAATAAAATGCGAAACACATACTAATAATAAGATACCTACGATGTAAATTAAGTAAAATTTAAACTAAAGCAATTCAAAGCCTAATTTTGGTTAAATATATAAAAACGAACAATGCATACCAAAGAGTTTTCACACGACATCCACCGAGTTAAAGATCTCTTAAAGCATATTACAATTACTTAACGTTATTTAAATAACAGGCTAGTAGTTAATTTTATAGCAAAGATTATTTTAAGCTGATCTGTGCAACTTCTTCTCAGTCACAAGGGTAGGGTATTTAGAAAGCGTTTAAATACAAGCTTTAAAAGCGTCTGTCTGTCTGACTGTCTGTCTGTTACGCTTTCCCGCTTAAACCTCTCAACGGATTTGGCACAGACAATCTGTAGACCCTGTGAAAGAACATGGGCTACATTTTAATTGAAAGTGACGCAGACGAAGTTACGCGGGCCAGCGACTTTAAATACCCCGAGTTGATAGGAAGTTAACCTAACCGTAATTAATGCATGATGTACTATAATGTCATCGTACCGATCAACAAAGTGCGGTTTCCCATCGGTGTCGCTTACTACCGCCCGGACCGGTTGTTTGTTTACTTTACCACTGTATCGATTACATTACAAGTCCAATTTATCTGACTAAAATAATTGTGATGTATATTTTGATATCGTTCTAGTATGCGTTTTGGATTTCTTCACATTTTTGGCACAATTTTTTTTTTAGGTTTTGCCTCGTAGGCACACTAGCTAACGGCCCGCGTGATCGTAAGTGGTTACCGTCGCTCAATGCCTAAAGTAAAGGGTGGGCCATATAAAGTTTGCATTTTCCAAAAGTTCGACTGTCATGTTGGTTGTGTGGCATGTTGCGCCATCCTGTTGAAACCAAATGTCGTCCATGTCATACTCTTAAATTTTTGGAAACAAAAATTCGTTGAGCATGGCACGGTAACGCTCGCCATTGACCGTAACGGCGGCTCCTTGCTCATTTTCGAATAATGCTGCCGGACCAAACCGTAATTCTTTGTTTGGCTCCATTGGTCACCATTGGCTTCTCAATAGTGACGTGTGGATTTTCCGACCCCCAGATGCGACAATTTTGTTCAAACAAATAGGTATTGAAGTATTTTTAGAATTAAGTCAACCTCCTTGACTATTGTAACTATTACCAACTCTCCCTATCTTGTATGACGTAACCTAAGTTGCGCAGGTCAGTTACAATAAGTAGGTTAGGTATAAAGCAATAAAAATGCATTCTAATGAAAAATCAGTAATTTTCAGTTGCACAAAGACACAAAAAAACTGTATCATTAGCATTTCAATTAGAATTGCATGTCGATTCTGCGTTGATTTCTAAATTATAAATTAGATTTAAAAATGTGTGCCGTAAAAAATGAGTTATGTGCAACTAGCCGTTTTGATATTTTTGGGGATACCATTTCACATTTGAAAAAAACAGTTTCAGGTGTTGATTGAATTGTTGTTTGTAATATATATCCATGTTTGTTACTTTTATTTAATTTTAATGTTTTTTTTTTGTAATGTTTAGTTCAATTAATGCCATTTTATTTATGAGATACTTAATTTCTTGCTATTTTGGAGCACATTACTTAGTTATATTGAATGCTGTGATTATCTTTAACAGGTATACATATTAGAAATTAAGTTGTGAATTGTTAATGAATGATTATTAAATATGTCATACTGTAGATGTTCCTAAAATAAATAAATGTGTTGGTAAGCGCGTAACTTAACAACGCCTGGACCAATTTGGCCAATTTTTTTGTAATGTTCGTTGAAATTCAAGGATGATTTTACGCCGAGAAAAACCCGAATAATTGCCGGTATAGTTGCTTTATAGGGTTCACGCAGACGACTACTAGGGCAGGAGCTAGTACCCACTACCCACATAATCTTTTTTGTTGTGATGTCATAAATAAGCACATGTTTCTGCGTTTACATCGCTGTCTGAACGCAGACGAAGTTGGGCAGCTAGCTTAACTATATTTCAAATGTGGAGAGTCGTATGTATGTCAATGATATGCAACCGTGTGTCTGTAATGTCTCATGACTTGCTTACGACACGCTAACTGTGCATTTTCTAGTTAGTCGTAGATACAGAAGATAAATAAACATTGCTTGTTTTGGCCGGCTTTTCAAAAGTAGATGAAAACGAAAGATTTCAGGAAAAAATCATCGAAATCATCCAGGAAAGATATGTGCAAACACGCACACCAAATCCTGATAATTTTCCGTAAAAACTAAACAGTTTTAAACACAGATCCGAAAGTGTATCGATCTTAAAAAATAAATCACTTTTTTTTATTGCCATGTAGGGAGACGAGCCAACGGGCCACCTGATCGTAAGATCGTAAGTGATCGTAAGCAAGATAATCGATATCTTACACTATAACTAAACGGGTTCTTACCAGGTTTATTTTTAATTGAGAGGTCCCGATATTTCAGCACTGTTTCAAGCGCCATGATCACGGGAAGACTGAAGAACTGCGGGTAGGTCATTTAAGAGCAGACAAATCTGTCTACCCTCTTTCTCGTTCGTTTGCCGGTACCTTACAGCCCACTTGATGCTAAACGATTACCGTCGTTCATGCTCCTCTGCAGTGCGAGGGCAATGCTATTATGAAACATCCTGTACCAACCCATTACTGCCCACTGTTGGGCTCAGGTCTCCTCAAAAGAAGGATTAGGCATAGTCCACCACGCTTGCCCAGTGCGGATTGGATTATGCAACATGAATTATCGAATCGGTACACCATAAAGTTATACAAGGTCAAAAAATTACAGTCAACTTCATAACCTCTTTTTTGTTAGTTGGTCAAAAATCGCGGTCATTCACTTTTATAATAATAGTAATTGTTTTGTTTAAAAACGTCTATTCAAGTGGTAATTAAGTTAATCTAAATTTGCGATCTTTTGAATGTATAATTATTATTTAGTAAATTATATTATACTAGCGGGTCCGCGCCACTTCGTCTGCATCACTTTCAATTAAAAGGTAGCCTAGTTCTTTCTTAGGGTCTAAAGATTGTCTATGCCAAATTTCATGACAATCGGTGGTGAGGTTTAAGCGGAAAAGCGTAACAGACAGACAGATAGACAAACAGACAGACAGACAGAGTTACTTTCGCATTTATATTTATGTAATTGTTGTCAAAACCGGTTCAGAATCTAATATCATTTGATGAATTTTAATATTAAATTTCAACCTACAACACAAAAATTTTGGATGAAAAATTGTAATGAATTTTACATGGCTTATTAATTTTACGTAACTAGAATTATAATATTAAAATTTTACTTTGGACTAAACAAGTTTTGATGTAAAATTGCTGGTAATCGTGAGTGAGTATTAAGCTTTTGCATAAAAATATATTTTTAGACCTGAGTGGCCGCGTGACACTGTCGGGGGATACCGAACGCCGCTACCTACGGCCTACCGGATGAACCAATTTCGATGATTCTTTTATTTTTGGAAGTAGGTTTTTTGTTCAGTTGGAGGAAATCACCGAATCCCCGCCCGCCCCGCGGACGTGGTATGTGGGAGTTGAACCGCACTAAAACCCCCAACCGCTCACACTCAGCATCCGAACCCCGGCTGAGGTCTAAACCCAGCACGGGGTTTTAAGGGACGGCACGACGCGTTACGCTCTCGGTACTCTTTCCCGTCACACCGCCCCCTTTGGAAGTAGGTGCTCTTTTAATTATTTCGCATAAATTTAGTAAATGAAACCCGTCCGATCCGTTCCTCTCTATTATCAGATCATCTTCATATTATTGTTATACGATATGTGCAAACAAACGTGTGCAAAATATTAGTTTAATCGGAAACCAAGAAATTAGTCAAATTCAACTTTCAAAACTCCACCCGAACTTACATAGTTACATCTAGTACAAGTTAAATCAAAGGTTTTTAAATTATTCTATATGCAAGTGACTGTAGCATCATATTTAAATGACGTTAGAACCGTTACTTACATGTAATTGAATCTTATTAGACGACCGGTTGATTTGTAAAGAAATTACTACACTTCTAAGCTATACAGGAAGGTTATAAGGGTGGATCTGTAACTTTGGACAATCTGACGTGGGGTGAATGACCTGTCGAAATACAACTTCGAACCAATTTTATTTTAGGAATTGGATAAAAAAATGTCATCATAGTATGGAAGTCCGCAACGATAGTCGTACGTTTTCTATACATTGTCAGAAAAAAGTTTAACCGATCCAAAAAATAAAATGTGTATAAGGATTATCGAAAACTTCTAAATACAAAAATGGACGTCACTTGTTCTTTCATTTTCCTACTGTATCAGTAACTCAAAAAATCTCTTTTTTATTGTCGAGCCACCTGTTCGCATCTAAAATCGCATAGCATAGCAAATCATAGCGCATCTTTAACCACACTCAGACCTTATTCCATGCATCGGTGATCGATAGCATACGTTGTTTCACTCGTGCAAATAAATCTTAATTCTTAAGGAGATCCAATTAAAATATCATCGGTTTAATTACACGGAGTGGACAGTGTTTACTGTAGGTAATTACATCCGGCGGTTAATTAAAATTAGCATCTTTGCCTGCGTTGAAAAGGGAGAAATTTTTCACTTAATTTTTATCAGCTCCCCTCAGTATTAGCGACCCCTCAGTGACCCCTGTCATTGCAGAGGTTGATGTTGAGCGATGGTAACCACTTACGATCAGGTGGCCCGTTGGTCTGCATACACGGCAATAAAAAAAAGATTTATATAAACTTACACTATGTAACTATGTAAGTTCGGGTGGAATCTTGCGAGTTAAATTTGACAAACTTCTTGGTTTTTGATTGAGCTGATATTTTGCACGCAGATGTACCTATATCGCGTGATAATGCAATAATATGACAAAATGGTGCTGATCGGATGGATTCGAGATTACTTAGATTACCAAGGTTTGGGGGAGGCCTATGTCCAGCAGTGGACGTCTAAGGACTAATGATGATTTAAAAGAGCAAAATCAAATTTTATCAAATTTGATCTGTTTATAATATTGTAAAAACCTACTGTTTGTTTCCTGAATAAATAAATAAATAATAATAAAGTACGTTTAGATAATTTAGGAAAACATCGTGAGGAAACCGGCATGTCGGAAAAGGGTTCTAAAAATCCTTTGAAGATATGTGAAGTCCCCAATCCGCATTAGGCAAGCGTGGTGGACTATGCCTAACCCCTCTTCGGAGGAGACCTGAGCTCAGCAGTGGACAGTAATGGGTTGTTACAGTACAGTACAGATAATTTAAGTTTAGTTTGTAAGAAAACGATGTTCGTGTATCCATAGAGAAAATAATAAAAATTAAATTAATAGATACATTGTTGAGTTGTGTTGAATACAAACTCAAGATCACACACGTCTTGAACACCATATGTTATGTTTTAAAACCTGCTACTACACTTGCATACTAATTTTTAAGGCGAAGTATTGTTTTAAACTTACCTACGCCAGTAATTTTTTTACCAGATTTTTTTTAAATTTAAAACTATAGTATAGCTACCATTTCATTTCATATAAGTAACACGATTTTTTGGAACGAAGTTCCTTATCGCGCGTTGTGAAAGGGGGCTTTTTTTTTTTTTTTTTGACGGGAGGAAATCGCCGGACTTCCACTCGCCCCGCGAGTGGGGTATGTGGGTGTCGAACCGCACTAAAACCTCCCGCCCTTCGCACTCGACATCCAATTCGGTAGGGGTGACAGGACGCGCTCGCGATTGTCGCTCACGTATCGCCCCGTCACCCCCGGACGTCGAACCGGCAGCCGTTGGTGCGACGACCACCGGCTCACTCGGTAGGCGGGCCAATCAAAGCCCGCCGAGATGGGGCCGCGTGATGGAGGGTCTCCCTCGGCTCAGGCCGGGTCAAAACCAGCCTGGGTCGGAGAGCGCAGCTGACCATCTCCCGGTAGATGTTACAGAGGGTGCGCGCTGATGCCTAGCGCAGCACCCCTCGGGTCCGGTGTTGTTGGACCCGGTACTCTTAGGGGGCCAGATCCCGGGACACCTCCCGAGGCCGGCCCCCCGCTCGACGTCGGCGGCGACGGGGTTGGTCGGGGAGGGAAGAGCTCTCCCTCTCCCGCCCCGCCGCCTCCTTTTGCGAGATGGTGGACTCGCAAAAGTCGAGCATAGCTTTCCAGGACTCGTCGTCGTCGAGCATCGATGCTACGACACCCGGCAACGACAAGTCCCGCCCTACTTGTGCGACCAGGACACGGCGCTGTTCCTCCCATGCGGGACAAACAGCGAGCGTATGCTCTGCCGTGTCCAGGTCGCTCGTGCAATGATGGCACCTCGTCGTCGGCTCGACCTGTATCCGATGCAGGTACTTCCCGAAGCAACCATGCCCGGTCAGCACCTGCACCAGACGAAAGGTGAGGCGTCCCTCGCCGCGATTCACCCAGTCCTCCAGGACAGGGCGAATCGCCTCGACGGTCCTTAGGCCCCAGCTGGGGTTGGCCAAGCGCTTTGACCAAGCCTCCAGCACGGACCGCCGAGATTGGGCCTTCCGGTCCCGTACCGCGGCTCTCAGGGGACGCACAACGCCCAGAGCACGGAGGTCGCAACGCCAACGGTAGTCGTCGGCGAGCGCCTCCGCCTCCAGATCCCAGGGTGGCGTCCCCGCCAGCACGCACGCCGCCTCGAAGGAGACGGTGCGGTATCCGCGGATGACCCTGATAGCTACGACGCGCTGCGGCCGGTGCAGGAGCCGGACAACGGTTGCTGTCCGGTTTCCCGGTCCGGCCCAAGCGGGCGCGCCGTACAGGGCCATCGAACGCACCACCCCTGCGTAGAGGCGGCGCACGACACGGTTTGGTCCCCCGAGATTCGGAAGCAACCGGCTCAGTGCGCCGGCCGTCCTCATCAATCGGGGGACGAGTTCCGTAAAGTGGGCCCGGAAGGTCCAACGGCTGGTGAAAGGGGGGGGGGGGGGCTAGACGGAAAAAATTCTTACGAAAAGTTGTCATGACACTTTTTTGTTTTAGATGGTTATCGCTAGATGGCGCTGTGATCAAAATCTTTTAAAACACGTTCCTTATCGTGCGCAAAAAAAAATTAAGGAAAAAAAAAATATAAGATATCTTTTAATCGAAAGGATCCGGGTGTACCTTGACACCTCTCAAGTTTTTTTGTTTAGATTAATTTAACTTTAATAATTCTGCTGTAAAAGTTCAACTGGCCCTTAAATCCTGGGCGTGTTACAGCCTTAACTAATGGTTCGATCCTTACCTGTTAACTTTAAACAGTAGTCCAACGGGGGTCATCTCGGTACATACACTTTATCTAAATACCAAGCACTTGTTAACACTTCACTACAAAATTTCAGAACGAAACTTTTTCGAACACGAATTTCAAAATTTGACACGATCCGAATTCAAACGTCAAATTCGGCGGTAAATCTTTTGTTTTTTTTTAATGAGGATTTATTCGATTGTTTTTTGTATAAGTATGGTTTTGGCTACACCACGTTTAGCCTGTTTTAGCGTGCACACGTCCTATTTGACCGACAGCTGCGGTTGTTGTGCGGTGACAAACGGGAAACGAGTGTTAGTACTAATTAAATATGTACAGGTAACAGGTGGCTTTGGACGTGAAGCTTTTGTTTCATTATTACTAGCTTAAGTTATTCGTTTAAGTTTTAATAACTAGACAGATATTCGTATCAAATACATGAGACTTTTTTTATATAAAAAAAAGGAGAAATCAACTTTTACTACGTTTGTAAGATTTTTAATTGACCCGTCTTTTTTGGGTCCTAGATGATGTTTCTTGCTTTATACCTATCTCCTAAAAATACCTCCAAAACTAAATTTAATTTTGACTCTAAACACTAAACATATAATTCAACGAAAAAACCCAAAAGTCACGCAAACCATATTGAGATACTTTTTAATCTAAAAAGCTATATTTTGTCTTTTATATTTAACTTTTTATATTTATTTATAGAGGTACCTACCCACGCCACATCCGCATGCGAACCGCAACAGGATATAGCTAATATTATAAACGAAAAACTTAAGAAATAACAAATATCTACCTTATTTTGAGTTGTTTAAAAACTACTTTACAAGAAGAGAATTTTGTGGTAATTTTAATAAGGATTTCAGGTCCTATTACATTGGAATAAAGTTCATTATTATATTTCCTATTATTGGGAAAAGGGATGTATAATTATGCAATGTTAGGTGAGAATAAGTAAACTTATTGAGACACTCGCGGTTTTCTATAATATTTTCATGCATTTTCAACGGGTTCTTACCGCGATATTTAATTAATTGAGTTGTCTCGATATTTCAACGTTGTTGCAAACGTCATGATCACGAGAAGACTGGATACTGCGGGTCGATTTAAGAGCAAACAAATCTGTCTACCCTCTTTCTCGTTCGCTTTTGGGCAGTACCACTGGAACTCGAACTCACATCACGACACACCACACTCACTGTATCTACAAGACTCTCTGAACATGAACCCTTAGTGGCTGTTGTGTTTAGCACTGGATTCCACATACTCGATAATCTGAAGCCGTCACCCCTGTTAATAATAATCATCTAAAATAAAAAAAGTGTCGTGACAATTTTTCGTAAGATTTTTTGCGTCTAACCCCCTTTCGATAACGCGCGATAAGGAACTTCGTTCCAAAATGTTTTAACAGAGTTTAACCCAACAAAAAGAGATTCCATGTTATATTCAGACCTTCTTCAGCTGGGAGAAGTTTACATTTCCACCAGACACCACGTATATCCAACTCTTCAGCACCTCGACTAAGTTGCAGTAGTCCGTGAGTCGATCGCGTGCGCCTCAGATGAATGGTTCTATGTCAGTTCAATACTTCTGCGTTTTGTAAGCGTATTACGGATGTAATTATGATGAAAATTCAATTATAATTAATGATCTCATTAGCGAAAATTATCTCTTTTAAGTGTTGCTGTTATCGTATTAAATTTGATTCAATCTGTAACATTGTATCGCCATTTAAGCCAGTGGCTTTGTGATAAATGTTTTTAAACAATGTGTTTTTAATGAGTATTATACACAACAAAAAATTTTGGAGTAGTGGTCAAATTACGCGTGAGCACAGTTTCAAATTCCGGTGCATTTAAATTGGATGAAGAAAAGGTAATGAAATTGGGTTGTTGTAAAGACTTTGAGTAGAGAGTAGATACAAAATTCTTTTTTTTTTTTATTGCGAGATAGATAAACGAGCCTACGGTCCACCTGATGGTAAGCGGTCACCGTCACTCATGAACCTCTGCAATGCCAGGGCAATGAGGGGCTGTTATCTATCGCCTACCGATACAGGACTTTTCTTAAACCTCGTTTAAAGAGGGACACGTCATAGCGCTCCGGGAATATTGCGGATGGAAGAGGTTTTTAAAATCTAGCATAATAGGTATTTACATTTTCATGATATTTAAAGATCTTAAGAGATACATTTTTGTCTAAAACGTGTAACAGTCTTATAAAAACTTTTGTTTGAGGTAGTATTTTCTTCCTATTTAACGACTCAAGTTCAACAGCGTCCAAGCAAGCTATCAAACAACAATCGAAGAATTCCTGGTAATCAGGAAACAACAGAATTGACCTGTTATCGTGGAATTATTTCTTCTGTTTTCATTCCATTCCGATCGTAAACTTCGAACAATGGGCCGGTGGCGGCCATTTAATATTGATAAATTGCAGTATTTGCCAGAAAATTTAATGATTCAATAGGTAAATTATACTCTACGGTCTGCCCAAAACTTAACCTTAGCACCGTAAATAATGTTACCTATGTATTTTTTTTTATTATTTTTTATTGTCGTGTAGGCAGACGAGCTAACGGGCCACCTGATCGTAAGTGGTTACCGTTGCTCATGAACCTCTGCAATGTCATAATAATTACCTAAGCGTTTTATGAAAAGTCAAAACCACAATAGATCGCAAGGGAAGATCGAAGTCGTTGTGAAAGTAAAACAAATACATGTACATTTTTTACAATACTATTGATTAGAGACTGACTTTTATACAAAAATGTGGAACCATTACGGCTCGATAGGCCACTTCAAAATATCACTTTTTCCACGAAGACTCCTGTTTTGGAATGGATTCCCGTTCTGGTCAAAGTATCATGACTTACGTCACTCTGTTTTCTTGACTTGATAAACCTATGCTTTGACATTGCAAATGCCCAAAATTGATGCCTGACGGTAACCTTTATCTTTTTATCTCTAAGTTTGTCGTAATCCCTAACGAATAGTACTTCAATTTCCCTTAAACTATTGAAAAGAGAAACTACTCATCGCACTACTGTTTACTGTCGCTAACAATGACATACAAGACGTGTGATTACACCGTTACATTAACGAGCACTTCACAAGTTCAACACACACACGACAAACATAGTACTGTTATTTTCTCTCCAATCGATTATCATAGGTTATCTTTAGCGAGAAGCGTGGAAAAAGAAGGTAAACCTAGAAATAAAAAAAGTCCTGTATGCATAGGTAACGGTCCCTCATTGCCCCGGCATTGCAGAGGTTCACGAGCGACCGTGACCGCTTATCATCAAGTGGACCGTAAGATTATTTATCTGTATCGCAATAGAAGAAAGATGTCATTGTTATAAAATATTAGATTTTAACTTAGGTAATTTTTGATTAATTTAATTATATTTTAATTTGTTTTTTCTTTTGTATTATAAATAATTATCAATTCTACTTATTTAATTACTATTTTAATGTTAATGTGAAATGTAAGCGTGACTTTAAAAATAAAAAATAAAAAATCATTTATTGCCTGAATGAACTATGCTATGAATTTTATTTATTTATTTTGGGAAACAACAGTACAAGTTATTACATCAAAACAGGGACACAACAAAATTAACTTAGACCAAATAAGTTTCCACCTCTAATCAAGACACAAAAGAGATAGTGGATAATGTACTTAAATTGAATCTCCAAGATACAGGATTACCGAGTTTGGGGACAAATGTAATTTCTTACTGTTTATCACGTTTTTTTGGTCAATAAAGTTATTATTATTATGTGTAACTTATAAGAATACATCGCTGACGTTACACGACATGGTCACCAATGATATCAAAAGCTAACCAATTTTAGATTTCGATCGAATTAAGCCATTTTTACGATCTAATCGTGTACCTAGTATATTTATTTAATCGAAGATTGTAAGTTAAAGAATAAAGTCAGGAAGTATTCAAAACTATTGCAAATTATTGTTCTTCATAAAACTAACACAATGGTGAGAAACTGCACTGAATTTATACCTAAGTTCAAAGTCATTCTGATCAATTCAATTAGGTATAATACGCTTTATATCTTGATAGTTAAAGTTCTGATTCCCTTGACTTTTTTGAGGTTAATACAACATTTTTAATTGAAGACAGGTGTGCTCAACAATTTGATTTACAGAGTAATAAATCAAGTATTTTTTCTGCACGGATAAGTTGCTAATTCTTCAATTATGAGAAAATCGGTGTTAATGAATGAAGTTTTTATTAAATGTTTAGAAAAAACAATGGGTCAAGCGTGCGTTGCGGAGGTTTCCTAAGGTTATAAACTTATTCAGACACTCGCGGTTTTCTATAATACTTTCATGCATTTTCAACGGGTTCTTATCACGATATTTAATTGATTGAGTTGTCTCTGAGAAGACTGCGGGTCGATTTAAGAGCAAACAAATCTGTCTACTCTCTTTCTCGTTCGCTTTTGGGTAGTACCACTGGAACTCGAACTCACATCACGACACACCACACTCACTGTATCTACAAGACTCTGTGAGCATGAACCCTTAGTGACTGTTGTGTTTAGAGAGATCGAGACAACTCAATTAATTAAATATCGTGGTAAGAACCCGTTGAAAATGCATGAAAGTATTTCCTAAGCTTGTGAACTTACCTATCCCTTAATATTTTATTACAATTTTTTTATTACAAAAATGAAGACGACCGACTTCCAGTTTTCAAGAATAGCACGAAAACTACCAGTCTTTATCAAATTTAGTTACATAAGATTATGACCAAAGCGTCAGCATTCTCAAAAAGATTCATCGAAATCGGTTCCAAAAATAAAAGTGCGAACTTTAAAAAATGGAACCCCACCCCCAATCGGTCCACCAGAACAAAAGTTAAAACATAACAAAAAAATACAGATGAATCGATAACCTTCTCCTTTTTGGAAGTCGGTAAAAAATACAAAGGAGGTTTTTGCTCTAAGGCCTATTTATGTCCATTTAAAATAGATTGCAGTGGTACCACTGGTCAGCTCTTGGGAAAAAACCAACGTATATTTTTACGGTCCGAGGATTTCTATGGTCGATGTCTTTATTGAAATGTAGCTAGCAATAAATACATGCTTACGGTAATAAGCATTGGTTTTGCTACCAATTACGTTTTCTCTTCGGGCCGCGCAAATAATAATGCGACCGCATTGCGAGTACTGTTTGAACTCCTTTGTGACGCAGACGAAGTTGCGCGGGTCAGCTAGTATATAATATATATATATATATATATATATATAAATATATATATATATATATATATATATATATTTATCTATAGCATAGAATTTTTACATCTGGAATCAACATCATGACCAACAAAATGAAGCCAATTGAAAGTACGCTAACTCGACTATCTGGCGTTAGAGGGTGCCGAGTGCACACTAACTAATAATGTATTACACTTAAAACTTTACTTTATAATTCATGATTTCAGTATTGATATAAACAACTTACTCACTATTTCTCAGCAGAAGATCTTCCACAAGATGGATGGCCTGGTCATTGTCGCTTGAAGTTACTAGATCAAACAGCGCAGAACCGGTTGTGGCCAAGTTTAGAGGAAACCTATGACCAAGAATGGACGTCTACGGACTGATGATGATGACGAAAAGTTATATAACCACTCAACTGGGAACGTCACTTTTCGCTAGTTGGCGAAACTGGGGACTTCGTTCGGAATCCCTACCCTGTTTGAGCTTCTTTTTAAAATCATCTTTTTATCCAATTAATATTAATTTTTAATTAAACTTTATATTTTTGTAAATCTGTATTATTAAACTAGGCTGTATTTCATTTTCAGCAAGAATATAGTATCTCCGTAAAATATGAGACGATTAAAAAATGTAAACCAAACAAGTTTTAGAACTGTGCTCAATTTTGGCTCCTGCCACAGACTTGGCAAAAGTAAACAAACCAATTTGGTTGCCGATCCCAGTTGAGTGGATAAGTAAATTACCCTCTTAACTAACAATAACTTTATCGAAATTGCAATAAAAACTGTAAAATACTGTTAATACATTGTTCCCATCTGCTATTCACGTAGAAACTCATGGGAAAGTAACCTCTTTTGTATGTTTTGTATGATAAGAATCGTTGTTAAGCGTTTACGATGTGTAATTAAATCAATTAACATTCAATAATATGTTTTGTCTAATAGAAGTCGTAGCTTGAGTTAGCTGATGTAGGTACCTATTGATGATCAACTTCACTATTGAAGCATTTCATGTGAAATGGACACCGACATAGCCCAAAGAATTGCATCTTTGAAGTGGCAATGGGCAGGACACATTGTGCGAAGAACAGATGGCCGATGGGGCCGAAAAGTTCTGGAGTGGCGGCCACGAACCGGTAGGCGCAATGTTGATAGACCCCCCACAAGATGGACCGACGATCTGGTCAAGATTGCGGGAGGTCACTGGATGCAGATGGCGCAGGACCGGTCGATGTGGCGAGGTTTGGGGGAGGCCTATGTCCAGCAGTGGACGACTATAGGCTGATGATGATGATGATGATGGACACCAAATGTTATGTCGTGGATTTTAATAATATTTGGAGGTTTTATACTTCAGTGGAACCTACAAAATACGCATCAAAAGGTACGTCAGAAGAACCTATAAAAATCTATAGAATCATTTTTGAATCTATTAGTCTGGTTTTTATTTTATGTGACCTTAAAAAATCGAAAAATTTGGAAAAAGCATTTTGTCGAAAGAAATTTTGCATTGAATTCAATGGGTTTATCATTGAGTACCTATTTAGTGTGAAAATGTTTTTTTATATCGATTATTAACATTTGTACTGTATTCATTTATTGTCACTTATTTTTTACATTAAATTTTAAAAAAAATTAACAAAGAAATAAAATTTAAACATTAATATAAATCTTGTTTTTTTTTTATCAGTTACAACAACTTTTTAGCAAGCCATAAACAGACACTTGGAACCAAAAATGGATGCTTGTAAAAAGACCACCAAATATTTTTTGATTAATTTAAAATTATAATATGCAGTTAATACGTTAACAAATTTACGTGTTTTGTACAAAAATGGCGTTATTAATGCGCTGATATTGAGCAGGGTCCACTTGTGGGCGGAGAGTTTGGACAGTGGGAAAATTTTGCAAAACAACGACACATAAAATTATGGACATGGCGTGTGTGATATCTTTCTTTTTACATTAGCATTGGTACACAAGCAAACGGTTATCGTTGCTCATAAACGTCTGTAATGCTAAGGAAATAGGTATAAATTAAAGTTCAATTTTATTGCCAACTGCTACTTTTTGTAAACTTATTCAGACACTCGCGGTTTTCTATAATACTTTCATGCATTTTCAACGGGTTCTTACCACGGTATTTAAATAATTGAGTTGTCTCGATATTTCAACGTTGTTGCAAACGTCATGATCACGAGAAGACTGGATACTGCGGGTCGATTTAAGAGCAAACAAATCTGTCTACCCTCTTTCTCGTTCGCTTTTGGGTAGTACCACTGGAACTCGAACTCACATCACGACACACCACACTCACTGTATCTACAAGACTCTTTGATTAATTAAATATCGTGGTAAGAACCCGTTGAAAATAAATGAAAGTGCTACTTTTTGTTTCTAAACTCGTACTTTAAATACTTTAACCGCTTCTGAATATTCATAAAACACAATATTAAACTAAAAAACTGATCTTGTCAACTTTTACATGAAAGTAACAAAATGGCTTGTAAAAAAATCTTTAATCACATATAAAATGGCTTTCAATTAATAAAGTTATTTTTAATAGATCCAAAGATCACCCTGAATCTCAAATATCAGACTGTACTAATTCAGACGCGACGGGAAAGAGTGCCGATGGCGTAACGCGTCGCGTCGTCCCTCATAACCCCGTGCTGGGTTCTGGCCTCAGCCGGGGTTCGGAGGCTGAGTGTGAGCGGTTGGAGGTTTTAGTGCGGTTCAACTCCCACATACCCCGGGCGGGGATCCGGTGATTTCCTCCAACTAAAAAAAAAAATACTAATTCAGACTTGCAATAGCATGCTACGCCAATGCAGAAAGCTCGCGAGCGAAACAGCAATAAAAATCAATCAAATATTTTAGAAAAAATCGTTACAACTGTTAGTCATCTGCAATTATAACAACACACGAACGATACAAAGAAACTTCTCTGTACGAAGTAATGCTAAAGAATGCAAATAGCATGTAACTAAGTATTCCTAACCCATATTTTACATTTGAGTAACTATGAAACGACACGCATTGCATGGAAAAGTTTTAGTGTGATTCTAATCTGTGTAAGAATTGACCGAATTCCGAAAAGCAGTAGGGAGCAATTTGTGAATGAACCGATTTCGATGATTCTTTTTTTGTTAGAAAGCAGATACTTTGGACATTATATTGTGTAAATTTGATAAAGATCTGACTAGTAGTTTTTGTGCTATTCTTCAAAAATTTAAGTCGGTCGTTTTCATTTTTGTAATGAAAATTTTGTAATAAAACTATGTGATGTACCTTTACTAATGTAGATGTCATAGTGATGATGTGTTTTTAATAATGATTGCTTTTATCTTTAAGAAAATGAGCATAACGGATCGAACGAACGGGAAAATATGATTATGTACCTATCACAGTACACCGCAGAAGTGTTCTGATTAAAAACTATGTCTAAGTATTGGATCAGAAATATTTTTAAATCTGTTAAGCTAAACTGAATGTCAATTAAATTTAGATCTAGAATTGCAAATAATGCCACATCCAAAATTAAGAACAACAATTTACAAAGTCCTTGTTTCATTTTATGCGTGCGTAGGCGAAGATCGGACAAAGAGGATCATTGACACAGGACCTGATACTTACTCGTAATTATCCTGTCGCGATACGGTACTCTGATTATTAATTAAATAACAAATTAGTATGACGAGGGAAACTAAGTCATTAATCATTGAAAGAGAATTTTTAAAGGAATAGGGGAAGATGAATATAAAATTAGACGTAAAAAAACTTTTTGGAACGAAGTTCCTTATCGCGCGTTATCGAAAGGGGGCTAGACGGAAAAAAATCTTACGAAAAGTATCGCTAGATGGCGCTGTAATCAAAATCTTTTAAAACAAGTACATTCACGCGCGTTACGTTAACAAAAAATAAAAGATATCTTTTCATCGAAAGGAACTTCGTTCTATTCGGGTGTCCCATGACACCTCTCAAGTTTTTTTTTTAAAGAAATATAGTGGTAATTAAACAAGTAAAACGAGCCTAAACATGATGAGTGTATCTTGCTTAGTACAGGAGTTCCTATAGCTACCTCTCCACCAAAAGGTCAGCTCCATGGTACTATATTATTGCATTGTCACAATATAACGTGCAAAATGTCAGCTCAATCACAAACCCGGAATTTAGTTAAATTTCACTAGCAAGATTCCACCTAAACTTACATTCTTACATCCAGTTAATATAAAGCTTGTAAACTTGAGGGAATCTCACGAAAAGTTCTATCTCATGTCTACCACTATCCACAGAGACCCTTATGTCGCTAACATATGCCCAGGTGCGACCATTAGTCAATGTCTGGCAGTATCAATGTGATGGTAACCGCGAGTCGCCATGTGGTTTCCTGGAGACTCGTAAACACTTCGATTAGGGAGTAATTTGTATAGGAGCGGACTCAGTTCATGTTTTAGGGGTCTTTTTTGCACAGCGTTTTATGGCTTTATTTTAGTAACGGTAAACTATTACATAGTAAGTACCTAGTCGTGGCCGAGTGGTCGAAGCGCTTCCTTCCGTTCGGGAGGTCGCGGGTTCAAATCCGGCCGGCTTGTTCCTCTAAATCTAAATGTGGAAAAGATTTATGTGCAATTTTTCACAACACCACTGGCTAAAAACGGTGAAGGAAAACATCGTGAGGAAACCTGCATGTCGGAAAAGGGTTCTGAAAATCCTTTGAAGATATGTGAAGTTCCAAATCCGCACTGGGCAAGCGTGGTGGACTATGCCTAATCCCTCTTCTGAGGAGACCTGAGCCCAACAGTGGACAGTAATGGTTTGGTACAGACAAACAGACAGAAACTATTACAAGGTAAGATAGTAAAGTTAACATTCTCACCAATGGTCAAAAATGTAATATCCAAGAAATAAAAATACATCTTGATTTTTTTATTGCAAGACAGATTAACGAGCCTGCGACCTATCTGATGGTAAGTGCCACTAAGTGGATACCGTCCTTCGTGAGCCTCTAATACCAGGGCGTGGGTCCGTTACCCATCACCTACTTTTTTGATGATTAAAGAAATTGTCGAATCATCCGATTCTTTTGTAATTAAGTAAAAAATATACATGGTGAGGTGACATCTATAGGGATATTAGACAGCCAGAAACGAGTGAAGAGAACGGGGTAAACTACTTAAAGAGACTCGATATCAACAGTGGGCAGTTGTAGATATAGTACCCCCAGTACCCCCACTAAATACAACCCTGCTCTTTCAAAGTTCCTATTCCTAATTTAGGCTATCATGCACGTGCACTTATTTATTAAGCGGTTGTCCAGCTAAATACGGTAACACCACCCTATTTGAGAGTTTGTATTCAATTAAACATAATAAGAGCAATAATTATGAGTCTATTTGTAGATAATGGAGATAACCACTGGAGTATTAAGTCAGGATAAGGTTGAATTATCAAATGGCTTAGAAGTTTCTGGATTTATAACAATTATTTAGATTATTATATAACAACTCATGTCATGTGAATGTTTATGAGTACATAATATGTAAATCTTTCACGAAAATTGCTTGAATGGATTTGATTTCAAACTTTTTTGTATGACTTAAGTGACCTAAGACTTAAAATATTGATGCTACAGTTTCTAAAACAATTGATTAAAATATAACGATTATAAACTTATTCAGACACTCGCGGTTTTCTATAATACTTTCATGCATTTTAAACGGGTTCTTACCACCATATTTAATTAATTGAGTTGTCTCGATATTTCAACGTTGTTGCAAACGTCATGATTACGAGAAGACTGGATACTGCGGGTCGATTTAAGAGCAAACAAATCTGTCTACCCTCTTTCTCGTTCGATAACGATTATAACGATTAGTTGAAATGCTGATATTTAGAGGTGTTCAAATAGCCTCGTCTAGGCACTACGGTACGGAAAATTCTAGAAATTACTACCGTCACATACCTCTGATATCTTTCACAATTTTCAAATTACAATGTAAATAAAACCATCATTCTCATTATCTTTATATTGTTACCGTTTAAGTACTTTTACTTCGATAGTTTTATAAGCATGGATGGAGATATTGCAAGATGAAAATATTCAAATTAAAACTGAATTTCTTCGTTATCTCTGATCAAACTTCATGCTCTGTGAACAATCGTGTACTGTAGTTTGCTCACTGTGATAAATAGTAGCAACGTAATGACTTAAGGTTCCGGCATTTTTGTTCTAAATATTTTTTTTATTTCCATGTAGACAGACTTATGTGCAGTTTTTCAAAACACCACTAACTAACACGGTGATGGAAAACATCGTGAGGAAACCTGCATTTCAGAAAAGGGTTCTAAAAACCTTTTGAAGATATGTGAAGTCCCCTATCCGCATTGGGCAAGCGTGGTGGACTATGTCTAATCCCTTTTCCGAGGAGACCTGAGCCCAGCAGTGATCAGTAATGGGTTGTTACAGTATAGACAGACAAGCTAACGGAGGACTTAATTGTTAGTGGTTACCGTCGCTCATGATGATACCGACCTCTGCAATGTCAAAAGACAAGGCCCCCTACCTACAACCTTGTCTGTACCTCTTAATATTTCAAATCCACTCGCTAAAAACTGCCAAATAAACTGGTATGAAGTAACCAACCCGCATTGTTTGATGGACTACCTATGCCTGATCTGCTAGCTGTACCTAATCAATAATGAGTAGTGAAATCTATTTCCAAAAGTACTAAGTATGACAATAAAAAATATTTTCATGCATTTTCAACGAGTTCTTACCACGATATTTAATTAATTGAGTTGTCTCGATATTTCAACATTGTTGCAAACGTCATGATCACGAGAAGACTGGATACCAAGAAAACCGCGAGTGTCTGAACAAGTTTAAAATTAAAAATATTTTGCATACGTAATTAACTAAGTTTATTATTACTCATTTACCTATGAAATTTAGTAGAGGCTCTACTATGTCATATTACAGACTTCCATGAGTGACGGTAACTTAGCAACAGCAAAGCCAGTACGCGTCGTAGGACATCGCATTATAATTACCAGCAGCGTTTAGGCACGAGACACAATAGCATACAAAACATACATTTACGAGCATTTTGAGCGACATTTCCAAATATTTTACATACGCTGTAAATTGTAGGCAGAATAGTCTGCCTCTCAGTATGAAAATTAAAAAAAATCATTGTTAACTAATTACCGTATCCATCATTAACAAGAGATAAGTATTAATTAGACGCTTCATTTACTATACGTCGAACGGAGATGAAATTGATGAACCAGCTTCATCGACGAATAAATACATAATACGTAGATGCAACGAAAAAACAAATCGTGTTTTTTACAAATTTAATCCGATAGTCGCGTGGATTTTATGCTTTGTAATCATTAGTTATTTATTTTAAATTAACTAATGGACTGGGGAATGTATAGTTGTTCTTGTGATTGAAATTGGACTACTTTATTTCAAAGTTGTTCAGCAATAAGTTCTGGGAGTGAAGTTTTTTTAAAAAGAGTCAATTTCGCCAGTTGACTAGGACAGGCTAAGATTTCAAATACTTATTTCTGGACCTTAATGTAATGACTAAAAATAAGTTTATAAAACATACTTTTCCTTTTCCGAGGCACACAAATCAGTCAAGACTCAACATACTGTTTTTAAAAAATATGTTGATTAGAGAGTTAATGTAATTACCTGAGTAATGAAACCTGTAACTAAAGCTTTGATTATTATCAGTTTGGCCTGGCAGCAGAACCATCTGAATCCCAGTCATCAAATATATTATTATAGTAGCCGCAACAGTAGTAGTTTATATGCCTTTTTTAAAATAACGCACACTTAAGGGGGCGACGGGAAAGAGTGCCGAGGGCGTAACGCATCACGCCGTCCCTCATAACCCCGTGTTGGGTTCTTGCCTCAGCCAGGTTTCGGACTCTGAGTGTGAGCAGTTGTAGGTTTTGGTGCGGTTCAACTCCCACATATCCCCCGCCCCGCGGGTGGGAATCCGGTGTTTTAAAAAAAACGCACACTTAAACCTAATAATCTAAGAAAAGGTACTTAGTTACGGCCCGCCTAGGATTCGTTCACACAAAATGCATCAGAGACAGTCAACACGTTGTTGCTTCAGTCAATCAAGTAAGAAAAGGCAAAACGAATTTCCCTAATCAATCAGGACAATCGCCGGATGTCGTTCCAACACACGCAGAAATTACAAACGTTCAATAATCTTTCTTCTATTTGAAATGATTTTATTGATGCTAATCCTACATGATGGACGCTGGCACGCGAACCAGTCATTAATCATTCAGAGATCATTGGTAGAACACGTGTATCAGTCAAGAGTTTTCACGGTACGATTACTCTTGTTTATAACTATTTATACGCATAATAAATTGCAAAGATTTATCTGTGGGTGTAGAGCAGTCATAAGACTACTGAGAAAAGTAATATTTGTATGAAATATGAAAATGATCGTCCATTTTCTAATTATTGCACAAAATTCGGACTTATCCAACTGTTGGCCATTTCATTTCTATACAAAGAAAGATTTTTCAGATCTCTGTGGTGTCCCTGAAAATTGCTCGTCTATCTAAGATACAATAGAACAAAAAAATAGCCTAATAGCCTAATTGGATCGGGCACCCTTATTGCATAAATAACAGAACAATCTGTCAAGAACTTTTTCTTTTGTTAGCACTTTAAAAAATATACTAATCTTCTCATCAAATGAATTGCTGTTCGTTAGTCTCGCTAAAACTCAAGAACGACTGAACCGATTTGGCTTATTTTAATCTTGAAATATTCGTAGAAGTCCAGGGAAGGTTTAAACGGGAAAAACGGTTTGAGAAAATTTCCTTATGTGACGCAGACGAAGTTGTGTGGGCCAGCTAGTCTTATATATAAAAATGAATTACTGTTCGTTAGTCTCGCTAAAACTCGAGAACGACTGAACCGATTTGGCTAATTTAATCTTGAAAAATTCGTAGAAGTCCAGGGAAGGTTTAAACGGTGAGAAAATTTCCTTATGTGACGCAGACGAAGTTGTGTGGGCCAGCTAGTCATATATAAAAATGAATTGCTGTTCGTTAGTCTCGCTAAAACTCGAGAACGACTGAACCGATTTGGCTAATTTAATCTTGAAATATTCGTAGAAGTCCAGGGAAGGTTTAAACGGTGAGAAAATTTCTTTATGTGACGCAGGCGAAGTTGTGTGGGCCAGCTAGTATTGTATACTTTTTAAAGTGTAAATATAATAATTTGCGATTAAAATATGCTATAATACCATACGTCCTTCTTCAATTTTGGCCATCAATCGTGAAGACATGCACGAATTCATTCATACCTGGGAACCAGTAACAATAGGGCTATGAATGCCAAACTTGGCTTCCGTATTTGGTGTGGTGATGCCATAATCGGCTCATACACGTGTCAGACCAGCGTTCGTATGTGAGAAGTGAACGAAATGGACAGGACGACAATGGAATATGTAATATGAATGGTCATTTTCGTAGGGTTGAGTTAACTTGTCTTATTTAAACTATACTCTAATCTATTGTACTTAAAAGAGTAAATACTGCACTATTTAGAGAAACTTTAATCATACACAACTATTTGAAACGGGTTCTTATGTAAAACAAAGTATCTCGGTCCCTATATCCCCATATGTATGCTTAACTCTTTAAAACTACGCAACAAATTTTAATGCGGTTTTATAAATATTTAAGTGAAAGGTCTACGTGTATAAAACATGCATGATATAGTAGAGAAACACTTATAGTTTTAGCAGTTTTAAATGTCATATAAATAAGCATACTGACTGCACTAACTGAACCCCATCACTATTACTAAACGGGTTCTTACCACGATTATTTTTCAATGATTGGTCCCGATAGCGGTTCAGTGGTACCAGAAAACGAACGAGAAAGTGGGTAGACAGATTTGTCTGCTCTTAAATGACCTACCCGCAGTTACTCAGTCTTCCCGAGATCATGGCGCATACAACAGTGCTGAAATATCGGGACGCTCATTTAAAAATAATCGTGGTAAGAACCCATTTAGTAATAGTGTAAGTGATGTAGATAACCGCGAGCTTTTAAAGTAATTTATGAACTCTCCATTCGTGACGTAGACGAAGTTGCGCAGTCCAGCTAGTTAGTAAAAAAACTTAGCCGTGCCAGCCCTGCACAAGTAAGCACACGTCGGCATCCACTTCCTAAACGGGAGACAGGAAGCTCACCGGACGCGGTCGAAAGCTCCGCGAGTTTTATTGCCTAAGTAATTCAATTCACAGTTATTCGAAGCTTTCCACTTCAACTACCTTTTCATTAAGATGGATGTGTTAATCGCCAAAAGTATTGTAAGACCATGTAGGGACAAATATATGGTCCACGTGTGAGTGGCTTTTGAAATGTATTGTGACTTTCTTTTGTTTTCGAATGACATCTCAAAATGGGGTTATCAAGTTGACTTTACATTTTTTTGTTTGTTTCTGAATGATCTAGGAGCTGATGAACCCCAGTACTTTGTCTATAATACTAATATTATAAAGGGGAATGGTTTGATTGTTCGTTTGTCTCGAGTACCTAGGCTCCGAAACTACTCCACCGATTTGAAAAATTATTTCACCGTTGGAAAGCTACACTATCCCTGAGTAACATAGGCTATATTTAGTTTTAAAAAAATAGAGATTCGTAGTAAAACTTCAATAATGTAAGCCAAGTTGTAAAAAAAATACTATGGGTTGAGCTCCCCTCCTCGGTATTCCCTGAGCGCTATGACTTATCCTTCTTCAAACGAGGCTTGAGGAGGGTCCTTAAATTTAGGTCGTAGCGACCCCTCAGTGTCCCCTGACATTGCAGAGGTTCATGAGCGACAGTAACCACTTACTATCAGGTGGGCCGTTGGCTCGTCTGTCTACATGGCAATAAAAAAAGAGAAAAAAAACCTAAACACTTTTCCAAAACCCGACTCGTTACTTAAATTAGCTAGCAATTTACTGCTACGAGATATCCAAGATCTTAAAAGTTTATATTAAAAAGTTTTCTTTAAAATAAATTTTGTATAGCGCGAAATTTTGTACATTTTGTTTTCGATGGCATTACAATATTATGTACTTTACATATTAGAGACAAAGCTCCGCTGTCAATAAAACTCTTCGGTAGCCATCCTACCCATTAAAACCAGTAACTTCTTTACTAAACAGACAGCTCGTAAAATAACTTTTTTTTAAGATTATCTTTACGATGTTTTAACGAGTTTGTATTCTTACGGCGCTACTGTTAATACACGGACATTATTAAAATAAACATATTCAGGTACCCTACCTGTGTTTTGACCGACTTGAAAAAGTCGTATTTTTCTTGTTTTTGTGTGTGGATACTGTATATTTTTTATTACCACCCGGCGTCGAGGTGGAGTTCATCCTTATTATATGGAACCACCGTCCATCCACGGTCCGTTTCAGAAACACTTTTTTGTCACGCACCATCCGGCTATGGAATGAGCTCCCCTCTTCGGTATTCCCAGAGCGCTATGACTTGTCCTTCTTCAAATGAAGCTTGAGGAGGGTCCTTAAAGTTAGGTCGTAGGTAGCGACCCCTCAATGTCCCCTGACATTGCAGAGGTTCATGAGCGACGGTAACCACTTACGATCAGGTGGCCCGTTGGCTCGTCTGCCTACATGTAATAAAAAAAAAGATACCACACACAGGCCTACATGCGGTGATTTGACCGATTCCAATAATTCTTTTTACTTCTCTCTTCTTTATGAAAGTTGAAGCTCGTCGAAAGATTTTAGTAGAATTTAAAGTAAAATTTAGATTAGTTAAATTATTACTAATTTATCTCTTACCTGCTTAATGAGACGAATATAGGTAGGGTCGCCATCTTGACAAATTATCTGAAAATATTTTAAAAATAAATAATTTACTGTATCGAAAAAAACCCAAGTGGTTACCACCATATTTTTTTTCTAATATCCGACCTATTTAATCAGTGGCGGAAGCATAGACAATAGAGTCATTCGATAAGCCCAGAAACCATTGTTCCGAAGCAAAATAACAATGGATCTATTTCGGTGCTTGTCAGTATTCTATTACTGTGTTGAAAACTGTATTGATGGTAATTAAAATATACTATCACTGCCTACTGCTGGGGTAAGGTCTCCTCAGTAGAGAGATCAGGTATCGTCCACTATGTGTTTAGTTGAACGAAATCGCCTGGATTCCTACACACCCTGTGGGGTATGTGAGAGTTGAACCGCATTAAAACCTCCAACCGCTCACACTCATCACCAGACGACGGCGTTACGCACTACGGCACTCTTTCCCGTCGCGTCGCTCCAGACCATTACGCTTGCCTAGTGCAGGGGACTTCACTTATCTTAGAAGTGTTTGGAACCGTCTACAGTTTTCCTTCATTCATTTTAGCCAGTAGTGTTATGCACATAAATGGGTTAAAAATTCAGACCGGCCGAGGTACATCTAAAAACTAAATGTGAAAAAGATTTATGTGTATGTAAGTCAAAGTCAAATCATTTATTTCAAATTAGATGTGGACACACATACATTTTGAATGTCAAAAAAAAATCAAAAGTTCTACCACCAGTTCGCTAAAATGACGCCTCCGTCCTGAGAAGAACCGGCGCAAGAAACTCAGCGGGCATGTCTTTTTTTAATTTAATATATTTTTTTTCTTTTTTTTTTATATTGTTTTACAATATTTTTGTTTTTAACAAATGTATCAATTGAAATGGCCCGGGACGAGCACCTCATTCCCATTTTGTGCAGTCATTTATAATGGGTGATTTTTTTGAGGTTAGGATTTTCATGCATTAGTATTTGCTCAGATTTTTTGAGGTTATGATTTTCATGCATTATTATTTGCTCAGTATGCTTTGACATTTCATCATGAATAGACTTACTAACGAGCAACGCTTGCAAATCATTGAATTTTATTACCAAAATCAGTGTTCGGTTCGAAATGTGTTTCGCGCTTTACGCCCGATTTATGGTCTACATAATCGACCAAGTGAGCAAACAATTAATGCGATTGTGACCAAGTTTCGCACTCAGTTTACTTTATTGGACATTAAACCAACCACACGAATGCGTACAGTGCGTACAGAAGAGAATATTGCGTCTGTTTCTGAGAGTGTTGCCGAAGACCGTGAAATGTCTATTCGTCGCCGTTCGCAGCAATTGGGTTTGTGTTATTCGACCACATGGAAGATTTTACGCAAAGATCTTGGTGTAAAACCGTATAAAATACAGCTCCTGCAAGAACTGAAGCCGAACGATCTGCCACAACGTCGAATTTTCAGTGAATGGGCCCTAGAAAAGTTGGCAGAAAATCCGCTTTTTTATCGACAAATTTTGTTCAGCGATGAGGCTCATTTCTGGTTGAATGGCTACGTAAATAAGCAAAATTGCCGCATTTGGAGTGAAGAGCAACCAGAAGCCGTTCAAGAACTGCCCATGCATCCCGAAAAATGCACTGTTTGGTGTGGTTTGTACGCTGGTGGAATCATTGGACCGTATTTTTTCAAAGATGCTGTTGGACGCAACGTTACAGTGAATGGCGATCGCTATCTTTCGATGCTAACAAACTTTTTGTTGCCAAAAATGGAAGAACTGAACTTGGTTGACATGTGGTTTCAACAAGATGGCGCTACATGCCACACAGCTCGCGATTCTATGGCCATTTTGAGGGAAAACTTCGGAGAACAATTCATCTCAAGAAATGGATCGGTAAGTTGGCCACCAAGATCATGCGATTTGACGCCTTTAGACTATTTTTTGTGGGGCTACGTCAAGTCTAAAGTCTACAGAAATAAGCCAGTAACTATTCCAGCTTTGGAAGACAACATTTCCGAAGAAATTCGGGCTATTCCGGCCGAAATGCTCGAAAAAGTTGCCCAAAATTGGACTTTCCGAATGGACCACCTAAGACGCAGCCGCGGTCAACATTTAAATGAAATTATCTTCAAAAAGTAAATGTCATGTACCAATCTAACGTTTAAAATAAAGAACCGATGAGATTTTGCAAATTTTATGCGTTTTATTGTTTAAAAAAGTTCTCAAGCTCTTAAAAAATCACCCGTTATAACCATTAAGTTTATAATATAATATAATGCAATTCCATAACACTTATACTGACTTAGACTACTACTACTACTTACTAGACAAGCGTGGTAGACTTTGCCTGATCTCTCTACTGAGGAGACTTGAGCCCAGCAGTGGGAAGTAATCAATAAATCTAAGTTACAATCAGATTTGAATACAACCTCTTAAGCTCAAAATCTTATAATGAAGTCGATAAGGTAAATTAACGAAGGTTTCAAAACAATATTATTTTGATTCTTAAAAGATATAAATTATGCAAATTTTAACTAGATAATATAATCTTTAAATACTCGGTTTAAATCGATTTAGAATATTATACCATTATTTTAACCACTCAACTGGGATCGGCAACCAAATTGGTTTGTTTACTTTTGCCAAGCCTGTGGCAGGAGCCAAAATTGATCACAGTTCTAAAACTTGTTTTGTTTACATTTTTTAATCGTCTCATATTTTACGGAGATGATTTATTTTCGCTGAAAATGCAATACAGCGTCGTTTAGTAATAAAGATTTACATAAATATAAGGTTTAATTAAAAATCAAAATTAAAAATTATTGGAATAAAATGTTTTTAAAAAGGGGCTCAAACACGGTATTGATTCCGAACGAAGTCCCCAGTTTCGCGATCTAGCGAATAGTGACGTTCCCAGTTGAGTGGATAATATAATCTTTAAATACTCGGTTCAAATCGATTTAGAATATTATACCATTATTTTAAGACCTTCATTCCTTTAAACACTATTAGACAACCATGGGTCATCTTAAGTTTGTAGTATGAAACAGAGGGTGTACAAAATCGATTTCAATATATTGTTCTAAATAAATAAAGGGTGTAGTATTACACTATGATGAGTCACTGTTATTGCAGCTGTGTTTGTAAACAGTAAAACAGTCAACTGTTTTTTTTTTTTTTTTTTTTTTTTTTTTTTTTCAGTTGGTGGAAATCACCGGATCCGGTATGTGGGAGTTGAACCGCACTAAAACCTCCAACCGCTCACACTCAGCGTCCGAACCCCGGCTGAGGCCAGAACCCAGCACGGGGTTTGGAGGGACGGAGCGACGCGTTACGCGCTCGGCACTCTTTCCCGTCGCTCCGTCCCCGTACTAACTGTTTTTTTTTTCCTTAGGTTATTTAGCATGGTGCGAAAATCTATAATACTTTATACCTATGTCCTATCGTTTATGAGATACGTGACCTCCGGGTAAAATAAGAGTATCTACACGATAGTTTCAACATATCGTCAGATGAGCCGTCAGCATTATTAGCTACTTGGTGTTGATTGAAAATTTTGATACAGGTAGCCAAAACTTAGGTTAAAATTTTTAAGTTTCTATAAAATAAAATACAAGTACATTTTCAGATTTCCTATTAACTCTAAATGGGTATAGAATTTAATACAAGAGATGAAGAAGTATTTTCAATAAATTTAAGTGCTGCGTCAACTTTAAATGGCAATTTATCGGCTTAACAATTGAAATCAGCCATCAGCTAAGTTTTTAAATTAAAAGTAATAAACAAACAAATACATACCAAAAAAATTATCATAAAAGCAACACGGAATCACAAAAACTTAGAACAACACATTTTTAAACAAAAATTAAAAAAAAATCAAAACACCAATTCTAAATTCAAACAAACGTCAAAATCACAACGTTTCGTAAACAAATAACGTTCCTTATTCAAAAAAGCGCGGCAACACGTCACGCGTCCATAACGTCACTCGTTTATCTATCAAACAAAAATGGCTGACAAGCGTTTTGTTTATACCATGGTTTATTTTTATGGTCTTTGCATGGGGTTGCGGCCATAATTCAGATGAAAGAGCGGGAAATTTTATCCGCGCATGCGTGGTGGTCGCAATCTCGAAATACGCGAATACCATATTTATTTAGGAACAAATGTATCGCGTGGGGTAAATACTCGTAGAACCCTAAACATAGATTTTAGATCGATAGTAAATCTATGAGTAGAACGGAATTTTATGAATGAAAAATAGATAATTATAATTCAGTATTTAGGGTTAGCTATACCTTAGTGGGATACAGATTGTCGCGAACAGCACTGGCCGCTAATAGATTGCATGTTTTTATAAAAACTTTTTAAATATATCAGTCGTCATCGAACTCTCGTTTATATACATCGGTGACACAGATAAATACTAATCTCATAAAGGTATTAATAAAACAACTCAAGTTGGGTTCAATTTTAATTGTTCGTTTCATTTAAAAACGAAGGTTGAATATCTGTGGTAGATTGATTGAGTGCCTCCTCCTTTTTGGAAGTCGGTCAAAAAGGTTAAAACAGTGATGAACTGTACTGTACTGTACCAACCCATTATTGCCCACTGTTGGGCTCAGGTCTCCTCAGAAGAGGGATTGGCATAGTCCACCACGCTTGCCCAGTGCGGATTGGGGACTTCACATATCTTTAAAGAATTTTTAGAACTCTTTTCCGATATGCAGGTTTCCTCACGATGTTTTCCTGCACCGTTTATGGTGCAGTGGTGTTGTGAAAAATTGCTCATAAATCTTTTTCACATTTAGATTTAGAGGTACAAGCCGGCCGGATTTGAACGTCGCAAGGAAATCTACATATTGGTGAAGAATGAAGAATTAAAAGTCGAAGAAAGGGGATTTTTCATAGTGGCGAGTTTGGAAGACTATACTTGACCATGCGAAAAAGATTTAGCTCCATAATGAGTTGATACAAACAACTTCGCGTTTATGATAAGTAGCCTTACACTATTCCTACTAATACAAGCCTAGTGCGAGAGCTACTAGAATACTTCAAAGAATAAAAACGCGACTAAAACCATTAATTACTTTCTAGAGTAAATTGAGTAGTCGTGATTACTATAATACCTTATAAAACAATGGGTCCAAACCTATCTACAAAAAACATTATAAAATTTAATATGCCTTGTTCAAAAAAAGTCTTATTACTAACAATAAGTATTGCGGCAGGTCCACACTCCACAGGAAGCACGCTCGACCGCGCGTATCGGGCCTTACGAGATATCTTGCCTCGTGCTTTACTAAATAAAAGCATTATAAAAACTAATATATTGGCGTTTGTGAATTAATATTTAATATTAGTTGTTTTTACAGTGTCTGGAATTGGTTTAATTAGCTCTTATAGCTCGGGTCGTGTGCTGGTTGAGGTAAAAAATAACCTTTAAACCTGGTAACTATGTCGTGTTAGTCAGATTTTTTAACCCTAAAATCATTTTATATACTTGGCTGCTGTAGCTAAGTGCTGAGGTAATCGTTACACGTGACTTGTCCTTCTTCAAACGAGGCTTGAGGAGGGTCCTTAAAGTTAGGTCGTAGGTAGCGACTCCTCAATGTCCCCTGACATTGCAGAGGTTCATGAGCGACGGTAACCACTTGTGATCAGGTGGCCCGTTGGCTCGTCTGCCTACATGGCAATAAAAAAAAACATTCATTTTTTTTGTCGTCAATACAACACTAATGCGATAAACCTATTTGGAAGTTTCTTTGCAGATACTAAATCAATACGAGTACCTACTGAATTATCTGTAAACACACCTATCGACTAGTGATAATAGTCTCGTGTTTTTTTATTTCGTTTCGACTCTATTGCCGCCAATTTTATACAATTATGATAGAATTTTAGAAATAGTATCACTTGACTGAAATAGCAATCATCATTATCAAAACGTCCACTGCTGGACATAGGTATCCCCCAAAGATTTCCAATGCTCGCGATAATAGCTATAGCAATTTCTCTATGCTAATCCTAGCGCGACGGGAAAGAGTGCCGATGGCGTAACGCGTCGCGTCGTCCCTCATAACCCCGTGCTGGATTCTGGCCTCAGCCGGGGTTCGGACACTGAGTGTGAGCGGTTGGAGGTTATAGTGCGGTTCAACTGCCACATACCCGGATCCGGTGATTTCCTCCAACTAAAAAAAATAAAATAAAAATGCTAATCCCAATTCTATAAAATTGTTCCGGCATTTTCGGACCTACGACGAACTAAACATTAAATTTAAAAAAAAAATACACTAACAGTTGGTAATAGCACTTTCCGCTGATTTATTTAATGGCTACGATAATTATAAAAAATGCTTTAAACACGCTCACGCCACGAGCCGAGTAATACCAGCCCTAAAGATTTAATTGAAGGAATAACTTACTTTTTTGTTGGAAAATAATAAAATCAAGGTATCCACCCGAGCGTAACTAAGAACAAAGGTATCCTTCTGACCGCAAAGGTCAAAAAACCTTTGCTTCGAATAATAATGTCGAAGAAAATCATTCAGTACCTAGGCAGACTATTACTACTGCTTTTTACTTTAGAACGCAATCCTTTTTCAAATATTTGTGTAGTTACAACTAAGTATATTTTAATAGCCCAAAGAATAAGCAAGTTGAAGTGGCAGTGGGCGGGCCACATAGCACGTAGAACCGATGGCCGTTGGAGCACGAAGGTTCTGGAGTGACGCCCGCGTCAAGGCAAGCGCAGTGTGGGACGACCAGCTGCAAGGTGGACGGATGATCTTTGTTGGCGACAGGCTCACTCATTGCTATTTACTTGTGACGTCAGACCTTAGACTGTAGGTAGTTTTAAGTTTATTTATAAATTTACATTTAGTTTTATTTTAAGTAGGTAGGTGATAATAAAATAGAAGCCATGTTCGATACAAACTAGCGGGCGCGTAAAACGACTTGCGCAACATTGTACGTTATTAATTCGATCTATTAGTTTAAAAGTATAAAATCTGTGTAATCTCAATAAATAAAGTGATTCCTAACTGTGTGTGTATATATTTCGTGCTCGGCTGACCCAGAACATCCACAAAAAGTGGTCCATCGAGACGGATCATCATGTTCCACACACCGCCTCAACCGAGCTCTGGAATTAGCCGTGTACGGGATAATGAAGTGCCAGCTAGCATAAAACATTTCAAAACGCCGGCACCTTCGAGTACAAAAAGCGAAAACAATAAATCACGTTCTACGACGTCATCAGCAAGGTATCGACGTTCGCAACTGGTCTTGGAAGCAGCCAAGAAAAAAGCACAGATACAAATTGACCTAATAGATCGACAGCTGGAAGCAGATTTAGCCGAATTACAGGAACCTCTCGAAAATTACAGTCCACACAAAGAAGGATCTTGTGCTAAGCAAGATGTGGAGCAATGGCTCGAACGGAGTCGCCTAGATATGCAGTCCATCCACTTTGATGGTTTACCGACGGATGAGCTGCAACCGGCAATGGCCAAGGCGGCAGATACCGTTGCTCCAACCCCACCTGTAGCAGCGTGTAATACAACGGCACCGATGAAAAAATCTGGCGTCACGGAAATGGTACAGATGTTGGCAAGCGCACTCCGGGACCTCGCACCTGCCACTACGTCATCGAACAACAGCAACCTGTTAACTCGTCTGTGTACACCCAAGGAATTACCACAGTTCTCAGGCGAACCATTGGAGTGGTTGCAATTTAAGCAGGCCTACAATGAATCTACCGAGGTTTGCAAGTTCAGCCCTCAAGAGAACATGTGGAGACTGAGGAAGTGTCTCCGCGGTGCAGCATGGGATGCCGTGTCTGCATTATTCATCTCTGCAGCATCACCATCCAAAGTCATGTCCACATTAGAACTGCGATTTGGAAACCCCGAATACCTAATTTCCAAAATCATCGCAGAAATCAAGAAATTACATCCGATGTCTCACGATTACCACAAAGACATAGTGCAGTTTTCTGTGAAAGTGAGCAATCTGGTCGAAGCAGTGCGAGCGGTCGGACATAAGGAGTACTTACAAGGTATGAGTGTTGTCTCAATTATATTGTCTAAATTCCCACCAATATTATTATCAAGATGGTCCGACTACAGTTTTCCGCTCATAACCACTCAACAAAAATCAAGAATAATAATTTTATCTGATTTCCTGAACGAAGAAGCTATTAAAATATCAACTACTTCTAATATATATTTGAATAACCCTCGCACTGACCAGTATAAATATAAAAACAACGAAAGTTACAATCGCTCACACACTATGTTATTACAAACAAAACACGAAGAAAGTACGTGTCAATTCTGCCGCAAAACAAAACACAAGCTCACCGATTGTAAAATATTCAAGAAAGCATTACGCAAGACTCGATGGGAATATGTGAAACGCAACGGGCTGTGCTACAAGTGCATAGTGTCTCGACATACGCACGACGCGTGCACCGCGCCTTGCTGCGATAAGTGCGACCGTCCGCATCATCCGCTACTACACATCGACGCTAAGGACGCAAAAAACTACGCGACGGCGACGACTTCGGTGACGACATCGACAACGACACCCTGGAACTCAGAGACGTCCCAGGTGGTCCAGAAGTCATCCTGTGAACCTGTAAATAATAATCAAGTAGTTGCGCACATAAACGCGAGTGAAACAACTGTGTTATTAAAAGTGGTGCCAGTCCGTATACATACGTATAACGGCATAGTTAATACATACGCGCTGCTAGACGACGGATCTACAGTGTCATTAATGAGTGCGGGGCTAGCGAGACGCGCGGGTGTGACCGGCCGATGTGAAACTATGCGAGTGCGCGGCGCTTGGAATGATGAAATTGTTTGTAAATCGGTAATCGCTAACGTAAATATATCTAGTATGGACAATAAGGTTTATAATATTAAAATACGATGTGTCGACAACTTAAATTTGCCTGTTCAATGTTATTCTATTCTTAATCATAAAAATGTTAATCATTTACAAAATATGTTAGTTTCTAACGATGTAAAACCTGAGATACTTATAGGACAAGATAATTTTCATTTGTTGTTACCGCTTGAGGTGCGTTTAGGTAATAATAATGAGCCGTCCGCCACATTAACTCCCTTAGGTTGGTGTGTTCATGGCACAGTGCGGGCGACGCGGGTCGCGCGCGCTCCTTGCGTTGGTTCGAATCCAGGATCGAGCCACGCAACTCTGTGCGTGAATACGAACGACGCCGCTGATGTTGCCGCTCCTGCTGTCACCGATGAGGTTCGTTGTTTGCAGAAGTTGCATGAAGAAGTGCGACGGTCGTTCACACTTGATTCCATTGGAATATCAGGTAAGCCTCGTCAAAATATTTTTGACACGTACGCCGTCGCTCAGCTGGAGGCGACCGCAGAGCTCATTGATGGGCGCTGGTGGGTCGGCCTGCCGTGGAGAAGTGACGTCGGTACACTGCCTGATTCTCGTTCCAATGCTGAGAGGAGGTTGCGGGGACTCGAGAGAAAAATGAAACGAAATGAGGAGTTTTCTAACAGGTATCAAGAAAGAATTAAACATTTATTAGATAATAATTATGCCGAAAAGGTTACCGTTGCTCATCCCGCGTCAAGGACGTGGTATCTACCACATTTCGGGGTGGACAACCCGAATAAGAAAAAATTAAGATTAGTTTTCGATGCTGCTGATGAGGTTTATGGTAGAAGTCTCAACCACTATTTGCTCAAGGGACCCGACTTACTACCATTACTACTTGGTATTATGTTAGAACGAAGATAAGCTCGGTTTCGATCTCACCTTCAAACGTATTCCAGAAAATATTATTAGCGGTAACGAAAGGCCTACCAAAAGAATTATGTTACAAGTAGTTATGTCAATTTTTGATGTTTTCGGATTTCTGGTGCCATTCACCATTCAAGGTCGTCTGATGCTTCAGGATACGTGGCGTCAAAATGTAGGTTGGGATGACGTCATTAATGACTGCATCTACGATAGATGGCGCAAGTGGATTGAGTTGTTGAAGAAATTAAATAAAATTTGCATTCCTAGGTGCTACTTGCAAAGTGAGAGCGAGAACACGGGCGAGAGCGAGACAGCAAGAGAGGCGGATAGCGTAGCGGACGTAGCGGTCGAGACCTTCGCTACGGCTACGAGCTCCACGACGAGCAGGCGGGCTACGAGTGCAGACACTGTGCCATATACTGGAAACGCAAGTACAACTACAAATAAATATGATGACTTGCAGCTGCATACATTTTGCGATGCATCTGTTAAAGCAATGTGTACTGTGGCATACTGGCGTTGGCGCAGTAATGGGAAGGTTTGCGTTGCATTTATAGCTAGTAAATGTCGCGTCATGCCAGTAAAACCTCTGACCATTCCTCGCGCAGAACTGCAGGCGGCCGTACTCGCTGCTCGACTTGCCGATACTGTGCTCAAAGAACACAGATTAGTACCGGAGCAAAAATATTTCTGGACCGATTCTACTACGGTTTTGCAGTGGATTCGGAATAACACTCGTTCATATAAAACGTTCGAGGCTAACCGTTTAGGAGAAATTGATGAGCTCACTCGCATCGCGGAGTGGAATTATGTACCTACGAATTTAAACATAGCCGACTTGGGAACCCGAGAGGAATTTGATCAGACCATATTTGAAGGTCAATGGTTCTCAGGTCCCGATTTTTTGCATAGACAACAATCTTCGTGGCCCATAGATATTGTGGGGTCAACTACTGGGGATGTGAACGCGGAATATGTAACTGTTATACATAGATCGTCCATTGATTTACCGGTACCAAATCCAGAGCACTTTTCATGTTGGTTGCGCTTATTGCGCGCCACAGCTGTAATGTTAACATTTATAAACAGATGCAGAGGAGTCACATGTGAAGTGGATTGCGACGCTATGGCTCGAGCTGAGGTACTCCTACTGAGAAAGGTTCAAGCAGACTCATTCGCCAATGAGATATCTGCAATAAAAAATAAAAAATCTATCTCACGGGAAAGTAAATTACTTACCTTGTCACCCTACATCGATGATGACGACCTGCTCCGACTTGGTGGCCGTATTGATTCCACTTCCGGCGTTAACATAGAGGTAAAAAGACCAATTATATTAGAGGGAAAGCATGCTATTACGCGACTGCTTGTTAAACACGCACACATCAAAGCTGCACACGGAAATCAGGAGATGGTCGTGAATAATCTGAAACAAAAATACTGGATTATTAGAATGAGACCAACGGTGAAACAAGTAGTGTCAGCATGCATGCTGTGTCGAATCAAAAGATGTGTACCTGAAATACCCAGGATGGGAGACTTACCTGCGGGTCGAGTAGCTCACCATCAGCGACCATTTACGCACTGCGGATTGGATCTGTTTGGTCCAATGGAAGTGTCAGTAGGGAGATCGAGACAAAAAAGGTGGGGTATTATTTTCACCTGTCTCACAGTACGTGCCATTTCCTTGGACACAGTCCATTCGTTAACGACCGACTCACTGATCATGGCAATACGCCGCATGGCGTCGCGACGTGGTTGGCCTAGTCACTTGTACAGTGATAACGGAACTAATATGAGGGGGGCAGATAAAGAGTTGCGCGAATCTATGAAAGAAATAGATATCGATGCTCTGAAAACAGTCGGAGCTAACAACGCTATGAAATGGCACTTTGTTCCTCCGCTAACACCTCACTGGGCAGGAGCGTGGGAGCGTTTGATTCGCAGTGTGAAGACGGCTCTGCGAGTTGTACTCAGGGAACGTGCTCCACGAGATGAAGTGCTGATGACGTTCCTTGCTGAAGTGGAAAATATAGTAAACAGCCGACCGCTGACTCATGTTTCTGTCGATCCTCAAAGTTGTGAAACGTTAACCCCTAATCATTTTCTTTTAGGGACATCTAGCCAGTTACCACAACTTGGCATCTTTAACGAGTCTGATTTAGGTCTAAGGAAACAGTGGCGCAAAGCTCAAGCATTGGCAGACATGTACTGGTGCAGATGGGTCAAAGAAGTCTTGCCTGATTTACTTCCACGACGAAAGTGGAACGAAGAGGTAAAGCCTCTGCAGGTAGGTGATCTTGTATTTATTGCCGATCCAAACAGTCCACGGAATACTTGGCCGCGAGGTGTTATTCAACGTATTTTCCCTGGTAAAGACGACAGGGTACGATTGGTCGAGGTAAGGACTAGGACTGGCGTTTGGAGGCGGTCAGCGGCACGTGTCGCTCGCATTTCTGTCATGGAGTAAGTAGTGCTGTTCCAGCACTAGGGTGGGGAATGTTGGCGACAGGCTCACTCATTGCTATTTACTTGTGACGTCAGACCTTAGACTGTAGGTAGTTTTAAGTTTATTTATAAATTTACATTTAGTTTTATTTTAAGTAGGTAGGTGATAATAAAATAGAAGCCATGTTCGATACAAGCTAGCGGGCGCGTCAAACGACTTGCGCAACATTGTACGTTATTAATTCGATCTATTAGTTTAAAAGTATAAAAACTGTGTAATCTCAATAAATAAAGTGATTTCTAACTGTGTGTGTATATATTTCGTGCTCGGCTGACCCAGAACACCCACAATCTTGTTAAGATCGCAGGAACACGATGGATGCAGGCCGCTACCAACCGGTCGCATTGGAAATACTTGGGGGAGGCCTATGTCCAGCAGTGGACGTCTACAGGCTGATAATGATGATGATATTTTAATACATAAATAATTTCAGTGTATGAAACAAGAATAAAACCTTCGTTTTGTAGTAGGATTGCCTACCCATAAACTTTAGCAATTAGCTATGCATCATAAACTCCATTCGAAGACTCATGGAGCAAACACTTGCTATATCTTTGAGTCTGGAGGGACTTGATCGGACTTCCTCACAAAGTCGTTGAAGGCTTTTTTTATTGCCTGACAGAACTACAACCTGATGGTAAAGCCAATATCAAACAAGCAAAATATATTTTGAAGGTACAAAGTTTTTACGTTATCTTCACTTCATAATAATAATAATGAAAACCTATATACATATATACAATGATATAGGTTCTAAAAAAGAAAAACTCCTAAAATATTTGGACCTGGCCCACGAGGTGACCGACATGTGGCGTGTTGAATCGACCATCATTGTTCCGATCGTTGTATCTGTGCACGGTCTAATAGCGAAAAGCTCCGACCGTCATCTAGAGAAGCTTTCGCTCACCGGCTGGGTAAGGGGCCTGATTCAGCGCGGCGGTCGTTCTTGACACGGCGCGTATTGTGAGGAGGTTCCTTTCTCTTGAGCCCTGAGCCCTGACCACTGATGGCTTGGGTCGTAGACTCCGCCTGCAGTGGCCCTCTGTTTTTTATATTGTATTTTTAAATTTTATTTTCTTGTAAATGTATTTTTAAAAATAGAATGTAAAAAATAAGTGAATAAATAAATATACAGGAAATTATACCTAAATTATTGAAAAGTTAATAAAGGTGTAATTTTGAACTTTTTTTTAAAAGTTGATGTACATTTTCTTAACTATAAATTTATTTAAATACTTGAATAATAAATTATCTCGTTTTATAAAATACAATTGTACAATTTCAAAATGTACGTAAACGGTAAACTTCTCCGGTACTATTGATTGCACAGTTCCAGAGCATGGAGGCAGTTTTGTTCCTTGCATTTGCAGCTTTCATTATGGGATTCGTTTCTGAAGAAATCTTTCGGAGGATCTGAAAGTAGATAGCAGGAAAATTAAGAAGTGAAATGAAATGAAATTATTTATTCTCAACGTTAATGAAATTCTCATGCTTGTTGATGTCAAAAGGCTACCACCAGTTCGGAAAAAGAAATAACCACTGTGCTGAGAAGAACTAGCAAAAAACTCAGCGGGCATGTCTTTTTTTGTATTATTTTTCTGTTTTTTTTTTATTTTCAACTCAATATTACAATTTTTTGTTACATATTTGACCTAATACGAAAGCTTCATTCCCACTTAGTGCAGAAATCTAGAAAATCACTAATTGTATAATAAGCTTTACTGCACAAACGATTTTTCACAACTTTTTTAAATTTAAGTTTATTCAAGATTAGGATCTAGGACTACGATTATAATAAAAAAACTACTTCAATAATCTACACTACTACTGCCCACAAGTAATCTTGAAAAATCAAAGACTCTTTAGAAACCTAACATAAATTCACTGAATAGCAAAAAACGTTAGGCTCTTAACCGAAATCTTGGGATTGTCCCATGTCCAGTACGTGTTATTAGGTTCTACAGCAAAACTTTTTTAATTGACTGAGTATACTCCACCATTTCGACTTCTTAATCACAGGTCTTTATCATCATCATCATCATCATCAGCCTATAGACGTCCACTGCTGGACATAGGCCTCCCCCAGACCTCGCCACATCGACCAGTCCTGCGCCATCTGCATCCAGTGACCTCCCGCGATCTTGACCAGATCGTCGGTCCATTTTGTGGGGGATCTACCAACATTGCACCTACCGGTTCGTGACCGCCACTCCAGAACTTTTCGACCCCATCAGCCATCCGTTCTTCGCACGGGACTTAATCTACATTAATTACATTCCAAGACTAAAACATCTAACAAAAAAGACAGATACAAACCTTCAGTTAAATCATCATCATAATACACCATAACAGCAGGAATGAAGAAGTTCTCCGGCAAAGCTACATCATTAAACTTGTCCCTCTCGTCTGGTATTCCGTTTCCCGCCAAAGTTTTGTTGTAATCTATCTTGCGGCCGAGGTAACGCCACGTGTAAGACATCATGTGAGAGTTATGGCGAAGGTAGCGCATCATGATCTGGTAGATAGTTTCCTCGGAACAAACTTCTAGAGTGACTGTGGAGCCTGACATAAAATGAATTGACAATAGATCAAAGCAATTTTCTATTACCCACTCAACTGAGTGACGGGAAAGAATGCCGATGGCGTAACGCGTCGCCCCGTCCCTCATAACCCCGTGCTGGGTTCTGGCCTCAGCCGGGGTTCGGACGCTGAGTGTGAGCGGTTGGAGGTTTTAGTGAGGTTCAACTCCCACATACCCCGCCCGCGGGGCGGGCGGGGATCCGGTGATTTCCTCCAACTAAAAAAAATAAAATAAAAATGCTAATCCCAATTCTATAAAATTGTTCCGGCATTTTCGGACCTACGACGAACTAAACATTAAATTTAAAAAAAAAATACACTAACAGTTGGTAATAGCACTTTCCGCTGATTTATTTAATGGCTACGATAATTATAAAAAATGCTTTAAACACGCTCACGCCACGAGCCGAGTAATACCAGCCCTAAAGATTTAATTGAAGGAATAACTTACTTTTTTGTTGGAAAATAATAAAATCAAGGTATCCACCCGAGCGTAACTAAGAACAAAGGTATCCTTCTGACCGCAAAGGTCAAAAAACCTTTGCTTCGAATAATAATGTCGAAGAAAATCATTCAGTACCTAGGCAGACTATTACTACTGCTTTTTACTTTAGAACGCAATCCTTTTTCAAATATTTGTGTAGTTACAACTAAGTATATTTTAATAGCCCAAAGAATAAGCAAGTTGAAGTGGCAGTGGGCGGGCCACATAGCACGTAGAACCGATGGCCGTTGGAGCACGAAGGTTCTGGAGTGACGCCCGCGTCAAGGCAAGCGCAGTGTGGGACGACCAGCTGCAAGGTGGACGGATGATCTTTGTTGGCGACAGGCTCACTCATTGCTATTTACTTGTGACGTCAGACCTTAGACTGTAGGTAGTTTTAAGTTTATTTATAAATTTACATTTAGTTTTATTTTAAGTAGGTAGGTGATAATAAAATAGAAGCCATGTTCGATACAAACTAGCGGGCGCGTAAAACGACTTGCGCAACATTGTACGTTATTAATTCGATCTATTAGTTTAAAAGTATAAAATCTGTGTAATCTCAATAAATAAAGTGATTCCTAACTGTGTGTGTATATATTTCGTGCTCGGCTGACCCAGAACATCCACAAAAAGTGGTCCATCGAGACGGATCATCATGTTCCACACACCGCCTCAACCGAGCTCTGGAATTAGCCGTGTACGGGATAATGAAGTGCCAGCTAGCATAAAACATTTCAAAACGCCGGCACCTTCGAGTACAAAAAGCGAAAACAATAAATCACGTTCTACGACGTCATCAGCAAGGTATCGACGTTCGCAACTGGTCTTGGAAGCAGCCAAGAAAAAAGCACAGATACAAATTGACCTAATAGATCGACAGCTGGAAGCAGATTTAGCCGAATTACAGGAACCTCTCGAAAATTACAGTCCACACAAAGAAGGATCTTGTGCTAAGCAAGATGTGGAGCAATGGCTCGAACGGAGTCGCCTAGATATGCAGTCCATCCACTTTGATGGTTTACCGACGGATGAGCTGCAACCGGCAATGGCCAAGGCGGCAGATACCGTTGCTCCAACCCCACCTGTAGCAGCGTGTAATACAACGGCACCGATGAAAAAATCTGGCGTCACGGAAATGGTACAGATGTTGGCAAGCGCACTCCGGGACCTCGCACCTGCCACTACGTCATCGAACAACAGCAACCTGTTAACTCGTCTGTGTACACCCAAGGAATTACCACAGTTCTCAGGCGAACCATTGGAGTGGTTGCAATTTAAGCAGGCCTACAATGAATCTACCGAGGTTTGCAAGTTCAGCCCTCAAGAGAACATGTGGAGACTGAGGAAGTGTCTCCGCGGTGCAGCATGGGATGCCGTGTCTGCATTATTCATCTCTGCAGCATCACCATCCAAAGTCATGTCCACATTAGAACTGCGATTTGGAAACCCCGAATACCTAATTTCCAAAATCATCGCAGAAATCAAGAAATTACATCCGATGTCTCACGATTACCACAAAGACATAGTGCAGTTTTCTGTGAAAGTGAGCAATCTGGTCGAAGCAGTGCGAGCGGTCGGACATAAGGAGTACTTACAAGGTATGAGTGTTGTCTCAATTATATTGTCTAAATTCCCACCAATATTATTATCAAGATGGTCCGACTACAGTTTTCCGCTCATAACCACTCAACAAAAATCAAGAATAATAATTTTATCTGATTTCCTGAACGAAGAAGCTATTAAAATATCAACTACTTCTAATATATATTTGAATAACCCTCGCACTGACCAGTATAAATATAAAAACAACGAAAGTTACAATCGCTCACACACTATGTTATTACAAACAAAACACGAAGAAAGTACGTGTCAATTCTGCCGCAAAACAAAACACAAGCTCACCGATTGTAAAATATTCAAGAAAGCATTACGCAAGACTCGATGGGAATATGTGAAACGCAACGGGCTGTGCTACAAGTGCATAGTGTCTCGACATACGCACGACGCGTGCACCGCGCCTTGCTGCGATAAGTGCGACCGTCCGCATCATCCGCTACTACACATCGACGCTAAGGACGCAAAAAACTACGCGACGGCGACGACTTCGGTGACGACATCGACAACGACACCCTGGAACTCAGAGACGTCCCAGGTGGTCCAGAAGTCATCCTGTGAACCTGTAAATAATAATCAAGTAGTTGCGCACATAAACGCGAGTGAAACAACTGTGTTATTAAAAGTGGTGCCAGTCCGTATACATACGTATAACGGCATAGTTAATACATACGCGCTGCTAGACGACGGATCTACAGTGTCATTAATGAGTGCGGGGCTAGCGAGACGCGCGGGTGTGACCGGCCGATGTGAAACTATGCGAGTGCGCGGCGCTTGGAATGATGAAATTGTTTGTAAATCGGTAATCGCTAACGTAAATATATCTAGTATGGACAATAAGGTTTATAATATTAAAATACGATGTGTCGACAACTTAAATTTGCCTGTTCAATGTTATTCTATTCTTAATCATAAAAATGTTAATCATTTACAAAATATGTTAGTTTCTAACGATGTAAAACCTGAGATACTTATAGGACAAGATAATTTTCATTTGTTGTTACCGCTTGAGGTGCGTTTAGGTAATAATAATGAGCCGTCCGCCACATTAACTCCCTTAGGTTGGTGTGTTCATGGCACAGTGCGGGCGACGCGGGTCGCGCGCGCTCCTTGCGTTGGTTCGAATCCAGGATCGAGCCACGCAACTCTGTGCGTGAATACGAACGACGCCGCTGATGTTGCCGCTCCTGCTGTCACCGATGAGGTTCGTTGTTTGCAGAAGTTGCATGAAGAAGTGCGACGGTCGTTCACACTTGATTCCATTGGAATATCAGGTAAGCCTCGTCAAAATATTTTTGACACGTACGCCGTCGCTCAGCTGGAGGCGACCGCAGAGCTCATTGATGGGCGCTGGTGGGTCGGCCTGCCGTGGAGAAGTGACGTCGGTACACTGCCTGATTCTCGTTCCAATGCTGAGAGGAGGTTGCGGGGACTCGAGAGAAAAATGAAACGAAATGAGGAGTTTTCTAACAGGTATCAAGAAAGAATTAAACATTTATTAGATAATAATTATGCCGAAAAGGTTACCGTTGCTCATCCCGCGTCAAGGACGTGGTATCTACCACATTTCGGGGTGGACAACCCGAATAAGAAAAAATTAAGATTAGTTTTCGATGCTGCTGATGAGGTTTATGGTAGAAGTCTCAACCACTATTTGCTCAAGGGACCCGACTTACTACCATTACTACTTGGTATTATGTTAGAACGAAGATAAGCTCGGTTTCGATCTCACCTTCAAACGTATTCCAGAAAATATTATTAGCGGTAACGAAAGGCCTACCAAAAGAATTATGTTACAAGTAGTTATGTCAATTTTTGATGTTTTCGGATTTCTGGTGCCATTCACCATTCAAGGTCGTCTGATGCTTCAGGATACGTGGCGTCAAAATGTAGGTTGGGATGACGTCATTAATGACTGCATCTACGATAGATGGCGCAAGTGGATTGAGTTGTTGAAGAAATTAAATAAAATTTGCATTCCTAGGTGCTACTTGCAAAGTGAGAGCGAGAACACGGGCGAGAGCGAGACAGCAAGAGAGGCGGATAGCGTAGCGGACGTAGCGGTCGAGACCTTCGCTACGGCTACGAGCTCCACGACGAGCAGGCGGGCTACGAGTGCAGACACTGTGCCATATACTGGAAACGCAAGTACAACTACAAATAAATATGATGACTTGCAGCTGCATACATTTTGCGATGCATCTGTTAAAGCAATGTGTACTGTGGCATACTGGCGTTGGCGCAGTAATGGGAAGGTTTGCGTTGCATTTATAGCTAGTAAATGTCGCGTCATGCCAGTAAAACCTCTGACCATTCCTCGCGCAGAACTGCAGGCGGCCGTACTCGCTGCTCGACTTGCCGATACTGTGCTCAAAGAACACAGATTAGTACCGGAGCAAAAATATTTCTGGACCGATTCTACTACGGTTTTGCAGTGGATTCGGAATAACACTCGTTCATATAAAACGTTCGAGGCTAACCGTTTAGGAGAAATTGATGAGCTCACTCGCATCGCGGAGTGGAATTATGTACCTACGAATTTAAACATAGCCGACTTGGGAACCCGAGAGGAATTTGATCAGACCATATTTGAAGGTCAATGGTTCTCAGGTCCCGATTTTTTGCATAGACAACAATCTTCGTGGCCCATAGATATTGTGGGGTCAACTACTGGGGATGTGAACGCGGAATATGTAACTGTTATACATAGATCGTCCATTGATTTACCGGTACCAAATCCAGAGCACTTTTCATGTTGGTTGCGCTTATTGCGCGCCACAGCTGTAATGTTAACATTTATAAACAGATGCAGAGGAGTCACATGTGAAGTGGATTGCGACGCTATGGCTCGAGCTGAGGTACTCCTACTGAGAAAGGTTCAAGCAGACTCATTCGCCAATGAGATATCTGCAATAAAAAATAAAAAATCTATCTCACGGGAAAGTAAATTACTTACCTTGTCACCCTACATCGATGATGACGACCTGCTCCGACTTGGTGGCCGTATTGATTCCACTTCCGGCGTTAACATAGAGGTAAAAAGACCAATTATATTAGAGGGAAAGCATGCTATTACGCGACTGCTTGTTAAACACGCACACATCAAAGCTGCACACGGAAATCAGGAGATGGTCGTGAATAATCTGAAACAAAAATACTGGATTATTAGAATGAGACCAACGGTGAAACAAGTAGTGTCAGCATGCATGCTGTGTCGAATCAAAAGATGTGTACCTGAAATACCCAGGATGGGAGACTTACCTGCGGGTCGAGTAGCTCACCATCAGCGACCATTTACGCACTGCGGATTGGATCTGTTTGGTCCAATGGAAGTGTCAGTAGGGAGATCGAGACAAAAAAGGTGGGGTATTATTTTCACCTGTCTCACAGTACGTGCCATTTCCTTGGACACAGTCCATTCGTTAACGACCGACTCACTGATCATGGCAATACGCCGCATGGCGTCGCGACGTGGTTGGCCTAGTCACTTGTACAGTGATAACGGAACTAATATGAGGGGGGCAGATAAAGAGTTGCGCGAATCTATGAAAGAAATAGATATCGATGCTCTGAAAACAGTCGGAGCTAACAACGCTATGAAATGGCACTTTGTTCCTCCGCTAACACCTCACTGGGCAGGAGCGTGGGAGCGTTTGATTCGCAGTGTGAAGACGGCTCTGCGAGTTGTACTCAGGGAACGTGCTCCACGAGATGAAGTGCTGATGACGTTCCTTGCTGAAGTGGAAAATATAGTAAACAGCCGACCGCTGACTCATGTTTCTGTCGATCCTCAAAGTTGTGAAACGTTAACCCCTAATCATTTTCTTTTAGGGACATCTAGCCAGTTACCACAACTTGGCATCTTTAACGAGTCTGATTTAGGTCTAAGGAAACAGTGGCGCAAAGCTCAAGCATTGGCAGACATGTACTGGTGCAGATGGGTCAAAGAAGTCTTGCCTGATTTACTTCCACGACGAAAGTGGAACGAAGAGGTAAAGCCTCTGCAGGTAGGTGATCTTGTATTTATTGCCGATCCAAACAGTCCACGGAATACTTGGCCGCGAGGTGTTATTCAACGTATTTTCCCTGGTAAAGACGACAGGGTACGATTGGTCGAGGTAAGGACTAGGACTGGCGTTTGGAGGCGGTCAGCGGCACGTGTCGCTCGCATTTCTGTCATGGAGTAAGTAGTGCTGTTCCAGCACTAGGGTGGGGAATGTTGGCGACAGGCTCACTCATTGCTATTTACTTGTGACGTCAGACCTTAGACTGTAGGTAGTTTTAAGTTTATTTATAAATTTACATTTAGTTTTATTTTAAGTAGGTAGGTGATAATAAAATAGAAGCCATGTTCGATACAAGCTAGCGGGCGCGTCAAACGACTTGCGCAACATTGTACGTTATTAATTCGATCTATTAGTTTAAAAGTATAAAAACTGTGTAATCTCAATAAATAAAGTGATTTCTAACTGTGTGTGTATATATTTCGTGCTCGGCTGACCCAGAACACCCACAATCTTGTTAAGATCGCAGGAACACGATGGATGCAGGCCGCTACCAACCGGTCGCATTGGAAATACTTGGGGGAGGCCTATGTCCAGCAGTGGACGTCTACAGGCTGATAATGATGATGATATTTTAATACATAAATAATTTCAGTGTATGAAACAAGAATAAAACCTTCGTTTTGTAGTAGGATTGCCTACCCATAAACTTTAGCAATTAGCTATGCATCATAAACTCCATTCGAAGACTCATGGAGCAAACACTTGCTATATCTTTGAGTCTGGAGGGACTTGATCGGACTTCCTCACAAAGTCGTTGAAGGCTTTTTTTATTGCCTGACAGAACTACAACCTGATGGTAAAGCCAATATCAAACAAGCAAAATATATTTTGAAGGTACAAAGTTTTTACGTTATCTTCACTTCATAATAATAATAATGAAAACCTATATACATATATACAATGATATAGGTTCTAAAAAAGAAAAACTCCTAAAATATTTGGACCTGGCCCACGAGGTGACCGACATGTGGCGTGTTGAATCGACCATCATTGTTCCGATCGTTGTATCTGTGCACGGTCTAATAGCGAAAAGCTCCGACCGTCATCTAGAGAAGCTTTCGCTCACCGGCTGGGTAAGGGGCCTGATTCAGCGCGGCGGTCGTTCTTGACACGGCGCGTATTGTGAGGAGGTTCCTTTCTCTTGAGCCCTGAGCCCTGACCACTGATGGCTTGGGTCGTAGACTCCGCCTGCAGTGGCCCTCTGTTTTTTATATTGTATTTTTAAATTTTATTTTCTTGTAAATGTATTTTTAAAAATAGAATGTAAAAAATAAGTGAATAAATAAATATACAGGAAATTATACCTAAATTATTGAAAAGTTAATAAAGGTGTAATTTTGAACTTTTTTTTAAAAGTTGATGTACATTTTCTTAACTATAAATTTATTTAAATACTTGAATAATAAATTATCTCGTTTTATAAAATACAATTGTACAATTTCAAAATGTACGTAAACGGTAAACTTCTCCGGTACTATTGATTGCACAGTTCCAGAGCATGGAGGCAGTTTTGTTCCTTGCATTTGCAGCTTTCATTATGGGATTCGTTTCTGAAGAAATCTTTCGGAGGATCTGAAAGTAGATAGCAGGAAAATTAAGAAGTGAAATGAAATGAAATTATTTATTCTCAACGTTAATGAAATTCTCATGCTTGTTGATGTCAAAAGGCTACCACCAGTTCGGAAAAAGAAATAACCACTGTGCTGAGAAGAACTAGCAAAAAACTCAGCGGGCATGTCTTTTTTTGTATTATTTTTCTGTTTTTTTTTTATTTTCAACTCAATATTACAATTTTTTGTTACATATTTGACCTAATACGAAAGCTTCATTCCCACTTAGTGCAGAAATCTAGAAAATCACTAATTGTATAATAAGCTTTACTGCACAAACGATTTTTCACAACTTTTTTAAATTTAAGTTTATTCAAGATTAGGATCTAGGACTACGATTATAATAAAAAAACTACTTCAATAATCTACACTACTACTGCCCACAAGTAATCTTGAAAAATCAAAGACTCTTTAGAAACCTAACATAAATTCACTGAATAGCAAAAAACGTTAGGCTCTTAACCGAAATCTTGGGATTGTCCCATGTCCAGTACGTGTTATTAGGTTCTACAGCAAAACTTTTTTAATTGACTGAGTATACTCCACCATTTCGACTTCTTAATCACAGGTCTTTATCATCATCATCATCATCATCAGCCTATAGACGTCCACTGCTGGACATAGGCCTCCCCCAGACCTCGCCACATCGACCAGTCCTGCGCCATCTGCATCCAGTGACCTCCCGCGATCTTGACCAGATCGTCGGTCCATTTTGTGGGGGATCTACCAACATTGCACCTACCGGTTCGTGACCGCCACTCCAGAACTTTTCGACCCCATCAGCCATCCGTTCTTCGCACGGGACTTAATCTACATTAATTACATTCCAAGACTAAAACATCTAACAAAAAAGACAGATACAAACCTTCAGTTAAATCATCATCATAATACACCATAACAGCAGGAATGAAGAAGTTCTCCGGCAAAGCTACATCATTAAACTTGTCCCTCTCGTCTGGTATTCCGTTTCCCGCCAAAGTTTTGTTGTAATCTATCTTGCGGCCGAGGTAACGCCACGTGTAAGACATCATGTGAGAGTTATGGCGAAGGTAGCGCATCATGATCTGGTAGATAGTTTCCTCGGAACAAACTTCTAGAGTGACTGTGGAGCCTGACATAAAATGAATTGACAATAGATCAAAGCAATTTTCTATTACCCACTCAACTGAGTGACGGGAAAGAATGCCGATGGCGTAACGCGTCGCCCCGTCCCTCATAACCCCGTGCTGGGTTCTGGCCTCAGCCGGGGTTCGGACGCTGAGTGTGAGCGGTTGGAGGTTTTAGTGAGGTTCAACTCCCACATACCCCGCCCGCGGGGCGGGCGGGGATCCGGTGATTTCCTCCAACTAAAAAAAAAAAAACCCACTCAACTGGGATCGGCAACCAAATTGGTTTGTTTACTTATGCCAAGTCTGTGGCAGGAGCCAAAATTGAGCACAGTTCTAAAACTTGTTTTGTTTACATTTTTTAATCGTCTCATATTTTACGGAGAAAATATAATTTTGCTGAAAACGCAATAAAGCGTCATTTAATAATAAAGATTTACAAAAATATAAGGTTTAATTAAAAATCGAAATTAAAATTTATTGGAAAAAAATGTTTTCAAAATGAGGCTCAAACACGGTAGTGATTCCGAACGAAGTCCCCAGTTTCACCATCTAGCGAATAGTGACGTTTCCAGTTGAGTGGTTATTATCTAATTAAAAACAAAAATTAATTATTAGCCGATTTATACATTGTAAACACAGCACTCCCGAAAACGAAGTCTGGTGGTAGTGCTAGTGATACCCAAGCCAGCAGATCGCTCCATTCAGATGGTTTCTTTTTTGCAAAAAGCTAAACATCCTAGGTATCACCAGTACTAACCCAACCTTCGTTTTCGGGAGTGGTCTTCATACACCCTGTATAGTCTTAGAAGATTCAGACTGTCTTGGTCATAAAGCCATGACCTACTAATTAAACAGACGATATATAGACGTTATTAGTTTATATCTTTGTGTCCTCTTTGTGTGTGTGGAATAAAGTTGTTTTCTTTTCTTTCTTCCTTTCTTTCTATATTCTATAAGTACCTACCTACTTACTGTATCTACGTTACTATAAAAATTTCCATATCTTTCATCTAAGAAAGTCAAGCTCTTAAATTTAATAATAATAAATAATAAAGTAGTACATCATTTTGTTCTATTGTCAATAGTTTTTGCAGCGTACGCATAAATAGGTTTTCGATATTTCACCTTGTCTTACAAATTCGATATTTTCATACGGATCCCTAATTTTTTCTGGGATTAACGCGTTCAAACAGACAAACAAACAAACTCTGCAGCTTTATAATATTAGTATAGATATAAAACTCACATACCAGTCAAAGAATTAGTAATCCTTAATGGTCTAGTCTTCGCAGTCAGTTTCCCAACCACCAGACTTTCGTCAAGCCACCAAGGTTTGGTAATGGGTCGCCAGCGAGTTGAAGGCACCACTGGTTGTTGGGCTGGATGGCCATGAGGTTGGTAGGTGGTTTTACAACCTGTGATGGGATGGGTGTACTCCACCCAGCCATCACCTTTGAACCAGTGGCTGAGATCTTTCCCGGCGTACGCTAGGATCGTCATTGCTTGCTGAAGATAATAGTTTAGTTGGATAGACCGATAGATAGCTCTTTAACCACCGCAAAGTCAGTGAACAAATACTCGTAAACAAATTGAAATATACAGGGTGATTTCTTAGTGAGGGTACATATTGAAGGTCATGGTAGTTGATGGTTATATACGACGAGTAAAAATATTATTACCAAAGGATATGGCTTAATGTCTTAGTAATCGCAACTTAAAAATATATCAAAAAATCTGATGGGTGAGCTGATGGGTGTGGCGGAGGTGTGGGGTGCGCGAGATCACTAGAGGTCGTTAGTCAACACTCTTTTAGCCGAAATTGTTTATGTTTGAGGTAGTTTTGCCGAAATTAGATTAAAAAAAAAATAAAAAAAATTACCTATTTTTTGTAATATTCCGTATTAGAACATAGTACTCATCACCCTCCTGTATATGTACCTTCTTTAAAAAATCACCCTGTACAGTTGATAATAAATCAGGAGGAATCAAAATTTACATAGGTACAGATAAAACTAAATGTTTACTGTAATTTATCAGTCATCCCTATTAATATTCTCTAACCAGTTTTTATCAATACATTGAATGGAACAACTTCAGGTGAAACCTTTAATCATCATCGTCATCAGCCTGCAGACGTCCAATGCTGGACATAGGCCTCCCCTTTCGTCACAACGACCGGTCTTGTGTTGTTTGCATCCAGTGACTTACCACGTGTCGGACTGGTTGTCAATCTGCCTTATGGAAGGTTGACTGTTTCGTGGTCGCCACTCCAAAACTTTTCGGATCCATCCGTTCTACGAATAGTGTAGAAATCCCTACCTATATTATAATGCTGAAGAGAGGTTGTTTGTTTGTTTGAACGCGCTAATCTCAGGAACCACTAGTCCGATTCGAAAAAATATTTCAGTGTTGGATAGTCCATTTATCGAGGAAGGCTATAGGCTCTATTAAACCTCTGTGACGCAGACGAAGTTAAACTATATTTTATAGTTCACAAAAATAACCAACCCGTTTCCTATCACAATACGGAAATCCTCTTTTAAAACAAGGACACCGTTCCACGCAGTCATCGTCACAATACCAGTTCTTCACTTTGCAAGAACAAGTCTTGAGACAGTTGCAGACTTTGAACTCTTTCTCCAGCCACGAAGTCAGGTCCAGTACCTTCCCGTTGAAGGAGATCCAGCAATCTGAGGCTTTGTTATGAACGGCTACCTCTGCTGGTGTGTACCATTCTTGCTTTGTATATTTCATTTGATTTTGTAAATATTTGTAAGTAAGGTGTTTTGAAATAAACTGTCATTTTGAAAGCCAAAGATAATTTATAAGCAAATGAGACGTATCATTTTATAGTCTATGAAATACACTTCTAATCTCATAACAAATATTTGAATATAATGGCTTATAGCAACAAAAACCAGTAAGATTCGAATACTCAAACACATCTCATTTTAGTCAAATTATTTATTTTAGATATTAAACCCCTAAATATTAAAATTGTATTCACAAACATGTTATAAACTCTTAAGACTTCAAAAATCGTCACGGGTTTTTGTTCAATTTCTAAGTTAACACTTGTAAGGATATTGATAATAAATGAAAACATAAATCAATATAAAATAATATATTTTATGATACAGCATTATTTACCAAATATTTTAGCACAGTCACGCACTTAGAAAAATAACTAAAACATATTATTTAAGACCATTTTCATTTCATTTCTGTGGGTACCTACAGTGGACTTATGGCCAAAGGGAGATCTCGTTGCGGGCGAGGTAGTGTATGGTGGTCAGGCCGAAGCCCACTGTAGTAGATTACAGATGTCGTATATATGCGAAGATTCTTGCAAATGTCGTAACCGCGAGTCAGGATCTCGCGCTATTATTGGTCGCCACAATTTGAGATTTAGATTCGACTCCAAAAAACTACATATCCATTTCAGATAAGCTCTTAACCGATTTATGACAAAATATAATTATTAAATATTTTAAACATACTTTATTTGTGGTTTTAATTAAATACAATAAAATACTATCAGAGGTAATAAAATACCTTTAAAAATAATATTTTATTTCTATGGAAAATTACTAGTGACATACGTATTTTTGATATATGTTTTCCTATTTATAATATTAGTATTTAATTTGAAACAATGAATACTAGATTATTATATAAAGGGTGGATCTGTAACTTTGGACAATCTGACGTGGGGTAAATGACCTGTCGAAATACAACTTAGCAACATTTTTATTTTTTGGATCGGTTAAACTTTTTTTCTGACATTGTATGGAAAACATACGACTATCGTTGCGGACTTCTATACTATGATGAATTTTTGGAACGAAGTTCCTGATCGCGCGTTATCGAAAGGGGGCTAGACGGAAATTCTTATGAAAAAGTTGTCACGATACTTTTTTTGTTTTAGATGATTATCCCTGGATGGCGCTGTGATTAAAATCTTTTAAAACAATTCTTTTTTTTGTTTTATATGATTAATGCTAGATGGCGCTGTGATCAAAATATTTTATTTAATTAGTTAGTTTAGTTAATTAGTTATAAAAAATAATAAAATTTAAAAAATAAAATTTTATTACAATTCCCTCACTAATTAATCGAAAGGAACTTCGTTCCATCCGGGTGTCCCTTGACACCTCTGAAGTTTTTTTAATCCAATTCTTAAAATAAAAGTGGTTCTAAGTTTTATTTCAACAGGTCATTCACCCCACGTCAGATTGTCCAAAGTTACAGATCCACCCTGTACATCGACTTTGTTATATTTTATGTAGAGATTAAGCTATGTTAGTATTGGTTCTATAACTGTGTATGTATAAATACTTCTATAATCATGCTTTAGTTACAATTCTATACATTATTATCTAGGAATCATGCGAGTGTCATGACGGGGGTGTATGAGGCACTTGTGATAGATGTTTGACGATGTCCATCCAGTCCCAGCCGCGTGGCTTCTCGCCCCCCTTGCCGAGTTCGGCCCTGTCCCACGCGCGACGTTTCTGAGCCTTTGTCAGTTGTTCCTTTTTCTCCGTTTTTTTTGAGGGTTCCAACTGTAATATTAGAGAGAAAAATGGGAAAAGTATTTTAAATCGCGACAGAGCGCTATGACTTGTCCTTCTTCAAACGAGGCTTGAGGAGGGTCCTTAAAGTTAGGTCGTAGGTAGCGAACCCTCAGTGTCCCCTGACATTGCAGTGGTTCATGAGCGACGGTAACCACTTACGATCAGGTGGCCTGTTGGCTCGTCTGCCTACATAGCAATAAAAAAAAAGTATTTTAAATGTTTTTCATTATCAATTCGTTTGATGCTGAACTTTTTTTGAGTTACAGGAAACGGCTAGATTCGGAACGGTTAGATATGTGGGAGTTGAACCTCACTAAAACCTCTGGCTGAGATAACCCAGCGCGAGCTTATGCGGGACGGAACGACACATTACGCACAACGGCACTCTTTATCCCTCGGAGTTATTTTAATTTATTGTGAAAACATGTTTATTTATTTAGATACTTATGTTAATTGTACTCAAACAATGTCTATACTAGGTATGTTGCTAATGTCGATTATTGGACATTCACGAATACATATCGTATCGTATCAATACATATTATCCACTCAACTGGGATCGGCATCTAAATTAGTTTGTTTACTTTTGCCAAGTCTGTTGCAGGAGCCAAAATTGAGCACAGTTCAAAAACTTGTTTTGTTTACATTTTTTAATCATCTCATATTTTACGGAGAAAATATATTTTCGCTGAAAATACAGCGTCATTAAATAATAAAGATTTACAAAAATCTAAGGTTTAATTAAAAATCGAAATTAAAATTTATTGGAAAAAAATGTTTTAAAATAGGCTAACACGGTATTGATTCCGAACGAAGTCCCCAGTTTCGCCATCTAGCGAATAGTGACGTTCCCAGTTGAGTGGATAATATGTATTCCATCACCATGTATGGCGTTCCAACTATTGACTCGTGAGTCTCTACGTGTATGCGCGATAAACCCGAATTTCTAAACCGATTTAAATACACTTATTTCCTGTGTAATAATAAATATAATCACCTGATCGTCTATAACTACTTTTTCTATCCTACTAGAGACTACCGCTTCCTCAGTTTGAGCGGCTAATATTTCAGATACTTTCTCCTTCAGACATTCAAATAATGTGTATGTCATTGCACATCCCACCCATTGATCTGCCTCCGTGTTTACTATTGATAGTATATTCTCTTTTACTGTTGGTAATCTGAAAGGAACAACAATGCGTAATAGTGAATTCATTTATAAAAGATTAATTTTGTGTAAGTCACATGATACTATGATTTTATTAACCCTTTCAGGATAATAAGATGGCTGAGACTAAATATGAGAATACTACACAATATTTAAGTTATTCTGTAAAGTAAGAGATATCACTAGAAAATCATAGTAGGGTGTACAAATTTCCTATCAATTTCATGGGAAACATTTTAACACAACGTACCTACATTTGACATTCATTAAAAAATATTGATTCAATAATAATCAATAACGATTTTTGTAGAATATAAGGGAAAAATATTTCCTTTGAACGTGAAAGGATTAAACAGGATAGTATTTTTCAATGCCCCTACAAGAGAAGTATGTAAATCCGAATAGTGATTTAAGAGAATTTTGTTGAGAAGATTAATTATATTTTTTCAAATGCATTTAAAGATGTTTGAAAATACTCAATCACCTAAATTGATAATTAAGAATCTTGTTTATAAAAATTTGTTATGCTAAATGCTTTCTTTTATAATCGTCCTTCCTTATTGTAATCGTAATCCTTAATTTAATCCTACATATCTTTAATTTAATCCTACATATCCTTAATTTAATCCTACATATCCTTAATCTAATCCTACATATCCTTAATTTAATCCTATATATCCTTAATTTAATCCTATATATCCTTAATTTAATCCTACATATCCTTAATCTAATCCTACATATCCTTAATTTAATCCTATATATCCTTAATTTAATCCTACATATCCTTAATTTAATCCTACATATCCTTAATTTAATCCTACATATCCTTAATCTAATCCTACATATCCTTAATTTAATCCTACATATCCTTAATTTAATCCTACATATCCTTAATCTAATCCTACATATCCTTAATTTAATCCTATATATCCTTAATTTAATCCTATATATCCTTAATTTAATCCTACATATCCTTAATCTAATCCTCCATATCTTTAATTTAATCCTACATAATAATATCCTTAATTTAAATTAAAAATACTTACAAATGTTGATTGTAGAATATATCTACATTGAAACCCGGCTTCTCCGTGGGGTAAGTAGGTCCCCATGATATCTCCAATAGAAATGACTTCTCACCGTCTACATACTGAAAACAGAAATGAAATTATTTAAGCCAATTTCCAAGATCCCCAATTTTAAACATAGTGGTCCCAGATACGATACATTTTGTCCCTGACATACGGAGAGAGGCTGAACACGGAGTTATATGGAAGCAACAGGTCAACAACTTTATGTCGGATTCCAGCAGATATGACCCTCAATTATGAGGATACGACTCAGAGAGATGATTGTTGTTATGACTTTGTTTGGGCTGTAATCTTACAAGTGTTGATAGGATGATTAGTCGCAGAACCAAACAATGAAATGCTTGAATGATGCTTGAAGAAAGTCAGTAAAGGTATGCTGTAGGTAGCGGCGTCACAATATCCCCTGGCAGTGCAGAGGTCCATGAGCAACGGTTACCGCTTACAGTCAAGTTAGGCCCGTTAACTTATCCCATCTACAAAGCAATAAAAAAACATGCCTCTTGTGAAGACTATTGAAAGTTTACAAATTTTAATAAAAAAAAATTGGTAGCCCGCCTAAGAGAGAGAGAGACAGACATAAAAAGTGAAAGGCACGCGTGCCTCTTACTCGCTCTCATTATGAGCGCATAACGTGAGCGGAGCGTAACGCAGTTTCTTGAAGTGTCACCCGGCAAACCAATTTATAAGACGTTGTCACGTCAACAAGATACACACAAACAAAGCATTAAAAAACTTATGATCAGATTGAGGGATCTCCTTTTTTGGAGTCAGTTAAAACACTCACACATACTATCTCTTATGGTTCTCCGTACAGTCTTTAATTTAGTATATTTTGTTACAAATATTAAAAACAGTCAGAAAAAGATTCGCAGAAGAACCCAAGTAACTGACATAGCCCAAACAATAAGTTGAAGTGGCAGTGGGCAGACCACATAGCACGTAGAACCGATGGCCGTTGGAGCACAAAGGTTCTGGAGTGGCGCCCGCATCAAGGCAAGCGCAGTGTGGGACGACCAGCTGCAAGGTCGACGGACGATCTTGTTAAGATCGCAGAAACATGCTGGATGCAGACCGCTACCCACCGGTTGCATTGGACATCCTTGGGAGAGGCCTATATCCAGCAGTGGACGTCTACAGGATGATGATGATAATGATGATGATTAGAAACATTTGATAGCAAACCTTGTATTGGTAAGTTTTATCATTAACTTGTTTGAAATTCTCGTCTCCTTCGTAAATCGATTTCAGTACTTCAATTTCCTCTGCCTGTTGTTCTGCATCATCAGACATTCTGTTTCTATTTTAACTGGAATCATTTTAAAATTATTGTATTTAGTTGATTTTAATTTCTATATTATTGTTATTTTTTTAAGTTGGTATTGGCTTATGTTTATTTATGCTTGAGAAATTTCTAGTGATATTGAAATTGTATTTAGTAGAAATTGTTGATTGATTTGTAGGATTGAATTAACAAAATTGTTGACAGTTTACCAAGTACTGAAGACAATTAAATAACAACAAGTCAGTGCAATAGTAGCAGAGCGTATTAAATTATTTAATTATTTGTAATTCTACTAAAATTATTAGATCCACTTACCCAAAAAAAATACTACGTGAATATTATGTCCCGTAAATTGTTATTTTGTGTCTCGTGTTTATTTATACCAAATTATGTTTCATTAAAATTAAAATATTACGTACGATCAACAATAATAGCGTAAGAATTTTCTATAATTTAGAAATTTTGTGGTAATTTTTGACAGAAAAATAACCTTAAATATTTTTGACATTAACAAATAACAGCTGGTTGTCGTGCTGACAGAAAGCTTTTGGATTGGTTGAAAATAGGTTACATTTTTAAAGATTGCTAATAAAATTCTTCTAATATTCACCGAGTCTAAAAGTAAGAGTTTAAATGTACTTTTTAGGAAAACAGCAATGAATAAAAGCCTTGTTATTTAGAGATTATTATAAAGCCTTATTTTAAACAAGTATGGTATTGATTTTTATTCATTTTTCAGCCACAAAATTTTCCGTGACACAATCTCCGTAAACTAGTGGTTTAGTATTGCTATAGTTGACTATTTTCTTCTATTTAGTAACTTTTCAAAATAATTTTTAATCTAAAATTCTTTGCCGCTCATTGATTGATGTTTAAAAACCAAGTTTTAATATTTGTATCAAAATAATAATTTTAATATTATAAAACGGAGGAATTAATTGTATTAAAACGTATGTTTTAATTTTTTTATATTTTATGATGTAGAAAAATCAAAACAGAGCCTTGCAACAAAAAATACACAAACGTCAGTGACCGATTCCGTATTTCGTGAAAAACGTTAAAATCAAATGTTCAAAAACTTATCGCAACAAAATTTATTTTTGTGATAATGAATGTTCAGAAATGTGGGTGTAAAGAGAATCGTTTGCCGACTGCAGGCCAGTCTACTTGCACATGTCATACGACGTCGCAAAAAATGCTTTCGGACCATTTCAAAATACCAGCTGCACCTTTGGCTCGCCCTTTAGGGCCAAAATCAAACGCCAATGAAAATAAAGAACAGACTACATCAAAAAATGATTTGAAACGAGACGATAAGAAGAAGACTTGGTCGATTTCAGACTTCGACCTCGGCAGACCATTAGGACAAGGAAAATTCGGCAATGTGTACTTAGCTCGCGAAAAAGAATCTCACTACGTAGTTGCTCTGAAGGTACTCTTCAAAAGTCAGATCATTGATTCGGAAATAGAACATCAAGTACGACGAGAAGTGGAAATCCAGTGCCGTCTGCGTCATCCCAACATTCTTCGTATGTATGGCTATTTCCATGACGAAAAACGAATTTATTTAATACTAGAATACGCTAAACACGGCGCTCTGTACAAACTGCTGAAGGAACGCGGAAGATTCGATGAGAAAACAGCCGCGATTTACATACGGGACCTCACAAAAGCACTCATTTACTGTCACTCAAAGAAAGTCATACATCGCGACCTCAAACCCGAGAATTTGCTAATAGGTCACAACTGGGAACTGAAAATTGCGGATTTCGGCTGGTCGGTCCACTCACCTTCATCGAGGAGAATGACATTATGTGGAACGGTAGATTACCTCTCACCGGAGATGATTGAAGGCAAACCTCATAACTATGCTGTCGATATATGGAGTCTCGGAGTATTGTGCTATGAGCTACTGGTTGGCCTACCACCTTTCGATGCAAAAGACTCTCACCAGACTTATAAAAAGATTAGATACGTAATAATAAAGTATCCGGAATATATTTCTGAGACCGCTAAAGATTTGATGGGAAAATTATTAGTTATTAAACCTGAAGATAGGCTACCGTTGTCAAGTGTTCTGAAACATCCGTGGATAGTGGAAAATGCTCCGGAAGGTTCTTTAATACAAATGAGCACAGCAGAACAAAAATAGATTATGCCATATATTTAGAAAATATTAGTACCATTTTACATATTTAATTACTTTATTTTAAACATAAGTTAGTTTAATTACTTAGTTTTTAGAACTTAACAAAAACACTTTGACTGAACATCTATTTATTGTGCAAAGTTCTTAAAAATCATGTAACTTAATTATGTAATTATAGTCAATACAATATTTTAAAATTACTGCTTTTTGTTTTTATGACTATAGTATGCATCTAAGGCATATTTGTCAAAATTTGGGTCCCTTTTAACAATGAAATTCCAGTGGAGTATTTCTCCTATGAGACAAATTCCACTTAAAAAGTAACCTATGGCTAGTGCTATGAATGCTCCATACAGTTTCTTCAAATTCATCAAAGCCTTTATTTCTTCATCATTAGTCTCTAAAGTTTTGATAGTGTGCATTGCATCATTCATCCATTTTTCTACCAGTCCAACTTCAACTATCCTTCTAATGTATGTATCAGCCAGGGGTTTGAGTGGAGAATTCTTGTGGAATCCAATGGAAATAGGGATATTTACTACACAATCAGACATTATATGCAGATTCCTTTCGTTTTTTTCTTTAGCTGAGACATTTGTTGTATTTGTTGCATTGTCAGCGGTCTCCATATACAACCCGCTCTTTCGTTTTACGCTCATATATTTCAAAAAGTTCTTGCTATCGTAATAAGCGTATGTCCCGTGCGCGACTTTTCCGACTGCGCTGTTAGGATCGTCAATAGTTTCGAATCTACTCGATATTTTTTGCCCGATTTCATCCAAGGAGTCCTGAAAAAACTTTTTTGTTTCGATTCCCCAACCGCCGCAAGTTACTTTGCTGTCTGCTAGTTCAGTTAGAGTATCTATTGTTACTCTTGGTGCTGGATTAGCCAAAATGGCCGTCATGCTAGCTCTGTAAGAGACTACTAGTAAAATACAGTACAGCCAATACCACCCAGTCAGAAGTCTAATCGACCAGCCAGTTGGTAACTTTGGTAATGAGACAACAAGTAACATTCCATACGTGTAAAGGATGCTGTTAATAATTTCGCCAAACAAGTACAGCCCGACAGGTTTTGAATCTGCAAAGCAAATGTTAGTCGAGGTCAAAGTCGGCCTTACAAAATGTGCATTTACCTACATAAATGCATATTTATGCAAATCACATTAAATTTTGCATCTCAAACTAGTTTATTTACTCCACCAAGTATTTGTTCGTTTCAAATCTTAAATTTGTCGGAGTTTCATTTGCCTAATTTAACAGTAGTAAAAAAAACCAACCATCTTTTTCAATTTCTCGTTGTAGTCCTTGCAAATAAGTGTGAAATCTCGCTAATCCATAAAATATAGTGCCTGTTATTAGTAGTACTAGAAGAACAGTTATCCACATGTAAAGCCTGAAAAATTTGGACACTTTATCGAATAGTTTAAAAAGATCGTTAATAATCAATAGCAGACGTCAACTAGTTACTACATTGGTTTCCTCCGAGCTTCATTTGCAGACGCAATCAACAGATTCACACGGCTTTAAAAAAGTCAGTCCATCCTAGGGGAGATCAACCCCACGTTTAGTATTGCGTGATCGTTAAAAGCAAACGCCATCGTACAGCGATTCAAAAACAAATCATTCATTTCAATTTCAATCTTACTTAAAAGGCAACAGAAGAGTCTTCCACGAATTATCCGTCAAAGCCTCAGGAGTCAAAAATGTCCAACATTGTGATGTATAAGGTATACTAAGATCAGTTAATTCCAAATGATACGGAGTGTACTGTAGATTCCCGAGCGCCATGTCCGCTTTCCCATTCACCATTTCTCCGAGAAGACCAGAAAAAGAACCGTTTGGTTGCCTTTGGCCCCATTTGTGTAGATCTGCATTTATAGGTTGATATAACTTCGGTTCAAAATTCATTTTCTCGGCTAGTGTTTTTAAAATCTAAAAAGTAAACGCGGTTTTTAATCTGTTTAAGTCTACATTCACATGTTAACTAAATTAATTTGAAATGGTATGATTTTAAGTAAAGCTCTTAAACGTAGGTGGTACATATATTGCGGTAATGCAGTGCCTACCTATCTTCTAAAGAGTGAAGTCTATGACCTGTGGTAAATAGTTACTTCTTCCGAAGTCCGTTATGAATGTGAATGGCACAAGATAGAATTGATAAGGGATAGTGTAAAATTTATGTTTCAAGTACAATACCTCTATTTCCACGCCTCCTATCTCAGTCGTATCGTTCACATTAACAACAACAACCGAAGGAACATGATCCAAATAAACAACGTTCAAAACTTCACTATTTAAGTTGCTAGTTTTATCCGCGAAAATAACTCTGTTGTAGTGAAATTTACTGCCTTTCCATATATCGACGCGGCGAGGAACGAAAAGACCCTTAGAAAATAAACGGTTTAGTAATTTGGTCTAGCATAAGTATATTTCAAATCTTACGATATTGTAAAATATTCATTGCTGGGTATATTAACTAACTATTGAAGCACAAGTTAGATGTTATAACTAACCTTGATCGCATTAGGGAACTGCACAGTTGAGAGGTCAAACCAGGCCTTGCCTTTTGCAACGCCAGTAATTTTCTTATGATATTTAAGGAATATTACGTTGACTATTCTCTTCCAAAGATAGTGTAACTCGCTATGAAAAAGTCTGTAATCGTGAAGCATGATGTATTTCGCTCGTGTGTCCAAAACTCTATGCCTGTAAATAATGGTATAACAATTATCAAGACCTAGTCAACAAAGAACTGAAAATGCTTTTTTAATTGTTATAGAATGCCCCTAGAATAATAATTAAAAAAGGTTGTCTGGAAGAGATTGCTCCTAAGACCGACCATAGCATGTAGATTTGTATCTATTTAATCTTTTACTTGTGTATTGTGTTTTTCATTGCACATAATTTAGCAACGTTTTTACATAGAACATGGAAGCTTCCGCCCCTCTGCCCTTCATCTATCTAGTGCAAGAATTCAATCAACAAAACCAAATCACCAACCTGTCACCAAAAATCAGCAGTCTGGCCGTTTGAAGACCGTTAGCCAGAAGTATCACATACATATTGCAACCTTCTCTTCTTGCTTCCCTTAAAGACTCGAGGGTATCAAAGTTAGGTGACAGTAAATCTTCGTGTTCTTCTACCACAATCTAAGGAAGTATTATTGTGGTTTTACAGTTCAAAAATTATACGAAGAACCCCAAATTTAGACGTCTTAAACACAAGACAAATGCAGCTTCAATATTTCTTTGGGTTATAGAAAATTATTTTACTCAGACCAACACTTTCTTTTAATCATACAAATATCCATAAAACTAGATGACCCTCGCAACTTCGTCTGCGTCATAAAGGGGTTCAAACAGTACTCGCAATGCCGTCGAGTTATTATTTTCGCGGCTCGCTGTGCCACACATATTCATTGCGTTTTATACTCGTAATAACTTCTAAACGAAAAGTCCGATTGGAATAAAACAAAAAGTAATTTAATTCTACATTAATACTCTTGATAACAAAATACTTAATTTGGATAAGGGTTAATATAACGATACTCATTTAACGTTAAATTCAATCTCGGAACGAAATATTAAATTTTAAAAACATAAAAGTGGTTATTGTGACTAAACTATGATAGTTAGATATATGCTGTCGGGGACTTTTTTGTTTGTCTTCAAAAGACCTAAAAACCCGTATTACATCATTTTGTTCTATTGTCAATAGTTTTTACAGCGTACGCATAAATAGGTTTTCGATTTTTCACCTTTTGTTACATATTCGATATTTTCATGCGGATCCCTAATTTTTTTGAAAATAAAATATAGCCTATAACCTTCCTCGAAAAATGGACTTTCCAACAGTGAAAGAATTTTTTAAATCGGACCAGTAGATCCTGAGATTAGCGCGTTCAAACAAACAAACTCTTCAGCTTTATAATATTAGTATAGATTAGTCATCGAAAAGTCCTTCTTAATAATCAATCTTACCATAACAATTGGAATATCATCGATCCTCCTAAAGAAAGCACCTCCAAAAACATTCAAATATACTGTATCGCATATAACAGCGATGCAAGTGATGTCCTGGAACCTTCCAGCATCATACAGAAGATCTACTAGCACTAGCTCTAAATCTTTACTCTCGTAAATGTCTTTGAGCATTGGAGATGCATTGGAAATTGGTCTGGAAGTGAGGAAATTGGCAATTTTATTTATATTGTCGCACATAAGAGTAAATGACTCATTGTTATCTTTTTTAATCTAGGGCACCAACTAATAATATACTTCGTATTTATAATGAGTCGCTTTAGAGGACTTGAGTGCTAATTAGATCTAATTTGGAAATGACTTGTCCTTCTTCAAACGAGGCTTGAGGAGGGTCCTTAAAGTTAGGTCGTAGATAGCGACCCCTCAATGTCCCCTGACATCGCAGAGGTTCATGAGCGACGGTAACCACTTACGATCAGGTGGCCCGTTGGCTCGTCGGCCTTTTTATTGCCTGCATGTGAATAAAAAAAAAATTGTTTAGCGTGTACTTAAATGTATTTTTAAAGGTTTACGTGCAGTTTAAAACAGTATCAAGGGTTAAAATAAGAAAAACATTTAAAAATACCTACATGTTGAGAGAGTAAAAACCCTGTCAAAATGAATAGTACGTAAATTAATAACTTTTTATTACTCTTGGATTAAATATTGAATTGTTTGGATTTAACTAAGGTGGAGCTACATATTTCAAACTATTCACGTAGGTATAGGTATGGCGACTCCGTTTGACTTCAGTGTCTCAGACATTGCAGGAATACATGAGCGACAACAGCCACTTACAATCAGGTGACCACTCTACTCTACTCTTATTCCACAATACTTACAATAAGACAATGAAGACTACCAAATTTAATTTCCACATCACTAACTTTTCAAGTCTCTTCATTCATACAAACAGAGGCGGACCTGGCGGGCTGATCATTACGCCGTAACTTGGGAGAAGTCTGGCAATGGTCATCTACGGCTTGGTGAACTATAGAACAACAGTGTATCTTATGCTATGACTTACGAAGTAATTGCTGAAGTTAAATGTAATGCTTTATTTAAAATAGCTCCTGAACTTTTCCATCAAGCTTGATTGACAACTTTTTAATCATGCAAGGTTCAATTACAGATACGACTAACCATTCGATTAATTCCGTTTAAATATTTTATGATGCTGGAGTATGGTGAATGATTTTTTTTATTGCTAGATAAACTAGCTTACGGCCCACTTGATGGTAAGCGGTCACCGTCGCTCATAAACCTCTGCAATGCCAGAACAATGAGGGGATCGTTACTGATATGTAAATACAACTTGAGACCACTTTTTATTCTGGAATCGGTTAAACCTTTTGACCGTCTTCCAAAAAGAAGGAGATACTCAATTCATCTGTATTTTGTTTTTTTTTATCTCGATAACTCTAGTTTGGGTGGACCGATTTGAATGATTCAGGTGTCAGATGAAAGGTGATGATTCTTAGGTACCATTTGATTTTTTAAAGATAGAACAAGTACTTTTGGATCTATGTAAATGTGTATGTTGAACGGACATTTCACTCTGAGTTTTTGGGTGTATTTCTTTTTTATATGAACTGATTTCGATTATTCTTTCTTTGTTAGAAAGCAGACATTGAGCATTATCTTGAGAAATCAGATCAACGGAAGTCTGTCGTTTTCATTTTTGTAATAAAAAAAACTTGAGAGGTGTCATGGGACACCCGAATAGAATGAAGTTACTTTCGATTAAAAGATATCTTATATTTTTTTTCCTAACGTAACGCGCGATAAGGAACGTGTTTTAAAAGATTTTGATCACAGCGCCATCTAGCGATAATCATCTAAAACAAAAGTGTCGTGGCAACTTTTCGTAAGTTTTTTTTTCGTCTAACCCTCTTTCGATAACGCGCGATAAGGAACTTCGTTCCAAATACTATTTTAAAATATCACAATATCATATGGTGTATTTATGACTATCATTTAAGGAATAAAACTAAAACATTCCATAAAACCTTTATTATAAAAATCCCTGTATAAAATACAACTTAATAATAACATGGTTCCACAATAAAAAATAACACTACAACGTTTGTATAAATATATCTCCTTATAATTTAAATTGTAAATAATCTGAGTATTTAGATTTGATCCCTTTCTTATGTCTAATCGTCGAACTTGTGTTGAATGCAATAAATTTCATTTCTATAACCAAACATCATTAATAAACTCATAAAACATACTAAATAAGTAATAATGATTAACATTGTGATTATATCACAATATAATTCATGTTGTTTAGGTTTATACAGGGTGTATAAATAGCCTTAATAAGACTTAACATCCCAGGTATCACTAGTACTAACAGCAGCCTTCGTTTACGGGAGTGATTTTTATACACCCTGTATAGCAACAGTTTTATCAGTCAGGTGTTTTCCGACAATACCTGACGCCGTTTTTAATGAACCGATTTTGATATTGACAAATCAAATTATTCTTATTTTTTTACAATAAATCGTTTTTCCACACTATCCTAATTGTTCTTCAAAAGGCAAGTCATATATTATCACTATTATATGTTTATAGTTTAGATTTAATATAATTCTGCCAGTACAGCACGTCGCGCCACCAGTGCGGGCGCGTCATGGAGTCCGGTGACGTCATCAAACTAGCTTGTATGTATTTGTATGCCTGTAATTATAAACAATACATTAGTGTTTGTAAATAAAACTTAGAACCACTCTTATTTTAGAAATTGGAAAATTAAAATTTCATCATAGTATAGAAGTCCGCAACGATAGTCGTATGTTTTCCATACAATGTCAGAAAAAAAAGTTTAACCGATACAAAAAATAAAAATGGTGCTATGTTGTATTATAACAGGTCATTCACCCCACATCAGATTGTCCAAAGTTACAGATCCACCCTGTATCTACTTTGTATCGACAATATCACAACTTCTTAGTTTATAACCGTAGTAATCAGTGTTATATCATAAATTATTATGTTTTATTGAAATGAATGTCATCTTCTTGTCAGGCGTCTTTTTTTTTGTGAATGTAACGTGTTTGTCTCAGTTTTGAGTATTTGATAAAAACGCTTTTCCATAAAACTATAAAGCTTTATCAATATGGGTTTTCAAATGGAAGAACTCAACTAGTAAAACTATATTTTAAATTATTAAATTCAAGATGGTTGCCACAACAAAATGGCGATTTTTTAAACTTGTCAAAATGTGTTTCAAATGAAAAAACTTCACGAAATTTGCTTTAATTTTAATTCACAAACATTACCTCTCCATCAGATTTCCCGAGTACTGATTTGATGCAGAAGTCTGGAGGCGCCAGCGTGTCCGCCAGCGACACCGCCTCGTGGGACAACGACGAACTGAGACGCAGGATACCCTCGCGGAGGAGGAGGCCTGCAGACCCGGAGTAGAAACCACCCTGGGGGAGGTGTGAGAGAATAATATACTAATATGTGCCACATAGTCGTGGTGGGGTAGTGGTCGAGGCGCTATTCTTCCGTACGGGAGGTCGCGGGTTCAAATCCAGCCGGCTTGTACCTCTAAATCTAAATGTGGAAAAGATTTATGTGCAATTTTTCACAACACTACTGGTTAAAAACGGTGAAGGAAAACATCGCGAGGAAACCTGCATGTCGGAAAAGGATTCTAAAAAATCCTTTGAAGATATGTGAAGTCCCCATTCCGCACTGGGCAAGCGTGGCGGACTATGCCTAATCCCTCTTCTGAGGAGACCTGAGCCCAACAGTGGGCAGTAATGGGTTGGTACAGGTGTCACATAATACAAATTAAGTGTGATGTTGAAACTCCATTTTGGAGAAGTGAAATAATTATTGTAGAGAATTTTTCCACAAAAACTTCTTTTTTTAAATTCTTTCATTGTTATCGTGTATTTATTTTAAAAATTAAGGAATGTTTCCTTTCAGCAAAATTCACTACACTCATTATTTTGAGGGGGCGTTTCAAAATTCCACCCTGTATATTTGGTCACACCATCACATAGCTTTTTTTTTTTTTTTTTTTCAGCGGGGTATGTGGGCCTCCAACCGCTCACACTCAGCGTCGGAACCTGGGTCAGTCCAGAACCCAGCACAGGGTTATGAGGAACGACGCGACGCGTTACGCCATCGGCACTCTTTCCCGTCGCGCCGCCCCTGTTTGTTTTCGTTAACAAAAGATTCTGATTGGTTAAAATTAGTTATGTAAGTGTATATTTTGGTTATCATCGTTGCAAAATGACGTAATATAAGCTTTTTTTAAATTAAAAATATTTTAAAAACTTACAATATACAAAGTAGCCAAATGTTTTTCAATAAGAAAAGCTCCATACAAAGAAACGAGCTTCAATAATACATTTCTGCACGCCACGTCCTCAAACTGCAACGCTGTCTTGTAGAAATGGTTGAACACATAATTCTGAAATTAAAAGGTTTACAGGGTGATTTCCTAGTGAGGGTACATATTGAAGGTCATGGTAGCTGATGGTTATATACGACCAGTAAAAATATTATTACCAAAGATTATGGCTTAATGCCTTAGTAATCGCAACTTAAAAATACCTAAAATTCTTGCAAAATGATGGTTTTTCGACAGCTGATGGGTGTGGCGGCGGTGTGGGGTGCGCGAGATCACTAGAGGTCGTTAGTCAACACTCTTTATGCCGAAATTGTTTATGTTTGAGGTAGTTTTGTCGAAATTAGATTTAAAAAAAAAAAATACCTATTTTTTGTAATATTCCGTTTTAGAACAGAGTACTCATCACCCTCCCGCAATATGTACCTTCTTTAAAAAATCACCCTGTATAAGTAACTATCAACTTTTCCACTATTATTGAAAATTTAAAATGAAACATTTTTCATTGTCCATTTAATTTGTAATGTTATTTTGATTGGAGTCGTAAAAACACAGGGTGTTGTATTTTACTGATTTTGTTAGTTAAATTTTCAGATAAACCAAATAAATTATAAAAAATCTTTTAATGCAATTATTTAACCTCATTTTTTTCATTTGTAGCAAATATAGTATATCTATAATATTTAAGGTATGTCACAAACAATTTTGGCTCCTGTCACATTCCTAGCCTATGTAATCAAGCCAATTTTGGCTCGTTCCACAGTGGGTAACCTATTAAATATCACTTACCTCTCCATAGACAATAGATAAAGTGACAGCATTGAATGATTGTGATTCGTTTTTCGCTGTAAAATTATCTTTTCCTGAAGATTTTAATTTTTCAACTTTTTCATACGTCACTTTCAACATGAAAGCGGTCAACCATTTGTATGTGTGTACTAGATCTGTAGAGAGATAAGATATTATATTTGTAATTTACTATATAATATTGAACTGATTTAGATGATGATATAAAGATAGTTTAACAATAACACACAAAATATTATTTGAAAAACATTTTTTTTTATCGCTGTCTATTGTTTCCAGAAAGACACTAATAAAAAGTTCAATTTTTAATTGCAAATAGTATTATGTGGGGGTAATCTTTTGATGACCGACCAACCGGTCGCATTGGAAATATTTGGGGGAGGCCTATGTCCAGCAGTGGACGTCTACAGGCTGATGATGATGACGATGAATCTTTTAATGTGCATAGCTGTACACATATTAAAAGGCATACCTAGATTTGCAGTGGACTAAATAAAAATAAACTTTTAGGAAAAAATCCGTATTACTATGTTCCTTGTGTTTAAATTTTCTTATAATTATGACAATTTGATATTGAATGTACCTAATCTCGACTAACTTTTAATCGTAAAAACTCGATTCTACCATTATTTAATAGAGGCAACACTGGATATGTCTTTTACTGACATTAATAATTTTACTTTACAACATAGAATTATTACATCTGGAATCAACATCATGAACAACAGAATGAAGTCAAATTAAAGTGCACCGAACGCGCGTAACAACACGATATTCTGGCGTTAGTGTACTGATGACACTGAATTCGTTTAACACACTAATAAAATATTACATACACATAAGTTCCTTCAAATTTCACTTTGTTATTTCTGATGTTGATTCAAAATGTCGTGTTGTTACGCGCGATCGGTGGACTTAAAATTGGCTTCATTATGTTGTTCATGATGTTGATTCCAGATGTAATAATTTTATGCTTTACACCTAGAAATCATATCTACTCACTGGCAGGATCAACAATATCTTCGACAGTATTCCACTGACACTTCTCATTCAACAACCGGTCCGCATTCTGTAAGAAGGCGAGCGACCCGAGCGGGTTGTCTGCCGCAGCGACAGTCGCCCGGCGCGGCCACAGCGATAACAACCAGTTGCTGGTCTGTTGTACGAGGAGGCTGTTCTCGCCCTCGTACGTGCAGTTGGCGTCGTTGTCGTTGCGGAGGTCACCTAATTCCGAGGCTGAAAAATTTATCAAATTTAAAGGTTAAATTTTGATTTTATACACATATCTCCACCCCTTTTGGAAGTTTTTGGAACGAAGTTCCTTATCGCGCGTTATCGAAAGGGGGCTAGACGGAAAAAAATGTTACGAAAAAACGTCACGACACTTTTTTGTTTTAGATGATTATCGCTAGATGGCGCTGTGATCAAAATCTTTTAAAACACTTTCCTTATCGCGCGTTACGTTAGGAAAAAAAAAATAAGATATCTTTTCTTAGATAACTTCGTTCTATTCGGGTGTCCCATGACACCTCTCAAGTTTTTTTTATATTTTTTTATTGCCTCGTAGGCAGACGAGCTGACGGCCTACCTGATCGTAAGTGGTTACCGTCGCTCATAGAGCTCTGCATTGTCAACAGACACTGCCACTACCTACGGCCTACCTTTAAGAACTCTCTTCAAGCCTCGTTTGAAGAAGGTTCTATCGCAGGATAGAATGAGTGATACGGCCCACATAATGGTAAGCGGTTACCGTCGCTCAAGGAACCTTTGTAATGTTAGGACAATGTGCTCAAATTACTTTGATTTGTAATTTTCCTTAGTGTTCTGATATAGCAGATTTATGAGCGATGGTAACCACTTACGTTTATGTGGCCTGATAGCTCGTTTACCATAATCTATACATTGCTATTACTATCGCATTGTATGGTAACTTTTGAAAGATTGTATCTATTAGTCACTATTTGAGCACAATTTTTCGACAAACTGTGAACCTGCCAACTCGACGCACGCATCTGAATGCGGTTTTGTATTTGAGAAATCCAAATAGTAAAGTAGTTGGAACGAAGTTCCTTATCGCGCGTTGTGAAAGGGGGCTACAAGGAAAAAATTCTTACGAAAAGTTGTCACGACGCACGAAGAGTTGTCACGACACTTTTTTGTTTTAGATGATTATCGTTAGATGGCGCTGTGATCAGAATCTTTTGAAACACGTTCCTTATCGCGCGTTACGTTAGGAAAAATAAATATAAGATATCTTTTAATCGAAAGGAACTTCGTTCTATTCGGGTATCCCATGACACCTCTCAATTTTTTTTCAGTTGTATTTCAATCACCCCTTCTATTTATTCAAGGTTAAAAATCCATCGTATAATAATAAAGGGTGGATCTGTAACTTTGGACAATTTGACGTGAGGTGTATGACCTGTCGAAATACAACATAGCACCATTTTTATTTTTTGGATCGTTTAAACTTTATTTTCTAACATTGTATGGAAAACGTACGACTATCGTTGTGAACTCCTATACTATGATGAAAAAAAAAATTCAACCAATTCCTAAAATAAAACGAGGGTATAGTGCTAAAAGCCAATAAGTGTATAATTGTTACTCTCGAAATGTTCAAAGTTAAAGTTTCTAAACAAGGGGAATTTATTGCCTTTTACGTCAACTAACTTTCTTTACACTGAATTCTTCTTATTTGATTACACTACTAGAAAGAGCGCAAAAAACTGATCTAGATAGATTGAAAAAGCATTTTTAGATTGTTTGACACTTATTGGGTTTTAGCACTATACCCTCGAAAAGTGGTTCTAAGTTGTATTTCGACAGGTCATTCACCCCACGTCAGATTGTCCAAAGTTACAGATCCACCCTGTATATGAGTATTGATTACCTTTAAGGTACCCGTGTCCCCCGCAAGCTTCCCTACAGTTCTGTATGGCGTCGCGCGCCGTCCACCCGCACAGCGGCTTAGCGGCCGACGATAGTGCGTGTAATTCTATACCGCGGGCCGCGGCGTGCTCGTCAGGAATACCTATAACAAATAAACAAATATTATTTCTCACCACAAACACATTTTTTTTTGTGACAGGAGGAAATCGTCGAACCGCACCAAAACCTCCTGCCGCTCACGCTCAGCGTCCGAATCCCGGCCGAGGACAAAACCCGGCACGAGACTGGGCGAGGTGAACCCCACCACAAACACATAACAGAATTATCGGACACTAGTAAATAAAAATGCGCATTACAATAAATGAGTATTATTCATGTTGTGCCTAAAACTAGACGCAAGCTTGTATTTTAGGACATCAGGACCCCGCTCATACAAGTATTACAGGATACCTACAAATCGTCGCCTCAGTGCTTGTTTGGCCAATCTGCACTCGAGCAAATTTTACAGGAGACAGCAAACAAGCACGGCATTTTCTTTAAGGGCCGTGTTGAGAAAAAAATTGAAATGAGATTTTTATTGTTTTAGAATTGAATATTTAAAAAATATATTTTACCAGTCGGATGGAAATTTTATTCTTTATAATACTGCATTAAAAAGTCATTTTCGTAAAAAATGTCAGATCGGCGAAACAAGCACTGAGGCGACGAAATGTAAAATCGCACAAACGTCAAGTAATATACACTCTCTCTCACACACGCACATACACAAACATACACACCTTTTTACAAACACACAGTTACCGATAACACAAAACACCTAGCATGTACAATTTTAATCTTAATTAATTGATTGAATTTGTTTTAAACTTAATACAGAATTTAATTTGTTTCATTTTTTTATTAGATTTTAACTTAGGTAATTTAGATTAATTTCATTATAGTTTAATTTGTTTTTTCTTTTGTATTATAATTATCAATTCCACTTATTTAATTACTTTTTTAATGTTAATGCGAATGCGTGTCTTTAATGTATTTAAATTGAATCTCCAAGATACAGGATTACCTAGTTTGGAGATAAATGTAATTCCTTACTGTTTACCACGTTTTTGGTCAATAAAGTTATATTACAAAAAACATAGATACTAGGTTTAGGTATCAGTGGACTATGGCCAAAGGGAGATCTCCGGCGAGGTAGGGTATGCCGGGTCAGGCCGAACCCCACCGTGACACTATGTTTGTTTGCAAAGATTATTCGTAATTAACTCTTTCGATCATAAAAATACAGGGTGTTGATTTTTGCCGACTTCCTTAGTTAATTTTTCAGACAATTAACGGAAAATCTGTGAATGCAGTATTATTGAGCATCAAAAATAAGAAAATTTTTCATTTCATCTCTAATATTTAAGGTACTTCTCGTTCATGTCGTATAGTTTCGGGACACTCTGTATATGTCGCCAAATGTTGATAACATCGATAGCGACACACAAGAATATATTAAAAGGACCCAGACATTATTATTGTAAACAAAATATAAATCCGTAATTAGCTAAACCTTTTTTTTTACTTTAAGTCGCATTCAATTGTATTTCTTGCTGTTTTTTTTTTTGTTAACCACTCAACTGGGATCGGCAACCAAATTGGTTTGTTTACTTTTGCCAAGTCTGTGACAGGACCCAAAATTGAGCACAGTTCTAAAACTTGTTTTGTTTACATTTTTTAACCGTCTCCTATTTTACGGAGCTGATATATTTTCGCTGAAAATGCAATACAGCGTCGTTTAGTAATATTTATAAAAATATAAGGTTTAATAAAAAATCAAAATTAAAAATTATTGAAAAAAAATGTTTTTAAAAAGGGGCTCAAACACGGTATTGATTCCGAACGAAGTCCCCAGTTTCGCCATCTAGCGAATAGTGACGTTCACAGTTGAGTGGGTAAATAAAATAAACAAATATTCTACACAATGGTCTGTAATTTTAACCTTGCATTTTTAACCTTGTGCCAGCTGAAGTGAGGTGAATGATCTGTTGAAATAAAACTTAGAACCATGTTTTTTTTTTGGGAACGGTTAACCTTTTTAAGTCTGCAATGATAAAAAAAGGTTCCAAAATAAAGTGGTTCTAAGTTGTATTTTGACATGTCATTAACTCACTTCAGCTGGAAAAATAATTACAGATCCACCCTGTACAATGAGTCATCCATTTTCAAAATAGTTTTTCTATACTAATATTATAAAGAGGAAAGATTTGTTTGTTTGTTTGTATGTTTGTTTGTAATGAATAGGCTCAGAAACTACTGGACCGATTTAAAAAATTATTTCACCTTTGGAAAGCTACATTATCCCCGAGTAACATAGGCTATATTTTATTTTCAAAAAAATTAGGGATCCGTATGAAAATATCGAATATGTAACAGAAGGTGAATAATCGAATACCTATTTATGCGTACGCTGCAAAAACTATTGACATTAGAACAAAATTATGTACTACGGGTTTTTAGGTCTTTGTAAGACAAACAAAAAAGTCCGCGACAGCATATATCTAACTATCATAGTTTAGTCACAATAACCGCTTTTATGTTTAAAAAAAAATATTTCGTCCCGAGATTGAATTTAACGTTAAATGAGTATCGTTATATTAACCCTTATCCAAATGAAGTATTATGTTATCAAGAGTATTAATGTAGAAGTGAATTACTTTTTGTTTAATTCCAATCGGACTTTTCGTTTAGAAGTTATCACGAGTATAAAACGCAATAAATATGTGGCTGCACTTCGGGCACATAATAACTCGACGGCATTGCGAGTACTGTTTGAACCCCTTTGTAACGCAGACGAAGTTGCGCGGGTCAGCTAGTTAGTTAATAAAGAGAACCTCTATTTTGGAAGTCGTTTCAAAAATCAATGCATATCCAATTTAAAAGCACCTGAAAAATCTAAAATTAATTTCCACAAGTGTCTTCATCGTTGAACTCACCCATCATATTGTTGATGGTCATCATGATGTGTGTGTGTCCGAGCCACGTCGAGAATATCTTCATGGCGTAAGTCGCTGCTAAGTATGGTATTAGTCTGATTTGCTGAAAATAAATAGTTTCACTTCATTATACTTTAATAAAAAAAACTTGAGAGGTGTCATGGGACACCCGAATAGAACGAAGTTCCTTTCGATAAAAGATATCTTATAAAAAAAATCCTTTCGTAACGCGCGATAAGGAACGTGGTTTAAAAGATTTTGATCACAGCGCCATCTAGCGATAATCATCTAAAACAAAAAAATTGTCGTGACAACTTTTCGTAAGATTTTTTTCCGTCTAGACCCCTTTCACAACGCGCGATAAGGAACTTCGTTCCAATTAACGACATTTTAAGGAGAAAATTTGGAACGTAAATTTTTTTTAAGAACCACTAAGTACTAAGTAAAAATAACCCGCGATGTCGTCTGCGTGTTTTTTCTTTCACCCTTTTTTCGAAATAAATGGCATCTTGTGTTCTTTCTCAGGGTCTTAAGATTGTCTGTTTCAAATTTCATCAAAATCGGTTTAGAGGTTTAAGAGGGAAAGCGTGACAGGCAGAGAGACAGAGTTACTTTCGTATTTATAATATTAGTAGGGATTGGCATAAAAATACAGGGTGTTGATTTTTGCCGACTTGGTTACTTCGATTTTTAGACAATTCAAACAATTTACGAAAAATCTGTGAATGCATTGATATTAAACATCAAAAAGAAATGTTTCTTTTCAGCAAAACAACGTCAGCATGGGACACCCTGTATATGAATGCCACTATTCACCTGCTGCTGATATTCCAAGACTGGGGTCTCCTTGTCAGCTCCTTCGGGTCCAAACTGTCTTCTGACTGCGGAGTACCTGATGGCGATCACAATGGCCTTCTGAAGGTAATACGTCGATATACCTGTTATATGTACTCTGCCACCTAAAGTATAAAAAAATATTTCGGTAATATTGTTAAGTTTAACTAGATGTTGGGTTATTATTGAAACCACAACATAATATGTTGGATGCTATAGGATCCAACAAAGGAAAGAATTATAGTTTGTTAAACTTTGTAATTCATTGAAACAACGAAAAAAATTATAAAATTATACAATATGACTACTCTCATATCCACTCAACTGGGAACGTCACTATTCGCTAGATAGCGAAACTGGGGACTTCGTTTGGAATCAATACCGTGTTTGAGCCCCTTTTTAAAAACATTATTTTCCAATAATTTTTATTTTTGATTTTTAATTTAACCTTATATTTTTGTAAATCTTCATTACTAAACGACGCTGTATTGCATTTTAACGAAAAGATATCATCTCCGTAAAATATGAGACGATTAAAAAATGTAAACAAAACAAGTTTTAGAACTGTGCTCAATTTTGGATCCTGCCACAGACTTGGCAAAAATAAACAAACCAATTTGGTTGCCGATCCCAGTTGAGTGGTTATATGGCTAGAAAAGAAGTGAGAAAAAAGTGAAGAAATAATTTGACATCGAACAACGAACAAAATTTATAAGAAGGTTTAAAAAGTTAATAAAATAGTTTCCATGAAGATACAAAAAAGTTTATGTTCTGAACACTAGACTTCCATTTTTTAATTTCATTTCAAATAGTGTGCGAAACAGTCTCGTGGCGTCGGGTCTGACGTCACGCTTAGGTAAACAAAGTCAAAAGTGTCATGGCGCAACAGTGCAGAAGCGAGCACATATATTTAGGTTAAGGTATACGGTATACAGAAATATAAATCTGAGTAATTTTTCACGTAGAAGATGTATTTAAATAAAATCATTATTTTTATCGATCTACAGGGTGATTTGTTAGGGAGGGTACATATTTCAGGAGGGTGATGAGTACTCTGTTCTAATACGGAATATTACAAAAAATAGGTAAAATTATTTTTTTATTTTTTTTAAATCTAAATTCGACAAAACTACCTCAAAAAAACATAAACAATTTCGGCTTAAAGAGTGTTGACTATGACCTCTAGTGATCTCGCGCACCCCACACCTCCGCCACATCCATCAGTTGTCGAAAAACCATCATTTTGCAAGAATTTTAGATATTTTTAAGTTGCGATTACTAAAGCATTAAGCCATATTCTTTGGTAATAATATTTTTACTGGTCGTATATAACCATCAGCTACCATGACCTTCAATATGTACCCTCACTAGGAAATCACCCTGTATATTGTTAATTTTCAAATTAGAAAAGTTAGGATATGCAATGCATATTTGCTTGTATGAATTGCACGCCACAATTCAAGACTACACTAAATTTAAGTTCTATACAAAATTCAGTAATACCTTACCAGATAGAATGCCAAGTGAAGCACCGAATCTCTTCTTAGGGTCCTTGAATGGAGTCTGGTAGTCACCATTGTCATCTACTCCGCCTAATTTGTCTAGAGCCAACTCTTTGGGCAAATGATAATTGTTGAACATTACGAATCTGAAATAATATTGTTGCTTTTTTTTTTCAGGTAAAAAAAAAACTTAAATATATTGATACCAATATTATAAAGCTCAGTTTTTGGAACGAAGTTCCTTAACGCGCGTTATCGAAAGGGGGCTAGACGGAAAAAAATCTTACGAAAAGTTGTCACGACACTTTTTTGTTTTAGACGATTATCGCTAGATGGCGCTATGATCAAAATCTTTTAAAACCCGTTCCTTATCGAAAAAAAAATTATAGGATATCTTTTAATCGAAAGGAACTTCGTTCTATTCGGGTGTCTCATGACACCTCTCAAGTTTTTATTTAAGTAATTAAATACCTATTTATCGAGGTAAGCTATACGGTATTTTACTTAAGAAAACATGAGAGATCCGTACTTAAACTTCAATGATGTAAAGGTGTGAAAAAAATGCCCCAAAAATTTCTGACATCGCGTGCGCTTCGAAATTTTTTTATTATAAAACAAAATGATGTACTACGGGTTTGTAGGTATTATTAAAATCCAACAGTGCTGCCTGAACCCCTTTTTGACGCAAACGAAGTTGCACGAGTCAGCTACAATAAATAAAACTGTAAAGATTACAATTTAAACAAGCCTCTCAACCAATTTGATGAATTTGGCACAGACAATCTTTAGACCCTGAGAAAGAACATTTGCTATTTTTTAATTGAAAGTGACGCAGACGAAGTTGCGCGGGTCCGCTAGTTTTTGATAACATAATAATATATTGTAAACATACTTAGTACATACCCATTATCAACACCATTTAGTCCAATTTTTTCTCCTAAATCTCCGACCGTAACTCCAGGGAATGCTTTCAAAGTTTTCGTATCTCGAATAGGCACAACAAAGGGATGAAGACCGTAGTTCTTCCCTTTAGATACTAGCATAGCGTAAACTATAGCATGGGTAGCGCATTTACCTGTAAAACAGGGTTATTTGAGAGATTTTTTGTATGTAGACTGACGGGAAAAAAAGGTTTAACTTGTCAAATTAATTCGTTTTTTTTTAAATGAAGGCCATCGGGTTGCCTGATCGTTAGTGGTCAGGGGACACTCAGCTACCTACGGCCTATCTTTAAGGACTTGCTTCAAGCTTCGTTTGCAAGTACTGTAACAACCCGTTACTGCCCACTACTGGACACGTATCCTCTTTAGAAGAGGGATTGGGCATAGACTACCACGCTTCCAATCGGAGACTTCACATATCATAGAATTTCAAAGAATCCTTTTCAAAGATAGTATACTCTTGAAATTGTATATGACACCAAAAGTACAGAAGTTCTTGAGCACTACTTACCTTGTTTATGCAAAAAAAAACATTACAGAAACCATTATTATACAGGGTGATTTTTTAGTGAGGGTACATATTGAAGGTCATGGTAGCTGATGGTTATATACGACCAGTAAAAATATTATTACCAAAGAATATGGCTTAATGCCTTAGTAATAGCAACTTAAAAATATCTAAAATTCTTGCAAAATGATGGTTTTTCGACAGCTGATGGGTGTGGCGGAGGTGTGGGGTGCGCGAGATCACTAGAGGTCATTAGTCAACACTCTTTTAGCCGAAATTGTTTATGTTTGAGGTAGTTTTGTCGAATTTAGATTTAAAAAAAAAAAATTAAAAAAAAATATTTTACCTATTTTTTGTAATATTTCGTATTAGAACAGAGTACTCATCACCCTCCTGCAATATGTACCTTCTTTAACAAATCACCCTGTATATTAAAAAAATATGTAAAAATATTGTTATCTTACCTAAAGATCCGACCCAGCATTTAGCAGCCTCAAAATCGGGAGTATGCAACACAAACTGCTTCTTATCCGGCAAATAAGTAGCAGTGGTCCTCATCCCCTTAGCGTTAGACCCATGAGACACCTCAGTTAGGGCGAAACAGCCCCCAATTTCGGCTTTAGAAATCGCTTCAACTATGGGATAGTGGTAATCCCTACCGCTGCCATTTATGGCGTTGCTAAACATTCGGAATGTTAGGGATAGTTTGACGGCTAGGGAACTGTCAAACATGAACATAGCTTCGGAGTCTGCTTGGAAACATTTTGGGTCTTGAGCTATCTGTGTGAAAGATTTTGGTTAAATTATTGGAACGAAGTTCCTTATCGCACGTTATCGAAAGGGGGCTAGACGGAAAAAAATCTTATGAAAAAGTTGTCACGACACTTTTTTTCTTTTAGATGATTATCGCTAGATGGCGCTGTGATCAAAATCTTTTAAAACACGTCCTTATCGCGCGTTACGTTAGGAAAAAAAAATATAAGATATTTTTTAATCGAAAGGAACTTCGTTCTATTCGGGTGTCCCATGTCACCTCACAATTTTTTTAACTACATTTCACTAAGGCGTTACAAAATATTTAAATGGTTATACTGGTCGTATGTTTTATAATTTTTTACAACATTAATTTATTTTTTAGTCATTACCGGAGTCAAATTTAAATAATTACTTATATAGTTATTATGCGAAAATAAACATTCATAAGTTGTGGTATAAGTGTTATCTTTTGTATCAGTTATCATAAAAGCATTTAGCTATCGATCATTTTTATACAATCATAGCTCAAACTAATATCAGAACTAAAATAAAATATTATCTTAGACAAAATGAGCATGTTTCTCAAGCGTGACGTGTCCTGCAAGCCAATGGAAATTGTATGCTCACTAGCCGAGACAAAGCATGAAGTGGTTATTGGCACTCTGTGACTTTTACAGGGCGAAAAATATAAGGCTAAAAATGCAACACTACTTTATAAACCCGATTAACGGGTGAAATTACAATATAAAGTTGCATTAGATATGGACAGCTGTCCTTAATGTTCCCGGAGCGCTATGACATGTCCCTCTTTAAAAAAAAATAGGTTATGGATAACGGCTGGGGGCGGCGCGACGGGAAAGAGTGCCGTGGGCGTAACGCCTCGCGCCGTCCCTTATAACCCCGTGCTGGGTTCTGGCCTCAGCCGGGGTTCGGACGCTGAGTGTGAGCGGTTGGAGGTTTTAGTACGGTAAACTCCCACATACCGGTGATTTCCTCAAACTGAAAAAAAAAATGGATAACGGCTTCCCAATGGCCTGGCATTGCAGATTTTTATGAGCAGTAACCGCTTACCATTAGGTGGGATGTAAGCTCGTTTACTTTCCTTGAAATTAATTAAAAACGAATCTAATGTGAAAATTGTATTTAATAAATTTCATATCTAACCTTCTCGACTGGCAGAAACTGTTCATTGTATATAGCATACATTCGTTTTGTTGCGATACGCCTCTGCTCATCCAAGCTTGGTGTGACGTCAGAGTGTTGGAACAACGGATTCTTCTCCATAAATGTATAAATGTCATGCTGTGAACAAAAATACGAAAATTATTACCAATCTTCTTGAGTCGTATCCTCATGACTGAAGGTCGTGCCTGCTCGAAGCCGACGTAAAGTTCTACTATTGCTTCTATGTGGCTCTGTGCATTCCTGAGTGCTGAGGGTTAGGGACCAGTAGCGTGCTTAAATATTTTAGTCAGGGTAGCGAAGATTTTGACGTAATTGTTCATAAATTACATGCTACTATCCATTTGATTACATTTTTTAGCAACAATAGTAACTAAATACGTGCAAATAATAAGAATGCGAAGTGTATATCAATGAAAGAAACCGTATTTGATCGATTTTTGTTGTTATTTTAATAGAATTTGAAAAGCTTTGGTATGCAATGCATATTTGCTTCTATAGACTGCACGCCACTGTTAGGGATAGTTCCGATAGCTCCTGAATCTGGTCAGATCACCCTGTTGGAGATCGGCCTCTCGGTCGCTTGGTCAACAACAATGAGTTTCTCATCTTGTCTTCTATAAGGCCCAAGTATGAAAAAGATTTGCTGGATGTAATTTTCTTATGGAGATTGAAATTTTCGACTGCTTTGCAAATGGGGAATATTTTATGTGATAGTAGTGGTGGACTATGTCTAATCCCTCTTCTGAGGAGACCTGAGCCCAACAGTGGGTAGTAATGGGTTGGTACAGATACAGATACAGATACAGTGATTTTTTGAAAGCAGCTTTAGTAAAATCAGATTGTTATTTATTTGGGAGAGAATGAGTCGTTGAGCGTTAGTTACAAAACAGGATTATATTGTTCCATCCATACATTACACGAAGGTAACTAATATACAGGGTGGATTTGTAACTTTGGACAATCTGACGTGGGGTGATCTGTCGAATTACAACATAGCACCATTTTTTTTTTATCCGTTAACCTTTTTTTCTGACATTGTATTGAAAACGTACGACTATCGTTGCGGACTTCCATACTATGATAAAACATTTTTATTCAATTCTTAAAATAGAAGTGGTTCCAAGTTTTATTTTAACAGTTCATTCACTCGTCAGATTGTCCAAAGTTACAGATCCACCCTGTATTAAGATCAGGTGGCCCGTGAGATTATCTTACTGCGTGTTAGAAATTTTACGGACATTTTCATTTGCAAATACTGATGCGAATATTTTAACTTTTTCGGGATGATGTGCGAATTTCTATTACTTGATGGAGGAGGCAAGTGCCCCCTCTCTAGTGGATCTAATTTATGTAAAATATTAGTATCTATTTTATGGTAGGGACTAACGCAGCTAACTTGCTCCTGAAAAACCTTGAACTTTTTTTTTGAAGAGGTAGACTTCTACAAAGTCGAAACTGAATATATGAGAGACCTGCGCAACATCGCTACTGCGTGGCAATAAAAAAAAGCCAGACAAAACACAAACAGTTTTTTGTCATATAAACGGCTTCATATTTTTCTACTACAATAATTGAATGTGGGATTTCACATATTACATTTTTTTTCTTTTCTTTTGTTATTCATAATTACAACAATTAGTTTTTGTATTAATTTATGATGATAATGTATTTTTTCTGTTTAAAACATGAAAAGTTTATATTTAACACATGTAAATTCTAATTGAATATAATTTTGGCATGTAATTAGTCATAATTTTTTTGTCGTCAGCAAGGAAATATATTACCACTATAATCTTTTTTTTTTTCATAACCTATTTTGTATTATTTATTAATAAATAATAATGGAAACAGATGTGTAAGAAAAACACAGATGTTAATAAAATCCATGACATTCTAACAAATCAGGCACCTGAATTAACAAACCTCATCGCTTCAATAAGGTCAAGGACATCTCATAAAAGATATTTAAGGACATCACCTTCTTTATGTATACACATGAAATGTTTATTCAAGCTTTAGATTTATGACAGTACATATGTGAAGAGTAGGTCGTAAAAGGTTTTTAATGTTATTTTCACAATTTTAATTGTAAAATTGTGAATTATTTTAAATATAAAAGCACAAATAATGAAGATTCGGTTGCCAAAAAAATTTTGATGAAGTGTTATAATTTTTGGTTTTCAATTTTAAAGCAATTTTTTTTCAACTTTTCAGAAAACAAATCATAAAACTACAAAAAATCGCGGAACATACATGGGGGTGATTCAGGTACCTAAGGAGGTGCTCTATCTCTGGATCTTCCCTTATCACTACTATCTGGGACACCCTGTATATGTGGTATATGGGTATGTCAAACCTATTATCACTCTACTTATTTGTGTTTTTTTTTTATTGCCATGTAGGCAGACAAACAAGCCAATGTGTAAGGCTTACATATTGTCACCTCAACATCATAGGAAATGTGTCATAGTGTTCATGACATTGCAGTGGTCCGTAAGAGTTACCACTTACAATCAGGTGGCCTAGCTCATCTGCCTATGTACTTCTTGAGCAGTCAACATAAAGTACTGAATAAAAGTCAGATTTGCTTTGTATAAAATATGTAAGAAATTGAATGTTGTTTCCCACACAATCCAATTTCTTTTTATAATCATAATGATTACATTGTTCTATTACAATATTATATGTAATTAATTTTATTTTTTTTATATTTTTTGACAGGCAGGTACAAGTTGATACACATTTTTTTTTGATTTATTTATTTCACTCAGCAAACATAGCATGTAATTAAAATTTATAGCCTTGTTTACAGCAAGTGTGAATAATGAAACAAAATTTTAGTAGATAATAATTCTTAATGCCAAATTCGACTTTGGTGACTGATAACATGTTCTTTTGTACAGTTAGGTAGTTGAGCTTTTTTTATTACTTTATAGGCAGATGAGGTAACGGGCCACCAGATTGTAAGCGGTGACCATTACTCAGGGCTACTGCAATTTTTCAGGGGACACTATGAGGCACTACAGGCTGTGGTGACATGCTCTGTTATAGCTTATGTATCCTATCTCTGCAGTAAAAGAGAACAAAACAAAACAGTTGAAATGATCAAATGCCATTGAAAACAAAGGCTGAATTAGTAGAAAATTGATAATCATGATGAAAACGGAATAAAATTAACAACTTCACAGAAATAAATAAAACAACAATAAATCAAGGTTTCATCACTAACCAGCCAAAATTCAGCTTTATAATAAATATAATAAATGTTACTAGCAAAAACTAAATGAATAGTGTTATATTAATGATGTACCAAAATTTATTGTTAGAATTATTTGAATAAATACTCTGAACCTGTTTATATAATATACAATGCAATTTCGCTTCAGTCTATCTGAATTCAATGTAAAATATTTTCATCAATATTTGTGTTACTTAAAAAAATCACTCCACAGATTATTTTCCAATCAATAATTTACCAAGTACATTACTATAGCCACTTTCTCGAATTCCATACCACTTTCACCTGAATAAATATGAAAAATACTTACTTTCAATTGTATCGTGTTTAGACTTTCGTAGACAAATTTCATTCGTCGCCAATCGAAACTGGCTCGTTTTCTGAACTCTTCCAATGGTCCTGATGGTAGATCAGGGAAGTATTCCCTCAGGACCTCATCCGAAGGGATTGTATTCTTTTCTTTTTCCATCGCACTACAGAAATTGCGGTCAATATAAAAAATAGGAGCGATTTTGTACTTTGACTGCCGATGGCGGTACAAAAATGTATTGAACCTTAAACTCTTTTGCATTACAAATTTATTCAATTCTAACTCTATTTAGGTAAATAAATAAATACAGTGTGTTAACAGTGAAATTAATTATAAAATTTAAAGCGCGTTTATTTAATGATAGGAGTCGCTGACCTTTGGACGGTAATTAAAATTTTATAACTGATTTCTTATAACACTTATTATTTACATTAATAGTTATTTTGAATCTATTTTATTATACTTCCATTCAATTACTGTATTTTTTATAATTAAATTATATTTTTGTTGAAAAATAATAATGAAATGAACACCGATTATGAGGAAAAAAATGATAAACAACAAATGAATGGAACGAATGAAGAATTGAATCAACTTAACAAAGTGACATTGACAGTAGACACACGGAATATTGTCATTGTTTAGTTTGCTGCAGAACGGAATCAACTTATAAAATACTAGCTTTTGCCCGCGACTTCGTTCGCGTGGACTTCAGGTTCATCCCGTATTATCAAAAATTGTAGCGTATGTGTTATTCTGATGTATAAGCTATATTGTGGTTAAGTTTCATTCAAATCCATTCAGTAGTTTTTACGTGAAAGAGTAACAAACATCCATCCATACTTACAAACTTTCGCCTTTATAATATTTTTATTATTGGGTTCAGTTCAGAAACACAATGAAAACTCCTTGGTTCACAATAACAGTTTATTCATATTCGAAAAACAGTGTAATTATTCTCCAAAATCAGTGTAATCATCCTCCAAAACTGAGTCACAATTACTCCCAACTTTGTTCACTTCATTTAAACGATAGTTCACACGCCTTTTATACTTTCTTGAAAAATAAATCAGATGGCGCCACTAGTATTTCCGTTTTCATAAAATAAAATTAAAAGAATCTAACAACACTCTTATAAAATGATTCATCACAACCGGAAGTCTTTCCTTTAAATCGACGTAATACCCACTTCTACAAACAATTAAATGGAATTAGAGAAAAGTCACCTAACAGCTCGGCCATCCTGTAACTAAGCGAGTCCTCGCGCTTGTTTAACTCTCTGTAAATCTGAATAATTGTAACCATTACTAAAAGGTGAGAGAAAAAAATAATAATAAAAGGAGACCAAAACAACCTACTCCTGCGCCACCCCAGTCCTGCGCCAACCTAGTCCTTGGCCAACCTAGTCTTGCGCCAACCGAGTACTGTGCCAACCTAGTACTGCGCCAACCTAGTCCTTGGCCAACCTAGTACTGGGCCAACCTAGTACTGAGCCAACCTAGTACTGGGTCAACCTATTATTGCGCCAACCTAGTCCTTGGCCAAATTAGTCCTGCACCAACCTAGTCCTTGGCCAACCTAGTACTGCGCCAACCTAGTCCTTGGCCAACCTAGTACTGGGCCAACCTAGTACTGCGCCAACCTAGTACTGCGCCAACCTAGTACTGGGCCATCCTAGTCCTTGGCCAACCTAGTCCTTGGCCAACCTAGTACTGGGCCAACCTAGTACTGCGCCAACCTAGTACTGCGTTAACCTAGTATTGCGCCAACCTAGTACTGCGCCAACCTAGTACTGGGCCAACCTAGTACTGCGTTAACCTAGTATTGCGCCAACCTAGTACTGGGCCAACCTAGTACTGCGCCAACCTAGTACTGTGCCAACCTAGTACTGTGCCAACCTAGTACTGCGCCAACCTAGTACTGCGCCAACCTAGTACTGGGCCAACCTAATACTGCGTTAACCTAGTATTGCGCCAACCTAGTATTGCGCCAACCTAGTATTGCGCCAACCTAGTACTGCGCCAACCTAGTACTGCGCCAACCTAGTACTGTGCCAACCTAGTACTGTGCCAACCTAGTACTGCGCCAACCTAGTATTGCACCAACCTAGTACTGCGCCAACCTATTATTGCGCCAACCTAGTACTGCGCCAACCTAGTACTGCGTAAACCTAGTATTGCGCCAACCTAGTATTGCGCCAACCTAGTATTGCGCCAACCTAGTATTGCGCCAACCTAGTACTGCGCCAACCTAGTACTGTGCCAACCTAGTACTGGGCCAACCTAGTACTTGGCCAACCTAGTACTGCGTTAACCTAGTATTGCGCCAACCTAGTACTGCGCCAACCTAGTACTGCGTTAACCTAGTATTGCGCCAACCTAGTGCTGGGCCAACCTAGTGCTGGGCCAACCTAGTGCTGGGCCAACCTAGTACTGGGCCAACCTAGTACTGCACTAACCTAGTACTGCGCCAACCTATTACTGGGCCAACCTAGTACTTGGCCAACCTAGTACTGCGTTAACCTAGTATTGCGCCAACCCAGTGCTGGGCCAACCTAGTATTGCGCCAACCTAGTGCTGGGCCAACCTAGTGCTGGGCCAACCTAGTACTGGGCCAACCTAGTACTGCACTAACCTAGTACTGCGCTAACCTAGTCCTTGGCCAACCTAGTATTGCGCCAACCTAGTATTGCGCCAACCTAGTACTGGGCCAACCTAGTACTGCGCTAACCTAGTACTGCGCCAACCTAGTCCTTGGCCAACCTAGTATTGCGCCAACCTAGTATTGCGCCAACCTAGTACTGGGCCAACCTAGTACTGCACTAACCTAGTACTGCGCCAACCTAGTACTGGGCCAACCTAGTACTTGGCCAACCTAGTACTGCGTTAACCTAGTATTGCGCCAACCTAGTACTGTGCCAACCTAGTACTGCACTAATCTAGTCCTTGGCCAACCTAGTATTGCGCCAACCTAGTATTGCGCCAACCTAGTACTGGGCCAACCTAGTACTGCGCTAACCTAGTACTGTGCCAACCTAGTACTGCGCCAACCTAGTACTGCGTTAACCTAGTATTGCGCCAACCTAGTGCTGGGCCAACCTAGTGCTGGGCCAACCTAGTACTTGGCCAACCTAGTACTGCACCAACCTAGTCCTTGGCCAACCTAGTATTGCGCCAACCTAGTACTGCGCCAACCTAGTACTTCGCCAACCTAGTACTTGGCCAACCTAGTACTGCGTTAACCTAGTATTGCGCCAACCTAGTACTGTGCCAACCTAGTACTGCACTAACCTAGTCCTTGGCCAACCTAGTATTGCGCCAACCTAGTATTGCGCCAACCTAGTACTGGGCCAACCTAGTACTGCGCCAACCTAGTACTGTGCCAACCTAGTCCTTGGCCAACCTAGTACTGCGTTAACCTAGTATTGCGCCAACCTAGTACTGCACCTACCTAGTACTGGGCCAACCTATTACTGCGTTAACCTAGTCCTTGGCCAACCTAGTATTGCGCCAACCTAGTACTGGGCCAACCTAGTACTGCGTTAACCTAGTATTGCGCCAACCTAGTACTGCGCCAACCTAGTACTGCGCCAACCTAGTACTGCGCCAACCTAGTCCTGCGCCAACCTAGTCCTTGGCCAACCTAGTCCTGCGCCAACCTAGTCCTGCGCCAATATCATAGTCATTACATTTAGTTTTGAAAAAATATTGTTAAAAATATATGCTCTGTAAAAAACTGAGAAATAAGTCACAGAGTTCAGACCTCTAGAGTGAAGAGTCAGGCCTTACATAAGATTTTTTTTAAAATTTGGCTTCCATTTGTTTCAAAAAGCATTAAATTGAAGTTTAAAAAAAAAAAAAAAAGTAATTGGCTCATTCAATTTAATTTGTTTTAGAATCACCCCATCTTTTAAATAATGAAATCTAACTCATCATTACGACAACCCTCGTTTATAAGTTTATTGATTGTTATTTTATTCTCAACAATTTTAAAAATTTATATTCATTAAACTCAAGTCACTTAATTTAGACACTGGCTACCTTTCGCAGTAAGCTATTCATTCTGCTTCGTTCATTCTTTTTAGTCATTCATTTCATTCGGTCTTTGACAGTTCAAAAGTAAATAAACAAACGGTGAAGAAGATAAAATTGCAAAAATACAACGAAACATTCAAAACCGTAGTGTAAATATATTTGCAACATGTACATCTATAGAATGTCTATCTGTAAGTAAAGTTTTATCTACAAATTTTACACCAAAAAAGTTTTATTGAACTTTGAAAGTTTGCGTTGAAGTTCGGTAGAGACGTGCGAACATTTCATACAAGTTTTTGTCGAAAAAAAGGTAGGTTTATAAAAATCCTGCTTCATGGTATTACTAAGTAATACTCAGTGAGGTTGTTGATAGTTTTCTTCACGTCATATCCTATAGATATTTTGGTTATATTTGCCAGTAGAAGGCTAAAGTTAGTCACTTACATTTATGCTATTTAGTCCAAAAATAGTGCATAGAGTAATGTAATACTCTTTAGTTTTTGCTCCGAACAACTGTGTTAGAAACCAGGATCTCCTAAAATGAAACTCACAAAATATCATAAAATAAAATGCAATATCAAAACAGAATTCAAACTAACATGCATAAAGAATTAAGTGACACCAAATTTTGAGACTGAATATGAAACAACAGTCTAGTAGCAGCAATGAAGTGTTTTAGATATCAACAAAGCTGTTTAGTTGGTGCCATTTTATTATGTGTCTAGTTATTTTTGAAGTAGAATTAAAAATAAAAATATTGACCAATGAAATTTATTTCTAATGGGAAAACTAATTTCTGCAGACTAATAGGTTTTGGACTCTTTCGTAGAGAGAGCAGGCATAGTAAACCTTGGGCCACTAATGTATTTTGAGGATTTCACATGTCTCCTTAGAGCTTACAGTTAAATAAACAATGACATAATTAAGTAGAAGTTATGCTGTTTATCCTGTGGTGGCCGAGTGGTTGAAGCTTCTTTCCGAACGGGAGGTCGCGAGTTCAAATCCCGCCGGCTTGTACCTCTAAATCTAAATGCGAAAAATATTTATGTGCAATTTTTCACAACACCACTGGCTAAAAACAGTGAAGGAAAACATCATGAGGAATCTGCATGTCGGAAAAGGGTTCTAAAAATTGTTTGAAGATATGTGAAATCCCCAATCGGGACAGGGCAAGCGTGGTGGACTATGCCTAATCCCTCTTCTAAGGAGACCTGAGCCCAACAGTAGGCAGTAATGGGTTGGTACAGAATGCCGTTTACACAAAGTTGAATTTGCAAGACAAAATTAAAACGAAGAATAAGAGCCTACAGAAAAAAAAAACAGAATTTTACGATACTTTGACGTTGTTGATGTATTATGTCATCATCGGTTTTTCAGACTGCTAACTGGTATACTTATAGATGTGATTATATACAAGATTGGGTAGAAAATCAGAGTACACAATCTTTGCGCTTGTCAGGGTATGCATAAATTAAGATTTGTCTTATTTACATATTGCACCTTTGGTGTCACAAGGGCCGAAGTGCTTATTTAAAAAAACTTGAGAGGTGTCATGGGACACCCGAATAGAACGAAGTTCCTTTCGATTAAAAGATATCTTATATTTTTTTCCTAACGTAACGCGCGATAAGGAACGTGTTTTAAAAGATTTTGATCACAGCGCCATCTAGCGATAATCATCTAAAACAAAAAAGTGTCGTGACAACTTTTCGTAATATTTTTTTCTGTCTAGCCCCCTTTCGATAACGCGCGATAAGGAACTTCGTTCGAAAAAAATTTCAGGATAGATGTTCCTACAGGTAGAAATTGGTTTTAAGGCACTTTTGCATATATAACAAATTTTCATAAATTTTAGCACTCGGCCAATTTTAGCACATTTTAGCTACAACATGCAAATAGAATGTGGAGTTTTCGATTAAAATAATTAAACAACATTTTAATCAAATTCAATAAATAATGGGTATGCAATGCATATTAAAATCTGTAATATGGACCCCATCTGTTAATTTGACGGTTGTCCTTTAATTAATGCATTAATTTAATTTTTATAGAGTATTTTTTTTGAAACTGTAGGGAAGACGTAATGCAAAACAAAATAAAAAAAAATCTTGAGAGGTGTCAACGGACACCCGGATGGAACGAAGTTCCTTTCGATTAATTAGTGAGGGAATTGTAATAAAATTTTACTTTTTTAATTTATAATAATTAGTTAGTTTAAAACGTCTGTCTCTCTATAACTTAAATAAAATATTTTGATCACAGCGTCATCTAGCATTAATCATATAAAACAAAATAAGGAATTGTTTTATAAAAGATTTTAATCACAGCGGTATCTAGCGATAATCATCTAAAACAAAAAAAGTGTCGTGACAACTTTTTCATAAGAATTTCCATCTAGCCCCCTTTCGATAACGCGCGATAATTTTACGTCCAGGTAAAAGACCTGTCAAAGTGAATACAAGTTTTTGCAAAGCCTTTAAACTTAACCAAACTAGACCAAGAAGCTTGTAATATTGGGGACTGTATTAGAATTTCATAGTTAATTCGATACAACGTCTCGACGAGCACTTGTGGTTCGTGTAATCGTCGTGATGGCACCGCAAACGAGTGCTGCAACCGTCTACCGTGAACTTATAGATCTAGACCCACTAACGTTAAGACTTGCGTATTTTTTTGATTGCAAGATAGATAAACGATAGCCTTTTGTAGTATTTTTCCTGAATTCGATACTGGATGAGGCAACAAACCCGCGTATTTTTTTGATTGCAAGATAGATAAACGATAGCCTTTTGTAGTATTTTTCCTGAATTCGATACTGGATGAGGCAACAAACCCGATCGTTAGTAGTTACTGCAATATCAGACACCTACATGGTCTGCACTCTGCAGTGGTTACTATAAGCGCTGAGTTCACCGCCAACGACTGCTGCAATCTAAACTTTCCCCCCTTAAATTCGATTTATTGCCATGCAGCCGACAACTAATATGAATTTATGTCACATAAATTTCAATGGTTACTGTCGCTCATGGATCTCTATAACGTCATTGTACTCTGCGGGACCGTTGCATGAGACCTGCTGTTACGGACTCTTTAATTCTCGTTTGAAGATGAACACGTCTTAGCGCCGAACACCGAGGAATGTAAGTCTTGCTCCAACGTCTTACAATAGTCGCTTCAGTGGAAAATTAAATATGTTTCCATTTATTTACACACCTAAGTTTTTAGGCTTTTTTCATAGAATTATTACATCTGGAATCAACATCATGAACAACAGAAAGAAGCCATTTTAAAGTGCACCGATCGCGCGTAACTACACGATATTCTGGCGTTAGTGTACAGATGACACTCAATTTTTCTAACTTATTTGTTATTTATGATGTTGATTCAAAACATCGTGTTGTTACGCGCGATAGGTGCACTTTAAATTGGCTTCATTCTGTTGTTCATGATGTTGATTCCAGATGTAATAATTGTATGCCTTTTATATGGTCGCTCCCCATGGAATTAGTTATTTTCATGAAAGCGTACTTTTCTCAATTGGTTGTGTAATGTATATTGATCCAGTGTATATTCTTGTCACATCTAGTATCCTGAACTCCGTGTGCTTACGTTTAGAACGCTCAGTTTTAAAACTCGAATCGCCATCACATGCTTGACTCGTAAAATATTTCGTTCCAAGATGGCGATGGCTTTATTTAACAACTCGAACGTGTACTGGTCGAGATTTTTATATTTTAGGAGTAATAATAACTTTACCTTATTGCTTTCTGAACTTATAAACTTATTGCAGTTGATTTTTAGCTATAAAAGATGCAAATAGAAAACGGTTTTCTGGAGTGAACTTTTATACGGGTCGGGTTGTTGATGTTTGTATAAAAACTCTTCAGGCAGTGTTTAAATGTACTAGAGGCGGATCTGAAGATCGCCGTAGTGCGTAACGCGTCGTGACGCCCCGCATAACACCGTGCTGGGTTCTTCTTCAGTCTGGGTTCGGGCGCTGAGTGTGAGTGGTCTGAGATTTTACTGCGTTTCGATACTTACCCGCGAGCCGAGTAGGAAGTCCGGCGATTTCCTCCAAAAACATGAAGCTTGCCACATCTAAATATGCGCATATCCTATCCGAATTGCTCTCACCTTTAAAGATTTCAATTACCATTTCAAATTCCAATAAATAAATTCCTTAAGACGAATACAACGAGATTCAAAGGTACAAATGAAAAGTGTCCATTTGTTTGGTATCATTGTGAATGGGCCAATCAGTCTGATTAATCTTTAAATAACGGTTTCAATACGATTCTGTCTTATTGTTCGAGACAACGTTGTTCTCTTGATTTGTGTCTTACAAATTAATGTTTTGTGGTTATTTTATTGTAAGAGGATTTGTTGGGTCTTTATTTTGTAGTAAGTAAAGGTCATTATTACAAGTATTTTGGTAAGTTTTATTGTTTCCCAAAAAGAGGAGGTTATCAAGTATTTTTTTATGCCTTGTAGGCAGACGAGGTAAGGGGTCACCTGATCGTAAGCGGTTACCGTTGCTCATGGACCTCTGCAATGTTAGGGTCAAAGTTTACTTTTTGTCCCTGTGCTTTGATTCGGATGCTTCTGTTTTCGTTTAAAAGGTCTTTGTTTCCAGTTTAATCTAGTAAGATCTAAGTATTACTCAAAACATGGAATTGGTGAACAAGATTTCATGATTTTTTTACTGTCTGTGTATTTGTAAAATTCTTGATTGATTGATTGATTTCAATTACACTTTTTTGAAAGAAGACACTTGATGTAACCTCAAAAATGGTAATCGACCGACTATCTTTATAAAACCATTATTTGTCCACAACTTTTATTTCTTGCACAATTTTGCGCAACGGGAAAGAATGCCTTGGGCGTAACGCGTCGCGCCGTCCCTCATAACCCCGTGCTGGGTTCTGGCCTCAGCCGAGGTTCGGACGCTGAGTGTGAGCAGTTGGAGGTTTTAGTGCGGTTCAACTCCCACATACCCATAAAAAAACGTTGCTCAATTTAGCCTACTGGTGTTTTGTTTATAATTAGCCTAACCTAACATAAAACATAACTGAATATAAAACGCATAATTCGTCAAGGAACCATAAATAAAATTGAGTAGGTTCTATGCAAAGAATATGAATTTTCCAAACACTTTCCGTCATACACGTTCGTCCTACGCAAAATATTCCTTTGATTCCTTCAGTCGTATTCTGAAAAGCGGGGGAAGCGCACGTCTTTCCCGCCAAAGTTTCCCGCCAATATGTACGCGAGAGGTAATTTTTTTTTTAATAGACTTAAAAAAAGGAATATAGGCAATAAATAAACGTTTTAATTTCCATAAACATTGTATTTTTACGGTTTCGTTGAAAGTTGGTTTACAGTGAGATTTGGCTAAAGTTAGTTTGAGGTTATATTTAGGAAATAAGAATATTTAGGAAAGAAAAACGGATTATGGATAGTTAACTTAATATTATAATTGACAAAATGAACACTAGTTTTTTCTATAATTTACTTCTTTTTGTTTCAGTTAAAACTTTGGTGCTAATTCTTGCCTACATAGGATACGTGTCGAGTTTTGGTAAGTGTTTTATTTTATTAATTTATTTTTTCTTCTTATACCTGTTTTTTTTTATAAATCCTAAAGTCCTAAGTACGGGGACGGCGCGACGGAAAAGAGTGCCTCAAAACCCCGTGCTGGATTTTGGCCTCAGCCAGGGTTCGGACGCTGAGTGTGAGCGGTTGGAGGTTTTAGTGCATATTAATAAATAATCCGCATTTTATGAAAAGAAAAAAAAATCCTTCAAAGGCTTAAGGAAAGCTCTTAAACGTAGGTCGTAAATTGCGGCCCTTCAATATCCCCTGACATTGCAGAGGTTCATGAGCGACGGTAACCACTTACGATTAGGTGGATTGTTGACTCGTCTACAATCTACATGGCGATAAAAAAAGATTAAAAATTTTTTACTTCAAAACGATCATAAAATCACATAACTTAAAAATCTCTCTTATAAATTAGACCTGAAAATGAATTTATAGACTGATTTTGACTTTGATCATTCATTCGCGATGAGCATACGATTTCACGTTTCCGTATGACTGGACACGAGTAGGGTTGCCAGGTGTTAGTATAAAGCAGGACATACGTAGGATTTTTGATTGCTTGTCCTGTCAAAATAAGCGGCATCCGGCCTGTTAGGATTTAAGTAGGATTTTTCAATTTCGAAATTTGCGCGCGGATCGAGATTGAATCACGCCGAACGAGTAGCCGAGTTGACCCGAGAACAGCCGAGCCCTGTCGCGCCCGATTTTGCTTTTGTTTTATTAAAATGCAATCAGAAAATCCCGGATTTCCATTTTTTTAAGTAACACCAAAACTTTTCAAAAATGTGAGGCGTCCTGATTTTTCGATCGAATGTTAGGACAAAAAAAAATAGTTTTACACTTTTTATAAAAAAATGAACAAAAAAAACAAGATGTCCGGATTTTTTACCCAAATGTCAGGACAAACTCACAAGTCTGTCCGGCTTTTGCGTCTGAGGACCTAGCAACCCTAGACATGAGTCGTTTTAGGAATACGGCATGCTTATCCCTACTAATATTATAAATGCGAAAGTAACTCTGTCTGCCTTTCTGTCTGTTACGCTTTTTGCGCTTTACTCAACCGATTTTAATGAAATTTGGCATACACAATCTTTAGAACCTGAGAAAGAACATGGGCTAGGTATATAGGTAAGATAGATAGGAACTTTTTAATTGAAAGTGACGCAGACGAAGTTCCTCGGGCCCGCTAGTAATATTATAAATAGGTATTCATTTGTTTTTCTTCTCTACAAGTTACATAGACTTGAACATACATGAAACTAAGTAAATTGTTCTGACAAGTTGGAGAATAGCTGTAACATTAGGTAATTGAACTATCTAAGTTAGGGTGATCCTTCATCTGCAGATCCTAACTTAGACATACTTGGAATTCTTAATAGAAAGTGACGCAGACGAAGTTGCACGGGCCCGCTAGTTCTCTATAATTCTGCGAATGAAATGTGAAACGATTTTGTTTCGTTTGTACAATTTTAGTTTCAAAATAAGTTCGATTCTTATGGGACTGAAAAAACAGCAAATCCTTTAATTAACCCTTAAATAGACGATTTTTATTTCACGTTTTAAAAAATATATTTGTGTAATGGACATGTATTACTGTCTAGGAAAAATGAGTAAAAAAAACTAGACATGAATTTACTATGATTTTTTTTAAAGTACAATATTCGTTCAGAAATAAGAACTAGCTGTCAAAATTTAAGAAAATAAAAGAAGCTTATTTTTATCGGTGATGTTTAGTATGTTGTTTAAAACAACATTGTCCATTTAAGGGTTAATTCCTAAAAGTTTAACATCTTTCCAAAAGTCAAGAACTGCTTTTTTCTTAAGTCAGAACTCGCTTAAGAAAGTGCTAAGCGTATACTTACCGAAGTTAAGCATGTAGTTTGTTAGTTTTCGAGTAATACCGTCCCGTAAGCCTACTTACCAACTTTTAGACTTACCTGGAGGAAAGATTGGTTAAGTACTTCGATTGGATGTTCAATATTCTATTACTTAACCATATGTTATACCAGTCATGCATATGCATACGTAAGTATGCAAAAAATGCAATTAAATGCGGCACATTTTATGGAAATATACTAAATATTCTTATTATTGACACATATTTGGATTTAAAAAATATAAATTTCTTTAAACACTCGCGGTCTACATCACTTACATTATTACTAAATGGCCTACCCGCAGTTCTTCAGTCTTCCCGTGATCATGGCGCTTGAAACAGTGCTGAAATATCGGGACCTCTCAATTAAAATAATCGTGGTAAGAACCCGTTTAGTTAAAAAATATATTTTAAATTGATTGTATGAAGTAAATCTGTGAACAATGAAATAAAATCTTCATTTCTGCATGCCCTTAACTAAATACGAGCACGCCATTGACTGACGGGGAAGCATGTCAGCTATATTTGAGCTGAGTATTGTGACATGCCTGCGCAGTTGTGCCAAACACGCTCAGGTTAATCTGAAAGTAGGGTACCTATGTGTGTATGGCCAGCAAGAATGAGAAGTGGTGGTGAGACACAGACTAAAACAAAGGTTATTTAATTTTATTAAATATTTGTTAAATAATAATTAAATATTAATGTGTAATAGTACCTCTAAATCTTAATATGTTAAAGATTTATGTGCAATTTTTCACAACACCACTGGCTAAAAACGGTGAAGGAAAACATCGTGAGGAAACCTGCATATCGGAAAAGGGTTCTAAAAATCCTTTGAAGATATGTGAAGTCCCCAATCCGCATTAGGCAAGAGTGGTGGACCATGCCTAACCCCTCTTTGAAGGAGACTTGAGCTCAGCAGTGGGCAGTAATGGGTTGTTACAGTACAGTACAGTACAGTGTAATAATAATAAATAAATTAGCGTCATACGTGCAAAATTTAATGATTTGCCCGTATGGAACTTGTATTATCTCCGATCTACCAGATTGCATATCTGTTCACATGTGTGCCACTGACTTAACACACTGAAATCAGTCAAACTCCACTACATTTTAAGCTTCAAAAACCGTATTCCAAAATAACAATTTACAAATCACGAACTCCATGGAAATAAAAACCTCAAATTAGGCCCTAAAATATTGCCCCAACAAAACGATATAATAAACAGTTTGAAACAGTTTATCGTTGAGTTGAAATTAATGCCTAAATAATAGGCAGTTTTCCCGTAACTTCCAAAATAATTCGACGACTAACGTCAACCAATAATTTTGGATACAATTGGATAATTTCAGAGTATGTATTTTACAAGTTCTCGTTTTTATAGATCTGGCTAACAACGGGTCGATTATGATTAAAGTCCATTTTAAAATCAGATAACCAATGTTGACTATTCAATTTGGTTCATTGAAGACATCCTCTATCTTTCCAATAATGTCCTTCTTTCTGCCCATTATTGGGTTCGCGCTTGGGTTTTATGTGACCATGAAACTTCATATATTCATAGAGTCTAGTAATCCTTTCCCCAAAATGCATATTCTCTCGTCATATTCTCTTTTATTATTAGTACTGGTGTGGCAATCCTGCCTGTGTAGGCAGACAAGATTACCGTTTTTTAAGTGGACTGTATGTTTGTAGGCGTTGATCCGGGCTTCTCAATTTCGACCTAGATTAATTTCAAAACCATGTACACCGACCGGTACACATCAATAATAAAGTAATCCGACTTACCTCTGCTAGCAGAACCGATGTTCGATGGATGAGATTCTTACTTCTAGGCGGCCGCCGTTATTCACAATTTTAGTCCGATATATAATTATTATAACTTTTCCGCCGACAAATCAATCCTCGTCGCGTCGGAAGCCGAAAGACCATAGTAAAGATGTGACATCTGTCAGTGCTAGGTCTTTGAAATTTAACCTCAGTTATCGAAAATGAATATTGCCCGAACAAGTACCATCTAGTTAAAATCTCAGTTAAAAATCACAACGTACATTCTCAATTAAAACTACATAAAAACCTTGCAATTCCCCAGCAAATACTTGCCCCATTTGCTCAGACTAATAAAAAACAAAAAGTCACAACATCGTTAAACAAAACGGCTTTCAATTAATAGATATTTGTCGAACTAAAACAATAGAAAATTCAATTAACCGAGCACCAGCCACGGACCAGTTGAAACCCAATTACGAACATTGGACGTCTGATTCTCGATTGTTCTGCTGAAATATATGACAGCTTCATTAAATGCCGTTCAGCGGTCAATAATATGAGAGAAACAAGACTATTATGCGGTATTAATCCTCATTTCGTTTGCTATAGGCGTTTTTTGTTCATTCTTAACTATACAGGGTGATTTCTTAGTGAGGGTACACACTGAAGGTCATGGTAGCTGATGGTTATATACGACCAGTAAAAATATTATTACCAAAGGATATGGCTTAACGCCTTAGTAATCGCAACTTAAAAATATCTAAATTCTTGCAAAATGATGGTTTTTCGACAGCTGATGGGTGTGGCGGAGGTGTGGGGTGCGCGAGATCACTAGAGGTCGTTAGTCAACACTCTTTTAGCCGAAATTGTTTATGTTTGAGGTAGTTTTGACGAATTAAAAAAAAAAAAGAAAATATTGTATTTTAACCTATTTTTTGTAATATTCCGTATTAGAACAGAGTACTCATCACCCTCCTGCAATATGTACCTTCTTTAAAAAAATCACCCTGTATACGAACATGAGTCGAAGTTATACAAAATTTTAAACAAATACGTAAGGTAATCCTCTAAGTACCCTATTTCTGACTTTCAAAAGTGATTTCTTCAGTCATGTTAGAGAAAAAAATATAATAGAAAAAAGCCAAGATGGCTGTTGCTAAAAAAAATTCGAGAATCATTTTTAATATTAGCAACCTCAATATGGATAAAAGGATATTAAGTTTAGATTGCGTTTCCTTTCGTTAATTAATCTTAATATCAGGTGGGCCGTATGCTCGTTTATCTACCTTGCAATAAAAAAAAAAAAAAAAAAAATTACATATTCAAAGAGATAAGCAGATTACCCGTCCTTTGTATCACATCCAAGTCACATCAACGTGCCATATCTATATCTCCACCCGTCTTTAAATTCTAAACTGTTGTTAATACTATGTTCATGACAGTCTTATTTCGTTTTCTTACCATTTTAAGCCATAAAAGGATAGAAAAGTCAACATTGCAAAATACACTCCCCCAAGTCAAACAACCGTTAAACATTTTGATGGCGCGATTCAGAATCCATACATTTTGTACTGTAAAAAAGTCAGCTTTGTCCGGGATAAACTCGAAAACTGCTGCACCGATGTACTTCAAATTTGGCAAGAAAATTGCTTAGAAGTCGGGTCAACACATAGGCTATATATTATAGTGCTATCATGTCCGAGGAACGGGATATAAAAATAATAAATTTCATTAAAAAATTTTAGAGCAACGTCATCTATCGGCATTGAAGTCAAATTTCATGTTGAATCATTTTTTTATTAGTACGAGAGCTAGCAACGTCGGGAAAACAAACATTTCAGTAAAGCCAGTTTTTATTTTATATATGTTATCTCTCATACTCTTTCACTTTTATATCAGTTGGCAAATTAATCTTGGTTTTTAGGTCCTTAAAAAGCTAAATTAAATAAAAATCATTCAGAATTAGCGTCTGGCACAGAAGAACAACAAAAAAATATTTGGCAATATTAATTTCATGTAGCAAAAAGTATAATAAAAATAAATTAAAGAAAAAAATGTCTTTAAATAATAATAATACTAGAGTAGACAGTCCGTATCGATAAATACTCCGTCAAAAACGTTGCTAGCTCTTATACCATAATTTAAATTTGATTGTGTCATTTTTGGCACTGCCAATGGTTATTTATTAATTGTCACAGATACAAGGAGTTCTGTTCCTTCTTAAAAATTGTGTCTTTAATTCGTTTCAGAGATTAGCAAGATCTATACATATAAATAAATTTCATTCAACAATTTTAGAGCAACGACATCTATTGGCCTTCAAGTCGAATAACATATGGAAGCATTTTTTTGTTTATATAAATAATTAATTTCAATTTGATTATGTCATTGTGGGACAATGTTTTGTATTTGCTAACTAGATGGCGTTGGCGTATAAATTTGATTTTTCTGAATCGCGCTATTATTTCGTACACCAAATGTCAAAACTGAGGTGACCTGCTTTGCTATAAGTTATCGTGTGGTTGGTCAATTTGAACTACTTAGTAATCATTATATTATTATTTAGTTTCGACTTGAAATAATTAAAATGCCTGGAAAACGATCTAATTTATCCAAATGCTCAAACGATACTCGAAAGAAAAGGTTAGCTCGATGTGTAGAAACCGCCGTTGAGCGTGAAGCTAGGTTGGAAGCTAGATTTTGAAGAGCAGGATACTCAGTTAAGGAGAGATCACTCTCACCTTGCTCTTTCACGGTCGTTGGAGACTGACGAGCAGCATGAAGAGCGTAGTGCAGCTGCTCAGCAGCGTTACCAGGACGTACGTGACGATATTTCTGCCCATGTATCTCAAGACCGGGACGAAATGCAAGAGTTGCAAGAGCAACCATGGCTAAATAAAGAGGGAAGTGGATTCATGTACAATGTTGCGATTAACTACGCCGCACACGGAGATATTGGCATCTTAGAAGAAGTGTACGCCCTCTGTCAAGCCCGCAAATGGAGAGGGGAGCCCAATGGGAAATCCAGCCATTTTTTAAAAAACATCCGAGCCTATCCGACGCCTTCCAGGTGACTTCGTTTGGTGCAAATCAAATCGTTGAAACAGAGTTCATGCCGACATTCAAGATCCAGGGACAAGTTTACCATCAAATTGGTTCGCTGCTACCTACAGATATTCAAAAATTTTTGCAAATTTATTTTGTGAGTGATTTTGAAGAACAAGCAAACCTTCGAAGTAGATCCATCCCCAATTTGGACGTGCTCTCGAGAATTCTCCGATGTCCTTCTAAGTCTTGGTGAAGTTACTCTACCAGAGGAGAGAGGTGGACAAGTGGTGCTTCCAATGTCTCTCGGTAGAGTTGTATCCAGCTTAGAAGAACTCATTCGCTGTGTGTATAATGACATCAGTCGTATACCACACCAGCAGAATTCTTGGGTGTGTGAGCAAGCCATTTTGACACCCAAAAATGATCAGGCTGCAGCAATTAACGAATACATTTTCTAAGAAATTGAGGGAAATGAAGTTGTCTACAACTTTATAAATACTGTCGTCGAGCAAGATGATGCTACATTTAGAGAATTTTCTTAGAGAATTTTTGAACTCTCTGTCAGCAAGTGGACTACCAACGCATACTGTCAAGCTGAAGGTCGGTGTCCCGATTATGCTTCTTCCGAACCTATCTCCTCCGAAGTTGTGTATCGGAACCCGCCTTAAAGTCATCTCGCTCCACAAACACACAATTGAGGCGGACATTCTTACGGGTTCTGGCATTGGCGACGCAGTATTTATACCACGCATTTCTCTCATACCATGAGGTATGTTCCTGAACTTCCCGTACCAGTTCAAGCGCATACAGTTCACCGTGAGTTTTTGCTTCGTGATGACTATCAATAAGTCGCAGGGGCAGACACTGAGGGCAGCGGGTGTCGCCCTCTGGACGGGCTGCTTCTCACACGGGCACCTGTACGTCGCCTGCTTCCGCGTCACCGGTCCATACACACCCACAAACCACTATTGTGGTTTATCGAGAAGTTATATAAGCATGTTTTTTTACACTATCTTCTAATCTTATCTTATATTTGTCTTAATTTCATTATTTTCTACATCTGCGTTATTCACAACTTTTGACTTAATTCAATAAAATTACCTTAAAGTCATTTATTCGAAGCGGGTCGAAATTAGCACTTTTTGCAATTCAATAAATAAAAAAGTCTTATTCGATTACTCTGCTTAGTGTAGATATGAAAAGTAAAGAAGAAAACCAGTAAATTAATGTTATTTTAAAAGATATAATTATTGGTATATTATTATGGTGCTGTACATAGCATTCACGCAGACGACGTCGCGGGCAATAGCTAGTATACATTAAAATTACATAAAATTCAATTTTAATTATAAAATTCTCATGTCGCAATGTTAGTTAGCATACTCCTCTGAAACGACTAGGCTGATTTTCTTGATTTGCATATTCAGTAGGTCTAAGAATCGGCTACTATCTACATTTATTAAAATTTTGGTCAAACTTTTTTTATAGTGTAGCATTAAAACATACATACATCCCAAAAAATGTAATAGCAATTTATAGTGTTCACGTAAACGACGTCGGTCAGCTATTATTTTACTTATTATTCAAAGAAATCATCATATTACCCACTCTTTATACTACATCCAAGTCGCATCGTGTCATATCTACATCTATCCTCAAATCCTGAACTGCAGTAACAATTCCAAAACGCTTGCAGCTGCCCGTCTCGTCTTTCTGCATAGATTATATCTTCAATTCTAAATCCGAATCTGATAAGATGTCGTTACGTGTGCAATCTTCAAATTGCGCTTCGATTGTAAAACAAATCGAAATGTTATATTTGATGGAATATGGGAACTCGTCGTTTTGCGATATGTTCTATTAAACCTATTGAAGGAATAAGGCCATATTTGGGCGATAAAAAACTCTTAATATCAGAATCTAACAGTTATTTGTCTGTATCTGTACCAACCTATTACTGCGCACTGTTGAGCTCAGGTCTCCTCAGAAGAGGATCTAATAGTTAAAATTTTGAAATTTCTAGAGTCAAATCTAATTCGAAAAGATTCTATTGCAAGAATGAAGAAGAGCTACGTTAAACAACGTATTTATTGTAATGATAAAAATACTACATTGAAAATATATATAAATCTATATCTAAACCTGAAGAGTGGTCAGAACGCGCTAATCTCAAGAACCACTGGTCCGATTTAAAAAGGTCTTCCAATGTTTAGTCCATTCATCGAGGAAGGCTTTATTATGTCTTTTTGTAAGGCAGTTGTCTGGATTAATTAGTGTACTAATAAACTGCGTTTCGTTAATAGATCTGTAAAATATAATTTGACTTAAAAATAAAGAATCTCTCAAGTAAGATAGAACCAGTCCAAAATAACACACCAAAAACAGACACCGAACACGAGATTCGGGTGACGTCACCAAAATGGCGTCGCCAATAAATGGTCCACGAAAATTGAAACCTGCAACTAAAGCTCCATCCGATGCGGCAATCCCTCAGGATTGTCCCGTGAAATCCGAGCGATGTGAGCCGGAATTATTGATGCCAGAGTCCCCTGGAACTTCGGGCCTTCGCACCTCTTGAGTTCATGTGATACTTTCTTTATGCGATATTATATCGATAACTCAGTCTTTTGGGATTTTAAAGCTTTTGTGTAAAGCATAGGAAAGAATGAGATGGGGCTTTTTATAGTCAAGATGGAAGTTACTTTTTAAACCAGTTTCGTTATGAGTAATTAGCGTCCTAAATGTTGTTTAGTAAGTGGATCAAAGTCAAAGTCAAAGTCAAATCATTTATTTTCAAAGTAGATGTGGACACACATACATTTTGAAAGTCAAAAATAAAATCAAAAGTTCTACCACCAGTTCGCTAAAATTACGCCTCCGTCCTGAGAAGAACCGGCGCAAGAAACTCAGCGGGCATGTCTTTTTTTAAATTTAAATATATTGTTTTTTTTTTCTTTTTTTTTTTAATATTTTTTTACAATATTTTTGTTTTTTACAAATGTATCAATTGAAATGGCCCGGGACGAGCGCCTCATTCCCATTTTGTGCAGTCATTTATATAATCATTAAGTTTATAATATGCTTTACTGCATAACCGTTCTTTGATAACTCTCTTAAACCTATTTATAGGCAATGTTTGAACGGCCACTGGGATTTTGTTATAAAGCTTTACAGACAAACCCTGGAAAGAATTACTTATTTTATGTAATCTAGATGCTGGCAACGCAATCTTGTGTTTGTTCCTAGTGTTAAAATTATGAATATCCGAGACTTTAGGAAATTGATGAATATTTTTATGCACATACATTAAATTTTCATAAATGTATTGGGACGCTAAAGTTAGAATCTTAATTTCCTTGAATTTTTCCCGCAAAGACTCCCTTGATCAATTTCTCATCCGCTGCAGATTCTTAGAAGGTGCAAAATAGACAAAAGACGTCTTGGAGACGTTCTCTATTGACACCTTGGATGTCTATGAGCGACGGTAACCATTGACGCCCAGATAGCCCGTTAGTTTGTCTATCTACTTCAGCTAAATATGCTCTTAGAAAATGCAACGCAATTTGTGCATTTTCTTCAAATTTAAATTGGAAATAAATTGTGTTATTTGATTCATTTAAAATTCTCAAGATCCAATTATTGGAAATACATCAATATTTATACACTGGAATTGGAAGTAAATTGAATCTTTGCATAATAAGATTCTCGGAAACCTTAGACTCGTGCAAAGCAACTCCACTGCAGGTGCGCTAAAGCTATTAAAATCTATTTTAAAAAATGCACAAACTTTTTTCTGTATGTTTAGTTTTTTTACGTTTATATTTTAAAGACATTTAAATTGATTGTAACGTACTTTTGATATAATTATTATGTTAGAGAGTATTTTCTGTGAATACAGTAATGTCGGTTAGGGATCATTATTTGATTTTGGATATTAATGTTACCATAGATAAGGTTTAAATTATGTCATCATCATCCATTCTGTTTTATATCTATAACAATGTTGATTTTAGAATGTGTTCGTCAATCGTGTCAATAATAACACGACCTATTTTTTCTAAGCTACCTGAAACCAATGGAAAATTTACATCGTAATCTAGGTCCAAAACCTCGCTTTTAATCTGAAACATTAAAACTTTTTTATGAAGGTACCAGATTGGAACTGCATCTATTGAATTATTCGTCAGGTTCCAATCGTTTCCCACCGGATATCCTGTGGGACACCCGCTGTTACGAACTAATGAATTCTATATAAAGGGATCGAAACTAGCCGGTATATTGCTGGAACGATCTTCGATATTTGCAGCGTATTTGCGGGAGTATACCATTTTTACTTTCATGTTTTTTGGTTATAAATTTGGCTAAAAATGGTGGCAAAACAAAATTGAAACCATCTTAATCATCATTTTCCATTGGTTATTTAATATTGAAAGTAAAATGTTAGTAGTTTCAGGTAGATTAGTAAAAAAATAGGTCGTGTTATTGATCAGCAATCCAGATTGTTTTGGAGCCGCTTGGTCGCTATCACACAGGCAGACAAAAACATACTATTGCACTTACACACTATTCCAATATACAAACAACGACGTTCATTCTCTTGTTTTTGTCACATTGAGTTTGACAGACAATGTGCAATAGACAAGATTCCACTTAACGTTCAAAGTAAATACGCATACATTTAAAAAAGTTGTGAAAAATCGTTTGTGCAGTAAAGCTTATTATACAATTAGTGATTTTCTAGATGATTGCACTAGGTGGGAATGAAGCTTTCGTTTTAGGTCAAAATTGTAACAAAAAATTGTAATATTGAGTTGAAAAGATAAAAAAAAAACAGAAAAATAATACAAAAAAATACATGCCCGCTGAGTTTCTTGCCAGTTCTTCTCAGGACAGTGGCTATTTCTTTTTCCGAACTGGTGGTAGCCTTTTGACATCAACAAGCATGAGAATTTAATTAACGTTGAGAATAAATAATTTCATTTCATTTCAGATAGAACCGACATAAAATGCATATTTTACTCCACAGGCACTCCTATAAATAAAACGGCTAAATGCCAGAACCTAGTTATCAAATAAGCCCATCTTTTAACAAAAATTATGAGTCAATTTCGCTCCGGACCAAAATATACCGTAAAAGCCATGAAAAGCGAAGAACCAAATGTGTCCTTAAGCGGAGTCTTCGTACAAAAATGGCGAATTATTTATAAGCACTTAGAATACGAGAATAATTTAGGTATTGTATATTTTTTGAAAGTGGAAAAGCGCTTGGAAATGCACTGAATTATATATCGGTTTATTGTGATGTGTTTCTTTTAGGAAGACATGAATTTGGTTGTTGATAGTTAAAGATGTAGGTGTGATTTTTGACAGTAAAGCTATGGTGGTTAGTACTTTTGACTTTAAATTGGTGAGCAAAAATATCCACCACAAGACCGCGGTCTAAACAAGTATTTTTGACGATCGACTTTTAGAATAGCACTAACTATTAGTCAGATCGTCATGAAATTTATATAAGACTAGCTGCTGCCCGCGACGTCGTGTGCGTGAACCCTATGACCCGATTTTTTTAATTCTTCCCGGCAACTATTCGATTTTTTCTCGCCGTAAAAACCATCCTTGAACTTCAACGAACATTAAAAAAAAAGATTTGGCCAAATTGGTCCAGGCATTGTTGAGTTATGCGCTTCCTGTACCAACCCATTACTGCCCACTGTTGGGCTCAGGTCTCCTCAGAAGAGGGATTAGGCATAGTCCACCACGCTTGCCTATGCGCTTACCGACACATTTTGCGATTAATTTTTATATATAAGATTAAGTCCAGAGTATGCTTTGCAAAAAAAGTTCATCGAAATTGGATCATCCAGAAAAGAAATATGTGCCAACACGAACAACGAATCCTGAAGAATGAATCCTTGTTAAAAAACTGCTTAAAGTAAATATCTCAAACTATAAATAATAATCAATTTTGACCCAACCACGAGATAGCTTTAATATTATTATGTCTAAACTTATTTATTTATTTATTTATTTTTAAGGAAAACCAACAGCTGATACTCTGGGTACAAAACTTAGAATAAAAAACTAAAATGCCGTAATATTACATTTTCATTTTGTAAAACTTCTTTAAATTCCATAAATTTTTCAACCAGTTGTACAGGTCAGCTTATTTTACACGAATACTTTCATAATACATTTCGTGTGACCATCACACCGAATTTCGTTATCTCAGGGTTGATTCCCCGCCCCAGGGAGGTCATAAACCATCTCAATGTGATTTTAATGTGTCGCACCTCACGGATGATCGCAATATTTGCATTATTCATGAAAGCTCCGAATCGAAGCCACTCGTTTTGATTTTCACATTTATTAGACTAAGATTCGGCATATTGGATCGGTGGGGAAGAAGTATTAATGGCTTTTTGAGTGGGGAATTTTTATAGGATTTTTGTTGGGGATAGCTCAAACCTATTAATATACAGAGTGATTTCCTAGTGAGGGTACATATTGAAGGTCATGGTAGCTGATGGTTAAATACGACCAGTAAAAATATGATTACCAAAGAATATGGCTTAATGCCTTAGTAATCGCAACTTAAAAATATCTAAAATTCTTGCAAAATGATGGATTTTCGACAGCTGATGGGTGTGGCGGAGGTGTGGGGTGCGCGAGATCACTAGAGGTCGTTAATCAACACTCTTTTAGCCGAGATTGTTTATGTTTGAGGTAGTTTTGTCGAATTTAGATTTAAAAATAAAATATATATATTTTTTAATTTTACCAATTTTTTGTAATATTCCGTTTTAGAACAGAGAGTACTCATCACCCTCCTGCAATATGTACCCTCTCTAAAAAATCACTCTGTATAACGACGTATCACTTCGATAACAAAATAAACTACAAAACATGTGCAATGTGCTACATTTTTTAATATGGTTTCTTCTCGTTTGCTTTTGGGTAGTACCACTGGAACTCGAGTATGTGGAATCCAGTGCTAAACACAACAGTCACTAAGGGTTCATGCTCAGAGATTCTTGTAGATACAGTGAGTGTGGTGTGTCGTGATGTGAGTTCGAGTTCGAGGTAGACAGATTTGTTTGCTCTTAAATCGACCTGCAGTATCCAGTCTTCTCGTGATCATGACGTTTGCAACAACGTTGAAATATTGAGACAACTCAATTAATTAAATATCGTGGTAAGAACCCGTTGAAATGCATGAAAGTATAATACGACAAAAAATCTTTCCGCAAATAACGACCGTATCTAAAACCACTATAGATTGATCAATGGAAATGCTTAATTTCCGTTTTCAGACCCAACATTTTCAATTAATGGATAGCTTATCTCTATATCCTATCTCCTATCCTCGATATTAGAACTAGAGCTAACATACATTAGGTTTTAAGTTTCCTAGTAATAATCATAATACTATTATAAAGGCGAAAGTTTGTAAGTATGGATGTATGGATGTTTGTTACTCTTTCACATAAAAACTACTGAATGGAGTTGAATGTAACTTTAAAACAATATAGCTTATACATCAGAAAAACACATAGGCTAAAATTTTTGATAATAATCTAGACGGGACGAACCTGAAGTCCACGCGAACGAAATCGCGGGCAAAAGCTAGTCATAATAATATTATAAAGGCGAAAGTTGGTATGTATGGATCTATGGATGTATGTTTGTTACTGTTTCACGTAAAAACTACTGAATGGATTTGAATGGAACTTTACCACAATATAGCTTATACATCAGAATAACACATAGGCTACAATTTTTGAGGTTTATAAGGGCGTAAAAAAAAAAATTTTTTGCCGTATAATAGTACTATATTATAGACGTCGCGAACTAGACGGGACGAACCTGAAGCCCACGCGAACGAAGTCGCGGGCAAAAGCTAGTGTATCTATATGTTTAATATACGCGATTTTCGGTAATGTCATCGGATACCATCGGATCAGTTATCAATGTCAATTTGTATGCTGACGTGGGGTTTTAGAATACACAGGTGCTGTAGGGTTGTGTAGTACCAAATGTAGTTTTATAATAAGTTATTCAGTCTGTTCATCACAGATTTTGTTTGGTCAAATACCTACTGTCTACTGCGCCTAATTACAAGACAGTCGTAAGTTTAAAGTTTATAAAGCGTCAATGGTATTGACAAACAACTAATATCCTACAGGAACTTTATATCAGGATGGGTATCCTATACGTTAATCCAGATAATATTCTTTATTTATGCAATAAATTAGCGAATTCCCTGCAGCTTAAGGCTTGATGGATGTACAAACACCCAAACTCTGAGATCAGACCCCAGCACGGGTTATGCTGAACGCCATGACGCCTTACGCATCTTTTTGTCTGTCCAATAACCTTTGTCGTATTGTAACATCAAAATTTAATATTTCCTAACATTACCCGAAACCATTCGTAAACCGAATGCGAACCTTTTTCACTACACTAAATTTACAGCCCATCACTAAAATTATTATAATTGTGGGTAATTTCGATGTAACATTCGACCAAAGACGGGTAAATGTATGCATCTTTTGTGTATCGAAATTACTTAAGCTCGGGCATTTGATCTTGTCCTTCATTATAAGGCAAGTTTTAAATTGAACTATCTGGTTTATTTAAGAGACAGTAGTGCAGAATATACTATACTAATATTATAAAGCTAAAATATGTTTATTTAAATACACAAATCTCAGAAAAAATTGTCCCGATTTGAAAATTTCTCTCAGTGTTAAATAGTCCATTTATCTAGGAAGGCTATATCCCTTTGTGATTGAGACGAAGTTGCATATAATCTAGTTATGAATAAACTTATTCAGACACTCGCGGTTTTCTATAATACTTTCATGCATTTTCAACAAGTTCTTACCACGATATTTAATTAATTGAGTTGTCTCGATATTTCAACGTTGTTGCAAACGTCATGACCACGAGAAGACTGGATACTGGATTAATTTAATACCGTGGTAAGAATCCGTCGAAAATGCATGAAAGTATTTATGAATAATTACCGAAATCAGTCATAACAAGCTGTAAACTTCGATATACTCAGATCAGCCCTGTTCGTCTGATTGATGGATCGAGACGTGTGCTACGACACCGCAAGAGCTATTACTCATCGTCTAAATCGCAACGTCGACACGTTCATGCTTTTATACACGTATGCGAAATTAAAGGATTACTTTGACGATGGGAAAAAGTTTAGCGACGTATATTTTTGGATTTAAGGAGAGGGCTGTTAGGAAGAATGTATGATATGTATTAAACTTAATTTTTTTTTCGGTTATCTCTACTCTACTTTCGAGGAATATTAGGTATCCTCACTAAAAGTGCAGTGATGTATATCGAATATTGAAAGGGTCCGGGGGCACTAGTTATCCATCAGGTCACTGCAACTCTTGCAGATCTACTGTGACCATTTCCCTATTTTCCTAGGTCCCTAATATTATCAGGGTTCTATCTGATGTAACCCAAGGTATATAAAATGACCCAAAAGCTATGTAAAAATGTCCTCCCTTGTGACTCAGGCAAAGTTCTGCAGTTCAGCTTAGTAATACACATTTTTTTTGTCCTCAGACTCAAGAAACGTAGTGTTCACTATTGTGAGCCAACAGGAGCCTTATCACGCAAGCGTGGCTAAACGACTTAAGGAAGATATCGAGAGCCAAGTATGGCAACTGGAAGAGGTAGGAAATTGTTTAATTAAAATTTATATTATTTATTTATATTACATTTAGTACATGTTAATGCTTGTCTGTCGAAGTTTGAAAGAAGCTTGATGCAAGGCTTTTTTTTTAGTTGCAAGTAATCACCTGATCCCCGCCCGTATGTGGGAGTTGAACTGCACTAAAACCTCCAACCGCTCACACTCAGCGTCCGAACCCCGGCTGAGGCCAGAACCCAGCACGGGGTTATGAGGGACGGCGCGATGCGTTACGCCCACGGCACTCTTTCCCGTTGCGCCGCCCCCACCAAGGTCTAGCAGTATAAATATTGAAATTATGAATTGTAAAATACTTTGAAACGACAAACATAACTGCATATTTAATAATAACTTTATAAATGTGAAAATTTTTACTGATCTCTTAGACTATCTTCCGGTTTTTAGCGTCAACCGAAAGTGCATATGACACACGAAGATTTTCCCATACCAGGAGCGTGGACAATCTTACCTCTGTTGAGGCCATTAGTAACCAAATATAAGGGTAGCGACGTGAGATGGGTGTTGTTCGCGGAATCACACACGGCTGTGAGGTGCCAGAAATTAATCGATGCTCTAGCGAGAGCTGATAAACATAAGGTAATGTTAATTTAGCGTTTAATTTTGTTAATTGTAACGAAGTTTGATAGTCATAGAATTTGTAATTTGTAGCTATTTTCAAATAGAGAACGATATTTTCGGTTATTACTAAATTAAGTTGTTTTTTGGAACGAAGTTTCTTATCGCGCGTTATCTAAAGGGGGCTAGACGGGAAAAAATCTTACGAAAAGTTGTCACGACACTTTTTTGTTTTAGATGATTACCGCTAAAGGCGTTGTGATCAAATTCTTTTAAAACACGTTCCTTATCGCGCGTTACGTTAGGAAAAAAATTATAATATATCTTTTAATCGAAAGGAACTTCGTTCTATTCGGGTGTCCCATGACACCTCTCAAGTTTTATTTTATTCTCATGGAGGTAGACGAGAAAACGGGTCACTTGATCGTGGGTTACCGTCGCTCATAGACCTCTGCAATGTCAAAGGACTCTGTAGGTACTGAATTTTGATATACACTTTACTGTCTCTGAGTGCTTTGATCTGTCTTTGTTCAAGCAAGGTTGAAAAGTAATGTATGGCGATAGGTGTCCTGACATAACAGAAGTTCAGCGACGGTAACCGCTTACATTATTACTAGTTTTATTCAACTATTGTTTGTTGGCGAGTGTGTGGTGGCAGAAGGTTTTAGGGCAGTTTGACTTCCACAAGTCATGGTGGCCGAGTGGTCCAAGCGCTTTCTTCCGTTCGGGAGGTCGCGGGTTCAAATCCGGCCGGCTTGTACCTCTAAATCTAAATGTGGAAAAAGATTTATGTGCAATTTTTCACAACACCACTGGCTAAAAACGGTGAAGAAAAACATCGTGAGGAAACCTGCATATCGGAAAAGGGTTCTAAAAATCCTTTGAAGATATGTGAAGTCCCCAATCTAACTGGGCAAGCGTGGTGGACTTCCACACACCCCACCAGGTTACGTGTCAAAAAACGCCCTGCCAATCTGATGCCTATTTAGCTAAGTATTACATTAATTTTAGGACACAATGTGGATCGGTTACCCTCTAACCGACGATGAACCAGCAATCATACACCATTTCACATTTTATGAGGAATTGGAGGATGAAGGAGGATTCGTTTACCCGAACTTCGCAAGTGGTTTTGCGATGCGCATTGAACTTATAGAGAAGTATGTTCGCAAGCTTAAATGTAATAATAATATTTTTATTACAAGAATGAATACGTCCGACTTCCTTTTTTCAAGAGAAGCACAAAAAAAAAGCAGTGTCAGCTGTTTAACAAAAAAAGAATCACCGAAATCGGTCCATAAAAACGTGAAATCTTGTCCGTTAAAAATACACGTTTTTAAACACAGATCCAAAAGTACTTGTTCGATCTTAAAAATTTTAAATTTCGTAATGATCACGTTTTTTGTGTTCTCTAAAAAGAGATGTCGGTTGGCTTTCATTTGAAAAATATATTACTTTAAAATTTTCTACTTAACATTCTCTCACACGCAACACATTGCATACATGAAGTTAAACTGAAAATTATATACTAACTGTCGATGAAAATAGGCCATGTAGTAATTCCCTTAGAAAATTGATAGTTGTTTGCTTCACCGTAAGTTTGCATGTGCATGCAAAGCCTTGAAATGACATGGCATTAAATTGCACATTCTTTGAACCTATTTTCAACCCCAAAGCACGTGTTGTGTTTCTCCTACTATAACCTATACCAGCGTAGGCAGACCTCCCACAAGGTGGACCGACGAGCTGGTCAGGATCGCGGAAGGTGGCTGGATGCAGATAGTGCAGGACCGGCCGATGTGGTGAGGGCAGGGGGACGCCTATGTCCAACAGTGGACGTCTATAGGCTCATAATGATGATAACACAGATAAAGCTTGTCTATGCCTACCTATTTTTAGTTTACAGCAATCTTCCTTTGTATCCAATCATCTTTTCTAATAGTCCATAACTGCTGCGCACTCTTTGAGGTAAGGGTGATGGTCTGTCAGTTCACTTGTGCCCTTTTTTATTTTCTCCCATCTCGCCGTACATACCTCAGAGCGCGCAGAAATTGGCCAGAATACAGTCATGTATCATAACTGTGAATTTAACTGTTGCTTTAATCTTATACAAGGTGATTTTTTAGAGAGGGTACATATTGCAGGAGGGTGATGAGTACTCTGTTCTAATACGGAATATTACAAAAAATAGGTAAAATTAAAAAAAAAAAAATAAATTAAATCTAAATTCGACAAAACTACCTCAAACATAAACAATTTCGGCTTAAAGAGTGTTGACTAATGACCTCTAGGGATCTCGCGCACCCCACACCTCCGCCACACCCATCAGCTGTCGAAAAACCATAATTTTGCAAGAATTTTAGATATTTTTAAGTTGCGATTACTAAGGCATTAAGCCATATTCTTTGGTAATAATATTTTTACTGGTCGTATATAACCATCAGCTACCATGACCTTCAATATGTACCCTCACTAGGAAATCAACCTGTATATAAAAATTAATTGCTGTTCGTTAGTCTCGCTAAAACTCGAGAACGACTGAACCGATTTGGCTTATTTTAATCTTGAAATATTCGTAGAAGTCCAGGGAAGGTTTAAACGGTGAGAAAATTTTTCTTATGTGACGCAGACGAAGTTGTGTGGGCCAGCTAGTAATACATAAATAATAATTTATCCCAGACTCCTAAACCAAATAGAGCAAGGGGAGAGGGAGTTAGAAGCAGATTTCTCAATAGACCCTGCATTTGAACTCGCTCAACTAATCTACGGTAACAGAACAAGTCCTGGGCCTCTACTGACATCAGAGCACAGTTTCTGCGTAGTTTCAGCTGAGAGTTGTGCCACATATCCAAGACAGTTCGATATATGTGTGAGTATGGAAAAGATCTTTTGAAATAACCGCTTAACTTCAGATGGGCGTTAAGAATTTTACAAGCTTTTTATTAACTTGCATTGGATGTAACTATGTACCTATGTAACTTCGGGTGGAATCTTGCAAGTTAAATTTGACAAACTTTCCGTTGCTGACATTTTGCACGCAGATGTATATCGCGTGACAATGCAATAATATGACAAAATGGCGATGATCTGATGATGGATTCGGAAGGTGTAGGAACTCCTGTACTAAATAAGATAGACCTGTCGTGTTTGGGCTCATTTTACTTGTCGCACTCTACTGCTCCATGATATTCAGGATCTTCAAAGCTTGTATTTAAAGTTTTCTTTAAAATAAATTATTATCTACACTAATATTTTGAAGAGAAAAACTTTGTTTGGTTGCAATGAATAGGCTCAAAAACTACTAGTACCTTTTAAAAAAAATCTTTCACTTTTGGAAAGCAAGCACGAGTATGATAGACTAGGTTTTATTTTGGAAAGAAATAGAGATCCGTACTATCCGCTGATCTGATGATAGATTCGGAAGGTGGTCTTTTTTTTCAGTTGGTGGAAATCACCGGATCCCCGTATGGGGGATGAACCGCACTAAAACCTCCAACCGCTCACACTCAGCGTCCGAACCCCGGCTGAGGCCAGAACCCAGCACGGGGTTTTGAGGGACGGCGCGACGCGTTACGGGCCCGGCACTCTTTCCCGTCGCGCCGTCCTCGGAAGGTGGTCTTAGAAACTCTTCCCATCGTGTTTGGGCTCGTTTTACTTAAAAGCTCTTATCTTCTTTATCTTAAAAGCTTTCTTTAGAATAAAATATTTGATATTACAATTTAACTATATAATATACCATGACGCAAACGTCACGTCATCAAAGATAACCGTTTGTTGACAGGGCAGTCCTATACCCGAGTGGTCAGTGTTCTTCGCCGTGAAGACCTGGAGCGGGTTCCATTCCACCAGGGCGAAGGTCGTTAAGAAAACTTGGGGGAAACACGTCACTAATATCATGTTTTATAGTGATAAAGATGGTAAGATTATTTTTATATAGGTTTAGTTAAAATGGTAAAATATTTTGCATGTACACCAATGAAAAATATTAAAAAAAAAAAAAAAATTAAATCAACAAGTTAACCGTTTTAAAATAATCTAAAATTTTGCAAAGAAACGTCACGCGAGAGTAGTCCGTTGTCCGTACTGATGAACCGATTTCGATGGTTCTTTTTTGTAAAAGCAAGCAACTTTTAATTTCATATAAATTTTACAAAGATTAGTTTTGGTTCTATTTTTACAAAACACTCGTCTTAAATGCACCATTATTTTACCTTCACTTTGTTTAGACGACTTTAGACCTTATCTCAAAGGGATAAAGCATCAAATTTAAAATAGAATAATTTGTTCTAGACTCTTCTTTGCCGGCGGAGTCAGTAGGTATTCCTAATACTAAAACGGGGCATTGTTTGAAAACGGTAGCCATTTTGAAAAAAGTGTACGAAAAAGTACGAAACATGCCGCACATTAAATGGATATTTCTGGCCGATGATGACACTATTTTGGGGTAATTTTTCATTTTTATTTAATTTCAGATCTATCTTTCTTCTAATATATAAAATTCTCGTGTCACGGTGTTCGAACTTGAACTCCTCCGAAACGGCTTGACCGATTTTGTTGAAATTTTTTGTGCTTATCCGGTATCTACGAGAATCCAACATCTATTTTTCATCCCCCTAAATGTTAGGGGTAGTCCACCCCTAATTTTTTTTTTATTTTTTCGACGCAGACGAAGTTGCGTGGGGCAGCTAGTTGTATATAATAATAAAATTCAATTTTGTTAATTTTAGAAGTTACCTTAGAAATAGTCAATTATAGATAAAGCTATTGTTTTATTTATTCTGCGTTAAATGCCCTTCTTCAAACGCGGCTTGAGGAGGGTCCCTAAAGTTAAATCGTAGGTAGCGACCCCTCAATGTCCCCTGACATTGCAGAGGTTCATGAGCGACGGTAACCACTTACGATCAGGTGGCCCGTTGGCTCGTCTGCCTACATGGTAATAAAAAAAAATAACTTTAATTGGTTATCCAAATTTTATCTTGACATTAAATATTATTTTATTTTTAGAGTACACAGATTGTGTGAGGTTCTGAGCTGTTATAGAGGCGGAAGTGACGTCACTATACTAGGAGAACGATACGGATATGGATACGGGAAACGGGAGACCGCTTCTAAAGGTGCGGGTAGTTTGAAAATAACAATATAGTCGTGAGTTCTAGTGGTACCCAAAGATGAACGAGTGCGAGGGTAGACAGATTTGTTTGCTCTTAAATCGACCCGCAGTATTCAGTCTTCTCGTGATCATGACGTTTGCAACAACAACGAAATATCGAGACCATATCCACTCAACTGGGAACGTCACTTTTCGCTATATGTCGAAAATGGAGATTTCGTTCGGGATCACTACATTGTTTGAATCTCTTTTTAAAAACATTTTTTTCCAAAAAATATTAATTTTAATTTTTAATTAAACCTTATATTTTTGTAAATCTTTATTACTAAACGACGCTGTATTGAATTTTCAGCGAAAATACATATATCATCTCCGTAAAATATGAGCCGATTAAAAAATGTAAACAAAACAAGTTTTAAAACTGTGCTCAATTTTGGCTCCTGCCACAGACTTGGCAAAAGTAAACAAACCAATTCTGTTGCCGATCCCAGTTGAGTGGTTAATAGATACACTCCTGTCTTTGCTATACTAGAAATTAGTATTATTATTTTATTGTATTTCCATAAAATTAAATGAATAAGTTAAATATTAGTAATATATTGTTTTTAATATCCCGACAATATTAAAATAAAAACTTGAGAGATGTCATGGGACACCCGAATAGAACGAAGTTCCTTTCGATTAAAAGATATCTTTTTTTTTTTTTTCTAACGTAACGCGCGATAAGGAACGCGTTAAAAGATTTTGATTATAGCGCCATCTAGCGATAATCATCTAAGACAAAAAAGTGTCGTGACAACTTTTCGTAAGAATTTTTTCCGTCTAGCCCCCTTTCGCAACGCGCGATAAGGAACTTCGTTCCAAAAAGATTATCAAACAATATAGTAATTCAGAATGAATAAACATGCATCACAGTTACGCCATCTAGCGACCAAATATTACTTTTTCTTTACATATTTTACATGTCGTTAAAGGCAGGCCGTAGGTAGAAGCAGTGTCACCTGACAGTGTAAAGGTCCATGAATAACGGTAACCACTTACGATCAGGTGGCCTGTTAGCTCGCCTGCCTACAAATACAGGGTGGATGTATTCACGTAAAGTTCTCAATAGGTTATGACTACATAACGGGCGGGGGCGGGATGGCACTGAGCACGGCCGCGGTGCGCGAGTTGCGCGGCTGTGTGTGCGCAGACCGCGCCGCGCCCGACGACATGACGCTCGGCCTGTGTGCGCGCGCACACTCACTCACGCTCACACACACGCCGCTCTTACACCAGGTATGTTACACATGTGGATACTAGTCACTAATGTACTAAGGACGTGACACATGCACACAACACACATCAAACTCGCTCGCGAACTTACTGCTTGTCCGTGTTTGTTTGTTTTATTTTGTTGTAAAGCAATAAATAATGATTAATGCTTTATACATTAACTAAATTATTAATTAAACTAATACTATTATCATATTTTCCTTAACAATGTTACCAACGAGTAGTTGCAAAAAATATTTCTGGTCCTTCGAGCCGGATAAAGAGCTTTGAAATTGACTTTAAAAGCTAATTACATCTTTTGAAATGTGAAATTCTACGTGACTAATCAGGCACTTTGTTGATTACTTACATTAACTTAACTAAAATATACCCACACTCACAAACTCACTTAACTACGTTCAACATGATTTCTGGTCCTTCGAGCCGGATATAAAGCAAACACAGCTAAGTACAACAATACACAGCTTCAAAATTTACTTTTCTGCCAAATGACAACATCTACTATCGTATATCAGGCGCGTCCTCAAGACTACCCGCGCGAGGTGTTAGCCCGCGACCGTCCCGCGTCGTTCCACCGACACTCGACGCCGGACCCGCTCCGAGTGTACGCCACGTGGTTCCAACACGACGACTTGGCTATTACCAGGCGGATACGAGACGAGCTTTAATTGTGTAGACAAACTTTATATGCGTTAAAAAACTGTAAAAAATAGAATTATAATAACATTATTCAAGAAACAAAAAATACAAAGCGTAATTATTAAGGGTGTGCGAATAGCGTTCGAATGGAATCGAATCGAATATTAATATTCGAATCTTCGAATTATTCGAACTTCGACGAATAGTGACAATAATCACACAAACAAAAAACTCAAATCTGACTTCTAGCCCATTCAAGATATTATCTACAAAATACAAATTCTTGACCTATTTCCGATGCATCGTCGTAGTCAAATTCGATACTATTCGAAATTCGAACGAATATTCGAAACTTTTCGAATTATTCAAAATTTTTCGAATATTCGTGGAATTTCGAATAATTAATATTCGATTCGAAACTAATATTAATATTCGATTCGGAACGAATATATCGTAAGTTCGAATATTCGCACACCCCTAGTAATTATTGAAACTATATAGCAAGAACTATATCTCTCATAAGCCTATTTAGTCAATTACGCTTACTAAAACTAGTATTTTACTTAGATAATTCCTTTTTAAATCTCTCTCGTCAACGATTTGTCTCTCTCATTGTTTTACGAATTGACTAACCAATTGTTTTATTGATCAATCCATTACTTTACCCTAATACTCCCTGATATATTATTACTTACGGGTAGTTAAAGAAAGGTGGTCCTTCGAGCCGGATATGAAGCACAAAGCGTTCCACCGCGAACTCTATTTGGTTGGTTGGTTTCTATAAGATAACTTTTTTTATTCGAGTTTGAGGCAATCGCCGAATCCCACCCACCACGGGGTTAGGCGGGGCACGATGCGTTACGCACTACAGCACTCTTTCCCGTCGCGCCGGTCCTCATAAGATAACACTAAAATTACTAGAGCCAAGATGAAATGTCCATAGTACAAGTAGAATTCATTCTCAAATAAAAAAAATCATTTCCATAAATCAAGTCCATAGTTCGATCTTGGTATGGTTTAGTAATTAGTTGGTAACGCTTAAAGCACAGTAATTGTTATGCTTTAAAATACACGCTAGTTATCTAATTAACGAATTTTATAACGAAATATTATTGTTATATTCCTCGAATATGCATTTATTATATTTTTAAGGTTAATTGTTAAATATTTAGTTTTAAGCATCTTATTTGTCACAAAATTATGTCACAAAAGGAAATTATATATTTTGGGCATTTAAATTTGATAGATTATGTTGTTTTTAGATAAAAATGGTTATTTTATGTTTATGAATATACCTGTCACAATAAAGTATATTTTTATAAATTTTGTGTTTCATTTTGTGTGCTCAAATACTTTATAAATAATGAGTGTTAACCTCTTGTCATTACGCATTGAAAATTGCGGGTACTTCAAAAATAAGACAGTATGGTAAAAAAAATAATTGATTTTCAAGGTGCATAATATAATAAAAGTAATATTTTCAACAAAAATGAAAACCAACGACTTACTTTTTTTGAATATCACTAAATCTTAGATCTTTATGAAATTCATAGGTTCGAAATTATGGTAAGTAACGAAACGTCCTACGAAAAAAACAATAATCGCATTCTGTTCATCTAAAACCTTCATAGTTTCAAAGAGACTATACAGGGTGGATCTGTAACTTTGGACAATCTGACGTGGGGTAAATGACCTGTCGAAATACAACATAACACCATTTTTATTTTATGTATCGGTTAAACTTTTTTTCTGACTTTGTATGGAAAACGTACGACTATCGTTCCGGACTTCCATACTATGACGAAATTTTTTTTTATCCAATTCCTAAAATAAGAGTAATTCTAAGTTTTGTTTCGACAGGGCTTCACTTCAGATGGGACAAAGTTACAGATCCACCCTGTATAGTCCGATCTATTAGCTATCTTTTCATATGAAAAATAAAAATTCAACCAAGAAAGAAAGAAGACGATTTCCAAAAGGTTTGATACCTTTTGGAAAGTCTTATCAAAACCAAGACTGCAATTCATCAAATCACTTAAGAACATAAACAAAGTAATAATCATGAATTCCGTAGATCAATAGCTACCTAGCTAATTAGAGAATGTTTTGGCTAATGGAAACTCCGGGCGATGACTGGCATTAAGAACCACGAGTCATGTTCCTTGATAAACAAGAGATCCCTCTCACGGATTCACTTTATAAATGACACGCGGCTGGAAATTTGACGGGAATCGAGAACTGTGAAATTGGAAAATGTTACTGTAATTTGATATTTTGGTACTGTTTGACTTATTTTTATAACAGTAAAGAATGCCCTTAAAGGTATATGCAGAGGTCCACTGGGAAAAAGAAACCAAGGCCACTGACACGATGGGAGGACGAAATAGTTAACAATGCAGGCCCGAACTGGATACAGGTGGCACAAGACAGATCAAAATGGACGTCTTTGGAGGCCTTTACCCAATAGGGGGTTCTCGCACTAGCGTTAGGTATATTATTATTCATATCTTTTTGTGTTTTTTTTAATCTTTTTTAAATTTTTTGTAAAATAGTTTTTAAGTTTAAGTAAGAGAGAAAAAGAAGAAAACAGGATTTTTATTTTATTTATTTATAAAGAATGCCCGTGCTGGGTCCTGACCTCAACCGGGGTTCGGAAGCTGAGTGAGTGGTTGGAGTTAACCCTTTCACGCTCAAGGGAAATATTTTTCCCTTCTACAAAAATCGTTATTATTACTGAATCGATATTTTTTTAATGAATGTCAAACGTTACGTTTAGGTACGTTGTGTTAAAATGTTTCATATGAAATTTATAGGAAATTTGTACACCCTACTATGTTTTTCTAGTGATATCTCTTACTTTACAGAATAACTAAAATATTGTGTAGTATTCGCATATTTAGTCTCAGCCATCTTATTGTCCTGAAAGGGTTAACAGTGCAGTTTACTCCTACATATCTCAATCAGTGGGAATCCGGTGATTTCTTTAACTCAAAAAAAACAAGCACAGTTTCCGGACCTACTGATAGTAAATGTTTACCGTCGCTCACAACCTACTTTTTACTCTTCAAGCCTCGGAAATCGACAAATTCTCAAAAGAGATTAAAATTTTACTGTATGTTTTGTTTTGTCCTTGTACACTGAACCGATTTGGACGATTCTATTTCCATATGAAAAGATGGTCGCTGAGTGATGACCTTTCCATATCATTGAAACATAAAACACTATTAACCCTTAAATGGACAATGTTGTTTTTAAACAACATACTAAACATCACCGATAAAATTAAGCTTCTTTTAATTTTTTTGTTAGTTTTGACAGCTAGTTCTTATTTCTGAACGAATTTAGTACTTTAAAAAAAAAATAGTAAATTCATGTCTAGTTTTTTTTACTCATCTTTCCTAGACAGTAATACATGTCCATTACACAAATATATTTTTTAAAACGTGAAATAAAAATCGTCCATTTAAGGGTTAAACTAAAATGCAAAATAATCTACATAAGACGTAAAATTACTTTTAATACAACCCCAAAGTATTTGCAAAAACCGTGCGAAAAGCGACCCCTAAACTTCGTAATGAAAAATGCAAGTTGTAAGTTACGAGCTCAAAGGACTACTTACCGAAGTGAAAGTATCGCGTGTCGAATGACAAATGACTGCCTTTGATCCTTTCGTCTTTACAACTTTTACAAAGTAAGGTGGGATAAATATTGTTTTAGGAAAAAAATTGTTAGTGTAATTTCTGTAGGGTATTTTAAGAAAGAAGAAAGAAAGAAAAAATGTTTATTCACCACGTACATACAGAGGACACAAGTTCGTAAATATTATGTATGATATAAATAATTAACATGTACCTAAATTAAATATGAAATGCATTCATTGTAGGTACAGAAAACAACAAATGAATGTTGAACATAAACAACATGCTGTGTGTCCCCAATATGACGTGAGAAAACGTTTCAGCTCAGCAAAAGCTATTAGTTCATACTGTAGGTATTTACCAATAGCGCTGATTTTCAGCAGAAACCATTTAAGAAAAAAATGTTAATGTCATGAAGGTAAAGGTAAGGGTAAGTGATAACATAGAGTGATTGAAGTGAAAAGTTGTTTTGGTTTAGTATCATTGCACATGTAGAATCAAAAATGCCTTTGCCTAACCAAACATTACCATGAGAGGTAAGTAAAATTACGTCATTTAATTTTCTTTTGCTGTGTTAACAGTTAATAATGTAAAATTCAGACAATTAGGTACAGTAACTTTCTAGGAAACTGACGCAATAATATATACAGGGTGATTTTTTAAAGAAGGTACATATTGCAGGAGGATGATAAGTACTCTGTTCTAAAACGGAATATTACAAAAAATAGGTAAAATATTTTTTTTTTTTTTTTAAATCTAAATTCGACAAAATTACCTCAAACATAAACAATTGTTGACTAACGACCTCTAGTGGTTTCGCGCACCCCACACCTCCGCCACACCCATCAGCTGTCGAAAAAGCATCATTTTGCAAGAATTTTAGATATTTTTAAGTTGCGATTACTATGCCTTAGTAATCGCCATATTCTTTTTAATTAAGCCATTTTCTTTGGTAATAATATTTTTACTGGTCGTATATAACCATCAGCTACCATGACCTTCAATATGTACCCTCACTAGGAAATCACCCTGTATATTTTTTTCTCACCACAATAACTTAACAATAAAATTATCAGACCCAAATTACAAAAAACAATAATAAACAGCTTCCATCATCGAAAATGAATAATAACCTCAAAACTATTCGGATAATCCTATAAATTAATAGTTTACCAGCGGTCCAACTAATCTGTCAGTCCCTTTGTTACGTAACTGAGTTACATCCAGTTTGCATCGCCTTTAATCAAACTAATTCGTTTAGATTCATTAATCATAATTTCACTAAAAGTGTTTAATCTAAATGGATTCATAATTTATAACTAGCTTTGAGAAGAGAAGCGATTTCAAAAATTATGGAGGTTTTTTTTTTGGTTGGAGGAATTCGCTATGATATGTTACGCACCACGACACTCTTTACCGTCGCAATGTCAATGTAAATGAGTAAGTTGTTTTCAGCTCATATACAGGGTGGATCTGTAACTTTGGACAATCTGACGTGGGTTGAATGACCTCTCAAAATACACTGTTATTTTTTGGATCGGTTAATCATTTTTTCTGACATTGTATGGAAAACGTACGACTATCATTGCGGACTTCCGTACTATGATGATTTTTTTTATCCAATTTCTAAAATTAAAGTTGTTCTAAGTTTTAATTCAACAGCGTTATATGGTCCAAAGTTACAGATCCACCCTGTATAGTTTTGAATAAACCATCAAAAACTAAAATTTCTGCTAGCGATGCTATCAACGATAACAATATTCATAAAATTTCAGAAACCAATTTCTTAAATCAACCACCTCAATAGAACATTTCTAGCAATTAAAATGTGGATATAAAAAAAATCCTTTTTAACGGTAATGTAACGTTGAATTATCCCTAGTTCATTTCCACCAAAAATACCCCCGAAAAGCAACGAAAATTCTGAAAATATTATTTTTGGCGTTTTCACGCAACCAGGAGAGTGCTCGACGTGGCTCCACTCTCAAACGGAGCCGAAACGATCTTCACATCGTAAATAAAGCCACTTGCGACGTTCACGAAATTCACTGTACTTCTAACTTGTCTCCATTGTATAAATTATTCTTAATAACCAGCCAGCATCACGTTTTGGTGAAACAAAAAAGGTTGAGGTGAAAAAGATTTAAAAGTTTTGAAGTAGGAACGTTGTCGATGGACTATTGATTCGTTTTTCGAAATGAGGAATTTTGTAGGTTTAAGATAGTTTGTAATTTTTTTTTTTAATTTTTTTTTATTGCCACGTAGGCAGACGAGCTAACGGCCCACCTGATCGTAAGCGGTTACCGTCGCTCATGGACCTCTGCATTGCCAGAAGACACTGCAGGGCCGCTGCCTACGGCCTACCCTTAAGGACTCTCTTCAAGCCTCGTTTGAAGAAGGACAAGTCATGGCGCTCGCATTTATCTTGCTTTTACTTGTATTTTTTACATAATTTTTTAAATGTGAAAATTTTTCAGTTGATATAGAAACTATCTCTATCTGATTTTAATATGAACACGTTCGTTTTATAGTCTTATTCAATAAATAAGATATACGAAAATTTAACCATAACCCTTAGTTTTAAGCTTATAAGTATCATTTCATTAATCTACAATCAAACATAAAACTAGGTAATATAACGAAACCGCAAGCTCGCAAAAGAGTTCTTAATCTCCGAAAAAATCTTCAAAATCGTATTGTTATATACAGTGAAAACAAACTCCAAAACATCTGTTATAAATGAACACTTATCGACAAATATTAAAGCCACGAGAATTGAATTTCTGTCGCTTTGTTCCCTCTTTCGATTGTACCACAAAACGATAAATGAAGTCTACAAAATATCGAACATGCTATCAGGAAAAGACTAGTTTTTACCATAAAGAAATTGTCTTAAAACTTTGATAAATAAAGAACATTGAACAATAATATCGCTGCATATAATATCACCGTGTATGTAATTTATGCGATTCTTAAATATTACAAGAATTGAAAAAACTCGAACTTTGTTTATCTTAAAACGTTCGCTGCGAAACGAGGCCTAAATGACTTCTCCTACAACTTCCCTGTGGTGCGGCAAGGAAAAGCGAGCGGTGTGAAGAATGTAACTTTATTAAAGGCATTGGGGTCTAATAGACCGCGTGTCACCCTAACGTCTGGTTATGGTCCGGGTCAATTACACCTCGTGTCGCAGAGAACGGCAAATATTCAAAAATCCGTCTCGCAGTGAACGTGTTAATTAATGAAAAGCATCGTTCAAAAAACCTATTTCAATAAATATAATAAAAAAACCCTTTATCTAAAATTAATTTACTGTTAATATGACCTGTGTCTGAGTTTTTAAAAACTTAAAAAAGAGCTATCAAAATCAATATGCTACCAGTACAATGATATTGATATTTTTCAAAAGTACAACAACTTCATTAAATGTAACTCTAAGATTAAGATCAAAAAGATCATCACCAACCATTTAAAAACATCCATCCCCATCAAAAAACTAAACCTAAGAAAAACCTCAAACAGCATTTACGTAAACAAACAAAGATTTCAAGTGTACAAATTAATATAGAACCTCTGGACAGCCATCCAATCATACCGAGGAGACTCGAGCTAAACGTTCAGCTCGGATAATGGCTATAACTCGGGATCCACATTGGGATGCGTTCAATTTCTTTTATTAGTACTTATATCGACGGTATAGTTGGCGTGACAATACTTTAGTCTGAAAACGGGACTTTATTTTGTTGTATTTTAAGGAAAATATTGTGAGATTTTTGTGGTGCGAAAATCGTGTAGTGTTTTAAAATTTAAACCTTTTTTGTCAATGACAATACAAAAAAAACTTGAGAGGTGTCATGGGACACCCGAATAGAAGTTCTTTTCGATTAAAATATATCTTATAAAAATATTTCCTTTCGTAACGCGCGATAAGGAACATGTTTCAAAAGATATTGATCACAGTGCCATCTAGCGATAATCATCTAAAACAAAATAAGGAACATGTTTCAAAAGATTTTGATCACAGCGCCATCTAGCGATAATCATGTAAAACAAAAAAAGTGTCGTAACAACTTTTCGTAAGATTTTTTTCCGTCTAGCCCTCTTTCACAACGCGCGATAAGGAACTTCGTTCGTTATTATATTCTGAAGGACTGTCTTTTACTGTTAAGAAGATAAAGGCGACTTTGTCCTCATGCCATACACTTCTCATGACAGGAGTATTATGTAACATATTTTTCTTTTAAAACCACATTTCCTCATAGACGATAAAATTTAATAATGCTCTAGAAATTTACAATACATTATTATACTCTGTGACAGTATTATACTTACCATCAAGATAAATTCTGGACTACCTAAGTTTCTGACCACAAATTCTGGTAACTGACTTTATGATTCTGAACTGTAAGACTTATTCTAGTTGAAAATATGGCCTGTATGATATTCCTTGGAGCTGAAAAACTTACCGTTCATCGGTCGGCCCGTCCGCGAAGCGAGGCTTTGGTCGCCGTCGTTGGTGAAGTCCTCACAAATTCCGTGGAATATATCACACAGTCCAATGGTCGCTGGTGAAGTCTTGGGTATGTAGTTTGCACTAACAGGAGTAGTGTGAACCTTCGCGTCGGATAATAATTACAACGTTCGCAAGTTCGGCTGAACGCGCAATTCAAACATGAAGTCTGTTATTTGTGTTCGCGGCAGCCAATGAGCGCGCGACGTATTAAGCTCTGGGTTAACGGAACGAACGGCCTGTTTCCAGCTCACGGAAACATACTCCGATAAAACTATATCTTGTGTGTGTGTGTGTGCAGTATTGCAGCTCAGTATTACGACATAAGAAAGAAAACAAGAAAATCAAATTAAAGGCTAAAACCTGTGACACACGATATCTGTTCCAGTACGGGCCTATAAGGATTATCCCATCTAAACTATAACCCATAGTCACTCTTTGGATACTCTAGCGACGGACAATCGTAAACACAGCATCTCATTTCTGATGTTCCTTCAGATAATTTCGTTCTGGATGCTCATTGCTTATATTTGGATTTGTAGGATGTTTGGAAATATTTTCTGGAATTTGGCAATATGTATGTAAGTTAAAACTGCTTAGATACTAACTAATAAAGTAGATTAAGCCAGATTTTGTGTAAGAGGCCCTAAAATGATTTGAGAAATGATAACTATTGCTGTATTTCATGGATTGCTCAATGCCCATAATTTAAGACTAAAAATGCAACAATACTTACTCCATAAACCCGGAAAAGAAATGTGTTAATTTAATATCAAATTAAATGCTAAACCTAAACGCCCTCCGTTAGGTACAGAATTGAGAAAAGCGCTACACATTTCCGGTCTGTATCAAAGAAATATAAATCTTTATCTAAATCTTCCAAGTAGGTATTATAAATAGATCTTCTTATATATACAAATGAATTGCTGTTCGTTAGTCTCGCTAAAACTCGAGAACGACTGACCCGATTTAGCTTATTTTAATCTTGAAATATTCGTAGAAGTCCAGGGAAGGTTTAAACGGTTAGAAAATTTCCTTATGTGACGCAGACGAAGTTGTGTGGGCCAGCTAGTAGAGAATAGATAAAAGTCCCACTAAAACAAAAACAAGCTTCCATCCCAAAACTATAAGAAACCAAAGACAATCGTGAAGTGTAAACAGTCCCCGCATAACGGTATTGCCGGATTATCCGGGCCCGGCTCCTAAGTCAACAATATTTGATCGTAATTTCGTACGTAATGTTTAGATTTATTGTGATATCGTTTGTTTGTGCCTTTCCTATTTGTACTTGTGGTTGTTTTATGAAAACGTCGACGACAGTTTTGCCCGCGGCGTGTATGTTAAAAGGTGGGTATTTGTTTAATAAAATGTTTAAAATAGAACCACTGTGTTTGCTTTACTAGTAGTAAAAACTAAATTAAAAACCGACTTTAATTTTTCTACATTGATAATACCTAGCTCAAAATGATTTGTTAGATCTTTATTAACTTATATGTGATTAGGTGGGTAATAACTTTATACAAAAAAACCTGAGAGGTGTCAAGGGACACCCGGACAATTGTAATAAAATTTTATTTTTTTAAGTTATAATAATTACTAATTAGTATAAGGTATATAACTCTTATAAGAGAGAGAGAGATTGTTTTAAAAGATTTTAACACAGCGCCATCTAGCGATAATCATCTAAAACAAAAAAGTGTCGTGACAACTTTTTCATAAGAATTTCCGTCTAGCCCCCTTTCGATAACGCGCGATAAATAACTTATCATCAAAATCAATGAAAAGTCAATAACGACTACACAAAACATCCATTGTAAATCATAAATCTTTTCAACACCTATGTAGGTAGGTACACGGAAAAGTCGGTGAACGAGTTAATTTTCGATATTTCAACCAGAAATTTAATCATAACCCGCTTAGTTTCCATGTTTTTAAGTTTCCTTTTGGTAGAATAAGTTGTTGCTCTTATTATAAATCCATTTAATCTTATTTCCATCTGCGACGCTGACCGCGCATGCAATTTGCAACTAACGAGTTCTGTCGTCTTGCTTTTACTGTACTGTTAAATAAACAATTATGCTAAATGTAGTAATAGTCTCTAATATAAAAACCTTTTTTTTAATTTTTAGTTCTTGGGTATCATGTTGCAGCAGAATGCCAAGATAAGTAAAATGTAAAATGAGCCCAAAAATGATGGATCTATCTTAAATAAAACAAAAATTATTTTGGCCATGTTCCGACTCCATCATCAGCTCCATAGTACCATATTGTTACATTGTCACGCAATTTACATATTTATAGCTGAAATTCAAAAACAAAAAAAAAACAATATTAAAAGAAAAAAAAAATCATATTTACTTAAAAAAAGACATGTCCGCTGAGTTTCTTGCGCCGGTTCTTCTCAGGACAGAGGCGTTATTTTAGCGAACTGGTGGTAGAACTTTTGATTTTATTTTTGACATTCAAAATGTATGTGTGTCCACATCTAATTTGAAATAAATGATTTGACTTTGACTTTGAGCTCAATCAGAAATCAGGTCAAATGTAACTTAACATTCCACCTGAACTTATATAATTGTGTACATAGGTACATAATTACATTCAGTATATTTAAACAAAAGCTTTAGAGATGAATTCATCAATGTCTAAAATAGTGCTACTAAACTCAATTCCAAGTATGTCTAAGTTAGGATCTGCAGATGAAGGATCACTTAGATATGTAGTTCAATTACCTAATGTTACAGCTAGTCTCCAACTTGTCAGAACAATTTACTTAGTTTCATGTATGTTCAAGTCTATGTAACTTAGAGAAGAAAAATAAATGAATACCTATTTATAATATTACTAGTGGGACCGCGGAACTTCGTCTGCGTCACTTTCAATTAAAAGGTTCCTATCTATCCTACCTATATACCTAGCAAAGTTAAAGTCAAAGTCAAATAATTTCTTTCAAATTAGATGTGGGCACACATACATTTTGAATGTCAAAAATAAAATCAAAAGTTCTACCACCAGTTCGCTAAAATTACGCCTCCGTCCTGTTATAGCCCATGTTCTTTCTCAGGGTCTAAAGATTGTCTGTGCTAAATTTCATCAAAATCGGTTGAGAGGTTTAAGCGGGCAAGCGTAACAGACAGAAATACAGACAGACAGAGTTACTTTAATATTTATAATAGTAGTAAGGAATTAGTAAGGATGATAAATGGTTGGGGATGAGAAAAGGCAGTACAATAATTCTTAATTTTAAATTGAGGAACTACATGATAAAAATTATAACTATTTTGTAAAAGTTATTATGTCTTTTGATTTCTAGATTACTACTGCTATCATTACTATTTGAAATATACTAAAAATAAAAAAACTTTTAAACACGTTTCTGCCGTAAAACTACATACTTTAATTTGTTAAAAAATCATGACTGTCGAAGTTTACTAAACACTATTTACTTTATTATTACTGAGGCTTCCGAAGATAAATAATAAGATATATATATATAAAGATAAGACTCAATAAGCCAAAACAATTCACTTTTCTCGACATCCCTAAGTTATTAATTCCCTCAATAGCCAATATCGATGTGGTGGTTATAATCTGTAGAGTTAGTGTCTAGGGCTGTCTCAGATAAGATAGAATTAATATTTTCGGGGTTATTGTCAACAGTAGTATATTATTACAAGTTTTATATTTTCTCGCAAATTTCTCGATTTACAATTGAACTGACATTGTGCACACACAGATGAAATGAAGTGAAATGAAATAGTTTATCGTCCAAAAATACACTTTTACACATTACAACAAATACAATGATCCCCGCACTAGGTCAGACCTGCATCGCGGGAGACCGAGCCATGTTAAACCATTTGATTACAATTATGAACAAGACGGGAGACACAAGATGTACATCACGTGACAATGCAATAATTCATTCGATACAATGGAGTTGATTGGATGATGGAGTCGAACTCCTGCAAGAAAAGAAATAAGATATACCCATTGCGCTTGAGCTCGTTTAACTAGTCTTGGCTAGCACTTTACCAACACATTACATGAATAATTTTAAAAGCTAGTAGCTTGCGTCTTGGGTCCCATTTTCCAATCAATCAAAGGAGTTACATAAATAAATAAACAATTGACATCCCTAAGAGTGTGGAATATTGACACGACACGCGCGGACGATCAGTCCGGTCCGCGTGGCGACGACTCTTGAATACACAACACATTATGTGTTTCCAATAATAAGTACGACACGACATTCGAAGAACAAACGAAATATACAGGGATGGATCTGTAACTTTGGACAATCTGACGTGGGGTGAATGACCTGTCGAAATACAACTTTTTTTTTTTAGTTGGAGGTAATCACCGGATCACGCGGGGCGGACGGGGTATGTGGGAGTTGAACCGCACTAAAACCTCCAACCGCTCACACTCAGCGTCCGAACCCCGGCTGAGGCCAGAACCCAGCACGGGGTTTTGAGGGACGACGCGACGCGTTACGCCATCGGCACTCTTTCCCGTCGCGCCGCCCCCCGAAGTACAACTTAGCATCATTTTTATTTTTTGGATCGGTTAAACTATTCTTTCTGACATTGTATGGAAAACGTACGACTATCGTTGCGGACTTCCATACTATGATTAATTTTTTTTTATCCACCCTGTATATAGTAATTTTTAAATACAATTTGGAATAGATTCCCGACCACGGTGTTCTTGAAGCGTTATGACATGCCCCTCTTTAAACGAGGATTAAAAAAAGTCCTGGATAAGTAGGTGATAGACATGCCTCCAATAACATGGCATGGCAAAGGCAAGTGTCGACAACTGCTTACCATCAGATAGGCTCGTATATGTATCATATTTAAACTTATGGTATCATATGGTAGCGCGCTATAATAGTCGTACAAATGTACATAGAATCAAATCAAACAACTGTGTAGGATTTTACCATCCTGTATATAGGTATAATTTTAAATATACCTATATACAGGATGGTAAAATCCGACGAAACAATACTTTCACAGCAAATAGTATACTTGATGTAGCAGCCATCCACCAAGTCTGGTGTCTTCAATCTTTTGTGTTTCTCTCCTGCGCGGGTCACTCCCTACGATCTAGTACCCAACTGTTATTAAAAATACCATATCACACTACTCAATTCTATGGTCACTCATTTGTGGTAAGGGCTGTTCGCCTGTGGAACTCCCTGCCCATCAGTGTGAGGCGAGCGGACAATCTAAGGGCTTTTAAAGAAAGAGTCATGGACCATTATCTGACTCTGAGCTCATAACTACTACAGGACTGTTATATATAATACAATCTGTCTCCTATTTGCTGTCGTTGTTTGTTTATTTATTTATATTGTAATTATTCGTTTTTTTTTTTTATTTACCTGTATTTTTTATGTTATTTTTTCATTATTGTATTACTTTGTACCTAAATACTTATATGTATATATATATTTATTTATTTATTTTTTTGTAAGTATTGAAACGCCTACATAAAATTTTCCATTTAGTTTCCATACCCTAAGGTTGCCTGGAAGAAATCGCTATAGCGATAAGGCCGCCTATATTGTACTATTACTATAAGCTGTATCAGTTTTTAAATTAATTGGTGTTTTGGTACAATAAAGTATATTCTATTCTATTCTATTCTATTCTGGGTTTTCTAGGCATAATATATCATAATCATAAATTTGTGCAGGATCAACCATACCGTATTGACCTACACCAACAACTAAAGACTTAAGCCGGCTAGTCACCTCCTGTATCATAGAACATTGTAATAATACACGGGACAAAAATCACATTCTAAATAGGATATTTGCGCCTGTGTACGTGAAAATAGATATAGCACGCTAAATGTAGGTCAGGGTAGGGTTGTCAAAAATAATACAAAATAATAATTTTTCAACTTTGTATGGGAAAATAAAGTAACTATCTCCGTTTCAAAAGTATGTGTATATGATTTGAAATGTGATATAGATTAAGCCCTTAACATATTGCTTCACCGGGCACCAACATCCTGTAAATATACCTTATATATATGTAATGTGTAATGGAAACGCGTTTCAAACAGAACAGAACACAAGAGGAATCCGAAATGATCTCTTAATAATGCTCTCTATCATATCGCCACTGGATTTCCTAAATGGTTGTGTGTACTTATTTTCAAATCTTTTTCAGGCTCTACTATTTTCAACCTTAAGCCTTAACATTAAGGTTTATTTTAGTCATTAAATTTCGTGGAAAATGGTAATAAACGGAATTGAATTTTGTACTACGTGTTTCGAGAGCGCTGCGTCTGCTTGTTTTAGATTACTAATATTTACAATACAGCGATCTAAATTCGTTGTTACGTGATTATGTTTTTTGGAAACCTCAAAGGCTAAGCAGGCATACTAAGTAGTGGGGATGTTTTTTTCCTACTGCCCACTGCTGGACTCAGGTCTCCTCAGAAGAGGGAAGAGAAGAAGGAAGGAAGGAAGAAGAAGAGAAGAGAGATTGTCTTGATTATTAAATACTCCAATAGCTCTATAGGTTACATTCACAAGATCAATAGATGGCATGCAAGTGGTACAAGCCATACATTCTGTTCAAGAATTACATAGTTCGGAGATGAAACATACGTTTGACTTCATAGAATATTTTTTGTATAGGGTGGGCCAATCTAACGTTTGCATTTTGAACTACTGTTTATTTAGAGAATGACAGCTCAAATGTCATTCAATTTGTGTTCATAATTTAGTTAAAGGTTTGAAATTTACGAAATGGGACGCTATACGCTTGAACAAAATTGGGAAATATTGAAAAGTTACTTCCAAAGTGGGTTGTCTTCAGTCCAAACTGTAAAAAATGTGAACAAAAAAATTCCATAAAAATGATTGGCTTTCTAGGCAGTTTGTGGATGAATTTGTGAAACGTGTTCGAGAAACTGGATCGTTGGTGGACAAAACAACTCGTTCACGTTCTCGTACAGTGCGCACAGCCGAAAACATTGCTACTGTAGTCGAAAATGTCCGTGAACATCCATCAACTTCAACTCGTCATCGTTCGCAAGAATTGAACATTTACCTATGAACGAATTTTTGTTTCCAAAAGTTGAAGAGTATGACATGGACGACATTTGGTTTCAACAGGATGGCGCAACATGCCACAATTGAAAAAGTGTTTGACGTCGAAGGTTTACAATCAAAGAGAGAGTCACAAGATGGATTGTAAGATTTCATCTTATTATTCCTCTCACAAAAAGTAGAAGGTGATAATAAGGTAATTGTGAAGGCAGAAAAAGAAAAACAGCTGAAATATTTGGACTTGGCCCACGAGGTGACCGACATGTGGCATGTTGAATCGACCATCATTGTTCCGATCGTTGTATCTGTCTAATAGCGAAAAGCTTCGACTGTCATCTAGAGAAGCTTTCGCTCTCCGCCTGAGTAAGGGGCCTGATTCAGAAGGCGGTCGTTCTTGACACGACACATATTCTAAGGAGGTTCCTCTCTCTTGAGCCCTGACCACTGATGGCTTGGGTCGTAGACCTCGTCTTCAGTGGCCCTCTGTTTTTTATATTGTATTTTTAAATTTTATTTCTTAGTTATTTTTTTTTAATATAATGTAAAAAATAAGTGAAAATAAATGGATACAGAGATTATGGTAAGGTAAGGTATGGTATGGTAATAATAAGATGGTATGAACCAGATGCTATAACACTGTAAATAAAGATGGCGGATACTACAACCAACTCATACCAATATTAACCACAAGCACGATACGATACTTGGTCATACAATACGACATAATATTAGGCGTCGTGTGTGTTATTTATGTGCCTTTCGTGCCGAGTTTGGCGTCGTTTGTGACAACTTTATGTCCAATCGCCATTGTCTCACGATACGTACCGTGTCGCGATGTCTCTTCGAATAAGTGCCGAATCATATTATAGTTCGAGTTTCTTTTTCTGTAGATTATAAATGAGTTATTGTGTGACAGTACGTCGTCTCAGTGCTTGTTTGGCCAATCTGCACTCGAGCAAATTTTACAGGAGACAGCAAACAAGCACGGAATTTTCGTTAAGTGCCGTGTTGGGAAAAAAATTTAAATGAGATTTTTATTGTTTTAGAATTGAATATTTAAAAAAATATTTTACCAGTCGGATGGAAATTTTATTCTTTATAATACTGCATTAAAAAGTCATTTTCGTAAAAAATGTCAGATTGGCCAAACAAGCACTGAGGCGACGAGTAAACAAGCTTGATTATAAGTGGTTATCGTCGCTTTTGAGCCTTTTGGGGATCAGTGGTATTAGGTCAAAGGTAGATCTCCGACCGGGCGAGGTAGTGTATGCCCGGTCAGGCCGAAGCCCCCTGTTTCAGATGTTGTATATATGCGCCGAACGTTGCAAATGTCAATACCGCGATTCGGAATCTCGCGCGGTATTGGTCGCCACAAGCCCTCTTTTAAGGAGGCCTGAGTCTAACAATGGGCAGTAATAGGTTCGTACCTATAAGATGCTAACAAGCTCGGTACACTTTTTGATTTTAAATTCAAAAGGAAAAAGACAGCAATTAACTAAATTAAATTGTCGATACAGCACAAATTACCACCCAGCATAAACAAACGTAATTCAATCTGAATCGTAATGAAACTCACAACATCGTCCAATTTCTCTCGCTTCAATTAAGTGGTTGTACTTTCGAATGTTTCATCAAAATAACTGGGTCTCTAACATCCCTTGTTTGTACGAGGGTTAACTAACCCTTGCGGTGCGATTATTCGGTTGTGGTGCCAGAAAACCCTTTGTATCACCCTTAACTCGCTTCCCTGGGGTTTCGGTTAAAATTAACTTAATTTGGGTACTTGTTTTGAAGTTGGCTTGTTCGCTAATTCTTGTTAAATTAGGTTTTATTTTACGTGTGAATATAAACAAGAGAATTTTGACAAAAATACTAATTAACTGTCATGTTTTTATTGAATGAGTGTTATTTTGATAGTTTTGCAAGTATATTTGTCTTAATGAATACCTGCTAAATTTAATTTTTAGAATCACGTTTAACATGTTATTTTAGTTTTTCGGGAGGGTGAATCTGTAACTTTGGACAATCTGATGTGGGGTGAATGACCTGTTGAAATAAAACTTAGAACCACTTTGATTTTAGGAATTGGATAAAAAAAAATCATCATAGTGTGGGAGTCCGCAACGATAGTTTTACGTTTTCCATACAATGTCAGAAAAAAAAGTTTAACCGATCCAAAAAATTAAAATGGTGCTAAGTTGTATTTCGATAGGACATTCACCCCGCTTCGGTATGTCCAAAGTTACAGATCCACCTTGTATAAGTTTGTAAGTACAATAATGAAGTTGAGTCAATCTACTTTTTGAAGGTAGATGAGATGGTGTTGAAGTAACTACCTTTTTTCTTGCAAGAAGTTGTGTCAACTTTTTAAAGGAACATTTTTGAAGTAACCCTTTTTCGTACCATGTATGCAGACGAGCAACGGCTCACCCGATCGTAAGTGGTAACCGACGATCATCTACGTGAACACTGTGGGATAGACCTATCTTAAGGATTCTCTTCAACCCTCGTTTGAAGAAGGACAAGTCAAAGCGCTCGAGAAACCTAAATTGCTTGATTTATATAAATCGAGAACAACTAAACAGTATTGGTTAGTCTTCCATCTTTGTTTGCGAACCGCGACAGACAGACAGACAGACATCTTAAACGAACTGCGCTGAGATTTATTTCCGGATCCTATTTATTGTACCGTCAGCAAAACTAACAAAATTAAGTGATAAAAAAAATATATTCAAAATAACTTTAATGATAATTGGAACGAAGTTCCTTATCGCGCGTTGTGAAAGGGGGCTAGACGGAAAAAAATCTTACGAAAAGTTGTCACGACACTTTTTTTGTTTTAGATGATTATCTCTAGATGGCACTGTGATCAAATCTTTTAAAACAATTCCTTATTTTGTTTTAAATGATTAATGCTAGGTGGCGCTGTGATCAAAATATTTTAAAACACGTTCCTTATCGCGCGTTACGAAAGGAAATAATTTTTATGAGATACGTTTTATTCGAAAGGAACTTCGTTCTATTCGGATGTCCCGTGACCTCTCAAGTTTTTATTAATGTTTTCTAAATGGCACCTTTCTTACACTTTAAATTGGAACACACATTGGAATATTGCAAGATGCATGTTCTTATAAAAATAACAAATAATTATTAAAATCTTTTTTCCTAGAAAACATAGATACATCTTGGAAATAACGTAATAAAACATACACATATTTAAGGTGAATTAATAATTAATCTGTTATTTATACATCGTAGATAATATTTTGAAAATTAAAAAGAACAGTAGTAAGATTCACTAATAATAAACCTTTTAAGCATTGTTACATTGTTTTGAGTTGGAGGAAATCGCCTGATTATGGGATATGTGGGATTTGAACCGCACTAAATCCAACCGCTCACACTCAGCGTCCGCGACGCCAGAACCGAGCACGGGTTATCCGAAACGGCGCGACGCGTTACGCACTACGGTACTCTTTCCCGTGACGCCGCTCCCAGCATTGTTACTTAGCATATTCTTTGTGTTGTTATTCTGCAAACCGTAGTTAAGTTAATTTAATCTGTGCGACTATTGCCAGTTTATCTTACTACCCTATTTTAAGGGACGAACTCAGAAGTTGTGCAAGGGACGTACTCAGAAGTTTAAAAAAGGGTACCTAAATCAAAAAGTACCTTACACAGATGAAATAAATTATTTAAATTAAATTTACCGTAAAGATTACACGATTTGTTCTAGTCAAGTATTTATAACTTCAATAAAATACCATTTCAGTAGTAGGAACCACTTACTATCAGGTGGACCGTTAGATCATTTAATGGCATTGAATATAATTTATTGGTATTAGCCGATAACGAATCAATGACTTAGCTGATGGCTCGTCTACTGGCTGATGATGATGATGATTTAGTTTTAAATGTAAATTTTTTTATCATTCATTTTGTATCGTTTAAGTGTTTTGTATCGTTTAATATTAATTTTATAATTCAATGATTTACTTTTCATATGACATGTTTTTTAATTATACATTATTATTCTTTTTTGTACTTAGTGTAACTTTAAATTCCGATGTTACTATCTATTAGCAAGCTGTTTGTACCTATTATTTAAGTGACATTTACTCATGTTTACTTTGATTGCTTATTTATTTGTATGTGTTTTGGTGTTACTCTTTTGGTATAATAATAATTTATTTTCATGTGATTGTTTTTAAAAATATAATGTAAAAAATGAGCAAATAGATGAATATGGAGATAATCTTAAAGCCTTTATTTTTCGAGGATAAGTTACAATAAATTTTACAAACAAAAGTAAAGAAAAAATAAAAATAAAATATTAAACAAACTAAAATATTAACTATATAATATATCTCTGGTCTCGGTGTGCCTGAAGGCAAATGCCTCCTCCAATTCTTTCCAATGCTTTCTGTCCGCCGCTACTCTTAACCAATGTGGTCCTAAGGTTACTTTCATCTCGTCTTCCCTCTTGTTGGTACAACTCAATATATAAATGAATGAATCCAATCGTTGGTATGATAGTGCAATGTACCCCAAATATGTAATGTAAAATAAAACAACCAGTTATTAAAAAAAAACAATTTTATTACAGTTTCTTTTTGGTAAATGCAAAAAAAATACCGAAAGAAAAACAACCAAAAAATTTTAATAGTTACTTTAAAATATGGCGATATTAAAATTATACTTCGTATTTAAAATTAAACTATAAGTAGAAGCGATATAGTTAAAATATAATAAATAAAAAATAATTACAAATAATGTAACAACCATCTGCCATTTTAAACAAAACAATTGCGAACCAATTTTATTTAGAAATTTGGTAAAATGTTAAGTACTTAATTAAAATAAGAATCATCGAAAACGGCAAAAAGAATATTATTTACATAGTAATTGGCAGTTTTCAAGGCACATAATATATGAATATAAAGATACACATTTAAGATATGTACTAATTAAGGCACTAAATAGAATATGAAGCTTTCTTTATTAATCTTAAATATTTTAAATCTGAGATACAAAATATATAAGGTCCAATCGTGGTTAATAAAATTGTGGCAATAGTGGCCAATATTACTTATAACTCCATTCCTATCGGATTCCTTCGATATTCATAGACTAACAAAATATAGCACCGAGGACTCTTTTCTCGCTTTTTCATTGAAAACTAAATATCCCTAATGTTACAATAATCTGTTTCCCTTTTTAGTCAATTGATACTTCGCTCTAAAACCAGGAGATCATTGAAATACTGCTGCCATTGAGATTCGATATATTCTATATTTACTTACTTAAAAATATGTTTTTAAAAGAACTAAAAAAAAAAGTATTCTCCTAGCGAATTAAAATATTCAAGATTAATAATTCATTACATCATCATAACAATGCTAATTTATTTAAACATGTGATATGCAATTTTTGTGCTGACCATTTTTGTTTTCACCTAAATTGTTATTTTAATAGTTTTAGAGATTGCCTCCTTAATCTAAATTACAAATTATAAGCTTTCTATTAGTCAATACATAAAATTTTGACACATTACTATAAAATTATAAGGTGTATTTTGACATCTTAAATTAATACTTTCATTTTCAACGGGTTCTTACCACGATATTTAATTAATTGAGTTGAATTATTGAGTCGAGTCGAGTCGTAATTAACTAACAGGGGTGACGGCTTCAGATTATCGAGTATGTGGAATCCAGTGCTAAACACAACAGTCACTCGCGGGTTCATGCTCAGAGAGTCTTGTAGATACAGTGAGTGTGGTGTGTCGTGATGTGAGTTCGAGTTCCAGTGGTACTACCCAAAAGCGAACGAGTGCGAGGGTAGACAGATTTGTTTGCTCTTAAATCGACCCGCAGTATCCAGTCTTCTCGTGATCATGACGTTTGCAACAACGTTGAAATATCGAGACAACTCAATTAAATATCGTGGTAAGAACCCGTTGAAAATGCATGAAAGTATTATAGAAAACCGCGAGTGTCTGAATAAGTTTATCTTAAATTAATTTAAGCAATACATCCATACATACATTTATTAAATTAAATCACGTTACATACACACTTTATACAATATCACACAAATATTACTTAACGTCAAGTAATTTTACAGAATGAATTAATAGATTTTTTTTTTAAATTTACAAAAGATTTTTTTTATTTTTAAATTTCTCATATAATTGTTTGAAAAAATGTATTTTATAAACTGTAAAATGTAATATGACTAGTTATTTATTACAATTATAATTACAGAATGTAAAATATATAAAAAAATCTTAAAACATTTTTTTTATAAAATGATAAAGATTTTTTTATCATGAGGCACTGATTCGCTTGGTCCTTAATATTTACAAACACAGTCACTAAATCTGTTTAAAAATACACTCTACTAAGAATTCTAAATTATTGCTTTCATTTCTATATTATCTATGTTTTAAAATGGAGTTAGGCAGTGATAAATGCAGTGCAAAAGTGACCTAAGAGTAAAGTGCTTAGTGACGAAATTACCTACGGCCTATAGAAAAAGAAAGTGATAGGGTATTTAAAAGTATATGAACACATCTATGAAAAATGTGCAATAAAGTGGAAATGTAAATATTGTGCTTTTTATCGATACTTCATAAATACAAAAGTGATGGCACTTTATCACTAAAGACTTACTGCGGTTACTAATACATAATACTCACTGCGGTAAAATCTATTCACAATAAAAACTTGAGGCAGTGATCACTTAGTTTGCCCTTAGGCCACTTTGCACTGTTCACTTATCAACCTCGCGATGTCAGTACCTATCCAAGCTAGTGGAGTCGCGACTGGTGACGTCACTCGCGGCGTCCGTCGCCGAGCTGGAGTCGGCCGTGTCGCTCGTAGCGCTCGTGTCGCTTGTAGCGCTCGTAGCACTCGTAGCGCTTGTAGCGTGCGCGTCGCTAGCGAGGCCGAGGTCGGTGGTCGGATATCAGAGATGCTCGTCGCGTCCGTTCAGGGGCTGACGCTCGGTGTGGTCGGATGGACGGTTGCGCTTGAAGAATCCGCACTGGAACAATACCATATATTGTAGGTATGTTGACGTGGTTTAGACGTGTGATCAGGACAGACGAGGATTACGTTACAAGTATTGGAAAGTGGATGGATGTAAAAGAAGTGTAGTGACACAAAACGTATACCAGAATAATAACATATGGAGAGAAAAAACATATTTCGCATGCATACTAATTTATTTTTAAATAAAAGCACTAATTGTAGAAAAGGTAGTAGACCGAAGAAGTAATGATTTTCGTGACATACACCCCCCCCCCCCCAACTTTTAAGGATCTCTCGCCTTGTGCAAAACGGACAATTATGTTAACATAAGTTGGTATCTTCTTCACAATTACTCCATCGCATATCTGGACGTTATTATCATAACCACACGTCTGGCTGTCAAATTCTTCTCTTCACCCTATATCTATATACAGGGTGGATCTGTAACTTTGGACATACCGAAGCAGGGTGAATGACCTGTCGAAATACAACCTAAAACCACTTTTATTTTTGAAATCGGTGAAACTTTTTTTTTCTATGTCATATGGAAGTCCGCAGCAATATTCGTACGTACACCATACAATGTTAGAAAAAAAAAGTTTAACCGATTCCAAAAATGACTGTGTTCTATGTTGTCATTCACCCCGTTTCGGTATGTCCAAAGTTACAGATCCACCCTGTATAGCACTATTAGACTAACGTCAATTTTCAGTTCCGTTGAGTATACTCACTTTGTACAGCGCGAAGATGAGCAGCAACAGCAACAACGCTCCCACTACAGCGGCCAGTATGATGACCCACAGCGGCACCCCCCCGTCCCGCGCGCCGAGCTGCGGGGACAGCGACGTGCGCGCCTCGCCCCGCACCCACTCCCCCGAGCCCCCCGCCCCGCTCAGACCCAGCCGGGACACGCGCGCCGCGCACAGCGACGACAGCACTATGGAGCGCTCTTTGGATATCTGGAAAGAGGCGATCATTAGTACTAGATATGTCAACGGACCACAACAAGAACCGTTTATTTATCATTTTCCAAGGAAATTGAAGGAGTGTGACATTGTTTGATAAAGGGTTCTCAAGGATTAAATTCGTTGCGGGGCCCAAGAAAGGTTAGCTTTCCCTCGGGTTCCTGGGCTTCACTGCTCAGAGTCATTACGATGGTCGCCGCTGTGGATCCCCCCTACACAGGAGTTACAGTGGTGGGAGTGAGAGGTGGGCAAATACAAAAAAAGGGGTTCCCAATTTTGTGACGTGTGATTATTTTAGAAAAGAAACAACTGCATTCATATTTTTTTAAATCTTGGTACACCCGGGAACCGAACCTGCTCCAAATGGAAAAAATCACACCCTGTACTTTTATTGTATCAATCGATAGAGTGAGAAACATAATTGATTAAATGAAAAAAAAAACTCCCCGAAATTTATATTTTAATCATTACATTTCATCAAACGTAATATTTTAATCTTTACATTGTTTCATCTTTAGTTATAACTTTAATTGTAGTTTTTCAGAAAAATATGAAAGTAAATTTGTATTGTAAAATTTATGGATGCCCCCATAGTCCCCACAACTAACCTCATTGAGTACAGTAGCGTTGATCCTCGACCGCAGCGCGACCCACACTTCTTGTCCCTTCAACAGTTTCCCAGTCGTACATCTCATCACTTCACATTTGTACTTCTCTTGGCAGTTCGTTAGAAGATCCTTTAGTTGTTTGTCTATTTGCGCCTGGAAAAATCACATTTTCATTTATTTATATACAGGGTGGATCTGTAACTTTGGACAATCTGACGTGGGGTGAATGACCTGTCGAAATAAAACTTTGAGTTTAATTTAATGTCTCTCCAGGAAGAGAACTGCAAATGTTTCTGAAATGAAGCTACCTTGAAAAGAGTTACGACTGAATGTTAAAGATTTTTTTAAATACTCATACTCTTCCCAAGTTTTGAATATGCTAAAATTAGAAACAGAAAAATAAGAAGGAAAGAATATTTATTTTTACCTTTCACATCTTTAACCAAAATTCCACTATAGAGTTTTAAGGGTACAGTAGGAAATTGACAGATACATAATAAAACATATGATTAACACTAACTGAATGAGGCTGGTTTTTTTTGAGTTGGAGGAAATCACCGGATCCCCACCCGGGTATGTGGGAGTTAAACCGCATTAAACCCTCCAACCGCTCACACTCAGCGTCCGAACCCTGGTTAAGGCCAGGACCCAGCACGGGGTTATGAGGGACGACGCGACGCGTTACGGCAATATTTTAAGGAAACTAATATTACCTGATCAATTTGTCTTCTTCTCCTAGTATTTTCTCTGTTAGCAGAACCATAAGTGCCAGAATGACTGTATGTTGAACCACCTCCTGTAAAATTAATGATTTTAAATAACCTGCAGTTATGAAGAGAAAAAAAACTTGAGAGGTGACATGGGACACCCGAATAGAACGAAGTTCCTTTCGATTAAAAGATATCTTATAATTTTTTTTCCTAACGTAACGCGCGATAGGGCACGTGTTTTAAAAGATGATCACAACGCCATCTAGCGATAATCATCTAAAACAAAAAAGTGTCGTGACAACTTTTCGTAAGATTTTTTTCCGTCTAGCCCCCTTTCACAACGCGCGATAAGGAACTTCGTTCCAAAAGAATTGCTTCAACCGCAGATTAATCAATGAACTTGATAAGCAAAATTTCCAAAATCTGATGATTGACTTTTAAACATCAAAATACATACCCGATTGAGAAGAATAAGAATATCCGCTGCTCCAAGTTTTGCTGTCACCTTGAGCACTGCCACCGGATTGATAACTACCTCCGCCGGACTGATAAGTACCGCCTCCAGATTGGTAAGCTCCACCTCCAGATTGGTAAGCTCCACCCCCAGACTGAACAGATCCGCCGCCAGATTGATAAGTCCCTGACTGATGACTGCCACTTCCATGAGACCCACTACCAGCGTTGGTCACATCTCCGAAGCCATATTTGAACTCATTGTTAGGATTTGAAGCAGCAAAGGCCCCAAAGCCAACTCCCTCGTTATCTTCCTCATCTCCCACCACAGTGACGGTGGAGGCTCCTCTGAAAGTTGCTGAACCAGCCTTGGCGAGGTCAGGATTGACTGTTTCGGTGGTAGCCCAGGAGCCGTGCACGAAACCTTGACCAGAACCAGAGCCGCGAGAGAATTGGTTTCCTTGGGCAGATCCGTGCCAGTTTTGTCCACCTTGGGAGTTAGATTGGCTCGAACCTTGGACGTAACCGCCGGAGTTGTGGGCAATCGCACCACTGTGTTGTTTTTGGTTGATATATCTAATAAAATAAAAATCTGGATTAAAGAAAGACAGCGTTTCATGTGTAAGATCACTTAGATTTAGTCTGGAGTAAAACTAATCATAATAAAAAACCTACTTTGGTTCAGGAAGTTTTTAAAGAATTTTCTACATTTTTACTGTTATGAAATAATAACTAATTTATAATATTTCAGTGTTGTGTGATAAAGAAACACATTAAAAACTTGAGAGGTGTCAAGAGACACCCGGATGGAACGAAGCTCCTTTCGATTTATTAGTGAGGGAATTGTAATAAAATTTATTTTTTTTAAGTTATAATAATCTCTTAGAGAGACAGACTTTTTAAACTAACTATTTATTATAACTTAAATAAAATATTTTGATCACAGCGCCATCTAGCGATAATCATCTAAAACAAAAAAAGTTTCGTGACAACTTTTTCATAAGAATTTCCGTCTAGCCCCCTTTTGATAACGCGCGATAAGGAACTTCGTTCCAATTACTATAAGGTAATAATATATTTTTTACTTACTTGTTAAAAGAGCTACCCTCTTCACCTTCATGTCCTAGCCTCGTATTATACTCAGTGCTAGTTTCAGTTTGGAAGATAGTATTATTATTGGCATCATAAACAGTCGTGATATTCTTAACGCGAACAATTTTTCCACCGTCCACATAGATCTGTCCATCAGCTCCCTGAGTGAAGCCACCTTGGCTGAAACCTTGCCCGTGATGGTTCTGAGCAAACGCAATGAGTTTCTTCTTAATCTGCTCTTGTTCTTCAGCTGTCAAACCTTGGCCGTTCGTGCTGGTCCATTTGTACGTGTATGTGGTGCCGTTTTGACCAGTTTGGCTGTATTGGCCGGTTCCTGATTGGCCTTGGCCTGTGACAATTTGACCTTGTCCCGATTGGCCTGTCACGTATTGGCCTCCAGAAGTTTGGCCATTGTATTGGCCTCCAGATTGGCTATTGTATTGGCCGCCAGAGTTACCATATTGATATGTAGTGCTAGAACTATGTTGGCCACCTGAATTGACGGAACCAGAGTGTTGGTTGTTGTTGCCAGAGTTCACCGCGCCCGTGTATTGGTTCGAGGTGCTGGCACTGATTTGGCCGCCGTTTTGTTCAAACTGGCCGGATGATTGGTGTCCACTGGACGAAAAGCTTCCAGATTGAGATGTCTCTCCACCACTACTACTGGACTGGTGTACCCAATGTGCTGAAACAATTATGGATAGTAAGTAACGTATGTTTATCAATAAACCTAGTTTTTTTTTTGTTTTAGTTGGAGGAAATCGCCGGATCCCCACCCGCGGGTGTGGTATGTGGGAGTTGAACCGCACTAAAACCTCCAACCGCTCACACTCAGCGTCCGAACCCCGGCTGAGGCCAGAACCCAGCACGGGGTTATGTGGGGTGGCGCGACGCGTTACGCACTGCGGCACACTTTCCCGTCGCGACACCCCCGAATAAACTTAGTAGAGAATCGAAGGAAATTAAACTTACTTTGTGCATAATATCCTTCTCCTGCAATGAGCTCGTCTTCGGTGTACAGATTACTGCTCGCCATTGCTGTAAAGAGAACAGGTTACAGATGAATATTCGTGAAAGTATCTCCAAGACATCCTAAAAGCCTAAAATCACTTTGTATCGTTAAGGAACTTTCCTTAAAAAGTCAAGCTTTACAACTTTTGATTGAAACTCATCGTACTTTATGTATGTTTTGTGACTATTTAAACAGTATTATACAATTTTACCTTAAATATACAAAAAAAAATCGATTATGATAATGAAATGACCTTGGCGAGCAACTCATTCCCACTTTGTGCAATCGTCCAGGTAGTCATTGACCTTATAGTAGGCTTTCTTGCACAGACGTTCTTTAATAGTTTTCTTAAACCTATGTATAGGTAGGTTTTGAACATCTTGTGTGATCAGAAAATCAGAACAAATGCCACAATTGTTACTTACATTCCTTCTCCTTCTCAAGCATGAACATGTAAGGGTTTTGTACGAAGAGGTTCTCTGGATTGATGTTCCGCGCAATATTGCACTTCAGATTACCCAACGATTGCGGCTGAACCAACATGTACATCAGGTTTTCACCTATAAATAAATATTTTATTGCTTATGACTATTAAAAAGCGAGGACCTGGAAATCCCTCATGACACTCCTGGACCTGGAAAGACTTCAGAAAGTCATATCTAAATCATTCCCCCCAAAACGGTGTGTACAGGGTGGATCTGTAACTTTGGACATACCGAAGCGGAGTGAATGACCCGATGAGGATGACCTATTGATTAACAACATAGAACGCCTGTTATTTTTGGAATCGGTTCTTTTTTTTCTGACATTGTATGATGTACATACGAATAATGTTGCGGACTTCGATATGATATTGAAAAACAAAGTTTAATCGATTTCAATGGTCCTAGGTCAATCAATCAATGGTTCTAGGTTGTATTTCGATAGGTCATTCACCCCGCTTCGGTATATCTAAGGTTACAGATCCATCCTGTATAATATCTTGTGACATGAACGTAAGTCGCTAGATGTCGGTTGTTTTGGCGAATATGAAGGGGATCTTGATGATCTTTGTATCGCCTTCCTATCTCATTTAAATGGGGTCATCGTAATATGTAGTCTCCCTTTTCACTCCCACCACTGTAACTCCTGTGTAGGGGGGATCCACAGCGGCGACCATCGTAATGACTCTGAGCAGTGAAGCCCAGGAACCCGAGGGAAAGCTAACTTGTCTTGGGCCCCGCAACGAATTTAATCAGAAGATGATAGAAGGAGTAGGAAAACATGAGTTTCGACTTCCCTTCTCACAAAGCGGGATACAATTAAATATAATTGAAAAGGCATTACGCCTGTATTGAGAAAAGCACCACGGACATTGATTTTATTAAATTAATTTAACCTTATTGGAAAATAATTGGATTGGAATTAATTGGACTTATCCTATCACAACACAAATTAAATAATTCAATTACAATCTTACCTTCAAGCGTTTGATAAGGCCACATGAAAAAGATCTCTGATTCGTCTACAGTGAACGGCCCTTCGTTCTTGATGTTGTATTTGTGTATTACTTGCGGACCTAATTTGGTGTCGTCTTTAAGGTTTGTGGACTCGTACACTGACGCGTTGTAATGGAGCTCAGGAGGGTCAGAAGTGCTGTTAGAACATGTTATATGTAGAATATATATTCCGAATTGAGATGATATCGTTAACAACTATAACTAACAAAATAATCATACAAGCACAATTACATACATAACACACATTCTCTCACATACACCACCACACTCTCACATACATACCCACCTACTCACACCTTCACACACATCTACAATTATTGCACACCAACTCAAGCTCAAGTTTAGAAGACTTCATCCTTTTTGGTGTTTAAAGTTTTATTGTATTTTACATTTTTTCTTTTTTCTCTTATCAATACATAGTATAAAACAAAGTCGCTTTCGCTGTATGTCTGTATGTATGCTTAGATCTTTAAAACTACGCAACGGATTTTGATGCGGTTTTTTTTAATAGATAGAGTGATTCTTAAGGAAGGTTTGTATGTATAATAAATGCATAATATAGTAGAGAAACACTGATAAATTTAAAGGTTTCTAATGTGATGTCGTAAATAAGCACGTTTTTTGCGCTTATATTGCAAACGCTGGCTGAACCCTACGAGATAGATCAAAATAATGTACTACAGTATTGTTCACCTTAAAAAGTTCAACAAAAAAGTCCACGATGATATATGTCTTAGGGATAACCCAGCATAACCATTTTTATTCTTTACTAAAAAATGGTTATTTACGAAGTGATTTTAAACAATACAGCATTAATCCTTATCCAATTAAGTACCTTAAATAAATTGTGCATTTATTACAGATCAATATGCTTTTTACAGCATGTAATTTAAGTGAATATTACCGAAGATATTACAAATTTAAAATGCAGGGTCGTAGTTGTTTGCGCCGGACGGCGCGTGCCTATATAGGCTACAATTTTTGAACCCCTTTGTAACGCAGACGAAGTTGCGCGGGTCATCTAGTTATTATATAAACTTAAAGTAAAAAGTAACATTTCAATACACCGATGACGTGTCCAACCTGGCACCTGTAAATGGGTTCCGTAGCACAAGCTCTGCTTATTACGGGACTCACTGTTTACTGATAAAATGTGTAAAGTGATGTTTAAATAAATAAATTCATTCATTCATTCATTCACAACTAAGCTTATAGAAAGAACACAAGGTTAGGTTTTGAGCAGATCTTTAATTTTGTTATAAATTGTTTGCTTTAGTAAAGTAAAAACATGGAACGGAAAAAATAAAGAAAATATCAATAATCATATCACAGAAATATGGCTGGACTTTTGACCCTAAACATTCGACTCTTACATGATGTGGCGACTAATAGCGCGCGAGGTCCTGACTCGCGGTTACGACATTTGCAAGAATCTTCGCATATATACGACATCTCAAATCTACTACAGTGGGCTTCGGCCTGACCACCATACACTACCTCGCCCGCAACGAGATCTCTCTTTGGCCATAAGTCCACTGTAGATTTCCCACACATGACATGCTCTCCCCAATCTTCCTCGCAGAAATATTATACAGGGTGGATCTGTAACTTTGGACAATCTGACGTGGGGTGAATGACCTGTTGAAATAAAACTTAGAACCAATATCATTTTAGGAATTAGAAAAAAAAAAAATCATCATAGTATGCAATTCCGCAACGATAGTCGTACGTTTTCCATACAATGTCAGAACAAAAACTTTAAACGATCCAAAAACTGTTCTATGTTGTATTTCGACAGATCATTCACCCCACGTCAGATTGTCCAAAGTTACAGATCCACCTTGTATGAAAATAAATAATCATACCCAATCACAGAGAGATGTGCCTTAAAAACGATGCCGATGTTCATATTCATTACGTTGTCGTACTCGGTGCCTTGCTCCGGATTCGTAGAGTTTGCTTCCATGTACAGGTTCAGTGACGTCACACGATTTTCCACTTCTAGTATTACGCGGAAGTTTACCTAGAAATATAGTTTTTCATAGTAACCAATTCGTTACGAAGTTACGAAGCCCACAGGAAAAATGGAGCAGTATTGTGACCCACTGGTATCCAAGAGATGGGAAGCAGAGGGCGACCACATAAAAGATGGGAAGATGACTTGAAGCAGATAGCCGGCCCATACTGGAGAAGGGTAGCAGGGGACCGGCAGCAGTGGAAGACATTAGAGGAGGCCTATGCCAAGAGGCACTCTGAACTTAGGGATATACTTTAAGGTTAATGAAATCAAGATATTTAATTTTAAAGTAAGGTTCTTTTTCCACATACTCGATAATCTGAAGCCGTCACCGAGTTTGTTCTTAAATCGACCCGCAGTATCCAGTCTTCTCGTGATCATTTGCAACAACAACGAAATATCGAGACAACTCAATTAATTAAATATCGTGGTAAGAACCCGTTGAAAATGCATGAAAGTATCTATCAATACTCTAAAATCGTTGCAAATTAGACGCGATTAAAATTCTTATTTTTGGAAACAAAGATTAACTTTCAAAGTATAACATACGAAATCAATAACGATAGTAACAAGTAGACTCCAACAAATTGTCCTGTACCTGCTGTCCACTAGCCATAGGGTTTCCAATATCACATTTCAGCGTAGAATTTCCGTCATCTTCTCTCTTCTCAATCGAGCAGTAAATTGGAGATTCTACATTGTCTTTGTCCAGTCGTTCAGTTTTAGCGTACGCCACTCCAGCAGGTATGAACAGGTAGTAGGCAGCCTCGAAGGCATCTTCAGCGGAGTTCTCAACCTTGACATCAATGTTCAGGTTCTCTCCGGAGCCGAGGAGGTAGTTTACTGTAGGCCTGTCGAAAAAAAGAATTTTTGAAGATGTATTGTTAGATGCTTGCTGTACAGAATTAAGTTTGATTTGTCCCTCTTTAAACGAGGCTTAAGGAATGGGAACCTTAAAGGTATTTCTGCCTCTGATATTGCAGAGATTCATAAGGAATAACAATTAAACCACTTACGATCTGGCCCGAAGCTCGTCTGCCTACATAACAATAAAAAGTTCAAAATTTCTAATTTTACAAATCGTACACTAATTATTTTACTTGGATTACTTAACCCTTAAATGGGAAATGTTGTTTTTAAACAACATAAGTATTAAACATCACAAATAAAATTGACCTTCTTTTAATTTTGTACTCTAAAAAAAGTAAAGTAAATTCATGTCTAGATTTTTTTTCTCATTTTTCCAAGACATATTGTATTACATATTATATGACACATGTCTATTACACAAAAATATATATTTTTAAAACTTGGATCAAAAATCGTCCATTTAAGGGTTAAAAGTCAAACCATCCACTGGAAACCGTCATATCCAAGATCATAATAATATTCGGCTCTGGTGGATGCATGATAAAACTTTATTAAAACACCACGAGCAATGAATTCGTTATAGGTAATTAAAATTGTATAAAAATGCATAAATTAATTTTAATATACTGATACTAGTTTATACAGGGTGGATCTGTAACTTTGAACAATCTGACGTGGGGTGAATAACCTGTCGAAATACAACTTAGAACCATTTTTATTTTTAGTTAGTTATAAATCCACCCTGTATATAACTTCCGCCGGTTCTCAGAAAAAAAAAGTAGCCATATTTTTTCCCCAATTAGTAGTGGCTTTATGACGTAAACTTGTATGACCTTTCTAAGTTAAAAATGACACAAGTAGCTTAAAGTGACTCACGTGGTCGCAGACATCCTAAGGTCCGGTATACATATGTTATCGGGTCCGCAGTTCTTCTGTATGTTGAGCGCGTCGAAGTGCACGATGGTGCGCGTGTGGTCGAGGACGGGCGGCACCACGTCGCCGGACGGCTGCGTGATCAGCTCGTACGAGAGCTTCACCTCGATAGGGGTTAGCTTGTCCCGTATCTCATCCTGGAGTAGTCGTATATACCGAATTTATATTTTATAGTTTTATGGTTGATTATACATGACGGGCGGTCTTGCAGGACAAGACCAAGAATGGAAGTCGGTTGTTTACAATTTTGTAATAAAAATATTATTGTTTAGTTCCACGCAAATTGCAGATCTGGGTTAGCTTATCCCAAACCTTATTGCATTTATATAGACTGAATTCGATTTTTTATAAATAAGCTAATTGTTTTTGCCGTTGTAACATAATCAATATAGGAACTTTTTAGAAACATGGCTGATTTCTAAAGCCGGATGCCGTCATAATGCTTAGGAAAATGTGAATATGATAAAGTTTATACCAAAATAATAATAATAACTTTATTGACCAAAAACGTGATAAATAAATAGGAATTACAATTATCTCCAAACTAGGTAATCCTGTATCTTGGAGATTCAATTTAAATACATTAAAGTCACGCTTACATTTCAAATTAAAAAAGTAATTAATAAGTTGATTTGCTAATTATTTTGTAATACAAAGGAAAAACAAATTAAAATATAATTAAATTAATTTAAAATTACCTAAGTTAAAACTTAATAAAACAAATTAAATTCAATATTTCTTAATTAGTTTAAAACAAATGACCAGTTTTAAAAGCACTGGAATAACAAGCTATTTTACCAAAATTTCCCCCACGCATTAAGTTGCGCGGTTCAACTAGTAAAATTTAGATAATATTGAAACTTACATCCAAATAAACGTGAATTCGTTTGCAATCCTGCATTCCTTGTGAGAGCAACACGTGTGTTTTGTATGTGGTCTCTCTAGTTTCAGCTAAGAAGAGTCGTTTGCTTTTCGTTTGGCGTGAATCTAAGTCCAAAGTCACTTCGAAATCTGTAAATAAAGGAAGAATTTTAGTTATTAGTATTCACGTACTTGAAATAATCTTGATTTATTTAATGCTTTATTGTACACCAGATATAATTTACAGAGACTTATAGTCACTACAAATAAACAAAAGGCGAGCTTAACTCAAATATGAGTTCTTACAGTAAACCAGAGAAAGAACATTTTTTTTTTTTTTTTTTCTTTTTTTTTTTTATTGCCATGTAGGCAGACGAGCCAACGGCCCACCTGATAGGAAGTGGTTGCCGTCGCTCATGAACCTTTGCAATGTCAGGGGACACTGAGGGGTCGCTACCTACAACCTAACTTTAAGGACCCTCCTCAAGCCTCGTTTGAAGTGTTTTGATATGACAGTACAGATTGTAGATTTAGTAATATATTAATAGACGTTGATTTTAAAGTAGTCTAATTTGTAATAGCATATGATAATTAGCAGAAAATAACTGTAGAATTAAATGAAAGAAACAAAAATCTTCAATATATTTCTCCTCATATTTTTCCACAACAGTGACAAGTGAATTTAATTGTACAAGAACGAAACTATTTAAGAAAGCAGTTGTAATTACAGCAGACTCGATAGACTATTCACAGTAACTTGACATGAATGGACAACTATTAATGACCTTAATGCTATTCACAAATACCACAAGCGTGATCATCGTACTCTAGAAGTACTTCACGAAAAATGATCAATATCCCATGACTGGTGAAATGGCTGACTCTACAACTCACCGAAGTAACAAATATATCCCTCCGCTTGGAAAATCAAACAATACATACATTTTATAACAGTATATATCTTAAGAATGACTCATAAAAGCAAATTATATCCACTACTGTAACAACCCATTACTGCCCACTGTTGGGCTCAGGTCTCCTCAGAAGAGGGATTAGGCATAGTCCACCATGCTTGCCCAGTGCGGATTGGGGACTTCACATATCTTCAAAGGATTTTTAGAATCCTTTTCCGACATGCAGGTTTCCTCACGATGTTTTCCTTCACCGTTTTTAACCAGTGGTGTTGTGAAAAATTGCACATAAATCTTTTTTATATATATTAAGATTTAGAGGTACAAGCCGGCCGGTTTTGAACCCGCGACCTCCCGTACGGAAGGCAAGCGCTTCAACCACTACCCCACCACGACTGTATATCCACTAGTTGTAAGTTATTTCCCTCAATTATTGTGTGACTTTAGGACTCTTTTTTACGGAAATTCAGTTTTCTGCTGTTGATTTGATTGCTCTCTAAGTCATCGTAATTTTTAATATCTATCAGACTTAACTAAGAACTCAAAATATATATTTTCAGAATTGTTCCTATATACTTACTTATTTGTTGGTCTACATTGACTCCAGTGTAAGTGAGACAGAACATGATCTGCGCACATACTACTTCTGTGCCATTATTGAGGTGACATTTCTTGTCTGTCAGTGTAATCAACTTGGATTCACCCAAGAACTTCACATCGGCTGTCACTTTGACAACTGGACGAGATCTGAAAGCAACAGAAAAATAAATAAATATTTTTTTTAAGGAAATGAACTCTTCTAGAAATGCTAACAAAGTAGCTTAATAGTCTGGCTTGCTTGATGCTTTGGGCATGTTTGATCTACGTTTTCATAACTCTTATTAACTGATAACTTTTATTCGAAATATTAAATGAAAATTGGTCGCTAGTTTCGAGTAATTTTAATGTTTTTTCGTTACACTCGGTATAAAGATTTACTTGACCTGATACTCCATTTTATTTACACTTAGCATCAATTACATAACATTTATTCCAGTTAGTTAACACGTTTTTATTGTTTTTGCATTCTTATTGAGTTGTGTTTAATTTAATTGCCTTTTTATTACTATATTTATAAGTAGCGAATTTTATTTTTTTCTTAAACTTATGATTTTGTCTACTCTGTTCTGTCTGTCTTTATAATAATATTAAATATCTGATTTTGTAGTGCATACATGTTTTATGTTTCAAGCCAGTTGATGTTCTAATATAAATTTGTAAAACCTTATTTTATATTGCTTATAACGTGTTTTGTGTGCCAAATAAATAAATAAAAAAAATAAAAAAATACCTCTCATGCTATAAGATCTGTAAGAGTATATTCAAGAACTTCAAACACTTACTTCAAAAACACAACACTATTAGATTTATAAGCCCCAACAGCCAAATCCGTGTAGTTATTGTTATCGAGGTCCACTCCACCAGAGAGAGAGAACCCGAAAGTGGTCAACGTTGGTGATATTTCTTCAGCTGTGATGGCCTGCGAGTACTTCTCAAGCAGACCCAGCTCACTTCCATGGTAGATGTACACCACTCCTCGACCTTGTTCACCTCCGTAGGGGGCTCCTACTGCTATATCTGGAAGTTTATGTCGCTTTTGAAATATCGAGTACTCCGTAACTGCTCAGCCTTCTTCAATATGCAGGTTCATTGATAGTATTGAAACTTTATGATCATTGGATTGCTCTCTTTCGTATTTCAATCCATACTAATATTATAAAGCTGCAGAGTTTGTTTGTTTGAACGCGCTAATCTCAGGATCTACAGGTCCGATTTCATAAATTCTTTCACTGTTGGAATGTCCACTTATCGAGGAAGGTTATAGGCTATATATATATTATTTTGAAAAAAATTAGGGATCCGTATGAAAATATCGAATTTGTAAGACGAGGTGAAATATCGAAAACCTATTTATGCGTACGCTGCAAAAACTATTGACAATAGCACAAATTGATGTACTACGGGTTTTTAGGTATTAGGTTGATCTAAAAAAAAGTATGCGAGAGCATATATCTAACTATCATAGTTTAGTCACAATAACCGCTTTTGTGTTCAAGAAAAAAAAAATCGTCCGAAGATTGAAATTACGTTAAAATAGTATTGTTATATTAATCCTTATCCAAATTAAGTATTATATTATCAAGAGTATTAATGAAGAAGTAAATTACTTTTTGTTATATTCCAATCGGAGGAAATACTCAATATTATGTGATCATCTCTTAAATCATCAACATTTATATCAGACACAAATTCAGTTTCTCATTCATATTTGCTCACGTAATAATGATTGTTGAGTTTGTGACTAATTCGTCGTTCGAAGTATTTATGACTTACCTCCGAACCCGTCATAATTGATGTCACCAAGTGAGGTCACCGCCAAACCGAACCTGCCTCGGGACACCTCACCAGTCCTGGCGTGGCTTTGGGAGAACGACTGAAAAGTTTACATGGATATTACAATGAATACTGTGAAATTTATTTGAACTTTATCCCTACTAATATCATAAATACGAAAGTAACTCTGTCTGTCTGTCTGTTACGCTTTCCCGCTTAAACCTCTCAACCGATTTTGATGAAATTTGGTACAGACAATTTTTAGACCCTGCGAAAGAACATAGGCTTATCTTTTCATTAAAAGTGACGCAGACGAAGACGCAGTCCGTTGCGCGGACCCACTATCTATAAAAATAAAATGTGATGTTTGTGATGTAATCTTGGAATCTACTGAACCGAAATAGACATAAACTGCCGCAACACAGCATTGTATTATAAAAGGACGGTTTTTGAAAAGTTGCTACGCTATTACTAAGTTTCAATGGCAAAAGTTAACACAATATGCAAAGATCCTAAAAGGAGTAGAAAGTAGAAACCTATTTCATTTGTGAATTAGGCATAGGCTGCATTATAAAATGAGATACGATTTTTTGAGAGTGATCATTTTCTGTACAAATAAGTAAAAATAGTCATATTTCACATACCCTATCAGCTCCCTGGTAAATGACATAGATTCTTCCGTGTTCGTATCCATCGCTCCTGGTCTTGGTGAACATGGGAGCACCGACGATGACGTCATCAGTACCATCGCCGTCAATGTCACCTGAGGCCAGACTGTAGCCGAAGTATGCACCGATTTGAGAGCCAGAGATATTCTTGATGTTTTGGAGTTCCCATGTGTAAAGGACCACCTGTAAAAACGTTGGTTGGACGGTTAAGGATTGCAGCTGAGTCTTGGATTTTTTTTTATTGCCATGTAGGCAGACGAGCCAACGGCCCACCTTATCAGTTGGAATAGGAAGTAGTTACCGTCGCTCATGAACCTCTGCAATGTCAGGGGACACTGCGACCTAACTTTAAGGACCCTCCTCAAGCCTGGTTTGAAGAAGGACAAGTCATAGCGCTCAGGGAATACCGAAGAGGGGAGCTCATTCCATAGCCAGATGGTGCGTGGCAAAAAAGTGTTCCTGAAACGAACCGTGGATGACCGTGGTTGTTCCATATAGTAGGGATGAGCTCCACCTCGACGCAGAGTGGTACGATGGAATCATCTAAAATAATTCCTCGGAGCACTCCCCGTGGAACAACCGGTATAAGATGCAAAGAGACCCGAAGTCTCTTCGCAGACCCAAAAGTCACTTTAAGGTCAGTTTACAGTACTTCTCAAATAGTACCTAACTTTGACTGAAGTTTTAGAACTATCATTGAAACTTATTAGCCTATATTAGGTCTGTCTTTATTTCCTACACATATACCTAAGAAAAGGCACAAATTTATCAACAACTTTTCTCCGCAATGGGAGCACAATGTAAGGATTTCAGGATTCATCTTCGTTACTTACCAATCCTTTCAATTCAGCACCTCTAGGTACTCCCACTGCAACGCTCTGAATGCCTTGGCCAGCAAAGTCGCCAACAGTTATAGAGTAACCCATGTAAGAGTCGTCGTATCTGGGACTTGATTCCTGCGTAGCTATGAGTGCTGGTCTTCCGAAAAGAGTCTGGGACATCAGCTGACCTATAATAAGAATGATTTTAAGAAATGTTTTTCTGATGTTTGGATCCACACCGGCAATCTGCATTCCCCAAGGCAACCACGGTGCTGAAAAACTGTCCAATCCAAAATATCAAGCATCCTCACGTGGTCAAAAGTATTAAATTCATAAAAATTTGGAGCGACAAGCCAATCCTTCGTAGCTAATGTGGCGAGATTCAGATTCATGATATTAGAATGAAAGAGAAGGCAAAATCACGCCAGATGGTGATTTTCACCATTTTGCATACCAGATGAAATGAAAAGTTGGAATTCATGATGGATGCAAATGAAAGTCGAGAATGATAATGTTATACAATAAAAGTTTACGATTACATTTTCATGGGAATAGGGACATGATTTCTCTTGGAAGAGTACAAAGATCTGAAAGAATTCTTGAATCAAAAACAAAAAACTGTTGTCATCCTATATTTCAACTATGATAATACTTATTCCTCCCCGAAGCTGGACCCCTCTACTAAGGACCTGACCGGCAGTAATGGGTTGTTACAGTACATGTCTAACTACTTGTTATGGAGTAGTTACAATTCTACCAAGGTCACCTACACCGATCCCTTATGTTTGGGGTATAGCGGAGCTAAAATTTGGTTATGTTATTGACATCAAATTAGTTTTTGCTTAAACTTAAGCCCTAGCCAACGCGCGTTGGTAGCTTTTACAATCATGGCGTCGTCTTTTAAATTCTTTAAGCCTTTGTTTTTCATCATTGTTAAGGTCGAATTATGTTTTTTTAAAGCATGATATTCGTGATTTCACATCATTAGCATTACTATTTTTCACGAACAACATTAAAGTGTTAAATGTTTTAGAGATACAGTTATTTTAAAATTATTCAACTTTCTTTGAAGTCTCTTCAGTTTTTGGGAAAGCAGTATTAATTTAACATGGAGAAAGACAGTTGGACTATCTTGTAGCTTAATCACCGTAGTTTTTCAAAGCGTTGATTTTGTTTTAAGGTTTTCATTGAGATGATGAGGTATTATGATGATTGATAGGATTAGGCGCTCGTAAGCCTCTCGTGTTATTTCATTGTTAAGGGGGTTAAAGGTCAATTTTGGCGTTACTTCATTCTTTTTACCTTCGTCCGGTATTTTCGGCATAAAGTAGTGGAATTTTTCGGTTGGTTCAATTGAAAACGTTCGTCCTGTGAATCATTGGTTAAGTAAAATTTTCGTTGTTGCTGAAAAATCTCAGATTGTATCCTTCCTTTTATGGTCTTAACCTCGTGTATATAAAAACGTCAATTCTTTATATTAAAAGTACCTAAGTGGTCCTTCATTGTAATTAATTTAAAGTGCTTATTTCTAATTAATAATGGTTATCCTTCAGCTCTATATCAAAATAGATTTACAGAGTCAGACGGGTAGCTATTCCTATATGTGAAAGCTATGCAACAACAATACTATTTAAATTAACCTATTGTTATAACTTTAAAACTATAATTTTAAGGATCATTATGTTTTGCATTTACTCATAATAGTTAATTTGAATAAAATACCATTTGCTGATTTTTGTTTGTTTCATGGTATTTTTTTCAATCATTCTTAAATTTACATTTGCATTTTGACTAAATTATGATCCAAACAATTTACCTTGCCAGTAGAAACTGCCTGGGGCACCCATGAAAAGGCGTTGGCTGTCCTGTAACAAAAGTTATATTAATGTTTATTAGGATCCAAATAAGCATAGGTAAAAATTTCTTTTAAAGAATATTATATTTCAAATTGATAATATATGAGCATGATAATGAACCGCCAAGATCATCCAGCCACCGTGGTAATAACTGCTGTCCTCGGTGTTTTCTGAACGCTATGCTTCACCAACATGAGTTTAAGCTCGGTTATTTTTTATTTATTTATTGTTTAAAGAACTTAATCACTAAAGCTTTAAGCTCGATTATCATACCATAAAAAGTACTAAACTGTCACAAACTTCACCACCGCAACGCCTTGTCTCAAGTCCATATTGCACAACTATAGCACCAGGTGGGTCCAGCCTCCGAATAAAATCTATTTTAAATTCGTTGAAAGCACCATCTCGGATTACCGTCGCGTCATCAAAGACAATAAAACCACGGGTAACAGAGTGACAAAACCTACTTGTGCATTACCGGGCAATCTCTCTTTTACGACCGTGGCCCCCATACTATTTTATTGTGGCACTTATGGTAATGCCGACTTGTACTCTAATTGTGTATGGGAATAGATAATGAAGTATGGGATTTGTTTTGGTTCTTAAGTTGTATTGAGAGATTCGGGTCTTTTGGTGTCATCACTTATTTAAAGTGGCTTATTTAATGTTGTTTTTTTTATGTCATCTGTTGTTTGTATTAAAAACTTTTATTTGTTAGGTAGGTTAAGTGGAATAAGTTTTCTTTGAAAATTTGTGTGTTAAGTGATATTTTTTTTTTTTTTGATAAATATTTTAACAATCGTTAGTTGTGAAGGTTAAGCCTTAAAGTTGCAATAAAATATATAGGTATATAACCGTGATTCTGATTCAAGTAAGTGAGACCGTAAAACCACATGGCTGAGGTCACTCGCATTAATTTTATTTTTACAATTATAACTAGACCTCTCCTAGAACTTACGATCTACGTTATATGTCATCTATAGCTATATAGGTAAAATAATTACTCGAATTACAATACGCTAAAAAAGTAATCTTTATTGAAATCTTACGTGCAGGTATAAAAAGCAAAACTATAATATATTTTGACTTCTGTTTACTGATTTGTCAGCGGGCACTCGTGCACTGACAGCGGGTATAATTTGTGGAATGGTGTGGATTGTAAGATATAGCGATTTTGTTGTTTAACGAGATAATATCTTGCGTTGTCTGCACAAGTATCTTATTAGCCATTGACAAATTTTTATGTTTAAGTTAAAGTTCATCAATGTTTTGTACAGAATAAATCATGAAAAAATGCCTTTTATACCCAAACAAAGATACTAGATGCGATTGAAATCGTAGAGAGGTAACTAATCATTTCGATAGGTATGTTTGTGAGACTCTTGGGTTGATTTTCAGAAGTATACAGAACCATTCATGTCTACTAGGGATGTACCTTATTATATTATTCGCATTCGCATGTTGGAACGAAGTTTTGGAACGAAGTTCCTTATCGCGCGTTGTGAAAGGGGGCTGGACGGAAAAAAATCTTACGAAAAGTTGTCACGACACTTTTTTTGTTTTAGATGATTATCGCTAGATGGCGCTGTGATTAAAATCTTTTAAAACACGTTCCTTCTTTGTTTTAGATGATTATCGCTAGATGGCGCTGTGATCATAATCTTTTAAAACATGTTCCTTATCGCGCGTTACGTTAGGAAAAAAAAAATTATAAGATATCTTTTAATCGAAAGGAACTTCGTTCTATTCGGGTGTCCCATGACACCTATCAAGTTTTTTTTTTAATATTCGCATTCGCAAAAAATCATGCCAATGTTATGCGAATGTTTTGACAAAAGTTAGGAGGATGTTGTGTGGATGTAGAGGGAATCTGTCAGAGCCAAAATAAAGGCCTTTAACTGCCCTTTAAATGAGCCCAAACTCGATGGGTCTAAGACCTTTCGTTGTTAAGATAACTTGCAGGGGGTTTCAATTATTTGGTTGGGGGGGGAGCAAGTACCCCATACCTTCCATATAGATTCAGGATACGTAAAATATAGGTACCTATTTTGTAGTGCCTATAAATTACAATTACTTTTGGAAGACAACATTCGGATTCGAATGTCCAAAAATCGACATTCGCAACATCCATAATGTCTACATACTTTCACACTAAAAATAAATGTGCTTCATGTATCTTTAGTTTGATTACTAGGTATCACCTATCTTATTTTAGCTAACAATCCTAATTTCAACTTTTATTATTCAAACGCTATTTCCTACACTTTAAGCCACAAATAATGGACAAAAACCAGACACAACGTGCTTCGTGTGAACGAGATACGGTAAGTTCAAATTACACTTGACATCAACAAAAAAGGAACGAAAAAAATATGTTAACATATGTTTTTAAATTGTGTTTAATCTGATGTGATATGGCAGCGATTGATGGTCCCAATTCGCATTTACAGTTTGGTGGAGCGAATAATTGTTCACTTGTATGGAAAACGAATAAGATAATAAAATGGACTAGGTGTTTTAGTTTGTGTTATTTTTAAGATATTTAATCATCTTAATCTTATCATAATTTTTAATTTTATAATATTTACTGTTTTTAATTTGTGATGTTTTTATTGTATCTAATTTATATTATGCATGGTGTAATCACTTTTAATTAAGGGTACACATAGTCATAACCTTTGATTTATAGTATAAGTGTGTATTATGAGTGTACTTTTGTTAGTGATTCTTAAATAAATAAATAAATAAATAAGATTTTAACGTCTAATTTTGCCATTTCTTATATTATACTAATGCAAGTTTAAATTTACATTATTAATAAATAAAAAAACTTGAGAGGTCACAGGACATCCAGATAGAACGAAGTTCCTTTCGATTAAAACGTATCTGATAAAAATTATTTCCTTTCGTGACGCGCGATAAGGAACGTGTTTTAAAATATTTTGATCACAGCGCCATCTAGCGATAATCATCTAGAACAAAAAATTGTCGTGACAACCTTTCGTAAGAATTTTTTCCGTCGATAAGGAACTTCGTTCCAAAAAAAGCACTTTAAATAAATTGTAAACTGTTGTATTTTTTGCGAAACCAATAAAAACAGGCTTCACTCCAAACCAATAAAAAAAAACAGAAAATTTAAAATCATGTGCTATTGTAAATTTTGAAATTATTTTACCCTTACATTGAACCTCCAGGCTATGACTGGCTATGCCGTTCCGCCTTTGTTAAAATCACTTGAACCAGCTATAAAGGAAGTGTTTGCGGGCACTAAACTGACTGTTCCCAGTGAATACTGCATAAAGATTAGCTAGCCATAAATATTAAACGCTTTGAAATTTTGGTCCATTAGCATACGGCACCATTGGTTCTATAGAGAGTTGTATTCGCCACTGCGTAAGAATGGTTTGACTAAGTAGGCATTTTGCATTTAAGTATATATTTCTAATGAGATGTATTACTATAGATAGTGTTATTTTTGCAGAATGAACTAAACTTTTGTCTATGTGTCATTTTGAAACCCTCAATTATTTTATTTGTTTATTGTTCGCAGAAATGACTGTTTGAAATAAAAATATTCACAAAATGTCCACTGCATTCAGACAAAGAGTACTTTAATAAACTTAATTTTTAAAATAAAACCTATGTACAAATCCGGTGATATTTAAAGGTTATATAAAAGCGCGCCAATTCTTTTCCCGCCGACGCCATTGTCTGCAAATGGCGGACGTTTAAGGCCGCGTTCCGGGACCCATGTTTGTAGCTTACAGGAATGTCTGTGTCAGTTTTGACGTGGAATCCTACTGGATATGGTAACAGAAAAGAAACGACTACTAAATGAAATTCACAAAAGAGATTGTCTCCAAAATTGCTTTTATGTAAAAGGTTGGAAAATTTATTTTGCACTTACCTACAACGACACTTTTTTCCAAATAGTGTTTTAAATACTGAGTATATTTGTCGGTAAATACTATAGATAAGACAGAATATTAACAGACACTGTTATTGTTCTACTTATGTGACACGAACAAGTTCCGCGCAATGTTATCCTGGCCAAAAACATACAGGTAACACACATATTCTTTTCAGTTTTAACTAGCACAGTTTTTCTATCACTATTTCACATATCTGCACAGTTCTGCAAAACACATAATCAGGTATACCCGTACATTTCTTTAAACACTCGCAGTTATCTACATCACTAGATGCAGTTTCACAAAGCCAGGGTTTTGTCATCTGAACGCCGTTACATACCAAGACTGGTTAAGGAAGCTATTGAAATTTCGAGGAATAGCACTTTTAATCGGGGTGACGGCTTCAAACTATCCTGTATGTGGAATCCAGTGTTAGACGAAAATAAAGCAAAAAAAAATAGTTTTCAGACGGCAGCAGATACTGTCAGTGTGGTATGTCGAAATGTGAGTTCGAGTTCCAGTGGTACCGGCAAACGAACGAGAAAGAGGGTAGACAGATTTGTCTGCTCTTAAATGACCTACCCGCAGTTCCTCAGTGTTCCCGTGATCATGGCGCTGGAAACAGTGCTGAAATACCGGGACCGCTCAATTAAGAATAATCGTGGTAAGAACCCGTTTAGTAATAGTGTAAGTGATATTCCCGTACAGTTCAACTATAGGCAAACCTGGCAGGTACACCCTAGCAGTAAGCATTAAGCTCAAGTTCCAGTGGAATACCGAACCAATAGTAAAGCATAGAATTATTACATCTGGAATCAACATCATGAACAACAGAATGAAGCCAATTTAAAGTGCACCGATCGCGCGTAACTACAAGACATTTTGAATCAACATCATGAAGAACGAAGTGAAATTTTAAAGAACTTGTGTGTATGTAATATTTTATTAGTGTGTTAAACGAATTGAGTGTCATCGGTACACTAACGCCAGAATATCGTGTAGTTACGCACGTCGGTGCACTTAAAATTGGCTTCATTCTGTTGTTCATGATGTTGATTCCAGATGTAATAATTCCATGTAGTAAAGACAATCCCTCTACCCTCCCTACCATTCCCACTACTGAAGATACCTGAGCCCAGTTCCCGAACAGTACAGTACAGTGACGACAAATATTACTGTATATATTAATAGTGTTCTGTTCTACTTAGAAAGTGAGTCAGGGATGGCGTCTGATGCCATTAGACATTCAAACCGCATTGGACGTAGTCGCGTACGTGTTCACACTTTGCACTTCCATGTCAATAGTATGATGACGCAGACGAATTTAAAAAGTATTTTCACTTTGAATTCTGTATTTAATTGTATTTAAGAACATTTTTTTGTTTAGTTGATTTCCTTTATGAAGAATTTTATATCATGCAAATGATTTCTCCTATTAAATGAGTTGTACGGAGAAAATTCTGACCAAAACACCTTGGCATTGCGGAGGCTTATTATCGACGGTAACCACATACCAACTAGTGGTTCGTAGGCTCTTTTATCTGTTTTACAATTAAAACTGTTTATTTGTCATTGGACGTCATCATTCCAACATGACGGTATAACGGGCAAATATTTTATTAAAAAAAAGTAGGTTGCCTGTAAAGTCGGTATACGAGCGAAAGTTTTACGTGACAACGACTCGGGCATGGTTAGCCAGCCTAAGAGCGAGAGAGACAGACATAAAAAGTGAAAGGCACGCGTGCCTCTCACTCGCTCTCATTGTGAGCGCATAACGTGAGCGGAGCGTAACGCAGTTTCTTGAAGTGTCACCCGGCAAACCAATTTATAAGACGTTGTCACGTCAAAAATAATAGCTGTTTGTTAGTCTCACTAAAACTCGAGAACCGATTTGGCTAATTTTACTCTTGAAATATTCGTGGAAGGCCAGGGAAGCCTTACGATGAGAAAATTACCAATCTTATTTTTTCGTCTTATGTGGCGCAGATGAAGTTGAGTCCTCTATAAAATAAAAGATACCAATTTCAAAAACTTCTGGAGATACCAAGTGCACCAGTTGATTAATACAACCTACAGACATAGTAACAGTTTAACTGAACCATTTAAATCATTATGAATTTAAATATGAACGACCAAACCCAAATGCTTCTACAAATTATGATCATTAAATTTATCGTCTCAAGCAATGTTGCCAGTACAAGAATTCTTGGTAGCCGTTGTCGTGTCATTTTTATTGTTTACAAGCAGATTTAATGGTTATTAATTGCGGAGCGAGGTCTCGTGTTGAATCTTAATTGATTTAAATTTTGTTTGTAATGATTTCTAGTGAAGATTTAGAGGTCTATGGATTTAAATTGTCTCTGGAACTGATTAGATAAGTTTTAGGAATATGTTGAGTGCTTTGTCTTTGGTTGTTCTAAGAAAAATAATTGTGAGGATTTTTATCGCTTCGAGAAAATGTACTTGGTAGATATACCTACGCACTTGTTAATAGAAAGTAAATTTAAGTAAAGAAGTATCATAGAGACAAACCTACATATCCAATACTAGGTTCTTATTTGGTAAATACTGGTATTTTTTTTTATGGTAACTATTACAATATTCAAATATTTTCTGTTTGAAATACTAAGTCTAAGTTCTAAAATACCTTAACACTGCGCCACCCATAACGCTAACTGCAGAATTATGAATAGCAATCCGCATTCATAGCCTGCATCAATTATGTCCAACTACCATAAAGGAAAAGCAACATAGTATCCGATCCTGCATCAATTGTAAGCCAAATAAAGAAGCAAATAATAAAACAGCAATAAATAAATACGCGGTTACTATTCTCGAAATAGGAGCGGTGGCCATTTTGTTTTTTTTGCGCGGGAACAATAAAAGTTTTTAATAATTCATAAGGCGCATGCGCAGTCGGTTCACGTGCCCGCGTCCACAGATAACATCGCGATAGATCTCGTGCTGCCTTTACTTTTGTTGGATCGTTTAGTGGCTCTCGCGAGTACTCTCTCAAGCTTGTGACGTGCTTCTAGAAGTATCTATGTACAGACTAACTTGATGAGATTACAAATAACACACCAATAAATTACACGCACATTTTTATAATTTACTTGGTTGTCTATCTATCTTTTTTCGTTAATAATCTTCTCAGTGCTCTGTGTTAAAGCGAAAAAATATAGGTTATCAAATTAATGAATCTATTTTTTTTCTAACATTTCTGTTGATATATAAACTTCTCCGTTGTTGTAAAGAGTATACTAGTCATAGACATGACTAGTTGACACTTCTAAGATGGCTGTTGTTGGCTGAAGTACATAAAACATATATAATAACTAATTGTATTAAAACACAAACTCTAACAGGTTATGGGCCCAGACCCAGAAGCAGTGAAGAAATTTATTACTACGCTGTGAGTCCGGATGTTGTTTTAAATACAGTTAAACATTTTTTTCTTGAGAAAACAATTATCTCGGAAAATAAAATTTTACGTCAAAGATGTCAGTTACGGGAAACATTGCAATTGAAAAATTGCGAGGAGTCCAGGATTACAATTCATGGAAATTTCAGATGAAAATGTATTTAATCCATGAGGATTTGTTTGGATGTATTTCCTCGAAGGATGCCTGTAGACAATGTGAAGACGTGAAGAAGTGTCAAAAGACTTTGGCAAAAATTTGTCTGTCAGTTAGTGCGGAGGTGCTTCCGCATGTAAGAAATGCTTCTACACCATTTGAAGCATGGGAGAACTTGAGACGAGCATTCGAAGATCGAGGTTTATGCAGACGGCTCGGTTTGCTGCGGTCGTTGTTCGGATCCAAGTTGAAGGAGACTGAAGGCATGGAGAAGTATCTTGCGAGAATTACAGAAATTTCACAACAATTACAAGATATTGAATCACCCCTCGACGATGAGTTCGTGGCAGTAATTATGCTGAGTGGACTCACATCAGACTATGATCCACTGATTATGGCATTGGAGAACTCGGATAATAAACTTAGTACAGAGGCAGTTAAAACTAAGCTTTTGCATGAAGTCCAGCGGCGGCAGGAAAAGGCGGAGCAGTCTGATGCTGACGTAACTGCATTGGTTGTCAAGAAGACAGTGCTGTGCTTCAGGTGCAAGAAGCCAGGTCATTTTAAAGCGAATTGTCCTCTCAACGAAGTTCAGAAAAGCCAAGGTAACGAGCGACGGGTCAAGAACAAAGAAGCCGCATTGGCAGCTATGGCAGTCAACGTACATGACGACGATTGTTGGTATCTGGATTCAGGCGCAACGAATCACATGTCCAACAATAAGAAGAGTATGTACGAGTTCGAAACTATGAAACCACTTCCAGTGAATATTGCTAATGGTGAACAGTTAACAACGGTTGGTCGTGGAAGTGTGAAAGTTCAACTTGAGAACTGTGTAAGGACAATAAGTAACGTTTACTATGTACCAAATCTAAGCACTAATCTTTTGTCTGTAAGTGAATTAACGAGAAAAGGTTATAAAGTGGTATTCAATAGTAAGGTAGGTAAAATCATAGATAAAGATAATGATGTCATTGCTACTGCTTCATACAACAATGGTGTATATCTACTAGACACTATTTGGAGGTCAGAGGTTGCCGTAAATTCGCCCGTAGTATGTAATATGGTACAGGCGTCTCACAGTTGTGATACTGGTAGTAAGGTGTCACAGGAACTGTGGCATAAGAGGCTAGGACATCTGAACTCGAGAAGTATGAATCTGATGAAGAATGGAATGGTGACAGGAATGAATTATGATAAGGATGATTTTAAGAATTGTATTGCTTGTATAGAGGGAAAGCAAACCAAATTACCGTTTCCCAAGAAAAGTATGAGTAGAGCGAAAGAGGTTTTAGGCTTGGTGCATACTGATGTATGTGGGCCGTTACCGGTAGCTTCACTCAGTGGTTTTAAATATTTTGTAACTTTTATAGATGATTTTTCTAGGAAGACGTTTGTATATTTTATAAAGTCTAAAGATGAAGTTTTTGATAAATTTAAAATTTTTAAGGCTTTAGTTGAAAATCAAACTGGTAGAAAAATGAAGTCTATGAGAAGTGACAATGGTACAGAGTACGTTAATAACGCTTTTCGGAAGTATTTGGCAGAATGCGGGATACGTCATCAAACTACAGTACCCCGGTGCAGTGAACAGAACGGTGTTGCAGAACGAGCAAACCGGACCATAATGGACAAGGCTCGCAGCATGATGCAGGATGCTGGTTTAGATAAGCGGTTCTGGGCAGAAGCAGTAAGTACGGCTGTTTACTTGAAGAACCGTTCACCTACCAAAGCAGTCATGGGAGCAGTGCCAGAGGAAAAATGGTCATCACGGAAGGTTGATGTCAAACACTTGAGAGTATTCGGTTGCGTTGCGTATGCTTTAGAAGCGAATCCACGTAAATTAGATTCGAGAAGCAAGAAGTACATATTTGTGGGTTATTGCGAGGACAGCAAGGGATATAGATTACTCGATCCGTCGAACCCTAAAGTATGTGTGAAGGCAAGACACGTCAAGTTTTTTGAAAATGTGTTTATTAAGGGGGGCAATGGGGAGAATAATAAACAATTTGTATTTTTTCCCGAATGTCAGTCGCAGGTGTCAGGTGATGGCAGATTAAGAGAATCTGTTTCTAGGTCTGAGAGTGCGAGTGAAGGAGAAGAAACAGATGACCCCGCGGATCCTACTTATATTCCAGATTCATCAGACTATGTGACATCGTCTGAGGAATATTCTTTGATAGCTTTGGGAGCACGGATGAGACGCAGATAAGTTTTGAGTGTATTTGTGTAAGAACGGAGATGTGAATGTTACCGGACACGGTTGCAGATGAGATTGCTAGAGACTAGAATGAATGGGTGTGTGATTCAATAATTATGGTTCTCTTGGAAAGCGATGGCTGCAAGTTTAAGGGGTAGTGTTGATATATAAACTTCTCCGTTGTTGTAAAGAGTATACTAGTCATAGACATGACTAGTTGACACTTCTAAGATGGCTGTTGTTGGCTGAAGTACATAAAACATATATAATAACTAATTGTATTAAAACTCATACTCTAACACAGTTCAATTATTGCAGGCTACTGTTTATGTTGCGATAATAGAGTGATGACAGTCAACACTTGTGCAAAAATCAGTATTTTAAAAATTAACTTTATTTATATATACGTTTATTGTTTACTTTAAAAATAAGTTTATATAAAGTGTTTACCTAGGTAATAGACATAATAAAATGTATTTAAAGATTCCAATCTAACATACATAAATGGAAGATAATAAAATTAACGCTACGGAGAATTAAAAATATAATCTCTGCTCTTTCTCGTTGAAACGATGTAAACGAAGCATAAGATGAGCGAAAATATTTCATTTCTCACGATCTCGAAATCACGACGTTTAACATCACTAGTATTTCGAGCGTAGATCGTACGTGATCCATAGACAATAGTAGTTTCGTATTTTTTGCTCGAAAATTCTTTTATTTCTTTATTTGTACTATTAATACTTTCATGCATTTTCAACGGGTTCTTACCACGATATTTAATTAATTGAGTTGTCTCGATATTTAAAAGCGTTGTTGCAAACGTCATGATCACGAGAAGACTGGATACTGCGGGTCGATTTAAGAGCAAACAAATCTGTCTACTCTCTTTCTCGTTCGCTTTTTAGTACCATGCATGAAAATGAAATTTTGAAAATGCATGAAAGTATTATAGAAAACCGCAAGTGTCTGAATAAGTTTACTATTAATGTTTATAAACTCTTTAGAAAAATTTTAATGTCTATTTTTTATATCAACTCACCTCAACCTCAAACCTCTTAACCTCAGATCAGGGGACACTGAGGAACCATTTATGACCTATAACCCTAAGCTTTCTATCAAACCTCGTTTGGAAATCATAGCGTTAAGGAAACACCGAGGGGGGCCCATTCCTTAATATAATTACTTAGTTTCATCCAGTCGCTAAACCAGCAAATAAGTTTCATCTAGTTTACTATTTAATCAAATTTAGTGAATTTTTAACGGCTTTTGATTTTTAGCAATCAATTTATTTCTTACCTTCGAAATAGCAGCAGAGAATCCAGCCTGGCACACACCAGTTTTTCGTTGGCCATGACTCGCTGAAAATATAAAATACCGTTAATTTTTTATCACCTATGCGTGAAAAGTTTTAAAACCTAATTCTAGTATACATAAGGTATTATTTTGGATACTTAATTAAATTCTATCAATAATATTTTTTAAAAAATTATATCTAAAAAATATATGGTAAAATTATTTGATCTCGACAAGAGATTTTTTATAATGCTTGCTATAAAATTATGTTGACCTTGCTTTACTGAAATTAGGTACTTACTAGACTTCGACCAAATCGAAATGACTAGATTTAAATTTAGTTCTACTTATTAAAATTATAGTTAGAACTTAAAGAATAGCATTTTTATAAATAGAAAGCATTTTATGATATTATTTTTTGCTTTCTCCCTCAGTTGTTTGTAAAAATCTTAGTCAACAAGAACCATCTCCAGTCACCATCTTCAAAATGAGTGTAAAATATTTTAATTTATTTTCTGTAGTAATGAGACGTGTAGTGAAGTGTGTTTAATGTATAATTATAAATACACACTATAGACATACACAACATCGATTCACAGCTACATACGTACATACATGCATGTTAAATTCCATATATAGCAATATTATTTTCAAAAATATATAATATTAAATATTGCACATATTGTGAAGGACTATAATATAAATTTTGTGTATTTACAATTCTAATACATTTTAAAATATTATTTATGTGTTATACAAGTTATACACTTAATACAACGTGTATAATTTAATGCAAATACAATTTATACTCCTAATTTCTATAATTTTGTGTAATTCTTTATATATTTTAGTGCCAATCATAGTGCCTAATACCTATTCCAAATTTCCGAAACAAGTCCAAATATTTTGTAGTTTCTAAAGTGTCAATGCCCGTTGTTATATATCGCCATAGCTGTTTAACACATCAATGAAGCTTTGCATTATACCATCAAGTTTATACTAATTATAATGTAATTAATAATGAATGACATGACGGTGAAAATGAGACTACAACACGTGTGCTAAACATCCATATAACATGTATTTTATTATACTCACCCTCGTCCAACGAAACGAACACTAAAAAAATACATATTCTTAACTTGTTATACAAATATATAAACCAGCCTTAAATGCATATATAAATTACAAAATTGTATAATATTATATATTTTAATACATCCGAATTAAGTTTTCATGCCCTTGTATATAGCCGTAGCAAATTAAAGAGCTTTAAATTGATTATATAAATGCTGTGTTTTGTGTTTGTGATAGTTAAATAATTTCAAAGAAATAAAAGCTGCCAAAGGCAAAATGTGTTTGCAGCATAAACGTTTTATACAAAATGAAAAATATGTATAACCAAATACAAGACACCTCTTGTCAATTGTTTTTTCTTGTTTCTCAATAATCTCTGACATATTGAAGTTATAATATGTTGTCATTTCATTTATTATACACGAAGCTGTATAATTTTATTAACATTTCTATTATTTTAATTTCTAAAAAACCAAAACTTTTTAAAATAAATTTATTTAACAACATAGTGTTACAATATAATTTGTTTTAGCTGTCGAAAGTATCGTAAATCATGTTGAAGGCAGCGCCATTACCGGCGGAAGTGAGCGTGCTTTTCGCGCGCTTTTATCGACGCCATTGTTGAGTAATAAACTATGCTTACTCCTTGTTAAGTTTCTGTTTTTTTAAATATATTAGGTCACAATTTTAATCATTACAATATCTGAAAACATCTCTACGTAGAATTCGTCAACATTTTTAGATGTTTTTTTTTATTGCGTGATAGATAAACGAGCCTACGGTTTAATTTTACATCCAATGCTTTTTTTTTTTTTTTTTAAGTTGGAGGTAATCATGTAGTATGTGGGAGTTGAACCGCACTAAAACCTCCAACCGCTCACACTCAGCGCCTGAGGCCTGAACCCAGCACGGGGGTTATGAGGGACGACGCGACGCGTTACGCCATCGGCACTCTTTCCCGTCGCGCCGCCCCCACATCCAATGCCTAGTAGTGAAAAACAATTGATCTATGCTCTACGATCTTAAGTACTATGCTCTTCTTATTCTTAACGTATTAAATAGACTGTTCCTAGTTTAAAAATGTATTTATGAGATCTAATACTTACAACACTTCCACTATTACTAAACGGGTTCTTACCACGATTATTTTTAATTGAGAGGTCCCGATATTTCAGCACTGTTTCAAGCGCCATGATCACGGGAAGACTGAAGAACTGCGGGTAGGTCATTTAAGAGCAGACAAATCTGTCTTCCCTCTTTCTCGTTCGTTTTCTCTCAATTAAAAATAATCGTGGTAAGAACCCGTTTAGTAATAGTGTAAGTGATGTAGATAACCGCGAGTGTTTAAAGAAATTTAATACTTACAAGTTCTGCAGGGTGAGAATTCGGTGACGTCATCAGCTCTTGAAGACTTGGCGACGTAGCAGGTACCAACCGGATCTCTGTGGTTCAACTTAGCTGATACGTAGGATACGAAGCGTGGAGCACAAGCCTGTGTACAAAATAAGAAGATTATTTAAGAGTATAGACAAATTGAAGTATGAACAGTTGGTACTATTGGAACGAAGTTATCGCGCGTTGTGAAAGGGGGCTAGACGGAAAAAAATCTTACGAAAAGTTGTCACGACACTTTTTTTGTTTTAGATGATTATCGCTAGATGGCGTTGTGATCAAAATCTTTTAAAACACGTTCCTTATCGCGCGTTACGAAAGGAAATATTTTTTATAAGATATCTTTTAATCGAAAGGAACTTCGTTCTATTCGGGTGTCCCATGATACCTCTAAAGTTTTTTTTATAGTCGTCAAGGAAAGTAACGGTGGTTATTTTTCGATTGTCCTTTTATAGTATACCTACAAAACTACTGGCAACCATAGAGTTGTTCCGCGCCTTGAAAGAAAGTTCTTATTTTTTATGACGAACTAACGGGCGACCTGATTGTAAGCGGTTACAGTTGCTCATCGGCCTCTGCATTGTCAGGGAACACTACGGAGCTGCTATTTACGGTGTACCTTTAAAGACTTTTTGGAACGAAGTTCCTTATCGCGCGTTATCGAAAGAGGGCTAGACGGAAAAAAATCTTAGGAAAAATTTGTCACGACACTTTTTTAATTTTAGATGATTATCGCTAGATGGCGCTGTGATCAAAATATTTCAGTTAAGTTATAATAATCTCTCTTTTTCTATAAGAGAGAGAGACGGACGTTTTAAACTAACTAATTATTATAACTTAAAAAAATAATATTTTATTACAATTCCCTCACTAATTAATCGAAAGGAACTTCGTTCCATCGGGGGGTCCCTTGACACCTCTCAAGTTTTTTTGAGCCTTTTTGAAGCAGAATAAGTCATACTTATTCCAAAATAATAAGAAAGTATATGTCCTCATTTATCTTTAACGAAACTAACCTAACCTAACTAAAAAGTACACCCTTTAACACATTAAATATTCATAAAAGTGTGAGTCACACCAGATGACCAATACCCGAAGCATTCGAAAACGAGTAACGTCTTAATGCATGACTTTATGTTGGTCCAGCTGATTAAGATATCGGAGCCCTTTGAAATGCCATTCCTATACGATTGACATTGGAGTTTGTAATTATTTTTAATGTTAAATAATGTTGTAAATGTTTTAGAAGCTCTGTGTGGTTGCTATAAAAATATTTTGAAGCTAGTAAATGGTGCATACTCTGAATTGTGGTGTTGTATTTAAAATCACATTGAAAATAGATTTAATCTGATGTATTTAGTGATTAATACAGTTTACCTTCTTTTTGGTTGCTAAAAATAAGTATTTAAACAAAAATCATTTTTGAGTTAAGCTCGCCTTTTGTGCTTATTTTTTAATTACTATAAGTCACTGTAATTTTCTTTACCTGGTGTATAATAAAGTATTACATAAGTAAATAAAATATTGTCAATTTTTGTAATTGTAAATCAGTTTTCATCACAAATAAGCGATGTCTATGTCTATGTCTCTATGTCAATATCGAGTATTAGTTCGTAAAAAATCTCACTCCTATTTTTATGTGAGCAACTTACAACTTTCTTTGTATATCGGAAATGGGCTTAAATCTGGTCCTTTGTTTTTTTAGGTTTAATAATTCTCATCATATATTTATTGACCATAACAAAAGATCGACTAAAGAAACGCTACGATTTCTTAAGAAAAAACTCTTTATTTGCTTGTCGTTGTGTAAGCACTGACTCACAACTCATAAACGACTCGTCGTGAATCACGAACGATTACAAGAACATCATTTTTGTTGGTCTTTTACAAATACTTTTTAATATAGTTTATTTTTATAACCCCAAACATATAAAAAGTAGGTATATTAGATTACTGTCATGGATAATTAACGGGGTTCTTACCACGTTAATTAATTGAGTGGTCTCGATATTTCAACGTTGTTGCAAACGTCACGGTCACGAAAAGTAATAAATAATAATAAAAAATCACTCAATTATGCATGAAAGTAATGTAGATAAAAATAGGTAAAAAGCTTTTTAAGTTAAACGGTTTTATGTTAAACATACATTGCAATGTTTAAGATAAAAACGTACTAAAAACCAAAAAATATATACAGTCGTGGGAATTATAAAACCGTTGGGCACGTCAATTGTCTACAACCGTTTAAAAACCGCAGTGTTTGAATAAGTTTATTAAATTATCTACGTAAAAAGAGATTGAAATTAAAATCAATTTAAAGAGATCATTTAAAAATTAAGTGAATTTTTGATCATGTTACGCAACGTCCGAGAAACCAATGAAAGGCGGAAGGAAGCTTTTACTAAACCGAGTTAAATCTAAACAATATAGACTTCAATTAGGAATCTATTGCTTTTAGTAGTTTAGAACTTGCACAATGAGAAAATATACAAGATATAAATATGCATAAATCACTACTGTAATCCGCTCTCTATGAGTTTCAAAAGAAATGAATCAAAAGTAAAACGCATTAGGGTTATAGCAAATTTAATATACAGAAGGGCTATGCTGGGTGTTTCTCTGCGTGATCAAATCAGAAATGAGGAGATCCGCAGAAGGACTAAAGTAACCGACATAGCCCAAAGAATTGCATCTTTGAAGTGGGAATTGGCAGGACACATTGTGCGAAGAACGGATGGCCGATGGGGCCGAAAAGTTCTGGAGTGGCGGCCACGAACCGGTAGGCGCAATGTTGGTAGACCCCCCACAAGATGGACCGACGATCTGGTCAAGATGGCGGGAGGTCACTGGATGCAGATGGCGCAGGACCGGTCGATGTGGCGAGGTTTGGGGGAGGCCTATGTCCAGCAGTGGACGTCTATAGACTGATGATGATGATGATGAATATACAGAAGTATATTTTAGATCCTACACTGACATATTTTAGTACTGACCGTTAAGCATACAATAGAAGGTAGATAAATTTAAAATGGTGTCCAGCTAAATTATAAATGGCAGTTTAATTTATTTTAAGAATAGCGCTAGACAATTTGTAGATGTATCATCAACTTGTCTACACTAATATACAGGGTGATTTCCTAGTGAGGGTACATATTGAAGGTCATGGTAGCTGATGATACGACCAGTAAAAATATTATTACCAAAGAATATGGCTTAATGCCTTAGTAATTGCAACTTAAAAATATCTAAAATTCTTGCAAAATGATGGTTTTTCGACAGCTGATGGGTGTGGCGGAGGTGTGGGGTGCGCGAGATCACTAGTGGTCATTAGTCAACACTCTTTAAGCCGAAATTGTTTATGTTTGAAATAGTTTTGTCGAAGTTAGATTTAAAAAAAAAAAAAAATATTTTGTAATTTTACATATTTTTTGTAATATTCCGTATTAGAACAGAGTACTCGTCACCCTCCTGCAATATGTATGTACCCTCTCTAACAAATCACCCTGTCTAAAGCTGAAGAGTTTGAACCCATTAATATGCAAACCCTTTTTCTTTTCTCTCTTTTCAAAGAGAGGGGATTGGGATCATAACTAAAGCTCGTAACCATCAAGATCCCTACAATGACATAAAATTACCTTCTGTCTTTTTTGTTGCAGTGCCCGTAAAGATTGACACGCACCGTAGACTCGGCCTGATCTCAATACGAAAATAGCACCGGACGTAACGTGGAAATATCATGTAATTTGGGTCACTGGGGACGGTCTGGAGACTTATAAGAACAATCAAATTGATCAGATACGTTTATCTTAACATTTGGAGCATTTATTCTTCTATAAAAAATATTAATTTTAGTTGTTGACTTTGGTGCTGCATTTTATATGCAGTAGTTTTATGTCTATGTGAAAAATTTGTACAAAAATATTTGTATTTTTTAAGTTTGACAGTATTGGATAGTATTTAAATTTCACCCCAAGATGACTGTCCTGACAAAGTGATGAAAATGTAATTGATAGGTACCTTAATTAGATTTGAGGTTTTATATAGACATATCAGACTTTACCTCATCCAATTTATTAGGGGTGGGCATAAAGTGTTTTCTCCCTCCATACTGTTTTTCCCGACTAATATTGTTGGAAATAGGAAAAAACTGTATTTATAGCACACAGAGTAAAATATACATCTTCTCTTACATAGCTACAAAAAAACACAGTAAACTACAGTTTTCTTCACCTAAACCAAATCCTTCACATATAAATCACCTCTAATACAGTATGTCAAACATGGCTAGTTTGTCGCAAGCACGAATGATTGTTGTTTGATTTACGATGTCCGTGACACGTGGCCCATTGTGTGTGTGTACATTACGGTGTTTAAGAGCACTCGACTGAAGGTCTGTGAAGTGGTTTGTATGAGGTATCCGTATTTGGCAAAGATTGGGTCTAGTTTGGTTCTTTCACATTGTGATTATTTAAAATACACTGGTTAGTGGGGACTTTTGCTTATTTAAATATTTAAAAAATGATTAACAATACTCAATTGCATCTTAATTCATATGAATTTTAGAAAAAAAATATGCTTAAAATCGAGCTTAACTCAGTAATGAGTTTTATTACAGCAAACCTAAATATAATTTGCATTACCCACCCATACCTAAAGATACCTCATAATAAAATTACATTTAAACATACAACATCACTAAGATCCCAATATCTCAAAAATAAAAGTAAAACATTAAAACATAAGCAACTCTCTGAATAAAAATTCAGCGCACAAACACTATAGTCACCTTTCTCAACTTTGCACTATAAGTGTAAATTTTCAAACTATTAAACTCGCATTAGCCCAAGTGGATTTTCAAGTAAAACCACCAAAAACAGCTATCTTTACACCGTGGAGATTGTTATTGATACGCTATAAATTCATGAACAAAAGCCGCTGAGATAGACCTTGTGGTAAGTTTACATATTGGATTCAATTCACCAACTTCCAATGCAAATGACAACGGATTTTTTTTTGAGCTGGAAATCGTCGGGATATGTTATTGAACCGTAATAAAACCTCCAACCGCGATCATTCAGTGGCTGAGGCCAGAACCCAGCACGGGGTTATGCGGGACGGCACGACGCGTTACGTTTTACAGTCTCTCAGATCAACTGTCAAACGGTGTTTCACATAATTTTAATACCGGCCGATGCATACCCCCCGTTTATTATTGGTCAGTCGTCACCGTCATTTGTTTTTACGTGTGCTAGACTTTAATGAGTAGGGGTGTGCGAATATCGTTCGAATCGAATCGAATATTAATAATAATTCGGAAAGTCTCGAATAATCCGAAATTTCGAATAGATTCGAATTTGACTACGACGATGCATCAGAAATAGGACAAGAATTTGTATTTTGTAGATAATATCTTGAATGGGCTAGATGTCAGATTTTGTGTTTTTTGTTTGTGTGGTTGTAAAAACTAACGTTCTCTGGTCAAAACATTAAGTTCTTGAGAATCATCATTTGGCATCAAGAATCTCCCAATTTCGAGCTTAATGTCTTATTCAATTTCTTTTACTTCCTCTTCTTTGTAAAAATATTTTTTGTACCGGGGATTCAGAAAAATGCTTTTCTTAAAAATAATATCACGAACAACTGTACATTTCAATCAATCAATCAAAAAACATTTATTCTGAGCTATTACATTTATTAATTTAATATTCAATTCGGGACGAATAATTCGTAAGTTCGAATTATTCGCACACCCCTATTGGTGAGCCATGTAAACTCAGCATTAGTTTCCCATGAAGTAGCAACTCTTAAAACCGATTACGTGTAACGTTGCAGATAACACTCTTCACACGATACGATAAGTGGAATGCTGTGTTCACACTGGGCTCCTCGATTCTTTATTTCAACAATAAACAGATGGTCAAAGTAATAACATAAAGAAATGAAGGTTAAACTCAACTGGAAAAGAACCAGAATTGGCATTTCTAGGCATCTATAGGTGACATTTTTGTCTTGGACTAGTGGTTAATGTAAGTACTTCTGGCAGATACTGTGGACACTAACACTAGAGTCAACAAATTTGCTTTTACATTTTTGTATCAACTACGTTTATAAAACATTTGATACTCATACCGCTTCTCTTAAAACCACTGGTAATTTTGTGTTCCTACGTCAGAGGAATTTGTGTGAATTTTATTTCCGTATATTTATTGTGTTTTCAAATTAAACGCTATTAGTGTATCAGTCGTCGTCAGAAGTCGTGGTGGCCGAGTGTCTGAAGCGCTTGCTTTTCGTACGCGAGGTCACGGGTTCAAAACCCGCTTGTACCTCTAATTCTTAACGTGAAAAATATTTATGTGCAATTTTTCACAACACCACTGGCTAACAACAGTGAAGGAAAACATCGTGAGGAGACCTGCATATCGGAAAATGATTCTAAAAATTCTTCGAAGGTATGTGAAGTCACCAATCCACATTGGGCAAGCGTGGTGGACTATGCCAAAACCCCTCTTCAAAGGAGACCAGCAGTGGGCAGTAACGGGTTGTTACAGTACAGTACAGTGAATCACAAAACAATTTCATGTCATCGAACCGTGGTATACGCCCTTTTACTGCGAAATCTGATTATCGTGACACCGGACCTCTCTTCGGACCAATATTGCATATCACTTACACAATTACTATTAAACGGATTTTTACCACATTTTATTCAATGAGAAATCACTGCTGGTCATGGCCTCCCCCAAACGTCGCTACACTATGACTAAGTAACACGGGTAAATTATCTGCCTACCCTCTTTCTCGTTCGTTTGTAGTACCACTGTAACTCGAACTCACATCTCGACACACCACACTTAGACTATCGTGTACTTTCTCAGAATCATCTCTCTCGTCTAACACTAGATTCCACATAACTACATGACATTTGAAGTCATTATGTGTGCCTCGAAATTTCAATGACTTCCTTCGCCAGTCTTGATATGAATTGATGTCGATAACCGTGAGTGTTAAAGTGAGAAATTTAAGATTTCACAAATTATGTAGTATGCCTGAATATAGAAAAGTTCACGCAGATTTAGTAACAAAAAAAATTTGAGAGGTGTCAAGGAACACTCGGATGGAACGAAGTTCCTTTCGATGAAAAGATATCTTATATTTTTTTTCCTAACGTAACGCGCGATAAGGAACGTGTTTTAAAAGATTTTGATCATAGTGCCATCTAGCGATAATCATCTAAAACAAAAAAGTGTCGTGACAACTTTTCGTAAGATTTTTTTCCGTCTAGTCCCCTTTCGATAACGCGCGATAAGGAACTTCGTTCCAAAACCGAATAGAAAGTAAAACTGTTTTATTGCTCGTAGGTAGTCGAGCATTTATTAAGTATAATTAGTGCTAAGAATAACCTCATTAAATTTCCATTAATTATATCACTTAACATAATTAAGTAGATATAAAACAATGCGCTATTACAACTAAATGCATGTAATTACGACATTACTCTAAACCAGGGGTCACCAAACTCTTAAGTTTAAAACCATAACACATGCAGTAATTGAGGACCAAATTAAACATTTCTTTTAACTTAACTAATTTAATAGAGTAATATTCTTTTAAAATTTGTTTGTATAAACTTATTTGAATTATTAGACAAACGAACGAGGGGAAAAAACAGATATTCCTTAAAATTTTATAACTGGCAAGAAAGGCCCAAAATATTGTGTGTACAAATACGGTTAGTAATTTCCGAAGATAATGAACAGGTTTCTGACGATTAGGAGTTTATTGGATTGAAGACACTATGAAATATTCCTTGTAAATTATAGTTTTACTTAAGAGAAAGAACCATAATAATAATATTATAAAGGCGAAAGTTTGTATGTATGGATGTATGGATGTATGTTTGTTACTCTTTCACGTAAAAACTACTGAATGGATTTGAATGAAACTTTACCACAATATAGCTTATACATCAGAATAACACATAGGCTACAATTTTTGAACCCCTTTATAACGCAGACGAAGTTGCGCGGGTCACCTAGTTCATAATATATTTTGTTTATTGAATGACGTTTGGTTTTGGCAGACGTCGAGTACCAAAGAGATATATCTCACACTGTCATGTTGGATTTGGCTCACGGGCCGTAGTTTAGACACCCCTGCTCACCTCAAGGATACGACACACTTCCACCATATAAAGGCCAGGCGACCGTTCATCGATTTACTGTCATTTCTAGTTTTTCTCACTTTATCCCTAAACAGCGAGTACGTTAGCTTCTTGAAAATTAACTGTGTTTATATGCCCTATTTAGAGATAACTTGTTGACCATTTACTAGGAATTCTTTTTATATGAGGTTATATGAATACAGTAGTATTATGAGCACATTAACTTGAATATTGTTTATACTATTATTCATCAGCTTTATATTAACTTGCACTGGATATAACTATGTAAGTTCGAGTGGAATCTTGCAAGTTAAATTAGACAAACTTTCCGGTTTCCGATTGAGCTGACTTTTTGATTTATATCGCGTGACAATGCAATATTATGACAAAATGGCGCTGATCTGATGCTGGATGGGGTGACCATAGGAACTCACACACTTTAACAATAATGCATAAATTATCAAATGACAACTAGAAAGTATTAAAAATATTGTGCAAATACTCAAAGCAGTAAAGAACAATGCTCAATCAAAACAGAGCTCTCGTAAAATAAGTTTATGTTCTAACAATACCGTTGTCTCGATGAAGAGTGTCTAACAATGGCTCTCCGACTATCAACATTATAGTATGGTAACGCCCCAGTCTTTGTGAACATACTGCCGGCACGCCTTCAATAATTGCACTAGAAGATTTATAGAAGACTAGGTGACCCGCGCAACTTCGTCTGCGTTACAAAGGGGTTCAAAAATTTTAGCCTATGTGTTATTCTGATGTATAAGCTATATTGTGGTAAAGTTTCATTCAAATCCATTCAGTAGTTTTTACGTGAAAGAGTAACAAACATACATCCATACATACAAACTTTCGCCTTTATAATACTATTATGATATACATGCATAGAGAAAGACATGCATAGGCAGAGCACGATATATTTTGACACAGATGACAATCATGAGCGGGTATATATACAGGGTGATTTCCTAGTGAGGGTACATATTGAAGGTCATGGTAGCTGATGGTTATATACGACCAGTAAAAATATTATTACCAAAGAATATGGCTTAATGCCTTAGTAATCGCAACTTAAAAATATCTAAAATTCTTGCAAAATGATGGTTTTTCGACAACTGATGGGTGTGGCGGAGGTGTGGGGTGCGCGAGATCACTAGAGGTCATTTGTCAACACTCTTTAAGCCGAAATTGCTTATGTTTGAGGTAGTTTTGTCTAATTTAGATTTAAAAAAAAAAAAAATTGTAATTTTACTTATTTTTTGTAATATTCCGTATTAGAACAGAGTTCTCATCACCCTCCTGCAATATGTACCCTGTCTAACAAATCACCCTGTATATTGCATCGAAGGCGTGAATAAATACGGAAAAAAATCCACATGATGTGACGCAAACGAAGTTGCGCAGGCGCATATTGCAGACGCTCATGGTAGACGGTAACTACCTAACAATAGTCTAGTCGTAGCTTTATTTTTTTGTACTACAAAAAACTTATAAAAAAACTTGAGAGGTGTCATGGGACACCCGAATAGAACGAAGTTCCTTTCGATTAAAAGATGTATAGATTTTTTTTTTTTTCTAACGTAACGCGCGATAAGAAACGTGTTTTAAAAGATTTTGATCACAGCGCCATCTAGCGATAATCATCTAAAGCAAAAAAAGTGTCGTGACAACTAAAAAAGTGTCGTGACAACTTTTCGTAAGATTTTTTTCCGTCTAGCCACCTTTCGATAACGCGCGATAAGGAACTTCGTTCCAATATGCCCTAAGTTTCAAAAAATACAATGTCACAATTTAAACAGTTATTTGACAAAGCTATCAGTTTCCTTTTGAAAACGAACGCTGCATTCCATCACATACTTGCATTGGTCTCGCACCCGTTACGTAACCTACCTATAGTTCCATAGTAGGAATCCTAGTGATCTTGATTTTTTGTTACTAGTAACTGCAGTCTCACTAGTATTGCCGTTACGCAAATCTATGTAATACTGTCCACTTCAATATTCATTGCATAACCTAGCTTATCAAATTAAATTAAAAAACTTGAGAGGTGTCAAGGGACACTCGGATGGAACGAAGTTCCTTTCGATTAATTAGTGAGGGAATTTTTTTTTTTAATATTTAATATTTTTTAAGTTATAATAATTTCAAGATACAGACGTTTTAAACTAACTAATTATTATAAGTTAAATATAATATTTTGATCACAGCGCCATCTAGCATTAATCATATAAAACAAAATAAGGAATTGTTTTAAAAGATTTTAATCACAGCGCCATCTAGCGATAATCATCTAAAACAAAAAAGTGTCGTGACAACTTTTTCATAAGAATTTCCGTCTAGCCCCCTTTCGATAACGCGCGTTAAGGAACTTCGTTAAAATAGCAACAAAAATCGGTTAAATGCAGGTATATTTAATAGACACGTACCTCTTATTATTTGCATATGATAAGCTGAAAAATGCACTCAAATTGATTGTAGAGCGTTGCATGGTGCCAGAAGCCTAAACTACCTTACAAAATGTTTATGTCATTTAAAGTATGTAACAATGCAGTAACCCTCATATTTTTATTATTAGTATACTATAAAACATTTCTTGTACCCTTACTTCCGCGCCTTAACACGGCTCACGATCATTACAGCAAATATTTACAACCGCCATCTTTGGTTTATGATCCGAAACAGACAATAACCTATAAACTTCGTTGCAAAACCCAATGTAGAAACACAATTTGTCAGAAACCCTCGACTGCTATCGGTGAGGACCATTCAAAACGTTGTATAGGACAAATTGGTGGGATACTTGGCTCGTTTTATTATGCGCATTTGTAAGAATGGACAAATTTTGTTGAAGAATAGTTTATTTTATATATAATTTTATAATATTACAAAGAGGTAATGTGTTTACGGAGTTTTTAAGAGTAATCTTTGAATATACTGAACAGTTTTCAAAAAATAATGGGACACAGAGAATACAAAACAAAGGTTCAGATTTTTAGACAGCACTTGCGATGCTCGAAAATGTTCTTGTTACGACATCATATGAAAAATCTCTAATTATACCAATGTTTCTCTACTATATTATGCATGTACTATACACATATACCATCCTCTTGAATCAATCTATCTGCAAAGCCGCATCAAAATCTATTACGAAGTTTTAAAGATGCATACATAGATATAAAGAGCATGAAGAGAATGCTTTTTTTATTGCTTAATAGATATACGAGCCTACGGCCCACCTGATGGTAAGCGGTTACCGTCTCTCATGGACCTCTGTAATACCAGGGCAAAGAGGGGCCGTTATCTATCACCTACCCATACAGGACTTTTCTTAAACCTCGTTTAAAGAGAGACATGTCATAGCGCTCCGGAAACACCGAGGATGGGAGTCCATTCCAGATCGGAATGACTACATAGTGATAATTTTAGTTTTTCAATTGTTTTTGTTGATTATCTTATGTTCAATTGCAGGAGTACAATAGATGTTTATTACCGGCTCGCGTCTGATTGTCGACATGTTATTTCCCATTGCAAAGTATCGCCAAAGGGCTGTGTGTGGTACAAGATATGAGACATAAGAATACAAAGACTCATTTTAAGTCAACTTTGAGTGTTGTATTAGTAATTGTTGTAGTGTACATTAAATATTGTGTGGGTATGACAGAAATAAACAGTCTTAAGCAACCATCTTGTTCATTTACTACAGTAATGATGTTAATATTCTCAATTTTAATTATCATTAGATTTTGCAAATCGCAGCACGTGAAAAACTGTATTTTTAAGCACTTCTTATGTTTTATTGCCTTAGTTCAATTGGACTTAATTTAATAGACTCTGGTGTGCTGTCTCAGGTACTAAAAGTATCGTCCTTCTCTTCACTAGATTGACATTAAGTCATTAAGACGATCCTAATTTGCCGGTCATAATTTGGTAGAATAATTAGCACCAGTGACAGAGCAATACGTAAGCCTTAGTGTGTAACGCGTCACGCCATCCCGTACAACCCCGTGCTGGGTTTTGACCTCAGCCAGGACTCGGACGCTGAGAGTAGATTTTATTGGGGCTCCCATATAACTCACCTGTGAGTTAGGTTTGGCGATTTTCTCGTACTAAAAAAAAATAAGTGGCGTACTAGAGAGCCTTATCTTCAGTAGACGAAGATATTAAAACTCTTTTAACCATACTCTATTGAATTGCAACTAAATTTCCAACGTAACATACGCTTATAGCTAGCGAAGTGAATCACAGGAAATCCACAACGAGCATTCTATTTATACAATCGATGTTCTTGCACGGTCACAGAGGATATCGTAACGGCTCCACACGATATATGTATTCAAATACAATACTTCCACACCTTATTATGTTGCAAATTGGTATGATTGTAGCAACAGCAAGTGAATTTATCTTAATTTTTGAAAACACTTATACAAATATAGGGTGGGCAATCTAACTTTGCATTTTGAACTACTGTTTATTTAGAGTATGACAGCTCAAATGTCATTCAATTTGTGTTCATAATTTTGTTAAAGGTTTGACATTTACGAAATGGGACGTTTTCGGTTCGCCCAATGGGCAGAAGATCGTTAGGCCGAAGATGAGCATTTTTACCGAAAAATCGTCTTTTCAGATGAAGCCCATTTTCACCTCGGAGGCTATGTCAATAAGCAAAATTGTCGCATCTGGGGGTCGGAAAATCCACACGTCACCATTGAGAAGCCAATGCACCCACAAAGAGTTACGGTTTGGTGTGGGTTTTGGTCCCGCGGCATCATTGGAAAATGAGCAAGAGGCCACCGTAACGGTCAATGGCGAGCGTTACCGTGCCATGCTCAACGAATTTTTGTTTCCAAAAGTTGAAGAGTATGACATGGACGACATTTGGTTTCAACAGGATGGCGCAACATGCCACACAGCCAACATGACAGTCGAACTTTTGAAAAATGCAAACTTTATATGGCCCACCCCTTATGAAACGGATTTTTACCTTGTTCTGTACCTACTCATACAATTGTTACATCTAGAATCAACATGAACAACAGAATCAAGCCAATTGAAAGTACGTCGATCGTGCGTAAATACACATTCTGAATCAAAATCATGAATTCCAGATTGCCCAGTTGATTCCAGGTGTAATAATTTTATGACTGTACTGTTTTTACAACAAATCCCGATATTGCAACGCCACTGCGCAATTCCAAGAAATTTAATAGTGGAGAGATTATATTCGATTTCATTTTGTTTACAGTATTTACTTTATAATATGTTTTATTTATATATAATGAAACCGACCTTAGTGACCTTGCGCTGATTTCAATGGGTCCAGCTGAAAATCAGCGCTACAGCTTCATAGTTGTAGCTGTATGCTGAGCTGGTCGCCCCTTCAGTGCACATCTTAAGCACAGTTTCTTCTTTTTTATTTATGTTTCTTGTTTTTACTTTTTATGTAGTGTTTAAGTGTGTGCTGAATAAAAGTATTTTCTTTCTTTCTATCTCTCTTTATATTTATTGGAACGAAGTTCCTTATCGCGCGTTATCGAAAGGGCTAGACGGAAAAAAATCTTACGAAAAGTTGTCACGATACTTTTTTTTTGGATGATTATCGCTGTGATGAAAATCTTTTAAAACACGTTCCCTATTTTCGTTTTAGATGATTATCGCTAGATGGCGCTATGATCAGAATCTTTTAAAACACGTTCCTTATCGCGTTACGTTAGGAAAAAAAAAAATAAGATATCTTTTAATCGAAAGGAACTTCGTTCTATTCGGGTGTCCCACACCTCTCAAGTTTTTTTTCTAAAAGTCTAGTCAAAAATAAAACCAGATGGCTACATTTAGTGTACGAGGGTAAACTAAGCCCGTTTGATCCAATTAAGCTTCCTGAACGCATTCAATGAAACTAAATGACCGGTTAATCCATTAATTCGCAGATGCCGCACACCGTCTCACAGATGTTATAAGATGAAACGATATCACAGAAATACCACTACTATTGGTAACTCGATTCTAAAATAGCTTCGACTAAGAGGTTCAAATTGTTGAGGTTGGGGTACTTTTTTGACTTATTGCCGTGTAGACAGATGAGATAACGGGTGATCGTAAGTGGTAACTCTCGCTCATGGATCTCTGCAATGCCAGAGGATACTGCCACTTACGGACCTCCTCAAGTCTCTTTGAAAAAGGACAAGTCATGGCAAATGACTTGATGTTTTAGTACTGGTTGCTGTTTTATTCCCTCAACCATTTGGTCGTAAATGGGAATCGCATGTGAATTTTGAATGTCAAGGAAGTAGAAAGCTGTTGTTGAACCAGGCCTTTTTACACAATTTAAAAAAACTACTTAAGAAGACTTCTTCATCTCCTTTCTATCACTGAAGAGTCCAGTATTTAAAACACAAAAACTTGAGAGGTGTCATGGGACACCCGAATAGAACGAAGTTCCTTTCGATTAAAACAAATCTTATAATATTTTTTTCCTAACGTAAAGATAAAGAACGTGTTTCAAAAGATTTTGATCACAGCGCCATCTAGCGATAATCATCTAAAACAAAAAAGTGTCGTGAAAACTTTTCGTAAGATTTTTTTCCGTCTAGCCCCCTTTCACAACGCGCGATAACTAACTTCGTTCCAACAACAGTATATCTAACACCATAGAGATTTTAAACAGGTTTCTACGAAGTGTTTTGCATGTTCATTTAACACTTTATTAATTATAGAAATCACACAAGTTTTATCAGTGGTCACTAGTAGTGGTCATAAACTTAAGATCACTATCAGATCTTCTAAAGGTTTGAGAAGTGCCGCCTTCAGACGAAACGTGACATTTAAGATAACACGTAGAAGTGGATGAGGCTTTAATTCGTTCTCGGAAAACTCGATATGATCGTGTTATAATGAAGAATAAATATATTTGCTAGGTGGGAGCTACTTTTATACGTTAACTAGCCCGGGCAACTTCGTCTGCGTCTAAAGAAAAATTAGGGATGGACTACCCCTAACATTTAGGGGGATGAAAAAAAGATGGTGGCCGATTCTCATAGATACCGGATAAGCACAAAAAAAATCATCAAAATCGGTCAAGCCGTTTCGGAGGAGTATGGCAACGAAAACTGTGACAAGAGAATTTTGTACAGGGTGATTTCTTAGTGAGGGTACATATTGAAGGTCATGGTAGCTGATGGTTATATACGACCAGTAAAAATATTATTACCAAAGAATATGGCTTAATGCCTCAGTAATCGCAACTTAAAAATATCTAAAATTCTTGCAAAATGATGGTTTTTCGACAGCTGATGGGTGTGGCGGAGGTGTGGGATGCGCGAGATCACTAGAGGTCGTCGTCGAGTCAACACTCTTTTAGCCGAAATTGTTTATGTTTGAGGTAGTTGTATATTAGAGATAAGCTGTTTAATACAAAAAGCAACCGACTTCCATTGAAATCTTGTCCGTTAACAATTTAGATTTTTCTTTCTTTCTAATAATTCGAATTGGTCCACCCTTACCACAGTTATGAAGGAAAGAAACAAGTACAGATGAATTGAATTTAACTCCGCCTTTTTGGAAGTCGGTCAAAAATCCCGCGACTCTCACCATGTATTTTTTATACGCATTCCTCAAAAGCCAACACATAATACTGTGAAAACAACATTAGTAATATAATGCACAGCTAATTGTTAAATAATGAATAGAATTTAATGAAGAACGCCCTAAAAACTTAAGTGTGTATAGAATATATTAGGGTTCCGTACATTTAATTTGATAATTTAGATGTAGATTTACGATTTATTGAGAATAGATATCAATTAATGTAAGCATGTGAGAGACGTCGGTATTAATACTAAGTAACATATAATGCTATAAACAGTAAAACTCTTGTAAAATATATTGTACTGAACTATCTCGGTAACTCAAAGTATTTTTTTTGTTTTAGTTGGAGGAAATCCGGATCCGGCGATTTGTATGTGGGAGTTGAACCTCACTAAAACCTCCAACCGTTCACACTCAGCGTCCGAACCCCGGCTGAGGCCCCAGCACAGAGTTATGCGGGGTGGCGCGACGCGTTAGGCACAATTTCCCGTCGCGACACCCCCAGTAAAATGTTTAAAATTACATTTTGTTTTACTTTGTGTATGGTATAATTTGAGTTCCTATCAACTGCATTTCTTGGAAATAATTTACTTCAACATTGAAACTTCAATTAAATGATAAAATAATAACATTTTATTTTTTTAATAAGCAAGAGACAAAGAGAAGATATTGTTTACCAATCAAAACCTGAAAAACACACAATTTCAAAATAGTAAAAATGCCATTTTACTGCAGTTACTTCTAAACAAACTTATAACTGACAAAATTGGTTAAAACTAATTAACAGTTAAGAGGTTTAAAAATACTTAAATTCAATACGGAACCCTAAAAAATGAGTAACATCCTAACCTTTCAACATTATAGCTCGTGCGTGACTAATTCCAGATTATTCTTTTGGTTTAAACGATAATGGAAACTTAAGTACCATGATATTAATGGTTCTCTAGTTTTTGTGCCCGTAGGAACCAATAAACAGAGATTACTAGTGGTGGTGTCGTTTTAATGTGGCTTATTGGTTTTATGGTTATCTTTGAAGGTGAACTAAATAAGGTTAGAAAACTCTGGAGGGATATTTTAGTGGATAAATGTGTGACTAATATAATGGTGGTTATAGGTTTATTTGTTGATGCGAATTTGTTTTAATTTGTGAAAATAAGAATAGTTTCTATATTGAGTTAATCTTTGTCATACGTTCTAGTAAATAAATTTAACTGGTTATTTTCACCCAAATAAAAAAACAGGACCAAGCAAAACTTTAGATATTAATTTATCCCTCGTTTTGCAATATTTTAGACTGCGCTCTAATTGATTAACCAACCAGTCGGGACGATTCGAAAATATTACATCAGTAGTTTCCGAAACTGAGTAGATTCATGTTTAAAAAAATCTGTAACCACCGTTATTAAATACTACATTTTACTATATCAATGCAGAAACCAACAACATTACAACAAACATAATAAATTCAACCGTGAAAGAAACCATTTCAATAATTCTTTTCCGAAACGATCCGAAAACGTTTACTATAAAAAGGCGGGATTCTCCAAATTTGTCTTTAGGTGACAGCGCGCCGCCATTTTAGGAATACAGGCAAAGGGTTCGGGAACAAACTGACAAATCACAGAACGATTTGTTAATGCGTAAAAAAGCATTAAAAGCGACCGAAGAATTAATCAAGGTAATTTGTAAAACTCTAATTATAATTGTTGATCGTTTAAGAGATGTAAGAATTTCATTTGTTTTTTATGATTGTATTCGTGTAATGAGTTCGCTTCTTATTTGAATGTGACATTGATGAATAATAATAATATTTCGAGTTAATTACACAGGTCTACAAAAAAAATATTTTTGTTTGGTGCCGCTAACTTTATGTTATAATTTGGTTAATTAGTCCCCAAGACGTCGTGGGAAACTGTTAAATTCGCGAAGCTTGAACCTATTAATAATAATTATTATTAATGGTTCAAGACATTTTTGACTCTATTTAAAATTCGATTTTTTATACTTTTTGGCACAGTGTCGTTTCGACTAGTATCTTCATAGTTTAATACATCTTCATCGGAACCGATACGGTCTATCCCATTTTAATGCGCTGAAAAAAATCATTCGATGTAAATAGAATAAAATGTAAATAAACTTGTATTTTCTAGAAACAATGCGACTTAAAATATTCTAAGCTGACAAGATATCTAGGCATCAATCAGTCCTTAATGCCTTATTTAGAAAAGACGCCAGTGGCGGAATGTTGGCGGGAAAAATACACATCGCCATTTTTTTTTCTTTTTATATCACGAAGGTTTTCGTTTAAAAATAAAAACTTTTAGGAGTCAAACGATCGAAATTTAAAAATAATAAATATTAGTTACGTTATTTCTATCAGTGGTTTTTACACCAACACTTTTTAATCTTATATATAAAAATGAATTGCTGTTCGTTAGTCTCGCTAAAACTCGAAAACGACTGAACCGATTTGGCTTATTTTAATCTTAAAAAAATCGTAAAAGTCCAGGGAAGGCTTAAACGATGAGAAAATTTCCTGTGTGACGCAGACGCAGTTGTGTGGGCCAGCTAGTACGTGTTAAAATTATTATACCTACTTCATCTGGTTAAAACAATGATTGCCGGTGTATGGCATTTAACTACCATTGTCTCTCAATATCTGACACAAAAGGTTTATCAAGTAACATTATATTTCGGCCTTGGACATTAGGAAATAGACTCAGTAGACTGTTCTGTGAAATTAAAACGCATTTAAAAAAGCGCACGTATAAAATAGAGTTTTACTAATGCTATAATTATTTTCTGCTAAAGCATAGATCTAAGTATCGATTAAACAACAAAATTCACGACCAACGCAAATGATATCGTAAGCAATCAACTAGGTAATGCATTATTGTAATTGCAATTACATTTCCTGCGATAAATCTCAAGATATCTCCCGTCACAGAGGCGACACGGCTCGCATGCGATAACGATCATAGAGTAATTATTCAATTGTAGATGTGGCATATCTTTGACAGCGCCATCTGTCTTGAATTGTTTCAGAAGAACATAAATAGCGTAATAATAATATACGCATTTTTTTTTGTAATAATAAGTACCTCAATGAGCACGACACAGCAAGCGACAAATCTAAGACACAACGAAACGTTATCTAAGAAACTAAACTAACTTTTAAATATTAAGGCTCAATAAGAACCCGTCCAATAGATACGTTTACGCTACCTGGAACTAAATTTAAAATCAATCAAAATTAGCCAAACTTATTCAGACACTCGCGGTTTTCTATAATACTTGTTCTACAGTGGTACTACCCAAAAGCGAATGAGAAAGAGGGTAGACAGAGTTGATTGCTTAAATCGACCCGCAGTATCTAGTCTTCTCGTGATCATGACGTTTGCAATAACGTTGAAATATCGAGACAACTCAAATAATTAAAAATCGTGGTAAGAACCCGTTGAAAATGCGTGAAAGTATTAGCCAAAACTCTTCGATCACGGACGCCATTTTGTTACAAATAGGTCACCACAAAGAACACTACATGAATAAGAAAAAATATAAATTTCTCAGTAATTGTAAGAAGAATAGAATAAAGTTGAATGTAAATATTTTATATGGCAAAGATTGTGATTGATTTATTGTTATTTCTTATTTATCAACTGTTATTCACTGTACGTGTTTAAGATATGAGCTCGAGAGGAAGTCATACCTATAACGGTAAAACAATGATCTTGATATTCATAATAAAATGAGACTATTATTATTATAACAACTTTGTAAAGAAGTTGAATGAGTTGTCTTGATAAAAATGGTGACATAATAGTCTCTAGTCTATGTTTTAAGTAGCTTATTTTTGTCCAATATATAATGAGCCTTAAAAATATTTCCAGTTAAAGAAGCTATCGAGATTTCAAGACATAGCGCATTTAACAGGGGTGACGGCTTCAGATAATAGAGTATGTGGAATCCAGTGCTAAACACAACAGTCAGTAAGGTTTCATGCTCAGAGAGTCTTGTAGATACAGTAAGTGTGGTGTGTCGTGATGTGAGTTCGAGTTCCAGTGGTACTATCCAAAAGCGAACGAGAAAGAGGGTAGACAGATTTTTTGCTCTTAAATCGACCCGCAGTATCCAGTCTTCTCGTGATCATGACGTTTGCAACAACGTTGAAATATCGAGACAACTCAATTAATTAAATATTGTGAGAGTGTAAGAAATCGTTTAAAATGCATGAAAATATTTCCAGTGATCAATAGACGCCGGATCTTTTGAATGTCCTGACAAAAATATATGTACCTTAGGTCCTGCAACTACATAAAATCAAATTCTCTTCGGTGTTTCCTGGACGCTGTGATTTATCCTTCTTGTATTCTATAGTTCGTAGGTGGTGGCCCCGCAATGTCCCTTGACATTGTAGAGATCCATGAACAACCACCACTAGTAACAAAACCGTAAGTTCGTATTCCTGTCAACTATTAAAAAAAAATCTGTGACAATATTAATCCAAATGCTCATTGGTCCATCAAACGTTCAGAAACGATTTTAAATTCCGAACGCGTCCGCCATCAAATTGCAAATGGGACAAAACATTCTAAACAAATTGCCCCGACAAGTCTCGAGGCATTCCAGTTTTTGCACTAATTCGGCATTCCGAAATAAAAATTCCAACTCCTTAAGTAGAGAGTACAAAAACTCTAACCATTTCTGAACGAAACAGTGATGGCGTCTCAAACATGGCTGACACAGAGAAAAAAGAGCGCGTATTGTGAAATCGAGATGCGTATGTATTCGTAATATGTATGAATAAAGGACTGGTCATCGACGAGAGAAATAAAACGAATCGTTTTAATTTACGCGCCATAATCTTATGCAAAGTTTTAGTTTATTTACTAAAGTCTCTTGTGAATCATTCGAAGAAAATATATTAATGTAATTTTAAAGAGAGGTAGACGACCTTTTCGAAATATTATTATCGTGTATTATAACGATAAGTTTTAATTACTAGCTGACTCGCGCAATTTCTTCTGCGTCACAGCTGGTTCAGACAGCAGAAAAATGTGCTTATTTCGAAATCACATCAAAGCATCGGTGTTTCTCTACTATGCATGTATGATAAAGCTTCTTCGAACACTTTATATCTTTTAAACAGCATTATAAACCGTTGCGTTGTTTTAAAGATTTAGGCATATTTGAAGACAAGAAGCGAATAAACTACACAATATTTAAGTTATTCTGTAAAGTAAGAGATATCATTAGAAAAACAAAGTAGGATGTACAAATTTCCTATAAATTTCATATGAAACATTTTAACACAACGTACCTACGTTTGACATTCATTAATAAAATATCGATTCAATAATAATCAATAACGATTTTTGTAGAAGGGAAAAATATTTCCTTTGAGCGTGAAAGGGTTAATAGTAAGTAATGAAGCTCGCAACAAACAAAGTCTTAAAAATATCTCAAAATTTATCTTTAGAAAAACAAACCCTCCCAACATGCGGCTATTGCTATAGTTGTTATCATTTTGACAATAGCCCCACCTGACCCGATTTCCTGGCCAACAGACAGTGCTAAGTCGTAAACCAGTGACCTCAAGCCCCAACCCCATCAAGGCCTGACCCAAATGACCCACCCGTTACCCATTTCTGGAATAATCGACTGAGCTTTCGAGTCTTAATTAACATGTTCCGCAAGATTGATGAAGAGGTCATTTTTGGATTGATTAAGGCTTTTTCAATTAATTTTAATATTGCCAAGGTAAATTATTTTTGATGTTATTTTTATGCCTGTGCGTTTCCTTTTGTTTATCTGCGTGCGTTTTTACAAGCAAATTTCGGCGTAACTGTGTGAAATTTTGAATCATTACTGTAACAACACATTACTGCCCACTGCTGAGCTCAGGTCTCCTCCGAAGAGGGGTTAGGCATAGTCCACCACGCTTGCCTAATGTGGATTGGGGACTTCACATATCTTCAAAGGATTTTTAGAACCCTTTTCCGATATGCAGGTTTCCTCACGATGTTTTCCTTCACCGTTTTTAGCCAGTGGTGTTGTGAAAAATTGGACATAAATCTTTTTCATATTAAGATTTAAAAGGTACAAGCCGGCCGGTTTTGAACCCGAGACCTCCCGTACGGAAGGCAAGCGCTTCAACCACTCGGCCACCACGACTATCATTATCGAGATTAATTTGAATCATTATCGAGATTAATTTTAGTATGATAAAAAAGAGTAATTTTACTTTTAACAAGGATCGTATATTCTAAAAATCGAATTAATTGATACGTTACGAATATCTTTCATAATAATTTTTACGGCTTGAAGTCAAGTGGTCACAGCCAACTTTCCTAGTCTCCAATAACAGAAAATTGACTAGTAAAACCTTCATAGCTATCGTAAAAATCTTCGAGATAAACTTGAAAGATAACCAAACGCTACGGTCGTTATCGAACTTTCTAGATGTGTAATTTAAGCGCATAAACCGCATGTGGCCCACCCACGTGGTTATCACTGTCATTCATTTTAATTTCGCAATTATTCAAAACTGGGACGAGCTATTGACATGTGAAATCATATGGGAGATATCATATCTTACTAATAATGTAAATTAAGCAAAAGTTTGTGAAAATGTTTTCGTTGAGTCATAAAACTGCTGAATAGAATAAATTAAATTTTACATTAACTAATCCGTATTCAAAATGTATTTTTTCTGCACCGTAAGTAGACGAGCTTACGGCCCATCTGATGGCTATCCCTCCTACAATGTCTGGGGATACCGCAGAGTCTACGACATCTATAAATATTGAAAAAAAAAGAAACAAAACAGATGGACTAAAGACTTTAGAGCATTTTTGAAGTGTACTAAAATTACATAGTTCTCTCTATAATAGTACGATATACTCATACATAGACTACACATATAGTCATAAAGTGATTATGTATTAATAAAATAGAGCAATCAAAGTGCATGTGCCATTGGGCGTAACAGGAAGGGTGCGACGACGGTCCCATAAACTTTATAGGGCACTGTGGCGCCGGGTCACCTTTATTAAATGTCACTTTGTGTTCTAACGGTGACTCAAGCTTTGCTTTAACATTGTCTGTGCAGTTTTAAATTAGAGTTAGGTTAGGTTAGGTTAGATATGGGACGTTCTAGTAATGAATCTGGCGCAATGTATCGGCCGTATACATATCGGTTACATTGTACTTTAACGGTAGATCAATTTAAAAAAAAATGAAAAGAGTTGACAAGAGTAGCACAAATACAAAAACCCCTCGTGTTCTAGCCCGCCATTATTACACCATCTTGTTTTTATTACACACATATATATGAAATACTTTCTGTCTGACGAAAAAGCATCACCGAAATCGGTACATAAACGATGAAGTCATCCGTGTTGTATACGATCGAATTGAGAAACCTACTTTTTCGGTGAAAAATATGCTATTGATAAACTTACCACAATAGGTCCATTTCTGCCAGTGCTAGTAAGCGTGGCTCCGAACCACTGGTTTGATTTCTCCTCGACCTGCCGCCCTTGCGGATCCACGTGGTTTGCTGAGGACAAAAGAAACAAGCTTAAGTTTTGAAAAAAGTTTCTAAATATAAATTAGATATAAATTATTTTTTTTAGTAAGACGCATTAAAACCTCCAATCGCTCTCACTTAGCGTCTGAACCCCGTCTGGAACTCAGCACGGGGTTATGCGGGGTGGCATGACGCGTTACGCACTTCCATAGTAGACCACTAAGAGTCCGAAAATGCAGCCAAAGTGTCCATATTCATACAAGACGAGAAAACTTTTTACTTTTACAATTTTTACTTTACACTATGACCTGTAGGAATCATTACGACTTTCTTAACATATTTTTTCGTTAAAGGTATTTAAATGATACCTTTTACACTAAAAACACTAATTTTCGACAATTACACAAATTGAAGATCACGAATTTTAAGTGTAATTTCGTTACCAGTTTTGTAAGAATCTTGTAAATGGATACTTAAACAGTAATTTTAATTTTGACTGTCAAATTTGTTTCGTCTTGACGAGACGGTCGCATTGAAAAATGGTGGAATTTTAAATTAATGAAATGCACACGACCTCAGTTCACATTTTACTTTTTTGTAGATATTTTATAATATGTAATGAATAGTGAATACTATATTTTGGTCATTGTAGGAAATCAAATGCTGCCAGTGCAAAGAAAACTTCAGAACAACAAATTTAATAATATAACAAAAACTTAAAGCATAAAATATGACGCAATCTATATTTGTCAATGTTCACAATATTCGAAATTTAAAAAAAGCGCGCCAACACAAATCTTACATTTAAAAAGTATTATACAAAGAGGTTTTAATTAATTTTAATAAAAACTATTTATAGGTATTTATATTGCTTGTTACATTTAGTCGCCTACAGTCATTATGAAACAAAAAGTGGGAGATTTAAATTTTCGCGCCTAAACGATTTGAAATCGGAACGTGTTCTTTTTAATTTAATGGTTTTAAACTTTTTGTGGAAATTTTAATAAATTACATTAATTGTTCCATAGCCAAATCGAACGGTATATTTTTGACATAATACATTGTTTTTTTACATTTATATAAAAGTGTAGCGTTTATAACTGCATCAAATATTTTCTCATTACCTAATATTTTGCTTCGCTAATAGCTTTTTCTGTATTACGCTCGCTGTGTCCCCTTTTATACATACAAGACATCTTAAAAGGTTTTATCTATCAAACATACACGACGTCTGGTACTAATTGTCACATATTGCTGTTGAGCCAACAACCACAACATATTTGCTGTACAGAAATAAAATTTATTTTTTATTGTCATATAAACAGACGAGTAAAAGAGCCACCTGATTGTAAGTGGTTACTGTCGCTCACGGGCTACTGCAACGTCAAGGGACACGCTAACTACGTCCTACCTCATTTATGTACATATGAAAATGACGTTTCCGAAACATTTGACACTCGCTTTAAAGAAACTTTAAACGAGGTATAATAATGAAAAAGTCCAGTGTTTGTAACGGACTCCCAATACCCTGGTTTTGCGGGTCCGTTCCTGGTATAGAAGATCAAGAGCGCCGGTAACAACTAACCATCAGGTGAACTGCTTGTTTAGATATCCTACAATAGAGAATACGGATGTTTGATTGCAAAGTTTAAGAAGAGGTTTTTAGAATAATAAATGTGTTAAATTTGCTTCAAAGCTGTCCAAAAACATATTGTACGAAGATTTTTTTTTGTAAACTTATTCTTTAGGCGCTGTATGTCATTAACAAGTTAATGTTGTGTAGGCGCCTAGCCGCTCCCTCACCGCGCCTTTAAGAACCCTTACTGTAGGGTTAGGCTTAGATGAGTTAGCTTTTGTGAGTATAATCGAGATGTAAAGTTACAATAGGAAAGGACTTTTTTTACATGATTAAAGAATAAAACATCTGAAATGGACATAGTATTTATAATTCTGTTTTCATAACAAATAAACGATGTCTGTGTCTATAATCATTTACCGTAAATTTTTCTGAATTATCAAAAATGAACGCGACCGCCTGTCCATTTTTAAATATAGAACTAAAACTACCAGTCAGATCTTTATGAATGTTTTATGAGATTATGTTAAAAGTACATGCTTTCAAAAAAGAAAATAATCATCGAAATGGGTTCATGTAGTAAATAAAGAAATGGGAACAAAAATCGTTAATTAAAGCTACATTATTGATCGTAGCTTCAAAAATATGTCTGATCATCACATAGTTACGTGTAAAAAAGAACTTCGTTTTATAAAATCAATTAATTTTTAATTCCAATGTAAAATAATTAAATTCCAAAGCATTATGTTCTCGTAAGTACAAGAGCGCGTGTAGTAGCCGCTCCATATCAGCTGTTGTTTTGTTTATTTGACAGTTAACATTGTTTTAATGGCCGCCGTAAATTAAGCAGGCTTTGAGTAAATCTTGCTTTTTAAATGGTTGCTTTTGTACCCTTTAATATGTAGAGTTAAGCTTGATTTAACTTTTGGAGTAACAATAAGTAATGGCCGGTAAGCTACTAATAAATTTTTCAGTTTTTTAAAGTGATTTGTACCATGACGAATGGTTTGTAAAACTTTCTTTTTTTCACGATTTGGAATGAACTCTCGTCCTTAATCTTGCTGAAGCGCTAGGACACGTTGCTCTTTAACCAAGGTTTAAGAACAGTACCAATGGCAATATTAAAAACACTACGTTAGATTGTTAAAAAGATAATCTTTCCCAAGAACCAAGTTATCGTTGTAACCCGATATTTTTTTTTTTTTTTTATTTATTTGGGTAAACAAACAGCTACATATTATCTTAAAACTAAACTTAATATTAACAAAGCACATTTTACTATTATGTAACCAGCACCGTTTACCTCAGATAATATAACAATATTGTGTGAGAGTAGGTAGCAAATTAATATTAAATTAAAAAGTGTGGTTCATCTTAGCTATCTCTTAGCAAGTAGTGTAAAAAATACGAGTATATCTATACACCTTATTCAAGTTAATTGTATGTTTTATCATCACATTAATAATCTCTCTTCAGCAAGCACCACCTGGAACCTTTGAGTCTGCGAAAAGACTTCGGTTCTCTTTGCATTTTATACTGCTTGTTTCACGGGGAGTGCTCCGAAGAATTATTCGAGATGATTCCAATATCTCCGTTCTATCATCGCACCACCCGTCGTCGAGGTGGAGTTCATCCTTACCATTTGGATACCGCGGTCATCCACAGTCCGTTTCAAAAATTCTTTTCTGCCACGCACCATCCGGCTGTGGAATGAGCTCCCCTCTTCGGTGTTTCCCGAGCGCTATGACTTGTCCTTCTTCAAACGAGGCTTAAAGAAAGTCCTTAAAAGGTAGGCCGTAGGTAGCGGCCCGTGTCCGCTGACATTGCAGAGGTCCATGAGCAACGGTAACTGCTTACGATCAGGTGACCCGTTAGCTCGTCTGCCTACAAGGCAATAAAAAAAACGCACTATCAACGGATAGCCACGAATAGTTCCATAGACAAAAATACTCTTTAACGTTCTACCATACTCAAAAGCTATAATTTAGTCCATCGTATCATCACTGCATATAAGGCGCTCGATTACATTGAGATAACAATCGAAGACTTGCAACATAAAACAAATGAACATCGGCCATTTTGGAAAGAAAGTGCTTCCGGTGTAATTATCACTATATTTATGGAAGAAGATTAACAATTATTGATTGTCGATTACCGTAGCTTCTTAATGGAAAAGTGATCGTTTTTACACGACGATTTTTAGTATATTTGCTGCTATATTTTTAACGGATTTCTGCCGTGTACTGTAATGAAAAGTTAGTTGATAAAAAAGATTTGAGTGTAAAAAGAAAAATTGCTGCAAAACTTTAAACAGTTTAAACCAATGCTATGTACTTTTATTCTAACGATAACAATATTAATTAAATTTCAGTAACTAAGAAAAATGTCAGGAACAAAGCTAAAGATGAATAATGCTCTGCTGCCACTGCTGGACATAGGCCTCCCCCAAACCTTGCCACATCGACCGGTCCTGCGCCATCTGCATCCAGTGACCTCCCGCGATCTTGACCAGATCGTCGGTCCATCTTTTGGGGGGTAACATTGCGCCTACCGGTTCGTGGCCACCACTCCAGAACTTGATAATGAATAAATATGCTTATAGAAATAAAGAAAACAACTTATAATATTTTAATATTCACATCGCCTTAGAATGTCTTTTTACTAAAAATAGTCCTTGAAGGTCCCCGGGTTCTCACAGTCGACAGTAACCACTTACGATCAGGTAGCCCATTAACAGTTAGACAGTAAAAAATATACACACCCAGAACTTGAAGTATATTATCATGACACGGTTTAGTAAACACATATCAAACTGTCATATTATATTACATATTTGGTAATTATAGAAATCGTGCAACCGTAAAAATGATAATAGATTCGGACACAATGCTGTTTCAATACATTAAACACTGTGACCAGAGGGAAACAGTCGTTTTATTTCATATTTATAACGCCATTAGGGATTTTAAAAATCATTCTAATAAATGAGACGGGTCCTATTCCATTGATTTTGTGTTGTCCCATAACTTTTCTATGTAAATTAATTATATTGTGGCGACCAATAATAACGCGCGAGATCCTGAATCGCGGTTACGATATTTGGAGAAATCTTCGCGTATATACGACATAATATCACGTTGGGGTCACCAGTTGTGGACTATCAGTGATCTTATGGCCAAAAGGAGATCTCCGACCGGGCGAGGTAGTGTATGCCAGGTCAGGCCGAAGCCCACTGTAGTAGATTTCATATGTCGTATATATGCGAAGATTTCTCCAAATGTCGTAACCGCGATTCAGGATCTCGCGCGTTATTATTGGTATATATAAAATGGCCCTACGAAATACTACTAAGAAATACTTATACCTTATATTTCTTTATATATAGATGTTTGCTGCTGTTTAAAAAATCGCACGTGGTAAAAGCCATCAGCTATGTATTCTATATAATAACTCTGGAGCAGAGTTCAGTATTTACACTAGTAAACGACATTCTGCTGTGTTGCTACAGTGTCACAATTTGTGACAGCTATACACACAAAAATATACGAAAAGATTAGTAATTTATTGTCACATAAAATGCATAACTTGTGACACTATCAATGATAAAAGTATAATGGAATCCGCCATTGTAATGTACATGTACCTACGTATCATTTAAATATATTGTGGCGAACATTTCCGTCTCGTGTGAAACGCATCGTGTGAGACGGAGTTTTGCGTTGTTCTGCGCGCGCAGTTTCGTCTTATATGCGATACGGGCCGAACGAAGACACACTAGAGACGCCAACTACGTGTCCTCGGCAACTAAACTAGTTTTTCTTTATTAATTAATTTTATGTTTTCTTGTAAATACTTCTAAATATACTTTATACAATCTTACAAAACGTTCATCATTAACTTTACTTTACATTACCACTTCACAATATTATAACGAACTTAATGATAATGAAATTATATTTATGCCATTGTAATGTATACGTACGTATTATTTTAATATATTATAACGAACTTCACAGAAAGTTAATATTAAAATGATTTAAGTATATCTGACAGTTGACTGACTGCGACGAGGAAGCATACATTAAGATATATAGTGTGCATTAATTAAATTAAACATTATTAGAGGGGAGATGATGGACTTTAAATTATTAATAGTGATTAAAGATGTTATCACTTTATTTAAAATGATTAGTAGACAAAATAGTTATTTATTTAAATTAACGATTTGTTAATAAAGATTAGATATGTTTTGTTGCCTTTTGTTTTAGATGTAAATTAGATATTAACTTATTTTTCAGATTTTTAGTTTTTATCCCTTTTACATGATATCAAAAATAGTTTGTTGGACATTGATCATAATTTGATGTGTACCCAGATATGTATCAAATTACTCAGTTTTTCCAGAGTGCTACTCGTTTTCTTCTATACATTTTCTTTTATGCATTCCCAAATACACAAAAGAAACAATATCGATTCGGTCAGTTTCTGAAGCATTCGTGCCAAATGTCGTCAAAAGATGTCGTTTTATGTATTTCTGAATCGCGCCATTTATTATTCTTACGATTATGTGACTTGTCCCTCTTATATCCCTCTTCTAAGGAGACCTGTGCCCAACAGTGGGTAATGGGTTGGTACAGTACAGTATATGGCTTGAGCGAGAGTATTTCTGACTGTTACTAGTCACTACAAATTTATTACTTGTATAGATTTATCGTTTGTTGTAGATATTAAATATTTCCTAAAACCAAATAGTAATGCGTATAAAACAAACGTTAAACCGGTTTGCATGATACCGGAGATCGGACAAACAAAAATTTCTTGTATTAAGTTAAATATTTGCGCTGCGGTCGAAAAACTGTAGTTTTACCTCTATTTGATGATCTAATAATAATTTATTTTGAGATGCTGATGCTGTGTAGGGTTACCCATTTAAAATTAAAGACATAACACGATGATTAACTTCTTCGTGTGGAATGATTTGTTATTTTAATTTATTTTTAAATAAACAATGATACAAAAAACAAAAGGCGAGCTTAAAGAGTTTTTACAAGCAGAAAAAATAAAATAATAGAGACAGTAAGCTTTAGTTTACGATAGCAACATTTTTGTGTTTTTATATGTTTTCATTTATTTATTTATTTAAATTTCATGCACAAAAGAGTGTACGGACACAGGCGGACTTATTGCTAACTATAGTCATTTTATTAGATACTAGATGACCCTCGCAACTTCGTCTGCGTCACAAAGGGGTTCAAACAGTACTCGCAATGTTGTTATTAGCGCGGATCGCGTTGGGTATACTTTTTTGCGTTTTATACTTGTCATAACTTCTCAACGAAAAGTCCGATTGGAATAAAACAAAAAGTAATTTACTTCTACATTAATAATCTTGATAACATAATACTTAATTTGGATAAGGGTTAATATAACGATACTCATGTAACGTTAAATTAATTTTTCGGACATTTGTTTTATTTTTATAAACATAAAAGCGGTTATTGTGACTAAACTATGATAGTTAGATATATGCTGTCGCGGACTTTTTTGTTTGTCTTACAAAGACCTAAAAACCCGTAGTACATCATTTTGTTCTATTGTCAATAGATTTTGCAGCGTACGCATAAATATGTTTTTGATATTTCACCTCGTGTTACAAATTCGATATTTTCATTCGGATCCCTAATTTTTTTGAAATAAAATATAGCCTATGTTACTCGGGGATAACGTAGCTTTCCGAAGGTGAAAGAATTTTTGAAATCGGTCCAGTAGTTTCGGAGCCTATTCATTACAAACAAACATACAAACAAACAAACAAATCTTTCCTCTTTATAATATTAGTATAGACATATCTAATTTAAAAATGTTTAGTATTTTTTTTTTTGTTCTTTATTTTCTTTCTTTTCTGGTCACCCTAACAATGTTTACTTTCACAGCAGCTCCCGTGTAAACTTCGTTTGATCATAAGTGGGTAATGTTATCACTAATTGCGTATTACAAACAGTTTTGGTAATTGAAGAATTATGGGTTTTTATTTACGTTTCAAACTATTCAATTGTGCAGTAATCAGATTTTATGCTTGATTTTAACAAAGTAGGTTATATACAGGATGTCCCAAAACTATGCGACATGAACGGGAAGTACCTTAAATATTAGAGATAGGATGTTTTGCTGAAAAGAAAGATCATTTTATTTTTGATGTTTAATAATATTGCATTCACAGATTCTCCGTAAATTGTTTGATTTATCTGAAAATCGAACTAACAAAATCGGAAAAAATCAACACCCTGTATTTTTATGATGCCAATCGAAAGAACAGTTAATTATGAACATTTTTTGCTAACAAACATAGTGTCTTAAACAAAAGGAACAAGATGATAATCGTGATTCAAGATTTAGCAAGATTAAGAAGCCTGCATGATGTGACTCTACTACAACTAGAACTATTGTCATACTGACCTATTTAACCGACCGTTTTAAAGTTAATCAGACCAATCAACCACTCAATTCGATTACAGAATTGAGTGCACGTGGCCGAATGAAACAACTATTACATGTCCTCCAAACAACTATTACAATAGAACAAATCAACGATGTACCGACTAATTGAAGTAGATTGGAGAGAAGTTTTACTCAATGTTTGTTTATGAAACTGTTGGTATGGAGAACGGATGGCCGATGGGGCCGAAAAGTTGTGGAGTGGCAGCCACGAACCGGTAGGCGCAATGTTGGTAGACCCCCCACAAGATGGACCGACGATCTGGTCAGAATCGCGGGAGGTCACTGGATGCAGATGGCGCAGGACCGGTCGATGTGGCGAGGTTTGGGGGAGGCCTTTGTCCAGCAGTTGACGTCTATAGGCTGATGATGATGATGATGACGATAGTAAGATCATATTTTTATTACACCTGATGGTAAATAGTTGCTATCGCTCATAAATTTCTGAACTAGAAATTATTTTGTGCAAACATTAGCTTCAATTCATAAGTTTAATTGTAGGTAGTAAAGAGGATAGACTTCGCTGTACCTTGGCATTGCTGATATCCATAGGCAACGATAACCGCTTCCCATCGTTTGAGCCGTTCTTTAGTACCATATTATAAAAGAATATTTGAATTTTTCATTTTTATTTCAATATAGAAAACTTTAAATAAATAGAACGAAGTTCCTTTCGATTAAAAGATATCTTATATTTTTTTCCTAACGTAACGCGCGATAAGGAACGTGTTTTAAAAGATTTTGATCTCAGCACCATCTAGCGATAATCATCTAAAACAAAAAAGTGTCGTGACAACTTTTCGTAAGATTTTTTTCCGTCTAGCCCCTTTCACAACGCGCGATAAGAAACTTCGTTCCAAAATATACCCGTCTTTAAAACATGAACACGTACACCCCCTCAACATTTCAATTTGGAAATGAAATTAAATCATTTTGTTGATTACATCAGATGAATAGTTCCGTTGTCTGCTGTGGTCAATTATCGTCAAACGAGTCAAATTAGGTCGCTAGTACGAGGTACTTCACTACTGACTTACTGAATCAATTCAATTGATGTACTTATCATAATAGAATCAGTAATCAAAATTATACCCAGCCTTTTTAATTGGATTTAAGACTTTAGACAGATCTTTAATGGCATTGAAATCAAAGCCGACGCTTGTAGTTCGTATAAGTCGTTTTAGTAACAAATCGTTTGTAACTTACTGACGTGCATGGTGGAATTTTAAATAATTTGTTCCCCAGTATGTATAACTACATATTTCTAAACATCCTTGAAATAAATACAAATTTTCAAAATTGGCAGCATTTTGATATTCATTCAGCAAAATTCGGTAAAATCACTACATACAGATAGATAAATGGATAGAAAATTCTTTATTGTAACACCACATAGAAATACAATTATAGTGATTTAATTATATTATTTATGTATTTTCCTTGGAAAAAGATAAATCAACACAAACAATAGATGCTGATTATCAACTATAACAAAATCAATATCGTGGTATAATAATAAGAAAAAATACAGATAGGCAAAAACAATAACTTGCCATCGATAAAACAAAATGAAAACCCGAAGAAAACACACAAATAACAAAATGTAGATAACATTTTTCACTTCTAACATATTCGCAAATGCAAACATATCCTTTCAATTAACATCTTTAATAGGGTGAGCCAAAAAAACTAACCTATAGAATTTATAGGCTTAAATGAACCTATTTGCAATTAGGATATTGCTGACGATTCGTCAAATATACGAAATTTTGCCTTCAAAAAATCGTGAAACACATAGATTTTTAGGAAATTGTATTCTCTACAAGAATCCGTGATGGAAAGAATTTTAGCTCACACGGTTCAAAAGTTATGATACTTTTAATGAAAAAAGATTTATTTACGAGTTATTTAAATGGGAGACTTTGACTGCCCACCGCCATCTTTTAAAATTGACCTAAAAATTCTGCCTTCCACAGATATTTTTTTCTCGGCAAATAGGTCATTTAAGCCTATAAATTCTATAGGTTAGTTTTTTTGGCTCACCCTAAATTCTTTAAACCCTTTTTTATGTACTTGAACATACCCAAAATTCGCAGACAACATGTGCAACATAACATGTGTTGTGTCAACGACCTGAGCATCAAATCGAAATAAATTGCATTCGATAACTTCAGCAATGGCGCCTGTACTTGATGATATTTTATGATTAGAGGCAATGTTTATGATTGTAGGTCGAATGTGTCTTCATGATAACTATTTTAACTTAAGAGATGTGTTGTCATTGTAAATTGCATCTTTGCAATGATTACTACTCAATCTTATATATAAAAATGAATTGCTGTTCGTTAAGTCTCGCTAAAACTCGAGAACGACTGAATCGATTTGGCTAATTTTATTCTTGAAATACTCGTGAAAGTTCAGGGAAGGTTTAAATGGTGTGAAACTTTACTTATGTTACGCAGACGAAGTTGCCCGGGCCAGCTATATTGAATAAATAAGATAATAGCATAGTTATTCATTCATTCTGAGAATGTAAAAGAAAACTGTAAAAAGTATTGTTATTATAAAAAATGTTGAGAAATTTAATTCGATTTATTTCCAAAGAGTTTCAAAAGTCACTCCATAATAAGAGAGATTATTTGAGTCAAGCGTGGTGGACTATGCCTAATCGCTCTCCTGAGGAGACCTGAGCCCAACAGTGGGCAGTAACGGGTTGGTACTGTACAGATTTGAGTCATCAATTAAGTTATAGTTTATTTACATTTTAATAACCAAAATTAATTATTAAACGTTTTATTTTTACTTCATTATGTGTTGTTTATCAGTATTTCCGTTATTTTTGTAATTAAGACTTATTTAAGGGCCACGATTTTGCTAACGTGTTAGCGTCCTTAGAGTTTTTCTTCATTAATTACTATCAGTATAGGCTTTCCTAGTATCTTCAGTGAATCTAAAATTAATATATTGTTTAAAGATTATACTCATTACTTATGAGAATAATCTGTGGCCTATTTGCGGTTGTAAGTGAGTCTAGATAAACCAAACATTAGGCTGGTTCAATAACCTCAGACCAAAGCAGATTGTGTTGATATTACTTTATAATGGGTAAACTATGCAATGGTTTATACATCTTTGTTTGTTGCTTGCTAGGGTACATTGAGTTTTAGTATAGTTTTCCTCATTTTACTTAGGTAAAATTCTCCTAATAAATCAGCTAAAGCTAGGGTAAAATTCGCCTGATTTTGTTTGGGTAAAATTCTACTCATTTCACTTGGCAAAAATTTTCCTAATTTTGTTGAGTTTTATCGTAATTTTTCTCAGAAAAAAATTAACAAAATAAATATTTAGTCAAAACAAGTATGTCTCAACTTTCAAGTAACTTTATAACAGTAACCCGGTAGCAACAGACGGACAAACAAACAACTTGTCAGCGGAAGAGGCTAGTTCACGAATTTCTGTCTGCCCACGCGGTGGCACACATACCTGGGGTTGTGGGCGGGCTCTTAGCGAATCGTAAATTAATCAAAAATACATAACACGTATTTATTTTGCTGGTTAGTGATTCTTGTAAAGTTTATCGCGTTTTGATTGGTGACTATTGATTGTAATTGGAGAAATTCAAGGTAGAATCTTTTTTTTGATCTAACAAGCTTCCTGGGCGTTAGAAGCTGAATTTGGAATCGAATTGTATACACAAAATGTTTCTTTTTGACAAGCTAATAGACCTCCAGATCGGGAGAGACCTCTGCAATATCAAGGGACACTGCGGGGCCGCTTCCTACAACTTACTTTTAAGGACTCTCTTCAATTTTTTTTTGATTTTTAATACTGCCCGTAATGAATACTGCTTATTTATGTGATCAAAATAACATCGTAAAATTTAAGCTTCATTTTGATTTATCACTTCTTGAGAACTTTCCACAATAACGAACAAACGAAGTCTGATTTATGTGATGTAAAGCATTGATTATTTTTGGGACTTAAGTTCAAAATGACAACCTCATTTAGGTTTTATTCAATTACTTACAATTATTTAATGTTCAAGAAAAACATTAATATTCTTTCTCAATTAATAATTCCAAAATTAAATTTCCTATTTGCAGTTTGTTTATTTTTTATTATCGATGAACTATTATTGTATCTCATCTTATTATGTGTTCTTAATTACATTCAAGACATCGTTAAGACAAGATTGACGACTCATCTTCAAAGAATATCATCGACTTTACAAGTCCATTTATCCCGTAAATAACACAATAAAAACTCGACCAAGAAACACGTAACTCATTCAATAAAATTGTACCTCAAGAATCAAACCCACGCGTGGCCGTGGAGCCCACTGATTTATCCCACGGACTCCATTCCAAAATTAGACCTAACAAGCGAATTGTCCTTAATCTATTTAAATAAATACCTTCAAATGCTCTACGGTCTATTATTTATTATTATTGCCATGTTAGCAGATAACCTAATGGGTCACCTGATCATAAGTAACCCTCGTTCATGGAAATTTTCAAGTTTTCAATGTCAGGGTCCACTGCGGGGCCAATTTTTCATTGTGTCACTAAAGCCACGTCTAATAGATAGCTGATGGTGACTGGTAACTGTCAGTCATGGACTCCTATCTGGACATCACAGAGCTACCTATCGTATCGAACTCTTCTTAAACCTCGTTTAAATAAAGACAAGTCATAGCGCTCATTTTAGATTTCAATGAAAAATGGTAAATTGCGTATACAATGAAACGGACATTAGTGTAACTCTTGCGCTGATTTCAATGGGTCCAGCTAAAAATCAGCGCTACAGCTTCATAGCTGTAGCTGTATGCTGAGCTGGTCGTCCCTTCAGTGCACATCTTAAGCACAGTTTCTTCTATTTTATTCGTGTGCTGAATAAAAGTATTTTATTTCTTTCTTTCTCATTACAAAATACCTAACACGGCAATCTTCGTTTAAGATTCAATTTAAAATGCAAAAACATTCTCTCACAATAGTAATGTTCTAAATCTCACATGGGAATGTTAACGATATGTAAATGAAAAGATTAAGAGTACACATTTTATTGGGTACATCTTGATAACCAGTCACGTGGTTCACGTGGTCCGAATGGAAACGAATACGGTAGCATGTGAAGATTTTAATACATGCTTGAATAGAGGTGTTATTTTTTAAAAAAAATAATTTCTTTCTAAACCTTAATTGTTTAGATAAATTAGTTTTAACTCAACAAAGTCGGTGGAAATTGTGAGAATTTACTAGAGGAATACTAGATAGCAAGAGCGAAATTTAAGAGAGGCCTATGACCAAAAGTGGACTTTTCTGATCTGATAATATTGTTAAAAAAAGTACAAATACTAATTAAGTATATGAATACGATTATTTACTGAATTCTGTAGTTATTAAGAGAGAAGATTACCCAACTGACATCAAGTATTTAGTAATTGCTTAACTGTTGCCCTATTAATATGTTTATCGGGTTTTCGAGCCTTTACTAATAAATTATTTTCTATCTTTCTTTCTTTAGTATGGGCTTAAAAACCCAAATATGGCCGAAATCAGCATTCAATTTGATTTTTTTTTTATTGTTAGAAAATCTGCGATCAATTTCTAAAACTTTGAGCAGGTGAGTTATATGTTCCTGTCGTTGTAAGGGAAGTAAGTGGTCCAGTTGCCTCTTCTCTTATTCCTCAAAAATCAAGTCCGATAATATGTTGTCTTTACAGTCGTTTTGGGTAGTTGATTATAGTGAGTTGAGTTGCCAATACATTTGGATGTTTGGCAAGTCGTTTCATTCAATTTGATAAAGTAAAAACTAGATAGAAAATTAAATACAGTCATCGGTGTTTTCTAAACAACCTTAAACCATTTGCAAATACTATTATAAACTTATTCAAATACTATTAACCTCAACACTTATCATTCTTGCAATACAAAGAATACATAAACGTACAGAGCCATAGTAAACATTGCATGTCATTAAACGTGAAGAAATGCTGATAAGGTGAAAAACAAGCGAATTGTTAGCACCGTCGATTACAAGGCTTGTGGAATTCAGAATATAAAGGAAGAGGTCATTGTTTTATACCATTTATTAGAGGATTTGTCAGTTTATCCTTGCGATAGGATAAGGGGGGTAACGGGATGCGCTTTCTAGCAATAGGTAGCTATACCCCGTGTTGGATTTAGGTCCCTGATTAAACTTTGAGTGTGAGCAGTAGATTTTAGTTAAAATGATTATACTTTTACCGAATACATCGAACATAACTTTGACATTTGATTCTGTTAGATTTTACTCTCTACAATATCCAGTCTAACAAAACTTAGGTGATTTCTTTTTTCATAAAAAATCGTTCCTTTCAATTTCAGATCTACACCACTCGATAAACAATAGTAAGTAGGTTTTCTTGATATAGAAGTTAAAACGATAAAGGTTAAGTTTTAATAGTTATACACTGCTGATAACATAGTTCAGAGTAGTTCAAGTAGGTGAGTTCACATATAAGGTCATTCGTTATTATATTAGTTACGCGGTAGGTATTACAGTGTTAAGTAAGAGTATAATGGGACTTAATGTTGGTTTTACTTGTAACTGGCTGGAAAACTGGAGAACCTAAGTACTAAATTAAAAAAAAACATATGAAGTACTTACTACCTTCCGCTGCCAGTTACAAAATGTCATGGGTTCAATTTAATATAGTTTAATACAGTCCAATTTATTTCAAGTTACGTAAATAAGTAAACCAAGTAGATTAATGTTCAGACTAAACAATAACTTTGACACAGGTTTCTACGTATTTTTGTTTTGAAATATAATATGGAATGAACTCCAACTATGACTTGTGTATGACTCACGCCTCTTCCTTAAGAGTCGATCAGAAGTAACAGTGTCTTCTGTCATACCCAACATACATAAAAAACAAATGCCGGTGACGGCCGACCAACATGTAACCCGTTTACAATTGCCGTCATTGAACTATGTGATACTCTTGACAGTTGGTTGTTATTTGCGCACATTAGAAGTTGGCGAGCCAATATGGAAACGTGGCATTAAACATACTAAAGTTAGGCCGTTCAGAGAATGCGTTCCTGACACCTATCAGTTAGTCACGAAAAATATTGTTTACGAAGTTATTTGACGCTCAGTTTGGCACAAAATTATAACATTCATTGATTTTTGATATAACAATGTTGTTTTAATGCTCATCAATTGTTAAAACGGTAAACAACCAGCTAAAATATTTTTATCGTAACCGCAACGCCAGTACTAAGTTACGTGTCAGGAACGCATTCTTTGAACGGCCGATGTATAAAGACACATATTGCCAAATGTTTATAAGCCGCAGCAAGTAGAACGAGATATGAAAGAGGCAGGTACACCCACATCCGTGTAACCCACTAACCGATGTTTCGTAACCATTATCTACGCTAATTGTTGCTTCAAACTGATCCGAGACTAAGTGAGAGTAATTATTGGATGTTTGTAGAGCTTGAACCCATGGGTTCTAGGCTAAAAGGTAAAAACAATTTGTTTATAGGATCACTTTCTTGCTGATTTTCGGTCATACTCGTATACAAAGTAATACACAATTTTAGAAGAAAATAACGTTAAATATATGGTCGCTATAAATTACCACACTCACTGTATCTACAAGACTCTCTTCTCAAGATTGAACCCTTAGTGACTGTTGTGTTTAGCACTGGATTAACTTTTAGTCTTCATTCAACATCTCAACTTGATTTCATCATTTTGCAACCTTAAGTAATTAATTTAAAACACATAATTAATATTATCATTAATCGAATTCACAAACAAAATATTAATTTGTTTAAAGTTACATTAATAAAAAAATACATGAAAGTCTCACATGTGCATGTGTATTTGAAACGGTCACTTTACATGCTCACATCCGTTCACACATCCTGTAAGGAATCTCGCTCCGTTCTTTATGCGAGCACCTACAAAAATTCCAGATATTTGATGCTCTTGCACTCGGTAGGGCTGTGTGTAATGTATATTTTGTTTATCAAAGATTAAGAAGGCCTTTTATTTTTATATTAGAATTATATTAATAAGAAATATTCATTTAAACCATTTGATGGTAAGTAAGTAAAGAACAAGTATACCTTTGTAAAGATCTTCTTCTAGATATCTTTCCATTTAGTTCGAATAGTTGCTAACTGTAATAGATTTAAATCGATCTATAATTATACTATCATCTATCGAAACTGTGCTTTTTTGAGTCATACTTTTTTTTTTTTAGTTGGAGGAAATCACCGGGTCGGACCGGGTATGTTTTTATGTTTTTTTTTTTATTGCCATGTAGGCAGACGGACATGGGAGTTGAACCGCACTAAAACCTCCAACCGCTCACACTCAGCTTTCGAACCGCGGCTGAGGCCAGAACCCAGCACGGGGTTATGAGGGACCGCGCGACGCGTTACGCCCACGGCACTCTTTCCCGTCGCGCCGCCCCCTTTGACTCATACTAAATGCACACTCATATTCATCACTAAACAAAAACTAAAAATTCGCAAACTCCCTCCAACATCAATGGATTATTATACTAAAAAAATAAAAAAGCATCGGTCGTAGGCCCTCGTAACTCTGATCCCGTGATCTTTATTTAGCACCATTTGCGGAATCTTAACAACTTCTGATTCATGTACCTCCATTGTAGTCTCACTGTTTATTTGGGACACTGTTTAACATATTAACTTTTCGAATTACTCGGATGGTTGCTTGGACTTGCTATTTTTTTTACTTGCATCGACGTATGCTGTATGGTCAAGTATGTGTGAATAAGAAAATTATCTCATGAAGAACAAGGTGTTATTGAACATCAGACTTATAAACCGAAATGTATATTTTACCAAAAAGATAAGTAGAGTAATCATTTCAGTTTAAAAAACTATTGTGAATACAAATTACTGTACCAACCCATTACTGCCCACTGCTGGGCTCAGGTCTCTTCAGAAGAGGGATTAGGCATAGTCCACCACGATTGCCCAGTGCGCATTGGGGACTTCACATATCTTCAAAGGATTTTTAGAACCCTTTTCCAACATGCAGGTTTCCTCACGATGTTTTCCTTCACCGTTTTTAGCCAGTGGTGTTGTGAAAAATTGCACATAAATCTTTTTCACATTTAAATTTAGAGGTACAAGCCGGCCGGGTTTGAAACCGCGACCTCCCGTTCGGAAGATCGCGCTTCGACCACTCGGCCACCACGACTACTTACTCGGCCACCACGACTACTTGCGTGAATGCAAATAGTGAATCAGAACTAAAAATTCAATTCTTAGTTTGATCAGAAGCTAATAAAGGGCCCGTTAAAGTTACAATTTCACATATTTTAACTGACTCATAACTACAGTAAACAAAAATAATATATACCTTAAACTTTAAGATCCTTGACATATGTATTGTACATGTACCTATGTAAGATCGTGTGTGGGAACATTACACAGAAGTTACTCTAAAAACGTTGTTAAAGTCAGTTTTGCACAAACAAGCTATTAAAGTAGCGACATGAGACATTACGGCCATCTGTCTGTGGCGAGACGCAAAGTGACTGTGTTGCAGTCAATGAAAGAATATGTAAAAATGATTATGTGATTTTCAATAGCTTTTTCCAGGCTATTTTGATTTAGAAATAAGATGTCATTTAATTAACAAGAAGAAAATATTAATTGTGCAATGTAAATAATGCTATCAACATTCAAATTTCCTCCCTATTATTTGCAAATCTGCAAAGAGTTCGATAGGTACCCAACTAAACCTAACCCCCCAACTCAAATAAACTTATATCAAACACTTTTATTGATATTTATAAATCTCAACGACTACGCCTACGACTAAACTCAGACATTGAAGCGATTATCAGACTATGTATAATAATGTACATATTCGTTTTTGTGTTTTGTGTAACTCTTCACGGTTTACGTAACTCAGCTTTTTCGATTGACTTTTGTTTTCAGTGAGATAATTTACATCCATTCCTCAATGCCTCTATAAATTATATTATTAATTACCTACTAGGTGACCCGCGCAACTTCGTCTGCGTTACAAAGGAGTTCAAAAATTGTAGCCTATGTGTTATTCTGATGTATAAGCTATATTGTGGTAAAGTTTCATTCAAATCCATTCAGTAGTTTTTACGTGAAAGAGTAACAAACATACATCCATACATACAAACTTTCGCCTTTATAATATTATTATGATTAATTTTTCTGTCCTTAAAATATTTCATTTCATTTCTGGAACTGCAACATGGGTAAAGAGCAGTGCATGTAGCGCGTGCACATTCGCCGTCATGCTCGTGAACACGACCGTGTCTCATGCTTTATCTGCGGGCCATGTGCACTGCCTTGCTGTTTATTCCTTTTTATCTCAATATACTACTGTAGCTTTTGTAAAAAAATGTAGACTGTAGTTGTAACAATAACATGATATCTAGTTTATATTGTGTTTGTAGAGACGAGAGATGGTTTATGGTAGGTAGGAAAAATAAAGTTATATACAACACTTTCCAATGTATTGACCATAGATGACCCAAGAAAAAGATTTAATTAAAAAACTTGAGAGGTGTCAAGGGACACCCGGATGGAACGGAGTTCCTTTCGATTAATTAGTGATGGAATAACTTAAAAAAATAAAATTTTATTAAAATTCCAGTTTAAGTTATACTTTAATAAAATATTTTGGTCACAGCGTCATCTAGCGATAATCATCTAAAACAAAAAAAGTGTCGTGACAACTTATCGTAAGAATTTCCGTCTAGCCCCCTTCCGATAACGCGCGATAAGGAACTTCGTTCCAAAAGGTTTCAGACAAGAAAGTATTTGTTGAAACCTCAGTTAGTGAAGTTTAGTGAACCAAATGAAAAACTACTGAAATAACTCAATTAATTTGAATATCGCGGTAAGAACCCGTTGAAAATGCATGAAAGTATTATAGAAAACCGCGAGTGTCTGAATAAGTTTACTACTGAAAGATATTTAAAGCTAACAAGATTCTAGGAAGGCTTCAGTCAAAGCAAAGTTTTAAACTTAATTTTGCAGAACATCTCAAGAAACAGTCATTCTTCCAGTTATTCCGCGATCAGTCACAGTTCCAAGGACATAATGACCTCGTACGACCATAACTCAGTCGAGTAAGCCTCGAGTTATTATTCATCGGTTATTAACAAAGGAATCGTTTATCTGAACTGATTTATACCGTATTCAATGTATGAACGCCGTTTATGGACTAAACTGTCGTGGTTACTATGAAAAATTGATGTAGGCTTAGGATTTTACGACGTTAGTTTGAATTTCATGAGTGTTTTAAAGTATATTTTGAGGGCCTACAAATTTTATAAGTAAAAATAATAAATTCGTTTAAATATTATTTTAACCTAGTAAGACTTTAAGCCTCCCCCAAAATTCTCCATCACGACCCATGTTGCGTTGCTTACAACCAGTGATTTCCTGCACCCCAGACCAGGTCGTCTATCCATCTTAGAGATATTCTGTTATAGAATTAACAAATCTAAAGTACTCACTGTATCTCTTATCAAAGACCAGCTCCTGGCACTTCTCTAGCGGCCTCATACGAGCCTCAGAGGAGTAAGCTCTGCCACTCGGTTCGCAGCGGTAGACGGCACCAGGACGTGAGATATTGTTATAACGAGCCGGGTATCTATCATCTTCTGGGGCTCCAACCAGGATCCTGTTGACAAAATAAACATTTAATATGCTGTCAAATCTAGTAACGTAAAGATGAGGTTAATAAAGGAGATCTTGGTGCCTTAAGATACAGGTTTTTTTCTTTCACTTGGATGAAATCACCGGATCTGTGGGAGTTAAACCGCACTAAAACCTCCAACCGCTCACACTCAGCGTCAGAACCACGATTGAGGCCAGAACCCAGCACGAGGTTTGGAGGGACGGCGCGACGCGTTACGCGCTCAGCACTCTGTCCCGTCGCTCCGTCCCCAACAGCTGTAGCTGTAGCAAGTTTTTGGCACGGGACTTTCAGAATACAACAATTATCCATGGATATGGTGGGCCGATACTCATTACCGTTACGGGAGTTCATTCCAAATCGGTGTAGTTGTAATTAATTTTGAGTTGTTTATTGTACCTTTTGAGAAGTGTTGTAGTGAGAAATAAAGATGGTTGAATTACCTAGATTTAGTAATGCTGTTGCAATTCTTGAATTTATTGAAATGAAATGAAATACTTTATTTTCAACATTGATGACGTACTCATTCTTGTTGACGTCAAAAGTTAAAAGCTACCACCAGTTCGGACACAAAAAATAATTATTATAGCCACCGTCCTGAGAAGAACTGGCAAGAAACTCAGCGGGTATGTCTTTTTTTGTATAATGTGCTTTTATTTAAGTATTTGTACAGTATTATACAATTTTACATTAAATATAAAAATAAAATGAAAATGTGAGTGTCATTGGTTACAACGCATAAAAATCGTGATTTATAATGACTACATTTTCTAGTCCTTGCGCAATCAGTATTTAAACTTTCACTGCAAAAAACACGTACAGTCATTTTGACAACACAATGCGTCATCACCTTATTTATTGTGACGTCACAGCTAAGCACCAACTTGAATCACCTAACTGACTCAAGTTCGCTGAACCTTGAGCCCCCATTGACGACAAAACGGTAAACAAAATCAGTTCAAGTGTCGCGTCTTTCGTTTGGCGAGGCCCCATTCTTACGAGCGTTTTTTGAACTCGCGTTAAAAAAGCTCTCGAAAAAAATGTTCTTTTAATTTAATTTTACTTTTTAGTTATGCATGCTAAGGATATTACGAATGTCGGTTTTGGAGTTTTTTGCGAACGCATTTATTTATTTTCAACAAATAATGTGTTCTGTAATATTAACTACACTAGATGTACAAGGTGATTTCTTAGTGAGGGTACATATTGAAGGTCATGGTACGTGATGGTTATATACGACCAGTAAAAATATTATTACGAAACAATATGTCTTAATGCCTTAGTAATCGCAACTTAAAAATATCTAAAATCCTTGCAAAATGATGGTTTTTCGATAGCTGATGGGTGTGGCGGAGGTGTGGGGTGCGCGAGATCACTAGAAGTCGTTAGTCAACACTCTTTTAGTCGAAATTGTTTATGTTTGGAGTAGTTTTGTCGAATTTAGATTTAAAAAAATATTTTTTTTTTGTAATTTTACTTATTTTTTGTAATATTCCGTATAAGAACAGAGTACTCATCACTAGGGGTGTGCGAATATCGTTCGAATCGAATCGAATTGAATATTAAAATTCAATTCAAACTTCGAATAATTCGAATCTTCGAATTATTCGAAGTTCGACGAATATCTTTAATGGGCTAGATGTCTACAAAATAGTCGTAGTCGTCGTAGTCGAATTCGATACTATTCGAAATTCGACAAATATTCGAAACTTTTCGAATTATTCGAAATTTTTCGAATATTCGGCAAATTTCGAATAATTCGAAGATCCGAATTATTCGATTCGAGTTTCGAATCGAATATTCGTATTCGATTCGGAACGAATAATTCGTGAGTTCGAATTATTCGCACACCCCTACTCATCACCCTCCTGCAATATGCCTTCTTTAAAAAATCACCCTGTATAGAGATTATTTAAAATTCATTTGAAAGGTTAGGAAGAACTCTTTTGACAATGGCATTTTGACAGTGAATATTTGAAAACATGCAGAATTAAAAACAACCTTTTTATTAAGTAACGTTGCATTTTAACTTTGAAGAATCTTAGATAAACACAAAACATCAATGCGCGTAAAAAGCGCTAGTAAGAATGTGCCTAACCGCGATATCGAACCCTGGTCTATTTGCGTGCTGGCACCGTGCCAATGGCGGTTGGATGCGTGCGTGACCTGTTTTCTAGCCGAATGATTCGTCTGAGGTCTTAAACTTCTTGATTACTTTGAAGTTAACTATACAATTAAGAAAACAATTGAATCGCAGAAAAGTATAAATATTTCGAATTTGGATAGAGTTTAAAATAACAGAGTAACTAGTAACTAGACTATTTTTTTTTTGTTTTAGTTTGAGGAAATCGCCGGATCCGCCGCGGGGCTGGTGGGGTATGTGGGAGATGAACCTCACTAAAACCTCCAACCGCTCACAATCAGCGTCCGAACCCCGGGTGGGGCCAGAACCCAGCACGGGGTTATGCGGGGTGGCGCGACGCGTTACGCACTGCGGCACACCTTCCCGTCGCGAATTACTTTCTTAGTATTACATCAATTAATGTTGTTTTTCGTGTTACCGTTAATAACTAGTTTAATGCATATCAAATTATTTTCAAAGTTTATATTTTCATACGATTCTAAGTTTCAAACGAGAAATTATATCAGTTACTTAGATACAATTCATATCAGTAAAGAATTCTAATTGGTTGTGCCTATAATCTCTTTTTAATTGTCAGTAGAGATAAACCATCGACTACGTCAAAACACCAGTTAAAATAAATAATCACGACTACTAAACTGTTAGAAAGACACAAAGTTCTAATACCACGTTTCCATATTGGCTCGCCAACGTCCAATGCACGTACTGAACAAATGACAGTGTCGACCAATAGTTGATAGTTGGCGAGCCAATGGAAACGCGACATAACCTTTGGCTCGATTGCTAAAAACAATCACTTAATGAAGTTTAACAATACAAATGTGAACTAACCAAAATTGGCGTTTGTCTCGAAAACCACATATGTGTGTTTAAGACCCTTCATCAAAATATAGTAGAAATCGTTTTCAATGTTATTTTAATGAGTATTTTACATGGTTGTATGTCATCATTACGTCGTTAATTTTAGTCATTAGCACGAGCTATCAACTTAAACTATTTATAATCTTTGATCTCGCAACCCATCAGTTGATCCACCAGTAAAATACAAGACAGTGTAAAGTTAATAAAAGAGTCTAGAACCAACTTGGTGGCAAGTGTTTACGGTTTTTTTTTTTTGTTTTAGTTGGAGGAAATCGCCGGATCCCCCCCCGCGGGTGGGGTATGTGGGAGTTGAATCTCACTAAAACCTCCAACCGCTCACACTCAGCGTCCGAACCCCGGCTGAGGCCAGTCGCGAAAGTGTTTACGGTAGCTAACGCACCCTTGCAACATTAGAGTGTAGAGCAGACTACGATCCTCAATCTCATTTAAAGTAGGACCAGTATTAAGGCTAAACTACTATTCGCATTAGGCACACATGGTGGACTATACCTGATCCGTCTATTAAGCAGACCTGAGCTCAGCAGTAGCAGCTTTTTACATGAGAAATCATAGGGCTTGACTAAAAATTATCAACCTGCATTGTGGTCGCGTAGTGGACCTTTGTTCCCTCTACTGACAAGACCTGAGCTCAGTAATAGGTTTTTGAATCGACGGGCTCTAGCATAGTGACAAAACGCAATTTGACAGGATAGCCATTTGAATTTTCTACATTTAAATCTCTGTAAATAAATATGATTTTAAAATACAATTTTCAGGACAAAAGATTAGGCAATTTTAGTCTATGCAAAAAAACGATTTTCGTCATTTTGTTGGTAGTACCAGTATAGACATGAGATGTCATAACTTCTTTTTTTTTTATTGCTAGGTAGATAAACGAGCATACGGCCCACCTGATGGTAAACGGTCACCGTCGCTCATGAACCTCTGCAATGTCAGGGCGAAGAGGGGCCGTTATCTACCGCCTACCCATACAAGAGTTTTCTTAAACCTCGTTTAAAGAGGGACATGTCATAGCGCTTCGGGAACACCGCGGACGGGATTCCATTCCAAATCGGAATGGTACGGGGCAAAAATGATCTTCTGAATCGAACTGTATAAGAGCGCAACCGTTCCAAGTAAAGGTGGTGAACCTTGCCCCTGCGGCGTGTGGTGCGATGGTAAAAAGGAGATGAAAGAATCATCTCAAAGAGTTCCTCGGAGCATTCCTCATGGACCAGACGATACAGAATGCACAGAGAGCTGAAATCTCTCCGTACACTCAGAGGCTCCACTACAAATTATCTTCACAGTTCCTGATCATAGCTCCCGAGACAGACGACATTCCCATAGGATACGGGGTATATTTCCGTATCGCCGGAAGGGGACTATTTCGAGCCCACCTCAAATCTCGCGATTTACTGGACTTTGAACTCGGCTATTTCGGTGTTAATGAAGTGTTGCCGGTTACCCGTGATTGCTTCTAAATGTGGAAGTATTGAATGAATACTTTAAAGTAAATTTCATTGGTGTTTGTAGGAGATTTATGGTGTTTTTTGATGGTCTTAATCATGCTTCAATCACTAAATTTTGTTTTTTTTTTTTTCATTTTAGACGACTGCTATTGTGACTAATAACAATCAATGATCATCATAGACCATTTACTTAATTCATTAATTTTGAAACTTATGAATTATTCTACTTTGATGTATTGATGTATTTCTTGGCAGAAATACAGGATGCCCAGAAAGTAGTGTTAAGCAGAGATCCAGAGATAGAGCATAATGTGCAGTTCGATCCAACTTGAGAGATAGGATATCTTAGATCAAGGTCTGATGTTGGAGCTGGAAGGTGGCCACAGGAACTCCGTCAATAAGCAAGATAACCTCATCGTGTTTGGTCTTAGAGACCATGAAGCGTCCTGATGAGTACTTTTAGAAAATTCCCGGGAACAATTCCTATACGACGCAGACGAACTTGCGCAGGGCAGCTAGTTAATCTATAGTTTAAATTTCCATAAAACTTAGGCTATTCCACTCAAAAACAATTGTAATGAATCAAAGTCACTCATAATCGTTTCCGTAGTCCGTATTATTTGGAACCCTCATAACGGAAAACCCTCTATTAACCAGGGGGTAAATCATCCCTTTTTAATTTTCCCCGCGACGTACCAAGTCATATGATGGTACAGTGTAATAACAATTACAGAGGGTCTGTATGATTACATTAATATCCGAAAACCACGCAACGTTTAAGCTATCACTAAAATAAATACGAATCCTCATGTTTTTATGAATGAAGTACGATTTTATTATACATTTTTATTTCATACTAGCTGACCCACACAACTTCGTCTGCGTCACATAAGGAAATTTTCTCACCGTTTAAACCTTCCCTTGTACGAATATTTCAAGATTAAAATAAGTCAAATCGGTTCAGTGGTTCTCGAGTTTTAGCGAGACTAACGAACAGCAATTCATTTATATATATAAGATTTTATAAATTTTGCTATGTAAGCGCAGCAAAATATATCTCTTACGACATCACATCAAAAACTTCTAAAAACATTGTTTTCTTTAGTGTATTATGCGTGTTTTATAGAGCATTTGAAGCAAGAACCTGTTTTCTTAATCTGTAAAAAAGCATGAAAATCCATTGTGTAGTTTTAAAGATTTAAGCATACCTACACGAAAATACACTCCGAGAAGCGACTTTGTTTTACACTATGTACAATTTGCAGCATTTATTTTACTTTCGAATTATTTAATTAATACTTCAAACCTACATTGTCATAAAGATAATTATTACAAATCAAGTATAATGTCTCCGATGTTATTCCACAGGTGAGTCACTCCCCTCACTCTACACATGGCAGGTTGCCAGACAGCTGCACAACGATATTAATACATTTAAATAAACTTTTACTCATTTACACTTGTGTTTTGAAAATGATTTTTAAATATAGATCAAATTATATTTTAATAACGTTAATCTGTTTACGCATAAGTAACAACAACGCAAACAAGAACTAGATTTTACTTGAAGACAGATTGTCTTGTTTTAAAAAATGATGATTTACACGAGCTTACAGCTACCTTAAAAATATCATGAGTGCCCGAACATTGACCGTTACCAATCACTGACTATACAATACGAAAAGTATCAATCTCATTTACAGAGTGACATATCATAGCGCTCCAGGAACACTTCTTTTGTTTAATTTGTTGAAATAATTTTAGATCCCTTAACTTCAAAATACATTTCGCTTCCAAAAATATTGTCAACCAAACTGAACATAAAACAATGAAGAAACAGTTACCTTTCCACGTATCGTTTTACCGTAATATTTAAGATTATATCTTCCAGCATTATAAACAGCGTGAAGTGATATGTACTTCCTCAAGGCGGCGCCGTGTCCAATCTCTCGACCGACCCATTACGGATTAGTAACACCACTACCTATTCAACACGGTGTTATTATCTTTTATATCATATTATTTTAAACATTTATACATTTTCTAAGGTTTTTGATATTAAAATGTGATGTAAGTGGAATCTGAAGTATGACTAAAAAAATTCTTCAAACAATCGCGGTTATCTACATCACTTACACTATTACTAAAAGTACTTTTTCGTAATACTTTCATGCATTTTCAACGGGTTCTTACCACGATATTTCATTAATTGAGTTGTCTCGATATTTCAACGTTGTTGCAAACGTCATGATCACGAGAAGACTGGATACTGCGGGTCGATTTAAGAGCAAACAAATCTGTCTACCCTCTTTCTCGTTCGTTTTTGGGTACCACTGGAACTCGAACTCACATCACGACAAACCACACTCACTGTATCTACAAGACTCTCTGAGCATGACCCCGCGAGTGACTGTTGTGTATAGCACTGGATTCCACATACTCTATAATCTGAAGCCGTCATCCCTGTTAAAAGTGCTATGTCTTGAAATCTCGATAGCTTCTTTAACCATCCTTGGTACGTAAGAAAAGTAGTATAGAAAACAGCGAGTGTCTGAATAAGTTTACTTTTTCGTACCTTTGTTATTGCTACAAAACTAATAAAACTACCTAAAACTAATCACCCAAAACAATCAACTACTTAGTATATTTATTAGCTTCTATCAAACCTTCATTAAAACGAAGATTAAAAATCTGGCATCATCAACACAGATTAGCTTGGTCGGCAAATATTTGTGTAAGTCAAACATTGGCGTGTTGGTTCCAGCGTGCGATGAACCTAATCAGTGTTCATTGTGTTAAAGAATACGTGTGGTATAGGACTTGAAGGGTATTATATGAGTTAAAAACAATGGTATCATGAATTATGATATACGGACAAAGATATATTGTTAGGTGACTTTTCTCTAATTCCATTTAATTGTTTGTAGAAGCGGGTATTACGTCGATTTAAAGGAAGGACTTCCGGTTGTGATGAATCATTTTATAAGAGTGTTGTTAGATTCTTTTAATTTTATTTTATGCGAACGGAAATACTAGTGGCGCCATCTGATTTATTTCTCAAGAAAGTATAAAAGGCGTGTAAGCTGTCGTTTGAATACAGTAGTCGACGTGATTTCAAAGTGAACAGAGTTGAGAGTAATTGTGACTGAGTTTTGGAGGATAATTGTACTGATTTTGGAGGATGGTTATACTGTTTTTGGAAAATGAATAAACTGTTATTGTGAACCAAGGAATTTTCATTGTGTTTCTGAACTGAACCCAATAGTTCAGAAGCGGGATCGACGGAAAAAGGTACCACTTTTTCTTGTACTGCGCCCACAGAAAACCGTAAGTCACTGATATTACATCTTTTTTAAAGTATTCATTATGGATGATACTGAGCTCAGCTTACAAAAAAAATGAGTTTCAAATGGACGCTCATTATGTATGAGAGGATCCATTTTTTTTTTTTCTCTATTTTATTTTCATTTCCCCACACTCTGGTTTGAATACTACTTAGTTGAATTCCGTTACATTAAAGTCTCTTTTTTTCTCTTTTTCACGTAACATCGAGTAACTATGGCTGGACTGGACTGGACTGGATTGGATTGATATGTCATGGTTGCGGGAAGGCTCGAGGTAAAGAGTCGAGTAACTATGGCTGGATTGGATTGGATTGATATGTCATGGTTGCGGGAAGGCTCGAGGTAAAGAGTCGAGTAACTATGGCTGGATTGGATTGGATTGATATGTCATGGTTGCGGGAAGGCTCGAGGTAAAGAGTCGAGTAACTATGGCTGGACTGGATTGGATTGATATGTCATGGTTGCGGGAAGGCTCGAGGTAAAGAGTCGAGTGACCATGGCTGGGACTTGGATGGACTAGGTTGATGCAGGACTAGGTTGATGCAGGACTAGGTTGATGCAGGACTAGGTCGATGCAGGGCTAGGTCGATGCAGGGCTAGGTTGATGCAGGGCTAGGTTGATGCAGGGCTAGGTTGATGCAGGGCTAGGTTGATGCAGGACTTGGGTTGATGCTGGACTTGGGTTGATGCTGGACTTGATTGATGCTGGACTTGGATTAGTACTGACTAGGTTGATGCTGAATTGGATTGGTACTGACTAGGTTGATGCTGAATTGGATTGGTACTGACTAGGTTGATGCTGAATTGGATTGGTACTGACTAGGTTGACGCTGAATTGGATTGGTACTGACTAGGTTGATGCTGAATTGGATTGGTACTGACTAGGTTGATGCTGAATTGGATTGGTACTGACTAGGTTGATGCTGAATTGGATTGGTACTGACTAGGTTGATGCTGAATTGGATTGGTACTGACTAGGTTGATGCTGAATTGGATTGGTACTGACTAGGTTGATGCTAAATTGGATTGGTACTGACTAGGTTGATGCTGGATTGATACTGGACTGGACTGCGCTGCCTTGAATTGGGGCTGGACTGGACTGCGCTACCTTGAATTGGGGCTGGACTGGACTGCGCTACCTTGAATTGGGGCTGGACTGGACTGCGCTACCTTGAATTGGGGCTGGACTGGACTGCGCTACCTTGAATTGGGGCTGGACTGGACTGCGCTACCTTGAATTGGGGCTGGACTAGACTGCGCTGCCTTGAATTGGGGCTGGACTGGACTGCACTGCCTTGAATTGGGGCTGGACTGGATTGCACTGGGGCTGGATTAGTATTGGACTGGACCTGGATTGGTATTGAGATTGGACTGGACCTGGATTGGTATTGAGATTGGACTGGACCTGGATTGGTATTGAGATTGGACTGGACCTGGATTGGTATTGAGATTGGACTGGACCTGGATTGGTATTGAGATTGGACTGGACCTGGACTGGACCGGGATTGGACTGGACCGGGATTGGACTGGACCGGGATTGGACTGGACCTGGATTGGTATTGGACTGGGCCTGTATTGGACTGGGCCTGTATTGGACTGGGCCTGCATTGAAGCTGGATTGGACCTGGAGCTGGATTGGACCTGGAGCTGGATTGGACCTGGAGCTGGATTGGACCTGGAGCTGGACTGGACCTGGAGCTGGATTGGACCTGGAGCTGGACTGGACCTGGAGCTGGACTGGACCTGGAGCTGGATTGGACCTAGAGCTGGATTGGACCTGGAGCTGGATGGGACCTGGAGCTGGATTGGAGCTGGGCCAGATTGATAGGTTGCGGGAAGGAACAAGGCCGAATGATCAGGCATATCTGATATTGGAGTAGATAAACAAAACTAGGAAATACAAAGGAAGACGCGGAGACTGTCTCCAGGATTTCGATGAATAATGGCACAAAGAGACAGATAAGGGGTAACATTCGGAAACGTTATCAGGGTTCTTAAATGATTGAACAGAACGGCGGAGCGGCAGTCACCACGAGGAATATGGACAAGTAAGCCAAATGATATTAATTCTGCCTTACATCGTTTTATGGCAAAAGATAAAACTATTCAGTTTCAACTAAACAAAGAGACCGACTGAATAAAGGAAGAAAAAAAAGGGGGAGAATAGATTTGATTCATTATGGAACATGTCTGGGAGGGATAGAAGCGAAAGTTGATGGAACCCTCTCCTTGTCGTGAGAGTTACGCCGGACTTCACACAGATTGTTGAGCAAAATAGTTGAGTTTGAAGAATCATTAGAGCATTATACACGATGACTAATCTACTATTTCGCTATAAAATCTCAGGTTAGCAGGATGTGTCTTGTTTACTTCACGGGGTGGATCATAGAGCCATTAGTGCGTAGGTGGCGTAATTTAGCGAAGAAGAACTTGCGGAACCATCAAAGTAGGGCAATTCGGGGAGTCGTGAGATACAAGTGACAGATCATTACGCAGACAACTATTCATTGGAACCTACCTGGTGCTTCTGAGGTTGATACAGTGGCGGTAATAGGTGTTTCGATTGCGAGGGAGCGATCGCCTTTTGAATTACTAGATAAGGACTGTTTCTGACCAATGCGCGTTACCAATCAAGGGAGTTTGGGTCTGGATCACTCTGGACATATCTGGTAGCAAGGGAAGGTTGGAAAGGCTTTCTGCCCTGCAAGAGTCCTAGAAATCCAAATAAATGCTTACCTACAGCATGTCAACGTTGATGTTCAGTCAAAGTTCTCCTTGATTAAAGGGTCGGACGGAACTGGCTGGATTTGTGTGAGAATGGTAGTTTCTGAACGAACAATGTTGTGAAAGATGTTTTTGGACGAAGCTCAGAGTGAAAGGGATGACAGATAAAGAAGATGGACAAAAGACGCGAAAGACGAACGTTGTGTTAAGAAGAAGTCTATTATTTTTATGAGTCTTGATGGGGGACGATAACAATTTGCCTGCTTTATTGGTGCTGTTTATGCCGGTGTTGCAGGAATGTGCATTGTTGATGGCAGTGTTATTCACTCCTATGTTTTGAGTCAATACTTTTTACAGAAGGTCCGGATATAATTGTCGCTGGAATTCCAGATGAATCGAATGTTCAAACGACATGTGTAAACGCTTGCAGAGTTTGTGTCTGAAGTAGAAGGGAGTATTGTCCTAGAGAATATACGATTGGAAATTAATGTTGGAAAGGATACCATTTTGGGTTGTTGTAGAGTTGACTTCCATGAAAACGCGGTTGACCAGAGCAACAACTGTAGTGATCGACAACATCGAGCGCTTCTAGCTCCAGATATGCTGTTGTGTAGGGATTGTTTCATGTGATTTGCAAGGTCGAGAATTTACAAAAGCCTATCGGATGGTGACTGAGACGGAGGATCTGAACCCCTTATAGTGTCGGATGTGGATTGTGAACTGATGAGAGTATGTTGCAGGAAATATTGGATAGTGAGAAGATGAGAGTCAGATTAATGCTTTTTGTGGACGAATGATTGTTGGCGTATCGTTCTTGGCTCTATATGATCCTGGAGCAAAATGCGACGTATGCAAGTAGAAGGCCTGGCTGGTGTACGTCTGTAACACAACTTCTCTAGTCCCTCTCTGATTACAGCTGGTATCTTGTTTTAGTCGGAGACCCATTGATAGAGCTGTTGTGGCCATTGATGACGTCGGATTGTAACTGCCCAATCGGCAGGTGCGGAAGCTCGGACTATTAGGATAACTGGGAAATTTTGTTATTGATCAAGGCCTTACGTTTTTTTTGAAGTTTATGCGAGTATTGTATTTGTATTTGGTGGGTTTTTGCTCAAAGGAGTTATCTGGTAGATTCTCGAAGTGAGGCACGATGGTGAGGATCTTGTGTTGTAAGAGACGTTGTGACCTATTCAAGATAGAAGGATAGGTATTGTTTCCCGGAGGTGCGAAGTTTCGTTCGCTTGGAGTGCGGCCGTGTCAGGGCTGGAGCATGTGGATGTGATAGAGGGACCACTTCACTTGGACCCATCATTAAAGTGTGATTAGTAGAGCTGAACAAATTCGGAGGATTTAAATAGGAAAAGTCGAAAAGTGGGAATGTGATACTGATAAAACAAGGCAATGAACAGAAGGACACAAATGGACAGAATAGAGGAAATAATTTATTTAATGAAATCGGATACTGTTAATTTCGGACAGGTCATCTCCCTAATGGATTTTGCGAGAAAAGAAGTAGGAATACGTGAGTTGGCAACGCTAGGAAGAGAAACTGGAATCTCAAGATATAGTGAAGAACAAAAACGTGAAAATGAGAAGTCTTCGAAGGCTGTATCCTTCCAATTCTCCCATCTGAATGTCAAACTCAAGACCTCATCAAATTAAACATCAAAAATGTTATCAGGCTTGCAGAATGCTATAACGGTAAAGAAATTTGAAGGGGTGGACTGACATACTATCAGATGATTCAATAAATGAAACAAACTATATGAACTGATACACCGGACAGAAGAGGAAAAGAGGTAGGCCTTTTCGATGGTGGGAATACTAAATAACAGGGATATTATAATGAAGAAACGGCTGAAGACAGGAGTGGAATGAAGGAGGCTTTTGGGCACGTAACGTTTTTTATGGCTTTCAGCTATGGTGCTACGAGGCTAGTGTCGAGGAGTAAAATTCAACCATGGCTTTTTGTGTGGACACTTGAATTCTACGTTGCTTGATTTTTAGTTGGTTGTTTTGGTCTCCTTTTATTTATTTTTTTTTTTTTTCTCATCTTTTAGTAATGGTTGCAATTGATCGGATTTACGGAGAGTTAAACAAGCGCGAGGACTCGCTTAGTTACAGGATGGCCGAGCTGTTAGGTGACTTTTCTCTAATTCCATTTAATTGTTTGTAGAAGCGGGTATTACGTCGATTTAAAGGAAGGACTTCCGGTTGTGATGAATCATTTTATAAGAGTGTTGTTAGATTCTTTTAATTTTATTTTATGCGAACGGAAATACTAGTGGCGCCATCTGATTTATTTCTCAAGAAAGTATAAAAGGCGTGTAAGCTGTCGTTTGAATACAGTAGTCGACGTGATTTCAAAGTGAACAGAGTTGAGAGTAATTGTGACTGAGTTTTGGAGGATAATTGTACTGATTTTGGAGGATGGTTATACTGTTTTTGGAAAATGAATAAACTGTTATTGTGAACCAAGGAATTTTCATTGTGTTTCTGAACTGAACCCAATAATATAGACTACAGGCCCATGAAGAAAAAATATTGGTCATTTGAACCACCAGGTGACCTGTCTAAAACGAAATTCTAGCATAAAATAATAAGATTCAGTATTATGCCGTCACTTGTAAGCTGTCCAACTGAGTGTAGGTGAGCATTTAGGGGATTGCAACCATCGTTTTTTCCCCTTGTCGCATGATTTTTGTACGGCGTTGAGGAATAATGGATTAGAAGCAGTATTTAAATAGTATGATACAGATGCCGTACAAAAATGGGCCACAAAGTCGGATTTTTTTTTTTTTTTTTTCAGACAATTACCGGGGTATATTTAGTCATTTGATTGTATTATGCTAGAATTTCGTTTTAGATAAGTCACCTGGTGGTTCAAATGACCCACAATTTTTCTTCATGGGCCTGTAGTCCAATAAAATATTAATAAACTGTCATACATGAAATAGATTTTCGTATTAATCTTCGAAAATTCGTATCATTAAAACACTAATAAATAGTGTTATAGTAGTCAGTACTAAACTTGTAATAAGTGTAAGTTAAAGCATTCTTTTATTATGGTAAACTAGCTAGTAGTAGTTTCGTCTGTGTCACAAAGAGAGGCAATTTTTTCGTATTTGTTACCATATCCTGGTATGTTGATAGGAGGTGTTTCTCTACTATATCAAAAGCATGTAAATTATACATAGAAACCTTCTTATTGAATTATTCTATTAAAAAATGGCATCAAAATCCGATGCATGGTTTTAAGGAACCACACATTACATGTGGACAGACAGCAAGTAGCGACTTTGATAATAATAACACTAGTTGTTCCGCGCAACTTCGTCTGCGTCACATAACCTATAAGCTTTCCTCGATAAATGGTAATGCAACACTGAAATATTTTTTTAAGTCGGACCAGTGGTTCCTGAGTGTTCAAACAAACAAACAAACTCTTCAGCTTTAGAATATTATAAGTATAGATAGATGATGGAGCTCATTTTCTCAAGAATAATATGTCATAGCGCCATAGTCCTAAGCCAGTCATGCGACAATTCCTGGACTGATTTGTAACAGTAATTGTCATCAATTAGTGCAGCACGCGTCATTGATGACGACGACTTCCTTGATATTGATTCATGATTCTTCGAAAATTGTAAGATGTTACTATTGTTATTGTTTATAATTTACTAGCTGACTCGCGCAACTTCGTCTGTGCCGAAAAAAAAAATTAGGAGTGGACTACCCCTAACATTTAGGGGATGAAAAATAGATGTTGGCCGATTCTCATAGGTACCGGATAAGCACAAAAAAATTCATCAAAATCGGTCGAGCCGTTTCGGAGGAGTTCAAGTTCGAACACCGTGACACGACAATTTTATATATTAGATTATGTAAAACAATATGACTGTTGTTGGAACTATACAACTAATTTTACAATGAAATCGATTTAGTTATTTTTGTTGGGAGTCATCCATCTATTGTGTGACGTCACGCGTTTTGTAAATATTATACATACAGAAAATTCTATATGTAAACAGCGGTTCCGAAATCAGTTTTATTCTCACTTACACTATTACTAAACGGGTTCTTACCACGATTATTTTTAATTGTGCGGTCCCGATATTTCAGCACTGTTTCAAGCGCCATGATCACGGGAAGACTGAAGAACTGCGGGTAGGTCATTTAAGAGCAGACAAATCTGTCTAACCTCTTTCTCCGGACGGCGCGACGGGAAAGAGTGCTGAAGGCGTAATGCGTCGCGTCGTCCCTCATAACCCCGCGTCTGGCCTCAGCCGGGGTTTGGACGTTGAGTGTGAGCGGTTGGAGGTTTTAGTGCGGTTCAACTCCCACATACCCGGTGATTTCCTCCAACTAAAAAAAAAACCCTCTTTCTCGTTCGTTTATACTTTTTAACAGTTATACCCATTTAGATCGTTTATTTTATAAAATGAATATCAAATCAACCAAAGAACGATTAATTATTAAAAAATATTTTTCTTTTATTTTTAAATAATTGAATGACGATGATGATGACTATGAAAATGTCGTTTACTGCCTTTAAAGTTTCGAGCATCATTTACATGTTTCACTGTGTAATAATAAATTATTGTTTAAAATCACATCTCTAACTATATATGTATAATAAATCAAAATAACTGTATGTCTACAATATAGTGTTTTCTACACAGAGCACCTGCCGTGTTGCAACGTGTTTTACATAAGACAATGCAGGTGGAGCGAGTTGTATGTAAATAGTTCTACCGCTCCACATAGCGGTGTAGCTTACTGATGCTTGTCGGAAAGTTTATGGAGAATATTTAGCATATTCAGGTCATTTGGTGTTTGATAAAGATAGTATAGCAGGTGGACTTGGCAGGTTGAAGTGCAGTGGGCAGGACACAGGAACGGATGGCCGATGGGGCCGAAAAGTTCTGGAGTAGCGGCCACGAACCGGTAAGCGCAACGTGGGTAGACCACAAGATGGACCGACGACCTGGTCAAGATCGCGGGAGGTCACTGGATGCAGATAGAGCAGGACCGGCCGTTATGACGAAGTTTGGGGGAGGCCTATGTCCAGCAGTGGACGTCTATAGGCCGATGAAGATGATGATGATGAGGTTGACTTAGGGAAATTTAATAACAACTATAGTTAAAGCCTTCTACAAGACGAATACAACACGATTATAGTCAACACACTAATCAAAAGTTCTGGAAGAGATCAGATACACCTTATTATGCTTTGAACGTGTTAAGGTACTCAATGGCTATCTAAAGAAACCTTATATTTTGAACTGATTTCTAATTTTCCTCCCTTTTTGTCTGACCCTCCTGACGTGGGGTTTCATTTCATTAAAAAGCGCAAGGCTTCTTCGCTAATCAAGTTTAAATAACTGTTTGAATAATACTAAAATGCTTAGTGAAATGTTTTACAAACTTTTTAATTAATACGGTTAATTAAAAAACACTGAAGAAACTATAATATAATCATACGAGATAAGTGTGTGGCGGTTGCCTGTGCGTTGAGTGTGATTAAAAACCTTATTTTTAAAAGAGTTGTTTTCTGACTTCATAAAAGGAAGCTTAAATTATTTTTTTTTGTTTTTGCAAGATAGATAAACGAGCTTATGACCCATCTGATGGTAAGTACCCTTACTCATGAACTTATGCAATGTCAGGACACATACAATACAGGACATTTCTTAAACATTCTTTAAAAAGGTAAGTTAGTTTCTAGATATTTTCTTTGAAAATGATGGCCCAGGGTATTGGTTAACTAGCATCAAAATAACGGTTTAATATAGTCTATAAAGCATCGCGTGTCGATGTGTTCCCACGGGCGCGGTCTCGACTCGCAATATTTCTATTGAGACAATCAGTATTCGCGAGGGTGCGGTATGCGGGCCATTGTAGCATCGAAGGGTTACAAATACTTACAAACTTAGCATTAGAAGACTGGTAATGCCAATTAAAACGACAAATACAATAGTGAATTCATGACTTAGTACATACAGTTACAGGAAAAAAGTTTAACCGATTCCAAAACTAAAAATGGTTCTAAGTTGTATTACGACAGGTTATTCATCCCACTTCAGATAAAGTTACAGATCCACGCTGTATAAGAGACCAGAGAAAGGATGCAGTAAGTACAGGCATTGGAAATATTTCATCCATTCAATACATCCTAATAAAATACCTATTACCTTATATTCACTGAAATTAAATATACATTGACAGTTAAAGATGATCTTTAAAAATTACCGTTTTCACCTAAAAGCAAAGAAGTCTGATGATGGAGAAATTGTGTTAAAATATTTAAAGTACGTTATTTTCTTGAAATAAAACTACAAGTTTACAAACGACGTCTATAAACACAACCAGACCACTTTTCTAAAGAGCTTAGATAAAAACACAATTTACAAAACATCATCTCAATTGTACCACATTCTTTCTATATACTATCAAAATGTTTGTTTCATTTTGTATCTCAATAGTGATGAGCAAATCTGTCTGGTGTCGGTCTTGGTCTTGATATTGCTTACCTAGTCTTGAGACCAAAACTGTAGGACCAAGATCAATTTTGCTCATCACTATATGTCAAACACATAGCTCAATCATTTGTAAAGTTTGATTAACCAGTTTTTAGAACAAGTGTTCGGGACGGAAACTTTATATTAATACATGTCCCGATTAATTGCGATAAATTGTCGTAATTAAAATTACGTTTAAATAATTACGTTTTGTATATTTTCTTGTAATTAATATTTATGACAGGATGATGACATTCCTTCCATCAGGAGGTTCTTACATATAATGAAAAATGCAACCTTCATGGTTGCTACACCTAGGTAGCGACCCCTCAGTGTGACGTTTGAAATTCTGTTCATATAAGAATCCAATCGAATTATTTATTTAATGAAACATTCAGATTCTTTAAAAATAGTAGTCAAATATTAAAATAAACCTTTTAAAATCAATATAGACAATACCTCGAATGCTCTCAATGTATTTCGTAAGTTTAACATATCAATGCAAATGAGAGGGAAAGCGGTGTAGGACGGTTAGGGCGCCTACATACTAACGCGCGGGTGGGAATAGTAATCTTATTAATTTACATTACGAATTGCTGTTCATAGCTTATTAGATTATAGATTGCCCTTTATGCTTACTGTACCAACCCATTACTGCCCACTGTTGGGCTCAGGTCTCCTCAGTAGAGGGATTAGGCATAGCCAACACTTGCCCAGTGCGGATTGAGGACTTCACATATTTTCAAAGGATTTTTAGAACCCTTTTCCGACATGCAGGTTTCCTCACGATGTTTTTCTTTTTAACCAGTGGTTTTGTGAAAAATTGCACATAAATCCTTTTTCACATTTAGATTTAGAGGTACAAGCCGGCCGGATTTGAACCCGCGACCTTCCGTGCGAAAGAACGCGCTTCGACCACTCGGCCACCACGACTTCTAAGCCTTTATACCTTTATGCTTATTAAGATTAAAATGAAATGACGAAATCATTTATTTTATAGAAACCACGAATAAAAATACTTTGCACAAAAAAATATTATTACGCCTCAGACAGTAACCGATTATGATCAGGTGCCCCTGTTGTCTCGTCTACCTACAAGGCAATAAAAAAAGTAGTTTAATGCAAAACAGCTTAACTTGTCAGCTTTTTTCGTATTGTACTACACCTGATGCATCTGTTACAATTCTTAAAAATCACAGCGTCTTTTTACAAAACTTCATTGGTTTCACAAATTTGATAGCGAAGTCATTACTGTTTTAAACTAAAACGCAATCACACCTTTTTCACTAAGAACCCAAAGAACCTACTAAACTCATTGCATAACAAACAGTAAAGACGTGGGTCGCTCATTTACGCAACAGCAACAGTCGCGCGACTTTTAAAGAAATAAATATTCTAACGTTTGCATCCCAATACATTTTAGAGAACGTAATGTTTGTAAGGAAAAATATTGATGATTTCCCCAAAGTTTCAGACTTGCACAACTTTAATACCCGGAACAAACACAAGCTTGCTTTACCAGCAACTCGGTTACGCAAAATCAATAAATCATTTGTGAGTTTGTCGATATGCCTTTACAACAAGATTCCACTTAACGTTCAAAGCCTAAATACGCATACATTTAAAAAAGTTGTGAAAAATCGTTTGTGCAGTAAAGCTTATTATACAATTAGTGATTTTCTAGATGACTGCACTAAGTGGGAATGAAGCTTTCGTTTTAGGTCAACATTGTAATAAAAAATTGTAATATTGAGTTGAAAAGATAAAAAAAAACAGAACAATAATACAAAAAAAAGACATGCCCGCTGAGTTTCTTGCCAGTTCTTCTCAGGACAGTGGCTATTTCTTTTTCCGAACTGGTGGTAGCCTTTTGACATCAACAAGCATGAAAATTTCATTAACGTTGAGAATAAATAATTTCATTTCATTTCATTTCATTTCATTTCATTTCATTTCATTTCATTTCATTTCATTTCATTTCATTTCACTTGAATACAGTCGCGTCGTGGGTGTGCAGATGGCCTTAAGATAATCAAACTGTCGTTCACTTACTGTTATTATTGAATTGAGATGTTCTAGATTATTTGCTGACAAGACGTGTTGCAATTGTTGACCGATTTTCAAAAAGGAGGAATTCGTCTGTATTTACGTTTGTTTCTGCATAACCTTGTTTGGTTTGGACCGATTTGGATGATATGTAATGGTAGTTGAGGGAGTACCTTTTTTTTAAATCATTCAATAAATTTCATTTTTGTTTTTTTTTCAAGTCACGCGATGTTAAATTTAATTCCATAGAGTATTTGATCCGCCAAGTAATTTAAGATTAGAGGTTATAGCTTGAAAAAAAAACAGCATAAAAATATGTATCTATAATACTAAAACAAAAAAACTAAAAGTAATTATCAAGTTTGAATTTACGAGTATATTCAATATCCAATATAACATGAATATTAAAAAGCCTTCAGGGTTATAACCGAACCCCAAACACGATCAAAATTAAATTAAAAGAACTAGTTATCAAAGGTGTTAATCGACATTACTCCGCCTACAAACAAAAGCTAACCTATAATTAAATTTTCCGATAAATACTTTACAAAATTACCTTTCACACCACGTCTTGGAGGTAACAGATCTTATCTAAATTAGGATTAACGGGATTATGGGAAGGGATCTTATAAAATAATTAGTGATTTAATCATCTTTGTGGTCTAAGTTACAAGATAAGATACATTATAATGTAGAGACAATACAAATTACTGTCGTGTACAAGCTGTATATTAACTTGCACTGGGTGTAACTAAGGGGTGGGCCATATAAAGTTTGCATTTTCCAAAAGTTCGACTGTCATGTTGGCTGTGTGGCATGTTGCGCCATCCTGTTGAAACCAAATGTCGTCCATGTCATACTCTTCAACTTTTGGAAACAAAAATGACCGTAACGGCGACTCCTTGCTCATTTTCGAATAATGCCGCCGGACCAAAACCCACACCAAACCGTAACTCTTTGTGGGTGCATTGGCTTCTCAATGGACGTGTGGATTTTCCGACCCCAGATGCGACAATTTTGCTTATTGACATAGCCTCCGAGGTGAAAATGGGCTTCATCTGAAAAGACGATTTTTAGGTAAAAATGCTCTTCTTCGGCCAAACGATCTTCTGCCCATTGGGCGAACCGAAAACGTCCCATTTCGTAAATATCAAACCTTTAACTAAATTATGAACACAAATCGAATGACATTTGAGCTGTCATTCTCTAAATAAATAGTAGTTCAAAATGCAAACGTTAGATTGGCCCACCCTATATGTAGTTCGAATGAAATCTTCCAAGCTAAACACAAACATCCCGGTTTCTGATTGAGCTGACATGCACGCAGATGTATCGCGTGACAATACCATAATATGACAAAATGGCGCTGATTTGATGATGGATTCGGAAGGTGGACTTAGAAACTCTTGTGTTAATCTTGTAAACAAGATAGACCAGTCGTGTTTGGGCTCGTTTTACTTGTATTAGTTAGCACTGTACTGCTCATGATATCCAGGATATTAAAAGCTTGTATTTAAAATAAATTATTTGAAAGACAGGTAAAGGAGTTTACGGCTCGCCTGATAGTAAGCGGTAACGCCGTGGATGGGAGTTTATTCCAATTCCTTATTTATAGAGGGTTAGTTTGTCCTTGACAATGCAGAACAAACGCAAAAAGTAAACTGCAATGGGCAAGTGGACTTAAATTCTGATGCAATGAAAAAAATTCCAACAGCTCCTAAAATACACCAAAACAATAATTCTATTACAAACAGATACGTGGTATTTCATGTAAATTTATAACGTGTACATACGCGGTGCGACGGTTATTGTCGGGGCATACGCGACCACCCGTGTGCACACGCCTTTATAGCCTGATCTATGACTGATTGCTTTATTGCCTTCAGTTTCCTGTCAGTTTAGGTTGATATAGACTGAAGCAGTTTTTAAGTGTGATTGAAGTGATCATAGTAAAGAGTAGGTAATTTGTCAAGCTTTAATATTTAGCCAAAAAATACAAATGATGCTTAGTTGTATTTCGACAGATCATTCACACCGCGACAGATTGTGCATCTCAGCAATAGATCTATGTAAAAAATATACTATTATAAGTATCTAAATACGGACCACTAGATATTGAGTCCCTCACACTATCAAAACATTTTCAATATATAGGTAATACAGTTACACAACGACATGACCCTAAAATCTTATAAAACCATTTAAGGAAATAAATAACCATAGTCGAGAGCGAGTATTCTATCATCACATTAATGAAACCAACACCTGTCTAGTAAGCGCCTGCTTATACGATTGCTCTCTATATTAAAAAGTACAGTTAAAAAGGCTTACTATTTAGCATTTAATTGCAAATACAGTCGAACCTCGATAAGTTAAAATTGAAGGGAAACACAAAATATTTGAAGTTATAGAGTTTTTAAGGTATCAAAGGTCTATGTCAGGGCTCTGAGTGAAAGGGAACATATTATTTTTTAGTTATAGAGGTTTTTAAGTTATCGAGATTTGACTTATCAACGTTTTACTGTATTATCAAAATTGTGACGACTACAACAATGAACCTCACACACACTTAAAATATTGTCAAAATATCACAACTACAAAACAGTCAAAGCCTTGTAAATTTAAGAAAATAAATACCCATAGTCATAGGCGGTATATTTCTATCATCACATTAATGGAACACCTGACTGGTAGCGCCTCATACGAGCACGTGCTCAAACACCGCCCCATTGACAATGGGATCGTGATCAAAGATGTGTTGAGCCGAATTTAGTAAAGTTGAACGAACTCTTATATTTCCCGTTATGGCGGAGAATCTTAATCAGGTATGGTCCTGTAGTTGTCTTAATTTTGTATTTAGGGACCCTTGGAAGGTATTGTACCTTTGGGAATCATGATACGTGCGTTCATGAATCTTGGAGCAAAAGCTTTGCTAAAAAACTGTGACTTTTATGCCTTAAAAACATTGGTAACCTTGGTAGATGAATCAACATCGTTTCTCTATTAATGAATATGATCTTCGTTACATTACAGTAAACCTTGGAATATAGATAAGGTTGCTTTAGTCCATCTGTTGCGGCAGTTGCTTTTCGGGCATATTTCTAGCTATTGATTATTAGTGTTCTTTTAACACATTCGCTGCGATACGAGGTGTTATCGGCCCGCACCATGACTAGACGTTAGGGTGATACGCAGTCTTTTAGACCCCACCTCCTATATCATAGTTATGTTCTTCGCACCGGAAGTTGTCGTTTTTCCTTGCCGCAGGATAGTTGCAAGAAGGGTCATTTAGGCCTCGTGTAGCAGTGATCGTGTTGAAACGGTGTGTTTCTTTCTTATTTGCAATATTAACCATAACTCTATCGATTTGATCACAAAAGATAATTCTATCACGATAAAGTATAAAACTATTTATAATTGAAATAACAGTCGGAACAACCCCGGGAAGGAAGTCGGTAAGTCTATTATAGTTCATAAACTCGTTAAACGTCGTATAGGTGTGAAAGTTTATGATATACGCCAGCTGTACCGACATCTGGCCACTGGAATACCAAAAATAACGTATATTTATAATCATGTGGAATGTTTTTGAACTCCATTTTATATATGAAGGTGTTTTAAAGGGAGAGTATGTAAATTGACAGATGAATAAAATTGAGACTTTTGTAGGTAGCGGTTCTGCAGTGTCTCCTGACATTACAAAGGGGCAATTTTTTTAATTTCTTCTTTTTATTGCCATGTAGGCAGACGAACCAACAGCCCACCTAATAGGAAGTGGTTACTGTCGCTCATGAACCTCTGCAATGTCAGGGGACACTGAGGGGTCACTACCTACGACCTAACTTTGTGGACCCTCCTCAAGCCTCGTTTGAAGAAGGACAAGTCATAGCGCTCAGGGAATACCGATGACGGTAGCTCGTCGACAGCCGAGGTAATCAAAAAGTGCGTCATATAAGATTGAAGTAATCTTACAAATTACACTGTCTTCGTTTACACTTATCATAGTAATTGTAATCATGATTAGTACAAAGTTCAGAGCACAATCGTGGCTCTCCTAACCCTGAAGTAAAATCAGTTCACCTCGGCACCGATCCACAGTTTATTTTAGAGTATTACGCGATCTTTCGTTACTCACTCCACGTCTTGAGTCGTGGGTGACAGACCGTAGAAACTCCTACACTATTATCTTGAAGATGGGTCTGCAATACAGTGATTCATAAACAATTATATGTTGAAGCCTTTTTTTTATTCCCATTTAGGCAGAATAGCTAACGGGTCACCTAATCGTAAGTGCACCTCCGGCACTTATGGACCCCTACAATGTCAGGACACATTGTAAAGCCGCACCTACGACTTATCATTAAGGACTTTCTTTAAGAATTGATTTCTAAATCTGAGACATAACTATTTGTCTTTTTTTTTTCAGTTGGAGGAAATCACCGGATCTCCGACCGCCACGCGGGCGGGGTATGTGGGAGTTGAACCGCACTAAACCTCCAACCGCTCACTCTCAGCATCCAAACCCCGGCTGAGGCCAGAACCCAGCACAGGGTTTGGAGGGACGGCGCGATGCGTTACGCGCTCGGCAATCTTTCCCGTCGCTCCGTCCCCGCTTTCCCGTCGCTCCGTCCCCACTTTCCCGTCGCTCCGTCCCCGCTTTCCCATCGCTAGGTAATTTTTTGGCATAAAGAGGATAAGCACAATTATATTTTTGAGGACAATACACTTCAATTCCTAAAGTGCAGTTCAAATAAATCGATGTAAAACTTCGATTCTTAAAAGTCAGTGTACACCTGGTCACAGCAGCATTAGCGCCTTTCACTAACACTTAGTATCGCTTAGCAAACACTTAGTACAACACAGGGAAGGCTTTGTCTTTATATGACGTACCCGCATCTCGATTTTCATCGGACTTTCTATTTCTTAATTTGAATTTTAATTCGCTAAAATGTTGGTAGCATTGGTGAAAAGGAATTTTATAAATAAATCTATGCTATTTGGATAATGACTAAAATGTTAAGGTAAATGAATTCATTGTATGTATAATCATTTTGTGTAATGTAAAGTAATGGAATCGCCTACGTAAATACGACTTTAGGAATAAAATTTAAGAGTGACTTATATTAAAATAATGTAATCATTGTACTATTTTTTATAAACGGGATTAACGATAACACACAGAGAGGTCATTTACATTACAATTTTATCAATTTCAGGAAACTATCCTATCCGTATTAAGCATTTGAAAACAGTATGATAACGGATGGATCTGTTTTTATCACATGTAAAATATATTTTAAATTATGCTTATTTTTATGGCAAAATTCACCGATAGTTTTCGTTATCTATGATAGCATTAATGAATGAATATCAAACAGTATCTGTTATCAGTGTTCGACAAAAATTTAAAACGCAAATAAAAACAATTGAAAATCATTGCCCTAGCATTACAGAGGTTCACCAGGTGGAACGTAAGCTCATTTATCTGTCTTGCAATAAAAAAAAAAACTATTAAAATGCAGAAAAACTGGCTTCAATTTAACTACAACCAAAACTTCTATCTTAAGATTAACTTCCTTCTTTATATCGTCGCCAAATCGCAACCACAGTCTCACGTTACTATCTCTACTATAACAATGTTTACATTCTTGAGACCTGCAAAGGTCAGTCCGGTGTCCGGTTACGGTGCGTCCGGCAGACCACCCGGTCCGTGATCCGTTACACACGTGCTATGCATGTGAGATGTGCCAAATTAGACGTGCCAATTTCAAGCAAGTGTAAGGTTAGATGACCTTTTTGTAAAATAATTAAAGTGTAAAGTTTTTGTCATTTAGTTCTTCGTGAGACTTTGTACTCTCGTATGAGAAACTTTACTGGTTCTTATAAATCTATAACAATATTATAATGTAACATCGTAATAAACTTATTCAGACACTCGCGGTTTTCGATAATACTTTCATGCATTTTCAACGGGTTCTTACCACGATATTTAATTAATTGAGTTGTCTCGATATTTCGACGTTGTTGCAAACGCGAAGACTGGATACTGCGGGTCGTTTTAATTAAATCAATTAAATATCGTGGTAAGAACCCGTTGAAAATGCATGAAATTAACATCGTAATGTTTGTAACTTTGTAGGTTTAATCTTTAGATCTACTAAACAGATTTTGATAATTGATTTACTAAAACGAATCTTTTATTTGTAAGTGGCAAAGAAATCTAAATGCAGTTAAACTCGGCTAGTAAACTATAATTTGCATAAACTATAATTTGCATTGTCAATATTTATATAAATTCTTGCTTATAGGTACTTCAATCCACTCAATCGAAATCTGCGAAAATATCACACCAATCGTATATTCACCACGTACAGACAAATAGCAGCGATTTGTCCGCCCATATAGAGGTACAAGTCTGCCCAAATAGAGCGGACATCGACGTTACCTTACTGGGCAATGAATGGCGATGACGTCACACGATGCATGCCCACGCATTGCCCACGCCGCCATATGGCAGTGACGACAATCGTAGCACCATTCTGTTATTGTTTTTGGTACACAAGGGACATTCTTTAGAAATTGTTCCCTTTGTTTTTGTATGCAGATGTTGCTGATTGTTTGAACGGACAAGCATGGAGTATTACGGTTGTAATATTTAGATTGTAATTGTTTTTTGTACTTTATGTACTGATACTGCAAGATTATAATTATCGACTTAAGAAGTGAATACTGTGTTACTTTCACAAAGGCTATTTAAAATAATTATTCCTTTAAATTTAGCATGTTTTTACAACACTTATTCTGTATTGATTGTATGTATTAAATTATATAGTGTTTAAAAATATTTAATCGTATATTACATATACGTGTATAGTGTTCTCTAATAACTTTTATTGAACAATTATGAGTGAATCTTCAAATTACTGAGCACACTACATTCTTAGTAATTGACACCTGCTTCAGAACAATGGATTGTTTGAACATTCTGTTGGCAAAACAATTTCCATCACGACCTTAAATATAGAAATTATAATAGAAACTAACTGTAATTAATTTTAATATCTTCTTCTATTAAAATCATTCTCTAAATTACTCATAAATATAATTAAATTTGTGGAAGAGTACGTATAAACAATATTACTCCACCTATTGTGTTTCAATTTAGAACGAAGTTCCTTATCTCGCGTTGTGAAAGGGGGCTAGACGTAAAAAAATTCTTACGAAAAGTTGTCACGACACTTTTTGGTTTTAGATGATTAATGCTAGATGGCGCTGTGATCAAAATATTTTAAAACACGTTCCTTATCGCGCGTTACGAAAGGAAATAATTTTTATGAGATACGTTTTAATCGGAAGGAACTTCGTTCTATCCGGATGTCCCGTGACCTCTCAAGTTTTTTTTTCTTTCTATCCACGAGTTCTTAATTTATATTATACAGTTAACATTAATCAATTTGTCACTGACATTCTCTTGTAAGCTAATCAATATAATGCACTTTTAAAATAATTAAAAAACCTGCAAATATCCCTTGACAAAATAAACCAATTTAATGTCTGGCTTCGGTAGGAAACCCCATGGTTTGCGTGACCATTGCACATGTAACATACGAGTCCTCGCACGCATGATGATTCATATTGCAACTGGAATATTTTGAAATATACTTTTTATTGAAATATGAAATGACACTTGGAATGGTATTACTTGTAATATTGAACAACGAACAAAACAAAATGTATATTGTACTGGTAATTATAGGGTAGGCGACAATTTTGCTTATTGACATAGCCTCCGAGGTGAAAATGGGCTTCATCTGAATTTTGTTTTCACTTTAGAAGAAACTTTTCAATATTTCCCAATTTTGTTCAAACGTATAGCGTCCCATTTCGTCAATGTCAAACCTTTAACTAAATTATGAACACAAATTGAACGACATTTGAGCTGTCATTCTCTAAATAAACAGTAGTTCAAAATGCAAACGTTAGATCGCCCACCCTACATACACAATTAACGAATTGGTGATATTTATTAGAAGTATATCGTTTTTAAATAAGTTTAAAGTTAGGCAAATTAATAGTATCTAATATAATATAACCTATGAAATACATAGAATTAAAAACTTTAACCTAGCTTATCATGTACTGTACTGTACTGTAACAACCCATTACTGCCCACTGTTGGGCTCAAGTCTCCCCAGAAGAGGGATTAGGAATAGTCCACCACGCTTGCCCAGTGCGGATTGGGGACCTCACATATCTTCAAAGGATTTTTAGAACCCTTTTCCGACATGCAGGTTTCCTCGCGATGTTTTCGGTTTTTAGCCAGTGGTGTTGTGAAAAATTGCACATAAATCTTTTTCACACTTAGATTTAGAGGTACAAGCCGGCTGGTTTTGAACCCGCGACTCCTTCACCAAAGAAAATCACAAGATTTCAATAAATTTTATAAAATTCGAATCGTGGACTCTCTTTGGTGTTTCCTGAATGCTATGACTGCAAGGCAACTGGGAAGGCCCTCCACCACTCGGCTATTAAGATAGTTAGACTACGATGTAATAAAAAACTTGAGAGGTGTCATGGGACACCCGAATAGAACGAAGTTCCTTTCGATTAAAAGATATCTTATATTTTTTTTCCTAACGTAACGCGCGATAAGGAACGTGTTTTAAAAGATTTTGATCACAGCGCCATCTAGCGATAATCATCTAAAACAAAAAAAGTGTCATGACAACTTTTCGTAAGAATTTTTTTCCGTCTAACCCCTTTCACAACGCGCGATAAGGAACTTCTTTCCAAAAGCCAAAACTTTCCTGCAACAATCACCTATAAACACGTGTAATTAACACTAAATCATCGCTCATATAGAGTTACTGTACGCATAACGACATGCGTAGTTAATGATACATTAGGCTGTCTGTCAACTTCCGTTTGCCTGCGTCCGGTGTGACGTGTGTAGCCTGCGAAGCGCCATGTGCTTATCGTCCGGTCTTTGTTACTTTAACTTATTTTATAAAGATACTATTAGTGTAGGTGAGATAGGTAGTAGCCGAAAAGTGTCCCCTTCAGAGGTCCATGAGCGAAGGACACTACTTGCAATCAGTAAGAAGAACAAGTTTTTTTTTTTTCAGTTGTAGGAAATCACAGTATCCCGGACCGTATGTAACCTCCTAAAACCTCCAACCGCTCACACTCAGCGTCCGAACCCCGGTTGAGGCCAGAACCCAGCACGGGGTTTGGAGGGACGGCGCGACGCGTTACGCGCTCTGCACTCTTTCCCGTCGCTCCGTCCCCAAGAAGAACTAGTAAAGACAATTTGACTTTTAATTTGTCAATTTTTAAACTGAGTCGATAGTACTTAGTAAATTTTGACCAAATCCAATTCCTTTATAAATCCGACCCATTTTTAATTAACATTCAATATAAATATACATCTACAACTACGAATCCAAACTTTATCTAACGAATTTCCGAAATATCCTCTGCATTCAGCCCTACAAATACTCCTAGAAACAATACAGCTCCAGTATTAATTACACAGTCCCAACCTTGTGCACACTTACAGTAACATACGTTAAAAGCCAGCCACACATGGTCACAGTCACATTGACATACGCCAAGGAACCGGTTCTGATTCACCTTGACTCACCTAGCCGATGACATAATACTTCCACTCGCTTGCTAATCTCTATTTTAAACAATCTACGTTCTTAAAGTTGTTAAAAATTATTCTGAACGACTCGAGAAAACAAAAGCCGAACGAAACGTAGTAAGATAGAGAGACGACTTGAGACGAGAAAACGCTTTGCGATACAACTATTTTATCATAAGTAAGATAATCTTTTACACTATTACTTCACTATTATTTCAGCACTGTTTCAAGCGCCATGATCACGGGAAGACTGAGGAACTGCGGGTAGGTCATTTAAGAGCAGACAAATCTGTCTACCCTCTTTCTCGTTCGTTTGCCGGTACCACTGGAACTCGAACTCACATTTCGCTGCTGAAATATCGGGACCGCACAATTAAAAATAATCGTGGTAAGAACCCGTTTAGTAATAGTGTAAGTGATGTAGATAACCGCGATGTTTAAAGAAAGATAATTTTTACCGATGATGAAAAAAATATACAATATTCCTCTACTTTAATGTATCTTTATTACTACCATTAGTACCTAAGTAAAAAATCTATGCAAACCTGTATAGTATAGAGGAGTTTTTCATCAGCCAAGTCTCATGATGCTAAAAAGCGGTTGGGACAACCTTCCTTCTGCTTCTCAGACTTGACTGTCAATAGTTAGCAAGCTTACGTTTCACCTAATGTTAAGTTAGCTTCGATTATAGACGAGAGAAGCCATATAACCTACCATACATCTTTTTAACATTGTTTGGAGAAGAAATTGGCAACTTACTAATCCTAAAATCAACACAAGGTTTGCAGTAGTCTATATCGTCTGTTCATTATAGTTGTCGACATATAATATCACGAATAATAAAGTTTTATTACAAAAGACCTTCGAATATAAAACCAGTTCTCATTTTAAACAACAACATTCCACAAGAATTTTAACGTAAAACAAAAATCTAGATATTGTTGTAATTAATTTTAAATGTGCCATACTTGATTTTGTAGATTAATACTAATGAAATACTTTCAGCCAATACACTACCAACTGATAGTAATTAATTATTTGATTTACTATTATAACCTTAAAGCAAAATTTACTATATTGCCAATGGTGAGAGTGAGGTGAGTCTTTTTTTTTTTTCAGTTTGAGGAAATCACCGGATTATGTGGGAGTTGAACCGCACTAAAACCTCCAACCGCTCATACTCAGCGTCCGAACCCCGGCTGAGGCCAGAAGGGACGGCGCGACGCGTTACGCACTCGGCACACTTTCCCGTCGCTCCGTCCCCGGTGAGGTGAGTCTTCAGCTCTTTTACCTCAAAAATGCTATAAAAATTACTCAAATTCACTTCAAAACATAAGGACACTAATGTATCCTGTCATTGCATAATCTGAGATCTCCTTTCAATTCGTAAATGTCAGTAGTATAGCGACTCTCACTGTAGCTTACAACCACTAGATATTTATACAGAAATAAACTTTTATACGACTTACTTTTCACTTCTACGCCTTCCAACGATATGAAGTCATTTCAAACCAATGCTAGAGTTACACACGTTTCAGAAACGCGCTGTGTACAAATAATAAAGTTTTAATTCATTTAAAAGACTCGATAACCCTAGAAATAATAACAACATTAATTTCGAATTTTTAAATCGTAACGCTTAATTTGTATTATATATTATGTATATTTGTATATTACATATATGTTTCTTTTTCTTTCTTAATTAAAGTTATAAGTACAAATACACAAATATTTTTTACAAAACGTTGCCTTCGCTATTAAACCTGACATTGGCTGGGCCGCCCACAAAAGCGGTGACAAAAAAGCCATAAAAAACCCTAGTGAAAGTAACTGTAAGCTTGTGAAGTACTGGACATCCTATGGTTATCTTCCGACTTCTCATCAGATCAGCTCCGTGGTACATACGTGTGCAAATTTCAGCTCAATCGGAAAACGAGAAATTGGTCAAATTCAACTCGCAATATTTCACCCGAACTTACATACCTACTCATAATAGATGCATCCAGTTAAAGTTAAATAATAGCCTTTAAAGTAATGGTAGATACATAAATTTTATTTCTGCATAGTATGTATATTCTGTGTCATAACTGGGAGTCATAAAAAAATGTTATGTCTCGAATATAGAACACTCATTTACATATACTTTCACTTCGATAAATATTTTTATAGGCAATTAAATATCGATTAAAACCACTTTTAAACTAGTCCAAAAGCAAAATTGCATCTTGAATTAAGAAAAATAAAAAAAATTATGTTTGTTTTTTTTTGTGTGTGTGACAATATTCATATCAAGATCATGCATTCAGTAATATGAACTCCAGACACTCCACTTAACAAAATATGTATTGTATTTCCACAAGAACAAATTCATAAAATGCTCTATTTCTGTCTCTTATTCCAGCTTAAAATAGACATTTCTGTTGAAAAATTATTAATTACGTCGTAATAAAATATAGTAAACAATTATTGAGAAATTTCATCTCACCACAAGACAATTTCAGGTCAAGAACAGCGCCGTACGTGGTACTGAATCATCACTTCTTATTCGTATGTAGGACAACGAGAAGGTCTCGTTATTACACGAATTACGCTGGTTAGCTGTTTTAGCTATATTAAAGGAAAAAATATATAATAAACTAGCTGCCCGGCGCAACTTCGACTGCGTCAAAAAAAAAAAAAATCTCGGGTATGAATCTAAACCATTCTCGAATCTCCACGAACACACACAAAAAATTTCATCAAAATCGGTCCAGTCGTTTAGGAGGAGTTCAGTCACATACACACGTACCTACACAAGAAATATATATATTAAGATAATACGAGGTCCAGAAATAATAGATTTTAGACCCTCAAATCGTTTTTTTTAGTTTTATGTAATCGCAGGATACTCATACGCCCCACGTGAGAATGTGGGAGTTGAACCACACTAAAACCTCCACGAACCGCGGCTGAGGCCAGAACCCAGCACGGGGTTATGCGGGACGGCACGACGCATTACGTACAGCACTCTGTTCCGTCGCGCAAATAGTACCTTTAGTAGTTTTTAAACTACGTAACTTTTAACGAAAAAACATTTTAGCTAACTCTACTATCAGCACACAGTAATAGTTTTAAATGATTTTTTTCATTAAAATAATGTAATTAATGTAATGATTATAATTAGTTTGCGGTTATCGACTGACATTCCTGTTTAAACAAATGATTAACATTGACTCTTGGTTTTAAAGTAAATCGTAAAATTAATGACGAAGTATTTAAAATTAGTTGGCGACATTGGATTTAAATCAACTCATTCATACAGTCAAACTCATACATAAGTCGATGTGGCGAGGTTTGGGGGAGGCCTATGTCCAGCAGTGGACGTCTATAGGCTGATGATGATGATGATGATGATACAGTCAAAATACATAAAATGCTATTAAAATTTAGTTGTGTAGTGTATCCCGAACGTAAGAAACGACACAACCGGAGTTACTTTGTAGACCATCAAAATCAATAAAAGTTTCACCACTTTCTAACACTTACATTAATGAATTTTTTATGCACTAATTTTATCGGACGCATCATTTAGCAACGTCATGCAAAATATAGTAAAATAACTAGCAAGGTTAATATCAACAAGTTCAGAGCTGCTAAATTGGCATCGTTGCTGTATAAAATTTGTGCAATTAACTTTAAACGATCAATTTAAAATGACGTCATGCTCGGTGAACGCAAGCTCACCACGCGTGAAATGTAAGAGATACATTATAATGAGTTTTAACTTAAAAGTTAATAACTGAATTTTAAGCAGACGTTACTGATGTCTGAGAAAATATTAAATTATCTATTGGAACGAAGTTCATTATCGCGCGTTATCGAACGTAACAAATTATCTTGCAGGTGAAATTATGTTATAAGTAATTTAAAAAAAAAAACTCGAGAGGTGTCATAGGACACCCGAATAGAACGAAGTTCCTGTCGATTAAAAGATATCTTAATTTTTTTTTCCTAACGTAACGCGTGATAAGGAACGTGTTTTATAAGATTTTGATCACAGCGCCATCTAGCGATAATCATCTAAAACAAAAAAGTGTCTTAATAACTTTTCGTAAGATTTTTTTTTCGTCTAGCCCCCTTTCGAAAACGCACGATAAGGAACTTCGTTCCATTAACTAAAAATAGAGAAGCTAGACACACCTAAAGTTCTCTCTGTTTTTAGACTGACTAGTTAATTTGTATTTCAACAGGTGAATAAACTGACACCGTTCTGGAAATTTAAATAATTTGATAAGAAAATAACTAAAATAAAAAAGACAAGAATTTATCCTTAAAGTTCTTCAATGACATTAACAATATTTTACCTTAACCAAACCACATAACCTATTGTTCTAGCAACACCTTATCATGTTTGCTTCTCCAGTAATATGAGACATCATTGACCCGAAAACAAACATTGCTCTCCTTGACACGTATGACGTTATGATTTAGCGGTATTCATTGACATGTGCCCATCAATCATCATGAACACAGTCTTGTCCAGAGCTACACTTTTATTTTGAGTAAAATAGGCCGTAGGTTGTGAAATGATTGTTGTTGTGATAAATTTTAAATACTTAGGGAGTGAAATGTTGAATTTTAATAATATCGTACCTCCGGTGCGACACTGTCACTTTTGCAAAAAATGCAAAAATGAGTTAAATATCTAAAAATGCTCCTAAAGCCCCCCTTTACTTGGTGCGATAACAGTACAGTAAACTTAGTAAACAATATGTTCTTGTTTTCTTTTTAACTCATTGTGACATAACTACAGTTATAATTTTTCGTGAGAGCCACTACGTCACTTCTGAGGGGTTTAGAAGAATTAAATAATGGTATACTTAGTATATTTTTTACACTATTGATTAATATTTATCCAAAAGTAAAGTTAAAAGTTGACGTTGTAGTATAAGCTTTTCATCTCATCTATATATTATGATGTGTATCATTGTTTTCTGAGGTGTCAAAGTTGAAATGCTTCTCCTGAAAAACTACATTTTTGCATAAGTGACGGTGTCGCACCGGGGGTGCCATATGTAGAAGTGTCATTTTCTAGAGAAGCCGATAGTTTTAACTAAACTGCCATCAGCTACTCTGACAGCGTACCTAGTGCTATCTCATTTTAGTATATGGACATCGAAGGGGAATCCGATAGGAATAGAGTTGTACAGAGTATTCGCCACTGTTATGCAGTATTTGAAAAGGTTAATGCAAATTTTAGTTAGTTTTATACGCCTTAAAACCTAGTATAATTAAACAATAGTGGTATTTGTGGTTAATGAATGAATTAACGATAAATCCTACTCTGTAACCAGTTTAGTAAACAATACACAGTAATTAATGTCTTGACGTCACTGTTATCACGATATTCATAAGAAAGACACTGTATGATGAAAAAGTGTTTTTGGAACGAAGTTCCTTATCGCGCGTTATGGAAAAGGGGCTAGACGGAAAAAAATCTTACGAAAAGTTGTCACGACACTTTTTTGTTTTAGATGATTATCGCTAGATGGCGCTGTGATCAAAATCTTTTAAAACACGTTCCTTATCGCGCGTTACGTTAGGAAAAAAAATATAAGATATATTTTAATCGAAAGGAACTTCGTTCTATTCGGGTGTCCCATGACACCTCTCAAGTTTTGTTTTTAATATATTTAAGTTGTTTTTAATTATAATATTCTTATAAAGACATAATTAATAGTCTACAAAAATTAGCAGTACTTTCAGACGATAATAACTATCTGTACATTCATTCGCCCGACAGTTGGGGTATGTGGGACTCGAACCGCACTTAAACCTCCCACTGCTCACTCTCAGAGAACTTCGACGAGGACTGGAAGTGGTCAGAATCCAACGGGGTTATACGGGGTAGCATGACGCGTTACGCAACACAGCAATACCAATACGCCTCTGAGTCAAGCATAGCAAAATTTACACTAAAAAAATCCAAATATTTTTCCACATTTTGAATATGCTAAATGCATTCAGAATAAAATATATGTAATGTATGTAAGTAGGTACAGAGTAAATGTCAACAATGAAGTATTTACAGAGATGTTAGTAAGCTGTATCGAGGTCACGATTGAGCGTAGTGAGCCGGCAGTATTGTTATTAATATTTTGTAATATATGGTACTGAATTTTACTACATCTACAAGGTAAATATAGAATCTAAGTATCGATAAACTTAAATCATCTATGAGGCAGATGTATCATCACTTTTTGTCTATTCATACTCATCTTATGATTCACCATTTTTTATATAACAATGTCAAAAGTGAATTGTATTCACGGTCGACCGATTTTTAGGCGACAAACAACTCAATTTAATATTTTATTTAAGGACTGCCAAAACATTCTAAATAATAAATGTCTCAACGTTTTTACATATTACTAGCTGCCCCACGCAACTTCGTCTGCGTCGAAAAAATAAAAATAAAATTAGGGGTGGACTACCCCTAACATTTAGGGGGATGAAAAATAGATGTTGGCCGATTCTCATAGATACCGGATAACCACAAAAAATTTCAACAAAATCGGTCAATCCGTTTCGGAGGAGTTCAAGTTCGAACACCGTGACACGAGAATTTTATATATTAGATTATTGCCCTTCAAATAAGGATTGCAGAAACTCCGTAAAAGTAGGTAGCGACTCCGCAGTATCCCTTAACATTGCAGAGATTTATTCGCTTTACCCATTGGCTATCGGAACATTAGCTCGTCAAAAAACTAATAATTTATAAACATTCTTAAACTTATAAATCCCAATTTCAAAACTCTACTATCTCCTTTCACATTATTTCATTGCTGCAAGTTCTGTCATCACTTCATAACTCATTGTCTTGAACTTAAACAAAAAAGAACTTGTTTATCAGCATGCAGTATGCACAGATAACCTCTACCCTGTCCTATCTTCGTTTCGTTACCAATAAACCACAGTATTTTGGACAGTAGTGTGTCACAACATGCTCATTATTATGTAATGATAGACATGTCGGAATTCCTGTTCCTTTATCTCCTGCAGATAATATTTTGACGATGACTGCTTTTAAATATAATGTTAATCTGTTATTATTACATTGTATTACTATTCTTTGTTCTTTAGTTGTTCTACACGAATAGATAGATTGTCGACCAATAATAGCGCGTGAGATCCTGAATCGCGGTTACAACATTTGCAAAAATCTTCGCATATATACGACATCTGAAATCCACTACTGTGGGCTTCGGCCTGACCGGGCATACACTACCTCGCCCGGTCGGAGATCTCCCTTTGGCCTAATACCATCAATACCTACAAGATATAAGAAACATGCAAAGTATTGGATAGCATTTTCAAAATGATTGAAAGTTGTCTCGAGTATGGGCATATAAAAAGAGTAGAGTATCTATAATATAGTACCTAAAAATAGCTCTGTGTCTACCGGAACACTGGAGAGATAAAAGTCGGCCACCATGCAAATGTTGATCCAACTATATATCGAGACCACAAAATTGACAGACTAGACAACCCAAGTCTTGGCATACGAATGTCAGGAGACCCGACCCCAATAAGCAGAAAAAGGGATAAAGAACAGAGACAGAAGTGAAAATAACCTTTTCAAACTGCCACATATTTTGCCTCATCAGAAAACATAACGAAGCTATCGCGTTCCCCCATGTATACAAATTAATATATTCATCACAGCGAACCAGTGCCCTAACAGAATCTCGACTGACCTCGACAAATCAATCAATATGAGGTCCCATCTGCAGTCATTACTTACCCCAGATCATTAGTGACACAAAGACTGACTTGTCGGACGGACGACCAAATAAAAAACTGTGTATAACGTAAAGATGTGTTCCAACAGCAGAACTTTTCACTGCTTTTTTTAAAAAGACGACTTCTGTTAGTAATTTTAAAGTCAATTTTATGATAGTATTTTAATGTTGAAGCATGTATCTATCATGTAGGTCTCAAACTTTGTGGAATCTCGCCACTGGTCTTTGACAACCTTTACATTAAGGTATCTAGGATTTCTTGGTTTTAAAAATCATGCAGATAAAAAACAGGTTTGTTAGTATGACTAAGATATTTCTTGAATTATTGAGTCTTGATAAAATAATATTATTTTCGGAGCGCTTTACCTTGTACATTTCAATAAAAAGTACTCGTATCTCATAGTGATTTTTTTTTGGAAACTGCATTTGTAAAACAAACGGCAATGATGAACGCGTCCTTACACAGCAGGATATAAATGAACGACCATCACACCGCCGACTAAACGTGAATAATATTAAGCAAAATGGACATTAGGCAGGGTTCCGTACTTATTTCCACAATTATTTTTTGTAGATGAGATCGTTTGTATAAAATCTTTGGAAATGCGAGTAGACAAAAAAAATCTCAAAGAACTCATTTAAAAAATGAAGTACATTTAATGCAGATACAATACAAATTTATTTGGGTCGAAAATTTTATTCAGAAGTACAACCTTAAGTCATTTTTTTACAACTTGTGCTATATTTTTGGATTCACAGTACGGGTCCTTTTTTTAAGTATAATATAGCCTTGATAAATAGACTAGTAGTCGTGGTGTCCGAGTGGTCGAAGCGCGTCCTTCCGAACGGGAGGTCGCGGGTTCAAATCTGGCCGGCTTGTACCTCTAAATCTAAATGTGAAAAAGATTTATGTGAAATGTTTCACAACACCACTGGCTAAAAACGGTGAAGGAAAACATCGTGAGGAAACCTGCATGTCGGAAAAGGGTTCTATAAATCCTTTGAAGATATATGAAGTCCCCAATCCACACTAGGCAAGCGTGGTGGACTATGCCTAATCCCTCTTCTGAGTAGACTTGAGCCCAACAGTGGGCAGTAATGGGTTGGTAAAAATAGACTATCCAATACTGAAAAAATTCTTCAAGTCGGAACACCGATTCCTAAGATTAACACGTTCAAACAAACCAACTTTAAATACTAGTATAGGAAAAGTAAGACATTTGCAAAACGGAACTCTAAAACCGGAAAAAAAGCTAAAAAGAGCGCAGTGGGGTGTACAAACGCATGTGTTGCACATGTGACGACGCACTGTTTCCGGTATCACTCCCCCAACCCCCGGAGGGTGTTAAAGATAATAAAAAGTTCAAAGTCAACTACGTTGTTGATAAAAACAAATGAGTTAGACATTGTTGCTGTGATAACAATGGTAAATAAATCCTTATTAATGTGATAGAAATATTAATGAAATAGTTTTAACTCGCTCTAGCTTTGTCTTCAAAGTGGTTTGATTTCAATTTGCGATGTAAGTACAGAAAATTGTGTTTATTTTCATCATATTAAATACCTCAAAAATTATCAGTGCTTCTCTACTATGTTATTCTAGAATTAGAAACATCCTCTTATATCGACAAATCTATAAAAAAGAGCATCAAAATTCATAATCCATTGCGTAAATTTTGATTTAAGCATTTTTATGGGGTAAAATAAAGACCAATGTGTGTGCTATGACAGATAAATTTGCATAAAGTTAAGGAAAAACTAAACCACATTAAAGGCGCCGGCAACTATGTAGACAACACAACGTATATATAACTATATATTATAGTAACCTTCAAGATTAATCTGATGATCAGATTCACAATTCAACTTTGGATAAAATCTTGTAGTTTAAAAAACCTACATCATATCCGACATAGGCTGCTGAATATTAAATGTAATATTATAAACTCCCAGATAAAGCTTGAGCCAGATCATTTACCTACAATCGCCCACAATAACAAGTCCTACACGCGAAATAGTTTAATGGTTTCGAAATATGCGTAGTAAATATAGACAAACTTGAAACTTTGGACTATAGTAGTTTTTAATTGAGAGCAACAAAGCATTTAACTTTATGGTTCTCTTGCTATTTCTCTATAGATTACCCAAATATTGAAAATTTCGAAGGCTCATTCGATTAAAATTGTTTTAGAAGGTCCTAAAACAATCAAAACGCAAAAAGGAACAAAATAAAAAACTTGAGAAGTGTCAACTAGTGTCAAGGGTCACCCGGATGGAACGAAGTTCCTTTCGATTAATTAGTGAAGGAATTGGAGTAAAATTTTAGTTTTTTAATAAAATAAAATAATAAATAAAATATTTTGATCACAGCGCCATCTAGCATTGATTAATGCAAAATATAAAACAAAATAAGAAATTGTTTTAAAAGATTTTAATCACAGTGCCATCTAGCGATAATCATCTAAAACAAAAAAGTGTCGTGACAACTTTTTCATAACAATTTCCGTCTAGCCCCCTTTCGATGACGCGCGATAACGAACTTCGTTCCAATAATCTACACTAACATTTTGAACGTGACTTTGTAATCCAGTGTTTTCTCAGTAACTCACTCACAAGTTAAATTTAACTTCAAGAATTTGGGTGGTTAATTTATTCATAAAAATACTTCGTTATTCAAATGTGCAGACTAAACAAGCCCGAAGTTGTATTCGCTAAAAATCGCACTTGTTCATACAGCGGGTGATGTCATCGACTCGGATCACAGCAGCCTTCTTAAACCGACGAAATGTTTACGTACGAGTCTTCATCAAGGTTGCGATACGAAATTCTTTATAATTTTATAGGTTTTATGTTTCTTGAATTGGTAAAGCAGAGTATATTACGTACTGCATACAACTTATATTCAGAAACTACTGGTCGAAAGAAGACTTTGAGATAGTATTATTGAATTTTAGATCTCTTTAAAATAAATTATTAAGTCTTTCAAAATGTCATTGATTGAAGAAGATTGCATAAAATCGAACTATAATTTTATTAATGGGGACATGTAGAGTTCTAATGTATGAAGAATGATAAATCATCAAACTTGTATCATAGACATAGACATACTTTATTTGTAAATATCACGCAGATACTTATTTTACACATTTATAATAATACCAACTGTTAGGTTACGATCTTTTATTCCAAACACACAAATTTTAATTCTCAATTAATAGATTTCAAAAGAATTAGAAAACATTTGATGTCTTTTCTCACGTCACAAAATTCCCAAATTCATTGTGTTATTATTAATCTAAATTTCACAACACCCACTCAAGAATCGAATAGTCGCAGGTGTAAAACTTTCAACTTTATAATGAGGCAGATACACTCATTTACTGGCTATGATTATGAAAAACCCCTTGTCCGAATTTTCACACTGTATCACAAAATGGATATTAAAGTAGTAAACGAAACACGTAGAGAAACTTTTGAGTGCATTAAGTAATGGTATGCTTATTTTAATTTATTATTTTTACTTTACTAATAATAATTACTTAAGTAGAAAGTGATTTTGATTTTTTTTGCCAACGGAATGTTATTGTATGTTAACATATATAATGTATATAATGTTAACGTAAATAGTTACTGTCCCTTATTAATCTGTGCAAAGGGAATTTATTTTCGTGAACACGTAAAGGTGACGAATAGTTTTGTTGATTACCAAATTCGATAATATTTACTATTCCGTAAGAAAAACATAGAGCTTCCAACTTTAAACATTAGAATAAATCTACTTAGTGACATTTCTGTCGTGTAAAGAAAAAGCACTTGCAATTTCTCTGCAATAATTATATTGTAAAATTTATCTACGTATTATTTTGTTATGCACCTCTCAATCTATGATATGACTCACACAGGTACATAATACAAACATTACGAAGAAATACTTGTATGACTTAAGTAAATAATTGCGTCAATTTAATTCTAGGTTGTTGAATCAGCAGAAGACAATGAATAAGTTGATTCGCAAAATTAAATAAATTACGTGTCAAAATAAAATCTAACTTATAATAATGATTATAGAGTTGAGTCCACTATTATATTTTTAGTAAAAGACTACCTGGCCCGCGCAACTTCGTCTGCGTCACAAAAAAAAATCCCGGGTGTTTTCTCATCGTTTAAACCTTCCCTAGACTACGACAAACATTTTAAAACCAAAATCAGCTCAATCGGCCGTTCTCGAGTTTCAATGAGACTAACGAACAACAATTCATTTTTATTTATAATTTATATAGATAAGCGCTCTTTTCTTTCATATGCTTTAAATTAATATTACCTCAATTCAACTTTGGTGATGACGACGATTTTTGAGAGGGAGATTTTTGTTTCAAGGTACTTAAAAACCAGCGACACACGTAGTCATAAAGTAACCTAGTATTAAGAGAAAGCTAAACATCTCTGAAATGGGTTACTCCTACGCTCAGACAAGAAACTTATTCATTGAGAAAAACCCGAGTGCCAAAATTTAATTTTACTTTATCTATTAATACACGCTGATTGTTTACGTTGTTCCCCACCGCGGATCCGTTGCCAACTAGTAAGCGCCGGCTGACATCACCGCGATATTGAGATGAACTCGAGATACGTTCAAGAAACACTCATTAAATATTCTACTTACATTTTCTGGTCTCCATCGATGTGCGCCTGCACCGTAAATCCAAACATGGAGTTTTCATTTCCCTTGTAAACCACCCTCGAGGGTATATCGACGTTGAAACCGGCGACAAAAGCGCACACGCACAAAAATACACACACATACAACGCCATCGTTAACACACAGCACTGATTAATTTAAATACACTATTTTTGTTATATAAGTCGTCCTCATGATTCGTTCGAAGTTTACGTGATCGTGTTCGTGGATTGCGAGAACCGACGACGTGTGCTTCGCCTGCGACGGTCCACGGCTGACTGACGGAATACGAGTTGATGTGTTGTACTGTGGCCATGCAAGTACGCTCACTCAAGGAATATACCTTACGAAATAGACGTAAGAACCGATGACTAATGCGGTGGAAAATAAAAGTGAGTCGTGTATGATTTTCAGTCAGTTTTCGCGAAAAGCGTTAAATACATACATTCTTTATTGTACACAAAGCAACATAACAGATAACACAATAATATGAAAAAAGCAGGTACAATGGCGAGCTTAACTCGTATATGAGTTTTCTTCCAGCAAATCAGGTATTGGTGGAATAGGTAGATATGGATAGGATGAAACGTACAAGAAGTAGAAGGTTATAAACAAAAGCGTGTTATAAAAGGTTAAAGCGTGTGTTGTGTTGCTCAGATTCATTTGTTGTATTTTGTCAAGCGGTTATGAATGATGAAGGAGAAAAGAAGGAAAGAGGAATTAAGTAATAAAGATAACGCTTTTCGTATGGAGATTCGGGGGTGACGCGATGGGAAAGAGTGCCGAGGACGTAACGCGACACGCCGTCCCTCATAACCCCGTGCTGGGTTCTGGCCTCAGCCGGGGTTCGGACGCTGAGTGTGAGCGATTGGAGGTTTTAGTGCGGTTCAACTAAAAAAAATCGTATGGAGATTTAGGTTATTTGTGAGCAAATGCTATAACGAATAGAAAAATGTAGAGATGTAGAGACTTAAAAATAGAGACAACACGAACATTGGAACTATAGAATTGATTCATTCTATGCTTGCAAAAGACGTTTGTCTTCTATAGGTACAGATAGCAAGTTGGAATCCGGTCAGGTCACACTTTTGTATTTTCTACTGTTAATCTTTGAAAGTAAATTTAAAAAATATGTAAGAAAATGTGATGAGTATTAGAGTTTATTTATTTGTTATTAGGTTTGTTTGAGACAGAATACATTATAGAGAATATGATAAGTACTATTTTCTGCAGTATTTTGGGCTCACTATTGGAACGAAGTTCCTTATCGCGCGTTATCGAAAGGGGGCTAGACGGAAAAAAATCTTACAAAAAGTTGTCACGACACTTTTTTTGTTTTAGATGATTATCGCTAGATGGCGCTGTGATCAAAATCTTAAAATTATAAGATATCTTTTAATCGAAAGGAACTTCGTTCTATTCGGGTGTCCCTTGACACCTCTCAAGTTTTTATATTTAGTCAAATTCCTAATATTTCAACAGTCAGTAGAAATCTACTTACTCATATTTTTCTTCACACATTATAATAAAACAACAAATTACTAAAAACTTACATTTATTTAACAATACTTACAACTATAAATTAACCTATCTAAATACAATAATACCCTGACATTTTAGAGCTACAACGGTAACCACTTATTTTTTATTTAGTTTTAATCATAATGGCTACAAGGGCCCACATTACAATACATAAAAGTGTTAGTAAGTCTTAATCTAAGTGTTAGTGACAAAATAACAGAACGTGGCTTAAGCAATATATTATAGGCCACGCTTCCATTCGACTCGTCCCACATGAGCATCCACGCAATGGGCTATGTATGGTGAGTCGTAACGTTGGGCTATCATCGCCATAATGCTGTTTGGACTGTCCCGCACTCTGCAGAGCAGCGATGCGCATCGTTTTCGAATGGTGGCATGGAAACAATCCACTCGGGCTTCTGCAAACATTCCCGATGCGCTGCAGAACCGAGGCAGTCCCAACAACACCCGAAACGCGTTATTTAATTGAAACTTACCCACACATGAACTGCCATTTACCACTCTCAGAAAAATAGACCAAACACAAAATTAACTTTAAAACTAAAGTAATAATAAGTAATTCCTTCATCTCCTTTTTACCATCGCACCACACGCCGCAGAGGCAAGGTTCACCACCTTTACTTGGAACCGGTGCGCTCTTCTACAGTTCGGTTCAGAAGATCATTTTTGCCCCGTACCATTCCGATTTGGAATGGACTCCCGTCCGCGGTGTTCCCGGACCGCTATGATATGTCCCTCTTTAAACGAGGTTTAAGAAAAGTCTTGTATGGGTAGGCGGTAGATAACGGCCCCTCTTTGCCCTGGCATTACAGAGGTTCATGAGCGACGGTGACCGCTTACCATCAGGTGGCACGTATGCTCGTTTATCTACTTTGCAATAAAAAAAAAAAAACCTAATCGCTTTCATTCGTTGAGCCATCAATCTGAACAACTTCTTGTTTAGGTTTTCTCATTACATACTCATTTCGTGACGCAGGGAAACCTACATTATTAGATACCCATGTTGTATTCAGACTGTCACCAAATTGAGCGTCTCTTATAACCTTCAGAATATCCAACTTCGTCTGTATTTTACAATGATCTGGGATTTTCTTGAACTCTTTTACTAAAGACAAGAAGAAAAGTCTGTCATCATCATCATCTACTGTGTTCCTGTTTAATACCAAATCTCTGTCAACGAGGTCTTCTTGGTTTGACTTGCGTTTCTTACGTTTAGGTTCATCGTTAAAATCGGTGCTTTGCGACGAATCACTGGTCTCTGAGTCATTTCTTTCAGTTGTACAACTTTCGTGTTTGCAAGCTGTTTCTTGCAAGAATAATAATTTGTCGTAAAACATATAAAGTCTCTTCTTCTTCCCTGTTTTACCGTATTGAGTATTTTTAAATTTATGAGCTTTGATAAAACTATCTCTTATGTTTCTCCATCTCTTCTGAAGAAGTCTCGCTGTAAAAGACACATCGATTGTAGTTTTGTTACGAACAATTATTTATACAATAAACTTATTAATAACAAAATTGACATACAATAGATAACAACTCTTGTATTCCACGGCATTGCAGAGTTCCATGAGCAATGGTAACAGCTTATGTAGCAACAACATTACGTTAACTTTAAATAAAAAAGTTGAACAGATACGAATACATATCATATTTAAAAAATGCATTATCAAAGTTTACAACTGCTGCCATAGTACATTTCGAAACTAGAATAATTCAAAATTTAACATTTTAAAACTTAAACACACTGTCCAACCGTGACCTCAGCGAAGCGTGCACGATGGCATACCGACCAACGCGCGGTTACAAATCGCTAAGCCAATCCACTCACCATATTCCTTGCGTTTCTCCGTCGGCGAATCGCCTTGGAAAAGTTTAGCCAACTGCGCCCAGATCTTGTTCTTTGAACCTCTGTCGGCGTACTCCGAGCAATTCTTATTCCAGAGCGCAGGTCGTTTTTGGACTTCCTCAATGAATTTCTCAGTGTCAAAATCCATTTGGGCGACCCAACTCATCGGCGGATAGCCGGATACTAAACGCAAGCGACAACCGTACGGCTAGCCGGCAGTGCGGCGCCCGGGGCATAGACGCAAGAAGCGGGGGGCTGCGATCGACCGGTGTGCGGTTTGCGGTTCGCTACGTACCACGCCCGTAGTGATGTGCTGAGTCATATCGATGTTGCACTAAGATGTTTGATTTCGAGAGTAAAACTGAAATATTGGTTTCATAACATTACCTAAGGGAGCTAACGTTCTATAGTTGACTTTGAAAAACTTTGACATAAAAAAAATTACGTTAGTAAGGTAGGTCTTCGGTCAAAAAGGTGTGGATTAATACCTAGATAAAAAAAACTTGAGAGGTGTCATGGGACACCCGAATAGAACGAAGTTCCTTTCGATCAAAACATATCTTGGATTTTCTTTTCCTAAGTTCCTTATCGCGCGTTGTGAAAGGGGGCTAGACGGAAAAAAATCTTACGAAAAGTTGACACGACACTTTTTTTGTTTTAGATGATTATGGATGGCGCTGTGATCAAAATATTTTAAAACACGTTCCTTATTTGTTTTAAATGATTATTATCGTTAGATGGCGCTGTGATCAAAATCTTTTAAAACACGTTCCTTATCGCGCGTTACGTTAGGAAAAAAAATTTAAGATATCTTTTAATCGAAACCATGACACCTATCAAGTTTTTTTTTACCACAATAGAGTTCATTATACTCGTTCGAATAATTTTCACGATTAGCGTGCGGTGGCCGCAACAAGAGCGGTTGTCGATCGGAACCTTTTTATACAATTAAAACTCAACTCAATAAGCATTTAACTCCGTGCTGGTTTCTGACCTCAGTTGGGTTTCCGGCAAAATCTGAACGATAGATTTTAGTGCGGTTCGACTGCAATACACCCCACCTTGTAGGACAAGTGAAAGCCCGACAATTTCGTTTTCCCAAAAAACGCAATGTGGTTTGGGCAATTCAGAGAAAACAATGGTAATCACTTGGGTACCATCAAAGGAGTCGGAAAAGATGAGTTTTCCCCGGATTTTTTCACTCAAATTTGTTCTTAAGTAACTCAAGCATAGAATAGGATTAATAATAAAACCAAACAATTTTTATTTAACATTTAATATATTCTCGTTGCCTTTTACATTATAAACTAAACATGTATAAAATATTGTGAACATGTATCTAAAGATATCGAATCTTAAGTAATTCATAAATAATTACATAAGAAAATCATCTTCATATTTTTTTGTTCTAGGTTGTTTTACTAATATACTCTATCTATCCTTAGTGAGGAACTTTTCGAAATTTAAACATTAAAAATACTCAAACTGGCAATGATTTCTTAAGAAAGGGAAATACAACAATTTTTCACTAATAACAATATTATACGTTAAATTAATACGTTTCTACTTTAAATGTAGGCCCTAAAAATAATCTTTATAACTGTAATTCTTTGTTTGTAAAAAATACCAAAAAAAAAACCTTTTTTTCTATAGGCATTTATTATAGCTATTTTTGTTTTTATTATATTAACAGTTTGTGCGTGAATTATTTAAGAGTTTTCAAACGTGATAGCAAAGTGTAGTTCGCATAGAAAATTCATGTAACGCCTCTACTATAACAACTTTAGGTAAACATTTTATTTAAAAAAAACAAGCGTTAAACATAATTTAACAAAAATAAAAAAAAAGATTTAATAAAAATTGCCTCTAAGAAATTTTTATTCAATCTTTACCAGACCTTGCTTAGATTCAGACACTAAAATATATTTTCTTATAATTAATTATGTCTTTTATACTCGTCTTTCAAAATATTTCCATTTACGTATTACGTATTTAGATTTATCAGGAAAGGACTACATAAATTGAAAATAAATATAATGATGTGTAATTTTGAATTCATTCTTACATTTCACATATTATGACGTCAAATACTGCACGGTTAAATAAACATACAGAATACTGTATAACGTTATTTAATTGGTTTAGCTATTTTTGCAACACTGTCACTGTAAATTTTAACTTAGTGACCTGAAAATTATAATACCTCATAAACATACAAAACAAAGAAAAAAATGAATAATACTATTTTGATCATATTTCATAATATTACTTCTTTTACTCTTTAGCTTTATTCCTATAATATTTCAGTAATTAATCCCACGTCCCCACATTGGCTTGCCAACGTCCAACACACGTAAAAAACAAATGTCGGATGGCCGACCAATATATATTTGACAGTTGGCCTACCAGTTGTCATTTGCATGCATTGTAAGTTGGTAAGCTAATATGGAAGCGCGGTTTAGTATAATTGGGTAGTTTCCACTAAGAATGAATCGGGTGGATTAGGGTTTCTAACTATTGATTAAGATATACAGATTTCAAAAAGTATAACAGTTTATCATAATAAGTAAAGATTATTCATATTTTTAGAAAATAAAATCTAAAAAAATGGGCACTGAGTCACGTGACATTAAACGCGTATCAGAAACTTTTACACGCTATGACATCACACGTTTTCTGTCAAATCTTTTTTTAGGGTGCCCAACCCAGATGCACGACCAATAGAGCGATTTTCATTTCCGAACTAGTTTTCCTTTATCAATTACGAGTATGAGTGAGTTATTACACGACGATTATATATGAACGATCGGTATTTAATCAAGTATATAAATGCATTTAATATACACTGGCGAGCAAAAAAATCGACTCCCTTCATACTTTCGCACTCAGAGTGTTCTAATTTAAGAATTATTCTTAATTATAATTTATCTAGGCTATATAATTAATCTAGGCTAGATTATGACACAAGTTGGTCAAATTGATAACATTTTCGTAGAAGCTTTTCACGAGTATTGTTTATGATTTTTATTGGTAGGTCAGTTAGTGTCTTTTTTTTTTTTGTTGACGGGAGGAAATCGCCGGACTTCCACTCGCCCCGCGATTGGGGTATGTGGGGGTTGAACCGCACTAAAACCTCCCGCCAATCGCGCTCGACATCCGATGTAATAGGGGTGACAGGACGCGTGCGAGATGACCCTCGCAATTTCGTCTGCGTCACAAAGGGGATCAAACAGTACTCGCAATGTTGTCGCGACATTATTTGCGCGGCCCGCGTTGGGTTCTGCGTGGTATTCATTGCGTTTATACTCGTAATAACTTCTCAACGAAAAGTCCGATTAGAACATAACAAACAGTAATTTACTTTTAAATTAATACTCTTGATAACATAATACTTTATTTGGATAAGGATTAATATAACAATATTAATTTAACGTTAAATTTATTCTTCGGACGAATTATTTTTTTTTAACATATAAGCAGTTGTTGTGACTAAACTATTATAGTTAGATATATGCTCTAGCGGACTTTTTTGTTAGTCTTACTGAGACCTAAAAACCCGTAGTACATCATTTTGTTCTATTGTCAATGTTTTTGCAGCGTACGCATAATTTTGCACCGTCTTCCACAGTATTATCTATTACTAGTAGTACCTATGTTCTTAAAGCTGAAGTAATGCTCTATTTTTCAGTTCATCGAGATATAATGTAATCGTAGCCAATAGTTGAAAATTTTACAACTTTCTGCAAAATTGCCAATAATTGGACGTCGCTTTTAAATGGGTCGGCCACCCTATTTCTATCTGACGTCATAACATGATAAAACTAGCGCCATATTGCTAACAGCGTTTTTCGCGCCGTTTTGGCAATTTAAACTTCAATTTAAATTTTTATTTATAAATACTGCAAATTTCACGGAAATATTAGTGTGGCGTTATCAGAAGGTTATAAAGTATAAAATAAAGCTATTTCCAAAAATCAGTCAACTACCCAATTATAAAAATCTCAAACATTCCGGAGATCTCTTTCTTCAGTCGTAATGATATTGGTAAGACTTAAAATTAAATGAAAATAAATAAATGATTACACGTTCGAGTGACACTTGATATTTTGACAGTGACATAACGAGATGTCAACTGTCAAATATGACATTCATTTTATTGAAAAATTGTGGATGATTCTTCTCGCTTATGATTTGGAAAACTTGAAGACGCTCGGTGTACTTTTCTTTTGGGGTTTATTCTCGGCTACCTTTAATAGAAAATAATGTATTTAAGTGTATTTATCACAAAAAATATCTTGTTTTTGTCGTGACAACGTGTTATAAATTGGTTTGGGGGGTGACACTTCACTTCACTGCGTTACGCTCCGCTCACGTTATGCGCTCACAATGAGAGCGAGTGAGAGGCACGCTTGTTATGTGTCTCTCTCGCTCTTAGGCGGGCTAACCATGCCTGAGTCGTTGTCACGTAAAACTTTCGCCAGTATACCGACTTTACAGGCAACCATTTTTTTTTATATGGGGTGTATTTTTCAACTGAGAATGAAAGCTAAATCTGAAACTAAGAAATCGAAAAATGCGGAAAGTCACAAAGCTGATTTTGATGGATATTTTTGATGTTTTTTTTTAATTAACATTGTTTCTCGACATTCCTCTGTTTCGAAGTTGGTTTTGAAATGAAATCTTATATTTACAAAGTCACCCATCAACCAAGATGCAGTTATTATGGCATAACAAATAGTATCGTATTTAAATTTCTTTAAACACTCGCGGTTATCTACATCACTTACACTATTACTAAACGGGTTCTTACCACGATTATTTTTAATTGAGGGGTCCCGATATTTCGGCACTGTTTCAAGCGCCATACTGTCAGTGTGGTATGTCGTAATGTGAGTTCGAGTTCCAGTGGTACCAGCAAACGAACGAGAAAGAGGGTAGACAGATTTGTCTGCTCTTAAATGACCTACCCTCAGTTCCTCAGTCTTCCCGTGATCATGGCGCTTGAAACAGTGCTGAAATATCGAGACCACTCAGTTAAAAATAATCGTGGTAAGAATCCGTTTAGTAATAGTGTAAGTATAATATTTAAATTTAAGACTTGTATGTATGTATAGTTACAGTTCGTTCTCCCAGCAACAGCCGTGCCTTGTCCTCCTCGTGCGGCTCGGGCGCGGCGGCGGCGCGGCGATGCAGCTGCAACTTCTGACGTATCGCTTGAGATAGAATCACTCTGGAACAAAACTTTATAATGAGCAGTTGCAATTTTCATGGAATTTAATTTTAAATATTTGTAGTCCTTCAAGGTAGGTGGCAGGGGGACGGCGCGACGAGAAAGAGTGCTGTGGGCGTAACGCGTCACGACGTCCTTCAACCCCGTGCTGGGTTCTGGCCTCAGCCGGGGTTCGGACGCTGGGTGTGAGCGGTTGGAGGTTTTAGTGCGATTCAACTCTCACATACCCCACCCGGGGATCCGGTAAAAAAAAAAGTAGGTGGCGGGGCGGTGCAGACTGAGCAGAGGTACATGAGCGCAGAGCAGAGGTAACAAAAATCTCAAACCAGAGTCTATAGAATAGATGCAGAGAACACTATATCAGATGTCGTAAATACACATGGATTCGCCCACACTCAGGGTTCCAGAAACCACAGCCGCTCAGGGCAGCCATGGCGGTGCTCTGTCGCGGCCGATCTAACAGAACCGGGTCGTCATGGGCGCAGGAGAACGTGGTTCACCTCATGAAAAAGTGCGTACCCACTCAGGGTATTCGTGTGACTGTAGCAACCCATTACTGCCCACTGTTGGGCTCAGGTCTCCTCAGAAGAGGGATTAGGCATAGTCCACCACGCATGCCCAGTGCGGATTGGGGACTTCACATATCTTCAAAGGATTTTTAGAATCCTTTTCCGATATGCAGGTTTCCTCACGATGTTTTCCTTCACCGTTTTTAGTCAGTGGTGTTGTGAAAAATTGCACATAAATCTTTTTGACATTTAGATTTAGAGGTACAAGCCGGTCGGTTTTGAACGCGCGACCTCCCGTTCGGAAGGATAGCGCTTCGACCACTACCCCACCACGACCGTGACCATATGCGTGTTTATCAATGTTGTATGTGTGTTACCTCCTGGTGTCGTTCTTGGTGGCGAGCAGCAGGTCGAGCCAAGTCCAGGTGACGTTGTGGTACTCCAGCGTGGGCAGCACGAGCGGCAGATCCCGTACATCCTCCAGGTTCTTCTCCTTGCTGCCCTTGTAGGACACGCGGACGCCGACCTCCGGTATCTTTATGTATATGAACAACTTGTTCTTCTCTGCGCGCTCCTGATTTTATAAAATTTGATTTTAGATATATTTTACAAGGCGGATAAGTAACCTTGTGCCAGCAAGTGTGGTACATAACCTGTGGAAATGCAACTTAGAATCATTTTTGTTTTAGAAGTGGTTCATTGGAACGCAGTTCCTTATCGCGCGTTGCGAAAGGGGCCTAGACGGAAAAAATACTTACGAAAAGTTGTCACGACACTTTTTTTTGTTTTAGATGATTATCGCTAGATGGCGCTGTGATCAAAATCTTTTAAAACACGTTCCTTATCACGTTTACACGTTTTAATCGAAAGGAACTTCGTTCTATTCGGGTGTCCCATGACACAATTTTTCAATAACAACAAAATCTTGACGCTTGGCATAGCTGACTGTCGTTTCAACGTGTGGGGCCGGTGCAACAATAACGAATGTTATAGTGCGTAACGAGTCATGCCATCCCGCGTAACACCGTGCTAAGTTCTGACCTCAACCGAGATTAAAACACTGAATGTAAGTGGTAGGTTTTCAGCTCCTACATATTCCACCTTCAGGACTCTATGACCTCCTACTCAAATAGACCCACCTTCATCTTCTCAACATCATCCTTATCCTTGTCCCTCTTGACGTAGAAGTTCGAGTTGGAGTCTTTACCCTTCTTCTTGAGTTTCTTGGAGCCGGTGGAGACCAGCCCGGAGGAAGGCCTCAGGGTTCCCTCTTCGTCTTCAGCCTCGTCGATGGAGTCAGGGTCGCGTTCAGGGAAACAGAACTTTAGCATCGTGTTGAAGAACTTCTTGGTTAGACCTGGGTGATGTCGATGGACAGTTTATAGATGGTCAAAATTACAAATAAAAATAGAGTCATTTTTAAATATTCTACATTTTTTGTCAGTTAAGTAAACGAGCTTACAATCCACCTGACAGTGTGTGGTTTATCTATCAAGCAATAAAAAAAAAAAAAAAGTTGATCTCTGAACAAGAAAACTTATTATTTACGTTAAATATAGCGCCGTATTTATTGTGTTAGCTTAACCACAAAGAGCAAAGGCACTAAACATATTCTACAAATTTCATGTTTAAAAAGTACATACTAACATTCACAATCAATAAAATAAACCGATAAAACTTGTTTAGTAAACTACAATAAAAAACAAAAAGAAGTATTCGTTCAACCCACACAAAAAAAAAATGTACTGAAGTATCAAACAGAATGAATGGCGTCATCATCCATCAGTTTGTAAAGTGAACGATAATTTCGCAATGTTAGTCACGATCTTCGGTAGTATAGTGGTAAGTATCCCCGCCTGTCACGCGGGAGACCGGGGTTCGATTCCCCGCCGGAGAGACTCTTTTTGTATTTTTATATTTTTTTTTTGCAATTCGTATAACATTTTTAGTTTGATTCACTTAAGCAAAAACTGTATGAGACTTGAAGATATTTTTTCTGTGACTAAGAAAATTGTGACTATAGTTGTTAACCTTCAGTTCAACCTTTATTTCTTCTCACCTCTAAAGTGTTTTACAAGTTACTCATACTGATGTTTACTCATGTATTATGAGAAATTGTATTTTTTTTATTGCCTGATAGATAAACGAGCCTACGGCCCACCTGATGGTAAGCGGTCACCGTCGCTCATGAACCTATGCAATGTCAGGGCAATGAGGGGCTGTTATCTATCGCCTACCGATACAGGACTTTGTTTTTTTAAGAGATTAATAGATTGGCATCAAAGGTTTTTGTTAGAATAACTGAATTTTCACGTGAGATGATCAGAATATGGTGCAACTTATACTCCCGTCTCTTAATAAAAAAAATATTAATTTTAAAATATTTTTTTCTATGAATAGCAAGTTTTTGATAGTTAAAAGTATTAAGACTATTTGTTCAGAGCATAAATCTTTTGTATTTATTAGGATGGAAACTATTTTATTTATTTTTAAATCTTTTTATAAAATTTGTTCATTTTATTTTATCAAATTTAAATGTAGTAAATTCTTCACTTTTTTCATTTGACTTTTGTTCTAGCCATATAGGATATTAGTAGCATTTTATTTTACTTTCATTTATGTTATTCTATAAATGCAATAAATAAGTGAATTATTATGTTGTAGTTTCCATAATATACCAACACTATTACAGGCCAAAATGTATTCTTTCTTTCTCAACGCCAATTTGGGCGATCAATACTTACCTATCCTAATAGGAACGATGTTGACTTCAAAGTGTTCTTTGACGGCGATCCCCCCGACGGGCGGCCGGTCCCTGCAGAACACGCGGAGCGCCGCGCGCCGGGCCAGCGGAGCCCGACCTGATGGCTCTTGAGGAACCAACACCTAGGTAACAACAAATCGAGTTAGGTACACCATCGCATTCTCGGGTCGAAAACCTATCAATTTTATCTCTATCTTATCTAAATCATTGTTACTAATCAGAACAGTTTTGTGATGCATAAGGGGTACAATAACCAGTTTATTGCCATCCAGAACTGCCACAATTTAATTTTTATTATAATAAAATATTTGTTTTTTTATTTATTTCTTATTACTTAGTTAGCGTTAATCGTAATATATTGCATATACAGGGTGGATCTGTAACTTTGGACAATCTGATGTGGGGTGAATGACCTTTCGAAGTACAGCTTAGAACCGCTTTTATTTTAGGAATTAGATAAAAAAAAATTTCATCATAGTATGGAAGTCCGCAACGAAAGTCGTACGTTTTCCATACAATGTCAGAAAAAAAAGTTTAACCGATCCAAAAAATAAAAATGGTGCTAAGTTGTTTTTCGACAGGTCATTCACCTCACGTCAGATTGTCCAAAGTTACAAATCCACCCTGTTTACAGAAAAAACTATAATCACACAGAGATACCTAGACTGATTTTTGCTCTGTAATTCAATTCTTTGTCATCTACTAAATGGTCATTGTTTTAAATTTACTAATTAACCCATAAAATAATACAATATCTGACCTCAGGGAAAGGTTCATTCGGCAGCAGGTTCTTGACGCTAACGTATCCAACTTCCAGCTGATGTTCCACTGAATCATCAGAACGAGATGTTTTTGTATACCTGGAGAAAATTATTGTACTTCTAATATATAAAATTGTCGTGTCACGGTGTTCGAACTTGAACTCCTCCGAAACGGCTCGACCGATTTTGATGAAATTTTTTGTGCTTATCCGGTACCTATGAGAATCGGCCAACATCTATTTTTCATCCCCTAAATGTTAGGGGTAGTCCACCCCTAATTTTTTTTTTCGGCGCAGACGAAGTTGCGCGAGTCAGCTAGTAATTTTATAATATTAACATTGTATTTATCGCAGATAATGTCATATCTTACAAACTTTAAATGTTTTAAATTCAAAAATTATTGAATATTCAAATATATTGATAGCTGATTTGATTTGTCAGCCAATAACCGTTAAGTGTATTACAATATACAGGGTGGATCTGTAACTTTGGACAATCTGACGTGGGGTAAATGACCTGTCGAAATACAACATAACACCATTTTTATTTTTTGGATCGGTTAAACTTTTTGTTCTGATATTGTATGGACGTTGCGGACTTCCATACTATGATGAATTTCCTAAAATAAAAGTGGTTCTAAGTTTTATTGCAACAGGTCATTCACCCCACGTCAGATTGTCCAAAGTTACAGATCCACCCTGTATGTGATACATTACAATCCCACTTTCTTTAATACAAAATTAAACGTAAGTTAATAAAGTATTACGTTGTCTAATAAATGATAAATTATTCTTCTGTTAACTTTTCATTCATTCCACAACAATAGGTACAAAACGATTGTTAGAATCTCCGTGTCGTTGTTCGGTATCAGTTTGCAAAAGTGAAGGATAATTTCGCGCTATTAGTTACAATCTTCGGTAGTATAGTGGTAAGTATCCCCGCCTGTCACGCGGGAGACCGGGGTTCGATTCCCCGCCGGAGAGATCATTTTTTGTACTTTTTTTTTTGTTTGTATTTTTTCATCTTACAATTTACCTATAATTTTTTTTACGATTTAAATTATTTCAATAATTTTTTGCAGTCATTTTCAAATTCCATAGCAATTGTTTCAGTTTCAACATGATATTTCAAAGGGATCTTTTTTTTTGGACAGGAGGAAATCATTGGATATCTGCCCCGCAAGTCTGTAAGTATTGCAGGTTGAGTATGTGGAAGTCAAACCGCACTAAAACCTGTTCAGCCTGAGGGCAGAACTCAGCACGAGAGTAGGTGGGATCTCACTCGGCCAACCCCGATTAATGTTTGAAAATAAGGTTACTTCAAATCTGAAATCCCGCATTTCACATTGTTCTTTTTGTTTAAGACTCTGTTTTTGTTGGCAAAGATTATTCGTTATCAAATATTTTTCCGATTGACATCATAAAAATACAAGGTGTTATTTGTTTCCGATTTTGTTAATCCGATTTTCGGACAAAACATCGAAAATAAGATGACGTTTTCTTTCAGCAAACCATCCTATCTCCAATATTTAAGATACCGTCATTCTAGGACACGGTGTATAACGAGCGCGGTATAGTTACAGGAAGTTGGTGAGCAGCAGGTCCGCGATGCCGAGCTGTCCGTCGGCGTCAGTGAGCCGCCAGCGCGCGCTCTTGAAGCAGATCTCGTTGTAGCGGTGCGGCGCGGCGTGCGTGGCGGCGGCCGGCACCTCCCTGCGCAGCTCGCGCGCCGCCCGCACCATCGCCTCCAGCTCCTCGCCCAGCGACCACACGCACTCCTTGCACTCGTTCACCTGCGCACATCACCCGCATCACCCATGACTCTGCCTCGGCCTCATAATTACATGCACACGGTTAAAGACAAATTCGTTTCAAAAAAATTCTTGCACTTTGACGACGTAATTATTTTGCCGCACTCTTTTCAACTAGGTAATAATAAAAGAATGTGTTATATGCTGTAGATGTGTGGTAAAATACTTGTAATAGAAAATAAGGTTTTGAAAATGTGCATGTACATACGAGGTCGATAGTTACACACTAGAGATTACAGACGTTTTAACCAGATTCAAAATAAGAATATTGTATGTACAGGGTGTTTTTAAGGAATTAGTAACCGATTTAGCCCGAAGTATTGCGTCTGATTATTGTGGCTAGATTTGGAGGAGACTTATGTCCAGCAATAAACGTCTACGGGACGATAACGATGACGACATTCCAATGATCTGCCCTATTATCGTTACTGAAATAAAAAACATAATAATCAACTGCAATACATACCAAATCATCCAGACTCTTTAATTCAGCTATGGCGACAGGATCGTGGCTCGTTATCGATCTATTCTTCAGATAGTACTCCTTCTCCAAGCGACGCAGCCTCGCCAGTGATTCCCTTACCTACATCAAAGCTTTGTATGAGCAACCACATAGTCGAAGTGACTGTATGATATCTCGGTAAAACCTAGTGGTTTGCGAAGATTAAGTATGTTTTTACAAATTTTCATTTTCTTTGTTGCGTTAACGGTTTTATTTAAGTATTCTACAAACTGTTTTTAGATCATCCTTAAAAAACTCTGTGATAGCATTATGTCAATCTCTTAATTATAACCATATCACCGTCATGTAATCTCTAACAACTATCATATTAATCCTTATCCAAAATTGACCTTCATAGTATGTATGTCGTTTAAAATATATTGTTGTATTTCAAATCGTCACTTAAAAAAATACATACAAATGCGAGGAGCAACCTTCAATAACATACGACAAAAATGTCTTCCTTTGTGACGCAGACGAATCAGTAAAATTCAACTAGTACTAATAAATTACCAACTCCTTACGTTATTAACACAGGTGTACAAATACCTTTAAAGAATTTGGGTAATTTACATACCTTATCAGTAGTTCAATTAAAGAATTAAACATAATTTGGAAATATTTTAATTATGCTTGAAAATTAAACATTTTAAGTAGGGGTGTGCGAATAATTCGAACTCACGAATTATTCGGTTCGAATCGAATACGAATATTCGATTCGAAACTCGAATCGAATAATTCGGATCTTCGAATTATTCGAAATTCGACGAATATTCGAAACTTTTCGAATTATTCGAATAATTCGAAATTCGCCGAATATTCGAAAAATTTCGAATAATTCGAAAAGTTTCGAATATTCGTCGAATTTCGAATAGTATCGAATTCGACTACGACTATTTTGTAGACATCTAGCCCATTAAAGATATTATCTACTAAATACAAATTCTTGTCCTATTTCCGATGTATCGTCGTAGTCAAATTCGATACTATTCGAAATTCAACGAATATTCGAAACTTTTCGAATTATTCGAAATTTTTCGAATATTCGTCGAACTTCGAATAATTCGAAGATTCGAATTATTCGATTCGAATTTCGAATCGAATTTTAATATTCGATTCGATTCGATTCGAACGATATTCGCACACCCCTAATTTTAAGTCGTTTACCGTAAACCGGCTTATTCACAGTGAGAGTGTGTAAATTTAACAAATTTTAGACTATTTTCATGGAATTTCATAAAACTGTATTGTTTAATTTACATTTTTTTAATTTTAGAGACTGTTTTCTACCAATTCGTTCTGAACTGTTCAACTTATTATACAGGGTGTCTCAAAAGAATTTTTATATAAAGAAATTTTATATTTGTTTAGCTTACTGCGTGAACGCTGCGTACTTGAGGGGTGCGGGGTAATGTCAATTGGTAGCTTGGCTCTTGGGGATTCAGTCGCTATGGAGCGTTTCTCAGGAGCAGACCGCGCGTTGTGCGTGCGAGAGTTTTACAAGAACGGTGATTCGACAACTGTCGCGCGTAGAAAATTCTGCAGTATTCGAGGTTTTCGCCACTTAAATGATGCGCCAAGCCTTCCTCTCATTCGACATTGGGTTAAAAAGTTTGAAGAGACTGGATCAACGCTGGATAAATCAAAATCCGGGCGACCTAGGTCATCAAGAACGGTAGAAAACGTGGAGAGTGTTCCCTCACTCCACCTGTCGAGCAGTCATAAGTAATTTGACAACAATGTGAGGGTTTACATTTCGACGATATTATTTTTAAGAAATGAATTCCCAAAAAGTGTATTTTAACAATAAATAAACATTTTTTCTATATACCGCTTCCTTTTTTTTTAATCAATCCACTAAATATGAAATTTCTTTTGAAACACCTTGTATTTGATCAAAGAGTTAAACTTCATACATAAGAGTTAAACATAAATTTGTAGGTGTCCCGACTATTTTTACGTATATTAGTTTATATTATTTATCTATTTACAAATAGAATAGAATAGAATAGAAACTCTTTATTGAACACCACAAAAACATGCAAAAGAAACACATAAAAAAACAGTACAGTAAAGTGTTGCAATGGGCGGCCTTATCGCTTAAAGCGATCTCTTCCAGGCAACCAATTATACATGTGTAAAAGAAAAGTAAGTTTGCTAGGAAGGTGGCATCAATAGTAGAAGTATTTTTATAATATTTACAAAATACACCTACACAATATTAATTATCTTATCATAACTAAACATTACATATTATATTACACACTTTCATACAGCACACAAATACACCCTTTTTTTTTTAAAGAGAGATCTCGTTGCTGGCGAGGTAGTGTATGGTGCTCAGGCCAAAGCCCACTGTAGTAGATTTCAGATGTCGTATATATGCGAAGATTTCTGTAAATGTCGTAAACGCGATTCAGGATGTCGCGCATTATTATTGGTCGCCACAAATTACTCAATTTAATATGACAATTAATACGATTATTAAGAACAAACATATCAATTCAGGTCATTGCTACAGATTCATCAGTTCACTGTAAGAAGTTTATGTATAAACAAGATTTTCTCTAGAATTAATACGTAATGAAATTGTTATGAATCCATTTACAGTAGAACTTAACAGGATAGTACTGACATTAAAACGAAATGTTTCATAAGTAATTAAATAAGGAAAAACTTTATAACATCTTTAATTACATTTGGATTGATTAAAATCTGATATAATTTTGATTATAATGTTATCGATTCTAGTTATAGATTATATCTATACTAATATTATAAAGCTGAAGAGTTTGTTTGTTTGTTTGAACGCGCTAATCTCAGGATCTACTGGTCCGATTTCAAAAATTCTTTCACTGTTGGAAAGTCCATTTATCGAGGAAGGTTATATTTTATTTTCAAATAAATTAGGGATCCGCATGAAAATATCGAATATGTAACAAAAGGTGAAAAATCGAAAACTATTTATGCGTACGCTGCAAAAACTATTGACAATAGAACAAAATGATGTACTACGGGTTTTTAGGTCTTTTGAAGACAAACAAAAAAGTCCGCGACAGCATATATCTAACTATCATAATTTAGTCACAATAACCGCTTTTATGTTTATAAAAAAAATATTTCGTCCCGAGCTTGAATTTAATGTTAAATGAGTAGCGTTATATTAACCCTTATCCAAATTAAGTATTATATTATCAAGAGTATTAATGTAGAAGTAAATTACTTTTTGTTTTATTCCAATCGGACTTTTCGTTTAGAAGTTATCACGAGTACAAGACGCAATGAATATGTGGGTGCACTTCGGGCACATAATAACGCGACGGCATTGCGAGTACTGTTTGAACCCCTTTGTAACGCAGACGAAGTTGCGCGGGTCAGCTAGTTTATCATAAAAGTAGAAACACAAATAAAATTTTTGGAGTGTTTAATTCTTATCTTAATAGAGTAATAGAAAGGTTGATCATGTAGTAAGTAATTTCGCATTGCTAGTCACAATCTTCGGTAGTATAGTGGTAAGTATCCCCGCCTGTCACGCGGGAGACCGGGGTTCGATTCCCCGCCGGAGAGATCACTTTTGTGCATTTTGTTGGGTATTTCCTGTTTTATTAATTTTTTTTACTAATTCAATTTGTTTTATAAAACATTTATTTGACACAATCATCGGACAAGATCATATTAATTCGTCAGATATTGCCAAAATTTTGATCTATTTAATCATCACACAGCCTATATTTAGATAGGTAAAAAATAAAAATGATAATATACTATGGCTATAAACAAAAAAAAAATACAAATAAGTACTGCAAGAAGTTGTGGTAATTAAATGTTATTGTTGAAATTAAATGTTATGCAAATAGAAATTGCTATTTGCATAACATTTTCAAGATCAAGGTAAAGGGATCCATAATTTCACGATGTCAATCATAATCTTCGGTAGTATAGTGGTAAGTATCCCCGCCTGTCACGCGGGAGACCGGGGTTCGATTCCCCGCCGGAGAGACTCTTTTTGTACTTTTTATATTGTTAAATTTATATGAAACTGAGATTTTTTTCAAGACTACAGTATATATTTTTTTTTAATTATAACCAACGTCTAAAAAGGAAAAAAAGATACTAAATTTAATGACCTTAGCTTTCCACCTGTTTTTTATAAACCGCCTGTTCATTCAAGCTGAGTGTTTTATGTTATATTTGAGATTTCATAAAGGCCGTTACAGTCTTAAAATTATTTATCGTGTTTAAAGACTAATCGTGTTAAAAGATAATGTTTTCGCCCTGAAAAAATCCTGTGCTAGTTATAGACACCTATTTACTACATAGTATAAAACAAAGTCGCTTCCCTCTGGCTCTTGTAAGTTTACATCTTAAAAATGACAACGGATTTTTCAAGAGAAAGTTTTTTAAAAGTGTTCTCATAATATGTATACAGGGTGTCCCAAAACTATGCGACATGAACAGGAAGTACCTTAAATATTAGAGATAGGATGTTTTGCTGAAACGAAACATTATTTTATTTTTGATGTTTAATAATACTGCAATCACAATTTTTTTGTAAATTGTTTGGTTTGTCTGAAAATCGAGCTAACAAAATCGGCAAAAAGCAACACCCTGTATTTTGATGCCAATCGAAAGAATAGTTAATTACGAATATTTCTTGCTAACAAACATAGTGTCTTAAACAAAAGCAACAAAGTAAAAATCGTGATGCAAGATTTTTAGAACCTTATTTTCCGCTATTCGAGGTGCTCGTTTAACAAAAACTTATGCTATAATTATGCCGAGGATAGCTTTGAATGGTTACAATAAATATTTACTTAAAAACCCTATTTGATGAAGTATCTTATTTTTATAGAAAGCCCTGAAATAGAGTAATTTTAATGGTGAACCTCTTTAGGCGCTTTCATAGTAACAACACTAGACTTAAATATTCTATTTTCAAATTTAAGAAAAGCAATTTACCTCTATTTACTTTACAACTCACAGAAAATCTGTCCGGACAATAAATTTCATTAATAATTAACTCTTGGTCTGCCTATTATCCATATTCTAAAGTCCAGTAGTAAAAAAAGTACTACTCTCTCAAAAATATTTTTTAGAGTAAGAAATTATTGGTAACCTGACAAAGCTTGGACAGCTAGAATAATAGTTTCACTTATTTTAGTTTGACAAACACAGTCAATGGTGGAAAAAGAAGTACTTAAAATCTTGAATTACGATTATCACCTTTTGATTAAGACAATAATATGTTCGTAAGCAAAAAATATTCGTAATTAACTGTACTTTCGATTGGCATCATCAAAATACAGGGTGTTGATTTTTGCCGATTTTGTTAGCTCGATTTTCAGACAAACCAAACAATTTACGAAAAATCTGTGAATGCAGTATTATTAAACATCAAAAATAAAATGATTGTATCCTTTCAGCAAAACATCCTATCTCTAATATTTAAGGTACTTCCCGTTCATGTCGCACAGTTTTGGGACACCCTGTATAATATGTCTCTTTGTGATGCAAACCAAAATTGTGCTGCTCATCTAGTAATAAACATTGCAATGATTTCTAAGCGACGATAACCACTCATCATCAAGCGGATCCCTGCAATAAAAATCTTCAACACCATTTGTCTCGTGAAATAGCTTAATACTAATATCACCTGTGTCTGCAGCTTGTGTATCTGCTGCCTCGGGTCCTGGTCCTGGTGCAGCTGCAGCTGGAACCGCATCCGGGCGCGCCGCTCCAGCATCCGGCGCCGCTCCGGCTCCACGTGCAGCACCACGTTGTTCACCACGTCCAGCAGCATCGCGTACTGGAATGAAGGGAAACTAAATGTAGGCAGAGCCAACGGACCACCTAGTTGTTGCTCATGAAACTCTGCAATGTCTGGGGACACTTAAAAGCCGCAGCCAACTACTGAATTCTCCATGGTCCAACGTTCTTGCAATGCGGTTCGAGTCGTAAAGTCTCTCAGAGAGTCGTCATTGAATCCGCGACCACTCGGCCAAGAGTGAACGATAAAGAAATTCATTGAAATAGACGAAATTGAAATAGTTTTGAAAAAAATATGAAATTTATTCCGATAAATGTTTTCGTTTGGTGAATATGTTGATGTATGAGCCGCCTCCTCCAGCGACACATGGAGGGACTGCACGCCACACATACATACACACCTGCAGCGAGTTGGTGCACACGTCCAGGTCGTGGTGCATGAGCGTGAAGGAGTCGTAGGGGTGCGGGTCCTGGGTGCGCGCGTCCGCCGCCTCCTCCAGCGACACGTGGAGGGACTGCACGCCACACATACATACACACCTGCAGCGAGTTGGTGCACACGTCCAGGTCGTGGTGCATGAGCGTGAAGGAGTCGTAGGGGTGCGGGTCCTGGGTGCGCGCGTCCGCCGCCTCCTCCAGCGACACGTAGTGGAACTCGCACGCGCAGCGGGACACTATGCGCTGCAACACATACAGACAACATGTTACTAATGAAGTCAGTTATAACATTTCCCCCTTCGCTCAGCTGACAGTAGTGGTGTACCTGCAGCTGCGCGGCGGCGGCGCCGGGCCCCACGGTGCGGCCGATGACGCCGCCGGCGGAGTGTCCGCTGCCCACGAGGCGCGGCACGTCGGGCAGCGCGCTGATCTCGGGACAGCGCTCCTCGATCTCCTCGACGGCGACCCACTGTATGTGGTGGTCGAGGCGGTGGTTGTCGGCGGCGCTGACCGTGGCGTAGTACTGCATGGCGGACAGCGCGCCGGACCAGGCCCGCGCGGCGAGCTGCCGGCTCACCCGCTGCCGCACCTCGGCCCGCGCCGCGCACACCATCACGTAGCCGCGCGTCTCGCACCCCTTCAGCACCACTTGCGAGTTCACCAGCTCGACTGTACACATAATACAGCACTTTGGATGATGAGTGACATTAAATTCTCGTAGTTATGTCAGTGTGTAATGTGTATAATTTAGCGTCCGCGTGTGCGTGTGTGTACGTACTGAGACACGCAGTATGCGAGTTGTCGTCATCGAGCAGCAGACGCGCGTGCGGCGGCGCGGCGGAGGGCGCGGCTGCGTCGGCGCCGCTGAGCTCGTCGCTGAACACGACGGGCGCGTCGCCTCCCGCCTCCGCCACCAGCGCCGCCAACATACCGCCGCCGCAGTGACTCGACACGCTCTAAACATACAAACATAACCTTAAAACATACAGCGTGAAATTTTTTAAAGTTCCCTCCAGGGGAAGTACTTGAAATAATTATTTTAGCGCATTTTGTAAAACGAAACATTCCTTTATTTTTCAAAACAAGCACAACTGCATTAATAGATTTCTAAAAAAAATACTTATATACCCAGAAATGGAACCTGGTACAATTCGAAAAAAACATACTTTTTGGTTGCACCAATCGGTGGAACGAAAACGAATAATTCAATCTGCATCTTCTTATACAGGGTGGATATTAAGATATAAATAAATAAATGACAGTACTAACTTGTGACGTAGTAGGTGGCGGTGACGTCACGTCTGCTTCTCTCTGCAGTTTCGGTGACGCAGTCGGTTGCTCTTCCTCTTTGAACGCTTTCGTTGACAAATTCTTTTTAAGTTGCTGCCAAAACATTAAAAATTCAATTATTTGTGTACAAAAATAATGGTGACGTCATAACGTGGTAGGGTTACTAGTTCAAAATTTGATTTATTGAAGAAAGGTGTTAAGTGCTCGATTCTAAAACCGAATTCAAATAAAGTGTTCAGTGATTTAAAAAAAATACCTGAGTCTTGATGTAAGTGTCGATGAGTCCGAACGCGAGGTCCCTGTTGAGCTTGGTCCAGGCTCCTCGCAGATGATGCACGGCGACCCGGTGCGCCGGCCCCCCGCCCCCCGCCTCCCGCGTGTACGACACCCGGCGCACGCTCAGGCAGTACAGCTTCTCCATCGCCTGCGGGGACTCGCCGCACCCCTCCACGCTCGACTGCACAACAACAACAGTAGCGAAGGCTCTATACAACCCTGTTCCAATCGGAGTCCCCTTCGATATTCATTAACTAACCAGAGATAACACCGGAGACTATCGGCTTATGATATTTCAATTAAAACAAAATCTCTTATATCGCCTTCCTTTGCCAATAAATTGGACACTTCGCCACTAATATACAATACTATATGGTGGCGTGCAGTCGATAATCACTCAAAAATAACTGCATACCCTCCATGCTTTAATACCTTATCATCCATGGCTCTGGTCTTGAGCCATATCTCCGCGTCGTTGAGGTCGCAGGTGAGGTAGTGCGCGGCCCACAGCGCGCGAGGCCGGCGCCGCAGCGAGCCGGGCGCGGGCACCAGGCGGAGCGCGTACTTGGCGCCGCACGTCACGCGCCCGCCGCACAGCTCGATGCCGCGCTGGAGCGACGATGATGACCAGTAGCATACCTAATACACAAAATTAAATAGGTAAAATTAGAAAGGTGGATTTATTTTTAGGCTAAGTGATCAAGAACTGTAACTTTTGTATCGAATTAATGAAGATTTTCATTGAAAGAGTGTGTGAAAAAAGGTAATCTAAAAAAGGAAGCAGCGACAACTGCGATAGCATTTAAAGCCAATTCTTTCATTTAATATCTCATAATCCTCCATTTTCTATAATAAAACTAAATAATACACTCATTCCAGTGGCAAAGACTTCATACAACTCCATTCCTATCGGCTTCCCCTTCTATGATCTGAGACTAACAAGAGATAGCATCGAGGATTTTGTCAGGATAGTTTATAGTTCTTTTTGTTAGAATTTCATAAATCGACTTCCATTCACTCATTCATTCACCAACACACCATACCTGCAGATTATGTAGCGTAACGGACACGCTAACGTTTCTGTAGTGTCGCGACAACTGCGGCTTGCGAGGTCGCACGTTGTTGAACAGACGCCCGCGCCGCGTCGGACGAGTGATGCCGGAGAGAATCAACTTTAGACTCTCGAACCATCTAGAAGTTTTGGCAAACATTGGTGGGTGAAATTTAATTTGTCCAACATTTGCTTGTTCATTCCACTTGAACAAAATGAATCTAATCGTGAGTAGTAACCGACATTTTCAACACAAAACAAATTGAAAATGTCACAAAACCAGTAAGCAGTAAGTTATGTCGTAGGTAGCGACCCCTCAGTGTCCCCTGACATTGCAGAGGTTTATGAGCGACGGTAACCGCTTCCTATTAGAAAAAAAAAGCACTAAAGCCAATATTATGCTCTCTTTCAAATAGGTCTTTTTACATTATTTTAAAACGTCAACCGTACTTGTCCTTCTTTAAATTATAAAATCAAATTTACAATAGACGTTGGGTTTCTATCTAATTGTACTTTTTCTCAAGATTAGGCTGCAGTTAAAAAAAATAACTTTTAACACGTAAGTTACAAACCGATACGTGTATAATCGACTAAAACAATTTAATTGCATTTTTTCTAACGGGCTGTAACTGTAAGTTTACCTCAACGTGCTTCCATAGAGTAGTAAGACAGGTCCGAACGCGTCCTTGTCTATGGGTTTGGTCTCCAAGGTGAGGTGCAAGTCCAAGCCTTGCGACCGGAACGCGCGGTACGAGTCGTGTTCCTGAACCCAAACAATATTCATGTATAGTGGTTTTGAAACTTGATTATTCGTGTGTGTGGGTGTGTTTGTTGTTTGTGTGACTGTTTTATGTGTAAATGCATTTCTCTGTGTGTGTTTATGTATTTCTGTATCCTTGTCATATTGTTGTTATAATTATGTTATGTACCTGATTGCTAGAGTAGTCAGGCGTGCGTGTAGGCGCGCAGGGTGTGACGGCGTGGTGGTGTCGCGGGTCGGCGCCGCACGCCCAGGCGAGGCGCACGCCGAGACGCACGCGGCCCGCGCTCAGCACGCGACAGTCGTCGTACTTGCTGGCCGTGCGCACCAACACGCTCAGGGAACCCAGGAAACCCAACTTTCCTGGCCAACGAAAATACAAAAACTGAAATTTAAATCCGGCTCGAAGGACCAAAAATTACGTAATTTTGTTAAATTCTTGTACGCTATTTTTGTCACAAACAATGTAATTAGTTCTATGTTACAAACACCGAATTACGTTCTTGATTTATGTCAACGAAAACTCCGACTCGAAGGACCACGAATCAAAATTCTGCTATGTGGGAAAATAGTATGATTAGTTAAGCTACATTGCAGCACAAAACAGATAATTCGTTTACCGTTGGTCCAGTCCAAGACGAGATCGTTCCACGTGACCTCCATCTCCTCGGTGGTGTTGTAGGGGTCGAGCGACACGTGCATGAGACACGTGAAGGTGGCGCAGTTGAGCGTGAGTCGCCCGTGGAGGAGCAGCCGTACCTTGTCCCACCACGCCAGCGGGGGGGACGGGTCGAGGGAGGGGCGGGATACTTGCTCGAACGCTGCGGAAATATGGCTGAATTGGTGACAGGAAATGTGATAATAATTCTTGGTCATTAAATAGGCGTTTGATGCGCTAAAGCGGCTAAACTATAGTAAGAAACGAAAAAAGCGTGTTTGGTTGATCAGTTAACTTCAGCTCGCTTGATTGTTAGTTCAATAATGCTTTGCCATTGGTTGAAAAAGCATACAGCGTGTCCCAAAACTATGCGACAAGAACGGGAAGTTAGTTCGATTTTCAGACAAACCAAACAATTAACGAAAAATCTGTTGGTGCAGAATTATTAAACATCAAAAACAAAATTATGTTTCCTTTCAGCAAAACATCCTATCTCAAATATTTGAGGTATTACCCATTCAAGTCGAATGGTTTTGGGACACCCTTTGTATGTTCTAACTTTCCCCCCCCCCCCCATATAATTTAAAGGCCGCTTATAAGACAAGTGAAGTACAGTATCACGCCACTACTTGTTTACTCTCACCAAGGTTACAGTGCGCTATGACAGGATCCCAGCAGGGTCCGAAGGCGTAGCTGAACTGCGCCATCTCGCAGCACAGGTCGTAGTACCACTTCAGCGGCATCATGCTGCGCTCCAGCTCCACGTCGCCCCAGCCCGCGCCCTGGGACACCGTTACCGTGCGGACCGCTGGGGAAAAACGATCATTTCATATACTTTTATAGAAAAACTGTCAAATTAGGAACATGAGTTAATATACTCCCGGTCATTTTTCACGCAGATGTATATCGCGTGACAATGCAAAATGGCGCTGATCTAATGATGGATTTGGAAAGTCATAGGAGCATATGGAACTGTCGTGTTTGGATTCGTTAAACTTGTATTAGCTACTACTAAATGATGTCTAGGATCTTTCTTCTTTCAATTTTTTTTGATGTGTACGTATCTACGTTTGTATGGCCTGTACGTGCCCGCATCTGCGTGTACGTTCTGCAGTGGTACCTCTAGGCGGCGGTTGTTCCTCGGCGGCGAGCAGCGTGCCCCACAGCCTCAGGTCGGTCATGCTGAGCAGCGGCTGCGGGAAGTCGCGCAGGAGGAGCTGCCACGACGAGCAGGACGCGCTGACGCCGCGCCCCCACAGCGTCGTGAACTCCAGGCCTTCCTCCGGCCATGGACTGGGAACATAACCACCGTTTTATAGACCAGGGTTGCTATTCTGCAGCCTTATACACGTGGCGTGCATGTACATTTTAGTCAGGGTATGCAGACATATAGATGTGACTTTTAATTTTTTTTTTTATTCTAGTACTTTTATTACAATTTTTCACCAAGGTCACGCAAATAATAGGTATGGGCGTGTGTATCCATGAAATAGCATTTAGTTAATTTCTGTTGTTAATTTTTAATCCAGTTCCATAACTTAGGGTATGCATTGCATATTTGCATGTATGAATTGCACGCCGCTACTTACTTGTACAGGATGTTCAAACGACAAGAATAAGAAGTACTAAAATTTCCAAATCTTTGAATCCAGTTAAATTTCCCTTCAAAAATAAAAATTCGCTTAGAACATTCTCTAAAAGAAACTACTCTGCATACCTATCACAATCAATATCCCTCAGCTTATTGATCGCGTTCTCGGCTCCATGCAGCGTCGGGTCGGCGAGCGCGATGACCCTGAGCGCGGTGAGCGTGCACGCGACGAGTCGTCTGCGCGGCGGCGGCGCGGCGCGGCACCGCTGCACGTATATCTGCGCGTCCTTGTGACGTAATGCTGCGTATAGCTCTTCTACTTTACCCGCCGGTAGGAATAGATGTGGCTTGCATAGCTCTTGTACCTGGTGTAAGAACCATAGATTGCTATGTGATATGATGACACGTTATACAGGGTGATACATCTTTTGTTTTATATCGCGTTTTAACAAAACAAAACGGCCTGTATACTTCTCGGTGATAATAATCGAATGGTCTATCGATGTAGATTATTTTAGTAACTTTTCTATTTTTGGAATGTCAACACAGTACAAAAATACAATGAATTGTCAATACTACTACTAATGTGTCAGACAGCGCCTACACCTATAAACAACATTATCGGTTTGAATCTGCGACATACTAATAATCAATAACAAACTAACAGATAATTTATTTTAGTGAAACATATATCTCTCAAACAGAATTTCAATAGAGTTAAAATAATTTATTATATAACCATACCTTAGCATCGAGCATGGTGCGTCGTTTCTGGCTCTCCTTGTACTCGTCCTCCAGCAACTCGTAGTTATCTCGTAACTTCACCTCGAACGGATCGTCACTCATCTCTATTAAAATCTCGTCTATCTGTAGATTAAATACTCAAGTTGTAGTTACATCAAGGAAGTTGAGATGTTTGACATGCCCCTCTTTAACAAGGTTTAAAATTCTTGGATAGCGGGAAACGGTCCCCCAATGCCCTGATATTGCAGAGGTCTATGAGCGATGATAACTACACCCGATAAGTTGATATTTTTTGTTTAATGAATCAGGGGACACTATGGGACTGCTACCTACGAACCACTTTTAAAGGACTCTCCTCAACCCTCGTTCGAAGAAATTAAACACGTGTTTACTATTTCTGATCAAACGGCAAGTTAGTCACTCGACATGATTATCAAGAAACATGATTGTAACTTTAATCACTTAAAACGACAGAAATCAAACTATCTATAAATTATTAATTGTTATTCATACTTTAATATGCAAGTCGCTGGGCAGTGGACTGTCCGCAGTGAATGGTTTCTTCTTGATGCCGTGAACCAACTTGATCCACTTGAAGATGGACACGAAGTCACCTTGGATTGCTTCCGCGAAACGGTGCTTGTACGGGAACACCACGCTCACTGAATGTATGTTTACTGACCTAAATAAATAATAAGATATACATTTTTGACAAGAAGGTAGCCAAAAGGAATCGTGTTCTATAAGTACCTCGCCGTTTATAATCATTTTTTTTTGTAAAAATTCATGTAATCACAAATAAATAAATTGATTTATTGATTGAATGAAATTTTCGTTTTTATTTTATTTGGAGCACTTATGGCAAACATGTAAAAACTAATATTGTACGTTGGTCTGGAAATCATGTAGAAGTAGAGTGTTCGTTTTTAATTCATTTTAGTAGGTTAAGGTATGCAATGCTTATTTTCATCTATGTAATGCACGCCACTAAATGCAAGTTAGTTAAAAGCTGTTTGATTTTTAACATTTTTAATATCTCAAATTTATATTTAAAGTTTTGATATTTATTCGTATTTCAAACTACCTCCTTTTGGTTCTGAAAGTTAGTTAACTTTTTTTTTTTTTTTTTTTTTTTTTTTTATTGCTTGATAGATAAACGAGCCTACGGCCCGCCTGATGGTAAGCCTGAAGCACTACTGACCACACTTTGTTCCACTTGAGCGCGAACCCCTCGTTGGCCTTCCTCTCCACCCGCACCCCCGCGTCCCCCGCCGCGCGCTCCATGCAGTACCCCTCCACCGTCACCAGCTCGTCGCCGTTCAGGACCGCGTGGAGCTTCGACCAGATTATAGATAGACCCGACTCGTGGTTGAACGAGATTATCATGTCATCTGTATTTAAATGTGATTTTGATGAAACTAGGATTTTGGTAAGGTATTGTCATATAATATGAGAGACCCGTGTGTGAAATGTCAAAGTTCAAATGCAGGTTGGATCTGTAACCCTGTGTCAGCTGAAGTGGGGTGAATGACCTATAGAAATACAACTTAGGACCACTTTTTTTTAAAACCGTTTGACTTTATTTTTCGTATATGCATGTATGACTATCATTGTGGCCTACCATATAATATTGAAAATAAGTTGAAAATAAATATATAAGTAGTCCTAAGTTGGTTGGTTATTCACCCCAATTCAACTTGGATAAAGTTACAGCACCACCCTGTATGTGCTCAAAATTTGATGATGAGCAAGCCTTTGAGTCCTTACTAATAGATCATTAGCAATATTTTTTTATGTGTGTAATACATTGCAAAAGAGGAAACAAAAATCTCTTATAATTGTGTCTGAGAACAGAAAAAAATTAAACATTTAAAAGACTATTGAAAGTAATAATGATTGTCATAATGAAAATCAAATATTAATTACTTTAAAATGACTAACCGACCATAAGTGAAAAAAGACTTGAGAGGTGTCAAGGGACACCCGGATGGAACGAAGTTCATTTCGATTAATTAGTGAGGGAATTGTAATAAAATTTTATTTTTTAAGTTACAATAATTAATTAGTTTAAAACGTTATCTCTCTCTGTCTTTCTAAAGATAACTAAAATAAATTTAATTGATCACAGCGCCATCTAGCATTAATCATATAAAACAAAATAAGGCATAGTTTTAAAAGATTTTAATCACAGCGCCATCTAGCGATAATCATCTAAAACAAAAAAGTGTCGTTACAACTTTTTCATAAGAATTTCCATCTAGCCCCCTTTCGATAACGCGCGATAAGGAACTTCGTTCCAACTATACTATACAAGCGTTAACTTACCAGTATTAAACAATATGTTATTTTCCTCAGACAGAATCAAGCCTAAATTCGTTTCTCCCTTAAAACTGACTCGCCAATCCAAAGCTTTCTTCTTCGCGCTTGTTTGCACCACATTTCTGGTCTTCTTCAAATCGTTTATAAAACTCTTGATAGCTCTAACGAATGTCAATATTTTTAAATGAAGGTTCACACTCCATTCGAAATCTACGTGTTCTAGAAATTGAAAGTCTAAGAGCGCTGAGTTTCTGTCTTTTGACGGAACGTGTTCTATCCTAGCTAGTTTCACGTGGAAGAATGTTGTTGGTATCTCATCAGATTTTTGGCACTGCATGTTACCTAAAAGAGGAGATTGATTATGTTGAAGCGCATGTTTTTTTTTTTTTTTTCAGTTGGAGGAAATCACCGGATCATGAGGCCAGAACCCAGCACGGGGTTATGAGGGATGGCGCGACGCGTTACGCCCAAGGCACTCTTTCCCGTCGCGCCGCCCCCTTTAAAGCGCATGTAAACTTTCCGTTAGTAAATTATTTTTATTTCATTTCATTTCATTAAAAAAATGGATTATTACATACTTTTTTGAAAAAAAAATTGAATTGAAATTATTCATGATGTGAATTTGATAGTGATATTACCCAAAAGCGAACAAAAAAGAAGGTAGACAAATTTGTTTGCTATTAAATCTACCCGCAGTATCTAGTCTTCCCGTCAAATACGTTGAAATATCAGACGACTCATCAACTAACTTTAATTAATTGTGTAAAAAATCGCGACTGTTTGAATAAGTTTTTTAAAGGAGTTTTGAAGAATGTCCTATTACAGAGATCCAAGAGCGACGGTAACTACTAATGATCAGGTGACTTGTTGGCCACATGATGAAATTAAAGCTATAAGCCTAGAACTCACCTTTATAAGGCACCATATCCACAACCTTAAACCCTGATATAACAGCACCAGATTTATTGACAGTCTTCTCTATACTAACAGCGTCCACTCGCGTCATCAGACACATACTCTCGTTCACTATCAAGAACAAGTTGATATGAGAGAGTGCCACGTTCACGGCGATGTTGGGAGGGGTGTCGGCGGGCGGGGACGCGGGAGGGGGAGGGGGGTTGGACGATTTGTATTGGTTCAAACATTCGACCAACGATATGATCGTTTCGGCCAACGTTACGCTCCATTCTAGACGGAGGCAATCCATCATGGCTTCCACCTGTAAATTGTAAAGTTTTTGTAAATATTTTTATTGGACACATCTGTTGTCTACATTTGTTTGATGATACACAGAAACACAGTTTTTGTGTCTGTGAGTGTGTTTGATTTCGTATGTCTTTATGTCTGTTTGTTTATACGCTTGTGTCTATGTGTGGGTTCGTTTCTGGGTGTGCACATGCGAGTGTATGTATACGTGCATGTGTGTGCGACTACCTTAGAGTCAGTGGGTCCATGGCTGCCCCACTTGACGAGAGCGACAGCTAGCAGAGCGGAGCCCCAAGAGTGGTGTCTCCGGGGCGGCGCCTCACGGTGCTGCAGACAGGCGCCTCCGCTGGCAGCCCATCCGCCGTCCACTAACAGCTCCGTGCTCCACTGCCGGGGACCAGTAGCTCCTGATGACTGCTTGTACGATTCCTCTGTGAAAACAGTATCATAATACTACTACATTGAGAGAGAGAAAACAAAACAGTAACCCAAAATTTTACTTTTTTCAGAATCTTAAAGGAATCCGATAGGAATCCGATTCTAAAGACCATATGCCATGTACAATTTCAAACAGCTATAAAATAAACATGATGTATAGGTACTTATCCTATTGGTCTATGTAGTATTCAGCATTATGCTGTTTGTAATAGAAAATAAATTACATAGTTGTGCGTATCTTTTTTTTCTTATCAGCATCGTATGTTTCTTTTTTATCCCTACTAATATTATAAATGCGAAAGTAACTCTGTCTGTCTGTTACGTTTTCCCGCTTAAACTTCTCAACCGATTTTAATGGAATTTGGCACAGATAATCTTTAGATCCTGAGAAAGAACATAAGCTACCTTTAAATTGATGGTGACGCAGAAGAAATTGCGAGGGTTCACTAGTTACAAATAAAGTATGTCTATGTATACCTCTCGAATCAAGGAGCTGGTCCAGCTTGACCTTGACTCCAGCGCACCCCGCGGCCAGGGCCTTGTCGTCCAACAAGCGTATGTGTGCGACGACTGCTCGTAGTTCCGCGCAACACTGCACCACACAAGACGACAGGACGCGGGACAACCATTGCGGGGTTGATGCTGACAATAAGGTTTTAAACAGGGTGTGTGTTTTTAATTAAATAAATAAAACTTCAGAAATAAAAGGAGGTTGTTTTAAATACGGTTAAAGTTCAAAACAAAATACAACTACATAATTACATGATTGTTAAATATAATTATATTATTGACACTTGTAACAAAAATATTAAAAGCTTACATGTTTTTGGCGGCGCTTGAAGTTGTAGCGCTGCAGATTTCTTGAACTTATCTTTAACTGACGAATACCATTTGAAGTAGTTTGTATGGTCATATTTGATATTCAGTGTGCTTATTATCAAATATAGATTTAAAACACCTTTTTCTAGCTAAAAACAAAATCATTAATCAATGTTAGTTTCTTTGTAATCAGCTAAACAGTTTCTATCAAATATCCGGCTCGAAGGACCACGGCACTATTTAACGATATTCTGTTAATTTTATCAGTTAATTAGAAAATACAGTATTACCGTTTAAATATGTTTTTAAAATTTACACAATGAAAAAATAGATTCAAAATAGAAAAACTAGCATTGAACCTAACCTTAGCATCTAATTTGAGTTTATTCAAAAACATAAGCGTGTCATCGTTAGCGCAGATCTGATATTGGTCCATCTGGAATGCTACATACACTTGAGGCAGCCCAAACACTTCCAATCCACTGTCATCAATGAGCACTGCTGCTGCACTAAACCTTGAATTCACCTGCGAAATTATCAGCATTAGGAAAATATTAGGGGTGTGCGAATATCGTTCGAATCGAATAATTCGAATCTTCGAATTATTCGAAGTTCGACGAATATTCGAAAAATTTCGAATAATTCGAAAAGTTTCGAATATTCGTTGAATTTCGAATAGTATCGAATTTGACTACGACGATGCATCGGAAATAGGACAAGAATTTGTATTTAGTAGATAATATCTTTAATGGGCTAGATGTCTACAAAATAGTAATATTCGATTCGAGTTCGAAGAATAATTCGTGAGTTCGAATTATTTGCACACCCCTAGAAAATATAAGTAACTAAAATTTTACTACTATTTTTTTAAATTCATAATAAACTTCAATAACTTTAACAAATTTATTTTCAATGTCTTTTTAATAACAACATAACCTCTCAGTATGTTTATGTTGATAGAACCCTTATTGTCGAGTAGCATTACATTTTGAGTCTTATATTGCGGACTAGGGACGTAATTTATATTCGCAATCGCATTCGCAAAAAAAACGCCGGAAAAAAACGGAACGACGGTTGTTTAAAATGAGCCAAAACTCGATGGTTATACGACCTTCCGTTCTCAACATAATTTACGGGCGAGTTAGAATTATTTAGTGGCGGGAGGCAAGTACGCAAGTTTTCAAAAATCGACATACGCAACATCCCTGTGTGGCAACATTGTGGGCACTGAACATACATTTGAGTAATGTAAATTTTATAATACAAATTAAACAACCATGTACTGAGTATCCACTCAATTGGGAACGTCACTATTCGCTTGATGGCGAAACTGGGGACTTCGTTCGGAATCAATACCGTGTTTGAGCATCTTTTTAAAATCATTTTTTTCCAATAAATTTTAATTTTGATTTTTAATTTTTTTTTTTTTTTATTTATTTATTTTATTTATTTATTTCACATAACACATACAATAGATGTAGGTACACTTACAGTAAATCAGCTTAAAGTAACACGGATTAATGAACGTTAGTATCCAAACTAGGCCGAGCCTGTATCTTGAACACTAATTTGTAACAAATTACGCTTGAAGAACTGACAATATGTACACTCAAACACTATTTAATCAATACAAAGTTTATAATGAAATAAAATATAAAGTTATTGCAAAACGTATGTTAATTTTAAATTTAAAAGGGAATAATGTAGGTAGTTATCAATTTAGAAGTCGTCACTAGAATAAAAATTGCCGTCAGTATACAATATTAAACTACTAAGAATGTAAGTTAAGAAGTGAAAACACATAAACTAGCGACTTAAGCAAATTTTAATTTTTAATGATATAGTAGGTAACTAAACGAGTTTTGCAAACAAGCTTTCTGTAGTCTCATAGGTCTGGGATTTTAACCATGCCATTAGTACCAATTTATTACTAAACGACGCTGTATTGCATTTTCAGCGAAAATATATCATCAACGTAAAATATGAGACGATTAAAAAATGTAAACAAAACAAGTTTTAGAACTGTGCTCAATTTTGGCTCCTGCCACAGACTTGGCAAAAGTAAACAAACCAATTTGATTGCCGATCCCAGTTGAGTGGGTATATAAATACAGAAGCCTACTTAATGCTAAGTGGTAAAACTTTACTTACTTGTAAACTGTGCAGTAACATCTCAAAGTTTGTATTAGTTTGTCTATCAACACAACTGAACTTCGTCATTTCTATTCTTAAACTAAAAATCTGTAACAAAAATAATTAGAAGGATTAACTTTTTGAAAAATCATTACTGAAAGAAAAGGTATTGAGAAATGTTTATGTGCCTCCTTTTTCTTTTTATTGCCTTACGTAGTCTAGATGACGGACCACCCAATATTAAGTGGCTACCACCTTTTATAGACCACTGACCTGAGATCAAAACACAGGATTTTTTTTTCCATTTAAGTAGAAGCTAACAGACCATCCAATCATAGTGGTTACGGTTACTGATGTTCAATTGGTACCATTTTTTACCGTTTCATTCTGGTATCTAGTAATATGAAATGATGGTAGAATGATTATATTATTAAATAACATTACCTTTGGTATCACAGGAGACAGTCTAGGTATCAATGTACCCATGTGGTCCTCACTATTTAGATCTACCTGATGCGAAGTGCGTTTTTGTCTTTTACGTTCTATTAAAAAATTATATAAATCATCTTGAAACATCACCATTGTGTTGCTTATGGTTGTGTGGATTTTCTGTAAAACAAGTCATTAGGAGGTAGGTCAATAGGTTTATAGCTATTTTATGTTTTTTATAGTATTTACTTTGTTTCACATAAGCACAAACTACATTATATTATCAAGTATTCAATGCCTCAGGGTGTGTCCGTCAGTAGCGTAGGCTCTACATAACTCTATTCCTATTGGCTTCCCCTTCAACGTACAACTCAACAAGAGACATCACAAGAAACTTATCCAGGGAAGCTTATGATAATTAAATGACTACATTAACAAATTCTTATAAAAATCTCTAATATCAGGAATTGACACTTTGCCACTGGTACCCATTACAGTTACAAAATACAAGAGTACAATAACCATAAAACAGTTCTAACAAAATTCAGAATAGATATTAAAAATCAACTAACCTCAACATTTAAAGGCCCATCAGCTTTGACAGTACCCTCAACGAGAAGACTACAAGCAGCCTCTCCTAAACAAACTCCCAACCGCACCACTCTTGCCTTAGCTTCCACCAGTTTGGTAGAGAACACTAAAGCATGTGCCGGTCCGCCCGCTGCACCGTCAGCGTGAACTTCCGAAGCCGTGATGTGGATTGAGAATGAATTATCTTCAGTTACATTGTTGATTGTTACTGATATGTTAAATATGTGGACTCCCATGAACTGTAAATTAAGCAAGGTTATATTACACTCAACTTTTTTTTGTTCATTCATTTTTCAAAGGGGCGTATTTTTGTCACTAGCTAAAGTTAATATAAAAAAATTATTTGGAAAAGCTCAAGATCAGTCCTTCAAGAACCAGAATCACAGTTATTTGTAAATTTTAAAGACAACTAAATTAAATTTAATATGAATATATTTTTTAATGAATTTGTACCTGTGCAAACATAATCAAACTAGGAGGAAGTTTTTTATCCCTAAAATCCAAGAGTTTCTTGCGTTGTATATTACTTAGGTCTTGATTTGGAGATACTGCACTGCCGGCAGTCATCTCTTCTCTCGTTGAAAAGGAGTTTTGCTTCGACAGTAACGGTTTGAGGATGGTCTCCACAACGACGCTCCTTTTCTGTTCCACATTGTTAGTGACTTCCACGCCCCGAATCACAACTGATACAAGTTTATTAATCTCGGAATTGAAACAGCTGCTTTGAAAAGATATTTCATCAATATGCTGAAATTAATCAAAAATTTTTTTTTTCTAATTTTCCTACTATTTTTTTACTGTTGATAATATTTTTTTGAATTAAATACTACTTACAACAGAATAACCATCTTTGGACAGGCTCACATCTTTCAAGATCAATTTTGGCACAGCGATACGTCCAATTTTAAGTTTTATATGATACTTCCTCTTGAACAGCCATGCCAACAACGTCGGCAGCAGCCTGTAAGTATTATTGCGAAAATAAATCACATCCAAAACAAAAACAATAATAAAAACAGCGGTGTAATTACTACACAACTTACCAAGAAACACATGAATAAATGGCTAAGAAAATAAAGCACAATATCAACAAAAAGTGCATTTTCGTAATTTCAAATCATTCCGATCGCTATTTCACTAGTAATTCAAACAATTTATCAATTTGGAAAGTAGTTTCTCTTAATTTCTAACCTCAAAATTAAGTGAAAGAAAAGTCATAAACGTAAACGTCAACAAACTATTGAGATTTGTCAAAATTTCGTCTAGGAACTTATCAAAGGTCAAGGACGAAACCTTAAAATATTTTTACTATTACAGGTATTGTGAAACCTTTGTATTTGGAATTTCATTGCAGAAAATTAATAATTCATGCTCTTAATTTTATTATACTGTAGTGCAATTCACGACAAATAAATACATTATCAAGTCAGTGCCCAATAGAAGTCAAGTAGGCCACTTGTTAGTAACATAGAAATAATATGTGCTAATACCTACCCAATGCGGCTCAAATCTCCATAATATCAGACAAACTCAGTCAGGAGTTACTGTAAGACTTATGATCTATTATTAAGCTTTCCTCCTTTTTTTGGGAGGAAATCGCCGGAAGAGATATGTGGTGGTTGAACCGCACTAAAAACCTCCAACCACTCACACAGCGATCGAACTCCGGCTGAGCCCAAACTTAACCCACTTTGGGATATGTGTGTAGCACTGCTTACATACAACGACATTCGTTGCTGTTACATGACGCACCGCCTGAATTTCTCTTAGGCCTCATGTGCAAGTCACAGAGCTCGGGAAACATTGAGTAAGGAAGCGCTTTCCAATGCTGTATGGTGCACCATGCGAGGTTGCTGGTCTACCTTGCTTTGCTGATGGATCATTATTCAATCATTTACTAAAACTACACTTTGAAAACTTATTGTTTATTATCTAAAAATCTATCATACAGTTAAATTAAACAACATAAATTAACAATTCAGGGCCACTTCCTCTTGGCAGTGTATCCTTCGTACTTCTTCCTTGTTTTGAGTCCAGTTACAATAGTAGAGCTCTTGGGGAAAGCAGAAACACCATTGAACAGGGTGTCAGTTTCTGTAAAAACAAAAATAATTGTAAAATTAGGTATTTTTTTCAAAATTACAAGCTCAAAAAAATATAATGGTCAAACTGAAATGGAGTAGAAAAATATCAGTGTCTAATAATGAAATTCAATTAATAAAATTAATTTCTTTAATTCATTATTTTTGTGACTATAATCAAACTTTTATTGATAAAATAAAATAAATTAAAGTGTTACAGAATCCAGTGTACTCTAAAAAATGCATAGATTAGATCCTAATTGGAGGATAATTTTAATTTGGAGGATATTAATATTGATTAATGCAAGGTTCATAATTTTTATAGTTTATTACTACAATTATTCACTATTTACAATTTCCTGTAGCAGGAAAAACTATCCAAAAAATACTAACCAGGATGGAATCTGACATAATCTTCTTGTACATGTAGATTTTTCGGTAGATCCATTTTCTTCAACGCATCAAACGGTGTGACTGTGTTCACAGGTGTTTCGTAAAACTCTGTTAGGTCATCTGTAAATACATAATAACATTGTTTATTTAATCAGCATTGAACATCTTACAATTTCGTATTCAAGCTATTGAATGTTTTAAACATTTTAATATTTGAACCACTTTCCACAAATTATGGGTGAAGACAATTTTACAATTTTGTGCTAAATTAGTACACCTCAAGATGATAGGTATTGAGCATGTGAAGTATTTTTACCATAACTACTCAACTGGGAACGTCACTATTCGCTAGATGGCGAAACTGGGGACTTCGTTCGGAATCAATACCGTGTTTGAGCCCCTTTTTAAAAACATTTTTTTCCATTACTTTTTAATTTTGATTTTTAATTAAACCTTATATTTATTATCATCTCCGTAAAATATGAGACAGTTAAAAAATGTAAACAAAACAAGTTTTAGAACTGTGCTCAATTTGGCTCCTGCCACAGACTTGGCAAAAATAAACAAACCAATTTGATGGCCGATCCCAGTTGAGTGGATTAAGAGAGATTAAGATTAGTTAGACAGAATAGTCCACCTGATGGTGATCACTGGCTACCCTCACTCATGACCTGCAATGCCAGGGCACAGAGGAATCCTAATCTATCACTTAACATGTAGCAATTTTCTTACCAGTACTTGTAAGACACTCATATTTTTTTTTCTGTTTTTCAACTGCCATCAATTAATTACGACTGTAATCAGTTGATTTGAATATATATGATTGCGATTGGGTTTCAGAGACCAGCGTCTCAGCTAACCCCTATTTAAGAAAGTCACTTATCTTTCATGTCTATTGCCCAATTCATGGTGTGTAGAAATTGTTGCTCATAAAACATTACATAGCACTGGTGTAATCTTGAAATATGCATTACTGTTTTTCTTCTTTAAAAATTACACATACAAGTTTCTAAGACACGAAAAATAATGTGGAGGAATTTATTTTTCTAAATTATTATAATTTTTACTAACCAACTGTTTCGATTGTGTGTAAAAGTGAATTTGGTACACTGTGACCAGTTTCTTCGTAGCAGGCTTTGAGAACAGAGAACTTGGTGCCTAAACTATCAAATTCAGAGTTTGCGTTTAGTCCGCATGTTGCACATATCTTTAAGATTGTTTCATTAATATTCGCTGGTGGCTCCCATGGCTTGCTTGGACGGAGGAATCTGAAAATTGTAAAAAATATTTTTAGTATTTTTTGAAGTTTTATGTTATAATTATGTTCTTTTAAGAAGTACTTGTTTTTATGAAAGTTTTCGGGAAACTGATTTATTTATTTACTATAATTCCAAAAATTACAATTAAGAGAGATCAGTATGAAAATAATTTCCAACTGTGCTCAATAAATTACGCAGTCACCAAATGGAAGAATTAAATGTTAACCTTTTTTTGTTTATAAAATTACAATACAATTTAAACAGGTCAAATTGATAACATTGTAAGTAACAATCAAAATTTATTATTGTAGCTCAGGATATAGAGAAATGTGGAATTTAAAGAATGATATTCTACAGTACTTACCCTCGCGCAGCCAACGATTCTGCGGATGCTTGCATCTTTTTGCTTATTTTAGGAAACTTTTTCTGAATTTGTCTAACTGATACAACCTGTGAAAGTATTATTTAAATTGTAAAATATTATTAAATATTGGTCTAAATTGCAGTTCCAAAATTTATAAATTACCTGGTAAGTTCCTCTGCGTAGAGGTGATAAGACATTTCTTAACATTTTTGTTTTTGAAGACGGTTGAGAGATTTAGTTTAACTATTTAAATTCAAATTATTTTTTGAGGAATAAAAAGATATTTGCAAAAATATAACCTAAAAACTTCCAAACTGTCAAACGCAGCTGACATCATTCCATTAGACGCAGATAAATTTGACCAAACAATTCAGAATTTTGATTTATTTTTTTAATTTATCCCATTAAGTTTAAAAACAATTATTGAAATAGATGAAATATATTTTTTTCCTAGGTTTACAATTTTGGGTATTTCCTTCGTACTTATTTTATTTAAAACAAAATCACGCTCAAAAACTATGTTGAACGGAACGTAAAATAATTTCTAGACGAAATTAGTTTTCGCTATCTGCCGCAACAGCAGCACTGTCGGCTTGGGTTGTTGTTTCCTCTCCGCCATTTTCCAGTCGCCATTGAGAGGTGAAAACTACGCTAAATGTCGGTGATGATTTTAAGATTTTGAGTGGTTTCTTTAAGATTATACCTGTTTTTAGTGTTGTGAAATGAAAATGAAGTGCCCCGGACTACCATGACGCATCAAAATCACCAAACAAACGGTGCAAGTCTCGAGGATTGCCACACAAACTTCTTCGCCTTGGTAAGTCACTTTTACATTGATGAAAGAACTCGTATGTACTTTTCTTTCGAAATCGTTATTAAGTGTGCGACACCTGTGAAGTTCAATATTGTTTGTCTACGTGTCCACAATTTTTAAGAATACCTAAATAAAGAGACCACGACAGTTAAGTGGACGATCTGATTATCGTCATAGGCCACTGCTACACGAAATTCGCCTCTCTGCAATCGGACTTCCTAATCGATCTTATTGCGCTATAATTTTAGTATAAGACAATTTACACAGAAACAACTAATGACGCCTGGTTGTTAGTCATCCTGGCATCGTTCTCGTAACATCACAGAGTCACGTCGAGTTGCTAACCCACAAAATGTCAAAGCATTCAGCCAGCGAGGCCATAAGAAGCCACCGGCCCATAGAGGTCATTTTAAATTCACCTGGCCGTAACGCGGACCGTAATGCGTTCGCAAGACTAGTTTCGCCAAGTCGAGGAAATAACTTTCATACATTTTAAATGGTTCGTTTTAATCTTTAGATAGCGGGACAACATTAAAATGTTTATATATTACGGCATGGTTAAGAAACGGTCGGGGTCATTCATTATCGGTGCGTTGTAGTGTTGAACGAGTTTGCGTTATGTTCATAGCTGGCGCGAATTTTATCAGATTGTGTTCGGGTGAGGATTAGCGGGTGCGGAATGACGGCGCGGGGCGGGTGGGGCGGTCGGTCGTCCTCGGTCTCGCAGCGAGCACAGCACGGGCGCCACTGCCACCTGACGCGTTGCCATATCTTCGCGGCGGCGCGCGCCTGCCAGCGTGCACCCGTCTCCCTCTGCGCTCCGCCTATCTCGACGCGATACAAATTACCGATTTCTTGCCCTGCCTGCTTATTGTCTAATTATTTATGCGTCGTTTGCGGACACAAGCTTTTGTCGTATGGAATTGTACTCGTTTACGTAGCACGATGACGCATCACAGGTTGCTAGGTTCTCGGGTTCATTACACTTTTCAGTCGCTTGTTTTTGTCTGATGTAATTTTCAAATAGGTTTTTCCTTTGGTTGAATCGGTTAGGAAGTATTTGATGCGAGTGTCCCTGAGCCCCGCGCCGTGGTGGTATCGCAACATAGCGGCATCTACTCGTCGACAAGACAGATGTCGCGAGGTGTGCGCGCGCGCACTCGGTCGCCGGCTGCGCAGGCGTCTTGCGCTCATTCAACCGTTTATGAATGGTCGTAATGATTGTAACTTTCCCATAAGCGGGCCTCCGCCCAGGCACAACTTGCGTGCGAACAGATTACCTGTTGCCCTTTGTTGCTTCACCAGTTAGTAACGTTCAAGGGTCTGCTCTATAGAAGTACTCATTTGTAATGGAATTTCTTAATTTCAAAACATTGCCATAAAGATTGTAATGGTTGTACATCAATATTCATAGGTTTTCATAATGACCATTACGTGTTGACAAGTAGGACCGCTAAGCTATTCATGGCATGTGATGAACACTGCCCCCACCCACAGCATCCGACCCCTTATCGCCCTCTATGCATACGGAGCACGACTTCAATTTTGTCTTGAATGCGGCTCATATTTTTCCAGCATTATGAGTCCTTCGTTGCTCTTTGGGTCATAACATTTGGAACACGTACAGAACGAGTTTATCGTGTGTAGGAAGTTTTAACAGTATGATCAACTCTATACTTAGCAATTCATTACATTATTAAATTTATTAAAGTTTAAATTCAGCCGCAATAAAAATAAATAATCTCTAATAATCTGATCATAAAACTTAAGTAAATAAATTAAACGCCGTAGATTATTATAATAATGTTTAAACTAGCTATAAAACAATATGAAAATTCAGTAGCGTGGTAGTAAATAAATAAGCAATTACAATGAAAACTTACGTTCATCGTTTGTCCCAAGGTCGTTAAAAAACTTCTACCTGGCTTTACGAAATCATTACCTTACACCGATGCAGAGATAACAAATGAAATTGAACTCTATAACAATGGGAGAAGGTTCAAGTGTTCCGTAACCGACGAAGGTGACTGTAATGACCTCTCCGCTTTGAAACGGTTGATTTGTATTGTTCGGGTCACTAAAGTGATATAAAACTATGTTTGTTAAACGTATTTTTCTATGGTATTCAAACGACTGTTATTAACGAGAATATCGCTAAATATAAAACGGAAAATTATCTACTACAATGTGGCGGTAATGAAGTCAATTTCAAAAACGTGACTGGACAGAATATTAACAAACTTATCTTTCCAGATGAGAGAAATCACTTTAATACTCAAATTAAACATACGAAATGCGTAATTATACGTCAGTGAGTGTTAATTTGCCGATTTTTTTTTTTGTAACGTAACTATGTAATTAATATGAAAATGAATATACAAATGATACAAGATATTCCATTTGTGATCTCAAACGCGACAGGTTTGTTGTGCCGGGAGGTCGTTATCTTTCAACTTGAGCTGATAACTTATCGGTTCTGTTCAACGTATGTAACCATCAAGGTTCGAAACCGGTGGCCGTCATCTATTTAATTTAAATCTAAGCATCAAAACAAGTTTACCAGCAAAGATTCTTAGTTTATAAAAACATTGGTATTAATTATAAAGTGGTATAGAAACTGTTGATTGCGTAATTGTTAAGATAAAACACGTATAGGGTTTGTAATCACGCGTGACTTCGATCACGTTTATTGAACACTAACTGTCCGTCCCTGTTTCGCACGTGTCAAGAAAACTTTACCAAAATTGTCCTTTATCACTAACAGTTGTAATGCTCAATATTTATTATCGTGATTTGTTAATTTTTAAAGTATTAAAACAACAAAAAAATATTCAATTACATGTAAATACACAAATTATTTGCGTGTGTAATATTTACAATTATCTACTTGTCTATGTAGTGATTGAATATAATTGTAAAATGATGAAACCAGAGCTGCGGTATTAAATATCCGCTCCTTGTTTTATATTCTGATGGTCGCTGTGAACACATACGTCACTGTATCACGCGATAAGATTCACATTTGCGGTGTTTTTATCAGTGTTTCTTCGTAAATTGTTCTCGATTTGCCTGCTCGTACACATTTTAGTATTCAATTACGTCAAAGAATAATGAATCTTAACTTTTATCTCAATTTTAAAAGCAAGAGTCTTGATATTGACATTTCCCAATTAGTAGTCTCGTCAAGTAATTAACATGCCGTTGAATGTTTTGATAAATGTGTACGCATAGACAATATTATCGGAAAATTGTTACTCTTATCGCTTTACATTGAAACGATATGCAAAACAGAAACGTAATAAGAAACACAATCATTCTGTTAGTTACCAACTATGGCCTCAAGGTTTCAATGTAGTTGTTTTAAATAATAAAAATATATTCACTGATTTAAAAGTATCATTTTAAAAAGAATGACGCACGTTTTCTTGTTTGTGCTAAAATAAATAAGTAGAAGAGTATGTTTGTAATTTTTGCTAAACACTTGAAAGTTTGTACGAGAGTGAACCAAGTAACACAGTCACCGCTAGATTTAGGCTGTGATTTAGGTTTATTTCGAGTATTCTACGAAACGATTAGACAAGAAGTTAGAGGCCAGAGTTAGACGATTAACAAGAAGTAACCAAAATATAAACAGACAAAACAACGCCACAGACCCGGCTACAAATAAATATATCAGGATATTAATTCCTGTCGCACATTAAGCAAAAACTAAACCCCATTATGGGATATCGTATGTCGTTATTGTTCCCACAATGAGAGTGACGTGAAGGTGAAGGGGTCCTTTGTTATCAACAAACATGACATCTTGTATGTAATGAGCGTGGTACATTTTGAGCGGCTAATATACTAGAAAATGAGGGTTTCTTTTCCGGAAAAACAAAAATGATATTAACACAGAATTCGTATTGTACAGGAGTGACTTGTCTGAAATGCTATTTGTTTTCAGTCTTTTAGATGCCATATCCGTGATAGCCATGCAACTATGTAATTTCAGGGGACACTAAAGGATCGCTACATACGACCCACCTTTAATAATTTAGTTAAGCTTGGTTTGAAGAACAAATCGTAGCGCTCGGGGAATACCGAAGGTGTTCATTTGTTACATCTTCATTCGCTTTTTAAACCATGATTACTATGTAGATTACATTCTGCTTCGCACTGTGCTTCTATGTTGTTATTGACCACCAGTTTCTACATCTACGTGCTCTTTATTACCGCGTTTGTACTATGACCAATTATGGTTCTGCGAAAACTACATCGCTACTGTATTTGGGTCAAGGCCGAGCGAATTGTTTTATAAAACTCAGCGCTCCTAAGTCGTCCTTCGCCCGTATCATACCTAAACGAGGTTGCTCTCGTATCGAGCATCTTATTTGACCTCGTTTCAAGAAATATTAAACATTTTGATCTGTTTTTAAAAGTGAATATCTAAAGACCTTTTTTTAAATCTATGACATTGAGTTTCAGGTTTTGTGTCTTAGTTATAGTAATTTTATAAATGGAGGCAGTGAATTTAGACTAGTCTGAGTCATTGGTATAATTATGAACTTATTTTTGCGTTATTTACTAAATGATTTTTCTGCTTAGTTGCAATAGTAACATGAACACAAAACACTTTCAGAAGACGTGTTTCATTGAATAATAAGGTCTTAAATCTCATAAATCTTTCGTCGCTGCGATATCAATCTACCGCCGTATGTAAGTCGGAGTAATGTCTTGATCTGGCTTCCAGCATCAATGCCAACTCGTCCTTTCCTCCTTGTTTATTATAAGCCACACATTCTGGGTCAAGGTCTGTTTTGATCGTCACAAGGAAAACTATCGCATCTTATTTGGTACGCGATGATTTTACAAATTAAATATGTTGCACAATTCGACTTAATGTTGACTTTTTTCTGCTACCACATTTTTTCGCAGCATCTATGGTATTTTCCAATCGGCCCTTCAGTGTCCCCTGACATTGCAGAGTTCCATGAGCGACGATTACCACTTACGATTTGGTAGCCGGTTGGCTCTTCTACCTACATGGCAATAAAAAAAATGTGTTTGGTACACACCAATCAGTCTTAAATGTACTTCCATGACCCTAAAATGATGATAACATGAACATAGCAAGTTGGAGCTTCACCTACCTACTAGAAAAATAAAAGAATGCGATTGTGTGTAAAAATACAGTAGTGCATGAATGTTGTCTTCCGCTTAAATAGCGACAGTGCGGTCCGGCCACGACCGCGGTCGTTCTATCTGGGTCAAGATAACCGAAGAGTGCTAGCTGCCCGTCCCACATTCGACAACACAACATTGTTACTCGCAAACAGTCCGCTGATTGAAATGCCTAAGAAGCTGGAAGTGTTGCTTCTGTTATATTTAAAGATTTTTTTAATGTAGGCCCTTCAGTGTCCTCTGACGTTGCAGAGATCCATAAGCGACGTATGATCAGGTCCGTTGTCTCGTCTGCTTACATAGCCATAGAAAATAATAATAGAGTTTATTCTTATAGTTTTACCGTCGTTAAGATGAAGTTTTAAGATATTCCTTTTGTTACAAATAAGCTTTATTTTCCTGCATTTACGATGTGTTAGATGTTCGTTTTGTTTGTATTTGTTGTGAATATCGATCGTATTATACAAGTATTCAGTAAGCAGCCTTGTGCTCCACTTTCGCTTTTATCGGCCAAAGGTTATTTCGACACGAACATTTGTTCAGCGTTCATGTGCTTTCATTGAATAAGGGCTACAATGGCGATTTCGAAACCGTCTTTTGGTCGAACACTGCAAGCGACAATTTCTAACAGACATTCAAATGGTATAAATACTGAAGAATTAAAGTCGACCTCTTTGTATTGTAGCAAGTCATTACTGCTCACTGCCGTGATCAGTTCTTCTGACTAGAGAAATCAGGTGTAGACCACCACGATTGTCCAGTGCAGGTTGGGGATTTTGCAGATTTTCAAAGGGTTTTTAAATCCATTATGCAGGTACCCACCCTTATCATGTCTCTTCACCGTTTTCATTCAGTGGTGTTAAGTTGCTGTCGTCCGTTGTTGGTCCAATATTTCGGTTTCCGACAGTCTTTTAGTCTTCAATTACTAGTTACCCTTAGACACTACTAGTCAACCTTAAAGCTTGGGTACTAATTCACTAAAAATTAGAAGCTACCTTGTAGAATATCATATTCATAATGTATGTAGGTCGAAAAACATCGGTGGCCCTTTGCATGCTCGCTTCTCACGGTAAACCAGTTTCACTTGACGAAACACTGTACTCTGTATGCTATCGTAACATTCTCGATACATTTGATTTTTGAGCAACAATATTGTGGATAATGTGAAATTACACTATGCCGGTAGTGAAGACAATATGTATGTCGCAGTTTCTATTGTGAAATTGATTAATTAACATGTTGCGTAATCATTATAACCGAAGACACAGCCACGCACACATAACCTCAATTGAGGTACCAAAGAAAATGTTACAAAAGATTTTCTATCTATGAATGGTAACTTCAAACTATCGCAGTTATATCAATTATAAACGTTGGGTAAAAGAAACTAAAAAATAATGATTGTGTTTATAAAAATATGAATCGGTTTTAAAATTGTTTTTACTGAATAAAACAGTAGAATGCTCTGAGGTCACTTAATGTAAAACGCTTTCACTCTAAATAACCCCCCTCCCCTCTGTCTACCCCTACCACCTCCAAAGCGTGAAGGTGTGAACCCGAAGTCACTCGTTCTCGTCCGCAAAATGATACGGATTTGATTCCGATGCGAATACTGCTGTGCCTCTATTCAATACATCTCATTTCGTAGACCCATTCGATTCGATATTGAATTTTAAATTGAAATGACGCATATAGCGAAGGACATGCTTAATTTCAATTCCGATTACACATTGTATTATTCATGTAATCGATTATATTATGGTGCTCATTACGATTTGTATTCGATATTAACATCGAAGTTGCGATGGCTTTCGCGTCGACGTTGGTCTTGTTCTACTTATGAAATGGTGCACGGAGTACGGAGTAGTTACGTGTCACCATAGACTATAGAGATTGTGGTCGGCTCAAGACAAGCGTGAGAAGTTATTTCAATGATAAACAGACGGTAAGCGGCGGTCGCTTCGGATCTGTTATGTTGCCATTACTGTGATGATTGTTCTGGAAGCTTAATTCATTTTGGACACTTCTTTTTTTGAATAATTGGTTGGAATAACGTTCAGTAATCGAATACGTTCAGAGACTGGCCGAAAATTTCCTCAGTTTCCTTGAAGATTAAAATAAACTTTTCAGATTTTCCTTTTCATTGGTACACGAAAGAAACGTATTCCGTAAATAAACGTAACCTTATTGTTTTGCATTATTTTGTTTATCTCAAAGACGATTCAACGGAATTAAAGTTAGATTGAACCCTCAAATTTTCTAGACTAGACGTAAGGTCGGCGGGTTCGTTGACCGATGTCGGCGCGCGCCTTTACCGTTTCACCGGCGTGTACCGCCGTCTACTTGCGTACCCTTTACCCCGGTCCGGGACATATGTGTTCGATTTTTGAATATTAGAACATCATTGATGAGACTGGCTTGAATGAATGTCTAGATCATAGTTTAATTTGTGATAGGGTTGTAAAAATAAATAAAGGGAAATGAACGGGTCATGTGGGTTTGATTGTTGAATATTACAAGATTGACACACATTGAGATGCTTGATGATAGGATAAGTCATCGTTAAAATAACTTAGGTAAACTGATCTTATTTAATGAAATAGTCAACAAAATAAAAACGTGAGATGAAAAAAAAGAAAAGTAAATGTTACATAATTTTTGAAAGTCAAAATGAGTTTTGGTTTTAGAACTAGTGTCTGTCTTGAGAACTAACGAAGCAAACTTAGCCATTAAGTACCTTTTTGTAGTTTATTTTTTTGGTTATCTATACTTTTTAATATTATAAACTTGAAGAGTTTGTTTGAACGCGCTAATCTCTGGTCAGATTTGAAAAATTCAGTGTAAGATAGTCAATTTATCGAGGAAGGCTATATCCCTCTGTGTCGCAGACGAAGTTGCGCGGGTCATCTAGTTGTTATATCATATAGAAACAGCAATTCTATATTCTATTCTTATTAAAACCGTACTAAATTATAAATTGTATAGCAAAAACATGACTTACAAATTTTAATGAAATACCAACATTTGCGTAACCTACTTCTCAACAATGTTTCAATACTAATTAATACATTTTAAATTACGTTCGTATGTTTACAAAGCAACTGTGCCATTATGATGACAATGTAATTGTCTCGTTGCGAACATTAAGCAAATACTCACGAATCTCCGTTTACGAGTTATCATTAAATTTTAAATTGTAATTATTTGTAGAATGACATGTCCATCTTTAAACGAGATCTAAAAAAAGTCTTGTATGAGTAGTATAATGGTCCCTCTATTCCCTGGCATTGCAGAGGTTCAAGTGTGTCGGTAACCGCTTACCATCGGGTGGGTTGTAAGCTGCATCTGAATATACTGAAATCTTAGTAGTGATTCGATATAGTGCGACCTGGTACAGAAAAATTTCTATCTTAACATACAGGCTACAGAGAATATTTTAATTCGGTTCAGCAGTACCTCGAGATCACAACATTAGGTAGAACTATAATCTTCCCTGTTTAAACGGAATATGGGAAAACAAAGATGCCATATAGGTACTCAGTCGTGTACGTGCATTTGTAATGTGTCCTTCAATGCGCCTCAAAAGGTATTAACTTTTAAAATCTCGTGCGTCACAAAGCCATAAGATTACATTGTCTCAAGCGTATGATATCTGCAATGTTTCAACACTTCGTTTTCAAATAATTGTGATTGTTTTTTCAGTTACAATATTCATCATCATTACTCTGTAGACCTCTTTTAAATTCGCCACAAAGACTGATTCTTCTCTATTTGAATCCTTTGACTCCACCGTCCTGATCAAGGCGTAGGTCTAACTGATAGGTCTTCCTCTTGGTATTTAGATGCCACAAATCCGTCATTATCATTTAATTATTGTTGGTACTTTTTAGTAATATACTTTCACATCAAATCAAAAAATCGATGACGTCACGCATGTCAACGGCCCATCGTAATGATTTAATCTGCGATTGTCACAGCACCATAAAGAGCGTGCAAACAATAACCCCTCGTTGTACATGTCCTACTGATGTACTCGCGTTTGTAATTACTCATACGTTCTGCTAACTTAACACACGTAGTCGTGTAGTTGAAGTTTTGTGGTGCACATTACAAGCTTTATATTAACTTGCACTGGATGTAATTATGTAAGTTCGGGTGGAATCTTGCAAGCTACATTTGACAAACTTCCCGGTTTTCGATTGAGCTGACATTTTGCATGCATATGTACATCGCGTGACAATGCAATAATATGAAAATATGCCGGTGATCTGATGATGGATTCGGAAGGCGATCACAGGAACGCTTGTACTAAACAAGATAGACCTATCGTGTTTGGTCTCGTTTTTATTATATTTGCTAGCATTCCACTGCTACGTGGTATCCGTGATCTTAATAAGTTGTAATTAATTGAAAAGTTTTCTTTAAAATAAATTATTATAGTTATGAAGTAGTGTCATAAAAAAATCAGAGATAGACAAGTGTTCAAGTTGCTACTGTATCTTTGCAACAACTATTGTACCTAACTAGATATCTACAAACTAAACAGTCTGCAGATCATGTGGGCGTGTCGTGGGAACCGTGCATTCAAACAACATAGTACAATGCACTTAAATATGTTTATTTGTTTACCGATCTTTATATGATTATGAGTAAGTAAATTGTAACTATTTTTATTGCCATGTAGACATACGAGCCAACTAGCTACTTGATCGTAAGTGGTTACCGCCGCTCGTGGATATCTGCAATGTCAGGGGCACTGAAGCTACCTACGACCTACCTAAGGGCCTTTCTTAAGCCGTTCTTTCACAATAATGTTTTTGTTCTAACTGTAAGTCGGTCACTGGTTTGTTCAATGTGGCAAGTTTCAATAAACACTTTGTTTTATTTTCTACGATTAATTGTTATCGGTAATGGTTGTACAAAGAAGTACAGACAAATCTGACCTCAATGTTGTACTAAAGGAAAAATACTAATATTAAAGAGTTAGATTTGCATTGTCATAGTTTTATCGGCTCTGAAGTCTACTCGACTAGGCTTTCTTGTTATTCTCGGACAGAAGTAATCTTCTTTGGTACCTACCAAATCAAATTTATTTCTTAAACAACACAGTATTACAATAATTATACTACTTTACTTCCGAGCAATTATTTGAGATAATTCCAACATCTCCCTTTTATCATCGTACCACTCGGCGTCGAGGTGGAGTTCATCCCTACTGGGCATGGCACCACCGCGCTCATCCACGGTTCGTTTCAGGAACATTTTTTTGCTACGCACCATCCGGCTATGGAATGAGCTCCCCTCCTCGGTATTCCCAGAGCGCTATGAAGTGTCCCCTGACATTGCAGAGGTTCATGAGCGACCGTAACCACTTCCTATCAGGTGGGCCGTTGGCTCGTCTGCCTACATGACAATAAAAAAAAAAAAACTTTGGGTTTCTCAATGAGCTAAATATACATCGTAAGCATAGTCTTCAAATCTTTTAAAAAAAAATTATCAAAACAAACATAAAATGTTTCATAAAGAACTCGTTGCTGGTAAACCATTTTAAAATGACTATTATTTACACAAAAATCTAGAAATTGTAACAATAATATTGATATCAATGATCACGTTTTGTCATTGAATCGATGCAGTACCAATACAAGTTGAAAATAATGCGCAAACGTAGTCGGGGCCTCTCGGTTTGTGGCGCGTGCCTTTAGACGCATAACAATAATGTTTTAGTATTTCTATACATGCAATATGATACTTGATTTTATTGAAACTATGAACTAAAGGAAGGATTGCTAAGAATATCTAAAGTAAGAGGTAGTTGTGATTCATAACTTGGTTGAATAAAATGTATGACCCAATGGTACTTGTCGGATAGTTTGTCACTAGTATGAAATTATTATGAGTGTAGATGACCTCCCAACATGGCGATTAATCAGAGATATACATACTAACCATATACATATACTAACTTACCAATGGGATATGAGATATATTAATTATTGATAATCTTAAGACAGTAAAAATGAAAATAGTTTATTACCAATCAATTCCCTCAGTAATTTGTACCGTGAAGCTTTTTTTGTATAAAAGAATATGGTGTTAAGTGATAGAAAAAAGGAAAATAAAGTTATCAGTTTAGGAAAAATTTTGTTGTTTTTTCTATTGACGAAAAAATATAAAAAAACATTTCCACCTAAATTATTCTGCGGTATTTTCCGTCTATCAAACATATTTTCCGTTGTGATACAGATCGATGTTGTTTTCTAAATAAACACTTAAATATTCCACCTACGATCACACGTTGCTAAATCATAAACAAGCGGAAACATAATAAAACAAAGTATTGATATGTTTACGTGTTTCTGTAAATATTGTTCATAGACTACAGATTGTCCTTGCTCTTGACATAGACAATAGATCATCGGCTCTGTTCGTTCTTCTAATATTTTTATAATAAACTGAAACACACATATTACAGTTTTCCCTGACATTGCAGAAGTCCATGAGCGATCACAGTCAGATGGGCCGTGAGAAAAAAAATCCGGTTCTTGCAATGTTTTTGTATCGAAGTTCCTTATCGCGCCTAATCGAAAGGGGCTAGACGGAAATTCTTATGAAAAAGTTGTCACGACACTTTTTTGTTTTAGATGATTATCGCTAGATGGCGCTGTGATCAAAATCTTTATAACACGTTCCTTATCGCGTGTTACGTTGAGAAAAAAAAATTATAAGATATCTTTTAATCGAAAGGAACTTCGTTCTATTCGGGTATCCCTTGACACCTCTCAAGTTTTATTTATAAGAAGAATAAGATTTATATTAGTAATACCGATATTAATTCAAAGTTGTAAATGATGTAGATAACCGCGAGTGCCTAAAGAAATTTGAAACTATGATAATTTAATCTTTTATCTCTTAAATCTGGGTTCATAGGTGATTCTGTTGTCGTGTTTAGACTATTTCTGTCTCCCTCTAATGTAAACAGTTGATTGTAAGTTAAATAGAGTAAGGTATATTGTTTGCTGGCCTCCTACGCGTGTACTTACGACTTCGGTAATTTCCGGGATAAAGTTGTTTGAGATATATCATGATCATCCATGGTCGGTTTTAAGAGAACATTGCCACGCGTCATCAAACTTTGAAATGGGATCAGGGTGTTTCCCAAACGCTATGATCATGTCCTTCTTAGAACGAGACCGGAGACGATAGGGCGGTTTACCAAATTAATAAAAAAATGAGTAGGATAATGAACAAAGTATTTTAGTGTTTTATGCATTACAGATGCACTTGAACACTGCAATTTATAATTCAACTAATGATAAGAAAATATGAGAACTACCCTACAAATTAGGTCAAAAACTTTTGAGAGGATATCTCTAGTCCTACTAAGATTATAAATTTGGGAATTAGTGCCTATGAATGCATGTTTGTTCATCTATCAAGCAAAAACAGAATGTATTTTATTGAAATTTCACAATCTTATAGCTCACATCAGAATAATATATAGGCTCAATTTAGACCCGACATGTGGTCTGAACATGCCGGGATAAAATCGTTCTAAATAATTACCAAAACTAGTCTAATTTAGTATTATCAAAAGCTGAATAATATAAATGTTGATAGAAATTCTCTAAAATCCATTATTTAAGATCTGACTCGTAAAGCTCAATAGGTATAAATGGTACTTTCATACATTTTCAACGGGCTCTTACCACGATATTTAATTAATAATACATACATACATATACATAAGACTCTCTGAACATGAACCCTTAGTGACTGTTGAATATCGAGACAACTCAATTAATTAAATATCGTGGTAAGAACCCGTTGAAAATGTATGAAAGTATTATAGAAAACCGCGAGTGTCTGAATAAGTTTATAGGTATAAATGGTACCAATGTTATGTTTACAAAGTGCATTCTTTTGTTTATCTACATACATATTATTTATTCTCGATATTCCTACGTCGCTTAGAAAATCGTTATCGCAGTGCCAATCTGAGAAATCAATTATTATAATATTTTTATGCAAATTTTACGCTTTCTTTGAATCAAATACCATTTATATAAAGTGTTGATGTAATAAAAATCTATATTTTATAGAAGTTACTTGAGTCTGGAGAAAACTGGATACTACAGCTCAAGAATGCTTGTAATGGTTAGGGATACCAAATATCAAGCAATGAAAAAAATTGTTCAGTGTTATCTGAACGGGAACGGGGACACAATCAATATGTATTGTATGTACGACTAAAAAAATGTGATTTAGTCGCTTTTAGCTTATCACGACAAAACGGTCCGGTAAGACCCAGCGACGCTGTAAAGTGATTGTAGAACAGAGAGAGTAATTTCGAATTTTGTGACTTTTTTTTTTGTTGGAGAAAGTCACCGGATCCCCGCCCGCACCGGGTATCACACATACCGCCCGGGGAATGTGGGTGTTGAACCGCACTAAAACCTCCAACCGCTCACACTCAGCGTCCGAACCCCGGCTGAGGCCAGAACCCAATACAGGGTGATTAGGGACGAAGCGACGCGTTACGCCATCGGCACTCTTTCCCGTCGCGCCGCCCCGAATTTTGTGACTTAGCTCAAAAATTACAAAATGAGTCTTAACCGCTTTTAGCTTACACAGCAAAAGGTCCGCTAACACGTATGTGACATAAGCGTGCACGCGCAACACATATTAACGATGACGATGCCGGAAGCCGCGCGGACATCGAGACGACCACGACGCAACTGTTGTTTCTTAATGGATTTTTATAAGTTTACCGTTTTTTTTATTGTACTATTGTGGCCTACATCATAGACTGTTGGATGGTTGCTGGTGATCGTGGATACGTGGTGTGTACAATAGTTAAAAAATTAAAGAGTTTCTGGCGCCGGTTCTTCTCAGGACGGAGGTGTAATGTTAGGGAACTAGTGGTAGTATTTTTTTTTGTCTTGACGTTCAAAATGTATGTGGTGTCCACATCAACTCTGAAATAAATTATTTGACTTTGCAATGATGAATGATGAAATAAATTTTATTGAATGCTAGATCTATTAGTAATCACATCTGTAAGTTGAATCCTATGTGTATTTAGTATAAGTTTTCTGTCAAATGTGTAATGGATTTAACTCACAATAAACATTTTTATTCTTTATTCTTTATTAAGAAGATTGGAGTACTTGCCTCCCCCGCAAATTATCTTGAGAACGAGAGTTCCCTAGATTTTGGAAGGTGTAGAGGTCCTTATTTTGGTTCCGTTAAATCCTTACATCCGTTCAATTTTTACCAAATAATCGCATGTTTAGGTAGCTATAGGAACTCCTGTACTAAACAAGATAGACCCATCGTGTTTAGGCTCGTCTTACTTGCCTTGTCTAGCACTCTACTTTCACATTATATTCAGAATCTTAAAAGCTTGTAAATGTTTAATTAGGGATGTAATCATATCGATTTAGATCATTATTAATCGATTAGTTTACTACGATGTAATCATAATACAGTTTCTGTTCCCCTGATACGCGTGTGCACGTTACATTGTCGCAAACAGAATACATCGAGATAAGAATCGAGTTCCTTGACCTTTAATTATAATCATAATCGCTTCGTTTTTAGTAATTATAGGCCAATGTGGTTGTCAAAAGTAAATGCGGGGCTTGCAAAATTTATTTGTTTATTCTGTTGTTATGTTTGTTTGATATGTAGACCACCTGATCGTAAGTGGTTGCCGTTGCTCGTATTTCAGCTTATACATTATATTCTGTCGACAAAATAACTCAAATCAGTTTTTAAATCCATCCACACTTATAATATTAAAAGGTTAAGTGGGAAAAAGTTTATAAGTAGGATATTTTACTCTAAAAATAAACATAAAAAACTAGTCTCTTCTCAAAACCACCCTTGTCCCGAAATCTGTCTAGTGACGTCACAAGTTAGAAATGCAGTAGCGAAGTGCAGGGCCGGGGGCGGCGCGAGCGCACACCGCCACACATTGTTTATACGCCGCTAGTAACGTAACATTGCGACGTTGCCGCACTGGGCTTGTTCTCCTCTCACTTTCGCGATCGACGCCGTCCCTTTCACTCGTATAGCGCCCTCTCGCTCGCACGTCTAGCGGTCCACGACTTTTTTGATGTGCGATTTTTTTTTATGGATGCACACATTTCCTTGCGGGATTATGATTGCATTATCATCTGGTTTTGTTATTTTTTTTGTTATGAAAGTTGTTTGAGAAATTTGAATTTTTAGGTTGTACGATTTTGTTTTCAAGTATAACGGTTGATACCAAATATAGGTAATGCAAAAGATATCAACGCGCCTGCATGAGTATAAATCGTATGGACCCTATTTACGTAGCTCACGCTAAAATGTCGAAATGAAAAAAATAAAAATGTGATGGAAAAAGTCGACTAGTGAACTTAATACTAAAGACATTCTCTTCCAGTTCCTAGCGTTGTTCTTTTCATTAACCACTAGTTTTTTTTTTTTTCGGGTATTGGCCCACCTTTTACTCCCACCACAGTAACTCCTGTGTAGGGGGGATCAACAGCGACGACCATCGTAATGACTCTGAGCAGTGAAGCCCAGGAAAACCCGAGGGAAAGCTAACTTGTCTTGGGCCCCGCAACGAATTTAATCAGAAGATGATAGAAGGAGTAGGAAAACATGAGTTTCGACTTCCCTTCTCGCAAAGCGGGAGACAATAAAATAAGATTGAAAAAGCATTACGCCAGAATTGAGAAAAGCACCACGGACATTGGTTTTATTAAATTTATTGGATGAACCACTAGTAATGTCATATCAGCTGTATCTGACAACTACAAAAGTAAGCACTTTTATGTCTATGGTACTTACCACGTTACTTACTGTAACTACTTACCATTCGTAGAGGCGATTACCTTTACTAGGTAAAAGTAGGTATTCAATTGTTTTAGAATTTCGATCTTAAGTTTCAACTAGAGTTATTTTACCAACAACACTAATAAGTCTGTAGTTTTTTTTTATTTTTTTTTATTCTAAGATAGATAAACGAGCCTACGGCCCACCTGATGGTAAGCGGTCACCGTCGCTCATGAACTTCTGCAATGCCAGGGTAATGAAGGGCTGTTATCTATCGCCGCTATTATACAGGACTTTTCTTAAACCTCGTTTAAAGAGGGACATGTCATAGCGCTCCGGGAACACTGCGGATGGGAGTCCATTCCAAATCGGAATGGTACGCTGATATTAAATCTAGCACTTACGTGTTTTAACACTGAAAAATTACTTTTTCTTAACTTTAAGGCTTTTTTCTAAGTTTTTTACTGTATCAATAGGCATACGGCCCACCTGTATGACATGTTATTGGCCACTCATATGGTCAAGAGTGAAGAGTATAATTTTTTCACAGTAAACCATTGACCTCGTTCGAGTGGGCGTATGGATTCAAACATCTATTGTTCTAAGTTTTCGTTGAAACAATAATCGTTTTAGTGATAGTTTGGCGAAGGAATGCGGTTGATTTACTGATTTTAAAGAAGAGGACACGTTTTTATGTAGCTTTATTCGTGTTAAGAATTAATTTTGAAAATCGGTTCAGTCGATTCGAAGATTATCCTCTAGAATTTCACAAACAAGATCGGTAAAAAAATTTAGTGCGTAACGAGTCTTGCCGTTCCGTATAACTCCGTGATGGCTCCTGTTTTAGTGAAAGTGGAAGTTCAGTGATCTCCTTCTACTACTACCCATATTTTTATGAAAATGCAAATCTTCTAAACTATATTTATTTAAATTGATCTACTAGCTGCACGCGACGTCGTCTGCGTGAACCCTATGACCCGTTTTTTTTCATTTTTCCCGGCAACTATTCGATTTTTTCTCGCCGTAAAAACCATCCTTGAACTTCAACGAACATTTTAAAAAAAGATTTGGCCAAATCGGTCCAGGCGTTGTTGGGTTATGCGTTTACCAACACATTTTGCGATTCATTTTTATATATGTACTAGCTGCACCGCGCAACTTCGTCTGCGTCGAAAAAATAAAAAAAAAATTAGGGGTGCACTACCCCTAACATTTAGGGGGATGAAAAATAGATGTTGGCCGATTCTCATAGATACCGGATAAGCACAAAAAATTTCATCAAAATCGGTCAAGCCGTTTCGGAGGAGTTCAAGTTCGAACACCGTGACACGAGAATTTTATATATTAGATTTCATTTTTCCCGGCAACTATTCGATTTTTTCTCGCCGTAAAAACCATCCTTGAACTTCAACGAACATTTTAAAAAAAGATTTGGCCAAATCGGTCCAGGCGTTGTTGGGTTATGCGTTTACCAACACATTTTGCGATTCATTTTTATATATGTATAAGATTATTCCAATATCTTCGCATGTGAGATGAAGTGTAGTTCGGTGCAACGATACAATAGAAAGTGAAGCGACGCATCGCTCGCATCGTTAGAAAGCGGTCTTCGGTCCAAACACGGCGCCGCTAACACTAGTTGAATTCCAATACGATGGAGAAAAAGTAACTGTAGGACTTTAAATAGTGTTTTTTTTATATTAAACCAAGCTGATCGAGCGTGGTTACCGTCGCCTTTGGAATCGCAGGAGACAGTTGAGCTATCTTTAGATCTCGTTTAAGGAAGGCCACTTCTATGTAAATATCTACATACTATCATTTTATATTTTCGAAGTATTAACTTGTCTTGCAAGCAAGTTACAATATTGTATTAGTATGTAATGTGTCTTTTATTAAGTCGTGGTGACCAAGTGGTCGAAGCTCTTCCTTCCGAACGGGAGGTTGCGGGTTCAAAACCGGCCTCTAAATCTAAATGTGAAAAAGATTTATGTGCAATTTTTCACAACACCACTGGCCAAAAACGGTGAAGGAAAACATCGTGAGGAAACCTGCATGTCGGAAAAGGATTCTAAAAATCCTTTGAAGATATGTGAAGTCCCCAATCCGCACTGGGCAAGCGTGGTGGACTATGCCTAATCCCTCTTCTGAGGAGACCTGAGCCCAGCAGTGGGTAGTAATGGGTTGGTACAGTGTCTTTTATTTAATTGTGATATAAAACATTTTTTATTACATTGCTTTTGATACAGAATAAAATTAGTCTCTGCTTTACTACTGCTGACATTATCCGAGAATCAATTTAAAATACCACTCGTATTATAAACCTCTAAAACAAACCCTTCGTATCTAAGTTGCGCGACCCCACGCGCGTTCGACCAGGTGCGTCGTTCCCCTTCCGAGGCAGATGTACGCGACACTTGCGACTTTCTTACATATATGACGCTTGTAGTAAATACGCGCTTAGATGTCGGTTAAATAGGTGATGGAATTTGATGTGTGGTATCGAATAAATAATATGCAAAATTACCTTCTTTGAGACATGAAAATTACCAAACAGAAGACCGTACTTTGCCAGTGTCCTCTGAAATTGCATAGCTCTATGAACAACATAATTCAGTTTACATTACGCCAACGACCGACTTAGTATCTTAGAGGGACCTGCTTCATTATAATAAAACAACAAAACGTACAACTAAAATATACGTTAATGTTAACTATGTAGCCATGAAAGGGAATCCCCTCGATGGTTCTTGAAATTTTTGACTTGTCCATCTTCAAACGAGGCTTAAAGAGTTAGTCATAGTGAGCGACCCCGCAGTGTCTCCTGACATTGCAGACGTCCATGAGCGGTAACCATTTATTTACAGTCAGTCGCTCCGTTAGCTCTTGTGCAAGCCAAAAAAAATATTCTCATTGAATATTATGTTATTCTGGTGATAGTACATTAAACTCATGTAAAACGTGCACAATGAACTGTGGTGCGGTTGAAACCACAGGACGCTCTGGGTTTTTGACCCGCTAACATATTTGCGAACCTCAAGGTCGACCGCGTACCACCTGCCACGGTCTCATAAGGGGTTTCACTTTGAAAATTTATTTAATTTAAATTACTATCCTGAAGTTTCATATTCAATATTTTCGTAATTAAGTATTTATATTTGTGCAAAATTGGAAAGGATACTAGATTGTCCATAGCAGTGTGGTGGATGAACTTTAAACTAGTTTTAACTACCCTCAGATTTATTCTGTTTGTACATTCAACAATTAAATATAGAACCTAAAAATAAAGTTTCATATACTCCTTATTCAAATGATTCAGCATTTTCGTCAGACTTGCAGTTTTTGAAGTGTAAAAAACATAACGTTCTTTATTTTTACTTTAATTACTAAAAATACCTCCACTAATTATTGTGCTTAATATTTAATTAATAACCTGCCTTAATCCATATCAATAATAACAATCAAAAAATTTAACGACTATCGTAAAAGGATCGGGCAACTCCTTTCATATTGTCTTGTAAAGTATTAAAATGTAGTTTCAGTGCATTCGTTAATACATCTGCTTCGTCGCAGCTGTGTTAATAAGTACGTCATCGGTATTTCAGCTGTAATCTTACACACTGGTTTAACATCAATATAGTTGTAGCTTAGTTTTATGCTGTAGGACTTTTTTTTATTAAGGCAAAAGTATTTTCAGAGTAATTTTACTTTCAATTATTGCTTATTTTACAAGGCACTAAGACTTTCAAATAATATTACTAAACGGGTTCTTATCACGATTATTTTTAATTGAGCTGTCCCGATATTTCAGCACTGTTTCAAGCGCCATGATCACGGGAAGACTGAGGAATTGCGGGTAGGTCATTTAAGAGCAGACAAATCTGTCTACCCTCTTTCTCGTTCGTTTGCCGGTACCACTGGAACTCGAACTCACATGTGCAAGTGCTGAAATATCGGGATCGCTCAATTAAAAAAAAACTTTAGAGGTCTCATGGGACACCCGAATAGAACGAAGTTCCTTTCGATTAAAAAATAAGGAACGTGTTTTAAAAGATTTTGGTCACAGCTCCATCTAGCGATAATCATCTAAAACAAAAAAAGCGTCGTGACAACTTTTCGTAAGAATTTTTCCGTCTAGCCCCCTTTCACAACGTTCCAATAATCGTGGTAAGAACCCATTTAGTAATAGTGTAAGTGATGTAGATAACCGCGAGTGATTAAAGAAATTTATTTAAAATAATAGCTTTGCACAAAAATAGTGAAGAATATTTTATTTTAATCAACCTATAAATGCTAACTGCCGGGCTTAAGGTATAACTTCATAATATAAGATCATTATGCCACTCATTTAAAACGTTCATTCTTTCACAAACAATAGTTACAAAAGTCTTTCCTCTTTGTAATTTAAATTAATAACTTTATTATTTCACTTATTGTCTGGCCACATAGCGCGCTGATTCATCCGAATACCTCGCAATGTTTGCAAAAATACATTATAAATTGTCTCTTTAAACAGTTTTATATGAAATTATTACTTTTATTATCAACCACCGTAAGTTTTAATATCAGAGATGAAACGTTTGTAAATAAAACATTTTCCGTTGAGGTGGAAATCCTGTTTCGCACCTTCATTCCTGGATATTTGCCAACTTCGAGGTGTTGGTATCCATGTCCTTGTCTCGTAACGATTCGTTTTGCGTCGCACTTTGTTTTGATAATTTCGAAAGAATTTTACGTGAAATAGGATTATAATAATTTCAATGCAGCGTTTGTTTTTCATTTGTGATTGTAACTGTAGGTACTAAATGGGTATTCCCCTGTTGCTATGTGTCTTAAATGGAGTGGGTGGTTACAGATAACCAATTGCTTTGTGTTGTTAAATGGCTACTTATCGTCATCACACGTTCACTGTTGTAAGCAACCATCAGTAATGTAGTCATAAGTGGTTATCGCCGATAATGGGGACCTGTGAAAAATACAAAAACATAGAGTGGCTGTGGCCATCGTCTACTAAATATTTATCTTATCAGTATTTACTTCAAAACCTTTAAAGTTAGTGTACTCTCCTACAATCAAGTCTTAGTTAGCAGTGTACCTAACCTGTTAGCTCGTCTGCCTACTTGAGAATAAAAGTAATGGTATACAACTATTGTTACAGACGGAGCTTTTCGGCATAAAATGGCGTAAGCTTGTGTGGGGCGAGACGAGCGTCGTCGAGGGCGAGGACGGCGCGCCTCTCGCTGATCCCGTGATCAGCAGCTACGCGCGCTGCCTCGCCGGCGACATCCTGTGCGTGTGGCGGCGCGTGCCGGCCCCGCAGCCGCCGCCCGACATCTACGACATGGCGCCCGCCCCGCCGCCGCAGCCGCCGCCGCTCTCGCTCAGAGCCGCCAAGGAGCTATGGATCTTCTGGTACGGCGAGGAGCCGGATCTCAACGGACTCGTCGCGCCAGAACTCATATCCGGACGTAAGTTATAGATTTAGCGCTATTTTATACTAATATAGGAATGTGTGTCTCAGCGTAACTTGAATCAAGATATACAGGGTGTATGAAGAGCACTCCCGAAAATTAAGGCTGGGTTAGTACTAGTGATACCTGGGATATTAAGCTTTTTGTAAAAAAAATTGTCTGAATGGACTGTTTTCCTGGCTTATCACTAGTAATACCACCAGTCTTCGTTTTCGGAAGTGTCTGTTTACACCTTGTAGAACTTGTATTCCGATACAGTCCTTTTGTCTGTATTTAACGTTTTGACGACTAATACGGTACGAACTCAGGCAATGGTGGTACTTTAAATTAAATCTACTAAGTCATCTTAGTTGTTTAGTGCTTTAAATGAGCCACAATATAACACCTCCAGTATTACATTATGAAAATGTATCGCTCGTAGCCACCTTCAGGCATACCGAAAATCTTAATGAAATACTCTGATTCAATGAATATTTTAATAGCCTTAGTTTACTCTAGCGAAAACTCAAAGTATGTCTATCTTTCACGACGTCTCCGAACCTAACCTAATTGATTAAAAATAATAAATCGCTATCAAAATCTCTTCATCGAAATCCGACTGTCATACAACCGGTATACGTAACACAATGAGCGACTTTAACAGCTCGTTAAGCAGACCACGTTGCACGCAGCAATTAGCTTAGATTAACATCTCGACAGTTGCCCGTCATACGACAATAGACAACAATCCAGGAAGCTTCACTTCATGAATGAAATCCTCCCCCGGAGTGAGGTAACACCCCCCTCTTCAGTCCCCGATTTCGTCCACGATTTTTTGCCGATGTACTTGCGAAGTTTTTGTACTTGTCAAAATGTAATGAACGTAATGCGGTTTCGGGTTTTTTGTCGTTGTTACAGTGATTCATGATCCGACAGCCGATATGTAAATCATTAACAATAATGTGGTTACTCATGATCGATTGTTGCTTGATTGATTGTCCTGTGCTTTGACTTGTTTTTGTGTTTTAAAATTCTGTGTTAAAAACTTCTGTAGGTTTTGTGCCTCGTGTTCAAAGAGAAATTGTAATGATTGCGTCATCTCCCTTCTATTGTCGAATCACCAGCTACTTATAATCTTACTTTTAGATTAATTCTCCTTGTGATTGTTCCTATATAAAAAGATCCATAGTGTGTTTTGTGAAAATCGAATAAAAACAACAAAATGAATCGTTCGAATCACCCAGTGTTCTAATTTCGAAACACCTCCAGCATTCTCCCGTTTCACGTGGCCATTTCTGTGAAATGCCATAATAAAACTTGATTGTCCCATTTGCAATCTGAGAGAATAAAAAAATCTTCATCTGTATTTACCGCAGCGCCACAAATTCGGTCGTAACTGCGACACAGCGATGGGTCGTTACCAGAGGGCGAGAGTTGACACCCTCCCAATCTGAGGGGCGGTGTCGCCGGACTGGCTTTTAAGACGATGTCGAATATCTTACTACAGAGTTACAGACCATTAGCATTGGAGCATTACCCGTCTTTATTAAATAAGGAATCGTTGAAGCTAGCGTTTCTAAAGTATGAAATTTAAGATGTCTTTTCTGGAGATTATTTTAATACTTTGGCTATGAAAATAATACGAAAATAGATTAGAAAGCAAATCAATATATCGACATTCCCTCATGTGTACATTGTTGATATAGCTTAATGAATATAATATATCGTAGAATTGGTTTTTATGACCATCCTCTGATTAGGTGTTCCACAAAATACGAAAAACATGACTGTAAGAAAAATGTTAACAAAACATATAATTTATCTTTCTACACGACTTCAGTAAGAAACAAAATGTGGTGAAAGTATCTGAGATTCTCTTCCAACTTTGAAGGATCAATCCGTTCGATTCAACAGGTGGTCGAAGATTAAACAATTCGAACGACAAAGGATGTGTTTGGAACAGATTTTTGGCTTCATATGTCTGTTACAAGTTACTTGAGGAAAATTTATTCCTCTTTAAGAATGCATTGTGAATAGACATAATAATATTATTTTTATCCCATTTCATTGAAACTTTATTAAATTGGGTCAATGGTTCATTGTGGAGTAAAGTTGGTCCTTTGATTTAGTGAACCGAGATTCTTAATTAAAAACAAAACTATCGTTTTCAATTGATGATGATATAAGTAGATGGATGTCATAGGAGAGGAAGGGAAAGAAAAGATGGTCTGATTGTACGATAGAAATAAAAGGTGTAGCTAAAGAAAGAGTATCGTTTACAACCGCACGTGTATACTTCACAAAGCGACCTCAGTATTTTTATATAACAATGCACGTATCGAACTCTCCGAAAACAGTTCATTTCGAGATCGTGAACCAAAACAAAAGCGTCGGAAATAAATCTCGATTTACGTAGATTTATGTCATGTTCTATTTTTGTATCCACACGAGTAATCGTAAGTGAACTTGTGCGACAGAGGGAGCCGTTGCGCACGCGACTCGATAGACTACTGAGTTTATAGCTGTACAAGGTTTTTATGGGATATTCATATAGAAGAGTCCGAAATTGAGGATATATGGTTAGTTATGTGATGTTTGGTAATTAAGAAGTACATTTTGACGTGACAACGTCTTATAAATTGGTTTGCCGAGTGACACTTCAAGAAACTGCGTTACGCTCCGCTCACGTTATGCGCTCACAATGAGAGCGAGTGAGAGGCACGCGTGCCTTTCACTTTTTATGTCTGTCTCTTTCGCTCTTAGGCGGGCTAACCATGCCCGAGTCGTTGTCACGTAAAACTTTCGCCCGTATACCGACTTTACAGGCAACCAATTTTTTGTTTTCTGTATTTTGTTTTATTTGGATTACCTACATCCTTCACCGTTGACGTTGCTGAACTTTTCAAACGTTACAACTCAATTTTCATCTCAAACTATGAAATGAGTTTATGATTAGCTTCAGTATACTTGGTAATGCAACAGTAACCACTAGGTATTCCTAAATTAGACACAAAACTTTCCTACTCCCAAAATCTACAAGATGCCAATCGTAAGAGCTGACTAAAACATCAGTTACAATTGTTAAGCGATTTACGTCACTAATAGTTAAAATAATAATGTAAACAGGTAAATGGAGCGAATGGTAACAGACTCAATATCAGCCGGCACACGGCGCTCGCTCGGAAGGTCAACTCCTTGTTCGACATTGACATTGATCACAATTATATCATTTATCTTCCCTTTGACAGTTAAACACTTAATACTTGTGAATATTGTTTATTTTTCGTCAATTGTCGCTTTACCTTGAAGTTTAGTTGTTGTTGTGGGGAAATTTCCGTGAGGTAGGCCGTAGGATGTTGGATTATTTATACTAGATTTTAGGTGTGGAAGGTAAAACGTGTGGTATAGCGTTAGTGTTTTATCTCGATCTATTCTGTTTCTTACTTACTTGTACTTCTCGGTACTGCTAATGTATTACTACCAGTAGATAATGTTTTGAAACTATCTAAATATTTTGACCTAGAACACTGTAAAGTATAAAGCTATACACGAAAATTCTCAAATAACGTTATGAAGAGGAAAAATACTTCTTGTCCTGGCAACTGCGTACAGGAGACATTGATAAGCGAATTAAGATTAGCATCATTGTAGCACGCGTGGCCGTGGTCGGTTCAATTGTTTCAGCCTTGCGTTTTCATTAGCCAAATACGCGACAAGAACGACGGGTCTGGCTAAATGAATTTAATAATCTACGAATATTAACACATTAGTGCAGGAATCTGTCTTTTTTAATTGCATCTTGTATAGTTCACTGCACACTTTTATTTGCTAGAAAGATGATGACATCACCTTCAGTTTAGGATTCTAAGAGATGCATATTACTTATCATCAGAAATCTGAATATTACAATTTACAATACATAAAAGTAACTGACTCATACATTGAGAATTACTTATTATTTAACATTTATTTTCTAGTTATTTCTTTAGTAGACAGACAGGCTTTTTGGGTATTCTCAGGTTAGACACCCGCATGCCAAAGTAATAAAATACTTAATTAAATTAATAGTTTGGCAAAACTAATACCTACTTATTTCTAAGCAACATTGTCTAGCTTGATCAATATTCATTCAACGTTCGATCTACGTAAGCCTTATCATTCATTACAATATACTATTTAAAGGTATGTATTACTAATAGCGTATTGCGACCTAATAGATAACAAATTACTCCTTTTGAATATAAGGGTCAGTGTAGAGATTATTTTGGATATCATTTAATGTGATAATAACATAATCTAATCATTTTGTACATGCAATGTCGTAAGGTTCTTAACCTGATAATATTGCAAGCTGTAATTTTGTATGAGATATAAAATTGTGTATTTAAAGAGACCCTTTGTAGTAAGGGGTGGGCCATATAAAGTTTGCATTTTTCAAAAGTTCGACTGTCATGTTGGCTGTGTGGCATGTTGCGCCATCCTGTTGAAACCAAATGTCGTCCATGTCATACTCTTCAACTTTTGGAAACAAAAATTCGTTGAGCATGGCACGGTAACGCTCGCCATTGACCGTAACGACGGCTCCCTGCTCTTTTATCCAATGATGCCGCCGGACCAAAACCCACACCAAACCGTAACTCTTTGTGGTTGCATTGACTTCTCAATGGTGACGTGTGGATTTTCAGACCCCCCACATGCGACAATTTTGCTTATTGACATAGCCTCCGAGGTGAAAATGGGCTTCATCTGAAACACACACACATTTCTTACAGTTTAGATTGAAGACTCGCTACTTTGGAAGTAACTTTCAATATTTCCCAATTTTGTTCAAGCGTATAGCGTCCCATTTCGTAAATATCAAACCTTTAACTAAATTATGAACACAAATTGAATGACATTTGAGCTGTCACAGCTCTAAATAAACAGTAGTTCAAAATGCAAACGTTAGATTGCCACCCTATAGCTTCAGAACTTCAAAATGCGCTAAGTTTCAAGTTTAAGAACGAACATGAGAATTAAAATCGATTTCTTATCAACCGCGATTGAGTATAAAACACATGTGTATCGCAATAATATTTATCGGACATAGGAAAAGTTGTGTAATATCACACGTATGTGTTAAGTGGCCGTAAAGTATTACGCGCTGCCGTCGCCCGTAGTGTAGTAAACGGTTGTTCTCAATGACGGTGTTGAGGAAGCGTGCTTGTTCGGATTTTTAGGTGGTTTAGCACGTGCTCTTTATAGGGTCGTGTTGAGGGATGTTTTAGTACTAAGATGTCGTAAAAAGTCGTAACTTGAAAACAGCAATTTTTCAGGAGAACAAAAAAAGGCTGTGTGAAAAACTTAAACTGACTTTGTGAAATTTTATGATATATCAAAATAACATATATTAACACATTTTAAAGATCTTATCATGACGAATGCATCTTTGTACAAAAATTACCTATATCAATCGGAAGAATACAATTATTAACTGAGGCGTTTAAAATATTATCAAGCTGTTTACTTGAGCTTGATTCCCGAGGTTTGAGGTCAGAAACATATTGACAGCTCCTGTATCAGATTTGTCAACCTTGTAGATGTCTTGATTAAGAATTCCTAAAATGCTCTTTCTTCAACCAATCACTTCTCTTCGTTTCCTTTTTAAATATTACATTCATAAAGTTACTAGGTCAGGAAGTCGCGACAAAATAAACTAAAAGTAATATTTCCAAATAAAACTCATAAAGTAACCGATGTAAATATTTTCGGTAAACTTTACCAATTGAATAGCGAACTCAAATAGTAAAAGTGTTTAAGCGAGGCAAAGTTTCGAACTTCTTAAAGTACTTTAACGCACGCCTCCTGTTTACTTTTAAAAGTCGTCTTGAAGAAATAAAAATAGTACAGGTGTAGGATTAAGCTTGTGTTACGGTATCGATTCTTCTGTGAAATTTCTTAGAATATTTTAGATGGGTTGAGTAGTTTGTCTAGTAATAAACTTATTCAGACACTCGCGGGAGTACCACCCAAAAGCGAACGAGAAAAAGGGTAGACAGATTTGTTTGCTCTTAAATCGACCCGCAGTATCCAGTCTTCTCGTGATCATGACGTTTGCAACAACGTTGAAATATCCAGACAACTCAATTAATTAAATATCGCGGTAAGAACCCGTTGAAAATGCAGGAAAGTATTGTCTAGTAATCTCTATCTCTGTGAGAATCTTTGTCGTTGGATTTTTGCTTTTATGGGCCTTCCTTAGTTTGATTAATATACAAAACATGATTGTTCTTGCCAACAGAGTTTAGAAAAAGTCCTGTGTAAGTAGGAGATAGATGAAGGCTCCTGAATGAACTCGCATTGCAGAGGTTCATGAGCGACGGTAACTGCTTACCATCAGGTAGACCGTAAGCTGGTGTTTCTGTTCTACAATAAAAAAAGAAAGTATGTATATGATTGTTGGCACATTTTTAAGTATATAATATTTTTGTTTTAGAAACATCGACACTTAATATATTTTTGATTGAAATACCCCTTTATAATCAGGCGAATAATAAATTTATTTAAACACTCGCGGTTATCTACATCACTTAAAAATTAAAAATAATCGTGGTAAGAACCCGTTTAGTAATAGTGTAACAGATGACTAATATTTAAATAACATAACGCTTTCCCTGTGCGTGTTCGCGGTCAACACTCGCAAATATTTACTTTTCATAATCGTTCGCATAAACACTCTGTGATAAAAATAGTGTTTTGTCCCGACTGTTGTTGAGTTTCTAAGTATTTCTCAAGGATGTTGTCTTCATATCTGACTAGTTTCATTCGGAACTATGTAAAAAAATCATTTGAGAAGTTTTTGCTTTATTCATCTTTAAATGATAATTATAACAGGCATAGTATAGATTTTAATTGTAGAAGTACGATGTAGTGTACATGTTAGAATTGCGGTTTAAATGTAGCTCAGTTTGGTATGCATCAGTGCAGCATTGAAATGAAGGTCGACGCGACGGCAGACGGAAATAGCCGGAACATATGGCAATTTCCCGTAAATAACACCAGCCAACTAACAATATTGTATCAAAATACTGATTTGAAATAACGAGACATTTGACTGCAAAACAAGAGCTGTACTATGAAACTTATTAAAATTAATGCTGTACTCCAAGTACCCCTAATGCGGTCATGATTAACACGTCTCAACCACATACCGGATTAGAGTTGTCCCCGTATTGTCGCTTGCCTCGGGGTGCAATTGTAGCGGACGCCGCCACCGCTATCCACCGGTGAGGACATATTTACGCTCAGATTAAAGGGTAGCCCGCGGCCGGACGAGACGACGATAACCTATTTAGTCAACCCCGCCGGCGCAGGGAGAAATGCAGAGGGGGAGCTGTCGCCAAATTAACGGAGTTACTGCGCGCATCGCTCCATTTGCGTACATTACAATTTGCTTAACACACAACTTGTTTGCTGATTTTAAACACCTCAATTGACACGCCGTGTCAATTCAATAAACGATATTAATACAATTTCACTTTCGACGAAATGTGTTTTAATATTTTTAATACAAATGACATTTGTTCATTTCTTATTGAAATGGCGATAGGAATTTCCCAATCGAGTGTTGTTTACCGGCTTACATTGTCTGAAAGTTATCGAAGGCGCTCGAAGGCTACTTGGTACACGCTCGGGCCTGGCACGTGGGCCGAAGGGCACCCCCCACCCGACGGGGAGGAGGGATGCAAATGTCACGTTCTCCACCCTGTGTGGGCGTTTCGCGTTTCAGACAACCACTGAAATCGATAAGGCTATAGTTCAACTTACTAGTGTACTGTTTAATTCGTCGAAGACCTAATTACTGGTCACCCTACGTGGAGGCAGCCTTGTTAATTACGTTACAATAGTACAATGATTATTGTAGTTCCCGGGGTGTGACCTGATTTCAAATTGAAACCCTTTAACTGTTTTTCCTGAGAAGTTTACCAGTCATAACCGTGGAATATTACTGCTACATTAATTTATTATTTAGATATAGTAATTAAGTATTTATAGGACAAAAACAGATGTAATGTAAGATCAAAAGCCTAATATAGTGTGGTTAGTTGTTGCCACCAGCTGGCACGGGTGTGTGCAAACAGGGCGGGTGGGGTCGAGTTCAAGGGTTGTCAAGGTACGCCCTCGCCTACCTTCACCGTTAATTATTAACTTAGTGCTGCAATGGAATTACAATGTTAATTGGGATCGCTACGTACTTTGGCTCTGTGAAAATGAAACGTTGCGTGACGATCAATAGTTTGTTTTTTTCTGTTGTGTATTACTGCGTAGGTTTTACTGCAGCACAAAAATATTGATGATCCAAAGATCAGTGGAACTTAACATGAGTCTAAATTTAATCAAAATTTGTTTTAATAATCCATCGTAAAATTTGCTATATTTTTACTTATTGTTCAGCTTTGAAGAGGGTTATTCATTATAATTTTTAATTAAGTTGTCAATGTGTCGCCGAGCTGCCAGATAAAATCTCTCATCGTATCGTTTTAATTGTTTCATAAAACCGCAAGTTGGTCCGCGGAACCGGAATCTGTCGGTCTCTTGTCGCCCACCCCCTGACAAGGTAGTCGAACGCAACGACCGCAGCTGCAAGGCGGGCGGGGCCTAGGCCGCAGTCTCGACGCGACCTGATAGCGACCACGCATAAGCGGACGCGGCCTGATAACGATCGATCCTATCTAACAACGCATTCCTCCTTTAGAACTCTATGACCTAAATCTTTAAATTCTAAGTTGTAGTGTTTGTAAGATGACCTTCCTTAATATTATTTTTAGATACCGTTTTAGATATAGCTGTAATCGGATTAGTTTTATTTGGATAAATGTAGAAATATTTATGTTGATTGTGAGAATAAACAATTTTTATATGTTTTCGAGTTTTTTTCAGTAAGAATGAATATTGAACACAATGTAAAAGGCCTGTAGCAGTATAAAGTATAACAGATACATTTTGCTATTTTTAATATCGATGACAATGAAACAGCAGTATGCATCGTGTGAAAGCAGTGCGAGCGTCATAAGACGATGTATACAAACATCGGAGTAGATTGCGACACGCGATAAATTAGGTGTGAAGACGGCGATAAGTGGCGCGTACCGGGGCGGCGCGCGCTTCCCGCCGCCGGTCTCGGCCGCCGCCCGCCGCCGCCGCCGCCGCCGCACGCTGATCGATACACACCCTACGCCGCATACCGCACCCGCGCGCGCGCCCGTCAACTACCCGCCCGCGCGCTTTCACATAACCCTACCTTCATAGTTTCACTAACAACCAACACTGCGATACTTAGCGTAAACAATGACCCTTTACTAGAATTCTTAATCCTGATACTCCTAAATAAAAGAATCATGACAATTTTGGATCTAAGAATTTTCATAGGCATTCCACCGTCTTATAAAGACTGTAATATTGTCTAAATAACAAGCGTTGCGTGGCGCCACATACTGAGGCATTTCGAAAAGAATGCCGGTTCGTATTGCTCCGAATTCTTTCTGTAAGTACATTGAAATGCGCGCGAAAGCGGCGCCACCGTAATAATGCGTTACGTGCGTTTCAAACGATCGCCACGTTCTCAGTGTTATTATTGATGATCATAATAATATCTTCAGGTTAGCAGCTAATCAAACACTCGGTCTGCCATCTGCCGGTCGACACATGGACTATCTTGGCCTAGTGCCAGCGACTTGAGAATTTTTCCCAAGTTCATTGAAGAAGTCGTCGTGACTGCTTTTAGTGTTTTTCTTCAAAACTTTTTACTACATTCTTTGTTTTTGTGGTATTCATAGTATTTATGTAGAATTAATTTTCATTAACAAATCTAGTTTACCATACTTCCTTCCTCTTTATCATGTCTTTCGTTTAGAAGGAATTTAAAGTATGTTGATAGGCAACTTTGTGTGCTACTAAATACATTAAAAACTCGTATCGTGTTCCATCGATACATCCAAAGCAATTAAAAGCCCTTGCTCAAGAGCATAACAAACTGTTAAATGTCTTCATAAACGCGCCTATTTCCAGTTTATGACTAAATCAGTCTCGGCTAGACTACGTAAAGCTATTCAAATAGGCTAATTAGACAATTAGTGCACGCTGACTAGCGGCTCTTACGACTTTTACTACCTTGCCTGACGGTTAACTATCTATCGCTGTTAAATACCGAGATAACAAACAGATACCTTCACGTATTTATCGGTGATCGATTACCAGTTATCGATATAAAATATAATTTAAATAGGTAGCTGTTTAACTCGCTTAAACGTTTGAATAATTCGAATTCAACAGGTTGTTTTGTAGGCTAATTGTGAACGCAATTAAATTGTTTCTTTTCGCCTTCGAGTCGCAGGAGGGCTCATTATCCGTAACGAGCGACTCTGGCTGTTCTTGTTGATGTAACATTGTTCATTTTAATTCTAATTGTTGACTCGTTGTCTCGTGGTTGCGTCTTTTATTCGCATTTCACTCTCGATATCTCGTCTCGTTGATCTCCAAATTATTCTTAATTGGCTAACGCGTTTTCCCGGAGTTTATCGGTGGCATTTGATGTTACAAAATATTTATTGTTTTTTTAGTTTGTCGTACCGTCTGACCAAGGATGCCGGCTCGGTAACCTGTCTGACCGGGTTTGACTAAGGCCAGTACGTTGCGACACCTGATACCAACCACACATGTCCCCTGATAAGGACAAAAGAGGCAGATGTTGTTCAAGATTATTATTATTTGCTTGTAAAATTCTAACCATTAAAACATTTAACGTGTGATTCAAGGGTCTAATGAATCTCATTACCAAAATTTATTCAATCTTTCGTGATCTAGTGATAGTAAAAAAAACTTTCGCATTTGTTATCTTTCATCATCATCATCAGTCTATAGACGTCCACTGCTGGACATAGCCCTCCCCCAAACCTCGACACATCGACCGGTCTTGCGCCATCTGCATCCAGTGACCTCCCGCGATCTTGACCAGATCGTCGGTCCATCTTAGATCCATCGGTCTACCAACATTGCGCCTACCGGTTCGTGGCCGCCACTCCAGAAATTTTCAGCCCCTTTATTATCTTTGGTTTAATAGAATTTATTTTCGAATATCATTAATGTCGTGAAGATTGATTGTACTATTTAAGAACCATTAATTTAAGCCAGTTTACGATTTGAAGACAATATAAATAGGGCATTTCAGCGAGATGACAATAAATCTAGGGACAGTATTCATGTGAGAGTAATGTATGCGCGCGCGTCTCGACACCCGAATTCTTCACAATGGACCCGTTGACGGTCACATAGTAACATGCACGCTGTCACTGAACCCGTTGTTTTAAAAAACTGACGACAAGTATGTGCTTTGGACTGGTTTAATGGATAAATGAATGTAGAGTTTTGATTATTTAGTTGTGAAGATTTGAACGTCTGTCTGTTGCTTTTGTGTTTATTTAAAACATGTAATAGTAGTTGAAACAAGATGACCGGTGCAATGTCGTGAAATAATTTTTAAGTTGTCTCAAAACATATTTTTGTAATGTAGATAAAACAGATCTTTTAAAAACCTTTCTTAGTATATTGGGACTTAGTCATTTTGCTTTTGCTATAATGGCCTGAGGTAGCAATCGCAAATCGACACAATCCATCAACTAAAAGAATGTTCTCAGGTGCGATGATTTGCAAATTGTAAACAAATATTTGACAGGACGGTTGTCGTTGTGCCCCTCAGTTGCCGTGTCTAATAGATAAATTATTTCACCTCGGATCGGCCGAGACGCAGACGTTGACCCGTATCCTACGTTCAACACAACGTCCTCTACTAAATGAACACTCTAAAAGGATAATGTACTTTAAGTGGCCTAAAAAATTCAATTGTTTAGTCAATATTTTAAACGACTTTTTTGAGAAACAAAGTCGTAAAGGACATGATCATACTTCTATATCTCTTATTTCGAGTATTTGGTCTGAAATTGAAGATTAGATTATCAATTAAAACTCCTGTACAAGTAGGTTACCCGCTTACCATTAGGTGAACCTTAAGCTAGTATGTCTTACAAAAAAAACAAAGTTTAAACTATTGAACTTAGAATGTAGAGAGCACAAAAAATAATGCAAAATCATATCTCCATAATTTAATTCTCTACAACTTCTATAGCTTCCTAATCCTCGCTTTGATGCTTGCATAGTTTAAACGCACGGTGCAACAATATCTTATCTAGGGTTTGAATGAACTGTTTATGATGATTTATCTCAAGATAAAACTTCCGCTGTGTAATCTAGCTTATTGCAGATATGGTTACGCTCAATGTCTTTTAGTATGAAGGAATTGTTTGTCTTCCAACTTGCCCTGTGTTTAAATCAACTTCCACATGGGGTATGTGGAAGTTGATTTAAACCGCATTTAAACCTCCTAACGTTCCCCGGCTGAGATCAAAACTTATCACGGGGTTGTGGGCTTAGACTAACGTACCTATCGCCTCGCCACTTCTGGGTAACCATCACTTAGTGACTTACTATGAATTGTTGTACTATTAGAAGTTAAGACTTTAAAAACTTAAACCTGTCTCTGTTTATAAGTAATGGGCGCACAGTAACCTCTGAACCATAACCGCGATATAACTCGATTCTCTGTATAAATGGAAACAGTGTAGCAACGTTCCGTCAGGTTTATTAATTAGTAGCTAGGACGGTGTGGGTTGAATGCGCACTCTCAGCACTTACATGCAGTTGACTTCACGTATATTCCATGTCTGAGTATGTAGATTGATTCTATTCTATTCTAATTATATTACATGTTATAGCTAATTACATGAAAAAACAACGATAGGGTTTCGATGAAATAAACCATAATTAATACATTTTGTTAGGAATATTTTGATAAGTTAGTGTATGCAATGCATATTTGCATCTACGAAAGGCACGCCATTGCTTACTTGCAGTTATTGTAAGAATAGATTGATCACAAGTGAAATGCATGTTCGATAACAACTCTCACAGAAGTATGATTTAAATGTAATTTAATTTTGTTATTGTTTTGATTGGTTGCAAGTTATACTTTTTTATGTTTTAGGATATAAAGTCATAATTAATTCTATCTAACGTTATTTTGTTTTATACTCATGAACCTGAACCAAATCTAGGGTAGTAAAACTGCAAACTATTTTTGCAATTCGGTTTCAGTAGAAAAATCACAGTGCTTACACCTATACTAACGTCATAACAACCCACTTAACCCCCTCTTTGTTACGGGGGTAGGTCGAAATAACCGCTGTTTGATGTGCTTTCCAAACTTTTGACAACAACGACCTTCGTTGCAATATTTGATACATTTTTATACTTTTTCTTTAATTAACATTCGTCTGTTATGTAGGACAACTTATTTTAATATTAATAATAATAATATAATTATTTATTTGTTTTTAGTAAATTTACGAGTGCAGGGTTGAGACCTTAATGCTTTTAGTTACGATTTTAAATTTCTTAGTAAAGAAGCTACTAAAGATAACTACGTTCATAACCGTCGCGGCTTTACGTGTCGAATAAATAAAGTAGGCCTACAATTGTTCTATGTGTTATACAACGTGTTTGTTTACATTGTGCATCATCCATTGACTGCTCAATGTATAACTTAGCGCGCCATCTCCGAACAATATCGTCAGTGTACACAAATTTCGCAATTGGCGTAGGCTCGCTTCGAAGGCCGTGGGAACGGTGCTCGTTTTCGGCTAGATAGTTATACCGAATAACGGTATACCGTCTCCTCAGAAAAATTGAAAAGCTCGCTGTTTTAGTATAGCAGTGTATTTGGATTTAATAGTATTTTTTAATATATCATTCTGTGGCTAAGATCTTGTAGCTATGTTGTGTTTTTAAACTTGTGGTCTTTCACTTGAGAGCAGGTTTGCTATTTGAAGATAAGTGACAGTAGAGCTTTAGTTCTCTAGCTGTATCATCGTACTGTGTCTGTTTGTTGCAATGATCGTGCATGTACAGTGATGTAACGCGCAAGTAGTGTGCACGTAAGAAGCCGTTGTCGCGGGGTTGTTGAACGTTCGGTTCGACCGCACATCGTTCGGTGTTTTATTAATAAAATCAGCGTGACGTGTATCGACGGCCGCGCAACAGATTGGGCTATTTATTGAAGCGCGTGCGCAACGCCCGCGGCCGCCTCCTACCTGCCCCACACACACACACCGCCTAGCGAGGACCGACCATCACTCACTCGCTTATTGATTGCATACCGATATTAACAAACAGTCGTAGGGCCTCAACGCGAATGAGGACGTAATGCCCATTATCCATTTGTTTCAATTAAATCGCGTTTGACACAAATACTGTTACGCACTGTCCGACTCTATTGTTGCGATAGTTGTTCATGCATTTACGATTATGTTCGGTTGAGTAACAATCGAGCTTATTGCATCTCCAACTCTTTTCTAATTGCTTAACTTTATTAGGTCACAGTCTAACAATAAAGTAATGTAAACTCCCGGTTGTGTGTCGGATAAGGCTCGGACTTTCTGTGACGTAGTCGGGGCTACGCGAATGTGACGTCACACGCACGTGGGCGTGTGCGACAGAGACAACAAACCAACCACCTCGGGTGAGACAGGCCGGGGAGGGCGCGCCGATTCACTAAACTCTGCGGTTCAATACTAACTGAATATCATTATCATACTGATAGTAGGCCGCATACTGTCCCCATCGGTACACAAATATAATAACTTGTATTTGATATTGGTTTGGAGTAATGCAACAACCGGTTATATCGGTCGGAACCACACATTCAGATAATGGGCCAGCGTGTGATTTGCCGGTTGCGCTCGGCGGTGGCATGTGGCGTCGAGGCGGAGAATGTTACCGCAGCGGTTAGCCTCGGCCGGCCGGCGCTCTCTGACGACCGCTTGTAAACAAAACGACCCGCAGATATATGATGCACATTACAACATAATCATGGTTAGAACCATTCGAAATTTAAGTCCCTGTTCTTGTATGTTTAGTGTCCTAAACAAATCCTACAACCAAAATAATGATGATATCTAAATCTTCATATTATTGAAGATTCCAACAGACAACATTATTAGTTATTACCTAAGCCCCTTGCATTTGCACTACCGCCTAGTTGCACATATACAATGTATAACAAATATTTTATAGTTGCAAGGGCGGTCACGGCTTGCGTTATTGGTCGACAGCACGTTTGACGTGTTGCGTATGTGTTTGCTCGTTTTACTACTGGTTTCCAAGGTCTGTAGCCGTCGGACTCTTTGCGACGGTGATAACTTTGTTATGTTCTAATGTTAGCCTATATTTTTTGTTTTAGGTTTAAATTTTATCCTTTCAAATTTCTAAGTGACCTTTACGAAGCAAAAAAAAAGCTTCAGAAGAATTAATATGAGCTAAACCATAACTGGATACATCTGTCCGTCTAAAGCAATTAAACACCCAATGTTTGAAAATGTTTTCGCTCTGTCAGCTACAACCATAAATCTTGGTGTATCGCCTACCACTCGATCGTTAAACACTTTGTTTATTGGTCGCTCGTTCAAAATTAACGACAGAACGATTTTATGTATATAAATTAACCTCCCAACATTTGTACGTAAAACTATATACTAATTGTTCGTTTCTAATTTACTTAACCGATGCGATTGCGTTATCGCACGCTTTAATAACGTAATACTCGTCTGTTTGCTAGTTATCGAGTTATCAGGAGCGTATTAAGCGCAACGCCGGTATGTTTGTAACAAATACGGGAGCCGTGATAATATAATCGGCATGCTTATTCTATATAATTCTGCGATCAGCAATAATTGTTCCGTTCTCGTCGCGTAAAGATTTCAATTCAGTTGTTGATGTTTTATTGATTATTTGGAAAAGGTAGCTTCGACTTTGCTATTTTTCGGGTTCTTAGTTTTATTAAATAAGCGATCTCGATATTTCAACACTGTTGCAAGCGCCATGATCACGGGAAAACTGGCTACGGGTAGTTACTTAAGAGTAGACAGATATTTCTACTGTCTCCTTCGTTATAAGCCAGAATTTACCCATTAAAGAACCGGTCAGCGATCTTAATGCAATAACCACGCAATTGATCGCACTTGGGTTAGAGGATAACCCTGTCGGCGTCGGATGATTACCTGATTCTCGGAGGCGGAGTGCGGCGCGCGTCGAGTGCCCCAGAGATATCGATCCCCGACCCCCGTACCAACACGACTCGAACACGCGACCTTGAACCTTTACTCGCTAATCGCACTTACCGACAATGCACTCTAATCGTTGCAGAAAAATATTAACTTTGGGACGTTATACAAGAGTGTTGTATGTAGCAATAGCCAAAGTTACGCCAGTGCTTAGGCTTGGTTTGTTTACATTTCGGCTTATATTTTATAGTGATAATGTAATACAATTTTATTTCAAAATCTCTAAATTTTAATAACCGTCTAACAAGACTTTTCGAACGAACTCTTGGAATGCGCCATAGTCAAGATACAAATAGACGAGTAGATTGAATACAGGGTGATTTCCTAGTGAGGGTACATATTGAAAGTCATGGTAACTGATGGTTATATACGACCAGTAAAAATATTATTACCAAAAAATAAGGCTTGATGCCTTAGTAATCGCAACTTAAAAATATCTAAAATACTTGCAAAATGATGGTTTTTCGACAGCTGATGGGTGTGGCGGAGGTGTGGGGTGCGCGAGATCACTAGAGGTCATTAGTTAACACTCTTTAAGCCGAAATTGTTTATGTTTGAGGTAGTTTTGTCGAATTTAGATTTAAAAAAAAAAAAAAAAATGTAATTTTACCTATTTTTTGTAATATTCCGTATTAGAACAGAGTACTCATCACCCTCCTGCAATGTGTACCCTCTCTAACAAATAACCCTGTATTTATACTAACGCACTTTCAAAGTCTATGCCATTTCGATTATGCAGATGATTTAAAATATTTTTTGTAGTATCTCAAGCGATTACAAACGCAAAGTTGCGAAACGAAACGAACAGTCTAGATTACTTAATCGATTTCATTTCATAACAATACAGAATAATGCACGTACAAAGTAATTGATGCTTCGTTTGCATCACGAATTAACACGATTTTCGGTCGATAGATTCCATAAGACTAGTATCCCAGCAAGATTTGATAGAGCAGTACTTCGAATTAATAATATTTGTCTGTTTATCACAATAATTAGCTAATTGGCTTCCTGTCAATATCTTAACATTATCTATTATTTGTAATTTAAGCTGTAGGTCTTCCTATTATTAAAAAACTTGACAGGTGTCATGGGACACCCGAATAGAACAAAGTTTCTTTCGATTAAAACATATCTTATATTTTTTTTCCTAACGTAACGCGCGATAAAGAACGTGTTTTAAAAGATTTTGATCACAGCGCCATCTAGCGATAATCATCTAAAACAAAAAAAGTGTCGTGACAACTTTTCGTAAGATTTTTTTCCGTCTAGCTCCCTTTCACAACACGCGATAAGGAAGTTCGTTCCAATAAATAAACCTACACAGAATTATTTGTTCTTAGCAGCTGCAGCAGCAACATTTTCTTTCTGTATGTTTATCTATTTTAAAATATCACTAACGTTACACGAAACGTGTGGTAGACGAGCCAATGACATCAAAAGACTACCAATTTTTACTTTTCTAGTGTTTCGTTGATGCCATTCTTAAGTTCTAATCGTGTATCTAGTACATTCGATCAAGTCATAATTTTCTACACTGTGATACCACGTCCACTTCTAGACAAAAGCCTCCTGTACTAGTCACAGCATAATCCTCCGCGGATGGTATTGAGATGCGGTCTAAACTAGCGATCGTGACTGTGTCGGTATTCGCGTTCACCGGTACCGGAATACGGTAAACGTAACAGTTTGTGTTGCCGCCGGCCTTGGACGGAAGGCGGAGCAGCGCCCGACCGGCATCGCAGATCTTAATTGTACAAGATTAACCTATTTTCGGCACTATTCGACATTTTTGAATTTAAAAACCATGATGTTTGTGTGTCATTTGTAGGTAAGTAGGTAGGTACTGACGATTTTGAAAATGGTCGTCATAAAAATACCACGATATCATCGTTAAAGTACCTGTGAAAATTACGTTGTCAGGAAAACTAAAGCGACGAAATAAATTGTGCGTAAGTGATAAAAAATAGTTTTGTTTATGAATTTAAAATCAGGTACGTGTGTATTGATAGATAAAAATATTTTTTCACATTGTTTACTACAATACACGTATTGTATTGTAGATGAGAAACATCGAAAAATATGTTATTCAGCGCGCATCGTAAATCGATTTGTCCCTTCGCGAAGTAATAAAGATGTCCAACAGTAACATGTCATGTTAGTTACTCGTTCGACAGCTATACTTGACGCCCTTGACTGCCTAGTTACTTTTTAGTTTCTTACAAACGATGTTGTTTTATTTTAATTACATATTTACTACGGCCTTATCCGCGTTTATGTAAAAAATAAACAGAAATGTTTTGGCAAATGTCGCTTCCTGTATTTTTGTTGTTTAAAATATGAAAATAATTGGGTTCCGTAATTAACTTGCGATGAATACTGGATAATCTAGTTCATTTATTTGAGATGTAAAAGAAATGCGGACTGCGTACACCTGGAATACGAATGTCAAGGCTGTACGCTTGGAAGCGCTCCAGCAGTATCGGTGCGACTAAACAAATGCCATTGCAGAGAATGTTTCTCGGTCTATAAACGATAAAATGATACTGTTGCGGTACTAAGCTCACTCAGATTATAGTACGCTTGTATGTACTTGCTCAAGTACATCTACTTCATGGTATCAGCGACATAATCGCCGCAGAAAAAGTAAACAATGTCCATATAGTAAAACAATTTCCGCGTAGAAATTTCAATGTCAATTAAATTGTTAGCGGACGCTAACCACGCTTCGCATGTGTGTTGTGTGCGGCGCGCGTTACAAACACAAGCACGTGCGCTTCGGTCGCAAACGTGTGACGTCAGGCAGGTCGCCCCCGCCCCGCCCCCTCGCCAGAGCGAGACAGCGACACTCGTAGGGCGTACGGCCAGGCAACGTCGCGCTGTTTTGTTTTCGCATCTAAACGCTCTAGTGATAGGCCGAGTTTATCTGCCGATTGCGAATGCAACAACAGCTATTTTTGTAGCGTAACTTAGCTCTGTTGCATCCAGCTAAGATTTTATCGCTTTGCCATACCGCTATAAACTTGGAATTTTCATTGTCATCCCGACCTTCAACACCATTACCAAAATAGATATTGACAATGCAGATCGATAGTATTCTTTGCTTTTAGTTTATAATAAGGATAACGAACAAACAATTATAGTTTTTAAGTATGAAGTTGTTAAATGATTGGCGTTAATTCACGCCTCATAAATTATTTGCTACCTGTAATGATTAATGATGCCGAATGATTAATTTTTATTTTATTTGTTCACAGAAAGCGAACACGGCTCCTGGGAGAGTGGATTGTCGTACGAATGCCGATCCTTGCTGTTCAAGGCCTTGCATAACTTGATAGAAAGGTAAAATCTTATGTTATAAACTCACTTTGTATCTCTAACATACATAATGCAGCTATTTGCTTGGAAGATGACGTTTATGTAAAGCAGGTAAAAGCTCTGATCCGAGGGGAGCTTTGTTATCCGAGACTCGTTATCTTTGACGCGACAATATCACCATTATTTCCTACTTCGACAATCTGTCTTATCACGTTTTGTTTTGATTGTAGCGTTCCGCTGATAATGATTAAAATTCTTCAATGATAACATTGTTCGTCTTTCCGACAAAGGTCGTATTTGAGGATGTCCTTATCTCTGATCGTGTAGACGAATCGAAAGACAATAAACAGTAATATTGTTTTCAAATTTTCCACGTGACGAAGGTCAGGCATACAGAAATGTTTGACGGCAGACGTTGCACCTGGCCGGCGGCGGGCGCATCGTCCCCGCTGACGAATACTCGCCGAAGGTCGATGCATCGTCGGGGACGGCTTAATGTCGTTTTTTGCGCTAAGACTATCAATGTTCGTACCTAGATCCGACCGGTCCGTACATTAATCGATATGCAAAGTATTGGAAGCGACGTCGCTCAAAAGAAGCGGCTAATCAATTGTAGAGCATGACGTAACGACCGGGTGCGGGCGGCATCGGCACTGCTCTACAGAATCTCGGAATATCAACGAAATCCAGACGAGTCGTTGACCCCACGGTGTCGGCAGCCGGACACGTCAAAGGAACAATGCGTTTGCCTCGATACGACTTACAGTACGCACTCGGTAATCGGGGATGCAACTAAACAAAAACGAGAATCCTTCGAGTTATCCCGTACGCGATCGTTAATCTGACGTTTTAATTGACGTTTGTATTTTTACTGTCGGTTTTATGATGTGTAGAGTCGCGCCGTTTGATCATCAAACGATTGTGTAAAATTAATGTTTGATTTACTTCATTACGCTTAATTTAATTGATTAAATCTTGTTCATAACATAGTAGACATGTTGTTTTTCTTGCTAAATAGTATTTAGTTGAACTTCGAATGTTGCGCACACGTCGTCGGATCGCTATTGGACCGGGATCAAAAACCGGAACGGCGTCAAATGGAGATTTTATTGTATCGTTTCAACACGACAATAAAACGATTAATGTTTGATATCTTACCTTTAAAACTAACGCTCAGCTTAGCGGTAAAACGATCAAATGTTACTTGATTAATTTATAAATCAAAACATTGTTAGCTCAGCGTTTTTTTCTTATTACAGTTTGATTAATAAATTATTTTGGAATAAATTATGTTTTTTTTATCGTAGTTTTTTACTATAATAAAGACTAGCTGAATAGTGTAACTTCGTCTACGTCACGAATGGAGAGTTCAGTTACTGCAGACCATGTGTTTATTTACGACATCACATCAAAAACCGCTAAAAACAGCTGTTTCTTTACTATTTCATGCAATTATTATACACGTAAACCTTCCTCTTGAATCTATTAAAAAAATCGCATCAAAATCCGCTGTATAGTTTAAAAAAATTATAAAGACAGAAAAAACGACTTATATATAAAAATGAATTGTTGTTCGTTAGTCTCGCTAAAACTCGAGAACGGCTTGGTCGATTGAGCTGATTTTGGTTGTAAAATGTTTGTCCGTAGTCCAGGGAAGGTTTAAACGGTGAGAAAATACCCGGGAACTTTTTTTGTGACGCAGACGAAGTTGCGTGGGCCAGCTAGTACCTATATAGTAATAAAACCTAGTAATTTTCTATCAACAGAAGTTGACAATGCCATGTCCTAAACACTTTAAATTCACATACATTATTTATCTAGAAATGCGTTATCATTGAAAACCCCCAGGCGTCGATACTAAAGCGATAAACGTGCTATAAATATTGGAAGCACACACAAAGTATGTATGAATGATAGATACGAATCGTGTTGGACACCTGCGTGTGTCTTTATACGTTTGCAAGTATTGCGTGGTCTATGCCCTGCAGTATTTATATCGACTGTAGGTAGAACGAACTAAGTTATCTATTGTAGTTATTTCTTTGTTGTTGATAGACTTATAATAAGTTGAAAATACAATGTTTATATCAGTTTACTAGTTTGCGCAATACTTGCGATAGGTAATCCTTAACTCTTTAGTTCAATGAAAATTGAATTAAAACACGCGCGGTTACCTTCATAAACTAACAGACTGTACTGTACTGTAACAACCCATTACTGCCCACTGCTGAGCTCAAGTCTCCTCCGAAGAGGGGTTAGGCATAGTCCACCACGCTTGACTAATGCGGATTGGGTACTTCACATATCTTCAAAGGATTTTTAGAAACATTTTCCGATATGCAGGTTTCCTCACGATGTTTTTCTTCACCGTTAACTCTACTAACTAACAGACATATCACGGTATTTCGATACTGCTGAAGGCGTTTTTTGAAATTCGGATTTAAAAAAACCCATGTAACTTTTGCGTTAGATTGATAAAATATTCTACTCACAAGCGATTTACTGTTGGAATTGAGTGATCATAAATTTCCAATATGTGACATCTTAAGATCTATAAACTATACTGCTAAAATATTCAAAATAAGTTTACCGTCGCATTTTTTTTTTACTGCAAGGTAGATAAACGAGCATACGGCCCACTTGATGGTAAGCGGTCACCGTCGCTCATGAACCTCTGCAATGCCAGGGCAAAGAGGGGCCGTTATCTACCGCCTACCCATACAAGAGCATAATACATTTCATTTAAATATCTAGAATTCGTCTCAAACACTGCGTAAATGGTCTTTTGTCGAGTGAAAGTCAAAGCACATACGTTCACGGAACTCGTTATGTAACTTTAAATATAATTTTTACTTCAACAATTCCCCACGTAACTGAATCGATTAAAACTCATAAAACATGTGTTATAAATACCTGAGAATGTTAAAAATCTTATAAACGATTGCGTGGAAAAATACCAATGAACATTCAGTTCAAGTAATAGATGCAATGAAGTGAGAAATTATGGTTATAATTAAAGATAATATGTGAATTAATTATGCTAACAAGTTGTTTCAGCATTTGTAAATAAAAAGTCTCCTTTCTCTTTGGATATACTTTATATGTGATAATGGTTAAATTAAATTTAGGACTATTAGCCTATGAGACACATTAATAATGCAACTTCTTCATAGACATACTTTATTTGTGGTAAAAATGATACAAAAGACGGAAAATTAAAAACAATTACATACCATTTTACATTTCCACCACAAACCAGCCGAGACTCAGCGTATTGCTGAATATTGACTCAGATTATAGAATCTATGCCAACATCCAGCGCTGGTTTTCAGTCACAGCTGGCAGTGAAGTAAAATAATTTTCCAAGTCATCAGTAGATCCAAAGAATACTTTTTACAACGTCACAAACCTCTTTATAATATTAGTATAGATTAAATATCTTTACTCTCAGTAGCGAGAGTAGAGTCACCAAGAAGTTTTGAGGTCTCCTTTTTTGATGAAATGCAATGCAATTGAGTTACTTTTTCTTTATGTCTGATATTCCACGAAATGCCCATATCAAAAATCCAAATACATACAAATCAAATTATCAAAGAGATTTGATTGAAAACTTATAAATATAAAAAGAAAACTAGTAATACACGTTTGCTTTAACCATGACAAAATCAAGGGCTGACTGGTTGATTGAAATGTCGCATTACGCAACGTCACTTCGACTCTGAGGGCTGGTGTTAAAGTACTAATCGCTTGTGTGGTGATCACTGCTTAATAGAACTTTGGATTGTCACATAGTTGCATTGATTGCTGTTTTTAATTTATTTTTATAGAAATCTTGTAGCTTTTTTTAATTTTAAATTTGGGGTAAAAGATTTATTTGTAGACTAAGCAATTTGTGACAGCGCGACGGGAAAGAGTGCCGATGGCGTAACGCGTCGCGTCGTCCCTAATAACCCCGTGCTGGGTTCTGGCCTCAGCCGGGGTTCGGACGCTTAGTGTGAGCGGTTGGAGGTTTTAGTGCGGTTCAACTCCGGATCCGGTGATTTCCTCCAACTAACAAAAAAAAGCAATTGGTGACAAAACGACGTCTTTACGAAATTTTTGTTGGGGTCATACTTTCCGAAATATCGCAATAAAGGTGTTCCCTTTTACCGAGGTGGCAGTCGAAGGGCCAATGTCTTTAAAATAAAATTAATAACCGTCAATTGTTAATCTTACACTCTCTTCTACACCCTTACTCTTCATAAAATTAATAGTAAAACTAACAAAATCAATTGTAATAAAGTTATCGGGAAACAATTATTTAAACTGTGTCGCCGTTAAAAGTAAACTAAACGTACAATATAGAAATAACTTACAAACGTGACTTCAATAACTTTGCTAGTTACAGTTATACGCCGCTAGAGGCGCTGTTGTCGAATGTGAGACAAAAGTTTACTTTTATTTGTATTTATTATATTTATAAAAACTAGTACAATGATAATCATCATTAAATCATTATTCTGAAGCGCTCAGGTTTATTGAAATAATAAATAAGTCATAGTCATTACTTGTATTTTCCTAAAATACTATGTACGTGCCATTTCATTCGACTGATTCAGTACAGGAAAATTTGCAAAACTTGGCAAATCTATATTATATATAAATGTTTATTTTCCTTTTCTTGCTAGTTAGGCTTTTAAACTCAGTAATTTTATCGGCCAAACGTTGAAAAAAAAAAATATAATTTAAAAATCATTATTTGAATAGTTTACTATTTTAATTTTTATTTATTTTTTATTTATTCTTTACTATAATCAGTCATCTCCCGAATACTTACTACATTAAAATTTGTCAAAGAAGTAGTCTCGATTTCAACATTATTAAGTCTTAAAACTCATATTTTTAAGTATGCATGCACAAACTACATAGTGTCTGTACAGTGGTATTAAGATTTAAGTATAGAGGATATTCTCATTAAATCGAGCAATCTCAGTAAATAGATTCCTAAGGGAATCCGAGAGGAATCGGCATCTACAGCAGCTCGCCACTTGTGTGTTTAATTAAGTTTCTTTTTTTTTAATTCATTATTGTCTTGCTCTAATATATCTATGTTATTGTTTTCCAGATGTCTGCTTTCGCGGGATTTTGTAAGGCTCGGCAAGTGGTTCGTCCAACCTTACGATGGCGACGAAGAAGACGTTGGGAAAAGGTAAATTATAATAAAATGGTAATTGCTACATAAATTGTTACTTAATTCCGGTGTAAATTAAGACTAGTTTTGGTAGTTTTTATAGGTACCTTTCGGTATCTTGTAAGTTCACTTGTTTCATTAGAATTCCAATATAAAGTAGTAAAAAGTAATTTAAATGTAAACATCATTATGGTGTCAGTTTTATTATTGGAACGAAGTTCCTTATCGCGCGTTATAGAAAGGGGGCTAGACGGAAATTCTTATGAAGAAGTTATCTCGACACTTTTTTGTTTTAGATGATTATCGCTAGATGGCGCTGTGATTAAAATCTTTTAAAACAATTCCTTATTTTGTTTTCTATGATTAATGCTAGATGGCGCTGTGATCAAAATATTTTATTTATTAAAAAAATATTTTTTTATTACAATTCCCTCACTAATTAATCGAAAGGAACTTCGTTCCATCCGGGTGTCCCTTAACACCTCTCAAGTTTTTTTTTATTGTTCAGTATCGAACCAAAAACATTTTGTTAAAATTTTAACGCATTACTAGTGGAGATAATTAAAGACATAGCAAAAGTATATTTAGCGGCCCTTTACGCCATAACATCGGTAACCGTTCCTACGTTTAGATAGTGAAAGTAATGTTTGTAACGGAAGAGAGATTCGAGGCCAGCTCTGTCGGTGGGCTGGTGTCGGACCGACGCGGCGACGCGGCGCTTCCTAAACTAAACCAGAGGTTATCTGTGTCGAGCCACGTTGAGACACTAGGGCTTGACTTCGTTCCACTTCTGACATTTCTTTCAAAATTGTTCATGAATGAAATGATTTTGAAATGTATTGCTATTTTATGTATATTGATTGATGCTTTTTTGATAATAATTGAAGAAACAAATTTTGTCTATGCATTTCGCACATGGACACCTAACAGGTTTACCAACAAATTCATATCTATCAGATATAGATGAGTTGATTAGTTTTGCAATATGATTAAGTATACCCTAACGTGTAAGGCTAGCGTTAAGACTACTATGCTGTAGTATGAATATTACTTAAATTCCAGAAACTAGAACGAACGAGATATTAAAACCTCCATGAATACAGAACGATAATTTTGTTACTGCATTCTTTAGAATCAAAAATTAAACTTAAAAGAAGTAAACAGATGGCGCAAAAAAAACTACATTTAAACTTCTAAATTTTTCGTTGCCAATGTCTCAAAATCTATTCACATTGCTTGTACTGTTCATATTATTTATCCAAGACCACATTAACAACAGTATAACCACGTTGTTTCAGTCCGTGGCACCTGTCGTTTTCGTTCGCGTTCTTCCTGCACGGCGAGAGCACGGTGTGCGCGTCCGTGGACGTGCGACAACACCCGCCTGTGCGCACGCTCACCGCTAAACGACTCGCCAAACTCAACTCGCCCGATAACCAGCCTGATGCTAAAGGTAAGCCAATGTGCTGTGTGTGCTGGGCTCTCTCTACAACCAGTCCGATGCTAAATGCAATTGGACTCATTGTTGTCTAGTGCTGGGCTCAAGTCCACTTAGTGAAGGGATCAGATATAGTTCATCAGGCTTGCTTAGTGTGGATTGGGGATTTCATATATCGTTGAAGGAATCTTTTACAAATGATTTAGAGTGCTTCTACCACCCCCGCTATCAAACATTAAAGTCTCTTAATATCATTGAGCAAATACACTAGAAACAAGATGAGATCGTGAAATGGCACCTCCTAAACTCAAACTAAAATAAAAAATTGGTTGTCTTTTGATATCGTTGGCTCGGTAATCACGCTTGTCATACGTTGTCTGACGTAGAGAAATGTCATTAAAGACATGACGTGAGTTACTTAAATTTGCAGCCTAATTACGAAAAAAATAATTGCAATAAATTTATAATATTAGGTTGATAAAACTTAATTTGACACCTATATGGAGTATTAACTATTTATGTATTTACTTACAGTGATCTTGGCGCCGTTCGGTCTGGAAGGCACGTTGACGGGGCGGCAGTGGAGCGACAGCGACGCGGCAACGGCGCGGCTTCTTGACGCGTGGAGGCAACTCTACCCGCTCGAACAAGGATGCGGGGCTGTCGAGGTACCCATAACATACTTTATTATGATACAAATAATATATCCCCGCACTAACTCAAGATTGTATTGTAGTAAAGCCTAATAATCACAATACAATAACAAAGATATTTTTTGTAGTTTTCTATGAATTGATATGGTGAGATTTGCTCTTTACTTCTATCAAATATATCAGGCAAACGATTAGAGTGTAAAAATGGCATCAATTTTTGTAATTAAAAATATTCTTGCTATTATTGGCTCCACGATTGCTCGTGTCGTGTATATTTAAGAAATTGATTTAACTACAAAGCAAGGATTATTTTCCCTTACGATTAGCAATTGTTTTAAATTGAATGCTTGAAAAACGTTTTGTAAATCAATTGTTTTTAGTGTAAGTAATGTCGTAGACACTATTTTGTTTCGTAGAGTGTGACTAATGATGTGTACTATGTTCAGGTGGTGTGCGGCGGTGCTCGCATGCGGTACCCGGTGCCGTACGCACTGATGACGGAGGTGGAGCGGCCCCCGCCCGACGTGCCGCGCCCCGCCGCCGCGCCGCGCGCGCACCGAGCCCTCACCGCGCCCGCGCCGCATCAGGTACTAATACAACACTTATACAGGGTGGAATCTGACTTGGGGTGAATGACCTTTCGAAATAAAACTTAGAAACACTTTTCTTTTAGGAATCGGATTTTTTTTATCCGATTCCTAAAATCGTCATAGTATGGAAGTCAGCAACGATAGTCGTACGTTTTCCATACAATGTCAGAAAGTCAGATAAAAAAGTTTAACCGATCCAAAAAATAAAAATGGTGCTATGTTGTATTTCGACAGGTCATTCACCCACGTCAGATTGTCCAAAGTTACAGATCCACCTTGTATACACGTTTTATAACATAACTGCTAACTTGAACTAAGTCAAAAAAAAACATGTCGAGTTAATGTGATGCTGCCAAATGACTGTATCAAAAACTAAAGTAGTAAGTTAGTAGTAAATTAAAAGCAAATTAAACTCGGAAGCTGGAAACAAGTCATCTCGTAAATATTAGAGTTGATTTGAGATTGCTTCCAATATTAAAAGAAGATTCAGAAGTTAAAGTCGTGTGATTTATTGAAGTTTATAACATACACGTCGAAAACTTCATACAAAGTATCTATAAACTTTTCAATAATAATAATTAAATTTACAAACATAACGAGAATAGTAAATATTCATCTTAAAATCTGTTTTACATCAATACAAATTGCTTATAAATACTGTTTTGTTTTCAGACCCTTGAAATTTGTTACGCGGATCCATCGGGCGATAAAAACGATGATTTTATGGATCCAACTCGTAAAACTCCATGTACCTGCACCAAGTGAGTACTACACGCGTATTACCAACTGTTACTGTCTTGCAATGTTATTATTATGCCTCTTAATAGTTTTGAAATAAAGTTGGTTTTGGAATGTACACCGATTTGTGCGAGTTGATGCTTTTATTGTTTGATCTTAAAAAAATATAAGACTTTCGGAAAAAAAGTATAATTTTCTATAAATTATAATGTAAATAGATTTATCAAAAACTAAGAGAGGTATTTATGCATAATTTTAAATTAATTTACTAAAATTGTTCTTGAAAACCAACTTTAAATGAATGATCCAAGTAGATAGGATGCCGTATATTATATGTTAGTAAATAGTTGTATGAAACTATGTGTGTTTATTGCATCCAATATTATGTATGAATTATATTATAATTTTTGACTTGCATATAAATTATAAATAGTATTGCGATGACGGTCAGTACTAAACAGAATGTTGTTAGTGTCTGACCGTGTCGCTTGATAGTCGCCATGTAGATATGATAGGTAGATGTTATGTTTAAATTATAGTAGAGAGTAGAAGCGAACCGAAGCTTTACTATAGACATGAAAATCTGATACAATGAGCTTTTGAGCCCCCCTTTGAACCCAACGTAGGGTAGGACTGTCCTATACGCCTATCATGAGTTTGATATAGTTTTGCCATGACTTGCCTACTATGATATCTGTCAGGAATTGTATTAAAGTTTTATTTAGTTTTTCTCGTGAACATCTATAAACTTCCATCAAAGATAACAATATAGTTACGAACAGTCTTAGAAATAGTGTTTCCAAAATTAAACTCCTGGCATCTACAAACTCGAAAACTATTTTGGAAAATGTCTGTTTCATTACAATAAGGAACTTATTAGTTACATCGACTGAGATCAAAAGATCAATGAGAGAATTTTTGATTTATTGTGTCAATGTTTAGTTGGTGCTATTTTTATCGTATGGAAGCAAATGGCGTGAACCTTTGTAATAGCAGGAAGCCGCGGGCCAGTCGAAGCCTAGAGATGCTAAAATTAATTAAAACTTTGACAGATAATATTGTAGTGGGTAAGCTCGGTTTTGCGACATATCGAACTGATGTAAGGCGTCAGTAGGAGGGGGTAGGGTCGTGTGGGTGTGGGTGAGTGCGTGAGTGGTAGCGGCGGGTTGTTGGTGCAGGTGGCGCCGCCGCAGGACGCCGCGCCCTCCGCCCTTCCATCGACGGACGCGAACACACACACTCGCGCACCAGTGAGTACCGCGCACACGCATACACACGCATACACACGCATACACACGCATACACACGCATACACACGCATACACACGCATACACACGCATACACACGCATACACCCGCGTACACCCGCGTACACCCGCGCTCTAATGCATGCGTAGCTTGTAAGGTAATACGGGGGATTGATGGTGGTACAGATTGAAGGGTGTGGTATAACGGGAGTCAGAAAACACGAAAAACCGATTACTGTGTTGATAGATTTTCGGCTCGGAAATGCCATGGTGTATTTAACTCGACTTGATCGTTATTTTAAAGAACGTCTATTGAAAACATCCAAAATTGTTACAAAAATGTTGTTGTTCAACAATTGATGACGGGGGTGTGGGTGCACGAGGTTGTTAGTAAATACTTTGGAGATTCTTCTATTTTAAATTTCTGGCTAATGTGATCGGAATTTACGTATTTATTTTTATTATATTCAGTATTAGAATTCGAGTGAAGTTCACATCCTCCTTCAGTATGTACCATATCTAAACGTTCATCCGATATATAGTAGCTTTGATGAATACTGCATGTCAATACTGTATGCCTTGGAAGATTGCATGTTTTGTGACTATTCTTATGTGTGTCAAATTTTCTCAATAATAAAGCTTAATATTGAGGAAATTTATTTATGTTTGTCCATGATAACATTTTGCAATTGTTTGTTGTGACACTTTTGTGAAGTGATAACATTTTGCATCAATAATGACCATTTATTTGTTCATTTGCGGTTTTATACTGTATTGTTACAAGACAGATAACAATGTTGAAAAAAATATTATTAAATTTCTTGTGATACAGTATAAAATTGATTCATAATAACATCTACCTCTCATTTCTAAATTCATGTAATTTGTATTAAGAATCATTAAGTTATACAATTAAATTTGGATTATTAGTGAAAAGTAAAAGCTCACAGTGGTGTTTGGTTTAATGTTCTGTGAAGGTTGAGTACATTTTCATCCTGGTGCAAAACATTCTCATTTTGTATTGAAATATCACATCGGTTATATATGGAAATCAGTTTCATTGTGTGTTTCATCATTTTTTACATAGCAAGAGTTGATAAATAACTGATCTATGTCAAACTTATAATTAGGAAATATTTTCAGAGCAAAATAGTTCACATATTGCACTGTCATAATATTTATGCAAAACTGACAACACATTAAATTTAGTTTACTAATTTTGCTACATAGATGGTTTTTAAATTTACATTATAACATAAAAGGTAATTTAAAAAAATATTCAAGTCAATTAAAGGCTCTCCTGATTGTCCTCTGCAATGCCAGGTTATTCAGAAACCTACCATTGCCTAATAAACCTATGCTGTTACAGGCTGTACATACCTACCGCCGGCCCGCGCAACTTTGTCTGCGTCACAAACAAAATCCCGAGTATTTTCTCAACATTTAAACCTTCCCTGGACTACGACAAACATTTTAAAACCAAAATTAGCTCAATCGGCCCAGCCGTTCTCGAGTTCTAATCAGACTTATTATATCAACTCTTGTTGTGTTTAAACTGATGTACATATGTGTGTATGTGTGACATGTATACTTGTGTTGTAGATCAGCGTGCGGGTCGGGGTCGCCGGGCTCGTGCAGCGGGTCGCCGCCCGCCGCGCCGCCCTCCGCCTCGCCGCACCACACCGTGCTGCCCACGCACCAGGTAACGACTAGTATTATACTTAGTATTGTACCTAGTACGATACTTAGTACAGTACCTGTATCCATAATGCAAAAGATGTTTAATTCAAGTGTGTTTTAAATGAATGATGGCTTGAAGTAGCGTCTCATTTTGATGAATTTCACAATCCGATAGATACTTTCTGAATTATAATTCCAAGATTGTTTGACGATTAGTAATATGTAAACTTATATGAGTTTTATCTGAATTAACCGATTTCGATAATTCTTTTTTTAATTACTTTTTTTTGGAAATTATTTTCTGCATGTTTTTTTTTTATTTAATTCTGGATTATAAATTAATCTGCAATTGTGTTAAAAATATGTTTGTTTTTTATTCCAGACGTCAGGTCTAGTGCCGACGACGCTGCACACGCCGGCCCCCACCCCCGACCCCCTGGCGCCGCCCACCCCCGCGCCCTCCTGTCTACCACCCTCCAAGTTATACAACCAGGTATATGCATTTGTTGTGTTTAGGATAATAGATAATTTAAAGACAAAACACTATACCACATTATAGTATGTTATGGTAATTGTGAATAGGTATATTTATTTTTGAACATAAAAATCAATTTTGATTATTCAGTAAGATGATTAAGCAGAATTATCCTTTTTATTTTACTTTCTAGTTTTCTTTGCTGGATAACATTTTCTACCTTCTCATCAAAGTATAGTTGTACCAATAACATTAAAAATTCGAATTCCCCATGCTCTCCTGTTTATTTCTAGCTGTACCAATAACATTTGTGTTATACAGGGTGCTTCCCAATAGTCTCCCATTCTACGTATACTAACAACGTTATTTTATATACAGAGTGATTCCCCAAGTTGTCCGGAGCTCCAGCGCCGGCCCGTACTGCCGGTCGCGGAGAGGAGACTCGACCCGCTCGAAGACGAACACTCGTTGCATATGTTATACGATTATACCACCGTTTATGCTTGGTCAGTATTGTGATGTGATTGTTTTAAAGCCTTTATCTAAGCTGAAGTGTAGTGAATGTTGTGACGAATTGTAAAACTGGAATCGCTTTTGTTCACAGCAATGGAAAAATGACAGTTTAGTTTTCAAATTGTTAATAGCACAATAGTGCATTGAGAAAAAAAAAACATCGACAATTTATATTGATTATTCATAGTTGTTTATGCCTAAATATTCATAAATGTATGCAAGTCCCTTTTTGTGATTAGTTAAATTTGTAGCATAATAAACGATTGTTAACTTTAAATTATGATTTTCGATCTATACAGAATATGTTGTATCTGGATGAAAAATGTGCAAATAATATTTTTGTCAAAATAATTAGGAACTTTACTTGCAACATAAGCATTAAACCGATGTTTACGTAAAAAGTGAGTACACAAACTAAAATTAGCAATTTTTAAAAATAATAATCACATTTAAATACATCACGCAGGTTGGAACACCCCGTGAAACGCTTCAAGAGCGAAGAGGGACGGTTTAGAGAGGAATTAGCGCTCGGCACCGCTCAGACTTCAGATCTGTATGCGGGACATCAACACATCACTCCGGACCTACTACCGAATATCAAGCAGGAGAGACAGAACACTGTACGTACTGTAGAGATTATAGATATAGATCAAATGAAACAGATAGTAATAGATATGCTAGTGAGACAATTTTTAGGTTATTTGAAGTGTAGGTATGTCAGAATAAAATTTGTTTCAATTTAGACTGCGAGTCAAGTCTAGATTGCGCGTCAAGTCTAGATTGCTGGTGTAGACATTAGCAGTCTTCTAATATCCAATGATTATGAAATGAATTATGTTGGCTGTGCGACCAACTCACACATGAAAAAAGTAAAAGTTTTGCAGCTTTTACTTTTTTTATAAACACAAAAAAAATGTGAATATTCAATGCAATCCACCAAATCTACTATAATAGAATAAAAATCTGAATTTATAATAAAGAATGTGTTATAATCCTAAATCGGCAGGAGGATATTAAAGATTACAAGAACTTGTTCACGTCGGACGGTTTGTGTCCAACGTACAAAGACTTGGATCAAATATTCGACAATTCAGACGACGCGGCCAGCGGCGATGAGACGGTAAGACTTGTGAGTGTACCCTTCTTTATACTATTTGTTTAAGTGTTTGTCTGTTTGATTTTATGTTTGTATGTTTCCTTTGTTCGTGTTATATGTGTGATTGTTGGACAAAATGCAAGCAGTGGTTGTGAGTTGGAAATTTAAAGTTTTGTTATAAGAAATATCAGGAGTCAATGGTATGGAGTATATGTTGACATGCTTGATTCTAAGTTCTATTAGTGTTTATCTGTTGATTTGCTTCATATTAAATTAACAGTTTTTGATGTGGTTGTTGAATGAGTTTTTTTTTTGTGTTATTCTACTCTCTTACCAGGCAAAAAATAGTGTAAATTTTTTTCATTACATTACCGTACTAGCCATCGTTTTAACCTACAAAGGGGAAGCCGATTCGAATGGAGTTATATAAACTCTTCGCCACTAGTAGAAATTACAATAAGCCTTACTTGTGTAAAGTGTACACGAAGTTGTTGTTTTACAGATGTCGACGTCGCTGGACAAGTGCGAGGAGGAGCGGGCGCGGTGCGCGGGGCGGTGCGTGCGCGCGGAGGAGCTCAGCAAGATGTTCCCGACGCCGCCCTCCATGGAGGCGCACGCGCAGCCCTCGCCCGGTTTCAGCCTGCCCGACGACCCGCCGCCCGCCATCGACCCGCCGCCGGACTGCGCTATAGAGGTACCTATAACTACGAATATGACATAAAGCTTAGCCTAGGTGTAGACAAAGACATAATTTATTTGTGTTTAAAGTTACCATTCATTCTCACATAATCACAGTACCATTCTGGTGTTGTAAAGTCTCGTTTCGTTTCCAGGACTGGTCGTTCGTGTTCAAGCCCCCGACGATGTACAAGTACGTGGGTTCGTGCAAGTACGCGCCGCTCACGACGCTGCCCAGTCAGCTGCTGCCGCCCGTGTCCCTGCCGCCGCACGCCGTGTACCGGCCGCGGCCCCGCCCCGAGCCCGAGCCCGACGCCGCGCCGCACGACCCGGACACTGCCGCCGCAACCACGCCCGCCGCCGCCGCGCCCGCCACGCCCGCCGATACTCATCGTACAGGTAATACTTAGTGTAGTCTAATGAGCTCTCCTCATTCTACGAGGCTAGAATAGGTAAGGTAGATCATAGATAGCGGCCCCGCATTTTTTCGCGACATTTTAGTTGTCCATGAGCGACGATAACTACTTACGATCACATAGTCCGTAACTCGTATGCCTACAATACAATGCTTCAAACAATTGCACGTTTTACATATTGTTAAGAATCATTGTATCGGTACTTATTTCTTCAGCAATACAGGCACTGCGTCATTGTAAGACTCACTTATAGCTCTAACACGAATATTCGCAGTGGGCTAGCATCATTACGTATTACATTCTGAAACGCATTTATTTGTTTATTCAGGCGTAAAACGGTCCGCATCTCCCGCGACGGAGTCTCGTCTGTCGACGTCGTGCCGAGGTCGCGTGGCGCCGCCGCCGAGCCGCGCCGCCCCGCCCCCCACCGCGCTGCCCGCGTGCCCGCTGCTCGTCAACGTGCTGCTGGCGGACACCGTGCTCAACGTGTTCAGAGATCATAACTTCGATAGTTGCACGCTCTGTGTCTGCAACGAAGGATCCAAGGTATGTGGGTTGCACAGGGTTTGTAAAAGTCGATTTCTATCGGCTTCAGAAATACAGGGTGGATCTGTAACTTTGGACAATGTGACCTGTAGTCAATGCCTGTCGATGTACAACTTAGAACCACTTTTATTTTTAAAATCGGTTAAACTTTATTTTCAATCTCATGTGGAAGTCCGCAACGATAGTCGAACACACGCCATAAAATGTTAGAAAAAAAATTTAAATCGATTCCAACAATAAAAGTGGTGTTGGATCCTGTACCGGCCGCAGCGCGTCGTAGCTATCAGGGTCATCCGCGGATACCGCACCGTCTCCTTTGAGGCGGCGTGCGTGCTGGCGGGGACGCCACCATGGGATCTAGAGGCGGAGGCGCTCGCCGACGACTATCGTTGGCGCTGCGACCTCCGTGCTCTGGGTGTGGTGCGTCCCATCAGAGCCGCGGTACGGGACCGGAAGGCCCAATCTCGGCGGTCCGTGCTGGAGGCGTGGTCGAGACGCTTGGCCAACCCCAGCTGGGGTCTAAGGACCGTCGAGGCGATTCGCCCTGTCCTGGAGGACTGGGTGAGTCGTGGCGAGGGACGTCTCACCTTTCGTCTGGTGCAGGTGCTAACCGGGCATGGTTGCTTCGGGAAGTACCTGCACCGGATACAGGTCGAGCCGACGACGAGGTGCCATCATTGCACAAGCGACCTGGACACGGCAGAGCATACGCTCGCTGTCTGCCCCGCATGGGAGGAGCAGCGCCGTGTCCTGGTCGCACAAGTAGGGCAGGACTTGTCGTTGCCGGGCGTCGTGGCATCGATGCTCGACGACGACGAGTCCTGGAAAGCTATGCTCGACTTCTGCGAATCCACCATCTCGCAGAAGGAGGCGGCGGGGCGGGAGAGGGAGAGCTCTTCCCTCCCCGGCCAACCCCGTCGCCGCCGACGTCGAGCGGGGGGCCGACCTCGGGAGTTGTCCCGGGACCTGGCCCCCTAAGACTACCGGGTCCACCAACATCGGACCCGAGGGGTGCTGCGCTAGGCTTCAGCGCGCACCCTCCGTGCCATCTGTACGGGGGATGGCAAGCCGTGCTCCCCGACCCGGGCTGGCCCTGGGCCGGCCTGGGCCGAGGGAGACCCTACACCACACGGCCCCATCTTGGCCCGTCCACCGAGTGAGCCGGTGGTCGTTTCACCGACGGCTGCCGGTTCGACGTCCGGGGGTGACGGGGCGATACGTAAGCGACAATCGCGAACGCGTCCTGTCACCCCTACTACATCGGATGTCGAGCGTGAGAGGCGGGAGGTTTTGGTGCGGTTCGACACCCACATACCCCACTCGCGGGGCGAGTGGAAGTCCGGCGATTTCCTCCCGTCCAAAAAAAAAAAAAAAAAAGTCAGACAGGTCATTCACCCCACGTCAGATCCATCTTGTATATTTAAGTTAAAAGTTATTTTGTAGTAATACAGTGTCATTTTATTTTAAAGTACTTATTTGTAACAACTTAAGGATGGTGGTGTTTTTAGCAAGTTTTTTCTAAATGTGTTTTTATATGATGGCTTCTTTTGATGGATTTTAGGAAATTTTAATTACTCATTGAAAAGAAGAAAAGTCTTGATAAGATTCTGTTGCTATGTCCAGGGCATAGGCAACATCCGCGGCGCGGACGCGGTGACGTACCTGTCGGACGCGGCGGACGGCAGCGGCGAAGAGCCCACCAACTGCACGTGCGGGTTCAGCGCCATCGTCAACAGGCGACTCGCGCATCGATCCGGACTATTCTATGAGGTATAACTGATCTATACTTGTCTTTGGTCACTGTCACTGACAAATGAATTTTTTAATGTATTTTGGTAGCTTTATTTTTATTTATTTTATTTATTTTTCATTTCTTTATTTTTAAATGCACGAAAATTGGATTGCTATGGGATAGTGAGTGGGATAATTCATCCCTCCACAGAATCCGAATTGCACTGAGAGATTTATGCCAGGCCGTAGACGACATAACGTTTTAGTTTTGTAAATTTATGTTTCGCTATGTATGTCAAATTTGATAGTGGAATTAAAATCATTTAACGGTCATGTATAATGTGTGGGTTGTTTTGTTTAGGACGAGATGGAGATCACGGGTTGCGCGGAAGTGACGGGCGGCGCGGGCGGTGTGACGGGCGGTGCGGGCGGCGCGCGCGGGTGCCGCGTGGGCGAAGTGGCGGGCGCGGTGCTGGCGCAGCTGGGGGCCGTGCACGCCGCGCCCGTCGCCCTCACGCGCGCCGCCGACCACGCCGCGCACAACGCGCACCCGCACGAACATCTACGACTCAACCTGCTAGAGTGAGTACACACACATACACCTATACCTGACACGACTGCATATGTAGTCTTGTTGTATAATATTTCATTTCATGATTGTGATCCAGGTATTCTGACGGCGGTGCTGCGGCTGCCAAAGCATTACGAGCAGCAGGGGGCGCCAATTCCAATAGCAATAGCACGGTCAACGGCGTCATCAACGAGAACGCACCTAGTGCAGTACACCGATGGCCTTTCATAGGAGCGAGGGCGCCGCGCTCCTCCCGGGACGTTGTCAGGTAACCACTAATATCCTACTTAACTATAATGAATTATATACATCGAAGATTATTTAAATTCTAATGTGTTATATTATATTGAACAGATTGATGCGGCGACTAAGGCCGCTGCTCCAAGATGCGATCCAGAAACGTTGTTGCGGAGCGCGCATGTGGGACGGCGTGACGGGCCCTCTCACGTGGCGACAGTTCCACCGGCTCGCCGGACGCAGGAACGAGGACCTGTGCGAGCCGCAGCCCGTGCCGCCGCTGCTCGTCGGACACGACCGGGACTGGATCTCGCTTAGTCCGTACGCGCTGCGACACTGGGAGCGACTCGGCCTCGAACCTTACGCGTACTCCCGTGACGTTGCCTATGTGGTGATCGCCGCCGACTGCGACGCACTCGCCGACCCGCTGCGGGCCTTCTTCCGCGAGCTTTCCACCGCGTACGAGGCTTGTCGACTCGGCAGGCATAGACCCGTGACGCGACTGGCACGCGACGGTCTCGTGCGGACCGGGCCGGCGCGCTCCGGTGACGCGGACGAGTGGGCCGGCCCGCTGCCCGAGGGACGGCTGGGCCGCTACCTGCGCGCGTACGGCGAGGCGCTAAGGACCGCGCTAGTACCACAGCTGGCCACGCTCACGTTGGACCGCACCCTACTTGAAGGCGAGCGCTCAGACGTGATGCGACCGCCCGCCACCCCTGAGCGGCCTTCGTCCCCCACCGAGCACGAGGCTGAGCCCGCCCCTGCGCCACCGCCACCTGCTGCGCCCGACGATGATGAGGCCGGCCCGCCTGCGCTCGTACTCTACATCGTGGAGCCTCCCGCGGCCGCAGCACATCGCGCCTCTGCCTTACACGCCCTGCTTAGACTCGCCGCCAACATCTACAACCACTTACATCATCACAATCCACTTGTAAAGGTATGTATTAATTGATATAGTTAATAATTGTTATAGTTACACGAGTGGACATTATTTGAATCAATAATTATTTTCACAGATAATATCCCTGGAAAGTGTAAGCGAGCAATGGAGCGGCGAAGGTGTGGGCGGCGAGGCTCGTGCGCTCGCGTTCTCCGTGTACAGCAGCGCGCGTCGCCTGCTACAGCACCACGCCAACGGCAAGTCGCTGACCGGTTTCGGCACCGCGGCCGCCGCCAACCTGTTCCTACAAGCCAAGGACGAGAAGAACCGCGCGCCCTACCGCCTGTTCTCCCCCGCCTGGGTGCTGGCCGCGCCGCGAGCCCTGCGCGAGGTGGCCGAGACCTGGGGCCAGGGCGGCACCACCGACGCCGTGCTCTTCGTCTCCTACTGCCTCTCCCACGACCAACGCTGGCTCCTCGCAGCCGCCACCGACGCACGAGGGGAACTACTGGATACCATCGCCATCAATATACATGTACCACACAGGTCATTATTGTACTAGTATTATTTATACATTAATTCTTATTGTAATAAATTCGTTGTCATTAGTCTAATAAACTTGTTAAACTACAGATCGAGGAGAAGAAGGAGCGGTACGGCAAGACGACTGGGACTCACCAAACTGATGGACTTCACGCTCGGCGTTATGAGTCAGGCTGCACAACCATGGAGACTCGTTATTGGACGAGTTGGACGAATAGGACACGGCGAACTTAAGGGTATTTTATTAAGTAATTCATAAAGTAACAAAAAAATTTGTTAATTCAATGTTATGAATGAACTAATCTAATATTAATTTTCAGGCTGGAGCTGGTTATTGTCGAGGAAGAATCTAGATCAAGTGTCGACAACACTGAAGGACTTGTGCGGCAGCTGCGGGTCGGGCGCGCCGTGCGTGCTGTCGGCGTGCCTGGTGTCCACGGAGCCGGACTCGTGCCTGCGTCTCATGGCGGACCGGTTCACGCCGGACGAGCGCTTCTCGCAGGCCTCCATCCAGTCGCACCTGCACACGCCGCGCGACGTCACCGCCACGCACATCCTCGTGTTCCCCACCTCCGCCACCACGCAGTCCACGCCCATGACCTTCGAGCAGCCGCTCGCCAACGGGGAGGACAGCGACATGATGCTGCTCGACATGAACGACGAGGACGGCGAGCACATCGACGACCTGCTCATCAACTGCGACATGTTCAACAACATGTGGGCGCAGGGCAGCCCGCGGCGCGCCGACGACGACGCCGCCTCGCCGCCGCCGCACCTCGCCCAGCAGCGGCTGCGGGACGAAGCGGGCGAGGAGCGCGTGGGCACCGTGCTGCAGCAGCCGCTCGCGCTCGGCTACACCGTGTCCACGGCGCCGCTGGCCGGCATGCCCGCGTGGTGGTGGGCCGGCTGCGCGCACCTGCGGGACGCCTGTCCCGCCTTCCTGAAGACGGCGCTGCACCTGCACTCGGTGCACGGCGCCGACGACTACGCGGCCTTCACGACGCGCCGCGACCAGCCCGCGCACCCGCTGGACTCGCAGACCACGACGGACGTGCTGCGCTACGTGCTGGAGGGGTACAACGCGCTGTCGTGGCTCGCTCTGGACGCGCACACGCACGACCGCCTCTCCTGTCTGCCGCTGCACGTGCAGGTGCTCATGCAGCTCTACCACGCCACCTCGGCGCTCGCCTGAACCACACACCGACAACGTGTCCTCTAAATACTATATTTTTACATTCTGAGCACTTAATGTAAATGTAGAGGAAATTTTACTTATAGGTAATGAATGGATGCACAAAAATTTGTGATAAAATAATTGATTTTGTCCCTCAATCTGTCTTATAAAAAAAGATGTTTCTGGTTTCACAAAACCGCCCCAACAGTTATTAGTAGCATCACGAGTCGACCAAGCAGTATTAATATTGAAATTAAATAACCGAGGCTTTGAAGGCAAGAGATTTTCAATATCACAAATTTTAAAGTGCTATAATTAGATTATTGTAAAGTAAATCCGAAAAAGTTAAAATTTTCTATCATGATTATTTTCATAAACAACGTACTTATCAACCTCTACTAGGAGAAATCCCTTTATACAAATATTATTTATTTTCATGCAACAATTATGTGATATTTTTTCGACATTTTTTTATTCAAGTAGCAGACCTATACAACTGTTTGTAATAATAGTTTTTCAATATGAAAATCCATCGTCGTACTTTTAGGGAAGAATAAGTGTTCTAAATACGAATATGTATGATATAAGAAGAGTTATAAATTAATACAGTTTTATAATGAATTTATACCAAGGAAATGTTACAGAAGGCCAGTTATTTATAAAACTTTATAAAACTAAAACAGATTTTTCCAAGATCGCCATCTTCAACCTGTTGTAGATAAACTTAAACCAATCTCCATCCAAGTTTACCATATTGAATGAAAACTACCTAAAGTTGTTGAATTATAAATAGATTACAATAACAGTTACTTTGCAGAAATAATTTTAAATACCTAAATAAAACCACAAAATATCCTGAAAGAAGCTAAATGTTCAAATTATTAAACCTTCCACAGTATATAGTCTTTAGAAAACGAATAATAGTTTTGTCACCAAGAAAAACAATATTGATTAGCAACATTAATGTAATACATTATATCTTCCATTATCTCACCACTTCCCGATGTCCTGTTCCGAAACATGAACCTCATTTTAAGTAGTTCTTCAGCAGAATTTGCATAAGTGATTGTTAAATATTATATCAAGGTTTTATTATAATAAATACTGTATTAAGTAAAAATAGAGGAAGAAACCACAAGTTGGAACAATTTTGAAATAAGTAAATACAACACCAAAAATAACTTTAGGCAAATAGGTGAATCAAATGTTATCAATATAAAATTTTATATGAAATGTGTTCCGAAATATTTACAGTTTTTATTACAACAGTTTTTTTAATTCTCGACTACGTCATAGATGTGTTGTATTATAAATTGTGATGATCAATTGTCACTAAATCGTTTTGGCCTTATCTAGAAAAAATATTCTCAAATGTGAACGTCACAATTTATATGGAGGTGTTGTATTTGTTGTTGTGCTGTATGTAAATGTGTATAATGTAATATATTTCGTTATTATATTTAAACCGGTATGCATTACCAAAGGAGTTAGATACTTGTAGTGTTATTTAGATATTTTTACGAGCGTTTCTTTAGCGAACGTCCACACGTCTTTACTTGCGAATTCTCATCTACACGTATTTTATTTATTTCGAACTTGACATCTTAATCATTATTATTTATTTTACCAACTAAATTTTAAAAATCTATTTATTTGATTATTTTTATTTGAATCAATTTTTGTATTTTTTTTAAATCACGATTTTTTTCTATTGCACCATTTTATACGAGGGAACAAGCTCAACGTGTGCTTCACGCAATAATACTCGCATCGCGGCGTAAACAATCAATCTAGTTAATTATAAGCGATGCGGCGAATATTCTAAAACAAATAGATAAATGATGTAGTTAAATAAATTTCTTATGATACGATAAATCAACCGATCGATAACTTATTAGTAACACCAATAGTTTACGATTAGATAAAATAATAATAGTTATAAAAGAGCCCCCTAGTTCACGTTTGATTGTAGCATTTGTATTAAAAAAACAATTAGATGTTCTCGTTTTTATATGAACACGGAGCCAAACGAAACAGCGTGGTGGTGTCGAATCTCCGACTATAAGTAGTTGTATTAAATTTTATATTTTAATATATTATTAAAATGTAAGGTTAAGGTGTGCTGTGATCAGTCACGGTACAAGTACGAGGCGTGGAGCCCCTCTGTCACCCGTATCCGTTTCCCGTTCTATGACAGTATGTGGACGAGAGATGATCGCATCGAACAAAACTATGTTGTAAATTATTTTGTTGGCTAGTACCTAATGTTAACCGTTCGCGTGGTCACCGTAGACACATGGTTGTCTGGGAGGAGCGGTACGTAAATTATTTAATTGTAGTGACGGATCGTCCGCTACTTAACTGAATTATGCCTAGTTAAATAATGAAATGTTTTAAAATGTGTTACGGCATTTGAAAATATTTAATGATGTTGTATATAGTTTATATTTTTGTTTTTTATTATTATTATTTGTGATCGATATTTTGTACAGAATCGGTTGTATTGATCGAATAACCTTTGACATGTGCCCGCATTGCCGACGAACGATTTGAGCACGTTTTTAAAGAAACCACTCGTAATATTTTGTACAGTTGTTAGCGTGATTCGTAGTTGAATGATTTTATTTGTAAGAATTTTCGTTTTTGACTTTTTTGTTATTGTGAATTGTCATTTTAGGGAATTGGGAATGTTCTGTACATAAACCTCACCATTTTGTCATATATTAGTTTGTAAGAGGTGAAATCTGGTGATTGACGTGGAAATCAAATTTTCTAAATGAAGCAATCATTAGAAATTCGTAAAACAAATTTAGTGTAATAATTGATATTAATATAACTTTATAAATAACTGAAAATAGGTAATAATTATGAATAAAATATTACTATTTAAAAACCTTGTTTCATTCAAAATTATGGATATTACTGTTCACAGTTCTTTAAGGATTGATCTCTTAGGATTTTGTTTTACTACACTACTGTTTTTATTGCTAGACAAACTACAGACAGCACTGATGGTAAGTAATTACCATCGCTCATGAGCCTCGGCATTTTTATTACAATACTTATTACTTACTTCTTACTTAGTACTTCTTAGTCTACAGACGAGTTGTAAACAATTTCGTCACATTCCGCACATTCATACATTTCAGAAAAAAAATCGTACATAATTAAAATGGAAAAAATAAGGCAATGGATTCTATTTTCCTAATTTGAAAACCCGCGGGAAATTTTCGTGAGTTTTTTTATTCTTCACACAATAGTATCAAACTCATACAGCCAGGTTAGAATATTCTTTGCATTAAATTAATGTCATCGATGGCACATTTGTCAATATCCGTGACTGTCAGTTTCGATCGTTTATCGTCGGGATGGACTTCCTCTTGAAAAATCGAAACATTAAAAAATCGGTTCGGAAATCGATTGAAGTCTGAAATAGCTGATAAAATTTTTATAGTGTTCAAATGAAACAAGTTTTTCAACCGAAACTTACCTACTTATTGCCCTAAGTTTCAGTCAAATAATAAAATAATGTTTTGTTAAAAGTTAAGCTTCTTCTTTACTTTGTCATTATCTTTATTGCTTTCCAGAATTCATTAATTATTAGGTTAATCATAAATAGTTTCACACGATGTGTGACGAGGAGGGTCAAGGAAGGGTATTATTTTCTGTTTTGATATGTCATAGTTTGAAATATTAAAAACCATAGGTAAAATATTGCTTATTTAGACTAATTTAGAGCAAGAATGAAAATTTAAAGACAAAAAGTACGAATTCGTGTGACGTAATTTGTGGGATTAACAACGCTCTCGAATCGTGTAAAATAACTTCCTCATGACTTTTTGACACCAGAATCAATTAAGCGTGTCTGAAAGTGTCTGAAGTATAAAAGAAAAGTAATAAATTTGAATGCCTTTCATTCGATTGATCGATCCCCTAAGGGGCCTATCCCTATCTCATCTCTACTGTCAAAATTGACAAATCGTAAAAACCGAAAATAAATCGGGAGGTGTTTATTTTTGCATTGACTATTGTTTTCAGATATTTAAATAGATTTACTTATAAAATAAAAGTGGTTAATATAAATGAGCGTCCATGGCTAACAAACATATCACCATGAAGATAAACGACAAGAATCTGTGTGCGTTCGCTTCATCGGCCACCCCCGTGGACCGAGAGGGTTGGTTGGATATGCGAGGTGAGCTCGGGAAGAGCTACCAGCGACGATGGTTCACACTCAAAGGGAACCTACTCTTCTATTTCGATAAGAAAGGCGATAAGGAACCCGTCGGAGTTATCATTTTAGAAGGGTGCACTATCGGTTAGTAAATTTAGTTTAACTTTACTATAAATAAACTGAATAATTGTTTTTATATTTGCGTCATGAATAGGCTTGACCTTTTGTTTCTCATTTGCTTGAATGAATCACATTCCAAAGAAAATTTGTATAACATACTTTCCATATCTAAATTTCACAATTTTTTTTACGAATTTTAACATTAAATTATTTTACAGAATTAACAGAAGAAGAATCTTACAGTTTTAAAATAGTGTTTCAATGTGAAGGTGGTCGAACTTATTATTTGTGTACAAGCTCACAAGCATCTATGGAATCATGGATGAAAGCTCTAGCATGTGCTAGTTATGATTACATGAAGCTGATGGTTGCTGAACTACAGAGGCAGCTGGATGAGGCACAAGGTTAGTAAATTCCACTTAAATTTTTGAACAAAATTAACTTTTTGTATTAGTAAAACAATCCATCTAATGGTCAGAATAGCAAAGGTTCTGTACTGTAACAACCCATTACTGTCCACTGCTGAGCTCAGGTCTCCTCCGAAGAGGGGCTAGGCATAGTCCACCACACTTGCCTAATGCGGTTTGGGGACTTCACATATCTTCAAAGGATTTTTTTTGTGAACCCTTTTCCGATATGCAGGTTCCCTCACGATGTTTTCCTTCACCGGTTTTAGCCAGTGGTGTTGTGAAAAATTGCACATAAATCTTTTTCATATTAAGATTTAGAGGTACAAGCCGGCCGGTTTTGAACCTGCGACCTCCCAGATGGAACGCAAGCGTTTCAACCACTCGGCCACCACGACTATAACTCGCCCACCACAACTCTACTCGGCCACTACAACTAGCAAAAGTTCTACCCACTGTCTATTGTAAATTTCTCCAGTCCTTTACTAAATTCAAAAAGGTACCTTTCTAAACACTTCTTGTAATCAATTTATGATTATGAATGCAACTTATTATATTAAACGGTTTTATTTAGCTCACCCTGTTTGTTTTTTTATATTTGTAACAAGATCTGAGAAAAGTCATGTCTTGTTTCAGCTGAAGCGGTAGCAGAAGCCACATCCACAGTAACGGTAACCCCGCCAGAAGATGAGCCAATAGCCCCGCCGAGGGGACAGCGGTATAATCCCTTCAATAGAGTCTCAGATTCAGAGCCTAAGACTGTCCCGGGGAGTAGACATCGTAAGTATTAACTATGACATGAATGTAACTGTTTTATTTCAAATGCAACACTCCCAAAAGTGAAGATCAATATCATTCACAGTTTGTTTCAGTTTTTTTTTTCCATACAACATTAAGCAATGTGCCCATCTTTCATATTACCTGAGTTAACATGATTTATCCTACTGTGCCCTGAGATTGCAGAGGTCCATGAGCAATGGTAACCATGCTTCGAGCATATAACATATTTTTTCTGTAATTTATTATCTCAACACATGCTACTTTTTAATAACTAAAATAAATACTAAACACCAGTTATAACATTGTCAGTTTAGTGTTCTTTAAAAAATTAATGTCTGAGCATAAAACCTCTTCCTTGTTCGAAATTTGAAAAAAAAAAAAAAAAAGTGTTATCTGTCATTATTGTTTTAGCGCCAAAATGTAAAAATTAAAACATAATTATTGTAAATCCAAAAATTCACATCTTATTTATTTCCTGCAGTATTTCTGCAATTTACTCCCACAATTAATGAACCACAACTTTGCACTGCATAATTTTAGACATGTTTAAATCATTAACAAAAATGTTATTTATTGTAATAATAAATAACTATCTAATTACTAATCATAACATCATCTAACTCTATTTACAGATAAAGAAAATATCCGACCAGAAATGCCACGTAAAAAGGTACCATTCCGAGACATTCACACCTCCTACGGACGTAAGATATTATCAGACCGGAGTGAATGGCGGGCGCGATTAACAAAACATAAAGACGAGAATACTAACCATAGTCTTATAGAGTTATAAAATATTGGATACCATGGATTTTCCTTAACCAGTGGATATGAATTTGGTGATAATATATACTGTGATTGTTAATTTAACAATGTCTAATTGTGAGTATCCATTATAAGTTTAAATATCTTTGAATATTTGATTTTGAGTAACGATTTAAGTTAAGTTACTCTGGAGTAGAAATTTTGGTTTAAACAAAGCCGGTCTGCCCGGATTGTGTTCAAATTTGGTTTTTACTTTTTTTTTAAAGTATGTAATTGTTTTATCATAACTTTTCATTATTATTGAAACAGGTGATTTTCAACATGTTAGTAAGCATAAAAATAAGGAAATTATAGAAAAAAATAAAAAAATATATTTATATGACAGGCATATACAGTTCAGTAAAAAAACTTGAGAGGTGTCATTGGACACCTCTTAGTTCGAAGTTCCTTTCGATTAAAACATATAATTTTTTTCCTAACGTAACGCGTGATAACGAACCTGTTTTAAAAGATTTTGATCACAGCGCCATATAGCGATAATCATCTAAAACAAAAAAAGTGTCGTGACAACTTTTCCTAAGATTTTTTCCGTCTAGCCCCCTTTTACAACGCGCGATAAGGAACTTCGTTCCAATAAGAGGTACTTTAAAATCGTTTACTAATCTGTATAAAATTTTTAGTACCTGACTTCCTCATTAATTTTAATTGATTTTTTTTATTATATTCCTAATTAAGTCAAATTTGAATTTCTAGAATGTGATCATTAAAGGTACTTTCTCTACTATGCAGAGCGGAATAATTTATTGCAGTATTAATTATAATGTGAAAGACTCTTAATTAAACCAGTAGTTGTTAATTAATATTAAGCTAATATAGATGAATGTAAAATTTAAAATTATAGTAATGTAATCAAATTTCATTATAACTATTATCAATGGAATGTGAAATGTATATAAGTATTTTTGTATTTAATATTAAAATATGTTGATAATAGAGACTTGCCGTGAAGTATTCACATTATACATATAAGACAAAATAAAAACAACAAATTTGTATTAAGAAGTTTTATTTAAAAAAAAAATCTTTGTTATACAAACCAACACTACAAACTTTAACAGTACAGTTTGCAGTTTAAAAACACTATAAAAATAATTTTAATATTTTTACGCTGCAGCCTGGACTTGTCGCGTCGTTTTATAAATTATTTTATCGCGTGTACTAACTATAAAACGTGAAAAGCAAACTACAATGCTCTTATCGACAACCTTGAATCAAGACACCATAGAGGAAAAACGTCAAACAATCTCATTTAGACTCATTTTGGTGTCAAATTGAGTTTAAAAGTGTCAAAAATACTCCTTAATTTTCCCACACAATGTCCGATTCAAAGTGTCATACAGTTTTGGTACTTTGTTCTATACAACTAGATTATATTGAGCAATATATTTGAAGCCGTCTCGTAAAGGCATGTCGTGTTTTAGCTGCGTTTAAACGCAAACTCGGAAGACTTACGAATGCCCACTGCGGAGGAGAAATGGTAACAACTTTTATAAACAATCGATTTGAGCTACTGTGTTGTGACGTCATAGAACATTCGGAAATATGGATCAATGACTATGGTAGTATAAAAGAGACTGGTCCTGAAATTAGGATTTTTAAAAAGTAGTAGCTAGGACTTATTGCAAAAATACATTGTTTGTTTTTTTAATAATATGCTGTTTTGAAATTTCATAAACGGAGCTAGACAAATGGCTGTGACGTCACAACGTAGTAGCTCGTTAAAAACGCGATACACAAATAACGAACGTAAATGTCAAAATATGAATCCTATAAACAAATGTTACAAAAAAAACATTAAATAATAGATAGGCCTCTCTATACGCGCGCGGTATACAACACGGACAACCGTTTCCATTACTTTGTGACGAATTTTATTGTTTTAACTTAAAGATATAACAAACCCGGCTATCCGTGAGCATATGACGCGTCACAAAAACCCTTTTTAATAGGTTATATATTTGATTATAATCTCCTTTTTAATAACTACATAGATTACATTTTAAAACTAAACGTTTGAGACGCAAATGCAGAAAAACAAGAAAACAAAATAAAACGAAACATCCTTTATAGTTAAGAAACAAAAGTGACTTGTGTCAAAAGAAAAATACAAATACGTCTCAAAACATAATAAGAGTTATAAATATGAAAAAAAAATATTTGGTAACAATTTCCTTAAGAGATAAAGTACAGGGTGTTCTGAATCGTATTACGTGAACGTTAGTATCTACAGGATGTTACAAAATAAAATGTACAATAAACACATCACTAACCAATACGCTAACAAACTTAGTTTTCACACGAAGTTTTTAAATAGAATATACAGGATTAATTAATTAATAAAAACAATGAATAAAGTTATATACATTTTGTGTGGTGGGTGGGAGTCTGGCCACATGTTGGTTTTAGTATCATGTCTACAACTTTCAGACGGAATCATACATTCACACAAGGCAATGTGCAGTGGCCAGGAGCGAGAGTGGTGGGTAAAAATTAAAATAAATGTTGAATGCACATTTCTTACAAATGCATAGACTATGCACATTCAACGTGTTTACGACGACCATAGACAATTTATTTTTGAAGTAATGTGATGATAATTGTATGGTCGTAGTAAAGCGATAGGGTAGGTAGACTATCGTGAATTTGTCGCTTATAATAGCTCGAAGCGCTTCTTCCGTTCGGCGACCATCCCGACAAGCGGTCCTAAAGCTGCTCGTTCACTCGCCGAACAACGCTGATTTTTCAATTCTGTAACAATAAAATAATGCTAATGTTATTAAATCGCAGGAAAAAACGTTAAGTCTACTACTTGTGTGATCTACTAACGTTAGATCTTAGTGACATTGAGTCTGTATTTCTATCAAAATACACTAGCCAAATAAAAACAACTATTCTAAAAAAAAAACTTGAGAGGTGTCAAGGGACACCCGGATGGAACGAAGTTCCTTTCGATTAATTAGTGAGGGAATTGTAATAAAATTTTATTTTTTTAAGTTATAATTATTAGTTAGTTTAAAACGTCTCTCTTTCTTATAACTTAAATAAAATATTTTAATCACAGCTCCATCTAGCGATAATCATCTAAAACAAAAAAGTGTCGTGACAACTTTTCATTTTATTATTTATTTATTTAAGAAACCAACAGCGTGACAAAGTTTTATTTCAACTTGTTTTATGATTCCTTGAATTTAAAACCAATTTTATTTTGACGTACACTTAGACACCAAAAAAAAAAAAATTACTACAATAGTTATCGCTCTCTCTTTTCTACTCGTGTACTTTTCATAGATAGCTATCTCTTTTACTTTCTACGGAATCAAGTGTGTTACCTGCACAGGCGACAACTGCAGGTTTCTTGTTGTCTCTGTCTTCGCGTATTGTATCTTGGCCGGTCGGGCTGCCCGGGCCTCCACTAGGGGACTCTTTGACGGCTTCATCTGAACAATACAGTTAGAATAAAACAGTGCTATTAACTTATAAAGCATTAGGGTACGTTCTCACTCGAAGCGGAAACAATACTGTGTTGTTTTGGTTCAGTGGGAACGTAGCCTTAGTTTAAAAAAGCATGTTATTCAATGATAATGCGATGTAAGTCAAATGAAAAAGCAGTTTACATTGTTGATATGATACTTTGTACAGGGGTAACTACTTTAATAAATTATTACTCTTCTGCAGATAAATGAAATTAAACATTTTTTTCTAAATATTATTTAAAATATAAAATATAGCTTTTATTTATATGAACTATGACAAAGTGAAAATGCAATTGTGTTTTGCAATTATTTTACAGTTAAGTGTTTGCTACGAGATAAACGATAGTAACAATATGTATGTGTGATGTATATTTGGAATGGACTCCCATCGGCGGTGTTCCCGGAGCGCTATGACATGTCCCTCTTTAAACGAGGTTTAAGAAAAGTCCTGTATCGGTAGGCGATAGATAACAGCCCCTCTTTGCCCTGGCATTGCAGAGGTTCATGAGCGACGGTGACCGCTTACCATCAGGTGGGCCGTAGGCTCGTTTATCTATCATGCAATATAAAAAAATAAAAAAAAATACCTACTGCTGTGTGTGTACATAGGAACGAAGAACGTGTGTGTGCGTATTTAGGTATAAATGCGTGTGTTATACGCGTCTCTGTGCCTGTTTGTCCATTAACGTCCATGTATTTTATGTAACCAATTTATTTACGTACGTGTGTCAGCTAGCGTCCGTGTATGTCTATGTCCATATACATGTGTATGTGTATGTTGCAACGTGTGTGTGTGGTACCTGTGTCGTCTACTAGGTCTATTTACTCATGTGTGTGTGAGTATGTGGTAATCGTACCTGTGTCGTTGTGTGCGCGTTGCCACACCGCCGCCAGCGTGCACAGGCGCGGCCACAGCGACGCCCCATGCTGTTAGTGCACCCGCAATGTACCGTCACTCATTACACCGTACTCATTCAATGTACACAACACACGGGAATCGAACGCAGAACAATAATATACTACTGTAATGCTATTTTTGAGGTGTTTATGAAATTAAAATGAGTTTGGTAGTGCAAAATTTTGTCACTAATTAATTGTTGTAGTGTGACAACCATGATGTGAAACTGGTTTGAATGACTGTACAATAAAAATCATATTGGATAACGTACAATTCTGTTAATATTTAGACGATGACATAATGCTTTCTTATTTTTTACTTTATTTTAACACTAACAATAATCGACTTGAAAATAGTAAAACTTAAATGAAAAATAATTGATTTGCAGTTCGATTCCCGCGTCTTTAAAGTGAATTTTCCAAAATATTTACAGAGATTCGAGTGATTTCATACAGTAAGTAACCAAGATTTTTTTCTTTATGTATTTACACGATAAAAATGATGTTTGCATGATAGTATGATACATTTTTGTTATGTGCATGAAACGTTGAAAGCGTGGAGCCATAGCCTGGATATTTGATAGCTTAGTTTGTGCAAGGCGATGTGATGGTGTCGATGGTTCGATACGGCATAAAGACATTCCTTACCGTTCCGCTATCCTCGTAGATATTGTTGTCAGAATTCTTCATTTCGTTTGCTTCCGAAATGATGTGCGCGCGAAGCTGTTTGTTTCTGAAAATAGGTTGATGTTTATAATTAATAGTTCTATTTATTGCAGTAACTGCAAGTATTTGAGAATACTGTTATTTTTTATGCACCAGTAGTAGAATATAAAAGGATTTGCCAAGTACTTTTTGGGTTATATTAGCATTTCGAAAACATTAATTTTGAACAGTGGGTAGTCGATAATCACATGTCAATTGTCATTGAACCCTGGACAACTGAAGTCTTTGGCGGCTTTGTGAGGTTCGTGAGGTCAACACAAAGTTATTTGTTAATGCTCATTCAAAATATTTTGGTCGAACTTAAGTACTTATTCCTTCAATATTAGAATCGTGAACCTTATTACCCTCTTCCAAAATATACCTTGTCTATACATTCACCCTGTATATGTGTGTGTATATACCTGGCATCCAACTGTAGTATGTGTGTGTGCGCCTGAGAGAGCTGTGCTGTAGCGGCGGACAGTCTTTCTTCAAGCGCGGCTGACTCCACACACTTCACGGAGTACTTCTCGGAGAGTGACAGGATCTCACGTTTTATCTCTTCCATTTCTTGTCTGTAATCAAAAGTAGAGTTGTTTAATCAGGTGTTTATGGTTAAATCCACTTTGGAATGGATCAACTGATTTCTCAAATGTGTGCTGCATTGCTATTTAGGAAGTTGAACCAACGGGTCACCTGATCGTTTGTGGTGATCGTCGCTCATGGGCTTCTGCAATGTCAGGGGACAATACGGTGCCACTACCTACTTAAAAATTCTTTCAGGATTTATTGTTACTTTATTTTAAGAATTTTAACACATCAAAACTCACTGATGCCTCGAGCTGAGTTGCGTCAAGTCCCCATTGTGCGCTCCTCGACTCAAGAACTCCGCCTTGAACTTGTCAACCTCCCTCCGCACCTCGCTCTCGTGCGCCTTCCTCATGGCGTCCAGCGCCGCCAGCGTCGCGCGCGTCTCCTCCGCCAGGGCCTGCTCTTTGTCCAATCTGAAATTGTAACATTAATTCATTATTAAAAGAGATTTTAATTCTTGATCCTTCGAGCCGGCAGTATTGATCCTTCGAGCCAGAATTTTGGTTAGAATAAGTTTTATAAGTATGTCATTGGTAGAATAGATTTTTATGACGTTACACAATATTTTACTCAAATATGTTTGTCAAAAAATTTTAAATTGTACTTTAGTTTACATATTTGTGTATTAGCTTGTAATGTGTATTGTGTGCTTATTAAATAAAAAAAAATATTTATATACCTTAACTGTTCCCTTTCAGCTCTGTGTTTTTCTTCCATTTCCCTGACGATGCGTCGGTGTGAGCTTTCCATGGCGAGGAGTCCTTTTTCACAGAGCGCACGAAGCTGCTCTATCTCCTGTTGGTAGCGCGCTCTTAGCCCGTCACCGTGTGTGTCTGCTGCTACCGCACTCTGAAATAGCAACGTATTATTTTATCGTCACAGAAATGTTGTTAAACTACTGATTTGAAGTTTTGCGAAGAGTTTTTGAATGTTATAGAGACCTGGTACGCCGCCCGTAAACTCTCTAGTTGCGCGGAGTACTCGGAGTCGAGTGCAGCGAGTCGTCTCTGTAGCGTGCGCGCCCGCTCTCGTAGTTGTGCCCGCTCTCGCTCGTGCTGCGCCTGTAGCTGTGTGCGAGCCCGCCGTGCTGCCGCCAGCGCGCCCGCCTGCTGCGCCAGCGCTGACTCGCCGCGCGTGCGCTCCTCGTGCAACCTGACACACAACAGACGTTACACTACACGCTCACACACTCGCACCCGTCCACACACTCGCGCTCCACCTACCTGTCCAACGCGTCCTGCAGCTGCTTGCAGTGCTGGCAGGGCACCAGCGCTTGCAGAGCCTGGACGCGGCGACGCAGCGCCTCGACGCGCGCCAGCACTCCCTCCCCGCAGCCGTCGTCGGAGTCGAGGTCGGTGACGTCACCGCGCGTGGCCGCCAGCTGACGCCGCACCGCCTCGACGGCCGCCTCCACCCGCTCGAGGCTCTCGCCGATCTTCATCGAGTCTTCACTGTTACCGGAACAGTCACTGGAGAAGAGCGCGCGGCACTCGGTCGAGAAACGCTGAAAGAGATAAACGAACTCCGCCTCCTGGGCGGGGTCGGTCTCCAGCGAGCGCAGGGCGTCGTCGGCGCGCAGAGCGGGGTCACGGTGCGGCGGCGCGGCGCGGTATGTACCCTCCAGCACGGCCACGCGCGCGTCCACCAGCGCCCTCTGCGCCAACACCTCGGCCAGTTGCTGCAGCAGCGCGCGGCTGTCGAGCCCGGCCGAGCCCTCGCGCCGTCCGCTGGCGAGGCACTCTCGGTACCGGGTCGCGATGTCCCGCACGGCCGCGTCCATCTCGCACCGCAGGTGATCGTGCGCCGCCTGCCACCACAGCTCTAGGTCTGCCCGGTCCTGTGCAGTGAGGGTGAGTCGTCCCTTGCGTGACTCATCCAGACGTTCCTCGCAGAGTTGTGCGGCGCGTGCCAGCGCTCGCGCTACCTCGGCCTGCACTAGTTCTGCACCTAACGCATCTCGCGCCGTGGCCCATGCCTCTCGTACTCTCGCGGCTTCGATATTAGCTCGGTCACGATCCGAATCTCCGTCAGGTGGAGTGTAACTGAGTGTCTCGCACGCTAAGGCGCTGCAAAGTTCTCCTAGCTTATCAGTCTTGTATCGATCCACAGCTTCAGCAAGTTCTCGCTGTGACACTTTAAGCGCTTCTAAATCAGCACCGTGGATTATTAGTTCCGATCGTCGCAGATCTTCGCCTTCACGTGCTCCATTAACAATGTCGATTTTTCTCGAAAGTATTTTCGCAAGATAATCGAGAGAACTTTTTACACCAGCGCTATCAGTGTGTCCTTCGCCATTTAATCGTCTTCGAAGATTGTCTATTAACTGGCCGGTCTCAACGATTTCTGATTTAATTAATCTGGCAAAGAATCTGCTTCCATTGGAAGACTCCAGCGCTTCTTGTATTCTGCTAACGAGAACGGATTCGTAGGCTAACTTCTCAGCGAGTAGTTCGAGGCTCTTTCTCTGTGTGAGTTCTCCAGCTTCGTATAGGTCGGCTTTCCTTTTAGATATTTCCAACAACTTTATTCTGAGCTGTTCCTCGAGTTGTACAACTACTTGAGCAACGCTGTCGTTTGCTTGTTCGTGCCCCTGGTCACAATCAACTACGCACTTGTCGAAACAGTCTTGTAATGTTTTACTGACTTCTGTTAGACACTTTTCCATTGATTTCATGCTGTATTTTTTATCGAGGCTCGGTGAAGGTGATCTGCGCGATTTAGCCGCTCGCATCGCACTCATCTGACACAAGCATTCATTCACTTTATTTCTCGAATGTATGACAACGTTCTCAAGGCTCTGTAACCTGTCCAGTAGATGCCTCTGAGATTGTGTACCGACGGAGGAACTCTGTGAACTGTCGTTGAAAACTGGACTATCCGTTGATCTTATGGCTTGAGTCAGTGACTCACAGGAATTCATCAGGTCTCGACGATTTTCCAAGGCTGATGCTACTTTGGTTTCTAAAGAGCTTAATCTGACTAACATTTTCATGGGCTCTGAGCTGGTTGCGCTGTCGAGAGATTTTCGTCTTAATCTGGCGGCTAATCTCTTCATGCGTTTCTCATCTGTGGTGCTGTCAGTTTTTGTGACTTTTTCTTTGGCAGGCGACGCGCTCTTGGACGGCGAGTTGATCGTGGGAACATGCTCCCCGGTTGCTAAAAGCGTTATTTTATTTTCTAGCTCTGTTAATTTTTCTTCGACTTCTTTCCCTAAAGTAAATGATTCTCTTCCTTTTAACGACAGACTGCGTCTTTTTTCTCTAGATTCTGTTTTCTGTATTTTATGTTTTAGTGTCCGGACTTGTTTATCTGACGCTGTTAATTTCTGTGTTAAGTCTAAGATACGCGCTGCCATCAAGTCTATTTCGGACTGACTGCATTGCTCTCTAAGTTTCATTTCGTTTCTTAATTTCATATTTGTTACTTCTAATTCATCATACATATTGTACGATTCTCTCAATTCTTTTTTCATTGCTTTTATTTCTTGAATAGCTTTTAAGAACCTCGTTCTTAATTCTCCGTACTCTTCAATAAGTCTGTTTTTCTCTAATGATTCTAAGTTTAAGTCTTGGTTAATATTCGTAAGATCACTGAGCGATCCTATACTTTTTCTCTTTTCTCTTGTCGGCGACTCGGCAGCCACCCGTCCTTCTAATTCCCGTATTCTTGTATACAAATTATCGTTTTCTTTAACACTCCTGATCAATTTGTCATTTAGTTCATTTAACTCTCTCTGCAGTAATTTAATGTTTTCTTGTGCTGCTGAAAGCTGTTTTGTCAGTAATTCACAATTTTCTGTTGATTCTTTCAGGAAGTTTTGCGTTTCAGTCAGTTTGTTCTCCCATAATGACTTATCTTGGTTATAAAGTTGCTTAATAGCATCTAAATTTTCAGCTTCTTTAGTTCTCAATATTAACTCTTCTTCCTTACTTTGTAAAGCTGTCACCAATTCTTCCATTTTAGTTTCACGTAATGCTGCTTCAGTTTTTAGTTTTTGCAGTCTCGCTAGTTCTGCTTCGGCGGCATTTAAGTCATTAACAGCCATTTTCAGTTGCTTTCGCAAGCTTTCGATTTCGATCGATTGTTTATCTATGGTCGATATGTAGCTGCGCTTTCTCAGTTCTATCGGTTTTTCGTTTTCATCCACTTCGTTGGACGGAGGATCTTTTTCTTTGGTTGAGTCGATTTCGTCTTTAGTTATATCTGCTTTAGTGGGACTTTGGTGGTTACTGCGTGCTCGAATCTTTTCTTTGACTTTAGAAATGGGTGTACGAGTCAGTACTGGAGAAGGTGGTGGTTGAGCTCCGACGTCGCCCCAGTCTGCACTGTCTCTTCGACCACCTTCTGAAGCAGTTCGATATTCTTCATCCGATGAGAAAGGTGCTGATTTCCCAGTACCCGGCGTGATAGGTGTGACTGGTGACGCAGACGATTCTGAAGCTTGATCGATGGAATCTTCCCTCAGTATTAATGATAACGGTCCAGTATCGGGTAGTCCGGCTGTTCGTTTCATAGCAGAAACCCAGTTGGCTCTAATACCCGCCGTTACTGCCGATAGTATTATGTGCTTTCCGTCCCAAGTCTGCAATAAAATAAATATTGTCATGAATGCAAATCAACATTAACTGTCTTTGATTTAAATAATAAAATTCTGTTAATAATCTTACCTCTGTTTCAAACGCATAACCATATCCAGTGTTTGAAGCTGCAGCTGGCAATTCAACCACTCTGGATATTCCACTTAAGTCAATAACTCCGTCCATCAATCCCCTGTTCTCAGCATGTGGGTCCCTGAAGTACAGCAAAGCAGCTCCTCTGAGCACGAACCAGTGTCGCGACCAACCAGATGAACCCTTTCTGTAGAGCCAACCAGCTCTCGCGTGAAGCAATCTTTCAGCTGGCAGTTCTACTCGACCGCCTTCGCTGGGTTCCGTGGCTTCAACTGCATCAGTAGGCTCACTTCCCTCGCTAGCCGAACTGGAGCTACCTTCTTCTGGTGGAACACCTCCGTCCGGTGAACTCCGAGACTAAAAATAATAAAATTTAATATTATCGCAAACCAGATTAAGTTGTTGAGGTTTATGTTTGAATACTTACCGTCAGTTTGTCTGGTGGTGGAAGCCTGGTCGGTCTTTCGAGTGTAGGTGGTAATGCTCGTCGGGATCGAGGTCTCGTGAGTGATGCTGCGATGTCCCGAAGCTGCTCGTCGTAACGCTGGTGGTGTTGCAAGAGCGGGGATCGGACGCCAGCTGTGGAAACAATTGGTTGAGAATTTTTGAACAGTATCACCATTTTTTTGACAGTGTAATTATGACCCTTGATTCGTTTTATGGTACTTAATGTTAGTGCAAATTAGGGGCGCCATTTTCCTCACGTTTAGTGTAATGAGGTCTTTTTAAACTCCATTGTATAGATGGTATTACCTTCATCAGTAACAGGCGTGGCAGCGGGTTCTGTCCAAGTATCTCGACGTCGTGACCTCGCTTTTTCCTCTCCATTGATCTTGTCTCTGGTCGGAGGCGAAGCTGACGAAACTGGCTGATCGGTGTAAACTGAAACAAAGACATATCTAGTGTTACAGAAATATTTTTTTGATGAAGTACGGTTTAAAAATAATTTTTGGGTTGCTGACTGCTGCTTTCGATTGTTCAGGGCCTGCGTCCAGGAGCACTATAATTTGAAAGTATAGACTATTTTTTTTATTGCCTCGGTTATTAAGGTCGGTAGCTTGTCCTTCATAGGCTCACCTGAGCGTAAGTGGTTACCGTTGCTAATGGACCTCTGCATTGTCAGAAGACAATGCGCGGCCGCTATCTACGGCTTATCCTTAAGGACTTTCTTCAAGTCTAGTTTAAAAAGGGACAGGTTTATGCGTTATGTTTAATATTTGTCTATATCTTACTTTACTAGAATGCCACTTTTCTTACTTTCTTTTTCATGAGCATAAGATGGAGTTTCTTATGCAGAACTGTCAATAATAAACTTAAACGTAAGCCGGTAGTATAACTTCTATTTACAAATACCTGTATTTACGTCGTTCTGAACGGCAAAAAGCGACGTAAAAACTATATTATTTATTGGAGAAATTTCGAAAAGCCGTCTAGTCTTCGCACAATACTGGGCTCACAGCGGGCGACTGTGATTTACAACTCGCTCTAAAGAACGCTTCACGTACCCTCATTCATATTTATTAAACCTTTTTCAGCATTAAATCTGTTTGGTATGCGACACACTGACATAGACTTCTTATTTCGTAAAAAAACTATAATATTTCTTTTCACGCACTCTTAGTAATAACTTTCGTTGTGAGACATGAAATTATTACCAGTAAAATCATCGTTTTGAATAGGACTATTTAAAGTAATGTCGTTGACGAGAAGATATTGGAAACGCAATCTATTTCTGACTTCAAGTTGCTTTTGTCGAGATTACAATACTAAAGAAACAAGAAAATTAAAGATAAAAATGGTCAGAATAATGTTCTTTTACTGACGTGCCATAAAATACCAGGTGACAACTTCGTTTGAGTCACATGTTCCGAATTCAAAATTTACGATTTCAAAAAAAGTGCTTATTTACGACATTGCATCAAAAAATCACAGCGCCATCTAGCATTAATCATATAAAACAAAATAAGGAATTGTTTTATAAAATACTAGCTGCACCGCGCAACTTCGTCTGCGTCGAAAAAATAAAAAAAAAATTAGGGGTGCACTACCTCTAACATTTAGGGGGATGAAAAATAGATGTTGGCCGATTCTCATAGATACCGGATAAGCACAAAAATTTCATCAAAATCGGTCAAGCCGTTTCGGAGGAGTTCAAGTTCGAACACCGTGACACGAGAATTTTATATATTAGATTTTAATCACAGCGCCATCTAGCGATAATCATCTAAAACAAAAAAAGTGTCGTGACAACTTTTTTCATAGGAATTTCCGTCTAGCCCCCTTCCGATAACGCGCAATAAGGAACTTCGATCCAAAACCTCTAAAATTACCAGTGTTTCTGTACTATTTTATTCATGTATTGTACCTACACTTCATTACATCCATTACAAGAAGCGCATCAAAATCTATTGCGTAGTTTTAAAAATTTAAACATACATAGGTACAGACAGCGTGAAGCGACTTTGTTTTATACTATGTAATGATATGTGTTGAAACATAATAACATAAACACGTGATAATAATGTTCTCAGCAACTATGCCGATTGGGATTCTTCGTAAATCCTCGCGTGTAAGTATTAAATGTTTCACAGAAGCTGCTATATAATTTATAGTAATGACAGCAGTTTCAAGATTGGGGTGATGAGTTAAACTTGTTTCGTTGATGGCACTCGTTTGTATTGCTATAATCAAAAGGATATTTTTGCAAAAGACGGACTTGGGTTTATAAAGGTAGCTTAGTAGAAGTCTATTAAATTCGCATTAATGTTACTAACTGACCCTCGAAACACACAGGGCTGTTTTATTCGTTATTCGCTTCAAAAGATTTTTGCCCCGTACCATTCCGAACTGGAATGCACTCTTGTCCTCGGTGTTCTCAGACCACTATGACATGTCCCTCTTTAAACGAGGTTTAAGTAAAGTCCGGTATAGCTAATTAATAATGACTCTCCAATACTCTGGTATTGCAGTTGGAGCGAAGTTCCTTATCGCGCGGTATCGAAAGGGGGCTAGACGGAAATTCTTATGAAAAAGTTGTCACGACACTTTTTGTTTTATATGATTAAATTATCGCTAGATGGTGCTGTGATTGAAATCTTTTAAAACAATCCCTTATTTTGTTTTATATGATTAATGCTAGACGGCGCTGTGATCAAAATAAATTTAAAGTATTTTAGTTTAAACTAACTAATTATTATAACTTAAAAAAATAAAATTTTATTACAATTCCCTCACTAATTAATCGAAAGGAACTTCGTTCCATCTGGGTGTCCCTTGACACCTTTCAAGTTTTTTTTTATTAGTGACGGTAACTGCTTATCATCAAGTAGCCCCTAAGCTCGTTTGTCTGTTTATTCAATAAAAAAAATAATTGAAAACTTTATCTAGTACCTACTATCTTAATAAGCAAACTGCTAAAAGCTTAAAACAAGTTACGCACTTTACAAATTTAATAATATTCATTGTAAACGATACAACAGATAAAATGTAAATGGCTAGCAAAAGGGCGAATATTTTTAACCCTTGCCGACCTTGGTGCATGCAACACCGTCGTTAAGTGGCCCTCTCAATTACACACGTCAAACTCTGTATCATCTAGATAGGACAAAGAGGTTTCGACTAATAGAGGGGTATTAACACCTAGTATAATTAACAGTTAGAGTTTGTGATTTAAATGACAAGACACTGTAAGGTGTAATCTTTGTATCTACTGCACAGGTGTAGAAAAATGTAGCAGATCTCTAGTGTGATTTTATCGGACCAAACTACCACTGCAATGTGTATTTGCAATTGTAGAATCGACACGGTTTCAAAAACATTTTTCTCTTATCTACCTTATAACTCCTTCGATATGCGTTTTGACACTTCGAAAACTCACTAAATGAATCGAAGAAAATGAAGTTATTTAATCGAAGTCGATAAGATTGTTTTCGTCGGATTACCCTGCTGATTGTAAGTGCTAAATGTCAGTCATAGACCTAAAGAAACTCTTCGAGGAAGCTCTCGCATGCATTACAAATTACACGAACTTTGGTATTCAGTATGTCCGGTCTATATTGTGTTAAATATCTTTGAGATAGGTCAAGCATTCATTCGTAGTGTGTTGGGAGCCGTATGCTGGGAACCGTGTTACTACGAGTATGTATGCTGATAAACTCGATTCGCTGTGGGAATTCTCATTTAAATACAACAATTGGTGCTGTTATAATGACCCTATGATGGGATACATGTTTTTGGTGTAGGTTTTGGTATCTCGTTTTGTCTATAAGGCCACCTGTGTTGGGTATATTTGTGGAGCTGCGCATCTTTGCTTGTGTCACATGAAACGGAATAAATAAGATTGTTACCATGATTTTTTCACTGTATAAACCTTCTCTCGACTCCTACGGATATTTGAAGACTAAAAATAGCCAAATCGATTCAGCCGTTGCCGAGTTTTTGTGAAAATAACGAACAGAAATTCATTTTTAAAAGTCTATCTATGCCTTGTACTGTGTCATGAATCTGTGTAGCATGGTCAATGAAAAACCATTTAGAAATTCGAGGAATTTAAACATGTCAAATTACAATCAATGAATGAGAATCGAGTAGAATTGAATTGATGAATCAACGCCTTTAAAACGATCCTGTGCCAACGGTATCTAACATTTGTATTTTAACAACAGAAATAAATTAATTTGCCCGCTTTTTTCGACGTAAGCGTCTGTCACAATGAAACTGAGAATGCGAACACAATTCAAGATGTCGGATGTAAAAAAGAATATTGATGAATCGCTGAGGAGTTTTGGGGAAAGCCTCATCAGGCGTTGGCTTCAGGCGCGCTATAATTCATAAATGACTAATGACGGGGTCGTCGCACCGTCGTGATTACGATTTTACTTTTGGCAAATTCGCACAGATACCGCTATATGAACCGTCTTTTGAAGCACGTGGAATGCGTGGTATGTGGATAATATGTTAGGTAGGTCTTTTATCTACTTTACTTTGCTATCTTGAGAGAGCTATTGAGTTAGTCTCAGTCTTCCTAAAAAATATCATCAGATAGAAGTAAACTCGAGTAATTTCTACACAAAAAGATAAAACCTCAACTAGTTTTTTCGTTGTTTCTAACAAAAATTTGTACCTAACAGTATTTCTGCTTCACTTTTTCAGGAAAACTTTAATATCGGATAAGTTATCAAATGTCGAACCATCAAATAGTGCGGTTCTTTCACTTTCGTTTGCTTTTTACGAGCTGTGGTCAGTCGAGCGTGGATTGAGAATGTAGGTCCCACTGGGATTCACTCAATCTGCACTTTTTGCTGTAAATTGGTACTTATTACTATTGTCAGGTGTTGTGAACGGAACCATGAAACTTGAATGCGTATTCTTGCTTTTTAAAATTGGTGTCCAAGTAGAATTCATTAATCATTTATTGTAGGGGAGGTCAAGCGGGGATTTCGGGATTCACTAAAGCAGGGAAATACCTTGTACCCTGTTAACCTTTACCAAATATGAGTACCATATACAGGGTGGAATTTTTAAACGCTGTCTTCAGTATTAATCAAAAATCATTGATATAACAGACAGATATCAGAATCATTGCATCTTTGAAGTGGCAATTGGGCAGGACACATTGTGCGAAGAACGGATGGCCGATGGGGCCGAAAAGTTCTGGAGTGGCGGCCACGAACCGGTAAGCGCAACGTTGGTAGACCTCCTACAAGATGGACCGACGATCTGGTCAAGATCGCGGGAGGTCACTGGATGCAGATGGCGCAGGACCGGTCGATGTGGCGAGGTTTGGGACAGGCCTATGTCCAGCAGTGGACGTCTATAGGCTGATGATGATGATGATCAGAATCATTTAAATCGGTTTATAAACGACCAAGTCATCCGCAAACAAACATAAAAAAATCATTTACGATCGAATCCTCCTTAGAAGTTGTTTAAAAATGCAATAGATTCTCAATTAAAAACTGCACCTAACTAATACAAGACCGTTCCTCTTACATTTGTAATATAAATAGTTTCCCACAGCCAGTGAGAACTGATCACCGTACTTGTGTCAGTATCTGATGCATGCGCCAATGAAATATTGTGCACACACTGTGTTTGGCAATTTAATTAAACGGGTAGCCTTTATATTTCCTAGTTAGAAGAAGCTATTGTTTTAAGCTGGAGATTACTAGAAACTGAATGGAATTAGGTGAGGTTTAGATATTGATTTGACAAGTTTTTTAATTGTTTTTTTACAAGCTTCATATTCACTTGCACTGGATGTAACTAAGTTCGGGTGGAATCAAGCTAAATTTGGCAAACTTCCCGGCTTCCGATTGAGCTGACATTTTGCAACCAAATGTAAATCGCGTGAAAATGCAATAATATGACATCATAGGAACTTCTTTACTAAATAAGATAGACCTGTCGTGTTTGGGCTTATTTTACTAGTATTAGCTAGCACTCTATTGCTTAACCACTCAACTGGGATCGGCAACCAAATTGGTTTGTTTACTTTTGCCAAGTCTGTGGCAGGAGCCAAAATTGAGTACAGTTCTAAAACTTGTTTTGTTTACATTTTTTAATCGTCTCATATTTTACGGAGATGATATATTTTCGCTGAAAATGCAATACAGCGTCGTTTAGTAATAAAGATTTACAAAAATATAAGGTTAAATTAAAAATCAAAATTAAAAATTATTGGAAAAAAATGTTTTAAACAGGGACTCAAACACGGTATTGATTCCGAACGAAGTCCCCAGTTCAGTGGTTAATAAATAAATGATATCTAGGAGCTTGTATTTAAAGTTTTCTCTTTATTGCGAACAGTCACCAATATTACCAATAACCTCATCAAAAATAACTTTAAAACATTCCAATCTAGTTTTCGAATACATGGTTTACGTATAAGGCTGTATCGGTAGGTAGTAAAATCAAATGGCACATAAACATAGTGCGCTGTACGCCTCCGCACGCGCATTTTTATAACATATCATTACGCGCATGCGCAGTGAACACTTATTATCGAAAGCGATCGAGTTTCAATTTGGAGTGCAATTTATGAATTAATAACTTACATGATTTATTGTTTCAATGTACAATTACTTTGAAATTGATATTGTTTTTTATAAAGGTAATGTTGTATTAATTAGGTTAGTGTGTCAGCTATGATTTGTTGAAAAACATAATTTTATTATATTAAATATATAAACAAGGTGAAGTGTTGTTGGGTATTGATGATGATGGCAATCTCTGATTCTTGCATGAAGGGTAAATTTGTGTCTTGATGTTTACAGTACTTCTTGGTTGTTTGCAAATTAACTCAACGGTTAAGTTTAAGTGATAGTGTTAAAATGTAAAATTTTTCGTTGTAGTAAGAAGTTTATTAGTCATAGACATGACTAGATGACACTTGGAAGATGGCTGTAGTACATAAAATATAAGTAAAACTAATTGTATTAAACCAAAACTCTAACATTATTAGTTAAGTATTATAATTTTCACGCAAGATAGGACGACGACCTTAAGAAAATTACCGGACCACAATGGAGACGAAGAGCGCAAGATAGAGAGATGTGGCAATCCTGGGAAGAGGCCTTCACCCGAGAGGGGTTCCAAAATTAGAAACCTATATATTTTAGAATAAACATTTTTTTTTAACATACTTAGATTAAGCACAAATTTATATGTAAAATTTTTATTTATAGTTTGGAAATAAAAGGCTTTTTTATTTTTATTTTATTTTTTATATTATAATTTTAATTCTTTTGTTTCAAATTTTATATTCAGTAAGACATGTAGTGGAATATTGAAATTCTCACTCCAGGGAAAGGGACTCTGAATAGTGATTTTAGGGAGTTTAGCTAAAAGGAAAATTAAATATTCCTCGATTTTTTTAAATAATAGTAATAGAAACGCACAAAGATTATTGGAAATTAATATAAAAGAAAAAAAAAACTTATTATTTGAGTTCATCTTTCTTTTTCAAAGAGTAGGCAATGTTTTTCCGTTTCGTAATGGCAGCGTCGGTATAATCGAATTAGTTTTGTCATATTTTGTGTGGGCGTTTTGGCGCCAAATATAATTATGTTCAGCCTCTAGGCGGGAGTTTCTGACCTTTTCTCGTTAAATGGATATCTCCATAAATTACACCCCAGCACTTAGGTTATTATGACAGGGTAGTCTATTTAATTTGCGGTTCGACTTCTTGAAGCATATCTGTGTACTGATTTTATGATTTATTGTATGTTCTTTTTTTTTGGGTCTTGTTAATGTATGTTTATCTGTAGTTGTTTTCAGAGACTTTTAACTAAGTAATATTTACTGTTTTTTAAGATAGTATACAAAAAACATAACATAAGTAATGTTTTAAATGTGTCTCTTATACTGTAATAAATTCTACAACACAAACCGGATTATTTACTTCCATTCTGTCTTATTAACGATCGATAAAATTAAATAAAAAGTACTTAAACGACATCGCACCGACGAATCCATTAGTCCTGTCCGTTGCGGAACAAATCGTAATAAAATCATCAAAAGCTTTAAATTACTGAACTAATTAAATGAAATAAAAGAAACTAAAGATACTCCGGCTTTTGAGTCTTAATTTCCAATTAAGATATAAAACGAAAAGCTGAGGACAGAAAAAAAACAACAACAGTTTGAATACTGATCATTAGGACTGAAATCCTTTTATTTATCACCAAAGTTATGGCATTGAGATATCATATATTCTTCCAGATAAATGTAAATACGGATTGGATGTTATAATCCTATACATATCAATGCGTAAGCTTTAGTATTTGTGGGTAAATGACTGACCATATTTGGGAAATTTTAGTACACTTAAGAATATTAGGATTAACCCTATACATTTGGATCAGCTTGGTGGCATGGACATAATCTTCCCAAAATTTAAGTCAGACTCTTTGTGTAAAACGCGCCGCCATGTTGGAACAATTTAGCCAAAATGATTTCAGTGGTAATCACGTTGGTACGCTTCCACACAAACCTATTCTTATCTTCCCTATATTAAATACAATTAACAAAATATAGAACTAGCATAACGAAAGCAGATAGATAGATAGATAGAATATTCTTTATTGTACACCAATCAACAAAAAATACAAATGTAACATTTTAGAATAGTACAATCGGCGGTCTTATCGCTGATAGCGATTTCCTCCAGACAACCGTATGGCGGACCAAAAGTAAAAAACAAGGTATTATATATTTGCGGTGTACCTACAGCTAATGTTTCAACCAGAAAAGTAATCTAAAATGTAGGTATACTTTAAAAACTTTACCCCTCGCCACTATAACATACCTTTGGTGTCAATCGGCTGTGTGGTCGCTAAGCTTGGTATCTCAGGCTGTGGTGGCTGAACCCTAGGTCCAGGCCACGTGGTGGTCCCTCCTGAACAATACCTCTGTCTCCCTGGTGAACAGTTGTCAGCCACGTCCCGAAGAGTGGACGCGTCGGCTGAGTATTCTGGAGGAGGAACAACTATTAAAGATTTATCAGTCTCGTTCTAGAGTTGTTAGATAATGTTAGAATAGTCAAGATTTTTCTCAATTTGAGGCATTTGAGGAAAGCTGAAAATTTGGTCCATAGTTCTCCTGTACCAACCCATTACTGCCCACTGTTGGGCTCAGGTCTCCTCAGTAGAGAGATTAGGCATAGTCCACCACGCTTGCCCAGTGCGGATTGGGGACTTCATATATCTTCAAAAGATTTTTAGAATCCTTTTTCCGACATGCAGGTTTCCTCACGATGTTTTCCTTCACAGCCAGTGATGTTGTGAAAAATTGCTACTATTTAAAATATATAGCAATGAATTGGTAGTAGATATAATTTGTATTGGTACTTACTTCTTGCAGTCGTAGTTTGCAGTAAACTCGCCGTTTGACCACCAGGAAAGGTAGCGTTACGTTTGTGCCGACCCTGAAACAAAAGGAAAATAATATTAGCGTTTATTTTAGGAAAACACCATCATGTCATGTTTCCTAAAAAAACATGTTTTCCTAAAAAATAAGTTTTTACACTACCCTATTTCAACAAACATAAAACCTATTCGCCCGAGAGCTAGTGGCAATTATTGCGTATGTATTTGAGCCAAGCTGAAAACATGGTCCATATTTCTCCTGATATACCCCAACTCGAAACTGTAAACCTGGCTGCTGAGTAGAGGAGCTGAACGGACCCAACATTTTAAAAGTGTTTGTTAAGTCTCGAACCGAAAGCCACAGTCGACATCGGACCAAAACAAAGAATTTAATCATTTCCTTTGCTCATACATCTAGTTTCCGTAAACAGTCGAAGTGAAACGATCATTAGAAAACGGTAATTGGTGACAGTTAATTGTTCGAAAGTGTACTTTCAGTTAAATATGGATAGTATTTCAATGTTAAGTAGTGACTTAGTTGAGACATGGTATATCTATACTAATTCTAGCTGGTCCGCACTACTTGCTTTGCGTCACATACTGTTATTACTGTTTCACAATTTTTTTTTTATTGGTGGTGGGGTATGTGGGAGTTGAACCGCACTAAAACCTCCAACCGTTAACACTCAGCTTCCGAACCCCGGCTGAGGCCAGAACCCAGCACGGGGTTATGAGGGACGGCGCGACGCGTTACGCGCTACGGCACTCTTTCCCGTCGCGCCGTCCCCGACAATTAATGGGTAAGGTCTTTGACCAGCTTCTGACTTTCGTAACAAAACAAAACATTAATCATAAGAAATATTAATTATTATTGTTCCTAATAAATATATCGATCTATATCGATATTGTTAATTAAGAACGACATTCGATTTATGACACACCATCGATAAATTAAAATCGATTTTTCGTTAATGAATTATTAATTTTTAAAGCCTCTTTCGTCATGGTTGTGAACGGAATTCTTATTGATTCATTGAAACAGTTGATAAACTGAGAGAAATATTGATTTCCTTGCTAACTAAAAACAATGTTATGAATTCTTTATGAGTATTTTAACAACAAAATAAACAGGATTCTAGAAATAAAAAGGATTCTAGATTTGTCGTTAGTTTTGAAGATTATTTTTGTAGGAAAGAAGATATTTCAAAGGTCCCGTGATAAGCAAAACAGGGTTTGATAAGGGCACACCAGAGAAATCGAAGGAAAAGCCAAAATAATTTGCATTTTTGTAAAAATATTACATACTTGTTTTATTTGATAATTGCAGCTACAATACTAAATAATTCGCGATTTGAGTTCTTGCATTACATTTCAAAAGAATAAGTATCCCGTCTTAAGTATCCCAATTCGGAGACGGATTGCAGTAAAAACGCGCATCAGAAACTTAACCGGTCTTGAGGCAATAAATTTTAAATAAGAATGAATCACGTTGATACTTGAAGGAGACCATTAAATTAATTGTTGAATGCATTAAAATAACAATAAAATTACTTCGTCGGCGCCGAATGGACCGTTACTAAGGGCAGGGGGCACAATGAATACCGTTTACCAGGAATACATACAGACTTTATGAAATATTTAAAAATGGTAGATTTAATCTAATTCAGACACTCGCGGTTTTCTATAATACTTTCATGCATTTTAAACGGGATCTTACCGCGATGTTTAATTAATTGAGCAAACAAATCTAAAAGAAGCTATCGAGATTTCAAGACATAGCACTTTTAACTGGGGTGACGGCTGCAGATTATCGAGTATGTGGAATCCAGTACTAAACACAACAGTCACTATGGGTTCATGCTCAGAGAGTCTTGTAGATACAGTGATTGTGGTGTGTCGTGATGCGAGTTCGAGTTCCATTGGTACTACCCAAAAGCGAACGAGAAAGAGGGTAGACATATTTGTTTGCTCTTAAATCCACCCGCAGTATCCAGTCTTCTCGTGATCATGACGTTTGCAACAACGTTGAAATATCGAGACAACTCAATTAATTAAATATCGTGGTAAGAACCCCTATAAAATGCATGAAACTATGGTAGATTTAAATATACTTATTTATGTAATAATTATCTCTGAATGTGTTAAGCGCAAGTATCGACAACAGTTGAATCGATTTCGCTAATATTTTTTATGTATTTGTTTTGTGAAGTATTGTCAGGTGAAGGTAAAAAAAGTTTGTTTTGTTTTCATAAATTTGGTTAGGTCACGAGATATTTTTAGAGCACAGATTACAGTTAAACGTACAATTGTACATCGTTTCGAAGTCTAGACGTCTTCATTATATAGGCATACGAGTCAATGGGTCACCTGATCGTAAGTTGCTCATAAACTATTGCAACGTCGAGAGACAGAACGACGCTGCTACTTACGACCTACCTTTTAGGATGCTCTTCAAACTTTTGAAGAAAGATAAGTCATATTATATATATATTATAAATGCGAAAGTTTGTAAGTATGGATGTTTGTTACTCTTTCACGTAAAACTACTGAATGGATTTGAATGAAACTTTACCGCAATATAGCTTATACATCAGAATAACACATAGGCTACAATTTTTGAACCCCTTTGTAACGCAGACGAAGTTGCGAGGGTCATCTAGTAAGTCATAAAACCTAAAAAGAGAAGTGCTCGGTAATTAAATGTGTGTCTCAATGTGTTCCAAGCTTAACTCCCGATTGCATGTCGAAGTCTAGGGTTCATTAAACTGATAAATTACACTTTTATAGAACAACAAGGATGTTGGTATAGAATCCGACTAAATTGTGAAGGTGTCAGATGTGTATGAACATGGTTTATTTTGGGACATTTTAATTTGGACGTATTATATTGATAAGAAAGGATGATGGATGGGTTAGGTAATGGAGCAAAATGGGTGACTAGTGTCAGGAATTTATCTTTAATAAAGTTTTTTCATCATCAAGTTATTTAAGTGTGACTAATTTATTTTTTTTAGTTGGTGGGGAAATCACCGGATTCCCGCCCGGGGGGTATGTGGAAGTTGAACCGCTCACAATTAGCGTACGAACCCCGTCTGAGGCCAGAACCCAGCACGGGGTTATGAGGGACGGCGCGACGCGTTACGCCCAAGGTACTCTTTCCCGTCGCGCCGCCCTCAAGTGTGACTAAAGTGAACTCTTTGAAAATATAGACGTTAAATAATGCTTTATTTAAACAAGGATGTTAATTTGAAAAAAAAAAAAGATAAATGACAGTTTTTTGAGTAAATTTACCAGTTTCACATTTAATTAATCTATTTTTTATATTGTTTTTACAAAACGCAACAAAAAACTTAAAGGTTATTAAACTCTTTTAAGTCAAAATATGTACATATCATCTTTATCTTCCAAATCCAACAAAAAAGGTTGTTCAAAACTAACAAATTCTAAGAAAAACATAATAGGACTATTAACAATATACAACTACTGTGTTACGAATAACGATGGAAAAAATGAGCAAAAATAAACGCTAAAATGGTCAAAATAGAATTGGCGTTATAATTCGTCTTCAAAATCGTTTTATTACCAAAACGGTATAAAGCTAAAAATGCTTATAATTGCATAATAACAGTAGAATGAGTTAACTTGTACTATGACCCGTTACTGCCCACTATTGGGTGTCTTCCGTAGAAGGATGGTTCTCAACGATTGCCCAATGTGGTTGGTGACTTCACGTTTCTTGTTTTTGGAACGAAGTTCCTTATCGCGCGTTATCGAAAGGGGGCTAGACGGAATTTCTTATGAAAAAGTTGTCACGACACTTTTTTTGTTTTAGATGATTATCGCTAGATGGCGCTGTGATTAAAATCTTTTCTCTCTTTCTATAAGACAGAGAGAGACAGACGTTTTAAACTAACTAATTATTATAACTTAAAAAAATAAAATTATACTACAATTCCCTCACTAATTAATCGAAAGGAACTTCGTTCCGTCCGGGTGTCTCTTGACACCTCTCAAGTTTTTTTTTTGCTATTTCGGTGTGTTATCTTTAATTTTAAAGAAAACTGTTTTAATTATGTCACTTCTTCAACTTTGCCTGAAAATCAATCAGCCTTGCATTATAGCAGCAATAAGCTGACGTAATTTGTTCGTTTTGTACACTGTTTTTTAGTTGTTTTTTTCCATTTAACAAACACATTTTCTTTCTTTCTATGGTAATAATTTATTATTTTAACTTATTTGAATTTATTATATTTATTTTAATAATGAGGTGTGCATCTCTAGTGGTGTATTATCATTATTATAAGGTTTTAATTGATTATCTTATGAATACGCGGATAATGTAGTTGGCTGCAATATTGTACTTCAACTTTTTTTGAATTATCTTATGTTAAACAAAATGTTGTAGCTGTTTATTATCCTTAAATAAATTAAATAATAATAAAAAAAAAAACTTTAAGATTCTGGATATCATGTAATAGTTCTAGCTACATACAAGTAAAACGAGCCCAACACGACAGGTCTATCTTGTCTAGCACAAAAGTTCTTATGACCACCTTCAAATCCATCATCAGATCAACTCCATTTTGTCACGTGATATATATCTACGTGCACAATGTCAGCTTAATCGGAAACCGGAAAATTTGTCAAATTGCCAGTGCAAGTTAATATAAAGCTTGTAAAAATGTTACTAACCTAACAAAAGTGCTATCCAAAAATTACATTTGACAACAACGAGTGTACCTATAGTTGTACCCAGACAATGCCTAATTTTAGGAGATGACTCCAAAACATATCTTGATACAAGTAAAGGTGGATTCTGGTTTAATTACACCAGTATTGGGTTCTATAAATGGTCAGGTTGTGGGGAGATGCTGCGTCATTCGTTTTCGTCATGATTCGTTTACAGGTTTAATATGGATATGGTATAATTAATTGAGAAATATGTAAGGATTTTTATGACTTCATTTATGTTTTAAGGAAAGGCTAGGTAGCAACGAAGTGAAGTCGTGGTGGCCGAGTGGTCGAAGCGCTTCCTTCCGAATAGGAGGTCGCGGGTACAAACACCACTGGCTAAAAACGGTGAAGGAAAACATCGTGAGGAAACCTGCATGTCGGATAAGGGTTCTAAAAATCCTTTGAAGATATGTGAAGTCCCCAATCCGCACTGGGCAAGCATGGTGGACTATGCCTAATCCCTCTTCTGATGAGACCTGAGCCCAACAGTGGGCAGTAATGGGTTGGTACAGTAGGTAGCAACTTCACTGTGTTTTGGCATTGCGAAGATGGGCAATGGTAACCGCTCCGGTCAGGTGGGTTTGCTCGTTTAGGTACTTATCAGTCCAATAAAATAAAAAGTGAAATTAGGTAAATAAAACTAATTCAAAGGTAATAAGATATAGGTAAAAAAACCATTAGATCCTTTCCTCCAATATCACTGTTTAGTTTACGTTTATACAAAGTAAAGCTTGTAAAACTCCTTTTCAATAATACTTGATCCAGTAATAAAACAATATGGCTACCCAGTTTATATTTGTCAATTATTCATGAACAGTAATTAACATTAGTAAACAACACGTTTTCAAACTAATTATAATAATTGAATATTAAATTCGTCGGTAATGTCTGTTTGCGGTTTTCAAGAATTCCATTATGTTCTGTTTGTTGTTTTGTTAAAATGATTGAGTCGATGTATTTGTTTGTTTGTGCACGTAATTTACGCCTAAAAATTGTAGGAATTATTTTGAAAAATACTACAGTTTTCTGGTTAAAGTAGTATTAGACATAGGCAGTCTTTACATTTCTTTATTTTAGAATTATTTTTATTCTTAAAAAGATCGTAAGATCGCAGTTTTCCTTAACATTGCAGAGGTCCATGAGCAATGGTATCCACTTACGATCGGATAGTTCGTTGGCTTGCCTACATGACAATAAGACTATGTTCTAAGTAATTGACTACTATTTACTGTTTACCTAAATAGGTATTTTCGTATTGTCTATTGACGTATCTCTTTCAAATAATATATCTCTTTGTATCTAATGTAATATAATGTATCTCTTTCGCTATGACTTGTCCTTCTTCAAACGAGGCTTGAGGAGGGTCCTTAAAGTTAGGTCGTAGGTTGGACATTGCAGAGGTTCATGAGCGACGGTAACCACTTACGATCAGGTGGCCTGTTGGTTCGTCTGCCTACTTGGCAATAAAAAAAAAAAATACTTTCAGTATTCTGGTTTGGTTAAATTATTATTTTATCCACGTTAGTCCAATGATTGTAAAAATCCTTAACATATCTGTATCAGGTATTCGTAACAAGCGGTATGATACAACATGGCGCCCACAGGTCACTCAACTTTACACTTCGACAAATTTTATAATACGGTTTCAATTTTGTACCAATATATATTATTATGTAGGCAATTTTGACTATACTCCTTAGTTATTATCTTAATTTTAAAAACGTATTAGTTCCATAATATGTTTTCTATAATATGTTTTTGAGAAATGTATATAGAAGAAGAAAGTGTGGCGACCAATAATAGCGCGCGAGATCCTGAATCGCGGTATCAACATTTGCAGAAATCTTCGCATATATACGACATCTGAAATCTACTACAGCGGGCTTCGACCTGACCGGGCATACACTACCTCGCCCGGTCGGAGATCTCCCTTTGGCCTAACACCACTGAAAGTCCACAGAAAGAAAAAATAAAATATTCCGCGACACAAGTTGGGTAAATGTAATAGATTTAATGTAATTCTTGAATTAAATTTATGTTCTACTTCTTCCTTTTTTGGTTCTGATTTTAAAAACAAAACCATTGAGATATAAAAGAGAAAAGATAATTTAAAAAGATACAAGTCGTTTATATAAAGATGAGGTTAACGATGACCATATATATTTTTGAATGTTTTATACAAAATCTTGTGCTATAAAAAATACTAAAAAACTTATAATAATTATTAAATATCTATTGTATAACAGCATTATAGTGTTAACAAAAATATACCCAAAAGAGACATCAACAACAATTTTCTCGTCCATGAACCTAGCATTCGATTCAAAGTAAAATGATCCCTTAGATCGTTTGATCTAGTTCACACCAATTAACTTTTATGTAGAAAACAATAATTGATTCGTTCAAGTCAAGGATTAATTAGAACCATTCGGTTACATGAAAGGGGAGGCAACACAGTATATTAACGTGGGCTGAATATGAAAAGGAGTTTCAATCTCGATTTATATGTAAATGGTAGGCTGTGGAATAGATTAGGTTAGGTAATTAATAAGTCATAATATTAATCTGTAGTGATAAATACGACGGTAACTCTATTTTGTTGCTTCAAATGGTATCGACTTCATTCAGTATTAGATATATGATTAGAGTGTAAATGGAATGAATTAAACACACAAGAATTGGTCGTCTCTTAGTAGGTATTATTGGCAACAGCACGTGTTTAATTTCGGCGATGAAAAAATATTGGACCTTAACCCTTTCAAGACAATAAGATGACTGAGACTAAATATGCGAATACAACACAATATTTTAGTTATTCTGTAAAGTAAGAGTAAGAATCACTACAAAAACAGCAGGATCTACAAATTTCCTATAAATTTCATGGAAAACATTTCTACACAACGTACGTTTGACATTCGTTAAAAAAATATCGATTCAATAATAATCAATAACGATTTTTGTAGAAGGGAAAAATATTTCCTTTGAGCGTGAAAGGGTTAATACATCTTTACCAGTGCTTAATTTTATTTTAAATTGCTAATTATGTCTATGAACCGTATTTTTTAATTACACAGCTACAAAGCACTTCCTTTTGCTATTCCACACTCTCAAAGGAAACGCACACTTCAACGCCCATTTTAGCGAAGAAATCTTAAGACAAATTGAATATACCTTAAACAGTATGAGAATTTTCTGTGCCTCGGTAATGTACGTATTTCAAACTTATATGGCGTGTAATTACCGAGATATAAATACTCGCCATCACGGGCAGTACAATGCAGTTTCCGTGTCCAAGTAAAAAACAAATGATTTCCAGTCATTTGATATCGATTCTTTTGTTCAAATAGAAATAACTCTTAATTAGTTTTAAGAAGAAAATCAAAGACGTGCAGAGATTTTTAATTGATCTAAGTTGGTCTAAAGTTTAGATAAAAAATCATTTTAGCGTTGAATTGAATATCCTTCTGAATCAGAACTAAACTAATCAAGAGATTTAAGTGTCATTATAGGTTTTGGAAAACAGTTATCATTTAAAAAAAAGCTTAATTCTCTACCGCGCTATGATATGTCCCTCTTTAAACGAGGCTTAAGATAAGTTCTGTATTGGTAGGCGATAGATAACAGCCCCTCATTGCCCTGACATTGCTGAGGTTCATGAGCGACGGTGACCGCTTACCAACAGGTGGGCCGTAGGCTCGTTTATCTATCACACAATAAAAAAAAAAACAAATTTCGTAATACAGAAAGTCCCATATCAGTATAATGTACTTTTTGCATTTAGTAAAGAACTGGAATTTAATAAAAATGAACTCGAGTTTCAGTTATTAATTTTAAAAGCCAGTAAATTACCTTTCAAATTTGCCATTAAAAACTAAACGTCCGTTAAAAAGAAATATTCGAAAAAAAAACGAATTTTAAAAATTCTCGCTAAAATCCGCAGCTCTATTTTCGAAGAAATAAAACATTATTGTCCAAACAAACAAGTCTAGGAATCTAGATCTCCTGCACATGCGTTCTGTTTAAAAATGAGGTCGATGTAAACATATGGTTTGAATAAATTAGAATCACCTAATTACTACACAGTACACAGATTCGGCATTTAGGAAAAAAGATTAAAATCAAACCAAAAAGCATTCTGAATAGATAAAAAGTGGAAACAAAAACAAAAAACAGACATGGCTTCCAAGTTAACAAAGCCACAGTAACCATAATAAAATTTTGCCAAATGATTAGATAAAGAATAAAGATGTTTATTGTGAGTTAAATCCATTACACATTTGACAGAAAACTTATACTAAATACACATAGGATTCAACTTACAGATGTGCCTGAACAAGTTACCAATGATCCTCACACTAGGCAAAGCCTGTATCGTGAGGACCACTTTAGATCTTTCATAGATTAAAGAGCATAAAAAAACAAAAATTATGTCTAAAAGTTCTTTTTAAATTCGGTCATATTAAAACTGACATGAACTGACGATACAAAGGATCACCTGTTAGAGAAAATCTCACATTATGGTTACCTTCTTCTTAATGCGAAATAATTTCTAAAGTAAAATTTTCCAAATAATTTCAGCTTTTATCTTTCTTCTAAACATAACTTGTGAATTACTCAATGCTTCCATCTCGTTTAACATCAACAAATACAAAAACCCACATCTGGAGCACTCGCTTTGATCTGTCCGCGTGTAAAGAGACGAAATTCAAAGAAATCGATCAAAAACGATTGCAGTCAATTGAAAAATTAGGTTACACGTCCATTGAATCGGCACGGTGACATCATGCCGGTTTTTGGGGCACAGCTGGTCGAAAAGATTTAGGGTCGTCGTTCATGTGTAATCAGACTATTTTAATGTCTGTTCTCTGAATGTAATAGGGAATAGGTAGGTGTTTGTTAGGTGAATACATCACGATCATAATGGAAGTTGATCGTTTTGAAATCTTCTTATATATAAAAATGAATTGCTGTTCGTTAGTCTCGCTAAAACTCGAGAACGACTGAACCGATTTGGCTTATTTTAATCTTGAAATATTCGTAAAAGTCCAGGGAAGGTTTAAACGGTGAGAAAATTTACTTATGTGACGCAGACGTAGTTTTTTTTTTTTTTTATTTTTTTTTTTATTGCGTGATAGATAAACGAGCCTACGGCCCACCTGATTACTAGTTGCGCGGGCCAGCTAGTAATTGATATAAGTTTTGTTAGAATATGTATACCTACTAATCATGTCAATGTCAACAAAACAGTACACAAAATTCAGTCTTTCATCAGGCAATAAAAAGGCACACATCTTAAACTTAAAAAAAAAAAATGATGCTAATACTAGTTCCAAAACTTCAAACTCGCAAATACCTATACAAAAGCTCGAAGTGAAACGTCAATTCAAGCTGTATCTCATTAAGACGAAGCTATCAACATTCCCTCCGCGGTGCCTAGACCAAGGCACAACCTTCAATTTGCGCACGCGTAGCTTTCGCTTTAGGAAGTGGTTGAGCTCGTCTCATTATCTGTGCCTGTGTTTTAGATGCCAATCTAAACGTAGGCTCTGCTTCTGTGCCAGCTTCCAGGAAAAAATGTAATGAATATTAATTTTGTACGGGACTTCCTGTTTTTGCGTGCGATTAGACCTCCTAGGTTAGAATACTTGTTTTAGATGTGTATATTATAAGTTTGTATAGATGTAGCTTTATAAAAGAATTATAATATGTAGTAAATACATTTTGAGACGTATTGTGAGAACTAGAAAGTTTCATTCTATTCGTAAGTACTGTACACGACAATATTGATTCCCATCTATGTTACACCAAAATCATCTCCTGTAATTCTATCAGTATTAAAGCTTAATTATACATCCAACAAAATTTCACACGTAGAAGAAAAGTTGAGCAATTATAATATAAATTCAAATTCTACTCTTGTCCAAATGGTATATATACATTTCAAATGAGCTATATATTCCGGTGCAGTTAAAATAATGTACGAAAACACCAAATGGAAGGTAGTCAGTAATCAACACGTTCGCACCGGAGTGTAAACTGTATGTAATGTGTTGCTTCCTGTCCGGTAATGTGTGGAGGTACTTCATTAAGTAGCTGAGAAGTATTCAGATAAGGTGTTCGGATCATTGCGAAGGTATTGTGAAGATGGAATGGAATTGTTTGTACAAGCCATTCTTTCTGGATTGATGAAGACGAATTTGTATATTTTCGTATGGGTTTTTTAAGTCTGAAAAATGGCCAAGTTCATATTTATGATTGTGAACTGATTAAGAGTCCCAATTTGATCAATAATAACAGGCCTTGGATGTTCACTTTTGAACAGATGCCGAGAAAAATGGTCTTGTGCTATGACTATGCAATTAATACCTTTTCTCTTCACAACATAAGCTTAATCCAAATAGCTTCCGTTTATCTAAATTTGACTCACCTTACTCCTCGGATAAACACTTAAAACATCAGCCCACCATCTTGCCTCTTCTCTGCAGGTTCCTTTGACGAAAGTGATCCTCTCCGGTGTGGTGATGCCAAGACTATGAGCGTGACCAGTGACTGTGTCAGCCTCGCGGACCTCTAACACTGATGTCATATCAATGCTGGCTTGTGGCACCGTGTCTGGCTGAAAACAAAAATATACTTATTAGATTTTAAATGTATGCAAAAGGTTTTGATTTATTGATAGTGAATATTGGATAAGTCTCGAAGTGTGGTAGCTATGTCAGCTTTTACTAAGAAGAACCTCCAGAAAAGGGCGGTAATATGAATATAAAAAGTATTCATGATAAAGAAATTAAAAAAGAACATCCAAATATATATAGATAAATTATAAATTATATCTATAAAACACTTTTAGAAACGCATATAACAAAATATGACTACCGAAGTCAGTAATCGTAAACATAATTTTAAATATATTGTTAATAACATTGAAACTGTAGTTAATAAAGGCGGAGCAGATATAATGGAATGGTTTAATGATATCAGACGTGAACTAAACGATACAGGTATTTGAAGCAACGATGCGGCACGCTTGGAAACTTAACGCACAATATACTACAGAAGACAACAAAATGAAGAAATTTTACGAGCTATATTGCGATTATCGTACGTCAATATGCACGTGAATAACACGTATTAGAATGTAAACAATTTTTAAAAGAGCTTTGTTATCTTTGCTTAAATATCATTGTTTAACATTTGTGTCGTTTTTGGAGCATTGTAATTTGTAAATTTATCACAACACCACTGCCAACACAGCAAAATATTTAAAGATATGCGAATACCCCAAACAAATGTCAAGACAAATGCGGTAATCTATACCTGGTTCCTCTACTGAGGAGACTCGAGTCGGGCAATGGGGATTTTTTTTTTGTTTTTTATTACTTAATAGATACACGAGCCTACGGCCCACCTGATGGCAAGCGGTTACCGTCGCTCATGGACCTCTGCAATGCTAGGGCAAAGAGGGGCCTATCTATCTATCACCTACCCATACAGGACTTTTCTTAAACCTCGTTTAAAGAGAGACATGTCATAGCGCTCCGGAAACACCGTGGATGGGAGTCCATTCCAGATCGGAATAGTGCGGAATGGAATGGTGAATAATATGTAATCTTTCTTTTTTAGTGTTTTGGTCTAGGTAGATCACTTATTCACCTTGTATATAGCAATAAGGTTGTTTGCAATGGTTTCTCTGTTGTATTTGCCCGCTCGGAACCTAATAGATTATTAAGCATCGAAGAACAGAGACAAATGGAGCTAAATATTAAACTGGGATATAAATTCTACAGCGCACCTGTGGCTTTACGGCTTTTAACGTATGGCATAGTTAAGTGGGATGTTTATGAAGGAATATTACTTGAGGGTTGTACTGTTTCAAATTTGTCTTTGAAATGAAATTATTTATTCTTAACGTTAATGAAATTTATGATGCTTGCTGATGTCAAAAAGCTACCACCAGTTCGGAAAAAAGAAATAGCCATCGTCCTGGCAAGAAACTCAGCGGGATCTTTTTTGTATTATTGAAATTATTTTGTGTATAAATTTTTTGATCTAGATGTTTTTTTCGAAGATCGACAAAGTTTTTTGTGGTTAGTTTTTTCTTATAGGTACTGGGTTTTTCACCATTTAAGTTTTTTTAAATTTTTGGATTTTTATTTTGAGTACAAGAATAAATTTTATTTCAGCAAAGTCAGGCATTTCAGTTAAATATTAAATTGAATTTCGGCGTTAGTGAACTCCATGTTTACACGTCTATAACTATTGAACGCAATATCCAAACTAATCATGCATAGCGTCGTTTTATAGGTTATGTTACGACCTTTCAAATTATGTATAGTATTGCAAATATGAGCTCTGTACCGCGTTGTACATAACCGCGAAATTCAAAAGACAAAAAGGCGGAAGGGAGATATTTGACAACCTTTATATATCAACATTGCTGCTTTTATATCATCATTACCTCAGTTTCCTTTAATTAAAGCGACATAATTGCACATTTGTGAATGCAATTAAATTATTGAATATAATATGCAATTATTGTAGAATGCGATATATGGTCGTATCCTAAAATTTATTATTATGATATACAATAAAGTGAAATAACTAATTATGTTGCATAATTAAATGGTATAGTTAAGGTAGTTGGATTCTCTTTTAAGTATATCGGTTTGTAACTGTATTCATAATTTATATTGATGTTATATTTTATGGGTATATCTTCAATTATATTGTTATACCTCCGTTATACAAGAGGAGAGCATGTGGTATACTAGTATTTTGTTTTTGTTTAACAAAAGATGCATAGATCACGGTTTTGCTTGCCACTCTTTTGCCCTGTCAGCTATCCGTTCTATACAGGGTGGATCTGTAACTTTGGACAATCTGACGTGGAGTGAATGACCTGTCGAAATACAACTTAGAACCACTTTTATTTTAGGAGATGGATAAAAAAAAACACCATAGTATCGAAGTCCGCAACGATAGTCGTACGTTTTCCATACAATGTCAGAAAAAAAGTTTAACCGATCCAAAAAATAAAAATGGTGCTATGTAGTATTTTGACAGGTCGTTCACCCTACTTCAGATTGTCCAAAGTTACAGATCCACCCTGTACATGAAGCCAATGCATGTGTCAAATACAATTTTCAGATATTAAGATTCCTGCATAATTACAAGGTCGTTTGTACCCCGTAATTCCACACATGCACAATTACAAGGTCGTTGAGACCTCGTACGTTTGAACCCGGTTCCTCGGTTTAATAGCATGACCGCCATCGTATAATGCAACGTTTATCACTGCTCTGGGTTGGTCGGTGCTTAGTCTAGCGGTATGTTAATGTCTGGTCTGAGTAAGTGGTGGGAGAATTCATAGGAGATAGCGATTAAATTTATACGTAACAATTTTTAGACACCGCAGGACCGGTCGATATGGCGAGGTTGGGGGAGGCCTATGTCCAGCAGTGGACGTCTACAGGCTGATGATGATGTTGATGATGATGTCTGCTAAAACAATTCTTATTGTGAGTTGCTTTTTCGTTGTTGTAGTTTTCAAAATAATGATAAAAATCATCGTTATCTATACTAATAATATTATAAAGCTGAAGAGTTTGTTTGTTTGTTTGTTTGAACGCGCTAATCTCATTAACTACCGGTCCGATTTCAAAAATTCTTTCAGTGTTGGAAAGTTCGTTTATCGAGGAAGGTATTTTATTATCATCGATATTTTATTTTCAAAAAATTAAGGATCCGTATGAAAATATCGAATATGTAACACAAGCTGAATGATCGAAAACCTATTTATGCGTGCCTTTCTTGGTCCAACTTCCGACATTCATCGAATTCATAATTCGAAAAATAAAATACGAGCTATTTACAAAATGAAATATTCTCATTTATCTCATGATCACAACGTTTACAACAACGTTAACATATCGAGACCATTCAAATAAAGAAAATAATAATTATGAATGAAAGTCATAACCACTGAGTACTTAAATTTATAAGTCAACAACTCGCTCACATTTTGCACCACACCATTGTAAGTAGCCATCAAAAGTGGTTGTTGGTGTGGTTGAAGAGTGCGAAATAGAGCAACCCGCATCGAACGGGACCGGAACGGGCACGTAACGTCAACGTAACGACCGGGTGAGACCGCTTGTGGTTATCGAGAACCATCGCTTCATTTACAAAGGTATTGTTTTAGAAATTTTACATTTTCCAGACGAATTCTTGTTCTATAATACTTTCATGCATTTTCAACGGGTTCTTACCACGATATTTACCAGTGCTAAACACAACAGTCACTAAGGGTTCATGCTCAGAGAATCTTGTAGATACAGTGAGTGTGGTGTGTCGAGAAGTGAGTTCGAGTTCCAGTGGTACTACCCAAAAGCGAACGAGAGGGTAGACAGATTTGTTTGCTCTTAAACCGACCCGCAGTATCCAGTCTTCTCGTGATCATGACGTTTGCAATAACGTTGAAATATTGAGACAACTCAATTTATTAAATATCGTGGTAAGAACCCGTTGAAAATGCATGAATGAATTCTTGTTCATTCTCTGTTATGATTTGTCCTTTTTCAAGCAGGGTTTATTAGACAGGTCGCTATAGCCTTGATTTAGGGGCGATAAGAACGGTTCCAAAATCTTTTGAAGACTCGTGAAGTCCTCAATCCGCATTAGGCTAGCATAGTGGAGTATACCTGATCATTTTCCTAAGGAGATCTGAGCCCAGCAGTAGGCAGGATGTCAGTTTTATCTGTTACCCATCAAGCGTACTCATTTATTGGCATTTACTATAAAATACCACAGTGGAGTGAACGCTGCTACCTATTCTCTATTTTTGGAACGAAGTTCCTTATGGCGCGTTGTGAAAGGGGGCTAGACGGAAAAAAATCTTACGAAAAGTTGTCACGACACTTTTTTTTGTGTTAGATGATTATCGCTAGATGGCGCTGTGATCAAAATCTATTAAAACACGTTCCTTACCGCGCGTTACGTTAGGAAAAAAAAATATAAGATATCTTTTAATCGAAAGGAACTTCGTTCTATTCGGGTGTCCCATGACACCTCTCAAGTTTTTTTAAAAAAATGATCTCCTTTCAATAAGGATGTTTCCCCACAGTGACGAATTTTTTAAATCATTCCCTATATTCGATATCCAACGTATCTCTAAAGTCTAGAGGTTCTTATACACGTAAATTTCGCAACTACCCACAAAAGACAACTGCAACACATTTCTGTTACAAAATTGATTAATGCAGCATACTTTGGCATGAACACGCACCACTATACTGTTTGATTTATTATGTCACTTTCGATCGCCGTAAACGGTATGATTCGGCACATGTCGGTCGATATGTTTCGAAATACGCGCGTATGGTCGAGCGTATTTAACGATAAGTAGACAGTAACTGTTGACATTTCCTGGTAGCCCATTGATTGGGACGGTGGACATAATTAGGAGTCATACTGAAAGGAAAAATATATAGAGAAAAACAAGCTTTTATGTACCTGGGTTTCATTTAAAAATAGACTTCTAGCCAAGACAAGTAAAACGCGCCCAAACACAATTAGTCTATGTTGTTTAATACAGGAGTTTTTATGACTACTTCCGACTTAATCAAATCAGTCGTATGGCATATGGAAACATTGAAGTTGATCAATTCTGCTCAAAATATTCCATCCTAACTTACATTACATAAGCATATCTAGTGCAAGTTAAATAACTTTTAAAAAGGACCCAATGATTTCTTTTACTTATCTCACGATTCTACTACACACATTTACAGTTACATTTTTCCAGAAACCTAGATCTCCAACTACATAGTTAGAAGACATGGAGAAAAACACGCTTAAATCTTATTTACATAATTTCCTAGACAGGCCAGAACGAGAACAGCAATTAATAGGACGAGCTATACTTTAGTATCAATAATTCGATTGCAAATGAACATCAGAGATATTGTCGACTGGTTTCCACAGTGTTTTGTGGTAACATGAAATTTTACTGTCGGAGCGGTACTTCGGAATAGCGAAGAAATAATTTGATAGTACATCTAACGGTAACTACGAATATATTTAGATAAAGTTTCGCAATAAACTGAGAAACTTGGATATGAATTTAAATGCAAAATATCGTTTTATTAAACAAGGTATTGGTGTATGACTTCTGCCTTTGTAATTCTTGAAATAACATCCACATCCATAAAAATGTGTAGTTTTCAGTATATAAATGTTGTTTTTTGACGCAATAACTGTGAAATTAGTTTTACAATCAAAACAACCTACCACAGTTCGGTTCAGAAGATCATTTTTGCCCCGTACCATTCCGATTTGGAATGGACTCCCGACCGCGGTGTTCCCGGAGCGCTATGACATGTCCCTATTTAAACGAGGTTTAAGAAAAGTCCTGTATGGGTAGGTGATAGATAACAGCCCCTCTTTGCCCTGGCATTGCAGAGGTTCATGAGCGACGGTGACCGCTTACCATCGGGTGGGCCGTAGGCTCGTTTATCTATCTTGCAATAAAAAAAAACCTTTTTAGTTTCTCAATGATAACGAGATTACGGGGAAAGTTCTTTTCCTGAAAATATATTTCGATATACGCTAAAGTCAGAAAATGTAATGGAAAATAACAAAATGTCTTGCTTATTACAATTCAAAAATATACAGAAATTTCCGAGAAAACTAGAGCATTACTACAAAGTTTCTAAAGCTGATAAATACCACTATAAAACTAATGGTTCCGTAACTTACTAATCATAACAGTAATGGTAATCGTGGAGTCTTAAGTTATTCATGAAATAAATGACTTTAATGCATAAAATATCGGTTCGAACGCCAACAAAGTGTAAAGAGAGGTGCATTTTAATTGAATCATGCAAAAGATCAGGGAGTCATAAATCTTGGGAGGAACATTCAGCAATGAATCTTACGCCATCGACGACCAGTTTATGAAGATCTCTTGTTATTAAAAATTCAGAGGCTTAAGTACCAGTTTCGTTTTTGAAGACGACTTTGTATACATTTCCGAAGGTACCTACAGAAAGATTGTTCGTTTAGTAATGGTAGGTGATTTGAAGTACAATGCTTTCACAACTGCTGAATTCGTACTGAGTTCCAATTCAAAAATAACCTAAAAGTCAGGATTTATTTATCATTTCTCAACTTTACCCGTTGCGGTCTATTAAGTAACAATAATTTTAATATCAGTTCAACATCAACATCACAAACCTCTTATTGGAACGAAGTTCTTTATCGCGCGTTATCGAAAGGGGGCTAAACGGAAATTCTTATGAAAAAGTTGTCACGACACTTTTTTGTTTTAGATGATTATCGCTAGATGGCGCTGTGATTAAAATCTTTTAAAACAATTCATTATTTTGTTTTATATGATTAATGCTAGATGACGCTGTGATCAGAATATTTTATTTAAGTTATAATCATTAGTTAGTTTAAAACGTCTTATAGAAGAGAGAGAGAGAGAGAGAGAGAGAGAGACGTTTTAAACTAACTAATTATTATAACTTAAAAAAATAAAAATTTATTATAATTCTCTCACTAATTAATCGAGAGGAACTTCGTTCCATCCGGGTGTCCCTTGACACCTCTCAAGTTTTTTTATTAGTATAGAGTAGTATAGACTATACTGTAGAAGGTTTCAACGTAAACTGGTGGATTCAGTTAGCATATTAGAGATTTGTCACGGAGATGACCATTAGCCACTATGATAGGTTCTGTGGAAGCAAATGGTGGCATCGTATCGGGAATGGCATTATTCATAATTTCGAAAAGGTTGATATAAGTATGAAAAAAATAATTTACTATTATTTTGGAACCTAGTTTTCCGGAGACGAAGATTTTTCTTTTCCAAAGATATTTAACATCTCTCTTATATAACAACTCCTTGGTTTATTCAAATCATTATAATCAACTAACACAACTCCAATAATACATATTATAAGCCTTACAATGTTGGACGAATTCATGAGTCCTTTTTAAATAATACATCAAAACTTTGATTAAATAAATATCCTTAAGGACAACTCAGATATTACAAAGATCTTAATGCAGCTATCTCTAATGTAATACGGATGATAGCTTTTTTTTTTAGTTGGAGGAAATCACCGGATCCCCGGGCGGGGTATGTGGGAGTTGAACCGCACTAAAACCTCCAACCGCTCACACTCAGCGTCCGAACCCCGGCTGAGGCCAAAACCCAGCACGGGGTTATGAGGGACGACGCGACGCGTTTCGCCATCGGCACTCTTTACCGTCACGTCGCCCCCACGGAAGATAGCTTAGCAAAATGATAGCAGTTCCGCACTTGCCGTGGACGGAATGATCGCTAATTATTAGAGTTTAAAACATAAGCAGAAGCGGTTATAGAAATAAATGAGTATATAGTAAAGATTATAAAGAAAAGTCGGGAGTCCTTTTAAAGGGGTTTGACCTCTTAGTGACCGAACAGTAAAGTTCAGAAACTGGATATAATTTAAAGTATTTTGCACCCGCTTATTAAAAATTAACGAGAATGGGTAGAGAACATGTTAATAAACTGAAAAAAATCGCAAGTTATCGACTGAGATAAAGTCGAGAGACGGCCCATCGGACGAAAAGTAGTTACCACTACAACTACCAAAGTGTAATACAACTACCAAACTAAAGGCCATGGAAAACTACAAAAATCTTCTCTGAAGTAGTAGGGTAATCAACCCGCTATCACTTATGTTTTCACACCACATCGAAATCACGCATCTATACCCGCGGCTTTGTTTGCATTACGTCTATTACCGCGCCATCGACAGTAGATAGAAGCCACGGGCCAAAACGGACTATTTACGCAGATTGCCCGCTTTCTTGCCCCAGGCCCCGGGCCTAAACGAAGAATTTACGCAGATTGCCCGCTTTCAAGCTGCGAGCTACCTTCGTTAGATTTACTGCTACATTTCCATATAAAATAATGAGACGTTGTAAATTTCTAGATCTTGTTATTGTTTTCTTGTTTGTTTGTAGAAGCAAATGGCGGGATTTTGTATGTCTCAGAAAGGTTAAACCAAAGGATATTTAAAATCCTTTTCCGACATGCAGGTTTCCTCACGATGTTTTCCTTCACCGTTTTTAGCCAGTGGTGTTGTGAAAATTGCAGATAAATCTTTTTCACGTTAAGGTACAAACCGCTCGATTTTAAACACGCCGTAGGAAGGCAAGCGCTTCAACCACTCGTCCACGTCTAGTGTTAGGACAAATACAAACTATTTACTCGGCAAGCACCTGATCTGTCAGTCTCAGTACTGTTAGGACTCCCACGCATAGTTCAAGTTACAGTCCTTGCAACCACTATCCTATATAGATACAACAGATCATTGTCTGTTTACCCTGATTTAGAATGAGCGTTTTATCACTACGATAATGTAGTTAGGCGCGATTTTAACTTTCGAATTCTCGTAAGTGAAAATAGACTCGGTTCGTAATTTTGTCTGCGTAAATTGAAGTGAGTTTTGTTATAAGTACAACATAATCATCTTCGTAAAATATAACTGAATTTTATGAGTGTTTATCAGAATTTGTACTTTGTTAAATCCGAAATATTCTCTTATAGCTCATATGTCTAACGTGATTAGCACGGTGAGGTTTTAACGACCATGAGCCTAAATAACACCATAGAGTGGCATAGAGTATACAGGGTGATTTTTTAAAGAAGGTACATATTGCAGGAGGGTGATGAGTACTCTGTTCTAATACGGAATATTACAAAAAATAGGTAAAATTACGATTTTTTTTTAAATCTAAATTCGACAAAACTACCTCAAACATAAACAATTTCGGCATAAAGAGTGTTGACTAATGACCTCTAGTGATCTCGCGCACCCACACCTCCGCCACACCCATCAGTTGTCGAAAAAACATCATTTTTCAAGAATTTTAGGTATTTTTAAGTTGCGATTACTAAGGCATTAAGCCATATTCTTTGGTAATAATATTTTTACTGGTCGTATATAACCATCAGCTACCATGACCTTCAATATGTACCCTCACTAAGAAATCACCTGTATAAGGAATTCAATAATCTTCTATATAAAACGGAATAGCAAAATGTAAGCGCAGAACTCAACAACACCTGGACCGATTTGGACTGTACTTTTTTCATGGATAAATTAGAATAATTGCCGGGAAAAAAGGTATAATCTTAATTGCTGTATAGAGTTCACGCAGACGAAGCGATGTTTCGGGCAGCTAGTAAATACTTCCATATAATAATTGATGATAAAGTTCTTCGTGTTACTTAGATAACTTATAAATCACTCTGCCGCCTGCGACGCCGCAGTTTCTTGGTTAATAACGTAAAACAGCTAATCTTCGCGGATGCGGTGTTGCCAGACTAATGGATTACCTTGCAAATAGGGTAACGAGACCAATTATATACCGGTCCAGTCGATCAGTTAGAGTTAAACTATTTACTTAGATTTTATGTTTTTGTCGGGTAAAAGTGCTATTTTCATAATAGGAGCTAATTTAAATACAGTTACTGGAGTTTAAAATTTAAAATAAAAACTCAAGATATAATTTATACTGGTCTGCAATATTCTCATATTTATTCATCATTTGATAACTTCCGTTGATTTCATTAGTTGTTTTACATAATTATGAATAAAATCTATAATAACAAACTTCATGATTACACAACAAAAGAACATAAATCACAATTTAATTACGATTTACGGAAGCGAATTCGATTCTCGCGAACGATAAACACCTCTGAAATCGATTCTCGAATCGATACGTTTAATCGATTCCTACACACGAACGTTGATTACTGGCTGTTTGACAGACTGATTTATTTGTCCATGTTTTCTTATTAATTCAATTTCTCTTGGATCTAGTGAAAGTGAGTGATGTAATTCTAAAGTTGGATTTAGTTTTTGTTTAAATATATCAAATTAATTAATTAGACGTTAGTAATATTTAATGTGACGAAACCTGTTCTCTTACAGGTTTTTGAGGTTATGTTTGGTTTTGTACGTGGGAATAGACAATTGTAAATCAAGGCAGAGGCGGAGATATGGAATAAATTAATGACAAAATTACAATAAAAAATTCGTTGTACCTATATTACAAATTAACCAGCGCGGAATAAATATTTAAATTTATAAAAAGCACCTATACAGAATCTTAAATACACTACTCTTCTTTATTTGCACAAAAAAAAACGTAATCAGCGTCCATCTTGTTTTTCTTCGCGCCAAATATTTCAAAACAATTAGTGTCGCGGTCGCGGTGTTGCTACTAAACAAATTCAAATTTATTTATTTGACAACTTAGGTTAACAAATAAGACTTATAAAATAGATGCACCTTATAATTATACATTTAGACTTAACTAATGAAAAGATCATGCCTGCAGTAGTAATTAAACTGTGTCACAGGCATCAGCGCTCTTCGCACACAGAGTGAACCATTTAGTAGGTAATAGGAAATAACAATATATTCGCATAGTACCTAAGTAATAACAACTTTTACATTAAGGTCCAAACAAAAAATAAATCCATTCATAAATATTTGCATTTAAAATCTTCGAAATGTATGGAAGTGGGCGTGATTTACCATAATTACATATTTATAAGGGACGAGTTGTAATTGTGTAAACAATTACTGTCTCATTGTGCGTTAGTTGATTGCTTATTGTGTTGTAATTGAGTTCTGTTAGGGCTTGTACTTATAATTTTATAGGTCGAGCGTACACGGTGAAACTATGTCAGTGTTGTCAGATTTGCATTAAAGTAAGGAGGCATTGTTCTCTTCCGTGCGTTATGACTACCTATACACTCAACTGGGAACTTCGGCGAAATTGTTTTTTGGAACGAAGTTCCTTATCGCGCGTTATCGAAAGGAGGCTAGACGGAAATTCTTATGAAAATGTTGTCACGACACTTTTTTTGTTTTAGATGATTATCGCTAGATGGCGCTGTGATCAAAATATTTTATTTACCTAACTAATTATTACCTATAAATTAAAAAAATAAAATTTTATTACAATTCCCTCACTAATTAATCGAAAGGAACTTCGTTCCATCCGGGTGTCCCTTGACACCTGTCAAGTTTTTTTTTTATTTAAGTCTGGAGCAGGAGCAATTTTTTTTATTTATTTTGCCCAAAATGTATTAGAGCGTAGTTTAATATTAAAGAATTTCAAGAATGTTAGGTTCAATTCGGTTTGAATTTCGAGTCGTAACTCGAAATTAAAAATCTATTTTTAATTTTTATAGAAAAAAAGAACGGGCCAGCGTCCCAGTTTCACCAACTGTCGAATATTGACGAATCCAGACGAGTGTTTAAAAATCGATATTAAGCTGTAATTTACGACAGTTTTTAATGATATTATTGAGTTTTAGTATTATTATTGTATCGTCGCTTATGTACTAATTTGATACAACTCTTTTTAAAGCAGTCAAAGTTACGTTTACCATTAAACTAGTGATAGATAAACACATTTTCTAATAACCCTTATTTGATTTAACAACCAGTCTAGAACGCGGTGTTGGCATCCGGTACAGGCAATTACGTTGCCACAATAGAGCATTGTTTGACATCCCCGACACTTCCGGTCAGAGCGTCCGTTGATGTGTATCTCGTGTGTCTATACGATGTTTAAGGGAATTAGTTTGATTTAGTACAAAAAGGAATCGTGGTGACCGAGTGGTTGAAGCGCTTGCCTTCCGTAAGGGAGGTCGCGGGTTCAAAACCGGCTTGTACCTCTAAATCTTAACGTCAAAAAGATTCTAAAAATCCTTCGAAGATATGTGAAGTCCCCGATCTGCATTGGGCAAGTGTGGTGGACTATGCTTAACCCCTCTTCAGAGGAGACCTGAGCTCAGCAGGGGGCAGTAAAATAACAATCTTGAATACCTTGTTATCTGACAATAAACTTAAGGTATATTTTAGTACTTTCTTAAAAAAACCATTATCGGAATATTTTTAAAGCACGGCAACATTTTAAATGGCTCATTTGTTTTTGTTTTTTCTCTTTTAAAACTACCTATTTAGAACCGAAGTTCGTTTTGTAAAAAGTTAATGTGGCTAGATAATGTTATCTCTGTGCGTGTGTGGTCCTAAATGCACGTTAGTACTAAATTTACTCGACATGTGTAAGTGCTGTGCCGTGCAGTGAGCTAACTCAGTTTGAAACAGTATTTGTAGGAGAATTGACTTTGTTTTTGAAATGAGATAACACAATGGGGAGGTAACATGAAAATGATTGTCTTTCTAATCAAAGATTTCAATACCTAGTAAATACTAATTATATTCGATATGAAAATAATAGGGATTAAAGTTCGTGAGTGTGGCATAGTGTGTTGTTAATGCAATAGTATGTTGTTATAGTGTTAATAACGCAAGCAATATTAACTTTGCGCAAATCATCAGTGCAGTTGTAGCAAGTTATGGCGCATTGGCGCAATGCATTGCATTATGCGCATAGTTGCGTGCAACCTATAGTAGAAAATGTGCACTGCCTACCCTATTTTCGTTTATTTAAATTAAAGAACGCCATAAAATTGTTTTAAACGTAAAGATTTCAAAAAAAATATGCATACCATGACTAGAACTTATATGCACGCCACTGTGTGTACTTTAATTGTAGCCTGTTTTGCGGGATAAAGATTTTGTTTACTTTTTTTCGAATTGTAAGGTTTTATGAGACCATTAATATTTACGATAAAAATTAAGTTGCTCGTTTTTATATAAAAATACAACTTTACTTCACTGTTTATTTATTTCGTCATTAAAATTAACGCATATAGGTACTTCAATTATGTTTGTAATATTTTTTTGTTTTAATTTAGTACGTTACAAGTTTACCAGGTATATTAAAAATTGTAAACAACAAGGGGTTGCTCAAACTCAAACGTATTCAAGAAACTTGAGAGGTGTCATGGGACATCCGAATAGAACGAAGTTCCTTTCGATTAAAACATATCTTATAATTTTTTTTATATAAGGAACGTGTTTTAAAAGATTTTGATCACAGCGCCATCTAGCGATAATCATCTAAAACAAATAAAGAACGTGTTTCAAAAGGTTTTGATCACAGCGCCATCTAGCAATAATCATCTAAAACAAAAAAAAGTGTCGTGACAACTTTTCGTAAAAAAAAATTCCGTCTAGCCCCCTTTCGATAACGCGGAATAAGGAACTTCGTTCCAAAAAATTACAACCATTCCAAATTGGCACTCAATATTGTAGAGAGATTGCTATAATGGCTCAGTCGTGACAACACATCGGGCCGTGGATTAGCCCCGTTTTTCCGGGTAGCGAACATATTATATATAGTACATATGTTGTGTTCACACGTGCCGCCTTTGCGTGTCGCTCTGACAGGATGATTGTTCCAGACGGTGCAAGGTACAGAAGAAACTACGCTGGCAGGGTTTACAAGTAACTAGTTTTTATTAGGACTGTGATTTTAACCTTTTAATCATACCCATGATTGGTTGAATTGACGCATTCTTTAGCATACAATAAAACATGGAGTCTTTTAAAAAATACAAAATATTTTCTTCTATTGATTTTTGTAAATACAAGTAATCTACATCTAGGTTTGAGAAAAAACGTTTTGGTAGGCCAAGGTCCGTTTCCTCACTTTTGACATTGTAGAGGTCCACTTAGAATTAGAATTAGAATATACTTTATTGTACCAAAAACACCAATTAATTTAAAAACTGATACAGCTTCGTACGTATCATCAGGTATCTAAGTTTCTATCTTACAATACCCAATCGCTGTTAGTTCTAAACTTGATGCACAATTTAGGTGCGCCGGCACAGTTCGCTCGCCCCGCCCTTGTCGTTTCCAGTGCGATGTTTTGAATCAAATGCCAGAGTAAATAACAGTTCATTACGACCAATCTTTCTGTACAAGTCTTCGTATACGCCGCTTCGACAACATGATGACTTGATTTGCTATTGACCAACAGAAAAAAGTGTCATTATAGACTTAAAAGGAGCTGTTGGCAAGAGGAGTTGAGTTGCAGCAAAATTATGACAATTTTTGTTATTTCTGGGTTTTTTTTGATAGCTTGGTAGGATTTTGAATTGAAGGGGGGCATTTCACCAAAGACCGTTTTCGTTAAATATTTTCGCTAACTCCGATTTAGTCAGCACATTTTCCTGCACATTATTTTCACTGCATTTTCTGTATTTCGTAATGTAAATGACGACTTTATTCAAAATTTAACTAAATTCTTAAAAGGGAATCCTCAAACTCATAAAAAAGTTTCAATAAGTACTAGCTGGAACTATTAGCTGTAATCTTCATAATATTTGCATGCTTAAAATTCTAAAGTATAGCAACAATAAACGTTAAAAATTAAACCTATCTTCTATTGTTAAATAATGCAAACTTTTCTATTTGAAATTAACATAATAATAAGCACTAGAAACTATCCTAGAAGCTCAGAATATTCTGAAATTAGATTAAAGTATGTAAATACGAAATTACAATTGTATTAAAATTAATGTAGAATTTCTGAACTGTAAAAATCCATGACTATACCCAACCCCTCGTCGGAGGAGACCTGAGCCCAGCAGTGGGCAGTAATAGGTTGTTACAGTACAGTACAGACTTCACAATAAAAAACTTACTAATGAAAAAACTTGAGAGGTGTCATGGGACACCCGAATAGAACGAAGTTCCTTTCGATTAAAAGATATCTTATATATTTTTTTCCTAACGTAACGCGCGATAGGGAACGTGTTTTAATTGTATATTTTGATCACAGCGCCATCTAGCGATAATCATCTAAAACAAAAAAAGTGTCGTGACAACTTTTCGTAAGAATTTTTTCCGTCTAGCCCTCTTTCAGAACGCGCGATAAGGAACTTCGTTCTAAAACCAGGTATTAAAAGTAAACATGTAATACTGCTACGCCATTACCACATATCGGTGACAGTATGTGGATAAAGATCAGTAGGTACATTAGCAAGTTCGTAGCAATGTGCGTACGATGTTATCTTCGGAACTAATGTCGGCGAGGATGTAACTTGAACTACTGATTATTTTTATCTCGTGTTTTTGACTTAAATGGACTTGATTTTGAGATTTTTTAATTCAGAGAAGTAATTAAGTCAATGATGTTTTTGGATGACGATTTTGTTTTTTTTGTAAATTAATGATTTTAGCAGTTTGTTTACATTACAGAAATGTAATTTTTTAACAATGCTTTGAAGTTTCCACATTCTTACTAATAATACCTAAAATAATAGAACGTAACTGTTAAATTAAGCTCTGTACTAAATATGACTACGCAGAGGTTCATGGTGCTTTTTAATTTTAATTTAAGCCTTTGTCATCCCAAAAAATATAATCTCAATTTTAAACTTATTCAGACACTCGCGGTTTTCTATAATACTTTCATGCATTTTTAACGGGTTCTTACCACTATATTTAATTAATTGAGTTGTTGGTACCACTCAAAAGCGAACGAGAAAGAGGGTAGACAATTTTACTATGTTATATTCTAGTACAACGATTTGTACTAACTTCTTTTGACAGACATCGTGATGAAGTCCAAATTTGGCGAACAAAGATGACATTTCGAAGTATTTCGATATAAATTCACGTTCAGAAACAAGTTCGATGCCAACTCGATACGTCTACCAGTGAATCGATTACGACATCGAATACACCTACTCCATCGATTATGTCGAAATCGTAATTGGTTCATTCATTCGAATCGAGTTCAGCGAGAACAAGTGTGAAGGGATATCGATTTTGTTAAGGAAAAATGAGCAGGTTTTCCTTTTTAATCATTTTTTGGTTCAAAATAGTTGAATCGAGATCAGATAGGGATGTAGTTTTTACTTAATTTTAATTTAGCTTGTGAGTATAACACTCACAAATAACGCAGCTTGCTATTATATATAACACAATCAATAGGCATTACAAATAATTTAAATGAATGACGAATTTAAAAGTAGATAGTAGTAGAGAAGAGGAAGGCATCAGAAGGTATGATTGTGTGAAGGATGATATGATGGTTTGTGGTGTGACAGATAATGTACGTAAAGATAGAAAGGTGTGGAAAGAAAATACATATAGCGCCGAACCCATCTAAATGGGAGAAGATGTAGAAGACCCAACAAATAATTATTAGATAAATAAACAGGTGAGAATACTCATGAAAATAAATTATATAAAACATATCTGATATAATAATTTAATTAAAAAAGGAACTAAACCATTTACCTTTAGAGTTCAAAATAAAATCTCAAAGTTCATACAATTTCAACCGTACCGTGAAGGATTGCAAGTGTTGCGAAACACCAGCGGAAATAAAAGGTTATTTAAAGTTATAACTCGGTAATAAAGTTCGTTCCCGTAATTAATCATTTTGTTTTAAATATAATGTTCAATTTAATTCAGGATCTATACTAATTACATCAATAGGTATAATTTTGTGGGTAACAAAAAATGTCAGCCTGTGAAAGATACTAATCTAACTCAAATAGTTCTTATTCTATTTAAAAAGAGGTTTAAGGACTTCAAACTAAACAAAACTAAAGTCTGTTTTTGTTATCTAAATATATTCGGTACCATTACGTTTACATTTTCGAAATGTTTTCATTAGAAGATTGTTTGTGATTAGTAGTAAATGCCAACTGCATATTTAAATGGAACCACCGCGGTCATCCACGGTTCGTTTCAGAAACACTTTTTTGCCACGCACCATCCGGCTATGGAATGAGCCCCCTCCTCGGTATTCCCTGAGCGCTATGACTTGTCCTTCTTCAAACGAGGCTTGAAGAGGGTCCTTAAAGTTAGGTCGTAGTTAGCGACCCCTCAGTGTCCCCTAACATTGCAGAGGTTCATGAGCGACGGTAACCACTTCCTATCAGGTGGGCCGTTTGCTCGTCTGCCTACATGGCAATTAAAAAAAAAAAGTGGAAGTCAATAACAATGGGGTTGTAAAAAGTCTTCGCCACCGAAGCGGGAGGCCATTAAATGAGCCATACGCCTAACTGTTATCAAGCGGAATAAATAACAACAAATTTTTTAAACTTAATTTATAAGAAGGTAAACTAGGTAGTATACGGTCCAGTTACCGTTGTCTATGGATCTCCTACGTAAATCTTTGCTCTCCGGAAAATTGCGTCAGTCCCAACTATTTATAGATGTTTTTCAGTTATTTTTACTGAAACTGCATTCAGCGTGACTTGAGAAGGAGTGCTAATGAACACTTCCTTTTCAACGAGACGTCCAGAAACACGACCGAGTTGCACTAATTGAGGAAATTATTAGTATACTTTGTGGTCCACTGATGCGAAAATAAGCGGGAAGTATTTGGAGAAGAGGTTAATTTAGATGTAGTTACTCTTTTGTTTATTATGTAAGCTGTATTATTAAACTAAAGACGGTATTTCATTCATGGGTTAAGGCATTGTCTACCCCGCATGTCTAGTGCAGGTTGAGGAACATCAGGTTTATACTTTATTAGATGGACTCGATTCGATGTTTGTTGGAACGAAGTTCCTTATCGCGCGTTATCGAAAGGGGGCTAGACGGAAATTCTTATGAAAAAGTTCGCTATCGCTAGATGGCGCTGTGATCAAAACAATTATTTAAAAAATAACATTTTATTACAATTCCCTCGGGTGTCCCTGGACACCTCTCAAGTTTTTTTTAAATGAGAAGTAAGCCATGTAAGCCAAGTAAGCCAGTACTATATTAAGCCAAATAAACTCGAATAAAGTTTGAAGGAAGTTCTTAAAGGCTTAAAGGCAGGTATCGGCCCCGCAGTGGCCTGATATTGTATGAGCGACAGAACTACTTACAATCATGTGGCCCGTTAGCTCGTCTGCCTGGTATTAAAAAGTTATATTCTAAACAACCAAACTACAACACTCCGTAGTAACTTTTTTCTTGCTTACAAAATTACTGTCAAATCTTTAGTAAAATCATACGCCTACTCTTTTAGCGTCTTATAATCATTTCTAGATGTAATTAGTCAATTAAATCTTAAGTTCGCAACTAAATTATTTAATCTGTGGTTGTCGCAATCTGGTCAGCAAGTCCTGCCGGATGTGCTTTGCGCAAGACAACTCGAAAGACTAGCTTCTCAGCAGATTTATTTGTGATACAAGGTTATTGCGTGGTCGCTGCTGTTTCCGCTCAGGCTGACTTCAAATATACCAGATAATGTCAATTTGTGAAGCAAGCGTATAAAATATTCCTTATTAAAGTGATCCTTTCAAAATTTTTGGGTAGGTACTAATGTATTAAGTTTGGAGATTCTCCAACGTGGAATACTAGAGACTAGTAAAAAAAAAGCTTAATAAGAGGAGAAGACTTTATTTTAGTAGATAAGTAAGGATTATGATTGTTAATATTTAATAGAAACACATGGTAGCCCATTTAGTAGTAACTTGATCCACGCTTGAATTCTTCTTTAATGGTGGTAAATACAAATTACCCATCACATACGAGTATGCCCTTCGTTCGGTAAACTGAATTTGTCTTAAACTTCGGTAAATTTTGCAAATCCACTCTTTTTTTTATTGCCATGTGTTCAGGCGAGCCAACGGGCTACCTGACGTAAGTTACCGTCGCTTATACAGTGACAGGTCACACGAATTAGGTAAACTTTAAGGACTTTCGAAGATTTCGTGTTAAGAAAGACAAGTCATAGCGCTTGGAACACACCAAGGAGTAGTTATGGAAATCTAATCACAACGGAGTCATATGTTTCAATAATTTACAACACACGTATTTTCTTTCGTTCGTGTAAATATTATGTCGCCTATGGAAAGTAGGGTACGGCTGCATTTGGAAACTCTTTCGACAATCTTTGTTTTATGACGCAATTGTTTGTACAGGGATATCATTACGACAAAAAGCATATATCATTGATTGGTAATAAACTTACCTATCTACCTACTAGTTATAAACAGGAGACCCCGGCATTAGCGACTAGTTTGAAATGTATGCTGTTTTCATGAAGATTGGAAAGATACTCTTCGGATTTAGTCAGGTTTTCACCTTCGAAGTGTTTGTGGTGTTACTGGGTCTCGGTAGTTGAGGCATCAGGAACAATTCACGGTTCCCCAAGTTGAGTTAAGGACATATCTTAGAAAGGTATTTTCTAGCATTTATCCTTTTAATATGCTTCCAAATGATGTTTTTTATTTATTTACTTCAAGGAAAACCTAATGTAAACTAATACATAACTTATCAAATTAAGATGTACCTTCGATGATGAACTCCTGCACGGAAACCTCGAAATCGAATCCATTACAATCAACTAATTAACTAAACTATAATATTTAAAGAATGGTTTCTTCGGTATTGTGATTAGATCTGTATTAGGCAAGCTAACCCACACGGAAGCACAGGTGAAACCGCGCGTCAATGCTTCAAGGCGCATCGCTTGCACAAGCCGACCGCATTCCGCTACCGACTGCCGAACGAGACGCACGTCAACAACGAATGTTATCCTAATATTGTAAACTCACAAAACTTCGTCTTTGTCACATTGGAATTGTTATCGGGATTTTCTAAAACAGAAGTAGCCTAAGTCCCGTCCAAATCGGTCTAGGCGTTCCAGAGATTTGTCGGAACAAACAGACAGATAGATACCAATTTTATTGGGATTTTGTTTTACATAGTATAAAGACTGGCACAACACTAACTATAAAAAGTTGAATAGAATAAATCATAACAGGTAGGCGGTATGACTGTATCATATGCCTGCTACAGGAATAAAAAATTGCACCTGGTTGACACAGTTCTATATATAGTAATAATATTAAAATATAAGGCACCTTAAGCCACAGATGACTGGATGGCTCATGGATATAACTATAAAATATTGTTAATATACTAAGACGATTTGCGATCATTGCAAGTAGTATCGAAAGGTTTGTAATTAAAAAATGACGTAAGTTTGATCAGTAATAGCCATAAAATGATTCACTTCATTAGAACCATCTTGTAACTTAATTAACGTCTTCACCACGCTTCTATTACAATAAACCTTTGACATCCGAATTACGAAAAGAAAGGTGTATTACGCAATTAATTAAACAGAGCATTACTATCGATTATAAATGATGACGCAAACAATATGGTCAATAAACAATATTGACTAACAATCATATCAGAAATAATAACAAAAAAACCACCTGCAGAAACTTCGATAATAACTCCTATAGATGCAGTCTGATAGTAATGGTAGCGACCGAATTCCTAGAGATATTATCTCGCGTACAACAGATTGTATAACTAAAACGATAACATAAAACATTAATTGTTGAACAATTACAACAGTGATTTGTAAGTTTGATAAAATCTGCTAACAAAGGGCGGATACTATACAGAGTAATATAGACTGGACTAATTATAGATATTTCGTGAGACTGTCGCTAGTATATATTAGTATTTATGCTTGATTAGGATTCGGACAATGAAGGTACATTATTATATATATTGCTAACAAGATTTTCGTTACTTTTCTGCTTTATTTATATTCTAACTAATCTCGAGACCGCGAAAAAGAATATCCAAAAAAATGTGCCATTTTAAGTGCTATGACATGTAATTCACCTAACGAAGCTTCAAAAAGTCGCCTCGCTGTATCCCCTGATAATGCAGAGATCCATGAGCAACTGTAACCGCTTAAGATCACGTGACCCGTTAGGTCGTCTGTCTAAAACGCAATTAAACAAAATTAAAGCAATTAGATAATGGTCAATGATAGTGATAATTTTCAGCCAAATATATTTAATGTTAGGTAGCATGCAATTTCCTTTGTAAGCAGAACTCGGGTCACTCGGTCTAGTCGTGTTAAACTTGTAAGGCTTCCGTTTAATCTAATATGAATTGTGTGGCTTCATCGCCGACGAGCAAATCCACTATTACGTGAAGTAGTGCAAAAATCGAAGGAAATATAATGGATATAAGAATTATTTCATTTTAGTCCCTTCACTTTCTCAGATTAACATAATTATGATCTGGGATAAATTTAACATACATAAAAAGAGGAATCATATATTTTTAAAATATAGAAAGAAAACAAGTAACGTTAAATTAATAAACGCAGAAATATTTTAAAATTAACGTCAACACTTATATAATATTAAATGAAAAAGAAATACTAGTAGAAATACTTATTCTTCAGTCATGTGCACATCTTAGCCGTCGTCAATCAAGTTGTTTTACAAGTACCGAAAAACCACACATATACATGATCAATCCCATATGACACCACAATGAAATCTGATAAAAGAAACGCAATATTTCACAATGTTTATACACAAGAAACTCCTGTCGATAACCATCAACTAACGAGCGATGACAAATTGACGATGATCAATAACAATGAAAATATATCGAGAGTAATAAACAGATAATTTATTTGTCCATTACTTGAGTATAATTTAACAGTATGGTGCTTATATTGTTCGGTAATTGAACGATTCGAGCCGAAGATAAGGATACAGTGGATTTGAAAATGGGACGAGGAAATATGAGAACTCGTATCTGAAATCAATGGAAACCTAGTTTTGTAAATTTAAATAATGACTACCATAACTAGCGGAGGATTTAAAATGAATGAATTAAATTTACATACAGTAAAAGCAAAAGCAACCAAAGCAACTAAATTATTAATGCAATTATTCAAGTTTACCAAGAAATATTCAAAACCGGCCGGCTTGTACCTCTAAATCTAAATGTGAAAAAGATATACCTATGTGCAATTTTTCACAACACCCCTGGCTAAAAACGGTGAAGGAAAACATCGTGAGGAAACCTGCATGTCGGAAAAGGATTCTAAAAATCCTTTGAAGATATGTGAAGTCCCTAATCCGCACTGGGCAAGCGTGGTGGACTATGCCTAATCCCTCTTCTGAGGAGACCTGAGCCCAACAGTGGGCAGTAATGGGTTGGTACAGTACCAAGAAATATATTCAGAAAGATGATTACCACACACTTCTCAAAGTCATAAAACAAAGAAGATAACTTTATTCAACACTACAACGAAAATTAACGTATTTAAGCTAAACTAAGAAGATGAAAACATTAAAAATGTAAAGAAGAGTTTTGAAAAGGCTTAAACACATACCTAAAAACTATTCTGAACAGTTTATCTGTACATCTGGGATTACTACTATAAGCAGAGAAGACATAAGCCTCTATAATTTATATGGTAATAAAGTTATACCATATCAGATCACATTAACACGTTAAAATTGGACTTAGCTCCAAGAAACTCAACGTTGTGAAATCAAAATATACAGTCCCGGAATTTTAACACGCGCAATTAAAATTCCCAGTACCTCGGTATAAACATTTAAATATATTGAAATTCAAATCCAGACGTCGAGGCGTTAACATAAGTTTATGAATTTCATAACTTCATCGTAAATTCGGTTATTTTCGGACGCGCGCTTGTTAGTTTACAAAATACTCTGTTTATTTCCAATTTGACTTGTATGTTATGTTAACGATGTCGCACTAAGAATTTATTAAGTTCTGTTTTTGTTATCTAAATATATTCGGTACCATTTCGTTTACATTTTCGAAATGTTTTCATTAGGAGATTGTTTGTGATTAGTAAATGCCAACTGCATATTTAAATGGAACTACCACGGTCATCCACGGTTCGTTTCAGAAACACTTTTTTGCCACGCACCATCCGGCTATGGAATGAGCTCCCCTCCTCGGTATTCCCTGAGCGCTATGACTTGTCCTTCTTCAAACTAGGCTTGAGGAGGGTCCTTAAAGTTAGGTCGTAGGTAGCGACCCCGCAGTTTCCCCTGACATTGCAGAGGTTCATGAGCGACGGTAACCACTTCCTATCAGGTGGGCCGTTGGCACGTCTGCCTACATGGCAATAAAAAAAATCTATCTATTAAGGTTTTCATCTCCCTATAACACAAAATAGGGTGCTTATATATAAGTGTCTGTATATCTTTTTATCTGTATCTTACTACATACTATTATATATTCCCTCATAGCTAAAGCAATAGGAAATTTCAAAATTGCTTTCCGTTGATATACTTCACAGATCTTTGATTAGCAAATATTTAACCAGTCGGGAGTCACGGACGTACAAACGGAGAATATTCCTTCAGGCATCCAAGGTTACAGTATAATTACCTGTTCGACACTCAAACAATCGGCTGCTAATTCCAAACGATGTACCTCCATTGTTAATACAATAATCGTACTGTAATAACTTGTATAATAACCCGTGTTGAAGGTTTCTGCCCACACCAGGTTTAACATAACGTATCTCATTAGCTCATATATTAATTTATGAATGGCTTTTGCATATGCAAGACCCGGTGTTGTAACTGATCGCGGATGTGAATTAATTAGTTAGGGAATTTAAGGTTGCAATTTAAGTATATTTTGCTTTTTTGTAGCTCTTGGTTTGGTTTGAGGAAGTTCCTTGGAGGAGATTCGATCTGTGTGGCGACAGTTAAAGATACAGTACTTATACTCTATTCTATTAAATAATAACATAAATAAATAAGCCTTTATTCCAAAAATAAGAGAAAAGTCAAAACTAGTAACCATACTTATAGAATAAAAAAATAAAAAAGGCAAGATTACACTTTAACAATATTTTTAAACTATATATATCCTATATTTTACTTTGTGACTTAAATAATGTCTCTTATTTCGGAGTGCCTTTTGGCAAAGGCCTCCACTAGTCGCTTCCACTCCTGGCGATCTAGAAAATTCTCTATTCTATTACAGGTAGTTTAACCAGAGTAGCTACATCAAGCTTAATTTGAACATAGTAACTAGATGCTTCATCATTTTTTGCGGTTTGTCAATTAAATTCTATACTTTGTCTATTTTTTATACGAAGATCAAAAGTTGACCGTTTCTTTGTCTTATTTTAAATCAAGTATATAAATATGAGTGTATACGACAAGCTCCGTCCAGCATTTTCAATCTGACGTACTAATTATTATCATAACTGTAAATATGGCCACACGCAAGCCCCGTTACAGCCGGGCAGGTATTCAATTTAGCAGCCATCAATCTGAGATGAGATGCTGCGCCATCAAAATGAAGTGTTTTTGCCGGTTTTTTTGTATGGTAGCTAACTCGCATGAAAACTGAAGTTGGAAGTTATGTTATTGGTATTGGACGGGTATAATTTGGGTGTTTGTCTTAAATTTATTGTAGGATAAAGTAATTCCAATGTGTAGCGATAGACACTGGATGCAGATAGCGCAGGACCGACATTTGTGGGACCTATATCCAGCAGTGGACGTCTACGGGCTGTTGATGATGACGATGAATGCGAAGTGGAGAATTTACGCAATTGTTATAATTGGTTTTATTTATATGATCATTTAGAAGATCATGTATTAGTGAGGTTTCCAGATTTTGAAATGATATAGGTTTGCAAGAGTTCGTAAGATTCTCAACGTGTTCATAGAGTTAGAAGCCTTTACTATTTATGATGCAGAAAACAGTAAGTTATCAATACATGCATATGTATGCGATGCTTGGCAAAGCAAAATGAGATGGGACGGCAAATGGTTATGTGAAATAGTCATAATCAGCTTCTAGATTCACTAGCGAACGAAAAAAGTTAGAATCACTTTGAAAATGCCTTAAAAGACAAATATATAATCATCATGGAAATTCTTCCTGTTTTCTAACGCCGACTAGTTTTTCCTATTTATAAGGTACTATTAAAATTCATATGAGCAAGTCTTAAATTCCAACTACAGTTTTATGAATATGGAATAGGTATTCTTGGTAGAAAAACTCTTGAAAGAAATATATGGCATTTATAGTTCTAACTTGTTAACGAAGTTTGTGGAATTTGAGACATTATATAATGGTTAATTATAAGATCGATGCGAAAACAAATTTAATAGGTTATTTGGGATATCAATTGACTATCAGTAAGAAGATTTAATTAGCCATTTTGGACAAATTTCATCTAGTTCATGTTACTACAAAGGAAAATACATCGTTTTTATATAAAATATCCCTGAAAATACTTATTCAGTTAATTAAAATTCAACCAGTCTCATTAGTCATAATATCAACTATTAAACACTGCAGTACTATGTGTTTGTGAATGTATGTTATTAAAAAAGAGAAATAAATAGTTAAGTGCAAATTGCATTCATGCGGTACAATTTAGAAAATGAGCATGCATTAATGAGGCTGATAGTTCGTTTGACTGTAAAATCATGAATATTTAAAGAATTTTTATTATAAAAAGAGTAGGTAGGCTCTATTCTGTATCAAAAACGGTCCATTCATGGTTGCCTGGAAGAGATGACTCTGAGCGATAAGGCAGCCCTTTGATACACTACCAAAAAAAAATATTTTCGTGTCTTTTAGTGTTTCAATAAAGTGTAATTGTATTATTTTGTATTGTGGGTACTTACGTGTTCATCTAATGAATACGTCAATTCTCCGTCGTCGTACAAAACGAACCATCTCCGCTGCCATCTCTGTAATAAAAGAAAAAGGTACAATTAGTATTGAAAAAAAAAAATTTTTTTTTGCTCATTGATATTATTGATGTTATTTATTTTAATTTAATCTAGGCCTTTTTGGCCACTTCTAAATTGATCTTGAAAAAAAAAAAATTACATTAACATTAAACCAACTTAAAATCCAGGACACCATAAAGCAGTAAAGTTAAGACAAATAACGAGCCCGAACACGGTCTATCTATTTTAGTACTGAAGATCCTATAGCTACCTTCCGAATCCATCGGATGAGCTCCATGGTACCGTATTATTGCATTGTCACGTGATATATATGTGTGTTCTAAATTACAAGTCAATAAAATCGGGCAGTTGGCCAAATTTAGCTCGTAAGTTCCCGCCCGAACTAACACAGTATATTACATTTTACTTTTATACTTCTTTGTTACAAATTATAACGTAATAATAATATTTCCCACAGTTCTGATCAGTTCAAAGCAAAGCAGTAATGATTACGTTAATGCAACCAATTTTAAAGGTTCAACGGTCGACCTTAGGATTCTCGAGTCTTAGTTACTAACCTCGGGTAAATGTCGTAAACGAATATTAAATTGTTGAATTAACTAAGGACTTTTTTGTGAAAGAAGACGTGTATGTAAAAGGTGAGCGTTCACCTCACATAGTATTTGGAACGCGTATATATCAGTACGCGTAAAGACCACTAGTCCTAAGTTCTTCCTCCCAGAGTTGTATTCCTCATGTCTGTAGGTTTATGACAGATTTCAGTGTAATGCATTTCTTTAAACACTCGCGGTTATGTACATCATTTACACTATTACTAAACGGGTTATTACCACGATTATTTTTAATTGAGCGGTCCCGATATTTCAGCACTGTTTCAAGCGCTATGGTCACGGGAAGACTGAGGAACTGCGGGTAGGTCATTTAATAAATAATCGTGGTAAGAACCCGTTTAGTAATAGTGTAAGTGATTCAGTGTAATGCGTCGTAAATAAATGAGTCCAAGAAGAAGTTACCAGTACTCAAACTCACAACGCAAAACACAGTCACATAGTTTGGTTATTGGTAGCAAAAGAGAGTGACATATCAACACACAAGTACACAAAGTTTTCAATAAAACTGAATGAAACATTGAGACATCACAACCTGTCGCGACCGAAACTAGAAAGTCTAAGGATGACCTGGAATCTAGGACGTACAATCTAGGCCATCCATATAAGGCTGGATAAATTGCACCTAAAATTGTACGGTAATCGAACTGCGCACATGAATCACTGGTTATAATATGCAATCTTGGAGCAAATACGATAGGAGAAGAATATCTTTGCTATATGAATATAAGATAGCTTTGACATGAATTAGAAATAGTGGTAAGGTACTGTCTCCTGGACTGAGAATGGTAATAATTTACCATCGGGTGGGCTATCGGGTCATCTGCTTACCAGGAATTTTGAATGAACCGATGGCTGGTCTGCGTAGCAATTGAGATATTTACAACGTGTTTATACGAGGCTACCGACGCTCATGGTCTTCTGCAAAGTTGGGCAATACTCAAAGCCCTTACACTTCAAGTCTTTTTTTTTTTAAGAAATAAATGTTACCATTTTATTTTATACTAGATGACCCTCGCAACTTCGTCTGCGTCACAAAGGGGTTCAAACAGTACTCGCAATGTTGTTATTTGCGCGGATCGCGTTGGGTATACTTTTTTGCGTTTTATACTCGTCATAACTTCTCAACGAAAAGTCCGATTGGAATAAAACAAAAAGTAATTTACTTCTACATTAATAATCTTGATAACATAATACTTAATTTGGATAAGGGTTAATATAACGATACTCATGTAACGTTAAATTAATTTTTCGGACATTTTTTTTATTTTTATAAACATAAAAGCGGTTATTGTGACTAAACTATGATAGTTAGATATATGCTGTCGCGGACTTTTTTGTTTGTCTTACAAAGACCTAAAAACCCGTAGTACATCATTTTGTTCTATTGTCAATAGTTTTTGCAGCGTACGCATAAATAGGTTTTCGATATTTCACCTCGTCTTACAAATTCGATATTTTCATACGGATCCCTAATTTTTTTGAAAATAAAATATAGCCTATGTTACTCGGGGATAATGTAGCTTTCCGAAGGTGAAAGAATTTTTGAAATCGGTCCAGTAGTTTCGGAGCCTATTCATTACAAACAAACATACAAACAAACAAACAAATCTTTCCTCTTTATAATATTAGTATAGATAGTATAGATAAAAACTCGTATAAGTATCTTTTTGTAACACACCGCGAAACCCAGAGAAATCATTACCAAACTATAGCGTGTTCTTGTTATTATGTCTTCAGACTACTTCAGATACTGATGGGCGCAGTCCCAGATCAGAGCCGCACACCTCTGAGGTCATTTTTATAAATTATAAAGAAACACTTCTTCGTCTGCACATACCACTGTAATTCATTAAATCATCTTATTTATTATTTATTTATTTATTTAATACTTTATTGTACACCAGGTAAAGAAAATTACAGTGAATTATAGTAGTTAAAAAATAAGCACAAAAGGCGAGCTTAACTCAAAAATGAGTTTTCTACCACTTAAATACACTTCTTAAATACACTCTTCTTATTTACATCATCCCATTAACACTAATCGACTCCTGGTATCTAAGCTCAAGTGCAATTCATAAACTCTGGGTGCTGGAAAGTAGGCTCGCTACCGGGTCTGGCACCAGGTCGTCGGGTCACAACTTGTTCATTGAAAGACTATTAATGACAGGTTGAGGGTTTAAATATTGCTGGTGAAATTAACTGGTTTTAACACTTGATCGTCTTGTTAGTTGATGATTCAGATAGTTATTTCCAAGTAGTTTGGGGTCAGGTAAGTCCAGAATATAAGTATAATTTTAAACGATGTGTGTGCTGATAGCTTCATAGAACGGTTGTTTTCCATAGAAGAGTTTAAGAACGAAGTCCTAATTGATTTTAAAGAAAATTATGTGTTAAAAACGAAGAAGGTATTGTTATATGCTATGACATATCCTTCTTTAAACGGAGGGTGAAAAAGAGCTGTTAGTATTATATTCGGTGATATTTAGCGGTTTGACGTCTGTTCCTGTCAATACTAAGATTCGCAGTAGTGACCTCATAACATCAAATGAACCGTATGCTCATCCACCAGACAAATAAATAAAAAAGTTGAGTGGTGTCATGGGACACCCGAATAGAACGAAGTTCCTTTCGATTAAAAGATATCTTATAATTTAAAAGGATCGTGTTTTAAAAGATTTTGTACACAGCGCCATCTAGCGATAATCATCTAAAACAAAAAGTGTCGTGACAACTTTTCGTAAGGTTTTTTTCCGTCTAGCCTCCTTTCGATAACGCGCGATAAGGAACTTCGATTCCAAAAGACATGGCTTAAATCTTGTTTTTAAATAAAAAAAACAGAATTGTAACCAGAAATACCGTTTCCTCGAACAGGTACAACCAGCTAAGCAATTATCCTGTTATCAAGGGACAATCGTCAACAATAGGACGGGGAAAGTGGGTCGCGGGCTAATGGTCACTGGACGATACGGCGTCCGATAACGGACCGGTAACCGGACGTGCCGGACCGGATCTGAGGACACTAGCACTCTTAGATTTACTTAATGTTCCAGAATTTTGATTTGGTATGTGTATTGTAGTCTTTATAGTAGTGCCAACACAGAAAAACAACGGCTGAAAACCATCAAAAGAAGGAAATTGGAGTATCTGGGGCATATGATGAGAAGTCCGAAGTACGATTTGCTACACTTGATCGTACAGGGTAAGATCCAGGGGAAGAGAGCTGTGGGTAGAAGGAGAACATCTTGGCTGAAGAACTTGCGCCAGTGGTTCAACAAAAGTACTCGTGCTTTGTTTCGCGCTCTATATCAAAAGTACAGATCGCCTTAATGATCGCCGACCTTCGATAGAAGATGGCACAGGAAGAAGAAGAAGTAGTCTTTATATAAGCTTTGATAAACTATGTAATGTCGGGCGGAATCTTGCGAGTTTTAAAGATTTAAGCGCACATAGGGATATAGGGACAGAAAAGGCGACTTTGTTTTATACTATGTAGTGATAATGTATATTTCCGGTAACTATAAGGTTTATATTTTTTCAAAGATCGTTAAATTAGAATCATAGCTGAAGTTAATTGATAGCGTATAAAGATTTTATTACCTGACTTATTTCTATTTAATTCAGTTTAAAATACGTCTTTAATTTTACGATAAACATAAATAAGTAATCAGTCAAGATAACATCTTTATTCTTAAAGGTTGTTTTTCTCTTTTTAATATACGACAGTTTGGAATCGTTCAAAAATAGTTTAATAAAACATTTGATGGCATTAAAGTCAAGATTAAAGTGTATTTAACTGGCTCTTATTTATGAGATGAAAACTCTTTGGGTTTTTGGCGGGAAAGTGTACAAAATGGACGACGAAGAGTACCCAAAAAAGGGCAGTATTGTAAAATTATTACCTATTTCTACCATAAATAATGTAGGTATATGTCTATTTGTCTATTACCTAGTACTTTTCTATACGATTTAGCGCCATCTACTGGGTCCAAAAGAATTCTATATTATAATCCATATAGTATGCGTGTGTTATATATAGGTGGATAAATTTGGTGAGTTATTTTTGTGTGATTTCTTTACAAATATGTTAACATCCTCACATACCTACTTTCTCATTTGTAATGTTAGTGGCTTTCAGATTTATAAAAGTGCACACTTTAAAATCTAATATATATAAACCTCGTGTCACGATGTTTGTCCGCGATGGACTCCTAAACTACTTAGCCAATTTTAAATTAAATTGGCACACCGTGAGTGGTTTGGTCCAACTTGAGAGATAGGATAGCCTAGATCAAGGTCTGATGATGGAGCTGGAAGGGGACCACAGGAACTCCGTCAATAAGCAAGCTAACCTTATCGTGTTTAGGCTCTAATGAAGCGTTGTGATGAGTACTTTTGGAACAAATCCTATACGACGCAGACGAAGTTGCGCGGGGCAGCTAGTGTATTGTAAAAATATTCAAAATTAAATTTCATTACAAAAGTAACCAATGCAGATTAACAGAGACAAAAATAAACAAAATTTGCGTATTAACTAGATGCCGAAAGCAATGATAATCACAAAACCATGTCGCAAAGGGTTGCGGCACGCGTGCTTCTGTATCAGCCAATCAGAGCACGCGACCGTCACTTATCAGCCAATCAAATCTCGCGTTTGATTTCGCGCCGCCGCACAGCACGATCGCAGGGTATCACCGGATCGCATTCTCGTAATTTCTACGCGGTATTTCCGCCGGTAGCTTTTCAGCCATTTTTTGTGGCCACATCGTTCAATTAGTAGGAATGATTTGAGTTATTCGTGAGCATTTATTGGGTGTTTTATAATTATATTGTTATTTTAGGGTTGGCGCTTCTTTACAATATTCTTTGGTCTTTTTAGTGTTGCCAAGCTACTAAATTGTTTTTTTTAGTTTGTACACGTAGCGTGGCGTATGAGTATCGAGGAATTTTATAGAAATAAAAATAAAGAAACGAATGATTTTTATTTGAAAACTAATGCTTGTATTACAAAGATCTATTGAAATCGATTTTGACCACCTTCCGAATCCATCAGCAGGTCAGCGCCATTTTGTCATATTGCATTGTCAAGCGATATACGAGTACACCTTCGTGCAAAATGTCAGCTCAATCGAAAACCGCGAAGTTTGTCTAATTTATTTTGCATGATTCCACCCTTCATATTCCCTTCGGTATTCCCAGAGCGCTATGACTTGTCCTTCTTCAAACGAGGCTTGAGGAGGGTCCTTAAAGTTAGGTCGTAGGTAGCGACTCCTTAATGTCCCCTGACATTGCAGAGGTTCATGAGCGACGGTAACCACTTACGATCAGGTGGCCCGTTGGCTCGTCTGCCTACATGGCAATAAAAAAAAAGAACATAGTTACATCCAGTGCAAGTTAATATAAAGCTCGTAAAAAAATAATAAACGTCAGATCACTTATCGACGCGACTGTACAAGTGTTGTGACTACACCGAACGAATTGTTCTCGATTGTCGATCGATCATCGAGCAATCGAATAAAAAATCGATACGGACTGATATTACCAGTTTTTGTTAAGATTACTGGATTATGTAATTTACGAAATTAAAACATTAGTATGGAGATATTAAAAACGCAATGATCTGTAATGATAATAATTTGGTGTACAAGTGAATTAACTGAATGTTTTTATTAATTGTAAAAGTTTATTGACTGGTGTTTTATACAAAGTTCCTTATCGCGCGTTATCTAAATGGGGCTAGACGGAAAAAAATGTTACGAAAAGTTGTCACGACACTTTTTTGTTTTAGATGATTATCGCTAGATGGCGCTGTGATCAAAATCTTTTAAAACACGTTCCTTATTTGTTTTAGATGATTATCGCTAGATGGCGCTGTGGTCAAAATCTTTTAAAACACGTTCCTTATCACGTGTTACGTTAGGTAAAAAAAATAATAAGATATCTTTTAATCGAAAGGAACTTCGTTCTATTCGGGTGTCCCATGACACCTCTCAAGTTTTTCTTATTTTTTATTCAGTTTAGTAATTATAGTTTGTATTATAAGCGTGGTCTTTTTATGGTCATCTTTTATCACATTATCATTCACACAATGAACCTTCCTCCCCTATTCTATTGCACTTAATCATCATTCTTTAATCGATTTGTGGTTATTTTAATCGAATTTGATAAAAAAAGGGTATGCACTGTAAATTAGCTTATATGAACCGCACGCCACTGCTGACTATCCTCACTAACCATTGTCTCTAACTGTTAACATCAACATTCAGGGTGCTTTGACAGCCATAAAAAATTGCAAAAAACGAAAGTAATTTTCGATACGGATCTGAACTCACGACACTAAGCCACGTCTTGATCGTATTACTGTAATGACATATTAAGATTTTATTACGACACCAGGAGCGATGGACAGGGCCTGATTTAGGGGACTTGGTCCGAATTGCAGTCGCGCGACGGGAAAGAGTGCCTTGGGCGTAACGCGTCGCGCCGTCCCTCATAACCCCGTGCTGGGTTCTGGCCTCAGCCGGGGTTCGGACGCTGAGTGTGAGCGGTTGGAGGTTTTAGTGCGGTTCAACTCCCACATAACCCGCCCGCGGGGCGGGCGGGGATCCGGTGATTTCCTCCAACTAAAAAAAAAAAAAAAAGTCAAGCTAGGCTCTCTGAAGTCGGATATACTTTGACAAACTGGAGAGTATGGGACTGGGTCCGACTTGCGGTGAAACTGGGCTCCTTGAAACTAGGAGGGCTTAAACAGGTAAAGAGTCTGTGTAAGATGGTAACGACTAACCATCCGGTGGATCAGGTGGATCGAAGGCTTAACACAATGCATGGTAAAATAGGGAATAATAAAAAATACCAATGGTTACCTACAATATATTCTATCAAATTGAGTATCGTGTGAAGATTTTTGGTTGTATGACGCTATTTTGAACTTGATGAACTCTTGACATTCGTCACTGTGTCCCGAGTTTTAGATCTACAGTAACTCACTGCAAATCTTTATTGGAAGTAGTCACTAATGGTACCCAATTGTGTAGAATATAAGTATCTAAATAAGTCCCTGTCGCAAAAACCGCCTTACTACACACACTTTATGTATCATTTCTCAAAATGCACCTTATTACGTAACAGCTAAGCCTTAGATTACTAAACACCGATGTTATCAGCGCTTCTGTGCGGCGTGCCTAGTTTATCTATAGAAAATCTCAAAATCGTTTAAAAATAGCTGTCATTTGACGAAATTAGCGGCATAACGGTATGCAAACTGATGGGGCTGAAATAATACAAATACTAGACAAATAATTTATTTTCAAATTTATACCTAACTAGCTTTTGCCCGCGACTTCGTTCGCGTGGACTTCAGGTTCGTCCCGTCTATATTATTTTAAAAAATTGTAGCCGTTGTGTTATTCTGATGTATAAGCTATATTGTGGTAAAGTTTCATTCAAATCCATTCAGTAGTTTTTACGTGAAAGAGTAACAAACATCCATACATCCATACTTGCAAACTTTCGCCTTTATAATATATATTAGATATTAGATTTACATAAAAAGTTTAACAATGGTCACCGTGTTAGACCAAGCTTGTATCGTCGTAAGGAGTTTTAGTGGAGTGCCGTAAGCTAAATACCTCGGAATTCCAGGATAGTCAATTAAAGTGCACCCCAATTCCGCGTGTAGAAATTTTGCTTTATTCTGAGAAAGGTTAGAAAAAATCTAGGTCATTACAATCTACAACTAGGTTTTTCTGCGAGCACCAGAATCAGAATCAACTTTATATTCTTCGGGTTTAAACAAATTCATTTCAAACGATCTATGGGTGGCTTCCCGGCACCTTACAAACAAACAAGTTGCTTAATGAATTACAAGATTATTGAATTCAAGAAACGGGCTGTAGAAAAAAAAATGAAAAATAACTTTATTGATCACTTTTGTTGATACAATATTAATCTGAATTCCCTGTTCCTTAAAGTAGGCTTATCGTCGGTGTCTTAAGGGGCAGTTCCTTCCCGTTTCAAGTCGACATAAGTTGGTACATACAAGAATGGTTAAGAAAAGTAACACGTGCACAAAAAAAAAAAAAAAAAATTGAGATTACAAAATTACAATCAGAAGATAAATGTTATTTACAACTACAACACATATAATTTGAATAACAAAACATAGACATATGTGTAATAACTACGTAAATAAGTCTATCTACTGAATGAACTAAAGCAATCTTCTTATTTTCAAAATCATACAAGAAAAAGCAAACATACAAAAAACAGCTAATCCTCCTTTTTGTCCGTTGAATCAATTGATTTTCAATTTGAATTCAATTTCGTTTCAAATTAATTTTAAATTGGTGAAAAATGAGAGCTAAACGTTTTCCTGTCTCAGACATTTTGTTTCAAAAGTAAGCGATTGAAATTTTATTGCTGAAACAAAATGGATGAAGTTCTGGTGTTCATTAAACAATGTTAGAAGAAAATGAAATTTAGGTACATAACATTTTTTACACGAAATTATCTGTACTTTCATACACGTGTTATGTATAATGTTTTTTTTTTAATCCATTTTGTTTTATTAGGTGTACAACTTTGCTTCCGCCGTTTTGCATAGATGGCTGTAGCGGTAAGTGGTAGTGGAAATAAATAGATCGTAGATGTCATACAATAAGCTTAGGCATTTGTAAACATAACGCCATCGAAATATTAGTCGATTTGTATCTGGATCATAAAGTTATTCTCGATTAAACATGTCAGCTTACGAGCCAAATTGTCGTCATTTGCGGGAGGTTTTAATTTTCTGCTTTAATATGAAGAAATCTGCGGCTGAGGCTCATCGAATGCTCTCAAATACCTATGATGAGGCCGCTATTAGTGAAAGAACGTGCCGAGAGTGGTTTCAATGCTTCAAGAACGGTGGTTTTGAAGTCGAAGAAACCGACTGAAACAATCACAGGCGATCGTTATCGCAACGCAATTAATGCGTTTGAGCCGAGCATTGAAAGACAAACGGCCGCAATACAACGAGAGACATGATAAAGTGATTTTACAGTACGACAATGCTCGACCCCATGCGAAAGTGGTCAAGACATACTTGGAAACGTTGAAATGGGAAGTCCTACCCCACCCGCTGTATTCTCCAGACGTTGCTCCCTCGGACTATCACTTGTTTCGATCAATGGCACACGGCCTGGCTGACCAGCACTTCCGATCTTATGAAGAAGTAAAAAATTGAATTGATTCGTAGATCACTTCAAAAGATGACCAGTTTTTTCAACGCGGGATTCGTACGCTGCCGAAAGATAGAAGAAAGTAGTGGCCACCGATGGACAATACTTTGAATCATAAATGTATAACCAGTTTTTTACAATAAAGCCTCAAATTTCGGAAAAAAACGGCGGAAGCAAAGTTGTACACCTGTATTTTTTTCCATCCGAGTGTATTTGTTTATGATTTAATTTTAGGCGAAGATTATTAAAACATAAATCGTTCAATAGGAAGAACGTCTTTTTTACCTTTCTATATCAATAAAAATGTATTTTTTTAAAAACCTTCATGCAGACAACAGTACCAGTTATGACCAGTCGACATTAAAAGTGACTGTGCCTCGTGACCTCGACCCCAGTGGCCCCCGTGACCCCTGGATAAACACTATTTATTTAAATACAGTAATTCGTCTCGCTCAATTTCAGATATTTCATTTTTACAAGTTACATTTCGAAATATCGATTAGGCGCTACCTTAATCTTTTGGTGCAGGGTTGTCAGTAAATCTATTTATTAAAACGAATCGATTTTTTTATTTTTTATATTTAATGTCAAATTGTATAAAAAAATATATATGCTCATAAAAGAAAAAAGACATGCCCGCCGAATTTCTTGTCAGTTCTTCTCAGGATTTTTTTGTGTCCGAATTGGTGGTAGCTTTTAACTTTTTACGTCAACAAGAATGAGTACGTCATCAATGTTGAAAATAAAGTATTTCATTTCATTTCATATTTTTTCAATCTATTTTTTTGTGACAGAACTTCTACCCGCCTCGCAGGTCGGGTATGTGGAAGTCTTACCCCGTCTTAGGATAGAACCCAGCACGTGATTGGGCGAAGTAAGTAAGAGATATAAAACTCGCTTTGCTCAGTATATGTGGATGATGTTATATTTTGATTTATTTACGACAGAATAATATTAATGGTTATATTATTAAATAGCTGACCCGGCAAACGTTGTTTTGCCATTTAGGGGTGGACTACCGCTAACATTTAGGGGGATGAAAGATAGATGTTGGCCGAATCTCATAGATACCGGATAAGCACAAAAAATTTCATCAAAATCGGTCAAGCCGTTTCGGAGAAGTATGGCAACGAAAACTGTGACACAAGACTTTCATATATTAGATAGATAACACAGAACCCATTGTAACTGCAAAATTTATGCGATAATTTATGCTTAGAAACAAAACAATAACTTTAGACATAGACATCTTCTTCTTTCTTATAAAAATGAATTGCTGTTCGTTAGTCTCGCTAAAACTCGAGAACGACTGAACCGATTTGGCTTATTTTAATCTTGAAATATTCGTAGAAGTCCAGGGAAGGTTTAAACGGTTAGAAAATTTCCTTACGTGACGCAGACGAAGTTGTGTGGGCCAGCTAGTAGACAATAAATTTGCTATTATTTCGCGACATCCCTAATAAAATTTCGTAAATTGAAATAAGAAATTGTCCGCACGTAACCCTAAGTAAACGTGGATTCTCGATGGATTTGTAATGATTGAGAAAATAAATCGAAAAATCGGCGCATCGCAATTTCCAGTGTTGCCGTTTCAAAAACTTTTTTCACCAAAATCTAAGGTTAAATGTCACAATAATGTAAAGATGTATCGCCATCCGAAATCACCATCAAATTAATTCCGATTTGGAATGGACTCCCGTCCGCGGTGTTCCCGGAGCGCTATGACATGTCCCTCTTTAAACGAGTTTAAGAAAAGTCCTGTATCGGTAGGCGATAGATAACAGCCCCTCATTGCCCTGGCATTGCAGAGGTTCATGAGCGACTGTGACCGCTTACCATCGGATGGGCCGTAGGCTCGTTTATCTATCTTGCAATAAAAAACACTACGAAAAATTTGCAAATGCAGTATTGTTAAACATCAAAAATAAAATGATGTTTCCTTTCAGCAAAACATCCTATCTCTAATATTTAAGGGACTTCCCGTTCATGTCGCATAGTTTTGGGACAATGTATAGTTAGATCTTAAACAAGAAGAGATACAAATATCTCAGCTTACTACCATTGCTAAACAAAATACAAATGTTTCACAATTCAATTCATTCCAAACCGATTAATGAATCGAAAACAAATAAACAAGAACGTTAAGCATTAACTAAACAATTTGCAATTCACGAAAACCATGTACATTGCGAAGATAACTTCGATCAAATATATACACAGATACACGATAAGAGCGTAATAATTTATTTTAAAGAAAACTTTTTAAATACAAGCTTTTAAGATCCTGGATATCATGTAGCACATGCATGTGCATGTAGTGCTAGCTACCACAAGTTAAATGAGCCCAAACTCGGTAAAACGAAAGACTCCTTAAGAGGTTTTTGGAACGAAGTTCCTTATTGCGCGTTATCGAAAGGGGGCTAGACGGAAATTCTTATGAAAAAGTTGCCACGACACTTTTTTTGTTTTAGATTATCGCTAGATGGCGCTGCGATTAAAATCTTTTATTACAATTCCCTCACTAATTAATCGAAAGGAACTTCGTTCCATCCGGGTGTCCCTTGACACCTCTCAAGTTTTTTTTCATTACCATGTAGCTGACAGCCACATGATCATGAGTGGTAACTGTAGCTCATGGACCTCTGCAATGTCAGGGGACAATGCGGGGTCGCAACACTTTATGTAATGTAATTTGGAGCAACCATTTTATACTGTTTGTATATCTACTAATATAAGATCAATGGCTTAACTAAACAGTTTGCGGTCCACGAAAACCGTGTAAGTTGCGAAGACTGCTTACAACGTTTTCATCATTCCGCGTGAGGTGACGCAACGAATACGGCAAGGCACGCCAATCGATTCAATATTGCTTTATTGGATATGCTCGTGATGAAATATGGGTTGGGTTCTGTGTTCAAATTAACATTTCGTTGTTTTCAATCTGGGTGAAAAAATCGTGAGATGCTGTTTTAGGCTGTACGGGTGTTACTGTTGCTTGGTCTGTCATAGTTGTCAACTGTCAAATTGAAGTTTAGCCATGTGGTGACGGATAGAGAAGCAAAGATATAAAGGGTTTTTTCACTTCTAGGTTCATTTAAATGGGATCTCCAATTTGTAAGGTCGTTGATTTTGCTAGTATTTAGTTGTTTTTTTTTGCTCTTGATGTATATCTAGTTAAATTCGATTTAATAACAGTACTGACTATCTAACAGTCACTAAATAGAGCGCAAGACAGTCTTAAACTAACCAACGCACACTAAAATGAGCCGTTATTAAGTCTTATCTTTCCGATTTTCATTCAAACATTCTTGTTGTTGCGTTGCTGCCTTATTGTGCGCTCACTTTAAAATGGCAACGATAATATAACCGTTTGTGACGTGCTGCGATGTGATCCGTCAAACGGGATGCGGTTACGATGACGGCTCGGTTACGCATCTCAACGGTTGAACGATCATGATCTATGATGTGACGTATTGGTGATTTTTTGTCGAATGTGAGATGGAAATTTTCCGTTTTGAAGATAAAAATCCTGATTTTCCATTTTTTTTTTTTTTAATCGCCGTGCAGGTAGACAAGCTGGGTCACCTGATCGGACCTTTGGAATTTCAGGGGACACCGTGGGGCATCCTACCCACGATTTACCTTTAAGAAATTTCTTCAAGCAATGATGCATAATATGTGTTTACAAACAAATGACACAAACCTTCTTTTTGAATAAGTCTATTTACTAAAAAAGTCACACCATAATCCATTGTTTTGTTATAACCACTCAACTGGGATCGGCAACCAAATTGGTTTGTTTACTTTTACCAAGTCTGTGGCAGGAGCCAAAATTGAGCACAGTTCTAAAACTTGTTTTGTTTACATTTTTTAATCGTCTCATATTTTACGGAGATGATACATTTTCGCTGAAAATGCAATACAGCGTCGTTTAGTAATAAAGATTTACAAAAATATAAGGTTTAATTCAAAATCAAAATTATTAGAAAAAAATGTTTTTAAAAAGGGGCTCAAACACGGTATTGATTCCGAACGAAGTCCCCAGTTTCGCTATCTAGCAAATAGTGACGTTCCCAGTTGAGTGGTTAAAGACATAGGGAGAGACATACAGCGTGAAGCGACTTTTTTTGTAGTGATGATAAAACAAGTGAACATCGTATTACTTTATCACTTCGGGTATTGGCCCACCTCTCACTCCCACCACTGTAACTCCTGTGTAGCCAGGATCCACAGCGGTGACCATCGTAATGACTCTGAGCAGTGAAGCCCAGGAAAACCCGAGGGAAAGCTAACTTGTCTTGGACCCCGCAACGAATTTAATCAGAAGATGATAGAAGGAGTAGGAAAAACATGAGTTTTGACTTCCCTTCTCGCAAAAGCGGGAGACAATAAAATAAAATTGAAGATGCATTACGCCAGAATTGAGAAAAGCACCACGGACATTTTATTAAATTTATTGGACCTATGCGGTGAGCTGTTGTACTATTTAGGATGCCAATAATAGGTATGGCAAAAACGTTTACTTTATCACTTTCTTTCAAATACTTTTTTTGTGAAAACGTCATCCGCCATTTTGTATTTCGCCTCGAGTCAAAAGGCTGTTTCATTAATTTATTTAACGAACGTATAAAAATGGAGTTTCGCCATAATGCCTAACTGCAATTATAATATAATTAAGGGGGTTTTGTATCGTTAATGTATTTTTAAACTGACCATTTATCTTGCCCACTAATTGCGTTTGTATTTCAATCAAATGTTTTGTTATTCATTTTATTGTTTTTAAACTTAATCATTAGTTTATTCAATTAAGGAGATTTACTAAAAAATAAACGGTGCTTTTGTTTTATTGAAACGAAGTTCCTTAACGCGCGTTGTGAAAGGGGGCTAGACGGAAAAAATTCTTACGAAAAGTTGTCACGACACTTTTTTTGGTTTAGATAATTATCGCTAGATGGCGCTGTGATCAAAATCTTTTAAAACACGTTCCTTATCGCGCGTTACGTTAGGAAAAAAAAATAAGATATCTTTTAATCGAAAGGAACTTCGTTCTATTCGGGTGTCCCATGACACCTCTCAAGTTTTTTTTATGATATTTATGAAAAAAGACATGCTCGTCGAGTTTTTTACGTCAATTCTTCTACGGATGGTGTTAGTAAAACGAGCCCAAACGTGGGTGTGTAGTTATCTTTTTTTAGTAGATATAGGAGTTCTTATTACCTATTGACTCACCGGATCACTTCCATGGTACCATAAAATTGCAATGTGTTGGTCAAATTCAACTCAGAAGATTCTCGTACACAGTTACTTCCAATCCAAGTTTTTTTTTTGTTTTTTTTTTATTGCCATGTAGACGAGCTAACGGCCCACCTGATAGCAAGTGGTTACCGTCGCTCATGAACCTCTGCAATGTCAGGAGACACTGAGGGGTCGCTACCTACGACCTAACTTTAAGGACTCTCCTCAAACCTCAAATAAAACTTTAAAAAATCAATTCTTTTCCAAACATCAATCACGTCACCGCCCGTACAAGTTGCGCAACAAGTTGGCAGACAAGTCGACGCCGGCTGATTGATTAAAGAGCGCTCTCCCATTGTTTCGAACTAAAGGTTATGTATGATTATGGGGATTTCGGTTCGTGTACCGCTTAACAAGAAATGTCAGGTAATCCAACATATGTCATGTCGGGGCCTGTGAGTTTAGTGTGGGCGGGAAATTAAATGTGTACGCAAAACTAATGTAGCTGTAGAGGATAAGTTATAGGTACAGAAGTCGTTTTGTTAACCCTTTCACGCTCAAAGGAAATATTTTTCTCTTCTATTCTACAAAAATCGTTATTGATTATTATTGAATCGAATTTTTTTTTAATGAATGTCAAACGTAGGTACGTTGTGTTAAAATGTTTCCCATGAAATTTATAGGAAATTTGTACACCCTACTATGTTTTTCTAGTGATATCTCTTACTTTACAGAATAACTTAAATATTGTGTAGTATTCGCATATTTATTCTCAGCCATCTTATTGTCGTGAAAGAGTTAAATAATTTAAAATTTTGGACAAGAACCGTTGGTTCTTGCGATGGTATAACTACAATTCCGTTAATTGACATCTAGGTTTATTGATAGAGCTGTATTTTCGATATCTTTATCTACCACATAGTATAATCTTTCTTATATATAAAATGAATTGCTGTTCGTTAGTCTCGCTAAAACTCGAGAACGACTGAACCGAAATCTGAATCTTGAAATATTCGTAGAAGTCCAGGGAAGGTTTAAACGGTGAGAAAATTTGCTTATGTGACGCAGACGAAGTTGTGTGGGCCAGCTAGTCATAAATATAACTTAGTAAATGATAGGTAACGGCCCCCAATACCCGTGGCATTGCAGACGCTTATGAGGGACGGTAACATCAGATTGACCGTATGCTTGACTATCTATCGTGCAGTAAAAAACCTCCTTAATAGCTCTAATTTTAACGTCCATTTTTGCAAAAAAACTAACTCCGAACTGTTTCAATAGGTATGTTGTGTTGGTGAGAAAGTTCATCAAGCAAGATTACTATGGCGTTTTACTTCTGTAAGGTAAATATATTGTGGCTGTAAATACATGTGTGTTGTGTAGCCCCGGGTGCTAGTGTATAATTTTGATGCCTTGAGCTAATCACGGTTATGGCTATTTTAATGGCGTGTCCTGTAAAAAATCGCTAATTTAAGAAAGCGACTGCCATCCATATTTCAAGCATAGCACTAAAAGTACTTGTTAGATCTTTTTCAAATTTATACGAGACTACGCCAAAATATTTTTATTCTTTCTAACAAAAAAAGAATCATCGAAATCGGTTTGTCCCGAAAATAAATATACATACGCAAAAAAGCAAATTGTAAAATCTTATCTGTTAAAAATGATGCATTTTCAAATATAGCTCCAAGAGTTCGATCATTTAATTAAATAAAAAAAAAAATAAGTCATCCGAATAGGTCTACCCTATCGATACTCTCAAAATTTTCCATACATTGAAACAATAGACACAAAAAGACACATTGTAATCTCGTCCAGTTTGATAATTAGTAACCTCAGGGGCCGAGGACCTGACGAGATCACGCATACAATGAACCACGCAAAAACTAGTGGACAATGATGACAGGCCGTTACCCTGGCCACAAAACTACTTACTATACAGCAATAAACTAAATCCATTTTGACAGATGCATGTATTGGCGTCCAGGGATGATGAAGCGAAACTTAAACCTTGGTGTTGTAACGTGTCCCGTCACCTCGTCCAATCTCGTGCTGGGTTCTGTCTTCAGCCGAGGTTCGGACGCTGAGCGTGAGCGGCAGGTTTTAGTGCGGTTCGACTCCCACACATTCTTAATCAGGAGGTAGAATAATATATTTTGAAGCGGAGGGATGAACACAGAGGTTCCAAGTAAAAGTAATGAACTCTGCCCCTCTGGAGTGTGGCGTGATAATAAAAGGGAGATGAAGGAATCATCTAAAATAGCAACTAAAATTTGATTTCGTAGACATAATGTATCTAAAACATTTGTTACTAGTACCAATGTATAAGTTTGGTCAAAGCTATTTGCCTTATATTTTACTTCTGTAAATACTTGTTGTCCTGGTGGTTAAGACTTTTTTCATTGAGTGGTAGTTCTAATGCTTTCTATATATGAAAACAACCGTGTTGAAAGATGGGAGAGGCAAAAACTGAAGCATTGTGCTAATGAAGGCGGTAAAAAGCTTGTAATGATGGTTAGAAGGAATGAGTGTTATGAATGGTGTGCGTTTTTTGACCGACATCCAAAAAGGGGGTAGGACTAGCTGCTGTGAATATGGGTGTTAAAGCTTAGTTTTTGTCGAAATGGACGGTTGTGGATGACTCTTTTTTAAGCAGTAATATTTATTTTGGAGTCCCATTTAATTAACGAAGTTTAGCTACTTTTTACTGTTTTATGCTTAACACATTTGCTGATAAACGAGGCCTAAATAACCCCTCCTGCGAGTTTCCTGTGGTGCGGCAAGGTAAAACGTGAACTTCCCTGCGGTGCTAAAAGAGGTGGGGTCTAATAGACCGCGTGTCGCCCATGGTGCGTGCCGATAACCCCTTGTAACGCAGCATACGATACGTATGCAAAAATTGATCTAGTAGCAAACGAGTTAAAAGACGCAGTTTTTAGAAAACTATATTTCACAATTTAGTGCAAAAAGTAACGAAATTACATTAAGATTAAATTGGAGAAAAATACCAATTGTACGTAATTCTAACATATGTTTCGACTATGTCTGATCCCTCAACTAGGGATGCCTAAGTGTGCCCAGCAGTGGTCAGAAATGGGTTGGTTCTGTACTGTACTGTTTTTACGTACAGTGAACCATTTTAAATTGCCGATAGCTCTTAAAAGGATACCACTCAGAAAGGATAAGCAGCTCTTATGACCAATAAACAAAAAAAAGAGTATTATCCGCTTATCAGACAACCCCTAGAAAGAATAAGTTTTTTACCGTTTTTTGTCGGCAGCTTAGAGAACAACATCAGGAGAATTATAGCTCTTTTCGTTGGTTTTTGTATTTTATTTATTTATTTATTTATTTAGGTACACCAACAGCAGACATAAAAGGCTTATACATATGTGTAAGTTGCATGATAACATATCTTATATGACTGCCTATTACAGGTATACACGACATATTTTTTTTTTTTTAAACAACACAACTTAAAATTAATATTTGGAATACAGTTCAAAATTACAAAGACAAAATTATAAAAGACTAAAGAGTAAAAAAAAACAGCAGAATAAGAATAAGTATTATACCTATCTATTGTTTATGTATGAGAGCTATATTTTTCTTTAAGTGCTGTGAACTGAGAATAAATTCAAAATACCCGTCAACTTACTGGTTAACATACTTCATAGATTTTTGTGATGTCAAGATATGTGACGTCAACGACGCTACCTGCGTCCTAAGGACTCTCTTCAGGGGGTGTCGAGGCGACAAGTAAGCTTTGGCGTGCAACGCGTCGCGTCACCCCGCAAAATCGCGTACTGGGTTCCGTCTTCAACCAGGGTTTTAAAGTTTTTAGAGGTTTTAGTGCGGTTCAACTTACGTGCGGGGCGGGTGGAAGTACGGGGATTTCAATTGATCAAAAAAGGTCTCTTTAAGAAGGACAAGTGGTAGTTATTCCCAGCGATAGACATACTGTTTCCTGAAGTAGATTCTCAAAGTCGGGAGAGTTTAAAAGTCTAAACAAGATAATTGTTGATACTACAGCATTCCACACGTGTTTGTTCGAAGAGAATTCGGACGTATGGTCTTACTTGATCCGTCACTTAGAGAAACAAGTTTAGTGTTGTTTTAAAACCAATGGACCACACAAATCATTGTCCGAGGATAATGAAGTGACGAAACGGAGTTGAAAGAGCGTGATCACACAAATTCCCACCGTCATGTGTGGGAGTTGAACCTCACTAAAACCCCCAACTGCTCGCACTCAGCATCCGAACCCCGACTGAGGGCAGAACCCAGCACGGGGTTACGCGGGAAGGCACGACGCATTACACAACAACGGTACTCTTTCCCATCGCAGCGCTCTCGGATGACGAACCAGCAGCAACTCAGGACACATCTTCTGGCGGGATTTTTTTTGCAGTGTAGGTAGATACTGTCGCTCACAAAATCCTGTGGTGTTAGGGGATATCACGGAGTCGATATCTACGGCCTACACATTGTATACAAGGCATAGTGAAATTGTATTTCATATACACGAAAGCCTAATCGATTTGAAAATCGACTACCTAGATGTTGTTGAGCAGAAAATATCCTTACCAGTAAGTAAGAGTCTTGAAGGACTCTCTTCAGACTCTTTATTTAAATACTTATTATAACACCACTGATTTAACTACTACTTTTTCTTTACAATTTTTTCACAACACAACTGGCTATAAACGGTGAAGGAAAACATCGTGAGGAAACCTGCATATCGGAAAAGGGTTCTAAAATCCTTTGAAGATATGTGAAGTCCCCAATCCGCATTAGGCAAGCGTGGTGGACTATGCCTAACCCCTCTTCGGAGGAGACCTGAGCTCAGAAGTGGGTAGTAATGGGTTGGTACAGTACAGTACAGTACTCATTATAAACACACATCTAATTTAAGTACCAATCCCGTTTACTAATAAAGTCAAAACACTTTTAATAAAGTCAAAACATTTTTTTGCTTTTACCTACACATTTAACTACATATGACCAGCAAAAACCAAAATTTAAAAGGTGCAATTAAGTCCTTTTTACACAAAAATACGCTGTGTTAATGCTCCGCTTTGAACGCTAATATAAGAGTTTGATACGATCAAGATCATCGATCAAATTCGGTCGTAAAAAAACTCATAATATCAAAATTTCCATAACCACAGCCCTTGAACACAGAACACGAGGATACAAAAGTTAAACTACAAAATGTTGACGAAGAAACTCATATTCTTAAACCTATTTTTACTTTTATGTAGCTAAAGAGTTTGTTTGTTTGAACGTGATAATCTCAGAAACCAGTTTTCCGATTTGAAAAATTCCTTCATTGATGGATAGGTTTTTATCGAAGAAGGATATTTAGGTCATATTATGTTTCAAAAAAAATATAGTCCGTACTAAAAGTCCAGTAATGTATCTTAAGGTATAATAATGAATTACGTAAAAATTACCTCCATTCGTGGCGCTAGTGTGTTACTAGCGGACCAGCGCAACTTTACCTATAACTACAGAACTAATAAAAACTTGAGAGGTGTCAAGGGACACCCGGATGGAACGAAGTTCCTTTCGATTAATTAGTGAGGGATTTGTAATAAAATATTATTTTTTTAAGTTATAATAATTAGTTAGTTTAAAACGACAGACGCTTTAAAATATTTTGATCACAGCGCCATCTAGCATTAATCATATAAAAAAAATAAGGAATTGTTTTACAAGATTTTAATCACAGCGCCATCTAGCGATAATCATCTAAAACAAAAAGTGTCGTGACAACTTTTGCATAAGAATTTCCGTCTAGCCCGCTTTCGATAAAGCGCGATAAGGAACTTCGTTCCAAGAAGTGCCTACAGATTTAACTTCTGTTTCATTGTCCAGGTAAATTACAACACTTCCAAGAAACACTGGAATCTTAACTACCAGGTGTCAAAAGGATCGATCTAAAGGGCGGCAAATTGGCTCTTACATTGACGGGGCCAAGTGGCAAGAAACCCATCATCTTATCCGAGAACGAAGAAAAAAACTATAAAGGATTTTTGTGTGGTGGCATATAGAAAGATATAGATAAGTACCTACTCTATTACAATATGGAACATAAATTAAAAGTAGGTTCTTAAAAAAGTCGTGGTGGCCGAGTGGTCGAAGCGCTAAAAAAGTCGTGGTGGCCGAGTGGTCGAAGCGCTTCCTTCAGTACGGGAGGTCGCGGGTTCAAATCCGGCCGGCTTGTACCTCTAAATCTCGCGTTATCGAAAGGGGGCTAGACGGAAAAAAATCTTACGAAAAGTTGTCACGACACTTTTTTGTCTTAGATGATTATCGCTAGATGGCGCTGTGATCAAAATCTTTTAAAACACGTTCCTTATCGTCGTTACGTTAGGAACTTCGTTCTATTCGGGTGTCCCATGACACCTCTCAAGTTTTTTTTTTTTATATCTAATATCCTCGCGGACCTTGTATTTTGTTAACAGACGCTGTATTTTTACAGTATAGATAAGCAAACATAGCATAAAGTCCTAAGGAGGATCCGTATTGAAATTAAAACATTTCGTTCCAAAAACATTTTCAATCGTCCATTTTTTGCTCCTAATACGTATTATTTAGTGTACATACTCGTATGTTTTCGTGTAGTGACTTCTAATTGTGCATTGACCTTTAGGATGAGGTTATGTTGACAGCGAGGTTGAAAAAATATTTTTGAACGGTTTTATTTGTAACAGCTTTCAATCGTTTAAAAGGTGAAAAGACTATCAGAAAAAAATTGGCGAAGGTCTTACGGAAGTTTTCTCTCTCTCTTTTTCTATCTTACGTAGTCGGTCTCTCTCTCTTTTCAACTTTGATGACGTACTCATTCTTGTTGACGTCAAAAGTTAATAAGCTACCACAAGTTCGGACAAAAAAAATTGTAGCCACCATCCTGAGAAGAACTGGCAAAAAACTCAGCGGGCATGTCTTTTTTCTTTTATGAGCATATTTTTTTTTAAAGTATTTTGATAGTATTATATAATTATACATTAAAAAAATAAATAAAAAAATCGATTATGTTAATGATATGACCTTGGCGAGCAACTCATTCCCACTTTGTGCAATCGTCCCAGTAATCATCATATTATAAATTAATGACAATGAAATCATATTCATAATATAAAAGTAATGAAATTACAAAAAAAAAATATTATGGCTCTCGTGAAAGTCAAAACCTTACCTTAACTACTAAAAAAACAATAAGAATACTATGCCAAAAACGCTAATCGCCAGCACAATGGCTTAGGCCGTAGATGGTCACTCGTTTTTACTGTCCGTTTTAATATATGAGCTATATATACGTATACACCATCGCGTTTTTGCGAGCACACACCATGAATTTGTAAAGGCTCGTGCCAAACTCTCGAGCGTGAAGACTTATTTAATGAAAACACCAACGGTTTGGACAGAATGATGAATTTGAACCTTTTGCATGAAGTACTTTAACCATTAGGTCCACTGCTGGGCTCAGATTAAAGGGATCAGGGAACTGTAATAGTTCACCACACAGATTGAGAACTTCACATATCTTGTGTGGTGTTGTGATAAATTCCAATTTAATATTTGTCCTTCTTCAAACGAGGCTTGAGGAGGGTCCTTAAAGTTAGGTCGTAGGTAGCGACCCCTCAATGGCCCCTGACATTGCAGAGGTTCATGAGCGACGGTAACCACTTACGATCAGGTGGCCCGTTGGCTAGTCTGCCTACGTCTAATCCTTTTTAAAATTAAGATATAGAGGGAGAAGCCGGTTTTGAAATATAACCTCCCGTACTGAAAGCAAGCGTTTCAACCACCAAAAATTGCATGAAGTAAGTTCTCGAAAAGTGGGAAATGTACTAATTTATGAAGTTATATTAAAGTATTTACTAATATTACCTAGATATACCTAACATTGAATGTTACGATTACGAACTTAATAAAATGGTTTGTGACTTTAAATTCTCAATTATGAAAACTAACGAAGAGAGTATCGTTACTCTATGCCTACACACAGATCCGCGGTCTCCTAATCAGGTTTTACTCATTTACCTGCCGCTGCAATTAAAGCAGGCAATAAAATAAAAACTTAATCATAGAAAACAAGGCAGCGAAAGTAAATGAAGATTAACGAAATAATTGATCTTCTGCAGACGCGCAGTTTCAAAATAATTGCACATCGCGTGATTTGTTCATATATTTTTGATATAACAAGTAAAACAGGAAAGCTGCAGGGTTTTGTTGAAATTTGAAGTGAAATTATGAAAGTTTTTTTGTTTTTTTAGGTATACCAAAATGCTTTCTGTAATAGGTTAGGACTATGTATTTTTCGATGGCATTATTTTGTGTTCTTCAGTGATGTGGATGACAAGGGACACTGAAGGGTCGCTACCTACGACCAAACTTTAAGGACCTTGGTCAAGCCTCGTTTGAAGAAGGACAAGTCATAGCGCTCGGGGAATACCGAAGAGGGGAGCTCATTCTATAGCCGGATGGTGCGTGGCAAAAAAAGTGTTTCTGAAACGAACCGTGGATGACCGCGGTGGTTCCATATAGTAGGGATGAACTCGCTCTAACAGTCAGTAACTCTTCTGGTTGGTATTGGAAGAAAACGCAACATAGGCAGACTCCGTAACAGAAGAGCGTTTTATTATACCGTTTTGGTATGTAAGTTTGTTTTTTTGTTTTTAGTTGGAGGAAATCACCGGACGGTATGTGGGAGTTGAGTCGCACTAAAACCTCCAACCGCTCACACTCAGTGTCCGAACCCCGGCTTAGGCCAGAACCCAGCACGGGGTTATGAGGGACGGCGCGACGCGTTACGCCCAAGGCACTCTTTCCCGTCGCGCCGCCCCCTTTGGTAAGTATGTTAGTACGTGCGAGTAGTGTAGTCTATGTTAGTATTTTGTATTCGCGATCTTCAATATAGCATTAAAAGCAAAAAAACCTTTTAAAATAACTCCTGTATCTATATAAGACGGTACATCCATCAAAATCGCAGATAACCAAGCCTCCAAGTTACGTGGACCACACCGCGATCGTCTTTTGTTTTTCTTGTTATACTAACAATTTTAATGGATGGGCTCGGGAGATGAATAATTAATTCGAAGCCTACCTCGTATCCTTGTGTAATAAAAGGTTTAATATAAAATTATTGCAATTGTGTTTATGTGTGGATTCTTTAATTTTATGTTTTATTAAAATTTATGTTATATTTTTGCACACAAATTTTGAACTGCGCAATGCTCAGTAATAAATTAAATTATATAATTTAGACAAAAATTGTACATTGTAGCTATTTGTCCTCTTAGTCTTACCAAAACTGCGGTGTATGAGATTTACCTGCAAACAAAAAATATAATAATTAATATATTGTTCATACAGCATAGTCTGGTTTTCATAAACGTTATATGAAGAAAAACAAACGTAGCCTCAAACATAAAGTATATTATAATTAAACAAGTAGATATTTACAAATTCATCGTACACCAGTATAAAACAAAAACGCTTAATAATTTATACCAAACTAGGTGACCCGCGCAACTTCGTCTGCGTTACAAAGGGGTTCAAAAATTGTAGCCTATGTGTTATTCTGATGTATAAGCTATATTGTGGTAAAGTTTTATTCAAATCCATTCAGTAGTTTTTACGTGAAAGAGTAACAAACATACATCCATACATACAAACTTTCGCCTTTATAATATTATTATGATAATTACAGTACATTTCAAAAGAAAAAAGACCAATATACAGCTTCATATAATCTAAAATAATACATTTGTCCGCTACAAACTCCTCAGTCAAGCAACAGAAGAATTCCAAAAAAGGACTCCATATCTTCAATCATAATGTTGCCCGGGCTTTAATTGCCGAAACGGTCACGGTGGTAGAAATAATGGTCACTGTTACGACAGGAGACGGAATGCGATAGTACCCGATAAATATTGCCATGACAAAAAAATAATTCTGAATTTGGTAGAATTTTATGGGTTAAAAGTAACTTCAATTTAAGTCTTATTTTAAGATAGAAGTCTCAATAGTTGAAATAGAAAATTTGTGTATTGTTATCAAATGGTTATTGGATATTAGCATAAATAGCGAAAAATGCTTTCAAATTTAAACATCGAAATTCTATACATACCTACACCTAAATAGAAACGCAGTGGGCTCGTTTACAATAAGTGTAGTAAATCTTACAAAAATAAATTGCTGTTTCTTAGTCTTAAAGTATTCGTGGAAGTACAGATTTATACGGTAAGAAAAAATATGAGAACACTCTTATTTATGTGACGCAGAGGAAGTTGCGCGGACCAGGAATTAAAAATTAAATAAAATCAGAAGATTCCTACTTTATTTCAAACACTAGTCTTTTGCAAGACCTTAACATCTGCATGGTAACTAAATGAAAACAAGATATCTGGAGTAGTCTACCTTGAAACGCGAGATGGAAACCAGCTGTGAATGAAGCCTGGTTCTCCTTCAAACTGTTCCGGTGTAATTTATATAACCATAGAGAATTCAGTCTGACATGTGTAGTAATTTTCTTTTTATGCCATTTTGTAATTTATATGATAGTTAAATTGAATTAACTTCAAACACTTAACAATGCTAACTGCTCAACAAAAAAATTCTATATTCTTTTTCAAACCTCATTTAACTATAAATCGTCGTTGATAAAATTAGTAGGTAAGTAAGCTACATGATACACGTAAGTATATTCCACAGTAGAAAGTTAATTAACATCCTTTCCTTAATACAAAAAAATAAAAAAATCAAACAAATTATTATTATATTTTAGCAATGGCAATAGCATGGTACTAGGCTAGGTCTGTATCGTAGGAGACCGTTACGTTTTTAGTACATTCAATGACAGATATCAAAGGAGACAGCTTAGAAAAAAATTAGCTTAAACTTATTACCCTTAGATTTTAGTGGATTATTCTAGAATATTTTATGTTTAAATCTCGCCACCCTAATCAGGAGATCGTGCGTTGGAACCAAAGGGAGAGAGGGCGAAGCGTGACTAAGAACAAAAAATGAATCCTGTTTACTGGGACAACAAAAAAATTATATGAATATGCTACTTGCATCAATATTATGAAGCTTAAAGAATAGATTTTTTGTTTCTTTTCAATAAGCTATTTACTACTTTCGTTGATTTCTAATTAACTATTAAGTTGATTCAATTGCAGCTTAGTAGCAGATTAACGTAGACGCTAAAAATTTTGTGTCCAATTTAAAAAAAAAAACTTGAGAGGTCACGGGACATCCGGATAGAACGAAGTTCCTTTCGATTAAAATATATCTCATAAAAATTATTTCCTTTCATAACGCGCCATAAGGAACGTGCTTTAAAATATTTTGATCACAGCGCCATCTAGCGATAATCATCTAAAAGAAAAAAAGTGTCGTGACAACTTTTCGTAAGAATTTTTTCCGTCTAGCCCCCTTTCACAACGCGCAATAAGGATCTTCGTTCCAAAACTTCGTTCCAATATTTTAGTGTTGTATAGTCCATTCATGTAGGAAGGCTATAGCCTACATTATATCCCTTTGTGATTAGTATAGACTTGTCTAAGTATCTGTATCTGTACCAACCCATTACTGCCCACTGTTGGGCTCAGGTCTCCTCAGGAGAGGGATCGCTTGTCTAAGTGTCAGGGGCATTTTGTACTAACATAAGTTGTATTACGCGAAAGTCGTGATGAAGAGTAGCGTGCGTAAAGAATTTAATTCAAGTATATGTTGCCAAATACAATAATTCAACAGTTTAATTTATACATTAGACGAATGCCGTGAGAAATAAAGATTACATAGTATATTAGTCTTCGCAATGTTGTGCACGATACGTTGCAAAAAAGACTGAATTATTGTAAATAGTGTTTAAAAATAATAATAATCTTTATTTGAAGGCTACCAATGGCCCAAAAAATGTTAGTATTACAAATAACTTACAAGCTATGTTAGTAATTAAAATAAAAGTTTTTGTAAGTCGCTACTGTACCGCTCCATGCGAAACAGCACAGCAGCTATTGACATACACACAATCGAGTCTGGTGGCGATCATACTCAGGACACTGTTGGAGCCAGCCCGCACCCTGCGCACCAGGGATGCACACCTCTTACGCATTGTTGCGTAGAAGTAATCAACACGCGCTTCGGCAAAAAAAAAAAAATGTAAAAATTTAAGATTTTATTAATCAGGGTAATGTTTTCATGAAAATTATCAACTCTAGACATCATACAACAGTACAACATAGGTTTAAGTCTCCCAATACGCACATTCGTGCGCTGTATTCAAATCTAAATAATTTTGGCGAAGATCTTTGTTTTGCAAGCCTAAACACACTATCAGCTAGACAATTTAAACGTCTAAATCTGAATCGAAATCCGAAAATCCATAAAAATAAACTATGACTAACCAGGGCGGCGCGACGGGAAAGAGTGCCGATGGTGTAACGCGTCGCGCCGTCCCGCATAACCCCGTGCTGGGTTCTGGCCTCAGCCGGGGTTCGGACGCTGAGTGTGAGCGGTTAGAGGTTTTAGTGCGGTTCAACTCCCACATACCCTACCCGCCCCGCGGGTGGAGATCTAGTGATTTCCTCCAACTAAAAAAAAAAGAAAAGGACTAACCAGGTCATTAGTCTCGTAGGCGACATTATAACCATATAGGCAAGGTCTAAAACCACCATTATTTTAGCTATAACAACATTACATTTCACCAAAGAGGTTATATAACTTAAGGCATAATTTTAATGTTAAATGTTGCAAATACATTTCACCAGAATTCAGTAAAATGCTAAGATATTTATCAACTGTCTTAACCTTCTCTGAATGCGGACCTGTCCAACCCTTGATCCTTGAGCCAGTAACGTTTAATGATGATTGATCGTAATAGTTTCCTGCAACTATATCGTTCAAAATTCCTATGAATATTCAACATTTCATATTGACAGTTACAAATTTGTTACGCAGTGTTGTTGTTTATAATGTGTCTTTGTTTATTTTGTAGGTTGAATTTGGTAGTTAAAATAATAAATAATTTATTTTAAGACTTTCATACGCTTTAGGGACTGGACTAACTCTTAAAAATGTGAAGTAGATGATGATCACGACGCTGATGGGAGCAATTGCTTTTTATTGTTATTTATGAACGATTTGCCATATTTATTTATTTTATTTATTTATTTTATTGATTCACCAACAAGAATTACATTATTTATAGCTATTACATATTAGAGTTACAATATAAACAAGTTAAATGCAGACTTAATTAAAGGTGAAACACAGCATGCGTTGATATTATATTATATTCTTAAGAGTGTCAAGCGAAGAGATTCAGTAACCCGGAGCCGACCCATATATTGTCTATGGAACTGATAGACTGCGTAGCTTATCTATGGGTTCTGAGATTGGCGCCAATTTTGAGGGATCGTGAAAAAGGATACGTTGGACTTGCTTTGGATTCAGACGCGTATTACTTTTATTATTTTCCATTATTAAGTAAAGGAGGTTTCTTGCCTACCATTAATAATTGCTTTTTAAAAAGTAAAACCACCTCTGGTTCCTAAAAATATATTACATATTTGAATTGAAATAACGTTTTAGTTATTGGTCTAGCGCTAAAAAAATGTAAGGGCACTTATATCTACACCACAAATTATAACTATTTTTCAAACTAGTTTGTCCTGCTTCTGATTTCAAAAAGTTATAAAACAAAACAATGATGGACATGAGAACTACATGCTATGACGCTAACCGCACATACGTTGTTACACGTTTGAAGGATCTAAGGTGATGTGAAACTTCCCTTCGTGACCGCAAGGTACAATTAAAAAAAGATAACAATACTTGTAGCTATTGTTAAGGTTCTGTCGCAATCTGATGCTGCAAAGACGTAAATAAAATACATAGTTCGACAAAGCCGACGAGAGGAACGAAATACCCGATCATTTAGTAGAACAGCTGAGGAGGCTAATGATAACAATAGTAAAAAATAAAGAGATTACACACTGCTACGGTATCTTGCATCTAAAAATTCTTAATTGTACTTAATTTTTATTTTTGGATTTTTTTTTATTGTCTGGTCTTTGACCGCTAATTTAAAATAGGCATGCAGTCGGCACCTATAATTATTATTGTGATAGCATTAAGTTTATACTAGTAGTCTCTTAATATTCCTGTATTGCATGTTCGGGTGTATAACATGTTGGTGCCCTTTATAAATAAATAAATAAATAAAAATGGAAATCGTAGTCTTTATTTTTTTCGAAGGGCGACAATCCTTCCAAGATATGTGAAGTCCCCAAATGCTAATTGAGCAGCGTGGTGGTCTATCCTTAATACATCTACTGCAGACACGAACGAGTGCAGGTTCTTCAACCAAAATGATATGTACTAACCACAGCTGTTTTTCCTCGGGTTTTGGATGGAGTTTTTAATGCTGAACCCTAAATCAGCAGGAACATAATCCTTTGAGTCTACCCCTGACCGCAAGTTACGTGACTTGTTCGACATATTATTAAAAGCTATATATGAGCTTATGGTTCCAGCTACAACTATTAGTATCATCATTTATAATCATGGTTGAGAAGGAATACTGAGAAAAATATTAAAATACTTTCTTCCTTACTTATTTTAATATCGGCCCTTTTGTTTTTCTGTCCTAGACAAAATAAACAATAGTCATCCAAAGATTTTTTTATTGCCTTGAAGACAGCTGATCTTTAATGCGATCTGATTTTAAATGGTTTCCGTCTCTTGTAGATTTCACTATAACGTTAGAAAACTCTACAGGCCAGTGTAAGATCTACTTTTGAAGACTCTGTTCCAAGATAAATTTAAAGAAGCATATCCGTTATTAGCATAAGCTACTGATCCGTTACATATTTTCAATCTCATCAAATTTAAAATCAGAATCTTGATTTCATAATAACATATATGCAGATTATGCACATGACTGCACATGACCTCTTGGGTCAAACACAATCACATGTTATCTGTCGATCGATCTGACGCTGCTAAATATTTACTGGAAGGAAATTGTCAAAGATTAGCTGAAATACATTCAAGATATGGATTTGATCGATCGGTTTGGGGTAACACCGACAACTGCATCTGGTAATTTTATTGGAAGACCAGAAAAATAAAAAGCAATGTTGTAAAATTTGACTTTTTAGGTCTTCACTTTGGCATAGAGTGGATTTCCAATTTCGCTCATGATTAAAGACCATAATTATTTGTTCCTAGCAGTCGCGAAGTGTCCATTTCCTGGAGATAGAAGCCGATAGGTATAAGGAAATTTGATGATATTGTTCATAAAATAAAGTCACCAAAACCTAGGAAACTTAGCGATATTCTCGACAAAGAAAAGTCATCACCGATCAGAAATCTATAAAACTTGGCGACAGTGATGAAAGAAGATCTACCGACGATCAGATATCTAGAACACTTGGTGACAATATTGATCAGGCGTCTGATCTGCATAAATGATTCACGGCACCTTGACCTACAGCATCGATCAATCGATACAAAGTGCTTATCAAATAATTGCGCAACACTCGCAATGGACGATATCGATCGTGACCGACCTCCGTAACTCGTGGGAATCTTACTTCTTCATACAATATTCGCTGGATTCCTTAGTTGTGATTGCCATCTTCACACTTTTAATGTAATGTTTGTTTATGTTTGGTGATTTATGATTGGTTAATGTCTTGGTGTGCACGATTTGCGATTTTTTCAATGTTGAGTTCGTTGATTTTGCTGTTAATATTGTAGATAGTACTGGTTATGAAATTGGGATATTAATCATTTTGAATTTTTGATTACTTTTCCTGGGTCATTAATGCATTGGAAATGGCAAATGGAAAAGGATTTTAAAAATCCTTCGAAGATATGTGAAGTCCCCAATTCGCTTTGTCAAGCGTCGTGGACTATGTCTAATCCCTCTTCTCAGGAGATCTGAGACCAACAGTGGCCAGTAATGAGTTGTTTCAATACACTACAGTTGGGAGCTTAAACGCTATATTTAGATTACAAAGTTGCAACAAAAACAATCTTTTACTCTTAACCATCACCAACTTGACCAAGACACTTCAAGAATGGCAATCCATTCACCATTTCTGACAATTAAAACCCAGGAAGACCAGCCAAGGTCTTCGATATTTCTCCATATAATTATTCAATTTACACGTCTCACAAAAAGGGGAACCTTATGTAACTGTTAATTGTAGTATGAGATACTGCAATTATACCCATAATTAAAAGTTTTTTTTTACGTGCGTGTTTTAAAAGATTTTGATCACAGCGCCATCTAGCGATAATCATCTAAAACAAAAAAAGAGTCGTGACAACTTTTCGTAAGAATTTTTTCCGTCTAGCTCCCTTTCACAACGCGTGATAAGGAACTTCGTTCCAAAAACCTGCAGTAACCGCTTGTAAATGTATAGTCCTGATAATCTATAGTTGTTTACGTCTAATGCACTAACAAAAACAAACAAAGAAAACAAGACAGACCAATCGACATTGAATGTAACCTTACAGTATTTCGTTCCACGTAATATGTGCACAATCGTTCGTTTATGCTCTTTAAGATTCTCGCTCACTAAGCAACTCTATTCAATTTTTGTCACTTCAAACGCTGCTGCTGTCTATGGTAATACTTTTTAATTTCACATGAAATAGCGATGTCGTGATCGAAGAGTTACATAAAGTCTCCTATTCTGGGTCTGATGAGTAAATTGGATTATTATATTTTTTAACTTAGTCATGAAAATAACTGATTTTGTGATTTCAATCGCAATTTTCAAAACTAAAAATACTAATAAATTTCTTTAAACACTCGCGGTTATCTACATCGCATCTACATCGCATCTACATCTAAATATCGGGACCTCTCAATTAAAAATAATCGTGATAAGAACCCGTTTAGTAATAGTGTAAGTGATCTAAAAATACTAAGCTGATCTTTTGTCATTTTTTTTTGTTAAATTTTATGCAATAACCAACTTTACGTTAGCTAATTCAATAATGATTAAAATTATAGCTAATGACTAGTGCAGAATTTGCAATTTCAAAAATAACAAGACCAGAGTTGTTCTTATTTTTACGAGCTGATGGCTAATCTGTTGTTACTGATAATACCTATTTGCATAGTCGTGAACTATCTTTCTCAAGAACAAATGTATCACAGTCAAAGTCAAATCATTTATTTCGAATTAGATGTGGACACACATACATTTTGAATGTCAAAAATAAAATCAAAAGTTCTACCACAAGTTCGCTAAAATTACGCTTCCGTCCTGAGAAGAACCGGCGCAAGAAACTCAGCGGGCATGTCTTTTTTAAATTTAATATGTTTTTTTTTCTTTTTTTTTAAACATTGTTTTACAATATTTTTGTTTTTAACAAATGTATCAATTGAAATGGCCCGGGACGAGCACCTCATTTGCATTCTGTGCAGTCATTTATATAATCATTAAGTTTATAATATGCTTTACTGCATAGCCGTTCTTTGATAACTCTCTTAAACCTATAGGCAATGTTTGAACGGCCACTGGGATTTTGTTATAAAGCACATTTTTTTTTATTGCCATGTAGGCAGACGAGGCAACGGGCCACCTGATCAATTTCGCCGACGCGGTCCGGCCGTGGTCAAGTGAGCGTTGCCCTTTAAAAAACTCTGTAATGATTAGGTAATAAGCCTTCAACGGATCTTGCTATTGAATTATCGTGTTAGAAGTTTTATATACACCTTAATTACAGACAAGCACTTGATATGCGGCCTTCGTCTTATGTTGTGGATGCTCAAATCATGCCTTGTAATAATTGGCACTGACAATAGAACCTTGTATAATTATTTCGTTTTGTATTAGATTCTAATTTGATTTATAATTTTGATGCAGTAAAGAACTTAGTTGATTTGGGTAAACTTTAGTGAGGTTGTGGATTTTGGGGTTGAAAGCTATATTCATTACGCTGCTGAAAGCTATATTCATTGCTACATTCATAGACATGCTTGATCTGTGATGAAAACACATATAGAAATAAACATTTAAAATTTACAAATTAACAGCACTGGTTTTCATCACCATCACAAACTAGTCGGGACTCAGCTTAATGCGCGATGTTCACTGTGGATTTACCACAGCAATCACCGAGCGCTGGTTTTCGGCCACAACTAGCAGTGACGTCACAAAAATGACGATAGAATAAAATTAAAAAATAAAAGACACAGTACAATTGATATCTGTCGATACACAAAACAAAATCACAACAACCAAAAAATAGCGAATAAAAACATAATAGGTTTTTAAAATTAAAATAATTAAAATTGATTACATTATCAGTAAGGCTACCAAAGGCCTTGCAGCCAAAGAAAGCCCTTACAGAAATTTAAACGTCTCTTTAAGTAGTAGCCAAATTCATTGTAGGCATCAACAATCAATGTTATCCCATTTAGCTATAATTAAATCCGCTACTAATAAACTAGAACTCTGTATGAAACTAAAAGTTTATGAGAAGAAAACTTTAAGATCCTGAATATTGTATATCAGTTGCAGTAGTAGTGTCAACCAGGACAAGTAATATGAGGCTAAACACGACAGGTTTGCCTTACTTAGTACAGGAGTTCTTATGACCACCTTCCGAATCCATCATCAGATCAGCGCTACTTGTCTGCGTGAAAATTTCAAATTTAGCTTGCAAGATTCCATTCGAACTTACATAATAACATACATTGTTACATCCAGTGCAAGTTAATATAAAGCTTGTAAAATATCACATAAACTTTAAACCACGATCATATTCAAATCCCATTACCCCGATCCATAATCCGTTTACAGGTCCATTATATAAAACCGTTAACATAAAATGAGATTCCCTTCCTCGTAGATTAGGCAATCCCGGCAAATGATCCCGGATCTAATCCCGGGATCGCGTCGGCATCTTTGTAGGAACGCACGCATCCAGATACGCAATCAGTCTATGATTGGTTCACGGAACTCTGGTGGATTTTTATCGATAATTTATTCAGTCCTTTGCGTCTAAAGTGGTAATGAGGTATTAGATCGGTATGTAATTTGCAAACTAATTTAATTTTAGCTTTACGTTTTGAATATATTAAAGGTATTAGATGTTAACACACGCAGTTTCTGTACCAACCCATTACTGCCCACTGTTGGGCTCAGGTCTCCTCAGAAGAGGGATTAGGCATAGTCCACCACGCTTGCTCAGTGCGGATTGGGGACTTCACATATCTTCAAAGAATAACCCTTTTCCGACATGCAGGTTTCCTCACGATGTTTTCCTTCACCGTTTTTAGCCAGTGGTGTTGTGAAAAATTGGACATAAATCTTTTTCACATTTAGATTTATAGGTGCAAACCGGCCGGATTTGAACTCGCGACCTCCCGTTCGGAAGGAAGCGCTTCGACCACTCGGCCACCACGACTGCACTCGGCCACCACGACTACACTCGGCCACCATGACTACCTTTAAACATACACAGTTGAACATTGAAAAATAAAGATGCTCAAAAAATAATCGATTTTCAAGACTTACAATGACTTGAGTATGCAATGAAAGAAAACACAAATTCACCTATACCTAATCTACTTATATCCCCTAAAATACAATCAAGAGACTCACATTCTAACCTAAAAAGTGTTTCATGTATTCACTCCTTAAGGACCATTCTATTTTTACAAATGAATTGTCTCGACGAGAGCCAGACTATCGTCCTCAGTGAAATTTAACATTCACCATTTTGTAAAGAACGATGCATTCTGAATAACTAATGAATCTAAAACTATTGTTGTGTTTGTAAATATTTTAGTTATGAGACTTCGTTTGACTCATCAGAAATGTCAGACATGACGAAAAATAAGAATGGCAGGTGTAAATAAAATTGTATGAAATATTTTACATTTTATGATTCAAAATATTGATTTCGGTTGCCATTGCGTTCTATGATATGTATTTCATAATGTTTGTGACGTTATAGGGCGTAAATAATCCCTATCTACAGAACCTGTAGCGACTAATAATAGCGCGCGAGATTCTGGATCGCGGTTACAACATTTGCATTTGACATCTGAAATCTACTACAGTGGGCTTCGGCCTAACCGGGCATACACTACCTCGCCCGGTCGGAGATCTCCCTTTAGCCATGGTCCACTGTAGATACCCACAAACCTATCTGATTGCACGTCTTTATGAGTGTCATATAAATTAGTAAAATTAGGTAAAAACTGGTAAGACAGGGATCCCTTTTTAGCGCAGGCAATGTTTAACTTCAGATTTCAGAAACATTTGTATTTTAAACCGCTTTCCATATTGGCTCACCAATGTCCAACACACGTAAAAACAAATGACGGTGCCGACCTATCAACGCGCAAACGGGGGTTTTGTGTCCATTGGCCGTCATTGAAACACCGTTTGACAGTTCGTCGCCTCAGTGCTTGTTTGGCCAATCTGCACTCGAGCAAATTTTACAGGAGACAGCAAACAAGCACGGAATTTTCTATAAGTGCCGTGTTGAGAAAAAAATTGAAATTAGATTTTATTGTTTTAGAATTGAATATTTAAAAAAAATATTTTACCAGTCGGATGGAAATTTTATTTTTTATAATACTGCATTAAAAAGTCATTTTCGTAAAAAATATCAGATTGGCCAAACAAGCACTGAGGCGACGAGTTGGCGCCATTGCATTGACATTGACATTTGACAACCGTCATTTGTTTTTTACGTGTGTTGGAAGTTTACAGTATTTCGTCAAAAGACCGCGTATACGCTACGACTGCGTCACTGTGAAAGTGAAAACGGATGAAAGCGAACTGCCGACATACTGCCCAATTATCGAGATAAGAACGCGAGTACAGCGTTTAAATACTGCATATGTCTTACGTGTGGCAATTAAAGTGTCTGTGTCTGTTTATCGAGGAGGAAAATCTGAGTTATTTAACGTCTTGTTAAGTTCGGGTTGGGTGCGAATGTGTTGAGGGTGATTTTAGGTTGAAATTGTACAATTTTGATGTATCAACCGTAGGTAAAACTGACATAATAGTTAATACGAATTTTCGTAGAATTATTACATCTGGAATCGACATCATGAACAGCATAACGAAGGAAATTTAAAGTACACCGATTGTGCGTCACTAATACAACTACACGAAATTCTAAAACAACATCATGGATAACATAGTGAAGTTGCAGAAAACGTATATGTGTGTAATATTGGAACGAAGTTCCTTATCGCGCGGTGTGAAAGGGGGCTAGACGGAAAAAATTCTAACGAAAAGTTGTCACGACACTTTTTTTGACACGATTATCGCTAGATAGGCGCTGTCATCAAAATCTTTTAAAACACGTTCCTTATTTTTGTTTTAGATGATTATCGCTAGATGGCGCTGTGATCAAAATCTTTTAAAACACGTTTCTTATCGCGCGTTACGTTAGGAAAAAAAAATAAGATATCTTTTAATCGACAGGAACTTCGTTCTATTCCGGTGTCCCATGACACTTCACAAGTTTTTTTTACTAGTGTACTAAACAAATTGAGTGTCGTCGGCACCCTAACGCTTGATAGTCTGCAAAATACAACAAGGTTCTTCAGCTTAAGACTTAAGAAGAAGAGAACCTTAAGAACTATGATTCCGTGAACCCTGTCTCATGGTGCTATAAAATATCTATTATCCACAAATTAAAAATCACTGTAGGTACATGTCCTCGTTAAACGGGTCTCTTTGCCGTGGCCTGAATGAATAATTCATTAAAAAAATCGACACAGCCTCCGGTGTTCTGACGTTATGTGTGCAACCACCCTTATTTGGGCGTCGTAAAATTACATGTGAATTTACATGATAGTACTGGACTGCATAAAGTTTAAGTTGCCATTAGTTTTTTGTGTGTTTTGTGTGAAGGCTGTCTTCCAATTATTGACCGACTTTCAAAAAGGAGGTTGTCAATTCGTCTGTTTTTTTAGCCCTTCATAACTAGTTTGAGTAGACCGATTGGAATGACTCTGGTTTCAGGTGAAAAGCGATAGTCGTGGTGGGGTCCCGTTTATTTAATATTATTATTTTATCATTGGTAGAGCCTTATTGTTCAGGATTAGACAAGACAAGAACCCTTAAATGAGAAAGGTTGAATAAGTAACCTTCTCCAAGCCGAAGTGAATTTTTGGACTTTGTTAAATGTTTTTCCATATCATTTGATAGCTCGTTATTATGAACTATATGTATACATGGACCAAATTAGATTGACGAATAAAAGTAAAGATAAATCAAAAAGTGACTATTTATATTTCGACAGGATTTTTATCCCAATTCGTCTTAAATACGGTTATATATCCACCCTGCATATTAATTTCCCAACCCATATTAGGTAAGACAAGACTTCCTAAAGACCCGAGCCCTGCGGTGGGCAGTAACAGGTTGCAGCTATCTTTCTTAATCTCCAACAATTTAGAACAAGTGACAAACGACAACAAAATGAAAACTCGTACCTGTAATGGTACGTGTACATATTGGACCAATGTCCAACGCACGTAAAAAAATTTAAAAAAAACACTTTAAATGAAAGTGCTAAGACAAATAAGACGAGCACCAACAAGATAAGTTTATCTTGTTTAGTACTGGATATCCTATGGCTATCTTCTGAATCCATCATCAAATCAGCTCCATTGTACCATATTATTGTTAAGGATACTGGCCACATCTAGAATATCCTTTCTATTTAATATAACTTTGTGTGGTTGCCTTGGTTTCGTCTTAATTGTTATAAAGAATATGCATTGAAATAATGTGAAACCAGTGAAACACCGTTTGACAGTTGGCCTACCAGTTGTCACTTGGATGCATTGGAGGTTAGTGTTCCAATATGTAGGAGCCCCATAAGTAAAAGTGTATTTGATTTCGTGTGTAATGACCCGCCCACGTGCTTCTACTTTCTACTAGGCGTGATGTTTGACAAATCTTTATACAGGTCAATGCTGGCCTCTGTGTGATAGCTTTTTATTGACAGACTACCCACCTGTTTCAATGTTATTAAGATTTATTAAAATTATTGGCAGTTGATCTTAAATTAGTTTCAGTGTAATGTTTTATTAAACACTTAACATGAATGAGAATATGCTTATTGAGCATCAAGAGAAACTATTATCAGTTTCATAATCTAACCACTGTATTGAGGGCAGGACACATTGTGCGAAGAACGGATGGCCGATGGGGGCGAAAAGTTTTGGAGTGGCGGCCACGAACCGGTAGGCGCAATGTTGGTAGACCCCCCACAAGATGGACCGACGAACTGGTCAAGATCGCGGGAGGTCACTGGATAGAGATGGCGCAGGACCGGGCGATGTGGTGAGGTTTGGGGGAGGCGTATGTCCAGCAGTGGACGTCTATAGGCTGATGATGATGATGATGATTGAGACGAATTCAAGAAATCAAAAATAAAAGTTAAAGCAGGTATTCCAAGTTTAAACTCCACAATAGCTCCATTTCGACAAAAGATATGACGTAGTATTTTAATATCATAGGTTCGAATTTAATAAAAAGATAAACCGAAATTAAACGTATTAGAATACGAATCGCTCAGTAGTCATGTTTATTTAGTTTGAATAACCCAATATTTTTAAAATTATGTACTAATGGAGAAATTACAACTATATTACTATATTTATTAAATAGTGATTTTTCAAACAAATAATCGTTAAATATCGACCAAATTATCATTACCAAACCAACCTTAATCAACTCGCAAGAATTTCAAAACTAAATGAAATGAAATGATTTATTCTCAACGTTAATAAAATTGTCATGCTTGTTGATGTCAAAAGGCTACCACCAGTTCGGAAAAAGAAATAGCCACTGTCCTGAGAAGAACTGGCAAGAAACTCAGGGGCATGCCTTTTTTGTATTATTTTTCTGTCTTTTTTTTTATCTTTTCAATTGGATATTACAATTTTTTGTTACAATTTTGACCTAAAACGAAAGCTTCATTCCCACTTAGTGCAGTCATCTAGAAAATCACTAATTGTATAATAAGCTTTACTGCACAAACGATTTTTCACAACTTTTTTAAATGTAATTTAGACTGAACGTTAAGTGGAATCTTGTTGTAAAGGCATATCGACAAACTCACAAATGATTTATTGATTTTGCGTAACCGAGTTGCTGGTAAAGAAAGCTTGGGTTTGTTCCGGGTATTAAAGTTGTGCAAGTCTGAAACTTTGGGGAAATCATCAATATTTTTCCTTACAAACATTACGTTCTCTAAAATGTATTGGTAAATGATAATACCACAGTAAAAAGCATTAAAACAGCCTCCAAGGTTCCACAACAATAAATCAACAATCTAACTGCCACAATCGATACAAGGAACACCCCTATTCGTTTACCAATGAACATTACAATCAAAACCGATTATATTTTTTAATTAAATTTCTAATTAAAACTCAGACGGAAGCTGGAACAGTGTAAATCATTCGATTCTGAGCGAAAGCAAACAGATTGTTGTCTGTGGTCATAAATATTCATTCCGAATGAAACGGTTTTATATAGTCTGTAATTATTAGATAATCTGTGCCGTAATATTGTTTTGGTTTTTTATTGAATTCGAGTTCAAGAATTGTATTTTCATCTAAGATTGTGTTATTTACGTTTTGCGGATAGTTAGAATGGAGTTTAGATTTTATGATGGAAAAAGAATTAAAATGTATATGTAGTGTGCTTGTTCGCTTAAATATTTCCATTTTTTGATCATTTGAAATATAATATTGGATTATTAAGTCGTCGCTTCCTACTCCCTGTCCTTATAACATGCTTCAATCTTAAGAACTACGCAACGTATATGCCGTTTAATTTATTGATATACTGAATTATGGGGAATGTTAATATGTATGAAATATAGCAGAGAAACACTGATAATTCTATTTAATCTTTGGTAATAAGGTTGTTTATGTGTAGTCATTCGGCGCGACGGGAAAGTGCCGATGGCGTAACGCGTCGCGCCGTCCCTCAAAACCCCATGCTGGGTTCTGGTCTCAGCCGGGACGGACGCTGAGTGTGAGCTGTAAGAGGTTTTAGTGCGGTTCAACTTCCACATACCGGTGATTTCCTCCAACTAAAAAAAATGTGTAGTCATTAATAAACGCTGAATCCTATGTGACGTGGACGAAATTGCCAGAATCAGTTAAGTCCCAAACAAATCCTATAAAACATTAATAAAAATAGAAATTTAAAAAATACAAAATATTCATACCAGTAAGCCTGTGCTACCAAACGAAAAACAGCACTAGTAAAAGTTACCTGAAACAAAAGTAATATTTATTACACACATGAAGATATAATGTAAATGCACGTTCATTATTTTAATAGACTTTCTACTAATTTCGAGCATCCATTATATTATATGAACAAAATTGCTATACGTAATTAATATGACAGTTATTATGGAAACAAAATAATTGGTATTTGTTTTGTGAAAGGAAAGTAAAATTTTACGTTTGACGATTGCTGTAATATGTGGACAGATATTACAAAGATTGTAATGGAAAAATTTCATTTATTCACAAAAGCTTTTTGCTTGTTTCAGTTTCAATTAAAAATTTCCAATCAGTCTGAACTTCTTAGATTGAAAAATTTATACCTAATTCTAATCCGGTAACCTAAGTCGCAGATAAATACGACATTCTATTGCGACTTAATGACCACTGCCTTTAGAAAAGCCCTCTCTTAAACACAATATGAAAAATGATGGTTCAAAAAACTTGACTGGGAACTTAATCTCTAAATGATACAAAATTCTCATCAACTTCTCCACATCCAAAGTCATCTTAAATGTGGATCTTCCTTACATAGTATGGTTAGAGAAATGCAATAAAAAATAATAAAATGTAAGATCAGTCGCGTGCAGCACGCAACTGTAGTCTCTCGCTGAATACCGTTTCATCGTACACCTTGTGATATGGACAACTAGGTCTGGATGAATATAGTTAGGATGGTGTAAGTTTAATTAATATAAAATAGTTTTATTTAAATAGCTTAGCTTCGTAATAAATGATATAGACAAAAACTTGAGAGGTGTCATTGGACACCCGAATAGAACGAAATTCCTTTCGATTAAAAGATATCTTAATTTTTTTTTCTTAACGTAACGCGCGATAAAGAACGTGTTTTAAAAGATTTTGATCACAGCGCCATCTAGCGATAATCATCTAAAACAAAAATAAGGAACGTGTTTTAAAAGATTTTGATCAATGCGCCATCTAGCGATAATCATCTAAAACAAAAAAAGTGTCGTGACAACTTTTCGTAAGATTTTTTTCCGTCTAGCCCCCTTTTGATAACGCGCGATAAGGAACTTCGTTCCAAAAATTGATTGATTAAAATCCCTTTCAGCAGGTCATTGTGACTATCCTTGGTTGTGGTCTTTATTTGTTTAACAAAAACTTCTGAAGAGCTGTTGATGATGGTAAACTTCTTTCTTAGCAAGATAAAACCTATTAAATCATTTTTAACGTTTTGAATTCTGCAAATAAAATGATTCCTTGTGCTGGATAAGCCATTCCTAATTTTTGCCACAATGATCGAGTCTGCGCTGTTTACATCCAGTCGATAAAACAATATCTTGCAATACTAAAGCTACTTAAGGACCACTATTCCTAACTTCTCATATTTTGAACCCTTTGTAGATAGGTACTTTTATATTAACCCCAAAACACCTTTCGTTCCTCTATTACAACCCAGACACGACATATTGAAAGTCTAATAAGAAGAAACAATGCAGAAATTTGAATAACCACACGCATCTGTCACATACGGCCGAGGAAGTAGGCCGACCGTGATGAAATATACGTGATCCGCGCGACATTGGACATGGAGTATACAATTGATATGGTAATGTTGTTAGAACGGTAACTGTTAGGATTGAAGGTCCTTCCAGATTAAAAGGCGAAATTGATGGATTATCTGGTGGAGGAGTAGGTGGTAAAGTTAACAAAGGCATAGTAGCAACAGTTTATATCTTATCGTAATTCCAAAAATGAAATCCAGTGCTATTATTTGTAATTTTAATTAATTGTAATATTATGTTAAAATTAATTTAAAAAACTCTCAACTAACCCTTACAAAAACATTACTAAAACTAAATCTAATCTCGACAAACTTAGTACATTTTACAAACCATAAAACATTTTCGAACTACGAGATAAAATTAAATCTATCTAAAACTAACTAAAATTCTATTTCTTCTTTTTTCCTTTCTTCTTCTTCTCTGGCTTCGGTTCAGGTGGAGGAGTTACTGGTAACTTTCTATCAGGCCATTTTCTTTTAATATAATCTGCTACTAGCTTAAGATCTATCACCTTGGCTTTAGTGGTTTGCGGTCCAGGGAAAGCATTAACAATTTCCTCGATTAAATCTGGATCTAAAGGAACACCAGACCTTCGTATAGTTTTCATAAAATCTTTCAATATCATCACCTTGTTACCAGCTTTTAATAGCTTCAGTAACACTAGAGCGATGTCAATTGGTCCTTTCTTTGGATCCTGGCAAAGGAAATCAGCTCTATTGAGAACCACATCACGAGGATCAGGCCCTGAAGGTGTTTTAGCGATGGTGAGCTGCCCATGTGTTATAATTGTGGCTTCGCGGAAATCAAGTTGTCTTATCTCTTTCAGAGTTTCCATAAATTCATTATCCACTAATACACCATCTAACAAAAGCGTATTTACATTCACTTCGTGCAGCTTCAATGTGTTAAGTACCGACAAAGCATCAGTTGTCGTCATAGGATTATACGAAAGGTTCAAAACAAGATTTTGCGGTTTATCGATATTTTTCAATAGGTTAGTTATAGCACTATCGCTTAATCTATTGTTACTAAGGTTTAAATTACACAAATTAGGTGCCTTCAGTAAAATCTTTAATGCGTTACCTATTCTTGCTCCGGCTAATGAATTCCACGACAAAACGAGTGTTTGTAAACGTTCGTTGTGGGCAAGTTTAGTTAGTAAAGGATAAACATCATTAGGTGAATACAAATTGTTCCAAGACAAATCAAGTAAAATAAGCCTGTTACGTCTTTCGAAGGCTTGAGTCAAAATAGTCGCGGCATTACTACTAAGCTCATTGTAACTCAAATATAGGTCTTGAATCTCCATTCCACGTATTATTCCTTTGGCTACCAACTGTATTCCACTGTCACCCAATTGATTCTTACTAAGGTTGAGCACTTTTAATGACCTGTTTACGATCAAACCTGGAAGTATTCTTCTGAGTCCTTCATAGCCTATTCGGCATCCAGAAAGATTAAGTTCTTGCAAACACGAATTTGTCGTCAACATATCACCGATGTGGTAACAAGCATCATTGTTTAAGAAATTGTCAGTCAGATTCAAAACTTTTACAGTATGATTAAATTTCATAGCGATGCCCATGCACCGAACAGCATTTGGATTTACTCCATAATATTTTAAGTTTATCACATCTTCAACTAGCCCTCTATGAAACATCCTGACTGGACACTGGTTCATTTCTTTACACAAATCAATATATAACTCTTGGCCGTCATCAGTGTATATTTTGGGTGGTTCTGGTTGTAGTAAAGCCTTCTTTATCCCAGGGTCCTTGACTCCAGGGTAGTTAAAGTATGGGTGACGAAGAATTGAGCTAGCAGAAACTGTAAGATACTTTGTACATATTTCTCCACTGCCTGGACTATAAAGGCCTTCTTGAAATAGGGCTTTTTTAACATTAGGCTCTGGAAGTTCCAGTTGCAGAGATGGCCATTCCTCCATTGGTGGTTCCTCTGAACTTTCTTCTTCTACAGCCCTGTATATCATGCGAGTTGGTGGTGGCTCTCTTATCAACATTTCTGACGACATTTTGATTATAAAACTAGTTAAAAATTAAAACAATACTTAGCAAAAATAATTACAAAATCAATGATTTGATAGCGAAAATGACAATGAACAGTTTAGCTGTGTCATGATGACAGCCTTAAATGTTAGAATTGTCATAAAAAGGTTTTACTTTTAAGGAAATGTATTTGCTAATGGAATATACGTGAGTATCAAACGTAAATGGAGATTCTGGTGTAATACACGGCAGAAATAATATCCGATAATTAGAAATCCTCATTACATCTGGCTTTAAAAGATAACCTTTCGTCTGAACTTTAACAAGGAAAGGCGCGCGGTTTAATGCATGGATCGGTTATTATCTTCTACATTAATATTTATTATTTGTTTCAATACATTTCCATGAAATTTACCATAGTCATTTGTTAGGGATGTAACTTTAGGTAGTTTATTAAGTTCATTACGTAGAACAAAATTAAGAAAGTTTTCATAATTCGGTTCAATACAAAAAGCCTTTTACAGTGTTCCAAAATTTCAAATTAAATTTGATAATCTAAAGCTGCACCATTACAGAATCAGATGCTGACAGTGCAGAGATTCTTGAGCAACAGTAACCGCTTACGATCAGGAGCCTACGAGGCAACAAAAAAAATATTAGGTGACATTTTACAAAGCGTTGCATTTACGAACTTGGAAGCCGTTCTTCTTTTCGGTCACAATGCAACCCACCACTTCTTTTGTAATTAATATTTTTCTATACATTAACACGTTAATATCCTATATGCATGCAAAATTAAAACTCAACCATTCAACACTTTGAATGTCAAAGAGTACCAAACATCCACAAACTTTCGCGTAACATTAGTATGAAATATAATGTGCCCTGCCTTGCTCTCCGCTTTCCTAGACATTCTAACTATATTATATTACACCTGATCGTGGCCTTGAGATCTCGATGCCCTCAGGTGCACTTTCACTTGCTCCTCTCAACGAGGTGAATATCGAATATTTCAACATTCCGTTCTCGGCGATAAACCGTTGGTTTAGGTCTCATGATTTGTGGTCAGAAAACTTCAGCTAGAACTAGAATCAATCGCTAGATATAATTAGACTATTTGGTAGATCAAGTTAGACGTATCGTTTTGAAGATATGGAAAGATCCTGAACTTTATTTTAACTTACAAGTAATTGTTGTCGTTCGCCATTTTTGGCCTATTTGTAAGCCAGAACGAAGCCTAACTCTGACCTGGAGGATTAATTAGTCTGCGAGGTTTAAAATAGTATTAAGTCAAATTACATGGCTAGTCGTAGCCCTATTGTCTAATACGTGCCTATGGGCTATTTTTGTTTACATTTTCAAAAATCTTCTTTCAGAAACAAAATATAAGATCTGATTAATAAATCATGGTAGCCATAAATAGTCGTAGTAAAAAGTGAATCTTTACCAACATTTCTACTTACCAGAAGTATTTATTCCTTCAACATTCTTGATTGTCTAGTTTCGCCATTTTAGGTTTTAAGTTAATCTACAACTTTCACCGTCGCAATTATAATTATACCAATAAAACTTTTATATAGCTTCTCAGAACTCCTTTTTCAATCCAAATTGATGAATTGCCAACATTTGATTTAATAGCAAAATATTTGGAAATCTTGCACCAACATTTCGGTTTGGTACAATTTATTGTTGTTTTATCCGATTTTGAATCGCCCACGTGTTGAAAATACGAGCTAAAACAGTATGTCGGTCAATGCTATTAACAGAGTCGTAAAGGAGAGTTATATCGTTAATTTACGGCAAGATTGTTATGAACCGACAAAGACAAGTGAGATTCGAACCAGTTTTGAGGCTATTAACATACATTGCGTGTTGATATTGGTAACTACTTGGTCTGGGATGCAGTGTATTCGAAATAAGATTAAAAGAATTTGCAGAAAATGTTATCATTTACTTCAAAATGATAATAGATTTTTTAATATCAAGCGTTTATCCATTACTTTGTGGATGTATCGCATAATTGCTAACTTCTGGCGTAAGTGTAAACAGTAGAAAGAACTGGCACAGTTCAATGTGCCTGCTAAGGTTAGGTTATGTTTCAGTATAAAGATCTTGTGAAAACATGAAACCTCTAGACCTTTCTCAGTGATAGCAGATCCAGAAAATTTCAAGAGCACACGAAACCAACAAGTATGGGAATACAGCTTTCAACAACTTTCGCTAGCAGATACGGTGAATATCTTCATCTGATACTAACAATTGTCACGCTTCTCCTAAGGGCAAATATCCACTCGTTAGCATTCAAAAACCGCCTTTATTCTTTGTTGAATTAGAGCGACATTCGATTGTAAGAGGTCCAGTATTACTTTCTTCGTAATCCGATAATTGGACAGCAAGTGTGTGAAGTATTTTAGCCGTCGACACCGGATAAATTGATCTTGAAGAATTTTTAGTACATCTTATGTCGTGGGAATGATTGGATACACTTTTTATTTTCGTTGGTCAAGTTATGTGCCTGTTGACAAATCGAGTGGGTAATTGACATTTCAAGAGAAACATTTCCTTTTACTTGTTGTGGAAATAAATTTATCCCATCATTTAGGTCGCTTTCATCATTTTCATGAAGTTTATGTTAAGATAGAAAGAAAACTTTTACTGAGCACACAGTACCTACATCATAGGGTAACAATACACAAAAGTTACACAACTTTTTATATATTTTAATTTCCACAATATTCTTATTTATTATTACTTAGTAAAAAAAAAATAACTAATAATTATACTACAATGTCTCTGTGGTTGGCAACCGGCAACATGCTGAGTTTCGGCCGTTTTGTGTGTGAACTTTTTTGTTAACTTTTAAATGTGTCTGTATGTTCTTTTTTACACACAAATAAACTTATGTCTATGTCTATGTCACTATCAACAAATATTTCCTATGTAGATGATCCGTGTTAATTGGTATAGCTGTCTTCTTAATGGTTTCCTCTTATCTGAGATACTACTGGTTGGAGTTCTACTTTAAAATAAGCAAGATATAATAATTATTATTTTCTTCATTATCTTCATCATCATGGCCTTATTCAAACGTTTCGCAAAACCACACAAAATATTCCAAAACACTTTGCACAAATATCTGCTGCTATATCATTAGCATACCCAGAAAATTCTTTGAATCCCTCGTCCAGGACATCGAACCTAACTTCTGAACTTCAAACGAGCCCTAATTGGCACCAACATGTTTTTCCTTCGCCCTTTTTATTCTCAAACTCCTTGGAATACCTGCCAATTCCTTTTGCAGCAGTGTTTTTGCTTCGGCACGCGCTCGGCCGTAGTAAAAGTGAGTAATTAACATTATTTCGTGTTTGGCCATTGTTCGGAGCCGGTCGGCGCGAAGTTTTTGTCCACAGCATTGGGTGCAATTGTCCACTTTATATGGTGTGACGAGTGGCTAATATTTCGCTTTACAGGTTTGGGTTTCATGCTATTAATGCGAAGAATACGCTTTTATGCACAATAATTGCTGGTGACTAATAAATCACCAGCTTGGAAAGTGTCATTTCTGTAGAACAAGAACTTTTTTGGCTGGGCAAGCGTGGTGGACTATGCCTAATCCCTCTTCTGAGGAGACCTGAGCACAACAGTGGGCAGTAATGGGTTGGTACAGGGTTCAACTTCTTTCTGACTCTCATCTCAAGAACTATAATAGCCGATTTACTAACTATACTTACTTACGGAAACGAAAAGTAATTTTGAAATATAAGCCTTCTGTCTTTGTCAGCTATAGGTTACCTACGATTATTGTGGATAAGGATCGCATATTTTTATAGCCATTATTCATCTTTAATTCCTCATAAACGTAGAAATTGAGTAACTATACTGTTCCAAGAATCAAAAGATGATTCTTTTCGCTTTCAACTGCCATAAATCATAATTTCCTGTTGAAAAACGAATTAAGCTTTGTATTTGTACAGTATTTAGCACCCACGGCACTGTATGAATGAATCAGCGCGCTTTCTTCAAACAACGCCTTTCATTACCGACTGCAGTTTATCTAAGCACAGTAAATTTTAAAGTGAAAACAATGCATTGCCTTTCCATTTCTCTAAATCAAACACGATAGGGCTGACGCTTTTTGTAATCTTATGTATAAAAATCAATGTTTCGTCGCCTCAGCGCTTGAGTGGCCAATCCGACATTTTTTACGAAAATGACTTTTTAATGCAGTATTATAAAGAATAAAATTTCCATCCGACTGGTAAAATATTTTTTTAAATATTCAATTCTAAAACAATAAAAATCTCATTTCAATTTTTTTCTCAACACGGCACTTAACGAAAATTCCGTGCTTGTTTGCTGTCTCCTGTAAAATTTGCTCGAGTGCAGATTGGCCAAACAAGCACTGAGGCGACGGTTTGTGTTTGTGTCGTAGAAATGTAAACTATGCATTTGATAATGTGACAAAGGGCAAAGATATAATGTATGAGTTACGTGTTTGAGTTGGTACGACCAATTTTCGATTTTGACCCCTTTTTTGCTCCAGATTTGTTTGATCTTAAATCGACCCGCAGTATCCAGTCTTCTCGTGATCATGACGTTTGCAACAACATTGAAATATCGAGACAACTCAATTAATTAAATATCGTGGTAAGAACCCGTTGAAAATGCATGAACGAATATTAATAATTACTTCTTCATAAACTTTAGCTCTCCATACCACAAAAATGTCTTGATTTATTGAGTCAAAATGCTTCGAAATAAAGGACTCATTATTCTTCCCTTGAAAGGGATTGGATTTCGGCAAACTTATTATTACAGAGGTATTATTAAATCAATTTTTATTCGATTCGATTGCGAATACGCAGCTGTGTATATATCGAGTGATCTTGAGATTTTAATAAGGGTCTCTCGTGAATAATGGGCACGGTTTGTGCTTTTCAAAACGTAGTTTATTGGCATTTCAAAGGTACACTATAATCTTATGAGTTCTTATGTCCTTTGAGAGTACTTATGAAAGAATAATGCGTTCAATGGAATGTGTATGTTATTTTTGGTTTATTTTGAATTTGTGGAACAGTAGAGATTTATTATTTTTCTTAATCCTTACTTAATATTATAAATGCGAAAGTAACACTGTCTGTCTGTTACGTTTTCCTGCTTAAACCTCTCAACCGATTTTGATGAAATTTGGCATAGATAATATTTCCACCCTGAGAAAGTAGGCTACCTTTTAATTGAAAGTGACGCTGACGAAGTTGCTAGGGTCCGCTAGTAGAGGATAGTTTGAGAGCACTAAAACAAGAATGGAGGATTTATTGTCAATGTTTTTATCGAGAGTAACAAGGCATCTGTATCTGTACCAACCAATTACTGCCCACTGTTGGGCTCAGGTCTCTTCCAAAGAGGGATTATTAAGCTTGCCCAGTGCGAATTGGGGACTTCACATATCTTCAAAGGATTTGTAGAACCCTTTTCCGACATGTAGATTTCCTCGATGTTTTGCTTCACCGTTTTTACCCAGTGCTGTTGTGAAAAATTGCACATAAATCTTTTTGACATTTAGATTTAGAGGTACAAGCCGGCTGGATTTGAACCCGCGACCTACCGTACGGAAGGACGCGCTTCGACCACTACCCCACCACGACTGCAATAAGGCATACATTAAAGAATATTCATGATATTTCTAATAACCTAAAAGTACACTTTATTATCAACAAAACATAAATAAATCCAGTAACGAATATATTCTGTTGTGGATTCCCATTCACAGTTAAACGTAGGCGATTTAAAATCGATACAAGTATTTCAAAGAATCGATAATTAATCGCGGGAATTCGATTGTAACATCGGAGTAGTGTCCCACGCGACGCCATATTTGTTTTTGTTAAATTCGTTTTATTTACAAAGTTAAGGTACCTACGACTTTATTTGAGCAGTGTAGGTCGATATGTTGGATTAGTTCTTACCACGATATTTAATTAATTGAGTTGTCGACCCGCAGTATCCAGTCTTCTCGTGATCATGACGTTTGCAACAACGTCGAAATATCGACACAACTCAATTAATTAAATATCGATGTAAGAACCCGTTGAAAATGCATGAAAGTACCTCTAAAATATCAGTGTTTATCTATTACATTCTTGTCCTTCTCCGAACGAGGCGTGATATCTACTTAAAGTTATGTCGTAGGTCATTGCAGAGATACATGAGCGTCGGTAACCACTTACGATCAGGTGGTCGATATTTCAACGTTGTTGCAAACGTCATGATCACGAGAAGACTGGATACTGCGGGTCGATTTAAGTGCAACCAAATCTGTCTACCCTCTTTCTCGTTCGCTTTTGGGTAGTACCACTGGAACTCGGAACTCACATCACGACACACCACACTCACTGTATCTACAAGACTCTCTGAGCATGAATCCGCGAGTGACTGGTGTGTTTAGCATTGGATTCCACATACACGATAATCTGAAGCGGTCACCCCTGTTAAAATGCATGAAAGTATTATAGAAAACCGCGAGTGTCTGAATAAGTTTATTTTTAGAGGTTTTTGATATGAAGCACATTTTTCTGCAGTTGAAAAAACCATGGTTTTTTGTGGGCAGTTTCGTAACACCGTCCTTGCCAACAAGTAATTAATGTTTTTGTACAACGATTTTATTACAGTTTTCTATTGTAGATAAAACACTCGCTAATATTATATTGAGGTCGTTATAAACAAAGAAACTGTTCGATCGTCTGTCTGTTGCGTATTTAGGGTTCCGTGTTAAGAAACATCTTTTTGTTTATTTTTTTTTTAGTTGGAGGAAATCACCGTTCAACCGCACTAAAACCTCCAACCGCTCACACTCAGCGTCCGAACCCCGGCTAAGGCTAGAACCCAGCACGGGGTTATAAGGGACGACGCGACGCGTAACGCATCGGCACTCTTTCCCGTCGCGCCGCCCCCTAAGAAACATCTTAGTATATTTTTATTTAATTATTTATGTATTTACGTGATTATGGCAACAAGTCAAAATAACGCTTATTTCACTAAGAAAAAGGGAACACAAAAAAATCAGATGACCTTGGAGATCATTTCTTTTCAGCAAAAAAGCATCAAAATCAGTTTTTAAACGACGGAGTTATCGACGAATCTTTTTCTATAAAAGCAGAATTACATTATTACGATGAGTTTCCTCTAGTACAAAAATTATAATAAAGCAAAGGGACATGTTGTCGTAGACCACATTTAGATAACTTAAGATTTTTTAAAGTGAGTTTTTAATGTATCTTTTCATACGGAACCAACAACTTTATTGTACTATATTATAATTGTAATAGATAATAACCTCGTGTGAACCAACGTATTTGTTTTAACTATTTTATTACCGAATGTGACCTTTACGCAATTTATAATACGGTCTAATTTGCTATTTGTTTATTTTTATAGTAATGTTTGCTATTAGTTATGGTGTTAGGTTAGGTGCATTATGACGTCACTTACAGGTAACACAGAAAACTAGCGCACACTTACCATTAAGTGGGCCGTAATGACGTCAATGTCTGTGGTAATGAAAAAGATCATTTCGAGAACACCACTATTTTATTATTGAATAGGTCTGTCTATTTTAAACCCTGACTCCTATATTTCTTGGCTATAAGTGCTAAAGAAATTACATCAAAATCTTAATCAGTTCAAATATCGATTTTTATATCAGCTTCAAGAATCGATTTTCTTTTCATCGATTCAAAACGATTGAATTTTCAATATATATTTTGCACTACAATCGAACATAATAGAAATTTAACATGCATCAAGAGTGGAATGGCTTTCTTCCAGCGACATTAAAATAAAAAGACTTAAATCACATTATACAGTACACGAAAATAGACTTTAAAACTATGAGTTTAAGTAGTAGTATTCCTTGTTAGTTGTCCGACATACGCTCATGAAGGCAGAGTATTTTCGTTTGCAAATCAATCACTATATCACTTTCTACAGTCTTGTTATCGTCATGTAAATTGATGAATTATAACCGTATATGTTATATAACGTAGATATATATGGATATGTAACTGGTATATTGCGTAATATCTTAGGACAGTTTGTGACGATGGATGAACCGATTTTGACGATTGTTTTATTAATAGAGAGCCATTTAGTTCAGTATAGACCGGTAGGAAGAGCTGCTTTAAAATATAGGTTTACACACGATGTTTTTGTTCCTGTGTTTTTGCTTAAAATCTATAACAACTGTTATCTATACATATAATAAAATGATAGAAAAGTCAACATTGCAAAATACACTCTCTCAAGTCAAACAACCGTCGAACATAATGATGGCGCGATTCAGAATCCATACATTTTGTTCTGTAAAAAAGTCAGCTTTGTCCGGGATAAACTCGAAAACTGCTGCACCGATGTACCTCAAATTTGGCAAGAATATTGCTTAGAAGTCGGGTCAACACATAGGCTATATATTATAGTGCTATCATCTCCGAGGAACGGGATATAAATATAATCTATACATATAATAAAATGATAGAAAAGTCAACATTGCAAAATACACTCTCTCAAGTCAAACAACCGTCGAACATAATGATGGCGCGATTCAGAATCCATACATTTTGTTCTGTAAAAAAGTCAGCTTTGTCCGGGATAAACTCGAAAACTGCTGCACCGATGTACCTCAAATTTGGCAAGAATATTGCTTAGAAGTCGGGTCAACACATAGGCTATATATTATAGTGCTATCATCTCCGAGGAACGGGATATAAATATAATAAATTTCATTAAACAATTTTAGAGCACCGACATCTATCGGCGTTCAAGTTAAATTTCATGTGGAAGCATTTTTTTTATTAGTACGAGAGCTAGCAACGTTGGGAAAACAAGCATTTTAATAAAGCCAGCTTTTATTTTTAAAATACATATAATAAAATGATAGAAAAGTCAACATTGCAAAATACACTCTCTCAAGTCAAACAACCGTCGAACATAATGATGGCGCGATTCAGAATCCATACATTTTGTTCTGTAAAAAAGTCAGCTTTGTCCGGGATAAACTCGAAAACTGCTGCACCGATGTACCTCAAATTTGGCAAGAATATTGCTTAGAAGTCGGGTCAACACATAGGCTATATATTATAGTGCTATCATCTCCGAGGAACGGGATATAAATATAATAAATTTCATTAAACAATTTTAGAGCACCGACATCTATCGGCGTTCAAGTTAAATTTCATGTGGAAGCATTTTTTTTATTAGTACGAGAGCTAGCAACGTTGGGAAAACAAGCATTTTAATAAAGCCAGCTTTTATTTTTAAATATGCTATCTCTCATACTCTTTCACTTTTATATCAGTTGGCAAATTAATTTTAGGTTTTTAAGTGGTTAAAAAACGTCATTAAAAAAAAATATTCAGAATTATCGTCTGGTATAGAAGAACAACAAAAAAATATCTGGCAATAATAAATTCATGTAGCAAAAGTATAATAAAAATAATTTAAAGAAAAATGTCTTAAAAAAAATTATAAAATCGGTTTTTATCCGGACCTTACCACTACCGGCTGGAGCTACTACTAGACAGTCCGTATCGGTAAATACTCTGTCAAAAACGTTGCTAGCTCTTATACCATAATTTAAATTTGATTATGTCATTTTTGGCACTGTCAATGGTTATTTTTTTAATTGTCATAGATACAAAGAGTTAAGGAAGGAACAGTCCTTCTTAAAAGCAATTTTAGAGCAACGACATCTATTGGCCTTCAAGTCGAATTACATATGGAAGCATTTTTTTGTTGATATAAATAATTAAAATTTGATTATGTCATTGTGGGACAATGTATCCTATGTATTTGCTAACTAGATGGCGTTGTCGTATATATTTGAATCATTCTGAATCGCGCTATTATTTCGTACACCAAATGTCAAAACTGAGGTTACCTGCTTTGCTATAAGTCATCGTGTGGTTAGTCAAATTGAACTCTTTAGCTATCATTATATTATTATTTAGTTTCGACTTAAAATACTTAAAATGCCGGGATAACGATCTAATTTATCCCAATGCTCAAACGATACTCGAAGGAAAAGGTTAGCTCGATGTCTAGAAACCGCCGTTGAACATGAAGCTAGGTTGGCTAATGGCTACTCTTTAAGAACACATTGCGGAAACTCAGTCGATCGAATATCTTAAAGAGCAGGATACTCAGTTAAGGAGAGATCACTCTCAGCCTGCTCTTTCACGGTCGTTGGAGACTGATGAGCAGCTTGAAGAGCGTAGTACAGCTGCTCAGCAAAGTTATCAGGACGTACGTGACGATTGCGACATTGTGCGAAGAACAGATGGCCGTTGGGGCCGAAAAGTTCTAGAGTGGCGGCCACGAACCGGTAAGCGCAACGTTGGTAGACCCCCTACGAGATGGACCGACGATCTGGTCAAGATCGCGGGAGGTCACTGGATGCAGACGGCGCAGGACCGGTCGTTATGGCGAGGTTTGGGGGAGGCCTATGTCCAGCAGTGGACGTCTATAGGCTGATGATGATGATGATGATGATGACGTGACGATACTTCTGCTCATGTATCGCAAGACCGAGACAGAATGCAGGAGTTGCAAGAGCAACCATGGCTAAATAAAGAGGGAAGTGGATTCATGTACAATGTTGCGATTAACTACGCCGCACACGGAGATATTGGCATCTTAGAAGAAGTGTGCGCCCTCTGTCAAGCCCGCAAATGGAGAGGGGAGTCCAATGGGATGTGTTGTGCATCTGGTAAGGTACGCTTGGAGTTTATGCAAGACCCATCAGAACTGTTGAAACTCTTACTAAGCGGCGAACATCAGGGTTTTGAAAAACATTGAAGCCTATAATAGCGCCTTCCAGATGACTTCGTTTGGTGCAAATCAAATCGTTGAAACAGGGTTCATGCCGACATTCAAGATCCAGGGGCAAGTTTACCATCAAATTGGTTCGCTGCTACCTACAGATATTTCAAAATTTTTGCAAATTTATTTTATGAGTGATATTGAAGAACAAGCAAACCTACGAAGTAGATCCATCCCCAATTTAGACGTGCTCAAGAATTCTCCGATGTCCTTCTAAGTCTTAGTGAAGGTACTCTACCAGAAGAGAGAGGTGGACAAGTGGTGCTTCCAAAGTCTCTCGGTAGAGTTGTATCCAGCTTAGAAGAACTCATTCGCTGTGTGTACAACGACATCAGTCGTATATCACACCAGCAGAATTCTTGGGTGTGTGAGCGAGCCATTTTGACACCCTAAAATGACCAGGCTGCAGCAATTAACGAATACTCTCAGAAATTGAGGGAAATGAACTGTTGTCGAGCAAGATGATGCTACACATTATCCTGTAGAATTTTTGAACTCTCTGTCAGCAAGTAGTTTTCCAGCGCATATTGTCAAGCTGAAGGTCAGCGTCCCGATTATGCTTCTTCGGAACCTATCTCCTCCGAAGTTGTGTAACGGGACCTGTCTTAAAGTCATCTCGCTCCATAAACACAAAATTGAGGCGGAAATTCTTACGGGTTCTGGCGTCGGCGACGCAGTATTTATATCATTCATTCCTCTCATACCATGAGGTATGTTCCTGAACTTTCCGTTCCAGTTCAAGGCGCGTACAGTTCCCTGTGAGTGTTTGCTTCGCGATGACTATCAATAAGTCGCTGGGGCAGACACTGGGGACAGCGGGTGTCGACCTCAGGACGGGCTGCTTCTCACACGGGCACCGGTACGTCGCTTGCTTCCGCGTCACCGGTCCGGAATCTCTTTATATTTTGGCTGCGGAGAGCCAAACCACTATTGTGGTTCATTGAGAAGTTCTATAAGCATGTTTTTTTACGCTATCTTCTAATCTTATCTTATATTCGTCTTAATTTGATTATTTTCTACATCTGCTTTAGTCACAACATTTGCCTTAATTCAGCAAAATCACCTTAAAGTCATTTATTCGAAGCGGGTCTAAATTAGCACTTTTTGCACTTCAATTTTACAAAAAAAAACAGTCTTATTCTGTTACTCTGTTTAGTGTAGACATGAAAAGTAAAGAAGAAAAACAGTAAATTAATGTTAGTCTAAAAGATACAATTGTTGGTATATTATTATGGTGTAGTACATAGCATTCACGCAGAGCGAAAGTTTGTAAGTATGGATGGATGTATGGATGTTTGTTACTCTTTCACGTAAAAACTACTGAATGGATTTGAATGAAACTTTACCACAATATAGCTTATACATCAAAATAACACATAGGCTACAATTTTTGATAATACGGGACGAACCTGAAGTCCACGCGAACGAAGTCGCGGGCAAAAGCTAGTTTGGTAATAAGTAATCAATAGAGTGAAATTTCAAGGAATTTATGTTTTTTTCACTGCAAGACAAATTTTTACAGTAGTTATAAACTTATTCAGTGCTAAACACAACAGTCACTCTCGGGGTTCATGCTCAGAGAGTCTTGTAGATACAGTGAGTGTGGTGTGTCGTGATGTGAGTTCGATTTCCAGTTCGAGTTCCAGTACTACCCAAAAGCGAACGAGAAAGAGGGTAGACAGATTTGTTTGCTCTTAAATCGACCCGCAGTATCCAGTCTTCTCGTGATCATGACGTTTGCAACAACGTTGAAATATCGAGACAACTCAATTAATTAAATATCGTGGTAAGAACCCGTTGAAAATGCATGAAAGTATTTTTACAGTAGGCTTATGTGCAGTTTGTATATTTTTTGTATGTTATTGTGCTAAGCTGATTATCAGCACTCTTAAAGTAGGGAGTGATGTATTTACGAGCGAAATATATTATTGAAATTTATTTAAGTTTTACAATAATAACTCAATCAAGATGTTTCATCATCATCATCGTCAGCCCTTGACGTCTACTGCTGGACATAGGTCTCCCCCAAACCTCGCCACATCGACCGGTCCTGCACTGTGCACATCCAGTGACCACTACAGGTCGTCAGTCCATCTTGTCCAGATGTTTAAAGAGTTTAAAACTCAGATACATATTACATAACCTCTAAAATGATTTATGAATCCCTTTAAATTGGATAAATTGTTTATAATTGATAGAGATGCTGTATTACGATGTTAAATGCATGATGAATGGTTATACGGATTTCAATTATACAATTAATTATTATCACGCCGAGCACTTGACTAAAATCTTTGATTGCGTACTGTTCATTAATTATTTATTGGTATTCTTTTATTAATTGTGACTGTTTGACGTAATGTTTAGGGTTACCAGAAATTATAATTGATAACGATTATTATTTACGAACGAAGTTCCTTATCGCGCGTTATCGAAAGGGGGCTAGACGGACATTCTTATGAAAAAGTTGTCACGACACTTTTTTTGTTTTAGATGATTATCGCTAGATGGCGCTCTGATTAAAATCTTTTAAAACAATTCCTTATTTTGTTTTATATGATTAATACTAGGTGGTGCTGTGCTCAAAATATTTTATTTAAGTTATAATTATTAGTTAGTCTAAAACGTCTGTCTCTCTCTCTTTCTTCTGAACATCGTTCCATCCGGGTGTCCCTTGACACCTCTCAAGTTTTTTTGTTTTAGTGTTTTGTTTTTCGGGTAGCAAAAAGTATAGGTAACGAACGAATTAGGATAGATGGTTATTGCAAAATTGCGCCATTATTGCTTAAATGCTGTTTCATCGACTGTTTACTAACTAATTGGTATTCCAGAGCGAGAACCCGAAAAATAGCAATAAAAGTTCGTGCTGCCGGTGCTGCTGCCTCTGTCGACAAGCGAATTATTTTTTACAAGCTTTAAATTAATGCTAGATGTAACTATGTAAGTTTACGTGGAAACTTTCAAGCCAAATTTGACTTGTTTTATTTCTATTACACAGCACTCTACTGCTACATGATATCCAGGATCTTAAAAGCTTGTATTTAAAAAGTTTTCTTTAAAATTAATTATTTAACGATTAAGCTCGCATTTATAGTACAATTTTTGTTGCCCAGAGAATTATAGAGGATGATCAAGTAGGTGGTGCGACAATTGACTAGTAGTCTAAGTCTACTATGATTTCGATATTCAAACAAGCAAGTACCAACCATAGATAATAAGTGCCGTTTGACCTTGCGCATCCACGTAGCGCGCAGATTATTTACTGTCATCTCAGATGTTGATTAATAAATATTAATAGCCAGTCTCATTGGCCATGACACGGTCCCAAGGGTGGGAACAAGTGCCCTGCTCCCGTGATAGGTTAAGGTTGGATTTCGTGAATGTTTTTGTCACGCTATGCTTTAGAACTCACTTTTTATTTGTCGTTAACTTTTGGGTGGTATTAAGCGAGCGTCACCAATTATCTATCACATGTAAAATTGAACGTAATCTATGCTTTATATTGTGAGAGTTTCTTAAATGATATGTTTAATTAAATTACTAGTTTTATTTTAAAAAGTCACCTAAAAACGAAAAGTAATTTGTTATCGAAGGCTCAAAATGAAAAAGTTAATTTTAAATGCACACAGTGCAGTAGGTAGTCACATATATTTTCCAAGTGTGGCTTAATCTTACCCATTAAATCTAGGTTTTAACTGCTAATTAACAATATTTACCTGAAACAAAAAATATACTTTTATTAATAAAATTGAAAATTAACAGAAAAGAGACATTGAAACAGTACCTTTAGTTGTTTGTATGTATGTACGACTTACTTAATACATACGTATGTATCTAATTTGTACCTTCAAAACAAAAGTTACTAACAACGACTAAGAATTTAAAAACTAGCAACCAAAGTACTAGGCTACCATAATCATATTGGAGTTACAACTTTGCCACGCGGAAGTCATGCGAGCCCTAATCTTCGCACGTCGAATACCGATCAACGATAACTGTTATCTATCCGTCTCGCTCTATCGTACCAACAACTGCATAGTTAGAAAGAGACATCGCATCGCTAATGAGCCGTAGAAATGCTTCCGATATAGGGACAGTGAAATGAAGTGAAAGTGTCCCTACTAATATGGTTGAGCAAACACGTATTATATTTTTTATTTTTACTACGCTTTCTTATTTGTTTTGGACAGGTGTTCTGTTTAAATATAAATATGTAGAAGTGTTTTTAACTGTTAATCCTATTATCGATGCTTTTGTGTCTGTTGTCCCAAAGTTTTTTCCGACATTTGTTTTGTGTTTGTGGTTTCAATGACTTTTAACATTTGCCATCGAGTTTAAAGTTCTCAAAACTTTTTAATCTTGTTTTTGCGAAAATTTAATGTAAAATTCTGTTTAGTTTTCTTAAAAAGATACTAAAGCAACACGACTATTACAGTTTAAAGAACCCATTCGCAATTGTTTCGTGTGACGTGACTATCGATTACATATCGATTAAAGATCGATTACAGTTACTCATTTTTACTTTTCGGTTTCATTTGTAATCGATCTGACGTGCGTGCAGAGTTACCAAACGATTGAGACCCTTTACTCCATGAGATAATCAAAAAATACGAGATCTTCACAGATTGGTTTTTGGCTTGTATAAAACACGCTCTCTCTATTGTCTTATATTATCTGTGGTTATTTAATATCTATCATATTTTAAAGACAACGCTATTTGTACTTGTTTCAGCTTTTACTTTTATTAATTTAATCTCGTGCTGATTACTATCTTTACGAACGATAGAGAAATTGAAATTTAACTTTATGCCCAAACTATGTTTATTAGATTAGAAAGTACGTAATTAGGTTGCGCGATTAATCTACTAATTTCAATGTTTATCTATAAATAAAAATGTAGATAATTAAATTACGCGGGCGTGAAATTAAACATTATTTAATGCAACACTGATGGATGACGGTGACGTAAAACGGAACGCGCGCGATTTTTGGCGCGATTGCGGTCGTTGACCCGGAGCGGAGAAAGTCGCCTCAGGCGCCACGCCGGCTGGCCCACCCTGGAGACTCGAGTACTAGCCCTTACTACGTGTTGAATGAACGAATCCACGGTATATTCAAGTACATTCCTACTTTAAATTAGATAATACTAGGTGACCCGCGCAACTTCGTCTGCGTTACAAAGGGATTCAAAAATTGTAGCCTATGTGTTGTTCTGATGTATGAGCTATATTGTGGTAAAGTTTCATTCAAATCCATTCAGTAGTTTTTACGTGAAAGAGTAACAAACATACATCCATACATACAAACTTTCGCCTTTATAATATTACTAGCTGACTCGCGCAACTTCGTCTGCGCCGAAAAAAAAAATTAGGGGTGGACTACCCCTAACATTTAGGGGATGAAAAATAGATGTTGGCCGATTCTCATAGGTACCGGATAAGCACAAAAAATTTCATCAAAATCGGTCGAGCCGTTTCGGAGGAGTTCAAGTTCGAACACCGTGACACGACAATTTTATATATTAGATTATGATGTCATTAATTATTGCACTGCAAATTGTGTAGATTTTAAAGGTACAATGACTACCACTACAAAAACTATGATTTTACATGTAAGTAGTATGTTTTATTACTACCACTAGACAAAATTTTCTACATAGTTTTTTATGAAGCAGGTACCAATTTTTTAAAGCAGCTGATGGTAGTCATGAAATGAAACAAAATACTAGAAGAGAAAGACTTTAAAGGTCATAGGGCATACGGTCCTGCAGTGTCCTCTGACATTGCATGCCCATGAGCAAAGGTTACCACATAAGATCAGATCTTTCAGTTCAGGTCTTTCCACAAGGAAATAAAAAAGTAAAAACTCCACTTTCAATGGTTCTTTATAAATAGTGTTAAAATATTCCGGTGGCATTTAAAGCAGTTACATAAGGAAGCACCCGATGGCACCAGGAAGGGTTTACGTCACCAGGATTGGCGCATCACCAAATGTCAGGTCACGCTTTAGAACTGAGATCGTGTGAATCTTTATTGTAGCTAAGTGTTCAAAATTATAGACAGTCTTTATCGCCTGATAATTTTATAGTTAAAGAAGTTACAGGGTGTATCTGTAAGGTTGGACAAGTTGAAGTAAAGACGACTTGTCGAAATGCAACTTAGAACCACTTTTGTTTTTTGAATACCTTTTATTTCTGACATTGTATGATGTAAAGATTATCATTGCAGTTTTCCAAAAAAAAAAAAAAGTTTGGTCCTAAGTTGTTTTCGACAGGTCACTTCAGCTGGTCCAAAGCTACAAATCCACCCTGTATATTTTGGTATGTGGTGTCTTTTTTTAAGAAGACAAACTAGCTATTGGCGCCGTTTTACTGGTATACACTATACAGTCATTGTGGCTCATAGCATATGGGTCTTATCATATCAGAGCAATACCTAGACTGTTACCTACCAAAGGAAACTACATTGAAACTTCTTTGGAGGTATAAACCCACTGAATGCTGGACAAATGTGGATCAAGTTTGCCTGCCTCTTGTTTTTAAGGAGTAAAAAAGGTAGACAATAGCAAATTATCAAGCTATTAGAAGGATCAAGCATGTCACCGCGCTCGCCTAGTGCGTACTTTACATATCTTCGAAAGGCTTTTTAATTCTCCAATGCAGGATTCCTCGTGATGTTTTCCTTCACCTTTTTTACCAATAACAGAAGAATGATGAAGATAACAGTGTTCAAGTTTGAGAATCATTAAATCATCGAGCCATAACATACCAATAGTGCGAAAACAAAGATAACCTTTGTACACAACTAAACAACTCCGCCAGAATCACAAATACTATATGAAGCAAGCTCCAAAATTCTAAACTTAAAATTTGAAAGTGGCACAAAACGAAAAAGTAATTGTTATATTATCTCGAACGAAAACAAAGCGAAGAGCAGAGGCATGAGAATCGGTTGGCCTATTGACACGAGATACTCATGAAGTCATTATAGCTATTACCTATTACATAATGATATTATGAAACTTGTGTTGGACATATGGACATTGTTTTATGTTCGGGTATTCTTTTTGAACGTGTGTTGCCAGGAGCAAGGGAAATATAAGCTTAGTGAGGGGGAAGATGTTTACGATAGGTTATAATGTTTGCAGGGTTAGCAGTAACTTTCTGTCTATACTAATAATATAAAGAGGAAATGTCTTGACAAATAGGAAGCTACGGTATTTGAACGTTTGTAGGTAAAAACTACCCCTTATGCTAGATAGTTAGTACAAATTTAGAACGAAAAAAAAATGTATTTATGACCTTTCAATGAAACAGAAACAATTTAAAATTAATCATCGAGCACATTAACAAATTGTAGCGTTAAAACAATAAAACGAAACGATTACCAATAAAATCAAAAACAAGTGAGAAACAAAAAATACAGGCGTAAAATTTTACGACAGTCATTATTGCATCTGGCAACACAATTTACGCAATTATAAAACAAGAGAGGCACCGAATTAACACGTTTTCTTTGTGTTATTGTAACATTTTATAATGGTATTGCCTTGTTTTTGTGTGGGAACCCATTGTTACTTTGTTACCGAATGTTGTTTCCGGTATGATAACAATTTTTGGCCCGATTTTTTATATTTGATTTGGGACGGTAGCATTCCGAGTTTGTGTGCTTGCAACACTTGGTTTATGCTGTGTTTGTAGTTATGCTGTGACGTTGTGTGTGTAAAGTTTTGAAACAAAGCTGCTTAGTTTAAACAGGGTTATGGCAATTTTAACATTCACCAAATCATTATCTATCCTCATATTTATTGACAGTTGACTTATGTGTGAAAATCTTAATTCTAGTCTGAATACAATAAGACATCAAATAGTTCTTCTTACTCCCAAGAAACTTCACTTTGTTAAATCTTCTGAAACCTTCTAGTAATTACTTTAGTTACATTAATATAAACTGTATTTAATTCAGCAAACTACTCAAAAAACTTATTTCAGTCGTTCCTATGTCAATCTGGGTCATATAACCCATTCATATTATGACCTTCTATCATCAACTCAAGCTTATCAGTTCATTACTAACCCAATTTAGAATGTGTCATAATGCATATACCTTATCGAAATTCGTAAATGAAATTACCATGACAAATAGCTAGTAGATCACGCGTTAGAATCACGCATGACACTCGTGAGAGAGACGCACATATGTGATGTACCACGTGTGAAAAGGACAGGAATAATAGCATGAAAATTGGGATCGATCTTGATTTGTCCAACTATGACAATTGATCAGTCAAATGGGTTTTGTTAGACAATAGGAGGCGGGGCGGTAGAAAGTGCTGCTCAATGTCGCGCTATCGAAAGCGTAAAACGACATTGAAACGTGTCGCAGAAATATGATGGATTGGATGCAGGGCTTAAGGCAAATGAGCTTTTGCAAGAACCGCTTTGGAATGGACAAGAATCGCTTTAACTCGTCTGTGTGTGTTAAATGACACCTTCAGATGGCACTAAAGCTAAGTTCGCAGTAGGTTTTTTTTGAGTTGGAGGATATCGCCGGATTCCCATCCACCCGCCTGCTGCGGCCAGAACCCAACACGGGTTATACGAGACGGCGCGACGCGTTACGCACTCGGAACTGTTCCCGTAAAATGTGGGCCTACTTTCGTCAAATCATAAAGGCTGATTTTTTGGTATTACCTTCAGAATATTATTAAAAATCACATTATTCATTGCCAGACACTTATCATGGTGGCAACCCCTTGCCAGACACCTTTAATGTTCAGGGCATAGCGTATAAATTTGACAAACTTCTGGCTGTCCAAGGGCTCTTAGAATATAAGGCTCGTTTATCAATTGTAGTTAACCAAAAACTTTAGTTTGGGTTGAAAACAATAGATACAAATAAATTGATAAACTCTCAGAAGTCGGCCAAAAAATTAATCAACATGTTATCTAAAAAAGTAACTGAATTATAAATACAAATTTTCCTTAAATTACCTCGACGGGTGTAAAATTACAACACAATATTGCGTGTGCCGTAAAATTCGGCGAAATGTAATGATCCTCAATTTGGAGTTCTTATAATAATTTAGTACCAACTACCGCTTCTTTTTGAATAATTTTACGGTTCTTGATGGACGATCTTAAAATTTCCACATTTATGATACGTCTTGTAGATAAGTTGTGTGATAAGTCTTGTAGATACAGTGACTGTGGTGTGTCGTGATGTGACTTCGAGTTCCAGTGGTACTACCCAAAAGCGAACGAGAAAGAGGGTAGACAGATTTATTTGCTCTTAAATCGACCCGCAGTATCCAGTCTTCTCGTGATCATGACGTTTGCAACAACGTTGAAATATCGAGACAACTCAATTAATTAAATATCGTGGTAAGAACCCGTTGAAAATGCATGAAAGTATTATAGAAAACCGCGAGTGTCTGAATAAGTTTATAAGTGTAAAGCATGTTTCACTGTTAGGTTTGCACATGTTCTAACATCCAACTGGTGGGTTTTTAGCTCGTTTATCTGTATTGCAATAAATACCTAACGTCTAAAATAACTTTGATTCTATATTCTATTTCGATTAAACATTAAAGAAAGCAGTCTAGTTCCGAACACTATTCTAAGTGCAATATTTATTTTTTTAAGCAAAGATAAATGAATCACCTATTCGAATGCACATCGAAGTTTCCGAGTAGCCTAATCATCTTGCTCAACCATTCCCGAATACTAAGAAGGTCAGTAAGGGCATGTATAGAATATAAAAAACGGAATGCCCAACATGACATACGAAGGAGAAAGTACGAGCTCATGTAACATTATGTAACACATATATTACTTTTTATTCTATCTGAAGGTATTGACGTGAATGCAGCATTGTGTAATCTTTACAATTACATTATATTCTGGTAATGGATTTATTTGTGTTTGTGTTTGGGTGTTTTAGACAGAAATATCTATGTAGTATCTCTTGGATTAAGAATAACTTGATATACAATAGACACCAACTAAACATCGAATAAAAAATCCCGTCTTTTGATCTCAGTCGTATCGTTTCAAATCTAACTTTTTGACATGTGAATAGTTTCATTATTGGAGGCTATTTCTACCTCTGTTCGTAACTAGACTGCTTTATTGATTGTTTAATGGATCTCAACAGCTCAACCGATTTTCATAACCATTTTTTCTCAATTGGTTGTTATGTTTCCTTATCAGATAAGTACCATTTTACTATATCATTGCATTGTCATGCGATATACATGCGTGAAAAATTTCAACTCAATCGGAATCCGGGAAGTTGGTCAAATTCAACTTGCAAGATTCAAGCCGAACTTACATAGTTACAGTGCAAGTTATAATTTTAACAATTGGTTGATAAATTGATAAATCAAATAAATTTCTTTAAAAACTCGCGGTTATCTACATCACTTACATTATTACTAAACGGGTTCTTACCACGATTATTTTTAATTGAGAGGTCCCGATATTTCAGCACTGTTTCAAGCGCCATGATCGCGGGAAGACTGAAGAACTGCGGGTAGGTCATTTAAGAGCAGACAAATCTGTCTACCCTCTTTCTCGTTCGTTTGCCGGTAAAAATAATCGTGGTAAGAACCCGTTTAGTAATAATGTAAGTGATGATAAATCAAATGTTAATGTTATGCGATCTCGAACTGGAAATGCAACGTTACAATAAACTGCTTATTTCATCTCGAATGATTTACATTGGTCCAGTTACCTACTAGCATCATTAGACAATGATTTCTGCATCACAGTTTTATCAATATTACTTATGTCAAAATTATGCAAAGTATAGTTTTTATGTGTATTTATCAGTATTTATCCACTCAGCTGTGGCGTTACCCGTAAATGGCACTACTAGACAAACGCCAATTTTGGCAAATTCCCAGTTGAATGGAAGATATAAAAACTCTAACTCTATTGTTACCGTTCTTCAGTCTTTAACAATATCTCTCTCTCTGCATTCTCCAAATCCTACATACTTGGGGACGGCTCGACGGGAAAGAGTGCCACGCGGTTCAACTCCCACATATCCCACCCGCGGTGATAGTGGTATCCGGCAATTTCGACCAACTCAAAAAGTTTCGAACTCCATTTTAAATGTCGTACATCAAATGACGCATACGCTCTCATAATGGCGTCGTGATGACACCGAGGTGACCTTGGAGGCTAATCCGCGACCCGTAGAGGTCAACTATAAACTGGACTTGAACATAATATAGGATTAACTGTCGACACCTCTGTAGGCGTAAATAATAGAGGATTTAGTATTAAATTTATGGAAATGTGACTGTATTTTAAAAGATTTGTAGATGTTTTAAGTTAAAGTATATTGTAAAGCGTAACGTCGTCAATAAGGAGACTTTTTTCAGCTTTTGTTTTTATTTCACCTTTGAGAAGATCACATTGAAATTTTAGAATTATTATAAAGCTTATGACACTCAAAAATGAGCTTCATAAAGGTAAAGAAAAATTCGAAATCTGTTCAGTAGATTCAAAAGTTTTCTCCGACGACATCAACATTATATTATATTAGTAACACACCGGTTTTTTTTAATGGCCTTCAGTTTCAGTAGAAAATATAAGAAAAGCTTGAAAATATAGTATTTTTATTACAAAAATGGAAATAACTGACTTCCATTGAAATCGTGTCCGTTTAAATTCACATTTCTAAACACAGATACAAAAGTACTTGTTTGATCTTAAAAAAAAATTGAGACCCTATGACGACAGACAAATACCTCCTTTTTAGTAATCAGCAAAATACCACGACTAGAGCATCAGATATAAAACATATTATTATACAGGGTGATTTGTTAGAGAGGGTACATATTGCAGGAGGGTGATGAGTACTCTGTTCTAATACGGAATATTACAATAAATAGGTAAAATTATATATATATTTTTTTTTAAATCTAAATTCGACAAAACTACCTAAAACATAAACAATTTCGGCTTAAAGAGTGTTGACTAATGACCTCTAGTGATCTCGCGCACCCCACACCCATCAGTTGTCGAAAAACCATAATTTTGCAAGAATTTTAGATATTTTTAAGTTGCGATTACTAAGGTATTAAGCCTGGATATTCTTTGGTAATAATATTTTTACTGGTCGTATATCATCAGCTACATCAGCTACCATGACCTTCAATATGTACCCTCACTAGGAAATCACCCTGTATATTAGTACCTATCAATTCCTATTTGTAAACCACGCACGTAAGATGAAAGCAAATTGTACACACCACCTCTCACGCCTGAAGAGCTTACTTTCCTCTGTCGCAAATCATTCTCTCGTTATGGTGTTGCCAGCCTATACTTGAGATTTCTACTCAATTACAACAAATTATTAGCTAGAAATTGTGGAAATTCCGTGATTTATTAAACACCGTACTTGGTGTTGGAGTTGTGATTTCTAACTTTAAAGTAGTGATAGGTTAAAGGATATTTTGAAATTTGAAGATATATGATTTCACACACACACACATATACACAAACACAAACACTTATTTTAATCTTAATTTTTGTTAATTAATCTTAAGTTTTCATTTTTGTATTTTACTTTTTTTGGTTAAATTACATTAGGTATTTCTAAAATCATTGTGGTCTTACTATAAGTTATGGAAGAGCGGGGTTTCCTAACACAAGTATTGTATAATGCTTAAAAGGGGGCCCCAACAACTGTTTAACATGTGTTTTTATGATTTTGTGAAATAAAATATTTTTGACAGATTTGTTTGCTCTTAAATCAACTCGCAGTATCCAGTCTTCTCGTGATCATGACGTTTGCAACAACGTTGAAATATCGAGACAACTCAATTAATTAAATAACGTGGTAAGAACCCGTTCAAAATGCATGAAAGTATTATAGAAAACCGCGAGTGTCTGAATAAGTTTATAACATTTTTCGTTCTCTTCTACACATACTTGACTTAAGGGGGTCTTCCTATGTGACGGCCTGTTTTTTAGGGATATTTTAGGATTTTTTTTCTACGACCAGTAAATATTTAGAGCTTCAAGTTTTTTATCATTTATTAACACATATTTGGACAGTATAAATAAAAAAAATCAGCTAAAAATATTCAGTCAAACTAGAGTTACAGCGCTCTGAACACCCCCGCCTCGAAAAAAAGAGCTCCCACTTCCTCCACGATTCCGGCTGATCGGCTTATCTGAAAAAAAAAAAATAAACGGCGTTTTAATTTGTAGGCTTAAAAGCACGGAATGACCTATAATCAAATGAATATAAAAAAAAATGGATTTTTGATAGACAATTGAAATAAAAGTTGCAAATTAGGCGTTTTTTTTTTTTGTTTTTTTGCTATAAAAAATCGAAGTTTTAAAATTTTCGATTGATAATAGTTCATTCCATGCGTTTACATATATTGAGTGTGCCCTGTAAATTTCAAGTAATTCGGTCCAGCCGTTTCTGAGATACAATGGAGGAAAGTTTGAAAAACACAGTTTTGAGAAAAACGCGTTTAAAGTTTCAAGTCCGTTAAAAACTATTAAAATGTCAACTTACTCTCAATCGGCGATGCCTGGTCCATAGAGTATTCCTTCCTCTTCCTCGTGAAACTCTTTTAAAGCAGATTGTTCAGCTCTTGAGTCAATCCTGGCTTGTTTAACGACATCACTTACGCGCCGCTCAGAACGTAAGATTCGCTTTTCATCCCGTTTCTCAACATACGCTTGGGCTTCACGACCAACAGGGCATCCCATAATCGACATAACTTTTAAAATACCTTGAAAACCTTCATTAAAGATAATAACTACTAAGTAGCTAGCAATTTCAACAACAAATAATTTGTAGCTGTTGCTCTCTTCGAAGTTCAACCAAGACTAAAATAACTTCGGTAAAATATTATAACCATAGAACGTATAAGAATATATAAATAGAAATAGAACCATAGAACAGATATATGAATAAAAGGGAGGCCAATTATAAAGCCGACGGTACACAATAGGCCCAGGCCAACTCAGCGCTCCGAACCGCTCTTTCTTTTACCTGCTGTATCTTTAAAACGACTTCGAATTTTCTAAAATCGCTTTACTACCGTATTCTAGACATGTTAAGGGAGCAATTTATGAAAAAAAAAAAAATCGTTTTTTTCAACCGATCACATAGGAAGACCCCCTTAATTAAAACCAATTTCGATATAACCCTTTAATCCCTGGCAACCCCGTCTACATTAAGATGCCCGATGCGTGTGCATGGCCTAGGTTCAACAAACGCGTCGCTCGTGTGTGGCGTGCGTCGTGATGGGTGCATGTAAAACTTCCACGACGATATAGATAGCTAAGATATTGTCGATGTTAATTTTATTGGTGTTTATTTCCGTTCATTGTAGAAAATTGCATAAAAATACGTGGTTGTAGCACTGTTTACAAAATCTTTACTAAACTATTTTAGATGGCGCTAGGGAGAAGTGAAAAAAGGTTTCATGCCTTTTCGGCTGCCATTTTGGAATTTTTGGCGGGAAAAACGTTTTCGAACTGCGAACGTGCTATAATTCTATGCTTTATTCATACAGCTATAAAAGTGTTTTACTGAAAACTAAAGCTGTCTGAGTAAAGGTTATGCATGGAATTAGAGGTTATATTTCTATGAGGTTATGCTGATTTGATCTTATAAAATACAACCTTAACCACTTGTCATTGGTTGTCAAATGTCATCTACAGATGGTTTGGGCATCTACAGTGGACTATGTTTGCCCGGTCAGGCCGAAGCCCACTGTAGTAGATTTCAGATGTCGTATATATGCGAAGATTTTTGCAAATGTTGTAACCGCGATTCAGGATCTCGCGCGCTATTATTGGTCGCCACAATGGCATTATTGGACAAACGCTAATTTTGGTCAGTTTCCAGTTGAGTAGTAAAGTTATCGCTTTTACTCGTACTTCAACCCGAAGTGATCCATAACAAATGGAGGTGTCTTCTTCGTAAAATAAATGTAGTAGGTAATGTATAATCACGTGGGACGTTGAACAATTACTCGCCATATTTAATGGTGGGCTCATTACGGACCCGTCGGGCGGGCTCTTAACGGCCTGCCGTCTCAGATGATGTTAGAAACCCGTATTGTTGAGACGAACGGTTATGTGATTGAAGTTTTTATGAGGAGTCATTTAACCGACTTTAAAAAGGATGTTCTTGGAAGGCATTGACGAGAAACGGTAACTTGACATTAACCCTTTCAGGACAATAAGATGGCTGACACTGAATATGCGAATACTACACAATATTTAAGTTATTCTGTAAAGTAAGAGATATCACTACAAAAACATAGTAGGGTGTACAAATTTAATTTTCCTATTAATTTCATGGGAAACATTTTAACACAACGTACCTACGTTTGACATTCGTTAAAAAAATATCGATTTAATAATAATCAATAACGATTTTTGTAGAAGGGAAAAATATTTCCTTTGAGCGTGAAAGTGTTAAACGACCTTAACGTTTGCGTAACGCGTCGTGCTGCACCGCATAGCCCCATGTGTTCTAACTCTCATATAATGTATCCTTTCTCATACATTATCCCCCTCTAAAATATCTGCTACTTAAAATCACCATTGTGTACAAAATGTCGAGCATTCCTTGCGTGTTTCAAACACTTAGTTACATCGTCTGTACTACAGTTATCCACAATCCACACTAATTATGTCGTGTTATACAATTAGTTGAATCGCCTTATTATTTTTTGGTGTCACAATGAAACGGTATACGGGGAAACGGCGCACCTGATGGGGAGCGATGATTTAAAATTTGATGTTAGTGAGGAATTGTAGGTACCTAGGTATTTTTTATTACATTAGTTGTGTTTTAACGCTTTGACTCGAACTGAATGTAACTAACTATGGCAACCAATAATAACGCGCGAGATCCTGAATCGCGGTTACGACATTTACAGAAATCTTCGCATATATACGACATCTGAAATCTACTAGAGTGGGCTTTGGCCTGACCGGGCATACACTACCTCGCCCGGTCGGAGATCTCCCTTTGGCCATAAGTCCACTGAAGATACGCTAAATATAGTAAGTTGTTTTATTTGTATATTATACTTTTTTTTTTGCACTGAATAGAAATCTGGAATATAGTCTGCGCTATAGTAGGTAGGTATAGAAAGTATATTGTAACAAAAACTTAAATTTGAAAGTAAAGAGCAGTAAAGAGACTGAAGCGAAACGTAATTAAGGAAATAATAATTAAAAATAAGGTTAATATGTTTTAATTATATATTTTTTTAAATAACAGAGGAAGTTACAAGGATGCCTTTTGTTAGTTTTATTAAGATCTAAGATTATGCATTGTTTGTTTTGCGATTGTATTTTTATTGTAGATTTTTTTTTATAAAATAATATTATTTTAAATAAGTGAAGGACTTGAGGTTTTTTGATGTTATTTTATTTGATAATCTTGTACCACCTAATCGTAAGTTCCTGTCGCTCATGGACATTTACAATGTCATAGTTAGATTTTTTTATTGCTCAGGATAATAAATTAGGTACTTGGGCGAACTTATTACTAAATAGCATTATCTACCAGTTACACTTAGTGTAAAGTGGAAAATATAAGGCAGTAAATAAAACATTCAATTGACAAATATATTCAAAATAGCTATGACTTGTCTTTCTTCAAACGAGGCGTAAGTCTTTAAAAGGTGGGTCGTAGGACTCGTAGGTAGCGGCCTCGCTGTGTACCCTGACATTGCAAAGTGGCAACGACTTACGATCAGGTAGTCCGTGGACTCGTCTAACATGACAATAAAAATAAACCCAAGAAATGATTAAGTTTTTCACAGGTTAAAGTGACACTTGTGGCGTTCTATTTCCGAACGACACGGATAGAGAAAAGAAGCGATTTCCGAACGAAAGAGGCGGAAGACTATTGGTGCGAGATTTTAAGAATAGACTTGAGAAAATGTATTACTTTTATTAATAATAAATATTTGAACGAAATTCCTTATCGCGCGTTATCGAAAGGGAGCTAGACGGAAATTCTTATGAAAAAGATGTCACGACACTTTTTTGTTTTAGATGATTAATGCTAGATGGCGCTGTGATCAAAATATTTTATTTAAGTTATAATAATTAGTAAAATAAAATTTTATTACAATTCCCTCACTGAATAATCGAAAGGAACTTCGTTCCATACGGGTGTCCCTTGAAACCTCTCAAGTTTTTATCATTATTAATCTTATTTATCAGAATGGAGAAACCTGAAGATGGTTTCCCATACACTCATAGCGGTTCTTAAGGACTCTTTAGAAAAACAAAATGGCCGCCACACCTTTATGTTCAAGCATCATTCAAATCTCGATAAGAGACCGAAATTTACTAATTACCTTTGTTCAGACGTCGTTAAGTGTCGCACTGTTTGATAGATCGACAATTTCGCTTTAAAACCACAATCCAAATTAAACTTTAATCTATAAAAATAAAGATGATATTGCAATGGCTCTCAGTCGGACGATAACTTTTACCGTCGATACTATCTCGGCAAAATTTAACACTTTTACTTTTATGACTTACTTAAAACAATGATTGTGCATAAAACGAAGATAGATGCAAGATGGGATTTTTGACGGTAAAGAATATTGTGCAGAGGCGTTTTGGAATATACCTACAATTTTCTTTGTAAACATTACGGCAAAGATATTTAATCATACAGCCAATTACAAACATATCTCCAGCTAGTCATGTAACGGATACGGCTAATTTGTAATAAACGAGAAAAACATACTTTCCCTGCTTTTAAAACTTAAATGGAGAGAAACTAATCGAGAAAAACTGGATAATTCAACACTTTTCCTGTGTGTCCTTTTATAAATGACAGTTTGACAAGTTAGTTTCACTTTTACGATACACTGTTGCATTTCCTTGGTGGCATCAAGTTGTGACAGTGTGGTCTGTTGTGTAATTTTTCAAGATGGCTGCCGGTAAAATAATATTGACAATACCAAAAATGGATTGATAGTAGGTATCTAAAGTACAACTAGCTGAATTGAGTAACTTTACTTGCGCTAAAAGGGGGCGGCGCGGCGGGAAAGAGTGCCGTGTGCGAAACGCGTCGCGCCGTCCCTCATAACCCCGTGCTGGGTTCTGGCCTCAGCTGGGGTTCGGACGCTGAGTGTGAGCGGTTGGAGGTTTTAGTGCGGTTCAACTCCCACATACCAAAAAGTTTTTTAGCGAATTTGAATTTTAGAATTATGACAAAGACTAACTCACTAATATTGTAGCTTCCTAGTAGTCAATAATTATCAAATTCGGTTCAGTAGATCCAAATATTACCCACAAACATAACATAACCTCTTTATATTATCAGATAGCTAACAAAGCTTACCAAAATACTCCTATTCACTTGACATACCTGAAACAAAAATAAATTGGTTTATAAAAGGAGCTAAAACAAGAAAAAAACTTCAATATCCACTCGTCTGGGAACGTCAATTTTCACTACATGACGAAACTGGGGAGTTCGTTCGGAATCACTACCGTGTTTTTTCTTTAGTTAGAGGAAATCACCGGATATCCATTCGCCCCGTGGGTGGGATATGTGAGAGAACCCAGCACGGGGTTATGAGGAACGGCGGGACGCGTTACGCCCTCGGCACTCTTTCTCGTCGCGATCACTACCGTGTTAGAATATCTTATTAAAAACATTTGTATCCAATAAATTTAAATTTCGCTTTTTCATTAAACATAATATTTTTATACATAGGTAAATCTTTATTATTAAACTACGCTGTATTCTGAAGTCGTGGTGGCATAGTGGTCGAAGCGCTTCCTTCCGAACGGGAGGTCGCGGGTTCAAATCCGGCCGGCTTGTACCTCTAAATCTAAATGTGAAAAAGATTTATGTGCAATTTTTCACAACACCACTGGCTAAAAACGGTGAAGGAAAACATCGTGAGGAAACCTGCATGTCGGAAAAGGGTTCTAAAAATCCTTTGAAGATATGTGAAGTCCCCAAACCGCACTGGGCATAGCGTGGTAGACTATGCCTAATCCCTCTTCTGAGGAGACCTGAGCCCAGCAGTGGGCAGTAATGGGTTGGTACAGTATTCCGCAAAAATATATCCGTAAAATAAGAGACGATTAAGAAATGTAAAAAAACGAGTTTTAGAACTGTGTTCATTTTTGGCTCCTGCCTGACTTGGCAAGAGTAAACAAACCAATTTGGTTGCCGATCCCAGTTGAGTGTATAAAACAGTCACCGTTGACAAACTCGCCACTTTCGCCATGAGCAGGTGGGCCGGCGGAAATGACCGTCGATTACCATGGCCCCAGGCGTTGTAAATTAATAATATGTCAATGTAACTTTAATACAGGCTATAAGAGATAATGGAGTCGGTCAATTTACGATTTTGTATTGTTTTTAATGAGTATATAGGTACAGGAAGGTGTTGGAGTTGAAGGATATCGCTGCATTTGCAGGACGGGTGGGATGTATGGGAGTGGTACTTAGCGTTCTGTTATAATGAGTATTGATATTCTCTTTTTAAAAAAGGATTTTAAAATAAAAGATAATTTTAAAGTATCGATAACCGTCTTGGATGGATGTTAGGACGAGACTAACTGGGTCGGTAGACTGGCGTGACGCTAGGAATTACAGGAATGCTGATTAGGCAATGGATAAGGTTGAATAGGCAAAAGGGAGTGCACCTTTATAACAGTTCGAACCACGGCTGAGGACAAAGCACAGCACGAGATTATGATAAGCGGCGCGACGCATTACGTATTAAGGCGCTTTTTCCCGTCACGACATCCTTATCTAAGGTTGAAAATTCTTTATGCATTTTTTTTCTACATTACTTTGTTTTAGATGGACCGATCCAGATGATTATTTTTCCATATAATTATGAGAACCAGCGTGGGTCGGGGGCGCGGTCTACCATCCCCCGGTTGCTCTAACGCTAAGGGCGTGCTGAGCGAAACACGGCACCTTCTTGGGTCCCCGCTCGCACTCACATGCGTTGAGGACTCGAAACACTTAAGGGGCCAGAGTCCGGGCGAGATCCCGGTTCTGACCCCTTGCTCGACGGCGGCGTCTGGCAATCGCTATAGCGTCCCAGAAATATGTAGTAGGTAGGTACCTAATTAATAAGTAACTTTTACAAATACAATGTTTTTTACGATACCTGCTGATTATTATCGTAACAAAAAATTAAATAACTGTGTGAAAAGCAATGTAATAATCATAATTTCGTAACAATTAAATCGTCATTACAATAAAAGTTGCCATAAAATTTAATTACATACATTTTGACACTGATTAAAATCTAAGTATGTTTTGGGTTACATAAAATATAATTTATCGCTTCGTAGGTCAACGAATTTATTATTTTATACAATAAAGAATAAACGTTAGTGGAGTTAATAGTTATTTGACGAATATTCGTGATAGAGGAAATCTAATAGAGCCAAAATAAAGTTCTCATCATACCCTTTAAAATGAGCCCAAACACGATGGGTATACGATTATTTTTTTTTCACTTGGAGGAAATCACCAAATCCCCGTCCGCCCCACGTGGTATGTGGGAGTTGAACCGCACTAAAACCTCCAATCGCTCACACTCAGCGTCCAGCGTGAGAACCCAGCATGGGGTTTGGAGGGACGGCGCGACGCGTTACGCGCTCGGCACTCTTTCCCATCGCTCCGGCCCCGGACACCGAACCGGTAGCCGCCGGCGTAAAGTAAGTAAAATATATATGGTAAATAAATAAAATCGTGTAAATTTTAATCAGTAGTTACATGATTTTGATGAAATTTTTTGTACTTATCCCTCATCTCCCTAAATGTTAGGGGTAGCCCATCCTTAATTGCGAATACGGCCACCGACTCTCTCGGTCGGCAGGCTTTCCGAAGCCCGCCAAGATGATGGGTATACGACTTGCCGTTCTTAAGATAATTACGTTAGAATTTCAAGTATTTGGTGTAGGCAAGTTCCCTCTCCCTTCTTTATATATCTAGGTACAGCAGACTTGTCAGTAAAAACCTTGAACTTTTTGTTTAAAATTAACATTCGCATTTCTAGTTACTAGTAAAACAAGTAATTTAGAAACCTTAATAATCTCAAAAAGAACAAAATATTTCAAATTATGACTTAACAAATCTTTTCTAAATAGAAATCATTTTTCTCTTTCCTTCACATACGAGATAATACTAGAAAGAGCGAGAAGCATAATATCAGTTTAGTTTAAGTGATAGCTTGATGACTTTGACGTGCATAATGATCAGTTTAGGTGACGGCCTAAAAGTATGTTATTAGTAATCTAACAAAGAGTAATGGAAACCCGACATCCGGTCATTTGCAGTATTTTTTCTATATTTTAAATAGAGTAAGCCAAGAGGAAGAATAAATGCATATAATATTAGAGAAACACTGAGAATTTAAGCTGTTTTTAGTGTGAATAACTACACTGTAGATTCTTACAATTCAAACGCTGGCTAAACCCTCATTTTGTGATGCAGACGAAGTAGCGCAGTTACCTGTTCCTCTGCAATGTTAATGTTATTTTGTTTGTTGTGTGTCTATAATTTGAGTACTATTTACAATGTTTTGACTTAACCCTTAAATGGACAATGCTGTTTTTAAACGACATACTAAACATCACCGATAAAATTAACCTTCTTTTAATTTTTTTTGCAATTTTGACAGTTAGTTCTTATTTCTGAACGAATTTTGTACTTTTAATAGTAAATTTATGTCTAGTTTTTTTTACTCATTTTTCCTAGACAGTAATACATGTCTATTACACAAATATATTTTTTAAAACGTGAAACAAAAATCGTCCATTTAAGGGTAAATGATTATATTTCAAATAATTTAGATTTGATGTTCAATTAGTTGAAGGCACAGAGATTATGATATACGTTACTAAGTATAAACTAATCATAGTAAGCCTTAAGTCATCGCCCGTCATCTCTCGTCATCGTCATCAAGCGATAACAGCCGATGTACCTGCTCACTTTCACTATTACATACGAGACATGTGTGGGAGGTAGTCGTTACTTTGGCACATGTTTCGACTTCACATATCGACGATGAGAGGTTATAGATTATTGAAGAAGGCCTAAGGGAAAGACGTTTGAAGATGGACAAGATTATTTGGGTAACAGCGAGAAGAGATTATAGGAATGATGGTTTATGATCTAAAAGTTTTTGAGAGGTTCTAAAATATTTTAGGCACTTGTGCACACGCCCGCGGGGTGGATGGGAATCAGGCGAAGTCCTCCAACAAAAATAAAACTTGAGAGGTGTCATGGGACACCCGAATAGAACGAAGATCCTTTCGATTAAAAGATATCTTATAAAAATATTTCATTTCGTAACGCGCGATAAGGAACGTTTTAAAAGATTTTGATCACAGCACCATCTAGCGATAATCATCTAAAACGAAAAAAAAGTGTCGTGACAACTTTTCGTAAGTTTTTTTTCCGTCTAGCCTTTCGATAACGCGCGATAAGAAACTTCGTTCCAAAAAATGTAAGTCGTTCTTTACATTGGTTTAACATTTTACAACAACTACATTATGCACTGTAATATAATGTAGAAATATGATAATATAATCAACTTGCTAAACAACAAATACTTTTACGTTACATAAACTATCGTAAACACTGTTTTGTAATTTTGCTACTATTTTATTATTCAAATTGAGAACACGAACAATTATTGTGTGAATTTGTATATACAAAACACACGCGAATAGGTGCGTCTTAATATGGTTTATTATTTTTTGACGTGACAACGTCTTATAAATTGGTTTGCCGGGTGACACTTCAAGAAAATGCGTTACGCTCCGCTCACGTTATGCGCTCACAGTGAGAGCGAATGAGAGGCACGCGTGCCTTTCACTTTTTATGTCTGTCTCTCTCGCTCTTAGGCGGGCTAACCATGCCCAAGTCGTTGTCACGTAAAACTTTCGCCCGTATACCGACTTTACAGGCAACCAATTTTTTTAATTATTTTAAATCAATAAAATTTGGCGATGTCGTATCCGCAAACTCTATACAACAAACACCAAAAACAACAACGATTGAAGTTTCATAGACAACGATTATTATGTAATTCGACTTGATATCGTTACTTTAAAATTGTCTCATAAAATTTACTTTTCTATATTCCGTTCCCCGGAGATGATACTCGTAGTATGATAATACATAGCCTCTGTGTTGACGGGACTTCTTAATAATATTCAAGCCAAATTTGAATTAAATCCGTGCAGTCTTTTTCGAGTTTATCCCGGACAAAACTGACTTAAAATATTACACTAGACCCTTCCTATCCAGGCCTATCAAGACTGCCTGGCAATTGCATTGTTTGTCAGTCAAATACTACTCAGGGAAACAGTGGCCGGAGCGGAAATATCTTGTAAAATGAAGTCTGTTATTAGATAATGGCGCGTAATTGCGCGGTAATCAGGAAACTAAGAATGAGGGTCTATGAACTGTGCAGTTTTACTGGTGCTGACGGTTACCGTCCCTTGATAGCCAAAACCATAGGTGTTCTATAGCCTCAGACTAGATATAATATAATAATAATACCGAAACTTTCTTCAAAAGTTTTGAGAATGTAGTTTATACAGTGTAAATAATAATAATAAAAACGTTTATTCCAAACAAACACAGTATATAAAAGAAGAAAAACAAAAATAAACAGTTTGCTTGGAAAAGGATATCGGCTCAGCAAAGCCAACAGTATTAACACAGTTAACACTGCGAAGCTGATCTTCCGCCGGCACCAAGCGAGCGACGCGTACACTGCGACTGTGCTAAGCAGCTAGTTTACGTGTAACAATCTAATATATAAAATTCTCGTGTCACGGTGTTCGAACTTGAACTCCTCCGAAACGGCTTGACCGATTTTGTTGAAATTTTTTGTGCTTATCCGGTATCTATGAGAATCTGCCAACATCTATTTTTCATCCCCCTTAATGTTAGGGGTAGTCCACCCCTAATTTTTTATTTGTTTTTTCGACGCAGACAAAGTTGCGTGGGGCAGCTAGTAATATATAAAAAAACTAATTCTAATGCTTATTATTAATTATTAATGTTTTATTAGATTTTTACTTTGGTAATTCTAGATTAATTTAATTATATTTTAATTTGTTTTTTCTTTTGTATTATAAATAATTATCAATTCCACTTATTTAATTTCTACTTTAATGTTATTGTGAAATGTAAGCGTGACCTTAATGTATTTTTAAATTAAATCTCCAAGATACAGGATTACCTAGTTTGGAGATAAATGTAATTCATTACTGTTTATCACGTTTTTAGTCAATAAAGTTATTTATTTATTTATTTATTTTTATTATTTATAGAAATAATAAAAATTAACAAAATAAACAAATGAAAATCAGTGAAATTCCATACGTATTTTTGTAAGACATAAATTAACTTACAGTCCACCTGATAATGAGTTGTTATCGTTCATGAAACACTACAATGTCAGAGCATTAGGGTCTGTTACACGTTATACACTTTTCTTCAACCTTAAGGCATTATGTAGGTATTTGACGAGTGTGGGTGTGTTTCTGACAATAGCTCTTATGTGAGTGTTGTTAGCTGTTGATGAAATATCGACCACAAAAGGATGGATTGCTAATTTACGAGATTAACAATTCCGACAATTTTTCTGTAATAGTAAAATTCACATAATAATCCCACAAATCGAACAAATAATTGTTTTCCTAAATAGTTAACCCGACTAATGCGTCCGCATCTATCTGGGCTACGTCAAACGAAATGTCAATCTATTCTTGACAGTTGACACATTACCGGCCGTCCCGTTGATGACGACGCATTGTGCACTAAACATCTCGGAATTTCGGTTACGTTCCCGGATTTGTTAAAGACGATTTGGGTCACAAATGTTTGTAGATTAGATTTCGTTTCGACAGAGGATAAAAAAATTCAATGAAAGATAAATTGACGAAGAATAAAATTGAAGTACATAGAGGACTTTGGCCTTAAAAACTACCATAAAATCGCAAATTAAACTGTCACAAACCTATAAAAACTAGGCCTAAGTACGACACGATTTCACAAAAACCCATCCAATTCACAAGTTCAGACTATGTGAGTATTTCTTTTGTACATAGCTCTCAAATTGAAGTGTTATAACAAGCGCTAACAGGTAAACATGGCCTTTAACACGTCCGTTGGTAAACGAGGCCTGAATGATCCCTCCTGAAACTTCCCTGCAGTGTGAAGAGCATAACTTTGTTAAAGGTGGGGTCTATTAGACCGCGTGTCGCCCTAACGTCTGATCATGGTGTGGGCCGATAACACCTCGTGTCGCAGCGATATGTAAAAATTGGTTACGCAGCGAACGTGTTAAAACGGTATTCCGTGTTTACGTCTCAATGATGTTAACTACTGTTAGTTATTACCGATCGGTTAACGCGTTGTTATTTGTAACTGTTGTTTCAATTTTAACCCCCGTCTATACGGACCACTATTATATAGCTTTAGAAATTTTGCTTTATTCATTTTGATGCTCAACGCCGCGTGTGTTTTGGAACGTAGTTCCTTATCGCGCGTTGTGAAAGGGGGCTAGACGGAAAAAAATCTTACGAAAAGTTGTCACGACACTTTTTTTGTTTTATATGATTATCGCTAGATGGCGCTGTGATCAAAATCTTTTAAAACAATTTCTTATTTTGTTTTATATGATTAATGCTAGATGGCGCTGTGATCAAAATATTTTAAAACACGTTCCTTATCGCACGTTACGAAAGTAAATATTTTTTATGAGATACGTTTTAATCGAAAGGATTCGTTCTTTTCGGATGTCCCGTGACCTCTCAAGTTTTTTTATTGTTGAAATTGCCGCATGTGGGGTATGGAATTGAACCGCAATAAAACCTTGCACCGCACTAAATACTCGTGGATAATGTAGCATTCGAATGGTGAAAGAATTTTTAAATGATCCAGTACTTTTTGAGCCTATTCATTATAACCAACCAAACAACCAAAGTTTTCCTCTCTTTATAATATAATATTATATTATTATAATATATACAGGGTGTTGTTGCCCGGTGAAACAATACTTTAAGGGCTTAATCTATATCACATTTCAAATCATATACACATACTTTTGAAACTGAGATAGTTACTTTATTTTCCCATACAAAGTTGAAAAAATATTTTTTTGTATTATTTTTGACAACCCTACTCTGACCTAAATTTAGCGTACTATATATATATGCTATTTTCACGCACACAGGTGCATCCGATCGCAATTTTAGAGTTCAGTACTATAATAATCACCTACTAATAGAAAATTTGTACTAGTTTTGATTAGTTATAACTCATGATATATTATGCCTAGAAAACCCAGACTTGGTGGATGGCTTCTACATCAAGTATACTATTTGCTGTGAAATTATTGTTTCATCGGATTATAACACCCTGTATAGTATTAAGTAATTTATCCACATGTTTTTTCACATATATTAAAAAAAGGACGTATTAACATACTTTCTCCATTTTATCACGTGTAAATATAATTAAACACTCGCGATTTTCTATAATACTTTCATACATTTTCAACGGGTTCTTACCACGATATTTAATTAATTGAGTTGTCTCGATATTTCAACGTTGTTGCAAACGTCATGATCACGAGAAGACTGGATACTGCGGGTCGATTTAAGAGCAAACAAATCTGTCTACCCTCTTTCTCGTTCGCTTTTGAGTAGTATCACTGGAACTCGAACTGGAACAGTGAGTGTGGTGTGTCATGATGTGAGTTCTTCTTCGTCTTCTTATAAAATATCGTGGTAAGAACCCGTTGAAAATGCATGAAAAAAGCAAACCTTTCTTCTTTATAATATTAATAGTATATAGATACTAGCTGACTCGCGCAACTTCGTCTGCGCCGAAAAAAAAATTAGGGGTGGACTACCCCTAACATTTAGGGGATGAAAAATAGATGTTGGCCGATTCTCATAGGTACCGGATAAGCACAAAAAATTTCATCAAAATCGGTCGAGCCGTTTCGGAGGAGTTCAAGTTCGAACACCGTGACACGACAATTTTATATATTAGATAGAAGAAGAGATATGAGCCTACCTTCTGTATCTTTACTAATATAATAAACAGGATAGATTTGTATTATTGTATGTAACAAAAAAACTGGACCGATATTAATATTTCTTTCACCGTTCGAAACCTACATTATCCACGAGAAACATAGGCTATATTTTATTTTAAATAAAAATTAGAGATCCGTATGATAATATCGAATCTTTGTGACGCAGATCAAGTTGCGAGTCATCTAATGTGTAATAAATCTTTACCATCCAGGAAAATACCGTAATCTCGACTGCCCTCCATGACTTACACTTTCGATAATAGTCGTAATTACATATAAAAGTATTTTAATTGGATCTGTAATTATTAAATAAGCTGCGAGGCTATGATTTGTAATTATCCGTTATTTTATGTTACGTAATACTGTAAGAGATGTTTCTTATGGTACACGATCATCTTTGTTTCTATAGGGTTACACACACTGACTTTAAAATGTTTATAAGTACAAGATTTTAACTACTTAGATATCATGTAACAAAGACAAGTAAAACGAGTCCAAACACGAAGAGTCTACCTTGTTTAGTAGGAGTTTTACCATCGTACCACAAGCCGCAGGGGCAAAGTTCACCACTTTTACTTGGAACCGCTGCGATCTTCCACGGTTCGCTTCCGAAGATCATTTTTGCCCCGTACCATTCCGATTTTGAATGAACTCCCGTCCGCGGTGTTCCCGGAGCGCTATGACATGTCCCTCTTTAAACGAGGTTTAAGAAAAGTCCTGTATCGGAAGGCGATAGATAACAGTCCCTCATTGCCCTGGCATTCTAGAGGTTCATGAGCGACGGTGACCGCTTACCATCAGGTGGGCCGTAGGCTCGTTTATCTATCAAGCAATAAAAAAAAGAGTTCCTATCATTCGACTCCATAATCAGATCAGCTCCATTGTACCATATCATTTGATTGTCACGTGATTTACATTTTCAAAATGTCAGCTCAATCGGAAACCAGGAAATAAAAGTTAAAGTTACATGCAGTGCAAGTTAAATATAAGCTTTTAAAAACGATACTTAAGATTTCACTGACTTTACAATTATTTTACCTTTAGTAACATACGTTTTTTTTTGCCTATAGGGATGTGAACGCTTCTCTTTTAAAAAAAATACAATCGCCTATGCTTCATACTAATTTCGAGTCATTCAGATAAGACAGGAAGAATCAAACACCATTATCTTGCAGCATGCAGACCGCAGCACATTCCCGTGACCACGACGTCGATGACACCAATTAGCTGAGGTGTGCTCAGCACGCGACTCAACCCATGATTTAGTTCTGTTACACACGGGCCGAAGCGAATAATAACATTTATATAGTCAAATATAAAAAGTTCTAAAACGAAGCTTCATAATGGCACAGTATATGTAGAACTCGACTCCTACTGGCTTCCATTAAATAGCTGAATAACATTAACATCTTAAGAAAATATGCAATCGGCTATACCCTTTTTTTTCAGTTGGAGGAAATCACCGGATCCCCGCCCGCGAGGCGTATGTGGGAGTTGAACCGCACTAAAACCTCCAACCGCTCACACTCAGCGTCCGAACCCCGGCTGGGGACAGAACCCAGCACGGGGTTTGGAGGGACGACGCGACGCGTTACGCGTTCGGCACTCTTTCCCGTCGCTTTGTCCCCAATCGGCTATACCCTACACTAATTTCTTGTAGCCGATTAATTTATTGTTTTTTTTTAAATAACGGGAAACATCAAATTCCATTAGCTTGCAGCACATTCCCGTGAGCACGACGTCGATGACACCAATTAGCGGAGGTGTGCTTAGCACGCGACTCAACCCATGGTTTAGTTCTGTGTAAGGATACATAAGGGCTGAAGGGATTGACAGCATTTATAAAAACTTTTAAAAATAATTTGATACTAACACGTAGCTTCATAACGGCGTGGTATCTGTATAGCCTGATTCCTACCGGATTCCCTATAAATTCTTGTATTTAAAAAAAAGCCAATCACAACCTACACTTTCGGAATACATATTTTTTTTTTTTGGAAATGAAACTATGGAGATAGCTTAGTTTTAGAACCAATAGGTCCTAATATAAATACTACTCATCAACCAAAAGTATTGATGATACGCAAGAAAAAAAACACAAAATAATCATAAGTCGACTCCACAGCCTCTTAAAAAGCGAATCGAAAAAAACCTTGAATAGCGCCAACCAATCTAAAGTTCCGCAAGTATTTACAACGCTTGTACTCCATTTCTTTGTGGTAATTGAGGGTGGTTCAGCCACTTCCTAGTTCTAGCCATAATAGGATCCGTCCAGAACTCGTCAGGTTGCTTCGGACGAGCGTAAAAAACTTATTAGCATTGTACACCGTTCATTGCTACCGATCTCCGTACGGGGTCTAGTTACAAGGTTTTAAAAAAACCAGCTGGATTTGTGTAAGTTAGGGATGGTTGGTACGACAATAAAAGCATTAGGCTTTGTTGACTATTTTAAGTTATAGTGATAGGTTTTAATATTTTTGACTGACAAAATTACGGCGATAGTTTTTGGGTTATTTTTCTGTTGATTTGTGCAACAAATATTAAGGAGCAAGGGTATATACAGGGTGGATCTGTAACTTTGGACAATCTAACGTGAGGTGAATGACCCGATGAAATAAAACTTAGAATCACTTTTACTTTAGGAAATGGATAAAAAATGATTTTCATCATAGTATGGAAGTCCGTAACGATAGTCGTACGTTTTTCATACAATGTCAGAAAAAAAAGTTTAACTGATCTAAAAAATAAAAATGGTGTTATGATACATTTCGACAGGTCATTCACCCCACGTCAGATTGTCCAAAGTTACAGATCCACCCTATATAGCAAGCAATCATGTGCCCTAAAATGCAACTATAACTTATCTACCAACTAATTTTTTCAACAATATTTACAGAGCACCAGATCGTAAGCTCATAAGACACTGCGACGTTACCTATGACCTACTCTAAAAAACTCCTTGATAGTTTTTACTATAAGATTTTTGCAACGTAAATTCCCTGGATGTCGTAACAAGGCCCCAGGAATGACCCGGTGGTTCTGGGAAGTGCTCGGTTCTGTGGTCGCCTGTACGTGCTGATTCGATGTTACCATAAACAACTGATCGTGTACTGTTATTTACTTAATACTGGTGTAAAAATCTATATAATGAACTGACAAGTGAAGAAAATAGGACTGATGATTGATGCTTCAAATAAAATTAATTAGGATCTCTTTGGACTTGAGAATGCATTTGTGCACCAGAACGCATAGATAGGACAATTTTACACCTTTTCTGCTTCAAATTAATTTAATTAAGTAAAATCAAAGCCATTTATTTTCCAATAGTAAGTACCTAGAAACACTCACGGTTATCCAAATTAGTGGTTCGTAAACTTTTATGTTCAAAGTCCATGTGGCGACCAATAATAACGCGCGAGATCCAGAATCACGGTTACGACATTTACAGAAATCTTCGCATATATACGACATCTGAAATCTACTACAGTGGGCTTCGGCCTGACCGGGCATACACTACCTCGCCCGGTTGGATATCTCCCTTTGGCCACAAGTCCACTGTACACACAGTCCATCAAGGGAAACGAACATTTTTGGAGGTATTTGACCATCAACTATCATGATTTTCACTAAAAATTCACCCTATACAATAAATAACCTTTATCACACAGTATTTATTAAAATTTATTACAAGCATAAGTGCTAAAACTGCAGTAACATTACACCGTATCCTGGCTCCACGTCAGGTACTGTTAGCGATTGCAGCAATTAATTTAATACAATGTTTTCATGAAGAAAATTGTATGGTAAACCTCCGGGATAGCGCAAAAACTTCCGCATAGCATGACTGCACGCAGAGGCTTGTTGGATCCAGGATTTGATGATGAGTGGCGTGCAGTAGATATATATAAATAAGCACGGCATACACTAAGTTTTTTAAATTCGGTAAAATTATTCTGTTTTTCACTTGAATGATTTGAATCTTTCTTGTACTGTTTCAGGTAATTTGTCCTAGATTTAACTCAGAACATGACTTCATTACATTACCTACAAGAAAACTTTTTATTATAATACTTCTAATTTAGAAAAAATTTCATTAGTTACTGATAAACGTTTAAACGGCTTGTACCTCTAAATCTTAGTATGAAAAAGATTTATGTGTATTTTTTCACAACACCACTGGCTAAAAACGGTGAAGGAAAACATCGCGAGGAAACCTGCATATCAGAAAAGGGTTCTAAAAATCCTTTGAAGATATGTGAAGTCCCCAATCCGCATTAGGCAAGCGTGGTGGACTATGCCTAACCCCTCTTCGGAGGAGACCTGAGCTCAGCAGTGGGCAGTAATGGGTTGTTACAGTAAACGTTTATAATTAGAATCATATTAATTATTCCTGAACTTATGGAAAAACCTCAAGACAGACCAATCACACGACTTAAACCGCCAAAAAGATTTAGTTGAAAAGTTTGAGTATTATTTCAAATGGGACACTCTTACTATAAACCCGCATACCCGTATACACGCGACACCAGGCGTTTTCACGACGCGTGAATTAATTATTAGACTATGACGCTGACCGTGAGTAGTCAGCACTATTATGGTGCTAATATCTATTTTGCTGTGGTATAACTATGATGATGGTAAATGACAAAATACACTTAAAACTACTGCTTTTGCGCAAATGGCGACTGGTATGCCAACTATCGGTGTTTCCGCTCCCATGCAAGCAGCATGTTGGTCGGTCGTCACTGTCATTTGTTTTTACGTGTGTTGGACGTTGGTGTGCCAATATGAAAAAGCAGCAATAAACCTATGTTACTTATCAATCATAGAATATTATATAAATTAGAAAAACAAACAAAGACATCAAAAATATAGCACCATCGAGAGTTTTTAGCGCATTCGTTAAAATTCACTGCGGCTACCGGCTCACGAACTTTTCGACCCTATCGGTCATATGTTCTTCGTACAATATGTCTTTCTACTTCAAAAATCGATATTTAACGTACTGTTTTAAAACTAAATAAAGTTATGAACAGTAATCAGCATTACCGATAATCATTTCCGAGGGAAACGCGTTATTAAATGCAATACACGTTACGCAATTACTACAACTCAAGGAAGTAGCAGTTTATAAAAACATTTAGCACTTTGCATAATAACGCACGCAGTTCATGCTATTATATTATACAGAGTGAAAGATGGTAGATATTGAAAAAGTAATAAGTAGCAGTGGCGAAGGTACTGTACAACTCCATTCCTGTCGGATTCCTCTTCGATCTTCACAGAGAAAAAAGAGACTGGCAAATAGTTGATGTATGTTACATTTCGAAGAAAGTACTAATTTAAATTTATTTTTCATGTAAAATTAAACCCGTTTTTAAATCGAATGATGATGTTTTTTCTTTATCACGATTATCATCGAAATCTAAATAAAAACTGTCCAATTTCAATTTATTTCGAGTCCATCCGAAGTTACTTAATTCTGATGAATGTCTTTTTGGTTTGACATCTTGACAGTTCCAAGATGAGTCCAGACTCTGAGTGAGGTTGATTGAATCATGAATTTAGATATGAAAAATTAATGGTTCCGAAATTAAACTGAGAACACGAAAAACGTAATTTATTTGTGAGTTTCGTCTGTAATTATTCCTGGAATTGGTTTTGAAAATAAGTAATTATGATTTGTTTATTTTAAGGGGTAAGACATTTGTAATATTTGTAGGTGTTCAAACCATTTCGTTTCTTTTTGTTTTAGTTTATTGGACACAACGATTTTTAGTATGTAAAACTGTAAAATGTATTATTTGTTGTAATGTGTATTTTGATATAACTCTGAAATTTGACTATAAAGATGTTTCGTTAAAAAATTGTTATTTTAAGTAGCTATCAAATCATGATGTTCTAGTAAATTTACTTACTTACTTTATTGTAAATTTAATGTCTTTAATGTCTATTTAATAAAACTTCCAGGGACCACTGCTATATTTATTCTGTACTGTGTAGGTATTTGGTTTGAATTTTGTATTTTTATTTTTTGTATAATGTCATTGTATTTAAGAAACTTCAGTGCATTTATAACCTAGAATTTTATGTAAAATCTTAAGTAATTTTAAATCTGGAAGCCAAATTGCGTTATAATTATTACTTCTTCTTCTTCTTTATCTTTTATCATACATTTTATTGCGGACTCGTCAAGGGCAAGCCGTCGAAGCCTTAAAAGGACGAAGACGTTGAACCCTTTCGCCGAAACTTTGTATTTATTATCAACTTTGAAAGCCTTCGCATAACATCTGTCTGTGTAGTGTTGTGACAGTGTATGTAGCATTTTAAGTCTTGTCAAATCAAATCAAAAAACATTTATTCTGAGCACATAAAAATAATTGCAGACACATACAAAAAAAACTTCAAAACTAGCATAAGTAAAGCTGTGTATTTATTGAATTTATTTGAATTTAGTTTTACATAAAAATTAAGTAAAAAAATATTTGCATCGCATTTGAAGTATATTTATGGTAGTTAATAAATTTGCAATATATATGTGTAGCAAAAAATCATTCAAAATATACCTAATAATTTTATCATCGAAAATTGATGTAGAAGTGTTTTTTAAGTTAAGTCTCGTATTCAAGACTAGCAGGAAGATTTGTTTTTTCTTCTTCACTCTAAATACTCCTATTCATTTTTTTTGTCGTAACTAACTAAGCAGCTTACAACGTTTTTACACTGTATGCAAAATCGATATCGCTAAATTTTATCTCGAAACACTGGAATTTATGACGTCATTTTATACGTATTTCGGACCCCTGACAGAGATAACTGATGATAAAATGGCTGACACACTCATCAATATTTTACGATTCGACAGCCAATATGAACATATTTTTTTTTTCTTTTTTTTTTTATTGCCATGTAGGCAGAGGAGCCAACGGGCCACCTGATCGTAAGTGGTTACCGTCGCTCATGAACCTCTGCAATGTCACATTGAGGGCTCGCTACCTACGACCTAACTTTAACGACCCTCCTCAAGCCTCGTTTGAAGAAGGACAAGTCATAGCGCTCTGGGAATACCGAAGAGGGGAGCTCATTCCATAGCCGGATGGTGCGTGGCAAAAAAGTGTTCCTGAAACGGATCGTGGATGACCGCGGTGGTTCCATATAGTAAGGATGAACTCCATCTCGACGCCGGGTGGTACGGTAATAGAAGGGAGATGTTGGAATCATCTCAAATAATTTATTTTAATTTGTTATTTTAGTGCATATGTCTTACTAGGCAATAGTAATAATCCTTACAGATGAGGATTGAAGTGAGACCGTAGAGTCATCTAGAAAAACTCAATTATTACGAATAACAAATCATACAATCCTGATCAGAGTAATCCAAAAGTAGTTTGTGGATACAATTTGAATCAGCCATCAAAATGAGACATATCGCACTTTTTTTTAAATAGGTACAGACAAAAACGTATCATCCGAAACGCTGCATAAGCAGATCTGTTTTGCATACTATTTAAATAGTCTATCGGTGGCAAATGAGAAGCTTAATTACATAATTATATTAGGTAATACTAAAATGTATTAGGCGGAGATGGGTACTTTTTTGGAACGAAGTTCCTTAGCGCGCGTTATCGAAAGGGGGCTAGACGGAAAAAAATCTTACGAAAAGTTGTCACAACACTTTTTTGTTTTATATGATTATCGCTAGATGGCGCTGTGATCAAAATCTTTTTAAACATGTTCCTTATCGCGCGTTACGCGATATTTTTATAAGATATCTTTTAATCGAAAGGAACTTCGTTCTATTCGGGTGTCCCATGACACCTCTCAAGTTTTTTGAGGGAAATTAATTCTTAGTTTTAGTATGAAAATGTTTATTTGTAATTTTTTTGTTTGTAATTATTATCTATAACATACCTTTGTTCTGTAGAGCGGATTGGAGAAGTCCCAGCCGGGTGCGACGAACAGATACCCGCATTTCGATATCTTTCTGCTGGCCTGTTGACAAACAACGGAACATAAATACTTTGTCTATAAATGTTGTAACGAACACGTATTGTATGATAACGTGTTTTATGAGAGCTATATATTGTGTATCTATTGTTTTTAGTCAATATATTGTTTTCATTATAGATTTGTTTTGCCTTGTATAGAATCCCCCGTAAATCCCCATACCCGATTTTTGAAGAGACTGTGGCGTCCACGGTTAAATTGCCAGATATAGCTGAAGTCGTCACACACCTTCGGAGACTTCGAGTTCGTTCCGTTGTCCCTTAATTAGACATAGACATACTTTATTTGAGGTAAAAATGGTACAAAAGATAAAAAATACAATTTACATAATCGTACCTATAACATTTTTACGACAAACCAGCCGAGACTCAGCGTATTGCTGAATTTGGATGTATGAACGCAGTTTGATAGCGGATTTCGGGTTAAATTTACGCGCGGCGCGGGATTGTGTCTCGAGCGGCCGTTCGTAACTAGAGTCTTTTTTTTTTCCACTCGTTCGGAAACGAGTCAGTTGACATGCGTTTTGAATCGCTTCATTCGTTCGATACCGAGATTTGAGAACATAAAAATATAAAATATGCACTTTCAGAGCGAAACATAGACATTTTTCACACACGTACAAAGTTCAGATGTAATAATTCTATGGATAGAACCTACGAAATTAGTATAAGTACTAGCAAAGTTACAAAGTGTAGATAATTGGAATGGCTCTCCTCTAAAATTGCATTTTGTCACTTATACTAGTCCTGTCGAAGCCAGCTACTGCTACTTCCGATTTGGAATGGACTCCCATCCGCGGTTTTCCCGGAGCGCTATGACATGTCCCTCTTTAAACGAGGTTTAAGAAAAGTCTTGTATGCCCTGGCATTGCAGAGGTTTATGAGCGACGGTGACCGCTTACCATCAGGTGGGCCGTAGGCTCGTTTATCTATCCCGCAATAAAAAAAAACTATGTGCAATACAAAAAACAATTGTCAGCCATTGCTCTCATTACGTCATCCGCCATTTTATGTTACACTTCAAGATTACGTTGTCTGGCAATAATCGGAGCATTTTACGCGGGAATTTGACTTTTTATTTCACCCATTACTGTTAAATGCAAAACGAATTGGTACGACGTAACTTAAACTAAATTATGATTGAAGTTGGTTCTGGTGAAGGTTTGTTTCGTCGTGGTGGGGTAGTGGTCGAAGCGCGTCCTTCCGAACGGGAGGTCGCGGTTTCAAATCCGGCCGGCTTGTACCTCTAAGTCTAAATGTGAAAAAGATTTATGTGCACAACACCACTGGCTAAAAACGGTGAAGGAAAACATCGTGAGGAAACCTGCATGTCGGAAAAGGATTCTAAAAATCCTTTGAAGATATGTGAAGTCCCCAATCCGCACTGGGCAAGCGTGGCGGACTATGCCTAATCCCTCTTCTGAGGAGACCTGAGTCCAACAGTGGGCAGTAATGGGTTGGTACAGAAGGTTAGTTTAATTTTACTGTATCATGCGTAACAGCAAGAGCATAGACTGCAATATTTTGTAATAGAAATGTGATTAATGGAGCTCAAATATGCTTTCTTCACTTTGAAGTGATTTGGTCTACGATTAAAATATTTTATTTATTGCCATGTAGGCAGGCGTCAACGTAATTAACACTGTAGGTAATTATCAAATTACACTGTTAATTTATCATGACAAAGTAAGTTGGAGGAAATCACCGGATCCCCGTATGTGAGAGTTGAACCGCACTAAAACCTCCAACCGCTCACACTCAGCCTCCGAACCCCGGCTGCGGCCAGATCCCAGCACGGGGTTTTGAGGGACGACGCGACGCGTTACGCTCTCGGCACACTTTCCCGTCGCGCCGCCCCCGCAAGAATACCCTAGCAACATCGCCACTCTGTGAGTGAGAACGACAGCTTAGCTTTCAATCGCTAATTTCTGATGACAATGATCTTTGTATCAACGCATAGCTATGCTATCCTTTATTTATTTATTTATAAAGGGCACCAACATGTTATAAAAATATTCAAAAGTAAAAATTAAATACAATTAAATAAATTTTATAACATTCTACAATATTTCGTTAAATTAATTTAATTTTCCATATTATTTGCCTAATACACTTTAAATGAAGCAGTAGTGACGTATATTGTAACTAGTGTTGTGACCGTTATGGCCGATAGCGCGCCGAATCATAGCGCGTGCTGAGACCCGTTATATAATGTCGCGGCACAACTATAATTAAAAGGCAATATCGAAAATAACTGATAATTTTTTGTTCCTCTTTTGTACCGTCGCTTTTACTTGGAAAAGCATTGAAGAATGGCCCGTTTCAAGAATTATTTTTTGAAACGCACCACCCGGTTATAGAATGAGCTTCTCTTTCGCTGTATCCTGAGCGACTTGACATTCTTCAAACGAGGCTTGAAGAAAGTCCTCAAGGGTAAGCCGTAGAGAGCGGCCCCGTAGTGTCTTCTGACAATTCAGAAGTGCATAACTTTTACAATAAAAACCCACACAAGATACTAAATCGTATCAAACGAAAACAGGACGAGTGTACAACGATTAATAAACGTTTTTTTTTTACAAAATTAAGGGTTTTATAACGACTAAAGTAAACCGATTTTCGATGGACGGTCATTTACCACATATATACAAGATTAACCACCAAACAACGAGAGTTATTGACTGGTTTTTTTAGCAAAAGACCAAAACCTATTTATGACAGCACCACAACTTATTCATCATTAAATTGGTGTACGGTAGTTTTGATCAGAATGGAAATTGAAGTTGTATTGTAATTATCATGACTTGTCAGTAATTGTAGTAGGTAATTAATTGAAAAATAATATTAACGTTATAGAGGAAGAGTTTTTGCGATAATAGAATAACTGGGTAGTAAAAATACTTTCTTTAAGTTAAATTTTATTTTGGCAAAACCAAATTTGGTGTTATTTTGTTACGAAGTTTTAAACCATTTTGTATGTCGTGTGGTGCAAGCGATTTGTACGAAACATTTATCTGTTTTGCCAAAATAAAAATAAAAAACAGGTGAATAAAATCAAAGCTGTCTTTTTATTTTGTTGGTATTTGCGTATTGCCATTTTTGCTCTAATTATAAATCTATAAATACTTTATCGAAAACTAGTTACTCTTTATCGATACCTCAAAATACTTCAATTCACATTATACTACCTAACTCATAAATAAAATGGACACTTTCTCCAAATAAAAGTTTTGATCCAAAATTTATTGGTCGAAAATTAGAAGGGCTCGTAACATCGGGTATAATCCGTAAATTTATGGCGTCTGTCGCATCATAGCTACTAAGCTACGCGTAAAGAGATTAACGTATAGAAGTAACTATTCTCATACATTACTTTTCTGTTCAAACTGAATAGCGCTGTTTAAATTGTAGATAGATATATAGAAAATTCTTTATTGCACACGAATAGAAATGTACATGGGCGAACTTAATGCTAAACAGCATTATCTACCAGTTAACCCTGGTGTAATGTGGATAGTATAAGGTAGTGCATGAAACATTTAAGTGATAGGTGAATTATTAAAACAAAATTGTATTCTAAAGATAAAGTACTTTAAGATTTGTAAACATCATACATAAGTCGATGTATAAATAAATACATATATACGATAAAGAATATATTAAATAAATAAAATCACAAATAATTAAAATATAGTTCGGTTAGCATTTGCTCAATTAACGTCCATTTTGCAATGAGATAAAGTGATTATAGGTTTTATTTTTAATTGTAATACCTAGTTTTTAAATTATTTTTGTTAAAACCTACTTACAACTTGAACCACTGATGACCGCATAAACTGGCATAAAGAAATTTTGAATTCTAGTTTAAAAAACCTTCTCCATAAAAACTTGTAATTTAAATCGATTAAAATATCGATAATTCGACACACCAACCCTAAAGAATCCATCTATATTGTTATTTACACTTTCAACGGGGCTTCGTGTGATCGCGTACCGATAACTATGTAAGGGACTCGGTCTGTTTGCACGTTCGTTGAAGATGAAAGTTGATTCGAATGATCATTCGATTTAGAAAGACATTTTGATTTACGACTGGTTGTTGCTAAATCCTTCTTAGATGGATTTGTTTAGTGACGAAGGAGTTCCTAATGTTCTTATATGGAGTAATTTTCCTATTAGTTTAAGAACTGGTGCCAATTTTTGGGTGGGTATTTGAGCTGAAAACTTAGTCCATAGTTCTCCTGAGATACTCCAACTTGGACTGCAGACCTGACTACTGAGTAGAGGGGTAAACGGACACCTAGATTTAAAAAAAAATGGTAGAAAGAATTATCAAAATGATGTGTCTTTTTGGGAATACTATCTTATATATAAAAATGAATCGCAAAATGTGTTGGTAAGCGCATAACTCAACAACACCTAGACCAATTTGGCCAAATCTTTTTTTAAAATGTTCGTTGAAGTTCAAGGATGGTTTTTACGGCGAGAAAAAATCGAATAGTTGCCGAGAAAAATGAAAAAAAACGGGTCATAGGGTTCACGCAGACGACGTCGCGGGCAGCTAGTTTTATATATCTTACATTTGAAGTAGTTTCGTCAGCCCTATCTCCCCAGGGCCGTGAGAGACTTGCGCTTTCGTGAACACGAGCCTGGCGCCTTCGCGTCTACACGACACAGCTCTAGACTAAGAATTAATCATCTCCAGTGCTTGTTGAATGCCTGGTGAAAGTATCATACAATCGCAAAAGTGAATAATGTATGTGCTAAATTATGACTTCATATAGAACTGAATTATATTATGTACAAAAGTTAAAGAAAAAAACTTGAGAGGTGTCAAGGGACACCCGGATGGAACGAAGTTCCTTTCGATTAAAAGATATCCTTTTTTTCCTATTTTTTTTTTTACGAGCGATAAAGAACGTGTTTAAAAATATTTTGATCACAGCGCCATCTAGTGATAATCATCTAAAACAAAAAAGTGTCGTGACAACTTTTCGTAAGATTTTTTTCCGTCTAGCCCCCTTTCACAACGCTCGATAAGGAACTTCGTTCCAAAATATAATGAGTAGGCGGTAACCGCTTACCACAAGGACCGTATGTTCGTATCCTTACAATAACAATAAGAAAAAACTTATCTATGTTTAAAGCGTCAACAAATCAGACTTTTTATTATCTACACATGATTTTTTTGATACTGATTCTACACTCCTTTACTTAGTGTCTGTCTTTAAAGATATACTTCTGTCTAGTTATTATTTTGTTGTTACCTTTTGTTAATTGTTATGAAGATTTAATAGATAGATATGGCCCGAGAACTAGTGGCAATTTTTGGGTAGATATTTGAGACAAGCTGAAAACCTGGTCCATATTTCTCCTGATATAACCCAACTGTAAAACTGACTGCTGAGTGCTGAACGGACCCTTCCATACAGTGAGTTTGTAACTTGCATAAATCTTTAATGAACATTTACAATCAAAACAAACTACAAACAATAAACAAAACACGAGAGAAACAAAAACCAAAAAACAATTTTATAGACACAAAAAACTACTTTCTAATTCAGCTCCGAACATAAAACAGGCCGACGATTGACAAAAACTCCATGAAGACACGACTTTCAGCTATAATGATAAAATACAAACAAATCAACTAACAATTGGTTTTCACTTTGCGAAGGAAACGAGATAAATGATGAAATCGGAATCACTTAAAAACTTGATCCAATTTTGCAACAAAACATTTTTAAACGTGGTGACATAAGAAAACATGAAACGGCATTCGTCAGACTAAATAGCTAAAATGAAATGTATTACAATGAATACATAGTATACTTACACTATTACTAAACGGGTTCTTACCACGATTATTTTCAATTGAGCGATCCCGATATTTCGGCACTGTTTCAAGCGCCATGATCACGGGAAGACTGTCAGTCTTCAATCGCTCAATTGAAAATAATCGTGGAAAGAACCCGTTTAGTAATAGTGTAAGTGATGTAGATAACCGCGAGTGTTTAAAGAAATTTATAGTATACTTAAGTAATATTTTTACAAAAATGAAAACAGTCGAATTCCTGTTTTCAATAATAGCATAAAAATAATAATTGTTGTGTGACTAGCGTGGTAGGCCAAAGGGAGAACTTCGTCCAGGCGAGATGGTATATGCCCGGTCAGGTCGAAACCCACTTTTCCACATTGCCTGGTTTCTTTACCAGCTTTGACATCTATTATCTTCTTTCAGACAAACAAATAATCATCAAAATCGGTTTATAAATAACGCAGTTACTCGCGAACAAGCAACAATATACCTTAAAGTTGTTGATGTATATCTTTTCTTTTCCAGACATATAAACTAATGATTTCTGTTTAATCTAAATTTAAGATGCGTATAAAGTTATGATTATAATTCCCGTTACAGAAGTCATAAAACAAATTAAGTCAATATTTAAGATATTAAAGTCGTATTATATGGTATTTCCGGTAGGCGCGAAATCGGAAGCATATTTAATATCTTTTATTACCATATTTGGATGTTGCGTGGGCATTCGGTTATAGTTCATGTAACTTAACGACAGAGGCTCCCGTAGTTCCATAAGCGTGTAGTTGATAGAAGCAAATATGCACTGCATGCTATTATTTTTTTAATTCTTTACGTCCACTATCTCTTTTGTGTCTTGTTTAGAGGTGGAAACTTGTCTGGTCTAAGTTTAATTTTTTGTGTCTCTGTTTTGATGTAATAACTTGTACTGTTTTTTTCCCAAATAAATAAATAATAAAAAAAAAAACTTACTAATATTATTGGATTAAAAATAACAGTAAAAGTCCGCTTACTGTGATACAAAGTAATGGAATATTAAATTACGCACACATGAAGTTATTTATTTATTTTATAACAGAAGCACCAACTACATTCACACTTAAATCTACTTATACTAAAAATACATAATTAACTCTTGGCCCGAGTGGAATGTAAAATAGAGGTGCATACAGCTTTCACAAAAGTAGTTATAAAAAATATTAATTATAAATCTACATAGGCACATGCATTAATTTAAATAACGATACTGCATCCCCCAATTTGTATCAATCACAAGGAATCAATGCACCAACCTCCACACAAAGCACTAAAGTCACACCAATCACAAATTTACGTACCAAAAGCCATTGGAAAGTGTCAAGCAGAGATCAGAGCACTCCGGAACCCAGGGAGGCGTACCCGAGCCGTCGCAAACTCGCTACCGACACAATTAACAAATCTGGACCACTCTCACTGCAAGCAAAAACTACAAACGGCCCGCAAAGAAAGCAACGTCAGGTGCGCCCCCATTTCACAAACCAATGACTTATCTACTCGTCTCAACACAAGCCAAAATCGAACTTAAACTATACATCTTACTAATTAAAATCCTCTGGCAACAGCTGCACTGAGTCACTGGACATTTCGTTATCAAGATTTACGAGGAAACCCTTTAAAAGTTAATTGTAAATGTTCATTTCGCTTTCTAAACGTTTCTGTAAAAGCTTCGGTATTAGCGGAAATCTATTTGAGGATCGGAATGCGATTTTTATCAATAATTACTAAAGCATTGATTTCAGGTTTAGTAGAAAGCGTAATATCGATCGTGGAAGTGTGTGATCAGGAATACACTGTTGCTTAATTACAGTATAACAACATAATTGAAGAGCTAAATATTGCACAAACAAGCACAGTTAATTCCTGGTTAGATGCAGCAAAACAGCCATCGAAAAATACGATACAAAAGCAATAAATTAAAAACAAAACGATATCTATCAAACCGTCACATCGGAATCAACAAGGTAATTTCACTGGCAATAATTTGCTTGCTATCATAGATCATGGACCGGCATCACTCTCGCGAACTAATGACTTACCATTTAACTCCGTGCACCAATTGAGATGTCCATTCAGTATTGAGGTCTTTTTTACTTGTAATTATTTAGACTACGATGTTGGAGATAGCATCTGTTAGACTTCGCGGCATATTGAGGCCTCCTTTATTGTGTTTGTACTACTTGTCAGTGTGATTTGAGCAGGTTTTATCTGTTTTTATGTGTAGTATGATAAATTGACGTTTGCTTTGGGTGTGGGTAATAAATAGGCTGCGATTACTAGCTGTTGTACATTTTTGGAAGAATCTTCAACCGTTTCTACTACGGATAATGTGTGGCAATGTCGTGATGTTTGTGACGTTGTAGGATTACGTTGTAGGTTATCTTTGGATCTACTGAACCAATTTTAAGTTGTTTTTTCTAATAGCAAGCTACGTTATTTTGGAGTGTATAATAATAGTATTTAGGCTGTACAATAGTTCTGAATTAAAATGATCTGGTAGAACATTCATGCCTTTTCCAAAGTTGCGCGGGTCAGCTCCCATAGACTTTTTTTCCACGCACCATCCGGCTATGGAATGAGCTCCCCTCCTCGGTATTCCCTGAGCGCTATGACTTGTCCTTCTTCAAACGAGGCTTGAGGAGGGTCTTTAAAGTTAGGTCGTGTCCCCTGACATTGCAGAGGTTCATGAGCGACGGTAACCACTTCCTATCCGGTGGGCCGTTGGCTCATCTGCCTACAGGGCACATACATACATACATATTATGTAATTTATATTCAAAGGTTTTCATTATTAATGGTAAAAGAAGAGTGAATGTGAAAGTATAGTTCAGTATTCGATATAATTATAATGTAATGACCCGATTTATAAGTCAAAAGACACATGTAAGTAGACCGTCGATATGTAAAAGTGATTCCGGTAACTTGTTACATGAATACGTTTATGCGACTAGTTTGTGAAGTTGTATTTCTTATTTTAACATTTCATTAGCGGTTGAAAGTGAAATTTATGTAGTCGGTTAAATAAAATACAATATTGAAGTGATTGTAATGTTCGTCGCGCTTGACATTCTCGTTAACCTTAATTGGTTAAAGTCTTTCCAATAATATTATTTCACAGTATATTTTGGAAATTGATACTGGTTTCTTGATTCTTCCAGTTCCAATTGGATCTGAAAACACAGTCTTAAAAGAGCCAAATTATTAGATAAAACAAATTCTCAGATAAAATATATTAGGCCTATCTTGATCATAGATCGTAACACAATCGTGCCAATAATGTGCTTTAAACAAACACGAGTGCTGTCCTAACTGACATCCAACACGGATACATTAAAATATTTTACGTCGATCACGACAAATCGACGCATGATCAAACTATTCCATTCCGAATTCAAAATCACGTATATCCTGTCTCTCGTTCCAACAAAGGAGATGGAAAAGAGACAGATGATCAGGAAAATTATTTGTAATGAATGTAAGTTAAGGTCAATGCAGTTTGGGTACAGATAATGTTCACACGTCGTGATCGGAGCCAATGAACCGAGGTACACAACCTTGTTCTTGTTTTGACACCTTACAATTTATGTACGTAGTTTGCATAAGAATTCGAATAATCGATTCCAAATCGAATTAGGTATTTGTATGATAAATTAGTTGTCACCGAATGAAAATATGTTGTTCTTAATTAGTCGTTCCTAATCGATTTTATGTGATTTCGCAACCGAATCAGCTTCGATCAATATTGATTTAGCTGTTATGTTAATTTAAGAGTTTTTAATACCACGCCAAATTATTATGTGCCATAAAATCTTATCAGAATGTCTGCATTTCAACATTACTCCGATCAGGTTATGTCTTACGCATTCCATTACGTCGACACCAAGGTGACACCAAGAAACAATGACAGCCACCTGCCTGATAATATAAAACTAATGCTTTTGATATTTTAATCTGGAGACACAGAACATTACAGAAATAAAACTTCAAACAGCTACATTACTTCTATTGACATGAAATACGAGGTGGTGGATAGCTGGACCGAGTGGCAAACATTTTAGAAGCACATATAATAAAACATGCAAGCCTAGTGTAAGTATCAACAGTACAGGTCAAAAGAAGATAGAGAATAGAATTAAAAGAATCTCATCTCAAAGAAGTATCCAGCTGTAAGCTAAAAATTATAGTTCCAAAACACTTTCAGCATTTACAGACATTTACTTCCAGTAGAATAGTATGAATATTCGATGCTTTATTAAAATGTATTCTCATCACATTAATTTTGGCGGAAATTTTTAATGTATCAGTCTCTTCCAGTCTTTATTTCTATATAGTCATTACTCTGTGCTAGTATCATAACATTGTCTTAATTTATTTCGGTTTGTCTGATCGATTTGATTGTTCGCACTTTGACGTGTCACCTTGAACGTTAAGTGGTCAACGAAGTGTCCATTGACAGAAATTCTTGGAAAGACTGTGTGCGCATTGCATCTGTAGTAGAATTTTGATTTGATGACGCTGCTAAAGAATTTGGGAATACGGATATTTATTATATATTTCCAGTAACAGATTCGTAATCGATGTTAAAATTTCCGTTTTGAATTCCTTCAAGATCTGTAGCCCTCAGAAAAAGTTTTCATGCGGTGTTTAAGGACTTGTCATGTATTTTTTTTTATTGTTTCATTTTAAACTATACCGCATTCCATAAGATTTCCTCCTTTTATAATCTGTAATTTATCCGCTAACTGTACTAAACGAATCAATTGAGTAATAAGTTATTATAACTTTAGAACCAGAATAATTTAGTTTTTTTTGTTTGAATATAAATTTAGATTGTTTAGTAAAGAGATCGTAACATTTTTTTATAAATATTCATTTTTGTACTCTATGACAATAGTTTTCAAACTCAAACAGCATACACTAAAGTATATAAATAGCGATTTCTCTAAAGTTCAGTCCGACAATTAATCAGCATTACAGCTATGGATCAAAGCGACCGGTGTGATATACTTTCATCATTAAGAACCATAAATTGTCACGCCCACGTCGCACTCGTGGCGTCGACCCAACTCAGCTGTGAACGTGAAAATATTAATATATCGTATAAATAATATATTAAATGGTCAAGTATAGAGGAATTGTTGAGGATAACGATAACCATATGTTTTCCTTCTATCGTTTGAAGAAAATAATAAAAATCCTCAAAGTATATACGTTAAAGATGTGTGATGAATTGGACCTTTTTGTCTTTTATCTTTTTTTCTATTTTTTTTCTTATTATTTTATTTCATTGTTGTTTCTTTGTTTTTGATTAGTAATTATGTGTGTACCTTCGTTCTGAGGCTCTGCCTGAAACCCAGCGCTGTATTAATCGCAGCAATATGCTGAGGCAGATACCTTTTGGACACACAAACTATGTTAATTATATGTTGCTATTTATCTTGTGTTTTAAGTATGTTATGTGTATTTAATAAAATTATTTTATTTCTTTCTTTTTTAATACTGAACTGACACGGGTTAGAGAGCTTTTCGAGAGGATATTTAAATTTAAATGACGCTGATGCTGACACTTTACATAGAAAATGAAGATGGCAATGAAGACTTAGGTTTCCCTAACATTCCTGTTCCCTTTACTGAGATTCAACTCAAGTAGTAAAAGGTTCATATAATACATTATGTAAATTTAATACATAATGAATTAATAGACACAGTCATCTTGTTTTCTTAATTTTGTCAGCTATTAAATTATATGTTCCAAGACATATTCGTCATCGATTACAAGGAAAATGGCGAAACAACAAACGCATAAAATTAACTTCAACAACAATTACATTGTTAACATTATGTCATTTAGCAATTGAGATGTTTCTGGAAATTAAGTATAAACAATATACCTACTAGTTTTTCTCTTTCACTCAACTAATGTATGTCCTTACTTCTATTCTACGAACTACTTATAATTGTTATAGACAATTATACAATTCTTGGTAATAGTTACCCAGGGCTTGCAGCGAATAGGTTAAATCTTCGTACCACTCATACTGAGTCCCCAAATTCTGAAATTAGGATCTAACACGAAAATATATAAACTTGTCTAAGATATTTCAGACAGCCTACTGCTCTATAATCTGACCGTATCTTTTGCTTTACTTTATTGATCATTCTTTGTTGACTATCACACCATGCATATCCTCCTTCTCCTCTCGTGTATCAGTATGAACCATAATATCATCCTTCACAAAATCCAACCATCTTCTTCTCCTCTTTCATCCATCTACTCTTAAACTCACCAATCGTATCCCCCCCCCTCTCATCACATGGTCATCTAACCTAATCTATTCAGTATAATCCAAAACAGTACTGTTTCAAATACGGAGTATGCATCAGAGGTTCAATTGGCGAGCCCACGCGAGATCGCGACGTGCATATACGAGTGACACAGATCCTAATGCATACGACCTCAGTATCATTGGAACCAAGGTTGGAACCATCATCGTAACAGGAGTCCAAGCTAAATTAGGATATAACGTCTGTTTTAGTCAGTGTAATTTAAATTTGGTGAATATAAGTACAAATGCATTAGAGTTGGAGTCTAAAATAGCTTTTCTGGGCGAGATATCAAATCACCAGATCGTAACAGTCGTCGACCTTTGCAATGTCAAGAGATACTACATAATTTTAAGAAGAATAATTTTGTAAGAATAATTAAATAAAAAAATTAATAGAGGTGCAAGATTATTAAAGGTTTAAAAAGTAGTTATTACTAAGTATGTGACATCAAATTTAGATCAAATATTAAATGTCAAATCCACCAAGCTAGAAATCAAGTTGCGATTATTTTAGTACCTCCAAATCTGCATCTAGTTACCTACTCTATTATATCTAATCGAAGATCATTACACATTGTTTCAAAACCTATTAAAAGCGACAAGTGAAAAGGAAATCCATCATGTGAACAATGACGTTCACCACGGCGTTTTCAATGCGTTTCCACAACAGTTTCGCTTTCCACATACAATTGTTGGGAACACTTTCTATTACGGTAGAAAATTATCGACAATTGGCTGTCGATGTTCTATACATTGTTACTTATAAGGAAGTATGTGGTATTGCATTGTTCTAGTATTTTTAGAGTGGGATAATGTGTTTTCTAGGAAATTACTTCGACTGCAATAAGCTTGATAAACACAAAATGATTTAACTATTTTATTTTTACCGACGTCTATTAAGGAGAAGGTTTCGCACTTCGATCGTATACATGTTTTTTATGTTTGTTCGCGGATAACTCCGTCCGCCGTCGTTTATGGACCGATTTAGATGGTTGTTTTTGGAACGAAGTTCCTTATCGCGCGTTGTGAAAGGGGGCTAGACGGAAACAATTCTTACGAAAAGTTGTCACGACACTTTTTTGTTTTAGATGATTATCGCTAGATGGCGCTGTGATCAAAATCTTTTAAAACACGTTCCTTATCGCGCATTACGTTAGGAAAAAAATATATAAGATATATCTTAATCGAAAGGAACTTAGTTCTATTCGGGTGTCCCATGACACTCACCTCACAAGTTTTTCTGTTGATAGAAGGTATTCAGGTGGTCTCATGAGAAGAAAATCAGGAATTGCTAATTAGTAAAGTTACTTGTGCTATTCTTGAAAAAGCAAGTCTGTCGTTTTCATTTCTGTAAAAAGTATAATTTCTTTTAGATAAGAAGGTTTATCACCAACTAATCGTCAACATACAGTCAACACACACGCAAGAAGACGTAATTGCAAAAGATTTTCACACATAGGAATTCTCAAAGGTATTACCATAATTAATATTCAATGCCCACTTTCTTTTCCAAATCAATCAAGCAATAAATTCTATAATCGCCTCCGGACGGTTATTGCATAATTTGACTAAAGGTTAATAACGTTAAAATCAGAAATAACTTCTATAATAGTTTGAGAAAGTGTTATGCGTTTTTTTCGGCTGCAAGTGCGAAGTCATTTAATGAAATGAGATTTTTTTTGAAGTTGAATGGCTAATGTCTAGATTGAAAATATCAGCTAATGATAACTTTGACTTTATGTGTTAATGGCGAATGAACTTATTGAGTCCTTAAAAACTGTTATTTTGAAAAGATATTTGAAAAAAAAAATGTATTTTAGGCGATTTGAAATTTTATAGGACAAAAAATAGTACTCCCATAAAGAATGGTAATTTTGTTAAGGCTTACCATTTTTGTTTTTTAAAATGAAGGGGTCCGTTCAGCCCCGCTACTCAGCAGCCAGGTCTGCAGTGCCAAGTCTGGGTATATCAAGAGAACTATGGAGCAAGTTTTCAGCTTGCCTTAAATGCTTACCCAGAAATTGGCACTAGCTCTCGGACCATACTTGCCGACTTATGAAACTTAACTTAACTTTAAACGAGGTTTAAGAAAAGTCCTGTATCGGTAGGCGATAGATAACAACCCTCATTACCCTGGCATTGCAGACGTTCATGAACGACGGTGACCGCTTACCATCAGGTGGGCCGTAGGCTCGTTTATCTATCACGCAATAAAAAAAAAGAATATGAGAAGAAAGAAGCTTAGATTAGACTTGACTAAGATGGGTAAACAAGCTGACGACTAGCTTGATGATGGACAGTCAACCTCGCCCATAAACTTTTGCAAGGCCTGTCAGTTGAGGAGCCGAGAGATGACCAATCATAATTTTACTTCTGTCTTAGTAAAATAAAATGCAAAACTGCAAGTATATTGACTCTAAAAGAGATGTATTGAGTAAGATTATTAAGAATTCGAAGTAGTGACAAATGATACAGGCATGCATTTCTTGAAATAATGCCACGGTAAACCCAATGAGGTGATATAAGTTTTTGATAGGTGTTGAATTCAACATTTAAATTTATCCTAATATGTTCTTGAAATAGTAAAAACCTTAATCATACTTAACTAAATCTACAATAATTATTAATTATACTAGAGAAGTAATTAACGATCTATGAGAAAAAAAAAATAAAAAAAAAACTGGAGATAATTAAATTAAGTTCATGATGCCAAGTTATTTAATATACAATCAGTTTTAAAACATTCTATAAAATGATTTATTTAGTGAATGGTAAACAAAATGCAAGTGGTCAAATACTGATATCTAACCTTAAAATTTCTTAAGACAAAAACATAACACTATCATCAAAACTAAACAACATCAGAAAGTCAAATATCATTACGTTTCTCATATACCTGTGATAATTTGGGGTATGTGGGCGTAGGGCAAGCCTTTCATTATCTTCCATTCCGAAGGAAGATCATTATAATGTAATCAGATTCGAGTGATCTCTCTCCCAATATGTTTTAGACTAAAAAATATAATGACATAAAGGCGTGGGAGATTTGAGTGTGAATCTAATATTTTTTGAGAACCACTCAGCTGGGATCAGCAACCAAATTAGTTTGTTTACTTTCGCCAAGTCTGTGGCAGGAGCCAAAATTGAGCACAGTTCTAAAACTTGTTTTGTTTACATTTTTTTATCGTCTCATATTTTACGGAGATGATATATTTTCGCTGAAAATTCAATACAGCGTCGTTTAGTAATAAAGATTTACAAAAATATAAGGTTTAATTAAAAATCCTAATTAAAAATTATTGGAAAATAGTGTTTTTAAAAAGGGGCTCAAACACGGTATTGATTCCGAACGAAGTCCCCAGTTTCGCGATCTAGCGAATAGAGAAGTTCCCAGTTGAGTGGTTAATGTTTATCAATAGTGTTTTTTTTTATTACAATGTAGGCAGTCGAGCTAACGGGTCACCTGATCGTAAGTGGTTACCGTCGCTCTTGAACCTCTGCAATGTCAGGGGACACTGTGGGGTCGCTACCTACAACCTAACTTAAGGACCCTCCTCAAGCCTCGTTTGAAGAAGGACAAGTCATAGCGCAAATGTGACGAACTTTTCGGTTTCTGATTAAGCTAAAACTTTGCAAGCATATGTATATGGCCTGACAATACAAGGATATACATGATAATATAAGAATACCATGAAGCTGATCTCATGTTGGATTTAGGAGGTGGACATAGGATCTCCTGTACTAAACAATGTAGAACCATCGTGTTTTGGGTCGTTTTATTTATTTTGACTATACTACTACGTATTTGATACCTCAAACGCTTTAAGTTTATTCCTTGGCAGAGGTTTTCTAGTTTTCACTAGCTTCGCTCATCTTTGTTTACACTAATTCTGTTTATTATCGATTAGGCAACGAAAACTAACTACTGGCAAAGAGAGACTGAAGAGTTAAAACGTTCTAAAAATAACTGAACTAAACCAATAAAGTCTTAGAAACCATTTCCAGAACTTGCATAACTATCATTAGTGATAGTGCAGTATAAAACTATTTTATTTTTGCCACAAATTCGTCGTGTTTCACGCTGTATTAAATGGCCACACTCGCTCCATTTGCGGTGTGACCGAACCAAATTGAATAAACCAGATTCGAGTACTGGCACCTGTAAAGATGTGTATTTTACATTTTGCCGGATTATCAGGTGATCACGATTTAGTAAAAAGCGCGCCAAAGATGTCGTAGAGGTTATGTGGTAGCAGCGTTTTCAACTTAGGGCTTTCAGCTCTGAATTTGACGGTATAATCTTCGTCTAGAACTTTTAGCGGTTTTAGGACTATTTTTAGTCTTTATAGATGGTTCGAAAGTACAGTATGGATTATAAAGACGGATAGAAAAAGCTCGGTGAGAATTTAATTTATTTTATACTAGGCTGTATGGGGGATACCTTTACACTATCAATTATGATGGTGAACTTCCATTTTTCAAAATTCAAATACCCGGGTTATTATCGTGACAGTTGGTAACCCTATGTGGCAGCCATTTTTATTCAACTCAAATTTATTTAGTTAAAGGTTATAAAAATCGGCAGAGACTTAACTATTAAGCTTTTCACACATTTTGAAATTAATCTCAAGATAAATGCATCTTTTGTATGTATTGTTGGTTGGAATTTATATTTTTATGGTTTGTACGAAATATTCTGATGGTTTCAAATATCTTTTATGGAACGTCTTTTCATCTTATCGTTTTATTTAGAGATTGATTTAATGAGAAAAATAAAATAACTGAAAGGTGCAAGAATTTTTTTTGTTTTTTTTTTCTTTATTTTTATCAACAGCTAGGCGCAAGGAATGAATTTACAGATTTATATTTCTGTCAGATTAATAATATGCTTATATTGGTAGCACTTAGCAGCATTACCAACAAACACATGCAAAAAACTGCGATATTAAATGGAACATAATCTGCACATCATAATCACAGGTGTAAAAGTATCTCGAAATATACATTAAATTAAATTTTCTGTACCAACCCATTACTGCCCACTGTTGGGCTCAGGTCTCCTCAGGAGAGGGATTAGGCATAGTCCACCACGCTTGCCCAGTGCGGATTGGAGACTTCACATATCTTCAAAGGATTTTTAGAACCCTTTTCCGATATGCAGGTTTCCTCACGATGTTTTCCTTCACCGTTTATAGTCTGTGGTGTTGTGAAAAATTGCACATAAATGTGTTTCACATATTTTTAGATTTAGAGGTACAAGCCGGCCGGATTTGAATCCACGATCTCCCGTACGGAAAGAAGCGCTTCGACCACTCCGCCACCACGACTTGCTCTTTTTTATTTAAGACCCTTCTTTTACTTTAAACATTACGAAACTTAATTTAAATAACGCTTACAACATAACAGCACCAAATCCCCAACAGTACCAAATCCCCAGAACCACAAAGAAGTACACACACCTATCACTAAAAGGGCTTAATTTAGTAACACTGTCATATTAATTACATGTTAATATTGGTAGCCCTGTCACATAACATATGATAACATTGGCAGCCCTGTAAAACCGCATTGCATAAGCGTATTATAACATCACTTTCTCGACAGGTGCGACACTCAATGGGATTCGTTACGCAAACGAGAAAAATAGTTTTAAGTATAGATTTATAGAAAAACTATTTGGTTAAATCGGTGTTTTTTTTTCACCGGAATCGAAATCACCGGATCCCGGATATGTGGGAGTTGAACCGCACTAAAACCTCCAACCGCTCACACTCAGCGTCCGAACCCCGGCTGAGGCCAAAACCCAGCACGGGGTTATGAGGGACGGCGCGACGCGTTACGCCATCGGCACTCTTTCCCGTCACTCCGCCCCCGGACGCCGAACCGGTAGCCGCCGGCGAATACGGCCACCGGCTCAAATCGGTGTAGGATGAGAAAAATCGATTATTTGCGTATTAGAAGTGCAAATCTATAAATCGATTTTGTTTTTGAAAATCGTTAATTTACTTATAATTATATTATCTAATTTTTCTATTATGTTGTATTTTTTATATTGTCGATGTAATAATTATACTATACTGTATATACCGGTATACCGGTTGTTCCACGGGGAGTGCTCTGAGGAATTATTTAAGATGATTCCAAATTCTCCCTTCTATTGCCGTACCACCCGGCGTCGAGGTGGAGTTCATCCTTACTATATGGAACCACCGCGGTCGTCCACGGTCCGTTTCAAGAACACATTTTTGCAACGCACCATCCGGCTTAGGAATGAGCTCCCCTCTTCGGTATTCTCAGAGCGCTATGACTTGTCCTTCTTCAAACGAGGCTTGAGGAAGGTCCTTAAAGTTAGGTCGTAGGTAGCGACCCCTCAATGTCCCCTGACTGAAAATTATGTATAAATCTTCTAAGAGCGTAAAAAGTTAAATAAGAACAATCTTTAGGTCATTGCAATTGTTCATGTTGTCTTTTTGTTTTTGCTATTTGCAGTTTGTTTGGTAATGGATGTATCTTCGGATTACGGTAGCAACAAAAATATAAAATCACCATTTTATAAAATAATGTTTTTGTGATGTATTTCCTAAGGTTAAACGGTCAAAGATTTTGTTAGGAACATCTTGAAATCCCCAATTAATCTTGTCAGATTATGATGTGGTTTATTCAGTACATAAAATTTAAATTAAAAAGGAGTACGTAATTTCTCATCTGTGCCTTTAATATTTGATTTAAATAAGTTACAAATACAGTTTCTAAAATGAATTAGACTCACTTTATAGTATTTGTCCGAGGGGACAAGACAGAAGAGGGAGGCCTCTTCTGAGGAGACCTGAGCCCAACTACAGTACAGTATAGGTATAAGGCTTTTTTTTTTTTGGACGGGAGGAAATCGCCGGTCTTCCACTCGCCCCGCGAGTGGGGTATGTGGGAGTTGAACCGCACCAAAACCTCCCGCCGCTCGCGCTCGACATCCGATCTGGTAGGGGTGACAAGACGCGTTCGCGATTGTCGCTCACGTATCGCCCCGTTACCCCCGATAGGTATAATAAGGCTTAAGAAAATTCCTTAAAAGTAGATCGTAGGTGACGACCCTTCAAGTTTTGAAAACATAGTCAACTTTTTATGCTATGTTTTGTTTTGACTACCCTACAATCTGTACATAATGTGAATCGAAAATGAATCTGGTCCCCGCGATACAGGCATGCCTAGTGCCCGTACCGTAGTTTATTGAAATGTTTCAGCTATAATCTAAGTTGGAAATGTTAATACTCTTATATTATGTTTTGCTGTTTAAATAAATTTTATTTTATTTATGACTTGTCCTTCTTAAAAACGAAGTTTGAAAAGAGTTCTATACGATAGATCGTTTGTCAGGGACCCATTAGAAACAGTAGCCACTTATTTTCAGTACTACTGTAGACTCATGTACAAACGATTTAAAAAACTACCTCTTGATATCCATTAAAGGTAAAAAAATGTCGTCAACGTTTTGAACACTAAATGATTGGATAACTAAACTTAAATACAGTGCAATAATCTATTAGTACTACTCTTGAGAATCACAATAAGTACTTAAGCTCCCATAAGGCAAGACTCGTCATTGTAATTAGCAAGACAAGTTAATCAAGTTTATATGAGACGAGGTCGATACCAGTCTTGACTCTCATTGTTTATAACTAGATGACCTTTTAACATCGTCTGCGTCACATAAGACAATTTTGTTTATTTAAACTTTTTAAATACAAGCTATTAAGTTCTAGATATCATGTAGCAAGTAGAGTGCTGGCCAAAGCCCAAGATGGATCTTGTTTGGCACCAGAGTTTCTATGACCAGCTTCCGAATACATCATCAGACTGATTTAGAAAGTAGTAGAAGCAAAGCGCGTCTCAATCAGATGAATATCTACAGAAAACTTCATTGCTGCGACTGGATCCGACCCGTCGAAATCTAAATGTGCGCATGCCCTTAATCCGCGGCCATCTTGGATCCCCCGTGACCCGAATATAAATAGTATTAGTCACATTCCCAAACGGTTGTTCTACATAAAGCATACTTTAAAAAACGATTTAAAATGAACACCGCTACCACACTAGTAGTCAATTCTAATGTACATTCATGATTTTCTTTGGGTCATGCATATCAATACCAATCGACATAGACCCGGCATTGTCAAAAATCGATACGGTGAAACTAAACTGTGTTAGTTCAACTCATCGCTAAAACTTACCGCTAAATTTAGGGCTAAAACGATGGTTTAACTATTTTACTATTCGATTTTAGGCTTCATTAATACTTTATTTGTATTTCCAAGATACAGTGTAGTAAATGCACACAATTCTCTTAAATTCTTGTGAAAAAGAGCTAGATAAGAAGTTCATTACTTTTGTACAAGGCTCTATCGATTTCAATTAGTAGTAAAGATATCCTACCTTTACCCACTATAAATATAAATCGTCCATTTTCCAAATCTAGCGCTATTTCGGCATGTTTGACTTAGTAACGCTGGGTCAACTAGCTTTGGTTACGTTCAAGCACGTCCCTTCCAAGATGGCGCCTGCTACGTGACGTTTAAAATGGCGGGAAACAATAGTGGGCCCGTTATGAATATTGAGAGCTGTAGTGGACAGCCAGAAGGCACGCTTCACCAATTTTCGCCGTCTGGGAGGCGACAGAAATGTAATAACTGGCCTACTGTGTCGTACACGCTTGCTTAGTATTGAGTTCATGGTATTGTGTGAAAATGGAAATTTTTAGAAAAAGAATAAGTTGTTTTTTTCAATTTGGTGTTTTTTTGGTATTTGATTCACGATCTAAGCATTTTAATGGAATTTATCATTAAACTTCAGCTTGAAATCAATAGAACCTACCTATAGTATATATAGATATAGCATAATCTAACTTTTCGGATGGCGCACGACAGAAAATAACGAAAGGTTTTTTAAATACTATATCATTCAAATACGACTTAACAATTTTAAAAACGATTGATACTTATTTGTCCATTATTTTTTTATGTAAAATTTAAAGCAAACTCTATGCACACTGCGAATGACGTTGACGTTTCCGAAACGTTCTAAATTCAAATATTTTTGGCGCCATTCTCAATGTCACGTGTGTCATGTATTGATTAGTCAAAGGACTTCGTTCAGTAATAAGAAAACGATGACTAATTAAATTTTATTTTCAACAGTTACAGTGGCGTTTTGGATTCTCAGAACGAAGATATATCTAATTGTGGGTATTATGAGTATTGGGAAGTGTTCTAGAAAATATATTTTTGTAATAATTCCTTGAAGTGTTTGAGAAATCAACGTATTTGTGGATTTGTTGTTGTGTCATCACTACTTCATGTAGTACCTACTAGAGCAATCTCCTTGAATATATTGTACTACTAGTGGGCACGCGCAACTTCGTCTGTGTCATTTTCAATTAAAATGTAGCTTATGTTCTTTTTCAGGGTCTAACTATTGTCTGTGTCAAATTTCAAGCGGGAAAACCTAACATACAGACAGACAAAGTTACTTTCATGCATTTTTAACGGGTTCTTACCACGATATTTAATTAATTGAGTTGTCTCGATATTTCAACGTTGTTGCAAACGTCATGATCACGAGAAGACTGGATACTGCGGGTCGATTTACGAGCAAACAAATCTGTCTACCCTCTTTCTCGTTCGCTTTTGGGTTGTTAAAAATGCATGAAAGTATTATAGAAAACCGCGAGTGTCTGAATAAGTTTAAGACAAAGTTACTTTCGCATTTATAATATTAATTAGTAGGGAAGTAGGGATAATTCTATAAACAAGTATAATTTAATTAATGATATCAATATTAATAAAATCACACACAAACTCACACACGCACATACACACATAGACACAACAAATAGCGCTCCCGTTTTTCATTTCGTTTCAAAACAAGGAGTCTGCAGTCATAGAGAATGTATAAAATGCTTTAACAATTAAAATGTACTAATTCGAATGAATGCTCAGCGTTCCCCGTAAGCGTTCCACTCATTAAGTAGAGAATGCTACTTGGTACTTGCAGACATGGATTTATATAACAGGAATGGATTAATTTTATTACAAAAATGAAAACAGCCAACTTCTATTTTTCAAGAATAACACAGAAACTGCCGGTCAGATCTTTATCAAATTTAAATGAGATAATGTCCAAATATGTATATAAAAAGGTTATATTGTCATGCATAGCGTCGTTTTGTAGGTTATGTCAAGACCTTTCAAATTATGTATAGTATTGCGAAATACCAGCTCTGTAGCGCGTTGTACATAGCCGCGAAAATCAAAAGACAAAAGGCGGAAGGGAGATATTTGACCTAATATTTGTTTTCTAACAAACAAAAAGCATCATCGAAATCGGTTCATTAGTTAGATGAACCGGTTAGTACAAGAAATACACGTAAACACGCACAGAAAATTGTGAAATCTTGTCCGTTAAAATTATCAAATTTAAACATAGAATTGAGTAGGTACTTTCATTAGTACTCGTTAGTCTGTGGTCAGATTTCCAAGAAGATTGTTATCTACATGATTGCGTGTTTTTCTAGTACGTAATATTACGTTAAATAGTTAAAAAGTAAACACTTATGTAACTTTTAATGCATCGGCAAAAAAGAAAGTTGTGTTTATTGACAATTATAATTATTATAAATTTTCGATGGCAATTTTTTGTCGTATGGATTTTGCCACAACCGGCTTTAGAATGAACTACCCAACGGTGTTCTTCATCAAGACAATGACATGTCCATCTTCAAACGAGGCTTCTTTTTTAATTGCCTTGTAAGCGGTTACCGTTGCTCATGGATTGGCATTGTCAGAGGACACAGCGGACACTACATACGGCCTAATTTTAAGGACTTTCTTTCTTTCCATAACCACTCAACTGGGATCGGCAACCAAATTGGTTTGTTTACTTTTGCCAAGTCTGTGGCACGAGCCAAAATTGAGCACAGTTCTAAAACTTGTTTTGTATACATTTTTTAATCGTCTCATATTTTACGGAGACGATATATTTTCGCTAAAAATGCAATACAGCATCGTTTAGTAATGAAGATTTACAAAAATGTAAGGTTTCATTAATAATCGAAATTAAAATTTATTGGAAAATTTGTTTTTAAAAAGAGGCTCAAACAAGGTAGTGATTCCGAACGAAGTCCCCAGTTTCGGGATCTAGCGAATAGTGACGTTTCCAGTTGAGTGGTTATCGGAAAGTGGGAGATAATAAAACTTTTTTATTACAAGAAATTTACTTCAGATTTGAGGCTGATCTCACGGATAATTGATTTGATTTATTTTATTAAAAAACGAAACAAACAAACATAAACGATTCGTATTACTTGTGCCAATAACATTTATGTCAAAAACGTTCTCTAAAATTTATAATTAGGGCCCAATAAAACGTATCCTGCCACCTACTACACATAACTCTACTAGACTCCATTGTTACATTACAAAAAAAAGCCAACTTCAAATACCTTGATACACCATCACGAACCTACAAATCATGTATGATAATGCGTGGAATACCATCACGTTCTCGTTTCCGTCGAATTACCATCAGACCCTGGGTTTTTTTTTTTTTTTTTTTTTTCAGTTGGAGGAAATCACCGGATCCCCGCCCGCCCCGCGGGCGGGGTATGTGGGAGTTGAACCGCACTAAAACCTCCAACCGCTCACACTCAGCGTCCGAACCCCGGCTGAGGCCAGAACCCAGCACGGGGTTTGGAGGGACGGCGCGACGCGTTACGCCATCGGCACACTTTCCCGTCGCTCCGTCCCCGGACGCCGAACCGGTAGCCGCCGGCGAATACGGCCACCGGCTCTCTCGGTCGGCGGGCTTTCCGAAGCCCGCCAAGATGGGACCGCGTGCCACCCTCCCACGGAATACCCCGCTGGGTCAGAACCAGCGTGGGTCGGGGAGCGCGGTCGACCATCCCCCGGTCGCTCTTGCTTAAGGCGCGTGCTGAGCGAGACACGACGCCTTCTTGGGTCCCCGCTCGCACTCACATGCGTTGGGGACCCGAAACTCTTAGGGGGCCAGATTCCGGGCGAGATCCCGGTTCCGGCCCCCTGCTCGACGGCGGCGGGTTGCTGTCGCTGGGCGGAGGGAAGCGTACAATCGCTCCCTCGCACCCCCCGCCACCCTCTTCTGCGAGATGGTGGACTCGCAGAAGTCGAGCATCGCCTTCCAGGACTCGTCGCTCCCGAGCATCGACGCCGCGACGCCCGGGAGCGACAAGTCCGGTCCTATTTTCCCGACCAGGACACAACGCTGCCGCTCCCATGCGGGGCAGAGCGCGAGCGTATGCTCTGGCGTGTCCTGGTCGCAACTCACACAGTGATGGCATCTCGCCGTCGGCTCTACCTGGATCCGGTGCAGATACCTCCCGAAGCACCCGTGCCCGGTCAGCATCTGCACCATCCAATAGGTGAGGCGTCCCTTGCCACGACCCACCCAATCCCTGAGGACGGGGCGGATCGCCTCGACGGTCCGTAGACCCCAAGTGGGGTTGGCGAGTCGTCGTTCCCACGACTCCATGACGGACCGCCGAGATTGAACCTTCCGATCTCGGACCGCTTCCGGCAGAGGACGCACCACGCCCCGGGAGCGAAGGTCGCATCGCCAACGATAATCGTCGGCGAGCGCCTCCGCCTCCAATTCCCAGGGCGGCGTCCCCGCCAGAACACACGCCGCCTCAAACGCGACGGTGCGGTATCCGCGGATGGCCCTGATGGCTACGATGCGCTGTGGCCGGCGCAGGTACCCGGCATAAAATGCACGGATACGAGGCTCGGCCCAAACGGGCGCACCGTACAGGGCCATCGAGCGCACTACCCCCGCGTAGAGGCGGCGCACCGCGTCACTGGGTCCCCCGACGTTCGGGAGCAGCCGACCAAGGTGGCCGGCCGTCCTTACCAGTCGGGGAACCAGGTCCTCGAAATGCTGTCGGAAGGTCCAACGGCCGTCCAACACGAGGCCGAGGTACTTAAGATGCACCCCGACCTCGATCCGGACGCCTCCAACCATGATGTGGGCGTCGACCGGTGGCGCTGTCCTGCCCCTGCAAAAACACAGGGCCTGGGACTTGTGTAGCGCCACGTCGAGGCCCAACCTCCTTATCTTGCCGACGACGAGTGCCACCCCCGCTGTGGCAAGACGGGCAGACTCTCTGTAGTCGTCCCCCCGGGCCACGACCAACGTGTCGTCCGCGTAACAGATTACGCTAAGGCCCGGGAGGAGGGCGCCCCTCAGCACCCAGTCGTACCCGATATTCCACAGGAGGGGTCCAAGAACGGACCCCTGTGGAACACCGCGCACGACCTGGAACCGGTGCAAGGTCCCACCGTACCCGGTACATACGACCGACCTGGCCTCCAGGTAGGAGCCGATCAGCCGGCGGAGATAGAGGGGCACTCCGTGCCTCTCCAGTGCCCCCCCAATCACGGACCAGGGCAGGGTGTTAAAGGCGTTGGCGATGTCAAGCGACACCGCCAAAGCCACCCCACCCTGGGAGACGGCCTCCTCCGAGAGGGCCCGGACACGCAGAATTGCATCTACGGTCGAACGACCCTCCCGGAAGCCGTACTGCTCCGCCGACAGATCGGGTCCAACCCCGACCAGGTGCTGAACGATGCGGGCAGCCAGAACGCGTTCCAGCAGTTTGCCCACCTCGTCCAGCAGCACGATGGGACGGTAACCGGCGGCTGAGTCCGCCGGGCGCCCCTCTTTCCGCAAGAGGACTAGTCTGCCCGTCCTCCAGAGCGAGGGAAACCGTCCCGACTCCAGGCATGAGTTAAACAGCCTCAGGAGTCGGTCCCCTAGGGCATCGATGGCCAAGGCCAGGACCCGGCCGTGGATGCCGTCCGGGCCGGGGGCCGTGTCTCTCGCACTCATTCTGACCACGGCCACATGGAGCTCATCCCTCGTAATGTGAGGCACCTCAGCAGTGGCTTCACCGCCGGTGTGATCCGGCGGGTCACCCATAGCAGGCGGAATGAATCCGTCCTGCTCCTGCGGGAACAGCGTCAAGACGATGTCCCGCAGCTGCTGAGGTGGGAGACGCTCGGTCATGGGAGGCGCCCACGGGCGCAGTTTCCCGCGCACCGTTTTGTACGGGCGCCCCCAAGGGTCGTCGTCGAGCGTCCCCAATAGAGCCTCCATGTTCCTCTCCTTGGCCTGCTTGATGGCCAGCCGCATGGCGTCCCTCGCCTCCGCGTATTCGCCATACAGCCGGGCCTCCTCCTCCGCGAACGCGACGGGATCGTCGCGACGCGCGAGGATACGGCGGCGATGTCGGGCGCACCGGCGCCTCGCCCGGACGCATACAGCACGAAGCTGCGCTATCTCGGGCGACCACCAGTACGCCGACTTCCTGGGAGGCCGAGGGCCGACCCGGGGCATCGAAGCATCACTAATGCGATGCATCGTGTCCCGGAGCCATTGCGCCTCGACCTCCACATCCACTGGATGTGGACGCATAGGCGTCCACGCCGCCACCGTAGAGGCTTCCATCAAGCGCTCCTTGTCCAGGAGCTTCAATGCCCACCTGGGGAATGACCGGGATGTAGTTCCGCGGGCGACCGCGGTTGTCGCGGGGGCGGAGAGATCAAACCGGATGTACCGATGATCCGACAAGGTCTCCGCCCCCACCAACACCTCCCAACCGCGGATGCGTTGTGCGATGGCAGGGCTCGCGAACGTGACGTCCACGATGGACTCGCCCTGCCACCGCACGCAAGTCGCGACCGACCCTCTGTTTATGACACAGAGTCCGGCCGCGACCGCCCACTCCTCCAATCGCCTACCCCGATGCTCCGTGCGGGGGCAGCCCCAAGCGACAGATTTCGCATTGAGGTCCCCCGCCAGTATCACAGGACGGGGAGCGGAGCGTTGAGTGATCGCTCCGAGCCCGTCCAGGAACTGTTGGAACTCGAGAATAGGTCGATTTGGAGAGAAGTACACCCCGATCACGACGGTATCTTCCATCCGCGCCGCGACGAACCCTGGTCCCCTGGCCACCATTACCAAGGGCGGGATCGCCGCGGCTCTTCTTACGTGTATGGCCACCGAGCCGCACTCGTCCCCGAACCAGCAATCATCTGCCGGGGGAACAAAGTACGGCTCAGCGACCACCGCCACGTCGATGGACCACTCCGCCATGCTCTGGGCCAGCATGTCCTGAGCCCTGGCGGAGTGGTTCAAATTTCCTTGGAGGAAGCGATGGGTGTGATCCATTACGGTTGGACCACCTCCATCGCTCCCTCCCCTCCTCTATCGCCCCCGCCTACGGGCGAACTGATCGCCACGGCGGGGTCTGAAATGTCGGCCGGTACTCCCCCGGCCGATCTCTTCTTTTGGCGCCGCTTGGTTTTGCGGCGCCTGTTCCTCTCGGTGTTTACACCGGACGGGGAGCACGCTTTCCCTCCCGCCCGGTGATCGGCCCTGCGCCCGGCCGCCGCGCACAGCGCGCAGTGCGGCACGGCCGAGCACACGGCCGCTTTATGTCCATTTTGACCGCAGCGGAAGCATAGACCGCTGCGGTCCACCGTGCTGGTGCACCTGGCGACGCTATGCCCCGTGCCGAAGCACTTGAGGCATCGCCAGGCGCGTGGCTCCAGCAGCCGCACGTGGGCTGCTACCCAGCCCACGCGCAGCCTTCCCGGATCTCCCGCCGGCCTTCCGGGCGGAGGGGTGGCCAGGGAGTTGGCGGTCTCGACCGGGCACCGCACCCACACAGAGCTGGCCCCAGTATAGCCGCGGCGAAGCTCGCCCACGGCTATGTTCTCTGGGGCGCATTTGCCCTGGGCGGCAATGGCGGCCGCCACCTCCTCCCTGGAGGTGCAGTCGTCCAGGCCGGTCACCCGCAACTCGGCCATTTTGACCGGCCTGTGCACCTTCACCTCCTCCTCCGGCCACACTACCCGGAGACCCGACGCCAGACGGTCCGCGACGTCGCCACTGTCGGCGCCGCCGGGACACTCCAGCAGTCGGGCCCCATTGGCCGTGTGCCGGATGCGGAGGCCATCCTCCGCCCCGATTTCTGCCAGGTTGACGGCCGCACGCGCCTTGGCCATGACGTCGGGGTATGTCAACCCCTTCGCCTGGCCGGCCGGCAGCAGCGTAATCACAACTGCAGCCTGCCGTGGCGCGCGCGGCTTCTTCCCGGCCTTGCCCTTCTTTTTGGTGGCGGCGGGTGCTCGACCCTGCTGGGGAGCAGCCGCCGTCGCCGGAGTCGCCTTCTTTTTGGGGGCAGCGGTTGGTGCGCCTCCCGACTGGGAGGTCGCCTGAGACACTGCCCCTGTCTCGGCCTGTGGTGGTTGGGCCGGAGTGGCCGTCACCTTGGCCCTCTTGGCGCCCCGCTTCACCACCTCGGTCCAGCCCTCATCCATATTGGACGGGGGCGGAGGAAGTGGGCGGGGCTGTGAGGGTTGTGAGGGTGGTGCGACAGCCCCGGCACCAGCACCCTCCTTCTTCTTCTTCTTCCGGGTCGCACCGGCCGGTGTTGGACCCGGAAGGACTGGACGCGGCGTCGTCGCCGTCGCCGCCGCACCGCGTAAAGCCGCGAGTTCGGCTCTGAGTTCGGCAATCTGATTGCCGAACTCCGCCGCGAGCTCCTTTCGGATGCGGGCAGCCATCTCGGCCTGAGATTCGGCGGTCTGCCGCACCCTGACCCGCGGAGCCGGCGGCGACGGCCGCTCGGCCTCGAGAGACGCCAACCTCTCCTTCAGGCGCGCCACCTCTGCCGTCGACCGCTGCAGTTTGGTCTGCAGCTCGGCGTCCCGGCTGATGGCCGCCGAGATAGCAGGCATGATCCTGCTGGTCTCGGCCGCCACCTCGCGCCACTCCCGCGAAACACCCCGGGACCCCTTACTGCTGTACCTGGTGGAGGCAGAGGTAGCTCGCCTCCTCAAGCCCTCAAGGACGGCGACGGGGCTCTCCGTGAGGACGACAACGGGGCCCTCAGAGACCTCCCCGTCAGTCGTCCGAGCCGAGGCGAACGACGTCGCCGATCTCGCCGATCGCGCCGGCGAGACGACGGTCCTCGTTTTTTTCAGATCAGACCCTGGGTGGGTCCTGATGAATTACCAGACTCCGTATCAACGAAATTAGTGTTTTGATGCGCGTTTCCATTGTTACAAGTGTAACGCATAGAATTATTACATCTTGAATCAACAACATAATAAGTCGTCGTGGCCGAGTGGTCGAAGAGTGTCCTTCCGTACGGGAGGTCGCGGGTTCAAATCCGGCCGGCTTGTACCTCTAAATCTAAATGTGATAAAGATTTATGTGCAATTTTTCACAACACCACTGGCTAATTACGGTGAAGGAAAACATCGTGAGGAAACCTGCATATCGGAAAAGGGTTCTAAAATCCTTTGAAGATATGTGAAGTCCCCGCACTGGGCAAGCGTGGTGGACTATGCCTAATCCCTCTTCTGAGGAGACCTGAGCTCAGCAGTGGGCAGTAATAGGTTGGTACAGGAATCAAAAACATACACAAGAAAAAGTTTTAAAGAAATGATGTGTGTAATATTTTATTAGTGTGCTAAACGAATTGAGTGTTATGGCCACCCTTTAAGGCTAGATAGCCGAGTTGTTCACGCGACTGGCGTTCTTTCAATTGGCTTCATTCCGTTGTTCATGATGTTGATTCTATATGGTTTAACGTTAGTTTTTCAATTACGAAAATACCGCTTACCTTCTATAAATGTTAGATATAGTAATACGATTAAAGCGTAAAAATGTCACTGGCTAAACACTACCAAAATGAAAAATTGGTAGTCCTTTGATATCATTAACAATGCGTGCCATGCGTGCCACAGAACGCCGGATCCCCGCCCGCCCCGCGGGCGGGTTATGTGGGAGTTGAACCGCACTAAAACCTCCAACCGCTCACACTCAGCGTCCGAACCCCAGCTGAGGCCAGAACCCAGCACGGGGTTCTGAGGGACGGCGCGATGCGTAACGCTCTCGGCACACTTTTCCGTCGCGCCGCCCCCGGACGCTGAACCGGCAACCGCCGGCGATACGGCAACCGGCTCTCTCGGTCGGAGGGCTATCCGAAGCGCGCCAAGATGGCTGGACCGCGTGTCACCCTCCCACGGAATACCCCGCTGGGTCAGAACCAGCGTGGGTCGGGGAGCGCGGTCCGCCATCCTCCGGATGCTCTGACGCACGGGCGTGCTGAACGAGACACGACACCTTCTTGGGTCCCCGCTCGCACTCACATGCGTTGGGGACCCGAAACTCTTAAGGGGCTAGATTCCGGGCGAGATCCAGGGCAATAGAAAATTTTAGTAATTATACTTCTAAAATAAAATGACAGGAATATCGTGTCGTACGAAACAATGGGAATGTGTTTCATTGTTTGAGTCCGTGTCCATAATTATCTTGTAAATCGTGATTTTTCATAATGCCATTAGGATTACACAATGAGTTTTTGATGATTATTATTTACAAAAAGCATTTATTATTGAAATTAGAAATAAACACACTAAATTTTTAAGTGCGCTGTGCAGTACGGTACATAAATGTATATGTCAAAAACTAAAATGACAAAGCGAATGAGGAACTTAAAAGTGGATGGATGTAAGACGAGAGGAAGGCCTAAGAAGAGATGGTTGGATTCTGTGAAAGAAGATACGAAAATTTGCGGCATTACAGAGGACTTATGCCAGAATAGGAATTAATGGAGAGACAAAACATATTGAGCCGACACCATTTGAATGTGATAAGGTTGAGCTAAAGTAAGTAAGTCAAAAACTAAAATGAATTGGCTCAGGCCACAGGTTTTAATAATGGAGCGCGCCACAATATACAGTATAAAATCAGACGTTGCGTTGCGGCACCGTTAAAATGTGCGTTGGTTTATAATAAATGTATAAAGAGGTGTATTTAGCTATGTGTTCTGATATTTACTAGATAATTGTTTTCGTATTCATTTATTTACACTTATTTTTTACATTATATTTTTAAAAAAAATTACAAAGGAATAAAATTTAAAAATACAATATAAAAAACAGAGGGCCACTGAAGACGAGGTCTACGACCCAAGCCATCAGTGGTCAGGGCTCAAAAGAGAGGAACCTCCTCACAATACGTGTCGTGTCAAGAACGACCGCCTTCTGAATCAAGCCCTTTACCCAGCTGGGGAGCGAAAGCTTCTCGAGATGACGGTCGAAGCTTTTCGCTATTAGACCGTGCACTGATACAACGATCGGAACAATGATGGTCGATTCAACACGCCACATGTCGGTCACCTCGTGGGCCAAGTCCAAATATTTCAGCTGTTTTTCTTTTTCTGCCTTCACAAGGTTCTCGTCATGCGGAATGGTGACATCGATCAGCACTGCCCGATGCGCGTCCCGATCTATTATCACTATGTCAGGCTTATTGGCAACAATAGTCCTGTCAGTGATAACAGATCGGTCCCAGTAGAGCGTTACATGGCCATTATCGAGAACCGGCTGAGGCCAATACTGGTAATAAGGTACAGCGGCTTCAACAAGGTCGTATTTCAGAGCAAGTTGTTGGTGGATAATCTTAGCTACCTGGTTGTGCCTATGCAAGTACTCACCGTTAGCAAGACGAGAACAACCGGAAACGATATGTCTAATAGACTCTCCCGGACGGTGACATGCCCGACAAATGTCGACCGTCCCATCCTTTAGAATATATTTACGGTAGTTGTTCGTCATGATAACTTCGTCCATAATTGCAAAGACAAAACCTTCAGTCTCTCCGAAGAGGTTACTGTATCGTAGCCAAGATACGGAGGCTAATTGATCTACATCGGGGCTCATAAGGGCCCGGTAGAATCGTCCGTGTAGTTCCTTGCTCTTCCATACGTCCGTGCGATCCGCCACACTCATTACCTTTAGCGTCCGCCAATTCTCGTTCGCTAAGGACAGCGGAGTGAGTCCCTTATCAACTGCTGCTACATTACGGTACATACCCACGCTTACCTTAAGGAAATATTCCCGAAGGTTGTTTACCTCTCGGTTGTGTAGGTCCTTGACATTTAACATGCCACGACCCCCACACTTCCGAGGAATATACAACCTCATAACAGATGAACGTGGGTGGTGCATCCTGTATGCCGTCAGCAGTCGCCGAACTTTTCTATCCAGGGCATTTTTTTTTTTTTTTTTATTTTTATTGCCACGTAGGCAGACGAGCTAACGGCCCACCTGATCGTAAGCGGTTACCGTCGCTCATGGACCTCTGCATTGCCAGAAGACATTGCGGGGCCGCTACCTACGGCCTACCCTTAAGGACTCTCTTCAAGCCTCGTTTGAAGAAGGACAAGTCATAGCGCTCGGGAAACACCGAAGAGGGGAGCTCATTCCATAGCCGGATGGTGCGGTTTAGTTCTGATTGCGTCCACTTTAGAATGCCAAAGGAGTACGTCAGTACAGGCATGACCCAACCATTGAAGGCTCGGATCTTGTTTCCGCCAGATAAGAGGCTTTTCAAGACCTTTACCAAGCGGCCGAAGAAACGATCCTTCACCGATTGTTTCATATCTGCATCGACTATACTCAAAGCTTCGAACATTCCAAGGTATTTGTAGGTTTCCGACTCAGACAGAGATCTAAGCACCTCACTCTCTGTATATCTATGACCGCACACTTATCTACTCCAAACTCCATTCCAATAGCTTTACTAAAATTGTCGGTTATTTTGAGTAAAGATATTAAGTCTGGTTTTTTAGTAGCAAATAATTTGAGATCATCCATGTACAAGAGATGTGAAATGGGCTCACCCCCTCTCTTGAGTCGGTAGCCTAGCGTTGAATCTCCAAGCAACGTGCTTAGAGGATTAAGCGCCAGACAGAACCACAAAGGACTCAGACTGTCACCCTGGAAGATACCCCGCCTTATCCTTATCAAGCTCGGGGAGGCCGGAGATCCAATATGTCCTGGTTGACGAAGAAACGTAGACCACTGACCCATGCATGAGCTAAGAAAGGAGCGTAGAGTGGGATGTACTTTATAAAGCTCTAAAACTCTCATTAGCCATGAATGGGGCACCGAATCATACGCTTTCTTATAGTCAATCCAAGCCATATGGACACCCTTTTTGCCTCGACGAACTTGTTGCGTAATAGCCATGTCAATGAGGAGCAAATCCTTTGTACCCCGAGACCCTATCTTACACCCATTCTGAGAAGGTGACATTATGTCATTTGCCGAGATATGTATTTGAATTTTGTTTCTCAGAATGGATGTAAGTAGCTTATAGATGGTGGGTAAGCATGTTATTGGTCTATAGTTTTTAGGGTCCGAGGTATTGCCAGATTTGTATATCAGATGAGTGACTCCTGATGTCATGAAATCTGGGAGGGTTCCCGACTCAAGGGCTTGTTGAAACTGAGCAGCCATGCGCCCGTGCGAGTTGCGTATCCATTTCAGCCAGTAGCTGTGCAGCCCGTCCGGTCCCGGACTTTTCCAGTTTGGGGCCGAACGCACCGCACAAGCTACGTCAATCGGCGTGATCGCTACGGTGTTCATGTCTGTAATAGACTCGCACGAGCGCCCGACCGTCTCAGTCCACTCCCCCTCGGAGTGACCGATGGGCACCGACCAGATATTTTTCCAAAATGAGGTCATCACATCCTCATCAACTGGTGGGTGTCCATCGGTAACTCTTCCTCGAGAAGCCTCCCAATTTCTGTAGACACTCCTCTGATTACTCTGGAAGACTCTATTCAAGCGGTACCGCTCCGATCTTATTCGGTACCGACGAATACGGTTCGCCCATGCGCAAACTTTTTGCTTCCAGTAGTCAACACGCTCGACGACACGAGCCAGGTAGTCGTTCCTGCTGACACCGGTGTCGGCGAAGGCTCGGTCGACGAATCGCATTACGCGCGGGCGCGTGTTGCCTGCCTGGAAGCAAATGAGCTTCGCTATAAGGGTCCTGGCTGCATCTATGCGCTTCTCGATTCTGCACTGCCACTGCGGCTTACCATCATGTCGGCGGTATGTCTGGTTCGGGTTTGGAAATTTTACTCCTGCCACTCGACAGACAGCAACCGCACCGCAGTACAGAACCGAGTGGGTGTCAACAAGGTCTACAGTTGACTCAAAGTAAGGTTTTAATATGCAGTCCAGGGCCAATACTAGCGAAACATTGCGTTTACACATGGGCAACCGCGGTAAACGTGGCCGCGAGCATGGTGAGACAAACCTAAACTCTTGCATAGAGTCCTCCAGAGCGCTCCTCAAACGCTCATCATCCTGGATATTTGCACATGCCTGCACCTGAAGTTCCTCCGCTGGTGGTGTAGGTTGGGTGACGGTGACATTTACCACATGTGTTGGTAGTGGTTCAGGAGGAGCAGGCAGTGCTTCGTTGCGCAATCGGTCAAGTAGAGACTCATCCAACAACTTTAGTCGCTGAATGGCCCGCACCTGATCCGCTAATCGTTGCACCGTGACGTCGACAGCTGGGCACAAAACCTGAAACAGAGGCACCATTCTTGAGCGATACGCAGTGAGGTTAGTTCCTCCCTCCGTAGCCCTGTAGTACGCCCGCATGACATTTTTATTGATTTCTTGTGTCCATCTCATGCGTGGGCGCACTGCACCACTGGTAGCGGGGGCCGTAGACGGACCATTTCGATCCGCTGGTCCCAAGCGAGCCGGTGGGCGTCCCCGCCGCGCAGTTGTTGTTGGCGCAGCTGGAGTCTCGTCGTCGGGTGTTCTTGGTCTCGTCGTGTGTTCACTCGACGATCGCGACGAGTCTTGAGTAGGTGGTAATCGTGCGCTTTTCTCTCGGCACTGGCACTGACGTTTCGGATTTGGTCTCATAACTGTTTTAATTAATTTTCAGCAATATTTGGCCAAACTGTTTTACCATATATATTTGCAGTCCATATTTTATATTGTTTTGCTGAATTCATGTTTAATTTCGACATTTTTCGCAATTGTATTTAATATTTTAATTTTTAGAATTTTGGCATGTTATTTCCATGTTAGGTGTTAGATAATTGTTATTATTAACTGTTAAATTACACTGGTTAGTAAAAAAAAAAAATATTTTCTTACTTTAACGTTATTTACAATGTTGAAAGTAAACTATGAATCTGTTTTCTCGCATCTAAATTACCCTTAATATACGTATATTTTCCCCAGAATAATGAGATAAATTGAGGCGTACATTCATTTATACCACGCGTCGTACGCCACGGGTGGTGTCGCAGAAAGCGTAAAGTAACCTCAAAAAAACGATAATATTAAGAAAAAGTACATCTTTACATTTATTTATGACGGTTTTTTATTTAAAATCAATTGGAAATGCTGTCTGATACAGTCATAATTGACCATCATTTGCTGTTAGTGGACAGGCGTTCCAGTTTTCGTGAATTAAATCTTGTACTGAAGATAATAAAGGTTGTTTACATATATTAATTTTATAAGAGAAATTACAGAATTAAGTATTGCACATACATACGAGTCGGAATTGATTAAGAGATATAATCAGAGAGACAGGTGCTATCGTACTTGAGCATTGGGGAGTCTTACTACAAGAAGAAACGACAAGAACAAATATAGTACTTAATGGAAGCGGAAGGCAGAAGGAAACCTCTGAAAAACGAAGATTATAGTCACTATTTTCGAAGAAACAATAGTTACTTTTTTGAACTCCTGGCGACCTGGCGTAAAGTTGAAACAGTTGAGATGATGTCCCTCTTTAAACGAGGTTTAAGAAAAGTCCTGTATCGGTAGGCGATAGATATCAGCCCCTCATTGCCCTGGCATTGCAGAGGTTCATGAGCGACGGTGACCGCTTACCATCAGGTGGGCCGTAGGATCGTTACAAAAACTTACTTTGGATCGGTGAGCCAGTGGAGTAACTAAATAAGTTTAAGAATGGTATCCATTTTGGTTTTCTAATTGACGATGGGCGCTAACGAAGATTTTCGTACTTTTTTTATAAACTGTGCAAAGACTGATGAAATGAAAAGAAATATTTTATTTTCAACATTGATGACGTACTCATTCTTGTTGACGTCAAAATTTAAAAGTTCGGACACAAAAATAATAATTGTAGCCACCGTCCTGAGAAGAACTGGCAAGAAACTCAGCGGGCATGTCTTTTTTGTAATATTAGCATACATTTTTTTTTTAAGTATTTTAACAGTATTATACAATTTTACCTTAAATATACATGATATCGGAGCGATTAAAATTTGGCTAAGCCCATGACAGTACGATATTCGGTGCTTTTGACTGTCGTTTATACCGTTTACCTGTATCTCCTGTCATATTAAATGTTGCCAGTTCAACAATTCTGGTTCGGACCTGACTTTGACAGTTTTGACGTTCGCCCCAAAAACATTTTCGGTTTCATGTCGGCTCTTTCTTAGCAAAGGGTTTTGAGTTACAAGTTCGATCGAATTGAATAACGTGATTTTCGTAAACAAGTTGAAAGTCGGTTCCGAAAGTTCCAATGAACCTTTCAATTTGTTTTCGTGAAAGTTTATTTTTAAAAGTAACTTGATTTATGTGTTTAAGTTACAGGCTTGCGATTCCTTCACGTGTTTTTTTTTTTTTTTTTTTTTTCAGTTGGAGTAAATCACCGGATCCCCGTACGTATGTGGGAGTTGAACCGCACTAAAACCTCCAACCGTTCACACTCAGCGTCGGAACCCCGGCTGAGACCAGAACCCAGCACGGGGTTTGGAGGGACGGCACGACGCGTTACGCGCTCGGCACTCTTTCCCGTCGCTCCGTACCCGTTCACGTGTACCTTACCATAACTTAGTGATGTCATTACTCATAGAACTATCCATGATTGTTGCAATGAAGTAGCTTAAAGAAGTGACGTACCTGCAACAAAAACATAACCAATAAATATCACATACATTTGAGAACCTCACTTTTATTTATTTATTTATTTGGTTCACCAACTTAAAACACAGTCTTATATGAGTACCTATTACAGGTATACACGCCATTCTATACTCCTAATAATATACTAATCATATTATTCCAGGATAACATCAGTACTGGTTTAAAAGAAAAAAAAAAGAATCTTAAAAAGAAATAAAGTAGAATTACTATTAAAAGTAAAAAAAACAATGTTCATCAAATAACTATTTCATTACAACCTCTCCCATATAGTGTTTATCTAATTAATAAACGAAAAACCACTGCATAAGTCTTATAGTTTCGACTCAGCAACGATTAATACCACATTCAAGAAACCTATTATTCAATAACTACTTCCTTAACAACCTTCCACAATAAGGACATACCATAAACCTCAAGTTAAGTTTCGATTCAGCAAAAAATATGCTCCAAAAGCCGTCATCTTTTTTGACCGCATTGGCACATTACGAAATGATTATCGGATTAGATCAACTGACATTTGAGGCGGATTCCCACCTAATCTAAAGCTCCAAAGCGAAGGACGCAACCTGACAAGAACAATACCATTTTAACACAGCGTAGACAATAAGTAATCAATGTAGTAATCACTGTTTCAGCAATAAGAAATCTTAATCGAACTGTATAGATCTCAAATTTGCATATCTTGAAGGTGATCGGATACCACATGTAGTTAATATTGAGTTGTGATAAGGACTGCCGAACCCTGATGAGGAATTTGATAACTGAAGGAGTGTCAATGATTATAACTATAGATGGTAAGGACCACTAATCAAAGTAAATGTCGCGTCCCGCTGTCTTTTTAACAGATAGGACGATACAAGAGGAAGGTTTGTACGAATAATAGTGGATTGTTTGATGTGATGTCGAAAATAAACCCATTTTTCTTCGCTTACAAAGCAAATGCTGGGGAGTGCCTTTGATACAAATTACTATATACTTTTGTATAAGACGAAAGATGCGAGAACAGGAGTTGTTTACGAGTAATCCTTTTAACCAAAACTAACCGAATCCAACTATGATTCACTCATTTGGTTCCAAAGCTAAAGGTGCTGTTTATCATAAAGCCGCTTATATAAAACAGCTCCAATTTGACACCATATCCAATGCAATATTAAAATGTCAATTCGCGAGGCTCCCAACAAGATTGTGCAACGATCCCCTCAAAGATCAACTATCACCGTTCACAATCTAAAGAAGACTGGTCTACTTATCACCTGACTGGTGCCTGGCAGGTTACCACCATTAATCCTTCGACAGCTAGACAAGTGACCCTGTCTATATTATGCAGATTTTTTTTTAATCTTCAGAATTTGACAAGCGGTTGTGACAATGGTGGTTTCGTAACGGATGCTATTATAGACTGTTATCGCAGTTGCTAAATTCTGGTTGGATTTGGAGAGATTATTATTCAATATTATTTTTGCAGTATTACCTACCAATACAGAGGTGCATGAGTGAAGGTAGAGACTTACGAGCTGGTGGCTAATTAACTCAACTGCCTGATAATATAAAAAGTTCCTAGTGTTGGAGACAAAGTCCCTATAATTTTGACAGCGGTAATCGTTTTACAAGATAAAATATTATGTTACAAACGCATCATTGAATGTTTTATTTTTCGCCTGCGTTTTAATGATATTTGGTATCTAGGTATCGTCAAAGAGTTAAGTGAGATTTTGAAAATTATTCTTACTTAGCTGCGTCATTGCTTCATTCTCAATAAAAACTCCATTACAACAACATACACACAGCACCTACAAACTTCAAATCACCTTGCCAGTTCAACCTTCACGCCAAAGGAAGCTAATCTTCCATCTTCCACAATATATAATGTATAAAGTGATTATTCATGAAACTGAATCGCCTTAACATCTCAACTGTTATTTAAACACTTATAATATAATATTAAAACGTATAATACTGTTCGCGCCTAATATGTAAATCAGTTTGAATCTGCGCAAGAGCATTTGGCCCACTAATGGTATGATATTTGAGATGCAACAAAATGGAGTGTGTTGTTACAAAATGGCGGTTTTTTTTGTTTTGGTTGGCTCCGTTTGTGTATTTATTTAGTTTCATGCAATACTATGTTAATGTTATTTTGATAAATATTTATTGACAAGAAAATTTTCGTAATTTAGTTATTTTACTTTATGTAGTGCATAATATTCTGTTTAAACGAGTTCTTCCTGTAATTAATAATTTTAATAGTTGTTAATAGTTCTGTTGTCATTAGGAGTACGTAATACGTTACTAAACCACTTTGTGACTACCTGTTTTAACTATTTTTGCTTTTTCAAATACATTTAGAATAATAATCAAATAAAACAATACCTATATATTCTTTAAAACGTATTTTATGAGAAATTCGCGCTAAAATTTCAATATGGCCGCGCATAAAAATATCAGTATGGCGCCGACATTTTTGTTTTGTTTTTCGTCGCTGCATAAGAAATATTATCGATATTATCGAACCCTGTCACACTTTTTATTTTATTAATAAATTTGGAAGGATTTTTGCAGTAATACGAATGCTTAAATTTGTTAATTTCCCAGAAGTATAATGTAGCCATTCTCATCTATTTTTTGTCATTTTTTGTGATTTATAAAAACACATTTATGTTAGAAAGACCTTTCTTCCTCGAGAATAGCTCTATAGATTTTTCAATACTAAAAAAAGATCTGTAAAAAGCAGTTTTTAATCTGCAACTACTGGCAACATTTCAACTTTAAAAACAAACTATGTTTGACTGCAACATCCACTAAGACTAACCTCACTATTCAATATCAAACTCAGCAATAACTTTAAATCATTGAAGGAAATATAACCTAGAATCTAAATCCGAGTCAAATTGTCAGGTCCTTCAATACTAAAAGCCCGGAGGATGTTATAAATAGCAATCAAAATTGATCACGAACTTCAGCGCGTGGCTATTTATTTAACTAATTAAAGTTTAATATAGGTTTCAGACAAATAGTGATTGATTCGATCGATACTATAAGGTTTATAGATAATGTTGCGTTAAATGGTTTAGTGTTGCCATTATAATAAATTGGATTTTTGCTTGTACCTTTATATGAGTAGTGAAATGGAGGTCAAATTACGTAACATTTTTTTTTACTTTCTTCATAATTTCGCTCACTCTTGCAGTAGATTGAAAATGTATTAACCCAGACTCATAAACTTAGGCTGATTTAGAGTACTACTTTATAATACTTGATTATTGGAACGAAGTTTCTTATCGCGCGTTATCGAAAGGGGGCTAGACGAAAAAAAATCTTACGAAAAGTTGTCACGACACTTTGTTTTATTATTTTATTTGTTTTAGATGATTATCGCTAGATGACGCTGTGATCAAAATCTTTTGAAACATGTTCCTTATCGCGCGTTACGAAAGGAAATATTTTTAATAAGATATCTTTTAATCGAAAGGAACTTCGTTCTATTCGGGTGTCCCATGACACCTCTCAAGTTTTTTTTATTTATAAATTATATTTTCTAACATAACACACCTACAGCTTAACACATGACATTCGTGTTGACACACAAAGAAAACTCAAGGTCCAACATATCTTCACGCATTCATTGATCTGGTTACCTCGTAATTGAATACATACCTATAAACCGTAACATTGGTTAATTATACATTTACGTGTAATTTAATCTTTGACCCGACCGTGACCCTGATCTCAGCTGCAGGTAGTCACGTGCAAAGCCTGCGTGGGATGTGACATTCACGACATCAAACTATTATAGACTCAAAGTATGATTGAAAAGATAATTCTATTAATTTGGTCACGAAATGTGTTTTTATTGGTTTAATTTTATATGCAGTTCGAGTTGTTAGTATTTATACAATGATGTTTTAAAACGATTTTAATATCGATAAAATTGCATATATTTTCGAGACCTGTCAGATTTAAAAATCCACAGCCACAGATAATAAGCGGAGCAGAATTACCAATACTACACGATTTTAATTCAACCATTTCAGTGTTAAAAGTAAATAAAAATTACTTTTATCGTCATTTTCTAATAAACAAATTCTATTGTACATAACAGTTAAATCAAGAAACAACCTGCAATACTAACAAATGAACCGTACATTTTACGACAGCTTGTATTAATAACTTCTTAAAACGAAGACCCGCTATCGCCACAGACAATAAATTTGTCGCATAAATCGTAATGCAATAGGCTGGCAACCCCAGCGGACCGTTACAGCGCACGCGCGGGAAAATATTTACGCGCGAAAATCATAAACATCATGGCCGCCGCGTGCGCCCGTGTCCAGCGACGACAGATTATACAGGTACTTGTAGATTACAAGATAAACTGTGTTTACTTTTATAAATATGGAAATTATTTATAGCAAATGCGTTTTTTATTTATTAATGTAAATATTACAACAATATATTTGTTTGGTCAGTGTGTTACAATTACACTTTTGATAATGATGCAATGATTACAATTCTAAGTTATAAAATTCATAGTTATAATACATAATATTAATTTTGTGTTAGTTTAAATCCCAACATTTAAAACTCAAAGAGTAACAAAACAACATAAATTCATCGCATAGACATCGAAACAGCATTAACAAGTAAAAAGGTGACAATCCTCAATTTGGCAAGGTCTAATTGTATCAGAATTTAGCCATAAACAAAACACAATTCTCGCATTCTTCTCACAGTTTGCAGTACCAATTACAGGTACAATAAAACATATTTAACAGCTTTCGAAGTACTAAAGTGTGATGCGAACATTCAATTTGAAGGTACAATAAAATTGACAGTTAAATGTATTGTCGTTTGATGGTCTGGTGGCGCCAAAGGGTCAGGGAATTGGAAATTCTAATGGTTTGGTTTACGGTAAAGGTGTCTTAAACCTTAATCTATTGATGGATTTAGTAATAAAATGATTAGTAGTTAAGTCAATTAATGGTTACTCAGAGATTAGACTATAGTGACCGACATAGCATTTTGGGTTCGGTAGTTTCCCTGATAAGGTCAGTCCAGGGTGTTGGTAATCGTCCACGAGATCTCTTTCTTTTCATAGGTATCTCTCGTATAGCGAAAGAATAAGCATGATAAGCATTCTAAGACGTTCTTTTGAATAGGTACATTTCTACATATCCTGTTCGGTCGATTCCAGCTCTCTAAAAATACCTAAGAAGTATAGCAAGTCTCTATAACGATGTTTGCAATAGTAAACAATTTCAAAATCCTTATAATTTAGTTGTTGTAAGAACTAGTTTTTATTTCGGTTCCATGGCGTAAGTAAGTCACGAGAGGTGCGCACGACATTGCGTTTTATTTCTTTTGAATTAATAGCGCATTTTTCAATATTTCTTTTGAAGAATGTTATATAAGTCGCGCAACTTCATCTGCATCACAAGGGCAGAAACTATTAAAAATATTCTCTATTATATTGGAACGAAGTTCCTTATTGCGCGCTATCGAAAGGGACGAGACGGAAAAAAATCTTACGAAAAGTTGTCACGACACTTCTTTAGTTGTCACGACACTTTTTTTGTTTTAGATGATTATCGCTAGATGGCGCTGTGATCAAAATCTTTTAAAACAATTACATATTTTGTTTTATATGATTAATGCTAGATGGCGCTGTGATCAAAATCTTTTAAAACACGTTCCTTTTAGATTATAAGATATCTTTAAATCGAAAGGAACTTCGTTCTTTTCGGGTGTCCCATGACACCTCTCAAGTTTTTATTTATATATTATGCACATAAACCTTCCTCGTGAATTACTACTATCTATGAAAAAGACGCATTAAATTCCATAACGAATTTCTACGCTAGACAGACATCGTGAAGCGAATGTGTTTGAAACTATGTAGGAAATCTTTGTTGAAGGATGTAGAAGGAAATAATAATACTTACTCTGAAAACAACAGGTTCCTAAACAAAAAAAAACAAAACACTTTAATCCAGTACACAAAGAAAATGAAGTACTTCATATCCTTAATCGTAAGTAAAAAAAAATAATAATATTTAAACAGCAAAACATAATATAAGAGTATTAACATCTCCAACTTAGATTATAGCTGAAACATTGTACATTTCAATAAACTACGGTACCCGCACTAGGGCGCACATGCCTGTATCGCGGGAACCAGATTCATTTACGATTCACATTACGTACAGATTGTAGGGTAGTCAAAACAAAAATTTAAACCAAAGCTTGTTCAGATCAAGCATCATCGTGGAAATTAATAAATACAATTAATAGCTTAACAAACTTGATCACAATACTATTACTTATTAGTTATCTTCTACCTGCACCTACAGTCATAAACACCATTACACCATCAAATATTACCTACACAACGAAAATGTCATTAAATTGCATTACCATTGTTTGCCATCACTTACGCAAAACGGTGAACAGTTACCTTCCATTCATACCGCGCACATTGTTGCGGACCGGTCTTAAGTAGGTGGCAATCGTAAAATGATGTAATTTAACGCACAGGTATGGAGGGATGACACGTTATGAGTTGTCAGGTCATTTATGTAAGTCTGTACTTTTCCTTATTGGGCTGTGTTCTAGGTCATTCTAATAAAGCTGTACTGTGTGTACTTTGCTTTTTATTAGGCTCATTTTCAAATATAAATTTGCAAACCTTATACTTTTTCAGAAAATGAGGATCTTTCAAATCTTACAAAGATCCTTTGATCCTTCCTCACTTAGTTTTATTTTTCGAACATCGATACGAAAAAAACTATTTCATCTTCTCGATTTTTATCCTTCTTTTTCCATAACTTTTTTACAGTTTGTTATTTTACCGACAAACGTGTATTACTATTGTAGATAGAGTCTTAAGTGCTTAGCATTTTATTATAAAAATTCTTTTGGTCCTGATAAGCATTTTTTGGGTGAAAGTTGAAAGTTTTGAATCTAAATTTTAAATTTTTGCTTTTTCTTTTTCGTCCTAGTTGCTTATTGTTTAGATTAATTTTTATGTGATAGCAAATTTCTTTCCAAATCTCTTTTAAAGTTTTGACTAATTTAAAGCTGTACGTATATTTACGTAGTACGTATTTTGTATTTTCAAAACATTGTTAAAACAATTTTTTATTTTGTTTTGTAAAATAGGGCTTTTAAAAAAATAAATTTTTAATCAATCAAACAAGGCTTAAGGTCCTTAAAAGTAGGTCGTAGGAAGCGACCCTTTAGTGTCCCATGACATTGCAGGGATAACCGACGGTAATCACTTACGAGCAGATGGCTCGTGCACATGGCAATAAAAAACTGCAGTGACCCCCAATAATCTAAAATCAAACCTTATTTTTATTAAAATGTAAAGTAACTGTATAACAAACACGTAAACAGTTACGATTAGAACATGGTATAAAATTCAGTGAACGTCACCTCGTAAACTGAGGGACGAGAATGTGTCACTCGCATACACGGCTTGACCCTCGAACTAACACGTACCTAGGACAGGGCTATCACACATTCAAAGACGAAGAAATAAAATTTACTTCTTCTGAGAAATACAGATTCATAGACATACTTTATTTGCAATAAAAAAAACATACAATTCAAAAAAGGAAAATAACAAGCAATTACCTAAAACCCTTTTTTTTTTTTCACAAACCAGCCGTGACTCAGCATAATGCTGAATACTGACACAGACCAATAGGATAAGGTAATAGGAATCAAACTCTTTTTGTAACACACCAATGTAACCAAAAATAGCCCGAAGTACGTCTTTGAACTGGCAATGATCGTAAAACGGATGTTCGATGGAGCAGAAAAGTTCTGGAGAGGCAGCCATGGTCACTGTATGCAGATAGCGCAGGATTCGTCATCGTGGCGAAGTTTGGGGAGGCTTATGTCCAGCAGTGGACGTCTGGACATTAACAGGGTGTTGATGATGGCCGATGACAAGTTGAAGCCCCGCTACTCAGCAGGCAAGCTTGCAGCTCCGTGTTGGGGTATATCAGGAGAACTATGGACCAAGTTTTCAACTTGCCTCAAATACTTGCCCTAAAATTACCACTAGCTCTCCGACTTTCGCGATGGGAAAGTGTGCCGCAGTGCGTAACGCGTCGCGCCACCCTGCATAAACCCGTGCTGGGTTCTGGCCTCAGCCGGGGTTCGGACGCTGAGTGTGAGCGGTTGGAGGTTTTAGTGAGGTTCAACTCCCACATACGGATACGGGGCGGGTGGGGATCCGGTGATTTCCTCCTCCAACTAAAACAAAAAAAAAAAAAAAAAAAAACTATCTCTCCGACTTGGACGATGATTACAAAAAAATTAAAACAGAGGACAAGAAGTTCAGCCCTAATCCAGTATAACGGTGGCACTTGATAAGACAAACGCGCTGCGGAACGTGTTCTCAGATTCGTGTCGAACTTAGATACGCCACAAATAGATCAAGATCTAATGAGATAATCCTTGTTCGTGTTTCTCAATCCTCTAATTGGTTATTTAAATATACAATTAATTAAACCTACATTAGTGCTTAATAGTTATTTCGTCATAGACAAAGACAAGCTTAGATACTTTATATACCTATCTACATTAATCTTTGAACAGTTCTGAGCCGTATGTAACAACAACGTTATATAAACCCATCGCTAAATTCCTAAATTATATTAAATTGATAAAGTTTATTATTGAGTTTGTAAATAAGTATAATATATTAATATATATAATTATTGAGCCCTGACCACTGATGGCTTGGGTCGTAGACCCCGTCTCCAGTGGCCCTCTGTTTTTTATATTGTATTTTTAAATTAATTTTTTTGTGATTGTTTTTTTTAAAATATAATGTAAAAAATGAGCAAATAAATGAATACAGAAAAAAATATGTAATATATGCAACTCAACCAAACACGCAAACAACTTCTCATTCAGACAACTAACACAACACAACAAACACTCACACAATCAACCCGAAGGACACAAAGACGCAGAATAAGCTCTGACGACACAGACGTTACTCAACCACATACAGGACAGGGGTAGCAGATTACCCTTTTTCCCGTGGGTCATGGGACGAGGTATTCTGCAAAAAAAAACCGACCTAAAAGTCGAGATCGCGAGTCGTTACACCCATAATATATATAATAGTTAATTATATGGTTCTACGCCTAAACTGCAGCAAATCCAATCTGAGAAATAAAATTGTAATAAAACACTGATATATCCAATGCAATGCATAATTATGTAGTTAGAGTATAAAGTTATGACGCAAAAATCAAAAAAATTATAAGTATAATTTTAATTCATAAAATACCCAACAATATTAATTTTAAACAACAATTATTACACTAAAACAAGCATTTCAATTCTAATAAAGAGACAGCATACGATAAGTGCATGCAAGATCCAGCATCAGTTCACACCTTACCGCGGGCTTCAAGTGGTTGTGTGGGCAGACGCGTTGGTGGTCTCGGGTCCAACAAGTGGGCAATTTGTAATGCTTACGTGCACTGGTTTCTTGGCTTGAGAATCTTATTGATTTCAAGATCATGAGAGTTCGAAAGTTGTCTAATTTCTTTTACGGGATAAATTTAGTATGATAAAGGGAGGAATGTACCAGTTTCTAGATAATTTTAACTTAGACATATGACTTTTCCTTCTTCAAACGAGGCTTGAGGAGGGTCCTTAAAGTTAGGTCGTAGGTAGCGACCCCTCAGTGTCCCCTGACATTGCAGAGGTTCATGAGCGACGGTAACCACTTACTATCAGGTGGGCCGTTGGCTCGTCTGCCTACAAGGCAATAAAAAAAAAAAAAGACATATTAAATTTAAGTATTAGACAGGACATTTTCGGTTATAAATCGCACTATAACAAATCCGTGAGATAATTTTATAAAGTAGATACCCAAAACGAAACACTAAAAAACATTTAACTGAAAATGTAAACGAACGACTTTGAGCACAATAAACTTTAATATTTATATGAGAATGTATCAGAATTAGTTTTATTCAACATCAAAATCGGCTTACCTAAAATAATATCAACTTAATGAGATTCTCCTTTAATGGCGCTTCAAAATATTGAATTACTTCCACTGCACAAGTGACAACAAGTATGCCAGCTGTCACACATTGGCTCTATTACATATTGTATTGCTACTCTCTTGACTTCCACGTTTGGAGAAACTTGTACAATGCCGGCCAATGCATAGAAACAGCGGCGTGCAGTTCAAACAAGCAAATACGCACTGCATACCCTATCATTTCAAATTTGCTTAAAAAATTGTAACAAAAAACGATTAAACGTTGTATATTTAACCAAAATACACACATTACTATAATTGGCACACATTTAGCGTAAAAGTTAAATTAAATTGATTATAGGCCATAAATATGTGGAAAATTACTCAGTTTTATATTTCTGCATACCCTGACTTAAATGTGCATGCACGCCACTGCATAGAAACCCTCTACTCCACGCTGAAGTCGTTAAAATCTAAAAATGTCATAACTCTTGCAAAATTTTCTCGCATAAAACAGCATGATATTTGCAATACTTCGAAATACAAGCACTAAATCGTTTAACCGTAGTTATGTCGACCGCATAGTTTTTCTTTTACCTAGTATTGCATCACGTAGGGCGGTTGGCTCATGCTGGTTTTGCCGGTTTTGATGCTGACAAAAAACCAGTGCGTTTTATGGAGCACGTGTTAAGTTATACGCTTGCAGTGGTTTTTGTTTTATTAAAGTGTTACTTGGCTAGAATATAACCTCTTGATTTTTTAAAAATACTGTCATTCATACCAGTAGTACCTACCTAGTAACATTTTAATTTTCCCCTGTTATACAGGGTGGATCTGTAACTTTGGACTATCTGACGTGAGGTGAATGACCTGTCGAAGTACAATATAGCACCATTTTTATTTTTTGGATCGGTTAAACTTTTTTTTCTGACATTGTATGGAAAACGTACGACTATCGGACTTCCATACTATGATGAAAAAAATATTGACCCAATTCCTTAAATAAAAGTGGTTCTAAGTAGAGATGCAACGAATAGTTAATCGGCCGGATACCGGATACCGGATATTCGGCCTGACCACCAGCCGAATATTCGGTATCCGGCCGCCGAATATTCGGCCAGCGGTGTGATTTCTAAATTTTGAGCTGAAAATATTGTTTTTATAGTTACATCATAATTTTCAAACCTTTGGTGGATTTCCAACATTATATTAATTTATTTTATCATTCATTCGTTTATTTACTTATTTTTACATTATATTTTTAAAAAACCTTTACAAAATAATAAAATCGAAGAATAGAATTTGAAAAATAGAGGCAGGCGGAATCTACGACCCAAGCCCAATTAATTGATTTATTCTTATAAGTTTATGTTCTTTAAGTTAAAGCTTCAATTACAACTGTGTCGTTATTAGATTCTATTCATAAAATGTACCAAGTGCACTATCCGGTATCCGGCCGGATAGTTCATTACTATCCGGTATCCGGCCGGATAGTAAGAAAAGGGCCGGATAAGCCGGATACCGGATAGTAACCGAATATTCGGTGCATCTCTAGTTCTAAGTTTTATTTCAACAGGTCATTCACGTCAGATTGTCCAAAGTTACAGATCCATCCTGTATGTAAGAATTCATTATGTATTTACGTATAAAAGAATTTATATTTTTCTAATGTTATTTTTGACATCAATTCCATAAATGAACTCGCTTTTTTGAACTTCAAATTTTACTGCAAATTATTTCACAAATAAGGGTGTGCAGTACTTCTTTGCTTTTGTAAACAGCACGCCACGGTCACACGGTCAAAAATATTCCTTCATTAGAAAAAAAAAATTCTGTGATACGCGTATAACTTATTCCACACATATGTGGTTAGTCTATGCGTGTATGTAATTACGCGGGGACAGAGATGAATGCGCACTAATGATAGCTCGTGGCTTTACTCGTAATGACGCAAGATATTACCACTATGATCTGGTGATATCTGCTGGCTAATTGAAGTGTTCTGGTGGAAGATATCAAATGATTTCTATTATACAGGGTGATTTGTTAGACAGGGTACATATTGCAGGAGGGTGATGAGTACTCTGTTCTAATACGGAATATTACAAAAAATAAGTAAAATTACAATTTTTTTTTTTTTATCTAATTTCGACAAAACTACCTCAAACATAAGCAATTTCGGCTTAAAGAGTGTTGACTAATGACCTCTAGTGATCTCGCGCACCCCACACCTCTGCCACACCCATCAGCTGTCGAAAAACCATCATTTTGCAAGAATTTTAGGTATTTTTAAGTTGCGATTACTAAGGCATTAGGCCATATTCTTTGGTAATAATATTTTTACTGGTCGTATATAACCATCACCTACCATGACCTCACTAGGAAATCACCCTGTATATTTTCGAAATGATCTTTGAAATAGTTATAGTAAAAAGTCAATCAAAACGGCAGGGAAATTGCAACAAACACAGCTTCTGTGGGCCCATCTCGCGAACTTGATATTTTCTCAGGTTGTCCATTTACAATCAAGAGAGATTTGGCTCAAGTTCTTGAATAATTTTCAAAATTTTTAATTTTCATTTTAATATTACAAAATTACCTAACTTCAAGTTCCACACAATTCTTAATATACCTATAAACAAGCAGATGTTATTTAGCATTCGTGGGTGTTAAATTAATATCGATTGAAATAGACATTTCTTTCAAGAATTACAATGAATTATATGCTTTTTTAAAAGCTTCTACGCCTCCAGTAATTAATAGTTAGAAATTAAACTAATGATTATCTCGGAATTGGGAACCGAATTGAGTTATTAAGCCTTAAGATTAATTTACTACTTAAATATTTCGTAATACTTAATTATTTTAAATCTGTTAGATATTTTCATGCATTTTCAACAGGTTCTTACCACGATATTTAATTAATTGAGTTGTCTCGATCTTTCAACGTTGTTGCAAACGTGAGTTCGAGTTCCAGTGGTACGACCCAAAAGCGAACGAGAAAGAGGGTAGGCAGATTTGTTTGCTTGAGTCGAAATAAATCGACCCGCAGTATCTAGTCTTCTCGTGATCATGACGTTTGCAACAACGTTGAAATATCGAGACAACTCAATTAATTAAATATCGTGGTAAGAACCCGTTGAAAATGCATGAAAGTATTATAGAAAACCGCGAGTGTCTGAATAAGTTTATTTTTACAAACTAGATTTAATAATAGACATGGCGAGATATGAATGCAACAGGGAAGTAGATTGAATAGTCCTGGTTTTTTGATAATAATAAGGTATAATAAATCTAGACGGTAGTTGAATTTAAGAGTATTTAGATTAAAGGAAGTAGTTACTTTAATGATAGTTGTTTGTAAAACGTTATTTAAATATAGCGATCAATTTTATCTAACACGCGCTTAAGAATGTTTAATTATAATTGGAACGAAGTTCCTTATCGCGCGTTGTGAAAGGGGCTAGACGGAAAAAATTCTCACGAAAAGTTGTCACGACACTTTTTTGTTTTAGATGATTATCGCTAGATGGCGCTGTGATCAAATTCTTTTAAAACAATTCCTTATTTTGTTTTATATGATAAATGCTAGATGGCGCTGTGATCAAAATATTTTAAAACACGTTCCTCATCGCGCGTTACGAAAGGAAATAATTTTTATGAGATACGTTTTAATCGAAAGGAACTTCGTTCTATCCGGATGTCCCGTGACATCTCAAGTTTTTGTTTTTTTATGAGTATGTAAGTTTAGATGGAATCTAGCAAGTTAAATGTGAACTAAGCGGTTTCCTCACCTTTCTTGTATTGTTTTTTGTTTTTATTAGGTTTGAGACTGAGAAGAGTTTTATAAGGTAGAAGCCACCACATTAACGATGCCACTTACGATATAGTGATGAGCAAAAAGTGTCTTGGTATTGCAGTCTTGGTTTAAGAGTCTTGGTCTTGCTTTGCTCATCACTATTACGATCAGGTGGGTCCTATACTTTTACCCTCTGCAAATTACTCAACTAGTAACAAAACATGTCTAAATAATTTCACAATTTCCACGAATTATTATTATCAAAGACTATAACGTCATTTGATTACTTATCTCCAGATAGCACAATTATCACTCATAAATTACATTTATTAATTAAAATAATGACACGGTAGACATGTTTTATAAATATTAATGTTTTAGAATATTTTTGCATTTAATTCAACTCGCGATCATGATTAAATAGGTTAATTAGATATCTATTTACTTGTTTGTTACTGGCTGTTTTTCTAACGCGGTTTTGAGGTTAGGTTTTATTCTGGAAAAGAAAAGAATACCCACTCAACTGGGATCGGCAACAAAATTGGTTTGTTTACTTTTGCCAAGTCTGTGGCAGGAGCCAAAATTGAGCACAGTTCTAAAACTTGTTTTGTTTACATTTTTAATCGTCTCATATTTTACAGAGAAAATATATTTTCTTGAAAATGCAATACAGCGTCATTAAGTAATAAAGATTTACAAAAATATAAGGTTTAATTAAAAATTATTGGAAAAAAAATATTTTAAAAAGAGGCTCAAACACGGTATTGATTCCGAACCAAGTCTCCAGTTTCGCCATCTAGCGAAAAGTGACGTTCCCAGTTGAGTGGATACAGAAACTTGCTCATAATTAAAAAAAAAGAAAATTACATTACTCTGTGCAAAAAATTCTAAGATAAAATATAGTCGAGTCAATCAAAAACGTAGATTTTCAAAATAATCGTTTTCACTTTTACTCGAAGTTTAAAAATAATAAGTGTGATTAATGACCTAAAGCAAACAATCTATTTAAATTATCAGATAAGATAACAAATGATTTAGTAACGGAAAATTTCTATTATCCAGTAATTAGCCGATAATGTCAAAAAATAAAACAAAAATAATGATAATTTTCATAATGATGTGTAATTATGTACCTGTGTATCAATCCTGATGACATTTCTCAAAATAACATGAAACAATTACTTATTTATTTATACATATTTCTACATCAATGGCGAAGGGTAAATTTCTAAAGAGGGAAGTTAAAAGAATTCAAAAAATTCTCACTCTCTTGTTTTAAAGATTTTCTTAGTGCTGTTTTTCGTAATGAAAGAATATTCAAAGGTAAGTCGATAGGAATAGGCTTGGTTGAGATCTTCGCCACAATTCTGTGAATTTATTATCAACCTATTTTTGACATTACTCTATTTTTAATTGCCATGTAGGCAAACAAAGGATCATGGAAATCAACACACCTAAACTAAAGATATGCAGGAACAAAAAAATTGGTTGCCTGTAAAGTCGGGCGAAAGTTTTACGTGACAACGACTCGGGCATGGTTAGCCCGCCTAAGAGCGAGAGAGACAGACATAAAAAGTGAAAGGCACGCGTGCCTCTCACTCGCTCTCATTGTGAGCGCATAACGTAGCGTAACGCAGTTTCTTGAAGTGTCACCCGGCAAACCAATTTATAAGACGTTGTCACGTCAAAAAATACAGACGAGTTGAATACTACCTTTCTGAAAGTCGTTCAAAAAGTAATATACAATGTTTTAGCATCCGATTCCAACGCTATACACGCACTGATTGCTCACGCTACTGTTACATCCTACATAATCTTCGTTCTGCATCAATGGCCACTGTATGTACTTGTAATTACTAAGTAAAGTAGCACGAGAGCTCCATCAGACCGTGCTTTTATGAAAGTGACACATAACTGTCGATTAACGATGCAAATTAATTATACGTGTGAATTTCTCTAATTGGTTCGTTTGCTGGGAAATTAAGATGTGAAAATTTTGCTTAGTGATATCTTTTTATTGCCATGTAGATAGACCAGATGATCGGGCGAGGTTACCGTCGCTTAACTTGTCTTAAAAAAAAGTATATTACAATAGTATTAAAAATTTTAGTAAATCTTTTAATCCTCGTGTTCTCATCTCAAGTCCTGGGTTTGACATACCTACATGTTTTTCTCAGCCAATTTAGAATCACATATCTCACAAAATACCTATATTTTCATCTCAAACTACTCCAAATTCAAATTCAACATAAATAAAGAACTGTAAGATCATCTATTTTTAAAACTAAAAACATACTTCAATATTTTACGTTCATCGTTAACAATATTGAAATCAATAAGTAGATGCAGGAGATACGAGAGATGTTTATAGATACTGTTTCGATAGATATACGAGATGTTTCGCGGCTACCCGCCGACAGGTGGCGTTGATAGCGATTTGTAGCGTCGTGCTCAATGTTCTGACTTACTAGATAATTGTTGATGTGTGGACGTAATATAGGCCTGACAAAGGTATAATATACGTACCGTTGCATAAAATAATAAGCTTTAACAAAAACATATAAAAGCATTTTTATTAAAAGAGCGAAATCTATAATATAAATATGAATCGCAAAATGTGTTAGTAAGCGCATAACTCAACAACTTGCAACGTCTGGAGCGATTTGGCCAAATCTTTTTTTTAAATGTTCGTTGAAGTTCAAGGATGGTTTTTACGGCGAGAAAAAATCGAATAGTTGCCGGGAAAAATTAAAAAAAACGGGTCATAAGGTTCACGCAGACGACGTCGCGGGCAGCAGCTAGTATCAGTATAAAAGTCTCCATGTCCTTCCTCGGGCATACTGTTCATCATCATCTCACTACATTTGATTTAAATTAAAATCTGTAATAACAAAGAATACAACATTCTAATAATTTTTCATATGTGCTAAGACTTTTCCCTATTCAAATTAGGTTAAATGTTAGTAGGTGTCGTAGGTAGCAGTATCATAGTGTCCCTGACATTGCAGAAGTCCATGAGCGACGACAATCAATTACGATCAAGTGATCCGTCGGCTCGACGACATGGCATTTAACATATTTAAACTCAATATTTACAGTTAAATTAAATGCAATACGTCCATATTCCGATTTCTATATAACGTCAATGTTATCTGCTCCGATACATAACTAATTTATGATCCTACCGGCTATCGTTGTTTCAGCACTTCGAGAGATATTTTATGATTCTTATAATCACACATGCGAAGATATTGATGAATATTGGTACACAGTTTCGTACACATTAATAATCGGAGTAGTACGATTTAAATAAGTTTTTTATTGTGTTTTTTTTTTATAAAAGAAGAAGGTATTAATTTGAGGAGGTCAAAATAATTCTTTAAACAAATAAATAGGTTTGTGTCATTTTTTTATTATTTTTTTTTATTGCCTGATAGATAAACGAGCCTACGGCCCACCTGATGGTAAGCGGTCACCGTCGCTCATGAACCTCTGCAATGCCAGGGCAATGAGGGGCTGTTATCTATCGCCTACCGATACAGGACTTTTCTTAAACCTCGTTTAAAGAGGGACATTTGAATTAAAAGTTCTGGAATGGCGATTACGAAACTGTAGGCACAGCGTAACCTTCCACAAGATGGACAGAGGACCTGGTCAGGATCGCGGGAAGTCGATGCAGACAGCACAGGACCGGTCGTTGTGGCGAGGTTTGAGGTAGGCCTATGTCAAGTAGTGGACGACTATAGGCTTATGATGATGATGAAATACATTTCACAAATGCTGAACGAATTAAGCACAGATTTTGACAATAACAGTTCAGCAAGAGGATTTAATATTTGCATTGCATCGAAGGCGTTTACATAATTTACTTTTATGTGAAATAAGAGCCAAGTAACACTTTTTTTGTAATAAAAAGTTATGCAAAGTTTCAAGTCGCTATTAATAAGATACACATATAACCAATCTGGTGCATTCCTTACACGTAATTCCTATCAACATTAGATAGTCCAAACTAGCCCGCCAGCACCATACAATTAACCAGAATAGTGTTACCATGAAATAGGGGGAAAAATCCCTTACTTTATATTAAAGTTGATTTGTCCTATTCCTGTTAGGAGTCAGTCGTAGGTGGTAATTTTTATGAAGATTATTATTGGAACGAAGTTCCTTATCGCGCGTTATCAAAAGGGGGCTAGACGGAAATTCTTATAAAAAAGTTGTCACGACACTTTTTTGTTTTAGATGATTATCGCTAGATGGCGCTGTGATTAAAATCTTTTATTTAAGTTACAATAATTAGTTAGTTTAAAACGTCTATCTCTCTCTCTCTCTCTCTCTCTCTCTCTCTCTCTCTCTCTCTCTCTTATAAAAAAATAAAATTTTATTACAATTCCCTCACTAATTAATCGAAAGGAACTTCGTTCCATCCGGGTGTCCCTTTACACCTCTCAAGTTTTTCTATTTATTTACTAGTCGTAGTGGTGATGGAAAAAGGATGAATTTCACTGTTGTGAGTAGAATAGCAAATTTATACTAATACTATAAAACTGCAGAGTTTGTTTGTTTGAACGCGCTAATCTCAGGAACTACGGGTCCGATTTGAAAAATTATTTCAGTATTGGCAAGTCCATTTATCAAGGAAGGCTATGGCTATGTTGTATCCCTCTGTGATGCAGACGAAGTTGCGCGGATCACCTAGTACATAAATAAATCTCAAAACACACTCCTCAAAGATTTGAAAACTGCCAAATATAAATCCTCATTCGACAGGAAAAAACAAATGAATAACGATTTCATTTCGAAGCCTCATTCTTTAACCACTCAACTGGGAACGTCACTATTCACTAGATGGCGAAACTGGGGACTTCGTTCGGAATCAATACCGTGTTTGAGCCCCATTATAAACATTTTTTCCAATAATTTTTAATTTTGATTTTTAATTAAACCCTATATTTTGTTAAATCTTTATTACTACACGATGATGTATTGCATTCTCAGCGAAAATTTATCATCTTTGAAACATAAGAGACGATTAAAAAATGTAAACAAAACAAGTTTTAGAACTGTGCTCAATTTTGGCTCCTGCCACAGACTTGGCAAAAGTAAACAAACCAATTTGGTTGCCGATCCCAGTTGAGTGGTTATGTTCCCATTTCAAAATGATTGTAACCCTACATGAAATGCGCAGAGTAATCAGGGACCTGTTTTTATCAGCCATTCCGCAATAACTGTTATTGAGTTAACATTGTAACAAAATTTACTTCTCGACAAGTTTATAATCCAGTGTTTTACTCGTTATACGAGCGTACATATACGTAATTTGGATTACGGCACAAAATTGTTTTACAGAAGTTGTAGGCGATCAGTTTTATTTATTTTATACATTTAAAATGTAAAGAACAGACGAATATGGCGCCCTAAATAGTTTTAATATTTTTTTATTAAAACCTCTTTGTTATCATACTCTTCTTAAAATTAAGAAGGATGTTGGCCGGCTTTTTCAAATATCTATAGTATAGATTTATCACAAAGACGTTCTGAAATTTGAGCTTTCGCCCTGCACTCTGGTAGATTTGGTAAATTTAGTAGTATTAGTAGTACATGTGATATTTGACAGTAGCAGCAGTGGTCGGGTACTGTACTGTAAATGCTATGGAGATTAAAAGGGCATCTATCCTATCATCCCTAGGACACATAAGAGTTAAGTCTGTGAAGCATAAGTACATTTGTCGTGCTGTAACTTTGTATCATTTTATAACAGGGCTGGCGTTGAACCATATAAAGTTTTATTATTGCAATCTCCGTACCGATTGAGTGTGAATAGCTTAGCGTAACCAGTAGCTTGATTGCTTAGCTAGTCTTACATTACATAGTATAAAACTACTCGCTTCACGCTGTATGTCTGTCCGTATGCTTAATTCTTTGAAACTTCGTGATGGATTTTGATGTGCCTTGTTTGAATAAATAGAGTGATTCAAGAGGAAGGTTTATGTAATACATGCATAATATAGTAGAGAAACACTAATAAATAATTTTAGAGGTTTTTGATGTGATACATTTCTTTAAACACTCGCGGTTATCTACATTACTTACACTATTAGTAAACGGGTTCTTACCACGATTATTTTTAATTGAGCGATCCCGATATTTCGGCACAGTTTCAAACGCCATGATCACGGGAAGACTGAAGAATTGTGGGTAGGTTCGGGATCGCTCAATTAAAAATAATCGTGGTAAGAACCCGTTTAGTAAGTGATTTTGATGTGATGTCGCAAATAAGCACAGTTTTCTGTAGGTATATATTCTGATTCCACCAGATTTATAACTCTTGCGATCCTAACACAACAATCTTTAACAGAACAATCTATATAAATAAAAATGAATTGTTGTTCGTTAATCTCATTAAAACTCGAGAACGGCTGAGCCGATTGAGCTGATTTTGGTTTTAAAATGTTTGTCGTAGTCCAGGGAAGGTTTAAACGGTGAGAAAATACCCGGGATTTTTTTTGTGACGCAGACGAAGTTGCGCGGGCCAGCTAGTCCGGTAATAAAAATACTACAATGTAATGTAGAAATTCTTCTACATCAGAATCGACCGAGAGAGCCGGTGGCCGTATCGCCGGTGGTCGCCGGTTCGGCGTCCGGAGGGGGCGGCGCGACGGGAAAGAGTGCCTTGGGCGTAACGCGTCGCACCGTCCCTCATAACCCCGTGCTGGGTTCTGGCCTCAGCCGGGGTTCGGACGCTGAGTGTGAGCGGTTGGAGGTTTTAGTGCGGTTCAACTCTCACATACCCGATCTCTCACAGATCCGGTGATTTCATCCAACTTAAAAAAAAAAAAAAAAAAATAATCTACATCAGAATCCTCTTTCCCTTGCACTCTATAATTTTCAATTACACATACATATATTACTGTAATTACAAAATAAAACAAAAACGCGGTATGTGGGCTCGTAAACAATTTCCGAGATGTAAAACAAACTTCACTACATTTGCGGTCTAGACGAAAATGTTGTTTTTACATTGTTTGATTCTCGGTTCGTTTTGTTTAAACAAACAATGTGTACAGACAATTGTGGTTTAGTTGGATGGCTTATTTATTGTTTTCGATTTAGTATTGTTTGTTTATCATTTTATAGCGACATAGGCCGTAATGTGTGTGAAGTTTTAAGGTTATGTCAAACTTTAATTTCGTTTTTCGCAAGAATAAAATAGAGACGATAACACTACACTAACTATTTACACTAATATTTTACTTCTCTGTATTCAATTTAACCTCTCTCTAAATCTATGCAAAATCCTTTCATAATATAATGTCTAGTCTATCAGAGATCTTGAACCTAGCCTTACTCTGTACCAACGCACAGTTGGGCAACACTGCCCACTGTTGGGCTCAGGTCTCCTCAGAAGAAGATAGTTCACCACGCTTGCCCAGTGCGGATTGGGGACTTCACATATCTTCAAAGGATTTTTAGAACCCTTTTCCGACATGCAGGTTTCCTCACGATGTTTTCCTTCACCGTTTTTAGCCAGTGGTGTTGTGAAAAATTGCACATAAATCTTTTTCACATTTAGATTTAGAGGTACAAGCCGGTTTTGAACCCGCGACCTCCCGTTCGAAAAGACGCGCTTCGACCACTCGGCCACCACTTTTACCTTACTCATTTCTTCCTTTTTTCAAAATCATTATTTACAATGCTCGGCCTATCAACATATAAAAATAGAGAAGTGCGCGAAATAGACAAAATAGAAGTTCACCCATATTTTTTTTAAATAACTACGTATCTGCGCTTTAAATGTTTGTGAAATATTATGCAAAATAATATAAATACAGCTACATCTACCTACGCTTCTTCAAAAAACCGTATGTATAATAAATATTTAGTTATCACACGATCAGGACTCCTACGCGGGTTACTGTGAACTTGAAATATGCATTTATTAACTAGAAGTCGAAGTATATTGATAACTTTTGGAAATTAACGATATTGGAACGAAGTTTCTTATCGCGCGTTGTGAAAGGGGGCTAGACGGAAAAAATTCTTATGAAAAAGTTGTCACGACACTTTTTTGTTTTAGATGATTATCGCTAATTGGCGCTGTGATCAAAATCTTTAAAAACACGTGACTTATCGCGCGAACATATATTTTTATCGAAAAGAACTTCGTTCCATCCGGGTGTCTCTTGACACCTCTCAAGTTTTTTTTTTACAGTAGGTACTGTATAAATTAACGAGGCAGATAGACTAAACGGTATTTAAGATCCAGAAAACGATGAAAAGTTGCATAATTTTGATGTAATAACATTATTTAGGATGATAAGCGATAAACTGAACTATCATCATTTTGTTCTAAAAAGGGTCTAACTTTGCCATGCCAGGTAAGCAGACGGACGGGTCAACGGTTCGTTTAAACTACAATATAAATTAAAAATATATAGTGTCAAAAATCATGTTTTCCAAAACTCATATACCACACGATTGGCCTAATGAACGAATAAACCAAATACATCTAGAATTCAATAAAACCAGTCAAAGATCTAGTTAGTAAACGGTATATTTTCCAATAACGTTTACCGGTCTTCATCGTAAACATTTTTTGTTGAATTTATTTATCTTCGCGTGTATTTTTATAGATTGCATGCGTCGTAAACTGGTTATTGTAAATTAAAAGCAAAACATAGAAATAACGTTGGTTTCGAGAATGTAGACGATTCGAATAATTTAGATTCTGATTTGTATCTAAAAAGAAAACGACTATTAGACATTAGAGCAATAAAACATGTGGTTATATGTTTTAATGGAATTTTGTTTAAATTTTGGAGCAACTTAGAACAAAACAATGAATGGTTTCTTGTATTATAAATCTCAATCTATACTATAATATACATATGAAACTAAAGAGTGTGTTTGTTTGAAAGTGCGAATATCAAGTACCGGGTTCTGAGTTAGTAGTAAACCATTTTTTTTTTTTTTTAGTTGGAGGAAATCACCGGATTACCATCATCACCACCATCATGTGGGAGTTGAACCGCACTAAAACCTCCAACCGCTCACCCTCAGCGTCCGAACCCCAGCTGAGGCCAGAACCCAGCACGGGATTATGAGGGACGACGCGACGCGTTACGCCATCGGCACTCTTTCCCGTCGCGCCGCCCCCAGTAGTAAACCATAGGAAAAGCAATGCAGAATAATATTTTAGTTTCCACGATACACATCTAAATTTATACTTAGATTTAAATCAGGTGGTTACTATAATGATACACAACTTACATAGAACGAAAATGCTAAACGCTTGTAAACTACAAATCTTTACCATTGTTCTAATCGCTCGAAAATCAGTTAAAATTATATATCCTTGTGAAAACTTCCAATATATAATGTAAGCAATACATGTACATAATATAATACATACACGTAGACACCATATCAGCAGACCTACATAACACTAGCTAGAATTAAAGATATAATGTATGTTGCTCTTATTGCATACAAATATTCCTTTTATAGACATCGGTATCGAATATTAATAGGACATTGTATTGGTAGGTCTTGTTCATACTCACGCGAACATGATTTTAGAAGCTTTTATTTAACAATGGATGTAACTAGGTAAGTTCGAGTGGACTCTTGCAAGTTTTTGACAAACATTTTTTTCGAAAGATAGTGCAATTTTTTTTGGATTTTCTAATATTTTTTGTATAGGAAACTTTCATTACAAAAGCGAAATTAAAAAAGGAGAAAATTTATTAATTATAGCGACCAAATCGTGTATCTTTTACTGAATAAAATTCAAATGAAATTTCAACATATTTAGAGCCATTTCGGCAGAATATTATGAATGAGACTTTTTTTTTTTTTTAGTAAACGACACATGATTTAGTCAAACTTGATAACAACTTTCGTACCATAAGTGGGGGTTTTCTCTTTGTCGAATTTGAGACTCTAGTTTTCGTAAACATTTTATTACACCCGAAATTTAGCACTGTTTCAAATGAATCATGAACTCGCAAGACTCGAAAAAAAATGTTCGCGAGCATTCGCGTGAGTATAAACACGTCTTTAAATCTGAGACTGGCGTGCATATTATCACGACTGACGATGCCGTCGTAGAAATTATATTCCGAGCACACGCGACATACATATGCCAACGCGAGAAATTATTTATTGAATGCCATCGTGTGTATGGCGCCTTTATATTTCTGTTGAAAGAATTTATGTGAAATTATGTACATTTTCATTTGTAGTTACGAACATTTCATATTAATTCTTTTTCTTCTTCCTGTGCCATCTTCTATCGAAGGTCGGCGATCATAAAGGCGATCTGTACTTTTGACACAGCAGCACGAAACAGAGCACGAGTACTTTTGTTGAACCACTGGCGCAAGTTCTTCAGCCAAGATGTTCTCCTTCTACCTACAGCTCTCTTCCCCTGGATCTTGCCCTGTACGATCAAGTGCAGCAAATCGTACTTCGGGCTTCTCATGACATGCCCCAGATACTCCAATTTCCTTCTTTTGATGGTTTTCAGCAGTTGTTTTTTCCGTGTTGGCACGTCGCAAGACTTCTTAATTAATGATCGATGGTAAATGGTTACCCCATACGTAATATACGAATTGAGTAGGTACCTCCTCCTTTTTGGAAATCGGTCAAAAAGCAAATTAAAATACACCACATATTAGACACCTGAATAACAGAGGATCACAGTTTAAAGAATTTATTCAAACACTCTCGGTTTTCAGGCTTGTTTGCTCTTAAATCGACCTGCAGTATCCAGTCTTCTCGTGATCATGACGTTTGCAACAACGTCGAAATATCGAGACACAATTAATTAATATCGTGGTGGGACCCGTTGCAAGAATGAATTTTAGGCACTTTTAGGGTAAAAGATGCCATCTATTGAATAGGTACAACAACCTATTAGCTACATTAGAGTTTGTTTTTTGATGGGAATAAAAGAATTACAAAACTTATCTTATTAATTACAACAGTAAAACAATATGTACCCAAATATTAAAACAAACGAGGTCGACGAACTATTATCTGTTCTTTAACTAAATAATTAAAACAAACAGACTTACCTGGCTTTGTTTGCATTTAACAAAACAAATATAAGCGCGGAAACGAATTTATAACCTAAAATATTAAGAAAATTATCATTTATGATCAAGAATTTTAAATATAACTCAAGCAACTTCGTCTGTCACAAAGTCACAAAGAAATTATTCAGGCAATGTAAACGTAAAATAATCTAAAATATTTTTATTACAAAAATGATAACGACCTTATAAGTATGTCTACTCACCACGAGTGTTTAAAAAAAATGGTTTAAAGTATTAATCAGTATACATTACTCAAAGTTCTTCAGAATATCAGCTTGTAGAAGTACATACCTGCAATAAAAACAGAAAAGGTTAGTTAATTTATTTGTCAAGTCTGTGGCAGGAGTCAAAATTGAGCACAGTTCTAAAACTTGTTTTGTTTACATTTTTTAATCGTCTCATATTTTACGGAGATGATATCTTTTCGCTGAAAATGCAATACAGCGTCGTTTATTAATAAAGATTTACAAAAATATAAGGTTTCATTGAAAATCAAAATTAAAAATTATTGGAAAAAAATGTTTTAAAAAGGGACTCAAACACGGTATTGATTCCGAACGAAGTCCCCAATTTCGCGATCTAGCGAATAGTGACGTTCCCAGTTGAGTGGATATGTAAGTACTAAAACACTGCTAATTTTAATTTTAGAATCTGTATAGTCTATGACACTAACAAATAACGTAGCTCCTATTTTCGAAATCGGTTTAGTAGATCCAAAGATTAGCCCCTCCAACTTCTTTATGTTCTTAGTATTATGCCAAATTTTACTAAATAAACTAAGTAAAAGTGCGCAAAATGTTAAGAAATAAATCTTATTTAAATGAATAAACATATAATAAGCAGGACACTGCCCACCTAGTTAACAGAAATGCAAAATAAATATAAAACTCGACTCATTTTAGATAACATTATAACCGTTATAACAAATATTGACTAAAACCGGACTTACGGTCATTCACAAAAACGGTGACCAAACTTAAATTGATGCCTTAAAGATATATAAAATGACTACAGTATGATTCCATCATCATCAGCCTATAGACGTCCACTGCTGGATATAGGCCTCGCCACAACGACCGGTCTAGCGCTTTCTGCATCCAGTGACCTCCCGCGATTCTTACCAGGTCGTCGTAACACAGACACATCTTTTTTAAAGCAAGCTCTTCATCTTTATAATATTAGACGCCACGTATTGATTACTAATGGCCTGATTTGCGTCTTCATATTGGTTCGCCAACGTCCAACACACGTGCAAAACAAAAATGACGGTGACGGCCAAGAAACACGTAAACAGGGGATTTGTGTTGGTCGTCATTGAAACTATGTGAAACACCATTTGACAGTTGGCCTATTAGTTGTCATTCGCGTGCGTTGGAAGTTGGCTAAATTAATTCACAGCAGTTGGGGTCGAAAAGAAAAAAGATCTATTATTAGAATTACCTATCTACTGTTGCAATCAGATCGTACAAACAAAGAATTAACAAAAGGATGCAACTATTTATTGGAACGAAGTTCCTTATTGCGCGTTATCGAAAGGGGGCTAGACGGAAATTCTTATGAAAAAGTTGTCACGACACTTTTTTTTGTTTTAGATGATTATCGCTAGATGGCGCTGTGATCAAAATCTTTTAAAACAATTCCTTATTTTGTTTTATATGATTAATGCTAGATGGCGCTGTGATCAAAATATTTTATTTAAGTTATAATAATTAGTTACTTTAAAACGTCTGTCTCTCTCTCTCTCTTTCAAGAGATTATTATAACTTAAAAAAATAATATTTTATTACAATTTCCTCACTTATTAATAGAAAGGAACTTCGTTCCATCCGGGTGTCCCATGACACCTCTCAAGTTTTTTTTTAGAATTAAAATTAACTTTGCAATGCTGTAGTTTGAGACGGCCTTGTTGATACGCCTTATTGCACTCTAAATATTTCAGGAAACATGGAGGTTATATATAAATACTTAGCATAATCAAACTCCTACAGTTACAACAGTTACAAGTTTCAAATAGATTAAATTCTACGCTGAATAATATTAACCTAGGCCTAAAACTTGGACGAAATTGAGTAGCAATCTATGTATGTGGAACACCATAAAAAAACAGAAAACCTGCCCATAACATTCAGTAGTAATGACAAAAAACAGACACACGCTAGTTAAGAGATCAAATTATCGAAGCGAATAGTAATTAAAAAACTTAGCGGCAAAAACTAAATAGTATGGTAGCGATTACATGTGCTACTTATTCAGTGTCGCTGTTGACGATACTGAGAAGCACTAGGTTATTCTGTAAAAATTGCAATCGGCGATAGTCGCTCAATCAATTGCAAACTATAGGGTGAAATTCTGGAGAGAAGGTGCCTTGGTATTGCAGAGGCTCATAAACGACTTACCATTAGGTGGCTAGTAGGCACGTTTATTTGTACTGTACTGTACTGTAACAACCCATTACAGCCCACTGCTGAGCTCAGGTCTCCTCCGAAGAGGGGTTAGGCATAGTCCACCACGCTTGCCTAATGCGGATTGGGGACTTCACCTATCTTCAAAGGATTTTTAGAACCCTTTTCCGATATGCAGGTTTCCTCACGATATTTTCTTTCACCGTTTTTAGTCAGTGGTGTTGTGAAAAATTGCACATAAATCTTTTTCATATTAAGATTTAGAGGTACAAGCCGGCCGGTTTTTGAACCCGCGACCTCCCGTACGGAAGGCAAGCGCTGCAACCACTCGGCTACCACGACTATTACAACTTTATACCACGTTTATTTACTTAGCAATAAAAAATATATAAGTCTTACATCGGTGTTGATAACAGTACTTTAAAGAAAGCCAAACTGCATTAATTATTCTACATAATTTAAATACAAAAATTGTTATTAATTAACAATTTTGAAAACAAATTTACGATTCGCTTTTACAGTATAACTCTGCAATACTTGGGGTCACTAGTAAGTAAACGATGAGACATTAATTTGAACAGGCAATATGCTAATTGAACGTCTAATTTCATCGAACTTAAATCTCTTCAATTATTTTTTGTTCATCGTCGAATAGCCAGACTTCGTTATGAAGGAATATACTAAACGGTAACTTATAGCAGTCAAACTTTTATTTTCTGAAATGGGCATTTGAATTTCAGAATCATATGATGCTGCGAGGTAAAAGGTATAAATTTTGAGGTCTCTCGAATGTTTTATATTTAAATGCGATACAAGTTCGGACCTAGTCCAAGGACTAATGTAACAATTTGTAATTTTGTAATACTTTTCTAGACAATAAATTATTCTTACTCTTCAAATTGAAGGTGTGGCGACCAATAATAGCGCGCGAGATCCTGAATCGCGGTTACAACATTTGCAAAAATCTTCGCATATATACGACATCTGAAATCTACTACAGTGGGCTTCGGCCTGACCACCATACACTACCTCGCCCGGTCAGAAATCTCCCTTTGGCCGAGATCTTCATTAGTTTATATCCAAGTATTACGTATTACCTCACAAACTCGCAGTTTTCGTTTTTACGTAGGTACATATTTTGTTCGAGTGACCTCTGCGGTTTTTATCATTCATGTTTTTGTATTGAAATATGTCCTTAATCTGTCATTCAAAGAATTTAATGGCGGGTTTATTTCGTAAACAAATTATCTTTTTACTTATTGTTCTTGTAAAGATTTGTATTTAAGAACAAAGTTGTGTTTTCCGTGGACTTCAAAAGAAAAAATACTTTTCAAATTTTGTTTATAAATTACATGTAGGTAAATTTGTGAATTTTATCCATTAGTTTATTAGATTTAGTCCATTTAAACTTGAAGACTAGTTTTCATGTAGTTCCATTTACAAAGACATGACATGAAGTTCAAATTTTTGCTTCGTACACAAGAATTTGTAATTATCGGGTATTGGCCCACCTCTCACTCCCACCACTGTAACTCCTGTGTAGCCAGGATCCACAGCGGCGACTATCGTAATGACTCTGAGCAGTGAAGTCCAGGAAAACCCGAGGGAAAGCTAACTTGTCTTGGACCCCACAACGAATTTAATCAGAAGATGATAGAAGAAGTAGGAAAACATGAGTTTTGACTTCCCTTCTCGCAAAAGCGGGAGACAATAAATTAAGATTGAAAAAGCATTACGCCAGAATTGAGAAAAGCACCACGGACAAGAATTTGTAAGTAAAAAAACAAGACATTCACAATCGGTGACATCATCAGCACTAGTAATTAAAATAACGAGCAGTACTTTGTCCAAACCACTAAAATAACTTATAATTATCAAGTGGAAATGTTTGAGGTCATTAGTTAATAACATTTAATTACACATTACAAGTATGTCGATCGATTATATTTGCCATTGGCACATTTCAACGACTCAGGGTCTCTCGTATCTCTTCTTATGTCGTTACCTACATGATAAAGCGAGTTGTTATGAAAACTTTACAGCATTTGTCGTGCATTTTATTGTGTATTTCATTGTCATTAGAGGTATAGTCGTAAGAATGAATGATAGAAGCACAGAGTAGAAAGATTCTTAACCAATAGCCAGTCAGGATTCCACATATAGTAAATTTCTTTAAACACTCAACGGAAGACTGAGGAACTGCGGGTAGGTCATTTAATATTTACCCGCAGTTCCTTAGTCTTCCCGTGATCATGGCGTTTGAAACAGTGCCGAAATATCGGGACCGCTCAATAAAAAATAATCGTGGTAAGAACCCGTTGAGTAATAGTGTAAGTGATCCACATATAGTGATTTTGAACAGTAAAGTCCAGGAACAGGAAGTAATACTACTCTTGGGTCCCGCTTCGGAATTTAATCAGAAAAGTCAAAGAGACATGTGAGTTCCCATTGATATATTAACAAATACATTTCTGTCTTTAAAGGTGCTTAAAGAATGTTCTTACAGGTAGGTAAGGAGTCCTCAGTGTCCCCTGATATTTCAGAAGTCCATGAGCGGCGGTAACTACTAACGGTAAGGTGGCCCGTTAGCTCGACTACCTACATGGCAATAAAAATACAAATAGTATTTTACATACAGGTAATATGTTTAAATTGTTCTTTAATTAGTTTTTGTTCTAGAATAATCTAGACAGTGCTTCAGACCGTGAAGGAGATTGAAAGGCGGACCTTAAAAAGATCATGTTAGTTTCAGTTAATGAGTGAATCATTTGAGACCTTCAAGGTGAATTTGTGGGTGAAATTATTTTTTATTTTTGTTACATTTATTTGTAGTTTCAATTGGTTGAATTAAATGTGTTTTAGGATTAAATGGTGTCGAAGAGATAGGTAATACTTGATTTTAAACAACCAAGCATACTAATTAGAGACATGATCAATATTCAATAGAAATTCAATAAACATGATAATTTATTAAGAAACAAAATACTCACTGTGAAACGTAATATATCAGATGAACTAGGTAAAAAAAATAAAACAATACCATTGATCTACATTACTTCAGCTACTACATAAAAGGTTGTAGATAAAAACAAAGTAAACTACTTTTAAATAATTGTTAACTATTCAAACAATTAGAAACTAGAACGTGCAAATAATTAACAATATTCATGTTCCGTGTAAATTTACACACAAAAAATACTCGGTTTCTGAACTGAACTAGTTTTTATAAATATACCTAAATGTCAACCAAACATCTAGCGTTAAAAAATAATGATGCGTTTTTCTCTCGCCAATGCACGCAAATGACAACTGGTAGGCCAACTGTCAAACGGTGTTTGACATAGTTTCAATACTGACCAATGCATTCAAAACCCCCGTTTACATGTTGGTCGGTCGTCACTGTCATTTTTTTTTTTATGTAAACGGAACATATCAATTTTTGTATAATACTGTTAACTATTTTAAATGTTGTTTTTTGCACTTTTACTGTTACATAAATTAATGCATAAAATCGCAAGGAAAAGTAAATTTATAGCTACGGTAGGTGGCAAACAGATCCTAACAATTCAGGAATCGTAAACGAAAAACTCGAAAAGAAAAACAGCTGTTTCTATTGACCGCCATCTTGAAAATTACCGCGAAATTTCATTGATGGTTTTCTAAATTGTGAAACTTTTGATATTCACGACAAAATCACGAAATTATGAAGTTATTTTTCCAAAATTTTGAAACCTGCTACGACATATTATACAAAAAATAATCTATAAATTACCACAGCGACAAACGACAGCAAATTCCTTTCAATCAATTTCGATTTCACAACTTTGAAACAAGTTTACTCCGATGTATGATAGACTTATGATTTATAACGCAAAATTGTACGAAGCCATCTAGAGAATGTTCTAAATTGGCTCCAGTGATGAAAGTCCAATTTATATCGAACCGGTCATTACCTAGTTTGTTAGTTATATTACACGTAGATAATATTTATGAAATGAACGTGCCAAATTGTGCTATTTAAATATTAGTTGTAACTTGTTACGTCATTTGTTTCAGTTGATAATAATAGATTTTTGTGTAGACGTGTTTAGTTGTGCTAGAATTTTTAGGACTTTCTTTAAGTCTAGCTTAAAGTAGGACTAGTCAAAGCAGTCAAGGATCAGCGAAAGTGAAACTCTTAAAGTCAAATGACGTTTGGAACGCATGAAATGAATCGTGAATAACCCTGCAGCTACCCCGCAGTGATTAGGTACCTATCGGGTATTGGCCCACCTCTCACTCCCACCACTGTAACTCCTGTGTAGCCAGGATCCACAGCGGTGACCATCGTAGTGACTCTGAGCAGTGAAGCCCAGGAAAACTCGAGGGAAAGCTAACTTGTCTTGGACCCCGCAACGAATTTAATCAGAAGATGATAGAAAGAGTAGGAAAAACATGAGTTTCGACTTCCCTTCTCGCAAAGCGGGAGACAATAAAATAACATTGAAAGATGCATTACGCCAGTATTGAGAAAAGCACCACGGACTTTGATTTTATTAGGTACCTATAGTAGATCATGGTTTTGTTTTTCTTTTATTTTCTTACATGTCATCAAAAATTGTTTGAACCGCATAAATTTTATGCATAAACTACCACATAACCAGATAAGGTAGGTTAGTTCTTATACTTAATGTAATGACCCATTCTCTTGACTTATATCGAAAACCAATCAATTTTCTCGCAAACCAATGTTCTTTTGTCTGAATAATTGAGATTATGATTTGCATGAAATTATATTGTAGTTTTTGTGATAGGAAGTGAAACTAGTGCTTAGTCACGTATTTTTGGCGCCATTTGCAAACGATGAAAAGTAAAATTGAAATTGGATTTACTTAGACCTGCAATGCGTTTGGCTATTGTGTTTGATTTTTTTAATTTATAATGATTTTTTCCTTTACCAACTTTTATGAGTTCATCTATAAACAAACTATATGAATAAGTTACTCTTTTTACTCTAGTGTTATCTGTTTTATGTGACAAAATTACTTTTTTTATTGCAAGATAGGTAAACCAACTAACTTACTACGGCTTACGATGAACATATACAATGCATTGGGGGTCTGTTATCCATCATGCATATTTATAACTTATCTTAAAACTTATTTAAAGAAGTTAATTTTAATATATGTTTAAATATAAAAGAGGGTATATTTAAATCTAACCAATTATCCTAATAACACTATACAATTTCACAAAACCAATAATCTCCATTCATTCATAAACTAAATTCTTATTCATTCATTTATAACACCTGCCGTCTCGATTACTATGCACTAATTAAAAATAGTCAATGCTCGTTATTTTACATAATTGGATGCAGCGTCGGCCATAATTGTCTGAGCACAGATTATGTGTCATACACCTGTGTTGGACTCATTTCCGGTGATCGAGACTTGACAGATCAGCTAATTATGGATTGACCAAGTCTGATCAACTGTTTTTTTTTCTGTCTGTTTTTGCGGTTACCGTAGCTCATGAACGTTTGCAATGCCAGACAATTGAGAGGCCGAAGTGGTTACTGTCGCTCATGGTCCTCTGCAATGACACGAACTACATAAAGCACCGCCAAAAGCGGGTTGTGCATGGCAAAAAAAAGAAAATATTTGAAATTTTTCAAATATGAATTGAGGGTCTTTTATTGAAAATTCAGACATTTCAGATCTAGATGACTAATAACATATCTAGATTCACAATAGATGATCCGAACTGATAATTTACGAGTTATTTCATCACAAACATCGAGATGTCTTCACAAATAATAGTATTTTAACTTTAGTACAAAGTAATTTTAGGTTTATTAATATTACAAACCCTTTTTCAAATAATAATAAGGACTTACGCAATTAAAAGTCGATCATAAAACTTTACGATAAAAGTCCTTGAAAGCTAGCAACACTGGTTAATTAGCACTTTACTGTTAACTTACGATAATCGATGTAGAAATATAATCGGAGTACGGTATCGATACGAATAATCGTAAAGTTTAGTAATCGATGGTTGTCTCGAGCGATTATCGAGATAATATTTGAATTTAAATATTGTATGTGCATAATAATGTAGTTAAATTGATTTATGAATTGTTTTACTAATAAAATTTGTTGAAAAATGTCAGTGAGACGAGAATGTGCTTATTGGCAGTGTGGGCAGAAATATTGCCGAACAAAAATGTTGTTATTTTAGCAAAATTGCTGTTAACAGTTTGTAATATTTTGTTAATACTATAAAATTAAACTTAAATAACGATTTCAGCTACTACTATTCTTAAATTCCAAAATTTATAAAAGATCCTACAATTAAATAATAGCAATAAAACTAAACTCATATAAAAATAAACATGAAATTTACTCAACTAGTTGTACACACTTCAACGACAATATTTAGAGCGTGTGTGCGTCTATAAAAATGTACACAGGTTACAAATTTTAATGCTCAACTAAAAATTAAAAACACTAATTGCAACGTAATACTTTTAAATAATTGACAGGTGCCAAAACTTGATACTTTAAAAATAACCTTTTCGACATGTAAGCTCACATATCATGTTTTTGCGTAATTTTCACGGCCGAGTGAGGCCAGATCCCTTTACAGTGTCCCAACAAGGGTAACACGATATCGATATGGGTATATCGATAACTGCGGAAATCGATTTTTTTTTGTCAATGAGTCATTCGATTTTAGGGTTATGCAACCGAATAGGTTTAATATCGGTGTATTTGTTACAGTAGTAACGTAGTAGTAAAGTAGTGTTTAGAATAATTATTATAAGTCACGTGTTGTTGAAATGACTTAATCTTCGAAGAAAAATTGATACTGGGTGTAATTATACTGAGCGCTATAACTTGTCCTTCCTCAAACGAGGCTTGAGAAGGGTCCTTAGAGTTAGGTCGTAGGTAGCGACCCCTCAGTGTCCCCTGACTTTGCAGAGGTTCATGAGCGACGGTAACCACTTACTATTAGGTGGGCCGTTGGCTCGTCTGCTTATATGACAAAAAAAATTGCTTGTGTGTGTGTAAGTACTCCTAAAAGCAGAAATTATGACCTAATTAAATATATAGAACATTAGGCTCTTTAAGTACAAATAAATTAAATATAAAAAACATGCTAAATCTCTCTAACAACCATTAGAAAATATTCAGAGAGTCTTAAATCCATCACTGACCGCCTTATATCCAAGATGAAATCATAAAGAAAATGATGGTCTACTCAAAATTTGACGTAGTTTTATCTTACATCAATGTTATTAGTACTTATCTTCACTGTCCCTGTAATTTCTTTTTTTTTTTTCTTTTTTTTTTCTCTTAGTATACGTAATTTTATAACGCACACTATTATAATTACAATCTAGTCTAAATCAGACTAATAAGCAATTTTGTTTTAACCTAAATTACTATATGATTTTATGCTAAGAATGTGTCCATTGGCACTTTTCTTATTGTCTCTATTATTAAGGTGTAGACACAATGTTCATGTGGTCTTTATTATTACACTTCACTGATTTTATACACTAATTGTATTATTAAGTACACTACACTAATTCGAACGGTTTCGTTCTTTTGAGTCTTCTTTTTATGTCTGTGATGTCAAGAAGCTGTATTGCTTCTACGTTGACATGATGGTGAAGCCTCCGTTCATGGGCTTCTGCGCAATTCCTTATGATTTCTTAATACATGAGGAAGTTGATGAATGATATAAATTTAATTTATTATCAGTGGTTTACCTTTAAAGTTTTCTGAAAATGTCCGTGGCGAGGCTAAAGGGTATATTGGTTAATTTCGAAATGTTTTTGAAGTTAATGTTCGTTTTATATAAAGGTTAATGTGCAATTATTAATTATTGACATCGTTGATAATTATAGGTACCCTTTTTTTTCAGTTGGAGAATTCCGGTATGTGGGAGTTGAACCGCACTAAAACCTCCAACCGCTCACACTCAGCGTCCGAACCCCGACTGAGGCCAGAACTCAGCATGAGGTTTGGAGGGATGGCGCGATGCGTTACGCGCTCGGCACTCTTTCCCGTCGCAATTATAGGTGCCTAGGTAATGGTTGGAGCCAAGAGTCGGGTATTACATATCAACGTAGGGCAGTATTATGAAAATAATATCATTTTGAGGGTTTTTGCCTCCCATCAAATATAAGTAGATATACTTACAATTAGCGCGTAACAGTGGCACCGAAGAAACACTATCAAAATATGCCGTATTTTCGACTAGTGATCGTTATTTAATATTTGTTATCGTGCTTTTTATAAAAAAACAAATGTTTCTTATTGTAATAATTAGATTTCTTTTTAAAATACAATTGTGAAAATGAGTGTCATTTCATTCATTTTTTCTTAAGAGTGTTGATAATCCAAATAAATGAATTCGTTCATAGACGACTTAGCTTCGAGGCAACTAGGTACTTTTAAAAACAACCATATATATTTATAATCAGAAATCATCAAAGCCGGCCATTTCTCTGATATAAACAGCACAGCAATCCGTTAATTTAATTATTCGCGTGTTTCCGTGTTAATAGTTTGCAATAAATCTCAATTTATTGAACTATCCTATCGACAACCGATCAATTATATAAACATTATAAATCGATTCCGCTAGCACTTCGATACAAATTCGATAGATCAAAGGATCGGATTCGATACATCCTATCTTTTCCAACTGTATACTGTAATAGAAAGTGAGTATTGATAATATGTTATCGATATCTATATAAATACTTTCATGCATTTTCAACGGGTTCTCTATTTGAGTTGTCTCGATATTTCAACGTTGTTGCAAACGTCATGATCACGAGAAGACTGAATACTGCGGGTCGATTTAAGAGCAAACAAATCTGTCTACCCTCTTTCTCGTTCGCTTTTGGGTAGTACCACTGGAACTCAAACTCACATCACGACACACCACACTCACTGTATCTACAAGACTCTCTGAGAACCCTTATAGAAAACCGCGAGTGTCTGAATAAGTCTAAAATAAATAAAATCGGTGGACTTCAAACATTCAACAGCTTATTCAGGTCATACAAACTTGTCATATCAGTGGCGCACGGAAGAAATAGACGCGCCATCTATTGACAGAACGTTTGCCTGCCTAATTGTTGAAATTAATTTCCGATTTTCAGGATTTTCACTGTTATTTTCAGATACCAAGTAACATACATTTCTTACAAAATTTCTATTAACTTGTTGTATCTATGTAAGTTCGGATGGAATTTTGCAAGTTAAAGACAAACTTTCCGATTTACGATTGAATTGACATTTTACAAACAGATGTAAATCGCGTGACAATGCAATAATATGACAAAATGGCGCTGATCTGATGATGGATTCGGAAGGTGGTCATAGGAACTCTTGTGCTAAACAAGATAGACCCGTCGTGTTTGGGCTCGTTTTACTTGTATTAGCTAGTCTACTGCTACATGAATTTACATGATATCTGGGATCTTAAAAGCTTGTACTTAAAAAGTTGATGATTCTTCTTTTTTTTTCAATTTATTTACGGCATTGAATACAAGTCGTTAAGCCTATTCTTTTTTTTTTTCAATTTATTTACGGCATTGGATACAAGTCGTTAAGCCTATTCTTTTTTTTTTCTATTTATTTACGGCATTGGATACAAGTCCTTAAGCCGAATCTTCTTTTTTTCTATTTATTTACGGCATTGGATACAAGTCCTTAAGCCTATTCTTCTTCTACACGAAGTTGCACAGATCAGCTCATAGCAAATAAAGTATCACAGATTATTCCAACGTTATTTTAATCATCAGAATGAAAACCTGTCGTAGGCAAAAAGCAGAATGACCCACTTCTTGAGTCGGCCATGGACACTTGAGACCGTTAACACTATTGTGTGACACCTTATACAATTTATCGCTATAGTGAGCTCTCATCAATACTTATAATAGATGAAGAGTTGCTTGTTTATTTTTGACACGCTAATATCTGTAGCCAGATCAATATAAATATTATTTTGATCAACAAAATGTTGAAAATATGTCTGCTATCACTTGCAAGAGCACTTTATACTACTCAAATACTTTTCATCGCAGTAGAGACGTGAGAAAAAGATTATTAATCAGTTGAATTTAAGAGAAATGATCTGTGAAACGTCATAAAAATATGCTTATCATATGCAGGTTCCCAAGGAATAAATCTGAAATCTCAACTAATGAACTATGGACCAAATTATACGTTTTATAGATGGCTTTCTACACGCCGATTTCAATAACCGTTAGATGAGCTAATAAATTAACTTTTGATAAAAATTTGAATTTCAAAACGCCGACAGCATTAAATATAAATGAGCCGATGCATTTTGATGCATTAGCGCGCTCACTGCATCATGATGAAACTTGATAGCACTACGGCTTCTGATGGAGGGAAGATGTAATAAAAAGACTTGAAATTATGGCCGACAGAGCTCATATTTTAAGATTTTATCATTAATTACATGGTTAATGACAGTTTTATTTCCTTCCGGACGATCGTGAAGCAACTGATATGAATTACGATTGTGTAGTAGCTTCGTGTTTATTTTTATGTTAGTAGATTTTGGCAACGAGGCTTTTTCCTTAATTGATTTTGGTAGATCAAAATTGTTGTCTTTTTTTGTTGTAAGTCGAGGAAATAGACTGTACTGTACTGTAACAACCCATTACTGCCCACTGCTGAGCTCAGATCTCCTCCGAAGAGGGGTTAGGCATAGTCCACCACGCTTCCCTAATGCGGATTGGGGACTTCACATATCTTCAAGGGATTTTTAGAATCCTTTTCCGATATGCAGGTTTCATCACGATGTTTTCCTTCACCGTTTTTAGCCAGTGGTGTTGTGAAAAATTGCACATAAATCTGTTTCACATTTAGATTTACAGGTACAAGCCGGCCGGATTTGAACCCGCGACCACCCGTACGGAAGGAAGCGCTTCGACCACTCGGCCACCACAACTTCGTGTATCGTTTAGATACCTAAAAGTTGATAAAAAAAACGTCAGTTGCAATTCAGAACTAATATAATTTCTAAATAGTAGAACACGATATTTTATTATAAACAATTCACAGAAAATTGGTGTTTCATTAAAATTCACAGAAACACACACCTTTTGAAAGGGGGTCAATCTCAAAACCAGCATTTAATGGGTAAATCCGTTGTTTTCCATAAGAAATATGAATATTTATGAGTGTTAACGAGCACCAAATTTTCTATAACAGTCTGTTAGGAGCCATAAACAATAAAATGAAACCATAATGTACGATTGATACTACTGTTTGATTAGTTTTCATCGTTCTTGATTGCAAGTTGCATAAACCGTTAAAAGGAGGGTAAATGTTTTTTTTTATTATTATGCAGATATATTAGCCAACGTCGCATGGTTTTCGTTGGACCGGTGAAATGTCTGACATCTTTAATACCTATACCTACTATTGACATTCAATTAGGACTTGTAACCAGGCCATTAAATCTTAATAAAAAAAAAATTAGGACTTGTATCATTGTGTTTTGAGAGTGACATCACTAGCAGTGTATATAAATTCATCTCATTTTACGAAAACAAATTCATTTTTTTAATAAAATATAAGGAATCAAACCACAAGTAAATTTAGGATTTTTTATAAATTTAAATGAAATGTTGGCTATGTTTTTTTACAAAATGAAACACTTCTATAACTACAGTTTAACTTAGGGATCTACATATTTAACTTCTCAGTGTAAAATCGTTTCGGCCCTTTACGCACATCATTAATCACAAAATCAATTCTTTATTAACTATTATTTAATTGCCAATATATTCTTCAATTAGAACAATCAAATACGTCTTAAATAATCTTTAAAGTTTTGTTGCTTTTCTATCATCAGATCAGTCGTGTTCCAGTTTCAGTCAAGTGCTTTCTACCCGATATCACAACTCAGTATCTTGTATCTACGTTCATCCGATATGTTTACAAATATTTCGACATTACGATAACTATCTAAAACATTATTATTAATCCACTATTTATAACCAAAAATATTTTTGTGCTTTCTAACATATTTGATGACGAAAATCAAGTTTGTTGTCTACTTTCTCTGTGACGAAAAATTTTTTTCGACCTTGTCCTAATTTAGAAGCGGTTAACCTAGAATATAGTTTTCTTTACGATTAGTGTAATCAGAAATATTGATTTCTTGTTGATTCGAAACCTGTTTGAATTGAGAAGCGAATAATAGGTAGACACCTAACCTACAAACTGTTTAGACTTCCTTAAGTCATTGACACCAATTTGGGTTACGGTCAAAGGTGTGGGATTTACAATAATAATATTGTTATATACTTAAATGAAGCTTTGAAATTGCGTTTTTGAAGGTCTTAAACCAAATAAGTCTAATAAAGTCATGATTTAAAACAAACCCACATTTGATTATTTTTTCTATTAATACCTGATGGGAAGTTACTGTCCCTATGAATCGAATAACGAAGCCGTTACCTACACCTTGATAGAAAGGAATTTTCTTAAACCTCATTTAAAGAAGAAAATAGCCCTCGAAAAACATCCAAAAGAAGCGCTTACTAAAACCCAATGATACATGATTCTACTTTTCAATGAAAAATATTAAGTTTCTAAACGTATTTATTTACAAAATCATTAGCATTGTAAGTCAAACTCATTTTACAACAAACACTAGACATCCAAGATGGCGGAATACGTATTGTCTCAGTCAGCAGTATTGCGTGTGGTTCATTACCGTTTACTCATTGTACTTTTATTTTTGTGACTGTACTTATGAATCATCGCCGAAAGGGATTGGACGTACTGATTTTAGAAGATAAAAACCACTTGAACGTCTTATCAATTTAGAATAGTATAACAGATAACATTTAAATAGTGGAAAATGAAGATAACGTAAATTGTAAACAAAGATTTTTAGTATCCATAGCTAATGTATTCTTAGCGCTCAAACTAATATTGTTTAAATATAATCTTATCTTTGGAAAAAGAAAGTCGTTATCTAATAATCCTTTACCATTCTAAACAACTATGATAACCGGTACTTTAAATTCCAAAAAGTTTTTAGAAATTTCTAACAATACTAGTCTGATAAATATTTTTTTGTCCGCTTGCGTATACATAGCCACCTGTACTGTACTGTACCAACCCATTACTGACCACTGTTGGGCTCAGGTCTCCTCAGAAGAGGGGTTAGGCATGGTCCACCACGCTTGCCCAGTGCGGATTGGGGACTTCACATATCTTCAAAGGATTTTAAAAACCCTTTTCCGACATGCAGGTTTTCTCACGATGTTTTCCTTCACCATTTTTAACCAGTGGTGTTGTGAAAAATTGCACATAAATCTTTTTCACATTTAGATTTAGAGGTACAAGCCGGCCGGATTTGAACCCGCGACCTCCCGTTCGGAAGGAAGCGCTTCGACCACTCGGCCATCACGAATTTTATCATCATTTTATCAGCGCCACCTATTGAGTATAAATTCTATTACGATTCAGATTGTCTCTATAATAGAAGTAATAAAGTCCAGTCTATAATGAACACAAAAACTCTTACGTTTACATTAATATAACCCATCACAAAGATCAGCTACGTACACGCAGAAAAAGCCATAGAATTCAAAAAATACTTGTGCAATAGCAATAAGCCTCAAGACCATCTAAAACTAATATTTGCTGTCGGGCAAGAAGACCTGCGAAGTGCAAAAGAACACAATGCTTGTAAATAAACCTACGCACAATGGGTATTGAGAACAGGGCCCAGAACAAACAACACTCTTCGCTGAAGAAGTCGCGAAGTTTTGTTATGAACGTCTCAAATGTAAGCGAAGACAATTATTTTGACGTGACAACGTCTTATAAATTAGTTTGCCGGGTGACACTTCAAGAAACTGCGTTACGCTCCTCTCACGTTATGCGCTTACAATGAGAGCGAGTGAGAGGCATGCGTGCCGCGTTAATTTTTATGTCTGTCTCTCTCGCTCTTAGGCGGGCTAACCATGCCCGAGTCGTTGTCACGTAAAACTTTCGCCCGTATACCGACTTTACAGGCAACCAATTTTTTACTGATGGTCAGTAGGTGCAAACAGTGCAGGACTGGCCGTAGTGTCGAGATTTGGGGGAGACCGATCCCCAGCAGTGGACTTTAAAGAGCTGATGATGATGATGATAATCAAATCAAATTATTAAAGTATTTTTTTATGTATCGATATACGTTTGAGAAAGAGGGTAGACAGATTTGTCTCGTCTGCAGACAGAGGTTCAAACATTTAGCTTTTTTATATTCCATTATAGATGATATTCAATTTACTTCAACTGACATTATCTGCTTTACGTGTGCCTGCAAAATAGTAAATTATTTTATTACACACCGAAAAATCTAAGTCAAATCTTATCCCTTGTAACTTGAACCACACAACAATCAAACAAACACGCTAGCAAACAAAACAGCGGGTGCCATTACAACGATATGAACAAAAACTCCCCGTTCGCTGTGTGGTTTTCGCAAGTTTGTACCGCGGTAGGTAGGTACTGAATGTTTTCACCATATACGGCTAAGTAACTATTAATCTGAGGACGGAGCGACGGGAAAGAGTGACGAGCGCGTAACTCGTCGCGCCGTACCTCCAAACAATAGTTCAAATATGCTGAGTTCTGGCCTCAGTCGGGGTTCGGACGCTGTCTGTGAGCGGTTGGAGGTTTTAGTGCGGTTCAACTCCCACATACGGGGATCCGGTGATTTCCTCCAATTGATAAAAAAAAGTAACTATTAATCTGTACTTAAGATATTATTCAAGCTATTTCTTTGAGTTGTGGAATTGAGATTGATTTACTTAAAAGTCACTCTACCGATTGATGCAATAAAATGCAGGTATTTTTTTTCGAATTATAGCAGGGAAAAGTAATGCGTAACGCGTCGTACCGCATAACCCCGTGCTGGGTTCTGGCCTCAGCCGAAGTTCGGATACTGATTGTGAGCGGTTGGAGGTTTTAGTGAGGTTCAACTCGCGATATTGAAAATTCCTCCAACTCAAAAAAAACCCGTGTATACTGTGCATGTGTGGTGTCTTACGACGTTTTAGTAATTTTGCCTATCCTGTTATATACCAGCGAGTTCTTTCCAAGTGCAGTCTTAACATTTTCACCTCTCATTACAAGGCAAAGGAAACTGTTCGTAGATGGCTTCTTACATTGGACTATTGTGTAGTTTTTAGTTTCTGTTTTTTTACTATGTCTCTGATAATGGTTCCATAATCTTTCGTGTTAATCTAGTTTCGGTCTCCCGCGATACAGGCTTGTCCTAGTGTGGGGACCATTGTTAAGCATATATATTTTGTAAACCCATTCTTTTTAATAAATAATTTTTGTATTTGTATTTTTTGTCTATATTTTGCACCCATATATTGCAAATATATCGACAAGTAAGTTTAAATGTAAGATTAACCATGTCAGTTGGTTTTGCGGTGGCTAAGTGTCCTTGCTACATGCATCTGGTGCAAATGTTGTGGTTGATACTTAAGAAGGTTTGAGCTAGGACTTGTGTTTAGTGAAAAAACAAAATTGTGTTGAGAACTGCATGAAAATAAAAAAGAAAAATGTTTATTCACCACGTACACACGAAGGACACAAGTTCGTAAAAATTATGTATAATTTATGTAACAAAAAAACTTGGTGAGAATATTTACTTCTAATACCTAAATAAGATCATGTTGGTGTAAAGTGGTGCGGCAAGTAAAACAAGTGGCAATCGATTTCTTAAGTTGAATTTTTAAATATACCTCTTTTTGAAGTCGTTTCATGAAAGAAAAATGGATATAAATTTAACCAGTGGCTAAACAAAAGTATTTTTTTTCTTTTAATACGTAGGTATCTTGGTGAAGGAAAATATGATGAAGAAATTTGCATATTGGAAAACGATTTAAAAACCCATTGAAGATATGTGTAGTCCCCAATTAGGCAAGCGTAGTGGACTATGTCTGATTCCTACACTAAGAAGACCTAAGCCAAGCAGTGTCGGGGACGGCGCGACGGGAAAGAGTGCCGAACGCGTCGCGCCGTCCCTCCAAACCCCGTGCTGGGTTCTGACCCCAGCCGGGGTTCGGACGCTGAGTGTGAGCGGTTGGAGGATCCGGTAATTACCTCCAACTAAAAAAAAAAGCCAAGCAGTGTGCAGTCTTGCGAGATTCCTATAACTGTTCACAGTCGCAAGTTATCAGCTAGTATTTTACTAAGGGTTCGAACACACGTGACCCTAATAACCTCGTATTAGTAACGTCAATAGACGTTAACTATTTACTGCAAGTTCGGTTAACTAGCTGTTGGATTCTTAAGGTGTTTTATAGGGCCCGATGTTTCGTGGAGCAAGAATATCGTGAAGTATACTACGAATTGTTAATTGATTGTTCGTTGTATCAATAGCCGAAACATTGAATTTTCCTTTGTTATAATATTCCAAAGGGCACACCAGATTAGTCAAAAGTCAAATCATTTATTTCAAAGTAGATGTGGACACACATACATTTTGAATGTCAAAAATAAAATCAAAAGTTCTACCACCAGTTCGCTAAAATTTCGCCTCCGTCCTGAGAAGAACCGGCACAAGAAACTCAGCGGGCATGTCTTTTTTTAATTTAATATGTTTTTTTTTTTTATTTATTTATTTAAATATTGTTTTACAATATTTTTGTTTTTAACAATTGTATCAATTGAAATGGCCCGGGACGAGCACCTCATTCCCATTTAGTGCAGTCATTTATATAATCAATAAGTTTATAATATGCTTTACTGCATAGCCGTTCTTTGATAACTCTCTTAAACCTATTTATAGGCAATGTTTGAACGGCCACTAGGATTTTGTTATAAAGCTTTACAGACAAACCCTGGAAAGAATTACTTATTTTATGTAATCTAGTTGCTGGCAACGCAAGCTTGTGTTTGTTCCTAATTTTTCAATCATTACAAATCACAATGTAGCTAGTAATACCTTTTTAAAACTCTTGGTTAATCGATAATTTCAAAACCTCTTTAATAGTAATAGCCAAAATATCAATCTCTTTTTAGCAGCAGCACTGTGTAACGATTCTACTTATGGCCCGATGTCCTCATCAAGCTAGCAGACTGTTCAACACTAGCTGGAGATTCAATAATTATGTACATAACATTAAGGAAAGACTTCGTCAACAGTTCAATTATACAGGGGGATCTGTAACTTTGGACAATCTGAGGTGGGGTGAATGACCTGTCGAAATACAACATAGCACCATTTTTATTTTTTGGATCGGTTAAACTTTTATTTCTGACATTGTATGAAAAACGTACGACTATCGTTGCGGACTTCCATATATGATGAAAAATTTTTTTATCCAATTCCTAAAATAAAAGTGGTTCTAAGCTTTATTTCTACAGGTCATTCACCCCGCGTCAGATTATCCAAAGTTACAGATCCACCCTGTATAAGAAACGACATTAAAAGCCATTAAACAATCTAAAGCTTTTCTCTTCAGTTTTCTAATAGCTTAAAATTCTTCAATGACGACACGATTAATCGTTACTAAAATCGTCTTATAATCGTGTCTTCAGTTGTAAATAACTCTGCCTTCACTATCAGCTGTCACGCTGTCAAGTGTCGCGCTAAAGGGATGCGATTTATGTAAATAGATAGCAATCGTTTGACCTAAAATACTGTTTGAATGTGAATAGTCATTAATATTATGTTGATGGACGAGGAAAGAATTAAACTAGGTTTGTTCTTTTATTTTAATCTAGTTATTTCTTGTAGTTTTTCTGAGTTAATTTAAAAACTTTTCATAAAAACTTGTTTTTGATGAGTGTAAATTAAAGTTTTCTTTAATAAAGCAAACATAAATTTTAGCTTGTAATTCAATGCTGTAGTAAATAATACAGCGATGGCCGTTGGAGCACGAAAGTTCTGGAGTGGCGTCCGCGTCAAGGCGTGAGACGATCAGCTGCAAGGTGGACGGATGATCTTGTTAAGATCGCTGGCCGCTACCAACCGGTCGCAATGGAAATCCTTGGGGGAGGCCTATGTCCAGCAGTGGACGTCTACGGGCTGATAATGATGATGATTATTTAATAATTAATTGCACGAAAAAGGAAGTATAACAAAAAACACATAGGAATTACGCAACCTCTTTTCAAATACTTTTTCTTGAATGACTAGCGTGGTGAGAGCAGACATTACAAGACATCCCAATTAGTGTTTCATTGATAGAATTGATTACATCCGTAATTGAATACTTTCTAATAAAACATGCAGTGATACTATTTTAATTATGCGCTTTCATTCATAGTCAAGTTTTTGTGGTCATACGCGTGATTACTTAGAATGATTGGTGAATATTCATGTTAATAGTTTTACTATTAGGCACTACGGACTTGTAATCCGTTGCCTAAAAAAATGATAAACGAATTTCAAAATTTTAATACCAGCTCATAAAAAATCTGTATTCGAATCTGTTTGCTAGACATACTGTCTTGAAGTGCAGGAAATAAAGTCGAGATTTGCATTTAAATCTCATTTCGAAGCTAATGATTTGCAAATTCTCGAGAATCCGTCCAGTACGCAAGTCTAAAAAGGTCCGCGTCTATATAAAGAGTGGTGAAGCGATGCGACGGTCTAACGGCGATTCCTGACCTTCTATTAATTACCGTTCGCCTCTCTATCTGGAGATGGAATTTCTTCCTGTAAGATCAGGTTGGATGCATTTCCGAGACGCACTTTTTTAGACTTAGTTTTCTCTCTAGTTATCCGGTAAATGTCGATATATTGGCAACATTGTCATAAATGTCAGTTGTGTTCTTTATTCAATTTTTATGGACGATAATTTTTATAAGCTTGACGACCACTGGATATAACTACATATGTAAGTTCGGGTGGAATCTTAACAAACTTCTCGATTTCCGATCGAGCTGATATAAACAGATGTATATCGTTGACAATGCAATGATATCACAAAATGGCGCTGATTTGATGATGGATTCGGAAGGTGGTCAATTCCTCCTATACTAAGTAAGATAGACCTGTCGTGTTTGGACTAATTTTACTTGTCTTGGCTAGCACTCTACTGAAACATGATATTCAGGATCTTAAAACTTATATTTAAAGTTTTCTTTAAAATAGATTTAGCCATTTCGTTTACTTATTTATTTATCGCTAAAATATCTATACTTATAATAAAATCGTAGAGAGGTCAATTCTGTACATTGAAAATATTTAAAAAAAAACTAGCAGGGGATGTTTGGTTATCGATTCTGATGCCAAAAATGCAATTAGATTTTTTTTGTCTGTTTGTCTGTTTGTCTGTTTATCTGTTTGTCTGTTTGTCTGTTTGTCTGTTTGTCTGTATCTTTGTGCACGCTAATCTCCGAACCGGCTGAACCAATTTAGTTGGGGTTTTTTGTGATGTATTATGGCAAGTCTCACTTAACATTTAGTCGTTGTTTTATCAAAATCGGTTCAGTAATAAAAAAGTTATAAGCAAAATAACGTCGATGGGTATTACGTTTACGTGGCCAACATAAAGAGATCTCCAATTTATACGGTGAATCGTCGCAACTGGAGCTCTGACTAAAGTGGCCGGTGGAACCAGTCATATTGAGTAATTCGTATTTCGACTGGAAAGAGTGCCGAGCGCTTAACGCGTCGCGCCGTCCCTACAAACCCCGTGCTGGGTTCTGGCCTCAGCCGGGGTTTGGACGATGAGTGTGAGCGGTTGGAGGTTTTAGTGCGGTTCAACTCCCACATATCCGGTGATTTCCTACAATTGAAAAAAAAAAGTTAGTCTTTATTACATAAGCTCGGCCATTGAAAGTCCCATCCAAATCGACCCAGCCAATCATGTTTAGGCTCTACTGAAGCGTCCTGATGAGATCTTTGTGTAGAGGATGAATGTCAAGGTCTGATGATGGAGCTGGTAGGTGGCTATGGGAACTCCGTCATTAAGCAAGATAACCTCATCGTGTTCAGGCTCTAATGAAGCGTCCTGACGAGATCTTTGCGTAGAGGATGAATGTCAAGGTCTGATGATGGAGCTGGTAGGTGGCTATGGGAACTCCGTCATTAAGCAAGATAACCTCATCGTGTTCAGGCTCTAATGAAGCGTCCTGACGAGATCTTTGCGTAGAGGATGAATGTCAAGGTCTGATGATGGAGCTAGAAGGTGGCTATGGGAACTCCGTCATTAAGCAAGATAACGTCATCGTGTTCAGGCTCTAATGAAGCGTCCTGATGAGATCTTTGCGTAGAGGATGAATGTCAAGGTCTGATGATAGAGCTGGAAGGTGGCCACTGTCTGTCTGGCTAATCTCTGGAATGGCTAGACCGATTCGGACGGGCTGACTTTCAATGACTGATAGTTTATGTTATAAGGAGTAACTTAGGCTATATTAATTTTAGAAATTGTTGTTTTTTTTAAATTCTCGATGAAGTTCAAGGATGGTATTTACAGCGAGAAAAAAATCGAATAGTTGACATTTAATTGAGATTGGCGCAGACGAAGTTGCGCAGGGCAGCTAGTCTGTAATAAGGATGGCAAATAAAAAGACGTAACTGTCACAGTCACTGTCCATGACGCACACGTCTCGTCATTAGTCGTAACTCATTCTATTTTGTGGTTTCAGATTTGTAATTTCTTTATATTACATGATATTCTGGCTGTTATTATCTAGGTACTAGCTGCCCCACGCAACTTCGTCTGCGTCGAAAAAAAAAAAAATTAGGGGTGGACTACCCCTAACATTTAGGGGGATGAAAAATAGATGTTGGCCGATTCTCATAGATACCGGATAAGCACAAAAAATTTCAACAAAATCGGTCAAGCCGTTTCGGAGGAGTTCAAGTTCGAACACCGTGACACGAGAATTTTATATATTAGAAGATAATGTTGTTATCTATTTTTTATTTAACACGTTCACTGCGAGACCATTTTTGCATATTCGTCGTTCGCTGCCACAAGAGGTGTAATCGACCCGGACCATGATCAGACGTTAGGACGACACGCGGTCTATTAGATCCCAATTCCTTTAACAATGTTATGCTCGTCTCACCGCAGGGAAGTTCACGTTTTTCCTTGCCGTACCACGGCAAGGAAAAACGTGAACGGAAAGTCGCAGTAGGGATCATTTTAGCCTCGTTTAGCAACGAACGTCTTAAATACAAATTTTTTAACCGCTATACACGCCGAATTACTATGAATTTCGATTACCGTTTAATAATATAAGGGCTAATAAATTTCTTTAAAAACTCGCGGTTATCTACATCACTTACATTATTACTAAATGGGTTCTTACCACGATTATTTTTAATGTGAACTGAAGAACAGTCTTCCCGTGATCATGGCGCTTGTAACAGTGCTGAAATATCGGAACCTCTCAATTAAAAATAATCGTGGTAAGAACCCGTTTAGTAATAATGTAAGTGAATATAAGGGCTAGCCTAGACTGACCAATACATAATTGACGGTTCGTAACACTACGCCTACATTACGCTGTATAGTCGAGATTATCTGTGCCGACACCCACACGCACCTGATCACTTCCGACATTCTCATTCAATGAGTTTAAATCGTATACTACGTGACTTTTAATTTACAGCGCAACTGAATGCGGTTATTGCTTATTGAGAATTATTTGTGTTAAAACTTTGGTTCATTTTATTGAGGTAATTTGATTGAACACTGCTTGTTGAGTCCATTTTTTTAACTTTAAGAACACTATAAGCCACCACGTGCTACATAGGTCAAATTTGATGACGTAGGGAGACGAGAGAACGGACCACCTAATCGTAAGTGGAGACCTCTGTAATGCCAGGGGACACTAAGGATCGCTACCGACAACCTAAAATTAAGGATCCGCCTTCGATATAACAAATCAATAATCTAATAAAATCAAATCATTTGTCAACATAGAACTCGATTATAACTCCATCAATTGACCACACCTAACAGCGAATAACCAGTGGAACAACCGTAATTCTACACGACCAATTAACTCGTGCAATCAAAATATGCAAGCGACCGAATCCTAATGCATCGTATTAATCACGAGATATGAACCGTTCATCATAAATGGAGCTTGACGGCTGAATCCATGACGGTGCACTCGACTAAATGATATCCACTATTTAATATGTTGAATCTGTTTAATAGCTGACCAGAAAAAGGGAATTTAATACTTGTTTTTGTTTAATTTTGAACTATTGTATGGCTTATGACAATCACAAATAATGTAGTTTTTATGAGTAACGAATTTTCGGTTCTGTACGTCTAAAGATTACCTACAACGTCACAAAATTAACAACATCACCACTATATAATTAGGTAGGAAAGATATTTGCTGCACTAAGTAAATATTGACAAGAATAAGACTAGCTTTGTAAAAATAGAAAGTAACTTGAGATATTGACGGATCGGTTTTCACGCTACAGGACAAAACGTTTTGGCTTTTAGCCCGGAAACAGAATTGCAATAAATAATGACCATGAAGTCCAATGTCGTTCGATTTTTAAATAGCTGTCATTGTCAGTTTTCCTGCCAACTTTTTCTGATTTTTTTTTTTTCAAAAATATAATTACAGTCATTAAAATAGTTTGTATTATTAATATTGCGGACACGTAGGACCTTCAGGAGTCCAGCACCGGTCTGAACGAGGCCAACTTGCATTCCTGTCGCATTTTATCTAGTAAGCTATTCGGCGGAACAATGGCCGCCAATTAGCTTTACCGCGTTACCTGCAACTGAGAAATACTTAATAGAATTTTGTTAAATAAATGACGTTAAGGAAGCTGGTTAGGCTCTTAGTGTTAAGATGGTACTGATTAGGGTGATGTATGGCTTCTTAGAAATGAAGATTACAGAGTATTGTAGGGTCATAACTACTCGTCGCCTCAGTGCTTGTTTGGCCAATCTGACATTTTTTATGAAAATGACTTTTTAATGCAATATTATAGAGAATAAAATTTCTATCCGACTGGTAAAATATTTTTTTAAAATATTCAATTCTAAAACAATAAAAATCTCATTTCAATTTTTTTCTCAACACTGCACTTAACGAAAATTCCGTGCTTGTTTGCTGTCTCCTGTAAAATTTGCCCGAGTGCAGATTGGCCAAACAAGCACTGAGGCGACGTACTGTTATTGTTTATGTGGAGTTTCACGTTTATAAAGAAAGAAAGAAGAAAATAAAGAAAATAGTTTTATTAAACACACATACTTAAAACACAAGATAAATAGCAAAATATAATTAACATAGATTGTGTGTCCAAAAGGAATCTGCCTCAGCATATTGCTGCGATTAACACAGCGCTGGTTTTCAGGCAGAGTCTCAGAACGAGAACTTTAACATCAAGAGAAAAAACATTTTTCAGGCAATATAACTACAGAGGTTTTTATACAGACTTTGCAGTAATTTGCACTCTCATTAGTCATGTTTTTAATACTAAAGCTAAAATAATCAGCTAAACAGGTCAGATGTGTTCAGTGCATTCGTTTTACGACAGTTCCCGGTAGCAGTTGTTCGAGGAATAGCTGTTTACAGACATATGGTGTAAAACCTTGCTATACAAGTTCATTTGTACCAGATCGATCTGATTTTAGGTCTGTCTAGTTTTTATTTTAACGTACTGTTATGTGAGGTCGCTTGTTTCCTTAACTGATGCGCAGAAATGGTTGTTCTTTATTTATTTTGTAGTATTTTCTTTGGACTATTTTATAAGCGTCAAAATTTGTGATTCATAAAATTGATATACCTAGGAAGAAATAAATGTAACAGTACCTATTATGTTGGCAGTTCTTTATGTAGTACTAATCTATGTAAGTTTTATTTTATGCGAATTGTCTGTGAAATATACTTCCTTCCTCCATCGAAAAGAGTAACGTTAATATTAAAACGTTTTAAAAATATTTAAAAGCTTTTTATTTTACTTCTTTTGGGATACAGAATCAATGACGAGACGTTTGTGTCATGAATACAAATTACAACGCCCATGACGCAACCGTCTCGTCTTACAACAAAATTTTGTTATTATCCTTTTAAAATCCTCAAATTAACTGTATTATGAACAAAACAACCATAAAATCACAATAACACTGATTAAAAACAATAACGGTTCAATAGTCGATTTTATAACTATCAAATTTACAATTTCCGACATTTTGTTTAATTTATAGCTTTCCCGGCGTCGTTGGAAACCGTTAATGTTTTTGTAAACTTAAAAATTGGAACACATTATGAGTTTACCAATTACACTACCGATTTCGATTTCAAAATAGAATTTTTGTTAAGTAAAACACTTTGGGCGTAAACCAAAGTGACTTAAAAAAGGTCGTAAGTTGATACTTGTCTTACGTCTTTTTTTATTGCCTTTTAGCTAGAAAAGCTAACGGGCAACTTGATCGTCAGTGGTTACTGTTGCTCATGGACCTCTGCATTATCAGGCCTAACTTTAAGAATTTTCTTTATTATTTGTGTGGCGAGACTGCAGCCGACAGTCTGTTTATGTATAACTAACTCAGTCTCCGTCTGGCTGGAGTATCGATCTGCTAAAGTTAGCGAGCTCAGACGATTATAGTCTGAACTGTACCGGATTTAGTACTTTAAGTGTGAACTAAAACAGTGTATCTACTGAAATGTTAGTTTTATCTGAAGCTCTGTTATTGGACTAAGAAATAGAGAAAATATTAAGATTTAATTGATGCATTAAGTAGTACATTTCGACTTCAAGTCTTACCTTCAAAAGCTGCAAAAAAATATAATTTTTGCCTTCCAGGTACCTACGTTTAATGACTAAAAAAATCATATAAAAACTCTAATAAACAGCAAGATAGCAACATTATGTCACTTTGCACTTACCTACATCTTTTTAACAAGCATCTTGCCCCCCATTACATTTCCTTAATACCTCCCTGTAGTATTAGTATTAGGATGATTCAGTAGAGTAGTGCACCCAGACATATAGCTCTTATTTTAATGCCTTGGATGGTTTCAGCGCTGGACTAAATCTAGAGATTTGTCGGGTTTTATTTTGATTTGAATCTCAATTTTGGTATAAGGTTTGGTACTTGGTAACCTTTTGACATCAACAAGCATGAGAATTTCATTAACGTTGAGAATAAATAATTTCATTTCATTTCATTTCAGTATACTGAGAAATTCTTTGCCATTTATTTGTGATGAAAACAAATAGATGTGAGAAAAACAAATAGGGATGTAACGAATATTCGCATTCGCGCATTAAAATCGATGTTAACAACATCCCTATTGGTTATAATGTTTTATAGTCTACAAGCTTTTGCCCGCGACTTCGTTCGCGTGAACTTCAGGTTCGTCCTGTATTATCAAACATTGTAGCCTATGTGTTATTCTGATGTATAACTATATTGTGGTAAAGTTTCATTCAAATCCATTCAGTAGTTTTTACGTGAAAGAGTAACAAACATACATCCATACATACAAACTTTCGCCTTTATAATATTACTAGATGACCCGCGCAACTTCGTCTGCGTTACAAAGGGGTTCAAAAATTGTAGCCTATATAGGCACGCGCCGCCCGACGCAAACAACTACGATCCTGCATTTTAAATTTGTAATATCTTCGGTAATATTCACTTAAATTACATGCTGTAAAAAGCATATTGATCTATAATAAATGCACAATTTATTTAAGGTACTTAATTGGATAAGGATTAATGCTGTATTGTTTAAAATCACTTCGTAAATAACCATTTTTTAGTAAAGAATAAAACCATACCATCGCGGACTTTTTTGTTGAACTTTTTAAGGTGAACAATACTGTATTACATTATTTTGGTCTATCTCGTAGGGTTCAGCCAGCGTTTGCAATATAAGCGCAAAAAACGTGCTTATTTACGACATCACATTAGAAACCTTTAAATTTATCAGTGTTTCTCTACTATATTATGCATTTATTATACATACAAACCTTCCTTAAGAATCACTCTATCTATTAAAAAAACCGCATCAAAATCCGTTGCGTAGTTTTAAAGATCTAAGCATACATACAGACATACAGCGAAAGCGACTTTGTTTTATACTATGTATTGATGGAACATGAAATAAAACGAAATCCGATTCAAGAATACAACCCATTAACACGAAGAACAGAAATAAATCGATGTTATTCAACAATACGAACTTATAAAGCTATCAAATAAATATATAACACGATCTCGTAAATGAGATTCTACGAAGAATCGATTTACAGTGAAATAAAATCGATTCGGGTCATAAAATCGGGGTAACAATGTATTCGATTAAATTGTTTAATTCGTTCGTTTTATGACACAGTTTAAGTGACATATTAGATTAATACTGCACTTCATAGTATAAAACAACGTCGCTTCACGCTGTCTTTATATGCTTAAATCTTTAAAACTACGCAACGGATTTTGATGCGGATTGTTTTAATAGATAAAGTGATTAAAGAGGAAGGTTCTTGTGTAAAAAACATGCTTAAATAGTAAAGAAACACTGATAATATTAGAGTTTTTTGATGTGATATCATTTTCATCATATTTACATCGCAAATCGTCGCCTCAGTGCTTGTTTGGCCAATCTGATTTTTTTTACGAAAATGACTTTTTAATGCCGTATTATAAAGAATTAAATTTCCATCCGATTAGTAAAATATTTTTTTAAAATATTCAATTCTAAAACAATAAAAATCTCATTTCAATTTTTTTATCAACACGGCACTTAACGAAAATTCCATGCTTGTTTGCTCAATCGGTAGTTTTTAAAATGCTATCTGAACCCTCATTTTATGACGCAGAAGTAAATAAATAAATACAGTACATATATCTATGTGTGTGGTCAAGTTTTTCTTTGGAATTGATCTGTTATAACATGTTTCTCGGAAAGAAGTCTGTATTTATAATTCTCTCAATTTGTTATTCATGTATTACACTAGTTTTTGCACGCGGTTTACTTTATATGTCAACTTGTATTCCTTAATTATTCTACAATGATATACATAGGTAGGTACTTTATTTATTTGTTTGTTATTAATGAATATTGAGGTTTTGGAACGAAGTTCCTTATCGCGCGTTGTGAAAGGGAGCTGGACGGAAAAAATTCTAACGAAAAGTTGTCACGACACTTTTTTGTTTTAGATGATTTTCGCTAGATGGCGCTGTGATCAAAATCTTTTAAAACGCGTTCCTTATCGCGCGTTACGTTAGGAAAAAAAAATATAAGATATCTTTTAATCGAAAGTAACTTCGTTCTATTCGGGTGTCCCATGACACCTCTCAAGTTTTTATTAATGAATATCACTAAGAGTATTTTTAGTAGTAATCGAGGAAACTGATTAAACAATTATTTTGCATTTCCCAATCATGCGACCAATCAGTTACTGTGTTAAACCATCAGTTTTGCTTGACAAAACCGCGATCCCGCACGTGCGCACGATTTATTTCGGTAAGCAGGTCGCAGTGGTCAACGACCTAAGCGTCGCGACGTCTAATAATACTGATGCATGCAGGTGTGGGGGGGTGGACGTTTTGCAATTGATCTTAAATTCAGTTGATGAGTTGAGTATTAATTTCTGTAAGATTTGTAAACTAGTTTTCACAATGTCTTCATGCGCAAAATATTCAACTGATTTAATGTTTTTTTTTTTTGGAATTAGGTACATATCACTCTGCTAGTGATTAACTGTGCCCAGCTTCCACTGTGTAACACTTCATTTAGCGTGGTCCTCACGATACAGGCTTTGCCTAGTGTGAGGATCATTAGTAACTTGTTCAGGCACATCTGTAAGTTGAATCCTATGTGTATTTAGTATAAGTTTTCTGTCAAATGTATAATGGATTTAACTCACAATAAACATCTTTATTCTATAATGAAAAGTAGACAAAATTTGTTAATAATGAAAAAAAAACAATAGGTACGTACTTACTAACAGATTTGGTTATACAAAGTAGTCGGTCTCATTATAATGCTGAAAGGCGGCCGAAACTTAAAATACCTATTACCAATATTATAGGAAATACGTTAAATCTCACATTTTCTCAAAAGTTAATATAATTTCAGTACCGTATAATATTGTATAGCTTCGTCCTAATTACTAAATCGAACCAGACGATTAATCGATTCGGAGGGAAACGTTTTAATCGATTCTCGTTAGGTACTTTCATGTATTCGTTTACGACGCCATAAAAAAGTCAAGGATTAAATTTATTTGATAATTTAATACCAACATACGGTCAATTTAAATGAAACTTTAACAGCAATGTGAGGAAAAGAATATGAGAGCGGGAGTTTTTTTTTTAATTTTTAATCTATGACAAGTTTTATTAATTGTTAAATAGAGAGGCAAAGGGTGATTTTATGAGTCGTACCGAACAAAATAATGAGTATTATTTTAAGTATTAGATTTTCGTAGCAAAAGGTTTTAAAATATGCCTTGTTTTTTGCCAGGGCATAGAGGTTACTACGAGGTTTCACTTATTTTACTGTTTTTAAACCTCTTTTTAAGTGAGACAAGACATTTGTAGATCCTGGAGAAGTCATATTGTTAGTTGTGTAGTGAGAAAAACAGTGTTTAAACTTTGGAACAAAATATTTAACTTAAAAGCGAAACCTTGTAAATTTAAACTACGATCAAATGTTAGTGACGATTTAAAAAAAGTAAGTACTTAATGGAAGATTTAAATAGAAAATTTCCTTTAAAACAGATTAAATTGACACAGCAGGAAAATAGGAAACGATTTAACTATAATTAAACTGTAATTACAATAAATCATGCCACTACATCACCCATAGCTTTAGCCATAAAAAAGCTAAGATTAAGTATCTATAAAACAGATACAAACATATAACAACTGCTATTTTCGCCACTTAATCTTAAGCACTAATTACCATCAGCAAAATATCTTGATACGAGGTGTTATCGGCCCGCGCCATGACCAGATTTTAGAGCGACACGTGGTCTATTAGACCCCACCTCTAAAATGGAATGAAATAATTATTGAACGTTAATGGAAATTATCATGATTGTTGATGTCAAAAGGCTACAACCAGTTCGGAAAGGAATAGCCACCGTCCTGAGAAGAACTGGCAAGAAACTCAGCGGGCAGTTTTCTGTGTTTTCTTATTAATTCAGTATTACAATTTTGACCTCCTCTAACAAAGTTATGCTCTTCGCACTGCAAGGTAAAACGTGATCTCCCACGTTTTACCTTACCACAGGAAAGTTGTATAAGGGATAATTTAGGCCTCGTTCAGCGACGAACGTGTTAACGTAAAGCCAGGCACATTAGCAAGTTTTATATCCTGACCAGACCAGTATTGAAAGGAGTGACATTTCTACATTTCCACTGATTTTATGAGTCAAGTTAAGAACATCTTGTATTATGGTAATTTGTAGCTGGAAGTACAAGGAAATTGTTAACGTTTTGGAGAAGTCTTAATGACTTTGTGGCATCGAAATTTTTAGTGTAATAATCGATTTTATTATCGATTTGAAATCAAGTATGTTGCAATACTGTAAATTAAAAATAGATCTGAAATCTCTTTTGAAGAAGGATCAGGCATTGTTCACCACAAATCCTCACAATGTTTTTCCTTCACCATTTTTAGTTAGTAATATGTATGTAAAATGCACAGAAATACACAATAGCATACATTTTCTAAGTTATGAATACGGATTGACACCAGTGTCAGCCAGTGTGCCAGTTACAACCAGTTCGACCTCTTTTAATCGAATTTGACACAAAAACATAGATATTATTTAATCGATTATTTATTCAAAATAGTGTTTACTAGTTTCGACTTAACGATCTCCAGAAGTTTTGTCTACACTAATATTACAAAGAAGAAAGTATAATAAATTGTTTGTAACGAATAAACTCAAAAAGTACTAATAATTCTTTCACCGTCCGAAAGCTACATTGTCCACAACAACAGCAAGAGACGCAGACGAAGTTGCGCGAGTCATCTGGTGTTATTATAAACAGTAACAGTTAGGTGTATCAGGAAAACTGATAAAATATCAAGGATTTCCTCCTCGGATAGGATATTGTTATAACAATGCTAAAACGAGGTTAAATAAAAATAAATTATGGTTCTCCATTTGTTGTTAGAATAGATGTTTATTTCATAGGTGGTGTCATAAAGATAGTATTGTCACATTATCACCGGATAAATTCATTTCTAATACAGAAAAGCTGCTTGTTTTATGAAATATTTAGACTACTTTTACAATCCTTATGATTAAAACTTAGACACTGGCTATCATCGTTTATATTATTTGATAATTATGATATTCTGATTTACATATTGGTTCTGTATTGTACCAGACATAGTTTCGAGTTCATATTATCTGTTAACTTCACCAAATACACTTGTTTATCTCACTTCATTAAAGTTAATGTTCCCAAAGCAAGTTTATGACAGTTTTCCCGCTACGTCCGACCTCCATTTCGCATTATGTCGTGTCTTCGCACGAACTTTAACAGAATGAATCTAATTAGAAATCAACATCATAGCGGTTTCCACTTTCCAGCGACAGAAACCTAAAATCAGACGATCATATTTTATCAATCACAACTGTCAGCTGTCAGTTTAATATTCGAAAATGGAATACGGTTCCCGCCAATTAGGAAGGCGTCGAATCAGCCAGAATAAAACCATAAAAATGAATCGTAGCATCGTCGATCGAAAGTGAACGTAGGCGCACCTGTAACGTTACCATGACCGGCCGGTCGTTCTGCTGTTCATCGTCGGGTCACTGTGACGATACAAAGTACCGTTAAACATTTTATGTTCCACGAAGCTAAATATTTTAGTCTAAAAGACGCAGACGCATCAAGTACTGTCAGCGCTATCTGATGCGCATGACTCATACTTTCTATTACGAGTTCTGTTTTACGTCAATCGTTGGACAGGACAATGAGCGCAGAAAAAGAGCTCTGGTTCAAACGGGACATCAGAAAAACAAGCAACGCGCTGAAACGTTCACCGTTGCAGACATGATTGAGTAATAAATGCATGAATTATTTACGATGTGGTAATATCCTGACCGGCCTTTTTAGGCGGTCGGTACTGGCCACTCGAGGAGTACTCTGCACTTCATGTTTTGCTCCCGCGTTGTTTGCTCACGAAAGATTTATGATCGCAATGAGTGCGTGTGAGAAACCACTCAAAATTTGAGTTACGAGATCATTGGCATTTCAATACGGCTAACACATAAACGAAATAATAATTATAAAATTTTATGTGCTGCAAAAATACGTTTCTGAGAATGGTGTTGCATTTGAACAAGTTTTAAAAGATTTAATGTTACATTACAGTTATTTCGGACGCAATTAGCTGCTAAATGCTGGTAAATATTTTAAGATTTTTCATTACAAAAGTAACTAAGTATAAGAATATGGTATCCTTTACTTGGATACAATATTCTTATGGCTCTACTCCAAGGTAACTCTAACCTAGATAATGTGGAATTTAAAATGCGTTCAGTAACTCGACTAAAAAACATTTAACTGCACAATAAAACATGCGTTTTATCTTTGTGCCAATGCAGTTCTCACGACTATTGCAAGTCATAAAGAAATACATTTTGTTCATATTTTTATTAGTTCAATTACTGATTTGTAATAAAAGAATTAAATATGGCTGCCCCCAATTCGAGCGTGGGACGCGGCAAGTGCGACGCGTTGGCGGGAAAACTAAACGTCAACTTGACAGCTCATAACTTGACAAATATTATTTTTTCTATAATTGTTTTGACTCGGGTTTTTGTATCGACAAACAGTGGCGTTTTTATTTACTCAATTCATTGACAGATACTCGTTAAATTGTCGCCTCTTTCAAGGGTGTATCTTCCATTTTTATCAGTTTCTGTGGGGTAAAGGGACCAATTCCACATGCGGTATTTTTTTCTCAGATGTAAAATGGTTGAATAAATATGTTTTTAGAATATCAATTTAACATGAAATAAGGTATGAAAAAATATAAGTTAGAAACAGTTGAAGTCGCCATTAAATGTTCCCACGAATTTCATGTATGCAAGTACTATTTTATGCAATGCATGTTGAATGAATAATGATTGCATTGAAATGAAATCTGTCTGCGTAAGAAGGATAAAAAGCCTGCGAAATGTTCTTGTAACTCATGCAGAGCATAGACTGGTTTGAGTAAGACAAATCATAAGCAATAACTGTAATATGTACTTACAATAGGTAATGTTCTGTGCTGGTAAGGTTTTACCTTAGAAGGTACTTTAATTTATTTATGTATGACTTGAATTTTGCATTGCAGTTTTGTTTATTACGTGTTGCCATAAATTATTTGATGAATTTTGCAACAATGATTAACTAAATACATACTCGTATCATAGTTCGTTGAAGATGCCAAATTCTAGTCTATTTTTTTCTACAATAGGAAGGCATTTCAAACAACTCATTTCCGGCCTCAAAATAAAAAAACAATTAAAATTAATAATGCCAAAAAGTTTTTGTTTGTTTTTGACCGCAGTGTTAAGCTGTTTGTCAGATGCATCCTTTGCCTGAACACTCAATGTCAAATAGTTTTTATTAATGCCGTGTAAGCCTCGAGGTGCTTATGAAATTACTGTTACGACATAATTTACCACCCGTTTTCAATTAGATATGGTGAATAAATTAATGCGAGGTCGTTACTTTTGCTTGTTTTCCAAAGTCATGTCCAAAGGTGTGTCATTGAATATTATAATACATATTTATTTAGGTAGAAAGGCTTAGATATCCAATCTATAGGGTGTAATCCATTTTATAAATTCTGTTTTTTTAATTATTTACTAGAAGAAAAACCGTGATAACTTTACCTATGGGCAAAATTCGTATTTAATCAGGAGCATATTATCAAACACATATTTTGAGAAATTTGACTTTGTTAATATAATTCACATTTGTGATAAGAAAACAGACGCAATTGACTAAAATGTTTTAAGTTAATTTCAGTTTTAAGTCATTAAATGATGTATGGTCCTAAAATTGGGTCAGGCACCCTATTTCGGAAAGTCATAACAAAGTATTTTATATGCAGCACAAGCAAAGGCATTACGCAATAAATGCCGAATACTGAAACACATTAATATAATATTTAATCGCTCCATCGTTTTTTAGCGGCACCTAAACAGGAAAATTGTATTTACAAATATGATTGGAACAGTCTCATAACCTAAAAATTAAAGTCAATTAACGTTACATGGTAGGTATCGTTAACTCAAAATACTTATACCTAAACTTTTATTTCTTTTTTAAATTAAATAGTCTTGATCATCAGATCTGTAAAGCTTTTCAGTCTCATTAAATTTATCCCTAGACGATTTTTATAGCCTTCTTAAGTAAACCATCTTATAAGTATCTTATTTGATACTTTTTAACCAACCTCTGGTAATGGCGCCGATCTTAGACTTACCTGAAAACAAAAAAAACATTAATTGTAACGAAACGAGGTCTTGAAGATATAAAAACTTATTTAACGATGTGTTGTTAGCGAGAATGTATTTTTGAACCGTTTATTCGAGAATCGTTAATTTGTTTTTGATTACTTTTTACTTTTTGTGTGGTCTAATAATTATAATTATAATAAAACGTAGCGAGTGCTTTTTATTTCACTGTAACAAACCTATTTGCAAATTAAAGAAATAGAATCAGAAAATTACATTTGTTCTTAATTTTACCATTACTTCTACCTATTTTCCTTTCCTCCGATTTAAATTAGTTACTACTATTTAAACAAAAGTAAGTAAGTAAAGTGTAATGATAAACACATTTCCCAAAACCCTTTAGCCACTCAACTGGGATCGGCAACCAAATTGGTTTGTTTACTTTTGCCAAGTCTGTGGCAGGAGCCAAAATTGAGCACAGTTCTAAAACTTGTTTTGTTTACAGCCAGCAACAAAACTTACTTTACACAGATTAAAAATCGAAAAATTTGCAGTCAAAGCGATTTTAACTACAAAAATTGCATAGAACTGGAATTTTGAAGCATTCTTTCCCATCATTAAATATGAATCAAGAATCTCTAAAGCATCGTGTTACAGTATTCAGTTGCACAGGATGTGAATTGTCCTGCTAGGCACGTCCGCGCAGATATCTGAGCTATGCTGTTTTATTGTCGCCCAGATACATTCGTCCTTACCAGGTATTTGTTCGGACATTGCGATTTAAACACTTTATTAGTGTTATTTAAAATATTAGGGGATGTTGTGAAATGAAAATTTAAATAGGTTATTTCGTCCATCTTTGAACGAGGTTTGAAGAGAGTTGTTAACCACTCAACTGGGAACGTCACTATTGGCTAGATGGCGAAACTGGGGACTTCGTTCGGAATCAATACCGTGTTTGAGCCCCTTTTTAAAAACTATTTTTTCCAATAATTTTTAATTTAGATTTTTAATTAAACCTTGTATTTTTGTAAATCTTTATTACTAAACGACGCTGTATTGCATTTTCAGCAAATTTATATGATCTCCATAAAATATGAGACGATTAAAAAATGTAAATAAAACAAGTTTTAGAACTGTGCTCAATTTTGGCTCCTGCCACAGACTTGGCAAAAGTAAACAAACCAATTTGGTTGCCGATCCCAGTTGAGTGGTTAAAGATATCGCGCAGTGTCTCATTGCAGAGGTCTATGATTCATGGTTATCACTTACGATCAGGTCTGTTAGCTAGTTTGTCTACATAGCAATAAAAAAGTACATAGTATTGTCATCAAGATTACAGGTACAGTTTTTGTGTATAGCATTATATTAGTTTGATGTTAAAATTATTTGACAACAGTTAAGTCTGGTTTTTTTTTAATTCTAAGGAGAACAGTACTAGTCTCTTATGACATTGGAATTAACTGTATATCTATCGCGAAAAAAGTAGGTACTATAATAAAACAGATTGGAGATATAAACATAAGTTAGTAGTGATAGCAATGCGGTGAAGGTCCGAACTTCTGTTTTGGTGAACACTGACACTAAATCCTTTTTGCATCGAAGTTAAAATAAAACAACATCCAACCCGTTTTGATTCGCCGATGAAAACACTTAACTTCATAATGAACTTTAATTAAATCCAATTTATTCCATTTTTAAAATCCCTAATCAGTGTGCAGTTTTGTACCGAAACTCAGCGTGTAATCGATTCAAGCGATTATTCATCACGCAATGCGCTTCTTCGATTTATAAAGATGCTGTTTTGAAGAACACGAATAATCGCACGGTCGACAAACGCAGTTCAAACCTTAACAAACTTACGTCATGCCACTCTACAGAAAGAATTTGGTAAAAAAATTGTACATTTAAACATATTTAAACGGTTTTGTATTTAGCTCACCCCGTTTGTTTTTTTTTATTATTTATTCTTCCGTCAAATTTAGTAATTCAAATTCACCCTCTTCCTGTCAACCGATTAATCTGAAATTTTGTATACACTTTGGATTTTGGTGACAATACAATTATGTTTATTCATTATCATTATAAATTCAAGATGGCCGCCGCTACAAAATGGCGGATAACGTAGGTTTTATCAATCCCATCAATATGGGTATCAAATGAAATGAATTGATAGTCTTACGACCAATAACAATATTAGGCAAATATTATAAAATGGTATAACGCCTTAGTTCACACTTCACACTAATTTACAGTCAATTGTAGGCTGTTCTTATAAGCCCTCTGTACCTACTTACTTTTGGAAGTTTGATTCTCAATATAGTCAGTACCTAATCATGCAGTTCGAAAGATGTTTCATAAAAATATATCGCGTATCTACAAACAATTGAGTTTCATTACGTGTTGTCAATATATTCATTGGTTTGGTTCGAAACAGCACCTTAAGGCTGGTTTCTGCCAAAAAATACGTCTGAAATCGAGTCGAAGCGGTTCTGTGTGTGGAAATGAGCGTTTTGTAGTTCGACATCAAAATCAATTCTTAAGATATGCGTCTTTTATTCATGAGATCGTGAGAATTCATAAAGGTACAATCATTTGGTTCGGCTTTCTCTTCTGATTAATAGGTTTGTGTGCTGAAGGTATGTTAAATTTGAGCACAATTACAACTGACACACAAGATGTAAGTAAAAACCTGGCATTCCCAAGAAAAATCTGTAGGTAGGAAGAAAATATTGTTATAAACAGTAAGATAGGACTATTTTATTTAGGGTTACTCATGACTTTTTTCTTGGTCACCAATTAGAGTATTTCATTAGTATATTTTTGTATTATTGCGTGCTTTTTCGGATCTGTTCAGAATTCTGGTGTTTAGGTAGGGTAGATACTTGCCTAATGCGGTTTAGAGTACAAACATATAATAGGTTTTTGCAATCTAATTTGTTTTATTAAATATTTCAAGTTCTTTCTGACCTATCCCAGGGTAAAACAATTATATTAAATCAGATTCAATAAACACGCCCATATAATAAGTATCGGTAGGTACCACACCTGTCAGCCTTGATCGACAACTTTGTTTAACAACAATTTCATCACCGGATTGCCGAAATTATTCTCCATCTGTGTCCCATGTTAGCGCAGCTGGTTAGCATAGATTGCTTGTAGTCATCGAGGTCGTTTTAGACCTCTCTATGTAAATAAGCGATGTACTTTGAATTGAATTATTACACACCTTAAATTTAAATAGCTACATTTTGACTTTTGAATAAGTGTTGGAATACTGGTAGCTATCAAGGAATGTTTATATTGTTAAGAGCTGATCTGTGCAATTTCGTTTGTGTCACAAAGAAAATAATATAGCATATCCACTCAACTGGCAACGTCACTATTCGCTAGATGGCGAAACTGGGAACTTCGTTCGGAATTAATACCGTGTTTGAGCCACTTTTTAAAAACATTTTTTTCCAATAAATTTGGTTTTGATTTTTAATTAAACCTTATATTTTTGTAGATCTTTATTACTAAATGACGCTGTATTGCATTTTCAGCGAAAATATATCATCTCCGGAAAATATGAGACGATTAAAAATGTAAACAAAAGGTTTTAGAACTGTGCTCAATTTGTATATCAGACTTGGCATAAGTAAACAAACCAATTTGGTTGCCGATCCCATTTGAGTGGATATAACCTTCTCCGATAAATGGATTATCCAACACTGAAAGAATTTTCCAAATCGGCCTAGCGGTTTCTGAGATTAGCGTGTTAAAACGAACTCTTCAGCTTTATAAGTATAGATTGTAGTAATTTTGTCTCAGTCTCTATCGCTTATAAAACCTTCCAAAAGCTCACATCTAATAGGAATAAACAAAATTGCATAATTATCGCTAAATCTAACCTAACCTAACCTATCTATCTACGTGACATTGACAGAGTCATCCGTAAGGAAAGAACACAGAGCAGAAAAAAACTTTTTCTTTTTTTTTCTTACTTTTTTAGAGGTGGAAACTTATTTGGTCTAAGTTGAATTTGTTGTGTCTCTCTCTGTATTGATGTAATAACTTCTACCGTTGTTTCCCAAATAAATAAAATAAAAATTGGTTGCCTGTAAAGTCGGTATACGGGCAAAGTTTTACGTGACAACGACTCGGGCATGGTTAGCCCGCCTAAGAGCGAGAGAGACAGACATAAAAAGTGAAAGGCACGCGTGCCTCTCTCTCGCTCTCATTGTGAGCGCATAACGTGAGCGGAGCGTAACGCACTTTATTGAAGTGTCACCTGGCAAACCAATTTATAAGACGTTGTCACGTCAAAAAACCTAACATTTAATCAGCTTATCTACGCAAAATTGCAAAAGCTTACCTAATTAACTTTTAACACTAGGTATATTATTGATAATATTAATGACAGATCGTCTATTGTTCACGAGGAATGAGTTGACCAATATACTGTTTTGTTATTGTTATTTCAAGGGCTTCCTTTGTACCATTGATATGCACTCGTTTTATTTTTAATCAATTTTAATACGACATTGTTGTGGTTTATAAGAACTGTCAATTGAACAATGCAGTTTGCAATTTTTCATTTTCTAGTACGCAACTTTCTATAGAAGTTGAAAGAGCGTGGATTTGTAGAAACTAAAAAACGCCTGTAAAAAGTTAGGTTATAATTTAATTTCTGACATGTGTATTTTAGTTCTAAAAAGGGTTCTAAAAATCCTTTGAAGATATGTGAAGTCCCCAATCCGCACTGGGCAAGCGTGGTGGACTATGCCTAATCCCTCTTCTGAGGAGACCTGAGCCCAACAGTGGGCAGTAATGGGTTGGTACAGGTACAGGTACAGGTACAGGTATTTTAGTTTTTAACAATCAAGACAGAATAGTTTTACCATGAAATTGAAGAACAAAGTGAAGCCAATTCAAAGTATCTTAATTGTGTGTACATGACATTCTGACATTAGAAGATGCCGATTGCTTTAGTTCATTTAGCACATTGTAGATAGTTGAGAACACTTTAGGACCATTTGACAATGCCAATCTTGGCTATTTTATACCACGCGTATTTTATAGTCGAAGTCTTTGTTTGAAGTCGTGGTGGCCGAGTGGTCGAAGCGCTTCCTTCCGAACGGGAGGTCGTGAATTCAAATCCGGCCGGCTTGTACCTCTAAATCTAAATGTGAAAAAGATTTATGTGCAATTTTTCACAACACCACTGGCTAAAAACGGTGAAGGAAAACATTGTGAGGAAACCTGCATGTCGGGAAAGGATTCTAAAAATCCTTTGAAGATATGTGAAGTCCCCAATCCGCACTGGGCAAGCGTGGTGGACTATGCCTAATCCCTCTTCTGAGGAGACCTGAGCCCAACAGTGGGCAGTAATGGGTTGGTACAGTACAGTACAGTATTTTGTAGTTACGCCAATAAGATACCTACAGCACAGTTACTAGTTTTCCTTATGTTTCTAAAGTCAATAACCGACTAAAAGCAATATGTTTGTTGTAAAATCCAAGGAGCTTTTAGATTTCCTATAGTACTGCGTAAGATGACGAACGATGAAAGATGTACTCAAAGGATAATAGCACTTATTCTTTAGTGCTAAGAGGTCAAAATGGTGTGTCACAATAAATGCTTAGTAATTTTGCTCTGCAAATTGTACTTTGGTTTAGGGTTGACATAATCTAATGTTGAAGAAGCGAATTATTGTCGTTCAATTTTATTCTTTATTTCCTACCACATAACTAACAAATTACTTTATTTAAGGAAAGTATTGGATGAAAAATTAGGTAAGAAATAGTTAGGAAATTTTATAAAATCTCGTGTCTCATACGTGCCGATTACGAAAAATAATGGTTACTGCAAGAAACTGATCAAAAAACTATGTTACAAAAATATTTTATTCATATCAGCATCGTAAAGGAGACAGATAAGTTTAATTATTTTTAAGGGCGGTGCAACGGGAAAGAGTGCCGTGGGCGTAACGCGTCGCGCCGTCCCTCACAACCCCGTGCTGGGTTCTGGCCTCAGCCGGGGTTCGGACGCTGAGTGTTAGCGGTTGGAGGTTTTAGTGCGGTTCAACTCCCACATACGGTGATTCCCTCCAACTAAAAAAAAAAAACTAAATCTTATTACATATATAAAAAGCAATGTACCATTACTAAAGTCAGTTCTATGGTAGATTTGTATGATTAGTTTATTTGATTTAATCAACGAAATATACAATTTGTTGCACTAAGAAGAGCTAGAATCTTTTTTAAGAAAGCCCTTAATCAACTTGAAAACAGATCATTTCGTTGAGAAATACGGAAACCGTAATGATGGTAAATTTTAAAATCTAATCAGCAATTCTTAACCTGAAGGTCCTGCATTGACACAAACATAATCCGTTCAGAAATTCCAAACAGGAAGGTGTCGTAAAACGTAATAATCCGTTAAAAAATTCCAAACTCGTAGACCCTGAATCGAAACCAAAACAGATTAATCCGTTCAGAAATTCTCAACAGGAAGGCCCTGAATCGTAACGAAACATCTCCTGCGCCCGGCAAATATGATGGATTGGTTTTAGAACGCGTGGGCAAACCGCGACCAGTATGCTAATTTCTAACCACACAACATACAGCACCTTCAATTGTTTTACTGCCGTTCAACGTACCCACGACATTACAAGTTTGCCGATTACGGTAATTATTATTCAGCGCAGGTCGAATAACTCACAGATATCGTATCTTGTTGAATTAAAAACAATGGAAGTTACAGTCAATGTTTGAATAGGAATGTTTGTTATTTCATAATACTGAAATTTAATATTCATTGCCAAGAGACACAGTCGAATGTACAACAGTACCTATTAATGTACAGTATAGTAAGTTTTAAGAAACATTATTTGCTAATAACACGTAGCTCTGAATGACACAAACTGAACACCGATAAATCAGAAGGCTGTTTACAAATTCTATGAAGACAGCGCTCATCGTTTCATCAACAAAGGATATCGTTTTAAAACAAAAACACGTTGACAATGGAAAACAAACAGTGGTGTTGACAGTTCGTCTGAATTCAACAATAATAGCAATGCGCGAAACATGATCCTTGCGCATCCAAACATTTCTGACCGAAACAATGGCGGCGAGATATTCCCGCGTGAATTTGACAGCGCGCGAACAACGTTTTCACTCATTTTGAATTGATTTTGTAATCGTTGAGCAAATGTTACAAGTGTATAATTATTCGCGGTATCTGATTTTATTGTTTTTCATACAATTATGCAAACCTGTGTTTACTCGTCAGTCGTCATTTGTTACGTCAGTTGACAAGCTAAATTACTTGTGTGGATTTAAGATTATCTTGCTAAGATTAGTATGTGGACTGTATCATGTAACTACGCGATTCACATAATGTTTTTTACATAATTTTGTGTATGTTACATGTTAAGTTGGACGACGTCTGCATCAGAGAACTCTCATTGTCACAGTTATAATAGAGGGTCTTAAGAATTTTACTGTCGAAACAGATTGTACCTACGCTAGGTTCATATCGCTTCTTTGCTTCAACAACGTGTTAAATCCTCATAAATGTTCTTGAAATGTCACATTACTAAAGCAGACAGAGATAATTACAATTTAACATAGATTAACACTTCATTAGACTATACTAACTCGACAATTAAGATGACGAAAATCTTGTTAACAATATTACAGTTCCGTCTTTGATGCACGATTGGTTTGCGGTCACCACTCGTGCGGACCGCCATGCGTTTACCAGTAGTAATTTACTATCTATAAACAAACGATTTAGAGGTTAATAAAACAAGGTTTCAACAAAATGGCTAATAAGGGTTTACGGTTGGACGTGTAAACATCGCAGGGGTCACGAATAAACGGGCAATTATATTATTAACATACGTTCGTGCTGATTGCTCTATCGGTACGACAGTTTAACGGTAGTTATAGGGCTGAACTGCTATATTCTCCGGAGTAAAAGATAATACAAAGTTAAAGATTATCAAATTTTGAAACGAATGATAAAGTCATTATTATTTTGGATGGCCACACTAGACCCAATGACTAGAAGTTAATAAACTTTTTAAAAGTTGTATATTTGTCAAACGTTTGACAACCCTAATCGACCCTAGACCAATTCATCCAAGTCTTAAACCTTTAAAAACAAACACCGCTTAAAAGTTAGTTAGTCTTAAAAGCCCGTATCTGTTTGCCAAACATTTGAGATCCCTAACCGAGACTAGACCAATTCTCCTTGGTCCCAGCCAAAAAAACCTCTTAAAGTTGGCCGTATATGTTTGCCAAACGTCTGACATCCCTATCCGGGCCTAGACAGATTCGTCTTGGTCCCAACCGGCTTGTGTTTTAGATGAGAACATGACCGATAAATGTATCATAAAAAAGCAGTTTAAGTTTTTATACACGGACGTGTGTTAGTAACTCTGTCTGTTTTAGTTTACACTTACAGAACATTACATGTGAACGCGACGAACATAATACACTAACATGTATGTTAATCATCAATACAACAGTAGTTCGAAGATTTAGTTGTTGAACTTGAAGAAAAGACAAGCCTTATGGCTTAAGACGATGGGCTAATAAGTGACGATAAAAATATTTAGGAGTAGAACAATCATTGATTTATCAAATACTAGAAGCATGATATTCTGAATGCCTATATTTTTTTGTAAATAACAATAGCTTTTTAAGTGTAAATTATACAACGGACCAGCGTAAATGCAAATTAAAAATCCACTATAGAGCACGCTAGACCATCTAACAATCCGAAACAAAATAACAAAACAACATTGAAGTCAATAATCGTTGATAAGGTCACATCCGGCTACAAAACGACCATCGTAAGAATCTCTGTTAGGACACGTTATAAAAACTATAAAGTAGTCTGTATATCGATTTGCAATAATAATATTATGTAAATTTGCAAAAGGCATCGTGACTAAGTATAGGTTTGCGCGATAAAATCTTAAGAAAAAAGCTTTTAATTGCTCAGTAGCGATATCATTTTCAAGCTCACTTCGAAAATCCTTAATGTTAGTTATAGTTTGTTTTATTGATTGTAAACAGTTTTAAAGGGGCTTAAGATATGGATCCGTTTTATACCAAACAAACGAGACGACCCTATAGTTTCACCTGACGACCGGTCATGGCCGACAGTGAATCATCTTTAAATAGGTACATCTATTTAGGAGCAAAATATGGTGTTTCTACGCTTGAAATTATGTCATCTAATTTGGATGGAATTTACTAATGACATTTTAAGTTGATGCCATCACGTGAAGACAAAGAAACTTCTGGAATCATTTATGCAACAAAACCGATTTAAAATGTGATAAATACAATCTTCAAGAACTCTTTAATATAATGCGTCCTATTATAGAGATTTAATGCAACACTAGCTTCAACAAAAGAACAGATCAATCGCTATTCGTTGTTACGTAGCATGAGTATGACATGACTGGTTTGATGCGAGTTAACACTGAGTGAAATGGAACGCGATAATTTGAGAGAACGTTCTTTTTCTGATTTATTCCCTTCGTAATATAATCTGTGGTTTTATTAGAGCGCTTACTTTGATGTTTGACATTCACTGGGATATAAATTTGTTGTTAATTAAATGAAATTGTTTAAGTATCTATTTCAAGAGCTTAATTATGTTTATTGATTAAACTCTGTTATAAAACACGACTTTATTTAAAACGTAATGTGTCGTGGGGACTTCATTTTAACTAGGTCTTGGTGTCAGATCTTAGATCAGTGACGGCGTCCTGTCTGTTTCTACCGCAAATTGGTCATACGTTCCGGTCTGGAAATCTTATACTTAACAGAGACAACAAACAGTCATAGTCTAAAATAATGATAGAATTATAAAATTCCCTGATAAATTATTCAAACCGTCTGCAACCTAAAATGTCAGGGAAGCACAATGTAATCGCTACCCACACGTACAAAACAAAACGTTGATACGTCAAAATTGCCTACGCGGTCGAATTAAGAAGACATTTATTCAGTCAAAGTGCAAGATGAGTAATTTAAGTTCCGAAATAGTTCGGTTATAGAGATGTTATAATGACTATGGCGTCGCGTTTTGTTGCGCAGACATTCCGCATCAAGTAGGTGTTGATGTTTATTTTAATTGTTCGCCTTATCCGGCGTCGTGTTAGCACAGCGACCCACATAATATTGTTATTTAGTGCGGGCAAGCCATTGTGTTACTAACGGTTCATAGATAGCATTCGAACTCTGCTTATCCGGCGGTTTTCGTTCGGCCGTACTTGTTTGTTTTGTTGCTAATTCATTACTAGCGCATTTGTCGATAAGATCTCTGTTGACTCCGGTGTAATTACCGCTTGACATCAAAGCAAAATTACACAGTTAGCCGGCTCGTAAAAGCGTTACAACGTTTATTAATTCGGTGTTAAAGGCGGCGGCTTCGATTTCTGTTTATAAAATGTCGACACACATTAGGCGGGTACACAAAAATGCCAGTCGGAGGCGGGGCTTGCGGCCGTTGCACCTGACGATCGCGCAGGCGCATTCCTCACGCACTCCTTTTTATGCTACACTACGAGTTTAGCTGCACCATTCTAATCTGATCCGTCATTGGCATCGCACGTCTAAACGCCGGCGATACGTAGGGTGAGATCACATTACACCGGTCCCGAAACAGGAACGTAACATTCATTTTTTTTAAAGTATTCTCGTCTTTGTTGCGCGGTAGTTCGGTCCAAAAGTTTTTAGGCGCCAGCACCTAAGGTCGTAAACGCTTCAGAATAGTTTTAAGCATGGGAGTCAATATTTACTGTTGTTCGTTTGTAGGTTAGATTTATGACCCTTTGAGTCCACAGTCGTTTTGTCGGTAGAATTAGCGGGTACACACGAAAAAGCGGTGAATTTTTAATTTGAAGCTTTTGTAAATAATGATGAATTAGAATCTACGTATGAATAATAGACTTTATTAAGCCTATAAAATGGGCCTTTGTGGTTTACGGACGTAGTGGTAACAATTCGTCATTGTTACTAGATATTCAATTTCCGTTGAAGGTCGCTCACGTATGACAGTAAATTGGTTTGAATTCATGCCGTTGAAAGTACAAAAAGTGTCAGTAGTTAGTTAAACTTGCGTTCGTATCATGGTAGATTTAAACCACAAGAAACGGGGTCGAAACCGCGAAAGAAAGATACAAAGACATAAAACGAACAAGAAAAACGTAAATTTAGTTAAAACAAACAACGTTCATGACCCACAATATGCGTAAATGAGAAAGCGGGAAAAGCTAAATTTTCACTTCGACCTGTATTTGCTGAGCACTGAACGGCACTTTTTTGAATTTATTGTTTTAAATTTCGAATACGCGTATGTGTTTAAGAAATTATTCACATTGGCCTGAAACTGATCGTAAAATTCATCTAAATTCGATTGATTTAAGAAATTTGCAAACGAAAACCAAATTCGAGAAAATTCAGCTCTAACTCAATAAAACAACAAAAAAAACAGGTTAATTACAAAATTAATGACATAGATTACCTTCGTCAACGACCTTGTACAGCTAATGTCAAATAATAAAACGTCAAAAAAACCTTTGCTTGAAATTAAATCATAAAAGTGAATTGTACAAACTGTGAGTTAATAGATATCGTAAAGTTGATAACAACTCGCACTGATAACAATTTCATTGAATAATGCGTAAGTAGTTAAACTAACATGGAAGTTTGCTTAAGTAAGATATTACGATTAAGTATAAACAACATCCCTAGCCCATAGTGAGGTGCTTAGTGCATAAGAACGGACACAAAAAATAGTCTGTGATTTGGAGTGTCGTATTGTATCGGAAACTAAAGCTTTTGAGCTAAAAGTTTTTGTTTTGTAACGATTACATATTATTACTAGCTGACTCGCGCAACTTCGTCTACGCCGAAAAAAAAAATTAGGGGTGGACTACCCCTAACATTTAGGGGATGAAAAATAGATGTTGGCCGATTCTCATAGGTACCGGATAAGCACAAAAAATTTCATCAAAATCGGTCGAGCCGTTTCGGAGGAGTTCAAGTTCGAACACCGTGACACGACAATTTTATATATTAGATTTCAGTATTATGAAAATTTTCCCAGGCCATAAGTTAAGTTAAGAAGCTAAGCGAGTTATCAGCTAATTTTAATTTATTTCGATTTTAACACTCAACAATACCGTAGTTTCTTATTAGTAAAAGAATTTACGTAATTGGTTCAGTAGATCTAAGTTTGCCTCCTACAACCACAAACATCACGACAATACTTCAGATTTATAAATTAGTGTGGATTTTTCCATATTCGGCTGAGTATTTCGTATTTAAAACTTTTTTGAGTATTATAGATTTTATAAACCTATCTACGGGAACAAATAAGGCAAAAACGTACAAAACAGACTTTTATTCTGATTAGAAATTCAGACATTTTCTAACACCTAAACTTTGCAAAGTGAAACTGTGTAGTTTTGATTAGGTATAGGTTCAATATTTAAACAATCTTAAAGAAACAGTTTATGATGTTATATTCTTAAAACTGTTGTGAAATGACATCCGTTGGTTCATATTTCACTACTAAGTTACCTCGAGTTCTCTATAAAATAGGAATTAAAATATTCTTACGCAACTATATTCCAACTAATCTAATATTAAAATTGAGCAGACAATAAAACGTTGACACAGCGTTTATCATTAATAAATTTCGACTTTCTCTTGTTTCACGAGCGAAAAAATTTGCATATTATGTACATTGAATGTTCCAAAGCGTACGATCATCGTTCAATTCATTAATTATAATAATGTTGAATTAGCAGCTACTTGCGCACGAGCATCTAAAATATCTGCTACGTCACCTATGTACTTCGTTAGTAAAGCATTTGTCAAGATAATTGTCCGAACGTAACCATTTTTGGAGCTAATACAATAATATTTGAACAATCTTTATTTACACTAAGGCAAGGTTGATATTCGTAAATATTTTGTAACATGCAGAGTGGTGTGGTTTTTCAAGAGTAGCCTTGGCTTTGACATCGTGTCACGTGCAGTAGGCTTGTCGAAAAAATATCGATACATCGATATATCGATATATTTTTTTAAATGTATCGATATTTTTGAGCGATATTTAATTTTTCGATATATCGAGGTATCGATATAAAATTACAAGTTATGAAAAGGTATAAAATTCGATATTTTTTATGATTTTAAAATCCTAAAAAATAATACTTTTGATACTAACATTTTTTAACAATTTTTTTTTTTTTTGTCTATCCGTCAATGTCATTTCATTCAGTGTCAGTGTCTGTCGAGTGTCGCACACCTATCCGTCCGGTCTGTTATCCGTTATAACCACAACGCGATCGTGTTTCTACCTGCAATTGAGTTGATTTGCAGTTCCGACATAGCTCTTAAGTATTTGATATCGCCTGCGTCCTCGGTTTCTTCAGAGAGAGTGGCATCTGCTGTAAATCTCGCAGTACCCAATAACAGAAGTCGGCTTACAGCCGAGCACGTAAATCAAAGAGTCTTTCTTATGTCTGTATCAGATGAATATTGGCTTGATTAATAAATAATTAAATTATTCATTGTTATTCTTCATTTATTAAAAATTATGTCTATAGATTAGTATTTATCTAGTAATGTAAGATGAAGTAAATTAGGCCAAATATTTTTTCTTCGTATCGTACCGATATATCGATATATCGATATTTTTAAATAAAAATATCAACATCGATATTGATATATTCAAAAAATATCGATACAATATATATCGATATTTTATTACATTTCCGACATCCCTAACGTGCAGCCGAAACGGGTCGCTTTGTATCTCTTTGTACGATCACCTTGACAGTAATGACAGACGACTCGAATGCTCGCTAATAAGTAAAACAGGAAGACATTTTAAATAGCTACCGTGTTCTCGTAACATATTTCATTGCTTTCATTTTCTTAATACTGAAATATGACATATCGTTAAATGGAACAGCTTTAGCTCAAAAGGTTAATAGTTTCACACATCTTAATAGCATGCCATATTATACTCTAATTCTCAGACTATAAACTTTAAAATTATAATGATCGATTCTGATGCACAAAGCACTTCACTAGGGACTAGGGATGTTGTTTATTTGCATATTATCGATGAGTAAAAATAACGATAAGTGCGGGCCTCAACAGGGTTAGTTATCGCGTACACAATGTTGTCACAGGTGCCTTAACAAACGTAAGAGAGTTATTATTTACTTAAAAACCGAAATTATCGACTACGTCTACGGACTCATTATCTGATTAAAACTCAACATAGTACACAATATGTGCGTCTCGCTTGCTCTTATTTAAATATGTATGTTGTCGTCCTTGTCTAAAATGTTTGCAGGTTAGATTTCTGAGTGACTGTTGAACCATATAATGTATTTATAGCGGAAATAATGCCATAATGCTAGGTTTTATTTTATCGTCATTTGATCTACTATTGTAATGTTAAAAGCATAAATGGTTCTTTCATTGTTTCATTTGACTGTTAACGGATTAATTAAGGTGGAGGTATTGTTTGTTAATTGTCAAGGTAATTAGCATGTGACCGTCAAAAACTGTGTGACGTCATAATACGTATGGTTGCACATACGTCCTTCTTCATATTATAGTATTCAAGAGCAGTAATGAAGACGTATTTTATATTTGTTGAAACTTTCATTAACCCACAGAATAACGTTAACCTCTAGTTTCAATGAAAAACTTTATTGCAAACATGGCGTCGATGATTGCTGGCAATTAAATTACTGTTGAACCGGGCGCGGTCATACACCTAGTCAGTAAATTCTACTACGTCTCAATAGCATTTACGAGATGAGATTGTTGACAACAGATCATTTAAGTTTTTATTCTGATAAGATTTGAACACCTTCTTCCATTTTTTTTATTCCAATACAGATAATATGTTAACAATTTTCCAGGTAAACCTTTATCTATACATATAATTCTACCGTTAATCAATCAGTGTCCAACTGGTACTATAGCCCTATCGAATCATAACCCATCACTATAGCGTGCCCGTACACCTAAAACAGTATTGTCAATACTTGTGACAGAAGCAGAGATGGGATTTAAAAGTCATAACAGTTTAATTGTACTGTTATAAAAAAATAGCAATAATAGCGTTTGAGTAGCATACTTTAAACATCTTTTAGATATTGAAATTGTGTTATTTGTATATACGTTAAGTGAATTTAGTTCTATGTATTACGTACGTAAAAGACATGAAAAAAAGTAGAACATTATACGATTTTGGAACTCGATCCTAAAATATAATTAAGTTTTTCAAGTATTATTTATTCTAAAACATGGACATGCTATTTTTGAAAATGGGTTTTTAATTAACACTTTCTTTAACATGCTATTTTTTTGTATCTTTTCCCATCCCTCGATCGAAAGTATTGTCAATACTTTTTTAGGTGTGCGGGCACGCATAGGGTAAGAATACTTGATAATTGTAAGCTACCCGTCTCTAATCCAGTCGTATGTGACCTTAGGAATCACTCGTCTATATCCAGTGTCGAATGAAAGTCTAGGCACAGTAATAACATTAGCTTTCACTAGCTTCCATGTTTTCTCTGCGGTACTATAACATGTGATAACTATGAGAATGTTGATTTTCTATAGTTAAGTGTTGCATTGTAACTTGTAACGCCCTTCCGTGAGAATTATGTGTATAATCTGTAGTGAAGTTTTTTTTTCTGTATCAATGGTCACTGACTACAGATCGGAAGAGAAATGAATTAAAATGGGCAAAAGGTTCACCATGGAGCCATGAATTTTGGGGGACAATAAATAATAATTACTAAAAATCTTTTGGCGTAATAATTAAGCATTAAGTGTTTGAAATTTTCTCATAAGCACACATACTGATAGATCGCATATTTTAGCCATTTTACTATAGAGATTTTACTAGTAAAACTTCTGAATGTAAATGAGCAAGTACTAGTCAGTTCCCCCGTATGGTCTCGCCGTGGACAGCAATGATTCATGTGCATGCATGCGTAAAAACGACCTCGATTCTGTTTTAGTTATTGTTTCACTACATTTGTTAAATATTTGGACGACTTTCTAAACCTTTTCAGTTGTTTGCTTGTGACTACATTTTTCAGAATTTTTAATGAGCTTTGTCATGTTCATGCATGCATGTTTTTAGCAGTTTTAAATGGGTTGTATTCTGTTTTCTGTGGTGGGTATATACCAAAACCATGTATAATGGAATATAAATTAATGGAAATGAAAATGGAACCTAAACTGAATAAACGGAGATTCTATGAAACCATTTGAAATTTAATTACTCTGTACTACGAGTTAATATTAAATTGATTTTACCCAAACGATTTTTTTTTGTTTTTACATTTGACTCCGCATTCTTCTGGAAAGCTATCCTTACCCTACTAAATTTAATAATCTACCCGCAGTACTCAGTCTTCCCGCGATCATGGCGCTTGCAACAGTGCTGAAATATCGGGATCGCTCATTTATTCGGGTATTTGCCCACCTCTCACTCCCACCACTGTAACTCCTGTGTAGCCAGGATCCACAGCGGCGACCATCGCGACTCTGAGCAGTGAAGCCCAGGAACCCGAGGGAAAGCTAACTTGTCTTGGGCCCCATCGCTCATTTAATAAAAATCGTGGTAAGAACCCGTTTAGTAACAGTGTAAGTGATGTATTCATACTATTCCATACACTACAGTAACTAAGTACCTATCCACTAAATGCGCGAGTGTGACCGTCAAAACTATGCGAATTTTTTAACCTAGTCGTATGTACACTTACGTCAGTCATCTAAGGTGTTTGGTATAATGAGGCCCACTTTAGGGTTGACTAATTATCGGTTTATAGATCTAGATGTTAAGATAACAATGTTTTTATAGCGTATCAGTTAATACTAAGTATATCGCGTACCTAGTATTATACTAAGTATGTTTGTTTACTAAAGAAGAGTAACAATTAAGGAAAGGATAGTTTTATAGAACTTTTATTTAAATTATATATAAGAAATTATCAGTTTTATTTTAGCTTGTGTAGTGAAGCAATGAAAGGGCTGATAGTTTATACTAGATACGTCTAGTTTTGCAATTGTGTTTTGTGTTGAGGAAAAGTGTTTAAGTATACGATATTCTAAGTTATTCAAACTATATCTTTGAACACTAACATGTCCAAAATATATGATGAGAATTAATAAATCTTATTGTTAAAGGTTACTGTACGCTCATACTTAAATAGTATTTAATTTTCTATTAATTTTTACTAATTTTAATATAATGATAATTATCCGTGCAATAAACTTCGCGGGTCAAAGACCAGTGTGGATGAATGTCACAAAATTCATGATGAAAAAATATTTTAATTTTATTTTATTAGTGTCCGTTCACACGCCAATAAAATACCGTTTATTGATCATTTCTTTAAAAAAATATACTCAAAACTTTTTTGTGTTGTAGAAATCGCCTATAACGTGTCATAAAAAATATTGAAAAGTATAAAAATAACACTGTTTTTATGATAAACTATTTCAAAAGCAAGACAGAACGTTACGTAATTAGTATTCGAGTGATATCGACAAAACATTGAGAAAGTTATTTGTTATTATCTAATTTGATTTCTTCATTTAGTTATGAGTTTGTAATGTGGTAGGAAACGTACGTATTTTCATAAGGATTTGGGTTTAATTTCATTTACTGAGGGCAGTTTTGGTTTCTAGAACATTGGTATGTTGTGTTTACAATACGAAAACATTGATAATTATTGCTGCTCCAGCCAATTATTGATGTTAGAAAACGTTTTGCTGTATTATTTTATTAACTTCAAATCCGTTACTCCGTCGTCAAAGTGTTTGTAGGCCCACTGTCGCACACGTACACACTGTGCATGTATATCTTTACACTAGCACTTAGTCTCTACACCTACACGTAAATATTGTTCAATAGATTGCGTTCCTAATTCGAATTTTTGACAACTAATCTTTATCAAAATTAGTGATGTGCCACACTTACCCGATTAGATTCCAGAGCTTCGGCACTATGCTCCTCCTTTTGACGGAAGCAATTTGTGCACTTGCTCTTATTGAAGATGTTAGGTGCAAATTTCCTGCAATCCGATCGCCCAGACATGATTGTCAGAGGTCAGGGTCATTCAACGTTCACTATGTCACCGTGCACAGCATCATGGTACAGTTGAACACAAACACTTGACGATTTCTCGCCTTTTTTTCAAAATCGAACTCGTAGTTTATCACGCGCGCACCCACCGGTAAGTGAGCTATCAGCAAAATCACTGCAAGTGAAGTGAGCGCTAACGTCATTCAAAAAACACATGCACTAAACACAATCTCCTTCGGCAACCGAACACCGAAGTAGTCGTACAATCGGGTAAACAATATTCGTATACACGTCAAAACATAAAACAATAAACATCGATATTACAACGAACACGCGGAGTCCACGAGCACACAACGAAACAACCGTCCGTCCATTTTACATCTGATAGAATAGAAACTGTGCGGTCTCGCAGTCTGTGCGCTCAGTCAGTTGTCAGTTTGTTGTTTTACAACTTCTCTTTGCTTGTGTCCGTATTTCAGGCTACGTGTAGTAGTGTTTCTTTCAATGTGTGATTCATTTGCTATCTCGCTTTTTCATACATCAAAATGTTAGTTTGTCCTTGTCACACGTTTCATTAAAAATTTCGTTGCGCGCACCGCCATCTATCGATGAGTACAATATTTATTTTCGGATAGCGGCGCATTAGCATTCCGTTTGGTTCTGAATCACAACGTGAGAAGCGGTTCTAAAAGCAATAACTTACACTGAGGTATCGATAGATGTCACTAATAAAATAATAATTTATATTTTTGTAAGATATTTCACAGAAGTATATTAATATTATGATCTGAATAGGTGGTAAAAGCTAGTGCAATAGTAAACTAATTTAAGGACTTTACGAAACTGGTTTCTTAATTGAGTTGTTGTCTACGGACTGATGATTAATTTCGTGCCGTTAAATGCAACTAAAAATAAAATGTTATCATTCCTCCTAATTCGGAAAAAACAATACCAACAAATTTCGATGATTCTTTTAAATTTGTTTAAAAGATGATAATTTGCACTTAGGTTTCGTATCAAATTGATAAAATTCGACAAGTACCTATTTTTGGATAATTATTTATTTTTAAATATTATTTCTATAGCTTGCTAATACTTACGCTAAACTTTGAGCTGTATAGATAGTGTCAAGTAATTTTCCTAGAGGTGGCATTTAAAAATTGCACCCTGTATACTTCCCAGCATTAATGGCTTTGTAGGGGACGCGATTGCAGGCATGCACTTTTTTATGCAAGCAGCAATATATAAGTGCAGTGCGTAGCGAGACTCCCCAGTCGTCCGCGTCCGTCTATCTCCCTCCCGATAAACCAGTCTTGCAAAGCGACCTCGAGGCGCTTCTCGGTATGGGGAACTCCGTCATTCTGGCGGGGGACCTCAACTGCAAGCATGCTAGGTGGGGTTGCCTCGCCACAACCCCGAACGGCAGACGTCTCGATAGTCTGATTGACGTCCTGGAGTTCGATATCGTAGCCCCTCTCGAACCGACTCATTATCCGTACAATATCCAGCATCGGCCGGATATCCTGGACATGGCCCTTCTCAAGAATGTGACATTGCGCTTGCATTCTATCGAGGTGCATTCTGAATTAGATTCGGATCACCGCCCGGTTATCATGCAGTTAGGCCCCCCGCCTTCAGCGGAACCCATCATGAAAACCGTCGTCGATTGGCACGTCTTAGGCGCCAGCCTGGCGGACGCCGTTCCTCCTTCTCTCTCTGAAGGCCCGGACCAGTCCACTCCTTCCCTTCAGGAAACAACAGAGGCGCTTCACGCATTCACTTCAGACATCAAGTCTCACGTAGATAGGGCATCGAGGCAGGTCGAGGCGGATGCTTTTCTCCGCTTCAAACTGCCCGATGAAATTAGGGAGCTCATCCGAGCTAAAAACGCCTCGATCCGAGCCTTCGACTCCTACCCCACCGTGGAGAACCGGGTTCGCATGCGCGCCTTGCAGCGTGATGTGAGACGTCGCATCGCAGAGCATCGAAACTCCAGATGGGGTTCCTTTCTTGAAGGAATCAAACCCTCCCACTTAGCGTACTGGCAGTTAGCTCGGACTCTAAGGAACGACTCGACTATGACGTTGCCGCCTCTCAACCACCCCGCTGGTGGCCGCGTAGCGTTCGATGACGATGAGAAGGCGGAGCTGTTGGCGGACTCACTGGAGGCCCAGTGTACGCTCAGCGATGCCACCGCGGACCCCGCGCACGTCGAAATGGTGGACAGGGAGGTCGCTCGCAGATCTTCCCTTCCGCCCACGGTCTCTTTACCCCCGTCACCTCCGACGAGGTGAAAGATCTCATAAAGTACTCGAAGTCTCGCAAGGCGCCCGGCTCCGACGGCATCTCCAACAGAGTTCTCAAACTCTTTCCCGGGCAACTTATTTGCTTCCTCGTCACCATTTTCAATGCCGCTATGACACACTGCGCCTTCCCGGATATCTGGAAAGAAGCAGAAGTTATCGGCATTCCTAAAATCGGTAAACCCCGTAACGACCCGAGTAGTTACCGTCCCATTAGTCTCCTTCAGTCCCTAGGCAAACTGTATGAGCGGGTGCTCTACAGACGTCTCTGGGACTTTGTGTCTTCCAACAACCTCCTCCCCGACGAACAGTTTGGCTTCCGCGCCAGACATTCGTGTACCCAACAAGTGCACCGCCTCACGGAGCACATCCTTTCCGGTCTGAACAGTCCCGTCAGGCCCGTCTACACGGGCGCCCTCTTCCTCGATATCGCGAAGGCGTTCGACAGAGTCTGGCACAACGGCTTGCTGTACAAGCTGTACGAACTGGGTCTGCCAGATCGTCTCGTGCTCATCATTCGAGACTACCTGTCGAATCGCTCGTTTCGGTATCGATTGGAGGGCGTCCGCTCCTCCTCTCGTCCCATTAACGCCGGAGTCCCTCAGGGCTCCGTCCTCGCCCCCCTACTTTTCAGTTTGTTTACGAGTGATATTCCTCGTACTTACCCCACCTCACTGGCTCTCTTCGCCGATGATACTGCCGTTTTCTATTCTGATAGAAACAGGGCATTCATCGTCAAACAACTTCAGGCAGCCGCCACAGCATTAGGTCATTGGTTTCGGAAGTGGCGCATCGAAGTGAACCCTGCGAAGAGTACAGCCGTGCTCTTCGAAAGATCCGCGAGGCGTCTCCCGACTGCGGAGTCCCGCAGACGTATTCTCCGGAGGAATGAAACTCCCCCAGTCACTCTCTACGGTCGCCCCATTCCCTGGGCCCGTCAGGTTAAATACCTAGGTGTCATTTTCGATCGTGCCATGACCTTCCGTCAGCACATCAAAGCCGTGCGCGATCGCGCCGCCTTCATCCTCGGTAGACTCAACCCCATGATCTGCAAGCGTAGTAAATTGTCACTTCGTAATAAGTTGACTCTTTACAAAACTTGCGTCAGACCCATCATGACCTATGCAAGTCCAGCGTTCGCTCATGCGGCGCGTTCCCACCTAAATTCCTTCCAGGTCCTGCAGAATCGGTTTCTGCGAAAGGCCGTCGGTGCTCCGTGGTATATGCGGAACGTCGACCTTCATGATGATTTCGACCTCGTCCCCGTCTCAAAGTTCTTGAAGCAAGCTTCCGAGCGATACTTCAAGACCGCGGAGGATCACAGTAATCCTCTCATCGTAGCCGCCGCGAACTACGCGCCCGACCCTGCCCACGCCCGTATCGCGAAACGCCGACGCCCGCGACACGTTCTCACGGACCCTCCCGACGCCCTTACGACGCTGCTCGCTGACAGCCCTAACGCTGACAGACCGAGACGGCGCCCCGGATTCCTCGCCCGTCGTCGTCGAGCTCGACGAAGAGTTCTACGTGCCCCATGAAGCGTCATCATCATCACCCGTTTCCTGCAAGTTCGTCTTAGTTTGTTATTTAATAAATTATTTTCTGGTGTACTGCTTTTCATTATTTGCACGCCCACTGAGTTTCTTGCTGGTTCTTCTCAGTTGGGTCGCGTTCCGAATCCAGTGGTAGATTCATTATGTGCTAACAAGTTGCCTTGCGGCGACTTTTAGCAGTCCTTTCCTACCCTTTCTCAGCAGAGCCCCCTCTGAGCTCGCACCTCCATCCTGGCGAAGCTGTAAAGGCCTGAGGGCCAACAGCGATTCCTCCTATCCCAAAAAAAAAAAAAAAAAAAAAAAAAAAAACTCCCCAGTCGTCCCGTTAAGAGCATAGCGTACGCTCGCGTCCACACATTATTATTATGTAATCATATTCATTATTGTTGTATTGTAAACAGTGACAATAAATAATGATAACTAGAGTCAGTTGTTCATTTTAATTAAATGGTATCTACCAAATAGATACTCAAGTAATTTATAAAGGGATATCTCTTTCCGCTATAAGAGATACCCCAAAGTGGTGACCATCCGACAAGAACACGACTCCTTCAAGATCATCACACCCCGCATCGCGCCAGCCAGCTTCAGCCTGTTTGGGTACTTCGTCCACTAGCCGCAACGCAGCGTGGCCTGGTCGAACCCTCATCGGCTTGACATTGGGCACACTGACTACAAGGACCGGTCAGCAAAGCAGAGCATATCTCTCCTGGTCAGCACGTAGCATCGGCCCCGCACGGCAGCATGTCCGAATCATTGGAGCCCGTGCGTCAACAATACAGTTCCGACTCACTGAGACTTCTTTCACTGGCATTGGCGATTCAAGCACACAAGACGCGGAAGGGGAGAACACACAAGTAATTAGTTATGATATATACGTGGAGCTGTGAAAATATGAAGAATAGTGTAGGTTAAATACGCAGGCTGCTGAACGGACGACTCCCTGCAAGGTATTCACATCGACTGCAGGTAAAAGCAACAAGATTTAAAACAATTGGATATTAGAAAAAAGTATACAAGATATATAAGACAGTTAAGGGCGTAATATGGCACAGGAACTAGAGCAACGCTGTATTGGAGGACAAGTAACGAGATTCAGTCATAGTAATCGACAAGCGAAGACCAAGGGAAACGTCGTAACTCCAGCATTGTAATTATCGGAACACCGGATGGTATAACGAGCAAAACTAGCCACTACCATTGATCCGGAAGAGATGACACGTGGGAGAGCACCCAAGGATTTTCGGGAGAAAAGCATACCCAGAGGAAATGCCGTTGAGATCGCCACATTTTATGGTGGGAGACATACTTGGTCGAGATATATTATGTCGAGAAGAAGTCGAGGAGAACTGTAGAAACGATGGACAAGTCAAGTCGTGGTCCAATATTCTATTTCATTCTCCGTAACTTATAACGTGTGAATATATAACTTGATGCCAAATTTAACGTCTTGCTATTAAGAGGCGACGTGACAGCGATATTTGCATTCCTGTATTGCCTTTTGTATTATTTGTAGTTTGTTTATTTTAACGTTTTGTCATTAAAGTATTTTTGTGTTTTTAATAATTTGTCACACTCTTATTGGAAATAATCAAACTATGTATATGCTATAGTATTTTATGAGTCTTTAAAGTAATTAAGTAAAGGGACAAAACCATCTTAATTAACTTAGAAATGATGACTAGTTTCAACTTTGTATGAAATAGTGACATGTTTATGAAGTGAAAATTGTAATATGTTTTAACAAAATTTGAATCAGTAATGTTATGTGTAAAAGATTCAATATATTTTGATTCGTATCATTGATTTATGGCAATGAGAACTACTTAACGAAAGTAATATTTAAAAATCTAAGTGGAATAAGTTATAGTTCTCGTAATATTTCATCACAAAAAGCAATGATTTGTTATAAGTACTTTGTTATAAGTGTGAGAAAACACCGAGTCAACAATTCGAGTGTTCGTTGTATCTCAAGTTTTAAACGATTTAAGATGAAATATTTTCAAGTAAAAAAATGATTGATTTAAGAGTAGCGAGTAAAAAACGTTAGCACTTCGACTGTTGCTTAACGATAAAGCGCATTCGAAGTAAATCTCAAGTACCTACCCTAATACGGTACAGCCGCTTACAAAAGTTTTAACATTACTTAGTTTTATTTTATTTTATTTTGTTTTGTGAAAAATTTTGTATTGTATAACCAAAATTTTAGGAAGGGTGTACTGTAGGGGACGCGATTGCAGGCATGCACTTTTTTATGCAAGCAGCAATATATAAGTGCAGTGCGTAGCGAGACTCCCCAGTCGTCCCGTTAAGAGCATAGCGTACGCTCGCGTCCACACATTATTATTATGTAATCATATTCATTATTGTTGTATTGTAAACAGTGACAATAAATAATGATAACTAGAGTCAGTTGTTCATTTTAATTAAATGGTATCTACCAAATAGATACTCAAGTAATTTATAAAGGGATATCTCTTTCCGCTATAAGAGATACCCCAAAGCTTATTTGGGAATCTAATGTCAGGTTTAATTCTTATCAGGTTGTTACATCACTAGTCACGGCAAGCTTTCCTTCTATTCAAAGACATTCAACACAATGTTCTATTGTACGATCTTTGCAAAATAAAAACCAAAACGGAAGAAAATGTACAATAAATTAATGATGCTCAATCTACGATTATGTTTTTAAAACATATTTAAATTTATTGAATAGAATTTTGTAATTTATCTAAAAGACTGGAGACAACAATATAAGAATATAATAATTAATATCAGTACTGTATCGCATTTTTAACATTTTGTAAGTCTTTCTATAATTTCGAAATCGGTTTATTATAATTAATTAGTACACGAGTAACTTAAAATTGTTTATATAGAATGTCACGGCGCGACGGGAAAGAGTGCCGAGAGCGTAACGCGTCGCACCGTCCCTCATAATCCCGTGCTTAGTTCTGGCCTCAGCCAGGGTCTGTCATTTAAATTTTGTAATTTAATCTATTCTAATAATGTAAAAAGGAAAGGTTTGATTGTTTGTTTGTCTCGAATAGGCTCCGAAACTACTGGTCCGACTTCAAAAATTCTGTCAGCTTTGGAAAGTTCCTTTATTAAGAAATGTTATAGGATATATTGTTACCCTTTATGACGCAGACGAAGTTGCGCGGGTCAACCAGTGAAAAATATAGATTTAATTTTTTTTTTAAATATACATTAATAAACTTATTAATGCTAATGGCAGAAAATGCTGGGAACACTCACCAAAAAATATCAAAACTGATACCAGTGACAGTTGATTTTGACAGAAAATCAATCAACAACGTCAGCTTGACAAACGTCACGCTTATATCAAAAGTGACAGATAACCTCAGCAGGCATGACGTACGGTCCGGCAAGAGCCGCGAGTGTTCAATAAAAACGGTGTTTCGTCAACCGCTCGCGTTATCAGACGTTAGTAATTCCTGTACAATTTAAACGTTTATCAGTCTTCCACGAACCGTGCAGTGGTAGGCCGTGTGTGTCGAACTTCAGTTAATATTCTATTCAATATCAAGGTGAGTATCTCATTACATTTTAACGATTCGCGCCTCACAAATCGAGGGAATTTGAATGTCCTCGTATAGATTTAGTCATCCGGTGTAATAAACTGGGCGTACCAATTAATTCCGTAGCTCGGATTACGCATAGTTAATTTATAACTCGTGTTTTAGTATGGAGGATTTGAGTTTTTTGCCCGAACTCCCGAGCGGGCCCCTAGACTCATTTAGGAAGAAGGCTTCATTCGACTGGAAGCGCCTAAAACTGGCTTTGGAAGGCGACATCGATCTATTAAAACTCAAGGTAAAGTTATTTTAAAAAACATATTAACATACAGTTAAATCAAACAATTAAATTGATACAAAATTACACCATTTAGACTAAATTTTCGTAATATTTAAGTGAGATTGCTGAATTATAACTTGACTGGTATTAAATTTAAATTAAATGAGATTAATGAGACTACAATGTAATAGTATTTTTCCATGTATAGCAGTGATATATACTATTTTCAATTCAATAATATTAGGTAATGAATAGCCTTAATAACCTCATATTTTATTATTAATTATAACAAGGAATTGTTCCTCTGTGCGTCCAACCAGTGTCAAGTCTTCATAGTATAGTACAATATATTTCTTCATCTTTCTCAAAAATAAATGATTTGAATTATCAATATTAATTTGACTATTTAACTTACAAGTTGTTAAACAGACAGTCTATTAATGAGATTGCTTTAAAAACCAAATTATTGTCATAAAACACAAATAATTTGTTATAAATACAAATTATAATGTTATTATTCAAATTGTCTGTCTATTATACAAGTTATTTATCTATTAGTAGAAAAAACTGTCTGGAGTTTATCAACTTTATATTCATGAATTTCAACTGTATATATTTAAAGAAATTAAAATACAATGACTAAACTGTTAACTAATTGTATTTATTACATAAAGTTGTTATTGTAATACATATTGTTGCTGGAAAGGTATAAAACTAAAGTGCCAAATCAATATCACACACAAAAATTCTAGGAAAAACATAAAGCTAAATAATCTATACTAATATTATAAAGCTGAAGAGTTTGTTTGTTTGTTTGTTTGTTTGAACGCGCTAATCTCAGGATCTACTGGTCCGATTTCAAAAATTCTTTCACTGTTGGAAAGTCCATTTATCGAGGAAGGTTATAGGCTATCTTTATTTTCAAAAAAATTAGGGATCCGCATGAAAATATCGAATATGTAACAAAAGGTGAAAAATCGAAAACCTATTTATGCGTACGCTGCAAAAACTATTGACAATAGAACAAAATGATGTACTACGGGTTTTTAGGTGTTAGTAAGACAAACAAAAAAGTCCGCGACAGCATATATCTAACTATCATAGTTTAGTCACAATAACCACTTTTATGTTTTTAAAATTTAATATTTCGTTCCGAGATTGAATTTAACGTTAAATGAGTATCGTTGTATTAACCCTTATCCAAATTAAGTATTATATTATCAAGAGTATTAATGTAAAAGTAAATTACTTTTTGTTTTATTCCAATCGGACTTTTCGTTTAGAAGTTATCACGAGTATAAAACGCAATGAATATGCGGCCGCGCAAATAACAACGCGACGGCATTGCGAGTACTGTTTGAACCCCTTTGTAACGCAGACGAAGTTGCGCGGGTCAGCTAGTAGTATAATAATATGATAAAATAACATTTATAATTGTGCTGAAATACCACTCTTGAATAAGAAGCTATTTTGAGATCACTTTTTAAATAATTAACTTACCGTCACTGGAGTATATTGCACTATATAGATCATCTAACACTTGAATAATCTCAGCACCAGATCCAATATAAAATTAATATAAACTTTTTGGTTTTAGTACAAAATATGGCACACATTGGAGAGAGACCCGTTATTTGCACACAAATCAGTGACACCGAGTGTCGAAGAACAGAAAAGGATAGCACAATTACAATTAAACAAAATAAACGAATACAATTTCATACCAAAAGATTCGCTGAAAGGTGGATATAGTAAAAGAGTAAGTTATACCATGATTTTATGAAGAATTATTGTTTCAGGTATAGGTGAAGTTGTTTGTTGACAATTTAGTATAAATGCTATTGGTTTTACTTTTATTTCCTTTAGCTGTAGGTCTTCCTTTAATTAAAAAACTTGAGAGGTGTCATGGGAAACCCGAATAGAACGAAGTTCCTTTCGATTAAAAGATATCTTATAATTTTTTTTTCCTAACGTAACGCCCGATAAGGAATGTGTTTTAAAAGATTTTGATCACAGCACCACCTAGCGTTAACAGTCTACAACAAATAAGGAACGCATTTTAAAAGATTTTGATCACAGCGCCATCTAGCGATAATCATCTAAAACAAAAATGTGTCGTGACAACTTTTCGTAAGATTTTTTTCCGTCTAGCCCTCTTTCGATAACGCGCGATAAGGAACTTCGTTCCAATAAAATAAATAACTAGCGGCATATAAGTTTAGCGCTGAACGAAACGTGACGGGTAATTACTTCTTCTGTACTAGACTGATATTGTTTGTTCATTTCCACATAGTAAGTACACAAACGACATACTTTATAAAAATTTAAGGTTTTCGCATTTTCGGAATGAGAGGTTGCCAATACACCTCAAACAGAAATAAGACTGGGGAGTGCTCTGAGGAATTATTTGAGATGATTCCTACATCTCCCTTCTATTACCGTACCACGCGGCGTCGAGGTGGAGTTCATCCTTACTCTATGGAACCACCGCGGTCATCCACGGTCCGTTTCAGGAACACTTTTTTGCCACGGTTCTGGAATGAGCTCCCCTCTTCAGTATTCCCGGAGCGCTATGACTTGTCCTTCTTCAAACGAGGCTTGAGGAGGGTCCTTAAAGTTAGGTCGTAGGTAGCGACCCCTCAATGTCCCCTGACATTGCAGAGGTTCATGAGCGACGGTAACCACTTACGATCAGCCCGTTGGCTCGTCTGCCTACATGGCAATAAAAAAAAAAAAGACGTATATTAAAGAAATCACTAAAAGCACATAAAACAAGCTGAATTCGCATCAAAGATTCCTATTTCATTTGACGTACAATATATTATTCCAGTAGTTACGTAATACGAGAAATCATATTCAATTTATTCGTCGATTATCGTCAAGTGTCTATCAGTGATCGGAATTACTTCTTTCCGGTAGAAATAGGACGGAATGTTGGACATAGAGTTCTCTTAATGACACCATTGTTATACAAACGTGGTGAGATTATGTCGGGTTACTTAAGAGAAATCGACTTACGAAGCTATGAGGTCTATGAGCCACTATAACCATTTAGAATCAGGTGGCCCGTTGACTCGTCTGCCTATATGGATATAGAAAAAAAAATAATAAGTGGTAATTTTTGTGCTATGCTTTAGAAATTGAAGTGTGTCGTTTTCAATTTTGTAATAAAAATATTTTTTTAAATAACGAAGGTTTGGGTTTCACGGACTGGTATTAAAATATCATTAATTCATGAACAAAACAGTACAGGTTGTTTTAATCGCCATTACCTCAGAAAAAAACCAACAAAGGAAGTCTTTTTCATCTGCGATCCCTACTAACCCTACTAATATTATAAATGCGAAAGTAACTCTGTCTGTCTGTCTGTCTGTCTGTCTGTTACGCTTTCCCGCTTAAACCTCTCAACCGATTTTGATGAAATTTGGCACAGACAATCTTTAGACCCTGAGATCTTTCTCACGTCACGTATCGTCTATGTTCTTACATAGGCTACCTTTTAACTGAAAATGACGCGTATGAAGTTACGCGGGCCCGCTAGTAGCCAATAAAAGATGAATCAATTCTACGGAACTTACGTGTGAATGTTATCTCTCTTGAGTCATACCGGGTCATATTCAGTAATATTAATAGTTATGGAAAATACTAAATACTGTGTAGATAAGAAGTCTGGTAATTACAAACAGTCCTAGCAACATAGTTTTCCGCGAATCGTCTGATCTTAACAATTTTTGCGCGTAGATAAAAAAAATGATAAGTAATTGTAACGATAAGTAAATGGGTCATTGGCCATTGATAATTAAGTAGATAAATTAAATGTGTTTCGTAATTATATAATTGGTTATTATATCACTTCAATTACGTTGGAGATTCTTTAAAAAATCATGACGTTTTAAAAAACCGCGTGATTTCCGAAATTGTATTTGCTTTTATTAAACATAATATTAAATTAGTGGTTTTTGTTACTGCAATTTGCATCTTAAAAAACATGAAACCAACAACATTTTTACTTTTTTTTTTTTTTTTTGTATGGCCCCAATCGCGCGTGGAATGTACCGCGCACTGATTCCGCCAATGTCGAGTGTTAAAGAGACACGTTGTTAAATAAAGACAAGAATTGACCGGTTGGATGAAATAATTATAAAGGATCCGAAAGAAAATCCATGTAAAATAAATAACATTTTTACTTAACTAATTATTAAGACAAAAACTGTGTTTTGACCATTTTAAAGATAAAATCAATTTAAAGTCATGTTATTTTGACAGCCACTATTATCTCAGTCATTTGTCCTCCGAAGATTCATAACGATTACGATTGTGATTAAGAAAGACTACAATTTCAAATTATTATTTGATTAGAATTAGAGATACTATCTGATAGCTGTTCAATCCATATTGAACATACAAAACTTTTATATTTTTATTTTGTATTCAAACTTTTTTGTTTTCTATAGCGCGATGATTCTGTCTCGCGCTATGTCAAATTTCACTTCTGTGGCCCTAGCACGAATAACTTGCGAAAATGTAATCGTATCGTTATCGAATTATATTTGTATGAGATTTGTACAGCGCCCCTATCGTACGTAAAATGAACTAAATTTGCTAGCACGAACAACATTCGTATCGTAATCGTATCGACACGTAAACGATACTCGAAACTTATAAACAATCAAACGTTATAATTGCGAGCACGAACACTGATTTGACGTACGGTAATGTAAATTGTCGAAGGCTGGGTATCGAGTTTTATTCACTTGAAATTTGTCGGTGAGAAAGGTTTCGAAACGAGTTTAAATATAATTTTAAACGTGTTTTTGTTTCTTTTAGGTAAATTTTCTAAATAATAGTGTTTTCTTATCCCTTTAGTTAGTTCTTGAATACAATTTATTTTAATAAATTGCTTAAAATGCAAAGACCATCGTTGTACCAGCGTAGTCCTTTATATTATTTTATTGCTGTAAGTTTACTTGAAAATTAAGAATATTTAGCAAGGGAAGTTAAGAAGGCAGTCAATAGTGTTATATTTTTTTAAACATACTTGAGCATCAACATTTTTCAATCAATTACATAAATATTGACTGAAATACTTGAGATAATATTTTTTTCCAATAATTAGAACGATAAAAACACATACACTTCCATAAATCCACCACTGTTAAATACTATAAGTAACTAAGATGACTGCTGACTAGTAGGTAACTAATTCTCAAATTTAAATAAATCTTAAGAATAAGTACTCAATTACTAAAAAACAATGAAATACTGTCGCTCTTAGCTAGAACAAAAGTAAACATAAACAAACTTAACCTTGGCCGATATCAAGTAGATTCGTTCAGAAATATTTATTTTTTTGTTATATCCAATACACTATTTTATTTCTTCGATTTTAATGTCATTTCATGTTCCTAAATACTTTTCTTCTCATGTACTGCACTTTAAATGCATTCACTGATATTTTTTTAAATAATTAATAAGGAAATTCAATTGTTTAAAAATAAAACTAAAACTTGGTTAAGTTTCCGAACGAATCATTCATTCCATATGTGATCATTTCATTCCACAAGGACCGTCTCTAGTTACGTTAGGATGACGTCACTAACGTATTCGAATCGAGCTGACGATAGTTTGCAAAATGTTGTTCGTGCTGCGGACTATCGTCGTCGTATCGAAGGCTCGATACGTTAACGTTACGAATTCGTAAAATTTTCGTGCTTGGGCTACTGTTCTAGCCATATAGGAGAGTGGTCATGTTTTTAATTTTATAGCTATATACCATAAATACTTATTTCGATTTCTTTTTGGTTTTCAAATATTACGTTTTTATAAAAACAACCTTTCATATCTCGAATGTTATAATAGCAAATTTAACAGCACACTTTCGTCTTTCCCTTAATATTTTACCGGTTATTTCCTAGAAATGATCTAAAACATAGTATTGATAAACTTAAAGAATAATCATCTTCATATTTAAAAATGAATTGGTTTTCGTTAGTCTCGCTAAAACTCGAGAACGGCTGAACCGAACCGTATCGAAATATTCGTGAAAGTCCAGAAAAGGTTTTCACGGGAACAATCTTATTTATTCCAACTTATGTGACGCAGAGGAAGCTGTGCGAGCCAGCTAGTCACTAAATATAAACTATATTTAAGACTAAACTGTTCATATTTTTTTGCTACGGCCTTAGATTTCGCAATAAAACTCGCCTTGCACTTCAAGCTCTGATAATGACACTGAAAACCTTGAAATAAATTCCACGATTATACCACGTAACTGATATCGCTATTACGAATACGATCGGTATAGATGAAAGCCTATTATCTGTAGTGACTAATGCGCTGGCTGTAATGGAGTACTCGTAGTTAGGCGGGCCGCAACGCAACGCGTTGAAGCAATGTATGAATATGTGCAAGAGATCTAGACGTTCTAGACTAGAAGAGATCTAGACTGTCTTATTACGCGGAGCTACGAACGGACCTGGAGAGATCCAGGGCCGAGGTGGCTCTCCTGAGGGAAAGACTGGTAGCCTTTGAAAGGGCCGAAGTCGAACGCGGGGCCGCGCGTGCCCCGCAGACGGCGCGACCCACACCGTCGCCTCCTCCTCCTCCCCCGCAACCGGCCAAGGCGCCGGTGCGGGCCAGAGAGGCCGACAGCGAGTGGCTGCCGGGGCAGAAGGGGCAGAAGGGGACAAGACTCGCGTCGCCGCGGGGCAGGGCGCGGCAGGCCGAGGAGTCACCGGCTGAGATAGCTGCCCGCATTAGGCGAGAGCTGACGGCGGAGTTCGGCAAACAGATTGCCGAACTCAGGGCTGAACTGACGGCCCTACGCGGTGCAACAACACCTGCGCCGCGTCCCGTCGCTCTCGCCTCACCGGACGCGCGCTCGGGTCCAGGACCAGCTCCGACCCGAAACAAGAAGAAGAACGGTGGTGGCGGTGTTAAAACAGCTGCACCGCCCCCACAGCCTCGTCCACTTCCTCCGGCCCCGTCCAATATGGACGAGGGCTGGACCGAGGTGGTCAAGAAGGGCGCCAAACGGGCCAGAGTCGTGGCTGCTCCGGCCCAACCACAGAACGAGACAAGGGCAGCGGCTAACGCGACTCCCCACCCGGGTAGAGTGCCGTCCGCTGCCCAAAAGAAGAACGGGACTCCGGCGGTCGCGGCTGCTCCCCAACAGGGTCGAGCGCCCGCCGCCGGTACGAAGAAAAAGAAGCCGAAGAAGAAGTCGCGCGCGCCGCGGCGGGCTGCAGTGGTGGTCACACTGCTGCCGGCCGGCCAGGCGAAGGGGTTGACGTACCCCGACGTCATGGCGAAGGCGCGCGCGGCTGTCAACTTGGCAGAAATAGGGGCGGAGGATGGCCTCCGCATCCGGCACACGGCCAATGGGGCCCGATTGCTGGAGTGTCCCGCCGGTGCCGACAGCGTCGGCATCGCGGACCGTCTGGCATCGGGCCTCCGGGTAGTGTGGCCGGAGGAGGATGTGAAAGTGCACAGGCCGGTCAAAATGGCCGAGTTACGGGTGACCGGCCTGGACGATTGCACCACAAGGGAGGAGGTGGTGGCGGCCATCGCTGCCCAGGGCAAATGTGCCCCGGAGAATGTGGCCGTAGGCGAGCTTCGCCGAGGCTACACCGGGGCCAGCTCGGTCTGGGTGCGGTGCCCGCTGGAGACCGCCAACTCCCTGGCCACTCCTCCGCCCGGAAGACCGGCCGGAGATCCGGGAAGGCTGCGCGTGGGCTGGGTCGCAGCCCACGTGCGGCTACTCGAATCGCGCGCCTGGCGATGCCTCAAGTGCTTCGTCACGGGGCATAGCGTCGCCAGGTGCACCAGTACTGTTGACCGCAGCGGTTTATGTTTCCGCTGCGGTCAAACCGGACATAAGGCGGCCGCGTGCTCGGCCGCGCCGCACTGCGCGTTGTGCGCGGCGGCCGGGCGCAGAGCTGATCACCGGGCGGGAGGCAAAGCTTGCTCCTCGTCCGGTGTCAACACTGAACGGAATAGGCGCCGCAAGACCAAGCGGCGCCAACAGAGGAAGTCGGCCGGGGGAGTACCGGCCGACGTTTCGGACCCCGCCGTGGCGCCTAGTGCGCCCGAAGGCGGGGGCGATAGAGAAGGGGAGGGAGCGATGGATGTGGTCCAACTTTAATGGACTGCACCCGTCGCTTCCTCCAAGGTAATCTGAACCACTCCGTCAGGGCTCAGGACATGTTAGTCCAGAGCATGGCGGAGTGGTCCATTGACGTGGCTGTGGTCGCCGAGCCGTATTTTGTCCCCCCAGCGGACGACTGCTGGTTCGGGGATGAGTGCGGCTTGGCGGCCATACACATTAGGAGGACCGCGGCGATCCCCCTCCTGGAAATGGTGGCCAGGGGACCCGGGTTCGTCGCGGTGAAGATAGAAGATACCGTCGTGATCGGGGTGTACTTCTCTCCAAGCCGGTCTACTCACGAGTTCGAGCAGTTCCTGGACGGGATCGGGGCGATTACTCAGCGCTCCGCCCCCCGTCCAGTGATACTAGCGGGGGACCTCAACGCGAAATGTGTCGCTTGGGGGTCCCCCCGCTCGGACGCTCGGGGTAGACTGCTGGAAGAGTGGGCGGTCGCGGCCGGACTCTGTATCATGAACAGAGGGTCGGTCGCGACTTGCGTGCGGTGGCAGGGCGAGTCCATCGTGGACGTAACGTTCGCGAGCTCTGCCATCGCACAACGCATCCGCGGTTGGGAAGTGCTGGTGGGGGCGGAGTCTCTATCAGATCACCGGTACATCCGGTTTGATCTGTCCGCCTCCACGCCAACCGCGGTCGCCCAGGGAACTGCACCTCGGTCATTCCCCAGGTGGGCATTGAAGCTCCTGGACAAGGAGCGCTTGATGGAAGCCTCCACTGTGGCGGCGTGGACGCCCATGCGTCCACACCCTGTGGATGTGGAGGTCGAGGCGCAATGGCTCCGGGACACGATGCATCGCATTAGCGATGCTTCGATGCCTCGGGTCGGCCCTCGGCCTCCGAGTAAGTCGGCGTACTGGTGGTCGCCCGAGATAGCGCAGCTTCGTGCTGTATGCGTCCGGGCGAGGCGCCGGTGCGCCCGACATCGCCGCCGCATCCTCGCGCGTCGCGACGATCCCGTCGCGTTCGCGGAGAAGGAGGCCCGGCTGTGTGGCGAGTACGCGGAAGCGAGGAGCGCCATGCGGCTGGCCATCAAGTTGGCCAAGGAAGGGTACATGGAGACTCTCTTGGGGACGCTCGATGACAACCCGTGGGGGCGCCCGTATAAAACGGTGCGCGATAAGGTGCGCCCGTGGGCGCCCCCCATGACCGAGCGTCTCCAGCCTCAGCAGCTGCGGGACATCGTCTCGACGCTGTTCCCGCAGGAGCAGGCCGGTTTTACGCCGCCTGCTATGGGTGAGCCGCCGGATAACACCGGCGGTGAAGCCACTGCTGAGGTGCCTCATATCACCAGAGATGAGCTCCATGTGGCCGTGACACGGATGAGTGTGAAGGACACGGCCCCCGGCCCGGACGGCATTCACGGCCGGGTCCTGGCCTTGGCCATCAATGCCCTAGGGGACCGACTCCTGAGGCTTTTCAATTCTTGCCTGGAGTCGGGACGGTTTCCCTCGCTCTGGAGGACGGGCAGACTGGTCCTCTTGCGGAAAGAGGGGCGCCCGGCGGACTCAGCCGCCGGTTACCGTCCCATCGTGCTGCTGGACGAGGTGGGCAAATTGCTGGAACGCGTTCTGGTCGCCCGCATCGTTCAGCACCTGGTCGGGGTTGGACCCGATCTGTCGGCGGAGCAGTACGGCTTCCGGGAGGGTCGTTCGACCGTAGATGCTATTCTGCGCGTCCGGGCCCTCTCGGAGGAGGCCGTCTCCCAGGGTGGGGTGGCCTTGGCGGTGTCGCTCGACATCGCCAATGCCTTCAACACCCTGCCCTGGTCCGTGATTGGGGGGGCACTGGAGAGGCATGGAGTGCCCCTCTATCTCCGCCGGCTGATCGGCTCCTACCTGGAGGCCAGGTCGGTCATGTGTACCGGGTACGGTGGGACCTTGCACCGGTTCCAGGTCGTGCGCGGTGTTCCACAGGGGTCCGTTCTTGGACCTCTACTGTGGAATATCGGGTACGACTGGGTGCTGAGGGGCGCCCTCCTCCCGGGCCTTAGCGTTATTTGCTACGCGGACGACACTTTGGTCGTGGCCCGGGGGGATGACTTCCGAGAGTCTGCCCGTCTTGCCACAGCGGGGGTGGCCCTCGTCGTCGGCAAAATAAGGAGGCTGGGCCTCGACGTGGCGCTGCACAAATCCCAGGCCCTGTGGTTCCACGGGGCAGGGGCTGTGCCGCCAGTCGACGCCCAGATAATGGTTGGAGGCGTCCAGATTGAGGTCGGGGTGCAGCTGAAGTACCTCGGCCTCGTGTTGGATAGCCGTTGGACCTTCCAGGCACATTTCGCGAACCTGGTCCCCCGATTGATGAGGACGGCCGGCCAACTCGGTCGGTTGCTCCCGAATGTCGGGGGGCCCAGCAACGCAGTGCGCCGCCTCTATGCGGGGGTGGTGCGATCGATGGCCCTATACGGTGCGCCCGTCTGGGCCGACGCACGGGTGAAAAAATATATCGCCCGATTCCTGCGTCGGCCACAGCGCATCGTAGCTATTAGGGCCATCCGCGGGTACCGCACCGTCGCTTTTGAGGCGGCGTGCGTGCTGGCGGGGACGCCGCCCTGGGAGCTGGAGGCGGAGGCGCTAGCTGGCGATGCGACCTCCGCGCCCGGGGCGTGATACGTCCCCTGCGGGAAGCGGTTCGCGACAGGAAGGTCCAATCTCGGCGGTCCGTAGTAGAAGCGTGGAAGCGACGTCTCGCTAACCCCACCTGGGGTCTACGGACCGTCGAGGCGATCCGCCCGATCCTAGATGATTGGGTGGGTCGTGGCGCAGGACGCCTCACCTTTTGGATGGTGCAGATGCTGACCGGGCACGGGTGTTTCGGTCGGTATCTGCACCGGATCAAGGCCGAGCCGACGGCGAGGTGCCACCATTGCGTGGGATGTGACCAGGACACGCCGGAGCATACGCTCGCGCGCTGCCCCGCATGGGAGAGGCAGCGCTGTGTCCTGGTCCAACAAATAGGTCCGGACTTGTCGCTCCCGGGCGTCGCGGCGTCGATGCTCGAGAGCGACGAGTCCTGGAAGGCGATGCTCGACTTCTGCGAGTCCACCATCTCGCAGAAGCAGGTGGCGGGGGCTGCGAGAGAGAGGCTTTACGCCGCTCTCAACTTGCCAACCCGCCGCCGTCGAGCAGGGGGCCGGGACCGGGATCTCGCCCGGATTCTGGCCCCCTAGAGTTTCGGGTCCCCAACGCATGTGAGTGCGAGCGGGGACCCAAGAAGGTGCCGTGTCTCGCTCAACACGCCCTTAGCGTTAGAGCATCCGGGGGATGGTAGACCGCGCTCCCCGACCCACGCTGGTTCTGACCCAGCGGGGTATTCCGCGGGAGGGTGACACGCGGTCCCATCTTGGCGGGCTTCGGAGAGCCCGCCGACCGAGAGAGCCGGTGGCCGTATTCGCCGGCGGCTACCGGTTCGGCGTCCGGGGACGGAGCGACGGGAAAGCATGCCGATGGCGTAACGCGTCGCGCCGTCCCTCCAAACCCCGTGCTGGGTTCTGGCCTCAGTCGGGGTTCGGACGCTGAGTGTGAGCGGTTGGAGGTTTTAGTGAGGTTCAACTCCCACATACCCCGCCCGCGGGGCGGGCGGGGATCCGGTGATTTCCTCCAACTGAAAAAAAAAAAAAAAAAAAGACTGTCTTATTACAAGTTATTATTCAAAATCTAGCTGGATTCGTCTGTGTCACAGAAGGTGGTTTTAGACAGTATTTGAGAATGAAATGAATAAAATTGAGCTTGTTTATGAGATCGCATCAAAAACCACATTAATCCTTTCTCTTGAATCACTCTTATCTTTAAAAAAAAACATCAAAATGCATTGCGTAGCTTTAATGACGGGGCATACATAGGAACAGACATAAAGCGACTTTGGTTTATTCTATGTAGTGATTGCGTTGCGGCCCGACGTGCGCGTATCTGCGTTCCCTTTTAACCGATACGCAAGACTGTTTGATAACGCCGCGAGACTTGCCATTACCAACCACGTGTTTTTGATTTCGTTTACATCGTATGGAAATAAAACCTACACCACTTCACAATAGTGTATTCAAGGGATCTGGAAAGTTATGGTTGCTGCTGATCGCTTAGCCGCAACTTCCAAGTAGCCAGGTGTAAACAGGTATATTTTTGTTCAATCTTTTCGTTTATAATGTACACTCATTTTATTTATACCAAATTAAAGCTAATTTTTTTTTCTTTTCAACCATATAAAGTTGCCTTTTCAAAAAAGCCCGCAAATCACAGTTTCCTACCCTAAAAGATGCTAGGTATTAAACATAAAGTGACAGAGAGCGAGCGTACGACGCTACTTGTTAGACAAGGATGCGAAATGCGAGCCGGATGTGGTTTTTTGAGCTATTGCGCATGCTCCGATAAATAGGGTTCTCAACCACGATCTAAATCATAATACAATTGACTGAACTCAAATGCTCCAAAATTGCAACGGATTAAGCATCGATATTAAACACAATAATATTTAATTTATATACAAAATTAAATATTCAATGATAATAATAAATAAAACAAAAAATATTGACTATTTAATTTTTTTTTAATTAAATATTAATTCACGTTTGTCATATTCATATACTAGTAATCAGGATAATATTTTAATGAAATCAAAAGTCTTACTTACAGTTAAAGTTCTGCAAAATATTTCAAATTCCTCTTTATCTTTGTTCTTCAAAACAGTTACTTTTTTAAGGCACTCAGAATGATAACCGAAATAATCGGTTGATTCCACTGTTAATAACAAGTCACAATACTTTTTTTTTTTTTTTGCCGAAATAACAACGTTGAATAACATTTTTTAAATGATGAATTACTGAATTGGAGCTCGTTATTGAATTTACTACATAGAAAACACTTAGACATATTATAACTGTTTTAAATAAAACTTATTACGAGTCCCAAAACAGCGTGGTTAGAATTGGGTAGTTGACTGATTTTTGGAAATAGCTTTATTTTATACTTTATAACCTTCTGATAACGCCACACTAATATTTCCGTGAAATTTGCAGTATTTATAAATAAAAATTAAAATTGAAGTTTAAATTGTCAAAACGGCGCGAAAAACGCTGTTAGCAATATGGCGCTGGTTATATCATGCTATGACGTCAGATAGAAATAGGGTGGCCGACCCATTTAAAAGCGACGTCCAATTATTGACAATTTTGCAGAAAGTTGTAAAATTTTAAACTATTGGCTACGATTACATTATATCTCAGTGAACTAAAATTTAAAATGCGGTTTTAAGTATAAAAATGAACAATCCTAATAAACTCTTTCAGAAAATATTTAAAAAAAATTGCAAAATAATCTATACTATATAATATTATAAAGCTGAAGAGTTTGTTTGTTTGTTTGAACGCGCTAATCTCAGAAACTACCGGTCCGATTTCAAAAATTCTTTCACTGTTGGAATGTCCATTTATCGAGGAAGGTTATAAGCTATATTTTATTTTGGAAAAAATTAGGGATCCGTATGAAAATATCGAATTTGTAAGACCAGGTGAAATATCGAAAACCTATTTATGCGTATGCTGCAAAAACTATTGACAATAGAAAATAGAACAAAATGATGTACTACGGGTTTTTAGGTCTTTTGAAGACAAGCAAAAAAGTCCGCGAGAGCATATATCTAACTATCATAGTTTAGTCACAACAACTGCTTTTATGTTAAAAAAAAAATTAATTCGTCCGAAGAATAAATTTAACGTTAAATTAATATTGTTATATTAATCCTTATCCAAATAAAGTATTATGTTATCAAGAGTATTAATTTAAAAGTAAATTACTGTTTGTTTTGTTCTAATCGGACTTTTCGTTGATAAGTTATTACGAGTATAAACGCAATGAATACCACGCAGAACCCAACGCGGGCCGCGCAAATAATGTCGCGACAACACTGTTTGATCCCATTATGATAAATTATAATTAAGAATAATTTTTAAATTAGAACACTCTGAGTGCGAAAGTATGAAGGGAGTCGATTTTTTTGCTCGCCAGTGTATATTAAATGCATTTATATACTTGATTAAATACCGATCGTTCATATATAATCGTCGTGTAATAACTCACTCATACTCGTAATTGATAAAGGAAAACTAGTTCGGAAATGAAAATCGCTCTATTGGTCGTGCATCTGGGTTGGGCACCCTAAAAAAAGATTTGACAGAGAACATGTGATGTCGTAGCGTGTAAAAGTTTCTGATACGTGTTTACTGTCACGTGACTCAGTGACCATTTTTTTAGATTTTATTTTCTAAAAATATGAATAATCTTTACTTATTATGATAAACTGTTATACTTTTTGAAATCTGTATATCTTAATCAATAGTTAGAAACCCTAATCCACCCGAATTATTCTTAGTGGAAACTACCCAATTCACAGTAAACAAATCTCGGCCCAGCTGCTTGACTGAGAACCCTATTTATCGGAGCATGCGCAATAGCTCAAAAAACCACATCCGGCTCGCATTTCGCATCCTTGTCTAACAAGTAGCGTCGTACGCTCGCTCTCTGTCACTTTATGTTTAATACCTAGCATCTTTTAGGGTAGGAAACTGTGATTTGCGGGCTTTTTTGAAAAGGCAACTTTATATGGTTGAAAAGAAAAAAAAATTAGCTTTAATTTGGTATAAATAAAATGAGTGTACATTATAAACGAAAAGATTGAACAAAAATATACCTGTTTACACCTGGCTACTTGGAAGTTGCGGCTAAGCGATCAGCAGCAACCATAACTTTCCAGATCCCTTGAATACACTATTGTGAAGTGGTGTAGGTTTTATTTCCATACGATGTAAACGAAATGCCTTCCTTAAAGTAAATTAATAATAATTTAATTAATAATACTGGCGGGCATTTTCTAATTGGCACCCGATGAAAATTGACTTCTCCTAGCTGTGAAAATACTTAAAAATTAAATCTTATCAATCTACATTATTAATGAACTAATTTCGCAGCCGGATCCCGTACTAGCTGTAATAAAAGACATCGTAAATGAATCGTTTATTGTCTATTATTGTTTTATTGTAGAATGTATTATTAGGCATTTATCGATATAGTTTTAATTTGTTGTCTCATTGTTTCAATATCTTCATTTGTTTTTTTTTTGCTAAGTTCCAGTAATAAATGCCACTGTGCTTGTTTTTAGCGTAGAATTTGTATAAAACAATCCTACTTTGTTGATCGTAAATTTATTTTGCAAGTCATATCAAAAAGCATGAGTTTAAAATACTTTAAAACAGGTAATTTATGTAAATATGTCATTTTTGTTGATATCTTCCTCTTAAGTATCAATTAGCGTGGTCCTCACGACAGGCCTAGTGTGAGGATCATTGGTAATTTGTTCTTGCTCATCTTGAATTTGAATCCTATGTGTATAAGAATAAGATGCAAGATTAAACTTGTAATAAACATCTTTATATCTCCATAAAGATTTCAGTTATTATAAAGCTGTCTTCAAATTTCAAACACTAAATTGCATTTTAAACCTTAAACGGCTTAGGGCGTAATATACTTTTTTTTACGGGTAAGCGGTCACCGTCGCTCATGAACCTCTGCAATGCCTAATTTATTGTTGACCGACTTCCAAATAGGAGGAGGTACTCAATTCGCCTGTATTTTTTTTTATGTTTGTTCCTCGATAACTCTAGTTCGGGGGGACCGATTTGAATGATTCTGGTGTCAGATGAACGATGAGTTTCAACTTCGGTCTCTTTTGATTTTTTTAAAGATCGAACAAGTACTTTTGGATCTGTGTTTAAAAATGTGTATTTTGAACGGATTAAATTTCACGATTTGCTATGCGTTTTTGGGTGTATTTCTTTTTTAAATGAACCGATTGCGATGATCTTTTTTTGTTAGAAAGCAGACATTTTGAGCATTATCGCATATAAATTTGATAAATGGAAATCGGTCGTTTTCAGTTTTGTAATAAAAATATTATTTTAATATTTGTCAACAGACGCGTGCAGTGATGACGATAAACGAAGCGATACAGTCGTTAAACCCAAGTGTCTCCGTCAAAATGGCGATAGGGATGTACCTCTTCTCAAACGCGATACTCTCGTTAGGCACGGAACGACATCACAAGTTTTATGAAGCAGTCTTCGTGAATAGAGAAGTAAGTGAATTTGTTTATTTCTTACATCAAATATACTATCATCAGCTCTTATACAGGGTGGATCTGTAACTTTGTACAATCTGACGTGGGGTGAATGTCCTGTTGAAATAAAACTTAGAACCACTTTTCTTTTAGGAATTGGATAAAAAAAAAATAATCATAGTATGAAAGTCCGCAACGATAGTCGTACGTTTTTATGTCAGAAAGAAAAATGGTACTAAGTTGTATTTCGACAGGTCATTCACCCCACGTCAGATTGTCCAAAGTTACAGATCCACCGTGTATATATTGCATCCAGTGATCTCCTACGATCTTGTGAGAGTTCTGCCTACGCAATCTCTACAGATTCGTGGCCGCCATTTTAGAACTTTTTGTCTTATTGGCAATCACAAATTCGAAAAATGAACGATTAAAATTAGAAATTTAATTGCATTAGATTTAATTAGTAAATATAAATAAATTGAGAGAAAGGCGTTGGTAAAGTAAAGTAAATAAAAATAAGAAATTAATATCCGATTTTTAAGAAAATTTGCCAAAATGTATAGGTTAACACAGTATAAAGAAAATTTCAGTAACTTAACCACTCAACTGGGATCGGCAACCAAATTGGTTTGTTTACTTTTGCCAAGTCTGTGGCAGGAGCCAAAATTGAGCACAGTTCTAAAACTTTTTTTTTTTTTGTATTGCCATGTAGGCAGACGAGCTAACGGGCCACCTGATCGTAAGCGGTTACCGTTGCTCATGGACCTCTGCAATGTCAGTGGACACTGTTTTGTTTTGTCACTTGTTTTGTTTACGTTTTTTAATCGTCTCATATTTTACGGAGATGATATATTTTCGCTGAAAATGCAATACAGCGTCGTTTAGTAATAAAGATTTACAAAAATATAAAGTTTAATTAAAAATTATTGGAAAAAAATGTTTTTAAAATGAGGCTCAAACACGGTATTGATTCCGAACGAAGTCCCCAGTTTCCCTATCTAGCGAATAGTGACGTTCCCAGTTGAGTGGTTAAGTAAACGAATTAAATTTAATTACATGTTAAGTCATTAGTTTAAAATTTAAATGAAGTATTTAATACTTTAAAAAAACACCAAGAACAATTTCGTAACATTTAAAGCACCTTTTACCAGAAAGTTAATTTGATTAGTACAATGTTAGTAAATTCGCAGCTGAACAAATAAACCGAATTTACGAAATGAATTTTGTAAATAGAATAAATGAAAAAATGTCGTAATTAGAAATTTTATTTTGTTAATTTATTCTTTGTAATGAAATCTCAAATGTAATTAAATAAATACAATACGTAATACCTATTGAAAAAAGAATTAAAACCAAACTTGTGTTTTCGAAGCGTCAAGTTATTTGCAAAATAATGGAATCACAATAACAATCAGCATTTAATAACAATTATCTCTAACGCTTTCAGATCTATCTGCGACTTCAGTAAATAAAAAGAAAAAAAGAAATAGTTACTGTTTATTTTACTAAAAAACAATGTACAACTTAACATGGTCCTTAATGGTCCCCGCACTAGGTCAAACCTGTATCGCAGTTTTATTCTTTCGAAATATTCTGAAAAGTACATTCGTTATCGATATGGCCACTAATGCAAAATTCAAGACAAGCTATCCACCCTGTAGGTGGATTTGTAACAATTTCCAACTCATACTCCAAAATTCATATTATACAGAGTGGATTAGTTTTCCAAGCTTAAGTAGAAAATGTCCTGTCGAAATACATATCTAAAACTTCTTATCAATATCGTAGTAGCAATGATAGTTGTACATACACCATAAATCCCACCCCAATTGCGGCACGATGGGAAAGAAATCACGTCCCACATAACACCACCCACCAAAAAAATCACTTAGGCAAGTCTACTATTACTATTGTACCCTGCATAATTAAAATAATACTTTCATGCATTTTCAACGCAGTATGCAGTCTTCTCGTGACCATGACGTTTGCAACAACGTTGAAATATCGAGATAACTCAATTAATTAAATATCATGGTAAGAACCCGTTGAAAATGCATGAAAGTATTATAGAAAACCGCGAGTGTCTGAATAAGTAACTTTAAAATATGTAACTTTATAAAAATAATACGAATTTACCAAACTCCCCACAGATCCTAGCAAGCTTCGCGTTGACAGAAATAGCCCACGGTTCAGACGCTCGCCTGATGCGGACCACGGCAACGTACGACCCGAAGAACAGACAGTTCGTGATCAACACTCCTGACTTCGAGGCGGCTAAATGCTGGGTTGGTAATCTAGGTAAAACTTGTGTGACATCTATACTAATCGTTAACAGGGTCCTGAAATTCCTGGCTTCGTCTGGTGAGTTGCTATTGTCTGTAGGTTTAGTCGACGTGAGAGAAAATTAACTAAGTCGAGTTAGTTTTATCTCTCTGACTCTAATTTCATTAACTATTTATAACAATGTTATAGTATAGTTCCTACTAAATAAGTCCTTAACAACACCCATATTTAGCCTTCCTAATGTTATTTTCAGATTACTTTCTTCTGTCTGGAAATATTCAAGTTTTTTGAACTTGTTTAAAAATAAGTTTTAAATTATAAACTTATTCAGACACTCGCGGTTTTCTATAATACTTTCATGCATTTTCAACGGGTTCTTAACACGATATTTAATTAATTGAGTTATCTCGATATTTAAACGTCTACCACGCTTACCCAATGCGGATTGGGGAGTTCACTTATTTTAGAAGGATTGGGATGGGAGTGAGAGGTGGACAATCCTTAAAGCGTGTTTTAACTAAAAAACGTTCACAAGTACACACGCCATTATTCAATGTTAAAATGACACCGGAAATGCACGAACTACTTCCTATCTAGCATTTCAAAAGCCTGACTATAGACAAGTGACGTCATCACCTCACGTCACCTTCAAACCGCTATGCCTATTTGACCATGCGTTCAACAGTTTCGCTTAATTGTATGTATTTTTTGTCGTTTTTTTTGACAATGACTCTGAAACTACCATCCGTTTTGTTTTTAGGTAACTGTGATTAAGATCGTCAAGAATTAATGGTTTTGTTACTCGGAGATTCTGAATATTAGGGGTTGTCCATTAATCACGTGAGGCTTGAAAGGGGGGGGAGGGGTTTGATAAAAATCACGAAAATAACACAAGGGGGAGGGGGGGTGTAGTAAGATATCACGTGTATTTATTTTTTCGTCAAACGCGCGATTTTTAAACAAATATTAAGCGGCACGGCGCGAAAATTTTAAGATTCGTTGTAGGTACTAAAATACACGTGATGTTGAGAAGGGGGAGGGGGGGTGGTCTTAAACCTCACTACGTATCACCGATGGGGGAGGGGGGGTTAAAAAATGCTAAAAAAAGATCACGTGATTAATGGACAACCCCTTAGTGCTATTTGTTGATTCAGCATTTGTCTTCTTCTTTCTCCTCGCCTTTTCCCGTTATGCGGGGTCGGCTTTCTTTATTTTGAGGCGCCACTTGCTCCGCTTTTGTCGATTATTTTTATTGCCATGTAGGTAACGGGCCATGTGATCGTAAGTGGTTACCACCGCTTACAAATCTTTGCAATGTCAGGGGACACTGAAGGGTCGCTTCGCGCGATCTTTGTTAAAAGATTTTTCTAAAGCCTTGTTTGAAGAAGGATTAGTCAAAACATTCATCCCATAGCCGGAATTACTTTTAGGGTAATACTGAGTTTTAAAAAAAAATTCTCTCTTTCTTTCTCTTTAAACCTTGGAACAATTCAGAATATTGTAAGTTAGAATTTATTTTGCCAGTTCTTCTCATGTCGGTGGCGTATTTTGAAATTGCTAGTTAACTGTTTTTGACCTTCAGTAAAATGTACATTTACGTTGAAAATAAATGATCTTGACTTTGAAAATTTAGTATGATTGAAAGCGCTAATATTGAAAACTAGTTTTTGTACTAATATTTATAGATTATCGAAGAATTCTGTAAGTTCTCATCATACGACTATAAGACATTATAAAAAAAAACTTGAGAGGTGTCAAGGGACACCCGGATGGAACGAAGTTCCTTTCGATTAATTAGTGAGGGAATTATAATATTTTTTTAATTTTTTTTATAAAAATTATTAATAAAATATTTTGATCACAGCGCCATCTAGCATTAATCATATAAAACAAAATAAGGAATTGTTTTAAAAGATTTTAATTACAGCGCCATCTAGCGATAATCATCTAAAACAAAAAAAGTGTCGTGACAACTTTTTCATAAGAATTTCCGTCTAGCCCCCTTTCGATACCGCGCGATAAGGAACTTCGTTCCAATAATCGTTTTTCCAAAAACGGTCTAAAATTATATTGACACAAACAAAATTACACTGGGCACTCACAAATTTGACTATCAATAAATTGTATCTAAATATTTATGTATAACTAGCGGCCCCGCGCAACTTCGTCTGCGTCGAAAATTTAAAAAAGACAATTTAGGGATGGACTACCCCTGAAAAATAGATGTTGGCCGATTCTCATAGATACCGGATAAGCACAAAAAATTTCATCAAAATCGGTAAACCGTTTCGGAGGCGTATGGCAACGAAAACTGTGACACGAGAATTTTATATATTAAATGTAAAAACCAGTTTTTCTAATTATTTTATACAAGTTATTTGAAAGTTGAATTTTATTTGGTTCTGTTTTTCGTGTTTTAGTTTATCAAAACATGTCATATATGCATATTATATTTTAATACGAGACTGAAAGATTAAAATTTGGCATTATTTCTAAATCTTCTAATCACAATATTTTAAATTCGTTTTTAATTGAAGTATTTTTTTTGTGTCCAAAATTTTAAGGTTTGTCAAAAGTAATGCCGTAATTAAATAAAAAATACGTATTAGTTTCTTATTATTTGTTTTTGTCTAACACAGCAATAATAATTTATTTTTAATTGTTAAGTTTTTATTAAATGAATCGCAAAATGTGTTGGTAAGCGCATAACTCAACAACGAATGGACCAATTTGGCCAAATCTTTTTTAAAATGTTCGTTGAAGTTTAAGGATGGTTTTTACGGCGAGAAAAAAATCGAATAGTTGCCGGGAAGAATGAAAAAAACGGGTCATAGGGTTCACGCAGACGACGTCGCGGGCAGCAGCTAGTTTCGAATAAACTTCTAATTCTTTTGGCCGAATAAATATTTTCAATCTAAAAAAAAAAAATTATCGAGTCTAACGCGGTCCCTTACTTCTAGGCAGGACGTGCACCCACACTCTGCTCTTCGCTCAGCTGATAACACCTGATGGCACCAACCATGGTCTACACGCGTTCCTGGTTCCTATCAGGGACCCGGCCACTTTGGAGACGTACCCTGGACTCGTGGTCGCCGATATGGGAGAGAAGATCGGCGTCAATGGAATTGATAATGGGTAAGATGGTCACATAAAAAACGCAATCAGCGTTAGCAGCGGGGTTATGCGGAACGACACGACGCGTTACGTACTATCACATTTTTTTCTGTCGTAGCGAAAGTACGAGTTTTTTTTTTACAAAAATACGGATATTTAATTTTTATTGAATTATCAAAAGCTGGTCTGATAGAGTCCATATATCATTTTAGTTTATGAAGGGGAAGTCGATTGGAATGGAGTTGTACAGGGCATTCGCCACTGATCTCTATAACAGATTTTTTCTGAATGCGGGTAGTTGAAATGTAAAAAGAAGACTGTAGATATTCTCACACAATCTATTTTGAATTTTTTTATTTATTATTAGGGGTGTGCGAATATCGTTCGATTCGAAATTCGAATCGAATAATTCGAATCTTCGAACTATTCGAAGTTCGACGAATATTCGAAAAATTTCGAATAATTCGAAAAGTTTCGAATATTCGTTGAATTTCGAATAGTATCGAATTTGACTACGAATATTCGTATTCGATTCGGAACGAATAATTCGTGAGTTCGAATTATTCGCACACCCCTATTTATTATCTTTGCCATCATGATGATAAATGTCTTACGTTTTCTATATAAAAAATCGTTTTATTTGAATTCACAGACAATTTGGTGTAACAATACAATGAAAATTTTTTCATGGGTAAAGTTATTGTGATTAAGTTAAATATTCAAAAAAATATAAATCATTAAAATTAAAGTTTTGCAATGATATAATAAAGAAGATTGCCAGTTTAAATTTAGAATTACGTTAATTAACGATGGACGTAACTGGACCGGTCGAATTCATACGTCAATACAAATCATAATATAACTTTAAATTCGTTTCAAGGACTGAAAACGGTGAACCGTGAATTTTAGATAATTATATATAATTACATATTTTTGTATGTTTAGTCTATTACACAGGGATAGGACAGGACCGCATCATGTAGCACAAATATTATGAAATACTTTATTTTCAACGTTGATGATAATGATAAATAAAAATAGGTAAAACACTTTTTAAGTTAAACGGTTTTATGTTAAACATACATTGCAATGTTAAGATGAATGTACTAAAAACCAAAAAATAATAAAATAGATACAGTCGTGGGAATTATAAAACCGTTGGGCACATCAATTGTCTACAATCGTTGATTAAAATGTTTGTTTTGTAATGTTACATTATAATTAAGATCTAATACAAAAAGTAACAATTTTAGCCACCGCCCTAAAAACTGGCAAGAAACTCATTACTACAATTTATTTATACTCTTTTATCAATGTCCAATCAAACCGGACAGGTGTGGACATCCGATAAAGTACTTAAGTGACTCACATATTAAACCATCGAAATTTAAGTTGTTATCAGAAAATATATTAATTATGTAAAACAATGTATTTTGTCAAGGTCTCTTGCTATCTGGGTGTTATTTTTGGATACGTTTTGGTGAGCGGAAAACGCTCCTATGAATGATAAGTACAACACGTGTAGAGTAGATTGATATACATGTAATTTAATATTAAATTCGTTGGACTGTGTCGCAAAAACTTCTAAAGATCGAAAAAAAGACAATTATTTAGTTGGGCTGTATGCTCTTATATCCATAAAGCAATAAAAAAACCTGACCAGCGAAATATGGTCTGCGTCACAAAGAGAATGGAACGTTTCAACAAAATTCTGTATATATGTAACCCACCATTTATCTATAGGCCAGAAACCTATATAATCCGTTTGCCTCGCACTTAATATAATCTGAATTTCTTGAAACAATTGCCAGCACTCGGTTATCTATATCACTTAGAAAAACCGATAAAGAAACGAGTAAGAGAGTAGACAAATTTCTCTGCTCTTAAGTAATCTACCCGCAGTACTCAGTCTTCCTGTGATCATGGCGCTTGCAACAGCATTAATGAAATAAAAGTCATGGCAAGAACCCGTTCAATATCTTTTCCAGTTGTAATCTACATTCTACACTATTATTATAAAACGGGATTTTTTTTTTGTTTGGTTGTAATGAATAAGCTCAAAAACTACTGGACAGTTGTAAAAAAGTCTTTCACCATCCACAAGCTACAGTATCCACGAGTAACATGTATAGATTTTATTTCCGAAAAAAAATAGAGATCCTTACTAAAAATTCTATATCATATTTGATTATAAAACAAAATGACGTAGTACGGGACTGAGGTCTTATTGAAATCTAACAGCGCTGTCTGAACCCCTTTTTGACGCAGACGAGGAGGATCAGCCAATCTTATAATAAAATTATCTTTGTTCCAGCTTCATAATGTTCAATCAGTATCGGATACCGCGAGAGAACCTCCTCAACAGAACTGCTGACGTCACAGAGGAAGGTGTCTATGAGAGCTCGTTCTCAGATCCCTCCAGGATACTTGGAGCGGCTTTAGAAAATCTATCAGCAGGTAATTATTACTTAGATATTCAAATTGGACTTCAACACTGGGGGTTAGTCGTGGTCTTTCGCACCTACCTCTAAATCCTTTTTTGTAACACCACTGGCTAAAAACGTTAAGGAAAACATCGTGTGGAAGCCTATGTGAAGGTCTCCAAACCGAATCGGGCAAGGAGGAGGAGATCTGAGCCCAGCAGTGGGCAGTAATGGGTTGTTACAGTACTGGGGGTTAGAATTTAAGAGTTTGGTAAAAAGTAACTTATTTTTAGGACTTTTGTTTTCAACTGGAAATTACGGAAATTTAGTATAACGAAATTAACTTAATTTTGAAGCGCTACTAAATTGTTATGCTTTTATTCCAACTATATTAGATTGTATCTAATTTTATATTTTTTGCGTCATACATACAGTAATAAAATTTTATGTTGATACATGAATGCGGTTATTCAAACACAATGGCGTAAACAAATAAATACATTTTATAGTTCTTTTGTTATTTTGAAAATAAATAAAAACAAAACTATGTATTCATTCTAATATTACATTTATGCAAATCCGCAGACATTGCAAGATTAAATGATAAAATCAATTTATGTGTAATTTTAGTTGATGATATTGTTCGCGTCATTCACATTTTCATCCATTTGAATTCAACCAATCATACGCACAGCACATCACGTCACGCTCAACAGCCAATGAGACATCGCGCGTGCGAGGCGGCTGCGCTCTCATTAGTCAATCTAATACTTTTTAAAAGCCAGAGAATAAACGACACAAGTTTGAAATACGCACGCATTTTATTTCTCTCATCAAAAATATTTCACAATTTGGAAAAAACACAAATTTAAAGCCTGGTTTGGGCAACAGCTCAAACAGATATTATATGAAATTAATTGTTTTATTACTTTTTAAATTCTTGAGGTCATTGTCTTAATATTTTAAAATGCGTGGGAAACATTTAATAATCATGTCGCGTTTCCACATTGGCTCGCCAACTACCAATATTGGTCGGCCGTCACCGTCATTTGTTTTATACAGGGTGTATCTGTAACTTTGTCCCAGCTGAAGTGGGGTGAATGACCTGTTGAAATAAAGCTTAGAACCACTTTTATTTTTGGAATTGGATAAAAAAAAATTGCATCATAGTATGGAAGTCCGCAACGATAGTCATAGATTTTCCATACAATGTCAGAAAAAAAAGTTTAACCGATCAAAAAAATAAAAATAGTGCTTAGTTGTATTTCGACAGGTCATTCACCCCACGTCAGATTGTCCAAAGTTACAGATCCACCCTGTATGTGTGTTTGACGTTAGCGAGCTAATGTGGAAACCCGACATTAAATGATAAATTAATACTATTCCGTCAATTATTTTAGTTAAAACGACCACTTTAACGGTGTTAATTTTTTCTATTAGAAATACAATTGTATTCAAATTAATTGTGAATTTATTGCCTTAAATTAACAATTTTTGTGATTGAAATTAATTTAAAAAAATAGTTTATTAACCTGTATAATAATCGTCAAAAATCTGATGTTTTTTTTTTATAATTAATTTCTTTATACTTTGGATGACGACAAGCAAAGCGACTTACAAATTAAAAGGAATATTTTTGGAACGAAGTTCTTTATCGCGCGTTGTGAAAGGGGGCTAGACGGAAAAAAATCTTACGAAAAGTTGTCACGACACTTTTTTGTTTTAGATGATTATCGCTAGATAGCGCTGTGATCAAAATCTTTTAAAACACGTTCCTTATCGCGCGTTACGTTAGAAAAAATAAATATAAGATATCTTTTAATCGAAAGGAACTTCGTTCTATTCGGGTGTCCCATGACACCCCTCGATTATGATCATGATTTTTCATTTATTGAATGGTCTAGATTTTTCAACGTTGTTGCAAACGTCATGATCACGAGAAGACTGGATACTGCGAGTAGTATTAAGAGCAAACAATTCTGTCTACCCTCTTTCTTGTTCGCTTCCCGTTTACAAAAGTGATCATGAATTCATACAAATAATATGTACAACCTGCCTTACACTGCATCCTTTCAAAACCCTAAAACGCAGTTTTATTGCAAGCTTTATATTAACTTGCACTGGATGTAACTATGTAAGTTCGGGGGGACTCGCGTCACTGGCGTCCGTGGGTAATACCACCTTCATGTACGAAGGCCCACCCCACACGTAGTCCCTGGGCGGTGCCAAGGCAGTGACGTGTGGGTAGCCGCGGAGTTGAGCGCCTGGGAGTAGTCGCACTGATGCGACTGCTCCCCTCAACTTCGGGCTAGGTCATGGACGTCGAGTCCACCAGCGAAGCCCGCACAGGGGTAGGCGACCAGGCCCCTGTGTCGGAGAATGCTACTGGCGTAAGGTCGGGGCGGACATCGCGCGCGAGTGTCATCGCGAGCGATGTCTGTTCTGAGGACCAGAGCGGGAGAATCCGGCGCAAGCGGAAGTCCGCAGCGCGCCGGAGCTCGGAAACGAGCGAAACTTCCGCCTCCGATGATGAGACGACGTGGAGGGCGAGGCTCGTAAGACGAGCGGCCACTACGGCCACGTCTTACACCGAGCCGACGAAAACGGGCAGGATCCCGATTCCGAAGACGGCCGATGCCAAGGCGATGCCCGCCCCGGCTCGGAAGGAGGAGAAGAGGCCCAAAAAGAAGGCTATTGTTGCTTCGCCGGCGCGCTCGGCGACGTCTTTCGCCTCCGCCCAGACGTCCGACGGGGAGATCTCCGAGAGCCCCGTCGTCGCCCTGGAGATAATAAGGCGACGAGCGCTTTGCGCGGTCACAAAGCTCACCCGCAAAGGGGTCCCCAAACATGAGGTGAGTGACATGCGCTCGATTGCTGCCGGGACCAGCAAGCTCATGCCGATTGTCTCGGCGGCTATCAGCCGCGACGCCAAGCTCCAAGCGGAGCTGGAGAGGACAAGGGCGGAGGTCACTGCCCTCAAGAAGAGACTGCTCGAGTTGGGGCCCGAGCCCGGTACCTCGCAGGGCACCGGCAAGGCGCGGCCTCCGCCACGGGCATCCAAAGAGGATGACGACGAGTGGTCTGCGTACCCACGGTCTAAGACGGTGCGCGGGCCGCGACTTGCGTCGCCGCGGGCCAGGGTGCGGCAGACCGTGGAATCCCCGGAGGACATGGCTGCCCGCATCAGGCGGGAACTGACGGAGGAGTTCGGCAGAGAGTTTGCCAAGCTCAGGGCCGAACTCGTTGCGGCCCTGCACGGCGCCGCAACGCCCGCGCCGCCTCCCGTCGCTCCCGCCCAACCGATCACTCCCCAGAGTTCGGGCCCGGCTGTGGCCCGACAGAAAAAGAAGAACGGGGGTGGTGCCAAAGCTGCCACACCACCCCCACAGCCCCGCCCACTTCCTCCAGCCCCATCCAATATGGATGAGGGCTGGACCGAGGTGGTGAAGCGGGGCGCCAAACGGGCCAGGGTCGCTCCGGCCCAATCACCGGCTGAGATAAGGGCAGCGGATAAGGCGACTCCCCAACCGGGTAGAGTGCCGTCCGCTGCCCAAAACAACAAGAATAGGACTCCGGCGGTGGCGGCTGCTCCCCAACAGGGTCGAGCGCCCACTGCCGGAAAACAAAAGAAGACGGCTAAGAAGGCCAAGAAGAAGCAGCGCGCGCCGAGGCGGGCAGCAGTGGTAGTCACCCTGCTGCCGGCCGGCCAGGCGAAGGGGCTGACGTACCCCGACGTCATGGCGAAGGCGCGTGCTGCCGTCGACCTGGCGGAGATAGGAGCGGAGGACGGCCTCCGCATCCGGCACACGGCCAATGGGGCCCGATTGCTGGAGTGTCCCGCCGGTGCTGACAGTGTTGGCATCGCGGACCGTCTAGCGTCGGGCCTCCGGGTGGTGTGGCCGGAGGAGGACGTGAAGGTGCACAGGCCGGTCAAAATGGCCGAGTTACGGGTGACCGGCCTGGACGATTGCACCACCAGGGAGGAGGTGGTGGCGGCCATCGCTGCCCAGGGCAAATGTGCCCCGGAGAATGTAGCCGTAGGCGAACTGCGCCGAGGCTACACCGGGGCCAGCTCGGTTTGGGTGCGGTGTCCGCTGGAGACCGCCAACTCCCTGGCCGCCCCTCCGCCAGGAAGGCCAGCTGGGGATCCAGGCAGGCTGCGCGTGGGCTGGGTCGCAGCCCACGTGCGGCTACTGGAGTCACGCGCCTGGCGATGCCTCAAGTGCTTCGGCACGGGGCATAGTATCGCCAGGTGCACCAGCACCGTGGACCGCAGCGGTTTATGTTTCCGCTGCGGTCTAACCGGACACAAGGCGGCCACGTGCTCGGCCGCGCTGCACTGCGCACTGTGCGCGGCGGCCGGGCGCAAGGCTGATCACCGGGCGGGGGGCAAAGCTTGCTCCCCGTCCGGTGTGAACACCGAACGTAACAGGCGCCGCAAGACCAAGCGGCGCCAACAGAAGAAGTCGGCCGGGGGGGTACCGGCCGACGTTTCGGACCCCGCCGTGGCGCCCAGTGCGCCCGAAGGCGGGGGCGATAGAGGAGGGGAGGGAGCGATGGATGTGGTCCAACCTTAATGGACTGCACCCGTCGCTTCCTCCAAGGTAATTTGAACCACTCCGTCAGGGCTCAGGATATGTTAGTCCAGAGCATGGCGGAGTGGTCCATTGACGTGGCTGTGGTCGCCGAGCCCACCATTATTTTGAGTATTTTGTCCCACCAGCGGACGACTGCTGGTTCGGGGATGAGTGCGGCTTGGCGGCCATACACATTAGGAGGACCGCGGCGATCCCCCCCCTGGAAATGGTGGCCAGGGGACCCGGGTTCGTCGCGGTGAAGATAGAAGATACCGTCGTGATCGGGGTGTACTTCTCTCCAAGCCGGTCTACTCACGAGTTCGAGCAGTTCCTGGACGGGATCGGGGCGATTACTCAGCGCTCCGCCCCCCGTCCAGTGATACTAGCGGGGGACCTCAACGCGAAATGTGTCGCTTGGGGGTCCCCCCGCTCGGACGCTCGGGGTAGACTGCTGGAAGAGTGGGCGGTCGCGGCCGGACTCTGTATCATGAACAGAGGGTCGGTCGCGACTTGCGTGCGGTGGCAGGGCGAGTCCATCGTGGACGTAACGTTCGCGAGCTCTGCCATCGCACAACGCATCCGCGGTTGGGAAGTGCTGGTGGGGGCGGAGTCTCTATCAGATCACCGGTACATCCGGTTTGATCTGTCCGCCTCCACGCCAACCGCGGTCGCCCAGGGAACTGCACCTCGGTCATTCCCCAGGTGGGCATTGAAGCTCCTGGACAAGGAGCGCTTGATGGAAGCCTCCACTGTGGCGGCGTGGACGCCTATGCGTCCACACCCTGTGGATGTGGAGGTCGAGGCGCTATGGCTCCGGGACACGATGCATCGCATTAGCGATGCTTCGATGCCTCGGGTCGGCCCTCGGCCTCCGAGCAAGTCGGCGTACTGGTGGTCGCCCGAGATAGCGCAGCTTCGTGCTGTATGCGTCCGGGCGAGGCGCCGGTGCGCCCGACATCGCCGCCGCATCCTCGCGCGTCGCGACGATCCCGTCGCGTTCGCGGAGGAGGAGGACCGGCTGTATGGCGAATACGCGGAAGCGAGGAGCGCCATGCGGCTGGCCATCAAGTTGGCCAAGGAAGGGTACATGGAGACTCTCTTGGGGACGCTCGACGACAACCCGTGGGGGCGCCCGTATAAAACGGTGCGCGATAAGGTGCGCCCGTGGGCGCCCCCCATGACCGAGCGTCTCCAGCCTCAGCAGCTGCGGGACATCGTCTCGACGTTGTTCCCGCAGGAGCAGGCCGGATTTACGCCGCCTGCTATGGGTGAGCCGCCGGATAACACCGGCGGTGAAGCCACTGCTGAGGTGCCTCATATCACCAGAGATGAGCTCCATGTGGCCGTGGCACGGATGAGTGCGAAGGACACGGCCCCCGGCCCGGACGGCATCCACGGCCGGGTCCTGGCCTTGGCCATCAATGCCCTAGGGGACCGACTCCTCAGGCTATTTAATTCCTGCCTGGAGTCGGGACGGTTTCCCTCGCTCTGGAGGACGGGCAGACTGGTCCTCTTGCGGAAAGAGGGGCGCCCGGCGGACTCAGCAGCCGGTTACCGTCCCATCGTGCTGCTGGACGAGGTGGGCAAATTGCTGGAACGTGTTCTGGCCGCCCGCATCGTTCAGCACCTGGTCGGGGTTGGACCCGATCTGTCGGCGGAGCAGTACGGCTTCCGGGAGGGTCGTTCGACCGTAGACGCGATTCTACGTGTCCGGGCCCTCTCGGAGGAGGCCGTCTCCCAGGGTGGGGTGGCCTTGGCGGTGTCGCTCGACATCGCCAATGCCTTTAACACCCTGCCTTGGTCCGTGATTGGGGGGGCACTGGAGAGGCATGGAGTGCCCCTCTATCTCCGCCGGCTGATCGGCTCCTACCTGGAGGCCAGGTCGGTCATGGGTACCGGGTACGGTGGGACCTTGCACCGGTTCCAGGTCGTGCGCGGTGTTCCACAGGGGTCCGTTCTTGGACCTCTATTGTGGAATATCGGGTACGACTGGGTGCTGAGGGGCGCCCTCCTCCCGGGCCTTAGCGTTATTTGCTACGCGGACGACACTTTGGTCGTGGCCCGGGGGGATGACTTCCGAGAGTCTGCCCGTCTTGCCACAGCGGGGGTGGCCCTCGTCGTCGGCAAAATAAGGAGGCTGGGCCTCGACGTGGCCCTGCACAAATCCCAGGCCCTGTGGTTCCACGGGGCTGGGGCTGTGCCGCCAGTCGACGCCCAGATAATGGTTGGAGGCGTCCAGATTGAGGTCGGGGTGCAGCTGAAGTACCTCGGCCTCGTGTTGGATAGCCGTTGGACCTTCCAGGCACATTTCGCGAACCTGGTCCCCCGATTGATGAGGACGGCCGGCCAACTCGGTCGGTTGCTCCCGAATGTCGGGGGGCCCAGCAACGCAGTGCGCCGCCTCTATGCGGGGGTGGTGCGATCGATGGCCCTATACGGTGCGCCCGTCTGGGCCGACGCACGGGTGAAAAAATATATCGCCCGATTCCTGCGTCGGCCACAGCGCATCGTAGCTATTAGGGCCATCCGCGGGTACCGCACCGTCGCTTTTGAGGCGGCGTGCGTGCTGGCGGGGACGCCGCCCTGGGAGCTGGAGGCGGAGGCGCTAGCTGGCGATGCGACCTCCGCGCCCGGGGCGTGATACGTCCCCTACGGGAAGCGGTTCGCGACAGGAAGGTCCAATCTCGGTGGTCCGTAGTAGAAGCGTGGAAGCGACGTCTCGCTAACCCCACCTGGGGTCTACGGACCGTCGAGGCGATCCGCCCGATCCTAGATGATTGGGTGGGTCGTGGCGCAGGACGCCTCACCTTTTGGATGGTGCAGATGCTGACCGGGCACGGGTGTTTCGGTCGGTATCTGCACCGGATCAAGGCCGAGCCGACGGCGAGGTGCCACCATTGCGTGGAATGTGACCAGGACACGCCGGAGCATACGCTCGCGCGCTGCCCCGCATGGGAGAGGCAGCGCTGTGTCCTGGTCCAACAAATAGGTCCGGACTTGTCGCTCCCGGGCGTCGCGGCGTCGATGCTCGAGAGCGACGAGTCCTGGAAGGCGATGCTCGACTTCTGCGAGTCCACCATCTCGCAGAAGCAGGTGGCGGGGGCTGCGAGAGAGAGGCTTTACGCCGCTCTCAACTTGCCAACCCGCCGCCGTCGAGCAGGGGGCCGGGACCGGGATCTCGCCCGGATTCTGGCCCCCTAAGAGTTTCGGGTCCCCAACGCATGTGAGTGCGAGCGGGGACCCAAGAAGGTGCCGTGTCTCGCTCAACACGCCCTTAGCGTCAGAGCATCCGGGGGATGGTAGACCGCGCTCCCCGACCCACGCTGGTTCTGACCCAGCGGGGTATTCCGTGGGAGGGTGACACGCGGTCCCATCTTAGCGGGCTTCGGAAAGCCCGCCGACCGAGAGAGCCGGTGGCCGTATTCGCCGGCGGCTACCGGTTCGGTGTCCGGGGACGGAGCGACGGGAAAGCATGCCGATGGCGTAACGCGTCGCGCCGTCCCTCCAAACCCCGTGCTGGGTTCTGGCCTCAGTCGGGGTTCGGACGCTGAAAGTGAGCGGTTGGAGGTTTTAGTGAGGTTCAACTCCCACATACCCGGTGATTTCCTCCAACTAAAAAAAAAAAAAAAAAAAAAAAATAAATGTAAGTTCGGGTGGAATTTTGCAAGCTAAATTTGACAAACTTCCCGGTTTCCGATTGAGCCAACATTTTGCACGCAAACAGTATATCGCGTGACAATGCAATAATAGGACAAAATGACGCTGATCTGATGGATTCGGAAAGTGGTCATAGGAACTCCTGTACTAAACAAGATAGATTAGCACTCTACTGTTACATGATGTCCAGGATCTTAAAGTTTGTATTAAAAAAGTTTTTTGACGTGACAACGTCTTATAAATTGGTTTGCCGGGTGACACTTCACTTCACTGCGTTACGCTCCGCTCACGTTATGCGCTCACAATGAGAGCGAGTGAGAGGCACGCGTGCCGCGTCACTTTTTATGTCTGTCTCTCTCGCTCTTAGGCGGGCTAACCATGCCCGAGTCGTTGTCACGTAAAACTTTCGCCCGTATACCGACTTTACAGGCAACCAATTTTTTTTAATGAATTGTTTTTGTATAACCCAGGTCGTATCGGCATAATGCAAGAGAGTTGTCACTCGATATCAAGCGTGGTGGCCATTGCAGTGAGATACGCCGCGACCAGGACACAGTTCGGCGAACGAGACGCAGAGATACCACTCATTGAGTATCAGTTACACGTAAGTAACAGTGGCGTGCAACACGTACAGTTCAATAAGCGCTGCATATCGTAGTTTTTGGATGTAAAGATTTAATTCAGCATTTTGTTGATGAAAGGTTTTTTAAAAAAAACGTAACGCGTAGCACCGTTCCGCATAATCCCATGTTAGGTTCTGACCTCAGCAAGGGTTCGGACGCAACCTCCCCGATTTCCTCCAATTAAAAAAACTGTTTAATACAATAAATGATTATTAATTATTTCAGCAATGGCGTCTATTCGGCTACGTGGCTGCCGCCGTCGTGTTCCGTGTCTACATAGAGAGCTTTACGCGAATATACTTGGATATCGTAGAGAAATCTAACGCCGGCATCAAACTTGATAATCTGGTAAGTATGTCTACTAGTAAGCCACAGCTTCGTCTGCGTTGCATTGTGTGGGCAAAGGTCCGTATTTGATATATGCTTTGGATGCAATTCTACACTCGTTGAACCGTCAAATTGTGTTATCAAAGTAATTAGCGGGTTCACTCATTCACGAATATTTTTTTTTTTATATTTGTTTTTTCATAAGAAGTTCATCCTGATAATAACTAACAAAAGAAATATTCAAACAGTACCATTCGAAAGTTAAAGCGTTAAAAAAGTTCTGTTTTCATATTAATTTATACAGGGTGGATCTGTAACTTTGGACAATCTGACGTGGGGTGAATGACCTGTCGAAATAAAACTTAGAACCACTTTTATTTTGACCTCGCCGCATTTTTTTCATTTTTTTTTTTGTTTTCAGAGCGAAGCAGTGTCAGAGATTCACGCGATGGTGTCGTGCAGTAAACCTCTTCTCACGTGGAGCGTGTTAGCGGCTGCGCAGGAGTGTCGGGAAGCTTGCGGTGGACATGGGTTTTTAAAGGTAGATTTATGAATTAATTTAGGGGAGTTGAGACTTTTTGTAGGGTTTTGGGAAATTTGTGTGTGTGTGTGTGCGTGCGTAGAAAGATCAATGAGCGTTTTTTTTTTCAGTTGGAGGAAATCACCCGCCCCGCGGATGGGGTATGTGGGAGTTGAACCGCACTAAAACCTCCAACCGCTCACACTCAGCGTCCGAATCCCGGCTGAGGCCAGAACCCAGCACGGGGTTTGGAGGGACGGCGCGACGCGTTACGCGCTCGGCATTCTTTCACGTCGCTCCGTCTCCGGACGCCGAACCGGTAGCCGCCGGCGAATACGGCCACCGGCTCTCTCGGTCGGCGGGCTCTCCGAAGCTCGCCAAGATGGGACCGCGTGTCACCCTCCCACGGGATACCCCGCTGGGTCAAAACCAGCGTGGGTCGGGGAGCGCTCACTATCATCCCCGGATGCTCTAACGCTAAGGGCTCAGCAGAGCGAGACAAGATCAATGAGCTTACGGTCAAATTGATGGTAAGCGATTACCGTTGCTCATGAAACACGGCAACGATAGGACATCGTTTCGCCATTCAAACTTTGTACTGGGTTCTGTATGAACAGTAGAAAATTAAATTACAGTTCAACTCAAGAATTTCTTCCCACTTTTACCATATTTTTTCATATCTATTCCAGGCGTCAAACCTAGGCGACATCCGCAGCAACCACGAGCCCACAGTGACGTACGAAGGTGACAACAACGTGCTCTCCCAGCAGACCGGCAACTGGTTGCTCCGGCAGTACCACGCCGCGCGCTCCGCCGACGCCGTGGGCTCGCCGCTCGGGACTGTGCTGTTCCTCAACGAACACGACCTTATATTGAAGCAGAGGTTTGGTGGGGGGGATGTTAAGTCGGAGATGTGTGAGTGTTCATTTTTGGTTTGTTTTTTTTTGCGTGCGTCAAGTTGGCAGGAATTTAATGTTTTTAATAAGTCTAAAGTTACAATTTGTCGCACGCTTTTTTTGTAAGGAGCACTTTTTGTATGAGAATTTGTTAGTTCTTCCACATACAGGGTGTTTGAAGACCACTCCCGAAAACGAAGGCTGGGTTAGTACTAGTGATACTTGGGATGTTAAGCTTTTTGCAAAAAAAATCGTCTGAATGGACCGGTTTCCTGGCTTATCATTACAGGTATCACTAGTACTACCACCGGTCTTCGTTTTTGAGCACTCCCAAAAACGAAGTTTACACCCTGTATGTATATTATAAATTAGAAATGATATATTTAATTGTGAGTAATTACAAGTATAAACAAATTAATATAAAGTTTAAAAACAATGATAAAGTAGAAAACCTATTTTTATTGGAACGAAGTGGGCTAGACGGAAAAAATTCTTACGAAAAGTTGTCACGACACTTTTTTGTTTTAGATGATTATCGCTAGATGGCGCTGTGATCAAAATCTTTTAAAACACATTCCTTATCGCGCGTAAAAAAAAATAGGAAAAAAAAATTATAAGATATCTTTTAATCGAAAGGAATCGTTCCATCCGCGTGTCCCATGACATCTCTCAAGTTTTTTATTTTTATTAACTTACTAAAAAGTTAGGGAGGAAGTAACTCCTAGGTAGATTATTGTAAAATAATACAAAACATTTTAAAATAATCCTCACCATTTCTTTTTCAGTCCTAATATCAACATACAAATGGCTAATATGCTACGTGCTAAAACAAACTCACGAAAAATACGAAACTGAACTAGCGAAAGGACTCACCAAGTTCGAAGCGCGAGCCAAATGCCAAGTCTACAAATGGAAGACGTTAACAAAACTCTACGCAGAATATTTATCATTAATGTTTTTCACGCAAGAACTGCCCAAAAAAGATGAAAAACTACAGCCGGTGTTAAAAAAACTGTTTTTATTATATGGCCTGTGGTCCTTAGATGGTCATTTAGTTGAATTGTATGAGGGCGGGTTCGCGAACGGTGACAGTTGCGCCAGGAAGATACGAGACGCCATCTTGGATTTGTGCAGTGAAGTGAAACCGGAAATAGTTTCGGTGGTGGATGCCTTAGCGCCGACGGATTTCGTGCTCAATTCGGTTCTCGGGAAGAGCGACGGAAACGTGAGTTAATTTCAGTTAATTTATTGTGATTTATGACAAGTATGCTTAAAAATACATTCATCATCATCAGCCTATAGACGTCCACTGCTGGACGCCGGCCTCCCCTGCCCTCGTCACATCGACCGGTCCTGCGCCATCTGCATCCAGTGACCTCCCGCGATCTTGACCAGATCGTCGGTCCATCTTGTGGGGGGTCTACCAACATTGCGCCTACCGGTTCGTGGCCGCCACTCCAGAACTTTTCGGCCCCATCGGCCATCCGTTCTAAAAAAATAAATTGAAATTTGGAATTGGACTAGAAAAATACATTGTGTTTTGATAATGTTCGTTCTGGAATGCAAAACAAGTGTTTTACGTTTTTGGTCCTTCGAGCCGGATGTCCTCGTTTTTTTGAGTTAGTAAAATACTAATAGTACTAACTAGTAGTTATATTATTGCTTAGACAGTTGTTGATAACCCACTTGATGATTAATGTTTATTCATGTATAACTACTTTTGAACTGAAACTTCTCTTAAATCAACTCTTCAAGTAACTTCAGCAATGATTGAAGATAGTACACTGTATCAGTAACTGGTGCTGACGAACATAATTTCATTTTTATCCATATTCATTTATTAGCTTATTTTTTACATTATATTAAAAAAAAACATTTACAAAAAAATAAATTAAAAAATACAATATAAAAAACAGAAGGCCACTGGAGACGGGGTCTACGACCCAAGCCATCATGGTCAGGGCTCAAGATGACAGTCGAGGCTTATCGCTATTAGACCGTGCACAGATACAACGACCGGAACAATGATGGTCGATTCAACACGCCACATGTCGGTCACCTCGTGGGCCAAGTACAAATATTTTAGCAGTTTTTCTTTTTCTGCCTTCACAAGGTTCTCGTCACGCGGAATGGTGACATCGATCAGCACTGCCCGATGCGCGTCCCGATCTATTATCACTATATCAGGCTTATAGGCAGCAATAGTCCTGTCAGTGTCAGTATAATTTCATTCATTATTATTTATTTTCAGCTTTATCAAAATCTACAAAAGACTTTATTCAGCAACCCCGGTGCTTTCGAACGAGCGAGATGGTGGCAGGAAGTTGTCAAAATACCTAAATCAAAATTATAATCGAATAGTTTGTAATAGTTGAAAATTAATTACAGATCTTAACTAGTTCATATTGTGACTTTGTTCGAGGTTAGTCTATAATTTTTGTTACTTTTTGTACAAATTTTGATTGTATGTAGCGCAAACATATTAATTTTAGTAGAGACTAGCTGCCCCGCGCAACTTCGTCTGCGCTAATCTCAATTAAATGTCAACTATTCGATTTTTTTCTCGCTGTAAATACTATCCTTGAACTTCATCGAGAATTTAAAAAAAACAACAATTTCTAAAATTTATATAGCCTAAGTTACTCCATATAACATAAACTATCAGTCATTGAAAGTCAGCCCGTCTGAATCGGTCTAGCCATTCTAGAGATTAACCAGACAGACAGTGGCCACCTTCCAGCTCCATCATCAGACCTTGACATTCATCCTCTACGCAAAGAACTCATAAAGACGCTTCATTAGAGTCTAAACGCGATGAGGTTATCTTGCTTATTGACAGAGTTCACATAGCCATCTTAGAGCTCCATCATCAGACCTTGACATTCATCCTCTACGCAAAGATCTCATCAAGACGGTTCATTAAAGCCTGAACACGATGAGGTTATCTTGCTTAATGACGGAGTTCCCATAGCCACCTTCCAGCTCCATCATCAGACCTTGACATTCATCCTCTACGCAAAGAACTCATCAGGACGCTTCATTAGAGCCTGAACACGATGAGATTATCTTGCTTATTGACGGAGTTCCCATAGCCACCTTCCAGCTCCATCATCAGACCTTGACATCCATGCTCTACGCAAAGATCTCATCAGGACGCTTCAGTAGAGCCTAAACATGATTGGACTTTCAATGGCCGAGCTTATGTAATAAAGACTAACTTTTTTTTTTCAGTTGTAGGAAATCACCGGATATGTGGGAGTTGAACCGCACTAAAACCTCCAACCGCTCACACTCATCGTCCAAACCCCGGCTGAGGCCAGAACCCAGCACGGGGTTTGTAGGGACGGCACGACGCGTTATTCGCTCGGCACTCTTTCCAGTCTAAATACGAATTACTCAATATCACTGGTTCAGCCGGCCACTTTAGTCAGAGCTCCAGTTGCGACGATTCACCGTATAGATTGGACTCTTTATGTTGGCCTTGAAAACGTAATACCCATCGACGTTATTTCGCTTATAACTTTTTTAATACTGAACCGATTTTGATAAAACAACGACTAAATGTTAAGTGAGACTTGCCATAATACATTACAAAAAACCCCAACTAAATTGGTTCAGCCGGTTCGGAGATTAGCGTGCACAAAGATACAGACAAACAGACAAACAGATAAACAGACAAACAGACAAAAAAAAATCTAATTGCATTTTTGGCATCAGAATCGATAACCAAACACCCCCTGCTAGTTTTTTTTTTGATATTTTCAATGTACAGAATTGACCTCTCTACGATTTTATTATAAGTATAGATAATCTACTAAAATTTTGTTGATAGTAACAAGATATAGTTTAGCTGAATGTTGCAGTCTACAATTTTGTTATTTAGAGAAATAACAGTAAAGTTGAAGCTATCATACAAATTATATAGGTTGGACTACAAGATCAAATTTGTATAGTTTAAATTTATGTAAAACTATCAACATTTGTCACATAGTAAATAGTTGTCAAGTAACTTAATTAATATTAAATAATTTGCACTACGTTTTACGTGCTCAATTTTGGCTCCTGTTACAGACTTGGCAAAAGTAAACAAACCAATTTGGTTGCCGATCCCAGTTGAGTGGATAATAAAATTATGACAAATACACATTTTAAGAATATTATGATTCCTGTAACACATTTAGATATACTATTATGTTACCTTATTATAGTAATCGATATTCTGTCGCTAAATTTAAGTATCGATTTTAATTCAATTATCACTCGACTACAAGTAGGGTTTTACTAAGATATTTTTATCAATATTAAATCAATAAAGAGTTTCATTCGATTTAATGTAATCGATTATAAGAATTTGTCGGTATATATCGATGTTATGTTTGTCTCGATTGTTGATAGCGAGTAATCGATTTTATAATATTTAGATTATTCTCAGGGTCAAATGATTTTGGCTGTTACAATGTCGATATTCTTTTTAATACAAATTATTTATATTTAAACATATACCTACATATTGTATTATGTTTAAAACAATATTTTTTATTATTTTATTACATAGTTTTAAGCATTTTCAAGTAATTTTGTCGAATATTTTTTTTATTATTTATATAAAGCAATACCTCATCGTTTTTCAGTAGATATCTAAAAGTATTATTTTGTAATAAATTTTATTAAATAAAATGAGGATAATTCAGTGAATTTTTAATGAGATTTTAACTAAGAATGTCACCGAAATATTGTATTATAATATTTTGTTCAAATAATGCATTTATGAGCATTTTATTGTTGTTAAGAAACTTTCACAGGGAAATAGAGATTTAATCTATTTACTGTTTTGTGACGTCATCGAGTCACGTGACCTACATAAACTTAAGCACGTTCTATCTAACTTTAACGGTTTTATTACAAATTTAAAGAATACATAAAATTATAAGATTAATAAATTTGAATTTAAAATACTTGTGAATACAAATAGATAAATAGATTGAAATTTAGATTGAATGAAAAATTCGAATATTGTTATAATATGTAAAAATATACTTTTTAATTATTAACAATTCTATTTTAATAATAATAATTCCTAGAATTAAATACTGTTAATCATTCCTTCATAACATTTCAAATAAAACATTTTAAGTGTTCTATATTTAAAGATTTATCGATGTTCTTATTAGGTTATTTAAGGCTATTAGTAAAATCATAATTAGCTAATGAACCGACTTTAAAGATCACAAGTAAAATTTATTTAATCATCTACCAAAAAAAAATAATTATCTTCAAATTTTTCTCTAGATGGCGCTAGTAGTAATTAAAATTTAACATAATATTTTTTGTAAGATTGTAGACAATGTGCGAAATACCACCAGCACCATTTTTATTGTTTAGATCGGTTAAACTTTTTTTTTGACATTGTATGGAAAACGTACGACTATCGTTGCGTACTTCCTTATTATGATGATTTTTTTTTTATCTAAATCCTAAAAAAAAAGTGGTTCTAAGTTTTATTGTATTTATACCCAATAAAAAAAAAATTTAAGTATTTAAAATTTAAATCTTTTTTTGAAGTCGGTTCAAATCTACCTTAATACATTGTATTGTAAGATTTTATCACTTATATAAGTGCCTTCCCTCGTTGTATTGTGTTAACTATGTAGCAAATATTTAATAACATTTGTTTAATTGTAATGTTGAATTTTGTAAATTAAAATCTATTATTATATTTTTGGTATTTTTCATTTATCATTCGTCAACACTGGAGCATGAAATTGAGCTTGCATTTTAAACAGGAATAAAATCTGAAATCAAAGAATGAACACCCTTGATGTTCCCGGAGCGTTATGACATGTCTCTCTTTAAACGAGGTTTAAGTCCTTTATACCGATATGGGGGCGGCGCGACGGGAAAGAGTGCCATAGGCGTAACGCGTCGCACCGTCCCTCATAACCCCGTGCTGGGTTCTGGCTTCAGCCGGGTCGGACGCTGAGGACGGGTGGAGGTTTTAGTGCGGTTCAACTCACACATACCCCACCCGCAATAAAGAAACCTTTCCTAAAAAGTCAGAGATTTTAAAATGTAAGGATATTAGTTGATAACAATTTTTTGGACTAGGTACAGAAATAAAACATCATTTTTAGATTTTCATTTATTCAATACAATTAAAAGTATGTCATAAAATTTAATGTAAATGTGTAACATATTCGAGTTTAGTAAATGATCAATCTCAAAGAAAAAATTAAGCGTTTTGTGAATTTAAAAATCTTAATGTCATTTTTCACTTGTGTTAGTGAAACTTGAACTCTAAATGTCAATATAGGATTTATGATTCTAATAAAAGTGTATAAAATTAAAGTTTTATTAGTGCAATGAATATTTTGACACAACCACAAAAGTGTTATCTTCTCATTTTTAGTGTTTATTAAAAATCGGAAAAAGTGCTTATAAAATACTTAATTCTATTCGATGTTACATATAAATGCGTTCAACTTATACTACATCGAATGTAGGTACACGAAATTATCTTAAATCTATGAGTATGTCGATCTACCCTCATCTTGTTAGTAATCTTCTGGCAGTTTCTTACAAATCCATGGGTATTTTGTAGTAAAATAATAATTAAAATATCTAGAACTGGTATTAATGTATGCTTTCTAGAATTTACTCAACTGTATGTAACGAAGTTTGCAGAAATGTTAAATCTAATATATATTATAAAGGCGAAAGTTTGTAAGTATGGATGTATGGATGTTTGTTACTCTTTCACGTAAAAACTACTGAATGGATTTGAATGAAACTTTACCACAATATAGCTTATACATCAGAATAACACATAGGCTACAATTTTTGATAATACGGGACGAACCTGAAGTCCACGTGAACGAAGTCGCGGGCAAGAGCTAGTGTTAAATATTTACTATTTATCTTACTCTAAAACCATCATTAAGTACCAACCGTAACAGTCTTCTTTCAATCCGTGATTAAATGATACAACAAAGGCACTCAAAATTCATTTGTCCATTCATCATAGATTTAAAAATATAGTATTACTATTTCAAAACGCATCTTAAAAATTAAGTTTAAACAAAAAAGAAAAATAAAATCAACCTAAATTCACAACTACAAACAAAAAACAACCAAAAGCTTACTTAAAATCTTTTCCGTAGGAACCGATTTCTGATATCTTTTCTTGATCCTTCGAGCCGGAGATGTCGTTTTCTGAATATCTTCCAAAGAGTAACATTCTTTGAAGTATATCATATTTGTAACTTAATGTGAAATAAAGTACTTTTTTCAACAAAGTATGTCGGTTAAGTTTTAAACCATTCATATGACATTCATTTCGATCTTTAAGCAAATCGTCGGTGCACCTAACACTATGTGATTTTAGTTCTATCAAACAAACTCCTTAATTTTAAATTATTTGTGAATTAAGCTCGGTGGAATGATATGGCTTACACAAACAGGAAAATTATAGGTAATTTTATACTAATGAGTATGATTATTAATTGAAAATAGTGAATTGTGAGCATGAGGTGGAAAAAATTGAGAATTGTTTTAAGTCCATTTTAAATGAAAATGGGTAAGTAATGTTGTATTCTTGAGTGTATTAAGATATTTTTTGTATATTTGATATTATACTGATGCGTGCTAAGTACCTACAATCTCTTGCGTTCCAGCACAAGAAATCAACAGCTCAATACAATAATATAATTTGAATAAAATTTAACCAAATTACTGAATTTTTAGACCCTTCTACTCTTATATTTGTTATGTTCAGACATAATTAGTCTAACTAAAACTGGTTTTTGAATACTAAATTCAATTCTCTTCAACAGTTTACCGAAGATTTTAGAACTCAATTATTTTTAAAGAAATCAATGAAATATGAACAACTATCTACATCGTTAATAGACAATTACAATTTAACATTTATTATAAAATACGAAAAATTCACAACACAATTTCACATAAAAAATCACAACTATTCAAACTAGAATTTTTATCGACAATTTTTCACCTGAAAATTTATTAGAAAAAGTGCCCAAATATTTAAATCAGAGTGCTATGATATTTAGCTGTTATCACTGTCAGAAATCGTGGAGCTCGTCATTCGAATGACTGGATTCTGTGTCGAATCGCTAGAATCACATTCCACCATCAAAATCTCATCAGGACTCTCATTGCGGTCAGAGTTACTCTCAGTGTAAGTTCCAGTTGGAGATTTGTCTTCTATCACGGCCTTAAGATAGGACTCTCGGTCCATAATATTGGTGTCTCGAGCGAGAGCCAAAACGTCTAAGGACATCATGCTTTTCGACTTGTCCTTCTTGCTGATAGGTGGATTGGCGTGCTCATAAACAACCTCCCTACTGGCAGACTTAACCCTATTGAGGTTACTCTCTTGAGTCCAGGAATCACTTGGAGGATGAACATTTTTGGCCACGTTTGTGCTCGTCGAAGGCGCTGACAGATTCTGCGGGGTACTGGCCGTGAATTTGGACCGCTTTTGCTGGTTGTTTTCCTTCATCATCAAGAGCTGGTCTAGTTTGTTTATGGTCTCGTTTAGTTCTAAGGCCCAAGCTTCGTCTGTTTCTATATCTTTGTCTATTGGTTTTAGGGCGAGCTCTCGGACTCTAGATCGAAGTTCTTGTAGACTGGAATCTTCGTCATCTATTTTGGTTTCATCGTGTACGGGGTCCCTTTCTGCCCCGACCCCGGGCTCACGAGGTCCAACTGGTATACTATCTTTCCCTGGAGGATATTCTCCTCTACGTCTATGAATCTCTTCTGAGATTTCCTCTAAAGCCTTCAAGGACTTGGAGTACCGGAATTTGGCGTCTGCTATCAAACGCTGCAGTTTCTCTATCTTCTCGTTTTGCGTTTGTAGTTGTTCGTCACATAGCTTTTTCTCTTCGAAATATAGGCGTGATTTTATTATGTTTCGCTTCAAATTATCTTCCAATTGTGTAACCTGGTTATAAAATAGATTTTAATAGTTTTGTTTTAATAAAGTAAAAATGATATTGAATGTTTCAAAAAGCCTACCTTTTTCTCTGCTGCAATATAAACAGCAGCTTTCTTTTGATGTTCGCGACCACTTTCTGCTTTTCGTTTTTCAGCATCCATAACCTAAATATTACGATAAGTTTAATTTTAAATTTACATATGAAACCATAGTGATGAACGCACTATACAATTCATTTTTGCCTAACGCGTTATTATTACTAGCTTTAATTGGATTTTTTAAATTACCTTATCATAATCCACAACGTTTTACGAACTAAGTCAGTCAAATTCAATTGCATCCATTACATTATGAATTTCAGTCATAGTGTGTGTATGAGACAGAAAGATATATTTTTTTTGACTCAAAGTACTTTACCTTGATGATGGCATGATTGAGGACTTCTTGCCAGTTACTATCGAACTGCCACTCGTCTTGTTTGCTCACGAATCTCTGTTCGGCTAGTGTCACCGTTTCCTTGGCAGCGGCATGGAGTTCTGTAAAAACCATGTAAATAATTCATTATTAGTCCGTGGATTTCTGAATTTTTAACAAATTTCGCCACGATTGGTTCTGCGATTTTTTTGTTAAAGTCACTTAACAACCCGACCCAAACTAACTCGATATTAAATAGATTTTTGCTGTCCAATATCATAAGTTAGTGTATGCAATGCGTATTAGATTTTATGGACGGCACGCCACTGCGTGGTGGACTATACCTAATCCCTCTTCTGAGGAGACCTGAACTCAGCAGTGGGTTGTTACAGTACAGTATACCAATGAAACATTTATTTTCACCAACGAAAATAAATTTCAACAAACTCTATCACCACTACATTATTTGTTTACAAACTAAATTCCTATTAACCTCGATTCACAACCGGTATTTACTTAAAAATAATAAATACAACAAATAAGGAAGCACAACGCACTTCTGGGGATCGACTCAAGCAAACATAGGAACAAAAAGTAAATTGTGCATCCAAGGTGAATTGATAACTACCCACGTAACACAATAACACTATCTTATCAAACACGTGTTTGTCTGTTCGTTGTAACATTAAATATTTGTGTGTAGACTTATCGCAATGAGTGTGGGATGTGATAAGTATTTGGTTTGCTCTGAATTGTGGTAATTTGCTCTGAATAAAGAAATTCAGTCTTTAAACGATGAACGAATTTCGGATGCAATACAGAAAATTATCTTTTTTTAGACAGAGTATCGCCGGACTTCTACTTGCACCGCCGGTGTGTGGGAATGGAACCGCACTAAAACCTTCAGCTCACACTTCAATTGAGATCAAAAACCCAGCACATGTGCGATGTTGTTAAGGCTTACGTATCGCCCCGTCACCCCAGAAAATGATCTTAATGTATTTTAGGTGCTTAATTGGTGACAATTGTCAGCAACACGTTTTTGATTGGTCCTGATTAATGCGAATGAACAGTTCTGGCTTGGGTGTGATATTTTTACGCCTCAGAATCAATTTTGCCAACCAATTTTTTGAGTGAAACTATACAGGGTTTTTGGGATTGTCAATTTCAATAGACAATGCCACCATGTATGTTCTACCGAATTCTTTACAGTCTCCAAAGATATTTATATTAAGAGAATCCAATCCTTTTAAAATCTTGGGACAGGATTAAAGTACATGAAACTCCTGTAGTGGCACTATAATCAACTTCTACTCATAACTACCAAATGGAATTACGTTATTGATTATGAAAGCACTATAATAATAATTACTCTTATGTTACGTGTAGGGAACACGTGGGTTTTGTTCACGTGATTGCTCAATGTATGTGGCATTTATTACTTACGTTATGGAGAATTGTTATGTGGTCAGAGTGATGGAATATTACTGTTTGCTATTGCAAAAGTAACTATTAATCCATATCTTTGATACAAGAAGAAGTTCTGGATGTCTAAGATATTAGTTTTGTTGAGATCTAAAATTATTTGCACAACAGCGACCTGACAATAGTAATGTTGAATCCAATCAAAAACATAAATGTGAAATGAAAGTCAAGTTCAATGTTATGATAAATGACTTCAACGACAAAAGAAGTGAGATCTAAATGGGTGGCAAGTTCAATGATGATGAACCTAAGATAATGTATTGTAGCCTAAGGTCTGATTTGGCTAGTTTTTAGCCTTCGCAAGTTCTAAACCTACATGTATTTGACAACGGTGCTGCTCGCTAGTTCTCTTTCTCGAACTTGGCTTGACACTATATGCAAGGCTATCAGTGGGCAAGGCTATAAAAGTCTGGGCTTTGGGAGGACACTGAATACATACAGCACAGGACCGATCGTTGTGGCGAAATTTAGGGGAGGTCTATGTGCTACATTAGAAGTCTACAGGCTGATGACGTTCATAAAATAACTGCGATATTAATATGACTACAAAAGCGAACAAAAAATTCAATTTAATTTAATAATATAAACGAGTACTGTGTGAAGATAGCGCGTTAGGTAATCGCCGTTCGCAACTGACACACATAGGCAAATTAAAACAAATTGTACTATTAAATTACATGTGGGTGGAGCCGGTGCGTGTTCTATTTAGTAATTTAGTAACATATTTTTAGGAAAAAGGCCTTCAAATGAGGCCTTGGGAGTCTAATAGGAACCCTAAAGAATAACAGGTGGTACTAATATTCAAGCGGTGATCTGGTGACCGTCAAAAGGACTTAAGAACATCGATAAAGGTTCAATGTCAAGTGGCTGTTCTTCGAGTCCACATTTTGTACAAGTTTTCCGAAAGATGACAAAAATAATCACCATTTATCGTTTGATATGCGATTTGTCTGTTGGTGATTGAAATACGTACAGGTGTTTTAACCTCAAAATACTGTTCTATACCAAAACATGATCAACAGAACGATCTTTCTTTAAACGTGAAACTACAAAATACTTGATGAATTTCCTTCCAACTAAGAAACTGATCCTCTCTGTAGCTGATAGACCTGTCAATCTACATCATATACCAGTTAGACTATAATATATTACACAATTTATATTCAAGGACAGACCTTGACCGGTCGGGGCTCGGGTCTCGTCGCAGGAAGTCACTATCAGATACAGCGACTAATGGAATTATTTACGATACGCCCATAGGGAGATACTATATTAAATTTAATACACATTAAGATCTTCAGTCAAGAACTAAATTTATAAGGGCATTTTAGAGACATTCGTGATCAGTAGAGATAACCACTCAACTGGGAACGTCACTATTCTCTAGATGGCAAAACTGGGGACTTCGTTCGGAATCAATACCGTGTTTGGGCTCCTTTTTAAAAACATTTTTTTCCAATAATTTTTAATTTTGATTTTTAATTAAACCTTATATTTTTGTAAATCTTTATTACTAAACGACGCTGTATTGCATTTTCAGCGAAAATATATCATCTCCGTAATATATGAGACGATTAAAAAATGTAAACAAAACAAGTTTTAGAACTGTGCTCAATTTTGGCTTCTGCCACAGACTTGGCAAAATTAAACAAACCAATTTGGTTGCCGATCCCAGTTGAGTGGTTATATTATCTAAGTTCTACTGTCTTGACTAAATACTATAAAACGAAGTTGCTTTCTCCGTCCCTATATCCCTATGCATCTTTAAATTTCAAGATTCAAGAGGGAGTTTGATGTGTACAATATATGCTTGATAAAGTAGAGAAACACTGATTTTAGCGGTTTTTGATGTGATGTCGTAAATAAGCACATTACTGTACCAACCCATTACTACCCACTGCTGAGCTCAAGTCTCCTTCGAAGAGGGGTTAGGCATAGTCCACCACGCTTGCCTAATGCGGATTGGGGACTGCACATATCTTCAAAGGATATTTAGAACCCTTTTCCGATATCCAGGTCTCCTTCACCGTATTTAGCCAGTGGTGTTTTGAAAAATTGCACATCAATCTTTTTCATATTAAGATTTAGAGGTACAAGCCGGCCGGTTTTGAACCCGCGACCTCCCGTACGGAAGGTAAGCGCTTCAACCACTCAGCCACCACGACTATTTAGATAAGCACATTACTCTGCATTAACTGTATTTTCAATATCTGTAGTATTCTGTAGGACAAAAAATACTGGAGGATACTCACCGCTAGCCCTTTGGAACTGTACAGCAGCCTTCTGACATTCGGAGCGAGCTGTAGCGGCCTGACCCAGGGCGTCATAATAAGGCCTGGACTTGTCAACGCAGGTGCCCAGTCTCTTCGTGAGTGCTTGAAGGCGTCGCGAGGTCTCGTTCAGCAGTAAATGGAAGGTCTTCATCGATTCCTGGTTAAAATGATGTGGTTTTGTGGTTAAATTCTGGTGTTTTTGTTTTAGTGTTAAACTGCAAGACGTGTTTGGATGCGTTCTATTGTAACATACTTTAGTAGTCCACCTTTTAGAGAAAGGTTTATGGCTACGGTTAAAAGAAGGCAAACATTATTGAATGATGTTTCTTAGGACGCAGGTGAAGTGTGGGGATCAGCGTGTCTGCCATAAACTGCACTAAGACCAAACAATGCTATTGTAAGCTCAGTATTCTCACAACAATTCTCAAAAGAAATCGTTGGTATTGTCTCAACTGTATTTTAAATAGTCTGAAATTATCTAGAATGCCCTAAGTCGGCTATCCACAGCGGTTTAAAGATCAAAGTTCAAAATGACTGGCTTGATTATAATTGAATTTGCGATAAACATAGGGCGATGCGACGGTCTAGTTAAGTCAATTTAACTGCATTTAAACGGGGACAGCAATTGACCTAATCTATCAGGATCGAGGAGCGTTGTGACCTCGTACTATGGAGTATGGAACCCCGACTAATGCAGTGCATATTCAATGCAGGGTGACGAGGAAGTGGCTTATGAATTATTAGGTATGCGAGTGCACATGACCTGACAAAGGTTAAATAAATTCTTTACTATGCGTGTTTTAGAATGCTAGGTAACGCTTTTAAAACGATACTTTTTGTAAATTTTCGATTAGACCATTGTGCGCAGAACTGATGGCCGATGGGGCCGAAAAGTTCTAGAGTGGCGACCACGAACTGGTAGGCGCAGCGTAGGCAGACCTCCCACAAGGTGGACCGATGACCTGGTCAGGACCGCGGGAGGTGGCTGAATGCGAGGTTTGGGGGAGGCCTATGTCCAGCAGTGGACGTCTACAGGCTGATGATGATGATGATTAGACCAATAATTTTTGAGTTTTAGTCTAAATTAATGTAAAATATAATACAGTATGAAGTGTTGTAGATTTTTTCAAGGAATCAAACACGAGCTCTATAATTTGTCTATTATTTATTTTAAACTATGCTTAAAGATACTGCTTAACAGTAAGTCATTGGTTGAATTCCATAAGACGTTTTGTAATAATATATTTGTAGTCTATATATGTATAAGAAAGTCGTGTTAGTTACAGCACTTATAACTCAAGAACGGCAGAACAGATTTGGCTGAAAATTGGTAGGGAGGTAGCTTAGAGCCTGGAGACGGACATAGGATAGACGGACTTTTTATCCCGTTCGACAGCGTTCCCGTGTGACTTGACATGAAACGTCAGTCACTATAAAACGTGGTATAACAAAAAAGAATCAGACTTGGAATAACAAAACGCAAATGACAGCTATGTAATGACGTATGGATGACAATTTGATATTTGTAAGAAATCAATATTAAAACTATTTCTATTAAATAAACTAGCTGACCCGCGCAACTTCGTCTGCGTTACAAAGGGGTTCGAACAGTACTCGCAATGCCGTCGCGTTATTATTTGAGCGGTCAAACAAAATGTAATTTTGTTTTATTCCAATCGGACTTTTCGTTTAGAAGTTATAACGAGTATAAAACGCAATGAAAATATGTGGGTGCACTTCGGGCCGCGCAAATAATAACGCGACGGCATTGTGAGTACTGTTCGAACCCCTTTGTAACGCAGACGAAGTTGCGCGGTTCAGCTAGTATTGTAATATTTGGAGACACTATCTTGTTCGGTGCAGTGTATCTATTAATATATCACGCCTTTATGCTAAGTCTAATCAAAGATGTTCTTCAAACGTGACCAGCTTTACATCGCTACGACGTAATTCCTAAGGCTTCTCTAGCAAACAGGTTTGAATACGAAGCCGTTTATAGTATGCAAACGAGCGGACAAGTGGAACATAGCAGGATTCCTTTCATCTCGTTACGCAACGTGGGTACGGTAGACCATTGTTTTATTGTATGAAAACGGTACTGTATTTATGATTTTCTTTTGCAAAGTTATTTACGAGGAATATTTATTTTAATTTGTTGCTTATTTAATAATACTTAAGTTTTTTTTGGATAATAAGCCTTAAGTATATTTGAGCAAGATTTGTCGCTTTTAAAATTAGTCCTTTGCCAAAAGATAATGATAACAATTTATTTTTAAAGAGAGAGTTTAAAGAAACTAATATTGTTCTCATTCGCATGTTCTTAAACTACTTTTGTATTAAAAAACTTATTTTATTCTTGTTTTGTATTAGTTAAGGACACTTTTCGTGTACAATTAGCCTCATTAATGTATTTTAAACTATGAAATAGTGAAATTCGCTTGCACGACAATGCAGCGACGAAGGTGATTTGTGAATGTTTGTTTTAGAAAAGGTAAATGCAACCTGCGCTCATACGATACGGTTTTGAAAATGAGTATGCACTAATTCATCAGATGGTAGGTACATGTAAACAAATATTAAAATCATTATTGATAAAACAAAATGTAAAAACAGCAACTATATTGAAACAGGAAACTTAATATTTCTGTTTACTCCAACAAACCGAGAAAGGACGTTTGGGTATCTTTCGTAAATAATTCAAAGATTCAAAATGACGGAATAAGATAAATTTTTAAAACCAGATAAACAGGAAGATTCATTATCAGAACAAGATAAACAATTCTAGTAACCCACAATAATATAATGCGCAGTTGCATCTCATACTAAATTCTTCATCATCAACAGCCTGTAAGACCTCCACTATTGAACATAGGCCTCCCTACTTTGCCACAATGACGGTTCCTGGGCTATCTGCATCCAGTGACTTCTCCCAACCTTATTAATACTTCATGAGCGACGGTGTAGGTAGACCCCCCACAAGATGGACCGACGATCTGGTCAAGATTGCGGGAGGTCACTGGATGCAGATAACGCAGGACCGGTCGATGTGGCGAAGTTTGGGGGAGGCCTATATCCAGCAGTGGACGTCGATAGGCTGATGATGATGATGATGATGAGCGACGGTGACCGCTTACCATCAGGTTGGCCGTAGGATCGTTTATCTATCATGCAATAAAAAAAAAATTCTAAAATTAAGAATAATGACTTTAATAGATAACAGCTTATCAAGCTAACTGACGAATCTGTTTAACAAAACGTCTTGAATTCTTTAGTTTAAAACTATAAAAATTTAGCGATAAATGATCCATTTTACATTTTAGATGTGTAATTTCTAAAATATTCCACCAAAAGTGTGTGTGTGTAGCGACACAGAGTCGTCAAACCAATGACACCAAAAAACTACCCATTTTCGATTTTAGTAGTTTAGTTGCTGCCATTTTTACAATCTAATCTATCTCTATCTGTCTGTGTCTAGCATATTTGAATGTAGTGTTTAAGCATTTGTATTGTACTATTGTTAATATTTAAGTGGGATGGAACATCAAGGACGGATCCTTGACATGATCGATGTCCTCTCAGGGCCAGAGTATTTCTACTTTATATTCTTGCGAGCTAATGTTTATGATTTATGACATTTCAATACTTATTTCCATTTTTATTACGTTGTTAGTCAAGGTACCTTAATTATACAATGAAATAAAGTATTGAAATAAACTTATGTTTCCGAGTACATACTATGTTTTATTGGAACGAAGTTCCTTATCGCGCGTTGTGAAAGGGGGCTAGACGGAAAAAAAATCTTACGAAAAGTTGTCACGACGCTTTTTTTGTTGTCACGACACTCTTTTGTTTTAGATGATTATCGCTAGATGGCGCTGTGATCAAAATATTTTAAAACACGTTCCTTATTTTTGTTTTAGATGATTATCGCTAGATGGCGCTGTGATCAAAATCTTTTAAAACACGTTCCTTATCGCGCGTTACGTTAGGAAAAAAAATATAAGATATCTTTTAATCGAAAGGAACTTCGTTCTATTCGGGTGTCCCATGACACCTCTCAAGTTTTTTATTAAGTCTGTTTACTTTATAGCGCAAATATTGTTTTGTACAAAAAAAATTCAGTGGTATTTGAAACTTTTTTTGTGAAACAATATAGCCGATACCAATTTTTTTTACAATATCAATAGCGAATAGTTACAGTATCAAATTCTCATATAGCCGAAATATGTAGAACTAGAGATTTTGGAGAATTGGCATATTTTTAACAGATTTATAACTGTTAAGAGGTCAAGTATGATATAAGTGGACCAAGCTCGACCAAAAAATATCCAAGTCCACCATAGGTAGCAGGCGGCAAGTGTGCCTATGTGTTAACGCGTTGGGTCACCCTGAGGTTCGGACGCTGAATGTGAGAGGTCAGAACTTTTAGTGCGTTTCAACTACCACAGGACGATTGGAAGTCCAGAAATTTCCTCCTATTAATAAAATCCTCCATCCTCTTACTGGTTCCTCTAAGGATGTATAAATCGGAGTACGTATAGACAATAGACGCAATTACGAGATGATTACGTCGCTGATGCAACACACAACAGTTACATTAGCGTATTCATGTGATCTACATTCATACACATATGCAAATTTATATAATTGCTTTCTCACACCGTCTGACCAAATCATTACCTACTAATTTAAAATCGTGCCGAGTGTAATGCATGAAGGTATAAAGAAAAATGATAAAATATTTCTACTCCTTTACGTTTAAAAAATCGTGGTGACCGAGTGATCGAAGCGCGTCCTTCCGAACGGGAGGTCGCGGGTTCAAATCCGGCCAGCTTGTACCTCTAAATCTAAATGTGAAAAAGACTTATGTGCAATTTTTCACAACACCACTGGCTAAAAACGGTGAAGGAAAACATCGTGAAGAAACCTGCATGTCGGAAAAGGGTTCTAAAAATCCTTTGAAGATATGTGAAGTCCCCAATTCGCACTAGGCAAGCGTGGTGAACTATGCCTTATCCCTATTCTGAGGAGACCTGAGCCCAACAGTGGGCAGTGATGGGTTAGTACAGGATACTCCTTTACGACGTATTTTTTTGCTGTAACGATCTTCAGGTCAGGATGAAAACCGCGCGACTTGTAGCAAAAAACCGCGTTATAAAACAGGGCGTTTCAGCATATTAATGTGATTTAGTCTTGATATTTTAGAAAGTGTATCAGATATATATCGTTGTGGTACAATAACTAAATCGAATTTGTTTATCGACTTTTGATCTCAAATTAACAGCCAGCAGTATAAGATCTTTCTGTCTGAATTTCATCAAAAACCTATAGTAACTACGGAAATTAAGGTCAGACAGAAAGATAGGCTGAGACACCTATCTCGCAATTTGAAAGAAAATTGCATTCACTATCTCGACTTTTTTTTTTATTATTGCCATGTAGGCAGACAAGCCAACGGACCACCTGATAGGAAGTGGTTACCGTCGTTCATGAACCTCTGTAATGTCAGGGGACACTGAGTGGTCGCTACCTACGACCTAACTTTAAGGACCCTCCTTAAGCCTCGTTTGAAGAAGGACAAGTCAAAGCTCTCAGGGAATACCGAGGAGGGGAGCTCATTCCATAGCCGGATGGTGCGTGGCAAAAAAGTGTTCCTGAAACGAACCGTGGATGACCGTGGTGGTTCCATATAGTAGGGATGAACTCCACCTCGACGCCGAGTGGTATGATGATAAAAGGGAGATGTTGGAATTATCTCAAATAATTCCTCGGAGCACTTTACTTAAATTTCCCTCAACGTGGGCGATAATTATGTTTCATGTTAAAACGAAATTAATAGAGCACAAAAAGGTGAATGTATAAGAATGTTTTTCTTAGTTTCCATTCCATTGACACACAATTGCAATCAAGTTAATTTCAAAGTCAAGTACTTATCGTATAATTACAATCTGACCGATAAGAGTACTATTCGACTGCATTGATTGCTTTAACCGATTTACAGATAAAAGTAAAGTGAAAGTATCACTTTTATCGATAATCAGGTATTGCAATGAACTCGGCCTTTTATAGTCGTGTTGATCATTGATTAAATACTTATTTCCGATTTAGTAGGTTAAGTAAATTAATACCAAGAATGAAGCAAGATCCATTCGTTTAATCTTAATAATCAGAACAAAATCATTTTCGCAGATAACTGGACATCCTTAGAGCAAATGTCGAACGAAATAGCAAATAGAGACCAACATTTTTTTTATATTTTTTTTTTTTTCACACTTTGTGTTTTTTTTAATAGTTAATGTAAATTTGTCTCTTAAGTTTATGTTTAAATTAGTAATAATAAAGGCTTATTTTATTTATTTTTAATTAGAACAAAAATCTTGTCCTTTTTATTTTTCAGCGTTTTCGTTTTCCTTAAAGTACCTATATTTCTTAAGAGAATGTTTTATTAAAAGGGGATTATATTTTTAAAGATATTGTATAGCCGGAACATCTTTTAATTCATCCATCCAACCCATCTTAGGTACTATTGCCAGTTCCTACATGACGTCAAACATTACAAATAGGGTATTTTATGAGTCCTTTACATAACAAGGCTATTGGACATAAATTCTTGACAATAATAAGTTAGATAACGGCCAATTTCGCGAAAAATTAGATAATAAACTTACGTCAAGTTCCAGTTCAAGCTTGTTGATTTCATCTGTGGCGGCATTCAGCTTCTCAAGTTCTACCTGAAAGTTGGTGAATAGTTTTAGACAATCGCACGGCACTATCACATTGTACTCCCAAACATAAGGCAATAGCAAACTACATGTAGGGACGGGAAACATCCGTGACATACTAAAACGTTAGCGCCCGACACACGAATATCTTTATCTAAAATGCGATAAAAAAATCGATAATTTTATCTCTAAGGTACCTCTAGGATCGTTTCCTGTCCCTAACACTAAGCGTAAAGAAAAATACGTCTACTTACTTCGTTCTTCCGTTATGTAGAAATTTAATTTAAAAAAAAAAACATTTTCATTACATTTTTATTACAATTAAACATACAAGTTTACATTCAAATAGTTTACATGCCATAAATTTATCGTTACAAAAATATTTTTTCACGTGTTTCGACAGTTTTATAGCATTTTTTTATAATACTCTAACTATGTTTTAGTTTAACTGTGCAATATTATTACATCAATTAGATATAGTATCGTGTTGTATTTTTATAATTCATAAGAAAATGTAGATCTAATAAGAATCATTGTTAAAAGGTTATTAATATAAAAGTAATAAATAATAATAGGCATCAAACTAAATAATACTTATATCAAGTAAAGATAATTAAGAAAAAATGGAATGATTTGTTTTATTTTAGGTACTATGTTATTTGGTAATTATGGATGGTCCATCTTATTTAATTTCGATATTTCTTATTATGAGACAATTTTAAAATCTCCTTGAACCAAAATTTCTGACATTCTTAAATTGTTTTGCTCATGTTCAACTTAAATTTATAAATGTGAGTGATTAGTAGTTAACTAAAAAATTATAATTAATGATAATTTTAACAATAATCATGAGATTACAAATAAATTTCATAGTTACAATAATGAACTCAAAAACAAACATTAAATGCTGGAAAGTCTACTTTCATTAAAAAAGAGATTCCGTGAATCTTAAAATGAAAATAAATATGTTTTATGTCAACATAAAGACACTATTAGCATATAAAATATGTTGTATTTAAAAATAATATATTATGTATGTAAAATCAACGAAAAAACAGAATAGGTACTGTCTCTAAAAACTCTTTTAAATAATGGAGTTAAATAAAAAAAATATGTTTTATAATTAAAAAATAAACATTAAGATAAATACAACATACACAATATTTAATTAACATATTTTATTTTAAGTAGTAAATGAGTAATTCAATTATTATTTTCAATAGCATCAATTATTTCATAAATAAAGCAGTTTGTTATTAATGGCTTAAAATATCGCTTTAAAGCTGTATAGTTTTGGGATTGTAATAAAATAATATTATTATATTTGAACTGTTTAACAATTGGATTAATAACTATCTACATTTCAGCTATTTAGAAGCAAACCCTGGAAATATCATATTCCTATTTATCAGCTGCTGCCTTATCAAATAAACTTTCAGAGATTTTTGAGAAATAATCTTATGTAATGTTCAAATTACAATTTTTCATTACAAAAACTTTTATGTGTAAGGAACAAGCACACGTTGTGTACATTTTCAGTAGATATATTACAAAATGGCACATGATAAATACGTGAATACTCCAATGTAACACTTCATACCATTCTCTCACACATACAAGTAACATCGATAAAACTAACTTTACCTCGAAGAATTGACAAAATAATTTTGTGATACGTACGTAACTTATTTTGGACAGGAAACAAGTCCTATAAGGTACAGAAAAACACATTTAACAATAAAAATCTACAAAACGCATACACGGAGGTATATGACAACGAGATTTACGAGACACCGCGGGCTCTTGCGGACATTGGACCAATTAGTTCATTTCACTATCACAAATGTATTTCCCGGATACGAAGCGGCGCTTTACTAGGGATAGGCGGTATCCGCTGCCGATTAGCTCAAACTCAATCCCGGAGAGCGTCGCGCCCTCGCAGTTAAACTGAGAGGAGAGAGTAGCCTTGTCTGAGGGCCCCTCGGTCAGCTCGAAGCGCGCTCGTAATGACCCCACGCCTCGGTCCTCAGAATGCTGCGATAACTCAGTGAACCGCCACAACGCCTGTTCCGTTTCCCCATTCCAGATATTCTTGGGCATCGCTATAACATTTTTAACAGCCCCATTCACAGGAACGCATACAGACACGTTCAAAAGAGGGGACGGTGGACTCATTGCGTGCAAATTGTACTTGTAATCGACTTTCAGATCCGTGTGGTCTTTCTCGCACTTCCAATACGCAACCAGCTGAAACGGACAAGAAGCGGCACCGCCTTTCGGTCTGATTTGGTATTTTAATATATCGACATTGAAGTATTGCGCGGTGGGGTTCTTCTCGGACTGTCGTTTCAAGAGTGACGTCAGAGCCGGCATATTAAACTCTACGACTGTACTGTCGCGAGTAGACGTCGCTAGATTGATAGAAACCAACTGCTTATTAGGCAGGACCGTGTCTAATCTATGGATGTTTTTAAGTCTGAAGCACAGTTTTGCCGGGTTCGGGTTGTTCGCGAGCACGCCTACGATACCGGTGGGGAAAGACAGCATCATGTCTCCAGACATTTTGACTTGGCATTTAGACTCGTCAGAGCCACGGAAGTATGAATGTATTATTTCGTGGAAAGCCACAGCTAACGGTATAGTATCCGCCATGCCGATCGTGAGCGGAGAAGGACCTCGGGAACCTGTGGAACCAGCCGTTCGGAACTCTCCGTCCGATCTTCTTGATGGAGGACGCGGCAAAGAAATAGTTGATATAGTCGGCGTAGATGTTCGAATATTAGACTGACTGATCTCGCCTACTTCAGAGAAAAGATCACCAACTTCTGTGTTCGATACAGGTGTGGGACTCTCAAACAAATGCGACTGGTTTCCTTGGAGAGGGGCGTAAGGATTCGATGCGTTTGCTTGAGGTGACGTTGGATTGCTGACATTTGGACTGGGGAAAAAGTCTAAGCCAACTAAATCATTACTGGCTTTACTAGTATTCACATTAGAACCACGACGTGTTGTTGTACCTATTTTATACAAAGAAATATTTTCTACAGTAGCTCTAAGCTCATCAACACTAGCTGACATTGGACCACTTCCATTACTAATAGGCTTAATTTCCACATGGATTTTTTGTTCCCTTTCCTCCTCAGAGTCAGAATCACTGGAGGAGTACACACTGCCTTTTTCTTCTTTTGGTCTTATGCAGTACCCCTCCTCATCCACCTCAGGAGAATTCATGAGATCCTCCTTGATTGGAGTTTCTTCCTCCTTCTCCTCAAAATCAGACTTTTCAGCTGTTGAGTTAATAGAGTTATCATCTTTTTTCTTTTTAGATTTCTTTTGTTTTGGCTTAGTTCTTTTACTGCGTAAGAACCATTTGGATTCCCTTAATGTAGTTCGGCCCATGTTATCATCTTTATCTGGTGCTACGGGTGTAGCTGGAGTACCGCTAGGACTTGAAGGTGCAGAACATGGAGCACCACCATCAATATTGACAACAGGCTCGTCTTTACTTTGGAAATTAGGTGTGAATAGGTTTAAAAGAGAGGTGGTACGTCTTGAGGTTTTTGTTGCAAAAGATGCTTCTTTTTTTGGTGCTTTTGCTGGCTGTGGAGGTTTGTGGGACCCATTTGAAACTGTTGATATCTGATCAGCTTCAGATATGGAGTTGTTTGCTGACCCTGGTTTAGGCAAGGTAGGGGGCAGTTCAACTAACACTGCTTTTTCTATAGAAGTGTATTTCTCTATCAAGAATTGTTCTAACAGTTTTTCAACAGTTAATTCTAGGCATTGGTGCTTGAAGTCTCTGTGCACCTGTCCCATCATATCATGGTTGTTCTGAATGATGTCAGCATAAGCATTTACAAATTGTTTCATTTGTTTCAGATGAGCCTCCTCAACATCTTGGAAATGTTTGCATGTTTGGGACATTTTCTTTTCAAAATCCTGTTTGACAAGATTATACTTCTCAGCCAACTGCCAATAGTCCTCATGCAGTTTCTTTAACTTCACCTCAGCTTTTTCTATATCTTTAGCTGATGCATTTTCCTTCCTAAGTTTTTCAGATTCAGCTGACTTAGCCGTGTACAAATCTTTTGCTTTCTGCAGCGCTTGTTTAGTATTTTGTATCAGTAATACTACTTCTAAAGTGCTAGATTCAGAGTCTTTGACAGCCTTATGTTTTTTATGCAATTCATCAGCATATCTTGCTACGTCCTTGACTAATTCACCTACCTTCTGGAACATGTGTTGGTGTAAATTGGATAGTTTCTCGGCGGAACATTTGAGTACGCTCCAGAAGGGCGCAAAGGTGCCCTGCGCGCAGTTACCGTTCGCTTGCTTCGCTAGTTTGGCTAACGACTTCGAATTGGTTTCCTCAATGTTAGACCTTTCTCTGAGATAGTCCGAGAGCTCTTTGCTAGATATGAGTCCGTATTTCATGTTTTGATACAATATATCATATCCATTGTGCTCGTTGGCGAAATAATCTACGAAATTAACACTCATTTTTGCAGTTGCTCGAGTCTACCGTTAGAACGAGTTCAGTACATTACAGAGTCACGCACTGACCTGGATCCTGGGGTCGAGCTCAGTGTCGCCGCTGTCGTCAGCCGGGATCGTGAAAGAGGATTCCTCCATTGCACTGCCAATCACTGGGAAGCCACCCAATCGTATAAATTACATCACCGTACAATAGCGTAAAGCGTCACCTTCGAATACTTTGCACATGACAAATTAACTATCTAATTATTCGCAACAGTTTCATAAATTAAATGATGAAAGTTTCTAAAACGACTGCTCACGTTACATACGCGATTTAAACCAAAATAAATAGTAAAATATGATTTTGTGAATTTTCATTCAAGATGACGTCCACTACCGTGACGTGACGTCTGAGTCAGGGTTCCTAGCAATTCTAACAATACTCCACAGAACTTAAAAATTCATAATTTAGGATTTTTTTTGTTCATTTTATGGAAATACCAAAAGTAATGTGCCAAGAGTCAAGAAATCTAAAATGTTTTTTTAAAGTTGTTTACAATTCACTCTTATTACAAATAGTATATTTTATTAAAATTAAAGTTTATTTCAAACCAAAACTATACTCATTCTGTTTTATCATTCATTCTGATGTGCACTAAAGAAAATTCTGTTAGATTTTTAATTTTTATTTTAGCTTTAGTGACAAGAAGAATAGCCATTGTTTCCCACTGCATTGTACTTGTACTTAACAACCCATTACTGCTCATTGCTGAACTCAGGTTTACTCATGTTTTTGCCAAAATTTAAAAAGTTTTAGTAATTTTTGCACTTTGCATGTCATTCGAAATACTTGCTTTGTACGTAAAAACAATTATAGAGACGTCTTCCTCAACCAATAATAATCATTAACTGAAACTCTGGTTTTCTACACGGCTTTGCCACTAGTTTAGTTTAGTTCGTCGGTTATTAATCTTGATCTCAACTGTATCACCCAATCCTTCTCTTCTACTTCTTTTAATGCATTTTGGTTCGCCTTTTAGTTCTCGTTAATATCCCATCTAGCAACCGTACCAAAATACATCATAGATCATTCAAAAATGAAAAGTTTAGTCATTTTAATGCAGAAATCCCGAAAATATTGCAACTGTTGATTTTGAGGCAACACTAGTCCAATTTTTTTTTTCATAGATTTGGGTTGTCTATGAATTTAGTATAACGCGTCCAAATAGAGATGTCGATATATGCAAGAAAAAACAAAAGATTTCTCGCTCACACATATTATGATTGTCATAAGTCAGAGTGAGAGAACTAATAAATTAAAAAACAACTCACAACTAGTAGGCTTACATTACGCTTTTGTCTTGGTTTTCGATTGAAGTTTTGACGTAAAATGACGTAAAACATCTTTCAACATTTCAATCTGCTGGTTTTGTTCAGTAGAAGTTTGGTTCAGTAAATTCAGGTTTTGAACTAAATTAATTTTATGAGTGACACAACTGGCTTCAGCCATTTGTTGCCAGTGCTACGGTCGTCGCTTCTGAAGCGTATAATTTATTTGTGAAGCGGTGATTGCATTCAATCTGTATGCAACTGTTACGCGTCGCCTCGACTATGTCTTACCAAGGATCACCATATTCGGGCCCGGGGGATGAATACGACTTCGAGGACGACGGGTACGACGATCTAGATGAGTTTAGGGAGCGAGCAGAGATTCCACCGCGGCCCACACCAGCAGATGACAGCGATGAAGGTTTGTTTACGATGTTAATTTTGCATCAGTTTTGAAGTTTTCCTATAATTACCTACACAAATAACTCTAACCTCAATTTCTTTTTTGCATTTGACATGTAAACAGAGGTTACGCAATCAAAACAAGGTTTGTTTCATGTTGATGTTTGTGATTCCCTAGTAATGCTCTTCCCGCCTTATTTACGATCACCTAGTTTGATGACGTAATGGAACGAACTTTCACTGTGCTATAAACATAAAACAACAGAACCAGGTAGTACCTTGATTTCTATAAAAATCTTCAAACTTGTTACACAAAAAATGTAATAAGAAAATGAAAGTAAATTTACACCATTCTTGTATTTTCATACATTTTTTTAATTTTCTCAAAAACTTTTATCACTGTATACTGAAGTTATTAAAATCAGATCCAGTAACTATTTCACCGAAAACTTTCCTTTCCAAGTCTTCAATGAAAACTCATTCAATTCAAAAGTCACAGTATCAGTATCAAAAAGTGTAAAAGGGCCATAAAAAAAGCTTCATATAAATTGTAAATCACATACCTTTAACACCATACAACTTATAAATTAAAATTAACAAAAAGTTTTCCAACTCAGTCTCACATGCATATTCATTTATACTATCTCTTGCAACAAACATGATTAAAATTAAAAAAAAAAACAAAGAAAAATCTCAACAAAGAACATAATAGATACACAATAGCATCTATCTGTAGACTATGGGTTTGATGAAAAACAAAAAACAATATACTTGGAAAGTGATGGAAAAAAGTATTTTAAAATAAACTATCTGAAACATGTAACCTTGCATACCCCACAAAAGAAAGTTAATTTTCAAAATTGGTTCAGTAGACCCAAAATAAACCTCTAAAATGTCACAAACATCTCAACATTACCTTTTTATAATGTAAGGGTACATTTGATCTTTGTTCTTTTCTCATTATTTTATTATTAAATTATGATAAAAGTGTTAAAATGTAGTATTTTTCAGATACAGAAGAGGCAAGTGAGGCAGAATTACCAAATAACAATGAGCCTTTGGAAGTTAAAGAACAGTAAGTAAATTTTTAAAAAACTTTATTAATAATTAGATATCTTTAAAGTGTATCAACAAATAAATTGTTAATTTTTTCTTGATTTATTTTCTTGTTTTCAACCCAAAAATCTTATAAAACAGTAATTAAATTAGGTACAACCAATATAAATCGTAAAACTATTGTAATAAAATTTTATAAAATAATATTACAGTCTTAAGAGACACATTGTCAAAATAAAATTAAGGAAAACATATAGATTAGACTGGACAACAAAAATTCCCAATTGCAATCTAACTATACATAAAATACTTACACAAGTCTCACTTAAGTTTGTTCATAAATTATCCAACAACTAGGTGACCCGCGCGACGCGTCTGCGTCACAGAGGGATACAACATAGTCTATAGCCTTCCTCGATAAATAGACTTTCCAACAGTGAAAGAATTTTTCAAATCGGACCAGTAGATCCTGAGATTAGTGTGTTCAAACAAACAAACTCTACAGCTTTATAATATTACTATTAGTAGAGATAATTTTAAAACTATATCATCCAAACAATTTAACATTCAACCTTTAACAATAACTATTACAATTTCAGAATATATCAAGACAAACTTGCCAACTTCAAGAAACAATTGCAACAACTGGAAGATGGATTACATCCAGAGTTTCTACGGAGAGTGAAGAGATTGGAACATCAGTTGCAAGAGAGATTACGGCTCAACAGGATATATAAGTATGTGTTATTATTTTAAAGAAATGAGGAGTCTGTAGGTCTCTAGAGTCCAATTCATAAGTTGGCAAGCAAAAATAGTATTATAGTGATGTACTGTACTGTACCAACCCATTACTGCCCACTGTTGGGCTCAGATCTCCTCAGAAGAGGGATTAGGCATAGTTCACCACGCTTGCCCAGTGCAGATTGGGGACTTCCAATATCTTTAAAGGATTTTTAGAACCCTTTTCCGACATGCAGGTTTCCTCACGATGTTTTCTTTCACCGTTTTTGGCCAGTGGTGTTGTGAAAAATTGCACATAAGTCTTTTTCACATTAAGATTTAGAGGTACATACTAGCCGGCCGGATTTGAACCCGCGACCTCCCGTTCGGAAGGACGCGCTTCGACCACTCGGCCACCACGACTTTTTATAGTGATGTATTTTTATGATTTATTTTATCTAAATACTCTATTTCATATTCTTACATCTTGTGGCAAATTAGATGGACATAACAATATTCTTGGTGAAATAAATATCTAAGTCTCTGAAACAACTAACTACCTGTCAGTGAAAGTCTTTGTGCTAAAGTCACTGTCTGTTTTCCTTAAATTATCATTATCATCAGCCTTTAGACATCCACTGCTGGACATAGGCCTCCCCCAAACCTCGCCACATCGATCGGTCCTACGCTGTCCGCATCCAGCCACCTCCCTAAAATTATATAAGTATTAAATTAAAAGATCTTCAAACAAAAATGATATTTGTTAAAAATGTAACTATAATACAGTTGCAAGGTGAATTTTAGGTCTTTCCGAAATATTGCACTGAATATTGGCAATTCTATAACTTGCACAAGTGCTCTTCACTTAATTTTGAAAGTAATGAAAATTTAATTTTATATCTTTCCAGAGACCACATGTACGAAGTAGTGGAAAGAGAGTACATAGCAGAGAAAAAGGCCGCTGCAAAAGAGTTTGAGGAGAAGAAAGTAGAATTACGAGAGAATTTACTCAATGATTTTGAAGACAAGAGGAAATTGATTGAGAGTGAGAGACACAGTATGGAGCTAAATGGAGATTCTATGGAGGTATTTAATGTGCATTACATATGAAGTCGTGGTGGCCGAGTGGTCGAAGCGCTTCCTTCCGTTCGGGAGGTCGCGGGTTCAAATCCGGCCGGCTTGTACCTCTAAATCTAAATGTAACGATTTATGTGCAATTTTTTCACAACACCACTGGCTAAAAACGGTGAAGGAAAACATCGTGAGGAAACCTGCATATCGGAAAAGGGTTCTAAAAATCCTTTGAAGATATGTGAAGTCCCCAATCCGCACTGGACAAGCGTGGTGGACTATGCCTAATCCCTCTTCTGAGGAGACCTGAGCCCAACAGTGGGCAGTAATGGGTTGGTACAGGACATGTTGTGTAGTCATTAAACTAATTGTAGTAATATGTGTAATACCAGCAAACCTGAATTATTTTTGTCATCAGTGAAAACTTATTCTTTCCCTGCAATCGTCACCAAAAAAGCCCTCTCTAAGATCTATTATCGCAACCAATGAGTTCAAAAATAACACTAGTTTCCATTACAGGTTAAACCAGTAATGAAGAGGATACTACGAAGGCGAGCCAACGAACCAGCGCCGGCGCCAGAGAAACGACGTAAACCACTCGCAACCACCCTCACCTTCCAACTAGACGAGCGAGATATAGACGCGGACATCCGCGCTATACAGCGGACCACGCCGCCGCGACACGCTGTACAGCACAACACTGTACCGCCCAGGAAACATCTCAACTCTGGCAGCACTTGTAAGTGCAACAGCGAGATACAGGGTGGATCTGTAACTTTGGACAATCTGACGTGGGGTGAATGACCTGTCGAAATAAAGCTTAATACCACTTTTATTTGTGGTATCAGTTAATTTTTTTCAATGTCATAAATAGTTGTACATACCCTATACAATGTCAGAAAAAAAAGTTTAACCGATTCCAAAAATAAAAACGGTTCTAAGTTGTTAATAGACAGGTCATTCACCCTTAATCAAATTGTCTAAAGTTACAGATCCACCCTGTATAGAGGCGCACATCCGCGCTTTACAAAACACCTTTACTTCAGTAACAAAGCCAGGTTTCGAGCTATTTTTCGAAGTTTATTACAAATAGTGCGCGAAAACAGTCAATAGTGTCATGGCGTCGCGATTAACGTCACGCTTAAGCGTTTGCGGTAAACAAACGCAAAAGTGTCATGGCTACCAGAATAGAACATCATGTTTCCATTCTAATCTGACATCATCCGATGTTGTTGACGTTTTATTAACAATGTATTAAATTCTTTAAATACGTAGTTACCTACAATATCAAAATCTTCGAATATTTCATATCGTCGTTAGGAGTTTCGCCGAATATTCGAAAAAGTATTCGAATAATTCGAAAAGTTTCGAATATTTATTTTGTCGAATTTCGAATAGTATCGAATTCGACTACGACGACTACGACTATTTTGTAGACATCTAGCCCATTAAAGGGGTTGTCCATTAATCACGTGATCTTTTTTTAGCATTTTTTAACCCCCCCCTCCCCCATCGGTGATACGTAGTGAGGTTTAAGACCACCCCCCCTCCCCCTTCTCAACATCACGTGTATTTTTAGTACCTACAACGAATCTTAAAGTTTTCGCGCCGTGCCGCTTAATATTTGTTTAAAAATCGCGCGTTTGACGAAAAAATAAATACACGTGATATCTTACTACACTCCCCCTCCCCCTTGTGTTATTTTTGTGATTTTTATCAAACCCCTCCCCCCCCCTTTCAAGCCTCACGTGATTAATGGACAACCCCAAAGATATTATCTACTAAATACAAATTCTTGTCCTATTTCCGATGCATCGTCGTAGTCAAATTCGATACTATTCGAAATTCAACGAATATTCGAAACTTTTCGAATTATCCAATTTTTTCGAATATTCGTCGAACTTCGAATAATTCGAAGATACGAATTATTCGATTCGAATTTCGAATCGAATTTTAATATTCGATTCGATTCGAATCGAACGATATTCGCACACCCCTAATCGTCATGCTTATTCTCATTAATCTCTCACTCAGGCGACTCGCCGGTCCGCGAGAGCGAGACGTGCGACGCGCGCGTGGAGGACGGCAAGCTGCTGTACGAGCGGCGGTGGTACCATCGCGGACAGAGCGTGTACGTGGAGGGACGCGACCTGCCCAAGTTCCCGGGACACATACACGCCATCACTGATGAGGCGGTACGTATTCATTATAGCTGCGTTCAAGAAATCTAATATATATTATAAAGGCGAAAGTTTGTATGTATGGATGTTTGTTACTCTTTCACGTAAAAACTACTGAATGGATTTGAATGAAACTTTACCACAATATAGCTTATACATCAGAATAACACATAGGCTACAATTTTTGAGATTTCTAATGTGAGGTCGTAAAAACACACATTTTTTGCGGTATAATAGTACTATATTATAGACGTCGCGAACTAGACGGGCTAGACGGGACGAACCTGAAGTCCACGCGAACGAAGTCGCGGGCAAAAGCTAGTTAAAGTATATTTTTCGATGTGAAACATCTGTAGCCACACATAAACGACATAGGAAGACCAACAACAGTTAATTTGTATTATTTTACGAGCACATTTACACGATGTATTTAATGAAAAAAATGTTTATTTCTGCATATTACTTTTACAAAATAATGTCGATGTTTCACATCTGAGAGGCGTCCCATGATGGCTCAAGTTTATACATTCTATAAAATCTAGATAAATTGATTTAGTGCCTCAATTTTGTTTATATTCGAAAAGTGAAAGAAAGATATGACTATTTTCAGATATGGGTGAAGAAAACAAACGTGGACCGAATACGGATATACATATCTCAGTTAGCGAGAGGGAAAGTGACGTTGAAACGAAGAGCCTCATAATTGTGAATATTAACTTAAGGTGATATGTTTTATACAGTGCTAATAGTACAATCAGCCTCATTAGTTCATATCTATACTTTAGAATAAAGCTAAAGAGTTTGTTTTAAAAATTCTTTTAGTGTTCAATAGTTCATTTATCGAGGAAGTTTATACGCTATATTACCTTTGTGACGTAGACGAAGTTGTGTGGAAATGCAAAATTCGCACGATAAAGCAGTGACGTGATTAGTGCTTAACGCGTCGTGCTGGATTCTGTCTTCATTCGAACGAGTGTGATCGTCGTTTTAGTGCGTTTCAACTCTCACATATCCGGCGGTATAGGAATCCAGCAATTTTCTCCAATTCAAGTAATTTAGAAGAAGAAAACCTTTATTGCTGTAGCAAAACGACTTACATCAGCATAGATTTGTGAATGTTGTCAATACATAATGAGTGCACTAATAAGGCTGATTGTACACAGTGATATGTGTTACATACGTGTGTGAATGACTAGATCGACGCTAGTTTTGTGTATATCTGTACGTATAGTGTTTTGTTATCTTGGATATGTGACAATGGATTGATGTTCTTTTGAACTGTAATAATATGAACTCAAAATGTTGATTGTGAAAACTGTGTTTTTGTAATGTTTAAATAATGCAAAGACAGTAGAGAAGAAATATTCATTGCTTTCTGTTAATTACTTAAAAAATTATTGAAAATATTTTTAAAACATTAGAGTGATGTTAAGGAATTTAAATTCTATTTTATTTAGTCATGTCTTCTTGATTTCTTAATTTTTTTATAGTAAGTCTAAAATTTCAGTTGTACTTTTTTATAAAATTTGAAAACACAGTTTTTGTGATCAATCATCAACTGATCATAAATTTCAATATGTAATTTCAATTCTTGTACATAATATGTACCATTCATTCAATGATTTCGAATTGATCTAAAATATACAAAACATAATTCCAACTTAACCATTTTGATTTCTGTTCACTTCTCAAAAACAATATAAGTAAAGATTTAAATGAAATGTTAATAGTTTTTTGTTTATTGATAAAAGATACTTATGACGTCATAAAGTTACTACTATTCGTAAAAAGCCATAATTTTAAGAAGAATGGAGCATGTTTTTTAAAAAGAAATGAAAATTACTGAGAATGAAAGATCATTGAAATTGTATATTGAATTTTACGCCAATCTGTAAATATGAGAATTTCATATTGTATACAGTAACATTAATTATATTTTATTTACAATCTAACTTACAGGGTTTTGATAACAAATATGTTTGACGATGTGAAAATGCGGAATGAAATAGATTTTAAGAGCATTTGTTTTGATGCATTTGAATTTTATGTTTTGTTTTTTTTAAATGATTAACACAAATAGGGATGGCTGAAATGCTCTCTTTGAGAAATCTCTCAATTGAAAAATATTCCTAAAGTTACAAGTATGACCTGATTTCATGAAATTTAAATGTGGTAACTGTATTATTGTGTATTTTATTTGAATACTTGATAATAGGGTTACTATACCTTGTATACCTTCTTCGTGGCATTTGCCGCGACTAAGCGACTTGTGTCCATTTTGAGTATGAATAGTGTTGCCAACTTATACAGGGTGTTGGTGCCCGGTGAAACAATACTTTAAGGGCTTAATCTATATCACATTTCAAATCATATATACATACTTTATTTTCCCATACAAAGTTGAAAAATCATTATTTTGTATTATTTTTGACAACCCTACCCTGACCTACATTTAGCGTACTATATCTATTTTCATGAACACAGGCACATGTATCCTGTTTAGAATGTGATTTTTGTCTCGTGTATTATTATAATATTCTATGATACAGGAGGTGACTAGCCGGCTTAAGTCTTTAGTGTAGGTCAGTACAGTAGGATTGATCCTGCACAAATTAACACCTTTTGATTAGTTATAACTTATGATATATTATGCCTAGAAAACCCAGACTTGGTGGATGGCTTCTACATCAAGTATACTATTTGCTGTGAAAGTATTGTTTCATCGGATTTTAACACCCTGTATTTTAAAATTATTGCCATCCCTAAATAGTCTTCAAATTATAATATTAGATCAAACAAATAGAGTAGTTTAGAACTAGTAGTCCCTTTTTGGTAGATTTGTGATTCTAATTCTGTACACAACTTTGTAGCAAGTAACAAAATATTATAAATTAAATGAAATTCAGCCTTAACATTCAATCATCAAAATTGGTTTATTAACAACGGAGTTATCAACTACTAAACATAAAATCATTTTTACAAGCTTTATATTAACTTGCACTGGATGTAACTATGTAAGTTCGGATGGAATCTTACAGACTAAATTTGACAAACTTCCCAGTTTCCGATTGAGTTGACATTTTGCATGCAGATGTATATCGCGTGACAATGCAATAATATGATAAAATGGCGCTGATCTGATGATGGATTGAGAAGGATAGGAACTCCTGTACTAAGATAGTGCAGGAGTTTTTAGTCTCGATTTACTTGTCTTAGCACTTTACTGTTACATGATATCCAGGATCTTATAAGATTATTTCATGCATTTTCAACGGGTTCTTACCACGATATTTAATTAATTGAGTTGTCTCGATATTTCGTTGTTGTTGCAAACGTCATGATCATGAGAAGACTGGATACTGCGGGTCGATTTAAGAGCAAACAAATCTGTCTACCCTCGCACTCGTTTACACCACACTCACTGCATCTACAAGACTCTCTGTCGTGATGTGAGTTCGAGTTCCAGTGGTAGCTACTACCCAAAAGCGAACGAGTGCGAGGGTAGACAGATTTGTTTGCTCTTAAATCGACCCGCAGTATCCAGTCTTCTCGTGATCATGACGTTTGCAACAACGTTGAAATATGGAGACAACTCAATTAATTAAATATCGTGGTACGAACCCGTTGAAAATGCATGAAAGTATTATAGAAAACTGCGAGTGTTTGAATAAGTTTAAAAATTATATTTAAGTTTTAAAATAAATTATATTATTTTGATACTTGCTACAATTTCGAGAATATTAAAATGTATTAACGGATACATCTCAACAACAGTATTGTTAATGTAAATAATTTGTATAATATGTAATTTGTAGTGTAAAGATCAAGATGTGAATGATTTTGATTTATTCTTTATTTCGATATTTTTTTTTACATTGTGATTACATTATGTGAAATGTGTAAATATGAGAGTTTTTACGGAATGTAAATTATATTGAAAAGAGATCTTTAATTACATGAATTATAAGAATGTGGTTTTGTTTTATTTATTGTTTTTTATCAGTGGTTAAAGGAGAATTCGGCCTAGATTACAATCTATGGTGCGATGGTAATCTGTTTAATAATATCAGTTTCCAGTTAGGGTTTTAAATTAAAAATAATGTAGTCCGTAGGAAGAATATTATGAATACTGGTTCATCATTATAACTTAATAGCTGACCCGCGCAACTTCGTCTGCGTTACAAAGGGGTTCAAACAGTACTCGCAATACCGTCGCGTTGTTAATTGCGCGGCCGCATATTCATTGCGTTTTATACTCGTGATAACTTCTAAACGAAAATTCCGATTGGAATAAAACAAAAAGTAATTTACTTCTACATTAATACTCTTGATAACGTAATACTTAATTTGGATAAGGGTTAATATAACGATACTCATGTAACGTTAAATTAATTTTTCGGACATTTTTTTTTTTTAATACATAAAAGCGGTTATTGTGACTAAACTATGATAGTTAGGTATATGCTCTCGCGGACTTTTTTGTAGGTCTTACTAACACCTAAAAACCCGTAGTACATCATTTTGTTCTATTGTCAATAGTTTTTGCAGCGTACGCATAAATAGGTTTTTAATATTACACCTTGTCTTACAAATTCGATATTTTCATACGGATCCCTAATTTTTTTCAAAATAAAATATAGCCTATAACCTTCCTCGATAAATGGACATTCCAACAGTGAAAGAATTTTTTAAATCGGACCGGTAGTTTCTGAGATTAGCGCGTTCAAACAAACAAACAAACAAATAAACAAACAAACAAACAAACTCTTCAGCTTTATAATATTAGTATAGATTTCCAATAATTTAATTAGATGAAAATATAAAGAGAAAATGTTAGAATATAATTATTTTTAAAATGACGTATTCGTCAGTTTAATACTTCAATACATTATACATAGATGGCGTAGCACGTACAATACCTATGTTTACCAAAAGGCAAAAGCAGTCGATGCATAATCCAACTATTTGACTGAGTAGGTCGGTTCCGGTCTATTATTTTATCATCCTAGTCCTCAACTGCAGGTTTAGAAGTGCAATTTTTGGTAACAAACTTGTCACTAAAAATGCCTACCAAATTCGACACTTTCATTTTTTAGGTAACACTAGGTAGGTAATTCTGCTAATGTTTTCTCTCGGACAGCGAAAAACGTGAGGGTTGCTGTAAAAAAAATAATTATACAGGGTGGAATTTTTAAACGCGATTTTGAAGATTATTTTTTATCTTCTTTAAATTTAATCGAGATCTGCCTAGTAATACTTGAGTTATTTCTGAAAAGGTTAAGTTGGTCGTCAATGATCATATTTTGTCTATTATTACTCGTTTGATGAATTTTAATGACTAAAACTTGAATTTCGTGGTGTTCTTTTCATTTAATCTATCATGTTTCTTAGAGAGATTCGATCCTTAAAAGACATTCTATCGTTTGAAGCAATAAAAATACAGGGTGTGATTTTTTTTAATTCGAGCAGGTTCGATTCCCGGGTAAACCAAGATTTTTCTTAAAAATCTATGAAAGCAGTTTTGTTTCTTTTTAAAAATAAAATAATGTTTCCTTTCAGTAAAACTCGCTAAAATCATTATTTCGAGTACTTCCCCTGGATGGGGCGTTTAAAAATTCCACATTAATTTCAGAAAATGCTCACTTGCTGTAATTCAACTCAAACGCTTGACATTTTCCGTTGACGTAAAACATTTAAAGTGTTTTCAATAAGGGAGTGCTTTTGGTAATGTAATTGCTTGCTTTACCTAGCTAACCTAAGCCCTAGCTATATATTTTCGAGTCGTATGTACCAAAGTCGGAATTAATATTTGTTATCGATAATAACCACCGTGTTTACTTAATATCCGTACCTAATATAATTATGAATACTTTCCGAACGGTGACAAATTCATCCAGTAAACATATTGTTGTTTACAAACTACAACAACGACGGAAAATAATGTAAGAAAAATCCCGCACGAGTTCTTGCGCAATTTCGAGTATCAATGCGCAATTAGCACTCGAGTACTGGTCATTAACTGGTGTAATATACTGATAAAATCTTTATTTGAATATGTAAATTATTTCATCTATTGATAATCTAACAATTATGTTTGAATGACAGCGTTTATGGGATTAACTATCGCAGTCGCATGAGCGTGAATTCGTTCGCGGCATTGTATTGCCCAGCAGGGTTATTTACGATCGCCGAATCCACTCGGATTCTATAAATTCGTTTCATTTTCTTAAATTCATGCAATTAAATCTCCATGTAAACAGCCAGCATGTAAAATTTATTAGAACACAGGAATGTGAATAACATCTTCCGGACACTGTTGCGAATGCTATTTGAATCCTATACTCCTATTGTAATTAACTCCGCTGGGACACTGTATAGTGTGATTTCTTAGTGAGAGTACATATTGAAGGTCATGATAGCTGATGGTTATATACGACCAGTAAAAATATTATTACCAAAAAATATGGCTTAATGCCTTAGTAATCGCAACTTAAAAGTACCTAAAATTCTTGCAAAATGATGGTTTTTCGACAGCTGATGGGTGTGGCGGCGGTGTGGGGTGCGCGAGACCACTAGAGGTCATTAGTCAACACTCTTTAAGCCGAAATTGCTTATGTTTGAGGTAGTTTTGTCGAATTTAGATTAAAAAAAAAAAAAAATTGTAATTTTACTTATTTTAATATTCCGTATTAGAACAGAGTACTCATCACCCTCCTGCAATATGTACCCTCTCTAAAAAATCACCCTGTATATTATTTGATGAACTATTTACGTTGTCTGTAAAATAATAACACGATGGCTTTTTGTGTAAATCAGAGGGTAATTAATTTGTAGAGTTAAATGCACGAAAACTATAAACTTTTGTATGTTTTCTGCATAAATTTTCTGTTATCTGGCAGTGAATTGAATATGCAAAATGCAACAACACTAAACATCACTTTTATATTATGCAAATACCTACACAATGTGAACAGTAATTTATTAAGATAAATGAAATATGCATGTAGACACGACAGCTCGTCCAAATCCAAACAATCCGGTATGTGAAGATAAAACACCGCAGCGAACATTTTAATCCTTGATTTGCATAAATTTGGGGCTTTGGTACAAGTTGTAAGCTTTATAAATAAATATGTAGTTTGTTAGAAAAATATTTATAATTTTTTAAATCTTGTATTGTTAAAGGTAATAGAAAATAAGGCGTGGATACTTTTTTAGAAAAACGCTGATGTCCATGTGTGGAGTCATACAAACTTCCGATGTGGTAAGCAAACTATTGTATGTACACTAAAATCACCTACCGCTCACACTCAGCGTCCGAATCCCAAGCTCATAAGGGGTGGGCCATATAAAGTTTGCATTTCCAAAAGTTCGACTGTCATGTTGGCTGTGTGGCATGTTGCGCTATCCTGTTGAAACCAAATGTCGTCCATGTCATACTCTTCAACTTTTGGAAACAAAAATTCGTTGAACAGGGCACGGTAACGCTCGCCATTGACCGTAACGGCGGCTCCTTGCTCATTTTCGAATGATGCCGCCGGACAAAAACCCACACCAAACCGTAACTCTTTGTGGGTGCATTGGCTTCTCAATGGTGACGTGTGGATTTTCCGACCCCCTGATGCGACAATTTTGCTTATTGACATAGCCTCCAAATCTGAAAAGACGATTTTTCGGTAAAAATGCTCATCTTCGGCCAAACGATCTTCTGCCCATTGGGCGAACCGAAAACGTCCCATTTCGTAAATGTCAAACCTTTAACTAAATTATGAACACGAATTGAATGACATTTGAGCTGTCATTCTCTAAATAAACAGTAGTTCAAAATGCAAACGTTAGATTGCCCACCCTATAAAAGAACTCAGCACTGGTTTATAAGGGGAATTCTTTTTTCAATTCATCTACTATATAAAAATAAGTCCGGTTTTCCTCCCTGACGCTATAACTCAAGAACGCCTGAACCGATTTGGCCAATTCTTTTTTTTAAATGTTCGTTGTAGTTCAAGGATGGTTTGTACAGCAAAATTAGTTCGAATACGTGCCGGGAAAATGATATTTTCAATTTTTAAGACGATTTTAAAGCAACGCCATCTATGAGAATTATATCGAATTACGTATAGAAGCACTTTTTCGATATAAATAATTTAAATTTGATTATGTCATTGCATTGTGGGCGACGTAGTGATTTTCGATTGTACTAGATGGCGTTAGGCATTTTCTGCTTAAAATTGTTTAATTAATTCGTTTCAGAGATTGGCAAGACAAATAAATAAATGTATTTATTAAACTTAAGTGGGTACATCCCACTAGCTAATTTTAAGAGCTCGAACCAGCGCGCGGTAGTATAAATACACAAAATTACTCCGTTCTCTTTCTAAATCTTAGCGTAGAGAGAGGGAAACAGGTGGTGCTTCTGAGTCTGTCGGTAGAGTTGTATCCAGCTTAAAAGAACTCACTGTGTGTACTTTTTTTTAAATGCTGGAAATCGCAGCGCTGCGCTTGAGATACTTAAACCGCACTAAAACCTCTAATCGCTCACACTTAGCGTCCGAATCCTGGCTGAACCAGACACCAGCACGGGGTAGTGCGGGACGGAGCGACGTTTTACGCACTACGGCACAAATTTTCCATCGCGCCGCCTCCGAACACCGAACCGGCAGCCACCGGTGATACAGCCACCGGCTCTCACGATCAGTGGGCATTCTGAAGCGGGACCGCGTCTCACCCTCCCACGGGATGCTGGGTCATACCAGTGTGGATCGGAGAGTGCGGTCTTCCAACCCACGGTTGCCTTAACGCAAGGTGCGTGCTAAGCGAGACACGACACCTTCTTGGAACCCCGCACGCTGGGTAGCGTTGAGAACCCGAATCTCTTAGAGAGGCAAATTCCGAGCGAAATTTCAGTTCCAGCGCCCTGATCGATGACGGCGGATTCCTGCGTGGAGAAAAGAACTCAGTTTCACACGCCCTGCCGCTCTCTTCCGAGATGGTGGACTCGCAGAAGTCGAGCCGGTCGAAGCCAGACCCGTAGAACCATAGGGCCTGGGGTTTATATAGCGCCACATCGAGACCCAACCTCCTAATTATGCCGGCAACGAGGGCCACACCCGCTGTGGCTAGACGGGCAGACTCTCTGTAGTCATCCCTCTGGGCCACAACGTGTCGTACCCCTGCGTAGGTGCTGAGGAGAGGTCGTGGACCGTCCCATGTGGAACACCGCGGACTTGAAACCGGTGCAAGGTCCCATCGTACACTGTGGTTCTACAACATCAGCAGAATTCTTGAGTGTGCGAACGGGCATTTTGCCGCCCAAAAGTGAAAAGGACGTAACGAATGCATTCTTTCCGAAATTGAGAGGAATTAAAAAATCACACGTCGTTATGCAAGATGACACATTATTCTGTGAAATTTCTGAACTCTCTATCAGCAAGTGTACTTCCAGTGCATACCATCAAGCTGAAGGTGGGTGTCCCAATTATGCTTCTTCTGAACCTATCCCCGAAGTTGTGTAACTGCTGCCTTAAAGTCATCTCAACTTGCCCGCTGCCTTAAAGTCAGACACACCATTGAGGCAGAAATTCTTTCGGGTTGAGGCTTTCGCGACGGGAAAGAGTGCTGTAGTACGTAACGCATCGCCCCGCTCCGCATAATCACGTGCTGGGTTCTGTTTTCAGCTGTGCTTCAGACCCTCAGTGTAAGCGGTTGGAGGTTTTAGTGCGGTTCAACTTCCACATATTCTTCAACTAAAAAAAAACGGAATGAGGATTAGGCCAGGCTTTATTTACATCATGCACTCTTCTCATACCTCATAACTTTCTGTTCAAATTCAAGAGTGTACAGTTTCCCCGTTAGAGTTTGCTTCGCAGTGATTAGAAGCGTCCTAATGAGATATTTGCGTAGAAGGTGAATGTCAAGGTCTGATGATGGAGCTGGAAGGTGGCTATCGGAACTCTGTCAATAAGCAAGATAACCTCATCGTGTTTAGGCTCTAATGAAGCGTCTTGATGATTTCTTTGCGTATAAGATGAATGTCAAGGCTTGATGATGGAGCTGAAAGGTGGCCACTGTCTGTTTGTTCTGGCTAATCTCTGGAATGGCTAGACCGATTCGGACGGGCTGACTATCAATGGCTGATAGTTTATGTTATAAGGAGTAACTTAGGCTATATTTATTTTAGAAATTGTTGTTTTTTTTAAATTCTCGATGAAGTTCAAGGATGGTATTTACAGCGAGAAAAAATCGAATAGTTGACATTTAATTGAGATTGGCGCAGACAAAGTTGCGCGGGGCAGCTAGTTGTATATGTTTTGCTTTCTACAACATCTGATGTTTACTTTTAATGGCCAAGCTTCCAAGAGTGATTAAGTCAATAAATCTATAGAATACAATGAAAAGAGATAATTCCACGGAATGCGCAGATGTTTGTTTACCTAACTTGTTTTTGTTATTATTCCATCGATATTATAGATACCTGCTGTCCACTGGCTAGTTTTATTATGTCGTTCGTTTGAGGAAAACTGTGAATCATCTGCGCAACTAAGAGAATTTCTTAGAAGTGTTATCTTCGGGTTTTTACACAAATGGAAAGTTTGTAGTCATAGGAAATGGTACAGTAATATTATAGTTTCAAGTTAATTGTAGAAATCAAGTATGCTTGGACTTTCTCCATGTGATGTTTTGATTTATCACAGTCTAAAACAAACCTAGGCCTACATTCTCCTATTTATCACATTTGTAGCGGCGCCAATGATACTCAGTCTGAGTTCGACATCTTCCGTCCTGGCTCTTTAGCCTCAGCTAAGTCTTTATTGAGGAATCTAATTACTCGATCTTAACTTTACTCATTTACCTTTGAATATTGTCTTGCTTTTACATTAAACTTTTTTTGTATGTTATATTTTACTGTTATAGCTGTGTCTACATCAAGCAGGGATAAACTCATAATTATTATTAACTATGTACTAGACAATAAGTAACGATGTATTTAATAGTTTATCTCAGTTATGTGGACCAAATAAATAAAAAAAAAGATGAGATCTGCTAAAGAACCATGGCAACCGACACAGCTCGAATAATTACGACTAGGGAACTGGCAGTAGTCCGCAGTAGGTAAAGCTGTTCGCAGAACGGTTGACTGATGATGCCGAAAAGTAGAAGATTGGCATGAGGTGCAACGTGAGTAAGCTATAAGGTGGACTGACTTTCTAGTTCGAGTCGCGAGAAGTCACTGGATGTGAACAACACAGGACTGGTTATTATGAAGTTCGGGGCAGGCCTATAAACAGTAAAAGACAGACACCTGCAGGCAGGGCTGATGATGACAGGTTCAAGGAACATTTCAAAAGGGAACAGCGGTAGATGTGAATATATCCATTTGATCTTACTTCATACACGCTTCATCATCATCACCATCATCAGCCTATAGACGTCCACTGCTGGCCTCCGCCAATCATCGCCACATCGACCGATCCTGCGCCATCTGCATCCAGTGTCCTCCCGCAATTTTGACCAGATCATACACGCTTATTGAGACACAATTTCCATGTTTTGGAAGTTGGTCACCAACTACGACCACATTTAGAATAATAATCGTAGAACTGTTCTCAAAAATAATTAAAACATTGTTCCGAACACTTCTGCTTATATTTTAGACCGCACACTTGTTGCCAGTCGATGGCTATCACTGGATTTATTAAGTCAGTTTTTATATTTATCGACCAAACATCTTGTTTGATGAGTTGTCACTTGATATTACTCGGAATATCATCATATTAGATCATGAACGTTGAATGTCTTTGCATTAGGTCTAGATCTTATGATAATGAAAAATAATCTAATTACTTAAGGCGGGAAATCTATTTAAAAGGGAATCTATCAACTCCATTTTTGTAATTAAATTGAATTTGTGGGTGTTAGTGATATTAGGCCAAAGGGAGATCTCCGACCGAGCGAGGTAGTGTATGGCCGGTCAGGCCGAAGCCCGCTGTAGGAGATTTCAGATGTATATATGCGCCGAATGCTGCAAATGTTGATACTGCGATTCAGGATCTCCGCATTATTATTGGTCGCCACAAATTTAAAATGTAATCAAGTCCTCATTTTAAGTGGGACTTTGTATGATAAGCCACAGGACAGTCTCATAATAATCCTTCAGCGAGGTGGAACTGACTCAATAAGTTATCAATTGGTAATCAACTGGAAAAATGTATTTTTACTTAAATACATATTCATTGTCGGTTGAAACTTATTAAATCTACTAATACAGAATTATTAATTGTAATACTTTAAAAAAAATAGGTTTCTTGATTCATCGATGAAGGCTATGTACAATCATCAAATACCTAGCTAGAGTTCAAAAAAGGCTTTCTGCAGCTCAATTAAGTAAGATAAATTCAGTTTCTGGGTGAATCCGGCGATATCCTCCAACACCAAAAAAATCTTCTAAAAAAGAAATAGAATGTTTTTCTTTGTAAAACCACAAACTGCAATGCGTAGAGGTCAATGCTCTCTCCATAATTAGCTTCCACACGTATTTTAGACGACAAAGTTCAAGAAATACTTTAATATTTGCTTTGGTGAGTAAACGTAATTAGCAAGTTCAGTTTCGAACAGGTTTCGGGATATTTTAAACTTGGCTGTTTATCTTTATATCCTTTTGCGGTGACAGCGCTAAAGAAACCGCGCACCTGTCAATTTTGTTTTTTTTTATTTTTTAGCTTCTGTGTGACCTTCGAAATTTTTATGCTGCCCTTCCTTAGTGTGTATTTAGAGCGGTCGGATCACAACGCATCGAGTGACTTTTTGTACTCTCTAGCACATCTAAAGGAACCAGGTCATCTGTCAGATTTTATACTAAAACTAGGATAGAATAGAATATAGTTTATTTTTCTCAGCACAAACACACAACAGAATCATCAGACACTATTTTAATTTACAAATTAGCGCTACAATAAAATGTATGGTAATAAGTATTATTGCCGATTCATGTTTGCGGGAGACTGGTGCCTAAACTAGACGCAAGTCTGTATTTCAGGACAACAGGACCCCCAGGACTCATACAAGTATTACAGGATCATAAAAGGCGAAACATTCTCCGAAAACTGAATACAAACTAAAATACACTGAACAGATCAGTCAACAGCCCATACATAGGCAATAATCGCACGGGTCAATATAACAAAACAAACGGAAACAAATTTAAACTTCAACTCTCGATCACTTCCGACATTCCAGCAAGAAAGGTAACCAATTACGATCAGGTAGCACGTTAGATAGTCAGTTTGAATGGCAATAAAAAAAATTGTAATAATATGTACTTAATGTACCTAGTATCTACCTACATACTCGTACGGTCAGACCTAGCATTCCCGAAGTCTCGTATATATTTCGTATCTATAGTTCTCTCGTATTTAAAAGTTGCGAACTTGTGCGTGTTATTATCAAGAATGCTATAAGATTATATATAGCTTTACATCTGTATTTATTGTATCTTGATATTTTGCACCTATATGCTCACCTCTACCTGATTTCAAAAATTACCTAATTTGCATTTTCATCGAGATAATAAAATTTAGAAATTGATCGATATTTAAATTTTTTATTCTGTTGTATTTTTGGAATATCATCCAATAAAGAATAATCATATCCAATAAAGCCCTGTAAGTTTTCTGTAGCTACTAATCATTATATTTCTCCTAATTTTTAACCAACACTGGTAGTTGAACTACATTAGTTATCTGGAATCTACTTAATCAAACCTGGGAGCGTGGCAACCGTCAAGAATGCCGAAGTGCGTAAGGCGTCATGCCGCACCGCGTAGCCTGCTAGGTTCTGTTCTCAGCCGGTGTTCGCAATTTCCTCAAACTAAAAAAAACCTAATAAGGTCTAATCAAATAGATTATAAAATATCACAGAATTAGAAAATAATCAAAATCTTATTGGATGCTTGCTCATTTTTTATTCTTACTCAATAAAATTATTATTTTTCAAATTAAAAAAGTTAAAATATTAAACACACGCTTATTATCTTCATAAAATATAAATATGAATCGTTCCTTTCCTAAATCAAATGCAAAGAAATAAAAGAATGTGTTTATTTCTCAAAAATAAATATAAAAGCGAAACGGGTCGGGTTTCGCCAAAAAGGGTTTTGTAAAATGAGAGATTGTAATAATATGTTGCATTTTTTTGGTTGTTTTTTTTTGCAGGTAATGATTTTCTATACTAATAAAAAGATAATGTCGTGATGTTTGTGACGTTCTAAATCTTTGGGCCTAATGAACCGATTTTGAAAATTATTAAATTCTAATATGAAGCTATCATATAATAGTTTAAATTGTAATATTTCTTACAAATATGAAAACCGACCATTTTTCGAGAGTAGCACAAAAACTGCCAGATCTTTATCAAATTGCAGAGGTTCATGAGGTCGGTAACCACTTACGATCAGGTGGCCCGTTGGTTCGTCTGCATACATGGCAATAAAAAAACTCAAATCGTGAAATCTTGTCCTTCTTTTTAGAAGAATTTAGAACCATCTGAATCAGGTCGTGGTGGCCGAATGGTGGTCGTGGTAGCCGAATGGTGGTCGTGGTGGCGAAAGTCGATGAGCTTCCTTCCGAACGGGAGGTCGCGGGTTCAAATCCGGCCGGCTTGTACCTCTAAATCTAAATGTGAAAAAGATTTATGTGCAATTTTTCACAACACCACTGGCCAAAAACGGTGAAGGAAAACATCGTGAGGAAACCTGCATGTCGGAAATGGGTTCTAAAAATCCTTTGAAGATATGTGAAGTCCCCAATACGCACTGGGTAAGCGTGGCGGAGTATGCCTAATCCCTCTTCTGAGGAGACCTGAGCCCAACAGTAGGCAGTAATGGGTTGGTACTGTACAGTACAGAATCAGTCCACCTAAACTGAAGTTATGAGGAAACCTAAAAAAATACAGACAAATTGGAATGGTATCCTTCTTTTGGGAATTCGGTCAAAAATTAGCTAAGAACTGGTAAAACCCTGGCGCAGGTAAAGTTGTATGTGTCTGACAGTATTTTAAATTCTTTAATACCTAATTCACATTTTGGGCGTGTCGATACAAAATATTTGTATTAATCATTATCTTAAAATTTACGATCCTTTTGATTCAAAAATAACTTAATAACAGTTAGAGGTGTGATTGATGTTTTTATTTACTCTGTTTTTATTATAATTGAGAGAGTGAATTGGAACTTTTCAATGGAATTTTTATGGAGATTAACAATAATTATTTTTTAAACTGCATACTTTGTGAGTTTTAAATGATACAGAAATATTAAAATGTTATTAAATTAACCCTTAAAAGGACGATTTTTGTTTTACGTTTTAAAAAAATATATTAGTGTAATAGACATGTATTACTGTACTGTCTAGGAAAAAATGAGTACAAAAATCTAGGCATGAATTTACTATATGTACTTAAAAAAATTGTACAAAATTCGTTCAGAAATAAGAACTAGTTGTCAAAATTAACAAAAAAATTAAAGAAGGTAATTTTATCTGTGATGTTTAGTATGTTGTTTAAAAACAACATTCTCCATTTAAGGGTTAAGGTCAGTGAGTAATCCACAGTTTCGATTCCCTAGGTAAATAGCTCCGGAATCTAGAACTAACTTTGACCTCATGTGTTGAACTTAATGTCTGAGTATACACAGTTTAGTCTTGCCTATATATTTGATTGCCTTCTTGTAACAGAAGAAAAGTAATTGCACGAGGATAATCAACAAATTATAAACTATTCATTAGGGCAAGAGATAGTTGAGTTACTTTATATATATATAGTTTAATAATAGTTTTTTAGGGACATACATAACGTAGGCAATTTTCATTTGCATTAAGAATTTTTCTGAACCAAGAGGACGTAAAATCTAGTGCAAGGAAAATGCTTTTAAATGCTCAGGGGCCAGATTTACGAGTCGAGAGTACTTTATCTTGAAGTTAGGTGACTAGAGTATTATTAGGATATTTGTCTTCTCTAGCCGTATTCCAACAAGACAAAAATACCGGTTCGTCACAAACAAAATCAAAGCAAGTATGTAGGATGTTCTAAAACCTCTTTATGTCGCATCTTAGACGCTATTCATCCGAGAACATTGTTTACTAAAGAATTAATTAACGGGCGAGTTCTAACACGTAGGTATGTTTTCGTGTCATCGATACATCTAGCCGAACGCTCGAACAAAGCAAAATAAAGTCGATGTCCTGCCGCCGTTGTGGCCAGTCTCAGACACAACGTGAGGCCTGCGAAGCCATTCAAATCCTCGCCTCCGTTGAGGTACAACCGCTCCCAAAATTTTTCGAAAAGAAAAACGTCCGCCATTGTGATTCGGTGCACGCTTAGTGCCTAGGCCGACCGCCGCACCGCGCCACTGACACATTTCTGTTTCGCGCGCCGTTTGAATTTAGAACAGTTGATTGATTTTTTTTTTCGTTTTTAGTGATTTCTGACAGCTTTGTGCCAGTATTATTTAAATTTTTATTTTTGTAGTTGTGTCAAGCAAACGTGTCCGGGTTTTAGTGACAGGTCTGAAGATATTTGAGGATCATTGAATTAAAAGTTCAGGGTGAGTATATTTATTTTTAAAACAAATATAATATAGATTTATTAGAAACTAGCTGCCCCGCGCAACTTTGTCTGCGCCAATCTCAATTAAATGTCAACTATTCGATTTTTTCTCGCTGTAAATACCATCCTTGAACTTCATCGAGAATTTAAAAAAAACAACAATTTCTAAAATAAATATAGCCTAAGTTACTCCTTATAACATAAACTATCAGCCATTGATAGTCAGCCCGTCCGAATCGGTCTAGCCATTCCAGAGATTAGCCAGAACAAACAGACAGTGGCCACCTTTCAGCTCCATCATCAAGCCTTGACATTCATCTTATACGCAAAGAAATCATCAAGACGCTTCATTAGAGCCTAAACACGATGAGGTTATCTTGCTTATTGACAGAGTTCCGATAGCCACCTTCCAGCTCCATCATCAGACCTTGACATTCACCTTCTACGCAAAGATCTCATTAGGACGCTTCTAATCACTGCGAAGCAAACTCTAACGGGGAAACTGTACACTCTTGAATTTGAACAGAAAGTTATGAGGTATGAGAAGAGTGCATGATGTAAATAAAGCCTGGCCTAATCCTCATTCCGTTTTTTTTTAGTTGAAGAATATGTGGAAGTTGAACCGCACTAAAACCTCCAACCGCTTACACTGAGGGTCTGAAGCACAGCTGAAAACAGAACCCAGCACGTGATTATGCGGAGCGGGGCGATGCGTTACGTACTACAGCACTCTTTCCCGTCGCGAAAGCCTCAACCCGAAAGAATTTCTGCCTCAATGGTGTGTCTGACTTTAAGGCAGCGGGCAAGTTGAGATGACTTTAAGGCAGCAGTTACACAACTTCGGGGATAGGTTCAGAAGAAGCATAATTGGGACACCCACCTTCAGCTTGATGGTATGCACTGGAAGTACACTTGCTGATAGAGAGTTCAGAAATTTCACAGAATAATGTGTCATCTTGCATAACGACGTGTGATTTTTTAATTCCTCTCAATTTCGGAAAGAATGCATTCGTTACGTCCTTATCACTTTTGGGCGGCAAAATGCCCGTTCGCACACTCAAGAATTCTGCTGATGTTGTAGTACCACAGTGTACGATGGGACCTTGCACCGGTTTCAAGTCCGCGGTGTTCCACATGGGACGGTCCACGACCTCTCCTCAGCACCTACGCAGGGGTACGACACGTTGTGGCCCAGAGGGATGACTACAGAGAGTCTGCCCGTCTAGCCACAGCGGGTGTGGCCCTCGTTGCCGGCATAATTAGGAGGTTGGGTCTCGATGTGGCGCTATATAAACCCCAGGCCCTATGGTTCTACGGGTCTGGCTTCGACCGGCTCGACTTCTGCGAGTCCACCATCTCGGAAGAGAGCGGCAGGGCGTGTGAAACTGAGTTCTTTTCTCCACGCAGGAATCCGCCGTCATCGATCAGGGCGCTGGAACTGAAATTTCGCTCGGAATTTGCCTCTCTAAGAGATTCGGGTTCTCAACGCTACCCAGCGTGCGGGGTTCCAAGAAGGTGTCGTGTCTCGCTTAGCACGCACCTTGCGTTAAGGCAACCGTGGGTTGGAAGACCGCACTCTCCGATCCACACTGGTATGATCCAGCATCCCGTGGGAGGGTGAGACGCGGTCCCGCTTCAGAATGCCCACTGATCGTGAGAGCCGGTGGCTGTATCACCGGTGGCTGCCGGTTCGGTGTTCGGAGGCGGCGCGATGGAAAATTTGTGCCGTAGTGCGTAAAACGTCGCTCCGTCCCGCACTACCCCGTGCTGGTGTCTGGTTCAGCCAGGATTCGGACGCTAAGTGTGAGCGATTAGAGGTTTTAGTGCGGTTTAAGTATCTCAAGCGCAGCGCTGCGATTTCCAGCATTTAAAAAAAAGTACACACAGTGAGTTCTTTTAAGCTGGATACAACTCTACCGACAGACTCAGAAGCACCACCTGTTTCCCTCTCTCTACGCTAAGATTTAGAAAGAGAACGGAGTAATTTTGTGTATTTATACTACCGCGCGCTGGTTCGAGCTCTTAAAATTAGCTAGTGGGATGTACCCACTTAAGTTTAATAAATACATTTATTTATTTGTCTTGCCAATCTCTGAAACGAATTAATTAAACAATTTTAAGCAGAAAATGCCTAACGCCATCTAGTACAATCGAAAATCACTACGTCGCCCACAATGCAATGACATAATCAAATTTAAATTATTTATATCGAAAAAGTGCTTCTATACGTAATTCGATATAATTCTCATAGATGGCGTTGCTTTAAAATCGTCTTAAAAATTGAAAATATCATTTTCCCGGCACGTATTCGAACTAATTTTGCTGTACAAACCATCCTTGAACTACAACGAACATTTAAAAAAAAGAATTGGCCAAATCGGTTCAGGCGTTCTTGAGTTATAGCGTCAGGGAGGAAAACCGGACTTATTTTTATATAGTAGATAAAAAAAAAATAATGAACAAAAAAAATATTTGTTTAATAGTAAAAATCAAATACGCTTAACAAATCGCTACTGTTCCTGTTAAAATTAAAGAATATTGCAATAATAATGATAACATTGCAATATATTTTAAATTTAATGTAAAAGATCGGATTGTAAGATAATGTCTAAAGAATTACAATAACTTTAACCGCACGATCACACAGTAATGGCTACTTTAAAAATGGATAAAGTTACAATTAAAGTATAAGTATGATGTATCCAAAATGTAGAGGAATAGTTTATTTTTCAATATTACTATAAAATATTAGTTAGTTCAAGTTCTTTGAAAGACACTCTTTCAAATTTATTTATGTCTAGTAATAGAAGACTATACTTACTTCGTGATGTCAAAAGGTTTATCAGTGGCGGTAACCTACCATCAGGCGGGCGGTGTACTCGTTTACCTATAAAAGCAATAAAAACACTTATGATACCTATTTGTATCAAAAACTGAAAAAAAAATGATTTCTAAAATCAGTTTCTTTTAATTTGTGAGTTGAATTACATTTTGAAAAATACCTAGGTATAATAATAAAATACTTACCACAATAGTTAGGTAATAATTAGGTTGCAAAAAAAATACGTTTATTACTACGACGATTTTTCTAGTAATATTCTATAAATAATAACAAATCTTATATATTAAATTACAAAGTATGAACAGAATGATGTACCTATTGTATGAACCTATAATCATTATTTTAATTACTGTTTTATAATTATGACAATTATAATGGTATCTTAAAAGCATAATTCCAGTAACTATGTAAATTGATCTCATAAAAATTATATTGTAATTGTACAATAAACTTGCAACATGTAATAACACTGATATTAAAATAGTCTAAAAGAGAGTTCTTAAGAGAAGATAGGAAATTGTAGCGACTCTGCAGTTTCCGCTGACATTGCATGTCCATGAGCAACTGAAAGCCCAATGATTCATGACCCGTTGATTCCTTTGCCTACATGACAATTATACAATGAAAACCAGTCTTAAGTTGTTATAAGATAAAAAATATAATCATTGGTAATAAGCTAAACAGTCTTCTACTTAGTTTTCATAGGCGATGAGTACAAGTTTCGATGGTCTAGTGATACGATATTTTTATTAGAAATACCTACCTTATACTACTGGATTAATTGGTTAATGAATATTAGTAATTTTGTATCTCTGTCTCTATAAAATAATTTAGTAAGTCTTCTTATTTGTACGAGCTTTAACTTTATTTAAAAACCCTGAACACTACCTACACTTTATTTTAAAATTTCGTCACATTATTTTTAAAATATGAAGACTTTTACTTAGGTATGTTGCAAAATTGAATTTCAACATCTTTGCAATAACATATGACATCTCGTAAAAAAACCTTATGACAACAAAATCTTTCATCATCATCATTAACAGTTTATAGACGTCCACTGCTGGACATAGGTCTCCTTCAAACCTCGCCACAACCGCCACGACCGGTCCTGCGGCTATCTGCATGCCTCTCTCCATCTTGTGGAAGGTCTGCTTATACTGCGTCTACCGGTTCGTGGCCGCCACTCCAGAACTTTTCGGCCTCATCGGCCATCCGTTCATCGCACAATGTGTCTTGCCCATTGCCATTTCAAAGACGGAATTCTTTGGGCTATATTATTAACAACATACCAACCAACAAAATCTTAAAATAACATAAATAATATTTATACCGTTTCTATAAGTCAAGAACCTTTTAAGTGTTATCTCAAGAGCTTAAACTATATAAAATGTGTAAAAGCAATACAGCCAGTATTTAATAATATACAAATGAAACTGGATGACATTTTAAACAAAAAAAAAACATTATAAAATTCTCGTTTGCGATATATTTTTTTGCAAAAAAGACGTTCTTTTTTTTGTTTTGCTTAATTGTATTAATGTTCATTTAAAAGTAAAATAGTTATGTAGGAACTATTGTGTCATGATCGTAAAAGGTAAAAAAGGATGAGTATTTATCTCTACTTTCAATTCGGGGAAAGTGGTAGACCATGTCTATTTTTAACAATTATTAAATTAATGAATTAAAGAGGGACACATCAGTTGTTTGTGTGTGTGTGTGTGCTAGTGCCTAACTTAGATCTAGAACTAGATCCTTGAAACTATTTATTCATGTAATCAAACTCAGATTCGGTTTCGTCCTGAAGTGAGAATTTTTTTTATGGGTTTTGAAAGTTCACATCGATAATATACCTGTACTGTACTGTACTGTAACAAGCCATTACTGCCCACTGCTGAGTCAGGTCTCCTCCGAAGAGGGGTTAAGCATACTCCACCACGCTTGCCTAATGCGGATTGGGGACTTCACATATCTTCAAAGGATTTTTAGAACCCTTTCCGATATGCAGGTTTCCTCACGATGTTTTCCTTCACCGTTTTTAGCCAGTGGTGTTGTGAAAAATTGCACATAAATCTTTTTCATATTAAGATTTAGAGGTACAAGCTGGCCGGTTTTGAACCCGCGACTTCCCGTACGGAAGGCAAGCGCTTCAACCACTCGGCCACCACGGCAACTCAATGTTGTGGCATGAGATATTTTCAATCAGTAGTATCATACGTTCTTCATAACGTTTTTCTTACCAACGTATCAATTACAACTTTCAAGACATCATTCACTCATTCATCAGCACCCATCAATCTTAATGCATCTCTTAATAGTTTATTCACGATTGGTATCTCTACCAGCCAATTACAAGCAGCCCTCAGCTCATCACGACGGTAATCAATGGAGGAAGCCATTATTTTAAATTTATGGATTCCAATACCTTATTCGATGAACCTAAAAAACGGCGAGCGAAATGATTAATTTATGCAATTTATTTCAATATAAAGCATGAATTATTTGCATTGAATTAAGCGTGTTTAATATATTCTTAATTAAGCACTTACATTATTTACCTACACTGTTTTTGCTTGAAGATATTTGGCCTTTAATTAATTCCCATAACGATATAATTAAATATCCTAGTAAACAATTTAATAAGTGAAGCAGTGTACACACTGTCCTTATACTGTATCGCCCTAAACATTATAGATACATAATTATATTTAACTAGCTTTTGCCCGCGACTTCGTTCGCGTGGACTTCAGGTTCGTCCCGTCTAGTCGTATAGCCTATGTGTTATTCTGATGTATAAGCTATATTGTGGTAAAGTTTCATTCAAATCCATTCAGTAGTTTTTACGTGAAAGAGTAACAAACATCCATACATCCATACTTACAAACTTTCGCCTTTATAATAGTATTATGATCTACTCGTATGTGTATGGTATCGAATCGACTTATAAAATTCAAAGTTCTAGTTCTCTTCGTCTGGGTGAACCGCAATCGATATTTTATGAGTTCGTCTCACGTAGTCTCTTTTTAAAGTCTGACAAATGTTTAATAGTTTCTGGGTAATCTTTGAAGGGGGTCGCTACCTACGACCTAACTTTAAGAACCCTCCTCAAGCCTCGTTTGAAGAAGGACAATTCATAGCGCTCTGGGAATACCGAAGAGGGGAGCTCATTCCATAGCCGGATGGTGCGTGGCAAAAAAGTGTTCCTGAAATGGACCGTGGATGACGGTGGTTCCATACCTATAGAAAGGATGAACTCCATCTCGACGCCGGGTGGTAGGGTAATAGAAGGGAGATGTTTCATCTCAAATAATTCCTCAATACATAAAACATTTAATTTCGCACGGACAGTACGGAATCAACATTTTATTTTGAAACTACCTAATAACAGCGAAATGTGGTCCGACAGGCTAACAACAAGATTTTTTGCTATCGTCGAAGCTTGCTCCATTTAAAATATCTGTGACCTTTAATATAATAGTCCAGGTGAAAAAACAGTGCTAAATATGGTAATTAAATTACATTGAAATTGATAAATCCTGGCGTTTATAAAACAGGATTACTAGGAAGTATTGTACGTTATAAAAACTGTAATACTTGCATATGTAATGTAGTATACATTGTCAGGTATATCATTACATAATTTGAATTGAATTGATAGGAGACTTCCGCCTACGATAGAATTTAGAAGCTGTGGTAAGTTTGAGCTCACAGTAAAACTTTTATTTGAGCGTACCTGCTCCCAAATATTCTATCAAAACTTTCGGCCTAATATAATCGGCCAATACTTTCGGTAAATCAAAAGTTCTATCACCAATTCGCTAAAATTACGCCTCCGTCCTGAGAAGAACCGGCGCAAGAAACTCAGCGGGCATGTCTTTTTTTAATTTAATATGTTTTTTTTTCTTTTTTTATTTTAAATATTGTTTTACAATATACATAATTGCCACAGTAAGCCACAATTGCTAATTTACGCATGCCATTATCCGACATATTGTACATACATACTTATACATGTATGTACTACGTTAATTTTCTTGTGGATCTCGTTTTGAATTCGAACAAGTATGAGATAAGAAACCTCAATCATACCCAGTCCTCTCGCATTGCTTTGAAAGAGAATCAATTTTTAAAAAGACAAATTGAAACGATTTAAATATAATACTACTATCTAGAGACCCTGCAAAATTCCTTCCATCATCTGTTATAAGATTTCTTTGCACGCGTTGTGTATAAACTGCATAATATAAAAATATACTCTATTGGAACGAAGTTCCTTATCGCGCGTTATCGAAAGGGGGCTAGATGGAAAAAAAATCTTACTTTTTTTTGTTTTAGATGATTATCGCTAGATGGCCCTGTGATCAAAATCTTTTAAAACACGTTCCTTATTTTTGTTTTAGATGATTATCGGTAAATGGCGCTGTGATCAAAATCTTTTGAAACACGTTCCTTATCGCGCGTTACGTTAGGAAAAAAAAATATAAGCTATCTTTTAATCGAAAGGAACTTCGTTCTATTCGGGTGTCCCATGACACCTCTCAAGTTTTTTTACCACACACGTTACAGTAATGAATGATGTGGCACACACTATCAGGCTCCATGTGTTACTGGACAGTGTAAGTACTTTAGTCTCGATATTATTGTCTCATTTATCTCTTAAACGATGAATGAGGTGACAAGTTTTACCAACACCTCATCGGTCATTTCTGATTATTACAAATAACGTTTTATTTATGAATTGTTGGTGTAAAATTGTGTGAGAATTTGTCAAGGTGAGAGAAGAAGTTTACAGGAGATATAAATAAGAGGTTTGGAGAGTTTATTTGAACGCTATAATCTCAGGAATCACTAGTCCCATTCGAAAAATTATTTCAGTTTTGAATAGACCATTTATCGAAGAAGGTTATCTAATATATTAAATTGTCGTGTCACGGTGTTCGAACTTGAACTCCTCCGAAACGTCCCATTTCGTAAATGTCAAACCTTTAACTAAATTATGAACACAAATTGAATGACATTTGGGCTGTCATTCTCTAAATAAACAGTAGTTCAAAATGCAAACGTTAGATTGCCCACCCTATAAAAGAACTCAGCACTGGTTTATAAGGGGAATTCTTTTTTCAATTCATTGTATATGTTTTGCTTTCTACAACGTCTGATGTTTACTTTTAATGGTCAAGCTTCCAATTGTGATTAAGTCAATCTAATATATAAAATTGTCGTGTCACGGTGTTCGAACTTGAACTCCTCCGAAACGGCTCGACCGATTTTGATGAATTTTTTTGTGCTTATCCGGTACCTATGAGAATCGGCCAACATCTATTTTTCATCCCCTAAATGTTAGGGGTAGTCCACCCCTAATTTTTTTTTTCGGCGCAGACGAAGTTGCGCGAGTCAGCTAGTATTATATAAAAAAAAATGGGATACTTACTAAAAGTCCAATATCTGGGTTAGTTATACATTATTTTCAATATGTAATAGAATGTAATTAAATTACCTGAAAAAATGTTGTAAAACTCCCTCTGTAGCGCAGGCTAAGTTGGGCTAGCAGGACAATAAAACTGCACTTCGAAGTATCAGCTATTACATAATACAACTGAATTGAAAGTCACTCTATATTCGAATACAATAAACAACCTTCGTCTTAACGCATTTATTCCTCACTCAATACACACATCGGATCAAGATAACTATAAATTATCACGCATAACAGCTGTACAAAAAGTTAATTTAAAACAATTTTAAAAAGAAATCCGTCATTCAACACGTTGATAAATTCATGAAAAACTTGAAGAGTAAGAAATACACCGTATTGAGAAACTGGGACTCGTATTAAAACATTGAAAAAACTTTTTTGTTTTGTTTTTAAAAGTTAAAATTCCCAATACTAAAGATACTTCTCGCTTCGATTTATTTATGAATTTAAATACTTTAAATATTAAACTATTGAGTTCAAAAGAAACTAAGTCCACTTTGGGAAGATTCATTTATAAATCAAATTAATGTTAATATCTTAGGCAGTATTTAAGTGCCAAGATGTAACATGTAACATAGTGTTTTTTTAGTTAAAATACCTAGAAATTTGAAAGTGTGAAAAGACTGGAAAGTTATTATTTTATTTTCTGTACGTGAATGTATGAATTGATATCCTAAGATTTAACACCTATAAATACAAACGAAAACTAAAGAACAATTTGTTAAATATTTTCAATAGTCGTTTGTATAAATATGCATGAAATTGTTTATGAATAATTTTAAATGTCAAGAATGAGGTTAATGTACTTTCGATATGTTTTTGTGGTTTATTATAATATGTGATGTTGGCTTCTCCCCTTCACCATGAAATTGAGGCCAACGCACACCATGCCAGAATTCAGTCGCATTTCTGCCAATAGTGGTTAAGAGCTTCATTTGTTTTGGAGTAGGTAAAAGTGGTATATTTAATTAAACATTCAGTATTTTTTTATTGAATCTGCGACCCACTTGTTGCTAAGTGGTTATCGTCGCTCATCCCTCACCTGACTTTTCTTAAACCTGGTTTAAAGAGTAGAGGAGAGAGAGTTAGTTTCAAATCGGAGCTAAATTCTTGTTACCTATTTTGAAGTACCTGATTGACGTAGTTTTTGTTATTTTTTCTTAGAATAGGTAGATAATTGTAGATAATTGAGGCTTGAGGAGGGTACTTAAAGTTAGGTCGTAGGTAGCGACCCCTAAATGTCCTCTGACATTGCAGAGGTTCATGAGCGACGGTAACCACTTACGATCAGGTGGCCCGTTGGCTCGTCTGCCTACATGGCAATAAAAAAAAACCTACCTTAAAATTGAGTGATGATAATATCTACGGAACCCTAAATAAAATACACATACTCTGCGACGCAAGCTTCTCTTTATTAAAACTTCAACTAACAGATGGTCAACATTTAAACGAACTTCATCGTACTTTTTGATGGAGTTAATTTGATGATTACATAGTTATATTGGAGTTCTTCGGACATTTGACATCTTGATTGCATGCTGTCAGTTTGCTTGATGATACCTTCCGTTGACAGTTGACAGGACAGGATGTATTTTCGAAGATAATAATATCATTATTGTTAAGTTTAATTTGGGTTATAATTGTTATTTATATTCCTAACAATTTCTGATTTTATTAGCTATCAAATTTGAGCTCTAAAGGATTGTTTAATAAAAAAAACTCCATAGTTACGAGACTATTAAACTAGTAGTTACTGTACTACAAGACTGAGAGTATTTTAATTTCTTCTTTAAAAAAAATGTGTCTCCTTTGTGTTTAGTACGCAAGCAGAAGTCACAAGTTATATTGTAGATCTATAGATACCTTCAAAAAGTACTGTAGAAATGCCTTCTAAGATCTCAAAACATACAACTCTGACCCTGTAGATTTTTAAATTTTCATTAAAGTTTCTAAAGTTTACCTACTTATGGATAATCACAGTACCGAACCCTATAACAATACTAAAGTGTTTTTTCTGTTATTAATGATGAGTATTAATATTATTATTTAAATACTGAATACCAAATCATTTGTACTTGTGTTATTATTCGTGTGCACCACGGGGAGTCGCATTCATTATTCAGTAGCAACATTATTTTTAATGTCGTGGACTAGTGAAAATATAAAAGAAATTTATGACAATTCATGTGTACTATAAACTGCATTTTTTTGTATACTATAAAATGATTTAATAATTTTAAAGAAACCTTAAAATACAAGCTTTTAAGATCCTGAATATCATATCTAGACACGCGGTAGCGTGTCAAGTCAAGTTCAAGAAAAAAAAACTGGCAAGCAGCGCCGTGTGTAATATTACCCGAACCATTTGGAGCGACTTTTGACCCCCTCATAAATTAAAAACTTTGTCTTAGGTTCAGCATCATTGAACTTGGCACCCATTTAGATCTCACTTCTTTTGTCGTTTGAAGTCATTTATCACGACATTGAACTTTGCTCTCATTTCACATTTATGTTTTTGATTGGTGTACTTATCAATAGAGTGCTAGCCAAGACAAGTAAAATAAGCCCAAACACGACAGGACATCTTATGTACAGGAGTTCCTATGACCACCTTCCGAACCCATCATCAGATCAGCACCATTTTATCATATTGCATTGTCACGCGATATTGGTACATCTGCGTGCAAAATGTAAGCTCAATAGGAAACTGGGAATTTTGCCAAATTTAGCTTGTAAGATTCCACCTGAACTTACGTAGTTACATCCAGTGCAAGTTAATATAAAGATTGTATAATACATAGTCGCTTCCCACTGTCTCTCCCTATGTATGAATAAGTAGATCAATGCTATGTATACTTCTATATTTTTGTTATAGGTAAACGTGAAAAAAATCTTCTCTAACTCTACTATGGACTTAATAAAAAAGTCTTGTTATCCTTATTCAGTGTAACCCGATCGCATCTTGTTAAAATCGACATTATCTTCGAACTAAATATGCTCGCCCGGGTCCCATAAACTTGTTAATGTCGATAGCCTGTACAAGCACAGTTTATTGATAAATATTCTTTTAAAACAAACATCTTAAGGATGAAGATAAGCTTCGTGATTAACACGTTGGAGGTAAAATTTTAATGGCTTGATTGATTTTGCTGTAAAAGGTTGAGCCTTTTATTGAAAGAAGTTATTTTTAATGAACTACAAAGTTTATAAACAGTGAAGCTATAGATTGGTAGTTCTTTTGTCCAGGAACAAATGAAAATCAACGGCTAGACAAACATCATCTAGCAAGTACCAATTTATCGGTCGAAAAGTATTTTTCAACACACAAAATTGTAAAGCTTTAAATCTTTAAGGGTCATTCTGAATTTAAAAAATATGAGAGGTGTCATGGGACACCCGAATAGAACGAAGTTCGTTTCGATTGAAAGATATCTTATATTTTTTTTCCTAACGTAACGCGCGATAAGGAACGTGTTTTAAAAGATTTTGATCACAGCGCCATCTAGCGATAATCATTTAAAACAAAAAAAGTGTCGTGAGAACTTTTAAACTGTCGTGACAACTTTTCGTAAGATTTTTTTCCGTCTAGCCCCCTTTCGATAACGCGCGATTAGGAACTTCGTTCCAATACACATGCATTTCAGTTACTAAGTTTTCTTCATCATCATTTGTTTTATTTACATTACATTGGTAGACCTTTTGTCTGCTGAATTAGAACTGCTCCAAATTATGAAAAAACAAATGAGATTCTAAATTTTAAAGATTACTTTTTTTAAAGTAATAGTTTCTGTCACTTTCATCTTCAATATTATGTGACTAGCTTTTGCCCGCGACTTCGTTCGCGTGGACTTCAGGTTCGTCCCGTATTATCAAAAATTGTAGCCTATGTGTTATTTTGATGTATAAGCTATATTGTGGTAAAGTTTCATTCAAATCCATTCAGTAGTTTTTACGTGAAAGAGTAACAAACATCCATACATCCATCCATACTTACAAACTTTCGCTCTGCGTGAATGCTATGTACTACACCATAATAATATACCAACAATTGTATCTTTTAGACTAACATTAATTTACTGTTTTTCTTCTTTACTTTTCATGTCTACACTAAACAGAGTAACAGAATAAGACTGTTTTTTTTTGTAAAATTGAAGTGCAAAAAGTGCTAATTTAGACCCGCTTCGAATAAATGACTTTAAGGTGATTTTGCTGAATTAAGGCAAATGTTGTGACTAAAGCAGATGTAGAAAATAATCAAATTAAGACGAATATAAGATAAGATTAGAAGATAGCGTAAAAAAACATGCTTATAGAACTTCTCAATGAACCACAATAGTGGTTTGGCTCTCCGCAGCCAAAATATAAAGAGATTCCGGACCGGTGACGCGGAAGCAAGCGACGTACCGGTGCCCGTGTGAGAAGCAGCCCGTCCTGAGGTCGACACCCGCTGTCCCCAGTGTCTGCCCCAGCGACTTATTGATAGTCATCGCGAAGCAAACACTCACAGGGAACTGTACGCGCCTTGAACTGGAACGGAAAGTTCAGGAACATACCTCATGGTATGAGAGGAATGAATGATATAAATACTGCGTCGCCGACGCCAGAACCCGTAAGAATTTCCGCCTCAATTGTGTGTTTATGGAGCGAGATGACTTTAAGACAGGTCCCGTTACACAACTTCGGAGGAGATAGGTTCCGAAGAAGCATAATCGGGACGCTGACCTTCAGCTTGACAATATGCGCTGGAAAACTACTTGCTGACAGAGAGTTCAAAAATTCTACAGGATAATGTGTAGCATCATCTTGCTCGACAACAGTTCATTTCCCTCAATTTCTGAGAGTATTCGTTAATTGCTGCAGCCTGGTCATTTTAGGGTGTCAAAATGGCTCGCTCACACACCCAAGAATTCTGCTGGTGTGATATACGACTGATGTCGTTGTACACACAGCGAATGAGTTCTTCTAAGCTGGATACAACTCTACCGAGAGACTTTGGAAGCACCACTTGTCCACCTCTCTCTTCTGGTAGAGTACCTTCACTAAGACTTAGAAGGACATCGGAGAATTCTTGAGCACGTCTAAATTGGGGATGGATCTACTTCGTAGGTTTGCTTGTTCTTCAATATCACTCATAAAATAAATTTGCAAAAATTTTGAAATATCTGTAGGTAGCAGCGAACCAATTTGATGGTAAACTTGCCCCTGGATCTTGAATGTCGGCATGAACCCTGTTTCAACGATTTGATTTGCACCAAACGAAGTCATCTGGAAGGCGCTATTATAGGCTTCAATGTTTTTCAAAACCCTGATGTTCGCCGCTTAGTAAGAGTTTCAACAGTTCTGATGGGTCTTGCATAAACTCCAAGCGTACCTTACCAGATGCACAACACATCCCATTGGACTCCCCTCTCCATTTGCGGGCTTGACAGAGGGCGCACACTTCTTCTAAGATGCCAATATCTCCGTGTGCGGCGTAGTTAATCGCAACATTGTACATGAATCCACTTCCCTCTTTATTTAGCCATGGTTGCTCTTGCAACTCCTGCATTCTGTCTCGGTCTTGCGATACATGAGCAGAAGTATCGTCACGTCATCATCATCATCATCATCATCAGCCTATAGACGTCCACTGCTGGACATAGGCCTCCCCCAAACCTCGCCATAACGACCGGTCCTGCGCCGTCTGCATCCAGTGACCTCCCGCGATCTTGACCAGATCGTCGGTCCATCTCGTAGGGGGTCTACCAACGTTGCGCTTACCGGTTCGTGGCCGCCACTCTAGAACTTTTCGGCCCCAACGGCCATCTGTTCTTCGCACAATGTCGCAATCGTCACGTACGTCCTGATAACTTTGCTGAGCAGCTGTACTACGCTCTTCAAGCTGCTCATCAGTCTCCAACGACCGTGAAAGAGCAGGCTGAGAGTGATCTCTCCTTAACTGAGTATCCTGCTCTTTAAGATATTCGATCGACTGAGTTTCCGCAATGTGTTCTTAAAGAGTAGCCATTAGCCAACCTAGCTTCATGTTCAACGGCGGTTTCTAGACATCGAGCTAACCTTTTCCTTCGAGTATCGTTTGAGCATTGGGATAAATTAGATCGTTATCCCGGCATTTTAAGTATTTTAAGTCGAAACTAAATAATAATATAATGATAGCTAAAGAGTTCAATTTGACTAACCACACGATGACTTATAGCAAAGCAGGTAACCTCAGTTTTGACATTTGGTGTACGAAATAATAGCGCGATTCAGAATGATTCAAATATATACGACAACGCCATCTAGTTAGCAAATACATAGGATACATTGTCCCACAATGACATAATCAAATTTTAATTATTTATATCAACAAAAAAATGCTTCCATATGTAATTCGACTTGAAGGCCAATAGATGTCGTTGCTCTAAAATTGCTTTTAAGAAGGAACAGAACTCTTTGTATCTATGACAATTAAAAAAATAACCATTGAGAGTGCCAAAAATGACATAATCAAATTTAAATTATGGTATAAGAGCTAGCAACGTTTTTGACAGAGTATTTACCGATACGGACTGTCTAGTAGTAGCTCCAGCCGGTAGTGGTAAGGTCCGGATAAAAACCGATTTTATAATTTTTTTTAAGACATTTTTCTTTAAATTATTTTTATTATACTTTTGCTACATGAATTTATTATTGCCAGATATTTTTTTGTTGTTCTTCTATACCAGACGATAATTCTGAATATTTTTTTTTAGTGACGTTTTTTAACCACTTAAAAACCTAAAATTAATTTGCCAACTGATATAAAAGTGAAAGAGTATGAGAGATAGCATATTTAAAAATAAAAGCTGGCTTTATTAAAATGCTTGTTTTCCCAACGTTGCTAGCTCTCGTACTAATAAAAAAAATGCTTCCACATGAAATTTAACTTGAACGCCGATAGATGTCGGTGCTCTAAAATTGTTTAATGAAATTTATTATATTTATATCCCGTTCCTCGGAGATGATAGCACTATAATATATAGCCTATGTGTTGACCCGACTTCTAAGCAATATTCTTGCCAAATTTGAGGTACATCGGTGCAGCAGTTTTCGAGTTTATCCCGGACAAAGCTGACTTTTTTACAGAACAAAATGTATGGATTCTGAATCGCGCCATCATTATGTTCGACGGTTGTTTGACTTGAGAGAGTGTATTTTGCAATGTTGACTTTTCTATCATTTTATTATATGTATAGATAGATGTTTTTAATAATATAATTATTTAATTTGTAATTATCTTGGATAACGAAGACATTGTAACAAGGAATGATTCAAGTTATTAATATTCATATATTTTCTCATTAATATTCATACGTGTTTATTAGCTACAGAATACCATTTCAATTAAAAACGTATCATACGAATGATATGAAGTGTCTGTTTAGTCATTTCGATATTTTGTTATCTTAATACTGTCTTTCGTAATGTATTCGTGATGCGGTTTTTTTGTGACAAATTAATGATCTACATCTCTTAAGCCAGAAGAGATTAAAAAAGTTTAGGTAGATATTTATGGAACGTAGTTCCTTATCGCGCGTTATCGAAAGGGGGCTAGACGGAAATTCTTATGAAAAAGTTGTCACGATACTTTTTTTGTTTTAGATGATTATCACTAGATGGCGCTGTGATCAAAATATTTTATAAAACAATTCCTTATTAAGTTTTATATGATTAATGCTAGATGGCGCTGTGATCAAAATATTTTATTTCAGTTATAATAAAAATAAAATTTTATTACAATTCCCTTACTAATTAATCGAAAGGAACTTCGTTCCATCCGGGTGTCCCTTGACACCTCTCAAGTTTTTTTACAAATAATTTGCGAAGAAACAGACACTTTATTACAAGAGGACTTCTTTCATGAGTTTAATTGTCAGTGCACTTGACCTACGCGATTGTTTGTCATACCGCATGTTTGTTCCCTAATGCAAGTACGATCAATTGCGCTAATTACCCATTCGGAACCAACGTGAAAATATTTTATTTCTAACTAATTATTATAACTTAAAAAAAAAAAAAAATATTACAATTCCCTCACTAATTAATCGAAAGGAACTTCGTTGCATCCGGGTGTCCCTTGACACCTCTCGAGTTTTTTCTACATCCCTTATTTTCGCAATAAAGGGTAGCATATATCTTGGTCTAAAGATTGTCTGTGCCAAATTTAATCGTAGGGATGAACATGCCAGGCAGTCAAGGTTTAATGAATCATATTTTAAAATGAACTTGAAATTGGTTCATCCCCGACAGTACGCACGTGTATGTATCGTAGAGTTTTTCGTAGTTAATTTGACAGCTGTCATTGTGACAGCTATTCAAGTACGATGTGTAGTTGTGTTATTAAATGTCAAGGATGTCGTACGGCGCATTGCAACTTGTCGGAAGTCACACAGACTTGCAACTAGGAGTTTTTATCGTGCGTGTGTTTCAGTCGTATGCAGTAGGTATAATTTATTAGTTACTTATAAGGTTTAACTTTTTACTGTATAAAAATACGCAGTGATACAAACGGATTGGTTATGCTGGAAAAGATTAAATGCCTAAATCTGTTTTATAATATCAATGCAGTTTCATTTTCAGACCATTACTTTTTTTTCCATCATTTTTATTGTGATGTACACAGACGATCTAACGAGCCACCTAGTATTGAGTGGTTATCATCGCAATGAACCTCTGCAATGACAGGGGACACTGCGGGGCGGACACCTATCTTTAAGAACTTTCTTTAAGTGCCATTTGAATAAGGACATATCATAGCGCTCGGGAAACACCGAGCTCATATCATGGCATTCGAAACATTGACAACAATCATAAACAAAAAGAACATAATTATTGTGTTAACTCTATAATTTAATATCGTTAATTGGCAACCGTCAATCTAATTAAAATATTGGAAAAATTACATACCGTACCGAACCAGTTTTTCTCCATATATCAACCGAAACCGACATTTAATTTATATCGAGGAATTCTTACAATAGCGATTACTGATTAAGCAAAATAATTATTATTGCAAATGGAAGCCTTAAGCGTTTTATAATGAAGTCATTACGGAATTAAGTTTTATAAACAAGCGTTTTTTTTTATATTGCCATGTAGGCAGACGAGCCAACGGCCCACCTGATAGGAAGTGGTTACCGTCGCTCATGAACCTCTTTTGCGTAATATCTACTTTCTGTCGTAAAGTACCTACCAAGTGGCCATGTATCACTTGATATTGAGGAACTCGTCAAAAATATCGAAGTTTACCTACATGTTGCCATTATTTGAAATTCGTCCATTTTTCGTATCAGGAATTTTTTACACATCAACCAATTAGAAAATAAACTCCACTCTCCGGTATTTCTTGAGCTCTATGAAGTTAGTCCCTGTTTAAAAATGGCTTAACACGTTCATTGCGACATCAATTTTTGCATATTTTCCGTTCACTACGATTTCTAGTTTATTCGCTTATACCTTACACTATCCATTATTAGCCAGTTCATTGCAAAGACATTAATTTGCTATATTTAATTCCTAGTTACCGAGACTAAGTGTCGATGGCCCGTCCTTGACATTCTGTTTACGGCGCCGGGGCTCGTTCATTTACTGATAACTTATGTAGAGCACAATAATTGTAGATGTGCACTGATTGATGGTTTAAATTGGACGTTGTTGTTGGTGCATACTGTGTAACGAAGTAACCAACCTATTACTGCTCAGGTCTCCTCAGGCGATTGCCCAATGTAGAATTGAAAATTATGCAGGTTTTCTTACGATGAATTTCTGCACCATTTTAGCTGGAGGTGCTGTGATAAATTGGACATAAATGTTTCATTAAAGATTTAGAAATCCAAGCCAAGGTTGCTAATAGAAGAATTGAATGCTATTATTATAGAAGTCCTGTTAACAATATATTACTGCGCACTGCTGAATTCAAGTCTTCTCTATTGAAAAATAAGGCATAGTTCACGACGCTAATCCAGTGTTATATAAACATATTAAATCATTCTTTAAATAATTAAAAAACTGCTTCAAAATTGCATAGGGACAGACAGAAGCGTGTTTCCTTATAGACATGCTTTATTTGTAATGAAAACACATACAGAAATAAACATAATTTAAATTTACAAATTAACAACACTGGTTTTCATCACAAACTAGTCGGGACTCAACTTAATGCGCGATGTTCACTTTGGATTTACCACAACAAACACCGAGCGCTGCCTTTCAGCCTCAACTAGCAGTGACGTCACAAAAATAACGATAGAATAAAATTAAAAAATAAAAGACACAGTACAATTGATCTCTGCAGATACACAAAACAAAATTTATTACTATGCAGTTTTTATTTAAGCGAGTTCTTATGTCTTTTCAAACTCGTATTTACAAAATTAAGGTTAAGGTATCTCCAAACATCACACTCTTGGTTACAAATCACGGTCACTAACATTAAAAAACAATAAAAACAATGAAAGCCGCTTTTCTCTTGTGTCGGGTGCCAATGAAAATGTTTTCACGTACGAGACCGTTATGAACTCATTTAGGTTCAAATTTGCATACATTTCATATTTAAATTATTTTATTGCATTCTAAATCTACATATACTTTATAACTTAACGCCACGTCCAGGCTTCGCACGACTTTGTGGACAGATAAATATTTTAGCTTATGTTACCTATTTAGGGTGTAGTTTTGATGGTGAATGTGGCGACCAATAATAGCGCGCGAGATCCTGAATCGCGGTTACAACATTTACAAAAATCTTCGCATGTATACGACATCTGAACTACAGTGGGCTTCGGCCTGACTGGGCATACACTACCTCGCTCAGTCGGAGATCTCCCTATGGCCTAATATCACTGTACCCACAAAAGAATTGTTCAAATCGGCACAGTAGTTTTTGATGAGTTTTTGTAAGGGAGGGGTGATAATTTTTTCCTTCCAAATAGATTATGTATAGGTAAAATATAGGTACCTATTTTCTAGTACCTTTAAGTTATAATGGCTTTTGTAAGATGAAGCTGATTTGTCAGTAAAAAAACCTTGTAATTTTTGTTGAATTAGCACCATTCACAACATCCCTATGCTACGTCACCGGTTTGTGGTCGCCACTACAGAACTTTTCGGCCCCATTGTTCACCCACATGTGTCGTCGGAATAGGCAAGGCACGGGAAGTGAGTATCAGCCATCTGTTCATCGCACAATGTGTCCTACTGGAACAGGCAAGAAGGATCGCAGAAAGTCACTAGATGTAGACAGACAGGACGTTGTGGCGAGGTTTGGAGGAGACCTATGTCCAGCAGTGGACGTCTATAGGCTGATGATTATATTGATGATGGAAATCTAGTGGAAGTGGAAATGTAGTGAATAGCAGCTCAAAGGCATACAATAATATATAAAGTCCCTTCTACATTTTGATTAGTCTACGCAATCTGGAGCAAGTGTAACGATATTAAAGCAACGTTGATAACCGGTCCGGTAACTATCGACAATTGTTATGGTTTACAAGGCTTCCTTATTTACACTCTTCTTTTAAAAAAAGTATTTATTGGAGACTAGTAGATTATAGGAGATTTGTCCTTCGTTATAGGAGTTTTATTTCTCTGTTATAAAAGTAAAGTTAAGTTAGTATTAAGTGGCTTTTTAATAAAATTATCAAATTGTTCTCAATTCTTTGACCAAAATTCAGAAATTAGCTAAAAACAAACTGTTTTAATTTTGGCAGCCTTTTCAGTGTTATACGACTTCTTTTGTCCATTTTTCATACGAGGATTGCCACCACACTATGAAATCACTGTTTTCCAATATTTTCATCAATATTTTTTTAACTTTCAATACCTTAAACTTATTCAGACACTCGCGGTTTTCTATAATACTTTCATGCATTTTCAACGGGTCCTTACCACGATATTACTTACAGTGAGTGTGGTGTGTCGTGATGTGAGTTCGAGTTCCAATGGTACTACCCAAAAGCGAACGAGAAAGAGGGTAGACAGATTTGTTTGCTCTTAAATCGACCCGCAGTATCCAGTCTTCTCGTGATCATGACGTTTGCAACAACGTTGAAATGTCGAGACAACTCAATTAATTAAATATCGTGGTAAAAACCCGTTGAAAATGCATGAAAGTTTCAATACTTTCTTTAATGTAAGAAAGTTTTAAAGAAATCCAACAGGAATCGGGTTACATAGCATTTCCTTTGGTATATTTTTGTCTAAATAAAATGCATAATATTTACATGTCATTGACCTACTTATAACACACCGTTAGTCCTTGTTTATAGGCGATTTCTAACATATTAAGCTCTACTTAAAATCTAAAAATAGTATTTAAAGTATTGTTTTAATTATTGTTTATTTAAGTGATGACAGTTAAAAGCCGATATGCGCCATTTATATCAAGGATAAGTCAAGCTCAATAATGTGTAAGATGAACACGAACATTAAAATCGTTTATTTGTTACAAATATTACGAGTTAGATACTTCGATATATTGAAAAAGAGGTATAGGTAGCACATTTTTTTTTGTTTTAGTTGGAGGAAATCGTCGGATCCCCACCCGTATGTGGGAGTCGAACCTCACTAAAACCTCCAACCGCTCACTTTCAGCGTCCGAACCCTGGCTGGGGCTAGAACCCAGCACGGGGTTATGCGGGATGGCGCGACGCGTTACGCACTGCTGTACACTTTCCCGTCGCGACACCCCCATAGGTAGCACATAGGAAACCTATCTAAAATGGAAAAAAATAATTTGTCTGAAAGTTTAATTTGTCATAGTTTATGTAATATTTCGATTTGATATGAACTCCCATCGTAGGTGTCCTCGGAGCGCTATAATTTGTCCCTCTTTAGACGAAGCTTAATGTTCTGGCATTGCAAAAAGTAATGAGAAATAGTAACTACTACTTAAAAGGTGGGCTTGTTTATCTTTCATATATACTTATCATTATTTAATAATTAATAAAGCTGCAGAGTTTGTTTGAATGCGCTAATCTCAGGAACTACTTGTCCGATTTAAAAAAATCTTTCTCTGTTGAAAAGTCCGTTTATCGAGGAAGGCTATGTTGTATCCCTCTGTGACGCAGACGAAGTTGCGCGGGTCACGTGCAATAATAAAATAATTTCTTTTTTATTTTTAACTGAAATCTTTTGAAAACCTTACAGCGTTCGGACGTGGTCTAAAAAACTCTTATATACTTCTACCTACATAGATTTCAGTTCTCTCACACGAACTTTGGTATTTTTATATGTCAATCGTGGTGATGGCTATCGTTCTAATCGATTCTATACGCTATGAGACTGTAGATTCGATTGTTTGTTTTTTATCGATAATATAATGCATTTGGAATGTTAAACGATTGGAGTTCCGTAAACAATCTGAAGGAACGGATAGGGGACACTAGGAATTGCGAGTTTGAGAAAAGTTTGTTTACATCAAAAACATGAAATATGGGTACAAAAACCAATGTCACACTACAAAAAAAAAATTTCGCAATTTTCAATTTTCGTGATGATGGAAGAGGTGGTCTGATTGTCCAGTTACTCAAATATCCGAATAGCTACATATTTTTTGAGTTATTTGAAATCGCTGGATTTTAGTATATTTGGGAGTTGAACTGCACTAAAACCTCCAACCACTCACACTCAGAAGTCGTGGTGGCCGAGTGGTTGAAGCGCTTGCCTTCCGTACGGAAGGTCGCGGGTTCAAATCTGGCCGGCTTGTACCTCTAAATCTTAATATGAAAAAGATTTATGTGCAATTTTTCACAACACCACTGACTAAAAACGGTGAAGGAAAACATCGTGAGGAAACTTGCATATCGGAAAAGGGCTCTAAAAATCCTTTGAAGATATGTGAAGTCCCCAATTCGCACTGGGCAAGCGTGGTGGACTATGCCTCACCCCTCTTCGGAGGAGATCTGAGCTCAGCAGTGGGCAGTAATGGGTTGTTACAGTACTCACACTCAGCGTCCAAACCCCGGCTGAGGCCAGAACCCAACACGGGGTTTTATAAGGGACGGCGCGAAGCGTTACGCACTCGGCACTCTTTGACGTTGCGCTACCCCCGGACACCAAACCGGCAGCCGCCGGCGATAAGGCCATCGGCTCTCTCGAATATATAGAAAAATCAAACAGTTCCATAATTAAATAAAGTAACTGCTTTCTAAGGTTTGACCAAACTATAGAAGGAGCAACCTACCTTTAGAAGGTCCTTAAGTGTATATTATACACTTTCTACGGAACCCTTAAAAATATATTTGACTTGTTCGAGTCTTAATACAATTATGAAATGTGTCAACTTTTATAATAATATAATTTAGTATTAACTAAATTAAGTAGATTGATATACCGGTAATACAGTTTGTATTGGGGATTATATAAATGCCATCGTGTTGGTTGTTTTGTTTCAAATAAATTGTAAAATAATAAGTTTATATTATTATCAGCTAGAAGAGAGTTAAAAGCTCTGTCTAATGATGAGATTTTGGAAATGCGATTAAACAAGCCGTATCATTTTAAAATATCGTCTCATTTCTTTGTAAATTAATTTTATTTACGCTTTTCATTTTATAATAGACCTATATAAGATATTCCTGGATGAAAATTAGTGTTCTTCCCGAAACAAGACTAAATGTATTTTATTGGAACGAAGTTCCTTATCGCGCGTTATCGAAAGGGGGCTAGACGGAAATTCTTATGAAAAAGTTGTCACGACACTTTTTTGTTTTAGATGATTATCGCTAGATGGCGCTGTAATTAAAATCTTTTAAAACAATTCCTTATTTTGTTCTATATGATTAATGCTAGATGGCGCTGTGATCAAAATATTCTATTGCAAATATATATACTAAATTTTAGACAGAGAGAGAGATACAGAATTTTTAAACTAATTATTATAACTTAAAAAAATAAAATTTTATTACAATTCCCTCACTAATTAATCGAAAGGAACTTCCGTTCGTTCGTTCCGAACGTTCCATCCGGGTGTCCCTTGACGCCTCTCAATTTTTTATTTATGAATTAGATAATTCAACTTGGACTGGAAGCGAAAAAAATGTAATTACTTAAAAGGCGAGAGTAGCGTGAACTTGATTAATAAAACAAGTAAAAATAACTACATACACTTCCTGTACTATAGTTATTTATGTTTCAAATTGAATGGAAACCGGTCAATCGTTGGACGCGGTAATCTGGGTCTTTTTATTTACTTGACTGTACAGTACCTATTACTACCCACTGCTGAGCTCAAGTATTCTCTAACTAATTTTGAACGCGATAATCCTGCTTCTCTCTCCTGCTCCTCGTGCTGATCACGAGGAACAAGAGTACACAGATTAGATTTAATGTTATTTTTCTTTCTTTAATTTTCTTTGATAGTAACTAGTATTAAGTTTTATCACTCTGCTAGTGATTAACTGTGCCCAGCTTCCACTATGTAACACTTCATTTAGCGTGGTCCTCACGATACAGGCTGTTCCTAGTGTGAGGATCATTGGTAACTTGTTCAGGCACATCTGTAAGTTGAATCCTATGTGTATTTAATATAAGTCTTCTGTCAAATGTGTAATGGATTTAACTCACAATAAACATCTTTATTAAGTACTAGCTGCCCCGCGCAACTTCGTCTGCGCCAATCTCAATTAAATGTCAACTATTCGATTTTTTTTCTCGCTGTAAATACCATCCTTGAACTTCATCGAGAATTTAAAAAAAAAGAACAATTTCTAAAATAAATATAGCCTAAGTTACTCCTTATAACATAAACTATCAGTCATCGAAAGTCAGCCCGTCCGAATCGGTCTAGCCATTCCAGAGATTAGCCAGACAGACAGTGGCCACCTTCCAGCTCCATCATCAGACCTTGACATTCATCCTCTACGCAAAGAACTCATAAAGACGCTTCATTAGAGTCTAAACGCGATGAGGTTATCTTGCTTATTGACAGAGTTCCCATAGCCATCTTCCAGCTCCATCATCAGACCTTGAGATTCATCTTCTACGCAAAGATCTCATCAGGACGCTTCATTAGTGCCTGAACACGATGAGGTTATCTTGCTTAATGACGGAGTTCCCATAGCCACCTACCAGCTCCATCATCAGACCTTGACATTCATCCTCTACGCAAAGATCTCATCAGGACGCTTCATTAGAGCCTGAACACGATGAGGTTATCTTGCTTAATGACGGAGTTCCCATAGCCACCTACCAGCTCCATCATCAGACCTTGACATTCATCCTCTACGCAAAGATCTCATCAGGATGCTTCATTAGAGCCTGAACACGATGAGGTTATCTTGCTTAATGACGGAGTTCCCATAGCCACCTTCCAGCTCCATCATCAGACCTTGACATTCATCCTCTATGCAAAGAACTCATCAAAACGCTTCATTAGAGCCTAAACACGATGAGGTTATCTTGCTTAATGACGGAGGTCCCATAGCCACCTTCCAGCTCCATCATCAGACCTTGACATCCATGCTCTACGCAAAGAACTCATCAAGACGCTTCATTAGAGCCTAAACACGATGAGCTTATCTTTCTTAATGACGGAGTTCTCATAGCCACCTTCTAGCTCCATCATCAGACCTTGACATTCATCCTCTACACAAAGATCTCATCAGGACGCTTCATTAGAGTCTAAACATGATTGGCTGGGTCGATTTGGATGGGACTTTCAATGGCCGAGCTTATGTAATAAAGACTAACTTTTTTTTTCAGTTGTAGGAAATCACCGGATATGTGGGAGTTGAACCGCACTAAAACCTCCAACCGCTCACATTCACTATTTTTCGACTGGAAAGAGTGCCGAGCTCGCATACGCGCTCGGCACTCTTTCCAGTCGAAAAACGAATTACTCAATATCACTGGTTCCACCGGCCACTTTAGTCAGAGTTCCAGTTGCGACGATTCACCATATAAATTGGAGATCTCTTTATGTTGGCCAATGAAACGTAATACCCATCGACGTTATTTCGCTTATAACTTTTTTAATACTGAACCGATTTTGATAAAACAACGACTAAATGTTAAGTGAGACTTGCCATAATACATTACAAAAAACCCCAACTAAATTGGTTCAGCCGGTTCGGAGATTAGCGTGCACAAAGATACAGACAAACAGACAAACAGACAAACAGATAAACAGACAGAAAAAAATCTAATTGCATTTTTGGCATCAGAATCGATAACCAAACACCCCCTGCTAGTTTTTTTTTTGATATTTTCAATGTACAGAATTGACCTCTCTACGATTTTATTATAATCTTTATTAAGTATGACTACCACTTGTCCAATGCTGATTGGAAACTTAATATTGTCGATGGTTTTTGAAATCCTTTTCCAATATGTCGTGTAGTTACGTGCGATCGGTGCACTTTTAATTGGATTCTATTTTTTTTTATTGTAGGCAGACGAGCTAACGGGTCACCTGATCGTAAGCGGTTACCGTTACTCATGGACCTCTGCAATGTCAGCGGACACTGCGGGGCCGCTACCTACGGCCTACCTTTTAAGGACTTTCTTTAAGCCTCGTTTGAAGAAGTTCATTCTGTTGTTTGATGTTGATCCAGATATAACAATTGTAAGCGAAAAATATGACAAAATCTTAAAATAAAGAGTTCGAACGATGCTTTTCTGCCTCTTAAACTTATAACTATGACGTCATTTCGACCCCAAACAGCAACAAACGTATTAATAACAGACATAATTCCAAAACATGAGTTTAAATAGTTTGAAGATGACCAAATCGATTTTGCATTAAGAAAATCGATAAATTATTAACGAACGTGCCAAACAAACGGTAAAACACACCAGTTATGCAAATATAATGATTTCTAACAACTGTACAGTTCCATCAATTCATAAATTAGGATAATAATGCAGGTTTAATATTTTTTGTGACATCTTGTATCGATATTTGATACATCGCGAATAACGTCGTCCAAGCTTATAAAGTTTAACCAACTCTTCAAAATTGCCTTATATTATTTTTACTGCTCTCAAAAACCCCTTTGATTTCTTTCTTTAGTTAAGGAGGAAACTGGAATTTAAATAAAGCTTCAGAAACCTCAATAAACTATCCCCCTTTACTCATGAAAATCCCACATAAGGTGCAAAATTGACATACCTATAATACCTACGAGGTAACTATAGTAAAAATCTGCAATATATTTTACAACTACAACTTCAAAATCATGGCGTTCTCAATCCCAATTCAGTAATTTAAACAAAACCTAAATATTTGTTAAGCATCTTAACGCATTCCAAGTAGACATAAAAAACCTTATCCTCAGTACAAAAACAAGATGTCTTCGTAAACCCCAAGTCTCCTCCCTGGAACGTGAAAGGTGAATCATTGTCCGGCACGAGTCACGAAGGCACCGGCCTTGCAGACGAGTTGTCTCATTAACATACGTATCAATGAATTGACAGCTTTCCTGGTTGTCTCATAAAGGGTATTGTGTTGTTAATTTGATCATGTCTTCGTTGGATATCATCATCAGCCCATAGAGGTCCACTTCTAAGAAATAGGCCTTCCCAAACCTCGCTATAACGACCGGACCTGCATTCAGTGACTTTCCGCGACGCTGACCAGATCGTTGGTCATTGGTTGGATATGTTCAGAATTTTAGAATGACTGAATGAAGTAGTAATGGACAGGACACATTGTGCGAAGAACGGATGGCCGTCGGGGCCGAAAAGTTCTGGAGTGGCGGTCACGAACCGGTAGACGCAATGTTGGTAGACCCCCCACAAGATGGACCGACGATCTGGTCAAGATCGCGGGAGGTCACTGGATGCAGATGGCGCAGGACCGGTCGATGTGGCGAGGATTGAGGGAGGCCTATGTCCAGCAGTGGACATAGGCCTCCCTCAATAGGGATAGGGATAGGGATCTATAGGCTGATGATGATGATGATGAATGAGGGAAAGCAGTAGATCGGGCTCAGTGGATCACTGCAGATCGGTCACTTTGGTAGTGGCCTACTCGTATGTCCAGCAATGAACGAGTGTAGGTAGACTGGTGATGATGATGTCCAGAATAAAGTTAGCTTTCACTCTTGGTTTTTTTTTATTGCCATGTAGGCAGACGACTGATCGTAAATGGTTACCGTCGCTCATGAACCTCTGCAATGTCACACACATCACATTGAGGGGTCGCTACCTACGACCTAACTTTAAGGACCCTCCTCAGGCCTCGTTTGACGAAGGATAAGTCATAGCGCTCTGGGAATACCGAAGAGGGGAGCTCATTCCAAAGCCGGATGGTGCGTGGCAAAAAAGTGATCACTCTAAAATGTTTGCCAAGAATTCTTTGTTGATTATTTTTTTTGCCGTTTGTTACTTTTCAATTCTTAACTTATAATGTCCTTTTTATGGGGTAATTATGTTTTGGATTCACAGGACTGTTTAAGAACTATTTCCAGTATTTAAAGTTTTCACGTTAAATAAAATAATAAATTTTGTCTGTAATATTTTTTTTGAAATTAAGCTAGTTGATATGTACTGTACTGTAACAACCCATTACTGCCCACTGCTGAGCTCAGGTCTCCTCCGAAGAGGGATTAGGCATAGTCCACCACGCTTGCCTAATGCGGATTGGGGACTTCACATATCTTCAAAGGATTTTTAGAACCCTTTTCCGACATGCAGGTTTCCTCACGATGTTTTCCTTCACCGTTTTTAGCCAATGGTGTTGTGAAAAATTGCACATAAGTCTTTTTCATATTAAGATTTAGAGGTACAAGCCGGCCGGTTTTGAACCCTCGACCTCCCGTACGGAAGGCAAGCGCTTCAACCACTCGGCCACCATGATAGATAGTTGATATGACCAACTAACAATAAATCACAATTATTAATTTGTTCCAAATTAAAATAACAATCGAATCTTTTGAAGTTCATCAAAATCGATTTCCAGTTTTGTTAGTTGTCAATATAATTTTATGTTTCGATAATTTACTTGAGGTTATGGCATCTATACATATAATAAAATGATAGAAAAGTCAACATTGCAAAATACACTCTCCTAAGTCAAACAACCGTTGAACATAATGATGGCGCGATTCAGAATCCATACATTTAGTACTGTAAAAAAGTCAGCTTTGTCCGGGATAAACTCGAAAACTGCTGCACCGATGTACTTAAAATTTGGCAAGAATATTGCTTAGAGGTCGGGTCAACACATAGGCTATATATTATGGTACTATCATCTCCGAGGAACGGGATATAAATATAATAAATTTCATTAAACAATTTTAGAGCACCGACATCTATCGGCGTTCAAGTTAAATTTCATGTGGAAGCATTTTTTTTATTAGTACAAGAGCTAGCAACGTTGAGAAAACAAGCATTTCAGTAAAGCCAGCTTTTATTTTTATATATGCTATCTCTCATACTCTTTCAATTTTATATCAGTTGGCAAATTAATTTTAGGTTTTTAAGTGGTTAAAAAACTTCAGTAAAAAAAAATAATCAAAATTATCGTCTGGCACAGAAGAACAACAAAAAAATATCTGACAATAATAAATTAATGTAGCAAAAGTATAATAAAAATAATTTAAAGAAAAATGTCTTAGAAAAATTTGAAAAATCGGGTTTTTATCCGGACCTTACCACTACCGGCTGAAGGCTACTACTAGACAGTCCGTATCGGTAAATACTCTGTCAAAAACGTTGCTAGCTCTTATACCATAATTTAAATTAGATTGTGTCATTTTTGGCACTGTCAATGGTTATTTTTTTAATTGTCATAGATACAAAGAGTTCTGTTCCTTCTTAAAAAATGTGTCTTTAATTCGTTTCAGAGATTAGCAAGATCTATACATATAAATAAATTTCATTAAGCAATTTTAGAGCAATGACATCTATTGGCCTTCAAGTCGAATTACATATGGAAGCATTTTTGTGTTGATATAAATATTTTAAATTTGATTATGTCATTGTGGGACAATGTTTCCTATTTGCTAACTAGATAGTGTTGGCGTATAAATTTGAATTATTCTGAATCGCGCTATTATTTCGTACACCAAATGTCAAAACTGAGGTTACCTGCTTTGCTATAAGTCATCGTGTGGTTAGTCAAATTGAACTCTTTAGCTATCATTATATTACTATTTAGTTTCGATTTAAAATGCCTGGATAACGATCTAATTTATCCCAATGCTCAAACGATACTTAAAGGAAAAATTTGCTCGATGTCTAGAAACCGCCGTTGAGCATGAAGCTAGGTTGGCTAATGGCTACTCTTTAAGAACATATTGCGGAAACTCAGTCGATCGAAGATCTTGAAGAGCAGGATACTCAGTTAAGGAGAGATCACTCTCAGCCTGCTCTTTCACGGTCGTTGGAGACTGATGAGCAGCATGAAGAGCGTAGTACAGCTGCTCAGCAAAGTTATCAGGACGTACGTAACGATACTTCTGCTCATGTATCGCAAGACCGAGACAGAATGCAGGAGTTGCAAGAGCAACCATGGCTAAATAAAGAGGGAAGTGGATTCATGTACAATGTTGCAATTAACTACGCCGCACACGGAGATATTAGCAATCTTAGAAGAAGTGTGCGCCCTTTGTCGAGCCCGCAAATGGAGAGGGGAGCCCAATGGGATGTGTTGTGCATCTGGTAAGGTACGCTTCGAGTCTATGCAAGACCCACCAGAACTGTTGAAACTCTTACTAAGTGGCGAACATCCGGGTCCAGCCATTTTTTGAAAAACATTCGAGCCTATATTAGCGCCTTCCAGATGACTTCGTTTAGTGCAAATCAAATCGTTGAAACAGGGTTCATGCCGACATTCAAGATCCAGGGACAAGTTTACCATCAAATTGGTTCGTTGCTACCTACAGATATTTCAAAATTTTTGCAAATTTATTTTGTGAGTGATTTTGAAGAACAAGCAAACCTACGAAGTAGATCCATCCCCAATTTAGACGTGCTCAAGAATTCTCCGATGTCCTACTAAGTCTTGGTGAAGGTACTCTACCAGAAGAGAGAGGTGGACAAGTGGTGCTTCCAATGTCTCTCGGTAGAGTTGTATCCAACTTAGAAGAACTCATTCGCTGTGTGTACAACGACATCAGTCGTATATCACACCAGCAGAATTCTTGGGTGTGTGAGCGAGCCATTTTGACACCCTAAAATGATCAGGCTGCAGCAATTAACGAATTCTCTCAGAAATTGAGGGAAATGAACTGTCGTCGAGCAAGATGATGCTACACATTATCCTGTAGAATTTTTGAACTCTCTGTCAGCAAGTGGTTTTCCAGCACATACTGTCAAGCTGAAGGTCAGTGTCCCGATTATGCTTCTTCGGAACCTATCTCCTCCGAAGTTGTGTAACGGGAGCCGTCTTAAAGTCATCTCGCTCCACAAACACACAATTGAGGCGGAAATTATTACAGGTTCTGGCGTCGGCGACGCAGTATTTATATCACTCATTCCTCTCATACCCTGAGGTATGTTCCTGAACTTTCCGTTCCAGTTCAAGCGCGTACAGTTGAGTGTTTGCTTCGCGATGACTATCAATAAGTCGCTGGGGCAGACACTGGATACAGCGGGTGTCGACCTCAGGACGGGCTGCTTCTCACACGGGCACCGGTACGTCGCTTGAACTGGAACGGAAAGTTCAGGAACATACCTGCGGAGAGCCAAACCACTATTGTGGTTCATTGAGAAGTTCTATAAGCATGTTTTTTTACGCTATCTTTTAATCTTATATTTGTCTTAATTTGATTATTTTCTACATCTGCTTTAGTCACAACTTTTGCCTTAATTCAGCAAAATCACCTTAAAGTCATTTATTCGAAGCGGGTCAAAATTAGCACTTTTTGCAATTCAATTTTACAAAAAAAAGGTCTTATTCTGTAACTCTGTTTAGTGTAGATATGAAAGGTAAAGAAGAAAACCAGTAAATTAATGTTAGTTTAAAAGATACAATTGTTGGTATATTATTATGGTGTAGTACATAGCATTCACGCAGACGATGTCGCGGGCAATAGCTAGTTTAAAATATCTAGCAAAAACTAGAGTGCCATTTGTTATTAATATGGGTCACATTTTGCTACAAGGATAATTTAATGATAAATCTACTTTTTTTCAAGTTTTGCATCGTTATCTATTATTTAAATTTTTGTGAAAAAATTGTGTTATTTTCATGAAATCTATGGTACCAATCTTTTTTCTTCCTGTATCCTCCTGGACCTCCTAATGGCTAGGATCTTGTCCTGGACGACCAACTGTAGCAAATCATACTTTGGGTTTCTCATTATATTCAATCCTAGATACTCAAACTTCCTTATTGTTATGGTTTAGTAGTTCTTTTTTCGTCGCAGCACCTATATATTCGTGATCTTTACACGAGATTCTCAGCATTCTCCTGTGGGCCAATAAGGTAGGTACCAATAGGCACTATAAAACAAATAATTCAGATTTTTCGGATACCTATACAGCTGTATATTCAAAACTATGCATATATATATCTTTAACGTTTCTATTTTGTATGTAAATGTCAATAAATTTTGTTTTATTTGTAGCCATAAATCTTTATGCGAAGAGTTGATACAAATTAGTTTTAACTTGACATTTCGCGATATATCTATTAAATTCTCAATATACAAAGTTACAGTAACCCGCAATGATAAATTATAATTGATAGAGATACACTAGATAAAAAAAGGTTAGCCGATTCCAAAAACAAAAGTGGTTCCAAGTTGTGGTTTCAATTTCGACAAAATACTCGCCCCACTTCGGCTTGAAGAAGGTTACATATTCACCCTGTACATACCCTGAATTATATTCAAATATCTTTACTAATTAATCTATACTAATATTATAAAGCTGAAGAGTTTGTTTGTTTGAACTCGCTAATCTTAGGAACTACTGGACCGATTTCAAAAATTCTTTCAGTGTTGGAAAGTCCATTTATAGAGGAAGGGTAGGCTATATTTTATTTTCAAACAAATTAGGGATCCGTATGAAAATATCGAATATGTAACACAAGGTGAATAATCGAAAACCTATTTATGCGTATGCTGCAAAAACTATTGACAGTAGAGCAAAATGATGAACTACGGGTTTTTAGGTCTTAGCAAGACATTGCGGGTACTGTTTGAACCCTTTTGTGACGCAAACGAAGTTGTGCGGGTCAGCTAGTATAAAAATAAATAGAGATCCACGTGTGTAGCTAAGGACAGAAAAGCAAACCAGAGCTCAAAAAAATAATAATTCAAAAATACAATATGATAAAGCGCTTCTGCTCATCCTGCTGATAATAAATTAAAATGTAATTTAATAGCATATAATAAGCGATGTCGAAACATATAAAAACCACTTATTTTAATGTGATCAATAAAAAGTAAGCATGCATTATTTCATTTCGACCTTTTCTTAACAGTGCATAGCAATATCGTAAATAAATATTGACGTTCTTGATCTTTGATTCTTGAAATAAAGATTTAATATAATTTATTTTATAGTTCAAACTCTTTGAACTTTGTAGTTTGGCACTTAAATATCATTAACATAGAATCTTAACTATAAACCTACGTAGATTATTATTAGAATTTTGTAGCTAAATAAATTAGTCCTACATTACTATGACAATGCTCTCTCTTATTCCCATTTTTGGAAACATCCTCTACTACCTATTGCACTTAAAAAATATTATTTTTCTTCCTTTATGTATTTTTGGATGCATATTCAATAAACCATCGATCTACTTAATGCTTAGGTTAGTGGTTCTAATTGCTCGTAAATCTCCAAAATTCCAGGGTCAGGAGGTTCGATACCTATCGCTTTGTGGAATTTTTCTAAAACCTCGGTTAAGAGAAATAAATAGACATAGTTTTCGGGAAGCACGAACGACGGGTATCTCCAATATAAATAAAATATTCTTATCATTGATTTTTGGAACGAAGTTCCTTATCGCGCGTTATCGAAAGGGGGCTAGACGGAAAAAAGTCTTACGAAAAGTTGTCACGACACTTTTTTTGTTTTAGATGATTATCGCTAGATGGCGCTGTGATCAAAATCTTTTAAAACACGTTCCTTATCGCGCGTTACGTTAGGAAAAAAAAAGATATCTTTTAATCGAAAGGAACTTCGTTCTATTCGGGTGTCCCATGACACCTCTCAAGTTTTTTCTCTAAAATCTTGATATAGAGTCCTAAATTTAGAATCAGCTATGCCACATCGTGTGACTTTAAATTTCATTTAAATTTACGGCCCTTCTCCCTTCTACAATCACATAAACTTTCATATGTCGAGTCGGTTGGTGATCCTAGAATGTCAGGGCCATCAGCCAATTCTAACTGGTCCAGTTTGACATTTCCACCAGAGAGCGGTGGGCGTCGTAAAATTTGAACAAAAAAATGGTGGAATGTGGTCGTCGTTAGAGGGCTTTTTGTTTATGGATTGTAGTTTCTATTATTAATAGAATAGTAGGCATAATAGACAAGTATAATAGACAGGGAATATATTAGATAGTTATCCATCTTGCCATTTATTTCTATTGCTTGGCAAATGATCTAGGAGGTCACTTGATCGGACGTAGTCGCGCATGGACCTCTGCAATGTCAGGGAGCATTGCGAGGCCGCCAACTCTTCAACGCAAGAGTAGAAGTATAGTTAAGTGTGAATGTAGTTGGTGTTTCTGTTATAAATAAATAAATAAACTCTTAAGGACTCTCTTTAAGTCACCTGGTTTTTTTGCTTCCTCCTAATTTACAAGCACTTTCTAGAAAAGACATAAATATCTTGTTAAATGCTATCCGGTCTTAAAATCAGGGATAATTCAATTAAATGCAATGCAAAAGAAACAGGACAGGTACTCAATACAAATATTTGTGTATTTGAAATTGAGTACCTGTCCTGTTTCTGAATCGAGTACCCTCATTAAAAGACAAACACATTCTTTATTTGTGAAGAAAAAAAAAGAAACATACAAAGATACAAAAAACAAAAAAAATAATACACAAAAATAACAGACAATTGCGAGTAATTTCTCTTAAAAGATCGATTTAACTTTTCTCTTTTATTAAATCATTGTTCTTTTTATTCTTTCATTAAATTCACGTTAAACATCGATCATAAACCAAGTAATATCGATGCCAGAACTTACGTAACCAGTGTTGAAACCCTCATTGTGAAGCCATGCGACGTACACAGACTACAAATTACACATTACTGGTGCACCGACATACATTATGCACTAACACTGGACGCTACGTAATGTTTATATATTCATATTTAGAATTCCAAATCATTCGAGATTAAATCTTTGATGATGAGAAATGCGATGGTGTTGAATTAAAAGTTGATAGAGATAGATAAAGGTCGTAACGGCCCTATAGTGTCTATGGGTATGCATTAATGGTTATGGTAAATTGTCTCTTTTGGTTTGGTTTAATCTAATTTAGGGTTTTGTAGAAGCGAATATACAGAAAATATATTAAAGTGACAGCGACGTAGTGTTCAATAATACTTGATACCAAGAATGATAATAATAATCAATTTCCCACCAAATTTTCCTGCACTCATCCTATAGAGATTTATTTTACCAATGAAATTTGAATTCAAGGCATTAACGAAGTATTTTTTTGATTTTCAACATACACAATATTACAATTCTAACTAGCTAACATGATATTTGTGGTGTTTCAATAAGAATGCTTATATTGAGTGAGCAACTGATGTAGATAATTGTTTACATGTAAATTGTAATACTAATGTATTCATACTGGTACATTGTATTATGCCTTCGTTTTTTTCTGAAAGGTTACGACACTTCCTCAAAGGACATTTCGGTGAATCGAATCCGTGACTTGCAACTCTGATATTGTAATGGATCACGTTTTTCCTTCTGTAGTCGTTTGTGTCAATTATGTACTTTAAACATAAAAAAACATTTTTACAGAAGTAATTCTAATGCCCACGCTAGCTATACTATATTTCCCATATTTACTTAATTATAATTATTACCATGTTATTAATTGATTTAATATAACCTCTTCCATTTTCCTCTCCTTTCTTTATTCACATTAATTATCGGTGCTCACGATACAGGCCTGCCCTAGTGTGGGCATCATAGTTAATCAGCTTTTGTGCTTCAACGGTTAGCATTATAATTTGGTGACGTATTTACTCTATTATATTAGATAAGTTGTAAGTAATATTAAGTAACTAGTAAGGTTCATTTTTTAGTTTGTTGACGCACGCTGACTTAAACTAATAAATTTTCATTTCATTTCATTTCACTCATTCCCACGGCCCACCACTGTAATTCCTGTGTAGCCAGAATCCACAGCGGCCACCACCGTAGTGAATTCCAGGAAGCCGAATTTAATTCTAATTCATATAGTAGGGATGTTGCGAATGGAGATTTTTGAACATTTACGAATCGCAATGATGAATTTGAAATAAAAAGTTTTTGGTTGATATATCAGCTTCATCTACAACTATTAAAGAGGAGTTGATCCGCTTCTACTAATTAATTGAAACCCATCGCTAATTATTTTGAGATTGAAAGGTCCTAGATCCGTCGTGATGAGGCTCATTTAGAAGGACACGAGGAGATCTACGACTCTGTCAGTTTATAGAGATAAACTGTTAAAGTGTGTGTTTGTAAGACTTACTTTTGTTCAGTTATTATTTTGTGCCTCAACGTTGAAAGCTTTTTAGATTGAAAGATTTTAAGCCCTCTTCAATTGAAATGTAAATGGATGTATTGTGTAACTAGCATAGAGTTAATTGCGTATGTTTTAGTTTGGAATGAAATATCTGAGGCGACGAGAAGCATTTCGAGCAAAGACCAATAGATTCTATTTACATCAGTGTCTTCCGATGAGGTTTACATATGTATTTTGACACTTTATATAAATCACTTACACTATTACTATTTAAACGGGTTCTTTCCACGATTATTTTCAATTGAGCGATCCCGATATTTCGGCACTGTTTCAAGCGCCAAGTTCACGGGAAGACTGAAGAACTGCGGGTAGGTCATTTAAGAGCAGACAAATCTGTCTACCCTCTTTCTCGTTCGTTTGCCGGTACCACTGGAACTCGAACTCACATTTCGACATATCACACTGAATATCGGGATCGCTCAATTGAAAATAATCGTGGAAAGAACCCGTTTAGTAATAGTGTAAGTGATGTAGATAACCGCGAGTGTTTAAAGAAACTTTATATAAAGAAAATAATATAAAGAAATAATATTAAGAAAATGAAGCGAACTTTTGGATTCCAATTCGGCGTTTGTGAATAGCCTCGCTGATGAGGATAGTTGGTAAAATATTACAAGGCGAATTCTTGACGTTGTTTGAAGGATATTATAAGATGTACAGACATTGAAAATGAAGATAGGTATTGCGAAATAGACAGGAATAGACAAAACAAAACGTCTACAAACTCATTTATAAAACCTTGTGTAAAATTAAGTTATTCTTTTAGAAATTCATTAATTCACATTTTATTCCTTTAGGATCAATCACGTTGATTAATCATGTTGTTGATTGATCATGATTATGTACTGTACTGTGTTATGTACATTCGAGATCGTTTACCTAACCTTAAATTGTACCACTTTATGTCTCTGATGTGTCATAAACATTAATTTAGAAGACACCTAAAATATATTTTATGACTTTTTATTGTAATTAGCGGTGTTTCATCAGATATTTAGCGCTTTGATAAACTGTTTGATTTATGAAGTAGCTAATTAAAGTATTTTGGAGGCGATGTGTTAACAATATGGTTATTTTTAGAGCTGTTTTGTTTGGAACAAATCTTTTGCTATTTCGATAACTATTTTAGAGATAAGTTCTTCGTTTTCTTTTACTATTCCTTGTCTGATTCCAATGGGATTGGCTCGATATGTTTTCTCTATCAACATAACTATTATATTTGAATTTATTTTCCTACTATAATATCCTCCTAGAGTCGTATTCCCCATTTCTGAGTGTCGTGACCATCATCTCACGTTGTAGATATATGACAGACTTCCCGCCATAAGGTCCAGTCATCTTCAATATAAACTTAAACAACCTCATAAACATTAAAAATCACATAATTTATTCCCTGCACAATGAGATTTAAATACTAGCGAGATTCAGTTGTTCCATTGTTTCCAATTAGTCCATATTTATAACATCGATCTTAAAACAAAAGAAGGTTGTTATTTACTATAACTTCTAGTAAAACGAGGAAACCGTCCCATAAAAATGGATAATGAAGTCATAAAACGGATTTAATACTTTCCTTAATATCATGAATGTAACAATAACTTTGAAATCGAATTTATTCTTTAAGATTTTTAAAGTAGCGTGAAATTACTTTTCGAGTTTTGTTCTCGATTTATTTCGTTGAAAAGGTCGAGTATGTCGAGTATTTTAATGTGGAAATTAAGTAATTCATTAAGTTAAATAACTTGAATGTTTTCTTGAATTATTGTTTCTGGTATTGTCTTGGGGATTTGCGAAGTAAGGTTTTCAAGCTGTGCTGATTCCGAGTTTTACTTTGCACCATCAGGTGGCACTGTTTCAATTTCATACAAATTAGAGTTTACGTAAACGTTGCGAGCAGTGAACGAAACCTCGGAATAGGCACACTCTGAAGTTGCGTTTTATTGATACTTTTATAACCTAATTTAGGTACCATCTAATTTTTGTTGGGCAAAATAAGTACTTTCATGATCTCGCGCGCTATTTTTGGTCGCCACAAGTTAATTGAGTGGTCTCGATATTTCAACGTTGTTGCAAACGTCATGATCACGAGAGGACAAAATAGTTACAACACTAGTATCGATAAATAAGCAATACTCTAATCCTTTTTAGGAGAGAAAATTCCACGTGTTGGAAACGCTAACGAGCTGAATAGTTTATTTTGACGCCAAAAAAAATTTAATACTAGAATTAATGTAAGTTATTAACGTATTTTTGTATGTAACGGCATCTTATTATATCTGATGATAAATTGGCTAGCTCCACACCTAACTATTAATGAATATTTATGGTCTATTGCTACTGTTGTTAGACATGGGTTCTTTGGCATAGATAAGCATGGATAGAAAACCATAGGAGTAGACACTTGGAAATAGGTAATTTTCTTTCTTTCGTATTATTCTTTGCACATGGGTATATTTTGAGAATATGACCATATATGACCATAAGTATGAAAATGAAATTTCTACTGGGCCAACTGAGCGAACATGTCTTTTCATTCATAAACAATTTAAAACATTTTTGAATTTTGTCTCTATATATTTTTTCATATACAACAAAGTTTTAAACGAGCAACTCTTTCATTTGTGCAGTCATTTACCTTATTATAGGTAATCTCTGCTGCACAATATTTTACAAGCTTTATATTAACTTGCACTGGATGTAACTATGTAGGTAGGTACTTAAGTTCGGTTGGAATCTTGTGAGTTGAATTTGATTAATTACCCAGTTTTCGATTGAGCTATAACTTTGCATGTATATCACGAGACAATATGGTCAATGGAGATGATGTATTCGGAAGGTGTCCGTAGGAACTCCTGTACTAAACAAGATCGATACATACAGGCTCGTTTTACTTGTCTAAGCTAGCAATCTACTAATCCAGGATCTTAAAAATTGTTGTTAAAGAGTTTTCTCTAAATACATTATTTGACACACGCTTTTCGTCCATCATTAGGAATTAGATTCTCGTATCGTATCGAGTATGTGACATGTGTTGTGATGAGCATCTAGGTCTGTCAAGGCCACAGGTGTCTTGACCTAAACGCCTACAAACATATCGTCACACGCTGTCAATGGCCTTTGCTTAGATTACATTGTAAACTGTAAGATTTAGCGGGTAATACTAATACTAGTTTCAAGTTTTTGTGTTACTTGAGTAGTTGTGGATGCATTTTATACAGTATAATGTAAATACAGGGTGGCGCAATAGAACGTGCATATTGCATCATCTTTTTTTGCGGGGTAGAAGGGGCGTGGGCGGGGGGAGACCGATATCGTTGGGTAGCGCGGTTCATAAAGTTTTAGTCACTATGAGTCACTTCGACGGGAAGCGTCGCGCATTTTGCGTGCGCGCATTTTATGAAAACTCTCGTTCGTACGTAGTTGTCAGGCGACTATTTTGTTCTGAGTATGGTGTACGGCAAATTAGGGAGGCTCCGAGTGCTAATTTAATTAAAATCTGGATAAAGCGTTTTGAAGAGACTGGATCGACGTTTAAACCACACGCGAAAGGTCGTCCACGCACATCTAGGACCGAAGACAATATTGAGAGTGTTAAGCAGTCGGTACGAGAAGATCCACAAATGTCTACTCGCAAGAGATCGTCTGTCCTAAACATATCGCGACGAAGTTTGCAACGATTTTTAAACTTGGATCTTAAATTGCATCCATACAAGCTGCAATTAACTCAAGAATTGAAAGACTCTGACTTCATAGCACGGCTCACATTTGCTAATGAAATGCTCAATCGGTTTTCAAATTTTGAAAACATCCTTTTCTCTGATGAGGCACATTTTCATATGAATGGGTTCGTAAACCGCCAAAATTGTCGTTATTGGAATAGTGAAAATCCCAGACTCAAACATCAAAAACCGTTACATAGCCCTAAAGTGACAGTTTGGGCCGCAATATCTGCCAAAGGAATAATTGGTCCTTATTTTTTTGAAAACGCACGGGGGCAAAACATCACTGTTAATACCGAACGCTATGTTGCGATTTTGGAAGGTTTTTTGGCCCCAGAACTTAAAAATTCAAGAATAAAGAACTCTAGGACTTGGTTCCAACAAGACGGAGCTACCAGTCACACATCAAATGACTCCATGGCGGTTGTGAAGCAGATGTTCCCTGGCAAACTAATTTCGAAAAGAGGTGATATCCCATGGCCTCCGCGCAGTCCATGCTTGACGCCTCCTGACTTTTTTTTGTGGGGATACCTCAAACACAAAGTCTACACCAATAATCCGAGAAACATCAGTCAGCTCAAGGAGAATATTCGTGGTGAAATGGCAGCAATCACACCAGCACTACTTAAGAAAGTTTTCGGTAATTTCCGTTTGCGGTTAGAGGAGTGCCAACGTAGAGAGGGTCATCATTTAGATGATGTTATTTTTAAAAAATAAACTTCAGTTATCACTTAATAATTGCTTAGTTTTATTTTATCTATACCTTTTGTATTTATTTTTTAATAATTATTTTAAAAATGCACGTTCTATTGCGCCACCCTGTACTTTGGATGATATCTGGAATATTTGGTTGACCTGAACCTGAAGTAAATACCCTTGTTCATATTCACTTTTCTTTATTTTATATTATTTTATTTTATTTAACGCATCTTTAAAAACTACTGCCTTAAGATGCAAAAAAGAGAAGCTAACAAAACGCAAAGATAATAGAAGCTCCAATTTTTATTTCAAAAATTCATTACAGATATACCTTTAATGGTAACGATATACAATTAGTATTTGTATGAATATCTAATTAACGATAACCGCAAAAAATTGTTGATGCTACTTTAAAAACCCATTTCCCGCCATTTCTTTCAAATTAAACCACAAAAAACCATAAATCTAAACATCAACCGAATCAGATCCATATGTGCCGTATTTAACATATGTTTAGGTGTCATTTAACAGAATTACATATCAGAGCAATTGAATCATAAACTTTGCAAGACTCATCCATTATATGCAAATGATTCTTCGTAAAAAGAAACGTTGGGCTGATCTCGGAACCTGTGACTAAGTGAATTTAATTTAATTATAAACTCATTTTTTCATTTCTTTATATTCGTAACAAAAGAAGGAATTTATCACTGTGTTTTCAGACATATACAGCGTGTCTCAGAACTCTGTAACATGAACGGGAAGTACCTTAAATATAAGAGATAGGTAGGATGTTTTGCTGAAAGGAAACATCATTTTATTTTTATGTTTGAAAATCGATAATCGGCAAAAAACAACACCCTGTATTTTTATACTGCTAATCAAAAGAACAACAAGAATAATGTTTGCTTACAACGTTAATCCAACATTTAAAGTACTTCCCGTTCATGTCGCACAGGGACACCCTGTAGATTAAAAATACCCTATCATCCTTCTTAAGTTTTATCCCAATAACTTCACATCGATCCAACAAAGAGTAAAGTAGTAAATACACTAAATGCTGTCATTGTACTTTACTGCGTTGAAAATGCACAAGCCTAAATAATTAAAAAGAAAATAGCTACAATACTCTGCACATAATTATATTGGGTTCTCTCTAAGCCTTAAAAGGGTGACAATCGAGCAAGTTCGAAGCGAAGAGACCTACAACTATAAATAAATTCACTATTGTGTCACAGTACAAAGATGCTGCTTGTATACTGACACTGGACATGCTTCTTCGAGCCAAAAAGCTGAGTTATACAGGGTGATTTCCTAGTGAGGGTACATATTGAAGGTCATGGTAGCTGATGGTTATATACGACCAGTAAAAATATTATTATCAAAGTATATGGCTTAATGCCTTAGTAATCGCAACTTAAAAATATCTCAAATTCTTGCAAAATGATGGTTTTTCGACAGCTGATAGGTGTGGCGGAGGTGTGGGTGCTCGAGATCGCTAGAGGTCATTAGTCAACACTCTTTAAGCCGAAATTGTTTATGTTTGAGGTAGTTTTAGATGTAGTTATAGAATTTAGATTTAAAAAAAAATGTAATTTTACCTATTTTTTGTAATATTCCGTATTAGAACAGAGTACTCATCACCCTCCTGCAATATATAGTACGACTAACTGACCCGGCAGATTTCGCACTGCCTCAATCGATGAATAAAAAATCTACACTTTATATTTAGCCACCTTTTAAACCTTCTCTGTTCTCTACAAATAGTTCAAGACCAAAATGAAACACAAGTTCAATTTTATAGACATAGATAGATTTAAAAGCATTTAATGACTAAGAAAATAAAAATTGAAGAGAAAATATCTGATATCTAGGATAGTCATTTTATTTTTATAACATTATTTAAAATCATACATTCGATTTAAACAAGATGAATGACCGTATCGAATTTTTATGGGTTTATTATTGAAATGAATCCATACATTATGGTAAAAACATGTCGTAAATTCAAGAAAATTTCTTTTGTCGTTGAACGTTTATCCTCTATAGAACCGCTTAATAAATGATTTATTACAACTCATACAATATGTATACGCTTTGTGTTTTGAACTGATTTAGTATTATCAAAAAAATAATTCGTAAAAACCACAGGAGGCATTGCAAAATATGTTTAGGTCCAAAAAGGTCGCAGATTATCCCAAAAAAACAACAAAATCAAACGAGGTTTTAACAAAAAAAACGTTCCAATTTTAAAAAAGAAGTTCGTGTTGAAAAATTCTAATATTTTTATCGCGTTTTAACTTCGTTTTAATATTTTACCTTGTTATATTAATGTTTCTTTTCGACCTTTTGGGTCTTGGTTATGATTCCAAGGAAATTTAAATTTGGCGCCAATAAACTCCAGGCAGACATTTTATAATGTTATCGCTGGGTTCGTAAATGATATTTAAAACCGTATTTAAATTAAACGAAGATGTTGTGCATTGAGATCGAGTATGTTGATAAAAGTTTGGTTTTGTATATTTTTATTATTTCATGTTTGTGTACAAGGGTATAAAATGATAAATTGTCTTAATAAAGTTAGGTGATCAATTGTGAGCTGATAATCAGTTAGATAAGAATAGTTATTTTCTAGCTATAAATGAGAAGACTATAAATATTCGAAGTTAAGTTGATTTCTTTATTTTTATATTTTATATTATTTGGGAAACAAACAAGTCATAAAGTTACAGATAATTTTTGCAACATTTTTCTAACACTCCAACTGGAAATGACAAAAAAAAAATAAGATACCTAAAATAATTTGTTTGTAAAGTTAGTTCGAACTAAGCAGTAAGCTTATGTTAAAATAATATATACCTAAAATTAATTCTATTAAAATATGGAAGACATAATTTTAATAATACGTAGGTCAGCTTAAATATCCCAAACATGGTCAGGTTACACACGATTTATTTAGGTATATTTTATATTATAAATGTATAGAAATGGCGAATTGGATATAAAATAATGTGAATTTAGTACATAAATTTATATAAATAGTTCTAATATCAAGTTTATTCATCCCATAAAACTTTAGTAGTATTCGTTTTCAATACATAAAATAAACATTATAGGTTTATTTGTGTATTGATTTAACACTTTCTTGTTGAATATTTTCGTATTTTATTAGCAAAACCAACACCTGCGTTTTTTACTGCCTTAGGTCAGCTAACGAGCCACCTGGTCGTAAGCGGTTACCGTTGCTCATGGAGCTCTACATCTGTACTATACTGTATCAACCCATTACTGCCCACTGTTGGGCTCAGGTCTCCTCAGAAGAGGGATTAGGCATAGTCCACCACGCTTGCCTAGTGCGGATTGGGGACCTCTACATTGTCAGGGGACACTGCGGGGCCGCTACCTATGGCCTACCTTTATCAATTCGTAAACATAAATGAAAAACATTATTAAGGTCGTTATAATTTTATTTCAGATGGAGATGCGGTGGCACAGATCTAGTCGAACGTCATTCCTAACCTATTGGATATTTCTACTACAAGTGAGTATAGAATAGAGTTCTATAGGCAACGATTTAAGAGGAATTAGGCAGAACATGGTGAAGGAAAACATCGTGAGAAAACCTGCATATCGGAAAAGGGTTCTAAAAATCCTTTGAAAATATGTGAAGTCCCCAATCCGCATTGGGCAAGCGTGGTGGACTATGCCTAACCTCTCTTCGGAGGAGACCTGAGCTTAGTAGTGGGCAGTAATGGGTTGTTATAGTACAGGCAGAACATGTCATCAGGCATCTAGCGATAATCATCTAAAACAAAAAAAGTGTCGTGAGAAAAAAAGTGTCGTGACAACTTCTCGTAAGATTTTTTTCCGTCTAGCCCTCTTTCGATAACGCGCGATAAGGAACTTCGTTTCAATAAACTAACACGCCTCCATAATTCAATTCTGAGAATCCAAATAGAAGTGCAATTAAACTTAAAAAAGGTATACCTTTACTTAGCTGTAAAATTTACAAACTACAACGAAATCCTGGAAAGTCCCCATTAACAGTAGTTTCCCCTACATCAGATGTTGGAGAGTGCTCGTCGTGGCGCCGAAGGTCACGGTAGACTGATGGACCCTCCCGCCAGAAACTCCATGTGGAGGTTCGGCTTCCCCAACCCCGTCAACTATAACGACAACGAGCTGTTCTGTGGAGGATATGCTGGTAGGTATTAAATGTTACTTTTTTTTTATTATTTCTTTATTGCAAGATAGATAGATTATTATAAACTTAATCTATACTAATATTATAAAACTCAAGAGTTTGTTTGTTTGTTTGAACGCGCTAATCTCAGGATCTACTGGTCCGATTTCAAAAATTCTTTCACTGTTAGAAAGCCCATTTATCGAGGAAAGTTATAGGCTATATTTTATTCAAAATATCGAATTTGTAACACAAGGCGAATAATCGAAAACCTATTTATGCGTACGCTGCAAAAACTATTGACAATAGAACAAAATGATGTATTACGGGTTTTTAGGTATTTTGAAGACAAACAAAAAAGTCCGCGACAACATATATCTAACTATCATAGTTTCGTCACAATAACCACTTTTATGGTTCTGAAAAATATTTTTTCGTCCCAAGATTGAATTTAACGTTAAATGAGTATCGTTATATTAACCCTTATCCAAATTAAGTATTTTGTTATCAAGAGTATTAATGTAGAATTAAATTACTTTTTGTTTTATTCCAATCGGACTTTTCGTTTTTTTTTTTTTTTTTTTGACGGGAGGAAATCGCCGGACTTCCACTCGCCCCGCGAGTGGGGTATGTGGGTGTCGAACCGCACTAAAACCTCCCGCCAATCACGCTCGACATCCGATGATGTAGGGGTGACAGGACGCGTTCGCGATTGTCGCTCACGTATCGCCCCGTCACCCCCGGACGTCGAACCGGCAGCCGTCGGTGAAAACGACCACCGGCTCACTCGGTAGACGGACCTTACAGTCCGCCGAGATGGGGCCGTGTGTTGGAGGGTCTCCCTCGGCTCAGGCCGGCCCAGGACCAGCCCGGGTCGGGGAGCACGGCTTGCCATCCCCCGGATAGATGGCACGGAGGGTGCGCGCTGATGCCTAGCGCAGCACCCCTCGGGTCCGGTGTTGTTGGACCCGGTACTCTTAGGGGGCCAGATCCCGGGACATCTCCCGAGGCCGGCCCCCCGCTCGACGTCGGCGGCGGCGGGGTCGGTCGGGGAGGGAAGAGCTCTCCCTCTCCCGTCCCGCCGCCTCCTTCTGCGAGATGGTGGACTCGCAGAAGTCGAGCATAGCTTTCCAGGACTCGTCGTCGTCGAGCATCGATGCCACGACGCCCGGCAACGACAAGTCCCGTCCTACTTGTGCGACCAGGACACGGCGCTGCTCCTCCCATGCGGGGCAGACAGCGAGCGTATGCTCTGCCGTGTCCAGGTCGCTTGTGCAATGGGACTTTTCGTTTAGAAGTTATTACGAGTATAAAACGCAATGAATATGTGGGGCACTGCGGGCCGCGAAAATAATAACTCGACGGCATTGCGAGTACTGTTTGAACCCCTTTGTAACGCAGACGAAGTTGCGCGGGTCAGCTAGTGATTATATAAATGACTGCTCAAAATAGGATTGAGGTGCTTGTCCCAGGCCGTTTCAATTGATACATTTGTTAAAAACAAAAACATTGTAAAACAATATTGAATTAAAAAAAACAATTTAAATTAAAAAAGACATGCTCGCTGAGTTTTTTGCGCTGCTTCTTCTCAGAACGGAGGCGTACTTTTAGCGATCTGGTGGTAGAATTTAATTTTTTTGACTTTCAAAATGTATGTGTCCACATCAACTTTGAAATAAATGATTTGACTTTGAAAAGAGAAGATTAAGTAAGTAGCTTAACTGCTTTTAATCGTACATACTTTTCTTCTTGTGGTTTGATGGTAGAAAACTCGTTTATGGGTAAAGCTCGCCTGTGTATTGCCTTATTTAGTTTGAGTGTTTTCTTATTGTCTTGTAACGGGCCATCTGATCGTAAGCGATTACCGTCGTTCAAAAACCATATTAGTAAAAGTTATGCCTAGTACCTAGTATCTATCTAATTACGTAAGTACGGATAAATGACATCATTCCTCTTGAGAATCGACAGTAATTATTGGAATGAAGTTTTGGATCGAAGTTCCTTATCGCGCGTTATCGAAAGGGGGCTAGACGGAAATTCTTATGAAAAAGTTGTTACGACACTTTTTTTGTTTTAGATGATTATCGCTAGATGGCGCTGTGATTAAAATCTTTTAAAACAATTCCTTATTTTGTTTTATATAATTAATGCTAGATGGCGCTCTGATCAAAATATTTATAGAACAATTCCTTATTTTGTTTTATATGATTAATACTAGATGGCGCTGTGATCAAAATATTTTATTTCAGTTACAATAATTAGTTAGTTTAAAACGTCTTTAGAGAGAGAGACAGACGTTTTAAACTAACTAATTATTATAACTTAAAAAAATTAAATTTTATTACAATTCCCTCACTAATTAATCGAAAGGAACTTCGTTCCATGGGTGTCCCTTGACACCTCTCAAGTTTTTTACTTACAGTTACACGCTTAAGCAATAGTTTATCACGCATTTCAACATAAAAATCAATCGAAACAAAAAATTCAGTATCTAAATCTAACATTTCCAAATCACTAGTCATGGTTCACATTTTAAGTGTTATCTCGATCACAATAGATATTACCAATACGGCACTTAAACTTTTTGCATTGATTATGCTGAATCGGAATGTCATCGTTCTTGAAGAGTCGTTCAACTCTGGCCTTCGGTGTTCATTAGCTAAGTACATTAGGATGAAGTGTTTTCTTACGAATATCATTATCATAATTAGCTGTAATCGTAATTAGTGTTTGGTTTTGGAATGGACAGTCTAGAAAGCAATGTAGCATACATAAGGTCCATTTCATGTCATGAGTCGTGGTGGCCGAGTGGTCGAAGCGCGTCCTTCCGTACGGGAGGTCGCGGGTTCAAATCCGGCCGGCTTGTACCTCTAAATCTAAATGTGAAAAATATGTATGTGCAATTTATCACAACACCACTGGCTAAAAACGGTGAAGGAAAACATCGTGAGGAAACCTGCATGTCGAAAAAGGCTTCTAAAAATCCTTTGAAGATATGTGAAGTCCCCAATCCGCACTGGGCAAGGGTGGTGGACTATGCCTAATTCCTCTTCTGAGCAGATCTGACCCCATCAGTGGGCAGTAATGGGTTGGTACAGACAGACAGACATGTCATGAGAATTGAAAGGTAATTCTAGTGTTAGAACTTCTTTAGCTCAACCATATCCCAATCAGATGGGGTCGGCGCAATATGTTTTATCTTTCCATTCATTCCTAATCTGGCATAAATCCTCTGTCTCCCCGCAAATTTTCATATCTTCTTTCACTCAATCTAACCAACTCTTCTTAGGCCTTCCTCGACTATTACATCCATCCACTTTCAAATCCCACATTCGGTGTCGTAGTCCTCATCTCTCCTCATCCCATATCCACCGAATAAAAGTAAAAAGAGGTACTTAAAGTTAGACCAAAGTATCTTCTGACAAACACACAGCCACTAATTTAGGGAAAGAAATTATTCATCATCATCATCATCATCATCAGCCTATAGACGTCCACTGCTGGACATAGGCCTCCCCCAAACCTCGCCATATCGACCGGTCCTGCGCCATCTGCATCCAGTGACTTCCCGCGATCTTGACCAGATCGTCGGTCCATCTCGTGGGGGGTCTACCAACGTTGCGCTTACCGGTTCGTGGCCGCTTGATTGTAAGAAATTATTGACGAAATGAAAATCAGGCTCGTGTTCTATAACTATAAATATTTAGTAAGGAATTTTGCTTTTCAGTGCAATGGGAGCAGAATCAAGGGAAGTGTGGCGTGTGCGGTGACGCGTCTCATTTGAGCGAACCTCGGCCTCATGAAGCTGGAGGAATGTACGGAAAAGGAATCATTACTAAGCATTACAGTGTTGGACAGGTAATTATTTTGAAAGCTTTTATGTGGCTTACAATAATAATAATAAATCATTTATTTGCAATGAATGTAGTACACAAGGTCTTAATCTAATACAAATGAACTAATACATTCTACCCAATAGGCGTGCAAATATTAAAACTAGACATTAAGTTAATATTAGTTTAAATTACATTAAAAAGAAAAACACTGTCATCAAAACCATTAAATAAAACAATAACTTACATTTACACAGAACAATATTTCATTAAACTATAAAAAATAGGTAAAAAATTAGGTATAAAATTAGGTCAGTATATTAATATTAATTAATAAATCTATTTAATTTTCCTAAAGCTATAAAATTCATTAATGCTGTAGAAACAATTTTTGAGCAGCCAACTATTTAATTTTAATTTAAATAAAAATAAAGATTCTATCACTTTTAAGTCATCAGGAAGAGCGTTATATACGATTAGCGCGGAATAAGGAGCTTGCTTTGGATGTGACTAACTGTGATAGTTCGGGTGGAATCTTTGAAAGTGGAATTTAAAACTTTTATCAATTTCCCACTGGGAACTTTTTATTTACAGCCTACTCCTTTCCTTGTTCTTTCTTGATTATTTATTCTTCTTATTATTATTTTTTTAGTTGTGGTTAGGCGTATCCAGTATGTGACGGTATGGATCTAGAAATCGTTGAGTAATTTACAATACAGATACAATTAAAATGTTAAATACATTATTTAGTGCCTTTGTGATATTTTGCGAATTATAGGATTAAAGATCTTCTGAAAATCATTTCAACGAACAAATCAGTGAATACATTTTTGTGTGGGTCGATTATTTTTACATTGGTATTTAACAAAAAGATCCAAGATTACTTAGTGTTATTAGAATTACTTTTTAATCCCACCTTTTTTGGATACCACATAGATATTTTTTCTTAAAGCTCTATAGTTGATCAAATTATAGGATTTATAGTTTTTATAAGTGTTTTATATTGGATTATGACTATTAACTATATTTTACAGTTCATTCACATTGTGTATCGAAAGCTCTCTCTGAAATGCATTTTGTAAAAAATATTTTATACAGCTCTACGTATCCATCGTATGCGTCTTGCCGACTGAGGCCAACTCTCTAACTGAATATATTTCACTTCTAAACGATTTCCCAGAATTTCCATGAAAAACTTTTCCTGGAAAACTTTTAGCTTTAGATAATCGTAGTATCAATATATTCGTAATCACATTTTGTGAAGGATAACATCGTGAGGAAACCTGCATATCGGAAAAGGGTTCTAAAAATCCTTTGAAGATATGTGAAGTCCCCAATCCGCACTGGGCAAGAGTGGTGGACTATGCCTAATCCCTCTTCTGAGAAAACCTGAGCCCAACAGTGAGCAGTAATGGGTTGGTACACGAATCACATTTTGACTTATAAAGATTGACTTTATGAAAATCCTAATAAACAGGAGATAGAGGTCGAAGTGGAGTTGACAGCGAATCACTTGGGAACGTTCGTGATGAAGCTTTGCCCAAACAACAACCCGAAACAAGAGGCGACACAGGAATGTTTTGACAGGTAATATTTTCCTGATTTTCACTTTATTAGTACCAGAATATTTTGTAGTTTTACAGCATTTTGCGATGAAAACCCCATGGACAGCGATTTTGTTGTACCTATGTATCCATCGTTTATATTTATTTTCAACTAACTTAAAAATGAAGTTAGCACTCGTATCTAGTAAAATCAACTACTTACCTATTTCTCCTCAACTAGTTTTTATTGTGTTTATGAGATATATCTTTTTGGTACTCGACGTCTGCCAAAAACCAAAGTACGTCATTTAATAAACAAATTATATTATGAATGGTTGTTTCTGTTAAGTAAAACTATAATTTACAAGGAATATTTCAGTTTAACTAATAAATTTCTTTAAACACTCGAGTGATATCACTTACACAATTACTAAACGGGTTTTTATCACGATATTTATTAAATGAGCGATCCCAAGCGCCATGATCACGGAAGACTGAGTACTTCGGGTAGATTACTAAAGCGCAGACAAATTTATCTACCCTCTCTTTCGTCGTTTCCCCTATCCTTTGTTTATAATAATTTATTATCTATATTTTATATTTCTCACCACCACCCGCGATACAGCTTAATACGGAGCCCATTGTTATATATATTGTATTTTCATATGTATTTTTTTTCTAGGTATTTGATTCAGGAAAAAAAACTGTGAATCAAATTATTCCTCAGACATTTTCATTAATCTTCCAGGTTCCCGTTATACGTATCAGAGACAAGAGAAGACCGGTTCTTAATTCCCTTGGACACAGCAAAGAAGGAAGTCTTCCGGTACCGAGTTCGACTTCCTCCTTACGTCACTTGCACTCAGTGTGTGCTGCAGTGGACTTATTATACTGGTAGGTTTTGAGGTCAGGTTTAGGAGTGGGCGCAGGTTTGAGAACAATGGTGTTTTAAAAAGTATATTATGTGGATAGATCTAGTAGATTGATATTTTTATGTTTCTTGGGGGCACCTTAGGGTGGCATGTTTAACGGTCAAGGGCAGGCGTGCGGATATAGCATTTCGAGCTACTAGACTAACTAGTAGACATTTAAGAGGAATCGTCACTTATAGGCAATAGCCCCACTCGTCTTGGCGACGAAATCCCAAAAGATGGAATATGCTTACTATTATAATTGGCAATAAAAAAGTTCAGGGCGGTTAATGCGCAATCATAGAAAACTATGCTGAAGTGAACTTTTATGACTGATCGAAAATAGTATTATAGTAAAATCAGTTGGTAACTAGTGAAAACTGGAGTTTTTTCAAATTAAAGGTAGATCACAGTAAATGGTTACCATGACACCACCACCATCAACCTTAAATCACTATTTCTCCAGGTAATATGTGGGGTATCTGCCCTAACGGCACCGAAGCGGTGGGCTGCGGTCGATCTGAGACCTTCAGGAACTGCGCGGATGTGAGCGTCATCACCAGCACTGGTGGTCTACCGCCTGCCTTCGCCGGAGACCTTCGAAGGGACTACCCATTCCTGTTGTATTATAGAGACTTCTTGATGCCCCAGTCTCTTTATCCACTTGTTGTTAGGTGAGTACTTTATCAGCCCTTAGGTTTTTCCCTGATGCAAATGGTTGATTAGTTCGGTAAGTAGTGAGAACCCGAAAAATAGCAATGAAAGTCGATGATATATTTGCCAAATAATCGGTAATATACAAACATAATCTTTTAGCAATGCAGATTGTACAATTGTAGGGTGTATACTGATCTCATCAGAGGAGGAATCAGACAGTCCACTTTTCCTAGTACAGTGCACTTGATGATATTATTATGATTTATGTTTTACTTTGTACAATATTCAATGTATATTATGTATGTTATATGTTGTTTCTATTATATAATCTATGTTTTTTTCGCATGCACATTCGCAGCTCAGCGAGAACATCAGCAAAATACGTCGTTAGGTAATGAAAATACATTAAAGAATGTATTAAAAAATGTGAATATGTATTATATGGTACATTTTGTTTTGCAGCAACGATTTAACTGAACTTGACGACAGGGAGGAATTAATCCCGCCAATTATTAGGTACAGTTTGGAGGTTATGAAGTAATTGGGTTATGTGATTAACACGTGGCAGTGTTTTGCACGTTTTTTGTTTGTGACTAACTTGTTGTTGTTTTTTGTGTTTTACGAGTTTAAATATACAGGATATGTGATCTCGAAGCCGAAGTAGGATGAATGTCCTGCCGTCATACATATTGGTACCACTTTTCGTCGCCTCAGTGCTTGCTTGGCCAATCTGACATTTTTTACGAAAATGACTTTTTAATGCAGTATTATAAAGAATAAAATTTCCATCTGACTGGTAAAATATTTTTTTAAAATATTCAATTCTAAAACAATAAAAATCTCATTTCAATTTTTTTCTCAACACGGCACTTAACGAAAATTCCGTGCTTGTTTGCTGTCTCCTGTAAAATTTGCTCGAGTGCAGATTGGCCAAACAAGCACTGAGGCGACGTTTTGTTTTTGGAATCAGTTAAACCTTTTTTTTTTCAATGGTAGGTACCTATTATAATAATCTTAAAGGCGTATGTGCGCCTTTCATTGTGGGCTGTGTATGGGTACTTTGGAAATAAATATTTGAAAGTTAAGGACTTCATTTTGTGTAGGATATCTCCTTCATAATTGAAATAAGAAGACCAGAGAGCGAAATGAAACCGAGCAGGTACTTGCACGGTTTTTAAATGGCCTGTGTAGTGAACTTCAATTTGATGGTTAAAATTACAGAAAATACTCCTTACACAGATTTCACATCCTAAGCACAGATTGACGAAGGACAAAAGAGTTCAAGACCGTCATCGTTATCATCAAGTATTTAGGGAAACTAGAGTACATTAAATCCTATTGTTTGTTATTGTAACTAACCCATATTTTAACAGCATATTCATTCGTGAATAAAAACACTACTACAACACAAATCCACATTGAACTTCATCCACGAAACTCCTGAACTAATCATCCAAATAATAAATACCTCGCATTTCAGAGATCAAGTATGCGTTCCCTCTAACACGTACCGCAAGTTGCCCGGCATGCAGACCTGGTGTCAGACCAACTGTCTCCGGTACCCTCCCAACTGTCCTGAAGCACTTTGTTCCTGCCCGTAAGTATAACACGTGGTTTTCCAGGTGACATTGACAGTTCGTGACACACGCGTAGGGGGTAGTTGTAAGGTAAAGGAGTTAAGTTCAAAATGGCGTTGAGTATTGGATTTAATTTGAAATTTCACATTAGTTTTAGTAATTCACTAAAACGAAATCTCAACGCATGAAATAACAAAAGGCAACGTTTCTCGAAAAAACACATAAACTAGGCCTAGTCTCAAAGGAAGTTTCATTTTGAGACTTAGGTATGTGCTGGTCGTTGAATTTTAAATTGTGGGAAAATTAATTAATTAAGTAAAAAACTATGATCCTTGAGAACTAAGGCATCATTTTTATTGCAAACATACTCAATCACCTAGCGAACACTACTATTTAGCGTCCTGTCACAATCTTAACAAGTTTAACTTAAGTTGTAGCGAACAATAAATGACTGGCTGGTTGACAAATCTGTCCCGCGAAGGTTTAAATTTCGAATAGGTTTCCCGACGCGTCATATTAGTTTTGACAGTTTTTCTCAATTGATCTAACGTTACCCACAAACAATTTAGCCATAAGTCTTACTATAAATAAATTAATAATTTCCAGTCAAACCTGTGAAGCTATAGGCGAGTACGAGGGTCGCGAAGGCGCCGACGTGTACTGCATGGACCTCTGCATCGTTTACCCGCCAAAATGCCCAACTGACAGATGTCGCTGTTACTAACCTCAAAACTTGACATTACGACTCATTTCACAGAATTGTTTTCAAAAGTCCTAATAATATTTTTATTTTGTACAGAAATCTATTTCATGAACTAACCTTGTCTTTTTTGTATGTATAAATTTATTGAAGATTAACTTGTAGAAGATGTACAGTCCTAACAGTTATAAGTTACCATTTGGTTTAGAATTTAGTCCATTTATTTAAGAAACAACCGAATTAAAAAAGAGACTTTAATAAAAATATTTTTCTACCAATAGTATCTTCCTGCAAATATTTTCCTCTATTTACAAATGATTTTATTAATTGTAATAATAAATCGTTCGCCATTATATTATTTGCCATATTTATTAGTAAACTATTGAAGCTAGAACATTTTAATACAATTTTGTATGATTGATATTTTGCTAGCATTCAATAGTTACGGAAATGTATCATTTTTGTGAGATAAACGAAATATTTTTTACAACTTCGTTTTATTACATCTCCCTAGATTTATCCTAATTTAAAAACGTCTTGTAGGTATTTAATGTCAAGTCAGCCTAGTATAACAACAAACTTTTATAATTAATATTAAATACTTATCGTCATAAAATCTTAACTTGACTTTTTCTTTGATTTCTTGATCTTTTCATTTTTGATCCTGTTCATTATCGGCGTACTTCCTTTTTTTTTTTTTTTTTTTTTTTCAATTTATTAACAGCATTGGATACAAGTCCTTAAGCCTAACTTAGTTACTAATTTACAAAATTAATTTAATGACAAAATCATACTTATAGTGTTTCTACAGAGTTAAGAATAAATTTATATAATGGCTTATAAAAGTTACAGTTAGATAAAAGTTCTTGAATAGTTTTTGGAATTTGAATTTTACTAAATGTACACAAACTTTCTAAGTCCGTCACTAAAATCAACCGTTGAAAATTATGTTTTTGACATTGAAAAACAATGTGTTCTATGTCTGCCATCACATTGCACTGTTCACATTTTCCTTCTTCGACTTTAATCATTTTTAGTTTCGCTAAATGAGCCGGCGTTCGGCAGTGTCCAAATCTTAATCTATTAATAGTGGTTATAAACACAGACCATACATATATATATGAGATAGATATGCAACTGGAGATAGGAATATGAGCTGAAGTTTATCACAGCCGAATCACAGGTGGAGCCACATGCTTGAGTGCATGCGCTGCGCGCTAGATTTAAATTTATTTTTTGTTTACTAGGGGAATTCAGTTTTTCTATTTGAAAAAAAAAATGTTTCATTACAATAGCTGATGCATCCACTCGTAATTTAAAACAACAAACTCATTATAATTTGAAATCTATTAACTTGCTCAGCTTTCTAACAAAACATTTTTTCTTTCAAATAGAACAGTTTTCAAAATAAAAAGCTGCTGTTTTCACATTCCATTTCAAATTTATATTATTTTTATCAATAACATTATAATACCAAGAAGAAGAAAATGTACAAAAATAGCAACAACAAAGGAATAACATTCAAAGAAAATGATTCAACAATATAATATTTTTACAAGCATTTTTTGTGAAAATATAGTATACCCAACCATCATTTTGAAAAAAAGTTTAAATCAATCAAAACAATATCTTATACAAATATGTACAAGCATAACAAAAATTGCGTATTCAGGAATATTTCGGAGCTGAATATAATCTTCATATATTTTTTATTCTTTAAATGTAAAATTTTATATAATAATAACCTAAAAACCCTTAGATGATTTAGATCCTTTTGATGCTATAGTAATTCTATAACTACACTTATTTATAAAAAATCACTGATTTATAAAATTGTACACAAAATAATTTCACATGTAGTTTCCTTCCAAATTTGTAAAAACGCAACAGGTTTACAAAAACTAGCTTTTTATAAAATAATTATTAAACAATGGTTGTGTTATTAAAGTATCAGTAACTTGTGTTATTATCGAGGATAATTTACAATTAGTAAGTTATAAACTTATTTAGACACTTGTGGTTTTCTATAATACTTTCATGCATTTTGAACGGCTCTGCAACAACGTTGAAATATCGAGACAACTCAATTAAATATCGTGGTATGAACCCGTTAAAAATGCATGAAAATTAGTAAGTTACTTAGCTTTACATAAAAACAAATTGCAAAAACTAAATATTCAATGTTATGGTATTTTCGTTCTACTTGTGTAGTTGTCTAATAGCCTAGTCAAATTTATACTATATATTCTAAAATATACTATTTCGAAGAATTCAACATTGGTTGAATGTTTGTAGCAGGTTTATAAGAATGCTTTAAAAACTGTTTTGACTTAACAATGTTCAGTCATAAAAGTATAAATGCTATGGTACAAATTGGTTATTTATAGCATTAATTGATAATAATTCTTCTAAACTTTATTCCAATGTTTAGTTCTTTGAAACAATTTTATAGCAGTATTGATGTCTTGACATTCAGGATAAACTCCTCCTTCATTTTTGTTGACACTGATGACTTTCTAGTCCTGCGAAGAAAAATAATAGTATTAGTAGTGTGACAGCATTAATTTATTAAGAAATTAAATGGCAGTAGTAGCAATTAATAGGTAGCCTATGTTATTTCTTAGAACCTAAAGATTGTCTGTGCCAAATATCATCAAAACCGGATCAGAGGTTTAAGCGGGAAAGTGCAACAGACAGACAGAGTTACTTTTGCAATTATAATATAAGAATATCTAACATATGACATGATTGTAAGTTTAGATCAATCAAAACAATTAATGTTATAAAAATAATAATAAACGTATTGCATATTTTGGTTGACTGGTAGAGAATGCCTTCGGCATTAAGTCCGCCATTGTACCTTTTGTGCATGAAGTTAAATAAATAAATAAATATTAAATAATATTTCGGATTTTAATATAATTTTGTGTTTATTTTATTCTATAAATGTAACATTCTATAAAATAACATTTTTATTACAAGTTACTCAATTCTATAAAAATGTTTTACAATATATCTCGTCTTTGTTTGGTGGAAGAACAAATACATCATTCAGATACTATTGAAAGTGTTATAAAAAACTAGAAAACCCGCGCAACTTCGTCTATGTCACAAAGGGGTTTAAACAGCACTCACAATGTCGTCGCGTTATTTTTGACGTGAAACGTCTTTATAATCGCGTCGAAACATACGGGTCTATATCATCGTAGCTTAATAACCAAAATACTATTGTTAGTCTTGCGATGTTTATATAACTCCTATGAAAGCTAAGTTGTTGGGGCGTTCACTTTACAAAGAGAAGCATAGGCAGTAATGGGTCATAGTACCTCGAGCAGGTCCATCTTGAAGTAGAGCGCGAACATGGTCGTGGTGGGTGGCTCTGGGTCGTCGGCGTGCGACGTGAGCAGCTCCTCGCAGTAGCCCCGGCACCGGTACAGCTCCGAGCGGACGTAGCGCCGCGCTCCAGTTACGAGCCTGATTAATTGTTTGCAATTGTTTTAATTGTTCACTATTTCTGAAATCATAAATTGGGAAGTTTCAAATTGGATCCATAGCTGGCGGTTTTGTATATTCCGTGACATAAGACATTGCAGGAGTCTATCTAGGTAGTCTAAGCAGCAGTAGTCATTAAACATCAGGTGTGCGGTACGCTCATCTAAATACCGATCATTCAAAAAATCCAAACAGGAGAAATTGTACAAACAGATAAAACCACAGTATTTACACTCTAATTCAAATTCGTTTTTGCCTAACACCACCTGAGAATGAGCTTTCCTTCTCGGGCGCTTTAATCTGTACTCTTTTGAACAAAGCTTAAAGATAGGTGTTACGTGACTAGGAATTTGGTAAGACTTGGTTTTATTCTCTACTAGCTTTTGCCCGTGACTTCGTTCGCGTGGACTTCAGGTTCGTCCCATATTATCAAAAATTGTAGCCTATGTGTTATTCTGATGTATAAGCTATATTGTGGTAAAGTTTCATTTAAATCCATTCAGTAGTTTTTACGTGAAAGAGTAACAAACATACATACAAACTTTCACCTTTATAATATTATATTATGATTTCGACAAAGAGTTAGAGTAAGTAAAATTCTGTGTTACCTTATTACTGGTGCAAGTGCCGTTACACTCGAAGAGTATGGGTTGTTGTGGGGCACGGGCTCAGCGCCGCACTGACAGCACGCAGCACAAGCATGTGTCAACCTTACACCTACAGCCCTGTTGAGTAAACATCACTAGAGTACAATTAACCCGCTACAATAGTGATGCTCGTAAGCAACGTAATATGTACAACATTCAGAGGAAATAGTACTTCAATAAATAATAAAATGATAGGAAAGTCAAAACTGCAAAAAACATTCGCCCAAGTCAAGCAACCGTTGAACATTATGGTGGTGCTAATTAGAATCTATACATTTAGTATGGTAAAATAGCCTTGTCCGGGATAAACTTGAAAACTACAAAGTTATTTACACCATAGAGTTATTTATTTAAAGCAGGCTGAAAAAAAACAATTTTTGCAGTTCGATTTTACTAAAGACAATCTCTCTCTATTACTGCACTTTCTGTAGATATGAAATTTAAAGAAGAAACGGGTAAATGAATGTCATTTTAAAAGGTCTAATTGTTGGTATTTTCAGTGTTGTATAGCATTGATGAAGATGACGTTGCGGGCAGCAGCTAGTACATAATAAATTTGGACTAATTTTTTACAAGCTTTATATTAACTTTCACTGGATGTAACAATGGAAGTTCAATAGTTATCATAAATAGTACTTGTGTTATTAAAGTAATATCACTGTTATTAAGATATACATTAGTAAGATTCTTAATCAAAAAAAAAAGTTTATAATAAAATAAAAAAGAGTTTTGTTGATTAGAATCAATAATAATTAAACTCACCTTATCATCTTTATTAATAATACATGTCATGTATTTTTGTTACTGAATGGTTACTGGTCACCCAAAATGTTCTTTCCAGTTTATGGTTATAAAAGTTAAAATACCTTTAGACACAACAAGCAGTGACTTTGCTCAAATATGTATAGGCTTAATGTCATCATCTCTTTCTCATTAGTATATCTGCATTGTCTCCGTTTATCTCACTCTTCAGTTGCATCACAGTATAGATGACTACTCAGATAATTTTTCTACATGGTCTAGGAGAGGTTTGGGACGAGCTAGCCTTTTGTCTAACTTGAGGTCATTCTTCTGTCTTTTACTCAACTGCACTATTTTGTAACCTACAATAATAGTTATTCTTTAGTTCCTAAAATAAAAAAGAATATTTTACAGCAAAAGATATATTGTAAAACTTTCATATCATAATATCCATTTTGATCCTCCCCTTTAAAATGTCGAAAAATTATGTATGTTTATATGTATTTTTAAAAATAAATAATCCAATTTTGATGCAGTTTCCAGTTGAGTAACTTAAGATCAAATAGTGCAACTCCTTTTTGATGTAGACGAAGTTGCGAGGATCTGTTAGGTATTTTCACAAACAAACTCTACATCTTTATATTAGAACAGATACAGGAGACTTACCATCATTGACAAAGACATGCGAGTGGCATATAAATAACATTTTGACTCAGTTTTTTCAGTTTCAGTCCGCAGTTAACATGCTTGGTTTTACACTTCATCTTCGCAGTTATCCCACACTTCACATGAGAAGTCATTCAAGGAATTGAGAAGTAGAGTTTCAGTACAGTTTCGAGTTTTGAAATTTATCCAAAATTATGAAGATACTCTTCTAAATAAACAATTACTACGTAGAATATTATTAAAATTGTGATTAAAATGGCGTCGGCGTCCACCAGTCACCAGGGAAAGCGTACTAGAGATGTTACATAATTTTTATTTGTCAATAACTCGATCGATAGCAATAAAAAATGGTTGTTTTATACAAACAAATTGTTGATTAATTAGTAAAAGTACCAAACTTATTAGTTACTAAATAATTAAATACTGGATGAACCACGCAACTTTGTCTGCGTCACAAAGGGGTTTAAACAGCACTCGCGATGTCGTCGCGATATTTTTTGTAGCGGACAACGTTTTATACTCGTGATAATTGCTCAACGAAATATCTGATTGGAATAAAACAATAAAAATAGGTAAAAAACTTTTTAAGTTAAACGGTTTTATGTTAAACATACATTGCAATGTTTAAGATAAATGTACTAAAAACCAAAAAATAATAAAATAGATACAGTCCTGGGAATTATAATACCGTTGGGCACGTCAATTGTCTACAATCGTTGATTAAAATGTTTGTTTTGTAATGTTACATTATAATTAAGACAACAACGATTGTAGAAAATTTATGTGCCCAACGGTTTTATAATTCCCACGACTGTATCTATTTTATTATTTTGGCGGGCTTTCCAACCGCGTGTTCCACGGCATATTCCGCTGGGTCAGAACCAGCGTGGGTCGGGGATCGCGGTTTACCATCCCCGTACTTTGTGTGTAAGATTATTTGTTTTAAAGTTGTTTTTAAAAAGCGTACAACATCAAATGAAACATAGTTTTAAGCCGAGCGCGTTGTAAAAAGTTATAAGTTATTGAAAATTGTCCCAATTTACTTGTTGTAGACAACAGTTTTTGTAATATTAATCAATTGGAATGCTGAATAGAAAATCGATTCCCAAAAAGAAAGCTAATCGAGAAAAAACAATTACCGAAATTATAGGTTCTACCCTAACTTTGATCAAAGAATGAATGATACCAGATTACCGAAAAAAAAATAACGAAAAAAATCTTATAACAGCACATAACAATAAAATTAATTTACATTTTAAATTTAGGTTATAGCTGACTGAAAAGTGTACATTATCGTCAATAAGTAGCAGATCATAAAAATTTAGGAAAAATTGTTTTTTAAATTTAGCGCCATCTCGCGGGGAAACAATGAAATGGAAAAAGCGTGGACAAGAATTTCAAAATAGCGCCATCTCACGTAAAATCATAAAAAATCGTCAAATCGTGGCACAACCGTAGCGACACCTAAAAATCAGCTGGCTAACTAAGTAACCAGTGGCACCCCCCTGGTTATAAAGTTTCTATCATGTCCGACTTTCTTCGTGTGATACCAAGGTAAAGGCGGCGGGACTTCTTGAATATTTTTATACCAATTTCCTTTAACTTGAGATACTTGGAACCAATAATCGTGCCATAGTTCTTTAATGTTACTCTTAATTTTTTGGTGATAATCAGTAAATGGCACTTTTAAAATAAATCTATGGTCTTCATCATAAGTACTCCGTGTCGCTCTATCTACAATTTCATTGCCGGTGATTCCGCAATGAGAAGGCACCCATTTAAATCTAATACTTTTACCAGAACTCTTTAGATCTACCAAGACTTTCCTTATGTCGAGTAAAATGTAATTTACATTAAATTTTAGAGAGATTGATTCAAGAGCTAAAAGACAACTTAAACTATCTGAGATAACTAAAAAACTTGAATTATTTACATTTTTAATATACAGTAAAGCCTTTAAAATAGCATAACACTCAGCTGTAAAAATGCTACAAAGAGGATCTAGATTAAAACAAATGGTCTTTTTACTCTGTGGATCATAAACAGCTGATGTGACTTGGTCAGTCACCTTTGATCCATCTGTGTATAACCTATAAGTTAATGGAATGGTTGTTAAATATTCACAAAATTCAATCTGGTTGTTTACTCTAACTGTGTCAACAACAAAGTCGTCAAAAAAGAAATGTTCAAAATGTAATTTGTAATGTGGTAAAATATTAAGTGTGTATATATTTTTACATAAATTTTGTAAATTCAGTACTATTGATAAAATTCCTGGGGTACGATTGGATACGAATTGCTCTGCTGTTATGTTTATTTGGTTTATTAAATCAGAAGGAAATTGTTCTTTTGGTAGGATCCTATCCAAAACAATTACTCTGTTATTTGCCAGAAGTTTAAGTCCAAAGTTATTTGCAATCTGAAAGCGTCTTAATTTTAGAGGTAAAATGCCTGTTTCTGCCTCCATTGCATTAATTGGAGTAGAGCAAAAAGCTCCAGTAATAATTCTTAATGCTTTGTTTTGGATCAAATCTAATTTCTTAAGGTAACTTACATTAGTGCTCATGTATGCTAAAGAGCTGTAGTCAAAGTGACTCCTAACTATGGACTTGTATAACAGAGAAAGCGTTCTAGGATCAGATCCCCAATGTACACCAGCCAAACAGCGCAAGATGTTAAGACCTTTAGATGCATTTTTTATAATATAATTAATGTGATAATCAAATTTCAATTTAGCATCTAAAACTATCCCCAAAAATTTTTTGTTGTTGACCAAGTTCAGAGAACTATTGTTATAAATTATTGAATGTGTATTATCTAAAACATGTCCTTTTTTGTTAAAAATCATAGCACTACTTTTATCTACATTAATGTTTAACTTAAGACTACTATAAAATTTCTCAATATTTTTCAAAGTGTTATTGAGATTCTGTATACCAATATTTACATCTTTATGTACAGTATATACAACAATATCATCTGCAAACAACAGACATTTTACAGAAGAATCTGTCAAGTATTTACTAATTTGTGAGGTATAAATATTATACAATAGAGGGGAAATTGTGGCACCTTGCATTGTTCCATTGTAAACTAGCCTTGGTCCATGCAAAATATTATTAAATTTGATATACATTGTCCGTCCATATAAAAATGTGAAAATCCACTTACAAATTTTACCAGGCACACCAACACTAGCAAGAATTTTTATTAATATTGAAGGATTGACATTGTCAAATGCTCCACTAATGTCAAGAAAAGCACAAACAGTATATGAATGGTTATGGAAAGAAGACTGAATATCGGCAATCAATGATGTAAAACTTTCTGCAGCACTTCTACCTCTGCGGAAACCAAACTGCTCTGATGGTATTGTAAGATTTTTTTCAAAATAATGTTCCAATCTAAATTTCAACATACATTCAAATAATTTTCCAACACATGATGATAATGATATTGGTCTATATGAATTTGAATCATTGTGTGGCTTATCTGGTTTTAAAATTGGAATAACAAATTGTGTTTTCCAAGATTCAGGAATACTTTCTGAAGCCCATAGATTATTATAAATTCTTAGTAGAATATTTTGGGCTTTAGAGTGGAGATTAGTTATTAAACTATAAGTTATGTCATCAAGACCTGGAGACGTATTTCTTCTGGATTTAAGTGCAACTTGAAATTCTTGCAATAAGAAAGGTTTCGAAAGATAGTTACTAGTTGTGTTCCCGAGAGTTTCAAAGTAATTATTTAATTTATTAAAATCTACATCTTTTTCAGTTGGAGATGCCGGTGCAAATTTATTAAAAAATGAAGGGATCCACTCGTCATTTTTCGGAGCTTTTCTGCATGATGCTCGTTTAAATCTACGGATGTAATTCCAGATCATGCTAACAGGTGTGTATCGATTGAATGACTCACAGAGTGATTTCCATGATAATGTCTTTTTTTCTTTAATTAATAATTTTTTAGCTGCATTAATTTTTTTATAATTTATGTAATTCTGAATAGTGGGATATAATCTATATTTTTTTAAGGCTGATTTGCTGGCATCAACTGCATCAGCACATTCATTGTCCCACCAGGGAACTGGTTTTTTAATTTTGTATGAAGTTTGATTAGTGATTTTAGGAATGTGTTTTTTTTTAATTGAGTTGAGTATGTCACAAAAACTATTATAACATTCAAGAGGATCATCAGTACTTAAAATTAAAGAATCAAATGCTTTCTCACTTTCAGATGTATACTGAAGCCAGTCAGCCCTACTATATATGTATCGATCAACAGGAGGACCTATGATATATTTTTCAAGAGATGTTTCGATATTAATAATAGTTGGGAAATGATAACTCCCCATGGGATCATCATGTACTTTCCATTCACAAAGCGAAGCTACTGATGGACTAATGCATGAAACATCAATTGCTGAAGAATTATGATGAATGGAACCAACTGTTGTTGGTATACCAGAATTAAGAATACACAAGTCACAATCATCGAACAAGTTGTAAACATCTGTACCTCTGGAGTTTGTCGACATACAACCAAATGCTACATGATGAGCATTTAGATCACCTGACAGCATTACTGGTTTGGGCATTACATTGATAATCTGTTTGAGTTTGTTAGATTTGAATCGTCCACCTCGCGGAGGACTATATGCACACACGATACTCAATTCGCCTGCAGATGTTTTTATAATAATAGCTTTAGTTTGTAGGAAATCGTAATAAGGGGTCGGAATCTCTTTGAACTTAATTGTATCTTTAATTAAAATTGCTACGCCGCCATGGCCACTTGGGCCATCTTGTCTTACGATTTCATAGCCTGAAACCTTAAATGAACTTTCCTGTTTTAGCCAAGTTTCATTTAACAGACAAATGTCTATATCACATTGATTCAGAAAATTAATTAGTAACGGTTTTTTATTATTTACACTCTGGATATTATACTGAGCTAATGAGATAAATGTCTTGTTGGAATTCGTGTGAGAATTAGAATCCATAAATTAAATTAAATTTGAAAGAAAAATATCTCTTATTTTGTTAATAGTCATAACTTCGTTAGAGTTTGCTAATTGAACTAAAGATTTTATAATTGCATTAAGAATTACATCATTGTTTGCTATTTTTTCTATTTCTGTATTCTTGTCTTCTGTTACCGCGTTGTGAACAGTAGGGGTACTTTTAACATTAGAGTTAATTAATTTGTTTTTATTAGTATTTATATTAGAAATGTTTTTGTGTCTGACAGAATCTGTTGTAGGTTTTAATTGTGGAAAGTCTTTTTCATATATTGGCGCTTTACTTACATCGGCGTAAGAAATCTTACTTTTCTTTTCAATTATTTTTTGCATCTTAATTGGACATGTTTTTGATATAGCTAGGTGAGCACCACCACAATTAATACAATTAAGAGAATTTGAATTGTCACAATTTTTAAAATAATGATCACCTGCACAAATTGAACATTTTTGTCTACCATTGCAGATTTTGGCAGAATGGTTGAATTTGAAGCATTTAAAACATTGAAGCAATGGAGGAACATATTCAAATACTCTGTATGAAAATAAATCATACTGTACCGAGTCTGGTAAAGTATTAGACAAGAAAGTTATGCTTACTGTTTGTAGGGGGACCTTCTCAGCACCTACTGTCTTCGTGAATCGTCTAATGCAAATAATGTCAAATTTGGAGGACAGCTTGCTGTATAGTTCAGTGTTTGATATGTTTGTGGGCACGAACCGTATTATCCCAGTTTTTTCAATTTCTCTTGCTGGTATGTAGGCTTTTAAGTTGTATTTATTAAGAAAAGTAGAGTTTAGAAGAAAGTTATTTGCATAGTTTTGCTGATGGAAATTAATTGCTATTTTTGTTGCGCTAGTTCTATGCATGCTTTGAATACCTTTGATTTCCAAAGAAAATATATGGTTAAGGTATATGGGACTTTTATTTCCCAATTTTTCTTTGTCCGCAGTACTTTCCACAAATACCTTAAATGAAGATAGGGTACTATTTTCTGGGTACAGTCGTTTGTACCCGACTTTGAAAAAAGGTCTGTAAAGGTCAGTGTCGTCGGCATCAGAATTTTCCTCGGCACGAGGTCTCTTTTTGGAATTGGGCGGCTTGTCCCCGCCTACCTCATTCCCGTCCATTTTTAATGTCAGCAGAAACTATTTTTGTAATTGTATTTATAAACAAAACTGTAAATGTATATTTTTCAATAAAATGTAAAAAAATTTAAACCGCGCTTTTTCAAATTCCCGCCAAGAAATCCGGCGTACTTCCTCCAAAGCCTGTGCTATAGATAAGTCTTAAGATTAAAGAATTACTAAAAAGGTACATTATAAGTACGTGCTTAGAGTCAGTTAATTAAGGATACTCTTGTTCTAATATACCTACTACAGTACCTACAGTATACCTACTTAATTATAAGCTCAATTAACAAATTAAAAAAATTACAATACTATTACTAGTATTGTCAATACTTGTACTGTCTTGTGCTTCTGTAAGCAGTGATGGGATTTAAAAGTGATAACAATTTAATTAGAATATTAGAAAAAAAAAATAGCAATAATATCGTTTGAGTAACATGGACCAAAAAACTTTTAGATATTAAAATTGTATTATTTGTATATACCTCTTGGTGCTTCAACGTCAACTGAGTTTAGTTTTATGTGTTGCGCTAAAAGATATGAAAAAAAATAGTTTCAGGTGGCATCAAACCTGACAAAGTATGAATTAATTCGTTGCATATATTAAAAATTATAAGACCACCTGAATAGTAGACTTACGATGTTAAAATTAATATTTTTAATATTTATACACGATTTTGGAACTCGATCTTCAAATATAATTAAGTTTTTCAAGTATTATTTATCCTAAAACATGCACTTGCTATTCTTGAAAATGTGCTTTTCATTAACACTTTCTTTAACAAGCTACTTTTTTAGTATCTTTTTCCATCCCTCGCTCGAAAGTATTGTCAATACTATTGTAGGTGTGCCACGCAAACAATAAACGTAGAATGTGGAAGACCGTTATATGAATATTATCAATGAATAGTTCACGGCACTAAAAATTAAGTGTGTGTACTTAAAGACATTCAATGAACCATAACAAAATATTATCATGTTTTACCACCGTCTATCAAAACGACGCAGTAGTGTTGTCTCTTTTCACCTTTATAATTATTATTTTAGCGTTTTGGCTTTCTCTTTCACTAACCTTCTTACTCGATCTATTCAATACAATATATCTATGAACCATTCAGTCAAATAAATGTCAAACAAATGAAACGTCAAAATTCAAGAATTTGACAACTGACAGTTGTTATCAGCGGTCGATTATTTACGTGCATCCTATCGGCTAAAAAGCAAAAATACGAAAACAAATACAGTATAGTACTTAAATAAAGGTGTCTGAGTAGAATGAGCGATATGATGGATGACGATCTCGAGTTCCGCGGTGGTACCCTACAGCTTTCGACAGAAAACGCTGCGGCAGGTGTCGTAGATAGCCAGCCAAGTGTCGCGACAGATTCTGCTAGAAAAAAGTCTCAGGGCAATATAAATCCCTCTGTTCTCTCCGGTGCTGACTCTTTAACATCTTCTTCTAACTCTTTCGCAGGTAAAAACGCTATACTTTATAAATTTTCGAATAAAAACACGGTTTTCCTGAGCAACCAAATTGTACTCTATAAAAGCGCAAATTCATATTTTATTACTATTAATTTGGCAATTGAGAGGTAATCGACAGTTCTGTAATACATTTCTGAGCTTTTAATCCGTAAAATTTATTTAAAACATCTAATTCCAACCATTCTAAACCAAATTATCGATATAAAAATCTCAAGGAGTGTATTTGTAAATTATTCTAGATGCAAGAGCAGATGAGCACCAGAACGCTTCAGGAGTGTCACCTACGGATTCCCAGACAGTGTATCCTCGGTATGATGTGCCGTTCAACAAGGAGAACATCAAAGACTTCTTCACATTCAGGAAAGGAGTCGTAGAAGCAGCTATACAGGAGTGCATCACTATTCTACTGTTCCCTGAAGATGGAGAGTACTTGGGGTCTTGGCTGTTGACTGAGTAAGAGCTAAAAATTTTATATTTTGATCATGTTATGACAAAGTAACATTGAAGAGCTAAAAGTTCTATAAAGTAAAATTAACAAACATCATTGTTGGGTCGTCTGCCTACATGGCAATAAAATATAAAAACATAGCAAAGAATGGTAGACCACCCTGAAATATCAATGAATTAACATTTAAGAATGTTCTTCTAGAAGTACTAGTCAAACAAGCTTTTTACTTCTAAATACCTAAGTATGTTTGTGTAAGCAATATTATACATATTCTTATGACCATGACCGTTGGTGTTTTTTATGTGCTTATAGTCTCAGCAAACCTATATAAAATACATGCTACTTAAAACAAAATAACAATACTGACAATTTTTATTGATTTCAGAATAACATTATGGGATAATGAGAAAGAGAGGATTGTTCTCCTCACATCAAGACTAGTAATGACTATCAAATATGACTTCATAGCTATGAAACAGCTCGACTTCAAGAAGACCTATCTAGATGACCTGGACACTATTGTTATTGGAGAACTTGTTTATCCTCAATCTTCGTTAGTACCGTAAGTTTATTTTATAATTTATATTTTGATTTATATTCAACATAAGTTCATAGAATAATTCAATTTGCCACAACTGTCCACAACGCTAAAGTAAATTGAAATGTGTCCAGTAAAGATGTAATAAAAGTGATTATGTAGTTTCATGTGTTACATGTTGGTTCTACTGGAGTCCATTCAAATTGTCATAATGATGAATTAATATAAGTTTCACTATGAATTTTGCAGTTTAGAATCTATACTAATATTATAAAGCTGAAAAGTTTGTTGATAGTCCATTTATCAAGGAAGGCTATAGGCTATGTTGTATCTCTCTGTGACGCAGACGGAGTTGAGCGGGTCACCTAGTAAATATATAAAGTTTACCTACAATAGTGATAGTTTTGACAACACATGGAATTTATCAAAAATATTGTTATAAACCCTAATCCTAGCATTCTATAAAGCAAAGGACAGTAAAAAAACAATTAATTTTATTCCAGAAATTTTATCCAATATCTACATCATCATGATTTTTACATCACAATAAATGCTAGGTCACAGAAATGAAAAAAAAATATCATGAAAACAACAACTATTTTTTTACCTCTAAGATCTAAAGATACCAAAATTCACAATCTCATAATTCCCATAGTCGTATAAACGGAATAGCAACAGGAGTATCCACGGTCGTCAAAGACTGCGTGATAGATCGCCTCTGCCGTCGACCGAGCACGGAGGATGTACCCGAAGGCCTCAGGGACAGTAGACTGTTCGATCCCAAGTATTTTGAACCTAGGTACTGTTTTGTTGCTGTAGTTGGCACGCGTACGTCATGCTTTTTGTATGCTTCTTTTTAATGTTTAAAGTTTTTTTTGTGGTTTGTGGCTTGAGATTTTTTAAATCTTTATAGATAAAATAGTTATCTTTTATATAGCTTTATTTATTTATCCAAACAATGTTTGTTTCTTAACCTAAGTACACTTAAATTTAGTTATATTTTTATGGCCCCCTTTAGGGTAAAAAAGCCATGCTCATTTTCCATGCTCCTTTATCACGGGCCAGGGTCATCCAAATCCAACCCGCTATTTTTTCAATGTTGTCCGACCATCTTTTCCTCTGTCTGCCCTTTCGTCTTTTTCCACAAGAAAATAATTATATTTTATTTCAAAGAAAACATAAGCATAAAATACAAGCTTTTAAGATCCCGGATATCCCGGATATTTGTTTACTTTTGCCAAGTCTGTGGCAGGAGCCAAAATTGAGCACAGTTCTAAAACTTGTTTTGTTTACATTTTTTAACCGTCTCATATTTTACAGAGATAATATATTTTCGCTGAAAATGCAATACAGCGTCGTTTAGTTATAAAGATTTACAAAAATATAATGTTTAATTAAAAATCTAAATTAAGGGGGGAGCCTGCTTTAGAGGCTTAAAAAAATCGATATTTTTTTTTTTGCATAAATGTCTTCCCAAACTATCCAAGAATATGCCCCTAAAATTTCAATAGCAAATTCAAATTATTTTCGGAGCTACAGAAGAAATAGTGAGCAAGCGTCAAGCAGATATACGAGCGGCCGGATCGCTCATTTCATTCATTGGAAAGTAAAAAGGCCAGAATAGCCCGCAGACTCTAACATCTGGGCTAAAACCAGTTATTTGAAGAGTCTGAAGGGCTATTTTATGGACCAGGAATCGCTGATTAGCATGTTATTGCGGTAAGTTCAAAAAATAAGATTTTTATATACAAAAACTTTGACGGGCGATTTCTCGGTTTTTCATTTTTACGATTTTCCCGAGTTGACGGGAAAGATAGAAAAAAAACTAAACGTCCTATCGAAACGAGACAAAATTGGTTGTGTTCGGGATGAAATTCTCTTCTAGTTGAACCTAAAAAAACTTGAAAAAATTATGATTAACTATTTTTTTAAACAAGCTAAAGTGATTTTTTTTCCCCAAAAATATGATTTTTTTTTTAATTAGCGAAAAATAATTGGATTTTTCACTTTTTAATTTTCTTGGTTTAACTAGAAGCTATACTATTGAAAATTATTATTTTTTTGTTTTTTTAGTTTCAGATGAAAATTGCGACCTGCATCTTTCCCGCCGCACGACACATGCATACTCGAGGCGCCTCGGTGAAATGCTTGTACCACGTATAATATGACATATATTTTGATGAAAAAATTTGAGAAGACTCTTGAAATACATAATAATAAAACCTGAAAGTTTCGTTTCAATCAAATATTTCTTTCCATCCCAAAATAATTCTCTAAAAAATCGATTTTTTTAAGCTTCTAAAGCAGGCTCCCCCCTTAACAAATATTGGAAAAAAATGTTTTTAAAAAGGGGCTCAAACACGGTATTGATTCCGAACGAAGTCCCCAGTTTCGCCATTTAGCGAATAGTGACGTTCCCAGTTGAGTGGATAAATAGTATTGTCATGTGATACACATATGCATACAAAATTTCAGCACAATCGGAAATCGAATTCTATTCGAAATTACATATGTACATAGTTACATCCAGTGAAATTTAATATAAAGCTTGTAAAAAGGAAGTTTGATCAATTCAGTCCCTAATGTTTTTTTTCCTTTTCCTACAGTCAGTCTAATTTCTAATTCTTAGATTTTGTATTACTAACACTTTAAAATCTTATACTCGCGCTTTGATGTAGTATGAAAATTGCGTATGTCAGCCACTGTTTAATACATTAATACTTTTATTTGTTTAAAAGGATAGTAAATTCAATTCTTGTCCACTATACTTTATAGTCCGAGAGCTCCTCAGCAGCCAGGTCTGCAGTCCAGTTTTCAGCTTGCCTCAAATACTTACCCAAAAATTGCCACTAGCCCTCGGGCCACTAGTAGACAGAATACGCTTGCCTATTGCAGGTTGGGGATTTCAAATATTTTCTAAGGGGTTTAAACCTTTGCGTGCCCGCACACCTAAAAAAGTATTGTCAATACTTGTGACAGAAGCAGTGATGAGATTTAAAAGTCATAACAATATAATTAGAATGTTAGAAAAAAATAGCAATAATAGTGTTTGAGTAACATGCACCAAAAAACTTTTGGATATTAAAATTGTGTTATTTGTATATACCTCCTGGTGCTCACGTGAACTGAGTTTAGTTTTATGTATTGCGCTAAAATACATGAACTTGATCCTAAAATATTATTAAGTTTTTCAAGTTTTATTTATCCTTAAACATGCACTTGCTATTTTTGAAAATGTGCTTTTAATTAACACTTTCTTTAACATGCAATTTTTTTAGTAACTTTTCCCATCCCTCGCTCGAAAGTATTGTCAATACTATTGTAGGTGTGCGGGCACGCTTAAACATGCAGGTTTGTACCACAATAGTACATGTTGCGAGTAAATTTATACGTTTATTTTATCAGAGAACGTAACCTTCGCGGTGTTCGTCTAATGTGGAATAAAGGTGAACCAGTGCCTTTGAAGACTGTTTGGAATCCGTTCAGTCAGGATGTACCATTCCTGACTTTCGCGTCTCATCCTATTTACTGGCATAAAGGTAGGTTATTGGTATAGTAAGGTATAAAACTTTAATGTAATCGTTCTTGGTGGTAAATGGTTACTTTGTTGTTGACGTGACAACGTCTTATAAATTGGTTTGCCGGGTGACACTTCACTTCACTGCGTTACGCTCCGCTCACGTTATGCGCTCATAATGAGAGCGAGTGAGAGGCACGCGTGCCTTTAATTTTTTATGTCTGTCTCTCTCGCTCTTAGGCGGGCTAACCATGCCCGAGTCGTTGTCACGTAAGCTTTCACCCATATACCGACTTTACAGACAACCAATTTTTTTTGTTACTTGTTTTGTGCAATTTGGCTGTATTGTATTACAAAAAGGTTTCCCCTTTTATAATACCACACTATTTGCGATGTAAATTCAGTTTTACAGTTCATTGATAAGTTTACGTTGTTATGTAATGTTTTAAAAAAACACATCGTTTTAACAAAACTATAAGACCATCAATCGTCGCTAATATTGGAACGAAATTCCTTATCGCGCGTTGTGAAAGGGGGCTAGACGGAAAAAATTCTTACGAAAAAGTTGTCACGATACTTTTTTGTTTTAGATGATTATCGCTAGATGGCGCTGTGATCAAAATATTTTAAAACACGTTCCTTATCGCGCGTTACGAAAGGAAATAATTTTTATGAGATACGTCTTAATCGAAAGGAACTTCGTTCCATCCGGGTATCCCATGACACCTCTCAATTTTTTTTTTCGATAAGATTATTAGTGCTTACTGCCCACCTATTTATTTTACCATATCATTATACAACACATCTTAAACTTCGTTTTTAAACGGAGATATGTTATAGGAACACCGAGCCACCAAAATATATATATTTTTTTTATTGCGTGATAGATGAACGAGCCTACGGCCCACCTGATGGTAAGTGGTCACCGTCGCTCATGAACCTCTGCGATGCCAGGGCAATGAGGGGCTGTTATCTATCGCCTACTAAATTTGCTTATTTTTGTATTCAGACGGAGGCATAGAAGAACGCGCCACATACGACATGGAGACCTTCGCTCAGAAGCTGCAGCGAGCCATCGAGATCATGCCCTCCTCCGCCTGCTGCATCCACCACTCCTCCATCGTCATACAGAGCTACGTGGGGCTCACCTCCATGCTGCACAACAAGACCAGCATGGGCTTCTTCAAGGTCAGGGGGAAGTTCAGTTTCTAATGGATGGCGCTCATTGTGATATAATTGTCATACGAAAATAAGAAGAATGGTAAATTGATTATTTTTTATTAATTTTCGTAGGTTTTCAAGCGATGGGTAAATTGTATTATTTTATGACGTATTCTGGGAAATTTAAAAAGTAACGGAAGATTATAAACAGTTTTACCCATAACAGATGAACAGCGAACAGATGAAATGTGATCGTAAAATAATACAATTTATCTGTAGTTTGGGATTTTTCGAAAGTTTATAGGAATTATATCAATTTATTATTATTTTTGTTTCCCGTTGACATATCGATTGTTATCGATTACGTGTTATTTGCAATCGATACGTTGAATCGATTTTATTCGATAATGCATTATGCGAGTACGGTTCGATGTATCGTTTGTAAATTTGCTCGGAAAATGATTTGTGAATTTTTGTGATTTTCGTCGATTTAGCCTTAGCTTACGTCAATGTTGTCCGATTTTAGTGTAATAGTTATTTAATCGATTTTGAGCGGATATTAAAAGTAAATCGTTCGTCAAATAGATAGAAAATAAAATAAATGTATTTAGCTTTGTGCGTTTAGACTTAGCTTTGCAGATTAATATTGTACTGTAAAGGTAATTTGTATTTAAAAGGGCATAGACTGACTTAATGCCTAAGACATTTCCAGACGTTCAAGTTTACTTCTAATAACCTTTTTACATTGAATTGTTACATCTGGAATCAACATCATGAACAACAGAATGAAGCCAATTTAAAGTGCACCGATCGCGCATAACAACACGATATTTTGATTCAACATCATAAATAACAAAGTGAAATTTTAAAGAACTAATGTGTATGTAATATTTTATTAGTGTGTTAAACGAATTGAGTACACTACACTACACTAACGACAGAATATCGTGTTGTTATGCGCGATCGGTGCACTTTATATTGGCTTCATTCTGTTGTTCATGATGTTGATTCCAGATGTAACAATTCAATGTAAAAAGGTTATTAGAAGTAAACTTGAACGTCTGGAAATGTCTTAGGCATTAAGTCTGCCATTTTACTTTTCATTGTGCATAAATCATAATGATACAATAAAGAATGAAAATATTATATTAGAACATTTTAGATGTTGAACAACTTGTGGTGATAAGATATAATAATGAAGAAGTATTTATTACACGGTTGTCTATGGTTTGTAAATTATAATTAAAAAATTCTACTAGCTGAGACCAAAACGACAACACTTAAATAGAGATTTCTAAATAGTCATTTTATTTAATAGATTCTTGCACACAAGTTGAATAAACAGTATAATTAATAGGCCTGAAAACTTAACGAAGACACCTATGTATTTATGAAATTCAAATTATATTTAAATTGTTTTGATGCTATCTCTTTATGAAGAAAATACTTACCAAATTGAAACGATGAGTGATTTTGATCTCAATTTTAAACAAATTGCATTTTTTTTTTTTTTCTGATATTAATCTGCCGCTAGTGGAATAAGATAATCATGATGATTTTTATACATTTTTAAGTTTGCAAAACTATAAAATTCTATGTTTACTTGTAATAGTTTTGCACTCATAGTATATGATGTTAAATAATTGCTTTTATAACAAATCATTGCTGCCCACTACTGGGCTCAGGTCTGAAGAGAAATAATTGTTCACGAAAATAAATTTTAGATTAAAATCTACAAAATTTACATAAAATTACACCTAAAGTAAACGTAATTAGGTGTATATTTGTCTGCCTATCACCAAACCAAAAATACATTGCCTCGTGTAGCCAAAATGTTATCGACAATAACACTTATTTTTCAAAGTTATCAACATCCCTCGTAGAAACAAAAAAAATGTTGATTAGCTAATCAAATGTAATAAACAGGCTTTATTTATAATACAACAGAAACTAAGCGGATGTATAGTACAAATATGATAAACTAAAAAAATACATAATACTGACGAAGTTTGTTTTGACCAACTTCCCTTGATTGTTTATATTTGTTAACCGATTTGAATGACTCTATATGAAATTTAATGGTAGTCGTGGGGTATAACTGAAATTGATGTGATAAAAATTGGGCTATATTTAAAAATGTTGGTTTTTAAGAACCAGATTTTACGATTGAACCGATTTGAATGATTCTGTTTTTATGAAGCAGATACTTTGAACATAATCTCATATAAATTTGATACAGATGTAACTAGTTGTTTTTGTGCTATTCTTAAAGAATGGAAGGCGGTCGTTTTCATATTACAAAAAAATATTACTTGGTTTTACTTTTAGTAGATAGATAGATGTTTTCAATTAAAATATTATATTATCGAAGTTCTAAGAATGTTATCAATGAATGTGCAATATAAATTACACGTCTATTTGTTAAAATATAAAAATCCATGTATAATATTTTATCTATGTTTACTTCTACTTTAGATATAACTAAATTAAAACATTAATGCATTTTCAACGGGTTCTTACCACGATATTTAATTCGAGTTCGAGTTCCAGTGGTAGCTACTACCCAAAAGCGAACGAGTGCGAGGGTAGACAGATTTGTTTGCTGTTAAATCGACCCGCAGTATCCAGTCTTCTCGTGATCATGACGTTTGCAACAACAACGAAATATCGAGACAATTCAGTTAATTAAATATCGTGGTAAGAACCCGTTGAAAATGCATGAAAGTATTATAGAAAACCGCGAGTGTCTGAATAAGTTTATAAATTAAAACATATAAAATGAACGAAAGTACAAATAAAGTATTTATAATACTGTATGTATTTAGTTTTACAGTATATTATTATTTTAGACCTAAAGTAGCAGGCGTAAGTCGTCATTTATGGTTCATGCATTTAAAAAATGAATGCTCTTTTTTTTGAGTGATACTTAAGCCTTTTCGTGCAGTTAAATAATATTATAATGCAATAAAAATCTTTAATAAATGGTTGTTTTAAGTTTTTCATTGTATTTTCTTAGTTTAAGGTGCAGAGAAAAGTTGTTAATAAAGTACAAAGCTTTTTACCTTTAAAAATTCTCTTGATTTAAAAAGCAAACTTTTAAATAAAATATTAAGTTTCTATGGAAAAACGTTTAATTTTAGTTCAAAAAAGGTTTAATAATTATAATAATAAATAATATTGTTAGTAAATAAATATGTGTTTTAAAATAAACAGACAATTATATTCTACAAATACTGTTTTTAAAAAATGCTACAAATGGAATGATAATTAGTTTTATCATATCCCTTAAAATATAACTTTGTAAATAAAAAATCATGCACATATTTTACTAAATAGTGGCCTAAATACAATACATAATAAAATGAGATTATTATTACATTTCACAGTAGCACTATTTTTAAAGATACATTCATTGTCACACTCATGCTAAATGTTGCCTACGACACCTACACATCTCTATTATGAAATAGTAGAATTAAATAGATAACTCAGGCAAAAATATTATATAGATAGCGAAATTACTAAATTTTCGAACATAGTAATTGTTTGACATTCTACAGTGTTTTTTAATGGTGGTAGATTTTGAAGGAGCACTCTGCTTAAATAAAATCATTATAAAGCTGAAGAATTATTATATTTATTTATTAACATCGAAAATACAAAACTAGTCTCGATTGACTACAATTTGGAAGTTGTCATTATTTGGACTTCGCTATTAATTGGGTTGGCCACCCTATATGACCATAAACTATTATGACCTTCATTTTGTACTATCATTTGAAATTACCTTGTTTAAATTAGTTAAAACGAATTATGTAGTATTATAATATGTAATATATTATAGTAGAAATACTATTTGTTTTGTTGTCAAATGTATATTTTATTATAATAGGTCATTATTACTGTATTAAATAAGCTTGTCGGGTGACTCGGTTTCTGAAGTGAGATTTTCATAAAATGATTAAGAATATATTTCAAGTTAGGTAGTAAATTCTGAATCTCAATGTTCGTTCCCTAATTAAGAAACTACGTAGTGGATATAACTCAGTAACAAAAATTTGAAAAATTCGAAATAATTACTAGTTCAAATATGAATTGTCTCATATAATTACGGTTTCGTTTAACAAAACATACTCATTTAAAACTTACTTCTTACGGCTTGGAATATTTTAGCTAAATTAAATCTATATCCACAGTGTCTTCTGACGGTAACCGCTTACGATCAGGGGGCCCGTTAGCTCGTCTGCTTACGACGCAAATAAAAAATCGATACTTACTTTTTCTTCCGGATTTCTCAGTTCAGGAACCGAGGAACGAAGTATTTCTCGCTAGAATAGTTAGATATTATAAAATCTTTGCTGCTCTCAGCCTGTTGATGGCAGCTGTGTGGACAAATCTACTTATCTGATTATGATTAAAATATTCTTATTGCAAATTGTGTTTTTTTTACCCAATATTTTTATATAATAGATCTTTACCACTTATTTGCCTAAAGATACAACATTTTTGTTAATTTTTATTGTCAAATTGTTTTCGGATGTAAGTAGCGTAAAATTGGTCAGGATTGGTAGAGAACACCTCTAAATGAATGATAAAATTTTCAAAATAAAAGAATTGAAGTAGTTCAAGTTATGTATTTATATAATTAGTTGCGTACTTTACTCATTCTTTCATTATACATATTATTATTTATTGCTACACATAAATGTAATTCATTTCTATAAATAATATTAAACTTTAATCATAATCAACTTTTATTTTAGTTATCAAATTAAACGTCAAACTCGTGGTCAGTCCAATCGCTAGGCAAAGTTAAATTGTTCCAAAAGTTTTTATCTAATTTAGGATTTTTATCATATTCACTGTCGTTTACAATTCTAACATATTTCAAGTTTTCCATCCAAGATAGTTCTGAAATAGGTTCTTTGCTAATTGTAGATTCTTTATGTAAAGTTTCACTACTAGTGATGGAATTATCGATCGTGTTTTGTTTTTGTGCATTTATAATATTATTGTTTTTATTCTGCCTTTTAGGTGTATCTTTAGAGATATCTTGTTTATCTTTCTTTTGTCTTGTTCTTTTAGTATCTGTAGTGTTAGATATTTTATCAGTGTTTGTTTTGGTAGGCGCTTTGAATTTTCGCTTACGTTCATTTTGTTTTTTCTCTTTATTAGCTGTTTTAGTAGTTTCAGCAACAACAGTACTTTTTTCATTAGTTTTAGTTTTTTGTATATTTATTATGTTATCATTAGTCTGTTTAAGTGAAACTATAACTTCGCTTAAATTGTTTTTTTTGTTAGGTTGTCTCCCTTTTGCTTTTTCAGGTTTGTTAACTTCAGCTCCTTCATTATTAATTTGTAGTGTATCAGTTTTATCTGTTATTATATCCTTAGCATTAATATTAGGTTCGAAATTACTAAGTAAACTTTGAGAACAAGCTTGATCATCATCGTTATCTTCAATTGAAATAATGGAAATTGCTTTTTCCAAAGACGCTATTTGGTTACGCTTTGCATTTTCAGTGTTAGCACAAGAATCAGCTAGACTTGCATTGTTTGTTTGAACGTCATCATTCCAATAGTTGCCAGTCTCTGCTAATATATCCTGAGAGAACTGTGTTGTTTCTTCATCAAATAAAGAACAAGTTGGAGAATTGGTTGTATTTGGAATTATGTCATCTACTGCAGTTGCAGTATCTTGTTCTAAATTTTTTGACTTAGTTGAAATGGTTTTGTTTGGTATTGTTTCATCTACTTCTTTAGTTTTACTATTATCTTCTTTTGCATTATCAGATATTATTGTAGATTTTTGATTTGGAACTATTTTATTTGGTTGTTTGGTGTTGTCAGGTGTAGTTTGAGATTTAGCTTCGTTTGAATTCTCGTTTTGTTCAATTATTATTGCCTTCATACATCTCGTAATCTTTTCTATTACCTAAAAAATGGTTGTTTAGTTTAAATTTAACTTCCATTTAAGAATTTGTGGATGGGGACGTGTTCGCAAAAGCAAATTTCTACACAATATTATTTCAGAATTGTTACTTTTCAAACTGAAAACTGGCAAATGTTAGACTCAGCTAACGCTAAAATTTGTGTAATTTTTATTACAGAAGGTCAATTTAAGTTCAATAATATCAAAATTATTTAACGCTTGCATAACAAAAATAATTGATTACAATAACAGTGATAAAACAAGGACGAATAAGGTCGATTTTGCCATATAGGTCGAAAGGACGTGGCAATCTAAAAGGAAAATCGATTTGTTTCGTTTCCAGGAACGATTCCAGCCTTATCTATATCCCGTCGAGCCTGTATCGCCTTCCCGGGATTTATATAACACTTGATTGTGATTTTGGTGGATTTGTAAATTGAAAATTGGTGTGATGTTATGAAATGAAATGAAATGAAATTTATTTTACTTAAAACTTTGGTTTTGGGATTAACATTGATCCCCGCACTAGGTAAAACCTGTATTGCGGGCGATACGAGCGTTTACATATTATTATATCATAGCTTAACCTAAAGTACGCCATCGTCACCTCATAAAAGTAGACAAAAAATAAAATGATATTAACTAAAAATTTAAAAAGAAATAACATGCAACAACACATATAAATATTGACAAAAAACAAGAAAAGAAAGGTTTGCATGTGTGTGTAAGTGTTAAAGTATGTGTGTGCGTGTGTTTGTGTTTGAGTGTGTGAGTGAATGTGAGTATGTGTGGTAGGGTGAAAGCGAAAGGGAAAAGGATACAATAAAAATTTAGCGAACAATTCACTGTCAATGGATTAGACTTAAGTGGGAGTGCAAAATGGATCACAACACTGGATGCATCTGCTGTCACATGTTATGATGGTATGGTTTGGAATAAGATGCTTATAATATGCATGAATTTTCTGTTGTTTTCATCTTGGATGTGAATTTGATTTCTACGTGATATTTATTTTTACGTTACCTATACTTAAAGAAAACTTTAATTTAAAATATTCCGGAGTTGGCCACTACTGAGGATGAAGATTCAAACCAGTGCTTAAGGTTCTGAAATAAGGATCTGTATTCTGTAGACGCTGTCGCTAAGATATCGAGGACGACCGTATTCTAAATGAGGCGAGTAGGGAAAACTCCTCAAAACGTGTTTTTGTAAAAAAATATTATACATCTAATACTATAAAAATATAATACTCTACCTATCAAATTCCTGAAATTTAGATTATAGAATGTCTATGATTAGCAAGTACATCAATATGTTCGCGAGTTGCGATAAATTTTCATGCGTCATTAAATAATAGTGTATTCCGTTTAAAATATGTAAGCAGTTCTATGAATATTGATAATGAAAAAGTGTTGCGAAAATCCCTAATGGACTTTATAACTGTTTGTGTAGGTTTTACTTGAGTTCTGTGAAAAAACCTTGTTCCTTGGCCAATGAAAATAAAAAAAAATAACTGGAATTTTATCGCATTTTAATACAAAAATAACAGCAAAGGTAAAGCTGCTTAAATATTTGGACATGGCCCATGAGGTGACATGTGGCGTGTTGCATCGACCATCATTGTTCCGATCGTTGTATCTGTGCATGGTCTAATAGCGATAAGCCTCGACCGTCATCTTGAGTTTTCGTTCCCTAGTAAGGGCCTGATCTAGAGGGCGATCGTCCTTGATACGGCGTGTATCGTGAGGAGGTTCCTTATCTTAAAGCTTTGAGCGTTGGTGGTTTGGATCGTAGACCCTAGCTTCCTATCTTGTATTGTGTTTTAAAAGAGAATGTAAATTAAGACTAAAAAAAACTTGAGAGAAAAAAAACTGGATTGAAGGAAGATCCTTTCGATTAATTAGTGAGGGAATTGTAATAAAATTTTATTTTTTTAAGTTATAATAATTAGTTAGTTTAAAACGTCTGTCTCTCTCTCTCTTTCAAGAGAACTAACTAATAAAGTAACTAAGTATTATAACTTATATAAAATATTTTGATCACAGCGCCATCTAGAATTAATCATATAAAACAAAATAAGGAATTGTTTTAAAATATTTTAATCACAGCGCCATCTAGCGATAATCATCTAAAACGAAAAAGTGTCTTGACAACTTTTTTATAAGAATTTCCGTCTAGCCCCCTTTCGATAACGCGCAATAAGGAACTTCGTTCCAATAAATATATAGGAAAAGGAAGTAGTTTGTATATATCTTTTTTGGTTGGAGGAAATCACCAGAATTCTAAGTAATTCTAACTCCCCTGAGGGTGAGGCATGTGACTGTTGCACCGCACTAAAACCGCCAATCGCTGACACTCAGCGCCCGAACTACGGTTGAGGCCAAAACCCAAAACAACCGAGGCGGCACAATGCGTTACATTCTACGATCTTCTTTACCTATAAAATATAGACATATGGAGTAAGAATTCACCTGTAAAGATCGTGGCTGTTGCTTGCAAAGAGTCTTGTAAGATGCAACCTCTTTAATAAAGTCCTCAGCATCAGACACAGATACTACAGTCTTTTGTTTGTATATGTAATCATCTAGGATCAAGCTAATCTGCATCAGTCTAGACGTTATTTGCTTGAGCTGAAACAATAATATTGTCAATAAATTTCTTTCTTTCACAATTACTGAACGGGTTCTTACGCCATGATCACGGGAAGACTGATCATGGCTCTTGCAACAGTTGAAATATCGGGTTCGCTCATTTAATAAAAATCGTTCTAAGAACCACTTTAGTAATTGTGTAAGTGAATTGTCAGGGACTGGTATCTGCCCACCTCTCACTCCCACCACTGTAACTCCTGTATAGCCAGGATCCACAGTGACGACCACCGTATCTCTGAGCACTGAAGCCCAGGAACACGAGGGAAAAGTATATTCATCATTAGCCCGTGGACTACCACTGCTGGACTTTTGTATCTAGCAACTATAACAACCCATTACAGCCCACTGTTGGGATCAGGTCTTAGTAGAGGGATCAGGCGTTCCTACCATTAGTGCCTAATAGGATTTGAGGACTTCACATAACAATTTATTCGACGGGTCTGTAATCCTTCTCTGTTAAACATCTTAAAATGTTTTCCGTCACTGTTTCTAGCTACCTAGTTAGTGGTGTTGTATTGTATTTATAGGCCCAAATTTCAATATAATATTAAAAATTTTAGCAATAATAATGCCAAGTAAAGAAACTTTTCGAAAAATCCTACTTTACTTACGACAGCTTTTACTTTTTAAACTAAATAAATTGTAGCTACTAACCTCTTTGGTTTTTTTCTTATTGATTCTTGGCATTTTTTTAGTTATTCTGGTTTTAAATATCCTTTATTCTCTTACTTTATTTTATAATTTAACCCTAATAGTATACGAGGGGAAAAACAATATTAAATCTTGCAGAACAAGTTCCAAAACTTCTTGAAAGAGTTCGGAGTTCGTAGTTCTAAAACGTATTAAATTTAAGCTTGGAACATTACAAAACTCCCGCCAATTTTCAAATTTCGAAAGTCGATTACTTTTTAATATTCCTTTTAAATTGAAGGCAAAAGTGAATTATTTTATTGGTTATAAATTTAAATTACGTCTTGTAATCCTAAATTGATTGTAAACTCATCTACTAAAAAAGTAAAGACAGTTTTATCGCTAGAGTAAAGAGTTATCTAACTTTCTAACTGTTGAAACAGAAGAGTCGATCACAGTACTTTATTAAGTAGATAGGTACTAGATATACACGTACGTAATAGAATTACATTATTTTTTGTAATAAGTATATTCATCCTATTAAGCTCAACTTATCAGTAGGACGTACATTACGTAGTTTCCTGAGTTTAAACAGGAGATGATAAATAATGCGTTGTGATGATCCTCTAATTAGTTTGCCTCTGGCTTTAGAGGCGTTAACTTGTTTAATATTTAATCAATGGCTAGATTCTAGTTCTAAAAAATGAATTTAATTTTCTTTGCGTTTATTTTAGTTTACTCCGCTTATTTATCTGAAGCTGGTTATGGTATATCTAACAACGATGGGTGAGTGAAAACGAAAAATAATTTTAGGCTGTATGATAATATTAAATTTGTAACAATAAAAAAAAAATCGCGATTTCTTGTTTTACTTCGAAATTTGAATTGTTTTTTTTTTATTTCAAAATATGCGAATACATTTTAAGAAAATCTTATTGTTTATTTTTTATTAAGAACTACCTTTTGAGATGACTTCGACTTCAGAATTCATTAATTTGAAGAGCTGTCGCGTCGATTTAAATTCCGTTTTTCAGGTTTTATTAGATTGTAGCTTCAAGAGTTAAGTCAAACGTTCATAGAAGTAGTCTTATGGTCATATTATTATAATATCTTTGTATGAATTAACAATATCTAATGCTAGTTAACTAGCTAACCCTGGCGGCCTAATTTGTATAAATGTTATAGTAACATCTGCATTAGGTACCTATGTAGTAGGTATATCAATTTACATCGCTGCATCTTACTCTATTGTATTTGATTTCTTATACTATTTATGAATTTCGATATTTCCAATTATTGCAATATTTTACGAGTAAGGCACAAAAAAGAACTTCTATAATAATATGAAGTTTAAATGTTTCCATAAGTAGGTAGCGTATTTTATAATATACCTAGACCTATTTTTTTTAACCCACATTCAGAAGAATATAACAATACAATACAGTTCTATGCATTTTCAACGGGTTCTTACCACGATAGTTAATTAATTGAGTTGTCTCGATATTGTCGAGAAGTGAGTTCGAGTTCCAGTGGTACGACCCAAAAGCGAACGAGAAAGAGGGTAAACAGATTTGTTTGCTCTTAAATCGACCCGCAGTATCCAGTCTTCTCGTGATCATGACGTTTGCGACGTTGAAATATCGAGACAACTCAATTTATTAAAGATCGTGGTAAGAACCCGTTGAAAATGCATGAAAGTATTATAGAAAACCGCGAGTGTCTGAATAAGTTTATAATACAATACAGATTTTTTGTTTGAAAGGTAACGTAAATTCTATCGCACTGTATCTATACTTAGGCGATATGTCACGCGATTTGTAGGTGCTTACTATAGGTAACTACTGCAGGGATTAGGTCTCCTCAGTACAGGAATCACAGCCACCTCGCTTTTCTAATGCGGTAGATGATTGGAGCCTTTGCATATCTTCGAAAACTTTTAAATCTTTCTCACAGGCTTTCTCACGATGTTTTCTTGCACCGTTTTAGTAGAATGTTTATGTTGTTTTAGCCAGCGATGATTTTATAAACTGCGCTTAAATCTGTTTTTACATTGAGATTTAGAATTGTAGTTTGAAAACTCAAGCGTCGACCACGAGTTTTTCGCGTCTTTACGCAAAGCCTCATGAAATTTTAAATTTATGAAAATAAATTGTAAATAATAATATCATTATAAAATATTTTTAGACAATCCGACGTGCAAGCACCCGCTTACATGCCGTCTTATTTAAGAAACCAGAACTTCGCGAAAACCAACTATGGCGGTACGAAAACCGGCTACACAGGAACCAAAACCGGCTACGCAGGAACCAAAACTGGCTACGCAGGAACTAAAACCGGCTACGGAGGAACTAAATCCGTTTACGGAGCATTTGCTTCTGATAACCAATCGCCCAGCGCTGGTTACGGGGTGTCCAGTTCTGGCTACGGAGCATCCTATGCTGGTTACCCAGGTTCCCTTGGCGCCTACGGAGTTGGTAGCCCTGGGTATGGTGCAGGATACGGCGCTGGTCAGGGTGCTGGGCTCGGTGCTGGTCAGGGGGCTGGGTACGGTGCTGGCCTGAGCGGTGGCTACGGGACTGGTAGTGCTGGCTACGGAACTGGCAATGCTGGTTACAGACCTGGCGGGTCTGGCTACGGCACTGGCGTCAGTGGTGGCTACGGTACTGGTAACGGTGTTACTGGTAGCTACGGAACAGGCAACTCTGGCTATGGCAGAGGATTTGGCAACAACGGCGGTGGCTACGGCACTGGCGGCGTCAGCGCTGGCTACGGTAATGGCGGTTCTGGCTACGGAGTTTCTAGTGGCGGTTTCGGAGTCAGCCCTGCTGCGCACAGAGAAGGAGTTTATAAGAATATTGGCGGTTTTTCTTGGGTCTCCACCACACCTAAGTATTCTGAATCGAGGTCCTGGAATTCTAATTCTGGAGAATCGTGAGTATTATTATTTAATTTTGTTTTGTTTTGTTTTGTTTTAGACTCCCATCCGCGGTGTTCCCGGAGCGCTATGACATGTCCCTCTTTACCCGAGGCTTAAGAAAAGTCCTGTATCGGTAGGCAATAGATAACAGCCCCTCATTGCCCTGGCATTGCAGAGGTTCATGAGCGACGGTGACCGCTTACCATCAGGTGGGCCGTAGGCTCGTTTATCTATCACGCAATAAAAAAATAAAAAAAACATTCTGTACCTAGTATACACAGGTATCTATATGAGTTCACGTCTAATGGTCCGCTTAACAAAAAGTGGTCGCTCTTGAACCACTGCAATGTTTAAAAATCTAGAGTAAAGGCCTTTGCTATTGGTAAAATTCTTTTCCGAAATCGTTTGAAAAATCCAAGTGACCAATTGTTTTGAGTACTGAAATAACTATCTTCTACTAGATGACAGCAACGTTGACCGCTATATTTCTTCACAGCTAAAAAGCGATCTTTAATACAAATTATTTTGTTACAGACCTAACTACCAGCAATTCCTGAAAAATGCTATGTTGGGAATCGAACGTAAGTTTTTTTTCGTTATTTCATAATGGATTAAACTAGTTCAGCGTTTTTCACATGTTTTGCATGCATAAAAATGAAATATGTTCAATATGTGTGTTCATTAGTTTTGTGAATGTTGGACGAAAAAAAAAATAGATAAATTGTTTCTTTTCTTCTCATTAGGCATTCTAACTTTTGTCACCGTATCTTTTAGTACCTACCTGTTTAATATTTACCTCAGTTATTTATTTAAGGAAACAACAGTACAATTTAAAACTTAAAAGGACATGATTACATAAGTTTACCTCACTTATTTTCTGGTAGGTATTTCTGTGGCTCTATTATAAAAAGAACGTTATATATAGCTATTTATCTATGACACATTGATAATGACCTTCAGAGGTCACATTTTGCACGAACTCAAAGTTTGATCAACATAATATGAAAACTGAAAACTTTTTAGCTATCTTTACAAACAATTTTAATTTAGTCCAATTTTATGCTGAAATTATTATTGAAAAGTTTATTTAATAATTTTAAAATTGAAATAGAAAATAAGTTTTTCTTTTATATCTGTTATGACGTGTATTAAGTATTAATTGTAATATTATTATCAAGAAAGCGTGGGTGCTATCTGGTTGAACGGATGCGCAAATCTAAGCTCCATGTCCGTCAGACTATTTTAGATTTGTTTGAACTATCGTGTTATTTAAAAATATGATTTAATATCATTTATTCGATTTTATTTAAATATTTTATTTGTCATTATAATTATTTTATTTTTTACTATTAATAATTTGGAGTACATTGCATGCATAATATTGTTATTTTTTACGTATTGACATAAGAAATTAAAACTTGTATTGACTACTAAATAATCAGTTTGAATTTAGAGTTCATTTACGATATCTACCAATAATCATCTGGTCTTTAAGTACATAAAATGGAACTCCTTATAGTAACGGGAGTAGAGAGGCTTATGTTCAATACTGAACGTCGAAGGAATGATGATAAAATAGGAATGGATTCCTGTCCACGGTGTTCTCGGGGGGGGGGTGTCGCGACGGGAAAGTGTGCCGCAGTGCGTAACGCGTCGCGCCACCCCGCATAACCCCGTGCTGGGTTTTGGCCTCAGCCGGGGTTCGGACGCTGAGTGTGAGCGGTTGGAGGTTTTAGTGAGGTTCAACTCCTACATACCCCATCCGGGATCCGGCGATTTCCTCCAACTAAAACAAAAAAAAAACGGTGTTCTCGGAGCGCTATGATATGTCCGTCTTAAAACAAGCGTATAACTTACACTTTTGTACAGTACTGTACTGTAACAACACGTTACCATCCACTGCTGGATTCAGGTCTCCTTCGAAGAGGGGTTAGGCATAGTCCACCACGCTTGCCTAATGCGGATGGGGACTTCACCGTTTTCTTCGAAGGATTTTTTAGAATCCTTTTCCGATAATATACAAGTTTATGCGATGTTTTCCTTCACCGATTTTAGTAAGTGTTGTTATGAAAAATTGCACAAAAATCTTTTTCACAGTAAGATTTAACTCGCGACCTCCCGTACGGACTTACACTTTTTTTAATATTTTGGTTGACCAAATACTTCACTTCAATTGTAAGTATGTAATGTGTACTATGTTTTCAACAGCGAAATGCGAGCCCGAGTGCAAGAACACCGGTATATGCATCGATACGAATACCTGTCTCTGCCCTTCCAACTTCCAAGGGAAGAGTTGTGAGTTTGAGAAGAAGCCTTGTCTATCGTACCCGCCGTTACCTATGAACGCACACAGAAAATGCTCGCCAGAGTAAGTTATACTCTTTTTTTTGACGTGACAACGTCTTATAAATTGGTTTGCCGGGTGACACTTCAAGAAACTGCGTTACGCTCCGCTCACGTTATGCGCTCATAATGAGAGCGAGTGAGAGGCACGCGTGCCTTTCACTTTTTATGTCTGTCTCTCTCGCTCTTAGGCAGGCTAACCATGCCCGAGTCGTTGTCACGTAAAACTTTCGTCCGTATACCGACTTTACAGACAACCAATTTTTTTTTACTTTATTTTCTTCTTCTCTCACTACATGCTTAATTTTGCGACCGCATCACGGCAACTATGTACAACTATCACAAACGAAGCCGACGTGAACAGCTCAGTTTTATACTTTTGTTTCATGTCGCAGTACCCTAACTATACAACTAGCCATACTAATATTGTAATCTTAACATACCTACCCTTATTCTTGTTCATTCTTAAAACAATTTATTGTATTAGGCTAAGTGTTTTATGAAATAAATAAACTCGTACCTAACTTCTGTAATATAGCTAGGATTCACTGCGGCGACCACCAGTTGTTAGTATTAACAAAAATAACTTAGAAACTAGGTTTTAGACAGTTTTAGTAAAATAGTAAAAAAAACGTTAAAATTAAAATGGAAAGCCCAAATTGCGATGCGTCTCGTACTAACCAGAAGATGACCATATACAGGGTGGATCTGTAACTGTGGCGACCAATAATAGCGCGCGAGATCCTGAATCGCGGTTACGACATTTGCAAGAATCTTCGCATATATACGACATCTGAAATCTACTACAGTGGGCTTCGGCTGACCACCATACACTACCCCGCCCGGTCGGAGATCTCCCTTTGGTCATAAGTTCACTGTACCCACAGTAACTTTGGACAATCTGACGTGGGGTGAATGACCTGTTGAAATAAAACTTAGTACTACATTATTATTTATATTTAAAGTTACAGATCCACCCTGTATAAATAACTATGTGTGGTATTTGCCATCAAACACAATTTTACAACTATAGTTAACTTTGATAAAAATAATGCAAACATTTTACAAATGCAGTAAAATACAAGCTCTATTTTTCATTCATTTATAACTCGTGCTTGCAAATTATCCTTGGCCTGTTTTTCTGATAACATTTACAATTTCATAATTATTATTGTAAATCGGGACACAATTTAAATTTAGCATAAGTAATAAGTATTTAAACTGAATTTGAAATAAAAAACTTGAGAGGTGTCATGGGACACCCGAATAGAACGAAGTTCCTTTCGATTAAAAGATATCTTATATATTTTTTTCCTAACGTAACGCGCGATAAAGAACGTGTTTTAAAAGATTTTTATCACAGCGCCATCTAGCGATAATCATCTAAAACAAATAAGGAACGTGCTTTAAAGATTTTGATCACAGCGCCATCTAGCGATAATCATCTAAAACAAAAAAAGTGTCGTGACAACTTTTCGTAAGATTTTTTTCCGTCTAGCCCCCTTTCGATAACGCGCGATAAGGAACTTTGTTTCAAAAGCGTTTTCTTGCATGAACAAAGCACCTACATAATTGTCTCTTCACTATTTTGGTTGATTTGTAGAGAATATCTTGGGCATGTTTTATAATCGATTTGATGCATGAGAAAATATTCATTACATGATAAATAAACGAGCTTACGGTCCATCTGATGGTAAGGGCTTACGTCGCTCGTCGCTCTGAAGGGCATTGAAGGGCTGTTATGTACCATCTACACATTCAAAAACTCATTTGAAGAGGGATATGTGCCTCAAAAATTCATTTCAAATCGGAAAATACCACTCACATTGGCAAAGGTAGCTCTTAAAACCACAATAATTTCTAGACTATGTACAATCACCTGCATGGAAGGCTATAAGTTCGTGGACAACACCACAGTGGCCAACATGCAATGTAGCGATGGCCAATGGCGACCAACTCGCGCGGACTTCACCACGATACCGGACTGTGAGCCACAATGTGACCCGCCTTGTCTGAACGGCGGAGTGTGCTTGTCTCTCAACGTGTGTCAGTGCTCCTCTGAGTATAGGGGACCGCAGTGCCAGTACTGTAAGTATAAACTGGATGCTGACCCAGCTTTGCTAAGATCACATTAGGAAACCGCTATATTAAATGGAACGTAATGTAAGTTTTATATATCTGAAATTGTTCCATCTAGTATTTTGTGAGACTTAATCAGTATCAAATTATGATCCAAATCGCCAAATTTGTCTAAAGCGAAAAAGCGCTAAAGGCCATAAAATATTCTTAAAATTCTTAAATCTTCTAAAGTCTAGCTAGGCATGGATGTAACCATCAAATTTAGCGTTAAAAGCTTTAAATTGATAAGGTCTGCTGGCTTTACACGCTAATTATAGTTGACAGGTTTACCTGCACAGAAACACAATAAAAATAAGAATACAATTTAATTGTAAGTCTCATAGTCAAATTACTCATCATCATCAGCCTATAGTCGTCCAATGCTGGACATAGGTCTCTCCCAAACCTCGCCACAATGACCGGTCCTAACGGTAGGCGTAACGTGGGCATTTCTCCCACACGATGAACCGACGACCAGATCAGGATTACGGTCACTAGATACACTGCAAAATAACTCCTAATCCGTTTAACAGCTACGAGTGTCTGCGACATTAAAAAGTTGGTGTTCAACGGCGGCTACAAATGCTTCGGCGATGAAGAAAAGTTCAACTGTCGCCTGAAGTGTCCGCGCGGCGCCAAGTTCAGCTCAACTCCGGCCGCTCTGTACACTTGTCGCTACGACACGGGAGTGTTCCTGCCGCAGCCGATACCGCAGTGTCAATACCGTAAGTGCTTATGAGTTGGTGTTCATCTTTACTATTTGGAATCACTGTCCATCCACGGTTTGGTTCAAGAATTATTTACTGCCACGCACCATTTAGCAATGGATTGAGCTCTCCTCGGGGTTTCCTGAGCGTTATCTTGTCCTTCTTCAAACAGCTTACAGCCGATTACGATCAGGTGTGCAATAGCTCGTATGCCTACAAGGTAACAAGGAAAGTAACTTTCAGGACTGACGGCCGGACGTTTTGAAATTGTAATATTTATTTTCATGTGCTATGGTAGTTACCACAAAATGGAATGAAATGGTATTACTTAATAATGATTTTTTATTTTTCAGCGGACAATGTAATCATAAGCCACGGTCGACACAACAAAGTGAGTGTACAAATTTATTTATTTAACTAACATCAAACTTTTTCTCCTTTTTATATTCTCCTCCTTTTTAGTCACATTTACCCACCTTTAAATTAGTGAAAGTGTCTCCATCCCTTTCTTTTTCTTGGATAAGAAACAGAGACAAATATATATTTTCATTTTATAGCAGAATGACTTCAATTCACTATATCAGGTCTTCAAGTCCCCGTACCATAATAAAATAACTACCACTGTCAACTTTTTAATTATCTCTCCTCACTCCTTCACAGTCTCAGTTCACCTTTGAACAAACATCAGGCGAGTCCTCATCCAGGGAACATCACGGCTATAAGAACCACACTAGTGGGGGCTATGGAGACACCAGCTACAATCTGAAGGTGGTTCAGGACTTCACGCCTAAAGGTGGCACTTGTCTGACCTGGGCTGGTGTCCATTACAAGACTTTTGATGGGAAGATTTATAGGTAAGCTGTAGAAATGGTCTGGTTTGGTTTTTTGACGGTTGGAACTTTTGATGTCGTAAAGGATACAGTTTTGCTTGTTTTGGGAAATGGTAGAATATCTAAATGAAATTAGTTAATGTATCAAAATATGAGCATTGTTTTTGGTATGAAATTCCGGGTCTTAATTTCAATGTATTTACTATTTATACGCGAGGGGGTATATCCAAATTATCTCCACAACAGGGGAAGGGGTTTAAGGCCTAAGACCTATATCTAGCAGTGGACGTCAACGAACTGATGATTATGATGATGAAATTACATCTACAGACTGATGATGGTTCCGTGTAATACTTCAGCTCATTATTATGTACTTCTGGATTTGAATCACTCCATTAGATTTAGGATAAAATTCTGGACGATGTCATGTTGAAGGTAGTTGGACCTTACAAAGGCCAGCGGTGCGTTCGGCCTCAAGATTATTTGAGGCCGAAATATATAGATGCGTAAAATATATGCGATGAGGTGCAGCCTCAAACTTGAGGTCGCAATGTGTGGATGCGAGATGATATAATAAGTGGACTGTATTTAGGCGTGGTGCGAAGAAATAATGCGAAGAAAAATATAGCCCGAACAATGTCTTTGTGCGTTGCAACTGGCGAAGCTATACGTGCCGTCAGGTCCCTGATGCGTGGCGTCTTGGCAAGTAAATTGAGGTGACTTACCTTATATCGCAGCTCAACACGGGCACACACACACTGAATTACGACACTGTCCAAGTTATATTGTTCGTAAAGGTTATTGAGTTCACATAAACACCCGGCCGTGGGCCAGTAGCGGTGAGAGGCAGCGTATACGTGCGCGCTCTCGAAAGGAGGATATGAACTGACGTGGTTGCGGGGCAGGTGGCGGCGCCACTTGCGCGTGCGATGCGAGACTGCCATGACAGTTCGCCACCTCTCTTCATCCTACCAAGACTAAGCAAGCGAGAACGAGACAGCAAGCTACGCTAAAAACCGCGTAACCATGCTCCCCGCCAAAGCCCAAGTACTGGGCTTTACAAAGCACAAAGTCATGTGTTATAAGCAAGAATGCAGTATGTGTCAATAAATGATACATACATAAAAGTATGCGTGTGATGTTGTGTGAGTAAGTGTAAACATTATATAGCATACAAAGAACCACGGAGCGATTATTTTAAATGCGTATGATAATATAAATGCGAGCGCAGCTAACTTATGACTAAATAGCTATAAAGTAAAAACTAACCTAAATGCGAAAAATTAATTAAACTATTACATATTATGATTGATGCGATGCGAGACCTCAAGCGTTGAGGTCGCAATATAAATATGCGAAAAAATTTGTTAAATTAAAGTTAAGTATGTAAAGAAAGCGAAAGTGATATAAGTTACATTTAACAAAGCGCGTTATTGTAATGGTGACGGACTAAGTTGAGATCCGAGAACAAAAGAGAATATATTAATTTAAAAGTAAAATTTAAAATATAAATAGTTATGCGAGATAATTTCTTCCAGGAAGATACCTGGAACGATAGTATAAGTAGCGGTGACCCATCCACATTGGATGGAGTGGCAACAGCGATTACATTGGTCGCCTCAGGTATAGGACCTTCGACGAGCGATGAGCTGAATGGTTCCATAGGCCATGCAGCAATTGGAGGACGAATCCATTCTGGACCGTACCACCAAAGCGGGTGCGTTATGATTTGAGAAGGCAGTAATCCTCTCGACAAACAGTCAGCGGGGTTTTCCTTTCCGTTTATGTGAAAGAAACGGTCCGGAGACAAGTTTTCTTGTATTTTAGTTACGCGATTAGCAACAAAAATTTGCCATCGATGTGGTGAAGAATTGATCCATGACAAAGCGATCATGGAATCACTGAAGGCAAGTGTCTCAGTGACGTGATAGCGGTTGTTGAAAACCGCGCATACTTGTTTAACTAAATTTGATAATATTAAAGCGGCACAAAGTTCTAACCTAGCAAGTGATACCGTTTTTAGTGGAGCTACCTTTGACTTAGCTCCAACTAATTCAACCGATATGTCATCGTTAGGATGCGTAACGTGTAGGTATATGACGCAGCCGTAAGCCTTGAGACTAGCGTCAGCAAAGGCCAACAGTCTCACTACACAACCTGCCCCAACGCCCAAATGGCGAGGAACGCGCAAGTTCGAGAGCAGAGGTAACTCGGTTTTAAATTTAACGAAGCGATTGATGATAACCTCTGGTGATTCATCATCCCAACCTACCTTGGTAAGCCAAAGATCCTGTATTAGGAGCTTGGCGTAGAGAATAACTGGTGCGACGAAGCCCAAAACGTCAAAAAGGCGAGCGATAGTAGATAATATAGATCGTTTAGTATTAACAGAGGGTGGAGGAGACGTGGCAAAGGTGAACACATCCGTCTGAGCTAACCACTTCAGGCCTAACACCTTCAGCGTATCGCTATGGTCGGTGAATTCAATCGGCACCCGGCATGCCTCAGGCAAATGATTGAGTAACTCAAGTGAGTTACTGGCCCACTTGACCAAGTCAAAACCTCCTTCAGCGAATAAAGCGCGTAATTCATCCGATAAGCAGATGCCATCCTCTATGGAACTGACAGAGGTGGTCAAGTCATCCATGTAAAATTCCCTACTGGCTACTTCTGCAGCAAGAGGAAAGCGTGCGCGATTATCTTCGGCCAGCTGGTGAACCGTACGCATGGCCAAAAATGGACTACAGCGAAGTCCGAAAGCTAAAGAATTAAATTGAAAAATGCGATGATCCTCAGTATTATTAAAGCGATAAATTATTTTCTGAAATTTGCGATCCTCTTCTCTTACTAAAATTCTAAGATACATCTGTCTTATATCCGCGGTAATAGCGATTTTAAAATATCTAAAATTTAACAATAATGAAAATAAATCTGTTTGTAAATTTGGTCCCGGATGAAGAATATCATTCAAAGAAATACCATTAGATGTTTTTGAACTAGCGTCAAGAACAACGCGCGTTTTAGTTGATAATTTTTCAGGACGTTGTACAGGATGATGCGGAACGAAATAACCCTCATTCAAAACCGACGGAGTGCGGGGTATTTCGGATAAATAGCCTTGTTTAATGTAATCCTTGATGACGTCATCATAAGCTTGTCGTAATTCCGGAATAGCGTTAAATTTACGCTCTAACGTCGAAAAGCGACGCTGAGCTGTAGCATAAGAATCACCCAAGATCGTAGAGTCACCCTTGAATGGCAATGACACTATATACCTACCATGTGAATTTTTAGTTATAGTGGATTTGTAAAATTCCTCACAGTGGTTATCATCTGAGGTTAAAGTACCTGCAGAAGATATCTCTTCCAGTTCCCAAAATTTTGCCATTGTTTTATTTAAGTTTTCTATGAGAGGTCCAAATGACCAAGTAGAATTACATAAATTTTCATAAGAGGTCTCCCCCATAATGATATATCCAAGCGTTGTATTAAATGCGTGTGGATGAGAGCGAGTCATTAAAGAAGTAGGCTGTAAAATATTAGCCATCATGGAAGCGCCTAAAATGATTTCAATGTTTCCAGGCACATACCAGCTATCATCCGCTAGAGACAAATGATTAAAATTATTTAAATGTGAAATCTCAACTCGTTGAGTTGGCAAGTATGATATATGATCAATGACTAATAAATTTAAAGTATATTGAACATTAGAAAATTGAGAATGTATCTTGAGTGTGACCTGACCTTTAATAGGTACAGAAATATTTCCCACTGAATTTAATGATGATTTAAGTGGTTTAATAACTAATTTTAATTTTTGACAACATTCATAGGTTATGATATTATTTTGTGAACCGCTATCAATCAAACACCTAACTAAGAAACGTTTATTATTTTCATAGACAATGACCTTTGCAGTAGGTAATATAGATGTACATTTAGGTTGAGTATTTAAACTAGAATGCATACAAACATTTTCAATAGATGAAGAATGTTCAGGTTTATTCTCAGAATTTTTATTCTGATCAAAATGCAACAATGTATGATGTTTCTTGTGACAATGTTTACATTTGTTTAAAGAAGCACATTTTAAAGTATTGTGTTTAGAGCTAAAACAATTTATGCATAAATTTTTAGATTTTACAAAATTAAAGCGATCATTAGTTGATAAGTTTTTAAAGTCTGGACACTCATAAAGATGTATGTGAATTGTTTTGTTACAATAGTTGCAAGATAATTTATTTACTTTATTAAGATTTTCAGTGACTAAAAATGTGCGGCTAGATTTATTAAATTTATGAGGTGTATCTTGACGGAATATACCAGATCTTTCAAATACCTTCACACGATGTTTCAAATGACTTATTAAACTGTCACTAGTTGGAAGCGAGTCATGTTTTAGTGATGTTTCAAAACTTTCAATTATTTTTGTGTCTAATTTTTTAAGTATTATATGTGTAAAAATAAAATCATCTAAATTTTTAATATTGAGCAATTTAAGCGCTGACCATGAAGATACAATTCGTTCAATAAAGGTATTCAACTGCAAAGCTGTGTCAGAAACCGGTTTTATGTCTAAGATTTTGTTCAGATACAAACTTCCTAACATTCGCTTGTCTTGGTATTTATCTATTAATGATTTCCAGATGATGGAATAATTTTCCTCTGTTGGTATTAATCCAGCAAAAATGTTTCGAGCACTACCTGTCAATTTTGACATCAGGTATTGTACGCGTTGACCATCTGTCAAAGATTCATTTTGGTGAACGTTAGTTTTAAAACTTTCATAAAATTGTGGCCACTCTGTTAGCGAACCATTAAAACTCACTAATTCTAATGGAGGTAAATTACAGTAGTTTCGTGGAGAAGATTTTAGAGCAGTAGACTCAACAGGTCGTAACAATGATGTACGAGTATGGCTTATTTTTGCGTACAGAGTTTCAAAGGCATCCCATTCACTGAAGTTCAGTTGACAATCTGGATTTTCGTCTAAAAGTATTTCATTATGTTTATCACATAATTCATTAAATTGAGAATATAATTTTTCAATGTTAGCTGATGATGACAAAAAATCTTCCTTTGTTCTCGTATCAAAAGTACCTACTTTCTTAGATTTCTGATATATAGTATCAATATGAGCGAAGATACTTTGTTTCTTAGCGATAATGATTTTAATCTTTCGATCTGACGCCATGTTGAAAAGTTTTAACAATGAAGAACAAAGAAAATGTAATAATGATGCAAATATCGTTATTTCGTAAAAATATTGCGTTATATCTATGCTAATGTATGTTTATTATAAGCTGCGCTTGTAAAAATACCACCATACGCACTGATTACAAAGAATTACGCGGATTTGTAAAATCAGCAATGTTTTGCGGTGTGTGATAAATAAATGTAAAAATGTGTAAATAAGCGGTAATAAGTTAATTAGTACTTAAAATAAATGCGATGCGTTGTCCCGTTCAATACGGAACAAAAATATGCGTTATCCGGCGATACGGATCAAACTATCCGGTTCGATAAGGACCATACATGTGGACCTTACAAAGGCCAGCGGTGCGTTCGGCCTCAAGATTATTTGAGGCCGAAATATATAGATGCGTAAAATATATGCGATGAGGTGCAGCCTCAAACTTGAGGTCGCAATGTGTGGATGCGAGATGATATAATAAGTGGACTGTATTTAGGCGTGGTGCGAAGAAATAATGCGAAGAAAAATATAGCCCGAACAATGTCTTTGTGCGTTGCAACTGGCGAAGCTATACGTGCCGTCAGGTCCCTGATGCGTGGCGTCTTGGCAAGTAAATTGAGGTGACTTACCTTATATCGCAGCTCAACACGGGCACACACACACTGAATTACGACACTGTCCAAGTTATATTGTTCGTAAAGGTTATTGAGTTCACATAAACGGCCGGCCGTGGGCCAGTAGCGGTGAGAGGCAGCGTATACGTGCGCGCTCTCGAAAGGAGGATATGAACTGACGTGGTTGCGGGGCAGGTGGCGGCGCCACTTGCGCGTGCGATGCGAGACTGCCATGACAGTTCGCCACCTCTCTTCATCCTACCAAGACTAAGCAAGCGAGAACGAGACGGCAAGCTACGCTAAAAACCGCGTAACCAGTAGTGATTACATTGTACCTTTGCTACAAACTACACACACTTAATATACCTAATAAAATTTACCTACCTAATAAGATTTTTTTTTGTGTGTGTGGTTTAGTTTCCAATCGCCATGTCAACACGTTTTACTCCGAGACTCCAAAGATCACAAGTACACTGTCGCTGTCAAACAAGGGGACTGCAAGCGGTACCCGTACTGCCCCAGTGAGATCACCATCTATTTGGAGGATAAACCTTTCTTCTTGTCTGTTAATGGTAAGTTTAGGGTTAAATATAGTTTTGGCATAATTTTTAACCTCAACTATTGTAATTTTGAACAATTTTGAATTGATCATAGACGAATTACAGTCCGGTATACTCTTCCTTAGATGCGGGGTATTTTGAACACTATGATCAGTCCTCGGTTGTGCCAGAATTGCATTTCTGAAGGCATTTAATAAATTCCTTAACATAAGAAAAGTGGTGATCCTCTATTATGAGGTACATTATCAAAACACATACTAATGTTTTGACAAAGCAAAACTGTTTCCATCTTTGCAAAAAATGGAATAGAATCTGTTTATTGAACACCACAAAAATACAAAAATAAAATACAACATAGACACAGGTTAAGGTCACAGGAGAAATCAAGGTATTTAAACTATCATCCATTAACTGGTTGGTATTTCCTTCCAGATGACGGTTCGGTATCGTTCCGTAACAGTCGTCGTTTGATCCCCATTCCTGCCTCTCTCCCGGGACTCAGGGTGGCCATGCCCAGCGACTATGTCCAGGTCAATCTGGACAACGCTGGAGTCACCATTAAATGGGATACTAACGTGAGTATACAGCATAGGACCTGAAAGTTTTGGATTTTTTGGGTTGGGGGAAATGTAGCACAGCAATAGGATTTTTTTATCTGAATTTGAGCTCAATATTTATCATGCTGGCTAAAAAACACAAAGTCTTCAGGAATCTTGTATATTGGACAATGATTCGTTCTGGAGATATGTGAAGTTCCCAACAGGCATTGGACAAGCGTAGTGGACTATGCTTGATCCCTTTTCTGGGGAGGCATGAGTCCAGTAGTTTTAGGTTATAGCAAAAAGATGGGTGCGAAAAGAGTTTTTTTTATCTAAAGTGTAAGAGAATAATATTGACATAATAACTAAATCATAACGGTTGCCATATTACAGAATTTAATACTAGTAGAGGGTTCAGTACTACTGTGGAACAACACGGAAGGTCTGTGCGGCAAACTGGACGGTAACCCTGAAAATGACTTCACGACTAAAGTGAACACTTTGGCCAAAACCAAAGCCGAATTCGCTACTTCATGGAAACTTAACCAAATCGGAGGTTAGTCCCGTCTATCCTACTAAAGGAGCAAATTCTTGCTTGTTTTATAATAATAAAATGTTTTTTTTTAAATGAAATAATTCAAGAAACTTCTCCAAGGTTTTTTGAGTAAAACATTGTGGTTTTTTTTATCAGATATGTGTGAAGGAAATCCTTCGGAGTCAAGCGCTTGTGATAGTCACGGTGACGATGATTTGAAGAGAGCGCTGAAGTTCTGTACAAAGATCTTCAGTAAGGAGAAATTCAGGAAATGCTCGAAGGTTAGTGTAAAAGTGACTTTATTACCGCCGTTTAAAGAGTAATATTGAATACTGAAAAGTAAGTAAATTATAAATTATTATGTTTCAAATCAGGTGATGGATGTCTCTTTGCTACTAGAAGCTTGCCAATGGGATTATTGTGCGTGCACAAAGACTTTGAGTAAGTAATTTTCTTTTTTCTTTCTCATTCTAATATTTTTTAATTATATCTACTAAAATGTATGGTTATGGTTTTTATAAATGGACTGTGGTTAAAATCTGTAATATTTATTTTACATCAGGTCCTGAGGAATGTGCTTGTAGCACAGTATCGGTATATGCGAAGGAGTGCCTACGTCACGGCGTCGAAGACATGAAGAATTGGCGTGATTCTGATACGTGTCGTAAGTAATCAAATCAATCAATCAACTTATTTCTGATTTTATATCGTTTTTCTATCTACATTTATGTGTTATAAATTAAAGTTTTTAAATAATTTGTAGTTTACGGTACTTATAGATTACTAAGCATGCCATACGGGCTCAAGAATGCACCAGCTACTTACACAGATTTTTCTTTCCTTAGCAATGAAATGTCCCGACGGCAAGATATACAAGTCTTGCGGCCCAGATGTGCAAGCCAGTTGTGCCTTCCCCAACATTCCTGCTGTGACCACTACTGGTAACGTGTCTTGCGTTGAGGGTTGCTACTGCCCTGATGGTTTGCTGCTGGAAGCTGGACGATGTGTCCAACCAGCCGACTGTCCCTGCAGATTGAGGAACAAGATCTTCAAGCCTGGCAGTGTTCTGCCTAAAGATTGTAATACTTGGTGAGTTTAATAAATACAGGACTCAATGAACTTAAAGTGCAACTCAATGTTCGTGTGAGGTTTGGGTATTTTCAAAAATGCAGTTTTATTTATTTTTAAAAATAAAAAAATGTTTCCTTTTAGCCGGAAGTGATGTGTTGAATTTTCGAAACACCATTTTAAAATTCCATCCTGTATTTAATAATATTTTTTGTAGTTAAGTAGGAAGTATTCGAGATAAAAATATACAAAACGTTAACCTTGTTATTTTGCATGGACTTCATCTCTATTTAACCTTATTTTGTTCCTACAAACTGCCATAGAAGTACAACGAATCCTCAAGCATAAGCTGTGCTTTAATTTTGTCAACTAAAATCGCAAATATTATAAAAAAATACCCAAATCCTAAAACCATCTCGTCCATCCAGCACATGTTCCGGTGGTTCATGGGTGTGCACCAGCACTGCTTGTGGTGCTCGCTGCGGTGCTGTAGGAGACCCTCACTACACCACCTTCGACGGTCTACGATACGACTTCATGGGGAGGTGCTCTTATACTATGCTGAAGACTGATGACGTCACTGTTGATGTGGAGAACGTCGCGTGTTCTGGGGCTATTTCTGAGGTAAATTTGATTTTGTATGGTCAATTTTAATGCCTTAGTTTAAAATACTAGCTGACTGAGAATTTGCCTGCTCCACAAAAGGAGTAAATTTTTGCCTAAATTATAGTATTAGGTATACTGTCTATCACACTAAAAAAATAAATCACAAATATTTGTATAGATTATCTGATTTTCTGCAAAATAGCAGCAACAACAATCATTGCATTTATCTTTCTTTACTTAGGAAATGAATCTAACTCCATACAAAGGCGTAGGAGCCCCATCTTGCACCAAAGCTGTCAACTTGAACTACGGAGACGTGAAGGTTCATCTCAAACAAGGAGGTTTCATTCTCGTCAATGGGAAGGAAGTCGCTACGTTACCTGTCAAGATCGGAAATGTTAGGATCAGGGCTGCTTCCTCACTTTTCCTTATTGGTAAGGCTTAGAAGTAGACTTAGTGCCCAGAATTGCGACGTTTAATGGGTTCCAGAACCAGATAGTTTGGTCTACGGTGGCCACACATTGGAAGCAGCAATTTTGGTAGACTCTTTAGGTTGATGAACGACGAAATTTGGAGAAGACATAGAATTTTGCAATAATAACTTGTGAGGCATCGGGGATTAGGCATTCTATGACCTTAGAATCTTGAAGTCAGGATTAATTTAGGACAAGTTTAATAATATTTGACCTAAATAAAGACTGATTTTTATACGATTTTAACTTTTTCTAAAAATTTATATACCTATTTTAAGGTACAGCTGTATAAAAAGTATGTTTTAATTTCAGTGCAACTCCCTAACAAAGTAGATTTGTGGTGGGATGGAAACACCAGAGTCTTTATAGACGTCCCGGCAGAATTTAAGGACAAAACTAAGGTGGGTGACCCTCTAAATGAAATCTTATTAAATATCTTTACTGCTACACTTTAAAGTGGATATTTCTGTTTCTTCTGATCTTCTATTATAATTGTTAATTTAAGTAATTTTTATTGATAAGTAGGTTCTATTAGCCCAAATTCTGACCACTAATTTCCGAGAAATTTAACTCTCTAAATAAACGGGTTCATACCACGGTAGGTCATTTAAGAGCAGACAAATCTGTCTACCCTCTTTCTCGTTCGTTTACCGGTACCACTGGAACTCGAACTCACATTTCGACATACCACACTGACAGTATCGGCTACCCGCAATTCCTCAGTCTTCCCGTGATCATGGCGCTTGAAACAGTACTGAAATATCGGGACTGCTCAATTAAAAATAATTGTGGTAAGAACCCGTTAAGTAATATTAGGTAATATAGATAACCGCGAGTGTTTAAAGAAATTTATCTCTAAATATTTTTTTATTTTTTTTAATTAACCATAATAATCACAAACCAGGGTCTCTGCGGAACCTTCAACTTGAACCAAAAAGACGACTTCTTAACTCCTGAGAATGACGTGGAACAATCAGCTCTTGCCTTCGCCAACAAATGGAAGACCAGGGAGTTCTGTGCTGACATTGATAACAAGGAACCTGAGCATCCTTGCGTCGCCAATGTTGCTAATAAGGCTGCTGCTGAGAAATACTGTAGCAAACTTATGAGCAATTTGTTTGAAGGTAATTTATTGTCGAAAATGGAATTGATATATAAATGAGTTCCATTTTATCACTAGTTCGTTAAAAGCACGTTCTTGATATGTACAGACTGGTCCAGAGGTTCACGCTAAGATACAGCTAATTGTTATCTTTTCTTAATTTATCCCCAAATGATCACTATTTACTAACTGTATCAAAAAATCTTAGAGAATGTGCTTTTTCTAAAATTTTCAATTGCGCTCTTACAGTGACACAATGTCCTTTAAAATTCCAATATCATCACTTACACATGTTCATTACGTCACATAACCACCACATCACTTCGTTCCCAGACTGTCACTGGCACGTGGACGTGGAACCGTACTACCAGTCGTGCCTGTACGACATGTGCGCATGCGCGGGCGACGTGTCGCGCTGCCTGTGTCCCGTGCTCGGAGACTACGCCATGGTGTGCGCCAAGCACGGTGTCATACTGCAGTGGAGGTACAACGTTAAGGAGTGCGGTGAGTTTGTGGGGATAGGATTAAGCTTTTTGTTCTACAGTTATGGGGGGGAGTATGTGAGAGTTGAACAGCAATAAAATATCTTGCCGTTCATATCTAGCATCCGAACTCTTTCAAGAAGTGGGGGGTATGTCAAAGACAAACGGCACTAAAGCCTCCTACTGCGGTTGTGGTCAAAACCCAGTATGGAGTGCAACGGGGTGACGCGATGTATTACACGCTATAGGTTACATATTGCTCCGTCGTCCCCGGACAAGGTTAGGAAGAAAATATTAAAACAGTTGAAGTTTCAAATTTGAGAATTCACTATGAAATTGAAAATAATCCTCAAAGTTAAGTAGTGTCCCCTGACATTGCAAAGGTCCATGAGCTATAATAACCAAATCCGATCAGATGGCTCGATAGTTTGTTTATTTAGAAGACCACAAGATCCACAATGTCACACTAACTATTCCTCTGCAGCTGTCAAAGCCTCTAGATGGCACTACTAAACAAACGCCCATTTTGAGCAGTTCCCAGTTGATTAACAATTGCTCTATCAACCAGAACTGTCATGTACGGGCGGTCAGGAGTACACGGTGTGCGCTGACAGTTGTCTCCGCAAGTGTTCAGACACCGCACTCGCTGCTGAGGGCTGCAAGCCGGTCTGCGTTGAAGGATGCGCTTGTCCTGCTTCACAGGTATGGAGATAGGGGAGTATCATTAGGTGGTATTAAGAAGATATGTGGACTATGCCTGATCCCTGTTATGAGGAGATTTGAGCCTAGACATGATACTAGACACATGATGGAGTACTCGGTTTAGTTTAGTAATCTAACATAACAAATATTAAACGATTGCTTAACACAATTTTTGTTTGATGAATGTAAAATTTTGGGTGCTATTGTCAGCACCATTATTACGGGAACACAAAATATTTCGGATCGGTCAATTGTTTAAGAGTAGAAAATCTTACTTATTATATTGAACATAACCTAACCTAACCTAAGCCTACGATTACGCTAAGACACGGTAAAGACCATATTGAAAAACCAATCGCATATGGATTTATATTGACCAAAATTAAATTTTGTACAGTTACTAGATGACAACGGTGTTTGTGTGCCCGTCGCGATGTGCCCCTGCATACACAAGGGACTTCAGTTCAACGCGGGATACAAGGAGATCAGACCGGGCAGGAGAGAGAGGGAACTATGGTGAGTAGACGTAGATGAATTCTGTCCTTGATATAGCAATAAGCAGGGCAGCTTTGACAGGAGACGATTCGTGGATGAACACTTTTTAAACGATTTTATTTAGCTCACCCCGTTTGTTTTATTTTCTCTTTGGAAACAACAGTACAAATTATTAAGTTCATCAATACAGTAGTAGGATTATCAATTTAGTCGTTAAATTTTGACAGTGGTCATGGTAACATTGATGGTTTTTCGGAACTCTGCTTTCGTTCCGATGTTTCAATACATTTTACAATGCAAGGTATTGCAGGAACACAAGAGCATTGTGTTTGCTAGGTGCTAGTTGAGCTAATAACTTCAACTTATGTTTTTGAGCATAACCACACATTGATAAATTTTTAAATCTCCTCAGTACATGTGTGGGTGCCCGATGGGAGTGCAAGCCTGCCACTCCGGACGACATCCAGAACTACCCGCCCGCCGAGGATCTGAGGACCAATTGTACGTCACGGAACATGGACTTCACTACCTGTATCACTGCTGAACCGAGAACTTGCAAGGTTAATATTTGAATTATTGATGTTGGAGTTTTTCACAGGAGATTTTTAACAATTGATTTGGTCTGTCCCGAAGGAGCTCCAAAGTTTTCTGTACTATTGCCCGGGGCAAAGGCTCTTGAAGATCATGTTACTTTTCTTTTACTAAAATTGAATTATTTCTCACAGAACATGCACCTACCTCCAAGCACTCAGACGGCAGAGTGTCGTCCTGGATGCCAATGCAAGAAGGGTCAGGTGCTGGACACTGCCTCACAGCGCTGCGTGCTCGCCACACAGTGCCCCTGCCACCACGCCGGACGGAGCTACCCCGACGGACACATCATGCAGGAGGAGTGCAACAGATGGTCAGTACACGCACCTCCCACTAGGCACACAGACACACAGTGCCCCTGCCACCACGCCGGACGGAGCTACCCCGACGGACACATCATGCAGGAGGAGTGCAACAGATGGTCAGTACACGCACCTCCCACTAGGCACACAGACACACAGTGCCCCTGCCACCACGCCGGACGGAGCTACCCCGACGGACACATCATGCAGGAGGAGTGCAACAGATGGTCAGTACACGCACCTCCCACTAGGCACACAGGCGGAGTGTCAGTGCCGGGTGCTGGACAATCAAGGAATTTTAGTAAAAGACACATTTTGTGAGATCTCTCTATGATAGTCTATGAATTTACATTTGTAACATAACCGGTACGTTGGTATAAAATAAATGAAAGTATTCTAAGAGACAAAAGACACAATTAAAAAGTAGTATTGGAGGCGCCGGGTATCGATCCCGGTACCTCTCACATGCTAAGCGAGCGCTCTACCATCTGAGCTACGCCCCCGGTACAAAAGAAACTTAAATAATACAAGCCAACAAATACAAGGTTCAAATACTAAAAAAATACAAAAAGTAGTATTGGAGGCGCCGGGTATCGATCCCGGTACCTCTCACATGCTAAGCGAGCGCTCTACCATCTGAGCTACGCCCCCGGTATACAAGTAACTGAAATAATACAAACCAACAAATACAATAGAAAAAAATACAAAAAGACAAAAAGTAGTATTGGAGGCGCCGGGTATCGATCCCGGTACCTCTCACATGCTAAGCGAGCGCTCTACCATCTGAGCTACGCCCCCGATACACTAGAAACTTAAATAATACAATTCAACAAATACAATAGTAAAAAATACAAAAAGACAAAAAGTAGTATTGGAGGCGCCGGGTATCGATCCCGGTACCTCTCACATGCTAAGCGAGCGCTCTACCATCTGAGCTACGCCCCCGGTACACAAGAAACTTAAATAATACAAGTCAAGAAATACAACAGTAAAAAATACAATAAAACAAAAAGTAGTATTGGAGGCGCCGGGTATCGATCCCGGTACCTCTCACATGCTAAGCGAGCGCTCTACCATCTGAGCTACGCCCCCGGTATACAAGTAACTGAAATAATACAAACCAACAAATACAATAGTTAAAATCTACAAAAATACAAAAACTAGTATTGGAGGCGCCGGGTATCGATCCCGGTACCTCTCACATGCTAAGCGAGCGCTCTACCATCTGAGCTACGCCCCCGGTACAAAAGAAACTTAAATAATACAAGCCAACAAATACAATAGTTAAAAACAAAAAAAATACAAAAAGTAGTATTGGAGGCGCCGGGTATCGATCCCGGTACCTCTCACATGCTAAGCGAGCGCTCTACCATCTGAGCTACGCCCCCGGTGACGAATATCTTTGAATCAATCCACTATTCTGTCTTTAACTGCCTTTCACAGTATAATTAACATGTGTAAAATGTACAGCCTCGTTACCTTTCACTTTGTTACAATATCTCATTAGTCTTCAATGTGCACACTGGTTTGTATCTGGGCTTTTGTTATTCGCTTACGTAAGCAAACACGTGTTATTTGGAGCATTGTTGCATAATGAAGTATTGTTATATTGACAATAATTAATAATATGCAGATACAGTCTTTTGTTTCCGTAATTTGAAACCAAAAGCAATAACAGTTTTGGGATTGACTCTAAGGTTATCTTGATGAGATATCCTTGGTCTGACCAAACACATTTGGGTATACCTACCAAGTTTACCCTTACAGTTCAGTTGTACAGGTAAACTCGAGAGTGCAGGTTGCACAACACTGCAGGTGTCTATCATCATCGCACCACCCGTCGTCGAGGTGGAGTTCATCCCTATTATTGGGAACCACCGCGGTCATCCACGGTCCGTTTCAAGAATACTTTTTTGCCACGCACCATCCGGCTATGGAATGAGCTCCCCTCTTCGGTGTTTCCCGAACGCTATGACTTGTCCTTCTTCAAACGAGGCTGGAAGAGAGTTCTTAAGGGTAGGCCGTAGGCAGCGGCCCCGCAATGTCTTCTGGCAATGTAGAGGTCCATGAGCGACGGTAACCGCTTACGATCAGGTGGGCCGTTAGCTTGTCTGCCTGCATAGCAATGAAAAAAAAAACGTAAACCTTACTCTACGCTCAGGCTTACCTGTCAGGTATGTGGAACTGAACTCCCCTGAATGGCCTATCTTATTTCTTACAGAAGACTAATTTTCAGGGTATATTGATGATGTATAGCATTTTTAAAGATTTACTACGGAACACAGACTTTATCTATCAACATTTTCTTATTAACAGCGAGTGCAGAAACGGCAACTGGTCGTGTACTACTCGTAAATGCGCCGGTATTTGTGGAGCCTGGGGCGACTCTCACGTCAACACCTTCGACGGCACTCAGTATGACTTCGAGGGCGTCTGTACTTATCTGCTGGCTAAGGGCGCGATGGATGGCACTGATGGATTCGATGTTGAGATACAGGTTAGTTAGTGGCCTTCTTTGATTGGTGCGTGAGATTCTGGTATGAGCATTATAGGGAGAGAGAGGGTATAGAAGACGAATATAAAAAATAAGGTTTCTGGTTCAACAAAATGTTCTACGTTACGTCGCTTCCCTTCGCTTACTGTCTCTGACAGCTTATCACCAACAACTAATGGTTGTCTAATGCTGGATACAGTTTTTCCCCAATTTATGCAAAAAACCCAATTTTTTATTCTCCTCATTTTGCGGGTTTCTGAAGTCCTTTCTGGTATTTGAGGGCATAAAAAAATAGTCCTCTACAGTCTACTATACTATTTGTTACAGAATGTTCCATGCGGTACTACAGGTGCCACTTGTTCCAAATCAGTCACTCTGAAAGTCGGAGGTGGTGGAAACGAAGAAATTGTTTCGTTAACCAAAAACGCACCCATACCTGACATCTCTAAACTGAAACGGTGAGACATAATTTAATTTTCAACCAAGTATTTCTACTTAGTGTTTTAGCTGTTGATGAAATATCTACCCCACTTATCTTACAATAAGAGTGTTTTTTATGGAACAGTATTAAAATGCGAATGGCTGGATCGTACGTGTTCTTGGATGTACCGTCTCTGGGCATGAGCTTGCAGTGGGACAGAGGACTAAGGGTCTACGTCAAGGTGGACACCATGTGGCAAGGACGAGTAAGTTACAACAAATATTACTTGAAAAAAATAATCGATATTCTGAATGAATATGGGTCGGTTACCCTATAATTACAAACCAACGTTTACTTATAATGTGATGATGTATACCTACAAAAAAAATAACTGAAAAGTTCATCTTCTTGAAAGTAGGCGCAAACAAAATCCACAACAAATCTACTATAATTTATATTTTTTAGGTGAAAGGTCTTTGCGGTAACTACAACGGCGATATGAGGGATGACTTCCAAACTCCTTCTGGAGGTGGAATGGCGGAATCTTCGGCTCTTATATTTGCTGACTCTTGGAAATTGAAACCGACTTGCCCCAAACCCCAGCCAGTTATTGTAAGTTTGCACAAATTGTTGTCATGTAGGGTAGAACGCCCAAGTGTTTAACATGTTCGTTTTCAAATTAAAATAAAATTATTATTTAATATTAAATTACTTATACGTAGATTTTTCTGTCTTTCTGACCTACTAAGAGTGTATTTAATTTACTAGGATCACTGCAGACAGCGTCCAGAGCGCAAGGAATGGGCCGAGACCGTGTGCGGCGCCATGAAACGTTACCCATTCACACTGTGCGAGGGCGAGGTCGCGCCCGGAGACTACGTGCAGCGCTGCGAGCGTGACGCGTGCGCGTGCGACGCCGGCGCCGACTGCGAGTGTGCCTGTGCAGCACTCGCCGCATACGCACACGCCTGCTCCCTGCGCGGCGTCACCTTCAACTGGAGGAGCAACCAGCTGTGCCGTGAGTACACTACCACCCGCAGGCACTTCTGAAAGTTATGGAAATTATGTAACCGTTATCAAATAATTGACCACCATTCTCTTGTTACTATTTCTTTACTAAAAATATTTTTCTCTTCTACAGCCATGCAATGTGACGAGGAGTGCTCCAACTACAGTCCATGTATCTCCGCTTGTCCTGCGGAGTCATGCGATAACGTACTCTACTACTCAGAGTTAAAGACTCGCTGCGAACAAGACACCTGCGTTGAAGGTATGTAGGAGTTCGACGGTTTCAAAATTTCTTTCTAACACATGTGAAACTAGGGATTTTCTTTAGGCCTAAACTTACTAGTCTTCAAACCCAAAACTTTTTCGTAAGTTTACACAACTAACTTTACCTCAGGTTGCAAGCCCAAGAAGTCATGTCCAGAAGGCACAGTCTACAAGAATGAATCCACAACGGAATGTGTTCCTCGTGCCAAATGCAAGCCTGTCTGCATGACCCTCGATGGCGGAAGGGAAGTGCTGGAAGGAGAGATCATTGAAGAAGACGCCTGCCATACTTGCAGATGCTCTAAGAAACATAAAGTGTGCACTGGACAACCCTGCTCTACGGAGGCTGTAAGTTATTTTGACAATTCAAAGCTTTTATAATGTAGGGAAGGCAAAGATAACAAGCGCGTTTGTTGAGGCTTAGATCACCTGTCTCTAATGTGGGAGGTTTTTGATTAGAATAGTAAAAAGAAGAACCTACAGGTTTAAGAAGTTCTAAGAACCCTCTGAAGAGAATGATATTACTAGGCAAAGGCATTAGAAAAAAATTTGGATAGTTACATAGAAATAATTTGTGTAAAATTAGCAGACTCCAAATTGTTATACAATCCACAACAAAGCTGTCGTTAAAGCTGTTAATCTAAGGTAAAATTTTCAAGTAACCCAATAATAATCCTTAGTATAACTACTTCTGATTAAAATTATATCAATAAACTATATTAGTATGTTTCCTTAAAAGCCTCTAATAACGGAGCCAGTGACAATGAAACCACACGACGAGCCCCTCAAATGTGTGAAGGGATGGACCGACTGGATCAACAGGGGACCCGCGGAAATAGGATCCAATGGGGAATCTATTGATAATGAGCCACTACCTAAACCTAATGAACTGGTAAGTGAAGTGAATATCTTAAATTAGAATAAGTAACAGGAACCCGCGGAATTAGGATTCGATGAGGAATCTATTGAAAATGAACCACTACCTAATGAATGAACCTAATGAACTGTTAAGAGAGAGTGAGTAGAGAGAATGGCTGAACTGACAACAGGGGACCCGCGGAATTAGGATCCGATTGAGAATCTATCAATTATAAAACATTATCTAACCCAAATGAACTTTTAACCGAAGTTGATATCTTTGCTGACTTTTTAGACTAGACTAGACCAAAAGCCGTAGATATAGGACTCGATAGACCACTATCACCCAAATCTAATGAACTGTTAAGTGACGAAAACTGTGTTTTAACTAACTTTATAATACTTTACAATATATGCTTCATGCACTTAAAACCAAAATTAGCATTCCAAATACAAACTATAAACAACACATTGCCATTACAGCAAATAGGCAAGCCAATGTGCAAACCAGAAATGATGAAGAAGATCGAATGTCGCACCGTGAACGATCACAGGAGCCCCAAGGACACGGGGCTTAATGTCGAGTGCAGTTTGGAGAAAGGACTAGTTTGCAAGGAGCCTGAGAAGACTTGTCCTGACTTCGAGATCAGAGTGTACTGTGAATGTGATGGTAAGAATGTTGCTATATTTTAATTGATTATTTTTCATTTTTGGAATTTTCTAGAAGATTTGTAAAACTTAAATTTGTAAAAAGATCTAGTAGAAGTAAATACTCATTTTTTTTTCGACTACAAGCATTTCCGTTATAATTATCAAAATCTTTATTGATTAATACCAGAGGCGAAGGTACCATGTAACTGGATTTTTACCGGATTCCTTAAGAATATCTAAAAAAAAATCGCTATTGTAATTTTAACCGCATCTTTCGGTTCTCAAATTTAAAGTGAATACTATTTTAACCCTTTCAGGACCATAAGATGGCTGACACTAAACATGCGAATACTACACAATATTTAAGTTATTCTGTAAAGTAAGAGATATCACTAGAAAAACATAGTAGGGTGTACAAATTTCCTATAAATTTCATATGAAACATTTTAACACAACGCACATAAACGTAACGTTTGAAATTCATTAAAGAAATATATTATTCAATAATAATAACGATTTTTGTAGAAGGGAAAAATGTTTCCCTTAGTCGTGAAAGGGTTAAAATTCGGATTCTCTCATGAGTTACTTCCATGATTGTCTCTAAGCCTGTTGTTAGTGTTTGTTTTCAATTTAATGACTTTCATTAAATTTCATGACAATATCAAACACGTACAGACGCTCTCTGTGTGAACGTGACTCACGTGGCCGAGCCTCACCCGTCGGACTGCAGCAAGTACTACGAGTGCGGCCCGGACGGCGCGGTGCTGAAGGTCTGCGGGCCGGGGACCATGTTCAACCCGCTGACGATGGTGTGCGACTGGCCCGCGGCTGTGGGACGCGTGCGACCGGACTGCTTGCTTGATGAACGTTAGTAACAGTGCTGTTTTTCTATTCTTTCTTTTTGCTACGCACTATCATGTTATGGAATGAGCTCCCTCATTTGGTATTCCCCGAGCAATTGAATTGTGCTTCTTCAAACAAAACTAAAGCAAAGTCCTTAAGCCCTGAAATTGTCGGGGACGGCGCGACGGGAAAGAGTGTCGAGCGCGTAACGCGTCGCGCCGTCAAAACCCCGTGCTGGGTTCTTGCCTCAGCCAGGGTTCGGACGCTGAGTGTGAGCGGTTGGAGGTTTTAGTGCGGTTCAACTCACACATACCCCGACCTCGGGGTGGGCGGGGATCCGGTGATTTCCTCAAACTGGAAAAAAAAATGCCCTGAAATTGTAGAGCCGTAGCTACACCCTGCTATTACAGATGGGTCACTTGGTAGGTACGGGAGGCCTTTAGAATAACTGCTAGATAAAATAATACAGCAAAATTAATGTGAGGAAACCAATATATGGGAAAATAATCTGTACACCTGATGATAAGAATAAGAATAAGAATAAGAATAAGAATAAATTTATTGTCAAGTCAGTAGTTACAATTTTTTTAACTATTGATATGATGGTCATAAAATAATAATTTACACTATAACTGATCCGAAAAATTGTTTTCTTTTAGAATCTCGTAAAACAAGTACAACTACGCCTGTTTCTATAGAAGTCACTTCGGAACGTAAGTATCACTGATCATGTTAAAATTTTCCTATACCGAAAATAGAACTTAAATTGTTAATTAAACTTCTTCTAACATCTGGAACCACCTTCGTCCAACCCTCTTCTTCGTTCATTTACATTTATTATCGGGTCATATTTTACGGAGCTAATAATACGTTGTCAAATATCTCCCTTCCGCTTTTTAGCTCTTTATTCAATGCTTTATAAAAAGTGTCCAAACTAATCATGCATAGCTATATAACTAATCGTTTTGTAGGTTATGTTAAGACCTTTCAAATTATGTATAGTATTGCCAGATACGAGCTCTGTAGCGCGTTGTACATAGCCGCGAAATTCAAAAGACAAAAAGGCGGAAGGGAGATATTTGACAACCTATTATATTTTTACTCAAAATGTAATACAGCGTAGTTTAATAATAAACAATTACCTTTGGCATTCTAAAGTGGACGCAATCGGAACTAGATGCCCTGGATAGAAAAGTTCGGCGACTGCTGACGGCATACAGGATGCACCATCCACACTCATCTGTTATGAGGTTGTATATTCCTCGGAAGTGTGGGGGTCGTGGCATGTTAAATGTCAAGGACCTACACAACCGAGAGGTAAACAACCTTCGGGAATATTTCCTTAAGGTAAGCGTGGGTATGTACCGTAATGTAGCAGCAGTTGATAAGGGACTCACTCCGCTGTCCTTAGCGAACGAGAATTGGCGGACGCTAATGGTAATGAGTGTGACGGATCGCACGGACGTATGGAAGAGCAAGGAACTACACGGACGGTTCTACCGGGCCCTTATGAGCCCCGATGTAGATCAGTTAGCCTCTGTATCTTGGCTACGGTACAGTAACCTCTTCGGAGAGACTGAAGGTTTTGTCTTTGCAATTATGGACGAAGTTATCATGACGAACAACTACCGTAAATATATTCTAAAGGATGGGACGGTCGACATTTGTCGGGCATGTCACCGTCCGGGAGAGTCTATTAGACATATCGTTTCCGGTTGTTCTCGTCTTGCTAACGGCGAGTACTTGCACAGGCATAACCAGGTAGCTAAGATTATCCACCAACAACTTGCTCTGAAATACGACCTTGTTGAAGCCGCTGTACCTTATTACCAGTATTGGCCACAGCCGGTTCTCGATAATGGTCATGTAACGCTCTACTGGGACCGATCTATTATCACTGACAGGACTATTGTTGCCAATAAACCTGACATAGTGATAATAGATCGGGACGCGCATCGGGCAGTGCTGATCGATGTCACCATTCCGCATGACGAGAACCTTGTGAAGGCAGAAAAAGAAAAACAGCTAAAATATTTGGACCTGGCCCACGAGGTGACCGACATGTGGCGTGTTGAATCGACCATCATTGTTCCGATCGTTGTATCTGTGCACGGTCTAATAGCGAAAAGCTTCGACCGTCATCTTGAGAAGCTTTCGCTCCCCAGCTGGGTAAAGGGCTTGATTCAGAAGGCGGTCGTTCTTGACACGACACGTATTGTGAGGAGGTTCCTCTCTTTTGAGCCCTGACCACTGATGGCTTGGGTCGTAGACCTCGTCTTCAGTGGGCCTCTGTTTTTTATATTGTATTTTTAAATTTTATTCCTCTGTTATTTTTTTTAAAAATATAATGTAAAAAATAAGTGTAAATAAATGAATACAGAAACAATTACAAAAATAATAGGTTTAATTTAAAATCGCATTCTTATATTTTTCGACAAAATTATTTATTTTTTTAAAAACATAGTCATTCCAGATAGCGATTCTGAACTAACTTTCAGTCGAGCGCCCCAGTTTCGTATTGACGTATCCACACGGGTGGTTATTGACAGTGGTAAGAACCCGTCTAGTAAGTGATAATAATTATTTTCAGCGGTAACATCTCGTTGTGGTCCTGGCTTCGTCTACTTATCATGTGCGTACAGATGCGACCAGCTCTGTGACCACTTCAAGAAGACCCTTGTTGCTAAAGGCAGATGTGTCAAAGAGGTAACAAAATATCAAATACCTACTTGTTATTTGTAATAGTTAAGTTTGTTTATTGTTTACATAATCTATGGCAAAATTAAGTAGGCTTAAACATAAATCGTAGTCAGAGTCTAGAATTAATGCTTGTTTAAATTTTCACTTCAAAATCTAATATATAAAATTCTCGTGTCACAGTTTTCGTTGCCATACGCCTCGGAAAAGGCTTGACCGATTTTGATGAAATTTTTTGTGCTTATCCGGTATCTATGAGAATCGGCCAACATCTATTTTTCATCCCCCTAAATGTTAGGGGTATTTTTTTTTTTTACGAAGTTGCGTGGACCAGCGTCCGTGGACCATAATTAACTATTATAAATTAATTATCTTTTACTCTTAATTATTTGAAAAAAATCATTCAACTATAATATACCTTACTAGAATCCATAAAATATTTATTTAAATCAACAGAAATGCGTGGACGGTTGCTTCGAAGAGTCAATAGCTAGTATAAAGTGCGGAAATGGTTCGTACTGGAGAGACGAAAGAACATGCGTGCCAATTAAGGACTGCACTTGTTATAACGACGGAAAGATTGTTAAGGTAAGTTTCTGTTGTACGAGGTCTTTTGGACCTCGCATCATCTTGGCTCTGCTAAACACCCCAACATATTTTTCATGCACGTGGTCTTTTAGGCCCCGTGTGTTGATGGTGGACTTTTTAAATATCTTAATAGCAATTCCAGCTGTACGAGGTCTTTTAAGCCATTAATCGATGATGCTGGGAAAGGTTTGTTTTTGTATTAGTAATGAAGAATACGTACAATGACTTTTCATAGTGAATATGAAACTGTTTCATCTCTAACGTATAGAGCCTAATTAATACTAGAATTTAGATAAAATAAAGAGGAAATTAATAAATATGTAATTAGTAACGCAATAGTAACGGGATATTATCTAAATGTTATGCCTAACTGTTTCCTAAAGTGTCGAATAATAACTGTAGTTTTATTTTTCATTGTAGTAAATGTATATAAATTATAGAATATAGTAATTGTATTATGCTTGTGACGTGGTAGGGGAAATACAATTTTTTTAATCTACTTAACCGTTTTCGACAATTGTTTTTATAATATAGGGTGGGCCATGAATTAGTTAACATTTGAAAAAATCGTATAAAGAAAACCATTTGACATATTTTTTAAATTGTTTATTTACAAGAAAGTTAATTATTTAGAATTTATTTTTTAAAAATAACATCATCTAAATGACAACCTTTTCGATTTTTGCACTCTTCTAAGCGAACACCGAAATTTTCGAATACTCGTCGACAAAGAGACTGCGAGATCGCCGACATTTCTTCGCTAATTTTTTCCTTTAGTTCACGTAGTGTTTTTGGTTTATGGATGTAAACATGGGGTCATTTGAAGAGTCGTGTTTACATCCATAAACCAAAAACACTACGAAAAACGAACGAGTGCAAAAATCGAAAAGGTTGTCATTTAGATGATGTTATTTTTAAAAAATAAATTCCAAATAATTAACTTTCTTGTAAATAAACAATTTTAAAAATATGTCAAATGGTTTTCTTCATACGATTTTTTCAAATGTTAACTAATTCATGGCCCACCCTATAGAAAGCTATGTTATTTGTAAGCGACATATGTACAAAAAATAATTGATATATTAAAATAGGGTAAAGGGCCTAATATAAATTCCCATCCCAACAGCCAGGAGGTGTGACATCATCAGGATGCACCAAATGTCAGTGCCTGGACAACGTCATGTACTGCGACTCCCAGGACTGCGTGTCTCTAGACATCCACGACCAGGGCTCCACCCACATGCCGTACATCGTGCGAGTTTCCACCACTACCACTCCAGCTCCTACCACTCCGGCTCCTACCACTACCATCGCACCGCTGATTATTAAGACTACTGTGTCACCGCCACCAGAATGCTCGCCTGATAAGTGAGTATTCTTCATTAGCTATCATCAGTCAGTAGTCGTCTAATACTGGACATAGGTCTCCCCCAAATATTACCATAATAACCAGTCCTGGGCTATCATCAGTTCGCCTAGTGTGAAGTCTTCAAACACTGCGCCTACTGGAACAGAACTCATTTTTTTAATTTTTTTATTGCAAGATAGATAAACGAGCCTGCGACCCACCCGATGGTAAGCGGTCACCGTCGCTCATGAACCTCTGCAATGCCAGGGCAAAGAGGGGCCGTTATCTATCGCCTACCCATACAAGACTTTTCTTAAACCTCGTTTAAAGAGAGACATGTCATAGCGCTCCGGGAACACCCCAGACGGGAGTCCATTCCAAATCGGAATGGTACTTCACACTCCATTCATTCATCTTTAAAATGTCATACAATTGTTTAATTATGACAATAGTATTACAAGTTTTTCTGTTTCTATTTTACAGAGGAAATATATTTATGAACTCCAGAATGCCCCACAGTTGCATCATCTTTTTTTGGATAGATTGAAATCACCGACTTTTCACCTGCCCTATTAATCGAACTGCACTAAAACCTCCTAGCACCTTTCTTCAACGTCCAACCCTGACTGAGGTCAAACGTTAAGGCTTACATATCGATCCGTCACCACCAAATTTGTTACTGTTACTTAGGTACTATGCGAACGCGAATATATTGTTATTTCCTATTACCTACTGAATGGTTTACTCTGTGTGCGAAGAGCGCTGATGCCTGTGACACAGTTTAATTACTACTGCAGGCATCATCATTTCATTAGTTAAGTCTAAATGTTATTTTATTATAAGGTGCATCTATTTTATAAGTCCTATTTTGGTAACCTAAGTTGTCAAATAAATAAATTTGAATTTGTACCATCTGACACATATTTGACATACAGAGACGAGGTGCCTAAGATATTCATCATATTCTTCCTACAGTTACATCAACTTAGTGATGGGAGACGAGCCTCTCCCCGACTCATCGTTCACCGCCAGCTCCATGCTGAGTCACATCTTCGCTCCACACTACGCACGCCTTAATCAAGAACCAACTGACTTTACTGGTATGTCTTGTATTTCTTTAACTTTTTATAATAAGCATTACTATTTATTGCTGTATGTAGCCTTTCGCGATGCCTATACAGCTTTTATTCATAACAAACGTAACCAAACTGTTGACTTGACGTTTCTATAAAAGTTAAAGCAACCGATTTCTTTCAAGTTTCCCTGGACTTCTCTGATCTACCATTATCAAACCCTGGTTTCCGTAGGGGACCATCTTTAAAATCCCTTCGAGGAATTGCGAATCTTTCTTTTCTGAAATCTGTTAAAACTAGTATTCAACCATTAAAATTAGAACCAAATCACACAGAAACGATTACCACTAGCAACAAATATCAAGACAATACTTCAAACTCTACACAAAAAATATCCATTCCAACAGCCGCCAGCTGGAATCCTCTACCAACAGACGAGAGCCCCTACATACAAGTAGAGCTGCCTCGTCGAGAACCGGTCTATGGAGTATGGCTTCAAGGAAGCCCTGTCTTCGACCAGTACGTCACCAGCTATGAGATCATGTACGGAGACGATGGGACCACCTTCTCTACTATCAATGGCGCTGATGGCAAACCAAAGGTAATGCTTATAAACTCACATAGAACCGTATGTTACAAAGCAATTTTGACTATGGAGTATGGCTCCAAGGAAGCCCTGTCTTCGACCAGTATGTCACCAGCTACAATATCATGTACGGTGATCATGGAAACACCTTCTCTACTGTCAATGGCGCTGATGGCAAACCAAAGGTAATGCTTACATAGATATAGATATAGATCACCCGGCTGAAGTGGGATGAATTAGAAAAAAAAGTTTAACTGATTTAAAAAAATATAAATTGGTTCTAAATTGTATTTCAACAGATCATTGACACTGACTTCCATTCCCAAACAAAACCATTCGATTCTTCTCCAAATTAAACTTTATTCCCCAGATATTCCGTGGTCCCGTAGACAACACGCACCCCATGAAACAGATGATCGTTCCCCCTATAGACGCGAAGTACATCCGCATCCGGCCGCTGACCTGGCACGACGAGGTGGCTGTTCGATTTGATATCATCGGCTGCGGGGAGGCCGCTACCACTGAACCTGAACCTTTCACCGTAAGTCACCACATACTACATACTCGGAGTATAAAACAAAGTATCTTGCCGTATCTCTCTATGTATGCTTCAAACTTTAAAACTACGTAGTGGAATCTGATGTGGATTTTTAATAGTGATTCAACAGAAATGTCTGAACCTTTTTATGACGTAAACGAAGTTGCACGGGGCAGCTTTTAATTTATGTTTCTGGAGACGTTCTAAAGTACAGTCCACAAGACAAGTTTAGGCACCAGTTTTTCACATTAAAATAAATAGTGTGTTTAAAAATAACGATGTAATGATGATTTCAATTATGAGGCTATTTAAACAAGATACAATTTACCGTGGTTGAGCTAGGTCAGGAATAGGGCATGAATATGACGTGTCACGTAACTTTTTTTCTGAAAAATTTATATTACACCATACCCGATTCATGCTTTTACTAGAACTCAAATTATTTTCGTTTTGGCCCTTGTAGCGTCATGTTCAATACTGAAATTCTTTTCATTGTTACACAGGACTTACCCCTGGAATGTTCTGAGCCCCTCGGTCTTGTGGGTGACCTGCCTCTCAGCAGGATCAGAGTGAGCTCGAACAGCGAGTACAGACATCACCTCGCCTTCAACGGGAACAAGGGATGGAAGCCACTCTTTAACACTCCTGGGTGGATCTTGGTAAGGCTTCATTTTGATCAGCACGAATTAGTTTATTTTATTTTTTCCAGATTTTTAATGACATAGTACAGATTACAGGCTTCATCGCTCATGGACCTCTGCAATTTAACTCGGTATTCCCCGAGAGCTATGACTTGTCCTTCTTCAAACGTGGCTTAAGGAAATTCCTTATGTACTATATGATTGTCAGTGCCAATAATATAAAATCAAAATACTTTTGTGTTGACGAAGTCGGATTGTCTTAAATATTAATAAAATCCCTTTCAGTTCGACTTCACAGCTCCCCGTAACATCACGGGTATTCTCACCAAGGGAGGCAAGGACGGCTGGGTGACCTCTTACAAGGTCCTATACACCACAGACCTGAACACCTTCAACGAGGTCCTTGACAAGCATGGCAATGAAAAGATCTTCCCTGCTAATGTGGACGGGGTCATTTCTGCCAAGAATGAGTTCCGACCTCCAATACGAGGGAGGTACCTTAAGGTCATTCCACTGAAGTGGCACAAGAATATTGAGTTGAGGATCGAGCCTATTGGATGCTTTGAGCCGTATGGTAAGTAGTTTTTTAGCTTTAAGGTTGTAGAGGGCGGAATGTTGTATGTTAGACAAATACTACATAAACATTGTGTATCAACAAATCAAGTTCAAAAAACTGTATGAAACATTTTAACTTGAAAAAATTGGTTGCCTGTAAAGTCGGTATACGGGCGAAAGTTTTACGTGACAACGACTCGGGCATGGTTAGCCCGCCTAAGAGCGAGAGAGACAGACATAAAAAGTGAAAGGCACGCGTGCCTCTCACTCGCTCTCATTGTGAGCGCATAACGTGAGCGAAGCGTAACGCAGTTTCTTGAAGTGTCACCCGGCAAACCAATTTATAAGACGTTGTCACGTCAAAATAAAATCGATAACTCAGATGTATACAAGCAAAATTAACGGTTCCAAGTGGGCCTACTTCCACTAACCCACCCTGTATAAAATAGGGTAAAGCACCCATTTTACTTCAACAACACATAATTGCAGAAATAACACAAGACGAGCGTAGAGATGAAGATACGCGTGTATTAACGAAGAATGACTACGGTGTTCTCGAAGAAGAAGATATGAGCAGTTGCTTCGTGTGTCCCGGAGTGGAGGCCACGGAGTGTAGCTGTGAATACCCGCAGTACTACGACGGAGAGAACTGCGTGCCTAGGGTGCAGTGCCCGTGTGTCGAGTCCTTCATTACGTGAGTATAGATAATACACTTTCGGACCGCTGTGTAAAGGCAATTTTTGTCAGACTTCCAAAGGAGGAGGTACTCAAGTCGCCTGTATTGTTTTTTATGTGTCAGGTGAAAGATGCTGGTTCAACTTAGGTCCAATTTGATTTTTTTAAGATCGAACAAATACTTTTGGATCTGTGTTTAAAAATGTGTATTTTGTACGGACAAAATTTCACGATTTGCTATGCGTTTTTTGGTGTTCTATTTTTATATGAACCGATTTTGATTTTTATTTTTTTGTGAAAGTAGACGTTTTGAACATTATCTCATATAAATTTGATAGCCTTAGCCACGTGAGAGGTGACTAAATCGACTATGTCTGTACTGCGTAAACTTATTGCTAGCCATTGTACCACCAAAATATTTAAATTAATGTCACTAAAGTCACGTGGCAAAATTGTGCATTGCATTTTTCAGGAGACCCACACATTATAATTCAAGCATATTGCTTCAGTAAAATAAATTTAACTATTCATAAAACAAAAACGTGTATCACGAAACGTAAAGTTAAAAATGTTTATGTTAATTTATGTTAAGTTACGTAATTTTGCATGTGGATCGAAACGGAAATTAGGCTGAGTCATTTTTACGTGCATAACGAAAAAATATTATGCTAATTGTTTTATTATTTATCTTAAAATATGGGAGCTGGGTAATAAAATTTTAATTAATATTTTCTGGAACCTTCCATGAATAACTTTAATTTAAAAAAAACTATATTAATATCTAGCGGGTATTCCAGAACAATATTAAAATGTATCTATAGGTGTATTTTTTATTTGATATGTATTCATTTATTTTCACTTATTTTTTACATTATATTAAAAAAAAAAAAACAAAGAAATAAAATTTAAAAATACAATATAAAAAACAGAGGACGGAGACGAGGTCTACGACCCAAGCCATCAGTGGTCAGGGCTCAAGAGAGAGGAACCTCCTCTCAATACGTGTTGTGTCAAGAACGACCGCCTTCTGAATCAAGCCCTTTACCCAGCCGGGGAGTGAAAGCTTCTCTAGATGACGGTCGAAGCTTTTTGTTATTAGGCCGTGCACAGATACAACGATCGGAACAATGATGGTCGATTCAACACGCCACATGTCGGTCACCTCGTGGGCCAAGTCCATTATTTGATATGTTATTAATAATCGTTGTTTAGTCTCGCTTACCTGTCACTGCAACAGAAAAAAAATACTAATACAAATTCGCATACATACAGTCATCAAAATAAAAATCCATCTACAAAGCACATAATAAATTTAAATAATATATTAAGTGTCGGTTTAATTAATAATTTAACGCTTATAAAACACAGTCACGCTTAGATAATGTTATTGTGACGGCTACATCATAACAGTAAACACGACTAGTTTTTCGCGAAAACACAAACCTGCGTTCTAGGATGATGTTTTTCATCCTACTTATTGTTATTTTGTACTTATACACAACAAGGAACCATAATTATTGGGCTAAAAGAGGAGTGAAACATGAACAACCTCTTCCGTTCTTCGGGAACCACTTGCCCAATCTTCTGCTACAGAGAAACACAGTTGATGTTGGTGCGAAATTATACAAAGCCTATCCAAAGGAAAGGTTTGTTGGCTACTACATCGGGAATACGCCACAACTTATCATCAGAGACCCAGAAATCTTAAAATATATTTTCAACGTCGATTTCAACTACTTCACCAGCAGAGGAATGGATCTGAATCTCAAAAAGAGATCACTTTTACGCAACCTTTTCTTCGCTGGCGGTGAGGACTGGCGTTTTATGAGGAATCGATTCTCTAGTGCTTTTACTCCCGGGAAACTTAAAGCCATGTTCCCTTTGATTGTCAAATGCACTGAAAAACTCGTGAAAAGATTGGATATGCAATGCAAAGAGGTTGAGGCTTATGAACTGATGGCAGGATACACGATGGAGTTCATAGCTTCGTGCGGCTTCGGCGTTGATCTGAATACGATATCTAATACGCACTTTACTTACGTCGCCAAATCCTTCTTTGACAGAACCGATCTACAGACTTTTATAATAAATCTGGACGAAATTTGTTCGTTCACAAAAATATTACCAGGGATTCAAGATGTCAACAGCAAATTTAACTCTTTTATACTGGGCATTGCAAAGAAAGTACAAGAGGAAAGAAATTACAAACCGAGCGGAAAAAACGATTTCATGGATATTCTGCTTCAGATGATACAGTCAGAAGACAAGGAGAAGCACAAATCTGATGCGGAACGTGAGGAAGATCTATGGTTTATAGCTGGACAAATATTCGTGTTCCTAGTAGCCGGCTATGAAACATCAGCAGTGGCCACCAGCGTGACATTACATCAGCTCTCTTTCAACCAACAACTACAAGACAAAGTTAGACAGGAAGTAGACACGGTTTTATCCAAATACAATGGACAATTATGTCATGACGCAGTCTGTGAAATGACGCGTCTGGAAATGGCTTATAAAGAAGGAATGAGGATCCAACCCCCAGGATGTCACATTAGAAGAACATGCACAAAGACTTACACTATACCTGGTACAGATATAACCATCGACCCTGGCGTTAAGATTTTGGCTCCTATACAAGTAATACAAAACGATCCTCAGTATTTCGACAGTCCTGAAGAATTTAGGCCTGAGCGGTTTTCGCCCGAAGCTGAAAAGGATATATCTGAATTCGTGTACATGCCATTCGGCAGTGGTCCTAGGAAATGTCCAGGTAAGTTAAGAATATACTGTATTTATTTATCTAAACCTTTTGTTAAATTGTAAACATCTAACACTACAAATCGATATTTCTGGGGTCAAAGAATAAATTACACCCTTTGAAAAGAATTTCTCGACTAAAAAGATTCCCGTAGAACTTAGAATTTCACAACGTTTAATATACTCTATAGAGAGTAAAGAGTGATTATAATTTTGTAGTATATTCAATACTTTTAGATACACAAAAAGCTAGTTGCGTCCACAACTATCGAATTGCAAATTCATCTTTTTAATACATTTTAAATAGTATTTATTTCCGACAGGTGCACGACTCGGTAATCTTCAATCAATCGCTGGCCTAGCTTCTATACTACATCGTTTTATTGTTGAACCAACTCCGTCAACCAGAAGAGACTATAAGATAAAAAGATCTTCCTTCATAGTACAAGTTATAGAAGGTGGACTCCCCTTGCATTTCAAACCGAGGAACACATAACTATATGTAGTCTGCATCTATACCAGTGATGAAGTTTTTAACTCTTTTGGCAGCTCTTCAAATTTTATTTTATTAACGTATAAAGATAGTAATAAATTATTAATATTTAGTAGTATTGTTTTATTGTTCTTTTTTCTAATATGTAATTGATTTGGCTTAATGAGATACCTTTACAAAGCCGATTCAGTTTTTAAGGGCAGATTTAGCTTTTTTAAGGAATTTATTCGCAACGAATATGTCAGAATAAAAGTTTAACCGACTCCAAAAATAACAATGGTTCTAAGTTGTATTTCAACAGGCCATTCACCCCACATCAGCTGGTCCAAAGTTTACATCATTCAATTCATTCGTAGCTGTCGCAAATTTGTACATAATTAATTTATATACAGATACTCTACCATTATTTACGGTTCCAACATAATACGTTATGAGAATAATATTTTTCTAGTCTTTATTCTTTTGTGATAAATAAATGAACATAAGTTTCAGATTAATGAATATTCAATTATTAATTATATCGTTTACTATATCACAACAACAATGTTTTATTGTAATAAATTTCTTTAAACACTCGCGGTTATCTACATCACTTACACTATTACTAAACGGGTTCTTACCACGATTATTTTTAATTGAGAGGTCCCGATATTTCAGCCCTGTTTCAAGCGCCATGATCACGGGAAGACTGATACTGTCAGTGTGGTATGTCGAAATGTGAGTTCGAGTTCCAGTGGTACCGGCAAACGAACGAGAAAGAGGGTAGACAGATTTATCTGCTCTTAAATGACCTACCCGCAGTTCTTCAGTCTTCCCGTGATCATGGCGCTTGAAACAGTGCTTAAATATCGGGACCTCTCAATTAAAAATAATCGCGGTAAGAACCCGTTTAGTAATAGTGTAAGTAATGTTTTATTGTGATTTATAAATGTTATTAATGTAAATGATTTGAATGATGAAGGATAATTTTCTTATCTGTTTGTATATGTGTATGGCGAAGACACAGGAGTCGGGACACTCAATAAATGATATGTGTGTACCATGGTCTGGCTCTATAACCCGTTGTTATCTTCATCCCTATTTTTCGCTATAAAAGATAGTCTTATAACCTTTAAGCGTAAGACAGACAGAGTTACTCTCGCATTTATAATATGAAGTAGGAATTTGATGTAATCAGTAGTATTTATCCCATAGATTTATTCTTATAATTTTGATCCTATCGGACGGTTACCTTTGGTGACAAGGAACTGTACCAACCCATTACTGCCCACTGTTGGGCTCAGGTCTTCTCAGAAAAGGGATTAGGCATAGCCCACCACGCTTGCCACTGGCGGATTGAAGACTTCGAATATCTTCAAAGGATTTTTTAGAATCCTTTTCACGACACGCAGGTTTCCTCACGATGTTTTCCTTCACCGTTTTTAGCCAGTGGTGTTGTGAAAAATTGCACATAAATCTTTTTCATATTAAGATTTAGAGGTACAAGCCGGCCGGTTTTGAACCCGCGACCTCCCGTTCGGGAGGAAGCGCTTCGACCACTCGGCCACCACGACTTCCATGACGATGATAATATCAATTTATAATTTATTCGCACAATAATATTATGTACAATAACAGGTGCACTATTACCATCTCTAATTATTGTTTCAATAATAAATAGTCACTCAACAATAGAACGGTTCTTATTCAGGTACCCTGTGGGATCTAAATTCCGAGGTCCGAACTGTGACGAATGCGATTGCAACCTCGGAGGTATCACTGTCTGCAAACCGATGAAGGAATGCAAGTGTGATAGCGAAGTAAGTATACGTGAAAATGAAGTTTCTTGACCTATTTTTATAATTTTAATCCTTTACACTGAAGAATATTAGAGTCCTTTAGCCAGTATCAATCGAGGGGACAAGTAACATTTAACAACTCAGCAACACTAACACTGATGATACATAATAAATAAACCTGATTTCCACTATAGGTGTTAGTGATATTAGGCCAAAGGGAGATCTCCTTGCGGGCGAGGTAGTGTATGCTCGGTCAGGCCGAAGCCCACTGTAGTAGATTTCAGATGTCGTATATATGCGAAGATTTTTGCAAATGTTGTAACCGTGATTCAGGATCTCGCGCGCTATTATTGGTTGCCACACCACAAACAGTATTAGAGAACGACGGACATCTTTGTTGACCAACTCTCCTTTTTTTTTTTTTTTGACGGGAGGAAATCGCCGGACTTCCACTCGCCCCGCGAGTGGGGTATGTGGGTGTCGAACCGCACTAAAACCTCCCGCCAATCACGCTCGACATCCGATGACGTAGGGGTGACAGGACGCGTTCGCGATCGTCGCTCACGTATCGCCCCGTCACCCCCGGACGTCGAACCGGCAGCCGTCGGTGAGAATGACCACCGGCTCACTCGGTAGACGGACCTTACAGTCCGCCGAGATGGGGCCGTGTGTTGGAGGGTCTCCCTCGGCTCAGGCCGGCCCAGGACCAGCCCGGGTCGGGGAGCACGGCTTGCCATCCCCCGGATAGATGGCACGGAGGGTGCGCGCTGATGCCTAGCGCAGCACCCCTCGGATCCGGTGTTGTTGGACCCGGTACTCTTAGGGGGCCAGATCCCGGGACATCTCCCGAGGCCGGCCCCCCGCTCGACGTCGGCGGCGGCGGGGTCGGTCGGGGAGGGAAGAGCTCTCCCTCTCCCGTCCCGCCGCCTCCTTCTGCGAGATGGTGGACTCGCAGAAGTCGAGCATAGCTTTCCAGGACTCGTCGTCGTCGAGCATCGATGCCACGACGCCCGGCAACGACAAGTCCTGCCCCACTTGTGCGACCAGGACACGGCGCTGCTCCTCCCATGCGGGGCAGACAGCGAGCGTATGCTCTGCCGTGTCCAGGTCGCTTGTGCAATGATGGCACCTCGTCGTCGGCTCGACCTGTATCCGATGCAGGTACTTCCCGAAGCAACCATGCCCGGTCAGCACCTGCACCAGACGAAAGGTGAGACGTCCCTCGCCGCGACTCACCCAGTCCTCCAGGACAGGGCGAATCGCCTCGACGGTCCTTAGACCCCAGCTGGGGTTGGCCAAGCGCCTTGACCAAGCCTCCAGCACGGACCGCCGAGATTGGGCCTTCCGGTCCCGTACCGCGGCTCTGAGGGGACGCACAACGCCCAGAGCACGGAGGTCGCAACGCCAACGATAGTCGTCGGCGAGCGCCTCCGCCTCTAGATCCCAGGGCGGCGTCCCCGCCAGCACGCACGCCGCCTCGAAGGAGACGGTGCGGTATCCGCGGATGACTCTGATAGCTACGACGCGCTGCGGCCGGTGCAGGAGCCGGACAACGGTTGCTGTCCGGTTTCCCGGTCCGGCCCAAACGGGCGCGCCGTACAGGGCCATCGAACGCACCACCCCCGCGTAGAGGCGGCGCACGACACGGTTTGGTCCCCCGACATTCGGAAGCAACCGGCTCAGTGCGCCGGCTGTCCTCATCAATCGGGGGACGAGTTCCGTAAAGTGGGCCCGGAAGGTCCAACGGCTGTCCAGTATGAGGCCGAGGTACTTCAATCGCACCCCGACCTCTATTGGGACGCCTCCTACCACGATCTGGGCCCCTGCAGGTGGCGTCACCCGAGCCCTGTGGAACCACAGGGCCTGGGATTTATTGAGCGCCACAGCGAGACCCAATCTCCTAATGCGACCGACGACGAGGGCCACCCCCGCTGTGGCGAGACGGGTAGCCTCTCTAAAGTCTTGCCCCCGGGCCATGACCAACGTGTCATCAGCGTAACAAATTACGCTCAGGCCCGGGAGCAGGGCGCCTCTCAGCACCCAGTCGTACCCGAGACCAACTCTCCTTAAGAACAAGATCCCTGTTATTCTCCCCTATCCCTATAATTCAAAGTGAACATTTATTCAAAAAATTATAAATATCTTCCAACTCTCCAAACAGTATCTTGTACCAAAACTGACATCGTCAACCTGTGATTGCACGTGCGAGCCTTGCACAAACCACACCAAGATATGCAAGACCAGCAAACTGTGCCTCGCTCTCGAGTCCTGGTGCGACGGCATACAGGACTGTCCTGATGATGAGGTGGACTGTACCACTACCACTCGAACCACGGTCACTGAACCTATAGTGGTGACCACGCTGGCTCCTACCGTGGCTGTCACTTTGCCTCCTACTACGACACCTCAACGTAAGTAAAAGATAAGAGTGTTATATCTAGGTTGTAAGTTTATGAAGAAATTGTTCTTCCCAAAGATCTAGGAGCCACAGTCAACCATTCATTTTTCATATCATTAGTCAAGCCTCTTTTACGAGGACCAGGCAATCTGTTTTAGGTCAATTTAAGTATATATAACTTCACATATTATTGTCTTCTAAAAAAATCTTTTCCTGCGACAAAATAGTAAAGATATCTTAGACAAAATGTAAAATCCCAATTAGGATCGGATAGTAGACTTTGCTCTCATAGAAGAGAATAGAGCCAGCACTTGACAATCCTGGGCTAGATAGGATAGATAGTAATGTCCTCTTGTGCGATAAAAGTAGCATTACGGAATTTCAGATCATCTTAAGAAACAAGTTCCCGAGCCAGACATTAACCCTCCGAAGAAAATACGACCAGGTCCGATTAGTTTTTGTTATAGCTTCAAACTGAAGCAAGCTTTGGCCCACTTTCTCCATGATAGCACTTTTCGTTTTCTCTTTCCTAAAAATATTACTGGTCTAATTCTATTCCATTGTTTCTTCATTAAAAAGTTATAAAGTTCTAACATAGACTTCAATGCAAACCAACTTCATAGTAGTTAAAAAAAGCTTTTGCCCACGTTCTCCATGATGGCACTTTTAGATTTCTCATTCCTAAAAAAACCACTGGTCTCTACTCCAATATATATTATATTATATATTATTTCTGAACTGAGAAATTCTTACCTCATAACAAACTTAACTTTATAATAGTCCAAAAAGGTTTAATATCCTATAACAAAAAAAGCAAGTCACCAAGTCAAAATCATCACATCTTCACAGCGCTAGAATGCCCGAGAGTGGAATGCCCTCCCGGCTACGTCGTCAGCTACACCAGCGGCTCCTCAAGCTTCTCGCGCTCCATGCTATCAGACCTGCCCCCGCCTAGACCTCGCTACTCCTATCAGAGGTACCAGCGAGGGTACTCCAGGGCAGGCCGGACTGGTGGATACGCCAAGACTGGATACTCTAAAGGAGGGTTCTCTAAGGGAGGATATGGTAAGTGGAACTCTAGTAAGTAGTTCGTAGGTAAACGCTTTTTTTCTGTAATTATTTCAATAGTTTATAATACTCAATAACTATTAACAGGTCTTCAGGAGAGCTCTACTACAAAGGAATTATTCGCTTAAAAATGTTTCCCATATTGTTTACTTTTTGAAAACTTAGAGGAAACCGACATGAATGGAGTTATACAAAGCATACGCCATTGCAAATCAATCTAAATGTTAACCTAAGATCTAAACAAAGAAATTCTAGCATCAAAACGATCTTCCCAGGCCTCCCTTCGATCCCTCAAATGAGCCAAGCCTTCACTCTCGACAAGCCAGCCATCTCGACCAAGCAGCCCGCCACCAAAGAGGAATGTGTTCAGTTCAAGTGTATCCCCAAGCTGCCGCCTCTGAAGCCGGACGAGGTGACGCAGATCACGTGTCCTGTGGTCAAGTGTCCTAGAGGCTACGCGATCAGGCTGGAGAAGGTGTCGACTGGACGCAACAAGCAATGCCCACAGTGAGTGACCTTTTTTTTGACCAGGAGGAAATCGCTACCAGTCTCTCACATATTCTTCGTGTACTATGTTCCAAGGTAGGGCAGAGGACCTCAACAGTGTTTCACCTCTTTGACCACTATGACCTGAGTTGGGCGTTCTTTAATTCTGCCCACATCTAATTTGACATAAATTATTATTTAACTTTGAATTGGTTCCTCTTAAGTTATAATTTTCTAAAGTAATAATTGATTTTGAAGATCAATTTATTGTTGTTTGAGAAATCTTATGTTGATTAAAGTAAATAACAATTTCTCTTAATGTTAAAATTGTACTTGTTAAATATCTACTAATTCTACTGTGTGCGAGGTCAAATCGACCCCATAATGAACTTTAACTATATATTTTTTTGCGAATGATACATGATATAAAACGGGCCTGTACAATGACTTTTTTTTTTTTTTTTATTGCGTGATAGATAAACGAGCCTACGGCCCACCTGATGGTAAGCGGTCACCGTCGCTCATGAACCTCTGCAATGCCAGGGCAATGAGGGGCTGTTATCTATCTTCATGTTAATATCTTTAAAAATACCTTCTTAATTGGATTTAAACAAAAAATATGAACCTAAACTTCGCACTGTATAATCATGATTAGTTGTTAATTCTTTATGCTTCAAGGAGTGTACGAGAAAAAAAATACATTACTGAATTATAAAATTACAGAAATATAAGATGATTCACCTCATAAAGCTTACACAAAAAATACTACGCCGTATTTTTTGCTATTTTATTCACTACTTCCATAATTATTATAGTATCTAGACTTACTTAATGTATATTTAAACAAAGAATATTATTATTTTGTTTTTTTGCTTTATCATTCTTAAAGATGAGTTCTTAAAAAGGAAATAGAAATAAATTAAAACTAAAATAAAATTAATTAAGACATCATTAAACAGTAAATTAAATTACAGGAGCAAACCGGTCTCTGAGGGGCCCAGATAATATTTTCAAACTGTTTATACAACGTAATTTTTTTCTTATTGTACGACACGATCTTTCTAAAAGTATAATTAGATTATATTTGTGTTGTATGTTATAAATTACCAATTTTTTATCAACTGATTCAAATTAAATATCGAATAGAACTACCAGAACCCTTGACGTCAAAGCCTACAAGAATCATTGAATCTGTTTCACTATACAGGGTGGATCTGTAACTTTGGTCAATCTGACGTGGGGTGAATGACCTGTCGAAATACAACTTAGCACCATTTTTATTTTTTGGATCGGTTTTAACTTTTTTTTTCTGACATTGTATGGAAAACGTACGACTATCGTTACGGACTTCCATACTATGATGATTTTTTTTATCCAATTTCTTAAATAAAAGTGGCTCTAAGTTTTATTTCAACAGTTCATTCACCCCACGTCAGATTGTCCAGTTACAGATCCACCCTGTATAATTGTTACTATGTAGGTAATAGTAGTAAGTATTTAGGTCTGTATAGTTTAGGGAATATTTTAAATACATCTCAATACTATAACGCTATTCCAGGTACGAATGCGTTCCACCTCCCGAGCGACCTGTCTACTGCAACATGACCGGTCGTACATTCAACACGTTTGACGGAATGGAGTACAAATACGATGTGTGTGTTCACATGCTGGCCAGAGACAACAAGTTTGACGCCTGGCTTATATTCGGTAAGGTTCAAATTATGTTAACACGTCCAATGCGGTACGGGGTCGAATGGGCCTCGCGCAAGATTTAGGTACAGTTACCTGTTTGGAAGAGGTGCTATTTATAATGATGGTTTGCAAACGAGATCTTTACCGCCTCGTGCAGTGGTAAATTAGAGTAGGCATAAGAAAAAAATAGTCAAGATGGCTTTAAGTTATAGTCCAATCCAAAAATAAATTACTACAAAGCTTGTTGTCATTAGAAAATTGTGTAGAAAAACTTGAGGGGTTTACCGAATTTAGTTATTTTTCCTCCTCCCTCCATTACAAAGGTCATAGCACTGTAACAACTGAATCCATTTACTCTCAACAGTCGAAAAGAATTGTCGCCTCGAAGGCTGCACCAGCGACCTGGTCATAATGCAAGACGACCAAGTAATAAGGGTGAAACCGAACATGATGATCACATACAATAACTACGAGTACACCATCGAGCAAACCAAGAAGATCTGCTTCCAGAAGAACAGCTTCGACGTGGACAGACTCGGGAATGGAGTCTCTATCACTTCGAGGAAGTACAACTTTACCGTGCTCTTTAATAAGGAAGGAGATGTTAAGATTGGGGTGAGTGTTGAGACTAAGCTTGTATTTCCTTCTAGTGGCCTGCGCAATTTCGTCTGCGTCACTTTCAATTAAAATGTAGCCTATGTTCTTTCTCAGGGTCGAAATATTTTCTGTGCTAAATTTTATCAAAATCGGTTGAGAGGTTAAAGCGTAACAGACAGCATACAGATAGACAGGCAGACAGACAGAGTTACTTTCGCATTTATATTAGGTAATCACCTAGTAGGGATCTTGTATAGTCCTATTTTGTTCAGATATCTTCTTGTGTTCCTCTGTGGGAAACTAAGGTCTACATGTGTTCCAAATTTGATATCTATAAGATAGGATCGAATACTTTAGTATGATCTTATCCTTAACCGGATCTCTTTGCTCCTATTTTGCTACTGATGTTAAATTCTTTATATAGCAGTCTTGTTGTCCAACGTTTTCAAAATATCACATTTTTTTTATTGCGTGATAGATAAACGAGCCTACGGCCCACCTGATGGTAAGCGGTCACCGTCACTCATGAACCTCTGCAATGCCAGGGCAATGAGGGGTCGTTATCTATCACCTACCCATACAGGACTTTTCTTAAACCTCGTTTAAAGAGGGACATGTCATAGCGCTCCGGGAATACCGCGGATGGGAGTCCATTCCAAATCGGAATGGTACGGGGAAAAAATGATCTTCTGAAGCGAACCGTGGAAGATCGCAGCGGTTACAAGTAAAGGTGGTGAACCTTGCCCCTGCGGCGTGTGGACATGTGAGGTTCTTTCATGATAGGATTCTTTCGATTCAACCTACAATTATTTTTCAAGCTTTATTAAACCTACACACTCTTAAGTCTTACCACGTCTGTTGTGTGTAGGTGTTCAAGAAACACATGGGTAGTGTTGACGGTCTGTGCGGAGCCTACGACGGTTCCCTAGTCAATGAGCGTCGCCTGCCCAATGGTCGCGTGGCCACCTCCATCGATGAGTTCGGTCGCGGCTGGGCCAAGCCCGGAGTACCGGCTGATACTTGTGCAACTAAGGTCGCTGATGCCAAGAAACAGAAGAGGGCTTGGGATCTATGTCAAGTTGTCACGTAAGTAAATAGGGCAGGAAAGTGTTTGTGTCAATTTAATCTGTAATAGGTGTGGAGGGTTTACAAAGACCTGACACGCAGTAGCAGAAATATTGCTTCACTAGATGAAGTTTAACCACTCGTCTGTGGCTATCACATGTCACCTACACACCTTACAAAATAATGCTTAGCTTAAGAAGCTATTTCACCGAACCCATTAAGCATCATTCATCACCAGTACAGTACATAAAGTAATTAAATAATTTAAAGTTTGCGTTTTAACACTTATAATATAATAGATTTTTAAATGTGACGTCACGAAATTTAGAACCCTTCCCTTGTCACAAAATCTCACTCTCGATAAAAATCCCCCCCTTAAAGTGTGACGTAAATTATGGATGAAATCATCCCACAGCGAAGAACCATTCTCTCATTGCGGCAAAGTGTTGAACCTGGACAAATGGAGGCACATCTGTTTGGAGAAGATCTGCGAGTGTACCGACCTCGTAGTGAACGGAACCAAACGCACGGAACAAGAGTGCCGGTGCCTCGTGCTGGAGCAGATGGCGGCGGAGTGTCTCGCCGCTGATTACAACACTGATCTGACCTCGTGGAGGATCATGATGGATTGTCGTGAGTATTATAGTATTGATAACGCTTTAAGGCTAATATGGCGTATAAAAGTAAGCAACGGATTTTGATGCGGCTTTTTTAATAGATGGAGTGATTAGGATTATATTGGAACAACGATAATTCTAGAGGTTTATGACCTGATATCGTAATAAATAAATTTTTTAGCAGTTTAGAAAAAAACTTAAATCTCATTTATTTATTAAACGAGAGTGACCATTTTTAACTACAAATCGGCATTGACGGGGTTAACTTTAAATCTATTTCATATTTTTTATTAAAATTCCTTAATTAAGGTTTTGAAATAAAACAATGATACATCTGCTTATTGTACCTATATTATTTTTCTTGATTACGTCTGATAATTATATTTTATAGTTGGGAAACTATTTAAAAGTAATTAAAATTATTAATGTTATTCAGGAACAGAAATAAATCAGTGTCCTTGCTTTGATAATCAAGGCTGATCACGATTAAGCAATATTTAATGTTATGAAATATTTAATGACTACATTTATCTAATGTTGCATTATAAATGCTGAAAATGACTTTTTTCATAATATTAAAATCACGTTTTTACAATAAATGGTGACGTTCCAAGTTCCGTTGTAGATAAAATTTAATTATACATTATTGATGATGTAAATGTCGACTTTTTATCGTCGATCTCTAGGGCATTGATTGGGGGAGGATATTTTGCTTTATGTTTATTTTTGAATTGCTGCTGATAGAGAGCAGAAATATTTATTTCTTTACGTAATATTTAAAGTCTTCTTTCATTAAATAATTACTAAAACGTGATCCTTATCAAACACTAGGTTTGAAGACAAATGATAGTTTGATAATGGGACACAAAAAAAAACGATTCTGGTATAAAAATATTTATGTTCCATCACCATTAGTTAAGTTTAAGATTGTACTTGTATGTAGTGAGTTATGGATAAAGACTCATAAGTGGATAGCCATTAGGTGGCGGGGGTGACGGGACGAGATGTAAGCTTCGGCGTGCAACACGTTGCGTCACCTCGCTCAACCAATCTCGTGCTGGGTTCTGTCCTTCGAACACTGAGCGTTAGTGACACGAGGTTTTAGTGTGGTACGTCTCCCACATACCCCACCTGGGTGGATGGAAGACCGGCGATTTTATCTCATCCAGTTATTACCGACCACATCTCTAAGGTGTACATAGTTTCTTCATTTCGTAAAGTGTTCGTTTATTCTAGCGGCGGAATGTCCGGTTCCGTTCGTGCACTACGACTGCTACCGCAAGCGATGCGAGACGACGTGCGCGCCGTACCCGGCCGGCTCGCTGACGTGCGCGCTGCAGGAGGGGTACTGCGCGCCCGGCTGCTACTGCCCCGAGGGGAAGCTCAGGCAGGGCGACCAGTGTCTGCTGCCGGCCGACTGTTTGGACTGTGAGTATACAGGATGTCCCTAAACTATGCGACATGAACGGGAAGTACCTTAAATAGAGATACGATGTTTTGCTGCAACGAAACATCATTTTATTTTTGAGGTTTAATAATACTGCATTCACAGATTTTTCGTAAATTGTTTAGTTTGAAAATCGAAGTAACAAAATCAGCATAAATCAACACCCTGTATTTTTATGATGCCAATTGAAAGAACAGTTGATTACGAATACATTATTTTTTTCTAGGCACATGTACTGGTGTAGGCTCACCGGCTAAGTACACGACCTTCGAAGGAGACGACCTTCCATTCCTCGGGAACTGTACCTATCTAGCTTCGAGAGACAGGAACCAGACTGGGGAACATAAATACCAGGTACGTTATACCAAGTACGAATCATACTAGGTACTACTAGTATTACTAGTTACGCCTACTAGGTACCTGATACAAGTACTAGGTTTGTAAAATACCAGGTACGTTTTGTAAAGTGTTTGGTACACTGAATAAAATTCTTCAAAATTCAAACCATGATACGTATTATTGTAAATCAGTCCAACTATACACTATTACTACTAACTGTTGTATCCTTAGGTTTATGCTACAAATGGACCGTGCGAAGATAATTTCAACAGTGTATGCACAAAAGTCGTACATCTCATTTACGAGAAGAATGTTATTCACATCAGCAAGAATCCCATCACTAAAAAGGTAAGATTTTAAGCTATAACTACGATTAATTTCAATAGACAAATCTAAAAATAAAATTAAAACTTTAGGGTATATCTTTATAACGGAAGAGTATCCCTATATATTACTTGTGTGTCTGATTAGTAGATACCATTGAATTAAAATGAACAACTGATTCTAGTGATATTATTTATTGTCACTCTGTGTGGACGCGAGTGTATGCTATGCTCTTAACGGAACGACTGGGGAGTCGCGCTACGCACTGCACTTATATATTATATCAAAAGTGCAAGCATGCAATTGCGTCCCTACAAAACTGTCACAATCTCACTTATGTCCTTTTTACAGTTACAAACAGTGATAGGAAGCACGGTTGTGTACAAGTACCCGCACAACAGAGAGTGGGGCTCTATCAATCTGTTGAACGGACAAGATGTGTCTGTCTCGTTGACGGATGTACATGTTGAGGTAACTCAAAATTTATTTTACTGTAATACTAGTAAGTACTGTAGTACAGTATTTTTAGTAATATTGGTAAAATGGCACAACTCAAATTATAACGTTTTTTTGTGACTACGTACTTAATTTTTTTTTAATGATTGTATTTTCAGTTTTTTTGAAGAAGCTTAAGTATTTTAGAATATTAATTTGATAAAAGTAAAAATTAACTTGAATTTCAGTTGTTTGGTTTATTGTGTCATTTTTTTTTCAATTCAAACAAATTTTTCATGTTTTTTCGTAATGTGCCACTTTTACACAAAATATTTGTCCATCCTCAGCTGTCAGTGTCACAAGCGAACCTTCAATTCGCGGTCCGTGTCCCGACGTACCTGTACGGGAATCGAACCGAGGGTCTCTGCGGAGTGTGCGCCGGCTACCAGGACTTCCTGGTCACCAGCAACGGATCCGTCACTGAGGACTTTGAAGTGGTTCGTAAGAAGTTGTAATACAAAGAAAATTATTGTGTTGTGGAAATTATAAAAAAAGCAATTATGTTTTATTAAAATAGTTATTTATTTATGTTCTATAAATTATTTTCTATTTGCAAATAGGTATATTTTTTTTTTTCAAGATAAGTCGTCTCATAGTTTTTTGTTATGAAATCGCTTTTACAACAAGGTCAAAATGCGAGCGGTTTAAGCGTTTTGTTGCTGAAATTGCGTTCTAACGATTTTTAACGGTATTTGGGCTTTTAATGCTTTTTAGAGATAAACTCGTATTGAAAATAAAGGACATATGCTATTAAGTGTACATTACGTTTAGTTAGTAGGTAACTATGCCTCATATCCATATTCTCTTCCAGTACGGCAAGAGTTGGCAAGCGACCCCCTCCAAGTTATCGGAACTGGACGTACCGACGGACGAGCAGTGCGACGAGCCTCCCCCCCCGCCGCCCTGCGTGCCGCCCCCGCCCACCAACAACACCTGCTACCAGCTCTACAACCTGGACAAGTTCGGACCGGTACGTAGACACTCATATACTTATACGATGCATTATTTTGTAGTAGGAAAAAATATATGACTTTAATCCCCCTGCAAGTGGGGAATGTGGGAGTTGAACCACATTTAAATCCTCTAGCACTCACACTTAGTGTCTAGTAATACAATGTGTATTGACCGCTAACGGCAATGGCGCCTTTGGCTATCTGAAGGTCCTTGATGATGGACCGCGTTTGACCCTCAGAATACCACGCTGGGTCAGAACCAGCGTGGATCGAGGAACACTGATTACTATACCTCGATTGGAAAATGGTGTTGTGGCAACGCTTACATACACCCTCTCGGATCCTTGGAGGATCTGACACTTTTGGGGGGTAAAACTCGGGATAAATCCTGAATACAACCCTCCCAACCCAAGGACGGTGGGCTCTTGCAAGAAAATGGGAACTACCAACCTTGAAAGATCATTTAGTCTATTTTTTTTCCTCATAGTGTCACGCACTAGTAGACGTGCAGTCTTACGTGGAGGCGTGCGAGGCGGAGGTGTGCGCCGGGGCGGGGCCCTGCGACACGCTGCAGCGGTACGCCGCCGCCTGTGCCGGACTCGGACTCTGTCTGCCGCACTGGAGGGGAGACCTCTGTCCTTACACCTGGTACGTACACACAGAAACAACTCCATAGAAAGTTCTCCAAAATGTGACACAGTATGCTCCTAAATAAAGCTAATTGGAAAGGGTCGAAGGACTATGGTTCGATGCACTAGTCTGACTAATACTGTGCCATCCTAAATACCAAGATCACTAACGCTTTGCATAACGCAGAAATTGTGAACAGTACTTTACTGTACTGTAACAACCCATTACTGCCCACTGCTGGGCTCAGGTCTCGTCCGAAGAGAGGTTAGGCATAGTCCACCACGCTTGCCTAATGCGGATTGGAGACTTCACATATCTTCAAAGGATTTTTAGAACCCTTTTCCGATATGCAGGTTTCCTCACGATGCCAGTGGTGTTGTGAAAAATTGCACATAAATCTTTTTCATATTAAGATTTAGAGGTACAAGCCGGTTTTGAACCCGCGAACTCCGGTACGGAAGGCAAGCGCTTCAACCACTCGGCCACCACGACTACTGAACAGTACAAAACATAAAAATAATAATATCTAATTTTTAAGAAGTATATTACCTAGTCATAGATGACCACGACCGCAGCATTAAGAAAACCGATACAAGATGCCTCAAAATAACATGTAAAACTATTCTTATTTCATAGTGAGGAACCATACGTGTACCGAGCGTGTGTGGACTGCGAGAGAACTTGCGACAACCACGAGGAGTTGGCTCTTAAACCAGAGACTTGTACTAATAAACCAGTTGAAGGATGCTTCTGTCCTGATGGAAAGGTAATTTTGTGTAAATACACTTTTTTTTTAATTATTTTATATGTCAATTGTTTTACTTAATTTTAAATGTTACCAATATTATTAAACATTTTAGCCCCACGTTGGGCGCCAACTTCAAAATACAATTGTTATCAAAAGCATTATAGTAAAATTAGGCAATGGTAACAATATTACTAACTTATAAAATTCGCAATTATTATTTTCATTGCTTTATGAAATATGTATCATTCCTACCCCACGTTGGTCGTCAATATTAAGTAGTAGTATACAATCATGCATTGTGAAATGAAATAAATGTATTTTTATTGTTTATGCATATGTAATGTAATTTATTTAATTAATTTTATCACAATATTTATACTTCATCGTTCAGGTCCGAGTAAACAACACATGTATTGAACCCGGAAAGTGCTTCCCCTGCGGCGTTGATGATCATTACGCTGGAGACGAATGGCAGGTAAATAAATTACTTTATACATTTTTTGTTTTATTGTCTTTACATTGAGATTTGCAGATATAATACTCTTTATTTTCATTTAAATTAACTTTAACTAGCTACAAGAAATGAAATGGACATTATTGCATTGTTTGCTAATTTGGTAATTTTAGCTTAAACTTGTATTACCCATGTGTGTAGGAGGACGCGTGCACCCGATGTGCCTGCGACCGCAGCGAGGACGGACACACGGTGCTGGTGGGTTGCCACCGCACCACCTGCGTGCCTCCCGTCTGCCAGCCCGGAGAGAACCTCAAGACCTCGCCCCCGCCGCCCGGACAGTGCTGTCCCGAGTACGACTGCGGTATGTATGTAGGACGCACACACCACCTGCAAGCCTTTCTTAACACTTCTAATTTAACCCTTAAAAATTATCACCATGAAAACCATTTTTTTCTGTACAAACTAACTTCTTTTCTGTTTTCAGCTGCGAAACCAATCGCACAATGTAAAGAGACCAAGAAGATCGTTTGTGATTTCGGTCAAGTGCTCAAACAGAAGACGAACCCTAGCGGATGCAAGGAATACTATTGTGGTAAGCCTCGTTCATTTCAACACTCACATTTAGTGATTTACAATTGAGGTGTCTCATTCTGTCTTTGTTTTCTTGTAAAGCCTTACTTTTACTACTATAATAAATTTTACCTAACACTATTTGTAAAGTAATGTCTCACATTCAGAATGCAAGCCTCTAAGCGAGTGCGAGCCCATCCCTACCGAGAGCGAGGTGGAGATAGTAGAGCCAGGCATGCAACGTGAGGTAGACGACACAGGCTGTTGTCCTCGCGTGTCGCTCGTGTGTCGGCCCGCCACGTGTCCGCCGGCGCCGCACTGCCCGCCATACCACACGCTTCGTACTGCCAACATCACGGGCAAGTGCTGTCCCGAACATAAGTGCGGTTAGTACTACACTAATACAAGTTATTAAATTATTGCTACGACTACTACGACGTAGGGGATAAGATGTGAAAATGTATTGTGCCCCACGTTGGGCGCCAATATTAAATTCCTTTAACTATGAATCACTTTATGTAAAACTTCTAACACAATGGTTTGAGTTTTTGTTCAAATAAATTGACCTATTATCTTATATTGATTAAAATCTCTTTGGCCCCAATGTGGTATTTTAAAAAAACCATGAAGTACAAATTTATGTATAAGTAATTCAGTTTCATATACAAATAACGTAAAAGTTGTCTTCTTTTAATGAAGTTTAATTAAATTTTCACAGAATTACCCAAGAACAAATGTATCGTTACTTTGGAATGGGAAGCCTCTGCTAAGGGTGGAGAAAAGCCAAGAAAAGAACCAGAAGTTGTACTGAAAGATGTAAGAATTTATTAATTATATTATTGGAGCCACTATTTTGTACTACATTCTGTGGTGTATCAAGTAACATTAGATCGTTGAGCGCGAGTATATCTAATAAAATTAGTCCGACGGAAATATCCAGTGTTAGTAACTGTTATATCTCCAAACAATCTCAGATGTTGGGCGTGACATTCTGAATACAGCGGAAGTACTTATAAGCTTTCATGCACAGTATGACATGTACATCATCGTGGTAACATCCCCCCCCTCCAGGTGGAGTCAGCCTGGCTGGACGGTCCGTGTCGCTCGTGTCGCTGCTCGCAGTCGGGCGCGGGCGGCGTGTCGTCGTGCGCGGTGTCGTCGTGCCCCGCCGTGCAGAGCTCGGAGCTGTTCGTGCTGGAGGCGCGTCCTGTGCCCTTCGCCTGCTGTCCACAACCCGTGCAGGTCGCCTGCAGATACCAGGATAATGTTTACAAGGTATGATAACACTTTCAATGCTGTGCGATCGAAATAGATCTAATCAGAACCATATTCCTCTCCAGTGCTATAATATGAAAGCAGACGAGCTCACGGTATAGCCAATCGTCCGTAGAGTGGGCTGTGAACTAATTTATTTGTAAACTCAAAACACTTTGAATTGGATTTTGGATCAAAATAGATCGTTCTTAACATTTCAAGTTCGTAAATTTACATTCCCCCTCTCCAGTGCAAATAACTGCACACTCAACCCTAAGCAAGAAACAGTAAAAATTCACAGTCTTGATTATTTTAAACAACATTTCAAAGGCAATTCTAAATGTGCCTATTATTACCAGGTCGGAGAGAAGTGGAAGTCTCTTACGAACGTGTGCGAGACGTACGAGTGTGTGGAGGACAAGGACGGCAAGCTGGACCGCATCACGTCCGTACAGAACTGTGTGAAGCATTGTGAACCTGTAAGTACTTCACTAAGAAAAATTGTTTTTGACCCAAATTGACCTTCTATTTGGTATCTAAGTTGTTTTTGTAGAACGAAATTATCACCCATTAGCGTGCAATTAGTAGCACTTCGCATAAACCCGATTTGCGTTTTGGCGTCAACCACAAGAGGTTTTAGTGAGGATCAATTCTCACTTATCCCAACTAAACAGACAAAAAAATAAGTATACCCTAGCTAAAGATATTGTCTTTTCTCCCAGGGTTGGAAGTATTTCCCTGCTGAAGCAAACAGCGGTCAATGTTGCGGTAAATGTAAGCCGGTGTCGTGCGTCGTGGACGGACACGAGAAGCCGATCGGAGACAAGTGGACGTCACTAGATTACTGCACCAACTACACATGCGTAGACCTTAACGGAACCGTATGTGATTTTTGGCATTCAAAGTTTTAAAGATTAGAATTGATTCATATTATAAGTATCATAAGAAAATCGTACAACGTAATTGGTTACGCGGTTTTTAGCGTAGCTTGCCGTCTCGTTCTCGCTTGCTTAGTCTTGGTAGGATGAAGAGAGGTGGCGAACTGTCATCGCACGTCGCTGCCGTCGGCAGTTGGTCTCGGATAGCCTGAGACGACTCACGCGCATTTTATCGCGACCGCATCCCGCATTAAACCACCGCTCAGTTCATATCCGCCTTTCGAGAGCGCGCACGTATACGCTGCCTCTCACCGCTACTGGCCCACGGCCGGCCGTTAATGTGAACTCAACAAACCTACGAACAATATAACTTGGACAGTGTCGTAATCAGTGTGTGTGTGCCCGTGTTGAGCTGCGATATAAGGTAAGTCACCTCAATTTACTTGCCAAGACGCCACGCATCAGGGACCTGACGGCACGTATAGCTTCGCCAGTTGCAACGCACAAAGACATTGTTCGGGCTATATTTTTCTTCGCATTATTTCTTCGCACCACGCCTAAATACAGTCCACTTATTATATCATCTCGCATCCACACATTGCGACCTCAAGTTTGAGGCTGCACCTCATCGCATATATTTTACGCATCTATATATTTCGGCCTCAAATAATCTTGAGGCCGAACGCACCGCTGGCCTTTGTATGGTCCAGTAATATTTATCAAGATCCCTGATCCCTAGTTTAACCTAATCTAACCTAACCCAACATCTATAAAAGCATCATAACAAAGTGAAATTATTAAGAAATTGTTTTTAGTATTAGTTGAAAATTCACATACAGGAGGATTCTAGATTGACCTTAACTTGTAGTATAGACTGAATTTTAGCGAACTTGTTGAATTTTAATAGGACTACATAACTACACAGAAAACAAGTGAAAAAAAAAGAGAGTCATTGCAAAATATAATGTCCAGTCTTGTAACTGTAATATCTAATGATTGAACTTCTTTCCAGCTACAAGTACAAAGTTCCAACGAGACTTGTCCCGAGATATTACCGGGAGAGAAGTTGAACTACGTGCTCAAAGAGACGAAGGTGCCGGGCAAGTGTTGTCCCAAGGTCGAACGAGAGGCGTGCAGAGTGGGAAACAACGTATACAAGGTAAATTAACTTATTCATAATTCTAATAATATTAATACCTATCACTATTTTGATAAACATCCAGTGCTTTATTCAGTCGCATAGGTTATAATTGTTATAAAGTTACGACGAATACTGCACATAACTAGACTCTTAACGGATTCCTTTTTGAAAAACAAATCGATTATTTATAAGATTTTCTGACAAATTCGATGATTTCATTGATTTTTGAGCTTTTAGCGAAATTTTATACCTAATTTGAATTAAAACGTATAAATTAAACCAGGTTGGAGAAAACTGGACGTTAACAGATAATGTGTGCGTGACTCACCGATGTGTGCGTGAGAAGGATTGGCAAATACGAACCACTACTTCAGAACAACGATGTGAAACTAAATGTCAACTTGTAAGTATATTTTTACCAAAACACGAAGCTTAGTTAAACAGATTCAAAGGGTTCGGATTTTTGGGTTCAATATTGGCAATTTTAAGTAGCAAGTTTATATGGCACTTTATGCATTTTTCGTTTCAGGGTTCAAAATACTTCCCTGCGGAGAACAAGTCGGAGTGTTGCGGTAAATGTAAGCCGGTGTCGTGCGTCGTGGACGGACACGAGAAGCCGATCGGAGACAAGTGGACGTCGCCGGACTACTGCACCAACTACACATGCGTAGATCTTAACGGAACTGTATGTGATTTTAACCGTTTATAGTTTAAATTGGTTCTCAATATCTAAGCAACAGACAACGTAATGATTATCAAAACGTCCTAACCTAACCTAACCTTACCTCTAAGACACACCCCATTCCTAGGCCTACGCCGGATTTGTTATGCGGACGACACATTGGTCGTAGCCCGAGAGTAAGATTTTATTGAAACTGCCTGTCTTGCCATAGCCAGGGTGGCCCTCGTCGTCGGTAAGATTAGGTATCTAGGCCTTGAGATGGCGCTTAAAAAATCTCAAGCCGTCTAGTTTTACGGGGTTGGGTAGTTGCCAGATGCCGATATTGTGGTTGAAGGCGTCCGAAGAGGTCGAGGTGCAGTTGAAGTATCTCACCTTTGTCCTGGAGAGTTCCTCATCCCAGATTAACTTTTGGGAATCGGAGGTGAAGCTCGCTCGTTACTATCTTTAGCAATGTAACCTTGTGAATGGTGGAATATCTCCTGAACAAATTGGAAAGTGCTTCTCATTGCCAATGGACATTTTAAAACCAGATTTTTTTTTTAAATTTAGTTAAAAGATTTTTCAAACCTACAATGTTTAATTTTGATATTGTTCTCCAGCTCCAAGTACAAAGTTCAGATGAGTCGTGTCCGGAGATATCGGACGGAGAGAAGTTGAACTACGTGCTCAAAGAGACGAAGGTGCCGGGCAAGTGTTGTCCCAAGGTCGAACGAGAGGCGTGCAAAGTAGGAAACATAGTATACAAGGTAAATGCACTAAATTCATAAATCAATTGTACTACTTACTTATAGTTCTCTAAAATTTCTATCAACATTTATCTAAGTCATATTTGTAATAGAGCCATAATGGCGAGTACTGTTTTGAACACTATTCCAAACGGAATCCTTTCCGAAAGTACTTACCTAAATTATGTTGAATATTTTATTGAATTATAATAGAAGAATAAACATAATTTATGTAGATATATAGTTAAAGCCTATTTCTGTTTCCTCCAGGTTGGAGAAAACTGGACGTCGCCGGACAATGTGTGCGTGAGTCACCGATGTGTGCGTGAGAAGGATTGGCAAATACGTACCACTACTTCAGAACAACGATGTGAAACTAAATGTCCACTTGTAAGTTAATTTATACTATAACTAAAATTTACTTGAGTAACTTTAAAATAATCTTTGATTTTAAAGGTTTTGAGAAATGTGCCGATTCATAGGCAATACTTAAATAAAAGTTATTCTAGTTAGAATTCTCGATATACAGCAATATAACCTCAAAATGACAGCGCTTCCTTTTTACCAATAGCAATGCGTCTTTTTTATAGTTCTTTGATCTTCAACTTAGTATTAAGATTCATTAGCTAACCAAAATTGGAGTTTGTCTAGTAGTGCCATCTATAGGTGACATTTGATAGCCACATACGAGTGTGTTCAATCCATATTGAACATAAAAAACTTTTTATATTTATTTTGTATTCAAACTTTTTTGTTTTCCATAAAAAAAGTGAAATTTGACATAGCGCGAGATAAAATCATCGCGCGCTATGTCAAATTTCACTTTTTGTCTAGCCATATAGAAATAAGTCGCATTTTAATTTTTCTTTTACTTTTTATATCATTTTATTGTATTCTATAATTACAATAAATGAAGTAATATTATGTTGGGGTTTCAATAATATCCCAACAGAGTGATTAAGCTATCCAGTTTTGTATTTATCACGTCATCGCTCTACAGAGTAGTTTCATTCAGTATTTACCCTGAAAATCAGATAACTTTAAAACAACAGTATGGCAGACTTTCTTTTCGATACGTCTCTCGTATATCATTAAATACTGAGGCTCAACTATTTGGTTCATACAACGCGATGCCTATTTCAATACCTTTTTTTATGGCCCCAATCGCGTATTAATGTACATGCACGCTGATTCCGCCAATGTCGAGTGTTAAAGAGACATAATTCAATATCACACATCGTCTTTGTACTCATATTTAGTTGTCAAGATGGCGTCACTGTACCATCGTTAGTATGGACTGTTAACTATTCACAACAACAGTACTGTAACAACCCATTACTGCCCACTGCTGAGCTCAGGTCTCCTCCGAAGAGGGGTTAGGCATAGTCCACCATGCTTGCCTAATGCGGATTGGGGACTTCACAACAACAGTGCTTGTTGTGAATAGTTAACAGTCCATACAAAATATTTGTCATTTTAAATAAATAATTTTTGTTTAACAATCTTAAATGGCAACTTTTTAGGATATGCCTTTGTTCAGAAATTTAGATAACATTTATTCTTTTCAGGGTTCTAAATACTTCCCTGCTGAGAACAAGTCGGAGTGCTGCGGTAAATGTAAGCCGGTGTCGTGCGTCGTGGACGGACACGAGAAGCCGATCGGAGACAAGTGGACGTCGCCGGACTACTGCACCAACTACACATGCGTAGATCTTAACGGAACCGTATGTGATTTCAACCGTTTACACTTTTAAAAAGAGGTTTAGTCCTAGTTACTCAAATTTTTCAAAGCCACCTAACCTAACCTAACCTAACATAACCTAACCCAACCTAACCTAACCTAAACCAACTTCTGTAAAATTATCTTAGCAAAATGCAATTACTAACAAGCTATTCTTAGCAATAGTAGGTTATGATGTAATTTATTTCTAGCTCCAAGTACAAAGTTTCGATGAATCGTGTCCCGAGATATCAGATGAAGAGAAGTTGAACTACGTGCTCAAAGAGACGAAGGTGCCGGGCAAGTGTTGTCCCAAGGTCGAACGAGAGGCGTGCAGAGTGGGAAACAATGTATACAAGGTAAATGCACTAAATTAAAATATCATCTTTACCAATTTCATGTAAAAAAAATATGAAACTTTATCATATTTGTAAAAGAGAGAATACTGTGTTGAACTCGATTCTCCACGGCTTCCTTTCGAACAACAATCCTAATAGTGTTTATATCGAAATCAAGATTTTTTTCTAAATTTACCACATATTATGAGAGTGTTCTAAAACTAAAAGTTAATTAAATCTTATTTCCACTAGCTTGGAGAAAACTGGACGTCAATAGATAACGTCTGCGTGAGTCACCGATGTGTGCGTGAGAAGGATTGGCAAATACGAACTACTACTTCAGAACAACGATGTGAAACTAAATGTCAACTTGTAAGTACATCTTATCATTCATGAAACTACAATTTCGTTATAATAAAAGTAAAATTAAGGTTTATGTGATGTTTTTTTTTTTTGCTTTATTTCTTTCGGTCGTAATAAATGTTGGGCTAAGGTTTAAAAAAATATGATGTGATTGTAGTATGGGCCTGGATATGGCTGATTTTTACACCTGAATAAGAATATCATAAGTACTTCGAATCAAAATATCACTTTTCTACAAATCTGGCCAGTATATTATACAGAAAATCAACCTCAAAATGGTGACGCTTCCATTTTACCACCCGCGATGTGTCTGTCGTTTTCTGTACTATAGTTATTTCTATGATCATTTAGCAATCCTGTGGTAAAATCGCATAATTTGAAATATGATAGAAATCACAATTCCAAACTGTACGTATAGGACTTTGAAATCATTGCTTTTTTTGAACATAAATGAAGATTTTGGTAAAGTAGGGTAAAGGCACTCTATTCCGTGGTAGTTTAACCGGTAATTCCGTGGTATTTGGTTCCTAATATCCGAGTGTACAAAATAGAAATTATACTTTTCTCTTAATATTTAGCTATTTATCAGTTACCTACTCATTATTACTACGAAACTAAAAGACAAAAAATATCGCAGAAAAAGTATTTTGATGTATTGAATATTCAAGTAGGTCGTAATCCTTACGAAGGCGACAAATTTGAAGCAAACAAGTTGTAAAAGATTTAAAAAAACAAAAGACTCGAATCCGCTTATCCATCATTAGGAACTTGTACATTTTTAGCCCCGTTTACGTGGTATTTTAACCATCTAATTGGTTTCTTTAATCTTCAAAAATGTGAGTAACTGTACCGTGTTTTGCATTCAATAAGCGTATTTGCAAACAAATATAAAACTGAACAAAATCGTCAAGTAAAAACCCTATTTAAAAAACGTAGTTTGTGCACCATGCCCAAAAGTATGAAGGTTGCTTTCGAGACAGGTTGTAGCGAAAATATTTAACATGTAATTTGAAACAGTATGTTAATACGAACAGATTAATTAATCTATACTAATACTAGCTGCCTCACGCAACTTCGTCTGCGTCGAAAAAATAAAAAAAAGATAGGGGTGGACTACTCCTAACATTTAGGGGGATGAAAAATAGATGTTGGCCGATTCTCATAGATACCGGATAAGCACAAAAAATTTCAACAAAATCGGTCAAGCCGTTTCGGAAGAGTTCAAGTTCGAACACCGTGACACGAGAATTTTATATATCTATACTAATATTATAAAGCTGAAGAGTTTGTTTGTTTGTTTGTTTGTTTGAACGCGCTAATCTCAGGATCTACTGGTCCGATTTCAAAAATTCTTTCACTGTTGGAAAGTCCATTTATCGAGGAAGGTTATAGGCTATATTTTATTTTCAAAAAAAATAGGGATCTGCATGAAAATATCGAATATGTAACAAAAGGTGAAAAATCGAAAACCTATTTATGCATACGCTGCAAAAACTATTGACAGTAGAACAAAATGATGTACTACGGGTTTTTAGGTCTTTTGGAGACAAACAAAAAAGTCCGCGACAGCATATATCTAACTATCATAGTTCAGTCACAATAACCACTTTTATGTTTTTAAAATTTAATATTTCGTTCCGAGATTGAATTTAACGTTAAATGAGTATCGTTATATTAACCCTTATCCAAATTAAGTATTTTGTTATCAAGAGTATTAATGTAGAATTAAATTACTTTTTGTTTTATTCCAATCGGACTTTTCGTTTAGAAGTTATTACGAGTATAAAACGCAATGAATATGCGGGGCACAGCGAACCGCGAAAATAATAACTCGACGGCATTGCAAGTACTGTTTGAACCCCTTTATGACGCAGACGAAGTTGCGAGGGTCATCTAGTTATACATATAATGGAGTGTCAATGCATGTAATTTAGAAAGAGATTAAGAGTGTAATTTTTAATAGATTGAATGTTTGAACTGAAACATGCCTGAAAACAACACTTTTGTAAATAACTCCGAATTACCAACCGTTTCTGGAAACCCTCGAAATAAGGTGCCTTTATCCTAGCAACTTCTTTAGACTAGATTTTTGTTAAGAAATCTACAGGAAAGTTCTTTGTTTCAGGGTTCAAAATACTTCCCTGCTGAGAACAAGTCGGAGTGTTGCGGTAAATGTAAGCCGGTGTCGTGCGTCGTGGACGGACACGAGAAGCCGATCGGAGACAAGTGGACGTCGCCGGACTACTGCACCAACTACACATGCGTAGACCTTAACGGAACCGTATGTAACATTTAAAAAAAACAATCGTTTTAGTAATAATATTAATTTAGAATCAGAGGTCTTCGATTTTGTCACATTTCCGTAATTCCCTTCGAAGCTTAACCAATAGGTACACCCTCAGTAACCATGTCAGAATTGTAATGTTAAGTAGAAGTTGTTTGCATCGCATGCACAGTATATTGATATTTTCAGGACCATAGTATACTTACCAGGCTGTTGTGTTGTACTAGTATCCGTTCATACTACGTACCAAGTCGTACTCGCACTCGTACTTGCTCATACCTGTTCCAAAAACCAGTTACAAAAGTATTTTGGAACTGATCTTAAAAATGTAACCCCCTTAATAAAATTCAAATTTTCACAATACATCACAAATCAAAACACGAAAGTAGTACCTAAATATGCGTCAGATCGTACAAAATAGCAGAGACAGATGGTAAACGCAGAGCGCTGTGACCTATTCCACTCAACGGTGTCTTCAATCAATATTAAGAACTAACGATGCTTTATCCAATTTTGACCTTCAATCATAATTCTTAGAGCAAAATTAATATTGATATTGTTCTCTAGCTCCAAGTACAAAGTTCAGATGAGTCGTGTCCGGAGATATCGGACGGAGAGAAGTTGAACTACGTGCTCAAAGAGACGAAGGTGCCGGGCAAGTGTTGTCCCAAGGTCGAACGAGAGGCGTGCAAAGTAGGAAACAACGTATACAAAGTAATAATTTCATTGAAATAATATTATTAATAGTTCTCATTCATCTTCACTGCTAGTTGGCGCTGAAAACCAGCGCTCGGTGTTTGCTGTGGTAATTCCACAGTGAACATCGCGCATTAAGCTGAGTCCCGACTAGTTTGTGATGCAAACCAGTGTTGTTAATTTGTAAACTTAAAATATGATTATTTCTGTATGTGTTTTCTTCACAAATAAAGCATGTCTATGTCTATGTCATTTTCAGCCATTTCAACAAAGTGGACATCACTAGCAAAAGCATTATTGGTGTATTAATCTAGCAAAAATTTACAAAAAAATAAACAAAGTCCTATCCTATCTATAATATATAATATATATATCTATATATATATATATATAATTTCACTGTTATTTTGCAGTTTTTAATATGTAATTGAAAATTCAATTTACATTCTAGGTCGGAGAAAACTGGACATCAACAGAGAATGTGTGTGTGACGTACAAGTGTGTGCGTGAGAAGGATTGGAAAATACACACTACCACATCAGAACAACGATGTGAAACTAAATGTCAACCTGTAAGTTAATTTGCTTTCAATTTCACATAGGGCGAGTTTAATTCAACTTAACTATTGTTAATAACATTTTTTTTTAGGGTTCTAAATACTTCCCTGCGGAGAACAAGTCAGAGTGTTGCGGTAAATGTAAGCCGGTGTCGTGCGTCGTGGACGGACACGAGAAGCCGATCGGAGACAAGTGGACGTCGCCGGACTACTGCACCAACTACACATGCGTAGATCTTAACGGAACTGTATGTACTATACACTGTTTTAGAGAAGAATTTAATCCTTATAATTCATCTTAATATCCAAAAAATCCAACAATAGTCAATAATATAACAAAAAAAAAACGTCATAACCTAACCTAACCTAACCCCTCAATAACAAAATGAAAATGAAATCTTTAACAAGTTAAACTCGGCACTAAGTTATGAAAAATCATTGTAGTTATTAAGTTATGCAATCTAACAGATTTTTTACGAACTACCCTACATTTGACACGTTTACTACAAAAACTTAACTTATTACAGCTCCAAGTACAAAGTTCCAACGAGACTTGCCCTGTTATATCGACGGCCACTAAGAAACAGTTTGTGTTGAACGAAGAGAAGATCACAGGACAGTGCTGTCCTAAGGTCGAACCCGTCGCCTGCAGAGACGGAGATCAAATATACCAGGTTCGTATGATAACATTATGAAATGAAATGAAATGAAAATGAAATGAAAATAATTTATTAGCAGAAAAATTACATGCGTTTTAACATTACCGGCGACCCCCGCACTAGGACTTGCCTGTATCGCGGGTGATCTGTTATTTTTACAATCACTCGTTAAACCAATATGAGACGCCAACGTCATTCGTAGTGAAACTTAACATGATATTCGTAAAGTTACATGTATACATATGAACCTGAGATGCAATAATTTGTGTGTGTGTGTGTGTGTGTGTGCGTGTATGTGTGTGTGTGTGTGTGTGTGTGTGAGTGAATACTTATGTAGCTGAGTGTGTCACAATGCTTTGTAGGTGTACATAGCGTTAGTATGGATTAGCTGGCATCAAAAATTCAAAATAAATAATTAAAAACATTTCATTATCCGATCCAAACTAGTCCAAGTAAATAAACTATAACATATATATATATATATATATATATATATATTTTTTAAAATAAATAAATACCCCAATACAATTAATAATTTGTGTTTGTGTTAATTAGAAGTCGAAATTAATTCAGTCTCGTCATAGTCTAACGTGAGTAGCCACTTCCTGACTTTAGTTTTGACACCGTACAACAAACAGGAAAGGTCGCAGTACTGAATTACACGACTGTAAATGTATGGGAAGGAGTATGCCCGGAAACGCTTAGCAAATGTAGTTTTTGTTTTTGGGATCTTGATTTGGTTTCGCTTACGGCGGCCAAAACGAGAAGAACTAGAAAACACCGATTCTTTCATGAGACTAGCAGCGACTTTATGAAAGGACGCTGTAGCACGGTGGATGTAAATCTGCCGCACAGATAGTGTTGAGGTGTCAGAGTGAAGACGTTTTGTGGGATACCGATATGGCCTACGGAACATAACCTTGAGGACCGATCTTTGAGCTCTTTCCACGGCTATCAGAAACGTTTTAGAGGCACCACCCCAAGCAGTGATGCAATAGCGCAATAGTGACTCGCAAAGTGCTGTGTATACCATCATCAGGATCTCCTTGCTGGCCCCGTCACGAAGAAGTTTCATAACATGTACAATTCTTCTTACGCGACCAGCAAGGGTATTTATGTGTTTCTTGAATGATAGTTTTTCATCAATAATGACACCCAGATATTTCAGGTCATTTGTCCGTTCAACTTGCGGACACATGCAGTTATTTCTTGATGAACTACTAACGTTACACTTGTGGATTTTTAGGTGTAGTGAGCTAGGAGGACGAGAGACTTTTGTTTTGTGGAAGCAGATGTATTTGGTTTTCTTTGCGTTAAGCATAAGCAGATTATTGCTCAGCCAATTAGCCACCAATGATAGTCCGATCTCTGTTCGCCGAAAAACGTCTTCCCAAGTTGCTCCTCTGAAAATAATGGCAGTGTCATCTGCGTAGCAGACTACTCTGATATCCGAGTTCCCACTAAATAAGTACGCAATGTCATTAATATATAAGTTAAAGAGAGTTGGGCCCAGAATGCTGCCTTGAGGAACGCCAAACGAGAGTCTTCTAATATCACTGATACAATCAGCTACCTTAAAGCATTGTCCTCTATCTGTAAGGTAACTCGAGAACCACTCTAACGCAATACCTCGAATACCTGCAGCTCCCATCTTTTTCAGAAGGATTTGAGGAGCAACCGTATCAAACGCTTTAGCTAAATCTATGAACACTCCCACACACTTACTACCAGCGTCCAAACCAGAAACCACATAGTCCAAAAGATCGTTAACCGCGTCCTCGGTCGACCTCCCCTGTCGAAAACCAAATTGACAAGATGATAAAATATTCCTTTGTTCAAGGTAATTTACAAGCCTTCTATTAACTATTTTCTCCAAAATCTTTGACAGAACAGGCAGAAGAGATATAGGGCGGTAACTAGATGGATTAGACCTATCACCGTCCTTGAATATGGGAGTCACCTGTGCAGTCTTCCAGCATGCTGGAAATTTTCCCGAGGAAAGACTAAGGTTGAACACATGTGTCAAAGGAACTACAATACAATGGCTTAATTTTTTAACCATGACATTGGTAATGCCATCGATTCCAGGAGCACTTTTTTCTTTAAGTACATTTATTACAGCTAAAACCTCGTCAACATCGGTTGGTGCAAAAAAGAAGGATTCAGCAGAAAGAGATGGACAGCGCACCTCCCATGCCAACTCATCGACGCTCTTATGGACCTCACGAAGAATTTCGTCTGCCTGTTTCCTTCCGACGTTGACGAAATAATCGTTGCATAAATTAAGAGAGTCAGACCGAGTCGTGCCAGATGTCAATAACTGCTCGGCATTCTCCGACCTCTTATTAAGTGCACAAATATTTTTAATTGTCTTCCACATTTTTGACGAGTCTCCTTTGCATTCTCTAAGAAGATTGTCGTTATAAGCATGTTTACGACGTCGCATCAGTTCAAGAAGGTGATTCCGGTGCCTTTTGTATTTTGATAGCAGATCTGTATTCTGAGGTTCTTTTTTTACCCTCAAGTGAAGCGTGTCTCTGAGTTTCATGGCTCGGATCAAACCCGGTGTTATCCAGTTTTTTATAGGACGTTTGCGACGACTAGATACGGTTATCCTGGTATTATTTTTAATGGATTCCTCTATGAGATTCATCAGGTGAATAGCAACATAGTCAGGATCCAAAGATTCCAGCACAACCGACCAGTCACACTTGCGCAAATCATCCGTCACCCTCCCGTAATCAACACAATACTGACTGAGTTTCATGCTTTGCCTCGTTACTTTGACATTTATTCCGGCCATAACCAGATCGTGATCTGTCAAGCAAGATGCGCAGACCACCGCTGCAGCTTCGCAAGTTGTGTCAACAATTATGTGATCAAGGCACGCTGCTGCTCTGGTTGGTATATTAATCAAGTTCTTTAAACCAAGTTCAGCTATAAGGCATAAGTATTCATTAGTCTGAGAATCATGGCTCAAGCTGTTTATATTTATATCTCCAATTAAAATCATCTTTTTGTTCTGCAAGTAGGGATGTTGAACTACGGACTCTAAGGAGTTTAAGAAGTTATCAATCTTAGAGTAGGACGGAGACCTATAGATACCCATGATGATCAACGTGTCAGAGAGCTGAAAGATTAGAGAATCGGAGTCAGCAATACACAAGTCGATTATCTTATTTCTTATGTTTGATCGTATGTATGCAACTATGCCCCCCGCTTTATTATTTATAACTGAAGAACTAAGATGTGAGTACTCTGGGATAGTTCTAATAAGAGAACATGACCCCAGATGACACTCTGTTAAGACTATTACGTCGAAGCATATGGATAATCGATTTAAAGCAACTAGAAATTCGTCAAAGTTTTTTTGAAGACTCCTTATGTTAAAGGTTAGAATTTTTAGGTCATAGCCTTCGCCAATGTGAAACCTACAAGACTCAATCTCGTCGAGTGCGCGACAGTCAATTTTAATTGTTTCATCAATATCCTTGATAAGATCTAATAAGACCATTTAAATAAAGGATAATTATGTATAATAAATACGCAGGCTGGATTTTGAGGATTTTTGACGTCGCGAAGGAGTGTAAGATAATTGACACCTATGGGATGTTGAACGTTTATCGTGTGTGTATGTGAGTTGGTGATTGTATTATTGTGTGAGAGTGTTACAGATTCGAATATTGTATATAGATTAACCATATTGCATCGAGATGAATTAGTAACATAATTATTAAATAAAAACAAAAATTTCAAAAATAGTAGTGCAAAAGATACAAAAAATACTAAAATAATATCATAACAAAATTCAAAATTGACATAGGACAATCGCATTTTAAGCTTCATGCTGTGGAACTTCACGCAATCCAGCAGGATTCTGGAGCTTTTCTTCCAAGTCTTTATAGTTTTGAATGCGTATAGCTGGTTTACCCTCAGTTTTACGCACGTATATAACACCGTTTGTAGTCCAGCAGAATCTATAACCAGTCTTCTTAGCCTTGATTCTACATTCACGAAATAACTGCCGGTTCTGTTTCGTTAGTCGCTGATTGAAGAAAATCTTTTTAGCACGATCGTCTACTCCTATATCCTTTGTTGTAAGTGGTTTTCGTGACTTCACATTCCTCAAGAAGTTGTCCCGCTTTGAACGTCGAAGGAAACGTATGACAATCGGACGCTCAGGATGAACTGCAGACTCGGAGGCTTCTGAACGTCTTAATGATGGTTTTTTGGGACCAACTCTTTTGACGTAATCAATGTCTTGTTCCGCAATATCCGAGCCTATCATTTTAGCAGCACATAAAGTAAGGTGTTCGAGGTTTTCGTAATCCGATTCTGGAATCCCAATGATCTCAATTTCGTTTTGTATGAATGATTGCGCTTGAAAATTTAATTGCTCGTTTAACTTCAAAATGTCATTCCTAAGGGCAATGTTTTCCATTACACATTTTTCCTCTAGTTGAATTAATCTGTTGTTGGTCTTGTCTAAGTTAGATATAAGATCATTCATGTGTTCGTTGATTGCCAGTATGGAACTGGATACGGAATCAAGCCGAGTGCTGAAAGAGGACATGTCCTCTCGAAGATATCTGATCTCGTCAATCAAACCTTGCATCTCTGAAGTAGTTCTCTTCGGACGAAATGTAATGTTATGATCGTCCGGACTGTCAGTTCCAGAGCCGCGAACGGGTGTACTGGAGTTGTCTCCCCCTCGTTTCGTCTCACATCTGCACTGCGGACATATCCATTTACTAACTTCAGATCTCTTTGGAACACTTCCACCAATACAGACATCTTTATGAATTAATATTTAAAACACATTTAGGTTACTCGACCCAGTACTCGTTTCATACTAATACTTGTACTCATACCAATACTAGTTTTCATACTGATACTTATACTCGTACTAGTTTTGATACTAATACTTGTACTCATACTCGTACCAGTTTTGATACTAATACTTGTACTCATACTCGTACCAGTTTTGATACTAATACTTCTACTCATACTCATACCAGTTTTGATACTAATACTTGTACTCATACTCGTACCAGTTTTGATACTAATACTTGTACTCATACTCGTACTAGTTTTGATACTAGTACTCATACTCGTACCAGTTTTGATACTAATACTTGTACTCATACTCGTACTAGTTTTCATACTGATACTTGTACTCATACTCGTACTAGTTTTGATACTCATACTTGTACTCATACTCGTACCAGTTTTCATACTCATACTTGTACTTACATTCATACTAGATTTCATACTTACGATATTTTTACCATTCTTCGCAGGAGGGTCAAATCTGGCGCACATCAGACCCATGCAAGAACCTGACATGTTCCCGTGAAGGCGGAGTACTGACCATCGGTACCTCGGTGGAACGTTGCACCACGGAGTGCCGAGCAGGCTGGGAGTACAAGCAGCCGGACGGCGCCGTGTGCTGCGGCCGCTGTGTGCAGACTGCTTGTATCGTTGACGGGAAGCTCAAACAGCCTGGTACGTACTGTGTACCATAGCTCACCATAAGCTCGGTGGAACAACGATCAAGTAACATCACTGATGACGTAAGAGTTAAAAATATGAGTAGTTAGTTAAAGTTAGCATCATTAACGTTAAAACCAGTCCGAATTGCTAGAGCCCCTGTTCTGTTCTAAAACTCAGCACGATCTCAAAATCGAAATCAATCACGAACACAGTAACAACTACATTATAATTTCATTAGTAAAATTATGTAACATTGTAAGAATAATTTGCAGCTAATTAGAATCGAACATTTAAACAACTTCGATTACCACTGTTCCGTCTCATCTAAAACTCAGAACGCAATCTTAATATTCAAATACCATCAGAAAAAAAAACACTATAACTTAATTTACACCTTCAGGTACATCCTGGCAATCGTCTGACAACTGCACGACATTCAGCTGCGACCGTATCGGCGAGGCGGTGGTGGTGACCTCCGCCAAGGAGCAGTGTCCCGACGTGTCCGCCTGCGCTGTGGAAGACATCGTCAACACGACCTGCTGCCAGACGTGCAAGCAGAAACCGCTGGCACTCAGTGAGTATTGGTACTTGGTATTTTGGAACAGGTACTCGAGACTAGATACTTGTTCCAAGACTTCACTTGGGAATAAGTAGTCCAAAAATACTAGTTGGAAGCTTATTGGCATTTGATATCAGTTTTTATTGACACTCATAAACTAATGAATCACTTGATATCGACTTAATGTGTTTTTATTGAATACATTATTTCAAAATTCTTTCAGCTTCATTAAGTAAAAAAGGGACTAGTAAAGCACTAAATTTTTTGATTAGGAGTCCAACCACAATCTAACCTCCACTATTCTTCCCAGGTAAATGCGTCCCCACAAACATTCCATCAGCAGAAACAGTGGGTCTGGTCCGAGTGAGGCTCGGAGCTCACGGCCTCTGCGTCAACAAATTCCCCATCGCCGGCTTCAAGGAGTGCAGAGGAACGTGTGACTCCGGAACTGTTTACAACAACCGTGAGTATACCTTTGTTGTTGTGGTGCTCGGGTCATGATAGGAACAGAAAATACTCTGTACGAATACTAGTTATTAAGTTCTGAAATTAAGTATTTAATTTTAGCCTAGTATTGTAGCATATGACAATTATTTTTTTCTGTCAAATTTTTGGTCCTTAGTGTCAGATAAATTTGTATACGCTTTATACATTGCCTGATTAAAAATACCATATATTTTGGTTCTGTTAGACCCTGCTAGACCTTTACGCAAATCTTATAAAAACATTTGCATAATGCGAATATTGAAAATTATACAAATAACTCCCAAGTATCTAGTATATTTGACATAAGAATACAAGTTGTATTCTCTTGGAAGTAGTTGGAAGTAAGTTACATGTGTACGAGCTAAGGGTCCCTATTTCCACCAAATAAGCTTCATCAGTAAACTTAGCGGTTACCAATAAAAGCGGTAAAGAACATCACTTTATTTGTAGTACTCGGCCTTAGTGTAGTTTTTGCGCTGATTTCAATGGGTCCAGCTGAAAATCAGCGCTACAGCTTCATAGCTGTAGCTGTATGCTGAATTGGTCGCCCCTTCAGTGCACATAATGAGCACAGTTTCTTTTATTTTTATTTATGTTTTGTGTTTTTCCTTTTTATGTAGTGTTTAAGTGTGTGCTGAATTAAAGTATTTTCTTTCTTTCTTACATGTGTATGTCTATCTTGACTCGCTCGATATTTAAGTTAATTTAGATCTACACACAGACGTTAAGATGTTAAGCTTTTTGCAAAAAAAAATCGTCAGAATGAACCTTTTTCCTGTCCGGTCACAAATATAACTAGTACACACTGTATAACATGTATGTGTTACAGAGACGGGTTCGCACGAGACGTCGTGCACGTGTTGCCAGGCGGCGCAGTACGCGGGCGTGTCGGTGCGCGTGTCGTGCGCGGACGGCTCGCTGCGCACGCACCGCGTGGCATCGCCGGCGCGCTGCCACTGCGCACAGTGCGGCACTACCATCAGTAGCGGGGTTAAGACGCCAGGTAAATTATTAACTTACTAATACTACCATTCCAGGTTTTGTTTTATGGGCATAACGAAAGCTTTTGGATTCCATATTGTGGGTACACGTACGTTTACGAAAACACCTTTATTTCGGCAATAATACAAAGTTTAATTAAGTTGTCATTTTGGAATCTCATTTCAAACAGCCCATAGTTTCATAGCGTAACGTTTGATATCACGCTAGGTAAACAAACGCAAAAGTGTCATATTTGATGATAAAAACCTTTGCGCCATGTCGCAGGCCAATAGAAAACGTCTATTTCAAATTGTTTACCTAATCGTGACATCATCTGATGTTGTTAACGTTTCAACCAAAATGACAGATTGTGATAATTTTGTTTTAGTTTATTAAAAATCGTATCTCAAGTTTTTAAGTAAAATCAAATCAGTGTTTTTAATATGTAGTTTCCTAAAATATCTATATAAAACTGCATTAAAGATGTTTCTATACTCATACTCCACTAGGGAATCGAACCGTATATCAGCAGTATATCAGCAGTATATTAGCAAAAATTGTATAAATTCACACCCTGTACCTACTTTCATGGTATCAATCTATAAAATAACGTATAACGATCAAATTTGGGAAACATGGTTTTATTAAATTTTAAATTCACTCAATAGTTAAAATAATCGCCAATATCTTTGCCAGGTCACTCAACATACAGCGGAACCAAGAACCCAGTGGTGCCACACTTCGAAAGAGAAAACTTCATTCCCGATATATTCCAACGTTTCGGAGAAGACGAGGAGAAACCTAAACTATAAACTTAACCAAAGAGTATTTAATTTTTAACACTAATTTTTGTGTAAAATGAAACAAAGTTTCGTTTGATCACAGTGATATATTTTTGTAAATAAAAAATCATTCCAAAATTAACGTGTTTTTTTACACAACCTTTTTGTGATGCGAGTAGAAAATAGGTTTAACTTAATAACGAAATATACCCAAATATAAACTGTATTTTGATAATCCCTTGTGATATATGGGATTTTTTGACAATTAACAATCTTGTATAGGGTGGATCTATCTGTACTACTTGAAGTCAATGACCTATCGAAATACGACTTAGGACCACTTTTATTTCTGGAATCGGTTACACTTTTTACAAGCTTTATATTAACTTGTGATGTAACTATGTAAGTTCGGGTCAAATTTTGTCGAGTTGAAAGTTCGGGTCAAATTTTGTCGAGTTGAATTTAACAAACTCTTCGATAGAGCTGACATTTTGCACGCAGATGTATATCGCATGACAATGCAATAATATGATAAAATGGCGCTGATCTGATGATGTCAGAAGATAGCCATAGGAACTCCTGTACTAAACAATATAGACTCATCATGTTTGGGACTCGTTTTATTTGTCTTAACACTTTACTGTTACATGATATTCAGGATCTTAAAAGCTTGTAAATAGTGTCATCTTTAAAATAAATTTATTTTTCAATATCATACATACACCTTAAGTTATTCCAAAAGAAAAAATGATTCTAAGTTGTATTTAGATAGGTCATTCAACCCACTTCATTTTGTAAAAAGTTACAGATCCACCCTGTATATATAGAGAGGAACATTATGAGGAGTCATCGTTGGTGTCATGGCGGCCATTTTGTGTGACGTCACTGGTCTCTTCATTCTCTTGTAACGTCTCTTCTTCTCTCTGTCTATCTTCTTCTTCTTTCTGTTTCTGTTTCCTCAACATATCCGATAAGTATTTACATCTTTGCATACACTCCTCCTGAAAATTAACATTTTAATGAAAAAAGATAGTTTTAATTTGTCTATATTTAGATACATTAAAAAAAAAACTTTTTATTGTAAGAGATGATTTAAACTCAGGTTCAACACATATTTTTATGTTGTTCTATTATTTTCATAAAAAACACGTTAATAGCAGAATTTCTTAGTTTTTCAAAATTGGTAGCACTAAAATTACCCAACCCTCACAGTCGATTGAGCCGCTGACATCAACAATAACACTATTTTTGGTAGTATAGCTATTTTTATGCTCTAATCGTGTATCTACTATCTAATAGAGGGTGTAATGAAGACCACTCCCGAAAACGAAGGTTACGTTACTACAAGTGACACTTGGGATGTTAAGGTTTTTGCAAAAAAAAAATCGTCTAAATGGACCGGTTTCCTGGCTTATCATCACAGGTATCACTAGTACTACCACCAGTTTTCGTTTTCGGGAGTGCCCTGTTTACACCCTGTATATTCGATTGTAAGTTTATGCATTTGATTACCTTAGTCTTCCCGGGCACGGCGCTGGCTATCTTCTGCCAGCGGTCCCCGGCGCCCCCCTTGGGGTGCTTGGCGAGCGCCGTCTCCAGCGCCTTCTGCTGACTCTGAGACCAGCTGCCGCCGCCGCTCGACTCTTCCTTGCGAGTTTTAACCTGAAAATTACATACAGATTGGATTTGTAGCATTCTCAAAGGGGTCAATATCCTGTCGAAATACAATTTGGAAACATTTTTATTGTTAAAATCGGTTCATTTTTTTTTCTATACTTCATTTTTAAGCGGTTCTACTAACTCGGGCTGTGCACCCTCTTGCTGATACGGGATTCCTATCTAGACTGCTCTTACTAAATGGCGCAGGCGTAATACAACTTGATTCTTCCTGAGCTCCTTAAGTGGCGAAGGCTTCATACAACACGATTCTCCTCGACATCTTTTGAAAATCACAACTACTGAAACTGACCTTCTTAGGGGGCTCCACATACTCCGGCTGCACTGTGTCCTGCTGAGGCGGCCTGAAGGGCATGTCCTTCATCTTGTTGGCCATGTGCGCGACCTCGGGCACGGGCCGGCCCAGCGCCTCCGCGATGCGCTCCCAGCGCTGCGGGACTCCGCCGGGGAGGCGCGCCATGAGGCGGGTGAGCTCCGCCAGGTCGTCGTCCGTCCAGAGCCCGCCCGATATGACCGGCGGTGCGCTCTGGAAAAATAGATGAAGGTTTGACACGACAAATTGTTAACAGTATCAAGTCAAGTCAAGTATTCTCGGAAATTTAAAGCATTTTCTAACATTGGAGCGATGTGGACTTTATTATTCTACAATCAAACAGTGTTTATTAGGGGTGTGCGAATATCGTTCGAATCGAATCGAATCGAATATTAAAATTCAAATAGTATCGAATTTGACTACGACGAATATTCGAAACTTTTCGAATTATTCGAAATTTTTCGAATATCCGGCGAATTTCGAATAATGCGAAGATTCGAATTATTCGATTCGAGTTTCGAATCGAATATTCGTATTCGATTCGGAACGAATAATTCGTGAGTTCGAATTATTCGCACACCCCTACTGTTTATAAGTGGTATCTAATTTTATAATACTGAGAAGTATTGGCTTAAATCTTAAAGAAAAATATCAGGTAATGTTTGCCAGTGCTGTTTAGATGTTTAATAACAATCAGCCCAAAATGGCGACCGCTACAAAATGGCGAAAATGGATTTTAAATGAAAAATATTAAATATTATTCTTTTCCTTTTTTAACTTTGACACAAATTTCGTTTATTCATACATAGTTTAATACAAATAGATTTATTTCAACAACCATTTATGCTAGAAAATAAAGCAATCATATAAATTTACCGGTTTACTCTCCCTCGTAACGTTGGCACCATTGTTATTGCTCCTGGCGTCATGTTGCAGTTCTGGCGGTACGAAGCCTCGTCTCTTGCGCGCGCCGCCCGCGCTCTCCCTCTCCGCCGCGATAGCTGCCTCTCTTTCTAACCTTTGTTTCTCTTCTTCTTCTCTGTAGATATAGTAGGAATTTAACTTTTTTTATTGTAATGACAGAATACAACCTAATGCTTCAGTGGTCACTTTCGGAACACTAAGCATCTGTACAAATATAAATTATAATTTAAGCTTGTTCGTTGTCTACGAAATTTTATGTAAATTTTAATGGTGGATACTATGCTGGTTAAGTAATGTATTTATATTTTGAAATTCATTGTCACTTAGTAGTTAGTTTAGTTTAGTTTCCTAAATAGATAAATTAAAAAAATATCAAAAATTGTAGAGTTCCCGATAAGTTCAGTTTATAGACGAAAGATAATGGTTAATGAATAACCGCTTAATCAGATACAATTGTCTAAAACAATATTTAAAACCAGCCCTTGTGATAATCAGCGCGACGGGAAAGAGTGCCGAGAGCGTAACGCGTCGCGCCGTCCCTTATAACCCCGTGCTGGGTTCTGGCCTCAGCCGGGGTTCGGACGCTGAGTGTGAGCGGTTGGAGGTTTTAGTGAGGTTCAACTCCCACATACCCCACCCGGGTGGGGATCCGGTGATTTCCTCCAACTAAAAAAAAAGCCCTTAAAACCGACTAACCTTTTCTTTTGTCGTTTAGCTTCTTCCTCTTTTTCTTTAAGATGTTTCTTAATTTCCACATAACTTCGTGGTATAGCGGTAACCGTCCACCACGCTAACCGTGGTATTTGGAACGGCAAGGTGTCCTTGACGGTAGGTTTGGGTAATTGGTCTAGTATCTCAGTGAGACCGACGTCGAAACCAGTCTTTTTTGATTTCCTAGTTCTGCTGTTTAAGATTTGCTCCTGAAAGATAATGTGATAATAAGGATTGAAATTATTTTGATCTGATATTAACTGTGCGCATAAATAAAGTTGTTTGTCACAGTAATAATACTTCAGTATTGTAATAAATATTAACTGACTAGCTGGCCCACACAACTTCGTCTGCGTCACATAAGGAAATTTTCTTACCGTTTAAACCTTCCCTGGACTTGTACGAATATTTCAAGATTAAAATAAGCCAAATCGGTTCAGTCGTTCTCGAGTTTTAGCGAGACTAACGAACAGCAATTCATTTTTATACATAAGAAAGAAGAAAGATGATTTAGTCTACATATTACATAACTCAGATTTATACACTTTTAAATTATTGTTCTTACATGTTTGTAGCAAATACATAGCTAATTTTCTATAAATTGCTGATAGTTAAATTAAAATATAAAAAATTATGATTTTAATAGCTGCAAAAAAAATAAATTGTGCTGTGTATTAATTTAAGAAATCTACAAATTGCCATAACTCGTCATTGGCTTCGGAATATTATTAATATTTTAGCATTGTCAGCATGTCATATATGTACGCATTTTACTATTTGATAGGGTATAGTAACCACTTACCGTCAACCTACAGCTAATCTACCAAAGAAAAAATTAAGCAAGCATCTAAAATTAAACTTACAGCTGTGTACCTCTTCTCGATGTAAGCAGCCCAGCCGACAGCATACTGCCCCAGCGATATGATGATGAACAATATGATGGAGGCCTCGGCCAGACCCATCTTACGCAGGTGCCTGTAGTAGTAGACAGCTGAACGCCAGTTAGGTAGACCATTCTTGAGGACTTCATTGTACCTGAAGTTATTGAAAATAGTGAGGTTTATGGGGGGGGGAAGTAAATTTCGAAGCTTTAGGACTGCAATGATGAGGCAGCGCAACGGGACAGAATGCCACAGTCAATGCTATTCAGCTTATGTGATAACGCAGTTTAAATGCTGAGTGTGAGCGGTTGGAGGTTTTAGTGCAGTTCAACGTCCACATATCTCTCTGGTGGGGTGTGTGGGGATCTGACGATTTCCTCCAACTAAAAAGTTCAAGTGTCAAGAAAAATATTTCTACATTGCAATAATAGTCCCAGATTAGATTAGAATTGTATTTGGATATTTAGTTTCTTTTAGAATTTTTTATATTAAATTCTTTGCCTAATTTAAATGGAGTTTATCTGAACTGGTGGTTGAATATTGTGGATCAATTGTTAAGTAGTATAATTATTACTATCCAAAATTATAGTATTAAAAATTATCATTTAATTTGAACAGAATGCAAAGTGACTATGACTGTTTATTAATTCTTTATTTACACACCTGTGCAAAGTACGTGGACTTATTGAAAGATTAAATGAATTAAGTGATAACAAAATGATTGGGTATGTTGGCAATATGTACAGTTATTTATATTATCACTTATTGGTAACACAAGGAAATTCAAGGAATATAATACAACTTGTGTGAATTTATCGAATCATTTGGTTTACAAAATTTCCCCTTCTATTATTTTAATAACAAAAATTTCCATTTAAATTTTTAAGGTGAATGTAACAATATGATCTTTTTAGCCTTATATGCTGGACAAACTTACTTTTCCCTCTTCCCCGGATCTTTAAGTACATTGTGAACAGACACCAGGTTTCGGAACTGGACATCAGCATCCGGAGAATCATTCTTGTCCGGATGTAACTTTAACGTCAACTTTTTAAAAGCTGATTTTATTTGTGCTGGTTCTGCATCCTGTAATTTTGGATTTAACACGTGAATATTAAGGCAATGTTGTTATTTTGATACAACATGCTGTAGAAGTTGGTGAATTTTCTTTAATGACAGAGTTTTTAAGATGAAGTTTCACTCAGTTTTTAATTTGAATACATTAATTAGTTACATAAAATAATACGAACGATACGGCAATTAAAAAAATGTTGTTTCAAAGCTGTTTTTACCTCATAACCAAAAAAAATTCGATTTTCAGTTTTTACTTTTTTTACAACTTACCCTTGAAGAATAGGTTTTATTATTTGCAAAATTGAATATTAAAGACAAATTTATTAAAAACCACGTTTATTACCTGACTAACTCCCATCAATTCGTAAAAATTCTGATTTACTTCTTCCACAACGTCAAAAACTTCTAAATCGTCGTCGTCCCATGCTGAAACGCACAAAATGCACGAAAACAACAGCAATAGTACCCAACGCATTATTTAATACAATTAATTAACAATTTTTAATTTATAAAAACATTGTTTCAAGTAAAAATTGGGATTTTGCAAAGAATGTTACGAATTCGTCAACAAAAAATGACAAGTAAAATTGACAAATGACGTACTGCCAGCTGTACTAAAAGAGAGGCGCCCACGATATTCAGTCGTGCGTATCGATAGAATGACGCAACGATTACTATCGATCTCGAAACTGTTACTATCCTAAACATTTCTTGATCTTTGACTACAAAGTTATCAAATTTTATGCCAATTAGATTTTTTTTTTTTTAATAAATATTTTCTTTTTTATTTTATTTATTTACTTATTGTGTGGTTGTTAATTAAATCTATCACGAGTTGTAGCAGTATTAAATTATGAAAGTAGCTAAACAAATTTGAATAATATTATGTAAATTTGATAGAAAATTATTTGGGTTAATTTTTCAAGCTAACCTTATACTAGGTGTGCAACTAAGTTTCCGGGTTTCTTGTGTGTTCATCCAATAACGCTTGCAGATCGGCGTCCTCAATTGTTTTTGTTCTACCGGAGCGCTCCTTGTCCTCGATGTCACTACTCCTGAAGCGTTTAACCCTTTCAGGACCATAAGATGGCTGAGACTAAATATGCGAATACTACACAATATTTAAGTTATTCTGTAAAGTAAAAGATATCACTAGAAAAACATAGTAGGGTGTACAAATTTCCTATAAATTTCATATGAAACATTTTAACACAACGTACATAAACGTAACGTTTGACATTCATTAAAAAAATATATTATTCAATAATAATAACGATTTTTGTAGAAGGGAAAAATATTTCCCTTGGGCGTGAAAGGGTTAAACCAGTCTTCATGGGTAGTTTTTGATGGTGCGTGTTCGCCGTAGGCCTCCTCAAGCAAACGACGTGCTTCAGCTGCATTTTTTAAAGTTAAAATTGAAAAGTAATACTTCCCGCGAATGCTGTTTATTTGGCACAAAACTCGACATCATTCTCGTTAAAAAAATACTGGTTATTGTTACTAGATGTCCAAGCTAGTAAAGAAATACGATTTCAGATATGTACGTCGACTACATTTATCGCTAACGGCATCTACATATATGTGAAACCCGGGAGCTTAGTTGCATACCTTTGTACATAAAATTAACTGATTGGGAAATCTAACTGTAACTGACCTAAATTAACTAGACTGAAATGAGCTCTACTGAAACAACAATTTAGTTTGGTTGACATTAATTACTAATGATAATAATTAAAAAAACACTTTAGGAGTTTATGTAGTTAATAACAAATAGAGCTAAATCTATTACTTTTACTGTACCTAATACATACAGTACTTTGCAATACTTTCACGGAAATCTCGTAGATATTATTGATCAAAAAAACAATGTTGGCAATCGCGTGTGATGCAGCTACTTGTCGCTAGTTCAGAAACAACGAAGGACACTTTATTTTGTTGGCACGAAGCCAAAACCCTTTCTATGTCGAATTCATTTGTTATGTATGGATACTACTGCTGGTTAATAAACGTAAAAATACTATTAGTACGAGTAATTCTACAGAGTGATGGGTAAAATACCAGTATTGTAGTAGTAAAATAGTTGATGAAACAGAACTATTCTTACTTTATATTAAGATTATATAGTTCATAATAAAACAAAATCTTTCTAGAAATAAAAGTATATGTACAAAAACAAACAACATTACATTAACAGTCATTTGCAATAAAGAAACATTTCCATGGCTCTTTCCTTCAGTCGTACTTTTACTGCCTTATTTAATGCGTTCTCGGTCGTATTCGTGACCTAAAGCCAATAAAAGTAATCCAGGATCCAGACAAGAAAATGCTAAATTATAACCCAGCGTTTACGTCTTTCGGATTACGAGTTACGACATACTTACTTCATGAACTTCTACAACTTGAAACCTCTCAAGCTTCATTCGTTTCAAAGTTATATAAAAGTCTAAATTGTGAAATGAAATATCTACGCAATGTTAAGAGGGAGAGAGAAATAAAGCAGGACTGTTAAATAAACAACTTTACTAGAAAATTTATCATATTAAAAACACAATGAATCCACGGAATTACTTAAATAACATAAATCAAAATAAATTATAGAGACTGAGTTAAATCGACCGTTTCAAAACTCTTTGACGGTGAAGAAAACCTGGATATTGTACGCAGTCTTTGAAGTTCATAACTAGGGTTATGCAAGCGTGGTTACTAGTATAATGTCTCCTCCCCCTTACAAAGAAACATAAACCCAGTTGCATTACGATAGAGTATAAATTTAAATGAAAGTAACTAGATACTGTATTTTATACCACGTAGTGGAATAGGTCTCCTTAGTAGGTATCTCAGTAGTTTATCTGTTTTTCTTCAATTTCTCACACTGTACTGCTGGTATTCAGTAGCTACAAGATAACAATGACCTCACATCTATTTCATTGAGAAAACCAATAATATTCGAATAACATTCGATTGAATGAATAACATTAGTAGAATTAAATTCTGGCGCAGTATCTTTACGATGCAATATTCTATATTGGTGACTTCACTGGGATAAGTAGGAGACCGCCGCGTCGCGAGGGGTAGTTAGGGGGAAACCACCCCGCGTTGGGCGCCAACGAACCGGGTTCAGTCGGTAGCTCGCTTTCCTGCGAGAAACAAATGGCGGAACGAGATGGCGAACATCGTAAAGAAATATTGTAATTTTTCGTGGCGGACTAGTGCACACTGCATTGTCACAGTGTCGTTGCGAAATAATGTGAACTGAGTGCAATGTCCAACCAAACCGTCATTGAAACCGGGCATATTTTAAATATGGTTTGCATCATTTTCGCTGCGTCTATGCTAGGACTTCTTGTAGTCCAACAATCAATGCCTGTAAGTAGAATTATTTAATTTTAGAAAGTATATTCTTAACTCACTCACATAGTTATAGTAAAGCTAAATACTTCAACCTGATACAGCTTAGTCAAATATGTTTGCTAAGCTTTGCAAAATTCTATGGAATAAACAACGAAATAATCCTTACTTTAAGAATGTTTACAAGGAATGGTAATACCAAGATGCTAGAAACTACAGAACTATAATTATTTTACTAAAAAATGAAGGACATGCAAATTAAAATAGTATTTTAGTACTTAGAGATCAGGCCCGTTTGCTCGTCTGACTACACGGCTATAAAAAAAAAACTTAGAAACCGAGACAATGAACACACAATTTCTAAGGCTGTATTGCGAATCTGGTCACGAGGTTGAAGGCACCTACTTGTGGCATCGCAACTCCTACATTTGACAATGCGATCGATCGATGAAATTCATGCGCGGTGCTAGAAATGAGCACATGGATGATTCTCACACTGAAATGCATAATACGAATTAAAAATTAGGTAAATACAACAAAGTAGAGCAGAAAATGTCTATTATTTAGTTCTTATTTAAGCACCTATTCTTCCAAATCGGTCAGTTATTTAGACTTTTAAATGTTCCGCATCAAAAAAGACTGTTTTCTTGAAAACAAAGTTCCATAAAGGAACCACTTATCTTGAAAACAGTTAAGAAGATACATAACAACATTTTATCCCACCTTCGAAATACTTATGTAAATATTATGCGCATACTTATTCATAATAGCACTAAGGTATTTGAATCTTCAGAAAATATGATGCCCTCTATAAGATCTTCTTTCGAAGATTTGAGGTAGTAGGCATAGGCTATGAATACTAAACGATTTTCTTTAGAAATTGCTGAAAGGTTTGGTTCGTATAAATAAAACACCGGCATGTAAACATCCCGCGGTGTTGAAGTTCTCATATAAATCTTTTGAAAGTTTTTGATGGATTTCCTGAAGAATATTTTCAAACTTTCATTCAAAGAATATGGATACAGGGTATACTCTCCAAGATTCTATGAATGTAGGTCATGAATGTAAACACGAACCAGCTTTTTACCTTTTATACAGCACTATTGAGTGAGAGTTTAGTTTAAGAATGTGTCGTGTTTTTATAAATAGAGGAATTTCAAACTCACTATACTATCTAATGTGTAGTGTGTATTGTAATAACAGCATATCAACATAATATATTTTGTTGTATTATATGTATAGTGCTTTTTTGTATTGTTTTATTTCAATGTATCTACAATATGCAAAATGGCATTCACGTCGAATTGCGTATATTGCACTTATTTGTCATGTAATAGCCACAAATACATAAATATCCCTCAATGTAGTAAAAATAGTAGATAAGGTTTTACTTTACTAGCGGGCTGATGATCATAAGTTAAAATTTACGAAAACCAAATTAAATGTTAACCGAAAACCTCAAGCATTGCAAAAAACTGATACTCCAACCAAACGATGTATCTACGAAAAGCCATTCACATTTGTAACATTGTTTCAGTCCGTTAGTGAGCCGATCTGTCCTGAAGGCTCAACGTGTGCATCCGGCTGCTGCAATACTACCAGTGCACCACCAGCTCGCCGTGATGACGACCATTTCAGGGAGCATGCTTACCCTTGGTATGCTGAATGGTATGGGCGATTTTTGATTTTGTGTAGCTACTCGTACCAGAGGAATTTCTAGATTTTAAATACGTAATAAATAAGTAAGTTATATTTGAGGATTACGTAAATATTTCTGGTAATTACCGGCCTAAAAAATAAGTTATATAGTGTGTATAAAGACATTAAAGACCACACACCGAAAATTAAGGCTATGTTAAGCTTTTTGCAAATAAAAATCGTCTGAATGGACCGATTTCTTGGCTTGTCATTACAAGTATCACTAGTACTACCACCAGTCTTCGTTTTCTACTACAATATTTCAGTAATTCAGTGCAATAATTCAGTCAAAAATGTGCAAAGAGTTGCACATTTTTGACTCAATACCTCAAGCCAAAGGTATAACATACGTAAAATTCTACCATTTCTACTTACAGGCCCGTGCTTTTCGTGCTTGGCACTCTCGGCAGCATCTTGTTCTGTTGCATCTGGTGTTTATTCTACAAACGCTCCAGCTCCGGAATCTACATGTGTTCGTTCGCGTGCTGCGAGCAAAGACCTATGTCTGAACGGGACTCCGCTGGCTCAGTGTATCCGCCGCCTCAGTATAGCCGATGTGGATCGTTTCACCAGCCACCGCCACCTTACTCTGAAGTAAATTCGACCTATATACTTTCTATCCTTTTACCTATGCCTATAAATCCTATAATTGTATTAATTAATTGGAATGTGGATGAATAAGTTACGAAGAAAAATTTTTAAACTATTTTTCTGTTGTTACTGCTGTTTGATAATATAATATTAGTAAAATAAATAGGTTTAAATGTAACGACTATACGTCTAGCCTGTCCAGAAAAAAAATGTGAGTTAGCCTATGTCTCTATAGTCTACAATATTAGATTGAACCAAATGACTACGTTAAAACGGGATTTTATTTTATAGTATTATCACCTTCCAGGTCACTTCTAAGCCAGATTTGTATCCACTCGTCATAACATACGGAGACAATGATGCAAAATCAGGAGGAAACTATCTCATGGTGCATTATTTCAGAAATTACGTCATACGTGCTCCAGGTAAATAATATTATAAGCACCAGAAAGTTACTAAGATACCACACCACATATTATTTCCTAGACAAGTTGTCAATAACATTAAACTATAACTTTTAATCTGCAATATTTTCTCTATATTACTGCAATATTTTTTCAAATATGTTGATACCTGTACAACCTGACATTGGCAAACCGTGCTTAGTAAAAGATGCGAAGTCCAAAAAAAGAAGATATAAAAAAAAAAGTTGCATAAAATGGCTAAAAATAATAATTAAACACAACTGTACTGTAACAACCCATTACAACCGACTGCTGGGCTAAGGTCTTGTCTAGGCTCTTCAGTAGCCATAGACCGCATCGCGAACATCATCGCGACCCAATGTGAATTGGCATAACTTCACCTAATATCTTCCAAGGATTTCACACAGCATTTTCTATTAATTAGTTAATACCCAATTAGGTAGTGTGTAAAATTATTTTAACGTATTAATCTACAATCTACAATTAATAGCTCACAGCTCATAACATACATAACTCGCATTTCGTAGATACCGCTTAGGTACGTAGCATACAGTATAACTATTTACAGTGTATGCCACTAATTCAATTAACTATATTAGTGCAGCATCCATCGGCATTCAGTATTTATTCAAACTGGTATTGACTCGCAAAATGTTGGATTTAATAAAAGACAAAGTTAGAAAACACGAAGGATCGCTGAAGTTGGCCAAATTGAACGTAACCATTGTAAGGCATTCAAAATTTTATAGAGATATATTCACTTGCAAAATATTTGAAATAATAATAATTTTTAAATTTGTGTTCCTATAGGTTCTTTATCGGCGGCGAGTACTGCAGAATCTCTCAACTCCAGTTTCTTATGTAACGCAACGAATGAGGTAAATATAAAAATATATTAAAAAACCTTTCAAAAGCCTTTTTTTGTCGCGAACCATCCCAAGAATGAGCTAGCTACTCTCTTCGATATTTTGTGAGCCAAACGCTGTGATATGTCTTTCTTCAAGCAAGGCTTAAATTCGAGTAGGCATTGCAGAGGTTCATGAGCGACGGTAACCTCTTATGATCAGGCCATATTCTTACAAAAACACCAAAAATAAATTGGATTGTATTTTACTGATAATAATTATAATTTGTTTGTACAGGCAAATACAGTCATCCCGCCTCCCTATTCATGCGCGGGTAACTACGACGAGTGCGGCGCGGTCGGTTGCGGTCGGTCGCTGTTACGCTCGCTGTCCTCGTTGACGGAGCCGCGAGAACCTCGTACCGTGCTCGCCCGACCCCGTACCGTCCCTGAGTCAACCTCGCGACTCCACGAAACAATTACTGGCTTCAGAGAGAACCTTATCACTTCACCTGTCCAATCTTTAGTAAGTTAGTTTTGGATTCATTCGAGATTTAAAGAAATAGATTAATCTCACTTTACTAATATTTATTTAGTTTACGCCTAGAAATATTCATAGGGTAGCCTTATTTAACAACATGTTTCAAATTGCACGACCATTACATTTTGCATTCTAACGTTTAGTTAATACCGCAAAAATACCCTAATAAGCATTAAATTAATTAAAACAAACTTTCTCTTCACAGCAGGGTCATTCTTATGATTTTGAAATGGAGATGGAAATGCTGGATTGCGAATTATACTGCGACGGGGGTTGTAAACCAAGACTAGGTTCATCTCCACCAAACCTAAGATCACCTTCAAACAACAGCGAATCAGCTCCAGACCGAGAAACTATAGAGCTGAGACATCTGTTCCGATGTCCGTCACCCGAATGCGAGTCACCGCCTCAGCCAACGAGCCCTACTCAAGTCTCGAGAGACTCAACGTTGCAAAGACCGCCTGAAGAAAGACGACATCGTCGCTCTGAAACTGCCAAGAAAACACTCAAGACGAGAAAATCGAGCTTATACATGCCGCTGTCGACGGCACACCCTGTCAGACCTTCACGGATATCGCCTGGCACCAGACTGTCATCGCGATCGGCACCAGCAACGCCCTGCAGTTCCTTTGTGCCCAACTTAATGACTTTTACTCAAAGAGTGTCCGCATCAAGGCACAGTTCGAAATCATCACGACTCGAAGAAGAAAAGAACCCTTTGCTAGATGATTCGGATGCACCCGGTGACCATAAGTTCTAACCTTGGTCCACTATGAAGAGTGATTACAATGATATAGAGTCTGAATATAACTTGGATGATTATTTAGATATGTGATACAATTCTCTGTGGCCTAAATACTCTTTCTTGCCTTCAAAGTCCTAACGACCATTTCACTAAAGTTACGGATTTCTTAATTAATTATTATTATTGTCTTAATATATATTATTTGACAATCATCATCATCATGATGATGATGATGATTGTCTTAATATAAGTTTGTATTAAATAAGTTGATCTACTAAATAAGTAATTGCGCCTAACAACCTTTAATGAACTGCGTATTTAAGGCAATTTCCAGCTTTAGTGAAAGGTCATTAGGACAGTAACATCCCTCAATTCTGAATGTTGTGATTATGTTTGTGCTCATTTTGTAGAGCGAGAAATATTATTAGTTAGTCTAATGTTAATCAATTATACTGGCATGTAAGGAAAGAGCTTGTTGGACCATTGTTCACTTGCCTTATAATAATAAAATAATTAAAATTAATTCGTTTTTTTACCTATTTATTTTACCTACGTGGTCATACTTCTTTACTACAAAGTACTGTTGTAAAATCGCATGCGTCAAGTTGGCAGGCACACAGTAGAATTTAATGGTTTTGTCTAAGTCGAAAAATTGTGACTAAATAGTGATAAATAGTGACCGATGCCACATAAATAGTGCTACTGTACTTTAAAAGATATTCGATAGTCTGTATGTGCCTGCCAACTTTACGCCAAAGCACGCACATAGAATATACTGGACGGATCAATTTGATTTATGTACAGAAAAAATTGTGCATAATTAGTGACTAATAGATACTAACTTTCAAAACGACTTGACACTACAGTGCGAAAGTATCGGTCACTATTTATAACTATTTTGTAAAAAAAATTCGACATATTATTATTCAAAAACATTAAATTCCACTGTATGCCTGCCAACTTGACGCACGCGTAAAATTTACAAAACTTCTAATGGGGTGACAGTTTTCTTTAGTGCGTAATAGAGTACCATTAGGTGGGGCTAAGCTCATTTATCTATAGAGCAATTAAAAAATCACCTTAAAATACCTAAAATAGTCATAAGCGTAAATTATATCACCAAATGTAACACTAAAAGCCATGCGTTTGTAACGCTACTTGGATGTTAAACGACTCAATTTAACTATCGTTTCACTGACTCAACAACAACCAAATTTGAAATAATATTTTAATACCAATTTAATTGAATTTGTAATCGTAATTGATCGATTATTCTTCTGATGTACATGTTGATTCTTGTCGTACGACTAGTTGACAGCAAAATGTAAACGTCAAATGTCATTGTGTGACACAATCAGACACAATTCAAATGTCAGCTTTGACGTAAAATTTTGTAAATTTCGCCGCTAAGGTTATTCTTCGGAATATTTTATTTATTTACCAAGCAGTAAATTAAAAATATTCAAACTGTCGTCCAAACTTGATATTGACATCATGAGCCTTCCTACAGATTTTGGACCTGATTCTGGCGGTCGGGTTAAGGTATGTACTCATTTTCTTATCAAACTGAAAACTCATCCTGCATTTGAAAATAAATTACTTTACAAACTTACTTCAAGTTTATTTCTCTAACGAATAACAAGACTCTGTATAATTCATACTAGAAACCAGTGGGGCTTAATAATAACATAGAAAACACTATTTACATTTCAGGGTTTGACGATAGTGAAGCCAATAGTTTACGGTAACAAAGCGAGTTATTTCGGTAAAAAGCGCGAAGAGGATGGTCACACTCACAAATGGACTGTATACGTGAAACCCTATGCTAATGAAGATATGTCAGCCTACATCAAGAAGGTTCATTTCAAACTTCACGAAAGTTACGCGAATCCAAACAGGATAGTAACAAAACCTCCTTACGAACTTACGGAAACTGGCTGGGGAGAATTTGAAATTGTTATAAAGTTGTACTTTCATGATCCTAATGAAAGACCGGTGAGTATTTCTGTTGTTTAGAATGTTGATAATGTTAATTAAAATGAATCAATCAATGATTGGCAATAAGAGTATCAAAGAGTGATTTTATATTATCCACTCAACTGGGATCGGCAACCAAATTGGTTTGTTTACTTATGCCAAGGCAGGAGCCAAAATTGAGTACAGTTCTAAAACTTGTTTTGTTAAAATTTTTTAATCGTCTCATATTTTACAGAGATAATATATTTTCGCTGAAAATGCAATACAGTGTCGTTTAGTGATCAAACACGGTATTGATTCCGAACGAAGTCCCCAGTTTCGCCATCTAGCGACGTTTCCAGTTGAGTGGTTATTATGACATCATATAAAATCTCCTAAAAGACTTAAGCTTACATAGGATCAGACAGCAAGAAGCAACCTGTTGTGTTTGGGCTCATTTTAATTGTCTTGGCTGGCACTCTACTATAACATAATATTCAGAATGTTAAAAGCTTGTATTTAAAGTTTGCTTTAAAATAAATTATTTTTTATTACAGCTAACTCTGTACCATATACTCAAGTTATTCCAATCCCCAGTTACGGAAGGTGTGGCACCAGCATTTGGGCATGCTCTCGTTAGTGAGTCGTACGAGGAGATTGTATTTCAGGAACCGACACAGTTGATGCAACATTTACTGAATAACGTGAAACCTATCACAAACGGACACTGGAAACATGATACTGATTGTAAGTAACTAAGAATAAAACAAAATAAAATCAGAATTTTGTATGAAGTTTTTCAAAAATTTAAATAAAAAGTCCAGGCAAACCTTAGCGCTGAAATCCCCCTTTTGAAACAAGGTTTAAGGAAAAATCTGTATGCAAAGGTAAATAATGGTAAAATTAACTCAATGCCAGGGCATGTCAATTAAACTGCATTATCTTGAAGACCAACACTGCAGGCAAATATCATATACATATTTTGAAAAACTATTATTATTGTAATACTTTACAATTTATATTTCAGTTGAAGAAAAGAAAGAAAAAACACTAGAAAGGATAATTGAAGCTCAAACCAAAGTCAGAACAGAGATATCAGAACTGAAAGAGAAGTTGAGTTTGGCTAAAGAAACCATTTCCAAGTTCAAAGAAGAAATAACCAAATTACAGAGTAGCACGGGGAATACATTAATGATATAGTTTTAAACTGTGAAAAAAAACAATTTATACTACTAAATCTACTGTGTTTGCTCGAAAATTAACCTTTCTGTGAAGGAAAAAAGTCTTTTTATAGATTAGCATGGTATAGTATTAGCATTGGTAGTGTTTACTATATGGAGTGGAATTTTAAATGCCCCCTCAAAATTTGACATATAATACAGGGTGTGATTTTTTCCCATTTTAGCAGGTTTGAATTTTGGGTATATATAATATGAGTGTTTTCAAAAATCTTTGAATGTGATTTGTAGAACCTCTTAATCATAATAATATTATAAAGGCGAAAGTTTGTAAGTATGGATGTATGTTTGTTACGTAAAAACTACTGAATGGATTTGAATGAAACTTTACCACAATATAGCTTATACATCAGAATAACACATAGGCTACAATTTTTGAGGTTTCTAAGGTCGTAAAAAAAAAAAATTTTTGCGGTATAATAGTACTATATTATAAACGTCGCGAACTAGACGGGCTAGACGGGACGAACTTGAAGTCCACGCGAACGAAGTCGCGGGCAAAAGCTAGTAAGTAATAATCTCAATGTGAATGGTCATTATAAATTATCTATTTAATATTAATTATCTTAACAAACGGACACAAAAATTGAAAATGTTCATAAACAACATAAAATCAATAACCCTTTTTTTCAACAATTAATTTTCTTTCAAAAACTTACTGTTTCCTTTGAATATTTTTTTTTCTATAATTGCTACATTCCCTAAAGGTGGCAATAAAAAATCCACCCTGTAAACTGTAGGTTCTTTATTTATGAAATAAATAGTGTAAATTAGAGTAATCAAGATTTTTAGTAATATTTTGTATGAAGACTGAATAATAAAGTCAAGTTTTATTTGACGAATCATTTGTGTACATAATAAAATGTATAAAATAATATTGAATATAACTTGTAAGTAATAAATGTTGTTTTGTTATTACCTTATTAGCTGCTGTACCCACTCTTAAGTACTTTTTCTGATCGTATGATTGACCCTCCTCGCCAAAGAAACGTCGTTTTTTTATCGCCAGTGAACATTTGTATTTTCAATCAAAAATCATCAAATACGTACTTTAATCAATCATAACCAGATTTAAAACAAGACCCTAAACATCACCAAAATCGTTTAACCTAAATCGATATTTAATTATAATACAGGGTGGATCTGTAACTTTGGACAATCTGACGTGGGGTGAACGACCTGTCGAAATACAACTTAGCACCATTTTTATTTTTTGGATCGGTTAAACTTTTTTTTCTGACATTGTATGGAAAACGTACGACTATCGTTGCGGACTTCCATACTATGATAAAATTTTTTTTATCCAATTCCTAAAATAAAAGTGATTCTAAGTTTTATTTCAACAGGTCATTCACCTCACGACAGATTGTCCAAAGTTACAGATCCACCTTGTATGCAGTGTCCAAAGTCGATCTATGTTCCCTGTGACTGATGAACATTGGGCCAAACCAAGAATGTGGATGTCTATGGGCAAAAATGTCGAAGTAGTAGTAACATTCAGTAAACCACCGCGAAATTAATCTTATTACTCTATTGTGTGTGACTTGGCTGAAGTTTTTACTTGAGTCCTGCAGAGCACAAGACAAGTCATAGTATAGTTATACCTATTATTTTAGTTTGCGAGTATGTACCAACACTTCTAACATCGAAGCTTTCAAATTCCCAAAAACCCGACTGGTTAAAAGCATTTGATCTTTGTAACATTTTAATAAATATGCTACTATGCCCTCAACTTGGGGGCGACGCGACGGAAAAGAGTGCCGATGGCGTAACGCGTCGCGTCGTCCCTCATAACCCCGTGCTGGGTTCTGGCCTCAGCCGGGGTTCGGACGCTGAGTGTGAGGTTGGAGCTTTTAGTGCGGTTCAACTCCCACATACCCCGCCCGCGGGGCCGGTGATTTCCTCCAACTAAAAAAAAAAAAAAATGCCCTCAACTTGATTAACTAACTGAAAAAGTTAATATCGTATTAAAATACTAGGTATAAAATTTAAAAAAGAAAATACACAAATGCAGGATTGGCAGATGACTTGTTTATTTTAAACACTTAAACTAGGTCATGCGAAGGTAGCTAAGCTATTCGCGTGACTAAATCGCTATCAAACTAGATATGTTATGTGTTATTATTATCTGGTTCTAATTGTAAAATAATGTTTGTAATGACTACAATAAAATTATCTATACTTATAATAAAATCGTAGAGAGGTCAATTCTGTACATTAAAAATATAAAAAAAAACCAGCAGGGGCGCATGTGAGTGCGAGCGGGGACCCAAGAAGGTGCCGTGTCTCGCTCAGCACGCCCTTAGCGTAAGAGCATCCGGGGGATGGTAGACCGCGCTCCCCGACCCACGCTGGTTCTGACCCAGCGGGAGGGTGACACGCGGTCCCATCTTGGCGGGCTTCGGAAAGCCCGCCGACCGAGAGACCCGGTGGCCGTATTCGCCGGCGGCTACCGGTTCGGCGTCCGGGGACGGAGCGACGGAAAAGTGTGCCGAGTGCGTAACGCGTCGCGCCGTCCCTCCAAACTCCGTGCTGGGTTCTGGCCTCATCCGGGGTTCGGACGCTGAGTGTGAGCGGTTGGAGGTTTTAGTGCGGTTCAAAGATTTTTTTTTCTGTTTGTCTGTATTTTGTGCACGCTAATATCCGAACCGGCTGAACCAATTTAGTTGGGGTTTTTGTAATGTATTATGGCAAGTCTCACTTAACATTTAGTCGTTGTTTTATCAAAATCGGTTCAGTATTAAAAAAGTTATAAGCGAAATAACGTCGATGGGTATTACGTTCGGTGACAGTTATTTATAAAAAATGCTTTAATTTTACTTTGATATTAAAAGCTTCGGGAAAATAATTACACCAACCTGAGAAGAACTGGCAAAAAAAACAGCGGGCATGTCCTATACCTACATAGTGAAACCTTTTAGCTACACTAATAGGTATATTATATATTTTCCATAATATTCTCCCGTGATATTATGATAGCTCAGATAGTCATAAAAAGCATAAAAATTCGTGCATGAATTAAGTTTCAACCTTTTTAAGGTTGGATAGCCGGCTATGCTTCCGTTGCACCAAAACGTGGAAAGTTCAACAAATTGTATTTAGGTAGTCCTTGAAACCTAATCGGAGTGTGTCAATGCTTTTAAAGTTTATCATTGTGCGGGTTGCTGTTAAATTACACAATAATCTATAAAACTATTAACATAGATACCTAAAGTTTGCAGTGTAGCAACTAAAAGTTTAAGATAATATTCAATTAAATAGATACATTCAATTTATGTCTAAGATGAAATAAGTTTTTTTGACGTGACAACGTCTTATAAATTGGTTTGCCGGGTGACACTTCAAGAAACTGCGTTACGTTCCGCTCACGTTATGCGCTTACAATGAGAGCGAGTGAGAGGCACGCGTGCCTTTCACTTTTTATGTCTGTCTCTCTCGCTCTTAGGCGGGCTAACCATGCCCGAGTCGTTGTCACGTAAAACTTTCGCTTATATACCGACTTTACAGGCAACCATTTTTTTTTATTGCCATGTAGGCAGACGAGCCAACGGCCCACCTGATAGGAAGTGGTTACCGTCGCTCATGAACCTCTGCAATGTCAGGGGACACTGAGGCGTCGCTACCTACGACCTAACTTTAAGGACCCTCCTCAAACTTCGTTTGAAGAAGGACAAGTCATAGCGCTCAGGGAATACCGAGAAGGGGAGCTCATTCTATAGCCGGATGGTGCGTGGCAAAAAAGTGTTCCTGAAACGAACCGTGGATGACCGTAGTGGTTCCATATAGTAGGGATGAACTCCACCTCGACGCCGGTGGTACGCGTGGTCGTCTAGGTAGCTTATATTTAAAATTAAAACGGAGTCAATACAACTTCTACAATACATTGTTAAATTCAATGACACGGACATCTATTGCGCAATTGAAACGAAAATAATAGAAAAACGCGAAATAATAGAATATTTGCTATTGAAAACGTAAATACGTTGTCTATTTTCAAATGTATTCTATTAAAAAACAATCAATATTATTAATTACACTAACGTATTTTTGAATTGTATTCCAAAATAGGAGCCACGTAGACACGTAGTACAACCATGGTAGATCTATTTTTGAAGTCTAGGAATGCTAGAGATTAAACTTTAGCAACATATGTTCATAACTATAGACTTAGATAGGTCAAGTATATCACTTATAACAGCTGTACCTAATGGTACAACATGTCATACTTCTTCATTATCATCAATAGCCTATAGATGTCCACTGCTGGACAAAGACCTGCCCCAAACCTCGCCACAATTGTATCTTTTTTACAGATTTAAAAACGACATACTACCATTTATCAACACCATACTACGCAATAATGTCTTCCGTTTTTCGTCCTCGTGTTAGTTGTTTGAAATTCTTAGTTTAAGATTTTTCATCACGGCACTTTACCACTTGTTGAGAGTGCTTTTCAAGGGCAACTAACACAGGGCTGATTCTCATAACCTTGAAGTAATCGCTTGAACTTGATCGCTACAGCCTATGTAAAGTTATTGGTTTTGAAGGTTCACCTACTGGTACATATAATTAGTGTAATTGTCTTCTTACGCGCCCCATAGCCCGGGAGCTAGTGGCAAATTTTGAGCAGGTAATTGAGGCAATCTGAAACCTTGTTAAATAGTTCTGATGCGCTGCTATACCTACCCCAAATCGGAAATGCAGACCTGGCTGCCGAGTAGTGATCACTATCACTACTTTTTATAAAAAACAAAGTAAAACAATAACTAGGTATTATGGAAGAAGTTGAAAAATAAGCCTAGAAATGAAAACGACAGATTCAAACACACGCTATACGTTTTAATACTTCACAATACAATTCGTAACTTTGAGCAACAACTGTATTCAACAAACAACGTAAAAAATATTCTTCTTATTTAAAGCTCTTACTCTGTAGACATCACTTCAAATTCACTCTTAAAACTAGAATTTACTTAGAACCAACTATTTTCCTTTTTCATTTTATCACGACGTCCTTTCATCTCGAGATTTTGAAATATCTCCGACAGCTTGTTTAGTTTTTGAGCTGGACTTTGAGGCAATTCTTCCAGTTTACATGGGCTTTCTTCAGCTGTAGGATTCATGAAGAATGTTTGCTTTTCTCGAAGAGACAACAGCTTTCCCGTTTCTGGCATCGAAGATAATTTTGCAACTTTGATTGCTGCTTTTTTGAACCTTGTCTTCGGTGAATCTTTTGCTTCGTCAATTGGGATTGGTTCTGTCGTGCTGTTTTCTTCATCTTCTTTTTTAGAAGCTTCATTGTTGGGTTTTGCTGTTGCAGAATTTATGTATATCGGCTCAAGAACGTCATAAGTGTTCTCACGAAGTAACTGTTGCGGTTTCCTGTCGATCTTTCCAAGAGAACTCTTTCGTCTGTATCCGTCGACTCTCACCGGAGTTAGAGGCTTCAGAATGTTGCACTTGATCGAGCGATCCAAAGTGTGGTTCTTGTTCAAATCAAAAACGATAATTTTCGTCTTGGATCTCTCTAGTTTCTGTCCGATTGCCGGTAGAGGATGGAACGGTGAGAGGCTGGGTTTGATGTGGACGTCGTTCTCCAACATTTTTGTTTGTGCTGTGCGATGTCGTTTCTTATGTTTTCGCGGCGCGTATATGGAGGTGATCGCGCGCGTTTTGTTCGCGTCTATGGGAGCGAGTGTAGCGGGCATGAGGCGTGCAGCGCCGCGCGAGCCCGCCCGCCTACAAACAGCGCTGGCCTTGGGCGGCGTGGTGCCTCCCTCCAATCGAACACTATCGGACCTTCGCTTGACCGATGCCCGAACACGTCACGCACCGATTACCTGCATCGGATTCTGATACTGCGCGCTAAATTTGATACGGAGTTGTGAAATTCGATACAAAAAATATTTTTTGACATTTAGAGTTGTCATTGTGGTTGTCATCTGTGAGAGAAAAGACAATATCGCGTGATAAACAAAATTGAGAGGTAAATAGAAACATTTTAGTATTTTTAACTTTTTAGTGATTATTAAATAGTTATTTACCTGTCATAATAGATGAAAACAACGCAACCAATCGAGCTATCAGGCCATCTGGTCGTTAGCGGTAACCATCGCTCATAAATCTGCAACTTCTCTTCTCATACCTATCTAAAGCCTAGGTATTGTAATTAACACATTAGACTGAGTCGCAAGTCGTACGTAACCATGCTGTGTCCCCAGATTCAGAAGCGACACTAACTTACCATCAGTTGGACCGTAAGCACATCTATCGACGGAGTAATAAAAAAAACTGTTTCTAAACCACATTAGGCAAACGCGGAACATGTTTTCTATTGAGAAGACTCGAGCCCAAATTTAGTCTTAACGAGTTGGTACAACACATCAATAGTCATTACAATACCCTCGCCACCCCTCCCGTGCTTGTGACCACGCGTGGGTCATCATTACACGTGGATCGATGTGACCTTGGAGACCGTGTGTCATCAGCCGACGGTCGTTGGCAGTCAAATATCACTCCTAGATATTGATCTATTGTAATTGATGGCTTGTCTGATTATACTTGGAATTATAGTTATTGAAGTTTACTTTAGAAATAATTTGAAAGGTGTTCTTTGCTTTTGAGTTTGATAGCTTAGTGTTGAGGTTCTATGGGATCACAAATATTGAAAAATAAGACAGATATGCCTTACCTATTTACTTAAAACTCTACATATCAAATGTCAAAGATATATGGTACTTACGAATGCGGATAATAGGGATAAGAGTAGCCCCTAAGCTCTGGAGCGGCGTGATGGGAAAGAGTGCCGAGGGCGTAACGCGTAGCGCCGTCCCTCATACTGGGTTCTACCCCGTGCTGGGTTCTGGCCTCAGCCGGGGTTCGGACGCCGAGTTTAGTGCCGTTCAACGCCCCGCGGGTCTCCGACGATTTCCTCCAACTGAAAAAAAAGCCCCTAAGCTACTTTTTTCTAGAAAAAGTTACCAGGGACATATCGTCTACTTTTTTGTTGTGAAACAAATCACCAGCATCACAAAAGCGGCAGTTGAACCGCACTAAATCTTCCTTCTGATCAAATTCGACGTTTGAATCCTGATTGAGACTGGAACACTCAAGCTTAGACTATGACGTAGTTCGACTACCTTCCAACGCAATAAAAAAAAACTCTGAAAACTTGAATATTTAAAGTAAAACGCAATAATGATGTGAGCGGCCATACTGATGATAATTCAAATAAATTACAGTTTGCAATTGCAGGTTAATAGCGAGCAATGTCAAGGTTTATTGCCAAGGTTCGTCATCTAATTAAAGAGAGAGCTAATAAATAATGATTGTACAATTTCATTTTCACGTGGTTAGTTCACAGGATTTTGATTGACTGGTACAGCTTTTAAAGGACCTGGTTCGAAGACTATATGATTCATTAGTACATGCCCATTTTCAGCGCTGAATCGCCTGAGCACAAGTTGCACTCATTTCTTTTTTAAATAAAAGGCACAATTCACTTACGCTTACTCTCACTTACATTTAAATGTACATATTATCTTACGCACTCCTCAATAATTGAAGTAAGTATATGACTCCACTATAAAGGATAATATGATGTATGTAACTAAAATGTGTAAATTCAATGATTTCTCAATAGATCAACAAATGCAATAAAGGATTGTAACATAAATATTAAAAGTTTCTTTTTCGACACATTATACAAATTTATCGTACCAAAACCCACACCAAACCGTAACTCTTTGTGGGTGCATTGGCTTCTCAATGGTGACGTGTGGATTTTCCGACCCTCAGATGCGACAATTTTGCTTTATATTGACATAGCCTCCGAGGTGAAAATGGGCTTCATTTGAAAAGACGATTTTTCGGTAAAAATGCTCATCTTCGGCCAAACGATCTTTTGCCCATTGGGCGAACCGAAAACGTCTCATTTCGTAAATGTCAAACCTTTAACTAAATTATGAACACAAATTGAATGACATTTGAGCTGTCATTCTCTAAATAAACAGTAGTTCAAAATGCAAACGTTAGATTGCCCGCCCTATAGTAGGTTGTGGAAATATAAAAAATTGTTCGGTTTCCAAAATACTCATAATGTAATTTGTATTGATTTCCTTGATTACGTATTATTATCGTGGCTACTTTTGTTTGTCAAGGAATTAGGTCATGCTCGATTTTCGAGGTTGTTTGGATGGGTGTTTTCCTTTACGAGATGTAAGATGATAGATCAATGAAGAAGCCTGACTATTTGAGGTCATGTTCATGATAGGTCTTAATAAAACATCACAATACAATAAAGCAAGAGAAAATTATGGTAAAATAATTTAGGAACACAAGGGCTATGTAATTATGGTTGCGTCGAGATATTTGATACAAAATTAAATAGAGACAACTGCAGTGTAAATAGTTTTTCTAGAGAATATTTGAACACAGTGTTATTTTGGAGATCATTTTAATTTGCATACAATAGCTACAATTTTATCGAGGGTGGAATTTTTTTACATGTGACTCTACATAGAGTACTCTACATAGTGAAAATAGCAATAAAGTCGTGGTGGCCGAGTGGTCGAAGCGCGTCCTTCCGAACGGGAGGTCGCGGGTTCAAATCCGACCGGCTTGTACCTCTAAATCTAAATGTGAAAAAGATTTATGTGCAATTTTTCACAACACCACTGGCTAAAAACGGTGAAGAAAAACATCGTGAGGAAACCTGCATATCGGAAAAGGGTTCTAAAAATCCTTTGAAGATATGTGAAATCCCCAATCCGCACTGGGCAAGCGTGGTGGACTGTGCCTTATCCCTCTTCTGAGGAGACCTGAGCCCAACAGTGGGCAGTAATGGCTTGGTATACAGTACAGTATTTTCTCTCATTCGTTTTAAAGAGAACGACGAGATTGAAATATTTTTTTGTGCCTTAATCATATCCCAACAGAAAATGAACATGATTAGATTTCAATGAAAAATGCCAGCTCCATTAATGTGAGTTTTAATCTCATGTTCATTGATGATGTAGTTTTTACATAACTAGGTATTATATACCCAGATTGACGTTATTGTGACAGATTATAATATTCTAAGCATCAGATTAATATGTCTCGTTTGATAATCAATGTTATCTTATCAACTCTTACGTGAGTTGTAATAAAATGCGTAGTCTTATTTAAATTTGTTGTAATTCAAGGTTGTATTTTTCCATTTCGAAGTAGTTTAATTTAGACATTTAAAGATTTGAAATTCACGTAAAGAATGCCTTGGTGCGTAACGCGTCGTGCCGTCCTACATAGCCAATAATCATTCTGCCCTCAACAGGGGTAGGGACGCCGAAAGTGAGCGATTGGATTTCTTTCAACTAAAAAAAAGATTTAATATTAAAGATGTAAAAATACTTTTTACTGTACTTTTCACTTTTATTCTACTCAGTTCAAGGAAATAAATTCTTACCTATAACTACATTTCCAATAGGTCTAGCTCAAATACAGTCATCGGCACTTGACTAGTCATAATCTTGAATCTTGACCCTCACCTTGGCATTTGTTCAATGAAAACCTTTGCGTGTTTTATGCAATAATTTAGCTTTAAGGGATGACGTGTTTTACCACTGAAATGTTATATAGTACATAGGTACCTTAATCTAGTTCTTTCTTTATTCTGCATATATTTACTTTTATTTCAATAATAGCTGCTGCCCGTGACGTCGTATGCGTGAAGTCTATACAGCAAATAAGATTATTACTTTTTCCCGGCAATTATTCGATTTTTTCTCGCCGTAAAAACCATCCATGAACTTCTAATAGGTTTTCTAATTTAATAAAAAGAATTAGCCAAATTGGTCCAGTTGTTGTTGAGTTATGCGCTTGGCAACACATTTTGCAATTATTTTTATGTGTATTATAGAAGAAGATACGACATTTTTTTCATTGATTGGTTCAAAACCTATTGCTTGAATGTATCATGTTCTTTCATACATTTTCAACGGGTTCTTACCACGATATTTAATTAATTGAGTTGTCTCGATATTTCAACGTTGTTGCAAACGTCATGATCACGAGAAGACTGGATACTGCGGGTCGATTTAAGAGCAAACAAATCTGTCTACCCTCTTTCTCGTTCGCTTTTGGGTAGTACCACTGGAACTCGAACTCACATCACGACACGCCACACTCACTGTATCTACAAGACTCTCTGAGCATGAGTCTTGAAATATCGAGACAACTCAATTAATTAAATATAGTGGTAAGAACCCGTTGAAAATGCATGAAAGTATTATAGAAAACCGCGAGTGTCTGAATAAGTTTGTATCATGTTCATTAGCACATTATCACTTTAGTTATTTGTATTTGTTTCAATAAAAACAAATGATTCAACCTTGTTACTTATTCACAGTTATTGTAAACATGTTTGTTAACCAGTACCTAACAAAAATACGAAAAATAAATAAGTATTCATGTTTTCTTACTGCGCACAACCCTAGTATGTACCTATCCGTTCTTGTCATTCACAGTTCTAATGAGGAAAACCCAAACCACTCAGGTAACGCAAAATAACAATGTTTATAAGATTTAAAATAATTTGTTTCTTATTTGTTTTTGAATCGACTTCTGAAAATGTTATTCTTTTGGGTAAATTTTGTCAACCCTAAAATTTCCTATGTGTGAGTTAAACCACACTAAAACCTACAATCGGTCACACTCCGCGTCCGAACCTTGGCTGAGGCCAGAACCTAGCACAAAGTTATGTGGGACGGTGCGATGCGTTACGCATTATGGCACTCCTTCCCGTCGTGCTGTCACCCCCTTAAATTTGCTGTCCTACCCAGTAGCCACTGAGGTTAGGTAGGTAGGTAACATGCATGTTGTTGTATGCATAATGCTTGTTTTCTGAAGATTAGTTACGCATGTTTGCTCGCAGACAAAATATGTTGATCTTGAGATAAAAAGTAGACTTTATACGATATAGACATGAGATTTCAGTTGCAATTTTATCAAGTAAGAGAATCTACTAGGAGTTTTGTACGACTCACGTAAGTCATAAAAAGTATTAAATAGTTATGTAATCCGTGGTTTAATTTTATACTTTAAGATTTTTAATTGTCTTTAATGTTAAATTAAACAATCGCTGCTAGAAAAAAGTATTGATTTCGTATTGTCTAATTTCACTTAAAATCATTTAACCCATCATTCTCTTAAATATTTTGCTCTCTTTACAAGATTCCCAAGCTTCATTCACGAATGTTGAGATACTTATTTGGGTCACTTTGAGTCTATGTATGTGACCCAAATGACCCAATGACCTAGATTCTGCGCTGAGAGAACTGAACACCATCCCTTTCCTACAAAACTTTGTGAATGGTTAACAAAAACCAATATTACGAGTTGCGTAGTTACTAGTTACCTATGTTTTCTGTACTATTTTTACCACAAAAAAAGTATGTCTATACCTAATTATAATAATACATACACAGAGCAATATTATCTACCGAATACCTATAGCTGTGATTAACTGAGATTGGCGTTTTCAATTCGCGAATTTATGAATCGAAATTCGAATCAGTAGCGACGCGGCCTCTCGCTGAGCTCCACGTTACGCAACAATCGCTCAATAATATTGTACTTCCGCCTATTATTCTGGCAGAAAACATTCAATTCACTGACTCACGAGTTACTACGTCATAACACGAGCGCAAATACTATCCACGAGACACTGTTATGTACTAGTTACACATATTCAATGCCAATGTGTGACCGTGTCGCGAATTATAAGAAAATTGTTCGTAATCTTGTGTGATAACTCTCTTTAAAGGACAAGAATTAAAAGTTTTGTTAGCATGTGATGTTAGTTAAATTATCGTCAGTATTAAAACTATTTTATAAGTGTATTTATTATTTATTTTAGGTAAGTATTTTATCGTTTTGTTGTTAAGCATAGATAATTTAGTTATTAATGTGGTTTTCTGTTTGTTAATGAGTTTTTATCTACTCAAGGTCAGGGAAACGTTGGTCTACAAGAAAATCGACTTCGTTATCTTTCGTCTGTGTTGTATATACTTACTATGTAATATGTATGACTATTTAATATGCAATGTCACCTATTCACAAATCATTCGCTAGTTGATAAATTGGAAATTATATTAATTTGCCTCACTACTTCTATGTTGATTTAGGACTGAAATGAAATATTTTTTTGTTTACATTTATTTGAATTCACATTGCCATGCACCTTACTGTGGTGTTTTTATCGAGACCGATTTAATGTTTAAAAATATGGTTTTAAATTAATTACATTAAATAGAATTAATAAATTAATTAGGTATTAGCGTAACACTTACTACTTCTTTTATTAAATAAAACAGCTTTTTCTTTTACATATTTACGTTCCTGTCACCCCTACCAGCCTCGTGTCGGGTCCTGTCCATTTTTTCCAGGTTTTGGTGCGGTTCAACTCCCACATACCCTCGCGGGGTGGGTGGAAGTCCGGCGATTTCCTCCCGTCAAACAAAAATAAACATATTTACGTAATTAAAAATTACCTTTTACGAAGACAATAAACTAAACTGATATTATTGTGAACCATCTGGCTGTTAGTGGTAAACATTTAAGGTAGTCAAATGACTAGGTTACATTGAAATTGAAGAGGTAATTTAACTACAAAGGTTCATTCACCTGATAGAGTTAATCTTTAATTACTATTTGCTATCAATTGTGTTTTATTAAAAGCTTTTTCACCAAAGGAGGAAACCTCTCAACGCCGTAAAATATATTGCTTTTATGTTTGATCGCCGATAACTCCGTCGTTTATGAACCGATTTTAATGATTTTTTTTTGTTGGAAAGAAGGTATTTCAAAGTTAGAAAATTAGGATATGATGATGGCAGATGGCCAGACAAATCGAGGGGAAAGTCGGCTTTTTGTAATTTTATAAAAAACCGGTATTTTCGGTTATTTTGGTGCTAATTAGGTACCTAACTTAAAATTTCGTTGTAATGAAAATTAACAATCATACGTTTTATAGCACAGAATATAAAAGGTAATAAAATACGAATTAATAGGGTTACAGACAATAATATAATCAGAATAAACTCGGTCATGAAAAAACATTGACTGAATTCCAAATAAATTATCAAAATAACACCAAAAACCGTTTCATAAAATGGTTTTTTTACCAACTTCCAAAGAGGAGGAGGTACTCAAATCGTCTGTTTTTTTCATGTCTTTTCCTCTGTTTTATTATCTTTAGTTGGGGTGGATTATTCTTAATGATTTCGATGTCAGAGGACGTCATAGACTCTCATTATTTTTGTTAAAATCGATCTAGTACTTTTGGAACTGTGTTTAAAAATGTGAATTTTTAACGGACAAGATGGAAGTCGGTCGATTTCATTTTTGTGATAAAATTATTATTGTTGTGGCTGGGGTCCCGTTTTGCGGTCACATGTGGTCACATGTCTCAGTGACCATATGTGATTTGTAGTTTTGCTGTGATAACTTTGATAAGTGTCGTTATAGTAGGGTCCATCGAGAGAACGTTATTAAAAGTCATTATCAACTTCGTTATGTCTTTAATTATTTAAACATTAATAAATGTAATTGAAAGGTTTGATAAATATACATTTTACAGGCATAATTAATTTGTATAATTTCGAAAGATGTGACGGCTGGGTGATTGAACCACATGCTTTCTGTGCTGTCGCGGGTTCCAACCGGTCTACGTATACATCTAAATCTTAATTTATAATTTAACTATACCTTACCATAACACAAGACTAAGAATGGTGAAGGAAGACATCGCAAATATTAGAAAACAATTTAAAACCTCTTGTAAATAATTTTTCGTCGTAAATTTCCTACACTCGCACTAGGGTTGTGAGGTAGTCTTCTACTGTGTGATTCTTCTACTGAGGAGTGTTCAACTGTGGGCAGTAATGGCTTGCTACATAACAGTACAGGCGTAATCATAGTATAATATCAAGATCTTTGATCAATTACCCTAAAATATAACACATATTAAAACTACCATTTAGTCATAATAGAGACGTGATAGAGATGATAGAGTTGTGGGTAGAGTGATAGAGTAGTGTCATCATGCTATGTAATGTCAGTTGTCACTAAATAAAATTCAGAAATGGTTTTTCAGCTGTGCTTTCATTATTTTCAAACAAACAGTAAACAATGGATAATTTAAAGTCAAATATCGTTGTAAACATCAAATAATAAATAAGAGCAACAAGAATAAAAATTAAAAAGATAAAAAAATGACTCTCGAAATGGTTTCACAACCAGTAACGGAAAATAAACAATGCCTGTTGTAATAACCTAATTTAATTTTTAATTTTCTTAAATTAAGGCTTTTTAATAATAAATTACGTAGTCTTTACTTGCTATGTGATTGTAAACAGCTACTTTATCATAATAAAGGCGAAAGTTTGTATGTATGGATGTATGTTTGTTACTCTTTCACGTAAAAACTACTGAATGGATTTGAATGAAACTTTACCACAATATAGCTTATACATCAGAATAACACATAGGCTACAATTTTTGAACCCGTTTGTAACGCATACGAAGTTGCGCGGGTCACCTAGTCGTATATAAAGTTACTAACCCCGTGCTGGGTTCTGGCCTCAGCCGGGGTTCAGACGCTGAGCGTGAGCGGTTGGAGGTTTTAGTGAGGTTCAACTCCCACATACCGCCCCGCGGGTGGGGATCCGGTGATTTCCTCCAACTAAAAAAAAAAGAAATGTAAAGTTACTATGCATTTGACCAATGGGCAAAGCTTTACCTTTCGTTTTGGCAAAGGACTTTTTCTTAATCCACTTACGATCGGGTGGCCCGTTAGTACCTATAAGCCAATAAAAAAAGAAGAAAACATAGTGAATCTAACTAATATATTTGTTTAGAAAGAATGGATTTCGTCATTGGAGGTTTGGCCGGCGTCGGCGCGACAATCGTTACCAACCCTATGGACGTGGTCAAGACCCGTCTTCAGCTCCAAGGGGAGTTGAAAGCGAAGAGTGAGACTTCCACCAGGTACAGAGGAATCTTCCACGCGTTGTACGTGATCGCGAGAGCTGATGGAGCCATGGCCTTGCAGAAAGGACTAGCGCCCGCCATGTTGCTGGGATTCACCATGAACTCCGTAAGGTTAATGAATTTGCATGCTGTATAATGATAAGTTACACGTAATAAAAAATACAACAATACAATTAATAATTTACTTTATAAACGTACTTATGTACCTATTTATTTTATGAAAACACAATAATAATGAACTAGTGTCAGTCAATTCAATGAATAATAAATAGAGTACTTCATTATAACGGAGAATATGGAACTTGTGTTGAATATTTTAAAGAATCGATATCGGACCTTGGCTCTTGGCCGTGAACTGAAATGATTGTTTATTCGTTCCGGTCAGTTACCGGAGTTCGCGACTCATTCACCTCTGAACTATAAAACCTACTTTGAGAAACTCGTCATCCGTATTTACTATAGGATTCAGGGAATGTCTTAGCAACATTGTTAACCCACTCCGCGGTGTTCCTGGAGCGCTATGATATGTCCCTCTTTAAACGAGGTTTAAGAAAAGTCCTGTATCGGTAGGCGATAGATAACAGCTTCATTGCCCTGGCATTGCAGAGGTTTATGAGCGACGGTGACCGCTTACCATCAGATGGGCCGTAGGCTCGTTTATCTATCATGCAATAAAAAAAAATAAAAAAAAGAAGTTTTCTCTATCCGACAGTATATTTGCTTTATGAAGTTTGTCTACGAATGACTTCGTCGTTTATAAACCGATGATGATTCTTTTTTTGTTAAAAAGAAGATATTCTTATAGGTAGTGTAATAAGGAAATCAAGGTTTCCTGATGGCAAATCAGAGAAATCGAGGAAAACTTGTAAAAAGGAAATCCGTTGTCTTACTTGTTACTGTATTATCTTGATTTCACGAAACAAACATTCTATTCATCCTACTTAAACGACCACATCTGGAATCTTTATTCCAGATTAGGGATGTACCACGTAGCTGAAGTCCAGGGCTGGACTAAAACAAAAGACGGTGATATAAGCGTAAACAAAGCCATGTTCTGGTCGAGTGCGAGCGGCGTCCTCAGTGGAGTGGCTGCTAATCCTACGTTTGTTTTGAAGACCAGGATACAAGCCGTGGCACACCCTAGTATAGCTGTTGGACGACAACATAGTTATAAAGGTATTTTATTTATGTTGTTTTTTAACCAGCTGTCCTAGTTGATTGCTTCTGTACTTGAGAGCACCTGATCATCTGATGTTGCTTCAGGTGGCCTCCTAACCAAGAATTCCTGCAACAGCGGATCTATTCCTTTGAGGACGTTTAAGAGCACTACTATTCAATTAAACGGACATTTATGTCCAGCTGGGCACTCGTACATCCTTAAGCGGTTTTTTTTTTGTTTTAGTTGGAGGAAATCGCCGGATGGGGTATGTGGAAGTTAAACCTCACTAAAACCTCCAACCGCTCACACTCAGCGTCCGAACCCCGGCTGAAGCCAGAACCCAGCACGGGGTTATTAGGGGTGGCGCGACGCGTTACGCACTGCGGCACACTTTCCCGTCGCGACACCCCCGGGTCCTTAAGCGGTAGACTAAGTACGATTAAGCACCATACAGGTTCAGACAGCGTAGATTTTCTTCTGTTACTCTACTACTTTTCAAAGGTATTATTACATTATTTTTATTTTTCTTAGGAATGTACGATGGAATAGTCACAATATACAAGACAGAAGGTATGAAAGGTTTCTTCGCTGGTGTGACTGCCACCTGTACCAGGTTAGCCATAGGCAGTGCCGCTCAGCTGACCACATTTTCAACGTAAGTTTTAGCTTTATGACGTAGACTACCCTAGATTTTAGAAGTGGAAAGGTAGCGTGGAGTTTTATGCATGTGGTTAAATTGGCATGGGTGTTGGTTAGTAAACAGAAAGTATTCTTTTGGTGGTAGACTTTATTTGAAGTGAAAAAGGTATGAAGATGAACGTAGACAGAGGAAGACTAGTAGATAATGAGATTTGGAAAGGCCTTTGTTTAGTTGATGATGATGATGTTGAAGATTGAACAGTGATGTATGCACCAAAATAAATGTTTTGGAAAATACGTTTGAAAGACAAAGCCACAAATGCAATATGGTGGGAGATTTTATAAAAAAAATATTACAGGATCCGCAGTAAGCTTCAAAACCTTCGCTTCATTAACATAATATGGCTTTAATCAATATTTCAGCACGAAAGAAGCGCTGGCTTCATACGAAATCTGTCAGAAGTCGCCCTTCGTGCTGTCGTTTCTATCGAGCGCGCTAACCGGTGTCGTAGTATGCGTTATCATTTGCCCTTTCGACGTCACCACGGTCCGGTTGTACAATCAGGGTAAAGAGGTTTAGCTGTAGAGGTTATGTGCGATTGGTTGTCGGCAACTCGGTAACGATTGATTCTGTTGAAGAACTTAACTTTTTGTCGCAAAAACACCGAGTTGTTGGGAATTTGTTGACACTTTACTAAGAACTTTGTATTTATACGTGATGTGAGATACTTGTTTAGAGGATAATAATATTGGATTATTTATGTATCCGAGCTGTTTTTAAAAGATTAATCTATTCAAAACTAATTGTAGATTTACAAATTACTTAGTAAAAAAGTTTATCACGACACGTATGGTTTGTCGAAGATGGCGCGGTTGAAGAAGATTGTTCGCGTTAATCAACAAACACAACAATACCACTTTATGTAGCTTATTTCATAAAGATTTCAATACTTTACAATACATACAGTGCGAAAACTGAAGTCAATCGGTGGACATTTTCAAACTCTTAAAATGGTCAAGTAACAGTCCTCTTCAACTCTGCGTACACAACGTCCTCTCACATATTTTTTTCATTAAACATAGTCTACAAGTAAAACGAATAATTGCAGAGTAAAAGAAGAGCTACGTTCGCGCGGTTACTGCGAGCATTCGCCGACGAAGTTAGCGTTCGTCGCGAGTTTGTTCAGCAGTGTGTTGTGTGTGATTGTCGAGACGCCGCTCGATGTCGTCAATACGAGGCTTTACAATCAGGGTAAATTTGTTGAACGCATGCTTTAAAAGCTTCTTAGACCTTCTTGATTAATGGCGGCTCCAGACAGGGTCGTCATGCATAATTTTTTGCAGAATTCGCGCTCGTTGAAACCTGTTTGTCAGAGTCGGTCGGTTTTGTCCCGCGGCAAAGAGATTGGTGCTTTTAATGCGTGAACATCCACATTCATGGCCGTTAAATGCACAGATACCAAAAAAAAATCATTTTTATTTATCTATTTAGGAAAGAAACAGTACACAATTTAACAATAAATTTCACGCATAATACAGTACTTAACCAGCATAGTTACCACCAATTAAAATTAACATAAAAATCTCGGAGACAACGAACGAGCCTAATAAAAATATATAGTAAATATTTATTTGTAACAATCAAAATAATCAGAATATATTTAAATTTAATCACATAATTATTTAATCACATAGTTAATTTATAATTCATATCTTCCTATATTGTTTTTAATGCCGTGAGTGTGGATGGCATGACTTGTACCGTAGGTTTCCGCGATAGTCTGTAGCCGCCGTTAAAGAAATTGGTTCTAATTAACACTCCTAATTCGTTCCTTGTAAATTTTCGTTTTAAATTAGTAGTGAAAAGAATTTGGTTTGGTTTATTGATAAGCTTTATTTTTTTAATTTTCGTTTTACTTAGCTTCTTCTTTTACCATGTAGTTATTTTGTGTTAGCATGTTAAATTAAATCATCTATCCATTCTCTATTAAACGTTGGTTAAGGTTGGACTAAATAAGAATATACTAAGACCTTTCAAAGAAATATTAACCCTTAAATGGACGATTTTTGTCTCACGTTTTAAAATAATATATTTGTGTAATAGACATATATTACTGTCTAAGAAAATTGAGTAAAAAAAATGTAGATATTAATTTACTATACTTTTTATGCCAACATTAAAAAAAGTACAAAATTCGTTCAGAAATAAGAACTAGTTGTCAAAATTAACAAAAATTAAAAGAAGGTCAATTTTATCTGTGATGTTTAATATGTTGTTTTAAAACTACATTGTCCATTTTAGGGTTAAATTTCATATTTCGAAAGTGAAATACAAATATTTTTTACAATATGACAATGATTAACTTTTGTACAATATGCCGAGTTTCAATATTGGCTCGCCAATTTCCAATGCGCGGTACTGGTGGTCCAACCGTCAAACGGCCAGCATAGTTTCAGTGCCGGCCAATGCATACAAACAGCCTGTTTACATCATGGTCGTCACTCACATTTGCTTTTACGAACATTGGTGAGCCAATAAATATTTAAATAAATAAATAAAATAAATATAAAAATAAATAAATAAATAAATATGGAAACGCGACATTAAGTATTCTGTGCATACAGGGTGGATCTGTAACTTTGGACAATCTGACGTGGGGTGAATGACCTGTCGAAATACAATTTAGCACCGTTTTTATTTTTTGGATCGGTTAAACTTTTTTTTCTGACATTGTATGGAAAACCTACGACTATCGTTGCGGACTTTTTTAATCAAATTCCTAAAATAAAAGTGGTTCTAAGTTGTATTTCAATAGGTCATTCACCCCACGTCAGATTATCCAAAGTTACAGATCCACCCTGTATAGTGAGATTTTCATAATATTTTTCTCTTCTTAGGATCAGGATCTCACGGCGCAGTCCTCTACACAGGAATCGTGGATTGTTTATCAAAAATATACAAGACGGAAGGATTCCAAGGTCTTTACAAGGGACTGGGGCCTTTGTACTTGCGAATAGCACCACACACTACCCTGTCTCTAGTCATATGGGATATGTTGAACAATATGTTAATACACAAAAAGAATTTAACTTATTTTTTTGTTTTATTTTTAAATCCTCGTACCTATATAAAAAAAAAACTTGAGAGGTGTCATGGGACATCCGAATAGAACGAAGTTCCTTTCGATTAAAAGATATCTTATAAAAAAATATTTCCTTTCGTAACGCGCGATAAGGAATGTGTTTTAAAAGATTTTGATCACAGCGCCATCTAGCGATAATCATCTAAAACAAAAAAGTGTCGTGACAACTTTTCGTAAGATTTTTTTCCGTCTAGCCCCCTTTCGTACTACAGAAACCTACTTTGCAATAATTATTTGAAGAATCTCACTCAAAAATTTTAATATTGTTTGTATGGATAGATTTTGACAGACTAGTCACGAAATTTTATCCTAACAAACATAAACCATTCTACCGTACTGATCCTAGTAATTATCGTACCAGATAATTCTTCAAATTACTGTACTCCATTAGTCTTAGATATTGGAGGCGAAAAATGTATCTCCCAATCGACAGTGGAGGCATCTTCCGAACTCCCATCATTCTCCAAACTTAAATCACTGCTCGATTCACTATTAATGTCAAATTCTTGTTCACAAAAATCCCCTTCTGAATATAAATCTGTATATTCTCTATGAAGTAATTCATTTGTCAAGTTCTTTACTTTTCGCTGTCTCCTTTTCTTTTTATTGTTCTCACCGACAGTGTATATAAGTGGCTGATAATCTTTACTGGACCCTTCTTTTTTCACTTGCATTTCTATAAAATATTCTCCGTCTACTTTGGCAATACACAATGTAGGTTTCTCTTGCACTTCCTTCATTGTTTTTCGGATTTTGTTAGTTTCTTCTAAGGTCTTGCATCGCTGTTTCGCTTTATTTAGAGATCTTAGAAGTCGCTTTGATATAGCGCCTGGCTTCCAACCAGTTTTAAACTGGAAACAGTAAATCAATTTTAATGTGTGTCTTTTGACAAAGGGAAAATAACATTAAGAAAAAAAAGAACTTACTCTCGTAAATAACGATTTTATCTACTTCAAAATAAAAAGTAAAAATAATTTTTAATAATTTTTCGTTTAATAAATATTTTTATCTTAAGTTACAAGATTTAGCCTAGAACGTTACCAAATCAACTTATACGTAGAAACAATAAATTAAGCACCAAAACAAACAATAACTTAACACACACTCAGCCTGCTTGTGTATGAACACATTTACTATTCGCTGACAATGCTAAAAGTTTATCTAATTGCTGCTGTTTCAACAATTCAGAGTTTATAAATGAATGGAAACATGGTACGTGGAAAGAACTCAAACTTATGCCTTGATCTTTCAAATCAACCAGCCTCTGCTCGGGCCTAGTATTTTTAAATTCTTTAAGACGGAAGTATGTTTTATTCCCAAACTCGTCCATGGCTACTACGCCTTTGTCAGATGGAACTGGATGTCGACATTTAGCTCTTTCTAAAATGGACCTGTAAATATTGTTTTGAACTCTTCTTCCGTCAGCTCCTTTCCTCTTGCCTGAGAGACGACTCTTAGGAATAACAAACGGTTGTGGAATTTTTACATCATCACCGTGCGCTAACATATCTTTTAAAGTTGTTAGCAAAAGCTTTTTGTCTTGACCATGACCCAAAATACCCATTTTCGACAATTCCTTTGGAGATGCACTTCCAAAACAGCTCCAACTCGCTTCTGAAGGTTTGTAAGTAGGCTTAATAGCACCTTTGTCACCTTTTCGACTCTTCCTCAGAGAAGTGACATTCCTAGATTTCTTATAAAACCTCCATTTTCCTTGAGAGTCAATATATCCATCGATACCAACAACCAACCACTTTCCGTTCAGCGCTTGGAATTTCCCAGTATCGCAATCAACTTGCTCGTTATTTGGACCCAGGAAAGCATTTGGAGCCCATCTTCCATCAGGAGCAACGTAACCGTCAATGTTTATGTCCATCCACTTGTGATCAGGGCTCCAGAATCCACCCAAGTCACTACATTGCTGTTTGCCATCGGGTCCTTTGAAAAACCTTGGCACAGGATTTCCATATCTGTCTAGAAGCTTAACTCTATAATCTAAATATGTGTATTGGGTGCTATTGTCAACTTTCAAGAATTTCTTTTTTTTGTAACCAGAGTCATAATATGCGACAGGTGGTGTAAACTCGATAATCCATTCGTCTGAATCGGTATCAGAACCTAATGTTGACTTGTCTTCAGAACATGAACAAGAAGCATCAATGTTAGCTTTGACCTCATCAGTGATTGCTGGGAAACAAGGACAATCCGGACTTTCCGCGTCAGGTAAAATACCAAGGGCTTGTTGATAAGTTTTCAAACATATTTCGCGGCAAACATCTTTAAATGCACTCTGTACAAATTGCCGTTGAGCTCTTTCAAGGCGTCGTTGTTCTCTTTCTTTTTTCTTCTGTCTCACTCTATTCTCTTCGTCGGTTCTCCCTACAGTGTATGTGATCAATGGTTTCTCTTCATAGGGAACTTGATTAACAGCTCTGGGTTTTGCATATTGCTTCATTGTTTCCATGGTAACAGTATATTCGCCATCCTTTTTCTGAACCACGAGCAGAGGTCTCTTTAATGGTCTTTTATTCTTTCCCAAATCTTTCTTTTTCTTTTTGGTGATAACATCTCCTGGATTACGTGCCATTCTTAGTAATCTTACGACATGTTTGTTTGTGGCACCTGGCTTCCACATCGGACGAAACTATAAAAATTAAAAAAAAAACAATAAAAAAAGGTTCTTGAAAAAAGGTGGTAAATCATATTGATTAAGATGCTTTAGCTTACCTTCATGCCAGGAATATTTTCAGCTGTCCATAACCATCCCATATTTTTAGGCACTACTCCTAAAGTGCCGGTACATGGTAAAGCACACTGACTGTGTCCTATTTGAGGAGCTGTAATACAAAAATACATTAAATCCTCCATGGACCAAGACAAAGAACTGAATAAAAAAAAAGAAAGTACGTACGTATACCTTGATATCCGTAGTTGAATTTGAATCTGTCATCTTTATTTTTCTTTTTACCTTTTTTAGAATCTTTTTCGGATTCTGCATTCTTATCTGGAGCAGATCGTTTGTCGGAGACTGCCGATTTCGAACCTTTACCGCTTTTTTGGCTGTCATCTTTCTTTTTGCTTTCACTCCCTGATGTACTTAAAGTTTTAAGTTTATTTTTATCTACAAGCTTATGAAATATGGGACAAGGAAAGGTCTCTTGTCCCTTGCGGATATCTTCACCAGTAGTTTCGTAGCCTCCGCAGACTGTGCAATAAGTTGTTTTTCTTGTAAAGCCAAAAGTGCACTCGCAGGAACAATAGCATGGGTCTATACCAGACGTCATGTTAGCTTTCATTTCACCAGCGATTTCTTCGACTTCAATGATATTACAACAACCTTGTTTTAAATCAGATAAATCCAAAAATATTCCTTTTTCTGGTTTTTTAGTTTGTTCTACAAATGGATTAGTTCTGTTTTCACATTGAGGGTTATCGCACTTCATTACATTTACCAAATCCATTTGTTCTTCCGGCAAATCAGTAGGATTATTATCAACCGAGAAATAATTAACGCAATATACTTGGTTCTCTTTAGGTCCTGTATCTTCTCCGAAAATGTAAGTTAAAAGATTTAATTTATCTTCGTTCATTACCGAAGTATCAATAGTGCTGTTGCCCTTTATACTTTCAATTGAGTTGTCATTTACAATGTCTAAATCTTCATTGTTTGCATTTTCATTAGTTTCATCATTATTGTGTGAATCAGATTCTACTTTCTTGGCTCTTGGTTTATTCGATCTAAATTTTCTACAATTTTTCTGCGTACATTTTGAGTATCTCCATACATTTTGATTCTTTGCGTACATATTACTTTTTGAAACAGTTTGGGTCACTTTTTTCGTTAACTTTTTCGATTGATAAAACTTGTTCTGCTCTGGGTTAGCAATATTCATACATCTCAACTGTACTTTAATTTTCATAAAAGCTATTACTTTTGAAGTATCAGTGCCCAGTACATTGGAGTCAACAGTAAACTCAGCAGGCTCTGGGTTCAACCCATGCAAAAGTTTCGATAAATAATCAAATATAACAGGATCCCAGGGTACCTTTGTCTCACCTAGTAGGTTTTCAGTTTTCTTTTTACACAACGAAATACAAAGAGGTTTTGCTTTTGCGGTTTTCATTAACAAGTCTATTTCCATGGGGAATAATGTCGATTGACGCATCGGTGGTGTTGCTGATGCTTGGTTTCTTATTTTTACTTTCCTCCCTTCATTCTTATCGCCTTTTGTTGGAAACAAATTTACTGTGAATACATCTGGAAAATTGGCTTTTACAATAAATTCATTGCGATTAATCCCTGTTTTAAGATCTTCTACAGAGATCTCAAATAAGAAGAACGAATCCGAAAAAGTCATTTTAATACTCTCTTACAATGTACAAGTTTTATATAATTTCATCACCTTCACTGACAAATTACCACATGATTTTTCCTAAAATAATTAAAATTTTATTGAAAAATACTTGCAATTTACATCCGTGCCAAAAAAATATGACGGTTTTGACATTTAGGGAAATAATTTTCAGGTAAAAATAGAAAAAGGTTTTAACTAAAGATATTTTGAAATAGAATTTATTCAAGTTTTGTTTTAGGTTTTGCAATCCTGTGGAATTTAGGGAAGTCCAGGTAATTGGGATATCAAATAGCCAAATCTAATGTCTAGGCCAATTGACCCAGCACTCAAGTTTAATTTCCCAAAAAAGTATAAGAAAATAAGCAGATATATTTAACACACATAGAAAGCGATATTATGTGATGTATTTTCTACGTCTCTTATTGTTGTTGTTGTGTACTGTATGAATATACTTAATATACATTGTATCAAAGAGCACAACACGTTCCATTCAATAAAAGTAAGAAAATTTGGCAATCGTCTCGCCCTCGAACAGCCACTGCACGAGAACATTGTTTAAAAAACTAAATTATTTACAAAAGGTAGGTTCTTTTAAAAATAAAAATGTGGAAAAACCCGAAACAGTGATTTATTTAAAGATGATGTAAAATGCAATCATTAACATTTTGTAAACGATGATTCTCGAGTACAACATAAGTAATTTTGATCTTTACACGAAGATTCAAGAATTGTGAATGGTGATATCTTCTTTCTAGGTGTGTTTGAAGCTCTGTTGGTCTTCATGGGAGGCTTCAGTTCCCTCAAATCATCGTACATTTCAAGACCTTGCATTATCTCGCGGTATTTAGCCAGCTTCTTGGGATCTACGTAGGCCATTCCTTGAGATCGAGGAGGAGACTTGCTTCTGGAATATTTAACAGCTACATTCATGACTATAGGGTTCTTCGTTTTTCCGGAATAAGTAACACCTTTTTTCGGTTTATCTTCGCTATTAAAAGCGACTTTGGTAGCGGCAGCCCCTTTCTTGTTTTTATTGGACTCAGCAGTAGTTGCATTTTTCCTTTTATCATCAGGCTTATTACTCTTTTGAACAGTCTCTGGTTTCGCAAGCTTCTTATTAGCGATGTTGGAAGACGTTAGAGTCGATTTAGATTTTCCGCTTTTAGCAACCCTTGACTTTGAATACCACGCCCACTTTCCTTCTTTATCTATATACCCATCTACACCAATTTTCAACAAACGTCCATTGCTGTCCGTAAAGGAACCTTCTTCAGCAGAATAATACATACCATCTGGACCTGTAAAGTTCATTGGAACCCAACGATTATCTGGACCTATGTACCCATCTTTATTGATTTCCATCCAGATATGATCTGGACCCCAAAAACCACCCAAATCACTACACTCTTGTTTTCCATCTGGTCCTTTAAAGAATCTCGGTACCGCGGTGCCATTCTTGTCTAACAATTTAACTTTATAATCCAAATAAGTGTATTGGGATTCGTTATCAACCAATATTGGAGCATGCTTTGCTTTTGCGTCCCATTTAGCTGCGGGTGGACTAAATTCAATGGTCCATTCATCACCGTCGGTGTCACTGCTAGAGATACTCGCATCGTCAGAACAAGAACACGAATCAATGGGAGGAGTAAGGTTTTCAGGCGGTTTTGTGTTACAAGGACAATCTGGATCGTTGGGATTTGGTGGTGGAAGTAAACCTATAGCTTGATTGTAAGCTTTCAGGCAAATTTCTTGACATTTGTCTCTGAATGTGGATTGTAGAAGTCGACTCTTTCGTCTTGTCTCCCTACGCTCCTTCCTTTCTCTATATTTCTGCAATTTAATTTTCTCTTCCTCCGTTTTTCCTATAGTATACACCAGTGGTTGTTTTTCTTCGTATGGAAATTGATATATCATACGTTCTTTTGAATATTTCTTTAGTACTTCCATCTGTACTGTGTACTCTCCGCCTTGCTTCTTGACTACAATGGTGGGTTTTAGTTCAATCTTTTTCTTTCTTTGTTGTTGAGCCCTCTTTTTCTTCGCTATTACATCGACGCCTTCTCGCAGAGCTCGATATCTTCTCACTAAAATTTTATTGGCTGCACCTGGTTTCCATTTAGGTCGGGGCTAAAATTAATAAAATTGTTTTGATAAATAGCAGGAAATTTTGGGGAGCTTTCAAATCACTAATAAGTGGTGAAACAAAAATGGATACCTTCATTCCTGGAATATCTTCAGCAGTCCAATTCCATCCCATGTTTTTTGGAACGGGAGGATATGGATACTTAGTTTCAGGTTTCTTCTCAACCGGCGGTGGTTCTGTAAAAGGTTTCATTGATGATAATAATAAAGTCTCAATGAAGTATAAGAAAGAATTAAATAAATTACTAACGTTCTTCTTCTACGTTTGCTGTAAACTTTCCAATCTTCTTCTTGTCTTGTTTAGGTTTTTTTGCTTTTGGTTCTACTTCCTTTTTGTCGCTTTTCTTATCCGTAAAACTTTTAACGGACCGTGTACTAGGCAACTTCTTTTCTGACGAAGCTCCAGTTTTCGAAGCTGTAGTCTTAATACTTTTCAGACTAAATGCATCAGTTTGTTTTTGTGTTTCTTCGTCAGGCCAAGGACTGTTAACTTTGATGTATTTTTTATCGTACAGTTTATGATATACAGGACAAGGGTGAGGCTTAGCAAATTCTGGCTGATCTTTCATATCAGTCCCCATACATTCATAACCTCCACAAACCGCGCAGTATGTTGTTTTGTTTGTAAACTTAAAATCGCAAACACAGTCACAATAACAAGGATCTTCGTCATCAATTTTACTCTTTTTTGGGCTCAAATCAACAATCAGATCCTTAACTTTATCAGCAACATCGCAAGTTGTTACACCACACGGATTATGAATGTCAGCAAAGTCAATTACAACATTACTATCGGCAGGGCTAGGCGTCATGTTGTCTTTTTTCGTATGACATGATGATGTTTCACATTTAGAATCATCAGTTTCCTTTGTCAAGGCCACCGATGAACAAGCATTTTTGGAACATAACGTCTTCTCTGACGCTTTGAGGCTTGGACAACTGCTAGAACAATATTTAAACTTGGAAGATGACGACGCCGGTGAATTAGTCGCAGTTGTTTTATTTTCTGGGTCGTGTTCGACGGTACAATAATAAACTTGATAGACTTGTTGACTTGGTTTCTTGAAAGGACAATCTTCACCATCGCATTTACTATCCTCACTGCTGGTCTCATCGCATACTTTATCACAAACTGAATCACACGATGTCTTTTTAGTCAGAGCGTCCTGCATTTGTTTTACGCACGCACACTGAGTAGAAAGTCCCTCTAAGTTTGTGCCTTGAGTAAAAGGCCCTTCATGCCGTAAAAATTCTTGTATTTTTGTTGCAAGCGTGCACGTTTTACTACCACAGGGTCCTACTATTTCATTTATATTAAACTCTGTGTTATCTTCATCAACGAGATTTTCGATATATGCTCTCATGTCTCTTGCTATGCGACAATCAGGTCTTCCACAAGGGCCGCGTATGTTGGCGATATCGAAATTAACGTGTCCTATTTCTCCAAAACGCTCTTTATCAGTCTTAGTACAAATAGGACAAGGTGCACTTTGTACTTCTTTCTTGAATTTATCTGCTAGTTGTCCTTCTGGCCAAGCAGTTTCCTTACAGTAGCATAGTCTGTCTATATCAGTAGCTCTTATCCTAGGTCTTATCGTTGGTCTGGGCGTAAGCATCCTCATATTATCGTTACAGGAAACAATAATTTTTCGCACGTAGTCAACAATAAAATCAATATCTGGACATTTCTCTGGTGCCTTGTATAATGATTCTGGAGGTTTATCGGCCTTCCCCAGGCAACAATAATCACCTTCCTTAAACGTACTCAAATTAGCACCAGGAGCATTCTTGTAATCAGCATAAACTATTTTAGCGTCTGGTTTAGGTTTATCGACGACATAAGTGTTGTCTATCTTATTGCTATTTTCTTCAAATATTTCATCGGTTGTCTTCATTGTACAAATGTACGACGTGGTTTTAGAATTTATTCCAGTGTACAAATATTTTTTTATCGCTGGATCTTCCGTTAAAGTTCGAAAAGCAACTGTGACTTTATCGGATAAATACGAAAGTTTTATTTGAATGCCCAATTGTGCCATTAATTTTGCTGTTCCTTCTTCAAACACATTATATTCTTCTTTCAATGTAACCGGTGGTGGCTCTTGGCAATTATAGATCTTCTCTAAATAAGACAAGAACATAGGATCCCAAGGAATGAAATTAGAACCTATGAATGAGTAATTTTCTTCTTTGCTCCAAAGTGAAACCTCCATTGGGAATTTTTTCATACTTTGTAGGAGAAACTCTGCAGTACTCGAGAACAGTACAGATTGACCTGATTGTATGGCGGGCTCTGGCGGAGGTTCTTCGACTTTACCTTTCCCCTTCTTCCCCTTTTTAGGTGCAGCTTTTTTCTTGCCCTTCTTTCCTGGTGGTTCAGGTGGTAATGGTGGTGGCTCTGGCATAGTTATATGCATTTGCTTTGGATCTTTTAATTCGAGAGAAAATATATCAGCGAAGTCGCTCCTAATTACAAGATGCCGACTTTCTACCAAGCTCTTTACACTCTCTACCACAACTTCAAATAAAAACATAGCATTGCTAACGGCCATGATTTAGATACTGTAATTTTGAACAGGATCTTTCAAATCACATTATAATTAACAGTAACAATTTTACTTATTAATTTATATTTTTTTTGGATTTTTAACTTGTTTACGCATTCACCATGTTTATTACATTGTCAGGTTTTTGACAAACTTAAAAGTCCCTTCTAACCAAAAAGTTTTAGTTTTAATAACGTAAATAATCATTGACAAATTTTCGAGAAACTTTATGTAAAACAAATAAAATGAAATTTAAGGGATTTAAGATTTTTTGCATTAATTTGATTTTTTTGAGATTGGAAACTTTCTCTTCGAACAAAATCTTTTACCCTATTGTATTCGAAAAAAAAACAACTGTCAATTAGTAAGGATGTACAACATTATGAACGATCGATTTTTATGTCTATTTAACTTCTAAGAATCAAATCGATTCGCAACATGAACAACGAGCCTTTTAGACAGTAGTACATAGTATTGTTGTATGTAGCGTGTGTTTAAAATTTTAAATTTTTAATATTGTACATGCCATACGGTAATTTGGATTCGAACATCACTTTATAATATTGACCAAACTTATTAAAACATGCCTTATAAAAAACAGCCAATCGTTCACAATTTTTACCCATATCAATGCTCGCTGCCCATGAAAGATATTGTTAAATTTACGCTTTTTCAGAGAATTTATTAATTAAAGTTTTTTACGATAACCAAAAGAAGACATTTTTTGAAGAAAAAATTTCTGCCAAAATTAAACTACTCTGAATATCGATTCTCAATTCCAGGAAGTACACAATCGATTTTAAAAAACATCACACAACCCTACAACTAATCAGCTGATTTTGTCATTTTGACGTCCAAAATATCGAAGATGAAAGACGAAATGACGTAGTTTACGGAATATTACGAAATATCTAAAATTCTGGGTTCACGTAAATTTTCCGCCACTTTCCGTCGAAAGAGTTTTACACGGCACACGATGTGTTCACACGAATCAGTCATGAAATCAACAAAGACTAGGATTTCTTATCAGTTATGATACATTGATAAATAGGTAAGTTTATAAGACATTTAAACACGATTTAAAAAGACTTTTATGTGATAATTGTAACATAATGATACGAGTTTTCGTTCTGCAGTAACACAGTGTCTGTGTCATTATTACAGTCGTAACATTGACATAATATTTCATGGTAAATTTGACGTGAATTATGCATTCAGTAAATATCAAGTCACATCCCTCTACCACCGCAAACCCTTACTCAAAATCATTTCCAGTGCTTTTTAAATAAAAAAAACTACCTTAAAACACCATCCAACATTTTCCTCAATTTCAGTAACATTTAAAAAAAACTTCATCAAAATGTTTTATAGTGATTTTTTAACAAGCTTGCGTAGTGCCGCGTTGTGAGTGTGTCAAGTTAACCCGTTCAGTGCGTCATAAAAGCCCAGTCAATATTCCTTAGTACAATGGACTTCGTTGTTGGAGGCTTGGCGGGAGTAGGTGCCGGGTTCTTTAGCAATCCGTTTGACGTTGTCAAAACTCGTATGCAGCTACAAGGAGAACTCAAAGCCAGAGGACAACATGCAGTCCACTACCGAAACATTCCACATGCTATGTACACTATCGTGAAACATGACGGAATCTTAGCCCTACAAAAGGGCTTAGGACCGGCATTGTGGTTTCAATGGGTTGTAAATGGCATAAGGTAAGCACTAAAACCTATTATCTAAATATTATCGTTATTAAAATTAAAAGTTTTTTTGTTTATAAATTTTGTGTTTTTCATCTTTCATTGCGTCAGAAATTTTTTAGGCTAGGAATTTACCAAGGTGCAGACAACTACGGCCTTCTTCGAGACGAACATAACAACACGAAATTCTTGAACAGCTTAGTGGTTGGTTCCATAAGTGGGATGGCTGGTGCGTTCTTCGGTAGTCCCTTGCAGCTTGTGAAGACCCAGCTAATGTCGTACTCGTCAGATAAAATAGCTGTCGGTACCCAGCATGGTCATAATGGAATGTTTTACGCTTTGCATAAGATTTATAAGAAGAATGGACTGCTTGGGTTATGGCGGGGTGCTCACGGTATGATGTTGAGAAACTCTATGGGATCTGCTTCACAAATATCTACTTATACTATGTAAGATTGTATTTTGTTTTTCGGAATCATTTTTACGTCATGCTTGTTTATGTATTCATGTTTAGTGATAAATTTATTGCTTGTATGATCAAAATATTTTTCATTTACTGTTGAAGTAAACAACATTTAACCCTAGTTCACGGTTGTGCAATTCAATGTTTAACTCCCATTTAATAAGGCCCAAAATACAACGCCACTTGACAAACTAGCATTAGTTCCATTTTGACTCTTAAATTGCAGGTCATTGAGCATTAAATTGAATAGAGCAAAATTTACGCATGACGAAATCATGGTCCATAAGCCCAAAGGGTTACACTGCATTTATTTTTGTTTGTGTTAATTTTTTCATTGTCACTTAGCATCCATTTTTGTAATTTAACATTTCATTTTACGTACGTCAACATTTTCGACTCATAACTATGTCAGTGCTTAATATATCCAATGCCTATATCAAATTGAGAAATATTCCTATTCAACTCATTAATCATTTATTTTTAGACCCACACCATAACATAAACCTGTTTTGAAAATTAAATATTAATTACAAGACACATTGTGTTCCTAAAAATCGCATTGACTAAACAATCGATCTTAAATCAATTCAGCAAACAACTATCCAAAAAAAAATTGGTTGCCTGTAAAGTCGGTAAACGGGCGAAAGTTTTACGTGACAATGACTCGGGCATGGTTAGCCCGCCTAAGAGCGAGAGAGACAGACATAAAAAGTGAAAGGCACGCGTGACTCTCACTCGCTCTCATTATGAGCGCATAACGTGAGCGGTGCGTAACACAGTTTTTTTTTTCAATCAATCAATTTCTTTATTTGTGATCACAGGAATTTTTACATAAAGGTGTTCAGTATTGTTATAGTTCAGCCGTAATCAGCTCTGTCGAGCGTACAAATTGATACATTTAATTCTAATTTTAAAACATTTCAGTATTTTATTACAAGTCATGCACATTTCAATTTATATAAAATTATTACTTTATTAATTATTTATTTAAATATATTAAATTAGTCATTATTGTATTGTAATAACTTTGCCATTAATTAATGTTGTTGTTTTTTTAGATTTTATTTATTTATAGTTTCGTCATTTAAGAAATCATTCAAACTATAGTATGTCCCATTTTCTTGAAGTGTCACCCGGCAAACCAATTTATAAGACGTTGTCACGTCAATAATCTTCTTTAATTAAACTCTAATAACATTTTAGGACTAAAGAATGGCTCGAGAACAACCACATGTTTCAAAATTCGAAGTACATGCCCGCATTCGTAGCGAGCAACCTCGGCGCTCTCGTGAAGACTGTATTCCTTACTCCCATGGATGTCATTATGACGCGGCTTTACAATCAAGGTTTTTTTTTATTTTGTATTTTTTTGGTTGTATGAGTGTGTAAGTAACAATTACAATACATGTTGATTGGTTTGAAAAATTACATTTTGAAGGACAATAAATTTCCAAAACTAAAATATTAAATATCTCTAAAAATTATCGGTCATATATTTGATATAATATTTTTATTACCTATTTTCTTACGTTCCTATTCGGTATCAAAAATCGCGAAATGTAAAATCATTCTCCTAGTGTGACGTATAACTTGGCTTGACTCTTGGCAGTAGTTACTAGAGGCGCAGTTTCCATTTTGTGTCACCTTGGTTTTCATAAGGGACACGTGAAAGAAGACATTTCATTCCTGGCTCGTGATTGGCTATTCAGTCTACCCTTGCCTCGTGATTGGCTTAAAAAGTGCACCAGCTAATTATTTCCCTTGCCGATACACGTCACCAATTTTACCAAGTTTAAAGTGATTTTGAAATGTAGGTAAAATATGTTTTTCAGCTGTCGACGCTCAAGGCAATGGTATATTATACAAAGGTGTATTCGACTGTGCAAGAAAGATAACCAAATCGGAAGGGCTACCAGCTTTCTACAAAGGAATGGGACCTTCGTACTTCAGGCAAGCACCGCATTCTGTATTACTATTAGTTTTTTGGGATGTCCTTAAAGATTTACAAAAGAAAATGGCCAAAGAAAGCAACAACGATGATTTAAGAAAGAAAAGCTAGGATATTTAAAGTCAAATTCGTGAAGTATACGATTAGGTTAATGAAAAGTCGAGTAAACTAACTAGAAAATCTAGAGAAACTACTTTGACAGACAGTATGTGATTTTGTATCTAATTCATTACCAAAAATTGTCCAACTTTAATACAGCATCTTGTGTATTTATAGAGTAAATTAACCACTCAACTAGGAACCTCACTTTTCGCTAGATGGCGAAACTGGGGACTTTGTTCTGAATCACTACACTGTTTGAGCCTCTTTTTAAAATATATTTTTTCCAATAATTATTATTTTCGATTTTTAATTAAACCTTATATTTTTTAAATCTTTATTATTAAAATGCGCTGTATAACATTTTAAACAAAAATATATTATCTGCGTAAAATATGAGACGATTAAAAAATGTAAACAAAACAAGTTTTAGAACTGTGCTCAATTTTGGCTCCTGCCACAGACTTGGCAAAAGTAAACAAATCAATTCTTTTGCCGATCCCAGTTGAGTGGATATAAAATGTTTAATAACCAACTGGTTAGTTTACCCTAATTCCGGATCTATTGTTTTTATGCTCGGGAATTGACTGGTTTCTGAATGAAACCTACTTTTGGCTGTAATGGCATTTCATGTTTCGTTTGCTAAATGCATTTCTCATACATTTTTTTCAAAATGCTGTGTAATAAAATTTAAGAGATTTATCAACAGTTTTATCAATAATACAGTAATAAATATTAAATACATCAAATATGCTTAATAAATACCGAATCTCAAAGAGCATTACTATATTAAAAAGATATTAAATTTTATCAGATAAAATGTATTATGTTATCACATTTAATGATGAGTCTTATTGGCCTTTAAATAGATTTGAATTTTATTTAAACTGATTATTTTATAATCTTGTGAAAGATTCTTTATAGCACGGATAATTTGCTTTTGAATTAAAAATGTTATAAGAGCCATAAACTTTTTAGGCCTGTAATGTATTTTATAAACATTTGGAATGACTTCTGGATAAAATTTGGTTTTAAAAGGCTTCCATGTTTCTTTTTGTTTTCAAATAAGTTTATTCAAGTATTAAGGTTTTTTCATGAAAATATCAAAGATTAATTTCTTAAGATCTGAAAATCAAAAAAGAGGTAAATAGTTGAGAAATTTAGTTTTATATAGTAGTATTAAATTAGCAACTGTGATAGATTTACATACAAAGTTACCTGTGAAAATAGTATTATAGTTCCTATAGAACTCGAATTAGTGTAGAAACGTTTACCTCTGTACAAAATGTATTTGTTTAGCATTTAAATGGAAGTACAAATATGTCTCGTTGTGATGATTTTACTGCAATGAAAGTGAAAACATGATTTTGACGTAGTAACGTTTTACTACGCTAGATGGCGCAATTTAACGATCTATGTAATTTTTTGCAAAATGTGCTATGAGTAATTTTGAAATAAAATACAATTTTAAATATCATTGGATAAATTTACGTATTTAAAATTGTATTGTTAATGATAAAATTGGATGCAAAATAGAGTTAAATACAAAAGAGTTGAGAAGTATTAAAAGATTTTGTTGAATTAAAAAAAATTGGTTGCCTGTAAAGTCGGTATACGGGCGAAAGTTTTACGTGACAACGACTCGGGCATGGTTAGCCCGCCTAAGAGCGAGAGAGACAGACATAAAAAGTGACTCGTGCCTCTCACTCGCTCTCATTATGAGCGCATAACGTGAGCGGAGCGTAACGCAGTTTCTTGAAGTGTCACCCGGCAAACCAATTTATAAGACGTTGTCACGTCAAAATTATTTGAATACTATTGTATTTGTTATACAAACAATTATTTGACGTTATAATAATTATGTTTTATTTTAATGTATTTTTTGTTAGAACTTATTCAATCTTATGTACCAGTTTTCAGGGTCTTTTTTCAAATGCTGTTTACTTTAAAATTTCGTGAAGGAAAATAGTCTTTATGTTAATAGAATATAAGACTTAAAAACGTATGACTAACTGATAAAACCAATTTATATAAATTGTGAAAATATTGTCTATTCAAATGTTCTATTTTAAGTATTAATTGACCAAAGAACGTTTTGTGCCTTGACGTCGAAAACGAAGAGATTAAATGTTTGAAAAAATCATGTAAATTTCTAATTGAATTTATGTGAAAGAGGTTTAACATGTTGTTAAATAGTTTTAAGATTAAATTTGGTTTGTCAATTACGCAGTAACCTGTTAAATATTATTGGTTGAATAAATTTGTTGAAGCATTATTTTGTTTTATTCTCAAAACACCTATTACTTTAAAAAATTGCTACACATATTTAGGTAAAGCAGAATACAGTCCACTTGACAGGAACCTGTTACAGTTGCCCAAGGACATCTGCAAAGCATTATGTGTAGCTACTACAGTTAAAAACGTTTTAATACCTTGCATTAATAATAAAAAAGGAGAGCACTTTGCTCATAAGCAATCATTAGCATTTCAAAATGATTGAGGTGGAAAAGTCCTTCAAAGTAAAAAAAGTCCATGACAAACGCATACACCATTTATTTTTGTCCTCCTTCAAATGATCGAAGAGGCCATTGTAGTGCTACTAATACTTTTAACATTTAATTTCGTTACTCAGCGTTCAAACAATACATTCCAGAATCCAAAACCAAAGATGGCCGCTAAACAAGATGGCGTCGCGCGTGACGTCACTGACATGCTTATGGGCGGATTTTCAGCCATGTTCGCGACAATGTTCACGAATCCCTTAGAAGTAGTCAAGACAAGACTTCAGTTGCAAGGCGAAATGAAAGCTAAGGGTCAGCACGCGGTTTTCTATAAGAATGTACTGCATGCTATGTTTGTAATAGCGAGGACTGAAGGGTTCGTGGCGCTGCAGAGTGGGTTGCCAGCTATGCTCGGTTTTCAGTTTTGTTTGAATACTTTTCGGTGAGTAAAGTTTTTTAGAGAAAAGTACGTTTTGCAACAATGCATCATAGCTATAAGGTACCTACTTAAATAAAATTATTTGGGCAACAACATTTAGCAACTTAGCTTGCAAAATATATGTAATGTGTAACGACTAAGCAAGTATTTGATTAGTGCTTTGTATTTATCTAAGTATCACTAGAATCTAGAGGTACATGTCACGACATTAAAGAATGCCATTGAATAGCGCGTAACGCGTCGTGTCGCCCTGCAAAATTTCGTGGTTCGTTGTACTCAGCCGGGGTTCGGTACGGTTGGAGGTTTTAGTGTAGTTCAACTCTCACATATCTAATTCAGCGATTTCCCCCACTGTTTTACTTACGATAAATTTAATTACAAGTTAACCATAAAATTAATTAAAAAACCCTTTTTAAGATTAGGTATTTACCGCATAAGTGAACGCCGTGGCCTCACCACGGACAGTACCGGTCGCACCTCCATCATTAAAGGTTCCATAGCAGCCGGGGTCGGTGGAGCACTCGGTTCCATAACCGGCACTCCATTCTTCCTGGTCAAGACGAGGCTTCAGGCTCAAGCTGCTAGGGCTATAGCTGTGGGCCATCAACATACACATGCTGGGACTTTTGGAGCGTTGATGGATATTTATAGGAGAGAAGGTTTTAAAGGTATGTCCTGGTTTGCTGTGATATTGGTTTTTGTTTGTGAGGTGTAATAGTTGTAGTAATAGATCTGTTGAAAATGATCAATTAAGGTTTTCACTGTTTTCAGTCATAAAAATTTTGACGACCCACATGTTTTTTTCTTTTTTTTATTGCCATGTAGGTAGACGAGCCAACGGCCCACCTGATAGTAAGTGGTTACCGTCGCTCATGAACCTCTGCAATGTCAGGGGATACTGAGGAGTCGCTACCTACGACCTAACTTTAAGGACCCTCCTCAAGCCTCGTTTGAAAAAGGACAAGTCATAGCGCTCAGGGAATACCGAGGAGGGGAGTCCATGTAATTTGTTATGTAGACTGTATTGTTTTTTATCTGAAATTCTCCTCTCTCATTATTGCAAAACACATCAATGATCTTACGGCTCACCTGATGGAAAGCGGTTACGTTGCTCATGAAAATCTGAACGGGCAGTTTTCCATCATCTATTTCATTTTAGTAACGTTTACTAATGTTTATACACCTATTCTTTATTGGAACGAAGTTCCTTATCGCGCGCTATCGAAAGGGGGCTAGACGGAAAAAAATCTTACGAAAAGTTGTCACGATACTTTTTTTTAGATGATTATCGCTAGATGGCGCTGTGATCAAAATCTTTAAAACACGTTCCTTATCGCGCGTTACGTTAGGAAAAAAAAATATAAGATATCTTTTAATCGAAAGGAACATCGTTCTATTCGGGTGTCCCATGACACCTCTCAAGTTTTTTTATAATTTATTGGTCGTATTATTACTATCATGATCTCGGATATATACCATCATTAAAATTCCTCGTGTTAAAATTATGTCCAGGTTTATTCAGGGGAGTATACCCTCAAATACCCCGCGGCGCCGTCGGCAGCAGCTCGCAGATGGTGAGCTTCACGTACGCCAAGGAGTGGCTGAAGGAACGAAACTGGTTTGTGACGTCACCGGTGATGTTGTCCTTCGCCGGTGCCAACCTCGGCGGGCTGGTGATGACGCTGTGTTTGAACCCGTTCGATGTTGTCGCTACTAGGCTGTCTAATCAACGTGAGTTTTTTGGACCGCAATAATTTTCAAAGAAATTTAAGTTTTTCAAAATGTATGTATTCAAAAGATATTTTTACCGCGTATGATTCGGAATGAACACCCGTTCACGGTGTTACCAGAGCACAGTATTTTCCTCTAAGGAAGTTTTAAGGTCTATGGTGGGTGATTGACAATGGCATTGCAGATTTATGAGCGACTGTACTTACCATCACGAGGACCGTAGTTTGTTTATCTAGTTTACAGGAATATAAAAAAACAACTACCTAAAGAACCACTCTGTATATGAATTGATGGGTGTTCTCCTACTGTCTATTCCATAACGAAAAATAACCACTTATAAACGGGTCGATTTCTGGTAAAAAAAACTAGACGAGGGGGCGGCGCGACGGGAAAGAGTGCCGTGGGCGTAACGCGTCGCGCCATCCCTCATAACCCCGTGCTGGGTTCTGGCCTCAGCCGGGGTTCGGACGCTGAGTGTGAGCGGTTGGAGGTTTTAGTGCGGTTCAACTCCCACATACCCCGGGATCCGGTGATTTACTCCAACTATAAAAAAAAAATAAGTAAAGAAAAAACCTACTAAAATATATTAAATAACTCAATTTTCTTGCACCCTCCAGCTGTAGATTCAAACAATCGCGGTAAACTATACAACGGAATGATCGACTGTTTCGTCAAGATGATCAGATCGGAAGGGGCGAGTTCCCTCTACAAAGGAGTGGGGGCTAATTACATGAGACTGGGACCACATACGGTATTACTACTCGTATGCTGGGACCAGCTCAAGATATTGGAACATTATTTAAGAAAATAACGATTTTTAGTGAGAAAATGTATTTACAACGGGTATTTAATAACTATTTTTGATATTTTAAACTTTTTATTATAGTATGTTTGACGTTATTAAATGTCAAAAAGTGACGCATGACGTTTTCATATGTCAAAAGTTCTTGAATAGCGCTGTACCAAAATTATTTAATTTGAAATTCTTGTAGAACAAAGTTCTTGAGAGGATGTAATAATAATTTTAAATTATTTTAACAAGTGTTAATGTACAGAATTACAATATTTATTTTAATAAATAATTATTAATGTTATTATTTGTTTTATTTAAAAATCTATCAATATTCAAATATGATGAACAAAATGAAACACTTTTGTTATTCCAAAAATTTATTATAAAATTGGACATTTTCAAAAATTACAAATTTATTAACTAGCATTGGTGTCTTTCATTTTTTTTACGAATAGCTTTTTTGAGCTTCTACGACTTTATTAATTAAACTATATTTAAAACATACAAATGAATGAAGACATAATTATTATTGCGAGAATTAAATGTCATAAAAAAATATTAAGAAGTTGTACTAAATATACAGTAATGTAAATAAGCATTATTCAAAATATTTCAACTAAAGAAAATACAACAAAATGAGCCGCACAACTTAGAGTACTTTTTTGAAAACATAAATATAAAGATTTGAACTGCGACTTATAAAAAACCAAGATGAAATAGACGGTACATAATTTAATTCATTTTATAAAATAGTATAAAAAAGAAAAAGCCACTAAAAGTCGGGTTTAAAGATTCCTAATAAATGAGATTGTTCTAAATCTGAAATTAATTATTCAATAATTTCACTTGTCATTTTTTTGTCTATCAAACTTAATATTAAATCTTAATTATAACGACGGATAATTCAATATTTTCCTAAAAATTGTCTTACCTTCGATTGAGCATTATAGCCAGACTATCAATCGGTGGCGTGCAGTCCACACAAACAAATAACCACTGCATACCCTAATATTGCCAAATTGATTAAATCAACAATAAAAATTGTTTAATTAGCAACACACTTCTTATTCCTATTATATATGTTTATTAAGCAAAAAATTAAACAAAATTGATTGTAACAAATAATTAAGTCAGCTTTACTTTTCTGCATACCCTGTCCTAAAGAATTATGCACGCCATTGCTATCAATAGTCCATCTCAGCTATTCCTTATCCAAAAATATATTAAAAAATCTTTATAAATTAAACACTTCGATCAAATATAACTAGATACACAGAGTAAAAATGTCATCAACTAAAACACCATTAAAATAAAAAAATCCCATCTTTTACCTCAGAAATTTAGCGACCGACATTCTCCCTTGTCTTATGGTAATCACAACAAACTATTAATAAAATTTTAATTTAGATTTATAATGATTTTTTTGTGACAATTTCAAAAGAAATACGTTATTACAATTACTAACAGAGAGTCAAAAACATAATCGAATCCAGTCTTATCAACCATAGACAATCTAGAACAGAGTGTTAAAGGAACACTACTCAAAATGAAGCCAAATGACAGTAATAATATCACTTACAATGGAACAGAAAAATGCCCCTAACAATATTATACCGAGTAGTTTTTTTTTTAATTAAATAATATGACCATGCCGATATTTTGTATTAATATAGAAAAAAAGCAATAAACTTTGGACGGTAGTAAGATAAACACTTATAATCAGGTGGGTGAAGACTAGTATACTTTCCTTGCAAAAAAAAATGTATCCTGTTTAGAATGTGATTTTTGTCCCGTGTATTATAACAATGTTCTATGATACAGGAGGTGACTAGCCGGCTTAAGTCTTTAGCTGTTGGTGTAGGTCAGTACGGTAGGGTTGATAATGTACAAATTAACTCGTAGTTTTGATTAGTTATAACTTATGATATATTATGTCTAGAAAACTCAGACTTGGTGGATGGCTTCTACATCAAGTATACTATCTGCTGTGAACGTATTGTTTCATCGGGTTTTAACACCCTGTATATGAACTTTGTCACACTCGGTTTTTGCTTTTTATCATTATCATCTGAAGTGTAAGTAACATTGTCAAATGCCTTCGTTTTCGAGAATGCTCTTTTAACACCCTGTATACAGGGTAGATCTGTACACCTTATACCAGCTGAAGTGTTAAACGATCTGTCGAAATACAACTTAACCACTCAACTGGGAACGTCACTATTCGCTAGATGGCGAAACTGGGAACTTCGTTCGGAATCAATACTAAGTTTGAGCCCCTTTTTAAAAACATTTTCCGAATAATTTTTAATTTGGTTTTTAGTTAAACCTTATATTTTTGTAAATCTTTATTACTAAACGACGCTGTATTGCATTTTCAGCGAAAAGATATCATCTCCGTAAAATATGAGACGATTAAAAAATTTAAACAATACAAGTTTTAGAACTGTGCTCAATTTTGGCTCCTGCCACAGACTTGGCACAATTAAACAAACCAATTTGGTTGCCGATCCCAGTTGAGTGGTGAAAATCACTTTTATTTTTGAAATCTGTTAAACTTTTTTTTCATAAGATGTATTTATGATCATTGCGGGCTTCCATATTATATTTAAAAAGTTAAGCTTATAGATCCACCTTGTATATAGGTGGTATACTCTGTGCTGTGACGTCACACGCCAGTACGCAAATGAGCGGCTCTGAGTGGTCGAGAGCGGAACCCTTTGTTACACAATAATGATACTTCAGTCGGAGTCTTACCTCGGGTTTCAGGGAAGTAAAATCTGTGAAATAAGTTTTATAACTTATAAATATTTTTAAAGGAAAACGACAAACCGAGCCTAACCCCGTCGTATCTTATTTAGTACAGTTCCTATGACCACCTTCCTAATCCATCATCAGATCAACGCCATTTTGTCATAGCCGGTGGGCCATATAAAGATGCATTTTGAATCGAACGTTCATAAGTTCGAGTGTCATGTTGTCTGTGTGGCATGTTGCGCCATCCTGTTGAAACCAAATGTCGTCCATGTCATACTCTTCACTTCGTGTTCGCATGGCGCCGGGCACGGTAATGTGACGGTAACGCTCGCCATTGACGGTAACGGCGGCTCCTTGCTCAGTTTCGAATGATGCCGCCGGACCAAAACCCACATCAAACCGTAACTCTTTGTGGGTGCATTGTTGCATTGTCACGCGATATCCATCTGCGTGCTAAATATCAGCTCTATCGGACACCACCGGATTCCACCCGGACTTACATAGACACTAGTTACATCCATTATAATATAAAGCGTATAAAAATACTTTAAACAACCTTACCTTATAAAAACGTACAAAGCAGCTGTGATCGCGGAGAATATTAGGAATGAGTACGTTCCGATCGCGTCTCTCATCGACTGAAACGTCATTCCAACGAGGAAGTTGCCGCCCCAGTTACCGAGAGAACCCCACGACATCGCAGCGGGGCGGGGACCTACCTCGAATAACTCTGGAATCAAAAAAAACAATAATATCTTTCATGTATTATCAACTAGGTGACCCGCGCAACTTCGTCTGCGTTACAAAGGGGTTCTAACAGTACTCGCAATGCCGTCGCGTTATTATTTGCGATTTTTTTAAGAAAAAATATATGTTAATTGTTACGTATGAGAATTACATGTGTGTATATACGTGTGGCTGCGCCCACACTGCAACCCCGCCGATGGCAATAAACCAGTGCACAACTAACCGGTGTCTCATTTGCACTTCTGTCCAAATACTTAACATTAATGCAGTTTATTCAATTGTTTATTGCTAACATTAACTAAACCTAACGTCATAAGTCAAAATGACGCACAACAAAATTATACATCTTAAAATATCTACAAAAAGTTATATCAACTCTTAAGTAAAGCCCAGAAAACCTTTATTATGCTAAAGAATATATAAACTACATATAAACTTACCGGAAGCAATGAAATAAGGTATCGGGCCCAGACCGAACCCGTAAGCGATGACGTAGGATATGACCGCCACTATACACACATACGGCATCCAGGATACTGCTTTCTGAAATCATTATACAATTCAAAATTGAGTGCACAAAAAACTAAGGCTAGTAAATGTGGCGACCAAATAGGGTTTTTAAGTAAATATTTATTAGTAAACATTCAAAGCTATCCTCGGAATAATTATACCATGAGTTTTTGTCAAACAAGCATCTTCAATAGCGGAAAATAAGGTTCTTAAAATCTTGAATCATGATTTTCACATTGTTCTTTTGTTTAAGACACTATGTTTATTAGCAAAGATTGTTTGTAATTAACTATTCTTTCGATTGGCATTAGGGGTGTGCGAATGTCGTTCGAATCGAATAATTCGAATCTTCGAACTATTCGAAGTTCGACGAATATTCGAAAAATTTCGAATAATTCGAAAAGTTTCGAATATTCGTTAAATTTCGAATAGTATCGAATTTGACTACGACGATGCATCGAAAATAGGACAAGAATTTGTACTTAGTAGATAACATCTTTAATGGGCTAGATGTCTACAAAATAGTCATAGTCGTCGTAGCCGAATTCGATACTATTCGAAATTCGACGAATATTCGAAACTTTTCGAATTATTCGAAATTTTTCGAATATTCGGCGAATTTCGAATAATTCGTATTCGATTCGCAACGAATAATTCGTGAGTTCGAATTATTCGCACACCCCTAATTGGCATCATAAAAATACAGGGTGTTGATTTTTGCCGATTTTGTTAGCTCGATTTTCAGACAAACCAAGCAATTTACGAAACATCTGTGAATGCAGTATTATTGAACATCAAAAATAAAATGATGTTTCCTTTCAGCAAAACATCCTATTTCTAATATTTAAGGTACTTCCCGTTCACGTCGCATAGTTTTGGGACACCCTGTATACGACATCTGAAATCTACTACAGCGGGCTTCGACCGCAAATTATCTCGAGAACAGAAGGTCGTAATCCTATCGAGTTTGGGCCTCCTTTTCAATATTATTTTCACTTAGTCACATACCATGTACAGCTGTGTAACGGACAAGCACGCCAGCAGCACGGCCGCGCCCAGCACGGAGCGCAGCAGCAGCACCCTCCGTCCCGCGCGGGGCAGCAGCCGCACCATGTACACCGCCGTGCACACGTTCACGAACCCGCACGCGATGGTCGCCAGCTCGGCCTGGCTCTCCGACAGACCGCCCGCCACGAATATCGTTTGCGAGTAGTAGAATACCTGTAATAGTAAGTGACTAGTAAAATGTTTGAAATGACGAAGAGAATGATTGTATCTCAAGTGAAATGCATGAAATGACGAAGAGAATCATTGTATCTCAAGTTAAAAGCGTGATATGACCAAGAGAACGATTCTATCTTAAGTTGAAAGCATGAAACGAAAAAGAAAATTAGTCTGTATTGTACTGTACTGTAACAACCCATTACTGCCCACTGCTGAGCTCAGGTCTCCTCCGAAGAGGGGTTAGGCATAGTCCACCACGCTTGCCCAGTGCGGATTGGGGACTTCACATATCTTTCATCACAAATTAGTCTATTTCAAATAAAATACCCGAAATGACAAAGAAAATCATTACAATATAAGTAACTAAGATCGTCCACGTCAAGACAAGCACTATAAAAAGACCTGCAAGACCCATTCATTAGGGTCACAAGAACACGGATTATAAATCAGCACAACACAGTAAGGGTCTCCGTACCGCATTGATCCCGCTAGTCTGCTGGCCGGCCTGCATCGCCACGACCAGCAGCAGAGGCAGGAGCAGGGTGGGTTCCCGCGCCACCTGCAGCATGGACCAGCGCTGCGTAACGGCCGCGGCGGCCGCCTCCTCGCGTAGTGCCTCCCGCTCTGACGTCAGCACGCTCGATGACGCGCCGCGGAGACGACTTAGCTCTGGAAAAAATGTTGAAATTGAAATTATTTATTCTCAACGTTAATAAAATTTTCATGCTTGTTGATGTCAAAAGGCTACCACCAGTTCGGAAAAAGAGTTGGATGTAACTATGTAAGTAGATGTATATCGCGATAAAAAAAAAAACTTGAGAGGTGTCATGGGACACCCGGATAGAACGAAGTTCCTTTCGATTAATTAGTTAGGGAATTGTAATAAAATTTTATCTTTTTAAGTTATAATAAATTCTTAGAAGAGAGAGAGACAGATGTTTTAATCTAACTAATTATTATAACTTAAATAAAATATTTTGATCACAGCGCCATCTAGCATTAATCATATAAAACAAAATAAGGAATTGTTTTAAAAGATTTTAATCACAGCGCCATTTAGCGATAATCATCTAAAACAAAAAAAGTGTCGTGACAACTTTTCGTAAGAATATTTTCCGTCTAGCTCCCTTTCACAACACGAGATAAGGAACTTCGTTCCAAAAAGTTCAGATAAAAACGAATGTTCTTGCTCACCTGAAAAGTTGTGTTTATGGATACGAGAGATAAGAGACATTATGACGACGTGAATAATGCTATCTCAAATTTACTTGTTAATTTAGCAACAGATTTTAGTGTTTCGTACAACTTACATAATAGTACAAGGATGTTTTTTTTACCTACCTTGCAATGATTTTTCTTCGTCTCTCTTAATAATATATAAATATTTCGGGCTCTCCGGTAATATAAACAGTACTGGCAAACATATAATGACTAGAATTGCGTAAACGGCCAATAAATAATGCCAAGTATCTGGACCACCTGTTGACAAAATATATTAATTACTGAAAAATAATCTTTAATGATTTGTAATAAGGAACAATTTAGATACTCGCCTGTTAGATGTATTTCATAAACTTCATTATTCTGTTTGAGCTTCTTTATTATTTTTTTTTACGTGTCATGTTGATTTTCAGACATATGATAGAAAAATAAGTAGCTATGAATTGTTTATTAGTCTTAATAATTTTATTAATATAAATTCAAAATTTCGTGGTAGGTTAGAAGTTACTTATTAGAAATTTTTTTGAACTATATTTTGCAAAACTCGAAAACATGGTAACACAGTACAAAGCAATTTTTTGCCGCAAAGAGCGCGGTTTCAAGTTTACTTACCGGTTTTCAAAACAACTGGTATTAATTTAAACTTATCTAATAAAATCAGATACTAACCTAACAAGAAGTTCAGTCCCATAACTTGCCCAACAAAGACCCCAACATTGACCCCCATTGGACAAGCGACCCCCATCGCCCCCGTTAAACTGAAAGGCGCTAACTCCGTCAAATACATTGGCACTATGCTGGTTGTTAGACCTATAATAAAATAATTAAAATTTGAGGTTATGATTTAATCATGATGCAAGATACACCATATTGCGACTAAGCTGCGGCTTAATCCAGTTGACAGCAAATATGGATTCAATGTACAGACACAAACGCACACATACAAACGCACACACACAAACGAACATACACACGGGTGTATGGTGTGAAATGTATGTAATGTAAGTCCCCTTGACCTATTTTAGGTAAGCGTGGTGGATGATGCCCGATCCTGTACCTTAGTTCAGAAATGGACATAGGCTGCAAAAATCAAATCGCCGATGCGGCCTAAAAATTCTTGAGTGACGACCTGGTCAGGATCGCGGAAGGTCACTGGATACAAACAGCGCAAGAACGCTCGTTTTGGCGAGGTTTGAGGACCTCATCAGTGAATATCTAAGGAGTGATGATTCTGATTGTATATTATGAACTTCTGTTAACTCAGTCCTCATGGCATAGCGCTTCATTCTATGATAAGTATTCTTGATCTATGAAGTTGCATTAACTAATAATTGCAATAGGAAACCTGACCACAGAAAATTAAAATTTTAAAACAGTTTAAATATTAAAATTATGTAACGTATTTTCTTACACATAAGAATCAGGGGGCGGCGCGACGGAAAAGTGGCCGAGAGCGTTACGCGTCGCGTCGTCCCTCAAAACCCCGTGCTGGGTTCTGGCCCCAGCCGGGGTTCGGACGCTGAGTGTGAACGGTTGGAGGTGGATCCGGTGATTTCCTCCAAAAGAAAAGAAAAAAAAAAACACACATAAGAATCAAATTAACTTACCGCCAGCCAGCCCCACGATAAGTCTTCCGATGATCAACATCTCGACCGAGTTTGCTTTTCGACACAACAAGAAGAATAAAGCTCCCACTACCCACAGAAAACTTGTCATGATAGTTGCTTTTTTCCTGCGAAAATAATTATACTACGCGGTTATCTACATCACTTACACTATTACTAAACGGGTTCTTACCACGATTATTTTTAATTGTGAGGTTAGATTATTTTTAAATGGCGCTTGAAACAGTGCTGAAATATCGGGACCGCTCAATTAAAAATAATCGTGGTAAGAACCCGTTTAGTGATAGTGTAAGTAATTATACTACGTCTGAATTTCGTATGAATAAAGGGTTAAAATGGTCAACCCATCGTAATTTTAAAGATATCTATACAGTTTTGTTCTTCTTTTCGTTTCCGACTGTCAAAGTAACAACACTGTTTCGAGAGTGCTCCTGCATTTAATTCATTTTATCGTGAAATACTACAAGTTTTGAAGTAAAAGTGCATCAACTTTGAATAACATAGTGCATATACCGTGGTGCATAAAATAAACTACAATAGAAGAATCATAATACGAAGAAAATCCGAATATTCCACGGCTGACTGGAGGTTGGATATTATTTTTATATTTTATCTACCAACACTTAAATTGTTTACTGTCAAGTGTCAACTGTCAACTGTCACATTAATTTGACATTGACAGAAGTGACAAGTTGTAAATCAGTAATACCAACTTAAAAATCTTGCGTTTCGTTTTACGCAAAAAGAAAAACTTTTCACCATGAACACAGACGGAATGTCAGAAGAAATGTCACTGTTATTCAGAATGATGAAAAACGAATTAGATAAACAAACTGAAGCTATTACCGAAAAAGTTACTACGAACATACTTCGTAATATTGATGAAAAAATTAATCCAATCATCGAAGATAATAAAATACTAAAATTAGAAATCGAAACACTGAATAAAAAACTAAAATTCCTAGATGACAAGCAAAGGAAAAATAATTTATTGCTTCATGGCATTGAAGAAACTGAAACTCGTCCTTTTGAGCTTCTTTCAAAAGTTGAAGAAATTCTGAAAAACATGAATATAAACATTCAGAAAACTGAATTAAACTTGTGTCATAGAATAGGAGGCAAACGAGGTGAAAAGAAAGCAAGACCAATCCTATTGTCGTTTACATCATTTCTTAAAAAAAGGGAAATTCTGAGAAATAAAAATAAAATGCCAAATAAAACATACATAACAGAAGATTACTCAAGAGAAACTTTGGAAGTTCGAAAAACTCTCCAAGAAAAGTTGAAACAAGAACGTGCGAAAGGAAACATTGCTTATATTAAAAAAGACCAACTAATTGTCAAAGGAAAAATATCTGAAGGGGAGAAAAGAAAACGAGAACTATCTATATCTCCGAAAATAATAGGCACGCCAGAAATTAACAAAAAGCAAGTGGAAGCTCCCATAAAACTAAATAAAACCGACGCTTTCGCGTACATGAGAGCAAGATCGTTCTCACTAACGGATAAAACGACACAACAGAAAAAAGAATAGGAATTAGCCGACACCGGTCTCGGAAACGAACAAAAAAACACAGAAATTAAAAACAACTTCGCTAAATTAAATACCCACAATGTCCCCAATTCGGCTGGTCACCGCGGGGATAAAGACCAACCCCCCCAAGATAACTTATCCGGATACGAGAAGAACAAATTAAGTCGAGAAATGTCCAACGCAAGCCACATACAGAACCGATCCCATCCGAAGCAAGCTGATTCAATACAACATAGAAATCTACACATTGCTACACTCAACGCGAGAACATTAAAATCTCAAGAATCTTTAATGGAACTTGAAACTGCACTACAAAAAGTGAACTGGGATATTCTTGGACTCTCTGAAATACGTAGGTCCGAAGAAAAAATTGAAGAATACGATGAATACATATTTTACCACAAAAATGAAACACCAGGCCTATACGGAGTAGGTTTCTTAATCAAAAAATATCTCAGAAATAGAGTAACAGAATTTGTAGGAATATCTGATCGAATAGCAGTTGTAAATATAAGATTACCGGGACATAACAACCCGATTTCTATAGTACAAGTATATGCGCCAACTGAAGTTGCTACTGAAGCTGTAAAAGACGAATTCTATTTAAAACTCAAAGAAACTATGGACATTCTGCACAAAGTAGTAATAGTAATGGGTGACTTCAATGGTCAACTCGGCAAAAGGAAGAAAAACGAAAGTACGATAATAGGTCCTTACAGCTCAGGTAAAAGAAATGATAACGGACAACGAATGGTAAACTATGCGCTCGAATTTAATCTAAAGATAGTAAGTACCTTCCATAACAGGAAAGCAGAGAGAAGATGGACTTGGATTTCTCCCAACGGCACAACGAAAACTGAAATTGATTACATCTTGACAAACAACCACAAACTCTTCACAAAAACTGATGTAATAAACCAATTTAATTTTAACACCGATCACAGACTACTTAGAGGAAAACTATTTAGTAAGGAGATTAAACAATCAAGAAAAAAGTTTAATGAAACCAAACAAAAAATACTACTGCCATTACCTGAAGACGTGCTAAAAGAGCTTGCAGATAGTATGAATGAGATAAATAAATATGTCGAAATGCAAGATAAATACGATGCTCTAGAAGGGCAATTAAGGTTAGCAGAAAGCAAATGTCAAGCTAACAAAAAAGCAAAAGATAAACTAGGCCCAAAAGCAAAAGATCTCATCAATCGCCGAATAGAGCTCCTCGCGGACAGAAAGAAAAATAAAGACATTATAAGTAAACTTAGTAAGGAAATATCTGTATGCATTCGAAAACATAGACATAAACACAGAACTCAAACCATTAATCATTTTATAGAACTATCGGGAGGAGTGAAACAGGCCTGGAAAGAACTTCAAGAAAACAAAGTCTGGATACAAAGCATTACCCACTTTAGAAACAAAAAACGTAAAACAAAAAGACCAGAAATACTGGAAGTGGCAACTCTTTTTTACCGTGAACTTTATAACGACGACTCAAACATAGATCAGCAAGAACTAGCAAATCAAACTCAAGATGAAGATATACCATATATAATGAAAGATGAGGTCTGGAAATCAATTAAATCACAAAAGAGTGGGAAAGCATCTGGAGAAGACCGTATCTCCAATGAATTACTCTTAGGGACTTCTAAAACAATTCTTGAAACTCTAACAAATATATTCAACCAAGTACTATCAAGCGAAAATATTCCATACCAATGGACTACTTCTACAATAGTTCTACTACATAAAAAAGGTAACACAGACGATATTTCAAATTATAGACCCATCAGTCTTATGTCTAATATTTATAAAATATTTGCCAAAGTTATATTAGACCGTATAACTAGAATTTTGGATGAAAATCAGCCAAGAGAACAAGCTGGATTTCGCCACGGCTTCTCCACATTGGATCACATCCATACCATCAAACAACTTTTACAAAAGTGCAAGGAATATGATATTACGTACTATCTTGCGTTCGTAGACTACAACAAAGCATTCGACTCCCTGAAACATGTAAAATTGTGGGAAGCACTAACAGCACAGGGCGTAAATGGAAAATACATAAGACTTATCAAAAACATCTATACGAATATGAAATCTAGAATACAAATGGAGAGCAAAGGTGAATATTTTCAAATCAAGAGAGGAGTAAGGCAGGGAGACCCGCTTTCTCTTAAATTATTCTCCGCTGTTCTGGAGCATGCTTTCAAAAATCTTAACTGGGATAATTTTGGCATAAACATAAATGGAACGAAGATGAACCATCTTAGATTTGCGGACGATCTAATATTGATTAGTGAGGACCCGCAACATCTTCAAGTCATGCTCAACCAACTTGAAACCGAGAGCGAGAAAGTAGGTTTATCTATAAATACTAGCAAAACCAAAGTAATGACAAATGACAACAACAATAAAATACCTCTCAGAACTAACCACAATCATATAGAATATGTGAACGAGTACACGTATCTTGGACAAATAATTTCTCCGGAAAATCTCACAAACAAAGAAATTGATAACAGAATTAGTACAGCATGGAGAAGATACTGGTCTCTAAAGGAAATTTTTAAGAATCCAGATATACCACTCAAGTCAAAAAGTAAAATATTTAATTTGTGCATCTTACCGGTCATGACTTATGGATGTCAAACATGGGGTCTTACGAAACAAAACACTAAAAAACTAGAGAAATGTCAACACGACATTGAAAGAAGTATGCTAAGCATAAAAAGAAAAGACAGGATAAGGCTGACATCAATAAGGAAACAAACCAAAGTAAAAGACATAACAGTTTGTATAAAAAACTTAAAGTGGAAATGGGCTGGTCACCTCATGAGAACTGAAACAGACAAGTGGACTAAGGATGTGACAGAGTGGTGTCCGGTATATAAAAAACGTAAAAAAGGAAGGCAACATCTAAGATGGGAAGATGATTTCATAAAAATTGTTGGTAAAACGTGGCTGAGGAAAACGCGCGACCGAAACCTATGGAGAGCCCTTGGGGAGGCCTATGCTGAGAAGCAAACAATCTAAACCAAACCGGTGTCGATAAATAAAATATAATATATTGTTAAAAATATTGTACATTTTAGGTTGTAATAAAGGCTTTATTATTATTATACAGTTTTGTTAGAGAAGTAAAACTACCAGTGAAGGTAAACATCGTGCATATTCCGAGGGCGGTGGGAAGGTTCTAAGTCGAAGTTTGGACGCTGACCGGGAGGTTTTACTGCTGTTCGACTCCCACCAACCCCATCTGCGGAACGGGTCGAAGTTCGGTGATTTCTTCCTATTAAAATATTCTGTATGTGAAGTTTACAACCTACATAAGACAAGCGTTGTCTATGCCTACTCCAAATCTTCAATGGTTCATGGTATCATATTAAATTTTTATCATCTTTCTCCCTTTAATTCACTATCTCTATCGCTCACTAACCTCCCCAAATTATCAGCCAAATAAGCTCCCATTATGGACCCGGCGCATCCTCCCACTATAAATATTGAGACTACGGAAGACCACAGGACGTTCATCCACTGGTCGTCGAGGATAACATCGTAACGACTGATGAAGCTCTCGTTGCAGAAGTTTTTTATTACCTGGAAACATGAATGTTCTACTCTGAGAAAGACAGTGAGATTTTTTAATTTGATTTTATCGTCAGTTTTGTAACGTCACTGCTAGTTGAGGCCGAAAACCAGCGCTCGGTGTTTGCTGTGGTAAATTCACAGTGAACATCGCGCATTAAGCTGAGTCCCGACTAGTTTGTGATGAAAACCAGTGTTGTTAATTTGTAAATTTAAAATATGTTTATTTGTTTGTGTTTTCATCACAAATAAAGCATGTCTATGTCTATTATCAAAGGTGTTTATTATCTACTTTATTGGTTGTTCTAACATTATTCTGCCCAATCGCAGTGCCAGGTACTGTTATTCCAGATATTATATGTGTACAAACTTTCATCTAGATCTAAAAACATCCTCAACAACTTTCACATTTTTTTATATTTTCACGAACTAGGATTAACTATACATGGTGGATCTGTAACTTTGTCCCAGCTGAAGTGGGATGAATGACCTGCTGAAATACAAATTATCACATTTTTTTTCTGACATTGTAGGTACAACTATCGTTGCAGACTTCCATGCTGTGACGAATTTTTTTTTCCAATTCTTAAAATAAAAGTTGTATTTCAACAGGTCATTCACCCCACTTCAGCTAGGACAAAGTAACAGATTCCCCTGTATTTTGAATAAAACTGTGTCTAGTGTGAGTGAGCGTATCATGATGTCTAAGGTAATACTTGGGGGGCGGCGCGACGGGAAAGAGTGCCGACGGCATAACACGTCGCGTCGTCCCTCATAACCCCGTGCTGGGTTCTGGCCTCAGCCGGGGTTTGGACGCTGAGTGTGAGCGGTTGGAGGTTTTAGTGCGGTTCAACTCCCACTCCCGCGGGGCGGGCGGGGATCCGGTGATTTCCTCCAACTAAAAAAAAAGGTAATACTTGAGAAGAAGCTCAATCGCCATAAATAACAATGGAAATTATAAAATACTATTCGTCTAGTGACTGACCTAAATTATTTGCACTTGTAAACATTGAACGCGTAACAGAGTAAAACAATCAAAACGTAACCGAGTAAAATCTGTAAGTTATTATTAAGTTATTCAAGGTCCAAGGAGTATAAACAATAACTATGCTTTTATAGTATTGTCGGAATTTGTACATGTTTGTTTTAATACCTAAGGTTCGAAAATGGTATGACCGCAAAAATATAAAAACTGTTTTTATTCGATTGAGTATTGAATATGTTTTTTATAGTCGAAGAGCCCGCGAATCTCAAACACACACACATCCTTTTAAAAAAGTTGAATCTTTGTCAGGATGTGCTTTTTTTTTTTTTTTATTGCAAGGTAGATAAACGAGCATACGGCCCACCTGATGGTAAGCGGTGCTAACCAACACAGTTCGGGTCATCGTGGCGTTGGAACTATCAAAAACTATTGCAATATTAAGTAATTGAAGCAATACTTTTGCAGTGATTTTCGTCTTAGAGACAAAATATAGATTCTATACAATAACAGCAGATTTTTCCCCAGTTTTAATAGTTAAAGACTTAAAGATAAAGGTTTAAAATATAATCTTAAAATTGTAACAGCAAGAGTTTAACCTTTAAATAATCTAAAACCAAATTACCTTAGCTGGTGTATTAATAACTCCGATATTGTATCCGACAGGGAGCGAGGAACCGAAAGTGGTCACCACTCCAGCAAGCACCAGATAAAATGACCATCCTGCTGTGTACTCAGTAGATTTGGTCAAATGTTCGTGCTCGTTGGTTACCTGGAATGTTGGTTGAAATAACGTGTTAATTTTGTTAACATACATTTATACAAAACATAATAGCAAAAACTGTTTTATTTACCTTTTATATAAGCAATTGAAATTAATTAAGTTTTATAACAAAGACATTTAACAACACTGTTAGGTCTATTTCTAACAAGATAATTATCTATGAGTCGGCTCCAATGTGTACTTTAATCTAATTTATTAATAGCAGGAGGCCCATACCAAATTCAATACCTGTTGCTCAGATCTCATATCATCAGATCGGTATAATCAGATCTTAATTAACATTACGTTACAAACATTATTACATTACATTAAAAACACCGAAATTAGTAAAATCGGAATAATAGTATCTCATTTTTACAATTTAAAACTTCAAATATTTTTTCTTTGTGTTAAGATTGAGGGAAATAAAATAAATTTTAATATGCCACAGAATTTATTATAAAATTCGTAGTTCACATCTAAATCCGTCTAGATATTCCATATCGTTAATACTGTGTACCTTATCGTCTAAATATCAAATTAAATACAAAATAATTGAGATCACCTTACGAATAATAATTGCATATCATATCTAATTAATATCAAAAATACTTTTGGGTACTATTCTAATATCATAACTTAAAAAAAATTTGGAGATTGAATTTTAATATACTAGATTTTAACACATGCACTGGTCTAAAAATGGGTAGAAGTTTAGGTTTAGAAGTTTCATATTTAAATAGACATGACTGTATCAAAGAATATATGAATTATAATAAAACTATTAAGATTAATAAGATTTTCAACGATATATCCGCCATCTTGCCAAAACGCTACTCCAAGCGTATGACGTCACTATTGACTAATCATTACATTGACTTCTAACAAAAAGCCTGAACAAATCTTAAAACTCATCGTGCCTCATTACTACTGCAAAAATGTTTTTATTGACATAGTTAGAAAAGACTAGAGCAATTATAATTATAGTAACTTCTAAAATTCGTTTCTAAAATCTCGTCTGGCACAATGTCAGTAGTGCATTGGCGCCATCAACTGCGCAAGGGAATACTGTGCACACCACGTATATGGGCCAATACGCGTTGCAGAGCCAACCGGTGAACACGAAGTATGTTAGAGCTAACGATCCTCCGGCGTGGGTTGCTGCAGCTGAGGTACTAAGTCAAGGAATTTAAGATGCAAACAGTCGATTACAATAATTTATTTCAAAGATTTTTTTTACATAAAAGATTTTAAGATCCCGGATATCATGCAGCAGTTGAGTGCTAGTACAGTATTGCATTGTCACGCGATATACCTCTGCGTGCAAAATTTCAACTCAATCGGAAACCGGGAAGTTTGTCAATTTTTTCTTCCAAGATTCCATCCGAACTTACAGTTACATCCAGTGCAAGTTAATATTTATAAAGCTTTTAAAAAGGTATAACTTATCCATGGTCATTACTACATAAGATATTATCTTTAACACTCAGCGAACCAAAATTGTTCTAGTTTATTTACGCCAAGTATGTGGCAGTAGAGAAAATTCATGTGAGATACCTAAGTAACAAACAACTCTAAAGTTGTGATTGGAATGTAGTTTCAAATCTCATTCGCAACTGTGCCATTTCGTTCGATATGTTTTTCGATTCCATCTCACTTTTGTGAATAGTCCTTCTAAAAATAAAATCAGGAACTCCAAAACTACTTATTAGCTAAAAACCTGTATCAAACTACAGAAGTTTCAAACACTTCTTACCATTATTAAATCGTCGAAGTAATTGTTAACAAGTACACATGTTCGCAGATTAAGTTCGTTTTATTAAGGCCAGAGGATACATAAATGGTGAGAAGCATTTGAAGCGAAAGAGAGAAAGATATCTGGAAAAGCCTCAGAAGCATACACAGTTTAAAGAACTTTCATTCAACAAGGACATCAAATAGCTGCCGTTCTCAAAAAATAAAAAAATCTTAAATCTCAATAAAAGTAGTTCTGTATGCCTCCCAGCTTTCGTTTAATATATTGTCAACTTTATTTCCTTTACAATACATACCATTATCCCATGATAGGCTATTACATAAGAAAAGCAACAAGCATAACACAACCAGCAGAAAACAACCCAAAGAATCTCATCCATCATCACAGAGCAATAAGAAGCAGCTAATTGTTAGTCTGGAAAGGATACAAATGAGACAAATGAACGGCGTAGACAATGTTATTCCATACATGAAGTTGGCTAGCTCAAGTATCATGAGGGTTACAGATGACGCGAGCCCAATTTTGAACCTGCGAACATGTGAACTGTTATTTAAAGACTTTTTAAAACTAAACTTTACAGGTTATCTTTTATCGAATATATGGTCATTTCATTATCGTAATCGTTTTTTTTTTTGTATATTTAATGTAAATTTGTGTAATACTGTAAATATTATTAAAAAAAAAATGCTTTTTATAAAAAAAAAAGACATGCCCGCTGAGTTTCTTGCTAGTTCTTCTCAGGACGGTGGCTATAATTATTATTTTTTGTGTCCGAACTGGTGGTAGCTTGTAACTTTTGACGTCAACAAGAATGAGTACGTCATCAATGTTGAAAATAAAGTATTTCATTTCATTTCAATAGCCGAATCGTATTCATTTCACAATTTTCTCATTAATTTTTGCCGACTTTAATAATTCTAAAGTGTGGATAACGCTGTTCACCACAAACCAGTCGAAACTCAGGATAATGCTTTTCGTAGATTTGTAAAGTTACATTCTCTAGGTAATGTTTTCAAGTAGACATGATTCTACAGTGAAATCTCATGTTATTATCACACGTGAATGAATCACAACATTGATTAGATTTGATAAAGACGATATCGATGGAATCAGTGTACTCTTATCTAAATAGGTACTACTTTATCTGTAAACAGTAGAGTTGATTTTTATTCTTTTGTGGAGGAAAAAACTACGAGAAAATCTATTTATTACTAGAGATTTTGAAGATATGCACTCCGGAAGCAAGACAAGCGGATAAAGCTTAAACTCTCCACAGAGCTTTACAAAAGCGAGAAATATTGTCCTATTCCGAATGCAACGTTACTCGATAAACTCTATAATTAAGTGTGATTATAATATAAGTTGATTTTTGAGCCTTAGATAAATTATTTTTTGAAGTGTGTCAATCGGTTTATTCGATATATTATTATGTGAACCGATTTTCACTATCAAATTTTATGAAATTCGAATCTTAATCTAAAGTTTAAATTTAAAAACAATTTTTACGATTTAACTCAAAGATAACCTTCCACCTATTATCTTATCAGAGCAATAAAACAATAAAACACAATAACCGATTACGCGATTCAATCACATATTATGTAGATAATATAAATATTTTCGTTGATTTTATCGTAAAAAAAATTAGTAGCTTCAAACAGATAAAAGAGTCTGAAAATAAACAAGTCATATTAACATTTAAAGATCAATTTTTACGAGGAAATTGAAGGACACAGGAACACATCAAATTTTGACGTCAAACATACGCACTTATTATGTAAAGGTCGGAACTTGTGACCGCAAACAAAGTTTGAACAGAGGCGAAGCTTTTATACCAGTAGATTTCTATCAGCTTTCTTTTGGAACTATGTACAAGTAGATTTATCATGTGATAATATTTCTTAATTTGCTTGATTTGAATGGTGATAAGTTTTAATACCATTTGCAATATCCAACAGTTCTTGACAAATCAGAGTATCAAAGAGGCAGTTAAGCCTAGTCTTATATTTAGTTCCAGAACATATATTTGAAAAACGTACAATTGCGAATCACACACAATGCTGACGAATGCCCTACTTGGACAAATGCCATGAATGCCTATAAATAGTTCAGTTTATTTATCGCTTGTTGTTACAATTTATATTTTTTGATTAGATATTGTAGTATTTATGTACGTAATGTATTTTATTTTACATTGAAGTCTTCTTCACTACATCTGAAATATCTTTGTTCTTTTCGTTAACAATAGTGGGTCCTTCAGTGACAAATAATTCATACAGGGTGGATAGGCTTGGGCAATAAATATCGATATATCAAAATATCGATATTTTTTCAGAAAAATATCGATATAAATCAGCGATATTTTTTCCCGCGATTTATCAACTTTCGATATTTATTTTTAGGTATCAAAATCGATATATTTTTTAGAGCTCTGCTGTCTGCTCATGCGTCACATCATGTCTTTGACCAATCTGATTTTTTAAATTTAATTCAAACGCAAATAAAAATTACACTCTATAGTCTATGACCTGCTTGTCTATTTTGTTCATATATATATGACAATGACACTGCTTGTTGGTTTGGTTTGGTTGGTATCACTGACTGCGTGTGTTGGAGTGTTGGTACTTGACTGTGGCGGCCGACTGGCGAGTAAGCTCAGTTCAGCGTAGCTCATTGTTATTTTTTGTTATTTATGATAAAACGTTATTATGTCTGCTGTGTGGAACTTCTTTACCAAAAAACGGAACAACGAACCTGTTTCTTGCAACTTGTGCGGTAAAACGTACAAAACTTGTGGAAACACTACAAATTTGGCAACACATTTGAAAACGAAGCACCATTATGCTTATTTGCAAGTGGTAAACATACAAAATTCATCGAAAACCGAAAAGTCTAGCAATGAGACTATAGATGTTGCATCGGCAAACTTTGATGATGATGACACCAGTGTTGATGTAAGTCTCAAAAGATCCAAACTAAAATTGCAATAATTAGTCAAATTATATATAATATTAATAGGTTATGAAATTATTTTTGTTCTGTTGACTATTGTCAGGTTACTTTACCAAGATCAAGTACTCCAAATACGAAGAATGCATCTAATGACGATTCCCGAATACAAGAGATTAGAGAAAATTCTGGACATTCTCCAAAAATCCAATTCTTCAATGAAGCCGCAAAAAAAAGAAAGCAAGAAATGCAACTTAAGCAACCTACATTAGCAAACTGTTTTGAGAAAAGTTCAAGCTTTGAAGGTAAGTTAGTGCCACGGTTTAAAAAAAAAAATATCTTAATTTTGATAATACATTCATACATTCCGATAAACAAATTAGAGTGATTCAAAATATTTTAGTGATGTTCCTCAATCAATTTGCAAATATATCGATAGTTTAGACGTGACTTTATTTATATTTGTGTTTTCAAACTATTTTTTTTTTTCTAAGTAAATATCAATTATATTACTTGAGATGATTTATATATTTCAGAAGGTGGACAAAAGCATTGTGAAATTACACAGGCATTAATTTATATGATATGCAAGGACAATTTGCCAATGTCGTGTGTAGAAAAAAAGGGACTACAAAAATTTATTCGCACAGTTTGCCCTCTCTATAAACTGCCTTCAAGAAAAAAGGTTGTCTTTAAATTACTTTTAAAGAAAATTTTATATTTTTAATATTTAATCGCAGTGAAATAACTGATACTTTTTACTTTCAGGTAACTCACTTAGTACAAAACAGATACAATACTACAAAGGAGGTTATAATAAAAACATTGAAAGAGATATCTTTTTTATGTTTCACAAGTGACATACTTACAATTACTAATTCTACCAGAAGTTTCTTAGTATTGACGGTTCACTTTATTGACATCGTAAACGGATCGTCTGTCCTTCAGAGTTTGAACCTATGCGCCCAGAAACTTTCTCAGGTATATATTTGATGTACTTTATAATTTTTAACCCCACCTCTAAATTATTTTGATTTGCAATTATTAGATTTTATACAGTGTACAAATATACTTATTTTAGGGTCATACAGGACAGTACATCCAAGAATGTTGGAAAGAAATATGTGAAGAGTTTGAAATTGACAAAAATAAAATTGTATCTATTACCACTGATGGCGGCGCAAATATAGTGTCAGCGGTACGACTGTTTTTAGGTGATAATCATCGGATTCCTTGTATGGCTCACATCTTAAACCTTGTAGTTGATGGAGTACTGAAAGAAATTAAAGAATTTTCAGCACTTACCGATCATGTCAAAACCATTGTGACGTTCTTTAAGCAGTCAGTCAACGCTATGGATCAATTACGAGCTGAACAAGAATCATGTGGAAAAAAAGAAGGTGAGGTGTTGACATTGATACAAGCTGTCAGCACTAGATGGAATTCTTGCTTCGATATGCTAGAGAGATTCGTTAAACTGTCTGCACTAGTAGCTAAAATTTTAGCCACAAAAAGCCAAACGAACAAGAATACACCAGATATGGTTCCATCGTCGCAACTTAATGTAATACGGGATTTTATTGCTCTTCTTAGCCCTTTCAAAGAAGCTACTGAGGAAATAAGTGGTGCGAATTATGTAACGTCAAGCTTAGCCATTCCTCTTACAACTTTAGTTACCCAAGTAACAGATCAAGCGACTCCATCGACCTCTTTAGGATTGATTGTAAAAAAGGCTTTACTCAAAAAAGTTGAAGACAAACTGGCTCCTTTAGAACGAAGTTCTTTTCTCTCAGTAGCTACTATTTTGGATCCTCGGTTCAAGCGTATCCACTTTACCTCGCCAGTTGTCGTGTCAAATGCTGTATCCAAAATCAGTGCTGAGATTCGAGCAGAACATCGGCGTAGAGGACAACGTTCTCCGGATAAAAATCCTGATCAAGCAGCATCAGAACAAGCTAGTGGGTCCTCTATCTGGTTCAGACATGAGAAATTATTAAATCTGAACATAGCTACGTCAGAGGTTCCAAGCAGTGGCTGTGTCCCTAATGAACTGAAGCAGTATTTGGACCAACCACTTTTAGAAAGAAAATCTGATCCAATCAAGTTCTGGGTAAATTGTCGACACTTCACGCCAGTTCTCTCGGATATCGCCCTAAAATATTTGATTTGCCAAGCTTCTTCAGTGTCATCTGAAAGAGTAGCTTCAATGGTGAATTTGGCTGTGCCGAATGATAGGAGCAGATTAACAGGCGAGCACATCAAGCAAAGAGTGCTCTTGATGTCAATATCAGACAAATACTGGTTTGAATAATGTAATTTTTGTTGTGTTGAATTGTTGATGATGTTGATTTTTTCTTGGCTTTATGTACTTATTTTTTAATAATAAAACTGATGTCAAAACAGCCAGATGTGTATTTACTTTAAAATTTCGAATATTTTGGCAATTTTTTATAGATAATTGCTTATTGCGCAGAAAATATCGATATATCAACATATCGATATTTTTTAGTCAATTATTATCGATATATTTTAAAAATATCGATACGATATATATCGATATTTTTTCCCCATTTGCCCATCCCTAAGGGTGGATATGTCCTTCTCCCACTCTACCATTGACTAATTTTGTTTCTGGAATCGATTTTTTTAAAGATCAATTAGCAACTGGCAAAGACAGTCGTACATACATCGTCGTTACAAGTTGTATTTCGAAATTCACCCCCTTCAGCTTGGAGAATGGACCTTGCATCCTAACTTTTGGGGACCTTACCCTCCTTCGTTCAAAGTACTATTAGCTTATCACGTCTAGCCTGCCAGTCCTTCCCTATCTAAAATACAATAATATACTTCGCTAATGTGTTTCCTAATGATGACATAATCAGTACAGTCACATGTTACAGTGTTTATAAACCGTGAACAGTGTGTTTAACCTACATTGTTTTTGTCGTGATAAGTTACAGTGTTTTGTCCTTAAAATTAGAAAAACGCGTTTTAAAAAGGAAGTTATGAGAATCCTGTATCGTAGGAAAACTGCTTCGTATTAATGAGTTTTGACTACTTTATCAAAATCACAGAGAGATATAGTATAAATATTTGTTTAGGAAATTGGATTTTCGGTATGGGTAGCATGGTAAACAAAACGAGTAGCGAATTTACTATAGGACTGAAAATGCTGATGTGAAATCTTTCACATGAAGTTGGAATTTATGTTCATTGCGTTTGAAACTACGAATATCATACGAATTTTATGTTTATTTTTCAGCACACCTTTAAGTTAAATCCTGTGTGTTTTTTTTTATGTCACTTTTTCTAGTTAGAATAACTTGCTTTTATGTATGAATTAGGATTTAACTTCTTGTAGATTACATCTTATCTTTATTTTATGACCGAAAACTTAATGACCTTCGGAAAATCTAATGAAAATAATGAAGCAACAAGTAAATGCACAGGTAATCATTATACATTAATACATAACTGAATACATAGTTTATTTGTTTCGAACTGCTGAATATTTAAACACGTGTTATTCGTGACTTCGTGACACATATTCAATGACTCTGAGTGCAATAGGATCAATGGACTTAGGTGTTCTAATTGTGTACTAATCCATTATGTAAATTAAATAGAACTCGACAGTTTCTTATAGCTTAACGAAAATAAAAAAAAAACGAGTAAGAAAATGATTGAAAATTACTTGATAATTTATTTTTCATGTGGGGTTAAATTTAATTCTCACTATTAAATGACATGTAGTTTTGGAGGTTAGTATTTACAGTTTACTATCTATTTTCCTTATCCTTTCAAAATACAAAGTATAAATTCAAGATATGTGCAATATTCATAACCATTTTTTAAAAAAATGATAATTCTCTCAGTAAAAGAAAATATGCCTTCAAAATAAAGGTAAAAAAAACAACGATTAAATTAATTTTATCAGCAAGTTAAAAACCGGATACCACTTTATACATGAGTATTATTATTCTAAGAGATAAAGCTTCCCGTTCACGATACTTTATCGGAAAAATATTTTTAGCAGTCAGACTATTTAGTACGTATACCACAAAACTAAAGTACCTTCTTTAAAAATTAAGGAGCGCCTTTACATACAATACTGTCCCAAAATCAGAAAACGAGGTTAATGACCTCTCAAGTATCGGCAAGATAGTGTACTTTACGTATTTCATTTACGTAAAAAAAAAAACATATTTTTCTAGTAAAATCTGAAAAGCATGTTATGTTAAAGGTCATAAGTCTATTTTAGGTTATCTCACGCCGCATTTGCAAGTAAAATTAAGTATGTTAAATATTTTATTTAAGTGTTATTTTCCACCAAGCATGTTTAAAAGCAATGACTGTACATACTGACCTATGAATCAGCAAATAAATAAGTTACATAAATTATCAAGTAAATTATTGATGCTTAATAAATAAAAAAAACACTAGTACATAGTTTTAATTTAGAAAAACTCTAGTTCAAACTTCAAGTGTAAATTATGAGAATGCTATTATACCAAAATAAGTAGCAGAACCATTTATTTTTTAGTTACTAATATCTAATTGCAATGTTAATACTACACGTCTCTTGCATTCCTTGCATATAAGAAATTTAACTCAACAATTATTAGATTTATTTCTACATAACTTATAGAAAATTATCAAAAAAAAACTCCCGCCAAAATTACAACTAACCTTCTTTTCGCCGGGGTCCCGCGTCATGTTTTTTTTTAATTATAACCTACTAACACGGACACGTTTTCATACAGCCGGTGTGCGCGCGAAATAAACACTGACTGAGCTATCGAGTACAAACGATATACGAGCGATACTATGTAAATTAACTGTTAGAATCGTACGATAACTCGTATTAATTATTGCATAATTCGATGACGTTTATTTTTAACGATACGTTTAGCTTCAGAGGCTGGCGATTACTATGACTAGCAGTTTTTTAATAAGGTTTTTTTGCAGTATCACCTATGAGTCTTCAATGGGGGCGGAAAGAGTGCGAGAGCGTAACGCGTCACGCCGTCCCTCATAACTCCGTGTTGTGTTCTGGCCTAAGTCGGGGTTCGGACGCTGAATGTGAGCGGTTGGAGGTTTTAGTGTGATTCAACTCCGTGTAATCCGGTGATTTCCACCAACTAAAAAAAAATTACCCAACCCCAGTCATTCGAGAAAAATAGTGTGTCCTTTCATTGCTCAAACTTGTTGAAGGCACTGCCGCGTCCCTAGTTGTGTATTTTGCTGGTTACTAGACTAAGAGCTTGAGACCACGAGGATTTTCATTATTTTATAAAAATTAAAATTCCTTCACATTGCCTACAAGGAAGGACCTCACTGTTCCTTTTGTGCTGGTAGTTCATAGATTCTTAAGAAATATTCTGAATTAAATTATCATCCTAGCCATACATATTTAGGGTATACCTAACAGGTATTATTATATGTGGAAGACCAACCAGCAAATGAATATAGTATAGTATTTTTTTTATAAAATATATTAGTAGTTAGCGGTGGTTACTATTGCTTTGGCACCTCTGCAATTCCAAAGCATTCAGGGGCACCCAGGGTAACCAGGGTCTATGATCTATCATACATTTATTTATTAAACTTTTACTACCTAAATTGCAAAATGACATAAAAAAAAAGGTTTCTAGAGATGACTATTTCTTTTAAAAAAATCTTAAGGAAACAATTAATGAAAAAAATCTGACTGGATGAATAAATTTATTTTAATTTTCAGGATGTAAAGTGAATGTTGTGAATCATATCTGCAATGGATATTTGCTTCTATTATGCAGATTTATGCAACATGCTGAGTCTTGGCTGGTTTGTGGTGTAATTGTGATGTGGTGTAATTGTGTGAGTGTGAAGAGTCTTTATTATTTACCTATGTATATAACATTTTCTCATCTCTTCTTTTACATTACTAATAAATACTCACACATTGTTTAGTTTATTACAGTAAAAATGTGAATTTCTGTTTATTTTCTTTGGACAAAAAGGTTTGTAAAATTAGAATATTTTCATCGAAATGCAAGTTAGCATCCAGAGCTAACATTACTATTCTTAATTCAAAAAATAACTTAAATATTTTTTTCTTCAATCTTTTTATTATTACTCTAATTTAATTATTTATTTTATTGACCACTTACCGGCTGTGATACATATTGAAGAGATTCTCGTCGCTCACTTTCGGCAAGCAAGGCTGGACTAACTCCTCGGTCCCCCATAGCAGAGTGATGGAAGCACACAAGTGGCTGACGAGGGTCAGGAATCTGGCTCTGATCAGGATGTCGGGCATACCGTTAATAAGAACTCGAAAAAAACTAGAAATTTACGTTGTGCTAATACTTTTTAGTGTACTATTGAAAATTTTCATTTAATATTTTCAGTTTCTGAAAACCAAAACAATTTGCGGAATTATAGGAAGAAATTTCTTGTCTTTGTCTTTTTGTAACGATTAAAGTAGGATAGAAATAGCAATAGTAGCAATGACATGTGAAAAGCCTGGCATTAGAATGAAAAGATTTTCTTTTAAATAAGGAATTAAGGAGTAGAAATGGATTTAGTTTTTTTTTTTCAAAATATTTTTGCGAATTTATTTTAAATTAAATCCACATGTATGAACACAAAACAATTAACGCAGTGTTCTTCAAGTCCACGTTTAAATAATATGTTAATGGAATTTCATGAAATTTAAACTGGCATTGGCCTTTTATTGTTTTATTTTATCATTGGTGTGATTTTATAAAAAAAATCAGAAATTATTCATTTTGACCAAACATCCGCTTATTGGTTATCAAGCGTTGTTATTTAATTGAAACTGGCAGCCATTTTGTACGCGAGCTGTACATACATATCCACGTATCCTGTGATCATTCATGTTATCCATGCCATCAATAAGTTTGACAACTTGACAAACAAAAGTCGAATGAATATGTCATCTGTCAATTCTAATCACAAACTTCTTCCGCTAGCTAAAATAAATAAAGTTTTCATAAAACTTTAAAACCATCTTTTTTGTTGTTAAATACGCAAAAATATTGCTAAATGAAGCTACTAAAACCCAGTTGGGTCAACCACGATGGTTCGTATCTTATAAATAGAGTATTCATTCAGAATTTTCTCAATAAACGCCGGAGATTATTTTTCGCTTTTCAGACAAACCTATATTTTCTGTGGATATACATCCTACTGGGAAGTATTTTGCTACCGGCGGGCAGGGTGGACTATCCGGCAGAGTCGTGGTATGGAACCTGAATCCAGTGTTGTATGAATCTGTGGAGCTTGACCCAAATGTACCGAAAATGATTTGTCAAATGGATAACCATCTAGGTAGGATACAAAATTAATAACTGTAGATACTTCTAACTACGAATCACATCAATATATTTTGATAACTTTAAAAAATAAGTATAATAAAGTTGCTTGTTACATTTCTTGCATAAAACAAGTTTTTTTGTTCTGCTGTGATTTGATCTTCACAGATCTTCCAATTTGATGCACGGATAATTCTCACTTTAAATCTAACATAGTCCACCATTTAACAAGCAATAACTCCTATTCCAGCATGTGTAAACAGCGTAAGATGGAGTAACGGAGGTAAGTACCTGGCATCCGGTGGTGACGACCGACTCATCATGGTGTGGGGCCTCAGTGTGGTACCCAGCGCACCTGGCACCAAGCAGAAGGCTGAAACTTGGAGATGTGTCTCCACTTTGAGAGGACATGCCGGTATGTGTTAAAATATACTTTTTTCTATGAGCAACGTTTTTTGCTAGGACTTAGGCCATCTACTGTAAAAATACTTTGTAATATAGCAATAAATACATGACATGTATGCATATTATGTATGTTATCAGTATTTTTAATATTACTGCACTGAACTGTTTTCTATGATATTTTGTTGCTTATGTATACACATGTTTAGGGATATAGTCTAGCTTAGTAATAATGTACTTGAAAAACCTTTAAATCATGTTTTGACTGTATTCTGTTTTGTGTAATAATAATAAATAAATAAATATAAAAAAAAAATACATTTTTATTACAAAAGCAGAAAACTTATTTATAATTGAACAAAAATCCACATATTCTAATACAATAATAAATGAGCACATATCCTACCAGGTTTCCTGCATACAATATTAGGATAGTCTATAAAGTTTTACTGATTAATAATCCTGCCAATAGAAGTCACTCTTAGTTAAATTTTAATCATTAAATAAACAAAAAAAATATGTTTTCAGGTGATGTCCTCGATCTAGCTTGGTCGCCGTTAGACAAATGGCTGGCCAGCTGTAGTGTTGACAACACAATCATTATATGGAATGCTGAAAAGTTTCCGGAAATGGTTTCAGTGCTCAATGGACACACTGGTTTAGTTAAAGGAGTTACGTGGGACCCAGTAAGTTGACAATCACGACATGTCCCTTTTGAAATGAGGTTTAAGAAAAGTCCTCAATGGGTAGGTAACAGCCACTCATTGCCCTAGCATTGCTGAGGTTCATGAGCGACGGTGACCGCTTACCATCACGAGGGCCGTAGGCTCGTTTATCCATATTGTAATTTGAAAAAAAAAGTTGAAACACATTTGTCATAATATATGTATACTGATTAGGATAATTATTTTTCATGATAAATAAGAATATGCCCATAATAATTTCTTTTTTGTTTTTCAATTCAATAACTCTGCTGTGTAACAAAGGATTAAAAAAAAATAGTGGAAAAAATTAAAATGTTTATTTTTATGTTTATAACTATATTTCTAGGTTGGAAAGTATTTGGCATCTCAGTCAGATGATAAATCTCTAAGACTTTGGAAAACTTCTGATTGGGCACAAGAAGCACTCATTACGAAGCCTTTTTATGAATGTGGAGGTAATGATAGAACTGTGATTTACTGTTTAATTTGTTTCAAATGTAAATAAAATAAATCTATTTTTATTTACTTTATTAGTATGTAATTGTATCCACTCAACTGGGATCGGCAACAAAATTGGTTTTTTTACTTTTGCCAAGTCTGTGGCAGGAGCCAAAATTGAGCACAGTTCTAAAACATTACATTTTTACGTTACATTTTTTAATTGTCTCATATTTTACGGAGATAATATATTTTCGTTGAAAATGCAATACAGCGTCGTTTAATAATGAAGATTAACAAAAATATATGGTTTAATTAAAAATCTAAATTAATATTTATTGGAAAAAAATGTTTTGAGGCTCAAATGGGGTAGTGATTCCGAACGAAGTTCCCAGTTTCGTCATCTAGCGAAAAGTGACCAGTTGAGTGGTTAAATGTGTGTCAATTTAATTGTGATTGAACACTTAACCTGAAAATGCTACACTACAGAAACAAGAAATCTATTTTTTATTTAAATACTCTACACCTAGTCTATATTTAGCCAATATCTAGTGGCAAAAAAATATACCAAAAAATACCACACTATCTCCTACATTCTAAAATCTACCCACGGAACGGAGCTACTCACACATCATCATTATTCACCCCGTAATTATTTACCATCAGGAACAACCCACGTGCTCCGTCTCTCATGGTCTCCGGACGGTCAGTACGTGCTGTCCGCGCACGCCATGAACCGCGGCGGGCCCACCGCCAGGGTGGTGGAACGGGACGGCTGGAGATGCGATAAAGACTTCGTCGGACACAGGAAAGCTGTTACTTGTGCTGTGAGTTTTTTAGATCAGTAGCGAAGTGTCGATTGCCGTCTGGTGGCTATCTTTTGTAAGTCTGAATATCGAAGGGGGAACCCGATAGGAATGGAGTTGTATGTTACCTCCGCCGCCGTTAGATGTAGAAGAGAAAAAAGAAGGTCATACAATGGTGTCACACACAATGCGAGGCAGAAATACATTTATGTTTATTGACTACATTAGTGTCTGTTTGTTATCTTAATGTTTGGTTTGGGAAATATCTTAAACAGCAGATCCGATTTTTACTTCACTTTAACAATGACAGTTAGCTGATGTACCAGAGAGTAACATAGGGGGTATTTCACGTCAAGCGGACAACGAAAAGTATATCACGTCGTGGATTTTGGTGAAAGATGGAAGTTTTGTACTTCAGTGGAAGTTAAAAAAATCAGCATTATTACTTTTGATTTTTTTGTTCTGGTTTTTATTTTATGCGATCTTAAAAAATCGTCAAATTCGGAGAAAGGTTTTTTTCGAAAGGATTTTTTGGGTTATTTCAATAAATTTATTATTAATTCAATTTACCACGCAGACTAAAATACATATCGAGGGTATAGTGCTAAAACCCAATAAGGCTAACATTGTTACTTTCGAAATGTTCAAAGTTAAAGTTTCTAAACAATGGGAATTTATTGGGTTTTTACGTCGACTAACTTTCTTTACACTGAATTCTTCTTATTTGATTACACTACTGGAAAGAGCACAAAAAACTGATCAAGATAGATTAAAAAAGCATTTTTAGATTGTTTTGACACTTATTGGGTTTTAGCACTATACCCTCGATATATCAAATCGTGTTTTATAACAAATGCTTGCAAGTTTGACACTTATGCCGCATTTGCACATTGGCTCGCCAACTTTCATAATGGTCGGTCGCCATCGTCATTTGTTTTATACGTGTACACAAAAAGAATAAACTCTTCCCCAGCGTTTCAACAGCAACATATTCGTAAAGGAAGGCAAGAAGTGTTGTTGCGCCGCGCTCGGGTCACGTGACCGCGCGCTCAGCATCTGGCAGACCTCGCTCAAGAGGCCGCTGCTCGTCATACACGACCTCTTCAGCGATAGCGTGCTCGACATATCTTGGAGTTCCGATGGTGAGTTATAGTGTTCTAGATGGTTCATATGTGGAATGAACTAAGACTTACGTGTAAGAGACCATTTTTGGTCATTAACGATCTCTTCAGTGATAGCGTGCTCGACATATCTTGGAGTTCCGATGGTGAGTGATAGTGTTCTAGATGGTTCATATGTGGACTGAACTAAGACTTACGTGTAAGAGACCATTTTTGGTCATTAACGATCTCTTCAGTGATAGCGTGCTCGACATATCTTGGAGTTCCGATGGTGAGTTATAGTGTTCAGATGGTTCATATGTGGAATGAACTAAGGCTTACGTGTAAGAGACCATTTCTGGTCATTAACGATCTCTTCAGCGATAGCGTGCTCGACATATCTTGGAGTTCTGATGGTGAGTGATAGTGTTCTAGATGGTTCATATGTGGACTGAACTAAGACTTACGTGTAAGAGACCATTTTTGGTCATTCACGATCTCTTATATAGCATGCTGGACATATCATCGTAGTTTGACGGTGAGTGATAGTGTTCTAGATGGTTCATATGTGGGCTGAACTAAGACTTACGTGTAAGAGACCATTTTTGGTCATTCACGATCTCTTATATAGCATGCTGGACATATCATCGTAGTTTGACGGTGAGTGATAGTGTTCTAGATGGTTCATATGTGGGCTGAACTAAGACTTACGTGTAAGAGACCATTTTTGGTCATTCACGATCTCTTATATAGCATGCTGGACATATCATCGAAGTTTGACGGTCAGTTTGTGTTAGTCTAGTTTTGCTGATTGTTAATTGCTTTCATTATGGTTGACTGCCTTCATGTAAACTAATATACAGGGTGGTAAAAGAGCATTCCCGAAAACGAAGACTGGTGATAGTACTAGTAATGATAAGATAGAAAACCGGTCCATTTAGATGTTTTTTTTTTTTTTTCAGGTCTAAACCTCTTGGCTTGCAGTTCGGACGGGACGGTCGCCTGCATACAATTTGCGAATGAAGAAATCGGTACACCACTCACTTTAGAAGAAAAGGTAAGGATAACCATTTGTACCAACGAGTAAAAAGCAGACGTCATTTAAGATACCCAAAATTAATCCCTCTTCTGAGGAGACCTGAGCCCAACAGTGGGCTGTAATGGGTTGGTACAGATTCAAGATACCCAAAAAAGTAACACAAAAAGTAAAATTCTGGCAACCATTCATTTTTTCTTCTTCTTCTTTTATTTAAGGCTCCCGTCAAGTAAGGAAGGAGCGTACACGGTATTGCTTAATTTCATTTTCTCAAGTATCTTGTTAGGGTTATTGCAAATGAATTTACGAACTCCAATGTTGAGACCCTTCAACAAAGGTGCTACTACAACTTCTGTGAGGAAATTCGCATATATTTTGACGTGACAACGTGTTATAAATTGGTTTGGGGGGTGACACTTCACTTCACTGCGTTACGCTCCGCTCACGTTATGCGCTCACAATGAGAGCGAGTGAGAGGCACGCGTGCCGCGTCACTTTTTATGTCCGTCTCTCTCGCTCTAAGGCGGGCTAACCATGCCCGAGTCGTTATCACGTAAAAGTTTCGCCCGTATACCGACTTTACAGGCAACCAATTTTTTTTAATTATTCGTTACATTTCTACATCGTATTATATTGTCCTCAGAATGCCTTCTACGAGAAGATATACGGTAAAGTGTTGGCTCACGAAACTGGAGGGGATTTGTCTTCTAACTTACTAGTGGAGTGTCCTGAGATACTGCTCGCTAGAGAGAAACAAGAGGCCAAAAAAGAAGCAGCTGCGAAAGAGGAGTCGACGCCTAAAAGCGATAAATCACAGGTCAGTTTTATTCTTAGGAAACAAGACAACATTGTTGGCATAAAGTAATTTATTTTAAGCAAGCGTACCCTCTTAACCACTCAACTGGGAACGTCACTATTCGCTAGATGGCGAAACTGGGAACTTCGTTCGGAATCAATACCGTGTTTGAGCCTCTTTTAAAAAAATTTTTTCCAATAAATTTTAATTTCGATTTTTAATTAAACCTTATATTTTTGTAAATCTTTATTATTAAACCACGCTGTATTGCATTTTCAGCGAAAAGATATCATCTCCGTAAAATATGAGACGATTAAAAAATGTAAACAAAACAAGTTTTAGAACTGTACTCAATTTTGGCTCCTGCCACAGACTTGGCAAAAGTAAACAAACCAATTTTGTTGCCGATCCCAGTTGAGTGGTTTGTTTAGCGGTTTTTTCTATTTGTTATCACGAAACCCCATTGTTGGGTGACATAAATACCAAGCTAACGGCGTCGTTAATCACTTCTCAGGTTGATTTGACGAATCCGCGTGAGTAAACAGTCGCGCATATCTCTCTCTTGGCTGTGTTTATCCTGTCTCAAGATAATAGATTACAGGCCCATGAACAAAAATTATGGGTCATTTGAACCACCAGGTGACCTATCTAAAACGAGTGAGCATTCAGGGGTATGCAACCACCGTTTTTTCCCCTTGTCGCATGATCTTGTACAAAAATGTTGGGCCACAAAGTCGGAATTTTTTTTTTAATTTTCCGACAATTACCGGGGTATTCGGGTATTGGCCCACCTCTCACTCCCACCACTGTAACTCCTGTGTATGTGGTATGACAGCGGCGACCATCGTAATGACTCTGAGCAGTGAAGCCCAGGAAAACCCGAAGGAAAGCTAACTTGTCTTGGACCCCGCAACGAATTTAATCAGAAGATAATAGAAGGAGTAGGAAAAACATGAGTTTTGACTTCCCTTCTCGCAAAAGCGGGAGACAATAAAATAAAATTGAAGATGCATTACGCCAGAATTGAGAAAAGCACCACGGACATTTTATTAAATTTATTGGACCTATGCGGTGAGCTGTTGTACTATTTAGGATGCCAATAATAGGTATGGCAAAAACGTTTGAATGCACGGAAATTTGCGCTGGATGCTACAAGATCCGTGTAATAAACGATTCTAGACGCTACTTGTAAGGAATTTAACATAGTGACGCGTTCCATATGCCATAGATTGCACCCCCAGAGGATGTGATGGGTTGTCTGTTCATACTTTTGTTGATCAGTTGAACAGTCGCAAAGCGGTGAATCTACCAATTTAAAAGAAAATAACTTTTGTTTAAAATTGCCATGTCCCGTTAGGAACTGCGAAACGCAATGATCTATTTCGATCCATTTCATTTTTAACCTTTCACGGATACAAGGAAAGAATTTATAGAGATGACGGCCCTTAATTGAGCTATCCCAGCGTGTTTGCCATTCCGTTATTAAATCGTTGTAAACGTCATCGAGTGAATTATATAGTCGTTGTATTTTGAGTTGATCACGCGGTAGTAGAAATTGACACGCTTCATCTTTATTCACATTATAAAACATTGACGCGCGACGTTGGATTTCTAAATCTACGGGGAGCACACCCGCCAATTACCGGGGTATATTTAGTCATTTGATTTTGTACGGCATCTGAATCATACTATTTAAATACTGCTTCTAATCCATTATTCCTCAACGCCGTACAAAAATCATGCGACAAGGGGAAGAAACGATGGTTGCGATCCCCTGAATGCTCACCTGCACTCAGTTGGACAGCTTACAAGTGACGGCATAGTACTGAATCTTATTATTTTATGCTAGAATTTCGTTTTAGATAGGTCACCTGGTGGTTCAAATGACCCATAATTTTTCTTCATGGGCCTGTAGTCTATAAGTGTTTTTTCTGGACATGTGGCAAGCATTGAGTTGTGAATGCATTATGGTTTTTCTAACTGATCACATGTTTAAAGTTGTCTACAGTCTATCAGTACCAGTTTTATACAAATGGAGTGTACAGGGTGTATGAAGACCACTCCCGAAAACGAAGGCTGGGTTAGTACTAGTGATACTTGAGATGTAAAGCTTTTTGCAAAAAATCGTCTGAATGGAGCGGTTTCCTGGCTTATCATCACAGGTATCACTAGCACTTCCACCAGTCTTCGTTTCCGGGAGTGCTCTGTTTACACCCTGTATATTTATGTTACAGAGTGCACCAATAGCGAGATCATCTCCCGTGTCGCCGGCGCCGCTGCGGCCCACCGACCGGCAGATAGAGACGCGCACGTCGGACGGCAAGCGACGCATCACGCCCGTCTTCATACCGCACTCGCAGCTAGACGCCAAGTATGTACTGTACAGGGTGGCCTAACCAAACGAACGACGTCCAATAACAACTTCATAATTCAATTATCTTATTTAAATATTGTAAGGAGAAGTTGATTCGGGGACGGAGCGACGGGAAAGAGTACCGAGTGCGTAACGCGTCGCGTCGTCCCTCCAATCCCCGTGCTGGGTTCTGGTCTCAGCCGGGGTTCGGACGCTGAGTGTGAGCGGTTGGAGGTTTTAGTGCGGTTCAACTCCCACATACCGGTGATTACCTCCAACTGAAAAAAAAAGTAGAAGTTGGTCCAAAAAACAACTAAAATTGTACGAAATTCGGATTACTTCATACAAAATGTATGGAAGTTGTCAATAACTGAGCTACTTTTCAAACGAACACGAATTTTTCTATAACAAATGTCAATTTTCATACAATATATAAGTATGGAAACATATACTTGATTAAACACCGATCCTGCCTATGTAATCATAACGAATTAAATGTTCGCAATTAATAAAGAAAAACGAAGTAGAAAATGGAAATCACACTATACGTCGAACATCTGGGTTGATTACCCTATAAACAAACATATCTCATCTCATCTAATAGACTCATTATTTCTTTTCCACAGCGAATCCCTAGGTTCCCAGCCGGGCGGTTCCGAGAATTGCTTCAGTACATCGTCGCAGAGCAAGTCCAGGATACGCGTGGAAGTCAGGGATGATATAGTGATACACCCCAACGTCAGCAATCACTCCATATCGGCGCTGCAGAACAACTCCAGGACCTCGGATAAGTATGTTCCACACCTTTTTAACAGTTGACGGTCAAAAACAACTTCTACTTTAAAAAAAAATTGGTTGCCTGTAAAGTCGGTATACGGGCGAAAGTTTTACGTGACAACGACTCGGGCATGGTTAGCCCGCCTAAGAGCGAGAGAGACAGACATAAAAAGTGACGCGGCACGCGTGCCTCTCACTCGCTCTCATTGTGAGCGCATAACGTGAGCGGAGCGTAACGCAGTGAAGTGAAGTGTCACCCCCCAAACCAATTTATAAGACGTTGTCACGTCAAAAATATTGACGTTCCAAAACACGTTCCACGTTTAAAACAATAGACGATCAAAACAAGTTCCACAATTCAAAAACAATCAATCATTTAAAACAACTGACGATCCAACACCACATTCCACTTTTAAAACAATCTGTGATCCAAAACACCTATAATAATCGGGGATCCAAAACAACTTCCAATTTTAAAACAATTGACGATCCAACAAACCTTATAAAACAATCAACAATTTAACACACCTGTACCAACCCATTCCTGCCCACTGTTGGGCTCAGGTCTCCTCAGAAGAGGGATTAGGCATAGTCCACCACGCTTGCCCAGTGCGGATTGGGGACTTCACATATCTTCAAAGGATTTTTAGAACCCTTCACCGACATGCAGGTTTCCTCACGATGTTTTCCTTCACCGTTTTTAGCCAGTAGTGTTGTGAAAAATTGCACATAAATCTTTTTCACATTTAGATTTAGAGGTACAAGCCGGCCGGATTTGAACCCGCGACCTCCCGTTCGGAAGGACGCGCTTCGACCACTCGGCCACCACGACATCAATTTAACACACGTTTTAATATAATTAACGACAGCAAATTCGATTTCTAATTTCCAGCGGCCTAGATAACAGACTCCGCAAGCGCACCGCGTCCTCCCTCCCCGGGCCCCGCACCGACGACATCGTGCACAAGAAGGCGAAGGGGGCGGGGCCTGGCGCTTCTACTGCGACCCCCGCCCCCGCCATACTCCTCCCCGCGCCCGCCCTGGGCGTCGCCGGACCCGTGGTGCGAGCTGCCGGACTGTTGAGACTACAGGTAATCGGGAATTTGACTACATTCAAAATAAATTATTATTTTACCATCCTAACAGATAATACGACCAAAAACCATATTTTTGTTGGTTTTTGCGAATCAGATGAATAAACTTTGTAAATTATTGAAATTTCGTATACCTCGAAAACTCCTTGTAAACGTCAAAGAAGTTATGACGTCACACGTAAGTAAACAAAACAATTTGTCAATGCAAAAAGTCATCGATTCGTGTTCCCGTAGCTTGTCGGTAATGTAATCGTGTCATTTTGACGACAGTGTTTTAGGCGCTGTTTTGAAATTCGAACTTCAACTTTAATTTATAAATACTGCAGATTTCTCCAAAATTTTAATATAGCGTAGTTAGAAGGTTATTAAGAATAAAATAAAATAATTTCCAAAAATCATTCAAATACCTATTGTAGATACTAGGAAGATATAGCAGGAATTATTCCCCCCCCAGCCTGTAAGTGTCTCACCTGGGGTAGGAAATCAGATACCACGGTAAACAGGTAACCGCAGTAAAAAGCTACTAACACTCGGCGTCCGAACCGACCACCTGCAAACGCAGAACCTTTTATTATGACAGGAGGAAATCTTAGGAAAGTCCCCACACATTTGGGGTATGTGGGAGTTGTAGTAAAACCTGATAAAATTCGGCACAGATAATCTTTAGACCCTATCAAAAGGGTGTCGGGACGGGAAAGTGTGCCGCAGTGCGTAACGCGTCGCGCCACCTCTAATAACCCTGGGTTCTGACCTCAGCCGGGGTTTGGACGCTGAGTGTGAGCGGTTGGAGGTTTTTGTGAGGTTCAACTCCCACATACCGATCCGGCGATTTCCTCCAACTAAGACAAAAAAAAAGACCCTAACAAAAGACTTATGCTACATTTCATTGCGAAAAAAAAAGGTGAAGAAAAAACGGGGTATAGAATACACGCAAACGACGGGCAGGAGCTACTATGAAACCTAACAGTGCATTTGAGAATGATGATGAACACTTTTCAGGTAGTAAACAAAGCGTACAACACACATTTCGGTACTCTATCGAGACTGCAGCTCATACCGAACAACTCGGCATCGAGCGATCCTGTCTGGGAAACTTATCTAGGTATTTATTCTTGTTTATGAAAAAAAAATACATTTATCTTTTTTAAATTCTTTATTTTGAGATTTTATGTAAAAATATACCTGTATTAATATATGTTTGTATGTGTCAGGTTCCCCGGTGTCGTGCATCTCGTGCGACGCGCGCTGGGCCTGCGTGTCGTGCGCGGACGGCACGCTCCACGCGTGGCGGATATCCAGGCAACACGCCGCCCGCGCCATGCCGCCCATAGGTAACACTACACCTGCACTATACTACACTATACATACATACATACATACATACATCTCGTGCGACGCGCGCTGGGCCTGCGTGTCGTGCGCGGACGGCACGCTCCACGCGTGGCGGATATCCAGGCAACACGCCGCCCGCGCCATGCCGCCCATAGGTAACACTACACCTGCACTATACTACACTATACATACATACATCTCGTGCGACGCGCGCTGGGCCTGCGTGTCGTGCGCGGACGGCACGCTCCACGCGTGGCGGATATCCAGGCAACACGCCGCCCGCGCCATGCCGCCCATAGGTAACACTACACCTGCACTATACTACACTATACATACATACATACATACATACATCTCGTGCGACGCGCGCTGGGCCTGCGTGTCGTGCGCGGACGGCACGCTCCACGCGTGGCGGATATCCAGGCAACACGCCGCCCGCGCCATGCCGCCCATAGGTAACACTACACCTGCACTATACTACACTATACATACATACATCTCGTGCGACGCGCGCTGGGCCTGCGTGTCGTGCGCGGACGGCACGCTCCACGCGTGGCGGATATCCAGGCAACACGCCGCCCGCGCCATGCCGCCCATAGGTAACACTACACCTGCACTATACTACACTATACATACATACATACATCTCGTGCGACGCGCGCTGGGCCTGCGTGTCGTGCGCGGACGGCACGCTCCACGCGTGGCGGATATCCAGGCAACACGCCGCCCGCGCCATGCCGCCCATAGGTAACACTACACCTGCACTATACTACACTATACATACATACATACATCTCGTGCGACGCGCGCTGGGCCTGCGTGTCGTGCGCGGACGGCACGCTCCACGCGTGGCGGATATCCAGGCAACACGCCGCCCGCGCCATGCCGCCCATAGGTAACACTACACCTGCACTATACTACACTATACATACATACATACATACATCTCGTGCGACGCGCGCTGGGCCTGCGTGTCGTGCGCGGACGGCACGCTCCACGCGTGGCGGATATCCAGGCAACACGCCGCCCGCGCCATGCCGCCCATAGGTAACACTACACCTGCACTATACTACACTATACATACATACATACATACATCTCGTGCGACGCGCGCTGGGCCTGCGTGTCGTGCGCGGACGGCACGCTCCACGCGTGGCGGATATCCAGGCAACACGCCGCCCGCGCCATGCCGCCCATAGGTAACACTACACCTGCACTATACTACACTATACATACATACATACATCTCGTGCGACGCGCGCTGGGCCTGCGTGTCGTGCGCGGACGGCACGCTCCACGCGTGGCGGATATCCAGGCAACACGCCGCCCGCGCCATGCCGCCCATAGGTAACACTACACCTGCACTATACTACACTATACATACATACATCTCGTGCGACGCGCGCTGGGCCTGCGTGTCGTGCGCGGACGGCACGCTCCACGCGTGGCGGATATCCAGGCAACACGCCGCCCGCGCCATGCCGCCCATAGGTAACACTACACCTGCACTATACTACACTATACATACATACATACATCTCGTGCGACGCGCGCTGGGCCTGCGTGTCGTGCGCGGACGGCACGCTCCACGCGTGGCGGATATCCAGGCAACACGCCGCCCGCGCCATGCCGCCCATAGGTAACACTACACCTGCACTATACTACACTATACATACATACATACATACATCTCGTGCGACGCGCGCTGGGCCTGCGTGTCGTGCGCGGACGGCACGCTCCACGCGTGGCGGATATCCAGGCAACACGCCGCCCGCGCCATGCCGCCCATAGGTAACACTACACCTGCACTATACTACACTATACATACATACATACATACATCTCGTGCGACGCGCGCTGGGCCTGCGTGTCGTGCGCGGACGGCACGCTCCACGCGTGGCGGATATCCAGGCAACACGCCGCCCGCGCCATGCCGCCCATAGGTAACACTACACCTGCACTATACTACACTATACATACATACATACATCTCGTGCGACGCGCGCTGGGCCTGCGTGTCGTGCGCGGACGGCACGCTCCACGCGTGGCGGATATCCAGGCAACACGCCGCCCGCGCCATGCCGCCCATAGGTAACACTACACCTGCACTATACTACACTATACATACATACATACATACATCTCGTGCGACGCGCGCTGGGCCTGCGTGTCGTGCGCGGACGGCACGCTCCACGCGTGGCGGATATCCAGGCAACACGCCGCCCGCGCCATGCCGCCCATAGGTAACACTACACCTGCACTATACTACACTATACATACATACATACATACATCTCGTGCGACGCGCGCTGGGCCTGCGTGTCGTGCGCGGACGGCACGCTCCACGCGTGGCGGATATCCAGGCAACACGCCGCCCGCGCCATGCCGCCCATAGGTAACACTACACCTGCACTATACTACACTATACATACATACATACATACATCTCGTGCGACGCGCGCTGGGCCTGCGTGTCGTGCGCGGACGGCACGCTCCACGCGTGGCGGATATCCAGGCAACACGCCGCCCGCGCCATGCCGCCCATAGGTAACACTACACCTGCACTATATGTAGTATAGATAGGTGTCAGGAACGCATTCTCTGAACGGCCGAACTTTAGTTATTACTATTTGTTTGTATTAGCACTATCGTCCCCGGCCGCCAAGCTAACACTGTCCGGCGACACGCTGGGCGCCGTGACGGTGACCGCCGAGCTGTCCATATGGAACCTGTCCGCGGCGGAGTGTCTCGTGCGACCGCTGTGTTTCAGATCCTTGCTCACTCCTGGAGGTATGTGCCATGATATTCAGATTGTTGTAGTAACATGATCTATACTAATATTATAAATGCGAAAATAACTCTGTCTGTCTGTTACGCTTTCCCGCTTAAACCGATTTTGATTTGGCAAGAAAGAAAGAATGAATGAAAGATCATAGGCTACCTTTTAATTGAAAGTGACGCAGACGAAGTCTTTGTTATGCTACAAAACAAGTAACAAAATTCAAAAATGAGTTTAATATGTATGGTATCATATTAATTTAAAGAAATTAGCAATTCGTAGCTAGGTATGCAATGCTTATTATCTTCTGTAAGCTGCACGCCATTGTATGTGTACTGTTTATTATTTAAATTCAAACTTAGTTCACAGAAACGATCTCAATTTCTGTGGTATTCGATGTCTGTATGTTATTTTCAGCCACGGTGACGAATTGTTCTCTACTGGAAGATGGGAATCCATTGATCTCGTTAAGCAACGGAAAGACTTACATATACAGTAAGAAACTTTGCGCTTGGTGAGTATATTTTGATAATTTGGCTTTCTAAGGTATTTCAGAATAAATCTATACTATCTATACTATATTATTAACTAGATGACCCGCGCAACTTCGTCTGCGTTACAAAGGGGTTCAAAAATTGTAGCCTACATAGGCACGCGCCGCCCGGCGCAAACAACTACGACCCTGCATTTTAAATTTGTAATATCTTCGGTAATATTCACTTAAATTACATACTGTAAAAAGCATATTGATCTATAATAAATGCACAATTTATTTAAGGTACTTAGTTGTATAAGGATTAATGCTGTATTGTTTAAAATCACTTCGTAAATAACCATTTTTTAGTAAAGAATATAAATGGTTATGCTGGGTTATCCCTAAGAGATAGACATATACCATCGCGGACTTTTTTGTTGAACTTTTTAAGGTGAACAATACTGTAGTACATTATTTTGGTCTATCTCGTAGGGTTCAGCCAGCGTTTGCAATATAAGCGCAAAAAAACGTGCTTATTTACGACATCACATTAGAAACCTTTAAATTTATCAGTGTTTCTCTACTATATTATGCATTTATTATACATACAAACCTTCCTTAAGAATCACTCTATCTATTAAAAAAAACCGCATCAAAATCCGTTGCGTAGTTTTAAAGATCTAAGCATACATACAGACATACAGCGAAAGCGACTTTGTTTTATACTATGTATTGATATTATAAAGCTGAAGAGTTTGTTTGTTTGAACGCGCTAAGCTCTAGAACTACTGATCCGATTTCAAGAATTCTTTCACTGTTGGAAAGTCCATTTATCGAGGAAGGCTACATTTATTTTAAATTTATTTTGATAAATTAGGGATCCGTATGAAAATATCGAAATTGTAATACAAGGTCTAAAATCGAAAACCTATTTTTGCGTACGCTGCAAAAACTATTGACAATAGAACAAAATGATGTACTACGGGTTTTAGGTCTTTGTAAGACAAACAAAAAAGTCCGCGACAGCATATATCTAACTATCATAGTTTAGTCACAATAACCGTTTTTATGTTTATGAAATATAATATTTCGTCCCAAGAATGAATTTAACGTTAAATGAGTATTATATTATATTAATCCTTATTCAAATGAAGTATTTTTTATCCAGAGTATTAATGTAGAAGTAAATTACTTTTTGTTTTATTTCAATCGGACTTTTCGTTGAAAAGTTATCACGAGTATAAAACGCAATGAATACACTCAACGCGGGCCGCGTAAATAATGTCGCGACAACATTGCGAGTAAGTACTGTTTGAACCCCTATGTGACGTAGACGAAGTTGCGGGGGTCATCTAGTAAATAAATAAATAAACAAGCTTTCTTAATATTCTAAAATTAAAAATGGTTTAACGTATACGTGACGTCATAATATGGTGTGTTAATAATGACGAGACGTATGTGTCATTGATTGTGGATCTTTGACACGCCATGTTACTTAGGTCTAATGTCATGACGTCAAGTATGCGTCATGCATCTTAGGTCATTGACGCATACGTGACGTCACTATTGTGTTATATACAGGGTGGTGTGGAGCAACACGTGTGACCCGGTGTGGCGCGTCAGTGCGGGTCTGCCTGCCACGCGTCCTCCGCGCGCCGCCACACACCTCTACCCCAAGCCGCGCTCCGCCACACACGCACACACGCGCAGGTACCTACACACACAGTAACACATGTGGCGTGACTTAGTGTTGCATGGGTAGAGTGAATAGTTCCCGAATGATTCTTATAACAATAGACGATCGCGTATTTCTAGTAGTAACAGCATTAACACGCACGTAGGTACGCACACACATGTTCAACGTGCACAGTTGCAACGACACATTTATATTATACAAGATGTAACAAAAACCCTGTTGTTCCTTTTATGTACGTATACGTGTGCCTACTGGCACCACAATAAAAAAGTTATAATTAAAAAAAAAAGACGTGTGGCACTCGGGGACTGCCGCGGTAAAGCTATTGCATAGCATTTTGTATCAACAACATCCCTTATGCAAAATTGCATAGGTAACAAACAATGTTAACATTATGAATATTAATAATTAAATATTTATTCTAATTATTTGAGTTGAACGTTTTTTATAAAAGACTAGCTTTATTATATACTTGTGCCGAATCTTAATACGTGGCTAGAAGGAACAACAGGGTTTTTGTTACATATTGTATAACGACACACACGTATTCAATTTACGACTCAATTCACATTAGCAGTCTTTTAAATCCTATCGCTTGTTTTACACAGATTATTCACTTTTGTTCATGTAATACATACAGGGTGGATTTGTTATCTTGACCAAGATGAAGTGGAGTGAAACGATTAAACTTCATTTTTGACTGACTTCTCAAAAGGTGCCTAACCTCCTTTCCAGTTCCCCGGTGTTTTTTTATGTTTATCACCTCATTACTTTAGTTTGAGTGGACCGATTCGAATAATTCTTGTTTCAGATAAAAGGCAATGGGGTCCCAATTATATTTTTTAAAATCGTACAATGATGTTTTATGTCTATGTTTAAAAAAGTAAAAACGAAAAGATTTCAGGATTTGTTGTGCGTGTTTGCGTGTACCTATTTCTTTTTTAGATGAACCAATTTCGATGATTCTTTTCACTAATTGAAGTCTTTAATTTTAATTTTTGTAATTTAAAATTTTTAATATCGCACATCGAACGATAATCATTGCGTGCTATGTCATTAAAAAAATGACTTAAGAAGGACTATTTCGACAAGCCATTAACCCCACTTCCGCTATCTCAAGTTTACACACCCTGTATATGACCTTATCGTGTTGTTGTCAGCGCCTACAGCGCGGAGGCGGGCCGTAGCTGGCTGGAGGCGCAGGTGTCGTCGTGCGTGCACTTGCGGCTCGCCAAGGACTACCGACACTGGATCACCTCGCTCTTCGGACATCTCGTCAACCACGGTAATTATAACTTCCACAACTAATAAACAGATTTTTACCACGATTGTTGGAACGAAGTTCCTTATCGCGCGTTATCGAAAGGGGGCTAGACGGAAATTCTTATGAAAAAGTTGTCACGACACTTTTTTTGTTTTAGATGATTATCGCTAGATGGCGCTGTAATTAAAATCTTTTAAAACTATTCCCTATTTTGTTTTATATGATTAATGCTAGATGGCGCTGTGATCAAAATATTTTATTTAATTCTAGAGAGAGAGACAGACATTTTAAACTAACTAATTATTACAACACAATTCCCTTGCTAATTAGTCGAAAGGAACTTCGTTCCATCCGGGTGTCCCTTGACACCTCTCAAGTTTTTATTAAATGAGAAAAACCAAAAAGTAAATTTTAGTTCTAAGGTATAAAACTGTTTTCATACAATTTAGCTTTTTAATTTTGATTTCCTATTTATCCAAAATTATTATTCTACTGGATAGCACAGATTTTCAATGAGTATAAGTATGTGTTTTTTACTCAGGCACTGAAGATCAGCTCCGTAACATACTGGATGACATGTTGGGTCCTAGTCATTGCACATCAACACCTAAGAAATGGAACTCCACAATATTAGTAAGTATTAGGGGTGTGCGAATAATTCGAACTCACGTATTATTCGAATTCGACGAATATTCGAAAAATTTCGAATAATTCGAATTTCGAATCTGGCTATAAACGGTGAAGGAAAACATCGTGAGGAAACCTGCATGTCGGTGAAGGGTTCTAAAAATCCTTGGAAGATATGTGAAGTCCCCAATCCGCACTGGGCAAGCGTGGTGGACTATGCCTAATCCCTCTTCTGAGGAGACCTGAGCCCAACAGTGGGCAGGAATGGGTTGGTACAACCAACAACCAAGATTATAAAAAGCCTTGGCAAGTACTAGTATTTAATCTATATTCTATACAATAGTGTTAAAATTTCTTATACATTTTCCACATCTGCTGAATTGATTTTCAACATTGTAATTCTACAGTCTCATTTTTTATAATATTTTGAGTGTCATAAGCCTGCAGTTTTATTATATTTATATTGGACAAATTGTCTCTGATAAACTCCATCCATAAAATAAAGGCTTGCTTTATTTTAACATACTACTCAAAAATCCTAACAATAATTTAAACTTTCAGGGTATAAACAAACACGACATCTTAGAAGAGATGTTGTCTCAGCTAGTACATCAACTCCGATGGCAACGAATGTACACTGAATACTCCGAACAACTGAACGACATCAAGGCGTCGTCGAGCACCATGATCAATGGTCACTGACCCCCGCTACGCTGTTACAGGAGGAAACGGAAGTGAAGTCATTTAATGCAGTGTTTGAGATACTTTTTTTTGTGATGTGTGACAATAATGTGAGTGAAAATGACTGAAAAATACTTTTTTTTAGTGTTGCAAAAATTGTGAACTCAGTTATAACCGATATTAAGTAATTTTATTAGGGGTGTGCGAATAATTCGAACTCACGAATTATTCGTTCCGAATCGAATACGAATATTCGATTCGAAACTCGAATCGAATAATTCGGATCTTCGAATTATTCGAAATTCGCCGGATATTCGAAAAATTCGAAAAGTTTCGAATATTCGTCGAATTTCGAATAGTATCGAATTCGACTACGACTATTTTGTAGACATCTAGCCCATTAAAGATATTATCTACTAAATACAAATTCTTGTCCTATTTCCGATGCATCGTCGTAGTCAAATTCGATACTATTCGAAATTCAACGAATATTCGAAACTTTTCGAATTATTCGAAATTTTTCGAATATTCGTCGAACTTCGAATAATTCGAATTATTCGATTCGAATTTCGAATCGAATTTTAATATTCGTTTCGATTCGATTCGAACGATATTCGCACACCCCTAAATTTTATATTAACACGTTTACTGCGAGACCAATTTTTGCATATTTGTCGTTCACTGCGACAAGAGATCATAGAATTATTACATCTGGAATCAACAGAATGAAGCCAACGTAGTAGCGTTAGTGTACCGATGACACTCAATTCGTTTAACACACTAATAAAATATTACATACACATAAGTTCTTTAAAATTTCACTTTGTTATTTATGATGTTGAATCAAAATATCGTGTTGTTATGCGCGATCGGTGCACTTTAAATTGGCTTCATTCTGTTGTTCATGATGTTGATTCCAGATGTAATAATTCTATGCAAGAGATGTAATAGGCCCGGACCATGACCAGACGTTAGGTCGACACGCGGTCTATAAGACCCCAACTCCTTTAACAATGTTATGCTCTTCGCATCGCAGGGAATTTGCAGGAGGGATCATTTAGACCTCGTTTAGCAGCGAATGTGTTAATAAACAGTTCTTGGTGTAGAATGAAATAGAAAATCCTTAAATTGCTTCTTATTTATAAAAATGATCTCCTGAATTCATTTGATTATAAATTAACAATATCTCACACTATTACTAAACGGGTTCTTACCACGATTATTTTTAATTGAGAGGTCCCGATATATCAGCACTGTTTCAAGCGCCATGATCACGGGAAGACTGAAGAACTGCGGGTAGGTCATTTAAGAGCAGACAAATCTGTCTACCCTCTTTCTCGTTCGTTTGCCGGTACCACTGGAACTCGAACTCACATTTCGACATACCACACTGACAGTATCGGCTGCCGTCTCAAAACTAGATTTTTTTGCTTTATTTTCGTCTAACACTGGATTCCACATACAGGATCGCTCAATTGAAAATAATCGTGGTAAGAACCCGTTTAGTAATAGTGTACGTGATGTAAATAACCGCGAGTGTTTAAAGAAATTTATTAACAATATCTATTCACATGTTAGACTTATTATTGCTGAAAAATTTAGTATTATGAATGATTCTAATAGTATTATTGTTCTTTTTAAGATAGTAATTATGTGATAACTCCTGTTGTATATTTCACAACTTGGATGTAAACATTTTTTTCTCAAAAATATGTACGTACACGTTTAGTATTTAAAAGAATGATGTAGACGTGCCAAATGTGTGTTTTATTATGTATATTTGCATATATTTGAGACTGTAAATAAATAATTTTATAGATTTTTTCTAAATTGTGTTTTATTGTATCTAATATCGGTGGGTGTATGGTGTATCATGTTTTTTTGAAACGAAGTTCCTTATCGCGCGTTATCGAAAAGGCGCTAGACGGAAATTCTTATGAAAAGTTGTCACGACACTTTTTTGTTTTAGATGATTATCGCTAGATGGCGCTGTGATTAAAATCTTTTAAAACAATTCCTTATTTTGTTTTATATGATTAATGCTAGATGGCGCTGTGATTAAAGTATTTTAAAACGTATACTTACGTAACTTTCTATAAGAGGGAGAGAGAGACACGTTTGAAACTAACTAATTAATTATTATAACTTAAAAAAATGAAATTTTATTACAATTCCCTTACTAATTAATCGAAAGGAACTTCGTTTTATCCGGGTGTCCCTTGACAACTCTCAAGTTTTTATTGTTGTAATTCTTTTATATCTAGTAAAAAGGTAAATAAAACATTATAATTATATCACAATAATTTATTTTTTTACAAAATGGGTAATGGATCACAACAGCTCTCACAAAAATAATCTTCCAAATGAAACGTAATTGTTAAAACAAGAACATAGATCACATTGCGAGAAATGATATTAAAAAATAAACGATTATAAGAAATAACCTCGGTATGGAACTAATTACAAATAACATGAGAAATTAATTTTAAAATGTCGCAAGATTTGAGCTCAAAAATCCATCGTAAATTACAATAATTTTTATTTCTAGTTAACAACCCCAAAAACTGTCACTCCTAGTGATAAAATTCTTTCAATTTTCAATCAAATTACAACAATCACAACCTCGAGTACTGTTAATCGATTAACATAAAAATCGATTATTTATTGACAAAAGAAAAATCGATTATATAGGTAATCGATAGTAACAGTACTCGTTGTTCAGCCGTTTATCGACTCATAAGACAATAATTTTGGTCCCAGACACATGAAGCAAGTTTATCGATTAGAATCAAAGGCAACAACCTAAATAATCAATTTCAAAGTAATTTACTATTTTTTTGCGATTGTAGAACAACAGCTTTAACGTTCTACAGAAACGAATGAGAAATCGATTGCTGTCTGTGATAATCTAATCGATTTTATTATATTTCGTCTCGCCTCCGCATTATCTGAACACTTACAGACTAATATATGAATCACAAGACGTGATCGACACATTAACGAATTGTATTTATGAACTAGGTAAGTAACGCGGCGTCGGTCGCGGCGTGCTCGCGCGAACTGACATCTGTCGATAACCTGATATCGATAACAATAATCGATTCGACATATCGATAATTACAATAAACTAAATAACATTACATTTGTGATCCATTATTAAATATAGGCAAATGTATCGATGTTGTTATCGATTTTAACGAGAGATTTGTCCGTTCGCGCGCAATTATTACCAAATAAATAAACACGGTATAATTTTATTATAATTATTTACAACTCGTCTGGTCAGCGTGCACTCCGCAAGCGACTCGGCTTTATATTCGTAACATAAACTTAGATACGATTGTGCAACTATACATTTCAATAATTTTCAAAGTTTATCAACATCAAGACAAACACGACATTTGTACATCATTAGGCCATAAACAGTAAAGCTCCTATAAAAATATACAATTTAATTTAGTCCTGTTATGTTTGTTGATGACAAACTTTAACTAATTCGTTTGGCGCGAATAACCGTTAATCGATTCTTTAATCGATTAAAGTTCACATCGATACGTATAGTTGCGCATTTACGAATAACTAAAGACAAATTTACAAGCGACGCGGCGCCATTATGCGATTTGTACCGGGAACAATGGCGCTCGACCTTAAGCAGGCGCCCGTCGGATACTATACAAGATAAATATGTACAAGTTAAGGCCTCGTCACACTCCGGGCAATCATAAACGATTACCCTCCATTTCGTTACAGTTCGATTCATCTGTCAACGTCAATACACTTGAAGCATGACGACAGAATGCTACAAACACGCGCAAAGCCACATGCCGCTTTGCAACAACAAAACATCATGTAATCCACTCTTAACGCAACTACAACTATATGTGACATTAGTAACTTCCTTATCGACGCTTAGACACACTAGCACTATAGCAAACACGCAATCGTTTAAGGCACTCACAACACTACACGTGACGTAGGCTGAGACACTCGCGCGGTGTGACGTCACGCGCGGAAGCAGCGCGACACCGCAGCGTACACGCAGCACGGGGCCGCGTGCTCCTCCAGGGGTGCTGCGGCGCGCGGGCGGGGCTAGCACAGCACGGCGCGCGCGGGCCGCAGCCGCCGGCACGCGGGGGGCTCGCAATCCGCGGGCCCGCTCAGCGACAGTTTGGCTGGCTTCTCGTAGTCCGGCTGAAACTTCTTGCAGAGAGCCAGCACTGACGGCGGGTGGGAATGCGATTTGCGGGACACCTGCAATATTATGATGTTGATTTTAAAACTGGTATTGATTTTGTTTGTGAATTTTTTTTTTTTAATTCTGCTTGTTTATTGTGTATGAAGAAATATATCAATTAATTGTTTCTTCGTTTAGTACCTAATTAGTCTTTCACAAAACTGATAACAATTGAACCAAAATTAAACATTAAAACAGATTTTGAAAACTATCAATGTTGAAATTCTAGTAAATCATCAGTTCGATTGAACAACAAATTAGATGATTTGTTTATTATAACAAGAAAACAAAGCAATGTATTTCATACATGAACGACGACAAAAAAAGCAATACAAAATACGTTACAAATGAAGCGAATGGTCGAAGGCATGCTACCAACATGACAGACAAAATGATCCAATCTACAATCATAAGCAACAAAATGTATGAGAGGATGCGACGTGCTACCAACATAATTCCATTTCAATATAAAAAGTAAAACCTAGCTACCAACATAACAAGGTAACAACAACAGCGACTGTTTACAGTCATGCAAACAACATAACAATGAGTATACTGTGGGTATAATGGGTATACATATCAGAAATTAAGTTGTGATATGTTAAGAATATGATCATTCAATATGTCACATTGTTGATGCTCCTAAAGTAAAGAAATAAATTAAACTAACAACGAGACAACAGCAGAAGCGCTTCAGAAGCGACTGTTTACAGCCATGCTACCAACATAAGAACGTGACAAGTAGTGACAACATAAGCGAACATCTACAAGCTACCAACATAACAACGTAAAAACAGAAGCGACCATACAAACATGCTACCAACATAACATTCCTACAGCTGTGCTCCGTGTATTACCTATGCCCTACTGCTAACAGCCGCGTCTCACCTTGGGCGTGGAGGGCGCGTCGGGGAAGGGAGGGGACGCGTCGCGCGCGTGGGCGTGCTTCAACGGCTTGTCGCGCTCTTCGCATTCTGATACTGAAACAAAAACAATTAGAATTTTAGTAAAATGCTCACTATTACATGACGTTTGACAAGACTTGCGTGGATGTAGAGGGAAAGACAGAGTCAAAATAAAGCCTTGTCCTGTCTTTTGAAATGAGCCTATACTCGATAGGTCTTTGACGTTCCATTTTCAAGATAATTCGAAGGGATTCAATTATTGGGAGAGAGGAGACAAGTATCCAATGTATTATAACAATTTTCGTTATGTTACCAAACCAGAAATAAAATTTGAAAGGTAAAGTAAAGACCATAAAAGAGGCTAAAAAATAAATAATCAAATTACTAAAATAAAAACATACCTTTATCATCATCGTGCGTTCCATTAGTAGCGCATCCATTAACACCATTGACGCCGTTGACGCCATTGTGTCCGTTGACGCCGTTGACGGCACCGTGTCCGTTGACGGGCGCGTGTCCATTGACGCCATTGACGTGCGGCGTGACGTCATCGGCGTCCGGCTGCTCGTCGTCGTCGTCGTCGCCTTCGGAGCTGACGGGCGCGGACTCGAAGCCGAGGCCCACGATGGCGGCCGGGATGTCGGACTCGTCTTTCAACCAGGGGTGCTCCAGGCACTCATCCACTGTGAGACGACCGCTGAAATATAGAGGATAGTTTTATGAGCAAATTGTAATCTTGATCCCTTTATTGATCTAAGTTTAGCAGTGGGAAGTAAAGGTTAGTTGTATAACATGTTTTTAGGAACATAGGAGGGTATTGGGGTGTATAATTGGGGTAACTAAAAGTTCGTAATGAGAACTTTGAGAGGAAGTATAGCCCAGATGATAAGCGTTTAAACTCTCAAAATCTCAGTACTCACTAGCAATATTATCCCCACTAGAAAACGTAGTAAAAAGACACAATCAAAACTTACTTAGGATCAACGACAAGGGTTTCTCTAATAAATTCTATGGCAGTTTGCGATACGCCTCTGAACAGCTCCTTCGGGAACGAGAGCTGGCACTGAGCGATGTTGAGGTAGGTCTCCTGCTTGGTGTCCCCCGCGAACGGAGAGTACCCGCTTAGTAGCACGTAGGCCAGCACGCCAACCGACCATATGTCAGCGGCAAGGGACAGAGGCTCGTACGAGAGGATCTCTGGCGCTGGAAAGGAAATTTGAAATGAATTTTACTATTTGATTTACTTGAGGGGAATAATTTTAAAGTGGTTGATTTTGCAAATTTAATGCTAGAATCATCAGAAACTTCAGGACTGGTAAGAAGTTAGTTTACGACAAATCTTCAAGACAACGTTTAATTTTAATAAATAAAATGATTTAACACAATGCAATACGGAAAACACTTAAATTCAAATGGGCCATCAGGTAGTCCACTAGCAGATTCAATAAAAAACAATGATCTTAAAGGTTAAGTTGTAAAAAGCCATCACGATAAAGACAATACTCACCAACATAATCCCGTGTACCCAAAATCTCCCTAACATGTGCCCCCGGCTGTATCGCCCGACTGATTCCGAAGTCACATATCAACAGTTCCTCTCCGCCCGCTGACAACAACAGGTTCTGTGGCTTCAAGTCTAAATGCGCGACCCTACGCTCGTGCAGATGCTGTAGGCCTTCCAGGACGTGTCTTAGGGCTCTTCTGGCAGCTCCCTCTGATAGCCTCTCTTCGTCGTCAAGTAAACGCTGGAGCTCTCCCCCGGCGCATAGTTCCAGGACTATTGCCACTTCTGAACGGGTCTCGTATACCTGGAATTGATTGGGTTTGATTAGTATGATGGTTTTGAAGTCGGAGGTATTACCAAATTATGTATTTTGTTTAATACTGGAAAATAGAAAACAGAACAAAATGAATAGATCCAAAAGCTTAGGAAACAGGGTAGATTAACAGCACTGTCCGTGTAGTAAGTGATTTTTTAAGAAAAGTAGTATTTCACTACGGTAACTTTATCGGAGTTTGAAATATCGAATTTTACCGTACAATAGTTGTCTTCCTTCTGAGCCTCAGTGATGCATTTGAGTACCCTAACACGAAAGTTGTCTAAGAAAGTGTATTTTAGTTTTAAGTCTACTTTTCTTTCCACCTTTATCCCTACAACCAAACCAAATGTTTCACCAACCTCGTGTAAGCGCACGACCCTGGTGCAATCCGAGCAGAGTGCCAACACAGCCACCTCGTGCAGTATCTCCCTCGTCGTGTCTGCCGCCCGTCGTCTCTTCCTGATGAATTTGGCGGCGTACTCTTGACCCGAGACCAAGTGCCGGATCTTGCGGACCGATGCGAATTTACCCCTGGAATTAAGAGGTGTCTATTAATACATAGTTGTTTTATGTATCTTAAGGACTATGGAACGGATTTTGATGTAGCTTCGGAATCATCTCATTCAGCCACGGTCCACTCAAACTAAACCTATGCGAGGACGAGTCAACTTGATAAACTCGTCCTTTTGGAAAGTCAGTCAGAAACGACTCTTTTTGAACACAAGGAGTTTCATAATATAACTAAGATACTTAAAAATCTGGAACTGGATTTTTAGGTGTTTTGACAGAGTGTAAAAATGGACAGATAAAAATTTTGCTTCACTATAATGTGGTACATAGTTCGGGTATTGGCCCACCTCTCACTCCCACCACTGTAACTCCTGTGTAGCCAGGATCCACAGCGGCGACCATCGTAATGACTCTGAGCAGTGAAGCCCAGGAACCCGAGGGAAAGCTAACTTGTCTTGGGCCCCGCAACGAATTTAATCAGAAGATAATAGAAGGAGTAGGAAACATAGTTGTACATAGTTATAACATTATGTTGTTTTGTTATCCGATTCAACATTCTAGATTGTCAACGCTTAGTCAACCAATAAAGGTTCTGTTACGTTATCAACGATAAGCATACAAAATGCATGTACAATTTAGGGCTGTCGCGAAAATTACAAAAATCACTATGCATTTTGCAGCGATAGTACTTTTTGTTGACTAAACGTTAAACCATTTTACTACTATACTAGTTTAAATAGTATTTTGAGCAAAAAAAACACGTTTTAGATAAATTATCTTATTGTATTAGTCAATTTAACACACAGTCAAGTCATGAGTCAACAAGAAACGCTTACAACTAAGTTGAAATTTTTTTTTAGGTTATATTTTCATTTTCAACGTTGCCAGCCCTGAATCAATAGCAATAAACTAAAATGGGACAATGGCTTATTTACATGGATGCGTCGCTTGAATAATTTAATACCGGGATCGTAGGGATGGTGCGAACAGCTACTTCTTGGAACTTAGGCTGTAGATCTTTCTAGATAAACGGTTACCGTTCGACGTCCTATTTGAGACGATGAAGGGTTTATTCATTCTGTTTCAAAGACAAACGTGTCTAAGATGTTTATTGAATGGAATACGACGTTTGGATTTTGTTTTAATTTATATTTAGTGCAAGAACTTGTACTTGTAAATGTGATCTAACCTAATGTTAAAATGGGTTATACTAGTCTAAATATAAACTCTGTGATAATAAAAATGTTTGTGGAAAGATATTAAAGGTTTTTTTATTGTCATCAGAGCTCCTGAGCGTCAGTGCTTAAAAAGTATCTTCTTATATATAAAAATGAATTGCTGTTCGTTAGTCTCGCTAAAACTCGAGAACGACTGAACCGATTTGGCTTATTTTAATCTTGAAATATTCGTAGAAGTCCAGGGAAGGTTTAAACGGTGAGAAAATACCCGGGATTTTTTTTGTGACGCAGACGAAATTGCGCTGGCCAGCTAGTTCCTTATATAATGTATAGTACTATCTCCTTTCTTACATAATTTAATCTCTTAACACTTTTGCACGTAGTCCACGAACTGATTATAATTTAAAAAAATCAACTGCAACTTAGAACGGGTAAACTTTCTGCGTTCCATATAATGTTAGGTTATAATAAAAGCCTTTTAAATACATTTGACCCAGTTATATAATCTAGGGCAGGTCGTATCAGGTCGTATCGATTGGACCACGCCCTTTGTGATCTATATTTGTTTTGGTTGAAGCCACATTCCGTTAATAATATTATTTTATTATCCTTGTAAACAGGTGGATCTTACTATGATTAATGCTAAAATTTTAAAGAAAAGTGTTTTAAAATCCTTTATTTTCTCCGATATTTTTTAAACATTGATGCTCATCTTATATATAAAAATGAATCGCAAGATGTGTTGGTAAGCGCATAACTCAACAACGCCTGGACCAATTTGGCCAAATCTTTTTTTAAAATGTTCGTTGAAGTTCAAGGATAGTTTTTACGGCGAGAAAAATTCGAATAGTTGCCGGGAAGAATTGAAAAAAACGGGTCATAGGGTTCACGCAGACGACGTCGCGGGCAGCAGCTAGTTCTAAATAATTATATCCATTTTCGAACTCAAGTTTCCTTTCTTTTGCTTCTGATGTCGGTTACACATCAAAGTTAAAATTTAAAACCAATTTTCGGCGAAGTACCCACACCTGCCCCGACAGCTGTGTTCACAAAAACAGTGCACGAAGCCTGTAGTCCGGATGTTGAATGTTCGCATTCATTCGCTCCCGATTTAATGGCAACACTGGAGCGCTCAGACCGGTTGTGTTGCCACAGGAAAATTAAAGTCTCCCTTTTTGTTTCAATGCAGAATGTGAAGCAAAATTTTAGTTGCAAGAGAAAGAATATGAAATGAATTTAAGACAAATTTTAACAGTATTACATCTGCATTTTTAAGATAGTGCTCCGTTTATTACAAATAGTGTAAACATCTATTAGAAGTTAGAACCATTAAAAAACCTTACATAATTATATAGATGCCAATCAATTTGTCAGTATCGAGTACCAAAGAGTGAAGCAACGAGATTTCAAACATTCAAAATACGCAACATCCTGGCTTTACTGTTACTTTTATACTACTTAGAAAAGTAATATAAATCATTATGCGCTGAAATTAAGGTCATCTGATACTACCTTAAATTAGCCAAATATAAAATCATCATCGTTACGAGAATTATAGAACATAGAACAAAATCGCGAAATGGATGTCATTCGAAGAATTTTCAAAAATGGCACAGAGAGATAAATTACATAAAATAAAACGCACATTAAGCTCGAGACCTAGTTGCCAAAACCAATAAATTTATAAAAACATAACCAAATAAGCGTTCCAAATACAAACGAGGTTTATAGCTTTTATGCAAGAAAGAGGTTGGCTTACCAGAAAAAATATTATTTTAAAAATTAATATTACATTTACGACTTTACATTAAGTTTAAATAAAACATACAAATAAAATTAAATGTCCTTAATCCTTAATGAGGGATTATATTCCGATCGAAATTGCTGCAACTTTTAAAGGTTCATGAATGGACGCACATACTATTAAGATTTTTTGGTGTTTAAGTAAAAGTTAAGCTACTAAAGATTTTACGACAATTACTGCACGAAAATGCTAAAATTATTCTACACAATCATTAGACAATCTTTAGACCCCGAAAAAGGACATAGGCTACGTTTTATTGTGAAAAAAGGGATGAAGAAAAAAACGGGTGTCAGAGTTCACGAGACGTCGCGGGAAGCAGTTAGGAAAAAATATAACCAAAAAAAAAATCTTGAGAGGTGTCAAGGGACACGCGAATTGTAATAAACTTTTATTTTTTTAAGTTATAATAATTAGTTAGTTTAAAACGTCTGTCTGTCTCTCTCTTAAAAATAAAATATATTGATCACAGCGCCATCTAGCATTAATCATATAAAACAAAATAAGGAATTGTTTTATAAAATATTTTAATCACAGCGCCATCTAGCGATAATCATCTAAAACAAAAAAGTGTCGTGACAACTTTTTCATAAGAATTTCTGTCTAGCCCCCTTTCAATAACGCGCAATAAGGAACTTCGTTCCAACAATACACATTAAACCATTTAATATACATACGTCTGCTAGTTTTACGATAGTTATTATAGATTATATAGCCATAATCACGGCGGGTACGCATCTCTTTTAAATTGCGCAATTTATAGCAGTACGCATGATGAAGTTGCAGTCGAGCTTATATTTATGGAGACCATTCAACAGTATGATTACGAGGCTCCGGCCATTGCGGTGATAAAACTAATATTTTGATTCTTATAGCGCTCCTATTATTGCTCTTTAAGGATTGTTAGGTGCAGTTCGTTGACTGTTTTCAATAGCTTCTTGTTGTTTTAAAACAACGGCTTTTTTTTTTCAGGTGGAGGAAATCACCGGATCCGCACTAAAACCTCCAACCGCTCACACTCAGCGTCCGAACCCCGGCTGAGGCCAGAACCCAGCACGGGGTTTGGAGGGACGGCGCGACGCGTTACGCCCAAGGCACTCTTTCCCATCACTCCGTCCCCTAAAACTACGGCTTAACACAATTTTGTCTCATTGAAAAGAATTTAACAGAATTTTTAAACTGTTCTTACTTGCTCTACTTCTTTACTGCTTATGCTTTTACGATGATTTACAAGTTACCTATCACTGTAGTTATCTTACACCTACCATTTGTTTATAAAAACAAGCGAGACATATCTACATTCACAATCTTCATATTCAAAGTTCGTAACTATCATTTCTTTAGCCCTTAAACTAGCAACATTAGAAACAGGCTGGTCAGCTATCCTCGTATGACGTGTCGCTCCGATTTACTTCTCGCTTTCTGCATAATAAAGCGATCAGTGGGCGTGTTGCATTGGGCAACGTCATTAGCTGTCCGTGGCTTTAGCTATGGCGCAACTAGCCCGAAGCCCGGTTGCGCAACAGACCGATGACCGTCTAAAAGCGAAAATGCGTCCTTGGCAATGAATGGTCACGGCTCGTACATTACACAACAGATCGGCTATCGATCAGTCATCGTGTGATCGTTATCTATCTATCTACGGAACAGGAATGTCTTGCTATCAATCTTGTTGGATATTTCATAATCGTATGCGATCGGGATCAGTTTTAGAATCTTATATGGAAAAGTTACAAGATGGACCGACGATCTGGTCAAGATTACGGGAGGTCACTGGATGCAGATGGCGCAGGACCGGTCGATGTGGCGAGGGCAGGGGAGGCCTATGTCCAGCAGTGGACGTCTATAGGCTGATGATGATGATGATGGAAAAGTTGAGGTTTATCTAAAAATTTATTGACGTATTATCAATAGTTTCAATGTAAAACTTACTTTTGAACCATAACAGTATTTCTAAGTAAGTAAGTAAGTTTTCTTGAGATATTATTTTGTTGCAGAAACGAAAAAATGGCACTATCGCAGGTGAGTATGCATATTTGGGTTACGATATTCTTATACTTATTCCTACCTTCATAAATTAGTTGAACAAAGTTTGACGAGAATCAATTGTGTGGCAAAATGCACCGAAGAGCAACAAAGCACTAAAATGGATATAAATCATGATTCATCGGAGTTGATTAAAATTTTAAAAGCGCGGGAGGCATGTCTATAAATATGGCGAGGCAGGTGCCCTTGCGACGCCGGCGTCTAGATACCGTACAGAAAAGGCATCAAATCGGTGCAACTTCTCTTCTGTAAGGACAGTCCAACTTCCAAGACTTGATTTGGCCTCAATCACACGTGAACAAGTTCGTCCCAATGTACATTAGGTGAACGTGGTGGACTAAGCTTAACACATGAGCCTGCCAGAATAGCAAAAGCGTAGAACTTGACAATGTTAGTTGCTTTCATTGGTGGTTTGTGAACAGGTTGACAATATTCAGTAGACAAAGGCAGCGTAATTAAATCCCATTTAAGATCTCAATTCACGTTCAAATGATGCTGTTTTCTGGTTAAATGACACTCAATTAGTACCAGTCAATGTCTGACATTTCTTGTCACGGTTTTTGTAGTTTACTACTAACCTATCCTAACAACTATGTCAAATCCTCAAAGTAATCCATAAAATTCACATCCAAGTTCTTCTACCCCTTTTTTTTTTTTTTAGTTGGATGAAATCACCGGATATGCGGATATGTGGGTATGTGGGAGTTGAACCGCACTAAAACCTCCAACCGCTCACACTCAGCGTCCGAACCCCGGCTGAGGCCAGAACCCAGCACGGGGTTATGAGGGACAACGCGACGCGTTACGCCATCGGCACTCTTTCCCGTCGCGCCGCCCCCTTCTACCCCTAAACATTAATTTTCTAATATTAACATTACACGCACGCACTGTCCCTGACATTAGCTGAACTAACCGTAATGAAGTGTACTTGACATCGCAACAATGAATAAAATAGCGGCAACGACCGGCTGTCGACGGACGGAAATCGTTAAACTTTACAACTTCAGTCTCCCTCTGTGTACTAAACTATGGAATATAGAAAGCTTTATTACTATGAGTTCTGTCGCGAAACTAAACGAGGGGTCAACGGCCTGAGATAGCACTAACTGTCGAACAGAAAATGAAGAAAAATCAGCTCTGTGTAATGGTGTTAAAGATTACATTACTGTGTAATGTGTTTGGTAAAAACTGTTATTGCACCCTGGAGACGAATATTGTAACAAAACACTCTTAGAACAGAATGAAATAATTATGGTTCTAAAAGACCTACAATCATTGGGATCTTGAAAATACTTGAAATCGTAGATATCTCTGCACTTGTTGAAGCATGTTTATTTTATATACAGCCTATTTAGTTGTGTTTGGCATAACGGGTGTGTTGCCGTTGCCATGAAAAAAGAAGAGCGAAGATTGCCGCCAAAATGGAAAAATGTAAAAGATGTAAAATAAAATTATATTAATCGCAATCCGAATTTAATTACATATCAATCTTGATAGTTTGAATCCGAAACAGCACTATTGTATACTGATCGTTATATAAACAATGCAAATAAAAGACATAAAATCTTCAAACAGTTAAATTTATTTGGAAATAACATGCTGCAATTTAAATGCAAATCTTGGAAGATATCAGATATTTATCCAAACAAAAAGTATTAAATTTCGAATACAAACTCCATAAAAGACAAATATATTGAAAGAGAACAAAGGAGTTCCAATTCATAAAAAAAATAACAGCTTTATTTGGTCATTTTGGTAGCTTTCCGTTATTTTACGATCATTTAAAAATCTTATTTTGCATATCGACATAAGAAAATAATAAAAATTTTATGCGTCTAAAACTTCGGATATCGAATAGTCATTTATGTTATTATTTCCTTATTAGACTGTTTATTTTATAATCATTAGCCTATAAATTTTTATCAAAAGTTGTATAATTTATGCTCCAATTACTGCTTGAAATTTAGCCGTGTATGGAATTTTTTGATGTTACAGAGTATAAAGATTAGTTTTATGTGAATCTATTTAGCTGACATAAAACAAGAATATATAATGGCTAGGAATAACTGTACCAACCCATTACTGCCCACTGTTGGGCTCAGGTCTCCTCAGAAGAGGGTTTTTTTTTTTTTTTTTTTTGATGGAGGAATCGCTGTTGGCCCTTGGGGGCCTTTACAGCTTCACCATGATGGGGTGCGAGCTCAAGAGGGGCTCGGCTGAGTATAGCATAGGATGGGAATACTAACAGTTGCCCGAAACCAACTTATTAGCGCATCATGAATTTACTACTGGTTCGGAACGCGACCCAACTGAGAAGAACCAGCAAGAAACTCAGAGGGTAGGCGAGAATAAAACATAACAAGTAAGAATTAAACATGACAAAGAGGATTAATTGATGATGATGATGGTTCAAGTAGAACGCCGAACTCTGCGTCGAGTTCGACGGCGGCGAACGAGATAGCCAACGCGTCGTCTCGAGCTGTTAGCGCTAGCGCTGACAGCGAGCTGCGCCGATAACTTATCGGGAGGGTCCGTGAGGACGTGCCGCGGACGACGACGGCACCATTTCTCGGCGTGCGCGGGATCGGGTTCGTAGTCGGCGGCGGCTACGATGAGAGGGTTGGAATGGTCCTCTGCTTTTTTGAAGTAACGCTCGGAAGTTTCCTTCAAAAATTGTGTGATAGGGACGAGATCAAAATCATCATGAAGATCGACGTTACGCATATACCACGGAGCGCCGACGGCTTTACGCAGAAATCTATTCTGCAAGATCTGAAGGGAGTTGATATGAGTGCGAGCCGCGTGAGCAAACGCGGCACTACCATATGTCATAATGGGCCTAACGCACGTTTTGTAAAGTGTCAACTTATTACGAAGTGACAGCTTACTACGCTTGCAGATCATGGGGTTGAGTCTGCCGAGGATGAACGCGGCGCGATTGCGGACGGTTTTAATGTGCTGACGAAAGGTCATAGCACTATCGAAGATAATACCCAGGTATTTCACCTGTTTAACCCAAGGGATGGTATGTCCGAAGAGAGTAATCGGAGGGATCTCATTCCTCCGGAGAGTACGACGATGGGAGTCCACCGCCGGGAGACGTCTTGAGGAACCCCTCTGAAAGAGTACAGCCGTACTTTTCTCGGGGTTAACCTCAATACGCCACTTCCGGAACCAATGACCTAACGCTGTGGCAGCTGCCTGAAGTTGTTCGGCGATGAATACCTTGTTTCTATCTGAATAGAACACGGCAGTGTCATCGGCAAACAGAGCGAGAGAGGTGGGTAACGTACGAGGAATATCGCTCGTAAATAAGCTAAAGAGAAGAGGGGCTAGCACGGAGCCCTGAGGGACGCCGGCGTTAATAGGACGAGACGAGGAGCGAACGCCCTCTAATCGATACCGAAACGAACGATTCGACAGGTAGTCTCGGATGATGAGCACGAGACGATCTGGCAATCCCAATTCATAAAGTTTGTAAAGCAAACCGTTATGCCAGACTCTGTCGAATGCTTTCGCGATATCGAAGAAGAGAGCGCCCGTATAGACGGGCCTAGCGGGTCTATTCAGACCGGAGAGGATGTGCTCCGTGAGGCGGTGCACTTGATTGGTACACGAATGTCTGGCGCGGAATCCAAATTGTTCGTCAGGTAAGAGATTTTCGGACGAGACAAAGTCCCAGAGACGTTTGTACAGCACGCGCTCATACAATTTGCCTAGGGACTGAAGAAGACTGATGGGTCGATAACTACGCGGGTCATCACGGGGTTTACCGATCTTAGGTATACCGATAACATCTGCTTCTTTCCACGTGTCGGGAAAGATGCAGTGTGTCATAGCGGCATTAAAGATGGTAACTAAGAAGCAGATTAGTTGGGCGGGGAAGAGTTTGAGTACTCTGTTCGAGATGCCGTCGGAGCCGGGTGCCTTACGCGACTTCGAAAACTTGATGAGGTCTTTGACTTCGTCAGACGTAACGGGGGGTAACGCGACCGTAGGTGGCAGGGACGCTCTGCGTTCGACTTCCCTGTCCACCATTTCGACATGAGCGGGGTCCGCGGAATGAGCGCTGAGCGTACACTGATCTTCCAGTGTGTCGGCCAGCAACTCGGCCTTTTCATCGTCATCGAAAGCAACGCGACTACCATCGGGGTAGTTGAGAGGAGGTAATGTGGACGTTGAATCGGATTTTAGAGTTCGAGCTAGCTGCCAATAAGCTAAGTGAGATGGTTTGATTCCTTCCAAGAAAGAACCCCACCTCACATTCCGATGCTCCGCAATACGACGCTTCACATCACGCTGCAAAGCTCGCATACGAAACCGGTTTGCTACGGTAGGATAAGAGTCGTAGGCCCGGATCGAGGCATTTTTGGCTCGCATGAGCTCCCTAATATCATCAGGCAGCTTAAAACGAAGGAAAGCGTCAGCTTCAACCTGTCTTGATGCCCTATCTACACGGGACTTGATGTCAGACGAGAAGGCGTTAAGCGCTTCAATGGTGTCCTGAGGGGACGGAAGAAGTAAATCCGGGCCTGCAGGAAGAGACGGAGGAGTGGCATCTGCCAGGCTAGCGCCTAGGACGTGCCAATCGACGACGGTTTTCATAATGGGTTCCGCTGAAGGCGGGGGACCTAACTGCATGATTACCGGTCGGTGATCCGAGTCTAGTTCGGAATGCACCTCCAAAGAATGCAAGCGCAGTGTCACATTCTTAAGGAGGGCCATATCTAAAATATCCGGTCGATGAGCGACATTGACCGGATAGTGAGTCGGACTAAGAGGGGCGATGATATCGAACTCTAAATCGTCTATCAGATTGTCGAGACGTCTACCGTTCGGGGTTGTGGCGACACAGTTCCACCTCGCATGCTTACAATTGAGGTCACCTGCCAGAATAACAGTGCCTCCCATACCAAGAAGCGCCTCGACGTCGCTTCTCAATACGGGCTTGTCAGGTGGAAGATAGACGGACGCGATGACGATGGGCGCGTGTCCCGTCAGTGCGATGCGGCACACTGATGCTTCGATATTAACAAGAGTGGGGGGATCGAGAGGGACGCAGTGCAAGACTCTCCTGTAGTAAATGGCAGTCCCACCCCCGCGGGAGGAGAGTCTGTCGTTCCTAACCATGACGTAATTCGCAATCCTAGGATCACGTGTCGAGGGCTTCAGGAAAGTTTCCTGCACTAAAAAAATATCAACTTGATGACTTCGTAAGAAGTCAGCAATTTGATCGCGTTGATTGTAGATACCGTTGGCGTTGAAAAATCCAACGGTCAGGGAACGGGGCCTAATCCTTTGTGGTGTACTACCCATAGTTAATTATTTTATGTGGGGCACGCAAGCGGATGCGCTGGTGGGGATAGTAGAGTCGTCTAACCCGTAAGAAAATGCATGCCAGACGTCGCGGTACGCAAGAAAGAGTTTAGCACGAGTGCCTTTGTCTCCAGCGACGCGATATGAATCGAAAAATTCATCGAGACGCTCCGTTGAGATGGTATCGAAAACGTGCAGGAGTGCAGCGTTATCGTCCTGAACGACGGAGGAGTTCGCGGGCCTCTGTGGACCGGGAGCACGGTAAGCCGGTGGGGCGGAAGGAGCGCAAGACGCCGACTGAGCAGGGAGGATGCGAGTTATTGGTTGCCCTACTGACACTTGAGTGTTGCCGCCGGGGAGGGGCCACGCGTTAGTGACGGGTAACGGCGCCGCGATGAAGGTTTCGGTCGGGGGAGCCCTAATATTGTTTTGGCGTGCGACACGCTTATTGGGCTTGGGTGCCACCGGGCATCCTCTGTAGTTGGCCGTGTGGCCCATTTGTCTACAGTTGATACACGACGGTGGTTCGGTCGCGGTATCCTTACGACGAGGGCAATCGGCCGTCGCGTGATCGCTCGTGCATTTCACGCAGCGAGGGCGCGAAAAACAGTTTTTTGACGAATGCCCATAAAGTTGGCAATTGTGACATTGCCCGGGCATGTCCCTCTTATGTGGGGGTTCAAATCGAAGTCCCGAAAGACGGCAAACCGATTTTAGATTGAAAATCGCTTTACCCTCTTTTGTGTTTTCCACTATGGCGAGAACCATATTGTAAGGGAGCCTACCTCTGGCGCTGTACATTCGGTGTACTGCAAGTGCCGGGATGCATTGCGCGATGAGATCTTCCTTAATAAGGTCGACCTCGAGCTCTTTAGGAATACCGCGGATGACAACGCGGAGGTCACGCTCCTCCTGGAGAGTATACGTGTGGTACTGTATACGCTCCTTTCGGAGAAATTGAGAGAAGGCGCGGTGATCAGTGGGAGTGGCCACTTTGACCTGAATACCGTTGGCTATGTTTCGCGCCGAGACGAACTTTATGTGATTTTCGTTTAGGTAGCTGGAAATCGTATTCCATCTACCTTTTTCATGAATAACCAGTGGTGGCGGGGGTGGACCGTCCGTCCGGCGGGGTGGACGCGGAGAGGGCGAGGCTCGTGGAGAGCATGATGATGATGACGACGCTGGCCTCGGTCGCGGGCCCGAGTCAGCCTTCGTGACTTTAGCGGCAGCTTTTTCGCGGGAAGCGGCGGCACGTTTCTTCCCCTTGGAAACGACTTCAATGAAGCCGTCACCTTGGGAGACTATATCTTCAACCTCCATATCGAGTAATTCGATGGAAGGTGAACCGGAAGGGCTAGATTGCACGAGCGCGCACGTAGACACAGCAGGCGGTGTAACGGATGATGCAACGGAGCGTGGGGTGGGGGACGCGACGGGACGCGGGTCGGGTGATGCGGTGGGGCGAGGGGCGGGGCATGCGGCGGCGAGCGAAACCGGTTTTATGACCTTCGGCGCGGAAGCCTGAGGCGGCTCGGGACACTTAACGGGCGCAGGACACTTAAGAGGCGCGGTTTTTGAGACCGCGGGAGACTTAAGGGCTGCTTTTTTGGAACCAGGTGTTATAACCGTAGCATTCGTGGATGCAACGGCGGAGTTTTTACGCGGATCTCTAACCGCGGAGGGGGTTGATTGCGCCAAGAAACGCTGATATTCTTGCCAAACTTCTGGTCGGGTGCTCCTCAGGAACTCAGCAATGCCCCTCTCCGCTTGGAGAGAGGCCATGCTGTAAACTAACCACCTTAAAGAAGACGGGTTTGAGAAAGGCGCCTAGCTCCCTGGGCAGTATACTGCTACTGCAAGCGATACGCAGGGAGGCAACCCGCCTTGAAAAAGGCAGCTTGAGAAATTTCCCTACCTAACCTAATCCTCAGGGCAGTAAATGGTACTGCGGCCGATGCCTGAGGGTCCTTAGTGTCTTGAAAAAGACAATAAGAAAGAGAAAGAAAATAATAATAAAATAATGATACCGGGTCAGCACACAGCAGCCACAATGAACAATACACGCACAAAACACGACTGCACACTATGACGACAGCGAACGGACTGGCTTGTCGGGCGTACGGACACAGCGGGCGCACAGTAAGGAGCGTACCAGGGCACACGACCGCACTGGACGACGGCTGGGAGCGGACTCCTCAGAAAAGGGATTAGGCATAGTCCACCACGCTTGCCCAGTGCGGATTGGGGACTTCACATATCTTCAAAGGATTTTTAGAACCCTTTTCCGACATGCAGGTTTCCTCACGATGTTTTCCTTCACCGTTTTTAGCCAGTGGTGTTGTGAAAAATTGCACATAAATCTTTTTCACATTTAGATTTTAGAGGTACAAGCCGGCCGGATTTGAACCCGCGACCTCCCGTTCGGAAGGACGCGCTTCGACCACTCGGCCACCACGACTATTTAATAGCTAGGAATGCTAGGATATAATGTATTTAGTGAATATATTTTTTGTTTATTACAATAATACTCAATTTTAAGGATTTATTTTAAATACAAGCTTTAAGATCCCGCATATCATGTAGAAGTAGAATGCTAGCGAAGACAAGTAAAACAAGCCTGAACACGATGAGTCTAACTTGTTAAGTGCAAGAGTTACTATGGATAAATTCCGTCTCCAATATCAGATCAGCTCCATGGTACAATAAACAAAATTAAACAATATTAATGTACACATGTTTTTTTTTTTTTTTATTTTATTTTTTTAGTTGGAGGAAATCACCGGATCCCCGGGGTATGTGGGAGTTGAACCGCACTAAAACCTCCAACCGCTCACACTCAGCGTCCGAACCCCGGCTGAGGCCAGAACCCAGCACGGGGTTGAGGGACGGCGCGACGCGTTACGCCATCGGCACTCTTTCCCGTCGCGCAATGTACACATGTAATGCAAGTTAAATAAAAGTTTTAGTAACATCATCAACCCTCCGCAAAACTCAATATCGATGCATTCCAAAAATCAACTGTTTACTTCTACCAAAAATAAAGTCATAAAGTCTATCAGTTACACCTGTCCCAAAACACAGTTGGAATCACGAGTGAAGGCAGCTGCAACTCGTATGTGACACGTGTTCGCAATGATTGTTTCCATAGCTTCATTTTGTAAACGAAAAAGCACTGGTGTTTATTTGGTGCTACGTAGTGTTTCTAGGGAAACCGTAATGGGGGTGTCGCGACGGGAAAGTGTGCTGCAGTACGTAACGCGTCGCGCCACTCCACATAACCCCGTGCTGGGTTCTGGCCTCAGCCGGGGTTCGGACGTTGAGTGTGAGCGGTTGGAGGTTTTAGTGATGTTCAACTCCCACATACCCCACCTGCGGGGCGGGTGGGGATACGGCGATTTCCTCAAACTAAAACAAAAAAAAAAACAGGGAAACCGTAATAGTTAGAACAAATACCGTAGTAGTACATATATGGCTCATCTGTGAAAATCAAATGTCACTAGAAGACGCATGCCTGGAGTTCGTTCCCAAATACTATAATAAAATGTTAATAAAACAAAATCCAGTACTAATTTTAGGTGCGTCCATACAATTGGTAAAAATAAATAAACCAATGTTGCTTTGGTTCGCTGTTGATTGATAAAACTGTAACATTGTCAAGAGAATCAAAAAGCACCTCACACCATATGTTGTTTTTAATTTTAATTCAGTATATTCCGAAAATAGACGCTCCTCAGTATTCTTTTCGCATAGCAACAAAGAGACACTTAAAAGACAAAAGACGATCGTTGTCGGAACAACACCGTCATATCGCCCCCACATTGTGCGATCGGCCAAGGAAACTGCTTGTTAACAGCCGTCAATAGGCACTTGATGTTTTATATTTAAAACAATAGCACGAGCCGTATAAATTACCATACACATACATACACATCCACGATGAGAACAAATAGAAAATATGTTTGTTATATTCTTAAAATAAAAGCAAAATTACTGCCTTTGTAAATTTCAACTTTTGGTTGCTTCTATTAACCTACAATTCAGAAATATACGATTTTAGAATTGATCGTACGATTAATTGCTAAAAGCAAATTACTATTGAACTTTATGATAGGAACACTGGCGCCAAAAACGATGAATCAGTAATCAATAGCTTCATCAACAACCATTTTGGTGTTCCATTAGCTATTATAAAACCATTATCTCATAATTTATATAATATAGGCTTAAAAAAAACAAACAAAATTGACAAGACAAGGTGCTATAAACGCAAAAATAATACGCAATTAAAATGCAAAAAGTTCTAATTTCCAATCAATCTATAATAAACAAGATTCTACCTAGGCTGAAGAATAAACGAGCAACATAAATAACATAATCCATAGAGTACAAAACACAAGTGCATCCAACTGAGAAGCCGCTACTATAGGTGCGGAAGCAATTTGTGGCGCGAACAGTAATTAATATGAACAGTGACTCCTACGCGATGTGTCTCTTTGATATACAGTCTTGCCGCCTTTGTTTACCATTGTTAAGTACTCAGTTTAGATGAGACGATTTGTTTAGAATGCAGGAAGGATGCTAAAAACTATTTGGTTGGCGGAAGCCTCTTGCGTTAGACCTAGGATGGTGTGTAACAGTTTGAAAGAGGAAATAATTTGTGATATAATGAGGATAACTGTAGATTTATGGTGCATAAAAATATCTGTTATATCTGGCTTTATCTCTATAATTTAAGTTCAGATCATTTTATATGGATTATTTTGGAACTTGCGAGTCTTTTTAGGATGACATTTATAAAATTAATTGTCTAAAAGTTTTTTTTTATCTGCACTCAAAAGTTTATCTTAACAATTGCAATTCAGAATTGACTTTCGTCAAAACATATCGCTTGAGGCCTTCCTCATTCTGCCTATCGAAAACTTCGATGATTCATACAAACTTACATCATTCGACAATATGACAGCAAAAAACATCATTTACAATCCCAAACAAAAGCCAAAAGCACTCCGTATTGAATGTCAGAACAAAAACTCATCAAGTACAGCTAAACAAACAAACAGAGCTCTCATCTCGTCACCGTGTATAGTTTTCAAGAGTACTCAAATGTTAATCACGCATCGGCGAGCCCAATGCGAAACAACGTTATTATGTTCCCATCAATCAAAGGTGATGAGTGTCAAACGGTTCTTCAGTTGATACTCTGCCGAGTGGAACCTTTGTTAGTCCAATAATCGAATCTGAAGACTATAGTCAAATAATGTCTTAAAGATATGATAAAAGCGGGAAGCGGCTTTAGTTGTAAGATAGTGAGATTAAGCCTTAATTTAAACCAGAAAGCTTCTTCAACAAAAATAAAATAAATAGACCACTACCTCCTAAAATTGCAGTTAAACTTAACATTCAAATCAAAAAACTTTAAATACCTCCGATTACAATGTAAATTGTCCGATTATACCAAGCTTTAGATATGGAACACTTTATTTACTTTCATTATCAACAAGTACGGTTCGTATCGTCCATCGGAACTGGTTCAAAGATGGTCGCGTTGGGAAACTTTCTCTCGGAAACCTTTCGAGGAAACGACTTGTTACTTGACTGACCCCAAGGTTCTTTCCATGACTGTTTATGGGGAGCTTCGCTTTCTTTCCCGTCCTCGGCGTTGCATTGTTATCTGATAAAGCCAAGGGCAATAACAGGGTCAGTACTTTCCATTCGAAGAATCAATCTCGGTGTTCTTTTCGATGTATATTCAATAGATACGCTGATAATAGAATTATAATGATAGTACTGATGATTTATAGCTTTCTCGATTTTATTTATAAAGGTCACTGTGGTACCGAAATTGAAGTTTTTCAAACATAGAATGAGTAACAAACAAAGGTTGTATACGTTAATATGTCTACTCAGAATCCCTTAACATTCCATAAATAAGAATGAAAGTTAGCATAGCATTAAGTAGAGTCATTCATAACAAATAAGTGCATGTAACTGCATCGGGAATGGTAAAACCCGTATCGATACATCGTACAGTAGCTCTCGATCAGACAAAGTGTAAAGAGTCCAAGGCTGTTTCTATTGTATGCTGAACGCATTGTATACTAGTATCTTGACTGTTCATCGGGAATAATTTTTATTGTTGAACCATATTTTAGCTTTCATATTGAAATTACAGTGAATTGCACATTCTATTTAGCAAAAACTATAGATGAATCCAAGAAATAATTTAAAGCGCAGTAACTATTTCTGGGTAGCTGTATGCTTTTATAAAATTAACCTTGACATTATTAAATGCAACAAAAAGACGATACTTTTAATCACTATCGAAGAATAATAAAAGAAAAGGCCTAAAATGGCAGCTTATCTTGTCGTTTATTTATTCGACAATTTCAGCGAATTTATCAAAGTCAGTCAAAATATTTGAAACAATAGGCAAAGTAAGAACCCCTGCGGCATTGCTGACTGATCGTATCGGGTTTGAGTCGACGCCAACTTTCCGATAAATAATAGCGGCCCAAGCTTTAATTGTTGGGGAACAAGACAAATCAATACTTCCGTATTTGTTGGAGTGACCACTTTTTTAAATCAAAGTGAGAACGCAAAGTATTCTGAATATTATTTGTATGTATTGTCTGTAGTTATAACCTCCAAACACAAATCTTAATCAATTGTTTGTGGCTAAGCGTTGGCAAAAGGCATTTTTCAATGGCAGGCAAATAGCAGAGAGATTGTAAAGAGGTCAGTCAACATCAATTCACGAAGAAATTGGTTAACATTCTTAAATAACAGTAATTACAATCCTGTCTGTACCAACCCATTACTGCCCACTGTTGGGCTCAGGTCTCTTCAGAAGAGGGATTAGGCATAGTGGACTATGCCTAATCCCACGCTTGCCCAGTGCGGATTGGGGACTTCACATATCTTCAAAGGATTTTTAGAACCCTTTTCCGACATGCAGGTTTCCTCACGATGTTTTCCTTCACCGTTTTAGCCAGTGGTGTTGTGAAAAAATTGCACATAAATCTTTTTCATATTAAGACTTAACACAGTATTATTTTTGAGTGAGACATTTAATCTTTGCGATGAGAGAAATACCATTTTTGGGTAAGGACTGGAATAATCCTATCTAAAGCGTGGTCACTTTAGTCACAGCATGCAAATTATACCCTTTTAAGGCGGTCTGTCGCGGCTTTTGTCATTTGTCATGCCTGATAGTCGCAGTGCTATTAATGTTTTGTCAATAGTCAATTAAACCGTGGGCGATTAGCGATTGTAACAATGTAGGATTAGAAACATTAATTTAATACCAGAAATGGTTGGCTGAAGACGCCATTTTGTGTGCAAACTTTATTTATGTAGCTGTCAAATGTCACCTAAAGACTGCAGCACTTGACAGGCGCTAATTTTGGTTACTTCCCACTTAAGTGGTTATTCAAAATTGATTTTAGAAGACTGCAAGATTGCTGTAAGTAGTAAATTGTAAAATATTAGTTTCAAAATGGCTAATTGAATGTAATCGCTATCACGAAGCTAACAGCCAGGCACAGCAATTGCCTTTCTGCAATAATTAACGAAAATTGGTTAAGTATGGAAATAAAGGATAAATAAAATAATTTTCGAATGTATTCTGTAAATACAGAGATTACTCCTTCCAATTACAGAAGCACAAACTAACTCTTTACAACATTAACAAACATATTTTTCTTAACCAATCATATTGGGCAATACCAGTCCTCACTCAAGGATCAGAGTCACAAGATTGTCGAAATCATCTTCCAATAAATCATAGACCAATTGACAGGCTCTTTGTCAATCGTAGATAAGGACTTGAATGAGGTTATTAGACCACCCGCCAATTTAAAAACGTCACCAACTCGAACGAGTATTATTGAATCTACAGAGTATATAGTTGTGTAGTCTATGACAGGTCATAGATTAATGTAATGATTTATTGAGTCAATATTTGAGTCTGTTCCGAATATGGTGCAGCCAAAATTATGTCGTTTGATTTTAATGATTTTTAAGTAGGTTGCCTAAATAAACTGAGTCTTTGAAATCGGGTAAATACTAGTAGTATTAAAATATATGTCTAAATTTCAAATAGCCATATCTCATTGTCAAGTTAACTGTTAAGATTTATGCAAGAATCACCACTTAAAATCTACCCTTTAAAAAAGAATCTGTGTAGTATCAACATTCGTCTAACAACTCTAACATTAAAAATCACAACCTCAAATATCGAACAAAAAAAACCATTCGCTAGCATATCGTTTTATTCGCTTTCAAAACAAACGACAACCACACAAATGCTAATATGACTTCACAAAACATCAAAATAATCAATATCCATCTATCTCCTGAATACTACTGATCCGAAATGGTTGACATTGCTACGCGGTTGGGGCTAGGGTTGCCAGGTCCTCAGACGCAAAAGCCGGTCAGACTTGTGAGTTTGTCCTGACATTTGGGTAAAAAATCCGGACATCTTGTTTTTTTTGTCCTAACATTCGGTCGAAAAATCCGGACGCCTCACATTTTTGAAAAATTTTGGTGTTACTTAAAAAAATGGGAATCCGGGATTTTCTGATTGCATTTTAATAAAACAAGAGCAAATTCCGAAATTGAAAAATGCTACCTAAATCCTAACAGGCCGGATGCCGCTTATTTTGGCCGGACAAGCAATCAAAAATCCTACGTATGTCCTGCTTTATCCTAACACCTGGCAACCCTAGTTGGGGCGCATTCCACGTGTTGTGTTACGGCCACGTGCCTCGATGAATTTCCAAAACATAACCTTAAATATTGACTAAAATAATTGACAGACAAACCAGACAAGCACGCTAATTTAATCGCTTTCCCACAACGCGACATTCCCGCTCCGAGAAAGAACACAAAACGTCCGGATAATCGATTATCCCGAGCTCCTGATACATAATAATTTAGTTTACAGAAGTAAAAATTATGTATTTTGTATTCGGAAAGAATAATTCGAATATTTTGTCAAAATTTGAGTAAATGTAAATGATAGAGGCAATATAAAGGCTTCCTTGTGCCCTTTCAAATGAGACTAAATAATTACAATGATCTTCCATACTCACGATAAGTTTCCAGGGAATTTCAATTGTTTGGTGGAGGATAGGCTAGCACTCCAAGTAGGGAGAGACCCTAGTAGATCTAGATACAGCTGACTTGTCAGTTAAGAACCTAAAAGTTTTTGTTTCAAAAGTCAACATTCGCAAATCAGACTTTAATTTCCATTTTATTTTGCACTAATATTCCATAAATACATACACGTCACGATTCAGATACGTTTCCTATGATATCTTGGTATTTCTAAGGTAGTGCTTAAAATCGATTTGTATGAAGATTTATTTCTTTAAAGCTCTATGCTCCTGATCCAGAATAGTTCACGTCTCGCCGCGGTCGGGGGCGCATTCCTGGGGTCGTGTTACCTCCACGTGCGACGGACGAGATTTGTCACGACGCTTTCACTCTCAACAATAGGACGTATTCACAGATGACGACTTTATTATAAGATTGTTTAAATACTTATATTTTCATCTTAATAGGTTTAGAAGGAATTATCAACATTATATCTAACACTTTTAATACAAGTCTCAATGATTGTTAATTCACGCAAAAATCTGTACAAATAATAAATTTGGAATGTCCAGTCACAGTGAGAAATAGCCTCATTCAGGTCATACAACGTTGCATAAGTTCCTTGTGATTCATTTATTTAGGGAAACACTAAAAACAGTAGGTACATTCACAATATTTTACATTATATTCCTTGATAATGTTAGCTCAATTGAAATTCTCTTATAACGCCAAAAAATTGACAAAAACAAGTTCAAATTAACCGCCATAATTTACAACACATTTAAACCGATTAAAAAGTCGTTCAGAGAACAACAACCTCAACAACACCGCTCTGGATCGCTCACTATGATTTCATTCATGTAGCCAGACTATTAATAAATTAAATTCGGATTGGACGTAATCATTTCGCCGGCCGATGGCTATCTAATTACCTAAAGCGTGTCTATTTCGATCCGGTTGTTGAACTGCAAGGAATGAGATATTTTAACGATCTATAAATCCTCGAGATATTATTGAATGACCGTTGAAAGTGAGCACGTGATGTCGTGGCATCCCATTCATGCGAAGGACAGTTATACAGAAAATGTATGTTATAGAAGTTTACATAATTAGGCAAAGCTTGAAAATCCCGTAATATCTCTGAAATAGATGTTCATAGGCAACATAGTCAACTTTGATATGATGCCGCACTGATTTCTGGTCGGAGGCGCAAGGATTCAGTCTGTAATATCGATCAATACTCGCGCTTTGCTCAGAGATCCTTCACCTTTAGGGGGGGATTTTTGTATAATAAAATTAATACAATTTTAGATATTTACCCAATGAACCATTTTATGTGTAAAAACGGTTAACAGTTGGTTAAAAAATTGAGAGAGCTTGCTTAATATTGATTTTTGAATATTTCGACTAGATAGGCTTCTTATCACACATTCACACACGCACACACACTACACACCACACACACGCTCAACACGCAATTACTTACTTTTTTACTCACACTCACACATTCACAAAACATACACACACTTGCATATTCATTTCCTAAAGTAATACTGATTCTCTTACTTTTTATTAATTTTTAGTTTGTTTAAATGTTATGTAGACTATCAATGATTAGTACATAAGTTTGATTTGTGTATCTGAGGGGTGGAAGTCTGGTGATCCACAACACGGCTCCTCTTTGCCCTGGCATTGCAGATGTCCATGAGCGACGGTAACCGCTTACCATCAGGTGGGCCGTAGGCTCGTGTATCTATTAAGCAATAAAAAAAATCTTTACATGACATTAACTTCTATACAGTAATATTCTGTGAACATACCAAATAAACGACTTGTCCTAGCCGACGAAGTTATTTCCGTTCTTCTAATATTAAGTTTCAGTCGTCTCGTCTCGAGGAAGCTCACATTTTTTCCGATCATTTATAATTCGGACAAATAACCCACACTTTTATTTCGAATGATTTATGTGGAAATGCGGTGTTTTTTAACGTAATTTGTTGAAATGGCTGATTGGCTATCGGCGTTTTAAAGTTTGATAAATTTTAACGATGTTCATGCCACTCTTTTATGTTTTTTCTGTAAATCATAATTTACGTTAGTATTATTTTTGAGTGAGACATTTAATCTTTGCGATGAGAGAAATACCATTTTTGGGTAAGGACTGGAATAATCCTATCTAAAGCGTGGTCACTTTAGTCACAGCATGCAAATTATACCCTTTTAAGGCGGTCTGTCGCGGCTTTTGTCATTTGTCATGCCTGATAGTCGCAGTGCTATTAATGTTTTGTCAATAGTCAATTAAACCGTGGGCGATTAGCGATTGTAACAATGTAGGATTAGAAACATTAATTTAATACCAGAAATGGTTGGCTGAAGACGCCATTTTGTGTGCAAACTTTATTTATGTAGCTGTCAAATGTCACCTAAAGACTGCAGCACTTGACAGGCGCTAATTTTGGTTACTTCCCACTTAAGTGGTTATTCAAAATTGATTTTAGAAGACTGCAAGATTGCTGTAAGTAGTAAATTGTAAAATATTAGTTTCAAAATGGCTAATTGAATGTAATCGCTATCACGAAGCTAACAGCCAGGCACAGCAATTGCCTTTCTGCAATAATTAACGAAAATTGGTTAAGTATGGAAATAAAGGATAAATAAAATAATTTTCGAATGTATTCTGTAAATACAGAGATTACTCCTTCCAATTACAGAAACACAAACTAACTCTTTACAACATTAACAAACATATTTTTCTTAACCAATCATATTGGGCAATACCAGTCCTCACTCAAGGATCAGAGTCACAAGATTGTCGAAATCATCTTCCAATAAATCATAGACCAATTGACAGGCTCTTTGTCAATCGTAGATAAGGACTTGAATGAGGTTATTAGACCACCCGCCAATTTAAAAACGTCACCAACTCGAACGAGTATTATTGAATCTACAGAGTATATAGTTGTGTAGTCTATGACAGGTCATAGATTAATGTAATGATTTATTGAGTCAATATTTGAGTCTGTTCCGAATATGGTGCAGCCAAAATTATGTCGTTTGATTTTAATGATTTTTAAGTAGGTTGCCTAAATAAACTGAGTCTTTGAAATCGGGTAAATACTAGTAGTATTAAAATATATGTCTAAATTTCAAATAGCCATATCTCATTGTCAAGTTAACTGTTAAGATTTATGCAAGAATCACCACTTAAAATCTACCCTTTAAAAAAGAATCTGTGTAGTATCAACATTCGTCTAACAACTCTAACATTAAAAATCACAACCTCAAATATCGAACAAAAAAAAACCATTCGCTAGCATATCGTTTTATTCGCTTTCAAAACAAACGACAACCACACAAATGCTAATATGACTTCACAAAACATCAAAATAATCAATATCCATCTATCTCCTGAATACTACTGATCCGAAATGGTTGACATTGCTACGCGGTTGGGGCTAGGGTTGCCAGGTCCTCAGACGCAAAAGCCGGTCAGACTTGTGAGTTTGTCCTGACATTTGGGTAAAAAATCCGGACATCTTGTTTTTTTTGTCCTAACATTCGGTCGAAAAATCCGGACGCCTCACATTTTTGAAAAATTTTGGTGTTACTTAAAAAAATGGGAATCCGGGATTTTCTGATTGCATTTTAATAAAACAAGAGCAAATTCCGAAATTGAAAAATGCTACCTAAATCCTAACAGGGCGGATGCCGCTTATTTTGGCCGGACAAGCAATCAAAAATCCTACGTATGTCCTGCTTTATCCTAACACCTGGCAACCCTAGTTGGGGCGCATTCCACGTGTTGTGTTACGGCCACGTGCCTCGATGAATTTCCAAAACATAACCTTAAATATTGACTAAAATAATTGACAGACAAACCAGACAAGCACGCTAATTTAATCGCTTTCCCACAACGCGACATTCCCGCTCCGAGAAAGAACACAAAACGTCCGGATAATCGATTATCCCGAGCTCCTGATACATAATAATTTAGTTTACAGAAGTAAAAATTATGTATTTTGTATTCGGAAAGAATAATTCGAATATTTTGTCAAAATTTGAGTAAATGTAAATGATAGAGGCAATATAAAGGCTTCCTTGTGCCCTTTCAAATGAGACTAAATAATTACAATGATCTTCCATACTCACGATAAGTTTCCAGGGAATTTCAATTGTTTGGTGGAGGATAGGCTAGCACTCCAAGTAGGGAGAGACCCTAGTAGATCTAGATACAGCTGACTTGTCAGTTAAGAACCTAAAAGTTTTTGTTTCAAAAGTCAACATTCGCAAATCAGACTTTAATTTCCATTTTATTTTGCACTAATATTCCATAAATACATACACGTCACGATTCAGATACGTTTCCTATGATATCTTGGTATTTCTAAGGTAGTGCTTAAAATCGATTTGTATGAAGATTTATTTCTTTAAAGCTCTATGCTCCTGATCCAGAATAGTTCACGTCTCGCCGCGGTCGGGGGCGCATTCCTGGGGTCGTGTTACCTCCACGTGCGACGGACGAGATTTGTCACGACGCTTTCACTCTCAACAATAGGACGTATTCACAGATGACGACTTTATTATAAGATTGTTTAAATACTTATATTTTCATCTTAATAGGTTTAGAAGGAATTATCAACATTATATCTAACACTTTTAATACAAGTCTCAATGATTGTTAATTCACGCAAAAATCTGTACAAATAATAAATTTGGAATGTCCAGTCACAGTGAGAAATAGCCTCATTCAGGTCATACAACGTTGCATAAGTTCCTTGTGATTCATTTATTTAGGGAAACACTAAAAACAGTAGGTACATTCACAATATTTTACATTATATTCCTTGATAATGTTAGCTCAATTGAAATTCTCTTATAACGCCAAAAAATTGACAAAAACAAGTTCAAATTAACCGCCATAATTTACAACACATTTAAACCGATTAAAAAGTCGTTCAGAGAACAACAACCTCAACAACACCGCTCTGGATCGCTCACTATGATTTCATTCATGTAGCCAGACTATTAATAAATTAAATTCGGATTGGACGTAATCATTTCGCCGGCCGATGGCTATCTAATTACCTAAAGCGTGTCTATTTCGATCCGGTTGTTGAACTGCAAGGAATGAGATATTTTAACGATCTATAAATCCTCGAGATATTATTGAATGACCGTTGAAAGTGAGCACGTGATGTCGTGGCATCCCATTCATGCGAAGGACAGTTATACAGAAAATGTATGTTATAGAAGTTTACATAATTAGGCAAAGCTTGAAAATCCCGTAATATCTCTGAAATAGATGTTCATAGGCAACATAGTCAACTTTGATATGATGCCGCACTGATTTCTGGTCGGAGGCGCAAGGATTCAGTCTGTAATATCGATCAATACTCGCGCTTTGCTCAGAGATCCTTCACCTTTAGGGGGGGATTTTTGTATAATAAAATTAATACAATTTTAGATATTTACCCAATGAACCATTTTATGTGTAAAAACGGTTAACAGTTGGTTAAAAAATTGAGAGAGCTTGCTTAATATTGATTTTTGAATATTTCGACTAGATAGGCTTCTTATCACACATTCACACACGCACACACACTACACACCACACACACGCTCAACACGCAATTACTTACTTTTTTACTCACACTCACACATTCACAAAACATACACACACTTGCATATTCATTTCCTAAAGTAATACTGATTCTCTTACTTTTTATTAATTTTTAGTTTGTTTAAATGTTATGTAGACTATCAATGATTAGTACATAAGTTTGATTTGTGTATCTGAGGGGTGGAAGTCTGGTGATCCACAACACGGCTCCTCTTTGCCCTGGCATTGCAGATGTCCATGAGCGACGGTAACCGCTTACCATCAGGTGGGCCGTAGGCTCGTGTATCTATTAAGCAATAAAAAAAAATCTTTACATGACATTAACTTCTATACAGTAATATTCTGTGAACATACCAAATAAACGACTTGTCCTAGCCGACGAAGTTATTTCCGTTCTTCTAATATTAAGTTTCAGTCGTCTCGTCTCGAGGAAGCTCACATTTTTTCCGATCATTTATAATTCGGACAAATAACCCACACTTTTATTTCGAATGATTTATGTGGAAATGCGGTGTTTTTTAACGTAATTTGTTGAAATGGCTGATTGGCTATCGGCGTTTTAAAGTTTGATAAATTTTAACGATGTTCATGCCACTCTTTTATGTTTTTTCTGTAAATCATAATTTACGTTAGTCCGTGTCGAGGTCGTATCATGTCGAGGTGGCCGAGTTATGTCGTGGTGGCCGAGTGGTCGAAGCGCGTCCTTCCGAACGGGAGGTCACGGGTTCAAATCTGGCCGGCTTGTACCTCTAAATCTAAATGTGAAAAAGATTTATGTGTAATTTTTCACAACACCACTGGCTGTTAACGGTGAAGGAGAACATCGTGAGGAAACCTGCATGTCGGAAAAGGGTTCCAAAAATCCTTTGAAGATATGTGAAGTCCCCAATCCGCACTGGGCAAGCGTGGTGGACTATGCCTAATCCCTCTTCTGAGGAGACCTGAGCCCAACAGTGGGCAGTAATGGGTTGGTACAGGTGTCGAGGTCGTTATATTGATTTTGTTTAAAGTAGTATCATTATATTAGGAGTGGAGTGTACCATGAGGTCCTTCCCAGCCGGGTACAGCATGAAACGTAACTAAGTACCTATGTTGGAATGATATTGGTATATTACTATCATAGAGATACCTGCATTCTCAACTTGTTAGGTAGCTGAGTTGCATTAAGAAATTGACTTTGTACTCTTCCGCCAAATTTTTACACGAGGCTATATTGTTTTGGCAGTTAAATAAATTAACAGTCCATCACCATAAGTAAGGTAGAATGTCAAACACATGTACCTATCAACAGACTAATCGACAAAAAACTCCTTAACAACTTAGTGATCTCACTTATACAATAAAACATCGAAAAAGCTACTTTATTTAAAAGCCAATTTCACATTTCACGATAGCGATAAAAATCCATTGAGCAACATTAAAAACACGCTGATGAATCAGTATCTTCATCGCAGACTTACTACAGACGGTCCGTTTTGATATTTTGCCAATGGTTGTTCGCGGAGGTGATTATCGTAAAATCCAGCGATGTTTTGGCAATGACCCATATTGCGGTAGGTCGTGGACGATATAACAGACGTATACGTCCTGTTATGTAATAGTTATACAGTGTTATACCGTAAAAAGCATTTCAATTTCGAAACACGATAGTGTCATCATAAACGTGGTTGAAGTTTATAATCTACCATGATATATACGAGTCCTTAGTTATTTACTACAAATAAGCTTTTTTTAATGTAGTTACATGTTAAAAAAATGATAAATCGTTTCGATAAATCGTTCCCAATGGACATAGACATACTTTATTTGCAAAAAAATAAACATACAATTCAAAAAAGAAAAATAACAAGCAATTACCTAAAACTAATTTCTTTTTTCACAAACCAGCCGTGCAATGAGCATTGCAGAGGCTCATGAGCGACTATACCGTGACCACTAACCATCAGGTGTCGAGGTGTAATAAAAAAATTCACCACCTTATATTAAAATAATTGTAACAAAACACGCTTTTCTAATTCGTACACAAAATGCCTAAAATAAACTAAGTAGTCATATCATCAATATAATCATATCCGCACTAAAACATCGTATCTAGCTGGCACATTTATACAACAGCGTGATCAAACGAAAAACTCTTCAAACTCATTACACAAATTTATTCCAAAGCACGTAAACCCTTTGAAGTGGCAGTATGTGGAACACTACGTATTGTCCATTTACAGTTAAATGCATATGCAGACGACGAGTTTAATGCATTCAGCTCACAAAGGAACGAGATCCAGGTCAGACCGTTTTGACGATACTGCAAAAGATAGGTGCAGCGAGAATGTTTTATATAAACACTTTTTCCACTGAAATGGACATATTCTCAAATTTGTAGAAGATTACCGACATTTGGAATATTCCTAGTACATACTATGCAGTAGAGTTTGATAATTAATGCTTTAAATTTGACTCTAATCTCCAAATACTTTTCAATAATTTGCTAAGACCTCCAAAATAAAAATGTCCCTTTCACGCAACTCCTCCTTACCATTAATAATCCTAACTTTGACCTTTAATTAATTTCAGTAAATGTGAAGATAACTTATGATTTTGACATTAAATACATTTGTTTTTACATACACAACGTCTTCTTTAAATTTAATCAATGCAATAAAAAGTTTTGAACCACAGTACCACTAAAAAAAAGTCATCTTAAGATTCTAATCTCACCATGTTAACATGTTAAAATGTCATGTTCATGTCATAAAATTGCCTCCAAGTACCTGAAACAAAAAGTTACAATCATTAGCAAAAATACCACAGATTATCTCTAAACGATTATTCAAAATCGGAGCGCCATCCTTATAAGGAAGGCTAACAATCGATTTGGCAAAAACGAAACAAAAAATAATCGATTTCGAAAAGGAATTATAATTATAAATCAATGTGAGCGTGGGAAGCGTCTTTTTGAGAGTTTTAATAGCACTAGATGCAAAAAATCGATAAATTACGAGAGATTATTTTTAATTTATCGAAACAAATCAGCTTAAAGCCATTAATATTAGTATATTGCTTAATGTAGATGGATTTGCACACGACACCGACTGTGATTATTAAGACATCATTATATGGACGGCATTATTCATGTAGACAATAAAATAGTTAATGTAATTAATGAATAATCATGTTATAAAGGACTTAGGAACGTTTCTCAAAGCTGAGGTTTATTTATTTATTTAATACTTTATTGTACACGACAGAAAAATAAGTTATATTAAAAAAAATGTTCACAAAAGGCTGAGGTTGTCTGAAATACTAATTTAAGTCCTATAACTTATCTATTTTCTAAAAAAAAATTTTTATATTAGCAATGCTTATACTAATGCGCTGTTACCTAAGAGATGATTAAAAATCATATTTGTCAATACAATTTGGATATTTAGAGTTAGATATTTAGACTTAAATGTAGATGTGTTAAATAGTTATGCAAACCAATAGCTATTTCATACTAGGTACAGGGTGGCGCAATAGAACGTGCATATTGCATCATCTTTTTTTGCGGGGTAGAAGGGGCGTGGGCGGGGGGAGACCGATATCGTTGGGTAGCGCGGTTCATAAAGTTTTAGTCACTATGAGTCACTTCGACGGGAAGCGTCGCGCATTTTGCGTGCGCGCATTTTACGAAAACTCTCGTTCGTACGTAGTTGTCAGGCGACTATTTTGTTCTGAGTATGATGTACGGCAAATTAGGGAGGCTCCGAGTGCTAATTTAATTAAAATCTGGATAAAGCGTTTTGAAGAGACTGGATCGACGTTTAAACCACACGCGAAAGGTCGTCCACGCACATCTAGGACCGAAGACAATATTGAGAGTGTTAAGCAGTCGGTACGAGAAGATCCACAAATGTCTACTCGCAAGAGATCGTCTGTCCTAAACATATCGCGACGAAGTTTGCAACGAATTTTAAACTTGGATCTTAAATTGCATCCATACAAGCTGCAATTAACTCAAGAATTGAAAGACTCTGACTTCATAGCACGGCTCACATTTGCTAATGAAATGCTCAATCGGTTTTCAAATTTTGAAAACATCCTTTTCTCTGATGAGGCACATTTTCATATGAATGGGTTCGTAAACCGCCAAAATTGTCGTTATTGGAATAGTGAAAATCCCAGACTCAAACATCAAAAACCGTTACATAGCCCTAAAGTGACAGTTTGGGCCGCAATATCTGCCTAAGGAATAATTGGTCCTTATTTTTTTGAAAACGCACGGGGGCAAAACATCACTGTTAATACCGAACGCTATGTTGCGATGTTGGAAGGTTTTTTGGCCCCAGAACTTGAAAATTCAAGAATAAAGAACTCTAGGACTTGGTTCCAACAAGACGGAGCTACCAGTCACACATCAAATGACTCCATGGCGGTTGTGAAGCAGATGTTCCCTGGCAAACTGATTTCGAAAAGAGGTGATATCCCATGGCCTCCGCGCAGTCCAGACTTGACGCCTCCTGACTTTTTTTTGTGGGGATACCTCAAACACAAAGTCTACACCAATAATCCGAGAAACATCAGTCAGCTCAAGGAGAATATTCGTGGTGAAATGGCAGCAATCACACCAGCACTACTTAAGAAAGTTTTCGGTAATTTCCGTTTGCGGTTAGAGGAGTGCCAACGTAGAGAGGGTCATCATTTAGATGATGTTATTTTTAAAAAATAAACTTCAGTTATCACTTAATAATTGCTTAGTTTTATTTTAACTATACCTTTTGTATTTATTTTTTAATAATTATTTTAAAAATGCACGTTCTATTGCGCCACCCTGTATAACCAATTAAGATCCCATCAAATTCATCTGATTCCGTTCAGCTATTCCTACCTACGCCCAATGATATAAACAAACATACATCCATACTCATTAAACTTATAAATCTGAATACTGTTCCACGAGAACCAGTACCTAAACATTCACCATCAAAACAATTGCATTCATATTTGGAAACTTCAATAATAACAGACATTGACAGCACAATAAGTAATAACGGCTATCAAAACGATCTTAACGTACAAAAACTTCTTCAGATGGACTTAACACTTACGTTACAAAATAATGAATATACAGAAGGGAATTCTGATCAAACAATTTTAAGAAACAGTGTGTCAAACGTTTCAGAGACCTTTGTTAGAAAAAGAAAAAGCGGGAGTGTCATATCCTAGCGCAAGTGTTGACAGTTGTGTCAAATTGTATTTATTTCGGAAACGAACAGTACATTTTTAACAATAAAATGTAAAATATAATACGCACAGAATAGTAGGTAGGTATTATTTATATTATAGGTATTATTTGCGAAATTGCGAAAATCTTTTCATTGAATACGTTCCGGGGTTCAAGACAAGTGTCATTCCTTCGAGTTCTTGGACTTTACTGCTCAAAGTCATTGCGGTGGCCGCCGCTGTAAATCCTGCCTAAGGAGTTACAGTGGTGTCAGCAAAAGGTTATGTCCAAAACTGTGTATCATTTTCCATTTATAATTGATCAAAGCTTCTGTGTCCAATTATTCTGTATTCTCAAATATATAAAAAGTACATTAGGAGTGGTAAACAGTTAGGTTTGTGTTGCAACGTTCGAGTCCGCGTAGGAAGCATCGGTCAGAACTCAGAACACCGGGCCGCCCACAGCAACGCCTAATGTGGAAGATTGCTCCAACCAGATACATAACATACGTTGAATTTCTTAATGTTAAACTTATAGACATGTTTTACATGTCTGTGGTGTGAATTCGGTGTTTAAATTATCAATTTTGGGGATTAAATAATGTCATTGATGTGTCAATTATTATTATCCTAATATTGATAGTTTCTTTAAAATTTCTTAATTCTATACTCATTTTGTAAAGAGGTGATGTTTGCAACGTGGTACGTGGTATACTTCGGATCTATTGAACAGATTTAGAAAATTATTTTAGTAAAAAAGTTACGTTATTTGTGTGTGACGCAAGAAAAGTTTCTCGGGTCATCTTATTTATATAAATTTCACAAAAATATTATCAAATAATAATTATTTAAATTCCTACTTAAACTCATTACCTACAATGAAACATAAAAAATACAACTTTCTTCGTATCCTCTCTATATTTTGGAGATTTCGCTATGACTCAGTACGAGAATGTTATAATCCAACTTTACTATCAGAGACACATTAATAGTTGCATCGGAAACTGTCAACACATTCACAGAATAAGACAGAATATTAAATTATAAATTATTGTTTTTTTTTCAAGTATTTGCCCACTTCTTACTCCCACAATATATTAATCGAGTGTCATTACCGTCAATCTTCGGTTAAATATTTGTAGATTATATAATAAGTAGTTAAAACTGACACCAAGTAAAGGTCACATAAAAGAATTCCATCATATTGATCTCGATAATTCTAATGATTGCTACGTTATTTTCCAACACAGTTGTGAAAATAATTATGTTTCAAATCTAAGGTTTTCGATGCCAAGTTTCATTTCTTATGCTTTGATAGGAATTGTATATTTTTATTTATTTAGCAAAAAAACACCACAGGTTATTTTAAATCAATACCGCTAAACATAAAAAAGGGACATTGGAAGCAGAGAGTAAAAATTACATTAAAAAACTTGAGAGGTGTCAAGGAACACCCGGATGGAACGAAGTTCCTTTCGATTAATAAGTGAGGGAATTGTAATAAAATTTTATTTTTTTAAGTTATTAATAAATTATTTTGATCACAGCGCCATCCAGCATTAATCATATAAAACAAAATAAGGAATTGTTTTAAAAGATTTTAATCACAGCACCATCTAGCGATAATCATCTAAAACAAAATAAAGTGTCGTGACAACTTTTTCATAAGAATTTCCGTCTAGCCCCCTTTCGATAACGCGCGATAAGGAACTTCGTTCCAATAAGTTTTTTAGATTCCACTTTAAAACACAATATAAATCATATTGCTTTTTTTTTTTTTTTTTTATTGCAAAGTAGATAAACGAGCATACGGCCCACCTGATGGTAAGCGGTCACCGTCGCTCATGAACCTCTGCAATGCCAGGGTAAAGAGCAAAATTATTGCTTTAAAATTATTGATCTATCTAATAATACCAATCCATCAGTAGGCTACTAGAAATGTACAAGTGTGTATAAAACCAAAGCTGACATTAGTCTTATTTCTGATAGTAAATATTCTATGTTCACGGCAATAAATATTCAAAGACACAGCGATAAGGATTCAAAGAAATCATCAGTTGCAATAAGCCGGACAGTGAAAGTGCGTTTTGTTTGATTACCGAGAAACGAGACTATTGGGGACACAGGAAACGTTTTAAAAAATTATAAACTTAGATAATATGTCGTGTCATATTCGTGTAGTGAAATATCACTTTTAGTTCCCACAGTAATAGTAAAAGCGACAATAATAACAAAACGAATCATAAGGTAATCTTAAATGCACGCGTTTATTCTTTTGTTTTGTTAGGTACACAGTTCTTTACTATGTAGATCCATAATTACGTAATCAAACATATTGGAACGAAGTTCCTTATCGCGCGTTATCGAAAGGGGGCTAGACGGAAATTCTTATGAAAAAGTTGTCACGACACTTTTTTTGTTTTAGATGATTATCGCTAGATGGCGCTGTGATTAAAATCTTTTAAAATAATTCCTTATTTTGTTTTATATGATTAATGCTAGATGGCGCTGTGATCAAAATATTTTATTTAAGTTCTAATAATTAGTTTAAAACGTCTGTCCAACACACGTAGAAAACAAATGACGGTGACGGCCGACCAACATGTAAACGGGTGTTTTGTATCCATTGGCCGTCATTGAAAGTAAAAACACTGTTTGACAGTTGGCCTACCAATTGTCATTTGCGCATTTGACTTTATTCAGCCAGTAACAAACACATAAAAAATATACGACAGGTCTAGACTACCAATACATTGAAATATGTACACAGTCATTTTCGTAATATTTTAATAAGTACAATTTACAAGCTAACTCGAATTAACGGTATTACAAAATAAATTTCATTGAAAAATAATCAATTTGACTGTCATCAGTGGAGGCCATGTGACTTTATATCGACGATTGATTTATATAATTATTTTTGTAGTAACTCTAATCCAATAATTTATACTTACTAATAAATAAAACTGAAGAGTTTGTTTGTTTGAACGCACTAATCTCAGGAACCGATAGTTCGTTTCAAAATACTTTTCAGTCAGTTGGATAATCCATTTATCGAAGAAGGTATAATATAACCTTTGTGGCGCAGTATAAACTAATCTATGAGCAGTCTCTCTCGATACCTCTAGTTTACAAAAAGAGTTAATAAAACCTTTTTTTATTACTTTTGTGGGAGTTAGATGATATTAGGCCAAAGGGAGATCTCCGACCGGGCGAGATAGTGTATGCCTGGTCAGGCCGAAGCCCACTGTAGTAGATTTCAGATGTCGTACACATGCGCCGAATGCTGCAAATGTTGATACCGCGATTCAGGATCTCGCGCGCTATTATTGGTCGCCACACTTTTATGTTTTAATCAAATCGGTGTGCATATTTTGTAAAAAATCATATAAATAACTTATGACTTAAAATAATTTGATTGGCCAATAAAAACACATACAAACTCGCACGCACAATTACAAATATTTCTAGTACCAGATTAAAAATTTAAAAATAATTAAATTTCCAATTCGTCTATATCTAAGGTCAGAGAAGAATAATATTAGTAAATCCTTGAAAGTATTCAATTGTAAGTGCAGTAGCCAATTTACGATGAGGTCAATATTGTTAAAATGCTTTTAAATTTTGTTATTCCACGTAATGTTTTATTAGTGAAATAAAATTACCATGTAGGTACATACTTGCATTTATACATAAAAATAAATCATCTCATATTTATTACATACAGCAACAGTATTGCTATTATTTAGTAAAACCTATAAAATTTATAAACTTATTCAGACACTCGCGGTTTTCTATAGTACCAAAAGCGAAAGAGAAAGAGGGTAGACAGATTTGTTTGCTCTTAAATCGACACGCAATATCCAGTCTGCTCGTGATCATGACGTTTGCAACAACGTTGAAATATCGAGACAACTCAATTAATTAAATATCGTGGTAAAAACCCGTTGCTATGAAAGTACTATAAAATTTAATCAATCGAATCATACATCATGTTTAGTTTATTCGATATAAGTTATTTCAGGCAGCCCTGCCTCGTATTAAACAAATTTAGAATCGATTCCGGTGGTCAAGTCTAGACTAGGTCGTCGAATTGAACAGATATTTATGCGCTCCTGTGAATGTGTCGCATCTCATTCCCATGTGTTACAAATTAGTTTCAATATTAGCTGGGTGTCAAACAATATGGCGTCAAATTGATATTAATGTGCTATTCTGAACGGATGCAAAATTAAGTGCTAAGTAGGTATATTTGACGATTAATTTCAATAAATGTTTTTTAGTCATTTTCTACGGATTTATGACTGTTATATTCTTTGTTCTTCGCACAATGTGTTCTGCCCACAGATGGCCGAAACGACAGGTCTATCTTATTTATTACAGGAGTTCCTATGACTACCTTCCGAATCAATCATCTGATCAGCGCCACTTTGTCATATTATTGTCATGCCATATACATCTGCGTGTAAACTGTCAGCTCAATCGGAAAACGAGAAGTTTGTCAAATTAAGCTTGCAACTGTACCAACCCATTACTTGCCCACTGTTGAGCTCAGGTCTCTCCAGAAGAGGGGTTGCGGTTGGTTGGTTGAAGCTTGCAAGATTCCACCCAATTCCAAACTTACACAGTTACATCCAATGCAAGTTTGTAAAAAAAGCCGATACAAACAAGTAGTACATATTAATATCCTACAGTACTAACCTAGCGAATTTTCAGGAATTACCGACTCTAGCCACTTGTACAGATTAGATTACGTCACACTCCAGTGCTCGTGATAAAATTCGAACATGTCACATGCGTAGAGGTATCGAGATAACAAATGACAATCGCGATAGTAAAATATCTATACTAATATTATAATGTTGTGGTGTTTGTAACGGAAAATGTGAAAACTTGGATTTACTGAACCGATTTCGAAAATGATTTTATTAATGAGAAGCTACATTATTTGCATCATAGGCTATATAATGATTCTAAAATAAGGTAAAAACTGCTTCTTTAGTTTGCGCAGGCAAAGTTGCGGAATTCAAATAGTTTACAATATTTTATACTCTGAATTAGTTACCTGTTGTTATTTTCCTCCTATTTTATCATAGAAGCAAAATTGCGATAAATAGTTCTACTAGTTTTACGAAAATAGTTTTTATAACTTAGTTCTGATACAATAATAATTGACATTCAAATGAAAGCAATAATTTCGCTATTACTTTACCTAAAAAGGTTATATCAAAATATAAATATTAAATAAAAACTCTTTTGTCATTCGCCTTCATTTACTGAAAAAATCGCCAGTTATAACCTAAAAAAAAACTTGAGAGGTGTCAAGAGACACCTGTATGGAACGAAGTTCCTTTCGATTAATTAGTGAGGGAATTGTACTAAAATTTTAACTTAAATAAAATATTTTGATCACATCGCCATCTAGCATTAATCATATAAAACCAAAAAAGGAATTGTTTTAAAAGATTTTAATTACGGCGCCATCTAGCGATAATCATCTAAAACAAAAAAAGCCTAGCCCCCTTTCGATAACGCGCGATAAGGAACTTCGTTCCAATGAAAAAAATGAAGTTCGTATTTTAAAAACGTTGCTACAACTAGCCAGTTGTTAATTGCTTCATTTCCTAAATAAAGTTAATTACGTAGTTCTAACCGGCTATACCATAATGTACCAATCCAGACATTCTCATAAACAGGAACTCGCCTGGAATGTTCTTTCTTTGCCAAGTATAGCGTGATTACTTTGTTGCAAGGAATAACTATTTCTTCCAGTGTATATGGTCAAAAAGACTCTTGAAGTCTTTATTAAGTCTAGTAAGTTTTAAATTCGAATATATTTAAGTCTAACATTATCAATTTTAAAAACTATACTTTTTATTACAAGCTTTATAAGGGGTGGGCCATATAAAGTTTGCATTTTCCAAAAGTTCGACTGTCATGTTGGCTGTGTGGCATGTTGCGTTACGCTCGCCATTGACCGTAACGGCGGCTTCTTGCTCATTTTCGAATGATGCCGCCGGACCAAAACCCACACCAAACCGATACTCTTTGTGGGTGCATTGGCTTCTCAATGGTGACGAGTGAATTTTCCGACCCCCAGATGCGACAATTTTGCTTATTGACATAGCCTCCGAGGTGAAAATGGGCTTCATTTGAAAAGACGATTTTTCGGTAAAAATGCTCATCTTCGGCCAAACTATCTTCTGCCCATTGGGCGAACCGAAAACGTATGAACACAAATTGAATGACATTTGAGCTGTCATTCTCTAAATAAACAGTAGTTCAAAATACGAACGTTAGATTGGCATATTAACTTGCACTGGATGTAACTACGTGCCTATGTAAGTTTGGGTGGAAACTTGAGAGTTGAATTTGACAAACAGATAACACTTTGCATTCATTTGTACATCGTGTGACAATGCAATAGAGCTAATTTGAGTATGGATTCGGAAGGTGTCCATAGGAACTCCTGTACTAACAACTTTTCTTAGCTAACACGCTACATGATGTGGCGACCAATATAATAACGCGCGAGATCCTGAATCACGGTTACGACATTTGCAGAAATCTTCGCATCTATACGACATCTGAAATCTACTACAGCGGGCTTCGGCCTGACCGGGCATACACTACCTCGCCCGGTCAGAGATCTCCCTTTGGCCACTAACACTAAATCCCACAATGATATCTGGAATTATAAAATCTTTCCAAAAAACTTTACTTTACTTTAACTTTTAACGTTTTAAATTAACTTTTTTTATTTTATTTATATTTTAATTTAATTTAATAATTAGCATAAGTGTGTTTAACATGATATTTATTTTTATATATTTTTTTTTCTCTTTTCTCTAAAATTATCTCAGTAACATTACTTTTGTTTTACTTATTCTGCTGTTTTTTTTACTCTTTAGTCTTTTATAATTTTGTCTTTGTAATTTTGAACTATTTTCCAAATATTAATTTTAAGTTGTGTTGTATAAAAAAAATGTCGTGTATACCTGGAATAGGCAGTCATATAAGATATGTGATCATGTAACTTACACATATGTATAAGCCTTTTATGTCTGCTGTTGGTGTACCTAAATAAATAAACTCTTCTTTAAACCCAGTAAAAGCACTGATTCACGACAGCCATAATTTATATGAATGATTCTTTAACCGCACATAGTTGCGTAACATCTCGTCTCGTTTGCCTCAATTAGCCGACATCGTGCGATGATTGAGCATACATCATTGTTAACGTTTTTATTAGACAACACAGCTTTTATATTAAGCGAATTAATAAATTTGTTCTGATTTTGTTTTTTTAAGTTCTAGAAAATATTGACTTTGTAGGCAACTGAATCAATAATAATTTTAGTCCAATATTTAAGAGCTAAGGTACTGTCGACGAAAGCGCGGTCTATTCATTCACCTGAATGTTAACCTCTTTAATTAAATACTTTTTGTATTTATTAGAGAATAAGTTTTCGCGCGCTTTAATTTGAATTTGGAATATTTTTCCACACTCATTCCACACTTTTTCACATACTTTTATTTTCTCAGTTAGTATTTTTATTAATTCCTTCCTTAACTTCGCTCTCACTGGCAGAATTTACACACTCGTATTAAAAAAGATTAAGTTTGTGAAGAACTTGTGTTTGTAAGGTGCTGTAGAGTGTTATATCTGGATTTACTGGTCCGATTTTGAATATTCAATGACTGCTGTAAATGTACAAAGTTGAGGAAAACTCACTTTTTTCGGTCGGTTCGTTGTACTGTTATTTACTTAATCCAGACCTCTACATGGAATCACAACTACGCGATTGCTAGTATAATAATAAAATAATAGCATATAATTAAAAACCATAATCTTATAATAATATATCCTTAAAACTTTAATTATAATAATAAATTGTTGAGTTATTAAGTGCTTATATTAATGTTTTTCTTCCATAACATACGACAAGACAGAATATTATGTAAATTCGATTGCGAACATGAGAAGGGTCCAATTAAGTGTATTGATAGCAATGACGTATAAGGACCTATAAGTCATTACATAGCAATATGAATTGCTAAAGTCAAATTAATATTAATATATTGTTATTGGAAAAGGTATATGGGTTTAAAGATCGCTATCGGTGCGTAATATTACTTGTTTAGAAATAATGTATGTTGCTACATATACAGGGTGATTTTTTAAAGAAGGTACTTATTGCAGGTGGGTGATGAGTACTTTGTTCTAATGCGGAATATTACAAAAAATAGGTAAAAATACTTTTTTTTTAAAATTTAATTCGACAAAACTACCTCAAACATAAACAATTTCGGCTTAAAGAGTGTTGACTAACGACCTCTAGTTATCTCGCGCACCCCACACCTCCGCCACACCCATTAGCTGTCGAAAAACCATCATTTTGCAAGAATTTTAGATATTTTTAAGTTGCGATTACTAAGGCATTAAGCCATATTCTTTGGTAATGATATTTTTACTGGTCGTATATAACCATCAGCTACCATGACCTTCAATATGTACCCTCACTAGGAAAGCACCCTGTATACATATACGTATAATCAATAAATAAACATATAGTATTACTTATGTTACTATTGCGTTACACATTAACATTCCTCTTGAATCACTCTATCTACTAAAAATGCATCTAAAATCTGTAGTTGTAAAGATTTTGGCGTGCATAAGAACGGACAACGGGAAATGAATAAAGGTTATCTCTTAGTTACACTTATTGGTTCAAATCGTCATATTTTAGTAACAACAAGTATACAAAACATTTTTCTCATATTCATACAATAAATGTATCTTAAAAACAAAACAGTTTAGAAATAGGCTATGAAAACATAACGTGTGTATCGAATCCTTTTTGGACATGGCAACACTCGATTATTCACAGAGTTATAAAGAAACGTAACAGCAGTGTTCTTGGCGTATCTTGTTATTCGTAAAACACAAATACAACACTAAAACCAACAACTACAAGATTGTTAATTTAAATAAATTTTACTGTATTTCTTTCAAACAGAATTGGCCGGTGCAAGTACTAACTCTAAGGATTTGTATTCAACCTCATTGTCCTGCGTAGTAGCATAATAAATGCGAAAGTAACTCTGTCTGTCTGTTACGCTTTCCCGCTTAAACCTCTCAATCGATTTTGATGAAATTTGGCACAAACAATCTTTAGACCCTGAGAAAGACCATAGGCTACCATTTAATTGAAAGTGACGCAGACGAAATTGCGCGGGCCTGCTAGCAATATTATAAACTAGGTGACCCGCGCAACTTCGTCTGCGTTACAAAGGAGTTCAAAAATTGTAGCCTATGTGTTATTCTGATGTATAAGCTATATTGTGGTAAAGTTTCATTCAAATCCATTCAGTAGTTTTTACGTGAAAGAGTAACAAACATACATCCATACATACAAACTTTCGCCTTTATAATATTATTATGTTGTAGAAACTATTTCAGGCCAACAAAAACTATTATTATTCTGTCCTTCAAAATAACTATTCATAAAGCTGTTCTCAGCATAAATTTGAGCTGAACCACATATGTCAAGAAGAAAACGATTTTCACGAAACTGTACCGAACGGGAGGCCGTGAGAATGTCGAACACGGAAACAGAAGAACAATGTTTACGAACCGCGGGGAACACACCGCAATTACACTGTAATTTCTATTACACATGTATTACAACTGTAATTAGATATTGTGTGTAATTACGCACGAGGTCAAGGAGATGTTTTTACTAAATCTATGCTGTGTTGTCTGTTTATTTTGAACCGCAGTAAATCCAACTGCTCCACTCAGCGTCCGAACCCCGGTTGTGGTCTAAAACCCAGCACGGGGTTTTGTGGGGCGGCATAACGCGTTACGCACTACGGCATTCTTTACAGTCGTGATGCCCCAACGTTGAGTCAGTTGGATATTTTGTGTATCTAACGTGTTGTGGGTACCTACAGGGGACTTAAGCCCAAAGGGAGATCTCCGACCGGGCGAGGTAGTGTATGCCCGGTCAGGCCAAAGCCAACTTTAGTAGATTTCAGATGTCGTATTTATGCGAAGATTCTTGCAAATGTCGTAACCGCGAGTCAGGATCTCACGCGCTATTATTGGTTGTCACAGTGTCCTTTATGACTTGAAGTATTGTTAGCAATTACACAGTTTTTGGGTATCATTTCTTTACGTATTTGTTTAATAATTTAAACAGCTTTGTGCCATATACAGAGCAAATATCTTAAAGCTCTTAATTATTATTATTTAGCCTCGTTTTACCAATATTTATTTTCCATTGTCGAATGCTTCTTGTATGCATTTTCCCAATTCTTGATTCTCTTTGCCCAAAAAATCGTCAAGAATATTGAGAGGATTAAAAATAATTCTATCAATAATTTAGTTATTTACGAATTATAAAGAATATGGTTATTTAGGAATAATAACGTTATTAGACCCACTGATATAAATGAGTATAGTAACAAAACAAAGGGTTCATGTTCAGAGAGTCTTGTAGATAAAGTGAGTGTGGTGTGTCGTGATGTGAGTTCGAGTTCCAGTGGTACTACCCAAAAGCGAACGAGAAAGAGGGTAGACAGATTTGTTTGCTCTTAAATCGACCCGCAGTATCCAGTCTTCTCGTGATCATGACGTTTGCAACAACGTTGAAATATCGAGACAACTAAATTAATTAAATATCGTGGTAAGAACCCGTTGAAAATGCATGAAAGTATTATAGAAAACCGCGAATGTTTGAATAAGTTTATAACAAAACAATTATTTATACCATTCGATTTAAGCGCAATAACCGAAGCAATTAAGCCGTGAACATTAATTTTATGTAATCTTCTTAACGTTGATATTTTATTTAATCGACAACGTTAATAGTAAAATATCTTATTTTAATGATACTTTAGAAAAAATATTCAGTAATATTGAAGTTTCGTTTGGTAAATGTTTTATTTATAATAATCATGAATAATGGGACGAATTAACGAGGACAGGAATGGTTTTAACTGAGAAAATGTCAAGGGTATTTCATGTTTTATGAATATTTGTAATAATAATTTAAAACTAACAAAGATCAAAATAAAAACACTCTTGTAAACTTACACACACACATATACATAAACACTTATTTTAATCTTATTTTTTGTCAATTAATCTTAAGTTTTCATTTTTGTATTTCACTTTTTTGCTTAAATTACATTATTAAATTAATTTATGGAAGAGCGGGGTTTCCTAACACAAGTATTGTATAATGCTTAGAAGGGGGCCCCAACAACTGTTTAACATACTGTAGTTTTATGATTTTGTGAAATAAAATATTTTTCATTTTCATTTTTTTCATTTTCATTTGTCTTTCATAAACATCTCTTGTCTTTCTTTAGGTCAACTTTATCTCATTCCGGCGAGGTCGTTGCAATAGGTTGTTTCTCTCCATTTATTCCTAATCAAGCCTAAATCTTGTGTCAAGCTGCAAATTTACATATCTTCGTTCACTCAATGCAACCACTTCTTCTTAAACATTCTGATATAACCAAAGTATACCAAATCAAACTAAAATATAGCCCCAAAGACATTTATTATTTTGAAAATAAATTATTTGTATTTGTATTTATTATTTGTATTTTTATGTATTTTATTATTTTTTTTTTATTTGGAGGAAATCACCGGGTATGTGTGAGTTGAACCGCACTAAAACCTCCAACCGCTCACACTCAGCGTCCGAACAAGGCTGACGCCAGAACCCAGCACGAGGTCATGAGGGACGACGCGACGCGTTACGCCATCGGCACTTTTTCCCGTCGCACCGCCCCCATATATTATTTGTATAGCCGATATGCAAAGATATATTCCTCAACTTCATAAACCTAGAATTGACTTTGTAACGCTCATCAAAGGTAGCAATTTAAATAGAACCATCGTAGAATGAAACCACAACATCGGTTCACTACAAAATTACAACACTAGCCAATACAGTGCCAAAGACTATGTCCCACGAAACAATGAAAACAAAGCACCACGTTACCATGGAACTAAATCATCTGGAAACAACATCATGGAGCAAAGAGTGAAGAAGATATTATACATGTGTTATGTTGGTGTGCTGAACGAACTAAGAGTAAGCGCCCTCTAATGTCACTAAATCGTGTATCTATACAACTTCGGGAGTGTGGGGAGAAAGATTTGTTCCCTGCCACTGCCAGTAAAATCAGTACACGTGCAAGACATGGATGCTTAATGTTTTATCCCTTACACAAGTACTAAGCGTTCTTACCATGATTTTTATTAAAGCGCAATCCCTATTCATCTAATATATATTATAAAGGCGAAAGTTTGTATGTATGGATGTATGTTTGTTACTCTTTCACGTAAAAACTACTGAATGGATTTGAATGAAACTTTACCACAATATAGCTTATACATCAGAATAACACATATGCTATAATTTTTGATAATAATTTTAGCAATAAATGAACTTCAACTAGACGGGCAAAAGCTAGTAAATAATATTTAAATTATTTTAAACTGAAGACTTCAAGACGTAAAACACCAGTGTAGACAATTTGGAGACACAATTTTTTCTTTTCTTTACTACACTTCTAGTTACACATTTCCAGCTGTTTTAGTTCTGTGCAAGTTACTTATGGTCTGCGAGAGCACGAAGCAGGGTCGGTAACCGGTCGCGGGTCAATTTGCCGTGTACGATGCCCGTTAGGAAGCCATTCTCACGCCTCCCAGACAATTTGTAAAGACTCTGTTTCCACACTAGTTCACTCGAGACGGTACTGTTCTAATTGGTTCGTGTTTCAATGCTTCAGTTGGCACATTCAGATTGATTTACAGCGAGTGCAAATGGATTTTTGAGTGTGAGCTTAGAATACGAATGTGATTTTTGTAATAGTCAAGACTATTGGATACCTTCGTTAGCTACAATGAGGAGTATTATTTTAGAAGAATCACATGTTTCTCGTTTTGCTATTAGATACAATGTTTAAAACAAAACACAGTAGTATATAACGTACAGACACTTTTATAATACACTAGCTGCTGCCCGGAATGTAATCTGCGTGAACTCTTTACCGCAATTTTTTTCCCGGCGTTTTTCTCGTAAAAGAAACATTAAAATCAACAATATGTAAAAAAAGAATTAGCCAAATAGAACCAACCGTTGTTGAGTTATGCGCTTAGCAACACATTTTGTGATTCATTTTATATAGATTGAACCCACAAAATGTTATTCCAAAACTACGCATCCTACTCCAAAATAAACAACACGCACCTCAAATCTAGATCACAGCTAAGTTATCTAATTATAGCGTTCTATATCTAGTGTCAAGGTGAAGGTGTCAGGTCATCGGCAGCCGTCGAAGTGCAGTGATGCGTGTCAGGCTCACATCCTGTGCGGTCAGCTTGCGTCAACGGGAGACCATTGTGAGCAGTGACCTTGTCAACGAGATCACTGGGCTGGACGAGGTATGATAGAGGAATTTGTGTGGAATTCCAGCGTGTTTGCGTGCCAGCTTTGTGCTTGGTTTGTTGTGTGATTGGGTTGGTTTGGTTCAGTTATTTTTGAACGACAAATTTGTGTCTAGGTTCTTTCATTGTTATTTATAGACAAACGCGGTGAAGGTTTGCTTGATGGCATTTTTCTTCGATATAAACTGTATCAAGAATCATTATCATCACTGCTGGACCTAGGTCTATCCCGAACTTCGCCACCACGGCCGGTCCTGCGCTATCTGCATCCAGTGACCTCCCGCGATCTTCAAGCGTTTCAAGAGTATCTCCTAGTTATTTATCACCGTGGAAGTCAGCGTCAGCAACAATTGTTTCATTATTGTGCTTCATAAGTAGGTAATATACTGAAAAACCTTTAGATGCACAAAACGAAAAGTAGAAGCAAAAAATTCGGTCGAATTGAGTAACCCCTGTTTCATATAATGAAGTCGGATAAAAAATTCGAATCGGCGTGACTGACCTTAACTCTGTTCCAATAAAAACTAGATTACGGCGTTTTTTGCGATCGTTCTACGCTAGAAAACTATCGAATGAATATTTGCACAAACAACCTATGATTTTCGTAATGTAATTTGTGTTTTTGAGACCGTCAAATTATCATTTTATTCGGTTATTTTTTGTGTTAGTTTATCGATGATTATTGGCAAAAAAATTTACGGATAAGATTGTTTGTTGAACATAGATGCAAGAGAGCGGATCAAATAGTTACACAGTCAGCAGTGAAATAAAAAGTAATAAAAACATTTAAACATAAAAAAAAAACTTGAGAGGTGTCATGGGACACCCGAATAGAACGAAGTTCCTTTCGATTAAAATATATCTTATATTTTTTTTCCTAACGTAAAGCGCGAAAAGGAACGTGTTTTAAAAGATTTTGATCACAGCGCCATCTAGCGATAATCATCTAAAACAAAAAAGTGTCGTGACAACTTTTCGCAAGTTTTTTTTCCGTCTAGCCCCCTTTCGATAACGCGCGATAAGGAACTTCATTCCAGTACAAAGTGAACTAGAATAATGAATTCAAATTACTTTTATATGCACTTACTATTGCGAATATTATATTGCTTACATCACATATTAACTTACTAACAAAGTGCACAACAAAGAAAAGCAACTAAATGTCAACTGTCAAACGTCTCCGTATATGATCTGTCATGATTGACAACTTTATGTCACAGTAATATACCATTGTTGAATTGAACAGCATAACTACATAGCTTATCCTTATAAATCAGTCTTTGCAACGATTTATTTATAACAATTTATGTCTATTTTTAGATAAATTGATGTATTTTTATAAGGAGAAGCAATTACTTTGTGTTGATTGTTTGTTTTTATTATATGAAATAAATGAACTTTGCAATTACGATTGTATTGTTTGTAGCCTACCTATCCAAAGTTGCGCAGTTTGCTTATTCAGTAGACAAAAAGTTTCTTGTAAATTGCAGTAGACATAGACATAAGTTTATTTGTGTGTAAAAAAGAACATACAGACACATATTGAAAAGTTAACAAAAAAGTTCACACACAAAACGGCCCAAACTCAGCATGTTGCCGGTTGCCAACCACAGAAACATTGTAGTCGACACCCGGCGCTGGTTTTCAGTTCCGACCGGCATCGGCGACACAAGTACAATATACAATAAAAATTTAGAGAATATAAAATAAAATAAGGCAAAAAAAATATAAAATTCAACTTCAAAAGCTATGTAGACCGGCCCCGAAAACAGTAACAAAACGCAGAATGTTACACTACATCCTTTATACCTACGTTTCAACTTGTAACCGCCCTTTTTTCGGTGGGGTATGTGGGACTCGATCCGCACTAAAACCTGCCGCTCATACTCAGCGTCCGAACCCAGGCTGAGGACAGAACCCAGCATGGATTTGACGCGGTGACACGAGTTGTACGCTAAGGCTTACGTATCGCCCCGCCGACCCCATTTGATGACCAAATTTGAAACAGCTAACCACACTTCCCTACTAACAAATTAGAATTTCATGTATGAGTCATTTCATGTGAAACGGACAACGAAAAATGTGTCAGGTCGTCGATACTTATTTAATAAGAAATTTGTTGAAATTAACCCAAACATTCCTTTCGAAAAAAACCCTTCTCCGAATTTGACGATTTTTTAAGATCGCATAAAATAAAAACCAGACCAAAAAAATCAAAAATAATAATGCAGATTTTTTTAACTTCCACTGAAGTACAATACTTCCAACTTTCATCAAAATCCACGACCTGACATATTTTTCATTGTCCGTTTCACATAAAATGACTCGTATGTTTTTCGCCCTTCAAACGTATTCATCTCACAGTACCTACAAGACGGCGTTTTTTCTTTAAACCCACGAATCAATGTAATCAATATATTACTGCATTGTTAATGTGCTGGTAATTAATTTATAAATATTAAACGAGAGACGTAGGCGCCGTGGTGCAGAATCTATACGACGCGATGTTTACGATTATCATTACTAAACCACTTTATATCCATTACAATAATGATAATATTAGCATTTGTAAATAAAACAAACTGAATAAAATAGATAGATATAGACAGTAAAAGAGTATAAATAAAAAACTTGAGAGGTGTCAAGGGACACCCGGATGGAACGAAGTTCCTTTCGATTAATTAGTGAGGGAATTGTAATAACATTTTATTTTTTTAAGTTATAATAATTAGTTAGTTTAAAACGTCTTCTATAACTTAAATAAAATATTTTGATCACAGCGCCATCTAGCATTAATCATATAAAACAAAATAAGGAATTGTTTTAAAAGATTTTAATCACAGCGCCATCTAGTGATAATCATCTAAAACACAAAGTGTCGTGACAACTTTTCGTAAGAATTTTATCCGTCTAGCCCCTTCATAACGCGCGATAAGGAACTTCGTTCCAAAACCTAATTCAAAGCACTTTAAATATTAGAAATGTGACGTATTTCAAACGAAATGACAGAACTTAGAAGATGTTCTCCTCATCAACACAAAATGCACTCCCTCATTCATTGTTAAAAATTTCTGGCATAGACAACTTTGTAGATACCATCATCTGCTCATTTGTTTTTGTTAATTAATTGTAGTAATCGTTAGAGGCACGGACATTTCCTAAAACCATTAATCTATGTACAAGAAGCATTCATGAATGTGGGTCAAGAATGAAGTCTTAGTCTTTTGTTTGTATCCTGTTTAAAAGAATTCCTTTATTTTGTGAGATAATTAAAATTAACCAATCGTCTGGGTACTTAAGTTTTCGCTAGGAGTTTGTTCGGAATCTCTACCTTGTTTAGTTGTCATTTAAAAATGTTTTTTCTTTAAAATTTTGAATTAGATTTTTAATTAAACCTAATATCTTTGTATAAAACTACGCTATACATTTTGGGCGAAAATATATTAACTATCTCCGTAAAAATATGAGACGCTAAAAAAAGTCACCAAAACAAGATTTAAAACAATGCTCAATTTTAGCTCCTGTCACAAACTTAGCATAGGTAAACAAAACAACGTTTCCAGTCGAGTGGTAAAAACCTTTTATAAACTTTTTAAAAATACATGTAAAATCTTCACCAAGAAGGACCGCGTATTTTTTACGTCAAAGTGCCCGTGACGGTCGTGAACCCGGGGTCGACGAACCAAAGAGCGGGAACTGTACATTTTTCGAACGCCAAAAAAAATGGCGATCAAATTTCATACAGCGCACTCGAATTTTGATATTCATGGAGCGTGAAACACGCTTGAAACGGTACATGTGCATTTGTTTTTTGACTCACTACAAAAAAGAAGCATTCGATTTGACTGTAGTTTAGGTTTCGGAAGACTTATATTGAAATTTTGAGGTTAAGTAATTTCGTTAAATGAAAAATTGACGAGTGTTCGAATCTTAAAATAAAATGAACATATATTTTATTTTTTTATTTATCTTTGTAAGCTAATATTAATGATGCTTCGTTATGAAGAAACTCATACAAATGGGAGTAATGAGACACCATTTGATCTGTTTTAATTCAATGCAATGAATCAGATCAATATACTTTTTTTTTATAATTACTGTATTGTTCATTTAATTGCAATTCTTTATTTTTAAACACGTGTCATGTTTTTCGAAGATGAAAACAGATGTCGAATGTTTTACTAATTTCACGGCTGAATGATTGCGGGTGTATGGGTGACTTTATGTCAGGAGACGAAACGGGGAAATGAAGATAAAAGTAATACAAATTATTTTTACTGATATTATCATGGTCTAAAGGGCTCTAATTAGATATAAAGGGTGTAGTTTTCAAGGTTTTCTTTTCATTTAATATACCTTGTTTGAGATTTGCTGCTTACAATTTATTTAATTAAATTGTGTCATAAAAGTATTTTAGCTAAATTATACTCACGATCAGTTCCTCCCCTGAAAGGAGCGTCACGCGTCACGCGTTATAAGTTAGTATACATGCAAAATTTCAGCTCAATCAGAACCCGGGAAGTTGATCAAATTTGTATCGCAAGATTCCACCCGAACTTACATAGGTACATAGTTACACCCAATGCAAGTTAACTAGCAGCTTTTAATAATATAATTTCTGTATATTATAGTTATACCTACCAATTATACTACACAATGTTCTATATTTCACAAACAGGAAAACTGCAGAGGGAAACCCATTCCGCGTTCAGAGTAGTTCAGACCAATCCGTTTGACACTAGAACAATGTTAATTACGTGATATTTACATACATACATAGCTAAGGCGACGTCCTTTGAATTTTTAAAACATATTGTTCTTTTAAGAAACGGAAAAACGTCTTTTGTTTACATCAGAGTAGTGGTAGGTTTTTACTCGGATCCGTTTTAGTAAGGAACTTTTTGGACACAACAGGAACAGGAGTTCAGTATCAAAGAACTGTGTATACAACACTAAAGGAACATGGTCAACTGATCGTAAGTGGTTATGGACCTTAATGTCATTGGACACACTGGTACCTACGACCCTACGTTTAAGGACTTTCTTTAAGCCTCGATTGAAGAAGGATATAGTCAAAGTCAAAGTCAAATCATTTATTTCAAAGTTGATGTGGACACATACATTTTGAAAGTAAAAAAAAAAAGTTCTACCACCAGTTCGCTAAAATTACGCCTCCGTCCTGAGAAGAACCGGCGCAAGAAACTCAGCGGACATGTTTTTTTTTTTAATTTAAATGGTTTTTTTTTTTCAAAATTGTTTTTGTTTTTAACAAATGTATCAATAGAAACTGCCCGGGACGAGCACCTCGTTCCCATTTTGAGCAGCCATTTATATAATCATTAAGTTTATAATAAGCTTTACTGCATAGCCGCTCTTTAATATTACAACATATTGTATTGCTCGGGAAACTCCTATTGACGCCTACTGTCTTCAAAATGTATTTGTAGTCATAGACTTAATACTACTTTAACGAGATATTGCGTCACATTTTATTGGTCATTTCTTCTTACAGTTGAAGACGAAATAACAACAAAACTTGAGAGGTCATGGGACATCCGGATAGAACGAAGTTCCTTTCGATTAAAACGTATCTCATAAAAAATATTTCCTTTCGTAACGCGCGATAAGGAACGTGTTTTAAAATATTTTGATCACAGCGCCATCTAGCATTAATCATATAAAACAAAATAACGAATTGTTTTAAAAGATTTTGATCATAGCGCCATCTAGCAACAATCATCTAAAACAAAAAAGTGTCGGGACAACGTTTTCGTAAGATTTTTTTCCGTCTAGCCCCCTTTCACAACGCGCGATAAGGAACTTTGTTCCAATATACAATTAGAACAAAAATTTACAATTATGTTTCTATCTTTCAATGCTTCCAAAGTCGATCTTAAAGGAGAGTCGGAAGGAGGATTAGAGAGTCCAATTGAAAAGAAACAAAGACAGCTGTTTCATTTCAATACGGAATAAGAGGGGTGACTAGGGATTCAAATCGTGGTACAGTTAAAAATATAATTTGTATAATTTTAATTAAGATACAGCTTTGTATTCTCTTTTATTTAACTTTCAATTTTCTTCTCGCCTTCTTTATGCACAATAATATTCTAAGGTATATTTAGGTTAGAACAATTGTGTCACTGATGTGAGATTTTTATTACTAGATTTTTATTATTATTATAATACCCATAATCTTCTATATCGTACATAGCTTTTAATGTATTTAAAGAAATTAATGTATCAAAAGAATTGTTGATAAAAAAGTAAAAAATCTAAAAGTGTACTCGTAACAACCCTACTTAGTCTTAAGTTCACTTCCGTTTTCGTTCGTCGAACGGTACTCCACAGGTCACATTTTGTAGCAATGGTTTAATTTTAGCCTTTAATACAGTATTCCCTTCTCTTCGGTATTCCCAGAGCGTTATGACTTGTCCTTCTTCAAACGAGGCTTGAGGAGGGTCCTTATAGTTAGGTCGTAAGTAGCGACCCCTCAGTGAACCCTGACATTGTAGAGGTTCATGAACGACGGTAACCACTTACGATCAGGTGGCCCCTTGGCTCGTCTGCCTACACAGCAATACAAAAAAAGTATAGGTATTGACTATTTTCGTTTGTTATTTCTTCAAGACAATGCATTTCTTAGACGTAAGTAGATCTACAAAAATGTAGATCAATATTATGATTTCATAATGTCACATAAAACCTAAGCATGTTTGAACTTCTAGGAGTTTTTTAAACATAACTACAATTTTAAATCGATTTATTGGATTTAAAACTTGTATAAGAAATCCAAATCAGTTTTATCCCTGGATTTACCAAAACGGCTTTCGTAACGACAATATCTTGTTTTGTTTTCAGTTTGCAGAAAGTTTTTCTCACAGCCTTGGCAAAGTTCCGTTTGATACATCCTCATACATCGGAAGGCACTTAGACTTAATACTTTAAACACGAGGCTGACATTTTACTATAACCCTAATCTCTTGAAGAAATACTTTTCAGACTTAAACGATACAAAAAATGATTCAATAACGATAATGAATCAATGATACGTGTGCCGAAACTATTTTTTTGTTTCATATTATTATACTTACAACAAAAAGATAAAAAGAAAATCATTTCTTTCAATTTATCGTAGATCCAAGTTATTACAATACACCTTATTTATGTCTTTCAATTTAACCTTTTTAATGAATTATGAACACGACCCAAGTTAGAGATTTATTTGTCCACAAACCAATACCCCATTAAAACGCATTGACAAAAAAGCTACCAAGAATTTTCAATTTAAATAACAAAATTATTACACTAAAGACCGCTTGGACTAATATTTAGAAAAATACAACTACAGTTAAATGCATTCACTTTAATTCGTTAATGTTAAATCTAGACGAAAAATATGACATCATTCGTATAAAATACGATTACTAAAATAACACTAAATGTCTAAATTTAAAAATATTATCACTCTCACGCCGATGAAAACGGATAAATTATTTAAGATTACATTAAAAATACACACTTTAACAACGGAATCGTGCCATGACACCAAAATGGCTACCGGTCTAGATAATGCTTGTTTAACCTAGTATAACCGACATTTTACTATCACGATTTAGAAGAAATGTAGATTTATTGATCTTAAATGTTATCTTCATTAATAAAATATGTGATGAGGAAATTGATAGACAAATTAAAGTTACATACATACATTTAACGACCAAAGATGTTCAAAGACATTTTAAATTGTTTTTCTATATTACTTTTTCACAACATTTATTTTACGTTTTACCAACTTAAAACAATTGACAACAGCAACCGCTTACCATGAAGTGGCATAGGTAGGCCGTAGACCCATTTATCTGTCATACAATTTAAAAATAGCAGGAGTAAAACACAGATTTTACATCTCCTAAAATCTTAAAGGGAAATAATCCGCAAAACAGGTCCTAAGAACACAGCCGTGTTAGATTTACATAGATACCAAGAAACACAGAAACTTCAGCACTGATTTTTATTAAAGTCACAAGAGGTACAAGACTTATTTATTGTTTCTTGCAACAAAGTATCCGTTTCATTCATCACGAACAAAAATAACATTATCATACAAGTTGGGACGTCGCCGAATGACAAATGTAGCTTTAAATGCTGTATCACAGGATTGAGATACGATGGAGGACGGGGAGTACAAAGTGTAAGCGATAGCGGGAAGTATATTGTTCTACTTAGCTTGTCAAAGTATAATTACTAGGATGACAGATAAAGTCAGAAAGTCAGACCTCTTAATTAATTATTTGACCGGTTTTCAGCTATACGAATATTGTTAGTCCATAGAGTTAGTTTAGTTCTATGGGATCAAGGACTACTACCCAATTTTTTGACAAAAGCAATCCGCTAATACAACATGAACAAGAAACAAGGTTAAAAAGAGGAAATCTGAATCGTTGTAAAATTCATGTTTTTATTAAAGTTTTGCATGTCATCTAGAAATGAAGTTTATAATATCAATCTTTTTTATTGCATCGTTAGTTGAGGAGCAAGCATACAGCGTACCTATTAAGTGGCTGTCGATTATGTACACCTGCAACGTCAGGAAACAGCAGTGCCACCACCTAAGATTTACAATACAGAATTCTTCTAAAACCTCGTTTAAAGACAAGTCATAAATCATAATGCTCTGAGCACACAATTACAGTAAATTTGCTAGTTAATTTTTCTTTCACCGCTTGGCTCTTATATATTTGTGCCACCGGTTCTGATTGATATATGCGCGTGCGCAGCCGTCGGTCCACCCCTCGGTTTTTGTAAGGGCCACGTAGGTGGGTACCCTTTTTATTATGTTACCGCATGTAATGGTCCCGGGGTGGAGATAACAACCGTACACATAGATCTATAAGATAGACTAGTGTTCATTGGAGTCTGAAGGTAAATATATTGATTTAATATTATTAGATACCCTGTACTGAAATAATGTCTCGAAACATATTGTCTCCTTATTTTCTTCTTTCTAACAAAGGGAGGAATTAGACAGTTCAAGATTTAGGCATGCATAGGGACAGACAATCTGAAGCCTTTTTTTTCTATACTTGATATTAAAATTTGATTTGATAAATACGGTTTTTTTTAATTACACTATTACATGTATAAACAGATTAAGAGTTGATGATTCTCTTGGGAAATCTTCGACATTAACACACACCGCCAATAGAAAAAAATAAATTAGGTTACCCTTTTATTGATTTAAGAATTGGGTCGATTTTTTGTTCGTCTCGTCCTCTTCGAAAACAAAAAATCTCAGACTAATATTACTATTTCTCGTTGTTTTTTTTTTATAATTCACATAATCAGAGATGTAATAGGGGTTAAAGAAAATGGAGAGTAAATTATTTACCGTGACGGGAAAGTCTAGTTAACAACAGCGAATCATAAACATTTCTTTAAAACCAAATTGCCGTCCTTAATTACATATATTTAAAAAAAAATAGATAAGGTCAAGGTCACTTTTGAAACAAACAGGATTTTTTCTTAAACAATAGTAATATTTTATGAAATATTTATGGAATCAGATACTTGTTTGAACACCGATCCTACACCTGTAATCATCATGAACTAAGTGGTTGTAATTAATAAAGAAAAACTAAGTTGAAAATGGAAATCCCACTATAGGACGAGCATCGGGGTTGGGCACCCTATTCGATTTAACCACAAATAAAAAACAAAAAAAGTTGTATTCGAAGATGAAAGGAGGTTTAATCTAAATACAGACACTGGCCGCATATAAAATTAAGAACAAAAAAATGCTAGATGACATTTCGCATTCCCTCTATAAAACGAATGAGGTTTCAATCAAGTCATACATCTAGATTACGATTGTTTCATAATTAATATAATACCATGATTACTTATTATGTCGCAATTGTTCAACCGGTTTAATTCAATGTTTATTTATTGTTTTAATTCCAACTTAGTTTTATTGTAGTGTGGGTCGTCCACTGTTGATATGGAGTTGATGAAGAATAAAATAATAATCATAGTTTTATTAAAGCTACGGGCGAATAAGTAACTACTTGCAAAAGCCGGTACATAAAGAAAATAGATCAAATTTAAAATAGGTACCTAACGAAAGAGATCTTAAATATGTTAAATCATATTTTTTAAAGCAAGTATTTAATACAAAAACTGAGCTTTCTATGTAAGTTTAAAAGTAAAGTAAGGGGTGACGGCTTCAGATTATCGTATATGTGGAATCCAGTGGTAAACACAACAGTCACTAAGGGTTCATGCTCAGAGAGTCTTGTAGAGACAGTGAGTGTGGTGTGTCGTGATATGAGTTCGAGTTCCAGTGGTACTACCCAAAAGCGAACGAGAAAGAGGGTAGACAGATTTATTTGCTCTTAAATCGACCCGCAGTATCCAGTCTTCTCGTGATCATGACGTTTGCAACAACGTTGAAAATGCATGAAAGTATTATAGAAAACCGCGAGCGTCTGAATAAGTTTATAAATAAAGTTTATATTACAAACGGTAATATAATAAAATATGTGTAGTATTTGCAATAGAAATAGACCTATGCTTCACAGATCATGACTAGATCTTGAATCATAGTAGGTAATACAAGCACTAGGACTAAAACATCGTGAACAATCAGAATTACTTTACACTTATTCACGCTTTTTAGAAATTAACACTGAGAAGGAAGATATTTGCTTAAAAAGTAAACAATATTTAGTTGAGGAATTAATTACAAGAAAATTATAAACAAAATAATACGTCATGGTAGGGCCGCAATGCGTAACGCGTCATAACGCCTCGTATAATACTATATTGGGTTCTGCCCTCGACCGGGGTTCGGACGTTGAGTGAGAGTGATTGGTGATTCAACTTCCACATATAAAAATAAAAAAACATTGATATCATATAGGTACAACAAAATAGTTCTACACTGTTGTACAGGTCAATAATATTTTTAGAACAAGAGAAACGCCACATCCATCTCTTGATGTCGCAAAGCATAAATACCAATATAACAATCATAAATTTTAATTCTGCATAATTTTTAACCGGATGTCAAACAATTATGCAACGTCATAATCCATAGTAAATAACCCTTCGGTTGAGAACTCATTATTCACATTTACAAAATGTCGTAATATTACAAAAGTTAATCGTTGTTTCGTAATAACTGTCATAAGTCATTTTAAAACGATATCCGTCACGGAGGAAGAAAATTAAAAGATATTTTGCAATCAAAAGATTTTTTTATTACAATCATGTTAAGGTTCAACCTTAAAATTGGTATTAATGATAATGATTTTAAAGTTGGCACGGAAATAAATTGTTTAAAAATCTTGTTAGGTGCTTTCCACTTGACAATCTTATAATAATGTGCATTATTAAAAACTGCAGCTCAAAATTTTACTTTATTCAAACGTAAATAAAAAGCAAAAAAGTGAAACAGTTTCATTTATAAATCAATTTAAACTTTATTTTAAACACTTTAGAATCATTTTTGTTTAACATTCCAATCAACCTTTTGATTTAAAATCGAGTATTATGAAATCGATATTTGAATGGTTCGAGTGAAAGAGAAACGATCGAATTACAAGGCGCCATGTTCGAAATTGATTAGATTCTTATTTTAAAAATTAGGTCGTTGAACCTTGTTAATTTTTCTCGACAAAAGAGTTTAAAGTGACTCCAACATTTAGTTTGTTCTGTAGCAAAATATTATTACATACTTCATTACTTTACACAATCATTGCGATAAGTAAAGAGTCGTACAATTTTATGCAACATGTCAAAAGTGACATGCAAAATAAGACTGTGACAGTTTAAAAATGTTTGCTCTCCGCTTGAGGGATAAGGATATTACTCTGCACTTTGTTACATTGTTGATATTAAATTTATATTTGAACGAACTTGAACTTATCTAAAGGTACTTTGTATAAAATGTCGCCATTCGTCTGTTTGTCAGTTCGCAGTACTATTTTAAGAAATCATTTATAGTTTAATTTATTTATAACAAATAAAATAATTTCAAAATACATAACAAACATTCCATTACATGATTCAAACAATCGGCCATATTTAATTTTAAATTTAAACTAGTTCTTTGTTGTTCAAAAGCAAATCGACACAGATTTTTCGATCTACTTACAGAAAATAAAATATCGATTTAGCATATCGATTATTTTCTAAGAAACCTACTATACTAAGAACTTAATCGGATTAAATTAAGAAAATAATATAGACGTGACATCATCTTAGGCAATCACAACAAAAATCTTTTGCATATTTAAAGAGAAATCTACCATAGACAATTTCTGCGAATTATCGCAACACAACGAGAGCTTTCGAAAATGGCGAATCGATGGAACATTACAAAATCAATGTTGTTTTTAAATAACGCCTTTGTGTTTATTATCTTTTTGTTATTGAATAATTGAGTATATTTTTGTTGAAAGACCATAAACAGATGGGCTGGTGGTCTGGTTAGAGTCTTAGTAATAAATATACTTATCTACCCCTGCAAGTCTCATATTGAATTGTAACAATCTCCAAAATGTATTACTCAAATTAAATGTACTTATATTTTTTACCTTTACAGTTAAGTCTTTAAAAATATGTAACTATTTTATACCTAGTATTATTTCACTCTGTCTGTTTCTAATCCTCTGTGTACTTATTATTGTTAATCGTATCGGTCTCCCGCGATACAGATATTACCTAGTGCAGGGTCCATTGTTAATTGCTTAAGTGTGTGTTGGTATTTTGATAATAAAGATTTTTTACTTTACTTTAAACATTTTTTTAAAAAGTGTTAGAGGATTTAAGTTCGAGCTTCGCCCTTTACTCAGTCTATAGTAGAGTAGTACCACTTTTCAGAAGTAAGCAATAAAAAGATATGATCAATCAGCTGCCACCCTTCAAAACTAAACGCACGAATGCTTTACGACGGAAATAGTTAAAAGAACTTTAATAAAAACTACGTTCTATTCCCCAATTAATAAGGAACGTGAGAGATTCTATTATTGCTCAATATTTTTGTAGTAATGGATATTATGCATTTAAAAAAACTATTTCCCAAACACATTACGGTATTGTTATGTAATTTACCGTTGCGAATGTAATACTTTGAAACATGAATCGAGAAGTTTGCAGCGACTTTGAAACTAATTTAAATATGAATAAATTTCTTTAAACACTCGCGGTTATCTACATCACTTACATTATTATTAAACGGGTTCTTACCACGATTATTTTTAATTGAGAGGTCCCGATATTTCAGCACTGTTTCAAGCGCCATGATCACGGGAAGACTGACGAACTGCGGGTAGGACTAGGAACTGTGTCGAAATGTGAGTTCGAGTTCCAGTGGTACCGGCAAACGAACGAGTGCGAGGGTAGACAGATTTGTCTGCTCTTAAATGACCTACCCGCAGTTCTTCAGTCTTCCCGTGATCATGGCGAAACAGTGCTGAAATATCGGGACCTCTCAATTAAATATGAATATCAATAGTGGTACTAGACCGTATTGAGTGTACTAGAACTATGCTTGCAGTCGATAACAGACTGAAAATGATGATGACTCACCAATATGAGATAGGAAAAAATGTTAATAAAATCCCAGGTTAGTCCCTAAATTTCATTTGAAGTTGAGCAAATTCAAAATTATAGTAAAAAAACAATACTTAGTTTCTTTGGAGTTTAGGCCTATCCTATAACAATCAAGTGTATTGTCATCATTGCCGGATGACCAGTAATCTATCCTCAATGATTTCAAGTTAACCACTCAACTGGGATCGGCAACCAAATTGGTTTGTTTACTTTTGCCAAGTCTGTGGCAGGAAACAAAATTGAGCACAGTTCTAAAACTTGTTATGTTTACATTTTTTAATCGTCTCATATTTAACAGAGAAACTATATTTTCGCTGCAAATGCAACACACCGTCATTTAATAATAAAAATTTACTAAACTATAAGGTTTAACTAAAAATCTAAATTAAAATGTATTGGAAAAATTGTTTTTAAAAAGAGGCTCAAACAAGGTAGTGATTCCGAACGAAGTCCCCAGTTTCGCCATCTAGCGAATAGTGACGTTCCCAGTTGAGTGGTTATTACTCTTGGAGTTCACAAGTCACATTCTTCTAGGACCAAATCGAGCTTAGTTCTTAATGACTGTCTAGCTACTAAATCACAAAAACTCTGATAACGAATACGAGACGATTAGCATTTAATTCACCAAATTAAAAAGTAAAGCCCATCGTAACAGAACTTAAAACACAAGCATTAATCCTTCTTGCTAATGCGTCAGAAACTTATGAATCTTTACAGCGAAACCACCCACCGATTACTCTTAATGTACCACATCCAATTAAGATGGAGACTCCTTAACGAAGGCGCGAAAATCTGTTGATTCTCGAAGTGGCACGGTGTCAGCAGACAGCTGGTCTCGAGTGAGGACTTTCACCATGTTTACCAATTACCGTCCAAGATCGGAGCATGATATACGAGGGACAGGAATTCGGTAAACGCATTATGAGCTCGCAGTGAAATTTATTGCTTGTCTTGTTACGTGTTGGAGGATTATTTACATAATTATATAGTCTCTGATGAGAGTGACATGAGAATCTTAATGGCAAGAAAAACAAGGCAACTGTATTTAGGTCGAAACTTTGCAGATTAGTAAAATTGGTACCTTTCTCGCCTCACCATGTTAAAAAATACAAATTGGAACACAACGCGACCCTGCTGAGATGTATAGAAAAATATCAAATCACTTTCATCTTAAGCGCTTTCATTTAGATGTATTTAAATCAAATCTAATGCAATCTAATGATCAAAAGACATCATTAATCCCATATTATACTAAAGACCTTATTTTTCAACCTCTAGCAGCTGAGGTCACCTTTCGAGTGTCACATCTCTCCGTAGATTGAGCGGAACAAAAGGCGGGTAATCCAAGATGGCGGTGGATACGAATTAACATGTATTGTTCACGTATTAGTGCTATTGTTTATGGTGAGACGGTGTGATGCAGGTGTTTTTGGTGCGGGTCAAGGACATGACTCATTGTTTTGGATTCCCTCCACGTTTGTAACTGTACATACATTGTGGTGAAGCAGTGAAGAATAAGATGCGCAAGGTGTGTTGGTAGTTCCTAGCTAAAAGTACGTACTAGGTCCCAAAATTTAAGCTAACGCCAGTGTTTTTTCCATCATTCCCTAACAAGGTCTCCATCGATATCATCAAGAGGATCTATAAAGAAAGCTCTATTCAATTGCACGAGTTTTACTCCAGATCTATTATTTAAATATGCCTAAATCATTCCGCAACTTAAATATCAGACCTTTACAACACAACTTTGACGAGGATTATACTTCCTTTCAAGTTGTCCCTTACATTTTACCTGCACAATCGTAACAGGCAGACGCTGTGTATTCATTGAGTCTTTACCTGTAACAATAAAAATAGATATTAGCGACACGTTCATTCAAGGACTGCATTGTGGTCTAAATTTAAGGACCGGTTGGAGATTGTGAACGGACTTTGCACCGTAATGTCGGGTTATCGTGGGTTTCAAGGCCGACTTGTTTTGCTGATTAAGTTCACGCTCAGATCTAAATGTGACATTAAACTTTAACCACAGAATATGTACTATATTGTATCAAATAATAAACAGGAAAATAATACAATAAAAAACATGCCCGCTCAGTTTCTTGCCACTTCTTTTTAGGACCGTAGGTATAATTTCGTATTTCCGAACTGGTGATAGCCTTTTGACATCAACAAGCATGATCATTTTCATTAACGTTGAGAATATATTTTTCATTTCAAATCCCGTGGTGATTTTCTCAATTCGAGAGAAAGGTTTTTTAAATTTTTATTGTCTCCCACTTTGCGAAAAGTGAAGTCGGAGTTAAGTTTTGCTTTTCTTTCTACTTCTCCATCTTCTGAAAAATTCGTTGTGAGGTCAAAGTCAAGTTAGTTTTCCAACTGGTTCCTGGATATCATTGGATTCCTCAGTTAATAGGAATTGGTACTTTCTAATCAAATATTCATTTATTTAGTAAAATCATTAAATTGATTCTACAGTTACCTCACTACGTTTTTACCGATGTCCCATAAAAATAATTTTACGGTTCGACTAAAAATTCAATACAGATTCGAATAAAAGATATCGATGGACGGGTGCCGTATCGACTATCGATACTAAAAATTAGAGATAAGAATCGATAATATTCAGAAGGTAGTGCGGACCACCTACGATTGGTATGTGTCGATATTTTGTAAACAGGTGATCGCACCCACGGTACTTTACGAGATGAACACGTGTGGTCTGACACCGTTGGTTTACTGTTAGAGGAGCACAAGTTTACCTGTGAAGCTTCGTCTGCTTCACAAAGGGAGAAAATTGATGTTATTAGTACAAGTCCTGTTTCAATCGGTACACATATTACTGTCTACTACTTGTTTTTAAATGTGCATCTTGGTTACATCCTGATTTTTATTTATTTGTCTTGATTGCAGTCTGATTAAGAAAAACCTGTATATATTTTTTAACGATTCAATATATTCCCCTAGATGCAAAAAAGCATCCATCCATCGCAATCTGAATTACAACCCAACATTTTTACTATAAACCATTGATCATAACATTATTATTGTGTATTGAAGTTCATTCAACCATTAAATATTAAAGAGACAAGGGTAGGTGCCGTCATTGTTGAGGATCGCACTCGTTGTCCGGCGCCGCCGACCATATGGCGGAAACGATCCGAATTCTATGTAAAATCCTCTTTGTAAATACATTTCAATATCATATTGTTCAATGATGTTAATAACAAATTTGTGATTGTATTTTTAGATTTTTTATTTTATTTTATTTTCTGTATATCTTATGGGATCTTATCCTATTTAAATCAATATTTTTTTGTCTGTCCTTTACTCATATTATACACAATCCGTTTATCTCTTCTCAAATCATTACATACCCAAATTACGCTAACTCCATTTTACTACTAAGTTTGTCACAGATAGGTGCCATTTTCAACTACCTCTAATATTGACATTATATTGATACTTCATGCTTACTTTTTAGATCTCTTAAAACTTATTTTCTCAAAATCAAAAGTCGAAGTTAACAAACATTGTCAATTAATTTTTTTATTCGTATTTATCGACTGTCTGTCGCAATCTCTCGTGAAACTTGTTCAGTTTTTGTACATCACTAGTCTATCGGAATATTTCATGAATTAACTCCTCATTCTCAGAATGGTTACTTCGCAACGAATTTAAATCGATTTGCATCGGATCGGGCAAGGCCAATTCTTTTTATTAAATTTTCTTAGGTTACAGCCGAGAGCGGTTTTTGTGTGTACGTTGGTTTATTTCATGCTAGTTTCGTGTAGAAGTTCAAGGTTTGTTACCCCGGAGTGACAATATCGGTGCCATTTTGATGCAATCAGCTGACTTTTGAGCGCAACTAACGTAGTTCCAAACAAGATTTGAATTAATGAATTATTTCTTTCATTTTATGGTTAGTTGTTATAAAACGTAAATAGATAATTTAGCAAAATAATAAGTGTATATTGTTCTACAAACCAGCGTACATTTTTTTGCAAAAAATATCTCACGGCTTGTACCTTAACTTTAAACGGTAATTCTTAATCCTATTCGCCATTTTCTCATTCCCAATATGATCGAAAATCGAACATAAAATTCAAAAATCTCAAATCGATTATTGAATCATCGACATCTCCCTCGATATACCGTACCGAATCGGGGAAACGATTATACGCCCATGTTGGCATTAGACCGTGAATTACGCTTCGGCAGGCGAGCCCTAATAACGCGGAAGAACTTCGCAAATTTGGCGGGTTACCCACGTACACCCTTGTATGGTGAAAATTATGGTAATAGAAGGTTGAATTGCGAATTGTGTGCCTAAAACAAAACACTATGGAGGTTAGCTTTCGTAATGAACGGAAGTCTACTTTTGTTTCAAATTAGGTTTTAAGATCTTACTCACGAGTGGCAACGGAATCAAAATCATACAGCCATAAAAAAATGAAGTAAATATTTAAAATACAAACATCGAACACGAAAAGAGGACGATTATAAATTATTATGAACAGGTTAAATATCGGCGGAAACAAGCCGGTCGTACCACGGGCATGATCCCCGGAGCGTTACTAATGGAATTCGCTAAAGGTTTGGCGATCGTCAAGCAACAAGGTCGACGGTTATAGCCGTAATGAAAATTGTTTTATCGATTTTAACGTACACAAACGATAACGAAGCCGGTATGCGTGACCCGGTTTATACGATTAATCGATCATTCGATGTACTGGTATCGATTTTAACGAGTTTTACTGGTAAATCCGTAAATTTCAAGTTATTCGGGTGATCTAGATTTTTCTTGTGGAAACCGAGCAGGTTATGTGAGTTTAATCCAGACTTGTTCTTAGTTCATCATAATTCAACAGTTTCCTGTAAAAGTCCAATTTCCTTTTCGATAAGAACTCGAGTCTGTTTCACCTGCGATGATTTATAGAATAACAACGTTAATCAGATCAACTAGATTTAGGTCAATCATTTTCATCTATAACAAGAATTATCTGAATCACCCAAAATAAAGTTATACAAACACAATTATAAAAAATATACAGACAAATTTCTAAACATATTTTCAAACCACTACACTTCAAAATTACTGTTCTAACAAAACACAAAGAATATTAAATGAAACTGAGATGAATCATCTCGGTCACGTGTTGGGTGGTGCACTGTATTAGCATAATTGTGATCATATCGCTCGCTTTATATGTATTTTAATTACTGGAACAGACTGCATGCATCTTTAGTTCTGTTTTTATGACGTTTTGTAAACGATCCCAAGTACAACTCGACGCCTTTGCATAAGTTAAAAATGTTTACGAGTATAATCTGTGCAAAAATATCGTGGTACAATGCGCTTTAAAAAGGTTTTTTGACAGTCAAGGACTACAATGACAGATACTTTGGCGGGAACATGACGCGGGAATTACAAGTTTTTTTACTACGGCCAGATAATTTGAATTGTATTCTATAACTAGCTGCCCTGCGCAACTTCGTCTACGCCAATCTCAATTAAATGTCAACTATTAGATTTTTTTCTCGCTGTAAATAACATCCTTGAACTTCATCGATAATTTAAAAAAATCAACAATTTCTAAAATTAATATAGCCTAAGTTACTCCTTATAACATAAACTATCAGTCATTGAAAGTCAGCCCGTCCGAATCGGTCTAGCCATTCCAGAGATTAGCCAGACAGACAGTAGCCACCTTCCAGCTCCATCATCAGACCTTGACGTTCATCCTCTACGCAAAGAACTAATCAGGACGCTTCATTAGAGCCTGAAGACGATGAGGTTATCTTGCTTAATGACGGAGTTCCCATAGCCACCTTCCAGCTCCATCATCAGACCTTGACATTCATCCTCTACGCAAAGAACTAATCAGGACGCTTCATTAGAGCCTGAACACGGTGAGGTTATCTTGCTTAATGACGGAGTTCCCATAGCCACCTACCAGCTCCATCATCAGACCTTGACATTCATCCTCTACGCAAAGATCTCATCAGGACGCTTCATTAGAGCCTGAACACGATGAGGTTATCTTGCTTAATGATGGAGTTCCCATAGCCACCTACCAGCTCCATCGTCAGACCTTGACATTCATCCTCTACGTAAAGATCTCGTCAGGACGCTTCATTAGAGCCTGAACACGATGAGGTTATCTTGCTTAATGATGAAGTTCCCATAGCCACCTTCCAGCTCCATCATCAAACCTTGACATTCATCTTCTATGCAAAGATCTCATCAACGCTTTATTAGAGCCTGAACACGATGAGGTTATCTTGCTTAATGACGGAGTTCCCATAGCCACCTTCCAGCTCCATCATCAGACCTTGACATCCATGCTCTACGCAAAGAACTCATCAAGACGCTTCATTAGAGCCTAAACACGATGAGGTTATCTTTCTTAATGACGGAGTTCCCATAGCCACCTTCCAGCTCCATCATCAGACCTTGACATTCATCCTCTACACAAAGATCTCATCAGGACGCTTCAGAAGAGCCTAAACATGATTGGCTGGGTCGATTTGGATGGGACTTTCAATGGCCGAGCTTATGTAATAAAGACTAACTTTTTTTTTTTCAGTTGTAGGAAATCACCGGATATGTAGTTGAACCGTACTAAAACCTCCAACCGCTCACACTCATCGTCCAAACCCCGGCTGAGGCCAGAACCCAACACGGGGTTTGTAGGAACGGCGCGACGCGTTACGCGCTCGGCACTCTTTCCAGTCGAAATACGAATTACTCAATATGACTGGTTCCAACGGCCACTTTAGTCAGAGCTCCAGTTGCGACGATTCACTAAATAAATTGGAGATCTCTTTATGTTGGCCAAGTAAACGTAATACCCATCGACGTTATTTCGCTTATAACTTTTTAAATACTGAACCGATTTTGATAAAACAACGACTAAATGTTAAGTGAGACTTGCCAGAATACATTACAAAAAAACCCAACTAAATTGGTTCAGCCGGTTCGGAGATTAGCGTGCACAAAGATACAGACAAACAGACAAACAGATAAACAGACAAACAGATAAACAGACAAACAGACAAAAAAAAATCTAATTGCATTTTTGGCATCAGAATCGATAACCAAACACCCCCTGCTAGTTTTTTTTTTGATATTTTCAATGTACAGAATTGACCTCTCTACGATTTTATTATAAGTATAGATGAACTAATGAATCTTAATATTAAAAAAATGCATAGTAACAGCTCTGTCCTTCCATTTTGTAACTCTTAGTTTTAATTCCACTAATAAATTATTTATATCATTTCACTAAAACGGTAAAATCGTCTGGTCTCTTTTAAATTAACCTAATCGTAAATATCTTGCCATTCACGCCCAATAATAGATTTTAATTTTTTTCGTTATCTGGTTCCTATATCCACAGATTAATATTCCATTCATAAACAAAGATAGAAGGCGCCGTGTGATATGAAATTTATGATCGAATAATGCATTTATATTGTTCTAGTATTTTAATTAGATTGTTTAATGTAAATTACTTTCAATTTAAAACGCATTATCTGTCGATGAACGTTTCTTTGATTAAATTTATTGAATTTCTTTGCATTTATTTTTATTTTGTAGTTATCGAGAATTATTTATGCTAAATACAGACATCATTTTTTATTTTTCTTTATTTAACGGTTCCGAAGAAAAAAAATCAATATGTGTCCAGTAAACGTATTTTTTAAAATTGTATTGTAGGTAGATGAGCACATAATTCACTCGATGTTAAGTAATTATCAATTACAGTGAAAGAAACACGCAGAACTCCTTTACGACTATACACATAGGTAAATAAATAAGATAAGATAAATACACCAATATTAAGATTCAAATAGAAAGCTATCTCAACTAGGATAATGAGACGAGTAACCATAGTAACCTCTTTCCCACAAGACAATTTGCCCAACAAAAGCGCGTAAATAAGACCACGCTGATCCGTATCGAGGTTCCAAGGGAACGGACCACGAAGGCCGTCACGATTAGAAAGATATCGAGCTAATATAACGAATATAGTGCTTGTATGAGATGTGTCTCAGAATAATCGATTATTCGAGATAATCGATATAAAAATCGATTAGATACAGGATGGTGTTTATAAGTGATAAGCTTCTCCAAAGTGTAGTGTCCATTGGACTACTTATGTACTTTCGTTTTTAGAATCGATTTTTTTTTTTCAATTTAAGAATTATGTAACAATCATGGTCACTCATACATTGCACTGCAGCGTGGAGGTTACATATCCACCTTGTATTTGCGAGTGTATTCTAAATTAAATATGGAATTTGTAAACCATTTATCGGTCTGTTAAAATATCAAACACTGCGCGGCACATCAAGTTTCGTTCTTTATGTCATAGATTAAGTTAAAGTGAAGAGGAAGGTGTTGAATTTCCAAGACATATAACAAAAAAATTCTATTACATCCAAATATTTCTTTATTAGAACACGACGCACAAAAACTCTTATAATTATTTCGCAACGTAGCTACCAGTTAAAATCCCGAAGTCAAGGTCCATCGTGACCGGTCCATATTGACTGCGCAAAGGTCAGGGGGTCGATTCGGAAATCGAACGCTATCTGACAGTTTGACTAATGTCATACCATAGATAATAGAGCCCCGGGGTGCTAACCACAATCCGAGGTCAGAATGTACACGTTTTCTGTACTTGTTATTCTTTACGATATAATTTAATGATTGTTAGTAATGATATGTATTTTGAACGGTGTGATTTTAGATAAAAAAAAATAAAAACTGGAGGTAACCCGAATAGAACGAAGTTCCTTTCGATTAAAAGATATCTTATTTTTTTTTGTTCCTAACGTAACGCGCGATAAGGAACGTGTTTTAAAAGATTTGATCACAGCGCCGTCTAGCGATAATCATCTAAAACAAAAATAAGGAACGTGTTTTAAAAGATTTTGATCACAGCGCCGTCTAGCGATAATCATCTAAAACAAAAATAAGGAACGTGTTTTAAAAGATTTTGATCACAGCGCCATCTAGCGATAATCATCTAAAACAAAAAAAAGTGTCGTGACAACTTTTCATAAGATTTTTTTCCGTCTAGTCCCCTTTCGATAACGCGCGATAAGGAACTTCGTTCCAATATTTGTACTAACGGAAAGTGTTCTGGATATATTCGAGATAAAAATAATTCCAAAACGACAAGTAAAACATTTTCAATGATTGGTTACCTGCTACCAAGTCCTTAAATCGTTAAAAGTTTTATATATACAAACTACAAATTGGTAGCTTCTTAGTTTTCACTTTTATGCATAGTAAGTTTTACTCAAAATCTATTATATCTTGTTTGTAAGTTCCAACTACAAACACTAATAATAAAAAAAAAACTTGGGAGGTGTCAAGGGACACCCGGATGGAACGAAGTTCCTTTCGATTAATTAGTGAGGGAATTGTAATAAAATTTAATTTTTTTATTTGATAAATTAAATAAAATATTTTGATCACAGCGCCATCTAGCATTAATCATATAAAACAAAATAAGGAATTGTTTTAAAAGATTTTAATCACAGCGCCATCTAGCGATAATCATCTAAAACAAAAAAAGTGTCATGACAACTTTTTCGTAAGAATTTCCGTCTAGCCCCCTTTCGATAACGCGCGATAGGGAACTTCGTTCCAAAAAAAATCAAAGCATTAACAAACATCGGCAAAGTCCTCATTAAAATCCGCGAAATCGAATCTTTCGCCATGTTAATTTTCGAATTAATTCACGATTTACATCACTACCAACATTGAAAAAAGCGTAAAATCATCCGAATTGACTCGCCAAAAGCGAAATTATCCACTGTCATTTTTAGAAACAATATGATGGAGTATTTTTTTTGTTTTTAACATCGTAAATAAGAAACAAAAGAGTAGCCGGGCGTATCGATTAAAGTCGCGACTACGGCGTTAAAATCGATTCGTATCGGCCGAGACGTTGCGTCGTCACCCGTTGTTTCGATATAATATCGATTATGTAATTGTAATTGATGAATTTGTTACGTAATACTTATTTTAACAGTCGACGAGTTGAAAATTTGAAAGAAATTGAGCCCACCACATTCAGAAGACACACAGTCTAGTTTTTACAAAATTTTGGTCCCTCTTTACTTCTCTATATTTTAAAATAAGAATAAATAAATTATTGTACCGTGCAAGTCTATAAATGTTATTTATAATAACCGCTTGATGCACATTCTCGGTATTTGATAAAGTGTGCCTACAAAATTGCATGACTACAAATTCAAGGAACAACTCCGGACGTAATTAAGTTTTTGAATAAAGAACACAAAAATAAAATACAGCTGTTTCTTTTTTTTTTAATTAAAATTGTATTTGGAAACATGGCGTCATGCAAAACTGTCAAGTATACCTCATTAGTACGACGCATGGAAATAGGGGAAGTAAAATAATGTATCCAAATGAGTGCGTGTAGGGAGCTCTTAATGAACCAGTATTGTTCAGAATTGTTGTAATTTAAAAAACTGCTAAGTTAAAAATAACCGAACGAACAATGGTCGGAGTAATGAAATATGACTTTATTAATAACAATTTACTCGCTTAGAGGTAGCTAAAAACATTTTTTTTTAATTCGTACTCCCAGCGATAAAATACAATAAAACCAAAAGGTTATTTTTTATTGTCTCGTAGCGAGACGAGCTATCGGGCCACCTGATGCTAAGCGTTTACCGTTGCTTATGAACCTCTGCATTGCCAGAAGACACTGCGGGCTCACTACCTACGGCCTACCTTTAAGGACTCCCTTCAAAATTTGCAAAATTTTAATGCAAAATTGCGTTTATACCAGCCACTTCATATTTAAAACACAATGACGCCCTAAAGCATGCAAACCGTCCGAAGCAGGTCGCGTATTTCGAGGCAGATAACATAATCTAAAGATGGCATAAACACGAGCTGTTTAATTGAAGTTATCTCCGGAGCCAATGGCGGTTATCGCGATCGACGAGAGCCAAACAATGCGCGGTTTACTGCGGTAGGTACAACTATAAAATGCACTAGTTCAGAGGTACTCAAACTTATTTGTAGAACTCTTTTCGAAAGCGAAACAATTGACGGATTCTTTAGATAAAACTTGAGAAGTCATTTATTTGAAAAGTTATCCCAGGCCCAGTTGTTGATAGCTCTCATACATTTTCTATGTGGAAATCGAACTTCGAATAATTTTAGCCCAATGTAATCAATTTTATTCATCATTATATTCAAACCAAAAAGTATTGAAAGTGGTACAGTGTACTTAAAATAAAAATAAAATAAGCCTTTATTACTGCTTTTCTTACAAATAACTAATCTAAACTATAATAAAACTAAATTACAGCTTGTCTCTCGAGAAAGGCCTCCTCAAAGGACTTCCAATCTTGCCTATTCCTTGCCACTCGTATCCAAGTCGATCCAGCCATCTTCTTGAAGTTGAAAGTGTACTTATGATAAGTTAAAGAATTGCACTATCTGTGTGCCTAATCGGAGTTTTCTTTCACTGCCCGCTACGTTTACGTTGTGAAGTAAAACTCGGAATGGGCACACTGTTTATATAAACTGGTAATAAGAAAATAGTCGTTGATGATCCCAGGCTCACGCACTCCTCCTATACCGGTTGTTCCACGGGGAGTGCTCTGAGGAATTATTTGAGATGATTCCAACATCTCCCTTCTATCACCGTACCACCCAGCGTCGAGGTGGAGTTCATCCCTACTATATGGAACCACCACGGTCATCCACGGTCCGTTTCAGGAACACTTTTTTGCCACACACCATCCGGCTATGGAAAGAGCTCCCCTCTTCGGTATTCCCAGAGCACTATGACTTGTCCTTCTTCAAACGAGGCTTGAGGAGGGTCCTTAAAGTTAGGTCGTAGGCAGCGACCCTCAATGTCCCCTGACATTGCAGAGGTTCATGAGCGACGGTAACCACTTACGATCAGGTGGCCCGTTGGCTCGTCTGCCAACATGGCAATAATAAAAAAAAAAGTCATCGCAGAACAGATTTATCTATCACGCAATAAAAAAAAAAAAAGAACCTTGCTCTGTGAAGCAAACTTTGAGTATGCCTGTACTAGTTAATATCAAAGAGCTTCTTAATGAACGCTTCGAGCTGCATTTTAAAGGAATTTTTGTACGTTAATTAGGCGTGTTTAGTAGGGATGGGAACAGAAACAAATCACATCGAATTCTTAGTCTTTAACAGGGTTTTGAATTTGTGGCGACCAATAATAACGCGCGAGATCCTGAATCGCGGTTACGACATTAGCAGAAATCTTCGCATATATACGACATTCGAAATCTACTACAGGGGCTTCGGCTTGACCAGGCATACATTACCTCGCCCGGTCGGAGATCTCCCTTTGGCCACTAACACTAATTCCTACAAATTTATAAAATCAGGAACATAGCGTTCTCTCTCGCCTATCCAATCCTACCGTAGGAATCATTTGCTTTTCACTGTCTCGTTTCATTTGGAATGTTTTAGTGATAATATGGAGTACACTGCTATTTTATTAATTGTTTTCAATTTTAATGTTTTATTTATACTATGTTTTAGTGTTTTTAATTTAACAAACTTTTTAAGGACATTTAATTTGCATGTGTCAATGTTAAATCTTAAATTACTGATAAATTATTGTTTTTAATTTTTTAATACTATTTGATGTTAAATTATAACGTACCTAATGACATGAATATGATGGTATGAATTAATATTTCTAATTTTGATTTCAGTTAGAACATTGTATTTTGAATTTTATTTTTATAATTGCATGCAGTAGTTTTCTGTAAGTAAAGATGCACATGTTCCTTTTTATTATTGCTTATCTAATCAATGTGTGAATTAGTGTATTCTTTGTAGAAAACTCTTAAATAAATAAATAAATTTTCGAAGACTAAAGAAATTTCACTTCTTCACTTCTCAATGTAGGTTTACAGACAGGAATAATGGTTTTCAACGCGCAGATAAAATCGAGCGTTTCTCGTTAATATCAAAACCGTGGGAAATGTGAATCAGACCGCATCGCTAAGGATTTGAGCACACGGACTCATAATTATCATTCCAAGGCCGAGAGAGACTCGAACCTGGTAAATTTCCTTGTTACGCAAATGTTTTTGCTCTCATTAGGACGTTGTAATAATACCATAGATAACGTATGCAGAAGTCAAGATGTACTAACACAGTTTAATATATGAAACGTGCTCTTTTACTGTTTCAGAACTACTTTTAAACTTTACTTTGACCAAGAAATGAAATACTTTATTTTCAACATTGATGACGTACTCATTCTTGTTGACGTCAAAAGTTACAAGCTACCACCAGTTCGGACACAAAAAATAATAATTGTAGCCACCGTCCTGAGAAGAACTGGCAAGAAACTCAGCGGGCATGTCTTTTTTTTGTATAATGAGCATTTTTTTTAGTATTTGTACAGTATTATACAAAGAACCCGAGGGAAAGCTTATGGCCCGAGTGTCCGAGAGTTCAGCCCCGCTACTCAGAATGGACCAAGTTTTCAGCTTGCCTCAAATACCTACCCAAAAATTGCCACTAACTCTCGGGCTATTATTTATATTGAATTCCACAACTAATTAATCAAAACATGACAGAAGGAAGCATGCAACTTACAGGAGATTTTGTGTATCTGAAGGTTCAAGTTAGATTTGTCCATAGCTTGACTTCTGTAACTATTCTGTGTTCCTACTTCTGTACAGACACGAACCAACCGTGTACTGTTTTAATACGATCACGATAACCGTGACCATCTTTATGTTTTAGATGGAAATAAGCATTATGAAATTGCCTTCTGTGGAGACGGGATTTAGGCTATATTGTGGAATGAATATTGTACCTATTTCAGTGACGTGCAGTTATATTTCACTAAGAATATGCAGAAATTAAGGCTTCACTTAATTGTACTTTCATGCATTTTCAACGGGTTCTTACCACGATATTTAATTAATTGAATTGTTTCGATATTTCAACGTTGTTCAACGTTCAGATTATCGAGTATGTGGAATCCAGTGCTAAACACAACAGTCACTAAGAGTTCATGCTCAGAGAGTCTTGTAGATAAAGTGAGTGTGGTGTGTCGAGAAGTGAGTTCGAGTTCCAGTGGTACTACCCAAAGGCGAACGAGAAAGAGGGTAGACAGATTTGTTTGCTCTTAAATCGACCCGCAGTATCCAGTCTTCTCGTGATCATGACGTTTGCAACAACGTTGAAATATCGAAACTCAATTAATTAAATATCGTGGTAAGAACCCGTTGAAAATGCATGAAAGTATTATAGAAAACCGCGAGTGTCTGAATAAGTTCAATTAATTATTCACAAATTAAAAGATTTATGTGCAATTTTTCACCACAACACTTGCTAAAAACGATGAAGGAAAACATCGCGAGGAAACCTGCATATCGGTAAAGGATTTTAAACATCCTTCAAAGATGTGTGAAGTCCCCAATCCGTATTGGGCAAGCGTGGTGGACTATGCGAAAGTCGTGGTGGCCGAGTGGTCGAAGCGCGTCCTTTCGAACGGGAGGTCGCGGGTTCAAATCCGGCTGGCTTGTACCTCTAAATCTAAATGTGAAAAAGATTTATGTGCAATTTTTCACAACACCACTGGCTAAAAACGGTGAAGGAAAACATCGTGAGGAAACCTGCATATCGGAAAAGGATTCTAAAAATCCTTTGAAGATATGTGAAGTCCCCAATCCGCACTGGGCAAGCGTGGTGGACTATGCCTAATCCCTCTTCTGAGGAGACCTGAGCCCAACAGTGGGCAGTAATGGGTTGGTACAGGATACAGGACAGGTGGACTATGCCTAACCCCTCTTCGGAGGAGACCTGAACTCAGCAGTGGGCAGTAATGGGTTGTTACTATACACAGGTTTTTACATCCCACAATCAATTTGTTTACATATTTTGGTTAACATACATGCAAATAATAAAAATGTTGACTATATATCGATTAAATATATCGCATTTAATCGATTTTCGTTGTTATTTTGAATCGAATTTGATAAGCTAAGGTTTGCAATGCATATTTGATTCGATGGACCGCACGCCACTAACCTACTTACATTTATACGAATTTGCTACACAAATTACGTAGTGTTTTCAAAAATAAATAATATTTGAATCAGTGCATGTTATTAAGTTGCCCAAGAGAGAATACTCCGAGAGAGATTATTCTAGACTATTTTTGTCAATAAAGATTTTTCGATCTACATTTGTGTTTTTTTTACGACATTAAACCACGAGCATTAAAAAACTATAATCCTTATCCAGTTTACTTATTATCTTGACAATTCAACACGATAAAAAAATACGGTACTTTTTACTTTCCCATCACTACGAATTATTTTATTGTATCCACAGTAAAACTACTGAAAACTAAACGTAAATCCAAATCCAATAATTTATCCAAACATATTTTAAGTTCCATCAATTGTATATCAAGCTGTAAATTAAAAAAAAAAAAAAAACAAAACCAGCCGCCAAAACCGCAACGAAAAAAAAACCCATTAGTCTATACCTCAAAAATCGTTTTTAAAATAACTGGTGTACGCGTATTTTTTTCACTGTTCGCGGTCATCGTGGACGGCCGAATGTCTTGGTCACGTACCAGGAACCACTGATGTCATTAGCGTCATTAAGCGGTAATTGCTTGATGAGCTTCTGCTGGGGACGTACTCAGGAATACTTGGGGGGCAAATTGTTAGGGGGGTCGTTATTGATCAATGTCAATTACAAAAAACATTAGGTCAATGTTTATTTGATAATTATAAAAATAAGTTTTTCTTATTGTCATGAGGCAGTATTTGTATTAGGGTAAAAACGACAAGATGGTTTTTTTTTTTTTTTTTTTTTTATGTATGTCGTGCTGGATTACCTCTGGCAGAGACCAGAGACATTGGCAGCTGACACGGCTTTTTTACGTCTTTATTTATTCAGCCTTTTTTGTTTTTATATTTAATACAGTTTTTATAATATGCGAATATTAATATTAATGCTTATTACTACATCTAATTTATCTATTTTCTTACTATATTAAGCGTCTATTTACATTGTTATTTACTTTTTAATTTAATTTACATTTTTATTTATTGTAAGATAAAACTATTTTTATTATGCTAGGTTTTAGTGCTGAACGCGTATAACTTATGCTATATGTCATCAGCACAATTGTTCACTTCAATCAAATTTACTTTATTTATTTCTTCTTATTACTTTATTTGCTAAGTTTGTAGAGTATCTCAAAAATATATCTCTGACATTTTTATTACCTACTAGCTGCCCCGCGCAACTTCGTCTGCGCCAATCTCAATTAAATGTCAACTATTCGATTTTTTTCTCACTGTAAATACCATCCTTGAACTTCATCGAGAATTAAAAAAAAACAACAATTTCTAAAATTATTATAGCCTAAGTTACTCCTTATAACATAAACTATCAGTCATTGAAAGTCAGCCCGTCCGAATCGGTCTAGTCATTCCAGAGATTAGCCAGACAGACAGTGGCCACCTTCCAGCTCCATCATCAGACCTTGACATTCATCCTCTACGCAAAGAACTCATAAAGACGCTTCATTAGAGTCTAAACGCGATGAGGTTATCTTGCTTATTGACAGAGTTCACATAGCCATCTTAGAGCTCCATCATCAGACCTTAACATTCATCCTCTACGCAAAGATCTCATCAGGACGCTTCATTAGAGCCTGAACACGATGAGGTTATCTTGCTTAATGACGGAGTTCCCATAGCCACCTACTAGCTCCATCATCAGACCTTGACATTCATCCTCTACGCAAAGATCTCATCAGGACGCTTCATTAGAGCCTGAACACAATGAGGTTATCTTGCTTAATGACGGAGTTCCCATAGCCACCTACCAGCTCCATCATCAGACCTTGACATTCATCCTCTACGCAGAGATCTCATCAGGACGCTTCATTAGAGCCTGAACACGATGAAGTTATCTTGCTTAATGACGGAGTTCCCATAGCCACCTACCAGCTCCATCATCAGACCTTGACATTCATCCTCTACGCAGAGATCTCATCAGGACGCTTCATTAGAGCCTAAACACGATGAGGTTATCTTGCTTAATGACGGAGTTCCCATAGCCACCTACCAGCTCCATCATCAGACCTTGACATTCATCCTCTACGCAAAGATCTCATCAGGACGCTTCATTAGAGCCTGAACACGATGAGGTTATCTTGCTTAATGACGGAGTTCCCATAGCCACCTACCAGCTCCATCATCAGACCTTGACATTCATCCTCTACGCAGAGATCTCATCAGGACGCTTCATTAGAGCCTGAACGCGATGAGGTTATCTTGCTTAATGACGGAGTTCCCATAGCCACCTTCCAGCTCCATCATCAGACCTTGACATTCATCCTCTACGCAAAAATCTCATCAGGACGCTTCATTAGAGCCTGAACACGATGAGGTTATCTTGCTTAATGACGGAGTTCCCATAGCCACCTACCAGCTCCATCATCAGACCTTGACATTCATCCTCTACGCAAAGAACTCATCAAGACGCTTCATTAGAGCCTAAACACGATGAGGTTATATTTCTTAATGACGGAGTTCCCATAGCCACCTTCCAGCTCCATCATCAGACCTTGACATTCATCCTCTATGCAAAGAACTCATCAAAACGCTTCATTAGAGCCTAAACACGATGAGGTTATCTTGCTTAGTGACGGAGTTCCCATAGCCACCTTCCAGTTCCATCATCAGACCTTGAAATCCATGCTCTACGCAAAGAACTCATCAAGACGCTTCATTAGAGCCTAAACACGATGAGGTTATCTTTCTTAATGACGGAGTCCCCATAGCCACCTTCCAGCTCCATCATCAGACCTTGACATTCATCCTCTACACAAAGATCTCATCAGGACGCTTCAGTAGAGCCTAAACATGATTGGCTGGGTCGATTTGGATGGGACTTTCAATGGCCGAGCTTATGTAATAAAGACTAACTTTTTTTTTTTTCATTTGTAGTAAATCACCGGATATGTGGGAGTTGAACCGCACTAAAACCTCCAACCGCTCACACTCATCGTCCAAACCCCGGCTGAGGCCAGAACCCAGCACGGGGTTTGTAGGGACGGCGCGATGCATTATGCGCTCGGCACTCTTTCCAGTCGAAATACGAATTACTCAATATAACTGGTTCAGCCGGCCACTTTAGTCAGAGCTCCAGTTGCGACGATTCACCATATAAATTGGAGATCTCTTTATGTTGGCACTTCCGAACGTAATACCCATCGACGTTATTTCGCTTATAACTTTTTAAATACTGAACCGATTTTGATAAAACAACGACTAAATGTTAAGTGAGACTTGCCATAATACATTACAAAAAACCCCAACTAAATTGGTTCAGCCGGTTCGGAGATTAGCGTGCACAAATATACAGACAAACAGACAAACAGACAAACAGATAAACAGACAAACAGACAAACAGACAAAAAAAAATCTAATTGCATTTTTGGCATCAGAATCGATAACCAAACACCCCCTGCTAGTTTTTTTTTTATATTTTCAATGTACAGAATTGACCTCTCTACGATTTTATTATAAGTATATAGATAATTTCTGCAATGTTTTCAACTTTCATTTTTGTGTCAACTACCATTTCAATCTCATACCTTTCTTTTCCATATATAGGACATTCTGTTAAAATATGTATTATTGTTTCCTTAATTCCTGATGCACAGAGACATGACGGCTCTTCCTTTAGCTTGAAGCGATTCAAGTATTCCGAAAACCCACCATGTCCTGTCATTATTTGTGTTAGAACTGGCGTAAGGTTAATATTTTGCACGAAATTGTAGGCATGCTTTATTCGTGGAAAGAAGAGCTTTGTGGTTCCAGCAGTGCTTCCAGTATCGTACCTCTGATCCCACTCGTCAAGCGTTCCCACCCGCAACTGACGCCTAACGAATGAGATCGGGCACATATCATAGTACGGTTTAGACAACATGCTGGCTGCCTCCCGTGCGAGCTGATCAGCTCGCTCATTACCGACAAGCCCTGCATGGGCCTTCACCCAATACAGAGAGACCACTTTTTTCTGTTCTATGCAGTGATTCAGGTATCTCCTTGCCTCGAAGGCAAGCGGGTGCATGTTATAAGGGTCGACAATGGACTCGAGCGAAGATCTAGAGTCACTATAAATAGCAGCTGTTTTCTCACTGTGTTCCGAGATTTCAGCGGCGGCCCTGCTTATTGCCAGAAGCTCAGCCTGATACACTGAACACGCTGAGGCCAGTTTTAGCTTGATAAATTTTGTCTCTCTTGCACTATTCCACACCGAAAAAGCGGCCCCCACCTTACCCTCGAATTTACTACCGTCTGTAAATATGCGTAGTTCTTGACTGTTATTCTGCTCAACTTGTTCTTGGTTCATGAGACAATCAAATTCGAAGAATTTCAGGCTCGCAGGATGAGGTATTTCATTAAAAGGTGTTATTTTTTCAATATTGCAGTCTAGTATAGCACAAGGAAACCCTTTTCGGGCTTCAAATAACGTGGCCACTTCTCTGACACGAAGGTCTAGAGGTAACAGGCCGGCCAACACCAGTGCCGAGTGCAAGGAGACAGTTCGGTAAGCTCTCGTTATCTTTTGGGCAAAGCCTCGCTGTACTGCATTTAGCTGTTTCCTTATTCCTAGCTTGGAAGCCGCGGGTGCCCACACAGATGCTGCATATAAAATTATTGGTTCAACCACTGATACATATATGGTTTTTATTATTTCTGGATGAAGTCCCCAGCTTATCCTAGCTGCTCGGGATAATGATCTGTACACGTTAACAGCCTTTGCGCATACATTCCTGACATGTACCGAGAAAGTCAATTTGTCATCGACAGTGAGTCCAAGTATTTTAATTTGCTTGACCAAACTCACTGGAGCCCCGCCCATTACTAGAAGTGGGTTATTGTATTTATGCTTCCTAGTAATTATCATTGCATTGGTCTTGTGTGCAGAAAAATGGAGTTTATTAAGTACTCCCCATTCCCAGGCATAAGCAAGAGCATCATTAGCCTGATCCTGTACCTCAATCGCTGTATCACCGCTAAAAACAAGGACCACATCATCTGCAAAGGCCTGCACGTAATAACCCCTACTCTGGAGTCCCCTAAGCAAGGGATCCAGTAAGAGATTCCAAAATATCGGTCCGCCTATAGATCCCTGTATGCATCCCTTTGTGGTACTCCGACAGCTTTCTTCTCCCATGTATTTTATTATCACCCGTCTATCTTCTAGGTAGCTATCAACAATTTTGCGAATGTTCAAGGGGCATTTTTCTTCGGCCAGTCTCACTCTTATTTTCGGCCACCATGCATTATCGAAGGCGCCCTCTATGTCCAAGGAAACCATCGTGATCAGTTTACGTTCACATAACCTGTTTCTGATGTCCCTCAATAGAACATAGAGGGCGTCTTCCGTACCCTTTTGAGGCATAAAACCGAATTGCATCTTGTTTATTTTAGGGAGCACGTGCCATTTTATTCTTTGAACCAACATTTTTTCCAAAATTATGCCCATAACTGAAAGTAGACCTATTGGCCTATATGATTTCGGGTTCGAGTAATCTTGTTTTCCAAGTTTTGGGAGAACTATAACTGCCGCCTCCTTCCATAATCTGGGGAAGTGACTTAGTTGGAGGCACTTATTTGTAAGTGCCAGGTAAATCTCCGGGTTAACGAAAATCACTTGCTGACAGATATCGGCCGTGAAACCATCAAGTCCTGGGGCTTTTTTTGGATTGAAACTTTCCACAGCTTTCTTGAGTTCATCTACTGTGAATGGTGGATCACATGTCTCAGAATGTTCTCCACAATTCACTTCTTTAGCTCTTTGCCTGATCTGCTGATGCATAACTGTTTCGTCATTTGTTATATCTGCTGGGTAAAATGTTTTCGCTAGTAGATGGGCGGAATCTTGATTATTTAACATTTTCCCATCGTCAACAAGCGGCTGATCCTCCTGTTTTCTTGCTGTTCTTCCAATAACCCGATATATTCCCTGCCACATAGTTTCTCTTTCTTGTTTCCTACAAAATTCTTTCCAACTTTCAATCCGTGCTCTTTTCGCTTTCTCTTCATAGTTAATTTTTGCTTCCAAGTATATCCCAACAACGTACTCCCGTCTATCTGCCGCCGCACACCGGACTCTGCGTTTCTTGGTAACCACTTCCTTTTTCAGCTTCTCCAGCTCTTCACTCCACCATGGTAATTTATATGTCTGTTTATTTTGTTTCTTCTTAATAGTTTCGTCTGCTGCTTCTTTGACTGTTTTCATAAATGTTTGTACTGTTTGTTCTAGTTCAGCTGTGTTATTGATTTTCTGGATTTCTATTTCGTTGATTTCGGCTTCTGTTTGTAATTGTTTCAGTTTCTTACGAAACTGTTCCCAATTAACATTTTTTGTAGCGTAAATCCGTGTTGTCCTTTGGGCACTATTGTTATTAGGTTTAGTTGAAACAATTTGAAATTTTATGGCGTTATGATCAGAGCTCGTGAGACTGTCATCTACCATCCAATTTTTAATATGCGGCAACATGTCAGGTGAACAAATTGTTATGTCTATGATACTTGTTAAAAGTTTTCCCCCACGTACCGTTTGAAATGTTGGTGTTGTTCCTGTATTGAGCACTTCAAGTCCCATCTCATCCACAGCTCCAGAAACTGTTACTCCTCTGCCATCTATTTTACCACTGCCCCACCACGTACTTTTGGCGTTGATGTCACCTCCCATTATGACGCGATTTGGTCCAAGTTCGGTCATTATTTTTCGCAAGTGGTTGAGATACGGGTCAAGGGCCATGTCAGGCTCAAAGTATAATGACACCATGACTATTTCTCCTATTCCGATATCGATTTTCACTACTGCGATATTATTAGTTGTAAGGGTAACACACGGCACCACTGGTAATTCGTCGTCAAAGACAATAATGGCTGCCTTCACAACACCACCACCACTGCAGTTATTTTGAAAAACTCTTACTCCTGTGGTACTTCTAATTTTATTCTCTTTACCCACATAAGGCTCCTGTATTAAAGCAATTGTCTTTTTATTTCTTCCGACAGTTTGCAGAAACTCATCATGAGCTAGTTTCTTTCGCTGGAGATTTGCTTGGACTGCTGTGTAGATGTTTACTGTTCTTGTGCTGCCCGGGGCCACCTTAGCAATAGGCTACCGAGGATCTTGCTAAAATTTCCCATTTTTTTCTGATTGGGCATTCCGTACTAAATGCATTATGGTCTACAATATCTGTTTTTGCCTTTATACAGTTTGAACAGCTTGGGGGCGTTGCTGATAGCCACTCTGCACAATCTATCTTTAAGTGCGAACCGCCGCAATGGCTACACGTGTCAAGGCCTTCACAGCAAAATCGTTTGCTGTGACCATAGCCAAGACAACGCGAGCACTGTATCAGCGGTGACTGATCGGCCACTTTAATCTTCTGCAAATCTATGTGCACCACACCCGCCGCCGTCAAGCGACCCCAGATGAATGGAGACACTCTCACGACAACATGTGACGTAAGGGGGTTTCGTGCTTTACGCCTGAACCTAACTTCCATTCGGTCTGATTCACTGTTCATGTCCTCCAAAAGATGTTTGTTTTGGACTCGTATAGCCTTCATAATATCGTCATTAGTGTTTATTTGTAATACACCGTACAATATTATTAAAGGATCTTTATTTTTTATCTCTTCTAGATGTAACTGTTCTCCCACTCTGCTTATTCTTTCTTTAACTTTTTCTACTTCTTCTTTCGATTTGCATCCTATTATTACCTTCTTGTCTCTGGCCTTTCTTACTTTGTCAATTTTTAATCCTTCTTCTTTTGCATTGACTGCCCCTCTGATTCTTTCCAGAACTTGTTCACCAGTTTCCATTTTATTTTTTGATGATATTATAACGGAGTGAAAGACTTCTTTTTCTTGGTTTAACCTTTTACCCAATCCCGAAACTACATTTGCATACGTTATTTTTCCCGTTTCCATTAGTTCACTATTTTTCTTCATTTCTTCCTTTAGGTTATATATTTCCTCTTTAGTTTCTTTTAAAAGTTTACTATTTTCATCGAGTTTAGAAATCAAGTCTACTTCATTCTTGTTTACTCTTTTATCTATAGCTATAGTTTCGATGCACTGGTCCTCTTCCTCGTGGCTTTCACTAACTAATTCTTCATATACCTTACCTTCTTCCGCTTCTTTCACCAGCTTTGTCATTTTCTCCATAACTTTTAGTATTTCCGTTTTTATTTCACGCTTAAGGTTTGCTGCGCTCTTAAGTTGTAGCTGTGTCTTTATTGACTTAAGAAGTGCTACTGCCTCTGCAGTTCTATTTTTATGTTTTGTCATAACCAAAGTATATGTGATATTTTCCTGTTCATGTAAGTCAGGTTTGAAGGACGGGTTTGGTTCCTTGAGTTTTGCCTCAATTTCTCCAACACTTCTCCTGACTTTTGTCACCTTTTCCGCCTGCACAGCTTTGTCAATTGTCTTAGAGGATCCAGCCGTTTGTATTTTATCCTGTTTTTGTGATATTTTTTCGACCTCAGTGTCTGGAGATTGTTGTTTTGTTGGGGTTCTGTATCCAAACATCTTACTCGGTATAAGCACGACACACAACGTCAAAATTTACTTATTTACTTATCCAGATGTAAAGGGTCTGGTATCGAAACGTGTTTTGGGAATACAGTTTTATATATTTAATATTTATGTACTTACGGCGTAATATGTATGTGTTTATATATATATATATATATATATACTTATAGTTACGTAAATAATATATGATCATATACTTATTGTATAGTGCCTTGCCTTGCGTTACTCAAATGTATGACTAATAAAAATCCAATTGTAAAATGAATGAACAACTGTATGATGACAAACAACAAATATTGTCATATGCTAAGAGAGTAATATTATATAAATAATGAAATGATTATGTATTTACAATTCGTGGGTTATTGTGTCAAACGAAAGTTCGGTGTCAATAATTTACCAGCAAACTTCAGGTGTGTCATAGTTATACTAAAACATTACTATACAAGTTGTACAACTCACAGAATCAACAATCAAAAATAGTAGGGTATGTGAGTATATGCCTCAGTTAAATAAATGTCAGTCACTTTAGTATCTAACAACCGCTAATTACGACTGTTTGTCAACAATACGGTCTCACCATCTCTCACAATCTTATTAAATTATTTTTACAATATCTTAACAAACATTAAAATTTAACAACAATATTATAATATTATAGTTCGTAACAACGTAGTCTTTCTCGATCTGCGACAGTAAGTCAAAAAGCGACACTCGCGTGACGTAGCACTCATGCATCAGCTGATGAACGAGACAGGCGATGTTGTCGGCGTTGTCGCTCGCTCAGCTGTTTGCCTAGCAACACAAGCGGGTTACACCGGAACGAAATGCGAGATAGCCTGACTTCAGTTTTTTCTTTGTATCTTCGTTATCTTTTACCACAAAATGTTGAGATTTGGTAGGAAGCTGGAGGCACCAATTGACCCCCGAACCACAGATTTAAATTGCTGTGTCACAGCGATGAATCGAGCAGCGTGCGCAATTGAAATTAGGTTTTTATTTAATATCTAAAATACTCGGCCAATCGCCGAGTGATTTTAATTTTTTTTTGATATTCGTATAGGACTTATCTTTACGCACACTATGATATATCACACGCGTATATTCACTACACTTTCCTTCTTTATTTGATTTTTAAATACGGAGCGCCTTGAAACACTGCTTCACGTATGATCGCTCGATCGAGTCTCCGACAAGATGGTTAAGACTAGGTAAATATATTGTAAGTGTAATCATTGTTTATTTATGTACAAGTAACATATATTATATTATGCATCCAAGAAAGCGTAGAAGTACATAAAATTAATCAATAAACTATTATAATGATCATAAACGAAGATAATGTTAAAATGGTGCCATTTATGTGCAGATATAAATAAGCTTTATTTTATCTCAGCGTTTAAGTATAAAATTAATAATTGTATTTTATTGATATGTACTACTAAAAAAAAAAGTCGTAAAAGCATGAGTGAAAGCATAGACAATTAATATATTTTCATAAATTACAATGCATTCCCCATTTAGGAAGTAAATACAGCAAATAAGTTAGGCTTATGTTACAGTTTTCTTGAATTCTCTAAACGAAAACACATTCTTTTTTACAAATAACCCATGTTTATTTTCATAGTAAACGACTCGGGCGTTCTAATTACTAGTCCAAGCTTCTTAGTCCAGATTAAGGGGGTCGTAAAACAGTTTACTATATCACTCGGCGCAATTTTTTTGTATCTAGGAAAACCAAATTTTTTAGACAGACACTATAAATGACAAGCTAGCCATGATTTCTTTTGACAATTTTAAACCCTCATAAACTCTTACTTTGTTTACTAAAAATAATTATATAAGGATTTTTCCAGGTACATCTTTGTTCAAGGTACACCGCGGCACCCCCTTTACGGCACACTGATATAGCCACTCAACTGGGAACGTCACTATTCGCTAGATCGCGAAACTGGGGGTCGGAATCAATACCGTGTTTGAGCCCCTTTTTAAAAATATTTTTTTCCAATCATTTTTAATTTTGATTTTTAATTAAACCTTATATTTTTGTTAATCTTTATTACTAAACGACGCTGTATTGCATTTACAGCGAAAATATATCATCTACGTAAAATATGAGACGATTAAAAAATGTAAACAAAACTAGTTTTAGAACTGTGCTCAATTTTGGTTCGTGCGACAGACCTGGCAAAAGTAAACAAACCAATTTGGTTGCCGATCCCAGTTGAGTGGATAGGCACAAATTCAGTCTGAGTCCGTCTCTGTATCAAGGTAGAGTGCAAGGCCGGGCTCTTCTAGAAGTATTCATCATTAACGTAATTTCTTTCTATTATTAACACAACGCGTAAACATTTCATTGTCACATAAAATGTTCTAGATATTTTTTTTGTGTTTTCGTCTTACGCAAGGTATGTGGTTGACATAATATTTTTGAGTTCTTATTCTTAGATATAGGTTTTTAGCGCAACCTTATTTAGGAATTGTTTACAAGATCATTTGAGAAAACAAATACTTATTTAAAAATATAATACTTGTGTGGGATTATTTTTACGTCCACGAGGCCTACATGACAATAAAAAAAAAACTTATTATTGAAGAGAGTCTTCGAGAGGGTTCTTAAGAGGAGTTAGTATGTAGTGGTCCCGTAGTTCCCTCTGACTTTACAGAAGTCTATGAGCGACTGTAACCACCAATCAGGCCACCATCACTTACTATCATTGGATGATCAGCCTACAATATTTTTGGAACGAAGTTCCTTATCGCGCGTTGTGAAAGGGGGTTAGACGGAAAAAATTCTTACGAAAAGTTGTCACGCCCCTTTTTTAGTTTTAGATGATTATTGCTAGATGGCGCTGTGATCAAAATCTTTTAAAACACGTTGCTTATCGCGGGTTACGTTAGGAAAAAAAAATTATAAGATATCTTTTAATCGAAAGGAACTTCGTTCTATTCGGGTGTCCCATGTCACCTCTCAAGTTTTTAAACATATTTTTCTTCCATTACTCCAAATGTAACTTTGTCGTTTATTCAACAAGTATATTAACTCATTATAAAGTTCGTAAATGTCTTGATACAAAGTGTGTATTTATCTTAAACGTATCATTTAAGTTCGAGGTTCCTGTGCCTTTGATTGACATTAGCGAAACGGGAAGTGCCATTACCGAAATTATCGCTTTTTAAATAATAATCAACGATAAATCTTTACATTGAGTACAGCAACAGAATATATTTACAGAAGTATGTAGTACAGAATTGACGTTATTTTTTTAACAATTTCATTTAATTTTCATTCAATTGTATTTATTTTATTATATTTTTATTTATTTGGTTATTATTTTAATTTGATTTTATCTAACTTTATTTTATTTTAATTTTTGATCTGCTGTAATACGCGATCGTGAATGTTATGCTCACCTATAATTAGTGTAGCTGCTTGTATGTTACCTTAAGTAATTTTTGTTATAAATAAATATGAACTGTAGATTCTTGTTCTGTACAAGAATGTGTGAGTCTTTAACAGTAATGAAATTTATTTTATTATTCCGTTTATAAAATTGTAGGTAATAGCTGTAATTAAATCCATAGAAAAGTTTAATAGGTATTTGAAATTAAACAAATTTTGATGTTATTATGAACTACACACCTACATAAAAAAAATCCAAATAGATTCAAAGAATTCAACTTATGTTAATATTGTAATCATTGTTTGAAATGGGCTCTACTATTTTCGTGTCGTAAAGTCATCAAGTGCAATTTTTATTAAGATGTATTTCTGCACAGTCATTATGCTGTGGTGCAGCGGGAATTGGATGAACAATGAATGAATACAATTATATAAAATGTCAGCGTACTGGCAGATAATGTTTTTATGGGTCACTTAGGGCGAAGTTTATACTTTTAAATCTTAATATCGAAAAAAGTATTTTTCTCTGTTTTTAAATTATTTGTCAGATTTTATTTGATTCATTACTTTGAGTGTTTATTTATTTAAAGAAACATCAACAGTGTAACTTTTTAAAAAGATACAAATTATAATTTTCGTAATATTATTATGTAAACCTTTTTACGATGTTCAAAACATTCATAACAATACATTGATTGTTTCAATTCAAGGAAATTTTAAAAAAGTATGAATTTGACTCAATAGTGTTATAAAATGACAGATATTTTTTTTAATTTGTCATGTAATTGGATTAGACAATGATTTTGTATATTTAACTACAGGTTCTAAAAAGGAGACAACAGCAAAAAAAAAATACATGAAAAATTTTGCAACAGACGCTTCCCAAAAACGCAACAATAACTTACAAAGTAAGTCCCAACCATCTCAATTTTAAATCATTACTGTGCCAATCAACTTCATCATTATTAAGATGAACGTAAATCAATCCAGGCTTAATCACTAGGAAGACGAGTTACTGTAGAAACAAAGTTAATTTCAATAAACGTTTTAAAACATGCGAATGCATTCAATCATTTTAATGGCGACCTTTACTTGAATGTTTCATTTTGATGCTACCCTTTTTACATGATGAGAGAATAATGTATAGAACATCGAATGATTTAATTAATATAAAAATATTTTTGTGCATAAAGAATAAATAAAAAACGAAGTGTTTAAATCTTAATCTTAGTGTTAGTGAAATAATAAGGGAACATAACCTAAGAAATGGTATTTATCTATTTTTATTTATTTTTTATTTGGTACTGCTGCTGCTGCCCGCGACGTCGTCTGCGTGAACCCTATGACCCGTTTTTTTTCATTTTCCCAACTATTCGATTTTTTCTCGTAAAAACCATCCTTGAACTTCAACGAACATTTAAAAAAAAGATTTGGCCAAATTGGTCCAGGCGTTGTTGAGTTATGCGCTTACCAATACATTCTGCGATTCATTTTTATATTATGGATTTATCTATTACAATCATAGGCCTTTATAATGCTTTTGAGATATTACGTAGTGTAAGTGAAGTAGAAGATATTGCTGTTTTAACCGCGTTAGATGATATCGTTCCTTAGACTCAACTTCATACTATACAGGCGCAAAACTAAGTTTATTTTCAAGTTTTTTTTTGCACAAATTAAAATCCATGTTGTATTATATTGAAACTTACGGATTCTTCGTAAAACAATCTGTGAAGAACGTACCTGTAACAAAAAATAAATTATGAAATTATAAAGTAAATAAAACATCGTAAACATTCCTTAACTTCTACTTTATGTTACTAGTCATTCATATGTGTTAGAGAAGTACTCTTCAAACGTACAATGGACTATAAAGTCTTATTATTAAAAAAACAAAACTTGAGAGGTGTCATGGGACACCCGAATAGAACGAAGTTCCTTTCGATTAAAAGATATCTTATAATTTAAAAGGAACATGTTTTAAAAGATTTTGATTACAGCGCCATCTAGCGATAATCATCTAAAACAAAAAGAGTGTCGTGACAACTAAAAAAGTGTCGTGACTACTTTTCGTAAGATTTTTTTCCGTCTAGCCCCCTTTCGATAACGCGCGATAAGGAACTTCGTTCCAACTAATGACTAACTCCAAGACAATTACAGATTAAGAAGAAACTAAACGTATCAATAAAGGGATTGCGTATTTTCCGTTTATTATTGGAATATACGGATCCACAGAAGAGAAACTAATGTAATTAGCGTTCTCCAGGTTAAATACCGAACGTATACTGAGCTAAGTGTACCTCAACTAGGGTATAAGGTAAGTGTGTGAGACGAGAACGTGTGTTATGCGCGCATCCTGGTGTCTTGGAACTCACCAGATAGTTTTAATTCTAATTGCGTTCAACCAAACAGAGACATGACTCAAATATTTAATGCTGTATGAACGGTTATTAGGAGACAATTTCTCAGACTTGAATCTTAAGATCAAATATTGAAAACAAGTATCTAATGCTTTTAGCATGCCATGGAACTTAAGCTGTCTAGGTTTTCAAAGTCAAAGTTGATGCCATAGGCATCCTCTGCCAGTTTATCTTTCAGTAATGTAGAGATGAACTTATTATTTGGCATTATGAGAGAAACTGTACTAAAAACATAGTATCATACAGGTCAGTTCAAATATCGAATTTTCTCGAAGTGATTTAATCAACAACTCACGAGTTTAAGAGTTTCAGTCAACGCATTCCAGTCCTACTGTTAACTACACGTCGCCTCAGTGCTTGTTTGGCCATCTGCACTCGAGCAAATTTTACAGGAGACAGCAAACAAGCACGGAATTTTCGTTAAGCGGCGTGTTGAGAAACAAATTGAAATGAGATTTTTATTGTTTTAGAATTGAATATTTAAAAAAAATATCTTACCAGTCGGATGGAAATTTTATTCTTTATAATATTGCATTAAAAAGTCATTTTCGTAAAAAATGTCAGATTGGCCAAACAAGCACTGAGGTGACGTACAGTCACACAAAATTACAAAATTATCAAACACGACACAACTAGGAGTCGAAACGTTCGTGCATACTATTCCTATTTCCACACACATTCGGATGACATTTTGTCGGGCGAGTCGTGACTACAAAATGACAGGTCGTGGCATTCACAATGTATTTTTCGCTTTTGCGAAACATTTCGTGATCGGTAACGGGCTAACAATCATTCCTGGATATATCGATATAATCGAAATAGGTCGGCTAAGTCGAACGGTGCCGCGGGTAATGTTTGCGCAATGTATCATACAAATTTTGCTGAAAATGTAAACATTAAATTTTGAACGGTGTATCATGTTGGATATATTCGTTTTAACTTTAAGATTGGAAGTGTACTCTTGTATGTACAGTTTTTTTTTTAATTTTTGTCGTTTTTTGGAAAGAGGTTGAGGAGGAGGAGGAGACAAATGTGTTGTTGAATGGATGGCATAAGTTTCAACAGTTCAACAGTATATGCACAACATCCAATACCAAAATTTTATCTTTTACTTTTAAATCTTCTTTTAGAACATTACCCAGAGAAATTAGGACTGCAAAAAATTTAAAGCAACATCACATAGCTAAAAACTAAACCGTACCCTGATTTTAATAAAATTATGATCACCTACCTACGAGTACCTACTACTAAAATATAAATCATAATGCTCCCATCTCTACCACTCCCCAAAGGATCACGACATGTATTTTTAGTCCCGCAGCTATTATGGCCGTTTTTTACCACACAACATACCACAGCCGTCGGTTCAACAGTTCCGGAGAAACGGTTAAGGGAAGCAAAACACGCCACTAATTGTTTTTATAAACGAGACCAACGGCGCCTCGCTGAATGCTTGTGGAAATATACTAGTTAATAACTTGGAGATGAATGAGAAAGATGCACTTAAAATAGATTATGTAAAAAAATGTAGTAGTTGGATAAGATAAGGATCGAATTGACGAGATATTAATATCTGTAGTTATGCAGAGCATATTAAGTATTTTGATGAAAGGAAAAACATAATAAACGAGGCCATCAACATCTAATGTGTCATCAAATTGACTTGATAAAATAATTGGTGCAAATTCTTCACAAGAAAATATTCGTCTTTATACAACACTAAAATAAGTTCAGACACGACCACGTCGGATGCAAACTGTTCAGAACAGGCCATGCATCCCATGGGACAGTGACAGTTGACAACATATCCATTGTCAGTTGAGACATCACAAAGGACGAAACCTTCAGTTGTTTGAACAACTTATTTTAAACTTATTCAGACACTCGCGGCTTTCTATAATACTTTCATGCATTATTTTAAGCTTTACTAAAGCTCAGTTCATTTTTGTTGTTTATTGAAAATTTTATATCTTCCTCATTGTGCCAAAGAGGAATAAGGATTTAATCCATATCGAATCCATTATTGACAATTTAGCTTAATTGTTATGTAATAAAATATTAATTTAATTAACATTCTTTTGTTTTGCGTCAATATTATTAACTTCCTATGTTTCGTTGATTAGATTTTTATTGATCACCTTAATGCCAGTTTTTGTACGTAATTCATTTATCTTCGCATCTAAATCATGCAGTTTGTTTTAATGTACAATTGTTTTGTTCAGCTCTTCGTTTCCAGACGTATATTAAACGGATATTGTGAAATTTTCGAAGGTATTGTATGGTTCTTCAATAAAATCAGATTAGTCGGCTCATAAATGTCAACGGTGCAGTGGTGGTTGGGAAACAATAACGTTCGTAGGAAATGCCACACTGCTGCGGTCGAGTGGCGCAAGTTTGAAATGAGAACGGATATTTCATGGCGAGGAGATAAGTTTGGTGCTGAAAATTGAAAACAATGGTGTGGTTTGTGAAATAGGACCAGTGTTAGTTAGATTTAACGAATAATAAACTATGGTTGATTGGGAAGAGGGAACTGTGAACGAAATAGCAAGATCCTAACACGAAACTTGTCCTTCTTCAAACGAGGCTTGAGGAGGGTCCTTAAAGTTAGGTCGTAGGTAGCGACCCCTCAATATCCCCTGACATTGCAGAGGTTCATGAGCAACGGTAACCACTTCCTATCAGGTGGCCCGTTGGCTCGTCTGCCTACATGGCAATAAAAAAAAAATGAAAATGAATGGTAGGTAGCGGCTTTAATATAAATAATGATAAGCCATATCATATGTAAGCCATAAGTTCAACTGTGTTAGAAATACTGTTTTGGATAAGGAAAGCAAAAAAATGACTTCTACGTTACAATTTGGTTGTAGTGAAAAAAGTTAATTTTCACTGAAAAAATTCCTAAATTATAAGTCATAGTGAAATTGTAGTACAGCTCATTAAAATATAACTAAAAACAAAAACAAGGCCTACAATTAATCAAGCTATTACAGCTCTACCTTTTGTTAACTCACTTTCAATACACCTAAGCTGCATTCAATTGCAAAAATACACTCCGATACAGCTTAACAATTCTAACTTTTCATATATGGGATAAAAATTTGTTGTGATATATCTACATCCGTGTATGGAAGTGGGCGGAGACGACGAGGGCCTCACATGAGTCAACAGATCCTAGCAACAGTACATTTATCATATGTGAAATTCTTATAACCTATTGTGGGACTTAGGAAATCTTATGTATATGACTAATAGACAATCTTAAAGGGCATCAACTTATTGTTCTTGAGTTAGGTTTTGTTTTCGATTCAGGAGTGATTGACGATTGTGAGGGGATTGCTCAAAAGTTTTCTATCATCAAAGTTGATAAATATAATAATAATAAGAGCGAAAGCTTCGACCATCATCTAGAGAAGCTTTCGCTCCTCGGCTGGGTAAAGGGCCTGATTCAGAAGGCGGTCGTTCTTGACACGGCGCGTATTGTGAGGAGGTTCCTCTCTCTTGAGCCCTGACTACTGATGTCTTGGGTCGTAGACTCCGCCTGCAGTGGCCCACTGTTTTTTATATTGTATTTTTAAATTTATTTTTTTGTAAATGTTTTTTTTTTTAATATAATGTAAAAAATAAGCTAATAAATGGATATGAAAAATAATAATAATAAGCCTTTAATCTGAACCTTAAAGTATAACCCTAAGTTCAGAGTGCCTCTTGGCATAGGCCTCCTCCAATGTCTTCCACTGCAGCCGGTCGCCTGCTACCCTTCTCCAGTATGGGCCGGTTGTCTGCTTCAAGTCATCTTTCCATCTTTTATGTGGTCGCCCTCTGCACCTCCTCCCATCTCTTGGATACCAGGGGGTCACAATACTGCTCCATTTTTCCTGTGGGCTTCGTAACATGGTACGAAAGTTGATAAAACTATAGCAATAACATTTAAATATGCTTCCGTTGCAGAAACATTGCTTACAACTGAAGAAACTCCTTAGGCAATGAAAAAAAAATGAAGGTACATTTCTCGTTGTATCAAAATAAAGACTAATTGTATCGCATGAGCACTTTTTAATAACGGGAAAAGTTCATTGTCCGCAACAAGATTCCCGACACAGAACCATTAAACAACAAAAATAAACAGACAAAAATCGCCATAAATCTCAATGAACATTGTTTACAAGAGTTAACAGCAACAGACGAGCATTCAAGCGCCGCTGTACATGAAACACGAGGAATAAAAGAAAAAACATAATTATCAAAGCCCTAAACGTAAGATAATGGGGAACTAATTGCTACTAAACGGTCCATTCAGACATTCCAGCGTTGGACAAAAAGTTTATTAACCACGTTTAAGATAGAGTAAAATAACTTTGGATATTTTATATGATATCCATAGAATTATTACATCTGGAATCAACATCATGAACAACAGAATGAAGCCAATTTAAAGTGCACCGATCGCGCGTAACTACACGATATTCTGGCGTTAGTGTACCGATGACACTCAATTTGTTTAACACACTAATAAAATATTACATACACATAAGTTCTTTAAAATTTCACTTTATTCTTTCTGATGTTGATTTAAAATATCTAAATATCACTTTACATTGGCTTCATTCTGTTATTCATGATGTTGATTGCAGATGTAATAATTTTATATGATATCATGATTCGTGCATTTGTTGGATGAAATTATACCGATCTCCTTTTATCGTTTGCGAAGACGTAGGCTCATATAATAGTATTTAATATGGAGTAGGAATAGTCTAATGAACTATATGTACTCGTATGTTTGATTAGAATTTTATATTACTTAACATTTTTATGTCGCAGCATAAAATGCTTTTCATTTCCTTTTTAGCTTTGTATATTTCCAATCATCTACTTTATGAATCTCGAATTAATGAACTACAAACTTACTTTATTCATCTATACATGTAAGTGAAATGAAATGAAATGAAATGAAATGAAATGAAATTTATTTACTTAAAAACTTTGGTTTTGGGATTAACATTGATCCCCGCACTAGGTAAAACCTGTATTGCGGGCGATACGAGCGTTTACATATTATTATATCATAGCTTAACCTAAAGTACGCCATCGTCACCTCATAAAAGTAGACAAAAAATAAAATGATATTAACTAAAAATTTAAAAAGAAATAACATGCAACAACACATATAAATATTGACAAAAAACAAGAAAAGAAAGGTTTGCATGTGTGTGTAAGTGTTAAAGTATGTGTGTGCGTGTGTTTGTGTTTGAGTGTGTGAGTGAATGTGAGTATGTGTGGTAGGGTGAAAGCGAAAGGGAAAAGGATACAATAAAAATTTAGCGAACAATTCACCGTCAATGGATTAGACTTAAGTGGGAGTGCAAAATGGATCACAACACTGGATGCATTTCTTTCATTACGATACTCTTTTACCAACTTTCGTTTTACACTTTAGAAGCTAATCTTCCATACTTCAGAACATACAGGGTAGATAAAATATTAGGGGTGTGCGAATATCGTTCGAATCGAATGAAATTCGAATGGGCTAGATGTCAGATTTTGTGTTTTTTGTTTGTGTGATTGTAAAAACTTACGTTCTCTGGTCAAAACATTAAGTTCTTGAGAATCATCATTTGGCATCAAGAATCTCCCAATTTCGAGCTTAATATCTTCTTCAATTTCTTTTACTTTCTCTTCTTTGTTAAAATATTTTTTGTACCGAGGATCCAGAAAAGTGCTTTTCTTAAAAATAATATCACGATCAACTTCACAAAATCTGACATCTAGCCCATTCAAGATATTATCTACAAAATACAAATTCTTGTCCTATTTCCGATGCATCGTCGTAGTCAAATTCGATACTATTCGAAATTTTGAATAATCCGAAGATTCGTAAGTTCGAATTATTCGCACACCCCTAGTAGATATATAACCTTCTTCAAGCCGAAGAGGGCTGAAATTAGAAATTATTTTGTTTTTGGAATTGCTTAAACTTTTTTCAATATTTGGGACCTGTATGACTATCATTGCGGGTTACTGTATAAAATCTAGCTGTCTAAATAATATTCAGAACATTTCACAGACCATCTATTACAAACGCTTTACAAACCCCAGTTCGTATTACTATGTCGAGTTCTGTTGTAGCAATGTTAATGTTTCCATTGTTTTCTGGTGTTCATGTAATTTATATGTATTTTTTGCTGGTTAGCTCATTTATAGCCATTTGAATTTCCGTAGTATTGTTCAAGTTAATTTTGTTAATAGCTAGCTAATTTGTTTGTTTGCAGAAGTTTGTAATCAACTTTATAATTTACAAACAGTGCTTGTTTTGGCTTTGTAACACCGAAAACATTTTTGTGTTAATAAACATAACAATAAAGATAAAGGTGGGTGAATTATAGGTTACTTTATCGATACTATAGGATCGAATTAGTGTAATGGCATTTACTGAAGATATATTAGATGCACTTATTTTAGTTTTAAATATAGGTATTGTCGAGAACTTTAGCTCATACAAAGATTTAGCAAATCATTAGTGTCACGGAGTTATTATTTTTTTTTTTTTATTGCCATGTAGGCAGATGTGTTTTGTGTGCTAAGTAGTATGGATGGAATCAGATAGTGTTTTGTTTCTTTATTTTTATATTCTTTATTTTTATTTAGCGTTACTAATTTTATTTTCTTGTTAAATAATTTAAATTCTTGGTATTGTCTCTGGCTGTACAAACCATTTGTAATCTCTTATTACGGTCTCCCGCGATACAGGTCTGACCTAGTGCGGGGACCATTGTTAAAGATCAGTTGTCTGTTAAATTTTGTTAATAAACTGTTTTGTATTTGTATTTTTGTATGCATAATAATAACATCAATAATCTCTGAAAAAGCAACTTAACAAGAAATCAATCATAATAACAAACTATTCCATGTATTTAATCTAATAACATAGCAAGATGACACCAGTCGCGTGCCTCGACATCTATATTGATAACACATGACCACACACGGTACTGCACTCACTGCTGATAAAGTATAATTAATAGTTCTAGTAGCAACACTTAACTTCTATTGTAAGATTTATGAATTTAGTATCATATCGTCTAGATTGTAACTGCCGTTAATTTCGGAAATCTAACCATGCGAGTCAAAATAAAATAAAATTTGCTCTAGCAAAGTCACACATACACATTTCCCGAAATTCGAATTCCTTTCAAAAGGCGGGAGCGAATGTCAAATTTACATCGTATAGTTAATTAAGTATTCTGTGCCAATAAGATAAATTACTTAAGGGTATATTTTGTTCAAAAATCAACTGTTAGACTTCTAAGTCTGAACTTAGAAACTCTAAAAAAAACTCTTCACTTACAAACTTTCATCACACTCAACACATAATATGCAGAAAGAACACATTCATCATATAAATGAAGAGTAACGAAGACCTCAGCTTCACACCAACCCTTTCTCATTAACTGAAACTTTACACCCAACCACAACCATTGTTGCAATTACACAAAAAGCCGAAGCGACAATTCCCTAGACATTGCAAAGAAGTTGCAGAAATGTTACACTGTAGTTAAAGTAACCCTTGTTACAAAACAGCTTTGATATAGAAGTCAAGGTACAGGCAAAACGTGCAATAAACTACTACCTGCTTTGTCTGCTTCAGAAAAGGGATATAGCTTACAGTCTTTCTCAACAAATGAACTATTCCACACTGAATATTTTTTTAAATAGATTAGACATAGACATCGTTTATTTGTGATGAAAACAGGTATAAAATTACAGAAATGAAAAATAAAAAAAACAAACATGGAATAAATAGTTTTCATCACGAACCAGTCAGCAACCACCAACTCAGCTTAATGTTATATGTCACCCCCAACCGACATATAACGCTGATTTTCAGTTTCAACTGGCAGTGACGTCACAAATGTTATTTAAAATAAAAATAAGAAATTAAGGAAAATAACAATAAGAAAAACACAAAAAGATTAGTGATTCTTGACTTTATACAAACGAACTCCTCAGGTTTATAATATTAGTATGGATTTTCAACCAGTAATAAAGTATTCGTGAGTGAGTTAAAAACAGATTTGCCACAGAGCTAAACAAAACCTTAAATTTCATTAAATTAGTTGAACTTGATGATTAACATTCAAAATATATTTATCAAGACTTAAAACGAAATAGCCCAAAGAGTCTTAGTCCATTTAGGTCTAAACCTTGTAGGACTTCAAATATCTGAGTTGGCAAAGTTTATGTTGTCTTCTGTACATTATAAGTATTCAACCCTCGCGTGCACTCCGCCCTACGCGTTAATCACCCCGTCTGGTGATTGTTCGTTTCGGCATATTAAACTTCCCTTGCGGTCTGTAGCGAAATGAATTGGAAATACCAGTAATGCGGCTTGAAATGATTTATTTTAGAGATTAAATAGGTTTTTATGTGTTTCATTAAATTGGAAACTTTATTATAAAAGTCTTCCCCGAAACCATTTATTCCTAAATTATTTTCAGTGATAATCCCTGTGGCCTACACAATTTGTTTTAGTACAACTTTCGATATCATTGTATCTGTTGAAATTAGTAATCATACTCAAATTTTGTAACAACGACGAATGAATAACATCGACATCATTAAGATTATTCAACCACAGAAGCGATAGACGTAAAAGGGAACACCACAAAGTTGTTTACGTTCAACAAATCATTGGATTCGGAATTCCACACAAATACATCAGACGGGGATCCACACGTAATTTACGACGCCAAAAAAGTGACGTTTATCCGCTGCGGAGGCGCCGCAGTGACAATAAAACCGGGCTGTCATCACAAACGCGGTTAAACCACAAAATATATATAACCAGAGGTTAATTTACAAACAAATCTTGCTTGACCAACACACATAAGACTGACACACGACATGATAATATACAAAAACTTGTATTTTTCAAGAGTAGCACAGAGACCACCAGTCAGATCTTTATAAAAGATAATAGGACCCCATGAGAACCATCTTTTATATGGAAAAATAATAATACGAATCAGACCACCCAAACTAAAGTTATGTCCCTCTTAAGAACCTTTGTGAAGTCAAAATTGAGCTACATACTTGAGTGTAACTTCTGTGTATTATTCTGTGGTTTGACAAAAAAACACGAGTCTGTTTTATTAATGGTTTCCTTGATTCCGCCGCTGACGTCCCCGAAGATATACGAGACGACACATCGGTACAATAATCTGTGGAGATCTGTGTTGATAATATGTGGACATGGGTGGATACATTGTCTTTTAACTGATTAATTTCATTATTATGGAATCGTTTGTTTTGATTTTGAACCGCTTTGATCATAATTCATTGTTATGGATCATCAAAATGACAACCACTATAGTATTAGACAAATATAAAATCATCATGCTAATGAATTTCACACTTTGCTAGAGTTAAATTTGAGACCAAAAGCTAAAATATGAAGCGTCGACTACATTGTCGCAAATCTGCTCATTTACAAAATTAACTTAACGAAGCATTGGATACTTAATTAAAGATTAAAAAAACAAGGAACACAGCTGAAGCGGAAGACAGTATAAGGCATGACGATGATTAAGTTTCACGATCTGATCTTCCAAGACGACAGCCACATTGTACAAACAGAGATACAAAAAACTATGAATCGACAAGACTAATGATGGTTTTGGTGAAAAATTACGTTACGTGACTTTGTTATTAAATTTCAATAAGTCTGGTTCTTACTCTGGTGACGTGGCGTGGGTGGGAGCCGGTCGTCACCGGTTAAATCTATCGCAATATGTTCATCTAAAGAGGTAATGATTTAAGTCGTTTTTATGTAGGTATCTGTCTCAAAAATCAAACAATTTGGATCTGAAGTCTGTGGTTGTAAATCTTCTATAGTGGGCAGAAGCTTAATAGATGTGTAACGTCGTTTTCATATTTATTGAGTTTGATAATCATGGATCGATATTATTCAGTACCTTAAATAATAGCTTACTAGAGACTTACTAGAACCAAGGTCATTGCTGTGACTACAACTCATTTTGCAGGCTGGATGTGCGTTTGAGCTAGTTGCTATTAACCTTGACCTTCCTCGATCTTGATCCAAATACAGTCAGTTTACATAGCTCGCCTAGAGTCACGCACCTCATCATGAATACTACATCCTCTCGACTTCGCTTCAAACGAGTCAGATAGTTTCGACAGTTGCGGCGTCTTCAAATACGTCTTTACGCAACGCTTATCTTTTTATACGTACACGCGTTTCTGGAAACGTCTGCATTGAATTTTTATTGTGCATTTTACTTGATTATCTATGTCGTCGCGGTAAAGTGTGCGCCGGTACAGTTAGGAATCTGATACGTGTAGCATTCTCGTCGCCTACACCGCAACGACAGCCGACTACTCTTCAACAACGAGAAAAAACTTAATGACATCAAATTAAGCCGGCAATCTATAATGCCGAGGTAATGTAATCGTTCCGCTAAACCCTATAATTGGTACTCGTTTCGCTCAATTAAGCCGTGTAGGTATTGTTGAAGTATCCCCTCGGATGCTTCACACAGAAGCTAATGTTATTCATGCTCGCCCACGTCAAATTAAACGGCGATCAATTTGTATTATAATTATGTGACGGTGTGCAATTCAATCAAAGAAATAAAAGCGTGTGTCAACGCGTTTGAGTGCGTAACGTGATTTATGCGAGCTGTTGCTACACCTAGTTTATACACACTAGACGTGTCAACATTAATGTTTGATTAATCATTACATTACGTTTCGACGTGGGACGAACTGACACACACAAAGTTATATCCATTTAAAACGACCTTATTATGGCAAACGACGTAAACCGTTACGCATAAAATTAGAATTATGGATGTCTCTGGATAACAGTTGATCCGCTTTTGGTAAACAATGGTTCGCCGCATTGACCCCGAGACGAGTTTCTCATCCTAAATAAACGGAGATATGAAACAATGTTTACCGTTTACGAATAACGAGGGTCACCTGTTTGAAGTTCTCGAATTTTCGCGGGATCGGTTGTAAATGTTTAAACAAACAGTCACGCGTTGGGCGCCAAAATGACGGCTCCCAATTATAAAGAGTGCGTTCCGATCCTGCATCGCATCAATCTTTAGATATCCTGTTACGCATCGAAGAAATAATATTAAAACGTTTGGAACGCAGCCAAATGCTTTCATGAAAATTTTAAGTAAATTGTCTCGTGCTGTAATAGGCTCAAGTTACTGTTGTTTGCATTTAATGACGCAGACGGTTGTTAATTCGTAGTTTTATTGCCTTTCCCCTTTTCGTCGGGTGCAATAAACATTACTCATTTTATTTATTGTTGGATAAAGTTTCGTCTAGTGCCAAAATGTGTGAGCAAAGAGAGGATTCGTCATACATAGTATGTAACAGTTCTCGGTGTTTTATAGTTTTAATATGTTATGACTTTTGCCTCTTTCAAATATAGTTTTAGAAAAGTTAAGTAATACGTAGTTCAGCTTATTAATAAAAACACTACTCCATTTTCGATTTAGCAATTGAATTTGTTGGTTACTCTTTACCGTTGGTTAGTACGGATGGTCAATAAGACTTGGTACCACATCAGCTTTTTTCTTTAGTTGAGTCATTTAGTTCAACTACTAGAATAGATAGGTCCAATAAATTTAACAAAATGTCCGTGGTGCTTTCTCAATTCTGGCGTAATGCATCTTTCAATTTTACTGTCTCCCGCTTTTGCGAGAAGAGAAGTCGAAACACATGTTTTTCCTACTCCTTCTATCATCTTCTGATTAAATTCGTTGCGGGGTCCAAGACAAGTTAGCTTTCCCTCGGGTTGTCTTGGGCTTCACTGGTCAAAGTCATTACGATGGTCGCCGCTGTGGATCCTGGCTACAGTGGTGGGAGTGAGAGGTGGGCCAATACCCGATACTAGAAATTCTGCGTAACATAATATTTATAAGTTCACATATGGATAAAATCTCGCATCCATAATCAACCCTTACCGCCATTATTAGTATGCACCGCGTACAGCTGCATGGAAAACAGCCACGTGCACGAAACGCATTAAGCCCACTCGCCCCTAGTTGTTAGTTTCGCAAAAATATTTATTTTGCGACCCAGTGAACAGCAAAGAAGGAAATATGACAAGGGGACTTTGATTTCCCGATTGATTACTTAGTTTGAACAAGTTATTAAGTAGAATAGTCGGATTTAGGATATTTTTTCAACGTAGACAATGACTGTAGTGGAATCGAAATATATTGTTTCATTTCGTCCGAAAAAAGGTACAGAGAAAAATAGTAAGGACAAAAAATTCTCTAATAGAAAAGTCTTGCTCTTCATGTGGTGACATTTTAAAAAAACATCGTTTCACCAAGGAAAAGTTCAATAGAAAATGAAATTAAGATTGATTTTACATACTACAATAACAGTAACTACAATTTCCAAGAAATTAACGACCACACTATAATTTCTCAAAACAAATGAAACTTATTGTCCACAAAAACAATTATAGTAAATTGAAATTCCAAATCAAACTATTCTTATTAAACTTCTCATTTAGTATGCAGTTCAATTCCACTCAATTTAATACAGAGTGTGAATAATGCAGTATTTCGAGTTGACATGTGACGAGTGACCATTTAAAAACTTAAACTAGATCATTACTATGTGACATGCATACGAATACTTTATGAAAATGTCTCCAGTAATACTTACATTAACAGAAAGCAAGGGAAACTAACCTTTATTGTTTTAAATTAAGGTTTATATTTGTACAAACATAATAAATGATTGTGTACATAATGTAACCATCATTACGTTTTTGTTTCGGACATTCTCATAAATATGACATGTGGAATTTACATTTATGAATCGTGTGTGGATGTCTTCTTTCAATGGAATCAGCATTCGTTGAGCGTTGTTTTTTAGTTTTATGGTTCTGCCCAGGTGTAGTAGACGGTTCGTGACATGACTTTGTCTATGGTTCATCATTCATGTTAGAATTTGAGTATGCTAATGAGAACGTGTGATATAATTGTTTAATTTGAAGTTATAAGGCCTACCTGTTTATAAGTTAACTGATACTTATTTTAACTTTTTTTACTGTTAAATTGATTAATTTTAGTATGTACATAGTTTTGTTACGTTTGTTAATTAGTAAGCCTAACATTTAATAGTTTTTATAAGTTTCTCTTATAAGTGAACCATGTAATGTTCTTTTGGAGAAATAAATATTCTTTAAACCGAATTTATAAGTAATGTTATTGATTGTTGCGCCTACCGGTTCGTGGCCGCCACTCCAGAACTTTTCGGCCCCACCGGCCATCCGTTCTTCGTACAATGTGTCCTGCCCATTGCCACTTCAAAAATGCAATTCTTCGGGCTATGTCGGTTACTTTAGTCCTTCTGCGGATCTCCTCATTTCTGATTTGATCACGCAGAGAAACACCCAGCATAGCCCTTTCCATTGCTCTTTGAGTGACTCTGAGTCGTCTAATAAGACCCATCGTGAGCGGCCAAGTCTCTGATCCATAGATCATAGGTCACGAACCGGTAGGCGCAATGTTGGTAGATCCCCCACAAGATGGACCGACGATCTGGTCAAGATTGCGGGAGGTCACTGGATGCAGAAGGCGCAGGACCGGTCGATGTGGCGAAGTTTGGGGGAGGCCTATGTCCAGCAGTGGACGTCTATAGGCTGATGATGATGATGATGATGATGATGTTATTGATTGTTAAAATTGCATGTAGTGTATTATTTTCATATGTCTGTGAATTTGCTTGTTACCATGTTAATCTTGTTGATGGACCTAATAATAAATAAATTTATTGTATTATCTCGCAGTTGATACAACTAGACCTTACTGCTCATTTTCTTCTACTACTTTCCATAGTACATTTTATTAGTACTCTTCTTTATCTTATTTCATTGGAACATGATCAATGCCTCTCTATCTCAGTACATCTCTATTGATTCAAACGTTTGTCACACCAGAACTACTCATAATACCACAATCAAAGCATATTGGAGCCTTCTCCATTTTAAATCTCAGTACAACGCCTACATCGAACACGAAATGATTATTTTCACTCATAAAATTCCTGCATGTTATTAAGTCGAGTAATCCGACCGACAACATCCAGAGTCACGATCGTACCAGTCGCTCTTTGATGGAATTAGATGAAAATAATATTAAAATCGTTCGGATTCCATGTAGTCGCCACGAATCTATCTTTTCAGGGATATTCCTACGGAAATGTAGGATTTGAAACAACTGTAAAACTTGTGTTAATTAACTTATATTATTATTTCATTTTTTTTTATTTCTTTTTTCGGGCACATATTGCTCATTGATTACTTTAATAATATACGTTTTCATAAAGGTATTTAGTCTTGCTAGTAAATTCTCATTTCAATTTTCATTATTTTTTGTTATGACGTCTGGCGTGCCTTAGGTTAAGTTCTATTTTGTTAATTTCCCGGTCTCCCGCGACACATGTGTTGTTTCCTAGTGCGGGGACCAATGTTAAACGTATGGCTTAATATTTTATACCACTAAATTTTCATTTCTTTTCACTTTGATCAAGATTAGGACGCGGAAAAACTTATTCCTATTTTTACTACCCACAGACTATCTAATGACAAACAGTTTGTAATGTTTTAACACTGCACCAACAGTCTATGATCACTTTTATCAAACAAATGGCTCGAAATTAGGAGCAAGTGACTCGAAAATAATTTAATAATTTTAATAAAATGTATACACAAACTCATTTTCAAAAGAAGCAGCAGATAACGTTGTTAATATTAAAACACTGTTAGTTAACTAATCAAATGCGCTTGGATGTCGTTTTACCAGATGTCTCACGTACACGATCCTAATTGAAGGAAGATAATTTTCTTGTTTTATTGTTATGCACGGCTTATGTGGTTAAACACAAGTTGTAGATGCTTAAAGACAGATATATAGGTATATAGTTGTAGATAGGTAGGTAGATATAGTTGGGGGCAAGAATAAATGCACTTCGACTTTTAAAAAAGAGCAGTTAATAGCTTCGGATTTATAGAGCGCTTTCTCTGTCGCACACAGCTTTGTGGCGTTCATTGTCAGTTGTTGTTCTAATTCAATTGAACATATAATATAGAGTTGTTAAAACTCTAAATATTTTTGCATAATTTCCTAAAAGTCGTTGTGCATTTATTCTTGTCCCCAACTATAGGTAGTTGTACAGTTCAGAAAACATCCCTATTACAGAAAAACTACATGGGTAAGTGTAAAGTTTGACACACGTTAATTTTTCTGCATTCTTTCCCACTTTTAGCTGAACAATATTGGCAATTATGATTGTGTATGCGAGGGCAGTCTATGTATAATTTTACTGTACACCATAGCGAATAAGGAAGCGTGTATGTTTTTTTTACAAACGTGGTGACCGTACCAGCATCCTATAAATCCTGTTCGACCATTCTCCAAGGGCGCGCGGCTATTTTTAGCGCACCTCGAGGCGAAGGCCATCGGTTTCGTGCGGCGAAGGACAACTCCTTGTAAACGCAAATTATTCGAGATTGGTTCCTATTTCAACTTTTATAGCTGTTTTCGTAGTTCCCTGTAGGCATTACAACCTCTTCAAAGTATAAAAAAAGATGCTAGGCAGTTGACAATATGACGGTGTGGCTTCGTAGTAATCCTAAAAGTGCAATTTAATATGAGCGACGATGAATTTATTTTAAAGTATATAAAACTTAAGTTATGTTACTTCATTCACATTAAAAGGACATACAAATAGCTGTGAGTAGTGTGATGGCCTCGTAGTAGGTAATCCTAAAAGTGCAATGGGATATGAGCGACGCGGTTTTATTTTTATTTATTTTAAAGTATTTAAAACTTGAGTTATGATACTTCATTCACATTGAAAGGACATACGAATAGCTCCCTATTTTATTATAAGTACCTACCTAAGCCTATGTTAAGTTAAATAAAAACTCAAATGTATTCGAAACACAATAATGATCGTTCCGTTCGTCATACGAATTTTAATGTTTTTTTCCGGGAAGCGAGGCAAAGGAACCGACCCTTCATTCAGACACGAGACAGGTATATATTTTGCACGAATCAAAGCCAGACTGTTTAGGATGCGTGCCGAAACCGAAGCAACATTTACGAAATGAAATTAGCATTAATTTCGCGTTCTTCAAACGTAGTCGGCTTTTACAAATGAACGAAATGATACACAACCTCTTTGTTATTTTGAGACATTTATAATATTTAAGGTCTGTTCGGTGAAATTTAACTTTAAAAATAGTCAAAAAGTTAAGAGGAAGAGTTAAACAAAGAGTTTTTAATTCGTATATACCAACATAAAAAAAAAATAAACACGATTACCAACATAACGGGGATGGAACAGCACATTAAAATTTAAAAACATGTCAATAACAACAATAAGTTTACGCGCCATTATCTATTATCCAATATGGCGGTGACTCAACAAGGAAAACAGCCGATCGACAGAGTACAAGGAAGAACAGAACCGGGTCAATGCCGTTCGTGAATCTGTGCATAATTTGTGCGATACCAAGACGAATCGCGTTAATTATTCATTTTTATGTCATACGCTATGTTTTTTATGAAATTCCAATAGCTTTTATGTCATCTTCGGCTTTAATTGACGGCGTAGATTTGAAGAGTTTTTAATCGACTACTGTTAATGTTCGTTCAGTGTTTCTAGTTGGTACTTTATAGGAGTACTCTTTCAAACTCCCAACAACCCACCCGCAGTTCAAAAGATAATCGGGAGTCCTAATACTTACCATGAGGTTATGTTTTTATTGCTATATCAGTAGAGGATTCTATCGGACGACCTGTCATCATACGCTTCTTTAATGGAACCTCTGTAGTGTCGGGGGAGACTACGGGGTTGTTTTCTACGAACCACCGTAACTACTCAACTGGGATCGGCAACCAAATTGGTTTGTTTACTCTTGCCAATTCTGTGGCAGGAGCCAAAATTGAGCATAGTTCTAAAACTTGTTTTGTTTACATTTTTTAATCGTCTCCTATTTTACGGAGTTGATATATTTTCGCCATCTAGCGAATAGTGACGTTCCCATGTTTGACTTGAGTGGTTAAAGGACTTTCTTCAAATCTCGTTGGACGAAGAACAACAAATAACGCTCAAGTAACACCGAGAAGCGTATTCCATAGTTGTGTGGAACTTGGCAAAAAATAATTGCTGAAACGAACCGTTGATGACCGTGGTGGTTGCATTTGTTCTCAGGAGCCGGGTGATGAATTTATAGAAAAAAGATTTTGAAATTATCTCGAACAATTCCTCGCAGTACTCCCTATAAAGCAACCAGTACAAGCTGCGACCCGAAGTCCCTTCAGACCCAAAAGTTTCAGGTAAGAAAACATGATATCAGCTTCCATAGACATTGATACGGGAGGTCGCGGGTTCAAATCCGGCCGGCTTGTACCTCTAAATATTAGTATGAAATATGAAAGATTTATGTGCAATTTTTCACAACACCACTGGCTAAAAACGGTGAAGGAAAACATCGTGAGGAAACCTGCATATCGGAAAAGGGTTCTAAAAATCCTTTGAAGATATGTGAAGTCCCCAATCCGCGCTGGGCAAGCGTTGTGGACTATGCCTAACCCCTCTTCGGAGGAGACCTGAGCCCAACAGTAATGTGTTGTGTTGTTACAGACATTGATAAATAAGTACCCAATGCACGTAAGTCAATTTTTACACTACAGCTTCCGTGTTAGAAGATTCATTGACGCAGCTACCGTATAACGTGCAAGCCGACCGTGTGGATAATCGTGGCTTTTGCAGAACAGATGACAAAATTCACGGCTCTTATATAACATGTTATTTTCATTTGATTTCGTAAATACACAATAAATTTCAACGCAATCGTGAAGGAAGACTTTAGGTTGTTGCGAAGTGAAATATTATGATTTTTTTGTGTAATTCTTTTTCCGTATTTAATTATCTGTGGTAAGATGTTTTTTTCTAGATCATCATCATAACATTAATATTTGGGGTAGAACGAAGTTGCTCTTACATTATATTACTATACATACATCACATGATAGTTGAAGTCAAAATTGGACTAGATATTGAAAAATCCTTCCCCAATGCCAAATCAATCTTTTCATTAATAATTTAAAAGAGCACTTTGATCGCACTGACTAAATATCTCCACCACTATGCTATCAAGAACGCTACAAAAAATCGATCCCTACCGACATAAATCGATTTAACCGAATATTTCTCGTTAGAACCGTTGCCAAATCCTTGACAACATTATCTACACACTTGTCAGTGTCACATGTCATCAATCAGATCGTAAGCAGATCATTAACATTTAGGGAGATCACTGTAATCAGAGAGACGAGGTCAGGATAGTCTTTGCTATTAATCAGTAGACAGAATGAGATGTGACCAAAAGTTAATTTTATTACATTGGGGTTGACCTTTTCAATACATGTTATAAATTATCAAATTGCTGACGAATACTTTGTGATAATGGATATTTAGATAGCTAGAGGATTTCTACGAATTCGAAACTTAAAGTGAATTTTAAATTACATCTTCATACACCGATAAAATTGTCGTATTCACAGACATTATTCCTAGTCATTTAATATATGTACTAGAAACTTAATATATTTTCACAAATAATTTCACGATTTCTCAAAAGTTTATTCATCAAAATAAACAGGTATAATAAAGTAAAAGCTAGTTAAATAAATTTATTTACATCTCCCACACATACAAGAGTTTAACATATAAAATGTTATATTCCGACCGCGCCGGTCTGGGCGGTTGTCGTGGGCGGGCCGTTCCGGATTCATACCGTATTTCGGATGTTTCCCGTTATGTCATAAAGACAACCGACCTGGAATTTATGTCGCGGGATAAACTTTATGAATGGAGGTGAACTTTGTAAGAAAACATCGGAGTTGTATTAAGATTCAATAATGATTTATTGAATAAAATAAATCGTACTATTCTATCCTACTAGTATTCGAAATGCGTAATTTTGTGAGTAATGGCACCCAACCAGAAGGGTTATACTGTGGTTTGTATGTGTAGGTATAACGTGTTACTCTTTCACGCAAAAACAAGTGAATGTTGGAATTTTAGTGAAAATTTACAGTTGTGTATCACTTACATTATTACTAAACGGGTTCTTACCACGATTATTATTAATTGAGAGGTCCCGATATTTCAGCACTGTTTCAAGCGCCATGATTACGGGAAGACTGAAGAACTAGATAACCGCGAGTGTTTAAAGAAATTTATTACAGTTGTGTAGCCTATAAGTACAATTTATTGAACAAAATATAAATTAATCTACACCGAACAACTAGTTAAAGATAATAAACTATAATAGATTGAACATATTGTTTGTTTTGAATGCGTATATAGGAGTATCTATATTTTACAAAAAAGAACACCCATTACATTTTGTAGAGACACTCCACATCCACACATAGACACCAATAAAATAAAGACAACAGCTATTAGCGAGCAAACACAAAGAGCTAGAGTAAAACACAACCTAGCAATCAATCGAACGCGGAATATCTCGAAGCTGTCCAGTTTTTATATAAAGTACACAATGTGTTGATAGTAATTCGAGTTCGTCGGCCCTTCGGCCTTCGCCCCCTCCCGCGACCGTCGCAAGGACGTCGCCCAGCGTTGCATAACCAGCACGCAACCAGTTGGTACCGTTCCGAGATGAGCTCTTGTAGGGCTGACAGAAACATTCATGCATTATTTTTTTATTAACTAACGAGGCTTTCGGATAATTGCCTAGCTCCAACCACTCGGGGACGGCGCGACGGGAAAGAGTCCCGAGCGCGTAATGCGTCGCGCCGCCCCTCAAAACCCCATGCTGGGTTCTGGCCTCAGCCGGGTTTCCGACGCTGAGTGTGAGTGGTTGGAGGTTTTAGTGCGGTTCAACTTCCACATACCCCCCGCGGGGCGGGCGGGGATCATGTGATTTCGTCCAACTGAAAAAAAAAAACCCAGCCACTGTAACTCCTGTGCAGCCAGGATAGGATCCACAGCGGCGACCACCGTAATGACTCTGAGTGAAGCCGACCCCGGAGGAAAGCTAACGTCGAATGGGATCCTAAGTAACTAGGCTGAAGAAAGTTCTTATACACAGTAAAGAGTAACGAGGCTTGAGAAGGGTCCTTAAAGTTAGGTCGTAGGTAGCGACCCCTTAATGTCCCCTGACATTGCAGAGGTTCATGAGCGACGGTAACCACTTACGATCAGGTGGCCCGTTGGCTCGTCTGCCTTAATGGCAATAAAAAAAATAAAAAAAAAACACGGCTAGGCAGTGCTTGAGCATTGCGGAGATCCATGAGCATTGCTAAACGCTCCCCATCAGGTGACCCGTTTCCTCTTTTATCATGTAGTCAATCCAAAAAGTGTGGCAAAGTTTCAAAGTTGTCGGAAAGACGTCGTTGTGATAAATTAAAGCCAGTAAGTAGTTAGTGTCAGCTACCTACTTATTTTTTATTAAGAGAACCTATTTCTTTAAGTAGAAAGAAGCATCTATGATGCTGTCTTTATAACATTTAGGGGTACCAGCCGGCTGGATTCAGACGCATCATATTTGAACTGTAAACATCAAAATGAACCGTAAACATCCATCACTCAGATATTTCATTATATTTTTTTTATTTATTTATTTAAGGAACTCTTTACAACACACTATATAGGTTAAACCCAGGCTCTCAAACTAGTAATAAAACTACTGTGCTATGAAAGCCAGTGCTCTCCCTTTAAGTAGGTTACAATATACACTAAGGTCTAAGTGACAATATTTATTTTTTATTTTTTTTATAACACTAAAGTAGAGTAAAACTATAAGAAAAATAAAGACAAAATAACTATATTACTTATTACTAAAAAGTCATTATCTAATCCTCAACAATTCTACTATCATCTTAACAATTATAAACTATAACTAATTAGTATAGTCTAAAAGCCTCTCAGTGCTTTCATAATATTAATTTCATAATATTATAATATTACTTCATAAACTATTCAGGGCCATCCCTAAAGCCCCTGTATCGGGCCCTGCGCCTGCGCTTCGGAATGAAAATAAAACCTTAGTAAAGTACAAGTACTTGTCTTCACACAAACATTGATTATAACACTTTTTATAGCCTTCGATTGGCCAAGTTTTATTGTGGTAAGATTCCGTCTAGACACATAAAATTCGATAATTTAAAAGCACTCATGTATGTGAGACGACTTAAAGTCGTGCCAATTGCCGTCTTCTTTAACAACTTAAAGTTTAGTACCTATTCAATTATTCGACATGAACCGATTTTGGTGATTGATATTTTGTTTCAAAGCTGATACGAATGTAACGTATTAAATTTCATAAATGACTGACTAATATTGTCAGCCTCGTTGTTTTTTCTTGTTTCATAAAACCCTTATGATATCGACCACATTTTTTACATCGATTTCGTGAAAAAATGCTAAGCAATTTTGTACCTGCGTTGTGTAATACAAATACTGTTTGTATTGTTTGTATTTCACCTTAAAAACAAATGTACAAAATAATTGATTATCTTATTTGTTTATAATTGTGTAACGTTAAAATTTAAGATAGACACGTTTCGTTGTTTGTTATTTTTGTTTACCAATTGATAATAATATTAATTGTTTCGTCAATTCAACTTTTTCATTCGGTTGCTGCCAAAATACGTTTTCCAAGTCCCACTCTAAAAATATACTTCTAATCTTCTTGTAAAGTTAAGTTAAACATTTTTCTAATTAATTTGGTCTTCTTTTAATATTGCAGAAAATCCATACCATAATTTTTATTTTATCATTTGGTTCGAATAAAATGTGTCACACTCAAGATTAAAAAAAGTTATACCTTAAAAGCTATTTCAAAAGGAAATAAAATATTATAAATCAATACAAACCAAATCCGAGTCAGGTCAGCAAGGAGTGTCCTAACCTATCATTATGGAATAGGTAGCTTTTCGACACAATAGCGCGGTCTGGCGGACCACACGACGTTTGCAGAAAGCCCTAGGGCTTATTCCTCTTACCTAGAACAAAGTACATGTATTGTTAGTTCGTGAGCTTTGGATAAGGCCACTAGAAATGAGAAAATTAGTATTTAAAATGATAAAAATTTGAGGCCGCTATTTTGATGTCTTATTTTTAAAACTAATTTTTTGCATACAATAATTTGACCTGTGAACGTAGGAATATAAAAGTATAAAACAGAATGTAAAGAAAAATATAAGGGCTTCAGGACCTCCGGGACCACCGTCATCCATAAACCTCAACAATAAAATTTCCCCACAGGAACACAACCATCTGATCATAAGTGTTTGCTGTCGCTTATAGACGTCTGCAACGTCAGGGGATACTGCCAAATTGCTACCAACGACCTTCACCTTACAAACTATCGTCAAGCCTCAATTGAAGGACAATAACAAGTATAATTTAAAGCTAAATCAAAACAAATCATTGGCTGTTTTCGTGGCCATAACCACAGTCCTCTCTCCTGCAATTGGAACAAAGGATCGGCTTAGCCTTACCATTTATACGGTAAATATCAATGTTTCGCAATACTGTTGCAAGCGTAATAGCGAGTGAGTGAAAATTTTATTTATTGCGCCTTCGAGGGCTAGCCTGCACAAACCGCCATTACATTATTCGACTTTTGGCGGGAAAACAAAATGGCTACCTTTATTTAAAGTTTTATTTTGTTACAAAAAAGATATTATAACGAGAATCATAGCGGTTAACTTAATAAAATAATTCATTCGTAGTGTTTAACTTTTAAGTAAGATCCAAAAATAAAAATCAGTTGTGACTGAATTCTGTGGAATTGTGTCATTTCGTAATGTTATAACTTGTGAATCACAGTTGACGGTTTTACCCTGTTTTACCTGTTCAATGGCTCAAACCACAAAACTAAATAATTAAATATACGAATTATTCATGTGTAAAGCTGATACATTATAACAGAACTGCAAAAATCAGGAGGATGAAGATGCAAAACATTATTATTCGCAAAATAAATTATTCCAATAGTTTACGGTGCTTTAATAAAAGGACCACACGTGTATTCAGCTATAGGGTTGTAATTTCGACTTACAATAAACATTCATAATATTATGGCATTTTATTATATTGTTGTTTGATTTTCTAAACATAAAACATCGGTTAGAGGTATGGGAGTTTCGATGTTAGCCCTAAGGTGTTTGAACAGCAAGAAATACTGATTGCTTGGGTAACCTTATAGTCGATGAAATAGGATGTACTTATCTAATTACTCGTATTATCATGAGTTCAATAAATATTTCAAAAGGTTTAGTGTTTTATTTCTCATTTAACAAAATCTTTTGGCTATTGAATCTGGCTATTATGTTCTTGGTAGTATCGAGTTCTGTTCGCATCCGGTGCTTAAATATTTAAATTATTTCAGCAAATTACGTATATTTTCACATATTATTCAGCCCTATACAGTACAATTCTGTACAATGATGCATTACAGCGTAGACAAAGAGATTTATAGCTAACTCGAGCTGCGTTACAGCTAGCCCTTAACATAGAGTGTGCAGTACTAGAGGATTTTATTTTGTTTATGGACTGTATGTGAGCGCTTACATGGGCTGATCTGTATCTTACACGTCGAACTAACATAGATAATGTATGGAAGAAATACAAGTGTGAATTTTAAGAAGAATAGTGTAAAATGTTGTAATAAATGAGGCCTTATTTGAAATGGAATTAAGACTTAATTAAGTTTGCGGAAATCTGATAAATAAATCTGTCTTGAGGAAAACTTATAACACAGAGGACTCCAGCGGTAGTCAGCGATAAAAATCAGACAAATTAAGAATAACTGTAATTTAACACTCAAAAATATCAGAGTTGTAAGATTCCAACATAATATAATTAGATTCAAAAACTATTCTTTAAATAAATACCAAACCCTTCCGTTTTAAATCTCGACAATTTATCTTCGACCCGTCTGCTAAATAAAGCATTATTATCCGGGACCGTCCGATTTGTCTAACCCGGAACCGTACCGGGTCCGGCGACGGCGTCCGTAATCTGCGTGTAAACGGTGCCAGTTGACAGCTCTGACAGATCGGCGGCCGATAGCCTGACTTTGGCAAACGAGCAAGGGAATTGATTTCTGTAAATCCTACAGTATTTTTGGTTTATGGTTAGATTTTTGTTTTTTTGTTTAATGTCGTAAATGGTGCTTGTAGTAAATTATAGTAAGTTAGCGGAAATTTAAATACTAACACAATCAGTATTACTTACAATTTACTAGAAACTATTGTTAAAGAACATTTCCACTTATGTCTATATCTAAACTCACAACAACAACTCCATCAAATATCCAAAGCCAAATGATAATTTCATAACCTAAACTGAAATAACAAATATGAAATGCGTTCAATTTTCAAACTTCGAACCCTGCGGCAGTTTCAAAGCACACGGGACTTGCGCAAACTGCTAAACCAAATCGAATCGTTTAAAACGACAACAACAGTAACTCAAACACCTGTTACTGTTCGATTAGCGTTTAAGAAACACGACCTTCGAATTGTTTCCCATGAGAAACGGCTTTTCTATACGCATAAACGTTATTATGGGCGCCCGGTTGCAATATCGAAATCGTTTTGTATAAAACAGTTGAGAGAAAATGTTAAAGTTGGCAATAGATCGGCCATTTTGGAATTTACAACACTATATTTTTTGATGCTGGTGATGAGGTATACAACGTTCTCGAATGGGAATTCAATCTATCTACTATGGTGATCTTTATCTCCCGAACTTTTAAATACTGTTCTGCGAAGATAGTTACTTATGAAAAACAGCATAGCTTATAGTAAAAATAAACGATATTTCAACAATCCTTTCTTCCCTTACAAATCCACTGTTATTAAAAAACGAAAAATTAGTTTTATTACTTTTAATTCACAATGACCAAGATAAAGAAATATCATTGTATTTAATATTCTACATAAACAAATCGATATGATCAACGCGAATAGGGTCAAGTCTACCGGAAACAGTCGGCCATAGAGCACGCGCCACTCGCTCCTAATTCCTCTACAATATCTATGGAAACAATGGCAGTGCGATGCAGCTGCGTCTGTTATATTCAATTCATGATAATCTTATTTACGCTTTACATTTATTGTTTTATTGTTATTCAATTTTATTTTTAAAATATTTTTCGAGGATCGTGTTACAAAATACATTGTCTGTCCACCCATCTCCTCATAAAAAGTAACCTCGAAATTCAACCAAGATGAATCACAGTTGAGAAAATAACAAAACAAATGACAATAGCTACGAAAAATTGCGTTTTTGCGAAAATATTTATATTTAGAAAGTCCCTGACAGTACTATGCGGACGTTACCAAACGATTGCACATTCAATAATTTTAGAAATCTGTATTTTTCGTAATGTTGGGAACCTGCAGTCTTCGAAGCACAGAAACAATACTCTTGGTAATGTTGGTATGCCGTCTTTCTTCCTGTATTGTTTTTTTTTAATATACTCCATGGAGGTTTCATTTTAAATGAGTATATTACCTCATCGACCTCATTTTGCAATTTGTTCGATTAAAAATACTAATATCCGATCCGATTTCACATTAAGATTAAGAATTTGCACATCAATAAATTCACAATCCGTAACTTTAGAAAAAGGACGAGTTTACACTTGACAGTTATTTACGTTTCTTACCTCAAAACTCGGATTTCAAAACGATTTTATTTGTGGTGTCATTTGATTCTTAAATAAAAAACGTTATATAAAAGTTTTGAAACCGTGCGTTGCATAAGTATATGAACAATAATTAAAGACAGCCTTACACAAGGTCGTTTGATAATCGTATACGATCTTTATAATTGTTGTGTCGTGATGGATATAAAATTATACGCGTATTGTTCACTATAAATAACTCGTTTGATGTTGATGACTTCAGTTTGTAGTAAATTGTAATACGCTGTTCTTAATGCACTATATTTTAGAAAGATTTTTTCAGGTTCTGCTATCATCAAACTCTGATTTCCTTATCAAGGCAACATCTTTGAAATATTATCTTTATCTACTTAAAAACATCATCAAAATTGGTTTAAAAAGCTATCCTTTAATTTGCTATTATTGTAAGACATCTTTTAAAAACAAGGCGGCTAAAATCCAATGTCATTTCAATGTCCGATTCATCAAAAGTATTAACAAACTTTTTTACGATAAGAATCTAAACAAGCAATCAGAAGAACATTTAAAATTAAAAAAAAACACAGTTATGGCGCGCGAACACGCAACGGTGACGACACACGAAATGTTGGCGTTTCGTGAGAAATTCCACAAAAATAATCAGCTTTATAATTAAGTTATCAATCAACCTGTTCATCTTAAATATTTGAGATTATCTTGAGTACACATCGGGGTTTCTTTGTCGTTATCTTTGTAGATAAATTGCCTAATTTGTGATAGACGTTTATTAGATTAGGTGGTAATTATGTATGAAGATACTATCTCTTTTATTATTAGTAGCTAGTCTAGTCAAGACATCCATATTCAATCTACGCAATACAATTGTTTCCCTGTCATAAACGAAGAAAACATTGTTACATTTTGATCAAATTGTTATGCAAAGACCTTAGGTCTCAGATTCGGGACGGCGAGACGGGAAAGAATGCCGAGCGCGTAACGCGTCGCGCCGTCCCTCCAAACCTCGTGCCGGGTTCTGGTCATAGCCGGGGTTCGGACGCTGAGTGTGAGCGGTTGGAGGTTTTAGTACGGTTCAACTCCCACATACCCCGCCCGCCCCGCGATTTCCTCCGGATCCGGTGATTTCCTCCAGCAAAAAAAAAAAGGCGATTACGGTCCTATGGGTTTTTTAATTTTAAAACTATATTTTTACGCGTTTTTCTGAGACAAAGTTGAGAGTAAAGTGGCTCTTTAAGTGCGTCAGATTCCAAAATTAAAACTACGCAAAAGTGGAAAGTATCCCAAATGAATTCCTATTACAGTAATAAATTAGTAAAAAATATTTATTTTCAGCATATTTTTATCAACTACATTTTAACCACAACAAGTTGATAAAATATTTTAGCTAACTAGTAGCTACCATTTTGCGCAACGTGTTATTTCAAATTGATCACACCTCCATGGCGTTTGAAGGATAAACGGAATGAGATATTATCGTGATTGATATGAAGTATTTTTAAATTTATTACTCACGTGAGACCTAGTTTATTAATTCAAATTTTGAATATTAGCCTTACCTTTCGCAGCATCGGTATATATTTCCATTATTTTAATAATTTATTTTATAGATGTGTGAACTACTAACTGTCAAGAAAACTTCTAGATTATTTTAACCGTACCACAACCATTTACAAAACCAGAGTCAACACACGATACGACAGTATGGTTAAATGTTTTTAAGACAGTTTCTTCACAATTTCTACTAAATCTTAGCACCCAACAAAACCTTTTTTGACCTGTAGAACTAAATACTAATCTATGATAACAAAAACCAATTCCCGCAGTGATATTTGCAATATTATTATTATAATGCCGCCCGGTGAACGGAAGGTCACGTAGGCTAAGCAGTGAAATGACAATTCATAAATTAGCATAGGACCCGGAGCGATGTAGTTCTAATGTCAGCAATAACGATAGCGTGTCCGGTTAATTGCTATCGATCGCTATACAGATAGCAATAAAGGACCACACGTGAACGTGGTTTAGAAATCAATAACTTTAGGGCTTTTGCTTCTAGTTGGATATATAGATAACTAGATGACCCTCGCAACTTCGTCTGCGTTACCAAGGGGTTCAAAAATTGTAGCCTATGTGTTATTCTGATGTATAAGCTATATTGTGGTAAAGTTTCATTCAAATCCATTCAGTAGTTTTTACGTGAAAGAGAAACAAACATCCATACATCCATACTTACAAACTTTCGCCTTTATAATATATATTAGATAATGTGATTTATCATTAGGCAAATAATATTGGATTTTAACTTGTTTTTAAGTCAACAAAAAGTAAGAATAAGAAGTAAGCAAGAAGCAGAAGCGAAAAAGAAGCATCAATTTACTTAAAAATCAGTTTTTTATTTTTACAGTATCATTACAAAGTATAATGCAAGTCACTTTCGTTGTGCCTCTATGTAGGTATGCTGAAATTTTTAAAACTACGCTATAGCCGCTATACATTTTAATTGCGGCTTTTTTAATAGATATAGTGATTCGAGAGATTTACACGTGTAAGACATGCATAATATACACACACCGGATAATTTAAGATCTTTTTGATGTAATGTTATAAATGAGTTTTACTTCTCTTATATTGCGAATGCTTTCTGAACCTTATTTTTACGCAGACAACATTGCGCTAGCCTATACTGTCTGTATACTTTGTTTGTTTGTCTCGAATAGGCTTCGAAACGACTGGTCCGATTTCAAAAATTCTATCTTTTTTGGAAAGATCATTTATCGAGGAAGGCTATAAGATATTTTGTTTTCCTGTGTGACGCAGACGAAGTTGTGCAGGTCAACTAGTCATTTATAATTACACAAACAATGAAACCTTTCCTCTTTATAATATTAGTATCGATTGCAAATCTTTATACAATAATACAATCGAATAATTACTAGTATCGATTAAGTTATCGATAACGTCGAAATACAGTCCAACTCTACCGTCTAGCCGTTTGTCAGTTTGACGTGTTGTCGTGGGCACAATGTCATTGTCACATTTGACATTTATAATTAGCTGAATATTGAATTATTATTGTGTCTTTGTTCGACGTTGTGTTTCTATATCCTTGACATGTCCGTTTTAAAGTGTCTAGTATTTAATACGTTTGATTGTGATTATTGTAGAGATAATGTAGTCATTATCTTATTATTAACTATTGTCTTATTATGCAATGCTTTGTATTTTTCAAGTTTTAGTTGCAATCATCAAGAAAGCCAGTTTAACTTTAACATATCGTCTCGTGTATTGGAACGAAGTTCCTTATCGTCAGTTATTGAAAGGGGGCTAGACGGAAAAAAATCTTACGAAAAGTTGTCAAGACACTTTTTTGTTTTAGATGATTATCGCTAGATGGCGCTGTGATCAAAATCTTTTAAAACACGTTCCTTATTTTTGTTTTAGATGATTATCGCTAGATGGCGCAGTGATCAAAATCTTAAAATTATAAGATATCTTTTAATCGAAAGGAACTTCGTTCTATTCGGGTGTCCCATGACATCTCTCAAGTTTTTTTTTGAAATCACTTAAATTTCTATCGCTTTACTTTATCCCATTCAAAATAGGGTCGACGCAAAAACTTTCCTCTCTTTCTATCCTAACATCATCACCACTAATGTCATAAAATATCTCACAAACTGTCATAACACTGTACTGAACAACCCATTACTACCAACTGCTGAGCTTAGGTCTCCTCCGAAGAAGGGTTAGACATAGCCCATCAGGCTTACCCAAAGTGGATTGGAACTTTACATATCTTCGAAGGAATTTAGAATCCTTTTCCTAACTGTTACAGTCACCTAACCTTCTCAGAAACACAGATAACAAAGAGGTCAAGGAGTTAAACGCCGTGTTTATTTTCTAATAAAATTATCGATGTTTCTGGAAGTATCACCTCACGAAGTCGGTATCAATTAGCGTTGACAATGAAAGGTTACACATACGTGTTACTTCCCGGAAATTGCACCAAACTTAGAATCCCCTCGTCTGGTGAAACCTTTATGAAACAATACAGTTAAAATTTGACCTCTATGATAATATCAGTCATTGTCGTTGAAGCGCAAATTGTCTAGACAAGAAGGTTTTATTTGTCAAGTAAATTCGCTAAAAAAGGGTAGTAAACAAAACAGGGAAAACTTTGGACTAAACAAATCATTATTGAATTAAATTTTTAAATACAAATCAAATAAAAGTGAATTATACAAATCTTTAAACGTAGTAAAAAACTTGTAAACGCTTAGTAAAAACACCGTCAAGAATAAATAAGTATATATTTGACGGAGTCTATCTAAACTAAAATCATTAGCAATCTTATTATAAGGTGTTTCAAGCACACACAAAACTTGATTAGCACCTTATTCATGCTAAAGCTACTATTACCACCAACGTGAAGTTATTGTCTATTGCCAAAGATGGCGTAGGTTCGCGCGGTCACTTTCCTTGCACATTACTAAAATGCAGCCATTTAAAACTGTTTAAATGCGCGTTATTTGTTTAACGTGATAATTAAGCTGCCAAGACGCCCACAAACACACCGACGTTTCAATTAGCTTGATCTCTGGAACGTGGCGCAATCATTTTCACAATCATCTTATCAATGGGAGACTAAGTGATAAAACAACGCTCTCAACAAAAGAACAAATGTTGCGACACTGCACCTTTGTACTGCGATGTTCCAATTTGTAGGCAAACAATAGTCACTTTGTTATCATCCCAGAGTGCGGTCCTGACGACTTAATCCTAAGAAGTAGCGTCGTACTCGGCGACATAAATTGAGTTCGTGGATTCCGCGTGAAACGAAACGTGATCGCGGTAATGGAGTGCAATATCCGCGTTATGCATTCCGATGCCCTTATGCATTGTTTCAGTTTGCGCAACCCACGACGGTACACCGCTGTCGTTTAAGATGAGTGGAAGTATCCCTACGTCGGACCAATTCAATCGGCGCAAACGAGCACGAGAAACCCTTGTACTTATCGATTTACTGCTGCTGAAATACTGGCGCAGTCTGTTTAACAAGATGTTAAGTCGGGCAAATACGGTGCGGAAACTATCGAGCCGTGTTTCGATTTCAATAGCTCGATCGAACCTCGATCTCTGGTCATAAACTACTCGATACACGATCTCAATTGAACAGTTTCGAAAGCAGTTTCTCGTGTATACACATTAAGTTTAATTTGCATGTGATCGTATCGACATTCGACGAAGCATCCGAAAGATGTCGAAACTATCGAATAGCCCTCAGATCCCGGTCGCCCACTCGCACTCACCGGCGTTGGCGTGCTCCAAATTAATATTATATTGTGTTACAATTACGGCATTGCACACAGATTTATCTGGCGTCGCAATATACTCCGTATCGTTCGTTTTATCGTTCGTATTTGGGTCGTGCCAAATTGCTTCTCTTATCGCCTTTTCGCAAATCAGTAAGTGATCGCGATTGTTGACAGGGTATCCTCATTCTGTTGTTTGTCCGATTGAACGTCTCAATTGTATAGAAAATTGAGATAGAACATCGAACGGGTAAGCGATGTAGGCTTTGAAACACGATCCAGAACAAACAATATTCGTGGGAACGGACAAGCGTCAAATATGTAACAATAAACTTTTGTGGATCTGTCGTGTTCACTTCGCACTTCTGAAAGGCGAATGGTATTCAAGATCGTTCTGCCCCGGTTCAAATGACAATAGAAATAAAAATGGAGACGTACGAATGACGCCTTTGTGTCTGACGAATGTAGACTTGTCAAAAATATCACTTCTATGGCACGGAGAAATATGCAAATGTAATGAATGAGTCAGTGGAAAAAGTTAGCGAGCGTTCAGTTATCACCTTGGGGCCGCTAACTGTTGTATCTACTATGCTTTTTTTCTGAGGTCAAACGGTATCGTTAACAGATTGAAGTGTTAAAACGTTTAACGCTCTTTCCGAAGTAATTACCGGTAGAATGAAATGTACGTTTAACAATAAGTTGAGTGTAGTGGCCATTGTTCCCGGCTGTGGAATTTTGTTATCGATAATGACGACACAATGAGTGGCTGCAACTGTACAAACATTGTCAATAACGAGTCTCGTGCGATACTCTGTAGTGTCTGTACATCGCATTCTTCGTCTCAACTATTACACCATTTCTAGAATATAAACTATGGATTATGTAATGCAGCACTTCACTACATGCAGATTGCAATTTAACCCTTCTAAATGGAAAGTCTTTGTGCTTCGTTTGATTGTAGTTTGAGTCGAGAAACGGGTTTGGAATTTACAGAAATTTTAGGTGTACCAAATTATTTTTTTGCGATTCTCTCAATTGTATTACGAATTTCATACGCATATCTATTAAAAGATTTAAAATAATGATATTATCTTTCATATTGTTTATATCGTTTACAATCTATACTATCTCAAAACCATCTTTCCGATGTATCAAGCTATCAATAACAGCTAAAAATACATCTATATTATCTAAATTGGTATCAACATAAGGTGCAGTAACCTCGGTGACTAATCCGCGTCCGATCAGCGTGACCGTTGATAAAATAACTGATTCGAATCCAAACGAGCAATCCTGAGCGACCTCGAACCGAGGTGATCTCGAATATTCGTATTCTAAGCACATGTACTTAGTACGAGCCGAATGACGATCGAGCTTAGTCATAGGATTCGCGAGGATCCATTCCAAATAGGAGTGTAGGAACTGTTATGGTACACATGCCTGTACCAACCCATTACTGCCCACTGTTGGGCTCAGGTCTGCTCAGAAGAGGGATTAGGCATAGTCCACCACGCTTGCCAAATGCGGATTGGGGACGTGAAAAAAGATTTATGTGCAATTTTTCACAACACCACTGGCTAAAAACGGTGTAGGAAAACATCGTGAGGAAACCTGCATGTCGGAAAAGAATTCTATGGTACACATGCAATTATATGAAAATTTTGCACGCAAAAAAAAAAACAACTATTGACTACTTAACTCCATAATATGTAATGTAATAATTTTAACGACGTATTTTTACAGATTGTTCCAATATATTTTACTGTAAACGAAATATTCAATCATTCGATTCCTTCCGTAAGAGATTTAGTAAGTAAGAGTCTCTTTTCATAAATACAGTAATCCTTTTCAGTGATAAATGAAACAGATTTTGACAGTGAGTCAGTAAGATATGTTTTCTTTATTTCACTACATACATTATTTTATATTAGCAGCATTTTTACATCGAAAATACAGTTTACGTTTCAAAATACTTAATATGATGTCAAAAAAGATTACTTCAATACTAATATGAAAAACGAATCTATTAGATATGCAACATAAGACTATTTATAGTAAGATATGCAAAATAAAATTTGATGGTGTACAAAATGCAAATTAAAAGAATCTAGAACAACTTAGAGCTCACACCACACATATTTAATATTATGAATATATAACTGTAAATAACAGTAATTTTTAAAGGTTAATTTGTTCTGTCTAGTGCTTTGAGGACTTCGATATAAAAAAAATATATTGTATGCGGATTAATTGTATTTTAAATTAATTTAACGGAAAATGAATACATCGTTAAAACTTTTTATTAGTAGTTACGTGCACATATGAATGAATTCCAGTCAAATACTTTATTATAACGCGAAAGTAAATGAGTGATATTTTGCTTTGAAATCCAAACGGTTTTCGGTCAAAATATTATTTAGCATACTGACTTATATACCAAGAAGACTAGAGTATTTCAATAACTTAAGGACTCCATCGCCTAAAATTAATAAAGACACAACATCTGACGTTTTGCTGGTTCAGTTACATATTCTAGTATTAGATTATAAGAAATTCATGATGCTTCCTTCTTTCTTCATAGCAAATTTCAAATTCAGAAAATAAGATACTCCAAATACAACCTCTTTTCAAATTTACAAACAAAAGCACTAAGCTACCTGATCAAAGACATAAATTAAGTACAACTGCATCGTAACCGCAACGAACACTCTATTACAAAATCAATAGACTTTAATGAACCTAACTATAATGCATTACCGGTCAACTAAACCGGACAAATCATAGCCCGATAATGATCATCGATCATACATCAAACTGGAAGCTCTTAAACGTTAATAAATTATATTTTATAGTTGTCACTAACAATAATTGCGACCATTTCTCAGTCTCCAATGTTCACGATAGTATCGGTTAGCTCGGATTTAGTTTAACTGCCGTCTTCGAATGCGACGCCTTCAGGTTTGTAAGAACATCGTTCTAATTATTAGTATTTGTAAACTTAGTAATTACAGTTTTCGTGGATAATATTCCTGCTTTTATTTTTAAATTTGCTTAAAATTATGTCGTTGCATCGCTTTTTGCTTTAATTGCATCGTCAAATCGAAGACTGTTACAAGCAAATTTTTAAAATTTTCACTATGCCTTTTAAGTGTCTCTAGGCTTTCAATCCGAAGTTTTTACAAAACATAATACTTACTCTGCATAATATGGATCGCATAGTAACCAAAGGATTCCAAATTCGAACCATTTTAGTTGAAAACCAGCCAAACTTACTCGAAATTTTAGCACAAAACTTTCCCACTGTATCAGATTATGACACCCCTTCACAACCAGAAGCATTCGCAACAAAGCACTTTGGTAAACAGTTGACGATCGAGATATTATTATGCTCTTGACACGGTCAGCGCCCGAAATCTGGGCCAAACGATGTCGATGGGCTACGTGGTCCTTATTTACATGAAAAACTGTTGCAACGTGGAATCCGTGTATCAAAGTTGCACATTGGAGTTTCTTCTTATTAGGAAGGCCTACAACAGTTCTTGATTAATGAGCATGTGGACGAATTGTTGCCTAAATATTTATTTAAATATGGTATTTAATTTTATTATGTTCTGTATATCTCATGATCGAGTTTTTAATCAAAAAACACCTTCGTAACATATATGTATCAATAATAAAGATTCTAACTCAAATTGAATATTCATATCCGTTCCATAGGTTCGGAAAAACGGTACGATTCACGTGCAGGATAACATATCTGCATATTAAGAAGGTTTTATCTTGTAGATCTAAGGCAATTGATGTGCTTTGAATCCGAGTCGTGGAAAAATAGATGAGGAAAAACAAGTGGAAACTACATGCGTTAGTAAACATTCATCAATCACTCCAAAGGAAATTTTCACAGACCCTGAAAGTCTATTGACTTGTGAAGTCTTTTTGGGTCTTATTGAAGTAAACAACCTCCAAAAATGTTTATAATCTACTATACTATATCGACAAATGTAAGATTAAAAACACATTTAATATGCACAATTTCGCAAGACAAGTTTGCGTGCACAAACATCCAACATAAGATTGACAGACGACACAAGTTTTCGGACACACCAAGGTCTCTTCTCGTGTTAAGTTCAGCTCATTATTCCTGGACTCCTACCGTTACATGCCGATTGATTGACAATCACTTGTTAGCGCACCTCATTAAATATTTATATAGCAGTCTATACTTAGAGCAAAAACAATCCTGTAAAGGCTAGTACTCATTATGTTATAAAATCCGGCTTAGTCTTAAGTAGTTGAAATGAATGATGGAGACTGTCCTGTCTAGTAAGGACTAAGGATGCTCCCGATTCTTGAAATATTTAATAATGATTAACGATTGGTTATTGAATATAGGTACTAGTCGATTCTTATTTTGAAGGGAGGAAAAGTAAGAATTACTGTATTAAAAAAAGAATGAAATAAATGAGCCAAGAGTAAGGTTAAAACGTCACATCGAATTCCTAACTAACATTTTTTAAAATCCATTTGCTAAATTCGATTCAGATCCATCCTTAGTGCATGCCTTAATAGGCAAACATTATCTGCGCAGTAATCGCATCGATGCTCCTGACAATCGACTTATTGACATCGACACGCCTAATTACAATGACTACAAACTCAGTATGAAAGGCTACGACCAGCCTGCAGTCATTCATATGTCAATCCAGCCATACTCCTAATGGGAAGCAATACGGCTAATTTAAAAAGTCTTCTGTTGCAAGAGCACCACGTTTTTTTCATTTAAGTCAAATTAGATTCGGTTGTGTTGTGTTTTAGAAACTAGTTATGTGGCCTTGTTATTGTATTGTAATAGGTCGCGAAATATTATATTGTGCTAGTTGCCTGTACCCTTTCCGACATTACGTACGGTTCCTGAATAACATCCAGGATACTCTACAACAATACTAATGGTCAAGTCCATTTGAATATTATAAGTGTTTCAAAGGACCGACAGCATAATGTATCTTGTATTCTCTAATATAGCGAAATATTTGATTATTTGGATAGAAAGTAAGCATTGTTGCAATTCACGAAACTTTTTTTTTATTGCCATGTAGGCAGACGAGCCAACGGCCCACCTGATAGGAAGTGGCTACCGTCGCTCATGAACCTCTGCAATGTCAGGGGACACTGAGGGGTCGCTACCTACGACCTAACTTTAAGAACCCTCCTCAAGCCTCGTTTGAAGAAGGACAAGTCATAGCGCTCTGGGAATACCGAAGAGGGGAGCTCATTCCATAGCCGGATGGTGCGTGGCAAAAAAGTGTTCCTGAAACGAACCGTGGATGATCGCGGTGGTTCCATATAGTAGGGATGAACTCCACTTCGACGACAAGTGGTACGAAAACTGTCAAAATTGTTTCTTTTAGATAGCTTGGATATGGTGGTGACAATTGCTTATAATATTTATTATACTTCTACCCCTGCTTCATAGAACTTTTTAAACTTTCAAATTCAAATTCTCGAAGTCCAATTATAAATATCTATGTCTGTCGCACTATGTAACACAATTTACACGTTGACCACAACATTGGTCACGAAACCAGCCAGAGTTTTATACAAACATTCGCAATAATGAATTACAAAACGATCCTATTTCCCGTTGCGATTTGCAACTGAACGTGTGGCAAGAGTGCCCACTTATATTCATTATGGACAGCTTGCTATTATCTTAGATAGCTGTTTGAAATGTTTGGTAAGTTTACTTGCTGATGTGAAATTGTGAACTGCAGATTACTTAGTCGCGAATACGGATTCTATAGCTCTTGAGATCAATTCCTCTTCTTTCTCTTATCCTTTTCTCGTTCCGAATCCGAAGTCCTCGTGAGATCAATTAGGTACGTTATTTATTTTCAAGTATTTTGATTTTGTAATATTGATATTGCAATACAAAAATACAAATACAAAATAGTTTATTAACAGAATTTTACAGACAAATGATACATCTTTAACAATGGACCCCGCACTAGGCTAGACCTGTATCGCGGGAGACCGTAATAAGAGATTACAAATGATTTGTTGAATGGTTTGAATAAATAGCTTGATTCAGATATAAAGAAAATTAAAAGATGATAGCAATCCGTTCATTCTCCATCATATGTTTAAAACTGTTGAGCTTCATAAAGTACCTACAGTAGCTTGTCTTCCAATTAGACTCGAATTTATAGTAAAAATATTTGTAAACAATGAAGTCACCCTTTTATTATTATTCAGTTTAAGATCGATACTTCGATATATTTTCAATATAAAGCATTTAATTTAAACTACAATTAGTTGCGTCGATCCTTGAACGTCTATTATTGCGTAGCGACGGCGTCCAGGATGTTTCATTAAGGCAATTAGAAGCCGATCAATTGTAGACGAATTGACGAGGGCACGCTTTACAATCACTACATAGTATGAAACAAAGTCGCTTCACGCTGTCTGTGCCAATGTATGCTTAAATCTTTACGCAATGAATTTCAATGCAGCTTTTAATAGGTAGAGTAATTCAAGAGTAAAGTTTATGTGTATACTGTACCAATCCATTACTGCCCACTGTTAGGCTCCTCAGAAGAGGGATATGTGTATAATACATCTAATATCTAATATATATTATAAACGCGAAAGTTTGTAAGTATGGATGTATGGATGTTTGTTACTCTTTCACGTAAAAACTACTGAATGGATTTGAATGAAACTTTACCACAATATAGCTTATACATCAGAATAACACATAGGCTACAATTTTTGAACCCCTTTGTAACGCAGACGAAGTTGCGAGGGTCATCTAGTACATAAATAATAGAGAAACACGGATAAAATTAGACATTTTTGATGTGTTGTCGTAAATAAACACATTTTTCTGTGCTTACTTTGGAAACGCAGGAAGCTCTCGCGCAATTTTTCGTAATCCCTACCATCTGAAAACGGCTATGGTTAAATTTTAAATGAAGAATTTAAAAGTGCAGTGAAAATTACACATGAAAAGTTACCTGAAAAACCTACCCTCCCAAACAACACAACTGTTTTGTGTGTCTTTTTTTTTCTTTTTTATTCTTTAATTAAACACCGCTCTGTATTTTTAAATAAGTTTATCTCCATACATGGTTGCCTGGAAGAGATCGCTTTAAGCGATAAGGCCGCCAATTGTCACACTGTATTATTTGTACAATATCACTATAATTGTATTTCTATGTGGTGTTACAATAAAGAATTTTCTATCTATCTATCTATCTATCTGCTCAAGATATTCGCAATGACATCCAAACATACTATGAAGCATTCAGATCTAAACAAGATGTCGTATCAATCATGAGTTGTAATATAGGATTCGTACTTCAAAGAGTCCGATCAACATCAATGGTATTGTAATACGATAATTAATGATTATTACGTGCAGGGTCATTGACAGATCCTTTTTGAGCCTCGACATGACCGTGCATGTTGCATTCAATGAAAAACATAATGGGTTATGATCCTTCTATTGAGAAGCTTTAGTTCATTCAGATGTATACGTAAGAAGATATAAATATAGTAAGTATGTATCGAATTGTTAAGTTAAGAACTAATTTATTAGTGTTGTTTAAGAATGATCAGAGGTTTATCAAATGTTAGACTACGTAAACATAACAAACAAAGACTTATTCAGACACTCGCGGTTTTCTATAATACTTTCATGCATTTTCAACGGGTTCTTACCACGATATTTAATTGACTGAGTGAGTGTGGTAGGTATGTCGTGATGTGTGTTCGAGTTCCGGTGGTACTACCCAAACGCGAACGAGAAAGAGAGTAGACAGATTTGTTTGCTATTAATCGACCCGCAGTATTCAGTCTTCTAGTGATCATGACGTTTGCAACAACGTTGAAATATCGAGACAACTCAATTAATTAAATATCGTGGTAAGAACCCGTTGAAAATGCATGAAAATAAAGACTTGTTTTACATTTCTCATCTCGCGAATTCAAATTGATTTTCGTAATAACAACACTTAGGTCTTCTGCGATACAGGCCTGATATATGCGGAGACCATTGTTAAACATTTATTATTATACTTTCATGCATTTTCAACCGGTTCTTACCACGATATTTAATTAATTGAGTTGTCTCGATATTTCAACGTTGTTGCAAACGTCATGATCACGAGAAGACTGAATACTGCGGGTCGATTAATAGCAAACAAATCTGTCTACTCTCTTTCTCGTTCGCGTTTGGGTAGTACCACCGGAACTCGAACACACATCACGACATACCACACTCACTGTATCGTGATCATGACGTTTGCAACAACGTTGAAATATCGAGACAACTCAATTAATTAAATATCGTGGTAAGAACCCGTTGAAAATGCATGAAAGTATTATAGAAAACCGCGAGTGTCTGAATAAGTGAATAAGTCTATTTATTATTATGTATTCGCATACCTTTTTCTTCTAGTAAAAAATAAAAACAATTTTCTGTGTGTTTGCTCAACAATAATATCTTTTACTCTACAAACACGCGAACTAGTAACACATACCTACAATCAATCACACCCAGCACCAAAACGAGAACAAAAACACAGACAATCGCACAAAACCGTTCGCCGGAACTGTTTAGTATTTCGTAACTGTTAAAAGTAATAGTCGTCATGTCCGTGTACCACTTACGAAATGACTGAAGGCTCACTTATTATCTATTGAAACTGTAGACAATGGTATCCGCTCAGAACTCATGCAAAATAACCGAACCGACCTACAACTGATCACTGTTCCGCGAGTCGCCATTGTTTTTGGGTGAAAAGAATTGGTACCTCATTTATAGTTCATACTCAAGTACTGTACTGTAACAACCCATTACTGCCCACTGCTGAAATCAGGTCTCCTCCGAAGAGGGGTTAGGCATAGTCCACCACGCTTGTCTAATGCGGATTGGGGACTTCACATATCTTCAAAGGATTTTTAGAACCCTTTTCAGATTTGCAGGTTTCCTCACGATGTTTTCCTTCACCGTTTTTAGCCAGTGGTGTTGTGAAAAATTGCACATAAATCTTTTTCACAATAAGATTTAGAGGTACAAGCCGGTCGGTTTTGAACCCGCGACCTCCCGTACGGAGGGCAAACGTTTCAACCACTCGGCCACCACGACTAATATACTCAAGTAGTTTCAAGCAATTATTAAAGCAATAAAAAATTAACAAAGTGTGGATTTATTGATTTATAAACGTTGATTTTATTGTAAACAAGGATACTGAAGCAGAATTGCATACTGAAGTTAAAACAATATTTTTTTAAGAAACATTTGAAAAATGTAGTGAAATAAAAACTTGAGAGGTGCCAAGGGACACCCGGATGGAACGAAGTTCCTTTCGATTAATTAGTGAGGGAATTGTAATAAATTTTTATTTTTTTAAGTTATAATAATTAGTTAGTTTAAAACGTCTGTCTCTCTCTCTCTTATAGAAAGAACTCAAATCAATCAAAAGAATTAATAATTAAGTTTTTGATCACAGCGCCATCTAGCGATAATCATCTAAAACCAAAAAAGTGTCGTGACAACTTTTTTATAAGAATTTCCGTCTAGCCCCCTTTCGATAACGCGCGATAAGGTACTTCGTTCCAAAATGTAAAGCTTAGAAATACCTGTACAAACAATTAACGTCGAGAAATTTATGCTATTTGTTTGTGTACTGATTTCTCTGTTGCACAAAATGATGCTTGTTGGTGCATCTTGGAGATGATTAGTAAGTTTGATTTTTGATTGAGTTACTATTGCGAAGAATAATAAAAATATAAAACAAGTTTCTGAACTATTGACACAATATAATACACCTTTTGAAATTCTCAGTACGCATCCACGTTTAGCTAATAAACTTTAATTCCAGTACAATTGTTATAATTTTCCTTGTACGTCTTAATTAATATTATTATAAACATAATCTGGAATGCGTTCAAAGAACACCACAAACGATTCAATTAACGTTTGCGCAAATGAGGTTTGCGATTAATATTTACAAATAACATTGCTAAATGTAATGTAACATCGTTTACTAATGCACTTGTGCCTACAACGGCAACATATTATTGGATATTTAAAATGTTTTAATGCTTAAAACTGTAATATGGCGCTCATGAACCTCTGCTATACCCAGGCACTGAAGAACCTTAACCTACCTTTTTAGAAATTTTCTTACATCACATATTTTGAAAAAAAAACCACGTTATTATTTACGTTATTATGTTGTTTTCATATTACATATCTTAATCCTACTCTATAATATTAATGAATCGCAAAATGTGTTGCTTAGGCCTGGACCGATTTGGCCCATTATTATTGTAAATGTTCTTTGAAGTTCAAGGATGTTTTTTACTGCGAGAAAAATTCGAATATTTAATATTTAATTTAAAGTGATGCAGGTGAAGTTGTGCGGGCAGCAGCTAGTATCAAAATAAATACCGCAAAACTAATAAACTAATAACGCAAAGAACATAAAAGTAATACAAACTAATAAAGAACATAAGTAGGCAGACGAGCCAACGGGCCACCTGATCGTAAGTGGTTACCGTCGCTCATGAACCTCTGCAATGTCAGGGGACATTGAGGGGTCGCTACCTACGACCTAACTTTAAGGACCCTCCTCAATTCTCGTTTGAAGAAGGACAAGTCATAGCGCTATATAAAACTAAAATATACACTACAGATACTGTCCGAGGTACGGTCAGCAGCACAGTGTGACTGATTCGAGATTCTGCACGCTATATTACATTCTACGTGACCTATTCCAAAACAAATGACATATTACCGAGTAAAAGATACTAACTGGGTCATTGTTACTCGTCTTATATTATAACATTAATTTATTAACCATTGTTTTATTAAATGCCAATTGAGAACGTCCTCCATGCTGTTTTTAAAGGAATTTACCGATGCCTTTTGTAATTGCAGATTCGTGTATATTCTGTTCTAAATTTAGGAGTGTTTAAGAGTGGTATTGTAATTCTAATGTGTTTATAAACGTATATGTAAATCGTACTAAATAAAGTTAAGTGTCTGTGAAAATTACATCGAAATGATTAATTCAATTAAATCTCCAAACTCTTGAAAATCACTGATTGACTTTCAACTAAAAAAAATCATTTTTAATTTAAACAGAAAAATTGATACTATTTGATAAGTCTTAATAATAATATAACAACGCCAAATTCCGAATTTAAATTTTATTCCTTTGTAAAAAATTTTTAAAAATATTATGTAAAAAATAAGTGTAAATAAATGAATACAGAATATAACAACGCCAACTAAAACTAAGCTAGTTTCAGTAAACATCTATTTTAACATCCAAAACTGCACTCAAACCTTGAATTACAATATACCGCATAAATTAGCGAAAAACGTCTAGGCCTTCGTCGAACAAACATGGCGTCCTCAGACGTGACTAAAAACTATTATTTACGAAAACTGATATAAAATCGAGGTTTTTCACCCACGGCTCGTACGTGGCTCGTTATTTTATTGTTTTTATTGCAGACCGTACATGGTGGCCAGCATCAAGACAATCGTAAACAACGTAATTGGCAAAGGAAACGAGGGCAAACAACCCATTCATTTTTGGCGAATACCATGAGTGAGTATTATAAAATACGATTGTTAAAAGTGTATTAAAAATATTATATGGATAATTAATTTGTCAAATGAATTCTATGGTATTGGTAGAGATGGTTTATGTTTTTTTTTTTTTTAGATGGAGGGAGTGGGAGGAGGGTATGTGGAAGTTGTGGGAGTTGAACCGCACTAAAACCTCTAACCGCTCACACTCAGCGTCCGAACCCCGGCTGAGGCCAGAACCCAGCACGGGGTTATGAGGGACGGCGCGACGCGTTACGCCCAAGGCATTCTTTCCCGTCGCGCAGATGGTATAATATGTAAAGAATTTAACTGAATTCAGAATCATAAGAGAGCTTTACGATTTTGTCTTCTTCAAGACAGGCTTCTTCTTCCAGTTATTAGCAGTGAGATACCGCCTCGATTTGTTTTTTAGTATGATAGTTTCACTACGATTTAGCTGTGCGGTGTATTTTTACATACAACAATCTAACTTTTATTTATTTAATTTACTAAGAAAATCAAAATCTACGTATAAATATAAATATTTGATTCATCCGAAGAACAGACTTGATCTTTTGAAAACTTAACTCTCGTTGCCTCGCTCATATACAAGTAGGTTACAATTAATTTGTCACATAAACATAAAAAGCTTCAATAAATAAAGAATCAACGTTTATGTCTCGCTATCTTGATGAACGAGGCAACCATTGCACATTAATAACCTTATGATGCATCATTATGTAGTTTATTTTACTTTACTTGTCTCATTTAAAGTTACAAATATGAATATCCGTGTTTGTGAAAAACGATTCAAATTGAGAAAATTTTCTTTAACTTATTTTTTTTTGTTAAGTCATCTTCCCGAGCGTCAATCACGAACGCGTCCTGTCACCTCTACCAACCTCATGTCGGGTTCTGTTCCCGGCCGGGGGTTCGGACGTCGGGCGTGAGGTTTTCGTGCGGTTCAACTCACACATACCCCACTCGCGGGCGAGTGGAAGTCCGGCAATTTCCTCCCGTTCCGGATAAACGTTGCACAAAATTGCTAGGCTAGGTATAGTTATCGTAACTTTCTATACGATGTAGCTTTTAGGCTACTCTCTACTATCTACTATAGATTTGTACTATGGTCGGAATTAAATGAATTAAGACTCGACAACAGGCAACTAATATTGCGAGCATTTTTCTTACCACATTTCCAGCAGAGAAGAGAAACAACAAGAGCTGTTGAAGTCGATAGTTACATTAACGAATTTGACATTAGCGAACTGCATCATTATTAAAAAATCTCGCCATATTTACCTACCCTAAAGAGACAAGCAAGAACAAACAAACTAATCAGTAATGTGTCGTGTAAGTCGGAAGCCGGACTCTTTAAAACCGAGGACGAGATCAGATCAAATGGAAACTTCGGGAGCCAACTCTCGCTTCCATTGTTACTGGCGACGGTACTGCTGCCCTTTGACATCACAATGATACTATACAGGGCTGCAATCTTATGCCGATTGTAAATAAGTTGTAGAAAAATCTGTGCAAAAAGTTTAAAAACTTTTATTTTGGGTGTGGCAGTAGGTAAGTGTGTATTTGAGCAATAAATTTTAATAGACATTCACCACATAACATAGTTTAAGCAGTACTTTTATAGATTATGGGATTTAAGGTTGTCATAATTAAAGATTTACATACTCAAAAATCGTTCATATTTAAAGAACAAGTAAGCGAACACCTCAAGTTCATCTCACTTACTAAAATTCAACAGTATACAACCAAAACAAATACATTAACAACCAAAAAAATTAAATATAATTACTTCTAATATCGGACATGTGACAACCCTAATAACACATACAAACAATACAGGGAGAGTAGGAAGCGTTCCGGTCGCGATACGGTAAAAGGAGAGAGTTGGTCTGTATCCAGTTACCGGCAGTGACCACGGACGTGTGATAATGTATGAAAACAACGTAACTTGAACTATTTCCTAATTGCGGGTACATTGTAGAGTATAACTTACAACTAGTAAGAGCAATGGTGACGTGGTGGTAACGGCCCTCCAATGTCCTGGTCTTGCAGAGAAAAAAGTCTGTAAGCTAAGTATATTAATAAGATGCAACAAGGAGTGATGTAAGAATAGAGAGGCGAAATGAGGAGGAACTCGAAAACATGAATAGCATAAGAAGACTAATTAAAGTCATGTAGTACATAAAATGTAGTCGTGGTGGCCGAGTGGTCGAAGCGCTTCCTTCCGTACGGGAGGTCGCGGGTTCAAATCCGGCCGGCTTGTACCTCTAAATCTAAATGTGAAACAGATTTATGTGCAATTTTTCACAACACCACTGACTATAAACGGTGAAGGAAAACATCGTGAGGAAACCTGCATATCGGAAAAAGGTTCTAAAAATCCTTTGAAGATATGTGAAGTTCCCAATCCGCTTTGGGCAAGCGTGGTGGACTATGCCTAATTCCTCTACCGAGGAGACCTGAGCCCAACAGTGGGCAGTAATGGGTTGGTACAGTACATAAAATGTTGTCGCGTATACGACACTACTTTGATAGCATGTCGAGCTCCTTCTCTTACTGCTTTATAAATATCACCGTCAGTCACATCGTCAGGGAAAATCTTAACAAGCCCATCTCTACGACCACATAAATGTAATTAATTCTTATTTTTCATAATGCCCCTGCTTAAGACAAACGAACTTACTGGATTTGCATTACGATACAAATAATTCCTGTACTCTTATCTCAGCTAAGATCGGCCCGCGTGCGTTATCTGTCGGACCTCTGCAGACAATATTGCATTCCGTCGCGTCCTGGAACCACTATCTCGGAATAGGTATCGCAAAAAAATACCTAAAATTCAAATAAAAAAAACGTAGGTCCAAATGTCAAGCTACAAAGTATGTTTAACGTAAATGAGAAACACATGCGCATACACGATATTTTGGTAGTTTTGGTTTGGTATGCAATATCTATGCTTTCTTCCTATTTAGATATGCTATGTTTGAGATATACAGGGTGTGTCAAGTGCGATACTAAGTATGAATGGGTTTCAATACTACATGTTTTAATTACACCAAAACATCTAATCCCTATAATTATTAAGTTACTTCCCATTGACGTCGCATAGTTCTGGGACGCCCTGTATGAAATGTGTTTCATTCCCGTGTAGCTACATAGTAGTATTCTGTAGTATCGCACAAACGAGTTTTAGACTGTCTATTGTTCTAAAATGGAGTTGTGCGGGTACATCAGTAGCCAAGCGCTAGATTGATCGTAAAATCCTCGCGGTTACCGTACTTTTGTCTTGTCTGATGTACATCTCACGTTGACTTTCTTGTCTACATAAATACTGATCGACAATGGACGATAATTCATGTTAAACAGCGTTCGATTTGAAGAACGCATCGAGGAATGTATGCGAATATGTATGAGGGACGACTACTAGCCGCCTGTTTAGGCAAGATTTATTATAAAACTTGAATAACAAAATAGGAGACGTAGACATGTCATATGATCTACAATGTTGCTGCGACGTAATGTAAATTATTCAAAACATGCCATTAAACTAACAACGAAATTAAACTTTACTATTTGTTGAAAATAAGTATGGCTTTACGACTAATTCGGCCATAAAATCAAAGTTTTTCCGATGGCGCCGTGTCGCAACCCGAATTCCGAAGATAGATTTAGAATTTTAAACGACATAAAACTAAACCGAAGAGTTAAAGCCGAACTATAAACGTAACTGGCCGTAAAGATTACAATCTATGACTTCATAGTTTGCCGAGATTATTTTAATTATGCAAGCGGAAACGTAAACTAATTATCATAATATAATTTCGTGGTTGGGGCGCATGCGCGTGCGACACCGAAATCGTGACGTCACGTGAGCCGGTCTACGAAGAAAACAGGAGTGATTCATCCGTCAGCTCGTGTCCGTGAGGTGTGCGCCCGCTTACTGATGCCAGCCCCTTGAATACTAACGAGCAGCCTCGCTTTACTGACACTGATAGCTGAGGAGCCACGCACGACCCAGCTACAAGTACTCACCGACTCACCGTACCCAGAACATGAGCCGACTCTTACCTGTGAACAAAGTAAACAGACAATTAAACACTTGCGACAGACGAGGCCAGATCGTATCGTAGTGATAAATGTTAATATACGATTAAGTTTAACGCGCCGTAAACTAATCCAAAACAAGAGGTTGCCTCATCTCGTAATAGACACATCTACTAAATAATGGCATTACCGTAACGTGCAGAACAAACTGACGGCGAGACTGGCGCTGACGGTCAGTCAACAGTATTCATGCAACATTAACAAACAGAGACGCAACATTCCCATTACTGTATTTGACATTTACATGTGTTCTTAAATAATTGAATTAGGAATAGTATCGGTAGCAAACAAAGCGATGGTTGCGCAACAAGCGAACGCGAATCGAATAATGGGTTCAAGGTTCTATTTGGCCTTTTTAATCTGAGCGATAGAATCGATCCGAAATATCGAAGTCGTGTGGATTGTGTTGCAACTCAGACGTTTGTTTCTAAATACTTGTCACGTTCTCGTTATTAGATAAGTGGTGATGTAGGCACTAATTGAAAATTACAGTTGTGGTGCTGTCCAATCAACAGATAAACATCAAAATTTGGATATCGTAAACAGAGTGTTGTAATGTGTCAATTTTTATATTACGAACTAGCTGACTCGCGCAACTTCGTCTGCGCCGAAAAAAAAAATAGGGGTGGACTACCCCTAACATTTAGGGGATGAAAAATAGATGTTGGCCGATTCTCATAGGTACCGGATAAGCACAAAAAAATTCATCAAAATCGGTCGAGCCGTTTCGGAGGAGTTCAAGTTCGAACACCGTGACACGACAATTTTATATATTAGATTAGTAATAGGTAAATACAATCGTTGTATCATCAATATAAATAAACACTCGAAACATGTTTAAATAATTTACGTGTTTACAATGTGGACAAATTCGTTCAAATCCGTAAACATACAAGCGACGGTGTGTCGTGCCTAAAACAAAAAACAAATAGTGCTCGTGCCACGATTAACATCTTACATTGCAAACCAGCCAGAACCTGTTCAAAAACAATGGAATTTTTCCGCTGAACCGTCAAGAGTTGTACGAACCGTTGAAGATATGGCACTCGTTCCTGTAGGGCTTTCGAATAGGTGTAAAGTAACACAAGCACGCGAGAACACTCAATAGCCTGTTAACGAAGCCCTTCACACCTCAAGATGGCATCTTGTCACGTGACACAGCATGCAAAAGCCGTTGAATATACCACAATGGTTTAGCACAACGTCCATTATGTTAAATCAAAAGTCATGCAAAATACAAAGACATTTAATATGATCACAATACCTCTATTCTAACATTTCCAGAAAAGGACAAAGGGCAAGCGATAACGGTTTCAATTACAATAATGGCTGGACAAAAGCACGACGTATGAAAACAGGAATATTTAGGTGTCATGCATTACCTATCTTTAAGTCATGCAGACAGGTTCACAGCCGGGGTCAAATCACAGATACAACAGCTATTATTAAAACGTTGAACCTGTCTCGGTGCGGTTTGCTTACGTACAAGATAATCAGGGAAACAAACTTGCAAAGTATCGGGATGTACGAAATGCTTAACGGTATAGAATAAAGTTAATATTTGATACTGAAAATTTCCGATGAGCAAATCGGAGGGTTTTAAAGAGAGAAGAAGCAAAACACAAAGTTCATGGACACGTTAAATCAGACTGTCAGAACTAGTATGTAGTATAAGATCACGATGAAGATGTTCTAGTATAAGAAAAGAAGCTTTAAAAACAGCACTAGACATCAAAAACATCGCAGAGATCCAAACATTCAAATGACAGCACAGGATCTTTCGCAGACGTAAAAAATCCGTGTAGAGTAAAGTGCTTAAAAAAGACAAAGCAATGTATGATCGGTTACCATAATGACAATAAGAACTCACGGTGTCGTAAGTTTAAAAGAGGTGAATGAGACGTAACCAACCTAAAACGATACGGATCGTGGCATCGAACCGTGTGAAAACAACGCAACAAAGACATTGCATAATGTAGGGAATATAACCCATCACGACTAGAACGCCAAAGATGGTAAAGATCCATGTGTTCATAACTTTAAACGTATAGCTGTATTGTTTTCTATTATTGTCGTAGTAAAAGACGTAGTAAGTACCTTTCTTCTTACTTGACTGTTTCTATTTACTGATGACTGCAATGTTCTTTGAACTAAGTATGCATAAAGTGTAGAACAGTACCATAGTTCTCTGGTTTTTGTTGGATAAGTAAGAATGTAGGTTTGTTTGCACACTGAGATTGCAAAAATAACTCTCCTACCGATGTTAATATTAAGACATCCACCAACTAGTTTCTAAGACCTAAACAAACCTGACATTCTTGGCTATACAATTATTCAAAGCCGTATCGAACCAGGAACACTCATTGGCGATAAACATGCAATTAACTCCTCGGATGCAACGTATAATTTACTTGAACCTTAGAGCTTGGGATCGTGTTTCTGCCTGACGGCGGAGTACGGCCAGCGGAACTAAGTCTTCAACCAATAATTCCCGAGTAAACCAAAGTCGTTAATTAAAAATTGTAAACTCATTAATCAGAGATAGAGAGAACGTGATCAAGATTGGCTTCGTCGATTTATTGCGATCCAGATAAACAGTCTTGTATTACAGGGTTGCCTTATACGTTTAGAATTATTCAATTATAAATCATTATCGAAAGAACTTGTAATGGCGAATGAGTAGTTAACTAAAGTCCTTAATTATTAGTGAAGCGTACGGAATAGATAATTCCTATCGATTTCACCTCTTCAACCATTATTTGATAAACTGTGATCATAGTTATGATAGATATTGTTAAATTAATGACTGATAGAATATTTCCATTAATTATATTAATTTGGACATTTATAACTAAACGTTTACAGGGTGTGCCGCGAGTTGCGAATTTACACAAAACAGGGAGGTAAATTTCACGTGATGTTATTTTTTTATTGATTGTTAAATCAATTTAAAGTTTCAAATACAATTTGCTTAACAACAGCTTTCGTAATGTTAGTTACGCATTTTTATAAATACCTTGCTGATGACGTCAATATGATTTTGCAATATACTATTCTTAAAGATAAGAAACATGATAACTTTGCACCAATTGCATAAGTATTGCATTAAAAATATCCATTTCATTACCATGTTAAAAGTGAAAACCAATAGTTAGTGTTACGTGGCAGGCGAGTGCGGTTCCTGGCAATCATGTGGGGCACTTCGCTTTCTAGGAAGAGCCTGGCGAAATGACGGACGAAGCAAACGCGACCAGAATACAAACAATTGGCTTTAACTTATATTCTCCCGTTAATCATCGCACTCACTACGAGGTTATCTTGTGCCTAAATAAATCTTTAAATGTTTTATATTTTAAATTTAGAGTTGCATAATCTGTGGCCTAAATCTTTGACAATAAGAATCTGTCAATGTCAAAATTCTAAATGGCGGGAAATGTTATCAATTGTTTTGTGAGCAAACTTTGTTCAACTTTGTTGACTTATCTAACAATTTAATTAGTTGTGTGTCATTTTAATTACTTAACTGATAAACGAACAAAGGTGCATAAAAACTAATTAGGGAATTACCGGCGTCCGAAGCGACAAATACTGTGTCAAGGCGATTGTTACAAAGACTCTGCAAACAGTACCAAAATTTGCATGTTCTGACGAAATGTAACCGTCGAATATTGCTGATCCCATAGTTTTTGTTTTTGGCGAAAACAAATATATTTTGGGTGTAAGGCACGTTCGCTAAATTTAGCTACTTTTCCGTTTAACATTTCCGAGTATTTGGCCAAAGCTCAAGGCCGTTAAATAAAGTGATGTCTTTAAATATTTGTTCGAATTCAGCAAACACTGCTACATAAGTAAGGTGTGGATCATTGTTTGAGCAAAAAGCATATTTATTTTAAATTGCATATCGTAATAAAAGTTACACTTTTTTGGTTTTTAAGAAGTTTGTGTGTGTGTCTGCGACAGTACTGCTGCAAGTGTGGGGTGGTACAACAGCAACCGAAAAATACGTGCATTGAAATTCATCAACACCACGAACGCCTTCAGCCGTATCCATTCCGTTATAAACAATGACCCGTGACCGAACACCGGCCAATCGCATTGCGCAACAAACCAACACGCATTGTACAAAATCGAAAAACTGTACGAGAACAGTTTCGATTACGAGAGACACCATTATAACGGGATTGCCAAATCGATTTGACCGAAACGAGAGCGTGCATGTTGTCACATGATTATTCAACATGTTGGAGACGTTCTAATTGTCAAGTGGTGTGTGAAGCGTTACAAGTCGCAAGGTAAGAACGCATCAATTCGGAGCATATAAACCTTCGTCTAGCTAAAAGTGGAAGATTTTATATACGGATAGACAAATCGAGGACACTAGATCTTGCTTTATTTAAATTAACTAAATAAAATAAGGTCTAATTAAAAATGGTCTCTGGACACTTATGACAAATTGTACCTACTTCCTTGTTCAAGTTCTTAAGTATTAAAGTTACAGCCACGTAAACAAAATATAAATATGGTTTTAAACAAATTATTCCCGGACCCCGACAGTAGCCCGTATAGTCATTAACTTGCTCCAAATAGCTATCTCCAGATAAATACGACGTCCGTTCCGTTTAATCAAACCAAATGTCATAACCCGTACGAGGATTGGCACCCGAACTAGGTCACTGCCAGTTTTTGTATCGAGAATCATTGTAATGGCATTATGAGATAGGATCTCTGTCGCCTCGGGCGCCAGTGAACGACTGTCCGCAGGGTCGCTCATCATAGCGACATTGTTATCTGAACTTGGGCGTTGCGTCGACCCTCACCTCGTAAATTGAAGATCTTCATTTTAAAAGGAACTGGTTATTTGCATTAGTGCTTAAAACATTTTATGATATAACTTTGGTGGCAAGGTGAATTGAAAGATGCAGTCTTGCAAAAAAATGTGCAACATCTCCAACTTTTACGAGAGGAATTTGGTGTTAATGTAGCTTCTAAGTAAGCAATGTCTACGTACAACGAAATCTAAACATAGAAACAAAGTAGTTTGAAGTCCAAGAATGCCACAAGTCTCAACAACTTCATTGCATAAAAGATAATCGCTGGTGTCCAGAAGTATGTTTCTATCAGATACGAGTAGCAGTTGAGATAGCAAGTCGTAAGATGGTAGATTACCATCACATGCCGCGTGTTTGTGATGCTCGAACCTCTGTGGGAACTCCAAACAACTTTGAATAACCAGTTGTAAATACTCGAGCCGATGTATGGACACGGTGTGAGATAGAGGCCGATAAAAATAAGCTATCTTTAGGTCCAGATCGGAACATTCGTCATAAAATCGTGAAATATGCAACAATTAATAGTTACCTAACACACTGGTATTGTTCTATCTCTCAAAGCCATGAAAAAAAATCATTTAGTTTAAGTTTAGAGGCACATACAAAGGTGTTGAAATCATTAGGCTGCCATCGGACTCGCAATCAAAATAAACATTGTATTACCATAAAAATGTCCACGCTGAACCATCGAAAAAACAAATAGGTTCGTCTTTTAGTCACACAGCTTAATGCGTACGTTGAACTTAAAAGGATGTGACAGCAACATTACGATAATTAGTAATTACCTTAATTTGTAAACAGAAAAACAACCGCCCGCTCATCATATGTACGCATGTGAAGTCGAAGTTAAGGAACGAGAACCAGTCTTCGTACAGAGGCAAATATGATCTTTATTACAAAGATTTTTGTAACGCCGAAAGTATTGGTTTGATTATGGCGATGGATGGATTTATTTGGATTCTACCACGCTAATATCGCGTTCATCAATGCAAGGAGACTCTCAGGAAGTATTTTAACTCGGGAAAGCAGCAGCAGACAGTTTTCTGAACTATTCGTAATTAGGCAGCTATCTTGCACAACCCCGAACGCGCACCAATTAACGCACCAAGAGCCCATTCGTGAGAACATTACCAATTTTCCATTGAAATTTTTAATTGCGAATCGTTACCGAAACATCTCAATTGGACGGCGAGTTCTTTAGCCGTCTGTGAACGTTCTTCCAAGAGACGTACGTGCGGTATCTTCGCTAAAAAATCGCGAGAGCCGAGCCAGTCTTGGGCGAACGGAACACGGTCCTAACGGCCGTTTTGCATATCGTTCGCATGAATCTGCCCGTGACGAAGACGGTCGGAATGCGTCGGGAAGCAGCCGGTCGTTGACTGATTGCCCAAACAAAGCACCGCCCGCGATCCCCACGTATGGCCCGATCTATCAAAAACAAAACTACGCAAATAAAACATGACTCATGGGTGCCTTTTGAAGAAGGTCGGAGTTTAACACTTGATACAAGGATGGACGCGTAAATCAAATCGTCGCAAGTAGGAAATCGTCGGAGCTGTCGACGGAATGAGCTAGCTTTAATTAACCAGCTCCTTAAACGGTCGACCTTCAGCGTTGACACCTCGCAAGATTAATTCGCAAACGCTTATTAAAGTGATGTATCGTTCGGGCATTCGCGCCGAAAAAAACGTACAAAAACAACTCGAATACTACGCGGCACGACACGTGGCGTTATTAAGTTGAAACAAAAGAATATCAATTACGAGTATATTAGCTGCAGATAATCAATAAATCGTAGGCACGGCACCTCATTATCGCAATAATATTAAAGTGCATGAGAATGTAAATACAATGTTTCGATAATTTTACATTTTGTCATAAAACTCTGATCAGTTCTCCTAGTTCGAAGAACGACAGAAACATTTCTCAGTAGCCTATAAATTTGCTTGTCGAAACACTTTCGGGGGAAATTATATATTAATTTATATTTAACCAATCAGAAAACCGTTAAAATCTTTTATTAAAAGGCTTCTTAAACTAAATTCAGGTTAAGCAATACAAAAACACCATGATTCTCACAAATCCCGTTGTCCCGGCCCTCTGCGGAGTCCTAGCAACGGAAATCAGTTTTCCGGCTCTCGGCCGCCTCTTGAATATTCAATGCAACTAATTAATGCTGCGTTTGTAGCGATAGTTGGATTGTAAGCCACACATGCTTGACGCCAGGTGGAGATACGACCTTCAGTAGTTTGATAAAGTTACCCTAATGCTTGATGTTAAAAGTTTTGGTTCCCAAATAGCGTTGTAATATCTATGAAGTTTAGTAAAGGAACTATTATTAACTTTATTTCAGGAAAGACATGGACTAGGAGAGCGCTAAACCGAGCAGAGCGGAAAGAGATAGAGGAGGCCTTTGCCAAAGCTGGGCAAACAGACGAAGTTTTCGGTGTCAACGACTCATCATAGACACTCATTTAATTTTTTGTAAATACTTTGTCTGAAGAAAGGCTTATATTTATTATATTATTAACTTTATTTCACACTAGGTCGAAGTGTTAAAAATCTTCTTTTATTGTATTTCATATAGATCTTCATAATACCTCATAGTATATCTCACGGCTAAGAATTCCAGAAAAACTATAATTTCTATAGTTAGACTAGTTCAGGGGTAAGTGACTCATCAGTCATTTCAGTAGGATTGCGTTTGTGTTTATCGATAATATTATGACAGCAGCATTATTTGTGAAACTGCTCACGTTTGGCATGTGAGTAGGGCGTCAACAAATTCCTGTAAAGTTCAAACACGTGGCTTTCCATTAGTTTCCCAGCCTTAATTTGCGCAATAAATACACTACACTTATATTCAAATAGTAAACAAACGATATTCCAAAGCAAACATTGATAAGTACAATATAAATCATAAGTTTGCGTTATGATTATAAATTGAGATAAACGATACAATTAAAAACAATTAAACACGAGCATACGACAAAGGAAGACAAGAAAACGACTCTTTATTTGCCAAGAATTTGTTTTTGACATTGCAGAGATTTATTATGTCATTATGACATTGACATTTTTGACGTTGTTACGTAATGAGTGTCTTTTTTAGATGAAGATATTCTTTGAAGAGATTCCGACAAAATGCAGTCTGGAAAATGTCGGCAGTAGATGAACAACGCGCAATTAACGCGCGGTTTTAACGTGTCAATTTCAATGTCCGATAGCAATATTGTGCGTAGTAACTTTGTGTTATAGAAACAAATGCCTTATAGGTAGCTTTTAACTATCAGGTAGTAAACTGTATTTCAACTTTGCATTTATTTAACCACTCAACTGGGATCGGCAACCAAATTGGTTTGTTTACTTTTGCCAAGTCTGTGGCAGGAGCCGAAATTGAGCAGTTCTAAAAATTGTTTAGTTTACATTTTTTAATCGTCTCATATTTTACGGAGATGATATATTTTCGCTGAAAATGCAATACAGCGTCGTTTATTAATAAAACAAAATTAAAAATTATGGAAAAAAATGTTTTCAAAAAGGGGCTCAAACACGGTATTGATTCCGAACGAAGACCCCAGTTCTGCGATCTAGCGAATAGTGACGTTCCCAGTTGAGTGGTTAAATGTTTTTCATTAAAACATTGACACTCAAGTAACAGTCGTAACATTTAATTAAATTCAACAGATTACGTGTGGGCAGTTGACCTTTGGACTCCACAGTCGTTAACCTTGCACCTGGCGGGGGCCCAAGGGCATTGCGTCCAGGCAGTGGGGAGTTCGACACATTAGGGAAGCCAGGAACCATGGAAAGGCGGCCAAGTGCAACCACACCTTGGAAACACATAGCCGTGAGAATAGTACGTTTTTATGTTAGTGTCTACAAAGGGAGCTACAAAATTGGGCTTAATAAATTTGTATTAATGTTATAATTTTAAGTATAAATTAGTGTTCAAGTTATAAGTAGGAAGGTATTGCCATCTATAAGTGATAATTGACAACCACAGTGGTTAAGATGAATGTGGTAAGCTCGATCGCATGGTCTTTAATTCTTCACTTATTAAAAAACCCGTAGCAAATTGTCCGTCCACTTTAGAGTACATTAGGTATATCAATCAAAATTGAATGTTGCATATTTGGCAATAAATCAAGTAAATAAACTTAGTGTAAATAATAGGTAGAAGAAAAGTCAGCAATGGTTGCTCTTAAGACTGTAAGGTTTTGCTCTTTCGACGGCAAATAAAAAACCAAAACATGCGCAAATAGAAATAATTGAAGCTCACGTTTAATTCTCAGGTCATGTGGAAAATGAAAAAGGAAAGTTCAGCAGGTGTGCAGCGTTCATCCCGAGGGAACGGAATGCGACTATTATTAGAGTACGCGGCGCCGACGCATGCCAACCACAACAAACACAGGCTGCATCAACAATAATTATAATTCATTTTGTCAATGATCTAAAACTGATGATAAAAATAATAAAATTAATAAATAAATTTATTGTTAATTGTGTACTGTTTGTTTCCTAAATAAATAAATAAAATATAAATTGATAACATATATAACATATTCATTTCACATAGCACTTTGAGTTCCCTTATTGAAGGGATCATCAAGCACCGCTGACCACAACAACATTTATGCCTAATACTGGTTGAATACTTCCCATGTACCTTCATTTAACCTTCTCTTCAAAATGTTTCCTTTCGTGTTTTAACGCCATAGGGGTTGTAAAAGTAAACAAAGTGTTAAATATAATTAGCAACACGCTGTACATTGCCGTAGTAAAGTTCACGTTATCGTCTCACGTAGGAATGATCTCGAAGTGGCGCCCGACCCATTGTTAGCCGGGCTTGTGCTCCGCGACCCTTGTCTTGTTCGGACCAATGACCGATTGTCGATGCAGTCATTATTGTATAACAATGTTATAAGGATGAAGAGTAAATTGGAAGTAATTTGAACGCGGATAAGACGCGTAACGAGAATTGGCAAAGAGAAGCAATGACTATAGAACTTGATGAAGACATTAAAAAACTACTAATTCAAAACTAGATGTTCAGGTTGAAGTGATCAACATTTTCGACCAAATTAAATAACATTTTGAGAACAAATGAATCTGAAATCAAATCAAAAATGAAAGCTAGAATCTCTAATTATTTACCGATAACTCACAAATGCTATTTTCTTTTTTAAAAAGTTTTATATTCCAATATACTCGTAGAATGCAATATAATTTCTCTCTTTCTAAAGATCCATATCTAAACAACGAAAGCAATAACCTCTACCGTATCGAATTACATCGAATTGCATACAAAGGCTTCATATACCGAAAGATTTGCGGATTAGCCAGCCCGGTTCCAGTTACAAATAATCAAGAGAATTCCTAGGAGCGTGGTGTTCGGACTATCAAATTACATACATCGGTAATGTGTCTTCGAGCCGATCGTCTGTTCTCACCCGGCTGAGCGGAGCACGATACTTAGAACTAGTATTTGCTCTTCGTATGCACTTCCAGGGATACCTATCATCGCCAATTATGTAAACAATTCGTGCTAGAACAACGATAAACATGTGACACAGGCGATATAAATGTAAATAAAAATATATGTAAAGCTGAAGATTTTTTTGCAAGCTAATTAAGAGTTCACAGAGTCACTTTTCTTTAATAAGAATAGCAGAAGACTATATTACTACGAATATGAAGTAACATATCTCAACAGCAAATTGTGAATACATCTCAAATAAGTCAAACGAAAATGTCTCGACGCAACTGTTTAGAGATCTCAGGTGACTTCCGCGTGCCAGAACAGTAGTGCGAAAGGAAACACAACGACCTGTTGCTCTCGGCGACAAACAGCCGTCGGTTTAATTTACTGAAATGGCTTCCACCGAGCTCGAGTGCAGTCGCATAAATTTGAAGAAAGGTAGTTAAAGGCAATAAGAAACAACTTCTAGACAGTTCATGTTTGAATCTGACTGCTCAGCTCATCGGATGACAGATTTGGAAGCGTAATCTGTTGTACAACAGCATTATCATGATTAACATACTGCATACTATTAAGAGCTGTTGAACAATATCGTAAATCAATGAAACTGCATTCCCGAGTCGCGTAACATGAACGTTATGTGTGCACATTGCTATTAAGGGGGTTAAAACTAGATTAGTAACGAGGAAGAGATTGCGTGTTTAAGTACCAGTCTTGGACAAGGGGTAATAATTATTACGAATAATGTCTGCGACGACATCAAAGTAGAGAGGTTAGGCAATAAAATGTTATGTCTCAGTTTGTTATTGCTTGTATTCTTGTATACCCGAGAAATTGTAGCATAGAACATTATGAAATCATTTCTATTTAGTGAGCTTGTTTTGCAAGATATAAAACAAAACAACATAAACACAAATAACATCAAAAACACACAAGGTCATGTAAGAATCCGGAACGATCACAAACTACTCATTTCTTTGTTCAAAAGTTCATCCAATCAAAGCATAAAGTTATTAGTTGAATCAGCTCATCAAGTACGAGTATTGTCCGTTCTTTATCTCTACAGCGGTGATTAAGGTCATACGGAACCCAATTACGTTATTATGTTCGACGTGACTTACTACATAATGTAATGACTAATTAACATTTATATACCTAAGTACACGCATTGTCTTAACATAATTATAATTAATATGATGTAGATTACTATTGTACAGAATAAACGTTTTTTCGACGAGGAACTCTTGAGTGCTGCATGAAGACGATTTAGTTGACCAAATAAATCGACAGCCACTACTTTACGTATTTGGTTCCAGGTAGAAATCATTTTTATTGATAAGGTCGCCATTTATTCCTCAAAATCGATTTGATTAATGCATGTCATCGTGGTGTTTCTATAAAGAATTATTTATTTGTCTGGATGGAATATAAAAACTATTGAAATGGAATAAGTAATAAAAGTAAATTAACTTCATTTTATAGACAACAAAAACGACTGATCGATCTATCATAACTATTGCAGTACTGCCATTCACTAGAATGGCAGCCGGGCCTGTTCCTATGCAAATATCAACAAAGTGTCATGGACACCAAACTAATTATAGTATAGCTGAATAGGCTAGGCTCACTTGGTAACTAAACGCGATAGATTACAAAGTCATAAACCATTTAGGAAATATAAGGCTCAATTAACATGAAGACAAATAACAATTTTACAATTAGAATAGAATATTAAATTAGTTGTCTACAGTAAGAGAGTATTGATAGAGTATTGGTAGTCCAATCTAATTTCATCAATCAGAAAGAATCCAGGAAACCTACCTAGGAAAAGCTATGTATGTGTCAGCATTTATTACTCAAGTGGATACCAAATAAATCCAATTAAACTCTCTAATTTCTACGGACTAACAAAAACACACAGAAAGTTATAATATGACAAAAAATACAATTTTACTCATTACACAAGAGGTGCTTAGTTCATTAAATGCCTGGAAATTCCGCGTTCCACATCCAGTCGAGATAAACTGTGGGCCGTCAATGACACTAATCAGTTGTTGGCGCCGAAGTGCCGATGGTAATCACTACAATTATCATCATTCAAGACACCTGGTGTTTTACTGGTGTTTGTAGGTACCTGTTATCTGTTGCGTCATGGTGTTACGGATATCACTTTCGATTTTACCTTAGATTATTAGATAGACTTTAGATTGTTTACTTTTCTTAGTGACGCTCATGTACATTTTTATGTGGTTTTTATCTGTTTATCATCAATGCGAATTTTATTTTGTCAAGACAATTTAAGATCTCGTAAAATTGTGACAAAGATTAACGAGTTTGAAAGTGTTTTATGGTAATTATCTAAACAAAGTCAAAGACATAAAGTACCTTGTAAATAAGAGTAACCTGTACAATATACTTGTAGGAGAAACCGCTACCAGTTTACGGCCAACAAACCTAATGATATAAGATAATATCGTTCACCACACTTGTTAATAACCCCCGCTGACAAAGACCGTTCGATATTTACTTTCTCGGGCCCTTCATTATAAAATTCACTTTCCGTTGTGTTACCAAATAGCCTCAGTCTAAGACTGAGTCTCGGGCAACTTTCCACGAGTTACGTCCCAATAGATTAGTTACACTTTTCCATGTAGTTCGGTCGGATTGTCTTTCCCATGGAGGTTGTTACGCAACACGCATAACTCGATCGTTTTGCATAGACAAGATCTCGAAGTTGAATATTGGAAAACTGGTGGCCGTTTGACATGGCTGGTTCGACGTTTGTCAAATGTGTCTAGAAACACGTGGTTATTGAGAAACTGAGGAGAAACTATTGGAAATAAAATGAAGAAGTGTTTTCGATCATTTGGAAAAAAAAATGCATGGTAACTTTTTAATATATGTAATGTTAATATTACAGTCATGGACATAAAATAACATTAAAAAACTCGAAACTAATAATGATGAGAACATGTACACTCGTGCAAATCATCGCATCGTAATACAAAAATCTACTGTAAAACAATAAAAGAGCAAGAACTTTACGTATATTTCTCGAGGCGATTGAACAAAAGGGAATTCCTATTTTCTCCGTAATCACACCACAAATAGCGACCAATTCAATACTCGCACACTTCCTCTGGTCGGCATCGGCAGTCTTGTTAATTCCGACTTTCAGTTTCCTGCGCCGTTGGCCGTTTCCTAACAATCTAACCATAGGATATTTGCAGAAGTAAATCATATTATGTAACTTAGATTCAGTTAACTTCAGTTTTGCACACTGACAAACTTTAGTAACTACCTACGCACAATTCTGATACAAGATATGTTTATAAAAGATAAAGTTTGAATCTGTGAAACCTACTTATTTTGAGGCTTTACTGCAGTTTACTTTTTTTGGAGGTTATAAAATTTTGAAACTACAGATTTTTTTCATGAAATGTCCGTACTGTATCATCTATAGACACCGGGGAAAAGAATTAAATTAAGTTTTAATCTACCACTATGGTCTTTAGTATCCGCTAATGGCGTTTAATACATGTATATAAAACGCACCATTATTTCTATCTTATTTTTATCGTGAAACTTATAAATGGAAAACTGTTTTTGTTTTTATAATGTTATTTTTATAATCTACAATATTGTTGATTTCCCAAATAAACAATAGATAAATATGCTTTACTTCTCGTATGTGTTCTGTAATGTAACTATGGAGTCATTTGGAACAAAGGCGGTAATGAACGCTCGTCTACTGTTATGTTCGTATACAAAAACATTAGTGTCGTAACAGCCATGGTTAATGATTGAATATGCTTCGAGAGTGCGGTTAACGTGGTTTAGTGTGAAATTGATACTCTCATTCAGGACAATAATGGTTAATTTAGAGTAGATGGTAGAAGACCCTTGTTAATTATGAAGACTTGTGTATCGAGTATTTTTTTGCTCTAAAATAACCTACCCACAGTACCTACTCAGTCTTCCCGTGATCATGGCGCCTGTAACAGTGCTGAAATATCGAGATCGCTCATTTAATAAAAATTGGGCTAAGAACCCTTTTAGAAATTGTGTAGATGATGTAGATAACCGCGAGTGTTTAAAGAAAGTTATTTTTGAAAACTTTAAATGTACTAGTGATGAGCAATGCAAGACCAAGACGGTAAGACCAAGACTAATTTTGATCATAGTTGTCTCCTTCCTCAGTTCCAAAACATGAAGTCTGTGTTACGTCGTGTGCTATACTAAAATTACGATGAGTTCGTTCTTGTTTATAACTCTGCTATTAATTGAGCCTTATAAATTTGCTATAATATCGTCAATGATCTATTACAAGTTTCCTATTTAAAAATAGAGTGTACACTGTTATTTCCCAGTGATAGAACTATGATGTTTACGTCAGAGCTTTTGTTTAATACCTTCATCATGACCCAACTTTAAGGATAAAGTAGGTATGAATTTAACTCTAAAACTAAAATAAATATTATCATTGTTATTTGTATTGAAATTGTAATTTATTATAAAAACACGTTTAAATGATATTCAGGTAATTTTAAAGATTATAAGGAAAATTAATATCCATGTTTGATGTTATTTACACAGGGTATAATATTCAGAGAATTTTTACATGACTCATGGTTGAGTATGGGTATTGGGTAGATTTATTTTATTTATTTAAGGAACACTTTACAACACACTATATAGGTTAAACCCAGGCTCTCAAACTAGTAGTAAAACTACTGTGCTATGAAAGCCAGTGCTCTCCCTTTAACCCTTTCACGTCCAAGGGAAATATTTTTCCCTTCTACAAAAATCGTTACTATTATTGAATAATATATTGCTTTAATGAATGTCAAACGTTACGTTTATGTACGTTGTGTTAAAATGTTTCATATGAAATTTATAGGAAATTTGTACACCCTACTTTGTTTTTCTAGTGATATCTCTTACTTTACAGAATAACTTAAATATTGTGTAGTATTCGCATGTTTAGTGTCAGCCATCTTATGGTCCTGAAAGGGTTAAGTAGGTTACAATCATTTAAGTCTAAGTGACAATTTTTTTTTTTGATATAGATAGAGTACTTATTAGTCAAATCTAAATAAAATGAACGACAGATTTCTGACCTTTCGGAACTGAACCTTGTGTCCATTTTTGCAAAAAAAAAAGAGAATATTAACAATTACTAAAAAGACATTGCAATGCATCGACATTCTTTCATATTTTAAATAAGTCGTTAAATTGCAATGAAAACTAACAAAACTATTTAATGTAGATAAACAAAAACCCAGCGAAACGTTTAGTCCTTGTTCAAACGATGCGTGTGACTCGCGAAAATTTAAAACAAATAAATGTAAGAACATGTTTGCAATACATTAACATATTACGCACATCACAAACAATATGTGTTTATTTTGGTAATGAGACATAAGGAGACGCAATGTAAATAAATGTATAATTTAATGAACAACCAAAGACTTCATTAAAAGTACAGGATAATGATGAAAATGGTGATAATAAAGTGAAGATTGAGAAACTAGAGTGAACAAGAGATTATATGAGTACTAAAGTAGTAATTATAAAGCAGAATGAGATTAGAAATGCTTTTCGTACAGTTTGTAACGTGTAAGAAGAGTAATATATACATAGGTTTAAGAAAACTATTAAAGAACGTCTGTGCAAGAAAGCCTACTATAAGGCAAATGATTACCTGGACGATTGCACAAAGTGGGAATGAGTTGCTCGCCAAAGTCATTTCATTATCGTAATCGTATTTTTTTTTGGATATGTAATGTAAATTTGTGTAATACTGTACAAATATTAAAAAAATAAAATAAAATCTTATTATACAAAAAAAAAGACATGCCCGCTGAGTTTCTTGCCAGTTCTCAGGACGGTGGCTATAATTATTATTTTTTGTGTCCGAACTGGTGGTAGCTTGTAACTTTTGACGCCAACAAGAATGAGTACGTCATCAATGTTGAAAATAAAGTATTTCATTTCAATAACATCCAATATGCTGATATAACGATGTTAAAGAAGATATCGCCTTGACAACTGTGAAAAATATGAAAAATATGTGTTAAAGGAAATAGTTGTCTGATTTCAATAGCAAAAGAAACAGTCAAAATAAACACTATACAATTTCGCAAATTAATACAACAAAAAGCAATATTGATTTGCGATCGGAAAACCAATTACCACACATGAGTTGTCCATTCCGATCTCGTAAAAGGCAACACAGTTTGGCATGACAAAGCGTTTATCGATGTTCATTAATTAAATTTTAATGAAAATAAACAATGTAAACGCAATAACGGTCGGTGGAAACATGATTCGCGATCCATTAGCGAAACGAAGTCGAAAACAAACTTGACATTCACCTTTCTTCTCGTATCTTTTATGCGTTTCCGGTTGTGGACGAAAGCAGTTGGCATGATGAATTGACAGGTGATTTCTCGGAAACAGGGCTGCCAAAAGCTTAGACAAATTTCGGAGAACTATTTTGAATATCTATGTAAAGTTTTTATTGGAGACTAGCTGGCCCACACAACTCCGTCTGCGTCACACAAGGAAATTTTCTCACCGTTTAAACCTTCCCTGGACTTCTACGAATATTTCAAGATTAAAATAAGCCAAATCGGTTCAGTCGTTCTCGAGTTTTAGCGAGACTAACGAACAGCAATTCATTTTTATATATAAGAATACAAATAGAACAGGCCTATGAAGCAACTATAACGTATTCACTAATGACTATGTAATGAGGTTATCTTGTAGTATTTTCATGCTGTAAATTCGAAGTAATGGAAATAACAGTTTAAGATTTAGAGGTGTTTAACCAACAGTAGATGATGTGACAGGACAGATAATGTGACGATGTACCTGTACCAACCCATTACTGCCCACTGCTCAGAAGAGGGATTAGGCATAGTCCACCACGCTTGCCCAGTGCGGATTGGGGACTTCACATATCTTCGAAGGATTTTTAGAACCCTTTTCCGATATGCAGGTTTCCTCACGATATTTTCCTTTATCGTTTTTAGCCAGTGATGTTGTGAAAAATTGCACATAAATCTTTTTCACATTTAGATTTAGAGGTACAAGCCGGCCGGATTTGAACCCGCGACCTCCCTTTCGGAAGGACGCGCTTCGACCACTCGGCCACCACGAACTTTACGGACTTTACGAACTTGTTTTGGTGACGATGATGAACGTCTTATTCGACTTTTATATAAAGATAATATTGCAAAATATAAGCAATCATCCTGTTATTACATTATTCTAGACACAGATACAAATGTATCTCACCAGCTATTGCTTTTCCTTAAATTAATGTAATAAATAACTAAACAGTGCCAGCCCTACAAGTGACGTACCAACACGCAGCAGGTTCAAGATCACGACTTTCGTTAAAGAAATCGTTCGTGCGTCTTTCGTAAGATACGACATTTTGACCTGCATCATTATAAAACATCGACGTAATGTAAACATGTCGAAAGTTTTGACCAATCTGAATGAATTTTAACACCGCAGTATCATTAGTTCGTGATTTTACTTTATAATGGAAAATGTAAAGAAGCGGGTAATAGTTTTTAAGGACGATTAGTTCATGGAAAATCAAGTTTGGTCATATTATTATTTTTCTTCCTTTAGGGAAATAGCAGAGAGGACGTATCAAAATAGGGAAAGCCTTGAAAAGAGTCGGCTATTTCAGGAAATGTATGTACTATCTACAAATTAGATACCCAATAAACCTTATATTTCACATACAACGTCATTACAAAAGCAATGAATGAATGAATGAATGAAAATGAATTATGTGCAATTTTTCACAACACCACTGGCTAAAAAACGGTGAAGGAAAACATCGTGAGGAAACCTGCATGTCGGAAAAGGGTTCTAAAAATCCTTTGAAGATATGTGAAGTCTCCAATCCGCACTGGGCAAGCGTGGTGGACTATGCCTAACCCCTCTTCTGAGGAGACCTGAGCCCAACAGTGGGCAGTAATGGGTTGGTACAGGTCATTACAAAAGACGTAAGTAGTCATAACATAGACCTTAAAATGAGTTAAGTCCTTTTACTTATTGGATATATATCTAATCTGTAGACCAATTATCTAAATATAGGAACAGATTTTCCTTCGTTACACGTGTAGATGACTTTCGTCTGAGTGCAAGCTACTGTGCACATAAATCTAATTGCAAGTGGGCAGGTGTGTCGGCGCCAGCCGCGGTACGGGCGCGCCTACAGATGAATCTTTTATGAGAACTAAAGTGCTGTATTGTTTAACATCCGAGATATGACGATAGTATGAACTAAAGATATTTTTTAGCAGGATTATATTGTGGACTAGCTGACCCAGGTAATTTAGTGTGCGTCAGAAACCAGCCAGCATTTGCAATGTAAGCGTAGAAATATGTGCTTATTTACGACATCAAAAAGCATCGAAATGATCAGTTTCTCTACTTTGATATGCGCATAGACCCTCCTCTTGAATCACTATATCTATAAAAAAAAATCCGCATGAAAATCATTTGCGTAGTTTTAAAGATCTAAATAAGCACTCATAGGGACAGATAGGCGTGAAGCGACTTTGTTTTATACTATGTGACAGTGGTTCGGAAGCTCTAATGCCGAATGATAGTTGAAAAATATGAATGAAATCTATACATATAATAAAATCGTAGAAAAGTCAACATTGCAAAATACACTCCTCCAAGTCTAGCAACCGTTGAACATATTGGTGTCGCGATTCAGAATCCATACATTTAGTACTGTAAAAAAGTCAGCGTTGTTCGCGATAAACTCGAAAACTGCTGCACCGATGTACTTGAAATTTGGCAAGAATATTGCTTATCATAAATAAATTAGTGTATGTCCAAGTGAATGGATAAGAATTTACTTTTTTTTTTCGGTTGTAGTCTGTAGGTACTTGGGATACCTACTCATAAACAACTGTACGAATCTAGAACTTTACGATCCTCTTCCTCGTAAATATGAATAATTACTTTCGATAACTGTATCTGGAACGCGTATCTAAACAAACAATACATCTATCCTCATTCTAAACAATTGATTCGACGTGCATTCGTCTATAAATTAATCAAATGTAATTAATTACATTACATAGTAATTGTGTTAATTATGATTTAGTGAAACGATACGTATTTAGGTGTTAATTTAGTATAGTAACAACTAATATCAATTAACAATTAAGTGTGTGGAAAGTTTATTATTTCTATAGAAAATTATCGCACAAACTAGTCGAGTAAATGTAAATATCCAATCAAAAACATAAATGTGAAATGAGAGCCAAGTTCAATATTATGATAAATGACTTCCACGACAAAAGAAGTGAGATCTAAATGGGTGCCAAGTTCAATGATGATGAACCTAAGACAATGTGTATTCTAGCCTAAGGTCTGATTTGGCTAGTTTTTATAAACCTAACAACGAATTATGATCGCTAGTTTCTACCAACAATCCAAATTTTCGGAATTATAAAATGAGAACCGTCAAATACTTGTAGGTTTAGAACTTGCGAAGGCTAAAAACTAGCCAAGACCTACCGACATCCTACGTCAAGTAGGTAATTATAATTTTAAACCAGCCCTAGCATTAAAAACCTTCGATAAAATTTACCAAAAACATTATTTTCATGTTGCACATCATCATTCACCAAATGTTTACTTGTGTACCAACATAATGGAGTGTCACGCTGAGTGAGGCTCATTTCATGAAGGTTGGTAACAAGGTTAAACTTCCTGTGATTATTAACATCGTAAATATCTTTAAAAATATCATAATTTAGCCTAAATCTTTTATTAATATTGGTGATTTAAAATTTAATAATATTTTTACAAGCTTTATATTAACTTGTATGTAACAGTTCGGGTGGAATCTGAGAGTTAAATTTGACAAATTTCCCGGTTTCCGACATCTTACAGTTTACACACAGTTTTTTGGATTGAGCTGACATTTTACACGCAGATATATAGCATGACAATGCAATAATGTGACAAAATGGCGCTGATCTGACGACAATTCGGAAAGTTGTCATAGGAACTCTTGTGCTAAACAAGATTGTGTTTGGTCTCGTTTTACTTGTATTATTAGCTAGCACTCTACTAGTAAATAATATCCAGGATCTAAAGCTTCCTTAAAAATAAAATAATTAAGGTTACCTCCCAAAATGTTTTTGGTACAATGTTGTTCCAACTCCTTAATTAAATGATAAAATATTATTACCTGTAACAAACAAATACACTATTAATTATTTTAAACAAAGGATTCTACTAATAAAGTTACATATACACGCAATACGGTAAAAAAATAAAAAGTCGTGGTGGCCGAGTGGTTGAAGCGCTTGCCTTCCGTACGGGAGGTCGCGGGTTCAAATCCGGCCGGCTTGTACCTCTAAATCTTAATTTGAAAAAGATTTATGTGCAATTTTTCACAACACCACTGGCTAAAAACGGTGAAGGAAAACATCGTGAGGAAACCTGCATATCGGAAAAGGGTTCTAAAAATCCTTTGAAGATATGTGAAGTCCCCAATCCGCATTAGGCAAGCGTGGTGGACTATGCCTAACCCCTCTTCGGAGGAGACCTGAGCTCAGCAGTGGGCAGTAATGGGTTGCTACAGGATACAGGACACGCAATACTAAGAGTCATAAATAATACTATGATACCATTGTCCTTATAGGTATAAAATTAAATTTAACATTACTAATATGACTTATTGTGTAGCAAACTTTAGTGATCTCATCAACTTTTTTACAGTAACTGTGTCATCTGTAGCCGTAGCCATTTTCTTAATAACATCAATACTTTCTATACTAAGAAAGAAAGAAAGAAAATACATTTATTCAGCACTTTAAAGCTTACACACTGAATATAAGAAAAAAAAATCGCGTACTGTATTTAACAATAAACAAAGTAAAAATTAAAACGATATGCTAAACGAAATAAAAGGAAAAAAAACAAAGTAAAACAATAATAATGATAAATTAAACTAAAACAGATGGATTAAGTGTGTGCAAGATCTGTGCTGAATAGGTGACCAGCTCAGCTAAATGCTACAACTACATAAAATTTCGGGTAAAAGTAATTATAGCCACCGAATGACCACTATGATCAAGCTCTCCCTGCATCCGCTTTCATTACCGCGATAGACGACAACGCTTTCAACAACTTTACTTCGCACATGTCTCAGGCTGCCTCCAGTCACAACCGTTGGTACATTTTCGTATTCCGTACACCGTTTAGGCAATAAAGTATTCTGCAAGGAAAATACCCGAACGGTCGTTTGGCGCGCGATGTGAATCGATTCGACGCACGTGCGTGTCTTGAATCGATAAACTGATCGATTGGTGCGTCACTACTTGCTATTGAACTTGCCACTATTTTAGCATTCGATTTGCTGTTAATTAAGCGTTTGGAAGCAAAAAATTCAATGTCTAAGTACTCGTGCAAGACAATTGATTGATCCGAGACAAAAATCTGAACAACTTTTTTTTTTCAGTTGGAGGAAATCACCGGACCGGATATGTGGGAGTTGAACCGCACTAAAACCTCCAACCGCTCACACTCAGCGTCCGAACCCCGGCTGAAGCCAGAACCCAGCACGGGGTTTGGAAGGACGGCGCGACGCGTTACGCACTCGGCACACTTTCCCGTCGCGTTGTCCCTAATCTGAACAACTTAGGATATTTTTTTAGAATTTTCAAAATGAATAAATACATGGACGAGTCTAGTAGATGTTTCATGATAGTAAATAAGTTCAAGAAGTTAGTCGTTTAGAATTTCGATTATTTCATCCGAAAACCACGATTTCCCAAGACTACCTATCGTCTGTAATTCAATGAAATTATACGTTCACCTTTTATCACTTGGTTAATGCGTGACAGTAATTTAATATCAGAAATAGATTTGGTATGAGAATGAGCTCTCAACTACAACTGAAAAACCAGACAGCTCTTCAGTTAATTTACCGCAACAGGAATGTTTTGAGAAACAATAATAATATGCAAATATGTCTTGTAAATACCGTAACAGCACAGTTTACGAAATTGAAAACAAACAATAATTATTATTGATACAATTTATTCCTTCATATTGACGTAATAAAAATGCAAGTTAATAATAAACGTATACTGCTAAGATAGACAAATAAAGGAAAATAAAAAAACTTTTTTATACAAAAAAAAAAAATATAAAAAATTTACTATAACATTAATTCTTCAAAAAGTTCCACTATCGTCAATTCACCAGTTATTTTACTTCAACTATAAGTCAGCTCCAAAGAGGTCACTTTCGTTCAAAAATTGCAAGTAAAATAAACAACTCAATTCTAAGAACTAACGAATCTAAATATCAATTCACAGACAAATAGAGTAATGAAATTTTCAAAGAAACGATACAACTTTCTAGATTCGCAATAAGAAACGGTAGGCATACTGTAGTGTAGTGTTTGTGTTAATAATTCGAATGTCTGGTCTAGACGCGACTAGGGTTGCCAGGTGTTAGGATAAAGCAGGACATACGTAGGATTTTTGATTGCTTGTCCGGCCAAAATAAGCGGCATCCGGCCTGTTAGGATTTAGGTAGGATTTTTCAATTTCGAAATTCGCGCGCGGATCGAGATTGAATCACGCCGAACGAGTAAAAATGTGAGGCGTCCGGATTTTTCGACCGAATGTTAGGACAAAAAAAAATAGTTTTACACTTTTTATTAAAAAATGGACAAAAAAAACAAGATGTCCGGATTTTTTACCCAAAATATGTCAAGACAAACTCACAAGTCTGTCCGGCTTTTACGTCTGAGGACCTGGCAACCCTAGACGCGACCGTCTCAAATGAGACAACAATGCGCCCAATCGAATGTAGGTATTTAAAATACTGCCGATTTTTCTGGTGTAAACAAAAATCCTTTGATTAGTAACTCATCATCTGTCCTTTCCTTAATATTAATGGATATAATAGAACTTTGATAATAAAACAATGTAAACACAGCAATACATTACTTTAAAATACATTCACTAAAGTACCATGTTAAATCAATGAAAACAAAACAAGTACAGTCCCTACTGTGTCGAGTTATGATTGTTTTGATTCAATATCGATTGGCATCATTAATATGATTGTCATTGAACGCCAATCAGTGAAACGAATGATCGTAATTCATCATCGTCAACGCAGGGCCAAAAGGTTTCGTAATATTGTATCAGCTAGAGGCGGGACGAGCCAACTAGGCCGTACCGATTCCGATCCGACTCGGCACTGTATCGATCTTACACAATTAAGGCTAATAACGTTCAAGGACTCGCATAGGTTATAAACGAATCGATTGTATTCCGTCACGGTAATCGATTAATAATGATTTAATACCGTTCATTGTGGCTACCTCTAAGTTCATGGCTGTTTTGTATGGAATCGATACGGTAGATTTCGTAACGATTTTAATGCTACTTTGAATTGAATCGTGTGCAAGAATATTCATCATAAACGTTGACAGCCGTTGCGTTTGAATCGAGTACGTTTGATTGATCGAACACGCCGAAGAAAACAGACCGTGGATTGCAGCATGATTTTAAATATTCAATAAAAAAACAGTAAGGTCATCTAAACCGGCAGTCAGTCGGCAGCCATAGAAAAACGTGTAGCGTAGGAATGTTTCGCAATATGAATGCATCTGTTATGTCATAAAATGACTATTGCATGGAAGAGGAAATTGAATACTATGTCTGCTAGTGCAATAGATATTTATTCAGCTTTTATTAAACTCTTATGTTATATAAAAACTTAAAATATGTATAATAAGGAGACTAATATGTAGTACATATTTTTTGCAAATACATACTCTTCACGTAAAATGTTTAGTCAAATATTTATCAAGTTACAAATATTTATGTATGCAATAACATTGAAATTGAATTAATTTGATAAATAAATATACATGCAGCTGGTCACTGCGCTCTCAAATCATCCATATTTATAGCGATTCATGAATAAGACAACAAACGAACTGGGATATTATTCGAATTATGCATCGATTTTAATTCATACCAAGTCATTCGTGAAATCTCCTCCATCACTTGAACAATTCGTGATGCAAAAATCGATCGTAAACATTTCGATTTGGAGGGCAAAGCGACATTTAAATTAATATCATTCGACTTTCGATACCAATAAAGAGATTCGTTATCGATATTATTTATCGATACGGACATTCATTTCGCCACTGTGAGGTACGTACCATATTATACATTTAATTATAGGCTACGAAACTGTTACGAAGCTATGGTTTCAATTAAAGTATAGATAGTGCAGCCTTGACGGTATCTATGTGATTAGTCGAATGCGTTCTCTATTATAGTCTATATTGTCTGTGGTATTGTTGAATCGTGCACAGGAGCGGCAACGTGACCCGCGCGTTGCGGTGACGTGACTGTGGCGCCCTCGCGCTGCCCGCTAATCAAGGACTCCATTTAAACTGACGTTTTAATTAACTAATAAACGGTTAAGTGCACTGGGTATTGCGGTCAGAGTTTCTGCACTCGAATTAACAATTCTACGCTCAATTTTCGATAATGTAGTAGAACAGATACGGAGAATTGTGAGTGGTAGGAGCAAATATTGCTATTCTTTGAGATAGCTCCGTATTTTAGGCTTTGGAATGACCTCTACTCTGGTTTTTCGTTATGTCTTGTTCTTCTTCAAACGGGTCTTGTTGCAGAGATCATGTAGCCAGTTTACTTGCATGACAATAATAAAAAACCATTTATAGAACACAAAAGCGCGTAAAATTCCCTTAACCCTCAAACCAGTGGAGAAACGCTGTACTGTACTGTACCAACTCATTACTGCCCACTGTTGGGTTCAGGTCTCCTCAGAAGAGGGATTAGGCATAGTCCACCACGCTTGCCTAATGCGGATTGGGGACTTCACATATCTTCAAAGGATTTTTAGAACCCTTTTCCGATATGCAGGTTTCCTCACAATGTTTTCCTTCACCGTTTTTAGCCAGTGGGGTTGTGAAAAATGTGGTGTGGTGTGGAGAAACTCATTGATATGCATTTAGGAATACCATAGCTTGTGTTATACATACATCGAACCGGACGTCAGAGCAATCGCTTAAAACGCAATAAATCATAAGTGAATCATAAACAAACATAGAGCGGCGCTGAGACGCCGGCGTGTCGCGACTGGTGCATCCACATGCACTTCCACTCGGCTCCTGCATCCACTCGAAACTGGGTCATCGAAGCTTGACGTGCGTCGGCGCCGGTACTGACGCGTGCCCTGTTTACTTAATCCTGCGATTACTGAGGTTGGATTGCGATCAGACTTTAGATGAAGGAACTTTTTTTTTTTTTAGTTGAAGGAAATCACCGGATCCCCGGGGTATGTGGGAGTTGAACCGCACTAAAACCTCCAACCGCTCACACTCAGCGTCCGAACCCCGGCTGAGGCCAGAACCCAGCACGGGGTTATGAGGGACGACGCGACGCGTTACGCCATCGGCTCTCTTTCCCGTCGCGCCGCCCCAGATGAAGGAACTTAGCGTTTTTTAAAAGATTTTATTTAAATTGTAGTGAATGTAGTTATGTGTCTAACCATAGCCATGGGCACTCTTGTACTAAACAAAATAGATCTGTTGTGTTTGAGCTCGTTTTATTTGTCTTGGCTTTAGCATTTTATCTGATGTTCAGGATAAAGTTTGTATTTAAAAATCTACCAATCAGGACCCTACACTCTTCACAAAGTTTTAATTTTTATATTGATTTAATTAGTGACTTGGAGATAATACCAGCATTAGAGGATATTAAGGATATAAAAAGTTCGACTGTCATGTTGGCTGTGGCATGTTGCGCCATCCTGTTGAAATCAAATGTCGTCCATGTCATACTCTTCAACTTTTGGAAACAAAAATTCATTGAGCATGGCACTGTAACGCTCGCCATTGACCGTAACGGCGGCTCCTTGCTCATTTTCGAATGATGCCGCCGGACCAAAACCCACACCAAACCGTAACTCTTTGTGGTTGTACTGGCTTCTCAATGGTGACGTGTGGATTTTCCAACTCCCAGATGCGACAATTTTGCTTATTGACATAGCCTCCGGGCTTCATCTGAAAAGACGATTTTTCGGTAAAAATGCTTATCTTCGGCCAAACGATCTTCTGCCCATTGGGCGAACCGAAAGCGACCCATTTCGTAAATGTCAAACCTTTAACTAAATTATGAACACAAATTGAATGACATTTGAGCTGTCATTCTCTAAATAAACAGTAGTTCATAAACGTTAGATTGCCCACTACAAATTCATTTCAGGAAACAAAATAACAGTTAACAAAACACTCCCTTTACCTCACATTTTGATAAGAACTTCCCGAGAAGCGCCTTAAACAACTATTATGTCATTACGCAAAAACTGCGTTAATGAGAAACAAGACAGAAGCCGCGAGGTTGCATTACCCACTGCGGAACTGGGCTGTACTGTTATGCGTCTTTCCTCATACAAGGAATTCGAACAACCTTGGCTATCCTTGAGTGCTGAGGTCGCGACAGAGCATCGACTTAACGAGCGCCTGTCAACATTAATTTTTCTCTTATTAATCGACGTTTTTTAAAGTTTTTGTTTAACTTGCGCTGGATGTAACTATGTACCTATTGTGTAAGTTTAAGTGGATTATTGCGAGTTGAATTTGACAAACATCCCGGTTTCCATTTGAACTGACATTGGGCACGCCGCAGATGTATATCGCGTGACAATGCAATGGTACAATGGAGCTGATCTGACGATGAAGACGGAATATAGAAGAACTCTGGTACTAAACAAGATATATCGTGTTCGGGCTCGTTTTACTTTTCTTAATTATACGTTTTACGTTTAATATAGCGAAATGATCAGACTTCTTTTGTCCAGAAGCGAGTCGCAACCCGATATGCCTCCATGACGAGGAGTGATTCATTTGACAGCCGACTACTTTACGACAACCGCATTAATCTGTTAGTCTTTGTCTCATGATAATGGGGATAGTAAATAATGAGACAGTTTCCTGATTCGTATATCAGTTTTTATTACGATGCTGATCATGTTACCGACGAAGCTATTTTTTATCACGAATGGTTTTAAAGATAAACAAAGAATAACATCCATCTTTGACGGACTTCCAACAAGGAGATTTTCAAGTTGTATATTCTGTAGTCTCTCATCATCTGCAGCTATTTTTAAAAAGAACTCATTTTGTTAATATTAGTTGTACTGACAAGTTTAGGTCATTTTTCTCAACCTTCATTCGAAATGGTCATAACTGAAATCGCGGAAACATTAAATGTAGCAATTCTATAAACAAGACGTAAGTATTTCAAGTTGCTCTTACCTAAATGAAGGAAACGACACATTACAAAGATAACGAATGGAACTCCTTCAAACTACGTACCTTATGCCGCGTTTCCTTAATGGATCGCCAACGTCGAACACACATCTAAAACAAATGACGGTCGACCAACATGGGAGTTTTGTATGCATTGGCAAGCATTGAAACTATTTGACAGTTGGCGTACCTCTAAATCATAATATGAAAAAGATTTATGTGCAATTTTTCACAACACCACTGGCTAAAAACGGTGAAGGAAAACATCGTGAGGAAACCTGCATGTCGGAAAAGGGTTCTAAAAATCCTTTGAAGATATGTGAAGTCCCCAATCCGCACTGGGCAAGCGTGGTGGACTATGCCTAACCCCTCTTCGGAGGAGACCTGAGCTCAGCAGTGGGCAGTAATGGGTTGGTACAGTACCAGTTGTCATTCACGTGCATTGGAACTTAGCGAGCCAATATAGCAACACGGCATTATGAACTCTTTAAATACTTTTCATAAACATTGTACATGCATGAATCAGAGAAACAAACGCACTCATTTAAATAAACGACATGTGTTTATTACGCGGATGCGTGTGTACGTTGAATTTTAATGCATTTGGAGGGCAAACGGGCAATGAAAGCAATAATGTGCAATAACAATACCTTTAATGGAATTTAAGATTCTGATAAGACCGATAACGAGAGCGTAACAGTGAATTTCCGTCAACAAGTGAGTAAAAATATTCGTTATTTTCGAAGAAGGAAGGAATTTAGAACGGATTTTTATTATCCTGCAAACAAGCCAAGGATATCCTTATTTTTCTCTCAGGTAAATGGTAAAATTATAAGCGTATGGCCTTAGATGGCGGCCCGTGTACCCTGAACTACAATTTTCAGTTAATTCGTTTTTTTTATTTTTTATTTTATATTATTTATGATAATCCAACAGTTATGATAATTAGCAACGATAACTTGTACTAAAATACAACCCTGATTATTCAATAGTTACGAAGTGAGCTAGGATTCAAGTAATACACAGGATGAAAGTCTGTTTAATTCAAATCTCGTCAGTTTTCATCTGGAAGATACTACAACACTTAGCTTACAAAGTACAAACGATGGTATCATTTTTAATGTGACCATTTGCTTCCATTTTGGAAAACGACTCTTCAATAAAAGCTAGAGCCGTTAGAACAAAATCACACATCAATTTATCTGTCCAAGACATACACGGACCGGTCCTAAGCGAGGCATCACATATGGCCAGCTCCAAAGGGTGCTACGCGTGCAGACTCCACATAACCCATGTCGTGTGATCAAGTTTACCGTAAGACCCGATTGTGTCGTATATAAATCGCGTATCGATCGCAGGATCGGCTACTAACGGTACAGAAGCGAATTCGGTCACAACGCTGGTCAATTTGTATTGATTAATAAGTAATCTATACGTATATAAAGCATATAAAGCTAAAGTGTTTGAACGGGTTAAGCTCAGGGATCGCTAATACGATTTAAAAAATAATTTCTTTGTTGGATGGTCGAATGAAGGTAGGATGGCTTATAGACTGTATTATATCCCATCGTAAAAAATAACAGGCATACCTACCTACCCACAGATACCTTCATGTTCAAAAATATATGTAATTTTTAAAATTCTCGTTTCACAGTTCATTTTTGGTAAAAATACCTAAACATAAATACACCACATTTCATTTTCATAAAGGTCGTTAACCACTACATGATTAGGAGTCACGCCTTAACTAGCGTCAGAACGTCTGCAAATTTTCAAACACAAACTTATCTTAATTAGCAATCGTAAAAACTAACTGTTATACACTCCGCCAAGTCTTCGTGACGAAGCGGTATTTTATATTAAGTTTATAGTACTCATTTGTTTGAGGATGTTGCACAGTACTGAAGCAGTACTAGTAGAGGAATTGCTTTTTAAAAATAATATGGAATGAGATCCAATATTCGGGTTTTTTTTTTCAGTCGGAGGAAATCACCGGATCTCCGGGGTCTGTGGGAGTTGAACCACACTAAAACCTCCAACCGCTCACACTCAGCGTCCGAACACCGGCGGAGGCCAGAACCCAGCACGGGGTTTGGAAGGACGGCGCGACGCGTTACGCCCACGGCACTTTTTCCTGTCGCGCCGTCCCCGGATGCCGAACCGGTAGCCGCCGGCGAATACGGCCACCGGCTCTCTCGGGTGCGGTCTACCATCCCCCGGTCGCTCTAACGCTAAGGGCGTGTTGAGCGAGACACGACAACTTCTTGGGTCCTCGCTCGCACGCACATGCGTTGGGGACCCGACACTCTTAGGGGCCAGAATCCGGGCGAGATCCCGGTCCCGGCCCCCTGATCGACGACGGCGGGTTAGTAAGTTGAGAGTGGCGTATAGCCTCTCTCTCTCAGCCCCCGCCAAATATTCGGGGTTACCCGAGCGCTGTGAATGAAGTAGTTTAGAGAGTCCTTAATGGTAGGTAGCGGCCTTGCAGTGTCTTAACATTGTAAAGGTCCATGAGCGCCGGTAACCACTTATGATCAGGATCACTTACGATGGCAAAAAATTCTATAATTGAAAAAGATAATTGACAATGATGGTATAACTACAAATAGCTGTAGCATTCGTAATAGTACTTATATTATAATAAATGCTTTCTTATCTATATTTTTCTCATTAGGTAACTAAAAGTAGATTTCAGGTAGCAGTATCGTGATATTCTTAAATGACACAGTAAGTTTTTTTTTTCAGTTGGAGGAAATCACCGGATCAGGTTGTGGGAGTTGAACCGCACTAAAACCTTCAACCGCTCACACTCAGCGTCCGAACCCCAGCTGAGGCCAGAACCCAGCACGGGGTTTTGAGGGACGACGCGACGCGTTACGCTCTCGGCACACTTTCTCGGGGCGCCCTGACTAACTAAGTGTTAAGGCAACAGGTACATCGTACTTATTACAAAAAAAATCAACTTTAAGGCTACCAAAATTTGACCCTTACCCAGTTTATATCGCTTTTGTAATATCTATAGCTCGCATCATCAAGTGCACATCAGACCGCAGTCAGAGCTAACACAGTTTCCACTTTGCTTCCAGTCTCGTGGGAATTGTCAACTCGAGATCGTGTTGCTTGTTTTGCGTTGATATAACTTCAACTTTTGACATTGAACAAACTAAAACCACTTTATAATTGACGAGAAACGAAGATTTAACATAAGTTCAATGTATTACAAGTTACAAAGAATGCATAGGTAACATTACTATTATCTACACTGTACTCATACGTATTATCCATGTTTTTTATTGTATTGGCAAACGAGCACTCTCGAGTACTTGAAAAACTCCTGAAATGCACACAATAAGATTACAGGCAAAAGAAAGTATTAGATCCAACTGTCTAATTAAAGCCCTAACGCATAAAGTTATAAACGAAAAAAGTATCTCTAGACATAGAGAACAATTTGCAAAATAAACAAATAATCACAGAACTACTCAATAAAATCTTCATTTACTAGACCCACCGTACTCAGGACATTTATAATCGAAGATTACAGAGACTTAAAGCTTGTAATTTAATTTTACTCTCGGCGCATAGACAATTATCAGGTACCTATGCTTTAGGGATCTGATGCAAAATAGTTCAATTACCCTAATCTCTAGAAATTTTATGTAGAAATAAATTGAGTACTTATGCACATATTTTAGAATGTCTTCTAACATATTTTTTCGTTTTAAGCATCAGTAAAGGACCTTAATGAAGGCAGCAAGGAAATCATCTTTTAATTAAACCTAATTTTTTTGTAAATCTTTATCATTAAATGACGCTGTATTGCATTTTCAGTGAAAATATATTATATCCGTAAAGTACGAGACGATTAAAAAATGTAAACAAAAGAAGTTTTAGAACTGTGCTCAATTTTGGCTCCTGCCACAGACTTGGCAAAAGTAAACAAACCAATATGGTTGCCGATCCCAGTTGAGTTAAAGTTAAAGAACCTTCTCAATCTTCTCTCTAAAGATGAAGTACTAAATCTTTGACATGCACTTTTTTTTATTGCCATGTAGGAAAACGAAGAGCTGGGCTACCTGATAGGTCGTGGTTACTGTCGCATTTTAGGGCCCGCTACCTACGATCTACCTTCAAGGACTTTCAAGCCTCATTCAAATAAGGACAAGTCTTCAAGTCAAGAAGTTCTCAGTTCATCTTTTCAAGGTAGAGAACCATCTGATTTCATCATGTACACGTTCTTGATACGCTCAGATCTTGGCAACATTGTAACATAGATTAGCTGTCGTTTATTTAATCTATACGACGAATATTAAATTGGATGTCATAACAAGTACATACATTAAAAGATAAGGGTTTAATAAATTCTGTAATGTATACAGAGAGTTCGAGAAACTTGTTCTGATGATATGGAAATTGAAATAATGTGTTATTTCGACGGGTCCTACGGTATAAACAAAAAAGGACGAAAATTGTTATTTTTTATAGTCTTAAAATTACCTAATCTTTATACACTGCAAATTTAATTTTGAAATCCCAACTAATTTTAGAGATAGTCCCTACTAAATTAGTAGAAGTCGTAGCAAAGATACTAAATGTAGAAAAATTAAAAGACAATCCGGTAACTACTTACTAATGGGAGGCAAATGATGAATGGCATTGAAAATATTAAAAAATATCTTAATGCCAAAATTAGCTGAAATGATGCCCATTAAAATTTTCATTTTTATTAGCTCCTACATACTTCATCAGCGCTGATGGGAACTTCGATAAAACCCATTACTGCAAAACATAATTCATCCAATATTATTAAAAGCCAATTTGTCTCTCGTTTCATAAAAAAAAAACAATTAAACAATGTTGCAATATTCATAAAATACGTGTTAAATAAAATCCTTCCTCGACGTAACCAGTAATTTTGAAATTAAATTTAAAACAATTACTGAACTTATAAGGCTCGAAGGCAAGGGAATTCACGACACCTAGAACGTTCGAGAATTAAAAAAAAACAAGTGTCAATCTTGAAGTTAATGACATGTAAAACTAAAATGGAGTTTTGGCGGGAATGCGGACAGTGTAGACACTGGAACAAGTGGAAAATTTCCTTTCTACATGAACTAAAAATTAACCCTAATTACGACAATTTTGGTTAAGATTCCTAATTTATCATTGCTTATGAAAATTATTTAAATCGAAAACATATTTTTTCTTAGGTAACAGTTTGTTTTATATTATATTTTAGAGTCATTTAGGTTATCACGATTGCGATAATTTTACTACTGTATCAGGAACTGTTCTTGACACTTTGCGGAAAGGTTCCTGATATAGTAAAATCAACGTATTTTATCGTGCAAATTGTATTCAAACTGTACTTCATTGTTAAAATGAGTATTTCAATACTTAATGCAAGCCTTTGACCTCGTAGATTTAACTTCCAAATTCAAACTATTAAACATTCGCTTGCACTTACAAAACAATAAAAAAAGTCTCCATAACAAGCCTAATTCCTTTCAACGACCAACCAAACTAGGAAACTGAAGCTCGTCAAGTGTAAATCGGCACCTGCCGATGACCTCTGAGCTAACGGCACCCCTTAAAACCCACCCAAATTACATAGACACATGATAGAAACCAATCCCTTGGAAGTTATAGATCATCTTAAATTGGTTCTCGGACGAGCACTTTGAATAAAGGTCGAGGGGTCGCGATCAGCACCGAGAGACGTCAAACCGTCTACACGGAGTTGTCGAATGTGTGTCAGCTAACAGAACATCCGCGGCTATCAAATTAAGGCGGTGTAAGTTTGCGATCGTGGAGATAAACACAAAGTTTTGGATTTGCAGGTCTGTATTTTTTTGTTTTAGTCTCGAAGGTAGATGAACAACCTGTAGGTTGGTGGCTATCGTCGCGCAAGTACTATTGCTATATCAAGGAACACTGCACTGCCAACTGTGCAGTAGTATTTAAAATATTATTGATTAGACTTGGAAATCAGTAAAATGGATACATGATATGTTTTATTCTATGACTGGTTACAAACAATTTAGACAAAGACACATATTTTTTTTATCTACGAAAAGATTGAAACCATGTAGACACTATGTTTAAAAGTGAAACTATCACAAATAACAGTTTGAAAACTACCTAAACAATAAAATTAAGCACGTTCAAAAACTCATAATATGTATTGTTTCAAAAAGTATTCCATATTAATCGTAGGCACACTTAATGAATGCGAAAAGACCCATGAAAAACTATATTATATTTCCAACAATAGTGCTTCGCATAATTAAAGGTACCTTGTGGGCCCATTTGCACATCCGTTGAAAAAAACAGCCAAGCAATAAGATCTTGTAATAAATCGTAGCACCGACATCGTAATTTCAATGTTTGCATCGTCTGTAAATGCTTATTTATTTTTGCAATAAAATTAATTGGTGTATTCAAGTATATTTATTAATGTTCGTATGTACTGAACAAAATAAAATTGTAGGTATTCAATAACTGTGTTTGTTGCAGATTTTTAAAATCATTTTTTTTACAGATTAAAAATTATCAGAAATTAATAAACTAAATTACTTTAGCAGTTTCATACACGTGCCTATCATTTCATATCTTATCCCAGTTTTTTTCTGTGAGTTTTCAAAATCTAAAACTACATTTTTCTCCACAGCCAGGAGTCCATGACCTATCTGTCTTTTGATGACCCATCGAAAGAAACAAAGTCCGTTCTCTTTTGATCAGTCGAATTTTCTCAAACGTGTGTCAGTGCAAGTTCATGTTCTTTACAAGATATATTTAGTTCAGTAGATAAGTAAATAGTTATTTCACCCTTTAGACATACCTTATCTAGAAAAAGTAATATTTAAAAACCGAATCCTCAATCAATTGTAAACAGCGTTCTTCATGTTTTATTTACGTTGCATAACAAAGATGAATCAGCCCGAAACAGGTACAAATCCGGCACCATAATATTACGTAAAACGCAATCAATTACATACAAAACGTTAGACACTAAAAACATTTAGTATAGTAATTTGTAAATAAAAACTAGAAAGTTCTTCGGCCATGTTTCATTTAACTTTACAAGTGACGCCAAAATCCTTACATAATAAAAAAGTACAAACAAAAAATAAACTAACTGTTGTTATTTATATTAGTATTGTTCATAATTCCTGTAATATGCATACGATTCAAATTAAACTATTGTTTAGTTTATAAGGTACTTAAATCCCCAATATATTTTGTCGTCAGAATTTTTAATATTAATTGAAACTTCCAAAGGCCAATACACTATAATCGTCTCTAATCTTATCGAAGGGGCTTTACTAAATACCTTACGTAGATAACTGTGTTACATAGCTTTGATACAATAATTAAAATGCAATATTTCAGATAACAATATCCAATAATAAAATCGATGTACTTAAAAACAATTACGAGAATTTTCCACTCTGTGTTGTACGAATGAAAGATATCTTTTATTTCCTTAAAAGCAACTTTACTTGAATCAGATGCCGTTCGAAATATAGTTGCTGTCAATCGACTTTACATAATTTAAAAATTATCTTCACTTAATACAACGCTCCATTACTGTAAATTAATAAACTTATGACAAAAAATAACCTTATCAGCGTAAATTTATGAAGCAGAGGAATTTTTCGAAGGTCTACATATCAGTGTACTTTTATTCCGTGTTCGAAAACAATATTTCAACACTTGAAATGTATATGAAATGATATTAATTAATATATTAATTGAAACTTCCGTAGTTGTTTAAATTGCAAAAATAAACGTGTAAAATACAATTAGCTTTAAAAACAAGTTATTAAATTATTTTTAATCAGTATTTAAGGCGTGATCATATTATTTGTGTTGACTAAAAAAACCGTTCATACCAGTTACGATCGTATTAAAAATGCGTTCAAGCGTTAATAAGGTTTCGAATTTCATGTAACCTTACAAGGCGAGGCGACCTGACCTTCCGGGGGATTACTTAAATCCTTAGAACGGAAAACTTCGACGTCTTTGTAGTCTGTTCAGTACTTTGATTGACAGCTCATAGGGAATGGAGTAAAATGGACGTGTTGTAACTTGTAATATCAAAGATTTAGGTAATAAAATGCAATAGCTAAATGCTATTTTTCCTCTAATTTGTAATTTTATTAGTACTAGCTGCTGCCCGCGACGTCGTCTGCGTGAACCCTATGACCCGTTTTTTCCAATTCGTCCCGGCAACTATTCGATTTTTTCTCGCCGTAAAAACCATCCTTGAACTTCAAAGAACATTTAAAAAAAAGATGTGGCCAAATTGGTCCAGGCGTTGTTGAGTTATGCGCTTACCAACATATTTTGCGATCCATTTTTATATATAAGATTATAGGTATATTAAATTAGTAAGTGTGTTAGTGTTTTGTTGTCTACGTAGATTTGAAGAGATTTTCCTATAAGCGTGTCTATTTTGCGTCTGTCCCCTTAAAATTATATAAACGCTATCATTTATATGTGATTGTATTATTATCTTTGTAATGTCATTGTTGTAACTCAAACTGTTAGTGAGATTTTCTAATAAATAAATAAACAAATAGACCGAAGACAAGAAAATCTAGCACCAACAATAAGGCACAATCTAAATAATTATATCAAAGCAACAAAGTACCTCGGAATAAGTCACCATAAGTGGCTACACCGTTAAAAATGTATATTATAATTATTATTTTATATAAATTTTCGTGTCTGCTTTATGATTATACTATAGTTTAGATTCTACTAAGAATAGAGAATAGACTAGCAACGGGTGTATGTCAAGTTTAATGGTCCAGATATGTCATGCATGTAGTATTTCTGTACCTACTTGAATTTGTAGGATTTTAGAATGACAGCATAACACATATTATACATTATAGACTACTAGCGGGCCCGCGCTACTTCGTCTGTGTCACTTTCAATTAAAAGGTATGTATATTAATTTGAGAGGTTTAAACGGGAAAGCGTAACAGACAGACAGATAGTTACTTTCGTATTTATAATATTAGTAGGGAGACTTCTATAAGAACACAGCACGTTAGATCTGGTTATCACATTTAATGACGACATCGTACTACGATAACACGCATACCTTTCTATTTCGATTAATAGGTCTTTTGTAATTGTACAATCGTTTAACTTTGAAATTCTTATTTCGTAAGTCGATAAACACCGACATAATTGAATAGTGGCATAGAAATTTGAATATCGAATATTTCAAAGATATTTGTACTTTTCAAACTGTTTCAAAGTATACTTTTGTTTTGTTTTGCTTCTTTCAGATACTCTGGACATTCGTTTTACGTAATCTTCTACGTTTTATGATATTCAAACCTTTAAAATATCCTCGAACTTGAAAATAAGTTGACAACTTCAATATTCTAAGCTGATTTACTTCTTCCCAGTGTTTGCGTCGCTTACAGCCTCTTAGTATTAGTAACAGCAAGGAAACCCGATAATTTAGATTTATAAGACATCGACCAATACCAATTTCCAGTAAAACAATTCACGCGACAACACAAACTAAAACTGACATTGAACTTCACCATTGTGTACGCAGTCATTCATAGACTATTAATAAACATTGTGCACTGGGGCCTTTACAGATTTAAATACAGCCACACCGGAGGTCTTATTTACACAAATAAGACTGGAACGAAAAAAAAAACTCCGTTTTACCACACACATTGAGCTCTGTTTGGTTTAACACGTGCCGTTTTTATACTGGAGCTAATCATATTTTTATTTAGGGAAACATTTAATGTTTTAATCTCATAATAACTTAAATTCTATTTGATGTTAGCTTACGGAGAGAAGGATTGTAAATGTTGCGATCTGTAGGTTTAGGTTTAGTAATTTTATACTTTGGTTATAAAGTTTTGAATTCATCGGCAATAAATTTGACCGATTCATACATAAAAATGATCTAAATATTCAACCTGTCCGAATAATATTTCGGAACGACAACTACATGTTCTATAACTTAGTAACTCTTTACTGCTGGCATACGTGTATGTCTCTCATCTACCTAACAGACCGCCCTATCAAAACTAAATAATGCAAATTAAATATTCGTTTCACTTAAACAATTACTAAACGGGTTCTTACCACGATTTTGCAAGCGCCATGATCACGGGGCGACTGAGTACTGCGGGTAGGTTATTTAAGAGCAAACAATAAATACAATATTTGTTTATCCGATTACCATACGATTACACGTCTTGTCGGTTTATGCAAATCCGGATGCGATCCAAGACTCTGACTCTAAGCTTTCCTGCAGAGACAAATATGGCGGTGCCGTACCGAATACGTAACAAGATTACAACGGGCATCGTATTAATTACAATTAAAATTCATGGTACAAGTCTGCTTAAACTAGTTACAGGGGAGAAGACTTGTTTTGTACGGAGATGGAAAATTTACGATGGCAGTAGTTTGTTGTTAAACTGTCTATTTTAGTCTAAATAACTAAATTATTGAGTATTAGCTGACACTGGTAACTTTGCATTCCCACAAATGTTTTACTAGATTTTGCCTAATTTTAATTTAGACACATTAAACGTAGCTTCCTATAATACAAATCAGTTCAGTAGATCCAAAATTACCCCTACAACATCACAAACATTTTACCTCTCTATAATATGAGTATAGATCCAACACAATCCTAAGCCGTTCAAAAATAATGAAGTAACTAAATTTTACAAATAAAATAAATCACGAACCCAAATGAGTATAGATCCAACGCGATGCTAAGCCAATAGACTAATGAAGTTTCTAGACTATACAAATAAATCACGTAACCAAATAATAACCGTAAACATTCAGATAAAATGCACCAACGTTATCGACATACATTTTAATCACAATTTAACACTAATTTACCGTTACTAATGTTGAAAAACATACGACCAAATCAACGCCATTTTAGTTTTCAAACAGCTGAATACTAGGATTGGAGGACGTTTTGATTGATATTCGTAATAGGTCATAGAAACGGTACAGAATACCTCCGTGACAAGACAAGTTGGCTTCGTTCCCGGCACGATTTGATGCGCTTACTATGAATATTACAACTTCCTTATTATCTATTTATAATGGCATTCCATTATATTAATACTGACACATTTACTCACAGGTAGGTCGTATGACTCGTACGATAGATTGATATTGAAATTGAAAAAAAGCATTGTAGGGCGGCCGTCAAATAGGGCCGAAGATCACTGACGTAAATTGAGCAGATTTTGATCAGTAGCGACGAACCTGGGTTGAGGTGTAATAATTTAGATTTAATGCTCTAATATCCCTATTATAGTTTTTTTGTTAAGTTTTGTTTTGTTAAGTTGCACGAATTGATTTAAGCACTATGTAATGATATGAATTTATATCACACACACACAAAGACATACTCATACACATCACTCAATTCATATTCTACCTTCTCATTTGTATTTGCTCACCTTTTACAAAATCCTCAAATTTATAGTAGGTCTATTTTGTTTTTGTTAGAAGTCGTATATTTTATTTTCATTTTCTTTTATTTTTGTACTACCTATTACATTTTACTACATCGACATGTCCGTCCTGGTTATTGTAAAGGAGCCCCGTAGCACAAGCTACAGCTTAGTACGGGACTCACTGTTTTAAAACACAAATGTAAACTGTAATGGTAGAAAATAAAAAAATCATTTTCATTTCGAATTTAATAAAAAAAACTGTCAACAGTAATGATAAGTCAGAAATAGCTGTAAATTTCCGTCCAAATTACTTGTCTTCTTTGAAAAAGAATTTCCAAACAGCACCTCTACTCTTTCCATTAAATTTATCCTCAATTTTACAATCTTAACAAAAAGTGCATATCACATAACCTCTATCACTACTTTAGCAAAAACTCATAACGGAATTTATAATCCACACGATCCAAAGATTATCTTTTCAAAATGATTAATATTATAATTAGATTTTTGCAAAAAAGTATGTCGGATGTGTTTGATTTGTCGCACTGTGATTGCGTGGGCGCTTCCCACGTTTGGACCTAACGTGTCCACAGGCTATTAAACATTTACCGTGATTTATTTTCGCATGTTTTCGTACCGTTTAATTGGAGCAATGTTCGATTGTTTTATATTTATTGCTATCGACCAAAGAGGTGTTGAGTTTTAGAGAAGACAAAATAATGTTTTAGGTTATTTTGTTATGATATCTACTGGGAATATACAATGTGATGAAATAATTACATTAGCATTGAAACATTAAATAATTTAAAATGTACAGCTGATTAATAAACTTAAATACATATAAATTAGAACTCTTATGTTAACCTTAATCTTACTTAACATACAGCACATAGCTATTTTTTTTAAAGAAAAATGAGAAGTAGATACCCACTTTTATCACTCAAGAAACACATATTTTACCATATTGGTAATACGTTATAAACTATGAGATCATTTACTTTATAATTCTGATCTTCGCTAACCGAAGCTGACATGGTTTTTGCCAATACAAATACGGGCAACAAAAACTCAGTAAATACCGGTAAGTTAAGTTGGATTTTAACTTCATAAATCTTCAACAAACCCATAAAAAAGTGTACCTATATTACGAACTTGCTACTTATACGTTTATCGATATTTATGACTAACAATATTTGTGGTTTCCATGACTCATCACTCTAAAAAACATTTAAAAGTTTTTGCCAATACAACAGCAGAAACACTCTGTACTCAGAATGGGTCTCTTTATTAAATTACCTACCTAATATATGTAAAGAGAATTATCTCTTAAACTTAATTATGCGCGCGCATTGTTAGTTCGAGAAAGAGTCATTGTCAAACGTATAAAAGCAATATGCTAAGATCATTTAATTATAATGATATTTTAGTTTTATAGTGTTTATAGATTAATTTCAAAGTTTGTTAGATTATATAAATCGAGAGGTGATAGCAATAAACTTTTATTGTCGTTTCTTTATTTTCAGGTGAGATTGTGTTAGTAATGTAAAGATTATATTTTATAACTGTGTCACCTACTCTATAAATAAAATTTCATAATTTATTTTCAGAGAAACAAATTGAAGTTTTATTTTGCCTCTTGCAATCGAAGTACAATCTATTGTCTTATATATATTAAATATCCAAGTAAATAACTCCACAGATGTCTAAAGGTAAACTTCAGATAGAAACATTAAGTAACATGAAGTACTAATGGTCGCAATTAGCGGTTGTGTACTGAAATTAATTGAAGTAAACTGAGGTGCCTACATCAGTTTGTTCTAACATGGGAATCGTGAATGAAACAAGAATATCTTGAACTTTACAACGTGGGAAATATGAGTATTAAGCTACTGTCCGATTGTTCGGGAAAAGACATTTAATTTAGATAATGTTTTCTAATGGCTACTTAAATCTTTACTTCCATAAGATACTGTTAAAATTAGGAAGTAAGAAATACTCTGCCATCTCAGGGCCTTTGTAAATCTGGTAAATTCGCTAAGAAATAAGCGAAATATCTCTAGAGACCAATGCCTTATTTGCCAAGTTTAAGACTATTTATATCTATCTAAATAAGATTCAATTCCATGTCCTACTTCCCACGGTTTCAAAAGAAGTCTCTTAGATTTCTGGGCATCAGTACGGTTACTGTTACTATGTTTTAGATATTTATTTAAAACTTGATCCCTAGCACATTGTGTCCGTACATCATTGTGTCGAAGAATAGATCTTCAACAATACCAAAAAATATTTAGCCAGCCGTCTTTCCGTCGTCCTGCACAATAACAATAATACTCGTACACAGGCAGGGAAGAATAATAAAACATTTTTTACAAAGTTAAAAGGTATTGTTACCGCACTGGTCGACCTTGAGACAAAAGAACACTTAAACAAAGAGTGATCACAGGCGAAGGCATTGTCTACCGGGTGTGTGTGATACATCGCTCGCTCAGCAACGAGCATGATGCGCGCGCGCATTCCCGATTCGCCACACAGCTGCTCCGAGCATCGGAACATACGTCTGATACGTCCACACTTGCACAAATGAATATTCAAAACGTCGTACAAGTCGAAAGTGTTTGAACGAAAAAAAACTTCCATAACAATAAACACAGAACCAATTAGCAACAGGAAAATGAGTAAAAAGAGAAATCGCTGGTACCATTATCGTTCGGAACAAAGAGTTCGTTGTTACAGTAACGGTAGCCGGCTGAATCCATCGCGGTTCGCGGAACGTTCGTCGACAGTTTGTTTTCATGTAACGGCCGTGACCTCTTCGCCGTAGATATCAGCTAGTGACCGGCGACTCTCGCCCCTCTATCGCTTTCTTGTGACCCGCTTTTCATAAACAATAACTTCGGCAATGGCGGTCCGCTCGTTTCGAATCGTGAAAGTGGTCGATAAAGTGCGAGACGATGATGTTGGTTCAGTCAACTCCTTTCAGATCCAACAGCAGCTATCATAGCTTTTAAAATGCCCGTTGTCCGACGAATTCGATCAATTACGAGACACATATTTGATTGATAGTTGTACTTATTTTATTTTTATTTCAGAACAATACTATTAGGGCAAGCTTTTGAAAAATAACATACGGTTCATAAGAATGGCAATTCAATTATTCGTATGGTTGACTCTAATAGAGACAAATCATAGTATATTCTGAGGGTCGGAACTCAGGAGGACGAGAGCGCCGCGCTAGGGGAACGATTCGACAGATGGTATATACGCGTCGCGATTCTCAACATCTGGTTAGTGCGATAACTTTTTCACTAATTCTACGAGGACCAGAAGCCATAACCGGTTCAATACGTTTAACTGCTAACAAATCAAACAATGGTAATAGTATATTATTTATGTAATAAGTAGCATTGTATGATTGAATGAGGATGTCAAGTAAGTGATCTCGGACACAAAACAATGAAGGTCGTAAATCACGGCTTCCTCCATCTAACAGTTGCATCCTACGGGTATAAGCTTCGCGGCGGCAATCCGACGCACTATCTAAATTGATGGTTTCCGGCGCACATTAGAGCAAAGTCTATCGCGCAGCTGTCTGTACACGACACACTTCATTTGCCGCTGCGCGTGCTCACCGTAGAAAGTGACGCTTTGTCATCGCCCAAAATCGAACAAACTAACGCGAGAGCAGGACGAAACATACACTAAACACTATGACCAAAAAGGGAGATCCGATTCTAGTGTGAGAACATTGAAGAAACATTTGGCGTGTCAGTATCTGCGCGCACAACGCTTCACGAATTGTTTGATCTCGCGCATCGTTTAGACAACTTCGTCCGGAGATCTCCACTTGACAGTAATTTACGTCGACGAGCGATGTTGATTTCTCAAATCGCTGATGGTCATCGAGCCGTTTCGGCAGCATTTACCGCAGTAATCGGTCTCCGAGCCGGACAACATAATTAGATCTAATTTCCGGTCGTTTAGCCATTACAGTTCCATAAAATCAATCACAAAACAATTTGGACTATTTTATTGCTTTCAATTACCTTTAAACACGTATCAAATCTAATTCGGGAAGTTTTAAAGAGCGCCATATATTTAGATTATCGAATTTGTATGACAGTGTTTAGGATTAGTGTGGGTGTTCCCAGACACTGGTTCTAATTAAATTATCTGCACGAACTCAAATAATATGTTCGCATCGTTAATCAAATGCAAAAGATCCAAAAAAAACAGGGCAGTTATTTCTGTGACAAGAACCGGACAAGCGGCTAACGAATGTCAATTCATACTAACGGTCTTTTTAGAGGTGTCGACAAAGTGCCACAGGGTTCCACTTCATCACATAGAACATTGAACCCGTCTCCTAATGAATCACTTCGCAACGTCCCCAGCGCGGCTACACATGTGGTCGGCTAGCTGTCTCGCCGATTGAAGAAATGCAAAACAATGAATTCACTCCGCCTTAGTCATTAGAAAAAGGTGAATTGATTTCAAAAAGTTTAATGTTGCCCCCGGGTCCAAGACAGGTACGTGACTCATCATCCGTTGGAGTATTAGTTCAGATGGGTCGCCGATGACATCACCGCTACTCCAAAACATGGTAATTCTTTTTTTTTTAATCTGTCATCTCAGCTTAGTCTGCACACAGAGGACAAAAACTAATTTTATAAAAACAAAGTTCATTGAAACTAAACAAAAGCTAGAATCGAGTATTATAAAAGATGACCAAGAACAATGCATGTTCGTCTAAGTTGGAATCAAAGGTCACGGCTTGTGGTATCTCATTAAGCATTCACGGTGTATTCGCAGTACTGTCACAAAGGATTACAAACGGAATCCACGTGTCTATGCGGATAGTCAGACCGCAATGGCGACTTACGACAAGAAATCAGAGACTTTAGAAAATAATATTCTCATGCTGTACTTCCATGTTTGATGAATATTTATGAGAAATACGAAACTTATCAAATTGTCTTTCATTTGTTGAGGAATCGTGACATTCGATGTTATGAATCCAAAAGGCGGTATCGATGCTAGGATCACGGTTTATGCAAATGATTCTTAGAACGCCTGACCACCCTGCTTGCACCCGGCGGGGTATTCAGTATAATATGCAAAAGCCCTTCTATCTATAATACTAATGTCGAAAAGCTTGATATAAACTTCATAAAATTAATATATCCAGACGTCATGATGAGACTAACATCAGGGTAATGCAACCATCTTATAACTATAAGCTCATCGCTGTAAAACGATTAAAACAACTATGAGATTCCTCGGAGTATTTACGGAATATTACATACGGTTAAGCATTGAAGAGTAATATCATAAATTTATATTATCATTAAATCAACGCAATGCAAACGTCGTATAATTGTGATGAATAGGAACTTGATCCCGGTGTCATAGCTGCAGAGAAGAGGCATCTCTATGACATTCCATTTCTTCACCGGATTGAGACGTCAGAGCGCGGCTAGATTTAGTGCGGCGATGCAGAGCGCCCTTCCGCCGAGCTGATAAATAGCCTCTCTAATTATATTTACGCAGCGCCGGTCGACGCGCTATAAATCCCACTGGAATGCTGGAATAACACAGCCGTTTACGACCAATACCGACCGCTCGTAGGATCCATCAATGCTGACACATGTATTAGTTCGACATTGGTAAACAAGGCGATAAAATTCAAACTGTTTTGACATTGCAGCGCGCACGGTAGTCTTCAAGGTTTAATTTTATAACAGCGAGGAGGATGAGAAATTGACGCCCGCCATCGTTGCGTCGTTCCCGGATGGAAGTGCCACGGAAATATACAATTAAAGACGCGTACTAGGAGTCACTGAACTCTGACCAAGGTTAGGGAAGGGAAACGTAAACATACTCTCAAAGCGGACCACATCCATCAACCGTGCAAACATTGCACGTAGCTAAGCACCGTCAATATTAGTTAACCGATGCGTCTGTGCGATCGTATTCAGACTGCAACTAAAGATAACAAACGACGATAAGCATCGCAATATGTGCGAGTCACGAAATAAGAAATTGCTAAACCTTATCGAAATTTCTATATTACATTTATCGCTTATATCAATGAAGGAAGACGCTGAAATTCGTTACGGTCTAAAATTATTTCTAGAGAAATACACTGAAGAAGATACGATTGTAAAAATGCAATCAACGATTACGAATTGATTACTTAAAATGTAGACGTCACAATAAGGTTGAAAGGTGGGTCGAATTTCCTAACTGGGGAAAGCCCACAAAGTATTACATCACTTAAAATATCGCAAGTTTGTGATTCACGCATCTGATTCAGGACCGAGGCGCGCGATTGAGTTCACTGGGCCATCTATGCACAACGTAAACCAATACAACCCAGTCTTGAGACTTTAGCTTCACATTATGATCACATTCAAGGCGATCTTTACTAGCGATAAATATGCACGCTCGACAGCATTCCATTTAATCAGGAATCTAAAATTAGCTTCACGTGATAAGAGATAGCATATGCGAACATTTGAAATGGTTGGGACTGAAATATTGTTGCAAAAGGGATCGTCACAAAAAAGATCGTATCTCAGCAATATCTAACTTAGTGATCTGTTAAGTGTTAAATTTTCCTTGAAAACTATTTTATAATTATTTCACAATCCATAGTTTCATGGAGAAGATATTTGCCAAAACTTAAAATCTTTAATTGGCTGCTAGAGAATGGTCAATCAATTCCAAAGTTTGCGTGATTGTTTAAATTAAATAAATAAAATGTAGCATGTAATTTTAAAACTATTACAGCTAACTTTAAAAATAAATAGTGTGAAATAAGATACATAATCGTGTGTTTAATATACTCATATTACGTCCAAGCAATAAATAAGTCTAAGCACCGAAGGTCAATCGGACTTTCGCTAAAGAACCTGGCGACTTTATAGAGTAACGTCAACGGTACAAAAAATGTAATCGCCCACATAAACATAAAAACAGGATGGTGACATTTTTTTTTTAATTTCATCAATCGTTTTACACATCTGAAGTCTACAAGTATAGTTTTACTTCGTTATTATTGAACATGGTAACAAGGACTTTTAGCCAAACATATTGAAGTTGATACCGCACTTTTTAGGTTATTTGCGATAACTGCGATATGACATAGGATTAGAAACAATTCCAAAACGCAACTGCAAATAAAAATTAAAGCTCCATTGACATAATTTTTATATTGATATTGGTAGCACCGGCATTCCACCGACCGATTTGAATTGGGATTTCGATTGTTCTCGAGCGAGTCTTCGATTCGCCCACGTGCGTGTCTCGATACTTGCACAACCCTAGCCCGGCGGTGCAGGTGAATATTTGCATCACGAAATCTGGCCTTGTGCATATATCATTATGTGAGGCCAACTATTTAGACCAAATGCATAATGGATATGTTTCGGCAATATCTTCTCGACGCTCATCAAGCTAGGCCAACACAATCTTTTAAAGTTGTCAATCTTTACGAATTTGAATTGACGATTATAACTCCATGCGAGGTTACAGGGTTTTAAGTTTTAACCCTTAACTAAATGTATTCAGAACTATACAAATCATGTTTTTCTCTAGATAACAAATCAGTTCAACTCAAAATACCTACACAGCGAGCTATGGCCGCGGTGGCCTCGCCTACGTACTGCTGCTGCATAAGGATTGAGTTTCGTTCCGCAAACTCAAGATAACTGCAACAGACGAGCTACTACATACAGCTGAACTAGAAACATAACCTTATTACGTCCTGACTTTGAATACGCAATCAGACACGATGCGTTATATTCAAACATTTAATTGTTTCCTGGCTTCTACGTAGATTAGTCATCAAATCGCGCCGGTAACGGTTCGTCCCTGCTAAAAATGGCGTTCTATATAATCGACACTCAATCTAAAATAGATGCGTGACAAACGAAACTGAAAGTGATGCGTGATGCAACAGCCCCGAATTTAGTCGGTACAGCCAAGCAGTGCATCGGCCGCAGAGGAACGCAGAGGCCGACGATGCATGTGCCAAACCACTGGCATTTCGCGCTAATGACACAAATAAGATATTAGTTAGACGCCTCATACCTATAGATTCCGGACACTGGATATTTCTACAACATCCCTATTATTCAAACCTAACCCCTTGTACTCTTTGCCAGTTTACAATCATCTTACGTCATTGTCAAAGAATTAGCAAATGCTTGATTTGCATACTATTGTGTTCAAATACGTCTTAAATTCATTCCACGTGGAGTTAATTATAACCTATGAGTTGTATACGATCAAACAATAACAATTTCTTCTTCTTTCGATAGCAACAAGGGACGGGGTGGTTACTGGAAGACATATTGGTCCGAGGGGCGCGGGTCGGAGGTCCGGCCGCATTCCGACGCCGCATGAAAGTGAAACCGCTTCGACAAGCGACCGCTCAGCTGTAGAAAGTCCACGATTACATCTCGGCGGTGCTGGTCGAGCAAAAACTGCTATCTGAGCTCCCGGGAAATGACCAGCCCCGGGCCACGACATACGCACCACAAAATTAACAATATTTCTACTCATGTCGTTTACCTTCCTTCAAATAACTCATAGCTCGTCACCAGTACCTCGGTCAAATTTAAATTTCACTTAATCTCGTTAAGGCCCACCCGAGGCTTTTTAAGATCTTCATGTAAAACACGAAAACAAGTTTTAATCTAAGAAATTATCTAACGCTACTTTTTACAAATGATAACTAGCACAAAACGTTACAATAAAGTTGCATATCCGGTTCTAAACGCCGAGGCCTTTTACTTTAAACAAGTTTTCAAAAACCTTTTAACGTTATTGTATGAGTAATTTGAAATCTCCATGTATTCATTCTTTAACGTAATTATCATTGTGATACAATTTGCACCTTTAACAGAAATATTACTTTTTACTCGCGTGTAAAAAGTATTTCCTAATTACAATAGTGAACTTCATAAATAAATTGTACAGTTTTTTGTGAAATGTTAACAGAGAACGGTCAAAACGCTTTAATTCGCTGTCGGAAAAATACTAAAAGATGTTAATCAGCCAATCATTTGGAGATAGCAATTATAGCAGTGTAAGAAAAACAAAAGTTCTTAAAAACATGATATAAACGTTTGTTACATTTTTTAAAATTTTACTCAAAAATTTCTTTCATAATATTAAATAAATTAATTAATTATAGAATCTGGTATATTATTTTCACTGTAGAATTAATATTGTTAAGGAATTGTTTGCAATTAAAATTTTAAAAAAAGATAGTATTTTTGGCGGGAATACTCCGCATTCCGCGGGAACGCGAGTCGCAAAGGTATGCGATTGTGTATTGTTCAAATTAAGTTTTTTGTTTTAAAAGTGAATATTTTTGTTAATATGTGCAAATTTTTTGGTGAAATTAAACATAAATCATATTAAGACCATGATTATTTGGACCTCTAATGAGTGATGCCTATAAAATTTCGTAACTAAAATATCAATGTTAAGCAGAAAACTATTATTTTAACAGAACAACCAAGTAAGTTAATCCAATTCTTAAATATACGAAACTTATACATTTTTATAAAACAATTCCATATCTACTTATTACAATTACTAACAAGATTACTAATATTGCATGCAACAGATTTTATAATTAAATATTTGGCAATGCACTTAATTTTGTGAAACAAAAACTGTAAACTAATGACCAATATCTTTATCAATTTAAATCAATTAGTAATTATGAGGTTTGAGTCAGTTTTTATGCAATTTGGAAAATACTATTACTAACCATTAAGTTAATATGTTATTTACTAATGATTTGTGTTATTTTTATGCAATTAATGTGAAATTATTATCACTTTAATTATATTGTTAATACTTTACGAAATAAATATTTTTTTGTGCTAATAATTATTGTAACAAGCATTGAAGTAAATTTCTTGATAACATTAAATTATGATTAAAATATATGATTATAATATGAAAATATTAAGTTCAAAAAGAACTTTAAGCTGCATAGTAAAAAAAAACATAATCAATCATAATCAAGAACCTCATCAAAGAACTAAATCACTCAATCACAAAATAGTAATCAAGAATTTTTAATAGCACTTTAATAAATTTACTAGACAAACTGGTCACGTTAGAAACATGTTACTTTAGTGACCTCGAGAGGAAAAATATATATTAACCATCAATGATTCACCTACATAATATAATGTGTACTGGTTTCTTTTTAAAATGACTTCATTTCCATTAGATATTTAATATTATTTGGATTGTACAAGTATCATTATAAAGTGGAAAACTCAAACAAAATTATGATCTATTAAGCTAAAACAAAATTAAAAGCTATATTTTGTCATACATATTTAAAATAAGGTTAAGAATGGTAAAGAAAATACTACATGTACATTTCTACAGTCTTATCATTGCACATATTTCCTAGTAAGTAAGATTGTGTGTGGTATGCAACATGATATTTATTCAACTAAGCTGACAATGACAATAATATTCACATATAATGTGCTGACTTGCTAACAACATGCAGACGATATTGAAATTGTGTAACATTCCAAACCTGAATTATATTTCTTATGAACATGATTTGATTTTAGACCTTACAAAAACTCTTTTTATATGCATTTTATTGACATAGAGCTATTTTTGTGGCATGCAATAGTAATTGAGGAAAATAAATAATAGACAATGATTAATTTTAATGTTTCCTCTTCACAGTAATTATTTAATTTATCATTGGCATTTTTCAACTTGGCATCCTGCAATTCTGTAGCTCTGCCGGCTAATCATAATATTTTGATTGAATAGACAAAATATGAAATTACAATATGTATGAAAAATAATACTGCAAGAACAGTCATTAATAAATAGATATGTAATTAGAATCCATTTGGATTGACATTGTAGAAGTTATGCAAGACATAATGAGTTGAATTAATAAATAATTGAGTGTATTTGTTAAAGCTAAAGCATAATATTGAAATTGCTACTAATACATTAAAGTCTTCATTCCATTTTGTTAATCAGTATGTATGTGTACTGGGTATATTCTTACACAACATTAATATTTGTATCAAGGCCAACTATTTTGTAATTGTTTACTATGTTTTACAACAGTTCCATTGTTTGAGTAATATTTTCCTACAAAAACATCTTTTCTTCAGTGTGAACTACAATCTTATCGAAATTTATCAGGCGCCTTAGCACTTCACTCATTTTTATCAGTAGATAAAATATAACAATGCTAAATTGTAACACCTTTTAACAATATCTACGACAAAGCAGTCTCTCTCCTTCATAATTTGGTAACACAGTCAATTGTGTTAGTAAAACACGATAATCCTATCTTTGAGTCTTTTGACCATGAAAATTGTGTCGACGTATTCCAATCGGCTGCGTCATTTTATACGTTAGATTAACATACATAACATTTAAATTCATGTGATCAGATGTGAGTAAGACTTTATATGGGACATCTGAAATCTGTGATTAAAATCAAAACAATAAGTAGGTCACGAAAGTTGAAAGGTCATTCTACTTTTGACAGATAACATGTGACAATGACAAGATGACTGACCTTGCAAAGGGTGTCTGTTCGACGTGGTAGACGGCGGTTATCGGCTCCGAGCGCATGATGCTGCGGAGCCGCTCCTCAGGTAGCTCCAGCAGGCCATCACTCGCCGTCTTGATGTCAGCCTTACTCAAACCACTCAACACACTCATTTTCAACGTGTAGACGACTAACGATCGAGTCGAAATGACGGTTGAACTTTAAAAGCGTCACTGAACTATTCACAGTAGTCCTTAAATTCAACGTATACACTTAAATAAATTAAAGAATGGCATCAATTAGACCACAAGAAACATTTTAATGCCTCCGGTTTCTCAAAAGGTAACAGAGTGCTCTCCCTTATCATTGCGAGAAGCGGTTACGGATACATTCAAAAAGTTCCACTTTGCAACCACGATAATTAAACAAACATTTGTATCACTTCATCAGACATTTCAATGAAAAGAAATTTGTTTATTTACACACGCGCTTCGAAAAAACTTTGAAATTGACAAGAGCGGCGGAACAGCAGCGTACCGACGAGTCGACCGCACTTCGCCGTACACGTTTCTGACGACGATCGCGAGTCGTAGCCCCTCGCTGCTCGCACGATACCATGCCATTCAAATTCCGTTTCCAGCGAATGTCGTTCCGACGATCTAAGTTCGAAAGTTGCATAGCAAGGTCAACTGAGACACAACTTAGAAGTTTTATAATTTATACATAGATGGCGTAGTAATCAAGTTAAACTAAAACGTTTTTTTTAAATCCGTGAATTAAGAAGATGTCAGGGTCAATTATTAGTTTAGTTAAAACTAAACAACTAAGTGTGAAACTCATTTTCCTTACACGCATCATTTGTGTCATAAAATCAAATAATGGGAGATTTAAAGAAGAAAATAGTGTTGTAGTAAAAGTAACTTTAATCAGATCAGTTCAGACCAAATTTCTTAACAATTGAAGTTTCCAAAAATAATGGACTTGTTCAATACCAAATGATTGGTTTTAAACGTGAATATAAAGATTTAAAAAAAATTAAAGTTAGTAAACTAGTATGTAGCGACATCTATCGGCACGAATACTAAGTAATATGTTTTTGAAGCAGTGACTAGATGTCGCGGTAAAATCAACGAACCAAGAATTCAAAATACTAAACTCACATACCTACTTAATACTACATTACTACTTTTTTTATGTAAAAAAGAAAAAAGCTTAATTCGATAGAGCAAAAAACATTATTTTTAAATTATTTATTGGTTGGCAATTAAGGTTTATCACGTCGACTACTTATTGCTAGCTTTATTTTTCTTCCAAAGATCTTGGAGTATTTTAGTAAGAAGCTCTCCTCCAGCTACTCCGTATTTTTTTATTTCTGGAACTTCTTTTAAAGTCTGAAGCCAAGCTGCCACACGTGGGAATCTGAAATTGCATGTACACGATCATTATGTTTTTTTTAAATACACTGCACCTACACACTGTATGTGACTAACTTGTTCTGATCGAGGTGATGTATCCCAGTGAGTGCGAACGCGTTACAGCCGAGCGCGATGTCTGCCACAGTGAGTCTGTCGGTCGCGATGTACCGGTGCTTCTGTAGGTACGTCTCCAGCACCACGTACACGCCTTCTATGTCTGCCAGATGTTGTTGTGTCGGCTCCGAGAGATCGCCGAATATAGTCGACAACTGTCATAGAAGAAGACATTTGAGTAAGCTTTTACCATATACAATGACTTCGAGAAAGATAGAATGATATCCCCACTAGAGGCTTTCAAAATAGCCAGAATTACGAGTAGGTACTGAAATTGCGAGTGTTAAAAATAATTTCAACTTCAAGTGTATACGGTACTTCATTCTCTCACTCCTCGCTCTTGTACCTAAAAGATATAAATACACTACAATAATATAGGTCAGTTTACTCACGGCAACAACTTTAAGTCTGATGAAGAATACTCCGGCGTTGAAGAAAAGTGCCTGGTCGATTATTGCTCGGCTTTCAATGTCGCTCGGAAATAGAACCTCGCTCAGATCTCCTCCGTACTTACTCAACAAGTACTTCATAATAGCATTGCTGTTTTAAATCAATTATATTGATAAATCAAAGTGCAAGGTTAAAACGAAAATTTGGACTTTGTTACATAAAATAATACAGTTCCCGATGCGATCATTCAATGTAGGTTTATCTACATATTCTTTGCTTTATTATAATATGACGTACTATAAGCTATTCTTTAAAAGTCAAAACAGGCATTTTTTACACCATATAATAAAAATAGTTTTGGTTTCACTGCAGATTTTATTACAAACAGGAAGTTAGAATTATCATAATATTAAAGTAAGCATCTCGCACTATTCTTAATTAGTTCTGCTCCGTGGTTCTATAAAATAATTATATCTTAGCTTATATATTTGTGTATTGTATACATTGTGATTTTAATTAAGATGTTAATATTTAGGTATAATAATGACAATAAATACATATAATAATCAACTAAAGAGCGCAATATTTAACAAGTTTATACGGAAAAATTTCCTGTCCCTATTAAGTAACCAATTATTTTTATTATTTTATTTATACTGTTTGCAAATTACCGTTAGGTAAGAAATACTACCTGTCTGAAATAATAAACTCGCCGTCGACCATTGTAGGCACGGTACCCAGTGGATTTAACTGGAAACAAAAACCATAGTATTTTTTTTGCAAACTCTTGTTTTTGTCGATCGAAATAAGAAACACATACCTAATGAGGTATGTATTTCTTAAACACATACCTAAAAAGGTCCTATTTCACAGGATAGATGAGTATAACCTAGTTTAAATAATTATAGAATCCTCAAAATAAATGTTTCATACCTGAATATACTCAGGAGACTTGTGCTCCAGATTGAAGAAATCACAACCCTTCTCTTCAAAATCAACACCGATCATTTCGGCTAAAATCCTAACAGCGCATGACGGCGGACCGGCATCAAGCTTGTATAAAATTCGAGACGACATTGTACTGAAAAATAATAGATTTAATTTTTCTTCAGCTATAAAATTCTTTGTTTTAAACAGATTTCGAAGGGTTATATGATAAAAAAACGTGACTTCATGAAGAAGGATGAAGTACAGACACAATAAGACGTGCTCTTTAGTAATGTAAGTTCAACCTTTGCCGATATTACTGGGCTTTTTCTGATTCTAAAATGGCCTTCTACGTTGCCTTATACATGTAGACGAATTAGTGTTTCATGTATTATAATATCTTTAATTATAAAATAGTTGACTAAAATGTAATTATAAAATATTACTTTGTAATTGAAGCGAGGATAGGTGGAGGCTTATACCCAGCAGTGGACGTCTAAGGGCTGATTATGACTACGGTAGTCTAGGAAACGGTCAATCTTAAGAGGTAAACCGCTTTGACTGCCTTGAGTTTATGATTCTCTGAAGGGCAAAAGTCATAAATAGAAGTTTAAAAAACAAATATTACATACCGTAGAATGTTTTGACTTCACGAGTTACAATACGATAATAAATTGATAAGAATTTAAACAGATAACAATACTATAAGAAATATTACGCAATGAACGACTAATCTCAATGGAATCACTGCTATAAGTAATCAAAATAATTTAGATTTTAGGTAAATTAATGAAATTATACTTAAAATAACAAATAAAACTACCAGTTAGCTACGACTTACAGCCGCGAATATTATAAAATACATATATTTGAGTGTGTATATCTCACTTTATCGAGTCAAAGAATCACATTTGTTTCAAACGTGTTTTCCTAATTATCATACGTATAATATCATATCATACCATAATATTACATAGTACGTAGTACGTATAATAACCGCATATTCATTATAATAATTAAATATGAAACTTGGTTACAGAATTAGGCTCGTCATTTTCTGTTTCTGCTCATGTCTCTTACCGTTTCAACATGCTGACAATTTCAGGAAGTAAAAATATTAATACTAAATTTAAATATAGTTTTATTTGATAAATTTAATAACGTTTTTAAAGGTGAAAGAATTACTAAGGGCCAAACTGAAAATTTAATGTTAATTAGTGTATGTAAAATATTTGAAAAACTGGTCCGTTGAGTTGACTTTTTGGTCCTTCGTTTATCTGAAGGTCACTGAATTTAAATATTATGGAAACAAATTTTTGCACTTCGTTGTCTCCGCATTCGATGTGTCCTTTATGGAGTAGAAAAAACTATTGCAAAAATCCTCATTTTTTGTTATGATTTTACTTTGAAAGTTTTTGTAAACCGTAACCCGGAACCACGCGGTGAACTACAAAAAATTTTAATGTCAGTGAATGTCAATAAAAGTTTTTAGCTTAGTTTGTTTACCTTTTTATGCATGCTAAGGTTATTATTGTTATTACTACTAACACAAGAGAAAAAATATATAATTGAATAAATAAAATAATTACCTACGTAATATAAATCAGCATGCCTGCTAAATCTAGACTGAAATGTTATTTCGAATGTGACTCCAAGGGTAAGCAATGTTTGATTAAATTGTAAAATGTTAATCAAAGTAAAGTTTACTATAAAATATTATATTTCACGATCTTACTGAAGTTGGTAAAGTACAAACTGAAATTTAACACAACTATGTTAGTTTACTTGTAGCTGATAACGCAAAAAGTGAGCCACGATATTTAACATAGTGGTAAATTTCATATTTACTGACTGTTAAAAACAAATGATATCTACAAAGTGCACATAGACACTTCCTAGCCATTTCATAACACTGAACTCTAGGACTAATATAAGTTTCATTCTTTACCAACGAAACATTTTCCTTTCATAGTTGTTGATCGATAATTAAGTCTAAATAATTTCTGTATCTTTGACCACAGGTCCATTCCATCGGTTCCCAAATCCGTGCAGCTCAGTCCCTGATTATGTTACTAGGTATGAGAGATGGAAGTCTGTATTGAATGAGGAAATAACACAAAAAGGGGATAAATACATTTTCGAGTGTGTACGACTTTGCAGCAGACACTTCGTCAAGGGATTTGTGTTGCCCAACGACAAACTAACCAGAAACTCTGTACCAACACTATTTCTCAATAAACGTGGGTATTATGTAATTTTTTATTGGAGTTTGTATAAAGTATCATACAATTTTATCTATAAGAGTAAGTAATGTAAATAATGGTCCTGTCTTCATGATTACATATGTCTATGGGCAATAGTAACCATGTGATTTCTGTTATGGTTTTCAAGCCAAGCTCATCTTCGTGACAAAAAAAAACACTTATTTAACAGTATTACCATAGTCAATTATCATTTGTAATTAGTATAGATTTTAAAATTTGTAATTAGTAAAATCACAGTATAATAGCTCCTAAATTAAAAAACACTATGTTATTTCAGGTAAAAAACCACAGTTATACAAATCAACCTACGATCCACCGTCATGTGCAGTTAAAATTGTAGCTGATCTGGTGGGATTTACGTTTGAAGAAAAAGAATGTTATTCATATTACGAATCAAAGATACAGTTGCCAAGCCACATTGCTGAGGTATGCACTGTAATAAATTTTAATGTTCAATACATAATAAATTCATGAAAAGATACAAAAGTTAATAAAATTCATTTTTAAAACAGTATTTTAAGTCTATCAAATTTCAAGCTAAGTAATTTGTTTTCAGAAAAATCCATTGGGGATTTTACCTGCAATAACTGACAAAGATATAGTTCTCTGTGAAAGGTTTTTATTTTAACATTTCCTACATAGAATTATATCTGTTTATAATTTATCTTCTAATTTTTGTTTTCTTATTGAACAGCAATACCATAATGAAGTATTTACTGGAGAAGTATGGAGGAAAGCTTAGCGAATCTTTATACCCAAGTGATGTTGAAATCCGAGCAGTGATTGATCAGGTGCTCATTATGAATGCAGGCGTGATTTACCCTAAACTGAAATCTGTTGTAGTGAGTTTTCTGAATGTATTTTGGAATTCTTTGCATACTGCTCTACAGCACTATCAGTGCAAGTTTCCTGGTTATGATTTCTAAATAGATGTTTATTTTCAACATAAAGTCTTCCTGCCTTCTTTGACAGTCGTCGGCAATATCCGGCGGTCTTTCGGAGCCGACTCAACAGCAACTGAAAGACATTAAACATGTGTACGTGGTGCTGGAGACGTACCTACAGAAGCACCGGTACATCGCGACCGACAGCCTCACTGTGGCAGACATCGCGCTCGGCTGTAACGCGTTCGCACTCACTGGGATACATCACCTCGATCAGAACAAGTTAGTCACATGGTCACATAGAGAGCGTGTACGTGGTGCTGGAGACGTAACAGTACCTTACATTATGTGTTTTATTTACAGATTCCCGAATACAAGTAAATGGCTTAAAACTCTCACTGCAGACCCAAACATCAAAATGCATGGCGTGAGAGGTGGAAAACAACTAATGCAATTGCTTAAAATATATTGGGAGAAAAATAAAGAATCACAATGTGACAAAACTATTTTTGGTGATGAAGTGAAAACTGGATTGATATGAGATTGCTCCCACTAATAATGTACGTGTTTGGTAGATATTATATTTGTTTGTCAATTCAATCAATGGTCAATGAAGTAATTCAATGTAAAAAAAAAATTACAAATAAAGAAGAACTTTTACAAGGCACCGGCAAACTGCTCAAAATGGGCAATCTTCACGCATTTAACTTAAAATCCTTTATATCCCGACACCGAAATCATTGGAGAGTTGCTAAGTCGGCACCGCAACGACAATGGATGTTAACTATTTTATAAGAGAGCTAAACAATTAGAAAAACGATATTTCTAAAGGAAATAAAACACACAAACACATTAGATCTGTGATTAAAGCAATATTGTTTGATCCAGGTAGATTAAGATTACTTTTGTAAACTTGTTATAACAAATATAATTTAAAATAATATTTTTAGTTTCACTGAAGTTAAAAACTGAACTGAACAACAGCTAATGTGGGGACACCAGTTGTGGGTACCTGCAGTGGACTTATGGCCAAAGGGAGATCTCCGACCGGGCGAGGTAGTGTATGCCCGGTCAGGCCGAAGCCCACTGTAGTAGATTTCAAATGTCGTATACAGGGTGATTTTTTAGAGAGGGTACATATTGCAGGAGGGTAATGAGTACTGTTCTAATACGGAATATTACAAAACTACCTCAATGCGATTACTAAGGCATTAAGCCATTATCTTTGGTAATATTTTTACTGGCCGTATATAACCATCAGCTACCATGACCTTCAATATGTACCCTCACTAGGAAATCACCCTGTATATGCGAAGATTTCTGCAAATGTCGTCACCGCGATTCAGGATCTCGCGCGCTATTATTGGTCGCCACATCTAAATATAATTAATTAAAAAACACATTTTCCTTGCAGTATCTACTTTATAAAAATATCACTTAAATGTAAATTTTGTTTTACAATTCAATAAACCTATTTCATACTTTATTCAGCTATTGTCAGTAGCAAGTAGATGTTGTTTAACTAAACCTATAATTTCTTGTACAGCCTCTTCAGATAGTCTTTCCTCACTTTCTTGTACTATCTGAAAATGAGAAAAGAAAATTATTTGGTAAATATCCAAATTAGTAGCTTAATAGATTCAGCCAAATGAGCTCCAATACATTTTTTTTATATGAAATGAAAATGTTTTTTATAATTTCATAAAAGGATAATAAAATTTTGCATCAAAAGTATCCTCATAGTAGTTTACATTTAGTTTGATCAAGCTTTCTAAGCTATACATATAGAATAAGTATTGTAATCAATAAACAGATGGACATCATAAGTGGTGATATCTGACTACAAATCATAGCCATTTTTGTTATTCTTGGAGGCAAACACGACTCCCTTAGAAATACTGTTTTTTTTTCTTCAGTTGGAGGAAATCACCGGGTATGTGGGAGTTGAACCGCACTAAAACCTCCAACCGCTCGGCGTCCGAACGCCTGCTGAGATAACCCAGGACGGGGTTATGGGGGACAGCGCGACGCGTTACTCTCTTGGCACTCTTTCTCGTCGTGCTGCCCCCGTTAGAAACACTGTAATGGACATATTAATGAACTAAAATTAATTTAACCTTTTGAAATCATCATCACAGACTGATTGTGTGATGAAATATTGACATTACAAAAGTCCATGAGTGACTGTAACTACTGACATTATGTGGCCCGTTGGCTTGTCTACATACAAGGCAAGAAGAAGAAGTACAATAACAAACCAGTTGAATTTCCAGCTCAGTCCTAGGTGGGGTGTTCACCATCATCAATTTCTCAATTTTGGTTAACTTATATTTTTTCATGGCCTCAAGGAAACTTTGAATCTTTTCCGGACTTTGATTCTTGCATTCTGTGTCTTGTAAATAGCGTACTGTCTGGAATAATTAAAAAAGATGTATGTAAAAATTTTTGAAAAAATAAATACAGTCATAAATTTTATTAACACAATCATTTTCTTTATTTCATAAGTGATTTCAACCAACTCATTCAGGCAGAATGAAGACCAAAATCACAAAATTAATAAGTGCATGATGGTCTCTGCCCCTAATTGTATATGAAGAGGTGGTCATAATAGATCTATGTTGTAAACATGACTGTTCAGAACATAAACTTTTTTGTATCTGCATGGAAATTTTATTAATTTTTAAATCTTTTTATAAATTTTGTCCTTGTTCTAAGTCAAATTTAATTCTTCACTTTTTTCTCACTTCTGTTCTAGCCATATAGGAGAGTAGTCATGTCTTATAATTTTATAATTTTTTCATTGTTTCAATGAATTATAAAGTTTAACAAACAATAACTCTTTTCTTTATCCTATAGCATCCAACAGAAACAAAGGATCTTTCCTATAACAATTATGATACAGGAGTTTCAACAGGCCAAATGCAATTTACAATGTACCTTCTCAAACCAAAATATGACTATCTAGTCTAGTCTAGTAAATATGACCAGCTTTGACAAGTCCATGTCAAACCTGCCCTTAAGGGTAGTGAAAAAAGAGAAGTCTTAGACAATGGCTCCACTATGTCAGGGGCGATGCAGATGTCTAAGAGCAACAGTTACCCCTCTTACAATCAAGTAGCCTATTAACCATAGAAGGCAATAAGAAATAAAAATTAATACTTCACCTCATATGTGACTGTTGCAAGGGAAGCCTCTCTCTTATGCTTTTTGTTGTTATTGTCTTTTAATTTCTGCAATATTTGCATCACTTCGTAGTTACAAAGAAATGCTGAATTTGCTTTTATTCTGTAATTTATCAAAAATATTGCACATTTTAAAACTGTTACATATCAACCATTTTACTTGAATCTTGTTTGAATAAAGTACAGGTGAGTATAGAAAATGTGATATCTATCCTATGTTTATGTTCTATGTAAAAATATGTTAGTACAATCCAGAAAGCGGGTATCACGATAAACGAGTAGTATACAACCATTATGCCACTATTATCGTATTGCTCATCAATAAAAATACCATAGAAAACAACATAAAACTGAAAGAACCTGTAATTATCGCGAAAGACTCAATGAAAAGAACTTACGTTTCCATTCTAAAATGTGTTTTTACATTTCAATAAAGACGTTTTTAAGAAGTAGGTGTCTACGCAAATAACTTTATTAACATATTCTTGACTTTCCTAGTTCCGATATTTTTGTAATTTCGTACTAATAAATTATAAAGTGTAAACAGAAAATAAGGTTAAAAATCGACAAATCTGTCAAAATTACTTAGATTGACAAATGTCACACATCTGAAACGTCATAGGTCAAGTTTTTCTTTAATTTGATGATGAGTACACGGCATTGATACACAATAAATGGTCAGAAGGTGGTAATTTTAAATACGTATCATTAATGGCATAACATCGTCAAAGAACATATTTTGCAATCTGTATATGAAATGATGGCAATCAGCCAGTATAGTACAAAATTTAAAAAGGATTATGAGTTCATGACCAACTAACTTTTGGATCTAGTTGGTTTTACTTGAAGATTATTTTGTCCTTAGTGAACTTTAATTAAAAAATCGTTAAAAATGTATCTGTTTAAAAATACTTTAATGGTTATTCGAAATTCTTTCTTAATAAAGAACTCGATTACAAATTTCAAGTGCGTGCAAAAGTTACATCAACATGGGGGGATGTCGAACACTTGCTGTAATTACTACTTAAATTTGCCTTTACCAGTCAACAAAATACTGGCCACTTATGTATGGATTGATGGTTCTGGAATAAATTTACGATCTAAAGATCGGCTTTTGCTCAAAGAACCTTGTGATTTAAGCATGATACCAAAATGGTCTTTCGACGGTAGTTCCACTGGTCAGGCAGAAGTAAAAGATTCAGATGTAGATCTACTGCCTGTTGCTGTTTACAGGGATCCTTTTCGTCAAAGCCCACACATTTTGGTCTTATGTGAGATTTATTCAAGCGAAGGTGCACCAACGGCAACAAATCACAGAATGGCAGCAGCAAAAATTATGAGTAAATTAAGCGATCAGGAACCATGGTTCGGTATAGAACAAGAATATACGATATTTAATCATGAACGTTGGCCACTAGGTTGGCCTCAGCCTAGAGGATATCCAAAGCCTAATTCAAGAAAGTCTTACTGTGGTGTTGGTAAACACGTTTCTGGAAGAGAAATAGCAGAGTGTCATACCAGAGCTTGTATTTATTCTGGAATAGACTATGCTGGTTCTAATGCAGAGGTGATGAAAGGATCTTGGGAGTTTCAAGTTGGACCTACACTCGGTATTAAAGCTGCGGATGACCTTTGGATAGGGCGATACATTTTAAACCGCATTGCAGAAAGTTTCGGAGCAACAATTAGCTATCATCCCAAGCCAATGGGTAAACAATTCCCAGGCATAGGATGTCATCATAATTTTAGTACTAAAAAGATGCGTTCGGATCAGGGAGTTTCAGAAATAAAAAGAGTTTGCAAGAAGTTATGTGATCAACATGATAAAATTTTAAAAGGGTATGATTTAAAAGACGGCGAAGAAAATAAGAAAAGATTGAACGGAAAATTCGAAGCTTCATCTTATGAAAATTGTCGCTACGGTATATCTGATAGGAGTGCGTCAATTAGAATTCAAAAATCTGTTATCTTGGAAGGTAAAGGATATTTAGAAGACCGTCGCCCTGCAGGAAATTGTGATCCGTACAAAGTTTGTCGTTTGATAGCTGAAACATGTGTTTAAATATGAGTCAAACAATTAAAAAAATTTACAAGTACTATGGAAACATTATTAACTTAGAGAATTGGAAATCTTTATATATTACTTAAAATCTGCTTTGTGAGTTGTGACATATTTTTATCTTTGAGTTTGTGAAGGTGTGACACTGAGTCTGTATATATTGTTTGTCAAAATTATGCCATGTTTCTATATGTTTATTTTTATCAATGTTTTAGAATAAAGTAAAAAAACAGTTTAAAAATTTGCATTCATGGAAAATTTACTACGAAATATATTGTTAAATCGCAGATTGTTACCAATTATTAAAATACAACGAAGAGATTTACTTAAGCATTCTATAAATCATATTTTAGGAAAAAAGGTTTTAGACAGATATATGCGACTGCCTCTGCCATGTAACAAGGTTTTGGCTACTTATGTTTGGATTGATGGCTCTGGAATAAATATGCGTTCAAAAGACAGAATCCTAAACTGTGCACCATATTATCCGGAACAAGCTCCTTCTTGGGGATTCGATGGTAGTTCTACGGGTCAAGCTACTACAAATAATTCAGACACAACACTTAAACCTGCAGCTATTTATAGGGATCCATTTAGATGTGATCCTCATGTGCTTGTATTATGTGAAGTGTATCATGGTGATGGTAAACCAGCTGCTACTAATCATAGAAAATTTTGTAACGACTTATGTGAATATCATGCAGATCAAGAGCCTTGGTTTGGTTTAGAACAAGAATACACTATGCTAGATGTTGATGGCTGGGGACTAGGTTGGCCTAAAGGAGGTGGATTTCCCGCTGTGAAGTATGAATATTCATATTGTGGAGTAGGGGCAAAATATGTTGTTGGGAGGGATATAGTTGAAGCTCACACAAAAGCATGCTTATACGCTGGGCTAGATTTCGAAGGTACTAATGCAGAAGTAATGTTCGGATGTTGGGAGTGGCAAGTTGGTGCTTCGTTAGGAATAAAAGCTGCAGATGATTTGTGGATGTCGAGGTATATAATGGCTAGAGTTGCTGAGGAACATGGGGTTGCCATAACCTATCACCCTAAGCCTATGGGACATTTACATCCTGGCATTGGTTTACATCACAATATGAGCACTAAAAGTATGCGCGCTGATGGCGGTTATAAAATAATAGAAGAATGTATAAAAAAATTGGAATGTAACCATATGAAACATATGAAAAATTATGGCAATGACGAAACAACCAATAGAATGCGATTGTCTGGTAAATTTGAAACATCAGCATTTGAAAAATTTTCGTGGGGTTTTGCTGACAGACAAGCATCAATTCGGTTGCAAAGAAATGCAAAGAAAAACGGAAAAGGGTATTTTGAGGACAGAAGACCTGCTGGCGACTGTGACCCTTATTTGGTTTGTGGGCTACTACTCGAAACGTGTTTAGGAGCAGTTGGATCAGGAAAGCAAAAGCCTTGTCAGCCAAATAAACCTATCTGTCCCCCAGCCAAGTGATTATTTAAATAATATCACAGGCAATTTTATTATTTACATTTTTAATAAAGACGGATATTAATTGATTAAAATGTCCAATCTACATTCTGGTTTTGTTTTCTTTTTTGTAGGGAGATGTTTTCATTTTATGCGTTTTGTTTCTAAGGGTTGTAGTGCGAAATAGTTTTCGTATGGAAGTCGTTTATTTTTCTATACAAAAGATGTGGCACAAGTGATTTGTCTGTCCGTGTCCGTACATACTAAGGGCCACTCTATTGCAGGTAATTTTTCCTTGCAATAAATAATAAATACTGCATTGGGGTGCATGACCCTGTAAAAGTAATATTTTTTCTTAATAAATAAATAAATAAAAATGAACAACAAAGCAGTTCTAAATTTGTAATATGCAGCGCATATAGTGAGGAAGACCACCTTTTGGGATAATTTTTATTCACTGAGAACATTATTTGATTATACAAATTTACGATTTTAGATTACAGTAATTTACGATATTAATTTTATTTTTATTTAATACAAAGTAATTTTTAATAAAGTTGAACCGTGAGTAAGCTTCTGAATTTGAAAACATACTATTGTCTGTGGACGTGAACATAGACCATAGACAATAAAATTGATTGCGCCATTTTGTTTCTTTAATCTATTCCTTTTCGTCATATGGCGTTGTTCATGTTCGTTTCGGTCGGCCATATTAAATGAAATCAATAAAATAAGACAAAATGTCGCCTTACTAGTGCGCTAAAAGCAATCCAATAACATCTAATATTTGTGTGATTAAATCATCAAGAGGATCACAATGGAGAATTCCTACGGTGTGGGAGTAGTGAACAGATACGCTCTTTTCTTGGACGATGAGACCGATCCTCTTGATGCCTTAAAAGCGCGAGAGCAGGCCAAGGAGCTCAAAAAGAAGACCAAAGAAGCAGAAAAAGAAAACAAAGGGAAACCTGAGACGAAGCCTGCTAAAAGCGTAACTGCTCCTGTCCGGAAGGGCATCAAAGAGACTCAAAATGTGAAGTCTCAGGACATCAAAAGCGGAGAACAACAGAAGGGTAAGGGTCCTGCACGCCCTATTGACCGAAACGCAGAGCGTCCGCCTCCGCGCCGTCGTGAAGATAGACCGCAGAACGGCACCGTTGAGAACAAGGATGGAGCTCCGCGGCCGCCGAGGCGCGACTTTGGTGATCGCCGGCCTAACTTCAACGAGCGTCGTAACTTCAACGACAACAACCAGGAAGGCGGCGAGCGCCGTGGTCCAAGGCCACCGCGTGAGCCTCGCGAAGGAGGAGGACCGCGCGGGCCGCGCTCCTTTGACAACCGAGGCAAACGTGAGTTCGATCGGAGATCTGGTTCTGACAAAACCGGCGTCAAACCAGTCGACAAAAGGGAAGGTGCCGGTCCACACAACTGGGGCACGATCAAGGACGATCTCGACGAGTTGAACAAAACCGGTTCCGAGGGCGAGACTACCGAGGAAAAGGCTCCGGAAGCCGGTGCAGGCGACGGACAGGCGCCCGAGGCCGAGCGAGCTGCTCCCGTCGAGGAAGAACCGCGCGAGTTAACGCTCGACGAGTACAAGGCTCTCCGCAACGCGCAGCGCACCGCACCACAGTACAACTTGAGGAAGGCAGGCGAGGGAGAGGACTTGAGCCAGTGGAAGAACCTGGTGATGCTGGAGCGCAAGAAGGAGGGCGAGCGCGGCGAGGACGAGGACACGGACGAGGAGTACGACCTGGCCGACTACCCGCAGCGCGTGGGCCGTCAGAAGCGGCTGCTCGGCATCGAGTTTACGTTCAGCGACGGAGCGCGGCGCGGCGGCGTGGGCGGGCGCGGACGAGGCCGGGGGCGCGGTCGCGGCCGGGGCGGCGGAGTGCCACGCGAGGAGCCGCCTGTCGTCGAGGAGCGCCCGCCGCAGCGACACCACGTGACGCCGCCCAAGGTCGACGACAGCAAGGATTTCCCCTCTCTCAGCTAGACTCACAGTGAGTCTTCATTCTTCTCCCTTTCGAAGCTAGAGTTACAAATTATATTGTATGTACTGTTATTTTTGAAGTAAATATACAACATATTTACACAAGTGTGTATTGCATTACGTTGAACTTGGTCAATGTACATATTGGCTCTAAACTTGTAGGTTGGTTTTATCATTCTATCGAGCACATGGGGTTTGACAGTTATCCATGGGTAGCGTTAAAGGGGGAGGATAAGTCTTGTTTAAGTTTTATTTTTTGATACACATACTACTCGCTGCATAATTATTATTATAGAAGTATAATAATAGCTTTATATTATTGTAATCACATCAGCTTTCTTTTAACTTGGTGAGTTATCAGTGATTAAGTTTGAACTTCATATTATGACGAGCAAATCGATGAATTTTAGAAAACTCCGTCACAAGTTAGTATAGTACTTTGTGAAGAATTAACCCTTGTTGCATTTTATATCATGTGTTTGTGTTGGCAAATGCAGACTGGGAACTGTAAATAGTTATATGTTTAAAAGATAAGGTCATTAAAATAACAAGGTTGATATTTGTTGTTACACGAACTTCTTGGAAAAAAATAAACATTTTGTATGTGTGATACATTTCTTGGTTATTTTTGTATTGGGGTATCCTTACTATCCATGTGCCTCCCCAGCCTCAGATTTAGATGTTATTGTATTGAGCAGCTGTGCTCATAGACATTTTAGGATATGTTTAAATGTGGAATGTTGAAAAATCTTTAAAAATATATTCCTAATTTCATTAAAATCACAAGGAAATGTGATAGGCAAAGTTCATCAATGATATTTGGCTCCTAGGTATTGGGACTCTTCTGAGCCTTGAGTACTGGGTTCGATTCCCAGTCTGAACATCTAAGACCTTAGATAGATTTTAGTATCTGAGTTTATTTGCCTATATGAGTATGTCTATGGTACCGATAACACAAGCTAAAGCTTAGATAATAACACTTAGATACTGTTGAATGAAAAATGATATTTCTTCTGCATGAAAGGGTCTTTATTTTCAATGCAGTACTTATTTATCATAGCTCATATTTCATTACTAGTGGTTATCAGTAAAACCACATTTTTAACCACAGGACTGGAATTGATATGTCAATAAAACAAATTGCTGTAAGATATATTTTAATGTTGACACATTTTATCACTTTCACACAAAATACAAGTAACTGATAATGAAACAAATACATGGAATATTACAACATTTTAACACAATATAGCTAAAACAGAAACAACATGAAACATTACATTAATGTGATTGTGTCATGGGAAACAAAGGTGCAATAAATAATTTTATTTACAATCGAAAATTAATTTGGTAGTTTGTTCTATGAACAGAAATTACTATGACAACCATTAGTAATATAAGAAGGTTAAATAATGGTTACTAATAATAACTAATTTCTGATTTTATATAATTCATAAATAAAGGAACATCCATTTTATACAAAAAAGCAGCTGCAGCTTCCACTGTAGTAAAATAACTCTAATGTGATTAAAGAATTTGTTCTGCAAAATGCTGACTAGGACTTTTAATTTGTTCCTTCTATGATCAAATATACATTATTGTGATTATTGAATAATATTACACAGCAGTGGTCATCAGAGTTAAATAATTAAAATATAAATTAGTGACGTACAAGCGTAATATTCTAAACACAGGCTAAAAGTCCTGCTTCACAGCCACAATATACATTACAATACAAGCATAAAGTACAAACCGTAGGACAATGGTCAGTTAGGTACACCAATAAATGTCTAGGCACGTCTACATTATGTTCTTATAATCTATCTTTGTCTGTCGGCTACACTACAAATTGACTATTATTTACATTGATGACATCAAACCAAATATATATACAACTAATCGTGTAGTCTGGGATAACATGTTTTAGGTAGATATCAGCAGTTTTAAACAAATACATTTTCAAGTCATTTTCAAAAAAACTGCATTTTTTAAATTCTGAACGCTGACGAGTCGTAAACGTTAGTGATCTATTCGATGCCAAAAGTGTTGGTTTCTTCGACGGCGAGTAGCAATTTTTCGTACAAGAGATGAGGCGTTGGGTAGGGCGGTAGGTCCAGCCTGTTGAAGCAGGTGTGAGCTCGCGGGAGGGACTCCACGCGTCCCCAGCGCTCCACGCAGAACCGACGCGGTCCGGTCGAGCCGCGCAACGCTGCGAAACCTTCGTACGGAATCGATGAAGTACCCGTTACGAACTGTACCAGTCTCAGTCGCTGTTCATTCGTGAACCTGGTGGAAACAATTAACAATTAGTTATGCTTTATGAGGAAAAATAAAAATCGAATCTGTGGGCTTCCAGGATAATTTTATAATCGAATGTAGGTAATAGATTTGGTTTCATCATTTATAGTAATATGTAAAATAGAGGATTACTGTGCTTATTATAATTAAGAGGAAAGTAATATTTTTTTAGAGTATCATAGTAAATATTTGAATTCGAGAACGACATTTTGACATGCATATTAGAACAAGAATGCTACGAAGTTAATTTTAGAGGAACTTCGACGATACCTCGGCCGCATCCTGTTCGACATTCGTACTATTTTTAGGACATTAACATACTTTTGGTTGTAGACTTGTTGTTTTCTTGAGACAACTGTCCGAATCGTATTGGATATTATATTTCTTGGACAATTTCTAAACGTGACTAAATGTAAATTTCATTATAAAATTACTAAAACTACGTGTGTAATAATGCATGTGTTTTGAAATTTTTATCGTAATTGATAATTTATGCATTTCGAAATTAACATATAGGTACTGTCCATGTATGTATGCTATATTTAATTATATTCTTGACTTGTCAACTATAAATAAATATTAGTAACACAGAGTGGTCTTATTTGAACACCATCTTTTCAAACAACCATACAATAGTTATCATTAAAATTAACTAGGTAAACAATATGAGTCTGTTTTTTCTACTGTATTATTTATTTTGACTCAATTTCCTGAACTATTTTTAGAATTGAATTCATATAGAATGTAATTATGATTATGGTTTATGCTTATGTTGGTATTAATATATAAGCATTAACCATAATCAAAGAAAAGAGATCTCTCAATTACCCAAAGGTAGACTGGCAGAGAATGCCTACGGCCTATGTACACACTTGTGCATGAAGCAATAAATAAATAAATAATTAATATATTTAGAGCTAAAAATTTCTTACTGAGTAATTGATTAAAAATCGTGGTAAGAACCTGTTAATAATATTTGTGTAATTAATTTACAGCTAATTGGCTACTTAGTTACTCATTATTTTATTACATGATAGATAACCAAGATTATGCTACCATCTAATGAAAAGTGGTTATAGTCACTCTGAGAGTTCGGTTGTCTATCGTCATACACACACATTTATAATACACGCACATTTTGACCTTCAATCTTTAGTCACAACAAATTTAGTATGGAAATCCTTATTTACATTTTTCAAGAGAATCAACCTGGTCCTATTCCTGACGACATGCTTCGTCTAAATATCTCTTTTTTTATTGCCATGTAGACAGAGGAGTCAACGGACCTGATCGTAGTCGCTCGTGCACCTGTACAATGTCTATGCCTAGTACAGTAAGATGTATTACCTATCAATGGCCTGCCAGAACCACAGTATGACGGGATGCGAGTCGTGGTACCCGCCGCGGTAGTCGGTGTGGCTCCTCCAGTCCGCCACGTCCAGCTCCGGCGCGCCCGCTATCACCAGCTCCAGCTCGCGGGCGTCGAACGCGCCTACTAGCCGTGGGTCTACAACCTGGGGACAAATAACGATGTATTAGTAATGGATCAATAAACCACATACATTTTAGAAACACAAACTTTGAAGATTTTTATATTTTAAAAAATATATCGATTTGCTGATTCATTTAGCTGTAGATTTATAAGAATTGCGTCGTTGAAGTGGAAATAGGTAGAGCACATTGAACGCAGAACATTCCTGGACTCGATCACGAACTGGTAGGCGCCTGGTCAGGGTCACGGGAAGTCACTGGATGCAAACAGCGCAGAACAAATCATTGTAGCGAGGTTTGGTGGAGGCCTACGTCCAGCAGTGCACTGATGATGAAAAACAATCTAGAAACAAAATTGGCTATAATTAATTACCTCATGGAACCCTCGCACGAGCCATTCAGTTTGTTCAGCGACTCCCCTCTCTACTCTCCACCGCACGACGCGCTCCAAGTATTCCTTCTTGTTCCTCTCGGTGACGGCGATGTTGCGACCGTCCGGCTTCAGTTCTCGCTCCAGAACCCTGCCGTCTGCGAGTCTTTCCGACACCGCGAATGTGAGCTCGAGCGATGATACGCAACGGGCAGACTGGAGACATAAAATGTAGTTATTAGAATATGTTTATTTAGGTGGGTGGTAATGTATTTGCGTTTTATTATATTTGATAGAACATCTTTTAATGGGTAAATTAATTTGTTTTGTATTGGTCAATGATTTGGCTATTTCTCATAGTTTAGTTTAGAATCCCTAGATTTCTATTTAGTAGTCTTTCTCACTGATGAGTCGGGTAGTTTATAAATATTACACTTCAGACATAACCTCTATGCCAGGAGATATTGCTGGGTCGCTGCCTACAACTTTTAAGGACTTTTATCAATTAAAAAAAATATGTTTCTCCTATAAAATGAATTAATCATTACGTAATCAAGCCAGATTGTCAACTGTAAACAAGTGATGATAAAGAAACATCTCGACTTTAGAGATGTCGAGTAATTTATCATTGTTTTTATGTAATTTGTATGACTAACGATTATCTGTAGATTACAGCAATTAAAGTGTTTTATAACTTGTTTAAACAAGTTGAATGGCTTGATAAGAGTTTATTGTAAATTAATATAAATGCATCCATTGTATTGTTATCTGTCTATTAGTTTTGTTTGTCGTCAAAAGATGGCGCTAGTTGTCACAAACACTAAATTTATTGTTATTTCATTACAAAAAATAAAATGATTAGTAAATACAATTGTGTAGTTTTTTTAGTTGCATTTCACTATTATGCATTTTCGATATTTGTTTTACAAGTATGTATTATTAAACGACGACTGGTGGACGAGTTTTAAGCACCATCTATATTCAACACGGCTCTGTTTACCAGAATATTAGTAGGTACGTATTTTGTTGCTTTTTGCGTATATAGCATAAATTAAAACAATCATTTATAATATCTAATTGTAATTTTGTTTCTAAATATTGTGCATCTAATATCGTCTCTACTTTCGTCTTCTCTCAATATAAAACTACCTTATTAAAGAATTATTTACCTGTAACCACCGTAAAGAAGCGGCAAACTGCGCGTCCAGAGCATCAACATCTTCCAAAGCGGGTGGTAGTCTCAGCAACGCGCGGTAGAGGGCGCGAGTAAACCACGCCTCGAGTAGGTACCCGTGAACCAAAGCTAAGCCTAACACGCGGCCTGAGAAACGAAACCTGGAATTGATAATGAAAACCATTATTACATTAGATGTAGTTTTTTTTAATTGTAAGACATATAAACGAGGAGTAGCCGGATACCGTCGCTCATGAACCTCTGCAATAACAGGGCATTGAGGAGTCGTTATCTATCACTATAACATTATAAAAATATTAATAAATCGTTTTTATTCTGTTTTTTAACTCTTTGGGTTTTGCAAACGAAATAATTAAAAACAGCCTTATACATTTTTATGGCAATATTCTGTTTGAAGATGTTTGAAATTCAGGCGTTGAATATCATAATTCGAAAAATTCTCACTCGTAGACGTTAGTTTACGTACATTTACTAACTTACTATAGTTATTTTAGAAATAGTTCCTCATAAAAAGTTAATATATTACTTGCAATCTTTCCCACTACATTGGAATGCTTCGCAGAAGATATTATGTTTTTCTCATAACAAAAAACTATTCGTCACAGTTTGATAATTGTAACACGACACGTTTTAAGAAGGGAAACAATCACAAAAACTTCATACGTAAGCTTATATCATGTCAAAGAGGTTTAATGTATTAGAGTGGACAATCAAAATAACATTTTATAAGCGCGAGTTAAGGGCCCCCGTTCCCACCAAATAAGCTTTGTCAGCAAGCTTAACGGTAACGAACACCGATAATGCTGACTAGTTATTGAGTTAGTATATAAGTAATTATAATTCATAATTAACACAATTGATTCTTGTATTTGATCCTGTAACGTTCTTTTAATAAATTTATTTTTTAATCAAAGTCAGTGTCGGTAACTTAATTCGCGCATTATATGAACTGCAAGTGTCTGCAAAAATATCATAGCGCTACAATTTTTGTAAGAATAAATATTTTTTTTACGTTGCGTTGCGGTTCGTTTTGTGCGTTAGTTAATGCAATTTGTTTTAGAGGCCGATTCGGACGGCCGATTGTTTTGGGACCCGCCAAAAATCGCGTGCTTTATTTAAATAAATAAAAGTAAAGAATTATCAATGTTTGTTTCTATTAGTACTGTAAAAGTTTGCAATGAAATCAGAGCTATTGTAGGATTTGTTATTGCTGTAAAATTTATAGTGTGTACTTATTACTTGATGGCCACTACTAGCTAATTTTCTATACGCATAACATCATGGAGTTAACGAGCAGTCATATTATCTCTACTTAACTATCTAGGCATAGTACCTACATTAAAATAAAAGCACACTAGCAAAATTGTAAGTTTCTACTGTGCAAATGAAATGTCTTGCCCCGTCTGTATAAAATTATTAATCTGTGTATTAGTTTTCGTTGTAACATGAGACGTGCATTCGACGGCTCCCAGCGCCCGAAGTGGAACTCCGAAGTTATAAATAATCAAAGATGGCTACGTCTTTCTTCCGTGATTACCGTATTTGCTCATCGGAAAACGGCGTATGACATTTTTGGACGATATTTTGTGATTATTTTTAGGTTATAATATTGTGTTTTATGAATAAATAACTTATTTAAAATAAGTTATTGTTTTATTATTTTTGTCAAACGAAAAACGTTTTCTTGTAATATAATTCATTCAATTACTTTTTTATTTGCTTTTGATGCGTGAAACTTCGTCTGTGTCAGAAAGAACAGACAGCATTTGTGATGTAATAAGCGCAGAGGGTTCAGAGGGTTCAGAAATGCAGAAAATAAGGGCAGAAAAAGTGCTTATTTACGACATCACATCAAAAATTATCACTGTTTTTAAATTATTTTTAAGAGCTATTGTTACTAGTCAAGGATTACGTTAAATAAATTTACATATTAAATTAAAATCGCCTCATAAGTTAATTTTATCTTTATTATAATTAGAATTGTTTTCAAGGTCCGAATGCATTGTCTGTTAACTAACGTGTTGTATTTGTGTTTTTAATCAATACAATCAACACGAACATCGAACATGCAATGCAATGTTTTTCAGCATTATGGAAGAAAATTTTAATATAACCTTCATGCATAATGATAAACTAGCTGCCCCGCGCAACTTCGTCTGCGTCTCATAGGAATTGTTCCCGGGAATTTTCTAAAAGTACTCATCAGGACGCTTCATTAGAGCCCAAACACGATGAGCTTATCTTGCTATATTGACGGAGATCCTGTGGCCACCTTCCAGCTCCATCATCAGACCCTGATCTAAGATATCCTATCTCTCAAGTTGGATCGAACTGCACATGGTGTGCAAATTTTATTATAATCGGTTAAGTGGTACTGTGGTTGGACACGAGATTTATATATAATGATGATAAATAAATAAAATTATCACTAGCGACGGTATTTTAAAAGAGTTGAGTTTGTTGTCATGAGGTTTTATATACGTAAGTAAATTGTAAAAGAAGGTTTTTAAATTTATCGTTTGTTTTTTGTATAATTACCATCTTAGACCATCTTAGTGATAAATTGAACAAAAAATGTACTACTGGTAATGCATTAAAACATCTTTAACTCCATTTCAACCTTAGAATAATAATAGTAGGTAAGAAACGAAACGACATTTTGTCTTCCACATGTGTCCAGATATGACCATATTAAATTTGCGAACACATACACATACATACGTAATATACGTTTGTTTGATTTATTGTTATCGAGATGTCGAGGAAGGTCGTAAATATAAGGTGACGTTTTAAAAATTGTGATTCCCATATATATTTTGTCGACGGTATAAAGTATAAGTGAACGGCGATTTGGATGTAAATTCAATGTCGGTTGTACACAAGTACACGACAAACAAATGTTAGATAATTTCATGTCAATTTTCATGCTCTAGTGAGGGTTTAAGGTTGCTCGTATGCAATAAAAAGACATAACAATAAAAGAGCAAGCCGTCTAATACATATTAAAAAAAATTATAATTTTCTTTATTTAAATTTTCCTGCGCACAAGCGCGTGACATGAGGAGGAGTGTATTAGCTATGGAAAACATAACCTAAAAACATCGCGGGGGACGTTATGCGAAAGCAACGGTTTGTAATTTTATGATATTATTTTTTAAGAGATTAGGGACTGACAGTAAATAAAAACATTAAATGTCGTTTCTTTACTTTTACAGGTATGTTAGTTTGTTTTAGAGTACTAATTACTAAGTTTTACATGTTAATTTAATTCAAATAAACTTTACTTTTACAGAAACTCAATTGTGTTTGACTTGTCGCCCTAGTCACAAATTATTAGGAGAAATCTTATATACATTTCGTAAAAATTATATAAGTACAACATTGCAGTGTTTGCTTCACATTATCTACAGGAGCCCATGAACTACGGTAGCCGTTTCGATCCTCGTAAGTAATACGAGGCCTAAGAGCGAGAGAGACAGACATAAAAAGTGAAAGGCACGCGTGCCTCTCACTCGCTCTCATTGTGAGCGCATAACGTGAGCGGAGCGTAACGCACTTTCTTGAAGTGTCACCCGGCAAACCAATTTATAAGACGTTGTCACGTCAAAAACTCAATTAACCAATAAAAACATATTTCACATACTAACCATTCATGATGATTGTCCACAAAAGCTGACATCGGCGAGACGTGGACCGTATACGTATCGTTAGCTGAGTATTCAAACAGTCCATAGTAAGGGTTGAACAGTTCTCTGGACAAAAGGAAGAAGAACTCTCGACTGGGCCCGCCGTAGTCTAAGCCTTCTTCACCGTCCCATATCACGCAGAGCTTGCCTTTCTGCAGCTCTTTCTTGCCACAGGACATGATTCTTCGGAAAGCGTCTTCTAAAAGATGTTCTCTTCGAATGTGTAATCTGTTGGTTAGGTTGGTTTTAGTTATTGATAGATAACATTTCTGTTGTTTGTTTAAAATGTTTTTAGTGAAGCGCGTCTGTTACTTCAAATATTTAGGTGTATCATCTTTCACACACAAACACATTCATGCCCCCTTCCTGCTCCTGATAACCACTAATGTCTCAGCTTTTCACGATACATAACCTAAAACGCGTATTTAACAGTAGAGAGTAGGTAGCGAGTTCGATGGTTCTTGGCATTACGTAGATCTATGCTTAACGGTTACCTCTCCTCATTAGGTGGGCCTTTTTCTCGTTCACCTGTCAATTCCATAAACAGCAATTAAACTTACTTTAACTTCCCAGGTCCCTGTCCATATCCTTTGCTCTCTAGTTTCCTGTAGAAGGCCCTAAGTTTAGCCTCGAAGTCTCGTCGTTGCGGTGCGGGGGCTCGCGTGCTTCGCGCGGCGGCTGGCGATGCGGCAGGCGACGCTCCCGCTGTCGCGACCGCGCCCGCTATCGCTCCTGTCCCGCACCCGCTCGCTGGCACGTAGCTCATGATCTCCTGTTCGAACAGGCTGTGAACAAAAAAAAAATTGTTAGACTTTACGCAACTGTTTTTAAGTTCAATAGTCCGTTGTCGATGAGAACATAGCTTGGCAAAATTATTAATTACGGTACACTTCTCTCTTGAAATCACATATTTATTCTTTCACCTCAATATATTAAAAACTTAAATTAGTGATAGGTCACTAAAATAGTGATTTCACGTAAGACATAATAAGAAAGCATTTTATTCAATTAGTTCCCATACCTATGCCGTGTAAAGAGTCAGAATACCTGTTATAAATTTGCACAGAATAAATGAAACAACAGCCGTTGACCATCGTGAGTTTATTTCATAACAAAACAAGAAAAGCACAATGACTAAAACATTGTAGGAACTATGAATATAATGGCTAATGTGATTGTAAACTAAAATGGACCTACGCGTTACGTAATATAGGTCAATTACTAAGTAACTTTGTAATTTATTATTTATACAGGCAAAGATAGTGATGTTTGAAGTTAATTTAAGTCGGGCAGTACAAAATGGTGCCTTATCGCGTATTTAGATGGAAAACATTGTGGTGTGGTTGCGATAGGTCTATTTGTGTACTAATCTAGTAGTTTCGAAATGTTCGATGAAATTAATAGAAAGGAAGATTATTGGTTTCGATACTAGATGCCCAAACAAATGAGCATCGACTTCAAAACAGAATTAAGCAAATATTTATAGATTTTACTAGCTGACTCGCGAAACTTCGTCTGCGCCGAAAAAAAAAATTAGGGGTGGACTACCCCTAACATTTAGGGGATGAAAAATAGATGTTGGCCGATTCTCATAGGTACCGGATAAGCACAAAAAATTTCATCAAAATCGGTCGAGCCGTTTCGGAGGAGTTCAAGTTCGAACACCGTGACACGACAATTTTATATATTAGATTTAATTTGTATTTTTTATTTGAGTACAAAAAACAAATTAGGTAGTAATTCAGAGTGGAAAAAATATCATAAAACTTTATATGTGTCGTTAAAACATACTCTCACTTTCTTATTTAATATTATATTGATAGCTTCGATTTTATTATTTTACTTGGATGTTCAAACTGAGTGTGTTACGTCATACAAACTAGTATAAAAACCGTTGTGTAGCGGACGTGGGGATGAGTTGTCGGTTGTCGTTCGTACGGAAAGGACCTCGGTGTCCTTACATTTCTTTTTTTTAATTAAGTCCATTTCTGATTCCTAAAATCAGAAGTGGGATAGGATTCCAGGCCTACAGCCTTGGTCGCTTTGAGCTATCTTAAATTGATTTAATTTTACTTTGGAACTAATCAACTACCCACTGTTTGAAATGTTTTATCTTATTTGTGTTTCATGACGACTTTGGCGTGACGACTCGCCGATGTGCTATGGCGCGACGTGGACTACCGTGGATTAAGGAGGATTACCGTGGATTAAGGAGGATTACCGTGGATTAAGGAGGATTACCGTGGATTAAGGAGGATTACCGTGGATTAAGGAGGATTACCGCGGATAAAGGTGGATTACCACGGATAAAGGTGGATTACCGCGGATTCAGGTGGATTACCGCGGATTCAGGTGGATTACAGCGGATTAAGGTGGATTACCGCGGATTAAGATGAAATAGCGCTGATGAGAAACTCGGTGCGTAAAGAAGCTCAACCTGAACAATTCAAATGAGTTGGAAGCATCATTTCGACGTGGTTCTAGCTGGCAAAGCGTCTTATCACGTTGCCAGATCTGTAGATGTAGTAACTGGCAACTGTTGATGCACAAGGAGTACGTTTGCAACAGTAACCAAACTATTCTTCAACTGGACTCATCATTGTGATATTAATGGAGCTTATCTGATGACAGTCTGAGCAACGCATCAAAAATGCCTAAGTAGTCCACATATGGGCGCGTGATATATTGCAGCTATGTTTAATGCTTATTTCGAATAGTTACCGAGGAATAGGAATCAACTGATGCCTTTACAGATTGGTTCGTGTAATAGTAAGTCTTGTGTCAGGTGAGGCCGAGCATATTTTGAGGACGCTTCCATACTAAGATTTCCTATGTGAAGAGGCTATGTGAAAAACATAGCTTTGATGTAAGTTCTACACGTTAATTCTGTTCCGTAGAACCTTTGTAATGTTAAATTATTTCTGTGTCAGATAAACTCAAGTGCGTTGTGCAGCTTGATGGAAGAGGGAGGTGCTGAGGGCGTCTGCTGGACGCGATTCCGAGGGCGTCTACTGGATGCGATGCCGAGGGCGTATGCTGGACAGCGATGCTGTGCGAATCTGGGACACGAGCCTACGTGGATGTTTAGCTGTGTGCACATCCCGAAGGTGTGGAAGGATGTTTAGCTGTGTGCACATCCTGGGAGCCTACGTGGATGTTTAGCTGTGTGCACATCCCGAAGGTGTGGAAGGATGTTTAGCTGTGTGCACATCCTGGGAGCCTACGTGGATGTTTAGCTGTGTGCACATCCCGAAGGTGTGGAAGGATGTTTAGCTGTGTGCACATCCTGGGAGCCTACGTGGATGTTTAGCTGTGTGCACATCCCGAAGGTGTAGAAGGATGTTTAGCTGTGTGCACATCCATATTACAGGTTTATACGGATGTTTAGCTGTGTGCACATCCACGTTACAGGTTTATACGGATGTTTAGCTGTGTGTACATCCACATTACCGGTTTAAATGGATGTTTAGCCGTGTGTAATCACATTGCAGGTTTAAATAGATGTTAATCTGTATGCACATCCATATTGGAGGTGCCCGAGGACGGACACAGTCAGGAGAGGCCGTGATAGCTTCGATTTTATTATTTTACTTGGATGTTCAAACTGAGTGTGTTACGTCATACAAACTAGTATAAAAACCGTTGTGTAGCGGACGTGGGGATGAGTTGTCGGTTGTCGTTCGTACGGAAAGGACCTCGGTGTCCTTACATTTCTTTTTTTTAATTAAGTCCATTTCTGATTCCTAAAAATATTTACAAAATGACTCCTAACAAAAGATAAAGAAACGTAGTAGATTAAATCAAAAGAGATTTTAATAAAGCATTGTTAATATGCTCGACACGTGAAAGTGTGACTATATTTACCAGACCGTGAACCAATAAAAACATAAAAACTTGTGGTCATGGGGTGTGAAACAGATTGACCATTTAACGATCGTGTTCAGCTCGGACCAAACTTGAACTTTAATAGACGTTAAGAACTCAAGAATATTGTCTGTAGTAAATAAATAGACTATAATCACAATACTATTATAAAGGCGAAAGTTTGTAAGTATGGATGTATGGATGTTTGTTACTCTTTCACGTAAAAACTACTGAATGGATTTGAATGAAACTTTACCACAATATAGCCTATACATCAGAATAACACATAGGCTACAATTTTTGATAATAATCTAGACGGGACGAACCTGAAGTCCACGCGAACGAAGTCGCGGGCAAAAGCTAGTTTATTTACAAAAACGCTGTAAGTACACAGAGTGGAAGGTAAATGATGAAACATAATATTGACGATTAAGGAACAATGTAAAAAAGTACTTAATGTCGAAAAAATTATAGGTGTCGAAAATAGGAACTTAAGAATAGACCTATGTAATTTCCTAGAGATAAAAAAGTTTAAAGAAAAAGTTTTAGAGATTAAAAAGAAAGCGGTTATTGATGCTAGCTTTATGCGGCCGATAACGCTGTACGAATATAGTCTGTCTAGTAAGATCTCTATGATATCCACTCAACTGTGATCAGCAACAAAATTGGTTTGTTTACTTTTGCCAAGTTTGTGGCAGGAGCCAAAATTGAGCACAGTTCTAAAACTTGTATTGTTTACATTTTATAATCGTCTCATATTTTACGGAGATCATAATAATATATTTTCGCTGGAAATGCAATACAGCGTCGTTTAGTAATAAAGATTTACAAAAATACAAGGTTTAGTTAAAAATCGAAATTAAAATTTATTGGAAAAAAATGTTTTTAAAAAGAGGCTCAAACACGGTATTGATTCCGAACGAAGCCCCAGTTTCGCCATCTAGCGAAAAGTGACGTTCCCAGTTGAGTGGATATCTAAACAATTTCCTTAACAGAACGAAGTTGCGATATCCAAGTCTTTTGAAAACTTGGTCATTCCCAATGCAAAAGCCCCATTTCCTCACTACGTTAACGATAATCGAAAACTACGAAGAGCATTGAACCGTGACAGATTATACCCAAAAAGACAAGTGCAAGGCCAGTCCACATTAGACAGAGACAAAATGATTTATAAGCCTCAATAATCGTTTTAAAAGAACGAGATGCACGGCACGACCGGCAACGCCTCCCGCTCAGCATTTCGGTAATTAGTAATATAATTTCATTTGGAATCAGTGGTTTAGACATGAATTATTGTTTTGTGCACGACAATTTATTCATCGAAATAGTCCATTAAAATTAAATATTGATTCTAGCGATTTTGTACGCTTTCATGTACCTGTCTGATTAAGTGGATATCGGAGATTATAGACATAAGGTAGTGGGCCAAATAAATCTTTCTTCATGGTTTTTTTCTGGGTTCTTAGACACTACAGCTACATCATATTCTACCATACTTTACGTTTTCCTTGCTGAATCATTCTCAATGTTTAGGTTATTTCACCATGCTTCTGCTAGGAGAGTCCACAAATCAAAACTTATGACTTTTTCGTAGTGTGTTCAAACTAGTATTAACATTGCTTACACGTAGTATTCAAGTACTAATATCATATTACCGTATCCCATATTCGTGTGAAACAATCGGAGGCAGTCATAACTATGTTTTTTGGCGTAATTCACTACCGCTTTTAAAACAATGGTACCTTTGAATAGCTATTAGGATTCGACAACACGTACGTTCAAATGTCCTCTTTGTATGCTATGAAGTATAGTTTTGTTACAATGTTGAACGTTCAATATTGATTGTGTTTATTATCAACTAGTTGAGCCAAATTGGATTTAATTTTGTTAGGAACTTAAGTATGCTTTTTTTTAAGAAGCGTATGTTGCTTTGCAGTTGAAGGTTTCAAATATCATTGGCAATATTCAAATAATATTGATTTTGAACAATTTGAAAAGTGCAAAAGCCGTGTTAATTTTATTTGTACAATCACAAAAACTACAAGTAAAACTAAAAAGATCATGCTGATAAAATTAAACATCAATTTGGCTATTCAGTGCATCCAGACTCCTAAATCTTATGAAATCACATGTACCTACATGTATGTAGTGCATTGCACTAAATATTCTCTGATAAGGCTATTTTATTAAGGAAGCAGTGTATTTTGAGTTTTGCAACGCGAGGCCGATGCCCAACGATGAGAACGACCTATAACATACTGCAAACAGCGATACAATCTCACATATGTCATATACATACGTGTTGGAGATACAAGTCGGGTCATTAGGTGTGAGAAAATTTGACGCGAGGCTTTAGAATTTTTTTTTCTTTAGAGAACACGAGACGGATTGAGAGGGTTCTGCTTTCTGATAAATTCTACTGAGTAAGAAATTTCTTCTGCTATTTTGACGTTGCCCGCTTTATCCCATTTAATTCTTACGCCACATGTAATACATTATCTCAGTGCATATACCTACATTTACTACAGTACTTTACTTAAAATAGTGAATAACTTTCTGGTGTTCCTCTTTTTCGCTATCGCTACTCTTTCTAACCCTCAAAATAATTAGAAATGATTGCATCTTCTAAAACTTCTTAGGTCCAGAGCCCTAAAAAACCCTAAAAGAACAGCGTCGCATGTAATGGTCATCGTGTTCGTAGTCATTATGTAAGCATCCGGCACATCCTACACATATATCATTGGTAGGCCACCAATGACCCGAATGGCCGAAAGTTAATGGGTATCGGAGGCATTCCCCTCGAGCCGGCGCACGCGTTCGGACGAGTCACGTACCCCGACAGGTGTTCAACTTGTGCCTTTCGGCCACGACTCAAACACGAGACGGATTTGGAGGGACACATCGAAAATCAATTGTTCTTGTTGAAATCTCTGGTCGGTAGGATAAGTTAAAATTACATTTATGAGAAGAAACTGATTCTCTTTTACAACAACATACATGATTAGGTGCAATTAACCGTTTCGAACACATATCATTGGGTTTGAAGAGCTCTTTTCATTAGATCTTTTCCTCATATCGACCAGAATTCTCTACGATTTATCAGGGGAAAGAGGCATTGCAAAGTTTCATGAGCAACTTTAACTTCTTCCATGAATCCCCTAAATGAAGTTACTGAATCCACAACTGCACAGTTTACAATATAAAAGATGTTTCTGATAACGTTGATACTGTTACAGAGCTGGTAGTAGATGTCTTGATTCCTTGTCAGGGAGATCAGAATGACGCAGCGTAATATACGTGTCTGCAGTAGTTATTTAATTAACAGGTTATCACGCGATAATTCAAACGTTTTATTAATTGATTTGTAGTCATTTTATATCGATTCCTATAGGTATTTGTTATTAAGTTGTAATTGAAAATACAATGTTTGGTAGGAAAGATTGTGTATTATTATGCTCTCAATAACAAAACAACACTAAACAATTTAGATTAAATTTATTATCATTATTGTTAAATTTCTTTAATGTATTGGCACATAATATTATATTAACTACTAAACACTTTTGAAAATGCAATATTTTAATTTACATACATACATGATGATGTGACTTTTTGTTACTATGATAGTTTTGACTGATAAATCACAGAACCTGTTATCAGCAGTATCTAAAGTATTGAAAATGGTTAGTGTTTATTACGATATTATAGCTTAGATATGAGATAACCTGATTCACGTTTTGTTTTGAACACTTTCACCTGATATAAGTGCGTTTTACGGCATTGCCTTGAGCTTTTATGGACTAGCTTCAGTTCCGTTTATTACTATTTAGACCAATATTTAGATAAGCTTTAATACTCTTCATTTTCTACTGTATCAAGTAGTATCAGTCCATTTCACCAACTGTAGTAGAGACATCAGATACAGTTCGCCAAGTTTGCTCAGTGCGGGTTGTACTTTACATCTTGGAAGAGTTTTTAATTCTTCTCTAATAGGCAGGTTTCCTCACTATATCTTCCTTAATCTTTATTTCATAGCAAAGTATAACACAGTATCTAAATCTGTCATAATCTCAAACAACGTTGTTACACCGTACAATAACGGCAGTTCCACCACGCCTAGTCCGAAATGTTAAAATTCTGATATATTAGACACCGGAGCCACCTGTAATTAGGGCTCCCTTAACATAATGACGGGTTCTCATCTATCGCCGCGGGGCACAACACAAAAGACCTCTCGAATTGCTCGGATCAACGCATCGGAGCAGGTAAGCAGTCATCAGACGAAATCTTCGACATATTTAACGTTTTGCCTGTAAATTACACTTTAAAATTCGTAAATGACTTCTGTGATGTAACATTTACATGTATACTTAATAATGGGTATAGTATGACTCTAAATTGACGAAAAATATTCAGGTGTTTCGACACGTTTTACTTAGATATGAATATCCAAAGACTATTCTCTGGATGCAGATAGCGCAGGACCGGTCACCGTGGCAAGGTTTGGGGGAGGCCTGTGTCCTGCAGTTGACGTCTATGATGACGATAATGAATATCCAAAACAGCTACATAGAACTAAATATAATGCAACAATGTAGAAATCTAACAAGAACTGTATCCTACCTAGCCTTCTTAATACTTCAAACTTAATATGCGAATTAGATCCATATTTCCTACCAAAATTCTATCAAACTTAACTTACAGGGCTAACAGTTCACAAAATCTTATTGTTATAACATTAATTGTTTGAAAAGTATCGTATTACTTCCGAGAAGTATTTCTGTTTACCGTAGTTCAATGACAATAGCCGTAAAAGTATCAAATGATAGACTCCGCTAGTTCGGTCTCATTGAAAAACTATGATTGATGCACTTACGTAAACTTGAACCCATCTTTCTTATCATAAAATGTTTATTTATTAACATGTTTTGAATTACTTACTACCTCTGTTTAGTATCAAAGTCCTTAGAGCTTCCTTGGAACGTTGGTAGTAAAAATCAGGTTATAATTTGACTTAGTTTTTTGCCTTTAAAGGCCTTCAACGATTGCCTTATTACCTATCGTATTTTCAAAATTTTCGAGAATATCCAGCAGTAATTTTGTGACAATCTTCAATTTACATACTTTAAAAATCAAAATGACTAAGGTGCGTACTTGTTTTTAAGCATCCAATTTGAAACAGCTGACATTGGTTTGCTGCTTCGACCTCAACGGAATTATAGGCAGATACGTGCCCAATGTCTGTGCCAAATTACTTCCTATGATCAATGCTCTTAATGATAACAATGAACAATTTAATATTTATTACATTTAAGGCTAATACGAAGGTTTCTTGTGAACGTACAAATACGTTTTCAATTCTAGACGTATCTATGAATGTAGATAGAAATTTAAATAGTCTCGAATAATCTTTCTGTTGATCTTTTAAAAAAGAAACGAAAAAGTCTTATTCAAAAATAAAAATAATTGATAGGTGTTTTGTTTAAGAAAATCGTTGTCATTTAATTGAAGTATACCGATTACAAAAGAGGACAGTAATCGCACACAATTCTTATAGGTATTACATTCCTATAACGTATTTCCAAGGCCCGAAACTCAGCCAGTCTGCCGTTCCCGACCTTCATTACTTTTTATGCCATTAATAAATCATAGCGATCCTCTTTTTTGTGGCCAGAAAATTTCGAGGTATCCCTCAAATTGAATTACCGAAGTTTATTAATGTGTTATTTTATAATGGATTTCTGCACGAACAAAAAGAGTTTGGCGCTAAATTGAGACGTTCGAAGATCGGTCTTCATAAGATAATGTAATTTTAAATTAATTAAAAACGCGCATAATAAATGCTGTCTGCATATAATGAATACAATAATTTAAGAAAACAAGAAATTAATTGTATAATTATAATTACAGACTTCCTCAACTATGCAGTTAAATATGATACTTGTGCAATACAATATTATTCTAATAGTACCTATGACTTTATCCTTGTTTTAAACGAGGTTTGAAAAAACTTATCAAATGGCAGTCGGTAGATATTGACTTTAGGTACCTATATGATTCTGACATTGAAAATTTCCGTGTGATTTTCAAAAATTACTGAAAATTAGGTTCCTTCCGAACGTGAGGTCGCGGGTTCAAAACCGGCCGGCTTGTACCTCTAAATCTAAATGTGAAAAAGATTTATTTGCAATTTTTCAGAACACCACTGGCTATAAACGGTGAAGGAAAACATCGTGAGGAAACCTGCATGTCGGAAAAGGATTCTAAAAATCCTTTGAAGATAATATGTGAAGTCCTCAATCCGCACTGAGCAAGCGTGGTGGACTATACCTAATCCCTCATCTGAGAAGACCTGAGCCCAACAGTGGCCAGTAATGGGTTGGTACAGTACAGTACAGGTGTGTAGATTCGGATAGTGTTTTATAGAAGAGTTAGTTGTAATTTATTTATCTCGGAAGATTTGTAATATCACATTAAGCTAAAGGTAATTTCATGCATGAAAAAAATGTGATGGAGATACCTAACTCTTATTATTTTTCTCGCTACATAATAAGATGTAAGTAGATCACTGATTTCGTATACAATGTATTGAAACAAATAACTTCAGAACGTTTCTTTAAGGATAAAACACGCAAGGTCTGAAAAATTATCGTACCATTGAAAAACCAATGTAATAGCGTTAGTGAATGAATGCGAGTCGCACCAATTAGGATATTATGAAGGACTTCAGTAATGTTGGTATACAAACAGACAAATTAATATATCGCGTGCCTAATATTGAAGTGTTATTTAATATCTGGTTGATAATACAATGTTATATAACCTTATTTAAGGAGTAATTGCGTTAGGCGAAATCATAATTGGAGTCATTACGGCCACGCCTGAAGGTGGTGTTCAGTTTGTATGAAATTATGAATCTTAATATCTTTAGATGGTTAAAAAACATGATTTTTAATGTAGAATGCTGTTCTAAAAAGCCATAGAAATCACATAGGTTTTATAACATTTTTGCAAAGAGAAAAATTCAGAACGGTTTTCTTAAAACAAGGAGGAACCACTAAAACAATTTATATCAATATAAGTAATTCTATAATAAGTACTAGATTTTAATAAAATTACATATTATACTTATATGTAAACAAATTTGTTGGGAAGTATTGTATTTGTTAGCAATGATGATATGCTGGGTCATTTTCTATGTATAAATCTTTTTTTTTTATTTTATTTTACGTTTTTCTTTTTGTCTTAGTGCTTTGTTGTACTACAAGTAGTTAGTTCTCATTAGTTTTTTAGTTTAACTTATAGTGATGTCTCTCCGTCAGGCTCTACCTGGAAATCAGCGCTGCATCTTGATATGCAGCAACAAGCTGAGGTAGTAGCCTTTTGGACACATAAGGTCACTTTTACTTAATTCTGTTGATTGTATTTTTATTTGTGTGTTCAATAAAACATTTTCTTTTTTTAAATGCGTAAAACGGATTTTCTAAAATAGGTTGACATTGAGCAACGACTTCTTAAAAGTTATAGGCAAAGGGTTCTTCATTTTATAACATATAAAACGTTCCACTAAAAGAGTAATAAAACAGTTTTAAAAACCCGCTTTGGTGTCCCATTAATTAACGTTTTATACGATGTGTCATTGAGGCCGGAAATGTATACAATGGCGTTGGAAGTGGGAGGAGGGGGGTTAATGGGAAATAAACCCTGACCCTCCGATTGTTATGCAGACAACTTAATTATACTTGCAATTTTGTAAAACGACAGTTGGTTTGTGGCTGTTTTAACGGATTTAAGTTTAGGTTGACATTTTATTACTTTAGAATACTAATTTTAAAGTTAGTGTTATGTTTTTATTTTTTACCTTATTTTGTTTATAAGGTCTATGAAGAAATAATAAGAGTATGAGTCGGTTGTTCTTTACAAAAATAGATCTATCTTGTGTAGTGATATTGACAATTCGACTTTTGAAAAAACCCTTGTTTCCCAAAATTTGATTAAGGGTCTGGTATTGCTGAGACCTGATTTTATTTTAAGTGTCAAGTTATTCATTTAAATAAAACTTATCATAAAACAAAGAAAACAATCGGAAAACCGTCAAAGAAATGCGATTACAATTTGCAAATCGTATCACAGTACAAACAATGAATATCGAAATTTAATATTGACAAAGTTCAACAGTATTAACAACTAGTACATATAATGAGTAAGATTTAAAGACAGGAAACTCTAGGACAATGACCGATTGTGCCATCAACAGGGTTGGCAGAAAGTTCTTCGATAAAATAGCAAACTTGCGGCCCATTGACCTCTTTTCCTATGACCCTTAGATGTTAGTTATAGAGGTAGCTATTACTTTAGAAATTAATACCGTTATTTAAATTAAAAGGGGTTGGAAAAACAACATACAAACCTCACCTGCCTACCTACTTTCTTGTAACGATTTTAAGAGTTTGAAATTTCAATCAGATTAAGTTTTGCAGGTCATTTTATGTGGCTTTGAGTTTGCTTTTTTAGAGCAAGATTTAATAGGAAGTAGGAATTAATCTGAGAAAACGTATAGATAGAACCATAATTGCAGTCCATCAAAAACAATAAATTTGAGTACAGTTTAGTCGAGCAGAGGTTCATCAAATGACAAAAAATCATACAGATACAACTGGAATCGTTCACCGTACAACCCTGAACACAACTCCTGCTCACCAACTGGCTAGCGGCTCCTACCTTTGTTTATTTCTTTTATTGTTCCCAATACTCCTTGCTTAGTGAAAGTTTACGAGAAGCGTACACGTGCTCTTTGATTTTATGTTTTCAAATAACGGTTTGGATTTTAAATAAATTTTAATATTCGGCTGTATGAACCTAATTCCGTGGTATTTTAAAGTTTATGACGCATAAGTTTGATAGCTATAAATTTTTGAGTTTTGCGATTTTGTCCAGCTGAAAATCAACGCTGTAGTTCCTCGAGCTGCGGCAAGCTAAGCTGGTCACCCTTTCATTGCCACTCTTGCATAGTCTCTATGAATCATCCATAGATTTTTTTTTTGTTATTTTTTATTTTACTTTTGTTATCTTTTGTATTATTGTATCATCTATGGAAATTGTTGTTTTTTTTAAATTGAACGTTTTTTTCATGAAAGATTGTGGCACGAATAAATGTATTTTCTTTCTTTCGTTCTTTCTAAATAAGTAAAAACACAGGAATAACTCTAGACACAAACATCCAGGTTCTACAAGAAGCTACCACAAAACAATTGAACAAAACGTTGTTGCTAAGCCACACAAATCGTGCTTAAAGCTCAAGGTTTCGCTAATAAAACTAATTAACTCGTATTCCCAGTCCTTGGACGAGTGACACTTGACGTACCAGTTATACTGGTCTACAATGCCATTCCGGGCGAGCGATCCCAGTGTCCAGCTCCCGGTCTATTGTTGAAACATATAAAAACAATTGCAGACATCGTTTCATGGAAACTAACAAAGCAATGACACATTTTGATAAGTAAAACAGTCACTAGTTTGTGTTTTAATGAAACAAAATAATATTAAAGTCTTTATTTCTCACCAAAATAAACCACCATGAAATCTAGATGTAGTTATACATTTTAAATTGCATTATTACATGAAGGCAAACAGAACAAACATAGACCTTTATGTATAATGGATCTTTTCTAGACTAAAAACTAAAATGGTCCATAATTTGTATACCTATTACAAAGTTTTTTCTGCACCTTTTTGTCTCTATCCTGAATTGGCATATTTGTAGTCCATAATGTATAAAACCATATTGTTTTTTCATATAAATTGGGACATGTCGTTCTAGACGATTCTAAAACAAAAAGAAACGATTATCTATACACGGTTTAATCTGTATCGGTGTTTGCCCAAAACTTAATACCGCGTCAAATGTAATGCTCTCCATATCACAAAAACCGTATCGATTCTCGCACGATAATCATCGTTCTCATGTTTTACAGCCATTTTTAAATCTTATTTTACCACGTTCCAAAATGGCTGATAGGAAACTTAAAGCAATTAAGCATCCCAAAGAACTGACTAAGGCTGAGTGGTTGAGGTTATCTTTGACAAATTGATTCAAGGAATATGCATTTTTATTTTGCACTCTTGTAGTTTCGTAATAGCTTAGACTATAGATAATAGGATATTAATACAGCATTCGACATGCAGTCGGTGATCTCATAACAATATGAGTAAGTTGTAAAGTTATTTCAATTACTATTAGTAATTACAATGACCAAACAGAAATATAGAGTATAGCCACAAACAATTCATCTTTAGATAGAAAAAATCCAAATTTCAAACCATAGATTTGATCGCCAGATGGCTTTCAATTCATGGTTTAGACATTGCACGTTACGATATTGTTTAGAATTCAGAGAAGTCTGGTACAAGTTCCCATATCGAGTGGATTACGACCACAGATTATACAATTTACGACAATTTGATTGGAATACCGCGACTAACGATAGAGGAGCACGAAAATTTGTACTTAAGCGTTCAAATCGAACGATTTATTAACCGTAAAATTTAATTCGTGTCGTATTTAAAAACCAATAAACGTTTTTTTTGAAACGACACGTCGTTACAGCGTGGAACGGAACACAGTTTATTATGGTTATTTGTTTTTAAAGTTTTGGCGGGAATAATTTCAAAATGGAGGTTAACTTCTTTTTGTAAACCATTGTTATTTTCTAATTCATATTATGGATTTATTGGATGGATTATATTGCTAAAAAATGTCGAGCCAATTGCTAACAAGAAAACAATATGAATAGATTTATACACAATTCTTTTATTACTTAAGCGTAATGTTCGAATACTACCGTAAGCGCACACCCAGGTACAAAATTAACTTTTTCAACACAATAACGTAACTTCCACATTTTACGTTCAATAGATTTTAAACTAGCTTTTTTAGAAGCGGTAACCTTAAAAGATATTAATATAAAGGAAAGGTTTAAGACTCAAGTGCTATTTGATGTTACCCGACAATATTCCTATTGTGATAGATATTACAATTGTAAAAGACTTTACAATTTAAAATACGGATACAGTACAGTAGATGTAGGAGTTTCTGTTCAAAAAATAAATTAATATGTACAACAAAATTTCGCTATTAGAATCAAACAGAATTTAAACATTTTGTAAATACAAGGAGGAAATTATTCAAAAATGTATTCCTGTATGTGGTTATAGAATAGAATATTATAAAAACAGGAAAACCGAGGTTCATCATGGACATGGATATAGCTAAGTTATCATCAATAAGTTAAATATACTTTATAATTAGTTTTATTTGGACATGGACAATATATTCTTGTTATTTTGGATGCTATGACTTCAGACTATGGTGGTCATACCATATGGGCATACTCGACAGGTTTATCTTCACTCAATCCATTACGTAATATAATGGGACAAACGGATAGCGTGAAGCGACTTTGTTTTATACTGCGTAGTAGTCCTTTTTATAAAACACTAGCTGGCCCACACAACTTCGTCTGCGTCACATAAGGAAATTTTCTCAACGTTTAAACCTTATCTTATTTCAAGATTAAAATAAGCCAAATCGGTTCAGTCGTTCTCGAGTTTTAGCGAGACTAACGAACAGCAATTCATTTTTATATATAAGAAGATTAACAAACTGCAATATATGCCGAGTAGCAAGAGGACAGTAAATAGCAAACCTTACACATTTCAGTCGCAATCTACTATGTTAAATTCTAAATTAGTTCTAAAATGAGCTGACTACTTCGATCCTATTCAATCCACTGCGTCATGTCAGTAAACGGACAAAACCAAGATTGATATCAAAACGTAAGAAAGTTTATTTTTATTATCCACGTTACGTTTACGACGATATGATAGTGAAAACGAAAATGGAGCGTCTAAAAACTTTACAGCACCGAATGTAGCTATTAAATTTTTAAATTTTCTCAGAATATAATCTGATAAACGAATAGAGAAAACCAAGTGCAGTTTAAGAGAGTCGAGTTGTCGATAAGATAAAAGAAGTAGGGTCAATAAGTTGAAGTTTGGTTGTTAGAAATAAAACCAGTAATGGACTCAATGCGTATGAACTTAATTTGTTGAGCTTGCTTGTAATCAGTTCGTTGTAATATTATGTCAATAAATTATTTGGATTATTTTGTATTACAGTGATACAATATTTATGCACCGTCTCTACACTAATTTATATTTAATACTAGCTGGCCCACACAACTTCGTCTGCGTCACATAAGGAAATTTTCTAACCGTTTAAACCTTCCCTGGACTTCTACGAATATTTTAAAACCAACCATCAGCTCAATCGGCCCAGCCGTTCTCGAGTTTTAGCGAGACTAACGAACAGCAATTCATTTTTATTTATATAGATTATTTCGTTTTATATAATAATAGTAATATATGTAATAATAGCCTAAATGATAGTGTATTCAATTTTTATGTTATTTTCTAAGAAGTAGAGATTAGTAACTATTTCTCTTTCAGTTAATTATAGTATGTACTTACTTAAATATTAGTTTAAATATCGGAAAAACAACATTGGTATTGATAAGATTACTTTAAAAATAAACAAAGGACGATTGGGCTACGTTTCGGTTACATATCAGATAAAAAAAAACATTGGTTTCTGCAAATTATTTTAGTACTGAAATGGAAATACGCAATATTTTAATTTACTAATAAAAGTAAAATAAAACTTATACAAGGTTCATAGATTTTAAAATACTTGTAATTTTAGATTTTTTTTGCATTAATATTTAATATAGCACTTATTAAACAGTTGTTTAAGGGAATATTTAGCTACCATGCAGAAAACACTGTGCACATTAAATGTTAACCTTCCAGTCTAGAAGTTATAAACATTGTAGAAAGTTACTGAGCAACCATTTATTTATTAGATCGTTAAGCTTGAACTGTTTCTTGTACTCGTAGATAAAATGTAACCATTTAGTTAGCAGCCAACTCCAAAACATTATGAGTATTAGATTGCTTAAATTATGATTTCGGGTCATGCCAGGATCGCTTCGTTCCGTGACCGATGCTCTTAACTCAGTTCAACGTAACATCTTTCGTAATACGTAATGCCAATGTTAAAGTAGTGGACAATAACATTGTATACGGGGCAGCTCCGAATATATTCAAGCAAACACTCTTGATGGCACACGACAAGATCATTGAAGGAGACTGCATGAAACAATTAATTATTTAAACACGTTAAAAACAGTAACAATACTGATTAACGTTACAAAAGAGGTACTTAAATTTAACATTGAAGCTTCACTTATAATAATTGACGACCATAACGAGGAACGTCGTAAATTCGAAAAAGAAACACTTTGTAATAGATACGATACAACATTAGTATACATTAACTAACATTAAAAGGGGAAAGTTAACTGTTTTAAAATTTGAAACTGTGAGAATAACACGGCACAATTAACAAAGAACTGAAATAATTAATGTATGCTGGCGCGATGTTGCTTTTGCATAATATAGAGTCCGTTCTGAATGTATGAGAGTAAAAGTATATTTTGTTGAGGCGTGAGGATCGTTTGTGTGACATCACATACAATGAGACAAACTATCAAGTAGGAGGAGATGTTGCGCAAGCGCATCTTGCACTGAAGACATTGATGACAGATAGATAATACATTATCCATTCATCTTTTATTTGTTTCTGGTGATTTATTACGACGTCGCGACGATCATATTAACAAAAACAACATTGACATCGATGTCATGAAACTGCAAAATAATTGAAGAAACACAGAGTATACTCACAGACTGAAGACAACACCGAATGTCTTGGAGATGACCCCTATGGTCTTCTTCCAGCCTTTAATGAACTGGCGGCGGCGCGCCCCGCGGAGCAACGCCGCTCGCCCTTCCAATTCTTCGTAGGGATTAATTTTGGCGGTTTTATAAGTCCACAACAAAAGCGCTCATCACTGAATAAAGTCACTCAACACTCAATGTTAACAGCACTTCATGAAACGCCATAATACAACAAAAGTAGAGTTATCCAGGGTTTAGGGTCTCGACAAACAATCGGATGCTGTCAACGGGCCCCGAGCTAATTACAATACAATCGGTGCACTCTTAACAACTTATTTAGATTGTTCAATTTGAATGTCAAATCGTGTGCACCGTCATGAAAGTTCGACGAACATCCCATAGAGACAGGCAGGCGGATGCGTGCATTCGATGCCGGGCCGCTAACGAAACTGAACCGGCGACTCAACGACTCAAGCTCGGCGGCCAGCGGCTGTCAACAACGGACAGACGCTACGATTTACGCTACGGGGGTGTCGGTAACTTTGTAAGCTCGCCAGTACGTTACAAACGCTATAAATTTTCCGTTCAAGGGAAAATCTGCATGACGTGACCTAATAATGATATGTCGCGGATTGTCCAGTGTCGTGTTAGTGGTAAACCTCAGGCTACGTATCGCGTGATGATCACCGTCGCTGGAAGGGTGCAGTCGATTGCCGATGTCAATGACTTGCAATTTGAACAGGTGGTTGTATAAGGATGCACATTTCGACTCACGTGATGCAATCAATGGTTCAGTACAATGACTCATGATTGTATCCAATTATAGTTATTTCATTTATCACAGATAATACCTAAGTATTAAGTTCTCATTTACTTAAAGATGAATCACAGAAAGATATAGTATAAATAGGTCATGTTACGATTAGATACGATATAAATAACCGATTTGAATTAGAAGTCAATCAATCAAACTTAAAAGCATTTACAGAAATACCAGTTCCTGTTAATGACTTCTTCGTATTGAATTAGAATACCAAAATTGTTTCATTGTAATTTTAATCAATATATCGAATAGAGGTTTGTTCAAATCTAAATATCTTTCAACAAACCATTCAACAATATTTTTATCATTGTTTTAAATATCAATTCATTCTATACAATTATAACTACTATCTATTATTCCGACCTAATTACCAACACTGTAACAAATGATACACTTCCTCTTTCCACGAATTACGTAACATATTATGTGACCGTTATATATATGCATATTAATAGGTCGTGGGCCAACACGTGTTCGATTTTGTAATCTCGACCTAAATCTTAGTAACTCCATCGAATGTACACCCATATGACACGATCCGTTGGGTTAGATTTTAGACGATAGGATAAAAATAGCATGAAGATGAAGAGAAAACACAATAATGTTAGGAAAGATTACGGCTTTGAAAACAACTTGAAAGCTAGTGCCATTGAGCTTAAAACAGACTTGTACAAAAAAATTACAATATTATTTTACCCCTTAATAAATAAAAATAAAAAAGCCTTTTATTTCTTGAAGAGATTAACAAACATATTTATCATCTAGTTGGTGAATTTTACCCCTTACAGTATGAAAAGAATAAAAATACGAAAATATACCTAGACAAAAACTGAGCGTAAACAAACAAATAAACAGTCACAACTCATATTATAAAATATTGTAAAAAAACTTATTTGTAATGAACATTGAATATGCACTCAAACAGTGGTTAAATATTCATTTGATTTTGAATATAAATCAGAAAATAAATCTATTAAGTTTTTAGGTTTACATATTTATAAATATTATCATGAAATTTGTAAAATAATTTTTATAAACTCCATACACGAAAGAGAAAGAGCGAGGTTTTGTATTAGCAGACCAAAAATAAAGTATATAATTATCTTTATATACCTTGAAATTTACGAACTTATTTGGTCAAACGTTTCATATATGGCTCCACACGTACACATCGTTTTGTTCAAATATACAATAAAACCAGAAGTCACTCGGATGCGGTTGATATTTGTTTTCAAAATTTTAAGTCCTCATTAACATGACTAAAGGATATTTACATAAAAAATATTGTTTTTATTATTACTGCTATGTATAGCTACGTATTGGGTTTTAAAATGCGTTTATGAATGAAAATATAGTCAGAATAATACGATGCTAAGAAAGAAAAGACATATGCACTTAAAAATCGATATAAGCATTTTGTATATTTTTGTAATTGAAAAGAAAATACATTACAAACAGATAATTTTTGCAGAACATACATAAGCGTAAAGACACTGAGTTATAGTAGAAATCAAATGACTAGAAGAGGCGCATTATCGAAATAACCTCAAATTTGCATGCATTTTCAACGGGTTCTTACCACGATATTTAATTAATTGAGTTGTCTTGATATTTCAACGTTGTTGCAAACGTCATGATCACGAAAAGACTGGATACTGAAAAATGCACGAAAATGCATAAAAGTATTACAGACACCCGCGAGTGTCTGAATAAGTTTATAACCTTAAATTATTTGGAACAGTTACTGTAGTTTTTATTACTAATCAATCTCATTAAAACTTCCAAATAAAAAGGAAAACCTCTATGATTCATAAATAACAGTATCACTCCAGTGCAAATCAATATTACGTATTAGTAAATACAAAATAACAATAAGTGTCCTTGCAATAGATCAGTTCAACGAACAATGAATCATTTTAACTACGTCATTATTCCAACACTATACTGCATTAGATACTAGTAACTAGTTAAGTTCAATTAAACTTAATAATGATACTTGCAATGGGAAGTTCCATTATACCATGGTTAGATTCCATAATAAGTAATTCGTATAAAATGATTATGTTAGATGAAATTATAAGAATCATAGGACTTAATATTGGTGATTTGACTATGTGACAATTATTTAAGGATTCACGTAGTTGAGTATATGGACGATATAACTTGAATGAACTTATTAAAGAACCTTGTCTACGCCTTAACGTTAACCTTCAATTTAAAAACGCTATCGATTGACTAGGTACTACATAAAGTAGAGCCTGAAGCAGAATATCATGTGGAAAGATTTTAAGACTAAACAATAACTATTCCAAAGCGTTCATTTTTTTGAGGAATGATACAACTCTTTCATTGAATTAAATTTAATTGATAGTTGCGAAAGAAATTAATCAATTGGCAAGTGATAGGGGCGCGACAAACGGCATACGGGCATTTGCATACAATCAACTTCGAGATTAATTGTAATAGTTAACCCAATTGAGGCACTCGACTAATTTACTTTTATATACTAAAGTCGACTACTTATAACACACTTAGGTATATGAGAAGTATTTTACTTTCCAGACTATATATTTAAAGTAAAAAGTAGCTGTAGTAAACACAAATTTCAATCTACAGTTTGCCACCAATGAAAACAAAAAATACCACAGATGAATACAAGGATTTTAGCTGGTTATATTAAGTCAAAGAATCACAGGTCATGTAGTTTTTAATTCTAGCTTTAACGCTATAGAAAATGATACTAGGTTCACGCAAGGAGATAGCTAGTTCTTACTAAACCACGTCAACACATTCTTCACTCGTCAGCAATAGCTATCGTCGTATACTCGAAGTTCTCGCGAAATGTTTGTGTGACGGTACTCAGAAGTCTCCCAGCGTTTCTCATAAGCGGCCTTGTGGCCCGCGATCTACCTCATACATTATTGAACGTCTGTATCGAACAATGATCAACAATAAACAATTATTATCATTAGTTGCACGCGCTGTCGTTACACGAAACTGCGTATTTTTTTTTACGTTTTGTAATGAGATTCGCTGCTAATAGTGGCATTTAAATATGCTACCAAAATGTCTGAAATGTACTGTGCATTTGTACGTACTACAGCCTGAGTCATGCTTAACCAAAAAAATAAAAGAATTCCTAACCAACGAGACCCAATACTTCATACTCATATTATTATTATCGTAAATATTATTCTGGTCCCGATTTATCGTTAGAGTACCGGCAGTATTGCGCAAATATAGAATTGTACAAAGGCGTGGAATGGCGCATCGCATTATCGGGACACGCCGTTGGTCGACCGACGGTTATTTTCGCATCAACGTCGCACACGTCGAGTATTTTCAGATGCCAGATCCTGGACTGGACAAATCAAACAAACAATATCCTTTTACATTTTAATATCTTCAGGGAGGTTCGCCAAATGTTTCCAATCGAAATAAACTTTGCTTGATAATTTGCTTTACGTCCAGATTTGTTTTTCAGAAGTGTTACTGCATGTTTAAAATTTATTTTTAAAAGTGATATTCCTTTTTACTGGTAAACTCACAAAAAACTCTAAAGTACTATACAAATATCATACAAAGTAATCGTTCGTGTAAGAAGAGCAGAGTAAACAAAAATGATTGGCAACTATAAGGCAATCAAAAGGCTTCAGTAATAAACATCTACGTAATGAAAATGAAATGAAATCACGTTTCTAACGAAACCTTATGGGTACCTATTACTACCAATGTTAAACGGTCAATTGATCTATCTAAATATCATACAATATATAAAATTGTTCCTTGCAGGAGATAATATTATTAGCGTTTTAACTTTTAAGGCTAGTACTAGTTTCATAGGAAATAATTAATATTAAACTTCAATAACTAAACTTTTAAAACACTTTATCGTAGTTTTCTGAGGATCTATTTTTAACAATGAACCTCTAGTGTTACAAACCTTGACACGTTTTCCATACATTTAATCTTTTGTTTGCGCACACAACGGACAAAGGGATTTACAGAGGCAGTAATCTAAAATTCTTTAAGCCTAATTAGTATTAAAGAAAACAATGGCCACCATGGCTTGATAACATCGACTGATGACTGTCCTAAAGACTCCACATTAGTTGATAACATGACCCTCGAACTATCACAGTAAATAAACCTCTGTATATAAAGTTACTTATGTATTCAATATCGATGTATATAGGTTTGTCATTGCTGGAACATCCAAAGATAAGTTTATCATGACACTTAAGGAATCACGACGGGAGAATGTGGATACAATAGGAATTTGGTACATATGCAGTGGTAACAGCAGGTGCGTTCATACAATGACATCGTGGGATTTAAAATGTGCATAAGTGATAGTTGACTTATTTCTTGAATTGCACCTCGCCTAACGGGATGTACTATTGTATTTTTTTTTATTAAATTTGTTCGTTTCGTGAAAAAACTTGCGATATCTTATAGATTATAAATGTTATTAAAATATTAACAACTTATTTTAAATAATTTGAACTGTAGTTTTCATTAATTTATTAAAAGATTAAACCTGTGATAAATTTGATGGATTACGTAGATTATTAGATATTATATGTGATTTTAAACTGTATCGTTTAATTCTCGGTGTCCCTGACGATCCCTGGATTTAGTTAAATGTCCTTTGTATGAAATATATAAATCTGATATAAACTTGATTGATTATATTGATAATGAAATACGGGATTATTAAATTATGTAACTATTATTTATATCGATGGTTTAATATCAAATCGTTCTATTCCAAATCGCATTCGAACAGTTTTTTATTTGGAATGCAGTATTTTGTAAAAAGTCTATCAACAACTGTTCAGTCCATATTGAACATACGAAACTTTTTATATTTTATTTGTATTCAAACTTTTTAGTTTTCGCGATGACTCTGTCTCGCGCTATGGCAAACTAAATTCAAATTTAATTCTATGTCAAATTTCACTTTTCTTTCTATCCATGTAGAGATTAGTCGCATCTTATTTTTCTTTTACTTTTTATATCAATTTATTAATAAATTATTATGCTGTGCTTTCAATAATAACCCAACAACTTTCAATTATATACGTGTAGGAACTATATTATGAATATTTAAGTGTACCATTAGTTTTTTGCAAGTCATATTCCATGCAACAATAGCACCTAAGAAGAAATTCTACACCATGTTTTGGGAGCCCGTAACAAAATCGACTTTAATCGGCTATATCCCGTCATTATCCTTCCACGTATTGTCCTGAATCCTTTACAAACACGACATGTTCGATCACGCATCTGCTGTAATTTCACGCATTCAACTATTTTTTCATCGACAATCACAAGATTTTGAGGTTATGTTTTTTTTTAAATAACGGTGCAGTAAGCGGTAATGTCGAAGCAGGTAGTGGCCGTCCTTTTTCAAAATTCAATTTTCGGGTTTACCTTCTCATGTTCTTGTGTAAATAGGGACAGGTGAAGGTACTGGTACAGATTATTGTGACTTTGAAATTATTTACCTTATAGTCTTATAGTATTTCTTCGATTACTCATTGCTCTTGGATTTTTTAAATATTATCGATGCTTTGTATTTCAGTTTGATTTACACTCTTTTCCATTCCCATTTGTAAGATGATTTTTTTTTAAATAGATTAACGATGATCAATTTAACATTTTTTTAAATCTACATGGCTTGGCTTACTCTTGGTCTCCTTCATTGTTGGATTTAGCCTCGTCCAATACACACACAGTTTCGTATTCATCTTTACCCATCCTACTCATAGCGCCACATTTCAATACAAAATAAACTATAATTTATTCTTGCACACGCTAACTGTTACCGCCATTGACACGCTACGATGATAGTATTTACATAATAACAACAATGCTTCTACTCGACAATGGAAAATTGGAACGAATCTCACAAAAGACCTTTCTTTACGGCCCTAATTGTACTATAATTAGATGACAAACAAAAACGTTATATTTAGCGACTGAATAAAGCGTCTACGGCCTTCTCTTTGTCTCAAACGAGGTGAAAGTAAAAATTTTGTTTTCGTTCCCTATAAACCCTTTTTGGGTAATAAACTAAAGAAGGTAATGGGCATAATATATTAGGACTAATTGTTATTTGGACCCGTACTTCAGGTAATGTTATATTACGGAAACGGTACTTTAAATCGATACGGTACTCTGCAAAGGCTCTGTGATATAAATGAGAGGGAAATATCCATGTGAAATAGTATAGACTTATAAATGGCTGATGGTTCTTCTGCTTACAGCGACAATAATTAGCTGAGTAACCTCTCGAAAAAATGTTCACTCATCTCGGTTTAGGTACCATAAGTGGTATAAGGTTCCATGAAATTATTATAACAATAGAAATTACTAAATTTAAAGATTTTTTTTTTAATTTTCAAATAGTTGACGTTCCGATTATTCCTCATTTCCGATTTTTAAAAATCGATTTCCCGAACTTCTACTCATAAAGTCGATGTTTACGTTAGTCTGTGTGTCCGAAGTGTGCTAATAAACTTTATAGTGTTCGTTTTGACGAGCCACAGTAAAACCATGCAACTCTACAACTCGTGAACGAGTCGTAAACACATTTTACTGACTTATTTTCGGAAAACAATATCCGTAAACTCGACTTCGCCGAAATCTGCGCGGTTTACAGTGCTTCAGATATATCAATGAAATCAACAAATTACAAATCTTTTGATATAATTATCTCTATATATTCATCATCATCATCATCAGCCCACACTCGTCCACTGCTGGACATAGGCCTCTCCCAAAATACGCCACTGAGCTCGATCTTCTGTTCGTCTCATCCAGTTGTTACCGGCCACCTTTCTTAAGTCATCGTTCCATCTAGCAGGGGGGCGCCCAACACTACGTATATCTATATATTCATTGTAAGACAACTATAATTGAAGTTCAATAAATTGTCTTTGTGGCCTTGTGCTCTTTGTAGTATCTAAAAGTGAGTTTAATCTACTAAATAATACACCATTAAGTAATAAAGATGTAGCTGTATGTTGTCGTAAAGGAAAAAGTTCAGCATGAGATTTGCAAGAATCTGTAAAACCAAAGCTTACATTCAAAACTTTCCTTTATCCTTTCAAAGAATGAATATTATTTCTTGATGCTACATCTGTATCTTTAATGAGTTCATATACAATCAAATCATCTCACTGCAAACAATAATTTCAAAGAAATTCTTTGTTGCTTCAATTTGTTTACAAAAGTGATTATTAATGTATAGGTAGCTAATTGATATTTAACGAGCTGTTGAGAAATTTGTCAATGAATTTTGTAATTATCGTATCGATTTGTAAACATACCGTTTATTATTATCTTAAGCTATTCGGAAGGAATGTTTGAGAGTACTGATTTTCTCAATATAATGAAACTGACTTGAAATTTCAACATTTGCTATCAATTTCTTATTAAACTTACACTTATATTTTTGCACCGACTTCCTTATTTTTGTTCAAACAACATCTCAATTATCTCTTAGTCAAAGAAAACACAATTCTTAAATCTATTTGTTATTTCTACCCGACATTATTAAGATTGATTTAAATGAACCAGAGAAGTGTATCGATGCTTCCAAAAAACAAATAAATCGGAACTAAACTAACATGTTTTTTATAGTCATTTTCTTAAATACATTTTTAAACGAATTTACGATTAAAAGTATGTAATTTAACGGTCGGATAGATAATTCATTGGATTTTAACGAGACGAGCTGTTGTCCGAAACGATCTATTTATAAAAATCTATACATAGACAAAGATGTTTATTCGAGAACCGAGTGAATTTACAAATACACTTAAAAAATTGAGTAGAGTTTTCCTCATGACGTACGATGGAAAGATATTCCTTTTGTTCTCTGTGTAAATTTATTACTTTAGCAAAATAATGCTATTAAAATGAATGGGCTTTTAGGGTATTTTCAAAATGTTGTATATTTTTGCCAAGAGAGCCAATCAGATGATCCAGCCTACAACTTCTTCTGATAAGCCTGGATACATCAATATCGCGTTTTGAAAACATATTTTTAATAGATTGTTTAACCTTTCGCAAAATATATTTTCAATAGTCTCATTTTTTCCGATTAATTGCTACTTAATTGAGTTAAGTTTATTTAACAGCATAAACTTCTAATACTAAATTCTTTAGGTCAAATGCGGACGTCATCGCCTATATCTATTAATATTATATCAGCCATTTGCCGTGTCATTCTAACATTAAAACTAACCTTATCCCTAGGTACATCATACAAACAGAGATATTATGCTAGCAGACACGCAAGCACCGGATACAATGTTCACAGAAGTAGGTGGTACTAAAATGTAATAATTATTATCATTTACTAGACAACTAGTATTATCTAGCGCCTTGACATCTATAATGGCTGTTATTAGTTGCTATTAAGACGGTAGTTTCTGAAAAAATATATCTCTGTTTTACAAACAACCTGCATTTGTGGCTAACTTTACTTAGCTTCCTTCGCGACATAGATCTTAAATAAAAGATTTAACATGTGAATTTTACCGGATTCGAGTCATTTCAAAATGTACCTACTTATTTCCAAAGCCTACATCTACAATTCAACTAAACTACAAAGTCAAACAACGACCATAATAACAAACAAAGATTGTCCAGCATTCACAAATCATAAGTTACATCCAAGCACACACAACAGAATCCTAAACACAGTGTAAAGTAAAACATCTAATAAGATAATAACAGCTAGGGCCGAATTCCCAACATGTATGGACATTAGGCAGTGTTGGTAATTTGTATGAAAGTCGTGTCTCGATTGATACCTGACCTTCCCACACAAACGTTGCTCATAATGAGCAGGTGGAACTTCGTAATTACACCAATGTCTGTGAAATATTCCTTTTCTGATAGACGAGAAATAGAACATGCTTTTGACTAAATTTGAGTAGATTAACGATTAATTTCGTTTATTGTTGTTTTAACGTTGTAAATAATACTTTTGTTTATTGAATTTACTGTACTAATAACTAATATGGTAATGTGGTTAACATAAAGTTTAAAATATATAATAGTTGAAACAACTAAAACAAATAACAAAGACGATGACGTTACAATAACACAGAAGGATGATTTGTTCGATTGAAATTTTAAGAAAGTAACAACATATACAAAACTTAAAATTGAAGTTACAATTTGTGATAAAGAAGACAAGAAAGGTATGAACTATGAAGATATTAAACTGGTAAAACCTAGTCGACGTATGTGGGTTGATAATGATGTATAAAACGTTAAAATATACAACTACCAAACACGCTTCGACAAAAGTGCTTAAGCTAATTATAGATAAGGTTCTTTTAGGTTGATAGAAACATCATTAGCTGTAGCTAGATAGCTAACGATGACTAAGTAGTTCCGTTTAGATACGGATGAAATAAACTATTTGTCTACTTAAAAAGTCTTTACTTTCGATGTCTTAAAACAGTCGTAGGGGAGGAAGAAGAAACCTCAGGACGGTATTTATTTCTTTACTAGTATTTCAATTAGTTTAAAGGGTTTACGAGTAGTGATGTAGAAGTTGTTGATACAGTGGACTTATGACCAAAGGGAGATCTCCGACCGGGCGAGGTAGTGTATGCCCGGTCAGGCCGAAGCCCACTGTAGTAGATTTCATTTATTTATTTATTTAATACTTTATTGTACACGACAGAAAAATAAGTTATATTAAAAAAAAATGTTCAGAAAAGATGAGCTTTTTTCTAACAGCAAACCCAAAATCAAACATACAGTAAGTAGACTTTAATGTAATGTAGAGAAGTGTACAATATACATAGAATATATATTTATACTAGCTGACTCGCGCAACTTCGTCTGCGCCGAAAAAAAAATTAGGGGTGGACTACCCCTAACATTTAGGGGATGAAAAATAGATGTTGGCCGATTCTCATAGGTACCGGATAAGCACAAAAAATTTCATCAAAATCGGTCGAGCCGTTTTGGAGGAGTTCAAGTTCGAACACCGTGACACGACAATTTTATATATTAGATTTTCAGATGTTGTATATAAGCGAAGATTTCTGTAAATGTCGTAACTGCGATTCAGGATCTCGCGCGTTATTATTGGTCGCCACAGAAGTTCTTGTTAAGAAACAAAGAGAAGAATAATTAATAGAACTAACAGAACTCGTTTTTAAAGTTACAAATATTTAATACACCATTTTTAGAGTATTTGTCAATTCCAGAACACGTAATTCCGATGTATTTTGTACGGTTTAAGTGTGTTTACATTTTACGATTCATAGCATTGTAAATCTTTTAAACGCCTCCGTACATAGCCGTATTCAAATATGCTTAGCATCGTGTATTGTTTGGCTATTCCGTAACTAGTCTCCTCTATTTATTTACCATCACACAATCGGCAGCCCATACACCGAGTTCACAGCAAATAGTCACACTACTATTAACAAAAAAATACTATTTGTTTACCCTTGTGGAGTACGAAATTGAAATTTTTAGCGTGCAAGGTTTGTTACGCCCAAAAATTATTGTTTAAATAGTCGTATGTTAGTTGATAACAATGGAATTGTGTGTTTGTATGCTACATTATCGTAAGTATTTTTGTTTAATTTCTTTGACGAAAATGTTCGAGTGGCTCAGGGTTCTGCGAGTTATTTGTACTTAAAATGCTTAGGACATTGCGTCAGTTTGTTAAAAGTTCTTTCGAAATGTAAGATTTGTTTAGTTCATTTATAACTGTTGTGTTGTCGTCTTTATTTCTTCAAAATGGATGTTGATTTTAATTGTGCATTCATTCAAAACATCAGAAGCATTTATATCAAACCTATTTATAAAAGGGTGACGCGACTTAAACGATCCTAGTGTGGTTTGGAGATAAAAATACAAAACACACAGTAAACAGAAAAATTGTTATAAAAATTCAATTAAAAGCGGGCTCAATTTATTATTTTGCAAAAAGTAGTCATACTGTTTGTCATAAATATTATTTTCTTGAACTCATTCTTCTTAATCTTTGTTCCTAAGTTATACGTTATTTTAGAATAATTTATAACTTTGAACTATATTTCACTAGCTTTTGCCCGCGACTTCGTTCGCGTGGACTTCAGGTTCGTCCCGTCTAGTCGTATAGTCTATGTGTTATTCTGATGTATAAGCTATATTGTGGTAAAGTTTCATTCAAATCCATTTAGTAGTTTTTACGTGAAAGAGTAACATACATCCATACATCCATACTTACAAATTTCGCATTTATAATATTATTAGGATATATCAACTTAATTATAAAATCGTTTATAGAACACATATAGTATTTCCCGGAATAACTTCAAATGGTTTTGGTCGCACGAATTCCAAGTATTTACGGTGTCTTTAGAAGATCAATAGTTTTGTTAGTTATAATGAGATTATTTTAAAATAGATAATTTATTGCTATCTATTATTTTGTCAAGTTATTTATGCCGCTTGAGAAGTCATTTACGCCTTGAAGATTGTAAAATTAGGTATTAAATCAACTTCAGGGAACGACCTGTTTTTATTAAAATTAGTTTATTTTTCAGTTCAGTAGGCATTGTAGTAAGGGTTCATTCTAAGTAGACATAGACATTCTTTATTTGTGATGAAAAAAAGAAACATACAAAGATAAAAAAAAATACACAAAAAATAAGAGACAATTGCGAGTAATTTCTCTTTTACCACAAATCAGCTGTGACTCAGCATAATGCTGAACATTGACACATACCAGCAGGACAAATGCCAATATCCAGCGCTGGTTTTCAGTACCAGCTGGCAGTGATGTAACAAACGTAAGTAAGTCTTTTAGGTATTCTTAGAAAAGATGTATTCGTACATCTACCTACAAATACTACAAGTATTTTAAATTAAGTTCTTCTGCTCCACCTTTCTAAGAACAATCGACATTACTAGTAACATTTGAAAAAGAAAATAAAAACAGAAAGTACGAATCAAAAGTCTATTGTTAAATCCGTCGACAATTAACTTTTTAAAATTTTGCATTCATTAAAATGTACAGTAGACGAAACATTTCGCGATACTTTCCATTTTCACTAAAATCAGCACAATTGTATTCAGTTGGTTAACTTTAAATTGGTTAATGTATGTATAGTTTTATTTACAACAAACAACATAGAGACTAGTCCCACATACAACCAACAAAATGACGAAAATTGTTATTTTATATAAATAGTCTTAAAATTGCCTTATCTTTATATCCTGAAAATGTTATTTGTAAAACTTAATTTTTAATTTTGTTGTAAAACTTAACCCTTAAATGCATGGTTTTTTATTGCGGCCTGGAAAAAATGTTTCCTGGTAGGTATTTAGGTACATATAACATAAAAAATAATGAAAAAAAACTAGTATAAAAAAATAGGTATTTATTATGGAAAAATATGTATGTAGACAAATTTATTATAATTATCTATGGTCGTCAAAGTGCGGAAACACATACCACACGACTTCAATAAAATAACGTGAAACGTGGTATGTATACATTTGGCAACAAGATGCATTTAAGGGTTAAATTATTTTCAGAGATAAAACCTATTAAATAAATTATTCTTCGGAAAAATGTGTTTTGTCACTTATAAGTAATAGTAGGTATACGTAGAACCTGTTAGGCAGCAGATGATTTGTTAACCGAAAACCCAAATCTAATAAATGAGGTGTGTTGTATGCATAGATTATTGTATCCTTAATTTTAATCAATAAATATAAAAACAAGCGTATATTAACGCCATTTTAAAATAAAAGTAGCTATTTTTTTTTATTGCCATGTAGGCAGACGAGCCAACGGCCCACCTGATAGGAAGTGGTTACCGTCGCTCATGAACCTCTGCAATGTCAGGGGACACTGAGGGGTCGCTACCTATGACCTAACTTTAAGGACCCTCCTCAAGCCTCGTTTATTAAAAGAAATGATGGGAGTTAATCTTTTTTATTGCAATGACATTTACAACAAACAAATAACGGTGGTGTAACTGCAACAGCTGATCGTAATGCAATGCTTAAAAATTGAACTTAAATATTTTTAGAGAAAGAAAGAGTCTGTAATCTTTATATATAAAAGAAAGTCGTGTTAGTTACACCACTTATAACTCAAGAACGGCAGAACAGATTTGGCTGAAAATTGGTAGGGAGGTAGCTTAGAGTCAGGAGACGGACATAGGATACTTTTTATCCCGTTCGACAGCGTTCCCGTGTGAGCTGGAAGGTGGCTATGGAACTCCGTCAATAAGCAAGATAATCTCATCATCTTTAGGCTCTAATGAAGCGTCCTGATGAGATCTTTGTGTAGAGGATGAATGTCAAGGTCTGATGATGGAGCTGGAAAGTGGCCACTGTCTGTTTGTTCTGGCTTCGGACGGGCTGACTTTCAATAGCTGATAGTTTATGTTATAACGAGTAACTTAGGCTATATTTATTTTAGGAATTGTTGTTTTTTTTTAATTCTCGATGAAGTTCACGGATGGTATTTACAGCGAGAAAAAATCGAATCGTTGACATTTAATTGATATTAGCGCAGACGTAGTTGCGCGGGGCAGCTAGTAGTCAAATAAAACGACGTGTCGAACAGTAAGAAAATGTACCACTTTTGTTCAATGTTATTTACTATTAATATCTTATGTTTTTTCAAAGTTACAAAATGTATTTATTTATTAACTAGTCACGGTTCATAAATATAGGTCCTTGTAAAATGTTATGGCTCTTTTAGAAGTCGCCATTTACTTTGTAGTAGGTACGAGTCACTGTTTCTCAATGATAATAAATTATGGATTGTAATGTGACTTGAAAAAATAGTGCTAGTAGGCCCTTGGGTCACGTTAGTAAATAGAATGAAAGTTAATGAAAGAAGTTCAAGAGAGATAATGAAAGTAATCTTTTTTTATTGCCATGTAGACAGATTAGCTAACGGGCCACCAGATTGTAAGTAGTTATCGCGGCTCATGGTTGTCTATAATGTCAGGGAAAATTATTGTTGTGCTTCAAAATTATTACAAAATATCACCAGTAGTTCCAAAGTTCCTTGAACATAAATCTGTCGCTATTTATACCCAGTACATATTGTATTTGTCTTACAATCGGTTGTTAAAATCGTCTCACACCGTTTATGTGCACAAATTATACCGTAAAAGGAAATAGGAATCAATTTAGTCGGTAAACATAGTCCAGTGCAACTATTGCATACAAATGAAGTGATTCATACATCGTGGAGGAACGTCTTATCTAATTAGGTTTTGTAAACACTCAAATACATACAAGAACTCTTTTTATGTGAAACGAGCTGACTACTGCTACTAGCGGACCCGCACAACTTCGTCTGCGTCTCTTTCAATTAAAAAGTAGCATATGTTTTTTCTCAAGGTTTAGATATCTTTAGAGATTGTCTGTGCCAAATTTCATCAAAATCGGTTGAGAGGTTTAAGCGGGAAAGCGTAACAGACAGACAAACAGTCAGAGTTACTTTCACATTTATAATATTAGTAGGGAGTGGATAAAATCTATGAAATGCTATAATAAAAGTAATTGTGATCCTATATTTTACATCGATAATCGCAATCACGTTTTATTTGCCTTAAAAGGTTTGTATAAACACAACTTTATGTACGTGTAGAATTAACAATTAATAACAGAATACGAGAAAATGGAAATTTACGACGAAAAAGCTTCATAGGACAAAAATATAACAAGAAAAACATACTATTACGTCATCTTGCAATTACTTATATCACCTTTTTATGCAAAAAATTATATGTAATAAAGTTTTCCTTGACTTATACATTTTATTATTATACTTAATAGCTGACAGTAAACACTAAGCCTCAACAATCTCTTAATATTCCACAGCAGTCCGTATTCAGTTATAATATTATCACGGTATATAATAACAGCATATTCTGGTCCAAAGTATAACAGTGAACGGTAAATACCTTCATAAGGATATGTGGATCGAGATAAACCAGCAAAGTACTGGAATGAATACCCAATAAGTTCCAGTATTATGTACATTTTCATATGTAGATGTAACAAAAGTATATCATACTAGCGGGCCTGTGCAACTTCGTCTGCGGTACATTCAATTAAAAGATAGTCTATGTTCTTTCTTAGGGTCTAAAGATAGTCGGTGCCAAATTTCATGAAAAGAGGTTTGAGCGGGAAAGTGTAACAGACGGACAAAGTTACTTTCGTTAAAATATTAGTAGGGATTGTAAAATGTTCGTTGAAGTCCAAAGATGGTTTTTCGACAAGAAAAATTCGGAAAAGTGACATTTTATTTAGTTGACGCAAATGAATTGCGTGGGGCAGCTATAAAAATTGAAGGAATATTTCCATTTAGTAAAATCGCTAAATTCATTATTTGGAGTAGGTACTTTTCCTGCAGGAGGCATTTCAAAATTCCACTCAAATGTAAAAAAAATAACTATACCTGTTCATAGTGTAGTTCATACTGAACCTGATTTAACATTTTTCAACATAATATCTCTATAAATTACATTTTACATTGAGTTCTTCTAAATAAAAGTATATTCCGGTTTTAAGATTTTTAGATTTATTGTGGTAGGTCAGGCGTGACGGACGAGCACGCTTTACAAACAGTTTTTGCTACAAAATTAAGTTTTTTTTAATTTAATGATCTCGTATAAATTAACAGTTCACAAGCCCTGAACTTTGAAGTGGCAATGGGCAGGACACATTGTGCGAAGAACAGACGGCCGTTGGGGCCGAAAAGTTCTAGAGTGGCGGCCACGAACCGGTAAGCGCAACGTTGGTAGACCCCCCACGAGATGGACCGACGATCTGGTCAAGATCGCGGGAGGTCACTGGATGCAGACGGCGCAGGACCGGTCGTTATGGCGAGGTTTGGGGGAGGCCTATGTCCAGCAGTGGACGTCTATAGGCTGATGATGATGATGATGAAGCCCTGAACTAGTTCTTGGATTAGTTTTTTAAGACTAACAAGTATTACTTTTTATGCTGTCTTTTAAATTAGTTTCGACCAGCAACTTTACTTTTAGAGTATTTTTAGAGCTAAAATGTATTTATTTCTGAACAAAATTTGCCATTTAACTTATTTAGTGAAATTTAACAGTAGAGACATTCAAATCGGTTCAGCCATTTGTTTTATTTGTCCACACAAGAGATCCGTAAGAAATATTATAAGTAAACTAGCTGACTCGCGCAACTTCGTCTGCGCCGAAAAAAAAAATTAGGGGTGGACTACCCCTAACATTTAGGGGATGAAAAATAGATGTTGGCCGATTCTCATAGGTACCGGATAAGCACAAAAAATTTCATCAAAATCGGTCGCGCCGTTTCGGAGGAGTTCAAGTTCGAACACCGTGACACGACAATTTTATATATTAGATTTATTTTATACTGTTCCGAGTTTCAAAAGGTATTATAAAGCGTTTAAATTTAATTCAAAAATACCACTTAATTACATACCTGCTGTTTATCTAAATACCGCAATGATAACAAAACCAACACATACGGAAACTAACGGTAGGTAAATCGACAATATGACTAACTGTATTAATAATGAGCTCAAATTATAGCTTTATTTGAACAAATTTTAAGGTAAAAAGTTGAATAAAAACTTTTTGGAACGGATGTCCTTCATGGAGGTTGTAGTAGCCACTCAACTGGGAACGTCACTTTTCGCTATATGGCGAAACTGGGGACTTCGTTCGAAATCCCTACCCTGTTTGAGCCTCTTTTTAAAATCATTTTTTTCCAATAAATTTTAATTTCGATTTTTAATTAAACCTAACATATTTTTGTAAATCTTTATTATTAAATGACGCTGTATTGCATTTTCAGCGAAAATATATGTTCTCCGTAAAATATGAGACGATTAAAAAATGTAAACAAAACAAGTTTTAGAACTGTGCTCAATTTTGGCTCCTGCCACAGACTTGGCAAAAGTAAACAAACCAATTTGGTTGCTGATCCCAGTTGCGTGGTAAGACTTGTCGAGATTTTCCCGCCTTTTTAAACTATGAAAGTGAATAAAAGTAAATTAAAAAAAAAAGGTTTTAATATCTACCCTAAAACTATGTAAGCTGATTTACTCATTTAAAACTAATCGTTATAAGTTTACATTAAAATACTATCTATGTTATAAGAAATTCAATTTAGTTAATTTGTAAATACCAGTCTCGAATTATTGATACTGCGTCAATTTTACTACATTAAATGGGTAAAGTGTCGCCATCTATGTAATGTATCGGTTACTAAAAGTTTTAATCGCATGTCCAGTAGATGGCGCTGTTTTACAAATATTGCGTCCTGTAACTTAACGCTGTTGCCCATGTTTGGTGCGATTATAATGAGATAGTACAATTAAGAATGGTAGAATTAAATAAAATGCGTATTATTTTAAGGCCACGCGACCTTTGAATAAGTGATATATTAACAGTAGACACATTTTCACATCTTTTATCTTAAAGTACTAGTACGGTTTTATGGGTAAGGTAACGCCATCTATCTGAGCAAGTTCAGTTTGTCAGTTTTCCCGTGATAATGGCGCTTGCAATGTTTTAACACTTAAAACATCGGGATGGCTTATTTAACAACAATCGTGGTAAGAACCCGTTTACTTAATTTAAGATCACATACTAATGTTACCACAATTATCTTCACTCATTTAAATAAATCACCTTTATTTAATTAATAATATATTATAAGACTGACCTGAGCATGCAGGTGAGTTGCACGTCGTTCTGGTACCTGGCGAGCGCGGCACTTCCTTCCACCCGCACCGCGTTCACCTTCTCCCGCAACGCACCGCCGCATCCACCGCATCGCTCGCGCAGTATCGACATTATGTTGGGCTGCCTTAAGAACGCTACGACCTGTTGACAAAATACAGATTATTTAGGGAGACAAAACTTGAAGACAGTTGTGGAATAGCTCAGTGGGAATAAGATTTAAAGTTTTAAGATTTCAATTCGACTAACCAACCGCCGCCATGTTTCTGTGTTTTTTTTCATAATATAACAAATTTTCGTTCATAATGTAACTCGGACTCATCGACGCGAGGCGGCGCTAGCGTCGCACACTATTTTGCATGGCGTCGTGCAAGTGGGCGGGAAATTCAAAGTCAAACATCAAACAACAGTCTTCAAAGTTGAGGAATATGTCGGAACTCATCGCTAATTTCAGAAAATCATAAGTCAGCGATATAGCCCAAAGAATTGCGTCTTTGAAGTGGCAATGGCTAGGACACATTGTGCGTAGAACGGATGGCCGATGGGGCCGAAAAGTTTTGGAATGGTGGCTACGAACCATTATAAAGCGCGCTGTCAGCAGACCACCCACAAGATGGACCGACCGTAAGTATAATATAATTTACAGTACAATATATAACATATATTTATATATTTATAGTTATACTACAATTTATAACACAATTTCGTGGTGTGATAAAATGGAAAAATCAGGTAAATTCTGACATATTTTAAGAACTTGAAATGATTTTTTTTTAATTACCTTGTCATTGTAGGCTACTGGTATTTCAGGTTGGAAGTGAAGTTGCGCATCGGCCGCCGACACAGGAGGTCTTGGAGGTGGAGTCGGGGCCTAGAAATAATATCACATTACAATACAGTCAGTATATACCTACATTATTTATTTACTTTGGAATTACTAATGGTTGATGAATGAGAAAGTACTTTGTTGTCTGGGAATCTGTTTGGATAATTAATTTTGTATACTCCAGTTAATTAACAGTCTTCAGATGGTTTGATGTTAACACAATATTGTGTCTATGTGATTCAATTCATCTATATACATTGATGTTTATCTCAGTATGAATATATTGGTGTATACCTAACACCACAATAACTGCCACAATATTCCAGAGACAACTGTGCAGAAATAGGCATTATAAAATCTTTTTACTTACAAAGACCTGCTAAAATTCGAAAATAAAAATAATATCTACTAAAGACTATGAAAGCTACATAAAAAAATAAAATAAAAGTCCAACTGCACTGAGAAAAAATAAAAGAAGCTCTAAATAAAAAAACAAAAACAAACCATGCAAAAATAAATCAAACAGCGCCATCTATCCACAAACTTCTGTCTACAATAAGGTGTGCAAAAACAATACAAGACAAACTACTGACCATACACAAACTAACAACCACAAAATAGCAGGAAAACCAAAATAAAGTGATAAAAACAAAATAAAATGACTATATATTTTATCTGGACCAAACAACGCAAACCAAAAACCGAAGCTAGCTAGCTGCTGACTATACAGTACCAATATTATACGGATCCTTACTTCTATCAACAATCCTCTTGATATAAATTATCGACTTGAATATAAATTAAGTATTACTTATAAAGTGGTTCCCCTACTAAGGGTGCTCGATACTCATATACAGGGTGGATTTGTAACCTTGTCCAAGCCGAAGTAGGTACGGTGACTTTCTGTCGAATTCTTTCATATGATAGCCCGTAATGAAAGTAGTACATACAACATATTACAATTTTGAAAAAAAAAGTTAAAAGTAATTCAAAAACAAAAGTTGTATTTCAACATAAAATGCAACGGCTTGGACAGTTACAAATCCTTAATCCACTATTTATCGTTGTATTACAGTACTAAGAATCCATATTATTTGATACTGATATAGCTGTCCAAGATACAACAAGCGACCTGTTCATGTAAATGCGCCCTTCTTTGTCGCAGTAACGGTGAGAAGGGTCCGGTGGCCGGCGCGCGCGGCAGGCGAGGGTCCATGAATGTGGTGCGACGCATCACGTGGTCCACGAAGAAACGCTGCGACCCCAATATCACGCGTTTTAGTCAAAGAGCACAACTCAAAATGTGGATGTAAAAATATGTCGAGTCTCAACTCAAAATGTGTCCTTGAAAATTCTAGCTAATTTTAAGACACTAGTAATTTTAAAATTGTTTTTAATGTTAGTATTTTGATTTATAAATAGGTGATTCAACTTTTTTAATTCAGTAAGAGACCAAACAATCACTTTTACAACCCTGTGTTAAAATCATAATTTTCTCAAAACCTATTGTCAGTTAGCTTTCAAATCACAGTTTACTCATTTTACTGTCGAGTTGCATAGATAATGGTGATAGACAAATTATAAAAGTTTCAAGTCATTTACCTTGCCATTCCTATCGAGTTTAGTGTCCCATCCTAAAGGCAGGTCTCTATCTGTTTCGCTAAACATGTTGACTAGAGCCACTAGATCTCTATTGTGTTGGTATCGGTCGAACGATGTCGTGTCTCGACGGATCTTCGAGATCATGTGCTTGAGAGTTGAGTTGCAGTTGTAGAGATTCGACGCTTCCTGGAAAGGGAATTTAGATTTAGAATAATTAAGAAAATTAGTTCTAGAATTATTTAAGAATTAAAGAAGAACAAAAAATTTAATAAGGAAACTATAATTCACTAATTGGTTCTTCGTTTATAGTTCTGTTTTTTAACAATCGTAAATACTTCAACGTAAGTCTACCAAACCGTGGTTTAAGTGGTCTAATTTGATCAAGAAACCACTATCAAACCATTTAAAAGCCTAAGAAGAATGAAGCGATCCATCTAGAATTGTTCAAAATTATTAGAACAGCTCAAGCAAAGTACCTGATTCATATGCAATATCGAATAAAAGTCCGGTCTGGCTAGGAACTCCGCGGCGGGGTGAGGCGCGTGTGGCTCGGCGCGGGACGTCGAGGGGCCTGAGGGGGCCGCGCAGGGGGGCGCCCCCGCCAGCGACGGGGGAGGGGATAACTCCTCCTCCGACAGCTGACTGCGGGTCATTGTACGACGGATCGACTGGTACCTGAAAAATGTTATGACGTAATTATTTAGATAAACAAAATAATTTGAATTACGTTAAGACAATAGGTATCGGCAGTAAATACTATGTGGCTATAAATCGATTTGCTAAGACGAAATGTATTCAGTGCTTTACAATACTAGATAATGTCGTCACAAAACATTCGGTAGTAATTTTTGTATCTTATTTTACAGAAAAAAATAATTAAAAATATGTTACCAATTGGTATTTATATCATGTACTCGAATGAGTCGTACCTTCGATCTAATTGTCTTCTTTGTACTTCAGGTGCGGGTGATCGAGGAGTTGTACCGTTGACTCCAGGCCTCTGCCACGTCGTTGTTCTGTTAATGTGATCAATGTAGAACACTCTACCATGACTGTCCATACGGGCTTCCCAACCTGAAAAATACAATACAAAATAATGAGAAAATAATCCAACGAAAAGAAAAAAGAATCTTTAAGTAAAGTTAATTTACCTGGTGGTAAAGGCTCTTCGCATTCAATAATTCCTCCGATCATATTTGCAGGGAAGTCTCCTGTTAAAGCCATCTGTCTTGAAGCTCTTTCAGGAATCGATGGTAATCTTATTCCAGCCATGTGCCTTAGAGGTGTAGGTGAAGCCACAGCGTTGTCATTATCATCGTTTTCCTCAGGACGAGGCCGCCTCAGAACAACATCTTCCGGAGGTCCAGCATGCACTATTGTGAAGTGATTACTGTTAACGAATTCTAAGTTTGGCGACCGAATCTCCGAAGTTCTCAGTTCATTTGTAAATTCTACCATTTCAAAGTTGTCATGTAATCTGTCGGCGTTTTGTATTGGCGGTGGATGTAGGTCTGGAGGTGGAAGAGGCCTAGGTCTTCTTGCGTGGTGAGTAGGTGTTGGAGGACACTGTGGCACCGCTGAACCAGCCAGCGCAGCTACTCTCGTCAAAACCCTAGGATGAGGCCTCACAGGACTCTCAGCATTGCTCTTGGACTCAGCCGTTTTATGAGGAGAATGTTTAGGGGTACCTTCACCACCTAAGCTTTTCAGTAAATGACGAGGTAAACTAGAATGTTTTGGGGTGCAACTGTCACCTGAATACTTCCGGTTCATCAGTAAAGTTCCAACACTTGGAAAAGACTTGTTAAATTCTTCTAAAGGTGAGGTTGAATGCGACGAGTTGCAGGAACTCGCAGCGTTGGAGCTGCTATCATCAGTCTCTCTACTAGGAACATCGATATGGGAAGAATTTAAGAAAGCAGTCATCATCGTTGGCGTATTTGCTCTTCCGGAATTTTGCCTCGTCAATGGCTTATGTCGTTTCATAACTATGTCTTTCTCCTCAATTTGATTTTTGTTATTATCTTCAAATTCACAATTATTACTTATTTCGTTTATAAAACTACTATGCGCTTTTTCGTCAGATTTGGTTTGGTTTGGTCTTGTATCAATACCGTCCACAACATCAACAGGCGGGGAGACTTTGTCCTTTCTTACAAAAGTGGTAGTTATATAATTATCAGGTCCTATATCTTTAATAAATAAAACCTTATTCATACTAGCCCCAGGAGATTCCTCGGGTATTTCTTTTGGTTGTTTAAATTTTTTCTCTTCGTTCATCTTAGCTAACTTCATAGAGGAAACAGTCGATTCACATAAGCTGCCATCTGTTTCAGGTGTAGCTAAAGGAGCTACATTTTGTCCTACTCGCCAAAAACTTGTCGTGGAAGACATAGCCGTCTGATTAGCTGAATAAAATTCTCCCGGTTTGAAATCATTAATATCAGCCTGCATATTTGCGGAGTTAGCAATGTTATTGTCTGTAAAAAACTGTTCGTCCGTGTCGATCAATTCAAACGTGAAGGCATCCTCTGGTTTGGTTAATCGCTTCGGTTTTCTGTGTCGCGGTACTTGTGGAGGTGATAAAGCGTGCATCCTCTCTAGCGGTTTATGCGATTGTCTCGGCGGTAGAGGTGGAACCGGTGACTTTTCCGCATCGTTCGGTACACTGGCGCTTTCCACGTCGTAAACGAACTTCATTATTTTGCAGGGATTCTTTGGTGACCATATTTTGTAGTATTCAGTTCCGGGTGAGGTAGGAGATTCGATACCACAATTTGATTTATTCTTCTTTTTAATACCATTAACAGATTGTGTACCTCTCGTATCTACGGGGGGTGGACACTTCTTTTTAACACCCGACGTAGTGGGCTTACAGTCTGTTTGAGATTCACTATTAACATTATGAGATTCTTTACTTAAACTATTAGCTAGGGTTTTACTAGGATCACATTTTGTTTGTACGAGATTGTTCCCATTATCTAAAGCACTAATTGAGCATTTGTTGACGTTTTCGCTGAGATGTCCGATCTCGTGGCTCGTGCCAGCTACGAACTCCACTCGAGGGGGATTCTCCGAATTCATCTCGAAGCTCTCATTGTTGTAGGAGAAGGGCGAGACTTGGTCGCCGCTTCGTTTCCTGGAAATGCCCTCTTTGAGTCGATGCGGGAGTTTCTTGAGGTCGACTTTGAAACGCGGCGGTAGTGTCGATGACTCCGCCGCGGATTCTTTCCCCTCTCCATTGTAATACCGGAAACATAGGAGCTGTTCGCAATCTGAAATCACAACGATTGTTCACAGTTTTAATATGCTATGAAGACAACAAGTAAGAAGAGATAGGTAGTATTCGGAATTGTGTGAGGTTCTCACCACATATTCAATCTATTCGTCATTTGTAGTATCGGTGTTTTTTGTACCAATAAAGTAAAAGTACAGGAAAACAATACATGTTAGTAGTAAGTACATCAAAATACAATAATTGACTAATGTAAAAAAGTGCCGTTATCTAATGCTGTTGATACACAACTGGACTTCAAAAGAACGCATAGTTAGAATGATCTATGTTTTACCTTCATAAGGTTGATTGGGCTCATCAAGAAGCCACATTATGTCGCCGCTGGCGCATCCGGTGGCCGGCACGCGTCCGACCACACCAACCAGCCCCGGCGTCTCTGTAACAAACAACACAATACAGATGTAGAGCGGACAATACTTAGAATCAATATTATCCATAAACATTCAGCATAGTGAAATCTAAAGATAAACTTATCGGTATTTTTTACATGACTATCGAAAGCACATGATTTGACGACCCAATTTATAAGTGGTCAGTGTCCCTGCAATTCCAAAGACATGAAATTAGGTACCAATGCCTCAGCCTGTGACCTACAGCATAACCAGGCTCCGGCTTGTGTGTGACCTACGGTATAGAACTCTTCTTATTAAATTTAGTATTTATGTATAACTGTATTTTAAGTATTTAGTTTAGGTTTAAAATGAAATTCTTCCAAAGAATTAACTTGCGCGAAGGGACTTCATAACGCCGATAGACAATTTACTTAAATACTTATTAAGCTGTCCACAAATGTATTGCAAATAGCGCAACCGTATCTATAAATGTTTTTTTTATATACAATCTAGAGCGTGTTTAACCCGTCTACAGCTCACATATCTACAACAAGCTGTGAGAGCTTCTTCATCGTCTAATTGCATTCATTGCGGCTGGTAATTATTTCATTATCGCTTGCAATTACCGAACAACGTGGCCTGTTCTTATAACAAGATCTCTTACATCTGAACGGAAACAAATGACGATCATCGGAATTATTGATGGCTGGTTACGTGTACCTCTTTATTTTATTTTGGTGAAGCGATAAATGCGTTTGTTTATGGGCTTGTTTACTGGAAATATACTTAGACTATTTATTTTACTTACACTATTACTAAACGGGTTCTTTCCACGATAATTTTCAATTGAGCGATCCCGATATTTCGGCACTATTTCAAGCGCCATGATCACTATGAAATCTATTTATTTTAGTATCAAATTGGATTACGAAGAACAGCTGATTACATCAACATAACTTCGAAAATTGAAGACACCTGAAAAGGGTATCCTTAAAATAAATAGAGATTCGACGAGTTCAGTGTCAAATAAAACGGTTTACTACAATTCTTTATCTGTTTGTCTGAATAAAATTGTTTAGTTATTTATTTAATACTTTATTGTACACGACAGAAAAATAAGGTATATTAAAAAAATGTTCACAAAAAGCGAGCTTAACTCAATACTGAGTTTTCTTACAGCAAACCCAAAATAAAACATACAGTAAGTAGAATTATAAAATTGTTGTTTTTGAACGAAACTTAGCTATTAAGATTTTGCATTTGAAATTGTACACCCCTACACACAATAGTGAACACAAAGAAAGAAAGGGTCCAAAAACCCACAATAAATCTATCTCGAACACACTACCACCATGAAATTCTAAACTGGTACAGGTGCAAAAGACAGACTGCACTACGAAACTGGAGAACTTTATCGTCTTAATGAATATTAGGTAAATTTAAAACATAATAATTAGGTACCTACCTACTGCATTTTTTTAATTTCAATATTGATAAACGATCTTACGGCCCACCTGACGGTAGGCGGTTCTAATCGCTCATGATCCTCTGCAATGTCAGGGCAATGAGGGGCCGTTATTTATCCTCCTCCTTCGCCTCCTTATACGGAACTTTTCTTAATCCTTGTTTAAAGAGGGACATGTCATAGCACTCCAGAAATACCGTCTAATTGTGTCTTTGTTTTCTGACCAAATTAATCACAAAGAAAAAGCTTATTTAACAGAGCATTCAATAGTTTCAAAGTTTAAAATTATCATTTATTATCAACAAATCTCCAGTCCACCCTTCATCGCAAAAAACAAGTATTAAATCACCAAACCGGTTTCTGAATTTAGACAAAAATTTGGTCTGAGTCGTATCGTAAATTATGTGTCTCGTAATCACCGGATGCGGGAGTCGCCCTCTTGTTTCATGCGAAATCATCAACCGCCGAACTGTCTGTTAATTGAGAAAACATTAAAACAAAACGCCAGACGCACTTGTAGTTTAATTTAACTTCCTGTACCCGACCCATTACTGCCCACTGTTGGGCTCAGGTCTCCTCAGAAGAGGGATTAGGCATAGTCCACCACGCTTGCCCAGTGCGGATTGGGGACTTCACATATCTTCAAAGGATTTTTTTTAGAACCCTTTTCCGACATGCAGGTTTCCTCACGATGTTTTCCTTCACCGTTTTTAGCCAGTGGTGTTGTGAAAAATTGCACATAAATCTTTTTCACATTTTAAATTTAGAGGTACAAGCCGGCCGGATTTGAACCCGCGACCTCCCGTTCGTAAGGACGCTTCGACCACTCGGCCACCACGACTATACTCGGCCACCACTTAATTTAACTTATTAACGATCTTTTACTGATGGATTCTGTTGTTTTGGTAGTTGTAGACTCCTATGGTGAGTTTATCAGTACGTAATTGTAGGAACAGTTATTTTGTGCTACTGGTATTATCATACGAGGAAGGTGGACCATAAAATTGAAGTACGAAAGTATCAGAGTTTCAGGTTCATTCTTCAACATGAGACCTTTTTCTTCCTTGAAAATAAGTTTTTTTTTAAACTTCGGTTCCTGACGAAATAATTGGATATTTCACGGAGGTACAACCAAAAGGACTGACTTCAATACTAACAAAATTTTGAAGAAAATAAGTTAACTTACTTTTATTCTGGATATGCGAATTCAAAACAACAGTGACACACAAATAAATTTGCAATCCTTTACCGTAATGTCTGGTGAATTTAATCTGTACAAACGGTACAAGAGAGACATTACAATTTTACGGTTATCTGTTTTTTAGTAAATTAGTTCATGATGATGTGTACTATGACGTACAAACACGAGCGCTGACACACAGGGCGCTATTTCCGGCCGATGACGCAACATCCGCACGCTTCCGTCCGCAGGATATAGCAGGAGATACAACTGTCGCGCCGCTCACGAGATCAACTCTGCTTCCGCGGGATTTGCGATAAAACAACGCTGTTTTTGTCATAAAATGGACTGAAATTGACTGAATCAGGATAGGTTGATTCTGGAGACTTACTGACGACTTTTAACAAAACTAATAATATGATAGTGATGTTAAAATAAATCTTTGATAGTAAATTGTATCCCTATTTGAAGTGTAAAATCCACGCTGCACCTACTTAAAATCTAGGCAGTAGATACTTATCTAAAAAGTTAACAGACAAAATTCCTAATACTCTAAATTAATAAGGATTCATATATTATTTACCCTAAAGAATAAAAATAAACCATGCAAGTTCGACTCGAGCTGACGACGAAAGCAAAGAATCCACAAACAGTCATAAATTTCCGCTCATTTTTTCAGGAACCACTCGACGATACTTGGAAAGTGTTAGCCATCACCGCGGAAACACGTGTCTGATCATCTATTCTTGGGATTATAAAAAATATCTTAAATATTAATAACTCAGCAAAAGTATTGAATATCAATACCATTTTAAATAGTAATTTTAAGTTACTTATTTAATGTTGTATGCCCTCTGAATTTTTGATTTCAGTCTTCCTTGTTGATTTAATAAATAAATTTAGTTAATTTTAAATCGGCGTTAGTAGTTAGTAGTAATCGTTAGTTAATTTAGTTAATTTTAAAAATTTAATTTTAATTTTGAATCTGTTAATCTCTGGGGTCAGTTTTCAGAAAATGACTAAATAGTATTAAATAAACGATTATGATCCACGAACCGCAAGTCAAAATGGTTTTCTGAAATCGAATTGACTACGACGCTAAACGTCATAAAATACAATTTAAAAAAAATCTATTAATACAGCTGCCCTAGGTTTAATACGAAATACACATCCGTGTTTAGACTTACATTATTATAAAATATCTATTGTAGTCTATTGTATGATCTAACAATTGGTTAAACAATTACATAAAAGATGAATTGTTTCATCGTGGAAATGCAAACAGATATGCGTACCTACCTACATCGGACCTACACCATATTCGATAGAATATATCGAGGGTATAGTGCTAAAACCCAATAAGGCTAACATTGTTACTTTCGAAATGTTCAAAGTTAAAGTTTCTAAACAAGGGGAATTTATTGGGTTTTACGTCAACTAACTTTTTTTACACTGAATTCATCTTATTTGATTACACTACTAGAAAGAGCGCAAAAAACTGATCAAGATAGACTAAAAAAGCATTTTTAGATTGTTTTGACACTTATTGGGTTTTAGCACTATACCCTCGATATTGAACTAGGTATTTTAAACGACTTAGAAACCTATTCGTGTCATCTAACGAGTATTAATTCCAAGTATTATTGTTATCTATGTATAAGAGACAGCAGTTATCTTGAACAAACTCATTCAGCTATTTTGTCGTAAAAGAAAAACATCCAAAGTTTCCACACATTCTTAATTACAAACTTTCGCATTTCTAATATAAGCAGGAAAGGATGGTAGGATGTAGGTGTGTAATGTGTTTAGTGAGCCTAATGTTCGCTTAGCGGAAACCAGTAGTTAAAATCAACTATGGTCATTTCTCGACCCCTATCCGCACCATCTGTCACTTTACAGTTTACACCCACGCCCGTTTTAAAGCATTTTTTACGAAGCGAAAAAACGTAGGATTAACTTGAGTTTGGAATATTCACATGTACGATTCTACGAGTATGTTGTTGGATATACATTATCTAACAATTCAATAAAAAAATGCAAGTAATTTAGGCTTCGGAAGTAGCCATATTATCCATATTTCCCTGTTTCATATTTGGTTTTCTTAAATTCTTATTATCATAACTAGTAACAGACCTTTTTTCCAATGCACTCCTAAATAGTGCATATGCCCGGAACTCGAAAATCCATACAATTCCTTCCTCTGACTAAAATCAGAGAGATTCATGGTTGACATTGATACAAGACAGGCACTTAACGGTATCCGTCATTTTGATACAGATCACACTCGGTAACAGGAAGGGAAACTAATGTTTTAAGGGGTTGGACTGACGACAGACCCCCATTAGCAAGTTAACAATTTGACAGCTTGACGACTACTTAAAGCCGATGTTGATGTGTAGCGACCGAGTGTCCCTACTTTCACACGATTAGCTTTCGACGAATTAACAACGTTCTACAATCTGATGACGGATGAAAAGCAGCTCAAATATTTGATTTTATGTCTCTTTCAGATGTTACACGGCTAATCTTGCAACGTTTTATGAAGTTTAAGTTTAAGAAGAGGTGAGAGGTAGGCAACGATTTGCAATAACATGACATACCTACACATACAATTCTCATTTGCTGAGTCATTTAAAACAAAACTACAACACAGGTTTTTAGCATTTACTAAATTTTAATGATAAATTCTTATGTGACCTATTAAGGTTTATATTCGGTAATTATCTTTGGTCACTTTGGAGAAAGAAAATAAAGCCGGTATTGTATTGAGATTTGAAACTAATCGAGGATTATAAAATATAACCAAGGACTAAAACACTGGAACATTCGGCGAGTTTTAAAATCACTTTCCATTCATTGTTCCATAAAAGACCGGTTAGATATACGGAGAGATTCCACTTAATATTCAAGGGTGATCTAAAAGGCGCGGATATTGGTTCTTACAATATGCAGTATCCATTAACACTTCCAGATAACAAGTGACGAGTGACAGTTGACACTTATCGCCTCAACTGACAACTGTCAATAGTGATGATGAATGCTTTCCACAACGCGGGGGAATGCGGAAATGGATTTTGTCGCTTCTATGCTATTGTTTTGTCGTCACTCGTCAGAGTTCAGTAGCTTTGTAGACGCTATAAAAACTTGATACGCCATAATTAGTAAGCTTAGCTGATTGGATTTAAGTAAATTCTTTTAAATTTGTGCATTTTAACTACTTAAACATCGAAGTTGATTGTGAATCGAAATGAAAATATCTTATTATTTTATATTATCCGCATTTCGAAAACTTTTATGTACTCGTCAATTAAAGTCTTTATTTACTAATAGTTGACATAATATTAATAAGCCTACTTCATGTCAAATCGTTTTTCATTGTATATCTTTCTTAGTGTCGAGACACACACTTCAACAAAAGTAATACAAATTTAACCGACTTCATTAATAAACAAAGGAGTTTTAATGATGCTCAAATATTAAAAACAACATAAAGTAGGTGCAACATCCTTCCAGTTCGTGCTAAAATAAAGTAAACAGTATCGATCATCGATTAAATCAGACCAAGTGCTAATAACACACGCTGTTCATTCACGTGTTTCCTTTAATTGATTTCTTGGTAATGAGAGCTATGGCCCCTCGTCCTTCGTTGTTTTCCGCTCTATGGAAATCCAAAGTGACTCATGATTGCAATTCGAATAGCATCCAGATATTGAACCGCCCCCGTCACAGTTAGTTTAAAAAATATTGGTTATCAAGTTAATTTATTTATTATATTTTACAAGGATTTTGGCTTTTTATAGCCTAATGGAGCTGGGATGATTTCTGCTATTGGATAACAAAAAATTAGGTATTGAAATCCATAAGAATATGGGAACTTCTATTTTCCCACAGATTTTAGATCATTCATAAAATAAACAGGAACTTTGCGTTTATTCGTAACGAGTATAAATGACTCATTTCAAACGTATTTCTATCGGTAATTATGATCAACAGCCTGCGAACTAGAAGCATTAAATTATTATATTTGAAATAGATAAAGTATGCCTATTGAAGATTGGCACTTGAATGAAAATCACGTCTTCACTGTCACATAAACAATCTGTCGTTACCTCACGATCTCCCAATAAGGTTTGAAGCAATCTGAACCTTTGATATGGCTGTCACCTTGTAAACGCCACTTAATATGGTTGATGTATCACTAAGGGTACCTCGATCCTCGCCTCGAATGGTCATCATTACCGGTCCATTTATATGGATACAGTAATTTATCACCTTCAGAGGCCAATGACTCAAGTAAACTTGGCAACAAGTCGAGTGTGAAGTCGATCAGTCATTTATAAATTGCGGGTGTTTTAATCACTAACTCACCAATAGCCAAAAGTTATCGGTCTTTACCAAAATATTTAGGAGTGTTTCAATTTAAGGGAATGTTGCAGTTGAACTCACTAAACCTAGTTACAACACTGCAAAAAAGAAATAAACTATGGGATAAGGTGAATTGCAGTACGAGAAAAATGGTATGTATTCAAAGTATTGAATACATATGTATCGTTTCATGATTGTGTCAAAAATAAAAAACTAAATTACCACCATGATTTTATTAGTTGTTGAAACCGTAGGCGTCGCCACTACATGCAACAAGTCACGATTGATGACAATCACCATTCACCGGGTACTCAATTATACGAGACAGTCAAACAATTCTAATAAGAGGTTTGGATGTCAATTAGAAGTGATCGACCCGACTTTACTACCAAATTAGAATGGCTTTAAACGTGTAACCATTATACTATGTTTATCTTGTACGAGATAGTCAAATAATTCAGATTTTAGCACTTACAAAGTACTTGATAACAAATATGGGCAATGTAAATAGACAGCACATTTCGGTTTAGCCTCGTAAATGTAGAGTTCCATATTAATCAAACAGACAGTCATTACAGTAGATAACTTGGTGGGTGCTGTTTATTTGTTTAGGTAGCTGAATAATAGGCATGAAATTCTTAAATCATATTGGACTAGATACTAATTAAATGACAAAAATAGTCTTTGTACCAGACATTCTCATCCATAGAGCTGAAACGACTAGTTCAAAATAAATTATGCATAAAATATTCTCTAAATATTTTCAGCCGTTGTGATTGTGTAACTTTCACATTCCGTACACACTTAAATATAATATTAGTAGGATAAATAAAAATAGTATCGATCGCCACGTGCGGTCCATTGATCGCGCTATGGAGGCGTAGTGGGGGATTCATTCATTGAGCGCTCACGCCCATTGTACAAATGAACGCGACCTCGCCGCGGACCACGCCATATGCCATCAGACTTCGACGAAGCATCGTTCACACACGTCGCAGAATGCACCTTTCTCAAACCACACGTCATAATCATAAATTATTTGGATGTCTCGCAATATCAAACAGAATCGAGCCAACGAACTCCGGCGACCGCATTGTTACTGAATGTATATCATATTTAAATGTAAAAGTGATCTGGGCTCATATGTGTCCTGATTCCGTTTTATTGGATTTTCAAGCAGAACCAATCAGCCTACACGTTTACTAATATTGCAAGTTATCCATGAAACTGTTTGGATGTAGGTACATATACCTCTCCAATCGAAAAAAGATAAATAAATGCATATCAAAATGGGAAATAAATAGAAAGCACAAAGCGTTTTAGATCTCAATCCAACCGATCTTAGATATCTCTAATTTAAGACAGGTTGTAAATGTTTCTCATTTCTCATGCAGTAAATCTTTTATGGTTGATAACCCATCGGATAGGTAAACATAATTCACACGTTTCGATCTTTCACTATGATTCAGCGCATTCAGAGATTGACAATGAAAACGAAAACGTCCAAAGCGTGCCCGCACACCTAAAAAAGTATTGACAATACTTTCGATCGAGGAATGTACAAAAAAATTCCATGTTAAAGAAAGTGTTAATTAAAAACCCATTTTCAAAAATAGCATGTGCATGTTTTAGAATAAATAATACTTGAAAAACTTAATTATATTTTAGGGTCGAGTTCTAAAATCGTATAATGTTAAAAATATTAATTTAAACATCGTAAATCTACTATTCAGGTGGTATTTTTAATATATGCAATGAATTAATTCAAATTTCTTTCATACTTTTACAGGTTTGATGCTGCCTGAAACTACTTTTTTTCATATCTTTTAGAGCAATACATAAAACTAAACTCAGTTCACGTAAGCACCAGGAGGCATATACAAATAACACAATTTTAATATCCAAAAGTTTTTGGTGCATATTACTCAAACGATATTATTGCTATTTTTTTCTAACATTCTATTTAAATTGTTATGACTTTTAAATCCTATCACTGCTTCTGTCGCAAGTATTGACAATACTCTTTTAGGTGTCGGGCACGCATAGAAGAAATAAGCAGGAATGACGATTACGCAGATGGCAAAGGAAACCTACATTAAACAACCTATTGAGTAATAATGTAGGTAAACTGATTTCTGTTTAGTGAATTAGGCAAGTGTTAATATTTGCGAACACCTACATCCGTCAGCCAGGCCTTTGTGGACCGTGCCCGAAACAAGTCAATAGACTCCCACTTGGTTTTACTGCCTAACTAGCGTAAAGAACGATGTGGACTAAAAAAGTACGGGGGCGACTCGATTTTGGCGAATAAACAATCAAAGAAACTTAAACGTATTAAGTAGGTACATATCTAGGATAAAACACTAGAGAAGATCAAAGTTTCACTTTTCTTGCAACGTTAGGTGGATTTATTTGAATGCACGACGCAAAATATATGGGAACGTATAAATAGATATCGCTCGATATTTTGATAAACAAGCTTTACAATACTCAGAAGTTCTTATTTACCTAAAGATACAATAATGCTACAATGTATTCTAAGATGACGAAACCTCATAAATTTGTGAAACTAGAAATAATATTTTGTAAACACTCAATACAATAACAGAAACATAAAACAGAATCTAGAATTGGTAAAGGAAGCATTTTCAGACATTTCTGAAGCTTGTTTGGCAACGTCCAAATCCGCTTATCTACAGGATCGTTAACTATGTCGGTTCCTCATTCTAAATCGCAGTCATAAATTTCAATTGCAACAGGAACTTACATATTCTTCCTTTCGAAGGCAAGACTACGTTGAAATATGCAATATAATACGAGATTTATGCGGATAATCCCAAGGTACACGATATTTATTCAATGCAACACTTTCTAGTGCTAACGCAAGCAGAATCTGGATTCGCTGTGGTACGCAAAAGAATCAGCACATCAGACAAGGCCCGGGACGAACGACCTCTAACTCCGCAAAATGAATACAAACAACCTAATCGTCGTCGACCAATGTGACCCGACTCACGTAAATCATGGGAAAATAACTTGCAATTCTAATGCACGGGAAATAAGATCTTACGATTACGTTTTCGAATTGATGACCTCATACAACGAAATTTGGTCCGCGAAAATGGTTCATTTGCATCCTCATTGACAGTTAGTCGATAACTCATTGTTACGATTTGTTCGCGTCGAAAGTGCCTCGGCCTTTGAATGGACCGAATGCTTACACGCGCTTCCTGTGCGAGTAACGTAGTCGTGAAAAGCGTTGCCTGTTTAATAAATTTAATATTCACTGTTATAGTGCCAGTTATTACAACAACCTTACGTACAAACCACTCAGCATTGACCATGATCTGGCGATGAATGTCAAAGGTTACTTACATTGATCTTACTTCCGTCTACTTCTTGATTGCTTATTATAATATTAAAATTTGTATCATCATATTATGCTTGGTCGACATTTTGGATTAGCATTGGACTCTACCGTGTGCACTACCGATACGTATCCATGTAGCACTTGTATATTGTAAATTCCACAGTGCAGTTCCAAAGATGGTTTGATAGAACACTTTAATCAACAAAGTTACAACAACATGGAGTATCACTAAGATGTTGGATGATTAAAAACCTACAAATCCAGACTTAACATTACTTTATTATTAAAATAAATGAAAGCTTTACCTTAGCCTTTAATAATAATTGTTTAAAAGTGTTTTAGGTATACAAACAGTTGTTATAACGGGGTGGATTGCAGTAGTAACTGGGGCGTCACATTCTCACGAAGTACCGTTCTTTCAAGCCTTGTCTACGCAGGGAACGGATTTATCTTTCTGCAATACTTCCTTTCATTTTGTACAATGCTCTCGTGTGAAATTTTCCTGATTCAACTTGGAAACAATAACGCAATTATGAGTCTTGGGTGCTTTATATCCATACCTGACTAATTAATAAGAAATTTTCAAGTAATACTGTATGCAGTCACAATTAAAATAAAAAGTAAATTTGATTCATTTTGACCCGGTTCGATAAAGAATAGGCTGACCATCGACAATCCCATTTAGTTTAACTGATTTGTTTTTTTATCTCAAAACATTGAGTTTAACTACCTTTTACTTTCACAAACCCACTTAAAAACTTCAACTTTATAGTGGAACTTCGATCAATCTTCGACGAGATAGAATTGAAAGCTCCTATTAAAGTAATAAAGCTGTCACATTAAGCCGTTTCGTGCGAGTGGCCGTCCCAGATGGAGTCATGTTACAAGACACTTTATACTCCGATATCTTACCGTATCTGAAGAGCTTCGTGTCCATGACGAACGACACGCCATAATTAATATGCCTTACCGACTCAGATTCAATTTCTTATTAATTGAATGCCCCTACAGAAGGTTATGTAAATTACCTACAGTATTTCTTTCTGTTTCTTTTGTAACTTATTTCATTTCGATGCTGTCGACGGTCTCATCGTTTATCGTTTTGAAACAATCCGGAATGTTAGCCATTTAAAACATTGAAGCCATGCGGGCTCTTTATTGAATTGAAATGTATTGATGTGTGGGTTCGAATGTTTCTTGAATTTATGTGATTTTCAAGAAATACCTATTCGACACTTAGCGTTCGATTGTGCCATCTATGTTCCAATCAAAACATCGTAACAAATGTAGGTACTTATAGTTATAATTAGACCAATTTCTAGCGTGAAGAAAACCGTGAGAAAATTAACAATAATTAAATACTATTCACATCTTTATATCAATGATACAAAAACAACTACAATTATATTAGTCACATTACAAAAAAATATAGGTGATGACCAGCGGCAGGTACAGAGAATAAAAATGACTCAATCACACTTCCAAGGACGGTTGTACAATCGTAAGTCCAAGTGAGGCAGTGATTAACATAGCCTCTGTGACCGGATGTCGATCAGTAGTCTTTGGTCAACGTGCCTGTAGTGCACTACTACTTTATTATTTGTTCTGACCTTGCTGCTGACAAACCAAGGCTGTTTCATGGGTGAGAAACTAAGCCAAACATATCTGACCAACATATCTGTCGAGTAAATTTTAAGTTTTATGAAAAACATGACGCACGTTCGAAAAATTATGTATGTGATGATTAACGAAATACAGATTTGTATACAAAATTAATTCACCGGAACACCTAATTGTTTCGTAGTATGAAATCTTTAAATATACGTCACGTTATACATAAAACATGACTGAATTAATAGCAACGAAAATTTTTAAGACGAACGCAAATAGTTGAAAAAACTGGTGTTAAGGTGTATATTATTCTAATGTATTTCGACGTAGTTGGTACGTAAACGGTCTCATGTATAATGGAATGTATTTTCCAGAATAACTATAAAATTGAGACAGCGAGGTATAAAATTTGGCATATGCACTGTACAGCCATGTCGGCGTCGTCACATCCGGCCCGATGACCGTGCGGTTGCGCAAGCGCCTACCATTTACCAACATGGGCATTGTATGCAAAACGATCCGAGCCGTTCGCCAAATACCAAACGACACTAACGGTATCGATATTTACTGATCGTGGGACGTTCCATATAAAGTGTTTCAATGCTTCTCAACGGGAAAATCGAACAAAAAACAAAATTCATTATTTACTTTTGTGACTTGACACCGTATCATGCTTAGCTTTCTTATAGTTAGCATTATGCTGAGCTAATTGTTCATTTACTGATATTTTTTTCGCGATATTCTGATAAACTATTCAGTTATATCTACAACAGATGCTGCATGGTTGTTCTTTCTTTCAAGTCTTATATTTATTTCCGGACAGCCGATGCCGCGATGTTATACGATTATCTCAGAGCCGTTGCTGTGTACACTGAAAACACAAAAGGCTGAAATCACACACCCGGGATACAAATGATGTTTACCCAAGCTCGGACGGACAAACACACAAGTCTTTTGAAATCCACGCAGTCCGCTGTACGCGATATCAAAAGCACCGGAAGGATTTTAGAGGCCCTTCTCAGCATCCGAACGTTTCCTAAACTTGGATGTGATGAATGACTGTTAATACTTTGTGTAAACTCGTATAAACTCACGGTTATTTAGTTATGAAAACAAACGTGTCCGTATACATCCAACGACGGGGCATTAAAAACTTTTTTGACAGATTAATCCGTTATACAAAAATATTAGATATATCCAGTTACACATAAACGTTAATATTATAATATGATGTATTCTGTTTCTTTAAACCCGGGGCCTCAATATTCCCGTGAAACAAATCCTGACCGGCACCGGACGTCCGTCTTTGTCGATATTCTTACATCAAAGAGATCCAGTGAAGACGAAAAGCAAATCATTTTAAATCCTATTACGATAAAGCAAAGAACGTTTTTTCTGGTTTTAGTCAAAGCTGTCGTAAATCAGTTCTTATACATTTTGTCATTTGAAAAGATGATTGAATTGCATCAGTAGCGATAAAATAACGGATACGGAATTATATTGTTACCCACGAAGTTGATAAACCTGTCTAGAGTCTGATTTTTTTTTGGATTATTTAAAAAATGTAAATTTATGATATCGTTTATGTCTTATTATATTTAAATTATTGACTTTATTTACATTTTACAACAATGCTTTAAAACGAAATTTGATAATTTCTGGAAAAACCGTTATATAAAATTTACAATTTGAACTCGACGCTCGCTCGCTGAGTCGACGCAGGGGCACTGTTCTTACAAAGTCTTAAGTTGTTAGTGAGTTGTCAATAGTCCAAATTAAGATAAGATGTTTAAAAGATGTTAAGAAATAGATAATATCTTTAATTTTGTCACTTCACGTGAGTCGAGAGCGGTCACTCGTGCACTTTTCGTAGGCGTCGCCCACGTCCGTTCGTTTCCGCTCCGGACCTTAGAGATGAGACGAGATGTACCAAACCATTCCCTGTGATGTACTAACCAAATACTCATTGCCAACATCCGCGTTAATAACAGAAAAAAACAGTTCCTCACGAATGCTATGCAGTTTATTAAAAATATCAGACGTCTCTCCGTTCAATGGACTGTTAAATTAATTTAAGATACGCGTCGACCTTGGGCGAAGTGCGCAGCGGACGTCGATGGTCGTAAAATAAAAACGGCTCTCGCAGTCTTAGAGACAAACAGACAGACGACTGTAATATATGGCGAGACGTTCAAACGATTGGCGGCCGATACCTCTACCGTCAGAATGTCGGCATCCGGCATTCAAGGTGACACGGTCCATCCTTGCAGATCCGGTCTCGGCTAAACTAAGACAATAGGGGAAGGGAGAAAATTTTATATAAACAACTTCTTTCTCTCCCAATACTGTCGGTTGCTATCCAACTTAGTTGTCTTACTTCCTTTTAATTCCTAGGACGAGTACCTACTTATCTAATATATAACCTAACAATATATATCTATTATTCTACCATAACTCTTGCCTAAATTTAACATTCTTCACCGTTTTCATATTATGCATATAAGACAACAAAGAGATGCGCACATTTCTGTAGAAAGTTAAAGTAAATTAAAGTAATGTATTATTCATAGAATGTGTCCAGGCACAGTTGAGATAGACGAGATGGCGGAGGCTGGATCTCGTTAAATTGAATTAGAGTAGCAGCAGTGGATCGCCCGCGCAGTTCGTCGACCGGTCGCCCACCACTCACCATATATATTGATCCCATTCAGTAGATCCTTACTGATTGACAAATCTAGCCGTGGGTGTGCCACCCATACTTTGTACTATCTAACTAAACGTAAAATATACCGCATTCTCTACAATGTGATTGTAGGTTAGGCAATTCCGAAGAGACAGTTTTAAAAAATAGCGTAGGGGTGAATATATCGGAGGCCGAGCGTGGGTATAGAGCGGAGGTGTAGAAAGAACTCCCTTTAACGAACTCGTCTATTCTCTAGTTCGTTTCTTCGCCAACGTATTTTTTTACAGCAATATAAGCTGCAGTCTTGCATAATGTAGAGACGCCGAGTCTATGAAGTAAATCTTATATTATATAAACTAGAAATGTTTTCATAAATAGATATTTGTCTCCAATACGTGTAGCAATGTTGTGTTGTATCTAACAAAAAGGTATCCTCGATCGATATCATTCAGTCGTAAATGAACCTCAGGGTTTGTGTCATTTTTAATCACTGTCTTTACAAGTGATATTATTTATTTACGGATTCAAGGTGTAGTTATTTTTATTCCTACTTTATGTCGTTAAATGCAGAATTACTGTTATTCGTATTTAATAGGTAGTAAACCTTGAGAAACGTTAGATTTAGTAGGAAGTTATTCATTTAGTGTCATCACGGTTTCATTCATCATTCTTAAGTTAAATTAAAAATTTATCGCCGTGAATTTTTTCAAGAACATAAGCTGCTTAAGAACCCGTTTAGGCTCTCAGTTATATTAATGTGGTACGACGGCTAATCGTGAATCGACTATCGGCTTTATAATAATCAGCTGTTCGAGTAATATTAAAATGTGATAAACCATAAATCAAAAAAATAAATTGATTGTGGTCGTGTTTTTAGATCATTTACCTGTTTAGACAGGTTATTGAGTTCTACAAAAAGCACAGATGATTAAGAAATTGTTTATTGTCTAAATAAAGACTATTATGGACAATGATGATCTTGTTAATAATATCCTCTCGAAATTCGAATCAAAGTGAACTGTAATATGTAATTAAAATTCAAAAATAGATTAATACAATTTGTACAATCTTAAACCTTTACAGTTTAGTAACAAGCAATCCTGTCTAACTAATAACATTCCAATGCAGGGCAATTTCTGTAGGATATCCGCTTGACTACTCCCGACATCCACAGGTATTTGTTTATTTTAGTTGCATTGCGAATCAAATCAGAAGTGTCTAGGGTCATATTTTGAAATCTAGAAGTATAAGGTCAACGACAACGGAGAGAAGCGTATAAAAGTACACATACCTGTCACCAAGAACAATGATTATAATCCGTTGAGTGGATTATAAAGAGGACCATAACCTAAAAATCAAGTATAGAATGTGTGCCTGGATTCACCGCTGAAAGTGTGTTTATAGCATCCGCTTTCCTGCCGTGTTCCGACGAAAATACCGTTACGCCCGCACAACAAAACTCCATTGATTTACATACGCAAATCATGACGAATTGGCCACAATGCACGTCCGAAATACAATGTTGCTTCAACATCCATGCAAACATAGTAATTTCGTTTTCCATTTCATCTGCATTTATGTTTATTGATCAGATTGTTTTATTATTAGGATCGTGTTGTTACAGTATATAAAACTTCGGATCAAAATATACTTAAAAAGATTAATTTTATTCACCAGAGCAGTAGTGCAACATTATTATATTTCAATATAGAAAACGTAATCTTGATGTTGAAGTTTAATTTCAGCTCGTTTAAAAAAACAAAAAGTAGAAAACGAACTGAATGAGCTAATTGAATTGTGAATTAAATTTGCAGTTTGTTTCGAATAGATGCGGCGGAAACACGCCCAACAAAAACAGACCAACACAGGAAAGTTTAAAAATTTTACACTCGTTAGTGCATCCGGCGAGATACGATAGCTCGAGCAACCTTTTTGCTCCAGGTTCGATTTAAAAAGAAATAAACCGATCAATTGAACGGCAAAGCACATTACGAGGTAGAATATACTGTCGCGGCGGGAGAGTGGGCAGGTTGCACGCAGGCATCCATGAATGGCCCTAACGAACTCGCTGACCTTGGCAGGCCGACCCTGCAGCCTCTAGGTACACGTACTGAAAACATCTCGCCAGCTCGGGAATAGTTTAATATTTCTAGTTATCTATGGATATTTCACAAAACAAACAGGAAGCGATTAAAGTCTCATTGATAGAACATAACAATTTGTATGGAAAGTCACATCTTATTTACGATCCTTTGATTGGATCACTAGATCACTGATTAACCAATATGCGACGTGCTTTGGGATCACAATTCACATTGGAACAGGAAATAAAACTAGTCCATCTATATCAAGGACGTTTATCAATAAATTTATATCTTCATTCAACACTGTTAATAAATGTAAGTATTTATGAATGACATTAGTTCAATCCTTTTAGGTAGGGAGGGATCTGTCCTTTTCATGGCAGAATTTTATGTTTAGTTTCACCGAAGTGTAAACTTATATATTATCGTCCTTGAAGGATCCTGTATTGACATGCTAACCTACTTGGCTTCGTGTCTACGCATATTGACAGGGGATTATCGTCTCACCTCAAACTACACTACTTACGAACACCTGGTAATTTAAATAACGTTATTTTTCTATAATTTTGTTCGTTCCCCCTCTTGTTTCAAATGGATATTGTAGCAGTTTCAGAAGTTTTTCTGTATGTTGACACTCAGATCTGTATAATATTTTGTTTACCAAATAATACTTGCAACAAAATGCCTAACTTAAGTAAAAAATCACAATAATAGAAGATCGTGACAGTGGGATCCAATAAAGAGTTTAAAGGGTCAGTTCGTGATTTATGATTGAGAACGCTTAGAATAACATAGAAATAATAAAAAACCGAACACAGATTCACGTTAATGAAACATAACAAACGCTAGTCATTTCACTTGGTGTCAGTTAAATTTCCGTTGCGAATTTGTTCAAGAACATTGACCTGAATTCGTCCATTGAAACTTGTAAGATCTAACATTTTAGGTATCTTACAAAAAGTATTCCGTAATCACAGTTAAGTACCATCAACAAATCGAAAATAGAAGATATAGGAACGCGAACAATGCCTCATTAAAATCTGTTGTAGCCACCGTTGAATTAAGGAAGTCAATATCTATTAGTCCCTTACAATAGGTGAGCGACATCCGAAGCTCATTACTGTTGTTAGTTTCCGCTAACGATTTGCAACTTGCGACCAAATCGCTGCTTATCGAGACATCAGTAGGCTCGTCACATAAAAGAGGCAAGTCTGCTTACTGACATTCAGTCGAATTCTTCTCAAATTGTTAAGATTAGAATCGATATTTACGCTAACGTATGGGGTCTAAAGTAAAATATGGACTATACAATAATTCTTCAGACTTTTGGGCTTTCTTTATTAAAATATAATTACGTCCATTAGGCAGATAAAATGTTACAGATTTATTGTTTCTATGCGAAAAAGTTTTTCGGAAAAACCAATTACCAGAATTATTTTACTTAGAAAATTTAACTTCTCTATCTGGATATTTATAGTGCGATACTGAAAAGATCACCGCACAGAAGAAAATGAGTTTAATGCGTTCGTTTTATAGTTCGTTTTATAAATTCCATGACACCCTTTAAACAAATAAAGGTTGTTAAAATTCACGTAACTTATTAGCACTCAGTCACTCGAAGCTGATTAAGTAATATACGGAATAATAAATAAAGCGTCGTCATACTTTGTCTACAGATATTTTCTTTTAGTGTGGATCTGTTTGTAGTAATAGTGCCATTGAGCTATAATCGCGCCAGAAGGTGCGTAAGCAAATACGACCTCGACGTGTTCTTGTTTACGGATACTCAAAGGAAACATTTTATAAATGAATTAGAAAAAATAACACGACATAACGTGTGTTTATAACACTAAAAAATTCGATGCTCGTACCCACCTATTAGAAAAACTTATTTATTGTTTACAAATAACCTCGCAAGTTTAGTACGAAAACACGAGGGACGGCCTTATGACGTGGAAGCTTTTTTCTACACACTATGCAAATAAAACGTGACGACACATATGTGTACGAATGCACGTGATCCATAGAACCGATCTTAGGGGACTTAATACAAGCAAACAAGATCTGTTTTGTACAAACATTGCATGTTATCTTGGCTTTTACAGGCACCCATTATCTGAGCACGCCGCCACGCCACCTATGATGCACGTAGTAGCAGCGAGTGTAGAATGTATTTTGAACTTAGCGTGTGTTTGTCAAGTCAATATTTGTCGCATGCCTTCGTGTGTTTAAGAGACTAAGATTCTAGATTTTACATAAAGAGGGTGTTGAAAGCCGATAGTCAAACATGTGAATTTTAATATGCAAGGCTGCCAGATACATATTTCTCAGGAATAGTTTACTTATCCTCAAAAAGTATGGTGAGCCCGTAATTGATTAAATTAATATATTTTTAGAGGACAGCATAATACATACAGCGGAAAGCGCATAATGACTTCCGTTCATTGGACAACGAGAATCGTCAAAATTAGAGGACGTGCAGAACCCACCAGAGTTAAATTATTGCGATTGAGAGGTTTGATAACATTTGTTTGACATTTTTTTCAGATCAACTCAAGAATGTAACAATATATTATGGAGATATTATTTCATAATTTTAATGTGCTAAGACTAAAGTCGCTGAATGCGTTGTAAATCAAAACATTTTGATAAACCCGGGATAAACCAAAAGAGATTTATATCGGCTTTGATAAGCGGATATGGGAGATGCGGTCGACGTAGCGCAACTGGTCCAGCTTTCATCAACTAGCGATTCTAATTCTGATCTATCCCGCAGGTTTCCTGTGCTGCCATAAGCCGGAACATGTTACCGCTTACCGACACTCATAAATATACTTCACAGAATTTATAGTAGGAGAAATAGCCACGTAATCTATTCACTTTTGTGTAATATTTAGATTACATTTAGCCAAGAACTTTATTCCGTTACAAACAAGTTGACTCTAAATATTCTTAAGTACCTTTTATATGCTCATTATTTTGTAAAGTCCTGTTAACTTTGCACTGAAGATATATTCCCACAGTTGAATTGGTAATCTGTTCGCATCCGTTTTACAGGTTACTAATTGCGCAAGTTAACACCTATTGTTTCCGTCGATGAGTGCGTTCTTTCCATTCGCTGCACCCGACGCGCCCATTCAATGCTTCTACGAACGACTTCGATTGCTTAGTTCCCAGGACGGCATCTTTGAACGATGTATCGGCTGTATTCTCTTCGCCTGCGATTTTAGCGAATTGCAGAAAACAAGGAAAATTAGATGATATATGTTTGGCCTTATATCCTAACAAGAGGTACAGAGTAAAAGTTTACAATAGAAGGATCAACAGCACTCTTTTTAATGGTAGTTTTTGGTTTAAATCAAGACATTAACATCAAGTCGGTCACAGTCCAAATAGCCGTCACGGGAACTGAACAGAATGCATAACATAATTACTTACGACTGAGTTAGCGTTTAATAATACTAAACTTACACGGGAAAAAATTGTGGAAAGATGTTAAAACATTCTCTTTGAATGTATTAAAAATGTAAAAAAGTACGTATTTCCTTCACTCAAAACTGACAACACAACTCCCATTTTTTTTAGGTTTGTATCCCCTACCTATTCTATTACTACAAGATAAAAAGAAATACATGGATAATTACTAAATCCCATTAAGATAAGCGGATCCTGATTAATGTTAGGAACGGGTCGTCACTAATGTGAAATCCTCACGACTTCAACATTTGGTCGTCTCCCTGATGTCGCGATACAGGAAGCTGGGGCTTGGGCTCAGGGCACGCTACACGATATCCCTTTTACGCAGACCAATTAACGGACCTCGTCGGACCGGATGTGAGTATACACATGCATTAGCACCTACACCCTTTTACTAATCTTTTTATGGAAACTCAAATATATTATCGTGCGAAATCTCATAACTGGCGGTCATTTAAAGATTTTGGTGAGAGATAAAGTCAGTTAGATTCCGTTTTTTACTTATTAGTATTCATTCTCATGGACCCATTTAAACGATAAATCAATCAGCATATCAGTTGAACTGGATAACTTTTATAAAAATTCAAATTTATTTACATTTACTCATCTCCCTCCCAGCTTCTGAACAGAGTAATTGTTAAATACCCTACACCATACTTTTTTATTTACACACATTTAAAATTGTACATACAGGATTTCTATTATTAGATTTTAAATGAAACCGGAAATGCAGCCCGTGCTGCCAATTACGGAACCAAGGTATAACGGACGTATGCTACTTCCGTTTTTCGCTTGAGCGGCTTCCACCCCACGACAGGGGTTGTTCCGGAAGGGACAAATATTAATAAACGCTTAAAAGTCAACCGATTCTTTGTTCCGATTCTCGGGACTTCCGTTCTTTTGTTTGTAGCTTAGTATTCTTTAAAGGATTTTTTGCATAAAGTTAAGCATTTTGAGTTAATCCACTAAAATTGAAACAAACCATGATGTGTTTAAGATTAAAATAAATTAGGGTTATTTATATCATATTGTTGATTCTTCTACTTTATTCAAGGATCTAAAAGATGGCTAGCCTTATGCTGCTAACATGCCGAAATAAAGATAATACTTATTACGAAAAAGTTTTCGATGTTAAGATCTCGTCTTATCGTTTTAATAGTGTAATTAAGATAAAATTAAACATAGATAGGTTAAATGATTTATATGAACTAATATACAAACAAATGTGTGAGATGAATTCATGCGTTGTTGGGCTCGTGAGCGCATACCCCATTACCGGTCGAACGTATAAACTTCGAACATAATTTATCGTTTCCTTTCCATGTTTTTCACTCGCCAACAATACTCGATTCCCAATGTGTGAAGTTAATGTCTTTACGAGGTGCCGAAGAGTAATTTGCTTTAACGATGTTGTGGATACCATTAAACACCGTCTCATTTTGTATTAAAATCGAATAAAACGCAATACTTATCGTTTAAAATTCAAGAATATTCTATTGAATCTATGGAAGAACAATAGAATATGGTATTCATTTTTGGAGTGCAAAGTTCGACCGTGAGAAATTCTCTCACAGTTTCTTTTGCTGTTGCAATGCTTGAGATAATGAGTGAAGTTGAAAACAATTGAATAGTTTCGTGCAATTAAAACTAGTTATTTTAAATCTGAACTTTAACTTGACTCAAGAGACTTTACCTTTCATAAATTGCATTTACTGATACGGTATTCTTATGATTTGCGCTATAGCTACAGCTTAACTGCCTAATTAAATTATAGATATGGAATAACAAAAACAATGTAACATTATACATCTTATAATTAAACTGAACAATTGTGAGAAAATTCAACAGGATGTAATTTGGAAACGAAATAATGCAGGATTACACAATTACTCACAACATGTTCTTCAAATATAAATTTTATGTTAAAGGCAGCTTCCAACAAATAGAACTTATCAAGATTAGGGAGAGTAAGATTTAGTAATAATTATCCAGTAATGAATACCCATTTCTCCAGACCAATTCAAATAAAGCGGTTGTAATCTTCCCAGCAAATAGGCGACAATAATAAACAGCTATAATATATTCTTAAAACTCATCTACATGTAAATGCGTAATGTCTGCGTACATTTCACAATTGACCAGTACTGGCCCACACTGCAATTTCCGTTCAAAGGCAAAGTACTTGATAATTTTACGAGATAACCCCACATTCTTGTCAGTTGACTTCCTCAATTAAATCAGTAATTGTAGACAGAATAATATTTGTTTCTGATTTAGAAATTTAAGATGAAATATTTCTTGAGTATGTTTGTAATTGAGCAGCTATTAACTGGCTAAAGTTTTTTAAAGATCAAAAGTTTTTTAAAGAGAAATTAATCAAGGGCAATAAGGTATAGTCTTTTGAAGGAAACGAGAAGGAAGTTGATCGTAGTTTAAGAAATGCAGAGGGAAAAGAGATCTTACGTATGATTTAAAGAAAAATGTAATCTTTACAGTATTTTGTTACTATCTTTAAGTGTCATCGTTAAGTGTTTACTAATGTGAATTTTTGCTTTGTATTATTACTGTTTTCTTTTAATATAATCAGACGAGTGCTAGAGAATAAAGGGGCGTGTCGATTTAACATCAGGCGACGGCTCGTTATGATTAATGGAAAATTTATTGAGCGCCGAAACTGACATGAAGAAATTAGCAAAAACTATATATATCCCATATCTATATATCCCACATTTAGATGGGTTATAAAGTTATAATGTAGAAATGGTATTTGGGACACGTTTAAGTGGTCAAAAAACATGAACCGGTTTGAATCGATATTGCACCGATCAATAACAACAGACAAACAATGCAGGGTCATCAATTTCAACACGACGTGAAGTATCGCAAAAAATTGCAACAAACGAAACCAGGTAGAGTCCGTTTAGCGCCCCATCAAAGAGGCTATTGTGCGATGAGGCGCCATTTTAATTGTTAATGAAAATTCGGTAGATAATATTTCTGGACATACTTTTAGTTGTGCGATCGTAAATTACCATTTCACTTCTCCTCTCCGAAGTCAAAAACGTGAAATATTGATGCAATAAAAGTGATTTAGGTTGCTATTGAAACTGGTAATTAAAACCACACATTTTCTTCCCAAAGATCAGTGTGATGATGATGACATTATCCAAAGTGAAAGAGAATGCAAAACATGATAACACGGATATAGCCCATGAAAATAATAAATATACAAGTTGACATCTCAAATCAAAGTTCTAGCATACAGAATATAGATAGAGTATTATCGTCGCAAAATTATATTACATTTTGTTTGTTTACAATTCAGTTGTTCTATACTATACTGTTAATTGAAGATAGGAAGCAGGTAATTTATCATTATTAGGATACTTAAAGAAGGAACGTTGAATAGCATAAAATGAATCTTACTACAAATTTAAAGTTCTTTTTACCACTCATTTCAAATTTATAGTTACAAAGGAGGTCTATTGTTCAATATCTGATTGATTGATTTTAAAATATTACATTTAAAAGACGACCTGTCAGATTCATGTACACCTACTTTATCCAGATTATTACGTGGGATCCCACCTACTCTACAGACTACAAAAGTAGCCTACACTAGTAGTTGTACACGTGATCAAGTTATGTGAAACTTTATTAGCAGAACCTTCGAAATGATAGTGGATAAAAAGAATCCAATTATAATTGCTCACCGTATACGTCAGAAGTGTCTAACCGCGTGCAGCTTTCACAAGAGGGATTTCCTCTTTTTAATTGCCAAACTTCAGCTAATGTCCCGTATCCAGGATAACACAATATTTCAAAAATAAACACAGAATTTTAACTGCCTGGAAAACAACACTAAAAACAAGTACGATTTAAAATTTCGAAACGTCAAAACTAACGACGAGAAAAAATCATGCGCTCGCGCGCTGGCACATTGCTCCACGGCGAGACTGAACGATTTGAACGAAGAAGGCGACCGCGGCACGCGCCGATGGGGACTTCATTCAGAAAAACCGAGTGGCGGGGCGAGGGGCCATAGTCATTCAAGCGATCGCCAACACATAAATAATATTATGATGACCTACGACTAGCGAAACGTAGCAATGCGGTATTCACAAAACACCTAAAATATGTTATTGACTCTCTAAAAACTGTGAAGATGAAACCAGAAATAAAAAAGATTGTGGAATAGCAGGATTGTTACTATTTGTGACTGACTAAATCTGAACAAAATGATTTTATCAAATAGATATAGATAGGAAGAAAACACAGCTAATAGAAACAATTCAAGTCAGGAAAACGTCGGTACAAATCCCATCACACTTGTACGGGGTACTTCCTTGATTCATCTTTAAATCGATCAATTATTTTCAGTTACGGTCAATAACACTAATAAGCCAGTGTCATCATTATTCCCGCTAAGCGTGAAACGGTATAAATTAGCTGATCCCGTTGCACTGCGGATTTACAGCAATAATGACTCCATAAGCAAGAAACAAGATAATAGTCGGCGTCAGTGAAAGGTCTTGATGCAACGACAGAAGTTTATATAACAAGATTGCATGGCACGTGTCTTAACATTATGTAATGATAATATACTGCAATTGGCGTATCTCAAGAAGTGTGCTTAACGTAATTGCATGCACAGGCCAGAGTGACTATTTTAGTCAAAGGCCTTGAAAATTATACCGGTGCAATGTGCAATTTACACGATCTATACGGTGCAATCTTCACATACAACATTATAATCGTCGACGGGGTTAAAACATCATCGACCTTTAAAAAGAAAGAAAGTATACGCGCAGGTCAGAGTGGATATTCTACAGTGCAATTTATAATTTAGATCTATACGATGCAATCCTTACATACGTCATTATAATCCTGAAGAAAAGGGCATTACGACTACCTATATACCACCAACGAATGGAGATAAAGTAAAAAGAGAATTACAATCTTTTCTTTCGTTTATAGGAAGGTTGATTCAGGAATGTTTGTTACGCAATAATTTACATCCAGTATGTTTTAGTTTCGTATATATAGTAGTTACTTAATGAAAGAATTTAATAAGGGACATGAGATTGAACATTGGTGGAATTATTTGAATTGTATAATCGTCTGCTTGCGATCGGCGATCGTGTTATAGGTATTGTTGGTACTGTCAAACTAAGGAGAGACTAATGCTGTATTTTCTCAAACACTGTTCTTCACATCATAAATCTTCAAACAGAGGCGACGATGTTTTTGTTGAAGAATAAATTAAACTCAGTATTTCATAAAATATTCCACACAGGTTTCTTTAGAAATTAACACAGCTTCACAACAAACAACAACAAATGCAAGCGAAACCAAAGTCTACTTCCACTATTAGATAGTTTATAACTGGGCCATATAGAAGGTGTTGAGCACAGTTTCTTCTGGCATAGAACTTTTTCTACAATAAATGCTACTTCGCTCCATCTAGATAACATTTAAAGTTAAACAGATAACTGGCTACTGCGATTTTTTGCTTGAGGTTATCATTTTGATCTACACAAGTTGATCTATTTTGCTTCAGCACTCATTTCCAAACTATTTTTGGCTTCACATAAGACCTCGGAAACGGTTACGTTATTTAAACTTGGCATACGTATTTTTCTCTTGAATGTCTTTTGGTATAACACAAGCAGGTATAATACAAAGAAACTGTAAAATTTATTAAAGGAAGCATTTAATAAAGCGTTCCAAAATAAAACACGCAGGATCAAAACGTACCTGCACAGCATAGTGCGATGAAATCTTCTGACGTTGCAACTCCGTCCGGTAAATTCCATGACACTTTGAACTCTCTCCCTTCGAGAGTCCAACTGATCGTTGCATCAGTTTCTTTAGGCACATCGTTCTTCTCGCTCTCATCTTTAATATCTTCGTTTATGGCACTATCCTTCTCTTCCGTATTGGCACTTGTTTCTTCCGAATCTTCAGTTTTCGTCAAATTATCAGCACCAGCATCGTCTTGTTTCGTATCGTTCGTTTTATCACTATCAACAATGTCCAAGTCATGCTCTTCTGACATGACTTTCTTGAATTTTATTTAACGGTCCATTGTGGCACTAAACAACCCTGAATTTACTCAAAGACGTAATAAATTATTACGACTTTAAGTTTTTTCTCGGGAATGGAAAGGAGGAGATGGGAAAGCGATGTGTGTTGATCTGCGAGAATATGTTATCTAAGAGAGGAAATGAAAGTAATGTTCTCGAGTAGACATTCTGGGGTGGTGGGTGTAAGGGAGCGTCGGCGTCGCGACGCCAGTCCGACCGGCGCCGACCGACGCCTCGAATTAGACCTATTCACTAGCGACTGGAAATCTTACATGTTTCCACCATTATTATATGGTATCATTTAATTAGAGTTGTTCATCCTAGTCAATAAAACTCCTACCGAAAATGTCATAGCAAACGTTATATCAAAGTGATTGCTATGGAAAATTTTCAGTGATTTTTTTAATTGTGAATAGATTCTTTTATTTTTGATTTTATAAAACACAATATTACCATCATATTTAAATACACTTTTTTGCAAATAGACTTACTTTTCTTTAATCTTTCATCATGTCTCTGATAAAATATGTATGAAATTACTTAAGCCTCCCTACCCAACTTGGTAGAAAAACAGAATCTGGTATTATCTTATGAAAATTAACTAGTTTGGGGAGTCCAAATTAAAAATCTGATCCTCTGCTAAATTAAGTAATGGATTAAACAGTTATAATTTTACTGAAGAATGTAACTGAAACATTAAATCTTTAATTAAGAAAAGAATTATTACTTAAAAAAAAATTGTCTATAATTATTTTTTTTTACATGAATTTAATATTTTATTGACTTCAATTCATTCAATGAATTAACAACTGTATAAATGGAAGTTTTTGTTTTATTTTGAATTTATTTCAGTGATCTCGAGACTTTGTAAAATGTTTTATTTTGACTACACATCATAGTGTTTCTTAGGCTGATGCTGCAAAGTTAGGTACAAACCAAAATAACACCATACTCAAAGGTTTCACATTTTGAAATGGTGAAGTACTTGTCATTTAAATGTTTGTTTTTGCATACTTAACGTTATAACTCACAGTGATTGCATGAATTTATGTATGAAAATTTACAGTTAATATTATAATTTAATATACTCTCAATGTTAGAAATTTACCAGATTGAGATAACAAAAGGATATTCTTCTTGATAATTTACTTTCAAAGCTAAAGCAGCTACTAAAACAAAAATAAATTACTAATTACTTCAATTATAAATAACAAACCATCGGCGTAAATTGTTTAATTTATGAACAATGTGTATTTTCTGCAGGATTTCTGAAGAAGGCTAGAAGCGATATGTATGAAAACGGGATAGAGAAAGAAAAACATTAGGAAAGGACATCACATACACTGTGCACACATAACAATTTAACTCTCCTCACACAAATTTTCCACAAAACACAGTAATTTTATATCGTTAATTTATGAATAGGCAATTTTCGCAATCCAAGAGCGCTGAAAAGTGAAAATTTCTGAAATCTGAGAACTATCCGCTGCGGCAGTATTGACATTGACATTTTATAAACCCTGAGAAGTGACAATGTAATTTTTTTTTTTAATTATTTCATGAAGTCTAGAAAATAAGCCCATAAAACCGTCGTTAACAATAGTTCTCATTTCACCTTAATTATAAGCTTATAATCTTCTTTGGTATACTATTGATAAAAAATTCTAGTTAGGTGTTAGTTATATTCATTTACATAGATTCATTTGTGGCTGTTTAGTTACAGTTTGTTTTGTCTCAAATGTTTTCCATCATTTCAAAAACTTGAAAGCAGCTGTTTTGGCAGCTCTCATTTGTCAGTTTGAAATCCATAAAAAATTATCAAATTCAAATTTTGTTCTGCGCGGCAATAAATAATAATTGAAAAGTTTGGATGAAGAACCCAAACTTTTAAACAAATAAATTTATACATAATAATTAATAGAAGTCCAAAATCTACGTCGATATAACGAAATAATAAGAATGGCATCCATTGCTCCATCAGACTCAGAATCAAATGTGAGCGGCTTCGTCCGGTACAGTGAAAAAAGTTTCAAACACTTGTATTCTTCAATATTAGAGGTAAGGTAATATCAGGATTAAATTAGGAAATTACATTAGATAGAAAATTAAAAATAAATGTTTCAACTGTCGTTTTTAGCAACAACTTATAGTAGTTTCGTATTTTGGGATTAAAGTTATGAATGAAACATTAAAACACAAAGTAACTTTTTCATTAAATTCTATTAAATACAGCACAGTAGATTTTCTAATTCTATTTTACTATAATTCATTTTTTTACCAATTATACCTTCTTCTTCTTTTGTTTATGGCACAATTATACCTTGCTTTCATAAATCATAATATCCATGCTCACATAATAAAAATATTTTTATTAATAATATTTTATTTTAATTTTTTTATGGCTTCCTTCATGTTTTGTTTTAGAAAATGGAATTGATAAATCAAGACACTTTACAAGTCGAAAACAACATGAAGAATCTAATTCGGCAAGCTGGTCCATTGGAGAGTCAACTCATAGCCGTCTTGCAGTCTTTGCCCAAACTGAACACAATTAATGTAGCAATGGATACCGATTAACTATTAGACAAATATTGTAATTTAAAAAATACTCTACTTTTGTAAGTTTTTGTAAGACTGTTAAATAAAAAAATATAAATACCAATTTTTTTTATTTTAGTACTTGCACAGTGAGTGAATATAGTAATAAGAATATTATGCAGGTACTTGTTTTAGGAATATTAAAAAACTTGAGAGGTGTCAAGGGACACCCGGATGGAACGAAGTTTCTTTTTGATTAAAAGATATCTTATATTTTTTTTTTCCTAATTTTTTTTTTACGCGCTATGAGGAACATGTTTTAAAAGATTTTGATCACAGCGCCATCTAGCGATAATCACCTAAAACAAATAAGGAACGTGTTTTAAAAGATTTTGATCACAGCGCCATCTAACGATAATCATCTAAAACAAAAAAAGTGTCGTGACAACTTTTCGTAAGAAACTTTTCCGTCTAGCCCCCTTTCACAACGCGCGATAAGGAACTTCGTTTCAAAAAGTCTTTATTTAATATTTACATATATTTTACATCTAGACTGGGCAACATTAACAAAGTTATATTTTTCTCTCTGTCAATTGAAATGCCAAATTGTATGTCATTTTGTAATACACACAGTAATACACATTTTTTAAGCAAATAATTTACATAAATAAATATTTTTCTACTAAATAATGACAACAATCAACACCAGAGCCAAATCGCCGACTCGTGCTGAAGCTATCGCTGCAGCACTAAAACCTGGACCAGTTTACACAACAAGAGTACTCTTAGGTTAAACTATTTGAATGTAACAGATTGTAAGATCTTTTGCAAAAGCTTTACTATAGATAGGAGTAGGACCAGACAATTTTTTTGGCAGTGCAGTACAATTTCGATGGGTTAACGTCTAGGCATTGCAGAGGCTCATGAACGACGGTAACAACTTACGATCAGTTGGGTTGTAGGTTCTTTTCGTTGCGCCACCGCCGAGTCTGAATCTGCTCGCGCTGAAACTATATCATAGGGATTGTTCGGATCGTTAAATCATCATGAACCTATGCTCTTTTCATTAAAATCTCAGAGCAGATAAAATGTTAGCCTACCACACATATTGCAGGAAATTGGGTCGAAGACAGAATTGAATGCCCTAAAGGAGGAACATTATATTTTCCACCCAAAGATGAAATTGATTATGAGAAGATGAAACCAGAATCTCGGCAGCCTGATTTTAGACAAAACAAACTGTATGGCTTGCAGGTAAAATACGATGTCGTATTAATTACTTTTATTATCCGCATGGTTAGGCGGCGGCGGCGGCACGACGGTAGAGTGCCGTAATGCGTCGTGCCATCCCCCATAACCCCGTGCTGGGTTCGGGCCCTGAATGTGAGCAGTTTGAAGGTTTTAGTGTGGTCCAACTCTCACATATCCGGCGATTTACTCCCTCGATAAAAAATACTAAGTGTTGGTTTTGTTGAAAACAAACAGATCCTTCACCTCCTCAATGAACAATTTCAAGTTCCGAATCACAAATGTATGTAGGTATTTTTACGACTTTCCTGGTTCTGTTTTAGGGTAATTTAAACACAGTAATACGTCACGACAGCCACGATACTTGTGTTAACTTCGTTACCACCAACGATCTCGTGTACAATCACCTTCCGAAGCCGCTGTGTGGCCCCGAAAAGAGATATTACAAAAGGAGTGCACATCAATTTTATCCACAACCTGATCTTATGAAGTGTTTTGTTAGTATATTAAAATGTAATTGACGCTATGTTTGTTAGTTAAGATTATTCGTAATTAAGTGTTCTTTCGATTGGTATCATAAAAATACAGGGTGTTGATTTTTGCTGATATGTTAGTTCGATTATCAGACATACCAAACAATTTACGAAAAATCTGTGAATGCAGTAATATCAATCATCAAAAATAAATGATGTTTTCTTTCAGTAAAACAATGTAAGTCCAATATTTAAGGTACTTCTGGTTCATGTCGTATAGCCCTGACACACTGTATAGTTGTAAACTCGTTCAGCATTACGAAATACTAATGAGTGGGATTTTCAGGCATTTAAGTTAATCATTCGTCTTCAGTTATAAAAATAATTTATATTTACGATCAAAATAACACTCATTTTATAACTACAGGATGATTACAAAACTGAATGGGGTCTAATGAAGTACAAGCAGTACGAATGGGCGTGCACAGACGTTTCTGATTATATATCCACTTTGTATGAAGATACTTATGTTCCGCCCCGTCCAGATCAATACTTACAAAGGAATGAGAGAAAAGCTAGAAACTCGTTAGTAATATTTATCGTAAAACTATTATTGGTTTTGAATGAAAAAAATGATTGTGTTTTCCATAATTTTATTTCAGGAGCTTCACAAAAAGTTTTCGTTTTAAGATGACAAAAACAAAATCATGATAACATCAAGAACCATTTCATATTTTATTATGCAAAAGTTAACTAGTCTTTACAATATCACATTTTGTTCGAGAAGCAGACAGTGACGTCCATATAAAAATCGTAACAATATAATAATTCTTAATGTTTTCATATAGCCATAACCTGGCACCAACACGAGATCAGCAAGTCTTAACACTAAGTTTAGTCTCAAACCTTACAACTAGTCGCTTACAACCTACAGATACTTATAACAACATAATCACTTAACATAATGGCAGTTCATGGAACTTTTACAAAATGTATCGAAGAATAAAAAAATAACATGAAAAAAATAAATACTACATATGAAAGTCAATAAACTGAAAATTTGGCTAATTCATGCGCACGTACCTAGTGCGCCGTAAACGAGTTGGTTGGAGGTAGTTTGATGATCCCAGACCCGCCGGGAGTTTTGAAGACAGAGTTCTGAGGCTGACTACCGAAACCATTGTTGAAGTTCATCGGGGGAACAAATCTAGTCTGAGGTATTTGAACATGACTATTGTACTGCATTTGGGGGAAGACTGGAGAATTTATGCGCGGGAATTGTTGAGGTTGGGGTTTGCTCAGGAAATTCATGTTCGGAAAACGATCAAGATCCATTGGTTCACTGCAAATAGACTCGGCAGACGAGGGCGGCTGAGAGAACAAATTACGATGGTTCAGGCTAGATGTCTGAGATTCGAAACCGGAACTTTGGCTTGATGAGCGGCTTCCATTAAGATCCATGATGCGTTCCCCTTCGGCGCCCCAGTATCCGCCGGCCACCCATGAAGTACCGTGACCCAATTTACTCGGCGATATGACCGGTCTTGCACCATTGACGGGCCTTGGAACGACAAAACTGGGAGTAGCCGCAAACTTACGCAAAGAAAACATAGAGTTTGTCTGCTTCTTAGACTTACTAGGACTACCTATGCACAAGGAACTAATACTTTCATCCAACTCCGAGTCAGAATCGTCTTTCATAATTTTTTGATATTTCTTAAATATTGGTTTGGCAAATACAGTTTCTGGGATTGATATTGGACTTTTTGATGTGACAGAATTAACACAAAATGTAGAATTTAAGCTCGGTTTGGACCATACACTTTCGCTTCTAGGTGTGAAGGACCTGCCATTAATCAAAGATGTATTTAGAGGACTGCTGGCTTCGTTAGAAGAATCTGTGAAATTCGGAATTCCAAATTTGCTTAACGATACATCATCATCAGTGTCTAAATTAAATGAATCTTCATCAAACATGGATCCATTGTTTGAAGATTTAGATAAGTTTTTCCCTTGTTTTGGAGAGAAGTTCACCTTTGTTATTCTTTTTGGCTTCTTGTTTCGCATTTGTCTATAAACTTGCAAAATCGTCAGAATGCACACCATCTGAAAATATTATAAATTATACAAATATTTCTTTTCATTTTCTCCTTTTATTGGAACGAAGTTCCTTATCGCGCGTTATCGAAAGGGGGCTAGACGGAAATTCGTATGAAAAAGTTGGCACGACACTTTTTTTTTATTGCCTTGTAGGCAGACGAGCCAAGGGGCCACCTGATCGTAAGTGATTACCGTCGCTCATGAACCTCTGCAATGTCAGGGGATAGACGATTATCGCTAGATGGCGCTGTTATTAAAATCTTTTAAAACAATTCCTTCCTTAAGTTATAATAATTAGTTAATAGTAGAGAGAGAGACACGTTTTAAACTAACTAATTATTATAACTCAAAAAAATAAAATTTTATTACAATTCCTTCACTAGTTAATCGAAAGGAACTTCGTTCGATCCGGGTGTCCCTTGACACCTCTCAAGTTTTTTTAACAGATGGATATAAAAATTCACAGGTCATTTTCCAAACTAAATTGATACAATTGAAATTACTTTTATAGTGGAGATTAGGTCATGGATTGATAGTATTCCCTGCTATTAGATATTTAAGTTCAGAAGTAAAGGGACTTTATCATGAGAATTGAGATTAAGTAAATAAGTTATTTCTAGAAAAGTTTAAAATTGCAAAGCAACAAAGTTTTCGTTTTACTCACCTTGACTCCACAAATATACAATGGCTCAGCAACGGCTTCATCTGCTATTGTTGTTACAACAAAAACAGCCCAAAGTGCATCAAGTATTACTGTATGTTTCATTACATTCACACTTAATATATTTCCAATAATCTGTATGGAACATACTAAGCCACCTAGGGCCTTTTGCGTCAAAACATTAACATAGTCAAAATCTTTGTACTCTAAATTTGGCAATGATAGTTTATCTTTATAATATAAAATGTGTAAGTCATAGTTTTCTAAAAATGGGAATGTATGTACTGTCTTCATTTTCATAATTGTAAATAATCTTTCTAGAAGACCAGTCAATATTAATTTGATATTCGTAATAGGATTGATTAAATTGTCTATTTTACTTATAGTTTGGTAGAATTCTGTACAAACTAATATAAAAAGTATTAAGGTAATAAAAATTGAAGAATTGTTTATGAAACTAGTCAATAATTGTCTTTTCTGATTTCCCTTTTTCTCGGGAGTTCTCTTCTCCAATAACTTGGAATCTAAAAGACTTTCTTTTTCTTTATGTAATTTTGTTTGTACTACTTTTCTGCACGGACTGCACAATTTGTAAGCTTTTTCTAACTGCAACCTGCAAAACAAAATGAAAATAATATTGTATTAATAATATTTACTATTATTAATAAATATTTTTTTGCTTTAACACAATTCGACTTTTTTTGGGTCTGTGAGGCATCAAGATTATGTGACCAAGAAACATCGATACCTCCCACGTAAGTTGTTGTATCTCCAAAACTGAAAATTCACAATAGAGCGTTTCAAAGATTCAAAGTGAACCAAAACCTGCATTTATTGTTACATCTTTTTGAAATTTCGTATTTAAATGTAATAATAAGAACAAGAATAACTCAATAATTGAATCTTTGAAACGCTCTACTGTAAATTTGCAGTTTTGGAGATACAACAACTTACGTGGGAGGTATCGATATGTTTGTTTATTGTTTTTCAAAATGATTTTTATATCTAAGAAAACACACTAAACTGATTAGACAAATCATTGTGATAAATGTTCTACAGTAAAACACTTCAATGTCAAACTGCCTAATTATCAGTCAGGCAAGATAAAAGAAACTTACATAATAATTGTTTGAAGCTCAGAAATAACTTTATTGTGTAGAAAAGTAAACATTTTAAGCAATTTGTATTAACTTATACTGTTTTAGGTAGACTATGGAAAAATTAACATTCATACAAATTCACTTAAAAGGCCCACAAAAAGATGTTTGTAGTCTCAAATAAAATAATGATACCTGGCTTAAATGGTAAAGTGATGAAACTTCAATATTAGGAAGGTCTTTTGAATATAATATTGCAGGCTTGTAAAGAGTGATAGAATATTGTTTTTCCCCTATGAAGACTCTAATGCTACCCATAAGTTTGTTTTTAATTATAAAATAATGAGCTTTAATATTACCTGTAATTTTCAATTTCATCGTCATAGTTCTTTTCATTCATCGGTACAAAGTTGGCGAGCTGTGCCACTTTCAACTGCTGGTTAATGTTACACATCTTGCAGAGTCCGTTAGTTGGTGACCGATGGAATACTTTTGGGGTTTTTGGAGTTTCTTCAATGTTCCTGATTATTGGCTTGTTGTAGTCGCCATCCTTAAATACGGTTCTCATTAATATTGCATACAGTTAATCTATGTTATCAGTTGATTTCACTAATTTTTTTTAAATGAATGTTTCAAAATGCACAATCTTAAGCAAACTTTTGAAAGTAATGAATGAAATTTGTTCGGGTAGGTATTTCTGGCGTGGTGATTTTGTGATATGATTTGCAGCCAGTTTTATTTTAGAACCAAAAAAAAGGCTGACTTGGAAAAAGGCCAAGGCCAACATTAATGAAAGAGTTAAAACGCCTAATCTTGACTTTTTTTAATGTGCAAATAATTCATAAAATTGTTGCGGCCTGCGCGTGTCATTGATTAATTGGAAAACTTTCTATTGAATAACCTTACCTTGGTGAATCCATTGTATTGTTCACATTTCGGGCACGTCCAACTGTTGCGGTTCGGATATTTCACCCAGAAATTGGAGTTGCAGAACCAGCAATTGACACGCCATGATATTAACAACCTGTTAATTAAAAAAAGTGAAAATGGTATCGGCGGGAAACCATTCATTCTCATTGTCGGCTAATTCTTACCGTAATTTGTATAACAATTTAAATAATAATGTAGTGCACATAACAGAAGTAATAACTAGCAAAGTTGATTCCATTTCATGTATATTTTTCATTTTTGATCACTTGTTTTAATTAATAAATCTTCATATTGCCTACCCTAACCTAAAATGGTGAAAATCACGTTAAAATGAAATTGACATAGACGCCATTTTCATTTTTTGAATAATTAATTTTAGTGTTGTGAAACTCTTCAATGAATTACTTCAAAAGTGATTTGTATCACCTCAACTCGATGAAGTATTCAAACCATTATTTTTCTATTTAACTTATTTTTAAAATATATATAAATCACGATCTGAGTAAGGGTACCAAGTACTATTTTTTTTCATACAGAATTGTTTCTTCATGCAGAATCAAAGTTAAAATACGGTAATAGCGGTCTTTTTTCGAATTTTGCTAGTATTTTTTTGTGAAATTCAATTTAATGCAGAAAAAAGTTCAATTTATTTTCAGTTTTTAGTTTCTTTCTGATAGGAACCAAACGAACTTAATTTTTTTCTGAGATGGGAGAATTTCATCAGCATAGGGGAATTGTACTAATTGTATAAGTATATATTCATTCTATCATTTATGGATTAAAATTACAAAAGTGCAAAAGCACACTTAAAAATTACCTCAGCAACTTTACATTTTTGTTTGTTCCAACACTACTCCAGGACATAGAATATCACATGGGCATGGACTGAATGGTGTTCACGGTGTAGTCTATATATAACTAATATTATCTGTGGAGTAGTTTATAAACTGAAATTTAAAAAATTGATATGTCAAAACATGTCAAAAACCATCTGAGTTATAATTTGAGGTTATAAAAAATAAATTTTCAACATTTTCAATTAAAATAATTAACCAGAGTGAAAAAATCGTGAAATTGTTGGGGTTCTAAAACAACTTTTTAAAATGGCAGACGAAATATTATATCTCTGCAATTTTGACGACAAACCTGATACAATAAGTAAGTAAAGTTTACCACACTACTCTTTAAAAATAATCAAAGAAACAAACTAATTATAAGTTTTTGTGTTACAGCTGATGATAAATTAAAAAAATTATGGTCCAACGAATGGAGTGTAGAAGATGCTGGACTTTGTAAAGAGTTACTGGCTACTGGATTGCAAACAGAAGAACTAACATCATTTTTGAAAACACATTCCAACGAAAGAGATCGAAGTAACGTGTTCAATCTAGCTTTAACGTCGCTTTTAACTTACTGCGACTATAACTGGAATCCTCACCCTGAAGAGTTAGATATAAATGTTTTTTTTGGAAATCCATGGCCTGAAAATGTGGATGTTAATGAGAAAATGCAAAGGGACTCTGAGCCACTGTTTACAAACATAAAACATGTTGAGTTGTTATATTTTGCGGATCAAATATTCAGTGCACTTTGTAGCATAGAACAAAACTTTGTAAGTAAATTAATACATTTTTTGTTAATTTTTCCAACACAGCTTAGCAATTTTATCTCTTTTTTATAATATGTATCTCATGAACTTTTGAGAGTTTTAGAGAATACTGCAGTGTTAGCCTATAACCTGGAGCGACGGGAAAGAGTGCCGATGGCGTAACACGTTGTGCCGTCCCTCATAACCCCGTGCTGGGTTCTGGCCTCAGCCAGGGTTCGGACGCTGAGTGTGAGCGGTTGGAGGTTTTAGTGCGGTTCAACTCCCACATACCCCGCCCGAGGGGATCCGGTGATTTCCTCCAACTAAAAAAAAAAAAAGCCTATAAGTTACTACATAGACCTCTTTTATTAATTTTATATTAATATTCCAACTCTTTCATAATATTCAAATATTTTCAGGTAAATCTATGGTGGGGTTTCCGAAGCAAAGTGGCTCATCAGCGAGCTTTAGAAGACACAAGTGCTACTCTATTTTCTGAGCTTGAACTTTTAATAGCAAAACTATCAAATAAAATGCAAAGTTTACAAGACAGGCCAAGGATAAGGTTACTATTATGTTTGGAAATAGCACAGGCTTATCTGATGTATGGCAGGGTTCAGAAGGTTGAAGAGTATTTAGATAAAGCAAGGGAGTTAGCTGGATTGAAATTAGAATTAACAGGTATTTGGATATTTTGAAATAGATTTGTAACTGACAAGCCTTCTACTATAAATATTTTTTTTAGTATTATATTTATTTTTATTGAAGAATTCATTTTGATTACAGTCAAGATTACAAGACATCTAAACCACTCTGATTTTGTTAGCAGTACATGTCATGACAAAGTTATAAACGATGTCCAAAAACATTGTCTGTTGTTACAACAATTGCTGTAGTTTAAAAAAAAAGCATACTATTTGATAATTTTTGCCTATTCCAAGTACCTGTACCAACCCATTACTGCCCACTGTTGGGCTCAGGTCTCCTCAGAAGAGAGATTAGGCAAAGTCCACCACGCTTGCCCAGTGCGGATTGGGGACTTCACATATCTTCAAAGGATTTTTAGAATACTTTTCCGACATGCAGGTTTCCTCGCGATGCGCTTAGCCAGTGGTGTTGTGAAAAATTGCACATAAATCTTTTTCACATTTAGATTTAGAGGTACAAGCCGGCCGGATTTGAACCTGCGACCTCCCGTTCGGAAGGACGCGCTTCGACCACTCGGCCGCCACGACTTATTCCAAGTAATTACCATAAAAATTAATACTAATTATCTTTTCAGGTATACTTGGCAAAAGAACTAAATTCCAACAGAAAGCGTTGCCTCAACTGGCTTTATCTAGCAATCTTGATTCTGCTGTAGAAAGGCCTTCAGCTGAAGACAGCCACGGTACTTCAAGTCTACCAACTGATATTGAGCTGCAAGATGATGTAAGACTAAATAAAATTCAATATTTGGAGAAAATCACACAAAATGACCTGCCTAGCTTGGAGCAAACATTGTGTTTACTGACTGTGTGAGTTCTTAACTTCTGACTATGGTCTTTATTGCTTGTCACCACGTTTAAATGCTAAGGATTACCTTTGTTTATATTGAGAGAATCATCTCATCAGCCTCTAGTGAGAGTCATCGAAATTTTCAACCACAAAATTAATTATTTAAAATGACCAATCATTATTACGATACCTTTAAATTTCGTAATTAAATGTAATATAACTCAAAGAATTTCAAAAAGATGTAACAATAAATGCAGATTTTGGTTCACTTTGAATCTTTGAAACTCTACTGTAAATTTGCAGTTTTGGAGATACAACAACTTACGTGGGAGATATCGATTATTTACCTTTGAAAAATAATATTATGTTGATTTGCATCCTAAACTATATTCTACAGGCAATACATACAAAAATCGCAACCGAAAGATGATCTTATGAAAGAGGAATTACAACCGTACATAGAAGCAATATTAACACAAAAGAGTGGTCCGTGGTCAACACGGGTAGCTGCTTTACTAATCAGATGTAAAATAGAAGCCAATCATAAACGGACAGTGGAAAGAGCCATGTTGCAATGCGAAACTATTGTTAATGAGAAAACAAATGTATTGGGAACTACAAGGTAATTTTTAACCATAGAATTATTACATCTGGAATCAACATCATGACTAACAGAATGAAGCCAATTTAAAGCGCACTGATCGCGCGTAACAACAAGATGTTTTGAATCATCATCATGAATAACAAAGTGAAATTTTAAAGAACTTATGTGTATGACATTGCAGAGGTTCATGAGCGACGGTAACCACTTACGATCAGGTGGCCCGTTGGCTCGTCTGCCTACATGGCAATAAAAAAAAATAATATTTGATTAGTGTGTTAAACGAATTGAGTGTCATCGATACACTAACGCCAGAATATCCTGTAGTTACGCGCGATCGGTGCACTTTAAATTGGCTTCATTCTGTTGATCATGATGTTGATTCCAGATGTAATAATTCTATGTTTTTAACAATGTCTTTGTTATTAAATCACCATTTCCAAATCAATTAAAAAACATTGATCTATTACATAGTGTACCTATTTAAATTTATGCCTTTGTTGATATCAAACGCAAGTTCCTGTATCTTATCTTTAAAATACAGGGTGTCCCAGAACTATGCGACATGAATGAGAAGTACCTTAAATATTGGAGATAAGATGTTTTGCTGAAATAAAACATCATTTTATTTTTGACATTTATTTATGCTGCATTCAAAGATTTTTTGTAAATCGTATGGTTTGTCTGAAAATTTAACTAACAAAATCTAAAAAAAATATTTTTTACTTAAAAAAAAAAAAAATTAATCTTTGCTAAAAAAATACATCTTAACTACTTAAGAGAAACAATGTAAAATAATACAATTTATCAGTCAAAAAAATATTTACGGTTCTTGCTACAGATTGTCATATCTATGGGCGAGTGGGCTCCCAGCTTCTTGGGGTTGGCGCCAACAGTTGGCCGATCTATACCAAAGTTTGGGGTTGGTGAAGGCAGCACTTGAAGAGTACCAACGACTGCAGTTATGGGAGGATGTTATAGTGTGCTATACTATACTGCAGCTAAGGCATAAGGTTAGAATTTTATCTTCTTCATACTTTCTTTACTTACTAGGCTGGGCAGCGTTCGGAAAGCTTCGTAAAGTTTTCTCATCCACAATACCGCAGTGTCTCAAGACGAAAGTCTTTGACCAGTGTGTGTTGCCAGTGATGACTTATGGATCCGAGACTTGGCTGCTTACAATGGGTCTTGTAAGACGACTCAGAGTCGCTCAGAGAGCAATGGAGAGGGCTATGCTAGATGTTTCTCTGCGTGATCAAATCAGAAATGAGGAGATCCGCAGAAGGACCAAAGTTACCGACATAGCTCAAAGAATTGCATCTTTGAAGTGGCAATGGGCAGGATACATTGTGCGCAGAACTGATGGCCGATGGGGCCGAAAAGTTCTAGAGTGGCGACCACGAACTGGTAGGCGCAGCGTAGGCAGACCTCCCACAAGGTGGACCGATGACCTGGTCAGGACCGCGGGAGGTGGCTGGATGCGGACAGCGCAGGACCGATCGATGTGGCGAGGCCTATGTCCAGCAGTGGACGTCTACAGGCTGATGATGATGATGATGATGATACTTTTTTTAAAGGAAATATATATAAAATAACAATTAAAGGAAATTTAATTTTTATTTTTAAGTTTTTTTGGTGCCTAACTGGAAGTTCCAGTTTGTTATTAATTGAACATTTTCTGACATTAGATCATGAGGGTATCCATAAATTAATTCACACTCATTTCGAGATTTTTAATCTTTCGTATTTTATCGCAAAAAACACCTCCCTCCCATTATTATTATTATGTGTTGTCTAGTTCATGGATGACGTAATAAGGAACTTAGAAGGTAAATTTAGGAGAAACTCAATTTTTAATAAGATATTGAGTTGATGGTCAAAAAAAATTCGCAGACACTATTTTTACATTTACATCAGTCACCTCTCTTAAACAATCAATGCTGCTAATAAAAAAATGTAACACCTTAATCTTCATATTCTTCAGGCGGCAGAGGTAATCCGACAACAGATAGAAACAAATCCCACAGTCAAATTGTACTGCTTGCTAGGAGATGCCACAGGTAATGACAATTTTATTGCAATTTTTTTTTCCTAATAATGGCTAAATAATTAGCCGTAACTGTCCACCATGTTTGCTCAATGCGGTTTACACATACCTTTGAAGGATTTTGAAATCCTTTTTCAGTTTCCTCATGATATTTTTCTTCACCATTTTTAGCAACCACTCGGCCACCACAACAAGAATAACACCTCTATCTAAAACATTATTTTTCCTCTCTTTCTTCTCCTTTTTTTGGAGAAGGATTATAACACCTTATAATTATAATAATGTGTAGTTCCAAGCTATATAAAGAACGAATTATAGACTATACTTGATACCTCTAAGAGACCAGAGCAGATACAATTTCATCAGTAAAATTAAATATTGTTTGCAGATGACATAAAATGTTTTGAGAAAGCCTGGGAGTTTTCTAACTACAAGAGTAGTAGGGCGCAAAGGCACTGGGGGAATTTCCTGTTCGATCATAAGAAATACGAAGAGTGTATACCGCATTATGAGAAGTCGGTTGAGATCAACTCGATACAGGAGAGAGTTTGGTTGAGATTGGGGTAAGGAAAGTAACAATTTAGTTTTTTCTCTATCCAAGATATCGTTAAATATACAGGGCGTTAAACAAATACTTTAAGAAACGAAGACAGCTAAGCTATTGGCATATTTAATAATGGACCAAAAACATTCAAAAAAAATTATTTCTTCTATTCCATCATCAGAAGACATCTGTCTTAATTTTCTGGGAGTTTTCGCTGAACATCCTGTATTTTTTATTTATATTTTCATATAACAATGTCTGCAGCCTAATCTTGCCAAATTAGACACAATACGACTACAGTATAATATATCCGGCTCGAAGGACCACGAAGTTTGTTATCATAATAATATTTCCTATATTAACAATAGAAATATTAACAATAGCTGTACATATTATTATTGACCAAAACGCTAATTTAAAATATAATTTTGTAATAAATTTTATGTGTTTTTTTTTCAGTTACGCTGCCTTAATGATGGAAAATTGGGAGTTGTCCGCCAAAGCGTATCGTAGGTACACATATTTGAATCCTAATTCGTTCGAAGCTTGGAATAATTTGGCTAAAGTTTACGTACAACAGGGAGATAAGAACAGAGCGTACAGGGCGCTGATGGAAGCGCTCAGATTTAATTACGATAATTGGAAGGTAGGTACTAGGTAGTATTTAGTAAATAATCTTCTTCATGTAAATAGTCTTAGCAATACTATCTAATATCATAATAATATTATAAAGGCGAAAGTTTGTATGTATGGATGTATGTTTGTTACTCTTTCACGTAAAAACTACTGAATGGATTTGAATGAAACTTTACCACAATATAGCTTATACATCAGAATAACACATAGGCTACAATTTTTGATAATAATCTAGACGGGACGAATCTGAAGTCCACGCGAACGAAGTCGCGGGCAAAAGCTAGTAGAGAATATAATTTACTATAGGGAAGTCAAGCTATATACAAATCATAATTGACACATAACCTGAGTTCAGAGTACCAGTAATATTATGAAAAGGTAAAATCGTGATGTTTGTGATGCTGTAGAATCTTAACATTTACTGAACCGATTTCGAAATGGCGCCGGGGTAGGGATAAAGTAAATGGTTCTCGACAGAGCTGCCGATATCAATATGGCCGCATCAGCTGTTTAAAGAGATGCATTTTTACCGATGTTCATAAAATCGTAATAATTTCCATCTATTTTTCTTTGTTTCCAGCTATGGGACAATGTAATAATAGTAAGTATGGACACCCTACATTTCGAGGATGTAATCCGCGGTTGTCACCGGATGCTCGACTTGCAGAACAAATTCGAAGATATAGAAGTCCTCACGTTGCTGACTAAGGCGGTCGTGAATGATACTAAAGACGCCGATGGAAATGGTTCTGCAAGGTTTGTTTCCGTTTCCTAAAGCTATCAGCACATGTAGTGTCACTAACTAGTGACTATTTCAAATTTGTGCGAGGAACTTACTATCTGAGGCGTCAGTTGTTTTAGGGCGTTCGAATTATGCAATATTATTGACAATTGTGGCGACCAATAATAGCGCGCGAGGTCTGACTCGCGGTTACGACATTTGCAAGAATCTTCGCATATATACGACATCTCAAATCTACTACAGTGGGCTTCGGCCTGACCAGGCATACACTACCTCGCCCGGTCGGAGATCTCCCTTTGGCAATAAGTCCACTGTAGGTACCCAAAACAATATTTAGAATATCATCAAATCAATTATTATTTTCTAAAATATTTTAGGTATCAACAATATTAGTTCTGGATTTTATATCTTGGTCCTAAATGATGGATCCAATACCGGATGCAAAATCCTTGATATCGGATACTGGATCCAGAATGCTAAATAGATGTGAAAATAGTAGAAATATATTACATACATACATACATTGCCGAGGTCCATGAGCAACGTTAACCGCTTGCGATCAGGTGGCCCATTAGCTTGTCTGTCTACATGGCAACAAAAAAAAACAAAAAAAAAACCTATGTAATAAAAATCAAAACCAACCTTTCATTTCAGGTTAAGAAAAAGAGTGCTCGAATTATTTGGTAGGATAACATCAATACATCACAGTAAGCCTGAAATATGGATATTGTACTCCGACATCAGTCCGACATTCCTGCTACGGGCGCAGAGACTTATGAAGGCATACAGAGCATACACACAAGTATGTTATATATTTTTTATTTATTAAAAGGAAAACCAACAGGTGGTAAAAATACAATAGTTGCTGAGTTAAAAACTAAAAGCTAATTAAAGGTTTTCACGGTTAGTGCTAAATTATCATAACTTAGTAGCTGTGAGCAATACAGAAGGCAAACAAATGTAATTAACAATTAAGTAATTGAGTAGTAAATTTTAAAAGAGACTACGTACTGTTGAGGTGAAGAATACAACTGTCAAACTAATACAATTAAACAGGTAAATTATATCTAGGTACTAAGGACTAAACAAGTTTACAGGTTATTAAAATTTTTTTAGTGTTTTGTTTGTGTTGGTTTAAAGCCGGCAACAGTAATGTTTTCGGAAATGACTGCTTGAGTTTAGGTATTTCTAGTTGAAAAAACATGTGACGTCACACTAGAGAAAAGGGGTTGTCTCATATTTCTACTTACATGTGTGACATTCTTGTTTCTTAATTGATATGTTGTTTCTCCGCAATGCTAGTATTACATTATTTTATGAAATTTATTTTTTTTATTTATTGTTTTTTTGAAAAATAATTAAAACATCTTATGTAAAAAATGACAACTTATTTTATACTATTCTCTCTTTTCAGAATGGTAACTGGCCAAGCAATCCGGACTCCTGTAAAAAAGTAATCGATCTTGCATTGTCTGTGCTTGAGACGAGTTTGAAAGCGAGACAAGAATGCGAAGAAACCGACAAGGTTCAGGCGAACCAGCAGCTGTCCTCTGCTCGACTGACAGGACAGGCCGTCATCAGAGCGGCAGAGAAACAAAACTGGACCGAAACAGAAGCAACGTTAACGGAATTAAGAGAAATGTTTAGTTCTGTTACTGAATATATGAAATCTATACTTTGAACTGTTATTTTTTTTGCTTCTTTCTTATTCATATTTCCATTTAATAATTTAAAAAATAATTATAACTAATTATAATATTATCTATGTAATTTTAGTTCAGAGACTGTTTGTTGACTAAGGATCAATTAATGCAATGATGTGTGGTTTTTACTCACTATGGGAACAGGTTATTTTCATTCTGCTCAAAAGGCAAATCTAATTTAGGTCATTTACGAGTAAACTAAGAAATAATATTCTGAAGGAAATCAAAGAAATAATTTCACGGTGCTCGTTGGTCGACCACCGTCCTTTGAGAATTTGACGTTGACATTAGAAAAATAGTGACGTTGACAGATGTCAGTAAAAATCTCTCAAATCGCAGAATTTCGATGATTTCTTGAATTTTTCCCTTGTTTTTATACAAATTCCAAGTAAATTATGTTAATTATTGTTGATAATTAAAATCAGTGGGATTTAAAATGGCAACAGCTAACGACGACGAGATCCTAGAAGGATTCTTGTGTCCAATATGCAAGGCAGACCTCAAATCCGCCTCCCAACTCACGAGCCACTTCGAAAGCCTCCACCAGGAAGACCAGGATGTTTTGAAGTCCCTGAAAGACATATTCGGCAAAGCGAAGAATGTAATACTCAATAATGACAATGCTGAGCTGAAAGAGACTTTCGCGCGCGCGTTAAAGTTTACTTACCCTGATTATTGTGATGAAGAACAAGTGATAGGCGTTTCACGAAGTTCCACCGACTATTTCAAGGGTGTGAGGTTCTCGAGGCTCGAGAGATACGCGACGGAGACAAATAAGCTTCTGATTCGTTTGGATAAACTCATTTGTAACATGCCTAGTGATCCTCATCAAAGAAAAATTCATGAACAAGATGTAAGTGGCGTTAGTCATACAATCAATTTTATGTAACTTTGTTTCGGCCTGTGGTAATTTACGCCTCCGAGACCAAGAAGATAATTTATAATTCTTGTGTGTGTACACATATTTTTTTCTTTATTATTTTACGTACATGTATTTAAATCCATTATAAATACCTAATAATAATTTTATCAACTTTATTTATGGTCACAAAAATACTATACAGCTCACAAATAAAGATTGTTTATAAAGCAAAAATGTGCAGAATATTGAATTTTATCTAGAAATTAAAAGGTTAACGTTAAACATTATCTAGACTACAATGTGCACTTCAAGGCAAGGTGAAAAGATATGACTTATTTCACTTATATGTCTTCCATTTACTTTTTACTTTTGTTTTGAAGCCCAACACGAGAATAATAGTAAAATACAATAATTTTTCTCAATTACAATTTTACTAGCATACTATTAAACAATAAAAATGTGATTTCAGGCCGTCCCGTGGCTGGATGGAACTTCAGTAAATTTGTGCCCGAACTGTGCAAGACAATTCCACTTAACTCGGAGACAACACCACTGTCGACTCTGCGGCTCTATACTCTGTCACGACTGCTCTGTATTTTTAGATATTCAAGTAGCTAGTAAGTATTTTTGGTTATTTTCTACTAGTCAAAGTATTATATTTATAGTCGTAATACACAGGTGTACAACTTTGCTTCCGCCGTTTTTTTCCGAAATTTGAGGCTTTATTGTAAACAACTGGTTATACATTTATGATTCAAAGTATTGTCCATCGGTGGCCACTACTTTCTTCTATCTTTCGGCAGCGTACGAATCCCGCGTTGAAAAAACTGGTCATCTTTTGAAGTGATCTACGAATCGATTCAATTTTTTACTTCTTCATAAGATCGGAAGTGCTGGTCAGCCAGGCCGTGTGCCATTGATCGAAACAAGTGATAGTCCGAGGGAGCAACGTCTGGAGAATACAGCGGGTGGGGTAGGACTTCCCATTTCAACGTTTCCAAGTATGTCTTGACCACTTTCGCATGGGGTCGAGCATTGTCGTACTGTAAAATCACTTTATCATGTCTCTCGTTGTATTGCGGCCGTTTGTCTTTCAATGCTCGGCTCAAACGCATTAATTGCGTTGCGATAACGATCGCCTGTGATTGTTTCAGTCAGTTTCTTCGACTTCAAAATCACCGTTCTTGAAGCATTGAAACCACTCTCGGCACGTTCTTTCACTAATAGCGGCCTCATCATAGGTATTTTAGAGCATTCGATGAGCCTCAGCCGCAGATTTCTTCATATTAAAGCAGAAAATTAAAACCTCCCGCAAATGACGACAATTTGGCTCGTAAGCTGACATGTTTAATCGAGAATAACTTTATGATCCAGATACAAATCGACTAATATTTCGATGGCGTTATGTTTACAAATGCCTAAGCTTATTGTATGACATCTACGATCTATTTATTTCCACTACCACTTACCGCTACAGCCATCTATGCAAAACGGCGGAAGCAAAGTTGTACACCTAATATTAAGGTTATATCAAATGTTTAAATAAAAATAGAATGAATAAAAACTAAAGAAAAACTAAAACAATGTGCCTATTATGTTTTCATTCACTGCCTACTACATTTACGTAAACTCTAATTTGTATGGAATTCAAACTGCACCATACCGTACCATATACACATTGCGAGTTTCAAAAAACCATTAACCTTTTTTCAGGAACAATTATCAATCCTTCAGCACCGAAACCACAAACACAGCCAGACCAGAAACTAACAGAGAAAAATGGTTTACGACTCTGCGAACACTGCTACAACCTTATAAAACTGCGTAAACAAGTACAGGAAACGAGAAACACAAAGACTGAACTAGTTACGGCTTATGAGGAGATGCGGAGTCTGATGGAGCAAGCAAAACCGGCTGTTGCTATGTATGAAAAGGTCAATATTTTTATTTATTTAGGAATTATTAACAGAGAGAGTAATAGGGAGAGTACATTTAAAATGCCCACAAAACAGATGAGAAAGTTATGACTTATTATCCCTACTACATATATCCTTAGTAATATTATAAATGCGAAAGTAACTGTCTGAATATCTGTCTGTCTGTTAGGCTTAAACTTCTCAACCGCTTTTGATGAAATTTGGCACATACAATCTTTAGGTCCTGGGAAAGAACATAGGCTACCTTTTGACTAAAAGTAACGCAGACGAAGTTATACGGGGCTGCTAGTTTAAAATAGTAATCAGACTTTAAGGTGGTAAAAGCAGATCTATTTCTTAAAGAGATTAACTCTTATGTAATGGTGGTAGCAGTTTTTTATGATATCATAAATAAATAATTATTATTATTAAGAGAGGGGGGCGGCGACGGGCACAGGTAGCCCTGAGCCCATCAGGACACAGCGACCCTTACGGATCTATTGTAACCATCCCCCTGTATTACAAATCTGCGCCAAGATTCAGGTCCATGAACTGGACTATTTTCCTAGGGCAGATGTCCCTAATATCTTCAGGGAACTTCATTAATAAATAGTCCTGTGATAAAAATCCACAATAATATTGCTTACTTACTAATCGTAAAGGGTCACAAATTGTTTACTACATAATATAAAACAAAATGGCTTTGATGTTCGCTTTGCGTTATCTATCCTCATGTACATTTTTTGATCACTACAAAATTAATTTTGATGTAGTTTTTATAATAAATACAGTGATTTAATAGATTGTTTCACATTATAATTTACAATACATGCATAAGTATCAGAATTGTACCCCTGCGAAGTCAGGGCTGGTCCCTAGTACAAAATTTACTAAAGACGGATGCAGACGGATAATCCGTCGCAGTCCGCCCCGTCTCAACATGGTACACGACTCCCAATCAGTCTTTATTAAAATTTCCATGTACCAGTGTTGGAATAACGAATTAGTTTACTTTGTCGTCAATAGATGTCGCTACTAGTACTCCTGAATCGCGCCTCATACTTTTGTTTCCAGAAACTATAAAATGAAACGGTACTTTAAATTCGGTACCCTTTGTGACGCAGACGACGACAACTTCGTTTGTATGTCTTATGTTTGTTTGAACATTTTTGAATTACTGTTCGTTGCAAATCACGGAAACAGTATTATAATAAAATTGAAACTTTGTTTTAATAATATATTGTTCAATGGTCAGTTTTTGAATACAGTAGGACCTCGATTATCCGGACTAATTGTTGTCAGTAGGCATCCGGATAATTGAAAGTCCGGATAATCCAAGATATTAAGAAAAACGGGCTTTTTGCATATGTACATATGTAGAGTCTGTACCATACATATGTAATGTTAAGTGTTTATTTAAAACAACAAATACATATGAGCGAAAATCAACGTTTATTAAGAAATTGTACATAATGTACGTATAATTTGCTTACAATAATTATGTATGTATTTGGTAATTTGCATTAGGTAATCATGAAATAAAATAATTAGTTTAATTTGGTTTAAAATATTTGGTAATTGTCGTTTGACGTAAGCTACTTCTTCTCTTCAATGCGGTTGCCCAGTTGATCGTTTTTGTAAAAACCAACAATATAAAGCGTCTTCTAAAAGTTCATGTTTCGGTTTCTTCATCATTTTCCGATGTTTACTCCCGTCATCACTATCCAATTTGCAGGTGTACGACAAAATTGAATCAGTATTTTTCTTGATATCACTAATCGTGGATGTACCCACACCATACTTATCAGCTAACTTACGACCGGTTTCTCCTTTTTTTAATGAATCAATAATATTTATTTTATCTTTAAGTGATAACACCACTCTTTTACGCTTTGACATTTTAAAATTTGTTGACGTGACACGCACGTTAAAACGAAGTAACAATGCCGTCTAACTAAAACAATAAGAAACGCGTGTAGCGGCGTAGCCGTCCCGCCGCCCGCACCCTGCGGGAGGTGCGGGCGGGGCGACGGGCGCGGACGGCGCGAGTGGCGCGGCGTTATGCAAGTTTTGACATGTTAATGTTAGAATAAACTCGTCGCGATTGGCAGTCCGGATAATCGCGAATCCGGATAACTGAGGTCCGGATAATCGGGGTCCTACTGTATTTCATATTTGTTAGGATTTCATTGCGATTGTAGACGTTCTTACGGTCCAGCTAATGGTAAGTGGTACCGAAAAAGTCAAAGTATTTTAGTATAGTCATAATGTTAATCGAACAATGAAATAATATGGAGATAATTGAATGTACATAATATTATTGTTGTGTGCGGGATCATTAACAATTATAATTATTTCATTTCGTAATAAAATGATATAGTTTTTTTAACCTATAATAGAAGTGGTTCTAAGACTTCAAGTTGTACATACACACACAGCGGAGGTGTGAGGTGCGCGATATCACTAGAGGTCGTTACTGTCCTTAGACAACACTCTTTTGTCCCAAATTGTTCCTGTTGTAAAACTACCTCAGATTAGATTTTTACTTTTTTTTTGCAATTTTACTACATATTTATTTTTTTATTTTCCGTATCAGAACAGAGTACTCATCACCCTCAAAATGTACCTACCATCATTAAAAAATCAGCCTGTATAAATTGCTAGTTGCACCAAACACATTTTTTTAATAAAAAAAACTTGAGAGGTGTCATGGGACACCCGAATAGAACGAAGTTCCTTTCGATTAAAAGATGTCTTATAATTTTTTTTCTAACGTAACGCGCGATGAGGAACGTGTTTTAAAAGATTTTGTTTCAGCGCCATCTAGCGATAATCATCTAAAACAAAAAAGTGTCGTGACAACTTTTCGTAATTTTTTTTTCCCTCTAGCCCCCTTTCGATAACACGCGATAAGGAACTTCGTTCTAAAAATACATTTTTGAAAACTTAAGGATCCGTTTAGCCTCGCTACTCAGGAGCCAGGTTTGCAGTTCCAATTTGGTGTAAATCAGGAGAACTACAATATCAAGTTTTCAGCTTTCCTCAAATACCTACCCAAAAATTGCCACTAGTTCTAATACATAGGTTTAAGAAAACTATTAAAGAACGTCAGTGGCGTGCAGTTCATACAAGCAAATCTGCACTGCATACCCTTAACTTTAAGATTTGATCAAAAATTTACAGTTACAAACGATTTAATACTGCATATTTTATCAAAATATACTTCTTATTACTATTATTTGCGTATATTTAGCGTAAAAATTAAATAAATTTGCTTATAGGGCGTAAATATTTGGAAAATTACTGACATTTACATTTCTGCATACCCTGACTTAAATATGCATGCACGCCACTGAAGAACGTCTGTGCAAGAAAGCCTACTATAAGGTCAATGATTACCTGGTATAATGATTGCACAAAGTGGGCTCGCCAACGTCATTTCATTATCGTAATCGTTTTTTTTTTGTATATTTAACTAGATGACCCGCGCAACTTCGTCTGCGTTACAAAGGGGTTCAAAAATTGTAGCCTATATAGGCACGCGCCGCCCGACGCAAACAACTATGATCCTGCATTTTAAATTTGTAATATCTTCGGTAATATTCACTTAAATTACATGCTGTAAAAAGCATATTGATCTATAATAAATGCACAATTTATTTAAGGTACTTAATTGGATAAGGATTAATGCTGTATTGTTTAAAAACACTTCGTAAATAACCATTTTTTAGTAAAGAATAAAAATGGTTATGCTGGGTTATCTCTAAGAGATAGACATATACCATCGCGGACTTTTTTGTTGAACTTTTTAAGGTGAACAATACTGTAGTACATTATTTTGGTCTATCTCGTAGGGTTCAGCCATCGTTTGCAATATAAGCGCAAAAAAACGTGCTTATTTACGACATCACATTAGAAACCTTTAAATTTATCAGTGTTTCTCTACTATATTATGCATTTATTATACATACAAACCTTCCTTAAGAATCACTCTATCTATTAAAAAAAACCGCATCAAAATCCGTTGCGTAGTTTTAAAGATTTAAGCATACATACAGACATACAGTGAAAGCGACTTTGTTTTATACTATGTATTGATGTAAAGTTGTATAATACTGTACAAATACTTAAAAAAAAAATGCTCATTATACAAAAAAAAAGACATGCCCGCTGAGTTTCTTGCCAGTTCTTCTCAGTACGGTGGCTATAATTATTATTTTTTGTGTCCGAACTGGTGGTAGCTTTTAACTTTTGACGTCAACAAGAATGAGTACGTCGTCAATGCTGAAAATAAAGTAAAGTATTTCATTTCAATATTTCGACAGGTCATTCACTCACTTTAACTGGCATTATTTAAATTTATTACCACAGATGTGTCAAAGTCTATTCGACGGCGAGACAACATACAACATGTCCGACGTGAATGCAATGAGAGGACGCATCGGGAAGCTGGCTGAAGGCGTCGATGTGCTCAGTAAACAGATCATCGCCTTCCCGGCGGAGCCCGGCACGAGGCAGGCAAGACTGCAGAACGCTATACGGCAAGCTGCTTCACATTATATTAAGGTAAATACGTGATTCACGCATCACAATTGTATGAAATTCATTTGGCGTCCGAACGTTAAACCTCGGCTGAAACAAAAACAGAATATGGAGTTACGCGGAGCGGCACGACGCGTTACGCCTCCCGTCTCGTCTGGCCTCAGCCGGACGCTGAGTGTGAGCGGTTGGAGGTTTTAGTGCGGTTTAACTCCCGCTTAAGTCGGCGATTTCTTCCAACTGAAAAAAAAGTGACCTACCTACCTTTAAAGACTTCAAGACGCGTTTAAAGAAAGACAAGATGATATTAAAATAAATCATTTCAGGAGGACCTCCTCTCATTACGGAAGCTACCAACCGAAGCTCAGATCGAGGAGGTACGTCGCCAACGTTACGAACGAGCAGAGAGACAGATACAAATGGAAAGAGAACGGATGGAGAAAGAGCGGCAGTGGAGAGAAGCCGGACCCAGCAGTAACGAGCCTGTCAATAACACTAATGATGATGATGACAATCCTATATTAGAACAGATGAATATCATCAGGGGGTACATTAGGGATGCGAGGAAGGAGTTGAGATTTGAGGAGGTAGGTGGATTTTGATAGTCAAATGACTCGATTTTTTTTTGTGTAGGTTTCCCTTATCTCTTGTTTATGCTAGAGATGTTACGAATGTCGGTTTTCGGACATTCGATTAAGGTTTTTGTCTGATAAGACAGTTTGTTATCTAGATTTTACCAGGCAAGGAGGACCCACTTGTACTTGCTCACCCCATTGTGTTTGGCCTCGTTTAAAGGATATGATAATCGCATACAAAATACAAAATAGTTTATTAACAGAAATTTTACAAACAACTGATACATCTTTGACAATGGTCAATGGACAATGGCATTCGCAAACATGCAAATGTTTTAAGATAATTTGCATGGATGTAGTGTGAATACAGCGGGAATCTGATGATGATCTCCTGCTCTTTAAATGAGCCCAAACTCGATGTGTTTACGACCCATCTCGATATAATTTGTGGGGGGACTTTACCATCGGTGGGGGGAGGCAAATTTTGACTCTGGACATTTTCTTTACTATTTAAAATGTTTCCAACAGGTGGCGATATTAGAGGCTAACTTGAAGGAATTGAAGAAAGAGTACCAACTACAGAAACTTGCAAACAGATCCTAGTCATTGCATATTCTTATACCCACATAGTTATAAGTGTATGGTTACAATAGATCCGCAAGGGTCGCAGTGACCTGATGGGCTACCTGTGCCCATCGCCCCCCCCTCTCTTAGTTATAAGTGTATAGCTTTTAATGTCATTTATTTAGTTTATAAGTATTATTTAATTTTTATATTTGCCCGTCTATTTATTACAAAATAAATATTTTTTCTTTGTGAAGTTTTGAGTTTCTCTTTGAAATCTCCTAAATCTTCGTAAATATAGTTGGTAGGTAAATAACCCAAAAACAAAGAGTTCATATATTTTTTAATATTGTCTAATCTGACTACTTACAAATATCACAGTTACGAAATATAAAAAAACAAGCATAAAATTATGCTGCATGCTTCTCCCTGAATTTTTCCAACTTATCAAGTTGCTTCAACATCTGAGGTCTCGTGCACAACGCTTTCTTGATCGCTTCGTCCAGCATCTTTTTCTGGTAAAATGGCGGAATCGGTGTGTCTTCCAAATGGAAGGTATGAATCCTTCCACTCGTGTCACCAACAAACACATTGTCCCCTGAAGCAGCGAACTTAATATACGTTAAAACCACATTGTTAGGAAACGAGTATTCTGCACACGGCATGTGGGTTTTCCGTCTGAGATCCCATATAGAAAGAACGTTCCCACTCACGGATATGATCACCGTCGAGTTGATCGGACAGAATGCGATCCCGTACACCGCGGCGGGGCAAGTCAGCGTCATGATGACGTCGTCCATGCCTTCAATCCACAGTCTTATTGCACTATCGGCCCCGCAGGACACCATCAACGAATTCATAAAAGGAGAAAACTCCATACCGTACACAGGACCAGCGTGCGCTCTGTACACCTCCATGTGCTGATTCAGATAGTGTGTAGAACATTTGTGGATGCAACCCTCATCAGTGCCAACTAGATACACGTGTTCTACTATTGGATGCCATTTAATACATAATGCAGCCGGGTAGCGCGTGATAGGCACGTCTATCTTCAAACACGCCTTAGTAGCTTCTAGCCCTTTCATCTTCCCTTCAACAGTTGAGATCCTCATCATGGGAGAGCAGATAAAATCGTGAGTCTTCGTACTAGTGAATTTGTTGATTCTCCCATCTTGGCACGAAGTCATGACGTATTCATTGTCCTTGTCGACAGCTCGCCAACTTGTCACCCAAATTGGTTCAAAACAGGGATTAGTGTCACGCTTACTTTTCGCTATGATCTTTGTAGTGTATGAAGTTATATCCAAAATCAGCACATCACCATTCGCGAAACCACAAGCTAACCAATTAGGATTTTTTTCTGCAAACGCCAAAGACGTTAACGGATCATCAAATTCGTATATTCTTTCCGGTTTTAAAGGATTCTTTGTGCACCAAACGCAGACTAAACCATTAAAAATATCAGCATAGCGGAATTTTCCATGAGCAACAGCTAGAATGTTCTCATTCTTTGGATTGAATGAAATTCCTGTTATGGGGCGATTCATAGTCTCTTCACACTCGAAGGTCCATAAAGGTTTCATTGTATAGATGTATACTAGATCTAAAGAAAGTGGATCCATTCGGATTAAACCACGAAATTTTTTCTGAGCATCAGAATATGCAAGTGTCGAAAGAACACGTTCAGCTAGTAAAACTGCGTCTAAATATTCCGGTGTTGAAACTATTTCTTCAAAACACTTTCCCTTCTTCAAAGAAGCATCGAACACATTTTTTTTCTTCTTTCTGAGTAGATTTGGTGCTGCTGATTGATAAAGAACCATTTCATCAGGTTCTTCCGCCTTTTTCACGTTAGCAAGTTTTGCATAGGTATCATGCATGTCCCATAATGATGCGAAAGCTATGGCATTTTTCCTTTGCGGTCTCGAAGCAAGAGTGTGTCGTGTTTGAGCAACATACTCTTCGGTTTGTGTTTCCTCTACAATAGTTTTTCGGTTCCTTCCTTTACCAACAGTGATGTACTGATAATATTCATTATCCTCCTCTACTTTATCAGCTTCAGGTGTACCCTTCTCGAACGAAAAACTAGGTAGTTCAAACAAAAAGCAAGTCTCTGTTTCTTTCAGTACAACAAAAATTTCTGGTGGATAAGACATGATGGGTCTGGTTTTTGGCAAATAAAATGCTGAGGGAGCTTGTTCGAGGACCTCGTCACTGGGAATGAACCCTTCGCTTGTGTTGTATGTGTGATCGATATGGATGTCGTCAAGCGAGATTGTGGTGGCGTAAACAGTCATTGCACCGTCCATAGCGGAACGTGTCCTAGACTTTGAGACTCTAAGACCAATTTCGCTTTTAAACCGAGGTTTATTTTCGAAGGCAGCGTGCGTGAAGGTGTCCATCATCATAACTAGATCAGGGTCAAGGATATCTTCTGGTGTTACATCAGCCCCATCAACCACGACGCGGTACATGTCCCTTTTCTCCATAAATGAGAACGTTGCTTTGCTCGTCCTCGATGAAGATTGTTCAATGAAACTTATCTTCGAGGCTGGCTCTTCGGGTTCCATTATTTGAATCGACATTTTTAAAGACTAAGACCGTAACAAGTTACCCGTTTTAAATTTGTTTTATCTAAAAACCGTTTAAATTAAATTACCACCGACATCAAGATTGTTCGCATTTTATTTGACACTAATTCTAAAGTCATAACAAAAAATAGTAACAATATTTTTTTTGTTAGTGACGTTATAGTTTTTTCAAATTTAAAATTCAAATTAATATCTATGGGAGATCCCACAGTTCAAGGGGTATCACGTTCCACGTTCTCGATCAAAAAAAGTGATGTTGAATGTCTGGTATATAATAAATATGAGATCCAAGAGGGAATGTTTGTGATCGCCTATCCGACTAAAGTCATATTTTGTTAATCTGAGCCATAGATGATAAAATAGGAATACAAAAAATAGCTTCACTTCAAGTGGGCCATGTAAACATCTTTGAGGTGTAAAAGAATTGTATAACAAATGAAGTTTTCTAATAACTAGTCTCGGGTTCTGCAGAGCATATCGCACGCGTACCTCGATGCGCTTTGTCGAGCGTACTTCCTGTATAAGTACTGGTTTCCGTTAATAAAACAAGACTTGGCCGAACTTATGAAGGGTTAATAGGACCAAAGGCGACTAATTTTAGAGAGGTCAACAATCGTTCTAAATTTATAAATAAAAAAGCGTTCAAAAAAATATTCACTTTTCCAACAAAATGGCTTAAAAAGTGAGACGTATATAATGGACATGTCCTTCTACATCATAACATAGAGAGAATATTATTACGTTTGAAGTGTCAATCAACGTTTTATTAGCAGCTTTACCTACGCTGCAGATAATAGAATAACAAAACAACATCTACATGCCCTCTGTTTAATTATTTCTAGACAATACAAACATGAATCTTGGAAACAATTTCAAATACATAAAATCGGACAACGACCCATCAGATTGATTGCCGTACCTTACCTTTTTAGTCTCCTAAGCCTCTGATTCACACAATGCCGTAAGTAAGGTAGGTATCCCTGTGACTTTGTTCAGCCAGCCGTGAAGTCGGATCACCTCTTTACAGCATTAGTATAGCGCGCGTGCCACAGTGCACCTGTTTGGTTAAAAATGAAGAGCATTTTCAAGAAAATAAAAGAGAGTAAGTGGACCTTTTTTTATTTTTTTGTAGAAAAATGCATAGTCATCTTTGTGGTTGTCGGTTGTTATGTATGTGCGGGTGTTACTAAAAATATGGCTCTTTAGATGGTAAGTGGTAACTACCATTCTTGGAATAACAAGGCATAGTGTTATGCTGTAGCGTATTTACCGTTGACTTGTTTTAAGGATATGTCATTAGAGGATATCAATGAGGAGAGTTGAACAATAGTTCAACAAAACATAGTGATTTTAAATAATTATTATCTCGCCGATATCGTTAGTAATAAATATTAAAAAGAATCCAGTCATAATATAATTATTTTCTATAATATTAATAAGTAACAATCGATAAAACTATGTTGTTCTTTATCACTCATAGCCCGTTTACATAAAAAAAAATGTTTACTTTATCTTGCTTGATCAAAAAAGAAACCTACTCCGATGTTTCCCATAGATAGTTCTTTATTTTGAATAGTTCCTAAGTTCGTGATCAGCTCCAAAGAAGCGTCAAGAATAAATGCCGAAGCATATGTAACGCCCCCATCTCAACGCGGCCGTATCGACACGCACGCGCATTTTATATCGTTAATTGCATCTTATTTCGAAAAAAATAGAAGGAAATTTAATGCACTAGGATTTAGGACTGATGTTTTTCATATTGATTTATTTTGTTATTGAATGTAATAAGACTTAAGTAAGGGATGCTAGGTTATGTAGATTACAGAATATCTACGTTTTTAGTCACTACAAAATCGGATAATATTGTTCAGATTTTCGATCACTTCTAAAGAAGTGTAGGCATAGTTAAGGACATGAGCTATCTATTTGTTGATAAACTTTTTATTACTAAGTAATTAACTTGAAAGTTATTTTTTACTTACTTCGTGTAATTACTGTTACTAAGTTATCTCACAAAAAGCTGGAGATGTTTTTACTATAATTAAGTAGATTAAAAATGTAAATTAACACGTTAGCAGCTGCATCCTTTTTGGTCATTCTCGCAAAATTTTTAAGCAGGCCTTTTTCGATAATCACGAAATTTGTAGGCACCAAGAACGATTGCAATTTCGAAATTCTTTGTAAAGTGTAAGGGGACAGGCGTAGTGTCGGACCGAGGGTCAGGAGGTCGTGAGCTCAGACGCGCACCGCCCCAATAATTGCCGCGCCCCACGCAAATAAATAATTTTTATCCGCGTCTCGGAGATCACGTCTTATCTTGACCTTTAGGCTATAGTTGTGGCTTGTGGCTTCACCTGCTATATTTCTTTTTTTGAGTTGATAGTAAGAAGAGGAATAGAACGAAAAATAAGCACTGATTAGTGGAGAAGCAACTTGAATAAATTGATCAAGATCAGACATGTAGGCGGATCATGGGCAACAAAACCGACTTAATTCTTAAGTAAAAAAACAATAACCTAGGTATTACTGCTACACTGCAGTATTATTTTGAACTTTAGCTAACTCCAACCTCAGTCAGGAGACATTAAGAGATATCATAGGTCGATAAACAAAAAAGCATCGTAAGTACTCTTTCAGTGTATATGTGCAAGAATGCAAAAAGTTTCAGCTGTAAATCAAAGCCTGCATCGCGATTCACTGCGTTAAATTGTATTCACTCGTGATGAATGTCGGTACTTACAATTAACAAGATGTTTCTATAGTTTTTAAATTCAATACAACGAAACTGTGTTGAAATACTTTTGGAACAAAGTTCCTTATCGCGCGTTATCGAAAGGGGGCTAGACGGAAATTCTTATGAAAAAGTTGTCACGACACTTTTTTTTGTTTTAGATGATTATCGCTAGATGGCGCTGTGATTAAAATCTTTTAAAACAGTTCCTTATTTTGTTTTATATGATTAATGCTAGATGGCGCTGTGATTTAAATATTTTATTTAAGTTATAATAATTAGGTAGTTTAAAACGTCTGTCTCTCTCTCTTATAGAAAGAGAACTTAAAAACTTAAAAAACTACTAGAAACTTAAACTTAAAAAAATAAAATTTTATTACAATTCCCTCACTGATTAATCGAAAGGAACTTCGTTCCATCCGGGTGTCCCTTGACAAGTTTTTTTATAATGAATTTTCCTACAATGGGATAAAATATAATTTACTTTAATATCCCGTTCGAAAACAGACTTAATTCACTTCAGTTGAGGGATCAGGTAAGCTCCATGCTTGCCTAGTGCTGGTTGAGGACTTCACTAAACATCTTCAAACTAGGTATTTTTAAATTCTTTCGTCTGCCCCCTATTGAGAAGACCGCGGCTTCTACCTCTAAATGCGAATAGAAATGTGTGTAAATTCGGAACAAACGTTTTGCTTCAATTCAATAAGTTTTGGATGAAATTGACCGCAACTGCACTGTTTGAAATATGATCGCGCATTGGATGTGTTAACTTTTATAATTGAAGTACCTAGAGATTTAAATAATCACTTGAAACACTTCATTTTAATCATTCTATTGCAAATCCAGATGGTATTTTTTTCGTATTATTTCTTAGCGCACCTACATCGTTTTCACATTAAATTATGTAGATATATTACATATAACAATAATATATATTCTACCATTCGCCAGCCGTTCAGTTCGGCGTGATGTGCAACAATTTTGCGTTTTCGCCGATTACTGCGTGCACGGAGTATCGTGCACCGGAAAGTACCGTCTACAAAACTAGACATTTTAAATGAAAGAAAGCTTTATTCAACACTCATATAAAGGTTATTTTATATATTTTAATTGTAAGATAGATAAACGAGCCTATCTGATAGCAAGTGGTTACCTTTGAACCTTTCCTATATACCTCTATACAGAACTTTACTTAAATCTCGTTTAAAAAGGGAATGTCACATAGAGTTCCGGGAACACCAAGGACACTTTAGTCCATTTCAAATCATAATGATTTCTTAATACAAACCAATCACATATAGTACCTAACATGAAATGAAATGAAATTACATAAAGTCGTAAAGACACTGCTCTATCAAGGACATTTTTGATATTTATTAATGCTTCAAAATATCATTCACCCTAATTTAATATTTTTAGGCAATATCTCAATCAATAAAAAACCATATCGAGTAGAAAATCATACTGTGCAAGACGTTTTTTTGCTATCGCTCCATGTTTCATATGCGTTCAGTTCTCACGGTACAATTATTGCTTACAAACCAAATTTGACTTCGTTGCATCTCCTACCAGTTTAAATTATCTCAACTAAGATGGACAGGGAGTAGGTACGTATAGCTAAGTAGTGCATAACAGATAATACGCTATCGTAACATTTTCTTCTATCTATAATTTCCCTCGATATTCGGATTATGGGTATTAAGCATTTTTTTCACTTGTGTAAATAGATAGACTAGTTCATTTATTTGATAGGTGGTTTTATTCCTAAACTTATTGTAAGTTTCAAGACCACGACCAGTTGTAGATATATTAGATATCATTTTATCGAATTCATAAAGAAAATTTGCAAGAAGTTTTTTGTGTGTGCATTTTTTAACAGAAAAATATATCATTTTTATGAAAATCTATAAGGCAACAAACATGTTATTAGATAGACAATATTATGCGATAAAACACATAACTCATGATGTTGATCCACGATTTTTGTGAGAACGCCTACATTTTACGAGATGCACATAAAATTAAATGTATCTAATAATTACAGAATATCTTTCATCATAATGTTATTAATGTGTAAATTTATAAACACGTGATCTATTCGTTTTTAGATGTTCATTGAAAAAGTAGATAAATGACCATACGACCCATAGAGTAGGTACTAACTACTGAGACTGAAATCTGAATGAAAGCGGGCTGTTAGGGACACCAGTTGCTAATACCTGGAACTATTGCATGGTCAATTTCTGTTAACAAACATTTAAGAAGATCTAGGTACATTGAAAAGAACTTAATGATAAGAATAATCATAGTGCTGATTTTTTAAACCTAAAGCAATTAATTAACATCAATCGTCTGTTTTCATGTGTAGGTACTTATTTAAGTGCAATGTTTCAGATAAGGTACCTACATCTTTTCAGATTAAATGGATCATTGCATTGAAATAAAACATTGATTGCTACTTTTCCTTTAAATCTTTAATCATAATTTTCATCATACATCAACTAGCACATCCAAACAATTCGTTAACAATGGTTTGCGTGCCACTCATTGTTACGGTGGGTGGATGCGTGTGCGCACGTTTTCGGCAGTTGCCAATAAAAAAGTACCTAGAGATTTAAATAATCACTTGAAACACTTCATTTTAATCATTCTATTGCAAATCCAGATGGTATTTTTTTCGTATTATTTCTTAGCGCACCTACATCGTTTTCACATTAAATTATGTAGATATATTACATATAACAATAATATATATTCTACCATTCGCCAGCCGTTCAGTTCGGCGTGATGTGCAACAATTTTGCGTTTTCGCCGATTACTGCGTGCACGGAGTATCGTGCACCGGAAAGTACCGTCTACAAAACTAGACATTTTAAATGAAAGAAAGCTTTATTCACACTCATATAAAGGTTATTTTATATATTTTAATTGTAAGATAGATAAACGAGCCTATCTGATAGCAAGTGGTTACCTTTGAACCTTTCCTATATACCTCTATACAGAACTTTACTTAAATCTCGTTTAAAAAGGGAATGTCACATAGAGTTCCGGGAACACCAAGGACACTTTAGTCCATTTCAAATCATAATGATTTCTTAATACAAACCAATCACATATAGTACCTAACATGAAATGAAATGAAATTACATAAAGTCGTAAAGACACTGCTCTATCAAGGACATTTTTGATATTTATTAATGCTTCAAAATATCATTCACCCTAATTTAATATTTTTAGGCAATATCTCAATCAATAAAAAACCATATCGAGTAGAAAATCATACTGTGCAAGACGTTTTTTTGCTATCGCTCCATGTTTCATATGCGTTCAGTTCTCACGGTACAATTATTGCTTACAAACCAAATTTGACTTCGTTGCATCTCCTACCAGTTTAAATTATCTCAACTAAGATGGACAGGGAGTAGGTACGTATAGCTAAGTAGTGCATAACAGATAATACGCTATCGTAACATTTTCTTCTATCTATAATTTCCCTCGATATTCGGATTATGGGTATTAAGCATTTTTTTCACTTGTGTAAATAGATAGACTAGTTCATTTATTTGATAGGTGGTTTTATTCCTAAACTTATTGTAAGTTTCAAGACCACGACCAGTTGTAGATATATTAGATATCATTTTATCGAATTCATAAAGAAAATTTGCAAGAAGTTTTTTGTGTGTGCATTTTTTAACAGAAAAATATATCATTTTTATGAAAATCTATAAGGCAACAAACATGTTATTAGATAGACAATATTATGCGATAAAACACATAACTCATGATGTTGATCCACGATTTTTGTGAGAACGCCTACATTTTACGAGATGCACATAAAATTAAATGTATCTAATAATTACAGAATATCTTTCATCATAATGTTATTAATGTGTAAATTTATAAACACGTGATCTATTCGTTTTTAGATGTTCATTGAAAAAGTAGATAAATGACCATACGACCCATAGAGTAGGTACTAACTACTGAGACTGAAATCTGAATGAAAGCGGGCTGTTAGGGACACCAGTTGCTAATACCTGGAACTATTGCATGGTCAATTTCTGTTAACAAACATTTAAGAAGATCTAGGTACATTGAAAAGAACTTAATGATAAGAATAATCATAGTGCTGATTTTTTAAACCTAAAGCAATTAATTAACATCAATCGTCTGTTTTCATGTGTAGGTACTTATTTAAGTGCAATGTTTCAGATAAGGTACCTACATCTTTTCAGATTAAATGGATCATTGCATTGAAATAAAACATTGATTGCTACTTTTCCTTTAAATCTTTAATCATAATTTTCATCATACATCAACTAGCACATCCAAACAATTCGTTAACAATGGTTTGCGTGCCACTCATTGTTACGGTGGGTGGATGCGTGTGCGCACGTTTTCGGCAGTTGCCAATAAAAAAGTACCTAGAGATTTAAATAATCACTTGAAACACTTCATTTTAATCATTCTATTGCAAATCCAGATGGTATTTTTTTCGTATTATTTCTTAGCGCACCTACATCGTTTTCACATTAAATTATGTAGATATATTACATATAACAATAATATATATTCTACCATTCGCCAGCCGTTCAGTTCGGCGTGATGTGCAACAATTTTGCGTTTTCGCCGATTACTGCGTGCACGGAGTATCGTGCACCGGAAAGTACCGTCTACAAAACTAGACATTTTAAATGAAAGAAAGCTTTATTCACACTCATATAAAGGTTATTTTATATATTTTAATTGTAAGATAGATAAACGAGCCTATCTGATAGCAAGTGGTTACCTTTGAACCTTTCCTATATACCTCTATACAGAACTTTACTTAAATCTCGTTTAAAAAGGGAATGTCACATAGAGTTCCGGGAACACCAAGGACACTTTAGTCCATTTCAAATCATAATGATTTCTTAATACAAACCAATCACATATAGTACCTAACATGAAATGAAATGAAATTACATAAAGTCGTAAAGACACTGCTCTATCAAGGACATTTTTGATATTTATTAATGCTTCAAAATATCATTCACCCTAATTTAATATTTTTAGGCAATATCTCAATCAATAAAAAACCATATCGAGTAGAAAATCATACTGTGCAAGACGTTTTTTTGCTATCGCTCCATGTTTCATATGCGTTCAGTTCTCACGGTACAATTATTGCTTACAAACCAAATTTGACTTCGTTGCATCTCCTACCAGTTTAAATTATCTCAACTAAGATGGACAGGGAGTAGGTACGTATAGCTAAGTAGTGCATAACAGATAATACGCTATCGTAACATTTTCTTCTATCTATAATTTCCCTCGATATTCGGATTATGGGTATTAAGCATTTTTTTCACTTGTGTAAATAGATAGACTAGTTCATTTATTTGATAGGTGGTTTTATTCCTAAACTTATTGTAAGTTTCAAGACCACGACCAGTTGTAGATATATTAGATATCATTTTATCGAATTCATAAAGAAAATTTGCAAGAAGTTTTTTGTGTGTGCATTTTTTAACAGAAAAATATATCATTTTTATGAAAATCTATAAGGCAACAAACATGTTATTAGATAGACAATATTATGCGATAAAACACATAACTCATGATGTTGATCCACGATTTTTGTGAGAACGCCTACATTTTACGAGATGCACATAAAATTAAATGTATCTAATAATTACAGAATATCTTTCATCATAATGTTATTAATGTGTAAATTTATAAACACGTGATCTATTCGTTTTTAGATGTTCATTGAAAAAGTAGATAAATGACCATACGACCCATAGAGTAGGTACTAACTACTGAGACTGAAATCTGAATGAAAGCGGGCTGTTAGGGACACCAGTTGCTAATACCTGGAACTATTGCATGGTCAATTTCTGTTAACAAACATTTAAGAAGATCTAGGTACATTGAAAAGAACTTAATGATAAGAATAATCATAGTGCTGATTTTTTAAACCTAAAGCAATTAATTAACATCAATCGTCTGTTTTCATGTGTAGGTACTTATTTAAGTGCAATGTTTCAGATAAGGTACCTACATCTTTTCAGATTAAATGGATCATTGCATTGAAATAAAACATTGATTGCTACTTTTCCTTTAAATCTTTAATCATAATTTTCATCATACATCAACTAGCACATCCAAACAATTCGTTAACAATGGTTTGCGTGCCACTCATTGTTACGGTGGGTGGATGCGTGTGCGCACGTTTTCGGCAGTTGCCAATAAAAAACCAGGCAAGAGTGAATATTCTATCTACTTGAGGGTTCCGACCCATTATAAACTGGAGATTGACGGACGACGGCGACGGTCAGTGTCGCGGGATGCAGACAGCGCAGGAACGATTGTTGTGGCGAGGTTTGGGAGGGACATATGTCATTGTCCAGCAGTGAATGGTTAGATGATGATGATCATAAAATTTTATTTACTACATACTAAATTTATCAATTTAAATCAAGTGACTCATTTATTAGTACCTCTGCTGATGGCAGTTGGTATTAAACTTAAACAGAGCTCTCAGCTTTTTTGTTTAAAGCGCAATACTCCTCAACACATTACATGTGAGTCGTATTGGTGATATTAGTAGGTACTTTATAACTAAGTAAGTAATCCTTCAAGGGTTTGAACTTAAACTTTGAAACTCGGGCCCCCAAATGAAGAAAAAAATAAAAGTCGTGTCGGTAGTAATATCCCCGTTTATTGTGGGATTCGGGACACATTCCCGCCATAGCTTTATGCTCGTGAGTCCCACTTATAGCATTGTCTACTGTTTTCACGGCTCTTTAAATACTGACATGATGTGATTATTCAAGTTATTTTAGGTGGTCGAATCGTGGACATTTTATAATCATTATTAAAGCTTCCGAAGGTCAATAATAGATTTATTACCTTAAACTACGTAATGTACAGACTGAGTTGCAGTAGGTTATTATTCATATAAAACCATTATTAAAATAATATAGCTGAACTACTTTTTACACTAAAAAATACCTCCACCATGCTTAATAGGTACTGTAACTATTATTTCTTTACTTTCAGTCCTTATAATTGAGATGGATTTTTTTTTGCATAGTGATCTAAATATACCTTTATGGTCATGGCCTACTCGATTTTTTTCTGGCAGTCTTTGTAGACACAACTTAGTTAAAAAATAGGCATTAAGATCATTTCAATTCAGCACGCGGTATTGCTGTCTTTGCTTGATTGTGTTTATTAGATCCCATATCGCATGGGTGACCTTTTATGTGGTGGCGATGTCGTACTTTAGGTTAAGCTATTATACAATAATATGTAAACGCTCTTATCGCCCGCAATACAGGTTTTACCTAGTGCGGGGATCAATGTTAATCCCTAAACTAAAGTTATAAGTAAATAAATTTCATTTTCATTTTATTTCATGTCCTTTGTTCTTAGATAGTAATGTTAGACCTACCTTCATGTTTTTTCTGGTATTCGTGAGATATCAAATCTGGAAAATTTAACCGTAAATAGACTAATGTTTCATCAGAACATGCGGGTAAGTTTGCTCAAATAGAATGCCACTTGACCTAATGATTGGCTAACGACAAAATTACTGTAAAAGTATCGCAACACTAAAATATTTCTTTAAATAATGTAAGTTTTACATTTTAACGATAATATAAATTTTTATTTAAGAGTCCGAAATCTGAACGCTATTAAAAGTATATAAACAGTCGTCGTGGGTGGTCCGCAATATTAAACCCGAAATTTTATAACTTTTATAATCAAGGACTAGGTTTTGTTGATGGTTTCGCTCAATATGTAATTTGAAGAATACTCTTCATAAAAAAACAAGGGGACGGCGCGACGGGAAAGAGTGCCGTGGGCTTAACGCGTCGCGCCGTCCCTCATAACCCCGTGCTGGGTTCTGGCCTCAGCCGGGATTCGGACGCTGAGTGTGAGCGGTTGGAGGTTTTAGTGCAGTTCAACTCCCACATACCCCGCGGGCGGAGATCCGGTGATTTCCTCCAACTAAAAAAAAAACAGGTTTTCCCGCTATAATCTACGTCGTTTTTACGACTTTATCTTTCTCGTATCCTTATAATATGTCTTGACTTGGATCATGCTATCTGCTGTGTTGAATAGGCCTTCTTAAATCTATGGTAGTGAATCTCGTGAATCCTGTAGATGAACGTATATTTTTTCTTCACTATACTTTCGTAATCTCGCATTTCGAATTGCAGTGTAAATAAACTAAAAGAAATAATGAAAGTCGTATTTTAATATCACGGAGAAATTTTTGAATGTATAATTTTATCTCCTACTTAGCAATGCAGTTTCCAATTTAAATCTTTATTACCATTTTAAAAATCTTATTAGTCTTTGCTTTAACTGCATTTAGTTTGAGAGTTGTAAATTTATTTTGCCAGTTTATTATGGATGAAATTAATTGGATTTGGGTACATTTTGATAGTTCTGGAGTGGCGGCCACGAACCGGTAAGCGTAATGTTGGTAGACCCCTCACAAGATGGACCGACGATCTGGTCAAGATCGCGGCAGGTCACTGGATGCAGATGGCGCAGGACCGGTCGATGTGGCGAGGTTTGGGGGAGGCCTATGTCCAGCAGTGGACGTCTATAGGCTGATGATGATGATGAAATTTTAATACTATAGTGCCGTTTTTTAACTCTCCTTTAGAAACCTCGAAAGGCTCTTAATTCTAAATCCAAAACCTATTAGTTTTTTTGCTACTTAATCTAGTCTAGACAATCTGGTTATAATAGATGATAATGGTCATATCCGTGGGAACTAATTCATTCGTCTGCAAAGCTTAACGAATGACTGCAAGTTTTTGTTGTTGAGTGTAATAAATCAACATTAAATTTACATTACTCTTTTATGTTTATATGTATCTGGTTCTTTACCTGCATTTTAAATTAGTCAAAGTAAGACAATCTTACAAAACCTCTACTCATTGGGGAACCTAGCAGTGGGCAGTACAGGACCTATCCATCACTGTTAAATTACCTTAAGAACCTAACCTAACTTTATTGCACACGCATGACATGCATAGTTGTCCTAGAGCTTAACAAACTGCTATCAATGCATAAATTGAAAATACCGTAAATAGATTAGTAATTACGGTGGTATTCAAAACAAATAGCGGAACAAAAACGTGAGAAATGTTCGAACAATAGCAGTTTTTGTATTCAGCACGTTCTTGATAGTTAGCACCTGACAATTATCTTGCGACTTACAAAGAGAATGGGGAATGATTGGGTAGGTACAGCTCAATACAAGAGTGCTACAGTTCTCTTTAAAATGAAGAAAAAGTCAAAGCATCTTATAACAACTGGCAAGAATTAAAAAAGTAATTTTGGGTTAAATTATCTACTAAACTTCTGAACTTTAAGCATGGACCTTCCAATATTGGCAAACTGAATTAGGTAATCTTTCAAATTAAGTAGGTGCCATGATTATGTAAAAGCAGTAGGTTCTCAGAATTCAATCTTCTGGATAAAGTACTTCAAAGCAGTGTCGGTATATTGATAGGTATGTTACAATACATTTTTCTAGATTTTAATCGATCTCGTTGAAGTAAGGATCCAAAATTATGATCGTCGATTATTTTTATCAACATGATTGAAGGGTTCCGTGAGATGCACTAATCTTACCCCGCGGCGAATTCTCAGCGAGCCGTGCCGATACTCACGGTACAATACTATGGAGAGGCGATATTGTATCAGCTAGGTCAGTGTCGGATGGGCAGCCGAGGAAGGTGGCCGAACTTCGAAACTCGCGGGAATTTCGGAAGCGCGCATCCTTACCGGCTTTGTACCGCCCCTTCCATTGTTCCAAACTTACTCAATAACCCGCTCAGCTGACTGTGAAAACGCTGATAACGTCCGTGAATAACGATCGATTGTTTTAACAGTTGTTGTGGTTGCAGAGATTGCGTTTAAAGAGTTACCGCCGCCGTACAGTCCTCGGAACCAGGATACAGTGCATATTCCACAAGGATCTGATGAGGCGGTATGTTTTTGCATTAATTATCATTGCATAATCGTGCAGAACGCAGTATTGCTCATAGTCTTCTGAAAAATTCACGGTATCTAGTCTAATCTAATCCAATACTAAAGCCTCTCCCTACCGCTTACTGTCAAGTAGGCTTTTAGGAAAGATTTCATCTAGTGTACGTTACAGTAGAATGAGTACCTACTCAGTCTTGGGTTTGAAGGCTCAGAGACCACTAATAACAAATTCTACAGAGATACCGAATCTAATAGTGCTACAAGTTAAACCTCAATAAAAAATTTCATTAATTTTTATATATTTCAGGGCGGTAACACATTGGAAGTCCTAGATTTACTCGCGAACTGCAAAATCGATAACGAAACAAATGACAATCAATCGGAGGCTGAGTACGCTGAAATTGCAGAAATGGGCGTCTGGCATTCCACGCCGTTAGCCCATCGTCACAAATCAAAAATCTCACTAACCTGGGTGCTGAAAGAAAATTTGGAAAACACGAAACTAGCTCCCGATAGTCGGAAAAAAGAAGATTTGAAACGTAAAAAATACGTTGACTCTGATAAACAGCGTCACAGACTAGATGAAAACGAAAACTATAGAAAGTGCAAGTCAAATAGGGAAGTGAATAGGGTCGTGGGACGGAACGAATATTACCATAATCTTAGATTCAAAAACGCATGTGACGAGTTTACGAAGGGATTGGAATCTTATTCCGATGACAGTAGTGATGAATATTCAAGAAGGACCAGGCATAGGCATAGGAGAAAGAAGGCGAAACAGAGGACGAAGTTTGGATATGATATCAAAGATATAGACAGTTTTTTAAGCGAGGTGAGTGTTTTAAAAGTCTGAAAATAGTTAGTTATTTTGCTAACTCTAACATAGCCTTATGATACCTAGATACTTCGTACCTACTAGACAGATTTTTATTGTCATGTAAGATTCTATGATGTAGGCATAGAACTATTAGGACATGTGGAATCTACATGATGAACAACAGAATGAAGCCAATTTAAAGTGCACCGATCGCGCGTAACAACACGATATTTTGAATCAACATCATAAATAACAAAGTGAAATTTTAAAGAACTTATGTGTATGTAATATTTTATTAGTGTGCTAAACGAATTGAGTGTCATCGGTACAATAACGCCAGAATATGTATATAACCTTACCTCATAGAAATTATTACCTAGTAATAATTCCTTGCCATACCTTTAATTTAAATTAACTTCCATTATCAACCAAAAAAAATACATTACAATGATCACTTCTTCTCACTTTACATTTCTGTCTCTACGTAGAGCAAGCGACTGATAAACTCAACTAATCATTACTGACGCACTGTTCGACTGCACTAAATCTTAATTTTCTAACTTGAAAGATTTACTATGCTTGTAAATCATAATGATGTATCATTTAAGGTTATTAGTCATACATTATAGTTCGCCCTTCGCTCGTTCATACGTAATCATAATGCCCATCCTCTCGTCCTGTACAATATGGTTCGTCAAAATGGCGCAAAATTGGTCGAGCTAAAATTACACATAATTTAGTTTTCGCAATCGGTTTTCGATAAAACGTTATTTCGTGCTCCAATTATGATGCAACGTTCATATTTTCAAAAATGAATGTAGTATAATTTTACTTTAGAGATGTTTGGTTTACACTGAACATGATTTAAAAAATTAGCTTGACATTGTTTTTAATCGTTGTTACTATGTTATTATACATATACCCATTTATTACAATAAAAAACTTGCGGTGGAAAAAACGACGACATAGTAATATTAGCCCACTGATTTAAGAGGAAGACGTTCAAACTATCTGATTTTCAACCGATTGCAAAAAATATTTATTCCTTTCTCTTGAATGTTCATTGATCAAAATAGTTTTTTTTTATTTACTAATAAGCTAACTAACAATGCAGAATTAAATGTAACGTTTTCATAAATCCTCTTTCAGGCTTCAATCGATCGCCCCGGCAACATTCCAGTAGTGATCACATACCCCAGCATACTGTATCAGACACAAGACGACGCGCAGACAGAACTAACTTTGCCACTAGGTACCGTCGTGAACGCTGTTTTCAAGAATGATCAGTGGTTGTACGCGCAAACTCCGCACGGACAAGAGGGATACGTGCTTTACAAGGCTTGCTTACCGTTAGGAATATTACCGAATACGTAAGAGATGACAATATTTTAATTGTTGATTGAAATTTTAGAGACTAAAACCCCCCAAACTACTTTTTTTTTTAGTTGGAAGAAATCGCTATAAAAACTCCAACCGCTCACACTCAGCGTCTAAACCCTGGCTGAGGCTCTAGCCCGGCTGGGTTCTAACCGAGCACGGGGTTATCAGGGACGGCGCGACGCGTTAAGCCCTCGGCACTCTTTCCCGTCGCGCCGCCCCCGCCCCAAACTACTAGAGATATATTATGTGAAGACCATAATTATGCTGTAAATCTTGCAGAAAAAGCATACTGGGAGCATAGAATTATTACATCAGAGGTAATAATTCCATGACTGGGAGAAAGGCTTAAGATTTAAGTCTACCTCTTCTTTTGAGTCTGATTTATTAGGGAATTACGACTTTGGAATTGTCTACTCTTTAATTTGTTCGAAGTTTGTGCTTACATATAGAAGTACTATTATTCTTTATGTTTCTGCTTTTTCCAGAGCTTCACCCCAAAGAAAAACGCCATGTTGGGAGAGTAGTACAGATATCTACCCGCGACCGTGCGGTAACCTCACCGACAGTGAAAAGGACCAACTACGAAACCGAGCGCGCTCTGAATGCAGATACCAACCCAAAAAGAAAAAGACTTACTGCCCCGAAAAAGATTTCGATGTTCTATATCTAAAAACGAAGTCGATTTCCTCAATAAATGTATCTCAGAATAGAAAAACGCCTTCTAAAAGAGAAATTCTTATGGTTGTAAACAGTGATTTCAAAGGAAACTTTCTAGAAAGAACTTTAACGGTGCAACGTGGGGAAGTGGTAGTTTTAGAAGACAGTTTGGGTTCTAATAAAAATGTAGACTGGTTTTATGTTAGGAAAAAGGATGGATCGCGTGGGTTTATACCAGCAGTTATAGCCGGTCATGGATATATTTGAAGAATTGAAAGGTATTGAATTAACAACAAATTTCCGATAAAAAGTAATGATGGCGCTTAGTGACGTTGGAATTGGAGTGTGCCCGTTGATGTTAATCATACGACAATATGGATTAAAAGAACTGCGGAATAGTAAAATTAATTTATTTATAGAACTTAAATTTTATAAGAGACCTTAGTCATTTCTAGTAAATTAATGTTTTTTTAATAAAACACGTGTTAATTGAAAATATTTTATTTCCTAAAACCTATCGAAAATGCAACACTTGATCTCTATAATTGAGAGAGGTGCACAGATCTATTTCAGGACTAGACCCTGCAATAGTTAATAATGTCGGATCCGTTCTTAAAACTGCGCTGTAAACTGTCGTAGCTGAAACTGGGAGTTCTACCCTAATTTCGCCGGAATAACTTATTTGATAGAAGTGTTTAGAAGTTCCTCCTGCGAATATGCAGTCGTCGTGGAAGAATGACACATGGATTCCGTTGTCTGGGATATCGAATACTGTTACTGCGTCTAATGATCGTAGATGCCAAAGAGATAGTCTCGGACCACCCCCACATACCTGTCGAAATTATTTAGATTTTTATGTTGGTATCACTGTAATGTTTTATTGCCATAACTGGGATAAATACCCCAAAAGCCAACAAATTGCTATTATGGTATTAATTTAGGTTTATTGTTTGGCATGGGTGTTATGTCAACTACAGTATCTATATTATTTAATTAGCAGTAATTTAGTCAAATTAGGTTTATCTTCTGAACAGAGAGCAGGCTCAGTGACCCAAAATTGTAATGGCCTCACATATTTTCAAAGGCTACTACTCAAAGGAAACTATATGCCAATTTCCTTACATTGTTCTCCTTCATTTTTAAATGTTTAGTAATGCTGTAAAAAGTAATTGAATAACATGTACTCACAATCCAATCATCAGCAAGAGAGACAGAGCCAACCCATTTACCGAAGTCCGGTCGACTGACTTTGGAATTTGTGTGCGGTTCTAATTTATTATGAGATTTTCCACTTCTCGTGTCCCAGAGAAGAACTAATCCATCTTCACCTGATGATACAATCTGTTGGTTTCTGGAAGGAATAGTAAAAATAATATATTTAAAGTATGATGTTCTGTGGAGCAATTTTAAGGGAAATAACAGATTTAGAAATTTTTATAATGTCTTATCTTTCATTTTATTCTCATAGAATATGGTGAAGGGAAGAATACAATTAACCAAATTAGGCCATGTTAGTAAAACTACTATACGTTTTAAAATGTACTGTTGTTTCCTTAAATAAATAAATAATTCAATAATGGCTTGAGGAGGGTCCTTAAAGTTAGGTCGTAGGTAGCGACCCCTCAGTGTCCCCTGACATTGCAGAGGTTCATGAGCGACGGTAACCACTTACTATCAGGTGGGCCGTTGGCTCTTCTGCCTACATGGCAATAAAAAAATAAATAAATACTGCTTCAATTCAGTTTACTAAAATTACTTAAATTGTATGGTTACTTAATTTATATTACTTAAACTTGACATGTTTACTCACTTTCCATGAACACAATGTACATAATTCGCATGTCCTTTGTAAGTAGAAACAAGCTGTCCATCTTCCAAATTAAACACATACACATTGTTGTCTCCACATCCTGCGTACAACCTCTCAGAGTCTTCAGATAACCAGAGGCAGTTTACATCGCAGTGATCCAAAGATGACTCGGAAGGAATCCTTATACTCCATGCTGGTTTGGATAGTTTTGCAGAAGTTACTGATTTCCACTCAAACCCCGATATTTCGTTGACTGTGCCGACTATTAGGAACTTCTCTGTCGAAACTAAACTGCAAACTTGTTTTTGTTCGTCTATTGAATGCACGTACTTTGGCTTGTTGTAATCGTTCGATATCAACTCTACTACTGGATTTAATACTCTGTCTAAGCTGTAAAAGAGTTTCAGTGTTAAAGGTAAACAGTTTTAAAGTTGTTTGGTAACGAAATAGGTTGAAATACGCACTCAAAAACTGCTATGTCCCCATAGATGTTGCCGGCAACCAAATATTTACCGCACGGTGATAAAGTTTGTGACAACACAGTATTGTACAAGATTTTATTAAGCATGGTAGGATTTTTGATGATCTTGTTAACTTGTCTTCTTCTTTCTGATGATTTTGGATTCAAAAACAATTGATTTGTCAAATAAACAAACACAATAACATAACCTCTAAATATTGAATTAGTGATGTGCACAAACTACAGTCACAACAGTATTTCAGACCATTATTACTCCAAGGATGAAATTGTGTCAAGAGTATTTTTTTAATTATCACTCTCGTGAACTGTGAAGTAACTTAATTTCAGCCTTTGTTTTGGTTTCGGCTAAAACAGTCGTAGCTTTAGGCTATTTCTATTACCAAGATAGACATTTCAGTCATATGTAAATAGTTATTATTACAATATTCCTTCCCCATAACAAATTTGAACAAAATAATATATTTTATATATGAGATACCTCTTCCCGCTCTCGTGTCTCAATTAGTGAAATTCTGAAAAAACCTTTTAGCATCCCCTTTACGTATTACGTAGATGGATGACTAAAATAAAGATCAAATTCTAAGTACACAATACTTTTAAAATACAGTACAACAGACAAAATTTAAGAAAATTCAAGTTTGCAATACTACAGATTTGACCTTTTGACGTGGAGTAAAATACCAGAGTATCACATGTTATACTCAACACAGGTTTAGGTCTTAATGACCCAACACTATCCCTAGAGCAAAAGTCAAAAAACCCAAAAACGTCACTGTCATTTACATGTTTTTTAATAAAAAAAACACCAAGGTAACTATGTCAGACAGACTTAGTCTCCTTGAAATTGTTTTCACCTTTTTTTTTCATTTAAATCATTTATATTATCACAATTTGATAATTTCTTAAAATGAATAAGGATTCTTAAAATGAATTTCAATACTGTATGCGTGAATTCGTCATTGCCTGTTTGATTGAAAAAATGTTCTAAGATTCAGTTTTGTCTATGGTTTAAGTGTTGTGCTTCTTTAGGGTCGATTCGATTTTTGAAAGAAAATCGATCGTGATCCAAACTATTTTCTTTTTTTTTTGTTTTTGTGAACATGACTTAACATGATAATATTTACTATAAATTTCCTTTTATGAAACTAAAAACATGAAGGTACTGTGAAACGTGTCAATTTAAAAATCTTGAATGGACTGATGTTTGATGCCAGATTGAATTTCACAAAATTAAATATGAAAATGAATTCAAAATGACAATTTACACTTTGGTAATCCTTAATCGTAGTTGAATATTTTTAACCCATCTGTCAATCATTCGATCTATATCTTCTATACAGATCAGAATATTTTTTCCAATTTTCACAAAATCGATTTAAATCTCTGTTGTAGGTCTGGACATCTCTAAATTGTTGAAAAAAAATCAAAATCGTGCAAGATGGTCGTGTTTTAATTTTCTTAATAATTAAATATTTAAATCACTTAAAACTGTGAGTTTTTGTTAATATTCAACTACAACAAACGACAATTTAAAATCTTTCACAACAAATTCAAAAAACGATATTTTCTGAAAGTACTACTCCCCAAATTCGCATGCTGCAAACGCTTGAAATGATTGATTGATTTTAGGTAAATAAAACGAGATAATGTATAATGGGATTGGACTGACGACGCCACGAGGTTCCGGCACAAATGGCTACGTGCAAAGAAACTGGGCTTCAGTAAGGAAAACGAAAGATTCGGTCAGTTACCGAACGGAAGATGAAATCGCGAAGTTGGATTCCGCGTCAAACAAACAACCTAATAGAGAGATACTTGATCACGAGAGGAAACGGAAGATCGAAGTCAAATGTGCAGAACTAGAAGATACTCTTGAAGAACAGGGGTGAGTTTAAAAATGAATATAAACAAAAATATTTTTAAGACATATTGATAACAACCAAAGTTACTCAATTAAGCAAAACGAAGGAAAAAAGACAGCATGATTATCAATCTCTCAATCAATATCCCAGAAAACATTGTGTTTTAACATCAGTGGGTATTTGATTTTGTTTCATAAAGTTTCTCGTATATATGACTATGACTTGTCCTTCTTCAAACGAGGCTTGAGGTGGGGCCTTAAAGTTAGGTCGTAGGTAGCGACCCCTCAATGTCCCCTGACGTTGCAGAGGTTCATGAGCGACGGTAACCACTTTCGATCAGGTGGCCCGTTGGCTCGTCTGCCTACATGGCAATAAAAAAAATATAACCACATTTTGATTGATATAGAGATTAGAAAGTAGAATAATTGGAATAAAAACAGACTTAAAAATAATATTTGTGCACTATTCGCTGACAAACTGCAAATTTGACCAATAAAGACAATTATCATGTTATTCGGAAATTGTATTTTGTTAAAAATTGACAAATAGAAAACAATCATCAACATTTCAGTGCAACATAAAATACATAAAAAACAGAAGCAATTTTAAATAAATCTATTGGTCTTCTGGCTTAAAACAATAATATTTTTCAGGCAACTATACAAGAAAAGCAGTTATCTTTTACATAAAAGAGTTCTATGTTTAGAAATTGTATAATAAGAGTTATGGTTGTGTAAACTTACATTTGGTTTAGAAATAATGAAATAAATAAATTTTTGGCAGCACCAGAACCAGGTCTAAAAAATATAGTATTGTGTGTACTGCAACATACTGGTGTAACAAGGTCATTAATTGGTGTACCTCATAACTAAACAATAAAGTTTTAATTTTTTTTTCAAAATTACTAAAAAAAAGGTAAAGATTATTTATAATTAATTGTTCTTTTGATTGGCATCATAAAAATACAGGGTGTTGATATTTGCGATATTGTTAGCTCGATTTTCAGACAAACAAAGCAATTTAAGAAAAATCTGTGAATGCAGTATTATTAAACATCAAAAATAAAATGATGTTTCGTTTCAGCAAAACATCCTATCTCTAATATTTAAGGTACTTCCCGTCCATGTCGCATAGTTTTGGGACACCCTGTATAATGTTTTATTTAAATGATTATTTTTTGCGCTACTCAAACTTCCAGAGTAAGCACTTGAGTAATGTTGAACTTGAAAGTTTTCTTGTCCTTGATAATGTTAAGGATACTGGCCACATCTAGAATATCGCCATATCTAGAATATCCTTTCTATTAAATGTAACTCTGTGTTGTTGCCTAGGTTACAGTTAGTTTGTTATAGTGAAAAATTAATATAAATGAAAAACATGAATTTCTGTTTCTCTAATTTATTTACATTAATATGGTAGCAGAGCGTTTACAAATCTTTTATCGGCTTTTATAAATCAGAATAATGGAGTATTATATTTCTTAAGAAAACAATTTTTTTTCAAAGAGTACAATCATGTCTTCAAACATGAAACTCGAAATAGGATTGTTCAATGGAAGTAATTGGCCAACCTGGAAATATAAAGTTATGCTGTTGCTGCGGAGTAATCCAGGAACCTTAGAAGCAATACAAGGTACTTTACAACCGCCAACACAACCAGGTACGGAAGCCACTCCTGAAATATTTTCGAAATATAAAGCTGAATTAGATAATTACCACAAAAAAGAAAGTAGTGCTCTATTACTCCTAACAACCAATATGACTGAGGAAATGCTTATGAAAGTGATGAGATTTACAACTTCCAAACAAGTATGGGACGAATTAAATCGAATTTACGAGCGAGCATCGGAAGACCGTTCATAGGAACTGTGTATGAATTTCTTCAAATACAAAAAGGATTCTACACATGACATCAGTTCACATTTATCTACAATTAAAAATATTTGGCATGATTTAAATAGCAACTTGCAATCTGAAGGGAATAAATTACCGGAAATACTTCTTATTTGCAAAGTGTTAGATTCACTACCAGAAGAGTATTTTGCATTTAAATCCAGCTGGTTAATGATGTCGATAACAGATCGTACAATAGAAAGTCTAACCAGTCAGGAGAAGTATCTTGGCTTAATACTAGATAGCAGATTAACGTGGAGTGCACATATACATAGTATAATATCTAAGATATCTCCTTTGATTGGTCTATCTCGTAAAATATCAAAATTTATTCCAATTACTATTAAATATTTAATCTACAATTCACTCGTAAAACCACATCTAGAATATCTTATACATATATGGGGAACAGCAGCTAAAACACATTTATCTGATTTACAAATCGTTCAGAATAAAATAATAAAAGCGTTATTTAAGTATCATCGTCTCACACCAACTAATAAATTATACAGACAAACAAAACTTTTCAATATAAATCAACTCTATAATTATCATACATGCATTTTCATTCAAAAAATTCTAACTAAATCTACTCATTCACAAATTACACTAAAAACAAAGACACACAAATATTCAACAAGGTCTAAGAACAACATAGCATTAGCGTCTACTCGAACAAACTACGGAAAACACAACATAAGTTTCGCAGGAGCCATTCTCCACAATGAGTTACCTCTTGACATTAAAAAGTGTAAAACCATTGCAATGTTTAAAACTAGACTAAAACAGCATATTGCTACAACTACTGTTAATTCTAAATTATCATAGCATGTTACTGAATTACCTATCGAAATTGGATGATGATATGTATATTATTTATTGTATTTGTTACATACTTACATAGTGTTATGTTTATGATTTAATAAGTGTAATGAGTTACTTAATCAGCCTACATTGTTGCACACACTACAATGTAATAATACTTTCGAATTTATTCATATTTAGTATGTACCTACATTGTCTCTTTACGTTTGTTAATTTGTAACCTAATATTAGTTAGTTTTTAAGTTTCTCTTATAAGTGAACCATGTAATGTTCTTTTAGAGAAAATAAATATTCTTTAAACCGAACCACTCAGCTTTGTGCTTACGAAAGGGCTTTAAAAGGAAAAGGAGAAACAAGTAATACTGAAGCATTGATGGTAAATAAAAGTAAGCAGGACCAACATTACAAAAATAATAAGTACAACAAGTGCGGATACTGCGGAGAAGAAGGACATAGAGTCAAACAGTGTAAGAAATGGATTGCGAATGGAAGACCACCAAAACCGTCAAAATCTAATTCAAAGCAATCTCAATCTAATAACACTATGATGACGTGCTTGGGCTTGAACTTTAATGAGATAGATGAGAAAGACTCGTGGTACGTGGATAATGGTGCAACTAGTCATGTTACTAACAGGGGAGATATATTTCAAACCTTTGAGTACTTTGATAAATCTCATAACGTCATGACAGCTAATGGACAGTGTATTGAAGCTATAGGAAAAGGCTCAATCCACATAAGGGCTGACATTAATGGTCAAGAAGAGTTGATCCAGCTGATGAACGTTTGGTACGTTCCAAGCATACAAAGAAATTTATTTTCAGTACTAGCAGCACAAGATCAATGTCCTAATAGTATTTTTGAATCTCGAACTGAGATTTGTACTTTCAAGGTAGCTGGTAAACTGAAGTTAGTTGGATATCGCAAAAAGCTTGGAGGTCTCTACAAATTGAAGACAATAGCTTTAACTTCTAAGTTAGAAATAAATCAACTTACTGTAGCAAATCCACTGCAATTATATCATGAGCGTCTAGGACATCAAAATAAACGACACGTAAAAAGTCTGTTACAACGAGAATTTGGCATGAAATTAGATACAAACACAGAAGTATGTGAAGGCTGTGTGTACGGAAAGGCACATAGACTGAAGTTTGGTACTCGAGTAAGAGCAACCCAACCAGGACAGCTATTTCATACAGATGTATGTGGACCTTTCATGTATTCCATATCGAAGTACAGATATTTCGTTTTGTTCAAAGATGACTTCTCTCGACATCGGTTTATATATTTTCTTAGACACAAATCAGAAGTATGCATGCGCTTGCAAGATTTTTTATCTGAAGTAAAGGCTTCTGGACATGTCATTAAAGAAATAATAAGCGATAATGGCGGAGAATTCGATAATCAGGAGGTCAAAGATGTTTTGAGAAAACATGGCATAAAACAACGACTAACAATGCCATATACGCCGCAACAAAACGCAGCTGAACGTGAAAATCGGTCAGTAGTCGAAATGGCAAGAGCACTTATGCATGCACATGATGAGATTTCACAAGGTTTGTGGGCTGAAATAGTAAATAGCTCAGTATATATACTCAATCGTACCGGACCTACAACTGTTGAAGGTAAGTCACCGTATGAATTATGGTATAATAAGAAACCTAAAATAAGTCATCTCAGAATCATTGGGTGTGAATGCTATGTACATATCCCTAAACAAAGGAGAAGTAAAAAGTTAGGAAAGAAGCCTCAGAAAGGAATTTTAATAGGATATGAAGGTGATGAAGGATATCGTATTTGGGATAAAGAGAACTTTAAATTGTTGAGATCTAGAGATGTTATCTTCAATGAAGTACCTTTATTAGAAGACGATAAACCTATAAATAAAAAACCGGAACCTGAAAAGAAAACCTATGAGCTACCTGCTACTTCTTTACCTGTTTCAGAGAATCCACAAGTAGAAATTCAGACTGATGTGGATGAATACCAATCTATTCATTTAGATGATGAGCTAAATGATGATGGACATGAAGGACATAACCTAGCAGATGAACGGGAGGTGAATCCTAATACTGCTGATGATAACTGATAATACTGATAATACACGAGTACTTCGTGATCGTAATCAATTAAAAGCTCCTGAACGTTTTGGATTCGAACAATTTATAAATGAAGTTGTTGTTAAACTTAAACATTTCTACATAAGAGAATGTGTATCAAAAAAGGAGATTGACATACAACAAGTGCCAACACAATCTCAATTAGCAGACATATTTACTAAGCCTGTTTACAAACCTAGATTAATTAAGTTTACAGAAGACTTAGGCTTATTTTAAAGAAGAGGGAATGTTAAGGATACTGGCCACATCTAGAATATCGCCATATCTAGAATATCCTTTCTATTAAATGTAACTCTGTGTTGTTGCCTAGGTTACAGTTAGTTTGTTATAGTGAAAAATTAATATAAATGAAAAACATGAATTTCTGTTTCTCTAATTTATTTACATTAATAGATAACATTATTGTACTCTTATTTGATTATAGAATCAATACTTATGCTACTTGACTGAAGGACTGTATTTTTATTGAATACACCAGTACTCATTTAATAACAATTATATTATGTGTGTCATTAGATAGGCTTCATAGTTTTTACCGGCGTCGAGCGGTTATCTGTTTTGGAGAACGCAAGTAGTAGTATATAGTTTGTTCTTATGTGACACAGACGAACTCGCGCCAGTAAATACTAACGGGTATTTCCTAAACTAGAGCATGACTCGTCTAAAGGGTGTCGAGCACTACGCCTACGTACCTACTACTTCCGCGAAACGTAAAAATATACTTCAAAAATAAAACCGTTTAAAAATACTCTACAAATATTAAGAAGTTGAAATAGTCGTACAGTTTCAAGGGTGGTCCTGGTGTCTTGTAATACACTTCATAGGCCTAGTTTAGGCACTAGTCTATCACAAATATAATGGGAGGAATAGTGATATTAGTGATTTGATTTGATAGATAGAAAAAGCGATATACATTTTTATTAACACAGCAACCTGTGGTCACGATATTAAACACATGTTGCTGAGTGCAAATGTGTTATCGATCTTTCGAAATAGCTCTTGTTTTTTCATAGTGCAATATCAAATTGCGCACCCCATGTAGTGTCTATTGTGATAGTTCCGCACCCCCGACCCTAGGGGCAATGGCCCCTGCGCCTGAGTCTGATCAATACACGACATCCACCCCTCGTGTGACCCCCTCAACTTATATTATTAAAGAGTTCAGGACTCAGTCGGCCGCCGATGGTGAGCCTTATCGGTTTTATAGTTTTCCAACAAGTTATACGTTTGTTTTTATAGCTGTGCGACGTATCATGCACTGGTACGTAGGCGACAAGGCGATTTATTATAAGAATTCATTACGTTTTTCTTATTTGCGTTGAGCGGTCTTACGATACAATATACACGAGCATTTTTAGTTGTTTTTTTGTTTTTTTATTTGATGAATTATGAGCGTTTCTATGGTGTGGTTGCGCAGGTTTCCAAAGGACGAGATAGCGGCGCGTATTGCTGCCTTCAGAGCGAAGATATCAGAGAGCACCATCGACAAGGACGTGCCGAGGGATGAATACGGGAGGGTAGCGTGAGTATATGACGTGTTAATATGTAAATACAGTAAAATTAACTTCACAGTTTTCATGTCATGTCATATGGATTTTGAATTGTATAAAACTAAGTGATGCACGCCTCGATGTATTAGATATTGGTCCTGAAAGCGAATCCCGACCCACGTATCGTTGTTCTTACATCAATTAAGTTGGAAAAAATAACATCTATTTTTTGAAAATTCGGTGTACCATAGTTTCTCGAGCTCTCCTTTTCCTTGTGGTCTTTTAAGAAGTTTAAGCGATAGATAGTTTATTAAGCCTCTTCTAGAAACGATTGCGATTCTTAGAATAATACCAAAAAAATATTTTATTATTCCCAATATCACCTACAAAAACAATTTACTCGAAAATGTTTTATTTAGTGAATTGAAAAGTTTAAAAACCTTTTGTGAATATATTTAAAGAAATCAAATGCCGAATCATACGAAGCCTATAAAACTCTTAAATTATCAAAGCTCCCGATAACAAAAACGTATAAAATCGATAACGGTTTATATTTCAACACGACGGAAAACTTAATTGAATTTATATTGTACAGGAGATTATAAGGCAAAAATAAGCTTTTTCATATCAATGATATTCGTTACGCTGTATTGTTTGTCCGTTAGATTAGTAATCCAATCAAGCATTCGACTTATAGAACAGTAATTAATTTTCATGCCGATAATTAAACCTTTGTATAGTGAAGTCAATTAATAATCTTAAGTAGTTAGAACATTGAAAAAACCTAATTGTTTTGACTATTTCAAAAGTTCATTTTCATCGTTCATTCATACATAAAGATATTGTTGACTTGGTTAGGTCACATTATGTTGATGTTGATTGGAACAGAGTATTTCAAAATCTAAAGACCTAAAAAAAACTTGAGAGCTGTCAAGGGACACTCGAATAGAACGAAGTAACTTTCGATTAAAAGATATCTTATTTTTTTTTTCCTAACGTAACGCGCGATAAGGAACGTGTTTTAAAAGATTTTGATCACAGCGCCATCTAGCGATAATCATCTAACACAAAAAAGTGTCGTGACAACTTTTCGTAATTTTTTTCCGTCTAGCCCCTTTCGATAACTCGCGATAAGGAACTTCGTTCCAATAATGAAATAAGAATATTACTGTACCATTATTGCTCAAGGCTGGAGTCATGTCTCCTTATTAGAGGGATATGATTAGTATAAAAATATTATGCTCAGTAAAACGTAATTTACCATCACTACAAAAATGGATAGGTACGGTATCACACAAGTTCTTTTGACCTCAACATTTTCCTTAAAATAAACAGAGTTTAAATAATTGAATTCAGAAACTCTACATTCTATTTATTCGACATAAACTAAAAGTACATTAATTGTTATTCGAAGAGTATGTTTTTAGTATTAAATATAGGCTTCTATAATTTATTTATTTATTAAACTTTATGCACATAAATGGTACAATGGCGGACTTAATGCCTAAGATTCTCTACCAGTCAACCAAAGGTGGTGTAGAGAAAACTATGGTAGGTGCTCAATTAGATTTACTATAAAAATATATATATAATATAATAAATAAAATTTCCATACCTAAAATACTATACTCCACAATAAACCTATGCATAATTACATAAATACTACAATAATACAGAGTATTTACCCATAAATACATACGAATATAAGAAAGATCTATTGAAAACATAAACCTGCCAGTTCCTTGAAGATATGATTTTATAATATCAATATTATTACAGTAAAAAAATAGTAAAGACCATTTAGTTATAAATGACTTGCAGTTACAATCAGTTTATATTCCAGTATCGTCTATTAATCACATACGCCCCAATGAATTATTCGTTTAACACCTTTCAAAAATAGGTCATTATCGATTCTCTCCGTTAATGGACTGGTAATGTACACGACGGAACTTGATGGGTTCGGAAAGCAGAAAGCAATCATAGAATGCCGAAATTTAAATTATATTGAAACAAGTAATAACATTACAAAAATGAAAACAACCGACTTCTTATTTAATAGTACAAAAACAAAAAAAATATCATCAAAATCGGTTTCTAAACGACAAAGTTATCATTGACTAGATGACCCGCGCAACTTCGTCTGCGTTACAAAGGGGTTCAAAAATTGTAGCCTATATAGGCACGCGCCGCCCGGCGCAAACAACTACGACCCTGCATTTTAAATTTGTAATATCTTCGGTAATATTCACTTAAATTACATGCTGTAAAAAGCATATTGATCTATAATAAATGCACAATTTATTTAAGGTACTTATTTGAATAAGGATTAATGCTGTATTGTTTAAAATCACTTCGTAAATAACCATTTTTTAGTAAAGAATAAAAATGGTTATGCTGGGTTATCCCTAAGAGATAGACATATACCATCGCGGACTTTTTTGATGAACTTTTTAAGGTGAACAATACTGTAGTACATTATTTTGGTCTATCTCGTAGGGTTCAGCCAGCGTTTGCAATATAAGCGCAAAAAAACGTGCTTATTTACGACATCACATTAGAAACCTTTAAATTTATCAGTGTTTCTCTACTATATTATGCATTTATTATACATACAAACCTTCCTTAAGAATTACTCTATCTATTAAAAAAAACCGCATCAAAATCCGTTGCGTAGTTTTAAAGATCTAAGCATACATACAGACATACAGCGAAAGCGACTTTGTTTTATACTATGTATTGAAGAAACGGTGAATAGACATAGACATAGACATACTTTATTTGAGGTAAAAATGGTACAAAAGATAGAAAATACAATTTAATAGACGAATAGATACTACAAATAATTTATTCTTCTTACTAAAAAAAATGTGCAATTTTTCACAACACCACTGGCTAAAAACAGTGAAGGAAAACATCGTGAGGAAACCTGCATGTCGGAAAAGGGTTCTAAAAATCCTTTGAAGATATGTGAAGTCCCCAATCCGCACTAGGCAAGCGAGGTGGACTATACCTAATCCCTCTTCTGAGGAGACCTGAGCCCAACTGAGAAGTGAGCAGTAATGGGTTGTTACAGTACAGTACTAAAAAAAATATATAATTTTGGCCGTTACTTGTACTGGTACCTTTATGTAAGAAACAGATAATCTTCATAAATCTTCCCTAATGTACCAGTCTCTAAAAATGTGCTTGAACTCGAAAAAAGAATGTTCAATGTATGTAAGTATAATACGGTGTTCTTGCATCGTACGTAACTGGATTACGTACCCCTTGCATATCGATCGACACCGCCCACCCCTCGGCAGGAGGGTAAGATTTTAACATGTTCCCTACACCCTCTTTTACAATAATTACTCTGGTAATGACTGGCTTGAAATAATTTATGTTAGGTCGTGAAGTTAGAAATAATGTTTTTTATTTAAAATTTAAGTTTTAAAGTTAATAATCAATATGGTTTACTAGACTTCTACAAGGATCAAAAGCACTTTCAGATCTTATTAGTGGATAAAAAGAATAAAATAATCTAACATAGACGGATGGCAAAATGATCTACTTATTTACGTATTCATCGAAAACTGAAAGTATTTCAAACCCGTTAAATTGTTTACCCGTTAGCTCGCGATTTACACAAACGTGAACATAAAATTAATAGTATATCACGAACGGTTTTATTAAAACAGACGTCATCGCCTCGCCACAAGCTCAAACACACCAGAACCACTTTTTAAAGTAAACTCGTTAAATCTAGAATCTATTAGCTTTCTTTACAACGTACTTTTTGCCAATACAATTTTACGCCCGACCTACAAAAATTCGGGCCTATATTTTAACGTGATTATTAAAATATGAACACGCGACTGAATAATAAATGCGAGGGAGTGGACGGGCCCAATCTGTATTCTAATTAACTAGGTAGGTCGAGGCCCGAATTCGTGCCAGAACATATTAAGCTAATTATCCATTGTAGACTTCCTCCGTGACGTTTCATGTTTTAAGTAATGGTTTTTTAAATTAAAATGTTTGAAAATTTTGGATAATTAAATCGGCGCTTCTAAAGAAAGTCAACTAGAGTTAGTCATTCAAAGTTTTCTTTAAATTATGAATAATAAAACTGTACGATGTATGCTAAAGATAGTGGAAGGCGGAAATTTGGCACGCGACACGTGCCAGGATCAACATGGAAGCGATCGCGATGAACGATCGAGCTTAAGAGCTGACGTATACCTACACCCACATACTAAAATATAAGAAAAACCAACAACTGAAGACAAACGTACTCAACGCTTACAAATTTTACAAGCGAAGTGAAGTTAAGAATTATTGTCTGATATTTTTAACTTCGTTTACATTAAATATAGACGTGATTATCATACATTCAACAATTTACGGACTCGAGCAGAATTGTGCGAAAATAAACAGTTTGTTAGCAGTTTTTCAAACTTTTAAAATAAAAACTTGTACCTTATCAAGGTCTATCAGTCACGTAATAAATAAGCAATTACAAGATAGTTGACTGAAGCTATAAAGTTTTACAGTTTATAGCCTCAACATTTTTATTAGTTACTTTAACTTTGTCTGCTTTCGCGAAACGAATATATCTTTTACAAAAACATCCAGCTCGAATAACGTGAAAGTCATTGTGAAGATAAATGAAAGTCAGGGAAATGAGATAATTTTTGCACAATAGAAGGGAGTGTGGGTGAGCTCGGTTCGCTTGAAGCGGAGTTCCGTTGTTTGCGCAGGGTGCGCGCGTCGGCTTCCTGCGCCCGACGGCTCGGCAGTAGCGTCGCCGGCCCGTCGCCGTCGGCCGTCTGACCATGTAGCCCCACGCTCCATGCAACACACAAGTCTTCCAGCGGTCACACCGCAATGATCTAGATTAGCATTAATTATAAGAAAACAAGTCTTCCACTAGTCAAGTAAGGTTTAGGTTAAGATGCAAAGGGGCAGGGGTTCGCGTCGCGAGCTAAATAATAGGGTTGTTTTCGAACGTCTCTGGCGAGGCACGTTCCAAGCCGTGCTGGCGGGGCCTCACCGCCGACCGCGCGCTTCGTCGCACGATCCCAACCAAGAAATGCCGTTGGAGCCTCCCATTCAGCCCCATCAGGGCCCTTCCCACCTCGTCGATAGCTTAGAGCCGGCTTTGAGAACCATTATAGAGGGCTTAAGGAACTCTTGCTGCTGTCGGTGCAACTGTACCACAACAAGACGAAATTTTAACGACAATTTTCAGGTCTGTCTCTCCAACGATGAGGAGAGGAAGTCCATGCGATCTATCATAAGGTGTGCATACTATTTCTTATCGATTATATTGTTTACTGAAACAAGCTGGGTATGTGGGTCGGTGTTTGCTTGGCGCATTACAATCAATGTTCAATTAAAACTATACGTTTTCTTGCAATAATTGAAACGCACAATTGAGAGCGATACTGCCAATAACTAACTTATCTTTAATGAGAAGCTTTTAGCTTTTGTGTAAGACTCGCTAAACGAACAATGAGAAAGAGAATGCTAAATTATTGTATTTCCCCGTTTCTAGCGCACTTAGGTGCTATTCAGGTAAATATTATATTTCTTGGCAGGTAATCTTGATATTAGCACTGTTACATTCAAGTCTTGTCTAGTGCGTATTTAAAAAAATTCACTGATATATTTCATAATCACATTAGCTTCTAAGTAGATTTGTTATCAAAATTATTTAATTGTAATTATGAAGACGTTGTAGTTTTAGTGTATTTGTGTCGGAAAGCCTCTATTGATGTTTGATTCAGTAAGTTCTTAAATATGTAGTGTTCGGGAAACACACGCCGTGGCCGAGGCCCAACAAGAGAAGAACGCTCGCCTGAGGGATGCGTTCGGTATCTCGCCGCGGTTCGTGGAGGGATCCAGCCTGGACCCGGAGCGCAGGGCCAAGGAGCAGGCGGAGCGGTACCCGCTGGTCCGCACGCCCAGCCATGAGAGGGATGACCAACCCGCTAAGAAGAAGAAGAAACGAAGGTCAGTAGTCTTATACTAATGTGATTTCAAAATTTAAGAATAGTTTATTTTTACATTTGATTCGATGGATACATAAATCATAAAAATTTAGATTGTTTTTTTAAAATCTGATATATTTTACAAATAATAATAATTTTCAATAGATTAAATTGTAATCTATTGGGCAAGAAAATAAGATGGATTACTTCTTCAATTTCGAAATAATAATGAATTAATCTTATTTTATTACAGCACATCGCCTGAAGCAAAGAAAATAAAAAAGAAAAAATCGAAAAAGAACAAAAAAGAAAAGTGAGTTGTCATTTTGTTTTTTAAATTACATTGCATGCTTAATTATTGTCTAAAGTAATATTAATTTACATAGTTTATGTTTTAATTTAGACAGGTGATACTGCGTTTGTCTAAAAGGCAAGTACATAAATTGTAAAAGATATAATTAATATATTTCATCAAATAATAAAAGGTCATACAAAATTGTTTATAAAATTTCAGCGACAAGAAAATGTTATGGGGCTTGTTTCGTAGGTACGATTATAATATTTTAATATTAACAACAGTATCTATACTGGTTTTCAATTACATCTAAGTATTTTTTTTATAAATTTTAAAGTGTGGGTAGTCCCAAATTAAGAATTATTTCTCTTATTCTAGATCTTCAATTATAGATGGGTTGGATAACATAGTTCCTTAAGAACAACAGCTTGTCAAAAGATTCATGGTTTTTGCGTGAAAAATTCCTTATAATCAAAATTATCATTTAATATAATTCAAAATATCTTTAGCTTACAAATTTTAGCTAGGTCTACGCCATTCAAATGGCAAAAAAAAACTTGAGAGGTGTCATGGGACACCCGAACAGAACGAAGTTCCTTTCGATTAAAAGATATCTTATTTTTTTTCCTAACGTAACGCGCGATAAGGAACGTGTTTTGAAAGATTTTGATCACAGCGCCATCTAGCGATAATCATCTAATCCAAAAAAAGTGTCGTGACAACTTTTCGTAAGATTTTTTTCCGTCTAGCGCCCTTTCACAACGCGCGATAAGGAACTTCGTTCCAAAAACCTTTCTTTACGAGTAAACGAGAGACTCACATCGATTTTAGAAGAGAGTTTAAATAGACAACAAAGACAAAGAGGTTTTGCGGTAAAAATGTTAATGTACCAATTTATAACATGCACTTATGTATATTAACAATTTAATAACTTTCAAAATATTTGAACAGCTGTCGTGTTTGTAAAATGTTACTGTACCGACGTTACTCTTGTAGAAAGTGCTAGGTCAATAAAATATATATTTATTTGTCTTCATAAAAAGTTGCTGTGTTCAGGGGTATTGCAAATAATCTAGCCTTAATGTCAGAAATTTGTTCTTACAACAAGTAAAAAATAATTAATCTATTTAAACGAAGTTAAGCGTACTTTCAATTTTCATATTCATTTAGTGTAATTGGTATATAGCTCTTAAAATGTTAAGCTGACTCTTTGATCATCGAAGTAAGCTTACAGTTTTTCGATGTCTATATATCTTCAAATTAATATACACTATTTAATTGCAAATTAAAGTGCTTTTCCAAATACTCTATTCAAAAATGAAAGCTTACACCAAAAACTTTAAAATATATTGATGTGGGTAAACTACCCAAATATGTCCTTCAACCTCAAAAAATCACATACAAAAAATACATCACCAGGCACGAATCAAGCAAAAAGAAGAAGAAGCGTTCTAAATCATCTGACAGTGACAGCTCGAGCAGCTCCGAGGACTCCGACTCCGGCTCATCGGACGACGAGAGACAAAGGAAAAAGAAAAAGGTAATTGTTTTAATGTTAATCTATGGATAAACTACCTTGTCTGTTGCCATGCCGTTATAATTATTCAAGTTTATTATATCACATAGAAGTGATGCATTTTGAAGATTATGTTCGTTATTGAGATATTGTTTAGTTTAAAGTTTTTTTTTGTATAAACAAGGTGAGAGGAAACTGGTTCAACTACCCTCATCTTAGAATAATTAAAAAGTCAATTTGTAGTATTTTTCTTTCCCTAAAACTTTATTATCGTTGTTATAACATATGAAGAATTAAACATGAAAACAAAATACTACACACAATTGGATTAATCTTATTATTTGTAATTTCAAACATAATCTACGAAATGCAATGTTTAACGTTAATAATTGTTTTTATGGGGCTTCGGGTATAGAAACATAGATTCACTTTGGTACATTTTGCCTAAAGCTACACTATCACTGCCCCCTTCGGTTACCGAACTAGAAACTAGATAATATTGCGCGTCTCTCATACATACAGCACTCTGCTTGCTCCCTTTTGGAATAGAATTCAATATATTCCTACCTGGAATTTTCTGCAAGACTTACTCTCATACCAGGGGTTAATAGATTAGATTTTTGGCTATTTCAAATATAGAAGTTTCACTTATATTTTTCATCGTTTTTGCCATCTTCCGTGCTTAAAGATTATAGCTGATATTCACTGGTATTCTTTTTAAACGGGGTTTTTTCCACACCATTTTGTGTCACATCACTATTATGTATATCTTTTGGTCTTAACTATATTATTTTACACACTATTATCGTCTGTAAATACATGAGAAAAAGAACAAAATAGACAGTAAAAATTATCTGTTTAACTGTGCATCATTTCATAGGATAGCCATCTTTATCTGAAGAAATAATTTATACTGTAAGTATAATTAAATACAGTAACACTCGTAAGACTCTACGTTAGGTGACTAAGGAGTTAGTTGGTGGAGACATTGTTGTGACTAACATTCATCTTGGTCCGAGGGCCGGAATACACATTCCGACACTTTGAGAACATGCATGTGTTTTACGTAGTACTTAATTAAATGTGGTGGTTTTACATTGCTGTGTTAACACTATCTAATGCGATTTGTTTTAGTCGGATTATCTTATTAATTACGTCATAAAAACGCGTTTAAATTGGTCGTGTAGCTTACGACTCTGACTTGAGCAGATCGCATATGAAACCAAAAAATATTGTAATGAAAATGTTGATATTGTTCAATGTAACTAATCCATAACATTCTCCCTCTGTCTCTCTCATTTGTCCAAAACTAATTAAGGATGAACGACTTTAAACGGTACTCGGTACTACGTTACTGCACAAGGTACGTTTACAACGTGTTATATTCATAAATACATATATATTATATACTCTTTTTAATGTGCGTTATGTATTTTATTTAATGTAAAACTAATATAATTCAATAGTAAATGAAAAGATTAAAATTCACTGGTGCCATAATGAAAATCAGTATAGTTTTGAAATGAGAATGTTATGGGTGCATTTAAATAACATTCTAAAAAGACATTCTATTTTGTGTACTTAGCCTTGAAGCTTCTCATTTTGATTAAGCTAATTACTGTTTAGTTGTTTATTTCATTGTAATATGCATGTTATATTTTTTAATTGTAATTCCTGTGTAAAGTTGAAGATATATTTTGTACCTTTCTATTATTTTATTCTATTTACAAATTGATTTTGAAAGTTGTTATTTTAATTTGCGATAATCACATTAGTATTATTTGTACTGGCACCGGTGTTTGTACTAAAATAAACTTTTTTATCATCCGTTGATAATTTGTTGTGATGTTTGACAGAAAAAGAACAATAAACGTCGCGCCAGCAGTGAAACACCCACACGAGACAAGTAAGTAGTTTGCATAAACAATACAGTACTATAATGTACCTAAAGTATATTAAACAAGAATATGGATCTCAATTTAGTCATTCAAGCTTTTTAAAATGTAGTATTAAATACAATACATTTATTGAATAGATTTTCAGGAAATATTTACTCGAACTAATAGCAGTGATTACCGTACTCCATTTATTTAATTTAAATCGATAATTCATTTTGAAGGTTAATTCAAATTTGAATCCACCTGAACAAACACAACTAATGACACACTTGAACTGAATACAAGATTTCATAAAATAAACTTAATTTCAGTTCACCAGTAAAAAAATCAAAAGATAAGAACCGCGATCGTTCCGTTGAACGTCGGGAACGATCTGTCGAGTCCCGACGAGATGACGACCACAGGAGATCAGATGTCGACAGAGATGAACGGAGGAGATACGATCGAAGAGATGACAACAAAGATCGCAAAACTAGCAGGCGCCATGAACGCAGCCATTCCAGAGAATCATCAATAGAACCCAAACAGCGCTCCTATATCACTAAAATTGAAAACAAGAGACGCGAACCATCCAGAGAAAAATCTAGAGAAAAGTCACCAAAACCGAGAGAAGAGAAACGATCTCGACGCGATAGAGATCGACGACATTCAGATTCGGAGACTAACGGGTCGCCACGTAGAAACAAGGATACTAAGAATAAAAAATCCCACAAGGGCAGTAGTACTTCACCGCCTCCTGAGAAACGGCGACGCAGGAGTCCATCCTTTGATAAGAGGAAGGAACGAAAAGATAAAGAAAATAAAACACGCAAAGAAAGCTCCGAAAGAGAAGATAAGAGAGAGAAAAGAGTTACTGAGTCGCCCGACTACAGGAAATCAAGGCGTGAAGAATCGCACTCCAGGAAGAACAGAGAAGGATCGCGACATGACAACCGACACAGGAGCGAGGACAGGAACGATACTAACCATCAGAAACGGAAGGAGAGAGATGGACGAGATGAAAAACGAAGGAAAAATAGTAGCTCCTCTAGAGACCGCAGGGACACCTCTCCTGAAACTAGAGACAGGTCACCCGCGAAACATAGTAAACAAAAAGATAAACGTAAAGAAGTCGACAAGTCATATAAAAAATCCAAATCAACCAGACGATCAGTCTCATCTGGATCTGAACAAGATCGATCTCCTAGACGTAATTCTGATAGGTCTAATAAAGTATATGAACGTTACTACAAAGAACGCAGTATATCACCTGCTAAAATCGACGAACGTAAACAAAGGTCACCTTCTCCGAACAAGAAGAGGTCCTCACCAACAAAAACCGACAGATATAAATACCTCAAATCTCCCGAAAGACCAAAGAGTCCGCCGAGACAAAAGTCGTCTTCAGTTGAACGTAGGTCGCGGCATCGAAGGTCTGCCAATAGATCTGAATCTCCTCCTCGCAAAAGCTACGGTAGAAGTAAAGGAAAAAGTGAAACACCAAAAAAATCCAGCAAGAAGTCCCCCGACAAGAGAGAATCTTCGCCTTTAAAAAACGACAACCGAAGAGACAGAACCAAAAATGATACAAGAACATCCCGCGATGAAAGGTCTCGCTCTCGACAGAGAAGTAAAAGTTCATCCAGCCTCAGTTACTCACCAGCGCGCCGGAGCCCTGAGCGTTACCGAGACATCATAGAAAAATTACCAGAAAAGGACAAGCGGAAATACATTAAATCTCCTTCCGATCTCCATCCAGGAAAGTCGAAGAAACGACAAGATTACAAACCACAGGTCTCTTGCATGCGGGACTCATCTAGCGATGAATTAGACGACACTGTCGAACACTTCCTAGCTTTAGACGAGAAAACACGACAAGAAGAAATCGAGTGTATGGATCTCAAAAAATTAAAAGTAAAATTGGCACAAATGACTCGCAAGACTGTCATGAGAATGAAAAACGAAGATTTGAACGGCCCATCGACGTCACAAAACTTACGATCTGATTCTACGCATGAAAGCAGGAGAAACAAGGATGAAAGAGAAGGGGAAGCAAGAGATAACATTGAGAAAGAACGAGAAATCAGAGACCAAATAGAAAGGGAAAGAGAAATGACAGATCAAATTAAAAGAGATAGAGAACTAAAAGAAAAGAACGACAGAGAGAAGGAAATGAAAAAGAAACTTGAAAAAGAAAAGGAACTGAGAGACAAACTAGAAAAAGAAAAGGAACTGAGAGACAAACTAGAAAAAGAAAGGGAACCAAAAGAAAAATCCATTTCCAAAATCATTGAAAAGTTAGATGACAAAAACGAACGCATCAAGAAACAGTCGCCCGTCCCGAAAAGGAATAAGAGTCCAGAACGAGCCAGCCCTAAAAAAGATAAAAGCCCGAAAAAGTCTGAGAATGACACCAAAAAGAAAGAGATCGCATCCGCCTCCAAAAAAGGTAGTTCACCGTGTGTAAAGAATGGTGATGGATCGCAGAAGCCTGAAGGATCGCCGAAGAAAGACGCATCGGTTGACGCTAAGAAGGCCAAGCGCAGTGATCGCAGCTGGTCACGATCGTCGCGTTCTCCCGGGAAGTCTTCCCGTTCGCGTTCTCGCACGCGATCCCGCTCCTCGCGGTCCAGGTCTTACAGCTCTACAGGGTGAGTACAAACACAGCCGAATTTATTACGTTTGTTACCTTATTAAATTCCAATCTCTAGTTCACAAATTTATTAACTTGATTGCTTTTAATTTCCAAAACTACGATACCCAATCTAAAGACCCTTATACTTTTTATTTCCGAAAATTAGTCTTTGAAGTGGTTATTTATTTTAAAATATATTAATTTCAGGCGTTCTCGATCAAGTGGATCAAGTTCATACAGCAGCAGCCGGTCATCGTCAAGGTCATCGCGCAGCTCATCCAGATCCACACGGTCATCGAGGTAAAACATAAATCATTTAAATCTTCTGTATACTTCAGATTAGTACGTTATTCTAATGTATTTGTTAAGGATATTAAAAATAATGCGTGCAAACGTTCAATGAAACATCGAGGGGATACCTGTACATACCAGCTTAAAACCTAAAGTGACGCGACGTAAACCTTGGCGTGCAACGCATGGCGTGACCCCGCACAGTCTCGGGCAGGCGTGAGCGGCAGGTTTTAGTGTTGTTCGACTCCCACACACCCCACCTACCTACGGGTAAAAAAACGGCGATTTCCTCAAAAAGAGACTATCAACACTCGTCTGTGTTCGTCAATTTTCGCTACATGACGAAACTGGGAGTTCGTACGGAATCATTACCATGTTTGAGTATCTTTTTAAAACAGACAAAACAAGCTTTAGAACTGCGCTCAATTTTGACTTGGCAAATCAGTTTTGACACAGTTCCCAGTTGAATGGTTAAGCCTAAGTAACGTATAGTGGGTAACGGTATGAGTTGTGTGGGTACGTCAGGACGCTGACGGGCGTGTACGCGGACTACCGCCGCTGGAGCGTGTCGCGGTCGCGCTCGCTGTCCATCCCGCGCCGCGCCGGCTCGCCCTCCTTCCTCGACCGGCGCCGCATCACAAGGTCGGCACACACGCCAGCACGCTTTTCATACACGCACTTTACGTACGCACACGTCTTGATGAAACTAGTTTGAAATGTTCGAATGAAATAATTTTGGAGTGTGTAATAAAAAAAAGGTTTTTATTTTTAAATTAATAAAATAATTGCAAGCAATGGCTAATTTATTAGATAGTAAAAAGTGTCTCCTAACTATATAGATAACGCGCACTGAACATCTAAGTGCTTATAAAATGTTTCCTGAGAAGATATCAGGTATCTAATCTAATGACATAATTGCAAATAATCTCTGTTTCATTCGAACAATTTAATGCAAAGCTCATAAGATTTGTGCGAACGTAGTTGGAATTTACAATTCTTGAAAACAAAGATTTAGAATTTGCTGAATCCATCTTTGCTTTCGAGAACAGTAGCAGAAAATCCTAAACATTAACTGGTGTGATTTGTGCTTTTGTTATTCGGTGTAGTCATTGAGTGTCGTAAGTAACTAACATTTCGTATAAATAATAATTTATCAAATAAATTAACTAAAAAAAATTAACAATAGAACTTGTGTGTCTTTAGTACGAGTAACTTTCACATTAAAGCCTAAATTTTCTAAAACTTTTCTTTGCCTCGTTTTTAGCAACTTGTAACTAGAGTGATATTTAACTGTACATGGTAATATTAACTTTCACGACGAATAGTATACTCAGAACTAGTTAAAAAATTATGTATACCAAAGCCAAATCTATATCACAACCTCACGTAATTGCCAATACAATAATATCCATCCAAATTTTTGGGAAAATCTGCTAAAAGTAACTGTGTGAAAAGCGTTGCATTTACTATGCTCAAGAAGTAGTTCTGTGACAAGGAAGGTAGATGAAACAGAAATGTGAACATTGATATGAATAGTTTAAGATATCATGCTATCCTTGTCATACAATTTTACTTGAGCTAGTTTGCGTAATTTTTATTGACATTTGTTTGCTTTGAAATTTGTATTATTTTTCTGTTTTCAAAATTGTACATATTAATGAGTAGATTTTAAGTGTTTTTTTCACAAACGAATGTCATTAAATCTCGCACCGTGTGCTGTGTTTAACTTTTTTTTCGTGTGTCGCTTGTTTTAATTTTCGTACCATTATAATTATATTTATTTTGCAGCATAATGCCATATATCGATTTTATATCTGGCCCATGAATTCGAATTGTAATCAGATTAGTTCAACCAAATTACATCGATAAGATAATCTTTATATGGCATTGATTTTATTTATTTATTATTTTTTTCTTTTATTTTCTTTATAGAAAAAAGTCACGAAAGTATAGCACGAGTTCAGAAGACACGAGTAGTAGCTCCAATTAGTGAAGTGACTGTGCTAGTGTGAATTATACTTAGTATATAAGTTTACATGTATTGTTCTCGACATAAGGCCTATTTTTCTTATAATATATTATCATAATAACATGAAAAGTATTATTTTTTCTATTGCAAAATGGTGTGTATATAAATATGATTTATCGATGTTTGAAGTTTGTAATGTGTGGATATTTACTAACATGGGTGTGCTACTAAATATTGTATTATAAAATAACAAGGAAGCCAGTAAAGCTACTGAAATTATGTTAACTTTGACAAGAGCCTGTATAGAAGCTCTATTTATTCTTACTACTTCTTCTACTTAAATGTAAATAAAGAAGTGAATAGATATTTAATTGTATATTTATATCGTTTGCTTGGGAAATTAACTAAATAACAATCGACGATCGTTTAATGATATTTTTTCCTCCGTAGCGCACCCGTTGTAGACCTAACTTACTCGTCCAACAAATATAAATACAGGAGAAGGTAGTCCGTACAACACAACGCCCAATGAAAACTTCTTATGTAGAGGACACTACTGGCCTGTTTAAAATACATTTTGTTTTCATGTTAATTAAAGATTGTAAATTATATTTTTGTTTTTCATTTTTATTTTTTTTCGCTGCATGGTAGAAAAGATGCCTTTGACCTTTAGTTTGCGGAGGTAAGTCCATTTTGATTTTTACTGTAGATAGCTATATTATAACGTATTAATTGATGCTAATACTCATTTATAGATTATGTTACTAACCGATTACTAACTACTAACAGTGCTAGGAAACGCCCGATCCCTTACCGAAGGCCGACACCCTCATCACTTTCCACAAACAGCCTCAGCAGCAGATCTTCGCAGAGGACTTGGTCACAATCGCCGGTGCCAGAAATCGTTTGAAAAATATAGTTAAAAAGCTTTAGCCAAGATTGCTAAGTAACACTGGCAGCTGATATTTAAAATAATGCAATAGTAAATGTTTCAAAATGTGCGTCGATATTGTTATACCAACTTTAGAATTATAGCAAATTTAACACTTTGAAAAAACGACGCGGTAGTTCGAAAACCGATAAAGAAAATTTTGTGCTGTAAATGAGCTAGTCAAAAATTCGATACCTCCCACGTAAGTTGTTGTATCTCTAAAACTGCAAATTTACAGTAGAGCGTTTCAAGGTTTCCAAGTGAACCAAAATCTGCATTTATTGTTACATATTTTTGAAATTCTTTGAGTTATATTACATTTAAATACGAAATTTCAAAAAGATGTAACAATACATGCAGATTTTGGTTCACTTATAATCTTTGAAACGCTCTACTGTAAATTTGCAGTTTTGGAGATACAACAACTTACGTGGGAGGTATCAAAATATAAAAAGAATATAATAGGTAAAGCAATTATTTCTATTAGCTATGAAGTCTAATCAGAGAACTTCGAAAACACGTTTCCTGTTTAGAGATAAACGTGAATTTTTAATTAGGACAAAACTATTGATAAACTTTACACCTTTCATGATATTATTTTTACAAATAATTTTACTAAATGTATTTATACTCAACATTCCCTATTTTGTGATCTCTTAATGACATTTTTTTTTATTTGTTGGCTTTTTTGTTGGTAATATTATTAATTTATTTTTTTACTTTGACGTGTGTACCAAAAATATACTCTAGTCTGAATTCTACATTAATTTAGTGCAATATATTTATTGAAAACTATAATTTTAATATTTAGAAATTAAGATCTAGTCATTTACATTATTTATTGTAATTTAAGAACAATAATTTATTATATCCTATACTCTTTTTAGGGAATAGAAAAAAAGCAATACATAGCAATGTGAATATTCAAATAATACTCGTAATATTATATTCAAATTTTATTTTTAAAAATAATTTACATAAGAAAAATGCACGAGACATGAATTGACAGTCTCTTAAACAAATTAGCTTTTAACACTAATAAAATTGTATAAAATATAAATAAAAACGTAAACCAGACGATCTGTTGTGAAAATAAAATATTCAAAAGGTTGTTCTAATTACATTATTTTCTTACACAATCCTGTAATTAATAAAACCCTTAAAATCCTGGCAACACTAGAAATAAAAATTCATGTTTTTATATTAATATTAAGGATTATTTTATACATACTAATTGGCCCTGATATCAAAATATCTCATGACTTATTAAAATCACAGTACAGTTTTAGATTTCATCCACCACCACAAGATATAAAGTTTGATAACTAGTTCAGTCAGTCTTCCTCTGGCTTTGCTTGCGTCTCTTGCTAGCTAAGAACATCGCCCAACCGAATCCAACAATGTTCATGAATAGAACTCTTAACTGAAAGAAAAGCATTTCATTCACTTACAAAGTTATACTACTGATTACTCTCACAACTTAACCTAGTTAACTTGAATGCTAATTTATATTATAGCATGCTTTGTAACAAGAGTATAGTAAATCAATTAATAACAACTAAAGTATAGAATTCAGATCCTATTTGAAAGCATAAATAATTATTTTGCTAGTTATTTAATATCTTCAAATGTTTTTGGTGTAATTTAGAGTACTCACCATTGGTGGAATGAATGCTAAATTGATGACCTGGAACAAAGTCAACCATTTCCAGTTGGCTTCTAAAACTGGCAAGTATAAAGCAAAGAGCTGTTTCAGTGCTGCACTATGGGTCTTTCCTTCAAATCTAGCTAACGTATATAAGGAGAATGCTTGCATAAACGGAGCAAATATAAGTCTTTCGAATAACAACTTCTTTGCTAGGGGGAATGACGATGATTCTTCTGGGAACAACCTCTCGACTGTTTCGTAGAAAAAGTGAGGAATAGAACCACCAAAGATCAATCTGAAATCGAAGATTTATTATAGAATTTTATATGCAAAAATATTAGAGGAACGAGTACAGTAAATTTTACTATAAAAATACAACAAATAATGATAGTTTGAAGAAAAAGTTGTTGGAAATATTTTTTTACTTACCCATAGAAACCAAATGCCAGTACAGGGTCGAGTCTCAATGATTCACCGGCTACTACTTGAGATGCGAGACTGCCAGCAGTTCCCACAATACAACTTAAAAAAAACAATAGGTACTTAAGTAGCAGTTAATTTTATCACTTAGTTTTATTTTTCATGGTGATGAGATCTCAAGAACTGAATATTTTTATCATAATAATGAGTTATAGTAAAAATATGTTTATGATAGGGATTAGGAGTTGAACTTTGGAACTGACTTTGAACTCTTACATGATTTGATAATCAAGATAATTTGCGTAACTTACCTCGTAATTGATTTCGTTTTGATCGGATGTAAATATAAGTTTTGTAAGTATGACGCCACTAAATTCATTATTGGTTTTGACAAAGACATTTTTATGTAGGTTACTAAAACTTTCTAATCTAATAAAGTGTAAGTTGATTCAAAAAGAAATTATTTATCGTGTGTACTGGAATGTGTAAAGTGAAAATGTTATCGGAATCAGGTACGATTCGACTTCGATGTTATCAAAACAGCGAACTGTCAAGACAAGGCCGTGACGTCACTATATGTCAAAAGCAACGATTTCAAATTCGATGCATCGATATTTCGTCTACAAATTTCGGCATTTAGGGATTTTTAACAGTAGTTAGTAGTAATTAAACCCAGATACAATTATATTTAATAATAATATAATAAACTATGTTACAAACCATTATTTTTCAATAAATTTAATTTACACTATAAAATATTTTGTAATAAAATTAGTACTTATAATTTCTTTCTTAATTAGCTATTTTAGTACTTTTACAAATTCATTAAAGCCTTAAAATATATTTCTGAATATAATTTAAAAAACCACAATATTTATATCTATGGATAGCTTACTAAATTGTCTATTCCTTCAACTAGTGTGTCTCTCAAATGTCAATTTTCTGTGTACAATTTATCCAATTGCTTCTGTAGATTATGTGAGGTTATCATCGGTGTGTCTGGTTCATTAGACTTATGTTTTTTAGGTACCGGTGTATTCAAAAAGTTCATATGCTCCTTCATTTTCATATAAACACTCAATGCTTTATCATTTATATCTTTCTCTGGAGTTAGACCAAAATTTGAGACATTGGGCATAGACTTGTGAAACACCTTTTTCCTCAGGCACAAGTTTTTTTTAGGTATCTTATATGTTGGTGATTTTGTACATGATTTTGTTTGTCCTGACTTGACTGGTTTTGTTTCAGATTTGTTATTTATAGTCAATTTAGCAGTCTCATTAGTTAATTCTGTCAAAGTTTTATCGCTGTCTGAATTAGAAATGGTATTACCATTTTGTTTCTCTTGTAGCAGTTTAGTAACATACTCCAAAGATTTTAAATGTGACTCCTTAATTTTATTTAGAGTTTGTATGCCATTTTCAATCATTTCTATGTTCAATTCTGTCTGTTTTTTAACTTCAAGTAGATTGTGAAGTTCTGTGCCAGTATTTTCTGGTTTGACTGTAGCTTTGTTCAGCATATCACACAATGACACGATAACACTCTCTTCTCGTTTGTCATTCTCGTTATCGAAGCACATGATAGTATCGTTGGCAATGGTCGGACTATCCAACACATTTGAATTACTGAAGTATTCCTTAACATTTCTATATTCCCTGAAAGGAGTGGAAACTGGTGGTGATACTTCAGCAATATTTTCTAACGTTGGCTCTTCACACAAGGCCTTTGTTATATCTTCAGAATCTTGTATTTCTTTCTCTTTTTGCAGGAAACTTGCATCACAACTGGATTTCCAAGATTCATTTAATTTGGGCACATTATTGGGAATGTTATTTGGTTTCTGTACATTCAGTTTTGTAAGGTTTGATAGTTTTAGAGGTTGTGTATTCTCTTTGTTGGCTATTGTCATCCGTTGTTTCGTTGGTTTGGGTAGAAGAGGAGTTTCAGGTATTTTACAGATACCACTTATCCTTACATTGTGAGCTGAAATATTATAAACATTTAGACTATGGCAAGATTTTTGTTAGAATAATATGAATCAAAATTATAATTACCTTGCAAATGAATTGATTTTTTGGCTCTGAATTCTGGTTTTGGAAACTTTGGTGTTTCCGAAACAGGGTTTGCCTACAAAAAAGAGAAACTTTTTTATAAGTGAAAATATGATGCACTAACACACACACCTTTAAATTTATTGTTCAATTAAAACTATCAAACTAAAATAAACTGAATTCCAATACACTTCCACACTTCTCAACAATTTGTATAATTGAATGACTAGGCTACTGAGGTCCTTAAGATATTATAGGAGAGATAATATTAAGACAGAAAATGACAACATGCTCATAATAAAAGCAAAAGTATCAAAAAATGCTTGTTAATGAACTATGGGTACCAGGGGGTAGGAGGGAAATAAAATACCTCCCGTGGACCACAAGGCCGGAGAACGACAAACTCCGTTATCAAACCAACGCAAAACTATGGCTGAAGAACTAACGCCAGACAACACTCAGACCATCCCCAGCTCTGTGCTGGGAAACAGGCAATGAACATATTACAGCCTGTATAAACAGACCTAACCAGTCTGTTTTAGCTGCAGGTAGGAGATGACCACAGCAAGCCGGTCCTTGCGGTCATGTTTCGCAAGGCTGGTGGCTTTGGCTTAACTGCCCGAGCCAAGAGGATGCAAACCTCAATAAAAAATACCCCAATCCTAAGGTGTGGACTGTGCCGAAAGGATGAATGGCTGGAGGGAGTCCAGCTGATAACACCAACCTCGATATGACGGGCTGATATCGTTGTAGTGTGCCTTCTCACAGGAATGGGCGTCACCCTGTGAGCGACCTTCTATTCGTCCCTACTCGTGGGAACCAAAATTAGTGACTCTTTAAATAACTCACCCTCTACCTCAACAGAAAATAAAACTTCAAAAAATAGCCGCAAGGCTTACACTCAACAAGTCTTCCACAAAGGACTATTCATTGGAAAAACTCAACCAGAAGATGTTTCACCATCTCAGACCAAAAGCACTGCACAACTCTCGGACTCGGTGCTTATAAACGAAACACCATTGTTAACTGACGCTCTGCCTCCTCCCTGGCAAAGAGTTCCTAACAAAAAAAAGAGAAAAATTCAAGAGGAGTCTCCCCCCTTTCTCCGAATGGCAGCATTAGCAACAATAGCTTTGAAGGTCTACCAATTGATGCTGAATCTGCACAGGTTGAGCAACCTAAAGTTCCGAATAAACCTCCGCCAATTATGCTTTATGGAATAGACGACCTCAAAGAATTAACTAAACTACTAGAAACTGTTCTCGAACCTCAAAATTTTAAATTCAAAGTTATAAACAAAAATTTACTTCGTGTCATGGTGAATACCGTTGAAGATTATCAAAAAGCAATAAATCTTATAAGGAACAAAGGCCTCATTGGTCACTCATTCACACCCAAAAGTACTAGGTGCTATCGCATAGTTATAAGAAACCTACACCACACTACCCCACACAGCTATATTAGGGAAGAAATAGAGAAAACTGGTAATAAGATTAGGGGAGAAATAATTAACTCTAGGTTTGGTCCGAACAAATTGCCTACTTCTACATTTTTTGTTAACATTGAGCCTAATCCCAAAAACAAAGAAGTTAAGGGAATTCAATACATCTACCACCAACGAGTGAAAATTGAAGACCCTAGAAAGACACAAAGTATACCGCAATGTCAGAGATGCCAGCAATATGGTCACACGAAAAATAACTGTACCCGTCCCTTCAGGTGCGTCAAATGTGGAGAGAATCATAAGACATCAGATTGTCCTAAAAAGGACCGTAATTCTCCTGCTAAGTGTGCTCTATGCTCTTGCGACCACCCGGCTAACTACAAGGGGTGCCAAGTCTACCGGGAAATCCTAGCACGACGAAGTAAAACCATCACAGTTGGCAGAAGACCTCAAACTCACCAAAGCCAAAGCGAAAAAGTTCAAGCGAAAAATGATGTAAATCTGAATGCTGAAAATCGCAAAAACACGAATTCGTTCATCACAAAAAATGATGCTTCCTATGCCGACGCTTTGAAAAACACACCAAAATCAAGCTCTCCAAAATCTAAAAATCTACTCTCTCAACCAGTTCCAAACTTGGAACAGATCCTCGTCAACCAAGCTCATAAGATGGACTCTCTACTAGAACAAATTGGCAATCTGATAAATCTGTTGTCAATAGTTATTACCAAACTGACCTCAAAATAACAGCCTTACGCATTGCCACCTGGAACATCAACGGAATGACCTCTAATATACATGAACTGGAGACTCTTCTCCATCTCCATAAGTTAGACATCATACTGATATCGGAATCCCATGCAACAGACAAGAGCTCATTCATGATTAAGGGTTTCAATATCTATCTCACGCCACATCCTGATGGTGGTGCTCATGCTGGCACTGCACTTGTGGTGAAATCAGGGCTCAAACACTCTGTAATGCCTTCTTACTCAACTGCTCACATTCAAGCCACATCAATCCGCGTCGAGGACCGTGCAGGTCCAATCAATTTCGCTGCGGTATACTGTCCTCCAAAACATAAAATAACCGAAAATCAATTTGCAGAATTCTTTGAAACACTTGGAGCAAGGTTTGTTGCAGGGGGGGATTGGAATGCCAAGAACGTATTCTGGGGGTCACGCTGCACGGTCACACGGGGCAGGTCACTGAGGATGTGTTTGGACAGATATCATTTGCAACCACTCTCATCCGGCGAGCCCACCTATTGGCCTTCGGACCCTTGTAGAATGCCAGATCTACTGGACTTTTTTGTAACCCGTGGAATTTGTCACCTACACACATCAATAGAATCGACTACAGACGGCTCGTCTGATCACACTCCGGTGATCCTCACTATAAGCAATTCTGTCATCCTGCATGAGAGGCCGATGTTCCTTCATAACCATAAGACTGACTGGGAGGGCTTTCGCCGGGATATTGAAGATAATCTCAATCTTAACACACCTTTAAAAACTACTGATGATGTTGAGGAGGCCTGTTTGCATATAACAAACCTAATACAGTCCACTGCCTGGTCCAACACTCCAATACCTAATTCTAAGCCTAAATGTACTCTCCTGCCTCTTGAGGTGCGAGCCGAAATCCTAGAAAAGCGAAGACTGAGAAGAATTTGGCACCACACACGTAGTCCAACAGATAAAACTAATTTTAACCGTGCTGCTAAAAAGCTGAAGTTTTTCCTTAGAGAAAACTATAATACCAATCTCCGTAGAACTCTAGAATCACTATCTCCAACTGGGCGTCACGAGACTTCGCTTTGGAATGCCACAAAGAATCTTAATAAACCTCAAACGTCGTATCCTCCGATTAAAACATTAACTGAGGCATGGGCGAGGTCTGATGATGAAAAGGCCCAGGCATTCGCCGCACATCTGGCCGAGGTGTTCAAGCCGCATGCTGCTGAAGGTGGTGCTGAAGAGTATGTTCGTGAAATCATAGACCAAGACTATCAGTTATGTTTGCCCACACGCCCGACATCTCCTAGAGAGGTTTTACGAGAGATAAAATCCTTGGACTCGACCAAAGCGCCAGGGTATGATCTCATATCACCCCGAGTACTGAAGGAACTGCCTCGGAAATGCATAACTTATTTAACGATGGTCTTTAATGCTATATTTAGGTTGTCACACTTCCCATCTGTGTGGAAAATATCAGAGATTGTCATGATTCACAAACAAGGCAAACCGACTCATTTACTGACGTCCTACCGACCCATAAGTCTCACACCTGTCTTGTCTAAACTATGGGAAAAGATATTCCTGCATCGGCTTAAACCTCTGCTGGAAGACTCTGGAGTTATACCCGATCACCAATTTGGATTTCGTGAATCTCATTCCACCGTTGAACAGGTGCATCGCATTCACAATACTATAATGACAAGTTTCGAACAAAAGAAGTACTGCTCCGCCGCTTTCCTGGATGTTCAACAAGCGTTTGATCGGGTATGGCATGAGGGTCTTCTCTGTAAGATTAAACTAAGACTTCCACACTCAGTTTTCCCAGTCTTAATGTCATATCTTTCGAATCGTCGCTTTCTTGTGAGGCAAGGTGACGCGAGATCTTCTCTCCACGATGTCAGTGCAGGGGTGCCGCAAGGCTCGGTGCTTGGACCGGTTTTGTACAACATCTACACCTCTGATCTGCCCACTAGTACTGAAATAACAACTGCTACATATGCAGACGACATAGCATATGTTGCCTGCGACAGTGAAGCATCGATTGCTAGCTCTAGATTGCAGAAGATACTTGATGAGACAGATGCGTGGTTTTCCCGGTGGCGCATTCGAGCCAGTGCACAGAAATCAAACCATATTACCTTTGCACTGAGAAGAGGAGACTGTCCTCCGGTCAAGCTTGGTGATACCAGCCTACCCCATACTGATCGTGTGAAATATCTAGGTTTCTGTCTGGATCGCCGCCTAACATGGAAACATCACATTAAGCAGAAAAGGGATGCAGTCATCGCAAAGTCCAAAAATCTAAACTGGCTCATTGGTAGAAATTCCGTCTTATCAGTGGATAATAAACTCCTCATATACAACTCGATTATCAAGCCAATCTGGACCTATGGAATCCAGCTATGGAGCTCTGCAAGCAGAAGTAACATAATGTGCCTCCAGCGCGCCCAAAATGCTATCCTTAAGGAAATAGTTAGTGCACCTTGGTTCACCAAAACTGATGAGGTTCACGAATATCTGGAAGTCCCAACGGTGACTGCGGAGGCTGACAGATACAGGAAACTCTACAAGGCTCGATTAATTAAACATCCCAACACACTCGCGGCTGGGCTACTTGGTCAGACGGCAGGAACCAGCAGACTTAAGCGGCGACGTCATATTTTTTAATAGGGTCATGTGACGATGGTCACAATCCCTTCAAGACATTTTACTCGTCACACATTTAATTATGGTCTAGCGACCGATTGTAAATAAAGATAACAAAAAAAAAAAAAAAAAAAAAAAGAACTATGGTTTCTCTTATTATTTGTTAGATGGAGAATATTGTGTTACCTTGGTTTGGAAGTTCAGTACTTTCCGAGCAGAATTATATTTCATTTGACCATTAGCTGTGTGACTTATTTTCTTGTTTTCAACCTTTATCGACGAATTCCAATTCCGTTTCTTTGCTGAAGCATTCGTTTGAGCGGTTCTTCTCGGAGATTGTACTCTTAATGCTAAAAAAAATATGAATTAGAAATAGTTTAATTTAGATTAATTAATAGTTAAATAAACATACAGTTTATTGTACTCACCGCCTATTTCGGCTCTCATTTCTGCCATTGTTAAAGGTTTCATGACTTTTTCGGCTGTACGCGTTAGAGCCATTGTCGGTCGCGGCTGCTTCTTAGCCGTTAGTGTGTGTATTGCATCCTTCGATATTATACCTACAATCAACGTTTGATCATATTATTATCGTACTTTGAAACAGTTTTGTGAGAACTTTCCTAAAAAAATATTGACCACTTCGAATTGCTAGTTGGTAATATTTATAAAAATGGAAATTCTTTTAACTTACCACTAAGCCCCGGTAACAATTCAGCTAAGCTCTTTGGTTGAATCGATGTTGTAGTCTCCATTGTTTATTGTTACACATGCATTCACATAATATTTTCACAACTTAAAACCAAAACAACCGATTTTTTAAATTTCAAAATGTCAACTGAAGAAAATGTCACAAGGTTTTGTTGTCAGCTTGTCGTTCCATAGACTAAAAAGAATAGGGTAAAACTCAAACTACAGGATCACAATCTTAATTAGGGTATAAAGACCAAATGTTTTACACAGTACGTTTTACTTGAATTCATAATACTACAATGTAATTTCATCGATCCATTCAGTACTTTTTTCAGTTACATTACAAACATTTACACATAAAAACTTCTGCACGTTTAAACTTGTTACATTTACAAATTAGTAGAAAGTAGGATTTTAATAATACACATAATTCTGGGATATGTCCATTTATTAAGAATAAATCAATGAAAACATATTTAAAATCTTCTTAATATTATAAAAAAATGGAAGCTCATATAATATTTGTTAAAGTACAGAATGCACACATGGTCTTATACAAACTAATTTACCCTCATTAACAGTACTTATTCTTATTATTGCTTGTAGGAACCATCTGATGGCAAGTACAGTAGGACCCCGATTATCCGGACCTCGGTTATCCGGATTCGCGATTATCCGGACTGCCAATCGCGACGAGTTTATTCTAACATTAACATGTCAAAACTTGCATAACGCCGCGCCACTCGTGCCGTCCGCGCCCGTCGCCCCACCCGCACCTCCCGCAGGGTGCGGGCGGCGGGACGGCCTAGCCGCTACACGCGTTTCTTATTGTTTTAGTTAGACGGCAATCGTTACTTCGTTTTAACGTGCGTGTCACGTCAACAAATTTTAAAATGTAGATAAGTGAACAGCAGGAATCGAAAGAAGATGAACCTGAAGAAAATCTAGATGTGGAGAATGATGCAGAACCATCTCATGATGAAGCATTTCATGCCTTGGAAACAGCTCTCAAGTGGTTTGAAAAACAAACAGAGAGTGATACTGTGAGTTTACTACAGCTGAAACGAATTCGTGATATAGCAGCATTGAAGAGAAGAAGTAGCTTACGTCAAACGACAATTACCAAATATTTTAAACCAAATTAAACTAATTATTTTATTTCATGATTACCTAATGCAAATTACCAAATACATACATAATTATTGTAAGCAAATTATACGTACATTATGTACAATTTCTTAATAAACGTTGATTTTCGCTCATATGTATATGTTGTTTTAAATAAACACTTAACATTACATATGTATGGTACAGACTCTACATATGTACATATGCAAAAAGCCCGTTTTTCTTCACATCTTGGATTATCCGGACTTTCAATTATCCGGATGCCTACTGACAACAATTAGTCCGGATAATCGAGGTCCTACTGTAGTAAGAACCTCAGTGGAACACTTAAGGCCTGTGTATGGTTTTCTTTTTCATACTAAGTAACTTAAAGTACTTAAGAATCCTAGATGATTGATCATTCTTCATAACTTTTCTCTTCTATGCTTTTTGTCAAATTTTTTATATGTGAAGGTCTTTTCTGATGTTTTCTGTAATAACTTATATCTATGAATGTTTTATCACATACTTCACATGAATGAGGTTTTTCATTAAGATGTGTATGTACATGTCTACTTAGACCACCGTGCTGACTAAAGGCTTTTTCACAATGAGGACATTGAAAAGCCTTTTCTCCGGAATGAGTTAGAAGATGTTTTTTTAACCCATCTGGTGTAGTAAATGCTTTTTTACAATTTCCACATTCATAAGGTTTTTCGCCAGTATGTCGTCGTAAATGAATTTTCCAAGCCCAGTATTCAGAATATTGCTTTTCACAAATTACACAAGAGTATGGTTTTTCTCCAGTATGAACCCTTAAGTGAGATTTCAAGGCAGTTGAATTAGTAAACGCTTTATCACAAGTATTACAGGAATATGGTTTTACGCCAGTATGGGTTCGTAAATGAACTTGAAAGTTGCCCGCCTGGGTAAATCCTTTTCTGCAATATTTACAAGTATATGGTTTTTCTCCCGTGTGAGTTCTTAAATGCAATTTTAAGGTATTTACTTCAGAAAATGCTTTCTCACAAACTTCACAAACATAAGGTTTTTCCATGGTATGAATTCTAACATGTCTTCTTAAGTTACATAAATTGGTAAAAGATTTTGAACAAAATTCACACTTGTAAGGTTTTTCTCCAGTATGAGTTCTTAGATGTTTTTTTAAGTTACCAGATGAGGCAAACGTTTTTGTACAAAATTTGCAAGGGTAGGGTTTATCACCAGTATGTATTCTTGAATGTGATTTGAGAGCAGTCAAAGCAACAAATGTCTTTTCACAAACATCACATTTATAAGGTTTGTAACCGGCATGAATTCTTAAGTGGTCTTTTAGGTGATGGCTTCTGGTAAATGCCTTTTTACAAACTTTACAATGATATCGTTTAGTACTATCGTGTATTCTTAGATGTTGCCTAATGTTGCGTCTGTCGGTAAATGCTTTATCGCACACTGCACATATGTAAGGTCTCTCGCGTTCCCCGCTATCTTTCAAAGTTTGTTGAGGTTCTTCACTATCTGTTTTTTCATCGGTGTTCATTGATGTATTTGATGTTTCCAAGTTGTTTGTACTAACAAGATTATGGTCTAATTCTGTGTCGGTTTGTTCCGTCCACGATGGCATTTTACCATCGAATTCAACAATCTCAACTTTTATAGTAACCATTGTGTTTTCGAGTTCAGTTTGATAGATTTTTGGTTTTCTTCTAAATTCAGTCAGAATTTTGTAGAAATCCCGGCTATTTTCAGGTATGTTGATCATTTGATGTTTGTAAATTATTGTGACAGCTCATAACCATGACACTTGACAGAATCTTGAGAAACAATGATGTGAATAAGAAAATCGTAGTTTCATTACTCACACCCATTTTAACTTTGAGATATTTTCGATTTTTATTCCAGGATATCCATTCCAGTGATATTCCAATTTCATAAATATAATTTTTACTTTTTAGTTTTATCACTATTGAGTGTCTCACACTCTAGGAAACACTAGGAAAATGAACATCAAAAGGAATTCGTTTTTACTACCTATGTACTCGGAAACTACGAATAACGAAAAGTATCAATAACTAACAAGGATCTAAAGAAGACGATAGAAGTTAAAATTGATCGATTCATCGGAATCAATTCTGGTTCATCCTCGCACTAGTAGTTAGTACCACAGATTAGAAAGTATATTACAGATGCGACACTGTTACCGTTTGAAGTTTATTTCGTAAAGAGGTACGAGTCTCAGACGCTCCAGTAGAGGGCGCAAGCATTTTTTTTTTCTGTAGAATTTTTGCATTGCTGCATAAAACAAGTTGGCATTTAATTTCGGCCATTGGTTAAAAGGATAATTAATCTATTACATTAAATTAATGTGACTTCTTTGGCCCAAATGGAGTATATCTAATGAAATAATATTATAATAAAATAGAATCAGGGTGACTAACCCAAATGCTAGGCAACTTTCGCCTATTTTAGAGGTGACTGTCCCACTCAGTATAAGATTTATTCCGCGACACCAATTAAATATTTGTAATTGCACAGTTGTGAAAATTATGTAAAATTTCGACTTTATGGGTAGGACAGCCCAACCATTCCAAATCCCTCCCAAGTAAATATAGGTTTTTAATATTTTTTGTTAAATTACCTTTTTTCTTATAATTATAGTTCAAGTATGCATTCGTTGCGTCTGTTAATGCAGAAAATGCTACAATAAATTGTGTAGAGGGTTATTTTATTCTATTTCTTTTTAATTTTTTTCATTCTCTAAAGATAATCAATTGATGAACTTTAGTGAGCTCTTCAGTTGTTATACTTTTTTAACATTTTGTACATTTTCTCCCTCTACATAACTTATGTACAACATATTCAGCCGTGAACCTCTAGCGTTACAGTTATTTTTTTCATTAAAAACGAGTTGGCTTGAAAACTCAACTGTAAAGTGATGTTTACATTTTGGTATATTTATATTTTTTATTTTTTCGTCGCCTCAGTGCTTGTTTGGCTTATCTGACATTGTTTACGAAAATGACTTTTTAATGCAGTATTATAAAGAATTAAATTTCCACCCTATTGGTAAAATATTTTTTTTAAATTTTCAATTCTAAAATAATAAAAATCTCATTAGTTTTTTACTCAACACGGCACTTAACGTATCGGTATTAGATTGGCGCAGGACTAGGTTGGCCCAATACTAGGTTGGCCCAATACTAGGTTGACGCAGGACTAGGTTGGCCCAATACTAGGTTAGCGCAGGACTAGGTTGGCGCAGGACTAGGTTGGCGCAGGACTAGGTTGGCCCAATACTAGGTTGGCCCAATACTAGGTTGGCGTAGGACTAGGTTGGCCCAATACTAGGTTGGCCCAATACTAGGTTGGCGTAGGACTAGGTTGGCCCAATACTAGGTTGGCGCAGGACTAGGTTGGCCCAATACTAGGTTGGCCCAATACTAGGTTGGCGCAGGACTAGGTTGGCGCAGGACTAGGTTGGCGCAGGACTAGGTTGGCCCAATACTAGGTTGGCGCAGGATTAGGTTGGCCCAATACTAGGTCGGCCCAATACTAGGTTGGCCCAATACTAGGTTGGCTCAATACTAGGTTGGCGCAGGACTAGGTTGGCCCAATACTAGGTTGGCCCAATACTAGGTTGGCGCAGGACTAGGTTGGCCCAATACTAGGTTGGCGCAGGACTAGGTTGGCCCAATACTAGGTTGGCCCAATACTAGGTTGGCGCAGGACTAGGTTGGCCCAATACTAGGTTGGCGCAGGACTATGTTGGCCCAATACTAGGTTGGCGCAGGACAAGGTTGGCCCAATACTAGGTTGGCCCAATACTAGGTTGGCGTAGGACTAGGTTGGCGCAGGACTAGGTTGGCCCAATACTAGGTTGGCCCAATACTAGGTTGGCGTAGGACTAGGTTGGCCCAATACTAGGTTGGCCCAATACTAGGTTGGCGTAGGACTAGGTTGGCCCAATACTAGGTTGGCGCAGGACTAGGTTGGCCCAATACTAGGTTGGCCCAATACTAGGTTGGCGCAGGACTAGGTTGGCGCAGGACTAGGTTGGCGCAGGACTAGGTTGGCGCAGGACTAGGTTGGCCCAATACTAGGTTGGCGCAGGATTAGGTTGGCCCAATACTAGGTCGGCCCAATACTAGATTGGCCCAATACTAGGTTGGCTCAATACTAGGTTGGCGCAGGACTAGGTTGGCCCAATACTAGGTTGGCCCAATACTAGGTTGGCGCAGGACTAGGTTGGCCCAATACTAGGTTGGCGCAGGACTAGGTTGGCCCAATACTAGGTTGGCCCAATACTAGGTTGGCGCAGGACTAGGTTGGCCCAATACTAGGTTGGCGCAGGACTATGTTGGCCCAATACTAGGTTGGCGCAGGACAAGGTTGGCGCAGGAATAGGTTGGCCCAATACTAGGTCGGCCCAATACTAGGTTGGCCCAATACTAGGTTGGCTCAATACTAGGTTGGCGCAGGACTAGGTTGGCCCAATACTAGGTTGGCGCAGGACTAGGTTGGCCCAATACTAGGTTTTGCCCAATACTAGGTTTGCCCAATACTAGGTTGGCGCAGGACTAGGTTGGCCCAATACTAGGTTGGCCCAATACTAGGTTGGCGCAGGACTAGGTTGGCCCAATACTAGGTTGGCCCAATACTAGGTTGGCGCAGGATTAGGTTGGCCCAATACTAGGTTGGCGCAGGACTAGGTTGGCGCAGGACTAGGTTGGCCCAATACTAGGTTGGCGCAGGACTAGGTTGGCCCAATACTAGGTTGGCCCAATACTAGGTTGGCGCAGGACTAGGTTGGCGCAGGACTGGGTTGGCGCAGGATTAGGTTGGCCCAATACTAGGTCGGCCCAATACTAGGTTGGCCCAATACTAGGTTGGCTCAATACTAGGTTGGCGCAGGACTAGGTTGGCCCAATACTACGTTGGCCCAATACTAGGTTGGCGCAGGACTAGGTTGGCCCAATACTAGGTTTTGCCCAATACTAGGTTGGCGCAGGACTAGGTTGGCCCAATACTAGGTTGGCCCAATACTAGGTTGGCCCAATACTAGGTTGGCACAGGACTAGGTTGGCGCAGGACTAGGTTGGCCCAATACTAGGTTGGCGCAGGATTAGGTTGGCCCAATACTAGGTTGGCGCAGGACTATGTTGGCCCAATACTAGGTTGGCGCAGGACAAGGTTGGCGCAGGAATAGGTTGGCCCAATACTAGGTCGGCCCAATACTAGGTTGGCCCAATACTAGGTTGGCTCAATACTAGGTTGGCGCAGGACTAGGTTGGCCCAATACTAGGTTGGCACAGGACTAGATTGGCGCAGGACTAGGTTGGCCCAATACTAGGTTGGCCCAATACTATGTTGGCGCAGGATTAGGTTGGCCCAATACTAGGTTGGCGCAGGATTAGGTTGGCCCAATACTAGGTTTTGCCCAATACTAGGTTGGCCCAATACTAGGTTGGCGCAGGACTAGGTTGGCCCAATACTAGGTTGGTGCAGGACTAGGTTGGCCCAATACTAGGTTGGCGCAGGACTAGGTTGGCGCAAGACTAGGTTGGCCCAATACTAGGTTGGCGCAGGACTAGGTTGGCCCAATACTAGGTTGGCACAGGACTAGGTTGGCGCAGGACTAGGTTGGCCCAATACTAGGTTGGCCCAATACTAGGTTGGCGCAGGATTAGGTTGGCCCAATACTAGGTTGGCCCAATACTAGGTTTTGCCCAGTACTAGGTTTGCCCAATACTAGGTTGGCGCAGGACTAGGTTGGCCCAATACTAGGTTTTGCCCAATACTAGGTTTGCCCAATACTAGGTTGGCGCAGGACTGGGTTGGCCCAATACTAGGTTGGCCCAATACTAGGTTGGCGCAGGACTAGGTTGGCCCAATACTAGGTTGGCACAGGACTAGATTGGCGCAGGACTAGGTTGGCCCAATACTAGGTTGGCCCAATACTATGTTGGCGCAGGATTAGGTTTGCCCAATACTAGGTTGGCGCAGGATTAGGTTGGCCCAATACTAGGTCGGCCCAATACTAGGTTGGCCCAATACTAGGTTGGCTCAATACTAGGTTGGCGCATCGAAAAAATTTCTAAGATTTTTAGGTTTTCCCTTTCGTTTTTGCTCTTAAATTCTCTCCTAGTATCTCGCGTAATCATTAACAGCATTTCGTTTCAGTAATTCATTCTTTTTTCTCTATTTCATTGTAAAAGTTAGCATTTTCAGTAAATTCATTAAATTCAACATAAATAATCTAGTTTCTTTGCTCCGTATAGTATTCTTGTAGTTCAGCTTCTTCTTCTTGTTTTTATCGAGTCCTCCATCTTCCGCGCCTTCTGCATCTGAAAAAGAAAAATAAAACATTAAATTTCATTATTTTAACATCAAAAATCACTAAATTCATTAAACTTAAACTTTCAATAGTCTTTTCGCGCCATTTTTTCTTAGTAGCTTCATTTGTTTTTTGTATCATAGGAAGGGCCTTTCGCTCCCCTATCGTTAGACACCACAAACGTTCAAATCCGTTGGATAATTTTTTAGCTATCAGCACGAAACCGAATTTTCGGACCGTCGCACCCGCTCAGTTTGTACTGAAATCCACCTAAGCTCCGGTTTTTTGAAAATTCACATCGAAAAAATTTCTAAGATTTTTAGGTTTTCCCTTTCGTTTTTGCTCTTAAATTCTCTCCTAGTATCTCGCGTAATCATTAACAGCATTTCGTTTCAGTAATTCATTCTTTTTTCTCTATTTCATTGTAAAAGTTAGCATTTTCAGTAAATTCATTAAATTCAACATAAATAATCTAGTTTCTTTGCTCCGTATAGTATTCTTGTAGTTCAGCTTCTTCTTCTTGTTTTTATCGAGTCCTCCATCTTCCGCGCCTTCTGCATCTGAAAAAGAAAAATAAAACATTAAATTTCATTATTTTAACATCAAAAATCACTAAATTCATTAAACTTAAACTTTCAATAGTCTTTTCGCGCCATTTTTTCTTAGTAGCTTCATTTGTTTTTTGTATCATAGGAAGGGCCTTTCGCTCCCCTATCGTTAGACACCACAAACGTTCAAATCCGTTGGATAATTTTTTAGCTATCAGCACGAAACCGAATTTTCCGGATCGCCCACCCGCCCTTACTTCTCTTGTTGGTATATCAACTCTGTATTCCGAAAATTATGAGTTAATATTTTTAAATTCTAATATTGTTCTGCACATCATCAGTATCTTAAATCAGTAATTATAACAATTCTCACCTTTATATTTAACTGACAAAAAATTCTTGAAATCTTCTATTTCATTTTACAAATTTTCATTCATATCTTTCTTTTCCTCATCTTATTCGTTAACAATAAAAATGTTTGTTACTCGCACCCCGCATAAAAAACCCACTGAACATCCTGAGGATCCTAAGGCGCCGCAGAAGCTCAAACCTCAGCGTGAACTGGATTTCAGCAGCTGTAGTGTTGTAGTCGATGTAATGAACACCACTTACGACGCCAGCTCAAAACCGACAATGTCTCACAATCTGAGAAACCAACCCGGCCCCTCCTTGCAAGAGTCTCCTCCATCTCCAAAAATAGTTGTACCTCTGAAAAAGACCACTAAATCAAACCTACCATCTACTGATATTCCGTTAATCTCTCTACCATACCAAATCCCCACCGATACAGACATTAAAAACTATAACAAGCAACAAATAGATAAATTAGCACTTAATATAGTAAACAACACTCGGAAAGCCATGAGCCGATCTGGTAACATGAAAAAAGAAATTAAAATTACAATTCATGAAGATAATAATAGCTTATACAAAATAATACAAATTTTACTTAGCAACCGAAACAGCGAAAATCCGAATTACTCGGATCTCCCTACACCCACCTCACATCCAGATCCGGGATCAGGAGTAGCGGCCATCCTGGATGCTATAAACGGTCTCAGGGCGGACGTCGCCAAAAGTAGCCAGTCTCCTAGCGTGAACACGACAGAAATTAAAGACACTATAGAGCGTAGCGCTGGGACCCTTCAACGGGAAGTAGTGTCGGTCGTGTCCCCCCTCAAGCACGCGCTGACAGGTATGGCTGAGACCCTAAACACGATGAAGGAACGGACCCAGACTGCAGCATGCAAAGGATACACTGCGGCACACATCGATTCAGCAATTTCAGGAATCTCCGAGAAGCTGAACCAGATACACAGTGCTGTGGATGAACATGCTGCAATCACACGTCATATGTCAATGACATACGCCAACGTCGTCGCGAGAGGTGAGCCCGCACCGAGATCTACACCAGGAGCAATGCACTCAGTGATGATCGCATCTACTGATGAGGCAGACTCAGGTGATAAACTCCTGGAAAAAATTAAAACAGTAGTTAACGCCAGAGATGAGGGAATCAGAGTGGACAAGCTTAGAAAGGCAAAAGATAGGAAAATTATAGTAGGCTGCAAGGACCATAAACAAATTGATTTGATTAAAAGGAAAATCAAAGACAAGGGTGGATTCAATATTGAAGATATCACGAATAAAGACCCACTTGTAGTGTTATACGGTGTCTTACAGTGTAACACTGACGAAGACATCGTAAAATCGATCAGGCACCAAAACCAGCATCTTCTTCAAGACCTCCACAAAGACCACGACAGAATAGAGATCAAGTACAGGAAGAAGGCTAGAAACCCGCTAATTGCGCACATCGTAGCTAGAGTCTCTCCGCAAATCTGGCAGCGACTGACCCAGGCTGGATCTGTGCACATCGACATGCAAAGAGTGAAGGTTGCCGATCAATCTCCTCTGATGCAATGTTCACGCTGTCTGGGGTACGGGCACAGCAAAAAGTTTTGCACTGAAACAGCAGACGCATGCAGCCACTGTGGTGGACAACACCTCAAAGGGAACTGCAATATGTGGCACGAAAACAAAGCACCCAGCTGTGTTAACTGCATCAAGGGAAAGATCGCTAAAACTGACCACGGCGCTTTCAGTGACGAATGCACAGTCCGCAAGAAATGGGATGCTCTTGCCAGGTCGACCATAGCGTATTGCTAAGGGCGTCCCAGGGTATAAAATAGCGCAAATAAATCTCCAACGCAAGCAGATCGCCACAGAAGAACTCATAATTGAAGCTAAATCCCGTAAAATCAAAATAGCGTTGATCCAGGAGCCTTACGTGGGAAATGTTAAAAGTATGAGGGACTATCAGGGCGTCCGTATTTATCAAAATTCCACAAATAATGAAACAGTGAAATCTGCAATAGCTGTATTTGATGACGACTTCATCGTCCAACAATATCCCAACCTAACCACCAACAATATAACCGTAATAAAAATAACCAACACAACACCAGAACTAGTCCTGATATCCTTCTACTTTGAACCGAATGAACCGATAGAGCCTTACCTGGATCAACTTAAAAATATTAAAAACAAGTTTAACAGGGTCGACTTCATCATTGGTGGAGACAGTAATGCAAAGAGTATCTGGTGGAATAGTCCAACTGAAGATGATCGAGGCAGGAAAGCTATTCCTGTTTTTGAAGAAATGGAAATGTTCATACAGAACAAAGGAAGAACTCCCACCTTCAGCACAATACGTGGCAACAGAGAGTTGACAAGTTTCATCGACATTACCATGACCTCCGAAAGCATTTTACATAAAATAGAGGACTGGATCGTCGATGATTTTATTAGTTCAGACCATGGTATAATAACTTTTACGCTAAAAACCGGTAAAAAAGAGGGTCAAACAATTACAAGAACCACTAGAGTATATAATACAAGAAAAGCAGACTGGATAAAATTTCAAGAAAAACTCACAGAATTAAAAGCAGAACATGGAATAAATGAAACTCAATTAGAAAATATACAAAATAAAAGTGACTTGGAAGACTTAGTTCAAAAATATAATGCTGTAATAAAACAAACCTGTGAAGAAAGCATACCTAAGAAAAATAAAAAAGAAATACTTACCATGCCATGGTGGACTGATGAACTTGCCGACATGAAGAAGACTCTGAACACGAAGAAACGTCGAATCCGATGCGCAGCTCCTATCCGAAGACCATACGTTGTCGCTGAGTACCTGGAAGAAAAAGAAAATTATGAGAAAAGCGTACAGAAAACGAAAGTGAATAGTTGGAAGGAATTCTGTGGGAAACAAGACAGGGAAGGAATGTGGGAAGGGATTTACAGAGTCATTGGTAGAACAAAAAAGCGACACGAAGACCTACCCATGATGAAAGATGGTAAACAGCTTGAACCGCAGGAGTCTGCGAGATTGCTTGCCGAAACGTTTTACCCCGGGGACCTAGAAACAGAAGACAATCTGGAGCAACAACGGATCAGACAAAAAGCTCAACACATAAATAAAGAAAACACAAACGATGTTTATGATCCACATTTCACGCTGACTGAGCTCAGATGTTCTGTCAACAGCTTTAACCCAAAGAAAGCCCCGGGGGCAGACGGGTTTACCGCGGACATCTGCGAAAAAGCAATACGTACCGATGAGAGCCTTTTCCTAAATATTATGAATAAATGCCTCGATCTGGGATGTTTCCCTGCAGCATGGAAAGAGGCGGAAATAGTAGCAATAAGGAAACCGGGAAAATCAGACTATACTTCACCCAAGTCCTACAGGCCTATAGGCCTCCTCCCCGTTCTTGGTAAGATCTTTGAAAAGGCGATTGTAGGCAGACTCAGATGGCACCTTCTTCCTAAAATGAGCAACAACCAGTACGGCTTCACGCCACAGAGGGGCACCGAGGACTCCCTCTATAAACTAATGAAGCACATTAATGAGAAACTGCAACACAAGAAGATAGTCGTTGTAGTGTCTTTAGATATAGAGGGAGCCTTCGATGCAGCATGGTGGCCAGCCATTAAAACTAGACTTGCTGAAGAGGGATGCCCAGTAAATCTGAGAAGGTTAATGGAGAATTACCTAGAGAATAGATGGATAAACATCAAATACGCGGGAGGACAATGCCGCAGAAGAACAGAAATGGGCTGTGTGCAGGGGTCAATCGCCGGCCCGGTGCTCTGGAACTTGCTGCTCGACCCCCTCCTGAAACAAATGACAGACCGGGGTGAATACTGCCAGGCGTATGCAGACGACATCGTACTTGTTTTTGATGGGGATGACGCTCTGCATATCGAGCAAAGGGCAAATTCTATCCTGGAGATTGCTCAGGAGTGGGGTAAGAAGAACCGCCTAAAGTTCGCGCCGCTAAAAACAAATTTCATGTTGATCACTAATAAAATGAAATACGATACGCCAAGAATAAGCATGGGTGGAGTGAATGTAAACCAGGTCAAGGAATTAAAAATATTAGGGCTGACTATAGACGAAAAACTTACTTTCAACAGGCACATCCAGATCACGACCGACAAAGCAGTAGGAATTTCCAAACAGCTCGTTAGAGCTGCTAAAACTAGTTGGGGACTTCACCCTGACATTATTCGGGCAATTTACACCGCAGTGGTGGAGCCCATAATTATGTATGCGGCAAGTGCTTGGGCTCCTGCGACAGATAAAATTTATGTCCGAAAACGTTTGGGTGCAGTTCAGAGAGGCTTCGCACAGAAGATTGCGAAAACATATAGAACGGTCTCTTTGAACGCATCCATGATATTAGCCGGACTTCTGCCGTTGGACATCCGCATTAGGGAAGCAGCTCTTTTGTTCGAGATTAAGAAAGGATATTCAACGCAATATGTAGGGGATCGCGACGTGGAGAAACAAAAGCCTTTCGTTGACCTCTGCCATCCATCGGAAGGACTGATGCTTGAGTACAGTAGTGTCCATAGAGAGGAAGAGTTAGATCGCGGTGAAGATGATACCATCTGTATCTTCACAGACGGTAGCAAACTTGAGGGGAAAGTCGGAGCCGCACTTTCCGTCTGGAAAAATGGAGAAGAGACAAGTACCCGAAAGTTCAAACTAGAAAGCTACTGCACGGTATATCAAGCGGAAATGCTTGCATTAGCGGAGGCGACTAACATAGCTTGCAATCAACATCTGAAGGACCGCGTTGTTAAAATTTACAGCGACTCCAGAGCAGCCCTGGACACAATCATAAATAATGCCTGTCTTCACCCATTAGCTATTAAAGCAAGAGAACACATCCGGCAGCGAACTTTAAACGGCGGAAACACTGAACTCTCTTGGGTTAAAGCCCACATAGGCATTCCAGGAAATGAACGAGCGGACGCATTAGCAAAAGTAGCGGCCCAAAAACTGAAAATAAAACCAAATTACGATGCATGCCCCGTCTCGTTCATTAAAACACAAATAAGGAAAGCATCTCTTATCGAATGGGATGAAAGATATACACAGGGTGAGACAGCCGCTGTAACTAAAATTTTCTTCCCTGATGCAACCCAAGCATATCCTATAATAAGAAAAATAAACTTCGACAGCATCACGGCGCAATTGATGACAGGTCACGGGGGTTTCTCTTCGTACCTGCACCGATTTAAATTAAAAATAAGCCCAGAGTGCAGCTGCGACCCGCAGCAAGAAGAAAGTGCTCTGCACATAATAACAGAATGCCCCATATACAATAGACATAGATATAAAATAGAAAATGAGATTGATTTAAAAATAAGCATACAAAATATACAAATAATAATGCAAAACAGCAAGAAAAGAGATAAATTCATAAAATACTGTAAACAAATTTTAAAACGAGTAATCGAAAGTAATAAATAAAAAACAATAAAAAATGCAAATGATATTAAAACCTCCGACTCTAAATCGCGTTGGAGAGAAAACTGTACACAATACAAAAAAAAAAAAAAAAAAAAAAAAAAAAAAAATACTAGGTTGGCGCAGGACTAGGTTGGCGCAGGACTAGGTTGGCGCAGGAGTAGGTTGGCCCAATACTAGGTTTTGCCCAATACTAGGTTTGCCCAATACTAGGTTGGCGCAGGACTAGGTTGGCCCAATACTAGGTTGGCGCAGGACTAGTTTGGCCCAATACTAGGTTGGCACAGGACTAGGTTGGCGCAGGACTAGGTAGGCCCAATACTAGGTTGGCGCAGGACTAGGTTGGCCCAATACTAGGTTGGCCCAATACTAGGTTGGCACAGGACTAGGTTGGCCCAATACTAGGTTGGCCCAATACTAGGTTGGCCCAATACTAGGTTGGCCCAATACTAGGTTGGCGCAGGACTAGGTTGGCCCAATACTAGGTTGGCGCAGGACTAGATTGGCCCAATACTAGGTTGGCCCAATACTAGATTGGCACAGGACTAGGTTGGCCCAATACTAGGTTGGCCCAATACTAGGTTGGCGCAGGACTAGGTTGGCCCAATACTAGGTTGGCCCAATACTAGGTTGGCCCAATACTAGGTTGGCCCAATACTAGGTTGGCGCAGGACTATGTTGGCGCAGGACTAGGTTGGCCCAATACTAGGTTGGCGCAGGACTAGGTTGGCCCAATACTAGGTTGGCCCAATACTAGGTTGGCGTAGGACTAGGTTGGCTCAATACTAGGTTGGCCCAATACTAGGTTGGCGTAGGACTAGGTTGGCCCAATACTAGGTTGGCGCAGGACTAGGTTGGCCCAATACTAGGTTGGCCCAATACTAGGTTGGCGCAGGACTAGGTTGGCGCAGGACTAGGTTGGCGCAGGACTAGGTTGGCCCAATACTAGGTTGGCGCAGGATTAGGTTGGCCCAATACTAGGTCGGCCCAATACTAGGTTGGCCCAATACTAGGTTGGCTCAATACTAGGTTGGCGCAGGACTAGGTTGGCCCAATACTAGGTTGGCCCAATACTAGGTTGGCGCAGGACTAGGTTGGCCCAATACTAGGTTGGCGCAGGACTAGGTTGGCCCAATACTAGGTTGGCCCAATACTAGGTTGGCGCAGGACTAGGTTGGCCCAATACTAGGTTGGCGCAGGACTATGTTGGCCCAATACTAGGTTGGCGCAGGACAAGGTTGGCGCAGGAATAGGTTGGCCCAATACTAGGTCGGCCCAATACTAGGTTGGCCCAATACTAGGTTGGCTCAATACTAGGTTGGCACAGGACTAGGTTGGCCCAATACTAGGTTGGCGCAGGACTAGGTTGGCCCAATACTAGGTTTTGCCCAATACTAGGTTTGCCCAATACTAGGTTGGCGCAGGACTAGGTTGGCCAAATACTAGGTTGGCCCAATACTAGGTTGGCGCAGGACTAGGTTGGCCCAATACTAGGTTGGCGCAGGACTAGGTTGGCCCAATACTAGGTTGGCCCAATACTAGGTTTGCCCAATACTAGGTTTTGCCCAATACTAGGTTTGCCCAATACTAGGTTGGCGCAGGACTAGGTTGGCCAAATACTAGGTTGGCCCAATACTAGGTTGGCGCAGGACTAGGTTGGCCCAATACTAGGTTGGCCCAATACTAGGTTGGCGCAGGATTAGGTTGGCCCAATACTAGGTTTGCCCAATACTAGGTTTTGCCCAATACTAGGTTTGCCCAATACTAGGTTGGCGCAGGACTAGGTTGTCACAGGACTAGGTTGGCCCAATACTAGGTCGGCCCAATACTAGGTTGGCCCAATACTAGGTTGGCTCAATACTAGGTTGGCGCAGGACTAGGTTGGCCCAATACTAGGTTGGCGCAGGACTAGGTTGGCCCAATACTAGGTTTTGCCCAATACTAGGATTGCCCAATACTAGGTTGGCGCAGGACTAGGTTGGCCCAATACTAGGTTGGCCCAATACTAGGTTGGCGCAGGACTAGGTTGGCCCAATACTAGGTTGGCACAGGACTAGGTTGGCGCAGGATTAGGTTGGCCTAATACTAGGTTGTCGCAGGATTAGGTTGGCCCAATACTAGGTTGGCGCAGGACTATGTTGGCCCAATACTAGGTTGGCGCAGGACTAGGTTGGCGCAGGATTAGGTTGGCCCAATACTAGGTTGGCCCAATACTAGGTTGGCGCAGGATTAGGTTGGCCCAATACTAGGTTTGCCCAATACTAGGTTTTGCCCAATACTAGGTTTGCCCAATACTAGGTTGGCGCAGGACTAGGTTGTCACAGGACTAGGTTGGCCCAATACTAGGTTGGCGCAGGACTAGGTTGGCGCAGGACTAGGTTGGCCCAATACTAGGTTGGCCCAAAACTAGGTTGGCGCAGGACTAGGTTGGCCCAATACTAGGTTGGCCCAATACTAGGTTGGCGCAGGACTAGGTTGGCGCAGGACTAGATTGGCCCAATACTAGGTTGGCCCAAAACTAGGTTGGCGCAGGACTAGGTTGGCCCAATACTAGGTTGGCCCAATACTAGGTTGGCGCAGGACTAGGTTGGCGCAGGACTAGGTTGGCCCAATACTAGGTTGGCCCAATACTAGGTTTGCCCAATACTAGGTTGGCGCAGGACTAGGTTGGCGCAGGACTAGGTTGGCCCAATACTAGGTTGGCCCAATACTAGGTTGGCGTAGGACTAGGTTGGCTCAATACTAGGTTGGCCCAATACTAGGTTGGCGTAGGACTAGGTTGGCCCAATACTAGGTTGGCGCAGGACTAGGTTGGCCCAATACTAGGTTGGCGCAGGACTAGGTTGGCCCAATACTAGGTTGGCACAGGACTAGGTTGGCGCAGGACTAGGTTGGCCCAATACTAGGTTGGCCCAATACTAGGTTGGCGCAGGATTAGGTTGGCCCAATACTAGGTTGGCCCAATACTAGGTTTTGCCCAGTACTAGGTTTGCCCAATACTAGGTTGGCGCAGGACTAGGTTGGCCCAATACTAGGTTTTGCCCAATACTAGGTTTGCCCAATACTAGGTTGGCCCAATACTAGGTTGGCGCAGGACTAGGTTGGCCCAATACTAGGTTGGCACAGGACTAGATTGGCGCAGGCCTAGGTTGGCCCAATACTAGGTTGGCCCAATACTATGTTGGCGCAGGATTAGGTTGGCCCAATACTAGGTTGGCGCAGGATTAGGTTGGCCCAATACTAGGTCGGCCCAATACTAGGTTGGCCCAATACTAGGTTGGCTCAATACTAGGTTGGCGCAGGACTAGGTTGGCGCAGGAGTAGGTTGGCCCAATACTAGGTTTTGCCCAATACTAGGTTTGCCCAATACTAGGTTGGCGCAGGACTAGGTTGGCCCAATACTAGGTTGGCGCAGGACTAGTTTGGCCCAATACTAGGTTGGCACAGGACTAGGTTGGCGCAGGACTAGGTAGGCCCAATACTAGGTTGGCGCAGGACTAGGTTGGCCCAATACTAGGTTGGCCCAATACTAGGTTGGCACAGGACTAGGTTGGCCCAATACTAGGTTGGCCCAATACTAGGTTGGCCCAATACTAGGTTGGCCCAATACTAGGTTGGCGCAGGACTAGGTTGGCCCAATACTAGGTTGGCGCAGGACTAGATTGGCCCAATACTAGGTTGGCCCAATACTAGATTGGCACAGGACTAGGTTGGCCCAATACTAGGTTGGCCCAATACTAGGTTGGCGCAGGACTAGGTTGGCCCAATACTAGGTTGGCCCAATACTAGGTTGGCCCAATACTAGGTTGGCGCAGGACTATGTTGGCGCAGGACTAGGTTGGCCCAATACTAGGTTGGCGCAGGACTAGGTTGGCGCAGGACTAGGTTGGCCCAATACTAGGTTTTGCCCAATACTAGGTTTGCCCAATACTAGGTTGGCGCAGGACTAGTTTGGCCCAATACTAGGTTGGCACAGGACTAGGTTGGCGCAGGACTAGGTTGGCCCAATACTAGGTTGGCGCAGGACTAGTTTGGCCCAATACTAGGTTGGCACAGGACTAGGTTGGCGCAGGACTAGGTTGGCCCAATACTAGGTTGGCGCAGGACTAAGTTGGCCCAATACTAGGTTGGCCCAATACTAGGTTGGCACAGGACTAGGTTGGCCCAATACTAGGTTGGCCCAATACTAGGTTGGCCCAATACTAGGTTGGCGCAAGACTAGACAAATTCGGAGGATTTAAATAAGGAAAGTCGAAAAGTGGGAATGTGATACTGATAAAACAAGGCAATGAACAGAAGGACACAAATGGACAGAATAGAGGAAATAATTTATTTTATGAAATCGGATATTGTTCATTTCGGACAGGTCCTGTCCCTAGCGGTTTTTCGAGGAAAGAACTAGGAATACGTGAGTTGGCAACGCTTGGAAAAGATAGTGGAATCTCGAGATATAGTGAAGAACAAAAATTTTAAAATGAGAAAATGAGAAGTCTTCGAAGGCTGTATTCTTCCAATTCTCTCATCTGAATGTCTAACTCCAAACCTCATCAAATTACACATCAAAAATGTTATCAGGCTGGCAGAATGCTATAACGGTAAAGAAACTTCAAGGGGTGGACTGACATACTATCAGATGATTCAATAAATGAAGCAAACTATATGAACTCGTACACCGGACAGAAGAGGAAAAGAGGTAGGCCTTTACGATGGTGGGAATACAAAATAACAGGGATATTATAATGAAGAAACGGCTAAAGACAGTTAGGAGTGGAGTGTAGGAGGCTTTTGGGCACGTAACGTTTTTATGGCTTTCAGCTATGGTGCTACGAGGCTATAGTATCGAGGAGTGCAATTCAACCATGGCTTTTTGTATGGACACTTAAATACTACGTTGCTTGATTTTTAGTTGGTTGTTTTGGTCTCCTTTTATTATTATTTTTTTCCCTCATCTTTTAGTAATGGTTACAATTAATCAGATTTACAGAGAGTTAAACAAGCGCGAGGACTCGCTTAGTTACAGGATGGCCGAGCTGTTTGGTGACTTTTCTCTAATTCCATTTAATTGTTTGTAGAAGCGGATATTACGTCGATTTAAAGGAAAGACTTCCGGTTGTGATGAATCATTTTATAAGAGTGTGAAATACTAGTGGCGCCATCTGATTTACTTTTCAAGAAAGTATAAAAAGCGTGTGAACTATCGTTTAAATACAGTAGTCGACGTGATTTCCAAGTGAACAGAGTTGGAAGTAATTGTAACTGAGTTTTGGAGGATGATTACACTGATTTCGGAGAATAATTATACTGTTTTGGGAAGATGAATAAACTGTTATTGTGAACCAAGGAGTTTTCATTGTTTCTGAACTGAACCCAATAATAAAAATATTATAAAGGCGAAAGTTTGTAAGTATGGATGGATGTTTGTTACTCTTTCACGTAAAAACTACTGAAGGGATTTGAATGAAACTTTACCACAATATAGCTTATACATCAGAATAACACATAGGCTATAATTTTTGATGAAAACTCAACTGTAAAGTGATGTTTACATTTTGGTATATTTATATTTTTTATTTTTTCGTCGCCTCAGTGCTTGTTTGGTTTATCTGACATTGTTTACGAAAATGACTTTTTAATGCAGTATTATAAAGAATTAAATTTCCATCCTATTGGTAAAATATTTTTTTAAAATATTCAATTCTAAAATAATAAAAATCTCATTGACCAATCACAGCCGGCGTTGCGCCGTATCCGCCATTTTGTAAGATGTCACAGTAGTGGCAGACATAGTGAGATTCGCTTGAAATCGCAATAAAAAATAAGAAATAGTTTATTAAATTATGTTCTTTTTTAATAAATTTGATTGAATATCATTTTAATATGTAATTAATTTTACAAACAAATCCGAGATGCCGTAATCAGTGTCAAGTCGTCAATCGCAATGAAATAGTTTGAAAGTGGTTCGAAAGAAATGAGCAGATGTGAGTGCGAAGGAAACTCAGACTACTCTGAAGGAGAGTTGAAATAATGATTGAAATTTGATTGTAATAAGATTAAAAAAATAAAATTTTGGAATAATAAATAAGAGAATATGATATACATATATTATAAATAAGTGAAAAATATATTAAAATTTGCGAAGTTTACGGGCACACATCTTCTTTTTCTGAGGTAGAAATAATTATAAAAATCACCAGTTTCTGTTTAATATAAACTACTTATGACTTAAAATCAAACTTTGGTCCTGGAATAATTATACTAAAATCCAAAATTCAATTCAGTCGTATAGATTCTAAATATCCCATTAAAAATGATTTAACATAGATTCTGAATACTATGTTCATTCATATTTTTATAAATAAGTAAAATATAAATAATTTAAAAGACGATTTTTTTTATAATAATTATATTAATTCAAAAGAAAGCGTTTATTTTTGTCGCCAAAGCCAATGAGGACTAAAGACAAAAAATGGTGGCGCCCTCTGCTGGATTTTTAAAATTCCGTACCGTTTCCACTAAGAACTGTCAAGTTTGTATGGAATGTCATAGCCGTGGTTAGTACACTTTTATTTTGGTGTCGTGTTGGGTGATTTGTGTTTTGCCTTTAAAACTTTTAGGTGACTTTGACTTTTGGACTAAAAGTTTTAGTTTCTTGCAAAATGGTTGTAAATGTTGAGATAAAAGGTTTCGAGGCATTTTCTAAATATACTAATGAAATTGACCCCAAAGGCCCACCGGTATTATTCTACTTTAGTGGTTCAAAACTGCCTGACGGCAATAGTTGGTGTCCTGACTGTGTGGAAGGTATTTTTTTTTTTTTTTTTTAATATTTATTACGTAACTCCGAAAAAAAACATAATTACGCATAATTAAAAAAATATATAAAATTTAAAAGTCAAATTTTGAAATGCCTCAAAAAGTTAAAATACATAATTTAGGCAATTTTGATGATTTTAACAAGTTTACCACGGAGTTGCCTGAAAATGGACCTAATGTGTATTTCTTCTTTACTGGTAAAAAGAAAGAGAATGGACAAAGCTGGTGTATTTACTGTCAAATGGGTTAGTTTTTTTTTATGGCTTTATTAAATGGGTTATTTGTTCAACTTGTTCATAACATTCTTTCTATGAAACAAATAATAATTTAGTAAGGTACAAATATTCTCTTCCGTTTCTGTGGTTTTCCATCATCAGACCCAGATTAACTTAACATGGGACTACCTTTGAACCATCTTCTCAAAAAGAACCATCAAAATCGGTTTATAAACTAGTTATGCTTGAAGAAATAGGTAGATTCTCAATTTCATCATTCATCGCGGATATATCTCTTTTGTAACTGACCATACAGCGGTCTGAGTCATTCTTTGCTTGCAGAATGAAGAGCATATATCCCCTCATCTATCCACTCAACTGGGATCGGCAACCAAATTGGTTTGTTTACTTATGCCAAGTCTGTGGCAGGAGCCAAAATTGAGCACAGTTCTAAAACTTGTTTTGTTTACATTTTTTTATCGTCTCATATTTTACGGAGATGATATATTTTCGCCGAAAATGCAATACAGCGTCGTTTAGTAATAAAGATTTACAAAAATATAAGGTTTAATTAAAAATCAAAATTAAAAATTTTTGGAAAACAATGTTTTTAAAAAGGGGCTCAAACACGGTAGTGATTGCGAACGAATAGTGACGTTCCCAGTTGAGTGGCTATCATTACTATTGCATTATTCAAGAAATACTGGTTTGTGATATCTTGTCCAAAGTCCAGATTGAGCACTAGATTTCAAGTGAGGCTACAATATGAGTTTTACCAAGAAAATGGCAGGAAGGACATTAAGTACAGAAATGTCTTGTCCTTTTCAAATTTCATCCTAAACATGCATAAATTTACTGCAATCTTTATCAAGGAGCATTTGAAATTTATGTTCAGCAATAATGTTGTTTAATATTGTAGATTATTGTTGGAAAACTGTTAACTTATCTGTGTATTGTATTGTGAACTATAATAAATGATAAGGTAGCTCAATGTATGGTATAAAATGATAACTCTTGTTAGATATCACATAGTAACTATAGTTTTATTTATTATAATACAAATGTTGTTACAAATAATGGTAATTGACAACCGTTTTAAAGATTTTTGTAAAAAAACTCCTGTATCCATTTGGATGAGATTCAATTTGCAGAAAAAAAAAGAGAAAAAATAAATTTAATAGTCCTTACTTTATTTTAATCTTCTAAATTTGCAAATCAAATCTACAAAAATGTAATTTTTATTGCAGATGTAGGTTTAAAAGCAATGACTGGCATGTCACCATCCGTTACATTTTAATGAATTTTTTTGATGTCGAAATACTATTTAAGCTATACTTTTATTAACCTATTCCCAAATGTTCATTTTTCAGCTGAACCAGTAGTTAAACATTTCCTGGAAGAACTGAATAAACCAATCATATTTGCGTATGTTGATGTAGGTGAACGAGAATAGTGAGTATATTATCTCAACACATTATCCACTCAACTGGGTTCGGCAACCAAATTGGTTTGTTTACTTTTGCCAAGTCTGTGGCAGGAGCCAAAATTGAGCACAGTTCTAAAACTAGTTTTGTTTACATTTTTTAATCGTCTCATATTTTATGGAGATGATATATTTTCGCTGAAAATGTAATGAGGCGTCGTTTAGTAATAAAGATATACAAAAATATAAGGTTTAGATAAAAATCAAAAGTAAAAATTATTGAAAAAAAATGTTTTTAAAAAGGGACTCAAACACGGTATTGATTCCGAACGAAGTCCCCAGTTTCGCCATCTAGCGAATAGTGACGTTCCCAGTTGAGTGGTTATGAACAATTTACTGATCATTATTAGTTATTAGTTTGGTATCACTATGGTAGTTACATTAAAATTTAAATCTTAAAATCATGTATGTTATATCACCTTAAATTCAACATGGTAGAAGGCCAAAGATAACTTTTTAAAGCCATATTAAAGTGAAAAAAAATCTTGAGAGGTGGCAAGGGACACTCGGATGGAACGAAGTTACTTTCGACTAACTAGTGAGGGAATTGTAATAAAATTTTATTCTCTTAAGTTATAATATTTTATAACTTAAATAAAATATTTTGATCACAGCACCATCTAGCATTAATCATATAAAACAAAATAAGGAATTGTTTTAAAAGATTTTAATCACAGCGCCATCTAGCGATAATCATCTAAAACGAAAAAAGTGTCGCTACAACTAAGAATTTCCGTCTGGCCCCCTTTCGATAACGCGCGATAAGGAACTTCGTTCCAAAAAATCTAACAAATAAGGGTTAGATCTTCTCTTAACTTTTTTGTATTGTTTCTCAATAGTTTCTTAAATCATTTTGCAAGATAATAAAAGGTTGTTAAACAAGAATCTTGATTATTTACAGCTGGAAAAACAAAGACTGTCCGTTCAGAACAGACAGTCGATGCAAGTTGATGGTCATTCCTACGTTAATCAAGTGGAAGGGAGTGCAGAGACTCGAGGGAAGTCAGTGCGGCAACAGAGAACTTTTGCAGATGTTATTTGAAGATGATGATTAGATAAAAATTGCAGTTCTCTAAAACTAGTCATAACTGCAGCCTAAAATAATAGTCATCTAATAAATATGTAAACAATGGCATGGGAAATTATTAAATAAATGATATAGTTATACTTACAGATAATATTTCCATATTTATATAGATATGTATTGAACAGTAAAAACCACAGAACATGAGTAAATAATGTTTGTGTTGCTGTAACATTTTCTATTTCATAAGTAATTGTAAGTTTATTGTTAAATATATATTTCTGCATAGCTTTGTATTTTATTTTTGGTTCACAATGAAATTTGATTGTAAATTATGTAAATTTAAGTGTTCTAAAGTTCTAAAAAGAATTTCGCAATTTGCTATGTTATTATTAAGGTCCTCACTTTGAATACACCTTTTAAGGCAAAAAAACAAATTTGTATAAAAAATAATTATAATTCCATTCCATAAAAATATAAACAAATAAATTCTTGTACTTTTATCGTAAACGATGTACTTATCAGTCCTTTGTAATAAACAGATAAAGTTAATCCGTTAGAACTACCGATGTTGCACTAGAATAATCTATTTCATCACAGTTTATACAAAATTATTAATCCTAATTATTCTAATCTAACGCTAATTATTATTAGTTAATCTATTTAGGTCACATAATTGAGTCAAATTACATTTCAAAATGGTTAAGTTAACAATTATTAATCGACAGTCATTCGTCGTTCCCATGATGTACAATTTTTTTTCTGAACTACAAGATAAAATTTATAAGTTTTTTATTTTTAAAACAACCGAATATTAAAATCAAGCGTTAGTCGTATACGAAACTTTAACTGACACAAATTATAAAATTTTACAATAAAATTTCAAGCTTATCTTTTTTTTAAAAAAAGGTTATTCCACATTCAAACCAAAATGACCTCTATTTGAATTAAGATGCCGCAACAACGTGTTCGTTAAGGTCGTCTGGTTCATCGTTTATGTTGAGGTCCCTGGTCGGCACCGTTATCAGAATGTCGTAGAATATCTTCTTACTTCTAAGGAATGCATTTTTGTTGTCAAATATCACGGAATCTGTAACAAAATCTGCGGTTAGTTTTTGAATTTGGAATTAATTTTGAATTTGTCCTATTTCCAGTGATAGACATACATGTTCTTCTTTTAAATGAGGTTTTAGTACGAAGTTAAGAAAAGGTAAAATACGCATTCAGAAGTAATTCGTCAATTCATGGTGAGGTGAGATAATATTTAAGTTAATTAAATTTCTCTGTAGTAACACGTGTCACGGATCATTTTGAATGGACTATAATCCTTTTTAAAATTGTGGACTATTGAGAGTTATTGACAATATCTTAAATAAATAAAATAAGGGATTTGTATAAGAAATGACTACTCTACCACGACTGTAACTTCTAGAACGGTTCTAAGTCCTCGTTAGTACGTCATATACTTACAAGTAGCAGGTCCAGTGACGGACAACACTCCTACATCTACAGGTCCCTCTGTGATCTTCCTCGGGCCGTGAACGACCTCCTCGTTCCCTTCCTCGTCTCGTCTCTTGATTTGGAACTTAACATCGTGATGTTCTATACCGATTTCCCATCTATGAAAACAAAATATATAAATATAATTTATTTTAAAGAATTATTTTTAAATACAAGCTTTTAAGATTCTCGAAGATCATGTAGAGAGTGAAAGACAAATAAAACGAGCCCAAACACGACGAGTTCAACTTGTTTAGTAGAAGAGTTCCTATGACCACGTTCCAAATCCATCATCAAATCAGCGCCATTTTGTCATATTATTGCATTGTCACGCGATATACCCCCAAAATGCAAAATGTCAGCTCAAACAAAAACTGGGAAGTTTTTCAGATTTAGCTTGCAAGATTCCACCGGAACTTACATATGTGGGTACAGTGGACTTATGGCCAAATGGAGATCTCCGACCGGGCGAGGTAGTGTATGCCCGGTCAGGCCGAAGCCCGCTGTAGTAGATTTCAGATGTCGTATATATACGCCGAATGCTGCAAATGTTGATACCGCGATTCAGGATCTCGCCACACATAGTTACATAGTTACATCCAGTGCAAGTTAATATAATGCTTGTAAAAATAAAGTAATTACTTCAAAACGCTGTCATTGTCCGCACATAATAAGTCCAAGACGTGTTTGTCACCAGTTTTGATGGTGACTCTCTCGTAATTCTTCTGTTTATCAACTGTGTTCTTCGAGTAGTAATGTTTAGGTACTTTACCGCCTGGCTTCACCTGGAATGGTAAAAAAAAATTGTTAGCACGACTTATGAATGGAAAATTAAAAAAAATGCTAATCAAAAGTATGTTCAATAGCTGAAATAAAACCCCGAAACTATACTGCAATAAATTTGATTACAATTTTCCATAGAAACACATCTGCATTAACAAAAAGAGCTGCTCATAGTCTACTTTAAATTTATTCTTGCATCTTAATGTAAAAACTATTCATTTTATTTTTTAACAGTTATGTCACAAGTTACACTATGCAGTGATTATTAGCTGTTACGGATTGCACGCCTCTATTATCTATTCAATTAAAGTTGTGGTGGCCGAGTGGTCGAAGCGCGTCCTTCCGAACGGGAGGTCGCGGGTTCAAATCCGGCCGGCTTGTACCTCTAAATCTAAATGTGAAAAAGATTTATGTGCAATTTTTCACCACTGGCTAAAAACGGTGAAGGAAAACATCGTGAGAAAACTTGCATGTCGGAAAAGGGTTCTAAAAATCCTTTGAAGATATGTGAAGTTCCCAATCCGCACTGGGCAAGCGTGGTGGACTATGCCTAATCCCTCTTCTGAGGAGACCTGAGCCCAACAGTGGGCAGTAATGGGTTGGTACAGGATTATCAATTAGAAATACTTACAATCAAACTGCACCTAGGATCACCGTTATCGTCGACCATCGTTCCGCCATAATGCACCGGAAGTTGGTCCTTTTCAATCAAATTCAATATTTGCGCCTGCCATTTCCTCGCGTCCGACCCGTATATCTTTATTTTTGATATCGTGTATTCGTGCATAAACTTTTTGATCACAGAGAAGGCTAGGGAGAATACTTTTGGTGCTGAAAATTATGAAAAAAATAGCATGAATTAAAAAAGTAGTGGATATCCTTACATACATTCTAGAGCTAGAAAAAAGTTTCAATGTCTAGAAACTCACAGTGATCATAATATGATTAAGAGTAGATATGTAGAAGCAAGAGTTTTCAAGTGACAAAGAACCATTAAAATCGGTTCAACTAGAAACAAGATACATCATAGTAAATATCAATAAATTATATTTATTAGATATATTACAGTTTAAAATAAGATTGGACTTGAAAATTTGTTGTTCGCGAACGTAGTTAACTAGACAGTAGGTAGAGCACAGTTTTAGGCCTAGACTATAAATACATAATTAAAATAAAGTTTAATGAACTCATTATTACCGTTAACAATGAAGCAGCTCTTCAATATTTCAGGATAGTTGGCTTCGTACAGCTGCAGTAAAGTGAACACCATCTCCGCGGCCGGTTTCCACGCATACTGCCTTATGTTAAACCCTTCCAAATCGAATATTACTGTCACCTGAAAGTTAAATAAATTATACATTATAAGTACCTAATGCTTACTTTCAATTTTAAACAGTACCTAGGCGTTAAATAGTCGTACAAAGTTTTTGCATTTAAACTGGAATGACGGCCATTTCTGACGATTAGACGCAAAGGCCATCAAAAGTTTCAGAAGAGGTTAGCTAGACCTGGAGTCTCTGGAGCAGTTTATATTTTACTAACAATTTTCTTTACACTTCAGATTGGATTCTGGTTCAATTACTACAAACTTAACAGACTAGTATTTAAAGAACTTGTTCGTTGAACTCTCAATAATTATAAAAAAAAAACCCGATATGAAATCGCCAACAATTTTGTGACTTGAGAACATTGAAAATGTCTATGAGTAAGTAATGAAGTTCTGTTAAATATGTGCCTACCTTCAAGGCAGCCGCACCATGAGATTGTGCCTGTTTTCTAGCAATGGCGAGGTAGTTTTCCAAATGTTTCAATATCATGCGTATGACTTCTGTTCTCGTCAACGAGTGTAATAAACCCCACACATCCAAACCAACGAACGGCACAATTATTACTGAAAATAGAAAACGAATAGTGAGACTATTTAAAGATAGAGTGATTTGAATTTAAAGATGAGTATTCAGTGTATTGACTAGTAGATGTAAGACTACCTAAGATTTAGTTACGTTCAAAGATAGCTGTAGGATAAGTAGGAGGAGATTCTGTAGGTGGCATTTAACTGGGCAAGGTAAGGATATTTAACTTGGCAAGGTTTAATAGTACGGATATTCTTTTTTTTTAGTTTTAGTAAATCGCCGTGCTGGTCGGGTGGAATATATGGGAGTGAGGAATGCCCAAAAGTGAATTTAATTTACCTAAAACTAGGTGTTTCTCTCCCACGTGAAGAACCTACAGCTGATCTAACTAACCTAGTATCTATTACCCAGCGGGGTATTCAATGGGAGGGTGGCACGCGGTCCCATCTCTTGGTGGGCTTCGGAAAGCCCGCCGACAGAGTGGCCGTATCGGTCGGCGTCCGGAGGCGGTGCGACGGGAAAGAGTGCCGATGGCGTAACGCGTCGCGCCGTCCCTCATAACCCCGCGCTGGGTTCTGGTCTCAGCCGGGGTTCGGAAGCTGAGTGTGAGCGGTTGGAGGTTTTAGTGCGGTTCAACTCCCACATAACGGTGATTTCCTCCAACTAAAAAAAAAAAAGAATTGAATCTAATATTCAAGTTATTATTTCAGCCCTTATCACATACTTTTAATTCTTCTTCCTAACTGCATCTTCAATATTGAAATTGTTAATCAATCTACTGCATAATGTTCCTATTTACCTGGAGAGCCTTCCTTGTCGAAGCCAGTGCTTCCGCTGGGGAAGTGTTTCTCTAAAACCTCGGGTGGTTTCCAATCTTGCAATGTTGTGTCTAATCCCCATTTCTCTCGCCATTTTAACGACTAAAACAGTAATAAAATATTTTAAAATTAAGTTTTGGTTATCATCTATTTGTAAAACAAGTGCAAGCTATTAAACTCTGTGTTCAGTCATTAACTGTGATTGACATGAATAAATTATGTTATACAAATTGCTACATTCTAAAATATGCAAAGGTCAAATTATAACGTAAATAAAAGATAATGACAGGTATAATATACTACAGCATATATTATAATGGTCACAGATGATACTGATTAAAACGGAAACGAATTTCCTGAATCTAATAGTAGACAGAGAGAATAAATCTAATAGTAGTAATACAAAGGTAGTAGTCTATTTCATCTTTTGTATATAATATTGTTCAAATATTTAAAAAAAGATAATGCTCATAATAATAATACAAAAAAAAGACATGCCCGCAAAGTTTCTTGCCAGTTCTTCTCAGGACGGTGGCTATAATATTTTTTTTTGTGTCCGAAATGGTGGTAGCTTTTAAAATTTGACGTCAACAAGAATGAGCATATCATCAATAAAGTATTTCATTTCATTTGTAGTATAGTTAGATAGGGCCTATGTGATTAGTCCATGGTGTCTCTAGTACCCCACTACCTTTTATAATCTCAAATCCCAAAATATTATGTAGTCTTGGCCAATCCAAGTTTCGTTTCAAATATTTAATAACTCAATTTACATACTTACATCTCTTAACATTTTCTCGGCTGCTTCCGGGTCCCATTGTCTCGCTGCAACAGAATAAATATTATTAAAAATTATAAATTTTAAAATGCATGAAATTAATGTTTCGTAAAATATCAAATGATTTTTGAATAATTGATTAATTAAATCAATTGATTTTGTAATCAGTTTAATAATAATCAGTGAATACAGTTCCTCGTAGATCTCGATAAACCGGAAGATGCTTCTGAAATGAAGTCAGCAAAAGTTTATGATGAAGGTTTCAACGGTAACTAGGTGAATAATATTAGTTTGGATGGACCAATACGGATGGATGATGCTTTTAATTTTGTTAGAATGCAGACACTTTGGACATAATCTTATCATTATTTATTTTAAAGATAACACTTTAATTTACAAGCTCTTAAAGATCTTAAAAATCCTGGATGTCATATAACATTACAGTTTTATATATATCTAAGACAACCAAAATGAGCTCAAACACGACGAGTCTATCTTCTTTAGTACAAGAGATCTTCTGACTCCATCATCAGATCAGCACCACTGTCATATTATTGCATTGCCACGCGATATGCATCTACGTGTAAAATGTTAGTTCAATCGTAAATCGAGAAGTTTGGCAAATGTAGCTTTTTTTTTTTCAGTTGGAGGAAATCACCGGATCTGTGGTATGCGGGGTATGTGGAGCGACGGGAAAGAATACCGATGGCGTAACGCGTCGCGCCGTCCCTCCAAACCCCGTGCTGGGTGCTGACCTCAGCCGGGGTTCTCCCACATACCCCGCCCGCCGGGCAGGCGGGGATCCTGTGATTTCCTCCAACTGAAAAAAAAAAAAAAAAAATGCGGGGTATGTGGGAGTTGAACCGCACTAAAACCTCCAACCGCTCACACTCAGCGTCCGAACCCCGGCTGAGGCCAGAACTTAACACGGGGTTTTGAGGGACGACGCGACGCGTAACGCTCTCGGCACACTTTTCCGTCGCGCCGCCCCCGGTCAAATGTAGCTTGCAAGTTTCCACCCGAACTTACATAGTTACATCCAGTGCAAGTTAATAATATGAAACTTGTAATAATATGATATGGATAAAGACTTGGATTGGGCTTTTTGTGCTGTTCTTGAAAATGGAAGTCAGTCGTATACATTTCCTTTTTAGATTCTATTTAACATTTTTCTACAACAATTTTTGAAGTGAGGCTGGTTTGGTTATTCTATTGGTCTACCTCGACGGGACGGTGAGAATGTAAGGCTTCAATCGACACATCCACATAGACTGGGATTAATAACATTGAGAATCTAAAATGTTAAGCAAAAACATCTAACAAATAACCGGTGTAAATAGTGATATACGTCCTACTTTCACTTAATTTTTTTATTCGTCTAGAACTCGTCTTCACTGCAATTAATTTATATGAATTGTTTTTTATTTACACTTATATTCAACCCACATTACTGAATTTTTTACCTATTTGTACATCAAATTAAATTTAACATACTAAGAATTACCGAATTGGAATAGAATACAAACATTTTAATGAACACCGCATACAATAAAATGAAAATCCTTAAAAATACAAAAATACATTATTCCGACTAATTACCAATTTAATTTTATTGATGACTCCCAAAAATAATAAAATGACATCATTGTAAATTTTAAACATCATGATAATAATATGCAAAATAAATAATTTACGTCTTATTAGTTAGTTTTTTACAAAAAATACATCGTGCATTTTAACCAATTTGTCATTGATAAATTTGTAAATAATGCAGCTAGATATTTCCCGTATAAAATAATTATTTATATTACCTATGCCTTTGTCTAGACTTCAATATTTGCAATTTTATTTTTTGTTTTGGGCTTTGTTAATCAATAGATCATTTTAATTTGTCTTCTAACTTCCTGGAAAATATATTGAATTGGAAAACGGTCCGATTTCGTCCTACTTTAGCCACTCCTCATAATAAACAAATGGAAGATCTTTCGTACCAGAAAAAACTAGGAAGTATTATACAGCTTTTAGAAATAAATAAATCCGGTTTACCTAAATTATGCTCTCAGGTTAATTAAATTTATTTTAAGAACACACATTCGATTTTTAAGCTATGTTAAATTTATCTTTTCATAACAAATTGTTTTAAAATGCGGAATGTATTTTGTAAAATATTACCTTATCATTATTTCAATGTTTTTGTGAAAAAACAAATAGAAACTTCGGACATAATCTCATTAATTAGATAAATATGTAAAATGTAGTTTTTGTGCTATGCTTGAACAATGGAAATTGGTCGTTTTCATTTTTGTAATAATATGACGTGCCTTCATCATATTTTAAACTATTACAGCAACAAAATATTCTCAGTTTATCAACATGTTAATCTCATATTTTTACGCAACTAACTTGTTAGTAAATTAAAGTTTTATTATTTGCAACGGTATAGATCTATTGACTAATTGTTTCGTAATTCATACATTGTATGCAACTCGCTAAATCTTGTGACAGTAGTGACCTTGCATCTAAATTCTAACCTCTCCAGTTTTGGAGAGGACTTTGTATGTGTCAATTAAAAATTGATTTGAATTTTGCAAATGTTTACATAGTTTCTCGTTTAAATAATTGTGGTTTTTCATTTTTATTTTTTGTTGAATGTCAAAGGAGAAACATTTCAGTGGGTGCAAGGCAACATTGTCGATTTTTAGTGACTATACAACATAGCTATACAACCAACGGCCAGTTTGATGGTAAGTGGGTAAACGCGTAGTGGTTACCAATACCGTTTCTCCTAAACCTTTACCATTAAGAACACTTCCAGAATGTTAATTACCGCATACAAAAAAAAAGGTGCTACCTATCGTTGTCTATCTAAAAAAAAAACCTACCTATCTACTTTTTCATATTTAAGGCTTTCTTAGCTAAGGCTCAATAATTAAATCTCGTAACATATAAGTTAAATAATACCGTAGTTAATTAAGAAGGAAGTGAATTAAAAGGTTACGGTAGTGCAAGTGTCAATCACCTTTCTCATTAGAACAATAGCTTGCTTGAATGAGATTTTTTTTTTTTGTAAAATATGCCTTTTAACTTCGACTTAACAAAGATTGTTATCTATTTTAGAAATGTTTGAGAATAATTTGATTGCGATCAGGCGACTATTTTTTTTTGTCAAAAGCAGCTGGTAGTAAGTGGTTTTGTTCAATCTCCGTAATGTCAGAAAAACTACTAAGGCCTATCCCTACGGGGACGGAGCGACGGGAAAGAGTGCTGAGCGCGTAACGCGTCGCGCCGTCCCTCCAAACCCCATGCTGGGTTCTGGCCTCAGCCGGGGTGTGAGCGGTTGGAGGTTTTTGTGCGGTTTAATTCCCACATACCAGCCCCGCGGGTGTTGATCCGGTGATTTCCCCCAACTGAAAAAAAAGGGGACCCGAAACTCTTAGGGGGCCAAATTCCGGGCGAGATCCCGGTTCCGGCCCCCTGCTCGACGGCGGCGGGTTGTTGCTGGGCGGAGAGAAGCGTACAATCGCTCCCTCGCACCCCTCGCCACACTCTTCTGCGTGATGGTACACTCGCAGAAGTCGAGCATCGCTCAGGCTTCACATAGCTAATACTAGCTTAGTCTAAACTTTTATTTCGTTTCATATTTGTTTCAATAGTACCTAAAGTAGGTAATCCAAGTTTGTTTCTTATACTGGTATTAACAACATCAATGATTCTAGATTGCAGAAGCCACAATATACCTACAAGAATATAATTATATATACCTACTATAATTATATTTTTGTTTATTACTAAAAATTGCTTACCTCTTAACCATCTCAGCAAAAAGTGATCATTATGTTCGGGACGCAAAACATCTTTGACGCTTCTTCGAAACTGCAACAAAAAGCGTAATAATTATTATGTTGGTTATGTAAAATGATTTTATGGTCTGTTTTAATAAAAAGTAGGTACAATTGCTGTACCTAGTTACAATCAACAAATTTGTTATAATGTAATTTCAAAATTTAATTAAATTTTGACTATTTTCCAATCATTTTCTGTTAAATAAGCATACCTAAACACAAACTGAGAGAGAGAGAGGTTCATGAGCGACGGTGACCGCTTACCATCAGGTGGGCCGTATGCTCGTTTATCTACTTTGCAATAAAAAAAAAAAAAAAAAAAAAACTAAAACGAACAATTTAAAGGAATATTATCCTCTATTTTTGAAGTCAGTTAAAATATTGTAGACGACATTGAACGTTATGTAAATTTGACATTACAAAATAAATAACAGTATCTTAGCAACCAAATTGACAAAACTTCAATAATAAAGGCACCCTAAGTTTTGCTAGTTTTTAATCGAAATACAACCCAAATCATGGCCGAAGGCGACAATATATCTACATTCAGTGCTGATGGAGGCCAAGATACCGTGGGATTACCTAGAATAGTGATGGTCACTGAAGGGTCGGATACTTCAGCCTCTTCCGCCTCTTCAACATCACCCAGCGAAGACAACTGGGCAGACCTCATTAAATCATCAGAAATCCCGCCAGAATATTGGCACATACAGAAATTGGTGAAATACATGAAAGCTGGTAACCAAACGGCGACCATGGTTGCATTATCTTGCTTGAAAGATCATGATCTAACTGTGGAAGTGAACCAAAGAGCTATCCAAGAAATCGGAGGCTTAGAACTCCTTGTTAACTTGTTGGAAACCAGAGATTTATGTTGCATACTTGGTGGCCTAGCTGTACTCAAAGATATAACTCCTAATATAGAGATCAGGAAGAAAGTGACCGATTTAGGTGCAATCCCACTGCTTGTTGGACTTTTATCTGACCCTGCAAGAGATGTGCAGATACTTGCGGCTGAAACAATAGCAAATTTAGGACGAATTCGTAAAAGCAGAAAGTTTTGTCGTAAATTTGGTGGGATACCAAAACTCATTGATCTCCTCGACATTAAGGAACGGTAAGCCTGTTCTCAAGTTGCTAGTATTTCAAAAGCCAGTTATTGAAATTTTATTGCTTTTCTTAGTTGTATTATAACGCCGCGTGAAGAATTGAATCAAGATGAACTTCAGTATCTTGATATCGCAAGAGCTGGGGCCAAGGCTCTATGGTCGATGTCGGCATCTCAACGGAACCGCGAGGCTATGAGAAAATATGGTATGATACCACTCATAGCTAAAATGTTAAAGACTATACATCTGGACGTCGCAGTTCCAGCAGTCGGCCTTCTACAAATGTGTGCCAATGAAACCTCTTTCCAGTTGGCTATTCAAACCGAAAAAATGGTTAACGATCTTATCAAACATTTGGCGAATGATGACAAAGATTTGAAGGTATGCATTCTTAATATAGTAATCAGAGTTGCTCAAACACAATTTATAATTATACCTACTTAATGTAATTTCGATAATATGATTAAAATAGTTGTTTGGTATATTGACATCAAAATTGTATGATTACATATACTTTCGAAATAAGGGAGCTAAGAGCTCATAAATAAAAGGGAAACAATAATATTTCAAAGTGTTGCGAGTGATTTGCGACCGCAAGCCTTTTACAAGGTTTTACATAATCACCGTCATCGTTTTCAATAAAATTGCTTTATAACAATTTCAGACATATTGCAGTTTAGCAATTTATAAATGCGCTAGCGATGCAATAACAAGAGACATGATTCGAGAAGCAGGAGGCCTAGAACTATTAGTAGAAGCAGCTCAGGATTCAACTAACAGGCCTAACAAACCACTCTTGGCAGCAGTTACCGGTGCCTTGTGGAAATGTGCTAACAGTGATGCCAGTGTGAAGAAACTAGACAATTTGGGAGCAGTACCTATTCTTGTTCGTCTGTTGGACGACGAGAACGACGGAGTATTGACCAATGTCGCTGGAGCTTTAGCCGAATGCGCCAAGTTTCCTCAAAACAGGGATAAAATAAGAAGTGCCGGCGGCATACCGTTACTAAGTGCGTAAATTTTTTCGTTAAATTCAATTACTATATGGTAATTTAATACCTACATGCATAGCTATGTAAATGAATAATAATTATTATTACCGTGTGAACTTTACACTGCCTTTTTTAAAAACGTTTGTCTTAATAATCAAACTTAATCAAATTAGTATGGTTATCAACCATTAGTCAACTTTAATGCCTCAATCATAATTTATATTCCTACCTAATTAACATACTACATGATTTTAATTTCAGTTCATCATCTGAACAATACGTACAAACCATTGTTGGAAAACGTTCCGCTGGTTTTAATGGAATGCGCTAAAGAACAGAATTGTATGTCCGAGATTGACGAATTGGATGGGGTTAGACTTGTCTGGTCACTACTGAAGAATGACTCAAAGAAAGTTCAAACTAATGCGGCATTGGCGTTAAGCCCTTGTGTCCAAAACGCGGCAGATTCAGGAGAAATGGTGCGGTCTTTTGTGGGTGCTCTGGATTTAACAGTGGATCTTCTCGATTCTGATGATAACAATGTTCTGTCGGCTGTGTGTGCGGCTATTGCTACTATAGCGCGGGACCATGAAAATCTAGCTGTCATTTCAGATCATGGTGTTGTCGCGAAGCTTTCAAAACTTGGTACTTCAATATTTTTTCTATTAAATTAGCTGTTTAATATTTCAGTAATAGAAACTCAATCTTAACAAGATAACAGACTTTCTAATTATATTTAAACTTAAGTAGGTATATAAAGTTCTACTCCACGTTTTTGAGAAACTTCTTGTGTAAATTAGTTTTGGCAATCCAATGTGAAATTTCTATGAATTATAAAGCCTAATTGACAATCAATTTATTAGACTTAGCTTCACACTTTCACAATTTATTGATATCAAGTTATTATCCAAATTGTCGTTTTAATAGCACCCAATATTTTTCTAGTGAGCACAACAGACGACCACCTCAGAGCCAATTTAGGTGTGGCCATCGCTTACTGCTGTGATTGGGCCCAAAACAGGCAGGAGTTCGGTAAACGTGGGGCAATAACACCTCTAGTGAACTACATGACTTCAAGAGACCCAAACGTCCACCGGGCAACGGCACTTGCTCTATATCACCTGTCCTTCTACTCCATCAACTGTGTCACAATGCATGCAGTGAGTCTGATTTGAGAACATTAACACTTTCACTGTATAAAATTATCACTTTCACTGTGACCATTACGTTTTCCGTTGGTAGACCGTAAAGTAGGCTTTGCGTAACGAGTACCGTTGCCATCGGTTGACCATAGACACTTTACTAATAGAAGTATTGCGTGCCTTAGGCTAAATCTTAAGGCGATTTGTCGCTATTGAAAAAGAATCGTCTTTGTAATGATAAATCTCACATTTGAGAATGTGAAAGTTAATCTTCAAGTTGCATGAATTCTTCTTGCACAAGAATTAATTATCTGTTGCATTTAATTTTTATATTAGACAGATTAATTATTTATAATTATACTGTAGGAATGCATAATTATTTAGTCATTGAACTTTAGATCGATGATTATTTTTCATATGCTCTTTGAATGTCTTGTTGTCAATAACGTGTTGAACTTGGCAATGGCAAAAGAGAATCACATGTTAATCTGTTTGCTGATGATGTGAATAATGAGCTTCGCAATGAAACACCATTTTTGTCTAAAATAATCTAGGTGAATGTAGTTAAAATTAAAAAATAAATGAACTTATACCTCAGTTGATAAAGTAGCTATAATATTAGTCGACACCTATTTTACAATTTTTTTTTCAGGCTGGTGTGGTCCAATTTTTATTGGAAACAATAGGATCCAAAGATCCTATACTACAAGAGGCATCAGCTGGATGCCTTTGCAATATTCGTAAACTTGCACTAGCAACAGAAAAGATCAAACTGAAGCAATAAGGTTTTAAATCATTCAATCATGTTTTTTTAGTTAGTAATAAAATATTGTTTTGATTTTGTGTTTTTTTCTTTAGTTTGTAGGAGGTTAAGTTAGAGTAAGCAGGTACTTAAAACAAAAAAACTTGAGAGGTGTCAAGGGACACCCGGATGGAACGAAGTTCCTTTCGATTAATTAGTGAGGGAATTGTTATAAAATTTTATTTTTTTAAGTTATAATAATAAGTTAAATATTTATAATTAGTTAAAAATATTTTGATCACTGTGCCATCTAGCATTAATCTTATAAAACAAAATAAGGAATTGTTTTATAAAATATTTTATTCACAGCGCCATCTAGCGATAATCATCTAAAACAAAAAAGTGTCGTGACAACTTTTTCATTAGAATTTCCGTCTAGCTCCCTTTCGATAACGCGCGATAAGGAACTTTGTTGAATAACAGACATTGTTACCTCTGTTCTGAGTTAAATTTGATAAGTTAACTATTCTACTTTTAACATTTTTAGGCAAACTACCTTATCAACAATCAACTGTAGATTTTAAATAGAAGATTTTTTGTTATTACTGGTAATCTCTTCGTGAGAATGAATGTTAAATGATAAAAACATCTTACAAGTATCTAACAGTGGTCAGAACTAAGAACTGGTCAGAAGCTCGCAAGTACTTGTATAGTCATTATTTCGCCATAAAACCATTCACTAGTTTTATATGGTAACTTGCTTTACACTTAACTCTCATGACCAGTGTCGGTAAATGATGAAAAGAAATAATGGTGGCCTTCTTTCGACATCATTACCTTCAAAAATTGAACCTTAGAATGTGAATGTAAAGTAATGTCAATCAAAGTTATTATTTCAGCAATAGTAATGTTTTAAAATAAGTTCGCGTGGACTTCAGGTTCGTCCCGTCTAGCCCGTCTAGTTCGCGACGTCTATAATATAGTACTATTATACCGCAAACAATGTGTTTTTTTACGACCTCACATTAGAAACCTCAAAAATTGTCTATGTGTTATTCTGATGTATAAGCTATATTGTGGTAAAGTTTCATTCAATTCCATTCAGTAGTTTTTACGTGAACGAGTAACAAACATCCATACTTACAAACTTTCGCCTTTATAATATATATTAGATGATTTGATTACTTGAAAGTCGTATTTTATCATTTTAAATTTCAAAGACTTACAAATGAGTCTGCCGTTGCATTCGTCTTCTCGATTATTGGAGTAATGAAACCACAAGAAAAGTGATGCTCCAACAGCTGTCCTTCAGGATTAATCTTAAACAATCAACTGGGAACTATCCAAAATTGGCGTTTGTCTACTAGTGCCATCTATAGGCGGCATTTCACAGCCATAGAAGTGGTTAAGCTTTACACCACAATTCGGCATTGGTCAGTAGTTTATTTTGTTTTAAGGTCTACCTACCGTAAAAACACAAAAGGAGGAATAGGTATAGATAATGAGTCATAGTAATCTCACGAGGTTTTTATTTAAACAAAGTCCAGTTATTTCGCAATAATTTCAACCACAGAAGGTGAAGAAACGAAATGCAAAAATTTAACCTTGTGTTAAAAGACTGTATTGTACTTTACAACCCATTACCTAATACCCACTGTTGAGTTGTAGGTACTTTTTTTTTTTTGAGTTGGAGGAAATCACCGGAAACCACCGGTATGTGCGAGTTGAACCGCACTAAAACCTCCAACCGCTCACACTCAGCGTCCGAACCCCGGCTGAGATCAGAACCCAGCACGGGGTTTGGAGGGACGGCGCGACGCGTTACGCGCTCGGCACTCTTTTCCGTCGCGCCGTCCCCCAGGCTTAGAGCTTAGAACCTCTTAGTTGTTTGTTAATAACAACATCACATATCTAGCGCTGATTCTAAGCACCGTTGACCGTAGGTATGTTTTTGCTAAAAGCGTTCGTGAGGTAAACATAACTCACAATAATGTTAAGTCTAATGAAATATAAAAAAGTAACGAGACTCAGATTAGCATTGTAACAATTTTGGCCAGTGGCTACTGTTACTTCACCAGCTGGCTCAGGGTAAAGAAGAATGAGACTGCTCAAGGAATGGGTTAATTAAATAAGACACTTAGCAACAGGCTACAGGCATATATTCAAAAAGACACATAAGTTATAAAATTAAATTAACATAAAGAGTAAAGTTAAATTTCTAATATATTAAATAACGATTAAAATAGGGAACTGGCTTAATAAACGATGAGATGGTCGTAGGTTACATAATAATTTAAATGATGTGATACGTAACTTAATAGGTACGATCAGGATGGTGTGATCCCGAGACAATTCACATCTTATCATCCATTCCAGGACGTCCACGTACGCTCCATGGAAGGCAATTCACAAATACAACATGTCTCGTATAGTGTGAGACCTAGGGGTGGAACCCGAAGGATCCACGGGCACACTGAATTTACCAACCCATCACGGGTGTATACTGAAGACTATTTAACCATTTTAAAAATTATCTCGGAATGACACCATCCTGATCGTACCTATTAAGTTACGTATCACATCATTTAAATTATTATGTAACCTACGACCATCTCATCGTTTATTAAGCCAGTTCCCTATTTTAATCGTTATTTAATATATTAGAAATTTAACTTTACTCTTTATGTTAATTTAATTTTATAACTTATGTGTCTTTTTGAATATATGCCTGTAGCCTGTTGCTAAGTGTCTTATTTAATTAACCCATTCCTTGAGCAGTCTCATTCTTCTTTACCCTGAGCCAGCTGGTGAAGTAACAGTAGCCACTGGCCAAAATTGTTACAAAATGGCGCCCAACGTGGGGCGCCAATTTTGTAGCATATAAAATTAAATCTTATATGTTACCCTAACCGGTAGCTGCTAGCGTGAACAGGAGACTCTAAACTTTCTCAGGGCGCCAATAAAAAAAATGTGTACAAGATGTTATGAGTTTATTCAAGCACATTCAAAAGATATTTATGAAATAATAGTAAGTTAACCTATGATGGCTGTACGAAATATAATAAAAGTTATATAATGAAAAATTAAATTACGTAACTTATTGCTGCGATTATAAGGCAAGGCGCCTCAACCACTTCCTTCGGGTACAAGTTCACTCCAATTCCAGGACGACAAATCACGAACGTTCCATGGATTGAGTTATGTAATACGATTACAATGAATAGTCTCGTATAACGGGACTCTTGGACCCAAAGTATCAAGCTTTGGGCACTTATTAAACAGAATGATTTAACATTCAATTAATACTGAATTCTGCACTACTGTCTCTCAAATAGATCAGATAGTTCTTCAATTTAAAACTTGCCTTATAATGAAGGACCAGATCAAATGCACAAGCTTAAATACTTTAGACGAACAAAAGATGCATACATTTACCCGTCTTTGGACGAATGTTACATCGAAATTACCCACAATTACAATAATTTTAGTGATGGGCTGTAAATTTAGTGTAGTGAAAAGGGTTCGCATTCGCTTTACGAATGGTTTCGGGAAATGTTCGGAAATATAAAATTTTGATGTTACAGCATAAAACAAAAAAATCAACTACCTGTTTATTACCACACACTTAAGTACCGAGTGCATGTATGCAACAACAAATACTTAAATTTACAGCTAAACGTAAACCAGTTTCCTTAGATCACCTTCATTTATATTATTCGAAATGAAATTATTTATTCTCAACGTTAATGAAATTCTCATGCTTGTTGATGTCAAAAGGCTACCACCAGTTCGGAAAAAGAAAAAGCCACTGTCCTGAGAAGAACTGGCAAGAAACTCAGAGGGCATGTCTTTTTTTGTATTATTTTTCTGTTTTTTTTTTTATCTTTTAAACTCAATATTACAATTTTTTGTTACATATTTGACCTAATACGAAAGCTTCATTCCCACTTAGTGCAGTCATCTAGAAAATCACTAATTCGTAATTCGTCAGTTAACGCAAGTACATCGACATTGGTGTGTATTTTCGTCATTTCCAGCATCATCCTGCTACTTAGTTTGGCAATGCAGTTCTAAACGCGTTCTAATAATCATGACCGTATGCCCTTGACCGAGATGATGTACGGAAAATGGCACTTACGTTTTACTCAAGTGTTTTTGTTTAAGTTTTGACGGCGATTAGAATATATTTTATGTTCCAGTTTGAGTACTGTAATAGAGAGAATTACAGTTCAGGGTTGAGATTTAAGTTCAAAAACTTATCAAAACTGAATGCACCTCCTGCTACTAAACCAGGTGCAAAGTAAAAGCCGTCGGTGTTGCAGGCGATCGGGAAACATCACTTGACTATTTGATTCAGGCCCATGAAAAAGGAGAGACACACGTAAATAGTCTTACACGCTATGGACCTAACATGTAGGTATGTTTTCTATACTAATATTATAAAGCTGCAGAGTTTGTTTGTTTGAACGCGCTAATCTCAGGAACTACTGGTCAGATTTGAAAAATTCTTTCACTGTTGGAAAGTCCATTTATCGAGGAAGGCTATAGGCTATGTTGTATCCCTCTGTGACGCAGACGAAGTTGCGCGGGTCACCTAGTATTGAAATAAGAGATCTATGTGCTGGGAAGATTTTCCACAAAAAGGTTGATGTGAGCACTCAAATCGCTTCAAAGTACTTAATCAAAACTATCAATTTAAACATATCAATGACAATTTAAAGTTCTAATCAAAGTTTAGTATGCGTAAACGTTTACGTTTGTGCAAACACTTAACAAGACTTGAGTGAGGTTGAGTGGTAGCGGTTCCTTGACCTTGGCTATTTTGCAATAAAGCAATTTACGCAAGCGAAAGTAGTAGACACGTTAAAATCTAGCTGCTTTAAAAATTTCGCTCATACATAATGATGATCACTTTTAGAAATTTAAACGTGTTTTTTGCGTTTTTTGTGAGTTAATTTCTTGCTATTTTTAATACTTAGTTAGAGCCATTAAGTTAGTTAGCTAGTTATTTTTCAAAAGAGTTTTACAGACGCCTGGCAAAGGGCAGATATGATTACTCAGGTGGTAGTAACAAGTCTCAATAACAGTCTTCAATGTTGATTAATTTTTTTTTCAATGTCATTAAGTTTAGCTGCAATTAACAAGTAAATATTCAAGATGTTGGGGGCAATAACACGGTAATAAACATCCATGACACATAAACATCATATTATTCATAATAATTTAATAAATTGTGATATCAAAGATTATAAATAATCATAAGTAATAAAAATAATTAGGAAAACACAGATATAAGTTTTGAGTTCTCAGTTTGCTGAAAGCATAGGACCCCAAACATCAAAACAAATTTTCCAATTGGAGATTCCATAGATTCAATCACATTTTCTCTGTAGACAGCGTTTGCATTTGCTACACTAAAGAATAGTACTAGATGAAGGTTTGTATTAATCAAAATCAGTATCAAAGACATTCAACATTAATTTTAATACTTTAATCTGCCTGAAATAGCCGTGTACTGTAGATACTGTCAACAATGGCCAATTACGTTCCTTATAGAAGACCATTTCCGTCATGCAATCTAGTTATTTAGATTGTGATAAGAAAACTACAATGTATTATCAAATTACTGCATTTCGAGTAACTACTTTAACATTGCCAACGACATTCAAAGTAATGGAGCCTACTGTGGAGAACCTATCTCGTATTGGGCTGCTTGGTTTTGGTTGCGCTACTTTTCTTACAAGCAAAACATAATCATAATCGGTTCATTAAGAAACTAAACAAATATTCTGGAACACGCAAAATAACTCTCAAAATGTTTTTTTTTATAAAACTGCTAAATTTTAAGTATAACTTACTCAAACAGTACTGCTCATTAGTTCTCGGTTAGGTAATCGTTTATTAATTAATTCAAATAGGATTCCAACACAAAAATCGGCTTTCACATGGAAAAATAATCATTAGAATCGGTCCACCCAAACTTAAGTTATGCGCCAACAAACATAAAAAACAGTTAATCGATGACTGACATTGCAGAGGTTCATGAGCGACGGTAACCACTTACGATCAGGTGGCCCGTTGGCTCGTCTGCCTACATGGCAATAAAAAAAAACCTTCTCTTATTGGAAGTCGATCAGCAAACTTTGTTTAAAACTACTATTTATTCTGACGGCAAAAATGGCCTAGTTACAAAAATGCATTTAATCACTCCTACTGATTTTGATAATGATGAAATGAACAGCTAATGCACCCATTCACATTCAATTACCCCATTGCAATGCTTGTTGCTCTAAATCTTACGACAAAGTTTCGCAAGTCAATTGCAATTTCAACAACTAATTTTTATTTTTTCATACAGATATGAAATCATGTTCCATTCATTTCTAATTCACGTTTAATATGTACAAATTACTATGAGCTTGGTTTTGCAGTTTTTAACAAATTAATCTTGGTTAGCAAATTAGTGTGAATGTTTTATTCTACTTAATCTTTATTACGAATCTAGAAATCCTTGAAAGTTTTGTGGTTTAGTAATTTCGATGCATCTTTGAATGCGAGGTTAGGTGCAATTTAAATGAGCGGTCATTTTAACCACTCAACTGGGAAAGACACTTTTCGCTTGATGGCGAAACTGGGGACTTCGTTCGGAATCACTGCCGTGTTTCCCCTCGATGAGCCCCTTTTTAAAAACATTTTTATCCAATCAATATTAATTTCATTTTTAATTAAACTTTATATTTTTGTAAATCTTTATTATTATACGACGCTGTATTGCATTTTTAGCGAAAATATATTATCTCCGTAACATATGAGACGATTAAAAAATGTAAACAAAACAAGTTTTAGAACTATGCTCAATTTTGGTTCCTGCCACAGACTTGGCAAAAGTAAACAAACCAATTTTGTTGCCGATCCCAGTTCAGTGGTTAATGTCTGATGGAATAGCATTAGCAATGTTTATTAAGGTCGGTCCTTAACAGAAAAGATCCATCCTGAACCCAATACATACCTACATTGTATTATTGTTGTAGTGGAGATTAGTGACACAATATTGTAAGGCAGGTCGTGGGCTTTCAGTAGGTATACCTAATTAATGAAAAGAAATGTTGTTAAAATACATTAACCCTACATACTTATTCTTGCACCAATTAAATTTGATATGTATTGTGTATTTATGTAGGACAGACCAGCTTCACTTCATGATTTAGAGCAGTTCCAATAACTTTTTAACGTATTCGACTCTTCTTTAGTTTTCATTTTTAAGAGACTCCTAGATCTATCATTCAACAGATTTATCCTATCTTCGCCCTTTTAAGTCAAAATAGAACTTACTCAAATCACTAAAAACTTAAATTTCATAAATCTCCATTGCCAATTTCAATACAATTCATTCATCTTTTCGCGCATATCCTTATTCGGCTCGCCCATTACAATTTGCACAATAATAATTAAGCAATCCTTATTTTTATGCGAAGACGTCATCGAGTAATCCTCGGCATAATTATTTGGATTGATTCAGCGACCAAATGTGCTTTAGAATACAAATAGATAAACGTTGTTTATTAAGGGACACCGGACGTCAAACAATTGTTCCATACAATCCATACCCATAGGAAGAATGGAATTAAATTTTATAGAAATTAGAATATTTGTATCTTCTATTAAAATAGTAGCATTTGGATTTTTGTAAATGTGTAGAAAATCCTAGGCTAAAGTAAAGTTCTACTTTAGAACGATAAATTCTACATTTCAGTTATAATTGTCATTGTTTCTTAGCTCTTACTGCACCTACAGGGTGGATCTGTAACTTTGGACAACTTGACGTGGGGTGAATGACCTGTTGAAATAAAACTTAGAAACACTTTTATTTAAGAAATTAGATAAAAAAAATTGTCGTCATAGTATGGAAGTCCGCAACGATAGTCGTGCATTTTTCATTCAATGTCAGAAAAAAAAGTTTAACCGATCCAAAAAATAAAAATGATGCTATATATATAAGTTGTAATTCAACAGGCTATTCACCCCACGTCAGATTGTCCAAAGTTACAGATCCACCCTGTATTTATAATGTTAGTTCTAGTTAAATTTGCTACTATAGGCAAAGTATCAAAGGACTAGAAAGGGAAACTGATGTAACAGATTTTTACAAAAATAGGTATAATTCGTTTTTATTGAATTATCATAAGTTAATCCAACACATTTCCTATGTTGTACCAACCCATTACTACCCACTGCTGGGCTCAGGTCTCCTCCGAAGAGGGGTTAGGCATAGTCCACCACGCTTGCCCAGTGCGGATTGGGGACTTCACATATCTTCAAAGGATTTTTAGAATCATTCTCCGATATGCAGGTTTCCTCACGATGTTTTCCTTCACTGTTTATAGCCAGTGGTGTTGTGAAAAATAGCACATAAATCTTTTTCACATTTAGATTTAGAGGTACAAGCCGGCCGGATTTGAACCCGCGACCTCCCGTTCGGAAGGAAGTGCTTCGACCACTCTGCCACCACGACTTTTTTTTCTATGTTATCTCTAGTTATTTTTATGAAAATTAAAGGGGATGCTTGTCGGGATATGGTGGTACATATTATTATCATGATTAGAAACTCGGTTCATTCAATCAAGTGAATCAACTCTATAATATTTTGTATAGATAGACACGTAATTATCTAATTAGATTAGAATTAAGACATTTATTAGAGATTTTAGTTCGACGCGACTTTCGCTCATCAATCATTCGATACGGATGTCGATTCAATTATTTTTGAAAATCAGTCATAACATTCACTTAACATCACTTCACACGATGAAAGCTTTTACAATGATTGATGAGATCGAATCAGTTGTTCTTAAAATATTTGAATTTAAAGTTTTTTTTTGTAAATGATTTGTGACTTTTTTAGGTGAACGAACAACCCGTATGGTAAACGGTTATCTTGGGTCGTATACTTGTGTAATGTGTACCTAAAAAGTTATTAATACTATTGACATTTAAACCAGTTATACCTGTGAACCTAGAAGGTAAAAAAGTTCAAAATTAATTACCTAGATATAAACTTGTTGTGACACCTATGCTTAAAAATTGAGTTTTACCATTATGACTGTTAGGCTTAAAATTACTGTTTGACGCACAAAACTGCCTATAAGACGTCATTTGCATCAACCAAATCATAAAAATAATTATCTAAAAAACCGTGAACATGTTTTTATTTATCTATCTACAAAAAACGAAAATCTATACTAATACTAGCTGACTCGCGCAACTTCGTCTGCGCCGAAAAAAAAAATTAGGGGTGGACTACCCCTAACATTTAGGGGATGAAAAATAGATGTTGGCCGATTCTCATAGGTACCGGATAAGCACAAAAAATTTCATCAAAATCGGTCGAGCCGTTTCGGAGGAGTTCAAGTTCGAACACCGTGACACGACAATTTTATATATTTAGATTATAAAGCTGAAGAGTTTGTTTGTTTGAACGCGCTAATCTCAGGATCTACTGGTCCGATTTCAAAAATTCTTTCACTGTTGGAAAGTCCATTTATCGAGGAAGGTTATAGGCTATATTTTATTTTAAAAAAAATTAGGGATCCGCATGAAAATATGGAATATGTAACAAAAGGTGAAAAATCCAAAACCTATTTATGCGTACGCTGCAAAAACTATTGACAATAGAACAAAATGATGTACTACGGGTTTTTAGGTCTTTTGAAGACAAACAAAAAAGTCCGCGACAGCATATATCTAACTATCATAGTTTAGTCACAATAACCGCTTTTATGTTTATAAAAATAGTATTTCGTCCCGAGATTGAATTTAACGTTAAATGAGTATCGTTATATTAACCCTTATCCAAATTAAGTATTTTGTTATCAAGAGTGTTAATGTAGAAGTAAATTACTTTTTATTTTATTCCAATCGGACTTTTCGTTTAGAAGTTATGACGAGTATAAAACGCAATGAATATGTGCACTTCGCGCCGCGCAAATAATAACGCGACGTCATTGCGAGTACTGTTCGAACCCCTTTGTAACGCAGACGAAGTTGCGCGGGGCAGCTAGTGTATTAATAATAATGGCCAGAAATAGCACTTAATTGCCAAGAACAGAGTTTACTTAGTATTTCGTGGATGCAATGTAGTATTAGTTTTGAAAGCGAGATTTTTTTATTACCTTCGTGACCGTCTCGGGTCGGTTACGCTCGGGTGCAATTATTCAGCCTGAGAGATTTAAACAAATAATGTATGTAGTTATGTATCTGTCTGCCTAATATCAATGTTTAATGTCTTTAATAAATATTTAAGGTAATAAATTAACAGGACTTGTAGCCGGTTTACTGCTTTTAGTTGTACATTTTTTAAGAAGACTACTACTCTAAAGATAGAGGATGTCAGGTTTTAAGACGTGTTGCCCTCGTGAGTTAACTCAGGACTGTTTGTGTCGAACATTATGGATTCAAATAGGCTGATTCACATCTACAAATCTTAATTTATAATTTTTAAAACTACGTTCCTGGTTAAAACAGCGAAGGCAAACACCGTCAGGAAAATGACATGCCTCAAACAGAAAAAAAATGGCTCATGGCTTCAATATAGTTCAACAAGTACCCACAATGTTGTTTTAGGTATTTTAAACTCAAAAAGTTTTCATGCTACGCAGGTAGTAAATATCAAGGCATTTTAACGACTTTTGCGTGGCTGTTCATTTTAAATTGCCTACTTAGCTTTTCACACACAGACCATGACGCAAGTCAGCACTTTGTACCTAAATGCTGAGTTTTATACACACTAACCTAAAACATATTAAGGTCAATGTATTGGTGTCAAGAAGAACATGAACTGTTGAAGTTTTTTTATATCCTTCGCTATTAAAGTTTAAATGAAATGAAATGAAATAAATGAAATGAAATAAATTTTATTGAAACAATTTTTACAATTATTATTAGGGCAAACCCAGGCTCCCAAACTAGTAAAAATACTGTGCTATGGGAGCCAGTGCTCTCCCAACAAAACATAGGAGCAGTAAATTTTTTGTAGGTTGTTATCAACAAAGTAAAAACAAATATAAAAAAAAGAAAAAAGCCTAACATTACACAAATAATAATATCACTATTTAATTACAAATAATACCTTATATGCGTTTCCTTAATACTACATAGTACATACAATATATATATATATATATATATATATATTTTTCATTTTTTATCAGCACAATGAGTTTTTAGATCTTTTAATGGTTTATATTATTGGTATATATTATTGGTATATTTTATTGGTATTCTTTAAAGGTTTTTACAACAAAAAAGTATAGTTTACTTTGGTAAAGGTTCCAATAATTTCTCTGTACCATTATAATCTAGTGTATTCAAAAATTTAATTATTTCCTTCTTTATCTGATAATCTGAATAACTAAGGATTGCAGATTTAGATCTTATTTTGCTGTAAAGGATTGGTCCTAGAAAATGATAGTTTCTCCTAGCGAACTCATGTTTAGTTTTAGGTAAGGGCAGTATTTGGGTTCTTTTATTTTTTAAAACAATGTTTGGGATTTCAAGTCTATGATATCTTCTCACTGCCTCATACACAAATAGTTTACGAACGCTTAGAACATTCGCTGTCCGGTATACTTCCGTAGTTGGGTGAACGAACGACAGACCCATCATTACTTTTAACACGACACGTTGTGATCGTTCTAGTTCAATGAGATTTGATTTGGACGCCCCTCCCCATACACAGATACAATAACTTAGGAGACATTCACAAAGAGATCTATATATTTGTATTATTACATTAAAATAGTTTTTTATACAATAAAAACTTTTGACTTCCTTACCTAGCCGTAGCGTACCTACTGTACAAGAAATTTGGCAGGCAAAATATTGTCTATTACAGTCCTATGGGTGTTTTTATTGTAAAACTATGTTTTTACGCGTTTTTCTGAGACAAAGTTGAGAGTAAAGTGGCCCTTTAAGTGGCTCTTTGAAACTGGTATTAGTGGTAGAGTTGGTATTATGAAGGTCTAATTAGTTTATGACAAAGGATCATGTAAAACAGAAGAAAGGGTAAACATTTCGGAAACACTTCGTTTTATACGTCAGGAGATAATCTTCCTCACTTTTTTGGTTTCCTTAATAGGGATAATTCCAAAAAAAAAACTTTTTTGGACTTGTCATTTCAGTAAATACAACGAAGTTCACAAACAATGGAAAAACAGTGAGATCATAATTTTATTTGAAGTCTAGCACGTTTTATAGATATGGCGTGCAAACTGGAAATAGTAATAATTCTACTTTACGTACGATAATTATCGTAATAACCTTTACTGTAATTTGCAATCGAATATTACTCAACTCTTTTACGATACTAAGACGCCGGACAACTGACAAACCCTAATAAAATACCTACCTACTAATAAAGAAGCATCTATTCTCAGAAAGGTAAATTGGATGAAATATACTTCACGGGACGGAAGCATATTAGAATTAGAGATTACATTTTTATCTTATTTCATCATTAATTAGTCAGGCGACTCTCATTTAATAGTTAAAACAATGTATATTAATTAAAACATAATTAAATTAATTACCAGTTTTACATGGAAATAACCAAAATCATTATTTCGTTAGATTAGGTCAGTTTCCTAGATACTGTACTCTGCAGGTTGACGAGAAAAAGGACCGTTTGACCGTAAGTGGTTAACATTGCTCATAAACATGTAAAGATTTTTAATCATGTAAAGATTCGGACTTCCGGTCTACATTCGAGGTCTCTGTTCAAGAACCTCATTTGAAGAAGGACAAATACTAGTGTTTACCACAAAACAATCTAATATATAAAATTGTCGTGTCACGGTGTTCGAACTTGAACTCCTCCGAAACGGCTCGACCGATTTTGATGAAATTTTTTCTGCTTATCCGGTACCTATGAGAATCGGCCAACATCTATTTTTCATCCCCTAAATGTTAGGGGTAGTCCACCCCTAATTTTTTTTTTCGGCGCAGACGAAGTTGCGCGAGTCAGCTAGTCTAATATATAAAATTGTCGTGTCACGGTGTTCGAACTTGAACTCCTCCGAAACGGCTCGACCGATTTTGATGAAATTTTTTGTGCATATCCGGTACCTATGAGAATCGGCCAACATCTATTTTTCATCCCCTAAATGTTAGGGGTAGTCCACCCCTAATTTTTTTTTTCGGCGCAGACGAAGTTGCGCGAGTCAGCTAGTATAACTATAAAAGTTTGGCTGAAGCCGCTAAATTTCATCTGAAGCTTGATTAAGTTTTTTATACCCCCATAATACATTTAATTGTATGAAATCATAGAGCAATTTAATATATTCTCTGCTATTTCCTTAATTATCTTTTATAAACCATTGTTAAAGAAAAGTAATTATATTAATTAGATAGGTCGACCCTTATCAAGTGCACGCAAACCGGAATAAATGCCAGATATCGGTAGTAACAAATTGATAAACAAAACATAAGTACAAAATAACAACAAAAATAATCACAACTAATGACTTTTATCTTTATTATTGACTCCAATACCTACCGAATAAATATCGTGTACTAAATAAATAGATTGAATAGAATAGACTTACCTTCATTAAAGCGAATCGTTGATCATCATCGATTCCTACCACCGCGTTGGACATCGGAGCCATTTCACAAAAGAATAAAAATGTGTATTCTTTGTTTTGAAATGATTTATTTTTTATAATAGTACACGTACGCGTGCGTTGGCCGCGAGCTTCGTCGCGCAACTCGCAAGGCCAACGGCTCGACGAGCGCCGGCGTAACGGCAATACAACGCAACCAATCCGCCAAATGTAGTAGCATTCTTTTTGTACCATGTATTGGTTTTCTTTGAACCATTGACACTTATGCAAATATTGGAAGTCAATGTTGAATACAGCGATCGCTAGTAACTAACTGCGAGCAATAAAACTTGTAAACATTAGTCAGAATTACTGTGTGTAAGATTCGCTTGATGGTTTTTTTTGATTGCTGGAAATCGAAGAATCCCTACACGCTCCGCGCGTTGGGAGTTGAACCGCACTAAAACCTGCAACTGAGGCCAGAACCTAGAAATTGGGCATCGTCACTTGATAAGGCGACTACCATTTGTGTTTAAGGAATAGTTAAATAGCTGAGAACTTTCTATGGTTAAAGTTTGCTTAGTTCTTAGGGAACCCTGATTTTTATTTCAAAGTGGTTGAGAATTCAAGGAGCAATTTGTTAGTTACTTCTGTTTTTTTTTAATTTCTCTGAATATTTTCACAGTCTTTTTTCAGATTTTTTAAAAATAGGTTTAAAAGAAAATAAAATATACATTGTACAGAACCATTTTTATTTTCAATATAAAAAATCCATGGGACTCAATCCCTTTTCAAAAATCATTTTTAACTACCTTTTTTGCATTTTCAGCATTTATCACATTTTTTCACATTATCACTATAATCTTTAAAAAGTGTATAATGATTTTTTTGTTTTTTACAAGTAACAATTTTAAGTGTGTATAATATGGTAAGTAGTTTTAAAAACAGTGTTTTCAAATTCAGTCATCCTGACCTTAAATTAATTAAATTTCTGTATTCTATTATATTTGTAGTCTATTCCATAATTATTGTGTATCAAAATGTCTACATTAAGTTCTTTATTCTATTCTAAAATACTATATGTCTGATGAAACACTTCAGTTTAACAATATTTAGATATTGTATTAGATTGATTTGTATAAATAACTTAAGTTTAATGTTCTATTTCATAACAGTAAATATAACACCTCCTTTCTCAGGTTCCTCATCGTGTACTTCTTGGTCACTACCCTCCAAATCAGATTCAGAGTCATCGCTATTCAATTCCCGGTACGTGCCAAACTTCGAAGTGTCTGATGGAAGTTGAGTCATCTTGACACCGGTCATGGAAGCCAGTCTTTCTGCAGCATGTAATGCGTTTACCTCTTTGAGACGAGCATTGTAATCGTGTTGGAGTTTTAAGGAGTCTTCTATTGATAAGACCTTGGCTGGTCCGTGAACTATAGGAGGTGGAGTGGCAGCAGTGACCTCCCATTTTTTGCATTTCTTCTCTCCCCTTTTAATCTCTTTGGTGGGATCGTGGACATCTGTATTCGTAGTCTTGTGTGGTTTAAATTGCCTTGACACTGTCGGTTTCGGATTGTGCTCTGTTTTATCAACTATGTACTTAACATGAGGTATTTCATCTATTTTTATTAAGTCTTCAGGTGTTATGGACGGTTTTTCTGGCTCTATTATTGTTATTTTCTTTTCTTGATGAGTGTTTTGTGTGAGTATGCTTATTACGTCTTCCGGGTCGCTGTCATCGTCCGAATCTAATTCCACTCGTTTATCTATTTTACCGGTCCACTCTACCTGTTGCACTGCTTGTTTGTCAATACCATTTAGTTTCAAATTCTCGAACATTCGGCACGCATCCTCTTCTTCTTGTTTAGCCTTAAGTTGAGACAAAATCTTGTCATGAAATGCTTGTATTTTGGCACCTTTATCACTTAATTTAGACGCAAAAAGTTTGTTTTTTAATAATTTCGACTGTCTATCTCGCAGTTCAAGTAGTTCTGGTATAGTTTTAGATGAGAGATCTGTAATTTTTCCATCGATTTCTGTTTTTGGTGGTGGCGGCAAAATACCTGGAATCTTTTTGTTGATCTTGTTCATTATAGTTAGCCGTGACTAGTTATTTTATCACAGCAACTATTAATCTACTTATTACTTTATTTGTTACATTATATAAATACAATTAATTCCACTAATTCACTTATTTTAAAACATTTTTTAGGAAAACAAATCATGAGAAAACACCAAAAAGCACGAAAAATATTTTGGTTTTCGCATTAAATATTAATCGCATTTTTGACATTGAATTTTTTGACAATAGGCTGATTTATGAAACACGAAATATGTAAAAGTAACTTAATCAAACAGCCTAAAAAGTCTTTATGTCGTAAATCATATTTTTGCAAACTTGTTTGAACTTCAATTGTGTAATTTATTGTTGTAAAAAAATTCAAAAGTGAAGTTTTTGTTTAGTTTGGTGTTATAGATTTATTTCTTTAGATACTAGAAATCAAAATTAAAAGTAATTTTGAATGCCAGGGATGTCCAATCAACATTTGACAGAACATCGATGTTTTTAACCAATGTAAAAAAAAAGACATCGACCTTTTGAAAAATAAATAAATTGAGCCATTATGCAAGGTGGTTTATTTTTCTTTTTCAACTTTTAATAAATTGTGTAGTGATAAATATTAAGTAAAACTAAAGCAAATGGATTAAGAGGAAAAATAAATTTTTAAATCCAATTTCAAGGTGGTGTTCAATCTCATATATATGTGTATGGTCTGTGGTGTTCAATCATCGATAACCTCTCAATACTAGTTGATATTTTTGACATTTGACCAGCTTGACAAATGACATTTATGAAGAATTTGGTTATTTCGGGCGAAATTGTCTCTCTAGTGAATTTATTTAATGTTATTTTTAGTGTGTATTTATTGTTTTATGTCTTAACTCTTAATTTTAAATCATTACTACCTCTCATCACCAAGATTAAAAGGAATTTAATAAGACAAAGTGATATGCGTCTTCACGTTCGGTCATAACTTGAAGATTTTTCTAGATTTTACTTTAGAAAAACTCTCACTTGAACCATGGAAGGAACGGTACGTCTAGCGTGGTATATAATTATTTCTAAGCATTGAATATTAGTGCCTGGAGTCACTTAGTGATAACCAAGGTTTGCTTTCATGGGCAAATCTTGTATTGGCAAATTGCCTAAAAATAACATTGACTTAAATTTCTTCTCAATTGATTTATTTGGTTAAACCATTGAGGTCGTCTAATCACTTATTGAAGAAAAAATATCACGAAATATATTTTTATGTAGCTAACATATTTAAAAATCTAACTTTCAGTTACCATTGCACCTGGAGCCAATCCAGCAGAGTGGGGTGTGTGATAGAAGATTGTGGATTGGAAATCTCGACCTGAGAGTCAATGAGTATGTTTAAATAATAATTATTGTACTGTAATATGCAGTTGTTATATTTTCATTCAAGTAGTAGAATATTCGAAATTATTAGTTTTTTTTTATATTTTTTTATTGCAAGGTAGATAAACAAGCATATGGCCCACCTGATGGTAAGCGGTCACCATCGCTCATGAACCTCTGCAATGCCAGGACAAAGAGGGCTGTAGGAAATCAAAGGCTGCCAGTGCATTAAAGAACATAAAAACAATCATTTATTGAAAATAAAACTTAAGACGAAGAAAAGTATGACGCAATCACGACTAATTTTTACACACACACAAATTCGAAATTTAAAAAGCGCGCCAACATGGATCGTACGTTTAAAAAGTATATTTACAATGAGGTTTTAATAAAAAAAATATTAAAACTATTTACAGAGGGCGCCATCGTCATCTGTTCTTTACGTTATAAATGTATAAAATAAATAATATTGATTCAGTCGCCTACAATCTCCCCCCTTAGTGCTGAGATTAATAAAAGTTATACACAAAAAAAAGTTAATAAAACATAAAATAACAATTGAAGGAAAACAATAACAAGTGATAATAAGAAAACTTAGATTAACAAAAATGTATAGCTCAGCACTAACATACAACTGGTGTGTGTAAGGCGACGCATATGACCGGTCTACGGCACATGCCAAAGCGCACGAGTAAATTTACTCTGGTTTCTGCAACGTATCCTGCATGGGTCGAATTTAGTAGCCGCAGTCCGGTGTGCCATTCGGCACATTCTGGTTCTTGTAACATAATAAGGAGAGTGGTCACCTACCTTTTCACTTACGTTCTCATTCGGTCTCCGTACCGAGGGTAGGATCGGCGGGTGACTACGAGTCAGTGTAATAGTTAGAAATGTTTTCATTGTTTCCGTGGGAGACAACGGAGAAGTTTTTCTTAGATAGCATACCCGGGGATGTCCTTCTAGACATCGTGTTGATGTAGAAGTCGAGCCAATGTTTTTATTATTAGTGACATGAGGTGACTTATTGCGCTTTGAAGTACAAAATGTGTGTGTTTCACTTACCTGAGAGTCCAAACAAGTGTCACCATAGTAGCCGTGTATAGACCAGCCGAGACGACAGTGACTGGTATACGGCTCGGTGCGTCCTCTATGCAGGATCGGCAGTAACTCTATGAGTAAATAATTAACCTCGCCTAACAGTACACAAGACATTAAACGACCCTTACACACACGTTCTTTAAAACAATTAAATTCTAAACAATAAACATGAGGTAAATTTTGCATTGGTAACATGTTAAACAAATTTCGTAGGTTAACAAAAAAATTTAGATTTAAAAAATGTCCTGTTATGTTCACATGAACAATGTTTGTATACGATTGATACACAAGCAGATACACATATAGTCTATCTAAGTCGTTTTTTAACTTTACAGAATTTGACACTTCACTATTAGGACTGAGTCGACTCAGTTGTTGCACTAAATCACCGTGTATTGTCGACTTCGAAGCCACGTAGTTCAGGAGCGCGTTGCCGTTCGTGTTTACAAGTTGACTTGGTACACTAGCTTCTACTGTAACTACTTTTTGGAGCAAAGCAATAGAATTTGTAACTCTTTGCGTGACGTCACAGTCCGTTCGTTCTGTTTGTGTATGAAATAGATAGCGGTGCGACGGTTCGGGGTTCGATGTTCGTACTTTGTAGTAAAGGAGACAGCGATCATTTGTTGTAAAATTGTAGACGTCATTGACTGGTTCTAGGCTTACCGATGTATATTGGGATTCCTTCTTTGAAGGTAACAACGGCAGTTCGGGATGTATCACTAGTTTATCTTCGTGATGTGATGTGTGTGTAACAGTACTCACGGTGTCATTAAATGTGTCTTCCAAATGTAAAGAAGTATCCGATGAGTGGTGAATAAAATGGAGTCCTCGAACGTCTTGATCATCCTTTGGTGCAGTAGACTGATGACCACGATCTATACTTTGCTTCGTATCAGTGTAAACAGGATCTTCGTGTACAGTCGGAGAAGTGATGACACACTTACTTTTTCTTTTGTTATCGATTTTGGCTTCTAGATGTTTTATGAGGGCCATCGCATCGGCGAGTTCTTGTTTCAGCTGATTACGCCTGTTGATAGATGCAGCTGAATATTTCTTCGTGTGTGCGGATGATTTTGGAAATGGTTGTGATGCGGTTACGACTTGCTGTGTGTGCAACGATGAATATGGCGGTGACGATATAGTCGAATCGTGAGGTGTAGTTAACAGTAGGTCACAATTCTTATCGCCGAAGAGTCCCGACTTGTTGGTGCCAGGGTAGTTTGCCGTCATCATTGTAACTGGAGTAACAGGTCGCCGAATTTGTTCATCACTCTTGATGGCTGATTCTTGTTTTAGCTCTCTAGCACGGCGTTGTGTTAACATCTCACATTCACATGAAATATGAAACATAGTTCACTGATTCAGATCCGGCTCGAAGGACCAAAATTATTGTAGGAAATCAAAGGCTGCCAGTGCATTAAAGAACATAAAAACAATCATTTATTGAAAATAAAACTTAAGACGAAGAAAAGTATGACGCAATCACGACTAATTTTTACACACACACAAATTCGAAATTTAAAAAGCGCGCCAACATGGATCGTACGTTTAAAAAGTATATTTACAATGAGGTTTTAATAAAAAAAATATTAAAACTATTTACAGAGGGCGCCATCGTCGTCTGTTCTTTACGTTATAAATGTATAAAATAAATAATATTGATTCAGTCGCCTACAAGGGCTGTTCAAAGTTCATTTAATGCAGTCTTGTGTCTTTATAACACAAAAGTGATTACGGATAAAAGAAAGAAATGAAAGTGATTACACTTTTAACAACTTTATGTGTCAACAAATTTTAATGTTGCAAAACAATAAATTTGTTTCTCTGAATCTTAAGTCATTCAATCAACTACTTGCAAGTCAGATGGTAATAAAAAGCCAATTTAATAAAATATATTTTTTTTCTATTACCGGTATCAATTACTGAAACTGGTCCGCGCCTATGGAAACATTGAAAAGTTCGACATGCTGTTCCATCGTAGTGGTCCGGTGGCCGGTCAGCCGCGTGGCTTTGCATTTGTTACGTACAAGATGAAGCAGGACGCGATCAAAGCCATGAACTCACTTAATGGACAGCTGCTGGGCTGCAAGAAGATCTGTGTGAAATTTGCGAAGAATACTTCAGTTAGTAACAATTTAAAACTTATTATCGATTCATAAATGCTACTTTTTAACTTTACTAAACAATGTCCAATAGGTTCTGGTCATTGTGATCTCTAGGTAATTAAAAAATTACAATCTGCCATAAAATTTTGTTAATTTATTTCTACTTATTCATAGAATTCAAAACCTTAGTCATAAAATACTCTGCCTTTAACTTCTTAATGTCACTAATAAGATTTTTCTTAATATCATTACAAACCCTTTCCACAGGACGACCAAGACAAGCCAAAGCCAGAGCTAGGCATACCTGCACTGGCCGGCGCAAAACCAGAGTTCAAACTCAGCAAGAAGACCGCAATACAATCAATAGAGGCAAAACTCAAAATGATGGAGAACATGAACGCAGGTGACGATTTTGTTGTCAACAAACTTGCTGCGAACGAAACGCCTATCATAACACAGTACCAGACTAAATCCCAACCACCAAATAAAACTATCAGCTCTTTTAGAAGAAGACATCCATACCACAAGAAAAGATAACTTATTGCTTTTGACGGTAGAATGATTGGACCATCTTTTGGTACAACCATTCTACCTGTTTTAACCGAATTTGTGTATCTCACGTTTAAAGTTAAGATGAACTGTAATATAAGTTTTAAATTGTTTAAATTATTCAGTAGAATTCATGATGTGATAAACAGGTGACATTTTTATGTTTAGTTCTCTCTCAGGGTTGAATACTGAAATGTTTCTGTAATCTTTGGGTCTTAAACACTAATTGAAAAACAACAACAATTTAACTTAATAGTTATAGTTTTGTTAACAATAGCCTTTTTTAATCGTTGGATAGCTATTGACAATAAAAAATCAATCAAATCAATCAAGTTTGTATGAAGAATTTTGATGTTGTGAGGCTAAATAGTTAAAGTAGTGCTTATAAGTTGAGATGCTTTTCAGTGTTCAGGACTTGAATTACTAATATAATTTTTGATAAATCTTATCAGTATTCTCAACATAGGTTTTTTGTAAGTTAATTATTTATCATTAAAAAAGATCTAACTCATTGTAATAATAGTCTTTAGTTGTTTTAGATATAATGGATAGACCTAATGATAGATGAACTCATTTATGATGACATTAATATTAAAATCTAAGTTATTATTTATTGTAGTTTCAACATTTAAACTATTTTTTTTATGATTTGTTTTTTCAAAACTTTAAATGTTTTTAAGAATATTGCTTTCCCTATTTATGATACTGCCACACTGATATTAAATAGTATGTTTGAATGATAGAATCTAAACTAATTTTAATAAGCAACATGGTGAGATAGTGAACTTGATTTTAAAAATAAATATTTAAGACTAACAAAACAGAAACTAATGATTAGTTATTTTTTCATAAATTATATTTGGGAACTAAATCTGATTATATTTTAATTGTAAAATACAAAATGTCAAGTAATAATCTTATTTTGTTTCAATTAAAAATTACCTAATCCTCGAGAAAATATTTATTCTGTTTTAAATTTAAAATAACACCAAAATTAATTATCTAAAGTTTGATGTAGGTTTTCTAGATATCTCACACTGCCAAACAATTATAGCTTGTGTGTTTGAATGCTGTGTGATCTCAATAAAATTATTTTAAAGAAAAATTGTTTTTAATAAAACTCATATTCCATAAATATGTATTTATTATTTTCAGTCTATAACAAAATTTACTTAATAGTAAATATTAAAAAAAGCTACTCTTTAGCTTTGAGTAATATAATTATTTACATTTCAAACATATAAGTGAAACACACTTATATTTGCAACATAAAACAAAAAAATGCTATTTGAAATAAATATGAAAGTGTTAAAATACAACCTTATTGGTTAATCATATTTCAATGTTATTTTTCTTTGTGAACGTAAATCTTGGGACGAAATTATTGCTATTATAAGGATACAGAAATTGATGCAAGAACAATAGTTCTAATACGTTTAATAATCACAGACACTTCAAAACTGTTCAAAATTTCGTTTCTTAACAAAATATAAATTTTAGCTTATAAAATCTACGTATAGAAGCTAAGAACTTCAAACATATAAAAACAAATCAAAATATCGAGGGTATAGTGCTAAAAGCCAATAAGTGTAAGATTGTTACTCTAGAAATGTTCAAAGTTAAAGTTTGTAAACCAGATAAACAAGGGGAATTTATTGGCTTTTTACGTCAACTAAATTTTGTTTACACTGAATTCTTCTTATTTGATTACACTACTAGAAAGAGTGGAAAAAACTGATCAAGATAGACTAAAAACGCATTTTTAGATTGTTTTGACACTTATTGGGTTTTAGCACTATACCCTCGATATGTACTCTTCTTTCCTTTAATAAGGTAAGGTAAGTGTTTCATTTCGTTTGAAATGAATGGTAATAAAATTGTTAGTGTTTAAATTTAATGAAACATCTTGGTTATTTTATTGTTTCCTAAATTCAAGAACTTTATGATCTTTCCACAACATATAAAGCACCAACACTACTCATTAATAAATATATTTTAAAATAACCCTTTGTCCTATGTATTTAGTTAGCTAGAAATCTCAGTATTTTCTCTCTGAACCGAGTTATGGACAGAGTTTATTAGTTTCCATATAAACTAAAAGTTTTTTTTATAATCAAATAGCCAGTTTAATTTAATAAGGTATACTTTCACTTGTTCTAAAGCCGGGGAGAACTCCATTTGACAAAGAGCTCGCTATTTTAGAACAAGGACTAATGGACATTAGGAAGTCATCGTCATCAGCTTCTAATTTCTTTTTCATGTTTGAGTATTGAGTTTCGTCTTCACCTTCTTTCAGCCAGTCTTTGTAGTCTATGCACAGCGGCCATATTAGTTTGCCACTTCTGTAAAAGAAATATGATTTTATGAATTTAAACTGGTTATTAAATATAGAGTACTGATTTAAGTATTATGAGAGAATGTTAAAATAATGAATGAGAATGTTATGAATAAATGTTTTTAGATTTGATTTGAATGCTATGTATAATACAGACTTTAGAAAAATAATAATAATAATTTTTAGTGCACGTAAAATAGGCGTCTGTTTGTTATTGCGATAACTGGTACGCTTATAAAATTTATTGCCACAGACAGAAAGTTATCCCAGTGGCTTTGATTTGCTCTAAACCAACATTGTTACGTCATTTTCATTAAAATCTCAATATTATGAAACATCTAAATTACGTCCTTGCTACAACACAGTAGCGTCAGCAAAAAAAATTACAACCTGTAAAAGAAAAGAAAGTATAACCTATAAAATCTTACCTAGGCAACGTATAGGGATCGTACGGGAACCATTCATCGTACTGCAGAACGTCGGCCGACTGTAACGTGTGTCGCGCATTGTTCTCTATGATAGCCTGACAATATACTACTTGATGCGACCGAGTGACCGAGGAGAACGCTCGCGTCACTTGCGGGGGACATGTACGGAGAGGATTCAATGAACAGGCCACAAGACGGGGAAGGTTGAGCGATTCTACGAAATTTATGCCTGTAAAGAAAATAAGTTGATATAGAAAAGGGGTCATTTTTCTTGTCCATTTCGTTATTAGTTATTTTGTTTTGTTTACATATTGTATAGTCGTTGTACTAAGTTAAAAATATATTGACAATGTGTTACTAAAACCAAGCATACTGTAACAACCCAATACTGCCCACTGCTGAGCTCAGGTCTCCTCCGAAGAGGGGTTAGGCATAGTCAACCACGCTTGCCTAATGCGGATTGGGGACTTCACATATCTTCAAAGGATTTTTAGAACCTTTTTCCGATATGCAGGTTTCCTCACGATGTTTCCTTCACCGTTTTTAGCCAGTGGTGTTGTGAAAAATTGCACTTAATTCTTTTTCATATTAAGATTTAGGGGTACAAGCCGGCCGGTTTTGAACCCGCGACCTCCCGTACGGAAGGCAAGCGCTTCAACTACTCGCCCACCACGACTATTAACCAAGCATGTTTGGTCAAAAATAACATTAAACAGTATGCCCATCATGTAAGGATCAAAATTGAACAAGTCTCCCAAACAAGTGTCATTTATTAACTTGTATTTTGTGCCTTATATGCAGGACGTAGGTCATACAATTGCATAACGCTAAATTTCTATGCTCTACGAAATTGTGGTCCGTTCGACTCTCAAGTACAAGATTACAGTAACAAATAATATTCAATACTCACTTTCTTTGCTAACGAATAAGTGCTGATGTTTAAATGCAACTAGATAAAACACTGCATGGCATATCGCATGAAATGCACCATGCGCTTTTAAATTATCCGCAGAAGTAGTAGATTCCTGAGCCGCACTAATATAAGAATGGCACCAATCTGTCATCTTCTTCAAAAATCTTATTAATCTTGTGTTTGGCACTCTCACGCATCGTGCCAGTAAGCCTGCCAGGTGACTGGCGGCCGTGCGTCTGGTTGCCAATGCGCCAGGCCCCAAGCCTTGAAGACCGGCTGCTACTGTCCACAGATTGTTGAGAATACTGTCCGCGCATTGTTGGTTTATAGATATTGTGTATAGTAGTAAGAATTGGACATGTCTGTAAATTATGATAATGAATTTTAATAGACTAAAAAAACAAGCAAACATTTCTTTAAATTTGTGTACAAGGTTCATAGAATTTGCATCAAAACCACTTCTAAAAGGTAATTTGAGTTATTCTACATAGTAATACTTAAATGACAAACAAAAAGCCAGCATCAATAACTCTATATGGAAGTCAATCAAAAACACATAGACAAGCTTTTTTTATTTTTTTTTTATTGCAAGGTAGATAAACGAGCATACGGCCCACCTGATGGTAAGCGGTCACCATCGCTCATGAACCTCTGCAATGCCAGGGCAAAGAGGGGCCGTTATCTACCACCTACCCATACAAGACTTTTCTTAAACCTCGTTTTTAGTAAATAGCAATATTTTTTTAGCAAGTAATTTTTTTTACCTGATTCCATAAGTTGGTAAGATGAGCCTTTCAAAAGCACTACACATGAGGTTTAATATTGGATCTCGTTCTTCCTGCAACCATCGTAATATTTCTAGCATACAGTAGTCTAAAGTTTCTGATACATCATTGCATTTCTCAATATCCATGTCGAATAAGGTGTCATTCTGTGTCTTAGTATTGCCTGTTTCTACTATGTTACCATCCATTACAATCATTCTGAAAATAAAAAGGTTATTGCTTTGAATTTTATGGTTAAGTTTGAGAATTTGCAAATAAAGTAATCCATACAGGGTGTACTATTTTTTTCAGTTCTTAGAATTACTAAGCTACTTAAGAAAATCATCCTTTAGGCACCACTAGGCTTTAGAAAAGTCCTGTATCGGTAGGCGATAGATAACAGCCCCTCATTGCCCTGGCATTGCAGAGGTTCATGAGCGATGGTGACCGCTTACCATCAGATGGGCCGTAAGCTCATTTATCTATCACACAATAAAAAAAAAACCATTTCTATTTATTTTCTATAACTTAACATTTTAGAGTAAAAACTATTTGTCTCTTTATCTCAGGTTAAAGACCTTATTGGGATAAATAAATGTATTATGATGATAACATACCTATTAATAATAACCATCATGATTTCTTCAGTCAATGAAGGTAGGTATTTGGTGAGCCAAATGAGGTTATATATAAAGGATCTATTTGAACTACACCCAGCTTTGTGGTACGGAAATTGGTCTACTATTGTCTGCATTAGAAGTTCATTTGTCCTGAAACAAAAGAAGGAATAAAAGTACTATACATATTATTATAAGTAAATTTTAACATATTTCTTGTTACATTTCCTGTTTTTATTATCATGTACACAGACAAGTTTCTGCTGTAACGTTTACCAGCAGTAGTTTATTTATATTTGATATCTTTCATTTTTGCCCATTGCTACATTGGTAGAAGTAGAAAGGATTATAATGAGAGATTGCAATAACAGCAAAGTTTAGAATTGCCATCTCTTTAATCCAGTGCTCTGCATGGTTTAACCCTTTCACACTCAAGGGAAATATCCCTTATACAAAAATCGTTATTATTATTGAATAGATATTTTTTAATGAATGTCAAACGTACGTAACATACATTGGGTTTGTTGTGTTAAAATGTTTCATATGAAATTTATAGGAAATTTGTACACCCTACTATGTTTTTCTAGTGATATCTCTTACTTTACAGAATAACTTAAATATTGTGTAGTATTTGCATATTTAGTCTCAGTCATCTTATTGTCCTGAAAGGGTTAATAAGGATTCATATGCCCTATAGTATAAAAAAATATTGAAATATAACTTTGGCATACAAAGCCGTAAAACTGAAACCAATAATGACTGTTTCAGTGTCCAAATTATTCTTATTTTGTGTATTTCAGCAGAACCAAACGCTGATTAGTTGAAGACCGTCCACAGCAGTTATAAAACAAAAAGTTTTATAATTTGCTGTATGATGGCCAAAAATTGGTCCACATTTTGGTCCAATGTTTGGTTAGATAAACATCCATTAAATGAACTTTGTTTCATACCAAAATTGTGTTGTGCATTTGGTGTACTTAGACCTGACCAATTAAGCACCAGCAAATGCAGCTTTTCGTTTTGCCCAGAAATTGGTCACAGGTGATTGTAATTTACTTTGTCAAATATTCCCAGTCAGTACCCATTGCCCATTAATTGCATGTAGCAATTAACTGAAATAGAATGTAAAATCAATCATAGCCAGCAATTTATAAATCAAAGTACTTTGTCTTGGTTAATAGGATTTTGTGCCTCCATAAGGCACGAGTCTAATAAATAATTTGTTGGCTTTTCATTATCAAACAGTTTTCTTATTTTAGGATTAGATTTTTTTTTACAACAAAATGAAGGGATTGCATAAAATAGTGCTCTTAATGTTCCCCAAAGCGATTCATGGTTTTGGATGGAAATTAATATTTGCATGATATTTTCATCAAGATTGCACAATATTGTGAAATATAAAATACTTACATTGGCATTATTGCAATGATTTGAGCTATAACCGTGTGGATGTTGGACCAGCTGTTTAACTTTTCTGATGGTGGAGTATCATCCCAATTATCTTCATTTTCTACAAAAATAAAAACATTTTTTTAATTAAATTACTACCATTTAAAACATTTTAGATATGTTTCAAAATAATGCTCTAATAAAACTTATATCTGAATGTAATACTTTCTAATTTGGGACATTTCAAAATCGCCACATCATCAATATATTGACAAGGTTTTAGATAGTAAAAACTTACTGACCTTTAAATACTTTGACTAAGCAGCTCATGACTTGCGGGCAGTGGTAAATGTGAGCGGTCACCAGACTTATGATGAAGGTACTGAAAATGTTGACCAGCTCCTCGCTCCTATTGGCCCACTCAATGTTACAGACCACATCTACGAACTGCTTGAAGTCCGGTCCAATAACAAGCACACAGGAGATACAATCTTCGACCACGATGCGAAAATTCTCATCGGTCAATGGATAATCTCTCAAAACTCGAACTAGATCTGAATAAGGTCCAGCGTTTCCTGTCTTCGCGTAGTTCAGCAGTATCTGTTCTATTTGCTTTTTGGAGAACTTCAGTCTGGTACGAGATATTGCCGCTTGGCGATCCAATGTTTTTTGCATCAAAGATGCGACGCTTTTTCTAGCTGCTACCGCCATTATTTCTTCAGGTCCTTGGCGATGGTCTTCAGGAAGTCTGCCACGTCTGGTTGCCGAAGTAACTCAGCTTTCTTGTAGTTAAGAACTTCGCGAAGTATGTTGCTGCTGTCTTCTATGTTAGGAACTAAGTGGGTGCTGGGATCGTAACTGGTACTCGGTTTGTTGTACCCGGCACTGGTCTCCGAGACCTCTGTGCTTCTCTTATCTTTAAGATACGACTGTAATCTTTCTAAAACAACTTTATTATCACTATCCTTCTTTTCTGGGCTATAACCTTCTCTCGACATCGCTTGTTAACAAATGATTGTTACATTGTTTATAGCTATGAAGGGTACTTTTCCTACACTTTTTTTGGAGTTTAAGGAGTGTAATAACTTGTTTAACTTAAATTATTTGAGATAAAGCAATTAAATTGTACACGATTTACTTTTTGAACACGTGCACAATGTGCGCCGATATGCGCCGTGCGCGGAATTTTGACAGCTGATTTGATTTGTTTTGACAGTTGACACTAGGAGTTTTGTTTTGAAACGTCAATTTAAAGTCCAAGGATTTTAAGCTTTAATTATTTCTGATTAATTATTTGTTCTGATAAAACAAGCCTTACTTAGAATGTAGAGGTTTGAAATAATTGATTTAAAGTGTTTTTTTTATAAAATTTCAAAGTATGCTTCCCTTACTGCTAAAAAGTTTTAATTTTCCATTGTATTTAAAATCTTTTCTGCATTATCTACGTTGAATGACGTTGAATCTGTGGCCTTCCAAATTGACATTTGTCGTTTATCTGATTATCTATGACTTTTGAAATTTCATTTTCTCAATGAAGTTGGGAGGGGTGGAATGCGTGTGTATTTTATAATTCCGGATTTAGTCTTCATTTTGTATTATCATTTATCAGTGCGTGTTTTGTGCTAAATACTAAGAATGAACCGTACAAACAAAGTGTGATCTGTATTATTTTGTAACTTTTTTAATTGGTGTCGATAATCATGCAAAATGGCCAACGATTTGTGGTCATGTACCTGTTGTACGGAGGCTCTGACTTGTTGGCTGCGCCTGAAGCTGTCCCCGGAGGAGATAGAGCAGCGGTACAGGAGCAAAGAGATCGACAGAATACTCGAGAAAGACAAGCAGACCCTGCGGCGGCAGGTGAAGCTGTTGTTACTCGGCGCGGGTGAAAGCGGAAAGTCAACATTCCTCAAACAGATGAGAATCATACACAAAGTGAAGTTTGAACCGGAACTAGTGCGGGAGTTCCAGCATGTGATATATCAGAACATTGTTAAGGGTATACAGGTGTTAGTGGACGCGCGGGATAAGCTCGCGATTCCCTGGGAGAACCCGCGGAATCTGGACATTGGGCAGCAGGCACTGCACTTCAACAGCACGGCGTCGCTCGACAGTCGACTGTTCATGCACTATGCACCTCACATACACTCCCTGTGGTTAGACAGAGCCATAAAGAGAGCTTACGACAGGCGAAGAGAATTTCAATTGGTAAGTGCAACAACAAACAATGCAAATAACAATGTAACCTTATCTTTAATACTTATCACGAGTTTTGGTTGTAATTTTGATTATTATGTATGCAAATGTTTATTCAGCTGACTAAATTGAATTAAGTTTTTTGTTATCTTCATGGTCAGGCAGTTTTTGTTTGTTTCTTGTAAACAAATTACTGATGACTCAACAAACAATATATGCATTCTGTTATTGTTCCTTATTTAAACAATTTAAATACTTAATTTAAATCACACAGCATAATCCTTTTTTGAGTATGTTGGTTTTGCACTAAAGAGTTCTGAATGAAAAATAATATTATTATGTTCTCTCCTTTTTTATTTGATGATTTGATTTCTATTTGCCTTTGCTATTATGAGAAAAAAATAACACAACGCTGTTGCTGAAAAGTTTTAAATTTAAAATAATTTGTTTTTAGTCTTTTCTATTAAATTAGGATTACTATATTATTTAAATAAACAATGAAAAAAATACTGCAGTGTTACTGTTACAGATAATAAAAATTTAATGATCATAATAATAGTTTGATGAAAAAATTTGACCTCATTTTATCATAGTAACAAATGTTTTTTCTTATAGCATGATAGTATAGCCAAAATCCTCTATAGTTTGGTAAGTGGTTACCATACACTCATTAACCTATGAATATTGAAACTGAAAGAAATTTTAGTCACCTTTATTCTCAATTTGAATGACTGCTATTTACTTTTAATTTGTTCATGAATTTTATCTGTTTCATTATAAACTGGTTTTTGTAAAGGTGTCAAATTATTTATCACTGTGCTGAATATATTATGGACTTACACTTATTTTCTGTTGCCTTATAGCTTCTGATCTACCAAGCTTTAGTTTAAACGTAAAATATAAATATTTACAATGATTATTTACTTTACAAATGTAAATAAAATAATATTAATATGAATAATAACGTAAAATTTTAAAACCTTAATACAACAGAAGTACTCAAACAGTAAGTACTATTGTCTAGTCTGTAAATGATATTTTTGTGTTCTTCATAGTTGCCAATAAGCTTCAATTTCATAAAAAATATATAGATGGGATTTTTTTCATCCATTTTTATAAAAGTTTTCCGCTGAACTACAGTTTTTTCTTATCAGTGTTATATATTAAAGTTATCGGAACTGTTGTAGCGGTTATTAGCTTATCTAAATTTATATTCATATTTGACAGAATAGTTTCAATGTTTTGTTTCTGAAGTTTAATTAATCTAAAATCAAGTAAAAAAATGAGTAAAAAAAAAACCATGTTTCAGCTTAATTTAAAACCAAATTAAAATTTTAGGTGATTTCTATTCAAGAAATCCTTAAGAAGTATTTAAAAAAAAAAATATTTGACTCTTTTGTGGCCCACGAAAATTAAAAATTCTTCATCATTAAATAAATAGTAATCAATAAACAGAAACTCAAGAAAATAAATTATTTTATAAATTGGTCGTAATTCGACCGTCACCGCATCCAATCGCGTGAAAATTCGCGAAAAATCGCAAAATTGATTGATAACAACTCTAATTTAGCTAAAATTTAAATTCTATTTTTTTGTCATCTTACAGGATCTACGTAATATATTCGTTAAAAATAACACCTCTTGACAAATTTTGCCTATTGTCTATTCTACTACTATTGTCTCTTTGCGATTATCGAAGAGATCATTTAATTTTGCCAATTTCAAAACACGTCCATTCACTGCTTAGTTGTACCTTAAATAATAAGCTAAGGTGCTCGGTAAGTTTCCGAATTGTCAAAATAAATGCTAAGACCGTAGGAATGTAAAAAGCGGCTATTAAGATATTGAAGTTGTCGAATCCGAATCGAGGTCTTTATTTCCAAAAACCCTGCTGGTCTTCATATCGCATCTTCGTTCTGTTTTAATTTTCAATTAACCGGAACTGACGCTATAAACACATGAGATTCATAGCTGAGTGAATTTAATTTATCACAGTCGCGAACGTTGCACGAATAAACAAAGTTTTATATTGTAATTGCATTCCGTATCTCCTACGATTAGTCACATATTCGTTGCGTCATGACTCACTACGTAACTGACGATTCAACTATGATATAAATTGTATAAAATGTCGACATGTTCATAATTAATTCGTAATAAAATAAAGATACAGGAGATAAAGAGATTAACAGTTGTGCGAACAACATGCTTATCGTAGTAAGGAAGCAAAAAGTGATCTGTCTTCATGCTGCTTTTTGTGACATTGAACGCAGTTTAAAATTTTGCATAAAAAAAACTATTTTAAGCATAATAATGGTTTGTATTTTCCTTAACTACGGAAACTTAGGCACAGTTGATATGACTATTAAACTTGGTCATCCATGCAAAAACTTGAAAGATTTTTGCCAGGAAAAGATCTCAAGAATCACTAATTGTTCCACCGATTGAATCAAGTATTTTTTTCGTGTAAACTTCGAAAACTATATTCTCTAACAATGACAGGAAAATAAAACTCTTCAGCCTCGCATGTCTCATAAATCAGACAAAAAACTGATGGTTTTAGATATGTTAAATGAGGACAAAGAAAAAATATGTTTCTTCAGTGTCCGTTTACTTTGTCGTATGTTTGTCGACAAACAATAGTGTTTGCATGCGTAATGTCCACTCATCGTTTACCATCTCGGGCTTTCCCTGCCGTCTACGTCATTGTCACGGTGCGTTTCAACTCGTCGGTCCACATTCCTGGTACCATAAATTGCAATAGATCCTGTCGAACGTTGCGAAATCTTACTTAGCAGGTTACGACTTCCATCTCGACGTCTCATTAGTAGGCACCCGTTGACTGCCGGACGATTTAACGATCATTGTAGCAGACTTATAAATGTGTTTTGTCTAGGTTGATCGATGGTACTCTAAATTATAATTAGCTGGTTATTTTTAAGACGCTTAAATTTTATAGGTTTTTGCGTGACTTTCTGACTATACTTTCTATTACCGCTATAACAGTCTGTTGTACCGAGATTGATTTAAATGTATGACGGATGATATGAGGTGTGAAATGGTAAAGTAGAACAATAATATTTTGTAACGACCTCATATTTTACAATAGGTAAGAATAAAGAAGATTTTGACTGCATTTTACTGCCCATTGCTGGATACAGGTATCATCAGTAGTGGACAATGCCTAATACCGGCTAGGCTTCTAAAGATTCTTTAAGCATTCTCCAAAAGCTGCATACGAATTAATTGTTCTTTGCAACATCCTGAATAACAGAAAACATCACCGTAGAGCTGATCTTTAAAGTGTTTCGATAGTAAAATGGGCAATATGATGCCGAGACTGACAGACGAACCATAAAACGTACGTCAATCTTTTTTTATAAACACCTGTGTTCCCGTAGTGAATCACTCCACGACGTAATAGCTTAAGTATGTGATTTGCCAACACAAAAACATTTTACACAATCGTACTCGATAAATTGATTTCATTAACGCTAAAGATAGTGTTTTATCACGTTTGAGCACGGCCGTAGATACGGAACGATGTTCCCTTTCGTCTCTCATTATCTACAACACGCTGAGTGTGAAATAGTAAGACCTTTGTGATGCAAAGGGTTTAATTGCTGATATTGATTCATACGCAAGAGCTTCGCCGGCGAACACTAAGTAAACCGGCCTAATTTTGTTAATGACGATGCTTTTAAAAAAAACCTGACGCATTCGATGTTATTTTATGAAATATCTAGGCTCTCTATAGTCTATAGATAGGCGTTTAAACTTCGTATTTCCTCTAATCCATTACCTCGCCGCCAGCTAGATATAATAAATAAACACTACACCGAGGCAGGTACCGGTAAGTAAAATTTCTGCGTAATACAAAAAACATAGTTAATATTTCACTCTCATAAAGATTCTACGTGTATTGGATTACATAAGTTTGGTCTTTGTCAAAATTTTTCCTTGTTTGAGTCAGTTTTTCGTTCTAAGGTTGTAGGTTAAATTTTAAATTACACAAAGATATTTTTGTCAGTAGAAAGGAATCGTGAATGCTGTAATTCTTTGTTCCGCGCTGTACGGTAAAACCGAGTCATTCATTGGGACCGCCTTATCGTGGAGTTAAATGTTAATACGCTAAATACCTAGTTCCGCTCGAACTTAATAACGCGTCTGGCTTTCTGTTGGTTCCTCGGTTTCTCAACGGACCAGCGCCTTTGGCTTTTTAAAATGGGACTGCAAACGTTTTAGTTTGGCCTCGAATTGTCGCAATTTGCATAAGTCACGGAATAACCAATTTGGTTTACGTATTCAAAGCCATTATTGCGTTACGTCACACGTGTATTGAATGACGTGTGTTTCATAAGTTTTTCTGTATTGATAATAGAAGAGTTTCTATCGTGTTATGATCAATCACCACTATTCATAGTATTACACACAAATTGCGTCATACTAATTTAAGACTGTAGTGTGTGAACTTTTTTGAATAATTAACCATATCTCGCTCCTAATTTGAATAGTAGTTATGTTTAAGTAGGACAATGCACCAGGATGTTTTCGCATACTTAAGTCAAATACCGCAAATGCGTCCGACGCCCATTGTTTATTTATTTAAAGCTAAGATTGTAAGTGCGACAATGTTGATTCACCTGTTAGTATAAAGGCTCTTGGTTATGCATATTTTAAATTATGAGCTTTAATGTCGAGAAAGTAAGGTTTAATTTGCGTATAGCAGCGGTAAAGTCCAGTTCGAGTTTAAATTAGTTTATCATACGATTCTTTTACCTAATATTGCTGTTATCGCTTGAACTTTAAGAACAACAGAACAAATTTCATCGTAAAGGTAGAAATGTTTTAACATGTTTTTATCTGCATGTGACATTGTTGCTCTTTTAAGAAACCACTAAAACGTGGGTACTAAACTATGTATTCTATGTATAGAAGAGACAAAAGAGTTGTAAATGATGCATGACAGAAAACTGCGGCTGGCAAATCGCGTTGGTAATTCCGCAGTATATTGCTTCGTTAAAATCGAATAATTTAAATTTGTCCGTTTATGTGCAATCTGAGACAATTACCAACGCACCGCCGTGACCGCCGCGCCCGAGGCTGCGCCCGAGGTAAACAGTAAAGGACTCGCGAAACCGCCGAGATCTCGTTAATACGTGATATGCGTGATACGGTGCCGTACGAAAACCGATTACGAAACCGACCCACATTTCACGTTCAAGACAGTTTTATTTCTCGAATATGAAATGCAATATTACGCCGTACAATTGCGTCAAACGCTTTTACCGCATAACATTAGCGCTGTGCAGAAGTTAAGCGGATGAAACTCACTTCTAGTATTGTACCCAAATGTACGATGTACTTCATAGATACGAAATATCAAAACAGTTCAGAACACTGCTATTCTACTGCATAAGCTAGTACCTATGTACCTACTCAGAGTGTATGAAACGAAAATTGAGGTACATATAAGATACTAGCTGCTGTGTAGTGTAAAGTAAGAAAATTGTCCTCCTTGTTGATGCCGCAAAAAACAAAAACTGCAATTCTCTTAAAGTTACTCCCTTAAAGTTTTACAACTCAGTTTTTCACAGCTGAACTTCTGCACGTATCCTGTGTTGAAACGCTTTTACCGACTAACATGTATGTTCTAGTATGTCGAGACTCTGTCCGGAAGTAATTTTCATCGTATTATTAGGTCAGCCACCGGACCAATTGAATTGACCCCATTATAGGCGGACCTTATCTAAGAATAATCTGATTACCGGCCACTCTCACGTCCTTTGTACTTAAGATGCATCTTGCTTTATTATTTATCGGACATATAAAATGTTAATGATGTATGTGTTTGATATAGTATCGTTAGAGGTAATCTGTGATGAGCTGTAGACCTAAAGAAAGCACGCAAAGCCAAAAGTTTTTATTCAACACTAGCTGGCCCACACAACTTCGTCTGCGTCACATAAGGAAAATTTCTCACCGTTTAAACCTTCCCTGGACTTCTACGAATATTTCAAGATTAAAATAAGCCAAATCAGTTCAGTCGTGCTCGAGTTTTATCGAGACTAACGAACAGCAATTCATTTTTATATATAAGAGAAGACTAGCTGGCTGGCGCAACTTCGTCTGCGTCACAATCACATAAGGAAATTTTCTCACTTTTTAAACCTTCCCTGGACTTATACGAATATTTCAAGATTAAAATAAGCCAAATCGGTTCAGTCGTTCTCGAGTTTTAGCGAGACTAACGAACAGCAATTCATTTTTATATATAAGAAAGATTAATGATAATATGTACATGCTTGTTGAACGTCAAAAGAATCAACCATAAGTATCTACCAAGAATCAGCCACCGTCCTGAGAACTTATGAAACAATATGTGTCATAAATAAAATCAATTTTCATTTTGAATATTAAACATACACATATTTAGAACTATTATGGTGTCTATCAATAGAACTGTTTATGTTTTAATTTTTAGTTCATCATTCAGTTGTAACAGGCTTAGAGATAAAATAATCATGTTTGACCATAATCTACTTTGGTGTTGTATTTTCCAGATGTATAGAATCTGTCATAGTAAGATCTTATTATATTGCTTCGAAAATTCCACGCAATGTTTGTTTATATCGTGAAATCAAGATCATTCTTACTTCGATACATAAAAAAAGTCAAGGGACACCCGGATGGAACGAAGTTCCTTTCGATTAATTAGTGAGGGAATTGTAATAAAATTTTATTTTTTGAAGTTATAATAATTAGTTAGTCAGTTTAAAACGACAGACGACTAATTATTATGACTTAAATAAAATATTTTGATCACAGCGCCATCTAGCATTAATCATATAAAACAAAATAAGAATTTGTTTTAAAAGAATTTAATCACAGCGCCATCTAGCGATAATCATCTAAAACAAAAAAAGTATCGTGACAACTTTTTTCATAAGAATTTCCGTCTAGCCCCCTTTCGATAAGGAACTTCGTTCCAATAATCATTCCTGTTGCTTTAGAAACTTAAAATACTAGTATTCAAAATGATGGTACCTCAATTTGCTACACTATAGCCAGTTTTTTGTTAGGTTCGTCTGAATAACCTGGAGTACTCTGAGTCTGATCAATAATATTCTATTTTTAGATCAACTTAATAATTCGTCTCGGTGTCTCGTTGAAACGAGAAGCCATGTAATAATAATGATATACAGAAGTCGTTTATATACCTATGATTTAGTTATTATAGCCACTTCACTTAGGGGCTATTCATAAATGACGTCAAACGAATTTCACGATGTTTTGTTGTTTTGCCTTAGTAAACACTAATTAAAGATTTCTGCAAGGGGACGGAGCGACGGGAAAGAGTGCCGAGCGCGTAACGCGACGCGCTGTCCCTCCAAACCCCGTGCTGGGTTCTGGCCTCAGCCAGTGTTCGGACGCTGAGTGTGAGCGGTTGGAGGTTTTAGTGCGAGATTTCATTTCATTTCATTACATTTCATGTTGTTATAAAAAAAATAAAAAATGTCGTGTATACCTATAATAGGCATTCATATAAGAACAATTATTGTATAATTCATAGATGTAAGTCGTTTATGTCTGCTGTTGGTGTACCTAAATAAATAAACTCCCACATACCCCGGGCGGGGATCCGGTGATTTCCTCCAACTGAAAAAAAAAAAGATTTCTGCAAAATTATTTTTTCCGCTTTATTGTTCGTACTTTAATTTTTTTGGCAGTAAATTGGTTGGATTTTAGAGACCTTTTTCTGTTGATTATACCGTATTAGAATAGAGTCATCACATTCTTGCAAGTACCATAAGTCACCACGTAAAAACTGCATCACCTTTTGAATATGGTTTTACTTCTCTAGGTATTCTGTAGTATTGTTTTTAGCGTGGGCCACGTTTACCAAAGCTCTTTGACTTTACCAGCATTTCATAAATTGTTCAATTACTGAACAGAGTAATATTGAAAATGCTAAGAATACTTTTAGCTAATTTTACGATGTTTTATTGCTATTTAAACGGTTTATTGATTTAATATCGAAACGTCGTAATATTCATAATTATTTTAATACTGACGTTTTCAAGAGCCAATATAAGAGATTCTTATAACAATAGGTATGTTGATCTTTCATTGAATTATCATAAGTAGCCCTTACAAAGTCTCTATCCCAAAGTATCTTTTTTTATTGGCATGTAGGCAGACGAGCCAATGGGCCACCTGATCGTAAGTGGTTACCGTCGCTCATGAACCTCTGCAATGTCAGGGGAATGCAATGTCTATTGGTAGTTTATGAATATCGAAAGTGACGCCGATAGGAATGGAGTTATATATAGGTCTCGCCGTTAATCAGACAGTACGATGGCAATGATTTCACTAATAATGATGATGATCATTCATCATCAGCCTATAGACGTCCACTGCTGGACATAGACCTCCCCCAAACCTCGCCACATCGACCGGTCCTGCGCCATCTGCATCCAGTGACCTCCCGCAATCTTGACCAGATCGTCGGTCCATCTCGTGGGGGGTCTACCAACAACAACATTGTCACTAATAATTCTAAATTCCACCATTTCTAAATTCCAGAGCGATTCAGTCAGTTATTTCTTCGACGAGCTAGAAAGGATCGCCCGGCCCGACTACATACCGTCCCATCAGGACATCTTGCACTGTCGGAAGGCGACCAAGGGCATCACCGAGTGCACGATCGACATAAACAACGTGCCGTTCGTGTTCGTCGACGTCGGCGGGCAGAGGACGCAGCGACAGAAGTGGACGCAGTGCTTCGATTCGGTCACGTCGATACTGTTCCTTGTATCCTCGTCAGAATTCGACCAGGTCTTGTCTGAAGACAGGTGTGTATTTCTTAAATTTACAAGATTTAGTTACTACTGTTGAACCATAGAATTATTACATCTGGAATCAACATCATGAACAACAGAATGAAGCCAATTTAAAGTGCACCGATCGAGCGTAACTAGACGATATTCTGGCGTTAGTATACCGATGACACTCAATTCGTTTAACACACTAATAAAATATTACATACACATAAGTTCTTTAAAATTTCACTTTGTTATTTATGATGTTGATTCAAAACATCGTGTAGTTACGCGCGATCGGTGCGCTTTAAATTGGCTTCATTCTGTTGTTCATGATGTTGATTCCAGATGTTAGAATTCTATGCGTTGAACTTGCAAAACGGTGAGAGAAAACATCGTGAGGAGACCTGCATATTAGAAAAGTATTCCAAAATCCCTAATCCGCATTTGGGTCGCGTGATGGATTATGCCTGATCCCTCTACTGCGGAGACCAGAACTCACCAATGGGTTGTACAGTTACAGTACAGCTGAGCTGTTTTCAAACCCTTGATCTTCTACACGATTTACTATGTTTGTCTATGTATTCATTAGTGTCCTTTACTGAGCTCTGGTTTCCTTTTTGGAAGCAGATTCACAAAGATTTATCATTCCATAAGTTAAGGAATATGTGTGTTTGATAGACGATAGATAGTATCGCCTAGTATTGAAACGAAATTCCTTATCGCGCGTTATCGAAAGGGGGCTAGACGGAAAAAAAATCTTACGAAAAGTTGTCACGACACTTTATTGTTTTAGATGATTATCGCTAGATGGCGCTGTGATCAAAATCTTTTAAAACCCGTTCCTTATCGCGCGTTACGTTAGGAAAAAAAAAAAAAGATTTATTTTAATAGAAAGGAACGTCGTTCGATTCGGGTGTCCCATGTCACCTCTCAAGTTTTTTTTCACTTTAACAACACAACGGTAACTGTAGGCTCTCTCACGGACTCACCAACGAAGCAGGCAATAAAACGTTACAAACCTGAACTTCATTCAATTATTCTCTAACATCTGTTCTAAAATACTTGATGCCAACGAGCAATTCTTATACGTTGTCAGTTGATAGATACCATAGTACCCTTTTACCCGAGTACTTAAAAAATGTAATACTAAAAGCCCAAGAACCGCTAAAACAACATTGATATAACATTTAACGATTTCCCTCAAACGTTTTTACGCAGTCGTAAATATGTTTATGGTATTAACGGCTAATTATAATTCTTGATTCATTGATGTTATACCAATGCGGTTAGAGGGTTGAGCAATGTATCTAGTACTGTAATGTACACAAGTATTTGCGGTATTCGCTTGCAGAGTTTTCCTCATACCATTGATTCGTCAATAATGTTTAAAGTACTTTATGACTTAAGATTTTAAGGAATCTGGCATTGCAGAGGTTCATGAGCGACGGTGACCGTTTACCAGCAGGTGGGCCGTAGGCTCGTTTATCTATCTTACAATAAAAAAATCTGGCTGTTGCGGTTTTTTGTTAATGTTTTGACGTTTAATATAAAGTATTTCGTTTTTAAGCTAATATTTTCGCGTTTTGGATGGTGTTTATCCTCTATTCAAGTATTTGTAATCGTGTCTATAGCACTGCAATTTAAACAACGAAAAATATTGACATTTTAGTTAGTGTTAAAAAAGGCTCAGAAATTGATACTTAATTAGATGATCACTATTTCAAAGTATATTTTGTTGTTTTTTTTTAAGAACGTTTTGTTTTGTTTTATTTGTCTTAAGACGCTCATAATAGTAGAAGTAGGCCTCTTAAGAGGTAGTAGCTTAGTCGACGTCCTTAAGACAACATCAACTATCAAGATAATAATAATACGAATAGTTCTGGCAAACGTTTAAAATTAGTAGATTTTGAGAAAAATCCTATGATAAGTTTAGTAAGGCCATAGACAAAAATGTCTTACTGACGTCATTTCTTTACTTTTCTTTAAATAAATGAACGAAATAAACTACTAAAGGCAACGTTTTGCCATCAAGAGTTCAGAAAAAAAGTGAGATTCCCCGTTTGCCTGTATCCTTTTCATATTCATGACATCAACAAACACCAAGGACAGACAAGGTGTATCTATCTACAATAAAATTAAAAATACACATGTCTACATAATAGTCGATTGTAAATAATCAGTGGACGGTTATAATGATTATGATGAGTACAAAGGGCGTCGTTATCTTTCCAAAACATCTCTATTAGATATACCATTAGGTTGGACTTAATGAATCGCAGGCGGCAATCTGATGCCATTTGGATATTATTTTTGTGGTATTTGTAGGTTTTTTAATAAGGAAATTTATTTTACATTTTAAATTTAGATTGATGTTTATAATGTTTTTAATAATTGGTTTGATGAATCGTAAAATTAATGAATTGAAATGTTTTATTGCGTATAGAAAAAAGTTATAAAAACGAATTAAAAACTTGAGAGGTGTCAAGGGACACCCGGATGGAACGAAGTTGCTTTCGATTAATTAGTGAGGGAATTGTAATAAATTTTTATTTTTTTAAATTATAATAATTAGTTAGTTTAAAACGTCTGTCTCTCTTGAAAGAGAGATAGATAGACATCTAGCATTAATCATATAAAACAAAATAAGGAATATGTGTCGTGACAACTTTTCGTAAGAATTTTTTCCGTCTAGCCCCCTTTCGATAACGCGCAATAAGGAACTTCGTTCCAATAAATTAGAATATATACATCTATATTATTAAGATTTATTTTACCATGGCAAAAAAATACGTCTGTCTTCTCTTTACAGCTTTACAGTACTGATTGACTGACAAGATACATAGTTTTCTCCAAAGTCTCCTAGTTCAAAATTTCAAAAAAAATACAAATATTTTAATAAGATTCGCATCATATATGAATATACAAATGAATTGACTAACCACCGAGACAATATCGTATTACTCTGAAAATGTTCATGTTACGAAAAATTCAGATTATAGTCCGGTCAAATTAGACTAAAAAATAGGGGTAAGGTTACAATAATTCGCACTTGGCTGAATTTTGGTAGGATTGTTCAATACACTATTATAAACGAAATGTGAAAAGTCCTCATCGATCCGGCACGTGCAAAAAAAATTACTCGGGGTCTAAGGTCCCAAAAACGGGTTTTTCGCGTTTTTCAGCAAAATGGTAAGTTTTATCATAAAATTAGCTTAGACAAAAATTAAGATCAGATAATTATCAATAAAAAATGTCTAAATACTTTTTTCCTAAGAGCCACCGTTTTTGAGATATAACGATTCAAAAAGTTGAAAGATATCATCATTTTGATAGATCTGGATCGGCACATGAGCTTTTGCCTGAAAATCTTTTGCTGAAAAAGCTTCTCTTACTCGTGGCATAAGTTCTTCTAGTAAAACGGAATCTTTTGGAGGAACAATTTGAATAATACCCATTATGTGGAGTTTATTATTACCGTCTAGCATATTTACATTAATATCAGCATTGTCTACAACGTATTGAATAAGTGTGCCACTTTCTGGTCGTAGGACATGAGGAGGACGAGGAAAAACTGCAGCTGCTTCGTACCTTATTGTATCATTATAAGATATATAATATTTCCTCCATTGCCAGATTCGTAGATTCGTCTTACGGTCGACCGACTTTAACCCCAGTTTTAGGTCTTAAGAAGGAATTTAAGCAGTCATAATGATACTTAGCCTCAGCAGCAACTAAATCGTATTCGTATTCTACTCGAGAAAGAACAGTTTTAAACACGTGTTTTCACTCCAGAATTATTCGTAAGTTCGAATTATTCGCACACCCCTAGTATTAAGATATTTTTTATTGATAATTATCTGATCTACAATTTTTGTCTGAGCTAATTTTATGATAAAACTTACCATTTTGCTGAAAATCGCGAAAAATCCGTTTTAGGGACCTTTGACCCCGAGTAACTTTTTTTTGCACGTGCCGGATCGATGAGGACTTTTCACATTTCCTTTATAATAGTGTATTGAACAATCCTACCAAAATTCAGCCTAGTGCGAATTATTGTAACCTTGGATGTCTAAATTGACCGGACTATTAATTAGCAGTACTCAACGATATTTATATTGTCATTAAAGCAAACAAACCATAATATGTACCTACCACAATACCTTCATCTTCTAAGAATCAATTAACGATTACAAAACACATTTCTTTCTCGTTTTTATCCTTCATTTCTGTTTGATATTTGCGTTTGATTTCAAGAATTCGGGTTAGTCATATGAAAGGTGATTGAAGGGGTCTTCATTTGGGTCAAGGTTACACTATTTTAATATTAATTTGAATCATGGTTACATCGAATATACCGATTTTGTATCGATCACAACTCGACTTTATGGAAACTGCATAAGATCTATTTTTGAATTTCTATTCATTATTCTCTTCATTGCTAATAATATATTACTTACGAGTTACGTCGATGTTTCTGTTATTATTCTTAAAGGTACGATATTAATATTGTAAAATGTAAAACGAATATGTCCGAAAACAAAAATATATTGGAGCTACTGTAATTACACAAAATCACCAAATAAAAACTTGAGAGGTGTCATGGAACACCCGAATAGAACGAAGTTCCTTTCGATTAAAAGATATCTTATAATTTTTTTTCTTAACGTAACGCGCGATAAGGAACGTGTTTTAAAAGATTTTGATCACAGCGCCGTCTAGTAATAATCATCTAAAACAAAAATAAAAAACGTGTTTTAAAAGATTTTGATCACAGCGCCATCTAGCGATAATCATCTAAAACAAAAAAGTGTCGTGACAAAAAAAGTGTCGTGACAAATTTTCGTAAGATTTTTTCCCGTCTAGCCCCCTTTCGATAAGCGCGATAAGGAACTTCGTTCCAATAAAATGACCTGATTGCTTAAATTTATGAACTTACACAAACTTAATTAACAAAATTTTCATCTATTCCAGGAAAACGAATCGGCTCGAGGAGGCTCTAAACATATTCGATACGATAGTCAACAACGTCAACTTCAAAGGTATATCGATAATACTGTTCCTGAACAAATCCGATTTACTAGCGAAGAAGGTGGCCAGCAAAGAGACCGACATACGTTGGTACTACCCACAGTTCGCGGGCGACCCACACAACCTACACGACGTCCAAATGTACCTGCTCAATATGTTCGCGAATGTTCGTCGCGAGCCCAAAACAACGCTCTACCACCACTTCACGACGGCCATCGATACTCACAACATCGAGGTCGTCTTCAACTCGGTCAAAGACACGATACTGAATCGTAATCTCGAATCTCTAATGTTGCAGTGATCGATTGTTTGTGATACTCATGGATTAGTGCTGGCGTGCGTGGTTTGAAATATCGATTTTTTTCTGATTCGATCAATGAATTAAGATGAAAGATTGTAACGTTTGATCTCTCTAACAATTTCGCGATTGTGTAGAATCGATGTCGAATCGAAATCGGAAACTGTCGATGGTTATCGATAACGTTTTTTGAATGTCGAATGAGAATGTTAGGTGTGTTAGTTCGGATTATAGCAAAAGACAAAGAATGTGATTTAAATGGAACGCGGGGCCTGAACTAAGGCCTAAAGTGACGGATGCAAGTATCTCGGGAATGTATTTATAAAGCCAAAAGCGATTTGGCGAACCATGTATAGAATTAATGATAAAGGAATTTGTATATCATAATATTTATGACCAAAAATGTAGACTTTGCACACTGTAATATATGAAATAATATTTATTATGGAGACACGTTTTGGACAAATTTACGTATGTAATCATTTTGTACGTATAGAGAGGTTTGTTAACAAACTTTGCACGCGAGAGTACATATGAAAAGTCGGTATGTCAATATTGTATGTATTGTCGAACGCTATTGTACCCACATGTATTCTAATCAAAATAATAACGCACGCGAATACACAATAAACAATAAGGTTTAGTGTTTTATACGAATTTTTTTGATATGCGCAAATGTATGTTAAAAATCGACCTTAAACATATTTATATCAATGTCCCTGAAATGGTATAACAAGCTGTTTTAGATACTTTTAAAAGTAATGAAAAATTAGGTGAAGACTGGTTTTTGACAACCTTAAGTTTTGTAACGTCATTCGGAGTCAGATAAAGCTTGTAGAGAACGGTCGTTGACCCCTTATACAGGGTGGACTTATCAAATATCTTTTTCTAGGGAAATTACCCCATATAGTAATTTTAGCCGATTTTGATGAAAGAAAACATTCGTTAAACATTTACTCGTTCAGCTATGCTCAATTTTGAACAACTAATAAATAATGTCTTGTAACATTTTAAAATATTTCATAATCGATTTTGAGGTTTTACTTTCATTTAATTAATCATGTTTAAATTCTTAGAATTGATCTTATAAAACAAAGTATCTCATAAGGATCAAATCGATTTCGGATAGATTAATGCCATGAAAGTACAGGGTGTGATTTTTTTCGAATTTTAACATGTTTGATACCCAGGTGTGGTATGAAAAAATCTTTGTATGCAGTTGTATATATATATTTTTTTGACTTTGGTCATTTGTTTTCTTCCAGCAAAATTTGGTTAAATCATTATTTAGAGTACTTTATCTGACATTTTAACCCTTTCACGCTCAAAGGAAATATTTTTCCCTTCTACAAAAATTGTTATTGATTATTATTGAATCGATATTTTTTTAATGAATGTCAAACGTAGGTACGTTGTGTTAAAATGTTTCCCATGAAATTTATAGGAAATTTGTACACCCTACTATGTTTTTCTAATGATATCTCTTACTTTACAGAATAACTTAAATATTGTGTAGTATTCGCATATTTAGTAACAGCCATCTTATTGTCCTGAAAGGGTTAAAATTACACAATATACAGGATGTTCCATTATAAAACAATGAGTATCAATATTAATTATTTCCTAGCTTGTTATACCAATTTAGAGTCTCGAGAGTTGTTGGTCCTCAATAGCGGCCAAGACGTAGTTTTGTTAGATGTTTTGGCTTGTACGTAGTCGTAGTCACAAATGAGATTGCTCTATAGGGTGCCACGAAGGACTAAACAGTACCTTTGTATCGGAAGACTTTTTTGATACTAACAATCCCCGTGGGGAATAAAATATGTACATATGAAAACATTGATTAATGTTTTTTTTTGAACACTGTGATCGATTTAAAGTATTAGGCTGTAAACAGCAACGAATTCCTGATCTTTTGTGAATCGCACGCAGCTCGATTTTTGTATGTTTTTTTTAGTACATTTTTATTCGTTTTTCGAGTATTCCGTCCCTCGGCACGAATCGCGAACTCGTAATCTCTCTTCTATCTCGATAAATTTTTATTCGATTATTTTATTGATGAAACGGGCACAAATTTTTTAATATTTTTTTATTTATTGTATATTTTTGAACGATTCGGAACGTTGTGAGTGTATTGAGTACTGTTGTTTTAAATGCATAATAGTGTTGTTGTGAGTTGTCGATTATTAGCGAAATATCGATTGTGTTTTAAAAAAATTGCGAATATTTTAAATATTACTTTTTCATTCCTTTTCCTGTGTGGTGATCTTAAATTAGTTTAATGACGTCATTACGTATTATCTCAATCGAGAAGCTCACTGTTTTCTAGAAATTTTTATCATAGTTTTTTCGAAAATCGATTTCATTCTCAATCGATTACCCAAAACGTTCGATCATAATAATTATACTCATTTAGTATAAGTTTCAATAAGCTTTAGTATATTTATTTTAGATTGTTATAACGTTTTTTTTTAATTAAAAAAGGGTATCTATTTATTACTGAAGATGTTTTTATATGGTTATAATATCGAGGCTGTGTAGATAACTCGCAGCTGGTCGTTAATTACATGAAATATATCTAATTTCTTTTAAATCAAATAATATTGCATTTAGTTTAGTGCCATTGAGTGGCGTAGGCAATGTTGCCACAGCATATAACGGACATATAGTTTGAATAATCGATTTTTGATTGCCATTGACATTTCGAATGATTACTCGATTAATTTGTATTGTTTTCGCTATGATTCCTCTTTATGACTTAAAATATACTAACAATGTGATACCAAAGTGTGGAAGTTCTTTCCAGTCTACTATTTTCGAGCGAAGTCTGTTTTTTTATGAAACAGTTAGAACAAAGATGAGCCCTCTTTTTTGTATGTAAGTTTTATATTTAAAACTTTGCCTTTTAAAACCTTTTAGAAATAAATACACTTAAATTGTTCTTATTTTGTAGATAGCGTATTCAGACTAACTTAGTTAAATTTAGTTTAACATGATACTCGAATTGTCTTTATTTATAGTAAAAATTCACATACGTGAAAATAAATTTAAATTGCATAGAATTGTAAAGATAGATCAGCTTTAATTATCTAGCTGTTTCATATAAAAAAATATTGTGTATCGTGTAACAGTTTATTTAAAAGTACAATTAAAAAATGTATAGTTCTGTTTACGGATTTCGCTCGAATTTTACAATAAAAATATTATAACTGCAATCACGGTACGCATTGAAATAAAATTATTGACATTTCGAACTATGACTAAGTAGAAGTAAAAGGTTAAAAATGTTTTTGTACTGGTAACACTAAAATCGCGAGCTGGCAACACAGAGTTACCTTTGGTTGTAAGGAATAAGCTAAAGATTCAGATTTTTGTCAAAAAGTAATTTCTGAACGAATCGTGATTGCTGTTAATAATTTTTCAAAACTTTATCGTCGTAAAAGTGGAGAATTTACATTGGAAATTTAAATAACCTTAATATGCCTACTATTATAGAATTGAAATCTATCAAAATACAAAGGACTTTCAACGATTTCATGTATTTTTCCACTTTTACTACAATATAACAAGAAACTACAATCATTCTGTATAAGTACATTGTAAATTTCATTTTGAGTAAAGTCAAGAATTATGTTTCGGTTCATTGAGAGAGTTTTAAATTTTTGCTTTAAACTTACTTATGTAAATGAAATATGGTATTTATTGGTAAAAATCAAATTAAAAAAGTCGTGGTGGCCGAGTGGTCGAAGCGCGTCCTTCCGAACGGGAGGTTGCGGGTTCAAATCCGGCCGGCTTGTACCTCTAAATCTAAATGTGAAAAAGATGTATACGTGCAATTTTTTACAACACCACTGGGTAAAAACGGTGAAGGAAAACATCGTGAGGAAACCTGCGTATCGGAAAAGGGTTCTAAAAATCCTTTGAAGATATGTGAAGTTCCCAATCCGCACTAGGCAAGCGTGGTGGACTATGCCTAATCCCTCTTCTGAGGAGACCTGAGCCCAACAGTGGGCAGTAATGGGTTGGTACAGGAAATTAAATAAATTCCTTTTATATCTTTTGTAAATATGTTTAAAGTGTATCATATTATTTATTTACACCAATTTCACGAGAAACAAGTGACCCAAAAACATTCTATCTTGATTAAAAATGTTTTAAAATAAAATTCTCTCAACGAACGAAACAAAGTCAATGTACGAATTTGCAAACATTTTGTACAGTTAGTTGTTAATGTTTTACGTAACTGTTGTTGTACGCAAGAGAGTTGACAATATCTTTTGGAATTCCTCTATATTTTGTATACAGCCCAATATTTATTGTACAGTGTAATAAAATACCATGCATGTATAATTTACTTGTTTTATTCGGTCTCATAATTATTGGGGTTCAGTTCAGTAACACAATGAAAACTTCTTGGTTCACAATAACAGTTTATTCCTCTTCCAAAATCAGTATAATCATCCTTCAAAACTCAGTCACAATTACTCCCAACTCTGTTTACTTTGAAATCACGCCTTTTATACTTTCTTGAGAAATAAATCAGATGGCGCCACTAGTGTTTCCGTTTTCATAAAAATGTAAATTGTAATAAAATTAAAAGAATTTAACAACACTCTTATAAAATGATTCCTCACAACCGGAAGTCTTTCCTTTAAATCGATGTAATACCCGCTCTATAAACAATTGAATGGAATTAGAGACAAGTCTTCTGCAAACTTTTTGATGACATCTATAGCAGCACGTAAAACCGATTTCTGGCGTGGCCACGGCATGTGTCGACGTAAGAAAACAAACGTCAGTTACTTTGTATTATTTTACGAGTACATTTTCACGATTTGAAATAATTTCGTAAATTTTTGGAACGATGTTCCTTATCGCGCGTTATCGAAAGGGGGCTAGACGGAAATTCTGACGAAAAAGTTGTCACGACACTTTTTTGTTTTATGATTATCGCTAGATGGCGCTGTGATCAAAATATTTTATTTCAGCTATAATAGTTAGTTAGTTTAAAACGTCTGTCTCTCTCTCTCTTTCTATAAGAATAAAAAAAATCAAAAAAAATAAAAGTTTTTTTACAATTCCCTCACTAATTAATCGAAAGGAACTTCGTTCCATCCGGGTGTCCCTTGACACCTCTCAAGTTTTCTTTTGTGTTTAATAAAAATATTTTTTTGTTTCCGCATATTATTACAATACTTTTACAAAATAATGTCGATGTTACACATCTGCCAGGCGTCCTGTGACGGTTTACATTGTTTTTAAGGTACCTACATCTTTGACAACGAACATTTTTGGAGGCATAAAAATAGTGCGAGGTGATCTGAAACTTCACTCTCGTTGGTTCTTTAATTTTATAATTTTCCCCATCCCTGGGAGCGTTGAAGGGAGCGCAACAGAGCTTGCATACCTCCGTGGTAGCGTTAACCATTTAACGCAACCTTTTTTATGGTTTTTTATTAATTTATTGCTATGTAGGCAGACGAGCCATCGAGCCACCTGATCGTAAGTGATTACCGTCGCTCATGGACTTTTGCAATGTCAGGGGACACTTTAGGATCGCTAGTTACGACTCACCTGTAAGGACTCGTTTGAACAACAACTCATAGCGCAGTTACTTCAAAACATCATTTTTCAGTAGTTTAATCAACTTTTATATAAGAGTATGCCGGCTGGGTATTCAGCATTCGATGAGGGTTTCAGGCGGCCCCATCTTGGCAAAGTCAAAGTCAAATCATTTATTTCAAATTAGATGTGGACACACATAGGTACATTTTGAATGTCAAAAATAAAATCAAAAGTTCTACCACCAGTTCGCTAAAATTACGCCCCGTCCTGAGAAGAACCGGCGCAAGAAACTCAACGGGCTTGTCTTTTTTTAATTTAATATGTTTTTTTTTTAAATATTGTTTTACAATATTTTTGTGGCAGGTTTTAAATAAAACAACTTTTAGTATTAATATCACGTCATGATCAATTTTGGCTACTGGCACATAAGTACTTGGCATAAAAAGAAACAAAACAATCTGGTCTATTCTACGATGATTGGTATAGCTTTTTAAGAGATATTTGTTAGTAGAGCAATAGTTGGAGGGTTTTGGTTTTCTAAAAATGACAAGACAACCGAAGTCTAGTAAAGCAAACTCATTTAAATTCCTTCTACTCACAGCTGACGTCAATGAAATCACAACTCACTTTAAAATAAGCAAAAGATCTAGATTAACAGACAGATATTGAAAATAATATTTCTCGATGAATTATTTATAAATTAGCATAAAATATTCAATAAAGGTCTCGTTACAAAGATTCCAACGAAGTTTCCTGAATTTAATAAAATAAAAAGTATGTTGGGAAACTAATTTAAATAATGTTATATTCATTAGGGGAGGACAAAAGACCGCGAAAACAAAGGACTTAATGTGACTTAGGCCGAACTCATGCATGGACTCCGGGCCTGTTTGAATTGGGCTTAATGAATTTTCAAATTTGGGTTACTGTTAATTCTGGTTTAAAAGAGCCTTAGCGACCCAAATGTACGTTCGATGGTGTTTCCCTGTTTACATTATTGGGTCTCGGGTATTATTTTTTAGGATTTGTAGTATTAAATAATGAAATTTGATTCGACTTCGCCCTAGATTTGAGATCTATGTGGTAGATCGTAATTGGCACTTCAGTGTCTCCTGACAGCAGGCATAAGCAATATCCATAAGCAATGGTACCCATTGTTACTATCAGGTGGGTCTTATGGCATATACTCGTTTACCAACAAGGCCATGAAATGTGGTATGAAATTTTATAATTTTAGATTTTTTTAATTCGTTCAGCCCATTTTCTGGCATTTCTTTCGAAGATTTAACGTAAAAAACTAAATGTTATAGTTGACGTAAAATATGCCCCCGATAAAATTCACAGCTCCTTCAAAATCCGCCCCAGGCCTTTCCGTAGGGAAAATGATGTGTTCGGTATAAAACTTATCTACCGCATTCAATTTAACTAAATTAAAAGTTACTTAGGTGAATATGTAGTACAGTAAATTACACACGTATTTATTGTAAAACTTACGAGCACTTTTAAAATTAGAACATAATTTAAAATATAAATACATTTTAAACCCATTTAAAAATTGGTATTCCACTAAAGAAGGTTCTACGACTCACACAACCTACTCTTACCTACTTATTATTTGGTAAATATATACGTATGTATCACGCATAACACGTTAACAACTACAACAAAAGTTTATATCTTAGGATTTCGTGACGTTTTTGCGAGTTATTTTTTTACGACGCCCATCAGAGACAGGAAGGGATCGTGACGCTTTCGAATCCCGGATGAGACCTAGATATTGTAGTCCGTCCTCGGAAACGCTATAAAAATACGACTCGAAATGATTTTTCAAATGATCGCAGATAAAAATCTTATTATGTAAGAAAGTATTCCGATCACACTTATCCATTAAAATGTAGAATTTATTTTTAGGTTATAGCATTAAGCTTAACTAAAAATGCTTACTAAATGCGTAACTACAATATTCGTGTTATCAGCAGACTTCATCTGTGGTGCAGACGAAGTTCTGTAGTTCTGTGAACCTATTACTCATTACCTCATAAAAGAAAAAAGACATGCCCGCTGAGTTTCCTGCCAGTTCTTCTCAGGACGGTGGCTACAATTATTATTTTTTTGTGTCCGAACTGGTGGTAGTTTTTAACTTTTGACGTCAACAAGAATGAGTACGTCATCAATGTTGAAAATAAAGTATTTCATTTCATTATTTTGACCTATTTGTATAAATGTTCTGTATTTACCTCAGAAAACCTTCCGCACGGAATACCTTAAACTTTAAGTAGCTGACTAAAATCTTGTTAACTTATTATTACTTGGCTAAAGTTTTCGAAAGCGCGTCATGTTTAGCTAAATTAGTTTCCCCTCCGGTCGTTGAATTGGTCAATTTGGCGCAATCTTCGTAGCTCGGCTATTTGCAGCTATTTTAGCCACAATGTGGTGCATCGCTACGTTCAATTACCTCATTTTATGAACGAAGTTTTACTTTGTATTACAAAACTTTTTAAACTTCTAAACCTCTTTTGTAATTTAAAAGGTTTTAGATTCTTTTAAAATATATTCCGTGTTTAAATTGTCTTGTTTACGTAGGTAGCTAAGTTTTTGTTTTTAGGTTATCTGAAAACAACTTGTAATTTTATCCTATCTTAGTATTTTAGGGTGTCTACTTAATACCTGTTTATCCTGGCAACCAAAAAATGTTTTGAGTTGTAATAGAGAAATAAATTTTAAGAAATATAGGATACGATTTTTACATTTGAAGAATAATAGAAAAATAAACCCAAAGATAAATAAATAAAAAAAAAACCAGATTTATTGCTATCAGATAAAATTAGTCTCTTGAACATCAACTAAACGATGGATATAAACAACAATTAATTATTTCAAAATTAATCAAAATCAAAAATTATAACCAAAAAAGTCGTCCGCACGTTGATTTGTATTCGGTTTAATTTCAAAATTCCATCGTATTTCGTTTGCGAGTTATCATAACAGATTAAAATGCAGAGCAGACATTTTCTCAGGTTTTTATCCTTCCCAAACATTAATATTTCTTCTTCAGTTGAATATAAACTTATTTACGAAATATACTGTTTTTGAGCAACGTCATAAAAAAGGCGGCTGTCTAAAGGTGGTTCGCAAGAGACGAATTTTAGACCGGTGTAGTGTGATAGGACAGGCCTATGTTCAGCAGTGGACGAACGTGGACTGATGGTGATAACGATGACAGTCTTATCTTCCACGTATACAAGGTTTTTGAAATTTAATTTATAATTTTAAACGAATTAAGGTAAGTATTTAATCACAACTCTTAAATCACCAGTTATTGATCTGAAAAATCGTGTACGCACATCACTTTTATGACACTGGATTGTTTCAATTTCAGTCTGTTACAGATACCATATTGGTAACAACTTTTGGAATACAAATTCGTTTTGCACAGTCCTTCTCGTTCATACCCCTTACCTTTGATGGACACCGTTGACACATTGATTGCGATTGTGGGCATAAATCATTCCTTACACGAAATCTCGATTAAACGTCCGTTTGAAATGGCTCTGCATTGCGATATGGAGGAATTTTGATTGCATATTTGTTAGGTGTTTGGGCGAAAAATAATGTTTTTCATTGCTTTCCACTCTATTTATTCCGTTTGGCAGCTTTTAAGAAGGCTTTTAAGGCAGAAGACTTCCAGAAACATATTAAGGTGGAATGATTATGTGAGACGTTAGTATACTTTCATCAACGCATCGTTAAACATTAATGATTAAGTCTCTAACACTTCGATACCTACTTGTTCTAAAAACTCACACACAGAAGATAAATATGGTGGCCAGGTAGGTATAACGCTGGACTAATATTCAAGGGATTCTTCCGTTCTGGTCTAGTGTTTGTATGTTCTAATATCGTCTAATGTTATTATCCAGCTGTTAAATCAAACATTACTTCACAGTGATCAAACAAATACCTACACAATTACATTTTTACAATATTAATATTACCCCGTGGCTGCCCTTTAGCTTTAATGTGAAACATAAAGAGGCGGAAAATGATTTCATCGTCAATCGTTACAGGCAAAATTTTACAATATTCTGGAATAAAAATATATTGTAATATTATTCCCGTAGGTTTTGTACGCTGGGACTGGGATTTCCCAGAGGTCGTTCTGATCACTTTTATCGCAGGGTAGATGGGGTTGGCATGATATTACAAAGTTCCTTGTCAATAAATTTAAATACAGATGGAGTAATGTAGAGAAGCTTTACATTTTATTAATCACTGGCTTCTGCTCGCGACTTCGTTCGCGTGGACTTCAGGTTCGTCCCGTCTAGTCGTAGAGCCTATGTGTTATTCTGATGTATAAGCTATATTGTGGTAAAGTTTCATTCAAATCCATTCAGTAGTTTTTACGTGAAAGAATAACATCCATACTTACAAACTTTCGCCTTTATAATAGTAAGAGGATTATGATTATATGTGGATGAGAATTAAAAAAATCTTCTTTGAATAGGATAAGGTTAAGCTTAAGGGAAACTAGACTTATTTTTTTAAAAATGTAGATATTTCACCTATAATTAAAATTTTCTAAAATAGCTTGAGTAGTTTTGAAATACTATCCATATTCATTTTTTAGCTTATTTTTTACATTATATTAAAATAAAACATTTACAAAAAAATAATTTTAAAAATACAATATAAAAAAACAGAGGGCCACTGCAGGCGGAGTCTACGACCCAAGCCATCAGTGGTCAGGGCTCAAGAGAGAGGAACCTCCTCACAATACGCGCCGTGTCAAGAACGACCGCCTTCTGGATCAGGCCCTTTACCCAACCGGGGAGCGAAAGCTTCTCTAGATGTTGGTCGAAGCTTTTCGCTATTAAACCGTGTAAAGATACAACGATCGGAACAATGATGGTCGATTCAACACGCCACAAATACTATTATCATTATCCAATTTTTCCAGGACATTCCGAAATATGAATGAATTCTACATATTCTGAGAGTATAAATTGACTACGGGAACTATCCAACATTTTAACATTCATTACATAGGCACATAATTTACTTATGAATAACAATTCATTCGAAATCATAAAATTTATTTGAATCATAATAATTGTCACGAGTTGCAATGGTCTCTTCGAATGAATGTATAATGAAATCAACTGAGCGATTTAATTTAAAATCTATAGAGTTATTCTCAAACGTGCGATTTACGTGAATTGTTCCACTGATGACCTACTTGCGATCGTAAACAATTTCATGATTTGGTATGTCAGATACCTTCATTGTAACATAATCAATTTATGAGAGGATCACATAGCATGTACGTTAAACGTTTATTTTAATTTTCTTCTAGAGACGTGAGGGTGATATAGCAATTTTAGTAGATCGATAATTTTTTATAGTTCTTTATATGTTTTGTTTTAGTAATAAGTTTGAAATGATATCAAGAGCGAGCAATGCGAACTGGTGATGAGTTTTTTTAAAACTACTGCAATCGTCAACGTGCGTGTAGCGAAGATTGTGTGGAATAGCGATGGCAATTCATTCAAAGAAAACTGAGTCTTGGGCACTTACAATTTCTTTTGACTATTGCTGGTTTCAGATAAGGTTTAGCTCCCACATTGGAAAACTATGACTAATTATCACAAGTTAATGAATAACAAGGCGATCACCAAACAACTGATTGGACGAATATTTATTCCAATCGCTTTTACAGGATAACCGCGCAATTCCACTGCAATTCATCCCTGGAATAAGTATGATGTCGACGGGGTCAAACGAGATTTATCAGAGCGTTTGTCCCACGACCCGGTTTATTGTTCCGTTAATTTAAAGTCATTAAATCGTTTATAAAAGATTCCTGAATTTTCGGCTGTTTGGTAGCTTCATTAAGGCTATAATTAACACCAATGGGAGCGCATGGTATTGGATAGAAATTATTTGCGGTTATTTTCAATTTTCTTTATTCGTCTGTTCATGGCAGACTTGTTTGTGGAGCTTGAACGTGCGTATGCAAAATAAATTTACCTGAATCAAAATTGTAGGTTGTTTTATTTAAATAAGTACAGACAACGGAGCAGGAGGTAGAAGTCGTGCGTAAAAGTCTAAAGAACATTTTGTTTTTTTACTAACTAATTCATGTTTAAGAGATGGTGTTGGAGATTGGTGTGATATAATATCATAGTTTTATAATTATCAGCTTTTGAATATTTGGACTGATATAGTTTTGCTGAGGAGTCAAATGAATAGTCAGAAGTTATATCTGTGTTGTTTTTTATTTAAATTGTTCTTTTTCCATATTATGTTTTAGTAATCACTGAATAGTTGGTAAGATAGAACTTTATATTTGAGGCTATAAAAAAAAAAACTGTTTGCAAACGGATAGTATTGGTTGCCTCGATACAGGCTTGCCTAGTGAAGTAACCGCAAGTTATACCATGTTTAGGTATTAAGTTTTTTATTAATAAATTTATTTACATTTTCATTTAACTATCAGATTAGAAAACCTTTTTTGAGTGTGCATTTTGCAATATACCTAGTGGTATAGCTATGGTTTCAAGTTACTTACATTACTGCCTTCCTTGGTTTGAAGTATGAAAATACATAACAAAGAGATGCAAACACATCAAAGTTTTTAGTTTAAACTCAAACTAGCCTAGACATATCTTCACATTACGTGTGACATGAGTGTGTTTGAGGTACTTGCGGCCGGCAGTTACTAATGATCACATGTGACGGGATTAATGACATGTGCTCACAGTGACGCACACGCTAATACAACGCAGTGTTTTATACTAATTAGATGCGTGAATCAAACTGAGGATGTTTAATGGTTGCTGATGGGGTTAGTAACTTACAATCAGGTGGCCGGTTAGTTAGCCTCTACAGTAAAAATGTAGAAGTGAATGTAGTTTGCTTGCTTGATTTTGACTTTGGGTTTGTATTTCTCATTTATGCGTAATTTATCATAATGCCACTGTTTAAATTGGTGAACATAAATATGGTGAAGAAATTTGCATACTTAAAATCCTTTGAAGATATAATTATGTGAACTCTAACCCTTCAAAGTAAAGCGTGATGGAGTATGCCTGATTGATTTACTAACAGTACAACCACCTGAACATCTATTTCTCGAATTTACAGTACTCTCAATAGCCAATGCTTTTTAAAAACCTTGCACTACAGTGAACCGATAATGAACGTCCAATCGAGCGTCATGATACAAATGAGCTTGTACATCCAACCACTATAGCAAGATCCGATCTCGTAGTATTACTTGTGGGAAAGAATCAGCTAACAGGGGTCAAGATTGTGTAGCTGTCGTAACGACTTGGTCGATGTGGTTATATGTCTTGGATGACTATGTGATATAAAAAGTGGGTATCAAATACTTGTCTGGTAGCAAGATGTAGTGGGTTTTACTGAAGTACTTTAGGCAGTTTTGGAAATCCAGAAAAATCCAGTAAGAAACTTGCATTTAGAAAAGTCTCATGTGTGATTGGGGAATGGGAGAAACGGTTGAATAAACTCTCACGACATCTCACCAGGGGGGAGCGAAGGGCAGAAAATTTTAAAAAACACCTCACGTAATTTATGGACGCACCCTAAGAAGATATTAAAAAGGCTTTTTTGTATTCTGTTATTTCCGTTTATCCCAACATTACCCAACCACGTAAACGGATTTAACATAGCCGAATCAAGAACATCGAAACATAAATTACAACTCCAAAGGGACCGAAACTCGCAAATTGAATTCCTTAAAGTCTAAAATATAATTTGATTGAAGTTAAACAAGATTGTGTGAAGTGGAGAGCACATGTCGTTTACATGAGGAGTATCAGACATAAATCATAATGTAGTTACGCTAAACTTTAAAGTAAATGTTAGTCAGGAATAATTTAGAGTATTAGTTCAAGTTGTAGACTGCGAATCTAAAACAAAATAAGACATATATACTCTTTAAACAGTATGTTTCTGGCTAAACAGGATGGATATGTAACCGAGCCGAAGAACAAGTTAAATCGATTCCAAAAACAAAAGCTGTTCAAATTTGTATTTAGACTGGACATTCACCCCATCGGAAATTATTTTAATCCATCCTGTTTGATAATGTCTTATTTTTTAATATTAGTAGGTATAAGATAAGTAGGCGCATCGATCGATGTTGGTAATAAGTCAACTTAAGTAATTTCTTACCATAATCATGAATAGCAACTATTAACTATGACGTATAAAGTCGCTTTAAAGACAAGATTAGAGCACTATTTTCATACATATATTAACTAATATTAACACAAATGAACGTGAATTAAAGCATAAGAATATCGCCTAATCGACCAAGCAAGGTTGAGTTGTGTGAGAGTCAATCCGCACTATATCCTTTTTCTTCTAACAACATCAAATGGTGTTAAAACTCAACTATATTCAAGAGATATGATAGCGACGGAAATAGGTGATAATAGGAAACTATGTGACTATATTCTACATACAGTTCGGAATATAAGTTTTCGGTCCCCAAAACTCAGGAGAAAACCTCTAGCTTGGGGCGGTTGAATGCGGAATGTTTATGTAAGTCTTCGCGTTTGGGGAAAAGTCTCCATCCAAAGATGTCTGATAAGTACGTTAATGTAAAGAATTACATTAAAAGAGTTAATAGAAATGCCACAATACTCCAAGATGGTGGACAAGTACATTAAAACTTTTAATCATTACTATGTTCAAATGTTTGAAAATTAATGTGAGACAGCGTTCTGTTACACGGGACTCGGTAGAGGTCTTTTTAAAAAAGATTATTTATTACAAACACTAATAGAATAATACTTTATTAACACTTTACTAAAACTTTCAAGAAATAGCAATTATGTTTTAGGATACAATTCCTAAAACATAATTGCCAATTGCCCAATTGGCTCTCTCGTGAAGGATTGGTATAGACTGACTAACTGGGACGGGGCATGCTCGAGTATTTAGATTCATAAGTGCTGATCTTGTTAATTATAAATTGATATAGTGAATTATCCTATACAACTAAGGGGTATAACAGTTCGGTTAATATTGTTGGCGATAGATCATAGGACCTGGTTAGGTCTTTTTGACAAATATTCTCTACTCAACTCTCTCTAGTAATATTCACAAATTCTTCTTTACTCCATCGATACATGACAGCGCGTTATAACAAACAACAATACCCGAATCTTCGGGGAAATCTTAAAACAACGCTTTCTAGGTCAGCTGGGACTAGGGAACGAATAAAAATAAACATTTCACTTTGTCCCTCATCTCATATTTCTATCCCTTAGTTTCGTTTGGGACGTTGAAGAAATTATTAGACAGTCTCAGCCATTTACCGTATTTGTTGACGCTTTTTAGGCTAAGCAAGAAGGGGGTCTGAAGAAGACCCCATAGGACCCGAACCCTTCACTGGATTATCAATGAGGACAATAGGGTCAGCATTGAGGGAATACTCAGATAACATATCCACAATTGAATGGAGATCCCTACCAGGCTTGAGACACTCGAAAGAGTTCATAAGCAAAACCAATTCACATAAGGCATCTGGGCTTAGTAGAAGTAAACTGAGACACCTTCTGGGTGCCCTAACGGGGCATTTTGCCACCAGGGAGCACCTATGTAGGTTACAGTTGGCTACAAGCCCAGTCTGCAGATTCTGTGAAGAAGACACAGAATCAATGCATCACATATTATGTGCATGCGACGGCCTGGCGAGGGTAAGAATGAACGCATTGGGTGAAGGATACCCGGACCAATGCGTGTATAAGTCCTTGGCGCCAAAAAGAATTGCAGAATTAATGCAATCACTTTTTGAAGCCGAGGAATAAAGGAAGGGGTCATGATACAAAAGATCCGATTGGGTCGAAGTGTCAGGTGATTACAGGCACCACCCCAACAACCAAGATAGATAGATAGGCTAAGCTTTCAAGAGTGTCAAGGCTTTCACTGATTTTTTTCACAAACCTCATTTTGTGCTATCATCTAATTGTTAAAACTGGGGTAGAAAAATAATAACGGTATTAAGAGAGGTTTAATTCCTATTCAATTAACAATGTAGTTATTTTTCTTTAAACACTCGCGGTTATCTACATCACTTACATTATTACTAAACGGGTTCTTACCATGATTATTTTTAATTGAGAGGTCCCGATATTTCGGCACTGTTTCATCATTTCAAATTTCACATTTCATTCAAACTATCCTGTGTGTGGAATCCAGTGTTTGTCAATGTCAATGTGAGTTCGAGTTCCAGTGGTACCGGCAAACGAACGAGAAAGAGGGTAGACAGATTTGTCTGCTCTTAAATGACCTACCCGCAGTTCTTCAGTCTTCCCGTGATCATGGCGCTTGAAACAGTGCTGAAATATCGGGACCTCTCAATTAAAAATAATCGTGGTAAGAACCCGTTTAGTAATAATGTAAGTGATGTAGTTATTTTTATTACAATTGAAATAGTTGTGTATCCTCGTTTTGAGAGTATGTTGACAAGATTCTGAGTTGGGTCGTAATCTTAATGTATGAACTTTAAGGGACTGAAATTGAATTCCTCGGACTGTCCTTAAACTATACACAAAGCTGAGAATAATGACGAACGATGTGAACGAATAAAATTATATGACAAAAAATCTTTCTAAATTGCGATGCAATTAAAAGATGATTACAAGTATTGATTGAAATTGTGTGGTGTACGATCAGCAATTCCCATCAGACCAAAAACAATGTTTCCAACAAGTCACGCAACAAACTGTCGAAGTATCTTCACCGTTTATCCAACATCCACTTATCCACAATCCACCATCCGCCTAGGAGCAATCGTAGCAATGCTGCAAAGCAGTAGCACGCAATAACGTGTTTAAAAAAGAGGACATGGCGCGCCACGGTCGTCATAGAATATAGTATCGCCAACAGATCACATAACAAGGTGCCGACACGTCCTCACTTTATTGTATGTGTATAGCAGTACTTACGCAATGTCGTGCTTAATAAAGAAGATATAGTATACTGTAATGTAAAAGTTGTAAGCACACCTTCAATGTAAAGCTTGACATATTAGTTGATGCTGGTCGTCATTAAAGGGCCCAACAAGTCACACAACAAGTTGTCCGAACATATTTACCGTATGTCCAGCATAGACATGTAGGTGGATTGCAGCACGCAATGTCGTGTTTAATAAAGAGGCTATAATGCGCCGTCGTTCGTGATGCCAGCCATTGTCCACTGCATCGCCTCGAGCTATTTCATTAACTACAGGCGAAGAGATCACTGTTCTATCTACTGTCTCATTAGAATTCCTGTTTTGCTATTTGTTTGTTCTATTTTGAATTTAAATTTGTTTGATGATGTTTGGTACTGGTAGAGTGATAGGAGCAAGGAAGGCTGATCAAGTTTTTTGTTGGTAGCTGTAATTAAAGAGAAACAGTAAGTTTTTTGGTTTAAAGATTTTTACTGAGATTGAGAAAGAGACATAGATAAGCGTGAAAGAGAGAGAAGGACAATTACAAAGATCGAAATAGACACATTTTAATTAACTTCTAAGATAAGGTAGTAGATTTACAAAATGGTTTATGTTATTTTGCTTAAAGTGTAGGGTAGGGTAACCAACTACGCCATATTAACAGTAATTAATTAAAGTATGTAAACATAGTTAACTGTATACAGAGGCTTAAAGGATCTTATCAAGAGCCTAAATGGCTGAGAACATGGTTATAAAAGATAGAATTCACGTAGTATGAGAATATCCTATTTATTTTCATGGATTTTTATGTTGTTTTAGCATTGTGGCGACCAATAATCTCGCGCGAGATCCTGAATCGCGGTTACGACATTTGCAGAAATCTTCGCATATATACGACATCTGAAATCTACTAGAGTGGGCTTCGGCCGGACCGGGCATACACTACCTCGAACGGTCGGACATCTCCCTTTGGCCTAATACCACTGATAGCCCACAAGCATTATGTTTGGAAAATTTATAACATTATGAAAGTTTTACTCATCTCTTCTATTATTGTAAAGTGATATAGATAGTTCATTTATCGAGGAAGGCTACCTTCGTCCTAAAAACTGTCGAAACAAATTCCTCGTACTTTTCCAGTATTCTTCAGACTTTAGCAGATACCGAGTATTTTTATTGTGAAAGATTATCGCCAGTACCTTCCAACGCATTACAGATGGAACTCCAAGAATGAATGAATGCATTAAAATTCCCAGTCGCTGATCAACCCACGTCTGCATAAATAGTTAAACTCCATTGAACCGTTTTATTTTTGTCGTATCTAAAGAATTCTTAGTTCAACTCGACCCTAAGTAATTTAAAAGGAAATACCGCATTAAATTTTTCTTCTAAACATTTCAGTTCAAATGTACATATGAAATTAGATTTGAAGATCTCCATACTACAAGTCAAGACTGGTTTGTTGAGAATGACATAATGAAACAATTGACTATCGACTATTAATATTGACAAAACGGGAACAAGATTCTACTGGCCCATTTACACGTGCGGATCGATCCTGCAAATTTTTGCAGCAACATACAAAACATAAAATTTATTTTACTTGTTGTAAAAATAATATTAATAATTAGGTAACTATTACGAAGGTAAATTTTAGCTCATTCGTAACTGCTTGGCTTTTTACGTTGATATTCATTAAGTAAATTAGAATTTTCACACAAAAGTATGAAATCCGTCATAAATCTTCACGGTTCCATCCGCGGGTTATCCGCGGATAAATCCGTGGATCCGTGGGATCGATCCGCACTTGTGAATGGGCCATTTAGTCGTCGCTAGAAAAACAATTGAGAGTCAGCTCTCAATTTTCATATTTCAATTCTATTCAACAACACAGACTCAAATCTACGTATTACAACTTTTACTTTTTACTTTTTTTTAGGTACTTACTCCATCAACCATCATTACTCTCTACATCACACAAGCTATTAAAAACGTCTGCATCATATTCAGACTTGACTAGCTCAGTATATGGATGCCGCAATTTCTGGCATAATGATAATGTCGACTTCAGTTTACGACAGCTTGGAAGACTCCTCATAATCACAGGCTGTACGCAGATGATATCCTTTGCATTAAGGTATTGCACAGAGCCCCAGATTTATGATAATACTTTACTCTCTTATGCTTGTGAATTTTTAATGTTCTTTATGTTATCGTCGTAAATTTAAGACTCCATAACATGTGTGCCTGCGTTCACCTTAAAATCATTTTAGTGTTTTTAAGGATATTACTTTCGTTTACGTAAATTTCTAATTAATGCTGATGTTATTATCTTGTTGATGTACGGTTGTAGATCTCTTCATAAATGTCGTGCAAATTCATTTTAAAGATCTTTAAACTAAGATGACTTTACATCCAAAATATACTCTAAAACATCAACTTATAATAATAATATAGTGTTTACTTTTTAATAGTGTGTAGCAATAGCACCAAAGTTTTACTGACCCAAATTGTGGCAAAAAATAATGAATACATTTTGCTTTGTATGATAAAAATAAAATTAAATTACGAGTTCAAACAAGATTTTTTTGCAGTAAAAAGAATTTTAGGTTAAAAGCACTGAAAGTCAAGTACACTTAACCTACACTCACTAAAAAGACTTAAGTAATGATTGTTTTGTCCAACACATGTTAGAGCTTGTTTTATCAGTGAACACATTTCAAGAGAACTCTGTGATCTTCAGTACGATAGCTAAGTAATGGATTGAAAGGGTCGTAAGGCGACAGATGACGTAACTCAGAATTCATTGGAGACAAAAAAGAAATTCTTTCCAAACAATGAATTGGGGCTTTTAATTTATAAAGGGAATCCAATTTGGGAGATGGTGTTTTGTATAAAAACCTTTTGTTATTTGAAAGCCTTACGATGTTTGAGGTCGGTCTATTCATTACGATATTATTTTATTTGGATGTGTAGTTTTTTACATTTTTGCAATATTTTGATACTTTTGATATTGTGTTGAGAGAGGTGCTCAATAAGTTGCGTAAAAAATACCTTAAAAATAAAAATAGTGGAAATTTCCTCGTTCATCGAAAACAGCACTTTCTTGCACAATTTGAGAAGCTGTATCCGTGATGTGAATGAGACATCGTTTGGAAAATTTACCCTTTCGACACACTTTGACATTTTCCGACTTATTGAGCTCAGTTTACACAAAGTACATAAAAGGACAAAATTCAGCAGAAAGGTAATCTACCTGAGAAAATTGTCTACAATACAACATAGACTATTTATTTTAGCACAAGAATAAGGGACTTTCCGCAAAAAGACCTTAGAAATGAAGATAAGCTAGTTTTTGTAGCGGCAATAAATCTTGTAGAGGATGAATTATGGGATAAAAGTTTGGAAAATAACAAAAATCACTTTGTCATAATAGTGCCATTTAATGTGGATTTATTTATGGCCCGTTTTTATTAAGTATCTAGTATGAAGTATCATACACTTGCAAACTATTTGTGTGCAAAAGTAAAATTGTTATTAGCTGGTTTTACCTAGTTTTTTAGAGACAACAGTTATCATTTCTTTTATTCCACAATTATTATTTTAACATACGATCATAAAATAAATATCAAGATACGATCAAGCTTACGATCCACTTGATGATAAGTGACACAAGATACCTAGATTATGCCTTAAGCGGATCATTGTAATGGGCTCAGTGACGAGGTGATACGTAAGCGGACGTGAATACGTCGTTTCACTCCGCACAATCCCGTGCTGGGTTCTGACTTCAGCTAGAACTCAAACAGAATGTGAGCGGCAGGACTTTTTAGTGCGGTTCGACTCTCATACCCTACCGGGATAGACGATTTCCACCTGGCCAAAAAAGGCTTAGTAAATCCGCCATTTTACATTACATTAGACCGTTATTTTAATTGACTTAGTTTTTGTTTCGTTGCGAGTAAATTCGTCCAGAATAAACTGGAAAAATTGCAGCGATGATAAATGCCAATCTTGGTAATGGAGGGCGGCCGAAATGACACCAGATGTTGCATACGACGTTTTGATCGTGACCCCTGGGATAGGGTTGTCATTATTTACCACTTTAATAAGTAAGGTCAAAAGTAGGTATTTTATTTTAGATATGGATGAGGTAATACTGCTGCTTCTACTGCTTGTCAACAAACATTCTGAAAGCTGGTATGGTAAATGATTAGTGATTACTGTTTATATGTTTTTAAGAACTGAATTTCAAATGAATAAAGAGCTTATTATTTAAATAAATAGTTCTTTTTTTATTTGAATAACAAAATATTCAGCTTACAGTTCAGCCCTACATGAAACTCGCCTATGAAACGCGTTTACTGACAACGATAAAGTAACATTAGATAAAAATGAGAATGTAATGCGGATTGATATAGTTCTTTACAGCAACGGTTATTGGGCTGGATTTGATTTTAAATTGGTCTGCTTCTGGCGATTTTAGACCTTTAGCATGATTTATTAATCTTACTCTTAATAATAATATAAAGGAGTTAGTTGAGTCTCCGATTGTGCTTAAAATTTACTAAAGCCATAGAAAATTGTAGATTTATGAACATAACTTTACTATTTATTATGCGTGTTTGTGTGTTTTCTGGTTGAACTGATTTTGATCATCGAGTTTTTTTTGTTCAAAATCATATAAATTTTCATAGTTTTTGTGCCATGCTCAATTTGTTCCAATAAAACTGATTACAGGGAAACTTCAGCATAACTTGACATTCCCAAATACCTTTTTACAACATCCACGAATCCACAAACAATTTTTTAATACCTACTTGCCATCTAAATTTTAAAATACTAGCAAAGCTCGAGGTCACGCGCCCCGCATACATCGCGGGCGACCGCCTGCGATCGCAACGGACCGCGGCGACACGATGCGACGTGATGAGAAACCACAATACAGATTTTTATAAAGTTCGTACACAGAGTTATGTGTGTCATAATTGAATTTTGTATAGAGTATATCCTATGATCAAATAAAGTGGGATGCACATAGACAAGGCTTTAAGGCTTTAGAAAATAGAGTTTTGAAAAATGAAACGATATAAATAGGAACAGGGTTCTGACAAATAATAATATCATAGTACGTTTCAGTAAAGTTATTAACCCTTTCAGGACCATAAGATGGCTGACACTAAACATGCGAATACTACACAATATTTAAGTTATTCTGTAAAGTAAGAGATATCACTAGAAAAACATAGTAGGGTGTACAAATTTCCTATAAATTTCATAAGAAACATTTTAACACAACGTACATAAACGTAACGTTTGACATTCATTAAAAAATATATTATTCAATAATAGTAACGATTTTTGTACAAGGGAAAAATATTTCCCTTGTACATGAAAGAGTTAAGAAGAGGCATTAAAATTTCGACCCCTACCAATTTGTGAGGTATAGAACACTTTTGTCTTCGGAGGAGACCTGAGCCCAGCAGTGGGGAGTGATGGGTTGTTACAGTACCTACAGCACAGTACAGAATACTTTAAAATTCGCATTGACTTTATATTCTTATACAGGGTGGATCTGTAACTTTGGACAATCTGACGTGGGGTGAATGACCTGTCGAAATACAACTTAGCACCATTTTTATTTTTTGGATCGGTTAAACTTTTTTTTCTGACATTGTATGGAAAACGTACGACTATCGTTGCGGATCTCCATACTATGATGAATTTTTTTGTCCAATTCCTAAAATAAAAGTGGTTTTAAGTTGTATTTCGACAGGTCATTCACATCACGTCAGATTTTCCAAAGTTACAGATCCACCCTGTGTTATAGCGCATTAATAATATAACAATTGTAAGAAATGTAACGTTGCCAGTGCAAAGAAACATAAAAACAATCAATTAAAACGATAAAAATAAAAGTTGAGAAAAAATCAATGTTCACGAATTCGAAATTTAAAAAAGCGCGCCAACATAAATCTTACATTTGAAAAGTATTTTACAAAAGCGGTTTTAGTCAATTTTAATAAAACTATTTATAGGTGGCGCTTTAGTCGCTAGTACCTTTGCTTTTATAATGTTTGTTAACATTCAGTCGCCTACAACAATAATAAGAAAGTACTGTGACTTATAAAAGAAATCTTCAAACAAACATCCCAACTGTTTCAATCAAGATAAATAATAACTCGATCAAATATTATTAGTTTCAGTAAATAGCACAGACATCGAATATATAAAACTGTTTAATGACCTGGAATCAGTATAAATGTTTATCGCATAAGCAATTCCAGTTCTTGAGAGTACAGTTTTGTTTTTATGATTCTTATACAAGGTGGATATGTAACTTTGGACAATCTGACGCGGGCTGAATGAACTGTTGAAATAAAATTTAGAACCACTTTTATTTTAGGAATTGAATAAAAAAAAATTCATTATAGTATGGAAGTCCGCAACGACAATCGTACGTTTACCATACAATGTCAGAAAAAAAATCTTAACCGATCCAAAAAATAAAAATGGTGCTATGTTGTATTTGGACAGGTCATTTACCCCATGTCAGATTGTCCAAAGTTACAGATCCACCCTGTATAATAATATCAGTAGGTACATAATAATATACTGAGGAAAAATGAATATGGGAAGACTAAGACTATGAAAATTAATTGAATTGTTATTTGACTGTTGGTTTTTTTGTAAAATCATTTCTGCATGCTAACGAACGGGCAACGTCCCCAGATATCATGTTTTACGTGTTATTGGAACGAAGTTCCTTATCGCGCGTTGTGAAAGGGCGCTAGACGGAAAAAAATCTTACGAAAAGTTGTCACGACACTTTTTTGTCACAACACTTTTTTGTTTTAGATGATTATCGCTAGATGGCGCTGTGATCAAAATCTTTTAAAACACGTTCCTTATTTTTGATTTAGATGATTATCGCTAGATGGCGCTGTGATCAAAATCTTTTAAAACACGTTTCTTACCGCGCGTTACGTTAGGAAAAAAAAAAAAAATCTTTTAATCGAAAGGAACTTCGTTCTATTCGGGAGTCCCATGACACCTCTCAAGTTTTTTTTTTGTTGGTTTGTGTTTTTTTTAAATTGTTCTCTGATTTTTGTATAAGATCTTCTACATTAAATATCTAGTCAGAACATTCTTTAAGTTTAATTTGTTTTAAATTTTTTACTCGTGATGTCTTTATCTTCTAATTTAAGATTAGAAACGCTTTGAATATATCTTATAGTACGTAAAATAACGCTTTTACACACGGTAATAAAACCCGTATCTAATTTTCTGTAACCGTAAGACGTATTCAGGCATATAAGGTACTTATTCCCCTCTCGAGTTATGGACACATGCCCCAATAAGTATTAAATTGTATTAAGAGAAGGTGTTTACGTTCGGACGAATGGTCCGGGAGTACCTTTGCCAAATCGAATTATTACGTGCTCGGCTGCGGCCCAACAAATTGACGAACTCTTTTTTTTTTTTGTTGACGGGAGGAAATCGCCGGACTTCCACTCGCCCCGCGAGTGGGGTATGTGGGGGTTGAACCGCACCAAAACCTCCCGCCAATCGCGCTCGGTATCCGATGGACTAGGGGTGACAGGACGCGTTCGCGATCGACGCTTACGTATCGCCCCGTCACCCCCGGACGCCGAACCGGCAGCCGTCGCGAACGGCGACCACCGGCTCACTCGGTAGGCGGGCCAATTAACGCCCGCCGATATGGGGCCGCGTGATGTTGGATCTCCCCAACTCAGGCCAGCTCAGAACCAGCCCGAGTTCGGGAGCGCGGCTGACCATCCCCCGGTGGATGTTGCAGAGGGTGCGCGCTGAAGCCTAGCGCGGCACCCCTCGGGTCCGGTGTTAGTGGACCCGGTACACTTAGGGGGCCAGATCCCGGGACACATCCCGGGGCCGGCCCCCCGCTCGACCTCGGCGGCGACGGGGTCGGTCGGGGAGGGAAGAGCTCTCCCTCACCCGCCCCGCCGCCTCCTTCTGCGAGATGGTGGACTCGCAGAAGTCGAGCATCGCCTTCCAGGACTCGTCGCTGTCGAGCATCGATGCCACGACGCCCGGCAGCGACAAGTCCCGTCCTACTTGAGCGACCAGGACACGGCGCTGCTCCTCCCATGCGGGGCAGACAGCGAGCGTATGCTCTGCCGTGTCCAAGTCGCTCGTACAATGATGACACCTCGTCGTCGGCTCAACCTGTATCCGATGCAGGTACTTCCCGAAGCAACCATGCCCGGTCAGCACCTGCACCAGACGAAAGGTGAGGCGTCCCTCGCCGCGACTCACCCAGTCCTTGAGGACGGGGCGAATCGCCTCGACGGTCCTTAGGCCCCAGTCGGGGTTGGCCAAGCGCCTTGACCAGGCCTCCAACACGGACCGCCGAGATTGGGCCTTCCGGTCCCGAACCGCAGCTCTGAGGGGACGCACAACGCCCCGAGCGCGGAGGTCGCAACGCCAACGGTAATCGTCGGCGAGCGCCTCCGCCTCCAGCTCCCAGGGCGGCGTCCCCGCCAGTGCACACGCCGCCTCAAAGGAGACGGTGCGGTATCCGCGGATGGCCCTGATAGCTACGACGCGCTGTGGCCGGCGCAGGCGCCGGACAACGGTTTTTGTCCGGTTTCCTGGTCCGGCCCAAACGGGCGCGCCGTACAGGGCCATCGAACGCACCACCCCCGCATAGAGGCGGCGCACAACACGGTTTGGTCCCCCGATATTCGGGAGCAACCGGCTCAATGCGCCGGCTGTCCTCATCAATCGGGGGACGAGTTCCATAAAGTGGGTCCGGAAGGTCCAACGGCTGTCCAGTATGAGGCCGAGGTACTTCAGTCGCACCCCGACCTCTATTGGGACGCCTCCAACTACGATCTGGGCCCCTGCAGGTGGCGTCATCCCAGCCCTGTGGAACCACAGGGCCTGGGACTTATTGAGCGCCACCACGAGGCCCAATCTTCTAATACGGCCGACGACGAGGGCCACCCCCGCTGTGGCGAGACGGGTAGCCTCCCTGAAGTCTTGCCCCCGGGCCATGACCAACGTGTCATCAGCGTAACAAATTACGCTCAGGCCCGGGAGCAGGGCGCCTCTCAGCACCCAGTCGTACCCGACATTCCAAAGGAGAGGTCCGAGGACCGACCCCTGAGGAACCCCGCATACGACCGGAAACCGGTAAACGGTCCCATCGTGCCCGGTGCATACTACCGACCTGGCCTCCAAGTAGGAGCCGACCAGCCGGCGGAGGTAGGGGGGAACTCCATGTCTCTCGAGTGCCCCCCCTATCACGGACCAGGGCAAGGTGTTGAATGCATTGGCGATGTCGAGCGACACCGTCAAAGCCACCCCGCCCTGTGATACGGCTTCATTTGAGAGGGTCCGCACGCGAAGGATCGCGTCCACGGTTGAGCGGCCCTCTCTGAAGCCGTACTGCTCCGCCGACAGGTCGGGTCCCACCCCGACCAGGTGCTGGACGATGCGGGCAGCCAGAATGCGTTCCAGCAATTTGCCCACCTCGTCCAGCAGCACGATAGGACGGTAACCGGCGGCTGTATCCGCCGGGCGCCCCTCCGTCCGAAGAAGGACGAGTCTACCCTCCCGCCACAGCGAGGGAAACCGTCCCGACTCGAGGCAAGAGTCGTAAAGCCTCAAGAGTCGGTCCCCTAGGGCATTGATGGCCAAGGCCAGGACCCGACCATGGATGCCGTCCGGTCCGGGTGCCGTGTCTTTGGCACTCATCCTGACTACGGCCACGCGGAGCTCCTCCCCGGTGATATGGGGCACTTCAGCAGGGGCCTCGCCGCCGGTGACATCCGGCGACTCACCCATAGCAGGCGGGATAAATCCCTCCTGCTCCTGCGGGAACAAAGTAGAAACAATGTCCCGCAGCTGCTGAAGCGGTAGACGCTCGGTTATGGGGGGCGCCCATGGGCGCAACTTGCCGCGCACCATCTTGTATGGGCGCCCCCAAGGGTCTTCCTCGAGCGTCTCCAAAAGGCGCTCCGCGTGCTGTTCCTTGGCCATCTTGATGGCCAGCCGCATGGCTCCCCTCGCCTCTTTGTACAAGCCATGCAGCCGGGCCTCCTCCTCCGCGAAGGCAACGGAATCGTTGCGACGCGGAAGGCGGCGACGGCGGTGTCGAGCGCACTGGCGCCTCGCCCGGACGCATACAGTTCTGAGCTGCGCTATCTCGGGCGACCACCAGTACGTCGACTTCGTGGGAGACCAAGGGCCGACCCGGGGCATCGAAACGTCGCTAATGCGACGCATCGTGTCCCGGAACCAAAGCGCCTCGGCCTCCACGTCCACGGGGTGTGGACGCATGGGCGTCCACGCCGCCACCGTAGAGGCTTCCATCAAGAGCTCCTTATTCAGGAGCTTCAATGCCCATCTGGGGAATGACCGGGGCGTACTCCCGCGGGCGTCCGCAGCCGGCGTGGGGGCGGAAAGATCAAACCGAATGTATCGGTGATCCGACAAAGATTCCGCCCCCACCAACACTCTCCAGCCACGGATGCGATCCGCGATGGCAGAGCTCGCGAACGTAACGTCCACGATGGACTCGCCCTGCCATCGCACGCAAGTCGCGACCGAACCCCTGTTGAGTACACAGAGGCCAGTCGCGACCGCCCACTCCTCCAGCAGCCTACCGCGAGGTGTAGAGCGGGGGGAGCCCCAAGCGACAGATTTCGCATTGAGGTCCCCCGCGAGTATCACTGGACGGGGAGCGAAGCGGTGAGTAATCGCTTCGAGCCCGTCCAGGAACTGCTCAAACTCGACAATAGGCCGGCTCGGAGAGAAATACGCCCCGATCACGACGGTATCTAACATCGATACCGCGACGAACCCAGAACCCTTGGCCACCATTACCAAGGGCGGGATCGCCGCGGCTCTTCTGACATGTATGGCCGCCAAGCCGCAGTCGTCCCCGAACCAACAATCGTCGGCTGGGGGAACGAAATACGGCTCGGCGACCACGGCAACATCTATTGACCACTCCGCCATGCTCTGGAGCAGCATGTCCTGAGCCCCGGCGGAGTGGTTCAAGTTACCTTGGAGGAGGCGAAGGGTGTGGTCCATTAAGGTCGAACCACCTCCATCGCCTCCTCCCTTCCTCCATCGCCCCCGCTATCGGACGCCTGAGACGCCACAGCGGGGGCCGAAACGCCGGCCGGTGCTCCTCCGGCCGACTTCTTCTTTAGGCGCCGCTTTTGTTTGCGGCGCCTATTCCGCTCCGTGTTGGAGCCGGACGGGGAGCAAGCTTTGCCCCCCGCCCGGTGATCAGCCTTGCGCCCGGCCGCCGCGCACAAAGCGCAGTGCGGTGCGGCCGAGCACATGGCCGCCTTGTGTCCAGGTTGACCGCAGCGGAAGCAAAGTTCCCTGCGGTCAACCGTACTCGTGCACCTGGCGATGCTGTGTCCGGTGCCGAAGCACCGGAGGCACCGCCAGGCGCGCGACTCCAGCAGGCGCACGTGGGCCGCAATCCAGCCCACGCGCAACCTGCCAGGGTGATTTGCCGGTCTGCCCGGCGGGGGAGTGGCCAGGGAGGTGGCCGTCTCTACAGGGCATCGCGCCCACACCGAGCTGGCCCCGGAGAAGCCGGGGCGAAGTTCGCCCACGACAACGTTCTCCGGGGCGCATCCGCCCTGGGCCGCGATAGCCGCCGCCACCTCCTCCTTTGTGGCGCAGTCGTCCAGGCCGGTGATCCTGATCTCTGCCATTTTCACCGGCCTGTGGACACGCACCACCTCTTCCGGCCAGACCGCCCGGAGGCCCGCCATCAGACGGTCCGCGATGCCGGAACTTTCGGCACCGGGACACTCCAATAGACGAGCCCCGTTGGCGGTCGTGCGGAAGCGGAGGCCCTCCCCCGCTCCGATCTCCTCCAGATCGATAGCCGCGCGCGCCTGGGACATGACATTAGGGTATGTCATGCCCTTGGCTTCGCCGGCTGGCAGCAGCGTCACCACTACTGCCGCCGACTTCGGCGCGCGCGGCCCCTTCTTCTTGGGCTTCTTCGTTTTGGCGGCCGGTGCTCGACCCTGCTGGGGAGCAGCCACGGCCGCCGTGGTCGTAGTCCGGTTGGTGGGGGTGGCGGGCGCTCTACCCCTCTGGGGAGCTTCCGCCACCGCCCGCGTCGCAGTCCGGTTGGTGGGGGTGGCAGGCGCTCGACCCCTCTGGGGAGCCTCTGCCACCGCCCGCGTCTTTGTCTGTGGGGGGGCTGTGACCCCTCCAGGTGGTGAGGCCTCCGCCGCCACCGGAGGGGCCGACACCCTGGCCCTTTTATTGCCCCGCCGCACTACCTCAGTCCAGGCGTCATCCATATTGGACGGCGCTGGCGGTAGCGGACGGGGCTTCGGTGCTGGGGCAACCGCCGCTCCAGCACCGCGTCCCTTCTTTGGGGCCGGAGTTGGCCCCGCGGGGGGCCGACGAGCCGACCGCCGAGTGGTGGGACCAGACGGGGTGGTGGAGGGTGGCGCCGCGTCTGCAGCTGCAGGTGCAGCTGCAGCCGACGCAGCACCACGCAGGGCAGCGACTTCTGCCCTGAGTTCGGCAATCTCCTTGCCGAACTCCTCCATCAGTTCCCGCCTGATGCGCCCCTCCAGCTCGGTCGCCTCCCGGATCTCCGCCCTCGAGCGGGGCGAAGGGTGGCGCCTGGGCCCTGCCGCCTCCTCGGGAGAGGGCAAGGCCGGCTGTTTGTCGCTCGTTGGAGCAGGAGGGGACCGATGCGCTGCCGCATCCCCCGGGCTAGGGCCCGGTGTGGGCGTGCGCCGCTCCTTTCGGAGCACGCGCGATGGCCCCCTCCGCTCCAACGCCGCCAGCCTCACTTTGAGGGCGGCGATCTCCTCCGACTGCCGAGCGTTCTCTTTACGAGACCGCTCGGCCTCCGCCTCCAGCGCCGATGCTCGGCTGATAGCCGCCGAGAACACCGGCACCAGTTTGCGGGCATCGGAGGCGATCGCTCGCAACCTCTGCCCTTCCTCCCTGGCCCCTTTCCCCGAGGCCCGGTTGGACGCATAGAGCGCCCTGCGCCCCAGGCTCTCGAGGATGGCCGAATGCTCGTCGAGCTCGAGCTCGTCCTTCTGAGCCGGCCGAGGCGAGGAGTCCTGGCTGGGCCCGACGTCACCGCTCTTGGCGGCCAGCCTCCCCGGCCGAGGCGAGGAGTTCTGGCTGGGCCCGGCGCCACCGCTCTTGGCGGCCAGCCTCCCTGAGCGTCTCGTTCTCCGCGGCTCCTCACCGCGAGAGGACGAGTCGCCCCCCGAGGTCCTCCGCGTATAGGACTTCCTCTTGCGGAGGATCCTTTCCGCATTAAATTGCTCTCCAGAGCCGGCATCACTCGATGACGGCTCTGGTCCCGCATCCTCCTCCGAGCCCATCTCGTCCGCCCAAGAGAACGGGACGATTTGGGCCCGGGCATCGGTTTCGTTGCCACTCGCAGGCCCGGCTACCTGCGAGTGCCTTCCAGGGTCTACATCCATCGTAGGGGCCTGGTCGCCTACCCCTACGTGGGCATCGGTGGGCATCTTCACACCCGCGGGCCCGGATACCCGCGGGCGCCGGGTGCCTGGGGCCGGATCGTCCGGCAAGGCGCTCTCTTTATCTGACATTTCCATTTGTTTTACTAGATCCTTTGGGTGATTACTCACACCACTGACCCAAGGTGGTGCGGTCGCTCTTTCTGGGGGGGATTTAGTCCCCCAAGGCTCGCGATCGCCTGGGTGCAGGTTACCCGCCGCCTGCGGTTCGGCGTCCTCCTCCGGTGGCCCACCAGCCACCCTCCTCGTCCCCGAGGGCACCGCTTGCTTAACAAGCGGTGTGGGGAGAGGAGCTCCGTGTGGTCCTCTTAGTCGCGGCACCCTCTTGCCAGTTAAACACCTTGCGGTGTGCGAGGGTGCACGCTCCAGCCCACCGCCACGACAAGGCGGGACCACCGGGTGGGAAATTGACGTACTCTTAGCTAATTGGTTTATTTTGTAGTTTGATGGCAGTTTACATAGAAGGCAAGGTATGGTAGTAAAGAGAGGTAAGGTAAGTGGAAAGGTAAATTTGTGTCTTAGTTTAAAGTCCCATTAGTTGTCAGGACTTTATTTAACGTGACGATCAAGTTTTGAGTAAAATCTTTTACCAATTTTTTTATTGGACTAGACCATAATACTGAGCCAGGTATTGCAAACCAGTGCTTGGCGTCAGTTATGGTTCTATCCTGTGGTTGATATGTGGCATTACGCTGCAGTTTGTGGTGAAAACATAATATCTCTATGTATCTTTTCGTATATACTAATTTTATAAAGATGCAATGTCGTGATGGTTGTGATGTTGTAGGAGGTATCTCTTGATCTCAATCTTACCTCCTGTCATTTCTGAGTGTCATGTGCTTTAAAATAATGCTAAAATTAAAATACTTTATTACGATGTGATCGCATCAAAGTTATATTATAACAATATCTGGGTAAGCCTGCCTAAGAAATAAGTAGACATAGACATTCTTTATTTGTGATGAAAAAAAGAAAGATACAAGGATAAAAAAAAATAATACACAAAAAATAAGAGACAATTGCGAGTAATTTCTCTTTCACCACAAATTAGCTGTGACTCAGCATAATGCTGAACATTGACACATACCAGCAGGACAAATGCCAATATCCAGCGCTGATTTTAATTCAGGTATACTTCGTAAATAGAAGGACACATATCCCAACAGTGTTTTTCTGAACTACGTTTTCGGCGTGCGGTACTGTAATAGAACAAAAACTTCTAGACTCGTGGACAACCCAACAATTTAGATGTTGAATAAACTAAACCTTTTATTCAACGTGAGGCCTAGGGAATAAATTATTCTGGGAGTTCCGAAACAGTTTTCTTTCTGTTCTCATTCGATGGTTATAAATCCTAAGCACAGCTTAAGGCTTTTACTCAATCAATATCAATTGTGATTGATATTATGACCCTATCAGGTCCTCACGATACAGGCCAGGCCTAGTGTGAGGGCCACTGGAAACATATTATTTGTATAATAGTTTTGTAAAACGAAAGTGATGTTACGGTATTGTTAGAAAATGTACTTTCTCTTTTGTGTTTATACTCTCATTTAACTTTATTACAAACTTTCATGTGTAAACAAATAAATAAATAAGTAAACAAATAAAATAAAAAAAAATGGATCTATTATAAACAGGATCCATATAAGGATAAGAAATATACTTTCGTTTTCTCTTTTTACAAAGTAAATGCCATACCTTTTTTAAAACAAGCTTTAAAGATCTTGGAAATATAGAAGTGGGGTGCTAGCTAAGACTTAAAATGAACACGAAGATTGAGTGTACGAAATTTCAACTCAATCGGAAACTGGGAAGTTGGTCTAATTTAACTTGCAAGATTCCAAACGAAATTAGGTATAAAGATATTCCAGAAGATATAAGAATCTAAATTCCCTTTTATTTTCTTATCATATTTTGTTTTTATTACAATGTTATAAAATCACAGCAGTGTCTAGTCGTTAAAGTCTAACATCGCATCGTATCCTCAAGGTACTGGTTCAAATCCCTACACTATGTAATTTGAGCTAACATTGAATTGTAAGCATGTAGCCGACCGTTACAAGTATGATGCGTTGAGAATGTGTATCCATTCCCTATGTAACTACATGTACCACTCAAGGGAGCATTACATGACTTGTGTTGACGTACATATGTGAAATAGAAGGGTGAGAATATTCGTGATATAATATTGAATCATTTAATATTATGAAGAGGTTAAGTTTGTGATGTAGCAGAGAGATCACTGGATCTACTACACGATTTGGAAACATCCACTACTTTTTTTTTTATTGCTTAATAGATACACGAGCCTACGGCCCACCTGATGGTAAGCGGTTACCGTCGCTCATGGACCTCTGCAATGCCAGGGCAAAGAGGGGCCGTTATCTATCACCTACCCATACAGGACCTTTCTTAAACCTCGTTTAAAGAGAGACATGTCATAGCGCTCCGGAAACACCTTGCTAGTCATATAATATATTGCTTACGTCTTCACATAGGACGTAATAGGCTAGACCACAATGACAGGAGTGGTAGGGCGATACATTGGCGTTTTCTTATAGTCCAAAAAAGACCACACTGAACTAAAAATATAGTTGCCAAAAAATCTTACAAAAGACTTAAAAATATTGACCAAAAAACACAGAAAACACTTCAATCTGAATGAAATTTATGCATAATTATGCACAGCCAATGTTCTAAGTTAAGCACGGAGATTAGGCAAAGCCTCCTCATCTCATTCATTTAATTAGAAGTGAGATTGAATTGGATTGAACGCCGGGAGTGTAAAGCTTTGCGTATTTCAAACTCTTGAGAATTCCGTTTTTGTTCCTTGAAATTTGGGAAGAAATATGCGGTTGTTGTTAATAAAGTTTTGATAAAAAAGTATCGTCAATCTACTTAATGTATTAAAAAATATTTGATCTGAATTACCTAATTCAGATCAAATAGTCACCTCCTGTATCATAGAACATTGTAATAATACACGGGACAAAAATCACATTCTAAACAGGATACATACGCCTGTGTGCGTGAAAATAGATATAGCACGCTAAATGTAGGTCAGAATAGGATTGTCAAAAATAGTACAAAATAATAATTTTTCAACTTTGTATGAGAAAATAAAGTAACTGTCTCCGTTTCAAAAGTATGTGTATATGGTTTGAAATGTGTTATAGATTAAGCCCTTAACGTATTGTTTCACCGGGCACCAACACCCTGTATATATTATACATCACCTTAAAATTATTATCCATAGGTGAAATTTAAGAATTTAAACCTCATTTGAAAATTTACTCCAAAGTAGGTACTACTCCTATTCTGACCTACATTTAGCGTGCTATATCTATTTTCACGCACACAGGCGTATGTATCCTGTTTAGAATGTGATTTTTGTCCCGTGTATTATTACAATGTTCTATGATACAGGAGGTGACTGCCGGCTTTAGTTTTTAGCTGTTGGTGTAGGTCAGTACGGTAGGGTTGATCATGCACAAATTAACACATAGTTTTGATTAGTTATATATAGTTATGTAAAGTTTTGATTACTATTATGCCTAGAAAACCCAGACTTGGTGGATGGCTTGTACATCAAGTATACTATTTGCTGTGAAAGTATTGTTTCATCGGATTGTAACACCCTGTATATAAATATTATAATGTGAACTGTTCACATTATTACATGATTAAAAATACAAGGGCATACCATATAAGAAAATATAACTAGACACAAAGTATTTTGACTCACTCCATTGAGTCTGACGATCAAAATCATAAAACGTTAACAAACTTCAATACATAGTATAAAACAAAGTCGCTTTCGCTGTATGTCTGTATGTATGCTTAGATCTTTAAAACTACGCAACGGATTTTGATGCGGTTTTTTTAATAGATAGAGTGATTCTTAAGGAAGGTTTGTATGTATAATAAATGCATAATATAGTAGAGGAACACTGATAAATTTAAAGGTTTCTAATGTGATGTCGTAAATAAGCACGTTTTTTGCGCTTATATTGCAAACGCTGGCTGAACCCTACGAGATTTTTTTTTTTTTTTTTTTTTAGTTGGAGGAAATCACCGGATCCCCGCCCGCCCCGCGGGCGGGGTATGTGGGAGTTGAACCTCACTAAAACCTCCAACCGCTCACACTCAGCGTCCGAACCCCGGCTGAGGCCAGAACCCAGCACGGGGTTATGAGGGACAGGGCGACGCGTTACGCCATCGGCATTCTTTCCCGTCACTCCGTCCCCGGACGCCGAACCGGTAGCCGCCGGCGAATACGGCCACCGGCTCTCTCGGTCGGCGGGCTTTCCGAAGCCCGCCAAGATGGGACCGCGTGTCACCCTCCCACGGAATACCCCGCTGGGTCAGGACCAGCGTGGGTCGGGGAGTACGCGGTCTACCATCCCCCGGTTGCTCTGACGTAAGGGCGTGTTGAGCGAGACACGGCACCTTCTTGGGTCCCCGCTCGCACTCGCATGCGTTGGGGACCCGAAACTCTTAGGGGGCCAGAATCCGGGCCAGACCCCGGTCCCGACCCCCTGCTCGACGGCGGCGGGTTTCTGCGTAGAGAGAAGAGCTTTCTCTCACACGCCCCGCCGCCTGCTTCTGCGAGATGGTGGACTCGCAGAAGTCGAGCATCGCCTTCCAGGACTCGTCGCTCTCGAGCATCGACGCCACGACGCCCGGAAGCGACAAGTCCGGTCCTATTTGCATGACCAGGACACAACGCTGCCGCTCCCAAGCGGGGCACAGCGCGAGCGTATGCTCTGGTGTGTCCTGGTCACACTCTACACAGTGATGGCACCTCGTCGTCGGCTCTACCTGAATCCGGTGCAGATACCGACCGAAACACCCGTGCCCGGTCAGCATCTGCACCATCCAGAAGGTGAGGCGTCCCTTGCCACGACCCACCCAATCCTTTAGGACGGGGCGGATCGCCTCGACGGTCCGTAGACCCCAGGTGGGGTTGGCCAGCCGTCTCTCCCACGACTCCATTACGGACCGCCGAGATTGGACCTTCCGATCGCGGACCGCTTCCCGCAGGGGACGCACTACGCCCCGGGCGCGGAGGTCGCATCGCCAGCGATAATCGCCGGTGATCGCCTCCGCCTCCAGATCCCAGGGCGGCGTCCCCGCCAGCACACACGCCGCCTCAAAAGCGACGGTGCGGTACCCACGGATGACCCTAATGGCTACGATGCGCTGTGGCCGGCGCAGGCGTCGGGCAAGATTTGCCGGAACGCGAGGCTCGGCCCAGACGGGCGCACCGTATAGGGCCATCGAGCGCACCACCCCCGCATAGAGGCGGCGCACTGCGTGGCTGGGCCCCCCGATGTTCGGGAGCAACCGACCCAAATGGCCGGCCGCCCTCACCAATCGGGGGACCAGGTCCGCGAAATGGGCTCGAAAGGTCCAACGGCTATCCAACAAGAGGCCGAGGTACTTCAACTGCACCCCGACCTCAATCTGGACGCCTCCAACCATTATGTGGGCGTCGACTGGTGGCGCCGTCCGAGGCCCCCGAAACATCAGGGCCTGGGATTTGTTTAGCGCCACGTCGAGGCCCAACCTTCTTATTCTGCCGACGACGAGGGCCACCCCCGCTGTGGCAAGACGGGCAGACTCTCCGAAGTCATCCCCCCGGGCCACGACCAAAGTGTCGTCTGCGTAACACACGACGCTAAGGCCCGGGAGGAGGGCGCCCCTCAGCACCCAGTCGTACCCGATATTCCACAGGAGAGGTCCGAGAACGGACCCCTGTGGAACACCGCGCACGACCTGGAACCGGTGCAAGGTCCCACCGTACCCGGTACATTCGACCGACCTGGCCTCCAGGTAGGAGCCGATCAGCCGGCGGAGATAGAGGGGCACTCCATGCCTCTCCAGTGCCCCCCCAATCACGGACCAGGGCAGGGTGTTAAAGGCATTGGCGATGTCGAGCGACACCGCCAAGGCCACCCCACCCTGGGAGACGGCCTCCTCCGAGAGGGCCCGGACACGCAGAATGGCATCTACGGTCGAACGACCCTCCCGGAAGCCGTACTGCTCCGCCGACAGATCGGGTCCAACCCCGACCAGGTGCTGAACGATGCGGGCTGCCAGAACGCGTTCCAACAATTTGCCCACCTCGTCCAGCAGCACGATGGGACGGTAACCGGCGGCTGAGTCCGCCGGGCGCCCCTCCTTACGTAGGAGGACCAGTCTGCCCGTCCTCCAGAGCGAGGGAAACCGTCCCGACTCCAGGCAGGAATTAAATAGCCTGAGGAGTCGGTCCCCTAGGGCATTGATGGCCAAGGCCAGGACCCGGCCGTGGATGCCGTCCGGGCCGGGGGCCGTGTCTTTCGCGCTCATTTTGACCACGGCCACATGGAGCTCATCTCTCGTAATGTGAGGCACCTCAGCAGTGGCTTCACCGCCGGTGTGATCCGGCGGCTCACCCATAGCAGGCGGAATAAATCCATCCTGCTCCTGCGGGAACAACGTCGAGACGATGTCCCGCAGCTGCTGAGGCGGGAGACGCTCGGTCAGGGGAGGCGCCCACTGGCGCAACTTTCCGCGCACCAACTTGTACGGGCGCCCCCACGGGTCGTCGTCGAGCGTCTCCAAGAGAGCCTCCATGCTCCTTTCCTTGGCCTGCTTGATGGCCAGCCGCATGGCGGTCCTCGCTTCCGCGTACTCGCCATACAGCCGGGCCTCCTCCTCCGCGAACGCGACAGGATCGTCGCGACGCGCGAGGATGCGGCGGCGGTGTCTGGCGCACCGGCGCCTCGCCCGGACGCATGCAGCACGAAGCTGCGCTATCTCGGGCGACCACCAGTACGCCGCTCTATCCGGAGGCCGAGGGCCGACCCGGGGCATCGAAGCATCACTAATGCGATGCATCGTGTCCCGGAGCCACAGCGCCTCGACCTCGACATCGACTGGATGTGGACGCATAGGCGTCCACGCCGCCACCGTGGAGGCTTCCACCAAGCGCTCCTTATTCAGGAGCTTCAATGCCCACCTGGGGAGTGACCGGGGTGCAGTCCCCTGGGCGACCGCGGTTTCCGTGGAGGCGGAAAGATCGAACCGAATGTATCGGTGATCCGACAAGGATTCCGCCTCCACCAACACTTCCCAACCGCGGATGCGCTGTGCGATGACAGAGCTCGCGAACGTTACGTCCACGATGGACTCGCCCTGCCACCGCACGCATGTCGCGACCGACCCTCTGTTTATGACACAGAGCCCGGCCGCGACCGCCCACTCTTCCAACAGCCTACCCCGAACGTCCGAGCGGGGGGACCCCCAGGCGACTGACTTCGCATTGAGGTCCCCCGCAAGTATCACAGGACGGGGAGCGGAGCGCTGAGTGATCGCTCCGAGCCCGTCCAGGAACTGCTCGAACTCGTGAGTAGGCCGATTTGGAGAGAAGTACACCCCGATCACGACGGTACCTTCTATCTTTACCGCGACGAACCCGGATCCCCTGGCCACCATTTCCAGGGGCGGGATCGCCGCGGATCTCCTTATATGTATGGCCGCCAAGCCGCCCTCGTCCCCGAACCAGCAGTCGTCCGCTGGGGGAACAAAGTACGGCTCGGCGACCACCGCTACGTCAATGGACCACTCCGCCATGCTCTGGACTAACATGTCCTGAGCCCTGGCGGAGTGGTTCAGATTTCCTTGGAGGAAGCGACGGATGCAGTCCATTACGGTTGGACCACATCCATCGCTCCCTCCCCTTCTCCGCCGCCCCCGCCATCGGGCGCACTAGTCGCCACGGCGGGGTCCGAACCGCCGGCCGGTGCTCCCCCGGCCGACTTCCTCTGTTGGCGCCGCTTGGCTTTGCGGCGCCTATTCCGTTCGGTGTTAACACCGGACGGGGAGCAAGCCTTGCCCCCCGCCCGATGATCGGCCCTGCGCCCGGCCGCCGCGCACAGCGCACAGTGCGGCGCGGCCGAGCACGTGGCCGCTTTATGTCCGGTCTGACCGCAGCGGAAGCATAGCCCGCTGCGGTCAACAGTGCTGGTGCACCTGGCGACGCTATGCCCCGTGCCGAAGCATTTGAGGCATCGCCAGGCGCGCGATTCAAGTAGCCGCACGTGGGCTGCGACCCAGCCCACGCGCAGTCTACCGGGGTCCCCAGCCGGCCTTCCGGGCGGAGGGGTGGCCAGGGAGTTGGCGGTCTCCAGCGGGCACCGCACCCAGACAGAGCTGGCCCCGGTGTAGCCTCGGCGAAGCTCGCCTACGGCCACATTTTCCGGGGCACATTTGCCCTGGGCAGCGATGGCCGCCACCACCTCCTCCCTGGTGGTGCAGTCATCCAGGCCGGTCACTCGCAGCTCGGCCATCTTGACCGGCCTGTGCACTCTGACCTCCTCCTCCGGCCAGACGACCCGGAGGCCCGACGCTAGGCGGTCCGCGACGTCACCACTGTCGGCGCCGCCTGGACATTCCAGCAATCGGGCCCCATTGGCCGTGTGCCGGATGCGGAGGCCCTCCTCCGCCCCTATTTTTGCCAAATCGATGGCCGCGCGCGCCTTCGCCATGACGTCGGGGTATGTCATCCCCTTCGCCTGGCCGGCCGGCAGCAGCGTGACCACCACTGCAGCCCGCCGCGGCGCGCGCGACTTCTTTTTGGACTTCTTGTTTTTCTTTCCGGCGGCAGGTGCTCGACCCGCTTGGGGAGCAACCGCGGCCGCCGGAGTCGCGTTCGGGTTTCGGGCAGTCGGCGCTCTCCCCGTTTGGGGGGTGGCCTTGGCCGCTGCCCTCGTCTCAGTCGGTGGCGGTTGGGCCGGGGCAGCCACGACCCTGGCCCGTTTGGCGCCTTTCTTGACCACCTCGGTCCAGCCTTCGTCCATATTGGACGGGGCCGGAGGAAGTGGGCGAGGCTGTGGGGTTGGCGTGGCGGTTTTAGCACCGCCACCCCCGTTCCTCTTCTTGTTCCGGGTCGGACCGGCTGGTCCTGGACCCGGGCGTGTGTCCGGTGAGGCAAGAGCGACGGGACGCGGCGCAGGAGTTTTAGCACCGCGTAGGGCCGTAATTTCAGCCCTGAGTTCGGCAACCTGTTTGCCGAACTCCGCCGTCAGCTCTCGCCTAATGCGGGCAGCCATCTCGGCCGGCGATTCCTCGGCCTGCCGCACTCTGTCCCGCGGCGACGCGAGTCGCGTCCCTTTCTGCCCCGGCAGCCATTCGCCGTCGGCTTCCCTGGCCCGCGCCGGTACCTTGGCCGGCGGCGGGGGAGGAGGTGGAGGCGGCGGTGTAGACCGCGCCGCCCGCGGGGCACGCGTCGCCTCGCGCTCGGTCTCGGCCCGCTCAAAAGCCGCCAGCCTTGCTCTCAGGAGAGCCACCTCTGCCCTCGATCTTTCGAGGTCAGTACGCGTCTCCGCGTCGCGACTGATGGCCTCTGAGATAGCCGGCATAACCCTGCCAGTCTCTTGGGCCACTTTTCGCAGCATCTGCGCGTAAGCCGTATAGCCCTTGGCCTTGCACCTGTACGAGACAGAGGTAACCTGCCGTCTCAGGGCCTCGAGAGCGACGACAGGGCTCCCGTCAGGTTCCCCGTCGAGCTCCCGGTCAGGCTCACCGTCAGTCGTGCGGGCCGACGCAAAGGACGTCGTCGAGCGCGCCGGCGAGACGACGGTTCTCTTCTTCCGCCTCGGGGCAGGCTTCGCCGCGACATCCACTATCGGGATCCTACCCGTCTTTGTCGGCTCGGTGTAGGGCTTGGCCGTGGTGGCCGCCCGTCTGACGAGCCTCGCCTTCCACGACGTCTCGTCGTCGGAGGACTCGCTCGTTTCCGAGCTCCGGCGCGCTGCGGACTTCCGCTTGCGCCGTATGTCTCCTCTCTGCTCCTGCTCCCCGGAGCAGGCGTCGCTCGCGACGGTACTCGCGAGCGACGCCCGCTCCGGTCCTGCGCCAGTAGCATCCTCCGTCACGGGGGCCTGGTCGCCCACCCCCGTGCGGACCTCAGTGATGGACTCAACGTCCATCACTTACCGCGAAGCCGAGGGAATGCTCACATAAATGTGAACACGCTCAGCCTCGCGGTCGCTCTCCCGTCACTGTTTGGCACCACCCGGGGACCACGTGTGGGGTTAGCCTTCTAGGAAGGTGGTAGTCCCACGGACGCCAGTGACGGAGGCCCCCAAAACCCTACGAGATAGACCAAAATAATGTACTACAGTATTGTTCACCTTAAAAAGTTCAACAAAAAAAGTCCGCGATGGTATATGTCTATCTCTTAGGGATAACCCAGCATAACCATTTTTATTCTTTACTAAAAAATGGTTATTTACGAAGTGATTTTAAACAATACAGCATTAATCCTTATCCAATTAAGTACCTTAAATAAATTGTGCATTTATTATAGATCAATATGCTTTTTACACCATGTAATTTAAGTGAATATTACCGAAGATATTACAAATTTAAAATGCAGGGTCGTAGTTGTTTGCGCCGGGCGGCGCGTGTCTATATAGGCTACAATTTTTGAACCCCTTTGTAACGCAGACGAAGTTGCGCGGGTCATCTAGTCTTGTATAAATTACCGAACTTTCTTCATGGAACTCGATCGTGTTGACCAAAATACTAAACATTCCACACTTTCACAACAAACTACTATGAAAATTCGCAACCAAACAACCAAGGTTTTTATAAGACCAAGTTTGGCAAATAATTAAGTGGTACTTCCGCTTCCGGTCTCCCTTATAACGTAGAATACCAAAACTACTTCGAAAGTTTGTCGTGAGCCAAATACCAAGATAACTTATTTATCAATAGGGAAACTCCGAAACGCGTTTACGCTGTTATACGACGAAACTCGTTGAATTAATGATTTTATTCGTGAATTTTTTTTTGTAAAAAAGATGTCAATGTGTTGTTACATTGTTTATGGTTTTGAAATTTAAAGAGTTGAGAGTTCTCCCCCTAATGGTCTCGTATTGGAGAGGTCCATGGGTGAGAAGATTTTAGAAGATCGATGAGATCAATATCTCCCCCTAATGGTCTCGTATTGGAGAGGTCCATGGGTGAGAAGATTTTAGAAGATCGATGAGATCAATATCTCCCCCTAATGGTCTCGTATTGGAGAGGTCCATGGGTGAGAAGATTTTAGAAGTTCGATGAGATCAATATCTCCCCCTAATGGTCTCGTATTGGAGAGGTCCATGGGTGAGAAGATTTTAGAAGATCGATGAGATCAATATCTCCCCCTAATGGTCTCGTATTGGAGAGGTCCATGGGTGAGAAGATTTTAGAAGATCGATGAGATCAATATCTCCCCCTAATGGTCTCGTATTGGAGAGGTCCATGGGTGAGAAGATTTTAGAAGATCGATGAGATCAATATCTCCCCCTAATGGTCTCGTATTGGAGAGGTCCATGGGTGAGAAGATTTTAGAAGATCGATGAGATCAATATCTCCCCCTAATGGTCTCGTATTGGAGAGGTCCACGGGTGAGAAGATTCTAGAAGATCGATGAGATCAATATCTCCCCCTAATGGTCTCGTATTGGAGAGGTCCACGGGTGAGAAGATTCTAGAAGATCGATGAGATCAATACAAAAGTTATACGTAATAATTATGCTATAGAAGATTCTGATGAACGGCCCCTCATTGCCCTCAGGATCATGAGGTTCATAAGTGATGATAATAAAAAAAAGCTTACCATGTGGCCTCGTTTATCTATCTTGCAATAAAAAAAAAAGATTTCAAAACATTTAGCAGTGCTTTGTCTCAAGTATGAATTACTATAAATCCTTAGTGTAAAATTGTGCAACAGCATTTATCAGAAACCAGTGCACCACTTCCCATTAGTGACAGAGACTTCAATATTCAGGAATATCATTAAATATACACGGTTTCTGTTTTGAACTGGGTTATTATAACTTGAAGCTTTTACGACTTTAGCTGCAGATCTCAGAATTATATTATTATGACAAACTGTCGTTAGTGATACAGACATCTTAGAATGCATCAGAATAATGTATGTAGTATAAACAAAAAACACTTATTATTTTTAACATCTTCAGTGACAGTCTTTATAAATACAATAACATACAAATGGCAATGGTAGGCAAAAATCATTCAATTAAGATGTTCCACTTTTTTTTATTTTTGTACATCAATAAATCAACATTAATCTTATAATAACGCGCTATGCATAACCCTAAATCATTATCGCAAACGTCACAAGCCGTTACGATTACATTTTTCCAAGACTTACAAACCGGTCCCCAGTTACATCCCTATCTATGCTAATATGAATTCTGAACTCGATGTCAACATGGGCTTTAACTCTTATCTCATACTCACGATGCCTCCTCAGGCGTGTACGTATAATTGGAGGCAAGAAATTTTGCACATCGTATTTTAGAAAGAGAGCAGATCATAAGTTAGGCGTTATAGAGCGCTATCTATGTCGCACACTGCCATTTGTGACATTAATTTTATTGTCTTCCTTGACTACATAAGTTCCACTACACGTACTTCTTATTTTTTTAGACATATTTACCTTTGCCCATAAACAATGTTTTACCATGCAACGCGACACGAATCTTCGCCCGTTAATTTAGCCTAGCCTTAACTGTACAGCTGACAAACAAATTGATAAATGTCACAAATTGCAGTGTATGACAGTAAAACCGAAGTTATGATCTATTCTCTTTCTAAAACACGATGTGCAAAATTTCTTGCCTCCAACTATACGTAGCTTACATACTTCCATTTCTGACTTTGAACTTCAATTTTCCGCCAAAAAGTGATGATGCCTTCGTACAGCCTTATTTGAGTTAAGTTATTGTCTCACTTTGATGTAACACGTATTTGAATTGTGTATTATTCAACGATGTAAAGTTTGTTTTAAGGAAGGGCTGGCAAAATGTTTGTTTTGTTGTTGTTTTAGGCACACCTACGACATATGTAAATTTTTAAGCGATCCTTAACCTTTTAGACAGCTTTTTTACATCAAAATTGTATTGAAAAATGTGATTGTTAATCTAATAGCAAACAGTTGTTTAGTTAGTTCAATTAGCGTTTAAAATAGCCTCATATTGATGATTTTACTGAATAGTTTTTAATTTTATTATGTATTACAGTAGCACAAAAAATGCGCTAGTAAAGACCCAATAAAATCACAATCAATCTTAGTTACAACAGATTTATAACGAGATACACATACTTATAAAACATATTTAATACTCTTCCTAGTCTAGTAAAATTAAAAAAAATGGAAACAGACTCTAAAAGATCGTGAATAAAATTTTCCAGTGCACGAACACGAGTGTTACCGTGACAAGGCCTGATAAAATATTTTTTGACATCCAGTCGTGTCGTTTGCGTGGAACCGACAATCGGAACCGAAGCCTTCTCTGTTATATTTTTATCTTTTTTTGTGGTACCGTGAAATATTCGTTTCACAATTGTATGAACTATGTCGAGTCCTTTTTGACTGTTGTAGTACTGTTTTATATTTCTGATACTTTTTTTAGTGTTTCGATACATTTTTAACAATTTCCAAAAAGGTTATCATGGTGACTGTACGTTTAATTTTAATCATTACCATATGTGATTATTGTCGAAAGAAGGATTATTATGATGATCAGGATTGGGATGACGACGATGATGATGATGATGATGATTTGAATGGTGATGGTGTGATTAGCGTGTGGTCAATTTCATATCTGAGATGTGCTTTCGAACAAAATTTATGCTTTGTTAGCTCAGGTTTTTTTATAACTTACACCGGTTTTGATGATCCTTTGTTCGATGGGCCTCAACGGCATTTGCAGAAGAATTGATGAATCCTTTTTTATTATAATTATATTATATTTATGTTATTTTTCATTCATTTTTGGAACGAAGTTCCTTGTCGCGCGTTATCGAAAGGGGGCTAGACGGAAATTCTTATGAAAAAGTTGTCACGACACTTTTTTTGTTTTAAATGATTATCGCTAGATGGCGCTGTGATTAAAATATTTTAAAACAATTCCTTATTTTGTTTTATTTGACTAATGCTAGATGGCGCTGTGATAAAAATGTTATTATAATGTAATAATATAAGAGAGATAGAGACAGACGTTTTAAACTAACTAATTATTATAACTTAAAAATATAAAAATTTATGACAATTCCCTCACTAATTAATCGAAAGGAACTTCGTTCCATCCGGGTGTCCCTTGACACCTCTCAAGTTTTTATTTGTAAAATATTGTCAAGCATCGATAACTTCTTTCACACCTACAAAACAATTTACTACCAGTATCTACGCTAACAAAACTAAGTTATCAACAAGTAGAATATAACTTTAACACAATATAAGTTCTCGTTCAGTCATTAACGGTAATGTAATACAGTGTTATTTGAAACTGTAGAACAAAACAGACTCGTAGTTTCACATTGTCTCTGCATTTTCAATTCGTTGCAAATATAATTGCGGAAGTTTTCTCCCGGGGCTATGCACGTTGTACCCTTAGAATATATATAACAGGAGATAACACGGCTAACAAAATGAAGAGTAGTTTTAGCACAGATTAACAAAAATACATTTTAAAAATCCACTGGTTAACCTAGCCTGTGGTTTTAGTATATAGAATAGACAATGAATTGACAAAGGCGCACAATATTATATAGGGTAGTTTTTAAATTAATATGGGTCTTTGCGTGTATTCATTTAATAGATTTTTTTTTACCAGTTGAATAGTCCTATTGGGTTCTCCCTATCTATATAGGGAATAAGCCTATGCTTCTGCCTATATCCAGCAGTGGACTCATGATGATGACGATAGTAATGAAGTATTATGTGTTTGACGTGTCTGGGTGTGTATGTCTGTGGACTCGTAGCTTCCAAACGGATAAACCGATTTTGATTTAGTTTCTTGTATTTTAATTGTAAGTTAGTCGAAAATATTCTAAGTTCTTGATGAAAAATTTCATCAAGAGATGATTAAATAACCAAAGATCATCTGCTACAAAATTGTGAATTTTTCAATATTGATACCAAAGAAAATTGGTTAAGGTTAGGTTTGGGAAGAGCTTGACTACTGTGATACATTATGATGGTCTGAAGACTATAATACGCTCTCGCCATACTAAAATTACAACATATCATGTTAATTTTTAGTCTGTAATCAGATAATATAGTTTAAATGTAATGTAGACTATCAATGATTAGTACATAAGTTTGATTTGTGTATCTGAGGGGTGGAAGCCTGGTGATCCATAACACAGGTCTAACCTAGCTTGGACGCCAGTCTCCTACACTACATCATGTTAGGTTATCATTATGATGTACTATTTTACTTTTGTAAATTATGTTTAATTGTGGGAGAAAATAAATAAACATTCATTCAAACATTCAATTTTCTTCTCAACTATCCTGTTGTATTTGCTCTAAGGTTGTACCACGTCGTACGGACGGTAAACATGAATTTAGATAGTGTTTATATTGTTCTCGACAGATGTACATATGTGATTATGTAAACCGGTGCTTCCACGTATGATACCGTGTAGTACTACTATTTATGTCGCGTTTTTGAGCACAATGCATCAATATTTTGAGCCTTAAATGGAAGAGGGAAAATGTTCCACAAATGATGTGACGATTAAGAATGCCGTAGTGCGTAACGCGTCTTGCCGCCCCGTATAACTCCGTGCTGGGTTCTGACCTTGACTTGGAGGTTTAAGTGCAGTAAAAAAGTGGTGATACCTTGTAAATCAAATAAATGCAATATATCTCGGTCTTTGTAGCATTTTTAAACTTATAGTTTAGACAATAATTTTATTTATCATATAACCAACACTGTCCTATAACTTGGTCAAGTGAATTCAAACTCGTTAGTGTCGAAAGACGGAACTAAATTATGAAACTTTCTTGCAAGTTAACGTGTAAAATATTCGAGGCACGACCACGGCTCAGATTTCAGAGTCTCTCTAAAATAACTCTAAAACGACTAGTCCTTCTTTAGAGCTAAAAGAGTTATCTATACATCCATACATACTGCGATATTTAATTGATTGAGTTGCAGCAATTCGGTATCAGATATTTCGTTGTTGTTGCAAACGTCACGATCACGAGAAGACTGGATACTGCGGGTCGACTTAAGAGCAAAGAATCCGTTAAGAGAAAAGAAGCAAAGACGGTAAGAACCCGTTGAAAATGCATGAAAGTATTATAGAAAACCGCGAGTGTCTGCATAAGTTATCCATAACATAGTATCGTATTGGAAAAATCTAGAAACTAGTTTTAATTTAAATTCATTTTATAGTGCGTTTATAAAATACATTATGAATGTCTTTAATGAAATAAGTTGAATTTTTTTTATTATTATGCAGGCAGCCAACGTGTCACGAAATTAGAAGTGATTCCGATTGGTGACCTTCGTGACATAGAAAATAATTTGTGAAAAGAAACACTTTCTTTTTCATACCCACTTTTTTCCGGTATTGTTATTTATATTTATTTATTTTTTATTTATTTATTTATAAAAGCCTTTTTACACTGACCTTACAAATATATTTCAACTTAAAAACTAATTATAACTTTAAAAATAACCAATACTAACCTTGTGAAGGCAGAAAAAGAAAAACTGCTAAAATATTTGGACCTGGCCCACGAGGTGACCGACATGTGGCGTGTTGAATCGACCATCATTGTTCCGATCGTTGTATCTGTGCACGGTCTAATAGCGAAAAGCTTCGACCGTCATCTAGAGAAGCTTTCGCTCCCCGGCTGGGTAAAGGGCCTGATTCAGAAGGCGGTCGTTCTTGACACGGCGCGTATTGTGAGGAGGTTCCTCTCTCTTGAGCCCTGACCACTGATGGCTTGGGTCGTAGACTCCGCCTGCAGTGGCCCTCTGTTTTTTATATTGTATTTTTAAATTTATTTTTTTGTAATGTTTTTTTAAAAATATAATGTAAAAAATAAGCTAATAAATGGATAGGAACCAATACTAAACTAAACTAAGCATTACTAATCCTAAACATAACATTAAATAAATATTTCTCATTACGTATCAGCAATTCGGTTGTCAGGTTGTCTTTCGACATAGGCCTTCCCTAATATATTCCACTCCTGTCTGTTACGTGATAATTTTCTCCATCCTTTTGGTAGGTCCGGTATTGTAAAAGGTCATAAATATGCTCGCATGACTTCTTAGTAATGAATAGATCTTACTTCACAGATTATTATGCATTTCCAAAGTCATATTATCATTATTTACGACCCATTTTTATAACAATCCTATGCTTGTTATAAATGCAATGCTGTATGCAATAAAAGTCCAACTATATCCCTCCTAAAATATGTCCTTAATTTTCCTCTAATCGCCGTAATGTTCTACGATACTAAACTACTGCCTTTATTTCCGAGGCTCTACTTGAATGATGACCACAATTTTGCAAGGAAAGAACGCAATTTAATTCTATATGAGCTCGAACTTGCCCTAGTAACCTTACGCCGAAATACCGCGACCATTTTAAATGGACTGGCTCCGACCAATCTCTAATACTAAAAGCATATCTTTTTTATTTGGTTGTGTTTCCTACACTCGAGGAGGCGTCCAGTGATGAATGATACACAGTCGTACTACAGTGACGTTGTTGTGGAGGCCTCCTTTTTTTGGTAGTATTACACGCTATCATCCCTTTTCGAACAAATGTCCGTCAATATAGGCAATGGTGATGAACGATGGATGAGGATGGCCCCCGAAGCCTTCGGATTAAGGTATTGAGTACGCTTTCAACTTTAGATTTAAGATCTATACGGCTGGTTGGGTCGGCGAGTGGTTTGCTTTGAAAAATGATGCTCAAGAATTTTGTTGTAGATTTATTTTTGCGTTAAATGCTTTTTTTGTACTTGATTTTTTTGGTATCATGAACAATCAAAGCACAAGTAATGTGAATAGCAATTGTATTGTTTTTATTTTAGCTATTGCGATAAATAAAAGAGTACTTGAATTTTGATCGATAATTTTTAGCTAGTCACAAATCATGATTTTTTTTTGTGAGATAAAACTAAAAGTTCTCTACCGTAAATAAATTCAAAATAATTAATAGAAAGCCTAATCGAAGTATACAAAAATAAATAAAAATACAAAAATATTGTATACTCCAACAAAATGAAGAATTAAAACCAAATCTAATACCACTCTCAGGAGGATTTTAAGGGCTTTTTGGAGATTTAAATGAGTCTAATTTCAAGTCTACGTCAAACTAAATATGTTTCAGACGCCTCTAATCTTTTGTGTACGATTATTTCTCGTTGTTTTCAAGCACATTTTAGAAATTAGATTTATGATTGGGTTGTCTAATTACATAAGTAAATTAGATTTCAGCCACACAAAAGCGGAGTTTCCAGATGATGGCTATGGAATACTGAGATTAGAGGCTGAAAGACTACATGATTGCTTGACGCACATATAAGTAGCAGTAAATTGGACTTATGGACGTTTTCAATCGTATATTGAAATGAAAAACGTGGCCGGTGGCAATAAAAAACTGAAGTTTTATGATGAATGTACTTAGTGATGAGTGTATTATAGTGCTTGTGATCCATGATTATTTTTGTTAGACAGGAGGAATTCCACCAGCCTCTCACACTTAGCGTCCAAATACCGGCTGAGGCCAGAACTGTGATCCATGATTATCGCATATATTATACTCATTATTAGTCTGCTAAAACTGGAAAAATATTATTACTGTAAGATATTTAACAATATTTTAGTGACGTCAAAGTCAGCAAGTGTAAAAATCCGACTTCATTAAACCCTATCTATAAACCTTTTAAACGGCAAGCTAATTTAATTCTCTGCCTAATTAACATAGAAACTGCATCTGCTCCTAACGAGCTCGATTCTCTATTCCCGAAGGATGTCGTTGTTATTAGGTTAGTGTAAATGTTAATTAACCGTTTGAAATTCAAATGTGAGCTGCAGACTTCGGTGCAGACAATGTCAATACCAATTAGCGTCTCCTGCGGTTCTTGTTTTGTTTTCTCAAGTAATATTGGCTGTATATTTGTAGATTTAATTGTTATCTTCTTTATATTTTTTCTGCTTCTTGTATACTTTATCCTATCCATATGTCACCAATGCCTGGTTTGCTGGAAGAAAACTCAAATATGAGTTTAACCCTTTCACGCTCACAGGAAATATTTTTCCCTTATTGATTATTACTGAATCGATATTTTTTTAATGAATGTCTAACGTAGGTACGTTGTGTTAAAATGTTTCCCATGAAATTAAAAGGAAAATTAAATTTTTACACCCTACAATGTTTTTCTAGTGATATTTCTTACTTTACAGAATAACTTAAATATTGTGTAGTATTCGCATATTTAGTCTCAGCCATCTTATTGTCCTGAAAGGGTTAAGCTCGCCATTTTACTTGCTTTTTCTATTTCAATGTGTCATATAATTGTTATATATACAATAAGGTGTAAAAAAAAATAAAGTATATTAATTGCCTAATACTGGCTGCCTAATTGGCTGCTAAAAACGAAGGGAGTGTTTTTACCTAATTTTAAATGTATAGCCTATGATACTCACAAATAAAGGAGGTTCTATCCTAAATCTTTATAATAATAGTGAAGATATTAATCCATACATTCATCAATTACTTAATATAGGCATCATTTAGAAATCGGAATTCCGAACGCGACCCTGGTTTGATGATATATAATATCATCATCAACATTAATCTCATTAATCTGTGGTAGTAGTACCTATAGATAGGTATAGAACAAAAAAAAAGAGTTTTTATTTTATTTATTGCATTTCGATGGTAAACATCTATACTAATATTATAAAGCTGAAGAGTTTGTTTGAACGCGCTAATCTCAGGATCTACTGCTCCGATTTGAAAAATAATTTCACTGTTGGAAAGTCCATTTATCGAGGAAGGTTATAGGCTATATTTTATTTTCAAAAAAATTAGGAATCCTCATGAAAATATCGAATATGTAACAAAAGGTGAAAAATCGAAAACCTATTTATGCGTACGCTGCAAAAACTATTGACAATAGCACAAAATGATGTATTACGGGTTTTTAGATCTTCTAAAGATAAACAAAAAAGTCCGCGACAGCATAAATCTAACTATCATAGTTTAGTCACAATAACCGCTTTTATGTTTATAAAAATAGTATTTCGTCCCGAGATTGAATTTAACGTTAAATGAGTATCGTTATATTAACCCTTATCCAAATTAAGTATTATATTATCAAGAGTACTAATGTAGAAGTAAATTATTTTTTGTTTATTCCAATCGGAGTTTTCGTTTAGAAGTTATCACGAGTATAATACTGTTTGAACCCCTTTGTAACGCAGACGAAGTTGCGGGGGTCAGCTAGTAGTAAATAATTCAGAAAATCCATTCGTCTATTTCTTGATATTTAAATGCAATATCGAAAACAATCGCGTCTTTGTTATTCAAACTATTCAAAACATTTTCAAGTCATAAACTATTGCGTTCCAAATACGTAATTGGCTTTCTGTCACAGGATATAAGGATGGATGACTAACGACTTTGAATTAGGACAACCTTCGATCAATTATACTAGATCCACGATAGAACGTAGAACTTACACTATTACTAAACGGGTTCTTACCACGATTATTCTTAATTGAGCGGTCCCGATATTTCAGTACTGTTTCAAGCGTCATGATCACGGGAAGACTGAGGAACTGTAGGTAACTTTAAAGAAATTTAGAACGTAGAACACTACTAAAATCAAAGATTGGTAGTCTTTGGATGTCATTGGCTTAACAAGCGCACGTGTAGTGTAATAGCCTGAGAGCTATTGCCCATCTTTGGGTAGATATTTGAAGCAAGCTGAAAACCTGGTGTTCGATCCTCGTTCGACTTACGGTAGGTAGTTCGAGTAATCGACGATACTCCACTGCCTAATATATTGCATAAAAGAAGAATGTTGTCTTCACGACTAACCGCTTCCGTGAAGCATGATACTGGCCGGTAACAAGGGCCGGTCGCGGCCATCTTGACCGAAGTGTGGCCTACTCGATTTAGCAGAGAAAAAAAAAAGACAATTTGACGTAACAAGGAAAAAAGCTAAAAATAGATAATCGGACGTTCCGAATTAAACAAAACTAATTGAATACTACAAAGATAATAAGTTTGATCATCATTGCCACCTTCTACATCATCCCACGAGACTACAAATGAAGACTGCAATAATATTAAGGTAAGTGGAGTGCTGCTATCTACCACATTATTGGACGAGGAGCGAATATTACTTCACACCGTATATCTTAAATTTCTATAACATACAGTCCACTCTTCAACATTATATAAACCAGCTAAAACTCTTTCAGTTAATGTGTTTAATTACGCACACCTGGTCTATAGTTCTCCTGATATTGTTTGAAGCAACTTGCAATTTATACAGGGTGGATCTGTAACTTTGGACAATCTGACGTGGGGTGAATGTCCTGTTGAAATAAAACTTAGAACCATTTTTATTTTAGGAATGGGATAAAAAAAATCGTCATAGTATGGAATGGATAGTCGTAAGTTTTCCATACAATGTCAAAGTTTAACCGATCCAAAAAATAAAAATGGTGCTAAGTTGTATTTCGACAGGTCATTCACCCCACGTCAGATTGTCCAAAGTTACAGATCCACCCTGTATGTTGTAGTTTTATGTTACTAAAATATGAAAACATTAAAGCCAGTATAGCAGTTTAAGTTGCCTAAAATACCTACTCAAAAATTGGCACTAGCTTTCGGGTCATATCATCAGCAAAGTTGTCTGGAAGAGATCGCTCTTAGCGATAAGACCGCCCATTGCATGTATTTTTTTGCTTTATTTTCTGTACGTGTTATTTTCTGTTTTTTGTATGCAATAAAGTGTATTCATTCATTCATTCATTCATTCATTCATTCATTCATTCATTCATTCATATCTTATAATTTTTTTTCCTAACGTAACGCGCGATAAGGAACGTGTTTTAAAATATTTTGATCACAGCACCATCTAGCGATAATCATCTAAAACAAAAAAAGTGTCGTGACAACTTTTCGTAAGAATTTTTTCCGTCTAGCTCCCTTTCGATAACGCGCGATAAGGAACTTCGTTGCAATAGGACATCTTATGGATTCTCAAATCAAATCATTTATTTTAATAAAAACACAGTATCACAAAATTCTAGTATTGCTTTGGGTCTCGCACTAAGCTCAGTCGCTGATGATTGTTTTACAATTAAATCTTTAAGACATTTTATAAAACATTTGATGTTTAGTGTATCTAATTAGTTTGGAGGCACTATTCATTACAGTGTATCTAGTAATATTAGATCAATGAGTATAACAGAGATTACACGGATTCCGAACATCCTCTTTATAATCAGAACGAGGTGGATGACAAGTATTGTTCTTACTCGTAATAAGTTTGGATACTTATATTGTTTGTGCTTCATTTATTTCGTTCTTGTTGATAAATTCTTTCTGTCGTTTATCTGTAATAAGTAATACTTGTAGTATATATTATTGTAAGTAGGTTTTACATCTAATAGCTAATAAAAATATAAATAAAGGGTGTGGCGACCAATAATAGCGCGCGAGATCCTGAATCGCGGTTATAACATTTGCAAAAATCTTCGCATATATACGACATCTGAAATCTACTACAGTGGGCTTCGGCCTGTCCGGCCATAATTGTGGGTATTGATGGTATTAGACCAAAGTGAGATCTCCGACCGGGCGAGGTGGCACATGCCCGGTCGGTGTTATTGGTCGCCACAAAGGGCTTGCACGTTAACAAAGGTGCTTTCCATTAACTATGTTAACCACTCAACTGCGAACTGCGTCAAAATTGATTCGTTTACTTATTCCAAGTCTGAGGCAGGAGTCAAAACTGAAACTTGTTTTGTTTACATTCAATTATCGTCTCGTATTTTACGGAGATAATACATGACGGCGTAAATAGTGTGTTGAAGTGTAATGACGTTGTAATTAGTTGATGTTCGTTTTGTTTTGTCAGGAATGACGTCACAATGTTCACTTGAACATTTGATGATCAATACTTATGAATAAAAACGTCAAAATAACGAGTTTTCACAGTTTATTACTTTTACTTCAAGAGGTCCGTTCGCCTCGACGATTCAGACACGAATGAATAATAATAATAGCGGCCAGCGCCTGTATTTATAGCAAGTTTCCACTTCTAACTACCCGCACGGTGAATAGGTTGGTTTCCCTTGTTATCAGCCCGTCATACATTATTGCCCCAAATGTAACACAGGGTAGCTAATTAATAAATAATTATAAAAATATTAGGCTTAATTTAAAATTGAAATATTTTTAAAAAGATATTCAAAAGGGTAGCGATTCCGAACGAATTACGAGTGAGCGCTCCCGTTTCATAACGGACACAGACGGTATATAGGTAGGTAATGTGATAAATAAATACATAACAACAGAAAATAATTGTTCAAAGGAGAACGTTAACAGCAGAATCTCTAATTATTTCATTTTTTAGTCTTTTTTGCATGATATTTTTCTATATTAAACTACAACTACACTACTACAAGAATTACGTCTTTGAAATGGCAATGGACACAAGGTCGACCGGCGACCTAGTCAGGATCGCGGGAGGTAGCTGGATGCGGACAGCGCAGGACTAGTCGATGTGGCGAGGTTCGGGGGAGGCCTATGTCCAGCCGTGGACGTGTATAGGCTGATGATGAACGAATGAATGAATACTATAACTGCACGAGTTTCCTCTTGCTATAAAAATAAGATGAAGATGAAAATGAAAATAACTTTATTGACCACTTTTGTTGATACAATATTAATTTGAATTCCCTGTTCCTTAAAGTAGGCTTATCGCCTGTGTCTTAAGGGACAGTTCCTTCCCGTTTCAAGTCGACATAATTTGGTACATACAAGAATGGTTACAAAAGTTACAAGTGAACTTAAAAAAAGATAATAAACAGAAAAAAAGCAGATTACAAAATCACAATTTAGTAGTAAAAAAAATAATAATACATAAACGTCTGTATGGGTAAACTTGCGCGCGTGTGTGCGTGTGTGTATGTTTGTGTGTGTATGTGTGTGTGAAAAGATAAGAATAAAAGATAAAATAAGCTTTTCAATTTAAATAAACACGGATAACATTTAGCGTTTACTAATTACAAATTTCGTGTCCAATAGTCACAAATTGGGATAATTCGATTCCTAAATTTCCATTGCCTTGTTAGAACTCGAGTAGCCTATTAATTGAATTGTAATTTAAAGGTCTGTTTCACTAACATCATTGCCACAGGTAAAAATAGGGTTGCCAGATCGTCAAGTCTAAAAGCCGAAAAAAATATCAAATTTGGCCAGACATTTAGTTGAAAGGACACTCTATTTTATTAAGGGTTTTGCGTCTCATTGGATATGGGTAGGGACGAAAACTAAAATCAAGCTCTTTGAACATTACCATACCATTATGAAGTAGGATACAAAATATAATCGCTTACACTATTACTAAACGGGTTCTTTCCACGATTATTTTCAATTGAAAATAAAGCCAAAATATCTAGTTTTGAGGCGGCAGCCGATACTGTCAGTGTGATATGTACGTGTGTGTGGTACGAAATGTGAGTTCGGGTTCCAGTGGTACCGGCAAACGAACGAGAAAGAGGGTAGACAGATTTGTCTGCTCTTAAATGACTTACCCGCAGTTCTTCAGTCTTCTCGTGATCATGGCGCTTGAAACAGTGCCGAAATATCGGGATCCGATCCTATTTACTTAAAAATCCGTAAAAAAAACTTGAAAGGTGTCATGGGGCACCCGAATAGAACGAAGTTACTTTCGATTAAAATATATCTTATATTTTTTTTCCTAACGTAACGCGCGATAAGGAACGTGTTTTAAAAGATTTTGATCACAGCGCCATCTAGCGATAATCATCAAAAAAAAAAAGTGTCGTGACAACTTTTCGTAAGATTTTTTTCCGTCTAGCCCCCTTTCGATAACGCGCGATAAGGAACTTCGTTCCAAAAGTACCTACGGTAACCTTTTAAATCAGCAAGTTTGTATTAATGAATATTGGTGATATCAAGCTCGCGTACTTATTCGCACGTGTGTCACTGACTTTACCATCACGGTCCGAATAGTGAAATCGAATGCGTCCGTTGATGCCACTTCCACGACCCTCGTCGTTTGAAGCCGGAGCTGTCACGCAGTAATAGCGTTCGTTTGGGAAACTAATCGTATGGAATTTGTGGAGTAGATGCTTTTAACTGATTTTAAATGAGGGTATTCGGCTGTTTTGATGTTTAATTTGTGCAGAGTTTTTCTTAGATTAATTAGGATGTTTAGTCATTTTTTACTTTCTTTAAATCTGTAAGTCCTACTCTTAGTTTAATTACCATATAAGATTTCTTATAGAGATAATTCTTTAATAAATCTTAGCTTACTTTTCAAAGATTTTTATAGCTTCTTCTTACCAAATTATTTTAAATATAACTCTTTCGATGTTCAAGTTAATTATCACTTCTAAAAACTACAAAAAGTCAACAAAAACGAAATAAACAGTTTCCTTTTCAATTACAAAACTAATCAACAACATCTTAGATAATAGTTTTCAATTAATATAAGCTACTGCACGTCTTACGCGATATGTTGTAGAGAGTATTAGTAATCAACCCTTCCCGACAGCGCTGGTCTGGTCCAATGAACCTTACTGTTGAGATGAGGGTACGGACTGGATGAAAAAGTATGTATATTCCCTTATCACTTGGTTATTTTCTTAAAATAAATTCTAGTGGTTTATATTGATGTTTACGTTGTTATAATAACCCGTTACTTCCCACTGCTGGGCAAACTGGACTGGGACTCCGAAGAGGGGTTAGGCATAGTCCACCATGGATGCCCAATTCGGATTGGCGACTTCATATAAAGTTTTATTACATTATTAAAATGAAACGTTTGAGATTTCGAAGTCGTAGTGGCTATTTTAGTTATGTAATTTTGAGACTGTAGTCAGTGCTTTGGTCGAAAAGAAAGGGGTGTATCGGTGAGTTATCATTCAAATTATTTAGATGGCAGGACAAATAATATCAATACAAATCAAAATCTGTTATCTTTATTAGAACTACACATTAGCATGTGGTAAGTAACAAAAAAAAACTTGACAGGTGTCATGGGACACCCGAATAGAATGAAGTTCCTTTCGATATCTTATATTTTTTTTTCCTAACGTAACGCGCGATAAGGAACGTGTTTTAAAAGATTTTGATCACAGCGCCATCTAGCGATAATCATCTAAAACAAAAAAAGTGTCGTGACAACTTTTCGTAAAAAAAAATTCCGTGTAGCCCCCTTTAACAACGCGCGATAAGGAACATCGTTCCAAAAATACACTTTTGACATCAAGGGACAACAAAAATCATTTATTATAACCTGCCTCAACCCTGAGTAAGTAAAATAAGAATTTTATTGTATCAGTTCAACATATGTTTGAAAAGTGAACGTACTTCGATGAAGTCGTTGGAACTTGCGTGTTCTATTTACAAAAATGTCTTTGCCAACTTCATGTACTACTTTGACCTTTAGGAAAGTTGGGTAAACCTTTCGAATAGAAAAACGTTTCTGGTGAGATAGAGTAGAAAATTAAGTTTGGCAACTCGATATATAGATGAAATACATACAAAATTCTTTCACCTTTGGAAAGCTACGTTATCCCCGAATAACATAGACTATATTATATTTTTTAAAAAATTAGAGATCCTTACTAAAACTCCAATAATGTAACATAAGGTGTAAAAAAATGACCTGAAAAATTCCTTACGTCGCGTGCACTGCGAAAACTATTGATGATAGAACATAATGATGTAGTATGGGTTTTTAGGTCTTAGTAAGACAAACAAAAAAGTCCGCGACAGCATATCTATCTATCATAGTTTAGTCACAATAACCGCTTTTATGTTTATAAAAATAATATTTCGTACCGAGATTGAATTTAACGTTAAATGAGTATCGTTATATTAACCCTTATCCAAATTAATTATTATGTTATCAAGAGTATTAATGTAGAAGTAAATTACTTTTTGTTTTATTCCAATCGGGCTTTTCGTTTAGAAGTTATCACGAAGTTACGTTTAGAATTATGTGGGTGCAACAGCGGGCCGCGCAAATAATAACGCGACGGCATTGCGAGTACTGTGTGAACCCCTTTGTAACGCAGACGAAATGGGCGGGTCAGCTAGTTTAGAATAAAAATGTTAATAATTAAATTATCATCGTTTTCATTATTACTAAACGGGTTCTTACCACGATTATTTTAACGAACGAGAAAGAGGGTAGACAGATTTGTCTGCTCATAAATGACCTACCCGCAGTTCTTCAGTCTTCCCGTGATCATGGCGCTTGAAACAGTGCTGAAATATCGGGACCTCTCAATTAAAAATAATCGTGGTAAGAACCCGTTTAGTAATAATGTAAGTGATGTAGATAACCGCGAGTGTTTAAAGAAATTTATCATCGTTTTATTTTTTCATTAACTGACTTTATTTACATAATATCTTAAACATCTATATCCGCATCCGCATTCGCATCCGCGAACACATCAACACAGAACACATAAAACCCGTATTAGTTACTTATAATTATTGAAATGAATGCCCATTAACAAAACATATCCCATATGTTTATTCATCGTTCTTGTTTCAAAGGCGTAACAATGGGAACAAACCCTTCCGTATTAATCAAGTTTCGGTTCCGTGGTTTTAGGAAGGTCATTTACAATGGGAAGTAATGAGGTATTGTTTACATACTGAAAACGCACGTGTAAACGTGTTTAGAATCATTATTAATAATAACTGGGTGTCTGTAGCGTCTGTGATATAATAAGGAATAAATTAATATCTTGATATTAAAAAGAAACAGTAAAATAATGTCGGATTTGATGTAGTCTGTTTATTTTAGAAGCACCAGCTACATTCACACTTGACTCTAATAAAAACAAACATATAATAAACTTATTCAGACTCTCGCGGTTTTCTATAATAATTTCATGCATTTTCAACGGGTTCTTACCGCGATATTTAATTAATTGAGTTGTCTCGATATTTCATCGTTGTTGCCAACGTCATGCTCACGAGAAGACTGGATACTGCGGGTCGATTTAAGAGCAAACAAATCTGTCTACCCTCTTTCTCGTTCGCTTTTGGGTGGTATAAATATCGCGGTAAGAACCCGTTGAAAATGCATGAAAGTAACATATAATACACTTTAGCCCCATCATCATCATCATCACCATCAGCATCATTATCATCATCATCATCAGCCTATAGACGTCACTGCTAGACATAGGCCTTCCTCAAACTTCGCCACAACGACCGGTCTTGCGCTATCTGCATCCAGTGACCTCCCGCGATCTTGACCAGGTCGTCGGTCCACTTTCGCCCCGATTGGATGTAAAACGGAGGGATAGCTTTCATCATTTAAACGAGATAAATGAAACGTTGAACAATGAAATTAAAACGCGACAGTAAATTGTTGGATTTGGTGATCCTTAGAAAATTCTCGACATAGATACATAGATTTTGAAAGCTCATTTTATTAATGTTGTAAATAACTGAATTCGTTTTGGTCAAATCTAAGTTAAAGTTAAATAAAATGAAATGAAACAGTTTGTTTACCAAAAAACAATGTACAACTTAACTAGATGACAATGGTCCCCGCACTAGGTCAAGCCTGTATCGCAGGAAACCGAACAGATTAACAACAACATTGTTATTTAAAGATATTTAGTAAGAGTAACGGCACATTTGTTAAATTCAAATAAACTACAGCAAAAAAAAAAAGAGAATTATAAAATAAATAAATTATAAATCTAATACATTTTGTGCGTTTCAGGTTCGTTTTACAAATATAGCACTTTGTAGTTTTTCTGTTTGAAAACAACGATGCAACTATTAATTCATTTTTCAAAGCGTAGTAACACCTTATTATAACTGAATGTAGTGCGTAAAATAGGGCTCTGCTCCATAATTTATTATACAAAAGTCGATTCAATACTATGTAGAATGGATAATATCTTTCGTTGCTTAGTAAATAACTGCATGCATTCTTTAGTTGTAAGTTGCAAGTGGTCGCTTGTTAGCTAAATAAAAGTACCTATGTGAGGCAACTACAAAATATTTTCCTTTGAAACTTAGTTTATCTAGATGTATAATAATTTTTTGCGTATTCTTCATAACCATTTTATTTTCCTTCCTGAAAAATACAACAAATAAAATTTAGAATAGAAGTAGCCCCCCTTTAAACTGAATAAGTATAAACATTGAAAACAAAGAGGTGCGAACTGGATTTGAACAGCTGAGAACACAAGCCACAGAATAATAAAATAATACAGAAGTCAAAATTACATTGGGTAAATTGTACAGGCATTTGCCTTAAAATTAAAGTTAAGTAAAAAACTGAAGACTCACAATTCGGACCTGCTCAACTTTGTTTACTTCTCAAAAGGAGAAAAGGTTACTTTGGTAGTAGATTACTTATTACGATGATGATTCTTGTCGTATAAAGTATACTTACCAAGTTATTTATAATATAAAAATAAATTGCAAAATGTGTTGGTAAGCGCATAACTCAACAACGCCTGGACCAATTTGGCCAAATCTTTCTTTAAAATGTTCGTTGAAATTCAAGGATGGTTTTTACGAAAAAATCGAATAATTGCCGGGAAAAATAAAAAAAACGGGTCATAGGGTTCACGCAGACGACGTCGCGGGCAGCAGCTAGTTTCTTATAAAATCTCGCAAAGGAGTTATGGACCATATTATGAATCTTGGGTTTTTTTATTGAATTGGAGGAAATCACCGGATATGTGGGAGTTGAACTGCACAAAAACCTCCGCTCACACTCAGCACTGGGTTATGAGGGACGGCGCGACGCGATACGCCCTCGGCATTCTTTTCCATCGCGCGCAATGAATCTTGCGCTTACCCTTTAATGCCAATGCCAGTACATAATGGAATCGCCAACTATAGCTTACAATGTTGAACAATTCCTCACCTAACTGAACAAGACTTCACGACAGATAAGACAATCTTATCAATTATAGGTGAAATCATAGATGAACTTATTCAGACACTCGCGGTTTTCTATAATACTTTCATGCATTTTCAACGGGTTCTAACCGCGATATTTAATTAATTGAGTTGTCTCGATATTTCAACGTTGTTGCAAACGTTGTTCAGATTATCGAGTATGTGGAATCCAGTGCTAAACACAACAGTCACTAAGGGTTCATGCTCAGAGAGTCTTGTAGATACAGTGAGTGTGGTGTGTCGTGATGTGAGTTCAAGTTTCAGTGGTACCACTCAAAAGCGAACGAGAAAGAGGGTAGACAGATTTGTTTGCTCTTAAATCGACCCGCAGTATCCAGTCTTCTCGTGATCATGACGTTTGCAACAACGTTGAAATATCGAGACAACTCAATTAATTAAATATCGCGGTAAGAACCCGCTGAAAATGCATGAAAGTATCATAGATGAAGTTGTGCTATTCAACTGTGCATATTCCAAACACTTTTGTCTTCTGTACAGTACACATTCTGCGGTGTTACACCGTACCTATTGTCTACAGAACACTCGCCAAACTTAATCTCGTTTAAGTACGCAAGCAGTTCCACTATCAGCTGTTTCTTTCTTTTGTAGTGCCTTTATCTTTTACGAATTCGTGCTTTGAAATGTTACGTTTTAATGCTAATGCTTTGCGAATTGTAGGAAATCTTTGTATTGTTTTGTAGCTTGTTGTATTAATATTATGATACAAAATGTGTTTTAGGTGCTGCATATTCAAATTCAAATTCTTTATTCATAACACTGTTATAATTAGTCTAAAATTGCACTTAAGATTTAGTTGTTGCAACATGAATAATTAATTAAATTAAAAATAAAAATTATGATACCAGTTATAATACATAACGTAATACATAAAAAAAAATAATTAAAAAAATCATCATTAAACCTTAGATTTATCTAATATTATGTTTCCGGCATGTTTAGCATCTCCTCGACTGTATAAAATAGGCAATCAAGTAGACATATTTTCAGCCTCACTTTGAACGGTACGCTGACGTAACAGTTTATAAATGAAAACAATGAGTGTGAGGAAGGCGGATTTCTTCCGCTTGAACTCTAAGAACTCTATGAACTTCCATACATTCAATAGTTTTATTATGTTTAAGCCTATTCATTTTTTTATTGGAACGAAGTTTTGGAACGAAGTTCCTTATCGCGCGTTGTGAAATTGATTATCGCTAGATGGCGCTGTGATCAATATCTTTTAAAACAATTCCTTATTTTGTTTTATATGATTAATGCTAGATGGCGCTGTGATCAAAATATTTTAAAACACGTTCCTTATCGTGCGTTACGAAAGGAAATAATTTTTATGATATACGTTTTAATCGAAAGGAACTTCGTTCTATCCGGATGTTTCGTGACCTCTCAAGTTTTTTATTTAATGACAGCTAAACGAGCCTACGACCTACTTAAGTACTGATGGTAAGTAGTTACCGTCGCTCAAGAGCCTCTACAATACTAGAATATTCATTTACTATCAACTATACAGGACTTTTCTGAAACCTTTAAGCCTCTCATAAATGCAGTGTGCACAATTTCTAAATATCTAAATCATTTTTTTTTTTTTTTTTTTTTTTTTTTTCAGTTGGAGGAAATCACCGGATCCTGAACCTCACTAAAACCTCCAACCGCTCACACTCAGCGTCCGAACCCCGGCTGAGGCCAGAACCCAGCACGGGGTTTTGTGGGACGGCGCGACGCGTAACGCTCTCGGCACACTTTTCCGTCACGCCGCCCCCGGACGCCGAACCGGCAGCCGCCGGCGATACGGCCACCGGCTCTCTCGGTCGGCGGGCTATCCGAAGCCCGCCAAGATGGCTGGACCGCATGTCACCCTCCCACGGAATACCCCGCTGGGTCAGAACCAGCGTGGGTCGGGGAGCGCGGTCCGCCATCCTCCGGATGCTCTGACGCAAGGGCGTGCTGAGCGAGACACGACACCTTCTTGGGTCCCCGCTCGCACTCACATGCGTTGGGGACCCGAAACTCTTAAGGGGCCAGATTCCGGGCGAGATCCCGGTTCCGGCCCCTTGCTCGACGGCGGCGGGTTGTTGCGGGGCGGAGAGAAGAATAAATTCTCTCCCTCGCACTCCCCGCCACCCTCTTCTGCGAGATGGTGGACTCGCAGAAGTCGAGCATCGCCTTCCAGGACTCGCCACTCTCGAGCATCGACGCCACGACGCCCGGGAGCGACAAGTCCGGTCCTATTTGTCGGACCAGGACACACCGCTGCTGCTCCCATGCGGGGCAGACAGCGAGCGTATGCTCCGGTGTGTCCTGGTCACATCCTATACAGTGATGGCACCTCGTCGTCGGCTCCACCTGAATGCGGTGCAGATACCGCCCGAAGCACCCGTGCCCGGTCAGCATCTGCACCGCCCAAAAGGTGAGGCGTCCTTCGCCACGACCCACCCAATCCTTTAGGACGGGGCGGATCGCCTCGACGGTCCGCAGACCCCAAGTGGGGTTAGCGATGCGTCGCTCCCACGACTCCATTACGGACCGCCGAGATTGGGCCTTCCGATCCCGAACAGCTTCCCGCAGGGGACGCACTACGCCCCGAGCCCGGAGGTCGCATCGCCAACGATAATCGTCAGCGAGCGCCTCTGCCTCCAGCTCCCAGGGCGGCGTCCCCGCCAGCACGCACGCCGCCTCAAACGCGACGGTGCGGTACCCGCGGATGACCCTGATGGCTACGATGCGCTGTGGCCGGCGCAAGTATCGGGCAAAAGTTGCCCGAGTACGAGGCTCGGCCCAAACGGGCGCACCGTACAGGGCCATCGAGCGCACTACCCCCGCGTAGAGGCGGCGCACTGCGTGGCTGGGTCCCCCGATGTTCGGAAGCAACCGACCAAGATGGCCGGCCGTCCTCACAAGTCGAGGGACCAGCTGCTCGAAGTGGGTTCGGAAGGTCCAACGGCTGTCCAGCACGAGGCCGAGGTACTTAAGCTGCACCCCGACCCCGATTCGGACGCCTCCTACCATGATGTGGGCGTCGACCGGTGGCGCCACCCTGGCCCTGCGAAACCACAGGGCCTGGGATTTGTGTAGCGCCACGTCGAGGCCCAACCTCCTTATTCTGCCGACGACGAGGGCCACCCCCGCTGTGGCAAGACGGGCAGACTCTCCGTAGTCATCCCCCCGGGCCATGACCAATGTGTCGTCCGCGTAACAAATTACGCTAAGGCCCGGGAGGAGGGCGCCCCTCAGCACCCAGTCGTACCCGATATTCCAGAGCAGGGGTCCAAGAACGGACCCCTGTGGAACACCGCGCACGACCTGGAACCGGTGCAAGGTCCCACCGTACCCGGTACATTCGACCGACCTGGCCTCCAGGTAGGAGCCGATCAGCCGGCGGAGATAGAGGGGCACTCCGTGCCTCTCCAGTGCCCCTCCAATCACGGACCAGGGCAGGGTGTTAAAGGCGTTGGCGATGTCGAGCGACACCGCCAAGGCCACCCCACCCTGGGAGACGGCCTCCTCCGAGAGGGTCCGGACGCGCAGAATCGCATCTACGGTCGAACGACCCTCCCGGAAGCCGTACTGCTCCGCCGACAGATCGGGTCCAACCCCGACCAGGTGCTGAACGATGCGAGCAGCCAGAACACGTTCCAGCAATTTGCCCACCTCGTCCAGCAGCACGATGGGACGGTAACCGGCGGCTGAGTCCGCCGGGCGCCCCTCCTTACGTAGGAGGACCAGTCTGCCCGTCCTCCAAAGCGAGGGAAACCGTCCCGACTCCAGGCATGAGTTGTACAGCCTCAGGAGTCGGTCCCCTAGGGCATTGAGGGCCAAGGCTAGGACCCGGCCGTGGATGCCGTCCGGGCCGGGTGCCGTGTCTTTTCTACTCATTTTGACCACGGCCTCATGGAGCTCATCCTTCGTGATGTGAGGCACCTCAGCAGTGGCTTCACCGCCGGTGCGATCCGGCGGTTCACCCATAGCAGGCGGAATAAATCCGTCCTGCTCCTGCGGGAACAACGTCGAAACGATGTCCCGCAGCTGCTGAGGTGGGAGACGCTCAGTCAGGGGAGGCGCCCACGGGCGCAGCTTGCCACGCACCGCTTTATACGGGCGCCCCCACGGATCATCGTCGAGCGTCTCCAAGAGTGACTCCATGTACCTCTCCTTGGCCTGCTTGATGGCCAGCTGCATGGCGCTCCTCGCTTCAGCGTACTCGCCATACAGCCGGGCCTCCTCCTCCGCGAACGCGACGGGATCGTCACGGCGCGCGAGGATGCGGCGGCGATGTCTGGCGCACCGGCGTCTCGCCCGGACGCATACAGCACGGAGCTGCGCTATCTCGGGCGACCACCAGTACGCCGACCTGTTAGGAGGCCGAGGGCCGACCCGGGGCATCGAAGCATCGCTAATGCGATGCATCGTGTCCCGGAGCCATAGCGCCTCGACCTCCACGTCCACTGGGTGTGGACGCATAGGCGTCCACGCCGCCACAGTGGAGGCTTCCACCAAGCGCTCCTTGTCCAGGAGCTTCAATGCCCACCTGGGGAATGACCGGGGCGCAGTTCCGCGGGCGACCGCGGTTGTCGTGGGGGCGGAAAGATCAAACCGGATATACCGGTGATCCGATAACGATTCCGCCCCCACCAGCACCTCCCAACCGCGGATGCGTTGTGCGATGACAGGGCTCGCGAACGTAACGTCCACGATGGACTCGCCCCGCCACCGCACGCAAGTCGCGACCGACCCTCTGTTCAAGACACAGAGTCCGGCCGCGACCGCCCACTCCTCCAATCGCCTACCCCGAGGTTCGGTGCGGGGGCAACCCCAAGCGACTGACTTCGCATTGAGGTCCCCCGCCAGTATCACAGGACGGGGAGCGGAGCGCTGAGTAATCGCTCCGAGCCCGTCCAGGAACTGCTCGAACTCGAGAATAGGTCGATTTGGAGAGAAATACGCCCCGATCACGACGGTATCTTCCATCATCGCCGCGACGAACCCTGGTCCCTTGGCCACCATTACCAAGGGCGGGATCGCCGCGGCTCTCCTACGTGGATGGCCGCCAAGCCGCACTCGTCCCCGAACCAGCACTCATCTGCCGGGGGGACAAAGTACGGCTCCGCGACCACCGCTACGTCAATGGACCACTCCGCCATGCTCTGGACCAACATGTCCTGAGCCCTGGCGGAGTGGTTCAAATTTCCTTGGAGGAAGCGACGGGTGCAGTCCATTACTGAGCTACATCCATCGCTCCCTCCCCTCCTCCATCGCCCCCGCCATCGGGCGCACTAGGCGCCACGGCGGGGTCTGAAACGCCGGCCGGTACTCCCCCGGCCGACTTCTTCTGTTGGCGCCGCTTCATTTTGCGGCGCCTGTTACGTTCGGTGTTTCCACCGGACGGGGAGCAAGCCTTGCCCCCCGCCCGGTGATCGGCCCTGCGACCGGCCGCGGCGCACAACGCGCAGTGCGGCGCGGCCGAGCACACGGCCGCTTTGTGTCCGGTTTGACGGCGGCGGGCGCTCGACCCGGTTGGGGAGCAGCCACGACCGCCGGAGTCACGTTCCTGTTTTGGGCAGTGGTCGGCGCTCTCCCCGGTTGAGGAGTCGCCTTGACCGCTGCCCTCGTCGCGTTCGGTGGTGGTGGTTGGGTTGGGGTGGCCACAACCCTAGCCCTCTTTGCGCCCCGCTTAACCACCTCAGTCCATCCCTCATCCATATTGGATGGGGGCGGAGGAAGCGGGCGGGGCTGAGGCGCTGGCACCGGAGCCGGTGTCCCGCCGCCATTCTTCTTCTGCTTTTTCCCACGTGTCGGAGCCGTATCCCGACCCGCAGGTTTAGCCGGGGGGGCAGGAGCAGCGGGAGGAGGAGAGGGCGGTGCGGGCGGGGCAGCACTACTCAGTGCCGCCACGATCCCCTTGAGTTCGGCAATTTGTTTGCCGAACTCCTCCGCCAACTCCCGCCTGATGCAGGCAACCAGCTCCTCTCTGGTTTCTGTTTGCTGCGCTCTGGCCCGTGGTGACGCAAGTCGCCGCGGAGGCAGCCACTCTTCGTTGGCCTCCTTATTGGCCCGCAGCGCTCGGGTGCCGCTTGGCTGCGCAACCGGCGGCGTAGGCCGTGCCCTTCGCGAGCCGCTCGCTGCCACAGCAGTCCCCGGTCCCTGGGTCTCGAGGGCCAGCAGCTTCTCCTTGAGAAGAGCCACTTCTGCCCTCGACCTCTCCAGCTCCGTGCGCTGCGCCGCGTCCCGGCTGATGGCCGCTGAGACCGCAGGCATGATCCTCTCGGTCTCATCGGCCACCTGCCGCCACCACCGCGCGTAGGCCGGGCGCATCCTAATCGTTTTACTTGTGGCCGCAGAAGCGGCCTGGCGCCGTATGGTTTCCAGGACGACGACGGGGCTCTCTGAGAGCTCCCCGTCAGTCGCCTGAGCCGAGGCGAACGATCCTACCGAAGGCGCGGGTGAGGCGGAGGTCTTCCTCGGATCTTTGGTCGTCTCTGCAGTGGTGGTAGTGGCTCGCCTCGTGGGTCCTCGCGGCGTCTCCTCCTCAGAGGAGGCGGACGAAGGCCCAGTGCTTTCCGAGGTCCGGCGCGTCGCGGTCTTCCGCTTGCGCCGGCCCCTCCCACCCTGCTCGACAGAGCGGGCATCGCTCGCGACAGTACTCGCGCGCGATGCCCGCCCCGACCCTACGCCAGTGGCATTCTCCGTCACAGGGGCCTGGTCGCCTACCCCTGTGCGGGCTTCGGTGATGGACTCAACGTCCATCACTCACCGAGAGGTCGGAGGGAGTAATCGCACCAGTGCGATTACTCCCGGGCACCCAACCTAACGGCCGCTCTCCCGTTGCTGCTTTGGCACCACCTGGGGACCACGTGCGGGGTCAGCCTTCAGAGAAGGTGGTCGAGCCCACGGACGTCAGCAACGGGGGGCCCCCAAATATCTAAATCATACAAAAAATATTTTTATCAAAATTTATAGTTACACCTATTTTAAAATAACAAGTAAAAATATACATAAATCAATCTATAAACAAATTTCATCACATAACCAATAGCGATTTTCCAGCATTTTCCGCCACTGAATCATACTTTTTCACATGTCAAAGGATACCACTGGTGTCGTCCGATGCACTTTCAATTTGAGAGCTATCTGTTCGGAACAGAGAGGGTTTAATGCAATTCACTGCTTAAATCGGACTCTACGAGAATGGAGTTGGACAATGGACGCCGTAAACCAGAAAATTACTGTGTGCTTTGTAAATTGCAATGGAATATAGTTTTTATTATGAAAATGCGTAAGTTCTATTTTTGTATAGAAGTATAATAGTAATACAATTGTATATTAATTCGAAGATGTATTTTGGGTAATTTAAATTTTGTAAGAGTTTTTTTAACTGAAAATCTTTCAGATACCTTTCATTTGCAATGATGAGTAAATTTTTAACATCATTTAAATAGATAGTTTCAGTTAACCTTTTAACTTAAATCATCATTATTTTTGATAATATCTTCCATCTTAAGTCGTCATCTCAAAGTGTACGTAATTTTTTTCTGACCTTTATAACGTCAAAAAATATGATCTTTCATCTTTGTTAAAAAAAATCTATTTCATTTCAATGTAATATACAGTATTCTTATAAAATATACGCGTGTACTCCACGGCAGATATAGGTGATACCTCTTCCAGAATACCCTTGAGAAATGATATAAAATGGCCTATATAACTGAGAGAGATTTGCCTTTTATTAGACCCTCCAGGGAGGCGTATTCCGCGAAACACTAAAAGTAATTTCCGAAATTATCTCATGCTTAGAATCAAAGCGTTATCTAGGAAAATACCGTTCGTAGTTATTTATAAACGCTATAGAATATCTTGATTTCATTTTTATTTTAATGAAAATTTCTTAGTAATATTTTTGTTGAAACCTTAGTATACAGGGTGTTAAAATCCGATGAAACAATACTTTCACAGCAAATAGTATACTTGATGTAGAAGCCATCCACCAAGTCTGGGTTTTCTAGGCATAATATATCATAAGTTATAACTAATCAAAACTACGTGTTAATTTTCTATTAGTAGAAGTTTATTATAGTACGGAACTCTAAAATTGCGATCGGATGCGCCTGTGTGCGTTAAAATAGCATATAGATATATGTAGGTCAGGGTAGGGTTGTCAAAAGTAATACAAAATAATAATTTGTCAACTTTGTATGGTAAAATAAAGTCATTATCTCCGTTTCAAAAGTATGTGTATATGATTTGAAATGTGATATAGATTAAGCCCTTAAAGTATTGTTTCACCGGGCAATAACACCCTGTATATATGGCTTGAAGCGGTACTCTCAATAATGAGCTGATTCGTAATCGATTTCAAACTTGAGAACACGTGGGAGAATAATTGCAAAAGTATTGGAAACTGAACTTTGATGATTCAGTATTGAAACCTTACTTTTTTTAAATAAGAGGGATACAGTCAATTTAGTCAGCATCTCAATAGTTGCCAATGGATCACTATTATTTTGGAGTCTTTTTAGATCTTTCAATGTCACGTTTTGATGCTCTACCAGTCACACTTCCACTTCTGGGCCTAATTAAGTATGGACAAATAAAAAAGCAGCAATCTTGGTGGTAAATTTCTCTTAAACACGAGGCAACCACAAATATAACAAAATGATAGTTGCAAAATAAAAAATCACAATCATGATTTGATGATATTATCTATTTCCACAATTATAAAATATATTTAAATTAACAATACTCGCTAATCACGGAAGTTGACGACCTATTTACAAGGCAAAGACTTAACCAAGTTACGTGCCGTAATTGATTTAAGCTTTAAATTTATTTACCGACTTGGTAACTTGTTCGGAACCGCAACTAGTTTTCGGTATGCTAATTTTATTTAAATTGGTTGTGCAATTCGTAAGATAGACCGCTGTTGATGTAAAGTTTTCGCGACGTTCTGTTTAATAAATCGGCCATTTGGAACTAAAATGGGCTATTTGGAAAAAAATGTTGCATGTAGAGTTTAAAATAGAAACATGCTTTGTAAAGATTTGTTAGTTGTAAAAATACGTTGTTTTTTATACCAATACCGAGTGTTTAACAAAATGTAACTTGCATATACAGGGTGATTTCTTAGTGAGGGTACATATTGAAGGTCATGGTAGCTGATGGTAATATACGACCAGTAAAAATATTATTACCAACGAATATGGCTTAATGCCTTAGTAATCGCAACTTAAAAATATCTAAAATTCTTGCAAAATGATGGTTTTTCGAAAGCTGATGGGTGTGGCCGAGGTGTGGGGTGCGCGAGATCACTAGAGGTCGTTAGTCAACACTCTTTTAGCCGAAATTGTTTTATGTTTGAAGTAGTTTTGTCGAATTTAGATTAAAAAAAAAAATGTAATTTCACCTATTTTTTGTAATATTCCGTTTTAGAACAGAGTACTCATCACCGTCCTGCAATATGTACCTTCTCTAAATAATCAGCCTGTATATGACGTCCCCAATCCGCATTGGGCAAGCGTGGTGGTCTATGCCTGATCCCTCTACTGAGAAGACCTGGGCAGTAATAGGTTGTTACAGTACAATACAATTTAGTTAATACTTTCATGCATTTTCAACGGGTTCTTACCACGATATTTAATTAATTGAGTTGTCTCGATATTACAACGTCGTTGCATAAGTCATAATCACGAGAAGACTGGATACAGCGGGTCGATTTAAGAGCAAACAAATCTGTCTACCCTCTTTCTTGTTCGCTTTTCGGTAGTACCACTGGAACTCGAACTCACATCACGACACACCACACTCACTGTATCTACAAGACTCTCTGAGCATGAACCCTTAGTGATTGTTGTGTTTAGCACTGGATTCCACAAACTAATTAAATATCGTGGTAAGAACCCGTTGAAAATGCATGAAAGTATTATAGAAAACCACGAGTGTCTGAATAAGTTTACAATTTAGTTAGCCAAATTTGATCAAGATAAGTTTTGTAATTTATAAATTCTCCCTGAAAATAAAGATGTTTTCACAAAACTAGTTCCGGTGTAACACTTCTAATTGGCACCAAATTGCACCAAATGGTTATAACCAGTGTTGTTTTCGAAATAAAATCGTGCCGGAAAATACTTAACAAAGGTTAACGTAAACAAAAGCTTTTTATCTATTTAAACGCAAACGTGTCGGAACTGAGATTTTCACGATTACGCTTCGTGGTCACGTACTGGAAATGTTGATAGTCTGGTCTCACCTAATAAGAACATTGGCTTAATGCCAGACCACTACTATGAGACTAAAATAATATTATAAAAAACTTGAGAGGTGTCAAGGGACACCCGGATGGAACGAAGTTCCTTTCGATTAGTGAGTGAAATTGTAATAAAATTTTATTTTTTTAAGTTATTTCTTTCTATAAGAGAGAGAGAGACATACGTTTTAAACTAACTAATTATTATAACTTAAATAAAATATTTTGATCACAGCGCCATCTAGCATTAATCATATAAAACAAAATAAGGAATGTGTTTTAAAAGATTTTAATCACAGCGCCATCTAGCGATAATCATCTAAAACTAAAAAAGTGTCGTCACAACTTTTTCATAAGAATTTCCGTCTAGCCCCCTTGCGATAAGAAACTTCGTTCCAATAAATAAATAAATGACCCGCACAACTATGTCTGCGCCACACAGAAATAAATATTTAACCAGGTATTTTACCCAATTTTCATTTCCAAGTATTGCATAGCCTATGACATTCAGAAGTTTCCTTAGTAAAATAATTTTCGAATTCGGTTTAGGTTATCCAAAGTTTACTCATCAACATCACGACATTACCTCTTCACAAATGATTTTAAGATTTAGGATAGATATACTTCTACAATATAAAGTGCCTCCGAATTTAACCAGTTTCTTATCACGCTTGCAATAGTTAACGAAACAAGAACTTCGAGTCTTAGATCTTCAAACAGAATACTTTCGAGTTTATTTCGAGAATTTGACTCGAAAACTTATAGTAAGGGTAGTCTAAAGATCACGTAGGCCCCTCATCTGTTTGTGGTCGACAAACTTGTGTCTCAAATATTTGACAGTTACTAGGCTTTTCAACGTTTGACCTTGTTTTACAAATAATTGAGTCTCATATTTCGACCTTCTTCGAAATAAAAGTTTTGAAGTGAAAGATGATCGTGCGACGCACTTAGGACGAATAAAATTTAAAGTGAATTACTAAGTCAAATACTGGTTGACAATTTTGTTGTGCCAAAAACCTTAAGTAGGGTGAAGCTACAAAGTAATATTTATCTCTTCTTCTTCTTATATATAAAAATGAATTGCTGTTCGTTAGTCTCGCTAAAACTCGAGAACGACTGAACCGATTTGGCTTATTTTAATCTTGAAATATTCGTAGAAGTCCAGGGAAGATTTAAACGGTGAGAAAATTTCCTTATGTGACGCAGACGAAGTTGCGCGGGCCAGCTAGTTTATATATAATACATGTTATACACCCGAACATGCTATACAGGTATATTAAAAGACTTCCAGTATAAACTTAATGCCAACACAATTATAGGTACCGACTGCATGCCTATTTTAAATTAGCGGTCAAAGACCATACAATAAAAAAGTAAAAATTAAATACAATTAAAAAGTGAAAAATAATACGATTTAAAAGTTAACAAGTAAAAAAAAAGAAAAATTTAGAACAACAATAGCAAAAAAAATACAGAACAAACAGACTGAGGTATAAAAAAAAATATAATTATGATTATAGATTAAAAAATTACAAGCTGATGATATTAAGTCGTGTAAAAGAAGAGTGAATAACATGTTTCCAAATCGTAACTTTTATTAATGATCTTATTCAATTTGTATAAGATCACAATATTATTAACGTCGTGTGTTGATTTTGATAGCCATTTCGCAACTGTTAATATTTTTTCGGAAAAAAAATCCTTTTAGAGATTAGCTAATAAGATACTAAGTAGCATGCAAGAAGTTTCAGACATAAAAGGAATAATAATAAATCGGTTTATCACTCCGACAAAACCTACCAGAGAATCAAGAAACAAAATTAATCCTAAATTAAATTAATCGTATAATCAAACTACACAACAATGTAATTATTTTACAGTTCCCTTTGGTACAAAGACCAGCGTCTTACAACAAAGGGTTACCCTCGTTCACAGAATCGAATTAAGTGACATTTCAAACCCTTTAGTTTGTTAACGTGTACTTTATAGATGCGTGCGGCGACAGTTTAATCAGGTTAAATTTGATGTAAGTTATGTTCAGGACGAACGGTTAGTGGTTTGAAATTGTTAAACAGTGTGCCTTCAAATGTTATTTGTACCTCTGCATTATTTTATTGGAACGAAGTTCCTTATCGCGCGTTATCGAAAGGGGGCTAGACGGAAATTCTTATGAAAAAGATGTCACGACACTTTTTTGTTTTAGATGATTATCGCTAGATGGCGCTGTGATTAAAATCTTTTAAAACAATTCCTTATTTTGTTTTATATGATTAATTCTAGATAGCGCTGTGATCAAAATATTTTATAAAACAATTCCATATTTTGTTTTATATGATTAATGCTAGATGGCGCTATGATCAAAATATTTTATTTAAGTTTAAATAAAATTTTATGACAATTCCCTCACTAATGAATCGAAAGGAACTTCGTTCCATCCGGATGGTTCTTGACACCACTCAAGTTTTTTTTTACTATACACACTTGTATTAAAGTGTTTATGAAACTGGTTTATTTAAGGTGCTCTGTTGAACCAATATCTCTGTAGCTATACAATAGCTCAACAGCTCTGTATACCATGATGCTTTTGCTGAGATTTACTTGTTTTCTTATTCGTTAGTAGTTTAGTAATCATATATTTTATGTCTGAAATATTTGACATTCAGTCCCACATTCGTTTGAAATTACTTTGTATGTCCTGTTATTGAGAGGTTCTCATGTATGAATCCATACTACTTTTTGTTAACGAGTAGTTATTCTGTCACAAATGGAATAGTTTACTACACATTCTCTCTCACTCAAACACAATGTAACCCTTTTATTTCTCTTTACAGTCGCTGCATATCTGATTGCAAACAAAGTTGAGGTTACGACGCAACCGGCTGCTCATATTACGTGCGGAGAGCCTTAAAATGATCACGTTTTCCTTACATCTGACCACAGAATTATATCAGAAGTCGATTTCTGCTATGTTCAACAGCTTTTGTGTCGTCTGCAATATGCAGGTTCCTTCAACGCTGACTGCGATTGATAAGATGTAGTGGAGACTCTAAAAAATAAAATAATGTAGTCAATGCTAATCCAAGTGTACGGTAGGCGTGAGCACAAATTACCCACGAAGTGTTTGTTGGATTTTTGACTATCGTGTAATTGCTGTTTCTTGATTGATTAGAAATTTGCAGAATAAAAGGTAAATTTCTTTAAACACTCGCGGTTATCTACATCACTTACACTATTACTAAACGGGTTCTTACCACGATTTTTTTAAATTGAGTGGTATGTCGAAATGTGAGTTCGAGTTCCAGTGGTACCGGCTTACGAACGAAAAAGAGGGTAGACAGATTTGTCTGCTCTTAAACCTACCCGCAGTTCTTCAGTCTTTCCGTGATCATGGCGCTTGAAACAGTGCTGAAATATCGGGACCGCTCAATTAAAAATAATCGTGGTAAGAACCCGTTCAGAAATAGTGTAGGTGATAAAAGGTCGTATTATTTTATTGCATAGGCTGAATAAAATCGTTAATTTCAAAGCTGTGGGAGAAAGTAAATTTAAATATATAGATTTCAGCTTGATTCCATACACAGCGTGGATCTATAACTTTGGACAATCCGACGTGCGGTGAATGACCTGTCTAAATACAACTTAGCAACATTTTTATTTTTTGGATCGGTAAAACTTTTTTTTCTGACATTGTATGGAAAACGTACGACTATCGTTACGGACTTCCATACTATGATGAAATTTTTTTTTTATCCAATTCCTAAAATAAAAGTGGTTATAAGTTTTATTTTTACAGGTCATTCACCCCACGTCAGATTGTCCAAAGTTACCACCCTGTATGAATTTCATTTTGATCACGTGTACTGTTTTTCTTCTAAAGTACCGACCTTAAATTGAGTTTGACTTCTGTGTTTTTTTTTCTGACCGACTGAACGCACTTTAAGATTTGTGGTTACTCATAAAACGGCACTTCCTAATTTGTTTTTTATGTTTGGCCCAAGCTACGCTGCCACTACGTGCTACGGCGTAGCGGACGTGCTACGAACAAGGTTTAAACCTTTTTTACGTAGAACGTGTCGAAGGCTTTGAATCATGACTTTTGAATTTAGTTAATACATTTTTAAAAAGGTAGTGTGACAACAGAGTAATATAAAACATTTAGGTGGTATATCGGTTTTTGGAACGAAGTTCCTTATCGCGCGTTGTGAAAGCGGACTAGACGGAAAAAATTCTTACGAAAAGTTGTCACGACACTTTTTTTGTTTTAAATGATTATCGCTAGATGGTGCTGTGATCAAAATCTTTTAAAACACGTTCCTTATCGCGCGTTACGTTAGAAAAAAAATTATAAGATATATTTTAATCGAAAGGAACTTCGTTCTATTCGGGTGTCCCATGACACCTTTCAAGTTTTTATTTCTATAATGATTTATAGAATGACAGTAAGGTAATTAAGTTCTAGTACGACGACAACCACTTATGGTCAAATCAAAACCTCATAAAATAGCTATACTATATGCCAAAAAAATAAAAGTTAGTTATTTTGCTACTTAATGTACGTTAAACAGTCTATCTCGGGTCATTGACTTCATTTATTGAGTAAAAATTTAAAAAATCCAGACTCATTTTTATGTTTTAATTTTTACAATATCTTCACAACGTACAACGAACTTCATCTTGAAATTAATTTACAACCAATTATTATTTATGAAAATATTTTATTCAAAGCTTTTTACGAAGTACGTAAACTAATTAGAAGAATACAAAGAATAAAAAGTAAGTAATATTCTTCGAAGACAAAACAAGATTAATTGAAGCGTTAACTTTAATACTTATTGGCTGTAATGTAATTTGGTTTCTGCTGGAATAGCCTTAGTGGAAGACGGGTCTAATCATAGAGCATTAATGTAGAGGTGACATCACGAAAAGTATTAGTAAAGATAATTTTAATTTTCAAAATAAATCCATGTATCAATTTGTTAAAACTAGAACCAATAAATTAGTGGGAATTGAGAGAAAAACAATAAATAAAAACAATTCAGAGTTTTTAACATTCAAGTCAAGAAAATCAAAGAAAGTCCAACAAGTAATTTCAGAAAGCAGAGTGTTGACTAACAACTTCAAGTGATCTCGCACTCCTCACACCTCCGCCACATTCATCAGCTGTCGAACGACAATCGTTTTGATATTTTAGCTATTTTTGAATTGTGTTTATTGCTTTATACCAAATATTATTACTAATCATGTCTCACCATTAAACATAACTAACTTCATGCCTTTAATACGTACCACCATTAAAAATCAATTAAAAAATAGAATTACAAAAATGTACCTTTCGAGTCACAGCTGGTTTGTGAAAAGGAAATTAGTTATAATTGTCTTTTATTTTTATTTTTTAATTGTATGTTTCTTTTTATCACAAATAAAGAATGTATATGTCTTCTACACCCATCAATTCTATGCCCATTACTATCAGTAATACACGCGTGGCTGCTTCAGGGTCCGGGAAATTAGAACCTCACTTCCATTAGACTAGTAATACTAACGAAACGGTCCTCAATGACCACTGGTCAATTCTGATGGAGTTGATTGAAATGATGTTTATGTGGCCATTGAGAATGAAATTGTATTTAATTGTGTTTAATTTGTTTTTACAAATGTGCAAACCTTTTTTTCATTGTAAGACAGACTAATGAGCCTACAGTCCATCTGATGGTGGTTACCGTCGCCCATAAGACTGCAGTACTAAGAAAAGTTCTCTTAAAGAGAGTCTCGTTTAAACACCAAGGACGAAAGTTCATTCCTTGTCGGAATTAAATGATTTTTTTTGTAAAGTAGGTACAAATAAAATATTCCTTACAAAATTACAATAGCATTATTTTACTAAATTGAAATTAGGTAAAAACTACTACGGTGAAGGAAAACATCGTGAGGAAACCTGCATGTCGGAAAAGGGTTCTAAAAATCCTTTGAAGATATGTGAAGTTCCCAATCCGCACTAGGCAAGCGAGGTGGACTATGTCTAATCCCTCTTCTGAGGAGACCTGAGCCTAACAGTGGGCACTAATGGGTTTGTACAGGATATAGGATAAACTATTATCTATGCAACAAAATGAACGCTCTCTCTCTAATAACAAAGTTAACTTTAGTTTTAGTTGAAATCATCAAAATCTGCACAGCGGTTGCAGTACTAACAACTCTCTTGAATTTCATTTTATTGCTACCTCAACGATTTTGGATTTTATCGTTTTTGCATTTTAACGAGACTAAGCGTGTCTTCAAACTATTCAAGATTTTAACACGACAAGCTGTCTTTGTAATATCTTTATACAGAGTGTCTCATTTGTAATAAATAATTCTGGACGACGTTATAATTGAGCTGTTACTTAATTTATTTGAAAAAGGATTAGTTTCCCGGTAATTAATTATTTCTAAAAAAAGATTGTAGAATCAATTAGAATAACTAGTAGTAGTTTTTAAAGTAAAAACTTACCTCCCATTATGTGGTAAAAACTGACTATTTCCAAAATGTCATCTTCTGGTAGGTAAGTATCCTTAACGAAGTCTCCTAAACTATATTTTTGACTAAAGCATATACGAGTACTCTTTACAAAAACAATATCTTTTCCTCAAATCTCCCACACCATACATCTCCCATATCAACGCCTTAAAGACCTTGTTCCTGTTAATCTCTCATCAGCTCATGGAACGTGAACCCTTATGGGAACTGTAAGCTTATAAACCAGGAGGATTTTTGCTTGTCACCAATCGCAGTTTAGGGAATGGTGAACGTAGTGCCGCTTTTAACAGTAGGTTCAGTTGTTTTATTCGTAGTGTTTAGCATAGCTTATGCAGGTTAATGATGAGTTGTGTGGTTTCTTAAATAGATTGAACCTTTAAATCTTAATTTGATAAAGATTTTTGTGAAAATTAACCCAGCACCATTGGTTGAAAATTTGAAGGAGTACATTGTGAAACCTGAAAAAGGTTTTAAAAAGTAATAAAAAAATAAAATCAACTCAACAGGCGGCAGTAGTGTGTTGTTAAGCTTAGAATATAATAAATATTTCAAGCAATTACAAAACACTTAAATTTAACTATATTTAAACTATATTACAGTACAGTACAGAGAAAACAAAACTATTAGTTACTATAATACAATCTATCTCTATACATCGAACCGCAGATTGTGAAATAAAAGCGAGTCTCACAGAATACTGTCAACCACGCCCACTACAAGTCTACCAAGAGTAAACGACTTAGAAGAAGAACACATTTCTAAAAAAATAGTAAGATAAGTGCTCGGTGATCTGTTTTAATACCACATTCAATGAATTTCTTTTTTCCAAGTATATTTATCTTTATTCAGTATACAGGGTGTTAAAATCCGATGAAACAATACTTTCACAGCAAATAGTATACTTGATGTAGAAGCCATCCACCAAGTCTGGGTTTTCTAGGCATAATATATCATAAGTTATAACTAATCAAAACTACGTGTTAATTTTCTATTAGTAGGAGTTTATTATAGTACGGAACTCGAAAATTGCGATCGGATGCGCCTGTGTGCGTGAAAATGGCATATAGATATAGCACGCTACATGTAGGTCAGGGTAGGGTTGTCAAAATTAATACAAAATAATAATTTTTCAACTTTGTATGGGAAAATAAAGTCATTATCTCCGTTTCAAAAGTATGTGTATATGATTTGAAATGTGATATAGATTAAGCCCTTAAAGTATTGTTTCACCGGGTAACAACACCCTGTATAATAATATCTTTCACTCACTCTCAGACACAAGCACACACACACGCACACACACACAATCACCTTAATAATTCAACATTGTAATCTACTGATAAGTTTATACTACTAGAATACTTAATTAATACCTATTAGTAGAATTGTATACAATCTGCATAACTGTGTAATCCTTATTGGCTTTATTGATGTTAATACTAAAAAAAACATAAAATACAATCCATGATCCATTGTAATACTGTAACTTACATAAACTGTGTCGACGCGTAGCCAAGCGCATAACATTTGTCAATGTAATTATTATGCCTCCAAAATACACTGTGGAATAGTCTGGCTGCTACTGAAATATTATCACATTTGTAAAGGTGACTTTGTTTTAAGGATAGCGTAAAATGTTATTGTGGATTTAAAATTGATAGAATAACGACTTTTGGTAGTTGAAACGAGGTTTAAGAAAATGTGTGATACTTTGTTGGCAATGGCTTAGTATTATTGATGTTGATAACCAACGGTAACCACTTACTAGGTTGATCGTAAGCTCAGTATTATTCAGTTAATCTAACTCTATAATAATTAAATATACCTAGAATATATTTTTATCGTAAAACTCTATTATGAATGATATTGGAACGAAGTCCCTTATCGCGCGTTATCGAAAGGAGGCTAGACGGAAAAAAATCTTACGAAAAGTTGTCACGACACTTTTTTAGTTGTCATGATACTTTTTTGTTTTAGATAAATGTCGCTAGATGGCGCTGTGATCAAAATCTTTTAAAACACGTTCTTCATTTTTGTTTTAGATGATTATCGCTAGATGGCGCTGTGATCAAAATATTTAAAAACACGCTCCTTATCGCGCGTTACGTTAGGAAAAAAAATAAGATATCTTTTAATCGAAAGGAACTTCGTTCTATTCAGGTGTCCCATGACACCTCTCAAGTTTTTTTATAATATAAGAATCCTTTTAAAAGCTACATATCTTGTAAAAACGTCTTTCAGTGTCTCCTAATATTACAAAAGTATATAAGCGATGGTAACCATTTATGATAGGTCATTGGCTCATCTATCTACATGTCAATAAAAAAAACGATTCATTGAAACGAAAACACCAAAAAAAACCAGCATGAAATGACACACTTAAAGAAACGTCATTATTTTTGAAGTCATACCAAAATGCCTAACTCATAATGCTCTAAGCAACAATGAAAATAAATCAAGAAACTTACAGGAAGAACGTTATCCCTTTAACAATAGAAAATAGCCCCCTACGACTATATGATATTTCGGAGTTACTTGCCTCTTTGTCCATTGTTAGCTTTCAGAACATTGTAATACAATTTAGCCACATTTCGGCTTTCGAATGCCATATTCCGTATTGTGTTTTTGGCTACTATTTTCTTTTTGCTGTGTCATATTACATTATTTCGTGGATAAAGCAGTTCTAGGATAAAGTCATAACTATATTGTCATTTGGTGTTTGTGATGAAGGTCAAAGACAACGTATGTCTATGGACTTCTGGAATATCTGGACGATTTAGTGCCTTCTCTTTTCCCGTGCTGTACCAGAGAGTTTTTGACACTTTGCGCGATCTCAATATCTCTTCTTCAATCTTCAAAGTTAAAAGTGCTGTCCGCAGATGGCTTCTGACGCTTGATTACGATTGTACTGAATCAATTTTGACTATCCCTAAATAACTTGTAATTCTAATGCTAAGTTTAGTTTCATCGTAACATTGTAACATCGTCTTTATATTATTGTTTTATGCTTGTTAGCGGTCCGCTGTTTTCTCTTCCATCTTTCATTTGGAACCTATAATTGTACAATCCTTACGGCCTCCCGCGATACAGGCCTAGCCTAGTGCGGGGGCCATTGTTGAACTCCTTATAGAAATTAGTTTTATTTTTGAAAATAAATTATTTATATTTGTATCTAAAAGAGTAGTCACATTAAGGGTTAGTAAAGTCCTGTTAGTCCGTTGCGTCTTTAAATAGTTTATTTTAAAGGAAATGTTTTAATACAAGCCACGTAGAAGTAGAGTGTTACTTAAGGCACGAAAAACGAACCCAAACACGATGACTCTATCTTGTTTAGTACGGAGGAGTTGGTATTGGTTGCCATTTTATTTAATCAGATCCACTCCATATTATTACATTGTCACGCGATAAAACCAATGGGAAACAAGGGAGTTCCATCCGAACTTACATAGTTACATAATTACATAGGTTCATCCAGTACAAGTTAAATATAAGTAAAAAAATCTTTATTTGAAATTTCTTAGCATTTAAAAACCTCACGAAGATTTTAAAAACCTTTATAAATTTACGAAGTTGTTTTATCTACTTCTTTAAGTGTATTGAGAGATATTTAGTAAATTGTATCTGTTACGAAGCAAGTTTACGATTTCGTACAACTCATCTTTATTTTATCTAGGAGTGACGTGTTTTATAAATTTGAATTTAATCGTAGCTATTTCATTTATTTCTGAAAGTCTTTGGAAACTTCTGTCTCGTCTAAGTATGTTAGTTAGTTGACTTTTGAAGTAGTCTCCTTAAGAACTGATGTAAATTGTAATAAATTGTAGATCACTATTCCTGCATGGACCAGAGAAGCGAGGGACAGAGAGAAGTGGAAGAGTCTGGAAGAGGCCTACGTGTCACAGGACACACCGACCACAGCAGCGGGCCCCATCCGATGCAATTTAGGATAAGTTAGTTGTAAGTTTTATTTGTTTAGTTTTAAGGTTGGTAATAAAGGCTTTTGAATTTGAATGTCCTGCTATTAAATGGGCCCTACCTATGCATAACCTGCTCATATGTCCTGGCATTAGAATATGGGCCCTTGTGTAACCTGCTCATACAGTTTAATTTTCTAAAACTTACTATTTTTTTTATATTTTATCTATTAAAATGGAATTTAAGCGTAAGGTAGTAAAATTTGGAACGTTTACCTTGAGTAAAACAAGATAATAAACGAAGTAGTCTTTAAAATTTGGCAGTACCTTAAAATTCTACTTTGAGACAAACTTATCGAATAGAAATAACTATTAAGTCATCTTCGATGGATGTAATAAAAAGCCCTAATTAAATTACATTTGAAGGGAGGGTCCAATAGACAGAATCTCATTTCGATCCACTCAATAAGTGAGCTCTTGTGAGCGACAGACTACAAATTACTTGGGCTTTTCACGTCGATTGACTACTTTGACGTTACACTATCTAGAATATTACAATAGTATAGAGGTAGATCAATAAAAGTTCAGGGGTATATTATTTCAGTAGCCAAATTCATTTTTACAAGCTTTTATTTAAGTTGCACTGAATGTATGTACATGAAGTATGTAAGTTCGAGTGGAATCTTTCAAGTTAAAGTTGACCAACTACCTACCTGATTTTTGATTGAGTTCACATTTCGTACACATATTATGTATATCGCGTGACAATGTAATACTATGAACTGATCTGATGATGGAGTCAGAAGGTGGTGGTGGTCTTAGGAACTGTGGTAATAAGGTAATAAAGGTACTGTACTGTACCAACCCATTACTGCCCACTGTTGGGCTCAGGTCTCTTCAGAAGAGGGATTAGGCATAGTTCACCACGCTTGCCCAGTGCGAATTGGGGACTTCACATATCTTCAAAGGATTTTTAGAACCCTTTTCCGATATGCAGGTTTCCTCACGATGTTTTCCTTCACCGTTTTTAGCCAGTGGTGTTGTGAAAAATTGCACATAAATCTTTTCCACATTTAGATTTAGAGGAAACCTCCCGAACAAAAGGAAGCGCTTCGACCACTAGGCCACCACGACTTGTAAAGGTAGATCCATAATAATTGAGTTCGTTTTACGTGTCTTTGCTAGTACTCTGCTATCACATGGATCTTAAGCCTTTTAAAGGATTTTAATACCGAAGATTATTTACCTTTCGTCCTGTACAGACAAGTAGCAATTAAGGTCAAACGCATTAAGCTCCAAAGTATTCTAGTTTACATTTATTTTCGTCGTGTTTTACAGCTGTCCGCTTTTTGATGGTGCATAGTAAAACAGAAACGAAAACAGTTCTCGAGTTCTTGTTTTTAGTTGTTCCTGAAATGGATAAGTTACGCGCAGTGGCGTGCAGTTCATACAGGCAAATCTGCACTGCATACCCTTAACTCTAAGATTAAAAATTTACAACTCGTCGCCTCAGTGCTTGTTTGGCCTATCTGCACTCGAGCAAATTTTACAGGAGACAGCAAACAAGCACGGAATTTTCTTTAAGTGCCGTGTTGAGAAAAAAATTGAAATGAGATTTTTATTGTTTTAGAATTGAATATTTAAAAAAAAAATTACCAGTCGGATGGAAATTTTATTCTTTAAAATACTGCATTAAAAAGTCATTTTCGTAAAAAATGTCAGATAGGCCAAACAAGCACTGAGGCGACGAACTACAAACGATTTAACACTGCATATTTTATCAAAATATACTTCTTATTACTATTATTTGCATATATTTAGCGTAAACATTAAATAAATTGATTATCCCCTATAATCAATTGTAAATATTTGGAAAATTACTCACACTTACATTTCTGCATACCCTGACTTAAATATGCATGCACGCCGCTGGTTACGAGTATTTAAAGGTGAACGTTTAAGGCCTTTTATAGTTGTTTTGGTCCCAAAATTGTCCAAGAGGATTACACTAGTATCTAAATGTGAGAAGCAATTGTTTGGTAAGGTAACGAGCAAACAGCCTACGGCGGCCTTTTTATTGACATGTAGGCAGACGAGCCCACCTGATCGTAAGTGGTTTCCGTCGCTCATGAACCTTCTTCTCCTAAACCTTTTTAAATTTATCAATTAGCTCGTCCTACTGGAATCTCTTTGATCTTTACTTTAAGAGATTCCTTGATATTGAGCAATGGTAGTAGTACCTACTATCAAGTAAAAATATTTTTTCATTGTACATCCATGATTGGTGGAGTTTGCCCACGTACATTTATTTTGTAAGCGATAAATAAAATTCAATATACTTATCTAGGGGGCGGCGCGACGAGAAAGAGTGCCGATGGCGTAACGCGTCGCGTCGTTCCTCATAACCCCGTGCTGGGTTCTGGCCTCAGCCGGGGTTCGGACGTTGAGTGTGCGGTTCAACTCCCACATAACCCGGGCGGGGATCCGGTGATTTCCTCCAACTAAAAAAAAAATATATACTTATCTAAATATGTCCATTCCTATCAAGCCAAAATTTGCAACACTATGAAAGCAAATGTTAAAATAACCTCAAAGTTATCGCAATGGCCTTTAACTAACATTTATTAACGATAAGGTTGCACCACCCTAATTACATCATAACCTCCAAACAATTCGGTCACCAAGCTGGAAGCGTATCTGACATAGTTTCCCGCCAAAAACAAAGTAACAAACATCGTTTAGTTCCACGAAGTTACGTCATCAATCATGGCGGCTGTGATACGCGTTCATTATTAATAGTGTGTTGTATCTGTTAAAACATCACTTATAACAAAATGCTCTGTAGTGTTATAATGATACTCGTATTAGTAAGCTGTGTTTTAATTAAGTTAAGTTTGTGACAACTCTTTTATGGGGAAAACTTACTAAACTATGTGAAATCTCCAGTCCGCATTAGGCAAAACTGCTGGGTTATGTATATTTAGAGCCTTAAAAGCTCACGGTTTTTCATCCATTCTAATTAGGCTGTAATCTGGAAACAACGTTTAGAAAATTTGGGAGCAACGTTATTTAAACTTGTGAATAGTTCAAGCGAATTACACATTATGTGAAGTCGTGGTGGCCGAGTGGTCGAAGCGCTTCCTTCCGAACGGGAGGTCACGGGTTCAAAACCAGCCGGCTTGTACCTCGAAATCTAAATGTCAAAAAGATTTATGTGCAATTTTTCACAACACCACTGGCTAAAAACGGTGAAGGAAAACATCGTTAGGAAACCTGCATGTCGGAAAAGGATTCTAAAAATCCTTTGAAGATATGTGAAATCTCCAATCTGCACTGGGCAAGCGTCGTGGACTATGCCTTATTCCTTTTTCTGAGGAGACCTGAGTCCAACAGTGGGCAGTAATGGGTTGGTACAGTACACATTATGTGGTGAGATTATTTTGTTATGGTATTTTATTTGAAGACATACCGAAGCTACCCACTGTCTATTACTACTCTTCTTAAACCTGATAAATAAACATCAATACAATTACCAAAACCATCTCCATTTAACAGAAAACACTTCAATAGGATATCTCAAATTTAACGCTTCAGTGGCCACATCTTTTATATTTTCTCGTTATTTACGACGTCCAGACTCAATCTTTCAAGGTCCCCTGGATTTACTAACAATACCACTTATAAATAATGCGTCTCCATAAAATCCTTGAGGTTTTCCTTTTCCAAACGTTCGGTCCAGACCTATTGTCGAAATCTGTTTTTGTGAAATATTATTATTAGTAATAAAGTTGAAGCCAAAAGAAATATGCTTTGTATGAAGTATAAAGAGCAGTTTCTGTTATTCTTTGAGACTGTATGTTAGTTTTGTTCTCTTTGCTAAAAATGTTGAGTAAAATGGAAACCTAACAATATTACTTAAGTAACTATAAAAGTAGATCTCGAATTTTAGAAGTAAAAGACGTGTGTGGGTAAAAATTATGAGTTACAAAGTTACAATTATATTTGTCAAAACTCTATTGTCGCGTTGGCTCGCCAACGTCCAACACACACTTAAAACAAATGACGGTGACGAGAAATTTGCCGTCTACAGAAAATACAATTTAGGGGCAACTGATTCAATATTTTTTTATACAACAAACATTTTTACAAATTCTTCAAATAAAACATTCAACTTTTAACTAACCTTGAACTAACAACGAATTTAAAATCACAACTTTAACTTTCACAAACTTAAGTATCACCGCAAACTGACGGGTAAATATCGAGCTCCAACTTTTCCTATTCCCACCCCGGGGCACACTTGCCCAAACTTTCCACACTGAGAGTTAAACAGCTCATTAGGGAGTGGAACAATCACGAACAATTTATCAACGGTCCTTAACGAGCCCGTAACAGCTACAGACCTTGTTTTGTGCCGTACACTGAAAATCCATCAGGGTAGTAGGGTATGATTAGATAATCTGGCAATGTTTATTAGATTTGAAGAATAACTTTTTTTAAAGAAATATTTTTTGAGTTGTTATTATGAAAAGTTATTAAGACAAAAAAAACAAAAACGGTACAAATAAAACATTACGTTACTGTATATAACAATTTTAATAAATTTATAATCAACAAGAAAATATAACATACTGTAAGATCACTCATTCAGTTTTGAATTACAATCTCAAAGCCACAATGAGATAAATCGCAATGATGGTGTAGCAAATAGATATCAATTAGTAGCAATATAAATGTTTATATATAACTATTACAAATTGTAATATCTCAAAAGCAATACACTAAAATTACTTAAAATGAGCAGAACTAAAAATCGTGCAAAAGATTAACAAATAGTGAAGTAACGTGTAATGTGTGTGTCATATCTATTATACGCTCAAAATCCATCAAGTCTGGTTTATTAAACTCTGTAATATGCTCAGAAAACCTCTCATATGCCTAATAATATTTGATCTTCTCTGACCCTCGTAATTCACCCGTTGTAATTTAGGTTTGAGATGTAAAGTGGATGTGGGTCATCATTTTATTTCCTTAACGGCGGGGAGTTTTAGGATATATAATTAAGTTTTTTATTAAGTATAAGGTTAAGGAATGTATGGTAAACCAAAGAGTTCTTTACATGACGAAGAATTTCGATCAAAATTGAATGTATTATTTTACCTATTCAATTGTTTTCCTTACAAATATATATATATATATATATTATAATACATATCAATTATTCAATGTTTTTGATAGTACTTTTTAATAAGTTTAATTGAAAATCCACAATATTATGTAGATGATCATAAAATTCTTTTTTTGTTAGATAATTGAACAGTTATTATACCAACGGCTTTTCACGAATATAATACTTGAAAATCCAAAAAAGCATCATAGAACAACCAACAATTTAGCGATATTACGTAATTAATATACTGTACCGATCCATTACTGCCCACTGTTGGGCTCAGGTCTCCTCAGAAAAGGGATTAGGCATAGTCCACCACGCTTGCCCAGTGCGGATTGGGGACTTCACATATCTTCAAAGGATTTTTAGAACACTTTTCCGACATGCAGGTTTCTTCACAATGTTTTTCTTCACCGTTTTTAGCCAGTGGTGTTGTGAAAAATTGCACATAAATTGTTATACCAACGGCTTTTCACGAACACAATACTTGAAAATCCAAAAAAGCCCCATAAAACTACAAACGATTCAGCAATATTACCCAACTAATATAAGACTGTACCAACATAATATTAATTTCTATATTGCTCCATTATTACTAGCAAATATGTACAAAGGTCAGCTTATTACATGATCTCATTTCGGTACATTCTCCTTTAATACTGTTACTATCTTTTTCGGTCTGACGAGGACCTTGTTTGGGGCGACGAAGCGAGAAATCGGGGTTTTCATTATGTCGTCCAGGCGACCCCAAGATGTCAGCTTGTCATGTGGTAAATCGTCCGTCATATGGCTACTCTGTTACAGAAAACTTACGGTACAGAAATAAGATTGAGTATATTGTCTATAGTCTATACCTTTAGTAAAAGGAATCTAGTTTTGTCCAACATGCTTGATTGCGTTTGGGCATAATGCCGTTGGCCCATTTAATTACCAAAGCACTAAAACCAAATAAAAAAAAAAACAACATGCCCGCTGAGTTTCTTGCCAGTCCTTCTCAGGACGGTGGCTATAATTGTTATTTTTAGTGTCCGGACTGTTGGTAGCTTTTAACTTTTGACGTCAACAAGAATGAGTACGTCATCAATGTTGAAAATAAAGTAGTTCATTTCATTTCAAGTATTGTATAAATGTAATGAACATTTCACTAAAAACACAATACTAATGTAACCTTGAAGAGTTTTTATATTTAATCTTTCTCTCTATATGTAGTTTTCCTTAGGATGTTTTCATCAACATGTTAAGTCTATGTTAATATGCATTATATACTTTTACTCTTGCAGTTTCCTTAGTGCTTTAATACTTCGTTTCAAAAAATGTTAGTGAATTATCTTCTGTTTTATTCTGTGATTATGTGTTGGGCTATAATGATACTACATGTCTCATGTTGGGAAATAAATCTAGTACAAGTAGGGTTATGCTGTAACTTGTGATTGCAAAAACTCAGTTACTTTTCTTGACGTCTTTTTCTCCAGTCTAGAAACTTGCTTATAATTGTACATTTTGTTTACTTAGCAAATGGTAGGTATAAAATTATAGTAAAAACTGAGCAGCAATATACCGATGATTGGCCGAAACTTAAAATAAATATTTGATAATTTCACTAAATTGGACTGTTTCGCTACGTTGTCATTATACAGGGTGATTTTTTAGAGAGGGTACATATTGCAGGAGGGTGATGAGTACTCTGTTCTAATGCGGAATATTACAATAAATAGGTAAAATAACATTTTTTTTTTCTAAATTCGACAAAACTACTTCAAACATAAACTTAAAGAGTGTAGACTAATAACCTTTAGCCACCCATCATATTGGTCGGCCGTCACAGTCATTTGTTTTGTGCTTGTGTTGAACGTTGGCGAGCCAAGGTGGAAACGCGACATAAATATAACATGGGGAATTGGTGAAAATTAAGTGCCAATTATGATCTTATTAATAGTAACAGTAAAACCAAAGACAACATTATGTAAATAAAAAACTTAAGAGGTGTCAAGGGACACCCGGATGGAACGAAGTTCCTTTGGATTAATTAGTGAGGGACTTGTAATAAAATTTTATTTTTTTTATGTTCTAATAATTAGTTAGTTTAAACTAACTTTAGTTTAAAATAACTTAAATAAAATATTTTGATCACAGCGCCATCTAGCATTAATCATATAAAACAAAATAAGGAAAATATGGTTTAAAAGATTTTAATTACAGCGCCATCTAGCGATAATCATCTAAAACAAAAAAAGTGTCGTGACAACTTTTTCATAATAATTTCCGTCTAGCCCCCTTCGAAACCGCGCGATAAGGAACTTCGTTCCAATAATACACTAATAACTAATACATAACACTTAAGAGTTTTGGGTCCCCAACGCATGTGAGTGCGAGCGGGGACCCAAGAAGGTGTCGTGTCTCGCTCAGCACGCCCTTGCGTCAGAGTGTCCGGGGGATGGCGAACCGCGCTCCCCGACCCACGCTGGTTCTGACCCAGCGGGGTATTCCGTGGGAGGGTGACACGTGGTCCAGCCATCTTGGCGGGCTTCGGATAGCCCGCCGACCGAGAGAGCCGGTGGCCGTATCGCCGGCGGCGGCCGGTTCGGCGTCCGGGGGCGGCGCGACGGCAAAGTGTGCCGAGAGCGTTACGCGTCGCGCCGTCCCTCAAAACCCCGTGCTGGGTTCTGGTCTCAGCCGGGGTTCGGACTCTGAGTGTGAGCGGTTGGAGGTTTTAGTGCGGTTCAACTCCCACATACCGGAAATAATCGGTGATTTCCTCGAACTGAAAAAAAAAAAATACATAACACGATTAAAAACAAAAGAGTACAAAATTCATCGACCACATTTTATAGAAAAATCGACATAGAAACAAACATGACATCATAAAGTGATGTTAACACGTCTTATTAATCTATTCTCGGGGAGAGAACACATTTACGAAAGAAACATAAGAATAATATTTTTATTACAAAAATGAAAACGACCGACTTCCATTTCTTAAGCATAGCACAAAAACTACCATCTTTTCGATAGGTATCCTTATTTATCTATACTAATATTATAAAGCTGAAAAGTTTGTTTGTTTGAGCGCGTTGATCTCAGGAACCGCCACGCTAGTCCGATTTGTAAAATCTTTCATTATAGGATTGTCCATTTATCGAGGAAGACTTTATTGTATCCCTCTGTGACGCAGACGAAGTTTCACGGATCAACTAGTATGAGATAAAGCTCAAAATATCTGCTTCAAACATATAGACAAATTGCGTACCTCCTCCTTTTCAGAAGTCGGTCAAATAGATATTTCTCTTTGTAAAGTTCTTGCTATTTTCGTACAAGAAAGTGTGTCTATTCTAAGATATTTGGAAAGCTAACATTCAGATTAAGACATGAATATTTAACATCATACGTGTAGAACAGATATAATGTAATGTTCTAATAAGGAACCTCTGGATTTACCGACCAATTTTGTTTGAGCTCTTGTCTATGGTCGAATATAAGGTAATACATTCAGGGTTACCAGGGCTTTTTTGACAATATGATATGAAAGTTCAAAATTGATGACACTTAATCATAGGCACGTTAATGCTTAGTTATTTAAAAAAAAATAATGCTTTGCTGGCGAGATATATTTTTTTTATCTTTTGGATTGACCTCTTCGGTGTTTCTAGAGAAGTCTCTGACCAATCTTCCTTTGAAGGAGGTTTAAAAAGCACATTAAGATAATGTTTCGTCTGTGCCTTGGTTGTAAAAATTTATGGCTTATATATGATAGTAACTACTAAGACTTTCTTCAAGCCTTGTTTGAAGAAGGACAAGTCTTATTCATGTCTTACTTAAGTGACTGGGCAGCCTACCAACCCTGGTTGGTGCCCGATGATAGTCCAACTTCGACTGGTTCAAGGATAATGATTTCGTTCAAACAATAGGCAGGCGAGCGGTTTGTCGTTCTAATTATCGTTGTTAAGAGTTCCACTCAGTCATAAGCCCGAGTCCTATTCAACAATGCGACACGTTTCTGTTTCATTGTTCGTTAATACGCCCACCGACTTCGACTTGATTAACGCGACTGTTTGTTACACCGTTGCGTAATATACAGGTGTTAAAATTTAAATTATGACAAGTTTTGTTAGAGTTTATCAGAGATGTAGGCATCATAACGGTTATCTCAGGGTACATAATATATACTCATTTTTATAGCAGCATTACACAAGAAAGTATCATACTGTAATGTTCAAATATGAACCACCAAATATTTTACAACTTGAAAAAAAAAACTAAAAGTTATCATCAACACTAACTTGTTAAAAATAAATCTCATAAATCTTCATGTTCTTTAAATAAATTTACCGTAACCTAAGTTTCTGTCCATATTCTACTAGTACCATATTCATAAAAAAACCACATAACCCAACCATCACCATAATCATGTGTAGTAAAACTAGTAAACCATAAAAACCTAAATATGCTTCGATACAACCGCCATTTTATAAAACAGAACGGACAGCCCAGAAACAAAACTATGACTTGTTAATTTCACGGTTGGCCACGCATTACGCTTCGGTGTAACAGGTGGTCACATTTCGAAAATAATAACGTAGCGACGCCGGGGGCTCTCATTGTATCATTCCGGATAAATATTAATGCTTATTACTAAATTTTATGTATTTAGCGGTGGAAATATTCCTTAATAAAATGATTTCAGTAGATAGAGCAAATAGTAGAGCGAAATTGAGGTAAAGATTGATGCCTTGATCTTAAAACACCTATGTATCTGTCCTGTCTTGTACCAACCCATTACTGCCCACTGTTGGGCTCAGGTCTCCTCAGGGACGAGGGATTAGGCATAGTCCACCACACTTGCCCAGTGCCGATTGGGGACTTCACATATCTTCAAAGGATTTTTAGAACCCTTTTCTGATATGCAGATTTTCTCACGATGTTTTCCTTCAACGTTTTTAGCCAGTGGTGTTGTGAAAAATTGCACATAAATCTTTTTTACATTTAGATTTAGAGGTACAAGCCGGCCAGATTTGAACCCGTGACCTCCCGTTCGGAAGGACGCGTTTCGACCACTCGGCCACCACGACTTTTTCTATCCTATGTATCGACAACATTTAAAAAAAAGGTGTATTTGAGAAACCTCGCCTTTTGTGTTGAAGCAATTAAAAATTAAGTTCTTTGTTAAAATTGTAAATTGTTAAGTTCTTTGTTAAATTTGTTAAAATCCAGGTGAATAGACCTGAATAATCAAAGTTTACTTTTTTAAGAATATGCTAACGAAAAACGCACAAAAAAGTTTTAATTTTAAATTATGAATCAGTGAATTTAAATTTCAAATCAAGTTTCTTAAGAAAACAATGCAAGAGAGTTTGTTCAAAAATATTGACTTTGCTTGCTCGAAATTTCTGTTTAATAAGGGTAAAAGTTTCTTTTCTTTCTGTTTCATTTGCGGGAACAAATCAGAGTGTCACCTGAGGACATCAATCACTGTTCAAAACGGTACCTGATTCTTGGAACTTCGAGATTAATGCATACGATTTCATAAAAGTGTAGATTTAATAAAATTTAGTATTTTATTCCACTTTGTAATGAGTAGATAAATTAAAAAGTTTTAGCTTTCTGAAGTAGACAAAATAAATTGATTTTGTCAATCTTATGACTTATGTTTCAGTATGATTTTGTCAGGATCAAATCTTTTCGTAGAATACTTTGATATTTTCAAATACAATTGGACAGAAACTAAACGTTATTACAATGATATTTAATAGTAAATATTATAACATAAGTTTGAATAGTAATAAATACTATAGACGTAAGCGAAATATTATAGACGTAATAGTCGTGGTGGCCGAGTAATAGTCGTGGTGGCCGAGTAATAGTCGTGGTGGCCGAGTTATAGTCGTGGTGACCGAGTGGTTGAAGCGCTTGCCTTCCGTACGGGAGGTTGCGGGTTCAAAACCGGCATGTACCTCTAAATCTGAATAATCTAAATTATAAATGATAACCTTACCACTTATTGGATTATGTGAAATTTATTGCATCTTTTTGTGTAAAATAATAATTTGACAGTACAAAAGTAGTCGTGGTGGCCAATTGGTCGAAGCGCGTCCTTCCGCACGGGAGGTCGCGGGTTCAAATCCAACCGGCTTGTACCTCTAAATCCAAATATGAAAAAGATTTATGTGCAATTTTTCACTACACCACTGGCTAAAAACGGTGAAGGAAAACATCGTGAGGAAACCTGCATATCGGAAAAGGGTTATAAAAATCCTTTGAAGATATGTGAAGTCCCCAATCCGCATTAGGCAAGCGTGGTGGACTATGCCTAACCCCTGTTCCGAGGAGACCTGAGCTCAGTAGTGCGCTCAGTAGTGGGGTTGTTACAGTAGAAGTAGACGTAAGCGACTGTCACTAAGGTACACGAGGTAAGGCAATAATGTATTGTTACAGTGTGGGTAGGCGAGCCAACGGGTTAATGAATCAGTGAATTTAAATTTCAAATCAAGTTTCTTAAGAAAACAATGCAAGAAAGTTTGTTCAAAAATATTGACTTTGCTCGAAATTTCTGTTTAATAAGGGTAAAAGTTTCTTTTCTTTCTGTTTCATTTGCGGGAACAAATCAGAGTGTCACCTGAGGACATCAATCACTGTTCAAAACGGTACCTGATTCTTGGAACTTCGAGATTAATGCATACGATTTCATAAAAGTGTAGATTTAATAAAATTTAGTATTTTATTCCACTTTGTAATGAGTAGATAAATTTAAAAGTTTTAGCTTTCTGAAGTAGACAAAATAAATTGATTTTGTCAATCTTATGACTTATGTTTCAGTATGATTTTGTCAGGATCAAATCTTTTCGTAGAATACTTTGATATTTTCAAATACAATTGGACAGAAACTAAACGTTATTACAATGATATTTAATAGTAAATATTATAACATAAGTTTGTATAGTAATAAATACTATAGACGTAAGCGAAATATTATAGACGTAATAGTCGTGGTGGCCGAGTAATAGTCGTGGTGACCGAGTAATAGTCGTGGTGGCCGAGTGGTTGAAGCGTTTGCCTTCCGTACGGGAGGTTGCGGGTTCAAAACCGGCGGCATGTACCTCTAAATCTTAATATGAAAAAGATTTTTGTGTAATTTTTCACAACACCACTGGCTAAAAACGGTTAAGGAAAACATCGTGAGGAAACCTGCATATCGGAAAAGGGTTCTAAAAATCCTTTGAAGATATGTGAAGTCCCCAATCCGCATTAGATAAGCGTGGTGGACTATGCCTAACCCCTGTTCCGAGGAGACCTGAGCTCAGCAGTGGGCAGTAATGGGTTGTTACAGTAGTAGTAGACGTAAGCGACTGTCACTAAGGCACACGAGGTAAGGCAATAATGTATTGTTACAGTGGCGAGGCGAGGCGAGCCAACGGTTTACCTAATCGGAATTGTTTACTAACTATCAAGGACTACTGTATTTTCAGTGGATACTCCGAAGAGGCTACCTTAGCTCCACCTCTTAAGACTCTCCTTAACTAAAGCTTACTGGTCGTACAAACACATTCAATAAAATATCGAAGCTCACAGAATCGGATCAGCACAACAGTCGATTGCATCGGCATTCGACATTGACTGATCCAGTTTTTTACAGTTAAGCCAATCAGGTTAATGGGATTGAAGGTGTCTATTCTTAAGAATAATGCCTTCTCTTATCTTTGTACGTGGTTCGTGAACAAATCCTCTCCGATTCGGTACCGGCTTAATGGACGAGAATTCAAATTTGATTTTTATTGAGTTACTCTTTGTGTTACTGATTAGTTGGATAAAGTTCTGCTTGAGTTAATTTGATTGTTTTTGTCTGGCAGGAACGTGGATGCATTGGAGTTCATGAACTTACTATAAGATGAATGAAGTACTAGCTTTTGCCCGCGACTTCGTTCGCGTGGACTTCAGGTTCGTCCCGTCTAGTCTAGTCGTATAGCCTATGTGTTATTCTGATGTATAAGTATATTGTGGTAAAGTTTCATTCAAATCCATTCAGTAGTTTTTACGTGAAAGAGTAACAAACATCCATACATCCATACTTACAAACTTTCGTCTTTATAATATATATTAGATTTTCGTGTAGCATAACAGCCGATAGATACGGCTCCATAATATCCTGGGATTGCAGAGGTCAATTTGGAGGACTTTAAGATTATTTATCTATCATCTAATGACACCTAAAATACCAAAGTATAATTTGCTTGTGTAGTTACATTGTTTAAGTCGCAATAAGAACTTCCAAGAAGTGAGTTACTTGAATTAAGATTAACAAATCGTCTCAACTACAATTTTGTCAACTGTAGCTATACCAAATAAGCACCGAAGTGAATGTCTACTGTAAAATACAATACAAATTCACAATTCTATTCTCAAACCAGTTAACGAAACCGCATTGAATTCAACCTAAATTCTTCAGTTCTCTGTATTTCTTTCAGAACAAGGTTCGGTTCACTCGCCGGACCGGTCGAACGGAATAAACCGATAACACTCAGCCGGCTTATTTATTGGCCTGCGACTGTCGATTACACATGTTTCTTCTTTTGTTAATACTTGCCGTTCAACTTTGAGATATGGAATTTATTGTGGGTAAACTTTGGGGTAGATTTTTTGTAGTTATGCTGTAATGCGGTTTGCGTCGTTTCGATAATTTAGGTTTTGTTTTATGAGGATTATTTACCTGTTAAATTTGTTAAAGAATAGTCAAGTAAAGGCAAGTTTGAGGGATTTTTTAAATACGAGGAATGATAGGTGATCGAATCGTATCAAAGCCTCCTACCGCTCACACTCGGGAACGGTGCGACGGGAAAGAGTGCCGAGCGCGTAACGCGTCGCGCCGTCCCTCCAAACCCCGTGCTGGGTTCTGGCCTTAGCCGGGGTTCGGACGTTGAGTGTGAGCGGTTGGAGGTTTTAGTGCGGTGCAACTTCCACATACCGGATCCCCGGCCCGCGGACTGGGACCCGGTGATTTCCTCCAACTTAAAAAAAAACCCTCGGCCTTCCAACCTTCACACTCGGCGTCCGAACCCCGGCTGAGACCAAAACCGGTTAGGACCGGCTGAGTTATGCGGGACGGCATGGAGCACTACCGAATTCTTTACCGTCTCACCGTTCCCTTATTTATAGGATAGCCTTGAGGAGTTTGTGTTAGTAATTATTGTAATGCGCCCTTTTGATTTCCATGAAAATTATATGTGTGAAAATTATATAACCATAGGTGTTTACTGTACTGTACCAACCCAATACTGACCACTGTTGGGCTCAAGTCTCTTCAGAAGAGGGATTAGGCATAGTCCACCACGCTTGCCCAAAAAGTCCTGGTGGCCGAGTGGTCGAAGCGCTTCCTTCCGAACGGGAGGTCGCGGATTCAAATCCGGCCGGCTTGTACCTCTAAATCTAAATGTGAAAAAGATTTATGTGCAATTTTTCACAACACCACTGGCTAAAAACGATGAAGGAAAACATCGTGAGGAAACCTGCATGTCGAAAACGGGTTTTAAAAATCCTTTGAAGATATGTGAAGTCCCCAATCCGCATAGGTGTATAACTTTCCATAAATAACACAAAGAGGAAAATCAGCTAAGTATATCACAACGCACAAGTGAATATTTAAATTCTAAACAAACACAGAAAAAGATTTCTTGTTATCAAATGTAATACAAAATATTCCAGAATTTTCGATGAAGCAGTCTGTCTCTCAGGACGGGACCAAGTTTCGAAACGAACAAATAAATCACATTAACCAAAATAAATAATGTGAACGTCGCTTCCAGACAAGCCTCACATTTCAGTAATCACTCACAATATTCTTTATTTATCTCTGATTCGACTTCGTCAACACCCCTACTACTTGTTTTCGATATTGATGTATTAAATAAGATTTAACATGCATTGGATGTGGATGTCTGTTTTTTCGTAAGTGGAACCTCTACAATGCCAGGGAACATTGAAGAGTCGCTATCTACAACCTAACTTTAAAGACCCTCCTAAAGCCTCGTTTGAAGGAGGACAAGTCATAGCGCTCTGGAAATACCGAAGAGGGAAGCTCATTCCATAGCCAGATGGTGCGTGGCAATAACGTGTTCCTGAAACGAACCGTGCATGACCACGGTGGTTGGTGGATGACTGTGGTGGTCCATATAGTCCTCGACGCCGAGTGTGTGTGTGTGCACAGGAATTTATATCTTGCACGCTTATGTAAATCGCATGACAATACAATAATTATAATGTGGTACTAAAGAGATGATCTGGTGCTATAGTTTTCATTCTATAACGATATAATTTTTTTTTAATCATAGTAGTTAGAAATATAGTATTGATTTTCACTAAATTGTATATAAGTCTCGACACAGACACGACAACTTCTTGATGCAATCACATAGCATGTTGCGATGCCATTCGTAAGTCCACAGTTTACTTCCTCACTTGCAAATTTCAATACAGGCATGATTCAATGATACTACAATCAATAAAAAAAAATTGAGAGGTGTCAAGGGACACCCGAATGGAACGAAGTTCCTTTCGATTAAATTTTAATTTTTTTACGCGCGATAAGGAACGTTACGACAATCACCTAAAACAAATGAGGAACGTGTTTTAAAGATTTTGATCACAGTGCCATCTAGCGATAATCTTCTAAAACAAAAAAAGTGTCGTGACAACTTTTCGTAAGAATTTTTTCCGCCTAGCCCCCTTTTACAACGCGCGATAAGGAACTTCGTTTCAATAATATTTTGAATCGATATTACGTAGAATACAGGGTTATATCACACCACAGCTTCCCTTAGTAAGGGAAACGTTACGTATTTTGTCCATCACGAATATTTTATTACTGTTTCATTAGCGAAAAATTGCAAAAAGAGAAAGCTTCTCAGTAATTTATGAGTATATGATGTTTGAATTCGGAATACGTATTTGTTTCCGTATGTGTAAACGGAGTTTCTTTTGCTTTGTCTGTTATAAGTTGCACGCATACAGAGACTGGTCGCAACGCCCCGCTTCGGTTGACTGTGTCCTATACATTTTGTATAAAGTAGCGCACACTTTGACGGGCTGTAACGCAACATAATCCTTCTGATATTCATACAAAAATGTGACAGGTTGCGTTTTTTGGTGGTCTTGTAGGCAGACGTTGTCCGATGGCAGACAAAACGGGGCACCTAATCTTGAGTGTGTGCTGTCGCTCATATTCAATGCAATACAATGAGACTTCAGTTGGTTTTTGTCAACAAATAATGAAAAATTTAAAACTCATTTGCGAATTTAACAAACGAAATGGTTTGATTCAGTGTTTCCTAAATTTATCTTAATAGCATCAATTTCGCGATCGGCATCAAAGTTTTAATAAATCATGGAGCTGCTAATGGCCGAGTTGGTTTCCTTAAAGAACTGTCAGAATGTTTTATTCGCAAAGAGTTTTCTCCTGTAATTTTTATTGACAAACCGAAGTCAAGTCAAAAGTCACTTAGGAAGTGGGTAATTCAATTTTCGAATTTAACTCTTTAGACATAGAATAATTGTACAGAAGTAAAACTTATGTAATTCGATTTTACCAACTCACGTCCCCAATACACTGGCACTGTAAAGGCTTCTGACGGTAACCACTTACTATCAGGTGGGCCTTTGGCTAGTTATGTGACTTGCAATAAAAAGCACTGATAAACCTTTCACTGGCACAAAATACCGAGTCATTTTAAATAAGTACCGATCCCTACAATACTCTTTTGCTGTTCAAGCGTAGGTAAATACCCAGTCAGGATCGGGACTTTTCTCGTATACATGAGTTTTATTCGCTTATTGAAGTTCATCTAAAAATACGTATCAGTTTTGTTGAAGCACCCGAAAGACATTTACAGTAGCAGTTCAATAGCTATACCTATGATAATATTCATTCAAAGTTATGACGGCGTAAATAGTGTGTTGAGGTGTAATGACGTTGTAATTAGTCGATCTTCATTTGGTTTTGTCAGGAATGACGTCATAATGTCCAGTTGAACACTTGATGATCAATACTTTTCAATAACAACTTCAAAATAACGAGTTTTAACAGTTTATTACTTTTACATCAAGATGTCCTTTCGCCTCGACAATTCAAACACGAATGAATAATAACAGCGGCCAACGCCTGTATTTATAGCGAGTCTCCACTTCCAACTACCCGCACGGTGAATAGGTTGGTTTCCCTTGTTTCAGTACATTTTGAAAACAAATCGAATTCAATTTCGTGCACATCTCATGTCCTTGTCTTGTCTCATATCCCATTCAAATGAGTTCGGCGCAATTTGTTTTCTCTCTCTATTTATTTTTATTTTGGTATATCTGTAAAACGAAAAATTATGAAATTCACTTCACACTTCCTCAAACAGGGCGAGTTTCTTTTCCAAATACTGAAAATCTCATTACACTGTGTCATTTCTGCTTGAGCAACCAACTTTCAATCTCAGTTTTGTTTTAATCCGTCGATCTGACAAGGGTCAGGTCACGCTGTCGATTTCTTTTAGTTTCACGAAAACACCACTGTGTTTTGACGACGAATGCATAACTTTGTTTTGTTTGTAGTGGTTTATTTTGGGAGACCGGAACGTTTGGAGTGTCACAAAAAGATTTTTTGTAGCATTGGTATTGGAAATTGTAGTATACAGGTTGTATTTTTCTTATGGCAAAAATTAGTGTCAAAATGTAAGATACTTATAAAGCATCTAGTTATATTGCATTTAAGGAGACCAAGCAAGCAATAAGCTGGTTTATTTGTCAAGCAATAAAAAAATCATCATTATCAGTCCGTAAATATCCGCTGCTGGACATAGGCCTTTCCCAAAACTCGTCACAACGATCAATCCTGCGCTGTCTGTATCCAGTTGCTTCCCGGGACCCTGATCAAATCGTCATTCGTCAATCGTAGTAAAAAAGCATACTCGTTTATTTTTACTATAATTTTACTCATTGTATTTTCTGTCACACTCTCTATCAATACCATCTAACCCATATTATCAAACTAAAACAATGAAAAACACAAGAAATACTTTCCAATTAACGATCACGTATAAAAGCAATAACTATATCTCTTAATACTCTCATTCTGAACGAAATCTAAAAACAAATATCCTACGAACTTCAAAGAGAAACTTTACTTATTTACTGGCGCCTACGTGCGGGTAAAAGTAAAACCTAGAAACTATGTGCCGGATTTATAGACTTTACTAATTTATATTAATTACTTAGAAATTGTAATATTTATTTATTTATTAAACTTTATGCACATAAATGGTACAATGGCGGACTTAATGCCTAAGGCATTCTCTACGAGTCAACCAAAGGTGGTGTAGAGAAAACTATGGTAGGTGCTCAATTAGATTTATTATAAAAATATACATATATTATAATATAATAAATAAAATTTCCATACATAAAATACTATGCTACACAATAAACCTATGCATATTTACATAAATACTACAATAATACAGAGTATTTACCCACAAATACATACGAATATAAGAAAGATCTATTGATATATTAATATCTTATCTAAGCTAGTCTAAAGCTATTGCTTATAAGTTGCATTAAAATTGTGTGGTTAAAATTGCTATTTACGTGTAGGGTAACAAGGTATTTACTACTTTGTTTCTTTGAAGCTAAATGGTATTCTTAATCAAAATTTTTCAGGATATGAATACCTACTAACTAACTTAATTACCCCGCTGACTCAACGACCCAAAAAGAGTCTTGGACTCCAATAAAAATCTCTCGGTTCTTCTCTTGGTCTTGTGCCAGGTCGCCAGGTGTGGTTGGTTGTAGTTCGCGTAAATACCATTTCCACGTCACGCCATAGGAACCTTGGACGTTCAGCTCAGGATATGTATATTTGGATAATTGAAAACCTTCATCCCCAAAGTGTTTACTGTATCAGTATACAAAAGATTCATCGATATATCTGTCAACTACCTAGCTCACATCAACATCTTCGTCGTCGTATTTATAAAATTTAAGTCTTGGCCTCCGATAAAATCTCTTGCTACTTCTCTCGGTTTGGAACCAGGTCGCCAGACGTGGATCAATTTATGAAGATCTGGCTCTACAACATCACCTCATCAGTTCCTTGGAAGTTCATCACTTAACATTATTGGAAAAACGAAAGCCCATAAACTGTGTTCACCATGTAAGAAAAATAGGTGATGATCGCCTATCTCGTGTTTATAAAACATCCTTTATTTCCTCGTCTTCCCGAACATACGTACTACACATATAAAGAGACCGACGTCTCCGAAACACGTACTCGCTTTTCATATTCGGAGCACGCGTGTCGCCTGCTTAAAAAACTTGTACGGAACCTTTAATTGAGTCTTGGGCTGGTATTACTCGTACCGACGGAGTAATTAATGGTTTCTGTGTACAGATTTAATGGTCGGTTGCTGTGTTTCTAGATTAGTCGATTAGAAAGTGCCTGCTTTATAGAACTCTTCTTAACTTGTAATTAGTTAAAGGTTTTATGTTGTTATTTGTTTATTTTTGTAATGTTTTGTGTTTGCTTGGTGTTCGAGGGAACCGCAATGTCCTCTAATATTGTAGAAGTTCAAGAGTGACAGTAGTGACTTACTATTAGAGGCAGTGGGCCGCATACACATCTGCCTGTGAAGGCATAAAAAACATATAACTTTTTTGGTTTTAATTACATTGATGAAAAAAATAGTATTTTTTTGTAAAAACAAAAGACAACAGATTACAAGGTAACAGTTTTTGGGTTATAGATACCTAAGAGTTTTACCACTCTAATAGTGCATTCATCGGTAACGTTAACGTTGATTCCTACTAGATATTGATATTTATTTATTTATTTGGGAAACAACAGTACAAGTTATTACATCAAAACAGGGACACAAAAAACCAAACCTAGTCCAAACAAGTCAGAAAAGAGACAGTTGACGTAAAGCATTAAAAAATAACAATACAAAACTACCTAAATTAATACAATAAGCTTTTAATACAATAGCAATAACATACTAAATTAAATTTCATCATAGTATTTTCACTGTTACATATTATAATGTAATCTCATTGTCAGCTCACAACACCGTAAACGAGATCCCACATCGCACCAAAACGAGCAGTACTCAAATTTTACAGCGTCTGAATTTTGAGCACCTCATTAATTCGGATTCTTTCAAAGTTCTTCGTAAGGCTCGCCTTAATTAAATTAACTTTCAGACGCGCTAGACCAAACCATTGCTGAAGATGTGTACGAAAATGTTGTGTAATTTGAAAATGTTTTCATAAATATCGCAGCGGAGAGGCTACGTTTACTGAAGGATATTTTGAGTGGTTGTTTTAATCTACTTTATCTGTTCGTTCGTTAGTGCCTTACATCACATTGACTCGACCTTAAAACTGGGTCTTATTTATTCTTTACTAGCTGTTGCCCGCGACTTCGTTCGCGTGAACTTCGGGTTCGTCCCGTCTAGATTATTATCAAAAATTGTAGCCTATGTGTTATTCTGATGTATAAGCTAAATTGTGGTAAAGTTTCATTCAAATCCATTCAGTAGTTTTTACGTGAAAGAGTAACAAACATCCATACATCCATACTTACAAACTTTCGCTTGTATACTATTATTATGATTAAAGGATATTTTATGTTCGTTTTATACGACATCAGTGTGTCATCATCATCAGCCTGTAGACATCCACTGCTGGGTATAGGTCTATCAATTTTCCTATAACAATGCATCCAACCTTCCCATGGTCCAGAGCAGATCGGTCTAGTCACGTTGCATCTACCGGTTGTTTCATTCGTTGCATGATAATGCAATAATGTCATGTTCAGGGTTTCGGGAAGTCACTGGGTGTAGACAGAGCATAAGTTATCGTTTTCCGAGAGTAGGGGGAAGTCTAAGTACCAGTGTACCAATTAAATGTTTATCTTCGCATTGATTTCGGTTTAAAGTTGTGGTCGAGAATAACTGTTGCATTTTTATATCAACTTCTTGCACGTTGACTGCAACGAATATTTGTTTCTTAAAATTATTTATTTATTTATTTTATACTTTATTGTACACGACCGAAAAAAAGTTATATTAAAAAAAATGTTCACAAAAGGCGAGCTTAACCCAATACTGAGTTTTCTTACAGCAAACCCAAAATAAAACATACAGTAAGTAGACTTTAAGGTAAGGTAGAGAAGGTACAATATACATAGAATATATAAATCCTTCGATTGCCGGCTTTTCTTGTTTCGCTGCGATTGTGCCCAGTAATTGTTTTCAGTATTTAAAATTGCTGCACTGATTTGACTAAAATTTATCATCCTACCTATTATAATTTACTTTATTACGTCATAATAATTATGATCATTCAATCATCGTTATTTTTTTAGTGGAAGTCAGATGGTGGTACGTGTCTCTCGATACAAATACTGTAATTTGCATTAAGCACACGCACAAACGCGTCCATTCCATTAATTTTGTACGAAGCTAACTCAATTTCACGGTGGCAACGTTGTTGCAATGATGATTTAAATCGTAGAAGAGACAAATCAAAACACTCGTACAACCGATAATGGACTAAAAATAAAAATACCGTTTAGTAAATGTTTACATAATTTGTAAAATAAAGAAAGAAAGTGATCTATAAGCCACACATACCCAATGCATATTGTAAAGTTAAATATGGATATAGACATAGACATACTTTATTTGCAAAAAAAGAAACATTCAATTCAAAAAAGTAAAATAACAAGAAGTTAACCCAGCGCTGGTTTTCAGTCCTAGCAAGTTGATGTAACAAGAGTAAGGAAAAACTTATCAAATAGTAATACAATATAAAAACATAAACTAATAAACTAAATCCCTTCCGTACTTCCCCAACATAATTAATAATAAATAAAGAAAGAAAAAAACTAAAACCAAAGATAAAATAATCGCAGGGCAGCAAAATAGCGTGTACGCGTCCCACTTTACACTGACAAAAACGTCAATGGACGGGAGCCATAAAAAAATAATAACAAAAATAATATGGGTGCCTAAAGGGCAGACACCTAAACATCGTGTTGCACACATAGTTGCAGAATTGGTACATTTGACAAAACAAAGATACCTAAGTACAAAAATGTAATGTGTAAAGAGAAAACGAATCTAGAGGAGAAATGAAGAAACGAGCAAACGACCACTGTAGAATGAATATTACTTTAACATAGAAAACGATTCGAACGTACTCGTCTCAAAATATGCTTCATTTCACGGTTATAAAGACACGTACCTTTTTTTTTATTGCCATGTAGGCAGACGAGCCAACGGCCCACCTGATAGGAAGTGGTTACCGTCGCTCATGAACCTCTGCAATGTCAGGGGACATTGAGGGGTCGCTACCTCCGACCTAACTTTAAGGACCCTCCTCAAGCCTTGTTTGAAGAAGGACAAATCATAGCGCTCAGGGAATACCGAGGAGGGGAGCTCATTCCATAGCCGGATGGTGCGTGGCAAACACCTGATATGCATCCAAACTAATATTGAAAAAAAAAAACCTTTGTTTTACAATCAATTTGTCCTGTCTATAATTTAATAATATTCTTACATCTATGTTACTGTAGCGGTTTCGATATGTGGAATTGCATTGGTTTTGTAATTCGAACAGAATTTTGTCAATTTTATAGTTAAGCTGTTTTTGTCCCTTTGACCCTTATTTGATTCTTTTCATGATATGTTTTCACGTTGCTTGATCAGGATGCAGGATTACACAATGCATATTTCAATTTTCTACGTAAAATATTTTTAATGAGATGGTAAGAAAGGAGAAAAAAGTGTACTTACTAAATTGTGACCAGCCATTAATAAAGAGAGAGAAAGAGAGATCATTCTGTCTTAATAACCTCCAACGAAGTATCGTATTGATAAGTTCGTGATATTATTAATAAAAAAACAACACTATGGTCTCATTCAGACACTCGCGGTTTTCTATAATACTTTCATTAATTAATAATTAAGAGGGGTGACGGTTTCAGAATATCGAGTATGTGGAATTCAGTGCTAAACACAACAGTCACTAACGGTTCATGCTCAGAGAGTCTTGTAGATGCAGTGAGTGTGGTGTGTCGTGATGTGAGTTCGAGTTCCAGTGGTACCACCCAAAAGCGAACGAGAAAGAGGGTAGTCAGATTTTTTTGCTCTTAAATCGACCCGCAGTATGCAGTCTTCTCGTGATCATGACGTTTGCAACAACGTTGAAATATCAAGACAACTCAATTAATTAAATATCGTGGTAAGAACCCGTTGAAAACCAAATATCTTTTAAGAAACATATAGTCATATTTTATTTTAGTACAAAAATTCTTCAATATTCCGAAAACGAAACCACCAACCAAACATAAAAGCTATACATTGTATCTCACTCGTCAAGCTCGCAACAATCGTTATCCGTTTATCCCTTTAAGCTGGGGATGAAAAGCCCTAATAAAGGATCGCGTGGACTATACCGGCTTATTGATGGCCGCCATAACAGTTCGGATAGATTCTATCTATACCGTTAACTAAAATAGTGATGAGGTGTCTGATAAAGGATGGACGAGATCTTATATTCCTATTGTTGACGATAAAAAATAAAAAAAATAAAAAAGCCTTTATTTCCATACCCAATGGGTTAACAATAAGTTTTGCACACAGTTTTTATGTTAGTATTTAAGTAATTTAATGTAGTTGTTAGTATGGTTAGAATCTAATGATCTAACTAGGTATGGAACCCTTATTCTGGGTGAAAGCCTCCTCCAACTTTGTCCAGGTTTCTCTGCAAGCTGTTGCCTCCATCCAGTCCTTCCCAGCTGTTTGAGTGATGTCGTCAGCCCATCGTCGTTTTGGTCTTCCCACATTTCTCTTTCCGGCTGGTCCCTTCCACCGTGTAGTTTGTAGTGTCCATCTTTCATCCTTGTATCTTGACAGGTGTCCCGCCCATCGCCATTTCAAAGCTAAAGCATGTGACAGTGCATCAGTAATTTTAGTTTTTTGTAAGATTGTATAGCTCTTAATTTTATGTATCTTCCTCAATTTTAGTATATTTCTTTCCATAGCTCTTTGTGTCCTTAGAATTTTTTTTTGTTTTCTGTGAAGATCCACGTCTGACAGTCGCATAGCAAGCATGGTAGAATGCAGTTATCCATTACTATTTTTTTCAAGTGGAGTTATAACAATTGTTGACGATTGCTATAATTATTTTACCAAGCTTTATATTGACTTGCATTGGATGCGATCTAAATTTGATAAACTTCCCAGTTTTCAATTGGGCTGACATTTTGCACGTAGATGTAAATTGCGTGACAATGCAATAAAAATGACGCTATACTATTTCTTTTTAATATCTTCACTGGATGTTTGAACATGTTGTTGATATTTTGATACACTTAATTAAGTTTATAATAATATGAAAATCTGTTACGAGATATTAGAAACTACAGAAATAGAGAATGTTATAATAATACTAGCTGACTCGCGCAACTTCGTCTGCGCCGAAAAAAAAAATTAGGGGTGGACTACCCCTAACATTTAGGGGATGAAAAATCTAATATATAAAATTGTCGTGTCACGGTGTTCGAACTTGAACTCCTCCGAAACGGCTCGACCAATTTTGATGAAATTTTTTGTGCTTATCCGGTACCTATGAGAATCGGCCAACATCTATTTTTCATCCCCTAAATGTTAGGGGTAGTCCACCCCTAATTTTTTTTTTCGGCGCAGACGAAGTTGCGCGAGTCAGCTAGTTTTATATATTAGATTACTATTATAATTTGGATAAAATTTCTAATTCTAAATACTTGTAAGCATCGGAGTTGTAGGACTAAAGGAGTTATAAGTTATTATTCAAGATGTGTTTTCATAATGTATAAGTAATAAATTAATTATATTTTTAAAAATAAATGTGTGTTTTGGAATTTTAAATCGTGGACCACAAATTAGACGCGCGTAGAAATTTATTTTATACAATTAAATACCCAACGTCGTGTACCTAAGGCTTCATATGCAACTTGTTATCATAATGTCATTTGTATGTTGTGTTTATCGGGTAGCATAGAATCGTGAGCCTTATTTAATTAGCATTAGGTATTAAATTGAATTGAGAAAATTGTGTCGCTTTTCAAAAAGTGGCTGGGTGCAAACAACCACTTTTTGTGACAGGAGGAAATCGCCTGGTGGGGTATGTGGGAGTCGAACCGCACTATAATCTGCCGCTCACTGTCAGCGTCCGAACCCCAGCTGAGCACATAACCCAGCGCGAGATTAGGCGAGGTGACGGGATGTGTTGCACGACAAGACTTATGTCTCACCCTGCGAACCACCACTTAAATACACTCAGTACCTACAGTCTACAAAACCAATTACTCAAAACGACAAAATTTCTATACTAGCTTAAAGCTAAAATAAAAGGCACACTTACTAAAATTATATTCATTCTACTTCACGAATAAAGACGATAAATTTAAAAGGGCCATTTCGAAGAGATTCAATACGATAAGTCTCCGATAGGTAGCCTGGAACTTAAGTCTAATGCCTAATGAGATATGGGAACTCCCCAAGGATGAATGTTAGACCTTACTGGATTCACGGCCCGAGGAAAATTTAGGGTCCAAGCCTGTTCCAGATAGAAATTAGCCTACAATTTAATGACCTAATGTCACTGGTGTTAAGGCGCTTAGTTTATCGTTAAAGTTTAATTTGATGATGTACTTCAAACTATTAGATTCTATTTAGGTAAATGTTTGCGATTACGTGTTGGTTTAAGTGAAATGTTTGAGCCAATATTGGTATAGTTTTACATGTATTTGAGATTAGAATCTAGTGAAATATTGGAGCCAATTTAGTTTTCAAACGATGCTAATAGAGTGTAGGTCTTTATCGTAACTGAATCAAGATTTGATGTTATCTCAGGCCTCATCGACGAAGGAATGTGTCACATGATGGTATACAGTTACCGTCGTTCGTGGACCTTATGCCGCGTGTCTATATTCTGCCAACTTCCATTGCGCGCAATGACAACTGCGCTAACTGTCAAACGGTGTTTCAAATAGTTTTAATTCAAAGACCCCCTTTTCATGTTGGTCGGCCGTCACCGTATTTTTTTTTACGTGCGTTGGTCGGTGGTGAGCCGACATGGAAATTACAGAGTCAAACGCTACTATTATTGTCTGTTTCGAAGCGTCGTTGTTACGAGATTGTTATGCGAAATTACAAGTGTAGTGTTTCTCAAACTATAATATAACTGATAACATACAAGAAAAATAACAACAGGAAAAGGGTCTGAATCTGAAAAGAACAAAGCGTTCACAAAACTCAAAATAGCAAAATCTTTTCATACAAGTTTCAACTAATACATTCCAAGGAGCACTTCAGAAGAACAGCAGCTGTGAATTGACATGTAACGTATACGGAATGCAGCGAGGACACAGGAAAAAATGTACAGAAGTAAATCTATGTATTCGAAATATACGAAGGCGTCCATCAGTACTAAAACGTATTCAGACACTCGCGGTTTTCTATAATACTTTCATGCATTTTCAACGGGTTCTTACCACGATATTTAATTAATTGAGTTGTCTCGATATTTCAACGTCATGATCACGACGTCGTTGTTGCAAACGTCATGATCACGAGAAGACTGAATACTGCGGGTCGATTTAAGAGCAAACAAATCTGTCTACCCTCTTTCTCGTTCGCTTTTGGGTGATACCACTGGAACTCGAACTCACATCACGACACACCACACTCACTGTATCTACAAGACTCTGAGCATGAACCCTTAGTGACTGTTGTGTTTAGCACTGGATTTCACATAGTCGATAATCTGAAGCCGTCACCCCTGTTAATAATTAAATATCGTGGCAAAACCCCGTTGAAAATGCATGAAAGTACTAAAACGTGTCGGTATTGCCGATTACCAGTATTTGATCGCTTTAAAAACACAGAGAAAGGACAATTCACATCTTTCACGCCTATACACGCGAGAGATGCACACGGTACCTATCAGGGCTCTTTCAGTACCCACTTTGACTCCTTACAAATCTGTATATCCTTGCTTACGTGTTCAAATTCTCCCCCTTCTGAGGCTTTCTACATTGCACTCCCCGCGCAAGACAGAAGGCCAAGGTTTTTCTCACCTCTCACTTCCACCACTGTAATTCCCGTGTAGCCAGGATCCATAGCGGCAGCTACGGTTATGTATCTGAGCAGTGAAGCCCAGGAACACGAGAGAAAGCTTGTCTTGGGCCTTACCACGAATTTAATCAGTAGACGATAGAAGGAGTAGGAAATAAGACAGAAGGTCAATAGAGAATACAGTACTTAAAGAGAGGTACACTTGACTTTTGTATATATCAATCTGTGGCAAGGGTCAGCGTGGCCGGCCGTTTCATTACGACCCCTGACCTTTCTGATGGCTTCGTTCGGCTCGGGAATAAAATGCGGCGTTTCCAGTCCTCGCAGTTTATGGGCAACGAGGTTTTGAAGGTCAGAGGATCGAAGTGTTTTTCAGACGGATATAAATGTTTTTCATTATTTTCGACTGACTTTTGAACGATGCGAGTCGGGTTTTTTTGGGTTGATATTGAGTCTTCTTTTGTTTTGAAAGAGAAATGCCTAAAGCTGTTACTTCGTTTACTAATTAAGTTCTCATGTAAATTCTGTGACAATTGTTGAAAGATGCTTGTTTTGTGAAAATGTTGTTTCTAGATGATTGTGAAGTGGCTTCCCTTTTATGAGGATAAACCACTTGCGTTTTATATGTTCGCGAATAGTGGCGAGTAAAAAGGAGGCAGACTAATTAAAACTCGGTGACTGAAAAAAGAATGATAATATATTTTACAATTCGACAGAAATAATATGAGTGAGTGTGAATCCAGTTCAATGCGGCTTTTATAAAAGTGTTAAAGTTAATAATAATAAAGGTCCGCGATCCGCCATTGCAGCGGATGGGCGTAACCTTCAGAACAAAAGGATGTTGTCGACCATCCTGCGTACGCGCACCTAGAACAAAAGATGCGTGTGCATCCATCTTGAAGGGGCGTGGCTTGTTACCATCTTCAGGTAAGGGTGCCGCTCCGTCGTACGATATGACGTAGTAGTGGCGTGATCCTGTGCTTCGTTTACTCCGCTTGTCTACTCGCTACAATTGTTTATTTCGTTAGTTGGACGGTGTGATGAAAAGAAGCCTCCGAAATTTCAACTTCCTTTTTATTCCATTTTAACGTTAACATCGTGTATTTTAAGGACAGCGCACAAAATGACAGGTTGTGCTGTATTGCGTTCCGTTTTAATGAGCATGAGTATCTAAAAAAAAATATTAGAGCGACCTAATTGTGAGCACTCTTTAATAAAACCGCTCTCCAAGTTATAAAAGCGAAGTTTTACTGGAAGGGTTTTCAGAATTTACCTTCTTGTTACGAATATTTCCATTATATCTCCTCATTACGTATTTACAAGTAAAATAATTACGTTAATAGGAATGTTTATAAAATATTTCCAACAAAAGAAATTCTTTTTACAAAGAATGAATTTCTAGAAAGTTCGAAGGTAAAAATTTATCAGTTTTGTGATAGTAAATTTTTTGATAACAGCCGGATGCTGTGAGATCGGATACCTACTATTACCGTTGTTAGTATTTGTTCCTTGGAAAAAGCACTGAAATTCTGATAAATAGGTACACACACATGCTAGTTAGTAGCATGCTTTTTAGTATTTATTTACTAGCTTTTGCCCGCGACTTCGTTCGCGTGGACTTCAGGTTCGTCCCGTCTAGTCGTATAGCCTATGTGTTATTCTGATGTATAAGCTATATTGTGGTAAAGTTTCATTCAAATCCATTCAGTAGTTTTTACGTGAAAGAGTAACAAACATACATCCATACTTACAAACTTTCGCCTTTATAATGTATATTAGATTATGATATTATGATTATTTACTAGTATGCTCATTAGAATACTTGTTTCAATCCCTTGTCTCATATGTCTGTCTTGTCTGTACTCATTATTAGCAATGTTTCGACACAAGTGCTACTAAGTAGCAATGACTCAAAAGTAGCATGCTTTCGTGCTATTAACTAGCATGTGTAACTGTACTTTTACATTTACAATTCCTATCTTTACAAAACCTAATAGCACGTGCAATGCGTATGTAAATACTGGCATAGATACCGCTATCAAGCCAGGTATGCCAGTTATGTCCGTTTATCGGTATATCCGGGTGTAGTCCGGTCAAATACGGTTAGTAGGTCACTCGTGGAACATCATACCGAATCATGATTAGTCGTAATCGAAGTGTAAACGGAATTAGCTGTTTATTATGACTATTCATTCGGATATAAAGTTTGGTTTGGCAAGAGGGTTATTTGTGAAGTGCGTATTAGGTTCGATTTTCCATTGAGTGTCTTACTGGTTCTTTTTTTGACTGAATTTCTAGAAGGAAGGTTATTAATTTATTTATAAAGTTGTACCAAAAAAGAAACAAATAAATCAGCTAGCAAACATATGAGTAAATATCACTGAAATAATATGTAGGTAGAACAACGTGAAAGAATGTTGTTGTATCACTTACACTAAACGGGTTCGGTAACGGTACAAGCGCCATGATCACGGGAAGAAACAGTGCCGAAATATCGGGATCGCTCAATTGAAAATGATCCTGGTAAGAACCCGTTTAGTTAGTGTAAGTGATGTAGATAACCGCGAGTGTTTAAATAAATTCAATGTTATTGTAGTTCTGAATAAAGTTATTTTATTTCTTTTATTTCTTTCTTTCAAGAAGATAATAACGTCACATTAAGTGTATTTTTTTTTTGTTTATCCTCGCATAACTTTACACTGAATAGACCGATTCGGATAATTCTTTATCCACTTAAAAAGTGGTTGTCGTAGAAATGAAAATAAAATGACACTATAATGAAGATCAATTTAGTCTTAATTCAAAAACCCAGTTCACGTGTTAAAAATTACAACCAACTTCACAAATAAACTGACCATTGAAATCCGCCTCGAAAATATATTTTTCGCATCATGTAGTAAAGTTAGGTAAAGCGGGCTTAACGGAAAAATTATACACCAACCCTTATATTTTACGGTTGTTTTCAAATCAACAAAACATTATTTTGTTTTCATCGCTTTTGTTCTGGAATTGTACTGGTGTTATAATAGATAACAGGTTTGTATTTTCATGTAAAAACAAATGAATACGGCCAAAACCATTTTTTTTTGTACCAATTTGCAATGACAATTCCACACTGTAGGTATATAAGTTTACAAAAAAACGTGGGTGCATTTTCCAATCGGGTTGTTTAATCACTTATTTATCAACATTTCAGTATATTAAACTAAAAAAAAACGCATAAAACTGATCAAGTTAATAAAAAAATACATATTTAAATCGTCTTTTTATTCAGAGTAATAAATTCGTTGGTATGTTTTAAACTAGAACTAAGTGACCTGTCTTACAAAGCGAGTTGTCTATACTTTTAAAATATTAGCATTGTGTGGGAAAAAGAGTGTCTTAAAACCCGTTCCCGAACACAGGGTCGAAAATCAATTATTGTGAAATATAATGACTATCGCCGCTTTATTAAATGTACGTTCCTATGAAAATCCAAATCCGTAACATATAATGCGTACGTACCTGGATAGATTACGATGACGGCTCCTGGCTCCAATCTTGGTGACCGCGACACACAGTAACACACTGGTCGATGGGTTTTACAACGTTGTATGATGATCTTGATAAGTTTAATTAAATGAATAGTGCACGTAAAGATTAGCTCCGTACGATGCTTGAATTTTTCGCGTAATGGCCGAAGACAAAAGTTGTATGTCGTCAGGCGTTTTTTTCTTGATACCCGCGCATAGAACAACAAAATGTTGCCCTTGTTCGAAATTTGAATTCCACATTCAAAGTACACAAATAGGCAGAGATTTTAAATTTATGAAGTCGAAACAAGCATAGTAAAGTAAAACTAACCAGTACTTATTTTTTTCGCCAAACATAATCCCATTTAGATGGGGTCGGCGCAATATGTCTTCTCTCTCCACTCATTACCATCTTTACAGACATCATCTGTCACACCACAAACCATCATAATTATCATCCTTCACACTTCACACTTAATAGTCGTGGTGGCCGAGTGGTTGAAGCACTTGCCTTCCGCGGGTCGCGGGTTCGAAACCGGCCGGCTTGTACCTCTAAATCTTAATATGAAAAAGATTTATGTGCAATTTTTCACAACACCACTGGCTGAAAACGGTGAAGGAAAACATCGTGAGGAAACCTGCATGTCGGAAAACGGTTCTAAAAATCCTTTGAAGATATGTGAAGTCCCCAATCCGCATTAGGCAAGCGTGGTGGACTATGTCTAACCCCTCTTCGGAGGAGACCTGAGCTCAGCAGTGGGCAGTAATGGGTTGTTACAGTACACTTCACACCATCTTTTCTTCTGCCCTTCTCTTACATCCTCTAACCAAAACAATACCCTTTTAAATATCCTCAATTCCAATAAATTCTTTGTAAATGCAAAACAAATCAAGTTTCAGTTAAATACGGTACGAGCTCGTTTGACAGACAGTGTGTCCAACTGCAGCTGGGAATAACCGAGACTGGAAATAGAGTTTAGATAGCTGTTCTGTTTTTAGAAATACGTTTGAATATTCATTTACTAAGATATCTTCTATTTCCAATTAGATTATATATTAGTGATTTAAAAAATTATGGATATTTTTCTTTAGATAGGAATACTTTATAAAATCTACTAGCTTTTGCCCGCGACTTCGTTCGCGTGGACTTCAGGTTCGTCCCGTCTAGCCCGTCTAGTTCGCGACGTCTATAATATAGTATTATTATACCGCAATTTTTTTTTTACGACCTTAGAAACCTCAAAAATTGTAGCCTATGTGTTATTCTGATGTATAAGCTATATTGTGGTAAAGTTTCATTCAAATCCATTCAGTAGTTTTTACGTGAAAGAGTAACAAACATACATCCATACATCCATAAATACAAACTTTCGCCTTTATAATATTATTATGATATTAGATTATGATCCTGGATATCATAAACCAGCAGAGTGCTAGAAAAGATGAGCAAAATTAGCGCAAACATATGAGTCTATCTTACTTAGTACAAGAGTTCCTGAGGCCACCTTTCGACTTTACATTGTCACGCGATAAACATAATAGTATTATTTACGTGTACCAAAATTCAGCTCAATAAAAATCGGGAAGTTAGTTAAATTTTACTTGCAAGATTTCACTTTTCAAGTCAAGAGACCCAAATTTACATAGTTTTGATCGTTAGCACCTACATAGTTACATCCAGTGTAAGTTAACTAAAAGCTTTAAATGGTAGGTTATTTTTTTTTTTTAGTTGAAGTAAATCACCGGATCCCCGTCCCGTATGTGGGAGTTGAACCGCACTAAAACCTCCAACCGCTCACACTCAGCGTCCAAACCCGGCTGAGGCCAGAACCCAGCACGGTGTTATCAGGGACGGCGCGACGCGTTACGCCCAAGACACTCTTTCCCGTAGCGCCGCCCCCTGGTAGGTTACGTAAAACATCTATTATACCTAATCAATTTTAAAATAATTGGTTTAAAGTTTCGTGCATTTTTAATCATCATTTTGAACGATAGAACAATTAAGAGGAAAATAGAAAAGACATTTCGGAGTAACCACGAGCTGCGGTCCGTGTTTCTGCTGGCGACAGTCGGAAACGAGCACCGAACGGACGTCGAATACGTTCAGAATATCGGGACAAAATCTAGCTATTTCTCTTGTACCAAACGTACTATCCATGACTAAAAGCTGTTGGACTTAGATGTTCTTAGTAGAGAGATCAGATTGGGGACTTATTCTGCGAGAGTTTTTTTTCTTCAATATATAAGTTTCCTCATAATAGTTACCACAATCAGTGGTGTTATTTTATTATTATTATTAAGTTTTAATCATAGTGGCTACAAGGGCCCACATTACAATACATAAAAGTGTTAGTAAGTCTTAATCTAAGTGTTAGTGACAAAGTAACAGAACGTGGCCTAAGCAGTATAGGCCACGCTTCCATTCGACTCGTCCCACATGAGCATCCACGCAATGGGATATGTATGGCGAGTCGTAACGTCCTATCATCGCCATAATGCTGTTTGGACTGTCCCGCACTCTGCAGAGCAGCGATGCGCATCGTTTTCGAATGGTGGCATGGAAACAATCCACTCGGGCCTAAGCAATATATCATAGGCCACGCTTCCATTCGACTCGTCCCACATGAGCATCCACGCAATGGGATATGTATGGCGAGTCGTAACGTCCTATCATCGCCATAATGCTGTTTGGACTGTCCCGCACTCTGCAGAGCAGCGATGCGCATCGTTTTCGAATGGTGGCATGGAAACAATCCACTCGGGCTTCTGCAAACATTCCCGATGTGCTGCAGAATCGAGGCAGTTCCAACAACACCCGAAACGCGTTATTGAATTGAATCCGCAGAGCGCTGTATGTCCGCTGAGTATATGTTATAATAACCATAAAATAATATATCAATTTACGAATTAAAATATAGAGTCGGTCGGTTTGATACCACGACCTCACACACTGAAAGCAAACGGTTCAATCACTTGGTTATCACGACTTTAATGTCTACAAAAATTCGTCACAATTTCATGGTTGTTTGTACATGGTACCTATAATATGTATTTTCTTATGTGTAAACATATTTTTATTGCAACAATAAATAAGCAGGTTCATCGTATATGTGGGAAGTTATTGGTGTTGCTCATAAACATCTACAACGTCAGGACGAGCTTGCCATCAACCATACAGTTTGATAAATCAATATCTGATCTAGAGATTTGAAATTTCAATATCCTGAACTGTACAGATTGTGCTTTTTATGCTATGGAATAGCGAACAGTGCTCAAAGGATTCGGGTAGCGGTGAAAGCTAAAATTGCGTTATTGGATTTTTGAAAAATCAATAGACAAGAATTGGATTCGAAAAATTGAAAAACATCGCCATCGAAGATTCGTCAATAGTGTTAGTAATAAGAATTAAATCTATTTATGTTCGAGATACGAAACTGTTTGTAAAACTAAATGAAAGGTAAAAGAAGCTTTTTAAATACACAGTTTTAAGATCCTTTATATCAAGTAGCAGTAAAGTGATCGCTTACATAAATAAAACGAGTTCAAACACGATGGGTTTATCTTGTTTGGTGTAGGAGTCCTTTTTCTTCCAGCTCAATCAATCATCAAATCAACTTAATTAGACCATACGTCGTAGGTCCATGATGATGCAATAATGCACCAAAAAGTCTTTTAAAAGCAATCAATGTCTGGCATAAGTCTATCTCTACTCCCTACTAATGTTATAAATGCGAAAGTAACTATGTCTGTCTGTTATGCTTTCCTGTTTAAACCTTCTAAAGATTGTCTTTGGCACAGACAATCTTTAGACCATGAGACATGGCTTACCTTTTAATGCAAAAAAAGGATGAAAAAACGGATTATAGAGTTCACGCAGACGACGTCGCGGACAGCAGCTAATTTTGAATAAAATCCTTCTTTTCTCTATGTAATTAGTATTCCAAAAAATCACAGTTGTCAAAGTTTCACAATATTTTGAAAAGCGAATAATTTTCACATTTGCAAACTTTTTTCATCAAACCTTCGAGCATGGTAACAATAATGTTCGGTTTGTTGTGAAAGCCGTTAAATAAATAAAACTGTACGTGTTTTTGTTCGCACTGAAAGCTAATGGATTTGCTTCACGAAACATTAACATCGAGGTATTAAAATATTCATCAATGTTTTTATCTGTCTGTTTTTACAACTCTGCTGTTGGTTTGGTTACGTTAGCGTGTTATGGCGAATATTCGTGCTAACACGATAAGTGATTTAAAAAAGAATGAGCGCGCGATAGTAGTGTCGTATTGTCGGTATTCTATAATAAATAAACCGCACAGGTGCTTCTTACACACGATGCTTCGTACACGAATCTTTCAAACACTGTATCAGTATTGTTAACTTAGTCTTCACTTTACCCGATATTTGAAGCACTTCACGAATCTTCGTCCGATAAAATGATCAAGCTACGATGACTACTAAATGAGCTGTCTACTTTTGAATCAATCCAATCAATCGCAAAACTTTTGTCTTGTCAAACCGGTTTGGATGATTCTTTTTTATTACTATTTTTTTCATTTTACATAACGTAGGCTCGTTTATCGATCTTGCAATGAAAAAATACGTAGGTGGTGTTTATCGTAAGCGATCCTAAAAACAAAAGCTACCTAACTTTCTAATTCCAATGAATTATCCGAGAGGCGAAAATTTAATTTAAGTTCAGTAAACAAGTTTGAGAAACACGTCTACGTTGACCTGTAATTAGGGATATAAATCATGAAAAGAGGTGAGAATATTCTAGAATACATTTACTTCATTAAGGATGAGAATAATTAATTAACGTCTTACCTTTTTCTTTGAGAAAACAAAGCTTTTTTGTTACAACCACGGAACTAAGGCTTCTGGAAACAACAGAGTAAAGATGTAAGAAATCGAATTCAAATTCAGTTAAATTAAGTAGTATTTAACAAGTACTTTTGAACGTCATTTTAAATTGTTAAACAACAAATTGAATACACAAGGTTAATTATACAAAAAAATGTGATGAAACTATACAAAAAAATATATATAAAAACTTGAGAGGTGTCATGGGACACCCGAATAGAACGAAGTTCCTTTCGATTAAAAGATGTCTTATATATTTTTTTCCTAACGTAACACAAAAAGATTTGGTGGTTTCCAGTTATTTTAGTTCCATGGTTTAAAAGGTATTTACTTAATTATAATTTTTCTGTTGTGGATGTTTTTAAGTATTGAAGGAAGTTTGTACAATGGATGAAGATTGTGACCTAATTTTATCTATGTAAAATTAGATAAAATTCATATACAGTATAATAAAGCATATTATAATATGCTTTGTTTTAGCTCCTTCATAGGTAGACGTGTTTACTATACAACTGATAGTAAGTGGTAGTACTTGGTTATGTCGCGGGAATTTGTGATACCTACCATTTCTACTTGTCTATATTGGCTCCGCTACAGTAACATAGATGTAAGAATATTGTTAAATTATAGACAGGACAAATTGATTGTAAAACGAACGTATTTTTGGAACGAAGTTCCTTATCGCGCGTTATGGAAAGGGGGTTAGACGGAAAAAAAAAACCAAAAGTTGTCACGACACTTTTTTTGTGTTAGATGATTATCGGTAGATGGCGCTGTGATCAAAATCTTTTAAAACACGTTCCTTATTTTTGTTTTAGATTATTATCGCTAGATGGCGCTGTGATATATTTTTTTTAAAACACCATCCTTATCGCGCGTTACGATAGGAAAAAAAAAATTAAGATATCTTTTAATCGAAAGGAACTTCGTTCTATTCGGGTGTCCCATGACACCTCTCAAGTTTTTTTTTTTAACCTTTATTCTTAAGAAAAATAATTGAGACACCTAACTTCAATCTAGTTTTATATACGGGTCACGTCGTACATTCAATAATGTTATGTGATACAAGAAGCTTGTTCAACAGTCGATACATTACTAAACAATTCAGTGAATTCAAATTTGTATTTAATGACACCTCTCAAGTTTTTTTGTTATCTCTATTACAATATTTTCAAGAGGTAATGTCGTGAAATAATCTATAAATCTACTGCACCGATTTCAAAAATTATTCTACTAATACAAAGCTACGTAATTTGTGACTATCACAGAGTGTTTAATAATTGAAAAATAAGTTACAACAACCTCCATTTATGCAGGCAAAGTTGCATAAGACAGCTACAACCCAAAGTGCAGTTAAACTAATATAATTAAGGAACATGTCGTCAAAATAACTTAAATCAAGGATCCATTTTGATATAACGTTGAAATTAGTTCCCAACTCCTTTCATTATAAAACCGGGAGACGGGAACGTTAGCGGTAACATTTCAGAATGCATACATTAAATGAAGTCAAGTTACAGTGACTTCAGAACTTGGGGCTTCAAACCAAAGTTGAGTATAACTGAGATCAGTTAAAGGAACGTACGAAAAACAACTGAAATTCAATTACTTTCAAATTAATTAAAAAATATTTATTATTTTTTCAACTTACGCCTGTCCTGATAAGAACTGGTTTGTCTTTTTAACTTTTAGTACCTACTTGTCCTTCTTCAAGTGAGACTTAAAGAAAGTTCTTAAAGGTAGGTCGTAGGTAGCAGCCTCGATGTCTTTTGATGTTGCAAAGGTCCTTAAGCAACAGTAACTACTAACGGTCAGGACTCATGATACAAAATCGATAAACTCAATAGTATTAAAAAAACAATTTTTTTTTTACGTTCACTTGAGTTCCTGTCTCTTTATGTTTTAATAAAATATACTGTTTTTGGTTCAAACAAAGATGATAACAGACATGTTCCAAAAAAGAAAAAAATATACGCGAACATTCTTTCACAAAATTCATATGACGCTTTTGTGAGTTTAATATTTTGAAAATTCGTTCATATTGCGTTAGGGTTACCATAAAAAATTTAGTAGAGTGGATTTTATCTATCTTTTACTCATTAAAATTATTTTTATTTATTTTCTACAGAATGGAATTCTAAAATAATCTGAAATGTAGACTGTTAAAGGGATTATAAACGTGTGTAATTTAATAGATAAAAATTACACAGGCATTTAAAGCTTGAGTAATAAAAAAATAAAGTAAGAGAGCTTTATTCGACACGCAAAGAAGAGTATTGCAGTTACTTTTCCGTACGTAAAATACATTTTTATCGTTATCATTACCGCCGTTGCAGAGGAAGAGTGCATTTTGATCTGATTGGCTTAGATACATTTAATGAGACCCTGCAAGGCTTCGAATGAATTTAAGACACACATTCTCGAAAAATAACTTGGCGATTCTTCCTTGACAATTCCTTGACATTTTTGATTGCTGTAAGGTTTCTAATCTCTATATCATGGACTTAAAGTTAATTGTACATTGAAGTCCATTAAAGAATTTGAGAATCAGAAGCCATACAAGTTTATACTGGTTCAAATATTGCCTATCATTGCAGTGTACTTAAGAGGCAGCAAACTCGTTCGAAATTGATCCAAAAAATATAAAAGTTCTGGTCACCCCACTAAAATGTTACTAAAATAAAAAACACTCGCCGACAATATGCTACTTGTAAATCAGGAAGTGTGTGAAAATAGCGCCATCAAAATTTACGAGCACCGCGCGTTGCATGTTATCTTTGCTTTGGAAAATAACAATAAAAAACAAATTCACAATGAAGATTTATCAACGTTTGGATGTGCTTTAAAGGCTTAATAATAAGGTTAGTTATTGTATGACAAAGTGTTGATACCTTGAGTGTGTTTTTCAGATGATACTTTATATAGTTCAAGAGCGAGCAATGGATTTGCATTACCAATTATTCTTTCTTCACGAAAAGAGCTCGTACTGTCCCTATGTACCTATTATAAGAAAAAAAACCCAGGAGTACAAGAAATAAGTCTTCTAGTACATGTTTATATCATATTTAAAGCTTCGCCTTTAAAATAATTAGCATACTAAAAGTTAAATAACAAAAGTCACAGAATAAAAGGTAGGCCGTAGGTAGCGGCCCCGCAGTATCCGCTGACATTGCAGAGGTCCATAAGCAACGGTAACCGCTTACGATCAGGTGGCCCGCCTCGTCTGCCTACATGGCAATAAAAAATCATTATAGACCATACGTTAGTGGAGTTCCTACCTCTCTTTCTTTTTTCTTTTTTTTAGTTGGAGGAAATCACCGGGTATGTGGGAGTTGAACCGCACTAAAACCTGCAACCGCTCACACTCAGCGTCCGAACCCCGGCTGAGGCCAGAACCCAGCGCACGGGGTTATGAGGGACGGCGCGACGCGTTACGCCCAAGGCATTTTTTCCCGTCGCGCCGCCCCACCTCTCTTTCTAAAATAGGTTGGCATTCTAGGCCAGATGATTTCATAGCCAAGTGGCTATTTAAATTGAAAGGTCAAATGATATATCAAAAGATTTCAGCATATTACCACGACCTCGATTTTCTCATAAATTTTGTACCTAGGTATGAGATAAAATGTGAAAATAACTAACATCAGCTTCCAGATTTCAGGTTATTGCAGATATCTAAGTAAAATTATGTTATTGCGTAATTAAGGTGATCGTATACCTTTTATAGGTATTTGTATATTTTTCATTTGGAATTTGAAACTTGAGGAACGAAGACGGCGGCCTTATAAGAAAGATAAAAAACTTGAGAGGTGTCATGAGACACCCGAATCGAACGAAGTTCCTTTCGATTAAAAGATATCTTATATTTCTTTTTCCTAACGTAACGCGCGATAAGGAACGTGTTTTAAAAGATTTTGATCACAGCGCCATATAGCGATAATCATCTTAAACAAAAAAAGTGTCGTGACAACTTTTCGTAAGAATTTTTTCCGTCCTTTCACAACGCGCGATAAGGAACTTCGTTCCAATAAAGTGACCTGAATGATTATTGAAATAAATTTTACAGGGTAAATTAGTGGTGGAATGAATGACAAAGTTTTTACTTTTACAAAATAATTACTTGGAATATTTTTAAAATCAAGAATTACAAGTTGTGTCAACTGGATATCCACCTTACTTCAGTTTCGATAAGGTTTCAAATCCGCCACCAAAACCTTTACTCACATTATTATCTTTACTTTTAGTTTTTTTTCTTTTTTTATTTATTATTAATTATGTTGGGGAAGTACGGAAGGGATTTAGTTTATTAGTTTATGTTTTTATATTGTATTACTATTTGATAAGTTTTTTCTTACTCTTGTTACGTCACTGCCAGCTGGGACTGAAAACCAGCGCTGGATGTTGGCACTTATCCTATAGGTCTGTGTCAGTATTTAGCATTATGCTGAATTACGGTTTGTGACTTAAGAAATTAGTTTTAGGTAATTGCTTGTTATTTTCCTTTTTTGAATTGTATGTTTCTTTTTTTGCAAATAAAGTATGTCTATGTCACACCACTAATCGAAAAAGTATTATACCTGGTCCCTAGATTACATAGCACTAAGAAAACGTGCCATAAACAAACTTAACAAGTAAAACTATTGCTTATCTCATTACTGTATAACAACTAAGATTAAATTGCACTTTTATTAACGTTATCCGGGAACTTGAATGAGCTTTTAAGTTTACGGGAACTTTAACAAGCTTATTAAGCCTCCTAATGCTTTCCACTTACGGCGGTACCGAAGCTTCGTTTAGCTATTTTTGTACGTGTTGAAGGAAATTTTGATAATAATCTACTTTGGGAAAGCTTTCTTGGTTTTTAATTAGATGAAAGAGAGATTCATGTTGCACCATCTCGTGAGCAAGTCTAACTAGAACCAGAGTAGAGTGTAGTATTTTTAAATTAATGTTTCCTGTTAGATAAACATCCTATCTCCAATATTTAAAGTACCTCCTATTTATATCGTATCATCATCATCATCATCATTCTCAGCCTGTAGACGTCCACTGCTGGACATAGGCCTCCCCCAAAGATTTCCAATGCTCGCGGTTAGTAGCGGCCTGCATCCAGCGTGTTCCTGCGATCTTAACAAGATCATCCATCCACCTTGCAGCTGGTCGTCCCACACTGCGCTTGCCTTGACGTGGGTGCCACTCCAGAACCTTCGTGCTCCAACGGGCATCGGTTCTACGTGCTATGTGGCCCGCCCATTGCCACTTCAACTTGCTTATTATTATATCGCATAGTCTAGGGATACTCTGTATACTTCTTCTTTCAAATCATTCCAAAATGTCCGGTGTAATATAATTCATGCTTAACAATATCTAACCCTTCGATGTATGAAGTCTCCAATCTTTACTTAGCAACCATTGTATAGTTGACCATGCCGATTCCTTCATCGAAAATTTAAGTTTCCATACAATTGCTTGTAAAAAATTGACAACATCAAGCACTGCTTTTCAGTTTCATCTGACAGTTACGCCACATACAATACGTCCTCTATTTTTAACAGCTTAAGCTTCAATTTTCAGTGGCAATATTTTGAAATGACGTTTAAAAGAGATATGCATGAAACGACCGTTGAAACCACACTCGGCAAGTTCGCAACTTCGCTTCCAACTTGCGCGGAACTTCAACAAGCTCATTTAGCCATAATGATATCCATTACGCGAACTATTGTCGTTTGAAACGATCTAATGTCGCTTAGATTGAGACTCGTTTGTTTTCAGTCTAATTACATTTTATAGTCAGAGAGCGTAGCGACGAATTTGGGAATTTGTCTAAGATGTTTTTTTGTTTATTGTTAATGACAATAACAAAGAGTATTAATAGACAATTTTCTACTCCTTAATACTTCATAAAAACAAAAACTCTTCGAGTCCTTTTCCGTCTAGCCCATTTCGATAACGCGCGATTAGGAACTTCGTTCCAATAAATTTTAAAAATGTGATACGTCATAAACTGACGGAGGCATTAATTCAGATAATATTATTATAATATTTAAAGTGATACTCAATATTTTTGCGTAACTTTAGGTATAGACTTCCCTACTATTCAAAGAAATTTATTTGACAAGTTCCACTGCAAAGTTTGTTTTTAATGATTTTTAGGTGATTTTAAATGCAATCAATTATCTTAATGTGGCACTTGAAATTAGTTAAAGTGGTCTCCGATTGTAATTATAACTTGGTAAACTTTTTGTTTTCGAAAAATTTTTAAGGTTTTATTTCCTTGGTCTTTCGTTAAAGAGCAGTGGTAAAGATTTAAAAGGAAGATAAATGTATTCTAAAAAAAGGAAACAAACATATTTAGTTAACAAGTTTAATATTAATTTACAATACACAATCATTATAATTAAGGAATTGCTATGATTATGCTTTATCTATCTGTACAATCTTCCAAAGGAAACCATTAGGAATCGAGTTCAACAGCACCTTCGCCACTGCGCATCAGGTTATTTGATAATCCAATGCATTAAATTCTCCTGCCATTAAAAGTTTTCCATTCATTCCGTATTTAAATTTATTATAATTTCGTAAACCTCGCCCAAGAAAAGTTGTTCAAGCCATTAATCGTTCAGCTCGTACCGCTTACACATAAGCCTAAAATGATAATACACGACATTTATATAGAAACGGCGGGAGGTCGCTTCATAAGCGCTTTAATCCGCTTTCTATTCATTAAGACGTAATTAAACGAAGACTTTGGGATATTAATATCACAGAATAATTTATTTTACAGAAATACAACTCACTACTTTTGTACTGTACCAACCCATTACTGCCCACTGTTGGGCTCAGGTCTCCTCAGAAGAGGGATTAGTCATAGTCCACCACGCTTGCCCAGTGCGGATTGGGGACTTCACATATCTTCAAAGGATTTTTAGAACCCTTTTCCAATATGCAGATTTCCTCACGTTGTTTTCCTTCACCGTTTTTAGCCAGTGGTGTTGTGAAAAATTGCACATAAATCTTTTTCATATTAAGATTTAGAGGTACAAGCCGGCCGGTTTTGAACCCGCGACCTCCCGTACGGAAGGAATAGTCGTGGTGGCCGAGTGGAAATACAACTCACTACTATTGATTACTTACACTCGGTCAAACATTAAAAATATTTTAGCAAAAACTTATTTCACAACAACAAATTTTTTTAACTTAGAAATGAAACCTGTTTTCACTAGTGTATTGGAAAATGATTTCTATTACATTACAGTAAGAAACACATTCGTTATGAAGAATAAGGTAATGCTGAATTTCGTCACCAAATAATGTTGTTGGTTACAAAGCGATTTAAATCAAATGGTATTTTTTTTTATTGCCATGTAGGCAGACGAGCCAACGGGCCACCTGATCGTAAGTGGTTACCGTCGCTTATGAACCTCTGCAATGTCAGGTTTTGGCAGAGTTCAGATTTTTTACGATTAAATTGTGTATCTATATTTGATTCGAAGCAGGGTCAATTACTCTGAATTTTAAATTCATATTAGATGCAAGACGATTCTCAAAACTTTTAAATCTCATTCTCGTACTTGTTTTTAACATGGTATAAATGTCAATTCGTTAAACTTGTTTCAATTTTGATTTCTGTATATCTATTCTGTGTTAATACCGTATGTAAGCAGTGAGTGCCATCCGTCATTGTCGTATATTGTCTATGAGTTGCCGATGTTATTCTGTAAGCCTCACTCATTCGCGTAAGCCAATGAGTTGGCGATTGTGTTTTGTTTTTGTGAAATTTTAATGTTGGGTTGTTTAAGCGTTTGGCAAACGATGAAAATGTCAAGGCTTTAGTGATGAGCAATGTAAGACCAAGACTGCAAGACCAAGACCAAGACTGTATGGACAAGACCAAGACTGTATGGACAAGACCAATACCAAGATCAACTATGCAAGACCAAGACTAAATACGCAAGGCTCAACCAACATTTTTTTTTCACAGTAATTAAATGAGATAAAATATTTTTAACAACGTCAACATAAGCCTTCTTGGAACAATATTAGTTGGTTGTTTATTTTTACTAGTGATGAGCAATATTGGTCTTGGTCTTGCAGTCTTGGTCTTGCATTGCTCAGTACTACAAAGCTTGTAGTGGATATTGATACAGACGCCAAAAGGAGTTGAGTATGCAATGAGGTATTCTATAAATAGTTTTGAACTCAGAAAAGCTTGCAGATTATGATTCTGAATGTTGCCAGGAGATTTATTGGTCCAATTCGGTCCCTCAATCACCTTCCAGATGATACAAAAATGATACTTAAAAAAACGAAGAGTCCTGTAATTTGAAACATTTTCTATTTTTGGAACGAAGTTCCTTATCGCGCGTTATCGAAAGGGGTCTAGACGGAAATTATTTTGAAAAAGTAGGCACGACACTTTTTTGTTTTAGATGATTAATGCTAGATGGCGCTGTAATCAAAATATTTTATTTAAGTTATTAAAAAAAAAATTTTTTATTACAATTCCCTCACTAATTAATCGAAAGGAACTTCGTTCCATCCGGGTGTCCCTTGACACCTCTCAAGTTTTTTTTGTAAACACGTTTCCGGCGATTTCCTCCTACTAAAAAAAACCATTTGAAAGCTAGATTATCCACGAATAGTATAGGCTAGATTTGATTTAGGAAAAAAATAGAGACCAGACTAAAACTTCAATAATGTAAGTCAAGGTGTGAAAAAACACCCAAAAAATGTCTTATTATCGCGTGCGCTACGAAAACTATTGATTATAGAACAAAATTATGTACTACGGGTTTGTAGGTCTTATTAAAATCTAAGTGTTGCCTGAACCTTTTGACGCAGACGAAGTTGCTCAGCTAATAAAAAATAAATTTGGTTGATCTTGTACTACAATAAAGGTAATAAGGTAGTATTTTGATAATACGACAACGTAATTAAACGAAGGCCTGGTATTAATATTGGTTGAGTGTAAGCACCATCAGTCAACGTCGCTCATACAAGGCGATATTGTAGTCAAAGAGCTTGCGATGGTATTCCATAGATTTCGTTGATTTGATTTGAAAAATAGATTTTGTGATGGTTTTATTCCATTAAAGGGTACATACCGTCGCTCATGAACCTCTGCAATGTCAATGTTAAATCAAATAAATTTAATTAAAACAATGAAAATAATGTGTAAGGCTAAATTTAGTTACCTTCAAAGATATAGAAATGTGCTAACTTATGATTGTAAAAGACATATGAAAATTAGGCACTCATATGCCTAAATGCAGCGTAGGCAGACCTCCCACAAGGTGGACCGATGACCTGGTCAGGACCGCAGGAGGTGGCTGGATGCGGACAGCGCAGGACCGATCGATGTGGCAAAGTTTGGATGAGGCTTATGTCCAGCAGTGGACGTCTACAGGTTGATGATGATGATGCCTAAATGCATCATAAGAAATATAATACCTACTATAATCAATTTAACCTTACTAAAACCATACCTAGCTCCTGAACTACATTGTATACCGAGAGATTGATGCGGCCTTCGCTTTGTCTGTCTCATTGTTGCCAACTTCGGACGCTGATATTAAAAAAATCACAATTGCCTATGTTCGTTCGTTATGTCGTCGGGTTCAAAGAATTTTCTACCTCACAGTGCAGTGACTAAGCATAAAATCGTGTGACAAAAACTACAGATTTAAGCGTCTGCAACTTAAAGTCCTTATGATTCCCTTCTGAAGCGGTTCTATTGAAAGACTCAGCTCATATTTAGCAGATTTGGTGTGATTTAGACTTATACTTATAATCACGAAATCGACTCGAATCGGATTCGATAAATTATCGAATAGAGGCAGACAGATGTTTTTCTCTTTTTACAAGTGTTCCTTGCTGGATGTATAAACGATGGCTGGCTCCAATAAAATACAGTCTTAGAACGTAGTACATTTAATTATCCTTTTCAATAATGATGTACAGTTATATTTGTTGGTTAAAATAATAAAAATAGTAGAATATACTGTCTTTGTGCGTAATCGATGCAATTGCGTTGAGTTGTCTGTCTGGTTTTTTGCTCGCTGGAGGGGATGCGCGTAAGCTTCATTGGTGGGAGGTTTTAGGGTCCTTAAAAACAAGCTTTATATTAACTCGCACTGGATGTAACTATGTAAGTTGGGGTGTAATTTTGCGAGTAAAATTTGGCAAAGTTCCCGATTTCCGATTGAGCTGACATTTTGCAGATGTTAAATCGCGTGATAATGCAATGATATGTATAACAAGGTGCCGATCTGATGATGGAATCGAAAGGTGGCTATAGACCAAACTCTTGTCACTCTTGCACAAACCAAGATAGGTTCATCGTGTTTGTCCTCGTGTTTTTATTCGTTCGTTTTCTTTGCATTTTGGCAGAAAACCAGTCAGTAAATATGTTGAATCTATACTCTAAAACTAAAAATAAAGCTGAAGAGTTTGTTTGTTTGTTTGAACGCGCTAATCTCAGGATCTACTGGTCCGATTTCAAAAATTCTTTCACTGTTGGAAAGTCCATTTTTACCAAAGAACAAAATGATGTACTACGGGTTTTTAGGTCTTATTAAGACAAATAATAAAGTTCGCAACAGCGTATATCTACCTATCATATTTTAGTCACAATAACCGCTTTTATGTTTATGAAAAATAATTGTTCGTCCCAAGATTGAATTTAACGTTAAGTGAGTATCGTTATATTAGTCCTTATCCAAATTAAGTATTATGTTATCAAGAGTATTAATATAGAAGTAAATTACTTTTTGTTTTATTCCAATCGGACTTTTCGTTTAAAAGTTATCATGAGTATAAAACGCAATGAATACACTCAAAGCGGGCCGCGTAAATAGTGTCGCGACAACATTGCGAGGAAGTACTGTTTGAACCCCCCGTGACGCAGACGAAGTTGCGGGGGTTATCTAGTGTATCATATTTAAAAATAATGGATATTTTACAAGTATATTTCCGCTTTCAAAATCTACAAAGGTCATCGTCTAAGGCTACGTAATGAAAACAATTATCAAGTCGGTCCGCTGCCCTAAATTTGATAACACTGAATTAATTATTCAAATATTTTACCTAATAATGGTCGCAAGTAATCAAATTAACAGTGCCAATTATAATTATTCGGTCCCTACTCCAGCTGAAATGTCGACTTCGTAAGTAGGTACCTACTACGTTTACCTGAACGTAATGTTATATTTCAGGATATTTTTACTTTTGGAACGAAGTTCCTTATGGCGCGTTATTGAAAGGGGGCTAGACGGAAATTCTTATAAAAAAGTTGGCACGACACTTTTTGTTTTAGATGATTATCGTTAGATGGCGCTGTAATTAAAATCTTTTAAAACAATTCCTTATTTTGTTTTATATGATTAATGCTAGATGGCGCTGTGATCAAAATATTTTTTTAAAAAAATAAAATTGTATTACAATTCCCTCACTAATTAATCGAAAGGAACTTCGTTCCATCCGGGTGTCCCTTGACACCTCTCAAGTTTTTTTTTATTGATATAATGTTTCAGCAAGTGGTCTTTGTGACCGACTTCCATCAAGGAGGAAATACGGAGGAAGTATTCGTCTGTTTTTTTTGTTACAGTATAACTTTAGTTTGGCTGGACCGATTTGGATGATTCTTATACAGCTTCATCTAAATGGAAGTATTGATCTTCGCGTATACAAAAGAAAGATTCAGTGGTGAAGGGGCGATACGTAAGCGTCGCGTCCCTCCACACAATGCTATGCAAGGTTCTGGCCTCAGCCAGGTTTCTGACACTGTGAGCGGTTGTAGTGAGGTTTGACTGCTAAATACTTCATATTCACATGTCCAAAACAAATGTGATAGTAAGGTTTAGTGCTGACGATATCAAAGTGTCAGCAGTATTAGGTCAAAGGGAGATCTCCTTGCGGGCGAGGTAGTGTATGTCCGGTCAGGCCAGATTCAGATGTCGTATATATGCGAAGATTTCTGTAAATGTTGTTACCGCGATTCAGGTCCTCGCGCCTTATTATTGGTCGCCACAAAAGCGTAGTTCTAACACTCTCGTTCTAGTTCAACTTCCACATACCGTCCGCAATTTAATAAAATATCTAAAACAGCCCTCAACCTTTTTAAACCTTTCCACCGAAATATCTGTTATATTTTTGTACTATCCCAAATCTGTCACAGTTGATACATTAGCGTGTACGCGCAAAGGGACAGCCAAGTATGCTACGTGTTTCACTTACACGTTCGTGAGCATGGAACTAAAATGTATGGAAACAACATATATGATAGTGAAGCCAATTGAAAGTATGCCAATAGTCAAAGAATAAACAACATGTTAAGGAGTCCTCTCAGTTCGTTTAACACACTGTCATTATATCCTATAAAAATAATAATCTATCCGACAATATTATAAGACAAAGGAAATGAGATTTAAATTTAAGCCACACCAATGATAAGCCCGGATATTTATTTATAATAACACAAAATTTCATATACCTACTAATATTAGAAATGCGAAAGACTCAGTCTGTATGTTTGTTACGCTTTCCTGCTTAAACCGCTCAACCGATTTTGATGAGATTTGGCATAGACAATCTTTAGACCCTGAGAAAGAACATAGGCTACCTTTTAATTAAAAGTGATGAAGTTATGCGGGCCCGCTAGTTTTTCTTATGACTTAGGATACTAGGCTAGCTTATTGCAATACTCTCCACTTTGACTTTAGTTCTTTATGACTTCACTCAGTTACACTATTACTAAACGGGTTCTTACCACGATTATTCTTAATTGAGCGGTCCCGATATTTCAGCACTGTTTCAAGCGCCATGTGGAATCCAGTGTTAGACGAAAATAACGCCAAAAAATCTAGTTTTGAGACGGCAGCCGATACTGTCAGTGTGGTATGTCGAAATGTGAGTTCGAGTTCCAGTGGTACCGGCAAACGAACGAGAAAGAGGGTAGACAGATTTGTCTGCTCTTAAATGACCTACCCGCAGTTCCTCCGTCTTCTCGTGATCATGGCGCTTGAAATAGTGCTGAAATATAAGAATAATCGTGATAAAAACCCATTTAGTAATAGTGTAAGTGATGTAGATAACCGCGAGTGTTTAAAGAAATTTATTCACTCAGTTATTTATATTGTTCTTTCTAGAAGTTTTAATTCCATGTTTGTGACCCTGTAAATGGGCTTACCGTGCATTTTCTATTAAATTTTTATAGATCAGGGATTTATGTGACCCTAAGAAAGGGTGCGGAGTTCTGAAGTTGTTATATTTTGTTGTGTTTTATTGGCAAAGATGGGTAGAAAATTACAAACTAGAAATGATCGAGGACTTGTTCTTATAATTGAGTTTTTATAACGTGAAAGTGCCTTAATAGACCATCTATAAGATTCCATCGAAATAGCAAGCAACGAGGTGCATTAGTTAAACAAAAAATAAGAAACACACACATGGGACAGACAGGGGACAGACACATGGGACACCCGAATAGAACGAAGTTCCTTTCGATTATAAGATATCTTATTTTTTTTCCCAATGTAACGCGCGATAAGGAACGTGTTTCAAAAGATTTTGATTACAGCGCCATCTAGCGATAATCATCTAAAACAAAAAAAGTGTCGTGACAACTTATCGTAAGAATTTTTTCCGTCTAGCCCTCTTTCACAACGCGCGATAAGGAACTTCGTTCCAAAAACACATTTATTTCAAAGTCAAACGTCACAATGAATTTTCCACCAATCACATCTCCGTTAGAAAAGAGAAAAAAAACAAGAGGGCACGCCTTCACGTTAAAAAAAAGATTCAGAAAAAGAGCTCACAGTGAGATGGGTATGTAAGTACCATGGTCGGTATACGATACTAAGTGAACTGAAATGTGCTAATAACAGGCACTGCGCTTAGTAATTACGAAATCAAATTGTGTTACCAAGTTTTTTACTATTACCTGTACCAACCCATTACTGCCCACTGTTGGACTAAGGTCTCCTCAGAAGAGGGAATAGGCATAGTCCACCACGCTTGCCCAGTGCGGATTGGGGACTTCACATATCTTCAAAGGATTTTTAGAATCCATTTCCGACATGCAGGTTTCTTCACGATGTTTTCCTTCACCGTTTTTAGCCAGTGGTGTTGTGAAAAATTGCACATAAATCTTCTTCACATTTAGATTAAGAGGTACAAGCCGGCCAGATTTGAACCCGCGATCTCCCGTTCGGAAGGAAGCGCTTCGATCACTCGGCCACCACGACTATTATTGCCGAGTAAATAACAAATAACCTGATGTTACGTGATTACCGTCGCTCATGAGCAATCCGAAGACTTTGGGGAATTGTTTTCTTAATGAAATGAAATACTTTATTTTCAACATTGATGACGTACTCATTCTTGTTGACGTCAAAAGTTAAAAGCTACCACCAGTTCGGACACAAAAATATGATAATTGTAGCCACCGACCTGAGAAGAACTGGCAAGAAACTCAGCGGGCATGTCTTTTTTCTTTTATGAGCATATATTTTCTCAAAGTATTTAAAAAGTATTACACAATTTTACATTAAATATAAAAAAATGAAAAAATCGATTATGTTAATGAAAGAACCTTGGCGAGCAACTCATTCCCACTTTGTGCAATCGTCCAAGTAATCATTGGCCTTATTAGTAGGCTTTCTGGCACAGACGTTCTTTAATAGTTTTCTTAAACCTATGTATAGGTAGGTTTTGAACATCTTGTTGGGTTTTGTTGTACAAGCATACAGACAAACACCTTAAAAGTCGTTTGAAGAGGCTCATGAATTAATTGTACATTTTGATTCAATAAATTATAAAACGATGTTTTGTTGCTTAATAAGTGAAAGATAACAAGTTGCAAACAGCCTTTAAAGCAACGAAAATTAACGTAACACACTTAAGTACTTTCGAGATTGAACAAAATAATTAAAGCACTTGAAACTTCTGAACAATTCATTAAATACATTTTCGCGTTCGTAACTTAATATCAACAAGCTAACAGCGTCTTAATTTTGTCGTTAAACACATATTTAATTTACGAAAAAAAACCTACTTATTTGGAGATGGTTTTTTTTGGATTAGACCAGCTGATCGTTGGGTCGTCTGCGTCACAAAAACAGGGTTTTTAGCCAGCGTTTGTGCAGAAAAATGTGCTGATTTTCAGCTAGACTCGCGCAAATTCATCTACCTAATAAAATTAGTTTTTGATTCCGATTTCGAAGAGCGAATAATATCACATCAAAAACCGCTGAAATGATCAGTATTTCTCTACTATCTTATGCATGTATTATGCCCATAAAATTCCTCTAGAATCGCGCTATTTCAAAGCACATCAAAATCCGTTGCATTGTAATAACTTAAGCTTTTACAAAGACAGACAACAGAAAGCGACTTTGTTTTCGTCATAAAATCTCTGTTTACAAATCTTGAAATATAATTTCAACTTCAAGAAATAGGCTATAAAATACGCATAAATATAGTAATATGGCACTTATTAGAATGTAAATAAAAGCGATCCAACTATCTGTAAGTACAGTAAGGAGGGATCTCGCGCCTCCTCCGGGAACTATTTCCCTAATGCTGTTCGCGAGACTCCTATAACATTTGAATATCTCATCACATTTCGATTTTTAGGGTTAAGTACGAGTTTGGAGTGTGACAAAAACGTTGAGTATTCTGAAACTGATTTTGAAATTTTTTTTTTGGTTTATTGTCAATTGATTCACTTACACTATTACTAAACGGGTTCTTACCACGATTATTTTTAACTGAGCGGTCCCTATATTTCAGCACTGCTTCAAGCGCCCTGATCACGGGAAGACTGAGGAACTGCGGGTAGGTCATTTAAGAGCAGACAAATCTGTCTACCCCCTTTCTCGTTCGTTTGCCGGTACCGTTTAGTAATAGTGTAAGTGATGTAGATAACTGCGAGTGTTTAAAGAAATATATGATAACCTAGCTGTCTCAGAAAGCGGACAGTTTTCCAGTTTTTCTTAAGATGGTAGCTATTTTTCACGTAGTAGTTTTTTTAATTTTCAACTAATATTTATTAATTTTAATTTATGTTTTAATTCATTTCCACCATTATCTACTCTTGAGGACTCTCTTCAGGTTTTTTTTGTTAAGCTAACGGGCCACCTAATCGTAAGCGGTTACCGTCACTCATGGACCTCTGCACTGCCAGAAGACACTGCGGGGCCGCTACCTACGAAAAGGGGGTGGTGGCATATAATCATTTGTTTTTATGTAATTAAACTATATTTTTCATAAAAAAACCCAAAAGTATTTATACCAAATCAATTAAAAAGTAATAAACTGAATTGGAGTATAAGTATAATCATACCTCCACGTATTAAATATCTTTACAGACATTCTATTCATACGCATAGTTTGATAAAAAAAATATCGTACGGAATTCAGTGAGTTCGGTCTGTACGTGTTTTTAGTTTTGTTTCTTTATTTTGTCGATTTCCTTTCGACTTGGGAAGAGCAGTAACACAGGGCTTAATCTTTTTATTATTTTCAATGTGACTTTCAAACTAATATTTGAAAGTAAAAGGGTAAAATTACTATTATAATTACAAATACAAATTGCTGGAGTTGAAAAAAATACAGGGTGGATCTGTAACTTTGGACAATCTGACGTGGGGTGAATGACCTGTTGAAATACAACTTAGAACCACTTTTATTTTAGAAATGGGATAGAAAAAAAAATCATCAAAGTATAGGAAGTCCGCAACGATAGTTGTACGTTTTCCATACCATGTCAGAAAAAAAAGTTTAACCGATCCAAATATAAAAATGGTGCTAAATTGTATTTCAATAGATCATTCACCCCACGTCAGGTTGTCCAAAGTTACAGATCCACCCTGTATATAGTAATTTATCTGGCGACCATCTTGGATTTTGTTATTGGCTTAAATGTAGTTGACAAACTGATCGTCGGTCCACCTGATGTGTTTCAACCGCTCATAAACTTTGGGTTGAAATAATATTTCTTCATCCTTCAAACTTTTTTATTTCATACTAGCTTTTGCCCGTGACTTCGTTCGCGTGGACTTCAGGTTCGTCCCGTCTAGCCCGTCTAGTTCGCGACGTCTATAATATAGTACTATTATACCGCAAAAAAATTTTGTTTTACGACCTTAGAATCAAAAATCGTAGCCTATGTGTTATTCTGATGTATAAGCTATATTGTGGTAAAGTTTCATTGAAATCCATTCAGTAGTTTTTACGTGAAAGAGTAACAAACATACATCCATACATACAAACTTTCGCCTTTATAATATTATTATGATTGACACATAGTAGTAATGCGCCATTTTGTGGCAGTGACTTCCTATTATCATAAGGTACAACAAAAAAAACTGAAGTTTTTTCGACGGTAGTTAATAACAAAGTCTGTTTTTTTTAATGCATGACAGATAAACAAGCCTGTATCTTACCTAATGGTAAGTGATTACTGTTGTCGTAAACTAAATCTGCAAATTACCGATCTCTTTTGTTAGGAGGCGTCCATAAATTACGTAAGGTGTTTTTTTTAATTTTTCTGACCCTGGTGAGATGTCATGAGATTTTATTCAACCCCATCCCCCAATCTCACGTGAGATTCTTGCTGCCTGCACGCGTTGGATTGTTATTGTAAAATGAAAATTTTATTACGACTAGTTAAGACTAGTAGGTAATCAATATTACTGAAAAGTTTATTATAAGTGTAATAAAATTTAACAATAGAATACTTCTACGAATCTGGATTAAATTTTGTTTTTTATTTTTATTGCCATGTAGGCAGACGAGCCAACGGGCCACCTGATCGTAAGTGGTTACCTTCGCTAATGAACCTCTGCAATGTCAAATGAATTAAAATAGTACTTTTTTTTTTGTTTCATTCAGAAAAAAATTGCGTGATATTTTCCAGGACACCCCTCCCTCCAACGTAAGATTAAATGAGATTTCACTCGACCTCCGCCCCCTCTTAAACTTCTCACGTAATTTATGGACTTCTCCTTAGGTGTATTGCAATCATGACCAACCTTCACACCTAAATTTAATTCAGTGATATCAATATTGTTTTCTACTTAGTATTCATTGATATTGTTGTAGGCGACACAGTTAATTCAATATAATTCAGTCATACAATTGCTGACAAAGCTAACATCAGTAATTTCAGTCACATTGTGTAGGAAATAATTGGTTTCCAGTACAATAGAGTATGTACAGGATGGTAATTAGGAAATTAAAGAAAAAAATTAAATATCGAATTTTTTATTTTCAGTTTGTCCTTTTGGGGGCGGCGTGACGGGAAAGAGTGCCGTGGGCGTCGCGCCGTACCTCATAACCCCGTGCTGGGTTCTGGCCTCAGCCGGGGTTCGGGCAGGGATACGGTGTTTTCTTCCAACTAAAAAAAAAAAAAAGGTTGTTCTCTTTTTTTAATAGATTTCAAAATACGCCTTGAGTACACCAATTCTTATAAATTAAATCAAACATATGCATTCTATACTGTTCTGCGTGGTTTTGAGTGATTTTTTCAAATGTGAACATGTTTATTTAAATTATATCTTTAAATTTGATATAATCTTAGATCTATATGTTTGATTTGATGTTTACTCTGTTGGTGCAACTTTTTCTAAAAATAAATAAATAAAAGTTCTCTTTTGCAAAATAACTTCTTCTTTGCCAACTGTAATGTTTATCACTTACACTATTACGAAACGGGTTCTAACCACGATTTTCATTAAATGAGCGGTCCCGATATTTCAGCACAGTTTCAAGCGCCATGATCACGGGAAGACTGAGTAACTGCGGGTAGGTCATTTATTTTATTTTATTTTATTTATTTATTTAGGAAACAAACAGTACACAATTAACAATAAATTTCACGCATAATACAGTACTTAACCATCATAGTTGCCACCAATTAAAATTAACATAAAAATCTCGGAGACAACGAACGAGCCTAACAAAAATATTTAGTAAATAATTATTTCTAACAATCATAATAATCAGAATATATTTAAATTTAATCACATAATTATTTAAATACATAGTTAATTCATAACAAATTAATATTTTATTATTTTATTTCAGTTCTTAATTAATCAATATATCAATCTTTTCTTTTATGGTCGGTTCAAGGGAACTAATAATAGCCTTCTTAAATTGAGAACTAGACATATGAAACAGATCGACGTCAGCGAATTTAGTGTTGAAAACTTCAGAAATTTAAGAGCAGACTAATCTGTCTACCCTCTTTCTCGTTCGTGTAATGTTTATGTTGTATTCACTAATTATGAAATCATTATATTACATATACTTAACGTAACTTCATATTCATATAGCTTCACTGACGCGAAGACAATTTAATTTATTCAATGTTTATGTCGTTCACGCATAAATTATGTCGATTACAAAATCGTTTCACGTTTAATTAATTATGCACCCTAAATCCGCCCCTGTACTTATGTAATTGTCGGCGAGAACAAAGGTTTGTGACATCAATCACACCGCATTTCGCTTTGAAATTGTTTATATGTTATTTAAATAACTAACTTACAGCAAGTAAATTCAACCTTTCTTGTTCAAATGAGTTGAGTAGAGACCTCTAGCGTCGTAGGTAGTGACTTCGCAAATTCCCCTGAGATTGCAGAGTTCAATTAGCCACGGTAACTGAGGACGGCGCGACGGGAAAGAGTGCGTAACGCATCGCGCCGTCCCTCCAAACTCCGTGCTGGGTTCTGGCCTCAGCCGTGGTTCGGACGCTGAGTGTGAGCGGTTGGAGGTTTTAGTGCGGTTTAACTCCCACATACCGGATCCGGTGATTTCCTCCAACTGAAAAAAGGCCACGGTAACCACTTACGATCAGGTGGCCCGTTCACTCGTTTGTCTACATGGCATTAAAAATATTTAGATAATATTTAGATGAAAAACTCGTCTCTGAAAGTAAAAAAAAAAAGTTCTACCACCAGTTTGCTAAAATTACGCCTCCGTCCTGAGAAGAAACTCAGCGGGCGACATGCCCGCTGAGTTTCTTTAATAAGAGTTTTTTTAATTTAAATTGTTTTTTTTTTCAATATTTTTTCAATTTTTTTTTATTCTACTTATTTGCATAGCAATAAAAAATATCAAAAATAATAATTTAAATTTGTACAGTAAAATAACTCAAGATATTACAATACTTCCTTATCCAAATGGCAAGTGACAGACAGCTCCTTTGAGGCCGATCGAAAGTCATTTGAATTTGTTTACGGCGAAATTGAATATTAATCTTCAATGTCGGATGCCCTTTAAGCCTGTGGTTTGAAATTGATGATTTTCTTATAAAACTTTACTACCTTAATCCCTTTTCTGAGGAGACCTGAGCCCAATAGTGGGCAGTAATGGTACAGTACAGTACAGTACAGTAGGTACAGTTACTACCTTTCTTTTCACACACTACATTTGAACTTGATTAAAACTTACCTTTTAACTTTTGTGTTTGATTTTCATTTTGGAAACGGGATATTTTATTACAATAAAATGACAATTAATGAAATTTTGTAATTACCTAATATGATCTATGAATGATTGTAATAAATAAAATATTTTCATAAAAAATAATAAATACCACCTTAATTTTTCAAAAACAACACAAAAGCAACCAGTCAGATCTTTATCAAATTTATATGAGATAATATCAAAGTTTCTAATTATCTAAATCGGTTCATATAAAAATACATGCAAAGAAGTACAGCAAATCGTGTCATTTTGGCCGTTAAAGTTAACATTTTAAACATAAACAAGATATGTTAGATACATAGGTACTTGTTCCAACTTTAAAAAAATAATGGGACTGCACGACAACCTTCACCTTTCATTTGAAACAAATCTGAATCATCCAAATATAGCCAAACCAAGTTATGCGGTTACAAAAACAAAATACAATCGAATTGATTACCTCCTTTTTGGAAGACGATGAAAATGCACCTATGATCACCCTCAACAGTATTTACCCACCTCTCACTCCCACCACTGTAACTCCTGTGTAGCCAGGATCCACAGCGGCGACCATCGTAATGACTCTGAGCAGTGAAGCCCAGGAACCCGAGGGAAAGCTAACTTGTTTTGGGCCCCGCAACGAATCTATCAGAAGATAATAGAAGGAGTAGGAAAACATGTGTTTCCACTTCCCTTCTCGCAAAGCGGGAAAAATAAAATAAGATTGAAAAAGCATTACGCCAGAATTGAGAAAAGCACCACGGAGATTGATTTTATTAAATTGATTGGATCTATGCGGTGAGCTGTTGTACTATTTAGGATGCCAATAATAGTTATGGCAAAAACGTCTGAATGCACGGAAATTTGCGCTAGATGCTACAAGATCTGTGTAATAAACGACTTTAGACTCAACGTGTAAGGAGTTTAACATAGTGACGCGTTCCATGTGCCATAGATTGCACTCCCAGAGGATGTGATGGGCTGTCTGTTCATACTTGTATTGATCAGTTGAACAATCGCAAACCGGAGAATTTACTAATTTAAAAGAAAATAACTTTTGTTTAAAATTGCCATGTACCGTTAGAAAGTGCGAAACGCAATGATCTATTTCAACAAACAAAAAAACCCCAAAACTTCCTTAAGGTGTTTTGACAGATACTTTTAGCGTTACCCAGAGTTTATATCTGGTATTTCGCGTGAACGGGCATCTGCGCTAAGATTTACGACGGAGTGGAAACTGGGGAATCATTAGGGAAGATGTATTAGCCTTTTTAGATGTTTTTTATTGTCGTGATTACTGTGGTTATGCTAGATAAAGGAGTCCCAGACTTCGGGTAATGGTTTTTTGCTTTTAAGTCTGCTGTTGCGTGGATCTTTTTGTTTTGGAGGTAATTTTAAACTTCTTTTGATGTTCTTTGCTGTTTGTTTCTCGAATATAATTTGATGGTAGTGATATGTCGATATGGGCAACGATTACAGTCTCACCGTCATATTTAATTACAGACCTTGATTGAAATTATGGCTTCTTTTGGACCGTTAAAATTCTTGTTAACAACATAATCATGGGTGGAAACGTTTGTGGTTACTGTGTAACTTATGTAATCATGTCCTCATCAGTTTTAATTTGTACTGTTGTTTCCTTTAAGAAATGAAAAACTTGAGAGGTATCAAGGGTCCCCCGGATGAAAAGAAGTTCCTTTCGATTAAAACGTATCTTATAAAAATTGTTTCCATTCGTAACGCGCGATAACGACGTGACGACGGACGTGTTTTAAAATATTTTGATCACAGCGCCATCTAGCCTTAATCATATAAAACAAAATAAGGAATTGTTTTAAAAGATTTTGATCACAGCGCCATCTAGCGATAATCAACAAAAACAAAAAAAGTGTCGTGACAACTTTTTCGTAAGAATTTTTTACGTCTAGCCCCCTTTCACAACGCGCGATAAGTAGCTTCGTTCCAATAAATGTTATAAATAAAGTGACTGTGACTTTTCTCACATTTAAAGATAGCGCTCCGGGAACAACGAGTACGAGAGTTCATTCCGAATTCTCAAAAAATACAAAGTCTAAATACACTAAAAAATTCTCTCCCCCGTAAACGTTTAAATAATTTTCACCATTTATTCAGCTTATAAAAATCTAGGCATCTCGTCAAGACTGAATTAAAAAGTCCTCAGCTAAAATTAAGACTGAAATTAAAAGCGAGTAGATCCTCGACGCAAAAAATCGAGACAGTCTTGATTTATGATCGTAGAAATTAAGATTTTTCCGGATTCTTACTGAAACACTCGCTTGTTTGAATTGTAGTAAGATTAAGAGCGATTTATCTTTTGTTGAAGGAAAACATCTGTTTGGTAATGAAACTGTTAAGTAACGGTAGCGGTGTATTTTTTGTAATTAGACTAACATCTTTTTAGTATTCAAAAGCTGAAAATTGTGTTCAAAGAAATGTGTTTATAATTATAAGATATGTTTTTCAAGTACTGGTTCAATATCCAATACTTGAAAATGTGTATTTTTAATGAAATAAAAACTTACCCATTCTCAATAAGTACTCCAAACAAGTTTTTTTTTGCATTAAAAATTGGTTGCCTGTAAAGTCGGCATACGGGCGAATGTTTTACGTGACAACGATTCGGGCATGGTTAGCCCGCATAAGAGCGGGAGAGACAGACACAAAAAGTGAAAGGCACGCGTGCCTCTCGCTCGCTCTCATTGTGAGCGCATAACGTGAGCGGAGCGTAACGCAGTTTCTTGGTGTCATCCGGCAAACCAATTTATAAGACGTTGTCACGTCAAAAACACATCTATCTTCGGCCTTGAAGGGCTATTAGTAAAAGGCATCTCTACCGAATTAAATAGCAATTAAGAAAATATTGTGTAAATCAAAACAGTATTAGAAAAACAAGAAGGTCATGTGGGGGCGACGCGGCGGTAAAGAGTGCTGAGCGCGTAACGCGTCACGCCGTCTCTCCAAACCCCGTGCTGGGTTCTGGCCTCAGTCGGGGTTCGGACGCTGAGTGTGAGCGGTTGGAGGTTTTAGCGTGGTTCGACTCCCACATACCGGTCCGGTGATTTCCTCCAAGTGAAAAAAAAAGAAGGTTATGTGTCGTACAATTTATAAAAATAATTACAATACATTAATATGCATCTAGATAATTCATTGAATAAAGAACCAGCTTTAAATACTAACAATATAACAAAGACACATTATAATCCTGCAATTTATACCTTTAATTAAATTATGAAACGTAAATTTTAAATTAAATTGTTTAAATAGGACACTTACAAGGGCTGGGGCAATCCGTCTTCTTCCTTTACGGGCGGAGATAACTTGATCCTTAATTAATTTGTTAAAACGGCTCTCCGCGTAAATCTAGGGAGACTCGCATTTGTGTAGTACCGTCTAGATTATATCTGTTTGGCACGAACATTGTGTTAGTTAGCTCGTGTCTTGAGAAACTAAATTAAGGTTAAGACTAATTATACAGTAAAGTATAAATACACAAAGAAAATTTCGTACGAGTGGCTCTAACAATCCCATGGCATGGCAAATAGCAAGTATTGGAACGAATTTCCTTATCGCGCGTTGTGAAAGGGGGCTAGACGGAAAAAAATCTTACGAAAAAGTTGTCACGACACTTTTTTTGTTTTACATGATTATAACAATTCCTTATTTTGTTTCATATGATTAATGCAAAACACGTTCCTTATCGCGCGTTACGAAAGGAAATAATTTTTATGAGATACGTTTTAATCGAAAGGAACTTCGTTCTATCCGGATGTCCCGTGACCTCTCAAGTTTTTGTATTTTATTTAAAAATGTTTTCCAACAGCACCGAGGTATTTTCTTTGGGAGGAGCTTCGGTCAGTATGAACTGCATCGGCCGAGGATGTGGCGTTATATGACCAGGATGAGCATATGAGGCAACAGTTACAGTCCTCTCGAGAAGTAACCGCCTCGGTCAGTGTGCACGCGGCTAACGAATGTGTAATTAAAAGTCACGTTACTTTAATACTTACAAAATGAAATTAAAAGTCAAATATCTTTATCCTATTTTTTTATTGCGTCGTAGGCAGACGAGCTCTGCATGGATGGATCTCTGCACTGGCAGAAGACACTGGGACCGCAACCGACGGTCTACCCTTTAGGACTCTCTTCAAGCCTTCTTTGAAGAAGGACAAGTCATAGTGCTCCATCATATCCCAGTGCAAGTGTCAAAACTTTTATCGAGTCACTGCAATTTTGATAAAACAGTGTTGTTATAATAATAAATTTAGAATAGATTAATCAATCATCACTTAAAGAGTTTTTTAAACAATTTTTTATATTGTTCTCTTTCGTGGATATATTATGGCAAAATATAATATTTTGCAACATTACACAGTATATTTCTGAAGAACGGTTATTGTTTTAACACAGCGTACAGTAAACTACCGGCGGATATTACGTTCATGAAAAATGCAGCTATGCGGAACAATATTTAAAGTTAGTTTCAAAATTGTACAATGTAAAAGAACTGTTAAATAAACACACATTGTATTTTACGAGAAAAACGGTGTCGAACAGTACCAAAACCACCTCTTCTCATAGTCAGCATCCAAACCCTAGCTGAGGTCAGAACTCGGCACAACGCGTTACGCATTACAACATTCTTACATATTGTTTTTTTATGAATGTCACTATAATACTAAAGTTTCTATGTATGCCAATGTTTTTTTTAATAAATATTAAAACTGTTTTGTCATCTCACCCTTTTAAGATTCACAATGTCCAAGATAAGAATATATGAAATGAAATACTTTATTTTCAACAATGATGACGTGGTCATTCTTGTTGACGTCAAAATTTAAAAGCTACCACTAGTTCGGACACAAAAAATAATAGTTGTAGCCACCGTCCTGAGAAGAACTGGCGAGAAACTCGGCGGACTTGACTTTTTTGTTATATGAGCATATATTTTTTTAAAGTATTTTAACAGTATTATATAATTTTACCTAAAATATCCAAAGTGTGAATTATAATCATATACCTATCTAGTAGAGTAAATAAAATAAATATTTTGGCACTTCAGTATACAATTTCAGTGTAGTAGGTACTGGATTAAGTGTATGTAAATTGTTGGTGTGACTTACAAAATAAAAATAAAAATAAAATAAAATATACTAATTGTACAAATCTATGTGCATATTGAAATAAAAGGTGTACATATACAATTTTCACTATCACTTTATAATTTTAGACAAAAAGATACAATAAATTTCACATAATCCAATAAGGAAGTGGTAAGGTTATCATTTATCATCGCTTACCTTTCTGACCGCAGCACGATTGAGTTAAAATTATTTACCTGTTCTTAAGGGATAAACGGAATGGCCGGGCTTCACAAACTGATGGAGACCCGAAATAATATCTTCAAGTACTTTACGTACAATTTACGGAGGAAAAAATTATAATTTGCTGAAATGTGATGTTATTTTTCGGCCTTTCGAAATAAGTTTCATTTCGGGATAAGAAGTTATTCTGTACTACCTAATAAAGAAATAAAATAAAATAAAAATAAAAATAGCCTTTATCTACTTACTACTTACATTAATATTTACATTTTTCCTTTGTTTTATGCAACTAATTATGTTAAAAAATTATATAAAATTAAACTATTATATTTTTACTGTAGTAGTGCCTCTGCGGCATAGGCCTCTCCTAATCTTTTCCAGGCATCTCTTTCTCGAGCCAGCTGTATCCAGTGATTTCCACACCTGAGGTGGAAAACGTCTCTCCATCTTTTAGTTGGTCTCCCTTTTCTCCTTTTGATGTCCCTTGGTACCTACCCACTCTGTTAGACGTTTCATCCATCTATTTTTCATCCTGCAGACATGTCCTGCCCAGTGCCATGTCTGCAGGACGTAATAAATAGTATAATAATTGATAGTACTTAATTTGCTATTTTTTTCAATGTGTGCCTACCAGTATTCATCTTTCCACTATCTAAGGGTATACTGGGCAAGAAGTGTGGTATTAAGTAAACTATAAATAAATAAATTAGCAGAATTAGTAAGATTAATTAATGCACGTGCACATTTTTGGTATTCGTTTGGAAACAAAAATATGTCAAATTCTGCGACTGCATTTGACTGCGAAATACCGGTTAATAAAACAGGGTCTCTCTGACTTTATACATAAGTTTATTTAAGGCATAATTTTAAGTTATTCCGTTTGACAATTACATTTTAAATGGAAATATACAGGGTGATTTCTTAGTGAGGGTACATATTGAAGGTCATGGTAGCTGATGGTTATATACGACCAGTAAAAATATTATTACCAAAGAATATGGCTTAATGCCTTAGTAATCGCAACTTAAAAATATCTAAAATTCTAGCAAAATGATGGTTTTTCGAGAGCTGATGGGTGTGGCGGAGGGGTGGGGTGTGCGAGATCACTAGAGGTCGTTAGTCAATACTGTTTTAGCCGAAATTGTTTATGATTGAGGTAGTTTTGTCGAATTTAGATTTAAAAAAAAAATGTAATTTTACCTATTTTTTGTAATATTCCGTATTAGAACAGAGTACTCATCACCCTCCTGCAATATGTACCTTCTCTAACAAATCACTATGTATACAATAGCAAAGCCTTAATTCTAAGTCTAGTAAAATCAGTCGTCCGACGTTCTGTGAGATCATTCAAGAAGCAAGCCACGTACTCCTGTTCAAGTAGCAGTAATGTATAATATCAGCATATACAAAGAGAATCCTCTAAATCCTCAGTCTGAATGAATAATGACGATTTTTCTCCAGAACCTCCAGTACTATATCAAGGGATTTGGCGGCTGAGGAATCGCTGCTTGCAAATTATTTATGGTAATTCTTGGGTATCAAGCACGTGCTATTCGAATTTTTATTTTTCTAAATTGTTTCGTTGGTTTTTTTCTTGACAAGATTTGCAGATCATTTACAAGATTTTGACGTGACAACGTCTTATAAATTGGTTTGCCGGGTGACACTTCAAGAAACTGCGTTACGCTCCGCTCACGTTATGCGCTCACAATGAGAGCGAGTGAGAGGCACGCGTGCTTTTCACTTTTTATGTCTGTCTCTCTCGCTCTTAGGCGGGCTAACCATGCCCGAGTCGTTGTCACGTAAAAGTTTCGCCCGTATACCGACTTTACAGGCAACCAATTTTTTAAAATTATAATTTATAAATTTTACTGAAACTTTTTACTTTAAATACTCTGTTTAGGATCTCGAGACCTCTTGGTTCGACATCCATCATCAACAGAAATTAATTATATATAGTGGTTAGGCACGCAAGTTGTTTACACAACATAAAAAATCATCGACCCCAATTTTTTTTTTGTTTTGTTTTCATTCCTTGATAGATAAACGAGCCTACGGCCCACCTGATGGTAAGTGGTCACCGTCGCTCATGAACCTCTGCGAGGCCAGGGCACTGCTGTTATTTATCGCCTACCGATACAGGACTTTTCTTAAACCTCTCATCTCATCTCTCTCATCTCTCTAAATTTAAAAACTCTCCCAAATAGTTGAAACATTCTAGTGCCACTTAAGGAGATTCACAAATGTATGCAAATGGTTACAAACGCTCCCTTACTCACGATATATGCCTGGAGAAAGCCATTTGATATTGCTCTAGTAATGGCAGACGACAGGCTGAATGTAAGCCTCTAATGCCTAAATTAAACGTATTACGAACACGAAATTCCGATAGGCTTTCCATTAAATACAAATTTGAATTCACTGAATTGTTTAGTAATGTATCGACTGTTGAACAAGCTTCTTGTATCACATAACATTATTGAATGTACGACGTGACCCGTATATATAAATAGATTGAAGTTAGGTGTCTCAATTATTTTTCTTAAGAATAAAAGTTAAAAAAAAAACTTGAGAGGTGTCATGGGACACCCGAATAGAACAAAGTTCCTTTCGATTTAAAGATATCTTATATTTTTTTTCCTAATGTAACGCGCGATAAGGAACGTGTTTTAAAAGATTTTGATCACAGCGTCATCTAGCGATAATCATCTAAAACAAATATAAGGAACGTGTTTTAAAAGATTTTGATCACAGCACCATCTAGCGATAATCATCTAAAACAAAAAAAGTGTCGTGACAACTTTTCGTAAGATTTTTCTCCGTCTAGCCCCCTTTCACAACGCGCGATAAGGAACTTCGTTCCAACAATTCGTACGGATCGGAAAATTTTCCTATAGAAAGTGACTCATTCCGAAACGTAAAGTTATTAAAAAACCTGTCAATACAATTCATGAGTTTGAAATATCGTTAATGTTACTTCAATTAAAAAATTGGTTGAAACAGAAAATATTTTTTCGACAACTGAATTTCATGTGATTAAAAGATAACATTGGAAAATAATAATCATGTTTATGATAATAGTATGGTGGTCGAAAAATTACAATTATGATTAGTACATTTCTAACACTGTTACGATTTAGTCGCATTTCGAATTACAATTTCGAAAGCAATGGAGAAAATAAAACTACTGAAAACTGCAGCAATACTTGAAAATATAATGTGTGTTTACAGGAATTTTTTGTTTTACAGTAAAAAAGCACGCATAAAAATAGTTATCCGAATAATTGTTGAACTGTTTCTTTATATTCTGTCGGCGTATAGCAATGTCCGCTTGGTTTACTCATATCTAATTACCGCAAACTATACAACGTTGGTATTCGAAATTATAACAAAAACTCTATACTATTCAATTAGTTTTATCGTTATTATAAATGGGGTTTTAAAAGCAGAAGATTATAAAGTACTTGTCCTGTCTCTCCAAGGTGTTCACAAGCTAATATTAAAGGATAAAGATTATGTTAAAAGTGTAAAGAAATCAAACATTTTTTGTATTGTAATTATTTCGGTTGTACTAAGTGTGTCGCTTGCTGGAGTAATATTTGATAGATTAAATGTTCAGTATATCAGCGAAGTAAGCTTTAGAGATACACTCTGGGTACTAAGTAAATTACTGTTAGCAGCCCGATACCAGATAGAATGTGTAGTATATTTCGGATTTATACTCATAATAAACGCTATAATGAAGTATCTGAATAAACGCGTGAAAATTGCTACAGGTAAACTTTTTTGTAATACCAAAAATGACAAATATGCATTAAGATATACTAATCGCTATCAAGATTTTGATCTTTATTCTACTGGAATTAATATTGCTGATTATGCAGATGTAAATCTGACTGTAGATGAAATAAAACATTGGTCATCAATATACAGCCAAGTTGTATTTTGTTGTCAAGCTTTGCAGAAGTGTTTTGGGATGCAGGTGAGATTATAAAAAAAGTAATGCGAATTTTGAAGTATTTATAGATAATTCTTGTATAATACTTTCATGTATTTTCAACGGGTTCTTACCACGATATTTAATTAATTGAGTTGTTGAGATTATCGAGTATGTGGAATCCAGTGCTAAACACAACAGTCACTAAGGGTTCATGCTCAGAGAGTCTTGTAGATACAGTGAGTGTGGTGTGTCGTGATGTGAGTTCGAGTTCCAGTGGTACTACCCAAAAGCGAACGAGAAAGAGGGTAGACAGATTTGTTTGCTCTTAGATTGACCTGCAATATCCAGTCTTCTCGTGATCATGACGTTTACAACAACGTTGAAATATGGAGACAACTCAATTAATTAAATATCGTGGTAAGAACCCGTTGAAAATGCATGAAAGTATTATAGAAAACCGCGAGTGTCTGAATAAGTTTATAATTCTTGTGTATGTCGATTTTAACAAAATTTTATGTTATATATTTCCAGACCACCATTATATTTACGGCTGCAATGATTTCATACGTCACGACAGCTTTTCGTCTAATTACTGTAGCTGTAATTGTAAGTTGAGCTTTATTAATAACTAAATTAAAGAAAATTACTAGATACCAATTAATTAGCACATGGGTTAAATAACAATTGGAGAAGCAGATAATTCAGGAGATGCTGAATAAGAAATTCCGAATTCAGGCCGAAGCCCGCTGTAGTAGATTTCAGATGTCGTATATATGCGAAAATTTCTGCAAATGTCATAACCGCGATTCAGGATCTCGCGCATTATTATTGGTCGCCACAAGCTTTATCATTTATTGGAAGATGTACAATGATAAAAAAGAAAAACTTAATAATTTCCTTTAATATTATAACAGTTTTTCTTTTCAGGGACAGAGTTTTAAGACAATCAGTCGTGTTTCAGTTGTAACGACTTTATTATTCATTCTATTTAATCGCGTTGTTGGGCTTAAAATAATAACTTTAACAGGACAAATGGTACAAAAGCAAACTGAAGAATTGAGGCGATCTTTGGCTAGATTTAACAATTTATTGCTGATAGGTAAGTAATATCTATTCCAATGATTTATAATTGTCTAATATACAGGGTGGATCCGACCCAAAAAATAAAAATGGCGCTATGTTGTATTTCGACAGGTCATTCACCCCACGTCAGATTGTCCAAAGTTACAGATCCACCCTGTATTATTTGTCACTACTAACTAAATTGATAAAATTATTAAACAGAGTGTCCCACTATGCGTCATGAACGTAAAGTACCTTAAATATTGGATTTTTTTTATTGCCATGTAGGCAGATGAGCCAACAGGCCACCTAATCGTAAGTGGTTACCGTCGCTCATGAACCTCTGCAATGTCAGGGGACATTGAGGGGTCGCTACCTACGACCTAACTTTAAGGACCCTCCTCAAGCCTCGTTTGAAGAAGCACAAGTCATAGCGCTCTGGGAATACCGAAGAGGGGAGCTCATTCCGTAGCCGGATGGTGCGTGGCAAAGAAGTGTTCCTAAAACGGACCGGACGGATCATTTTATTTTTGATTTTGAATAATACTGCACTCAAAGAGTTTTCGTAAATTGTTTCGTCAGATTTTCTCAATTAGTTGTCAGAAAATTGAATTAACAAAATCGAAACAAATCAACACCCTGTATTTGATGATGCCTATCGAAAGCATAGTTTATTATGAATGATCTTTCTTAACGCCTTTTCCTTTCAGCAAAACATACTTTCCCCAATATTTAAGGTACTTCTCGTTCATGTCGTGTAGTCCTGGAACATCCTGTATATACGTACTGCAACACAGCATCATTTTTCTTTTTTGAATAGGTTGTACTTTTTTTTCTGACATTGTATGGAAAATGTAAGACTATCATTGCGGACTTCCATACTATGATGAAAATTATTTCTTATCCAATTCCTAAAATAAAAGTGGTTTTAGTTTTATATCAACAGGTCATTCACCCCACGTCGGATAGTCCAAAGTTACAGATCCACCCTGTATAGTAAGTATTATTTTTCAGACCCCTGTCGAGAAACTTCAATGATGTTGACAGACTTTCAGCGTATGGTGTCAAAGAATCCAGTGCAAATAAAGATGCTCTCAGTGCTGCCCGTGGGCTCCTACATAATACCAATGTTCATGACATTGTCAGTACATCACATTATAATATTACTGCAGTTTAACCACGTGCTTTGAATATAATATTTTTTGAAAGTTTAAATCTCTGAACTCTTAACTTATTGTGCTTTGATGTATTTTAACTTAGGAGTGTTTTTAAGTTTAGCTTGCTTGTGTGCAATATAAATATTGAACTAGTTTTGATTATAGCGTCAAGTAGCATTAATATGTAGTATATTCTCATTTTATTTAATAACTAGAACACGAATTTACTTTTAAAAATACACACATGCTATTGTTATTATATTCAGAGCTAAAATCTATAACTTAGTCATCACTTATAATAATTCACCACTAAAAAATAAATTTATAGAAGAAGTGTGAAATTTAGTGTAAGTAGTTTTAAATTGAGTGTTTATGTGAATAAAAAAGTTTTAAATACGTGTCTAATTTATTTAAGTAGATTATGCCCTTTAAAAACCAACTTTATGACTTAGGTAGTACAGATTACTGATCAGCCATGGATACGAAATTTCAGCTCGATCGAAAATTGGGAAGTTGGTAAAATTAGCGCAAGATCGCAAACAAACATTGAACTGTACTGTAACAACCCATTACTGCCCACTGCTGAGATCAGGTCTCCTCCGAAGAGGGGTTAGGCATAATCCACCACGCTTGTCCAGTGCGGATTGGGGCAGTCGTCAGCGAAGCGACCACTGGCTCTCTCTTTTGGCAGGCCAACCGAAGCCCGCCAAGATGATGGGATGCCTCCCTCGAAATATCCCGCTGGGTCTGAACCTCGAGGACAGGACGAATTGCCTCGACGGTCCTTAGCTGGGGTTGGCCAAGCGCTTTGACCAAGCCTCCAGCACGGACCGCCGAGTTTTTTAAGGTAAGAAAAAAAAAATTGTTACGTCATAGCTACGTCTAAAAATGGGGAACCTCAATTAAGGAAGCAAAAGTCACAATTCTTGGAAAATATGGGAGAAAGGAAATAATAAAACTTAAAGTAATTAAGAAGATTGACAACATAATTCATGAGTTCGAAACATCGTCCATATTGGTTGAAAAATATTTTTTCGTCCATGAATTTCATGTGATTAACAGCTAACATTCGAAGAATATTAATTATGTGAATGACATACTGGTCGATCAAGTAGAATTATAATCAGTAGTTTTATATCACTGTGACCATTTAGTCGCATTACGTGTTTCACTTTTGATAACTATGGACGAAATAAAACTACTGAAAATTCTACGAATACTTGAAAATATAATGTGCATATACAGAAATTTGTTATTTTACAACAAAAAAGCACGTATAATAATTGTAATACGCGTAATTGTGGAACTGTTTCTTTATATTTGGTCTGCGTATAGCAATGTCCGCTTGATTTATTCATATTTATTTACTATAAACTATACAACGTTGGTATCCGAAATAATAATTAAAACTTTTTACTATTTCATTACTTTTTTCGTCATTATAAATGGGGTTCTGAAGGCAGAAGATTTTAAAACACTTGTTCAAAGTATTGACGATATTCATAAATGTCTAAAGCATGATAAAGATTACGTCAAATGTGTTAAAAAGATAAACATATTCTGTACTGTAACTATTTCGGTTTTACTAAGCGTAGTTCTTGCTGGAACAATATCTGACAGATTAAATTTTAAATCCATCAGCGAAGTGAGCTTCAGAGATACAATCTGGACACTGAGTAAATTGGTGTTAGCATACCGATATCAGATGGAATGTATTGTATACATCGGATTTATACTTATTATATACGCATTTATGAAGTATCTTAATAAATGTGTGAAAATTGCTATTGAAAAACTTGTTTGTAATACTAAAAATCACAAACGTGTCCTGAAATGTGTCAATCGGTATCAGGATTTTAATATTTACGGTTCTGGCATTGACGTTGCTAGTTATACTGATATGAATTTAACTGTAGATGAAATAAAACATTGGTCATCAATAAACAGACAAGTTGTATTTTGTTGTCAAGCTATGCAGAAGTGTTTTGGAACACAGGTGAGAGTAAAAACAAACAGTGAACAGTAATGGTTTTTGGTAAAGCATCATAGTAACTATTTTCAAATTTTCAGAACGCCATCATTTTTCTGACTGCAATGATTACTTTTGTTAATACAGTTTTTCGTCTGATCACTATAGCTGTTAAAGTAAGTAATGGTTTGATGTAAATAATTGTTACTCAATTTCAGAAAAATAGAATGGAATGGAGAGAGAGAATACTTTTTCAAAATCAAATTATTTACTTCACTCAGCATGCAAATAATAATCACAAATAAATGAAACATACACATTGTACTGCAGGCTAAAAGCATGTTGATCACATGACAATGGCTTTATTCATTGCTTAAAGACTAGATATAGTCAGATTAAAATCGAGGAATGACAACGAGCTGTTGAGGGAAAATATTTGACTAAAGATTTGGTGACAATAATTTCACAAAAGCGTCTTTCTGTTAAGTGTTTATATATCAACAGTATTATGCTTTTTTATGCTCAACAGAAAATAAACAGAGGAACTAATTTTTTCCTCCAATTTAATGGTACTTTCTTACTTTCAGGGACCGAGTTTTAAGGCGAATCGTGAGTCAGTTGTAACAACACTATTGATAATTTCATTAAATCGCATTGTTGGGTTGATAATAATATCTTTAACGGGACAAATGGTACAAAAACAAACTGAGGATTTTAGAAGATCTTTGGCTAGATTTAATAATTTAATGCTGATATGTAAGTAACATCCATTTCGGACAAATTATCTTTGGCACTAATGGCGAAAATATTAGGTTTTTTTTATTGCCTTGTAGGCAGACGAGCTAACGAGCCACCTGATCGTAAGCGGTTACCGTTACTCATGGACCTCTGCAATGTCAGCAGACACTGCGGGGCCGCTACCTACGGCCTACCTTAAGGACTTTCTTTCAGCCTCGTTTGAAGAAGGTTTTAAGGTTAAGTAACAGTTTCAATGATATTACCCACAATTCATACTAAATCATTTTATGATTTAAATTAATAATAATATCAAAGAAAGAACAATAATACATTATTGTTTAAGATCCTTGCCGAGAAACTTCAAAGATGTTGACAGACTTTCAACGTATAGTGTCGAAGAATCCAGTGCAAATAAAGTTCCTCTCAGAGCTACATGTGGGTACATACATGCTACCAATGTTTATGACAATGTCAGTTTATCACATTATAATACTACTGCAATTCAACCACGTGCTTTAAATTTAATAGTTACAACTATTTTATAGAATATAAGCTGTATAATATGATATACTAGTTTGAGATATTTGAAATTAAAAGTGATGAAAAGCTGGCATGTTTGTAATATTAAATGTTTTTTTTCTCAAATGTCTGAATGATCCCAATTTTGAGTTTTTAATGACCAAGTAGCAGTAAGTATTTGAATATATTTATTTAATTTCATCATAATTTTGGAAAAAATAGAAAAATAGAGTCTACTTTTTGAAGCTTCAAGGCTTAAACGTTTAGCACTTAAATTCTGATTTCGTGGGTAAAATAATCTTAACTTTCTTGTAAAAATTTAAGTTTCATAATAAAATATATATTATGAAAAAATAGAAAATATTATTCAAGTAACAAATAAGGGGTGGGCCATTTAAGTTTGCATTTTTCAAAAGTTCGACTGTCATGTTGGCTGTGTGGCACGTTGCGCCATCCTGTTGAAACCAAATGTCGTCCATGTCATACTCTTCAACTTTTGGAAACAAAAATTCGTTGAGCATGGCACGGTAACGCTCGCCATTGACCGTAACGGCGGCTCCTTGCTCATTTTCGAATGATGCCGAAGGACCAAAACCCACACCAAACCGTAACTTTTTGTGGGTGCATTGGCTTCTCAATGATGACGTGTGGATTTTCCTACCCCCAGATGCGACATTTTGCTTATTGACATAGCCTCCGAGGTGAAAATGGGCTTCATCTGAAAACACGATTTTTCGGTAAAAATGCTCATCTTCGGCTAAACGATCTTCTGACCTTTGATCGAACCGAAAACGTCCCAATTCGTAAATGACAAACCTTTAACTAAATTATGAACACAAATTGAATGACATTTAAGCTGTCATTCTCTAAATAAACAGTAGTTCAAAATGCAAACGTTAAATTGCCTACATGTGTTTAAAAAATAAACTTTTTTTATTCTTCACAATGTACTCCGATAAATCGGTGGCGATGAAACGTACTTCGATGAAATGAGATAAGAATACCTATTGTGTTGAAATGTTCAGTAGTACTTAATATATTATGTATATTACCTAAGCTTTTAATAATCAACGAAGTTATAACAAATTACGTATAAAATAAGTGTACCATTTAATGTGATTAAAAAAATAATAATTTGATGGGTACTTAATTCTTCATCAACTTAACGAACAGTAGTTTTATAGCATTTCGACAATTTGGTTGCGTAGTTAACAATGGAGGAAATAAAGCTGTTAAAAAATATTGGATTACTCGAAAATATAATGGGCATCTATAGAAATTTATTGTTTTTCAACAAAAAAATACGTTTTCTGATTATAACTCGCGTTGTCATGGAGATTATTCTTTACATTTACTCTTTTTACTTAAATATCTTCATGCTTTATTTTTATCTATTCACTAAAAACTATTCATATTTTTTTAATGAAAGTTTATCGAAATCAGTTTCTCATTTTGTGACGTTTTTTGTTATAATTAACGGAATTATTAAATGTAAAGATTACAAAATTCTTTTCTTTTCTCTTGATCGGCTCCACAAATGCATAAAAGATGAAAATTACAACAATTTCATCAAAAATGCCAACCTATTTTGCATCGTCCTGACCTTTATCCAGTTTTTCATGACATTCCTGGGTACTACTGTGGATAGAGTAATGCACTCCCAAATTAGTGAAGTGAGTCTTAGAGACTCGATGTGGATTTTATTTAAAATTCTATTAGACCTTCGTTATGAGACAGAATGCGTTGTGTTTTTTGGATTGGTACTCATGCTCAACGCGTTTATGAAGTATTTGAATCAGCGAGTAAAAGACGCAACTACAAAACTTGGCGGCTTTAAGAAGTCCAAAAATATTCCAAAATATGTCAATGGAATTGAAGTTAAATCGAACAATGCTGGTTATATAATTGATAACGAAGAGGTTAAGCATTGGACATTGGTGTATAAACAAGTAATATTCAGTTCTGATCTTATACAAAGTTGCTTTGGAGTACAGGTAAGAGATATTGTAAGTTTTGACAATAATTTTAGGTGGTAAAGAAACTAAATTTTCCTACTCGCCTGTGGCTATTCTAGCTCGTAGAGCTCTGTAATAAAATGACCTTTATACTTTCTATCTATTTAGGATTTTCTAAAACCTAATATTAAAATTTAAAATCGATTTTTATTCTTGATTGGATTCTTCTTTCTCTAAGATAATATATCTTATTACTTACCTTGCATTATCGATTGTATTTTGTTTCTGACTCGACAAGCTTTTCGTTCTACTTTGGGGAAAAAATACCGTTGTTTCTGTCAGCACGTAGTAGTAACTTAAAGTATTTTGGACATATACAATATTAATCCTTAATTTCTACGAAAATAACTACTGTACAATAAACATTATCATGAATTAGGAGTATATTTTATTGGCGTTTTTTCAGACTGTGTCCATGTTTGTGACAGCCATTATAAACTTCATAGCTACTGCTTTTAGAACAATTACTGTAGTTGTTCAGGTTAGTATAATTTAATAAAAATATTATTCATATTTTAATTTTTTTTTTAATTATTTAAATTTTAATTTCAGGGCTCAAAAACTTCGAACATTAGTCGATCATATATTATCACAAATTTATTGGTTGTTTTGTTTTATCGTATCGTTGGGTTAATTATTATAATTGTAACTGGACAAATGGTACGAAAACAAACTGACAAGCTTAGGATATATTTGGCTAGATTTAATAACGTGGCATTGATCAGTAAGTTTATTTACCTATTATAGTAAATTATTATGTATTGTAAAATTTAATGATGATATAAATAGTATAAAATATTATTATGATATAATATATTTATATTTGGAGATTATTCTTTTTTATGAAATTGATAATTCAATTATAAATCATAAGAGTAAGGTGTACTAAATATATCAGAATATTTATTAATGTCGAATTTCAGATCCGAATCAAGAAGGCTTGGTGACGTTGACAGACTTTCAGCGTATAGTGTCGAAGAATCCAGTGCAAATAAAGATGCTCTCAGTGCTGCCCGTGGGCTCCTACATGCTACCAATGTTCATGACAATATCGGTCAACTACATTATCATAATGTTGCAGTTCAACCACGTGCTTTGAAATTTGTTAAATATTCTAGTCTAAGTTGTATTGATGCATTTGTTAGAATAAATTTTATGGTGATTGAATTTTTGAACTCGTTGTTTTTTAATTTACTGAAAGGTCTTAATATTTTAGGTCTTCATAGATGACAACAAATACCATCCTTATCTCATTTATTTTTCGTTACATCATCTTTTTACTGGAACATGAACTTATGGAAACTTCACAGGAATACACACTACCAGAAATCTTCGTATTGATCTTTGACATTAAAATGTAGCCTCTGAAAAAAACAGCTGTCTAACAGTGGAATAATTTTTAAAATTGGTCAATTTATATTTTTGAGTTTTAATTGTGTTTAGTTAGAGTTACCAGATTCCATATTGACAAGATTAAAGTGTTCCTACTAATGACTGAATTGCCTTGTGTAGTATACCTCTTAATACTATATCGTACACAATTTTAATTCCTGGACGGATTTGAATAAATTAAAGACTAAACAATTAATGAAACTACTACTTATTATCGTAAAAGGCTAAGTATGCAACATAATTAGTGAGCTTTTAATTTACCACGATGTCATCAAAAAGTAAACAAGTATGTCTAAGTACTCTAATAATTTTTATGTGATTAAAAAGAACACGAACATAAATTGACTGGGTAACCAACTTAACGAATAGTATTTTTATGGCATTCGGATAAATTGGTTGCGTACTTAGCTGCCATTTAAAAATGAAGGAAATAAAGTTATTAAAAACTATCGGAATACTTGAAAATATAATGTGCATTTATAGAAATTTATTGTTTTTTAACAAAAAAACACGTATCGTTATTATTACTCGCGTTGTTGTGGAGATCTTTCTTTACATTTCATCTTTAAATTTCAATATCTTCATGCTTTATTTATATCTATTCCAAAAGAACTTTCCATCGTTTTTAAATGAAGTCGTGGCTAAATCGATTTCTCATTGCATTACGATTTTTGTCATAATCAATGGAATTACAAAATGCAAAGATTACAGAATTCTTGTCTACTCTTTCAATCGTGTCCACAAATATATAAATGATGTAAATTACATGAAGTGTATCAAAAATACGAATATATTCTGCATCGTTATGGCTTCAGTTCTATTTTTCATGACCTTTGTGGGTACTATTATTGATAGACTGAACCATAAGCATGTCAGTGAAACGAATCTGAAGGACACAATGTGGGTTTTATCTAGAATTATATTAGACATTCGTTATCAGACAGAATGTATTGTTTATTTTGGATTCATTCTCATTATCAACGAACTAATGAAGTATTTAAATGAAAGAATAAAAAATGCGACGGCCTAACTTGGTGTTTATAAGATGTCCAAAAATATTCCTAAATTGGTCGATGGACGTGAAGTATCGAGTAATGTTCGTGATGTAATCGATAAAGAAGAGCTCAAACATTGGACATTTGTATATAAACAAGTAATGGTCAGTTCTGATCTCTTGCAGAATTGTTTTGGAGTGCAGGTAAGAGTAATTCCTTAGTCTTGATAATTACAGTGAATCAAATAATTTTACCTGAAATGAAATACTTTAATGAAATAAAATGCCACCGTCCTGAGAAGAACTGGCAAGAAACTCAGCGGGCATGTCTTTTTTCTTTTATGAGCATATATTTTTTTAAGTATTTTAACAGTGTTATACAATTTTACATCAAATATAAAATTAAAAAATCGATTATGTTTATGAAATGACATTGGCGAGCAACTCATTCCCGCTTTGTGCAATCGTCCAAGTAATCATTGACCTTATGAGTGACCTTATGATTGAGTAGGCTTTCTTGTTGTTGATTTTGAATTATCCACACTTAAATGTAATGAATTTTCAATTTCTTTTATATTATTATTGTTTTTGTTTTCAGACTGTTTTCATATTCGTGACAGCCATTGTAAACTTCATTACTACTGCTTTTAGAGTAATTTCAGTAGCTGTTCTTGTAAGTATAATCATAATAGAAATATTATTATTCATATAAAAATATACAACTATTAATTAATTATGCTTATTTATTATTATTGGAACGAAGTTCCTTATCGCACGTTGTGAAAGGGGGCTAGACGGAAAAAAATCTTACGAAAAAGTTGTAACGACACTTTTTTGTTTTAGATGATTATCGCTAGATGTGATCAAAATCTTTTAAAACAATTCCTTATTTTGTTTTATATGATTAATGATAGATGGCGCTGTGATCAAAATATTTTAAACCACGTTCCTTAGATACGTTTTAATGGAAAGGAACTTCGTTCTATCCGGATGTCCCGTGACCTCTCAAGTTTTTTTTTTAATTTCAGGGCTCTAAAACTACAAGCACAGGTCGACGATATGTTATACCAACATTAATATTTATTTTATTTTACCGTATTGTTGGTTTAATTATTACAATTGTAACTGGACAAATAACACGAAAACAGACAGACAAGCTTAGGATATATTTGGCTAGATTTAATAACTTCACGTTGATCTGTAAGTTTAATTTGCAAATACAATACCTAATTAAGTAATAATTAAGAATTTATTAGTATTAAACTTCTCCAAGCTGAAGTGAAATAAATATCATGTATCAACTGGGAAACCATTTGGATCGAAGTTCCTTATCGCGCGTTATCGAAATGGGGCAAAGACGGAAATTCTTATAAAAAAGTTGTCACGACACTGTGATTAAAATCTTTTAAAACAAGTTCTTATTTTGTTTTATATGATTAATGCTAGATGGCGCTGAGAACAAAATATTTCTATAAGAGAGAGAGAGACAGACGTTTTAAACTAACTAATTATTATAACTTAAAAAAAATAAAATTTTATTACAATTCCCTTACTAATTAATCGAAAGGAACTTCGTTCCATCCGGATGTCCCTTGACACCTCTCAAGTTTTTTATCATGTTTTTGTTTAATTGGTTAAACATTCATAGTAGTTGTATATAGGACTATTATTATGGGTCTATCTATACGCAAAGTTGGGACTTAACATTATCATTGAAGAGTTTTTCATTCGCCAAAATACCGGTTTCTTCACACTTATTTCTTTCAACGTTAGTTATATGTGACTGAAGTATATTGTAGATTTTTTTTTTTTTTTTTTTCTCTTTATTTTTTTAAAGAAAAGGAGTTTTGTCACTTAGTGACCATGCCACTCCCATTGGTAACATACTTAATCTAACAAATCATAGTAAACCAACAAATTATAGTAAATTAACAAATTATAGAAGAATGGAACGCAACATGCCGGGACAAAGGTCAGACTAGTCTAGCCCTTAGGCCAACCGCGACCAGGTGATACAGATTTCTCGCGGTAACTGATAAAGGCTGGGTCAAAATGCTGTTACACACTCCAGGGTGGTGCAACGTCAGCCCGCTCCTCCTTTGAAATTCCTGCCTCTCAGCCTCATTACGGACACATTCAACCAGTATGTGATATACGTCTTCCCTTTTATCACACTCAGAACAGTTGGGGGATGGTGTTTTCCTCATCATATATGTAAAGCTGTTAAGTGGAATGTGTCCAGAACGAAGCCGGAGAGCCGTGACAATCTCCGAGGCTGTCAGCTGTTTTTGTCCAAACCATAAGAGTTTTGTTGGATGTGGTTGGATGGTCTTATACCATATGCCTGCGCTTAGAGATCTTTCATCAAAGTGTTCCCTCCACATGTCAGCACAGCGACGTTTCACCATTGGTAAAAGGTCTGGATAATGTGTGGTATAGTTGTAAGGTATGCCATGGATTGTTGCTTCTCTTGCTAAGAGATCAACGATTTCGTTGCCCTCTAGTCCAACATGTGCAGGGATCCACTGAAGTCTTATTATTTTATTCTGACAAATCAAATTTTGAATTGACTGCATGATACCGTAGGCAATCGGTGTTCCTCGGATTCCCGAGGTACACCGTGCCACATGTAATATTGCACTTTTAGAATCTGTGAATATCACATATTTCCTCGAATCGCAAGAATTAGCATAAGACAAAGCTTCAGATATGGCAATCAATTCTACGGTCATAATAGAAATATTGTTGTTGTCTATATTAAATTTAACTGAGGTAGCAGTCTGGGGATCAAAGAACGCTGCACCAGCCTCGTTAGATGACTTAGATCCGTCTGTGTAAATATGATAATAATCATTAAAATTAGCAGAGATATACTCTTCACATAAACTCTTTAGTGTTGGTGCATCGCTTTTGCGTTTACTCTGGAGGCCTTTAACATCTGAGAGTACAATTTCGGATAAATTCACATTGCTCACCCACGTATTAAAGGAAAACATTTCTAATTGAGAGTTCGAATAGATTGATATGGATTGATATTGTTGAGCTACAGTGACTAAAATGGGAGTCCTTTTATTACGCCAGAATACATTTCGACAAACGTTACTTAGTTCTAATATTATAGCCATGAAGTCATCGTACGGCATTGATTTAGCCTTAAAGAAAAATTTTGCTGCCAAGAAATATCTTCGAACATGCAAAGGCTGAATGTGAAGTTCGCTTTCCATTACATGTATTGGAGTACTTCTAATGAAACTACCTATGAGGCGTAGATATTGATTTTGTGCTTTTTGTAGTTTATCTAAATTAGTGCGACAACTGTTGTCATACAGGAAACAAGCGAAATCCATCTTACTACGAACAACGGACAAATATAGTCTTCTTAAGTGAATGGGGTGTACACCCCAACCCGATCCCGTTAAAATTTTAAAGATATTAATAAATTTTAGAATCCTCTCTCTCATTTCATTAATTTGTTTGGTCCATCGGAGGGATTTATCTAGCCACAAACCTAAGTATTTAACTTTATCGACCACTTCTATGTTCATATTATTAATTTTTAGATGTATATTGTTAGTTTGACAAGTATAACCAGATTTAAACACACAGACTTTACTTTTCAAAGGTGAAATTACCAAACCTATAGATTGTAAGTAATTAGAAATAATATCTAAAGTTCTTTGTAATTTTTGTGTTGGACCTGTTTTTTGTTTGTCTGAACAATAAATTGCAAAGTCATCAGCATATTGCGATATAAATACGTCACTTGGACAATTTTTGCAGATGTACATAGTGGCAATGTTGAATAGAATTGGAGATAAAGGATCCCCCTGTGGTAATCCCAGTCCTGTATTACGACAAATGGAAGAGTTATTAATATTCATAATAAGTCTTCTCTCACTTAGGTAGCTCCAGAGATATGAACACATCTTTTTGCCTACTTTTATGTGGTCCAATATTTTAATGAGACATGTTACGTCAACATTGTTGTAGGCATTGTCGATGTCTAAAAAACAACCTATGGTAATTAATTTTTCGGAAAAACCTATCTGGATTCTAGACACAATATTACTCAAGTTATTGAGCACTGATCGACACTTTCTAAACCCTGTTGTATAAGGTGATAATAAATTCTGTTTTTCAATATACCAATCTAATCTTTTCACTAGAATGGAATTAAAAACTTTACATAGGCAAGATATCATAGATATCGGCCTTAGAGAAGAAGATAACTGGGGATCTCTTCCTGGTTTTGGTATGGGCATAATTAGTATATTTCTCCACTGATTTGGTACGAAAGCATTTTTGTAAAATTCGTTATATAGTTTGATCAGGGCAATTTTACCACTTTTTGGTAGTCTATCAATCATTGAGTATGATATATTATCATATCCAGGGGTAGTATCTTTGGAACGAATAAATTTTACTAACTCCTGAAAGGTGATTGAGCTTTCCAATTCAGAATTGTTGTTGAGAGGTATGAATTCGTCTGGAGAAACGTAATCAGGCGTTAAGCTACAAAGAAGGTCTAGAGCTGAATTTTCGTCGATGGTACGTTGGGGGGCTTTATGGCCTTTCATCCATCTCATTCGAGTCCACATTTCATTAGATGATGTGGTTTGATTTACATCACTACAAAACTTTTGCCAATTCTCACTTTTAGCTTTACGAATAGAGTCCTGAGCATCACGTATTTTATTTTTTAAAATTTGTAGATTTTGTGGAGTGGGGCATCTTCTTAAGTTTTTAAGAGCTAAACGACGCTCGGCCACTGCTTTAGATAGCTCAGGCTTCCAGTAAGGTTTAGGAGAAAATCTATTTTCAGGATCTTTGCTTATTTTTAAGTAAGGTATATGTTTTTCTGCAGCAAAGTTTATATAATGAATTAATGTATCATAGTCATGTTGAAGGTCATTCGATAGTTTAAACTGAATAAATAGATTTTCTAATTCTTTGGTGTATTGCTCCCAATCTGCTTTTTTAAAATTCCTTTTAAGAATGGGACTTGTTGGACAGATATTATCCGATTTGAGCTTAATAATTTGGTGATCGCTCCCCAGTGTTTCATTAAGAACCGACCAGTTAAATCGCAACCCTATATCACATGTAGCTAGAGATATGTCGGGAGAAGATTGTTGCAAAATACCGTTCACTAATTTTATCCGAGTGAAATGTACGCTTTCATTTAGAACGACGAACGAACTATCAACTAGAGCATCCACGATTTGTATACCTCGCTGATCAGTCTTACATGACCAGTTCGTATGGTGGCCATTAAAATCCCCTAATATTAAACACTTACTATTAAAAAGAGCGAATAGTCTATCCCAATCTCGTTGGTTAGTTCGTAATGACGGAGGACAATAAACACTAACTACATACTCTAAGAAGTCACAGTTGTACAGTTTTACACAAATAATCTCAAATGGAGTATTTGGAAAGGTCAAAGGGTGAAGTTTAGCTTTAACGGATTTATGAGTCAAAATCGCAACACCACCATATCCGTCCAATCTGTCTTTACGTACTATGTTATAATTGCTTATTTTTAACTCATAGTCAGGAATCAACCACGTTTCACTTACGGCGGCAATGTGAATTTTCTCCTTAAAAAGAACACTCTCTAATGAAGCTATTTTAGGTTTAATCGATTGTGCATTCCATTGTATTATATGTAATTGATTTTTAGTATTAGAGCTATTATCCATAAAAATATTCTACAACACTGCTTATTATGGGCCAATCAGATATGCTTTCCACCGATCTTAAAACTAACCATTCCACAATAGTTTTTATAATGTTGTGAATTTTAGTTTGCATTGTTACTTCTTTTAAAAAAAAATTTCTTTTATCCTACTCATTAATTCTTTAAAATTTACTTCTTTTTTTGTGGTGTTTTCAGTCGATGAAAAGCATCTCTCCCCGGTAACCTCTGTATCTTGGAAATTAGGTTTAAAACTATTACTATTAAATATATTATTATTTTGACGTTTCAGCTGAGCACTGGAGCTACTAGGTTTAGTATTTCCCTTCGTTTTTTGTGCATATGTAGGTATAGATCCAGTTTTTTTATCTTGACTAGGTTTGGTTTCTTCTTCAAGCAATAGCGTGGCATATCTGGATCCCTCGGTGTAGTTAGCTTTCGTGTCTTGTATTGGGGATTTTTCTGGGACGTACATTTCCAAGGCTTTACGATAGGTACAATTAAATTGAGCCATAATATCTCTGATTTTTTTTTCTTTGATAAATGATGGACAACATCTGTCAAACGCCATGTGATCTCCGTGACAGTTAATGCAATTGAATGTTAAAGTCGAGCAGTTTGCGTGTGCACCTCCACATTTTGGGCATAGTATTTTTGATGTAGGGCAATATCTTGGTATGTGTCCTAGCTTCCAGCATTTAGTACATTGAGATACCGGATATACATATGGTTCGACTTTAATACTCAATTCTTCAATAAATATGTGTGGAGGTATGAAAGAACCTTCGAAGCCCAGCCGTAAACACTCACTTGGAGCCCAGCCGTTGCCCTCAGAACTGCGTCTGTTTAGTCTCTTGACTGACAGTAATTTTCCTGGATGCGGACATGTCAGACACTTCATTATTTCCTCGTCACTAGCATCTAAATCAATCTTTTTTATGACTCCATACGATACTTTTTTCTCCATCGCCTTTTGAATTAACCAGCCTCGATCGGTAAATTTTTTGCAGGTCTCAATTTTCTCAGCACATCTTTCATCAGTCATGTCTAAGCGAATTTTGAATGGATTAACATATTTAATATGACTTATTTCTATAATATTATTTTCTTTGAATATACGTGCTAACGAAAATTGTTTAGGTAGGGTTTCTTTGCTGGATATGTAAATCTGTATGATATTTTTCTTTTTTCTTTTGTTTGTTACGATGGACCATTCATCTACTTCATTATCATCATCTTCTGCTTCTCGGTCTCTTTTACCAGGTTTCAAAGATTTCGTACCTTCCAGGTTTTGAATTGAGTCAACTTTTTCCAAATGTCCTATTTCAGCATCAATCATCTCATTCTCGCTCATAGTGTCACTAATATTTGTTTTATCGGACTCATAACAACTTGAAATCGATCCGTATCTATTCATTATAAATACAGATAGAAATGTTTTCGAACATTATGCTCACCAAACCGGTTTCGGTTGGTGCGCGTTGACCGGCGCTCGCACAAACGAACAGTATAATTATTTATTCTCGTATCTAGGTAAACAAATAACACAGGTGTCTCGTACGCGTACCGCATTGACACTGATATTGTAGATTAAGTGTCAATACAATAAAATAAGATAACAATTTCAGATCCAAATCAAGAGAGCTTGGCAACGTTGACAGATTTTCAACGCATGGTGTCAAAGAATCCAGTGCAAATAAAGATGCTCTCAGTGCTGCCCGTGGGCTCCTACATGCTTCCAATGTTCATGACAATATCGGTCAACTATATAGTTATATTGCTACAGTTTAACCACGTGCTTTAGATACTTATAAAAATACTAGCTGGCCCACACAACTTCGTCTGCGTCACATAAGGAAATTTTCTCACCGTTTAAACCTTCCCTGGACTTCTACGAATATTTCAATTAAAATAAGCCAAATCGGTTCAGTCGTTCTCGAGTTTTAGCGAGACTAACGAACAGCAATTCATTTTTATATATAAGAAGATTGTATTAGCTGAATCTACATCAGAAGATGCACTTTTTACGATAGGAGCGAGATCTAAAAAAGAGGGCGAAGAGAAGCAAAATAAAAAAGCAAAATATAAAAAAACTTTTTTGAATAAATAAAATAAAACTAAAATAAAAAATAAATTCAAGGTCCGGGTCTATCACAGCCGAATTGCAGATCACAGTATAAACAAATCAAAATTGGATGATCTGGTGGAAGATTACATTATTATGGAACTTATTATTGGTTGTGTCTTTTTAATGCAATTAGTAGTAATATAAAAAAAGTAATATAAAATTAAGTCCATTCATTAAGCTAAGTCATTCTTTAGAAATTACGCACATGTCATTAAGTAAGTTGTTTCTTTATTGTTAATATTAAATACGTTTTGCTCTTTTTATATGATTTTTATTGCTATGAACTTAGAACCAGGTTTAACGAAAAATAAAAATACCTAATATTATATACCTAGTTCACATTTTACAGTCTTAAAAAAACTTATTTTATCGTAGCGATTGTGACAAACAGGAGATGAAAACTAACGCTAAAGTCGTAGACGACAGCAGAGATTCTAAATTAAAATGGATGAACTCCTTATCGGCACGACGCCCGGGAGCGACAAGTCCGGTCCTATTTTCCTGACCAGGACACAACGCTTCCGCTCTCATGCGGGGCAGAGCGCGAGCGTATGCTCTGGTGTGTCCTGGTCGCATCCCATACGATGATGGCATCTTGCCGTCGGCTCCACCTGGATCAGGTGCATATACCTCCCGAAGCACCATCAACAACCCGTGGACGTCCAATACTGAATATACGTGTCCCCAGAATCTTGCCACAATGGCCGCTCTTGCGCTATCCGGATCTATTTTCATGTCGTTGTTAACTTCGAATACAGAGTTTCGGATACTTATTGGTGAAGGTACGACATTGACACATTTTATAAGTTTGGTCTTGACCTTGTTCATTTTCAAACCGACTGCCAAAGATACTTTGCTGAGATCATTGAGCATTATAGACTGTTCCCGGTTTCAACCATAATCACTACATCGTTGGCAAATAAAGATCGTTGGGCCTTTTCAACCCAGGACTTTGGAGACATCCACCAAGGAAGCGAAAAACAGTTTTTGTAATATGACATTTAGTTGGATTGATATGGTGACGTTTCCATACAAGAACTTCAGCACTTCGACGTACCAGGCTTGCTACGACAGTGGGGACTAGAATATAGCATACAATTTCAAATGAATGAAAGACAAATGAACGTATTCCACAAACGTCAAACAAAGAGGCTAGCTCTACTTCTCGGTCTTTAATATAATCTGTCACAGGTCATGTGTGGGATCTACGGTACTATAGCTTCGGGAACCAACTTGTTCAGGGGCTAGAAGTCATCAAGCCTGAATGAGATAAGATTCGCGTCGAGTACAAATAATATTTTTTTTTATGTACGCTGTGTGAATGTTTGTAGTTACGTTAAATAATCAGGTAAAAATGTTTATCAGGTCATTGTTCGTTTAAAGCACAAACTCGTAATATTGAGTAGATCCAGTGAGTCCTATAAATAACGAAAAAAAATCCTTAAAATAAAACAATGATCATAGAGTATTTGAGTTTTAATTAAAAGCAAACACGAAAAAACAAATCAGTCTACATACAAGTTTCATAATCAAACGTAATATTTATGTAATGAAATTAACGAAATATTGAACATCATAGAAAAAAACGATTATACATATATTTATGATTCAAACGATGTGACTAAACTGAAGCATTACTATGATATAGTTAACTGAAAATGTCATAAACATGGGCAGCATATAATTGCCAATGGGTAGTACGGACAGCATCTTGATTTGAACTGGACTTTTGGTGACCATTCGTTGAAAGTTTTTCAAGGTTTCAAGCGTATCTTGATTTGATTCTGAAAAATTCGGTTCGGACTTATTAAAAAGTGTGCCATTTAAGAAGTAAATGACGATCGCAAGTAATATCTTTGTTGGTAACCGTTCCCTGTCAGGTATTCAGTTTGTTCTTGTTTCGTCAGTAGCAATAAAACCTTAGTATACTTACGAAACAACAATCCTTTGTACAATCTTGCTAACAGTACTTTCAACAAAGATATTTGATTGTGCACCCTTTGTCCAGTCACAATTATAAAAAATAATCCGACTATTTCATACATCAAAGTGAATAGAAAATTCACTATCAAAATGTCAGCAACATTTTTGTTTGGGTTGCTTATTCCCTGAAAAAAATCAAAAGTTTGACTGTAAAAATTAAATTAAAGTTTTTGAGTTATAATTTTTTATTACTTACGACAACAGATATTCTGATAATTCGATAGGCTATGGTTACAAAGTTAGTAACCGCTGAAGCAAAAATGCTGATTAACTGAAAACAATATTTCGATGTTTTAAAAAATAACTATTTGTCATGCTCTTATTTTTGTCGCTTTCGTTTCGTTTCGAATTCTACGAAATTAAGCCCACTTGCTTTTCTAGTTAGTCATTTATTGAATTTTTTTGAAGGCTTTGTTTATAAAATTTTAATTACAAAAATTACAAAAACTACCAGTCAGATCTTTATTAAAAATGAGATAATGGCCATATATCTGCTTTGTAATAGAAAAGAATCATCAAAATCGATTCATATATTTTGTGAAATTTTGTCCGTTAAAAATACATATTTTAAACAAAGATCCAAAAGTACTTGTTCGATCTTAAAATAAATGTGGACTATGACGACCATCATTCATCTGACACCAGAATCATTCAAATTAGTCTACTTATCTCATATAAAGTTATGGAGGAACAAACATAAAAAAAAAACATGCAGACAAATTGAGTACATCCTCCTTTTTGAAAGTGGGTCAGAAATAATACAAAATCTTGTAAACTACATTTATATTTAATAAAAATATTAAGATAGATTACCTGTATATTGTAATTGCGCTCCAATAATTTTGAACACAAATTTAATTTTCTATAAATAAATGCCCAACGCTTAATCTCACCTACATTCACTTCATTGCTAATTGTCACTGAACTCTCAACTTTATCAATGGCTTCTTTGACGTACAAATTCAATTGTTTTGTAAATATAAGAATGAGGCATACAAAACCAAAGTACACCAGACACTCGGTTTGATAGCGAAATTCTAATAATGTAGAACTCAATAACCATAATATGTTGGTCAGTGGCGTTTTGTAACTTCCCAGTGCCATTGTAAATATTGTTACTCCAATGCTAGTAACAAAATATAAAGCTAAAGCCATTATTATTAAAACTGTGTTGGATTTACATAAATATTCATTGTATTTTCGATCGTGAATGAAAAAATTGTTAAGATATTCAAGATTCTGAATAAGATTCTTAAACTCTTTACAGCGTAAGATTCCCAAAACGGACACAAAGGTGACGATGTACAAAAAAGAAGCGTATGTCAAGGTCATAAGAAAGGTTGTTATGTCCGCACTAGAAAACGAGTAAATAGTTTGAAAGTTCCGATATAAAGTAAAGAAACAAATGACAGTCTCCACAAACATATGTAAGTATATGACCAATCGATACTTTTTGTTGAAAAATAAGAAATTTCTGTAAATGCACATTAGGTTTTCCAAAAATCCTATAGATTTCAGCAAACGTATACCCTTCATTTTCTTTAACACAAGTCTTTTATGATCGAGAAGCCGTTGATTTCTGGTTCAATTCTGAACTAGTTAGAAAGCAATTGATTAACGAGAAACATATTATAAAATTGTCTTTACCAATGTAATCAATCAAATTTGTTAATGTTTTATCTAAGTAATAGGAAATTAAATATGTAGTAAGTAGTTTTCTTTGAAGCTTTTTCTCTATTACTTTGTTTCACCAATGGCATTGGGTTTCATAACGATGTATTCTAGGATTTCAGCTCTTCTACTTTTTATCTTTATAAATATGAGTGCGCTATTTTCTCGCATATGCCATAATACTTATAATACTTAAATTATGAGGCTAAAATTCTTGAATAAGTAAATAACAATTTTGTACAAAAAGCAAAGGCATAGATAACGCGTGCATAGGAGCGAAAGAGACTGCGTTTTTTAGTAAAATTTTCGACCAATTTGTCATATTTTCGTACAATATTTATAAATTTTTTTCTATGTCCTACGACGCATATGGTGTGGGCAATGTGTTCTCTCTCTAACTTACAACAGTTCATAAGTTAACATACAGAACAGAGTATCTGTGTTAAGTTATATTATGAAATCCAATATCGCACAGACACAAATCCGGTGTTCCCGGAACGCTATGACATGTCCTGTTCCTTTTTAAACGTGGTTTAAGAAAAGTCCTATATAAGTGGGTGATTGATAACGGCCCTTCATTGCCCTGGCATTGCAAAGATTCATAAGCGACGGTAACCGCTATCCATCGGGTAGGCCGTAAGCTAGTTTATTTATCGTGCAATTAAAAATGGTTAAAAGTTAATGTTAAAAGGCAAAAAAAAAAACTTTTTCTTAATTTTTAAAAGACAGAATACCAAATAGCTAAATTAAGACATATACGTAGATAAACATAAAGAGAGTTCCTAAATTGAAATAAAAAAGAGTCACGTGCCTAAAAAATAGTATTTTTAGGCAAGTGGTTTTCGTCACTGATGAAGCTTTGCAATGTTATGAGACACCACGGAGGCTACTCCAACAGCCCTTATACATAAGAATCCTATTCAAGGTTATAAAGGAAGGTGCGTGGAAAAAATATCTGAATATGAACAATTCAATAAAAATACCAGTACCAGGATATATTTTACTTGATTAATTATGTTTATGTAAAGTCTATAATTTTATTGGAACGAAGTTCCTTATCGCGCGTTATCGATAGGGGGCTAGACGGAAATTCTTATGAAAAGTCGTCACGACACTTTTTTTGTTTCAGATGATTATCGCTAGATGGTGCTTTAATTAAAATCTTTTGAAACAATTCCTTATTTTGTTTTATATGATTGATGCTAGATGGCGCTGTGTTCAAAATATTTTATTTATTGTTTTAAACTAACTAATTTATTATAACTTAAAGAAATAAAATTTTATTACAATTCCCTCACTAATTAATCGAAAGGAACTTCGTTCCATCCGGGTGTCCCTTGACTCCTCTCAAGTTTTTCTATTTTATACAATGTGACTAAACTGTAGCATTACAATAATATAGCTAACTGACAACGTCATAAACATTGGTAGTATATAGTTGCCGATGGAAAGTACTGACAGCATCTTGATCTGAACTGGATTTTTGATGACCATTCGTTGAAAGTTTTTCAAAGTTACAATCGTCTCCTTATTGGATTCTGAAACATCAAGTTTAGCTGGTTATTCGTCTACACGTCAGTCGACTTAAATTCGTTTACGACATTTAGATTGGTCATCTACGTTTCGATTCAAAAGATCTTTTTTTTCTCCTATCATCTCGTTTTGCGCGGATTTAAACCCTCCTCGGTGTATCTCAAGCGCAACGATTCGTCATTCTATAAAAACTTTAAAGAAAGTGACGGTGACGAAAGTGAGTAATATCTATGCTGAAACTGCAGTTTTTAACGAGCGATGGTAGTCAGGTAGTCCATTTACTCGTTTTTTGTTACTAGCAATAAAAAAGTTTATACTTACGAAACAACAATCTTTTGTACAATCTTGCTAATTGTACTTTCAACACAGATATTTCGTTGTGTACCCTTTGTCCAGTGACAATTATAATAACCAATCCGACAACTTGATACATCAAACTGAATAGTAAATTCATTATCAAAATTACAGCAATATTTTTGCTTACATTGGTTATTCCCTGAAATTAGTTTAACAATGATATTAAAAACTTAAATTATTTTAAATGAATTTTTTATCATTACTTACGTTAGCAGCTATTAAGATAATTCGATAAGAGGTGGTAACAAAGTTAGTAACTGCTGAACCAAAAATGCTAATTATCTGAAAAAAAAATTTGATATTTTAAAAATATCTGATTCTGATTGTCGAGGATAGTCGCTAAGTACAATGCTAAAGCCATTATTATTAAAATTGTGTTAGATTTCTTTAAACATTTACCGTACTTTTGATCGTGAATGAAATATTTGTTGACGAATTCAAGAGTTTGGATGAGTGACTTAAACTCTTTACAGCGTAAGATTCCCAAAAGGGCTGCAAACGTGACTGTATATAAAAAACAGTCGTATATCAAGGTCATAAAGAAAGTTGTTTTGTTCACACGAGAGAAAGCGAAAATAGTTTGACAGTTCTGATATATAGTAAAAAAACAAATGACAGTGTCTACAAATATATGCAAGTATATGACCAGTCTGGACTTCTTGTTAAAAAATAATAAATTTCTGTAAATGCACATAAAGTTTTCTAAAAATCCTATGGATTTCAACAATCGTATACCACTCATTTTATATTACTTGTCTTTTGTGATCAAGAATCTATAGGTTACTGGTACAATCCCAAATTAGTTAGAAGGCAATTGCATTACGAGGTACATCCGTTGTCTTTATCTATTTAATTAATCAAGTTTATCAGTCCTTATATCTAAGTGATAGGATATGAATTATGTACTTGGACCAGTATAACGTCTTCCGGTGATATTGTTGGGGAGTGGAATTATTTTTAGTAGAAATAGTTAATGTATTAAATAGCGCCTTAAATCGGTCATTTGCTTGAAAGAGCAGGAGATTGCAAGTTATAGGAGTAAGTATAGAAAATATTCTGAAATTCATATAAGGAACTTTGATGACACGTTGACGTGCCTGTTGACCGTTGACGTTCATTGCTGGAAAAAGGTAGGTCTCTCTCTAAAATCTAGTAGGTACCTATACGTCGACAACTTTGAGCACAGAATTTCCGATACTTATTGGTGAAGGAATGACCTGAATATTTGTTATAAGTTTGGTCTTGCCCATTTCCAGACCCACTTCTAAAGAAACTCTGCTGAGATCATTAAGCATTGTAACTGTTCCGCAGTTTCAGCCATGATCGTAATGATCATCGTCGGCGAATCGAAGGCGAAAACAGTTTCGGTAATATGACATCTATCTCCATCGACTTGGTGCTGTCTGAAGGGACACCATAGGTTTTACTTACTTAAATTATACTAGGAGTATTTTGATGTTCATTTAAAGCCTACACAAATAAACAATTCAGTATACATACCAATAAAAGAAGATAATTTCAACACCCAATATTGATTAAAATTTATTCAAAGGTATTTTTTTTATTTATTAATATAACTAAGCATGGAACATCATAGATAAATATTTCAGTTACGTTATATTACACTAATTGTGATATTCATACAATGTCACTAAACTGAAGCATTACTATAACATAGCTAACTGACAATGTCATAAACATTGGTAGTATATAGTTGCCGATGGGAAGTACTGACAGCATCTTGATCTGAACTGGACACTTGATGACCATTCGTTGAAAGTTTTTCAAGATTACAAGTGTATCTTGATTCGATTCTGAAATATATTTACTAGTTATTCGACTCCACTGTAGTTTACTTAGATTTATTTTTTTAAATATTTTAATCAGATTAACATAATGTTTGGCTTGGTAATGCATTCGGTTCGAAAAATCTTTTATCCCCCTATCATCTCATTTTGGATGGACATCGGCCTTCTTCGGTGTGTGTTAAATCCTTGGATTTGTCATTAATTTAATAATTTATTTTAAAGACATATTATTATGTGCAACCTTTAAGACCCTTTTTTTTTTTTTTTTTTTTTTTTAGTTGGAGGAAATCACTGGATCACTGTATGTGGGAGTTGAACCGCACTAAAACCTCCAACCGCTCACACTCAGCGTCCGAACCCCGGCTGAGGCCAGAACCCAGCACGGGGTTTGGAGGGACGGTGCGACGCGTTACGCCATCGGCACACTTTCCCGTCGCTCCGTCCCCGGACGCCGAACCGGTAGCCGCCGGCGAATACGGCCACCGGCTCTCTCGGTCGGCGGGCTTTCCGAAGCCCGCCAAGATGGGACCGCGTGCCACCCTCCTACGGAATACCCCGCTGGGTCAGAACCAGCGTGGGTCGGGGAGCGCGGTCTACCATCCCCCGGTCGCTCTTGTTTAAGGCGCGTGCTGAGCGAGACACGACGCCTTCTTGGGTCCCCGCTCGCACTCACATGCGTTGGGGACCCGAAACTCTTAGGGGGCCAGATTCCGGGCGAGATCCCGGTTCCGGCCCCCTGCTCGACGGCGGCGGGTTGCTGTCGCTGGGCGGAGGGAAGCGTACAATCGCTCCCTCGCACCCCCCGCCACCCTCTTCTGCGAGATGGTGGACTCGCAGAAGTCGAGCATCGCCTTCCAGGACTCGTCGCTCTCGAGCATCGACGCCGCGACGCTCGGGAGCGACAAGTCCGGTCCTATTTTCCCGACCAGGACACAACGCTGCCGCTCCCATGCGGGGCAGAGCGCGAGCGTATGCTCTGGCGTGTCCTGGTCGCAACTCACACAGTGATGGCATCTCGCCGTCGGCTCTACCTGGATCCGGTGCAGATACCTCCCGAAGCACCCGTGCCCGGTCAGCATCTGCACCATCCAATAGGTGAGGCGTCCCTTGCCACGACCCACCCAATCCCTGAGGACGGGGCGGATCGCCTTGACGGTCCGTAGACCCCAAGTGGGGTTGGCGAGTCGTCTCTCCCACGACTCCATAACGGACCGCCGAGATTGAACCTTCCGATCTCGGACCGCTTCCGGCAGAGGACGCACCACGCCCCGGGAGCGAAGGTCGCATCGCCAACGATAATCGTCGGCGAGCGCCTCCGCCTCCAGTTCCCAGGGCGGCATCCCCGCCAGAACACACGCCGCCTCAAACGCGACGGTGCTGTATCCGCGGATGGCCCTGATGGCTACGATGCGCTGTGGCCGGCGCAGGTACCCGGCATAAAATGCACGGATACGAGGCTCGGCCCAAACGGGCGCACCGTACAGGGCCATCGAGCGCACCACCCCCGCGTAGAGGCGGCGCACCGCGTCACTGGGTCCCCCGACGTTCGGGAGCAGCCGACCAAGGTGGCCGGCCGTCCTTACCAGTCGGGGAACCAGGTCCTCGAAATGCTGTCGGAAGGTCCAACGGCCGTCCAACACGAGGCCGAGGTACTTAAGATGCACCCCGACCTCGATCCGGACGCCTCCAACCATGATGTGGGCGTCGACCGGTGGCGCTGTCCTGCCCCTGCAAAAACACAGGGCCTGGGACTTGTGCAGCGCCACGTCGAGGCCCAACCTCCTTATCTTGCCGACGACGAGTGCCACCCCCGCTGTGGCAAGACGGGCAGACTCTCTGTAGTCATCCCCCCGGGCCACGACCAACGTGTCGTCCGCGTAACAGATTACGCTAAGGCCCGGGAGGAGGGCGCCCCTCAGCACCCAGTCGTACCCGATATTCCACAGGAGGGGTCCAAGAACGGACCCCTGTGGAACACCGCGCACGACCTGGAACCGGTGCAAGGTCCCACCGTACCCGGTACATACGACCGACCTGGCCTCCAGGTAGGAGCCGATCAGTCGGCGGAGATAGAGGGGCACTCCGTGCCTCTCCAGTGCCCCCCCAATCACGGACCAGGGCAGAGTGTTAAAGGCGTTGGCGATGTCAAGCGACACCGCCAAAGCCACCCCACCCTGGGAGACGGCCTCCTCCGAGAGGGCCCGGACACGCAGAATTGCATCTACGGTCGAACGACCCTCCCGGAAGCCGTACTGCTCCGCCGACAGATCGGGTCCAACCCCGACCAGGTGCTGAACGATGCGGGCAGCCAGAACGCGTTCCAGCAGTTTGCCCACCTCGTCCAGCAGCACGATGGGACGGTAACCGGCGGCTGAGTCCGCCGGGCGCCCCTCTTTCCGCAAGAGGACTAGTCTGCCCGTCCTCCAGAGCGAGGGAAACCGTCCCGACTCCAGGCATGAGTTAAACAGCCTCAGGAGTCGGTCCCCTAGGGCATCGATGGCCAAGGCCAGGACCCGGCCGTGGATGCCGTCCGGGCCGGGGGCCGTGTCTCTCGCACTCATTCTGACCACGGCCACATGGAGCTCATCCCTCGTGATGTGAGGCACCTCAGCAGTGGCTTCACCGCCGGTGTGATCCGGCGGGTCACCCATAGCAGGCGGAATGAATCCGTCCTGCTCCTGCGGGAACAGCGTCGAGACGATGTCCCGCAGCTGCTGAGGTGGGAGACGCTCGGTCATGGGAGGCGCCCACGGGCGCAGCTTCCCGCGCACCGTTTTGTACGGGCGCCCCCAAGGGTCGTCGTCGAGCGTCCCCAATAGAGCCTCCATGTTCCTCTCCTTGGCCTGCTTGATGGCCAGCCGCAAACCTTTAAGACCCTGGATATCATGCAGCAGTATAGTGCTAGCTAATACCACTATCACGCGATATACACCTGCGTGCAAAATGTCAGCTCAATCAGAGACCGGGAAGCTTGTCAAATTTAGCTTGTAAATTCAACCCGAACTTAGGTACATAGGTGTATTTGTAGCTATATCCCGTGCATGTTAATATAAAGCTTGTAAAAAGTTTACTTGAATTTAGGTATTGCGTTTTTTCGTCAGAAGCAATAAGAAAATCTTATTATACTTACGAAACAATAATCGATTGTGCAATCTTGCTAATAGTACTTTCAACAAAGATACTTTATTGTGCACCCTTTGTCCAGTCAGAATTATAATAATTAATCCGACAACTTGATACATCAAAGTGAATATTAAATTCATTATCAAAAGCATAGCAACATTTTTGTTTCTGTTACTTATTCCCTGAAAAAAGTTAATCGTTTTTATTGTAAAAATTAAAGTTTTGTTTTGAGTTATTTTTTTATAGGTACTTACTACTACAGATATTCTGATAACACGATAGGCTGTGGTAACAATGTTAGTAGCTGCTGATGCAAAAATGCTGATTAACTGAAAACAATATTTTGATGTTACTTGCATGCTTTATATACGGGTCTTATCACATATTTAATTAATTGAGACCAGTGGTACTGCCCAAAAGCGAACGAAAAAGACGGTAGACAGATCTGTTTCTTTGTAAATCTACCCGCAGTATCAAGTCTTCATGATCATGAGGTTTGCAATAACGTTGAAAATAAATATCGTAGTAAGAACCCGTTTATAATTCATGAAAGTAATATAGAAAACCGGGAGTGTTTGAATAAGTTTATAATATTTCGATGTTCTAAAAAGTAACTATGTATTCCGATATCACCTTATTTATGTCGATAGAGTTTCAAATCTTGCGAGTTTAAACTCACTTGGTTTTGTAGCTAGTAGTTAGCTACAAGCTTAGCTAGTATTGTGGCTAAATTTCTTTTCCTGTATTTAATAAAATTGTTAAAATACGTTATTACCTGTATATTATAATTATGCTCCAGCAATTTTGCACTCAAATTTATTTTTCTGTAAATAAATGCCCAACGCTTTATTTCATCTACAGTCACTTCATTGGCCTTTGTCACTGAACTCTCAACTCTATCGATGGCATCTTTAACGGACAAATTCAAATGCTTCATAAGTATAAAAATTAGGTAAACGAAACCAAAATACACCACACACTCAGTTTGATATCGAAATTCTAATAATATGGAACTCAATGCCCATACTTACTGGGGTTTTGTAAGAGCTTCCCAGAGCAATTGTAAATAATGTTACTCCTAGGCTAGTAACAAAGTACAAAGCAAAAGCCATTATTATTAAAACTGTGTTGGATTTATATAAATATTCACTGTATTTTCGATCGTGAATGAAAAAATTGTTAAGATATTCAAGAGTTTGAATAAGATTCTTAAACTCTTTACAGCGCAAGATTCCCAAAACGGATACAAATGTGACGATATACAAAAAACAATCGTATATCAAGGTCATAAAAAATGTTGTTTTGTTTAAACTGTAATACGAGTAAATAGTTTGACAGTTCCGATATAAAGTAAAGAAACAAATGACAGTCTCCACAAACATATGTAGGTATATGACCAATCTATACTTTTTGTTGAAAAATAAGAAATTTCTGTAAATACACATTAAATTTTCCAAAAATCCTATGGATTTCAACAAACGTATGCCTTTCATTTTTTACTAGTCTTTTATGATCAACAAGCCATTGATTACTGAGTCAATTCCGAACTGGTTAGAAAGCAATTAAATTACGGGAAGCATATACGTAATATTTTCTTTATCTATGTAATCAATCAAATTTATTAATCCTCATCTAAGTAATACAAAATGAATGATGTAATTTAATCAGAAACTGTTTTATTTTCTTCAACATACTTTTTTAAATCTCTTTCTATAATTTAGTTTCACTAGCATCGTCGGGGGTTTTAGTGATGATATATTATTTTTTAGTGTGATATACTACGACTTCGACTCTTCTACCTTTTTCTCTTTTTGTTGTTTAAGTGACATGAAAGAAGCGCTTTAGTCTCGCATATGCCATCTTATACAAATACAAAATAGTTTATTAACAGAATTTTATAAACAATTGATGCATCTCGGCTCGGTCTCCCGCGATACAGAGTATCATTGTATTTGTTGTAATGTGTAAAAGTGTATTTTTGGAGAATAAACTATTTCATTTCATTTCATCTGTAACAATGGTCCCCGCACTAGTTCAAACCTGAATGAAATTGAATTTATGGTATGATATGATTGGTTATGAAATGAACTATTTATTTAACTAAATTTAGGACATGATAATAAATGATGCAAACTAATTAACGAATAAGCACTAAAAAGCAAAGACCTAAAAAACGCGTACAGTGGCACAGGCGCAAAAAATAAACCACCCGTACGCCTACATTGTCATATGTTCATACATTTTTGACACATTTTACTACGCTCTACGACGTATACGCGGTGTAGAGTGTTTTCCCTCTTACATTAGTTACATTAGAAATTCTTGGTAATGTGAATAAAAATTGTACGAACGATCGATTGGTTAAACTATCCAGAACTTAAAATAAGAAATCTAATATCTTCCTCTTCTTCTTCTTTTTTTTTTGGACCTCGTCCAAGACTCGGGACGATTCGAATCTAATATCGCATACTTAATTAACCAGTGCCATAAATCGGTCATTTACTTTAGAGTATGGAAGGGGCCAAGTAATACAAGTAAATCCAAAAATAATAGTGAATTTATTACAACTTATATTGACGTGTGTTGATTATGTTCTAAGACAATAAAAATTATTAAGATTTAAAGCCACAATACACAATTAGGTTTTAATAGTAATGAAAGAAAGTAAATCAACATTCAAAACCCAATACTATTATGTAACATTTATGTAATAATAATTATTATTATTATTTTTTTATTGCCTTGTAGGCAGATGAGCCAACGGGCCACCTGATCTGGATCCTGAATATGGAACATTATAGATAAAAATTTTAATTACACCATATTATAGTATTTATGGTTATACAATATGACTAAACTGAAGCATTACTATAATATAGCTAACTGACAATGTCATAAACATTGGTATAATATAATTGCCGATGGAAAGTACTGACAGCATCTTGATCTGAACTGGATTCTTGATGACCATTCGTTGAAAGTTTTTCAAAGTTACAATTGTCTCTTTGTTGGCTTCTGAAACATTAAGGTTGTTTTTTTGACGTACAATCCTGCTTTGGTCGTTGTCGACATTTTTTAACCTTAATACTTAATTATCATACATCTAAAAAGGCCCTGAGTATAATAGTCCTGTATGGTAGACGATATGTACAATGTCTTAACACTGCAGAAAGCAATGAGCTACAATATCCACTTCATATCGAGTAGTTTACTATCCCCGTAAACCAAGGAATAGAAATGCTTACAATACTTACTAAACAACAATCCATTGTACAATCTTGCTAAAAGTACTCTCAACAAAGATATTTGATTGTGCACCCTTTGTCCGGTCACAATTATAATAATTAAACCAATAACCTCGTACATCAAACTAAATAATAAATTCATTATTAAGATACCAGCAACATTTGCCTTCGTATAGCTTGTTCCCTGAAATAAGTTAAATAAATTAATTAAAAAGTTCAATTAATTATTTATGAATTTTAAATCATTACTTACGACAACAGCTATTTTGATAACTCGGTAGGCGGTGGTAACAAAGTTAATAACAGCTGATGCAAAAATGCTGATCACCTGAAATATGTATAAATTCAGATTTTTGTAAGTGAAACAAATATCTTGTTTGTAATTGTCGCATTGTAGGTAATTTTTATTTCTTTAATTCTCGTCTTTGTTTAGTATAATATATACTAATATTATAATTATAAAGCTGCAGAGTTTGTATGTTTGTTTGGTAGAACGCGCAGTTCCAATTTCAAAAATTCTTTCAATGTTGGTTAGTTCATTTTTAGAAGAAGGTTATAGGCTGTTTTATTTATTTTAGTAAAATCGTAAACCTATTTATGCGTGCGCTGCAAAAACTATTGACAATGAAGAAAAAATTATATCACGGATTTTTAGGTTTTATTTAGTAAGATCTAAACAAAAGTTCACGAGAGCATAATATATCTAACTAACTAACTAGTTAAGTCACAGAAACCGCTTTTAAGTTAACGAAAAATATATTAAATCGTCTACATTACTTTTTGTTTTATTTAAATCAAACTTTTCTTTGAGAAGTTATCACGAGTATAAGACGCTATGAATACACCTACCGTTGGCCGTCCATAAAGTATCGTGACAGCATTGTGAGAGCTGTTTGAACCCCTTTGTGACGCAGACAAAGTTACGGGCCATCTAGTGATATTAGAAATCTTCGTCTTTCAATTAATTTCTATGATAGTTTAATTACCTGTACACTGTAATTGAGTTGTAGCAATTTTGCACCCAAAATCAATTTTCTGTAAATTGTTGCCCAACGTTTTATTTCACCTACAGTCACTTCATATTTTACTGGATATTGTTTTTTTCCATCAACTTTATTGATTGCATCTTTAACGCATAAATTCAAATGCTTCGTAAAAATAAGAAAAATGTAGATAAAACTGAAATATACGACGCACTCTGTTTGATAACGAAATTCTAATAATACAGAACTCAATGTCCATATTACATCTCTTAATGTTGTGTTGTAAAAGGTGCTCAGAGCGATCCTATCCACTGCTACTCCAAGAATAGTAACAGTGTACAGAATTATAGAAATCGTCACTAAAATCGTGTTGGATTTCTTCAAATGCTCACCATACTTTTGGTTGTGAGCGAAAAAAATGTGGATATACTCGAGGGTTTGTATAAGATTCTTAAACTCTTTACATCGTATGATTCCCAAAACGGCTACAAACGTGACGATATACAAAAAACAAGTAGTAAACATAGTTATAAAGAAAGTTGTTATGTTTATACTAGAATACCCGTAGATTGCTTGAGCATTGTTAATGAATGTAGAAAAACACACGAAAGTCTCCAAAAATATATGCAAATATATAACCAATCTAGATTTTTTGTTAAAAAATAACAGGTTTCTGTAAATGCACATAAAATTTTCCAAGAATCCTATGGATTTCAACAAACGAATAGCTTTCATTTTGTAAATATTATTGCATAGTCCTTTGTGAACCGTAACCAGTAAATAACTGCTTCAATTCCAAACTAGTTATAAACAAATGAATTACGTGAAGAATCGATTGTCTATATCTGTGTAATTAATCAATTTTATCAACTCGTGTTATCTAAGTAATAGCATATGAAATTGGATGTGAAAATATTTCTTTAATAGCTGTTTTCATATGTTAAGTGCTTTATAATGAAGCATAGCTATAATACTGTCATGTATGTGCACATAGTAACAAATTGTATGAGAATACTTGATTCATTAAAATGGATGAAGTAGCTAAATAATTTATACTGATTTTCAAATTAACGAGTAGTAATAGTTAAACATCTGTAGTAACAGAGTGGCTACCTAGAGACAGGAAGAGAAAGAAAGGTAGACAAAGAAAAAGGTGGAGGGACATTTTTACAGAAAGAAACGGACCCCATTGAATGCAAACAGCGAGAAACCGAAAACTGTGGAAGAAATTGGAGGAGGCCTACGCCGAAGAGGCGACTTCTACCATATAACTAACTTTAATTTTTATAAATTTAAATTTTATATATATTTTTACATATACTTTGTCCATATATTTACAAAAAAAATAATCTAAAATGGTAGTAGAATAAAGGGCTTTTTTATTTTTATTATTTTTTTTTATTGCATGATAGATAAACGAGCCTACGGCCCACCCGATGGTAAGCGGTCACGTTTATTTTATTTAATAGTTAAACATCAATAGTCAAAACAAATTTCAAAGCAGAAATCAACAGGATTAGTTATTTTCAATTGTTTCCACATAACCGTAATCAAACGACATCAAAGCCTGAAATACAATACAACAATTTCTCTGATGAAAGGACAGGAAAACGTAAACTTCAAATGGTCCAGTCACACGAATTCTCTTAACATTACGACTTCAATTTATTCGCATCGATCGTGCGTGCCCTGAATTTTGCGCGGATTATCGTAAAGAGAATGCTTTCAAAAATCTCTAGTAAAGTAAACGTGATGTAAATGCTTTAGAGAAAAGCTTTCTTCTGTCTAAAGTTTCCCGGCTGAGGCTAGAACCCAGCACGGGGTTATGCGGGTCGGGACAAATCGGTTATGAATTGACTAGGCAACAGGTATTTTATATTATATTACCTTACCACTTTTTTACATAAAGTTTTAAATGCATAATTTTAATATCGTAGTATTAATAAAAAATAATAAAGTCGAAGCGCTTCCTTCTGAACGGGAGGTCACGGGTTCAAATCTGCCTTGTACCTCTAAATTTAAATATGAAAAAAGATTTATGTGCAATTTTTCACAACATCACTGGCTAAAAACGGTGAAGGAAAACATCGTGAGGAAACCTGCATATTGGAAAAGGGTTCTAAAAAAAATTGGTTGCCTGTAAAGTCGGTATACGGGCGAAAGTTTTACGTGACAACGACTCGGGCATGGTTAGCCCGCCTAAGAGCGAGAGAGACAGACATAAAAAGTGAAAGGCATGCGTGCCTCTCACTCTCTCTCATTATGAGCGCATAACGTGAGCGGAGCGTAACGCAGTTTCTTGAAGTGTCACCCGGCAAACCAATTTATAAGACGATGTCACGTCAAAATCATTTGAAGATATGTGAAGTTCCCAATGCTGGGCAAGCGTGTTGGACTATGCCTAATCCCTCTTCTGAGCAGACCTAAGCCCAACAGTGGGCATTAATGGGTTGGTACAGAGACAGAGAGTATTAATATAGTTACTAGTAGAACGGAATAGTATTTATTTATTTATTTATTTATTTGGGAAACCAACAGAAATATACAGATTATGAAGCTTTTATTTGTTATTTTATCCATCCTCGAATATACAGTATTTAATAGTAGTTACTTTATGTTTTCTATCTAGTTGTAACGTCAGTAATATGTTATAATTTAGATCTGGCTGAACGAACTTTTGACTTTTGAGTTCAATTTCATCATCAAGTAATGAATAAATCATCTCAGTGGTTGGTATGTAGACAGCTTTAAATTATTGATGTCGATAAAATCTAAGTAAAACCTACTTTTAAAATCCAAACCCAATTATTTAGGTACCAAAAATATGGTAACTAAGATTGATTATATTGATAAAGTAATTGCAATCAATTGTAACTTGATAATTTTGAACTATAATAGTTCAGTTAGAAGCTCCATACTGGTACCTACTACACATCTAGTTTTGAATAATTCAGAATTGACCTAATATTTCGTTGATTTTGTATCTCGGTGAACAAATAAAATGAAGGGAATACGTTTGTTAAAATCATTAATATTCTTGGAAAATTTAATGTGCATTTACAGAAACTTATTATTTTTCAACAAGAAATCCAGATCGGTGATATACATCCATATATTTGTTGAAATTGTCTTTTATTTTTTGGCTTTAATTAACAGTTTTCAAGTTATCTATTTTTATTTCAGTAGAGAGATCAGTTTCTTATTGATCATATTAATTCACAGTGTTTTCTACATCGTTACATTTTTATCCATCGTTCTGGGAGTCGTTCATTGTACTGAGTTCAAGGTTCTTATCCAAACCCTGCAATATATCCACAAATATTATGTTAACAAGCGAAAGTACAATGAAAATTTAAAGAAAATAAACAAAATATTAATAACATTGGCTATGATTCTGTATTCTGTAACTAGTATTGGAATAGCCATAAATAGAATCGCTCTCAAATATTTTTATAAGATGACTGTTAGTGATATTTTCTGGACACTAAGTTATTTATTATTACAATTTCGTTATCAAACAGAGTGTGTCGTGTACTTTGGTTTTATACATCTTCTCCTTATATTCACGAAAAATCTAAATTCAAACGTTGAAGATGCAATCGATAAAGTTAAAAGTAGAAACAAATACCCAGTAAGAGATGCTACAATAAATTATGAAGTAACCACTAGTGTAGTGAAGCGTTGGGCAACTATATACGAAAAAATAGTGTTGAGTTCAAAATTATTGGAGTTTAACTTTGGTGTGCAGGTAATAAATATCTTTACAATTGATTGCATTAACAATTTATCACATTTATATACAGGGTGTTAAAATCCGATGAAACAATACTTTAACAGCAAATAGTATACTTGATGTAGAAGCCATCCACCAAGTCTGGGTTTTCTAGGCATAATATATCATAAGTTATAACTAATCAAAACTAAGTGTTAATTTGTGCATGATCAACCCTACCGTACTGACCTACACCAACAGCTAAAGACTTAAGCCGGCTAGTCACCTCCTGTATCATAGAACATTGTAATAATACACGGGACAAAAATCACATTCTAAACAGGATACATGCGCCTGTTTGCGTGAAAATAGATACAGCACGCTAAATGTAGGTTAGTGTAGGGTTGTTAAAAATAATACAAAATAATAATTTTTCTACTTGGTATGGGAAAATAAAGTTACTATCTCCGTTTGAAAAGTATGTGTATATGATTTGAAATGTGAAATAGATTAAGCCCTTAAAGTATTGTTTCACCGGGCACCAACACCCTGTATATCTAAAATGAGATAACGAATATATTTGGTAATATTTTCTAAAACACATTACGGTAAGTTAGATTTAGCATAAAAAATAATCTCTTCTTAGTACACTAATAGAATGACTTAGGAAAAATAGTCTGTCTTTTATTTTGTCTCTAAGTTTAAGTAAAAAAAATTTTTTTTTTTTAGTTAATAAGCATTTTTGCTTCAGGAGTAATAAACTTTGTCTCCGCGGTTTGCCGAAGCACTAAATTTCTTGTCATCGTAAGTATTCGTATCAAAATTAAGTATTTTTAATATTATTTTCACATTAGGTAATTAAAACTATTTTGAAAAATATTACAGGGAACCACTCACAAAGTAAATGAGAAATATATTGGAATTTTAGTGTCAAATTTTATGTTTGGTTTGATATATCAAGTTATCGGGCTATTTATCATAATCGTGACTGCACAAAGGGTGCACAACCAAATATCTTTGTTGAAAGTACTTTTAGCAAGGTTACATAATGGATTGCTATATGGTAAGTAGTAGTAAAAATTAACCTGCTTACTGGAATACTATTTTAAGATTAACTATAATTTACTAATTAAATAAAATCACGCAGTTTAGAGAGAGGTTGTTTGTATTTGAACGTTTATAATTTAGATGCTTGGTAAAATTGTAATAAAGATGATGAGTGGTTACGATTTTTTTAAGGTCTTTATTTTTTTTTTTTGTTCTGTCACTCTCATTTCAGAATCCAATAGGGAGACTTTGGTTCTGACTTTAAAAAACTTTCAACGAATGGTCATCAAGAATCCAGTTCAGATCAAGATACTGTCAGTACTTCCCATCGGCAGTTATATACTACCAATGTTTATGACATTATCAGTTAGCTATGTTATAGTAATGCTTCAGTTTAATCATATTGTATAAATCTGGAAGCAAATACTTAACGTATGACTAGCTTCTAGTATTACTTTTGTAGTGGCGTGGTGGTGATATATAATTATCAAAAGTTCCGTAGGTTGTCATTAAATGTATTTTTCAGTTAATAAACAAGCAGTTAGTTTTTTTTGTATTTCCTTTGAGTTCTCCATACTTTTTGGTCGGATTCTGACTCGCACACCTCATAACCGATGTAAACTATGGATACATGAGATTATACTATTATGTACAGTATATATCTGTTTAGGTAGGCGGAAGTGCAATCTCGAGTCACTCTTTGAACTGTGAATAGTCCTACAGTGATTTAACTACTTTTCTTGTTACCTTCATGCTACAACTGCTAATGAACCGTCTATGTAAATATAAATCGATATAGATAATAGAAAAAAACACTTTAGACAACTACCTTAAATATTTCATTTAAAACCTACATAAAACGATATTTTCTCAATTAATAGAATAAAATCGATAAATTTACGACTAAAACAATTCTTTGACGCTTAATTTCATAATTCACCACACATTAATTGGATAACATAAACTTTTTAGATTCGTTAGATTAGATTGTAAAGACTGATAAAGTAATGACTATCGATTTTCAACGTTACTCAATTGTTTGTGTCTACTTTAGAATTTAACCAGTAATTTATCAGAGCTAGTATGAAGAGGTCAACAAAATTATAAAATGAAGGGAATACGTTTACTGAAATCCATCGGCTTCTTCGAAAATTTAATGTGCATTTACAGAAATTTATTATTGTTTGACCAAAAGTCCAGACGAATCATATACTTTCATTTATTTTTGGATTTCGTCATTTGTTTTTTGACTTGTATCAACAATTTTCAAGTTTTCTATTTTTATTTTAGTGTATATCACGCCACTTTGTTTATGACTGTTATATTCAATTGTTTTTTGTACATTGTCACTTTTGTAGCTGTCGTATTAAGTATCGTTCGCCGTGAAGAGTTCAAAAGTCTTATCCAATCTCTTGAATATGTGAACAAATTTTTCGACCATAACCAAATCTACGGTGACCACATGAAGAAATCCAACACAACTTTCATAGCTATGGCTGTAGTTTTATACTCTATGACTGTTACTGGAATAGCAATTGACAGAATTGCTCTGAAAGATTATTACAAATTTACAGCAAGAGAAATTATATGGACATTGAGTTGTGCATTACTGGAGTTTCGTTACCAAACGGAGTGTGTTGTATACTTCGGTTTTATATCCATTTTTGTTATTTTTACGAAGCATTTGAATTCATGCGTAAAAGACACAATTGATAAAGTCAATGTTAAAAACAAGTTTCATGAAGATTGCACTAATAATGATACTCAAATAAAAGAAGTAAAGCGATGGGCAACTATTTACAAAACACTGATTTTGAGTTCAAAATTGCTGGAGTTTAACTTTAGTATGCAGGTAAATAAATTTTATTTTACTTAAATAATTAACTCCGTACTTTATGTATATTATATTTTACTTAATCAGTAGTATTATTGAAATAGCATTAAGGATAAAAGGCGACTATTGTTTCATCGTATTTTTAAATATTGTCTCTTGTCTATCTCATCAAGAATCACATATTTTATTGAAATGTCTAAGTTAGTGGGGAAAGCTTACAGGATGTTATAAAAATTATAAAAACCTTGTCACTTAACTACATTTAATGCGTGAATTCAGCTATGAAGTGGCTTAACGAATTACATACGAAGGACTTTTGGCCGAATATAAAATATTTTTGGATATCTGTTTCAGATAATAAGCATATCAGCATCAGCAGTTGCTAACTTTGTAGCCACCGCTTATCGTCTTATTAAATTAATTATAATGGTAAGTGCGAGAAAAAGAAAAGCAACCAATGTCAGAAATTTAATTTAAAAGTAAAATTTGAGTAAAAAAAGTAGGTGAGAGCGTTAAATTTTTTTATTAAAGTTGGAATCGAAGTTGAACTACATTTTTTTCTCTTCAATAAATAATACATTACGGATAATATTACGAAATTAATTTACCAAATGAATCTGCACTGCAATATTGACACTTAGTTATTGTAGCTTTTAATTCTTATGTTATATGACGATTATTATATTATTATTTATTTTAGGGACCAACCTACGTAAAGAAAGATTATTCTGGAATATTAATCTTTAATTTAATATTTACTTTGATGTATCAAATTGTCGGTCTGTTTATAATAATTGTGACTGGACAAAGGGTGCACAATCAAATATCTTTGTTGCGAGTTCTTTTGGCAAGATTACATAATAGAATGCTTTTCCGTAAGTTCTTTTTATATTTTATTGGAAATCTTTTAAATCAACTGACCTACAATCTAATGGATTGATAAAATAATTAACCTATTTTAAAAATAAATTATTAAGTTCAAAATTGCATAATTTTGAATTTAATAACTTAACTAGGTAAGTCCGAGTAGGATGAAGTAGATTGTGGTCTAATTATATTTTTCATTGCAGAGACTTTTAAGTACAAGGATACATTAGTGATACTGAAAAACTTTCAACGAATGGTCATCAAGAATCCAGTTCAGATCAAGATGCTGTCAGTTCTTCCCATTGGCAATTATTTACTACCAATGTTTATGACGTTGTCAGTTAGCTACGTTATAGTAATGTTGCAGTTTAGTCATATTGTGTGAACTAGAAATGTTCTGTATTGTATCAACGTTTATATGTAAAATTTAAGAATATATAATATTATTATTAACTTCTTCTTACAGGCTATACTATAGCCTATCTAGGAGGACAGTAAAACAACTGTAACGATGTAATATGCACCTTGTGTTTCAAACAAATAAATAATTATTAATATATTATCTAGGCAATATGATCTCAAAAATACGTTTATAAATTATCTTTTCGATTTGTTTTCATTTAAATGATTTTGTACGTTCTATCATCTCTATTATGGGGTATTCAATATTTATAACATAACATTTACATACATTTTTGAATATTCTTCTTTGCATTTAGATATCCATAGAACACGATGAGGTTATCTTGCTTATTGACGGAGTTCCTGTCGCCACCTTCCAGTTTCATCATCAGACCTTGACATTTATGTCTACGCAAAGAACTCATCAAGACGCTTCATTAGAGCCTAAACACGATGAAGTTATCTTGCATATTGACGGAGTTCCTGTGGCCACCTTGCAACAAAAATCGAGAAGTTGGTCAAATCTAAAATAATATAGACAACGGAACTAGTGAAACCGGCAACAAAACTTATATTAATTAAAAAGTTACATCCTATATCAACAATACTAGCACTACACTGAAAAATTTATGGGATTATCCTACATCAAGGATAATGTTACCGGGATTATAATTATGAATTTAACCTTCACTTTGATGTATCAAGTTGTCGGATTAATTATTATAATTGTGACTGGACAAAGGGTGCACAATGAAATATCTTTGTTGAAAATGCTTTTAGCAAGATTATATAACGAAATGTCATTTCGTAAGTATTAAACAGTAATTTTGATTAAATTATTTTAAACTAAATCATGAAAGAGAAAATATCCATATTGTTTTGTTGTTTGTTATTTAGATATTTCCTGTACTTTGAGAATAAACATGTATTTAGGACAAATTTTGATACTAAATCAAAAAAAAACAATTAAAGATTTGACTCTTATAAAATAACGAAAGATCTATGAGAGAATAGCAAATGAATATTTTATGTTTCAGAATCGACCAAGAAGACGATTGTAACTTTGAAACATTTTCGACGAATGGTGGTGAAGAATCCAATTCAGATCAAGATACTGTCGATTCCAATTGGCATGTACATACTGCCGATGTTCATGACAATACTTTCATGCATTTTCAACGGTTTCTCACCACGATATTTTTGTAGATACAGTGAGTGTGGTGTGTCGAGAAGTGAGTTCGAGTTCCAGTGGTACTACCCAAAATCGAACGAGAAAGAGTGTAAATAGATTTGTTTGCTCTTAAATCGACCCCCAGTATCCAGTCTTCTCGTGATCATGACGTTTGCAACAACGTTGAAATATCGAGACAACTCAATTAATTAAATATCGTGGTAAGAACCCGTTGAAAATACATGAAAGTATTATAGAAAACCGCAAGTGTCTGAATAAGTTCATGACAATGTCGGTTAGCTATGTAATTGTTATGCTACAATTCAGTAATATAGTATAAAGATTGTATTCACTTAACAGAAGGAATGTAAAGCAATAGAATATGGAACGTAAAACAACACAAAGCAGTAACAAAATCAGTAAATTGCGTATTGTTTGTTCAGTATAACTATCGAAATTCAGTGTTGCATTATTCTTTGTAACGAATGTGTTTTTATGTATAGCGATAATTTTCTTTTTCCAATACTCTTGTAATTAAAAATTATTATAGGTTTTGAGGTGTCAAGAATTTCATTTTTGGAGACACTATTTGCTAATGCTTTGTTAACGATCTGTCTTGCTATATTAGATCAAAGGGATTGTAATTCTACTTTAGTTTAAATACATTTAAAGTCAAATGTAATGCAGGCTTACGTTGCAAAGTGTCGTTGTTTTGCTTCAATGACACCTTGTCGATCTTATAAACTAGAATCCTTATCACATGTTACATTCTTTTATGATGCAAGAAAAACTGGATTAAATATACATCAAGCAATATGAAGCGGAGTGTCTGTAACGAAAAACAGTAACGGAAATAGCTTTCAGAGTTTATTTCCTTTGACGCAATCATACTGAGTAGAGAACATCGATGTTTATTTTTACTTGTGTTTGACTTCGAATACCAGTGTTTGTAGAAGTGCGGAGCGAAGGCGTGAAGCTCTTTTATTTTTAAGGTGTTTTAAAATGTGTTGAAATGATAAACAAAAAGTATTGGTTAATTAAATACTTGTATTACATTATAAACTTTCGCCATACTTTTAATTTACTTATATCGTTTAGTTTAAGAAGATAATAGTTTAGTTAATAACAGTAAAATTATTTATGTAAGTCGAAAGTCGTGGTGGCCGAGTGGTCGAAGCGCTTCCTTCCGAACGGGAGGTCGCGGGTACAAATCCGGGCGGCTTGTACCTCTAAATCTAAATGTGAAAAAAGACTTATGTGCAATTTTTTACAACACCACTGGCTAAAAACGGTGAAGGAAAACATCGTGAGGAAATCTGCATGTCGGAAAAGGATTCTAAAAATCCTTTGAAGATATGTTGGGTCCCCAATCCGCACTGGGCAAGCGTGGTGGACTATGCCTAATCCCTCTTCTGAGGAGACCTAAGCCCAACAGTGGGCAGTAATGGGTTGGTACAGGTATTTAAGTAACTTATAAATTTGTTTATTTCGAAACATTATAATTAAGAATGAATAATATAATATCGATGCTGTAGTATTTTTAGCAACTCAAATGCCTGAGTAGTAGTTGAATTACTTTATAATTTATGTGGATTTTTTCAAAACACCACTGGTTAAGCTGGCGTAAGAAAACCTCGTGAGGTAACAAGTAATTCTTGCTGCCACTGGGCAAAGTAGCTCACGAGCTAATTAGTCATAGGTGGTTATCTGTACTGTACTGTACTGTAACAACCCATTACTGTCCACTGCTGAGCTCAAGTCTCCTCCGAAGCGGGGTTAGGTATAATCCACCACGCTTGCCTAATGCGGATTGGGGACTTCACATATCTTCAAAGGATTTTTAGAACCCTTTTCCGATATGCAGGTTTTCTCACGATGTTTTCCTTCACCGTTTTTAGCCAGTGGTATTGTGAAAAATTGCATATAAATCTTTTGGTTATCATAGTTGCAATATTATGGGTGACAATAACTGGAAGTTGCAACTAACGACCTGTGAAAAGCTCTCGTACTATATACACTTTTGTCATCAAGATTAACACGCTAAATTTTATATTGCAAGTCAGACAAGGGCTTTTGGCCCGCCTGATGGTAAGCGGTTACCATCGCTCATGAACCTATCATACAGCCGATATCTAACAAGACTTTTCTTAAATCTTGTTAGAGATCCATGTGAAAACTTATTCAGACACTCGCGGTTTTCTATAATACTTTCATGCATTTTCAACGGGTTCTTACAGACGAATCTTACGGGTTCAGTTACAGTGAGTGTGGTGTGTCGTGATGTGAGTTCGAGTTCCAGTGGTACTATCCAAAAGCGAACGAGAAAGAGTGTAAACAGATTTGTTTGCTCTTAAATCGACCCGCAGTATCCAGTCTTCTCGTGATCATGACGTTTGCAACAACGTTGAAATATCGAGACAACTCAATTAATTAAATATCGTGGTAAGAACCCGTTGAAAATGCATGAAAGTATCCATGTGAAAATTTAGCAATACTCAAACCACCCAGTCTTTTACAATAAAGGTAAACATTAAGTCACATATTCACGTACCATAAAACAATATGAAAACCAATTCACACGTTCATCTGTATAATAAAAAAGCTAAATAATATATTTGACGAGCTGCGCTGTAATAAAATGTGACGGTTTGGTAATAAAATTGTTATATCACGTAAATGTGTTCTTATACTGAATGTGAAATTACGTTATACATGTTCTATTTGTGAGTTATAATTATGTTAGGAACAGATATATTTTTTTTTATATTTTGATGATTTTTTTTTATTGCTATGTAGGCAGACGAGCCAACGGCCCACCTGATAGGAAGCTTTGACCGTCGCTCATGAACCTCTGCAATGTCAGGGGTCACTGAGAGGTCGCTACCTACGACCTAACTTTAAGGACCCTCCTCAAGCCTCGTTTGAAGAAGGACAAGTCATAGCGCTCAGGGAATACCAAGGAGGGGAGCTCATTCCATAGCCGGATGGTGCGTGGCAAAAAAGTTTTCCTGAAACGCAACGTGGATGACCGTGGTGGTTCCATATAGTAGGGATGAACTCCACCTCGACGCCGAGTGGTACGATGATAAAAGGGAGATGTTGGAATCATCTCAAATAATTCCTCGGAGCACTCCCCGTGGAACAACCGGTATAAGATGCTGATTTAACTTAATGATGACGCTGTCTATAGATACTTCAGCTCGTATACCTAAACGTAAAAGAAAACAATTGATAAAATATACTCTAAAGTCAATAATCCTAATAATATTATAAAGGCGAAAGTTTGTATGTATGGATGCATGGATGGATGTATGTATGGATGTATGTTTGTTACTCTTTCACGTAAAAACTACTGAATGGATTTGAATGAAACTTTACCACAATATAGCTTATACATCAGATTAACACATAGGCTACAATTTTTGAACCCCTTTGTAACGCAGACGAAGTTGCACGGGTCACCTAGTCGCATATAATTAAGTGTAAGTGCCCAAAAGAATAAAGAGAAAGGAAAAACAAACATACTAACAAAATATATGTAAAAAATAAAGAGAATATTCTTCGTAAGTCAGTGTGGGACAGACCCAGAAGTTCTATAAATTGAAATTTCACCTTCACATATTGACCTTGTTTTTTCAAATTCAATGTTTTCGTGTAACACCGAGTTTGATTCATAATAAAACCAGATAGTCACATTATTAATGATTTCAAAATTACATAAATGGATTTTCATGTCACTGTGAAATGCCCAGACTACCTAGGTCAATAAAAATTACAATTACAAATTACATTTAAACGATCCATATTTATTGCTAGTTAATTTTAAGTAAAAAGTAGTGTTTAAAGAGACCTTGAACTACACGACAATTTTTTATCTAATTAATCGAACATTACCTGCCATAAATGTAAAGAAAATGCAGATGAAGAACGTGATAAACATTTCTGAAACTAGACCAACGATTAAACATCATCAAGCAAGCATTATTAAATATTAACAAATTTAAAAAACATTATTAAATTGTAATAATACGACAACATAATTGACGCCTAAAGATAGAAAAAACGGCAAAACTTCTAATCCTAAAGGAGCCATAGCAAACGTTTTCACTTCAACTTTGTTCTTGTTGATCATACGAAGAAAATCTTTCACCAGCTTATGCTCGTAACGGTCAGAATCTGCAATAACAAAAGTATTATTTATCAGTGCTGTTTCTATCAGGTTTTATATCAGATTCTATATTATTAGATTCTACATCAGTTCCTACTCTAGTAAATTTTTTATTCGAACATAGCTCAAATTATTCGTCATTATCGGTCCGTAATCGTCCACTTTTGTATACAATATGTAACAAAAACCCTGTTGTTCCTTCTACCCACGTATTAAGATTCGGAACAAGTAATAATAAAGCTAGTTTTTTTATAAAAAACGCTCGACTAAAATAAGTAGAATTTTTTTTAATTATTAATATTTATAATGTTTACATTGTTTGTTATCTCGGCAATTCTGCATAAGAGGATGAGGTCGTTGACCTAGACAGAGAGAGTAGAACTTTCCCAAAGAATCGGCGGTCATAAGCACGAGTGCGACTGTGACCTTGACCTTGTAAGCGACGGGATAACGGCACGTGTATGGTGGTCGGTATCCTCGTAGGCTATTTTAATATCAGATATTCTAAACATTATTTATAATGTTTCGATTTTAATAGCTATTGGATTTTGACACCTAGCCTACCCAATATTGTTTTTTTAAATTGTAACTTCATTATTGTGGTGGCTGTAGTCAAGTGTATACGCCCCTAAAAGGAACAACAGGGTTTTTGTTACATATTGTATATATCTTCCTCAAATCTCACCATAATCATCGGTTTTATGTTTTCACAACCATCAACAGCTAAAGCTAAGAAAAAGCTTCTGGAACAGTTAATTATTTTGAAATCGAGAAGTAGTTATATTATTTAAAATTAATATGGAAACTTATTTGACTTGAACCATTAATATTCTTCTTGTTATAGAGAATTTCATATTATTAGTCGAATATCCATAATCAATGCCCCAAGTTATATATTAACTTATAATTATATACCTACCGATCGTCACTTTATTGTATATCCTCGCCAAGTTAATTTTCAATTTATCAACCTCGTTTTGAAGTTGTTGTGTAGCTATGAATACCATCAACATTGATGCCGTGTAATTAGTCAATATTAATAATAAATTAGATTGAGCTGATGTTAAATTTTGCTGTTTGCCCTGGAATATGATAAAATATTTCTAAATCTTTTACATTACCTAGATTGTAGAGGAAAATAAAATTGTAAAACTGTTATGCAATGAACATGATACGGAAAGTGAGAATATATTATTTTCTTGAAATTTACATATTTAGGAAAATGAATTATTTATTTAATTATTTATTTATACACACATTTATAAATTTATATTTATAAAATTTTGACAGGCTACAGATAAAATATCCTGCCCTTTGCAATTTCGTTAATTAGCCGTATGGCTCGAGTCAAGGGGGCGAACCTGAGCGAATTAGTACTCGCTGTCGGTTCCTTAAGTAAGGATGGGCGACGTCGTAATAACCATAAAATAGATAGGTAATACATAGGCTAACAAAGTTTACACAATAAGTAATGAAAATATTAAATTACATATAGAAAACTATTAGAAATACTTACAAACATAGCAATGAGTATAATACTATACAATGTAAAAACGAAGTTAAGCATACACAAAGCCATTGCTACGAGCATCTGAAAAAAATATAGTATTTAGGAAATTAAAAGTTTGATTATTAGAGAATTAATTTGAGTACTCGATTTACATAATGATTTCAAATATATTACACTCGAAAGGTTCTCATAATAATTACAAACACAACAAAAATAATTATCCGATTTGGTTGACTCCTTCAAACATTCTCGTTTTTAATATAGATTTTACTATAATTATGCTACAAGTAGGGTGATCTAACGTTTGCATTTTGAACTACTGTTTATTTAGAGAATGACAGCTTAAATGTCATTTAATTTGTGTTCATAATTTAGTTAAAGGTTTGACATTTACGAAATGGGACGCTATACGCTTGAACAAAATTGGGAAATATTGAAAAGTTACTTCCAAAGTGGTGAGTCTTCAGTCCAAACTGTAAGAAATGTGTAAAAAATGATTGGCCTATGTCAATAAGCAAAATTGTCGCATCTGGGGGTCGGAAAATGCACACGTCACCATTGAGAAGCCAATTCACCCACAAAGAGTTACTGTTCGGCGTGGGTTTTGGTCCGGCGGCTTCATTGGGCCAGCCGCCGTTACGGTCAATGGCGAGCGTTACCGTGCCCTGCTCAACGATTTTTTGTTTCCAAAAGTTGAAGAGTATGACATGGACGACATTTGGTTTCAACAGGATGGCGCAACATACCACACAGCCAACATGACAGTCAAAAAATGAAAAAATGCAAATTTTATATGGCCCAATTTTATATCACATACTTACAATGTATTTACCTGAAAACCAAATAAAGTCTTCATCTGTTTACTTCCAAACACAGTACTTTTGTACAGAACCGTCCATTCCCTTGTCAGCTCTTTCGTCATGAAATTCCTCATAATCGTTCGATATGTATTCCCTTTTAATTTGTCGCTCTCAGACAACATCATTGTTATACGAGAATTCACGTATGACAGAGTGATTTGGAACATTTTGAAGTATACGTAGCAAGAAATGTATTGGAAATGGTAAACAAAATCTAGGTGTAGTCGACTTATACTGTGTAGCCAATCTCTCATGGTGAATTCCACTAAATACATGGAGTTATGTCTTTGTATCCAAATTGATACAATGGTAAAAATAAATATAAAGATTGTCGCAAATACTAATGTTTTATTAAGCGACAATACCGCCTTCTTATAGTTTTCATCTTTTTGCGAAATATCGTTGATTTTCTTAAGACAGCCGGTCAACATTTTGAATTCCTTCCCTCGAAGTATTGCATTGATAATACAAGACAAATACGTTATATTATACAAACCCATAAACATATAGACAACATATAAAAACCATGTCGAATTGTAGTGTCTGTATACCAATAATGCGTTGTAATAGTTTATCATTATTCCGATTATTAATTCGATAACAATTCGTATTAATATGATATATTTGCTGCGTTTTGTGCACATGGCGTAGTTTCTATAAACTCCGATACAGTTTTCTATAAATATCACTGTTTTTATTGGTTTAATTTCCTCCATATTTCTTATTATCGATATCAAACTGTATCAGGTTGTATCAGAACTAGGAATAACACCAATCATCATGAACGAATTGATATTTTTGTTAATGAATATGGATAGTGTCAATCTCGTTAACGTAATTGGTTTCTTGATAATCGAATGGAAATGAATGATCGATCGTGATTAACGTTTCTTTTGTGTTGTGTGAATCGATTTTTAGGTGGAACTACAAATAGAAAGAATTAAACGCACATTCACACACCTACTTAGAATGAATACCAATTTATAAAAGAACAGTTTTCCAGGATTGGATGATGCTGCTACTGCAGATTTAAAGAAAGAATAAATAAAAAGAACCGAAAATTACTACGGAGCACTCTTTTTTGTTTTATGGTTTTGTGTGCATTTGTGCGAATAGCGATGGCCGATGGGGCCGAAAAGTTCTCGAGTGGCGACCACAAACGGGTAGGCGAAAAGTAGGCAGACCTCCCACAAGATGGACCGACGGCCTGGTCAGGAACGCAAAGAGTCACTGGATGCAGACAGCGCAGAACCGATCGTTGGGGCTAGGCTGATAATGATGGAATAAAATAATGTATCTGATATATTAGGCTACGTCGAATAATAACCTGTGAAGGTGCCTCAAGGTTTTAACATTAATCAAATTAGTTAGTTTCATTAATTTAATACAAATTCGTGTTTCCATCTAATTTGCTTGTTAATGTATTTGGGCCTAGTTATTTCCTGGTGTTGAATTCAGTTAATTTGCCTTTAACACGAAAGAATATAAGTACATGATGTATCATTCATCATTTTTACTGAAATAATCACATACTCCATTTTTACTTTAGTGAGTTTTACATTTATTTCACTATTATGAAGAGTAATTGATTACTTTTTTTTGTTGCCTAGTAGGCATGCGAGCTAACGGGCCCCCGGATCGCAAGAGGTTACCGTCACTCATGGATCTCTGCATTGCCACTGTGAAGCCGCTACCATTAAGGACCTTCTTCAACTTTTGCCTACAATCATCATCAGAGGTGATACAGCCCCTTGTACGTCTTGGCCTGCTCTAGATTTTTCCTTTAGACCTCCCTCTTCAGAGACACCGTTCTTACAAGATTTTTTTGCAAGATAGTCAAACGACAAATTATTGGTTTTGGGTCCTCCAAAATTGATGATCGTACTTCTATAGATAGAAGATTGTACATGCTACTTGCGAAATGTACACATACACAAGCTAGATCTATAAAACTTTATAAAATCAAAATTTACGACATGCAATAGTTCTGAAACAAAATTCTTCAAATTTTATATACCAAATTTTTTTAAGTCACCTACGCTCGTAAATGCGAAGTGTTTTAAATAATACTGTACTCAACAAAAGCATCGTGGAGTATGTATGGTATGTTGTTTAGCGCGTCTGAACCATTAGCAGGTTTGCTGTCCTGCTGAAAAGGTGAAGATACAATGAGCGTATCAAGAAGTTGTCATTTTAGTTCAAATTTGTTTTGAGCGCTGTTAACTACGAAATGAATGAAAAAGAACAACGACATGGCTTGGACCACAAGGTAAGAGAAAGAGAGGAAGACCTACGGCGCGCTGGGCGGACGACTTAGTGTCAGTAGCTGGGACGGGTTGGATACATCAAGCCAAAGATCGCGAGCGGTGGTCATCTCTGGAGGAGGCCTTCACCCTCAGCTAGGAGGGGTTCTTGCAAAAATACAATAAAACAAATTAAAATTGTAGAATAGATATAAGATTAAAATTATAAATTAAATAATAATAATAATTAAAAAAAAATATATGTAATAATGTAAATAATAATTCAAAATAATTAAATATAAATAAGTTATTTTTTTATGATATTAATTTGTACTCAAAAATTTTAAGATAATAATTGTATTTTAAGACAACATTTTTTAGATAATATTTTTTATTTTTTTAATCATATTATTATAAATTGTCAATGTAATTAAGTTTAAGCAAGAAATAAAAGGCTTTTAAAATTTTTTATTTTATTTTATTTATTAACTACGAAATGATCATTGAAAATAGTACTCCAGACTCAGACGATGAGGCCATTCGATCATAGATAGTTCCGTCATCCATGTTTAGTCGTGTAGCTCATATAAGTTCTGACATTGCAGAGGTCCATGAGCAACGGTAACCAGTAACAATCAGGCCTGTTGGCTTAAGTACCTACGCTACTGTACCAACCCATTACTGCCCACTGTTGGGCTCAGGTCTCCTCCGAAGAGGGATAAGGCATAGTCCACCACGCTTGCCTAGTGCGGATTGGGGACTTCACATATCTTCAAAGGATTTTTAGAATCCTTTTCCGACATGCAGGTTTCCTCACGATGTTTTCCTTCACCGTTTTTAGCCAGTGGTGTTGTGAAAAATTGCACATAAATCTTTTTCATATTAAGATTTAGAGGTACAAGCCGGATTTGAACCCGCGACCTCCCGTTCGGAAGGACGCGCTTCGACCACTCGGCCACCACGACTTCGATTATTTATTTGTCTATCTTATTATAATCTATGTCACCAAAACCTTAAGTTGTGGAGAACAATTTTTAAAAATATGCCCATCTTTGCTATTTTAACTTTTTTGAATTATTAACTACATGTAGATTTCGATAGGAAAAAATGTATTTAAAAACAATAAAATTCCATCGAATTTTTTTGTTATCTTTTTGTACCCCAAACTTAACACATGCTCTTTGGTTAATGCATGCTTTGCAAGCGAGAACGGCTCGTTCTAAAAATTTTAAGCAAAAACATTTAACGCATTTTTGACAATAGTTTGCTTTTGTGTATTAAAGATTTTTTCAAAAAAGTAACATAACGTTTGGCTTTATTTGCAATTTTGAAGCTTTAGTAAATTGAATTCGCGGGATAAAAAATACTTTATAAAGCTTTTATTTTAACTTTCAATGTCGATTCCATAATATGTATCTGATCTGATGAGGAAGTCGGAAGGTACCATGGGCTTGCTTTGGTTATCTTGCTTAGTACATGAGTACCTGTACAAAACAAAATAGATCAATCGGGTTTGGACTTGCTTTACTTGTCTTGGCTAGCCTTAGTTAGTACTTTACTACTATCCAGGATCTTAAAATTTAGTTTTTAAAATCTTTTAGTTTCAATGTAAGGGGTTCCAAAAGTTCGACTGTCATGTTGGCTGTGTGGCATGTTGCGCCAATCTGTTGAAACCAAATGTCGTCCATGTCATACTCTTCAACTTTTGGAAACAAAAATTCCTTGAGCATGGCACGGTAACGCTCGCCATTGACCGTAACGGCGGCTCCTTGCTCATTTTCGAATGATGCCGCCACACCAAACCGTAACTCTTTGTGTGTGCATTGACTTCTCAATGGTGACGTGTGAATTTTTCGATCCCCAGATGCGACAATTTTGCTTATTGACATAGCCTCCGAGGTGAAAATGGGCTTCATCTGAAAAGACGATTTTTCGGTAAAAATGCTCATCTTCGGTCAAACGATCTTCTGCCCATTGGGCGAACCGAAAACGTCCCATTTCGTAAATGTCAAACCTTTAATTAATGAACACAAATCGAATGACATTTGAGCTGTCATTCTCTAAATAAACAGTAGTTCAAAATGCAAACGTTAGATTGGCCCACCCTATATTATAACTAAAATACTAACACGCTATTGAAGCCACAGGTTCTCAATACACTAGCTATGCAAATGAACATGTAAATTGCTTTTTCAAATCAGCGGTACCATTCAAAATTGGTTCGTAATTGATACTAAACTCCGGTCACGTCCTTCATATATGTAACACTAATGATTGCGTAATTCCCTGCGAAGTGAGCGTGCTGAGAATATGGCAATATTTTCATTTCAATTTTATACCTACATCAATTTTGTGGTTGTATCAGCACCAATAACCTTGAGATTTACCTTAGGATATACAGGGTCGTTTGTAGTGTTATTGGAACTTGACAAATTTGGCTAACTCTTTTTTTATTGTATTCGTTGCGATTAGCAGCAGTTTCTTGTGGGGGTAAATTTCAAAATAATGTAATAGTTTTTTTATACACCATTGCATTAAATATATCAGGCTGAAATTTATTATGCATAGTTTTCGAGTTGTGAACTGCGATTGAAAGCCCACAACTCATATAATATTGTAATAGTTAGTGTTTACTGGTTTTAGCTGCCGTTAGTCTGACATACTGTTATCCTGTAATAAACACTAGGTAGTTATTTTTTGAATGAAGAAGGATAGTGAAGCACAATAACACGTCAAAACTAGGTTACTCTATTGTTTTTGAACACCAACGTGAAAGCGGTAGTATGTTATTAATATTAATGACTACATAACATATTTTTATACCAGAAGTTAATCTCCGTAAAAATTGCGTTTGATAACTCATAATTAGTGTTTTTCATCGACAGGAAAGTTTTAAAAACGATGATATTTTAAGTTAGATTTGTTGACCCTAGTGCAAACATGTTCTTCATAAATTGCATAATAGATAAACTAGCGGGCAGGCCCACCTGATGATAAGCGATTAGCTTCGCGTATGACCTCTAAATCGTGGCATAATAATATATCAGGGTACAATAATGACAATACTGTGTTTGACAATAAGACACGTTAGCTTGCTTTCTCTCTTTCTTAGAGTAATATGGGCGGTTGCCCCTTTGGATGCTGACTACGCAGGAGTTACTGTGATGACGTTGAAAGGTGAAAATATACCAGACTTATACATTAGTGAAAAGCATTGACAATATTACAGCATGAACCCCGATCTGCTCCAAATACAAAATATTGTCAATACTTACCTAAATTATATTTTGCAGCAATCTATCGTCTGTACTGTACCAACCCATTACTGCCCACTGTTGGGCTCAGGTCTCCTCAGAAGAGGGATTAGGCATAGTCCACCACGCTTGCCCAGTGCGGATTGGAGACTTCACATATCTTCAAAGGATTTTTTAGAATCTTTTTCCGACATGCAGGTTTCCTCACGATGTTTTCCTTCGCCGTTTTTAGCCAGTGGCGTTGTGAAAAATTGCACATAAATCTTATTCACATTTAGATTTAGAGGTACAAGGTGGCCCGTTTTGAACTCGTGACCTCCCGTTCGGAAGGAAGCGCTTCGACCACTCGGCCACCACGACTTCTATCGTCTATCTATTTGTTATTCAAAATACCTACACTAATACTTCTGCATAATAATTATCTGTGGTGATATCATGGTAGTTTTATCTCCATTGTGCCGTACACTAAGATACAAGGAGACATCGTATACACTATTATGTAAGTTTGCGCTATGTTCCTATCAGAGGTACATTGTCAAAACTTTCAGAACTGTCCTACTTAGTTAACTTATTACATATGCAGATAAGATAACGGTACCGTCATATGTAGATATATTGGAATTATATCATTAATATTTTAAAGGTTTGATTTAACTTGCACTGGATGTACTATAAGCTTCAATAGTATTTTTAAAACATCCTAATTCCTACGAGTACAAGTTGCACTTATTACTTACATACCACACTGACAGTATCGGCTGCCATCTCAAAACTAGATATGGCGCTTGAAACAGTGCCGAAATATCGGGACCGCTCAATAAAAAATAGTCGTGGTAAGAACCCGTTTAGTAATAGTGTAAGTGATGTAATTAACCGCGAGTGTTTAAAGAAATTGATTGCACTTCTTACCTTTTCAATAACATTCACAAACATTTAGGTATGTCGCTGCATTATCGTTTAAGCGCATTAAGACTTTATCGTTGATATTACTTAGAGGATGATCGTATTTATTTATTTAACTTTAGGTGGATAGTTGAATTAGCTAACTCCAGTTTCCGATTGAGTACAAATTTTTCACGTCATTTTTCATATGACTTTGACTCAAAACTTATTTTTACTTTATTTAGTCGACCTGTATACCTCCTTTGGAAGTTATAATAACCATGCATTTCGTGACAACCTTCTAACGTACGACACGTCTCGTCAAAGGTCAAAAACAAGGCAAGTAGTCTCGTGTTTGTCTTCACTCACTAACTCAATTCTCCACGTTGTTGTCTGTACAGTATTTAGTTTTTCCTTTCTGATTCCCTGAACGCGTCAAATAAAGTTTCTTGTAAACAAACCTTGTGAGTATTTATTTATTTGTGCGGGTAGTTACAAAAATGATGGAATAAAGTCAACGAATTATGAAACAAATGACTCATATAAATTGGTTTGCCAATTTTATCCACACGAAATTCCAAGAGGTTTTAAACTTTCAAACAGATGCCGGACTGAGTAGAACAAAATGTAAACGTAACATTTCAGAAACGTCATGTGTCATACCGGGCTTCCATATTGGCTCGCCAACTTCCAATGCTCGCAAATAACTACTGGTAGGCCAACTGTCAAACGGTGTTTCACATAGTTTCAATAACAGTCAATGGGTACAAAACCCCCGTTTACATGTTGGTCGGCCGTCACCGTCACTTGTTTTTTCGTGTGTCGTTGATAAGTCAATATGAAAACGCGACCATGTATGTGAAAACGGAACTTACAGTCAGATTTTTTGAACTTACATATACTTTTAACACATAAACATTACATTAGCTTAATAAATAAATAAGGGCTTAACCAAAGGTATTTTTTTTAGTAGATACCCATTCAAAGTTCAAAGAGTCACACAAATTCGCGCCATCTTGTTATTTGACATCTAACCTTTGCGCTACTGTAAAAGTTACTTTTGTATTTTGAATTAATCTGTGTCAATACCCTAATAAATCAACATAAAAAATTAAGCAAATAATTGCTAATTTCGATTATTATATTTAAAATAACATTTTGTAAATCCCGAATTACAGAAATCCAATTACAGCTGAAGCGACTTGACATCATCTTGTGGAGTTCGGTCTGTTCACTAAATATTCGAAGCACCTCTCCTAAATAGTAAATTAGATTTTCGACTAGTCTATTGTTTCTTGAATGTGGTGAAATAGGTTAAGACTACACTCATCTATTTGAAATGTAATTTTGCTTTTATATTTTTTACTTTGACGTAGAAATAGTACTGTAGTAGTAATATTATCTACTTTTATTTTTATAAAAAAGTTATAAATTTTCTTTTACTGGGCCGATTATTTTTTATTATATTTGTTGATATCAGGGGCAGGTTAATGTTCTTAATGACGAGTAAGATAAATGGGTGACTTTGAACTTCACCCATTCATCTTTCTACAACTTGAATTTTTTTATTGCTGCGTAGTTAGACGCACTTATGACCTACCTATGTCATGGAATAGGCAGAGCCAACAACTTCCAGAATACTTTGCAAAACTCGTTTAATGAAGGACAAAACTTGAGAGGTGACATGGGACACCCGAATAGAACGAAGTTCCTTTCGATTAAAAGATATCTTAAAAAAAATATTTCCTTTCCTTTTTGAAAACAAAAAAAGTGTCGTGACAACTTTTCGTAACTTTTTTTTTCGTCTAGCCCCTTTTCGATAACGCGCGATAAGGAACTTCGTTCCAATAAGTCATAGTTCCAACAATTGTTAAAACTCTAAACTATAAAAAATAAAATAAAATTCAACAACCGCAAATACTTAAAATGTATTCCACGTAAATAACATTAGTCTTAAAAAACCAGAGGTCACTCGACGCTGGATCAGATTGCCAAGTCCAGTCAGGCCAATAGTTATTGTTGGCCGAAATTTAGTGGTCATATATCAACCACACAAAAGCTGGTCGAGCATTATTGCGGAAAAGTCGAAGAGTTCGTGGCCTGCAACCTTGGCGGTCAGTTGGTTGGTATTTGTTTCATTGTAACCAATGTTTGGCGGAGTTTGGCCAGGTTTTATTCGAAACTTTGGCTAATTTATTCATTTATTCGAACTATTCCGAAGTAATATTTCGTTACAGACATGGCGCATGTTATAGCAAGCCTACCTTTTAAAATGAAACCATTGTAAAAATATAATATCTTTCTTTCTTTTACGAAACTCAGTCGAGACTCTAAGGACTGCCCTTCACCTAGGTTTTCAATGAGTCTCAAAGACAACAAAAAGAAAACTTAACTTTATAGTTTGTATATCAGGAGCAGTCAAGTTAGTATTGTATTATTTAAAATTGATAATACTAACAATTTTGAAACAAAAATGCAACACCATCTAATAGTAGTAATAATTGCTGTACCTTTACTAATGTATTGTCTGTCTAGCTTAAAAAAATACTGCTAAGCACAAATCAACGTTGGGGGCGGCGCGAAGGGAAAGAGTGCTGTAGTGCGTAACGCGTCGTGCCGTCCCGCATAGCCCCATTCTGACCTTAGTCGGGGTTCGGACGCTGAGTGTGAGAGGTTCGACTCCTACGTTTCCACTAACAAAAAACAGATCCATATTTTGTTTCATAACAAAACACAACAAGTAATAAAAGGCTTATCACTACCTTTTATCTCTTCCAAACAGACGTTAGGGAGACATTTGTATTTATTCGTTTGTTGATATCATTGAGGTGCAGATAAGCTGTTAAGCAAAACACTGCATTTTGTCATGGTCTTTAAATTGAATTGGAGTTTTCACAGATAGAGTTTATGTAACTGAAGATGTTTTGAACAATTTCTGAATTCCAAAGAGTCTGTAATTAGACTGTGTTTTTTATGTCATCGCGATCTCATGAAATTTTATCCATATCTTACTTACATACTTTTTTACATCCATACTTTTTGATTAATTTTTATTCATTCAGTTTTTAACGTATTCATTGTAAGGTTTTAAAAAATCCTTTGAAAATATGTGAAGTCCCCAATCCGCACTAGGCAAGCGTGGTGGACTATGCCTAACCCCTCTTCAGAGGAGATCTGAGCTCAGCAGTGGGCAGTAATGGGTTGTTACAGTACGTACCCCGTAATACACACTTATAACAGTATTTTTCTAGACCAAAATACATGTTTATTCTTAACACAGAAAGCTCTCAAAGCAAACTCATAAGCCTAAGAGCCACGTAATATTTTATCAAGCAATTCGCAATCTCAATGATTTGACATTAAATAATTTTTCATATTCTCGTATGTAATAACGTATAAGTAATGTATTCACATGACGTGATAGTGATAAGTTATAGTACATTACGGTATAATGCGTTTTATGAGTTGTAAATCACGCGACGTACTCGAATGTATAATAGGTTTTTGTTATTGGGTTTAATAGCAAATTTTTAATCGTATGCAAATATAGTAGACTAGGTGACCCGCGCAACTTCGTCTGCGTTACAAAGGGATTCAAAAATTGTAGCCTATGTGTTATTCTGATGCATAAGCTATATTGTGGTAAAGTTTCATTCAAATCCATTCAATAGTTTTTACGTGAAAGAGTAACAAACATACATCCATACATACATCCATCCATACATACAAACTTTCGCCTTTATAATATTATTAGGATACACACGGATATGCACATAAAAAATATGAATGTTTTTGTTGAAAAAATTTGAACTTTTGAAGGAGGAGGTGATTAATTTGACTGTATTTATATTATACTTTTAGATTTATATTTTGTAAAGACCTAATTAGTCATTTTTGAGCTCTATGCTAAAATGTACCTTTTTTCTGAATATATGACTGTCATATACTTACTTTCTACATCAAAAGTATTAAATGATTCTTCGTGTTAACATTCATAACATCGATGTCTTAGATTAAAAAGTAAGTGTTCACGCACACACTATTTCAAGTCACATCCTATGCTCAAAATGTCAGTTCCTGCAAAACGCACTTCTCTGAAGCAAGATTTCTGCAGCCAATGAACATCGTATGACACCGTGGGACGTTTTGTGACGCAGGGAACGTGTGCAGTCGCAATTGGCCTACTGCTATTAACTTTTCATTGTTCCCCAACCCCACTATCCTAAGATTTTGTAACACTCTGACCGAGAACTAGACGCGCCATCTCGGCTTTCATCAAATTCCGCATTTTTATTTATTTCGAAACCCGAGTGCAAATCAAAGTCATCGTCAAAATCAAAGCGATACATGAAGTCGCTACAGCAAGTAATCTTGCTTTGTTACTATAAAGTAGTATAGAGTTCATCAATAACTAAAAACTAAACATAAAATGAATCCACAGTAACATTCCATTGAAAACAAAATACACACGTTCTAATATTTATTTCATTTCGACTTCAAATAAATACTCTAAATATCGGCTGCAGCTGGAACAAAACAATGGAACATTTCTCATGAAATATCCGTCGATTATCGGTATATTGTTTCACTTCGTTTTCACATGATTTGTCAAAATTGACGTGCACTCCGAATTTGGGTCACTGATCCTTTCTAAAGTGTTTAAGTCGTATGCCTTTGGTATAAGGTTTAATTTGCCTTGGCAGGTCAAAGGTGTATTTTCTCATAGGTTACGAACATAGAGTTAGAGAAATTACCAATCAAAAACATAAATGTGAAATGAGAGCCAAGTTTAATATTATGATAAATGACTTCAACGACAAAAGAATTGAGATCTAAATGGGTGCCAAGTTTAATGATGATGAACCTAAGATAATGTATTGCAGCCTAAGGTCTGATTTGGCTAGTTTTTATAAACCTAACAACGAACATATGATCGCTAGTTTCTACCAAATTTTTGGAATTATAAAATGAGAACCGACAAATACTTGTGGGTTTAGAACTTGCGAAGGCTATAATTCATATATGAAAACTAGCCAAGACCGACCTTAGGCTAAAGTGAAATATATTTAACTTAAATATGTTTAAATTTTCCTTTCGTACATCTACCAAAACTGATTATGCTTAAAGTATGTTCACGTTACGCCTTACTTTCTTCCAGCATGTTGGCATCTCAACCTTTTTGGAACGAAGTTCCTTATGACGCGTTATCGAAAGGGGGCTAGACGGGAATTCTGACGAAAACGTTGTCACGACACTTTTTTTGTTTTAGATAATTATCGCTAGATGGCGCTGTGATTAAAATCTTTTAAATCAATTCCTTATTTTGTTTTATATGATTAATGCTAGATGGCGCTGTGATCAAAATATTTTATAAAACAATTCTTTATTTTGTTTTATAAAAAATTAAAATTTGATTACAATTCCCTCACTAATTAATCGAAAGGAACTTCGTTCCATCCGGGTGTCCCTTGACACCTATCAAGTTTTTTTTTTTTAATTGGATAGCGATGACACAATATGATGATCCTAAATATCGGGATCCCGAGACTTGATTTCTTAGTTACATTACTCATCTGTATTGATGGGCCATTACCTACCACTTACTTGTCTAGTATCAAATTCTTAAAAGTTTTCTATATTCGTTTATTTTCCAAATGTGTTTTCTTAAATAAATCATGCCTGAAAATATTAATATACCTATCTCTTTACATACATTTAACATACTCTCATGCATTTTCAACGGGTTCTTACCACGATATTTAATTAATTGAGTTGTCTCGATATTTCAACGTTGTTGCAAACGTCATGATCACGAGAAGACTGGATACTGCGGGTCGATTTAGGATCAAACAAATCTGTCTACCCTCTGTCTCATTCGCTTTTGGGTAGTACCACTGAAACTCGAACTCACATCACGACACACCACACTCACTGTATCTCAAAACAAGACTCTCTGAGCATGAACCCTTAGTGACTGTTGTGTTTAGCACTGGATTCCACATACTCGATAATCTGAAGCCGTCACATGTTAAAAGTTCTATGTCTTGGAAACTCGATAGCGTCTTTAACCATCCTTGGTACGTAACCACGTTCAGAAGATAGTACCTGAGGATTATGTAATTGTATCCAGTGATTGGAACTCGAGTCGAGTATTAATTAAATATCGTAGTAAGAACCCGTTGAAAATGCATGAAAGTATCATAGAAAACCGCGAGTGTCTGAATAAGTTTACATTTAACATGCTTTGTATCTAATCTTTGTACCTTTATTGGTTCATCTATTATCGATATATCTGTGGTCCTCGTACAAGCTTCAAAGGGTACTCAACACCTTGTTCTAAGAAAATAGCCTTTCCGTAATTTAATTTTTCCGGGGTATGCCGAACTGGATTATTTTCCGGACTCGTTGCGTCAATTTATTATGTTTGGTCAAATAATGTTGTTCCGACAAAGGTTGAGAGGTAATTTTGTAATCTTCTTTTTCTGAAAGGATTTTTTTCTTTGGTTTTTTTATGCATAATACTTTGAAATGAGGCTTGAAGGCAAAATATGTGTTTGTAATATGAAGTGAATTATGTTGTGAAAAATAGTAAAAAGGCCTGTAACGAAAAATCTCAGTCCGTTTTAAATTTATTTTACATCACTCATTAAACGTGGTAACTTATGATAGTCAAATGTTATCCAGGGTGAAAATTAACATAAAAACCGCTTTATGTAACACACATTACAGTTTTCTTAACTTCCTAAGTTTCTTTGTTTCAATAAGTTAATTCACACCACTGTACTGTAACAACCCATTACTGCCCACTGCTGAGCTCAGGTCTCCTCCGAAGAGGGGTTAGGCATAGTCCACCACGCTTGCCTAATGCGGATTGGGGACTTCACATATCTTCAAAGGATTTTTAGAACCCTTTTCCGATATGCAGGTTTCCTCACGATGTTTTCCTTCACTGTTTTTAGCCAGTGGTGTTGTGAAAAATTGCACATAAATCTTTTTCATATTAGGATTTAAAGGTACAAGTAGGGCGGTTTTGAACCCGCGACCTCCCGTACGGAAGGCAAGCGCTTCAACCACTCGGCCACCACGACTATTAACACATTCACACCACTACCAGCTAGTAAAAGAAAAACCATTGCAAGCAAACTTGCGTTCTGGAGGTCACAAAAAACTCTTCGAAGATATATTATACAAGGTGTTCCAGAAAGTAGTGATAAGCGGAGGTCCAGAGACAAATCACATCTTAAGGTACCCGAATCACCCCACGTTACGTTATGAGTTCTGAAATTTTGAAAATTTTCGACCCACAACTTTATACTTTAAAAATAAATAAGAATTTAAAGACTTCAAGATGTATTGATTATTGTTCTTCAAGTTTATACAAAACTCTTCAACTCGCATCAAATAAGCGTATAATACTTTCATGCATTTTCAACGGGTTCTTACCACGATATTTAATTAATTAAGTTGTCTCGATATTTCAACGTTGTTGCAAACGTCATGATCACGAGAAGACTGGATACTGCGGGTCGATTTAAGAGCAAAAGAATCTGTCTACCCTCTTTCTCGTTCGCTTTTGGATAGTACCACTGGAACTCGAACTCACATCACGACACACCACACTCACTGTATCTACAAGACTCTCTGGGCTTGAACCCGCGAGTGACTGTTGTGTTTAGCACTGGATTCCACACACTCGATAATCTGTAATAAATCTCTAATCTGATAGTCTTAAATCGACTCGCAGTATCCAGTCTTCTCGAAATCATGACGTTTGCAACAACGTTGAAATATCGAGATAACTCAATTAATTAGATATCGTGGTAAGAACCCGTTGAAAATGCATGAAAGTATTATAGAAAACTGCGAGTGTCTGAATAAGTTTATAAATAAGCGTATACTTCTTATCTACGTGAGCGTTTTCGTAGCAGCTCTACGCCGTCCGTTAGTACTTGTTCGGTCTCGTAGCTGGTCACACGTAGCGTAGCACTGTAGACGGGCTACGAACTTCGATTGTGTTTGTTTGTGAAAAGTGTGTTTCTGTGATTTATTTTAGAGGTAAGATTATTGAATTAAAAATAAGGATTTTTTTTTATTTAAACTTTTTTTATATAGTTACTAGTATAAAGTACATTATAGAAAGCGGATTCTTAATTACTTTAAGTATTTTAACTATAAGTAATTACTGTTGATAAAAATATGAAATGAAAAGGTTAATAAAATTACCAATTATAAAAAAAAAACTTAATTTCATTTTTTTAATTTAAAAACAAGTTGCACGTGGAAGTGTAAATTTACAGTAATGCGTTCACAATTATTAAAATAAAAGTAAATGTAAAAAAAAAATGTATTTAATGTATATTTCGCAAAACTATTCGCCCTGTAATGGCAAGTAGATGATTTCTCTCGATTATAAAGCAGCAGTATCCAAGGAAAATTATTACTATAATAATTAAATTAAATAAGATCTTTGTTTTAGACGACGTAACTATTTAAAGCTTGATCTTAAGTGGTGACCATTGTTCATGACAGGGGACACTGCGGGGTGCCACTTATGTCCTAATTTTAAGCATTCTCATCAAGCCTCGTTTGAAGAAGGACAAGGCATAGCTCTCGGGAAACACAAAAGTGAAAGTTATACCATTTTATATAACACATATATTTTGGAATTCAAGTCAAGAAAATACCACCTCCGTTCTTTGAAGAACCGGCGCAAGAAACTCAGCGGGCATGACTTTTGTTTAGTTGGCATTTATTTATTTAATGTTACACCAACAGCATATACACTTTGTAATCTAAATTACAATATCATGCAAACCTATGTCATCACATAGGAGCGTGTTTTTGGAACGAAGTTCCTTATCACGCGTTGTGAAAGGGGGCTAGACGGAAAAAATTCTAACGAAAAGTTGTCACGACACTTTTTTGTTTTAGATGATTATCGCTAGATGGCGCTGTGATCAAAACCTTTTAAAACACGTTCCTTATCGCGCGTAAAAAAAAATTAGGAAAATAAAAATATAAGCTATCTTTTAATCGAAAGGAACTTCGTTCCATCCGGGTGTCCTTTGACACCTCTCAAGTTTTTTTTCTTTTTAACATTCACCGTCGCTCCTTGTTTTCGTTCTGCTGAATTATGCTACACTTTGTCATTTAATCGAGCTTATATAATAGGTATAATAACAGCCTTATTACTATATTTATTGTCGTCATAAAGTAATGTAGGATAATTGAAAAAGCGTGGCTCCAAAACATTACGGAAAATTGGTACTAAATATACAAATCTAACCTTTTTCTGAATATATTTAACGTGACTTGTTCAGGACTATTTTTAAAAGAGATTTAAACGAGGCTTGAGGAGGGTCCTTAAAGTTAGGTCGTAGGTAGCGACCCCTCAGTGTCCCCTGACATTGCAGAGGTTCATGAGCGACGGTAACCACTTACGATCAGGTGGCTGGTTGGCTCGTCTGCCTACATGGCAATAAAAAAAAAAGAGTACTTTATATGATAACAAAATAAGCATTTAAATTGGTTCATCGCCATAAAGCTGTGCACATAACAAAATACACCTGGAAAACTTGTAGTTTCACTTCTTGTTTCGCTATACCTTATCCCATTTAGATGGGGTCGACGCAATATGTCTTCTCTCTCCACTCCTTTCTATCTTTACATACATCATCTTCACTTGTAATTTCACATATCTTCATGTAAATTTTCTTGATGAATTTCTTTAAACACTCGCGGTTATCTACATCACTTACACTATTACTAAACGGGTTCTTTCCACGATTATTTTGAATTGAGCGATCCCGATATTTCGGCACTGTTTCAAGCGCCATGATCACGGGAAGAATGAAGAACTGCGGGTAGGTCATTTAAGAGCAGACAAATCTGTCTACCCTCTTTTTCGTTCGTTTGGCGGTACCACTGGAACTCGAACTCACATTTCGACATACCACACTGACAGTATCGGCTGCCGCCTAAAAACTAGATATTTTGGCTTTATTTTCGTCTAACACTGGATTCCACATACAGGATAGTTTCAAACCGTCACCCCGATTAAAAGTTATTCCTCGAAATTTCAATAGCTTCCTTAATGAATCTTTTAAAAGTCAGTAAAATAATTGTTACAATGAATACCTTTATCAAACATTTAATAAACATTTCATAAATCTTACTTAATTACGGTCTAAGTTACTAAGTCCTTTTTTTAAATTAGTCAATACAATTACGGCTTTACCGAGAAACCATTCAAGACGCAGCCTCCGTAAAATACTAAACCTTTTCAATTTATTTTTATACAAAGCACTGAAAAAACGAAGCCACAAAATAAATATACAGAAAGAAATTTTCATCCCAATTGCTCAGACGAAATTAGACGAGTGTGGAATGTGAAATGGCTTAAATATTTGTATTTATTTGGTTTTAAGTATTTGTGCTTTCTGTATAGTTAACTTTGTTGTGAAACACTCAAGTTTTATAGATATTCGATCAAATTGCGGTTCGTCTGTTGATGTTTAGGTTTTCGAAATTGGAACATTTGAATGTCGTTGAGAAAAATATCAACATTCTAAGTGATACCCTCTTCACTTGTTTTTAAATAAGAGAATAATATTATTTAAAAAGACAGTTATAGAGAGGTTATTTGGCATCCTCTTATGCCATTTATGCTTTAGCATTGACGACGCTTATAATATATAAGCTCTTGGTAAAAATAGTTTATGTTAATTTTTAACCCTTTTTAAACACAAGCTTTTGAGATCAGATTCATATAGAAGTATTCACTAGAAAAAGAGCTATAACGCGATAAATTTGTTGTGTTTAGTAAAGGAGTTACGCTTGTGGTACGCCATATGATCAGTTCTGCGCATGCAGCCAATTTTTATACACCATTGTAGATATCTTTACTCGGAATCTACTTGTACAGTACCGTGGTCATTGCAAGAACTTTAAGCATAATCAATCATAACTCTTGAAAGCGATACTAAGGACGTAATTATTCTAGCTGTGTCAGTTTTCTTCTTTGAATTGTAAATAATATTTACCTACATAAAACCATCCAAGTCGCAGGTATACACAAAATCGTGGAATCCATTAACAAACCCACGTTATTTTTACAACATTAAGGCTAAAGCATATTCTATTCGGTTCAATCAATCATCTCTCCGTTTTTAATCTGCGATGATGCTGACACAAGGAAAAACAGAGTTCTCGCCATTAAATACGCTCCGTTGGTTTTTTAAGCTCCTAATATTGATTCGTTTGTTCTTTCCACGATAAAAGAGTTTTTACATCTTTCATGTTGCTTTAGAATCTTGCAATTCATGGACACGGCGATACGGGACCTGTGAAGTTGAAACAGGGTCAGATTTATAACGAGAATTATTTTGACTGTTTCATATTTTTGAGGGTAATCCTAGTTCTGGCGTTAGCCGGAATTATTATATGAAAAAATTGCGGTATACTTGCGGGGTGGGTGGGAAATACAGCAATTTCTACTAAAAATAACTCAGACAGACAAAAAGAACACTGCCTTCCGATTAGAACATTTTGTAAACCTGGATTAAGTAACTCTTTCTTACTATTAAAAAAGTGATGTATAGTTAGATCTCAAGGTAAGTGCAGCTTCAAACAAATGAAAACATAGTATATAGTCCGGTCAAATTAGACTAAAAAATAGGGGTAAGGTTACAATAATTCGCACTTGGCTGAATATTGGTAGGATTGTTCAATACACTATTATAAAGGAAATGTGAAAAGTCCTTATCGATCCGGCACGTGCAAAAAAAATACTCGGGGTCAAAGATCACAAAAACGGGTTTTTTCGCGATTTTCAGCAAAATGGTAAGTTTTATCATAAAATTAGCTCAGACAAAAATTGTAGATCAGATAATTATCAATAAAAAATGTCTAAATACTAGGGGTGTGCGAATAATTCGAACTTAAGAATTATTCTGGAGTGAAAACACGTGTTTAAAAAACTGTTTTTTCTCGAGTAGAATACGAATACGATTTAGTTGCTGCTGAGGCTAAGTATCATTATGACTGCTTAAATTCCTTCTTAAGATCTAAAACTGGGGTTAAAGTCAATCGACCGCAAGATGAATCTACGAATCTGGCAATGGAGGAAATATTCACTTACACCGAAAATAGTGATGACTGTCAATTCACTTTAAACGAATTGAAAAATGTTTGTAAAACTACAACCGTAGATAACAGGACGATGAAGGTTCGATTAAAATTACACACTTATTCAATACGTTGCAGACAAGAGACGCTAGACGGTAATAATACACTTCACATAATGGGTATTATTCAAATTGTTACTCCAAAAGATTCCGTTTTACTAGAAGAATCTATGCCACGAGTAAGAGAAGCTTTTTCAGCAAAAGATTTCCAGGTAAAAGCTTATGTGCCGATCCAGATCTATCAAAATGATGATTTCTTTCAACTTTTTGAATCGTTATATCTCAAAAACGGTGGCTCTTAGGAAAAAAAGTATTTAGACATTTTTTATTAATAATTATCTGATCTACAATTTTTGTCTGAGCTAATTTTATGATAAAACTTACCATTTTGCTGAAAATCGCGAAAAACCCGTTTTTGGGACCTTTGACCCCGAGTAAATTATTTTGCACGTGCCGGATCGATGAGGACTTGTCACATTTCCTTTATAATAGTGTATTGAACAATCCTACCAATATTCAGCCAAGTGCGAATTATTGTAACCTTGGATGTCTAAATTGACCGGACTAATATTTTAATATTCAGCTTATGAACTCCTTATTCGTTTATTTGCTTATTTTTTACATTATATTTTTACAAAAAAATAAATTTAAAAATACAATATAAAAACAGAGGGCCACTGGGCAGGGTTTACGACCCAAGCCATCAGTGGTCAGGGCTCAAGAAAGAAGAACCTCCTCACAGTACGTGCCGTGTCAAGAACGACCGCCTTCTGAATCAAGCCCTTTACCCAACCGGAAAGCGAATATTCAGCATTATTATTAAGAGTGACAAAAAAAAACAAAGAAGTGTCCTCACAACCTGTCGTTTTATAAAAAAATTGTATTTTGTAAATACATTTGAATGTAAAACATTCTAGAAATTTCATTATTTTAATCACGTAGTGACGTAAAATTGTCCATTGAATTAAATGAACAACAATTGTACTTCAACTAATCACCTAAAAGTATACTGAAGTTAACCTAAATCCAACAGAATTAATGGAAAATAATTCGCTAAGGGAATTTCAAACCTAACGCTAAGGAATAAAACCTAAAATTCTTTTACAAATTGTTGATAATTTGATGTAAAATTGACAGAAATTGTATGATGTTGTTATGAAATAAATAGCATCGATAACATGTTAATAGTTTTAGTAATCGTTCGTAACAAATTGCTCACGATTTTTACTCATTTATTGGAACGAAGTTCCTTATCGCGCGTTATCGAAAGGGGGCTAAACGGAAATTCTTATGAAAAAGTTGTCACGACACTTTTTTTGTTAAGATGATTATCGCTAGATGGCGCTGTGATTAAAATCTTTTAAAACAATTCCTTATTTTGTTTTATATGATTAATGCTAGATGGCGCTGTGATCAAAATATTATATTTTAGTTATAATAATTATTATAACTTAAAAAAAAAATATTTTATTACAATTACCTCACTAATTAATCGAAAGGAACTTCGTTCCATCCGGGTGTCCCTTGACACCTCTCAAGTTTTTTTTTGTAAAATAGTTATTTAATTTCATTTTTTTATGTCATCCACATTATCAGGACCTTATTTATTTTGTCAAAAATATTAACATTATGAGTTTTATTTGTAAAGTATTTTAGCGGTCTTCATTTCCAATTTGCAAACTCGTATCCATCACACAATGATGCGTCAAACCTTGTTATTTACACAAGTAATGGAAGCACCATTGCGTGACCACCCGTACATTATTCAGATACGCCCTAATTTATGTGTTGCCAAGTAATGCTAAGTAATGAGGTCTTTTATACTTGAATACCAATAGAATTAGCGTAAATTATCTGTGTTACAGAGAGAAATTACGATTGTACTAATTGTTGTTACAGTATTTTCATGTAGAAACCACAGTTTTCAATAAATTATATCCATCATAAGATTAACTCCATTGAATTATCACACGATAAATATTTGTATGCAAAATAGCTTAATCGGGAACTTTGTTAAATTCAACTGGCAAGATTGCACTCGATATTACATGGATACATCTACATAACTACATCTAGTGAAAGTTAATAACTTGTAAAAATACTTAAAGCCTACTTTCTCTTTTGAAATGAAATGAAATGAAATACTTTATTTTCAACTTTGATGACGTACTCATTCTTGTTGATGTCAAAAGTTAAAAGCTGCCACCAGTTCGGACATAAAAAATAATAATTGTAGCCACCGTCCTGAGAAGAACTGGCAAGAAACTCAGCGGACATGTCTTTTTTCTTTTATGAGCATTTATATTTTTTTAAAGTATTTAACAGTATTATACAATTTTACATTAAATATAGAAAAAAAAAAAACGATTACGATAATGAAATGACCTTGGCGAGCAACTCATTCCCACTTTGTGCAATCGTCCAGGTTTGGGCTTTCTTGCACAGACGTTTTAGGTTTTAGTTTTAGGTTTTGAACATCTTGTGGGATTTTGTTGTACAAGCATACAGACAAACACCTAAAGGAATTTCTTATTTTATGCAATCGACTCATTTTACCTTTGACCCTTTTTAATGATATTTGACACCGATATTGTTGCTCCAATGTATTATAAAGGTAGAGAGGTAAAGAGTATCTCCCGGTCGCGTGGAACACACCTTCTCGTTAGTATATCGAATACTTTTGTAAGCCAGAGGCAACGTGAATGCGAATAAGTTTTATTTACCTCAATATTCCTCAGACAATATCGTACGTTATAGTATATTTTTGTTTATGAGTGATGCCAATAAATATTGTATTGATGATTAAATATCTTGCAAACGAGTGGATGTTTATAGGCTACATAAAAATCACGCTAGAAGACTTAATATAATTTTAATTATTCTGAAGAAGATACTACTTTTTCAGAATAAAAACAGATGTGAGGTTAACTATCCCCTAGTACTTTAACGGTATAAACATTTATAGTTAATTTTGACAGTATTACTAAACGGATTCTTACCACGATTATTTTTAATTGCGCGGTCCCGATATTTCAGCACTGTTTCAAGCGCCATGATCACGGGAAGACTGAGGAACTGCGGGTAGGTCATTTAAGAGCAAACAAATCTGTCTACCCTCTTTCTCGTTCGTTTGCCGGTAAGTGATGTAAAAAGCCGCGAGTGTTTAAAGAAATTTATTAATTTTGACAGTTTTAATTGAACAAATGAACATGAAAAACAAAGGAAGGTAAAGTTTATGATACTATGTTAATAATTCAAAAGTATTAAATAAACTCAACACAAGTTTAAAAATGACACATCCCATTCAGCTCTGAAAGGAACTCCAGCTGTTTCTAGTACGTTAAAACATTCCTCTTATAGTGCAAAAGTTGTCTCTCTTTTTCCTTATTCGCCTGACTACAAGGTTTGAATTTAGAAAACTACCTGAATGGAAACTCAACGTGAAAACTACATTACAATTTCCAATAAAATCAAATCTGACACATCACGAACCCGACAAAAAGCACGAAACAAAACTTCGGTAACAAACAAGTCAGAAAAACAAAGCAAAGCGCACCTTCCATCCAATTTACGCCCAATGCTAACACAAGGCTTTTTCCTTAAAACATAATACCAAAATAACATTCCGTAAGAGATAATGGTGCTCGTTCATCATGCCGTTGTCTGCACCGCGAACTGTCACAGGCATTTCTCAACGTGTGAAAACAAACACGAAATGCGTAGATATGGTTCTGTTCCTATGAGACGAAAAACATGTGGGAGTTGTAATCCCATATAGGTTAAGAGTGTATGTACATTTAGAACTCAAATCGCGGCATAAGTAATGGCCGTTATATAAGTCTGGACTCTGGATATAACACTGATACATTTTTATAACCAACTTTAAACGAGGTTTAAGAAAAGTCCTGTATCGGTAGGCGATAGATAACAGCCCCTCATTGCCCTGGCGTTGCAGAGGTTCATGAACGACGGTGACCGCTTACCATCAGGTGGGCCGTAGGCTCGTTCATCTATCACGCAATAAAAAAAAACTTACTTTTAGACTTGATTAATCAAAAAATGTAGTGCAGGATTTCTTCAATAACTGCCTAAATGAGCCTTCTTGATGCTTTTAATTCTACCAGTGTATTTGGTAATCAAAGTTTATTGTTCTTTTCACAAAACATCAATCGACTAGATCATTACAGATTTATGATTAGATTAGAGACTACATATATGTTTTACAGTATTACATTAACTTACAAAATACTCCTGATTCTTCCAAGTACGACTGTAGATATGGAAGCATCTTAGTTACAAAGTTCGCGGTGTTCCCGGAGCGCTATGACATGTCCCTCTTTAAACGAGGTTTAAGAAAAGTCTTGTATGGGTAGGCGGTAGATAACGGCACCTCTTTGCCCTGGCATTGCAGAGGTTCATGAGCGACGGTAACCGCTTACCATCAGGTGGGTCGTATGCTCGTTTATCTGCCTTGCAATAAAAAAAAATAAAAAAAAATCAACATCAAAAACGACACAAATACACAAAAACATTCCCGCCAAACATATTTCCCTCATAAACCACTACAAATAGCAACATTTTTTGTCCCTACAAAACGTAACTCCCTTAAGTACCGATACAAATTGTGTTTTAAAACAACTTGACGCGACCGTGTGTCTTCGCCTCGTGTGTGGCGTTAATAGATGCGTGACGTCATACCGTGCTATTTCATAAGCTTATTTAGGACATCTGACGTCACGGTAATAAAAATTTAGGGTGTGTAGATAAATTTTATTGTGATAAATGGTGTTGTTAATTATTTTTAAAGCAGTATTTTTTATATAGAGAAAAAAATTGGGATATTGGATAATTTTATTCCTAATTCTTAGGACAATGACACACTACAGTAACTAAAAAACTCTACTAATAAGCTCGTCAACATGAGTCTGTGACGTAGACGAAGATACAATTTACCCATTAACTTTAATGCCATAACATTGAAACTTATTAAAAACAAACTATTACTGTTGAATGTACACCTTAAAATACGGTAAGCTAGTTTAAATTAACTAATAGCTCCCTCAAGATTTGCGTGTACAATTAAATACCAATGGTGGGACACATAATCACTATGTAATTAGTTGATTACACTCGTTTGCGGGCCCTTGGCACATTTCGCGTTCATTATGTGGTACAAACCTAGAAATTTAGGTTAAAAGTAAATTGAGAAGGATTCATTTTTAATTTAAATTCAAAACTTAAGCTTATTTTTTATATGACGAGAAACTATACATAAGCAATGATTTATTTTAAAGAAAACTTTACAAATACAAGCTTGTAAGATCTTGGATATCATGTAGCAATAGAGTGCTAGCTATTACAAGTAAAACGAGCCCAAACACAACAAGTCTATCTTGCTTAGCACAAGAGTTCCTATGACCACACGATCGCATCAGCGCCATTTTGTCATATTACTGCATTGTCACGCGATATACATATGCGTTCAAAATGACAACTCAATCAGAAACCGGGAAGTTAGTCAAATTGTCTCGCTCAGCACGCCCTTAGCGTAAGAGCAACCGGAGGATGGTAGACCGCGATCCCACGCTGGTTCTGACCCAGCGGGGTATTTCGTGGGAGGGTGACACGCGGTCCCATCTTGGCGGGCTTCGGAAACCCCGCCGACCGAGAGAGCCGGTGGCCGTATTCGCTGGCGGCTACCGGGCGTCCGGGGACAGAGCGACGGGAAAGAGTGCCGAGCGCGTAACTCGTCGCGCCGTCCCTCCAAACCCCGTGTTGGGTTCTGGCCTCAGCCGGGATTCGGACGCTGAGTGTGAGCGGTTGGAGGTTTCGTGCGGTTCAACTCCCACACACGGTATATTCCTAAAACTGAAAAAAAAAGTTAGTCATGTTAGTCAGTTACGTAGTTAAATCCAGTGCAAGTTAATATAAAGCTTCAAAAATCCTTTGTATCACAGCATAGTGTCTACATTGTATGTCGTACGAAGATGGGATAAAATGAACTCGCCCCCAGGGCCTCTTGAGTGATTACACTGGGCCTGTTTACGCTGAAGCTAACAGGACTCAAAACATAAACTTAATTTGAACTTACAAGTGAAACATTCCTTCTTGTCATCGCGACGGTGAAATATTTTGACGATTATATTTGCTTGAATTTAATAATGTTATAAGATAAAGTAGGGGGAGGGAAAACGGTGAAGGAAAATATCGTGAGGAAACCTGCATGTCGGAAAAGGGTTCTAAAAATCCTTTGTATTATCCTTCCATATGTGAAGTCCCCAATCCGCACTGGACAAGCGTGGTGGACTATGCCTAATCCCTCTTCTGAGGAGACCTGAGCCCAACAGTGGGCAGTAATGGGTTGGTACAGAGGGGAGGGTTTTTTTGGACAGGAGGAAGTCGTATAACTTCCACCCGCCCTGCTGGTGTTTAGGAGTTGAACCGCACTAAAACCTTCTGCCGCTCACGCTGGGCATCCGAACCTCAGCTGAAGACAGAACATAAGACGAGATTACGCGGGGTGACGGGACTCTTTACATGGCAAGGCTAACCCCATCACCCCCGGGGGAGATGTGTGGTTTTACTTTGATGACAATTTTAGAGATAACAGTCAACGTGTAGATTTCAAAGATTTTGGGGACTTCATCTCTAACAGTGTCATAAACTGTATTGGATACCTCGTTAGAATATATGACGTTCTTTTAACATAAAACTGGTAGGCACAGGGTAGGCAGACTTCCCACAATGTGTAGCATAGACCTGATCAAGACCGCATGACGTCACTGGTTATTGTGGTAAGGTTTGAGGAGCGATATGTCCAGCAAAACGTCTATGGACTGATGGTGATGACGTTCTTTTAGATTTGTCATGTAACTCAGATTAATAAAGCAAGCCGGCGAAACTTACGCTTGGGTTAACAAATTTCTTTTAGAAGTAATCAAGTCGTTCCTGAAACATTTGACACTCGCTCTGGTATTCATTTGAAACCACATAGAATTCCATATCAGTGAGATACCTACTTATGAGTAAATTTGTAAAAACGGTTGAAATAAAGCTTTTTTTGTGAGTGCTCACACTGTTGCCTCATACTTCCTTATTTCATGTATGTTTAGCCTACATACACATCCATGCTTTGTATGAAAATTCTCTTTTGTACAACAAGTATTATGACGTCACGTCCTCTTTATATACGCGTCACTGCCGGGTGTTACCCCAAGGGCCTGTATATTTACCTCGGCAGTGTTTACCTCAACCTGTTTACTTGCTAAACCTAATTTGTTGGTTTAGTAAAACACAGGTTTGTAGAAGTTAACATGCAAATTGGATGGAGATTAGTTGTTGAAAACATAGATTGTAATAACGTGTTTATGGTAAACATTAAACCATTGATACACGTGCGAATAAGTCCGCGAGTTTATGGTACTTTAATATCACCTTAGTACTGCTCTTTGGCGACATTCTACAGAATTCAGAAGTTATGCTACAACACGGTCGAAAAAGTACGCCGAGATTAAAATTCGTATTAGTACGTGTGACAATACGAAGTGTGTTAGATGTTTTTCCAACATGTTTGTACTAGATGCTGTTTGTTAGTTGCTAGTTGTTGTAGTGTTACCGTCGCTAAATCTATTAACAATGGTTAAAACACAAAAAAGTTAGGAGTACTACGACATTTAAATACCAAAAAAATATTATTGAAGAGACTTTTTAATCGCAGTTTAGTTTCAGTTACAAAAGTAACATTCGTTGAGAATCCTATTGTAGAGATAAAAGCTAATTAGGCAATAAAACAGAATAATGAAAACGCAGTCCCATTAAAACAAGTTAAAAACCTTTCATAGATAACTTTATGAAATAAACAATTTAGACAAAACACGGCAGCTTCAAGATACCTTTGAAAGGTTATTAGAAACCTCACTAAAATTATTACGTTTTGAAACTAAATTAATAAATTATTTGTCATCTTTTTACCCGAATCCAACCGAAATTGTAAACTTATCTAAATTTGAGTAATTTCGTTCTTGAATTTCGAAACAGCGTTGTAACAAACTCCACTATAATTATCTCTTAATTGTAGTTAAACAAGAAATGGATGTACAAAGTTCACGTAGAATTGTTTACTGTTGTTTATTGTAATTAGTGCTTATTTAGTAATTATATTTACTAGAGTTTGTTCAGAAATAATTAAGAATTTAGATTGTGTTAAATTAGAAATTCGTATTAAGAGTACGTAAAGCAAATTCGTCTTTAAAGGACGTTTTAAAAAGTGCCATGTTAAATCTTCTATTTTTTCCTGTCATTGTAGTGACTGATAAGAGAAAGTAACCAAGTACCACCTAAACTGGTCAATGCTTCACCTTACACCGAATATTACTTATTGGAAAAAAGGTGAAATAACAATATCTTAAAACATGGTACTTTTTGACTGTAGGCAGATAGAAATACTTGATTTACCCTATTTCCGCTTCTATCGAGTATTAAACTAACGATTCGCTTTCAAAAGCTAATTTATACCAATACCAACATTTCCAAAACTCCAATGAATATTCAAAAGTAATCCCTTCGTCAGTATTAAATTTGATAATTAAAAATCAAATTTCCGTTCGTGCGAGGCTTCCGGGCGAGGTGGGTATCACATCAAACACACCGTACTCGTCCCGTAGTAATTAACAGTGTCCCTCACAAAGGAACAATTCGGAAGTAATAAAAGCCTTATTACTGGAGAATGTTTCGTTAATTATATTTTAAAAAAAATGGATTAATGCCATGTTGTTTTTTTGTTATTGTTTTAGGCTGTTTAATTGTCTATTTACTCGACAATAAATCGAATTAACGAATATAAGACATAGCACATAAAATTATCGTTAGCCCCGCGTTGGGCGCCAATGTTAAAATTTACAAAAGTTTCTTACTGAAAGGTACTCTTAATATTGTTGGTTATCTGTAGTGTATCTGAAAAAGATATTAGATTAAATAAACATTTGTATATTCAGCATAAAAAAAGTATCTTTTACCCCACGCTGGGCGACACTAAACCATTTAAAAGATTTTTAAAGTTTATATTCATTAAATAAAATCGAGCGTTTTGAAAGGTAATTAAAGAAATTATTGGTATATGAAATATACCGGAATAATGAACAGTAGCTCTCACAAAGGAACAACCCGGAAGCAATAAAAGCCTTATTACCGGAGAATATCTTGTTAATTACCATCACAAATATCGATATAATATCTTGTTAAATTTATTGTTTATTGTGAAGAATGCAGACAGTCATTAGAATGAATTGTAGCTTGTCATTTTAAAATCGCTAAAATTAATAAAAAAGTAACCAAGAGAGCCTCTTGAGAGCCAAATTTGAGTTAGTTTTAATTTTATTAACAAACCGATAGTCATTTAAAGAAGAATTATTGCTTAGTATAATATAATCTATGACACAATGACTTAAGAAAGATGACGAGCAGAAGAAGCAGACTCAGTGACTCACTTTGGGAAAGGCCTATGTCCAGCTGTGTATCAGTGTGGGCTGATGATGCTTGACAACTACTAAGTTATCTTTACTATGTTTACACTTTAAAAAACGAATACCAATGCCTTACCATTATTTTAACAAATATAAAACTAAGAACAGTTTTTCAGATTATCGAATTTGTACACAATATGGCGGCAGGTTGCGCTGAGTACGAAAAAGGAAATAACCAATACATAACTTATTCTTTTCAATACTTTTTGCTGTACCTCGATTCTTAAGTCGAGAATGTAAGAGTCAGCAATCTTCTGTAATGCTTTCGAAGCTAGACTTGATTTATTCTGACAATGAGTTAGTGTAGTTTTTAGGTCTTGGAATTTCGTTATTAAGAAATGGATTCTTTTGGTGTACAAAGATATCATTTTACGAAGATTTTTTCTTTATAATTAGTATTATATTTTAATATGCTTTCTATAAATACCTTACAGCGTGTATTTGTTAAATATTCTGAGCAGTGAAGCTCAGGTATCTGAGGGTAAGCTGCCTTGCCGTGGATCTATAAACGAATTTAATTAGAAACATTTTTTCGTTTACCTAAGGGGTGACCTGTTGTAGTACTCAGGATGCCAATAATAATAGCAAAAAAATTAAATACACAGAAAACGCTGTAGATGTATAGAACATATATTCAAAGAATACTTAAACTGCAAATTTTATACATAAAAGTAAAATGATGATGAGTTTTACGTGTATTTCACTAATTTACATCACCAATTTCATTAATATAATACTTAAAATTTCCTCTGCTATATCTATTAACGTGCACTAGATATTCTCGTCAGTTCGGAAGCCGTTAATAAGTCAGATAAAATTATTGACAGCGACAACGGAAACTGAAGCGGCCATTTGAACCTCATAAATTTTGATAATGATTCATTTCGAATTAAATTCATCAAATTGACCTACTATCCATATATCCATAATATACATTAGAAGCCATTGTTTTATATGCAAGTAAGTGATTTAAAAAATATTTGTTTTAAAAAAGTAGAAAATCAGAAACTAGGAAACGATGCAGTACCTATATATTTTTGGTATTTACAAGAACTTTGTCTAAAGGTAATTTGTTTAGCACCAAAGAGTGTAAGTGACAAAATAATCAACTGTCTCTACTACAATCGAAACACCTATGTTATCTCAGTTTCAATTGTGATAATAATTTATAATATTCTCATATATAGCTACAAATTCCAAGTATTCTGTTTACCGTTCAATCTGAAACGCACGAACGCCCACCGTCAATCACATTGTATTTAGTATGTGTAGTAATTTGAATTTTCAGAGCGTAAAACCAAATTGTATGCTCGTCTAAGCGCAAGTAACAGATTGCCTCAAAACCGATATAAACAGGAAGGTATGTAGTTATGTTGACCGAAAATTTAATGATCCGTGATCATTTTGCAATATTTCGTTACTAACGTCTTAATATTCTCTTATATATTATGTATATTATAACTTGTGCATATATTTTTATCGCAATGTAGCTTCAACTGTTTAGCTCCGCTACTCATCCGCCAGGTATTCATTTCCGAGTTGGGGTAAAGCAATAGAACTATGTACCAAGCTTTCAGATTACCTCAAATACCTGCTCAAAATTTGCCACTAGCTCTTGGACCATTACTTTCAAAAGTGTATCTACGTGCAAAACGTCAGCTGTCAGAAACCGAGAAGTTTGTCAAATTTAGTTTATAAGATTCCACACGAACTTACATTACAACCAGTGCAAGTTAATAAAACGCTCGTTTATTATAGAAAGCTGGTAATTATAATAATATTTTACGTCAAGCTTATCCCAAAAGAACGCCCAGAAAACCCTTATGTGTAATTTCGACTTAGCTCACCCATCCCTATAATAAGTCTGTAGATTAACTTCTAGAAATTAGGTCTAGGAATTAACGTAGAACTTTAGTATTTATATTATCTTCCAGTTCACTGAGCTGGGTTATTATTACTGCTGAAACTCGGGGTATAGTTAGCGAATAACAATGTTTCTGCCAAAATATTCGAAGTTACACGAGCGTATGTAGATATGTTAATTGATGCTCAAATTTGTTTAACATCATCATTTTATGTTTAGAAATATAAATCGTAATATTTACTGTATTTTTTTGTACTTTTGCTTTCATTTCTTTACCGTAGTTGTAGCAATTAGCAAGTATGTAAATAGTAATGAAACAACAAGGGGTCGTTTGGTAGACGTTTAAAGGAATATTTGAAAATATTTTGACGTGACAACGACTTAAGACTTAATTAATTGAGTTGTCTCGATATTTCAACGTTGTTGCAAACGTCATGATCACGAGAAGACTGGATACTGCGGCTCGATTTACGAGCAAACAAATCTGTCTACCCTCTTTCGCGTTCGCTTTTGGATCGTACCACTGGAACTCGAACTCACTTCTCGACACACCACACTCAATTAATTAAATAACGTGGTAAGAACCCGTTGAAAATGCATGAAAGTATTATAGAAAACCGCGAGTGTCTGAATAAGTTTATAACAAATAATATAGTTGAAAAGGCTATTGAAAATTCAGTCATTTATAAACAATGTCGCAATGATCAAAATCTCTAAGTAAAACTTAAATAAAAATGTCCAATTAGTGTAGATAATAACTCAAAATATCTTTATAATATAATACCTAGTCTAGCTTAATTGATAACGCTTAAATCAAAGCAATGAAATTCAGTTTAATTTCAATAAATTTACTTGGGTATTTTGAAAAGATGTCAGTGGCAATCTTCAAAGTTAAAAGTGCTGTCCGCAGGTGGCTTCTGACGCTTGATTATGATTGTACTGAATCAATTTTGACTATCCCTAAATAACTTATTGTGTATGTATGTAATGCTAAGTTTAATTTCATTGTAACATCGTTTTATATTATTGTTTTATGCTTGTTAGCGGCCCGCTGTTTTCTCTTCATCTGGAACCAATATTTGTACAATCCTCACGGCCTCCCGCGATACAGGCCTAGCCTAGTGCGGGGGCCATTGTTGAACCCCTTATGTAATGTTCTATGTTTAAAAATAAATTATTTGTATTTGTATTTTGGCTAAATTAAAAATTCAAATTCAGATTTGTAATTTTGTGTGTCTTTCACCAGTTCTTCTCAGGACGGTAGTAGCTGTTTTTTCCGAACTGGTAGAACATTTATAATGTCAACAAGTATGATCTTTTATTTATATTAAAAACTAGCTGACCCGCGCAACTTCATCTGCGTTACAAAGGGGTTCAAACAGTACTCGCAATGCCGTCGAGTTTTTATTTTCGCGGCCCGCAGTGCCCCACATATTCATTGCGTTTTATACTCGTAATAACTTCTAAACGAAAAGTCCGATTGGAATAAAACAAAAAGTAATTTACTTCTACATTAATACTTTTGATAACAAAATACTTAATTTGGATAAGGGTTAATATAACGATACTCATTTAACGTTAAATTCAATCTCGGGACGAAAAATTATTTTTCATAACCATAAAAGCGGTTATTGTGACTAAACTATGATAGTTAGATATATGCTGTCGCGGACTTTTTTGTTTGTCTTCAAAAGACCTAAAAACCCGTAGTACATCATTTTGTTCTATTGTCAATAGTTTTTGCAGCGTACGCATAAATAGGTTTTCGATTATTCGCTATTAAACATAATGGATATTTTCATACGTATCCCTAATTTTTTTGAAAATAAAATGTAGCCTATAACCTTCCTCGATAAATGGGCTTTCCAACAGTGAAATAATTGAAATCGGACCAGTAGTTCCTGAGATTAGCGCGGTCAAACAAACAAACAAACTCTTCAGCTTTATAATATTAGTATAGATAAACTATTTCTTTTGTAGAAAGTACTTTGAACAAACTATTAAATAAACTATGTAACTCTCAAACATTAACATAGAGCTCAAAGCTTAGAGCTCAAAAAGGTAGTATAAACCGTCTTGATGCCAGCTGTTATTCATATTCGCTTATCTCCGCGTTTCAGGGTCCGAGATACATTAGTTTTGCATACGTAACGATTCCGGTATTATATGTAGTAAAATATGTGTCCTATTAAACTGTATTGTACGGTCTTTTAATTTTAGTTGCACTATGCTTCGAAAAATCATAATCTAATTCTAATATCTAATATATATTATAAAGGCGAAAGTTTGTATGTATGGATGGATGTATGGATGTAAGCTTGTTACTCTTTCACGTAAAAACTACTGAATGGATTGAATGAAACTTTACCACAATATAGCTTATACATCAGAATAATACATAGGCTAAAATTTTTGAACCCTTTTGTAACGCAGACGAAGTTGCGCGGGTCACCTTGTATATGATAAAGGCGAAAGTTTGTATTTATGGATGGATGTTTGTTACTCTTTCACGTAAAACTACTGAATGGATTTGAATGAAACTTTACCACAATATAGCTTATACATCAGAATAATACATAGGCTACAATTTTTGATAATACGGGACGAACCTGAAGTCCACGCGAACGAAGTCGCGGGCAAAAGCTAGTCTATAATATTTATGCTAGATTAAATTCGTTGCGGGGCCCAAGACAAGTTACCTTTCCCTCGGGTTCCTGGGCTTCACTGCTCAGAGTCATTACGATGGTCGCCGCTGTGGATCCTGGCTACACAGAAGTTACAGTGGTGGGAGTGAGAGGAGGGCAAATACCCGAAATATTAATACAAGACTACTTAATCTGCGTCACAAAGGAAGAGTTAACGCAGCATTTATAAACGTAGACAACTGCGGTTCTTTACATCATCATCATCATCATCATCAGCCTGTAAACGTCCACTGCTGGACATAGGCCTCCCCCAAACCTCGCCACATTGATCGGTCCTGCGCTGTCCGCATCCAGCCACCTCCCGCGGTCCTGACCAGGTCATCGGTCCACCTTGTGGGAGGTCTGCCTACGCTGCGCCTACCAGTTCGTGGTCGCCACTCTAGAACTTTTTGGCCCCATCGGCCATCAGTTCTGCGCACAATGTGTCCTGCCCATTGCCACTTCAAAGATACAATTCTTTGGGCTATGTCGGTAACTTTGGTCCGTCTGCGGATCTCCTCATTTCTGATTTGATCACGGTTCTTTATGAAGTCACTTAATAAACCTCTAATATTATTCTACTATATTATGCGTGTATTGTATCACTTGTCTTGAATCACTATCAATAAAATCCGCATTTCAATCCATTACGTACGTACATTTTAGGCGAAAACACATTGCATACTTGATCCGCGCTGTAGAGCGTATTAAAATATGTCAATAATGTATGAAAATCTGTCAAATAGAGCGAAAAATACGCTCAAGTGCACGCACTAGTACGCCTACGCGCGTGTAGGCGTAGAGGAAAACTCCACAGCTACGCCGAAATCGAACACTGCCACGACCTACGACGCATATTTAGGGGTCTATTAATACTTTTTTTTTGTGACGGGAGGACATCGCCGGACTTCCACTCGCCCCGCGAGTGGGGTATGTGGGGGTTGAACCGCACTAAAACCTGCCACCAATCGCACTCGACATCCGATTAGTAGGGGTGACAGAACGCGTTCGCGATTGTCGCTCACGTATCGCCCCGTCACCCCCGTCTATTAATACTAATAAAATAATACTATTGAAACTACTTCGAAAATGGGAATTTATTAAAATTTATATTATGTATTTGTAAAAAATAAAAAACGAATGCGACAACAATTTACGTTCATTCTCTTCTTCCAATAGTTAAATTGTTATTCGTCATCCTTCTAAGTCACTTTAATATTAATAAAATGTTCCTATCTTCTCAAAACATGTTGTAGGAGGTGGCGTGGGTTGGATATTCTCAATAGACCTTATTGTTCATTAACAAAAATCAATATCAATAACTTATATATTTGACCTATTCCCTTATTGAGTGATTGACAATGATAATATTTTATAAATGAAGTATTTTTTGCACAGACATCGAGTTAACAGCTTATGATTACATATTATTTACAATATTTCAAGCATTGTCGATATCAACTATCTACAATTACGACATATAAAGGTTGTCAAATATAACTCAAAAGAGGCTTGTGAAAAGTGGCTGTCCGAATTCTTCGCAAATAAGGAGGGGGGCTTCTACGAGGGAGGTATTATGAAGTTGCCGTCTAGATGGAAACAGATTATCGAACAAAACGGCGCATATTTGAACTAAATCTGATCACTGTAACGCTTTATATAAAGCATTGAATAAAGAGCAAAAAAGCGGAAGGGAGATATTTGACAACCTAAATTAATATTATAAAACAAAGTCGCTATCGTCTGTCTGTCCCTATGTATGCTTAGATCTTTAAAACTACGCATCGAATGCAGTTTTTTTAATAGATTGATTTTAAGGAAGGTTCATATGTTTTGCCGGAAAAAAGGTATAATCTTAATTGTTGTAAAGGGTTCACGCAAATCATTACGCTGCTAGTTTTTAAATAAAAGACAGGGAATTTAGGAAGCAGATTTTAATCGGAGTGACGACAACCACATGTCATAAGACGAACCATCTTGTTAACCTATTCTTTAAAAAGACAGTTTGTTTTTTTTTCCAACTAAATACAAAAATAAAATAAGCCTTTATTACTGCTTTTCTTACAAATAACTAATCCAAACTATAATAAAACTAAATTACAGCTTGTCTCTCGACAAAGGCCTCCTCAAAGGACTTCCAATCTTGCCTATTCCTTGCCACTCGTATCCAAGTCGATCCAGCCATCTTCTTGAAGTCTTCCTCCCACATTTTATATTGTCTTCCTCTACTTCTTTTACTATTCCTAGGGTACCACTCTGTCACTAATTTGATCCACTTTTCCTTTCCCTCTCATATCATGTGTCCTGCCCATTTCCATTTAAGTCTTCTCCATACTGTTTCCACATTTTGAAATTTGGTTTTAGTTTTAATTTTAGTTAATCTGACCTTGCCCCTTCGGATACCCAATACACTACGTTCCATACTATTTACTAAATACAAATCTATACCTAAATTAAAATTGACAAAAAAATATGGAGACTTCAATTTAAAGCCAATAATTTATTTTTACAAATTTGTGTGTAGGTTGTTCGTCCCTCTTCATTTGCTATTATTATTTCTCTATGAATTTGATATTTCTACACAAATATTAATATAGACTACACATATTGCCTAGAATTTTGTCTGAAGAACTAGGAATTCACTTACACGAGAACAAATAATATTTCTTGTTAGAAATGTTTGAACAATGTATCTTGTAGGGCGAGCAAATATACTGAAATTCTCGTACAAAAGAAGTAATAACAGACTGATATTCCGAGTACCGATTTCAAAGTTTATCTCATAGGAATAGAAAATCAAAATTTTCATGCATTGTCAAGAGGTTCTTACAACGATATTTAATTAATTGAGTGGTCTCGATATTTCAACGTTGTTGCGACGTGATGATCACGAGTAAGTAGACTAGATAGTGAGGGTCGATTAACTAGCAAACAAATCTGTCTACCCTCTTTCTCGTTCTGAATCAAAATTTCTTAATACATTCATTTTTACATTACATACATTAAACACATATATTTAAAGTATATATACAAACCAAAAAGCCACTGAAGACTAAGTGTACGACTCAAGCCATCGTTAGTCAGGGTTCAAGAGTAAGGAACCTCCTCAGGATACGATACCTTCTGAATCAGACCCTTTTCATAGGTATTTATTTTTAAGGAGTTCTTTAGAAGACATTTGAAAATTATATATCTATGACAAATTGAGACGTGATGGTGATAACGTTATTAAGCAAATATTACGTTTTTTTATTGCCATGTAGGCAGACGAGCCAACGGCCCACCTGGTAGGAAGTGGTTACCGTCGCTCATGAATCTCTGCAATGTCAAGGGACACTGAGGGGTCGCTACCTACGACCTAACTTTAAGGACTCTCCTCAAGCCTCGTTTGAAGAAGGACAAGTCATAGCGCTCAGGGAATACCGAGGAGGGGAGCTCATTGACATGCATAATAAAAAGCTTGGGGGAGAGCACTGAACCTTGTGGGGCGCCAGCATTAATAGTCATGGCATCGGCATTTTAAACTTGATGGATGTAATATAAAGAAGATGCAGAGGTAATCCTATGAAAAAGTAATGGAAGATGAAAGATGATTGGAGACACTATTTATAAACGCCTAGTTCAGACCTATGTTTCTTGTTATATTGATCGAAGATTTTGTTTTATTACCTGGTAGGTAAATGAGAGATGTAAATAATATCTTACAAGATCCCATTAGTATCTTGGCAGACTACATAAACTGTTTTACAACCCATAATTCTGTACGCGATTCGAACTTATCAAAATTTGCCCTGTATTACAAACTTATATAACTATCGGAAGCTACGAGAGGTATTAGAATAATGTCGGAATCGAATGCTCGCTGATGCTAAAATAATGTATTGTGACGAGCTGACGTAATATGATGTCAGCTATTCATAATACAATAGACAAAGAACTGAATCGACTTATTACTTGAAGCTGTGTATTTTTCCTCGCTAGTGGATTTTGTGGGACAGCACTGGGAACTACGAACTTGCGAATTAATCAATACATTTGATGTGATCCTCGTATTACTAAAGTCATGATTGAAATCGCTTCAGTTGATCCAAAGATAACCCGTAAACATCTCCACATTGTCTCTTTAAGTATATCAACAATAAATAACAAAAATCTACAATCACTTACACTATTACTAAACGGGTTCTTACCACGATTTTTTTTAATTGAGTGTGGTATGTCGAAATGTGAGTTCGAGTTCCAGTGGTACCGGCAAACGAACGAGAAAGAGGGTAGACAGATTTGTCTGCTCTTAAATGACCTACCCGCAGTTCCTCAGTCTTCCCGTGATCATGGCGCTTGAAACAGTGCTGAAATATCGGTAAAATAATCGTGGTAAGAACCCGTTTAGTAATAGTGTAAGTGATTTAGATAACCGCGAGTGTTTAAAGAAATTTAAAAACCTACAATGTAATGACTAATAAATCGTCTAACACAGATTCCCTAAGGTACCAGACAAAAATTAATTCACAAAATGAGATTTTACGTCATCCTAATCGGTTTTTCTACCCTAGAGTTAATTACAAACCACATAACGACATTACACTCGAGAATTCTCGCAATGAATGCGTTTAAGTTAAAATATGCTGGCGATTTGAATTCCAAATGAGGTTCGAAGCTTTTAGTTAAATATGTGCATTAAGGATAACAATGTCATAATACGCGCCGGTTTGGGTGTACGAAATTTATCACTGTCGTTTTTGAATGTAAATCATGCCTGGTCTTGAGCAGCTATATATAAATATCGTTTTAATAAAGCGAAGGTTCTTGTTGATAATAAGGATACTGTAGTATAAATTTATCAAGTGGATTTGATTCTTGGATGGGATATTAGTTTTGAAAACCAAGGTGTGATTTCCGTACTCATTCCATTAGTCTTCTTTAGCTCGACCTTATTTAAATGGGGTCAGCGATATATGTTTTATCTCTTCATTCATTCCTAATCTGGCATAAGTCCTATGTTACACCGCAAGTTTACATATCTTTTGCCACACAATCCAACCTTCTTAGGCCTTCCTCTCCTCTTACATCCATTGTGCGTATTTAAACACATTAATTAAAATAATTTTAGCTGGTGAATAATTGTAAATAGTGGACTGTATGTTAAAGAGATTTGTAGATATACGGTGTGAAGTAAGATTCGCTCCTCGCCCAATAATGTGGTAGATAGCAGCATTCCACTTACCTTAATATTATTGCAGTCTTCATATGTAGTCTCGTGGGATGATGTAGTAGGTGGCAATTATGAACAAACTTATTCTTTTTGTTGACTTTGACTTTGACGTTATGTCAAATTGTCTTCCTTTCTTCTCAAAATCGAGTAGGCCACGCTTTGACAAGATGGCCGCGCTCGGCAATTCTTACCGGCCAGTATCATGTTTCACGGAAGCGGTTAATCGTGAAGACGTCACTCTTCTTTTATACAATATATTAGGCAGTGGAGAATCGTCCATTACTCGAACTACCTACCGTAAGTCGAACGAGGATCGAACATCCATCTACTTTCAAATTCCATATTCGCTATACGACGTCGTCCTCATTTAAATACTACAGTATTGAAATAATTGTAACTTGTTAAAACTAAGAAGGTATTCATTAATTTGACTCTAAACTCCACCCAAAAAGTCCACCCAATTATTTATGTATATGGCTATACCAATAGCTACTGATCCATCTACTAGTTTTTTATTACGATCTTCGTGAGATCACGTACTCGTTTTATAGTTGGTCGTTAAGGTGTACTTATCAACTCAACCTAAAATTTATCTCTAGGTTTGACTCTTAATATGGTAATGAAATTAACCGCAATATATTTGGAATCTTGTTACTAACTCACTAATAATTATATTAAATATGTAGTGTATTACATACTAGATGACCCGCGCAACTTCGTCTGCGTTACAAAGGGGTTCAAATATTGTAGCCTATATAGGCACGCGCCGCCCGGCGCAATCAACTACGACCCTGCATTTTAAATTTGTAATATCTTCGGTAATATTCACTTAAATTACATGCTGTAAAAAGCATATTGATCTATAATAAATGCACAATTTATTGAAGGTACTTAATTGGATAAGGATTAATGCTGTATTGTTTAAAATCACTTCGTAAATAACCATTTTATAGTAAAGAATAAAAATGGTTATGCTGGGTTATCCCCAAGAGATAGACATATACCATCGCGGACTTTTTTGTTGAACTTTTTAAGGTGAACAATACTGTAGTACATTATTTTGGTCTATCTCGTAGGGTTCAGCCAGCGTTTGCAATATAAGCGCAAAAAAACGTGCTTATTTACGACATCACATTAGAAACCTTTAAATTTATCAGTGTTTCTCTACTATATTATGCATTTATTATACATACAAACCTTCCTTAAGAATCACTCTATCTATTAAAAAAAACCGCATCAAAATCCGTTGCGTAGTTTTAAAGATCTAAGCATACATACAGACATACAGGGAAAGCGACTTTGTTTTATACTATGTATGTATTGATAACAACCCGTTCATGCACACTGCTAGGCTCAGGTCTCCCCAGAAAAAAGGATTAGCGTGCCGACGCGTGCTCAATGCGTATTTTAAACTCCATATATCGTCGGAGGATTTTCAGAATGCTTTTCAAAAATACAGTTTTCCTCACGATATTTTCCTTCACTGTTTGTGGCCAGTGCTGTTGTGAAAAATGAAGCATAATTAACATCATTCGTCATTATAACGCTGACCAGCTGTGTTCTTAAATGAACAATAAAACACAACATTACTATCATTATATGGTTTATTCGAAAGAAAATAAGCTTCCGTTGTTGGCACGAAGCCAAATCTCTCACAATATTAAGGAATGACATCAATAATCATCTTTCCTGTTCCAAAATAATGTGTTCCGTTGCTAAAGGTAGTTCCTTTCCGTTCGGTTTCTTTTGGTGGGTAATCTATTTCATTCGGCCGGGTGCTTCCGAATATCAGTGCCTCAATAGATAAACCGGTAAGTGGCCACCTTTACTTGTGAAGTTGTATGATATATGTTGTAAACACGCTGTTTTTTAATTTTTGTACTTTTTATTATTTTAATGTTTGTCATAAAGACAGACTTTATCCTCTTTCAAAAAAAACTCTAGCTCGTTTTTTACTCTATGTATTATTTAGTTGACCTCTTTTGAAATCTCAGTTCTAAAAGTTAGTTATGTGATATATTGTGCTATGGCCTCAACTTTCCATTTTACCGCATACTTTGAAACCGTGGTAGAATAATGCAATTGATTTCGATAGGCAATCTTTGGAAGAAGTATATGATGCTTTATGACTATTAATAGCCAAAGATTTATTATAATTAGTAGAGTAAGACGTAGTTAATTAGTTGAAATCATTATAAAAACTCAATAAGCTCACCACTTATACTATACAAACTCAGTCAGGGACATATATGAACATAATTACAAGCGAGAGAGAATTCTCGTAGGAAATTCGCCGACTTCACGTAGAATACAAACATTCTTCTAATTGAAACTGTGCCTGATACGATCGTGTGCACGGAAGCGTGAAGAACAAGTGTAAAGTTTTTAGTCAATTCATTTAAAAGGACATTTTTTTATTGCTATGTAGGTAGACGAGACAACTTGATTGTTAGTGGTTACTGTCGCTGAAGTCGTGGTGGCCGAGTGGTCGAAGCGCTTCCTTCCGAACGGGAGGTCGCGGATTCAAAACCGGCTGGCCTCTACCTCTAAATCTAAATGTGAAAAAGATTTATGTGCAATTTTTCACAACACCACTGGTTAAAAACAGTGAAGGAAACCATCGTGAGGAAACCTGCATGTCGGAAAAGGGTTCTAAAAATCCTTCTAAAAATGTGCAATCCCCAATCCGCACTGGGCAAGCGTGGTGTACTAGCTCCAGTCGAATATCTGAATACTTCATTTGTGACGCAGACGAAGTTGCGATGGTCGACTAGTATATTAATAAATTATTTAATTAGTGTCAAAATTAACAACTTATTCTTTATATCAAGCACAATATTTTAGGTCTTCTAATTAAGGCCTGAAAACATCTTGAATAAATAATAGTGTTCTTCAGATTTTTTACTCAGAATTTCATTAAAATTACAATCAAGCTTTAGACTGAAAGAGTTACGTGTTTGGACTTAATTAATAGAAAATTCTGGACAAAAAATACTTGTGTTATTAGAGAATTTTATTAGTTGTTTGAAGGCGTGGTCTTGGTTTAGTGGTGAAGGCTAAGGATTAGTATTTTAAACATGTGCGGTTTTTTTTTATAATTTGTGTTATTTCAACGGTATGAAGATAAGTGAAGTTTTTTCAATAGAATAATAAAATAAATAAAATAAAATAAAAAAGCCTTTATTCCATTAACTCTTACTAACTAGTTAAACTACTAATAAAAATATTTGAATCTTATAACTAATCACAACAAATTATTGACTTAATTAAAAAGTAGCTTTAGAAATATTATTGTTTCATTAATTCTGGAGATAAAAGCCTTTAATGGTGTAGGCCTCCCCCTTTTCCTTTGACCAGCTGCGATTTCGTGTTTTCTGCATCCAGTCAGGTCCAATGATCTGGTTAAAAACGTCTCGCCATCTCCTCTTTTGGCGACCTCTATTTCTTTTGTTGGTACCCATCCTCTATAACAGACCGAAGAATAAAAAAAAAACAAGACATTACCAATAGAATAATACGAAGTGGTAAATATTTCGCTGTTATTTATATCTTTAGACATATCAGTCTCCCTCAACATAATTGTAGTTATTTTATTTTTATTTTTTTGTTACCGAATTGGGAAATAAAGATATATTCGATTTGATCTGTTTCAATGACAATAACTGTTCTTAAACTTTAAAAAAATCTTCTTAAATCTTCATAAATTTTTAGTTCTATTTTAATTTTTTAAGTTTGTGCTACGTGTGGTGTGTGAAGTCGTGGTGGCCGAGTGGTCGAAGCGCGTCCTTCCGAACGGGAGATCGCGGGTTCAAAATCGGCCGGCTTGTACTTCTAAATCTAATGTGAAAAAAAAGTTTGTGCAATTTTTCACAACACCACTGACTAAAACAGTGAAGGAAAACATCGTGAGGAAACCTGCATGTCGGAAAAGGGTTCTAAAAATTCTTCGAAGATATGTGAAGTCCCAATCCACACTAGGCAAGCGTGGTGGACTATGCCTAATCCCTCTTCTGACGACACTTGAGCCCAACAGTGGGCAGTAATGGGTTGGTACAGGTACAGGTGCTACGTGTTCATGAGAGAATTTCATACCAACCTTTAATATCTTCAATGATAAAAAAATAAATATAAATTTTGTTCTAATGCGAGAAAAAAATAACGAAGCATCAAAGTCGAGTCTCACAAATTGTACCTATTCATGTACTCTCAAGCGTGACGCGTGACGTAATTTCGCAAAAATATACTCAACGACCCCAGTTACATTGTATAAAATTTCAGTCTAATATCAGTACACATGTTTTTTTTTTTTAGTTGGAGGAAATCACCGGTACTTCACCCGCCCCGCGGATGGGGTATGTGGGAGTTGAACCGCACTAAAACCTACAACCGCTCACACTTAGCGTCCGAACCCCGGCTGAGGCCAGAACCCAGCACGGGGTTTTGAGGGGCGGCGCGACGCGTTACGCGCTACGGCACTCTTTCCCGTCGCGGCGATACGGCCACCGGTCAGTACATTACATGTGGATGTGTAGGTATGAGAAGATAATAAAAAGTTTAGATTTCTTTTTCAGAACTGTGTTTTCAGCAATCAGCATCACGGGAGGTTTCTTTATCACTTAAGAGCAGACAAATCTGTCTACGCTCTTTCTCATACGTTAGCCTTTACCACTGGAAATTGAACTCACATGTCGATATACCACATTAACAGTATCGATCTTACAATCAGATTATTGATAGATAGATAGATGGAATATTCTTTATTGTACACCAATCAAAAAAAAATGTAACATTTTAGAATAGTACAATCGGCGGTCTTATCGCTGATAGAAATTTCTTCCAGACAACCGTATGGCGGACCAAAAGTAAAAAACAAGGTATTATATATTTGCGGTGTACCTACGAAAAATTAAAATCAAATGAAAAGAAAATGTATTATTATAAATGATTAAAGGTTATATGATTTATGTTTTAGAGAATGGCAGAAAAGAAACAATTATAAAACATAGTAATAATAAGACAATAACATTGATACACAACACACACAACCATACACACCCAGGTGTCTACATTTTCAAATAATAATCCCTCAACATACTTTTGAAAGTGGTCAAGTTTTTTACACGTCTTAAAGTTGCCGGTAGTACATTCTACATATTCCGTAGATTTGATTTTTCTTTCGGTGAACACTAGATTCCACTTACAGGACAGTTTGAAGTCATCACCCCCATTGAAAGCGCTATGCCGTGTTTATGGTGCTTGCCAGTGTTGAAATATCGGGATTGCCCATTTAATAAAAACCGTGATAAGAACCTCTTTAACAATTGTGTATATTATAACTTTTCTTTATTTAAAAAAAAGTATTATGATAGCATAAAATAAATCTACAGACAACTTACACATCAACACACATAAAAGACAAGCCAAATTGTATCAGCAAAATTCACCAAACGACCTCAATTTCATCAAATATCAGGTATTCCAGTAAAAAATCAAGCATATATTCTCAAGAATGAGAAATGTTTTCATCATTTTCCTTCGCCGATGTCTATCAAAGTAAATACGCTTCGTAAACACTTTGTTAACCGCTGATTATTATTGGCAGACGTTTATGAGGCGCGGGAGAAGCGCTGTATTGTGGTTTTTGCAAATCATAATATATTTGAGTTTTATGTAGAATTTTTTGCAGATGCTTGACTTCACTATAGATAGACTCGTATAAGAGTAAGAGTGTGAGTGTATTCGGTTATAATTGTATTTTACTTTGAAATTTAAGAAAAATATTTTCATGATTTTAAAATAGTATAAATTAATAAAATAGTAAAAAGTATACGGTAAATTTATGAAAAGTATCATTGCAAAATCAGTGATGATAGATAGAATAGAATGGAGGAAACTTTATGCATGAAGTTTAAATAAGTAAAGGCAAAAAAGGTACTGTATACATATGCCACAAGCATGTGCTATAAAATTAACACCAATTCTGATTTGAAACGAAAAGCTACATGAAAAGTAATCTACTACCTCCTTATTATTATATTTTTTGTTATAATCTAATGATGCCCAAATGTCATGACGGGAATATCACTAAGTGGTAAATAACTCACCTGTCATACTATAACTGTAAATAAGTATATTCCTTTTATTTGTTTTATTTCCCTTTGAACCTCAAGAGCTACTTGACTTTTGATGTAGGTACCTATTATCTGTCCTTCTGTGAAATTATAATTCTGGATACACTGAACAAAAAATACTTTTACAAAATTCGGTATCAATTTTGTAAAATGATACTTTGAGATGTGAAATTCCATTTTATTAGGTTAATATTTCCATAACTACAGAACGTATACTCTGAAGATATAAATCTACTTTATATTATACGTGCTTCAAATAAGTTTTATAATTATTGACTCTATGAGAACAGAATACTAAATAAGTAAATTAATATTCCGTCAAATCAAGTTAAATGTTTCAGTTGTTTCAAATTATAATTTTATATATACCACAGTGTCAATATTCATTCATTAAAAAGATGCCTCTTTAAGCGATATAACCTGTTAATTTTAATACCGGATTATAAAATTTACCTACTTTATTTTGACTAATTATTAAATCTCGCAATCCAAGAGCTTTAAAAAATGCTATTGTTTCATTTACTCTGACCCGCAATGGTTCCGAGAATTTTATATTTTTTAACACACATAGGTCTATCTTTACGATCATGATAATTGGTGACACGACTTTGAACAAAATATCTTCATAAATTTCTAACATTCGCTGTTATCTACATCACTTACACAAATAACATGGTAAGAACCCGTTTAACAGTTGTGTAAGTGATAACCTCAATCAACTAAAACTAGCAGTACTTACATTCTAACCTATAAAATATAACTTATATTTATTTCCCAACGATCAAAGACTCATTTGTACTCGTAAACACTTTGTAAGCCGTCTTCCATTTTCGGTAGACGTTTATGAGACGGCCGAGACGAGGGACCCAACGTATGATTTATTTCGAACCAAAAAAAAAGTATATTTATAAAAATACTAGCTGACTCGCGCAACTTCGTCTGCACCGAAAAAAAAAAATGAGGGTTGGACTACCCCTAACATTTAGGGGATGAAAAATAGATGTTGGCCGATTCTCATAGGTACCGGATAAGCACAAAAAATTTCATCAAAATCGGTCGAGCCGTTTCGGAGGAGTTCAAGTTCGAACACCGTGACACGACAATTTTATATATTAGATTTTCATTTTGCTGAGTGTTAGACGAAATCGGAAATTGGCTTCTCGAAGCTACCGTTTTTTTCTTTAGCCTTTTGATATTTTTATTCGATTTGGAATTTAAGTTTAATATTTTTTGTAGCTACGTCTTTTTACTTTGTGGCAGTGATTTTGTTTTGTTTTAGCTTTAATTTCCTGTAGCCAAATGGTACTATAGTGGAGTAATAAAAATCACTGGAATAGTGAAAATAAAATTAATGTCAATTAATAGCTTTGTTCTGGAGTGGCGGCCACGAACCGGTAAGCGCAACGTTAGTAGACTCCCACAAGATGGACCGACGATCTGGTCAAGATCGCGGGTGGTCACTGGATGCAGATGGCGCAGGACCGGTCGATGTGGCGAGGTTTGGGGAGGCCTATGTCCAGCAGTGGACGTCTGTAGGCTGATGATGATGATGATAATGAATAGCTTTCATTTGTTTTACTTGCAAGCTCATACAAATATGGCCGTTACACAGGAACAGAATCAACAACCAATTTTTTTAATTATGCACCTTGTCTCTTATTCTTTTCTTACGTTGATCCTATATCAAATATGTTTTACTGGCGATCAGGGAACTTTGAAAGAAAGATATATTATTTTTAATTTTAACTTACCTACTGCCTAAAGGTTAGTTTTATCTTAACAAGGTTTTTTTTTAGTTGGACGAAATCACCGGAATATGTGGGAGTTGAACCACACTAAAACCTCAAACCGCTCACACTCAGCGTCCGAACCCCGGCTGAGGCCAGAACCCAGCACAGGGTTATGAGGGACGGCGCGACGCGTTACGCCCAAGGCACTCTTTCCCGTCGCGCCGCCCCTATCTTAGCAAGCAAACATAACCTATCTAATAGTCAGTGACGTTGAAAGGTAGATTCATCAATTTAACTACAATTTTTTTCTAAAAGTTAAATATAAATGTACCTCCATTTTACAAACAATTTTCATAAAATCTATTCTAAATATTCTAAACTTTAAATTCTAGCTGCATAAGGCGATTTTAATACTGTTTCTTCATACCTCCGTTGTATACGAGTATCACGATCCGGAAGGCAATATGGAAGCCCCGAATTTCAAGTTTAATATCACGATAACCTCCGAAGCTAACCTGTTTCTATGCTGAATCGACGAAATAAGCATTTAAATTTATGTAAATAGTACTTAACAGTAATGAAATGTAATTTTGTTTTCGTTAACGTTACAGCGATGCTTATTTTTAAGCGTTTGTGAATATTTTTATAGGATCTTGAAGTTTATAAAAAAGAAAACGATCGACAATTTTCAAGAATACCTATGTAATACACAAGTAGAGATCTTTATCAAATTTATCATATAAGATAACGTCAAAAGTATCTTACTTAAAAATTCAAACATTTTAAAATCTTATGGATTTGTTTAGCCCCGCTATTCAGCAGCCAGGTCGGCATTTCCAAGTTGGGGTATAGCAATAGAACTATGTACCAAGTTTTGAGATTGCCTACCTGCTCGCCCTTGGACCATGGAGTGTTATTCTTTAAAAACATAGCTCCAAAAGAATTGAATGAAAAACAAGTTTGAAAACATGCAAATAGGTACTAGCTATAAAATGACTCAAGACTAGATTATTCCAGATAAAAAAAACCTCCACTTCAAACCAAACAAACTGTCATCGATAAAATTCTTTTATAACTCCCACAAAAGACTATTCCAAAATAAAGAAATGTCGCAACATTTCGGGCGCGCGAGTACATTCGAAATCTTTTATGTAGATTCTGTGTATCCACGTTAATCTGAGAGCAGCCGAGGTGTAACGGTTTTATACAATGGAAAGGCTCAAAGAAAAATCGCCTCAAGATTTTCCGTTTATCCGGCTTTTACAAATGCGGATAGATACCTTTAAACTGAATGTGTTGTGGAAAGTTTTATGTAGAATAGATAGTACGATAAAATGAATATGGTTCGATCAGTTTTCGGTGTTTCCCGAGCGTTAGTTACCTTGCTCATAGACTTCTACAATTCGCGATCTATCTTGACGAAATTTCTTCAAGCCTCGTTTGAAGAAGGACCAGTCAGTCAGAAAATACCAAGGAGGTTAAGACAAATGTCGCGTCACAACGTTCAAAACTATGTTCATTATCAGTTTGCGTCATTCCGGATCCAAATGTACAATTTTGCCGTCTATAATTATTCTTTTCTTTTTTTCTTTTTATTGCAAGATAAACGAGCATACGGCCCACCTGATGGTAAGCGGTCACCGTCGCTCATGAACCTCTGCAATGCCAGGGCCGTTATCTATCGCCTACCCATACAAGACTTTTCTTAAACCTCGTTTAAAGATGAACATGTCATAGCGCTCCGGAAACACTGGGAATTACAGACTGGGTTGAGATTTAAAAATAAAACTTACAGTTTAACTACCCTTAAATAAAATCCGTTCTTTGTAATTAGAGATTTTATCACGTACTTACTTTACAAAATTAGATCTTAGTTTCAAGATCGTTAAAATTTAAAATCACATTAAAAACTTTTTAACGTTCCGACCGCATTGCAGCGGACATCACAAGGTTGCATAATTCATTACCTTGCAACTAGGTTCCCAGGTGTGCTATCGAAATTTTGCCAAGTAGCCATTTTAAAAACGAGGTATTTAATTCTACTGTATTTATGGAATGGTTTGTTTTCAGTAGGTTTTGATGATCATGTTTTAGTCGAGAGGGGGCATTTGTATTGATGTTTTTTTAAAACTCATTTACCTAGATGTGATAAGTTGTATTCGAATTTAAAAATCCTTGTTCTTGTGGGAATATACAGGGTGTCCCAAAACTGTGCGACATGAACCGAAAGTACCGTAAATATTAGAGGTTGTCTGAAAATCGAGCCAACGAAATCGGAAAATTAAGTGTAACGAACAGCAATTCATAATTTATAAATAACATTACCTACTTACTATTGTATCGATTTCACATGGATTAGACTGTTTTTCAATGTAATAATTTATCACACAATATATAATTATGGCACTTCCTCTGTTGTGGCCAAAAACATTTTACAACAATACTTCGGGGTCGGAGCGACGGGAAAGAGTGCCGAGCGCGTAACGCGTCGCGCCGTCCCTCCAAACCCCGTGCTGGGTTTTGGCCTGAGTGTGAACGGTTGGAGGTTTTAGTGCGGTTCAACTCCCACATACCGGACATCCCCGCCCGGGGCGGGCATTTCCTTCAACTAAAAAAAAAAACAACAATTCTTCATCTTAATAATACACGCATTTCCTTGTTCCGCTCTTAGGGAAAAATGCTTCGCTAACGAACCTTGACAAATGAAATTATTTCTCAACAAGTATAATGTTTTTCGAGCTATGCTCTTAAACAAAAACACTATAAAATAGCTTTCACTGTAAATAGTTATTTGAAGTTATGACGCGACTCCAAACACTCGACAAGTTTGATTAATTTTGTCTGGAACTAGCTGGAATTTAATTTAATTTCGTCGAAATAGGAAAATAAACAGCGGGGAGCTCGTATCTTTGATTAAACATCGTAAATGAGGGATCATAGTGTATATTAAGATTGTGATTCATAGTTCTTGATGTACCTAGTTAGGTCAGAATTTAGCTTATAAGGTAAGTTTAACTATTATGTTAAAGTATGCACACAGTACAGTACACAAATTTTAGTATGCATGGTATATATAATTACTGAAGAGTTATACCTTAATAAGCTATGGAATATTCATGGGTGCTATGACATCTTCTTCAAACAACGTTTGCAGAGAGTCTTAAAGAGTAGACCATCGGAAGCAAACCCGCAGTGTCTCCTGATATTACAAAGATTCATGAGCGACAGTAACCACTTAAAATAATGGTGCATTATTACCCCATCTATCTGCATAAATAAAAGTAATCCATTGATGTTTAACTATCATTGTTACAGAGTACGTGAAGATGTAGAAGAGATGCCTGCGCCGGCAACGGCGGCTCTTTTGATTGCCGCACTCGCTGCTCTGCCTTGCAGAGGTAATAATTCAACTAAATACGAAAAAAAAACTTGAAAATACAGGAAATTTGCATATTGAAAAAGGATCTCAAAATTCTTCAAAGATTTATGATGTCCCTAATCAGTATTGGGCGAACACAGAGGGCTATGCTTGGTCTCTACTGAGGAGACCAGAGACCAGCAGTGGGCAATTAAGGACTGTTACAGTTACAGTTGAAATGTTGCCTAGCTAATAGACCGATATGTCACATTCTTGGAACTATCATATTGTTTCAGTCTAAGCTATTGGACACATTTGGACTTCCATATGGTCCGCAGATGGGGTACTTAGGACTTGAACCGCATTTCAACCTCCTTTCATCCGTATCTCAGCTGACAAACCCCAGTGTGCGAACACAAAGCTCATGAGATATCACCTCGCTCCCAGTGCGTTTCGTAATCGCAACATAGTGATTGAAATTACACTAGTTACACGTTTACCAAGTAAATAATAATAAAATAAGACGTGTTATTGACGACCAATCCTTTAATTACAAGCCGCCGATCCAAACAAACAGTAAACACACACCTACCTGCCCTTTTATATGAATAACGATTCCAAAGTCCTCTGCTTGACTTTAACAGGTATAAAACAACAAACAATTGTTTTAAAATTGGTTGTATCAGAAATATTTCAGCTGAAATAACTCGATTATTCTCTCTTGTTTGCTACTAAGAATTGTTTTCTATCAAAGGCTTCTTGTAAATGTTTGAACGTTTCAAAATATTTTCTTAACGCGCTTCCACCAAATTAAATTGCAAATTCCGTTGGGCTCCCGACTTGTGTTTCTAAAGCTCCCTTATTATATCTTAATTCTATAAAGATACTCAAACATTTTTAATTAGTCTTTCCGGGGGCTTCTTTCGCGTAATGAAAAACGAAGTGTATTCTAAATGAACCCTTTTAAGCATTTCTTGGGTCAAAAGGTTTTCATCTAAATCAATAGAGCATTTTTTTTGTCGCAATTATTCTGTTCATTTCACAAGAATTACTTTTTTTGTATATTCGCTCTAAAAAAACTGTTTTTTGTTGTCAATAAATACAACCATTTCGCTGAAGTCCAAAACAAATGAACAAACCCAATGCTTTAAAAATGTGTATATTTATTGAAGCTTAAATAAAATATGTTTTTCAGGTACGGATGCCAACGGCTCCAGTGTGCTGAACGAAACGAATAACTTCCAACAGGCCGACTCTCAGCCTACCATAAACATACTTTACCAAATGCTCCACACATACCCAAATAACTACAATCAAACGAAACTCCACGATAACTTAAACTACACTAGTCTTAATCCAATACATAATTTTAACTTATACAGTAATCCCGAAGATAATATTAAGAATACAGTTGATTTAAATATTAATGATAGTGAAGTTAAACCAAATACAACATATGAGGGTGCCAACGTTATTGTGAATGATGGAAAGAAGAATAGAAAGAGAAGAGTAGTGAAAATCATTCGTATTGATGAAGTAACAAGTGCTATTAGTATTGAGACTACCACCATGGCTCATATATCACCAGTGGTTATGGAAAGGAAGAAAAAACCAGGTGAAACTGGATCAAGTGCTCCTTTACTGAATTATATATTCGATGCATATTCTAATACGCATCATCATAGGAATGAAAAGTGAGTATGAAATTTTATAGCTGCTATAATTCTTCACAATTAAAGGTAAATTGTAGCATAAGCAAACATTTAGTGAGTTTTTAATGGTTTATGCTTTTTTTTTTATTGCCACGCAGGCAGATGAGCTAACGGCCCACCTGATCGTAAGCGGTTACCGTCGCTCATGGACCTCTGCATTGCCAGAAGACAATGCGGGGCCGCTGTCTACGGCCTCCCCTTAAGGACTCTCTTCAAGCCTCGTTTGAAGAAGGACAAGTCATAGCTCTCGGGAAACACCGAAGAGGGGAGCTCATTCCTTAGCCAGATGGTGCGTGGCAAGAAAATATTCTTGAAACGGACCGTGGATGACCGCGGTGGTTCCAAATAATAGGGATGAACTCCACCTCGCCGACGGTTGGTGCGATGATAGAAGGGAGATGTTGGTATCATCTCGAACAATTCCTCCGAACACTCCCCGTGGAACAGCCGGTACAATATGCTGAAAACATTAATTTGTGTTTTGTATATATTTTACATTTCTGTTACAATTGTTATTCTTGTTCTGTTTTCATTACAAAAAAGATTGTCTATAGTATAATTTTTGTTAAATATAAATTGATTCTTCATGCAATCTTTTATCTTGATCTTGGGGATTTTTAATTAAAAGAAGAAAGTAATAAATCAGATTTATGGTTAGCTTAATTGCTTTGTACAGGAAAAGGAATCTTCACAATTGCATGAAATATTATCTGCTCAATTTTACCATTATCAGAAACCGGAAGGCAAAACCGACATTTATTAGCTATTACGGAGATTACTGTTAAGATGATAGTACCTATATTTATCTTTATTACTTCATCAAGGTATTAATATTATTTGAATATTTTATCTTGCAATCATTTCAGATTGTCTTTTGTTAGATTTGAAGTAATATTTTACTGTTATTAAAATTTGTGCATTTAATCTCCTCACAACGAAACTGTTACCCATGCCTACTTACAATTTTCTGAATCCTTTTTCTATTTAAAAAGAGAATGAGTCATTGGAGTAAAAATATTTATTGAAATGTTGGGTAATAAAAATATTCAGACACTCGCGGTTTTCTATAATACTTTCATGCATTTTCAAAGGGTTCTTACCACGATATTTAATTAATTGAGTTGTCTCGATATTTCAACGTTGTTGCAAACGTCATAATGACGAGTCTTCTCGTGGTAAGAACCCCTTGAAAATGCATGAAAGTATTATTTTGGGTAATTTTTATCTTCTAAACGACATCTTGTATCCCCAGTCCTTCTCAGGACGTTAGCTATTATTATCCGAACTAGTAGTAGCTTTAGGTATAACGTCAACAATAATGATCTTTCATCATTAAAAACAAAGTATTTCACAAAGCAAAGGGGGCGGCGCGACGGGAAAGAGTGCCGTGGGCGTAACGCGTCGCGCCGTCCCTCATAACTCCGTGCTCGGTTCTGGACTCAGCCGGGGTTCAGACGCTCCCACATACCCCACCCGCGAGGCGGTCGGGGATCCGGTGATTTCCTCCAACTAAAAAAGAAAAAACTATACTGCAACAAAAATAAGACTAACATTCTAAGAGACCTATAAGAACATCTGATTGACTTTTGACTTGTTGAAGTTCCAGCCACATTCAAAATGTTTTAGAAATTTCAACAAAAACAGCATGAAGCGCGTACGATAAACTTTAAACCACTTTCCGGATTGTTGCGAGCAATTTTCGTTTTCCATTTAATATTTTCCTTTCAGTTATTGTTTTGTGTAAAACCAGTGGGATTGTTTACGTGTAATTTCGATTTTTGGAACGAAGTTCCTTATCGCGCATTGTGAAAGCTAGACGGAAAAAAATCTTACGAAAAGTTGTCACGACACTTTTTTGTTTTAGATGATTATCGCTAGATGGCGCTGTGATCAAAATCTTTTAAAACACGTTCCTTATCGCACGTTACGTTAGGAAAAAAAATAAAAGATATCTTTTAATCGAAAGGAACTTCGTTCTATTCGAGTATCCCATGACACCTCTCAAGTTTTTTTGTTTGATAGAAAGGTTTTTATTATGCCCTTTGACATAAAATTAATCTTCAACATTTGTCTTTTGATGTCGTTTGAGGATAATGTTAAAGAAAAATGTAGTTTAATATCTTGTGTTTTTTTGAGTACATGAATAAACTCTTATTTAAATGTACAATATTTTTCATCAAATTTTTCATGTTTAATTTTTAGTTGATTTACAAAACAGTTTTGAAGATGTATTTAAATCAGGAATTTTGTGATAAAAATATTTTGCTTAACAGCGCTATGACCCTCTTTAAACGAGGTATAAGAAAAGTCGTGTATTGGCCACCCTGGCATTGCATAGACTCATGAGCGAATACCACTTACCATCAGGTGAACTATGTGCACATTTTTATTGAAATTTCGTTTTATGAATTATTTCTCTTCTTTCTTCTTTCACTATTCAAAGACGATTGAAATAATTCAAAAGTCGATGCTTAAAAAAAATAGGTTCTATTCTAATATAATTATCCGTGAGGCTGGACTGCCCATTATCATATAGGTGAACGTTATTGCACAATAATCACATTGTTAATTTGATATCATTTGTATGAACTGGGATCAATGACTACTGGTTTTATCTCCTAACAACTATTGACTCATTGTAAGGTCTGATATAAATAAATAATAAATAGACACAAAATTTGCTGTCAGAATATTCACTGTTTCTCATTAAAGTTTATTCTACAGAGCTGGTGATGGAAACAGTATATATGCTGCTGCAGCACCCGAGATTGAAGCTCTCGTTGGATCCACAGCACATCTCGACTGCAAGGTCGACGCCTTACACGATAAACTGGTAATAAGTATGTTTCAATAGTTAATTTATGAAGCTTTCCTGAATTTTTCGGTCTTTCTGGTAGAAAAAAATCTGGTCTGTATACTCATTCTTTTTACCATAAATCCAAAGCATGTTTCTTTCTAAATCACACTTTCTTTCACGTGCACGAACTAGTTCAAATAGATTGTTAAATACATAAATGAAAGATTTACTTCTTATCCTAATAAATTACATTACAAAGGATGTTATTGTTCAATGCCACCAGGGATGGTCTTGAAGTCTTAAGAATTGAAATGGCAATTTTTTAAAAAGAGTTTCTTCACATTCCGTCATTTCCGAAAAGAAACACAACAGTATTCAAAGATTTTTGACAATTCTCTTGCTACACTATATAATATTCCTTATAAAACCTTGTGTAAGATTTAAGAATTATTTTCTTCTTATTATTAATTATTACTCGAAATCCGAACTCTTATAATGACTGAATTAATGAAAGATTATATACAAATTACAATTCCTATTACAGTTGTAATTAGCAATCCGGATTAACAGTAGCCCTCGCTTGAAATCAAATCCGGGCTCCAATTAAATTTAATTTCCTTAATTCGATTATTTTGCTTAGTGTTGACTACTGGGACTAATAATTATATTAATAAGTATTTCAATATCGCTGGGTAATAATTGAAATAATAATATTAAGTAGCTTCCACCAACATCTAGAGAAACTTTCGCTCCCCGGCTGGGGAAAGGGCCTGATTCAGAAGGCGGTCGTTCTTGACACGGCGCGTATTGTGAGGAGGTTCCTTCTCTTGAGCCTTGACCACTGATGGCTTGGGTCGTAGACCTCGTCTTTAGTGGCCCTCTGTTTTTTATATTGTATTTTTAAATTTTATCTACTTATTTTTTTTTTAAATATATAATGTAAAAAATAAGTGAAAATAAATGAATAAGTATAATATTATGTACATTAGAACGGTATAATATAAACGGTGGATTTTGTAAATAACTTACAAATGATTTTTAGGTTTCTTTTCCTTTTAATTGGATCTGAAAAACATCTACATCACACGGTAGTACTGCTAACAATATTGTTTTTTCTCAAGGTGTCGTGGGTTCGTCGGAAAAGTGACGAGGATCCAATGGAGCTACTCACAACAGGAACTCAACAGTACACAGCTGATGACAGGCAAGTCTAATTTTCATATTATATTTGACGCAGCATCTTCAGTTAAATATCCTTTTTCATTAAAAAAGTTTTTAAAGATAGGTCATAAAGAGGTCGTAGAGGTTATGCAACCTTTACAACGTCAGGGGACACCCACTTGACGTCGTAATGGTCCATGAGCGACGGTAACTTCCAATCGGGTGACCCGTTAGCTCGTCTGCCTAAATGACAACAAAAAATCTTGTTAAACTTCACTTACACTATTACTAAACGGGTTCTTACCACGATTATTTAATGGTTAAGGAAGCTATTGAAATTGCTAGGAATAGCACTTTTAATCGGGGTGACGGCTTCAAACTATCCTGTATGTGGAATCCAGTGTTAGACGAAAATAAAGCCAAAAAATCTAGTTACGAGACGGCAGCCGATACTGTCGACCTTCCAACCCACTTCGAGCAGCTGGTCCCTCGACTTGTGAGGACGGCCGGCCATCTTGGTCGGTTGCTTCCGAACATCGGGGGACCCAGCCACGCAGTGCGCCGCCTCTACGCGGGGGTAGTGCGCTCGATGGCCCTGTACGGTGCGCCCGTTTGGGCCGAGCCTCGTACTCGGGCAACTTTTGCCCGATACTTGCGCCAGCCACAGCGCATCGTAGCCATCAGGGTCATCCGCGGGTACCGCACCGTCGCGTTTGAGGCGGCGTGCGTGCTGGCGGGGACGCCGCCCTGGGAGTTGGAGGCGGAGGCGCTCGCTGACGATTATCGTTGGCGATGCGACCTCCGGGCTCGGGGCGTAGTGCGTCCCCTGCGGGAAGCTGTTCGGGATCGGAAGGCCCAATCTCGGCGTTCGTAATGGAATCGTGGGAGCGACGCATCGCTAACCCCACTTGGGGTCTGCGGACCGTCGAGGCGATCCGCCCCGTCCTAAAGGATTGGGTGGGTCGTGGCGAAGGACGCCTCACCTTTTGGGCGGTGCAGATGCTGACCGGGCACGGGTGCTTCGGGCGGTATCTGCACCGCATTCAGGTGGAGCCGACGACGAGGTGCCATCACTGTATAGGATATGACCAGGACACACCGGAGCATACGCTCGCTGTCTGCCCCGCATGGGAGCAGCAGCGGTGTGTCCTGGTCCGACAAATAGGACCGGACTTGTCGCTCCCGGGCGTCGTGGCGTCGATGCTCGAGAGTGGCGAGTCCTGGAAGGCGATGCTCGACTTCTGCGAGTCCACCATCTCGCAGAAGAGGGTGGCGGGGAGTGCGAGGGAGAGAATTTATTCTTCTCTCCGCCCCGCAACAACCCGCCGCCGTCGAGCAAGGGGTCGGAACCGGGATCTCGCCCAGAATCTGGCCCCTTAAGAGTTTCGGGTCCCCAACGCATGTGAGTGCGAGCGGGGACCCAAGAAGGTGTCGTGTCTCGCTCAGCACGCCCTTGCGTTAGAGCATCCGGAGGATGGCGGACCGCGCTCCCCGACCCACGCTGGTTCTGACCCAGCGGGGTATTCCGTGGGAGGGTGACACGCGGTCCAGCCATCTTGGCGGGCTTCGGATAGCCCGCCGACCGAGAGAGCCGGTGGCCGTATCGCCGGCGGCTGCCGGTTCGGCGTCCGGGGGCGGCGTGACGGAAAAGTGTGCCGAGAGCGTTACGCGTCGCGCCGTCCCACAAAACCCCGTGCTGGGTTCTGGCCTCAGCCGGGGTTCGGACGCTGAGTGTGAGCGGTTGGAGGTTTTAGTGAGGTTCAACTCCCACATATCCGGTGATTTCCTCCAACTTAAAAAAAAAAGCCGATACTGTCAGTGTAGTATGTCGAAATGTGCGTTCGAGTTCCAGTGGTACCGGCAAACGAACGAAAAAAGGGGAGACAGATTTGTCTGCTCTTAAATGACCTACCCGCAGTTCCTCAGTCTTCCCGTGATCATGGCGCTTGAAACAGTGCTGAAATATCAGGACCACTCAATTAAAAAGAATCGTGGTAAGAACCCGTTTAGTAATAGTGTAAGTGATGTAGATAACCGCGAGTGTTTAAAGAAACTTGTTAAACTTAACTTAAACTATTATTCATACAACTCAGTACATTCACCGGGCCACACCCGAGGTTACATTATTTGTCGACGCATCACAGAACGTGCACGACGTTATTTCACATACCCCTCCCAACATAGCTTTGTACTCGTCATATCACAGCATGGTGTACCATGAATGATACTTAACATTAATCTTCTTTTTCTTATATAAAAATGAATTGCTGTTCGTTAGTCTCGCTAAAACTCGAGAACGACTGAACCGATTTGGCTTATTTTAATTTTAATTTTAATCTTATATATAAAAATGAATTGCTGTTCGTTAGTCTCGCTAAAACTCGAGAACGACTGAACCGATTTGGCTTATTTTAATCTTAAAATATTCGTAGAAGTCCAGGAAAGGTTTAAACGGTGAGAAAATTTCCTTATGTGACGCAGACGAAGTTGTGTGGGCCAGCTAGTCTTATATAAAAATGAATTGCTGTTCGTTAGTCTCGCTAAAACTCGAGAACGACTGAACCGATTTGGCTTATTTTAATCTTGAAATATTTGTAGAAGTCCAGGGAAGGTTTAAACGGTGAAAAAAATTCCTTATGTGACGCAGATGAAGTTGTGTGGGCCAGCTAGTCTTATATACTTTCTCAGTTCGTTCTACATACAATTTAGAGTGAAATACAGTCTCTCATGAAATTGTATATTGTAGAACATTTGAGAAAATTAGTCCTAAGGTTTCTAGTTATCTTTTAGTGAAATCTTGTACACGTGTAGGTAAAAGTTTCGGTAGCCCGAGATTAACGCCCACGGTAAAACATGAATACACAGAACTAATAGTATTCAGAAGTCAAGCTAACTTAATTTTAGTACTAATGCTCGTAATCGACACAAGTTATCGAGAAGAAACCTGCGTGTTGGAAAAGGATTCAAAAAGATGTGTGAAGTGCCCATTCCCCACTCGATAATTGTGTAACTTCTACTAAACATCAAAAATAGGGTACAAATCCTACAGTACTGTAGTCCACGCAAATATCGCTATTTTAAGTAATTTCGTAGTTGTAGTGGTAGGAATGTAAAGTACATACTTTTGAAAAGTCTTTAGTATAAATTTAAGCTCGAATTTGTGTACATTTTGGCTAGTGACTTGTTTTTTCAAACCCGTATCGTCTACTAAAGCTGTATCTGTTGAAGCCTATATTGTCATTCCTCAACCACGCGTTAGTTTTTGATTTCTGTAGACATTCTGTGACAGGAAATTCTCGTGATGAAGCACAAACATCCTGGTACGTGTTCAAGTTGTGAGATCTAGTTGTCAATAGTGATAAATGTTAGGTTTTGATTTTCGATTGTCTTCGTATATTTGGTGAATTGTCGCAATTTGTATTGTTAGATCTTGTATTGGGTTGGACATTTCTGTGTTTTATTTTTATTCGCTATTTGTTTGTAAAATATTGTACTGTATTTACTCGTGCCCACTGTAAGACCGGGTTAGGTTTCCTCTGTAGAAGTTGTATGGAGCAAGCTTAATCCTCGAGTTGCCTGATATAGACATAGACATAGACATACGTTTATTTGTGTGTAAAAAAAACAACATACAGACACATATTTAAGAGTTAACAATAGAGTGATATGGATCAAAGACATCAAATATGTTTGCCAATTGCCTTTTTTTTCAGTCTTTCCCTCTTTTACTTTTCTTTTACTGCTTTTTGTGGGTTGATGAGAGTTGAGAAGTGCAACCCATTATCATTGGCTGGCATTTGTGTTTTGTTTGATTATAATATTCTAACCTCATCTTGTAATTAAGTTGATTTTCTTAATTCGTATCGATGGCATCTAAAATGGCGTTTGAAAATGACCAGCTTAGGAGTTACAAAATCATGGGCCAAAGACTTTTCTGGCGTTCAAATTGCTACTTCTACAAACTATGCCATATGCGAGGGAATTTTAAGCATAATTCATCATTGCTCTTAATAGACTTTTTACATCAAAGCAAAAGTCAATAAATTTTGAAAAACAAAAGTTTTAAAGTTACCCGTTTTCTCTATCAGGAGATTCCGTTCCATTTCCCTTATACTTTCAGTAAATTTAATCTTAAACTTCTTAATGGTTTTATGATGTTTATGACTTTAATGATGAGCTTTGTATTATATTTAAATTGCTTTTGAAAACTCTAGGTATTATGAAATCGTAAATTGTACATAATTTAAGGTAGGTATGATGTCGCGATGTAGGTATGATGAAGTACCTATTTTACACAAAAAGTTTGCTTGGCAGGCATGCTAGTCTACGGCAAGTACTCATAAACTGTCGTAGGGGACACCGTGATCAAGGAGGCGGTTCCCCCGGGGCGAGGCCGCTCCATTGCACTGCGGAGTAGTTGACCCTTGCGATTACCCCTAATGTGGGTAACTCGGAGCGCCATTTTTGGTAGTGGGGACTGCTTATGCGTCCTGTCACCCCTACCAGCTTCGTGCCGGGTTCTGTCCCTGGCCGGGGATCGGACGTCGAGCGTGAGTGGCGGGAGGTTTTGGTGCGGTTCAACTCCCACATACCCCACTCGCGGGGCGAGTGGGTGTCCGGCGATTTCCTCCCGTCACAAAAAAAAATAAAAAAATCATAAACCTTTACAAGGATATTATAATGAATTAATCACCTATAGTCCGGTCAATTTAGACATCCAAGGTTACAATAATTCGCACTTGGCTGAATTTTGGTAGGATTGTTCAATACTATTATAAAGGAAATGTGAAAAGTCCTCATCGATCCGGCACGTGCAAAAAAAGTTACTCGGGGTCAAAGGTCCCAAAATTGGGTTTTTCGCGATTTTCAGCAAAATGGTAAGTTTTATCATAAAATTAGCTCAGACAAAAATTGTAGATCAGATAATTATCAATAAAAAATATCTTAATACTAGGGGTGTGCGAATAATTCGAACTTACGAATTATTCTGGAGTGAAAACACGTGTTTAAAACTGTTCTTTCTCGAGTAGAATATGAATACGATTTAGTTGCTGCTGAGGCTAAGTATCATTATGACTGCTTAAATTCCTTCTTAAGACCTAAAACTGTGGTTAAAGTCGGTCGACCGTAAGATGAATCTATGAATCTGGCAATGGAGGAAATATCTTATAATGATACAATAAGGTACGAAGCAGCTGCAGTTTTTCCTCGTCCTCCTCATGTCCTACGACCAGAAAGTGGCACACTTATTCAATACGTTGTAGACAATGCTGATATTAATGTAAATACGCTAGACGGTAATAATACGCTCCACATAATGGGTATTATTCAAATTGTTACTCCAAAAGATTCCGTTTTACTAGAAGAACTTATGCCACGAGTAAGAGAAGCTTTTTCAGCAAAAGATTTTCAGGCAAAAGCTCATGTGCCGATCCAGATCTATCAAAATGATGATATCTTTCAACTTTTTGAATCGTTATATCTCAAAAACGGTGGCTCTTAGGAAAAAAGTATTGAGACATTTTTTATTGATAATTATCTGATCTTCATTTTTGTCTGAGCTAATTTTATGATAAAACTTACCATTTTGCTGAAAAACGCGAAAAACCCGTTTTTGGGACCTTAGACCCCGAGTAAATTTTTTTGCACGTGCCGGATCGATGAGGACTTTTCACATTTCCTTTATAATAGTGTATTGAACAATCCTACCAAAATTCAGCCTAGTGCGAATTATTGTAACCTTACCCCTATTTTTTAGTCTAATTTGACCGGACTACTAGTATATTCTTATATTTTTTCATTTATATTTTCGGGGGCTTCGTTACCATCACCATGTTGTTACGAAGTTTAGAAGTGAAGGAAACAAACATCGTTTTAGAATCATGTCATGGATTTTAAGAAATTTTAGAATAGTACTTATCATTAAGTCGGAAATCTTATTTTAATATGGATGTGGTATTGCATAGTTCAAAATCCAATTAAAAGTGTTACACATAAAAAATGAAATAATATGCTGAATATTTTGATATTTCTGTCCACACATAGACCTTTAACATGGTGGATATTTCTCTTATGTATTTTTGTCGTTCAGGTACTCTGCCCGCTTCATCCCTCCAGACATATGGCGTCTGGAAGTAAGGGAAGTCCGTCCTACTGATGCGGCGCACTACGATTGTCAGCTGTCTGCTCATCCGCCAAGAACGGCGCGAGTTACACTCAGGGTTCCTGGTTAGTAGTTTTTATTATTGACGGTACAGTAGCGAAGGAATGTAAACTTCATCATCGGATGTAGACGGTTCTGAACAGGAATAATATGTAACCTCTTCCCATCAGAATGGGGTGGATGTTCTGTCGAAACCACTTTTTTTTTGGATTAGGATTAAACTTTTTTAATTATAATAGAATAGAATATTTTTTTATTCCAAGCAATTACAAATTACTTACACTAAACTATAACTAAATAACATTGCTAGGAAACGGCTACCGACTCAGCAATGTCGACAGCACCGAAAAAACGGTACTACGACGGTAAAAAACGGTAATAATGCAAATATGTATAGTAATACAGCAAGAGAACAATAGAAGAAAATTATGATGTAAATAATGTGAGGGAAAACTGCATAAGGAGGGTTCTGTTCAAAGAATTGTGGTTTCCACGACCTGTATTTGGTAATAATCGGCTTTTCCCCCTGTTTAGTAATAAAAAAACAGTGTTTTATTGTATATGAACAGTCGAACAGCCAAAGGTCGGCAGCAAACGACATTTTTAAATCTTTATCGAGATCTGACAACAATTTTATGAGATTAAGTTCTGAAATGATGTAAATACTCTCCTGCAGAGGTATCAGTAACAATTGTAGATGGTGCTGGAGCATCAGTTTCTGAGCAAGTTTGTGAGGTTGGCAGCACTGTGGCCTTACGGTGTGAAGTCAAAGGACTGAAGATGGAAGGTGGTCCATCGTTGTTATGGTACCGAAAAGATGATCTATTGAACGATGACACTACCAGAGGTGGTATCAGGTAAAATAGTGCAGTTGCTATTGAAATTATGTTTCTTTGACTTCTTTGTTAGGTGTTTTAACCTTATTCAAGTAATTATAACTTCCAAATAAATATTTTAACATTGGATGGCACTTTAAGTCCATCACACTTTTATTAGTTTCTCGGAGAGTGTAGTGCTTGGATGCTTATCAATAAATTAGTATTTACTTATCTCTTTGTATTACATTTTACTACACTACACACACACGTCCACTTTAGACTCCAATCATTGATTTTTTTTTCTATTACTAGCTAAAACTAGTCCTTTTCCATCCTACAGCGTTCGGACAGAATTCGGCGCGAATGGTGCCAGTTCAGTGCTGCGTGTTGCTCGCGTGCGCTCCGACGATGCTGGTCGATACACCTGCACTGTGGCTCGGGCTCCACCACCGGCTCCTTTACCAGCACACGTCATATTACATGTCATTAAAGGTACTATACCTAGCATTAGCACTATAATATAAGCACCAACAATAGCGCCAAGCATGAGCACTTTAATATGATAATTATATCAATGGGCATGCCAAGTATTGCCACTTTGGTGCAAATGGTGCCAGTTCAGAGCTGCGTGTGCGCTCTGATGACGCTGGTCGATACACGTGCACTTTGGCTCGGACTCCATCACCAGCAAACCTCATAGTACTCGTTAATTTAAGTTACTATACTCAACATTAGCACTTTAGGCGCCAACTCAAGTGCCAAATATTAGCACTTACTAAAATAATCAATTGGCATGCCAAGTATTGCGAATTTGATGCAAATGGTGCCAGTTTAGAGTTGGGCTTGCAATCGGATCCGTCTGATCCGTTTTTAAATTATTATTATGACATTGCTACATTGCCATAGGGTCATACTAAAAAAGTCTTCATACAGTTGCGCTATGACTTGTCCTTCTTCAAACGAGGCTTAAAGAAAGTCTTTAAAAGGTAGGTAGCGGCCCCGCAGTGTCCGCTGACGTTGCAGAGGTCCATGAACAACGGTAACCGCTTACGATCAGGTGGCCCGTTAGCTCGCCTGCCTACAAGGCAATAAAAAAAAAAGTTGAATTATATTATTTTCTTCAAACTTCACATGCAAATGTAATAACTGTAAAAAATAAATTACATATTCTGAATTTCTAAGCACGACATTCTGAATAATTGCACAGTTAAATGTCATCTATTTCAGGTGAGAGTTTAGCTGAGTTACATCAGGGCGGGACATGGTTCGTCGCATCGAAAATTATCATTACGGCGCTGTGCGTCATTTTACAAATATTATCGTAATTTAATAAACTAAATTGTTCATATTTTTACAATTGTTTTATTTACAACATAACTTCTTTAATTATTGAACCATTCTGCCGATATTGTTATTAAGAATGATGCTATTATATTGAGCAGTAATTATCGTTACCGCTCTTAGACTAATTAATATGAGAGTAGTAATGCAGAAAAAACTAGTTTATTTATTTTAATGGCGGTTAAATTAACTATTATATGGTACTCTATTAAAGTGACAAAAAGGCAACTAAATTTAACAACAAATAAAAAAATGTTCATTTTTAGTAAGATACATAATACATCGAAATCTCGAGTGCCCATACTAAACATTCTCATCACATCGATGGCAACCATTGAAAACTTCACAAAAAACGTTTACCAACAAAAGGAAACTTATGAACGTGAGGAAAATGTAAAGGAAGTTTTTTCAAAGACATCGAAGAAAGTATTGTTGCATCGTCTCATGTAAATCGACAATGGAGTGAATAATGGATACCAAATCGACTTAGATCGACTTCGTTACGCCTACAAATGGTCGACCATAAATTAGGGAGCTGCTTAAGATTGCCTTACATGCGAATTTGTGGAGCATACTGAAAAGTGCCAGAGAAAATTGGTTAGTGAAAATGTGCTGTAAAAATTTTAACTGTTTATGGTGTACAACATGTAGCTTCGTCTGCGTCACCTGAGCCGGAATATTGTTTGCCATTTTTATGATAGAACTTGTACTGTAAACTTTTTGATTATAAATATACTCTATTTCATTTAGACTTGATTTAGCGTGATTCTCACGATACAGGCTTTGCCTAGTGTGAGGATCATTGGTCAGGCACATCTGTAAGTTGAATCTTATGTGTATTTAGTATAAGTTTTCTCTCAAATGTGTAATGGATTTAACTCACAATAACCATCTTTATTCTTTACTCTATTGAAGCCACAAAAATCTGCTGCGTAGTTTTAAATATTTAGGCATTTATAGGAACAGACAGCGGGTTTTACTACAGATCAGTATTTTGATCTGTTTAGGATCGCAGGAAGTCACTGGATAAAAACAGTGCAGGACCGGTCGTTTTGACGATATTTGGTGGAGTAGTTTATGTCCAGGAGTGTTGGTCTACGGGCTGATGAGGATGAGTTCTTATGCTTAAAGTTTTCTGAACGACAAAATATTAGCTTCATGCTTTAGTGAACGAAGCATCATGAAAGTGACGTCAACTACTTAAAATTAGCCTACTGGTTTTTCCACCTACCTAGAAATAAATTAAATCAAGTGTTTAAATATGACTGTGGAGGAAGTTACCCACAATATCCTTGAAATTTATAAAATATAGATGACCCGCGCAACTTCGTCTGCGTTACAAAGGGGTTCAAAAATTGTAGCCTATATAGGCACGCGTCGCCCGGTGCAAACAACTATGACACTGCATTTTAAATTTGTAATATCTTCGGTAATATTCACTTAAATTACATGCTGTAAAAAGCATATTGATCTATAATAAATGCACAATTTATTTAAGGTACTTAATTGGATAAGGATTAATGCTGTATTGTTTAAAATCACTTTGTAAATAACCATTTTTTAGTAAAGAATAAAAATGGTTATGCTGGGTTATCCCTAAGAGATAGACATATACCATCGTGGACTTTTTTGTTGAACTTTTTAAGGTGAACAATACTGTAGTACATTATTTTGGTCTATCTCGTAGGGTTCAGCCAGCGTTTGCAATATAAGCGCAAAAAACGTGCTTATTTACGACATCACATTAGAAACCTTTAAATTTATCAGTGTTTCTCTACTATATTATGCATTTATTATACATACAAACCTTCCTTAAGAATCACTCTATCTATTAAAAGAAACCGCATCAAAATCCGTTGCGTAGTTTTAAAGATCTAAGCATACATACAGACATACAGCGAAAGCGACTTTGTTTTATACTATGTATTGATAATTTACAAAAAATTGTTATATAAAATGGTAAGGCTACATAAAGGACTAACCCAGATAGATCCATTCGGAGTCTCTGGAGCTAGTTTTAAAGGACAGGAGTTTTAGTGAATGGACTCCCACGTGTTTTGCGTGGGTGAAATTCAGTTAGTCGTCAATAAATAAGGTAATGAATAGATATAAGGTAAAAAGGTAAATGCCACACAGAATATAATTTAAAATATGGACGTTACAAAAATGTATTCTTCAATCAATATTTTATTATAACATAGATAAACGAAAGATTAATATTTATTGGACATTCAGTAGATACTTATTTAACTGAATATTAGACGAACCTGAAACAGATTATGAGTATAATCTCAGTATACGTATCAATATCAATTATCAGTATTTATATCTCTAGCAGTTAGGAGTTTTGAGGAGGGTCCTTAAAGTTAGGTCGTAGGTAACGCCCTTTAGTGTCCTAACATTGCAAAGGTCCATGAGCGATGGTAAACCCTTGGCTCGTCTGCCTATTTGACAAACAATGAAATAATCTCCTCAGTTTTTCGAAATATGAATTTTACTCTCGCGTGAGGGTCAAGTTCTGGAGTGGCGGCCTCGAACCGGTAGGCACAGTTAGCTGGGCAGGCAAAAGGACCAGTAACAACCTGGCGAGGTTTGAGGGAGGCCTATGTCCAGCAGTAAACATCTTAGGGCTAACGCGCGATGATTCAATTAAGAATAGTGTGCTCTATAGACCCTATAGATGTAGTCATACAAATAACTTGAAGCTGTACAACATAAAATCAAAAAGTAGCATGAAAATTCTTCTTTACCTCAATCAAAATCAATCACAAACCACCAAATTACAGATACAGTTCCCCCAAATGCAATACAAACTAATACAAACTTCAATTGATATTACGGTACAAATAGTTTCCCATTAATTCAGCAATTTCAATAATAACTTAATATTCATGGATTTGGGTTTAATCAAAGACATGTTAATCGATGTAAATGGGATTGGACGTCTAATGTAATAATACCTGATGACATTAGAATTGCGGTGTCCTTGGGGTATAGTCTGACTATTGGAGCGGTTAGCGGTTTTAGTTTTATACAGGATTGTAGTGAGGTCTTCTTCCTTTCGTTACGCCTTATCCATTGTAGTGAGGTCTGTGTTATCGATAGGGGGCTATACGGAAAAAAATCTTACGAAAAGTTGTCACGACACTTTTTTTGTTTTAGATGATTATCGCTAGATGGCACTGTGATCCAAATCTTTTGAAACATGTTCCTTGTTTTTGTTTTAGATGATTATTGCTAGATGGCGCTGTGAACAAAATCTTTTGAAACATGTTCCTTATCGCGCGTTACGAAAGGAAATATTTTTTATAAGATATCTCTTAATCAAAAGGAACTTCGTTCTATTCGGGTGTCCCATGACACCTCTCAAGTTTTTTTTTGAAGAATATGATGTTATACATGAAGTAGGTGTTAATTTTTTCTTTTGGCATCGAGTTGGATTTCATATTAAAAAAGTGTCGTAATTGTGTTATTTCTTTGTTATTTTTTTGTGCTTGATAATTTTGGTTTCTTATAAAATGCTTTGTTTGAAAATATTTTTCACAATTATGTGAGTAAACTATCATAGATATGTGTTTTTTTAATAATAAAAGTAACAACTGTGATCATAAAAGAAACAGCTTGTAAAATGTTTTATTTTTACTTATCATTTTTTTGCAAGACACAGGATTTTACTCTCAATATAAAATTTTACCCTCTTTTACCCCACTCTTCAAATAATTAAGTTCCCCAAATTAATTCTAAAATTAATATCCTGTTTCTGACAGACAAACCATTAAAGGAATTCCGACACGTAATTATGCTAACAGCACGGTAAATTTAGTACTTGACCCTAAAAAAATCACACACACGATTTCAGCTGAATCCAGTCATTAAATATATTAAAATCGTTGAAACGTATTTCGGTACTCCAAATGCCTCCCTGGAAAAGGTCTAACCTCCTCATAAATATGGAAATCTAACAGAATTCATCTATTTACTTTAAGTTCGTTCCAGTGAAAAGTTTTCAATGCTCGCCCGACCATATCTTATTTACTTAGTTTATACGGGTATTGGCCCACCTCTCACTCCCACCACTGTAACTGCTGTGTAGCCAGGATCCACAGCGGCGACCATCGTAATGACTCTGAGCAGTGAAGCCCAGGAAAACCCGAGGGAAAGCTAACTTGTCTTGGACCCCGCAACGAATTTAATCAGAAGATGATAGAAGGAGTAGGAAAAACATGAGTTTTGACTTCCCTTCTCGCAAAAGCGGGAGACAATAAAATAAAATTGAAAGATGCATTACGCCAGAATTGAGAAAAGCACCACGGACATTTTATTAAATTTATTGGACCTATGCGGTGAGCTGTTGTACTATTTAGGATGCCAATAATAGGTATGGCAAAAACGTTTGAATGCACGGAAATTTGCGCTGGATGCTACAAGATCCGTGTAATAAACGACTCTAGACGCTACTTCTAAGGAATTTAACATAGTGACGCGTTCCATATGCCATAGATTGCACTCCCAGAGGATGTGATGGGCTGTCTGTTCATACTTTTGTTGATCAGTTGAACAGTCGCAAAGCGGTGAATCTACCAATTTAAAAGAAAATAACTTTTGTTTAAAATTGCCATGTCCCGTTAGGAACTGCGAAACGCAATGACTTAGTTTCTAAAATACTTATACTATTTAGGTTATATATGGTAGTGTAAAAATGAGTATATTATCAGCAATAATTTATTTTCATTTTGGGTAGTACCACTGGAACTCGAACTGACATCACGACACACCACACGAACGAGAAAGAGGGTAGACAAATTTGTTTGCTCTTAAATCTACCCGCAGTATCAAGTCTTCTCGTGATCATGACGTTTGCAACAACGCTGAAATATCGAAACAACCCAATTAACTAAATATCGTGGTAAGAACCCGTTGAAAATGCATGAAAGTATTATAGAAAACCGCGAGTGTCTGAATAAGTTTATAATAATTTATTTGAAATTAAACTTTTTCAAATACAAGCTTTAAAGATCCTGGATATCGTACAGCAGTATAATGCTAGCTAATAAAAGTAAAACGAGCCCAAGCATGACGGGTCTATCTTGTTTAGAACAAGTGTTCCTATAGCCACTTTCCGAATACATCATCAGATCAACGCCGTTTTGTCATACATTGCATTGTCACGCTATATACATCAAAATGTCTGCTCACTCGGGAATCGGGAAGTTTCTCAAATTTAGCTTGCAAGATTCCACCCGATCTTACATACATATAGTTATATAGTTACATACATAGTTACATCCAGTGTAAATTAATATGTATTTTTTTAATATAAAAGTATTATTTATTTATTAAACTTTATGCACATAAATGGTACATTGGCGGACTTAATGCCTAAGGCATTCTCTATCAGTCAACCAAAGTTGGTGTAGACAAAACTATGGTAGGTGCTCAATTAATTAGAAAAAAAAAAAAATATAGTAAATTTTTATATAATAAAAAAGGCTAAAATGTTCTCATTCGAAATGGTTTTCTCTCTATTATTAGCCAAAACGTACCACTACAAAGTTATACACTCTGGGTTAAAACAAAAAACTTGAGAGGTGTCAAGGGACTCCCGGATGGAACGAAGTTCCTTTCGATTAATTAGTGAGGGAATTGTAATAAAATTTTATTTTTTTAAGTTATAATAATTAGTTAGTTTAAAACGTCTGTCTCTCTCTCTCTCTTTCTATAAGAGTAACTAATTATTATAACTTAAATAAAATATTTTCATCACAGCGCCATCTAGCATTAATCATATAAAACAAAAAAAAGTGTCGTGACAACTTTTTCATAAGCATTTCCGTCTAGCCCCCTTTCGATAACGCGCGATAAGGAACTTCGTTCCAAATGTTTTATGTGAACTTTAACCCTGAACAACAAATAAGATCCCCAACTTCACACAATTTGAAAGTACAAACTTCTTGTTAAATACAGCGGTTATTATAAGCCCTCCAGAATTGGGATCGATCAATTTATCTAAGGAGTTTTGTTTATTCAAATTGTCTGTTATGCTTCAAATATAATTTCCATTAATAAACAGTTCGTCGCCTTGGGCGTCTGATGTGAGTTAATATTTTTACGAGGATGATTACCTATACTGTAATTTGGTTTTATATATTATTTTGGTATTTTCATTGCTTTTGTAGACAAAGGACATCGCTCCAAGGTAAAAATCTCTCATTTTTTGACTACTCTTTCTACTAGTACTATTTCTTTCTACTACTTAGCGTCTGGACGGGGATATGTTGGCCGACACGACGCATTACGCACTACGAGATTTTAACCGCCGTTCCAACTTACCTTATGGACTTTTGTAATCATGGGACACTACGAACTAGTTGTGTCAAGGCCATTTTATCAGTATTAGTTCAAAGTTAATCGCTAAAGAACAAGCATCAGATAAAGAGAGATAATAAATATTGATTCTAAAATCTTAAGCTTAAACCATTCTTGTATTACACATTTGCAATAGATAATTTATTCGATTGCCAACATCGTGCACTACAAAATGGTCATAGGCAACAGAAAAATAACCTACAACTCTACTAGCATCAAAACAAAACATCTCCTATACATCATTTCAAAATCCATATAAAACTGAAATCAGTTGTTATAGGCCATTAAGGACCCACAGAATCTAGCTTTACCCGATTGAGCCGATTGAGCTTTGAACCGTAAAGACTCAACGACTGCCCACCAACGAAACAAACTAAGGACAGTGACACACGTGCGAGTAAGTACGTAACCTTTTAGTACGGCTAGTTTTACTCCTGTGTTTTTTATTTCTTGCCTCGTAGGCATAAAAGCTAACTTGCCACCTGATCATAAGTTACTGTTGTTATCGCTCAACAAATCTTTAGGCTGGTGGGGAGACACTTACAGCATAGTAAGCACGTCATAGTATGAGAGCTGGCGCCAATTTTTGGTAGGCAGTTGAGGCAAGCTGAAAACTTGTTCCAAAAGTCTCTCGATATATCCCAACTCGACTGCAGATCTGGCTGATGAGTAGCGGGGCTAAACGAATCCCTACAATTTTTAAAGTTTGATTCTTTTTATAAATAAAAATGTGTTTTAGGTAATTTGCAATTTATAGATTTGTAGTTTTATCATCACCTTGCAAAACTTCGTACTGGATTATGATGTAGTTTGGACACTGAGTGTCAGCAGTTGGAGGTTTCAGTATAGTTAAATTCACACATACGAGATAGGTGGAAATCTTACAATTTCCTTTCTTTAGTAAAATAAAACTTGAGAGGTGTCAAGGGATACCCGGATGGAACCAAGTTCCTTTGGATTAATAAGTGAGGGAATTGTAATAAAATTTAGTTAGTTTAAAACGCCTGTCTAATTACTATAACTAATTATTATAACATAAAAAAATATTTTTTTAATCACAGCGCCATCTAGCTATAATCATCTAAAACAAAAAAGTGTCGTGACAACTTTTTCATAAGAATTTCCGTCTAGCCCCCTTTCGATAACGCGCCATAAGGAACTTCGTTCCAACAGTGCTTATGCTTGCAAAGATACGGCTAAGTCTAACTAGCCCTAAACGCGGCGTACTTTCTCATCCATCTGTCAACCTCCTATCACACACGCATCGCAATACTACAGAAGCCGAACAACGAAACCCCAATCAACTCATAAATATGGAAATCCAGTAGGATCCATCTATTATTCCATCGTAGTTCTAGTGTGAAATTTCCGAAAATTCCCCTTCGAGTTAACGTATAGATTAATGTTCTCTCCGTCTCGCAGTTAGAATAATAACGGGATGTTATTGAACCACACTTTTGTTAACTTCGACGGGAAAAATGCAGTATTTTTCCGCTATTTTTTTCGTAAAATAGTTGTTGATGCCCATCTTGGGTGGTGAGATGTACTTAGTGAGTATATAGCGAAGTAAATATGAAGAGCACTTTTCTACAATGAGTGTCAATTAATTCCACAGCGTCTGTTAGATCTGTGGCGACCAATAATAACGCGCGAGATTCTGAATCGCGGTTACGACATTTGAAATCTTCGCATATATACGACATCTGAAATCTACTACAGTGGGCTTCGGCCTGACCCGGCATACACTACCTCGCCCGGTCGGAGATCTCCCTTTGGCCTAATACCACTGATAGCCCACAGATCTTTTAGATACTATATTTGACATCGAGAATTGTGCTATCATAAGTTTGTGATAGATAAAATGCTAGCCTCTTAACCGTTTAACCTTTAAGCCCCGCTACTCAGCAGCCAGGTCTACAGTTCCGATTTGGGGTATATTAGAAGAACTATAGACCAAGATTTCAGCTCGCTTCAAATACCTACCCAAAAAATGGTGCCAGCTCCCATACTAGTAACAATCACTGTTTATAATCATTAATAATTATACTCCAAATTACAATTAAATTTGATTTATTTAGTTGCTATAGTTTATCCAAAAGTTGTCTCAGCTGGGAGCTTTCGTGAACTTTGCGATTAGTCACAAACTTCCAGAGCGGTAAATCAAGTTAGGATTGAGCTTTTAAACGACCTCAGGGGACTCCAGGAACTCAATAAACACTGGATTTTCGTCTAGAAACCTAGTTTCTGTTTTGCGCTGTCACTGTTTAGTAGCTCCAATTAATCAAAATGAGAACGAAGCGGGACTAAAGGTTAACGCTGTGTATATCATTTCAGGATTGTTTCTGTTCGAGCTGTCATATTATTATTTTTTATTTATTCTTTGTTTTAAACTAGCGGCTACGCGGAACTTCGTCTGCGTCACTTCAATTAAAAGGCATTAAATTGTCTGTGCCAAATTATTTTATCAAAATTGGCTGAGAGGTTTATGCGGGAAAGCGTAATAGACAGACAGAGTTACTTTCGCATTTATAATATTAGTAAGGATTTTATGATTCTATGATTTTATGATACTTACAAATAAAAGTACTTTACCACTGTTTGGCAATTTATTTCTAAGTAGAACGAAATCACTAGTTTAGAGTTGAAATTAAGACTTGTAGTTTTATTACTTAAGAGTTTGCGATAAGCGTCAGAGGTTAGTATGTCCAAGTCAGGTGCCGAATTAACGACAATGCATAAAAACTCTATGAACTTAAAAAGAGAAAATGTTATACTCGTAGTAGATACTTAGATAGCTAACGATACATTTGAAGCTAATAATAGAGCTAAATAATGGCAATTGAATTGAAATTAAATAATAATGAATAGGTTAGTTAATTAGCTAAGTATATTCGAATAATTGTAACCCAAAAACATTCAACATCATGTATTTGTTGTAACCAGAGGAACCATCTTTATTTATTGTAATTTATATTTATGAATGAATTGCTGTTCGTTACTCTAGCTAAAACTCGAGGATTGCTAAAACCGATTTTGCTAATTTTAGTCATAAAATATTTGTGTAAGTCCAGGAGAGGTTTATACGGTGAGAATTTTTTTATTTATTTCGTCTTATATAATGCAGACCAATTAGTGCGGACTAGCTAGTCGACTAATAAATTCTACTCGATAAAAGTGTAAGACACATTTCGTTCCAAGTTCTCAAATTAAACAAATTAAAAACTAAAGTATACTGTAGAAAAAAACCGTAATTTTCCATCAACCTTTCTCCATAATAACCTGTCACGACAACCCGTTTCGTTTCAATGGTTTCCCCTAATTTTTTCATTAATTAAACCTTTGCAAATCGTTTGCTGTATTGAAAGAGCTTAAATGTAATTAGTAGGGTCTTCAATGTTTTTTCTCAGCTGTTTTGGTTGGTTTTTTGATGTATATTTAAAATAATAGCAGTAAATTCGGTTTGAAATTGGAATATGGACAGTTCGGGAACATGAAATTGAAATGTTGTCTTATCCACTCAACTGGGAACGTTACTATTCGCTAGATCGCGAAACTGGGGACTTCGTTCGGAATCACTACCGCGTTTGAGCCTCTTTTTAAAAACATTTTTTTCCAATAATTAATAATTTTGATTTTTAATTGAACCTTATATTTTTGTAAATCTTTATTACTAAACGACGATGTATTGCATTTTCAACGAAAAAATATTATATCAGTAAAATATGAGACGATTAAAAAATGTAAACACTAGAAGTTTTAGAACTGTGCTCAATTTTGGCTCCTGCGACAGACTTGGCAAAAGTAAACAAACCAATTTCGTTGCCGATCCCAGTTGAGTGGTTAAACAATAGCATCACAAAATAAATGTAAAGTATCATACGGTGGTTGTAAGGTGGTAGACGACTTTAATAATAGTAGTGATAGATAACGGCCCCTCATTGCCCTGGCATTGCAGAGGTTCACGAGCGACGGTGTCTACTAACCGTCAGGTGGGCCGTAGGTTCGTTTGTCTATCGTGCAATAAAAAAAAGTCAGAGAAGGTACACAGATTTTATTTATTATGAAAGAAAAACGTATCCAATTTTATACCCAAGGAATGTCTATAATATCGAAAACTATTACAAAAAAGACTCTCAGATACCTTTTTCTGTGACGCTTATAAAGTTGCGTAGGCTGGCTGGCTTACGCAATTTTCAATTCATAAGATTAATTCAAATGTTGAGGCTAAAACTGAATACAACTTATCTGCTGTTCACGTTTCATTAATTCCTTTAGAGTTCTTTATGTTTGCCAATAATAAATGCTTAAGCCGAAAAACTGGAAAGTTTTAATCGGAATATAAAGTTTGTTGTAAAGAATATCTTCAATTTTAACTTTCTGATACTGTCAGTAACAGTATCAGAAAAAAATGTGTTTTTTAGAATTATTGAATACTCGAAAGAAATTATTAAATTAGGTTTAAAAAATGTACTTACTCGTAAAATGAAATGAAATACTTTATTTTCAACATTGATGACGTACTCATTCTTGTTGACGTCAAAAGTTAAAAGCTACCACCAGTTCGGACACAGTAAAATAATAATTGTAGCCACCGTCCCGTCCTTTTAAGACCATATATTTATCAAAAGTATTTTAACAGTATTATACAATTTTACATTAAATATAAAAAATAAAAAAATCAATTATGTTAATGAAATGACCTTGGCGAGCAACTCATTCCCACTTAGTGCAATCGTCCAAGTAATCATTGACCTTATAGTAGGCCTTCTTGCACAGACGTTCTTTAATAGTTTATACTAAACGTACTCACGGTATCAATTTCTGAAGCATTAGGTTAATCGTTGGCTATGTGGACAGCTTTGGCAACAGTTAATGGTAGGACGATTTTAGTCACTTGTGATGTACAGTCTAGAAAAAATCCTATATTCCTTGGGACATACCTACATCAACTTCGCGGTAGTGCTTTATTTCAAGAGAAACAAAGTGCCGGATTTTCATTTATCCCACAGGCTGTCACACGTAAAAATGGCTCATTGACGGATAAATTTACGGATAAAACCAAAGTGAAGGTATAAATCAAATCTAAATGTAAAAAAGATTTATGTGCAATTTTTCACAACACCACTGGCTAAAAACGGTGAAGTTAAACATCGTGAGGAAACCTGCATGGCGGAAAAGGATTCTAAAAATCCTTTGCAGATATGTGAAGTCCCCAATCCGCACTGGGTAGGCGTGGTGGACTATGCCTAATCCCTCTTCTGTGGAGACCTAAGCCCAACAGTGGGCAGTAATGAGTTGGTACAGATACAGACAGAAGGTATAAAGTACAAAGCCTCCCGGTCCTACTAGTCCAAGCATCAGCTGAAGACAGAACCCAGAACGGAGTTATGCGCACACTACACTATTCTTGACCGTGACACCGCCCTCAGACGCCGACCCAAAACATCAATAATAATTATTAAAGTTATTAAGACCATATCGTTCCAAGTAAAACTTTTACCATTAACCAGCTAGATGACCTCTACTCAATACCTAAAAGTAAAACTCTTATTGAAGTTGGAAGTGATAGCGACTGGTTTTGGCAGTTTCAAGCACCACTCAGTTTGACGGAGGTGGACACGGTTCAATGGAACCGGCCTCGCTAAACAACAATGCTCTGACAAACCTATTGATAAAAGTGAGGATTGGTATTGTATGTCAATAAAACTGTGGGATTATCAAGACTTGTTGACTACTCTTACACGCGTTTATGGAACGCAACCTGATCGTATGTTACATTTAGATTTTGATTTATCATTGAAACTTAGTATGACAACAATTGGCCTTCAATTTTTTTTTTTAAGAAATTCAACCCTTCAAATATGTCGTTGTTAAGTAAAATTTTCAGACTATGATTTGACTGTCGTACCCTTTTCTGAAGAAGAACAAATCACACGACTTGAGAAAAACCGAAACAACTTATTGCTGAAGCTGAAAAACTGAATTAAGCTACGCCTAAGCTTAAGAATGTAACGCGTCGCATCACCAACCACATCCAATGCTGGGTTTCCGTTGCAGTCGGGGTTCAAACCAAAAGAGTGGTTACCATTATTCTTGACCTCAAAAAAAACAACCTTATTTTATCATGTTACAGTTCCACGTTTTGACCCCGTCTCTAATTAAATAACTTCGTTTAATTAATCCGGAGTATACTCAAATTAAACTCTCTAACTATTTGTTAAGAATCTTCTTAAATGTTACGATATTGTTCGTCGTTTCATTTGACCTCTTTGACCTCTGTTGAAGTGGTACTTCAGTAGGTACTAAAGTAAATTAAAAATAGGTGTCTTTACTTTTACTTTAATGAAATTTGACGGAAGTGGCGTTGTGAAATAATTCGTTATTTAATTTAATCAAGTGACTTTAATTTGATCAATATTCCATCGTGAAATGAATTCCAAAAAATCCTACTTTACTATAAAATTATAATCGTAAATCATTTATAAGCTTCCTTTTTTGCTCTGCTTTACTGTACCAACCCATTACTGCCCACTGTTGGGCTCAGATCTCCTCAGAAGAGAGATTAGGGATTGTCCACCCAGTGGCGTGCAGTCCATACAAGCAAAGAAGCACTGCATACCCTAACATAGCCGTGAACAGAATATCACGAATGTCAAATTAAATAAAAAAAATGTTTATAAATAAATCTACAATTTACATCATTTTGAGAGTCAAAATTTTATTTTACCACTTCTACACCATCACTTAACTCATAATAGTTATACTAAGACGCACATCATTTGAAAATTCTCATCAAACAAATAATAAATGTCTAAAAACAAAATCACATCAATCAAACTTACACCGTAAAGTCACAAAAATACGGTCTAATTTTCCATGCTTCGGTTATTCGGGGTCATTACACAGTACCCCAGTGGCGCCCCTGGTGAGAGAAGCACGAGGTAGGATTGCTTCCTCAAAATGGTACCTTTTCATTGATAAAATATTTTTTTCATTCATAACTTTTGACATTCGAACCGAATTGTATGGCAAATTTTTAGGAGCTAATAATCACAGCTTACACTTAATGCGGCGAAATGAAATTGTCAATTTTGCAAAAGAACGAGACGGAGCACAGTTCGCGCGTAACTTATTCGGATTTTAGGCATATTGTTTATTATGATTTAAAGATTTTAGGTTATGTTGCATTTATTTTAGTTATTGGTTAATTTTGTGTGTTTAGTGAGTTTAAAATATGATTGTTTTGTGTTGCTTTTGTTTGTTTGTGTGATTAAGTGTACAAAAAGTGGACAAACTCAATAATATTGGAATGTAAGTTAATTAATATTGATTTTTAAAGTTTGAGGGATAATATTATAGTGAAAAAAAAAATCAGTGATGATTTCGGTGAACTAAGGTAATATTGTTCTTTATAATGTATTGAAAGTCTGATTTGTTTGTTGTGGTTTTCATTACATTTCAATAGCAAAATTCGTATTTTTATCTGGTAATTGAGCTGAGCGTTCCTTTCTATTATAATAATTATTATTTTTGTAGTTTGATTGTAAATTTGGTTTGCGCTAAGATTTCGACTATGTGAATTGAAGTATTGAAGTTGATAGTTAATATTTTGAATTATGATCTAATTGATATTAACTACTTTAACTAGCTGATCTGCGCAAATTCGTTTGCGTCACAAAAACAGGGTTCAGATTAGAGGTAAGTCGTACTCGTTAATTTAATAAATAATATCCGTACTTAGTAGTATGAGTACGGTTTCAGCACAAAATAGCAAAAAGTCATATAAATTAATCCTTTGAATTAATATAATTTTTGGTGCTCATCTCGTCACCGCGATTTAGTGGATCGATCGAATCGTTCAACGACATCTATTGACGACAAATATAAACTTTGTCACTTTTTCGTTTCAAGGACTTTTCCCGTAAATAACTGGTTTTAAAAATAAATTAGGTACTTAGCGATATCTATTGAGACTGAAGAAAAATTTAAATCGATATAAACGTTTTCAAAATAAATAATGACGATTTTTTATTCAAATAGAATTTGGGACTTCACATATCTTCAAAGGATTTTTAGAATCCTTTTCCGACATGCAACCTGCATGATCCTCACGATGTTTTCCTTCACCGTTTTTAGCCATGGTGTTGTGAGAAATTACACAGAAATCTTTTTCACATTTAGATTTAGAGGCACAAGCTGGCCGGATTTGAACCCGCGACCTCCTTCCGTTCCTTCCGTTCGGAAGGAAGCGCTTCGACCACTCGGCCACCACGACTCTGCCTTATCTTATTCAAATCGACGCAATATGTTTTTTCTCTTCATTTACCTACATACATGTACACATTTTAGTACCAATTCACAATTTAGTTCTCAAAAAAATCTTTCTCAAAATAAGAATACCCTAAAATATAAAACGACAAGGATTCCAACTAACTCTTAACCTAATTCTTGTAGTTACATACGAAACTTAATTTGAATATTACGAAAACTTATATTATTTTGTTTAGTGGCACCGTAAACCGGGACAGTAACTGGAAAAGTTAAGATAGTACAGTAACTAGTAGCATAAACTGTCCCTCCGTTAGCCCTTTGAACGATACAGGGCCGAACTTGAAGCAAATTTACCTAATTTTAAGTTTAACGTAGGCAGAGAACAAGATGGACCGACTACCTGGTTAGGATCGCGGGAAGTTACTGGATAGAGACAGCGCAGGAACGGTCGTTGTGGCAAGGTTGGAGGAGGCCTATGTCCAGCAGTGGACGTCTATGGGCTAATAATGATGATTGTACTAGTAGCATAAACTGTCCCTCCGTTAGCCTTGAAAGTATATGATGATGACGGCTAATGAACGGCGAAAAGAAATCATCTGAAACTTTTCACCGCCAAACTAAATTTATGCAATGTGAAATGTAAAAATAAATTTAAGATATTTTTCTTCTCATAGGAATTTAGGTTAGACTATTTCAGATTATAAATGTTGTATAAAGGTACTTATCATAAATGTTCTTTAAATTTTCTTATGAAATATTTTGTTTTTATGTTCGAAAATTTCAGTCCTTAAGCCAATTTTTCTGCAAAACTCGACGCTGACCGCAAACATTGGCAGATATTTTGAATTCAGAACACTCTCCGACTTCGTTGAGTTTACTCGGAGCTAGAGCTACGGTAGAAACCGAACTAACCTAAAAGAAAATAAAGTCTTAACTAATTTCGAGAATACTCGAGAAAACAGAAAATTGCTTGTTATTATTTACTTAGGTTTATACTGTATTGCAGTTACTAGATTATATAAAATAATATTTTGAATACGACAATTTTGTAAAGATGAACAATAATTCAAATTTAAAGAACTTAACCTCGAATTGAGGTTCGGCGAGTATGTTAAACGGTTATAAAAGCAAGATGGGTGACAATTTACATTTATTTTTTTGTTATTCTGATATTTTAGCGTCTTAAAATGGTAATGACAACTTTACCTAGCATCGATATGGGTTCGCGTTACTAATGAAGATAGACGTAAAAGAGCTTGGTATTTGACTTTGACAGTTAATTAATTGCACATTAGTTATCACTAGCTTTATATTATTATTATCTTGCACTGGATGTAACTATGTACTAATGTACCTACCTATAGTAAGTGCGGGTAGAATTTTGAGAATTAAATTTGTCAAACTTCCTAGTATCCGAATGAACCGACATTTTGCATGCAGATGTACTCGTATATCGGGTATTTGCCCGCCTCTCACTCCCACCACTGTAACTCCTGTGTAGGCAGGATCCACAGCGGCGACAATCGTAATGACTCTGAGCAGTGAAGCCCAGGAACCCGAGGGAAAGCTAACTTGTCTTGGGCCCCGCAACGAATTTAATCAGAAGATAATAGAAGGAGTAGGAAACATGAGTTTCGACTTCCCTTCTCGCAAAGCGGGAGACAATAAAATAAGATTGAAAAAAGCATTATGCCAGAATTGAGAAAAGCACCACGGACATTGATTTTATTAAATGGATTGGTACTTGTATATCGCGTGACAATGGAATAATATGACAAAATGACGTTGATCTGATTCGGAAGGTAAGCCATACGAACTTCATTACTAAAAAAGATAGACCCGTCGCGTTTGGGCTAGTTTTACTAGTTTTAACTAGAAATTTACTGTTATATTAATATCCAGGACCTTAAAATCTTGTAATTAGGGAGTTTTCTTTAAAATAAATTTATTCTTCTAGACCTATCGAAGTTTTATACTCTATGGCACAAACCGTATCTGAGTTCGGTCCTGTTACATAATAAACACAGTTCACAGCCAGTTATTATGAAGATTGAATAGACTTAATAAACTTTTACGTGAGGGTGGAGTGTAGGCAACAAAAATTTTATGCTCAACAATAGAAGTGGCAGAGCATCGGTCGTTTAGTAAATTGTATTTTTAATAATGCTGTTATAGCTTGATTTTCTGGTTGATTTCATTTAGATATAAAATCTCCCTTAACTAACAGTTTTTATTAGTAGATGACCCGTGCAAAGTCGTTTATGGGAGTTGAACCTGACTAAAACCTCCAACCGCTCACACACAGCGTCCAAACCGGCTGACGTCAAAACCCAGTTAGAGGTTATGTGGGACGGCACGACGTCACTGTTAATCTACGTTGAGTATCTACATAATTTTTCTAAGGTATTTCTAGAGGTTGGGGGTGACGGGGCGATACGTGAGCGACAATCGCGAACGCGTCCTATCATCCCTACTACATCGGATGTCGAGCGCGAGCGGCGGGAGGTTTTGGTGCGGTGCAACCCCCACATACCCCACTCGCGGGGCGAATGGAAGTCCGGCGATTTCCTCCCGTCCAAAAAAAAAAAGGTATTTCTAGAAAAAGTATAATAGACTATCTATTTTTTTTTAAATATCTGAATCTGTGGACACTGATTCTGCAACACCAGGTCAGGTAAACTTATATGAGTGTCCCCTGATTTTGCAGAGGTCCATGAGTGACTTGACTTGGGCTGTCTACCTAAAACATAATAAAAAGATAACCTCCAATATACACAATGTTACACTACAAATTTAATTCATATAAAAATATATCTCATGTTTGGAACACTTTATTTACACATATATGTGTGTACATCGAGTATGTTATCGTACATTCAGTCGATTTAAGGTTAAGTAAGTAGAAGAGTTCGCTCCAACTAATCTAACTTTTGTTTGTAAAGTACGAAGCTTCGAACCGCACCCGTTTTATAAACGAATTCAATTCAATGTTCTAAAAGTGAGATAATTAAGGAGTAAAACGTTAAATAAAAACTTATTTTTAATCGAAAAGAAACTTACTACAAAAAAAATGAGTAGGTTCGAGTTTACATTTAAAATTTTCTAATTTCAAACACTATGCATCCATAATGTACCGAATCTGTACCAACCTATTACTGCCCACTGTTGGGCTCAGGTCTCCTCAGGAGAGGGATTAGGCATAGTCCACCACGCTTGCCCAGTGCGGATTGGGGACTTCACATATCTTCAAATGATTTTTAGAACCCTTTTCCGACATGCAGATTTTCTCACGATGTTTTCCTCCACCGTTTGTAGTCAGTGGTGTTGTGAAAAATTGCACATAAATCTGTTTCACATTTAGATTTAGAGGTACAAGCCGGCCGGATTTGAACCCGCGACCTCCCGTACGGAAGGAAGCGCTTCGACTACGGCCACCACGACTTCCGAATAATGTACCGAATAGATATCTTAAATAATCTACTTAAATTTTGTCAAAACATTTACAATCTTTTTATGCGATTATTTTAAAACATCGTTACATCCCTAGAGCCTAATAATATTAAAGTAAAAATAGAAAGAGACAATAATAACAAAATGACGCCGGAGAAAGAGAGAAAAGATATTTACATCATGAGTTTGGACATCAAAGTAATTTCAAAAAGTAAAGCAACACAATCCAACTGAATTCGTACAAAATGTCACAAAAAACAATCGTCGACAAAGTCGTGATTTTACAAAGGACTAGGAGTTTCCTGTTCCGAGAAAAAATATACTTTTTTCGTGTATCAAATACCAAATTTATTCATTGAAGTATTCCTACAAACTGTAGTAAAATCATCACAAAAAACGCGCTAAGTACACTACCTCAAAGGTGGAGTGGAAACATGTGCATATTATGACGATTACAACTCTTTCAACTTTTTGAATCGTTGTATCTTAAAAACGGTGGCTCTTAGGAAAAAGTATTTAGACATTTTTATTGATAATTATCTGATCTACAATTTTTGTCTCAGCTAATTTTATGATAAAACTTACCATTTTGCTGAAAATCGCGAAAAACCCGTTTTTGACCCCGTGTAAATTTTTTTGCACGTGCCGGATCGATGAGGACTTTTCACATTTCCTTTATAATAGTGTATTGAACAATGCTACCAATATTCAGCCAAGTGGGAATTTTTGTAACCTTGGATGTCTAAATTGACCGGACTAATTGTAAAATTAGCAGTTTGTTCAACAATTTCGTTGTTTATATTGAACGGATTTTTTCAACTAATTCGAATGGGTAAAAGTTTTGTAATGTATTGAATTTTTGGTCATGATCGTAAATAATTGTATGCAGACAGAGCAAGAACAGTCATTGACGCAATGTTCTAGGAACTGTGCGTGGGGGTAATTGCTAAAATAGAAACAATAATAAAAAAAAAAACTTGAGAGGTGTCAAGGGACACCCGGATGGAACGAAGTTCCTTTCGATGAAAAGATATCTTATATATTTTTTTCCTAATTTTTTTTTACACGCGGTAAGGAACGTGTTTTAAAAGATTTTGATCACAGCGCCATCTAGCGATAATCATCTAAAACAAAAAAGTGTCGTGAAGACTTTTCGTAAGAATTTTTTCCGTCTAGCCCCCTTTCATAACGCGCGATAAGGAACTTCGTTCCCTGACATTGCAGAGGTTCATGAGCGACGGTAACCACTTACTATCAGGTGGGCCGCTGGCTCGTCTGCCTACAAGGCAATAAATAAAAAAAAAACTATATTTTACTGTTAGATCTTCGATATTTTGTATCGGCCTAGTAAGCCAAAGAAAAACATGAAGAGAAAATAAATTGTGAGACTTTTTACGTCCTGATAAAAAGTCAAGTCTACCTCGTTGGCACCTGACAAACAATAGGAAGGTACCTACATCTTGTTTTTGACACGTGTACAAGCGACTTCACGTGAGTTTGTTATATTTTTACATAATTTAACATATTTTAAAGTTAATTAGTAGGTTTAAAACTAGTTTTTTCCTAAACATGTGTTGATCAGTATTTTTTATTACATCATAATAATATATTCATATTGGAACGAAGTTCCTTATCGCGCGATATCGAAAGGGGGCTAGACGGAACAAATTCTTACGAAAAGTTATCATGGCACTTTTTTTGTTTTAGATAATTATCGCTAGATAGCTCTGTGATCAAAATCTTTTAAAACACGTTCTTTATCGCGCGTTACGTTTGGAAAAAAAAAGATATCTTTTAATCGAAAGGAACTTCGTTCTATTGGGGTGTCCCATGAAACCTCTCAAGTTTTTATTAATCAACACACGTTTTATCTAGGTATCGATTTTTGACATTTTCGATATTAGTATCGAGGACTTTAGGCCTCTGACGCACTACACATAGGCTACACATAGTACTTTAAATTATCTTCATGATGTTGTTCATGTAGATTCTAGATGTAATAATTCAATGGCATTTCTATAACTCAGAATAACCTGTATAAAAAATAATGTAAAAAAACTAGAATAGTGTAAACTTGTTTTAGGAATGTTTTTGAGAATTAAAACCAAATACGCACTTTGTACAATACTAATATATTACAGTATCGAAAACGAACTATCGGACAATGATTCCAATACAATTAAAAAGTATACATACACACTTGGTAAAACTGATATGGCATTGGTATAATTACCCATTGTGACAGAGACAAAGCTGCGTGCGTCAACTAATACCGAAAAAAAACTTGAGAGGTGTCAAGGGACATCCGGATGGAACGAAATTCCTTTCCATTAATTAGTGAGGGAATTGGTATAAAATCTTATTTTTTTAAGTTATAATAGTTAGTTAGTTTAAAACGTCTGTCTCTCTCTCTCTTCTTAACTTAAATAAAATATTTTAATCACAGCGCCATCTAGCATTAATCATATAAAACAAAATAAGGAATTGTTTTAAAAGATTTTAATCACAGCGCCATCTAGCGATAATCATCTAAAACAAAAAAAGTGTCGTGACAACTTTTCATAAGAATTTCCGTCTAGCCCCCTTTCAATAACGCGCGATAAGGAACTTCGTTTCAAAAATAAAACCCAATAAGTTAGACGTAATCTATTTTATTCATTCTAAAATCTAAATGTCTTATTATGGTTGAATAACAGCATTACGTTGTGCAGATGCGTGTAGGCTGTTTTCTTAGAAGTAAATCTACTTCTCCGCTGGCTTCGTCACTGGCTTTGGTGCTACGGGAGCTTGGGGGGGTGGTGGCGGCTGAAACAAAGATAACAGATATGAGTAATATTATAACGAAGGACTCCGAGCTATTTATACTGTAGCTGACTAAATGTAACGAGCAATATATGGCATATGGAACGCGTCACTATGTTAAACTTCTTACACGTTGAGTCTAAAGTCGTTTATTACACAGATCTTGTAGCATCTAGCACAAATTTCCGTCCATTCAGACGTTTTTGCCATAACTATTATTAGCATCCTAAATAGTACAACAGCTCACCGCATAGGTTCAATTAAGTAAATAAAATCAAAGTCCGTGGTGTTTTCTCAATTCTGGCGTAATGCTTTTTCAATTTTATTTTATGTCTCCCGCTTTGCGAGAAGCGAAGTCGAAACTCATGTTTTCCTACTGCTTCTATCATCTTCTGATTAAATTCGTTGCGGGGCCCAAGACAAGTTAGCTTTCCCTCGGGTTCCTGGGCTTCTCTGCTCTGAGTCATTACGATGGTCGCTGCTGTAGATCCTGGCTACACAGGAGTTACAGTGGTGGGAGTGAGAGGTGGGACATTATCACTTAGGGTTATAAAAAACCGATATTTAGTATCTGATTCTCAAATCTACTGAATATGCGTAGAAAATCAGCCCAGTCGTTTCAGAGGAGTACGGTAACGAACACGAGAATTTAATAAATAAGAAGTTGAATAAAAGTAACAAAGTAAGCACTTACCAAAGTATACATTGTGGCTATGTTTGTGATGTCCTTAAATACAAAGAATACACTAAAATTTCCATCCATAGAACCTTCATTTATACCTTTACACGCGACATAAATCCAGTAAAACAAGTATCTACTAGAAGAAGATTAATATTCACAAATACAATATGTATAATAAAACATGTTTATATGTAAATTCAACTTGTTTTTAGGACTGTTTTTGCGAAATAAAACTAAATACGCACTTTATTTTTGGCTATTTGTCCCCCTCTCACTCCCACCACTGTAACTCCTGTGTAGTCAGGATCCATAGCGGTGACCACCGTAATGACTCTGAACAGTGAAGCCCAGGCACCCGAGGGAAAGCTAACTTATCTTGGGCCTCAGAACGAATTTAATCAGAAGATGATAGAAGAAGAGGAGGAATAAATATCGCAAAGCAGAGGGCAAAGAAAATTCTATTTTTTTTTTTCTATTTTTTTTGGCAACATAAACTAGTTTTTTCTTAAAGACCTAATACTGCCGATAATATGATAATAACAATTAAAAAAATACATAGTGACAAGCTTCACAGTAACCGTAATTTCTTTTTATATGAAAATACGTATCTTATTTTATATTAATTTGATTTGTGTACATATAAAAAAAGGTATAACTTAAGTTACAAACATTTTTTTTTTCGTTTAGGAACAAGTCAAGTAGTAGGTATTCTTTAACAATTGAAATGCAAATAGATTTGCTTTTTTAAGGTATCGTAAGGGATAAGGAATATATCTAAATTAGTGAACTCATCGTTATATATTTTGGTGCCACGATAAAGGTATTTATTTTTAATGTATTTTTTTTGCATTGTTGCACTTCATCTATACTTCTATTATTAAGAGGTCATAGAACTAGTTACTACATCTGTCTGTAATAGTACCTAATCAACAACATGAACAACAGAATGAACCCAATTAAAAGTTGAAAAGTACACTGATCGTGTGTAAGAACTCGATATCCTGGCGTTAGAGGATGCCGACAAATTGTAAAGCCTTATCCGCAAAAAATTACATTTTTAAAAACAGATCCAAAGAACAACCTTCAAAAATTAAATCCGACTCCTTGACCCATCACACAACCATCCTTGACCTGAAACAAGAATCATTGAAAACGGTGCACCTAAACTAAAGTTGTGAATGAACAAACATAAAAAACTTGAGAGTTGTCAAGGGACACCCGGATGGAACGAAGTTCCTTTCGATTAATTAGTGAGGGAAAAAATAAGGAATTGTTTTAAAAGATTTTAATCACAGCGCCATCTAGCGATAATCATCTAAAACAAAAAAAGTGGCGTGACAACTTTTTCATAAGAATTTCCGTCTAGCCCCCTTTCGATAACGCGCGATAAGGAACGTCGTTCCAAAAAATCAGACGAACCGAGTACATCCTCTTTTTTGGAAGCCGGTCAAAAATGTTTCACCTGTTCGTTCTATATTATACAGAACTAATCTGGGCTTACAAACTTTAAAATAAGACTATCAAACTATATCAAAATGTTCCCAAACTTGTTTACGAACACAACAAATTTAAACAACGGTTATACCAATATGTCTGTTAAATTTGTATTGCAGAATCAATTATAATCGAGGAAGTTTGACTTGCTTTACCTGGTACCAAATTTCGAATAAACTGGCTTCAAAGTTTCTCAGAATAAATGAAGGTATACAAATTTAAATTAAATTGTTTTCGTGTTTTGATTACACGGTTTGTATATTAAACAATGATGGCTGTGGAACGAAATGGCGTAGTAGATGGTATGTTTAAGAAATAACATTTAGACAATAAGACTAGCTGCTAGTTTGCAAACACTTTACATAAAGAGATGTGATGAAATAAAAACAAAAAATGTCCAAAAATTATAAAAAATCCGATGGATCCGGTGATTTCCTCCAACTAAAATAAATAAAAACTTATAACGTAAAAACCGTTATAGCGTATAAACCCTTGAAATTCAACGATCATTTTAAAAAAAGAATTGGCCAAATTGGTCCAGGCTTTGTTGAGTTATGCGCTTAGTAACGCATATTATATGGCGATTCATTTTATCTAATAGACAAGAAACATTTTAATCGTTTTTTTTTATTGTTTAATACACGAGCTTACGGTCCACCTGGTCAAAGCCCAAAAAATACAATCAATTTCACCTCCTTTCAAATCAGATAAAGAACACACCATTATATCAACGTAGTTATGTTACTAATGACTCCAAAAAAGAAGCAAAACATACGCCACAAATTATGTATGTAAATCGTCAAGAATTTTCATGCTTACATAACTTTCGTTGATATAAAATCGGCAACCGTGTCACGAACAAGATATTATAATATAAAGTGACCCGGGAGAGCCACAAACGACCAAACTTTACGAACACGATGTGAATTGATAAATAAATCATTAGTATGTTGAATTTCAGATATTTTTGATGCAGTAGGTTGTCATCTATACTAATATTATAAAGAGGAAAGGTTTGATTGTTTGTTTGTCTCGAATAGGCTCCGAAACTACTCTAAGAATGAACCTCTTCGGTATTTCCAGAGCGCGACTTGTTCTTCTTCAAACGAGGTTTTTAAGTTAAGTACTCTCCACTTAAAGTTTGGTCTTACATAGCAACCCTTCAGTGTCCCTTGACACTGTCAAGGTGGCCCGTCAGGTCGTCTACTTACATGGCAATAAAAAAAATATTTTACTTTTCATCCAGTTCAAACCTCATAAAAATGACAACTAGAGTATAGAAAAAAGTTAAACTAAATTTTTTCCAAGAGATGTTATTCTGTCCGACTTTAGAAACAGCTGTGTGGCTGAATACCTATCGTAAAATAGCCTATATCACTCAAGGATGTAGTATTGCATCCCACCAATGAATTAATTTAAAACAAATCTTCTTTCTTTTTGTAATATTATAGATGTTTGAATAATAAGATTTTTCCGTCTCCCCATAGTTGCCTAATACTTTTACCGTCATAACAATGGGTAAAACGCCAAGAATTTTGCCAAATATCGATGTAATACCATGTGCTATTTAATGATTTCCAAAGTGAAGTATTTAATTATTTCTACTCTAATCAGAAACAAAAGAGAGTTACATATTTTCTCCAAAAAAGTTTACACAAAAATATTTTACCAAACATGTAATAGCTACATACCGTAATAATCTCGGGCTGGGTATATACCGCGGAGTTATCTTCATAATGGACCTTCTATTTTGTGGATGCAACAAATGACCTCCACATGTGTCGCCAGGCAGCCATATTGTGTTCAAACGATCCATCTGTCAAGTTACGTCGACGCTAAAAAACGAGGAGAATGCCATACTAAAACAAGTAGCCAGTGTTTTTCTAAAATACTTTTAAAGCTTTGAGTTTGGTGCAAACCTTGATTCTACCAGAAAATATTTATAGGAGGCTTTTAAGAAAAGTCCTTAACTGTACTGTACTGTACTGTACTGTAACAACCCATTACTGCCCACTGCTGAGCTCAGGTCTCCTCCGAAGAGGGGTTGAGCATAGTCCACCACGCTTGCCTAATGCGGATTGGGGACTTCACATATCTTCAAAGGATTTTTAGAACTCTTTTCCGATATGCAGGTTTCCTCGCGATGTTTTCCTTCACCGTTTTTAGCCAGTGGTGTTGTGAAAAATTGCACATAACTCTTTTTTCATATTAAGATTTAGAGGTACAAGCCGGCCGGTTTTGAACCCGCGACCTCCCGTACGGAAGGCAAGCGCTTGAACCACTCGGCCACCACGACTAAAAGTCCTTAAGAACGTCCCAAATTAGGTGTAGCAGCCCGTCAGAGTACTCCGACATTGCATAGGTCCATGAGTGATAGTAACCACTAACGATCAGGCTCGTTGTTCTACCTTCATACCAGAACTAGTACTGTATGAATTTCCAAGCATGTTGTAAGAACATTCTTTTGAGGTAGATGATAGACATGCTCGATGAGTTTTCTCAGTATTTTTCAAGATGGAGGCTGTTTTTTAGAAAAAGTTATGTTTTGGCTATTTTAAAACATGATTGTCCACATCTAATTTTAAATAAAGAATTTAAATTGAATTGTTGAGGTAATGCCGATAGACGTAGTATGGACAGACCCCCGACAAGGTGGACCGATGACCTGGTGGGCGGGACATCACTGCATGTAGCCTAGGATCGATCATTGTGGCGAGGTTTGGGGGAGGCCTATGTCCAGCAGTGGACTGCGGACTGTTGATTATGATGGTCATGGATACATTGCTGGCACTTTCTATCGTTGTATATAATATACTAGAAAAATAATTATCATCAATCTAAACTCACTCCCAAATATAACTTCTAAAACGTAATAGCTTCGAACAAATATGAGTGTTGGCTGAAACTAATTAAGATTCCGAGCCAAACCACGTCGGGAAGTATAAAAGGGTTGTTCAAATGTTCTCAGTTCTCTCACAGAACTAGTTTCTAACTCCTGATTACAAACTTTAAACGTTTGAAAGACCATTTAAGTTCGATCCAATCAATTTTCCGATTGGGAGTTAGATAACTTACCTGGTCTATGATAGTTGTACTTGTGTACTTATCATTCCATAGAGTAAAACAAAGTGGTTTTACGCTCTCTGTCTATGCTTATGTCATTAAAATTACTCAATCGTCGCCTCAGTGCTTGTTTGGCCAATCTGCACTCGAGCAAATTTTACAGGTGACAGCAAACAAGCACGGAATTTTCGTTAAGTGCCGTGTTGAGAAAAAAATTGAAATTAGATTTTTATTGTTTTAGAATTGAATATTTAAAAAAAATATTTTACCAGTCGGATAGAAATTTTATTCTTTATAATACTGCATTAAAAAGTAATTTTCGTAAAAAATTCAGATTGGCCACACAAGCACTGAGGCAACGCAATGGATTTTAACGCGGTTTTTTGAATAGGTAAAGTAATTGCAGAGGATGAAAACACTGATAATTTTAGAGGATTTTGAAGTGATGTTTTACATAAAACATTTTTATGCATAACTGAGAACCGAAGTAACACTTTCTGACTGATAACTGCGTCAGCTAGTTCACAATAAAATGAGGGCGAAATTTATCCCAAAAACATATCCTCCAGCATTCGACATACGAGTATATTCGACAGATAATAAAACACAAAGCAAATGCAAAATAAAGGTATCCCAATGTCCACAGAATAATAAAGAGGCTTTCTCTTTGTGAAACGTCTCGTTCACCGCCTGCTAGGGATGTTGCGGATGTCGATTTGGGAACGCGAATATTAATTTTAGATATTACAGACCAATGTTCAAGGTTTTAACGGACAAGTCAGCTGCATTTCCTTAAAGTCCTTATAGGTACTATAATAGTTTTAAAAATTTTACGCATCCTAGAGAGAGGGAGAGAAAGGGAGGGGTACTCAGGGGTACCTCACTCTCACTGAATAAACCCCCACCAATTATCTCAAGAACGGCAGGTCGTAGATCGAGAACGAACTCATTTAAAAGGGCAGATGAGAGGCCTTTATTTGACAATATAAGTACGTAGATATTTATTTTTGAAAACGTTTGCATGTTTTTTGCGAATATGAACGCATAGGTGAATCTTCAATAATATGCGAATTTTCGCGAATCCGAATACGACTATTCGATACTTCCCTACCGCCGACTAGTTTCACGGCATTATATTTTATTTATGAGTTGGTTTGGCGTAAGGGAATGGTTCTGTTACAGCCTCTTTTGCGATTATACCGTCTTTTCTGAATAATTTTCCTTGTTTTGGGTAAGAGTAGGTGTGAAGTTTCGTTTAGTTCTTGTTGCTTTATTTTATGTTACGCTTGTTTGACGGGTAAATGGTAGCTATTGGCCCGTGAATGGCCAATTTTTGGGTAAACTGAAAACTTGGCCCATAGTTCTCCTGATAAACTCCAACTCAGAAGTACAGACCTGGCTGCTAAGTAACGAAGCTGAACGGACCACTACATTTTTAAAATGTTATTTTTGGGCTTCAAATACCTAACCTATCCAAAAATTGGCACTAGTTCTCGGGCTGGATGCTCCCGATGGAAAAACGTCAATAATTCCTTAAGCTCATCAGTAAATAAAAAAAAGAGATCATTAAAGAAACTTTATGACATATTTAGTACACACAGGTATAGACCCTTTATGCTTTGGCATTGTAGACATACATAAATGACAGTTTGCTTACCATTAATGGCCGGTAGCAACGCGACGGTAAAGCATACCGTAGTGCTTAACGCGTCGTGCCGCCCAGCATAACCCGTGCGCTCAGGAATTAACAGAAGTTCTGATGCTCAGTATAAGCGGTTGAAGGTGTCGTTCAACTCCCACAAAGAAATGGATTTTTTTAACCAAAAATCAATCATCAATAGGCAGTAGACACTTAAGTCTTAGAGATAAGTCGTGGTGGCCGAGTGGTCGAAGCACGTCCTTCCGAACAGGAGGTTGCGGGTTCAAATCCGGCTGGCTTGTACCTCTAAATCTTAATATGAAAAATATTTATGTGCAATTTTTCACAACACCACTGGCTAAAAACGATGAAAGAAAACATCGTGAGGAAACCTGCATGTCGGAAAAGGGTTCTAAAAATCCTTTGAAGATATGTTAAGTCCCTAGAATAAAAACTACTAATTTTAGTTGGTTTTCAAACAGGTTATTCTGATTTGACAATTATTTACAATTATTTACCATCAAGCTGACTGCATGTCAGTAAATAATTGTAGTTTGTGATACATTTTTCTAAAGTCCTACTTATTTTAACCCCCTTCTCAAAATAGCTACCTTTACTACCACTACACCGAAAATTAGATAAACACACATACAATTATAGTAGCTTAAGACAATATTGATATCAGGATCGTTGACATGTAGACATATGATACAACATAATGATATTACATTTCCAACAGAATACATACAATGGCTCGGACTAATGAACCACGTTTACGAGAGGATCAACTATCTTTGAACATTACTGTCTGTTTCTGATATCGTGATTCTACTATTTGTGGGCATAATTTGTGTTGTAAATTTTGGACTACGGTCCTTGATGTATTAAGCATGCGAATGAAATGAAAAGTGAAATTTGTTGATAGGAAACTAGTAATCAACAAAGAACTAAACTACCCTAACTTGACACTGGCTGGATCGCCCAAAAAATGGTGACTTAACACGTTCCCTGCGGTACAGATTTATCTGTACTTTCCATTACTGCGTTACGAGGCGTTTTAAACCTTGTCCTAAACCAGACGTTGTGGCGGCACGAGGCTTATTAAACCCCACCGCCCTTAAAAGACGAAAATCCTTTTTTTGTCGCCAAATATGACAAATTATACGGCTTTTGTCGCGATTTTATACAACATTGAGTGGATTAACCTATATCTGCCGCCGCCCATGGATAGATTATTTAGTTTAGATTCTATAGGTAAAATAAAATGTGGGATCTGATGTACCTCGTACCGCACTGAAAAATAGCAGATTTTCTTAATATTTAGTGATGGGAAAACAAATATCGATTTTATTTAATTGTATTTATTTGTCAAAATTATGGATTTTTTTTCATTAAAACACGTCAAGCAATAATATTTTTTGCAAATAGTGCATTCTGTGAGAATTTTCTTCACTTTTTTGTTAGCCTCACGATTTTGTAAATTTTTCATAACATCCTACACATCTCCTTTTCTTTGATCCTTTTTCGAGATGATGTGCATTGTAATTAACTTTCTTCGGCAATGTTTCGATATAATTGGCAGCAGTCTTTCTTCGTCACGTTCGCAGCCTGGCATGCGTTGCACAACACTAACCGCGTGAAGCTAGCGTACAGTGCGGTACGAGGTGCGCGGAGGTACGAGGTGTTTGAAACCTCGTTCCGCACTGTGTTATAATTTTATTTGTTCAGTGCGGCACGAGATCTAAAAAACCCGGTATTAAAATAGGTACACCATAGACCTAGGAATCAATAGCACATCTCAGATATATAGTTATCTCTTTCCTGTACTGAACCAGATGGAACTTATGCCTCCCGCACGAACGAGAAGTTCACATTTTTCCTTGCCGCAGGAACGTCGGGACGTGTACAGGGCGTTTTAAGCCTTGTTTCGCAGTTAACGTGATAAAGAAAAAAAAAGAACTTGCAGCGCTATCCATTAAATTTTGCGCACACGGAGGCGGGTGTCATTTAGTTGCGGCCCATCTAAGTGCCGTTACCTAATTCAAAACTTAAGGAACACGAATCCAGAACGTCGATGCATGGTTATCGGTCTTCACAAAAAACAGTGTTACCAGTTTAGCCCAATCAAAGAAAACCTAGTTTAAAAAATACTCACATTTATGTAAATATTAATAAAATTGAATCATACTTATTTTAATACCTATTATATTCTCTAAGACGTCGAAATCGCAAATTAAAGTTCATTGATTCGTTAAGTTCTTTTTCTTCGTAAAATTTCAATAAAATTCTCGGAATATTGTTTCGAGTTCATTAATTTTTAATGAAAACCTTTGGGTTCGGATCGAGTGGCGATTGATGAACAGGAATACCGTTTCAAACGATTTTACGATAGCAATTGTTAGCGTATTGAGACTTTCTAAATTCTTGAATTTTTTTTCACCTTTTTCTCGCTAACGAAAAGTGCTGTTAGTTGTTCTTGAAACGATTCGTGAAATTTGGTGGGTGATTTTTGTTATACTTTAGAATTATTTTCGTATTTTTTTTTTCATTATTCGACGAATAGGCTTTCAATTACCGTTATAAATCTAAAAACGCTGTTGTAAAGCTTGTCTACTAAATACTACTTCTAATAACTTAATAATAAAATTTTATGTAATCAAAAAAAAATATATATAAAAGATGTTTGTAACATCGGATAAAAAACTTGAGACATGGAACGAAGTTCAGAAAAGAGAGAGAGACAGACGTTTTAAACTAATTATTATAACTTAAATAAAATATTTTGATCACAGCGCCATCTAGCATTAATCATATAAAACAAAATAAGGAATTGTTTTAAAAGATTTTAATCACAGCGCCATCTAGCATTAATCATCTAAAACAAAAAAAAGTGTCGTGACAACTTTTTCATAAGAATTTCCGTCTAACCCCCTTTCGATAACGCGCGATAAGGAACTTCGTTCCAAAAATTAACTACCCAAAAAAACTAACATCTTCCTTAAGCACCTTTATGTCAACTTTAACTCAAAACTTTATAAATACTTCAATAATTCAACTAAACTAAACAAATTCTCATTTTATCTACACTCAGATATGCAACAATTTAATCGTAAACCTTGAAACTCCATAAGTGGGTCAACGCGTAAATTCTTTTAGAAATTTTAATAATTTTACATTCAGTATGTTTTATAGGCAGACTGGGCGATGCGCGAAGAGTTTTTGTGCGGAAAATATTTTTCGTGGGGCTTTATTTCACACGAGGGATGGCTCGAACATGTTCCCCGAATTGCTGGGCGACAATTTTTCACGATGACTGCTTTATATTTTTTAACTTAAACATTTTAGATGCATTAAACGTTCCCTTGTGTTGGTGCTCTTAAATTTTGTGATGTGGAGCGTATGGGATTGTTATTTTGAAATAATTTTAAGGGGTCGTCAAAATTCACACAATAAAGTTTAATATATTATTTTACGTTTTTATAAGTAATGTATTTTGTGTTTAACTATTGGTTTTGGACAATTTTTGAAGTCATCAAAAAAAGTCCGGTCTTGTTCACGCGGATAGCAGAAATGAAATTGATTCAGTTTGATTTATCTAGTTTAATATATATAAATCAATGCCACTTTTCGTCGTGTTTTTATAACTCGAGAACGATTGAACCGATTTGGCTAATTTTGGGCTTAAATTATTCGTGGAAATCCAAGGAAGGCTTGTACATAAAAAAAAGTTTTAAAAAAATCTGGGAATAGTGCAAAATTAATTAATTTGAAAAAAAAAATAATTGACATAAGACTTTGACTTTTGACATATATTTCTGTCATATTTGACGTATAATTCTGTCACATTTGACGTTTTTCTGTCACTTTTGACATATTTTTCTGTCACAGAATAACCTCATCGTGTTTAGGCTCTAATGAAGCGTCCTGATGAGTACTTTGCGTAGAAGATGAATGTGAAGGTCTGATGATGTAGCTGGAAGGTGGCCACAAGAACTCCGTCAATAAGCAAGATAACCTCATTGTGTTTAGGCTCTAATGAAGTGTCCTGATAAGTACTTTGCGGACCATTGTGTTTTGAAATTACCGCGTTCAAACAAACTCTTTAGCTTTCTTTCAAAAATATTTGTCCCTTGAATCATTACGTTATTTGACTGCATCAATTACAGTTATTGACAAAGCGGTTATTCAATACACGCATTTCCTTCGCCATAGATATTTGCTAATGGATTCTCGGTATTGATACGACTGGGTTGTCCGCTCGGCGTGGATTACACACTGCCCCAAATACCGGAAGCCTTTGTCCCGAATACATAACAATCAGAAGGTTACACGTGTTTATTTTTATAAAATCATCAGCCTATAGTCCACTGCTGAATATAGGAACACCTCGCCACAACGCTCGGTCCTGCGCTCTCTGCACCCAATGACTTCCTGCAATCCTGGCCAGGTTGTCGGTCCATTTTGCGTAAGTTCGTGATCGCCTCTCTAGAACTTATCGACCCCGATTGCAATTATTTATGTTAATAACTGTATTCATTGCTGGATATAGACGTCCTAGGTGGTCTTTCATGACTCAACCACTCAATACTGAACCGATTTTAATAACACTGAACCGATTTTTATAATTAATACTTGACTGAATAAGTCAAATCATAAAGGAATCTCAAAATAGCATTGTATAGATTCTAGCATGTTTTTGTCTTAAAAAAATATAATAATATTAATTTTTAACAATATTTTTATACGCAGCATAATTGAGTTATTCAAAGTCACTGCGGCATCAAAACATCCTATTGAGTTCTTAAACGAAAAATTAAAGTGTCCGGCGATATTTTTTCATTATCTTAACGGTAAAAGGATCGTAGAGTTTGATAAAGGACGTTGAAAACGCTTCGGAACGACGATGAGCATAAAATAACGTTTATTTGAAACGTAAACCTTTTTTATATTATCGATGGTTGTAAACAAAGTGTTATTACAAATTGAAATCATTTTTCTGGATGTATGAACTCATTACTGGCCATATGGGTCTCTTTGCGATATGAATTGTCCTTCTTCAAACGATGCTTGGAGAGAATCCTTTAGGGTTGGCCGTAGGTAGCGGCCTTTCAATGTCCTCTGACAGTGCATAGGTCCATGAGCGACGGTAACCATTTATGATCAGGTGGGCTGTTAGTTTGCCTACGAGGCAATAAAAAAAATGGATTTAAATCTTAAAATGTAAATACTTTTTTTTTTCATATTCTTTACTTAATATATTCTATTACAAGCGGGTTCGAAAGCAATAATAGTGAGATACAAAAATTTAAAACCAAAAACCAGGAAAAAGTGGTTGATATTTACAAAATCTTTCTTGAATAATAAACTCAAATATAAATTCCCTACTTTTTAGACTAGCAATTATTTCAAGCGCCTTATAAGACTATACAGTCTATTACTGAATTACACCGAACAGCTTTTACGGGCTCCGTGAAATGTAAACGCGCCCCTGACTTTGAATACAAATGGGCGGGCACTGTGAAGAGATGATTGCGCCACCTTTACGGTATTTTTCATTCATTTATTCTGGTTGTGGCTCGTAGGAGTTCGAGCTATTGTTATGAATTTGAAGGTAAGTTCTTTGCGACTTTTTGGAGGAGGAAAGCATAGTTTTAGTGGATCGAATGACGCAGAATAAACTTATGCATGCTTATGTTTTTTATTCAAACATCCTGAGCAAGCCTTTTTTTTTTTTAAGATGGAGGAAATCACTGGATCTGTGGGTATGTGGGAGTTGAACTGCACTAAAACCTCCAACCGCTCACACTCAGCGTCCGAACCCCGGCTGAGGCCAGAACCCAGCACGGAGTTTGGAGGGACGGCGCGACGCGTTACGCGCTGGGCACTCTTTCCCGTCGCTCCGTCCCCCCTGAGCAAGCCTTAAACTATTTTTTAGTCTTATAGAACTAGAGACTCCTGCTTATCTTTTGAGCTTGAGCTTGAGAAACCACAGGTCACTGAGCTAAGGCATAAAATCATTATTTCTAATCGTTACGTCGTGGCAAAGTGGTTAAATAGCTTACCTCATGGGAGACCTCTAGTCGGAACCGGTCCGTTTTTACCCCTTAATCCTAATACCCTTCGAAAGGCCAAGCGCGAAGTCCCCAACTCGCACAAAGGAAGTGTAATGAACTATGGCTGATTCTCTACTGAGAATCTGAGTCCAGGAATAGGCAGGTCACAGAACTACAGATCCACAGCGGCGACCAGCGTAATTACTGAAGTGAAGAAGTGAAGTACAGTGAAGCCCAGGAACCTGAGAGAAGTTAACATGTCTTGGGTTCCACAACGAATTTAATTAGAAGACGAAAGAATTACTAGAAACCCAAACACGACGGGTCTATCTTGTTTAGCACAAGAGTTCCTATGACCACCTTCTAAATCCATCATCAGATCAGCGCGATGTTGTCATATTATTGCATTATCACGCGATATGGCCGTTGAAGCATTGCCTATAAATACGTTTAAGAGAGTTATCAAAGAACGGCTATGCAGTAAAGCATTTTATAAACTTAATGATTATATAAATGACTGCATAAAATGGGAATGAGGTGCTCGTCCCGGGCCATTTCAATTGATACATTTGTTAAAAACAAAAATATTGTAAAACAATATTAATAAAAAAGAAAAAAACACCATATTAAATTAAAAAAAGACATGCCCCAGTTTCTTGTCAGGACGGAGGCGTAATTTTAGCGAACTTATTTTTGATATTCAAAATGTATATGTGTCCACATCTAATTTGAAATAAATGATTTGACTTTGACTTTTGATATTTGATATGCATCTTTGTGCAAAATATCACCTCAATCGGAAACCCGAACTTTCATAGTTTAAAGTTACATCCACTGCAAGTTAATAATGAAGCTTGTAATATAATAAAATATGCCTCGAAAACGTTTAATTATATAATTAAAATTAGTTCTAACATATTAATTGTACAGCAAAGACAATCTTGAAGCCATTATCTACACAAACATTGTTGAGACAATTTACAAGTTGTACGACCTCGCTAAGGCCCTTATCTTTGAAACGTCGATACTTGAAGTTGTAACGTTTGAGCGTATACATCAGGAGATAACAAAGTGAAGCTAATAAATAGTAAGGATTATTTGTTGTAACGGAGTTCCTTAACGCGCGTTGTGAAAGGGGGCTAGACGGAAAAAATTCTTACGAAAAGTTTTCACGACACTTTTTTCGTTTTAGATGATTATCGCTAGATGGCGCTGTGATCAAAATCTTTTAAAACACGTTCCTTATCGCGTGTTACGTTAGGAAAAAAAATATAAGATATATTTTAATCGAAAGGAACTCGTTCTATTCGGGTGTCCCGTGTCACTTCTCAAGTTTTTTTTTAAGTATGAGATGTTAAGATAGTATTGCGAGGAAACCTGTGTATTGCTGAAGAGTTAATTCTACTCACTAAAATGGTTTTGGATGATTTAGGAGGGTGAAATAAATATCTTAATTAGGCAGGTGTCTTCAGTCTTGTCTACATGTGCATGCCTGTTTGCACTACAGTGGACATCGTTTTCTAAAAACGAAAATGGATAATACAACGGGTAACAGAAACAAAATTTTTGTTTTTCATTCATTCCTTGATTTACTGTGAAACGAGCTGAGAAAAATCCAAGACGTACTTACAACGATAGGTATTGATATTGTATAGATTCTAAGCTACGATATGACAACGATTAACAGCGACAGTAACCGCTTACCATTAGGCGGCTCGTAAGCTCGTTTTTCTGTTGAAAAAAAAACTAATGTTAAAAAAATATTGTGAATGTTGTTGTTTCTCCTGGTGTATATGCTCTCGTTGTAACGCGGTTCAAGTACCTACTGTAATATTTGTGTAGCAAATGGTATGTGGTTTACAATTAAGGAGTTTCACTGTGTATTGTTTTTTATTTATTTATTTAATTCAATTGAAACCAACAGCTGATAATATAACGGATAGTTCTGTTTTTTTTTTAGTTGGCGGAAATCACCGGATCCCCCCTCGCCCTGCGGTCGGTGTATATGGGAGTTGAACCGCACCAAAACCTCCAACCGAACCCCGGCTGAGGCCAGAACCCAGCACGGGGTTATGAGGGACGGCGCGACGCGTTGCGCCTACGGCACTCTTTCCCGTCGCGTCATATCTTGATAAACTCTAGAAAGTTTTAGACTGAACAACATGCCTGAATCTAAATCTCTTTATTAGAACTTTACATTAAAGAACCTTCCTTAATCATAAAATAGGTTTTAATCACGAAATTTTAATAAAATTTAATAACGTTTGGAATACAAAAGGTTCTGAAGGTGAATTGTTAAGAAGTACGTGCTCAAACTCAATTTCTTAATAAAACTTATTCCGTTAACGAGATTCTGTGAGTTGTTGAATATGAATTGTTTGTGCCTTCTAAAACACGTTTGATTTTGGTTTTTTAATGAAGGGGATGAGAGGTAAAATAAATATATTTTTGTAAAAATCGTATTATTCATTCTTTGATAGATAGAGTAGGTTTACCTTTGGTTATGCTTATGTTATGAATGAAAATATAAGGATAATAGTTTTGCCACAAAGGAAAGTTTTAAGAAACAGTTCGAGCGAAATTCCTTATCGCGCGTTATCGAAAGGGGGCTAGACGGAAATTCTCATGAAAAAGTCACGACACTTTTTTTGTTTTAGATGACTATCGCTAGATGGGATCAAAATATTTTATAAAACAATTCCTTATTTTGTTTTATAAGATTAATGCTACATGGCGCTGTGACCAAAATATTTTATTTAAGTTATAATAATTAGTTAGTTCAAAACGTCTGTCTCTCATTACAATTCCCTCACTAATAAATCGAAAGGAACTTCGTTCCATCCGATCTCTTAGGTTTTTTTTTACATATTTTCAGGTAATTTTCTTACGCCTTGGGTTATTGGACTTTTAGTTCTAATTTTCATGAAAACATCATTTCGAATCAGACCAGCAGTTCCTGAGATTAGGATGTCCAAACAAATAAACAAATTCTTTATTAGTAGATATATTCTTATTAAATGAACTGACTGCTGCAAGTTGAAGCGCAAAACCTAATGGATTTCAGATATGTATATTGAGATAACACAGGTTAAATTTGGACTTAGTAGATGGCGCAACCATCGGGCCTAACAACGTCTGTTGGAATCAACTCCTTTAAAAAACACCTATACCTATCTGGAGTGCGACGGGGAAGAGTGCCTAGTGCTGGGTTCTGGCCTCAGCCGGGGTCGGACGCTGAGTGTGAGTGGTTGAAGGTTTTAGTGCGGTTTAACTCCCACATATCCCGGTGATTTCCTTTAACTTAAAAAAAAAACTTGAGAGGTGTCATGGGACACCCGAATAGAACGAAGTTCCTTTCGATTAAAAGATATCTTTTTTTTTTCCTACCGTAACGCGCGGAAATGGGAACGTGTTTTAAAAGATTTTGATCACAGTGCCATCTAGCAATAATCATCTAAAACAAAAATAAGGAACGTGTTTTAAAAGATTTTGATCACAGCGCCATCTAACGATAATCATCTAAAACAAAAAAGTGTCGTGACAACTAAAAAAGTGTCGTGACAACTTTTCGTAAGATTTTTTTCCGTCTAGCCCCCTTTCGATAACGCGCGATAAGGAACTTCGTTCCATTAAACCTGAAAACTGGTGTCTCCTGAAATACTATTGTCCTGCATTTTTTAAACTATAGGTACTAACACGATTATCATTATGAAACTAACAAGTTAATGTAGTTTTCCGATAGTGGTATTGAAATATTGTATGTTATGTACATGAAATTTACATATTTTACAACAATGCGGGTTGAGTTGTGACTAAATTTTAAATGATTAGTTTACATTAAACGAACGCACACACAATGGTTCATCGGAATCATTATTAGTCTATAGATGTCTAATGGATATTGGATCTTCGACTGCTCACCAAATTTGACTTTTACGATACACATTAGCCAACCAGTTTGTGATGACTGTAATATTCCCGAGGACATCATACATGGTTGGAATGTGTTCGCAGCAGTTGCTTTAGATCTGTGTTGTTGACAAATGACATAAAAATGCCATGGATTGCAGCATTGCTTTAGCGAGTCCTCTTTCAAAAGAGGCCAAGCTGCTTTGTGAAATATATTTAAGTGTTATTAAGACTTGTACCGTATAAGAATTATTTAAGAAGAAAAGTAATCAGAGTGTAATAATCGCTTTAGTGATTAAGCTCTTTAAACAATAAATTAAAAATAAACAAAAAAATAACGATACACATTATAACTGTACTATATTTTATCATCAATCTAATAAAATAACTCTTGAGACATACAACTGTGAAATGATACAACATATTGTTAACAAGTGTATTGGTCAATATCTGACAACTGTACTTGGTGAAACTTATGTGTTAAAAAATGTTAATAAAAATTATATCAATGCCATCTAACGTACAACTTTTGTATCTCATTTTGTCTCTTCTCTGTAGCCAATTTTGAATGTGGTTCGTATATTTCACGATAGATGTAGACACTCAATCAATTTCGTTAACACATTGTATGCGGTACCTGTTTTTGTTTAATGTGCAATTATGATGGCAAGGAACGGTGACCGCTTGCCGGGAGGGAGATAAATGAGTCTACATACAGCCTGATGTTTAACACGTTCGTTGCGAAACCAATTTGTGCACCGTTTGCTGCGACACAAGGTTCTATCGGATTATCGGCTCGCACCATGACCAGACGTTAGAGTGACACGCGGTCTATTAGACCTGACCTTCTTTAACAAAGCTCTTCGCACCGTAGGGAAGTTGCAGGAGGGGTCATTAAGAGGCGAAAACGAGGCATTTAGCACCGACGTTTTACGTTTCAAGGGTTTATCGTTGCTTATGATTTGCTGGAATACCAAGACTAGATTTCTCATCTACCACAGGATTTTTCTCAATTCTCGTTTGAAGAAGGAATATGTAGCTCTACGGATATACTGAGGACGGGAGTTTTCAAGGAGCCGTATGTTCCCGAGTTACTTTTAATTTAAGGTTTTAAGACAATTCAGAACAGATATGACAGAACTAACTCTAAATCTTAATATGAAAAAGATTTATGTGCAATTTTTCACAACACCACTGGCTAAAAACGGTGAAAGAAAACATCGTGGGGAAACCTGCACATCGGAAAAGGGTTCTAAAAATCCTTTGAAGATATGTGAAGTCCCCAATCCGCATTAGGCAAGCGTGGTGGACTATACCTAACCCCTCTTCGGAGGAGACCTGAGCTCAGCAGTGGGCAGTAATGGGTTGTTACAGATGACAGAACTAGGTATAAGGGCTCTTAAACCTTGTTTGGACAACAAAAAACAAGTTATCGAGAATTAAATCGATTTGCACCAAACCACACTGCGCAATTAGTGTTAGATCGAAAGGAATTTCGAGTATTTCTGTAAATAGATAATAGTTTATCGTATTGGATATAAATGGACGATACAGTGCGGGTCGATCATTGTTAGGTAAAATGTATTTGAAAATGTACCTAGTTTTATATATTGCTGTACTACATTTTTGTACTGCAGCCGTACACGAAGTTAAGAGTTATAAAGATTACAAAGTTTTCGAAGTGTCCGGTGAAAATGAAGATTTGGTCAACTTTTTGAAATTCATGATGAAAGACCATGTGAGTATTTAACTGTCTTAGATTGTATCCTATTTAACTTAACGCTAAAACCTCTAAACTTGTATGTAAGCGAACCTTTAGACTCTGGAACGAAACTGAGAATTTTATAAACAAATAATTGCACTGATTATCGCCTAATAGTAATTTTTTTTTTTAATTGGCAGAATGTGTTCGTTTGCAACGGAAATAGTCAACACTTTAGCAACTCTTTATGAAAAAGGTTTTTTTTATTTTCCAACATCTTTGTTCTAGGAAATTCCATTCGCCGTAAGAAAAGACCACACATTTGAAATCATGGTTGCTCCTGAACTTGTCGCTATATTAAAAGCAGAGGTAGAAAATAAAAAGCTAAAATCAAAAGTACTAGTAGAAGACTATTCTAAGTAAGTATTAGTATCAAGTATAAAGATATTTCCTACTCCTTCTCATCATCATCATCATCAGCCCACACTCGTCCACTGCTGGACATAGGCTTCTCCCAAAATACGCCACTGAGCTCAATCTTCTGTTCGTCTCATCCAGTTGTTACCGGCCACTTTCTTAGGTCATCGTTTCATCTAGCAGGTGGGCGACCAACACTACTCCTTCTATCATCTTCTTATTCATTGCGAGGCCCAAGACAAGTTAGCTTTCCCTCAGAGTCATTACGGTGGTCGCCGCTGTAGATACACAGGAGTTACAGTGGTGGGAGTGAGAGGTGGGCAAAAACCTTTTATCAAAGAAATGATACGGCCTTCTTCAAACGAAGTTTAAGAAAATTAAGGATCAAAACGTTTTTGTTTATCTTTCCATTACCTAAAAGTAGCCTGGCAGAGAATGCCTGTAACATTAATCCTGTCTGTGTACATGAAGCAAGAAAGAAATAAAGGTAGCAACTAACTGAAAATAACTTTCAATTTCAGAATTATCGAAAAAGAATCGAAATCTGGAAAGAGAGGAGAGTTCTCATGGAATGAGTATCATGATGTTGACGTAGTAAGTATAATAATTTGTAAAATCAATGCATAATAAAAAAATACATAAATTAAGAAATACTAATAGACCAAACAATATTGAGTTTCCACCAAAACAATAATGTTATACATTTTTGCGACAATATAGATTTACAAATTTCTGGAATCAACTCACAATAGTCATAGAAACTGGACCGAGGTGATCGTGGGCGGAAAGACTTACGAGGGACGAAAGATTGTTGGACTGAGGATTAATACTCCAGGTCATGATAAACCTGTCATATTTATAGAATCAGGTATATTTCAACGTTGAATTTCATATTAATTGTTTGTTAAATATAGTTTTAAACACTTCATGAATGTTTAGTTGTTTCGAGTTTTCTACTTCCAAGACTAGAGCTATGTTGATCCAATGAGAAGTTAATTTTTTTTAGTCTGAAGGAAACCGCAAGTTTTCCAGAAGCAGAATCAGGTGCGGTATGTAGGAGTCGAACTGCACTAAAACTTCCTTCCGCTCACATTCAGCTCCGAACCTGTGGTGGAGGACAGATTCTATCAAGAGATTGTGCGAAGTGACGCGACGCGTTGCACGCTAAGACTTACGTATCCAACACTTCTAATTAGCTTAAGAGCTCAGTAGAATTGTTATTATTAGCTTGAGAACAATTGAAAAGTGTACTAACTTCCTGGTATACTTCCTGTGATACTATTGCTGGTTAGAAACATTCAAAAGCCTATGCGTCAATATGTCTACTAATCTTAATCCCATTTCGAAACAAAATCGTTTTCAGGTATCCACGCCCGGGAATGGATCACTCCTGCAACAACAACCTACTTCATAAACCAACTCCTCACCAGCTCTGACACAGATATCGTTAGTATGAGGGATCAGTTTGACTGGCGTATCTTCCCCACTGTCAACCCAGATGGGTACCATTACAGTATGCAATATGTAAGTTTTTTGTCTTAGTACACTTTTTCACATTTTTACAAGCTTTATATTAACTTGCACTGTATTTAACTCTTTTGTATAGTTTGGGTGGAATCTTACGATTTGAATTTGACCAACTTCCAAACTTTGCATATGTACAGGGTGATTTCCTAGCGAGGGTACATATTGAAGGTCATGGTAGCTGATGGTTATATACGACCAGTAAAAATATTATTACCAAAGAATATAGCTTAATGCGTTAGTAATCGCAACTTAAAAATATCTAAAATTCTTCTAAATTGATGGTTTGTCAACAGCTGATGGGTGTGGCGGAGGTGTGGGGTGTGGCGGAGGTGTGGGGTGCGCGAGATCACTAGAGGTCGTTAGTCAACACTCTTTAAGACGAAATTGTTTATGTTTGAGGTAGTTTTGTCGAATTTAGATTCAAAAAAAAAAAAAAAAATTGGAAATTTTACCTACTATTTATAATATTTCGTATTAGAACAGAGTACTCATCACCCTCCTGCAATATGTACCCTCTAAAAAATCACCCTGTATATCGGGTAACAATTTAATAATATGGTAGGTACAGTAGAGCTTATCTAATTATGGATTCGGAAGGTGGTCATAGGAACCCTTTTACCAAACAAGATAAACCGTCGTGTTTGGGCTCGTTCTACTTGTCCTAGCTAGCACTATACTGTTGCATAATATCCAGGATCTTAACAGCTTAAACTACGATAATTTTAGAATGCCATCATCAACTCGTAGGCGTTTGACTTCCTTAAGATTAAATGTACATCTTCAGTTCAGCATTGACATATTAGACTATATATAAACACGACTAAGACTATAATAAAACACAATAGCTGTTGTGGTTCTGAACTTCACTTTTTACCTATGATTATTGATGTTGAAAAAAATCATTTAAGTTCATAAACAATTTTTCAAAAACAGAACAGATTGTGGCGTAAGACTAGGTCAAAGACCATTAATCCGCTCTGCCGAGGAGCAGATCCAAACCGCAATTGGGATTACAATTGGATGGGTATGTTATTACTGTTATATACCTATATAACTACTATTCTAAGCGAAATTTTCCTTTAACGGCAACCTACGTTTATTAAATTTCAGCAAATATTTTTGCATAAAATTTTTATTACAAAAATGAAACCAACCGAAAACAAAATTATCAGTCAGATCTTTACAACCCCACGACTACTGTCACCTTTCAACTGACATCATAATTATCCAAATTGGTCAAGCCGAATTGACTATTTCCTCCTTTTAGTAGTCGGTCAAAAATCCTTTCATTTTTACCTTTTTTTTTTGTATTTGTATTTTGTATGTAGGCAAACGAGCCAACGGCCCACCTGATAGTAAGTGGTTACCGTCGCTCATGAACCTCTGCAATGTCAGGGGACACTGAGGGGTCGCTACCTACGACCTAACTTTAAGGACCCTCCTCAAGCCTATTAGTATTTATACCTATTTAGTATTTTAATTATAAAGACTTAATCCAAAATTATGTTCTTTATTTCGTTTCCTATAAGCCTATACTCTCTATATATTATACTCTCTTTTTAAAAGAACACGGAGCATCCAGCGATCCCTGTAATTTCGCAACATATGGAGGCTCACATCCTTTCTCCGAGATCGAAACCAAGACACTATCAGAGTACATTGCTAGTATAGAAAACTTGACAGCATACATCGCCTTCCATTCTGATGCACAAATGCTGTTGCTGCCATATTCAGATTCCACGGAACATCATGACAATTATGATGACTTGGTATGTGTTATTTGGACTTGTGGAGTACTTTTATTTTACAAGGTTTTTTAATAGCAAGATAGACAAACGAACTTACGGTCCATCAGATATTAAGCGGTTGCTGTCATTCATGAAATTCTGCAATGCTAAATAGAGTGGGGCCGTTATCTATCACCTACTTATAAAGGACTTTTCTTAAACCTCGCTTACTATAGCGCTAATGTTCAAGGATTCTGAAAATTAATAAATATATTGATGTTGGTTTTATAGAAGTAAAGTAAAATATGCGTTACATTCCTTTAGATTATTCGATTAAATTTATATAAAACTGGATGTAAGATGTGGAGGAAACCTGCATGTCGGAAAAGGATTCTAAAAATCCTTTAAAGATATGTGAATTCCCAATCCGCACTGGGCAAGCTTGGTGGACTATGCCTTGTCCCTCTTCTGAGGAGACCTGAGCCCAACAGTGGGCAGTAATGGGTTGGTACAGGTACAGGTACAGGATGTAAATTTGCAGATGTCACCGGAAAATACAAAGAAATGTCACCGTATTTTGTTTTTCCTACGGAACTTAACAAGTATTGTAAGATAACAAGCGCTCAATAATATTTTTACTACAAAAATGAAAACGACAAACTTTCGCAACAATTTAGGTTAGGTTTGGTTAGTATGTTGATAAACAATGCCACAGATGCCAGATCCAAATCGCTTTTAATAAATGTACACTTACCCACATTATCATTTGGTAAACAATAAACAAGTCTGTTATCAAGTTAAAGGGTTTAAATAACACAAATTAACTGCCACTTGTAATCTTACGAAACTTGTGACATTATATTATTCATATCTGCATACTCTGATTAAAATGTATATACACGCGACTGATTGGATAAAATTTATTGATAGGTGCAAATTGGGAAAGCTTCGTTGAAATATGGTTACGAAGTCAATGGTGAAAAATATAGAGGACCAGCCACGGCAGCTGAAATATTATGTAAGTATATTATTTATATTATGTGTGAAATATTATACGTAGATGAAATACTTCTATGGATTAGGTATAGTTTGATACATGTCTATGAAACAACAGAACTGATTGTAGTGAAATTTAATCACAAATAAAAAAAAAACAATTGATTTTCAGTGCACTATTTACTTTTTCATCATCATCATCAGCCTATAGATGTCCACTGCTGGACCTCCCCCAAACTCCACAACCACACACACACAACCGGTCCTGCGCTGTCTGCATCCAGTGACGTCCTGTGATCCTGACCAGGTCGTCGACCCATCTTGTGTGTGTCTACGCTGCGTCTACCAGTTCGTGGTCACCCCTCTAGAACTTACGTAATGATAGAGTAGAATTTTAGAAATTAAACATCTAGAGTAACAACTCAAGAGATCCATACCTGTCGCTCAAGATTTAAATTGTTTTAAACTGAAGAACTAAACCGTTAACATTATTTTGTACTGTTTTTCTCGTCCCCTATATAAAATCAATGTTATTATCAGACAAAGCGTCAGGAGGCAGTATGGACTGGGTTCGACATGCCCTTGGAACGCCCTTGGTATATACCTACGAGCTTCGAGGCACGTACTTTTCCTGGCCTCCGGAGAAGATACCAGAACAAGGCGAAGAAGTCACTCAGATGATGCTCGGCTTGGTGCAGGAAGCAAGGAACTTGGGATATGTGTAAAATAAAATAAGTGGATTGTAAGCAGTTTTTTATTTCCAATATTTAATCTTAATTTAACAGAAAAATAAAAAACTAAAAAACATTTTGTGAGATACGAACACGAATTTGGAAATCTTTGTTTTTGTATGTATACACCGTAAGTTTTTGGTCGTTCTCTCAAACCCGAAATAATTGAACTGTATGTCTGAACTTTATATCAGAATTTGTTTTAGTAAAAATCACCGCATTTTAAATTCTTAAATGAAAAATGAACTGGAGGCAATTAATATTTTTTTAGTCACTTTAGACCAAAATATTGGTTTGTTTCAGGGTTTTTTTTTTTTTGAAAAAAAAAAGTGCTGATATCGTAAAACAGTGTGAATACAGCAGCGTGAAAAACTTTTACTTTGTTATCAATAGAGTTAAGAATTTTCAGGTCAAGAACGACTATAAAATCACGATGTAGGTATAAAGATTATTTAGGTATGACAATATTAATTTTATGATGTGTTTAAGTAGGCATTAATAGTGTACTTTTGTTAGTGATTCTCAGTAAATAAAGTACTTAAGAATCTAGGGAATTAAATCCATAAATTTTGGGAGATGACTTAAACTTAAAGATTCAAGATGAAATTTAGACATATTTCATTAAGCAAATCCGTTAACCATTATCTCTTTTAATGATCATCTGTTATTTTGCCTTTCAAAATATACCATCCTTTACACTATGCAGAAATTTCCAATTTGGTTACTTAATTTATCTTAAAATTATGAAACGAAATTAATATACCTAAAGAAAATCAGACTAGGCCGATTAAATCTAGAATTATAAATAGACAACATAATGCATTTATGATCTATATTTATTTCTTAACTTATTTTTACATTCTATAAAAAAATCTTCATCAAAATTCAAATTCAATATCCAGTATCTAATGTCTAAGGCTAATGTATTAATAACTTAAATATAAAAATGCAAGAAGTACAGTAATGACTTTCTAATTAGACATGTTGGTATGCGTGTGATCTTATGCATGCTTATCTTATGCGGCTGTGTATAACCACTCAACTGGGAACGTCACTATTCGCTAGACCACGAACCTGGGGACTTCGTTCGGAATCAATACCGTGATTGAGCCCCTTTTTAAAAACATTTTTTTCCAATAATTTTTAATTTTAATTTATAATTAAACCTTACATTTTTGTTAATCTTTATTACTAAACAATGCTGTATTGCAATTTCTGCGAAAATATATCATCTCCGTAAAATATGAGACGATTAATAATGTAAACAAAACAAGTTTTAGAACTGTGTTCAATTTTGGCTCCTGCCACAGACTTGGTAAAAGTAAACAAACCAATTTGGTTGCCGTTCCCAGTTGAGTGGATATGTGAACATATCACTCTCTATGTGTGTGTGTGTGTGAAAGTATATCTGTCACCGGAAAGCACAAGGAAATATCACTTGTTCCCACGGAACTTAACAAGTTTCGAAAGATAACAAGTGGCAGTTCATTTGTGTTAATTAACCCCTATAACTTGATAACAGACTTGTTTATTGTTTACCAAATGATAATGTGGGTAAGCGTACACTTACTTAAAGCGATTTGGATAACCTAACCTAAATTGTTGCGAAAATAATTATACCTTAAATAGAAGTTTGTCGTTTTAATTTTTGTAATAAAAATATTATTTATGTAAGCCAATCCTTTGAGCGCATGTTTTCTTACGAAACATTTCTTCGTGTTTTCATGAATTTTCAACGGGTTCTTACCACGATATTTAATTAATTGAGTTGTCTCGCTCAGAGAGTCTTGTAGATACAGTGAGTGTGGTGTGTCGTGATGTGAGTTCGAGTTCCAGTGGTACTACCCAAAAGCGAACGAGAAAGAGGGTAGACAGATTTGTTTTTCTCTTAACGATTTAAGTACCGCAGTATCCAGTCTTCTCGTGATCACGACGTTTGCAACAACGTTGAAATATCGAGACAACTCAATTAATTCAATATCGTGGTAAGAACCCGTTGCATGAAAGTATTATGGAAAACCGCGAGTGTCTGAATAAGTTTATGTCTTCGTGTTTTCCGGTGACATATCTATGTCTGTCTGCGTGTGTGTGTTTGTGTGTGTGTGTGTGTGTGTGTGTATATGTATATCTGTGTGTGCGTGTGATAGTTTGTTTTCACTTCGTAGATTGTCCAGGTTGATTCAAATTCTCAACTGAAGCCACTATTTCTAGTTGATCGTTAGACAGCAGTGTTGACTGCAATAAAAATAATTAAATTTTTAATGATACAATACCAGATGACGCCGCAGGCAGCAGCTAGTTTCATATAAATAAAAATATGGTGTGAATGATATTTGATACCTATTAAAACTGTTTACAGTTCTGTAAAACCACTATTATCTATTATTCCTACGAAAAAAGTAACTTTGTATGTTACGCATTCCCGCTTAAACCTCTCGACCGATTTTGACGAAATTTCGCACAAACAATCTAAAGTTTGTTAAGAAACCTAGTTATTGATAAATTGAAATAGGCTTAAACAATTAAATTGAAATAAAAGGATATTATTATAAGTGTATTTATAAATTCTAAAACTTTAAATAGATATAAACTTACTCCACAACGGTTTTGTAGTTCGTCATCTACTACACAAATCGTATTGCTATTACCAGCTGTGTGTCTGAAAATAAGAAAAATAATAATATAAAAAATCATTTTTCTAATTATACAACAAATAAAATTGAATAGGTATACTTTTTTTTATTTTTAGTGTTCAAGTTGTTGTAACAGTTCGAAAGTTTATAACTCTTGTAAAAACAATTATTGTTTCATGTTATTGATAACACCATTAATTTGTAAAGCTTTAATTTGTAAGAAATTCTAACAAACATTAAAATGAAAACTTTGCAGGTACATTTTATACTCTCATTTATAAAATTACTTTAAAAAAAACTTGAGATGTGTCATGTGACACCCGAATAGAACGAAGTTCCTTACGATTAAAAGATAAGGAACGTGTTTTAAAACATTTTGATCACAGCTCCATCTAGCGATGATCATCTAAAACAAAAAAAGTGTCGTGACAACTTTTTGTAAGAATTTTTTCCGTCTAGTCACCTTTAGCAACGCGCGATAAGGAACTTCGTTCCAAAATTAATATTAAATTGGGATCCATTTATTATGAATTATAAAAATATTTCACTCACAGTGATTTCCTCCGAATAGTTTTCTTCAAATTTTCCGTTTTCGTCTTTTCTTTCCTCTCGAAGAAACCGTACTGAAATGTGCACAAAAAAAAATATTTTTTTTAGTTTACTTATTTCTCATTTTATTATTTTTCATGATTGATAAACAAGACCAACTTATAGGTGTAAAATTCATACTTAAAGAGTTTTACTTTTATGCATTTTCAACGGGTTCTTACCACGATATTTAATTAATTGAGTTGTCTCGATATTTCAACGTTGTTGTAAACGTCATGATCACGAGAAGACTGGATACTGCGGGTCGATTTAAGAGCAAACAAATCTGTCTACCCTCTTTCTCGTTCGCTTCTGGGTAGTACCACTGGAACTTGAACTAACATCATATAGTGTGGTGTGTCGTGAGACAACTCAATTAATGAAATATCGTGATAAGAACCCGTTGAAAATGCATGAAAGTATTATAGAAAACCGCGAGTGTCTGAATAAGTTTAAAGAGTTTTATTTAATTTAATTTTTTGGCAAACGGTTACAGTATAATAGTAAGTGGTAGACATAAACTTCTAAGATGCGCGTGGTCACCATCAATTGCCATTTCCTTTGAAATGACATCTAGTATATTTAGAAGGACCCAAATTATAATATCAGTATTGTAACAACCAATTACTGCCCACTGCTGGGCTGAGGACTCCTCAGTAGATAGATGAGGTATAGTCCACCACGCTTACTTAGACAGAGTTAGACTTTTGTCAGTTCTAAGGATTTTGTAGATACTTTTTGTTTTTCGTGATTTGAAGAGTATATTGATGGAAACCATTACTGTCCATTGCTGGGTTCAGGTCTAGCCAATAGTCCACCATGCTTACCTAGTGCCGGTTGAGGACAGAGTAACCAATTTAGGGATTTTGGTAGTAACTTTTATCAAGGTTTAAAGTATTTTTTTGTTTTATGTAATTTGAATAGTATTTTGATTATAGATGAAACCCATTACTGTCCATTGCTAGGTTTAGATTTAAACAGAAGAGAGAGAGAGAACACATATCTTCGAAAAGTTTTAAATAATTTTCTTTTATAGAGGATTCCTCACAACGTTTCTCCTTCAGCATAATGTTGTGAATAATTTCAGATAAATATTTGACGTTGAAGCTTATGATTAAGCTAAAATAATTTGAAGTAACATTATGCCTTACCTTGTGGGGACGGCGCGACGGGAAAGAGTGCCGAGCGCGTAACGCGTCGCGCCGACCCTCCAAACCTCGTGCTGGGTTCTTGTCTCAGCCGGGGTTCGGACGCTGAGTGTGAGCGGTTGGAGGTTTTAGTGCGGTTCAACTCCCACATACCGACTGAAAAAAACTCCAACTGAAAAAAAAAATGCCTTACCTTGTACAAACCAAAAGTTGTTATTGCCATTACCAGAGCAGCCACAATGATAGACACCAAAATGAGAAGAGGTTTCTTCGACTTGTTGACAACGAAATATTTCAACGTTTTTGAAACACTGGAAAATGAATCATCATTGGTAAAAAACAAAGTCGCTTTTCGATTGTCAGCACAAATGTCAATCTTAACGATTATGCGGATTTTGATGCGTTTTTTAATATTGTAACGAGTCAAAAGAACAGTTTGTTTTATGTATAAAACATACTTGCATTATATACGGTAGAATTTTAACATCAGGGGAAGTACTTTAAAAAATGGTATTCCAGCAAATTTTGCTAAAACGAATCTGCTAAAATTTGAATGGTAAAGATTCGAAAATGTAACTATATCGTATAAAATTTTGGTAAGGCAAATGTACTGAATTTTATTATGCTGAATTGACAACAAAATTTTAGTAGTAATTTGAGAAAAACCTCTACACGACAAAACTATTAGAGTAAATAATCCTTCGTCACTACAGAATCCTAAAATTTGATGAGATATATTGAACAAACCTGGCAGTTTTAACTTTATGAATAGATTCCAAAACGAGATCCATATGTGATGATGTCATTAATTTATCTTTATCCTGTTCTTCCTCTGAAAATAAAGTAAAATAACGTGAATAAATAATCAAGTGCTTAAAACAGGGTGATTTTAGAACCTTAGGTCAGCGGGGTGAATAATCTATCGAAATACAACTTGAACCACTTTTCTTTTTGGGATCGGTTAAATTTCTTTAAATACTCGCGGTTACCTACATCACCTACACTATTACTAAACGGGTTCTAACCACAATTATTTTCGTTGCAAGCGCCATGATCACGGGAAGACAATAATAATGAAAGTAATCGTGGTAAGAACCCGTTTAGTAATAAACTTTTTTTTACGACTAGCCAGTGGCGAATGCTCTATATAAACCCATTACTATTGGCTTTGATTTTCATAGATTAACAAGAGATAGCACCAAAATGTCAAAACAGCTTATTTGAGATGATTCCAACATCTCCCTTCTATCACCGTACCACCCGGCGTCGAGGTGGAAGTTCATCTTTACTATATGGAACCACCGCGGTCATCCACGGTCCGTTTCAGGAACACTTTTTTGCCACGCACCATCCGGCTATGGAATGAGCTCCCCTCTTCGGTATTCCCAGAGCGCTATGACTTGTCCTTCTTCAAACGAGGCTTGAGGAGGGTCCTTAAAGTTAAGGGCCCTCAGTGTCCCCTGACATTGCAGAGGTTCATGAGCAACGGTATCCACTTACGATCAGATGGCACGTTGGCCAAAAAAAAGTACTTATAACACTTCCACTGACAACTACCATTGCGGGCTACCAATGATATTGAAAAAAAAAAATTATCTGATTCCTAAAAAAAATGATTCCAAATTGTACTAAGACAGGTCATTCTTCTGTGTGTAAAGTATAAGTCAGTCACTGAATAACCTCAATTTACTTTTCACAAGCTTTATATTAATTTGCACTGGATGTACTAATGTAAGTTCAGGTGGAATTTTGTTAGTTCAATTTGACAAACTTCCCGTTGTCTGATTGAGCTGACATTTTGCACACAAATGTATATCGCGTGCCAAATGACAATACAATAATTTGATATCGTGGAGCTATTATGATGATAGATTCGGAAAGTATCCGTAGGAACTCTTATGCTAAACAAGATAAACCCGTCGTGTTTGGGCAAGTTTTACTTGTCTTATCTAGGACTTTACTTCTACATGATATTGAGCGTCTTAAAAACTTGTATTTAAAATGTTTTCTTTAAATAAATTATTTTTTTGCGAAGTGAACAAAAACGGATTACTTACGCAATTGTTGTTTTTCAATTTTCATATCAATAAAGAGTTGTTTTCTGTCATAGCGATTCAATTCAATTTTGCAAGTAAATTTAATTTTTGATTCGTGTTTAACTTCAACACAGGGACCCATATCAGTCATTGAAACCTAAGAAAAAAATACACATAATATAAGTTGCTTTACGCCTAAATCTTTGAAACTACGCAATGGATTTTGATGTGGCTTTTTTTCATAGATAGTGCGATTTAAGAGGAAGGTTTATGTGTATAATACATGCACAATGTAGTAGATAGATAGAGAATTCTTAATAGTATAGTATAGTAGTACACTGTTAATTTTAAAACTATTTCTGATACGTAATTAAGCAAATAATTCTGCGTTAACATCGCAAATCCTGCCCGAGTCCTTTTTCTTTGTAACATAGAAGAAATCAGCGAGTAAGTATTACATAATAATATAATAATGACATAACTAATGTTTGTCTTTCTTTTCAGATTAATTAATACAAAATGAAAATAGGAATTTCAATAATTCGACCAGCGGCGTAGATTCTCTATAACTTGATTCCAACCGGCTGCCTTTCAAAAAGTTAGAAAACCTAATCATACAAATTTTATTGAATAGTAACGACCTATCGCTGTCCAAGTTAGTAAAAGAAAAATTAAATTTTGTATTTTTTGTTATTACGATGCTTCTCCTGAAATCAATATTAATCTCCGCCACTGGTACTGATCCCTACTATTCAATGCTGAGAATAACTTAAGATTTTTAACTTTACTTACATTGTATCCAGTTATGTAAGACTGCTTATCGATAAATACGTCACTACTTATATTCACCCATCGTACACCTCCTGAGTTTGTGATCTAAAATAATATCATACAGGTTGGATCTGTAACTTTGGACAATCTGACGTGGGGTGAATGACCTGTTGAAATGAAACTTAGAAACACATTTATTTTAGGAATTGGATAAAAAAAAAATCATAGTATGGAAGTCCGCAACGATAGTCGTACGTTTTCCATACAATGTCAGAAAAAAAAGTTTAACTGATCCAAAAAATAAAAATGGCGTTATGTTGTATTTCGACCGGTCATTCACCCCACGTCAGATTGTCCAAAGTTACAAATCCACCCTGTATATTGTAAAAATATATTATATTTAGTAATGACGAAACATAAATTTAAAATATTTAAAAACTATCAATCTATTTTATTTTGGAATCGTTTTGAGTTAAAATTTTATATCTAAATGTGGAATATCTGATTGTTAGTAATAATAAAACGTTATTAAAATATGATTAATTATAATTATATAAATAACAGAATACGTACAGTATATTCGTGTCGATCGATTATTGTTCCTTCATTTGTGAAATCAGCGTTGTTTAACACGAGACTTTTAATAATTTGTCTGGAAATAGAGTGACCAACATAAACACATTAACGGTTTTTATTAAAAAAAGTGAGGTGTGTCAAGATGTGAGTTTAAGTTCCAGTGGTAGCAAAGTGGTAGACAGATTTGTCTACCCTTAAGTAACCTACTCGCAGTACTCAGTCTTCTCGTAATCATGGCGCTTGCAACAGTGTTGATATCGGGATCGCTCTAATAAAAATCGTGGTAAGAACCCGTTTAGTAATTGTGTAATTGAAGTACCAACATTGGTGTATTATTTCAACCTAAACTGCCAACAGTTGACTGCATAATATTATACAATGACAGCTCAACTGTACTGTATCAAAATTGAATGCCCTTAGTAATTCTTAAAATTAAATGGTAAGCGAAATTTATTGATGTATTTTAAGACATTGTTATAATCAGGCGACCCCTATTTATCTATTTCATTAATAGTATAAATTGTCTTTGATTAAAAAATATAAGGTGGATGGATGACCTTGTTAAGATCGCAGGATCACACTGAATGCCGCTACCAACCGCGAGCATTGGAAATCTTTGAGGGAGGCCTATGTCCAGCAGTGGACGTTTACAAGCTGATAATGATGATGATGTAATTGTCACTTAAATCTTTTGGTAGTGTATGGTTGATTTATTTAATACTTTATTGTACACCAGATAAAGAAAGTTACATCGACTTATCTATACTAATATTATAAAGCTGAAGTTTGTTTGTTTGAACACGCTAATCTCAGGATCTACTGGTCCGATTTGAAAAATTTTTCCAAAAAATTAGGGATCCGCATGAAAATTGGAATATGTAACAAAAGATGAAAAATCGAAAACCTATTTCAGCGTACGCCGCAAAAACTATTGACAATAGAACAAAATGATGTACTACGGGTTTTTAGATCTTTTGAAGACAAACAAAAAAGTCCGCGACAGCATATATTTAACTATCATAGTTTAGTCACAATAACCGCTTTTATGTTTATAAAAAATATTTTTTCGTCCCAACATTGAATTTAACGTTAAATGAGTATCGTTATATTAACCCTTATCCAAATTTTGTTATTACTAGTATTAATGTAGAAGTAAGTTACTTTTTTTTTTATTCCAATCGGAGTTTTCGTTTAGAAGTTATTACGAGTATAAAACGCAATGAATATGTGGGTGCAACAGCGGGCCGCGAAAATATTAACTCGACGGCATTGAGAGTACTGTTTGAACCCCTTTGTAACGCAGATGAAGTTGCGCGGGTCAGCTAGTAGTAACTATAAAATATGCACAAGAGGCGAACTTAAGTCAAATATGAGTTTTCTTACACCAAACCAATGAATAAAACAGATATGACATAGTACAGAGGTAGTGAAGTGTACTATGGTTGATGCCATTTTTACGCGCAAGTCATTGTTATAGTTGATAGAAGACCCAATATTATGTATAAAAAGCGTATAAAAAATAGGTTCGAAATTTAAAAAACTTACGGTGCAATTATAATATCATCTGAATCTATGAGATAGTCGACGTGGAGTTCATCTTTTCGGTCGAAGGTCGATTCTTCGCTACATTTAGCACGAAGCGTAGCCGACACACTCAGTTGTTTGTCTGTATCAACTATCTTACTCATGTCTAATGTGAGGTTAAATTCGCTCTGAAAGAATAATTATGATAGCGTGAGGACAGATTTAAATCCTTACTAATATTTTTTTTTTTTCTCTTTATTGGGGTAAACAAACAATTACACACTAAGTAAGAGTACAGAATATTGAGTTACATCTGAGTTAATATTATAATGCGAAAGTCTGTCTGTCTGTTACACTTTCCCGCTTAAACCTCTTAACCGATTTTGATGAAATTCGCCACAGACAATATTTAGACTTTGAGAAAGAACATAGGCTACCTTTTAATTGGAAGTGAAGCAGACGAAGTTGCACGGACCGAACATTAAAATATTGGAATTGACCATTTTGACTGAAACAACAATCATAGCGGATGACGTCACTATTAAGTAAACAAATTTCACAAATTATGCAATACTTTGATGCGCGTCAACGCTTTTGACGTTTGTTTACCTAAGAGATACTTATCATATTCCTATTGTTTTAATCTTTAATGCAGTGATAATAACATCCAGTATAAGTTAAATATTTTTAAATTTGAAGTTACCTTACTTTCCCTTTTGAAAGGTGGCAAAGGGATTGTGTACACAGTATCATTCCTTTCAAAAGCACTGTTCAGTTGTGCACCAATCACATTCATCTTGATACAGCTTGCATCCACGACATGACCATCGTTAGTAATATTAACCAGTAGATTTACTGTCTCTTGAGTTCCGACGGTGAAGTTCTTTGGGCTGATAACCAAAAAGCAACAATGATAGTGACAATTAATTTTTATTACAAACATGAAAACTCTTAATCTAAATGTGAAAAAAGATTTATGTGCAATTTTTCACAACACCACTGGCTAAAAACGGTGAAGGAAAACATCGTGAGGAAAATCGGAAAAGGATTCTAAAAAAAATCCTTTGAACATATGTGAAGACCCCAATCCGCATTGGGCAAGCGTGGTGGACTATGCCTAACCCCTCTTCGGAGGAGACCTGAGCCCAACAGTGCGGCAGTAATAGGTTGGTACAGGCAGTAGCGTGCTTAAATATTTTAACCAGGGTATTCAGAAGTGAAAATTTTGACGAAATTGATCATAAATTACATGCTACTATCCATTTGATTACATTTTTAAGCAACAATAGTAACTAAATACGTGCAAATAATAAGAACGCGGAGTGTATATCAAAGAAAGAAACCGTATTTGATCGATTTTTGTTGTTATTTTAATAGAATTTGAAAAGCTAGGGTATGCAATGCATATTTGCTTCTATAGACTGCACACCACTGGGTACAGGTACAGGTACATGAAAACGGTCGACTTCAATTTTTCAAGAATAGCACAAAAACTACCATTCAGATTTTTATCAAATTTATCAGCGATAATTTCCAAAGTATCTGCTTTTAAAAGGATCACCGAAATCGGTTCATGTAGAAAATATATACGCAAAATGATATCGTTTTCGAGTATTTTTTTCACACTTTGGCCTTACATTATTGAAGTTTTATTACGGATCTCTATTTTTATCCAAAACAAATTCTAGCCTATGTTACTCGTGGATAATGCAGCTTTTGAGTGGTTAATTTTAAAAACGGTCCAGAAGTTTTTGAGACTATTTATTACAACCAAACAAACAAAGTTTTCCTCTTTAATATATTAGTGTAGACTATCTTACCCATTCCAAAGTAATGATATATTTAATTTTGGCGAACAATCATCCCCAGTACATTTACGATATATAGTTTTAGTTGTCGGTTCTTGACTTTTCTTATCAAGGAGGAACCAGGTTTTATCAAAAACTGAAAAATATTTTTTCTATTCATACAAATGTCAAAAAGTTATTTATGAGTTTATATTCATAGAAAAGACTAATAGTATTTGTACAAAAATGAAAACGACCGACTTCCAAAAAAAACAATGGGACCTAAGTTCAGCCATCACCTTTCATCTGACATCAGAATCATTTAAATTGGTCCACCTAAAGTTATCGAGCTAAAAAAATAATAAAAAATACAGAAGAAATGAGTACCTCCTCCTTTTCGGAAGTCGATAAAAAGTAAATTCAAGAAAGAACTATAGTATAATTTCGGCCAAAAGAAACAATAATTAAACCAGTACAGCAAAGAGGAGGAGCGATATGACTTGTCCTTCTTCAAACGAGGTCCTTAAAGTTAGGTCGTAGGACACTTCAGTTTCTTCTGACATTGCATTGTCCATGAGCGACGGTAACCACTTACGATCATGTGGCCCATAGACTTGTCTGCCTACATGGCTATAAAAAAAGATCGTATTTTGCTAAATGAAATATATCTTACAAATTATAACAAACCATTCGATTTCATCGCCTCCTTCATTTCGGGCTCAATATCAATAGATGCAGAGAAATTATAAACGCCTGACTCTTTGTTTTTCTGGAAAATATTGAATTGTAAATTATTAATATTCAAATTACATTATTTAATTTCAGAAGTAAACAAAATAGACCCGTCGTGTTTGGGCTCGTTTTATTTATCTTAGCACTTTACTGTCACATGATATCCAGGATCTTAAAAGCTTATATTTAAAGTGTTTGATACATTTCTTGAAATACTCGCGGTTACCAACATCACTTACACAATTATTATATTTAACGAGTCCTTACCACGATTTTAATGAGCGATCCCGATTTTTCAACACTGTTGCAAGCGCCATGACCACGGGAAGACAGCACTGAAGAGCAGACAAATATGTCTACACACATTCAATAAAATCGTGGTAAGAACCCGTTTAAAAATTGTAACGGTGATTTATTTTTTTTCCCAATAATATTAATATTTTTCCAAGATTTCTTTTACCATTTTTATTGTTACTTTGGCGCGTTGTTCACTACTATCCGCTGGCAATACTATAGAAAATATTGGATTCTCAATCATAGCTTCCCCTGTTATGTTTGTAGTCACGGAAAGTCCTGAAAAAATAAATAAAATTTAATTTAAAGTGTACTTTTAATTGTTTCTTTTTTATTGCTTTATAGGCAGACGAGCTAATGGGCCACCTGGTCGTAAGCGGTTACCGTTGTTCATGGACTTCTGTAGTGTCAAGAGACACTGTGAGGCCGCTACTTACTTTTAAGGACTTTCTTTAAGCCTCGTTTGGAGAAGTAATTATATAAAGTGCAACCCAAGATAAGTTACACGAGCCCAAACACGACGGATCTATTTTTTTTAATGCAAGAGTTCTTATGACCTTCCGAATCCATTATGATATCAGCGCCATAGGTATTATTTCACTATTTATTTATTTATTTATTTTATTTGGATTTATTATTTATTTATTTATTTTCGGGCGATATACATCTTCATGCAAAATCAGCTCAATCGAAAACCGGAAAAATTTACAAATTAAGCTTTGCAAGATTCCTCCCGAACTTACATAACGTAGTTACACCCAGTGCAAGTAATATAAAAGTAATATAAATCTTGTTATAAAATAAAAACACTTACTTCTAGCAATGCGTTGTATTCGGTTAGTTATTTTAATACACAAAATTACATCGGCCGTCATATCTTGTTCTTTCCGTACCTGTAACAAATAAATAAAAACTTGAGAGGTGTCAAGGGACACCCGGATGGAACGAAGTTCCTTTCGATTAAAACGTATCTCATAAAAAATATTTCCTTTCGTAACGCGCGTTTAGGAACGTGTTTTAAAATATTTTGATCACAGCGCCATCTAGCATTAATCATATAAAACAAAATAAGGAATTGTTTTAAAAATTTTGATCACAGTGTCATCTAGCGAAAATAATCTGAAACAAAAAAAGTGTCGTGACAACTTTTTCGTAAGATTTTTTTCTAGCCCCGTTTCACAACGCGCGATAAGGAACTTCGTTCCAACATGGTATTCGAAGACTGGTGGTAATACTGATGATACTTTCATGCATTGTAAACGGGTTCGTACCCCAATATTTCTTTGATTGCAAACTTCTCGTGATCATGACGTTTGCAACAACGTTGAAATATCGAGACCACCGAATTAATCAAATAATAATATACAATGCATGAAAGTATATATAAAACCGCGAGAGGTTTAATAAGTACTTAAACACATCATTTTGAGCGTGTAAACATTGTCATATTCGTGCGTTCGATGACCTGTTTGCAGCACGCTCTTTAATCGCTATAATTTACTACATTTTAAATTTTTTTTAGTCTCAAGGTTTACTGTCACAGACGAGTGTAAAGAACGGTTAAAATATCTATTTGAAAACAAAAAAAAACCTGCCTGTATGGTTCATTTTCCTGGCTTATCATCGCAGGTATTACTAGTTTTATCACCCGTCTTCGTTTTCATAGGCTGGATGCTGATTTGGGAGAAGCCTATTTCCAGCAATGGATGTAATCCGATCATCATCATCATCATCAGCCTATAAACGTCCACTGCTGGACATAGGCCTCCCCCAAACCTCGCCACATCGACCGGTCCTGCGCCATCTGCATCCAGTGACCTCCCGCAATCTTGACCAGATCGTCGGTCCATCTTGTGGGGGGTCTACCAACATTGCGCTTACCGGTTCGTGGCCGCCACTCCAGAATTTTTCGGCCCCACCGACCATCCGTTCTTCGCACAATGTGTCTTGCCCATTGCCACTTCAAAGATGCAATTCTTCGGGCTATGTCGGTTACTTTAGTCCTTCTGCGGATCTCCTCATTTCTGATTTGATCACGCAGAGAGACACCCAGCATAGCCCTTTCCATTGCTTTTTGAGTGACTCTGAGTCGTCTAATAAGACCCATCGTGAGCGGCCAAGTCGTCAATAACTAATTGGATAGAAACTATAACTGATAGAATATGTTCATATACCATCGCTAGATGACCCACGCAATACTCATTAACGTTAAATTAATTCTGCGGACGATTTTTTATTTTTAATAAACATAAAAGCGGTTTTTGTGACTAAACTATGATAGTTCGATATGTGCTCCCGCAGATTTTTTGTAGGTTTTATTAAGAGTTAAACTAGAAACCCGTCGTAGTACATAATTTTGTTCTATTGTCAACAGTTTTTGCATCGTACACATACAAAGGTTTTCGATTTTACACCTTGTGTTACAAATTCGATGTTCTCAATACGGATCCCTATTAAAAAAATGTGTATGCTTACATTATCCACAGAAAAAAATGTAATTTCAAACTTCTCCACAGGTATTGAGCGAAGTAGTAAAACTGAAGCGCTGTCTGGAGATCCAATGGCAATATCTGAAAAAAAAAAGAATAATAAGAAAAATAAATATTAAATTAATTTGTAATTTACTTTCATAAAAACCTACTCCAGATCATAATGAATACACAAAAAAGAGTAATTCCAATCGGTTCCGCCATTATTGCGGAATATCATGACCAAAGGATAGAGTAATTTATCATCACTACATACTGAAACACATGTATGTTCAAATCTTTAAAACTAAGCAACAGATTTTGATGCGGTTTTTGTTATAGATAGAGTGATTCAAGATGAAGGTTTCTGTGTACATTACATGCATGATATAGTAACACACTAATGATTTCAGCAGTTTATGATGCGATGTCGTAAATATGGACTTATAAAAAGAGATGATAAATTTTAAGCTATGGACTATACCGTATACATAATTGGGTATTTGAATTTTTTTTTAAATAATAAATGGAAAGATCATTTAAAAATTGGTTATACTACACTTTTTTTTTGTGCACTATATTTCAAAAGATAGGTATATTAAAGTAAAATTCAAATTTTTGTATTCTGTACCGAAAATACACCGACAGATCCCGAGCATGTGTGACGTCATAATGTTAGTTTTCACCCTTCACTTGTCATTAGTATTTATACTAAATTCAAAGTTCGAACCTCAGAATCTCACAGAATCTCACAGTCAATCACGCGGCGTTTAAAGTCACCTGATTTTTTATCAAATTTAAATTGTTTATAATGAATTGAAAAAAAATTGACGTTTTTTTGTATTAAATATGAATATTATTAATAATAAAGTTTTAAAATACATAAAAAACATTTTTTTTTCAATTTCCCAATTATTATATGTTACCTTTAGCTCCATTATCATCAATATCAAGTAATGAATGAATGCTGAAACCGAGTCGTTTGAACTGTGTAGAGTGAATTCTTTGTATCTGTGTGAAACTTGACACCGGTATCACTTGGTTTACATTTTTCGTATCCTGTAATTTTGTTTTAACTTCGATTCCTGATATTATATAAACGGCTCCTAATCCTTGTTCTTCGTATGGCGCTCCGACTATTAATTCTGGAAAAGGATTTTTAAAACCAAATGTACTACAAATCTTATTCTGATTTTGCCTGTTTGATGTCTTCTATTTTCTTACTCTTCGACTTAACTTGAAATAAAGTGCATTCTTTTAGACTTTTTACACTTTCTCTAATATTTTTTTTGGCTAGTGTGATTTAGGTCCATTGACTAAGTAGATAAATCTTGATGTAATGACTTTCCTATTACCTCAACTCAACGCAATGTATGAAGTATCTAACCCATCATCAAATTTATAAATGTTGTTAAAAGCATATTATATATTTTTGAGTTTGTTTGTTGTATTTGACGATGTCTTTAAAGAAAATGTTAGAAAATGTGATTCTTACCTGGTATTTCATCTCCGTCAAGATCTTGGACAAGCAGTGTCGATCCAAATCGAGCTTGATCTTTAACCCCATGAATTGTCAACTATGGAATCAAAATTACCATCATGAACATTTTCTTTTATTGCAAAATAGATAAATAGAAAAAAATGCAGTCCCAGGTTTGCAGTCCCGAGTATATTAAGAGAACTATGTACCAAGTTTTCAGCTTGCCTCAAATATTCATTACCCAAAAATTTGCCACTAGCTTTCGGGCTATTTAATTTAATTTAGCTTACCTTTTTATCATTGCCAAGGCCAAAGAGCCACGGAAAGAAGCATGATTCACATTCGACAAAATACAAAATAGCTACATTAGAGCAAAGACCAAAGTTACAGATGTTCTCACCCGGGTGGATCAGATGCAGTGGAGATGGACAGGCCACATGTTACGTAGCCCACAGGAAAAATGGAGCAGTATTGTGACCCACTGGTATCCAAGAGATGGGAAGAGGTGCAGAAGGCGACCACATAAAAGATAGGAAGATGACTTGAAGCAGACAGCCGGCCAATACTGGAGAAGGGTAGCAGGGGACCGGCAGCAGTGGAAGACATTGGAGGAGCCCTATGCCAAGAGGCACTCTGAACTTAGGGATATACTTTAAGGGTAATTAAATCAAGATATTTGTAATTTTAAAGTAAGGTTCTTTTATTAGTTTTTATTATCTCCTATGTGTCAATTGTTATTAGTTCAGATTAAAGGCTTATTGTTATTACCTTTTTATCATTATCGAGATATATATGAACAGCTCCCAGATCTGCCGTGTGCCTGTCTACGAAATACCCAGGTGCTCCAACTATAACACCAGCTTCTCCCGATTTACTGACGTAACCTTTGGCCAAAGTATAACCAAACATACTGCCAACTGACGTATCTTTTATAATTCTGTCTTTAACAACCATTTCGTCTGGGTTTTGGCGATTTGGTTCCATGAACATTACCTGATATATGAAAATAATTTTATAAATTTCTTTAAGTTCATGTGATTTTCTAGATCACTTACTATTAAACGGGTTCTTATCACAATTTTATTAAATGAGTGATATATTATGAGATGTCGATACGATGATTTCAAGTTCCAGTAAATGAACGAGAAAGAGGGAAGACAATTTTGCTGCTCTTAATTAATCTACCAGCAGTCAATCAACTCCCCGTGATCAAGATATATTATCATCACTCACTCTGGGTCACTCTTTCAATAAAAATCGTGGTAAGAACGCGTTTAACAGTTATGTAAATCAATTTTATATTCAATTTCTTCAAAGAGGTTTAGACTTCACAAAATGATTTTATTTGAAAGATAATGTAATAGGTAAGGTGGTGTGATGAAGTAGAGGCCACTACTAAAGTTCTTTGTGAGCTACAAGTCCAAATCTGGTATGACCTAGCAGCGAGTGGCGAGCGCTTTTATCGGAGGCCAAGATGCAAGATACTTTGGGTCGCTAGGAATAGGTAATATAATATGTATGACACTATTTTTATTACTATTCTACCAAAATATTCACAAAAGGACAGGACAGGACTTGGAGAAAAATATTCTTGTATTGAAATGCCCCTGCCGTGCTGTATAATTAAAAAAACGTATTATTTTTACCTGTCCTTTTAAATCATCACTTTTAGCAGTGAACGCGTAGATGGTATCTGTCTCAAAAGAATTCACCTTTGCAATACCGTAACCTACGAATAATGTAAACACGAGTATAGCAAACAACATATTTAAAAAAACAACAAAAAAACACTAAACTAAAAAAACTATTTTTTTTTCCGTCCTCCTCCAACTCTTTATAATTCAATAGATTGAAAAAGAATCAGCGAAATTGGTTCAGCTGTTCTCAAGATTTGCATTCAGCGATGAATTTGCCTTAACCCTTTCAGGACAATAAGATGGCTGAGACTAAATATGCGAATACTACACAATATTTAAGTTATTCTGTAAAGTAAGAGATATCACTAGAAAAACATAGTAGGGTGTACAAATTTCCTATAAATTTCATGGGAAACATTTTAACACAACGTACCTACGGTTGACATTCATTAAAAAAATATCGATTCAATAATAATAAATAACGATTTTTGTAGAAGGGAAAAATATTTCCTTTGAGCGTGAAAGGGTTAAACTATATTACTAAACCCTTACCTATATTACTGTTCTTCTTAAATTGCATTTTGATATTGTCTTCCATGCTGTTTTTGATAAAATTAACGCTCGCCGACGCATTCATCGATTTCGAATATTGTATGTCTCCAGCATATGTTGATTTTACAATCATCATTGAGTCCTTACTCTCGTCAATCAAAATATTTGTTCCCATACCACCAATAATCTCAGAATCATCTAAAATCAATGAAATAATAAATTATTACTATGAATATCATCATCATCAGCCTATAATCACTGCTGGACATGGGCCTCCCCCAAACCTCGAATGTAAGGTTCTTAAAATCTTGAATCATGATTTTCACTTTGTTCCTTGTGTTTGAGACACTATGTTTGTTAGCAAAGATTATTTGTAATTAATAGTTCTTTCGGTTGGCATAAAAATATAGGGTGTTGATTTTTGCCGATTTTGTTAGCTCGATTTTCAGACAAACAAAGCAATTTACGAAAAATCTGTGAATACAGTATTATTAAACATCAAAATTAAAATGATGTTTCCTTTCAGTAAAACATCCGATCTCTAATATTTAAGGTACTTCCCGTAGCATAGTTTTGGAACACCCTGTATACAGAGATATAAATATAACTTAAAACCTACCTGGCGGAGATACTTCTATATATTTTTCCAATGAACCTTGAATTACATGTGCAGATCCATCAAACAAAAAACAAGCTCCGAAAGCCTTCTTTTCTTTACCTTGAACCGTCAATTTTAACGGAATTTCAGGCGCACATGTCTAAAACAACAGCAGTGATAAGAAGTAAAACAAAAAAAGGGGGGCATGCAATGAGAACAACTTTGACAGTCAGGTAATATGACGACCGATGAATTTAAAAGTTGATGGATGTAAGAGGTGAGGAATACCTAATAATAGATGATCAGATTGTGTGAAGGATGATAAATGGTTTGTAGTACCTATGTAAATATAAGTGTGTGTGTATAAGAAAAGTGTGGAGAGAGAAGATATTACGCCCCTTCTAAATCGGATAAGTGGCGAATGAATTTCTAATACAAAAATAAGGTACATATCGACAATTAAGGCCTTATTTACTGAAAGACTCATTACTGCCCACTGCTAGGCTCTGGTCTCTACAGAAAAGAGCTACCCATTCCACACTTGCCTAACGTGGATTTAAACTTCACGTATTTTAGAAGCGTTTTAAATCATTCTCTAATAGAAAGGTTTTCTCCCGATGTTTTCTGTCATCGTTTGAGTCTGTGATAATAGCACAGAAATATTTTTACAGATTAAGATTTAGAAGTAGAAGCCTGTCGGTTCTATATGGAAAGCAAGCTCATCACTCGACTACCACAACTTTTTGGACATGTGTTGTAATAAATTAATTAAATTTCTTTACCATCACTTACCACAAAGTAGTTCGTACCTCCTGCTACTGAAATACCCAATTTGTATTTCTGGTTGTTATTTACGACTGAAACACAAGAAAAAAATCATCATGACAAATATTTCTTTTTTTTCCAAAATATTCCAGTGTTAATCTACTTATACTAATATTATAAAGCTGAAGAGTTTGTTTCAACGCGTTAATGTCAGGAACCACTGGTCCGATTTCAAATATTTATTTCAGTGTTGGACAGTTTCTTTATTTTATTTTATTTTATTTTATTTTCTTTATTAGACATGCAAAACAAGTAACAATCACATAAACAACAAAATAACAAGCATACAGTAATAGGAAGTCTAGACTGTTCCTCTAAATATGCACGTACAGATGCTTAAAATAATTAACTTGTTGTGTAACATAAAAAAAGTGAAAGTTAGAAATAAACAAAACTTAAATTGTAAGAGAAAAAATGTAAACTTAAAAATTAAAATAAATACTAAATTTATATTTTTATCTGTATTCGCGAAGGAACGACACTCACCGAACTAATTAAAAAGTTTAACAGTAAAAAGAAAAATAGTAAAAAATTAAAAAAAAAATAATAAAAGTTTAGGTTATTTAAATTTATATTGTAAAATCAGATGTTATTTTGTAATTTTGTCAGTTTCAGAAAAGCCTGTAAGACAGAGTGCCCTAAAAGCTTTCCGTTTAAATACAGGCAAACTATTCTCAAATAAGTCAAGAGACTTATGCGAGGACACTGTGTCGTTATATAAGCGACACATTCTAGTTATAGGATTGTAATAGGACGTGTTATTTTTATAAATTTGAAGAGAGAATAGTCTTTGAGGTGGATTGCGGGCCTTATAACGAGTATTAATATTTAATGTTGATATCAAATCTGGAGAGTCAATATATGCGTGTATGATCTTATATAAATAAACAAGATCCTGATAACTACGCCGGGAGTGAAGTGGAGTCATGTCAAATTTTGTTAGTTTTTTGCTGTAAGATTTATACTCGCGACCAAGGTTAAGTCGATATGCTACTATGTTTAAACACTTCTTTTGTATTCTCTCCAGTCTATTGATGTGTATTGAATAATAGGGAGACCATATAACTGTACAGTATTCCAAAGTAGATCTTACAAGAGAGTTAAAAAGAGTAATCAAAGTTTGATGATTTTTGAATTCCTTTGTAGCACGCGCAATGAATCCAAGGACTTGGTTCGATTTTTTAATTAAATAATCATAATGCGAATGAAAAGTTAATTTTTCATCAAAATAAACTCCGAGATCCTTTATCATTGTTTTACGTTGCAATAATGCACCACTTATTGAGTATGAATATAAAGTCTTTTGTTTTTTATTAGTGAAGGATACTACAAAGCATTTAGAAACATTCAAACTCATACAATTATTGTTGCACCAGTTTAGAATTTTATTAAGATTATCTTGCAGCAAAATGCAATCTGCCAAACTGTTAATGGTGCTGTAAATCTTGAGATCGTCGGCATACAGCAAAGAAGGGCAAGTGAGCTGCTCTGTTAGGTCATTAATAAACATCACAAACAGTAGCGGACCCAAATGTGACCCCTGAGGAATACCAGACGTTGTCACTATGGGAGCCGATAACTGACCTCCTATTGCTACCAACTGACTACGATTGCTCAAGTAAGATCTAATCCAACGTAGTAGATTACCATGGATACCATAATTTTCAAGTTTCTTACAAAGAATAGAATGATTAACTTTGTCGAATGCTTTTGAGAAGTCCGTGTATATGGAATCGACTTGTCTACGCAAGGCAAATGCACCACAAAGATACTGTTTATATATTAAGAGATTACTTACTGTGGATCTGCCTGCGACGAACCCGTGTTGATAAGGAGATATATGAGGACTAAATTGTGCATAAAATGTATCATATACGACTGATTCAAATAATTTTGCAAAAACTGAGAGAATACTAACAGGTCTGTAATTTTGACATTCATCTTTATTGCCTGATTTGTGTATTGGAATTACGTGAGCAATTTTCCAAGCAGATGGAAATACACCAGAACTAATCGATTTAGTGAATATAATTTGTAAGGGTAAGGATAACTCATTGCAGCATGTTTTTATGAATAATGGGGGAATACCGTCTGGTCCAGACCCCTTATTAGTATCTAATTTCTTTATTTTAGTCACAATACTCGAGATATTAATGTTGATGTTGTATAAACAATGGGAATCATATGCTGAACTTTGTAAGCTGTCGTTTACCGGGTTTGAATTAATGTCGTAAACAGAACCAAAATATTGTGCAAAAATGTTACATACATCTTCAGTACCTGATACCGTCCGCCCCTCAAATCTCATACACTCCGGAATCGAGCCCGGGCCATTCCTATTTTTTATATATCTCCAAAATTGCTTAATGTCAACTTTAATACTATTTTCGACTGATTCTAAGTAACTGTTATAACACTTGGACATCAGTATTTTGCATCTCGACCGAAGAAGGTCGAATGTATCATAGTCCAGTGGGTTACCGAATCTTTTATAACGTTTGTGATATTTTGATAGATCGAGGAAGGCTATATTGTATCCCTCTGTGACGCAGACGAAGTTGCGCGGGACAACTAGTAACTTATAATGAGAACCACCACCTCTTTTGAAACTAAAACATATTACTGCACCAACCCATTACTCCCCACTGTTGGGCTCAGGTCTCCTCAGAAGAGGGATTAGGCATAGTCCACCACGCTTACCCAGTGCGTATTGGGGACTTCACGTATCTTCAAAGATTTTTAGAATCCTTTTCCGACATGCAGGTTTCCTCACGATGTTTTCCTTCACCGTTTTTAGCCAGTGGTGTTGCACAAACATATTAACAAAAGTATATTTTACTAGCTGCTGCCCGCGACGTCGTCTGCGTGAACCCTATGACCCTTTTTTTTCATTTTTCCCGGCAACTATTCGATTTTGTCTCGCCGTAAAACCATTCTAGAACTTCAACGAACATTTAAAAAAAAGATTTGGCCAAATTGGTCCAGGCGTTGTTGAGTTATGCGCTTACCAACACATTTTGTGATTCTTTTTATATTATAGATTTGATATAATTATTTTCCAAAAGCTACATACGAGGTAAAATAACTGATTGTTAGAAAATAAAATAAATTTTATATCGAATAATATATCTGCAATTATTCACAGGAAAATAACAAAGTACAGGTAAAAAACAATTAAAACAGTGGTTTAAATAAAAAAATATTTGTTGAATTTCTATCAATATAATACTAGCTGCGCCGCGCAACTTCGTAAAAAAAAAATAAGGGGTAGACTACCCCTAACATTTAGAGGGATGAAAAATAGATGTTGGCCGATTCTCATAAATACCGGATAAGCACAAAAAATTTCATCAAAATCGGTCAAGCCGTTTCGGAGGAGTATGGGAACGAAAACTGTGACACGAGAATTTTATACATTAGATTAATTAGGATCTACTGGATCTAGTAGATTCGGATGATTGATTTTTCAAATCTATACTAATATTATAAAGCTGAAGAGTTTGTTTGTTTGTTTGAACGCGCTAATCACAGGAACTACTGGTCCGATTTCTCTTTCAGTGTTGGAAAGTCCATTTATCGAGTAAGGTTATAGATTTAACTTCCAGATTAAACTTTAAAAATATTACTTCCGATTGCTTAAAAATACGTCGAAAACGGCCATTTTTGAACTTTTGAAAAGCTCGTTCAAAAAAAGTACGAAACCGACTGGATCCAAATTTGGTGTGAAAGGACAATTTATGGGGTACTTCAAATTAGGCGACTTTGAGAAAAATCGAAGACCCACGATCTCCAACTTGCGTCGAAAACTAATGGAATTGACCATATATATTATGAACTTTGAATTTAGTATATTTGAGAAAACTCTGAAAAATATTACTTACGCTATTCTTGAAAAAGGAAGTCAGTGGATATCATTAAAAAAAAACTATATCTTGGATGAAATATAAATAACTGATGATATTATAACATACCTATTTTAGAACCGATCAAGCTTGTGATATTTATGTCGACAGGATTGCACGATGCGGTATTGCTCTTTAGCACATCAGCTAAGTCACAGAGAAAGACCTTGCCTTCGCGATCGCGATTCGGTGCTCCGACAACTGAAATGTACAATAAATCATTAATGTTCTTTATAATATAACCAGTGATGGTGAAGAAACGTGGCCACTTACTATGAGCCTTTTAAAGAAACTCACTGTCACTCAACGAGCAAAGGAAGTCCAGCAGTATAGACATAGGCCTCCCCTAACCTATACTAATATTATAAAGCTGCAGAGTTTGTTTGTTTGTTTGCACGCGCTAATCTGAGGCACTACTGGTCCGATTTGAAAATTATTTCACTGTTGGTAAGTCCATTTATCGAGGAAGGCTATAGGCTATGTTGTATCCCTCTGTGACGCAGACGAAGTTGCGCGGGTCACCTAGTATGATGATAAATTTATAAGATAATGATGATGATAAATTAATTTATCTTTTTTATTGCCTTGTAGGAAGACGAGCTGATGGACCACCTAATCGTAGATGGTTACTGTCACCCTACGACCTACTTACCATATGGATGGAGTCAATCGGAAAAAATCATTTGAAAGCTATCTATGTAAAATAAAAATGCGAAGTTAAGTGTTAATCGTCGGAATAAAATATTTTAATATAAACAAAAGGAATTAGACCATTTTCGTAGATTTTTCACTAATTCTTTATTAGCTTAGTTTACTTATTTTATACTAGATGGCATTATTAAAAAATGATGTAAGATATACTTGAATGAAAACAGTATCAATGTCCTTTCTTTACTTTAATCTCTTTGATAATAACAGAATCTTACCCAATTTCCTATACTGGCCATCCTGCAGAGCAATTGAAAACCCAAAATCAGATTCAGTGTTATTTTTCTCTGGCTTCACAACGACCATAGATGGTTCATGACAAAATGTTCTTGAGGAGACAGCAACATGTATACAGGAAAGTAAGGCGTACCAGAATTTGTGAGAACCTGAAAAAAAATCATCTCTACTGTAACAAGTTATTAGACAAGAAATATCGCTAACGACGTGAACGAAAGAGATAGCAAAAACTTGAGAGGTGTCAAGGGACACCCGGATGGAACGAAGTTCCTTTCGATTAATTAGTGAGTGAATTGTAATAAAATTGTATTTTTTTTAGTTATAATAATAAGTTAGTTTAAAACGTCTGTCTCTATCTCTAATTAGTATAACTTAAATAAAATATTTTGATCACAGCGCCATCTAGCATTAATCATATAAAGCAAAAAAAGTGTCGTGACAACTTTTTCATAAGAATTTCCATCTAGCCCCCTTTCGATAATACGCGATAAGGAACTTCGTTCCAATAAATAAAAATTACACGAGTAGAAAAGAGCCAAACTTATTTCCTGCAATGAGACAATTCAGTGTCTGTTAGTATCTCACTACAGATATTTCTACAAATTTCAATGACACTGTCACATTGACTTTTAATATTTGTCCTACGATTTTCAACTTCATCAGTCTTATCTAAATTCTATGTTTATGGTAACAACCCATTGCTGCTGACGTTGGGCTCTGGTCGCCTTAATAGAGGGATCTGGCATAGTCCACGACGCTTGTCCTATGAGGATTAGGGACCACATATTCGAAGGATTTTGGACTTTCCTCATGATATTTTCCTTCACCGTTTTTAGCCAGTGGTGTTTTGAGGGTAACGATAAGCCTTAGCGTGGTTAGTTTTGGCCTCAGCCGGGGCGTTGAGTGTGAACGGCACGAGATTTTAGTGTTCGATTCCCACATACCCCACCTGTCCCCCTCTTCATGTCCAAATTTCCAAAAAAATGTGGCGTTGTGAATAAAATTGCACATAATTTGTTACAAATTGGATTTAGAGGTACAAGCCGGCTAGTATAAGAGGCAAGAGGGTATAAGACGAATGTATGAACATTAGCATTCCTATTAACAATAGAATCCAAATCTATGATATCTGATGACTACAATGTTGTCCATAATCACAAAAATTCTCAATTTAATTTAAAACATTTCAGAAAGTCAATTAATTTACTTTACTTATTAAAAAAAGACAAATTTCAAGTAACTTACCCATTGTAGTGCTCTTCTTAAAACAGATTTAAAAATAATGTAATTTCTAAACCAGCCAGTTCACACCGCAGTTCATGATTGAAATAAATGAGGATAATATAATTGGAATTTATGCGAAGTAAACGTGCGGTCAGTATAAGGATATTATTGTTACAAATAAAACTTTATTTTTAGTTATTAGTGATAGGCTAAGTTTTAGGAAAAAAAACATAAATTATGGATACTAATCATGGATCTAATATCACTAACGTAGAAACACCACATTAAAATTTTACATACAAGATATACAGGGTGGATCTGTAACATGGTCCCAGCTGAAGTGGGTTGAATGACCTGTTGAAATAAAACTCAGTACCATTTTATTTTAGAAATTGGATAAAAAAAAATATTAGTTTTATTATTTGTATCTAGTATTTAACATTTTCATAACAATTTTCAATTTTCAATTCGTCGTTCTTGCGTAGTATTATTTTCTTTAAATTACGCCGTTTGTTTACATTTTCTGACAATTAAATTATCAACAAAATAATTTCTATGAAATTTTCATACAATGAAAAAGTTGCTAATATTGGATTTAGAAAAAAAACTGGTCCAGTTGTAGACCTTAATTCACTGATAAGAACTAAAAATCTACGAGTTTTATTAATAATAACAGATGACTTGGACTTCGAAGACTTTATAGAAACCTTCATACAATTATAAATTACAGAATATAATTGAAAATTTAACACTTAAGTTTACTAGTATTATCACAACTCCCATAAAAAAATGATGTCATTTTATGGTAACCGTCGTATGACTTTTTGAAATAAAATTTTCATCATCTTGCTTAACGTATAAAATATTACTAATAGTATCATTTGAAAGTTGAAGAACTACTCTATTTATTAGTTCACTTGGATTTATGACATTCGTAGCAAACAATAAATTTACAACTTTCTGCAAAGTTGCCAATATTTGGACCTTGCTCTTAAATATGGGTCGGCCACCCTATTGTCAGTTTGTGCGGCTAACAATGTCAAATAAAACGTATTGTTCTTTCAACGACAGTATTGAAATTACACGTATGTAATTTTTTGGAACGAAGTTCCTTATCGCGCCTTATCGAAAGGGCTAGACGGAAATTCTTATGAAAAAGTTGTCACGACACTTTTCTGTTTTAGATGATTAATGCTAGATGGCGCTGTGATCAAAATATTTTAAAACGTTTAAACTAACTAATTATAGCTAGATGGAAATGCTTATGAAAAAGTTGTCACGACACTTTTTTGTTTTAGATGATTAATGCTAGATGGCGCTGTGATCAAAATATTTTAAAACGTTTAAACTAACTAATTATAGCTAGATGGAAATTCTTATGAAAAAGTTGTCACGACACTTTTTTATTTTAGATGATTAATGCTAGATGGCACTGTGATCAAAATATTTTAAAACGTTTAAACTAACTAATTATTATAACTTAAAAAAATAAAATTTCATTACAATTCCCTCACTAATTAATCGAAAGCAACTTCGTTCCATCCGGGTGTCCCTTGACACCTCTCAAGTTTTTTTTAACTCTACAACGCTTATAGTCCAGGAGCCATGATCAATTTTTGTACTTGATTACTATCAAGCTAATTTTCCTTGAGTATTTTTATTTTGTTGAGACGCCCAAAAATTTCCTATACCAAACTCTCGATTGTGGTAGCTAACAGAGGTAGCAAGGATATAATATGTCGATTTGATGATTCTCAAATATTTATTACTAACTGAATTTTCTTTTGTTATATCTCAAGATAATTATATAAATTATTTGAAAAAATATTTGTCCTACAAAATCTATGGTTGGATTAAAGAAGTCCCCTCTTTCCAACATGTATCGATGACGAGGTCATCATAAATAATTACTAACCAGCTGATTTTTTTTTTACTCAATTAATATTTATATAATTTAACAGACATATTGTCCTACAAATTTCGTGGTACGTTATCCTAGTCCTACGCCTAAAAGTAGTAGTACACATCCTTGATGTAAAAATAATTACTATCAAGCTGAATCTTCGTGAATAGCTTGGTTTCGATGAGTCGCCCAACAATTTACTATACTAAACTCTCGATTGTGGTAGCTAACAGAGGTAGCAAGGATATGTCTATTTGATGATTCTCAAATATTTATTATTAACTGGGTTTTTTTTGTTAAATCTCAAGATAATAATCTAAATTATTCGAAAAAATATTTGTCCGACAAAATTTATGGTTAGATTAAAGAGTCCCCTCTTTCCAACATGTATCGATAACGAGGTCAACATAAATGATTACCAACCAGCTGTATTTTTTTCTATTTCTTTAGCGTCTCAAAAAAAATTTTGACTTTTTGGTAGATTCCACTCAACGAGAAGTTAAAAAATTAATAATCGTCAAGGTAAATCAAACAAAAAATTAACAAAAAAAAATTTGTTTGAAGAGTATGTATGCAGAATTTATTCATTAAAAACAAAAAATGATCTGAACAAAGGACGGTATGAGTTATTTGAAAAAGGGTATAAATCAAAAAATGATAATGAAAAAATTTTAAAACATAAAATCGTAGGATATGATCCTTCCAGTTTGCCACCAACAAAAGAAGAATTGTTGCAACAAATTAAAAGAACTGTATTCATCTGCAATGTACCATACATTAATCGTACATCACATCGCACGTAATGCACACATGCGATGCCCCACGGAAAAATTGCCAGAAAATTTTGGATGGACAATAATTGATGGTAAATATGAATATTATTGGTTTGATGGTCCCCAAAGTCCAACATTTGAAGAATTATCTTCTGACTTACAAGGTATCTATTAATACTATTGTTATTTATCAATACATAGTATAAAACAAAGTCGCTTTCGCTGTATGTCTGTATGTATGCTTAGATCTTTAAAACTACGCAACGGATTTTGATGCGGTTTTTTTTAATAGATAGAGTGATTCTTAAGGAAGGTTTGTATGTATAATAAATGCATAATATAGTAGAGAAACACTGATAAATTTCAAGGTTTCTAATGTGATGTCGTAAATAAGCACGTTTTTTTGCGCTTCTATTGCAAACGCTGGCTGAACCCTACGAGATAGACCAAAATAATGTACTACAGTATTTTTCACCTTAAAAAGTTCAACAAAAAAGTCCGCGATGGTATATGTCTATCTCTTAGGGATAACCCAGCATAAACATTTTTATGCTTTACTAAAAAATGGTTATTTACGAAGTGATTTTAAACAATACAGCATTAATCCTTATCCAATTAAGTACCTTAAATAAATTGTGCATTTATTATAGATCAATATGCTTTTTACAGCATGTAATTTAAGTGAATATTACCGAAGATATTACAAATTTAAAATGCAGGGTCGTAGTTGTTTGCGCCGGGCGGCGCGTGCTAAAATTTTTGAACCCCTTTGTAACGCAGACGAAGTTGCGCGGGTCATCTAGTTGATTGATAAATGATAATTCATTATTATAAGAGTTAGATATCACGAGTGAGGAAAGTGAAATAGATGAAGATGACGGCGAAGATTCTGAAGATTTATCAGATGAGTCTGATGAAGATTACCTTTTTTTATATATATATATGTATAAATACACATATTTTTGTACCTAAGTATCTAAAAAATAAAATTATCTAAATTAAAAAAAACATTTTTCCACTGTATCTCAGTTTACAAATAGGAAAATAAAAAATTACAATTTTTGTCGGACTAGTGATACATACCTGTTTTCTTGTAGGACGTTGTTTCATTTGGGTAAAGAACACACTAACCTATTATATAAAAATTTTGTCCTACAGTTAGTAAAGAGAAAAATGGTCTTGTGGTATTAACAATGTCTGAGCATAGGACCGGGATAACGTACCACGAAATTTGTAGGACAATTTATCTGTTAAATTATATAAATATTAATTAAGTAAAAAAAAAAAATCAGCTGGTTAGTAATCATTTATGATGACCTCGTCATCGATACATGTTGGAAAGAGGGGACTTCTTTAATCCAACCATAGATTTTGTAGGACAAATATTTTTTCAAATAATTTAGATAATTATCTTGAGATATAACAAAAGAAAATTCAGTTAGTAATAAATATTTGAGAATCATCAAATCGACATATTATATCCTTGCTACCTCTGTTAGCTACCACAATCGAGAGTTTGGTATAGGAATTTTTTGGGCGTCTCAACAAAATAAAAATACTCAAGGAAAATTAGCTTGATAGTAATCAAGTACAAAAATTGACCATGGCTCCTGGACCATTACACTAATGGTGATGGTCGTTATGAGGACACATTTATTTTACAACAAGTACTTTTGGATCTGTGTTTAAATATGTGGATTTTTAACGGACAAGATTTCAATGACTTTTTTTTTGTCCATTTCTGTCAAATTGTTCGAAAAATACGTTTTCATTTTTGTAATAAAAAAAATATTTGCAAAATGTTTTTCGCGGATTAGATTAAACTGGTTGTGGTTTTCACAACCTCTAACAAACATTTTGAAATTAATATTATTAATTTTAATAGAATATGTTTAAAGAGGATAAATTTATTGATTAAATCGATTAATTTCCTCGTACATAAATATAATGTGTCATGCAAAAGCCCAGTCTGATAATAAGGATTTGTTTGTTTGAATTATAAATTGGCAAAATAAATTTATGATACGATTTCTAAAACGAGCTGCCATTTTGTGCTTTTGAAAACTCTATATGAATATTATAAACTTATAGTCCAAGAGCTACTGGCAAATTTTGAGCAGTTTGTTTGAGGCAAGTTGAGAACTTGGTCGATAATTCTCTTGATATACTCCAACTCGGAAATACATACCTGGCTGCTGAGTAGCGGGGCTTAACGGACCACTTCATTTTTTCTAAACAATGGTTTGTTAGAACAGAGTATTATTACATTATGTAGACTACACTATATGTATTCTATCACATTACAAAGGCACGGTACAATTGTTTGCAACATAAAAATTATAGTATGAAAGCTGGCGCCAACTTTTGGGTAAGTATTTGAGGCAAGCTGAAAATTTGGTCCATAGTTCTCCTGTTCTTCTTATATTCGTTTATCAGTTTGCTAATAGGTTACAGTTAAAAATTGTTGGTTAAAACCTAAAAGTATTAATATTAAATTGTGCCGGACTTCCCTTTTTTTTGATGTTTTCTCATATGAACCGATTTTAATGATTCTTTTTTTTAGAAAGGAGACATTTTAGGCATTATCTAATGTAAATTATTTTTTATAAATATCTAGCTGGTAGTTTCTGTGCTATTCTTGAAAAATGGAAATCAATTGTTTTAATACGAAAATATTATTAGAGAATCATTTTAATTGGCGGTTACAAACGTATTATCGATGACATTGGAACAATATACAATAACATGGAGAGGAAAATTGTACAGATTAACTATAAATAAATATAGTGATTCCAATAATTTCGTGTAGTTTACTCACATCCGTAATGGAGCCTATTGGTCGGAAACTCTACTAAAAACGATTAAGTATATTATAAGAATATATATCAAGATGAAAATCAGTAAGTATTTTTTTGTGTTTAAATGCTTTGATTTAACTTGCAATGGATGTAACTATGTACTCTGTGTTTGGATGAAATCGGGTTGAATTTTACTAGCTTTCTAATTGTGCTAATATGTTATACAGGGTGTTCCAAAAACTATGCGACATGAACAGGAAGTACCTTAAATAATTGTAATAGAATGTTTTGCTGATAGAAATTATTTTATTTTTGATGTTTAATAATACTGCATTCACAGATTTTTCGTAAATTGCTTAGTTTCTCTTAAAATTGAACTAACAAAATCGACAAAAATCAACACACTGTATTTCATGATGCCAATCGAAAGAACAGTTAATTACGAATAATCTTTGCTACACCCGTCCCATTTTTGGGACACTCTGTATAGTTATGTATATTGCATGACAATACAATAAAACGGTATTGTGGAGCTGATCAGATAATGGCTAAAAACGGTGAAAGAAAACATCGTGAGGAAACCTGCATATCGGAAAAGGGTTCTAAAAATCCTTTGAAGATATGTGAATGTGGCAAGCGTGGTGGACTATACCTAACCCCTCTTCGGAGGAGACCTAAGCTCAGCAGGGGGCAGTAATGGGTTGTTACAGTACAGTACAGTGCAGATTATGAAGTCGAAGTCGAACACGACCTTCTGAAAAACACTCATTTGACTTGTTTTGGCTAACACTCTACTTCTAGATGATTTCCTAATTCTTAAAAGCTTGTATTTAAAGGTTTTCTTCAGATAAACTTATTTCTGGTTACAATATCTCACAAAGCAGGCAAGTCAATATGAATAACTAGGCTGATCGTTATACTTAATCAAACACTAGCGGTTCTCTACATTACTTTCATGTATATACAGGGTGTTGGTGCCCGGTGAAACAATACTTTGAGGGCTTTATCTATATCACATTTCAAATCATTTACACATACTTTTGAAACGGAGATGATCACTTTATTTTCCCATACGAAGTTGAAAAATTATTATTTTGTATTATTTTTGACAACCCTATCCTGACCTACATTCAGCGTGCTATATCTATTTTTACGAACACAGGCGCATGTATCCTGTTTAGAATGTGATTTTTGTCCCGTGTATTATTACAATGTTCTCTGATACAGAAGATAACTAGCCGGCTTAAGTCTTTAGATGTTGGTGTACGTCAGTACGGTAGGGTTGATCACGCACTAATTAACACGTAGTTTTGATTAGTTATAATTTATGATATATTATGCCTAGAAAACTCAGACTTGGTGGATGGCTTCTACATCAAGTATACTATTTGCTGTGAAAGTATTGTTTCATCGGATTTTAACACCCTGTATAACGGGTTCTTACAACGATATTTAATTCATTGAGTGGTCTTGATATTTTATTATGTCATGATCACGAAAAGACTGGATACTGCGGGTAGATTTCAGAACAAACTAATCTGTCTACCCTCTTTCTCGTTCGCTTTTGGCTGTACCACTGGAACTCAAACTCACATCACCTGAAATATCGAGACCTAATTAAATATCGTGGTAAGAACCCGTTAATTATAAATGAAAGTACTAACACTTATTCGTACTGATTCAAGATGATGTTTTTCGATATGTTATTCTGATTATCTTTTTTTTTTTCAGTTATATTACTCTGCATATTATATCAACGAATTTTGCATTCGAATGCTATTTATAATTCACTAGCAAGCAGGAAAATTTTACCGCCAAAAACAGCGGCAAATGAAACGTATTTTGGTTTCGACATTACATATGTCCCTGACAAGAGAAGGTACTAAAGTTTTATTGCAAGCTTTACATTTGGTATGTATGGATGTAACTATGTAAGTTCGGGTGGAGTCTAGCAAGCAAAATTTTACAAACTTCCTGGTTTCTTATTGAGTTGACATTTTGCAAGCATATCGCGTAACAATTAACAAAATGGAGCTCATCTGATAATGGATTTGGAAGGTGGTCATAGGAACTCCTGTACTAAATTAGATAGACCTGTCGTGTTTGAGCTCGTTTTACTTGTCCTGGCTAGCACTCTACTATTACATGATATACAATGTTTTAAAAGCTTGCATTTAAAGTTTTCTTTAAAATAAATTATTCCTTATAAGGTAATACATTTCTCTCTCTGTCATATTTTAGTATGGTTATAAGCGCTCCGATAGCAGACGATATCGGCCGAGTCTACGTGTGTGATACCACCAATTTTAACTGCACAACAGTCAAATATAATATAGAAAGAGGTAAGTAGAACAAGCATGCAATACTATTGTCAATATTTTACTAATTTATTTATTAAAAAAAAATTCTAATGATACTAAAATAAGAATAAAGAATAAGAATAAATTTATTGTCAAGAAGTCCGTAGTTACATTTTTTTTAAACTATTGCTATGGTCCCCGCACTAGGTCAGACCTGTATTGCGGGAGACCTTTACGATTTACAAGATAGTACCGATCAAAACAGAGTAACAAATTACTTATAACTAATTAAGCACACAAAGCGAAAAAATAAAATAAAATATTTTTATAACAATAATGATAACGACCGACTTCCATTTTTCAAGCAGAAAAACTACCAGCCAGATTACCAAGCTCAATGACGACCATCATCTGATATCAGAATCAAACAAACGGTCCATCCAAACTAAAGAAACAAACATTGAAAAATACAGACAAATTGAGTACCTCCTCCTTTTTGGAAGTCGGTCGAAAATAGAATGAAGTTGCATCCCTTCTACAATTGACTATATTCCATTCTTACAATAATGTAAAGTTCCCAATCTACATTAGGGGCCGGGGGGGACTGCCGAGGAGACCTGAACTCAGCAGTAGGCAGTAATGAGATCAGCTATTACTAAATATACTAATTAAACGTGGCCTAAATGATCCCTCCTGCAACTTTCCTGTAGTGCGGCAAGTAAAAACGCTCCCTATGGTGCGAAGAGCATAAGTCTATTGGGTTCTAATACCGCGTGTCGCCTTAACGTCCTAGTCATGGTGCGGGCCGATAACACCTCGTGTTGCAGACAACGGCAATTGTGCAAAAAATGGTTTCGCAGCGACCGTATCAAATAATTAAAAAATGGTTTTCAAATCGTTTTTGTGCTGTAAATATATTTATTTCGTTTTAGATAACAAGGAATATGACCACAACTACTGGCTTGGGGCTACAGTGAGTAGCGGTTCATCATTCTTTGTGGTAAGTATACTTCTCTACTAATATTATAAATTTACGAAAGTAACTCTGTCAGACAGACAGAGTCTCAGAGAGAGAGAGAACTGTCTATCTGTCTGTTACGCTTTCCCGCTTAATTCTCTTTACCGATTTTGATGAAATTTGGCACAGACCCTGAAAAAGGACGTACATATTTTAATTAAAAGTGACGCAGACGAACGACAGTACAGTGACAGGCGATGGGAATAAGTGCCGCAATGCGTAACGCGTCGCGACGCTCCGCATAATACTGTGCTGTGTTATATCTTCAGCCGGGCTTTGGAAGTTGAGTGTGGATGGTTGGAGGTGTCAGTGCGGTTCAACTCCCACATAACCTACGATTTCCTCCAACATTGAAAAAAAAAACAAAATGAAAATTTCAATAAAAATAAATAATAATATTACGATGAAGAAACTTAACTTATTTTACAAGATAGTTCAAAGTTCATTTCAATATTTTCAGGCTTGTGCTCCATTATTCACCTCGACCAACAACTTGGGTAACTATTTTCCATTTAATTCATACCAATCGGCATGACATTATCAAATATTCGAAGATTTAATGATATTGTAGGAAACTACACATTGAAAGAATTAAAAACACTGTTTTGGTTTTAGATTTTTAATAAATTAAAACACTCAAATATTACAATCTGCTATTTTGTCTGAAACGCCAACAACATCGGATGATGTCACGTTTAAGTAAACAATATAAAATGGACGTTCTTTATTGGTTACTCCATGACCGTTTTGTGTCTGTTTACCTAAGCGTGACATCAAAAGCGACGCCATGACACTATTGGCTGTTTTCGTGCACTATTTAGAATGACAATCGAAAATCTAAAAAAAAAAGTAAATCCGTAATTGGCCAAATTTTTGTTTTATAATTTTAAGTTGCATTTAATTGTAAGCTGTGGATTTTTGTTCAATAAATAAATAAATTCTGTCCCCACCATTAGTTAAAAAAAAAACTTGAGAGGTGTCGAAAAAAAAACTTGAGATTTTGATCACAGCGTCATCTAGCGATACTCATCTAAAACAAAAATAAGGAACGTGTTTTAAAAGATTTTGAGCAGAGCGCCATCTAGCGATAATCATCTAAAAGAAAAAAAAGTGTCGAGACAACTTTTCGTAAGATTTTTTTCCTTCTAGCCCCCTTTCGATAACGCGCGATAAGGAACTTCGTTCCAATAAAAATCGTAAACATAGAGAAAGATATTTTGAGTATTTTTATGTCAAAATACAACGAGATCTTATTTTGATTTCAGACATTGGAGCTACAGGACAATGTTACATTTCAAATGATAATTTGTCAATGGAATCACTAATTTTGAGTAAAGATTCTACAAAGGACTTAAAATTAGGTAACTATTGTGTATTTATTTATAGATTCCTAACTCCCTGCAATTTTGTCTGTGTGAACCCTATTCAGCAACTAAGCTTAGGTATACTTTTTTTCCGGCAACTATTCGAATTTTTCTCGCTGTAAATACCAGTCTGGAACTTCAAAGAACATTTAAAAAAATGGTCCAGGCGTTATTGAGTCGCTTAGCAACATATTTTGCGCTTCTTTTATACAGGGTGTCTCAGAACTATGCGACATGAACGGGTGTACTTTGAATATTGGAGATAGTATGTTCTGTTGAAAAGAAACATCATTTTCTTTCATGTATAATCTGAATTCATAGATTTTTCGTAAATTGTTTGGTTTGTCTGAAAATCGTACTAACAATCAGCAAAAATCAACACCCTGTATTTTTATGATTCCAATCGAAACAACAAAGAATTACGAATAATCTTTGCTAACAAACACGGTTTCTTAAACAAAAGGAACAATTTGAAACACGTGGTTCAAGATTTTAAGTACCTTATTATCCACTATTCGTGGTGTTCGTTAAAAAAATACTAATGATACTATTATTAGTTATGTGATTTACTCAACCAATCAGAGAGCAGATGAAATTTTGTTATTGCATACTTATTATTTTACAGAGTCGAGTCTGTTAATTAATCAACTTCCGATAATGTGTTCGTAAAATAATACAATTAATTTGTCGTGTGGATTACGTCAGTTTATGAATTTGCTAGGAAAATGATAAATTAACGATTCAAGTGATGTTTCCGATGACATGTACATATATAGATTAAAAAAAATACTTTCCAGACGACAGAATTTCTTCCTACGGTTGGAGTTTGGATGTGAGTGAGAAAGACACCATTTCAGTTGGGGGTCCAGCCATGACCAGTGGTAAGTATTAGACAATTTGAAGTACGCACGAACCGCCGACTTATACTTCTAAATCTTGTGTAATTTATTTATTTTGGTACGAACCAAATTCAATTAAAAACCGGCCGGCTTGTAGCTCTAAATCTTAATATGAAAAATATTTATGTGCAATATTTCACAACACCACTGGCTAAAAACGGTGAAGGAAAACATCGTGAGGAAACCTGCATATCGAAAAAGGGTTCTAAAAATCCTTTGAAGATATGTGGAGTCCCCAATCCGCACTGGGCAAGCGTGGTGGAATATGCCTAACCCCTCTTCTGAGGAGACCTGAGCTCAGCAGTGGGCAGTAATGGGTTGGTACAGTACAGTACAGTACAAATTCGATGATTCTTCTTTTGTTAGAAAGAAAATACATTGGACATTATCTCATTTTAATTTGGTAGAGATTTACCATGTAGTAAGGAGGAGACCTGAGCCCAACAGTGGGCAGTAATGGGTTGGTACAGTACAGTACAGTACTTAAAAAATGTATTCATTTCTGTAATAAAACATTATTATTAAATGTATTTTGTTGTTTTAAGGTCGTACTTTACACTACATAAAACCAGATGTTTTTACTGGACCTAAAGCTATGCATGGTCAAGATGTCAAAATAGATTTCAATTTTGGTAAGCCTTATTCGTCTTATTACATTTCGAAAATGAGATATTAAGATTGAAAAAAATTATTCAGTCAAATTAACACCCGAATTTCACTATTTTTGATCACGAGCCTCTTTTTTGCTGAGATCTAGTCTCAACCGGAGTTTGAACGATGAGTGAAAACAGTAGGATGTTTTGACGCGGGTCAGCTTCCGAAAATTTCCCCATTCTATAAAGAAACTGTACTGCCTCAATAATTGTACTTTTCTTTCATAATATTTCATGGTGTAGGTAATTAGTGTAATACCGGCAGAAAAGCACAACAAAAAAACTTGAGAGGTGTCAAGGGACACCCGGATGGAACGAAGTTCCTTTCGATTAATTAGTGAGGGAATTGTAAAATATATTTTTTTTAAGTTATAATAATTAGTTAGTTTAAAACCTCTGTCTGTCTCTCTTATACACAACCACACAAACAAAATATTTTGATCACAGCGCCATCTAGCATTAATCATATAAAACAAAATAAGTGTCGTAACAACTTTGCATAAGAATTTCCATCTAGCCCCCTTTCGATAATGCGCGATAAGGAACTTCTTTCCCACAAGTTGTTCACTTATAATGTCCACTGCTTTCATTAATGTTAGAATCTTTTTAACTTGCCATGGGACCATGTAAGTTCGAATGGCAAGTTTAATTTGCCAACTTTCCGATTTTCAATTGAGATGAAATTTCACACGCATAATATGTATTTATCTCAGAGTGTCAATAATATAGTACAATGAAGCTGGTTTGTTACGACGGCATAGTCAGAATGTCGCCATAGGCTCTTCGGCTCTCATGATCGTAATTCAGGATCGTTTTATTGTCTTGGCTGGCACTTTACTGCTTTTTGGACTTCAAGAACGGCTCCTCGACCTGTTTTTTTATATTTCAGGGTATAGTATTGCGTCTGGTAACTTTGCATCAACCAGTAAACTTTCATATGCAGTAAGCAGTCCATATAAATACGGAGAGGTGAGATTTCAGTTATTTGCGCCCTTTTAAACCTTTTAAACGAGGTTTAAGAAGAGTTCTGTGTGTAAGATGATTGTGACGTAAAAGTGACAAAACGCAAGTTTACAGGAGAGCAATTTGAATGTTCTACACTTCGTCGCCTCAGTGCTTGTTTGGCCAATCTGCACTCGAGCAAATTTTACATGAGACAGCAAACAAGTACGGAATTTTCGTTAAGTGCCGTGTTGAGGTAAAAATTGAAATGAGATTTTTATTGTTTTAGAATTGAATATTTTAAAAATATATTTTACCAGTCGGATGGAAATTAGGTATTCTTTTTAATACTGCATAAAAAGTCATTTTCGTAAAAAATGTCAGATTGGTCAAACAAGCACTTAGGCGACGACTTTGTAACTTTTCTAACAGTTAAATACCAATTTAGTTGGTTCTATCTATATGGGATACGGGATATAATGATTAAGCGTTTTAAGCAAAAATATGGTTTTCTACATTTCGATAGTACCAGTACAAGTAGGACCCAGTGAACCAGTGTTTGGTGTGACGAAATTTTAGACATCAAAAAACTAAGAAATGAAACAAAGGAAAAATATTTACAAGTGTAGGTATTAGAAAATTATCTGTCACATTAAAAATAAGGAACGTAATTCAAAAGAACGATCACTAAGGTACTATGTCCAGTACAGTACCTGACAGGTTTTTTTTTTAATTTCGGTAATATTTTCTTGGTACCACGGTTTAACGCTATTTGGATATCTGTTTTATGGTAATCACTAACTCATTAAACTATACAGGATGCACTAAACACTCCCGAAAACGAAGACTGGCGGTAATACTAGTGAGACTTGTGATGGTCACTAGTACTAACACCAACCTTCCTTTTCAGGAGTGCTCTTCATACACCCTGTATACCATAAGTAAGCATAAACTTTTCCTTGTTTCTCATGCTTATTGCATCTGATTTTAGATTGTGTTCTTCGACGAAAAATGGAAAGTATTGAAAAATAAATTTAAGAAGCCAACAGTGAAAGTGGGTGAGATGTTCGGTGCTACTCTATGCTCTGCTCGTATGTTCGGACGACGTTCCGACTTGCTGGTAGGAGCTCCGGCGCGACCACATCAGAAACGGTACAATGTGGGCGCCGTATACGTGTTCTACGCTAAGACATCTATGGTAAGGATCTAATGTTAATTACAATTATTGTGTACTGGCGACAACTAATAAACTAACAAGCGGAAAGTCAAGCAAATTCGTCTGCGTCACTTTCAATTAAAAGGTAGTCTATGTTCTTTCATAGGGTCTTAAGATTGTCTGTGCCAAATTTCATCAACATTAGTTGAGAGGTTTATGATCTAAGAGCCCGTGAACCTACCAAAAAATCAGCCTTTATGATTTGACGAAGGTTCCTCGAAGACCTCTATTTTTCCCACCTTTAGTACCGTATATCTTCCAAAGCCAGCACAACCCAAACTTGATAATTGGTCATCGTTCATACCTGTGTTAGGAGCATGTGCTGACAAGTTTTCAGCCTTTATAAAATAACGAAGGTCTGGGGTTCACGGGCTCTTGCTCTATTAAACGGGAAAGTGTTACAGACAGACAGAGTTACTTTCACATTTATAATATTAAGTAGGGATTAGTAGGAAGTAAACAATCCTTGAGTTATTGGTTATTCTATTATTTTTACTTACGTTGAGCTGTTGTTTTTTTTAGTTTTACTTACATACCTAGTTAAGTAAATTACTACATTATAATGTTATGTTCCTTATTTGAGTGTCGAATAAAGCTTTCTTTATTTTTTACATTAAAATTATACTCAACATTGATGAAAATACACAAATTTACTGTTGGCGTTATATAAAGCTACTGCTAGTTCGAAATATAAAAATATATCCACCGTCTTGAGAAGGACTGGCTAAAGGAACACAGAAAGCGTGTCTTTTTGTACTTTTTTAATTTAGTTTACGTCTATTTAAGGCTTTAAATTACATGAGGTACATCGTGGGATACAAGGAAGGTTCTATGTTCGGTAGTGCCATCGTCAACATTGGAGACTTAAACGGAGACAAGAAAGATGGTAGGTAAACTTAGTCAAATACTCGCGGTTTTCTACATTACTTTGATGCATTATTAACGGGTTCTAGCCATGATATTTCGTCGTTATGCGAATGATAGTACAGGGGACGCGCGATATACTGGCCATCAGAGTTTCTCTCGGAGTCAGGTGCAGGAGAGACGAGCCGAACTTGTGTCTGAAGTGGTGCACTCTCTGGGGCGCCTGTTCCACGGGGAGTGCTCGGAGGAATTGTTCGAGATGATTCCATTATCTCCCTTCTATCATCGCACCACCCGTCGTCGAGGTGGAGTTCACCCATATTATTTGGAACCACCGCGGTCATCCACGGGCCGTTTCATTATTTCTTTTTTGCCACGCACCATCCGGCTATGGAATGAACTCCCCTCTTCGGTGTTTCTCGAGCGCTATGACTTGTCCTTCTTGAAACGAGGATTCAAGAGAGTCCTTAAGGGTAGGCCATAGGAAGCGGCACCGCAATGTCTTCTGGCAATGAAGAGGTCCATGAGCGACGGTAACCGCTTACGACCAGGTGAACCGTTAGCTCGTTTGCCTACGAGGCAAAAAACCTATTTCCCTCACGACATCACGCATGGTTGGCTGGGCTGCTTTAGTTATTTTCTTTTTTCGTTGTATTCGTTGTGATCATGAGCAGGTTCTTGTCGTAAATTTTTCAAATTGGGTTCAGCTAGTAGCTAATAAAATTATTCCCAAAATCAGATATAGCTATAGCAGCACCCTTCGAGGACAATAAAGGGGTTGTCTACATTTACTCTGGTGCAGACGTTATTGATACAAAGAAAATGGATAAACCGGTTGCTTTCTTGCAAAGAATAACGGCATCGTCAGAATACGGATTCGGTTTGAGTCTCGGTGTGCTGAAGGACTACGATCAAAATGGATGTAATGGTAGGTCATTGGAAAGAAAAAAAATATTTATTGCTTGACTTCCAAAAAATCTCATGTACTCAATTCGTCTTCGTGTTTTGGTTTGGCTAAACCGATTTGGATGATGTACTGTACTATACGAACCCTATACTGTCAATTGCTGGGCTCTAGTCTCCTCAGAAGAGAGATTAGTTCACCACGCAACCCAATGCGAATTGGGGACATCACATATCTTCAAAGGGTTTTTAAAATCCGTTTTTCAATATGCAGATTTCCTCACGATGTTTTCCGTCACCGTTTTTAGCCAGTGGTGTTGTGAAAATTGCACATAAATCTTTTTTAACAATAAGATTTAGAGGTACAAGCCGGTTTTGAACGCGCAACCTCCCGTAAAAAAGGCAAGCTTCAACCTCTCGGCCACCACGAAATTTGGATGATGGAGTAAAATCAAATGTGGTTGTTTTCTACTTCAGTGGTTAATGTGCTGAAAAATTATTGTGTTTATACATTTTGTTTCAGAATTGGCTATTGGTAGTCCATTTAATGATACAGTAACTGTAGTACCATGCTATGCGTATATAGAGGTGAAATTAAGTATAAACCATCCAGATTTACAGGTAATGCTAAATTATAAATCCTTAGTGCATAAAGCATTAATCAATGCAATTTAAAAAAAAGTTTCTAAAATTCCTACAAAAAGATTATCGCTCGACAGCAGATGACGCAGGTGTGGTATTTGGTACTCATGTATATAACATTGTAAGAACCTGTGTAATACTAGTTAACATTTGTGTTATTATGAACAGTAAAAATGGGAGATAATATCACCGTTAGACAGTTGGTCTATCAGTTGTCATTTGTTGTCGAGCCAATATGAAAACGTGGCATTAGTGGTCGTAAATGACCATCAACTATAACCATAAATATAGGCCAAAAATCACCCTTTATTTCATGATCATCATCATCCTCATCAGCCTATAGACGTCCAGTGCTGGGCATAGGCCTCCCCAAAACCTCACCACAACGACCTGCGTTGTCTGTATCTAGTGACCTCTCGCGATCCTGACCAGATCGTCGGTCTATCTTATGGGAGGTCTACCTACGCTGAATCTATCGGTTCGTGGTCGACACTCAAGAACTTTTCGGCCACGTCGGCCATCCATCCCCTTATTTAACACCCTATATTTCAGAATCGTGCTGTCAGCAATGATGGATATACCAACGAAACCTACTTCCTTCTTAATTCATGTTTAGATGTCAAATTCCAGAAGAAGCCGTTAAAAGCCTATGCTGGTGAGAAATTTATTATTTTCATATAAGAAATATAAGAGTAACTATAAATGTAGGGATCTAATTTTTATCGCAAATAATAATTTTTATTACAAAAAAAATTGGTTGCCTGTAAAGTCGGTATACGGGCGAAAGTTTTACGTGACAACGACTCGCGCATGATTAGCCCGCCTAAGAGCGAGAAAGACAGACATAAAAAGTGAAAGGCACGCGTGTCTCTCACTCGCTCTCATTGTGAGCGCATAACGTGAGCGGAGCGTAACGCAGTTTCTTGAAGTGTCACACGGCAAACCAATTTATAAGGTATACGTTGTCACGTCAAAATGAAAACGACGATTTCCATACATTTCTTCATTCATTTTTTAAGCATAGGAGAAAAACTACTAGTCAGATCTTTATCTAATTTAGATGAGATAATGTCCAAAGCTTACGAACAAATAATATTATTTTCACAAAAATGAAAACGATTGACTTCCATTAAAATCTTGTCCGTTAAAAATTAATATTTTTAAGCACAAACAACAAAGTACATGTTCGATCTTTTAAAAAATATGAGATCATAACAATGAATGGGATTCATTTGGATTAATTTATCAATGATTTTACTCCACAGAGTTCGCTGTCCAAGTGGAAATTTTAAGCGATACTAGTGCATCAATAACGGAACCTCATGCTGGCGGAAAATATGAAACTAGAATCGAAAAGCCTGAGAAAAGCAGTGGGAAATTGTCCTTTTGCGAGAATATTGGTATAAATCTACCAAAGGTACGAGAACCTCAGCTAACAAAACTCTGTAGAACTGATTCTTATTAGACTAATTCTTAAAAGCTTTTCAACTTAAACTTTCATTGGATGTCATTATGTATAAATCGCAATACATAATATGGTGTACGATATAATACAAATACAATACAAACAAAATGTGGAAACATTTGACTCCAACCTCAAATTATTATTTTCAGGGCGGTAGATACGATGAACCTATAAAATTCCGGATTATTGCAACAGAAATGAACAGTCCATTAGACCAACCCCATTTCGATCCCCAGCATGTTCTTGTAGGTAACACAAGTACTTTGACTTTGCCTTTTAACGTGTGGGCTGCTCAGTGCAAGAATAAAGAGACTTGTTCTCCAAATCTTAACCTGACCATCGTCAATTTATTTCCGTAAGTATATTATTATCATACGAGCTGGTCTGGGCAATTACGTCATGAGATGAAAAGTTTGCCGTGTGACTTTGATGTTTGGGGTGGCACGTAACTTGTCCCTCTTCTAAGGACATCTGAGCCCAACAAGGGACAGTTAAGGGGTGTTACAGTACAGTACAGTATCTGGTCAGAACAGCGCATCGACCTATAGTCCCTCGACCTTTGCCCATCAGCTTTGCTATCTACGTATGTATATAGGTATCTACAACGTTTTTCAATATCACATTATTCACAGGGAACCATACTTGCTTGGATCCTCGGAGACGGAAAACATAACCCTGAGTTTGAGGAATAATGGCGAGGTGGCTTACAGCGCCTGTCTCAAGATGGAAGTAACTAACGCGGCTATCGTACAAGCTCCCGCTCTCAGCTGCACTCACGGAAACCTCGACCACTCTATCACCTGCAATGCACCCAAACCAATATACAATAATGACACTTGGGTAAATATTTGGTTTTTTTACTCCCTTGAGGAGCCAAAGTAGTTAACATGAACTTATCCAATACTTCAGAATGATTTACAATCTGCTGTCACCTTCCTTACTCTTCAAAATTGGAATAGGAACAAGTCCCTCAAGAATTTACAATAAACTTGATACTAAGCGTTAATTGTAGCTCATGAAGTTCTGCAATACCAGGGCACTGGGGGTACAGGATTTTTGTGAAACCTCTTGTTGTTCTTCAAACGATGTAGCATTGTATCAAACTTTCATCATGATCTTCTAGGTACAACGTCAGGAACATTGCAAATGCTCATGACTATCACCACTTAAGATTACAAATCTCTCAGCTTATCAATCAACGTTGCATTAAAATATATTGAATACTTTAAAATTTATTTATGATTTTGCAGGACTTAGGAAGAATATCTTTGAAAATGACAAAAGCGACCAACAAAGATAAATTCATTTCTGTACAAGTGAGCGTTTTCGACAACTGCAATATACCACAGAATAAAACGATTGTAAAAGATTATGCGTTGACTCGGGATTTTAATGACATTGAAATAACGGGGTAAGGAAAGAATAACCAGTTAAATATAACTGTATCAGATTTTGGTGCTGCTTTTTTTTTGTTTTTTGATGATTGAGAACTCAGTGTGTTTATTTTTACAAGCTTTTTATTAAATTACACTGGATGTAACTACGTAAGTTCCGGTGGAATCTCGCAAGCAATTTTACATAGGAACTCTTCTGCTTAGCAGATAGACCCTGTTTGGGCTCGTTTTACTTGTATTAGCTAGCACTCTACTGGTACATGATATCCAAGATCTTAAAAAAAGTATTTAAAAAGTATTCTTTAAAAATAACTATTAACCTCTAGATCTTAATCTTAAAAGAAGGTGACCCTATTTGGCTACTAGTCTATGCAATAATGTGTTACCACGGAGCTGATCTGATTATTAAGTCAGTAGGTACCCATAACAGCTCCAGTATTAAAGAATACAGACCCATCGTGTTTGGGTTTTTCTTATATTAACTAACACCCTACTTCTATAATATAACATCCAATAGTTTAATTTTTTGCAAAATACCTAATTTACTTTATTTCAGGAGATCAAATTTGGACAGTAATTTTAGCATGACGGTGGAAGAGCTCAAAACGAAACCGAAGCACTTGGAACATATTTATACTGTAAGTGCTAATCTTAGAGTTGTAACGATTTAGTTATTTCAGCGTCAACAAAAAATACGCCAAATCGAGTTAGGCACATCATCGCATTCCCGGGCCGATACTTATCAACCAGTAAAATAATACATAAATTTTTTTGACTTTCTTAAAAGCTTGTATTTAAAGTACAATTTTAAATAATTTTAATACTTTTATTTATTACATTACTTTTTTTAGATAAGGAATAAAGTAGCCAACCCGTGGCTTGGAGGACCAAAATTCAAAGTGACAGTAATGAAACAGCAGTTCTTACAATTAAGTAAAACACCCTTTAAAGTGAGTTATTAACCATTTTTACTAAATTTGGTATACAGGGTGGGCATACCGCACCATTCGTAAACAAAGTCGTAACTTGAAAACACCAAATTTTTAGGCGAGCAAAAAATCGTTTTGTGCGAAAAACTTAAGTTTTGTGAAATTTTATGATATATCGAAAAATAACATTTTTTATATATAATAATATATATTGGTTGTCAAATATCTCCCGCCTTTTTGTCTTTTGAATTTCGCGGCTTTGTACAACGCGCTACTGAGCTCGTATTTGGCAATACTATACATAATTTGAAAGGTCTTGACATAACCTACAAAACGACGCTATGCATGATTAGTTTGGATATTGCGTTCAACGGTTATAGACGTGCTATTTTAAAGTTTTCCTTCGTTGAAGGCAAATCCGCTAGAGAGAAATATTGATTTTACTGTTTGTGGCTACGAGAAATAGTAAAAGAAAAAAAACTTGAGAGGTGTCATGGGACACCCGAATAGAACGAAGTTCCTTTCGATTAAAAGATATCTTATATTTTTTTTCCTAACGTAACGCGCGATAAGGAACGTGTTTTAAAACACCTGAGTAAAATATTTTTTGGAATATTTCTGCAAAAAATCAAGCTATTAGTTCTTTTGTGAGCATACATGCATTACTTTGCACTTATTCTATATATGCAATATTTTTTAAACATAATTCAACTTACGACTTTTTTACTCGGGCAGGTTTTCTAGTCGATAATAATTTTAAATATGTTTTACTCAGGCCCAAACAGAGAATGGACATGAAATAAGCTGCGAAATGACAACGACAGAGGATATCTTTACAGCTGTTTGCTCAGCGAACGAACTAACATCGGATGACAAGATTAACGTCATTATCTATGATATCATGCATCTTAATCCGTCAAAAATCAGTAAGTACATTAGGCCTTTTATATGTTCTCTACTAAACGAGGCCTAAATGATCCCTCCTGCAACTTCCCCGCGGCAAGGAAAAACGTGAACTTACTTGCGTTGCACAACTTTGTTACAATATGTGGGGTCTAATAGACCACGTGTCGCCCTAACGTATGGTCATGGTGCGGGCCGATAACACCTCGTACCGCAGCGAAAGAGTTAAACGAGTTAAAAAAAAATGTAATATACAGGCCTTTAAATGATTTCTTACTGTGGACCACTATCTATAGTTCTTTTAAAAATTATAATGAAGATAAGTAATTTTTGACTAATGCTCATATTATAAGCTGATGCTTAGTATGAATAAAAAAATATTATTTTATATTTGATATTATTATTAATTGTTATTTTTATATTCAATCTGTGCATGATTAAACATATTAACTTAAAATAATGTAAAAGTGGACTGTATGTTTAAGAAATAGACAAGATATACAGTGTGAATTAATATTCGCTCTTCACCTTATAATGTGGTAGGTAGCTCCACTTACCTTAATAGTATTGCTGTCTTCATCTACAGTCTCGAAGAATGATTGAGAAAGTGGCACAATTGGCCTAACTTATTATTTTGGTGTAATATTCAAATTAATTATATTTCGATTTTGGAACGTCCGATTATGTTCAAGTTTTTTTCTTATATTTGTGTAAAGAATCTAATGCTGCCAGTGAGAGAGAAGTTAAGAAGGAATCATAAAAAAAAAAAAACTAAGAAAATAAAAGTTGTGAAAAAATGTACAAAACGTCTGTATTCGGCAATGGAACGTTCTAAATTCAAATAAGCGCGCCAACATCTATTCTCTATTACAATTCAAAAAGTATTTACACAAAAGAGGTTTAAATAACAAATATTTAAACTATTTATAGATGGCGCTATCGTCGACACAAGTTTGTTCTTTACTAGAATAATAAAATATGGATTATTGATTCTGTCGCCTACAATCTGTCAAATTGTCTTCTTTTGCTTATAAAATCTAGTAGGCCACGCTTTGAACAAAATGGCCGCGACGAGAACTATTGTCGGCCAGTATTATGTTCACGGCGGTTGACTAAGAAGACGTCACTTATTTCGTGACTTTTTATACATATTTGTGTAGTATTGTCGTTTTCTCGAACCATCATAAGTGGGAAACGTATCGAAAACAAACAATACTTTTTTGATGTATTTCTTAAAAAAAGAATTGCATTCTATGACACCACCAAAAAGTACTTACATCAAAATTTCATATTTAATTATCAAATCTAACTTTTAGTACCTATAACACTTTCATGCATTTTCAACGGGTTCTCACCACGATATTTAATTAATTGAGTTGTCTCGATATTTCAACGTTGTTGCAAACGTCATGATCGATCAATATCAATATCGATTGAAAATGCATGAAAGTAGTATAGAAAACCGCGAGTGTCTGAATAAGTTTTAGTACCTAATTAACAAAGAATATTAATTTTTTGCCTTTTTATTTAAATATTCTTTTTACTGACTCAATATTGCTGTTATTGATAATAATGAATTATTTCTATAGATGAGCTGATAGCTCGCGAAAGTTTTGTCTTGGAATCTACAATAGAATTGTTACCAGAGAGTTTATGGGATGGACCTAGCAATCAAGTGGCTCTAACTCGCAGGTTAGTTATATCTACATTAATCGTCATAATTGTTTAGTTTTCCAGTGCAATTTCTTCCGAGTCACAAAAAATTAAAAGAGCATTAAGTTTCGTTTGAAGAAAAACAAGTCATATTGAAAAATAAGTTATTTTACCACTGTTAAGGTTTGAGAAAAAAAACGTGTATAAGGTGATAGATAACGGCCCCTTATTGCGCTGGCATTGCAGAGGTTCATGAGCGACGGTTACTGCTTACTATCAGATGGGACTACGTCTCATTTGCTCATTTTTCTTTAAAAAAAACCACTATTTGCTTACATGATTAGGTACTTAAAATCGACTTGAATTCAAAATCAATAAAATGTATACAGGGTGTTCCGTATATAATGAATAATTATTCATTCTAGACCCTCAGATAGTAGCTATTCATGGCTCTAAACATAAAATAATTAAAGTAACTCCAGCAGTTTTTACGACCCTGTATAACTTTTATCGAAACGAAACAAATAGTGCTTTTTGTTCGAGAAGTTGTCGATTCCGAATAGCCCTGCCCTCGAGATTTTATTTTTATAGACCTATGCGACATGAACGGCAAGTACCTTAAATATTAGCGTTAAGATGTTTTTCTGAAAAAGAAACATCGTTTTATTTTAGCTGTTTAATAATACAGCATTCACATATTTTACGTTAATTGTTTGGTTTGTCTGAAAATCGTACTAACAAAACCGGCAAAAATCAACACCCTGTAGACGTCAATCGAAAGAGCAATTAATTACGAATAATCTTTGCTAACAAACGTAGTGTCTTAAACAAAAGGAACCTGATTCTGCCCCTCTTGTTTGCGTTTGAATATCCAAGTTTGTTTCTAGAATTACCACGACTATACTCATCAAGAACACAACTGTGGCAATATGGATTATCGTGGCGTCTTGCATCTTGGGTCTTCTTCTTCTTGGGATAATTTACATCATAGTAGCGAAAAAGGTAAATGTTATGCTTCAATATTGCTTCAATCTGTTGTAGTAAAAATATTTTAACAGACGTACCGCTTACCGGTTTGTGGGCCGTAGATTCGTTTATGTATCATGCCATTTTTTGGACGGGAGGAAATCGCCTAACTTCCACTCGCCTCGCCCGAGTGGGGTATGTGAGGGTTGAACCGCACTAAAACCTCCCGCCGCTCACGCTCGACGTCCGATCCCCGGCCGGGACAAAACCAGACACGAGGCTGGTAGGGGTGACAGGACGCGTTCGCAATTGTCGCTCACGTATCGGACCCGTCATCCCCGTCACCCCATGTATCATGCCATAAAAAAAGATGTCTCGATCTTGATACTGAGTTTCAGTTTAAGATAGATTAAGGTATATTTGTCTTGTTTTACTTATATAAGTTTTAATCTAAAGGATAAACTTGGTCGAGGTTTCGTATTAAATATAAAATATAGTATAATATTTATATTCATGTAAAATAAATATAATCAAAACTTTAATGTATTGTAGACATATTGGCTTCGCAGAAAGAATAAAGAAAGAACGACAAGTTTGAGAAAAAGTATAAGAAGGCAAACTATAGTAAGTACAATTACGTCAACTTAAAACTTCAAACAAAATATTTTCTGACAGACCATATTGCCTGATTGCATCTACCCTATATTAATTTAAGGAAAAATAACAGCTGGTATATTGCCAAGACAAGTTTTTTTTTTTTTTTTTTTTAGTTGGAGGAAATCACCGGATCCCCGCCCGCCCCGCGGGCGGGGTATGTGGGAGTTGAACCTCACTAAAACCTCCAACCGCTCACACTCAGCGTCCGAACCCCGGCTGAGGCCAGAACCCAGCACGGGGTTATGAGGGACGGCGCGACGCGTTACGCCCAAGGCATTCTTTCCCGTCGCGCCGCCCCCTGCCAAGACAAGTAAAATGAGCCCAAACACGACAGGTCTATCTTATTTAGTACAGGAGTTCCTATGACCACCTTCCGAATCCATCATCAGATCAGCGCCATTTTGTCATATTATTGCATTGTCAGCTCAACCGGGAAGTTTGTCAAATTTAGCTTGCAAGATTCCTCCCGAACTTACACTGTTACATAGTTACCTCCAGTGCAAGTTAATATAAGGCTTGTAAAATACGCTAAAATGCATAGATTGAAAAACACCTAGTTTGATGCCGACCACGCTGATACGTTTAACACGCGTTTTTGGAGGTCCGTATCTCAAATTGTAAAATACCCTTAAACATTAATTCTATGAAGTCTTCTTTCTCCTCGCCTTTTCCCGTTATGCGGGGTCGACTTTCTTTATTTTGAGGCGCCACTTGCTTCGCTGCTGTACATCGTCCGGTGTCAGACCACGACCTTTCATGTCCTTTTGGACACATGTCATCCAAGTCGTTTGTGGTCTACCTCTCTCTCCTTCGCGTTGCCATGGAAAGACACTTTTTTTAGTTTAGGTATAACGTATGATATTGATGCAGTATGTATAGACTCAGATTCGATGCGGCTCGGTCGCCTCAAGTTAATACTACACTTAACGTTAATCATTCTTTAAATCTATAGAATAATTGTAAATGTTAATAGCATAGACATAAAATGATATCGATGAGTGCAGTATGCTGTTTCGATAATTCTTCCAAAATTAGATTTTAATAAAATGTTCTATATTATCTTACAGAGACGATCCATGATGGAATACAATAAAATTGAACAAGAAAAACCTGGCACTAGTGAAAACAACGAACAGCACAACCCGTTGTGTGATGAAGCATTACCGAAGATAGAAGAAAGTGATGAAATCTTAAAAAATGATTAGTTTTAAGTTTTAGCTTTGTAGTTATAATATGATTTAAATAATGTAAGAATGCTAATAATAATAAATTAGCCTGACATAGTGATAATAGATCGGGATGCGCATCGGGCAGTGTTGATCGATGTCACCATTCCACATGACGAGAACCTTGTGAAGGCAGAAAAATAAAAACTGCTAAAATATTTGGACCTGGCCCACGAGGTGACCGACATGTGGCGTGTTGAATCGACCATCATTGTTCCCATCGTTGTATCTGTGCACGGTCTAATAGCGAAAAGCTTCGACCGTCATCTAGAGAAGCTTTCGCTCTCCGGCTGGGTAAAGGGCCTGATTCAGAAGGCGGTCGTTCTTGACACGGCGCGTATTGTGAGGAGGTTCCTCTCTCTTGAGCCCTGACCACTGATGGCTTGGGTCGTAGACCCCGTCTCCAGTGGCCCTCTGCTTTTTTATATTGTATTTTTAAATTTATTTTCTTGTGATTGTTTTTTTTTAAGATATAATGTAAAAAATGAGCAAATAAATGAATATGTTATAAATAAATTATTTATTACCTATTCCGAATTTGTTGTATTAAATTTTTAAGGATTTTTTGGTAACAAAACTGAAAACGACCGACTTGAATTTTTCAAGAATAGAACAAAAACTACCAGAAATAATATTTTCAGAAAATCTACATACTTGACATTTAATTTATTTTTTAAGGAAACAAAAAATAAAATACCTAATACTAAAGCGCATACATTTTGATAAAATAAAAAAATGAGACCATATGATGACCACCACGTTTCATATAAAATAATTAACGTAATTCAAATTAAAGTATGACACATAAATAACTGGAATGGCCAATAAGTTAAAAGTCAAGTTTGGATTTACCTGTTCTATAACAAATCGAATTAGATATTATCCTCATTTTATAAATTAGCCCGCGACGTCGTCTGTGTGTAAACTATGCAGCACCAATAATACTCTAATGGCTATTAATAAATAGCGGTTCGTGAAGAAAGTTAAAAAATGTTAAGGTTAGACAGGGTGATTTTTTAAAGAAGGTACATATTGCAGGAGGGTAATGAGTACTCTGTTCTAATACGGAATATTACAAAAAATAGGTAAAAATACATTTTTTTTTTTAAATCTAAATTCGACATATCTACCTCAAACATAAACAATTTCGGCTAAAAGAGTGTTGACTCGACCTCTAGTGATCTCGCGCACCCCACACCTCCGCCACACCCATCAGCTGCCGAAAAACCATCATTTTGCAAGGATTTGAGATATTTTTAAGTTGCGATTACTAAGGCATTAAGCCATATTCTTTGGTAATAATATTTTTACTGGTCGTATATAACCATCAGCTACCATACCAAACCTTCAATATGTACCCTCACTAGGAAATCACCCTGTATTAATACCAGTTTATAGAACAAAAAACTAAAATTTAACAAATAAGTTTGTCCAGAAAAAAAATACGGGTGAACAAATAATCACTTAGGGGTATGAAAAATAGATTGCTACTATCTTACGATTCTCAAACGTATTGGATATGCATATAAATTTTATGAAAATCGGTCCAGACGTTTCAGAGAAGTATGGTAACTAACATTGTGACACGAGAATTTTATGTATAAGATAATTAAAATACCACTTATTTGATTCATTTGTAGTACATTATTAAACAGGAAAATACAATTAATTATTAAATTAAATAAGGCGTTAAATTAAATTTAAATCAAGTTAGACTGTTGGTTGGATTTTTGAAATTTCAAAAAGACTGAACTATAGTCACCAGCTAGCATTATGGGGCTGGCTGGCTGTACCTCTAAATATAGCATTAGTCGTACCTCTTAATTATAATTTGTAAAAGGTTCATGTAGGTACATCCGTTCGGTACGGTCATCCATGTTCCGTTTCAAGAATTATTTTCTGCCACGCACCATCCGGCTATGGAATGAGCTCCCCTCTCCGGTGTTTCCAGAGTGCTATGACTTGTCCTTCTTCAAACGAAGTTTGCAGAAAGTCCTTAAAGGGAGGCCGTAGGTAGCGGCCCCGCAGTGTCACCTGACAATGCAGAGGTCCATCAGCAACGGTAACCGCTTACGATCATGTGGCCCGTTACTTCGTCTGCCTAAAAGGCGATCTTGCAAGCTAAATTCGACAAACTTCCCGGTTTCTAATTGAGCTGAAATTTTATATATCGCGTGACAATGCAATAATATGACAAAATGGCGCTGATCTGATGATTTATTTGGACCCGTCGAGTTTAGGCTCGTTTAACTTGTATTAGCTAGCAATCTACTGCTATATGATATTCAGGATCTTAAAAGCTTGTATTTAAAAAGTTTTCTTTATCAAACCTTTTTTAATTGCGTACGACTCACGAGTCAATTTCTAAAATAACTATTTGACTGATTCCCGATACGTATGGGCCTTCTTGGGGAATTTGCAAATAATATTTTCTAATAGACATGTAACACAAATGACTTGTCATTAACATAGATTTTTCCAAATCAAAGGCTTCATAAGTATACAGTGGGTTGCCAAAATATTACGGACAGTGGGTTTTTTTCGTTATTTTCAAGTTTGGGTGCACTTGACTGCATACAAGTGGGTTATAATGTATCAACTTAATTTTTTTGGGATCTTACACTTATCAACGTTTAAAATGTTAAATGTTTTGGTGGGAATAGGGGATGTTTTAAGTTTTAAAAATATTTTAATTAAGATTGAGCAGCCAAGTGGAACATACGCGAAACAGGGAATATCGGATCTTATTGTTTTTTGTGTTGTTATTATTCTGCAAATACAACTTAAATGTGAGTATTTTGTTGTTTTGGACATAAACTTTTATGTTTGTTATTTTAAATTAAAAATAAATTATTATTTATGTATTTTTGTATTTGTTTATTTATCCTGTTCGTCATAACTTAGCTATAAACAGACATAGAACATGACCTCATTTCAGTGTCACAGTACAATAAGTAAGCTATGGTATTAAAAATAATATTGAGACGCACAGTACAGAAAAAGTCACAATGCGACTCGGTTGGTTAACTAAATTATTAACTAAATTAATTATTTAAATTAATTTTAATTGATTGTGATTTACGTTTAATGTTTCCTTTTGTTTTCAGTGTTATATCTGTGTGCGTTGCAATATTTCTTTATTAGGGCACTGGCTGTATTTAGTACGTTGGCCAGTAAAAAAATCTTGGGCCCTGTAAAACAGGGTTCGTATTTTGGATACGATATTGCCTATGTATCCAATAATAAAAGGTACTTCTATTTTGAATTGCGCATTTATGCCGAAAAGCTTTAAATCATAGACTGTTTAGATTTTTAAACACAGTTTCCGTGTCTTTTTTGCCGTATTTAAAAAAAAAATGTCATTGTTACATTTATTAGGTTTCTTTGTACTTTTGAGGCTTAACCGAAACCCATTATTTATTTATTTATTTCAATCAATTATAGATCATATTATTATTAGGCAATTACATAATTTCATTAAATTAAATTACATTGATTACGCTAACAAATATTATGAGTTAAAGAGGGACACATCAGTTGTTTGTTTGTCAGTATATGAAGGATTATTATACCGACAATCAAACCTCTCTACGAATACTCTCAGAATAATGATTAGATGAGCCACTTTCAAATAATACGGGAAATTATTCTCCATTGTTGCTTTTTTCCGAATTTTTATTTTCATAACATAACATCAAAAGTAATTAATTAAAATAATCTTTTTAAATTTTAGCTTGATAATCAGCGCTCCTGTTGAAAATAATATTGGAAAAGTTTACGTCTGTGATACAAGTAACTTCAAATGTAAGGCGGTTAGAAGTCGTATAATGAGAGGTAAGAAAGGAAATTCAATTTATGAATACTAGCTGACTCGCTGTTATACAGGGTGGAATTTTTAAATGCTATCGCAAGAAAAATTACAGTAATAATATTTTCGTAATAGCTTCAGCAGATTCAAAGATTACCCCCTATGACGTTACGACATTACCTCTTCATAATACTTTTTAAGAATTGGGTGATTCTGAAGGCGGTCGTTCTTGACACGGCGTGTAGTGTGAGGAGGTTCCTCTCTCCTGAGCCCTGGCCACTAATGGCTTGGCTCGTAGATCCCGTGTTCAGTGACTGTTTTTTTAAGTTTTTTATATTATATTTAAAAAATTTTTTTTTTTAAATATAATGGAAAAAATACATGAATATGGATTAAAAAGTACTGATTTGGAAGTAGTTTATTTATATTTTACGTTTGTTTTAGAAAACGATGTGTACGATCACGATTATTGGCTGGGTGCTACCGTAGAAGCAGGTCCATCTTATTTTGTGGTGAGTAAAACTAAGTATTGTAAATTAATAGTTTTATTTATCGAACGATACACCTGTAAGTATGTGGGGGTGTTATAGAGCTCTACCTAGAGATAGAACCTTAAACAAAAATCCATATCTGTATATTGGTTTTTACTAAAGAAAATACTCTGAATTTAAAACTTTTGGACTATTCTTGAAAATTTATTTCATAGAAAACTTTTTAAATAAAAGCTTTTAAGATCCTGAATAATGTAACAGTAGAGTGCTAGCTAATACAAGTAAAACGAGCCCAAACACTCTAATATATAATTTATTTATATAATTTAGTACAAGTGTTCCTATGGTCACCTTCCGAATCCATCATCAGATCAGTGCCATTTTGTTATATTATTGCATTGTCACGCGATTTACATCTACGTGCATAATGTCAGCTCAATCAGACAACGGAAAGTTTGTCAAATTTAATTCGCAAGATTCCACCCATACATAGGTACATTAGTACATAGTTACATCCAGTGCAAGTTAATATAAAACTTGTAAATTTTGGAATGCTCGTTTTCATTTTGGTAAAGAAATACAAGTTCTGTTTCGTTCCGTTTAGTAAGATATCTACTAATGCAACTGGCATCTATTGACATTTGTTCGTAAAGTCGAATCTATTTTTTTTTATGATTGTAGATAGTTCTGCTCTTCAGCCATACCTATTATTGGCATTCTAAATAGTACAACAGCTCACCGCATAGGTCCAATAAATTTAATAAAATTTTCGTGGTGCTTTTCTCAATTCTGGCGTAAAGCATCTTTCAATGTTATTTTATTGTCTCCCGCTTTTGCGAGAAGAGAAGTCGAAACTCATGTTTTTCCTACTCCTATCATCTTCTGATTAAATTCGTTGCGGGGTCCAAGACAAGTTAGCTTTCCCTCGGGTTCCTGGGCTTCACTGCTCAGAGTCATTATGATGGTCGCCGCTGTGGATCCTGGCTACACAGGAGTTACAGTGGTGGGAGTGAGAGGTGGTGGTACCCGAGTTCTGCTCTTCAGTAGAAGAACGTAAAATAACATTTTAGTGATGCTGATAATATATTACGTACCAACTTGTTTTAAACGCTTTGATTTCCTTTATAAATAATGATATTTTATACAATTTAAATTATAATTAGTACCGTTCTTCGATAAGGTTGCGGTTGTTGCAGTAAATTACTAACTTTGATATATTATCAAGTTTTGTGCGGTACCAAGATTTATAAAATAAATTAAAATGTTAATTGTTTTAAGTAACACAGGGTGGATCTGTAATTTTGTACCAGTCGAATTGGGGTGAAAACCTGTCGAAATATTTTTTTTTAAAATCGTACTTTTTTCATATCATATGTCAATCCGCTGCGATAGTCCTACATACATATTGGAAAAAATAAACTTGAGTGGTGTCAAGGGACACCCGGATGGAACCAAGTTCCTTTAGATTAATTAGTGAGGGAATTGTAATAAAATTTTATTTTTTAACTTAAATAAAATATTTTGATTACAGCGCTATCAAGCATTAATCATCTAAAACAAAAAAGTGTCGTGACACCTTTTTCATAAGAATTTTCGTCTAGCCCCCTTTCGATAACGCGCGATAAGGAACTTCGTCCCAATAACCGATTCCAAAAATAAAGGTGGTACTAAATTTTATTTTTATAGAATATTTCAGCTGGTACAGATCCAACCTGTATAACTAGTAAGTATATTTTTTCAAACAAAATAGAGTAAAATTGTTTGACTTTTAAAGTCAATAAGAACAAATAAATAATAGTTTAAATTGAACAATATTATAAGGAGCTATTTATTAAATCAAAACAGGAAAATAACAAGAATAATGATGTCAGAAACATAAGGTTTAAAATTAATTTAAAACAAGGTAAGTAATATAAAAATACGAGCCGACACACGATACTTTGTTAGCGTTGCAAAAAAAGAATTTTATTACGATGAAAAAAAATCTTGACTAGTCCTTAGTGAAAGTCTAGTGATAATCTGTTTAGTCGTTTCTAGATTCAATTCTATTAGTTACTAGCTGGCCCGCGTAATTTCGTCTGCGTCACGTAGGAATTGTTCCCGAGATTTTTCTAAAATAAAATTAGCCTAAGTTACTCCTTATTACATAAGCTATACCTCTTCTGAGAAGACCTGAGCCCAACAGTGGGCAGTAATGGGTTGATACAGATACAGACATAATCTATCTGCCAGTGACAGTCCCGTCCAAATCGGTCCAACCGTTCCAGAGATTAGCCGGAACAAACAGACAGACAGACTAAATTTTAAAAACACATATTGGTATGTATACTGTATAGTGTATATACAGTCATATGCATGAAGTAGAAAGCTTTTATTTTAATATTACAAACAAACACTTCAATTTTATTTATTTGTATAGATTTATGGGAGTACTTACCACCAGTAAGTACCAAATAAAAAGTCAAAAATGAATTCGCATTTACCTACGTGAAAAAATTAGCAACATCCTTAACACCTGCATTAATTCTTTAATAACCGAATAATCCATTTTTATTTTCAGACGTGCGCTCCACGACTTATCTATAACAAAGCTAAAGGTAAATGATAAAACAATATTATTTTCTTTATTTTTTTTATTAGGTTTTTAGTGCCGCCATATTGGCTCGCCAACTTCCAACTTTCATATTGGTCGGCCGTCACCGTCATTTGTTTTGTACGTGTATTGGACGTTAGCGAGCCATTATAAAAACGCGACATAACATTCTTAAGGTAAACTAGATAACTCGTGCAATTTCATCTGCGTCACAAAGGAGTTCAAACAGTAGGTACTCGCAATGCAGATATTATTATTTGCGCAACCCGCGTTTGGTGTATTCATTGCCTTTACCTACTCGTGATAACTTCTCAACGAAAAGTCAGATTGGAATAAAACAAAAAGTAATTTAATTCTACATTAATACTCTTGATAACATAATACTTAATTTGGATAAGGTTTAATATAACGAAACTCACGAACAAAAAGTGATAGCCTTTTGACATCAACAAGCATGATAATTTTCATGAACGTTGAGAATAAATAATTTCATTTCATTTCACCCGGCACGGTATTGTACGGGGTGACGTGACGCGTTACACACTAAAGTTCACGTATCGCCTTGCCCTTTTTCAATGTCAATATGTTTTTACAGGCGTTGGAACCACAGGTGGTTGTTACATGTCGAAAAATGGATATTCTATCGAAGAACTCAGCTTACACAAAGACACGCCCACAGCAAAAAGAGCCTTGGGTAAATTTGTTTCCGTATTTAAATAACAAAATAAAACTGGTTTTATTGCCTCAACATTAAGGTCTGAAATTCTTATTGTGTTGTTAGAAGATATATGAACAATGATGATAAAAAATAAATCGAAATCAATTAATTCGTATGAAATACAGACATGTAAAACATAACATCCAGTTTTTTCGTCGTAAAACAAGTGACGGAAGGATGAAAAACTAGTTACTACGAGTCTTAATTCACACAATATCTAGTCAGTATATTTCACGTCATCTTTTTGAGTTCACTAGATAAATACAATAATAACATAGATCCTTTCAAATAGAATAGAATAGAATAGAATAGAATAAATATTTATTTCAAACTATAACAGAATACTTACACTAAACTAAATCTAAGTAACAAACATAGTTTGAAAACGGTTACCGACTCAGCAATGTCGACAGCACCGAAAAACGATACCACGACGCTGGTCTTCCGTAGGCACCAAGTGACGTGCACGCAGTCACTGTGCTAATTAGCTACAAATAATAATAAAATACAAGTAAAATTTACTATGAGTCGCTTCCATTTGCATGACAATTAATAAATGATTATTAGTCCGTATTGTAGTTCTCTAAAAATCAAAATAGAATTGACTTGCCAATATATTTTATGAGCAAAATCACCATTGGCATAATCTCGCTATTACATCTAGCGATTTTGAAGAACCTCCATAATTTTTCAGCCGATTTCGTTCTAAAGATTTTATTTAATTTCAGAGCAAGAGATGACATCATACGGGTGGAGTTTGGACATAAGTGATAAAAACACCGTAGTTGTAGGTGGACCAGCGATGTTCACAGGTAGAATAGAATAGAATATACTTTATTGTACCAAAAAATACCAAGTAATTTACAAATAGTAACAGCTTAAAGTAGTTGGACATTAACGCGGCCTTATCGCTATAGCGATTTCTTCCACGTGTGATGAAACCAGTTATAAGAAAAAAAAAGCATTGGCTGCCTACCAACCGGTCGCATTGAAAATCTTGGGGGAGGACTATGCCAGCAATGGACGTCTATATACTGATAATGATTTTTACAAGCTTTATATTAACACTGGATGTAACTATACAGGGTGATTTTTTAGTGAAGGTACATTTTAAAGGTCATGGTAGCTGATGGTTATATACGACCAGTAAAAATATTATTACCAAAGAATATTCTTTATCACCTCTTATCCTTTATGAAGCCATATGGCTTAATGACTTAGTAATCGCAACTTAAAAATATCTAAAATTCTTGCAAAATGATGGTTTTTCGACAGCTGATGGGTGTGGCGGAGGTGTGGGATGCGCGAGATCGCTAGAGGTCGTTAGTCAACCCTCTTTTAGCCGAAATTGTTTGAGGTAGTTTTGTCGAATTTAGATTAAAAAAAAATGTAATTTTACCTATTTTTTGTAACATTCCGTATTAGAACAGAGTACTCATCACCCTCCTGCAATATGTACCTTCTTTAAAAAATCACCCTGTATAAGTTATAGTGGAATCTTGCAAGCTAAATTCGAACTCCCCGGTTTCCGATTGAGCTAACATTTTGCACGCAAGTGTATATCGCGTGACAATGCAATATGACAACTGGCGCTAATCTGATGATAGATTCGGAAGGTGGTCATAGGAACTCTTGTGCTAAATAAGATAGACTCGTCGTGTTTGGGTTCATTTTACTTGTATTATCTAGCTCTCTACTGCTACATATACGGGATCTTAAAAGCTTGTATTTAAAAAGTTTTCTTTAAAATAAATTATTTTGTATTGCAGGACGTAGTTTACTCTACACGGCACTTGATGAGTATCCACACGTTTTGGAAGGTATTGCAGTGAATGTAGAATTCGATTTCGGTAAGCAAGTGTTATTACAATCTCAAAGTACTGTTATAATTAAAAATAGTATAATTTTATCACGAAGTAGCAAAAAAACGTATTTGAAACTTTAAAAACATTCTGCAAAAATCGGTTGTATCTAATATAAATTATTGTAAATTTATTTAAAAACTAAATTTTAATAGGTCTGACGAGTAGTGTGTGTGGATTGCTAAGTTTTCTAAATTAACATATCGTTTCAACTTCCAGGGTACAGTGTAACCTCAGGATATTTTACTTCAGCGACGTTGCTCATGTACGCAATTAGTAGCCCTTATGGTTACGGACAGGTAAATAAAAATCATTCATAATTGATTAAGAAGTTTAACGGTAAAATTATTCTGCCAATTTTCGGAGGGAAAACATTTTCTTGCATTCAGAAGATGACTCAAAATCCATCTCAATATAACAATGACTTGATGAAATATTTGTTTATCGAATAGTGTTGCATTATGATCCTTTTAAGCTAATCGTTGAGCATTAAATGGAATAGAGGTAAAAGTACGAACGACAAAATAAACATCTATACGTATGCTGTCTGAAATGAACAAAGCAGTATTCTTTCGCTTCACCTTATCCCATTTATATTATCGCATCCCGTAACATTATCATCCTTCATAAAGCAGTGATAAAGTCTAAAACACACTTTGTTTTAGGTATTATTTTACGATCACAAGTGGAGGCCAAACAACATTAAATTTAAGAAGCCAAAAGTGCAAGTGGGTGAGATGTTCGGTGCCACTCTATGCTCTGCTCGTATGTTCGGACGACGTTCCGACTTGCTGGTAGGAGCTCCGGCGCGACCACATCAGAAACGGTACAATGTGGGCGCCGTATACGTGTTCACAGCAGATAAATTAATGGTAAGAATAAATCATCATCAACCTATGTCTACTGCTGGACATAGGCCTCCCCCAAACCTCGCCATATCGACCGGTCCTGCGCCATCTGCTTCCAGTGACCTCCCGCGATCTTGACCTAAAGAAATAATAAAACTTTAAATAAGAATAAATAAAACTTTCTAAATACACGGTGTAAAAGCCTAGATATCATGCAAAAGTATAGTGCTAGCCAAGACAAGTAAAACGAGCCCAAACATGATGAGTCTATCTTGTTCACTGTAGGAGTTCCTATCATAGTCAATATCATCGTAAGATCAGCTCCACGGTATCCTATTATTGTATTGTCCCGCAATATACGTACCTATGCACGCAAAATTTCAGCTTAATAATCACTTATTACAAAGACGATGTGGACAGACATACAAATTGAAAGTTAAAAGAAAACACTACAACCATTTTGAAGCTCTACTATAGCTTGCAGTTGTCACCTTTTGTAATGATACTACTTATTTTTCAGATTTTAAACCACAAGAGGCTTATCACAGGTTACACAGAAGGTTCTATGTTTGGAAGCGCGATTATAAACACTGGAGACTTAAATGGAGACGGCAAAGACGGTAACAGTTTTTCAGTCACAGACAAGTAGGATGTTCTGTTAAATCTGTCATAAATCTTTCTAAAAGAAATAACTATTGCATCCACTGATGTTTAGAAAGCCTATTTAATTGCTGAATCTAACCCTTTCCTTGGATAAAGAAATACCTAACATTGCCTTAAGGAGTTTTGTTTTTCACAGATATTGCTATAGCAGCGCCCTTCGATAAAGACGGCAAAGGAGCCGTATACATTTACTGTGGAGCTTCCATTGTGGGTCTTAATACGAAAAAACCCTTTAGTTACCTACAAGTCTTGGAGTCAGAGACATATGGCTTCGGTCTAGGTCTTAGTGTGATGAAGGACTATGACGAAAATGGATGCAATGGTATTTGTTTTATTATTTAATACGCAGTGAAACTGGGGGAGGCCTATATCCAGCTGTGGTGCACGACGGGTCTATCTTGTTTTGTACAAGAGTTCCTATGAATACCTTCTAAAACAACTAACATCAGATCAGCTCCATGATATTATTGCATTGCGTGCAAAATGTCAACTCAATCAAACAATGGGGGGCTTGTCAAATTTATTTCGCAAGTTTCCACCCAAACTTACATAGGTATATTAGTACATAGTTACATCCAGTGCAAGTTAATATAAAGCTTGTAAAAACTAATCTAATATATATTATAAAGGCGAAAGTTTGTATGGATGTTTGTTACTCTTTCACGTAAAAACTACTGAATGGATTTAAATGAAACTTTACCACAATATAGCTTATACATCAGAATAACACATAGGCTACAATTTTTGATAATACGGGACGAACCTGTAGTCCACGCGAACGAAGTCACGGGCAAAAGCTAGTTATAAATAAGATTAATATATTGTTATTTATTTTGCAGAGTTGGCTGTGGGCAGTCCATTTAACAACACAGTACATATATATCCATGTTTTGCTTTTGCCACAGTGGAAATCAACATCCAACATCCAGATTTACAGGTAGAGTGAGAAAAGTGTTTTAATTCATTATAGTTAACTATTATGCATATTTTTTAATGTGTTTTTTTCTGGTAGAGCCATAACAAAATATAAATTCCCTAAACTTACCTTAATTTTATGGTATTATTAACAAGGTACCTATATTCTTGCAGAATCGAGGTATTGAAAGTAAATCAAGCGACAGAAACGCAACGCATTTTCTCTTGAAATCCTGTCTCCATGTTAAATTTCAAGAGAAGCCTATAAATGGTTATGCAGGTAGAAATTTTAACCTTATATATTTCTTATTATTTTGGTATTATCTTGATAATACTATGTGTTTCATATACAGGTTTATACAAAGTATGCAATTTAATTTATTTACTTTTCAAGATCTCTATCAATTTTAACGCTTTGGGAAGCAATTTTAACCTCACTATAATGCCAGTCAATTTTATTTTCTTTTGCTCTTACTTATCCTATTCAGAGGTCAGCACTATAAGTATGTTTTCTCTCTCCATTTACTTCTATTCTAGCAAAGTCAGTTTAAATTTACAACGTGAGAGTAGAAAATGTGAACCAAAACATTATAATAGTAATTTACAAAATCCATTTTGATGGAAATATTTTCACAATAATCATATCTTATTTAATTTTAGACAAATATTTCACTTAGTTCCATAAACTTTTGTTCTATAATTGCTGTAGTTATAAAATTATTTACAGAGTTGAACGTGGAAGTTAAATTATCAGGCACCAACGCCACGCTATGTGATCCACACAGAGACGGAAAATACGTATCGAAAATTAAAAAAACGGGAAAAGAACTCGTGCATGATTTTTGCGAAGAAATCGGAGTTTATTTGCCGCCGGTAAAATATATTTTATGGCTTAGTTCATACTGCTTTAATGATTTTATGATTAGCAATAATATACTTCAAATAATTAATGTACGATTAACATTAGCTTTAAATACACAATACTTAAATACAACTAGAAATTGCATATGGTCGAATCATAACATTTAAAAATAGAATTTCGCATAACTAACTAGTAAACATTCAAACACATATTTATATCATGATAAACTAGAGGCAAAGACAGAGGTCTAGCAACAAATTAGGAAAGCAGAAGAAACAAAAGTAAAAAAGTAATAACAGACTTTGTACCCAATTATAAATTATTTTCAGAATGGACATTATGGCACCCCAATCAAAGTGGAAGTAACCGCTACACAATTGAATAATCCCAAAGACCAAACCAATTTCGATCCACTACACGTCATTGTGCACGAGAACAGCAAATTGACGCTACATCGTGATATTTGGGCAGCAACATGCCAAAACAAAGAGGCTTGCCGTCCGGACATAAAACTTAACCTGACAAGTTTATTCCAGTGAGTGGAATCTTTAAACAATTTCTAGAAACTTCCTCCCTGTATTATATCGCTTGTGCTATTTTTGCTAGATAGGTATACGAGCATATAACCCATCTGAAGGTAAGTCCATCATTACCTGGTTCATTTAAAAAGTCGAAGCCACTATTATAGAATCTTTCTAGCAATGTGCCTATCGCCACATAGTTATGCTACTGGAGTAAGGAAAAAAATGTATATAATGTTTCATATTTTCTTACAGAGATCCGTATGAACTTGGATCCTCGGAGACAGAAGACATAACCCTGAGTTTGAGGAATGATGGCGAGGTGGCTTACAGCGCCTGTCTCAAGATGGAAGTATCTAACGCGGCTATCGTGCAAGCTCCTGCTCTTAGCTGCACTCTTGGAAACCTCGACCACTTTCTCACCTGCTATGCACCAAAACCAATACACAAAAATGATACTTGGGTAATTGTTGGAATATAAGATTTGTATTGTGAGAGGAAGGCCGAAGAAAAGATGGTATGGTTGTGTGAAGAATGATATGGTGGTTTGTAATGTGACAGATATAATATGTAAAGACAGAAAGGAGTGGAGAGAAAATATATTGCATCGACCCCATCTAAATGGGATAAGGTATATCGAAAGATATTAGTCTTAAGATCGTGTATATGTCACATTTACCATTGGCGAACAGTTCCTGGACTTTGGTAACGACGTCGTTGTAAAAATGGAAGGTAGTTTTTACGTACTCAGGTGAAGCTGGGCCGGATATGTTAGTAGATAGAGTGTTGAATAGACTAATTGATTAACAAACTGGGTTGATGATATTAGTATTATCAATCATAATGGAGTGCAAGGAACACTAGACCGCAATGAGTGGCGTACAAGAAACGGGCTCAGCTTCGAACGATTGCTTCTTTTCTTTGATGGTTTGTTGTGTTCCGTAATATCCCGTTCCGCTTATATCATATTATTTTTACAAGTCATGACTTTTGAACATCCACATCAATATATCTCTACGTGTTGTAAAAAAGTAAAACGCCTAATAGTTATCATTTTTCTAGGACATAGGCAGAATAAGTCTCAGAATGACGAAAGCCACTAACAAAGACGAATTGATATCAGTAAAAGTAAAGGTACTCAACAATTGTCAGACCTTACAGAATTCGACGTCTATTGAAGCAACATATGACTATAAATTGACTAGAACTCTAGATGATGTCGAAATAGTGGGGTAAGTTCTTTATAGACTGGAATTTTCAATGCCACTTCTAGTAAATTCAATTTCCGGATGCAGCAACTATATTCACAGAAATTTAATGAGCTCATGTTTTTTTTTAAATAGAAGAATGTTTCCTTTGAATTTTGTATTTCCCTGAAACTGACGTTTATTGATTAAAAATAAACTACTCAATTACAAAAAATACTATCGCTTCTATATTTAAAATGATATTATGTAAAAATTGTCTCTTTCAGGAGAGCACCTTTGGGCAGTAATGTAACTTTATCAAAAGAAGACATCGAACAAGGAAAAAAGCAATTGGATCATATTTACACAGTAAGTGTCACCAAGTATATCATAACAAGATAAGCTTTGAGTAGGTAATGTACGAATATTTTTACCAGGCTCACGGACCACCTGGAACCCTTGGGTCTGCGAAGAGACTTCGGGTCTCTTTGCATCTTATACCGGTTGTTCCACGGGGAGTGCTCCGAGGAATTATTTGGGATGATTCCAACATCTCCCTTTTATCACCGTACCACTCGGCGTCGAGGTGGAGTTCATCCCTACTATATGGAACCACCACGGTCATTTACGGTTCGTTTCAGGAACACTTTTCTGCCACGCACCATCCGGCTATGGAATGAACTCCCCTCCTCGGTATTCCCTGAGCGCTATGACTTGTCCTTCTTCAAACGAGGCTTGAGGAGTGTCCTTAAAGTTAGGTCGTAGGTAGCGACCCCTCAGTGTCCCTTGACATTGCAGAGGTTCATGAGCGACGGTAACCACTTACTATCAGGTGGGCCGTTGGCTCGTCTGCCTACATGGCAATGAAAATATTGCAGTACAGGTTGTCCCATAAGTCTTTTTCACTTCCTTCCGTTACATGTGTAGAAAACATTGTATTGTATTATTTTCATTGACGGTTCGCGCTTTTTTTTTCAAATCAAAAAACACACATACAAAAAACCCTTTCTCTATGAATAAATTATTATTTATTTCAGATTCGGAACAAAGTCCCCAACGCTTGGCTCGGAGGTCCAATGTTTAAAATTACCATCACGAACTTGGAATACATAAAATACAGTAAAACACCTATCATTGTAAGTATCTTCTATCCCAATTAAATACTATCTGAAGTACTACTGTAAATACTTTAATACCATTGAAATAAGCCCATCGTCTTTTTTCTCTAATTATTTCTGTTCTGCCTTCTATCACTCCACAAATTTATCATTTATCATCTGTCACACAATCCTCTTAACTCTTTTTGGACCTTCTTCTACTATGACATACATCTACTTTCAAATTCAACATACGCTTTGTAGCGTGATCTTCGTCCTAGTCACATCTCCAAACTACGTCAACATTTTAGTTCTCATTTAATACTGTAGTACTAATTTACCTCTATGCTAATCTCTAATCTTCTCAAGCCTAATTACAACACGCATAACCACTCAAGTGGGATCGGCAACCAAATTGGTTTGTTTACTCTTGCCAAGTCTGTGGCAGGAGCCAAAATTGAGCACAGTTCTAAAACTTGTTTTGTTTACATTTTTTAATCGTTTCATATTATAAGTAGATGATATATTTTCGCTGAAAATGCAATACAACGTCGTTTAGTAAAAATTATTGGAAAAAAATATTTTTAAAAAGAGGCTCAAACACGGTATTGATTTCGAACGAAGTCCCCAGTTTCGTTTTCTAGCGAATAGTGACGTTCCCAGTTGAGTGCATAATATATGACGACATTCGCATCTCAACTGAGTGGAGCTGTTTTTGATCATTGAGTTTGGTCACCACATTTAATAACATTTCCATCCCTACTAATATTATAAATGCGAAATTAACTCTGTCTGTCTATTTATCTTTCTGTCTGTCTGTTACGCTTTCCCGTTAAAACGTCTTAACCGACTTTGATGAAATTTGGCACTCTTTAGACCCTGAGAAACAACATAGGCTACATTTTAATTGAAAATGACGCAGACAAAGTTGCGCGGGCCCGCTAGTACGTAATAAAAGGAATTGAAGATACTATTTGTAATATTATTTATCTATACAAAAGCTAATATCAGCTACCCGTTTATGTGCGTGACCTCTATAGCCCCGAGTCAGTTGGCTGCAGAGAGCATTATCATAATATGAAGTGCACGCGCGCCATGCGTTATTCTTCTTATTGTATATTTTATTGTCTTAATCATACTTTTTCGTTTCGCTAAAACGTAATTAGCACTATCTATACATATAAAAATGATATATACATAATTCAAAACTGTAAAAACCACTCGCCCAAGTCAATCAAACGTAACACACAATGGTGGCGCGATTCAGAATCTATGCATATAATTTAGTAGAAAAGTCAGCTATGTCCGGGATAAATTCGACATAGAATAAAAGATAACCGCGAGTGTTTAAAGAAATTTAGAATAAAATAATTTACAGCTTTTCATAATCCTGTATAAGTAATACAATGATACATTATAAAAAGGCAAATATCATATAAACACGCATTTTTAACCCTACAAGATTGATTGAACTCGACCATTATCTTATACATTCATTATATTATTTTATCAGATATCGTTGTTGTGAATGACTTTTACAACCTACTGAAACACTTTTTTCATTTGATTTGTAGGCATATAACATATTTATATTTTGTATAATAATTTTAGTAATACAACCTTTACAGGCCCTCACCCACAGTGGACATTCTCTCGAATGCACTATGGTTCCTATGGATAAGGGAATGGTAGCAAACTGCACTGCAGAAAAACTGGAGAGAGGTGATGACATCAATGTGGTTCTCAATTTGGTCATCGATCCTTCCAAATTAAGTAAGAATTTTTATTAGGTACAAAATATATCACATATTTTTGAATATCTTTTAAACACCCGTAAACTACTGAAGACTACTGACTTCTAAAATATCAATATTTTTCTTTTAAGATGAAGTGATGTCGCTTAACAGTTTCGAAATAGAATCAAAACTGGAGATCATTCCAGAAAGTTTGTGGAACGGAACGTATTCAAATGAAAGTATGACTCACAGGTAAGCTCAAAAATATATATTTTTCATTTTTAAATTAACAAAAAAGTACAACTAGGTACAATTACAGGTAGAAATTGATAGTAACACTCTAAATTTAATGCAGAGATCAAGCTTATAAAATCTATAGCTCACAAGAACTATATACCTAAAGTTAAAGAGCTCGTTTGGACTAGCAAACCTCAGGAACCGCTGGTTTGCTTTGAAAAATTATTTTAGCGTTGGATAGTCTTAAGCTTATATTATATTTTCAAAAACATTGGGAATCCATACTAAAAATATAAATATGTAACTCAAAGTGTAATAAAATGAGCCGAAAAAATAACAACAAATGCACTTTTCAGCATCAAAACAAAAGTAGCTATTGAGAAGGCATCTGTAGCTACCTGGATTATTATAGTAGCCTGTCTACTGGGTCTACTTCTTCTGGCTCTTATATGTTGCATCGTTATCAAAAGGGTAAGATTTAAATACTTTTCTTGATTAGGAATGAACTCCCGTCCTACGTGTTCTCGAAGCGCTATGGCATGTCCCTCTTTAAACGATGTTTAAGTATCCTGTATGGTGATGTAATGAGCGACAATATCCAATTAACATCAGATAGACTGTAAGGCATAATGCTGCTTGCATCCAACGTGTTTCAGCTTTTTTAGTTACTTTTATTTAGTTAAATATTTTTAGTGATCGTCTCACACTTCCTTTGTCGTAGCATGTACACAATTCAGCATTAACGTATATGACGGGGTGATAACAAGGGAAACCAACCTATTCACCGTGCGGGTAGTTGGAAGTGGAGACTTGCTATAAATACAGGCGTTGGCCGCTGTTATTATTCATTCGTGTTTGAATTGTCGAGGCGAACGAACCTCTTGATGTAAAAGTAATAAACTGTTAAAACTCATTATTTTGAAGTTTTTATTCAAAATTATTGGTCATCAAGTGTCCAAGTGGACATTGTGACGTCATTCCTGACAAAACAAAACGAAAATCGACTAATTACAACGTCATACCTCAACACACTGTTTATGACGTCATATATTTTATGTGAACCATTTAAAGTAATAGATTTAAATTAAGTTGTTCTTTAGTTAAAGTCAAATAGGTAATCGATATCCAAATTCTAAAGTTATACTACTATTTCAGACGACATTCCTACGTAGAAAAAATAAGGAGAAGACGAAAATATTAAGGAAAAGTATTCGAAGACAAACAATAGTGAGTCCTATCTTTGTATTATCTGTACTGGAATTTTTAATCGTAACAACATGATAGATCCAGGAGGCGTGGAGATGGAATCCATTAATAACATTTTGAAACAAAGTTCCTTATCGCGCGTTATCGAAAGGGGGCTAGACGGAAAAAATCTTACGAAAAGTTGTCACGACACTTTTTGTTTTAGATGATTATCGCTAGATGGCGCTGTGATCAAAATCTTTTAAAACACGTTCCATATCGCGCGTTACGTTAGGAAATAAAATTATAAGATATCTTTTAATCGAAAGGAACTTCGTTCTATTCGGGTTTACCATGACACCTCTCAAGTTTTTTTTTTGTTTCCGTTCATTAAGCATTAAGATCTCCTCCGGATTTTTTTCAAATTTTCAGTTTGCTGTGTTTAACCTCAGAGCACTCAATGACAGTCATCCGCTATAGACATCAAAGTTAAGAGTGCAGATGCAATAACACCTCATCGATGGACTCTTCTTATAGAATCTTTAAACCAGAGTAGAAGTAGTTAGACAGCTATTTGGTTGATTTTTATCATTATTTTAAATTTGCAGAGACGATCGATGATGGCGCAATCAGCATACAACAGGCTTTCGGATCAGGAACAAGCTGGAGGCTCTGGTGATCAGATCCCAAAACCAGATGCGCAATGTGAGCAAGAAATTCAGTAGTTTAATTAATTTAAGGTATTAATTAAAAGTGTTTTTAATTAAGTTTTTTATTTTAATTCTAATAGTATTGCCATATTATTCTGCGTTTATCTGACCCTAGAGGCGATCGTCTTGGAAATGGCCTCAAATGGCGCGTATTGTGATGAGATTCCTAAAGCCCTTCTCTGGTTTAGGTAGTAGAGCCCAACTGTTTTCTTTTAATTAAATATAAGGTAAATGTGCGTAATTAAACACATCAATTAAAAGAATTTTAGCTGGTGAATATAATGTTGAACAGTGTACTGTATGTTAAAGAAATATACGGTGTGAAGTAATATTCGCTCCTCGTCCAATAATGTGGTAGATAGCAGCACTCCACTTACCTTAATATTATTGCAGTCTTCATATGTAGTCTCGTGGGATGATGTAGAAAGTGGCAATGATGATCAAACTTATTATCGTTGTAGAATTATATTAGTTTTGTTTATTCAGAACGTCCGATTATATATTTTTAAGCTTTTTTCGTTGTTACGTCAAATTGTCTTCTTTTTCTTCTTAAAACGAGTAGGCCACGCTTTTACAATATGGCCGCGCCGGCAATTCTTACCGTCCAGCATCATGCTTCACGGAAGCGGTTGGTCGTGAAGATGTCACTCATTTCGTGACTTTCTTTTATACAATATATTAGGTAGTGGAGTATCGTCGATTACTCGAACTATCTACCGTAAGTCGAACGAGGATCGAACAGTAAAGTTATAAACATTTAGGAATTATATTTATTAAAAAAAATCGTAGTAAATGTATGTACAAGTTATGACAAGTAATTGATCTTCTTTCAAAAGCATTTCAATTTAATGATACACTTCTAAAGTCTTAGTTCTTTTTCGCAAACAAATGCGTATTTATGAGAGCAGTCTACGTCGTTAAATTTCCCGTCATTCGTGAACAAAGTTCCGCAGAACTCTATATTACCAGCATTGTTCGGTTCATTTTCAGACCAGCCACTGAAACCGGCCTGTTCTAGAGTTTGGTCTGAAAATACGAAATTATTATTAGTATACGTAGACAAATAAAATAAGGAACTGAAGTGAGAATATAATACAGAGTGGAAGAGGAAACGTGTTGTATTTTTAACAGAAGAAATTTGACCTGAGTTAATCCTGTCATGTCCCTTTTACCAAAATCTGATACTTTTTGAGCAAAGTTTTTTGTTTTTGTGGCGTATAAACATAGAATTATTACATCTGGAATCAACATCATGAACAACAGAATGAAGCCAATTTAAAGTACACCGATCGCGCGTAACAACACGATGTTTTGAATCAACATCATAAATAACAAAGTGAAATTTGAAAGAACTTATGTGTATGTAATATTTTATTAGTGTGTAAAATTAATTGAGTGTCATCGGTACACTAACGACAGAATATCCTGTTGTTACGCGCGATCGGTGCACTTTAAATTGGCTTCATTCTGTTGTTTATGATGTTGATTCCAGATGTAATAATTCTATGCGTATAAATGACAATTCGTTGCACGTTATCGTGTATTTCTGAATAAACCAAATAGGTAATAATTTTATTATTCTTTGATCCAAAAACAAATCGAGTTAAAGATATTATTTTACAAAAATCCGACTACAAGTTTCAATGCAATTATTAGAAATCGCAGTGATAAACACAAAGTATCAAGTTCCGTTCGCTAATTTAAATACGTGGTTAACTTCAAGCTTTTACCAGCTACCCTCCATATACTTACTAAATATAGTTCTAAACACAGGTGGGTGATTCCCGGCAGGATCCTTCGCTCTGAATCCAGCGTAAAAGAAATACGTAGTCTGTGCATCTGTTACAGGTTTTGCAGCATTTATCAAATCTTTAACAACAAGCATTTCAGCTTGAGAGTTCAAAACAACTAGATGAGCGTTCTCCGTTTGGCATTCGTCGTACGCATGGTTCCAAGAATAGGCAACGCTTGACACCTTGTAACAACTACCGACACTGGCATAGTATTGATAGCCTGAAAATAGAGTTAGGTATGACAATATATCACTCAAATAGGTGTTACAAAAGCCTGAAAAGGAACGACTAATTCGCCATATTAGCGAAAGTAAGTGAATGAGTTAGAAATCTAAAATAAAAAAAATATGTTTTAAAAAATAGATTGTTAAAAATGTAAAATCGTGTTTGGCGCTTTAGTCCTTATACATTTCTAGTGACAATAATCTGAAATCTAGATGAGGAACCATGCCTGCTCCTTGGGACGGAAATTGAGTTTGACAGTAGGCACCGTAAATGGATTACAAAGGCAATTTTTCTTGTTTCCTACTTGAGCCTGAGCGTCACGATTACACCATAAACTAAAAGACGATAAAGGAAAATAACGCGAGGAAACTTTTTGGAGAAGAATTAAAAAAAAACAATTGAAGATAAACAATTGATGTGAAGTTCCCAATCTGTGCTAGGTAAGCATGGTGGATTAGGTCTGATTACTCTACTGGGGATACCTGAGCTCTTTCGGAAAGTATAGCACAGTGAGGCTACGCTAGAACTATTCTAAAGTTCTGTGGAGACGCGCTGATTATTAGTAACAAAGCTACAGCTAATACAATATATCCCCCCCACTTTGGAGGAGACCTGAACAGTGGGCAGTAATGGCTTGTTACATTATAGACAATTATTAGTGTGGCCTTAACTACTTACCGACAGCCATTACGTCGCAGTGGTCATCATAAGGCGCGTCCTTAGCTTCTACTTTGCATATGAAAGGTAATTTTCGGAAACAGGGCACTGTACTTATTTCGCCTTTCCGATTAACAACATCGCAATTATTACCTATGAATCTGGGAAACTCCATTTCTGTAACTGGCTCTGATACTGAAACAAGAAAACTTTTAAATACAAGCTTTTAGGATCTTGAATATCATTTAGCAGTAGAGTGCTACCTAATACAAGTAAAACGAGCCCAAACACGACGGGTCTCGTACAAGAGTACTTATGACCACCTTCCGAATCCATCATCAGATCAGCGCCATTTTGTACACATTTACGTGCAAAAGGACAGCTCAATCGGAAACCGGGATGTTTGTCGAATTTAGCTTGCAAGATTCCACCCGAACTTACATAGTTACATCCAGTGCCAGTTAATATGAAACTTGTAAAATTAATGGACTTGAATGACTTATTGACTAAAAAAAATTATATCACGATTTATAAAATAAGTGTGTCAGGGGATGAATTTTTCATAACAATATGTAATTTTTAATGTTATTTGTGTCTTGTATTCAAAATTGTATTGTAATATTTGACTCCTTTACTGTGGTATTTCAGTAGTAAAATGCAGGAAACATTATATACTACGGTTTTACCGCTATTCCTATAGGATAATCAGTTCAATTTTGTTCTAGCCTACTCAAATTTAGATCAGGCTATAAGACACAATTGTCTTATAGCCTGATCTAAATTTGAGTAGGCTTGTAAGTATTGACTTACAATCAATCAAGGGCTGTTCTTCCGCAGACTCGTGTTCTTTTCCATCCTGATCTACATACACATAATCTCCGATATCCGGGAATTTCTTCAGCATTGCATGCAATTGAATAATATCTTGGTCTGTCGCCGGCACCATTAGTTTCGCTCCCTCGGCAGTGCAAGACGACTTAGCTTCCACATTCCTAGCACCATCGATGTGCAACTTGTAAAATGACTCTGTGTCACTGCTGTACTCATAGTCAGTTCTGTACCGCTTTGAAATGCTTGGTGGTGAAGCACAGGCGCTCACTGTCATAACAATGTTACATTAACATCCAACATGGTTGTTTATTACGTTCTCGGGACGGAGGCGTAATTTTAGCGAACTGATGGTATGGCAAAATGTATGTGTGTCCACATCAATTGTGGAATAAATGATTTGACTTTGACTTAAACAGGTCGCGTAGCACAAGTTAGTTTAGTACGGGTAGTTCAGTGTGTGATGAAATTTGTATTCATAAATAAACAATTTCATTTCTAACGAATAGAGATGTCTCGAAAAATTGCTAGAATGTCAAATTTTTTTGATAGATGGTCTGTATGAAACCATAAAAGTGGTCGCAATGATATTCAATTTAAGACAGGGACAAAGGCAAACGAGATTTAATTATTGTTGGTGAAAAAAATTGCAGTAAATTGTCTACTCTTCCCCAGGATACAACTACTCAAATATACTTTGAAAGTAATAAATAATGTGCGTCTGAGATTGACGAAAGCGAAATAATAAATACATTTAATGCATTTTGATAATATTCTTGTTTACATATCTGACAAGTAGAAACCTAATTTATCACCACAGTTCAATGATCTAGCTATTCTCAAGAGAATAAATGTTATAAATAAGATTTATTGACAGAATAATCAATACAATTTATTGCAACACTTGGTAATCTGTGTATGTGATTTAGCAATACAAATATAATTAGTTGGGACAGCATAAAATATTCTTTTGATCCTTTTTATAAAACACAAATTAAAAGATCCAACGCACAATTTTGTAATAATAATTTCCCCAATAAATGCAAGTAACAAACTCATAAATGATTAAAAATAGTGTACCTACGCCTAACAATGTATTGACGTTATTACCTACGTAATAGTATTATTTTAGTCGATAATTAGCTTAAGTTAAACATGTTTCATTTAATTTCATTACATTTCATATTGTTATAAAAAAAATTAAAAATGTCGTGTATACCTATAATAGGCATTCATATAAGAACAATTATTATATAATTCATATATGTAAGTCGTATACGTCTGCTGTTGGTGTACCTAAATAAATAAATAAATAAATTATTATAATTAATTTACACATAACAGACGAATATTAAAATTCTCTAATCAATCAAAAGGATCTAAAAGATCTACTCTAAGCAAAGCTCAATATTTTGTCTTATGAAAAATAATGTGCTGTCTCACCCAAAAACAAATAAATCACAATAACTCTCTCCATTTCGACGATGTATCTCAAATGAAGTCTGACTTACTAATGTAAGCTACGCACGGACCCTGACCAGTGATAAGAAGTTATCGTAACCTCTGGGGAATATACAATATACTATATACACCTAACTGTGTTATATTTCTTAGAAATTTCTATTATCTGTCATTCTGCGTGGTCAACAAGTAATTCGTTGGAAAACTTAATTCCGACTGCAAAAATATCCCGAAAACAAAATTTAAACGTATTTCTTACCATAAAACAATATGCTATAATTTTCATATATTTTTTTAATCTGGTCTGTTGGTATAAATGCTAAATTGATATGTTCTCTGACGCTATACAATAGATATGGTTACGAAAAAAGTAAATGAAGGTAGGTACAATTAGGCATTACAGTTGTCCATGATCAACAATAACCACTAATCATCAGGTGGCTGTTAAAAAATGAAATACTGTGAAGACATATAGTCCATTGAAATTAAATTCGATTTTTATAATTTCTAACAAAATATATTATGTGAAATATTCGACACAATTCCTAACAAAATATATAATGATTGAGTTGTACTTAGAATTAAATATCAGCAGTCAAGACAGCATTTATTGTAGTATTTCTGGAGCGGATGGAACTGACCTGAACCTGAAGTTGGAGCTTTAGTTTTTTTCGGGTATTTGCCCACCTCTCACTCCCACCACTGTAACTCCTGTGTAGCCAGGATCCACAGCGGCGACCATCGTAATGACTCTGAGCAGTGACGCCCAGGAACCCGAGGGAAAGCTAACTTGTCTTGGGCCCCGCAACGAATTTAATCAGAAGATGATAGGAGTAGGAAAACATGAGTTTCGACTTCCCTTCTCGCAAAGAGGGAGACAATAAAATAAGATTGAAAAACCATTACGCCAGAATTGAGAAAAGCCTTAGTTTGAACATTTTTAGATAAGATGAAATTATTCAAGTTGATAGTATTTTCCGTTCCGTTTTGTTTTTCTGGAAATATATGCAAAAGCTACGTTATCCACAGTTCCTTTCATCAATTATGTTTTACCACGCACCATCCGACTGTGGAATACTTTTTTCTTCGGTGTTTTTCTAAGTTCTTTTATATCATTATGTTGTTTTTTGTTCTGCAAATCGGAATAGGGTTCTAAAAATCCTTTGAAGATATGTGAAGTCCCCAATCCGCATTGGGCAAGCGAGGTGGAATATGCCTAATCCCTCTTCTGAGGAGACCTGAACCCAGCAGTGGGCAGTAATGGGTTCGTACAGTACAGTTGGAACGAAGTTCCTTATCGCACGTTGTGAAAGGGGGCTAGACGGAAAAAATTCTTACGAAAAGCTGTCACGACACTTTTTGTTTTAGATGATTATCGCTAGATGGCGCTGTGATCAAAATCTTTTAAAACACGTTCCTTATCTTTTAATCGAAAGGAACTTCGTTCTATTCGGGTGTCCCATGACACCTCTCAAGTTTTCTTGTTCTTTAAACGAAGAGTAAGACTGGGTTATAAAAAGCGTAGTAGCAGTAGTGTTTCCAGATGTTGCAGATGTCCATAAGCAACGGTAATCACTTACATGATGATGTTAAAAATTTTCTAAAATAAACTAATTTATGAAAAGATTGGAACTACTATGCGCCAGATTAGCACGTACATAGTTTAGTCTTGATACATACAGGGTGGATCTGTAACTTTGGACAATCTGACGTGGGGTGAATGACCTATTGAAATACAATTTAGCACCATTTTTATTATTTGGATCGGTTATACTTTTTTTTCTGACATTATATGGAAAACGTACGACGTCCTATACTTTGATGATTTTTTTTTATCCAATTTCTAAAAAAAAAGTGGTTCTAAGTTGTATTTCAACAGGTCATTCACCCCACGTCAGATTGTCCAAAGTTACAGATCCACCATGTATAATTCGACTACTCAAATTTCTAAAAGTTCGGAAGACTTATAATTACGAAAAGAAACAATATTTAATTATGCAGTACTTTATTGTTACATAATCAGGGGCCGGCTCTTAAGTCCTATGCTGATGCCCATTGTCCTATTTCACGTGTAGTTCACTGTCTAAAAAGTACTAATGCAAAATAATTTTATTTTCAAGTACGACCTTCTTACAATTGCAAATACAGAAATGAGTGCCGTATCTATATAGTGATATTTTGTTTTTATTTAAATTTTTATTAGCAATGTAATAGCACTCGACTGCTGGTATTAAAGTTTATCTTTCAACTAACCACTCAAATGGGATCGGCAACCAAATTGGTTTGTTTACTTTTGCCAAGTCTGTGGCAGGAGCCAAAATTGAGCACAGTTCAAAAACTTGTTTTGTTTACATTTTTTAATCGTCTCATATTTTACGGAGATGATATATTTTCGCTTAAAATGTAATACAGCGTCGTTTAGTAATAAATATTTACAAAAATATAACGTTTAATCAAAAATCAAAATTAAAAATTATTGGAAAAAAATGTTTTTAAAAAGGGGCTCAAACACGGTATTGATTCCGAACGAAGTCCCCAGTTTCGCCATCTAGCGAATAGTGTCGTTCTCAGTTCAGTGGTTAAAACGTTATTCCCATGGTAGTTTAGTGTAAAAAACAGCTGTTGTATTTTTGTATTTTTTCTAGCGTTTCTGCAGTTACAAACATGTTAGAAGGGAGTTCATAACATAGTAACTGATGTAAATTTTTAGACGGTGAATTACACAGTGCTAATTTATAATAGTTTTGGCAGTTCGCAAAGTTAAAATGCAACTAATTCGATACACCCACAGAATTACGTTTTATATTTACATTTTTCTGTACCAAATCACATATCTACTGGAGCCGTTTTACACATTATGTACAAGAAATCATCGAGAACAAAGCATTCTACTAAGTCTTAATCGTCTTGGGCGTAAATTTAATACAGCCACTAACTAATTATAAGTAACACAATGAACGACTATCAGTGCACAAAATATCTAAGTATATACAATACAATGACTTAAAACTAGCAAAAAAGGGGGTACATTAAAAAAACTTTTTTTTTGTATTTTACTAATGAAAATTGAAATTAAAAATAAAAAAGCAAATCGAATTAGAACTAAAATGTTTTTATTAGCTAATATTTACAACGAGATCGCGCGGACACACGGTCTAAGCGCTGTTTGAATACGTGTAAGCATACATTGTCTATGTACAACGCATTCTTTAATTAAATGTGAAGTCAAATAAAGATGAGATAAAAATACTCGTGTACAAAGTTGTACAACATTAAAGTCACAACATGAAGTGGTGTTACTTTTTATGAGTCAAGAGACTACTAATTAAAAAATGGTTTTACACATATAACCAAATAATATGAACTTAAAATAAAGAATGAATACTTGAATTAATTGAACAGTACTTAAACTTAACACGAGATCCCTGGAAGTGTGGATAGGAATAATCTACGCAGGATTTTTGGTGCAAAAATGTCGTAACTCCTAATACGTCAGGGCATTCATGATTTCAAAAATTATAATTTTTATTTAAATTAGATTTTGGGAACAAAATGACGGAGATGTTTATGAACGTAGTTTTTTTTGCATTACTTTACTAATTCAAACAGTATTACTCAGTAATTGAATTGAAAGTTAGCAGTGTACTGCAAATCATTACGTACTATTTCATACCTACTTCTACAAGTTTTACAATTCTTTTCTATGTACAAAAACTAACAGCATCTATCGTCTTTTGTTATAAATTTCTAACCTTTGAAATACCCACTCGAACTGAATGAGATACATTCGAACTAAGCTTAGGTACACTTGACACTAATTTTATATATAAGATCTAAGCTTTATATACATAGACTAAATGCCTGAGTGCAAATGTGTGTTGTTATATTATCTAATGAATCACAGTGACAGTTTTTAGATAAGGCAAGGTGAGGTCTGGCGCTGCCCGGCATCTGTTCAACTAACTACTACTAAGAAAACTGATCAGTTAAATAGGAACTGTGAAAATGATTGTTTCGTATCAAAAATTTATGAAAACGTCAATTGAAACAAAATGTCCGGGCTCGCTACGATTTTTAATGACTATGATTTATACCGCGATAAAACAAAGCCGCCATTTTGTCGAACTGACGTTTGCAAGATGGCGTCCGTATGTATCGTGGTATAAATGAAGTCAATCTACTTCTGTGGACTGGTTTCATCCCATACCGTTCTAGTAACTAACATTAATACCTATGTTTTTGTTTATTTACATTTTTTATTTCATCTTTATAGTTTTGAACTAGTTTTAAGGCTACGGCATCTTGCCACTTTCGCGAAGTTATACTATCATACTATTCGTGTTAGCAGCGTGATGATTGTGAAACTAGACTCTAAAAATATACTTTTTATTATTTAATATTAATTTCAATTTACGAATGCTTTGAATAAATTTATATGTTAGTGTTTCACAAATACACACGATCAGAAAGTTTTGAAAGATTATTAGATTATCTTTATTGTGTACATTTAGGAACAATGGACAGTCAAATTGTTTTCGAGTCATTATTCATTAAATATGAAGTGTTGATACTTAAATTTAATAACTCTGGGGCTATCTAGTTCTTTGTATGTTGTTGTGAAACACGATACACACACACTCACGCACACTAACATAATCCTTTACAATTACATCAAATCTCTAACAATATTAAATGCTTGAAATACACAAATATTCGTTAAATTCCACTATACAATATCTCACTACAGTAATGGGTAGTATCCGAAGATACTCTTACATATTTTTTCTATTATTTATTTTTTGAGTCATTTTTTTTATTCTAAAACTAAACCTAAACTAAATATTATGTAAATGTTCAGTCGATGTTACATACAATGGTGTTTAAGACTTAAAGTTACATAAGACTGTAAGGCGACACACAGACGAATGATTTCGAGATTCACTAGTAAGTTAAACACAGTAATCAGAAGTCAAACACTTGTCTGTGCGATGCCTTCAAACTAAATAAAGAACACATAGAAATAAAACTAAATATTAAAATCGATTAATATGCATAATAAACATTGCAATGCCGTACAAAAACAATCAGGCACACATTGAAACCTACCACGATCACATACACGTTTATTATAACATGGAATCGTAATATTAAATGAATAAAAATATCCACTCCGTTGGAGCGTTGTCTAGTCTTGTTCACTATTTGGACAGAAAACATAGTTTTTTCTTTGTCTCAAAAATAGTACGTTTTAGATGATCTATATGACATTTCTTTATAATTAGGCATTGTTCAACATACTCATTCTGTATCAATGTAAAAACTATGCAATTTTGTCCATAGAATTCGTGCGTTACAGCACATTGTTAACAAACATGTCTCTTTTTAAGACGACTGTTCTTTGCTGAATGAAGTTCAGCTGTATTTTTTTCCTGACGTCAAATCAGTCGTTCAGTTTCGTTGTATTGACGTTGGCAACACTGTCCTTTCGCATCCAACCAATTTGAATTCCCACTCGCGTTCCCTTCATTTGGACTGTTTAGTCCTTTTAAAAACGTAATAAAGAACATAATACTGATATCATTCGAATTATGTACATTTGTGTACACTTATATTTATAAATTTTATCCATGTTTATTTTACAATACTACAATTAGCGTTTTTTATACATGTATTTAGAAAATGTAATCGTAATGAGGTATGGTGCGGTTTTTCAGTAAACTTTCGTTCCTAACACAAATTAGTAAACTTCTGTGCTGATTGAAATAATTATGCATTATTATTTTATTATTTCACAATTACAAACTCTACAACGATTTAGATTGTTACGTGGAATACTCCACTTTAAATTGATTTCACAAAATAAAACTGGCAAGTTATACTACACTAGTTCAACCAATTATTTAAGAAAACTAACACTCGATCACTTCAATCAACACAGACGCTTGTATTCAACTATCTTGCATCGTTATAGTCGGCGCGTCGCTTGTCGAAGGCGCGCTTCGTTTCACGTCATTCCCATTGGTGCGGCGAGGGCGGCAACTCAGACGGATGAGCAACAGTCGAGCTGCAATATCCAATAACCGCACAACGTCAGTAAAGTGTCGAGAATGCGTGCGTTTACCCACACCCACGCCACTATGGCCGGTAATTACCGACCGTACATGCATCAGAGATAAAAAAAAACAGAACTCGAAATAGCAAAACTGCATCACAAATCAAACTACGTTTCTTTTAGCTACACGACGCGTTTCACCACAACCATTTTGTACGGCACTGTGCTCGCGTTACTAACTACAGCATGCAATACCAAGCCTACGAACTTAGCGCCATTTAATGTGTGACATTTTAAATTTAAAGTACGTACTATAGATATGTTCTAGAGTAAAGTTGACTAATCTCTACCCAGTCTCTTCCAGTAAAAAAAAATTATGTATTTTTTTCTAGTCTTCACATTTAATGGCGTGTAAAACAGCATCAAAATTCAAAACGAAACCCAAAGACTGCGAATTGATACGTTATTTAATTTTTATTCGACATCAAATCGCATTGTCACACGTTAGGAGTATTACTTTATCCAAGAATGATCCATTTATTTCTTTTACTCCGAACTTGTGACCGAAATAAGGAGAGCATGCAGAACAGTTAACGGGAGGGAACGAGCATCTAACGATCAACCCTTTTGAAACAAACGACAATCGAACTTATTTGCAACACAATAAGGTCAAGTGTTGCTCAGCCGAGTGCCGTACTAACATTCCACGTGAACCTTTACTGCAAAACGTTGGTGTATCGGGATGTTCGCGTGACACGAATCTCGTAATGATTTGGATTAACCCAATTCCCCTTTGCTATGATTTTAGAGAATAAAAGATGAAATAAAATAAGTAGGAAAATAAATTTAAATATACGCATACAAATTAAATTAAAAAGTTACCTATTCCAATTGTTCAGATTCATTCACAAAATTTGTAATTATCTGACAATTTGGTACATTGAATTGTCTGAATTAAATGAATTTTGTCGGTAATAAAATAAGCGTTAGTACCACATTTTTGCATCTTTTCGTTATTAAATATATTAAAAAAAACTTGAGAGGTGTCATGGGACACCCGAATAGAACGAAGTTCCTTTCGATTAAAAGATATCTTATAATTTTTTTTTCGATAAGGAACGTGTTTTAAAAGATTTTGATCACAGCTCCATCTAGCGATAATCGTCTAATACAAAAATAAGGAACGTGTTTTAAAAGATTTCGATCACAGCGCCATCTAGCGATAATCATCTAAAACAAAAAAAGTGTCTTGACAACTTTTCGTAAGAATTTTTCCGTCAAGGCCCATTTCACAACGCGCGATAAGGAACTTCGTTCCAATATTATCCTACTAAACTGTGGTTTACTGATAGTCTGTCACTATTGCACATCCAAATATCAGTACCGAAATATACACTATAGACTTGGCAATTTGACATTAATTTTAAACTATCGTCTCTCTTCTTTTATCACCAACGAGTTTTAAAATGTTCACTATCCTAAATTCGAAATTAGTGCCACGCGTGATCCCGTATCGAAATCCCAGGGATAATAAGCAACGTTTAATAGTAATGGGAGAATATGGACATGACAGTAAGATATCGTGCGGATACGCTTACGGGACGGGGCCGGACTCAGGCGGCACACAGAAATATCACCGGCGATAGCAGTAGTATTTTTGCAGCCGTCTTGAAAGGGGAACAAACTTTTGTTTTCGAACCCGCCCTAGAGCTGTCGCAGAACACAGAAAAAAAAGCAGTGTTATTAACTAGAGTAGGACAGAATCGATCTATTAACCGCTCAACTGGGAACTGCGTTATGACACGTGGCAGCCAGAACTGACCACGATTTCTAAAATTTGTTTTGTAATCGTCTCAAATTACAAAGATAACATATTTGTTCAATAACAGAAATAATAGGTATAATCGAAAATAAAATTCAAAATTTTTTGTTTTTTTTTAATGGTAGTCAAATAAGTTTCGGGCGAGTGCCCCAGTTACGCCATCTAGCGAAAATTGACGTACACAGGCGAGTGATTAAAAAGACATTCAGTCCAACTCTAGCGTTACTAAGTGGTCGACGGTGCTACAAGCATCGACTTCACCACCATTTCAAGAGGGTTGATTTGGCTTGAAAACAGCGGCTTGCGTGCTATTTACACGAACGACTATCGCTCAGAAGCACCGACATAAAACAAAACCATGCACAATTCGGGCGTTGGCGTTGCCCTCACTGTGACAGAGACGGCAGACTACTGTGAAGGAGGGGGAAAGGGATGGCGATAGGTTCGTTCAGCGACCACCGATCAGCTGACTTGGAATAGCGACATTAAGACATCGATACACAGTATTTACACGGTGATGACACGTGCATACACTAGATCGCGCCGTGCCTAGTTGTGATGACCGTTTGCTTCTCCGATCTTATTAATTTACGACGTGGAGACAACACTTCAAATCTCGAATGTCGAAAAAATGCTAAAATAAATGAATGTTGTATGTTTTTGTGCAAAAGTGACCTAATTTAGAAAGATGCCACTATTGAATAGGACAACAATTGAATTAAGACAACAATTTTAATTTCAAAATGTAATTTTTTACAGATAATTTAACATGTTTGAATTAGGCCACTTTTGCTTTAATGATCGAATCAGATACTACGTTTATTCTACGGTGTTGTCTTCACGTTTTTGGGTTTGGATAGTGGCCCATTATTTGGGTGCGGGTGGTCGCTACGCAACAGAACGATTAGATTGTTCGCGTCAGACGAAGACAGGAGATAAATCACCTCACCGAAATATACCCCGACAATAACAGTCCGCTCTAAATTTACATTAAAATTAAATAAAAATTTGATAGAAATAATTCAGTCATCACAATGAATGATCGTTATCAAATAACAAAGGAAAAAAACATAGTGATGTCAGTAACAAAAATGAGTTGTCATCATTCACATCGTCAAAACAGAATTACGCTAAAACCGCAACATAATTTTTACTAAAAACAAATGAATAACTGTAGAGTAAAAATAGGTTTTAACCAAATAAATAACGTGTAAATTCATAGCGGACCATCATGATATGTAAGAGCATACATCGGCGTCGCTTTTATCAACAGTTCGACTTCAGACGCGAACTGAGGTTACGTATCGCAAAGAAATCACCTAGTGTCGGTTGGTGTCGGTTGGTTGCGGTTGTGGTTGCGGCGCCTTACCTTGCGAAGCTCTTGAACGCGGCCGACTGCGGGTTGATGCAGAGCGGCACGCGAGACGTTTGAAGCTGCTCCGCTATGAACTTGTGTATCTCCTCTGTGGACATTCGTTTTATTGACGACCGTATTAATATATACGTACGGTTTAATATTGATTGTATTGTAACGCTCATTCCAGAATCAAATTTACTTAGTAAAATACCTGATAGTAATTTGCAATATCAGATTAAGAGAACCTACACAAACTAAAAGGTCAAATTAACATACTTCCAACAAACTTTAGCAACTAATTTAATTCTTGTCTTTTGGTTTACAACAGGCCAACGAATGGAACTCTGTAATTTTTGACATCACTCTAAGGCTATATATACCCCACCCTAAATGACACTGTTCCTAAGTTTTTGTATACCTTTGACCTGATGCACGGAGTTAAGTTTTCGTTCCCATGCGTCGTGGAAGGGATGAGGAGCGACCGGCTCCAGGTCCTGGGAGTAATGTCTGGCGGCTGGGGGAGCATTGTAACAGCATTTGCACATGCACGAGTGGTAGCGAAGACGACCTTCTTCGAGGTACGGGTGGGCGAGAGCGTCCACTACAGAGATCCTTTTGGCTGGATCGAATACTAGCATCTGGAATTGCGGGATAATGTAATTTATTTCTTTGTATATTCGAAGGTGTACTGGTTCGGCAACTCTGAGTCCAGTTTTAGTAAAACTGGTAATGCAGTCTTTACCAGTTCAACTAATTTTCTGACTCTTTGAAATTTGTAAACTGATATGCATTGCATGAATATTTCGACAACCTATATACAACCTACTAACTATAATAGTCATTTTAAAAAGTCCAACGTTAAACTACAAAACTCTTTTAACGGTCTGAGCAAGAAATAACAGTGACAGACACAGTCCAACCTGTTTATACATCGTCCACCGTCCAGCATTGAACATCTATGAACTGCTGATTATGATGACTAGAATTGGTCCAGTGTCCACGCAGTATACTTAGGATTGTGATGATCGAAAAGTTTCAAATGACGTCATATTTATCAGTTACCTGCGCCAACAGATGCACGGCCTCATGTGTGGCTTGTACAGAGAGTGTATACAAAGCAGCGAGGGCAGGAGCGCGCGGTGCACGACGCAGCATGTGTGCTCGGGCACCGGCGCACGCGTGACGCATGTCTTCTAACGACGGGGTGCCGAGGAGGTCCGTTATCAACTCCAACTGGAAACACGGTTATGGTCCTAGGAGCTTTTCTTTATTTTATGACAGCTAACAAGGTTTGAATCGTGAACGTGGGCACAAGGTGTGGAAACCAGAGTCAGTCGTTGTGGCGTTGTTTGGGGTTGGCCTTTGTCCAGAAGTGGACATCTATTGGCTGATGATGATGATGGAACAAGTTTATGGCCCATCTTATGCAATGCTCAGGACAACGGGAGTTACCTATGATACTATACAAGACTTCTTATATTATTCGAGATTCAAGCTTCTAGAAAAAATGAGGTTTTGTGTTAACTAACGAATCTGTATCATTTTTTCACAAACAAAAACTGTTATAGACTAAACCACAATCTGTAAATAAACTAAGCAATCGCACTGTTGATGAAACTATTCATACCTGTTGCACCGGACTCTGTGCTTGGAATAAGATGCGCCTGCCAAGCAGCTCTCCGAATATACAGCCGACCGACCAGACGTCGACAGCAGCGGTGTAATGATTCGCTCCCATGAGGATTTCAGGAGCTCTGGAAATGTCATGAACATGAATTGCAGTTTTACCCCATATCCATGACATAATAACCCAAGATTTGCTAACCCGCCCTGCAGGTGGGGTATGTGGGAGTCGAACCGCACTAAAATCATCTACCGCTCACGCTCAGCGTCCGAACACCGGTTAAGGACAGAACCCAGCACGAGATTGGGTAGGGTGACGCAACGTAATGCACGCCAAAGCTTACGTATAGCTTCGTCACCCTTGACAACCCAAAATCAGCTTTGTATTTATATTATGTTTCCATATTGGCTCACCAACTTAAATGCACGCAAATGATAACTGGTAGGCCAACTGTCAGACGGTGGATACAAAACCTCAGTTGGACGTTGGTGAGCCCATATGGAAACGCAGCATTACAATTGTTTGTATCAGTTTTTGTGTAGAATAAAGAATACTGTAATATTATTATGATTATACAAAAAAAAATTGCTAACATTAAGTCTCAAAATATCTTAACATTGTCTATCACATCTCAAGGTAAGTGTCACACGGAGAACGGATTGACAGGTGTATTCAAGTACAATACCATGAAATTGCAAACAATAAAAATAGATTCATGGATCAAGCATAAAACAATACGTAATTTATTTGAAGATTACGAGTTGGAAAGTAAAAAGAAATCAAAAGATTTAAATAAATCAAAAGATAAATATAAATTTACGTACAATTAACTTTCTACATACAAAAATAAACGAAAAAGGCTACATTAAACTAAAACCAAAAGAATAGCAAAACATAAAAATACTTACAAAACGAAAACAAGTAAACAACGCCATTCAGTTTAATGGCGAGTTCAGAGAAAATAGATTTGCCATATTATAATTTACTCGTAATTCGTTGCACGTAGATAAAGGTCACGAATACTGATTAACATACGTTCCCCGATTTAAACGTGAATTTTGAATAACAAAAGGAATTAAAAAAAATGACGCACCAAAAAGGTTGAACTCGCAACGAGTCGCGCTCAACGTGAATGAAAAATGAGCGACGTCTAGAAATATCCTATCTATAGCATGAGCTTGGTGTTCTTTGTAGTTTGATTTCGTGATTCTTTGGCCAATATATCCAAGTAAATCCTTATTCCTAGAAGTCTGAGTAAGAATAGGTACTAAGATATATCTGTGAAGAGATCCCCTTTTTACTCTGCAGTTTGTTTTTGCTTATTGCTGAGGATAAGCGTCTCTTCCAGTATTTACTCATCACACCCACTTCTCAGGGACCTTATTCATATTATGGAACCACTATAACTGACGAACCAAATGCTGTTGGACATCTAGCTTCTCTTTCATAATAAACAAAACGGCTAACAATAATGTAGACAAAGAAAATTGCCATTCACATTGAAATCGTCCTCAAAACGCATCGTCATGAAACAGCTTCACGTACAAAGAACGTCGAAGCCCCAATGACACATCTCGTGTTGCGTCTGCCTAATGGCCCTCCGGGAGACGAGAGGAAAAAAATGGTATTTTTAATACGATGCCACTAACCCTGTATGTGCGGCCTCGTTTCGAACGGTCCAGGGTCGAGGCCGAACACTAATGACTGCGGTCCCGAAAATCTGATACTCATTCACTTTGTCGTTTTAAGGACATAGTAATGAGATTTATGTCACGAAAATACTCTCGCGAAATGAGATTTATTTTGAGAGTGACACTAATTTTATTACTCTGTCCGTATAAAGCAAGCGTGGTGGACTATGCTGGGTCGTTTCAGTAAGGAGATGCCCTGCTATGACTAGTAATAGGTCTGATCAGATATTCATAACGGTTGGTTGAGAAAAGTTTACTAAAGAATTGATGTCATTTGAAACACTCGTTTTGTAAACTGATGAATTATCTTTTGTGAGATTCCGAAGAAGTAGGTAAAGGTCAGTTTTTGTGACCTTGACGAAGGGACCGAAACATCACAGAAATATGGTCTCCGAGCAAAAATCACATTACGTCATGTGCAAATGTCGAAAATGAACGACACAAAAACTTTTAGAGCAAGGAATAACAGTTAACACATGAAAACAAAAGAGAAGGTAGAGAAAGATAGGAGTTAGATGATAACATTCGAAGATTTTCAGTGTCCTAAAGTAGACTAGACATAAATGTGATAGGCTTATGATTATTATGATGATAGTAATAGATTGTCGATGGTATTCATTAATTATTTACAATGAAGCAGCAAATAATGACAATAGTTTCTTATCCAAACACATAGAATAGTTTCACCACCTAAAAATAACTTAAATCTTGCACAACATCAAAAGGGTCACTAACACATTCTCGAGCGTCAGCAAAACGTGTATAAAATGAATCAGAACATGTTGAAACACCTCGTTTCTTACTCGACACATTAAACTTTACAACCCTTACCTATAATACTGGGTTACGACTTCTTGCGTCATGTTTTTGTTCGTATCGGGTTCTTCAACCCTGGCTAGTCCGAAATCGCATATCTTCAGTACACAGTTGCTGTTCACTAACAGGTTTCCTGGCTTGATGTCGCGGTGAAGAATTCTGGCCGAGTGCAGGTATTTTAGACCTGGAATTTTAATGATGTTGATGTAAGTGATTACAGTATAAAGTAGGTATATAAGATGATTTGAGAAAGTTCTTTCTATTTGGAATAACAGGTTTTTGTTTGCTTGAACCCCAGAACCTTTACACGAGCAATTAGGTCTAAATCCCAACAGTAGACTGTTTAAAATTATCAGTCCTATAATAATGTGGCTATGTATTGACGGTACAATCAGTACAAACAAGACAGGATGAAGAAATTGAAAATATTCTACATAAATAAAACATATAAAACCAAATTTCAGCTAAATTATTGAAAAACGTGGGTGTCGAATTCATTGAATTCTTTAATACATTTTCATTTTAATATTCGTTCGCTCATTGTTCGAAGCCTGAATTGATTTTTCGATGACATTTTAATCGCGTATTCAGCATTTTTTTTTTAACTTAATTGCTTTAACTATTGTTTTATATTTCTATCTTTTGGCAAATTTTAGAGTTTTCTTAATTATTCGGGGGTAGGAATAAGGCAAACTCTGCATTTTAGTAGTACGCGATAGGAAAAATATTTCCTCCGATGGGATTTTTTTATATGCCATTTTGTTTTTCGAAGACAAATATTACCAGGGATGCAAACCATTTAGTCGCTGATTTTTAAGGCGGTAACGCTAGTAATTATGATTGAAGATGGAATTATACATATTTTAAGCCTATGATTGTACCGCTAACAGGCACACTGATATCTTTGAAGTGGCAATGGGCAGGACACATTGTGCGAAGAACGGATGGCCGATGGGGCCGAAAAGTTCTGGAGTGCCGGCCAAGAACCGGTAAGGGCAACGTTGGTAGACCCCCCACAAGATGGACCGACGATCTGGTCAAGATCGCGGGAGATCACTGGATGTAGATGGCGCAGGACCGGTCGATGTGTCGAGGTTTGGGGGAGGCCTATGTCCAGCAGTGGACGTCTATAGGCTGATGATGATGATGATGATGACATTGATATCGTCTTTAGTATTTGTAAGTCAGGGTTTAAGTGCTTATAAATTTACCCTTGAACCAAATGTTAAGGCAAAAGATATTTCCTGTCAATTCAAATGTCCAAATTAATGGACAACTGATACGAATCAAATTGATAGCAAATTAAAATGGCCTACAGAAATTTGATATCAAATTCGCTCCTGTTGTATGCGGTTTGACTCCAGTCAAAATTGGTTTCAATGGAGCAGTTTTTATCTAAATGTGGTTTATACTGCCATACTTCGGTTCTAATAATACTATTTTCAGTTATACAGGGACACGACCAATTAAATTGTATAATAAATTAATCAAAACTTGTTGCTGAGTTGATGTTTTAAGTGAATTGTATTTTAGAGTTATTCTTTTTATCTCCTATTTTGCCTTAATATTTTTTTACAGGCGTAAAGACAAGGCTGTTGATGCTTGGACTAAATTTTTTTAGGTATGTACTTCATTTAATCATATTCAGTCACTTTGAGTTTTTATTGCCTAGAAAAGTCAATGGACCTTTACAATGTTAGGGGTCACTACGACGAATATAACTCATCCTCAAGAGTACTCTTCTGGCTTTGTTTGACAACATAATATCATCATATCCATAAATATCCAATTAATGCAAGTTAATAAGTCATAAAATCAACAAATAGTTTCTCAGTAACATATCTCTGATATGAAACAAACATATTTTCTTGTCGTAATTCTTTCAGTAGATTAATATCACTGAGAGTAGGTACTCCATTACGGTTCATTTTAGGAGTTTCTAGGAAACTGTAGGGTTTTTGTAGGGAATCACACATTTTACCCAAATATGAAAGACATATAAATATAGTTACAATACAGACAAAGAGAAAAAGAAAATTGATCATATTGCGAAATCATGCGAAAAAATCAGTTACTATATATTCCAATAATCTACTCTACTCTAAAATATACTAACAAAACTATTAATATAAATTCACGTTATTTCAATTCACATCAATTCCTTATAATTCAGAGACACAACACGATATTTGTAAATGTAGCTGTCAAAACAGGTTCTTCATTTAAATTTTCTATGACTGCACATATCTTCGAAGGATTTTTAGAATTATTTTCTAACATACAGGTTTTCTCAGGATGTTTTCCTTCGTCGTTTTGAGGCAGTATTGTTGTGATTGCACATAATCTTTCTTAAATTATGATTTAGTGACACAAACCGGCCGGTTTTATTTGAACGCGCGACCTCCCTTTATGGAAGGCAAGCTCGACCATTAGGTCTTTTGTCATTGCCATTTTCCTTATCTGTCTCTTTAAGCTAGACTCCAATTCAGTTAGGAATGCGAGCTACAGCCACGACGAGAATGAAAACCCAAAACGGCACTTCAACGCTTCCCAAGTTTAATTTCCCAAGCGTAGTCGTTGTTTTCACTGGCGGGGTGTCGGTTTATAAAACTGCGTAATACGTAGAAGACTTTGTTAGAGGTATATTTTTATTTATATCTATAGACAAGTACGGAGGTAATAAAAACGTTTTTAATAAAAAAACAGTTGAAAGTTAGCCTAATGTTTCCCAGTCTGGTGACCACTAACATCACTAGTGACATTAAAAACTTGACATGTTGTAAATTTAATTAAATTTCGCGTTCTTGTCGAAACTTCTGGAAATACAAATAGAATAGGTATGCGTTGTTTAATCTATATGGGCGACTACAAAAATGGTCGAAAATCCTTTTTTCACTACACTTCCACGCTGGAAGTTTTTTCCGGAAGGATGATGACTAAAAATCCTTTCGCCAAAGTTTCTTTGAGGAATAAAGTATTATCCAAAATTTAATGTATTCGAAGTTGTCGCAAACAGGATGAGACTCTAATGACGTCAACGGTATTAGCAAAGTTTCTTGGTTAAATGCAATATGAGCCAACATCGCAATAAGTAGTTTCAATTTTATATTAATTTTGCCCAGGAATCACGCCACGCCGCATGATCTCCGTAAATTTACTCCGTGAAAATAATTACGAGCAACATAGTATTAAAAATTATGGGTAAACGTGCATGCGAGAATGCACTAAAACCACATTTCTGATGAACGAAGTTTTATCGTCTCAAAACCATTAATATTTTGTTACTCTCCAAGTTTTTTGCTAGTCATTTCTTTTGTCGCTTTTTTACTGTGACAATATTTGACGTTCGTAAAAACTTATTGATATCCCATCTTTAACATCTACCATCTGTTATCATAGAGGATTTTCTTTACGAACTCTCTACAAGATTCCGGTCCTTCATGCACCAATCGCCTTTACCCACTATATGGTCTAATGGTTACCTCATCAAATTCCATAACGTTACCAAAGAAACAGTTACCAGAATATTTCCCACAACCGTAACAGTACCAGTTTCACGGCTCTGTGTTTGTACACACCGGGTCTGGTCAAACAAAGGCGAAATGCGCGTGCGTTGCGCTCTCACGACTCCTGCGGTGGCAAGTAGCTTTCACAATTAACGCTTTGTGCTTAACACCAGCGTGTTTGAACAAAAGAACAAAAGGGTCCTGTCGATCACCGGCAACGTCTACTGCACGCGAAATTGATCGAGTATGTTAGTACCTTTTTAATGGCAATAAATCTCAGGACTTAGGACAGGAGCATGGAGAAATCGAATAGTACTAAAACCTCCTACTGATTACACTCAGTACATGAATCCCGGCTGAAATCTAAAACTCAGCAGTACTGTTGTAGGTTGAAGCGACGCGTTGCACACTAAAGTATCGCCCCTTCAATCCCAATTTATATTAGTTCTATACTAGCTTAGCTCTTACAATATACGCCATAATGTATATTCGATAACTCCAAAATTTTGGAAAATTCGTTTTTCGTCACCAATAAATGCAATTTTTTCGTGTAAACACAGGTTCAGCCTGTGATGTAATATTTAAACAAATGCGAGATTGTATAACACTTTCCGTCCAACTTTTGTTCAGCTACTTCCAATCGTTTTCTCGAAGGGCTCCAAAGTACCAAAGTTCGTCCGTCCTTTAGTGGACTTTGTGAATAGTATAACAAGGAGTTTGCATAGATATATTTATTGTGAATAATGTAATACATACAAAAACGCAACGTATAAATAAAATTAATAATTTCAATTAGAGCGTGTCATATGAGATGACCTTAATGATCAAGGTCCAACAAATGGTGTTATTCATGAGATTATTTTACCACAGGCTAAGTCCTTTAAAATAAATCATGTAGAAGTCCAAATCAAAGTCGATTAATCATTTTCCAATATAAATATGTTAATTCTACACGCTCCATGCTGTCCAACAAAATAAGCTAATAGTGTTTAGCATAAATAAACTCGTGACATCTGTATCACAGTAAATTAACGTTCATATTCTTATTTATTTATTCTATAATAACTATTATCGGTTGTAAATTACAAACAAGAGTGTTACTAAGTGGTTACAAAAATTACGACTGATAAATCTTCCAGGTCACCTAAATCAAGGAGAATTTATTCGTAGTGTCAGACAGTAAATTTATCGCGTAACGGAAATCCAATGGAAGTTGAAAAAGGATAATAAATTCTTTCATAATATATACAGGGTGTTGGTGTCCGGTGAAACAATACTTTCAGGGCTTAATCTATATCACATTTCAAATCATATACACATACTTTTGAAACGGAGATAGTTACTTTATTTTCCCATACAAAGTTGAAAAATTATTATTTTGTATTATTTTTGACAACCCTACCCTGACCTACAACTAGCGTGCTAAAACTATTTTTCAAGCTCACAGGCGCATGTATCCTGTTTAGAATGTGATTTTTGTCCCGTGTATTATTACAATGTTCTATGACACAGGAGGTGACTTGCCGGCTTAAGTCTTTAGCTGTTGGTGTAGGTCAGTACGGTAGGGTTGATCCTGCACAAATTAAGACGTTGTTTTGATTAGTTATAACTTATGATATATTATGTCTATAAAAACCAGATTTGGTGGATGGCTTCTACATCAAGTATACTATTTGCTGTGAAAGTATTGTTTCATCGGATTTTAACACCCTGTATATACATATATGAAAATAGAATTTGCAAATCAAATTTTATCAACCAAGTGTACGATGATTTTATCTTGCACCAAATCAAACTCAACAAAGTATTCACAAGATGAAAGTCTCGTTAACTCATAAATTAAAGGTTTCATTTTGTCGAATGTCTGACCAAGATAAAGTTTCTTACTTGAGATGGGAAATCCATCTTCAAGGAATAAATCACGGAGACCATTCGTAGTCGATAAACACGAAGTAGGACCAAAGTTAATAAATCGATACTGGTATTTAGAATTTGAGAATAATTTAAAATCACTGAAATATAAAATAATTGAAGTTAGGATATCTTTTGATATATTTGATGTTAATGGGAAAAGGAAGAGAATGACCAAAATCGCAATTAAATACATCACATTTGAAGAACAACAAGCTCAAAAAACATTTACATCTTTCGATATATTTGACAGAGCTGGCTGCAGACAAGCCAAATTGGTATTAACGATTCAACTGTCCTCCGTCGTAATACAGGGATCACGGTACTGACGTTATATTATCCACGGACGAACTGACGTGGAGATTACACACGTCACTCGCACATTTCCTGTTACAAGATACTTTTTAGATCTCCATTGATAATTTCTAATATTACTCAGAAATAAGAGGACAGTGAAAATTCATAGGTGCTTAGCATTGAGTTCATTTTACTTTTCCAAAGTTTAAGGATGCTTCCTAACTGATAAAATAAAGTCAAATTTCCGTCGAAATTAATGTTCACTAAATCGACTTGACGATCATCTTGTAAATAATACATGCTTACATCCCAGTAACATAAAGAATTTAATGAAATTGTGATCGAAGTACAAGAAACAAAAGTTTGTAATAAAAACAAAAGTTTTGTAAAAATAATTAAGTATTGGTAAAGTTGCTTTTATAGTTATTTACTTTAGCTACACGAAATGAAATAAATATACTTAACAAGAACATTTATCTAATCTATTCTAGCTATTCCCAATTTTATTGATCCTCCATAAAATCGTTTGTACATTCCATCATAATTTTTAAAAACTCACTTTACCATATACGTTTATAAAAGTATATTTCAAATAAACGAATGAAGAACGAATACTACAGAAATATCATAGGTCTCTTTTAAAACGCCGAGTTATATAATGTGACGCAAACGCTACAGCATTTATGGAACGGTCACGGGCAGTTGATCCCATGCATTATTGATATGGGTATAATGTACGGGCTACTATTAGCATACCTAGCGTGCTCCAATGCCCTACGCGACACATCGCACAGACATACCAAGCCACTTTGTTATATACCAGTTCAGTAACATTCTGCACGATCCATTGCCTATGTTATGTGACCAATGGGGTGCGTCATATAGCCGTTTCCTGAATTGGTCGGTTATAAATGTCGTATAATTGCGTGTGTGCTCGAGATTATAGTGAAATATGTTGTTTTGTTGATGTCGACTTTATTTGTACCCATCTCGTCAAAATTGTATATTTTTGCTTCGTTTTATTGTTTCAATTTCTCGCTACTCTGTTCAAAGTGGGGTTCGTCGCGTATCTCATTCATAAAGCCGTGGAACCATCAAGACCCTTGCAACTATAAAGTTTTTAATTAAAAGCGTCTAGCGTCGCTACAGGGGCTTAATGACCGCATTTTTCTAGTTTCCCTTTGCGTTTCACTCTCGGGAAATTTCTCGACATCACCGAATAATTGCACAAATTTATAATACTAAATCTGGAGGAGATGCTGTCGGTTCTTTTCATCGCGAAAATGGATTACATTAGCATACACAATGAACGTCTTTAAATTTAAAAATCTGCCTTTGTGGCATTCAGAATTAGCTCTAAAGCACTCGCGATGAGATATTGTGGTAGTTTCAGAAGTTTTTATAGAAATAGCGAAGTTGGAAAACTTGGAAGTTTTAATTGATTTACGGCAAGTGGAGATGAAAAGAAAATGTACGATAGTTGCGCGAGGCTGACAGTAAAACGCAGTGGCGTCTCAACTAAACACAGTCGCCTCTCACGACGCCTGAATTGTTTGGAACTTGACAGCAAGCAACTTGAGCCGAACTTCTTCGCTGAGATAGATTTGTTTGTTAGAGAAATTACTTAGACAAACGAAACTCTTTTTGTAACAAAAGTAAAACAACAAATGGAACTTAAATTAGAGATGAGAAACCAACCAATTTTAAACATAAAAGGATAAAATGCGTCTCCACTTTACTGCTCCCTATTTTCGAGTGTGTAAACTCTCTTTGTTTGTTATGAACCAGGATGCTTGGGGGATGACTCACGCGACGTGTTTAATTTTGTAATACACTTTACAAGGCTCTAATGGAACCCAAGAAAAAGCATGAGTCATTTACATTTGGAACAGTAATTTAATTGAGCATAATTCGTGCAAACAGACCAAAATTATTCAATTAAGATAGTAACGTCTAGCCATTTGGAATGGAAACAGTTTTGGATTCGAATCAAAATAATTTAAATATATTTTATCACAAACCACTATTTATATTGACGATCACGATAGGTAATAGGACGAGTATTTTAAATTAAAATCAAAGTTCCAGTATACTTGAATAAGAAAATGTTTAGAAAAGATAATAATCACAGCTAATCTTTGTAAATAATATTGGTATACGAAACGTTAGTAATTTCTCTATCTACAATTAAAATCGACATAACTTGTTCCAAACACCTTATCTATTTCCAAAAATCTGGGTCCAACTATTCCCCATTTTCAGTTATTCGTAGTCTAGCCTACTTTTCCACCAAATGGCACTAATATAATTTAATTTCATTCACTAGAGCCGTTACGTCGGCTTGTACCCATTTCACACAGTTTCGGAGTTATGCCAGAATGATAGTAATGTACCTACTACAATAACAATTAGGGGATAGAGATGCTGATATAGCTATTACTGAACAAATTGATCGAGTATAAATCTGTTATCTTGATAATATACAATTGATCCTTAAATACGTTTTTCGTTGCTTTAGGTAATGAAATTGGAAATCTCCAAATTATAGGAGGTATAATATATAAAACTACTTGTATTTTTTTTTTCATCAAAATTTAAATCTCTATATTCCGATTTTTGTATTTAAAAGTAAAGGTTTCGACTTACCTCTCAGTATTTGGTAGAGGAAGACTTTGATGTGGTCCGCGGACAGATGTTGGGGTGACACGATGATCTTATGTAGGTCGCTCTGTAGAAGTTCTGTGATCACATATCTGTGTGTTCTAGTTAAGGAAATGGCAATGAAATAATGACACTTAAAATTAAAACATATAAACATTCTTATCTTAAAGTTAAAAAAAAAGTGTTAATTATTTCCTAACACCTTGCCTTATTTGAAAGAGGTCGGTGCAATATAAGTTTTCTCTCTAAACTTTGTCCATACCTTTCTAGTCTCTCATACTTCATCAGTCACACCACAATCCCTCTATATCCTCTACCAGAAGATTATACGATGAAAAAAAGTAAATTACATCACTGATTTCTGAACTCGAAATCACCTCACTTATAACATGTTGTTACGTTTTGAAACATATAAGAAAACTAGCTGACTCGCACAATTTCGTCTGCGCCGAAAAAAAAAATTAGGGGTGGACTACCCCTAACATTTAGGGGACGAAAAATAGATGTTGGCCTATTCTCATAGGTACCGGATAAGCACAAAAAATTTCATCAAAATCGGTCGAGCCGTTTCGGAGGAGTTCAAGTTCGAACACCGTGACACGACAATTTTATATATTAGATCTTAAAAGCTTCTCAAAATATATTTTACCAAAAAATCTTTTTATCAGCTCCATTCCTTTCATAGTATAATCATTGTAACAATAGCCATCACAACTTTTCAGAACTTGATCAAGGACTCGCAAGACTTTCCCTTGCATCCTCGCCTGAAGCCATGAAATAAAAGACCCAAAACATCCCATTGAGTTCTGGGGCGCGTGACAGACAGATCGCAATCCTACCGCCCACGCACGAAAGGGTCGATCCTATTCATGGAACTAAAATTAATGGAAACAACAGCTAAGCAATTTTCATTTTAGTGGTTTTTGTAGCTTCCCTCTTGTGTTATTCGTCTCCTCACATAGGCTTAGTGTGAGGATTATTGGTAGTTTTGACACTTCTTTTATTAAGATCCTATGCGGTTTCTTTGATGCTAATTTTTTATTAAGATATAACCAGTATTATCTTATAGTTTTTAAGAATAGCTCAAATGAGCATGGCGAAACTAAACTCTTCAGAGCCCTAGAATAACTCTTAGTTGTTTTTGTAAAAACTCAGAGTATTCAGCTTCCTGCAATGTCAATGCGCAATTGGCGTACTGTCATTTGGCTTCACTCTGTTGTATCCAGATGTTTTAGTTCCATGGTTATCTTCCCACCCTTGGGCCGCAGGGACGAGTGCTGTCTCAAACGTTATCTCGCTTATCTGCCACACGCCCCCTTGTGACCATTATCAAAATTACAGAGCACGAATTGTAGACTTGTTCGGCTGAGTTCAAGTAGGGTTAAAGTATGTATCAATATTTTTGTAGCTTTTTCAATTTTGTGAATGTTATTTTTACTGAATTAATTTGCTGAATATTATTTTATGTCAGTTTTGTGTTCAATCATGCAAATTGCTACTTTTAAAATGTGTGAGAGATATACTTTGAAATACCATAAATAAAATACGGTTTTTTGGAGTATAGTTTCTAGTGGCTACCATTAACACATTTTAAACCATTTTAATAGCCTACATTTCTTTGCAAATAGGAGGAAAAGATGTCAAATATCTAACTTTCTCCTTGCAATTCGTTTGATGGTCATTCAGATCACATAAAGGGCATATTTAACGCGTACATATTTTTAGGTTGTACAACGTTAACCTCGGGACTGTCAGAAGCAGAACTGACGCGTTAATGACAGAAAATAATTGTACAGAAGTAAAACTTTATACAAGTTATTTTACTAACTTACATGCACATCTCACCGACACGAATTACCAAGTGGTGAACCGAGTACCAGAGAGAGTTTCACCTTAAGCAACATAGAATCCATGTTTTGCACTTTAGACTTATAATTTCTGAAGTCTTTCATCGCTAAAATTATAACAAAACGCGCGGTTGCCGAGTCACTGGCATCAAAAGACTAATTGTAGATTTAAATAGTGTCTAGTGGTATTTTTACTCTGTAATCAAGAATCTAGTATATTTGATCGAAAGTAGTGCAAAAGTATGGGTAAAAGTTGCGCTTATTACCTTTTTTAATAACAATCATTAACAAATCACTTGCGTCGCTGGATTGTCTTTATGCTTGCTATGCACTAACAAATCTAACGTGTGCCGAAGTTTAGGGGAAGTCGTCCAGCAGTGAGTCACGCTACACAGTACGTTTACTAACTGATGATAATGTACGAGATTGATGATGATGAGGATGGTGGATGAGGCTGATTGTACTTGCTTGTTTTACTTCTGTTCAGTTCTGGTAATCAGTTGTCACTTCGTTAAACTGTTATTGTGGCGATGGGTTTGAATTTAGCTCGACGTGACCCGCACAGCCATCGGGTGATGTAGACCGTGAAAAATTGCGTCAAAAGAAAAAATGGCAGTGAATAATCAACGAAGTTTGTTTGTGTAAAGTTTTTAATATGATTATAATAATATAATTACATATTGAGACAGAATTAGATAGTTTTTGTAGGAGTGATTGAGATGGAATTGGTGAAAGAAACGTTTGAATCTTAAATTAATTTGAAATGATCAATGATATTGTCAAATTTCTCAGTTAGGTTTAGAAATTATCCAACATTTTATGAAGTAAACAAGTTTCTTGTTTTAAAAAGTCAAGTCATTTTAAAATAAATACTACAGTCAATATTCAATACTATAAAGTAACTAATAAAAAATTGTCTATAAATAAAGAAAGAAATAAATAAAAAAATGTCTATGTCTAACTTAAATACCAAAATTGAATTTATCTCTACAAAATAAATAATGATTTCAAATTTATATCTCTGCTCGTACTGGTTCAGTTATTTCAAATCAATTTTCTACATTGTTTTAGTAGCGTAATTTCTCTGAATTGTATATTGTTAAAAAATAAATTGAAATAAGGGCTAGAAAGATCGGTCACGTAAGCCTGCGGTCAAATTGTAACTAATACGTGTTATAATAAATCGATTTCAAAAAAGGTTTCATAATTTTACAAACAAGTGTTATTGTGCTCAGTCATACCTATAATACGATATATAGAATATGATATGGAAAAAAAGATATCATATGTATATAGGTTTTATATTCATCTTTTGTCTTACCATGCACAGTAAGGCAAGCTAACAGTCTTGATCCTTAACTGACTGCAGATTGTTCAGTTTCTGAACGCGGTTTTTAATGTGGCTTCCGTTTCCGAAAAGGGGCCGCCATGACACCTATCTAATTTGCGACCAGCGGCCGACGAGAGCAAGCCTATTTTGTAGTTCATTAGTTTTTGTCTATTATAAGTTATTAAGAACCAATAAAGATCTAAAATAATATACAGTCCACTCATTGAACATCAGTTCATCAACACAGATTATTTCGAAAAACTTTAAACTTAAATGAACAATACACCAATATTTTACATACTTTACTGTAAAAACTTAACAACACTCAGAACACACGGTGCCATACTTTCTGTTTAATATTTAAGAACAAGATAGCCCTTTAGGTTTTCGGGTGCCTTCATAATTCATCGTTTCTATGTCACTTCGGGCACCGGAGCTGAATAAAGCAACAAAAATCGCTAGCATCCGAAGAATTTTCGGCTTGGGACAAACCCAGCATATTTCATACGCAGTCCGGACTTATAAAACAAAGGCCTTGTGTGTTGATGTATAAATAACTGTTTTTGATATATTTTTCTGCTTTATCAATACTAAAATAGATTCCAGAGTTATTTTAGGATATGGATTGATTTCAAGATTGGAGATAAGTTGTTTCGTTTTTGTTTTGCTTATCTAAGTACGATTGTAATTGGTTTTATCTGTACTATTATTAACAGACTAGAGATTTGTTTGTTTGAACTAGTTTATCTCAGGAACTGCTAGTTCGATTTGAAAAATTCTTTCAGTTTTGGATAGTCCATCAATCGAAGAAAAATAAAGCTATATGACGCAAAAAAAGGTACACAGTCTAGCCTCTTATACTGTGACTTACTAGTGCAAATAAAGATAACTATATTAAGATTATCCCATGAATATTTTTTTTTGTTATACATATTCCTTTTAAATTACTTCATTTGTATTTAAATTTGTTCAACCTGAAAAAATCTATCAACATCAAGCAACGAGCACATAGAGCTTCAACCAATTACGCGAGTGTTGCCACAGCGACAAAAACTTTTGTGCGATCCCCAATTTCCAACGTTCTTTAAGTTTTTCAGTCTCGTCGGGGTCGTTTTTAGGGCTGCACCCCTGTTCCCATACTCGACTCGTAATTATTTACCGAGGGGCCGAGAGATCCACAGAAAATTATACTATGCAGAGTTTTTACGCCTGTACTTAACCGTTAAACATGCACTCGTTTTAAAAATTGATTGAATGTATTTTTTGCATAAGCATTTTCTAAGTAATTGACCATGTTTCAAATATTATTGAAAATGCTGATACTGCAACTATTTACTACCATTACGTTATTGGCAATATCATAAATATTCTCAAAAACATTTCTAGGTATTTATCATACGAATGACAATAGCTTAGCACTCGTTTGATACGACTTGGTCATTCGTATCTATGAGAGAGACAGAGAAAGATATAGTGAGAGAGACGCATATACATTAAGTTCAACCACGATTTGTTTGTATATTTACTTCTGTTCAGTTATTATTTTATGCCAAGTCCCTCTGCCGCTATCCGAAACGTGATATTAACGAAACATGATTTAAGACCACGTGAGAAGCATCGCTTGTCAATATTTGCTGCAAATATAGCTGCGAGAAAACTTATTTCTATCTATGCGGTTTTCTTATCATATCGTTTATTTGTTGTATGCGTGCCAAAAATTAATGAAGACAGTCCAATATTTTAACACTAATTAGTAGGACAGTGTTTCTTAGAAGGTCCTTAATTTGATGTAAAATCATTTAAGGTTATCTCATTTTATATATTTCGTTTCTTCTTGTCATATTTTTACTAATATAAATGCAAGTTTGTATGGATATATGTTTATCCAGTAGTGGACGTTTACAGGCTGATAATGATGATGATGATGGATGTATAGTTGGATTTTTGTTACGATTTAACGCAACAACTACTAAACGAATTTTAATGAAATTTTGCAGCTATTTTATGGGGTGGTATTCAGGTACATTCAGAATCTACTAATATCTAATATGTTTACCTCCAATTAAGTTATTCCAAAAAACTGTATCGTTATTTAAGTCTCCTTGGTAAAAAGAGATATACTAAGTCACATTATCAGTTTTATACACGAATGAATACCTAAGAACTGAAAACTTCACGACGAGATAAAACACGAGTCACGTTAAACTGTAAAGTTAACGCATTAGGTAAAGTTATTCCATTTACGCAGATTTCTGATATTACAACAAACAGAACATTCTCGTGTAGAACTTTCAAAGTTTTCACGTCCTTTCGTATATACGGAAGCGTAGGTGCCAAAGAAACATAAAAGAAAATATTCAAGATGATTCCCATATAAATTAGAAATTAGAACTCCATAGAAAATCAGTCGGAAATGAAATTTAACTAAATTGTATCAATCGTGGAACCATACACTGCTTTTCACATAAATAATGTTAAGTTACTAGAAAATTCGCAGTTCCTATTTGAGACTTCCAATTTATCCCCATACATATCGAATTCTATGCTAAATCTATTTGACCCTGATTGAATAGCAAATATCCAATACAAATTTATAATATTCAAACAATTGATATAATACTTTTACAATAGTCAAAATTGTTACTTCAGATTAAACCAAATTAAAACTAGACAAAACACTAAAGCATCTGAACACTTACATTGAAATCAATATCGACACAAACCGCCCGGATGTTTTGCAGCTGCATGCATACAAAAAATCATTTATTGCCCATAAGCGTATATTTAGAGACAATTTAGGCCAACCTCCAACTTATCTGAACAGTTAAGCGTTATCGGCCATCTTTTTTAGAGTCTGATAAGTGTCTTGCTTGTTGACACCCCGTATCATTGGTTACTGTTATCAGTGTATCCGACTTTCCTATTTTCTGTATTTGTAATTTGAAAATCGATTTATTTATTTTTTTGAAATGAAAATAATTTGCAGCCAGCTTTTAAAAGCAGTACGTGTTTTTATATATAAACCTTTTTTACTTTCCACGAACACCGATTTTCTTGTTAGCTCTCATTTATCTTCGTTTATGCTCTTTTGTAAGTTAATAAGCTGAATGTAAAAATAAGATAAACTAGAACGAATTAAATTAGCTTTTTGTTGAGTTTATCATAAGTACAAGCTAACTTATGAACTTTGAACTCTGATTCAATTTTTTTCTGAGTCAGATTCTGAGAAACTATTAATTCCAAAACGATGATTGATGAGGTTTACTTTAAATTATTTATACAATCTAATATATACATATGTTGGTTAAACTTAGACAAGTTTAGAATGCTGCATTCAGTATATCACGATATTAGTCATATTAAATACGAAATTATGAACATGGAATATTAATTCAAGTTCAGCAGAATCTTATATACCATTTTAATGAATCATAATTTAAAATTTAAACGGGATTAAGTGTTAACCGAAAGATAGACGGAATTTTTTTCTTACAAAAGAGAAAGTTCTATCTGAGAGGTAATAACTTAACCAATGTTAAGTTTTACATTTTTTTCTCATTAAGTACTAATGTACGCGTTCCTCAAACGAAACTTGATGAGAATCCTTGGACATAGGTCACAGTGGCCCTTGAATCTTGATATTTGAAAGTTTTAGCAACCGCTTACGTTCGGGTAACCCGATAGATCACCGGACATGACAAAAAAAAGGCTCAAAAAAGCCGAAATTCATCTAAATCCCTCTATGCGCCTGTTGTGGAAAGCATATCAACATAAAAGACACTATATCAAAGAAATTATCACTTCATCGCTTCCAAGACTAGGAACCCGCTCAAAAGCACTTGAGTGGAGCCCCTATAGGACCGACATGCATTACAATTTCTTCGTATGAATAGCTCTCAATGACCACGTTTGACATGCACCAGTTCTAAGTGAGAGCTCTGTGGGTTTTCTGGATAAATAAACCTAAATATTTGTATTTCCTTGAGTTGATTTAAGTGGTGCTTACTGCAGAAATCATTGCACGAAAAATGAAAATCGCTTTCCATTGTCAGTATTCAGGTATCCTTAGATTTTCTAAACTACTAACCGACGCGATTTTTAAATCAAAGGGTCATTCATAGGGTAAATGCAAAATACAGTAGAGGAACACTGATCATTTTAGGAATTTTAGATGTCGTAAATAAATAATTGTTTTTTTGCTTACATCGTAAACGCTGGCTGAAACCCCACTTTATGACGCAGACAAAGTTGCGCCGGTAAATCATATTCATACTGTTTCAAATTCCCGTATATAGAGAACTAGATGACCCTCGCAACTTCGTCTGCGTCACAAAGGGGTTCAAACAGTACTTTTAATACTGTTGCGATATTATTTGCGCGGCCCGGGGAGTATTCATGTCTTATACTCGTAATAACTTCTAAACGAAAAGTCCGATTGGAATAAAACAAAAAGTAATTTACTTCTACATTAATACTCTTGATACCATAATACTTTATTTGGATAAGGGTTAATATAACAATTCTAATTTATCATTAAATTCATTTTTCGGACGAATTATTTTTTTTTTGAACATAAAAGCAGTTGTTGTGACTAAACTATGATAGTTAGATATATGCTGTCTCGGACTTTTTTGTTTGTCTTTAAAAGACCTAAAAACCCGTAGTACATCATTTTTTTCTATTGTCAATAGTTTTTGCAGCGTACGCATAAATAGGTTTTCGATTATTCACTTGTGTTACATATTCGATATTTTCATGCGGATCCCTAATTTTTTTCAAAATAAATTATAAATGGACATTCCAACAGTGAAAGAATTTTTGAAATCGGACCAGTAGATCCTGAGATTAGCGCGTTCAAACAAACAAACAAACTCTTCAGCTTTATAATATTAGTATAGATTACTACTTTTCACAGTAAGATTTGTATAAGCTATAATACTTTGTAGTCTGAAGGCGTGGATGGAAGATTAAAAACACGTGACCGTGATGCACCGTTTCCGAGGAAACTAAACATAACGATGGTTAAGATCTTGTCTCTATAAAATATTCAATTTGTACCGGTTTGATATAATTCATAATTCCTGTGTATGTTTTTGTCACAGTATGGGGTTTATTTCAATGCATTTTCCTTATGATATTTTATCAATAATTCATTTTAGATGCAAAACGTAATTAAATTTAATTACATGTATGTATCGAATATAAAATACGATTCTAATTGATAGAAAATTGATGCTAAATGGAGCAGAATGAAGTATATATCGAAGATAAAGACATGGGAATAATATAAAGAATAAATGAGAAGAACTCTTTAAACAAAGAACTGGAGAAGATATTGAAGTAGACTTTAAAAGATACGAGTATAAACGATACTCATTACAGAAATAAACGATGATGAGAAATACAAAGTGTACACAGAACCAGACATCATTGGCATCTATACGTTTACACATAAATTTAATAATTATATGACCACCAAATTCAATTTGTATTCCACCATAAAATATATTATAAACTAACAAAGTCGTCGTGCACAATATTTTACATACAATAGCAATTTAGCTCACCGCAAACAACATTTATATCCTTGTTTATTCAAGAGCTCACAGCTAATGTGTAAATAGATTTAGCTGACTTGAAAAGGAAGTCGACGTTATTCGCAGTACACAAAATTAGTTGCAAGATATCCACGCCAATTCTGTGACTTTAACATTAATATTGCTCAACGTCGGATTTGGAATTCCATTTGTGGGAAATACTCTCCTTTCCCATAATATAACTTGACTTAGTAGAGACTATTGATTTGAAATAGTGAGTCTTGTTTTGTAAAAGCATAATAGTTTTTCGGAGTTCGTTTCTTTATTCAACTTTCATTCTTTGACTTTAGTTTTGAAATATAATGAAAAAACGTAATAATAGCCAGTTTACTTGAACTGGGAATGTAAGACAAAGTACTTCCCTAGCGTTGGTTTGGTGTTTATTACAGCCACATATAAAGCTCGAGTATGTTTACTGCCAGTATCTTTTTACTGCAAATCCATAAGTAAAAACAAAAGCACGTCCAGTTTTACTACTGTCCATTCGTCGAACGTCTTTCCATTTCGCAAACTGAATAAAACTTAGTTCTAAACTCTAACCCTTCGTGAAACATTCGAGGCATAAAAACATCGAAGGAAACAAATGAACACAAAACCGAAACGATCTATTGTAGGGGGGCCAGTTGGAAGGCCGTAAAACTCCGACCCGCATAGTAATACACGCCCATTGTGTTCTTTAAAAAGTTTTCAATAACGAAGGCAAGGTGACATTGATCGATCATCGACACCAGTCCGACGTTTTTAATGAAGCAAACCAGTTGCTTGGACGCCGTCATATTTGCATAGTACGTACTTGAAAACGTGAAAAGCGTTGCACGTGACACGAATTAGGAAAAACTTACATGTTGCGTAGTTACAACGTGGACTGTCGATCGAACAGTCGAGCAACGTGGCCTGAGATGACGTACGTCCCATTTTACTTTACACAAATCTTTAAAATAGTATCGATTGTGTTGCTTCGAAAGCTGAAAGTTTCGTTTCGTGTTTTAACATTTGAGTCTCAAGTTGTAACAATTAGATTACTTTATTACGAATTCTAGAATTGTATTTATGACTGAGTACTATTTGTAAAAGACGATTTACAGTATTACTATTTTTTGAAGCAATAAGTAAGGAGATGATAGGCATATAGTTTTTTTATACAAAAATTACATCTATGGTCTATGACATTCATAAAAAACAAACAAAATACATACCCAGAAAGTTCAAGGCAACAATATATAGAGTTATATATTCAACATATGTAATATATTTGACGAAGACTACAAATGAGCCCTATGAAGAAACGGCACGCGGAAGGACGTTGACAAATCGCGCACTATCTCAGACTCCAGACAATCAGTCGTTTGGACGTCCGACGTATAACGTATTGTCCGGGCTAAGCTAATGATATTTGCCAGCGTTTTCTTTGAGGAAATGTATTACATGTGAATATTTAGATGAAAAAGCCAAAAACAATTTGGCTGATTCATTCTGGAGACCCAAATTAGAACACTAAGAGAATAAAGAATGAAGTGATCTCAAGAAATATATTTTTGGTTCTACTTTGGAAATTCCTGTAATGAAATCGTATTCCAATGTAAAAAGAACAGATAACAAAGCTGAAAATACTAACGGTAATAAAACCGTAACAATTCAAAAACAATTGAAGGCAGTAACGGGTCGCAATCGCGAACCAACAGTTAAATATCCAGCAAAGATGCAATTAATTTAATCTCAATGGCGGTAGTATTATTTTATTGAGGCAAAAATGTTTTTAATTTCCTTTTTCTGCTGCTGGTTTTTGTTTGTAACAATTTGCTATATTATTATTCTTTTTTTTGATGACATTGTTTTGCTGAACTCCGATCTCGTAGACGGAGAAACTCCAGAATTACATAATTATAATTAGTTATTCTAGAAATTAAGGTTTATAATGGTAAAGCATTGGACAAATATTATTTTATAACAAAGCATATTTTAGCAGCCTTCGGACGCAACCATAAAACAAAACATTTTGAAGGAAAATCGACACTAACCTTATTTGATTACAGCCTTCGATAATTTACCGAAAAATAATTCAATTTCCCTTCGAATACAAAGAGAGTATCAAAAGCGTGCCGGGAAATTCGGCAGCAGTGCGGTAGGAATTCGGCAGGTAAACGCCACAACGCGTAAAGACCCCGACTTTGATGAATGGCAGCTCACGGACGATTGAACGAGAGCCGTCCCAGACCTGCTGGGATTATCCACTTATATATTGGCACAAATGTTTTATATATTATTGGACCTTATAGCGCAATGTCACGAATATAATTTACTCAGACTATTTGATAAAAGTATGCGCGACTGTTGACATAGACATAGACATCCTTTACTTGTGGCAAAAATGGTACAAAACAATAAAAAGAAATAAAACATCAAACAATGTTGCTATGATCTATTCATATATCGGAGCAAATCTTTATGCAAAATTGGAATTGGTGTTGAATGTGAGCTTTTTGGAACTGTCCAATTATTTGGAACAACTTTTTAAATATTATATAATATTATTATTGGACATATTGTCATAATTTAACCTTGAGTTTATGGAAATACGTACTCTGTTGTTAAGGAAACTTTCTAACAAGGTTGTTTCAAAGAAAATTGTTTTGAAATGTTAATTAATAATACTGCGTAATTTTTAATTAAACGTATATTTTGAAAATTTTATTATTATGGGATATTTCATGATTTTAGTGACTGTTGACTACTGCGCATCATCATTAACAAATTGGGCCGATTTCATTAAAATGTGATAAGGTTTCACCTCGAGAAGAAAAAATAACAAATCATAAAATAAATTTAGTAAGGTTTGCTTTTGACTTGTGCTCTTACCTATTCATTGTAATTTACATATGTATCGCTCATATGAATTCTACTAACATATTACTTATGCGTCAATCAGTATCCTCGACACGCACTAGTGTAAAACCAATCTCGACGAACAACCAATCAATATTAGATATATTACAAGGTGTTGCTCCCCATTCAACACACCCCATTTTGAGGTGACTCCCTTTTACTCCAATCCTGTCATAGGCAAAATAAAAAATATGTGTTGTCAATTTTTTAAGACACCGAGGAAGAAAGCGGGGAAGAGAGAGAGATAATGTGCTTTAATGAACATCAATCAAAACATCAAGAATATACAATTTGGAATGTATTGTTATTAACCCTTTTAGTCCTTGAATAGATAGAGGATCTTATAGTAAATATGATGATCACAATCGGAAAAGACATGCTGATTTCGTCTCTGTAATCCAATAAATATGAGAGTGCATCATTATAAATTCTACACAATACCAAATCAGCTGACCTAAAAATTTGACCTTTCGCAAAGGGAGGCATGATTTTAAATAAAAAAGTACATCGAAAGATTACCACTACAACATCACAAACACAACGACATTACCTCTGAATCATGTTATTATATATTAGCATTATAGTGTTAGCTATATTTACTGAAATGAAAACAAATACTGTTAAGAAACAAGAAACAAACATGCGTTCAGAGGTGTTACGGTCTGCAGAAAGCTACAAGACTATACATTAGGTGGTAATAAGCAAAGTTTCGAACAGAATCCTGAATGAAGACAGTCATTAACGAGCGGCGCCGATAGATAAACAAGAAATAAGACATCAGGAGTATGATTAAAATATATGAGTAAATAAACTGAGCTGGCATAACTAATACCCAAAAAAGCTACATTATACTGAAGTTTCCACACGTTATGCCAATAGCAATTGTCATTTTTAATCATATTTACCGATAGTCGATTATGTTAATTATTATTATGCTAATTTCTTTCAATTCTTTTATTATATACAAACGATTTCATTTCGTTTCATTCTGATGTTATCAATAACAACAACAAACTTTAGTTTACTTAATTTTATATAGTTTATTGTGTCTCCCGACTTGTTCATAATTCTGATCAAATGTTTTAACATGGCTCGGTCTCCCGCGATACAGGTCTGACCTAGTGCGGGGATCATTGTATTTGTTGTAATGTGTGAAAGTGTATTTTTGGACAATAAACTATTTCATTTCATTTCACTTCAAAGTTGATTCCCGATGTTTTAGTTCCGTACTCCCAAGGAACCTCCGTTCGACTTAATACCTCTCGCTGGGGGATTTCCAGCAGGATGCTAATCAACACAATGGAAATTAACTGCGAAAAGAAACCTCTAATCTTCAGTTTCTTTCAAAAAAAATCCATAAAAGAGTCTTATTTTTTAACAAAATATGAAGTATTTTTCTTTAAAGGAAATTATTTATTGTTGTTGTGCTTCACGTATGGTGCTATAAGAAATTTACATTTTCATCAGCTTTTTCATCTATAGTAATATTATTAAACAGATGGACTGTAATTATGATTGTAACGTTGTAGTGCTTTGAACGGTAACCACTTACGATCAGGTGGCCCGTTGGCTTGTCTGCCTACAAGGCAGTAAAAAACTTCTTTCTTTTTGTACTAATTTACGTCCTAGGTAATATGAATTTGATTCCGTTTTATAGGTAAATACTTGCAAATAATATTGTATATTAATCGAATAAATATACCGCATTCAATATTTTAATTGAATTTAATATGCTGTCATATACAATGCATGACTGCACGCTACTGCTGCTAGATAGGTTTATAATGCTTTCTTAGTGTGTAATAAACATTCTGTGGCCTTGTCTTGACAACCCAAAACAATTTAAATTAAATTTGCAAATTAATCTAGCGTCGCTTTTGATGCTGTCTCTTTCGTTGTTCAAATATTTCCGCTCTTGTTTAATTAGTTAAGAAATAAATATTCGCAAAGGCTCGACAAATATACAGAGATCAATTCCCCGAAAGATACTGGTATCTCCTTAACCGTTTCAATAGGTACTTAAATATATAAGACTAATTAAACTTAATGTTTTAATATCTAAAATTACAATCTAATTTTCAAAGCCATTTTCGAAAAAAATTAAAATAAATTTATTAATAAAAACTTAATATCTATACATAAACATATACCTTGCGGTTACCTCACTAGGCAAGCCTGTATCGAGGCAACCAATGCTACCCGTTTACAAACATATTTTTTTTAGCCTCTAATGTAATATTCTAACTTACTAATTATCTTAAGTAAATACCAAAACATTCTATGAAAAAAGAGAAAGAAAAATTAAATGTAAAGATAAAGATATTTTTTTGTGAAAAAGAACTTAAAATATTTCTAACAATGCATAAAACCGCCTTAAATACTCACGTGTTTCCAAAGAGTAGCGAACGCTTGAACCAGACATAACTCATTGCTCGAATAAAATTTACATTCAGAATGAGACGCTCCGTTTTTCACCGATCACTAAAAAGAGGTATCCAATTTGGCTATATTCCTTTGTTTGATAGGATCAAAATTTGCTTAGTATTTTTTAAAGAACTAAAGTTGTATTGAGTAGGTATTGATTTTGTGTCAAATATCTTTAAGGTGTATGAACCGGGGACAGAGCTACGGGAAGGGGACGGAGCGACGGGAAAGAGTGCCGAGCGCGTAACGCGTCGCGCCGTCCCTCCAAACCCCGTGCTGGGCTCTGGCCTCAGCCGGGGTTCGGACGCTGAGTGTGAGCGGTTGGAGGTTTTAGTGCGGTTCAACTCCCATATACCCCGCTCCGATCCGGTGATTTCCTCCAACTGAAAAAAAAAAGTGTTTGAACCGATTTTGATTATGAAACACCTTTGTTTTATTTCCACCTCTTTTTTGACAAATCGCCAGAGTTCCCATTTCAAAAAAGTTCCTACCAACTAAAATATTCGAAGTACACGTTATGAATCGTTTTATACCAGTGAAATATGGAACGGTTCACATCGGCAGCCGCAATACGGAAGGTTTATCCACGCCCCGGGCAACCTTCCAAGACGTCAGGAAGACAGGGGACCGGCCTGCATAGCTCGATCTCTTGAATCTACGAGCCAACGAGCCTCTCTGGCTTGTGCCAAATACTCGGCGTCATTATCGTTGAAAATATTTCCCCATGAAACTTTAGTTTTTGAGATTACTTGATGTTATCAAAATGGTTTTGTCCGTATAATAAACGAATAGTAGGTACTTTTAGAATTTCCATAACTATATAATTTGGGTAAACACTGAAACTGAGTAACCGAGTTTGAGAAAGCTTAATAATTGCATGTTGAGAATTTTTCCTTTTAAGTTTTAATATAGAGCAAAGTTATCTAAAATAGGAAAATTGGCGCCATCTAATATTTTTTTTTCTTTTTTTTTTATTGCCTTGTAGGTAGACGATTATAGACGATTTATAGATGGATACTCGTACTTGTTAGAGACAACTATAAAAAAATCATGACTTATATGCAAATAAAAGCGGAGAATGTCAAGTGTTGATGATACTAAGCATTTCTACATAACTCAAAACCGACTTGGCGAAAAATACTTTACAAGACACTGACACAAAAACTATATCAAGATCTAACATATCTGCAACTGCAAGACATCAAATACCTTAAGATGTAATACCAGTGATCAATCATCAGGAACCCGTCAGCGACGAATAATGGTGACTACTAATCGATAGCTGATTACAGCACCGGAAGCATGTGACGTGTGTGTTTGTATTAATATTATATGATATGGTTAAGCTGAAAGCTTTTAGTAACACATACTTAAGTAGTCAAATTGGGTACATTTATTTTTGGAATGTGCTTGTTTCACAAAGGATATTTTTGGTTAGTCATAAAGAACGGAAGATTTTTTTGAAAATGAGTGGATGTTTGAATCACTCAATATTAAACTGCGTTAGCTGTGAGAAGCCTTTTTAAGTTAGAAATATACAAAAAAAAATGTTAGAAGACAAAGATGAATAAAAAGGTATTCATATTATCACACAATTATGAAATTTGTGAATGCGAAATAAAATTACAAATCCTATATTGCCTCACATTGTGAAACGGCCGTACGCGAACAAAAAAAAGCGAAAGGATGATCTGCGTAAGCATTTAAACGTGTTATATAAGAACCGTAGAGATAAGTAACAAAAAGTAATGATAAACGGAAGGGTACAAATTTAATCTAGGGCCTAGGACGGTTGGGCCCCTGGAGGCGACGCCGGCTTTCGCAAAATTGCCAGAATATATTAACGAGAACGCAGGAAGGGCCGCCCCTCTCTCTATCTCAACAGCCTGCAGTAAGCTACGAGTTAAACTCTCTTTGAATCGCAAATTACTTTATACTTCTCCTAATATAGTCACGTTTCTGTATACAAAAATACATGTATTTGCATTTAAGTTTATTTCTTTTATTGCACGTTGAAGTTGTTTATCTTCGAGTGCTCCTTGAAGCGATTATTTCAAAAAGATCTCTATTGACTAAGATGCTATATTTAAAATGAACTTAAGTCCTTTTATTAATATGTATATTTTCGTAAGATTTTTCAGTACGCAACGTACACCAGTGTATTGTTGCGAAGCCATAATTCTTAGTAATATCACTGAAGGACTTAATGAAGCCGTGGAAATATCATAAAAGCGGTTATTTACGACGAGATTCTTCTGCATTAAACGAGTCTCGGTAAATAAAGCCAAGGTTTAACGTTTCACAAGGATGCTCAGTTATACGCGTAAACTCATTTTTAGCATGCCTTTGTCGTGGCTTGAATTTTTCGTAAGATCTTAATCAACTCGATTCTGTTTCGTTAGACGTTGAAGTTATTTATGCTCTAACTTTTCTTTTTACTGCAAACAAGGACTATTAGACTACGAAAAAGTTTGTCGAAAACAGCAAAATTTTAGTGCAACTTTCCTAACAATCGCGACGTGAAATTTTACGATTTCGTCCGACGATCGTGCCCGTCAGCCTTGCGCCGTTCCTTGACCTTATACACATACATATATGTGTACAGAAACAAGAATTTCGTATTGGTATGCTCTTTTCGTGAACAAAATCGAATGCGACTGTCCCTTGCTTGGGTCAAATACAACTATGAATAAATTGTTATATTCAAAAACATTAAGACGACTATAAAACTTAGCTTCATGTGTTATTCTGTCGAAGATATTCCGAATCGTCTTCAAAAATGTTAAGATTAAGTTAAAGAAGAAAAAGTGAACTGTTACGGAAAGAAGTAAAGATATATTTCACTAATACGAGTACCGCAATAAGTATGGTTCATTGCGTAAACGCTGCTGTACGTAGCTATCGGAAATGTAAAAAGTGTTTCCTTACGTTTGTGGGCACGTCGACTCCAAATACCATTTCGTGAGTACACTTTCGTTTCATATTGGTTTTTGTACGAATGCAAACATTTCGGTAGCATTTATTTGATTAGGTGCTCGGCTTAATGCTACGTTAACTCAATGTTGTTGAACCCTGTATCCTTAGGTGAGTGTTTGACGAAAAATCGATCAGTTCGAAGGGATCATTGACGTGGGCTTTTTAATTTTAGCTGGCTTTCAGTGAACGAGAGCTAACATCCATCTTGAACTCGATAGATCCTTGGCTTGAAATACTTTCAGCAACGAATATTTAATATACGGGTACCAGTATAGGTGAGAGTATTTGCAATATCTAGTGATACTAGGTTAGTAAAGTGAAAGTTGGTATGATATATTTTTAGAAGTGTATTTATAGACAGTTTCCTAGTATTATTCGGTAAAATTTTCTTTATTTTACAGGTATATAAACCACGCGAGTAACATAGACGACCCGGTGGACAGTAGTGAGTACCCCCGAAGTATCAACAAACGGTAAGTATACTGAGACACTCTAGAATTCAACAAGGGTTATGTACTGTATATTTAAACGAGGAAGGTACAACTAGAATTATATTATAGTCATGTTTGAATGTCAAAGAAAGTATAAGATCAAAGGGAACGATAAAATACCTATCCTCGGAATTTCTTGGACTCGACTCGTACTTTTTCATATAATTGCTCGGCAAGGTATTCACATGGCATGATTAATTAAAAATATAAGTAAATGAATAAATGAATTTGATACTCACATAAATATTATATGTCTGTGGGAATATTAGCGATGTTTATGTCCATGAATGGTCATTAGAATCCGATTAATTTAATTTATTTACAGTTATGTGCATTTCCTGAATAGTTGATAAGAACTTGATCTATGAGAATAAATATTAAGGAAGCATATACAATAATGAAAAAATATTGAACAACATAACGCTCAATAGTGTTTTTTTTAATTTACCTCGGGCTAGATTAACGATTGTTATGAGGTATTAGAATAGAAAATCAATGAAATAATTTGAAAGAATGGGGATAAGTTGACCTATGTGTGTTGTGATCAATTTAGATTCCATAAGTACGACAGAATATAGCCTTCAACCAACATAATATTCTTTAGCTTATTTTATATAACCTACTTTGTTCATATCTCTATCTTTAGATATTCTTCGTAAGAAATAACATCCTACGCTTCTATATTAAAAATATAAAATAAAGTTTCTTTATAAAGCGTAAACAGGATTATAAGTTGAAAATAAACCCTTTAACGTTTCACCTGAGTAATTACTTAGATTACCTCAGGGAATCGACTTAAGACTAAATTTAGAAGCTTTGAGAATATTAATATCTGTAGACGTTAATAGACTTATGAGCGTATATCGTAAAGAAGTTATACTTGTTTATAGCTACTTATATGATAGGATTTCTTCATATGGAACAGGCAATTTTGTATTTTTTGCCTTTTATGATAGAGTAACATTTACATTGTCAAATATAGTCTCTTTTCTGAACAGAAAAGGCAAGTCTATGCAGTATGTTGCATCAAGATTGTATAATCAACTTACAGGGCCGATTTTCTTTAAGAAGTGATAGCATAGATTATAGCATGTGCTTAAAACAATGAAGTTAAATGTTGTGAGGAAACCTCAGTACTGGAGAGAATTCTAAATATTTTCAAATAAAGGTAACTTCCTCACGCGTTATGGACTCGGTTGGTCCCCTAAACTGTAAAGATCCAGCAGTGGGCAGTAATAGTAAGATAAAGTTAATGAAATGACAGTAATCTAAAAAGGATATTTTAAATCAGCCATAGATACTAACAACATACAAAATGAGAGCCGTTGAATTTTTTATTCGTATCTAATCTGGTCATAATAGGCGCCACATGGGACTGTATCGATCGGGGTAATTAAAGCAAGCTGACCGACTAACGAGGGGATGGTTCGGCATAACCGTGGGTTTATCTCACGACGTTAATGTATTACTGGTCGGGTCTTGTTCAAACGGTTTAACACATTTGGATAGTGTTAATTTTAAGAGCGAAATAAACTTGCAGGACAATGCAGCGACGTTAGTGATTTGTGAATGTTATTAAAAAAGGTAATACATAGGTAAGTGCAACTTGTGCTGATTCAGTTTTGGAAATGAGCATGCACTTATGAAGGTGATAGTACAAGTTTCATTATAATACTCGGAATGCTATCTATGGTCCTTTGCTTCGGGGACGGAGCGACGGGAAAGAGTGCCGAGCGCGTAACGCGTCGCGCCGTCCCTCCAAACCCCGTGCTGGGTTCTGGCCTCAGCCGGGGTTCGGACGCTGAGTGTGAGCGGTTGGAGGTTTCAGTGCGGTTCAACTCCCACATACCGGATACGGTGATTTCCTCCAACTTAAAAAAAAAAAAATGCTCCTTTGCTTGTACAGTAATAGAGAAAAAGCTTCAAGCGATTTTGAAAAGCTCATTACTCATAGAGCAACCCTATAATCAAATGTTTATTTAACTACGTAAGAAATATCTCCTTTCAAACAAAGAAACGAAATCGGTTCATCTAAAAATACAAAATAGTTTATTAACAGAATTTTACAAACAACTGATACATCTTTGACAATGGTCCCCGCACTAAGTCAGACCTGTATCGCGGGAGACCATGTACAGCCAGAGATAATACTAAGAATTTAAACTATTTATCAAGAAAATAAAATTAATAACGCTAAATAAAAATAAAGAATATAAAAAGAAAGAAAGAAAGAAAAGGTACGCTAACACAACATAAGCTATGAAAAAAAAGAACCAGTCATATATAAGTTGTTGAATTCAAATTGCAGTCAACATATTTATGTATAATTACATTTTATATACTAAAACTTCCTTCCACATACGAGAAACATATTAACACCCAGTTTTAATTGCACGTTGTCATCGTTTAGTTTTATGATTCGGAACTACTGCCAACTTCCAAGCTGCGTTATAAATTGTGCGCATATCATAATCGTATTCGCACATTCAAATGGAAACTTCCAGGAAAACGTTACGAAAATAATTATAATTGTGTGGACATTTATTATAATTAAAATGTTTGGAAGTGTTCACGAAGTTGGGACCAAAATTTGCAGACGTTAGTAAAAATAACGGAACAGGTTGAATATAAGCTGATAGGTAACCAAAAATAAACGAATTATTTTATACTAGCTTTTGCCCGCGACTTCGTTCGCGTGGACTTCAGGTTCGTCCCGTATTATCAAAAATTGTAGCATATGTGTTATTCTGATGTATAAGCTATATTGTGGTAAAGTTTCATTCAAATCCATTCAGTAGTTTTTACGTGAAAGAGTAACAAACATCCATACATCCATACTTACAAACTTTCGCCTTTATAATAGTACTAGATGACCCGCGCAACTTCGTCTGCGTTACAAAGGGGTTCAAAAATTGTAGCCTATATAGGCACGCGCCGCCCGGCGCAAACAACTACGACCCTGCATTTTAAATTTGGTAATATTCACTTAAATTACATGCTGTAAAAAGCATATTTGATCTATAATAAATGCACAATTTATTTAAGGTACTTAATTGGATAAGGATTAATGCTGTATTGTTTAAAATCACTTCGTAAATAACCATTTTTTAGTAAAAAATAAAAATGGTTATGCTGGGTTATCCCTAAGAGATAGACATATACCATCGCGGACTTTTTTGTTGAACTTTTTAAGGTGAACAATACTGTAGTACATTATTTTGGTCTATCTCGTAGGGTTCAGCCAGCGTTTGCAATATAAGTGCAAAAAACGTGCTTATTTACGACATCACATTAGAAACCTTTAAATTTATCAGTGTTTCTCTACTATATTATGCATTTATTATACATACAAACCTTCATTAAGAATCACTCTATCTATTAAAAAAACCGCATCAAAATCCGTTGCGTAGTTTTAAAGATCTAAGCATACATACAGACATACAGCGAAAGCGACTTTGTTTTATACTATGTATTGATTATGATTTATATCAACTCATTTTGATATGACATACATCGTCTTTAAAACCATCTGCTTACTATAGTTCCATTAGAATACATTTTAAATTGTTATGTATAAAAACTGGACTGTGATAGATGTCAATCAAGACATGCTTTTTCTCGATTGCAGAGAAACTACAATATTATTGACAAAAATAATATACAGACACTCTCTTACAAAATGATTTGTTACGAACATCTAGCTCTTAAATTATTTTGTAAACATTAACAACTTCTTCTTTCTTTTCCTTTGTTTTCTGATTAAACGAACTTTGACTTTGAAAACCACAAAACCATACTTTAACACAGTACCTTCCGCATATACAGGGTGATTTCCTAGTGAGGGTACATATTGAAGGTCATGGTAGCTGATGGTTATATACGACCAGTAAAAATATTATTACCAAAGAATATGGCTTAATGCCTTAGTAATCGCAACTTAAAAATACCTAAAATTCTTGCAAAATGATGGTTTTTCGACAGCTGATGGGTGCGGCGGAGGTGTGGGGTGCGCGAGATCACTAGAGGTCGTTAGTCAACACTCTTTTAGCCGAAATTGCTTATGTTTGAGGTAGTTTTGTCGAATTTAGATTTAAAAAAAAAAAATGTAATTTTACTTATTTTTTGTAATATTCCGTATTAGAACAGAGTACTCATCACCCTCCTGCAATATGTACCCTGTCTAACAAATCACCCTGTATACATCACTAGCGAAGATATATTTAACCACTGTGCGAACAATGAATTCAAAACAAAGCATTTCTTTCATCAGGACTCATATCGCGAATTGGACAAAGAGCAGCGACACGGAAACCTTGGATGGGACGTGACGTCACAATGTCACGTCATAAAGGCATACATACTGTGACTCGTGAGTTTGTATGGAACTGGGCTTTATCGATTTTGTCTTTGTCGGCTTTTGGTTCTAGATCTAGACTAAATAAGTTTATTGTAAGAATGATAGAAAGTTGGGTATACGCGTGTCTATAAGACTCCTCTATGTCGGTTTCGGCTACGGCGACTGATTTTATTTTCTTCTATATTAAAAGTTGCGAATTTATTAAAATTTACAATAGTTATTCAATAAACAACTTAAATATAACGATAGATAACGGCCCCTCATTGCCCTGGCATTGCAGAGGTTCATGAGCGACGGTGACCGCTTACCATCAGGCGGGCCGTAGGCTCGTTTATCTGTCAAGCAATAAAAAAAAAAAAAGACTACAGAACAATAACTAATTTTGAATTTTTGATTGATTCTTCTTTTACCTCTCAGGTCATCAATTATCGGCAATAAAAAAACCACCTTTAATAAAATTATAGTAAATTCTTCGTTTTTCGATCCGTTTTCAAGCTTAATAAAACACCAGTTGGCGCCCCAATATTGATTTCGATCAAAAATGCATCTCCTTTTCAGACAACTCCTCCCATAGTGTTATTACAGACGAGTGTTGGCGACTACAACCCCCTGCCGCTTCGAACTGACGTCAGACGAGGGTTTGTCTGGACCCCTGCTGGGTCAAAAACCATCACCCTATCATATTACAGATAAGGGACTGATTCTCGACAATCACTGCCCTTTTCCGGGCTGTTCAAATTTCGCCTTGAATTTTGCAACTATTGGTCCAAATGTACTTCGAATTTCATTAAATAATTAATCGATAAAATACTTTAATCGCAATTAATCTTAATGCGATCATTAATTGTCAGGCACCGTGACTGATGGTCCGCAGATAAACTGACATTTACTTTTAACAAGATATTTGATTATCGATATCAAACGGGCGTAAATCGAATAACAATGCCCTTATCGATTTGAGCGCGGGCTCACGAAATGTGTTAAGTCCTCACCTTTAGGCGACTGCTGATTCGTGAGTTACTTTGTCTTAAGACAGAATCATTTGAACAGTTGTAATAGAGTTCGATGAGAAGTATAAGGTGAGCATCAAAATTATAAGATTGTCTCTAGCTCCGAGATCTTCTTATATTCAAAGATATAAGATCTTAGATTTAAAATTTATAACAATAATAAAGTTGACAATTAAAATCTTTGTTTTCTGATTCGTCACAATAATAAAAATCAGATATCTACAGACATTTCTGCGTCGACAACTCAAAATATCGAATAACAAGTTCATACGCTCAGAATTTTTGTTCATACATTTATTGGCTTCAGACCCTTTGTAAAGGTCACGGGTCTCGTATAAAAGAATCCAGGGTCTTTAATTTGAACATTCATAAAGTGTTTTACTTCGGAAGCCTTTGGAAGTCGATTCGCGTGACGGCTCGATCGTATTGACTTTCAATCAATTCTCATTTCGCCCACGACCAACGTCTTTTGGGACCTGACATTTAGGTATAAGAAGGTCGAATAGAAGAGAACCGTCAAGAAAAAACTGGTGTTACGAAAACTGCAGTATGTAAAAATGCTACTTCATCTAATTAATTGACCAAACTTGGCGTCTGCCACATGTAGGATACATTTGACAGCCAGGTAATCTAAACTACGAAACTGTCGAGGATTTCAAGTCATGAAATCGTTAAAATTTTATATCACATCAACAGTTTTCGAAACTAGCGCAAACCGAAATAAAACTTGAAACGCCAACTTTAATAGACTGGATTCATAAAATAAGAATTTGAAAATGGAAGCTAGCGTCTAACAGTGAATCGAACTATTTCTCACATTACGATACATTCACTGAAATTCTCATAACCCGTGGGAAACGATTAACATTCGAATGTTTTGTGAGCTCTGTTAGTAATCACAGTTTATGTTTCCAACTGCGATAAACTTGTGTTGGCGAAATTATCAACGGAAATTATAATATAGAAATCGAGTCGATTTGCCAAGTCACTAATTGTGTTATTAAAAAAAGTAGTTCCTGCTATTTCCGAGGAAACTTGATAAGGATAATATCAACGGATCCAAAGTATACTGGTACAATCAACAAAAAAAAAAACCGTTTTTTTGCATAAATAGTCTTAAATTTGTACTACATTGGTATAAGTGCTAACAATCTCACAGAATGTAAAACATTCAAATGGTTCTCCTATTAAATTGCGTTCTGCCATATACACTAGTAAACGTAAGACCCGTCGATATGCAACTAATTGCACGAAATGTCTTCACTAATAATACACTAGAATATTAAGTCTAGACAGATTAAAAATCTCAAGACTTTCAAACTCTTTATTCGAAATTAAAGTGAGTGCACGGTCACACATGTGACATGACGCATCAAGGTCCTGCCCACGTATCCAGCTAATTACAACTGCAGACTGCACGATCTGGACAAAGACCAAACAAAAGACAAGAGCACCAAGACAATAGCGGAGACCGTGTCCGAGAATAAAGGAAGCTTTAATGCTGACGTGTATGGAGAACCAAAGTATAATAATGGCCAATTGTGAGTTCTTTTTGAATTTAATGTGCTAAAAAGCTATTAATAAAGCTCTATTTTCGATAACTTTATTAGTTGATGAAATATATTTGATACTAGCTGACCCGCGCAATTTCTAAAGTTTCTTACCATGTGAACCTTCCCTGGACTTCCACGAATATTTCAAGACTACGCTTAGCCTAATCAATCGGTTGTCGTTTTCGAGTTTAAGCGAGACTAACGAACAGCAATTTTTACATACTATAAGATTATTATAACTGACTAGCTAGCCCACACAACTTCGTCTGTGTTACATAAGTAAATTTTCTCACCGTTTAAACCTTCCCTGAACTTCTGCGAATATTTCAAGATTAAAATAAGCCAAATCGATTCAGTCGCTCTCGAGTTTTAGCGAGACTAACGAACAGCAATTCATTTTTATATATAAAAAGATAAGACGCATTAGTTCAAAGTTTTGTAGCAGTTTTTGATGGTATACTCCAAATTATGTCGTGTCATTTAACTGCAAAACAGCAGGGGACTTTACGTTCGTTCCGTGTGTCGTTAAATGAGCATTCAACAAAATATGTATAGTGTCTGTTTCGCGAATTTAGTTTGGTTGATGTCTTTGTTCAAATATGCGAACAAAGAGAAAATGGGAATTAATAATGACTTGTTTTACGCAGCTGGTGTAAAAAGAATGTATTTTTTTCCTGTTGCAGGGCCTTTTAAATTATCCTAGGAAAATAATTTCGACTTAAGTCATGTTGTTACGGAATATTAACGGTAACAGACAACATAGATAAAATCTCTAGCGCAGAAAAAACAAACTGATGATCACCCAACAAATGAAAAGGTTTCATAAAAAATACTGACAGAACCTTCGTATAAAAAGCGTCACTTTAAAATGGTCCATTCGTCTGGGATCATTGACGCCACAGACTGGCAAAAACTTATAATAACCTTTTTGGGATAACCCGAATTTGGTTGCGCATTCATCTTTCACAAAAGGACTATCTGATAGACCTAATTTTTTTTTAGGCATGATCTAGATTGTAGTACTATTTACCTGTAAATACTGCCTCATGTACAACTGTTAATTATCTGCCTACGATCCTATTCGTGAATATTTTAAACTTAGAATTGTTTCTATTTTCAACGCATTTTTAACAATGACATATCCAACATCTATTTTTACATCTACGACAATCATTATAAGTACTGCTATACGGTCTCTGTGTATGATTACATTACCTTAGTTATTACCATAAGTTTTTGTAAAAGTAAAACAAATAACATCTTTAACAAATGTGTTCTTGCCCATAGTTTTTCTGTTTAAAGTTCATAATATATATTGAACCAAATCATATTCTGGTGTTCAATATCCCACTACGAACACTTTGTCACAGTCAATAGTATAGATTCTGTTTTCTACATCTTTATCTCGTGATAAAAAGCAATGTTGACAAGCAAAAACTGTATTACTACGCGTGAAGCCACAAAAGGCGCATCGAAAAATGCTCAGAGGAATAAAACAAAGAAAAAGTTCGGAATCACGTTTATAAAGCGGAAGCACTTGGTTCTATTTCTGTGTGCCCCGTGCTGACAGGGCATAGCGCCACAGAATAATATAATGTGCAGAAATAAATATTTGTTTGACATTTTGACCACACTAAAGTCAACTAATCTTGCTACAAATATTATGACTTGCAGTGGATATAACTATGAAACCAAATTCTTCAAATGAAACTTGAATAGGTATTGCGGGACAAAGCAGTAATTACAATGGAGCTGATGTGATTACGGAATCTTAAAGTAGGCATTGGATACCAAATAGCTAGCTGTAATAACTGCAGCTACATTATATCCAGGATCTCAAAACATTGTATTTAAAGTTTCAAATAAATAATTGCGTTCATGATTTTTCTAACCCGTTAACACTCGTTTAAAACGATATTTCCTCAGAATTATTCTAAGGATATTTCGTGTCTGTTAGAGATGTATTCGTATGAGTTCGTAAAAACTATTTGTTTGAAACTTTTGTCCTGTTTATTTATTCTGTGACATTGGCACAGCTTACTGAATATAAACAACTCGAGATCCGGCGACGAAGCCATATTGACCGGCCTTAACTATTTACAATTTTAAACTCTTTTGTTTTTACACGGGGTTGGTGGTTGTCTCTGTTCAATTATAAATTAATAGTATTTAGAGATGTTTGTTATTAGTTTGGTATATTCGCATTTGTGTTTTTTAGATTTGGTACTATTTACCAACATTTACAGTTGCATGTACATTTACATGTTTATATAAGAATTCAAAACCACGATAGAAAATATTGGTTTGAACAAAAATATTGATATGAATTCATTAAAATTGAAATAGAACGTTACATATTTATTTTCAGCTCCCATTCCTTCAGAGTTAAGTAAATAAGAATAAGCAAAAGAAGTATTTTTACAAAAGTTATTAATCTAGTATAAACAGAATGTTTCATTTTATTTAGTCTTTATCTAAATGTTTTTATAAAAGGCTGCGATGTGGGAAACTGTTTTTAGAGAGTCCTAAATTGTTTAACGAGATGTATTAGTTTTTATATCGTTAGTAGTCTATACTGCTATTGGAACTAAGTTCCTTATCGCGCGTTGTGAAAGGGGGCTAGACGGAGAAAATTCTTACGAAAAGTTGTCACGACACTTTTTTTTGTTTTAGATGATTATCGCTAGATGACGCTGTGATCAAAATCTTTTAAAACACGTTCTTTATCGCGCGTTACGCTAGGAAAAAAATATAAGATATGTTTTAATCGAAAGGAACTTCGTTCTATTCGGGTGTCCCATGACACCTCTCAAGTTTTTTTATAAAGAAGTAATGCCATGATGTTTGTTACGTTCTAGGGGGTAGTCTTTTCTCAACCGATTTCGTAATCTCTACTAATATGTATATGTGAATGTAAGTTTGTTTGTTACGCTTTCACACGAAAAGTACTCAACCGATCCTCAATATTCTTGGAGATATTAAGAGTACATAAAATACTTTTATTTAAAAAAGAAAAACAAAAATTGTTTGTAAAATCTAGCTTCTTCAACGCCATCTAGCGCGAGACAACTAGTAGGCTAAATAATTCTAAATTAAACTAGATTCAAACTGGTAAAACAATCCCTCTGTGTCTCAGGCGAACCGCGAGTCAGCTTGTATTTATTATAAGCATACACAGAATTTGCGAAAACATTTTGTAAGAAAAATATTACTACGAAGGATAATTAATGGTTAACGGACTATCCTAACAACTTCTCTAAGAAAACTTGCTTCTAATCAATGCTATTATCTATCTTGATTTAGTGATGAAGTAGTTCCGAAACATTATATATGAATTATATTTTTCGCAATTCTTCTTTTTTGACCGATTTTCAAAAGAGAGGAGTTTAGGTCGACTGTGTTGGAACGAAGTTCCTTATCGCGCGTTATTGAAAGGGGACTAGACGGAAAAATATATTACGAAAAATTGTCACGACACTTTTTTGGCGCTGTGATCAACATCTTTTAAAACACGTTCCTTATCGCGCGTTACGTTAGGAAAAAAAATAAGATATCTTTTAATCGAAAGGAACTTCGTTCTATTCGGGTGTCGCATGTCACCTCTCAAGTTTTTTTTAATGTTTGCTACCGCATAACTTTGGTTCGGCTGGACCGATTTGCATGAGTCTTGTTTCAGATGAAAGGAGATCTTTTGTAGCTGTCCTTAAGAATGTTAATTAATTACGAACAAGATTTCACGATTTGCTGTGTATTTATTTTCTAACATAATTCTCAAGCTATGCACATAAAATTAAAGAATTATAATGAGTTCCAAGAGTCGTGTAACTACGTTGTTTGGCCGGAGTCTCAGAGAGCCATTCCGTTTTCAATAAAACTTGAAGGGGAATAAATCGTGGGCAGGGCCTGTGTGGGACATTGTGTAGTTGCCAGCTGACGTCGCTTTCAGCCCCTTGAAACCCCCACTGCAATTCATGTTCCATTTTTTTTCGGTTGAGTTAAAATGCACGTTTTTTTTAAAAGCGGTTTAAAAAATATGGTTAATAATAGGATGTGGTTAAAATGATTTTTGGAATTTGAGTGTTTATTTTATGATACTTAAGTCCATTTTCCATCATCCATTGTCCATAATTTTATGACAGTCAATCTGGCGGTGCAGAGGTGAGCATGAGCATGAGCGACGGTAAAAGCTTACGATCATGTGACCCGTTAGCTCGTTTGGCTACGAGGCAGTAAAAAAAGTTAAATTAAATGTTGTTTTGTTGAGATTGAAGAAAGACGTTTACTTTTCTTTGATACTTGGAACACTTCGTGCAACTTAAACAATGCTTGTTTTTATGCTGAACAAAAGGCGACCTTATTTGTTGTTCGCGTAAAGAAATAATAGAAAAACGAAACAATTATACATTGTGTGCAACTAATAAGTAGCAGTTATAATAGAGTGTACGAAAAATATATTTTTTTGAAACGAAGTTCCTTAAAGCGCGTTGTGAAAGGGGGCTAGACGGAAAAAATTCTTACGAAAAGTTGTCACGACACTTTTTTGTTTTAGATGATTATCGCTAGATGGCGCTGTGATCAAATTTTTTTAAAGCACGTTCTTTATCGCGCGTTACGTTAGGAAAAAAATATATAAGATATGTTTTAATCGAAAGGAACTTCGTTCTATTCGGGTGTCCCATGACACCTCTCAAGTTTTTTATAACTTACAAAACGTAACCTACATATGTTGTAACTCTTTTACTAATATCAGTATAAAAATATGTACAACACATGTAATAATATCGTGACAACATTGATAATATATACCATAATTTATGAAGCAATTCAAGTATTACGAATCATACCTACATACTACCAGAAGTAAATCAAATACTTTAATAAACAAATCGTACTTCCCGAACGCACTCATACCAAAAAATAAAAATTACAGGGGATACTGATATTTAATAATTATTGAACTATGACGTTATAGTGATAACTACACTCAATACAAGTTCATTATAAAAACTTAAATTCTTATTCAGTGGTATAATCGATGTAACATTACAATCAATTACTCTTGATATATCAACTCAAACACTAATAGCACACACTGACGTATGCAAGGCGTGACGTAACACGACGTGACAGACAAGAGCACTCACAGATCAGTTATAGGACAGAAGTGCAAAATACTAACCAGTAGAACTATCAGAATGATGCAATCAATTTAGGAATTCGAGAAGTTTTCGAGAAGAAAACTAATTGGCATTTTTCACATTTCTGTGTCTCAATTCACAATTTTTTTTAAGGTTATCGTTGTCGAAATAATCGTTTTTTTTTTTCGAACTAGGTCTACATAGAAATTTTAGACAAACTCTGATGTACAAGATATCATTTAAAGAATAAAAACAAAAGCCTTTACAATTTATTAATATGAAAAAAATACGGAGCTAGTTCAAGTTCTACTTTGTGTACCAAATATTAAATGACAGAAGATAAGCTACATACAAAGCACTGAAGAATACTATCACAGATACGAAATAACGTGACGTAGAGAAGTATCAGTAGGTACTACATAAACATAATATTGTGACACTTACACTATTACTAAACGGGTTCTTACCACGATTTTTTTAATTGAGCGGTTCCCGATATTTCAGCACTGTTTCAAGCGCCATGATCACGGAAGACTGAGGAACTGCGGGTAGGTCATTTAAGAGCAGACAAATCTGTCTACCCTCTATCTCGTGGAAGAAAAAATAATAAAAAAAATAACAAGTATTCTATAACACATGTTATATCTATTCCTATATTGTGCACCCTTCAACTTAACAGAGGGCACGGTCATGAGTTGACATCCCCAAAAATAGATCCTGACATATTCCATTATAATATGGAAAATAGGATCATTCTCGCATACTTGAAATCTCATGGCGATTGTGTTTGAGAGCTTCACTATGTGGAAAGCCTTTTAAACTTTTGAGTAAAAGTTTATAAAAGCTAAAGAACTTTATACTTACGTTAATATAACGAATTTTAAATCTTAAAGGTTGTGTGTTACTGTAATTTAATGCATATATTGGAACGAAGTTTTTTATCGCGCGTTATCGAAAGGGGGCTAGACGGAAATTCTTATTAAAAAGTTGTCATGACACTTTTTTTTAGATGATTATCGCTAGATGGCGCTGTGATTAAAATCTTTGAAAACAATTCCCAATTTTGTTTTATATGATTAATGGTAGATGGCGCTGTGATCATAATATTTTATTTAAGTAATAATAATTAGTTAGTTTAAAACGTCTGTCTCTCTCTCTTTTTATAGAAAGAGACAGAGAGACAGACAGAGCCCTTACTGTCCAGAGACAGTATTATCACATCTTTCTTGCTACAAACTATAAAAACCACGTTAAATTCTTTGTTCACACTCCAGCATCCCGGCACTAAAAAGCTTGCATTTTTTACCGGACCGTTATTCTTAACATCAATCTCAGGGCACCCCTGCCGTAATGAAACAATGCATCAAACCGTAAAAATCGTGGCTCATAAAAATCACAATAGACTACGTTATATAAAATTTGAAACATAAAACCAACGTGACCCAGCATCCTGAAATTTATGTGGCGGCCAAAGAGATAAATTATGACCGGTATCAGAGTACAACAGAATTGAGAGATGTCCGAGATAAATAGTGATATTTATACAGAAGCAAAACTTTAAACAAATCGTGATTCAGGTAGTCACACTAAAACCTGTCGCTTACGCTCGGCGTCCGAACCCTGGCTGAGGACAGAACTCAGCACGAGATGGACAGATTTGCTCGACGCCTTGGCAACTAGTGAAACATCAACTGAATTGTAAACGTTTCTGAAATGCCTTCATAAGTAATTCATATAAAAATTACCTCTGCATAGTATTATATTCTGTTTCCGTGTAGTTCAAACTTCGGGGATCGTTCACTGACAGGAATTGACAGTGCGATATTGACTTTAGCAAAAAAATGGCACCGATATCTTGGGTCGAGACGATATTCGGAGAAATCACCTTATTAGTCGGAAATATGAGTAGGTCGTAGTAATGGTATAACAACAACCTATACGTATTTTCGAATATAGGTAGATTTAAATCGTAGTCCAGTAAAACTATCTTTAAAATCGAAATATCTCAGCACATGCTATATTTGAATCTACTAACTTTAAACTTAGCTGAATAAAGCAAATAATGTAGATAAGTATTTATTATTAATCTATGTCATACTATATGTATTAAGCAAAACAGTTGAAATATTTAAAGGGGACAAATGACCTTACCATAATTTATAGCAGGAAGTAAATCATCTACAAATGAACAAAATACAAATTAAACTGCAATAAATCTCGTAACTCCCAGAGGATCTAACAACGATAAACCATTTGATGTCCAGTGAAATTTGTATTAGCATTACATCGGTCCGATTACAATAAGAGAATAATAAGTTGATAGAAAAGTACGGATAGTATACCAAATTTAAGTATTAAAATTGTCCGTGTGCCACATAAGTATTTCAAAAAATACACATGAAGTTTACATCCTTAAAATCATAATGTTAAAATACAGTTAAATTGATATTTTTTTGTGTTCTTTAAAATCTTTTACGAGTATTATCACATCTTAACATTACAGTACACCGGTAATGAATCCAACTTGGTACTTGTGTTCAAATGAGTTCCATAGCACAAACTCTGCTTATTATGAGACTCACTGTATATAAGTTATAATTTGTAAAGTTATTGTTTAAATAAATTCATTCATTCATATTACGCCACGCGTTACTTAATATATTTTTCCTAAAATCTTATTAAATAGTTATCGAAAAGGATACATTTCTTGGAAGAAGTCGAGGCTTGGTGGCTGGAGTATGTCTAACGCTGATAGTACCTGAAAACAAAAACTTTTTTAATACTAGAATTAGGGCGAACTACAAATAGGTCGTAATAAACAACTTGTCTATACGAAACATCCTCGCAGACATTTTTTCTTACTTTGCCATTATATAACGTATTGCGAAAAGGATACTGTTTTATTAATCCAAATAAATCAGCGATACCAGCTCATTGTAATCTTAATTTATACAAAAGTTCACATCGATAATGATTTACTACCAAATGAACACACATATGTATGTAGACCAGCTACATTACACTAAAACAAATAACGCTAATCAATTTCGGAATATTCTAGAACCATCATTTGCACTAGGGCTGTCGCTAACACAACACGAGGATGTCGATAAACACCCCCAGCCACATTATCACGCAGCAATGAGCTACACAATTTCCCGTTCAATGGAAATTCACATCAGCAAATTGCGACAAATGCACAACCGTGGACGCTGATCGATAAAACATCGAAAATAAATTACGGACACCGCACTCTGCATCGCAATTATTCCCGATAATGTTCGATATAATTAATATAGAGGTTTCAGACAATTAATTTTGTACAAATCAAATTTTAATAGAGCCTGATTAAAGTGCTGGTTGGGAATAATTTATAGTTATTGTCAGTTTCAAATGTAATTAAATATTAAGTGTAGATTAAGATCGGCCGCGTCGTCGTGAGAAAATCAAAGACGGGACGATTAGAATACTTCGAAGGAAGTGAAATACGTTATTTCGTGTTCAAAGGCAGCAGCTGCGGTTTTAATCAAATACAATTTAAGATGGAACGTGTATTATGTAGCGAATTTGTCTTGTTATTGAGGAAATTAACGTGTAGATAACTGGATACAGTTACGCGCCGAAATTTTTGCACATCGGTATTAAGAAAGAGAGCAGTTTATAATATCGGTTTTATTGAGCGTTATCTCTGTCCCGCACTACCACCTACATGATATTGGAACGTAGTTCCTTATCGCGCGTTGTGAAAGGGGGCTAGACGGAAAACATTCTTACGAAAAGTTGTCACGACACTTTTTTTTAGATGATTATCGCTAGATGGCGCTGTGATCAAAATCTTTTAAAACACGTTCCTTATCGCGCGTAAAAAAAAATTAGGAAAAAAAATATACAGGGTGTTGGTGCCCGGTGAAACAATACTTTCAGGGCTTAATCTATATCACATTTCAAATCATATACACATACTTTTGAAACGGAGATAGTTACTTTATTTTTCCATACAAAGTTGAAAAAATTAATATTTTGTATTATTTTTGACAACCCTACCCTGACCTACAACTAGCGTGCTAAAACTATTTTTCAAGCTCACAGGCGCATGTATCCTGTTTAGAATGTGATTTTTGTCCCGTGTATTATTACAATGTTCTATGACACAGGAGGTGACTTGCCGGCTTAAGTCTTTAGCTGTTGATGTAGGTCAGTACGGTAGGGTTGATCCTGCACAAATTATGACGTAGTTTTGATTAGTTATAACTTATGATATATTATGCCTAGAAAACCCAGATTTGGTGGATGGCTTCTACATCAAGTATACTATTTGCTGTGAAAGTATTGTTTCGTCGGATTTTAACACCCTGTATAAGATATCTTTTAATCGAGAGGAACTTCGTTTCATCCGGGTGTACTCGACACCTCTCAAGTTTTTTTTGTCTTTTTGTTTGTCGCGTAAATGTACAAGCCTTCTGCATATATGAACATAACCTCTTTCATGGGATGATCGACATCAACCATAAGGAACTCATTTTATACATCAAACAGCAGTCCCATTCTAGTTACGAATAGTGCGATATTCATTTCTCTAGGAATTCAAAGTGTACAAATAGTATTAAACTTACGTTTTCATGTTTGAAGAAGCATAACATCTTCAGTTCGCGGAAGACACGTTTGGAGGAGACAAGCGACTGGAAAACGTTGGGTAGTTTCTTGAGCGCCACTCGCCGGCCATCGCGTGGATCTGTTACAGCCCTGTCAAACAAAAGAAAACTATATTTAGGATTTTATTCATTAATATAACATATGCTAAGTCAGCTGATCAAAGTGTATTGAAGTTTTGACGCTCAATCGTCATCTAGCTAATACATCGTTTCTGAATTTTAGTAATTCATTTTTGATTTACAAATCCATTTTTATACCAAATAAAGTCTATACTCTAATCGGATTTCCATTTCTTTGAGGTCCTTTTTAATTAAATAGTAACTAATAAAGTGGTACCACCCACATCTATGTTTCTATAAAGAACATTACACTAACAAATAGCATTAGTGATGAGCAATACTTAGATAGCCATGGTAACCTTACATTCTGATTTGGTTGCATTATAGGATTAAGTCTTCTGTCAACTCGAAATTAGAACAATCGAGGAACTGTTTATAATTCTGGAACTGCACGAGCAAATGCTCGTTTATACTATTGTCATTAAAGTGCCTACAATACCCCATTACCATCACAATGTTGGGGTTACGCGCACAATGCGAGTCTTTCCTGTGGTGTGACGACTATTGACATACCCATTAGGATTCAAAGTTGGGGATTTACATAAAGATTTGCCCGAATCGAGGATATTAAATAGATTTGTTGGAGGTCTAGAGAACTAGCAAATTCAAGAAACGACGACACTTACAAAATACAATTGTACACGGTAACATTGAAACCTCAAGTAACTTACATTGTTTTGGAGTGTGGACTTGTGCTGCAATATAACTTCTAATTTACTAACTCGTAGCACACATCTGCTGTATATTATAATTATATTAAACCGTTAAAGTACGAGAATGCGAGTAACAGCAAAGTTTGTGCATTAGGTACGTAAAAACATTAATCTCAGATAAAGATATATGAACATAGAAAAATAACTTGGTCAGAAATATCATTAAAATTGTTCAGATGTTACGTAAGTGTTCTGAACCATATGAGATAAGTATATGATTTCAAAGTTAACTTAAAATATTATTCAATGTGGTCTTGATGTTTATGACGCTATACGTTAAATTTTAGATGAATTATTTTACTAATAGCTACATTATTTGTGTCATATAAAAATAGAAAATTTTATAAAACTACCTCCCGTAACTCGTAGGTAAAGTTTTACTTAAGTTAGTAACGAGTATACTATGAAACGCTTCAAGGCGTCATATGCAGGGGAGCGACGCGACGGGAAAGAGTGCCGAATCCGTATCGCGTCGCGTCGACCCTCATATCCCCGCGCTGGGTTCTGGCCTCAGCCGGAGTTCGGACGCTTAGTGTGGGCGGTTGGAGGTTTTCGTGTAGTTCAACTCCCACATATACTGTAACTCAACAAAAAACGGGATGAGGCGTCGACGACGCAGTATTAATACCACGCATTCTTCTTATACCTCATAAGTTCAAATTCAAGCGCCTACAGTATCCCCTGGAGTGTTTTCTTCGACCAACTCAAAAAAACGGCATCATGCATAATATTAAACAGATCTACCGAACTTTTCTAATAAATTAAAGTATGTCATATGTGTTAACGATGAAGTGACTTCGCAATATTCCGTGTGTGTTCAGCTTGCAAGCATATGTGGATTCAGTTCTGCTTTAGTTGTACTCGAAATTGTTTAAATATAACTGTTACATTCACTTCACTTTCAGATAAAATTATCTTCTTATATATAACAATGAATTGCTGTTCGTTAGTCTCGCTAAAACTCGAGAACGACTGAACCGATTTGGCTTATTTCAATATTTCAATCTTGAAAAATTCGTAGAAGTCCAGGGAAGGTTTAAACGGTGAGAAAATTTCCGTATGTGACGCAGACGAAGTTGTGTGGGCCAGCTAGTTAAAAATAAAATTAAGTATACTTCGCCAGTGTTAGGTACTTGAAGATATGTTATATTTTTAAGAAGAATTTTCAAATCATGATTCTTAATAATTCACTGTATTAATACAATTGTTTCAGAAAACGTTATCAGTATTCATTTATTTGCTCATTTATTACGTATACATAGGTATTTGTATTTATTTACTTTTTTCAAAGAAAAAAAATATCTTACATTTATGCTCTTAAGTTTTGATATTAAACTGACCATAACTCGCAATGGATTTTCTTTGTATTATGCACTTAATAAAATCAACACATTTTACCAAAAATTCACACGTGCGTAATAAAAGCAACACCCTCTATAAACAATCTATTTTTCGACGTAAAAACACTTTCATAAATTTGAGTGTTTTCTTATTCAGCGTGTCGCGGAGGACACTCTGTCATGTTTGTGTTTCATATTGCAGTAGGTAATAAATCAGATACATCCCTAATTTGAAATCTCTCTCCCGCTAGCTCGGTGCTCGGACTGGGTCGTTGCTCTTTTGCGAAGTGCCAACCCTAATATACAGAATAGGTATTGTGCAAAAGTCAATTTTAGTTCTCTTTTGTGACAAGTTAATAAATAGCAGATCAAAATAATTATATTACATTATTACATAAAGCTTTTAACGTGTATTGAACATTTTATGTATAATTCTCCAGATGACAGGGAAGCCGTTATGAATGGAGTTATATAGTATCTCCGCCACTAAAGCGTATACTCACACACCTTTAATACTAACAATGATGACACTCATTTCGGAACAGTTTTGGTAGATTTCCATATTTAGTATCTATTATACTACAGTTTTATTTTACTTCTGACATTATACTGTGTGTTCGAATATTATCGGGCATTCTCTGCGCGATAATGATCGCGAGGGCTGAGCTAACGGTTCTTTGCGCAAGGGGACCTAAGGGCAAAAACATCAGGACAGCATCGCTAACAAAACATAGCCAATACTATGTTTTATATGCGTTTATAGTGTGGATTTGTAACTTTGGACCAGCTTAAGTGAGGTGAATGACCTGTCGAAGTACAAATTAGAAACATTTTTATTTTTAGGGTGTAGGTAACATACACATTGGAAAAATATATAACACATTGAAAAAAAGTTTAACCCCCCCACTTCAGCTGGTCCAAAGTAGAAGATTCACCCTGCATATTGGAACAAGTTCCTTATCGCGCGTTCTGAAAGGGGGCTAGACGGAAAAAATTCTTACGAAAAGTTGTCACGACACTTTTTTTGTTTTAGATGATTATCGCTAGATGACACTGTGATCAAAATCTTTTAAAACACGTTCCTTATCTTTTAATCGAAAGGAACTTCGTTCTATTCGGGTGTCCCATGACACATCTCAAGTTTTTTTTAAAATTTAAAATGCATATCAAAGTTTATTTTGAGCAGTAACCAAGATATTTTAATCCTTGTACCTACACAAGTATTTTAAGCGATCGGTAACTTTAGCTAAAATACTATTTGGCATGATTTCTCCTGATCTATATTTTCCAAGGGTCCTGTATCGAACACAATGAGCATTAAAATTGATGTTTTTGTTCGAACAAGTATTCTTGAACAATCGTTTTTAAATGGCTTTTATTTTATTTTTTGCTGCTTTCCAGTTTTTCAGAGTGATCGTGACGCGTTCAATTTTACAGTAATGTTGGTCATTGATCAAATCGCGTTATATTCGTTTACTTACTTCCTAGTAACAGTTTGTTTGGATATTACGGTTTTATAACTCAATTTATTGGATAGTATCGTGTATCCTGTACATACATGCATAACATGTAATTGTTATGTTACGCATGTGATTTTTGTACCTTAATTAAATAAATCTAATATATAAAATTCTCGTGTCACAGTTTTCGTTGCCATAGTCCTCCGAAACGGCTTGAAGAAATTTTTTGTACTTATCCGGTATCTATAATAATCGGCCAACATCAATTTTTCGATCCCCCCCCCCAATTTTTGGGGTAGACCCAACCCTATTTTTTTTTGCCGCAGGTGAAGTTGCGAGGGTCAGCTAGTATGAATGTATATTAATAGTTTTAAAAGCGATATTACTGTTGTTAGTAAGTTTGGTTGGTTTATGAATGTTGCTGAATCTTACCTACTTTTCACACTCAATTACTCTTAAAACGTATTAAGAGCTTAATGCAGTCATGAATAACATAAAGATTGATTCCTAGAGCATCTTCTGAAGACATACTTTTTAACTCATACATGTTAATTATTAGATGTGTTCGCTTAATCCTAAACAAAATTCTACCACCTTATTTTGGTAATCAAAACTATCAGCTACAAACTTTCAACCCCTATTTCACACCTTGCATCCCTTTTTGTCGCAAAAAAAGTAACCTATGTTCTATCTCAGGGTCTAAAGATTGTCTGTGCCAAATTTCATCAAAATCGGTTGAGATGTTTAGGCGGGAAAGCGTGACAGACAAACAGACAGAGTTACTTTCGCATTTATAATATTAGTAAGGATATTTAAGAACAGCTGTTTTATAATATGTTCAATTAAACATAATATTAAAGTCTACAAATCTCTTTAATGTAAACAAGAAAGAACAATTAATTTTTATCTCAACACATGTTAGCGTGTTTGAACAATTAAATTAATTACAAAACATGCTGTTAATCGTTTGAAACTATTATTTTAGATAAATAGTAATTAATTCTAATCGATACGATACTGTGTAATGATAGATATTATTAAAATATGTTCATTGAAATGAATGGTTTTTCGGTCCTCCTACTATAGTTATGCGGTAACAAACAAAACTGTGAATTGATACCACCTCCATTTGGGAATTTGATCAAAAGTAAAGTCTATCAGTCTACTCAGTTTTCAATTGCTCAACTATTGTACAATTACAGTGCCGTCCCGTATGGCCCTGTGCTGGGTTCTGGCCTCAGCTTCGGAAGTTCGGCAGGGTATGGCAGGTTTGGAGCGGTTGGTAATTTTAGTGCGGTTTAACTGCCACATAACCCAATCCACAATCCGGCGATTTCCTCCAACTCAGAAAAATAATTAAACTATATGGTTTGTGGTGAAAACTTTTATTTTGTATCTCTTTTGTATTCTTTGTTCTGGTGTTTCCATCGATGTCTATGTCTAAATAAAGAAATGTAGACATTTCTTAACATGTAGACGTAGATGTCTAAGTCTTTGTCTATGAATGTATGTATGTATTGAGCTCATGATGTATGTAGACTGCCATCAGTAATCCATAGCCTATATCTCTAGTTGAACTTACAGTAAATGATCCGTGAAGAGCCTTCGTATCTAAGTGTATTATTAAATGAACTGAATCGGATATATGTTCACATATAAAGTTACTTCACTGTATCCACTTGAAGTAATTTTCCAAGTGTTTTCCAATATGGCGCAGAGTTTTATGTTAAGTCGTTCTGTTTTAGAGTCCTTTGTTTAACGATGCATAATGAGATGGGTTAGTTTTAATCAAAAATTAGTCTTGGGAGTTGACTAGAAGAGATTGCTTAGCGAAAAGAGTGTCAGTTGCATATTTCGTTGATTTATTTAATACCTACTAGCGGACCCGCGCAACTTCGTCTGCGTCACTTTCGATTAAAAGGTAGCCTATCTTCTCGATTGGAGTTTAAGTAGGAAACCGTAACAGACAGACCGAGATAATATAATATTAGTAGGGAGTTTTCGTGTGTAAGAGTGTGTATTTTGTTTTTGAAAGCAATTAAGTGTTTCTTTTACATTACTTACTTCCTCTTTGGTCTCTTCTACCTAACCTCTGAGCCGCACCTACCCGATATTCAGTGACGTGCAGTTCATACAAGCAAATACGCACTGCATACCCTATCATTTCAAATTTGCTTAAAAAATGTAACAAAAAACGTTTAAACATTGTACATTTAATCAAAATACACTTTTCATTACTATTATTGGCACACATTTAGCGTATAAGTTAACTTGAATTGATTATAGGACATAAATATGTGGAAAATTACTCAGATTTATATTTCTGCATACCCTGACTTAAATATGCATGCACGCCACTGCTGACATTAAGTGACTACCGTCGCTCATGGACTGCTGCAATGACCATGGAATACGGCATTTGCGTTGTCACTAATATTACAAATGGGAAAGTTTCTTATGTTTGTAACGCAATCATTTATCGTAGGCGTGAACGACTTAATTCATGTGAATAGCGACACATCAAATTAATCCTTCACTAAAAAAACATATTGCAGATAATGATTTGTTATTTTTTAAACGGTTTTATCTAGCTCACTCCGTTTGTTTTATTTATTATTTATTTACTTCGCAACTTATTCTAGAGATGCTTCTGTGGCGACCAATAATAACGCGCGAGATCCTGAATCGCGGTTACGACATTTGCAGAAATCTTCGCATATATACGGCATCTGAAATCTACTACAATGGGCTTCGGCCTGACCGGGCATACACTACCTCACCCGGTCGGAGATCTCTCTTTGGCCTTATACCACTGATAGCCCATACGTCCTTTAGTAAAATGTAATACCAATAAAATTTAAATTCGTACTTAGGTTTATGTTAATACTATTTCGAGTACTTCACGGATTAGCTCGTTTGAATGGTTATAACAGTTTGAATTTACTGTTCTTTTCCACGAAAAGTCGAATCGAAAATAACTGTTTATTGGATTAGGTATTACCATTTCACGATTTCGCGAGACAATAAAATGGTATCTCATTTTTAAAGCATTGGACACAGATGTTTCTTTGGAAATGACTTGGTGTCAGTTTTTGGTTATTTTTCACATTTTCGTTTAAATTACGTTGTATCAGATAGATAAAGCACTCTTTTGACATAATAATGCCAGTAGTAACAAGTATTTTTTACAGAAATGAAAACAAGCATCTTCTCTTTTTCGGATTGATCAATAAACAAACAAACAAAAAAAAATCTACGGTTCAATTGAAAAACCTCTTTTTTTGAATTTAATTGTTAAATGAAATACGTGTAAATATGCAAACAAATGTATGTAATATTAATGAAGACACATTGTTGTATCCAACTCCGAAGCTTAGTTATAAAATCGCATTAAAACTTTAACCAACCGTGCGACAATTTGTTCCGAACTAATGCTTTGATGTATGTACTTTACATGTACCGTGTATCACGTACAAATTCGTGCATTCATTTTAGTTATATTATATTTAAGTATGTTAATTTCCCATGAGACCTCAGTGACAAAGTTCAAATAAGTTCTAAATAAAAAAAAAATCAAATATTTCTGGTACACGTCAGTTTATGGTTAAATATTTTATTTTAAAGAAAACTGTTTAAATACAAGCTTTTAATATCCTGGATATCATGTAGCAGTAGATTGCTAGCTAATACAAGTAAAACGAGCCTAAACACCTTATTTAGCACAAGCATACATTATTACTTTGTCACGCTATTTATATCTGAGTGCAAAATGTCAGCTCAATGGGAAAACGGGGAGTTTGTCAAAGTTACATACAGTGCAAGTTAATATAATGTTTGTAAAAAAATGTTCTTTCAAACTAACATTAAGAAGAAACTACTTGTAATAAAACTGTCTTGTATTTTTTAATCCAGTTTTATTCATCATTTTCAAACCAGATGACAGCCCTATTGATAAAGATAGGGTCAATGGCCTTCCATCAAGAATTAATCGAAGCAGCTGTTCCCCTCGCAAACATTGTTGAGCAGCATACAGTAGTCATGCTAACAATAACAGGGTTGACAGGATATTTTTTTTTCTGTATTAAGAAATTATTATAGTAATTAATTTATTCAAATGGATGTAATACAAGAAATAATAAGTCCAAAAAATGGCTTGAGTGTTTTACTGTCAGCAGAAATAATTGGAAAAATTATAATTAAAAAACTATAAGTAAAATAACATATTTAGGGGTGTGTGAATAATTCGAACTCACGAATTCGAGGATTCAACGAATATTCGAAAAATTTCGAATAATTCGAAAAGTCTACACAATGTCTACAAAATGTCAAATGTCTACAAAATAGTCGTAGTCGTCGTAGTCAAATTCGATACTATTCGAAATTCGACGAACATTCGAAACTTTTCGAAATATTCGAAATTTTTCGAATATTCGTTGAAATAATATTCGATTCGATTCGAACGATATTCGCACACCCTTAAACATATTATGTCATCTGAAAAAACCTTGTTAATGTGTTTTGATATATAATATATTAATTAAATTTAAAATACACCGTTAACTCCAGTAACTTTAAACCATAAAACACAGAACCAATATCGTAGTTGATATAAAACTATCGACTAAAATTAGATTAGGTTCCATCCCGACACCGGACGGGATTTTTATCAAATTTCGAAGCGCATTAAGCTTGTACCACACGTGCGGTTTATGCCGGGACCGCGACTCTTATCAGTACGACACACCTGCTCGGAAACTAAACGACTATTGAAATTAGAGTACTTATACGGTAAACACGCCGTTTTGATGGTTAAGTATCTCATATTTTATTTTCAGATTGTTGGGTAGCTTTATTTAGTTTCGTCTTCGTATTATTTCAAAAACATAACGCTAAACTTCTAAGTATGAGTGAAAAATAGACAATATTAAACAAAACCCAATCGCACCCAAAATGCGCAAAACATCAGGTGCGCCGCTCGCTTATGTACCAGTACCACGTCATTAAAAACAACGTATAAACCAGTCGAATACAGAAAAACTAAAATATCTCCAAAGCAACAGAACTCAACATGAGTTCAGGCATCAGGCTTCACAATGTCATGTTAAAAACATTGACCTAATTAAAAATAACGTTAAGACCTTTTTGGTTGTAACAAAAAATGTGTTTAGGCCTCTGGTGTATCATTAACTTGTCTCCCGCTATTCAACGTGTTAGCGCGAAATAGACTGCAAACTTAAAATTAAGTTGTTAATAGTTGGCGAAATGTCAATTTATGAAGCACCCTTAGAATAGATGGCTTAAGACGCGATAAAGATGCAACGTCGACGTAAGAAGGCTCTATCTTTCGCTTGTCCTGTCAATTCTGTAGTTTCTATTTCGTTTTACTAGTTTTGTGTCAAAAATTTACATACATCAGCGTTTCGTATGTGTCCGCTTCTAAGTAGGCTATCTTTGTTGTCCGTCCATGTATTAAAATAGCTAGGAGTACACAACCACTGCATATTTAATGCTTCTCTCTTTCTCACAGCTGTGTTGCCGTTCTCAGAACTGCCAAAAAGTCTTCTAGCAATTGGTAAGTATATTTGGACAGGTACCTATCGTTGATACGCGCTAAGGTCAACAAATCTAACTATTTTTTTGCATATACGACGAAACGCTTTGAAAGTCGCTTCAGCATCTTTTCGAAACCGCTAGGAATTTTGAGTCAATCGAGACGCGGATGTGAGTGCAGAGCGATTTGTACAAAGCTTTCTTTCTGTAATCTATATTTCTACTTAGCTACTAGTGCACCATTTCGACACATTTCCTGCACTGTACTGTACTGTACTGTTCCAACCCATTACTGCCCACTGTTGGGCTCAGGTCTCCTCAGAAGAGGGATTAGGCATAGTCCACCACGCTTGCCAAGTGCGGATTGGGGACTTCACATATCTTCAAAGGATTTTTAGGAATCCTTTTCCGTCATGCAGGTTTCCTCACGATGTTTTCCTTCACCGTTTTTAGCCAGTGGTGTTGTGAAAAATTGCACATAAATCTTTTTCACATTTAGATTTAGAGGTACAAGCCGGCCGGTTTTGAACCCGCGACCTCCCGTTCGGAAGGAAGCGCTTCGACCACTCGGCCACCACGACTTCGCACCTGCACTGTATCGACGTTCTATTTACAAGCAAACGTCGTGTTAATTTATTCTTATTGTCCCACGAATATGTTTCCCCACGTGTGTTATCTCAGTACAGGGCCGTTCTTTTCGTAATGTTTGCTTGTGTAGAACGTGCTGGTATAACCGGGTCGTTTCTCAGTGTTCCTCGCCATATAAAACGGTAGCTCGCCTCAAAATTTCACGTAAATCATGTTTACTCCGTTGTTTTAGGAGTAAAGAACAATTTCGAACTCGCATAAAGCTTTCCCGGCTTTGTTATCTTTGCGTATTTGCATTTATTACGTTTCGGGAACGGTACAGATTCGTTATGTTCTAATAATTTAAAATAATGAATGGGATTTTGAAAGAAATTTAGATTTAACAAATATTTTTTTTCTAGTTAAAATAGGTGATATATTTTGTAAACTATAAGTTTATCGCCTTCAAAAGTAAACTAGCCAATAGTTTGTAATTTAAGTGAGACTAGATAAATATTTCAAACACACATTTCTTAACATATTGCTGAATCACTTCAATGTCTCTAAACTGTACCTGTACTAACCCATTACTGCCCACTGTTGGGCTCAGGTCTCCTCAGAAGAGTGCGGATTGGGGACTTCACATATCTTCAAAGGATGTTTGGAATCCTTTTCCGACATGCAGGTTTCCTCGCGATGTTTTCCTTCACCGTTTTTAGCCAGTGGTGTTGTGAAAAATTATATCTGTGTGTATAAAATATAAAATGTGAAAAATATAAAATAAATCTTTTTCACATTTAGATTTAGTAGGTACAAGCCGGCCGGATTTGAACCCGCGACTCCCGTTCGGAAGGAAGCGCTTCGACCACTCGGCCACCACGACCTTTCTAAAATAATTTAAATGAATTCGAAAGAGAAAAAGACACTTACCTATTAGACATTCCTGGTTACAAGTATTTAAATGTCTTAAACATTTACTCAAAAACTAAAAGCCAATTTCGAACAGTTCAACAAGTACCTCGATAACGCTTAATAATTACATTGTATAGTTAGCGTGAAGTTAAACTTGTTCGGTAGTTGCAAATAAAATTCAAGTTTCGAACCGAATTCAAAGTTTCTTTGGGTTCAGAGCTCTCGGTTACTTAAGTCTGAAGGCTATTTATGTTACGACTATATGATGAGTAATGAAGTTGATTTGCAATGATATTATTGAAGAGTTTGATAGAAGGATAGATGATAGATTATGACAGAGAATATAAGAGTTTTGGAACGAAGTTCCTTATCGCGCGTTATCGAAAGAGGGCTAGACGGAAAAAAATCTTAAGAAAAGTTGTCACGACACTTTTTTTGTTTTAGATGATTATCGCTGTGATCAAAATCTTTTAAAACACGTTCCTTATTTTTGTTTTAGATGATTATCGCTAGATGGCGCTGTGATCAAAATCTTTTAAAACACGTTCCTTATCGCGCGTTATGTTAGGGAAAAAAAATATAAGATATCTTTTAATCGAAAGGAACTTCGTTTTATTCGGGTATCCCATGACACCTCACCCTTTTTTTTGGTTGGATCTATGGAGCTTTAAAAGTACCGTAGTAAATGGAAAAAAATCCCTTAAAAGTTCATGTTTGACGAAACAACAAATTTTATAATGTAATTTTATATGAGGCGATTATTATACATAAACTAGGAAGTACTTAAATAAGTAAAACGAAATTAAATCGTACGGATTCTTTCTACGGGTCTATATCTTAAAATAGAAAAGTATCTCACGTCAAGAACATTCATTGTACGTAAAAGGTGAATGGGGATCCATTTTTATTATAAAACGTGTTTACTGAGAGAATACAAAGTAAAACCACCCTGTTTGTAAAATACTTATAGGGAATTTAAAAAACCAGGATATATTTTTCACATTTTAGCAAGTTCGATTCCCGTATGGGGATGAATCTTGTCAAAAACCTTTGAATGCAGTTTTTTTTTCAGTTGGAGGAAATCACCGCATCCCCACCCGCGGGGCGGTATGTGGGAGTTGAACCGCAATAAAACCTCCAACCGCCTACACTCAGCGTCCGAACCCCGGCTGAGGCCAGGACCGAGCACGGGATTATTAGGGACGGCGCGACGCGTCACGAGCATTTCAAAAATCGACCATATAGGTATATTAATATAGCTTATTGCATGTAAAGTTTAATTCTACTCGCAAATATTGTTTTAAATCAATGCTAATAAAATATTAACTTCGATCAGTGGCCGGTTAATTAACGCAGTAAAATAACATTGCCTCTGTACTGTATACTAAACTAATTTATTAGCGGAATAATACAGTACTGTAACTAAAACATAATATAAAACTTATAACTACTAAAACTATATTTCAAAGTATTTAGTATACGTACTAACAATTCTGACAATTTATGCCACACATGAAAGAAAGAAAATACATTTATTCGTGCCACAATCTTACATGAGAAAAACGTTCAATTTAAAAAAAAAAACAACAATTTCCATAGAAGATACAATAATATAAAAGATAACAAAAGTAAAATAAAAAATATCAAAAAAAATCTATGGATGATTCGTATCTATGCAAGAGTGGCAATGAAAGGGTTACCAGCTCAGCATAATGCCGCAGCTCGAGGAACTACAGCGCTGATTTTCAGCTGGACCCATTGTGTGAGTCTACGTCTGAGCACCCACCAGGACAGTACGACAATCAGATAAACATAAAAACAAATAGGATAAATAATTAGATCCATTAAACTTAGCGCTAACCTTAGACTCCATTGTTAAATACCCTGAGAAACTCTGAGAAACTAGACTAGATGGTCCGTACATGCACATTTGATTGATAGTAATAATGCGTGTTTACCCGAATAAACCATATCGACCTCAGAACATCCTATCGCACTCTTTAGCGTTTGAAAAAGGAAAAGCCCATACCACAAACAGTTTTATCATCGTTCCCACATTTTTCAATTTCGAATTCGGAATCCACGCAGGCGATATTTCAAAAAGGTTTTATGGCTAATACTAGTGTGGGCGAGTGTAAGTTTTCCAATACTGTACGGAGGGCGTCGTGGCGCCGAAACTTTCCTTTCCGGGTTGTAACTCGACGCAGGGGTTGGTATAGAACCCTTATACCAGAAGTCAACATTCATGCTTCATGAACACGAAGGATTTACGTAACGAAATATCAAGATATTCTGAAGAGTAACACAGAATACTTGGTACACAGAAGTTTTACGTTTGGTCGTATTAGTCTTTTTTTTCTTTCGCTATGGTTTATCACATTGAAATGGGGTCAGTGTAATATGTCTTCTCTCTCCATACCTTTACATTTTGACATCGTATCGTAATATCGTCGTGGTGGCCGAGTGGTTGAAGCGCTTGCCCTCCGTACGGGAGGTCGCGGGTTCAAAACCGGCCGGCTTGTACCTCTAAATCTTAATATGAAAAATATTTATGTGTAATTTTTCACAACACCACTGGCTAAAAACGGTGAAGGAAAACATCGTGAGGAAACCTGCATGTCGGAAAAGGGTTCTAAAATCCTTTGAAGATATGTGAAGTCCCCAATCCGCACTGGGCAAGCGTGGTGGACTATGCCTAACCCCTCTTCGGAGGAGACCTGAGCCCAACAGTGGGCAGTAATGGGTTGTTACAGTACAGTACAGTACATGCGGGGTAATTTTAGTATACATAATCGTTCCTGCAATATTTTGGTAACTTGATAATTTCAATTATTCTGATATCACATACGCGAGAGCTGCCATAGATAGATTTAAGTATGTTACCTTCTTATTCTGTGACAACGGTGTTGTGTCAGTGTGCTTTACTTCTGATAGTGTTATACTGTGACTATACGCGGTATACTGTTCCAATTATGTGTGTATCTAGGGATAAGTTTGTCGAGCCGCATCTTTGAGGCTGTTTTCCTGTTATCGGAGCGTGGTTTTGTCTATTTGTAACATAAATTAGCTGACGTTTCGTCTATCCTTGTATGTAACCTTACACGTGAAACTGTGTCAATACGTATACTGGGCATGCTGTAATGTACTGCATTCGGTTGCATTCTTAGGAGTAAAAGGCAATACACCGCTTTAGTCTATTAACGACATGACCGTCTCAGTAAATGTCTCAGTCGGTCATTCATATATGACGGGGCAAATAGTGTGTTGAGGTGTAATGACGTTGTAATTAGTCGATCTTTGTTTGATTTTGTCAGGAATGTCGTCACAATGTCCACTTGAACACTTTTGAATAAAAACTTCAAAATAACGATCTTTAACAGTTTATTACTTTCACATCAAGAGGTCCGTTCGCCTCGACAATTCAAACACGAATGAATAATAACAGCGGCCAGCGCTTGTATTTATAGCGAGTTTCCACTTCCAACTACCCGCACGGTGAATGTCTGTGAACAGGTTGGTTTCCCTTGTTATCACCCCGTCGTATACTATTGAATTTTAAATAGTATAATGAAGAAAGTCCTTAAAATTAGGCTTTAGTTAGCAACACCACATTGACTCCTGAGCATACAGAGGTCCATAAGCAACGATAACCGCTAACAATCAGGTGGTATGTCAGATCGGAAAGGCAATAAAAAAATGAATCAGTTAAACTAGTATAAACTTATCCTAACAAAACGCCTCATTTATCTTTAAAACGAGCTTATACCTTCTCGGAACACAAAACTCTTATTTCCTTATCCCGCTGATTTTGTTATCAAGAATAATGGACGAATAAAGGAATTGGTCAGAATCTTTATTTTCGTTTGTGGTTATTCTCAGAAAAAGGTGTTAAGTGAAATTTTTACTTGTTTTATGAGATTGTTCTTTCATTTTGTAAATTGACTACGAATTGTTAGAGGTGTAAACCTGCTTGATGATTATCACCAATTGTTTAAGAAATTATTATTTTTGGAAACATACACACTACACTCTATTCTACAAAATAAAAAGACACTGACTGATGTTGCTACTTAATAAACATGAATTATAAAACAACTTATTATCTATTACTGGTAATATAATGTAACTAAATTCTCCAAAGTAGTTTAAATTTCCAAAAACGAAAACAGTAAAACAAAATAAGAGAGTTTCACTACCTACAACTTATCTTTGTAAACCATACGAACGCAAGGGAAAGCTAAAAGAGAAATAAGGGCGTACAGAACAGGGCAGCCCTAATCCCAGGGGCGAGGGCGGCGTGACGATCACATTGCAATATTTATAGCCTTGACTACGGCTTAGGGTAAAGGCACACACTAAGTTACAAGTTCAAAATTTTAAGCCAGTTCCACATGTAATTTTTCCCTTGTATGTCGTAAGTCTGTTTGTAAAGTGAGGTATGAAGCTTTTTAAACGCACTAGCTTTACTGACGGTTGGTCGAATTCTTTATTTACTAAAAGGATACATATATCATGCGATTGCTGGATACAGAATTCGCATGACCGGCTTAAGATCATTTGAACAAATAGCGATCTATCTCAGACGGTAAAGCATACACGGGCAATACAGAGAATTTTAGATCGGGTCGACGGATCGTATCGATGGCACAAACCAATTGTATTATACAGAAATAATACTTATGTATGTATAGTAAGCATCTTAAATAAATGCACATCTGTTTTATATACCTCTATCTTTGTCGCACACAAAATTATAATGTAGAGTAAGTTTTTACTTAAATATTTTTTAGGAAATAACCGCGCTGACCAACTACCTCATGGTTAATTGCTGTCCATTGGACCTCAGAAATTCTATGCCAATCTCTGACTTTTATTTTAATTTTAGCACACAAGACGTTTATGACACTTGCTCTAAACAGACTCGGTATTTTAAATCATTTCGAACTACATAAGTGTGACTCCGCCAATTACTTTGTACGAACATTTCCTTCTGCATACTATTTTCTGTCGTTTGTGTATAGGCCTTAAAGCGAGGTACACACGCGAGCCGAGCTTATCTCACGGTAAGTTTAGCGTTTGGAACACTAAGCCTTAATTAGGCACGGTTGATTAAAAAAATGCGCACAGATTGTGTTTAACGCACGGAATGTTCTCGATTGTGAAAAGGCTTTTGAACGCCGGTATATTTTAGTGAAATGGTCTTAATGAGTAGGTAAAATATGTCTTTGGTCCGTACTTGTAAGTCTTTGTAGCTTATTTAAATAGCTTTCGACTGTTTGATTGACTTCCAAAAAGGATCCATTCTTTTGATTGTTACGGAATAGCTTTGGTTACTTCTGTAACAACCCATTACTGCCCACTGCTGAGCTCAGGTCTCCTCCGAAGAGGGGTTAGGCATAGGTTTCCTCACGATGTTTTCTTTCACCGTTTTTAGCAAGTGGTGTTGTGAAAAATTGCACATAAATCTTTTTCGTAGTAAGATTTAGAGGTACAAGCCGGCCGGTTTTGAACCCGCGACCTCCCGTACGGAAGGCAAGCTCTTCAACCACTCGGCCACCACGACTTTGGTTTGGTTACTTATCTATCATTAAATCAATGACCATACTACATCTAATCAATTTAATTTTCAAAAACAAAAAAAAAACAAACCATAACATCCATCTGTGTTTAATCCACACTATTTTCAAATTGCCAAAAACGAAACGATAAAATAATAAAATCATTTTCAATGTGTCGATGGCTGGAAAAAATAGAGTTCCGCAAACGAAGCGGTTGGAAGCGAAACGGCACAAAAAAGAATTAAAACAAATGGTATTTTGAGAGGGAACCGACAGGAAGGAACAACTATGTCAGTGTCAGCGTATCTGTCTTTTTACGGTAAAGAGTTCGCGGTCGAATAAATCGGAATTACTTTTAAATATAAATTTGAAGATTTTTTTGTATACAAGCGTACTTAGCAGTAGAGTCGTGGTGGCCTAGTGGTCGAAGCGCGTCCTTCCGAACGGGAGGTCGCGGGTTCAAATCCGGCTTGTACATCTAAATGTGAAAAAGATTTATGTGCAATTTTTCACAACACCACTGGCTAAAAACGGTGAAGAAAAACATCGTGAGGAAACCTGCATGTCGGAAAAGGGTTCTAAAAATCCTTTGAAGATATGTGAAGTCCCCAAACCACACTGGGCAAGTGCGGTGGACACGTGATCAAACATGATGAGACTATGTTGTTTATTACAGGAATTACTACGTCTACCTTCCGACTTCATCAAATCAGCTGCTTTGTACCACCACATTATTGCATTGACACGCGATGTACATTCAACTCGCAAGAATCCACCCGAACAAAGAAGCGTTCAATACAAGTTAAATAAAATCTTTTAAAATACTAAATTGTATGTTAAACTAGTTTAAGTAAAATAATTATCGAAATTGGTTCAGCAGATTAAAATATTCCATCCTTCAACATCACAAACATCACGACACAGGTATAGATAAGCAACAATGGCAGGTTTGAACTTGCTGCCATTATCAGAGGTATAAATTGTTAAACATTCAACAGTAGCGATTGTTTAGTGCACGCCCACAAACGGTACTTCTAGTTATGTTTAATTAGAACACGTCGGTTCTCACCTTTTTGTTTTATTTTTAATTAAAATTATGCAGAACCAATGGCCTCTAAAATATCTGGTGTTTTATCATTAAATTTAAATTTGGAACGTAATGTTGTTTGTAAATTATGAATCGATTTTCGGGAGTTCTAATTTCAAAAACTTCAGCGGCCATGTTACTTTTCATTCTTCGATTTATTTTATTTTTTCATCATGTTAATTGTATATTTAATTAGAAATACTATTCATACATATCGTAAATAAGTTATACAAATAATTAGTATATTTAATGACATAAACATTGGTAGTAATCGAACGCAGGAAGTCGTTATACCGGTAGCGCGGTGTTTGACCCATTACACATTAATTAATTGCTTGAAAACAATGAACTGAACGATAAAGTACGCATTCGAAGAGCATTTGTTTGTTTTGGAATCTTATTTTTTAACATTTATCTAGACATAGACATGCTTTATTTGTGATGAAAACAATACAAAACACACATATTTTAAATTAACATAATAACAACACTATACATCACAAACTAGTCGAGACGAGAGATCTAGGTTTTTATTAATTTTTAGTTTTTTTGGGACTATGTTTAACTAATAAAAGAAGTATTTGAAAGTGACAGAAGGATGTTTGGTTGAAGCATAGTAGCCAGTGGTAATTCACATAAATTATATTGTAAACTTTTACATTTAAAATTTTCTGTTCATGAGTCTCGTACCTCTAGAACAGCTGAACCGATTTGGTTAATATTAGTCTTGAAATATTCGTGGAAGTCCAAAGAAGGTTTATATGGTGAGAAAATTCATAAGAGAGAACAATCTTATTTATTCCGTCGTATGTGACGCAAACGAAGTTGCGCGAGAAAGCTATTTAAACATAATTTAATTCTAGAACAAATGTATAGGCGTGCAAACAAGAGAAAATGAGTGTACACTTAATTAAAGATATTTCATCAACTGTTACGGTATATACTATTAGTCCAGGTTCCCTGGTCTATTTTTGTACTTGATTACTATCAAGCTAATTTTTCTTGAGTACTTTTATTTTGATGAGACGCCCAAAAATTTCCTATACCAAACTCTCGATTGTGGTAGCTAACAGAGGTAGCAAGGATATAATATGTCGATTTGATGATTTCAATTTTTTGTTTGATTTACTTTGACGATAATTAATTTTTTAACTTCTCGTTGAGTGGAATCTACCAAAAAGTCAAAATTATTTTTGAGACGCTAAAGAAATAGAAAAAAAAACAGCTGGTTGGTAATCATTTATGATGACCTCGTTATCGATACATGTTGGAAAGAGGGGGACTCTTTAATCTAACCATAAATTTTGTCGGACAAATATTTTTTCGAATAATTTAGATTATTATCTTGAGATTTAACAAAAAAGAACCCAGTTAGTAATACATTTTTGAAAATCATCAAATCGACATATTATATCCTTGCTACCTCTGTTAGCTACCACAATCGAGAGTTTGGTATAGGAAATTTTTGGGCGACTCATCGAAACCAAGCTATTCACGAAGATTCAGCTTGATAGTAATTATTTTTACATCAAGGAAGTATACTACTACTTTTAGGCGTAGGACTGGGATAACGTACCACGAAATTTGTAGGACAATTTATCTGTTAAATTATATAAATATTAATTAAGTAAAAAAAAAAAAAATCAGCTGGTTAGTAATCATTTATGATGACCTCGTTATCGATACATGTTGGAAAGAGGGGACTTCTTTAATCCAACCATAGATTTTGTAGGACAAATATTTTTTCAAATAGTTTAGATAATTATCTTGAGATATAACAAAAGAAAATTCAGTTAGTAATAAATATTTGAGAATCATCAAATCGACATATTATATCCTTGCTACCTCTGTTAGCTACCACAATCGAGAGTTTAGTATAGGACATTTTTGAGCGTCTCATCAAAATAAAAGTACTCAAGGAAAATTAGCTTGATAGTAATCAAGTACAAAAATTGACCATGGCTCCTGGACCATATGATTTCACGTTTCTCGGAATGTACATACAAAGCCGTAATTAAGCTGACAGAAAGGAAATGAGTTTTATGCTATTAGCACAGAATAACTAAACAGAAATATAAAAATCACAGATACTTTACGGTCGCTAAATTTTAAGCGGTTTCAAACATATACGAGGGCGAGTTTGATATTTTTCAGAATATTTTTTTTTGTTTTATAGGCAAGGCGATCTAACTGACCACCTGATCGTAAGTGGTAACCGTTGCCTCTGGACCTCTACAATGCCAGGAGACTATGTCCTCTACTTACGGCCTACTTTTCGGGACATTCTTCAAGCCTTTTTTGTTTGAGTTGGAGTTGAGGTATGTGGGAGTTGAACAGCACTAAAACCTCCAACCGCTCAAACTTAGCGTCCGACCCCCGGCTGAGGCCAGGCCCCAGGGGTTATGAGGGACGGCGTGACGCGTTACGCGCTACGGCACTCTTTCCCGTCTCGCCACCCTCATTCTTCAAGCCTTAGTTTTTTTATTAACAAACTTTCAAAAAGTAAGCTGTAGGAGTGTCATTAGAATCTTTCAGTTAATAACGAACTAAGGTTTTCGAATAGACCTCCTTTTTGAATCAAATTCACGTTCAGTTAGTAACTATACAAAATTTACGTGCAACCATACAATTTATTTATTCTTAAACTTAAATCAGTTGAGTTACTTCACACAAACATCGTGAGGAAACCTACATATCGGAAAAGGGTTCTAAAAATCCTTTGAAGATATGTGAAGTCCCCAATCCGCATTAGGCCAGCGTGGTGGACTATGCCTTACCCCTCTTCGGAGGAGACCTGAGCTCAGCAGTGGGCAGTAATGAGTTGTTACAGTACAGTACTTCACACAACATTACTAAAACTCACAGTTAACACCACGACATTCTTAATGATGCATGCTCAAACTCTCACAATATCAAAGTTAGTACAGAAAGTAATTTAAAACATTCTGGCTGTTATCGTTTGTAGCTCTGCAGGGAGCTTCATGACCCCGTTTCACTACGTGGGGCTTCAGTGTGTATGTGAGCATGTGTTTATACATAACTATGGTATTTGATGAAGATTCTTTGTATTCCATGTAGGCAGAGAGATAATGGGTCATCTGACCGTTTGAGGTTAAATTAAATTAAATTAAAAATTATTTATTGTATCGAAAATAAGTACATTTTTCTTTGACTGGAATCATCTTTTAAGCAACAAATCTGCTTGTGTTTGATAATTCCGCTCTTCCATTACAATAATAATTATAATACTTATTTAGACTCTTTTTATTAATCAAATTAAGAAGAAGATGTAATAATATTACAATAATGAAAATTCCAAAGTAGTTTTAAATACAATTAAATTATTAAACACTGCTTAACTATTAATCTATCATCGAGGTTACCGTCGATGATGGACCTCTACAATGTTAAAGAACAGCGTACGTATGAACTGCCATTTAAGGACTTTCTTCAAGCTTTTATTTAACTTGCACTATGTAAGTTCGGGCGGAATCTGGCAAGTTAAATTTGAGTAAATTCCTAGTTTCCGATTGAGCTCAAATTAAACGCATGTGTATAGCGCTTGGAAATGTAATGATATGCTACCAAAGAGCTGATCTGATGATGAAATCTGAAGTTAGCCATAGGAACTCCTGTACCTACTAGACAAGACACTCAACGTGCTTCGACTCGTACTTGCCTCAGCTACTCTACTACTTACTACTATATACTACTCAGTGGCGTGCAGTCCTTAGAAGCAAACATGCATTGCATACCCTAACCTATCGAATTGTTAGTAAACTAACTACAAAAATCGATTAAAGATTTTATGTTTAATGTTTAAACATTTATTTTTCCTGTTATTTGTATTTAATTAGCGAAAAAGTGCAATAAAATTGATTGTGGGTCAAAATTTGTAGAAAAGTGGATCAAATTGAACATTTCTGCATACCCTGACTAAAATATACATGCACGCCACTGATACTACTTCTATAATATAATATTCCGGATCATAAGACCTTACATTTAAAGTTTTCTATAAAATAATTCTGCTGTATTGCTTTAAATCTAGAGTAGTAGTAAAAATAGTTTATTCCAACACTATTGTTTGATAACAGCGAAGAACACACCGTCTTTTATACCTTAAATTTGTTTGTATTTTATCTTAACACTACTGGATAAAAGCGATGAAGAAATACATCGTGAGAAAACCTGCATATTTAGTAAAGTATTACTTCAAAGGATGTGTCCACAATCCGTTTTAAGTAAGCATTGTGAACTAAGCCTACTGCCCCAAGCCTAACAGTGCTTTATGTTTGCAAATACAATGTAGGTATATACGACAAAAAAAAACTTGAGAGTCAAGGGACACCCGGATGGAACGAAGTTCCTTTCGATTAATTAGTGAGGGAATTGTTATTTAATTTTATTTTTTATAATATTTTGATTTAAACTTATTCAGACACTCGCGGCTTTCTATAATACTTTCATGCATTTTTAACGGGTTCTTACCACGATATTTAATTAATTGAGTTGTCTCGATATTTCAACGTTGTTGCAAACGTCATGATCACGAGAAGACTGGATACTGCGGGTCGATTTACGAGCAAACAAATCTGTCTACCCTCTTTCTCGTTCGCTTTTGGGTCGCACCACTGGAACTCGAACTCACTTCTCGACACACCACACTCACTGTATCTATAAGACTCTCTGAGCATGAACCCTTAGTGACTGTTTTGTTTAGCACTGGATTCCACATACTCGATAATCTGAAGCCGTCACCCCTGTTAAAAGTGCTATGTCTTGAAATCTCGATAGCTTCTTTAACCATCCTTGGTACGTAACGACGCTCAGAAGACAGTACCTGAGGATTATGTAATTGTATCCAGTGATTGGAATTGATTATCGAGTATGTGGAATCCAGTGCTAAACAAAACAGTCACTAAGGGTTCATGCTCAGAGAGTCTTATAGATACAGTGAGTGTGGTGTGTCGAGAAGTGAGTTCGAGTTCCAGTGGTGCGACCCAAAAGCGAACGAGAAAGAGGGTAGACAGATTTGTTTGCTCGTAAATCGACCCGCAGTATCCAGTCTTCTCGTGATCATGACGTTTGCAACAACGTTGAAATATCGAGACAACTCAATTAATTAAATATCGTGGTAAGAACCCGTTAAAATATTTTGATTTGCCATCTAGCATTAACCATATAAAACAAAATAAGAAATTGTTTTAAAAGATTTTAATCACAGCGCCATCTAGCAATAATCATCTAAAACAAAGTGTCGTGACAACTTTTTCATAAGAATTTCCGTCTAGCCCCCTTTCGATAACGCGCGATAAGGAACTTCGTTCCAAAAGATACTACTTCAAAAATATAAACACATTTAGAATTCGCAACAAACAAACCTTTAAACAATACTTCAAAATTAGTTCCTTGTTTCTTATATATCTACAGGGAAACCGAATTTGGCGAGGCCCAATAGTCAGGGTCACTGACCTCGGTATCGTATCTTAACCACAATTTATACATAATATTATGTCTAAAATATAAATTAATTTGCACAATACAATCTTCGCATGCCTCTACAAAATTAATATTTGCTTCCAATATTTCCAATAAATTTTCGACTTTCGTACTAATAAATCATCCGATGAGGGCTCATTTCCACTAGGAAATTAAAACAAGGTAAATTAATGGTTTAATTATGTTCTGACGTTAAAAATATCGGTGTTTTTTTCACGTTTCAGAGGCCGGAAACACAATAAAGGCGGGGTCTCACCTGCCACCACACACATTACGTTGACAAATAGCATTTAGTTCTCAGGTTTTTTTACTAAAAGCAAAGCAAGTAAAAGCGTCTCGCAAAATTTGTAGAAACTATCGTAAAACAATATACGATATATGAGTCAGACGTGAAAGAAAAAAGTATATAAAAAAATATATATATGCTCAATTTAATGTTTACATCAGCAAGGAAAAACAAAACCTTTTGCCGAAGATGCAGTATAATTAAGTTACCTAATTAATGTACTAATATTTTACTGCAGTGCGTCGGAGATGTTCGCAGAGTTGCGTGTGGATTGCTTTTTCACGACAATACGTAAGCGATGTACATCACTGGTGCGCAGGGTTCGGGGCAGCCCTAACATCATTCTGAGAGTATTCGCAGATAGGTTTGACTGTCTGTATATGAATCATTGTGATAGGATTCATATACTGACAAACAAACAACTGATGTGTCCCTCTTTAATTAATAATAATTGTTAGCATAGTAAATGTAATTTAATTTAATGAAATTTTGTAATAACCTAATAATAATATGATCTATAATTGATTGAAATAAATAAATAAAACGGATACTTTGACCGACACTAACTTTTTCTTAGTTATAGAGTAATTCTAAAATAAAACTACCATAAAAAAAGTTTTAATACCCACACAAATATTTAAAGGCAAACGTAACAAAATCCTTGTAAATTCAAAATTATGTGCACATTAACCTTTAGAAGTACGAATGTTAAATGTATATTTTATTATAAAGATTTCCTGCGATAATATTGGCATTCAAGTACAATATCGGATTCAAGGTAGACACTTGATTACGTTAAGTGATATAGTGTCGATAGCACTCGAGTCTGAGACCTGAGTATACATTAGTGCCCGACCGAAAGTTTCGGTTTCGGTTTCGGTTTCGGCCAGTTTCGGCCAAAATTCGAGTTTCGGCCTTAGTTTCGGTTTCGGCCAAAAAACGGCCGAAAGTTTCGGCCAAACCGAAACTTTTGATAACAATTAACAGATTGATAACGGATAAATGGGGTTCTGAAATGGAGATTTTAAGCAATTCCTAATATTCTAAAATAAGAGGCATGTAGAGTTTATTATTTCAGAATTAAATGTTGCTCAGGGTTATCCACAAACTACGTCGATACATTTCATGATTTTTTACCCCTTCTTCCTTGCCACATGGTGTGTTGCTTGGAAAGTCGATGAACCCAATCTCAAGAATTCAAGGGCTTGCTCGTGGGCTATGATTTGTCCTTTTTGAAACGAGATTTAATAAAAAATAAAAATCTTTTAAATTGTGGTAGATAATAACTTCTCCCTTCTATTACCGTACCACCCGGCGTCGAGGTGGGGTTCATCCTTACTATATGGAACCACCGCGGTCATCCACGGTCTGTTTCAGGAACACTTTTTTGCCACGCACCATCCGGCTATGGAATGAGCTCCCCTCTTCGGTATTCCCAGAGCGCTATGACTTGTCCTTCTTCAAACGAGGCTTGAGGAGGGTCCTTAAAGTTAGGTCGTAGGTAGCGACCCCTCAATGTCCCCTGACATTGCAGAGGTTCATGACCGACGGTAACCACTTACGATCAGGTGGCCCGTTGGCTCGTCTGCCTACAAGGCAATAAAAAAAAAAATAATAATAATAACTTCGGCTTTGGTAAGTACTTGCATCGGATACGGGTGGAGTCGACGACGAGTGGTTATCATTGTGCGTGTGACCTGGACATGGCGGAGCATACGCTCGTTGTTTGTCCCGCTTGGAAGTAGTAGCTCCGTGTCATGAAGGACTTGTCATTACCGGACGACGTGGCTCAACTTCTGCGAGTCCACCATCTCAAGACGTGTGAGCGAGAGCTCTTCTCTCCACGCAAGAACACGCCACCGTCGGGCGAGGGAACAGGTTTGGGATCTGCCCCGTAATCTGGCCCCCTAAGAATACCAGGTCCTACTAAGACGCTAAGAGACGGTGTTGCACTCTTTTCGTAATAGCAACCGGGGAATGGTAAACCGCGCTCCCCGACTTAGGTTGGTTTTGACTCAGACGGGTATTCAGCGTGAGGGTGTCCATTCCTCTTCGTGACACTCTCACGATACTTCGGATAGTCCGCCAAGCAAGCCGACTGCTGTCGATTATCGTATTTTTCAGGCACCGCTCCCTCCCTCTGTCACAATTGGTCATATTTTAGAGACAACCCCTCCCAACCCTTTGTCACACTAGGTTACATTTTGATGATCCCTCTCTCTTCCCCTCGTCACACATCACATTTTTGAAACCTCTTTCTTCCTCATTGTCACAACTTGACATATTTTTGAAATACCCATGGGGTGCCAAAACATATTCTCCCCCTTGACAGACTTGGTCACATTTTTGAAACACCCTCCCCTTTCCCCTTTACGTGTGACATAATTTTTGGATAACCCATAATGAAGAGAACAAATTTTGGGAGGAATGATAAAATATGCACTAAAGTCAAGGACATTTTCAAAAACAAAAAATTTTCTGTGAAATTTGTGAGTTTCGGTTTCGGTTTCGGCCGAAACTTAGAGCCTAGCCGAAGGTTCGGTTTCGGTTTCGGTTTCGGCCAAAAAACCAGTTTCGGTCGGGCACTAGTATACATTACCTAGGCGTGGTAAACATTACTTACTTGATTAAGTTACTTCATGATTTTATTTAGGCGTAAATAATGTGGTGGTAAAAGAAGCAAAACATCGAGCTATTAGAGATTATTTTGAAACTGGTTAGGATGTAATAAGCTTGATTTTAGTTAAAAGATTTTTTTTTGTCAGTTATAATACAAATAAATAAATAATAAAATAAACGAATTAGTTTTCGATTTCGTAAATAATGTGGTGATAAAAGAAGCAAAACATCGAGCTATTAAAGATTATTCTGAACAAGTGAGAATTTTAAATTTTATAAGCGCGTTTTTAGTTAACAGATTACATTTTCTCAGATATAATGCAAATAAATAAAAACCAATTAGTTTTCGATATAAAGACGTATAAATCAATATGTATTTATTTTAGCGAGTTGATGATGATACTGATAGTGTAATCGTGCAGATAGTCTCATCATAACCTCGCTTCGAACTGTCAATATTTTTGCTCAAAATGCTTTACTGACATACCTACTGATAGAAACGCTATTGAAAATAATATATTTTTAAATAAATTTTTAAATACAAGCTTTTAAGATGAATATCATGTTTCAGTAGAGTGCTAGGTATTTTGAGCCCACACACGACAGTAAGTACATATTATACAGGAGTTCCTATGACCACCTTCCGAATCCATCATCAGATCAGCGCCATTTTTTCATATTATTGTACTATCATGTGATATACATCCGCGTGCAAAATGTCAGTTCAATCGGAAATCGGGAAGTTTGTCAAATTTAGCTTGCAAGATTTCACCCGAATTTACATAGTTACATCCAGTGCAAGTTAATATAAAGCTTGTAAAACAGAATACTTACTCTTCGAAACAATGCTGACTTGATATAGAACCTTAAACTTAAAGCCATAACGACGAATCTCAACTAATGAACAGAATACACGTCAACGAATGACGTGATCAACGTCACGCGCTCAGCTGATCTTGTAAACAAATCATAGTAACGCTCCCACGCTCAACGCCCCACTATCAATGGCTACCAGCCCACGATACTGTAGCATTTATCAAATGGTATTAACGTCGTAAGAAAACGCAGAGTGTTTCACGAAGAAAAATGTCTTAAAGTTAAATCTAAATATTATGTCTTAACTGAGTGAAATGTGTCATGTGTTTAAAATCATTGGTTAAAATGATAGTTCAACTAATTATTTTTGCAGTTGCCTAAGTGAATGTATGTATGTGCATAAGTTAGATTAACAATTGTATTATAGCTAAACTAAAAGGAACTCCAAAATTGTCGTTCTTTCGACTGAAACGAACCTTTTCGAACTGATTACTTAAACTTGTACTAAAATACTTTTAGTATCGTTGTCCAACCTGCAAACCTACAATTCTTTTCATCATCCTTATCACATTCAGATGGGGTCGTCGCAATATATTTTCTTTCTCCATTTATTCTAATTCTGGCACCTGTCACACTGCAAATTTTAAAACCATCTTTTACACCATCCATTCATCTCTTACATCCATCAACTTTCAAATAGCCAAGTCTAAATTATATTTAATTCCAGTATCCAAAATAGTTCTATTTACTTCTCATTTAATGCCAAACATCATTTGGATCTACATTATGAGGACGCGGTTTAAAAATGTCGCATTAAACTCGTATTATGAATTTCCCCAAAAACTGGTCACGGCCGGCTTAATTGCTGTCGCCGGTAAAACGTCATTACTTGTTAAAGAACAGGGTCAGTTGCTACCGGTCATAAACGGCCAATGTTGGCCACATTCAGCCAACGCACTTATCTCAGTAGGCCAATATTGCAAAAGTGACATCACAAGTCGTTCAGGCAAGATTTCTAATTCTACTGTTGTTCGATATAAACTCGTTTGAACAATACCAGTGTTATCGTTTAGAATTATTTGCATTACAAGTTTTGTAAACCTAAATAATATTTTTTAGTTACTTTTGATACATGACGTGTTACACCTAATAGCGATTTGGTTGAGGCTAGCATTTAAAAAAAGAGATCATGCGATATACGCGCTCTTCAAATATTTGTTTTCAAACATAAGAAAGTTGTTGTCTGCTTTTGAAGAAACCCCACAAACAGAAGATCCCAAAAAGCTATGATTAAATAAATATACGCGAGTCGCTTTCACGCATACAACATAACTTGGCAGGATAATAAAAGGTTGCTGTATAATAAAACCGAAGTTATTATTTAAATCGTATCCACAGTCAAAATAATAAAGTTTAAAATTAACCGTCCGTGTCAGATGGTCGTTAGCTTGTTACGTATCATTCTCATCACGACGAAGCACCGACCGTGATACCCAGAGCCGCGAACATTACATTTGCATACTGTATGTTATACCCGTTATTATACTGATACCTACGCAATACGATTACTGGGGAAGTATGACGCGTATCATCTATTCTCCGTCCTCAGGTGCATTGAAATATAAGGCGGTATTCATAATAAGCGAAGCGTGACGCCGTAACGTAGGGCAGGACGCACCTGCTGTTCTAGTTCAAGCACCTGCTACTCACTCACTACAATATTGGTTGGGTTAATCTTTTAGGTAATACCCTGAAATTAATGGATCGACAAGCAATTTTAATATGTTTTTTCGTCACAGTGTGCAAACGCTCGTGGATTAATCGTTGGAAGCGACGCCGGAGAATCCGACCCTAATATTTCATAATCAAAATCATATTTCAGCGTAGGCGTGCGCCAGCGGTGTCCGGGGAAGGCAAGGTGGCACGTTCGCAAGAAATATTGCGAGTTCGGCGTCGCAGTACGGCAACCGGGATATCTGCCATCTCCAGACCGGCCTAGGCCCTTGTGCGGTTATCTGCGAGCACGCGGCGCGACGCGGCTCCGCTCTTTGGGAAATTGCGTACACAGCAAACAAAGAAATTGCACGTCTAGATAAGGAACCGGAGCGTATCGCGTTTATGAACGCCCCTCGGCGCCCGCCTCTGTCGACTCGTTAGTCCCCTCGTACGTAAATGTCACACTAAATTGCACAAAACGATTTTAATTTTGAAAGAAAATTCGGTGATTCATGTGTTCTTTTATGCGTCACATCCTCACTTTATAAAACAATCCTTGACTTATTTAAAGAAACTGACCTTATTGTTATGTCAATTCATACATACATGCGCATACGTAGGTACCTACTTATTCAGATTAGAATGTGAATGGTATAACAATGATATAATTGTTAAATGTTATCCACTTCTTCGTACATCTTGCGAAGGGACGTAAGTAATGCGGGAAAAGCTCGATTCAAGTTTCGTAATCCGCAAGCCGCTGCCCGTCAGAGATAGGGCAGTTTTCGACGAGGGTTCACTCGGACGGGAGACCGTTCAAAGAGAGGCTTAGGCCCGGTTGCCACAAAAGAATGGTAACGGCAGTTTCGGTGTTCGGACCCAAAATGTAAATGGGCGGAGCGTGCGCCGGTCAGTCGGTAAACCACGCCAACTTGTCCAATAAATATTTACTTATCTTTCGTTGTTAAACACGAGGTTGTGTACCTACTATGGGCAAGTCTAACAGATTAAAACAAAACATGCCAACGCACCGCGACTGATCGATACTCGTGCAGACGATTGCTTTAATAATTAACGTAATATGCAATTATTGATATAAAGTTCCAATACATCACGGGAGCAGTCAACTGTATTCCCCGAGGGTGCGAATTCTCGACGAAATCACTCGAGCCGAAATACGTCGTCCTCTACTCGGCGTTCCCTTCGGAAATATCAGAGAGCAAGGAATTTTGGGGCTTTGAGTGACGTGGCTGCTTCGCTCGACGGCTTTTAGGAGATTCTATAGTATGTCGAATATAAGTTACTGGTTCCGATGGCTGGTTCACGAAGTATTTGTTACAAAATCCTTATTCTGAATAACAATGATTTTGAAGGGAAAGCTTTTCTCCATATCTTTGAGAAATAGTTTATTATGGTGTATTTATTTTTTTGTATTTTCTATGTAGTAGAGGATAGTATAATAAAGATAAATTAAAATTACAGAAAACTTAAATTTGACTATCGATTGCTGGTACTATTCACTATAATAAACGATGAAAATACAGTACACAACACACTAGCACTATAGGATCAGTAGAAGTACGTGGCCCCATTAAGCGTAAAATCTGCATCGACATCAAGCCGCCGTTCAGGCGTCATGTCACCGAAAGGACGAGCTGAAGGGGGCGGTAGTGTCACACTAGGCAAGTAGGCAACGTGACATTTTCACAAACAAGCCACGAGCTATCGTCGCGATATTTGCAACCTCGGCGTTGGAGATAGAACGTTTGATATCGTATCGAAATGTTGGTTTGTGTGTATCTGCTTTTAAGATATAGTTACGTTCTTGTTATTTCTGAACTTTCTAACGTTTTTCTTTAGGGTAATGAGACCAATGAGCTTAAGCAGTCTACTGTAATTGTCTCTTTCCATTTTAAGTCCATATTTTCATGTCTATGAAGAATAAAATGGTTTCAATACCCATGGCTTCCTCTTCAAAAGAGTAACAAATATAAGAAAGCAGAAGGTGAGATTTAGTTCAAACTACTTTACAAGGGTGAAATAGCAGTGGGGTACTCGTTCCAGTACTGGTACATCATTCAAACTTACTACTCGTAGAACACCAGTACCCGCAATATTCCTATGTCTATTTACGGACGACCCTTATCCGAAAATAATACCAGGGAAGATTCCGTGTAACTCGATTATTATCGGTTTCCCTGTGGAACGAATAAATTCGAGTAAGAAGTAGACCCTTCAAAATAATAGGCGAACTGTCATTTTGACAAAAAAATATCCGAAAAGAGTTCGCACGTATCTCGTATGTAGAATTCGTTACTGAACCATTGGATTATTGTATGTGTAATGTTATATATATTACTTGCTACTAAGTACTTGTTTTAACCGATCAGAGCACTAATGATCGAGAATTGTGTAGAATTCTAATGATGAGAGAATAAGTTTATTCTTTCCAAAAAGGTCTTTGCACTTTATAACAGACGTTTGTTAGCTTAGGTATACATATAATCTATTTTAGATCTGTAACAACAGCAAAGGGTTGTTATTCTATCCATTATTTCTAACAGGATAATTCGATATATTCCGCTACTTTAATAACGAAGTTCCAAAGTCATCAGAGTAAATTAAAACTTATTCTCTTCTACAAAAGAACGAAAATAACTTACGATTAAACCCAGAAATTTTCAAAAACAAAAGACGCTCCACCGTAGAGCGGTGTTTGTGAAGCGCATTCATTACCGATCAAAGCGCCTTCATAGCGCAAAGATTAGCATATTTATCTCCCTGTACCTCTACGTCATTACCATTAGATGCAGCGGGGTTAAGCCGAAATGTACGGAACATTTGTCTGTATTTAACCGTGCGGCTGCCTTAAGTTGAAAGTGCGGTGTTAGTGACGACATTTGGTCTACCTATAAATTATAAGAGTAAATTGGTTAGAGTTTTATCGCAATAATTATCAGATTTTTTTACTGCCTAAGAAAAGTCACTATAATTGAAAGAAAAAAACATTCATCGTTAAACAATTCTTTTTGTTGGGAAAATTACCCACTAAATAGTGTTATGCTAGCTCAATAATCTGTTATAACGTCAGTCCATTAGAAACATTCTAAAACCATTGCTATACTTAGACCTCAGTCTAAGTATAGCATACATACTTGATTAATCAAAACAGACAGCCAAACCATGCCTTCCACCACTATCAAATTATAAAGACAAGAAAAAAAACAAACAACAATTTTTAGTTCAATAAATTCTCAATCACAACAGACCAGCCTGTTTTGAAACAACGTAACGTTGGACGAGTACAAAGCGACCGTACCGAACGATTAACCAAACAAGTTCTCGACCAAGATAAGAATGTCGTGGGCCCGTGAATGGTACAGATAATGTATAAATACGGGAGCGATAAAACAACGGTAATATAATTAAGTAAAAGGTCGGTCTAAGTTCTGTGAAATATGTGATAACTATATTTCTCAAGATATGCTCATGAGTGTGCGTGTGAACCCCGCCGGTTATGGAAGCTTGGTGGACTGTATCTGCACCCTCTACACAGATCATAGCCCGTGCTATAACCCAGCTGTGGGCACTGTACAGAAGGCAACACAAATAACGACGGATTTCTCACGGATCGATCCGCAGACAAATCCATGGTTCTAAAAAGGCGTTAAAATGTCATCACGGATTTATCCGCTGATCGAGAGATTTGCTTGTAAAATGTAACGTCATGAAGTCTTTTGGTCAATGGTTTGAAACATTTACGACCGATTTCATACTTTTTGTGTAAAAATTCTAATTTTCTTAATGAATATCATCGCACTGCTTGGTTTACGAATGAGCTAAAATTTACCTTCGTAATAGAATTATTACACTATTGATGTTATTTTTTCCGTCTGCCCTCGGATCGATCCGCAAGTGGGCAATTTGAATCAAATACGGTATTTTTTAACTATCTCATTTCAGCTTTACGAGTATGATTTAGTTTTTTTCGTTCATCAGCAATATATAAGCCTTTAAACCTAACTTCCAAATCTTCACTCAAACAACTACACCAGAGCATAGTCTACGAAGTATAAAGCTCATACAACGTATTCAGTATAATCCTCTTTATATTTACGTTATCCGCGCGTCCGGCACACGGTTTTGTTTACACTAACGCTTCGAGTTCCGTTATTTTTACAGGATCATGCTTCGGTTTATAAACTAAAAAAGGTTATTTTTTTTACTTGGGAATCATAAAATAATTTGAATTTTAAATGTTTTAGTTAACGAAATTTTCAACAACTTAATGTTTAATCTTTTTACATACTATATGGAGGTACATCCCAGGACAGTATCATCAAGTTTTGTAAATTAATATCTGGAGATGAATATATAGATTTACTGCAATCTTAATTCGAATTCAAAATACTGGGCACAGACATGCGACTATCACTGCGAGATGAGGAAATTTTATGTGTAAGAGAACACTATCTCCTATAATAAATTCACACTCTAATCACCAACTTCTTCAAATAAAATATTTAATGAAATGAACAGATTTAAGCTATAAACATAGCTATACTATGAAAGTATATTAAAGACAGTAAATATATCCTAAACGTTTTAATATACACCTGCTACCGATTCACGACTAGGGGTATCATAGTTTACTATTATATTACGGTTCCTTACCCCCTACAATCTCCCTCCCTCAGGATGGGAATGTTGCGATATTCTCCACAATTCGATTTAACGGTGTCATTCTAATTTCAAATATAAATTCAGAACGTTGAAATCCGGAGAAATTGGCTCAATATTTTGATGCTTTGAATATGCTGTAATTTGCTTCAAGAAGCACTATTGTTTGTGATAATCGTGAAACCAGCGGTATAGAATAGTTTATAGATTATCTGATTATTACTCAGAAAAACTATAAAAAAGGTATACCTATCAATATTTTACAGTATGCAAATGAAATAGCGTCAAAAATAGAAACACTTGTGGTACTAAATTTCAAGTGCTAATAAAACTAACAAAAGACACTCGACAAATCGATGTTCGAGATTTTTTCTCAGTTAATGAATTTTGAGTAACGCAATCACCTCTAAAAGTTTAGAATTTAACAGGGAAACCATCAGAAGTGCGTGAGAGCGTTTTTATCAGTCCAAGTGGTTCTGGGTAGAGAAAACGAATTGTTTGATACTTTTGAAGTGGCTAGTCATATTTTTTATTAAACTGAATACACGATTTGAAATTTCGTTCGGTTCTGAGTGTACTGACTTTCTGAGCATTTTAGGTATAGCACTGTCTAATATACCACTGGCTAAAAACGGTGAAGGAAAACATCGTGAGGAAACCTGCATATCGGAAAAGGGTTCTAAAAATCCTTTGAAGATATGTGAAGTCCCCAATCCGCATTAGGCAAGCGTGGTGGACTATGCCTAACCCCTCTTCGGAGGAGACCTGAGCTCAGCAGTGGGCAGTAATGGGTTGTTACAGTACCTATGGGTGGCAGATATCGCTTCTACAACACCCAGTTCACTCGTCAAATTGTTAAAGCAATTACATACTGAGCCTTTAACACTCTGTGAAGGTAAAAAACATTTTAATAATCGACCACTAATTAAGTTTTCAACCTCTATCATAAAATATAATTATGACGTTGAACTTTATATTCTGAACATGGAAATACCGTTCGAAGTGTACAGGAAAAAATGGCATTGAGTGCCGTCGTCACGATGCGAAGGTCAATTTGTTTAATAGACGTCCAAATATTAGTTGATCGAACCATTATTGGTTGTGCTCAATTCGTTTTAAATTAACAGTGGTTATTTAATGACTGTTTAAATATATTTGACGTTTCAAGATTTTGAATCTTAACGTAGGTAGGCTCTCTCGTATAGATTGTATTATTGATTTTCTCATATTATATTTTTTTTACTAGTGAATATATTTGGAATAAAACTAGCTGATAAATAAAACTGTTATCAATTGATGTTGACAATACCAGGTACACTATTATAGGAATATCGCCAAGACTGTAAGTTTGTTTGGAAAGTGTACTATACATTTAACCAATGCTTTCAATCTGATTTCAATGTATTGCGTCAAAATCAAATCGTTCTATCTATTCGGACCAACGTAATTGGATTTTTCAACAATTGCAGAAAATGAGACAAAAAACTTTTAGTTTCTAATTAATTTGAATGATAATTAGGAACAAACGATAACTCTTGAGTTATGTCTGAAGATAGATGTCCTAGCTCTTGGGGAGGGCAAACTAAAAATAAATAAATAGGCATTATATTATAGTTCTCGTCAACCACCGGCTTAATTTCCACAATGAACACAACACTATTATATAAAATCTCCATCGGATTGGATTATAACAAGCCGTTAATCGTGTGTACAGACCACATGATTCGATTTACCGAATGCAAGCATTAATTACGTGACGCCGATCGGAATGTACCGGTAGTCTTGTTTATCAATATATGTAGCGACAGCTGTTGTATGATATAATCAAAACATTACGTGACGATCAAACAATTACAATGTTTATCTGCATTTCGATGAACTAGATAATTTGGTAGACTTTTCCCGGTACACGTTGTTTCAAAGAATGCTTTCTGTGTATCAAAGAATTTTCGAAATTGGTTTAGTACATCCAGAGATACGGTCTTCACTGAGATACTACTTTGCTAAGGTTGTATCTCAATTGAAATAATTGATTCTGATTGAGAAGAATTAGTGCCCCCTGACATTGCAAGTCCATGAGTGACGGTAACCACTCACGATCAGGTGGCTCGTTGGCTCGTCTGCTACAAGACAATAAAAAAATAACTTTATCGCTCTACTTCTAAAACGTTTATTGCATCAACACTAACACCACTTTATGTTGATCGCAAATGGCTTCTGCTATGAAGCTTTGGGAAATTTCAAAACTTCTAGACTCAGCAGTAAAATTTGCTCATTTTATACTTGGACTATTGTACGGAAGCCGCTCTATTGTTGAATTGTTTTTGTTCGGTTTTTGCTGTTTTTAATGTCTTTAATTTAAAAAAAGCAATTGAGTTTAATTTGTTTATCACAACACTACTGGCTAGAAACTATAAAAGAAGACATAGTTGTAGAATTTACATTGAAAAAACAGACATTCGTAATGTATGCTATGTAGGTAATAATTCGAAATGTCATCTGAGGATAATCAGAGTTATTGTCGCAAAGAAAACACTACGTTTTATATCATTAATTATAGCGAATCAGATAACAAAATCTTAAAACATTAACATTACTCATCTTCAAAACTCACTTACTAAATGTCGCTAACACAAGAACCCTTATTATATTAAATTATTAGTACAAGATTAGTTGGGGCGTACCCGTGTCCTCGATATCCTCAGGAACTGTAGGATCATACATACGATACATAAGCGGATGAAACAGCTTTGCGTAAAACGGGATTGTTACCAACACGTACGCGTTCTACTTGCTAATGTATGGGCACCATGTATTGGCCCACCTCTCACTCCCACCACTGTAACTCCTGTGTAGCCAGGATCCACAGCGGTGACCATCGTAATGACTCTGAGCAGTGAAGCCCAGGAAAACCCGAGGGAAAGCTAACTTGTCTTGGACCCCGCAACGAATTTAATCAGAAGATGATAGAAGGAGTAGGAAAAACATGAGTTTTGACTTCCCTTCTCGCAAAAGCGGGAGACAATAAAATAAAATTGAAGATGCATTACGCCAGAATTGAGAAAAGCACCACGGACATTTTATTAAATTTATTGGACCTATGCGGTGAGCTGTTGTACTATTTAGGATGCCAATAATAGGTATGGCAAAAACGTTTGAATGCACGGAAATTTGCGCTGGATGCTACAAGATCCGTGTAATAAACGACTCTAGACGCTACTTGTAAGGAATTTAACATAGTGACGCGTTCCATATGCCATAGATTGCACTCCCAGAGGATGTGATGGGCTGTCTGTTCATACTTTTGTTGATCAGTTGAACAGTCGCAAAGCGGTGAATCTACCAATTTAAAAGAAAATAACTTTTGTTTAAAATTGCCATGTCCCGTTAGGAACTGCGAAACGCAATGATCTATTTCGATCCATTTCATTTTTAACCTTTCACGGATACAAGGAAAGAATTTATAGAGATGACGGCCCTTAATTGAGCTATCCCAGCGTGTTTGCCATTCCGTTATTAAATCGTTGCAAACGTCATCGAGTGAATTATATAGTCGTTGTATGGGCACCATGTATATTCTGTATACGAAATATAGGAGAATTATCTATACTAATATTATAAAGAGGAAAGGTTTGTTTGTTTGTTTGTAATGAATAGGCTCCGAAACTACTTGACCGATTTCAAAAATTCTTTCTCCTTTGGAAAGCTACATTATCTCCGAGTAACATAGGCTATATTTTATTTTCAAAAAAATTAGGGATCCGTATGAAAATATCGAATATGTAACACAAGGTGAATAATGGAAAACCTGTTTATGCGTACGCTGTAAAAACTATTGACAGTAGAACAAAATGATGTACTACGGGTTTTTAGGTCTTTGTAAGATAAACAAAAAAGTCCGCGACAGCATATATCTAACTATCATAGTTTAGTCACAATAACCGCTTTTATGTTTATAAAAAAATATTTCGACCCCAGATTGAATTTAACGTTAAATAAGAATCGTTATATTAACCCTTATCCAAATTAAGTATTATATTATCAAGTATTAATGTAGAAGTAAATTACTTTTTGTTTTATTCCAATCGGACTATTCGTTTAGAAGTTATCACGAGTATAAAACGCAATGGATATGTGGGAGCACTTCGGGCACATAATTACGCGACGACATTGCGAGTACTGTTTGAACCCTTTGTAACGCAGACGAAGTTGCGCGGGTCAGCTAGTATACGATGAGAAAATAGGAGGAGTATATATTTGAATATGAAGAATCAAGAACAATTTTTAATTCTTAATGCCGCGTTTCCACAATGGCTCGCCAACATCCATCCAACTTTCATATTTCACTTTAGAAGTCGATTGTAAACAGTTCTTTTTGCAAAACTTCATTAATATACTTCAATTCAGATAAACTACTATGTGTTGGGTAAATCAATTGAAAAATTATACTACTTATAAAAAATCATTTTGCAAGAAACTTTTCAACATAAGCGCAGTGCCTGTCTTTCATAAAAGTTTTACTACATTAGAGATTTCTAGACATAGTTGCATGCTCAAACTATGTCTAAAGAAACTTAAACAGGGCGATGAACGAGCATGAAAAGGACGAATATCAACAACGTTCCATAGTTACTTAGCCAGTGTTTATAGCTACGTCGTACATATGAATAAGTTAGAGTTCGTGTCATATTCGCCATACTAGGATTTTTGGCTCTCCACTGTTCTGTTTAAATATTATTCCAAGATATGCTATAGATCCTACAGCATACCTAATCATAAACAGTTTACGTCGCATGATGCAATAGGACATAGAGAGGTCCATCTTTCATATACCAAACTAGCTTTTGCCCGCGACTTCGTTCGCGTGGACTTCAGGTTCGTCCCGTCTAGTCGTATAGCCTATGTGTTATTCTGATGTATAAGCTATATTGTGGTAAAGTTTCATTCAAATCCATTCAGTAGTTTTTACGTGAAAGAGTAACAAACATCCATACATCCATACTTACAAACTTTCGCCTTTATAATAGTAGCGTTAGTCCCAGCTCAAACAAATACTTCTTTTGTCCTTCCTTATCTCAAATAGAATATACCGTTATATTGTTTACCATATAAAACACTACAAACCATAAACAACATTAACTATTATTCATGGGCCTATTCATGGAAAAACAGAACAATTTTCGAATTCATGCACAAGTTTCGGTAATGATTCACAGTTCATTGGTTTTCGTTGTTCGTGCCTCGAGCGACATGGCACCAAATGGGATTGCATTGAAGCCAACTTGTCAGGAACGAATCAATATTCGTATGAAACTGTACACGTATCGAGTGTTAAATGGATTATTTGTTTTAGAAAACGGTAGAAATAATGTGTGAATATTTTATTTTTAGACTCGGAGCTGAGATGCTGCAAATGTTTTGTCGATTCAAGGAAGTTTTACTTGTCACTTCTTTTGCAATTTTGAGTAAAGTAGAAATATCTTTAGAAATATAAGGAATGGAGGCTGTCTCTGTGATACAAAATATAAATCTAAATAATGCTTACCTTGGCATATATCTCATTCATTAATGAACTTAAAACGTAAACTGAATTTAGGGAGTCGGACTTTTCACGCAGAATATTAATTAATAATAATCAATATTTTAATACACAAAAGTCTACGATAAAAGGGTATTTGAGAACAACAAACTACAAAAAATGGGTAAATTTACAAATTACACGCCACTAGATAAAGATCTCTCAATCAATATTCCATGATAAGCATGAAATTTGCAAAATTAAGGCATAGCTGATGTGTTTATTCGATATGTATCATACACACGCAAACTGAACTAAACTATTCAAGAAGCATTCTTACAATCACTTCAAAATTTAGTTATAATATCTTTGTCATGTAGTACTTACTACACAAACTGAGAGTTGGTGTTTCCTGAGCGCTATGACTTGTCCTTCTTTAAACGAGGTTAGCGAAGAGTTCTGTGTGTGGTCATAAGGAGTCGCTTTGTAATGTCTTTTGATATTGCAGGAGTCTATGAGTAACGGTGAAAACTTGCCATCACATCATCACCAGGTGGGCCGTATGCTCATGAGCAGTATGCACCTATGAGGCAATAAAGTTTTCTATTACAGTAAACGTAAAAACCTTGTGTCTCTATATAAAACATTTCAGACCAATCGCCTGAGAGCTTAATAACAATATAAGTATTAGTTTGTCTCCGGGCTTACAGTTTGTCAATTTAGGAGAACGCAATGCGTAAAGTAAATTTGCAAACTGGTCGTGGGTGGGCAGCGACCGTGAGAACAGCGAATATGAACGGACGATGGTGTGGCGAAATATCGATGCTCCCGACGAATCGATTTCAACACCAATCGACGATCCCAGCAGATTAATATCGAAATGAAATCATCGTTTATGATGTAGCGCAGAAATGGAACGAATTAATTATAGACTTTAGTACTTTAGTTATAGGATAGTTGCTACACAGATGTATCTCAATACTGATGCAGTTTGCAAGCGCACAATAATGGCACTTCTCGTAATGCTTTCTTGTTTCATATCTATCCAGTCAGGAAGGATAGTAATGGATTTACTTTTGTTAGTAAAAGTTATATCACAATCGGGAATTTGAAAAAAAAAAGTTGTTTTTTTGTTATGTAATTTAAAACTTTATTATTAAAAATATTCATATTTAATACAAAAAAACGTAATTTTTTTTTTTCAATGAATTATAAGCAATTTAAATTTGATTAAAAATCACGTGACTTTAAACGCCCCGTGATTGATTGTGACGTCAAAATGTTAACTTCTGAGTAGTTCTGAGGTTCGAACTTTGAATTTAGTATAAATACTAATGACAAGTGAAGAGTGAAAACTAACATTATGACGTCACACATGCTCGGGATCTGTCGGTGTATTTTCGGTACTGAATTCAAAAATTTGAATTTTACTTTAATATACCTATCTTTTGAAATGTAGTGCACAAACAAAAAAAATGTAGTATAACTAATTTTTATATGCTCTTTCCATTTATGATTTAAAAAAAAAATTCAAATACCCAATTTTAATAAGTTAGAAATGAAGACACAATTTTGTCTAACTTTAAGATATTTTAGTAATATCCAATTAGTTTTTATAGTCTTCTAAAGATTAATAATGAAATATGCTTATGTAAAAAGATTATGAAACGTAATTAATATCTTTCATTTAATAAGTTTGTTGACAGTTCCAATGCTGATACCAACTAATACGAATAAATGACTTTCCAAAGTTATTGATTTTTAACGAATGAATATTAATTTCTAAGATCTTCTTTAAGCTTTTAAGAACTTAAGTCTAATGATGTTTAATATTTCTAAAACTATTAGTTTCGGGTAATGCGTTTTTTGTTCATATTCATTGCATCATAGTTGACAGGTAATTTAACTTATTTTAGGTAGTCCTCGAGTAAAAAGTTTTTAAAAAGCTTTATTAACTTGCATTGGATGTTACTATATACCTAGGTTCGGGTGGATTTTTCAAGTTTAACTTAACCAACTTCTAGATTCCCTTGGAGTTGAAAGTACGTCCACATAATTTATGTCGTGTGACATTGCAATATGAACCATGGAGCTGATCTGATAACGTAACGGAAAGGTAGCCATAGGAACTAGTAGACAAGATAGATTCATCGTTTATGAACTCTATTTACTTGTCCAGAACTATACTTCTAAATAATATCGAAAATTTTAAAAGCTTGTATTTAAAAAGTCCTTGAAAATCTAGACTTAAAAAACAAACAGAAAGCAGCTACCTCACATTCATTTAGAACCTTCAAGACACGCTGTTTCTCAATACATACGTCATACATGTAGATATACAGGATGTGTTTCTACAAGGCAGGTGCGCTTGGCAGCTGTCACGGACAACACCTGTGTACTCCACATAACTTCACACCCGCTCAGAACACGAAACTATTGTTACTTAGTTGATGGTAGTTCAACAAGAGATATGTTAGTGTATAGGTACTGTATTAGTATTTATTGTAATTTCACAACGTTAGTGACGAATCACAATTGGAACGAAGTTCCTTATCGCGCGTTGTGAAAGGGCTAGACGGAAAAAATTCTTACGAAATGTTGTCACGACACTTTTTTTGTTTTAGATGATTATCGCTAGATGGCGCTGTGATTAAAATCTTTTAAAACACATTCCTTATTTGTTTTAGATGATTATCGCCAGATGGCGCTGTGATCAAAATCTTTTCAAAACACGTTCCTTATCGCGCGTAAAAAAAAAGGAAAAAAAAAATAAGATCTTTTAATCGAAAGGAACTTCGTTCCATCCGGGTGTCCCTTGACACCTATCAATTTTTTTAAATACACAAGGAGCACCTACCTACTTGCCATAATATTCTTATACGACCTGAGGATACAGTACTCCATGAGCGATGGTAACCACTAACAATCAGGTGAATGTTAAGCTCGTCGATCTATGATGCAAAAAAACACGTTAAAACGAAAACGCGCATTTGACTTATAATTTGTGCATACCACGACTGTAACTTGAAATATTATACCGCAAAAGCACTTAGACAAAGTAGAAGAAAGTCGATTACTTTTGTCGCACTAACCAATTCATCTTAATCATTTTCGAGTTCAGATTCGATAAGTAGATAGGTTTGGGTGTATTTCCTCGTTTCCTAAGATAGGATAGGATCTTTAGTACGTAGCTTGAAATGAGAGTATTTCTAATTTGAACGTGCATTTGCTCTGGTATAAAAAATAGCTTTGTTCAAAAGAGAGAGAGAGTTACAAAAGAGGACTGCTTCCGAGTTTGTTTGAACTCCGTCGACTGCATAGTGCACACAGATTTATTCTATTGTTTTCTTTATGTTTGACAAACATATCAAGCTTAGACATCATGGAGTAGTGAATAAAGTAGATCAGTGTATGTTTTTTTTATTCAGAAAAATGTATTGATGCATACGTTACTAACCTATAACTGTTAACGGAAGTACAACTACTACTTACGGATATGCGGGTAGTAATATACTAGGGTTCTACACATCTGGATAATTACCTGGAACAAAGGAAAATTAATAATTAATGTGTGTTATATTAAATAAATAATTGCCAGTGTGGGGTGCTGTAAACCCGCATAGATAGTTTGCTAACCTATTTTTATTGATTTTTGAGTTATTCAGTGTTTAGAGTCAAACATTAGTTACGAAAATGTGGTTCTTAAACTCTGATATGCTCTTACTTTGCGTATGGCTCAACAATTCAATGATTTGGACAATAATATTAACATTTTTAGCTCCAGTTTTTGTTCTTTTAAATATACTATATTACAAACATTTAATGAGCCTACGTAATTTATATAATTTACTCACAGTATATATAGTTAAGTTTTAGATTTAGTATAAAATTATGTACTTCTGGTAAATGCTGTGCATACCTTTAATTGATTTATATACACATCATAGATTTAACTTATATGTATTTTACTCTAATAGGATTAAGTGTATGTAAATTGTTGGTGTGACTAACAAAAATAAAAAAATAAAAATAAAATATTAGTTTTTCTTGTGCCTTTACTTGACAAGAATAATGTACGTAACAGAAAAAAATACTTTACATAATTGCCTACACAGTAGGTACACAATACAATTTAGAGAAGCGATATCAATATGCACATATGCACTTGTTGATGTCCAGAATGAAAACATTAACAGGTAGCAACTAAAGCTAAAAATGTAAAATCAAACTAAGAAATTACCTTTACAATTAGACCAATGTACAACAGCATTGTGGAAACCAAACCTTACACTTCAAAATATCAAACAATCATAAGGTAAGGTGACCGAGTCCTACATCCATGATGTCTTCCGTACTCCATTGTACCACAAATTACAACACTTTTCTAACATAAATTCACTTGAAACACAATATTATGATTCTCTTAACACACAATAGCTGAGAATTTACACTAATCAGCCATTTTTACATTAAAATCAGCCGGATCAGCCTGTTGCACTGGGTCCCGTGTCTAGGGCATCGAAAACTACAATATCGATCAGCGCCACCGCGTCAGAACCTATCTAGATGCAACGAAACATGCAAGGAATTATAAACCGTATAACATAAACATAAGAACTGGTTTTGTATGTAACGTGGAATTGAAGATTGGTGTAAAATGTAGTGTCATTGAATTGTAAACTTTATTGCTGTGAGGGAGCTCTGATTTTTGGTTGTGAATAGGTTGGTGTAAAATTGTGCTATGACAGATGTTTCCTTGTTTGAACTTGGCCGTAAGCGTTCCCTTTGCCGATTTTTTTTTCTTTTTCAGCCTTCTGTTTCTGAGATAAAAGTTGAGTTCACGAAGGTAATGAATCGTAATTGATGGAAGTTGTGGTGGTTTTAAGTACTTAAAAAACAGTCATATAATTTTGTGAAAGTCTGAAGTCCAAAGTTTTTCCTTATTATGTCCATGTTAAAAGTTTTTTACTTAATCCTGGCGAAACAATGAATCCTGCTTCTCTGTTGTTTTTTTCTTCAAATATAATATTCTAATCCTATAAATGGACTTTGGAGTAAACACTGAACTAAATTCCGACCTTTCATCGAGAGTACTTAAGATTTCAAATCCCTTGAAAATTAAATGGTATAACAACAACGTTAAATAAAGTTCATCTGAGCACCACTTCCATCAAGGAGGATAATTCCGTTTCCCGTAAGCACATTTTCAATAAACATAATATTATAAATATTGGATGTATTTTAACTATATTTTTAAGCATTTAAGGTGAAAAAAATGCATGAAGTAAATTTCGTTAATTTTTAAATTTAGTGGCGAAGCCTTTTATCGGAGGTCAAGTGTCAATACTTACTTTGGGATTCTGAGTCAGCGTAGTAATATTTAAAATAGATATATAATTAATATAGAATAAGATGACATTGACACAACGAACACTGCAGAAGTTTGCCATGGCATTGCAGAGGTTCATGAGCGACGGTGACCGCTTACCATCAGGTGGGCCGTATGCTTGTTTATCTACCTTGCAATAAAAAAAAAAAGTATCGACAGTAACCGCTTACCATCAGATAGGCCGTCAGCTCGTTTGTCTTGCAAAAAAAAAACGAACACACAGCCGCTTAAAAGCAACAAATAATTTGATAAAAGACACTAATCGCCAATTTCTTTCTATTTCTTTTTTAATTTCCTATCCAACATGAGTCATAAAGTATGGGATGAGCAAATACGCAGTGGGAATAGTATCGGGTTCAACGTACGGGCGACGGAAACGAACCCGGGATCAGAGGGACGGTGGTACACGAAACATCCATTTTATTCCCCCTTTAAATCGTGACTATCCCTGTAATTGTGTATTTTCAATGGTAGCGGTTGGATATTAAGTTTTTGAATTGAATGGAACAACACACGTAAAAAATGGTGATGGCCTACCAATTTGTAAACTGGGGGTTTGTATACATTGGCCTTCCAGCTGTCATTTGTGGTCATTGGAGGTTGATGATCCAATATGTAAACGTACAGTAGGTAAGAGAGTTTGTTTGCGTGGTTTGTTTGAAGATTTACTTCAGTACCATAACGAGTTTAAGATGAGTTTCTAGCAGAACTGTCAGAGGAAATTAGGGCTATTAGATAACAAAATTTTGGGATGCCATTTTGACGTTGCAGTTGAATTGAAATTAAGTTTTCTGTGGATTAAGGTTGTACATGATAATTTCACGTATTGTAATGACCTTGTAAAGCCGGTTTACAGGAGACTGCAGCCGATAATTTCGCAATTATAACCTCCAAATCCGTAGTTAACAAGTGATAATGCTTTTTGAATATCGCATACACTCTTTTGGCTAATTAGAAACAGTAATATTTTCATTTTAGTTTATGTAAGAACGAAGATCAATCAATTTACTGTTTGGTGATTATTGATATCCGGAAAAAATCTATAAGATCATCACTTCGCTTTAAAACTTCGGTTCAGAATATTTTGCATCTTGGCCCGTATTTTACCGTAAAAGATGACAATTTACATGAAGAGCATTTTTATAATAATTGAAATTGTAAAAGAAATTATACACACAGTTTACGCTTAATTATACCGTAAAAATGTTTCTTTTGTATTTAATTTCTGAGCAAATAGAAAAATCAGCTTGATTCATTCCATGAATAAAATAGTTTTTACAGCTGCCCTCATCTTAATATTCATGCATATTATTTACACATTAAAGATTTAACCGTGTCTCTCGGTCTATACGAATTTCCACTAGGAAGTTAATTCTATTAAACCCTTATTTACAGTAACTTTGTATATTAAGGGTTGTAATCTCATACTGTTTTTATATACCCTAGAAATGTATCTTCCTAATCGCTTCTACGTACCATATGGTTCAGTATATATGTAATATGAATATAATGATATATTGTAATGAAACACATGTACGAAACGCAATACGTACGTCCATACATTACAACGTGGACATACGTTGCGTGTATGTAAAACATCAAGGTTTAATAAACAGGGAAATACGCACAGCAGGCGTGCTGTATCACGTAAACTAAGAATTGTTAAAGAATTATTGTTTCTCTATCACTTTCACTTTTCGTAATTCTGACAGAGACACAGACATAACTTATGTTAGTTACATCTAGTACGGCTCCGACACGTGGGAAAAAGCAGAAGAAGAATGGCGGCGGGACACCGGCTCCGGTGCCAGCGCCTCAGCCCCGCCCGCTTCCTCCGCCCCCATCCAATATGGATGAGGGATGGACTGAGGTGGTTAAGCGGGGCGCAAAGAGGGCTAGGGTTGTGGCCACCCCAACCCAACCACCACCACCGAACGCGACGAGGGCAGCGGTCAAGGCGACTCCTCAACCGGGGAGAGCGCCGACCACTGCCCAAAACAGGAACGTGACTCCGGCGGTCGTGGCTGCTCCCCAACCGGGTCGAGCGCCCGCCGCCGGAAAGAAGAAGAAGAAGAGCCAGAAGGCCAAGAAGAAGCCGCGCGCGCCGCGGCAGGCTGCAGTGGTGGTCACCCTGCTGCCTGCCGGCCAGGCGAAGGGGTTGACATACCCCGACGTCATGGCGAAGGCGCGCGCGGCAGTCGACCTCAGAGAGATCGGGGCGGAGGATGGCCTCCGCATCCGGCATACGGCCAATGGGGCCCGACTCCTGGAGTGTCCCGGCGCTGACAGTGACAGCGTCGCGGACCGTCTGGTGTCGGGTCTGCGGGTCGTATGGCCGGAGGAGGAGGTCAAGGTGCACAGGCCGGTCAAGATGGCTGAGCTGCGTGTGACCGGCCTGGATGACTGCACCACCAGGGAGGAGGTGGTGGCGGCCATCGCCGCCCAGGGCAAGTGCGCCCCGGAAAATGTAACCGTAGGCGAACTTCGCCAAGGTTACACCGGGGCCAGCTCGGTGTGGGTACGGTGCCCGGTCGGGGCCGCCACCTCCCTGGCCACTCCTCCGCCCGGAAGGCCGGCTGGGGACCCTGGCAGGCTGCGCGTGGGCTGGGTTGCAGCCCACGTGCGGCTGCTGGAGTCACGCGCCTGGCGATGCCTCAAGTGCTTCGGTACGGGGCACAGCGTCGCCAGGTGCACCAGCACTGTAGACCGCAGCGGATTGTGCTTCCGCTGCGGTCAAACCGGACACAAAGCGGCCGTGTGCTCGGCCGCGCCGCACTGCGCGTTGTGCGCCGCGGCCGGTCGCAGGGCCGATCACCGGGCGGGGGGCAAGGCTTGCTCCCCGTCCGGTGGAAACACCGAACGTAACAGGCGCCGCAAAATGAAGCGGCGCCAACAGAAGAAGTCGGCCGGGGGAGTACCGGCCGGCGTTTCAGACCCCGCCGTGGCGCCTAGTGCGCCCGATGGCGGGGGCGATGGAGGAGGGGGAGGGAGCGATGGATGTAGCTCAGTAATGGACTGCACCCGTCGCTTCCTCCAAGGAAATTTGAACCACTCCGCCAGGGCTCAGGACATGTTGGTCCAGAGCATGGCGGAGTGGTCCATTGACGTAGCGGTGGTCGCGGAGCCGTACTTTGTCCCCCCGGCAGATGAGTGCTGGTTCGGGGACGAGTGCGGCTTGGCGGCCATCCACGTAGGGAGAGCCGCGGCGATCCCGCCCTTGGTAATGGTGGCCAAGGGACCAGGGTTCGTCGCGGCGATGATGGAAGATACCGTCGTGATCGGGGCGTATTTCTCTCCAAATCGACCTATTCTCGAGTTCGAGCAGTTCCTGGACGGGCTCGGAGCGATTACTCAGCGCTCCGCTCCCCGTCCTGTGATACTGGCGGGGGACCTCAATGCGAAGTCAGTCGCTTGGGGTTGCCCCCGCACCGAACCTCGGGGTAGGCGATTGGAGGAGTGGGCGGTCGCGGCCGGACTCTGTGTCTTGAACAGAGGGTCGGTCGCGACTTGCGTGCGGTGGCGGGGCGAGTCCATCGTGGACGTTACGTTCGCGAGCCCTGTCATCGCACAACGCATCCGCGGTTGGGAGGTGCTGGTGGGGGCGGAATCGTTATCGGATCACCGGTATATCCGGTTTGATCTTTCCGCCCCCACGACAACCGCGGTCGCCCGCGGAACTGCGCCCCGGTCATTCCCCAGGTGGGCATTGAAGCTCCTGGACAAGGAGCGCTTGGTGGAAGCCTCCACTGTGGCGGCGTGGACGCCTATGCGTCCACACCCAGTGGACGTGGAGGTCGAGGCGCTATGGCTCCGGGACACGATGCATCGCATTAGCGATGCTTCGATGCCCCGGGTCGGCCCTCGGCCTCCTAACAGGTCGGCGTACTGGTGGTCGCCCGAGATAGCGCAGCTCCGTGCTGTATGCGTCCGGGCGAGACGCCGGTGCGCCAGACATCGCCGCCGCATCCTCGCGCGCCGTGACGATCCCGTCGCGTTCGCGGAGGAGGAGGCCCGGCTGTATGGCGAGTACGCTGAAGCGAGGAGCGCCATGCAGCTGGCCATCAAGCAGGCCAAGGAGAGGTACATGAAGTCACTCTTGGAGACGCTCGACGATGATCCGTGGGGGCGCCCGTATAAAGCGGTGCGTGGCAAGCTGCGCCCGTGGGCGCCTCCCCTGACTGAGCGTCTCCCACCTCAGCAGCTGCGGGACATCGTTTCGACGTTGTTCCCGCAGGAGCAGGACGGATTTATTCCGCCTGCTATGGGTGAACCGCCGGATCGCACCGGCGGTGAAGCCACTGCTGAGGTGCCTCACATCACGAAGGATGAGCTCCATGAGGCCGTGGTCAAAATGAGTAGAAAAGACACGGCACCCGGCCCGGACGGCATCCACGGCCGGGTCCTAGCCTTGGCCCTCAATGCCCTAGGGGACCGACTCCTGAGGCTGTACAACTCATGCCTGGAGTCGGGACGGTTTCCCTCGCTTTGGAGGACGGGCAGACTGGTCCTCCTACGTAAGGAGGGGCGCCCGGCGGACTCAGCCGCCGGTTACCGTCCCATCGTGCTGCTGGACGAGGTGGGCAAATTGCTGGAACGTGTTCTGGCTGCTCGCATCGTTCAGCACCTGGTCGGGGTTGGACCCGATCTGTCGGCGGAGCAGTACGGCTTCCGGGAGGGTCGTTCGACCGTAGATGCGATTCTGCGCGTCCGGACCCTCTCGGAGGAGGCCGTCTCCCAGGGTGGGGTGGCCTTGGCGGTGTCGCTCGACATCGCCAACGCCTTTAACACCCTGCCCTGGTCCGTGATTGGAGGGGCACTGGAGAGGCACGGAGTGCCCCTCTATCTCCGCCGGCTGATCGGCTCCTACCTGGAGGCCAGGTCGGTCGAACGTACCGGGTACGGTGGGACCTTGCACCGGTTCCAGGTCGTGCGCGGTGTTCCACAGGGGTCCGTTCTTGGACCCCTGCTCTGGAATATCGGGTACGACTGGGTGCTGAGGGGCGCCCTCCTCCCGGGCCTTAGCGTAATTTGTTACGCGGACGACACATTGGTCATGGCCCGGGGGGATGACTACGGAGAGTCTGCCCGTCTTGCCACAGCGGGGATGGCCCTCGTCGTCGGCAGAATAAGGAGGTTGGGCCTCGACGTGGCGCTACACAAATCCCAGGCCCTGTGGTTTCGCAGGGCCAGGGTGGCGCCACCGGTCGACGCCCACATCATGGTAGGAGGCGTCCGAATCGGGGTCGGGGTGCAGCTTAAGTACCTCGGCCTCGTGCTGGACAGCCGTTGGACCTTCCGAACCCACTTCGAGCAGCTGGTCCCTCGACTTGTGAGGACGGCCGGCCATCTTGGTCGGTTGCTTCCGAACATCGGGGGACCCAGCCACGCAGTGCGCCGCCTCTACGCGGGGGTAGTGCGCTCGATGGCCCTGTACGGTGCGCCCGTTTGGGCCGAGCCTCGTACTCGGGCAACTTTTGCCCGATACTTGCGCCGGCCACAGCGCATCGTAGCCATCAGGGTCATCCGCGGGTACCGCACCGTCGCGTTTGAGGCGGCGTGCGTGCTGGCGGGGACGCCGCCCTGGGAGCTGGAGGCAGAGGCGCTCGCTGACGATTATCGTTGGCGATGCGACCTCCGGGCTCGGGGCGTAGTGCGTCCCCTGCGGGAAGCTGTTCGGGATCGGAAGGCCCAATCTCGGCGGTCCGTAATGGAGTCGTGGGAGCGACGCATCGCTAACCCCACTTGGGGTCTGCGGACCGTCGAGGCGATCCGCCCCGTCCTAAAGGATTGGGTGGGTCGTGGCGAAGGACGCCTCACCTTTTGGGCGGTGCAGATGCTGACCGGGCACGGGTGCTTCGGGCGGTATCTGCACCGCATTCAGGTGGAGCCGACGACGAGGTGCCATCACTGTATAGGATGCGACCAGGACACACCGGAGCATACGCTCGCTGTCTGCCCCGCATGGGAGCAGCAGCGGTGTGTCCTGGTCCGACAAATAGGACCGGACTTGTCGCTCCCGGGCGTCGTGGCGTCGATGCTCGAGAGTGGCGAGTCCTGGAAGGCGATGCTCGACTTCTGCGAGTCCACCATCTCGCAGAAGAGGGTGGCGGGGAGTGCGAGGGAGAGAATTTATTCTTCTCTCCGCCCCGCAACAACCCGCCGCCGTCGAGCAAGGGGCCGGAACCGGGATCTCGCCCGGAATCTGGCCCCTTAAGAGTTTCGGGTCCCCAACGCATGTGAGTGCGAGCGGGGACCCAAGAAGGTGTCGTGTCTCGCTCAGCACGCCCTTGCGTCAGAGCATCCGGAGGATGGCGGACCGCGCTCCCCGACCCACGCTGGTTCTGACCCAGCGGGGTATTCCGTGGGAGGGTGACATGCGGTCCAGCCATCTTGGCGGGCTTCGGATAGCCCGCCGACCGAGAGAGCCGGTGGCCGTATCGCCGGCGACTGCCGGTTCGGCGTCCGGGGGCGGCGTGACGGAAAAGTGTGCCGAGAGCGTTACGCGTCGCGCCGTCCCACAAAACCCCGTGCTGGGTTCTGGCCTCAGCCGGGGTTCGGACGCTGAGTGTGAGCGGTTGGAGGTTTTAGTGAGGTTCAACTCCCACATACCCCGCCCGCGGGGCGGGCGGGGATCCGGTGATTTCCTCCAACTGAAAAAAAAAAAAAAAAAAAAAAAAGTTACATCTAGTAATATTAAATAGCTTAATGATCTATGAAGTTTTTCTTCGACAATGAGCTTCAAATGTGCCGTTTTTGATTGTTAGTGAATCCCGGCATCAATACAATTTATAACGTAAAATCTTCATGGAACGGTTGTGATAACCGTGTTTTTGAAGACTATGTTTTCCGTAATAACCATTGAGAATACAACTGGCACCTTAGTCGGTAATTTAACTACTTAAAAAATAAAAACTGTCTTTTGTCTACTACTAAATTGCAGATCAGTGAACAGCACACGAATTAAATGTTACTTTCATTGAAACAAACGCATGAAATAACGAACCTCAGAATCACCTCAGTCGTAAACAAAAAGCAACAACGCTTAAATATATAAATCGAGCTGTATCTGCGCAGCGGCTGGATGCCATCAATCATCTGAATCCACCCTCGCGTCGACGCCCCGGGCAGGCCTCGCCAAATTTCCAGATCCCACAGAGTAAAACAAATGTGCCTCATAACAAATTACAGCTATAGGTACCTATTTTTTACTTTTATTGGTATCTAGTGGTAAGCGCAGTGTGGGACGACCAGCTGCAAGGTGGACGGATGATCTTGTTAAGATCGCAGGAACGCGCTGGATGCAGGCGCTACCAACCGAAATCTTTGGTATAGAATATATAGAGGTATAGAATACTACAATAATTTCTCATTGCGTTGAAGCTAGTGTAGTCAAAATTCACATTTCATTATCGGTAGAATATCGCATCGGTATGAATAGCAAGATTTCCAAAGTTAACGATGTGGTCTGCATCAAGGTCTTGAAACTTTGACCAAGTTGACTGCTAGTTTCGCCACTCTCGGGGATACGCGGGACAACACACTTGATATTCAGTTTTGATTTCCAATTCGAAAGTCTTGCCTCTACTTTCGCATGGAATGCTCCGATCTACCTTATTATGTGGATAAAAGATTGTGTTATAGGAATTACCACTAAAGATTCTGGTATACTTTATGAATCGGGATTCAAAGATCCGAAACCGTATATTATATAATCAGAACTTAGTCAAAAAAACTTAACGTATTTACGATTTATCATACCACACCTTTACCTTACCTGCCTTTAATTAAAATTCTTGTACTGTAATATTTAAATACTACCAGATATAAAGACAAAGTAACATAAATAGACGTTCCTGGCACCAAAATTATAAGAGTTCAAAACACCCTATTGGGATCTCCAACCCGCTTCTAAACGTTGCCATTATTGAAATCTAATGGCCAGTGAGATGGAATGGCATAGATTGAATAATTTCGATCTTTGAATTACTCTTTTTATTCCATTCATAAATTTTGATTTAGTGTCTTTTACAGAAATTTTAATTTACGAGTGCTTAGTTAGATCTGTCAATTCTATTGTTTCAAATTCTACTATTTTGTCGACAAACCCTTTAAGAAATATCCGTTTATTTCGAGCAGACGTTCACCTTAATTTGGATCTTAAAGTTGCTTTTCAGTAATTGGATCTACAGTGGAGTTTGGTGGAGTAAATTTAAACGTAATCATTTTCAATTATCTATGAGATATTCTAGTGCAGTTTTAAAAATAAGCCTTTTACATACATCTGTCTTAACTATAAAATTACAAACAGTAGGTTCCGCATTTCGCTCGACTTAATATTCCGAGACAACAATCTTATTTAAAACATACGACTGCATTGTAGAAAGTTAATTACGTTTATAAACGACGTCGGTATGAAATCGTTAATACAGGTAGCTGTTTCATAAATATCATTGATTATTATACTTGGGCCAAATATTTTGTACTGGAACGGTAGATTTACTTTACTGTTTTGTACACTACAAATATATTTAAATTATTATCCTTGATTAGTAATACCAGATAAGTTGTAATTTATTCAGATGTATTGAGAGAATAAACCGTTACAGGAAAAAGTAGTTGCATCGTCAAATTTGGGTCACACAAAACATTTGACGAACTCACGACATAGTCATATCTTCAGATAGGTCGATAAAATAATGGAATGTGGCAAATATTTTTAGTAGTGTAGGTTAACGAACGGTCCACTGATGGGAAGCGGTTACTATTGCCCATAGATTATCGCAGTGCAAAGCATAGCATAGTCGCTACCTAGCCCAAGGCAATAAAGTGTATTATTAATCTTATGACATTTACGGTTTCCGGAAACGTATTTTATTCAAAAACAACATTTAAAATGAAGCCTTAACAAGGCGATAATGACACGGAAGTAATGTATGAAGTGCACATAATTAGCGCATAATGGTAGCGCACCATTAACCCAGAGACCTTTCGGTATCGCGATCAGCTGAGAGCGGCTCTTGGCGGCCGCAACTTGGCAGCCATGTTGGACGACCGCCGCGACCTACTTCCCTGTCAAACATGCTGGTTACACTAATGTACTACCTAAGGGACTATCACAATAATAAATTGCTTAAAACCTCTAAACATGAAAACTGTTTTCAAAAAACTTCTTGTTCATCTCGTAACATAGTCTAATATGAGGATCACTACCCGAAATACCGTGTAGTTGTTGTGTGTAGGTTTTTTAATACGCCTACAAGAGATATTCCTACTTAAGAAACACATTTTTAGTGTTTAGCGCTAAGGGTATCTTATATTGAATTGAAAATTTTCTTAATGAAACAATTTATGATAGCATTTCATGAGCTAAGATGGGTTTCTGTATTTTTTTGGTAAGGTAACGACCGTCCCAGCTGGAATGTAAGAGAATAATGGAGCATCTACCTTCGTTTAAAACTTCCTTTAAAGATAAGTAGTAGTCCGTAACTCTTAAGCCTAACTTAATCAATTAAATTAGTATTCCATCGGAAAAAGGGTTACAGTGTGCCTTTAGCTTCAGTTTTGAGAATAAAGTCATTGTTTAAAACTGAAACTAAAAATAATAAAATATTTATCTTTTCTTATATAGATAGCTGCAAAATGAAATAAAATTCACTATAAAGTTTAAACCTATACACATAGTTTATAGTTATATTTCTTCTTAAAATACTGCTCGGTAATTACTCTGATGTATATCTCTAAGTTGAGATTTGATTTGAAACCGGTCAGCAGATTATTACCAAAGATAACCTCGTAACAATAGCATATGCACAATGTTCTATTATATGTTAACAGTAATGTTGTGATAATATTCTTGCGTTACAATTAAAGTGGTATGTAAAAAAAACGGATTTCTAATTGATTTTAGTGGTCAGTTCTGAAAGTTTTAAAGATCACGTCGGGTCACCAGTTGTGGGTATAGATGATATTAGGCCAAAGGGAGATCTTCGACCGGGCGAGGTAGTGTATGCCCAGTCAGGCCGAAGCCCACTGTAGTAGATTTCTGATGTCGTATATATGCGAAGATTTCTGCAAATCACGTAACCGCAATTCAGGATCTCGTGCGTTATTATTGGTCGCCACAGAATCATGTAGATGTGTTGTGTATACAGCTCATATAGTCTAATATAGTCCTAAACCACGTGGACTTAATGTGGAAGGCTTAATGTTTATGAAAACAGCTGATCTTAGGACAAAAGAAGTTAAAAGAACCAGTAAAAATGAAATAACATTGTTTGTCGCATAGGCCAACTTTTTTGTCTTTGGTTCAGTTATCAAAACGCCTTTGGCAATACTATTCAAAGAAGCTGATTATTAGTTATCACTAGTTTTTCATCCTAGTAATATGAAGAACCCAAGAATATCATATTTCAAACTATGGCTTGAAACCTGCAACATTCTGGAAAACGTATCTTGGTTTAAGGTAATTCATTGTTAATTATTTCTTACTCATAATGACATCACATTATCTATCAAACTTATTAATAAAGGTTTAGATTGATTCTGTCGCTATTATTCAATCCATTATCATGATAGTTTATCTGAATGAAACTCCGAATTATGGACTAGCCCCAAAATGCGTCTCTTCAGTTATCGAATGATAAACATTTAAACAAGTGACTACTGCAGTCAATTCAAAAATCGAATTGCTCTAAAACCGTTTAATTTCAAAAGTGTCGTGTAATTGTGAAACATATAACTGTCCCTTTCATGGACACTGTTCTTTCATAAGAGAGAAGAGTCCCAACCTTAGGGCTCCATGCTTCATTTATTGTTCGACGAAACTTTGAAAGACAAAGAATAAACGGCACAGACACGCCTACGTTCCTTTTTGGCTTAAAGAATTTGACTACCTGCATGTTTCAATACAAAGAAATATACTAAAATATACGGTTCACTATGCATAATGTATGTAGATGGTACACGGACCTGTTTCGATTCATTTAAAAATTCCTTGAAGAAGTCGATATCTGAATATGTATCTATATTACACACATTGCATGTTCAATCGCTGCTTGGAATCGACTTTTGAACGTTTATAACCGCTAGTGGTTCTATAGAATCTATGAAACCGATTTCGTTTGCTTAAATTAAAATAAATGAAACTATTTTCTTTATGGCTCATAGCATGATCAAGGTATTTATTTGAGTTTTTTATATGGTAGAATAGCTGCATTAAATTCGTTGCGGGGCCCAAGACAAGTTAGCTTTCCCTCGGGTTCCTGGGTTTCACTGCTCAGAGTCATTACGATGCTCGCCGCTGTGGATCCAGGCTGCACAGGAGTTACAGTGGTGGGAGTGAGAGGTGGGCAAATACCCGAAAAAATAGCTGCATTTTGCTCTGATATTGTAGTTTTTACCAACAGCGACCATTTACCGAGATTCCCAATAGCACTATTTGTAGGTATATATCAACAAAGGGACCATGGTATATATCAGAACACAGAATTCCGTGACAAACCTTTAATGACAATAAAATGTTGTGGTAATCTGTTAAAGTGTTTGATATACATAAAACAAATGAAATGCTTCCATTAATAAATATATTTTGCTAATATATTGCCTCTGACAACAAATTCTATTTTCTGCTACTAATAAAAAAACTAAAAACAAAAGAAGCACCAAAATCCAATCAAGATGCAAATAAAATTAATTTAAATTCATCGATGCACATTAAAGTCTATTCGCGAGATTCGTATTTCAATTCACACTAGCAACACTTACACTATTACTAAACGGGTTCTTTCCACGATTATTATCAATTGAGCGATCCCGATATTTCGGCACTGTTTCAAGCGCCATGATCACGGGAAGACTGAAGAACTGCGGGTAGGTCATTTAAGAGCAGACAAATCTGTCTACCCTCTTTCTCGTTCGTTTGCCGCTACAGTGCTGAAATATCGGGATCGCTCAATTGAAAATAATCGTGGAAAGAACCCGTTTAGTAATAGTGTAAGTGATGTAGATAACCGCGAGTGTTTAAAGAAATTTATCACACTAGCAAGTTTTCACGGGCCGCAATAACACATTTATCAGTTCAAAAACAAAAAGTAATAAACGTTAGAATTTATCGTTTAAAGAGTCGAGTTGTCGTGACTCATTTGGAATATATTATTTTAATTGATTACAACCGGCCGACGGCACGACTTTAGAAATAAAATTTGATCTATATTTAGAGGTGGCACGGGTCAACTCTTCAGTAACATGCGATGCTTTGTCTTAATATACTTTCGTTTAACATCGATATTGTCGTATGCAGTTTGTAGAACTCGGTATTGTTTTTTGTGTTTGAATTATAATTGAATGCGTTATTTATTTAAATTAGACAATTATGAGCGTGATTTACTGAAGTCGTTTACCTATTGCTGAGCAATATTACAGAAATCTACGACTAGGTTCACGATATTCTGCCTACTAACAATATAGGCTATCAATTTCCAAATACTTCCAACAAAAACTATATGAAAACAGCAATTCCTCAAGTTCTAGAGGCCCTAAAGTATCGAACAAACATCTGTCGCTTGACATACGTAAAGGTCGCGGCTTGAAGGGCGTAGATGAATGAGGCAACGCAGACCCGGACCAAGCCCGGGGGAGGGACGCGGGGGGACACATTTACACCCCCACTTCGCAGATCAACAACCCCGAAACCTTAATCAAGATAAACTGAGCGAACATCCAGTAAGGCGCAGGCCGAACAAATTTTAATTAGCAAATGGAACCGGTGGAAAAGAATCTCACACAATCCATCGTATGGAGATTGTTTTGAGAATCGCCGGATCAAATTGAACGCATATTATTGAAATTGGATTTACTAACAGTTTCGAATGCGAGGATTTTACGGGAAATTCTCATCAACGATGTCGATTAAATTGATTCGCAAACTTGGTGAGAAAATTCTAGTGAAATGTTAAATTCTGAAAACGTGTTCAATTATGCTGCAGGATATTAAAATCTCTAACGGTTTTAGTTTATTCTAACATTGCTAACTTGGCCAATGAATCTTCTTCTTATATATAAAAATGAATTGCTGTTCGTTAGTCTCGCTAAAACTCGAGAACGACTGAACCGATTTGGCTTATTTTAATCTTGAAATATTCGTAGAAGTCCAGGGAAGGTTTAAAAGGTGAGAAAATTTCCTTATGTGACGCAGACGAAGTTGTGTGGGCCAGCTAGTATAGTAATAAAATTGACCAAGTAGCAAATAATGATATAGCCATTTATTTATCTTCGCACTGAAGTGTATGTACTTCAAAGATATTGCACGAAAATGTCATGTGAGTGAAACAAACGAACCGGTTCGAACTAGTTTAATGATCCAAGGGACGAGTTGGTTCGTCATCGTTTCGTGTTAATTTATTCTAACGTGGTTTTTTCGCACGCTCGCCCGGTTGTGACCGCGGTTCACTCGAGATATACGGTAGGGTTCGCCCATCTATCTACCTGGTACAATTTCCGGTTCGCATACCAACCGATTAAACTGCACCGATGAGATTTTATTAAAATAAAAATTGTATTTTACAAACACACTTTTTTTGGACCACAAAATCGTGAATTTGAGTGTCATATTCTGAAATGAAGGAAAAATGTTTGGAATTGTTTTAACCCTTGGATTTAGAAACGTATAATATCAATCTTAATATATATATTTCTTGTGTGCGTGTGTATGTGACTGAACTCCTCCTAAACGACTGGACCAATTTTGATGAAATTTTTTGTGTGTGTTCGTGGAGATTCGAGAATGGTTTAGATTTACAGTTTGGTCTGGAAAATGTGACGCAGACAAAGTTGCACGGGCCCGCTAGTAGTTTTATAATATCATTGAACTGCTCGAATAAAACAGAATCTTTCAATTATTGATGTAATCAGATAACTTTCATGGAAGACGTTCTCTAGAAATTACCTTCGCTTTATGATGGACTGTTAAACAGACCGCGATCTTACTGAAGCAATTTACGAGCGGCCATGAAAGAAAGCTATTAAGAAAACCTGACCTTATTCCTGTTCAGAAAACATATTTATAATAGATCACTCTTAAAGTTAATGTACTTTCAGCGATCCATTTCAGACGAGACTCATAGGGATAAGAGTTGCACTTTTACGAGCGTATAATCCAACGGAGAAACATTCGTTTTGGAAACGTAACTTTCGATACATACGGAATTTAAATGGGCTTCCTGCAGAGTATGGTTCCAAGAAAAATTGAAAATAAACTAAGTATAACACGACCGGCGAAGCGTGACTCCCGGGACACGATCAACGTAGCTGATACCGAACGCCTCTACACATTACAACGGACGGGAGTGGTATCATAGAAACATATCGAATAAATATAATATACATGTACGAGATAAGAAATAATTTCATAAAAATAATCAACTTCTTTATATTTATAACACACAATATCTTCATCTGACTTTATTTTTTAAAATCACTAGTATTCCCATTACCGAGCATATCCTGCATAATAAACTATATTGCTTCTCAGAAACTTGGAATGTTCAGTAGGGAATGTGGGCCTGTCAAAGGACTATGCGGTGTCGAATTAGGGACCACGTTTTGTCTACGTTTAATTTGACTGGGTACCTGTAACAAACCAGTTTGTGGTACGTTCGTAGAACTCCATCGGTATCTTTTGTATCTACAGACCCGATACCCATTCGCGTTTGAAACGTTTTAGAGATTTACTACATAATCACTCACAATAAAACGAGCGATAGCTTTCACACCTCAGTCAAGATGATCCGGAACCGAAACCGATCGATGAGTAAGCAATTTTGGAAAATCATTAAACCATGTTGCACGTGAGAAGTCTTGAAAACGAAATTCAGTGAGTGGCCAGTGTGGCGTGACGGAACGCAGTTTGAAGGTTCGATATCACTAACAGAAACCACAAGTCTATCGAGAAACGATGTTGAATTACATGTGTGGGAACATCGAATCGGTAACGAGTTCATGCTGACCACTTAACTTGATAGGAACTAATCTAATGCGAGAGCCATTTCCAAATATCCAATTTATGTTTGCTGTTGAATATCAAATGTGCAGTTTTGATACGTATTCACGCATGCATACGTTTGCGTTCCAACATCCCCTCGCTTTAAAATATTTCAATGAAAAAGCAACGTGTTTTTATTTCTGCGGACCTGGGGCAGGACCGATTTTATGGTTGCGGTGAACGCACCCCTATAGGCCATCAAAATGATAATTCACTTCGTTCATATTAAAGTCAGTGTTTTCGACATGTAAGCATTACGTGTTTTAAAAGTAATGTTGTAGGAAACCACATACATAGAGGTTCCATGGCATACGGGTTCGTTCGGCTAATGGGCGTGCGACAGACAAAGTCTCGTCCCTGTGGAACTAATGACCACTCGAAACGAGAAAATTACTGCGCGCCGTCGACCACATAGAGCGGTCGAGTCACGAACCAGTCGTTCAGGGCATATGGAAAACATTAACTATTTTGATTCTTTAATTCCTAATGCGTGACGCGGTCACGATTTTAACGGCCTTTTATAATCCTACTATTTTATGTCCAACATTTGGATTTAAAGATAAAGAAATTGTGTTTTATAGCAGTGTCGGGAGTCTAAAGGAGCACAAAAAGCGAGTGTAGGACTTAATGCCAGCTGCGTCGGGTGCGGTGACCTCATCCGCATCTGCTGCACGACTGTTTGGCTTCATTTCACACGTAACGACCACAAATCCACTTCCATTTTTGTTTCTACCATTAAAGTAATACGCTTTTGTAGTGGAACAATAAAAAGGATCTACACCTGACCCATCAGGTTTGTGGAGGGTAAAACGTAATTTGATCGACAAGGTTCATTTTGTTTGGGGCTAACAAGGTTCAATATAATGAAACGTCAAGCTTAAATTTATCTTGACGATCAATCAAAATGTCTTACTTTGATTTGGTTTCTTGGATAGATATATCTTTCAATCGCATCTTAAAGTTTGAAATAATCCTTAGTAAAAAAGGAGTGTGCTGGGTGCGACAATAGAGCACTTCGATATTTGTGTTATGTTGGTTTTATTCCGAATTCTTTTGAGATGTCGTGACAAAAAATATCTTGGTACCGAGACTCAAACGTTGTTCTGCCTTGAAAACACCTGATTAAACCTACCTCAACACACAAAAAATCAAAATCTGTTGAGATCTTCCACAACATGCCTTTAACAATCTAGGTTCTCTACCTATCATTTTTTTTATTTCAGCATACAAACTAGATGCATCCGTTCTAGAGCATTCCACCGTCCCATGAATTTCTAAAGTGCGCATCAGTGTATGTTACATCCAGTAGAACGAGTGTCTATTGTGAGACAGTAGAAACCTTACACCTTTGTAACTCTATACCTGGAACCCGGACAGAGCATCGATGAGGCCGGTTTTACTGTCTCTAGACCTGAAAATACTGCCTTTGTTACTTAGACCAGGAAGTGGTTTCTTTGCTACTTCAAGATAATAGAATAAGGAACAAGAAAATTGGTCTGGAACATCTGGAAAATTGTATCATGTTAAGTGCGTCTTTGTACAGAAGGTAATGGCGTACGTGTGAGACGATATTGTAATTGATTTTTGTTGTTTCTTTGGTTGGTACTATTTCACATTTAGCAAGCTTATGTGTATTATTAAAACTCTAACTATTTTCTCTCATAGATGGTCAAGAATTAGGACTAAATAAATATACAAAGCCCTTTTTGTGCCAACAAGCATTTAAGCTGTCTGATTGTAATTTCTGTTATCCAAAATGTTTCCTCATCAGTGAACGTTAACTTTTACCGTCCATTTCGACCACAAAGCTTAATTACCTGAAACAAAAAATACGATGGAGTTTAATTTCAGTCATTAATTAACATCGTTAAATGAGTAAGGGCGTAAATCGTACAGTTTTATATCGATCAATCACAAAGGTATTACACACAATTAAAATTGGTTTTTGTAAGGAAATGGAAAACAGATCGTATACAGAAATAATTAAATTAGATATTATGTTGATGAACTTGATTACCAAAACAAGTGTTAGATTATAAAAGTAAATAGCATTTCCTACTTATAGACTGTTTTAGTTATTTCAAAGTTCAGCTTTACTTAAAACTCGCATTTAAATACGTAATGCAAAAACTTGGAACCTTTTAAGATAATTGTGCGGACGTCTGAGTTTTGAAATTCGGCACAGTTTGAGTTTGGTTTGAAAAGGAGAATACTAATATTTATTATGGCATGAAATGTTAGTTCCCAGTTAAATGGTTTTAACCAATATCAGGGTTAAACTATTATTACAACAATATATTCCAAGTCTTCTACAAAACTTGACAATCTATATTTGTTAGACCCCCAAGACAAGTTGTCTTTCCCTCTAATTCTTAGGTTCGAGCTCAGAGTAATTAAGATTGGTTACGTTGTAGATTCTGGCTACACAGAATTCACAGGGATGAGAGTGAGAGGTTTGCAAATACCCGATTCAACGAAAGTAATTTTGTCTTAAATTCTAAATTGGAAATCCAAATCGAAATGAGTATGAGGCTAAGACGAATCATTAATTCGTAGTCACGAAGAGTGCGAATGCAATCACGGGCGGGAAGCTCATTCCGTGTGCATCTCCGGGAGCTACGAGCAACGAGACCAGTTAAATTAAGCATTCCCAACGTACTAGGCGATGCATGGGAACGTGCCATAGGATATTTAGTTACAGAAGTAAAGACATTTCATGAACAACATACAAGATTTCAGCGGTAACCACTTACAGAGCAGTAAGCTTATGCTGCAATAACAAAAACTCACATAAGAAGAAATACAGGTTTAGATTGGTCGCGCGTTGAATAGTTTGATGTTGTCGAAAACATTTCACGATTTTAAAATTACAGGATGGTCATCTTAAAATAACTAGTAAACAGTAATTTTAAGATTTTTCTAGGTAAAATTGCTTAATAATATACAAGGTGTTGAATGTATTTAGTTACGTCCCACTTGATAAGGTCGATAGTACAAAGAATTTAAGTATGTTAAACTTTATAGGGCTAAGTGACATTACCAAATTTTGAGTACTGACCATAATGATAATCGCGCTTCGATAAAACCTCGAAGCACTTGTCAAGAACATCCACAAGTATTTAGATTGCTTTCTGTATCATTCTGTGTAGCCAACAGATCGCATCGATGCACCATCAATTCAATCCGATAAAATAAGACGACTCCGTAATGTATAAACGAACATTCGAATGTGGTCTCTTTTTATTCAATTTAAAAGAAATTGAAGGGAAAATGTTGGAGTAAAATAGTAAGATTTTTTTTTCTGAATATGAGGTTAAAGTCTGACTTTGTAAAATAAAACAATTTTGTTAACAAACTTTATAAGGATATTTCTCACTCAAATGTATATTTCCTTTCGGCAGTTGTTCTCAGAATCAAGGCTTATTATGAACTGATGGTAAAAGAAGGAAGTTGAAAAAGGTTTTTTATGTAAACCGATTAGGTACAACAGTTTTTGTTGATGACTTCTAAAGTGTTTTCGAAATTTAATTGAAATTAGAAATGAGAGATTTTAATTGAAGTAGTAATTAATATCACCTCGCTCGTAAAACTAAGATAGATATTTAAAAATATTTTAAAACGTTATTTACGAGAATTTTATTGCATCGTCGAGTTATTCGTAGGAAGAACATAATTTCAAATACACTTTTTGCGGGATCGTGAATTATAAAATAATCGGATTGTAGTCCTATTATGAAATCATAGATATTAAAAGATGCGACATTGCAAATGAGCCTTATTTATAGAGTACACCACAATAGCTTACCAATAACTTCTAAAAGCTTATAACGTAGATAGAAAATACAAAAAAAAATAATTCAAAATATATCAACACTAAATTCTGTACGTAATGGCGTACTTAAAATTCGATATGGGTAGCGTAAAACACATTTTTCTGGGCGGCGCGACCGATCCCGGGGGCTTCGATAAACCCGACACTAACTTCGTTTTAGTACATCCGGGTCCCTCGGAGATAAGTTTAATTTAGCTAATTTAGTTCTAGTGGAACCCTGGGAGGTGTGGATGTGGGTCAACGGCCTGATCACTACAATTTGGCGAGAGCAATGATATCATTCTGCGTTTGAACGTCGCAATTTCTGGTCATATAACGGTTTCAGACACACGAGCACCTTTGAAGTGAAATTTCCCGTAAACCTAATACTAAGTACAGTTTCACATTGAATGTTGTAAAATATTTTCGTCTTATTTGAGGTTTAAAAATAATTCTGTACGGTAGGCATGGCTTTATTAGTTGGATTGTAGACTGGTAAAATCTAATTTACCTACCGATCGTTAAAAACACACTTTTAGTAAAAAGATACGCACTAATTCCTAGTTTTGACAAGACGAATTGGGAGTCCATAATCGTGGACTTGTTCTTAAAGTTTAAATACCATTTAAGATAAGTTTCAACAGCGGAATTACGTCGCACTGATAATTTACTAACAATGAGTACCGTTATTTTGTGATATTCACGCTGTATAAACACGGCTGAGTCCGCCGGCCCCGCAGGAAGGCCGTATTTTGCAATGCTGCAGGTAGGCAATTTGACATTGTGTGTAGTTTCACATGAGGACCGAAAACGGAAGCTTGGGTCTCGCTCTTTGCATACAAAACAGAACGTGACAGAGAATGGCCAGCTAAACGTGTCGTTGGTTAAATTTTTGCTGCCATAGCTCTAGTAGGTATATAAATAAATTAATAATCTATAAATTTAACTGAAAACTTGAAGAACTTAAGAACGGCTAAACCAGTTTGGCTAATTTTGGAAATCAAAGCAACATCAACATTATTTCGTTATATGTGATGCCGATGAAGCTGCGCTAGTAATAAATTAATGTTTTTTTTCTTTTCTACTATTGATATTACTTCAGACAAGACTTCAACAGTTTAGCGTATGAATGACCAGAAAGTAGTGGCTGAGAAAAATGAGTGCTTTTAACTAAATTGAACAGAATTAGGAATGAGGAAAGTCTAAAAGGAAATTTAAAGTCTGTGAGAATTCGTAACAAGTTGTGAAGTAGAGGTTTTATATAGACTTTAGAAGAATCTATGATAATGTATAAAATGAATCATAAATTAGAAATAAGAAAAATAGGTAGTTAAATAGCAATGTGGTATGATTTTTCAAAAGATTATAAAGATTTGTGGTGTGACCGATGACGCATATCAGGACAGTAATTTATATTTATTTATTTATACATATATTATTATATATTAAATAAATTATATTTAGAAGATAGAATACATATTATAACGTTTGTCAATCGATGATCGAATAATACCAGATCCTTGTAAAAGTAATATATTGCTTGGAATTATAATCTAACACTATTAGCTATAAGAACAGTAAATTAATTTGAAATAACCGTTTTATTTAATAACTAGTCGTTAGGTGCAGTTCTACAGTTTACAATGGTATTAAATTAACTCCGTTTTAATTATAACAGTTACGTTTATTGTTTTATTTTCCTTGCGTATAACTGTGTGTTAAACATAATCTATTTATATATTAACTTGTAAACAGATATAATGATTTATGACTATATTTTATACTTTATATTTTTTCTTGCCATGAAGGCAGTGGCCCTGATCGTAAGTGGTTACCGTCGTTCATGGACCTCTGCAATGTTAGAGGACACTTCGGGGCCTTTAAAGGCTTTCTTATCTTGATAAAAAGGTTATGTATCTGAATTATAAATGTCAAACCATTTTAATAAGTCTAAGATGCAAGATCAAATAAGTACCACATTACAAATTTAATAAGAATGAAAACATGACTTTCTTAATTAACTTCTTAAGTATTCCAGGTACTTAATTTAATAATAGAGTATTACAAAATGACATATCTGTATTTTGGGTATTTGTAGTAATTAAACCTCGAAATGTGCCACTCGGCATTTTAAAGCCGTTTCTAAGAATGCTAACATTATGTTACAAAACAGACGCACCAAATTTTAATTATTACTTTAGCAGACTAATAAGCTTATGAGTTTTTGTAATAACCATTTCTCACTAAGCTATACAAATTAATAAAATACTCCTAATAAAATAAACTATAAGACAAAATAAAATTAACTAATACCCTTGAGCAAAAAATTGTCGAACACATATCAGCAGCGATGCCATTGAAAAGAATACAACAGAAATAATGACATCCTTAGCTATCCTTAAACATTTTCCTGTAACACCGTTTTAAAAGAACATGCTGTTATCCTTAAATAATACAAGATATAAAAATTAACAATGATAAAGTGAACAGAGAAATGTTCGTTCATAAATTCGATTAGCAAGTGATTGATGTATCGTGGCCCAGAGGAGGGCAGAGGGCGACGCCGTGTGCGGTCCCTCTTTTTGCGTCAAACGCACAATAGACTCCTAAGGGTGAGACGGGCCTACGTGATCAATACTAAAGCGAAAAATACTTTCGTTTTCGTGTCCAAACACTACCAAATCGATTAGGAATTTCTAGAATACTAACGAGGTTTAACGGTAGATTAGGCAATAGTTAGCGACTTTGAAGGGTCCCTGGTGTAACAAAGCTTCTTGAGCGAGGATTACCGTACCAGACTAGCGGTAAACCAGAGACAAACAAATGTTTATATTTTCATCCATCCATTTTAAAAAGATAGGAGAGGTATGATATGCTTCGAATAGCAAGCGAATTTGCATTTAGAACCGTTCTCAAATACTCAAATCTACGCTTTACACAAAAAAATACACTTCTAAATATCACAATCTACGATCTCTACTATACCGTACGTCCCGTATCCGATAGACAGGAACACATGACATTAAAAAGAAATTAATGAATAGCAGGAAATTATAATTTATTTCCATTTCAAAGGTAGGGACCGGATAAAGCGTCTAAAGCGGGTCTCTAAAGCCCCCGGGTGCGACTGGAAACAAAAATTATAGCGGAGTCTCCCCCACCCCACCCGCCGAGCGCCCGACTCGAGGTAATTTACGAAATCTACTTTAAATGGAATAATATGCTTAATTGCATTTAAAATCGTATATGACGAATGCACTATTAAGCTCTGTGGCTGTCAAATGTCACGTATGATCATAACGCTAATTTTGGTTAGTTCAAGTTAAGTCGTTAAGCGGAATATCCCCGTATATTTGGCATTGCAGAGGTTCACTTACGATCAAGTAGATAGTTGACTCATCTGACTGCACGGAAGGTTCGTGATTTGTCGTCCTGGAATTGGAGTGTACTTGTATCCGAAGAAAGAGGTTGAGGCGCCTTGCCTTGTAATCACAACAATAAGTTACGTAATCTACTTTTGCATTATACAGGGTGTTGGTGCCCGGTGAAACAATACTTTGAGGGCTTAATCTATATCACATTTCAAATCATATACACATACTTTTGAAACGGAGATAATTACTTTATTTTCCCATAAAAAGTTGAAAAAATATTATTTTGTATTATTATTGACAACCCTACCCTGACCTACATTTAGCGTGCTATATCTATTTTCACGCACACAGGCGCATGTATCCCGTTTAGAATGTGATTTTTGTCCCGTGTATTATTACAATATTCTATGATACAAGAGGTGAGTAGCCGGCTTAAGTCTTTAGCTGTTGGTGTAGGTCAGTACGGTAGAGTTGATCATGCACAAATTTACACGTAGTTTTGATTAGTTATAACTTATGATATATTATGCCTAGAAAACCCAGACTTGGTGGATGGCTTCTACATCAAGTATACTATTTGCTGTGAAAGTATTGTTTCATCGGATTTTAACACCCTGTATAACTTTTATTTTATACCATAGTACAGCCATCATAGTATCTATAATAATTTCTTGAATGTCTAATTTATGTGCTTGAATAAACTTGTAATATCTCGTATACATTTTTTATTGGCGCCCTGAGAAAGTTTCGAGTCACTTGTTCCCGCTAGCAGCTACCGGTTAGGGTAACAAATAAAGGTCAACTTTATATGTTACATAGCAATATAAAATAGCAATGATCCGTTTACAACTATTCTGACGGAACACTGACCACTGAAAAAGTGTAAGAAACACAAAGGTTTTAAGTAAGTGTGTGTGCCCTATTGTGTCCCCAGGAACTGCAATCGTCTATGAGAGACGCTAACCACTCATTACCAGATAAGCCGTAGGTTAACCTACGATGCAATAAAGAACAAAATAGTAATCACGAAACGGTTTAATTAGAAAATTTGACAAAGAATACAACACTACACCTACCTATTATTATGTTCAAGACTGTAATTTTGAGCACACATCTGAAGGTCGGTTTAAAACCATGATCTCATTTCTCCACACATTGCAAAAACTACCGTTAAACCTTTCACCATTAGTGCACAATTAGTTCATTATGAAAAAGCGGTAAATGCAATAAAAAATAAACTACTGTTCTCAATGGAGTAATTTTGATCCTTATTAAACTTAAATAGGAAGTACAATATCTTATAATCTTTGTGGTGTAATAGTTAGTAATCACTAAAATCAAATCATGTGAAGATACTTATTATTTACCCTTTGTTCAATCAAATAAACTGGTACCAACTAAACATTCTTCAAATTAATTTGTCTTTTGATATCATGCAATTTCAAAACTACATCTAGGTTATATTGTTGAGTCGTTGAAGGTACTCTTTTTCTATATCGGCTAACACTTATCGCACTAATCAAATAGCGTTCTACGTGTGTGTTCGCGATAATATATCGGCCATAACTTCGGTAAAACACGTGCGGTTCATGCCAATAACCCGAAATATAAACAACTATCTCTTGATAGCAGCTGAACGGGAACAACGGACAAATTAAAAGTTTTCAACTGTTTTTATATGTAGCATACGGTGTTTTATGACGCATGGAATAGGATGAGATGTATCAGTATGGGCTTCAACAAGCATGGATAACAAAGGTCAGCACACACAACACAAAAAAAAAACAGTTTTCCATATTACAGAGTAAGTAACTTTATTAAACGCTACATAAGTAAATCTAAACCGAATTTATCTCGTCATCGTCACCAATTACTTATATGAAAAAAAAAACATCCAAATTGCTGACACAAATAAAAGTTACGCATTGTAGAAATAGCCACATGCCATTCGGCAGGCTGTAAGCTCGGTTTATACACAAGTTCAATCTTAAGTTCAAGTCAGCTCACCGCATAGGTCCAATCAATTTATAAAATCAATGTCCGTGGTGCTTTTCTCAATTCTGGCGTAATGCTTTTTCAATCTTATTTTATTGTCTCCCGCTTTGCGAGAAGGGAAGTCGAAGCTCATGTTTTCCTACTCCTTCTATCATCTTCTGATTAAATTCGTTGCGGAGCCCAAGACAAGTTAGCTTTCCCTCAGGTTCCTGGGCTTCAATGCAGAGTCATTACGATGGTCGCCGCTGTGCATCCTGGCTACACAGGAGTTACAGTGGTGGGAGTGAGAGGTGGGCAAATACCCGAAAAAAAGAAAAAAGTTCAAGACAGATACTGGTCTTGTTAAGGATCAGTTACATTAAAGAAGAATGTATTATTCATACAGCGTTGTTTACATACCTGAATTGAATCAGCTCAATCCATAACGGATACAACGAACCCAACAAATTAAATCGAATTAAAGGAACTAAAACAAACAGAGGTTTGCAGACAATGGTCATGATTTTGAAAGAAAATTATATTAACTATGCAATATATTATGTATACAGATTTATATAATACTGACTGTGCCTACGTCACAAAAAGGATTGTAGTGATTGTTTCTTTCTTCGTATTCTCTTTCTTTATATTCGCATGCCACGTTTGCCGCAGTAACAAATAAAAAGATGGCTAACAGCGGCACAGACAAAAACAATTGAAAGACGCACACTTCGGACCACATACTTCTTACTACCCATACATAATTTCATTTTACTTGAAGTAGGTCCAGTTCTGGCCTTCTATGTTTTCTTTTATAAAAAATAGACATGACCAACTATGTTTTTTTCATTTACACTACGAAACCCTAAAAACGGGTTAATCGCAATAAACCTTTTAAATTGTTAAGAATTTCGAGCATGCACGCAGACGGACGCAGCAAAGCTCGTACATATATCAGTGCGTTCTATTTCCAAGTTTGTGCGTTGCAAATCCACGGTCCGAATGTCAATGGCACGTAAGCGTGTGTCCACACGGACGTACAAAGTCAATAAATTATAGGTTGACTGAACTTACGGAGAACACACACGACGACCAATTGATCTACTAACAACAGGGTCTTGTTACAAGATTTTAGAAACTATTTTGCATGGCTAGTTTCCTATGTAAGGTGAAATCACAGTATTATTTCTTAACATTTTTTTTTTGGTTGGTTTGTTGTCTTCAAAACTAAAATACCTAATGATACTAAAATCGGGGTAGAATGCATTTCGAAATTACTCCTATTATACTACTAAATAGCTAAAGGATCAAAGACAAAGAATTAATTACGAAAATCAAAAACAGCGACGCTTCTCACGCAGTCAAAGCGTCGCCATATTTAGATTAAATAGCTGCCAACCGAGATTTCCAAAAATGTTGTATTTTGACTAACGTATTTAATAAGCATTTACGCACAAAACTGATCACACGGTAGTGACCCAGACACAACCAATTTTAAACACATTTTTAAATTCTTTAAGATTAACTGTTGATTGGAAGCGTTCATACCTATAATTACACACACCTATAATTGTACAATCCTTACGGCCTCCCGCGATACAGGCCTAGCCTAGTGCGGGGGCCATTGTTGAACTCCTTATGTAAATTAGTTTTATGTTTGAAAATAAATTATTTGTATTTGTATTCAGTCATAATCAGTCACGTGATCTGACAAACTTATGCAGCTGAAATACATACAACCAATATGCAGCTGAAATACAGTTTCTACAGACATTGTAATAAGGCCCCAGATGCGTCTGAAACGTAGCAAATTTTGAAAGAAAGCCAACATTCTAGCTCCGTTATTACGGGTACACAATTGATTGATATAACGCTACCCTAGATTTTCGTTTTCGTTCGCTGCTCTAATTGGAACAACGTTAACTGCTAAGCAATTGATTGGTTATTTATAGTTCAGCGGCGCAAGAGATTCGCTGTACTGAGAAGTGGAACGTAAACGTGTTAATGTAGCATTATTTTACAACCTCTGCTGACTATCTATCTATATTATGCTGCTGTTATCTGAGGATAATGAAATAGACTTTTGAAAAATAAATCACTTTTCCTGCACAAACGTATAAAAAGCACACAACAATAGTTCAGCGTTAAGTCTTGTTCCTTAAAGAGCCTTTTGTTCTACACTTTAAGACAGTCCATCTCTAGTCTTATAGATCTCTTGTACTTGAATTCGATGAGGATTTCAATCCACTTATAACTTCAGCTCTTTATCATACTTCGTTGCAATGACCTTGAGAATCGTTGCTTTACGAACAAAAGCAGTTTATAACCGTCTTCAGGGTCATGTATTTCTGTATAAAAATTCATCAAATTCAGTTCAATGATCGCCACAACGACCTGTCCTGCTCTGCCCACATTTAATGTTTTCCCGCGCACATAATTAGGTCGTCAGTCTGTATTGTGAAAATAATTCATCCATGCATCTTCTATTTTTCTTTTTATAACAGACAGAGAAGCCTATATTCTTTATTTTTACATTAATACTAATACAATCACGCTTACTTTTAAACCACCAAGTGAAAAGCAGCTACCGTCCCTTAATTGTCTAGAAATTTTCAGGGACATAAAGAATTCGCTACTTATCTCCAAAACTTGAGGTACATATTTCTAAGTCGCATATCATAGTGCTTTATCATCTCATTATTTTGACCTTATTAGTTACCCAATCCTCTTGGGATAACCTTGAGCTCCCAGATAACAGCTATCCAAAGTTACCACGTGTCAGTATTTCAACTCTCACGAAGTACCACAAAGATTATAATAATTACACTCAAAATATAAAGTAAACATTTCGGTACCGAAGAGATACGATGTTCGCTCAAAACGTGACTTTAAGCACATTAGTTTGTATAAACATACACGTGCAAGAACCGATTTGGACTGTTGTAGTTACCGATATAGAAACAGACCTTCCGTGCGTTTTCCTTACATGACAAAAACAATACTTAAACTAGCTAAGGTCAGGTCATTGGGGCACATTACCTATTTATATTTTATACTGCTTTTCTGAAAGCATTTATATCATAGCACTCCGAGAATACCGAAAATCCATCTGTCTATTCCAAATCCAAAATTGCTGCAGGTAAATCTTAACAAGAGGGGAATGTAGAACATGGTCATATTTTGTAGGCACCAACTAATACACGATAGTGTACCGGGTATATCACAGTGTCATTGTCCTAACGTCCGAAAGGGCTAGGTTTAGCTTATTGAGAAGTCAGGCTAAGTTCAGCAGACTATATTGCGTCAGAATCGACATGCTATTTGAAGTACTTCCAAACATTAACTATTTTCAACCCAGAGTCCTTTTATGTAGTTTATATTACTTGTAATGCGTAATAGGAACCATTACAATATTTTATTCTATTATTAATATCTGGATTAGTTTTAGACTAATTGAATATAAACTTATAAAGTGATTACGACTAAGAACGTGTCCATCGACACCATTCTTATTGTCTCTATTGTTAAACTAAAAACACAATGATCGCGTGTTCTCAGAATCGTGGTTTGATTTTAATATATTAGCACCTTGATGCACTATTGCGATGATTTCTTATTTTATTGATGTCTAAATACATTCAAAAATGTAAATTATATGGGCGCATAAAGATCGAGGCGAAGCTGGCTTCTTAAATATAATGAGATGTTCATCTCAACTGGTATGTGAAAACGAAATTGTTATAAGTTGTGGTTCTTTAAAAAATAATGTTTATCTGAGTTCACATTAATCATTGAATTCAACGTGAACCGTAGTTTGAAACTTAAACTCGATCCTAACAAAGATAAAATACTTTCGAACACAATGTTCCGTTGTTTTATCTCGGTGTCAACGACCGTCCTTCATATTTCTTCTGTACGTACTTTTCAGAGTAGGTAATGTGCCATTTTTAGGAGCATATCACGTAAATTTAGGTCAATGTCTTGTCACACTTAAGACGTAATTAAACTATCGCCTAAACAATGGACGGGACGAGGGCCAAATCACCTGCTTTAAATTTTTTTAACCTACATTTTTTGTTTTTAGGTCGTCGAATTTGTAGTTTACACAGTAAATCAACATATTTTATTAACGAATTCTGATAAAATTTCGGACATTTTATTGTGTAATCTATCTGATACTACCCATGTGGTATTTTTTACTGCAGAAATAATCGAAAACGTACCTACTCTAGATTTTTTTGTGTTATAACTTGTATCAAATATAGTGACTTTGACCGGGAATCGAAAGCGTTACTCGAGACAACAAGGTCGTCGACAGCTACACCTACAAGCTAAATGAAGATTTCATTTCTTTTCAACAATATTTAAATTTATTTCGGAGGGTTTTCTCTACATTAGGTCTATACCGAAGCCATTAACCACCAAATGAGTTAGTCCTATAGTCTTTGTTATAAACTGTTGCAATGAGTTGGCATAATCCACCACACAAGCCTCATAAGATTCATATAATGTATACAAAGCATTTTCCTTGCTTCGTAAAATCTAATAATATCAAACTGTACATCATTTTCTAAAACTGGAAACTGAAAAATATTTTAATTTAGTGTACATAATTTTCACTTGACATTGGCGAATCGTCCTGGGTGTTTAGAGGCGAGGTCCATGAAAAAAAAGGAAAGAAATCATTTACTGCATCCAATATTCAACCCAATTCTTTCAACAAAGTCTTGTTGTATTACTGTTCCTTACAATTCAGTTTGTGCACAGGATGAACGAATTGTTTGTGTGTACCATACAAAACTTCAGTATGTATGTATAGCCAGTCCCTACGCGTTATCGCATAAAATTTATCGCAACTCCATATCGCGGGACACGTTGCAACAGCACCTGTACGTGCCTACAATTACAATTGAATTCAATTTTAAAACTCGGGAATAATTTCATTATTTACTTGTATTTTATGACTGTTTTGATAGTGTTATAGGCTGCAACATAGCACTTCACTACTTCTCTTGAATAAGAATATCCAAGAATGCATACCTTAGGTTGAATCATTTTGGTAGTGTCAATGTTTTGTAAAGGAAAAGACGTTGAAATAGCCTCTAATATTGAAGTAATCAGGGTCAAGTGATTTTTAAATTTGGTTTTTCGTCTTTCACTTAAATAAGAAATCTGCTGCGGATGGTAATAACAAGCAATTTACAGTTTTCCTGGGTTTTGGTTGTTTACGAATATCAAGTTTCAGTTCATGCTTTCATCTTTTCTTTGTCCTGCCTCCCTAAAGAAATTTCTTTAAGCAATCGGACTCGTTTAACACGAATATTTAATAATTAATTATTTCCATTGCATGTTCGCGGCCGATTGGTGTATGAAATTGAATAATTTAATTATGTCACGTCGCGTAAGGTACGACGTACGTACGTGGTAAGCAGTCCACACGGCCGATACGTTTGTGTGACCCGGTTACCGGGCCGGTCGCCGGTCGCCGTCCGACCAACGTGGACTGGCGCCGTTATCTTCCACTTGGGACATCTGCACACGATTGCTACATGTGCTCTTAATGTACTTCTAGAATTTTTGCTGCTTTTCGGCCGCAGTTATTTCACAACGATCTATGTCACTATTTTTGGACATTTTTTTTTTTTTTTTTTAGTTGGAGGAAATCACCGGATCCCCGCCCGCCCCGCGGGCGTGGTATGTGGGAGTTGAACCGCACTAAAACCTCCAACCGCTCACACTCAGCGTCCGAACCCCGGCTGAGGCCAGAACCCAGCACGGGGTTATGAGGGACGGGGCGACGCGTTACGCCATGGGCACTCTTTCCCGTCGCTCCGTCCCCGGACGCCGAACCGGTAGCCGCCGGCGAATACGGCCACCGGCTCTCTCGGTCGGCGGGCTTTCCGAAGCCCGCCAAGATGGGACCGCGTGTCACCCTCCCACGGAATACCCCGCTGGGTCAGAACCAGCGTGGGTCGGGGAGTACGCGGTCTACCATCCCCCGGTTGCTCTGACGTAAGGGCGTGTTGAGCGAGACACGGCACCTTCTTGGGTCCCCGCTCGCACTCGCATGCGTTGGGGACCCGAAACTCTTAGGGGGCCAGAATCCGGGCCAGACCCCGGTCCCGACCCCCTGCTCGACGGCGGCGGGTTTCTGCGTAGAGAGAAGAGCTTTCTCTCACACGCCCCGCCGCCTGCTTCTGCGAGATGGTGGACTCGCAGAAGTCGAGCATCGCCTTCCAGGACTCGTCGCTCTCGAGCATCGACGCCACGACGCCCGGGAGCGACAAGTCCGGTCCTATTTGCATGACCAGGACACAACGCTGCCGCTCCCAAGCGGGGCACAGCGCGAGCGTATGCTCTGGTGTGTCCTGGTCACACTCTACACAGTGATGGCACCTCGTCGTCGGCTCTACCTGAATCCGGTGCAGATACCGACCGAAACACCCGTGCCCGGTCAGCATCTGCACCATCCAAAAGGTGAGGCGTCCCTTGCCACGACCCACCCAATCCTTTAGGACGGGGCGGATCGCCTCGACGGTCCGTAGACCCCAGGTGGGGTTGGCCAGCCGTCTCTCCCACGACTCCATTACGGACCGCCGAGATTGGACCTTCCGATCGCGGACCGCTTCCCGCAGGGGACGCACTACGCCCCGGGCGCGGAGGTCGCATCGCCAGCGATAATCGCCGCTGATCGCCTCCGCCTCCAGATCCCAGGGCGGCGTCCCCGCCAGCACACACGCCGCCTCAAAAGCGACGGTGCGGTACCCACGGATGACCCTAATGGCTACGATGCGCTGTGGCCGGCGCAGGCGTCGGGCAAGATTTGCCGGAACGCGAGGCTCGGCCCAGACGGGCGCACCGTACAGGGCCATCGAGCGCACCACCCCCGCATAGAGGCGGCGCACTGCGTGGCTGGGCCCCCCGATGTTCGGGAGCAACCGACCCAAATGGCCGGCCGCCGTCACCAATCGGGGGACCAGGTCCGCGAAATGGGCTCGAAAGGTCCAACGGCTATCCAACAAGAGGCCGAGGTACTTCAACTGCACCCCGACCTCAATCTGGACGCCTCCAACCATTATGTGGGCGTCGACTGGTAGCGCCGTCCGAGGCCCCCGAAACATCAGGGCCTGGGATTTGTTTAGCGCCACGTCGAGGCCCAACCTCCTTATTCTGCCGACGACGAGGGCCACCCCCGCTGTGGCAAGACGGGCAGACTCTCCGAAGTCATCCCCTTTCCGCGCACTAACTTGTACGGGCGCCCCCACGGGTCGTTGTCGAGCGTCTCCAAGAGAGCCTCCATGCTCCTTTCCTTGGCCTGCTTGATGGCCAGCCGCATGGCGCTCCTCGCTTCCGCGTATTCGCCATACAGCCGGGCCTCCTCCTCCGCGAACGCGACAGGATCGTCGCGACGCGCGAGGATGCGGCGGCGGTGTCTGGCGCACCGGCGCCTCGCCCGGACGCATACAGCACGAAGCTGCGCTATCTCGGGCGACCACCAGTACGCCGCTCTATCCGGAGGCCGAGGGCCGACCCGGGGCATCGAAGCATCACTAATGCGATGCATCGTGTCCCGGAGCCACAGCGCCTCGACCTCGACATCGACTGGATGTGGACGCATAGGCGTCCACGCCGCCACCGTGGAGGCTTCCACCAAGCGCTCCTTATTCAGGAGCTTCAATGCCCACCTGGGGAGTGACCGGGGTGCAGTCCCCTGGGCGACCGCGGTTGCCGTGGAGGCGGAAAGATCGAACCGGACGTACCGGTGATCCGACAAGGATTCCGCCTCCACCAACACTTCCCAACCGCGGATGCGTTGAGCGATGACAGAGCTCGCGAACGTTACGCCCACGATGGACTCGCCCTGCCACCGCACGCATGTCGCGACCGACCCTCTGTTCATGACACAGAGTCCGGCCGCGACCGCCCACTCTTCCAACAGCCTACCCCGAACGTCCGAGCGGGGGGACCCCCAAGCGACTGACTTCGCATTGAGGTCCCCCGCGAGTATCACAGGACGGGGAGCGGAGCGCTGAGTGATCGCTCCGAGCCCGTCCAGGAACTGCCCGAACTCGTGAGTAGGCCGATTTGGAGAGAAGTACACCCCGATCACGACGGTACCTTCTATCTTTACCGCGACGAACCCGGGTCCCCTGGCCACCATTTCCAGGGGCGGGATCGCCGCGGATCTCCTTATATGTATGGCCGCCAAGCCGCTCTCGTCCCCGAACCAGCAGTCGTCCGCTGGGGGAACAAAGTACGGCTCGGCGACCACCGCACTGGTCGCCACGGCGGGGTCCGAACCGCCGGCCGGTACTCCCCCGGCCGACTTCCTCTGTTGGCGCCGCTTGGCTTTGCGGCGCCTATTCCGTTCGGTGTTAACACCGGACGGGGAGCAAGCTTTGCCCCCCGCCCGGTGATCGGCCCTGCGCCCGGCCGCCGCGCACAGCGCACAGTGCGGCGCGGCCGAGCACGTGGCCGCTTTATGTCCGGTCTGACCGCAGCGGAAGCATAGCCCGCTGCGGTCAACAGTGCTGGTGCACCTGGCGACGCTATGCCCCGTGCCGAAGCATTTGAGGCATCGCCAGGCGCGCGGTTCAAGTAGCCGCACGTGGGCTGCGACCCAGCCCACGCGCAGTCTACCGGGGTCCCCAGCCGGCCTTCCGGGCGGAGGGGTGGCCAGGGAGTTGGCGGTCTCCAGCGGGCACCGCACCCAGACAGAGCTGGCCCCGGTGTAGCCTCGGCGAAGCTCGCCTACGGCCACATTCTCCGGGGCACACTTGCCCTGGGCAGCGATGGCCGCCACCACCTCCTCCCTGGTGGTGCAGTCATCCAGGCCGGTCACTCGCAACTCGGCCATCTTGACCGGCCTGTGCACTCTGACCTCCTCCTCCGGCCAGACGACCCGGAGGCCCGACGCTAGGCGGTCCGCGACGTCGCCACTGTCGGCGCCGCCTGGACACTCCAGCAATCGGGCCCCGTTGGCCGTATGCCGGATGCGGAGGCCGTCCTCCGCCCCTATCTGTGCCAAGTCAATGGCCGCGCGCGCCTTTGCCATGACGTCGGGGTACGTCATCCCCTTCGCCTGGCCGGCCGGCAACAGTGTCACCACCACTGCAGCCCGCCGCGGCGCGCGCGACTTCTTCTTGGTCTTCTTGTTTTTCTTCTTTCCGGCGGCGGGTGCTCGACCCGATTGGGGAGCAACCGCGGCCGCCGGAGTCGCGTTCGGGTTTCGGGCAGTCGGCGCTCTCCCCTGTTGGGGGGTGGCCTTGGCCGCTGCCCTCGTCTCAGTCGGTGGCTGTTGGGCCGGGGTAGCCACGACCCTGGCCCGTTTAGCGCCTTTCTTCACCACCTCCGTCCAGCCCTCGTCCATATTGGACGGGGCCGGAGGAAGTGGGCGAGGCTGTGGGGTTGGCGTAGCGGTTTTAACACCGCTACCCCCGTTCCTCTTTTTGTTCCGGGTCGGACCAGCTGGCGCTGGCGCTGGACCCGGGCGTGCATCCGGTGAGGCAAGAGCGACGGGACGCGGCGCAGGTGTTTTAGCACCGCGTAGGGCCGTAATTTCAGCCCTGAGTTCGGCAATCTGTTTGCCGAACTCCGCCGTCAGCTCTCGCCTAATGCGGGCAGCTATTTCGGCCGGCGACTCCTCGGCCTGTCGCGCTCTGCCTCGCGGCGTCGCGAGTTTTGCCCCCTTCTGCCCCGGCAGCCACTCGCCGTCGGCCTCCCTGGCCCGCGCCAGCGCCTTAGCCGGCGGCGTAGGGGGAGGAGGAAGAGGAGCCGTCCGCGGAGTACCCGTCGCCTCGCGTTCGGCCTCGGCCCTCTCGAGGGTCTCCACCTTTCCTTTCAGGAGAGCCACCTCGGCCCTCGACCTCTCCAGGTCCGTACGCAGCTCCGCGTCGCGGCTGATGGCTGCCGAGATGGCCGGCATAACCCTGCCAGTCTCTTTGGCCACCCGCCGCAGGACCTTTGCGTACGCTGAGTTCCCGGACGCACTAAAATACTTCGTGGCCGAGGTGGCCCGTCTTCTCAGAGCCTCGAGAACGACGACGGGGCTCTCCTCCAGCTCTCCATCGAGCTCCCCGTCCGTCGTACGAGCCGAGGCAAATGATGTCGTCGAGCGCGCCGGCGAGACGACCGTCCTCCTTTTCTGTCTCGGGGCAGCCCCGGCACCCCCCTTCGGCATCCTACCCGTCCTCGTTGGCTCGGTGTAGGACGTGGCCGTGGTGGCCGCCCGTCTGACGAGCCTCGCCTTCCACGACGTCTCGTCGTCGGAGGACTCGCTCGTTTCCGAGCTCCGGCGCGCTGCGGACTTCCGCTTGCGCCGTATGCCTCCTCTCTGCTCCCCAGAGCAGGCGTCGCTCGCGACGGTACTCGCGAGCGACGCCTGCTCCGGTCCTGCGCCAGTAGCATCCTCCGTCACGGGGGCCTGGTCGCCCACCCCCGCGCGGACCTCAGTGATGGACTCAACGTCCATCACCCACCGCGAAGCCGAGGGGATGTTCACATAAATGTGAACACGCTCAGCCTCGCGGTTGCTCGCCCGTCACTGTTTGGCACCACCCGGGGACCACGTGTGGGGTTAGCCTTCTAGGAAGGTGGTAGTCCCACGGACGCCAGTGACGGTGGCCCCCATTTTTGGACATAACGTAATTTCTAGATAGACCGAGCATTTTAAATACTTCTATTTCTTCCAAAGAATAGAGTCAAACATTTAGTATTAATATTTAGACATTTTTGAACTGTCCAAACTGGTAAGCTTTTCGAAACCTTTAAATTTCAGTAAACCACAGAAAATCAAAATGCAAGATTATTACGGATCATAAAATACAAAAATTTTGAAATTGCAAAAGTTTTACGACATGTTGTAAGGTGAAATTCGTTGAATATACGATTCCAAGTAAATGTTAATAAAAAATATGGTCGTGACAATCCAGTGCTGTTACAGACAGTTTGGTCATGGTTTAGTTTCATACAGTTTCTTGTCCTAGGTAAGTGGTCTGAGTCGCCGAATGAATAACTGACAAAAAATAGGCAAATGTTTTGGAAATGTGCAGAATATACTCGTTATAAAAAAGGCTCGATGACAGAATCGGAATGACGTCATCGTTTAAATACGTCTCGTAAATAACCTAATACATCGTTTTTATCATCCGAAAAACGTTCAATTAATATTTCTTATCTTCAAAAGTAAAACAGTTTTTCTTCTAAATTTCTTTGTCGTTGACGGAATTAAACTTTATGTACTTGCCATTTTGGTATTTTCAAGTTAAAAGAAGTCACAACTAGTATGGTTTTATTAATACATCAACTGTGAAATATCAGACTGAATGCTAAAATAGCAGGTAAAGCGAACCTATGTATTAGAATTTCGGGCGTCAGGTAAAAATCCCAAACTGCGATCCGAAATACGTCAAATGTTTTTGTACCTTTTGAGAACGAAATTGATTTCTTAAGGGTACTAGAATTTTAAGAGATTTTTTATTATTTTGTAGATGGTAAGCGGATACTAGTTTTGCCCCTTACATTGCAATTAAGAGAAGGTAACCGATTAGTGTTGGAGCATGTTTATTTTATATACAGCCTATTTAGTTGTGTTTGGCATAACGGGTGTGTTGCCGTTGCCATGAAAAAAGAAGAACAAGGATTGCCGCCAAAAATGAAAAATGTAAAATTATAAAATAAATTAATATTAATCGCAATCCCATTTTATTACATCTCAATCTTGATAGTTAGAATCCGCAACAATTCGGTGGCCCTGGTTAAAAATACCGTCACATATGGACCTCTATTTTAAGGAGGAGGTCGTTAACGTCATTACTCATTACAAGATGGACAAGTCTAACTCAGTGCTTTGTTAATGTGCGTATTCCCTTTGTTCTTGTCACATAAAGGACGTGTTCGGATGAGTCAAGTTTTGTCTGTGCAATTAGACACGACACGCTGGGTGGAAATTGGGTGGGTACTAGGCGCGACCCGGGCGCGGTACGGTCTCAGCCCGATCAATCTGCCCGCACCCAACATCCATTAAATTAATACACGACTTATATGACTTCTCTTGCGATGTCCATCTTGGAGTATATCAGAGGAGTTTTTTTTTCGTAAAAGTGATAAAAAAGGCTATCGAAAGGTTGGTAATTTAGCGATGGCATGAGTTGTTTTCTAGGAAATTCGGCGCCTTTTTCAGTACCTGATACTAGGTGCTATAGCTAAAATCTTTGAACTTATCGATGATTTTTTGTACAGTATTATAAATAGCGTTTTAATCTCTCCATCGCAAAAAGAATGCCTTGAAATGCGTCGCGGAAGGTCGCTGAGCATCTTATCTTTACCTACTTAAGTCGTCAAAAACTGAATGGATAAGTATAGCCGTTGAAAAAAATGTCAAAGCATCATCATTACATTGGGTTCTGAATACTAATAAATTTAAATTATGACTTGTTTACATTAAGAACGATCAAATCAAAATTAATCAAAAACGATCGCTGTTTATCAATCGTTTGTAACTGATATTATTGCGATTAATTATTTATGCAACATTTAAACAATGAATCGGTAAGTCGCCGCTTCGGTCTTGTATCTGGAAAACAGTTTTGCAATCTTTTGTTTCACTGTTTCCATTGTGGATTGTGATTACCGACTTCATGTTAAAACAGGTAATGGTAAAACTCATTTCACGCTACGCGATCACAAACAAGGGAGAGTCGAAACCTCTGATTTTCTCCGAAATTTATATTTATTTATTACTTTAGTCAAAAATTTATTTTAGAGTACTTGATGATATGATAAGTGCCGTATTGAAGGCGTTTCGTTCGTTTGCAGTTGTTAAAGTTCAACTTTAATTATAAGCGGTGTCTTTTTTCTTCTAAAAATGGTACCCACAAGAAAATAATTTCGGTTGAGAATAAATTAAAAACTCGCTTCTTAAGGTACAGATGACTTAAGTTGAGATTAAAGAAATCCTCATTTGTATTCAACGAACGGTAGAGGAGTGGTGGAGCAGGGCTGGCTACGTGTTTTAGGGCTCTCAGCCATCGACGCGGGCTCTGAATAATCAGGCGTTCTTCCCCTCGCAGTGGTCGTTCACACACAATCGACGAGCCAAGCGCCAGGACCCTACCACGCAACAACTCGACATAAAGCGTCCGTCCGTACCTAGCCCCTATTGTATGTGAACGCGACCGCGAACGCACTGCAGATAATAATTCCATCCCTAAAAACATACGCATAAGACACAGTTTCGCATCCAACTGTTTTGTACGCACTCACCGCATCCGTTTCGGATTTATTTTTGATTCACTAATATAACATCTAGGTTCTCAACTCTAAGGTTGAAAATTATTTTTGTGAAATCAAAACCTGTGAACAAAATGTGCATCAACAAGGGAACGTGAAGTCTATATTGAAAACCGCTCTTATTTCCAGTGCTGTCAATTGAATTTAGTTTGTTCAAGCTTTACACCACGTGTTTACTAAAGTCGTCCGTCGAAACCTAGAACCGGCAAACTAACTTTATGCACATAAAACTTTTACGGAATTATTATCTCTTAGTTTTCGTAGCTGGTTTTAAGTGCGAAAGCTTTTAATGTAAAAACGATATCCATTGTCGGAATAATATAAAAGAGATGGTAAAATGGAATCGGAGCTTTCTCCGGTTTTAACGAGCAGCTCGTGTTCGGAGGCTGTTAAAACGGGTGTTCGGGGGAAGCAGTGGGCCAACCAGCTATAATTATTACTTAGGGTGCATTTTATTGTTTATTTCGAGATTAACTGTACATCGAAGTCTGAAGTCCTTCAAAGTAAAACTTATAGTGCTTTGCCATTTAATTATATTCTTTTTTTGAAATAAAATAGTCCATTATGATTTTATATTCTTAATGTCGACAAAACAAGTATTTGAATCGTCAGAAGTTCATTGGCACAGTAGGTCGTCGTGATCCGTGCTTCATGTGCTAATGCACGAAAATTCTTCTAAACAAAGGACTGATAAAATGAAATTATTAAACCGACATGACAATAAAAAGAAATACCATCATTTTTCTTTAATTCTCGTGAATCAACGTTGCGTTTCGGTTTGAAGGGTAGAAAATGCACAAATGCAGTTAAAAAATGACCTCACATCTCAAGGCGAACAACGAATTTTACGGTCTGCAGAGTTTGGTGGTCACTTAACACCGCGTGGCTTAAAAACTCGTTAGCAAATTCCGTTTCAAATTCATAATTTAAAAAATTCCCACATTCGTATATCAATAGATTGGTTTAACTTAACACCAGACGAGCCTTAAGCCTGACTTACGATAAAATACGTATGAATAACACACATGCATACTTTATCACGTTGTTTATTATCAAACAATGAATATTTATCCAGATACTAACGCAGTTGGAATGTTTTGTTTTCATATATTTACCAAAATCAGTCTGCGTAGATACGTATACTTTTTAAAACCTATTTCAAGTTTTTATTTAGTACTGAAGTATTCATACTGTATTTGAAAGTACATAGTTAAAGTAAAAATTAATTTCGTGACAAAGTAACACAATTTACTACTTTTTTGTGTGTCACTGTATTATCGTTAAGTGTAAAGGTGATAAAAGTGACGTGTATTGACCTTAGAGCAAGGTTGTGTGTAAATAAGTTTGAAAGAGAGCAGAGAGGTAATAATACTAACCATACAACACCGAAGGCTCCGTATCCGATGGGCCGGTCAGGCTGCACGTCAGTGGGGATGGCCGGCGACTGGTAGTACGGCGCCGCTGCCGCCAGGATGGCACCCTGGGGCGCACTCTGCGTACCGCCCTGCATCAGGGACATCGAGACACTCATGGAAACGCGAGAGTGCCGCGCGGGACCGCTAACTGCCGCCATCCAACCGCTCGGTCCGCTCGGCGGCGAGCCGTCACCGCAGACTCATCAGGCGAACCACTGCCTCGACTATAGCTCTATCACCAGAACTTGGCTCCCGAGGGAAACGCGGAAATATCACTCTTAACTTCTTTATTATTCATGCTCGAACGACTGCAGGGATCACTGAACAACACTCGTAAAGTTGACTAACACTTATCAAATCACTTGAAACCACTAGCTAGTTTTGTTCGTTCGTTTGCAGTTGTTAAAGTTTGATTGATGAGTCTGGCTCTTATTTCTTTTTGGACAAAGAATGAGACCGTGAATTTATTATTTCAAATAATCAAACGACCGTCCGCACGCCACGCCGACTCAACGAAACTGAAAATGAAGTGGGGGCCGAGGGGCGGAATGAAGACCGGTATGCACGGGTGCGAGTGAGACAACATTCGAACATGGCGCGGATGTCAAGAACAGCTGGTCTTGAATGACCGTAATTAGGTAAAGTTGTATTATTACTATTGGTGCTATTGTTATTATTAAAAATGAAATTTATCAGTATTCTGATTAAAAAACATATTACATGTATTATCATCTATAGGATATTCACTAGTCAGTGCTACATGTATAAATTTCAAAAATTATTCAAAGTGTATTCGTCGTCACAAAGTAAACTTATTGCAACTTACTGCCTTTGCTGGTTACAATAAAATGGCTTATTACTTGTAATAATTATGCAAAGTGTAATAGATTCTTTTACAAAAAATAAATAATATTACAAAACTTGTTTCGCGCTTAAAGCTAGGAAACACCACTCTTGAACTTTGACCACATCGACTATCAAAGTTTATTTTTAACTAGCTGCAGCAGTCGACTCCGTCCAACTGAACATTTATTTGTACATGATGTTAAAAACAAATAACAAAGGATATCCAATCAAAGAATGTTTACATTTAGGGTTCTATTTCTAAGGTTCATTATGGTATAATCGCAGATCGCGTCTGCATCACTTCCGAAGAAACAAAATTAATAAGCACTAGGAGATAGATACTTTTTACTACTTATACCTATAAAATATAAAATCTTATAAACCCTTCAGTATCCCCTGACACTGTAAAGGTTCGTGTGCGACTGTAACCACTTCTGGTCAGATGGGCAGTTGGTTCGTCTGGCTCTATGGCAATAAAAAAAGAAAATATAAAATTAATTTGATACATTCATCTCCGAGAAAATAAGTTACCTTTAGGACTTCTGTGATCTCTATATATTTTTCTATCACTGAATATAATTTGAATGACCTGAATTTCTCGGAGATATTAAAATTTCTAGGTATAGAATAGTATAGATACGTAGTAAGACGCACCAGATTGATTTGTCACCAAAGACATAAAACATGATTACTTTATAATTTAACCAATTTATGTGTCTGTTACCAATAAAAAAATAAAATTAGGGATGGTGGAACAGCGCGCTAGAAGGCGTGTGAAATACAGATTTTTTTTCAATGAGAATCTTATTTTGACCTATTTGTCAGAAATGCAAAGGCCAAGAAGTACAAAATTGTAGGTTAGTATCTCTTTCATAAAGACATATTACCTTTTTAGGTGTTTATTTAAACTTATTTCCGTTCTCGCCAAAAGAAGTGAAGTTGTAGACATTTCAGAAAACATTAAATTCAACGCTTTTTTTAAAGTTTTTATTTAACTTGCAATGCTGTTGTAAAGTTTAGTGTTAAACAAGTGGTATTGATTAGATAAGTGGTATGCTGTTTAAAAATCCTTCCAGGGGTACGAGGGTAATAAAAGTTATTCAGAATTTGAAAACGATTCAAAAAAATCTACGTAAAAATATTAGTGACGTATGAATATAACACAATAGGATAGAGCTCAGAAATAAACACTGTTGTGCCGTTCGACGCGTGACGTCACTAGACCTCTGCGGTTTCCCGCCAGATTCATACACTGATTATAAATATGTTACTCTCCTTACTGTACTGTACACCCATTATTGCCCACTGCTGAGCTCGGGTGTCCTCAGAAAAGGGATTAGGCATAGTTCACGGGGACGGAGCGACGGGAAAGAGTACCTTGGGCGTAACGCGTCGCGCCGTCCCTCCAAACCCCGTGCTGGGTTCTGGCCTCAGCCGGGGTTCGGACGCTGAGTGTGAGCGGTTGGAGGTTTTAGTGCGGTTCAACTCCCACATACCCCGCCCGCGGGTATGTACGCGGGGATCCGGTGATTCCCTCCAACAGAAAAAAAAAAAAGGCATAGTTCACCACGCTTGCTCATTACTACAGAGATGTTCAAAAGATTTTTAGAATTTAATATGCAGGTTTACTCACGATGATTTCCTGCACCGTTTTAGCCAGCGGTGTTGTAAAAATTTCACATTATGATTTAGAGTTACAAGCCGACCGGATTTGAACCCGCGACCTCCCGTACGGAAGGCAAGCGCTTCAACTACTCGGCTACCACAACTGCTCTCTTTACTCTCCTTGATATATTGTTATTAGTTTGTCGTTAAGTTCCTAGTTAGGGTGGCGCTAACCCCTAGCGGGGTTTGTGTGTGAAATCCATGAAGCGCATTTTTATTTCTGAATCTCCATGTTTCAACATATTTTTAGGGTGCCGTAGGTCAGAACATATTCAATCGTCCCAGAATTTTGTCAAAAACTAAAACATAAGAAATCTGAAATTTATTGTCGTTTTCGTCGGAAAAACGCGAAATTTCAACAAATTTTACAGTATGTTTATATTAGATGGTTTTAGATTATTTATTCTCTTTGTGAGCTTTTTTGAAGTAGGTACCTATTGTATAAAATAGTTTATAAATTTTGCTTTCACATGAAAATCCTGAAAATCACCGGAATCGAGATGTGGGAGTTGAACCGCACTAAAACCTCCAGCCGTTCGCACTCCACGTCCAAACCCAGGCTGAGGCTAGAACCCAGCACGGTGTTATGAGGGACGGTGCGACGCGTTACGAGTGCGCGCGCGATGAGTGCTGTCTTAAAAGTTATTTTGAAAAATATTTTATTGTTTAAAATCAGTGATTTACATTATAGAATATAGATGTGTCTTCTGTACCAACCCATTGCTGCCCACTGTTGGGCGGTTTAGCCCACCACGCTTGCCCAGTGCGGATTGGGGACTTCACATATCTTCAAAGGATTTTTAGAATCCTTTTTCCGACATGCAGGTTTCCTCACGATGTTTTCCTTCACCGTTTTTAGCCAGTGGTGTTGTTCACATTTAGATTTAGAGGTACAAGCCGGCCGGATTTAAACCTGCAACCTCCCGTACGGAAGGAAGCGCTTCGAGCTGTACTGTTATGTAAATCTTGAATTAGTAGGTATATTGTCTTGTATTGTATATTGTCTTGTAGGTATTGATAGATTATATTTTTTTTGAAAATGAAGTATCTCCTTGATTTTACTTTTAAAAAAATTGTAGTTGAGCTATCTACTATCTGTTAGTGTAGGTATATATAACTTTCACATGACTCGCAATGTGAGAAAATATTTGTAATGTCCTAGCTAATTCTTTTATCTGTTAACATTAATTGTTAAGCGCGTAAAAGAATCAACGGTAGCACGAGTCGCGGTTTTTTTGCTAAAACTGAAGCATAAGGTCGGTCACTATCCGGAACCCTGTAAGTACTGTATGTGACCTGATACTCACTTAACGGGCCATTTTCTCGAATAATTGGAACGAACTTCCTTATCGCGCGTTGTGAAGGGGGCTAGAGAGAAAAATTCTTACGAAAAGTTGTCACGACACTTTTTTTGTTTTATATGACTATCGCTAGATGGCGCGGTGATCAAAATCTTTTAAAACACGTTCCTTATTTGTTTTAGATGATTATCGCTAGATGGCACTGTGATCAAAATCTTTTAAAACACGTTCCTTATCGCGCGTAAAAAAAATAGGAAAAAAAAATATAAGATATCTTTTAATCGAAAGGAACTTCGTTCCATCCGGGTGTCCCTTGACACCTCTCAAGTTTTTTATTTTTAAGTTGATTCGAAGTAAAGTTGATTATTTTATTTTTTTTCTTATTAATTGAAGTAGTTATTTTTTAAATTGATTTAAAACGATACTAGTGAAATTACAACTACGAGGGTTGTGTATAGTGAGAATGAAGCCAGACAGTTTGTTTCAATAAAAAAGTGAAAAGTCAATGGATTTGTAATCCTTCCGGATCCGAAACAGAGTGACCGCGTCTGTGTGTCATCATAGCAAAACCAAAAAGCTTACTTTTTGAAATCGGATTCACTTTTGCTGTGGTGAGATAATATTCCCTTAATGATAGCGAAATATTTATCAACATTATAAAATGAAGTTGTTGTGTTCATCATCATCATCATCATCATCATCATCAGCCTATAGACGTCCACTGCTGGACATAGGCCTCCCCCAAACTTCGCCACATCGACCGGTCCTCCGCCATCTGCATCCAGTGACCTCCCGCAATCTTGACCAGATCTCAGTTGTTGTGTGTTGAAAACTAATGAAAAATACTACTTAAGGTAATGGACTTTAAAATTTGTCGGGTGATAGATAAACGAGTATTCTAAATAATTAAACGATGTCTAAGTATGTCTAGGGGGCGGTGCGACGGAAAAGAGTGCCGATGGCGTAACGCGTCGCGTCGTCCCTCATAACCCCATGCTGGGTTCTGGTCTCAGCCGGGGTTCGGACCGCTGAGTGTGAGGGGTTGGAGGTTTTAGTGCGGTTCAACTCCCACATACCCCGCCCGCCCCGCGATCCGGTGATTACCTCCAACTAAAAAAAAAAAAATATGTCTGCATTTTCATTTTATGTCGTCAGCCACCTAGTATTATGAACTTTGATCTAAAAAACGGTGGAAAATAAAACAACTTTGTAATAAATATCAATTATATTATCACAGAGAATCACATTGTGTTATACAACATATAACGTGGATAGTACAAAAATTAATTACAATTCATAATTTTACGAAATGACGGTAAAAACACTAATTACGTAGATTCGGTCCACGCAAACTATATTATGGCGCTATTTCGAGAATCTGATCCAAAAGAAATATTCAGGGTGGATCTGTAACTTTGAACCAGCTGAAGTGGGGTGAATGACCTATAGAAATACAACTTAGAACAACTTAATATTATTTTGGAAAAGGTTTATTTTTTCTGAAATTGTATAGTGTACATACGACTACCGTCTCGGACTTACATATGATATTGAAAAAGTTAAAACGATTCTAAAAATAAAAGTGGTTCAAAGTTGTATTTCAATAGGTCTTTCACCCCACTCATCGCATCGGATCACAAAAACATTGTGGCCCGTCAAAGTGCGCGTTGATACAAATAAAATGTATGAGGCGAATCCGGACAAATAACGCGTTGCATTATAAAAGTTTTGGAATAGGCACCCAGATCTTTCTTGCATTTTATTACAAAATCCACAATGATTCAATAAATTATTTATGTTAATAACTATATAGCGATACTGTTTCTGTACCACCTCATTACTGCCCACTGTTGGGCTCAGGTCTCCTCAGAAGAGGGATGTTGACGCTTGTCCAGTGCGGATTGGGGACTTCACATATCTTCAAAGGATTTTTAGATTGTTTCCTTTTCCGACATGCAGGTTTCCTCACGATGTTTTCCTTCACCGTCTTTAGCCAGTGGCGTTGTGAAAAATTGCACATAAATCTTTTTTACATTTAGATTTAGAGGTACAAGCCGGCTGGATTTGAATCTGCGACCTCCCGTTCGGAAGGAAGCGCTTCGACCACTCAGCCAACACGACTTCAACGATACTAGAGATCGCGTATTATTGAAAAGCGATGCAGTGAGACGTCAATTATAGCAAATAGTGTGCGTGGACCTTAACGCAATGACAAACGATGATCGATCAATACAATAAGTTTATGGTTTCTGCAAACACAACATACATTAAAAACAATGGAAACTTTACCGAATTATTTTACAGATTATTATACAAAATGGCATCAACAAATTGCACATATCAAAATACAAAACTACACATAAAATTTAAATATATAAAAAAAATAACAAAGTTTTTACTCGAACAAAAAAAAAACTTGATTATCTATGGTTATACATTTGACACAATGAACGATTATGACGTCTACTACATAGGGTAGTTGTAATTTTTTCAGAATCGAAATATGGTAATGAATACATGTTTATTATTATTTTGATCATAAATAAAATATATGAAAAGTAATAAAATATGGAAGAAGTAAATCTCAACTATTTGCTAGGGGTGTGCGAATAATTCGAAGATTCGAATTATTCGATTCGAATTTCGAATCGAATTTTAATATTCGATTCGATTCGATTCGAACGATATTCGCACACCCCTACTATTTGCACTTGATTATACAGCGAAACTATAGTGTGCAGAATTTGTCTAAAATTTAGACGAAAAATTTATAAGTAATTCTAATAACTAGGGGTGTGCGAATAATTCGAACTTACGAATTATTCGTTCCGAATCGAATATTAATATTCGATCCGAAACTCGAATCAAAGTCAAATTCGACGAATATTCGAAAATTTTCGAATAATTCTAAAAGTTTCCGAAGATAATCCGAAATTTCGAATAGTATCGAATTTGACTACGACGATGCATCGGAAATAGGTTAAGAATTTTGTAGATTATATCTTGAATGGGTTAGACGTCAGATATTGTGAAGTTGATCGTGATAATAATATTATTTTTAAGAAAAGCACTTTTTTGGATCCCCGGTACAAAAAATATTTTTACAAAGAAGAGGAAGTAAAAGAAATTGAAGAAGATATTAAGCTCGAAATTGGGAGATTCTTGATGCCAAATGATGATTCTCAAGAACTTAATGTTTTGACCAGAGAACGTAAGTTTTTACAAGCGCACAAACAAAAAACACAAAATCTGACATCTAGCCCATTCAAGATATTATCTACAAAATACAAATTCTTGTTCTATTTCCGCTGCGTCGTCGTAGTCAAATTCGATACTACTCGAAATTTCAGATTATTCGAAACTTTTGGAATTATTCGAAATTTTTCGAATATTCGTCGCGATCGATATTCGCACACCCGTAGTAATAACTTATGACAAAATATCTTTGTTTTATAACATAACCAATTGTATTTAGAGGAATTTTAAAAGTTTAAAGTAAATAATAAATAATTTACTCTATAGCCCTAGTTCAAACAAAGCTTGAAGATAGTAGTTCTAAAAGGTAGATCATAGGTGACCCCTGACATTACAGAGGTCCATAAGCGACGGTTACCACTTACGATCAGATGATCCGTTAAATCTTCTACCTTCACGGGAATTAAAAAAAAATTGTAGGTAGTAATGATACTCGTACAATATTTTGCACATTTTCGATTCCAATTAAATTACAAATACCCTCCATCATTACATATAACAATATGAGATTGTATAACATCAATATAGTGCACACAAATACAATTAAATAATTATTATTACGTATAAACTACTGTATACATGTATAATATAATTCTAAGCATAATGTACTATGAATAAGTGAGTTTTGGTTTCATTTTATTACAAAAAAAACTACATTTAATAATAATAAAAAACGTGTTACGAGTGACATGTAATATGTTAATAAATAAATATACTATATGACGTATATATCGAAATCGTTATTGTCTATATACATTCTTTATTATATTGGACAGGGTACTTAATATATTTATTACAAATGGAAAAACGCAACTCATTTCTCATAAAATTTCTTATGTTTATAAAACTACAAAATCATAACAGGACTTAATTCATTAAAATATTTTTCAAATACTTAACGCAGGAAACGAGGTGTTTTACCTTATAAAATTGGGACAAAAGCATGTAATAGGTAATACTTTGAAAAGACTTGCGTTTACCCTGACATGGCCAGTTCCAAACAACAAATGTTACCAAGAAAATTACAAAAAAAAAACTTCAGAGATGTCATGGGACACCCGAATGGAACGAAGTTCCTTTCGATTAAAAGATATCTTATATTTTTTTTCCTAACGTAACGCGCGATAAGGAACGTGTTTTAAAAGATTTTGATCACAGCTCCATCTAGCGATAATCATCTAAAACAAAAAAAGTGTCGTGACAACTTTTCGTAAGATTTTTTTCCGTCTAGCCCCCTTTCGATAACGCGCGATAAAGAACTTCGTTCCAATTATCAAAGAGCATTTGTTCGATAACTTCAAAAAAAATCGTTATTTATTTTCATGATTTACCGAACGCGAAGTTTTGACACTTAAAAAAACCATCATCACGGAAAAACTAATATAATATTGGAACGAAGTTCCTTATCGCGCGTTGTGAATGACGAAAATAATCTTACGAAAAGTTGTCACGTCACTTTTTTGTTATAGATGATTATCGCTAGATGGCGCTGTGATAAAAATCTTTTAAAACACGTTCCTTATTTTTGTTTTAGATGATTATCGCTAGATGGCGCTGTGATAAAAATCTTTTAAAACACGTTCCTTATTTTTGTTTTAGATGATTATCGCTAGATGGCGCTGTGATCAAAATCTTTTAAAACACGTTCCTTATCGCGCGTTATGTTAGGAAACAAAATTATAAGATATCTTTTAATCGAAAGGAACTTCGTTCTATTCGGGTGTCCCATGACACCTCTCAAGTTTTTTATAATGCTGAAGAGTTTTGTTTAAACATGCTTATCTCAGCAACTGCTGATCCGATTTGTAAAAATCTTACAGCGTTGGATAGTCCATGTATCGGGGAAGGCTATATGTACTATATTTTAAAAAGAATTAGAGATCCGTTCCGATAAAATAACCCGAACAATTACATGAATCAGAGGCAGCCGGTGGAAAATATTTGTCGAATTCAGTCTACTACGTTTTTGGAAATTTGGAACCGGCCATAAATCTACCATTACACAAATAGGTACATCTAACAACTAACATTTAATTCAAAATGGGGTTAAGTCCGTTTACATTTTTTGGTATCCTGCAACATTGTGTCCAAAGCGGACAAAAATAATCTTCAGAAATCAGTGGAAATAATCATTTCTTCTGAGATCACATTTAAAATGAGTAAACACACATACGTAGATTATACAAACATACAGGGTGGAATTTTTAAACGCTCTCTCCAGGGAAAGTACTCTAAATAATAATTTTAACGTTTTTTTTTTAAGTAATAACTTTTCTTTAATTTGTGAATAAAAAATATATTGATACACCCGGAAATCGTCTTAAAAATTCCACCCTGTATAACATCTTCAATTCAATTTGTGGATCATTGAGTCAATGGAACGGGTAAAAGTTACATAAAGGAAAATAAAAATTTGAAGAAATTCGGTCTTCTTTCAAGGTATCAAAATTATTAAAACCAAGAACAAAGAAAACAAAAAATTCAAAAAAATTGTGCTAAAACGATGTTGCTTTGTTTATATGTTTGTTCCTTTGTTTTCCGATAAATATTCCAATTACTTCTTTTACGTGTCACAAAATTTGTTTTAAAATAGTTCTTACAAATATTTTCGCATAAATATTTCATAATCATCCAATCAAAGTACCCAATTTGAGATCGTTCTTATTATTTTTCTTACTCAAGTCTTTTATCATTTGAGTTCAAAGAAAGCTTAAAATTTGTAACAACTAGACAATTTAAAATTCTTAAAATGGACACACTAAACAAAGAGGTGGTATTCTAATAAATTCACATCAACATCATTACACAAGACGATGGGATCTCGAAGATAATCTAGTTTTGGTTCAAGCTTATCCACTCAACTGGGATCGGCAACCAAATTGGTTTGTTTACTTTTGCCAAGTCTGTGGCAGGAGCCAAATTTGAGCACAGTTCTAAAACTTGTTTTGTTTACATATTTTAATCGTCTCATATTTTACATAGAAAAATGCAAAACAGCGTCGTTTAGTAATAAAGATTTACAAAAATATAAGGTTTAATTAAAAATCAAAATTAAAAATTATTGGAAAAAAATGTTTTTAAAATGTGTTTCAAACACGGTAGTGATTCCGAACGAAGTCCCCAGTTTCGCGATCTAGCGAATAGTGACGTTCCCAGTTGAGTGGTTATAGGTATTTGTATTTCAGTGCTGACCAATCCAAAAAAATACCAAGTGTCAAGTCTTCTTCACAGGTATCAAACAATAATGTATACTTTTTGGTTTATTCTTCGAGATACCCTAACGATCTAAACAATTCGAACAGTACACAACATGATCCACAGCAGACGATCCAAAATTGGATTTGATTGGATCTGATCCACGATCATGAAGTATCTGGCTCCATACATTCTGCGCAGTTAAACAACGTCATCTTTTCAATCTTTATGACGGTTCATCCAGATTGTTAACCTTTTTGGATCACTGTGGATCGTCTGCTGTGGATTAAGCTAAGGAAACTATATCCACAATTACGACAGTTCAAATCCAGTATTGCTGTTTACTGCATACCGTAATTTGTCCCTCAAAGTGCTCCGTTTCTGATAGTTGGGCAGTTTGAGTAGATTGAAACAGGTTGATGATGTCGGCAGTCTATTTAGGGGATCCTTTTTTCGTATAGTGAAAAAACCGCGAATGACGCTTCCTGTGTTTCAGAAAGTAATTTATAGTATTAGCACTGTATCTCATATTATTGAATTTATTTTAATTACTTTGTTTTGTGATTAATTAGCATTAAAAATTCATTATACAGGGTTTTTTCTGTTGTGGTACATATTGTAGGAGAGAGGATTGAGGGAAGTACTATTCATATAATACTACTTTGTCGTGGCCATCAACATATTATGATCTTCAATATGAAAATTCACCCTGTAATATTTTCATTACATTGGCTGTCGTATTAAGTAACTTTATTTCATATTTACCTATAGTATCTCCCGTATCTTCGTCGTCGCCAACTTCGACGCATCGTATCGAGAATGGCGGCTTCAGATGAGCGAACCCGAGCACTGGCGGCTTAGAGCATGACGTCACGAACTGTCGACGAAATATTACTTAAATTTTCTATTTTTTAAGTTTATTTATCTTTGACAATCAAAGAAGTATAAACTTATTCAGACACTCGCGGTTTTCTATAATACTTTCATGCATTTTCAACGGGTTACACAACGGGCAACTTACCACGATATTTAATTAATTGAGTTGTCCCGATATTTCAACGTTGTTGCAAACGTCATGATCACGAGAAGACTGGATACTGCGGGTCGATTTAAGAGCAAACAAATCTGTCTACCCTCGCACTCGTTCGCTTTTGGGTCGTACCACTGGAACTCGAACTCACATCACGACACACCACACTCACTGTATCTACAAGACTCTCTGAGCATGAACCCGCGAGTGACTATTGTGTTTAGCACTGGAGTCCACATACTCGATAATCTGAAGCAACATAATTTGCAACAACGTTGAAATATCGAGACAACTCAATTAATTAAATATCGCGGTAAGAACCCGTTGAAAATGCATGAAAGTATTATAGAAGTATAGTTCAGTCTTAGGTACTAATGAAAACTTATCCTTATTTGGGAGTTTTATAGTACTTATATAATTACTTGTGAAACTCTGCTTCCCACACTAGGTGAACCTATTTCGTAGATTACAGGAGATTCGCTCTGATATTATAATTAAAGTTCTTGGTAAAGACCTTGTGAGGGAGATTTTATTGCATAGAAGTTTTGTGGTAAAAACGAATGACACAGTCCGGGGGGATGGTAGTGATGGTTTCACATTATATTAATGTTGTAAATTTAAAAAAACAAAAGTTGCGATTGAATTAACTCTTAACGGCAGAATGATTTTCACCCAAACTTTTCACGCCTTAAAAATATTACCTGCCTTAATAATAATAAACTTTAGAGGTGTCAAGGAACACCCGGGTGGAACGAAGTTCCTTTCGATTAATTAGTGAGGGAATTGTAAATAAAGAGAGAGAGACAGACGTTTTAAACTAATTATTATAACTTATATAAAATATTTTGATCACAGCGCCATCTAGCATTAATCATATAAAACAAAATAAGGAATTGTTTTAAAAGATTTTAATCACAGCGCCATCTAGCTATAATCATCTAAACCAAAAAAGTGTCGTGACAACTTTTTCATAAGAATTTCCGTCTAGCTCCCTTTCGATAATTTCCAATTTATCAAGATAGTGATTCCGTACAGAGCCGGGTAAGTCAGTGTATGTAATGTAATGTATAGAGGTTACCTTCAGGAACATGGCTCGTTCGTTCTCGGTGAAGTCCCGCTGCAGCACGTCCCACAGCCAGCACACGACGCGGTGCGAGTCGTGGAAGCCGCCGTAGTACTGCGTGTGTCGGCGCAGGTCGCGCAGGTCGAGGGGCACGTTGTCGCCGCTTATTAGGCGTTGTAGCTGTAATTATGTACTTTTATTAGGTCATTTAAATTAGATAGTGAGAGTCCGGCTTAGAACAGAACTCGATGGATCGATAGATTGTAGGAGGTGACACATCGTCGCCTCAGTGCTTGTTTGGCCAATCTGCACTCGAGCAAATTTTACAGGAGACAGCAAACAAGCACGGAATTGTCGTTAAGTGGCGTGTTGAGAAAAAAAATTAAATGAGATTTTTATTGTTTTAGAATTGAGTTGGAAATTTTATTCTTTATAATACTGCATTAAAAAGTCATTTTCGTAAAAAATGTCAGATTGGCCAAACAAGCACTGAGGCGACGACATGTTAAGGCTTACGCTATTGCCTCTCTCACTTCCACCACTGTAACTCCCGTGTAATCAGGATTCACAGCGGAGCACGAGCAGTGAAACCCAGGAACCCGAGGGAAAGCTAACTTGTCTTGAAGATGATAGAAGGAGTAGGAAAAATGAGTTTCGAATCCCTTCTTGCATAGCGGGAGACAATAAAAATTCATAATGCATTACGCCAGAACTGAGACAAGCACAAAGGACAATTATTAAATTTATGGTATCCAAGCGGTGAGCTGTTGTACTATTTAGGATGCCAATAATAGGTATGGCAAAAATGTTTAAATGCACGGAAATTAAAGGAATTTAACCTAGTGAAGCGTTCTATGAGCCATTGCACTCCCAGAAGATATGATGAGCTGTCGTTCATACTTGTATCGATCAGTTAACCGCTCAACTGGGATCGGCAACCAAATTGGTTTGTTTACTTTCGCCAAGTCTGTGGCAGGAGCAAAAATTGAGCACAGTTCTAAAACTTGTTTTGTTTACATTTTTTAATCGTCTCATATTTTACGGAGAAACTATATTTTCGCTGCAAATGCAATACACCGTCGTCATTTAATAATAAAGATATACTAAAATATGAGGTTTAATTAAAAATCGAAATTAAAAATTTATTGGAAAAATTGTTTTTAAAAAGAGGCTCAAACAGGGTAGTGATTCCGAACGAAGTTCCCAATTTCGCCATCTAGCGTATAGTGACGTTCCCAGTTGAGTGGTTAAGCAATTGCAATTTGAGATTCTTAGTATTAATTAAAAAATACATGACGTGTAGCAGCCCTGTAATTCTAACCTATAAAGTACGTGTTTGGTCAAATTATACTTTGTGTAAATGAGGTTACGATAGTTGAGCAACGTCCAATCTTCGAAAAAACTAAAACCTGTTTTTCCACTTTTTGGCCGAATCTCTATTGCTGTATTTTTTTAGTGTCGCGTAACAGATTACTGACCTCCGGTGTTGAAAACAAAGACAACCACTCCGGGTTGATGATGGTTCTGAATCCTTTGATGAAAGCGTTCGTCTGATCCTTGATCTGCATGTGCATGCGGAAATGGGCCATCAGGTGGATGTAGTTTATTCTGAAATACAAATTATTCATTGAAACACGTAAATTGGTATGATCTCTAAATAGTTATCTACAGTTTAATATTTGTTTATGAGAACTAATCATTGTATGTCTATTTATCGGGGGCGGCGCGAGGGGAAAGAGTGCCGATGGCGTAACGCGTCACGTCTACCCTCATAACCCCGTGCTGGGTTCTGGCCTCAGCCGGGGTTTGGACGCTGAGTGTTAGCGGTTGGAGGTTTTAGTGCGGTTCAACTCCCACATACCACACATAAAAAAAAATGTCTATTTATTAACGTATTTACTTTGACAGACTTAGTTAATTTTCCAGATTTTTTTGTTCTTACTTGTTTTCATTAGTGACTGGTATTCCTTTACCACCGGGCACTAGTTCGTGTGTTACGATTTCACCCAAACGTTCTTCGTCCACGGAAAATGTTAGTTCCAGTGATGAAATATCACCCTAGAATAATTATTTCAATTTAGTATATTTTTTTAGTATTTCAGAATAACAAATTATAATCCTCAAAAACAGTATTGTCAATAGTTTATATATAAACACCAACAAATAATAATCATTAAACTTGTTTTAATATGGACTGTAGATGAATCTATGAACAAAAAAACTTGAGAGGTGTCATGGGACACCCGAATAGAACGAAGTTCCTTTCGATTAAAAGATATCTTGTAATTTTTTTCTAACGTAACGCGCGATAAGGAACGTGTTTTAAAATATTTTGATCACAGCGCCATCTAGCGATAATCATCTAAAACAAAAAAAGTGTCGTGACAACTTTTCATAAGATTTTTTTCCGTCTAGCCCCCTTTCACAACGCGCGATAAGGAACTTCGTTCCAAAATTTCTTAACATTTCTTTTTTAATTAATTATAGGTTATCCATAAATATTTTTTTTAATAATAACCTGAAAATGTTTGATATACGTCAAACTCCGGTATAAGTCTCGATCAAGTGAAGGTAGTTCATCGATCCAGCTGTACAGAGCTTGTTGAGTTTGTCCGAGCACTTGACTGAGGAAAAACGATGCGAATGGAACGTCCACCACTATACCCTGTGAAGGACAAATATTAAAAATTACGAATATTCGTAGACCAATCGATAATGCAAAGCACCTTAGTTATTTGAAAATGCGCAATTGTTTGGAACATTTGTATACAGGGTGTCCTAAAACCATGGGACATGAATGGGAAATACCTTAAATATTAGAGATAGGATGTTTTGTTGAAAAGAAACCTCATTTACTTTTGATGTTTAATAACACATTGTGTCGTTCTTTTATAGCGATTTTCTAGTTATTTCAAAAAAAATAGTTAAAGCCGACAAAAATAAAGCCGCTTCAGAAACTTATTTCCTTTTTGTCACATAGTTGTCAGTTGCTTTTTATTTTTTACATTAACTTGCACTGGACGTAACTATATAGTATAAAGTATAATCAAAATTTGACTAATTTCCCGGTTTTCGATTGAGCTGACATTTTGCACGCAGATGTATATCGCGTGAGAATGTAATAAAAAACTTGAGAGGTGTCAAGGGACACCTGGATGGAAAGAAGTTCCTTTCGATTAATTAGTGAGGGAATTGTAATAAAATTTTATTTTTTTAAATTATAATAGCATCTAGCATTAATCATATAAAACAAAATAAGAAATTGTTTTAAAAGATTTTAATCACAGCGCCATCTAGCGATAATCATCTAAAACAAAAAAGAGTCGTGACAACTTTTTCATAAGAATTTCCGTCTAGCCCCCTTTCGATAACGCGCGATAAGGGACTTCGTTCCAATAATATGACTCATATGCAATTGGCGCTAATTTGATGATGGATTCGAAAGATAGTCATAAGAACCCGTCGTGATTGGGCTCGTTTTACTTGTATTATCACTTTATGTTGTACAAAGAGGTTCCAACATAACATGTAACGACATTGCGTTATAGTTAATTAGCTTAATTTCTACTGGTTACCTCATAAACAGCTTTCCCGAGCATCCGTCCGATGAATTCAAAGAGTTGCAAATGGTTTTCCTGCAGACATGACGTCGGCGACGGGTACAGACGCTCCTCGCTCGTCACACGGAACAGATTGAGCGACGGATCGAATACACGCTTTATTGTTTCTTCCAGGAATTCTGTTTAGAAAAAAAAAATTGGTTGCCTGTAAAGTCGGTATACGGGCGAAAGTTTTATGTGACAACGACTCGGGCATGGTTAGCCCGCCTAAGAGCGAGAGAGACAGACATAAAAAGTGACGCGTGCCTCTCACTCGCTCTCATTGTGAGCGCATAACGTGAGCGGAGCGTAACGCAGTGAAGTGAAGTGAAACCCAAACCAATTTATAAGACGTTGTCACGTCAAAAACTGTGGTTAAAGTAATGGATATGTTTTTAATAATGATATTTCTATTTTGTACTAATACATAATATGAATGTGTAATTTGTGAAACTACTAAAATGATTTTTATAATGATTTTACGATTCTTCACAATAAGCGGTAAGCAATCAAGTTGAGCGGTTAATGCACTATGTTTCTGTTCAAGTCATAAGGAACTACCGAAGAGGAGAGCTCATTCCATACCCGAATGGTTCAAGGCAGAAAATAATTCTTGAAACGAACCGTGGATGACTGCAGTGGTTCCAATTGGTAAGGATTCATCTAGACGCCGGGTGGTGCGATGATAGAAAGGAAATTAATGTGACGAGAAATATTGGCACTCTCCATTTTTTTTTTCAGTTTGAGGAAATCACCGGATTCCAGATATGTGGGAGTTGAACCTCACTAAAACCCCCAACCGCTCAGACTCAGCGTCCGAACCCCGGCTGAGGCCAGGACCCAGCACGGTGTTATGAGGGACGGCGCGACGCGTTACGCTCTCGGCACGCTGCCCCCCGAACAAGCGATATAGAATGCAAAGAGACCTTTGAACACGCCGTCCTGGTCGATGCCCGCCTCGTCGAGTCCCTGTTCGTTGATGAAGCGCACGCGCACGCAGCCCCGCAGCGCGCGCGACGGCAGCGCCGCCAGCTGCCGGTACCCGTCCTCCACCAGCCGCGCGCGACGCACCGTCACCAGCGTCGAGCGCCCGCCGCACGCGCGCTCCGTCAGGCCCAGCACCACCTGCAACACGAACACGACCGGCTTTATTATTAATGTCATACAGACAGGCCGGGCGCGGCAGCAAGATGATCTTATGAGAAGACTCAGACTCGTTTACAAAACAAAGAAGAGGGTTATGCTGGGTATTTTTCTGCGTGATCAAATCAGAAATGAAGATATCCGATAAGCCGAAAGTGACCGGCATAACCCAAAAAATTACTTCTTTGAAGTGGCAATGTATAGGACATATTGTGCGAAGAATGGGTGGCCAATGAGGCCGAAAAGTTCTGGAGTGGCACCCACGAACTGATAGGCGATTTCGTCAGGATCGCGGAAATTCACTGGATGCAGACAGTGCGGAACCGCGAGTTGTGGCGAGGTTTGGGAGAGCCCTATGTCCAGCAGTGGACCTCTATGGGATGATGATGATGATATAGACAAGACCACCTTATAATTATCAGGCTAAATTGCGGTATTGCTACCCACAACATATTACACAGACACACTATATCAAACTTTAAGGCCCGTTTGAAGGAAAAAGGAATTTGAAAATAGAGATATACATAATCTTATCTATACTTCTATATATAAAATTGTCGTGTCACGGTGTTCGAACTTGAACTCCTCCGAAACGGCTCGACCGATTTTGATGAATTTTTTGTGTTTATCCGGTACCTATGAGAATCGGCCAACATCTATTTTTCATCCCCTAAATGTTAGGGGTAGTCCACCCCTAATTTTTTTTTTCGGCGCAGACGAAGTTGCGCGAGTCAGCTAGTACTTCTATACTAATATTATAAAGCTGAAGAGTTTGTTTGTTTCTTTGAACGCGCTAATCTCAGGATCTACTGGTCCGATTTCAAATTTCAAAAATTAGGGATCCGTATGAAAATATCGAATATGTAACACAAGGTGAATAATCGAAAACCTATTTATGCGTATGCTGCAAAAACTATTGACAGTAGAACAAAATGATGTACTACAGGTTTTTAGGTCTTAATAAAACAAACAAAAATTCCGCGACAGCATATATCTAACTATCATAGTTTAGTCACAATAACCGCTTTTATGTATATAAAAATAATATTTCGCCCCGAGATTGAATTTAACGTTAAATGAGTATCGTTATATTAACCCTTATCCAAATTAAGTATTATAATATAAGAGTATTAATGTAGAAGTAAATTACTTTTTGTTTTATTCCAATCGGACTTTTCGTTTAGAAGTTATCACGAGTATAAAACGTAATGAATACGTGGGTACACTTGGGGCCGCACAAAAAATAACGCGACGGCATTGCGAGTACTGTTTGAACCTCTTTGTAACGCAGACGAAGTTGCGCGGGTCAGCTAGTATTATGATAATTAGACTTAACCTTTATTTAGAAAACATACAATTAATTTAAGTACCCTTTATAAACATATTCTATTAAGACCGACTTACTTTTTCGTCAGCCACAGCCCTTCGGAACAACCGAACTCTTTCTCCATGAGCTATCATGTGAGGCGTTTTTTGCACCAACATCTGTATAAAGAAAAAAATGTTTACTAATGAATCTAAAGTATAATTTTTGTACTTTCACTTTTATTAATAAAAAATGAACAAGTGATAAATAGTTCTACCAACTTAAACATTTGATTTTACACGTTATACAGGGGGTTCTATAATACTGTAAATTTTAAAATTAACACCACTTTGAAAACTTCCCAACATCAATTTTCCACTACGTCAATCTAATATATACTAGCTTTTGCCCGCGACTTCGTTCGCGTGGACTTCAGGTTCGTCCCATCTAGCCCGTCTAGTTCGCGACGTCTATAATATCGACCTCACATTAGAAACCTCAAAAATTGTAGCCTATGTGTTATTCTGATGTATAAGCTATATTGTGGTAAAGTTTCATTCAAATCCATTCAGTAGTTTTTACGTGAAAGAGTAACAAACATCCATACATACAAACTTTCGCCTTTATAATAAATATTAGATTATTTGCTTATATATACAGGGTGTTAAAATCCGATGAAACAATACTTTCACAGCAAATAGTATACTTGATGTAGAAGCCATCCACCAAGTCTGGGTTTTCTAGGCATAATATATCATAAGTTATAACTAATCAAAACTACGTGTTAATTTTCTATTAGTAGGAGTTTATTATAGTACGGAACTCTAAAATTGCGATCGGATGCGCCTGTGTGCGTGAAAATAGCATATAGATATAGCACGCTACAACTAGGTCAGGGTAGGGTTGTCAAAAATAATACAAAATAATATTTTTTAAATTTTGTAAGGGAAAATAAAGTCATTATCTCCGTTTCAAAAGTATGTGTATATGATTTGAAATGTGATATAGATTAAGCCCTTAAAGTATTGTTTCACCGAGCAACAACACCCTGTATTTATATTTATTGCGGTATAATAGAACTATATTATAGACGTCACGAACTAGACGGCCTAGACGGGACGAACCTGAAGTCCACGCGAACGAAGTCGCGGGCAAAAGCTAGTTATAAATATTTTATTAACATTACATTAATGCATAATTAACGGGTTCTTACCACGATTTTTAATTAATTGAGTGGTATCGACCAATCAAAAACATAAATGTGAAATGAGAGCCAAGTTCAATGACGATGAACCTAAGATAATGTATTCTAGCCTAAAGTCTTTTACCAAATTTTAACTCTCTAGGTTATCTGGAACTGGGTTAGAGTTTTGATCTATAGGTCAGTCAATCAATGATAAAAATGAGGATTTTTGGACATTAATAACTAAATAACCGTTTGAGATAAGCTTATAAAATTTAGAACACTTATGTATCTCGCAAGTCTCTATAAATGAGCCAAATTTGATATGTTAATGTGAAATAGTTTTTGATTTATGAGGGGGTCAAAAGTCGCTCCAAATGGTTCGTGTAATATTACACACGGTGCTGGTCGATAGTTCTCTTTCTTGGACTTGACTACCGCGTGTCTAGATTTTTTGAAATTGTTGTATAAGTCATGATCACGAGAATACAATTAATAAATTATGCATGAAAACAATCAAATCACCTGCTGTGGTTTCTTTCCCTTCTCCAAATCGGACATAAACTGTCCCTCTCGTATTTCCTTGACGAGCCAGTGGTTCGGCGGAGTGTAAGCTCGTCGACAATCGCGACGATACAACACTAGTAATAACGTGTGTAGGGAATTAAATAGATCGTTGCTTTGGATCGTTTTGAGATCTGAAAATGAAATATTAGGTTCAAAATTAAATATTATTTTAGCCCTGTAGGCTGGTATACTGATCGTAAGTTGTGGTTGCTCATAACATTTCAAAGCACACTGTTTACTGTAAGGTCTACCTTTAAGGATTTACAAAATGGTTCAAAGAGATAGATAACAAAGTTAAATATTTTTAGCTATATTATTTATTGCTATTACTTATTTTTATACTTACCAATAAGTTGTCCCATAATAGTTTTGTAGACAAACATGTTTAAAAACTGCGACATGTTAATAAAATCTTGCACTTTGAACGGTTCCTGTTTCTCATACATTTCCATATCATCTAAAATTCTGAAATACATTAAATAAATTTACATTGCAGCATATTACCAAAGAAATTGTTCAGTCAAAAACAAAGTAAATTGTATTTTTGACGTGACAACGTCTTATAAATCGGTTTGCCGGGTGACACTTCACTTCACTGCGTTACGCTCCGCTCACGTTATGCGCTCAGTGAGAGCGAGAGAGAGGCACGCGTGCCACGTCACTTTTTATGTCTGTCTCTCTCGCTCTTAGGCGGGCTAACCATGCCCGAGTCGTTGTCACGTAAAACTTTCGCCCGTATACCGACTTTACAGGCAACCAATTTTTTTTTTGTTAAACGTTCTACTAATGAGCGTAACCGCCCATACATTGCCATACACGTTCGCACACGCGCGACGCGTCGTGTCAGTCGCCGAGCTACTAGGTTACCCGAGTTTACTGTGTTTTGATGTGAAAAATGAATGAATTTATTATCTGGTTCACGCAGCTCTCGTGCTGCAACTGACATTCTGCAGTTCACATTATTTTGGATATATGGGTGAATCCAAAATCTGCGTCGATTCCTTTGGCGTCTGTTATGATGATAATATAGTATAATGACATCGTTAATTTATATAGTTGTAATTCTAATTACTGATTAATTCCGTCATATTTGAGTAGCTCCATGTGCGGAGGGCCTTACTATAAAAAACGTAAAATTATTTAAATAACATTTAATACAACTTACGTGACATAATGCGTCATACAGTCAGCAAATAGCACCAACATTTGAAACTCTGGAGCCGTCGTCTTAGTGTTGACAGCCAACAGATCCAGATACGCTTTCAGTCCACAGTTTGGTCCCAATGTACAGAGGAATTGCCATAACGAATATAATATATTCTCTTGATTGCTTAACCCTAGAATAGTAGGAAAAAAGTAGCAAAACTTTTATTTTTCATGCATTTTCACCGGGTTCTTAATGCATGAAAGTATTATAGAAAACCAAGAGTGTCTGAATAAGTTTAAAACTTTTATTTACTTAACAATCTAGGAATGTGGTCCAGATTTATTTTAATAGTCTTTTGAATGAAGACATCCATTTATATTCGTATTATATATATTTAGCAATTTTCAAAGCAAAAAAATCATTTTTTTTTAAGAATATTATCCGGGCTAACTCAAAACATAACGATCTTATCTTGAGACAGGACAACATGAAAATAGTATAGTAGTCTAGTTGAAAAGAGATCATTAAAATCAGTTTATACAGGGTGATTTCCTAGAGAGGGTACATATTGAAGGTCATGGGAGCTGATGGTTATATACGACCAGTAAAAATATTATTACCAAAGAATATGGCTTAATGCCTTAGTAATCGCAACTTAAAAATATCTAAAATTCTTGCAAAATGATGGTTTTTCGACAGCTGATAGGTGTGGCGGAGGTGTGGGGTGCGCGAAATCACTAAAGGTCATTAGTCAACACTCTTTAAGCCGAAATTGCTTATGTTTGAGGTAGTTTTGTCGAATTTAGATTAAAAAAAAAAATTTTGTAATTTTACTTATTTTTTGTAATATTCCGTATTAGAACAGAGTACTCATCACCCTCCTGCAATATGTACCCTGTCTAACAAATCACCCTGTATATGGAACAGTTATTATAGGCATTAGTGTGACTTTTAAAAATATTTAAACAAAAATTTTTAAAGTTTGAATGTTACCTGTTAAAATGTCTAATTTAACTTGTGTCATAGTTTGCAGAGCGGTCTGGTACATCGAACATATTAACGCAGCTTTAGTGCAGTCCGGTGAGCCTAGTTTTCTAAAATGTTTACTGGAACTTGATCTGAAACAAATATTACTTGTTTTTATAACTCGTAATACAAATAATAAAATTTACAATTATTTTATATTACACTAAATTTAACATCATGTTTGCTATTTTTGAAAGACAATGTTTCTTTAGACAATACTATTTGCTTGATTTGTTCGACCAACTAGACGATGGGAAGACGAATTACGCCTGACTTTGGCACCGTACTGGACTAGGTGCCAAAGTCAGTGCTGCAGACAGAACGCAATGGAAGCAGTTGGAGGAGACCTATGCCAGAAGGCATGTAGAATTAAAGAGACATTTTATAAAACTTGTAATGTATTTTGTTTGCAGTTTGTTCTTTCTCTAATAAATAGGCTATTATTATTATTATAATATTATTGTTTGCTTGATACACTTATAGACAAAGAATAAAAATTACTGCTTAATTGTTTTTGACATTGTTCTTTAACTAGTCTTTGAAATTAAATTAATTTAATTAATTAGACCCTGTAAAAGTAATATTTTTCTTTTAGATAAATAAATAAATAAAAATAACTCCCTTACTCCTTATAGAAAAAATCTGTTTTATTCATTAGCTGATTTTCTGAAATGTAATTGAAATACTAACCTATTAGTCCTAGCTTCGATAGCTCTCCGAATAAACGCAGCAGGATTATTACTCTGCACCGGAGTAGACGGCTGGGAAGGTCCCGCCCCCTCCTCTGCACTAATCCCAGCATCCAACATCTCTTTCAAAGGTACAGCCAGGATTTTATTAAGCAACTGAGTGCCCCATAACAATGACAGCTGATTTCTTAAGTTTGCCATCGCGTGGGGTAAATAAGCATCGAAACTTTGAGAGAACCATCCTAATATTGGATGCCAGTTGCTGAGATTTCCTTTCTTGCACACGACATATTGTTGGCAGGAATCAAGGAAACGTGTTGATACTAGCTGTTGGCATAAAATGTGTTTAAATTAATTTAGAATTTAAATTGCATCAAGGTCTTGCAATTCAGTAGTTTTTTCGGTAGTTAAAAGTAGAAATAAGTAATTAGAATTAATTCAAATTGTTTTTGTTGCATTGAAAAATAACACAATAAACATACTTAAAATACTTTTTATTCTACTGGCAATTTTGGTACACTTGTAGTATTTTTTATCATGAGGATAATACTCAGTTTGGAATAGCAATATTTTACATACCACAAAAGTAGGATAATAAGTCTCCTTCATGGCATGGTCCCTCTCCAAATGTGCCATCTGTATGAGGTTACCGAGTAGGCAAAGCGCATAATTCCCTTCCAAAGTATTGAACACAATACGCATGTTCTGATCTGTACTCAAAAACTCTATGCTCTTGTCGAACATTGAATGAGTTCTATAAGCTGCTATTGACTGAAAGGAAATACAATTTTATTTATGAAGTATGATTATAAATTATTTTCAACATTATGTACTACACCTCCTCCAATTATCTTAATGATCTTCGATTGTTTTTTTAAATTTGGATACTACATTTTAAGAATACAATTTCCAGAAATTGTCACATAAAGGGTAATGTGTAGGGAGCACCTATAAATAAATGATTAAGATCTTCATGGAACATTTATGCAATTTTTTTACCACACTCTAAATTTCAGTATAATTCAGTACTTATGCACTTAAATATACATTTTTACAGTTTCTAAACAGCACTCACCTCTGGCGAAATTTGATACATTTGGTAGACTAGTGTTGGCACAGACAAGATCTGTATTATGTACATTGTGAGTAGTTTCTCTGAGAACTGGGCTGATATTAACGGACGCAACGATAGTGTCACTATTGCAGTTAATGAAATATTCTTTAGGAATACTTTTTCACGGCACAAACCACGCAGTAATAAGGACTGAAAAAGAAAGTGTAAATGATGTACAATTAAGTTAAAATATACATAGTTTATAATCTGTAAATAAATTCAGGAGCAGTAAAGTATAGTAATTACTGCATTTTTTTGAACTTTTCTAGAGTTCCTTTTATTTAAGACACTATGTTTGTTAGCATAGCGTATTTGTAATTTACTGTTCTTTCAATTGGCAGTATAAAATACAGGGTGTGATTTTTTCCGATATTGTTGGATCGATTTTCAGGCAGACCAAACAATTTACGAAAAATCTTTGAATGCAGTATTAATAAATGTGAAAAATAAAATAATGTTTCCTTTCAGCAAAACATCCTATCTCTAGTATTTAAAGTACTCCCAGTTCATGTCGTAGATTTCTGTGACACCCTGTATAAAGGTTTTCAATTTTAATAAAAAAAAAAAGAATGTTGTGCCAATTACAATGTTCTAACCTATTTATGTTACAATTGAGGATGTAAATCAATAACTATTTTATAGCTCTAGCATACAATGCAGTGCAAGTAATTACAATGTTGTTCCACTTCTTGTTGTTTCAATTAATTTATGTAAATATTTCTATTTCTGCAGTAATTACATTTCATTAACATTGTTGCTTTTGAACAATATCATTGTTTATAACTATGATTTAGGTTTCCTCATGAAAGTAAAACATCAGACAATATCATAAACAAAAGAGTAATATCTATTCTAAGAATTTGTATGTAATATTATGTGAGGGTGCTAAAAAAGATAGGACACTACAATGTCATCATATTATGTACAATCAGTCTCATGAATACAGATCAACTATACTATAAAAGTGAAATTCTCTTACTTAGTGAAGTGATTTGTTAATTTGGTATTGAAAAAGGAGTGTAATTTCCCTTCATGTGATACACTTTTGAAAATGAGCATACCCTAATGATCAGATGGAACTTAGTTGGTTTACATCCAAAATTTAATATTCAAGTTCATAGCTAAAAAAGAATAACATACCTTCAATGTCAAATAGTATCCTTTATGAAACAGCGATCCCATTACGTTAGCACAAAGTTGGTTCATGCCTCCTCGTAACTTCTCAAAGTTTTTAAGCCTCGTTATTGCCCATGTATTGTTGCCCGTAAACGCAAGTAATGTGTGGAGATGTATAAGAATGCTTTGCATGTCCGTCGGTGATTCTGGCTTAAGCTTTTCAATGTATTGGCAACATTTGTATAATACGTCTTTGATGTGGGCTATCCATCGTAAACTGGAATACAATTTGATTTTGAGGTTTTATGTGATTTGGAGTAAGTTTTAGTAAGAGTATCAAAATTGTGTCAACCAATTACTCTGTTTATTGAATATAATTATAATATAACATAATATCAAGTGTAAATAAGGTCTTTGATTATCACAAAATAAATTATAATTTTATTAATTGTAGTTTAAAACTAATCTCAAAATAGTAGTCTGTAACTAAGACAAAAATAATGCATAAAATTCTTCATTCAAAAACATTTTCATATATCATACCTGTACTCCTTGTTAAGAAATACTCCTACATACGACAATTTAACTGAATCCGAGTGAAGACTGTGAACAATATATTTACAGAGCCTTTCAAATCTTTTCCTGTCTCTTTCAGCATTGAATATAAGCAGCAGACGACAAGTTGACTTGAACACTGATAAGGCAGGAAGGAGTTCTGGTGTCTTCGGGGGATCATCTTGGGAACCATCAGTTTCTATCAGCAATTCATCAAATTCGCTTCTAGAAACACAGAAAAAAGAAATAACTGAATAATTCTCATTATAGTTTACATTAAAATTAATCTCTCTACAAAATTGCAGAATAATTATTCTATCAGCAATGTAGTGTCATTTGCGCATAGGTCAAGCCGCCTGCAGCTGTTCTAAATAAACAAAAAACTGTTACTTACAAAATCAGCTTTATAAATCTATGTCTTTGCAACCAGCCTCGGACGAAAGCTTGGATTTTCACGACCGAAGCTTCGCGTTTCTTTTCTAAAGCTCTTTCTTCGCGGGCGGCCTTCGTCTGCTCCAGAAAAGACTCCTTACTCGTAAAATCTTTGGAGAACATTTTGAATAGCCACTAAAAGCACTCGACACAGTATTATCGCTTTGTTTTACACAGCTGTCAGAGAGAATTTTCTGACTTTAGAATTCAGTGTTCACCGCGGCAGCATCATGATTCTTACTCGACTAAATGTACAAAACTATGAAAACTTTACCAATAACATTATGGAGACATAAAATATGTAGATTTTATGGTTTATTCCAAATTAAATTAATAATGTAGGAATAGAACCGACTGTCATATTTTATTTATCGTTTCATTTTAATTTAGGGATGGGGCTTCTCGCTTGTCTGCTGGGTTACTTGACTTGCTTGACTGATTGATTCTTTAGATTCAGTTCAGTGAATGATTCAATAGATTGATTTTGATTGATTCAAATTATTAAAGCTGTTTTTTTCCAAATAAAAATGAAATGAATAAAACTTGTCAAACAAATTAATTAATTTATTTTATTTCATTGAAAATTTTAATGATTCTTGAAAAATAGGATTGTTAAATTACAGTTTTTACATGAACATGCGCTTTAATTGAATGCACATACGAAATTGATACTATCATTCTATTTTGTATTTGTAGGATTAAGACAGATATTTTTATTTCAAAATAAGACCCTTAGTTCTCACCGCTCATACTACTACTTCATGCTAATACATAGTTAAATTCTAGTTTTGTTGAAATGTGTAAAAAACTTATGTTAGATAATGTTTTCTAAATTAGGTTTGGTGAGTTTAAAATAAAAAGTAAATAATAAGTTGAATCAAAATTGATTCATTAAATAGAATGATTCATGATCAATGATTGGCACACAACAACACTATTCACTTGTGAATCTGACTTTGACATCGTTATCCAAATGTCAGTACATTAAGTATAGGCAATGATGTAGAAACTTACAGCGTAGTTTAACTTTTATTTAATTCAAGCCTTTTCCTGAATTTATTATTGCCTTGTAGGTAGACGAGCTAACGGGTCACCTGATCGTAAGCGGTTACCGTTGCTCATGGACCTCTGCACTGTCAATGAAGTAGCATTTAAATTAGTTTAATAAGCAATGTTAACAGCATTGAATTAATATTTATTTCATGGCTATGTTTACCTACGTTATGTAGATAAATGAGTATTTTATTTATTTATTTATTTTATGGCATTGCAGCGATTCATAAACAATGGTAACCGCTTACCGTCAGATGATCCGTAAGCTCTTGTTTGTTAATAGGTAAAAAAGCAAAGAAGACCCAAAACTCCGATTTCTACTTCTCCACCTTGATCGATTTGCCTAATTTTGGTCTTGAATTATTTATGGACATTTGGTATAATTGGAAGCACGGAATTAATAATAAAACCTGTAATTATCGTTAATAATATCTGCGTATGCTTTTGGCGTGCAACATTATCCCAAAAACATTATATGATGGTTAGCTATTGTCATCCTCAGTCAATTCAATAACTTATTCTGTGTGAGTTTCTAGTTTTCCACCGAATACATATAATAGCTTGTCTATCGCCTTGCATGACTGGAGCCAGATATAAAACAAATTGACCTATATCCTTCGTTTAGTCAGTCAATCTGATTTCGCTAAAACACGGTTAAAGTCAATTTCACTTTAACTAATGACGAAAATTTTTTAACTCAATCTCTGACAAGTAATTAGCTTCCGGCGATTAGGCTAAAACCGATGAGTAACCGAATGCCAACTATTGTACAGCAATGATAACTTTCATTAACAATGATAGCACTACAATGGACAAGCTTGATAAGACTGGTTGATAAATGTTACTCATGCCAAGATCTGTCGTGTAGGTATGTAAAAAAATGTATTGTCTTTTGGCGGTCATCGGACTACCTCATTAGAGATTATTGTCCTTTTTAATACGGTATTTGTGTAAAATATGTTGATGATTGGTACCTTTTTTCCATTTTCATTTTATTTTTATTGTTTGTAGTGTGTTTTTCAGACATTAATGAATATCACAGTACCTATAGGTACCTTGTTTTTTTTTGTATGTGGGAGTTGAGCCGCACTAAAACCTCCAACCGCTCACACTCAGCGTCCGAACCCCGGCTGAAGCCAGAACCCAGCACGGGGTTTGGAGGGACGGCTCGACGCGTTACGCGCTCGGCTCTCTTTTCCGTCGCGACTTATAGGTATATACCTAGGTACTAAAAGTGCTTGCTATCGCGCATTGGTCACTGCAATCGTAGCTATTCTGCAAATCCATTAACGACTCCTTTGGATCCTCATTCCATGTTGGTACTATGATAAGGTCGAGCGCACATTTACACAGGCGGGGTTGCAACTCATTGAGTTTTGGTATGTACATCCATCAGTTTGCGGCCCATCTAAATGCGGGTCTATTCGGCTAATACTGATAGCAGAAGTACCTACCAGGGACATAGACTACTTTTTTAAACCTTTCTCGCTTTAAGTAGATGAAGTTGCACGGGTTCATTAGTACCGAGTTATATTAAATTTTTAATTTTTAATCTGATCACGGATATCACTCAAGATATAATAATATGTACCCAAATTGCATTTAAAAAGGTAGGTTACCAATAACAGTTAAGCACGGGAAATGTTATTTTAAGTATTTCTGCTTTTAACTGGTTACCTAATAAACATTACGATTTAATGAGAAAAGTGCTTTGTATAGTAGGTAATCAATTAAGCATAATTGTTTGGAATGATTCCCACGATATGTTTCCATCATTGAATCATTATAAATTAACTACCTATCTGTTTCTGAAATTAGTTAATAAGGCTAAATAGTTCTAGACTAGAACAATGATAGAAAAGTTATCATTTTACGTGGAAAAAACTCTCATTGCAATTGTAACAAAAATTTAGGTAATAATTTTGTGTACCTGTTTTTTTTTTCATAATTTATTTTTATTAGTAACCCAATGTTTTTTTTCTTTTGTTGTAATGGTTACATTTTTTTTAGGCACTTTTTTAACTTTTATTAGTTTGTATCTAATTTATTTATATGATAAACTGTAGGCAGATGGCATCGGGTTTTTTAGGTTTCAGCTGAAAGTCAGTGCTTTTGGTCTTTTTTGAGACTTTTCGAGGCTGAAACCTATTCGCACGCCACTGAGGACAAGCCTCTATCTTGTTCGGTTTTATCTTATTTTTTAACTCTTTTGTCTTTGTTTAAATAGGTATTATACTGTTTAAATGTTATAATAATATGAATGTCCTCTATGTGCGTGTTGAATAAATGCTTTTTCTTTCTCATTAACATGGTAAGTTAGGTAGGTACTATGGAATCCTCAAGCTTTTTTAACTTGATTTTCTTGAACACTTTGACAACTATTAAACAGGTTCTTACCACGATTTTATTAAATGAACAATCCCTATATTTCAACACTATTGTACGTCACTTACACTATTACTAAACGGGTTCTTACAACGATTATTTTTAATTGGGCGATCCCGATAACCGGCAAACGAACGAGAAAGAGGGTAGGCAGATTTGTCTGCTCTTAAATGACCTACCCGCAGTTCCTCAGTCTTCCCGTGATCATGGCGCTTGAAACAGTGCCGAAATATCGGGATCGCTCAATTAAAAATAATCGCGGTAAGAACCCGTTTAGTAATAGTGTAAGTGATGTAGATAACCGCGAGTGTTTAAAGAAAACTATTGTATGTGCCATGATCACGGGAAGACTGAGTTTTACGGGTAAATTACTTAGGAGTAGACAAATCTGTCTACCTACCCTCTTTCACGCACGTTTGGGGTACCACTGGAACTTGAACTCACATCTCGACACACCACACTGACATTATCGACTTGTGGTTTCTTGATTATCAGTTGATCATTACTGATTGTTTTGCTTGTGTTATGTTGTTTTTTGATTTTAAAAAAGTTATTTGCAAATGCAGTAGGTAGGTACATATAGACCTTAAACCATGGCAGTTCTGAATGGTTTTGACTGTAGGTATGTCAAAGCAATAGATCAAAGTTTGTTTTTCAAAAGTTTTTTTAGTTTACATTTAGGTACTTTTAAAAGTGGATTTCTATCAAATTTTGCTAGGTAAAAAGCAGCAAGTGCCTTCATAAAAATTTGTGGTATAAAATTCTTGATATTATGTAGGTACCTACTAAAATTATACACGTACTCTCTATGAATATCCAAATAGAACTAGAAAATTTAAAATGCTTCGACGATAAATTTAATTAAAAATAAACGAGCCGAGGATAATATAATTAATTTTACCTAATTATTTTTTATTCAGTATACAAAAGGTTTTTCTACTGATGTAATTACCATTATGAACAAAAACTTCAGAATAATGAAATAAAACTAGTCAAAACATCGTAAACAAAAAAAAAAAAAATAATAACGAAGCACGCAGACTGAAACAACGTTTAAACATAATTAACTGAACAATCTAAAATGGCTGGACTGATTTTAACGGTTGGTGCTTTCGCTGGCAGATAGCTGATGTAATATTTAAGAAGGTTTTTTTTATTGCAAGATAAACAAGTCTACGGCCCACCTGACGGTTAGTGGTCATCGTCGCTCATGAACCTCTGCAATGCCAGGGCAGTGGGGGGCCGTTGTCTATCACCTACCCATACAGGACTTTTCTTAAACTTCGTTTAAAGAGACCCATGTCATAGCGCTCCGGGAACACCGCGGCAGTTACCATTACCAAACTTTACTAATTTAAATCCCTAAATATTTATCCCTTACGCACTTGACGCAGGTGAAGTTGCGCGGTTCAACGTGCTCGTATGAAAATATAATGGTTTGTTTAGGTGCTTATCTAAATGTTAAAAAATTATCAAAATCAATAGTCAAAATATTGACCTGGTTATTAATAACAGTAATTTACAAATTTAAAAAATAACAGTTAAATACCTATTTGAAAACTCTCCCAGAAGTTGGTATTAATAACTTGAGATCTTTCACTCTTAAATTTTGGGTATAACACCTTACTTAGCCAATACAGTTCTGCATACATAGGTGCCTATATAGCAATTTATTGTTTCTTTCTATTTAACACAACCACCTAGGTGTTAACTCAAAGACAAATTTTACTTCAACTGAAAGTAAAATGACTTTGAAAAAAAGATAGAAAGAAAATAAAGAAAATACGTTTATTCAAACACACAACTTACACATAACAGGAACAGTATATTACTAAAAATAGATTAAAACTAAGATTAAACAATAATATAAAAATAATAAAAAATAATTTAAAACAAAGAATTAAATAATAAAAGGTGCGAGGGTGTAACTGAAAGGGCGACCAGCTCAGCACGAAGCTACAGCCTGGACAGAGCAGCGCTGATTTTCAGCTGGACCCTACCGACTTTAATTAATACTAGTACCTACTTGTTGAACTTTTCAAGTAGATACCAATTATCTGATAGAATAAAACACTACTACTATTCCAATTTATTACTTACATATTATAATTTTAAAGATTAGGTATGCGTCTATGACTATCAAATTACTTTTTGGTCGCACATCAAAATAGAGGAAATGTAAAATTACATCTTCAATATTATGTCCCTTTTATACGAAAATTGTGTAAATTACACCGTTATCTGAACAGCGAATCGAAACGAATTATAAATAACGTTTCAACACGATCTATTCATTCTCATAATCACATAATCATACGAGTCATAATATATTATAACATACTAATTATTATGACGGTCATCGAAGCGATGTACGGAACGAATGGAGGTGTCAACGCGGCCGAATCATACGCACAGTTATTATATTCACGGGCTTCATTGAGTACAATAGAACCAGCCTACGCTTTTGTGTCAGGTGAAGTCGGAAAGCTGGGGAAAGGTTTTTTCTAAGGAGGCTTCACCGCTCTGAATCATTAGTCGACGGCGGGCCAATGAGGACCCGGCTCATGTGGGAAGGCGTGATCGTGCGTACGCGCCTCCTGCCTCCACAGAACCCAGACGAGTTTTAGTATTAACCCAGCTGTCGCGCCGCTACGTACCCGACAATTTTAATTACGGACATTTTCTCGTGTTTTTATGCTAATTGGACTGTGAATAGTTCTCGAGTCGTTATTTTGGACGAATTATGTTGTGCGGTGAACTGTTTTGATTGGTTGTTTTGTTTTAATTTTGAAGAATGATGATGGACCAGGCGCATTTCGGAGAGTATCTGTTGAGGCAGCAGATGCTTCATGCTGCTTCTCTCAGCGGATTACGTAAGTGTTTATCCTCAAGTTGGGTTCGTTGAGATGTTAATTAGAAATGAGAAACGTGTGATAGATTTGAATAAATTATATACGAGCACCTACTTGTTTGTTTAAACTTTGTTTGTACCTATCGACATACTACATGTTACTAACTAAAATAAATTGTTTTTAAATGGAATGAAATTGAAATATTTTAATTAAAATACGTAAGTAGGTACTTATTGAGTAAGTACTTAGGTAAAACTAGATATAGCCTACTTGATGTATTTGCAATTAGAAATACCTAATAGTTATGTTTTCTAGTTCAAGAAAGAGAACTGGCGAGCAGCACCGTGTGTAATATTACACGAACCATTTGGAGCGAATTTTGACCCCCTCATAAATCAAAAACTATTTCACATAAACATATCAAATTTGACTCATATATTGAGACTTGCGAGATATAATCCTACTTAAAATCTGATTTCTAATAACAAGTTAACAGTAACAACACTCTTATAATTAAACATTCGAAGATTATAAATGCATGACAGTATTCGAAGATTAATCGCTCAGTAACAATGAAAATTATAAAAGATTCAATCATCATTTAGATTCTTTGATACTTACTAGTAAAAAATCAAGAAGCATTAAAATTATTAAGTGTAAAAATTGCACACGATTAGTTTTTTACTAACCGATGCTTCCTGGTTATTTTCTAAGTCTAGGAAACTTGAATCATCCGTTAATAAAAATCAACTTACATAGGCAAGTTTACCTACATATATATTTACTTATGTTCATTTCAATTAAGGTTTATTCAGCCAAAATTTACACTGTACCTAAATAATGTACAAATGAGCAACGGTAACCGCTTACGATCAGGTGGCCCGTTGGCTCGCCTGCCTACATGGCAATAAAAAAAACAATTACAGAATGATTAGTCTAGTAGATTAGTGTCTCGTGGGGATCTTAGTTAACTTAGAATGTAAGATTGCGGGAGGTCACTGGATGCAGATGGCGCAGGACCGGTCGATGTGGCGAAGTTTGGGGGAGGCCTATGTCCAGCAGTGGACGTCAATAGGCTGATGATGATGATGATGATGATGATGATGTAAGATAACACTACCTTGGTCTTTGTCATTGTGAAAGAAAGAAAGAAAAGAAAGAAAATACTTTTATTCAGCACACACTTAAACACTACATAAAACATACATTGTGCAGTTACTTTAGTTAAGACTTGTTAGATTAACGAGTCAATTATTCGTTTGACTATATCCATCTAATCATAAATAATTTATAATTAAACAAATCCACTCATATCATACCCGGATACATTTAAAATTCATGAGACAAGTATTATAATGTCAGTCCTCATAAACTGCAACAAGTTTTAAACCTTTACTGATTTAATTAAAATTTGTTTTTGATTTTTCTATAAAGTACATAATAGTTCTTTATGACTTTGGTAAAAGAAAACGAATGAGTCCTTAAAGGTAGGTCGTAGGTAGCGGGTAGGCAGTGTCATCTGACAGTGCAAAGGTACATGAGCGACGGTAACTTACAATCAAGTGACCCGTTAGCGGCGGCACATAAGAAACTTTTTACGTTTATATATTTAAACTTAAACATTAAAGTTTAATCTATCTATAATCTATACTAATAATATTAAAAAGCTGAAGAGTTTGTTTGTTTGAACGCGCTAATCTCAGGATCTACTGGTCCGATTTCAAAAATTCTTTCACTGTTGGAATGTCCATTTATCGAGGAAGGTTATAAGCTATATTTTATTTTGAAAAAAATTAGGGATCCGTATGAAAATATCGAATATGTAACAAAAGGTGAAAAATCGAAAACCTATTTATGCGTACGCTGCAAAAACTATTGACAATAGAACAAAATGATGTACTACGGGTTTTTAGGTCTTTTAAATACAAACAAAAAAGTCCGCGACAGCATATATCTAACTATAATAGTTTAGTCACAATAACCGCTTTTATTTAAAAAAAAATAGTATTTCGTCCCGAGATTGAATTTTACGTTAAATGAGTATCGTTATATTAACCCTTATCCTAATTAAGTATTTTGTTATCAAGAGTATTAATGTAGAAGTAAATTACTTTTTGTTTTATTCCAATCGGACTTTTCGTTTAGAAGTTATGACGAGTATAAAACGCAATGAATATGTGCACTTCGCGCCGCGCAAATAATAACGCGACGTCATTGCGAGTACTGTTCGAACCCCTTTGTAACGCAGACGAAGTTGCGCGGGGCAGCTAGTTTACTATAAAATCTACTTTTCATTCATTATTTTGTTTATTAAAGTACAAAAAGTGCAAATTTGTACAAAACCTTTTTTACAATTCTAATAGAAAGTTAATAATCACGCTAAACATATTTATATTTTCATTATAAGGAAGTTTTTTTGTACTGCCTTTTTTGTTTTTCAAAAACTTAATAACTCTTACTTAGATCTGAAGTATTCATTGAAAACCAATTAATTGAATTAATGTAAACCCAATCCTTACTGAAAATCGAGAGCCGTGCGTTGAAGTCTTTTACACGTCCACTTATATTTAATTGATTTTAATAACATATTTTAAAGAAAAAAAAAAAGATCTAAAACTATACATAAATGTATATGGTGGTATACATAGTTTATGATTTTAGTTGAAAATACAACAACACACAAAATATGATTTAATCGTAAATTTGTAAAAAATCAAAACAAATTGAAAAAATATATTTTTAATTTTATCGTATCATAAGTATATTTTTATTAAATTTATCAGACACGTCGGAAGTTGTTAACTTCGTACACTTAATATGGAAGGTGTTTAATTTATATGAAAATGTTAGTTAAAGAAAATATTAAGATAAACATAATTATTCAAAAGATAAGATCTTCAAGTCGTCGAAGTTTTATTGCACACGTTAGTTTTTACGGTGTTTTTGATGGTTAATGATTTAAAAGACAAACCGACAAAAAACACTTTTGGTAAAAATAGAAAATTGATCACAATCGAAAGAAACTGTTTATCTTACGTTTTGAAACTAAATACTTTCACTATTAAAATAAAATACATTTATAACAACTATTTACTTACTATGTTTTTGTAAATTTAATACAACTTGTAAAATTTTATGTACAAAATTCATGCGGTATTTTTGGATACAACCTTGTTAGCAATTTTACTATTAAAAATATATTATACTATTATAATATATTTATTATATGGGTTGTACATCGCAATGATTGCACCAAAAGAACTGTAATGTGGCATAAATAAGCCTTTTACGCTAAAAATCTTCAAACCTTCACTCTCATCTAGGCATCTTTTCTTTAAACATACATTCTTTCACTTCGGGAATTATTTAGATCAAAAAATAAATACAACATCAAATTTTAATATATGTACCTAATTGAACCAAAGATTTAGTCATCATCAAAATGCATAAAAGAGTAGATTCAATACTAAATTGATTCACTATTAATTGACAGTTTACCACACAACTAATTGCACACAATAATCATAAAAATGTATTAATTACGTTAAATAATACGTTACTAATCGCTTTCACTATCCTACTTACAAATTACACACTGATCACTAACATGAATTAATTTTAATATGGTTCTATAATTGGCACCAAAATTAAAAAGTATTTCCAATGAAATGTAATTTGAAACGACAGTACAATGCACTAATTAATGGCACTGCAATTCTTTTAATTGCTGTTACATTGTAATAATGTTGAAATAAAAGTATAATGGGGATTATACATATTGGATTACTAACTTCCAAGGCACGCAAGTGACAACTGGTAGGCCAAATGTCACACAATGTTCATTATTCGCTTGACTTGACACGACGTTTGGAGAAATTTGACAACTGTAACAGTAACTGATACAATGCCGTCCAATGCATAGATATCCTCGGTCTACATAATAGTCGGCCGTCACCGTCATTTGGTTTACGTGTACTGGGCTTTGGTGAGCCAGTATGTATACGTGGCATATGAAATGTAGTATAAGTTACTTTTTTGAAGTTTTTTGTTACTGGCTGTCTCTTGCAGTCATAGATACAGTTCAAGGTTCAAGTCCCGGTTGTAGTTAGTATTTTTATTTTTTATCATCAGGAATTAGTTTCTTAGGTTTAAGCGCGTTTTTGGAATTAGAATTTTGAATGTGGAACATCTTGTGTCCATAAGAAGTGTATTTTTTTCGAAAGGGATAAATTTATTATGATTTAATTGTATATGCTATACATAACCTACAATTGATTCTCATTCAATAAATCTTGATGTCTCACAAAGCAATGTCCTTAATCAACTCTGTTGGAACTTTATTAGCGTTCTTGCTATATTAGGTATAACCTTTGAAGAACGAGTTTATAGGCAAGATTTTTTATTGAAAAATAAACGAATGCCCAACTGATGATAAGTGAGTACCGATATGTTCTACAGAACATTTTAAAGCTTTATTCTGTACTAGGTGACCCGCGCAATTTCGTCTGCGTTACAAAGGGGTTCAAAAATTGTAGCCTATGTGTTATTCTGATGTATAAGCTATATTGTGGTAAAGTTTCATTCAAATCCATTCAGTAGTTTTTACGTGAAAGAGTAACAAACATACATCCATACATACAAACTTTCGCCTTTATAATATTATTATGATTCGTACCTATGTGTACTATTTTGTATAGGTATAGTTCGAGGATCAATGTTGATTTTTTTTAATTTATTTTTTAATTGCATAGGAAATTAAAATGCAGTTTTCAAAAAAAGTAATAAGAAAAATACATTAAGACATGGTTTTAGTTGCCGACAAAGAAATACTGATACTACATATATAATAATATGTGTGTCATGTAATTTTAGTAGGTACAAGAAATATTTTTATTTTTTATTAAGAAATTTCAATATTATCAATAATACTTCTCGAATAAGCAAACCATTTCCTATTTAATAGAACGTTTAGCAAGAACGATTAAAAAGTCAATCATTAGTAGTTTATTACAAGAAAAACTGTGTATTCTTTACGTTTAATAAATGCACCCTTTACTAGGAAAAACTTTTTTGCATTATCCATTGATATATGTCATAATTAATTATACATAACAACCTCCTTTTATGTAAAAATACGACAGGATATAAATAAATAGGTATATATGATACATCTAGTTTATGATAAAGTTTGAAAAGGGTTTTTTACTTTTGTCTTGATTGTAACCTTATTAATTTAAAATAGATATTTATTTTGATTCACTTTTACAACGTTTGCTATCTCAAACATGATTTGGTAGGTACAATGTGTTTGGAACGGGGCCGCTACATACGACCTTTAAGCCTTTAAGAACTTTATTCAACCTCGTTTGAAGAAGGTTAAGATATAGCTATGTACTCACTCTTTTTTTGCATAAAGTCCAAGTAAATAAATGTTTTTTTATAAAGATTTGACATAAAGTCGCGTGTACACGAACGTGGTCCAGTTAGCGTTCATCACCGCGGCCACGGTGCATTCGACACGCACACCAATCATTATAAAACTCGGCCGGGAGAGGGCGCCATTAAATCTATTAGTAACACTATTGTACACTTTCTACTAAACTGTCTATAGATTGTGTACAAGACGCCAATTACAATTTACACAACAATTTACATCGAATGTTATTTTTCCGTGACTCCGCTGATGGTTTATTGATCGTGTCAAATTATTTTTCCGTTGATGAACGTAAATTATTCGAATAGTTTTGTGATGTATGATAATCAACGGAATTTTGTTTTATATTACGGTTTCGAAGTTTGATAGCGAAAAAGTTCTCAAGCACCTTTAACTGCTATCATTTTTACTTTATGATAGCTAAACCATTCTGGCAATAGGTAGTTTATTTTTACATTTTTACAATGACCTTTTAGCATCCTGTACTTCTTAAAAATGATCAATGACAGTTCTAACAAAATGGACATTTTATTGATTAATTGGCCACTAGTACATATATTTAACTACGAAAGTCATTTTAAGTCTAACAGACCTACATATATTTGTAAACCTTTTAATTTATAAATCACAGACTGTCTTCAATATATCTACACTGGATAAAAACATGCAATGCACACATTGATTCAATATATGATAAAACCAACGTCACTCGCCGGCACATCAAAGAAACTCGTTGCAAAAAGCTCATACCATAAAAATATTATAAAATATCTTCGACAACTCCGTCTCATTAGTGAAGAACGAACGGGAATCAGTTATGAATTTATTTCCCAATATTATAAACAGTTATGTGTCCATCTCATGTGTCGCGAGAGAAATTAAAATTCGAAAGATAAAATTTTGATTTGCAGCTTTTTTAAACCGTTTTATTGTTAAAACAAAGAAATGCTATAAAAAATAATTTAATGAATTAATTATAGGTACTAATTTGCAAAAGTTTTAATCATTCACTTCGATTGTGAGATTATCAAGTTATTGGAATTTTAATTACCGTTACTAAAAACTAAGCTAAATTGTGATTGAGTAAAAACTTTAATCTAGTGATAAAAGTTTTTCTTAGGTTTCCATTTTTTCAATATCAGCATAAATTAAGGTTTTTCCCTTATCTATTGATTGAGACAATCTTGGAGTTTTCATATATTTTGAAATATTTTGAATAGATTTATTAAGACTAGGGATTTTGGATATTCGAATATCGGTTTTTGATGGTATCTACTTATACATGACATAGACAAGCTTCATTTGTGATGAAAAAAATAATAAATTTCTTTAAACACTCGCGGTTATCTACATCACTTACACTATTACTAAACGGGTTCTTTCCACGATTATTTTCAATTGAGCGATCCCGATATTTCGGCACTGTTTCAAGCGCCATGATCACGGGAAGACTGAAGAACTGCGGGTAGGTCATTTAAGAGCAGACAAATCTGTCTACCCTCTTTCTCGTTCGTTTGCCGGTACCATTGAAACTCGAACTCACATTTCGACATACCACTTTGACAGTATCGCAGTTCTTCAGTCTTCCCGTGATCATGGCGCTTGAAACAGTGCCGAAATATCGGGATCGCTCAATTGAAAATAATCGTGGAAAGAACCCGTTTAGTAGTAGTGTAAAAAAATAATAATTACAAAAATACACAATTCTGACTAAATGACAATTCTAGTCTTCACCACAAACTAGTCGAGACTCAGCTTAATGCTGAATGTTCACTATAGATTAACCACAGCGTACACCGAGCGCTGGCTTTCAACCTCTGAATCATCATTTGAATATTTTTTTACTTCATTCTTTGAAAATGTAGTTAGCTATTTACGTTGTGAAACCAAAAATGAAACAAGTTCTAGGATTTAGGATATATAATCTACTTATTACCAGTATTTAAATTAGCTAGTTATTCTCGATGTTAATGTCGAATTTTTAAATTCACAAACATATTAAAATAATATGTGACTATATCTATCAGATTACAGTTTGATAATAATTTAGGAATTTATATTCGCTATAATTTGTCTAATTTTAATTTCTTTATCAGTATTAAAAAACTCATAAATTGGGGTCCTAATTAGTCTTAGGCAAATCAATACATTAAATAAATAAATGATAATTTAATAAATAAATTAATTAAAACTCAGATCACATTGAAACACCAACATTTAAAAAAAACGGCTTTTAAAATTATCATTTGACGATCCTTATTTATCTAATTCAATTAACAATGAATAATTCAAATAACCCATGTAAATTTGTCAAAAATCAAAAGAAAAACTTCTCAATTTTTCTTTTCTCCTTCTGAACAAAAACTTAATGATATTAAAAATCTCTTAATACCAGTAAAAATACTTTTCTCACAGTAGTTTATATTTCAGAACATCGTATGGGCGCAGATGCCGAACCGCCTACATGTGAAGCTCGACTGCTGAACGGGGACCTCTGGAGGAGGTTCCACGACATCGGCACTGAAATGATCATCACCAAGGGAGGAAGGTTAGTGTTGTCTAGAATGAAAGTATTTTGTCATTTTTAATCTTTCGAAGAGGATTAAGATTAGGCGTTATCAAATTTTTCATTCAGAAACATGATACGTTTTTTTGTTGGCTTTAGTTTGTAGCTCACTTGGTGCGTCACAACTACAAAAATACTAGTTAGGTAAAAGTAGGTTTGTTGACTTTTGGATAGGATATTCCTATTTACAAGTAAATTTACTATTTCAATACTTTTTAATATTTGTAATTAAAAGAAATAAACCTTTAAAACTTAGCACAAAATAAGTTAATTTTCTTATGAAATTGTTAACGTTTCGGTCTTTTCCGCGAATACTCATTCTAGGTAAGAACGTTGCAAATATGTTTAATAAAACAATACATATAAACATGTATGGATCGATCCAATTAAACGTAGCAGCTGCCCAAAACCAAGAATCGAATTTAACAAAAACGTATTACTCGTAATAAATTACGAAATAATAACAAAAACTTAACGAAAACCCATTAGGGCTGCCGAATCTGACGCGGCCCTTGTTAACGGATAATTTCGGAGACGGGCCGGACCTCCGTCATAGACAAAACAAACAGCTGCCTCGAAGGCAATTTGTGCATTTCTCTAAATGGCCGAGCACAAATTACAGCTTATTATAAGCTTGTTTGCTTTACGATGGTACCCCTTCAATTATTTTTTTACGTGATCTGTAATGTGGGGCGAGCAGTGAAGAAATTACATAGTCGTTGCCATCTCGGCGCCTCCGCCCTGCCTTCGCGACCCACCGCACGGCGCTCGACGCACGGACCGCGGAGTACGGAGCCTCTCTGACACTCACTCATATTACCATAATCATCTAACAGTAACTATTATCGAATTTTGGTATGTATTATTTTTCGTCGCCTTATTACAAATCAAAAAGTTGTCGTACGTCTCCACATCATTTTGTCCGACATGCGACAGTTGATGTCACGTAGAATCGAATTGTTACGAAATCGGAGCAGAGATATTTGGTAATGAATGGCGTGTAATTAGCCTTCGGCTCGCGAAGATGACTGTTCTCTCGTGAAACAGTCAGCAAAAACTGGTCAGTTGTAGCAAATGCATCGCTGTCGTGCGCGAACGCTGTTGCGACGCGCTCGGTCCCTGTTCCCGTTTTTCTGTGCGGGTAATTAGAGCGGTTGATTGTTGCTCCTGTCATCGCCTACACGTTTTTTCCCCGCGGCCGCCGGTGGAGACCACCGCGCGTTCGCTTCACAAACATTCAGATAATTTACCGCTTTATCCAGCGTTTGGTGAATCTCGTTAGGTCAGCCCGCGCCCGTCTAGAGGTCACTTTTGTTTGTTTTGTATTAATGATCCCGCGCGAGAGGCCGGGGGCGCGCCGGCGCCGTCCCTGGCGCCATACAAATCGAAATGGGTCAAAAATATTTCATGCATTTCTTGTATTGAACGCTAGAGGAGGCTGTGCGTGCGCGAGGTAATTGAGTTATTCTTGTGAACCTTCGGCACTTGTTGCACCTACAAACTACACAAATTGATGAGTGTAACTTTCTGCTTTTAACTCTCGACGGTGTTAAAAGCCGTTCTCAAATGTGTTCTTTATCTGGCCAGAAGGAAGCCGGGGTGGAAAATGGAATAGTAAGTGTAAACAGTGGATTTGGGCGGTTCGTTTGTGAGGGCAGGGTCGGTCGGAGAGTTAACACCTGCGATGCGCTCGGCGGCCATGCGCTTGCTTTATGTATTAGATTCTGGATTTGTGGTAACAGTGTTTCAAATTTTCCCACCTGTTGGGTTATGTGTGAATTACTTTGTATATAAGAAGCTTAAACACGGACATGTGCGTACCTGCCCTAAACAGGTTCTTTATTTGCAAAGAGATGTGAATACAGTAACAAGTTTTTGAGTGCGTACCTATTGTTTAATTGACGGTCATAGAGTAGGAACGGTAAAAGGGCCACACTAACAGTGTAAACACTTGTATAGATAATAAAGATATCTTTATACGACTAGTTGAACCACCATCCTCTATAACAATTCTTTACGGAACACATACTGAAACAATATTCCTAACAATCCGTCCTATACAATTTCTACACATCAATAACAAACTGTTACAAAACTGTGACACGTTCCATCTGTTGTAGTCGATGTTTTAAGATAATACTTAACCCTCAATAATCGCCCTACAAACAAACACTGTTCGAAATAGAGTGTGTTATTTATTTTTTCTTAAAACCGAAATATGACAAATGGGCGAGGTTGTGCCGGCGGCGACAGGCTGGGCGCTCATCGCTCGCGTGTCGTCGCGCAGACCTCCCGCCATTTTAAAAACAAACACACAACATAAAAACTCGTTATTTATTCTCGTGTTACTCGACAGGAAGGGCGCGACTGAATTCGCTTGAAAAAATCATAAGTTATAATTAAAAACGATTGGACTTCATCAGACCTGACGCAGGTACTAGGGACTGAGCGCTCCAAAGGAAAGGCGCAGTACAGGATCTTTAGTCTCTCAAAATGAAAATTCCAGCTATTACAGCCTTTTCGTCACTTATCATGAGTAAAATCAGGCAGAACTACGATTATAAACGAGCGTAAGCCCATTCCGGTGCTTGTTCTAACAGAAATACCGATTAATTGATTCGATCTGTGTAGTAATTAAAATGGGTGATTAGGGCGCGCGGGGACCGGCGCCGGCGCCTCAAAGCGTCGCCGGCAACATTCCTTTTGTTTTACCACGGGTCGTTTGTCGCCTGGCCGGTGAGTGGAGGTACTCCGTCCCTTGCTGGCGGACGGTGGTCGGTGCGGGTGCGAGCGGGAGGGCTGCGGGCGCCGACCTCCTGTGGAGCGCCGGCCGCCCGCCGCGCGCCCCGCCCTGCACACGCACCACTAATAATCAGATTATGACAGCCGGACGTCTTCCAACCGCTCACCGCACTAGTCCAAGTCGTCACTCTTCAATGTCTCCTACGAACTTGACGTTACAAATTCTCGACTGATCAGATCCACTGATATCGGATACCTATCGCGAGATGCAACGCGACTCCTAAACATGATTTTGACATAATATCATTCTAAATTACTGGCCTGTGATATGATAAGATCAAGTAGCTTTCCTTATGAACTTTGTTAACAATTTATCTATTCAACTTTATAAAAACATCAAATCACTTTATCGACTTTGATATTCTTTTATTTCAGGTAAATTTCTTATCGTTTCTAATAGGACATTAAACACCAACGTTTCCAGAATTCAATTTGACAATTTAGAGTTGATCAAAACTGTTTACAAAAATAAAAGCTTATAAATTATATATAATGTGATAAAAAACGTGCTGTCATTGATTGTAATGGGTAATATCGAATGGAAGGGTTCGATCTCAGAATGTAAAGCACGCGCCGAGCGGTCGCCGCGTCACTATTCGCTGATCATATCATAAAATCTCAAGGGACATTAACTTAAACGAAATAAGCCTAATCATGGACAAACTCAACAGCATTGTTCCTCGTTAAACCAACTGCAACAAGATTCCTAAAGTGACAATCGATAAATATGTCACGACGTGAGAGATCCCTCAATTTCTCTACTTAGTTGTTTGTCGATTATTAGAATCGCGCAGTCATCGCGGGCTCCCGACTCGATCGTGACCCATCTCGAGGTAAAACAATCGACGATCAACGAAAAAACAAACAACACTAATACAATTCTGATTTCGAACACAAAAAATATGCGTTTGGTTGTCTTCGTCTGGCATGATTCATTTTTTGCTCCGAACCTGAGGTCTGATGATAATTTCTCATTAGGTTATAACATTTTTGTCGTTGAAAACGTCGTAAATTCCTCGAATAATTTAGGGAAGAAAGTGGTCGTGTTGAAGATGTTTTGTTTTTATGGCGCCAACGAGCAGCTCGGGTTAGATCGGTATCTGCCGATACAAGCGTTTAACCCATGTTAGTCGGAACTCAAAAATCGTTCTCACGCAGTTCGTCTCGGCTCCGCTACCTTACTAATTGTAATGTGAACTTATGGGACATCACACGTCTACCCTGACTTTAGGTATACATTGCTAAACAAATGACCCTATGCAAAACTTTTCTATTTCTTTTTCTAGCGTGTTAAATGCATATATCTATAAAAATGATAAAATTGGTTAATTTTTACCGTTTTGATTTTGAAAGAACCATGCCAAATCATCATTGCAACATCTTTTTACACACATTACTAAGTGAGAATTTAGGCACTAAGTTTCTGACCAGCCACATAAAAAACCAGTCATTTTATCGATCGACACCCCGCTGAAGGCACAGATTAGATCACCAGCACGACACATGGAGACGTGCCCATATTCCCGTGTTCATATCGCAACTCCTGGAACCCACGGCTATTCCCGAGACCGTCCCGAGGGTGCCCCGTCCATCATAAAACTCGTAAAACTAAATGCACGTATCCTCGTTATGTTAGGCGTAAAAACTACCGACCTTACTTGTCATATTTTACACGAGGTTTTTAATTAAAACGGAACGGAGTTAAGGATTCCCGAAAATTCTGTAACACGACTCTTTTAGAGTTAGATTAATTATTGTTTTAATCAGTGTACTGAGATAATTTTCACAGATAAGCCAATTTAAACTTTTGAATTTGAACTGAGAGATTCTGTTTTTCAAATCAATTCGGTTGGTTTTCAAAGAGTCCTGTTTGTTTACAGTTTATTTATACTTTTTGTAGGTCCGTGGGATAGTTAAGGCCCATTTATCTTTCTAACTAGGTTGATCAAGGTCCTTATTTTTGGATTATCGTGTAATAAAAGCATCCAAGCAAGCATTTATCGGTTTTTTCACCACTTCCAACAATGCCTTTAGTAAAGAAGCTGTACGTATAGTTGTAATACATGATGCACCAAGACCGCGTGGGTGCCACCCGCGTTTCTCTCGTCGGTCGCCGGTCGCTGGTTGCGATACAATCGCGTCGCTGTCGCATCGCGACATCACGCGCCGATGCTATCGCCTCACGGAGCTACTGCTACCGTAACAGACGATATCCCACAGGACTGGATTCAGGATAATATACTGATATGGTTATGAACTTAAAATAAAATGTGTTTGTGGAGTCTTGGTCGTTGTGTTTTGTTCTTCTTACTTCGTTTCTAAAGTTTCAATGATCGGTTTCTTGATCAGCAAAGCAAGAACTATTTTAGCATTTACTTGACTATCAATTATCATCAAGTTACTGGAAAACGAAAAATATTTCATTAAAGGTGAAGCTTTATGCATTAATTTTCTAACACGCCCAAATCAACAATCCTAATATATCACAATACTTCATCGGAACTTTACTGAGACCAGAAGTCTTGCTCTGCTTTCTCCTTCGTCCGGTCCTGTAATCTGACCCTTTACCTCCCCTGGGTGCAACGTAAACAAAGCCACAATTATATACGTACTGATGCACGACTCTTCAATAAAATGAACGCTGCGTTGTCATTGTTGTGAGAGCACTGCTCCTGGAAGAATCACAGGGCGTCCGAACCAGTGCGTCACTGGTGAACTATACAGTACCGTAAATAAACTAAATCCTAATCTAAAATGCTAGTGGTTAAAATTTCCTGAACAAAGATTTAAGGATTGAGTTAGTCTGATCCAAAAACGTAACTTAAAATACACCATCTTCTTATAAACTTTCAACACCAATTAAAACAGTCTCAGTAAAGAAACCCGCATAAAACATCACAGGACACACTCAGACAGACAGGATGAACACTATTAAACGCCGCAAAATCGTTGTATGAGCAACAAATTAGCGACAAAGCTGGATCAGGAACATTTCTGTGAAATATGTAACAACAGTTCAATGTCAATAGCTGGGTGTATGTCGCAACAGGCCGTAATTGTGGCGATGCGTCGATGACGGCGGCCCGTTTGAACTCCACATATTGCGAGTATTGCGACATCCTTGACGCGATTCTTCGTACATGCGATGTGTTGTGAATGGGAGCGATTAGCGGTAGACCGAGATTAGATTTATTAGAAGTATCTTTCAATACTTTCCCAGCTCCCCCAAAACCTAGTGTATTGGTAAAGTAATTTTTACTCCCCGTTTCTTAGATCGAAAGATTAAGTTTATTAACAATAGAATTATCTACTCACTTGCTTTACTCTCTTTATAAAGTTTTCAGTATGTATTTAAAACATATCTGGTATGAACTCAATATTAGGTACTAACCTTACAAACTTCATCCTAAAGTATTATCTAGGAGTTTTAGTAGGATTATATTCCAGAGAAAAATTAGCATTTTACTTACGTATGTATGTGGTACACAAAATTACGAAGCGTCTAAAATTATACTCAAAACTAATTTTAAATACGCAGACCGTTTATTTTACTAAACTTCCTTGATTTAATCAATACATTTAGCATAACGCTACCTTCAAATTGTGACCAATTATCGTTTGTAAATAAAAACACATGGTTCATCAATCATAATGAACATATAGGTCATATCTAATGGTCTTTCAAACAGTTAACATCTTCTAGTACTCACACGGTACAAAGCAGTACATCGCTAGCAACCACTCACTTACACCACGCACACTAAATTAATACCAATTAACACACGCGGGCTTAATTGTGAATCGGGCTTGGTTCGCGTGTGGCGGCCCCTTTGTCGGCAACACAAAACCACTGCGTGTGCGCAACTTTAATTCGCGGCCGTATCTTAACCCTTCCTCGAAAAGCTTCCTAAAATACAGGCGCCGTTCATGAAACTTCACGTGCAATACTCGACTGTAACTTAACTAGTTATGATCCAAAATCATTAGTTGTGAAGATCAAGGCGCCACGGTACGGGGAGCGGAGATCCTGTGCCTGATTGATTCGAGTTCGCCACCGATCCTCGATCGTTTAAGATTACGACTTATCTCCCTTCGATAACGACCCATCGGCAGCCTTGTCTACCTATTAATGCGTGCGATAGTGCTTAGGCGCATTCGTATGCAAAGCTATAAACTAAAAGCAATAAAGATTCGAAAGGAGGATACTTTCGACTAATCGTGATTCAAAAGACAAATAAAAATATGACTTATTAAAATTCTACCGCTACTATCAACAAGATCTTTTATATCAGATAAAAATCACCGCATTTCAGGCCATCATCAATTCTTTGCTTATGTCGCAGCTTTGACAGGATTATAATTAGAAACTGTCCGTCCTTATGGGTTGTCGTTTTTAATGTCGCTAGTCGGGTCCCATACTGCGCTCGCATTTCATTAACTCAAACGTTAAAAAATTGGGAGTTCTCATAAAACGGCGTGATTTATGCCGGGTCGGGAGCTAACGAGCGATCGCCACTGGACCGCCGCACGCCCGCGCCGCATCGCTCTTGTCACCTTCACTACTAATCGTATTGTTTCCAGGTAAATTTTACATCGGTACACTATTTTTTTACATCGTCAACATTGCGAATGTTACTTTTTAAATAGTGTTTTTTTCCTTTTGTAAAACGGGGAACAAAGAACTTTAATTTGCGGTCGCAATGTGATTATCTTAGATGTAAGATTTGAATTGTTCGGGCTGAGTCTTAATAGGTTGTAGATGCGATCCGTAGATAAGCTTTGGCGCACCCTCACGGCGGCCATCGCCTTTACGCACACTGTCATCTAAATAACCGTACGTTTGTCGGCCACTTTGCTCTTATACTTACAATTTACGAGCGGTCGGCCACGCGTAACTTCGGGCGCCGACATTTGTAACACAATAATATCAGTTAACGTAAGATTTTGCAGGACTTTCACTAAACACAATCGGAGACAACCTCTTGATTTAAGTAATTTATGTACCGTTTTATAAAACACTATTAATTTAGTAGAATTTGCTGCGAAGAGATAGCGATCATGATTTTACGAACACAGGGACCTGTTTTAAGCTAGATTTCTTTTAGTATGTTATATTATCTGATCTTATTATCTCATGATTTTGTTTGTTAAGATAAGGATACAGCGGTTCCTTTGTAAGATAAATAGAAAGTTTATTAAAATATTTTTTTACTAACTTTCAAAAGCGACATGCGTTCACAATTTGTAAACTCGAAAACAACATTTTACTATTTTGCTAGAGATTTCAGGCAATGCTTTAAGAAAATTGCTAAGATTAAAATCGTAGTTTACAAATTATTTCAAAACCAAATAACAAAACCACGTAAACATTTTTAAAAATCATAAATTGCAGAACGTAAATTAAAAATAAGATATATTAAAAGTTACAGAGAACATATTAATATTATAGTTGGAATACAAACAAGACACGCCTCAACGCTGACCGGTCAATTACCGGTGCCCACACAAGGTAACACCCAATCTACAGAGCGAGCAACAAAACCAGTCTACACTCGCGATATTTGCTCAATAAATACTACTTTTTATATTCAAGAGCTACATAGTGACGTATTTAGTAAACCTAGGCTTTAATGACTCGAAATTATTGTGTTAGAAAATGTTCTTTTAAACATTAGTTTGAGTATGCATTTTTATAGAATAAATTTGTTTTTGTCAACTGATAAAACTTTTTATAACGATACAACCAGAACCACACCGCACTTTGGAACTTGATGTCCTCAATGATGTCAAACATTTTAGTGATCACTTCTTAGATTTATCTTGTAACTGTCTTTGAGAAAGGATATAGGTATGACTTCTATGTTAAATACCACTCAATCTCATACATAAGCTTTTCAAAGAATGTGCAAGGAACACAAAGTAGGACAGACAGAGCGTAATCACACGTCAAAAAACATTCGACAATCGTTTTTATAATGAATCAATTCAGCGTACAGTCCGCAAATTACGCAAAGAGGCGCCGACGAAACGATTAAACATTTCCAATTTCCGCAAGTCGCCAAGAAGGCTGTAAATTTGGCGATCAGACGGACATACTCGTAAATATGTCGCAACTCGCAGGTGTAGTCTGCGGGCGTGCCTTTATACTACCGCCCCTAAATACTTTCACAACTTCATCCGACACGCTAATGTTGTGCAGATTATAGAAAGTATTTGCAGGTTTTAGATATTTTGCACAGCTAAATTGTCGATGAATTGATTATAAAATACCTAGTAGGTTTAAATCTAGCATGAGATTGGAAAATGAGTTGGTAATTACGAAACAATAATCTAGGAATGCGTAGTTTTTAGTTTCATTTCTTAACAATTACTTTTAGTTAACAGGTAAATGCGTAATTTGAAAACTAAGTCACGTAATTTTCAATTAAATACCTAAAACTTAAAAGCCTAAGAGACATTGTGCAATATCTTTTACCCATAAAGCCATAAAAAATATCGTTTAACTTTTTCTGAACGGCAGTTGGAAAATCAAAGATCTGGGCTATAACATTTTTCATAAAACACACGTATCAATCTTCCTAACTTCCTTTTTTGCTTGACACCCAACGTTGGGCAATGCTGCGCAGTTTTTGCCACCTGCAGCTCGTCAAAACGATAAAAATAAAAGTTTTTGTGGACAATCGCTATGATTGAATGCGTTGTCGCTGATTTTAAACAAAGCGGAGTGGATAGCGGGCCCTATCAATATGCTAATACAAAGGTTCATCTCCGAGACGAATCAGTTATTTTTTGTGAACGACCGAATCACCAAATCGGTTTATTTGTTCAGTTACGACCATCTTTATGAGTAGTTTGTTTAGAGACGAGAGCTTTGGGAACATGTGTGCTAAGAAATATGTTTTGTTATGGTTTTGTAATTGTTTTTATAAAGTGACAAATAATGCACTTGTTTATGCAAATATTAGGAGAGATGTGTATTTTAATAAATTTACTTGAGGACGTCTTGAATTAGCTTACTGTAGTTTGTAAGCAAGAACAAAGCCTTGCAGGTCTTATGGAAACTACTTTTTACGATTTAAGAAAAATCAGGTATTTCAAAAGTTCTTAGTAAAGTTTTTCTTCAGCAACAAAATAATATTATTAGTAATGGACAAATTGTTTTTGTAATTATTTTTTTTTATGTGCTTAAACTTGTTTGTGTAAATTCCCAAAGTAAATCAGCCGATCTTTTATCGCTTATTATTCAATATTACGATACTCTAGGAATTACTCATAATTATAGGAACGTTATCAGAGTTCTCAGTAAAATTGTACTACAACTTAGTGTTATTAAAGACCTATCGGCTCACGTTCCTCGTTTCCTAAAAATAATTAAAAACGTTCGACGCGGAAAGCGGAAACAAAACAGAATGATTTCCAGCGAACTTGAAACTAACGAGCCTGCAATCGAGATATGCGGCTAAGCTTTAATTGGTGCGGTCACGATTTTTTATAATCGTACCTCGATAAAATCCTTTTAGACACCCATACAAATATTTGTAAGCGAAGAGTGCGATTCTCACGGGCCGCGCTCTCACAGCCCGAGTGAACAATTTGACACTTACAGGTGTACGATTTTTTATAGAAACAGACAATGGTGTCGATGTTTACTCTGGCCTACATCTGGGCGGACGAAAAAAACGACCGGACCTCTCGTATGAACGCTAATGAGGTTAGACCATACCCTCAGCGAGGGTTGTGTGGTACTCGATGTGTTTATCTACAGCCCTGCTTGTTTAGTCGAGCAGATGTCGCGACACAAGGCCGGGCTTGTCTCCTCACTGTAACGTTTACTAGCATTGAACTTGACGATAAAAAAGCCATGAAATTAGCAGTAAAGATAACTGATGATTTGTTGAGGAAGGCTACTGGGATTAACCGGTGCTTTGTTGTTGTTTATCTATAAGTATGGTTCTGTTGTGTTACGTCGAGTATTTTGTTGTCTTGCATTTAACAAGTTAGACTAAACCAATTTATTAAATTTGTTTTTTCTAATTTGAATAAGGAATTCCAGTAGGTACGTGTAAATGCCATACTAATAACTGGCACGATTTTTTCACTGCATGATATGATTTCATATCACAAAAATAGGTTTTATTCTAAATCCCCTTCCAACTATTGATAAAGCTTTTTAATTGCAAAATTTGTCAAAATTGTATCAATTACAAAGTAAAACTTCATCCAGGCTCTAATTGAGAACTTAGCATCATAACCACAATAAAAAAATGCTCCCAAACCAACGCTACAGGTCCCGTTTCCTAAATTTTCAAATCGCAGGATGTCCTACATAAATATCCTCAAGTTCCCATATAATCCGCGATCGGTCCGTTTTATATTTTCGAGTGCGGATGCTAGAGCGGATGTGACAGTTTCTTTCTTAGCTGTTAGCGCCTCCGTCCAATTCGCAAGTTGTTACCGATTTACGGCCCACTCTAAACTTTATTCAACTCTATTCTGGTGGTCCTATTGTTCGCTAAGTTCCTTCACAGCCGACGACAGGGAGATACTTTTATGACGGTTCGTTTTATAGTTTATTGTAAAATGATATGATCTATTAAAAAGTTTGAATATGGTAGAATTTCAATCTTGACTTTTATTCCCTGAAGTCAACGACTAACTTAAACTAAGTAACTAATACAATATTTATTTATTTATGAGGTTCAACCCCTGTCTTTATTAAGCATTTTATGACCTGCTTGAAGACCTTAGAAAAGCCGCTTGACAGGCGGATTTTAAAATCCTCAGATTAAAAGTTCAAACCGTTATAACTGCTATCAAGTGGTTGTTTAACAACATTTGCTTATAATCCCATTGAATTTGAATCGTACATAATTAAGATAGGGGTCTGCAAGGCTAGTGGCCACTACATTTTGCATCGTATGACTGTTTGTGCTACAATCGTCACAGTTTGTCGGCTCGGTCGCCACGGTCAAACGAGTCGATAAATGAGTGCGGCTGATAAGGGCATCTCACCCGAACGGTAGCTGAGTCGGGATTTGTCAACGTACCGACAGCAGCGACGATGTGTGTGACAATAAATTACAATTAATACATTAGAAAAACAAACAATAATTTCATAGACTTGCAGAGCTCACTTTTGAGAAGTCCGAAATCTAAAACTAAACTACTTGTAAAAACCCGAGTACATATTTTCATAGCTTTGAAGGTTTGTTTTTATAATTACAGTAAGTACTTACACAGCTGATACTGTTTGAAATATAAGTTTTGACAAATAATAAAATCAAAACTCTGTATTTCAATAAAATCATTAATAATAACTTCAGATAGCGATAATACAACCGACTAAAACAATACTGCAAACGAAGTTTAACTTAACAATATCCCGCTAAGAAACCATGCAACGTTTTATTGATTCGCAAACCTGTGTTAGATCCTGATTTAAAGAAAACACCAAAATTTAAAATTAGCACTAAAATAATTATAAAACTTATTTTCTGTCCGTACTTATCGACTCACGTAAGGCAGTAGCCGGCATCGTAAACTTTAAGTGGAGTCTAATTTAGTTTGTTGTTAATTGAGGCTCTGAGGCTTATCTGGAGGCTGCATTAGCGCCCTCCCGGAGGCCTGGGCCTTCGGTCCGCTGATAACGAAGTAATATGAGTGATCGGCTCGTGAGACTGAACCGATAAAACATACCTGTCGCACTTCGGAATTTACTGTGATATGCAATGTCTAGTGGACATGTGCTAATGGATGAATTTAAATTATTATTCAACAGTAATTTGCTGGTAACAGTGCAGGTGATTTCGCGAGTCTTGCTCATTATGAAATGTGACTTTTTTTGCATTAGGTGTGTAACGTGTGTCGTCAACTACGTGGACTATGCCTAATCCCTCTTCTGAGGAGACCTGAGCCCAACAGTGGGCAGTAATGGGTTGGTAGTGTGTCGTCAAAAGTTTTATAAACATTTTAATTTGCATATTCTGCAATCTTCTTATAAATGGCCAACACATACCTGAGAAATATTATCTAAACCTTGCTAAGAGGTGTCTTATTTCATCTACATAGTCACATTTATTAATCAACCTGTATTATATTAGTCATACGACGCATGTGTGAATATGATTATTGTGGTTAACTCGCTAATTTATTTGCTAGTTTGTAAAGTATAGGAAAGCCAAATATTAAAATACAGTACATTTTATTAAACAGTTTTATTAATATAAAGGTCAGTCATTGCAGAATATTTAAAGGTCAATTTACGCAATCTAATAATTTATACAGAATTTATTTACGAATATTACTAATACGTGATTTATGAATCTTATAATTATTTGTTTTGTAAAGTTATAATTTGTTATGCTATAATCAATTATAAAAAATGTTCAACACAAATCCCTCCACATCATTTTATCGAATACCAATCCCAAATTCCTAAACATCCCGATTGTTTACAACCTCACCGCGTAAACTTTACAACCGGCCACCAAAAGTTTAGAATCCCTCCTAATTGTATTAATCGGTGTGAATAGTTAGCCGACCATCTCCGGCGCCAGATGTATCGCTTTCATTAACAATTATTGTCCACCTCCGTGGGTGCCAAAAGCCCTCGTTGTCCCATGAAGAAGCTTTTACAATCACGATAAAACATTGGACGTCTGTAACCCATTCTATTGTTTATAATTCTGTTATCACCTTCTTTGTTTCATTAAATTGACTGTGAGTTTAGCCGCCCGGTGAAAACAGAGCTACCACCTCAAATAGATTTATCATTATGCATACCACTAGAAAATCCCACGGGTATGGATTACAAAATGAGTTTTTGAAGCCTTCTTACACTTTACATTTTATTTGTTAATGAAAATTGTCCTAGGTAACAAAATTTTCCTATTTTGTGCAAAAATGGAGCGATATAAACATGTAATGTGAGAACAATGACCAGAGAACTAAAACTGTTATGCTTTGAATGTCCGGAGACATTGCGATGCATTTATTTATTGCCCTTTCGAAATGTTTCGGCTTGTTTTCGATCGAGTCGTGGGTGGCCTGTCGTGCTCTTCATATCTCGAATGTTGAGCTATATAATTTGCTTAGGATCGTATAATTACTCATTAAAAGTATGTCAATAACTTTAGGAACATTAAGTTGTAAAATTTATGGATTATTAGGTTGTTAAAACAAAATTCATGAGATATAAGATTGGATTTTCGCAACATTATAATAATCTGCAAACAATCATATTTTGTGGGAACTTTAATATCCATTAGTCATGCTAGGTAATTTTAATTTTAGATTTAGTATTTTTATCGAAGCTTGTCCACTAAAATGCATTATCTATTGCTATGGAAGCTAGTCTTTAACATGTTAATTATAGTTAAGTTTACAATTGACTGTTATGTCACTATTCCCGAAGTTTCTTTAAAATGGTGTTACCTACGGCTTAGCGTGAGAAAAACTTGCATATTGGAAAATGATTCTAAAACTCCATCGAAGATATGTGAAGTCCCAAATCCGAATTAAGCAAGTGTGGTGGACTATCCCTGATCCCTCTTCTGAGGGTTACAGTAAAGTACTGCTTAGACTTACTCATCCTACTATACTTATACCTAACTACTGGCTACAACTGTAACTCTTGAATCACGTCTCCATTGTTACAGACGAATGTTTCCCTCTCTCCGGATCTCGCTGGCCGGCCTGGACCCTCGTGAGGAGTACTGCGTCCTGCTAGAGTTGTCTCTGGTCGGTCGTCGTCGTTGGCGATGGGCGGGCGGTGCTTGGGCGGCAGCGGGTGGTGCAGAACCGCAGTCTCCTCGCAGGCTGATGCTGCACCCTGATTCACCGGCCCCCGGACACCATTGGACGGCCAACCCGGTGTCTTTTAGTAAATTGAAGCTTACTAACAACACTATGGATGCACAGGGACATGTAAGTTGTTTTTTTAATTTTATTTATTATCATCATCTATTTAAATTCAACAGCTAAGTACTATCAACATGATGATTATAGTCTGAATTATAATAGTTTCTGGTGTGCATAATGGTTGGAAGTAAAACCCACAGCTCTGGACAAAACTAAATAGCGAAACAATGAAGATTCCTTTGCCTCACTTGAGTGATATAGGAACCGAAAGAGATGTACATGTGTTTAATGTTTAGAGATAAAAGCGCTGTGTAAAAAGGTAATAAAAATTGCTCTTCTTGAAAAATGCATGAAATTATGTAAACTGTTCCAATAATTAACTTTAGTAATTAGTTCCCATAGTCCTTAAATGGGAACAATTCGAGGTGACACAAGTCTACCTAGTATAACGATCCATTAATATATCTGTTAATTTTGCGCAACTAATTATTCGTATCATTATACAATTTATCATGAAAATAATGAATTAGTAAAAAGTTTAAAAACGATTAAAAAGTTAAAATTAAATAGTCGTTAATTACAAATTATCAAATTAAAATTATTAATATCGATTTGACGTAATTCATTCTAATCTCTCTCTATCTAAACTCATTTAACTATACCACATCCTATGGTTAAACTCATGTTATGTGTGTAAAAAGACTTTATATAGATTATTACACTTATTCGTACTTTAAACACCTACTAGATATGTTTGAAGTTGAAGTATTTCATAAAAAATAAATAATTAAAAAATCTATTTTATCTGTAACAGCAACTAAAAAAAAGCCCTTTGTCTTTATAATCAATTGCTAGATTATTCATTTTACGATTACTTTATCTTAATATATATGGCGTTGGTGAATTTGAAATTAAATATGTACGTTATATACCTCCTAAAACACTTACCTACCTAAAAACTGCTTAAAAGCAAAAAAAGCCTGCAAAAAGCCTGAATTGGCGTGGATTATACAAAAAAGGTTTACTTTTTTTATCTTTTAAAATATTTAACTAGTTAACTATAAAAGTCATTAAGTTCATTGTTTAAAGATTGCATGGACGAAAAGATAAGTGATGATTAGCAAGTATGGCATGTAAATAGTGATTAAAAGTGATTAGTGTTTATCACTAAACTGAAAATCTTGGTATTATCGGTACAGTAAAAGCTTGAGTCAACGTTGGTTATTTTTTGATTATTCATAATACCTACATACCTACATTTTTTTTAAGATATACTTACAAAAATTACGATTTTTACGACGAAAAATGTTGTCGCTAGGTAGAAAAATACTGAGAAAAAGTAAACGTAGAAGATTGGTCTTTTCCAACACCCAGTTTTCTTGAGATAGATTCCTTAGGAATATAGCACATCGGAAAAAAGATTAACAAAAGACTTTAAAAGTATACTTCTTTACTTTCTCATAGTAAATAGACACAAATTGAGTATATCCGGCTGCTGTAAAGACTAATAATATTAAGTGTCAAATGTTTGTCTTTACCAAATACATAGGTTATAAAAATATGTTTAACATAGCGTTTAACGTCTTAAAATATATATCACGTTTGGTTGTGTTATTTATTTAACTATAAGTAGATTTGTTACCTTTTTATTTGTCTTTTAGAAACTATATACTGTACACAGACGGTTTATGAAACAGTTTTCACTCCGTCTTTCTTTATCTTTTTGAGAAAAAGGTTCTAAATACAACAACTCACAATTGTTTTATTATAATTCATAGACCAGTAGTTCTGGTACTTGTCCATTATTTGCAAACATTAATTTATCTTAAATTACTTCGGGTTCTAATAGGTCATTACCGAACACGAAATAAAATAGAAAAAGCGTGCACATCAAACGAATATAAAGTTTAGATTCTCAGAAATAAGGCTGTGATTACACATACCGTGGCGGTCGAGAGTGTCGAGACGCACCGCAGGAGGCTCGAAATACAAAGAGTGTCTTAAGCATTTCGTCACTCGAACAAACACGCTGAAAAGCTTTGTATGGAGCCTTTGTACTAACTAACTGTTCTTTATTCGGCCAGTTTGTTTGGACAACCCGTTTGACGCCTCGATTTTATTGAATCCAAGAAAAATGTGACGTAGTTTTATGATCCCGAATGTAAACATTTCGTCTGCGTTCCTTTATAACCTCACTTTGTCATGTCAATTAATTGTTAGATTAATTCTTCGTTGTTTTTAGTTACTTTACAATTAAGCTGTCTTAAATATTTAGATGGTAAACTAAAAAGTAGTTTCCTAGTAATTATCGTCTCGAAATGTGGAGCCGTATAATTGGGGGAGAATTATTAAATTCAGTTGGAATTGATATGTGTGACGATGATATTGATGATAAATGATATTATAATAGAAATTGATCCGCGAAGGAGAAAACTATGAAGGATAAAAGTTTGTTATTTGTAAACTTAAATATTATTTGTAAACTTGTTACAGAAATTACTAACTGAAATCCCTTGAAACATTAATTTCGTAATATCTATAGATGCCTGATACAAACTATGAAGGTTTTTAAAATAATTATTAACTTCTTTTTGTGCTAATTCCTCAATTTTGGCATAACTATTTGAAGAAAGCCTCTCTAAAAATAACACAGAAAAATATAAAAGAAGAAATAGTAAACTAAAATAAACAAACATTCATTAATCACAACAACTTGAATTCACGGCTATCAGACACGTTACGGGACGTCATAACACTTGTTACTATTATGAGTAGGGGTTAGACACAAAAACTGGCGGGCACGCTTCAATGAGCCCTTATAGAGGCAAGCTTCAGGCGAGCGGCGGCTTAAAAACCTTCCTTCACAATAGATTCGACTACCGACCCACAGGAGCCGACAATTCGCACGGAAAATCACTTGTTGCACACTTGAGAGATCGCCTAATCATAAAAAGATGCTATTGTTCACCCTTTTAGTGCGTTTTTAACGTGAACATTGCAGTTTTTTGTGTGTGAAAAGGATTATTACGTTAGAGATGGTTACTGAGAAACTTTTACAAAGTTTACAAGTTAATTAAAATTGTTGATAAGGTTCGTTACTGGTAAACGGTCGTTGTTAAGTGTTTAATGGTTTTATAATATTTTGTGATATCTAAAAATAACATTAAAATATTTTTTTAACCTATTCTTTGAACTAAGTTGTTTGTAAAAGACTTTAATGTTATGAAATTTAACCGGTAATGAAAAGAATATATAGGTACTAAAGAACCAAAATATCCTTCATAATTTATTAATCAATATGAAGTGACTATTTACATCCATCGAATAAAATAATTGCACTTCAACAGCTTTTCATTACCATAAAAATGTGACAATTAAAAAATGTTCTACAAAAAATATACAAAATTTTATTCAAAAAATGTGTCACAAAAAATGGAGGTAAGGAATCCACGACACATGTTAGTTATCTGTCGATCAGTGAGTAGTACGGTGTGTCCCGGGTTTGAGTCCTGGCAACCCTCTCGTTATCTGCAACACATCTTGTCACGCGGGTGCTATCGTCTCGGTGTTAATTGCGCAATATAACATGACATGTTACATTACATTAAACTTAACAAAAGACAAAAGGGATGAGTTAAACATAACTTTTTGTTCGTCTTTTGTTTTTGCGACGAGTAACATTCGGTTAGAAATTTTCGAATCAAACTACGACTTCTTTGTACTACATTTTGTTCAGGGCGGTATATGATCTAATGGGAAACTACCTCTACAGCACTAAAATCGTAGCCATATTAAGCGATTAGGAATCAAACCTTACTATGAAAAACAGCATAAAAGACATTCATCCTTGTAATACTTTTGTTGTAAATATCTCAATTCAGCTAAAAATTATCTAACGTGAAAGGTATCATAGCGATAGAAATCTTCACTGTATCACTTGATCGAACGAATCCCAGGATGATCGACGAGCTTCCGTGCGATCCTTTCTACTTGTCAGTCAATGCCAACTGTCACTGTCAATAATCTTGACATGTTAAATATTTACGCATCAGTCGCTGCTGATAGCTTTCTTTGGCGGCTGGACTTGCAATAGCATTTCTAAGAAGCAATTAGGTAGCTAAAGTATTAGATTCTGTCTACAACAAACTAGTATCTGTCTTATTAATTGAAGAGAAACTTTGATAGTGCCGACAGTAGCTTTTTTTATGCTATTTTGTATGGACTAAGTAGGTACCTATTTATGACACAATTAGTTTAGTAGCGGTAGACTGTAACTTCAACGGACCTTTCAATATCGGTATGTTTTACCATGAGCGGCTTTATCCTTTCAGTAGGGCATTTAACTTCACATACACAAAACAAATAATAAAATTTATATTTATGTATTAATTGAATTCTTTTTTTTATTACCCTTTTTGACCGTACTTCCAAAACTCCTATTTTCGCGTAACTTAGTTTGGTTGGGTTGACTCGGATGATTCTTGTTTCAAATGAAATGTAGGATAGGATATGAAATGTAACTTTTGGAGTTATGTTTAAAAATTTTAAATTTTTAACAGACGAAATTTTATACCTAAGATGTCATGCGTGTTTCAGTATTTTTCTTTTTTGGGTGATTAATAATTTTATTACAATGCTTTGAAAGCACTTATCTTGCAATAAAAAATAAAAAAAAACTTAGAACATAAACTCTTGGAACTTTGATAAAGGCCTGACTAGTCGTTTTTATATTATTCTTGAATGTCGTATCGTTTTTATATTATTATTCTAAAATGAAAGTCTGTGGTTATCATTTTTGAACTCGAAAAAAGATTACTACTTTCAAATTTCATCCTAAAATTGTGTACCTATCCTAAGAATACGCATCTCATTAATTCAGACTCAAAATCCAATATAATTTAAATAAACCCTATAAAATCGGTTGCAACATATAGTTATCGACCCAATGTTTATAACTTTATTGAAAACAATGAATTACCAAATAAATCATGATACTGACAAGTGGGTGTATCGAAAACATCCGACCAGTATTTATCTGTAATGATTTATGGATGCTAATGGACGTACCCACGGAGATGCGGAAAGCAAACACTTATTAGAAGTAACGTGACCAAAGCATGAGGTATTTCGCATAGATTTAGAGTATCTCGAGTCAAAGCAAACACGACGTATCGCCCCAAGATAAAACTGTCTAGACATTAGCTAATTGCAGTTTCAAAGTTTTTGTCGTAACTGCTTCGTGCGACAAATCATTTTGCATTGTGTATGTGGGAAAATAAATATTGTATGAGAATACAGCGATAGATTTTATTGATCTAGTCAACTTTAAGCAGTGTATAAATACTTACCTCGTGGGAGGTCTGAATTGAAAGGTGCATTTTTTATATATAATAATATCAAATAGGTTGGTATAGCAGTCGCTTTTATAAAGCTATATTACAAAAAGATTTATAATTATGCATATTGACTTGCTATTTGTGTTACTTATAAAGCTTTGTAGGTACACGTTGTACCTTCAAACTTATCTTCTTAACTTAAACATCATCTTTTCGAGATCCTTTATGCCCAATGCCAAAAAAAAAATTAAGCATGGTTGACGAGCAATTCGTACTGTTCAGAAAATCATTTAAAATATCTTGCATTTATTAACTCAAGTAACATAATAGACCTAATTTTATTTCCTGTAAAAAACGTTTAATCAGTCGTTTTTGCTTTTTGGCACCGAATGAATGATTTTCAAGTGGATAGTTTTGTTTGGCGCCTGCGCAGGTAGCGGTATATTCGCACGTCAAGTACCACAGATAAGAAAGTTTCAAACACGAGACACCGACGATGTTCCGACGGCCGCCCTGCAGTCGAGACAGATTTGACGCACAACATTCAAATTCGGAACTTTGGAAACAAATTTAAACTTGTAGGAAAAAGTTTAGACTAAGATTAGGTGCACATAATGTTTAGCTACATAAGTACTTTAGATCAATTTCTGTTTTCTTACATTATAAATGGTTTGCACAGCATTGTAAGTACCTAAATATTTGACTGTTACATAAATTCATCTTGAAGAAGACGAGTAGTCTGTAAAATGTAGTGATAGTACAGGGTCCTTTTAAGTTTTACTGACTGAAAAGAAAAAAAGAATCAACCTTGAATTTAATTTATTAATTACCTAGGTAAAGTTATTCAGGTTCATGTGTGGGGGACGGAGCGACGGAAAAGAGTGCCGAGCGCGTAACGCGTCGCGCCGTCCCTCCAAACCCCGTGCTGGGTTCTGGCCTCAGCCGGGGTTCGGACGCTGAGTGTGAGCGGTTGGAGGTTTTAGTACGGTTCAACTCCCACATACGCGGGGATCCGGTGATTTCCTCCAACTGAAAAAATAAAATAAAAAAAAAGTTCATTTGTGAATCAATATGGAAGATGCCACATGAAGGTTTAAAAATCAGACAGTCAACGAGAACAATTGATAAGATAGATCAAGACAATCTCATCATCCTTTTCTGATTTTATTCATCAGATTTACCTATTATTTTTATCCATGATCACCACAACTGCTTTTGTTTTAAATTTCTCGAGACTTTCTCAGCATATTTAAAGTCTAATGTCTTATTGTTACAGATGGTCCTAACATCGATGCACAAGTATTGTCCGCGAGTGCTGGTGGTCAGAGCAAGAGACGCCGCAGCATTAGCTTGGGGAGCTCCTCATGCAGCCTTCTCCTTCCCAGAGACAGAATTCATCGCTGTCACTGCTTACCAGGTTTGTATTTAAAATTTTATAGAAGTTCTTCTATACTGCTTCTGCTTCACAATGTGAGGGGAATGAATAGGCAGATTTTTCAAAAGTAGCTGTATTAAAGTTATTGTCGTTATAATGTGTCCAAATTCTGTAAAGGGAACTTTTAGTCATAGTCTAAAAGTAATCTTTCTAGTAGAATAGGACATATTTTGTCGTATAATTTTGTTAGGTATTAGAAATGGGGAAACTATCATCCCCTAAACAATCGTTTGTGTTTTTTTTTAAGATAAAATAAATTTATTTTTCAATCACAATCAGAACAAAAACTTACAGTACTATACAAATATTTTAAGAACAGGATCATATTGAAATAAACTTAGGTCCCCGTACTAGGATACCCTGTGTTACGGGTGACCTAGCCTTCCTCCTTACAAAAGTATACAGCTTAATATTTATGTACAGTGATCAATAAATCTAAATTATTTTAGTATAATTATAGATAATTATAAGTAATTATTTTAGTTTGTTCTAAATTATTGTTAAATTATTGACTGCAAGTTAACTTCACCGTTTCTATTATATCTTCTTTAATAGACGTAATTTGGTGTTTAATGAGAATCATACCCAGTAGGTATAGGTACTATTTATGATTACTTAACTTACATAATTGATTACACCACAACATTAAACGGGGAATCCTTCATCATATCACCTTATAGAATCTTAGTTACTTCTCTGAAATCATAGTAAGCTTCCAAGAACACAGCAATTCGCACTTGTGTTATCTGAATTTTTTAGGCAAACGAGGCGCCAATGCTTTTACCAATGAGTCGATGCAAAAAACGTGAGTGACTCCGCCGGGTTACTCGAGTGGTCATTGTCTGTATTGTTGAAAAACAATGCTGTTTTATAAAAACAACCGTTGAGTTTTACAGTGTAAAGTTCAGTAAATAAAGTGCTTAGAATATCTCTCAAAAACCTATAGTGGTTTAGTCTGCCTTACCTACCTAAGCCGTGATGATTCACTTCGAGCTTTTGTTAAAGTTGTTATGTTATTGAAGTGTATGTGTTGGCTTCCTTAATCTGTTTACGCAGACAACCTTAATTCAATCAAGTTTATGTAGGTATCGGTGTACAAGCGTAATCCAGTACTTAAATGCGGCCTCCCGCTGTTTGTTTTTGCATCATCCAAACGGACCTTTGACAATCAGCGCACCGTAAACTTGGTATTGTAATACGCTCGCTGTAATTAGACGACGTCGGCATCTTTACCGGTGCGGTATCCTTCATGTTGACTGCATCGAGGCGCGAAAGTTTTCTCGCATCCATTTCATCGGAAGCTTTGAGGGATTATCTGTCCATTGTTCGGCTAACGGGACTAATATCTGGACAAAGTCCGGCGGCGTATCATTGCGCATTATCCCCGAGGTGGCGACCGCTCCTCGTCGCTACCATTGTTGTCAATTATCAACGAATTAGAAAATATCTTTTGTAGGCACCGAAGCGATTATTTGAGAGCGTAACTAGGTGGCACGCTAGTTCAATTATTTAGTCACAATAGCTGTTCACGGTCGCTGTGTAAACTTTCAAACATCGAAATTGTTACCTACACATGCATTTAGTTATTTCGAGGGTTCCACCTGATAATTTTGGCCCATCTAAAAGATAAATAAACCAAATTTGCTCCGATCCTAATTATACATTCTAAAAAACTGGCGACAGTCGCCAATATGTGAAATAATCGGACAAAAAGTAAAAGCTATGGCGAGTTTATGTCGTGACGTCACGGGCGACAGGGCGGACAGGGGGCGGCGCCCGGCGCTCCAAACTTCGTGGTGCCGCTAACCGTCCAACTTAAAAAGTATATTTTACGGAACTTATAACAGGCTTTTAGCACTCTTTGCTATCTCGGTGGGCTTTCCGTTATCTACCGATACGGTGTGCAAATGGCACCCGCCGGCGCCGGCTTATCACTACGCGTAAACAGTCGTTTACAAGTGACTTTGCGCATTGGGACGGTTATGTTTGTCTTCGGGTTTCGTTCGATAAGCGGAGCCCTTCGAAAGAGAATTCCATTATGACAGAAACAAAAGTCACTCCTAATATAATAAAATTGACAGCTGTTGAAGCAATGAGATCGAGTTTCACTCGTTTAGCTGCAGTTCTGGTTGAAGTAGTCTGAAGGTGGTTGGCGCCGCGATGGTGTTCTCAGCTCGGCGGGCGGTTGACTCCGGCGACGTCTATGCGTGCCATGCTAATTGGCCTGTCGCCAAGTTGTAGTCAGCCACTAAGCCACATGTGCAGCAATTATCCCTTACAACCTATTAGCGACACGGAGGATGTATGCGGAAACGGATGTTTAAATTGCATTCTCGTAACGATAAGAAAATTTCCGTGTCGCCATGAATGCAAGATTTAATTGGTGGGAAATAAAAAACATGTTTTCGGTTACTTTTAAATTCTTAGAGATTTCTTTAGATACCTTTAAGAAGTTTAGATAAATCTAAGTATCTATTTGCACGAGACATTCGACCTGGCTCTTACTCTAGGCCAGTCTAGGCGTTGCTTGAGAACTGAGACAATGAGAAACGATAACTTCATTAAGTTAGTTTAGATTGTCTGTACCTAAACTCCATTGTAATTTTAGGAAGTACCTAGATGTAACTAAAGATTACTAAATATTTAGTAGGTACAAATAATTTAAGAAATAAGAATAACTTAATTAACAGTAACAATTTTTGTTCACAGAATGATCGAATAACGAAATTGAAGATAGACAACAACCCGTTCGCAAAAGGATTTAGAGCCTGCGGTCAGTCAAAATGCAAAAGAAAAAGCGTTGAAAGTAGTAACGACAACTCAGAGCCATCTAGCGGCGAAGCGAGTGAACCGAAAAGGCCTTGTTCGGACGCGGCTTCCTCATGTTCTGAAGAAGGCAGTCTACGGTCATCATCACCTCGGTCACCTCCTCTAGTGGAATCACCAGCTCCTCTGATCACGCCTGCAGAGAATATAAGTCCACCACCAGCACCTTTCTACCCTCCAGAGCTGCCCTATTTAAGTTCCATGCACTTACCTATGCCTTTAGGCTTGTGGCCCGGTAGTGCTATGAATGCAGGTCTTTCATGGGGTCCCATCGCGCCACCTCCGCCACCAAACGTACCTTCACCTAAAGCAGCCGAACCAGCACCTTGCCGCCGCCTCAAGAGTTTCACGATAAGCGCATTATTGGGCGAAGGATGATAACTGCATACACTGTAATAAATTTATGTGAATTAAAATATATAAACCATATCTGAGATACTTTATCAGCCATCTGCTTAAGAGAGATGTGGTATCAACTTAATTAGATAAGAAAATATATATATTGTGTATACGCGTAGGTAAGGTAGGCGGGAAATCGCAATAAAGCTCTTGTAAATTATGAAAATCGCTCGACTTTAATTAAGATTATATTATCTAATGTAAGACAAACTACCTCGTGTTAAAATACTATTTATGTGATAACAGTGCCTTATAAGAATTGTAAATAGAAATTATTACACTTTATTAATAACAGAATGATATTGACTGTAAATTTAAATCATTATGATAATCAACTATTTAATAAGAATATCAGATAATTTTGTAATAAAGTTCCTTTCTTATTATTTACTCAACATATTATTTCCTTTACTATTTTATCTTTATCTTTCGAACTACTTGTAACTCTATTGTATGTATATCTATTTGAATCAAGACTTTATGCTATAAGTATGATAAGTACTCTTTTGTTATTTCAGTTAATTGAAATAACTACTAGAACTTATAATTTAATTTCAATTAATATGTAAGAGAAATAATTGTTCACTTATTGAAAATGTAAATATTGTATTTAAAAGATTACACTATTAGTGGTAGTAATAATAAACTTTATAATTATAAATTACAATGCTTTTTCTTTTTAAAGGACTACCCTATTGCTTATGGTATTAGTCACCTACACCTAATACTAGAAAAAATAAGTTAACACGTTAATTTTTAAGGAATAAAACAAAATATTAGGATAATTGCAATTTAATCCAAAAGGTCAGCTTTAGCAGTAAACTATTTTATACAGTACACAGGATACAGTGACAATGCACAAAAGTGACAATAGCAGTACAAAAATTGTAGATTTTTAAAGGAATAGACAAGGTATATTCAATACAATGAAATATCAATATCTAATCTCTTGTTCCAATGTAAAAATGCTGTTAAGTAACAAAAATACACAAATCGACACACAAAGCATTCTTGCTACACAACACATAGATTTGTAAAACATTTATTCATTACATTATGTCAAAAATTACAATATACTACAATTAACCAGCTATAAGATTTTGGAGCTCGGAACTTAATTCGTTAGCATCGATGTTAACTTTGGAATTTGTGGTTGCTGCAGGCACACTTGATTCTCTGTTACACGCCTTTTTATGTACGAACCAGTGCAATCTTTGACATTCTCGGTCGCAATATTGTACTGATTTACATTTAGAACATTTCTTGGCTGGTTTCTCTTCGCCACAAGAACTGCAGTATGGTATGGCATCTAAGAACCCTCTTTGACCATTGATGGTGCAATTTATGACTGACAAAGCAGTCGGTGGATCTTTACTTGTCAAAGCAGTGACCATTTGGTGGAATGTTGTGCATTCCCTAAAGGGGAACTCTCTAACACAGTCTTTCAGGAATGAATCCATGAGGTCTAGGGATATCCCGTCCCTGCCTGGCTTCAGTAACTTTTTTGCAAATATCTCCACAACATCATGCTTTTTCTCCTCTTTATCTGATGGTTTCTGTTTATCCTTAATGTTGTGGATTTCTCGTAAAATATATGACAGGTAGTGATACTTGAAGGCCATTACTTCATTTGTTTCACTGCCTCTAGTCATTTCACGTTTGCACAACATCTCCAGGACCTTACTAGCTTTGTCTGCATTTTCTAACAAGGCTGGAGCATGTTGGAGGTTCAGAGCTAATCTTACGGGATGAATATTTACACCTAATACAAACTTGTGGACATAGTCTACCAAGATTGGTGACAAATGTGGCTCAAGTTGGGTTCCTTGAGGGACTGAGTAATACTCGATTTCACTGCGAGGTATGTAGTTGTTGATGGTCGCGACTGTGTGGTGGTTACCGACAAATGCCGCCATCTGAGCGGAGGTGCGGCCCACGGAGTTGGTAGCTGTGGGTTTCGCACCAGCATCGAGGAGGAGCTTGCACACTTCAGAACTGCCAGACAAGGCACCGAAGTGCAACGCGGTGTAGTTGTACTCGTGTTTACCAGAATTTACATCGGCTCCCTGTAACGAAACGGCATAGTCTTAGCATGGTCGAAACCTTGTCGAAACGATCGATACGTGACTCCATAAAGAAAGTTTCCTTACCCTATCGAGCAGTAATTGCACCATATCCTTGTTCCCTTTATAGGCGGCGTGCTGTAGTGCAGTCATTCCATTTTCGTCAAAGAAATTTACATCGCCTTTATGCTGAGCCAAAATGTTTGTGAATTCAGTCAAGTCTCCTTGAGCTATCGCATCAAATATCGTTTTGTCTGCAGCAGGGCTTTCTTCATTTTTGGGGTCCATGCTTTATTTCTCTCGTGAATAATGAGAAAAATAGAAATTAATGAATAAGAAACACGAAAAGACCAAGCAAACAACCTAAAATAATTGTGGCTTTTTTGACAATGACGTTTCTCGGGATTTGACAATTGACATTGATTTAAGTGATGTAAGAAGAATAAGACGAAGAAGTGAATATTATCGACTAAACTTTTCAAGAATCGACTAAAATATAAAGCAACTCTGACTTTTTTATTTCACCTTTTTCGTGTTTTCTAAAGACGAAAAAGGTAAACCTTTTTTAATATTTTTTTTATTTTCATCAAAGTTGCTCAGAGAAAAATTCTCAGAAATAATCTAAACAAACAAAGATAGAAGTTGATTTCTCTTCTTCTTTCTTCTTTAAATTTTAAAATCTAATAATTAAGGGGTGGGCATTTTGTTGGTAATTTTTTTTAATTTCATCGTATGACAACGGCTACGAACGGCGGCAAGTCAAACCCAATTTTTTATTAGGTGAATAATACAAATAAATATCAAGGCACGATTTTTAATAAAGATATTTTTGGTAGTTTTGTATCCTTACTACTTATCAGATAATTTGTATTCTGTCCTTGTCCCTTCTTGTCTTGTCAGTTCTTGTTCCTTAGATTTTGAATTGGAAATGAAAACACCAGGTTTTATCTACGTAAATATTTATTGAAAATGAAATATCATCAGTCATCATGGCTGATATGACTGGTGATACAGTTGTTTATTTAATAATATAGTAGGATTACAATTTTAATTTCACAATTAAACAAGCATAAACTGTTATAAAGCTGAATAATATATTCTACTAAAATCCAATGATATCATAATTATTCTAAAAGGATATTTTTAATCCATCGACATCTACATTATAACATGATAATAGTAATAATGAGTAAATATTATTATACGTAATGTAATTTTTTATTTGGTTATATATTTTTACTACAGAAGTGCAAGCCTACTTTTATACTAAGTGATATTTTAGAGTAAGACATTTGGCGTACGTGGAATACAAGGTTTTAATATTTGGAAGAACTTTGATGTTATTCTTCGGAAAAAAAGTATTTGTAATACAACAATGTACAATTCATCATTCCGCATTGCCCAAACAGAATGACGAATAGTAGAAATGAAAGAAAATAATGCAAAATGGAGCACCTATAGTTAAGCATAACAACACGTTACAGAGATTATTATATTAGTGATTATATTTTTCGTACCATTATGATACTAAAGAGAAAGAGAAAACTACTAAATTCTACCAAGATTAAATGCGATTACATGAATATGGGTATATGAACTATCTTAAACTCTAATTCCATTAAATATATGTACTATAGTTACTATTATCTACACAGCATTTTTGTGTCCTTAAAGTCTAATTTAATATATTTAGAGATTACACATTCTATCACTATAAAATCAAGTAGCACATAATTTGCAAAATATTGTACAAGCGGTGCCTACCTGAATATATATTTTTTTGCAAACACAGAAGCGGTTTAACCGTACTTTATTCTAATTTCAATAAACATGGGTAAGAGACAAACAGTCTAAGACTAGGAATAATATTTTTTAAAACTACAATATTAATAAGGTATTTTAGTCGCAATTATGAGAAAGCGATGTGTCGGTGGGTTATCTACGTAAAATATTTTAGACAAAACAAATAAACTTATTCATTTAGATTTGCAAACGATCAACATAGTAGCAATCAGGATTTTAAATAGCAATAATAAAATTTCTTTACATTTACTCTTAATTGTTCCTGCTTCAACCATAATGCCCAATGGATGTTACACTAAAAACTAATGCTAACAATGTCGACGGCTCTCTGAATTTCATATTTCAGCTTATAGATATGTGATTACATAGTTTATTTCCTACCAATTTATAAATCTACGAACATTTTATTATAGGTATGTAGAACGATAACTGTTATAGATATTACATCTATTCTAATTACTAACCTTCTAGTAAACTATGTGTAGATAAATATTATGAATAATATTATAGCATGATAAGTATCATACGTTTTTTTTGTAGATTATTATTTTTTTCATCATCATGAAATCATCATCATCAAGAAATATTCCAATGTCGCACTTCTTGCAAAATACGAATAAATCGTTTCGAACAGACTCGACTATTTGCCCTACTAGATTCGACTATTTGAGTAAATTACATTTTTAAACATTGTTTGCGAATAAAGCCAACGTATCGATACGCATAAAGCCTACTAGCTTGGGAGTGTTTCTATATCCCAATATCTTTTAATTTAGACGTAATAGACGTCAAAGGAGAGCTGGGCTCAGACCAGCGCTGGAGCTGATGCCAGGGTCGGTGCAGAGGTCGTTGGTATATTTGCTCCGATAGGTTGCTGGGGAGTTGTTGGAGTTTGCACCGCTGATGTTAGTCGAACACCGCCGCTTTCTGATACCACCATGCCGTTATGAACCGTTCCGTTGCGTTCGCTGTCTGCGTATGGAGTTGTTAATATACGAAGACGCTGTGAATAAAAAAAAACATGTTGTACGTTTTTAAAAATCCTCCATGGATAACTATATTGACAGTGTTACACACACGCCCTCCCCAATGATGCACAAGCATCATAACATATTTTATGTTTTCTAAACCACGCTTATGAACAGTTTTATTTTATAATACCTATTAGCCTCTTATATTAAAAGCGACAACGGTCTCGAAATCCTTTCACATTTGAACAAACAAGCTTATAACATATTTAATTACCTCAAGGAAGGATCCCTTGGTAGTTATCAGTTTGTAGATAGCCACCGTCGGTATGCACATGACGCTGGATCCAGCTATAGCCCAGCCCAGTGCATTAGCCCAGCCCGGGTACACGTAGTTCTCGTACTGCAGCGGTTCGTAGTCCAGGAGTCCGTAGGCCGTTATGAAGAGAAGGAAAGATGGCGCCGCGAAACGCCAGCAGACCCTCCAGTATAGTCCAGGGCGGAAACCTATCATGTCACGGATGTCCTCGCAAAATCTCTCCGTACCTATGATAGAAAGTTTACGTGACTTTAAATCACCAGTTTTAGTTTAGTTAGTTTAGTAGGTACACCACGTTTGCCTAGTGTGGGTCGGGTACTTTACATAGGGGTAGACTTTGTATACCCTTTATACAGTTGTTTTGTTTGTTAATTCACTTATCGTACAGTCTTTTATTATCATATCAAAGCTCACTGAAGATATTACCTAACACTTACCATAAATCCAAGAAACAGCGATAGCCTCAAAGAACACAGCAACAAGTATAGAGTAGCCTGCAGCGTAACGGTCCAACAGTTGGAAGAAGTAAAATCCGCCTTTGGTACAAGACGCCAACCCCACGAAGAAGTACAATGTGAAGAGACAGGCCACGAACAGTTCTCGGTGACGTCCTATTGGAGGGAACTCGTCGCTTAACGCCGTGATAATTGCTTCCGAACCGCCAAACTAAAAAAAAAAAAAAATATTAGGTATTCGACTCGACTGGTTTGTGATGGAAACTTTTATTTGTATTATTATTATTATTTTTTTTGTATTGTTTGTGCCACTGTTTCCGTCATAAATAAAGAAATGTCTATGTCTATGTCTATGTATTTTTATTAATTAAGAACTGGGCTTTATGTTTTTTTAGATTATTATACCAAACTGTTATTTTTTATATTTAAAGTCATAGTCGGTAGAACATGAACTATATGCCGAGAGATTCGTTAAAATGTAATCAAAACAGATTTCAATTGAGCTCCTAGTATTATATTAATCTCAAATTGGCTTCAGAAGAGCTCTGTAATGAAAACCGTTAAGAACATTACAGCCATATCTAAAGTTACCTTAGATATTAACAACTTAATTGTTATAAAAAAAAATCAAGATGTATGATTCCATTAGTTATCTCTATATATTTATGGTTTGTACCAGTATCTGAACTGAAGAGCTGGTTGACAATAAGAAACGTTATATTTAATATCTCTCAATTTCAATATCAAAATTCGTTGTAGGTACCATCTCTTTACCAAGTGCTTCTAAATCTATACTTACGGAGCTATCAAGTCCAAGTGTCAACAGCATCATGAAGAATATCAGTGCCCAGAACGTAGAGCCCGGCATGGTTGCTATGGCAGCCGGGTACACCACGAACACGAGGCCCGGGCCTTCCGTCGCCACGTCCTGGACGTCGCGGCCTGAAGCGTGCGCCATGTAGCCGAGTACGCTGAATATAACGAAGCCGGCGACGAATGACGTTGCGGAGTTGATGACGCTCGTCAAAATGGCGTCCCTATGGTTGAATTGTTGTTAAAAATAATTTAGTACAGTACCAACCCATTACTGCCCACTGTTGGGCTCAGGTCTCCTCAGAAGAGGGATTAGGCATAGTCCACCACGCTTGCCTAGTGCGGATTGGGGACTTCACATAACTTCAAAGGATTTTTTAGAACCCTTTTTCCGACATGCAGGTTTCCTCTCGATGTTTTCCTTCACCGTTTTTAGTGGTGTTGTGAAAAATTGCACATAAATCTTTTTCACATTTAGATTTAGAGGTACAAGCCGGATTTGAACCCGCGACCTCCCGTACGAAAGGACGCGCTTCGACCACTCGGCCACCACGACTAATTTAGTAGGAATGTATAAATTTATGTGACAGAATCAATCTGGTGTAGGTTCACTATGAAAAGTAGTACTCCCCATTTTTAAAGTTGGCTTAGGAAACTAATCAAGGCTATCATTTAGAAAACTGTAGACATTTTAAATCTCATAAGTAGATACGAGACTTTGACCGATGTAGACCTTGGTACCTCTACTTCGCAGGTATTACTAAATACCAAGATTTAAATTGTGTACTCTTTTTCTACTATCAGAATTAACTTACTTGTACACGTTGTTGTGGTATTTATTGTAGGAGGCATAAGCCAAGAGAACTCCGAAGCCCGGTCCAAGAGAAAAGAACACCTGAGTAGCCGCGTCCACCCACACCTAAATAATAAATACTAGGTAGAGAATGGAAGAGTTCCATCCTTTGCAATATCTATTCCTGTCTAAGTAGGGATTTGTGAATTTGAGAAGATGGAAAAAATAAAATTTATTTTTCCGTAAAATAGAACCGACACTTTGCAGAAGATGTAGAATGCGATCAAACTCTGCTGTAACATGTAATATATATTATAAAGGCGAAAGTTTGTAAGTATGGATGTATGGATGTTTGTTACTTTCACGGAAAAACTACTGAATGGATTTGAATGAAACTTTACCACAATATAGCTTATACATTAGAATAACACATAGGCTACAATTTTTGAGGTTTCTAATGTGAGGTCGTAAAAAAACACATTTTTTGCGGTATATTATAGATGTCGCGAACTAGACGGGCTAGACGGGACGAACCTGAAGTCCACGCGAACGAAGTCGCGGGCAAAAGCTAGTTGTTAAATAAAGTTAGATACCATGAAATTGACTAAGTTGATATTCTAAATCTAATAGATTATTATTTTGTCTTGTTATTTTATACCTGCGGTTGAGTTATAGCTTCAAAGTTGGGACTCAGATAGTATTTGATTCCCGTCGCCGATCCAGGAAGAGTGATACCGCGCACCAACAGAATCAAAAGAACGGCGTAAGGAAACAGAGCCGTGAACCAGACAACCTGAAACGAAAATGTAGCTTTTAGTCTGTTGAATTAGTGTCCAATTTAAATTGTGGCTTTTTACTTGATGTTATCAAAGTTCTATAAATTGGGAAATCAAAGCATAAAAATTTACTGATCAAATCCTCAATAAATTTAAATATCATCATACCACGAAAAGAAACAAAAGTCCGCGAGTCATTCGATAATGTGAAAAATAGATTTAATTATTTTAGAGCTGAAGTCTTTGAAATTCAAATGAAACCAATTAAGTGAGAAGGCATTAACATTGATTTCAGGAAAACATAAAAAATCGTGATACTTTTCCAGAAGTGCTAATCCCCTTCCAGAGTGAGAAGTAGCAGATGATGTAGACCGCGAGCAGACACAGCGCCATGTCCCACTTCACGGAGCCCAGATCATGCAGACCTTCGCTACCGTGCAGCTCCAGAATAGCTCGGCTGAACAAACAGCTTTAGTTAACAGTTGTAGAATACAAACTAGACGAAACAATGTGATCGAAGTCATTATCGTAGTATCCGCTGTAAATAATTTAATGGGATAAAGTTGAGCTAAAGAAGAAGACTTACATTGTGTTTATTAACCAAAAATATTGACATAGAGTGAAATTCCCGTTCTCGGTGTTCCCGAGTGCTATGACTTGTCTCACTTTAACACAATCATTGCTATACGAGGCTTAAATCATTCCTCCTGCAACTAACCTGTGGTGCGGCATGGAAAAACGTAAACTCCTCTGTGGTTCGAAGAGGATAACTTTGTTAAAGGAATTGGGGTCTAATAGACCGCGTGTCACCCTAACGTATGGTCATGATGCGGGCCGATTAAACCTCGTGTCGCAGTCTAACGGCAAATGTGCAAAGATTGGTTTCACAGCGAACGTGTTAAACGAGATTTGTAAAGTGTTGTATGGCTTCTCTGAGCATTGCAGAATACCATGAGCGACGACGCCACTTACCATTTGGTAGACCGTTAACAATTGGCTCGGTGAACAATCACCAATAAAAAACCTATACTCACTTAAAATATTCAGAAGCGGCAGACGTGAAAGGTGTTGTTGCGGGAATACCGAATGAAGAAGATGTAGAGTTCCTTGTACGATTGCGATTGGTGGTATTAGTATCCCAAACAGCCTCAAACTACAAATGTTAACAAGAAAATCAATTCAAGAAACAGAAAAAGTGATTAGCATAAGAAAAATATAAAGATGATTTTTTATGGACATGAAGGAAAAATAATGTAAATAGGTACTAATTTCACGGACTTGATCGCTAAATTGATAATGAACGATTATAATCGCCAATCTCTTTTTAGGATAGATACGTTTTCATCCTCATTCTAGAATCTGTAATATTCTGTTTTTCACATAAAATGTCTCCTAAAATCGTAAAAATAAAAACAGGTAGGTACTACCACAAGGTTTCTTAAAAATTCAAAGTATCAAAATTAAAACTCTGATAACAAAAGAAAAACTTATAAAAAATGACTACTAACTGGTCGGCAAGCCGGAGTGTTCCATTCATTGTCGCAGTTAGTCCAGGGTAGCATGGTGGTGAACGAAGCGAAGAAGAAACGAAGAGCCCAAGCTATGATCACGTTGTAGTAGAAATCCACGTAGAACGCAATCAGGACCACAGCGTAACCTATACCTGGATCCAGATAAAATAATTAAAATATTTAAAATGTTTAAGTCAAGTAAAATAGTCTGCACCAAAAGCACTAGATTCAAATATTTACGTCTTGTTTGTTTGTTATGATTTATCTATTCTAAAGTATAAATTGAAAAGGTCAGTAAAAACGTAATAATAGTTGCTAACTCCAAAAATTATAGTAGGTACTAAGTAATTCCAATTTAATTCGAGCAAAGAAGAAATTTACAGATTTCGTAACTGAAACTACATTCTGTGCAAAATAACTTAATGCTTAATGAAATATTTATTATAGTAAGTAACCAGGCGCAGCAACAGTCTTTCTATTATCTTCAAAAACAATAAAAGAACCACTCTATAAGATCGCTGTATAAAACTTAAAGAAACGGACAATATCAACCTAAGTCATAAGTCCATTACAGAGAAAAAATCGCACTCAAACCCTCCGGCACCTTTCCACTCCATTACGTATTTTATTTCCAGTGGAAAAATCAGGGGCACTCAGCGTCGCGACGTGACAATCGAGTTAAATGAAATCAACGGCATAAGCCTCGGGAATCAGGCGGATCCTTTTGAGAGCGTATGGAGCACTTAAGGGGGCCGGAATGGTGTCAATTAGGAGGCTAAGTGGAACCAGCCAACTCCGTCTTGTAGTTTGCATGAGTCTATTTTAATAATTTTGATGCAGATTTTATGGTCGATATTTTTTTCTACAATTACTGAAATAAATTAAATAGTTGTTATAAACACTGTAGAAGTTTAAAATACGTAAAAGTTTATTGCCTTTTGCCAATTCTAAATTGATTAGCAACGGTGTTAAAAGTTTTCAAGCACCGATCAAAGAGCCTGCCGACGCAGGTCTTTTAAAATTAAACCTACTTTCCAACGCCGTTTTTCATTTTATAATTGTGAAAGATCAACTAATTTTGTTCGCTTTTTGCAAGCTTTGAAGTGTTTATATCTACTCTTTAACAAAAATTTCCACACTTTTTCGATAACTTTACACGGAAAAATAAAACTCCTATTTTCTGAATGGGTTTTATGCAATAACTCAAGATCTAAAGAAGTCTCCGCACTCAGCGTCGACGTTCGGCGGTATGTGAGTCGCATCGCCTCATAAATCTATAGTGTACATTGTGCACGTAATGCATTTCTATTTTAAAAATAAAGTCGAGATATTAAAATAACTTAAAGAATAAGAGTATTGTTAGTTGTTTTAGTAAAGTATCTACGTAGTGGATTGTTACGTGGACCACAGTTATTGTTGTTGCAAGTCCTGTCTAATAATTTTGTTGATCCGTAAATCGTAACAAGTCTACGCAGAAATAAACTGTTCGAAAATATTTTAGGTACACATGCTAGTTAATAGCAATTGCTACAAAATCGTCATACCTTTGAAAAGCGGAACCAGCCTTCCCCAGCAAGTGATGGCGCCTTTCCTGTGAAACTGTCCAAGCGCCAACTCCATGTAGAACAGTGGAATCCCTCCCACCACCAACATGATGCAGTATGGCACCAAAAATGCTCCTGTTTCACAAATGAACTTTGACAATTTTAACTTAAAACGTTTCAAATACTTTCAAGTGGAAAATATCTATCCCTTTAAATCATTGAATTAAACCCTGGATTAAACTTTCTCATTAAAAAGTCGGTTAGAAAATTTATTAGAAAACCGTATTTCTTCTAAAATCAAATAAATTGGAAGATACTACAAACTGATTTTAGCTATCTAATGATTAATCAGTTAAATGAATTCCTGGTGAAAAAATTGTTTGTACTTCATACCTACACTCTATAATACCGATACAGGGTCTGCAACTCTCACATTAGATACAGGACCTATCATAATATCTACCATGGAATCTTGTTAAACATTCATCAAATTTACAGCTATCCTCGACTTGAACATACCAAGTAGTAGATATTATTAATTCCAAGTCGCAGCGAGCCCCGAGGTTGCAAATTGTGCGGTAATTGCCCTTTTAAGACTTCCCGCATTAACTTTCAATAAGCTTTTACTAAAGTTGAGACAATTGAACGCAATTTCATAAAGTACCCGGATTTGTGGTGATTACACGAATAAATCTTTGCTCGATTTTCAAATTTATTGCTTAACGTGTGCCTAGAAAAAAAGTTAAAATGCCTTGTTCTTCTTAAAAGTGGTTTAAGAAGAGTCCTGAAAGAATAATGGAAAACGGAACATCCGTTTTGGGCTTTTATTTGTATTCATTTTAATTTAAAACCCTTCATTTATTAACTTTTTTAGTAAGTCGGTCAAAAGTGAGTTCAGAACTCACTAAGAGTTCAAAAATTCACCTACGACTGGCTCGAGAACGAATAGGAAATCACGGCACACCTAGTAAATGTTGCGATTGACTGCACAAGTTGCATCAATTGAAGGAATTCCTGATCTTAGAACAACGCACAATTGAATGATTGAGAACATCCGTTAGCATCTAATTGGGTAGACAAGAACATGTTTGTGAAGTAATTTCAACCAGTTAATTATTGTGAACTTTCATTCAGATCAGTAAATTTCACAAAACTTCATTGAAATGGCAGACAAGAAACCTAAATATTATATTATTGGAATTATTTTAGCTAATTTTCTTAAGCTTCACTTGGCAATGGCAAATACAAATCTTGAAATATTAATGCTAATCGATAGGTAGCCACATCACAGCTTTTCACAGGTTACCGTTTCCAATAAGATGTGTCCAAATCACAGCTTTGAAGCTACGTGGAGGGGACAAAAATATTCCAATTGTCAAGTCATAAAGCATCTTCTGATAATAAAGTACAGGATCTAAATAGTAAGGATTTATTTTATTGCTTTACGCAACAGGTCGGGGATAAAGTGGATTCCCGAGAAGTTCCAAGACGAGGGAGGCTGTCGCCAGCTTTTATCGAAATAATGGACCTCTTTGACTTGTGGCTTTTGTTAGGAAATATTACTGTTATATTTTGAAAAGTAGTACAATATTTTAGGATTATTGAGTAATTTCACATATCTTTGAAAATATAAGATTCAATGTAATGTAGGAACTGTAAATCTAAAAATGTTTGAAAGGATAATCTGTGTTTCGAGTTTTCCGTAGCTGTTCAACAACGACTTCTACCCACTTTAATTAAGAAACAAATACGTTTAACTCTATATTATTTTTTAAAAAAATAGCACATAAGTACCTATACCTAATATGATATCATTTATAACGGCAAATTCCTGCAGCAGTAATTACATAAAGAGGAACAAGTACCCTAGAGAGGTAAGCTTACGGATATTTAATTTAAATTTTCTTCGAGAACTGGACTAGGTGGAATAAAATAGAGCGCTCCCTAAGGAGCTCGCCGGAATCTGGGATGATTGGGTATTACAAGATTACGTTCCGAGGTACGCATTAAATCATCGGGGGACGGATATTTATCGGAATTGTTCGAGAAAATTCAGTGACAATACAGTTTATAGTGAAGCTATGTTAAATACTGCTTTTCGAATGCCATTATTTAGCATTATTTGAAATAGAATCAAGTTAAAAAATGTCATCGATTTAATTACCAAGGAAACTAACTCATCAGTGATACTGTAGGTACCTATTTCATTATATTTTAGATTCAACCACTCTTGATTCTAAAACTTTTTACTGTCGACAATTTCCTGCTACACATATCATTAATTACACTTTTGTCCATGTCAAATAATTTTGAAAACAATGATCGAAATCCTTTACAAGACCACGGGCATAATATGTGAATTGAGTGATCGTAATGCACACGTAGATTGGTCCTCGACGTCGGACCAACGTGATGGATGACAGGGGACGCGTCATGGAGTACAGGCCAAATCAATTAACAAGCCAAATCTCTATTATGACCCTTTACACCAAATAATAAATCATACGCCAAAACAAACGGGGTAGGAGGATTTTTATTGTCAAAGTAACGTAATTATAAGTGTAGGTATTACTAAATACTAACTTGATGCTCATGTATTTTTCAAACTACCTACCAGGGACAAACACGTTACGAAGACAAACAAGGCTTGAGAAATAATCAAGCGGAAAGTTCAGAACAAAGCCTAAGGGAATACCAGAATAAGAATACCTAACTATCATTACCAGCATTTCCTTAGCAATTTACGAACTATAGGTTGGTTCCTTTGGTTATCTGAACCCTGAACCCAAATTGCTAACACCTGGTAAAACAATCCTTAATCATCTTCTCAAACACGAAAACCAACTAAAACGCCTAACCAACCTACACTTGTATCTATATTGAACTTCGAAAATCAATTTAGCAGAGACGATGCAACAAGATCACATTTTAGCAGAACCGTGAATTGCCATTTAATTACATCAAGCCGGGCGCGTCGGCCGAGATGACCTCCACTCTCCATTACCTTATTACCCTCTCCCATTATTGCGTTACTAATTTTCCTGAACATCGAGGAGCTAACGAAGTTTCTCGCAGCGTAAAGGGAGCGTTTTGATTGTCAATTACTGGCTCTTGGACGGCAAAGGGTACTGCGTTCAAAGCACCGACTAGGATGTAATTAGCGTGTGAGTGAAACTTTACTTTGTGAACCAGAGTCGCTTACTCAGACTTTCTTTAATGGAGCGTTCCACCGAAGTTGTAACGGAAACTTTACAAATGTTCAAGTTATAGGGATTCTCATCAAGAGACATAATTTTAACAATCAATTATAAAGCGAGCAAGTTAACCAAACTTAACTTAATTAAGATCAATTATTTTTAAGATTATTTTAACCATAGATTATCGGCATTTTACTCTATCTTGTCTACTATTCATTTTCGATGTCAAACTGACAGTTATATTTTATTCTTTGATTTTGTACAGATTTTTTGGTTTTATTTCGTGCATTTTATGTGTTTGTAAGATTTTATTTTGTACAATTATTTTTTACAATGTCCGACGATAGTAAATCTGAAAATGACGAAGAAATACCGACAGAAACTATATTTGTGGCCGAACCTAAAAGCTCTACCGAAGATCCACCGATGAGTGAATGGTCTTCCCTAGAAATCAACGGTCCTGAAGAAAACCAGAAAAGGTTATTAGAATCAAAAGGCTTGTATTCTCCTGGGAGCGGTGAACTATGTGGGAAGTATATCTGCATGTCCGACAGTGTTGTACCCATCCATCCTTATTACAATTATCCAGCTGTAAGTGACCCTGGGATCGTGGAAGCTGTGTTGTCGCCAGAAAAGCCTGTGATCTATGCAGACGATGGCCAGGATCATTATATGGCACTTTGCAACGAAATGAACACGTGCCCAGTTCGACTATTCCACAGAAATTTACTAAACGAAGAAATAAATTTAAGATATTACGGACTAAATCCATCGGGCGTGAGAGCAATGGCAATGGCTTTACAATACAATAAATTTGTCAAACGACTGGACCTAACCGATAATTTTCTAAATGATGACGCGTCGTACCACTTAGGGCAAATGCTGAATTCCAATGTTACTTTACAAGAATTAATATTAGTAGGCTGTCGAATAGGCGCATCAGGAATTTTCCAATTGGGTTCTGGATTGACTGTGAATCGGACATTAATTAAATTAGATCTTACAAGAAATAATATCGGCGAAGAAGGTGGTATACACTTTGCAAATCATCTTATGAATGGAGCCGCTGTTCAACAAATTATTTTAAAGAATAACCAATTGGGAAGACAGACTGCACTAGCACTCGCAGAAGCCCTAAGTTATACCAAAAAGTTAACTCATCTCGATTTATCATGGAACAACTTTTTTCATTGTCCTTCTACCGTAAAAATGTTAGAAGCTCTGGCACAAAGTTCCTTTCTAGAAGAGTTGAATTTAGCACGAAACGGTCTAGAAGGAGAACGCGTCGCCGATTTTATTCAGAAAGTAATTCTTATACCAAATCTTAAGACTTTAGATTTAAGTAACAACAGATTTCAGGGAGAAGCTGTAATAACATCGATGGTATCGACTCTATTTAAAGCCAAAAAATTAACAACTTTTGATTTGTCTCAAAATCCTCTCACACCAGAAGATGCTGTTATTGTTATAGAAAAAATGTTGAAACCTCGAGTCAAAATCGAAAATCTAAAGCTCGAAAATATAAATGTTAATAAACAATTCATAAGGTATTTGGAGAGAGTAAATAAAATGAAATCTCGTAAAAACTTTACCGTAAGTTACGGTGTAGTTTTACAAAATTGGACCGTAGTTGGGCCTGATGCCAGAGAACTAGTTTTACGAAGAGCCGATTATCTCGGTAATTTAAACAAAAAACACAAGAAAGATGTGGCATTGTTCTTCTTACAACTGAACAAGGAATATACTAAACCAGCACCAGTAAAAGACATAGTTGACCGTATCACAGACGAGAAAATACCCGTAGACGAAGCCTTGGTGGCAGAATTAGCAGTCCTGTTCCCTGGTGCGAAATCTGCGAAGACGAAATCGTTGAACCTGTCTTTGCTATGTGATTATATGCAGAGAATGTGGCCGGATAGAAAACTGCCTCCCACACCACCTCCCGAACCTGAACCAGAACCAGAGCCAGAACCATTACCGCCACCAGAAACACCAAAAGGCAAAGGGAAGAAGAAATGATTGAATTTATTTTTGATAGATTGTTTGATTACGATTTAGATGTATTTTATGTTTTGGTAAGATTTTTATTTTAAATATATGACTTGTTTTATTGAATTAAAGTTTGTAAGAGAGAAGCGAATGCGTCTTAAGGCCGTAAAGCAGATCTCATTTGGTTCGTTTCCGGTTGCTATCTCGAGTGTCGGCGTTGACCGCGCCTCGAGCCGTCATTTCCGTTTCCATAAACAGCTTTCTCTTAACGTTAAAGTTCTGCTCTTACTGTAGAATCACAAGCAGACTTCATAAACTATTTAATAGATTGTCGTCGAAATAATAAAGTAAGTTAAAAGTTAAGTAAATTTTTAGTACTTCACACGAGTTCACACTAAGCATTCTCGAAAAAATATAATATTTATTTATATCATATAAATTATAAATGTCGGTACAACTCTACCTAAAAAATATCTAATGTTTAAAATATGAAGTTTTTAAGTTAGTGTTACACAAGTTGATTTTTTACTAAAAACAATCGTCATTGATAGGGTTTAAAATGATTTATTCTAAGTTACGTTATTATTTAACATACTTGAAAAATGTAAGTTCCTGAAAAAAAATATATACAGCAGCATTCATTTTAAAATGAGGCTCCTAGTTTAACATTTGAAGATTTTTAAATCAATTAATAGACCATCGACAATTTTCAGTAACTTATACAAGGTGAATACCTATGCGGCTGATATTATAAGATATTTACTATTAAAAAGTTGTGCACTCCCTGTTCTCCAATTCATACGAGCACTACGCCTGTGTGGAACGTTCAATTAGTGCGAGCTGCGGCTTGATGTAAGCACAGTGCAGTACTTGAGAAGCTTCGTGAGCCACAAGGCGATTGTTAACCGCCTATTATGACTCGAGGACCCTACACCTGAGTCTAGGGTGCAATCACGGCACTACGCTCTACTGAATTTAGCTTCTATTCTTCATGTTACAATTATTGTCTGATAGACGATGCTTTGTCTTTGAGACCTATGTTTCTGTTTTGTTTTTTAGGTTTTCTGTAGTAGGTAAATGTTTTACAATACTTGATAGGAAAGTCATTTCAGCCTAACAAAACATTAAAATTATGATTAATCGTCCTCATGATCAAAAACCATTTTCAGTCTATTAAAGCCAAGAAAATAAACTGTACAGTAAGTGCTCATTGTATGTATGTGCGGTATTTGCACAGGATTGTCCTTCTTTGTCCGAAAATAACCACCGCTGAAAGTTGCTAGATTACAAAAGTAAAAATACACGCATTGATACTAGATAAGTAGGTGGGCCAAAAAAAGTATTGTAAGTTCTTGCAAAGTGTTTTAATCCATACTGATTACGCGTTGCGGCCCGACCCACCTATATACTACTTTCATGGTTCAATTAATTAAATGTCGTAGTAAGAACCCGTTTATAATGCATGAAAATAATGTAGAAAACCGCGAATGTTTATATAAGTTTATATCTATATACTTACCCCCTCCATTCTTATAGCAGAGGTAGGGGAAGCGCCACACGTTGGCCAAGTCGACGGCGAACCCGATGACCGAGAGCAGGAAGTCCACCTTCTTGCCCCAGGTCTCGCGCTCGCCGACGACGGCCGGCGTCGGGGTCTTCAGCGCCATCTTACTGGCCACCGACACGAGGCCGCCACACCCTGACAAACAAACCAATATTACTGATTGCACATTCTTAGAGATATGACCGTTATGGAGAGTCTTTTTTTTTGTGACAGGTGGAAATCGCCGGTCTTCCATCCGCCCCGCGAGTGGGGTATATGGGAGTCGAACTGCACCAAAACCTCCTACCGCTCACGCGTCCGAATCCCGGCCGAGGACAGAACCCGGCACGAGATTGGGTGAGATGGCGGGACGCGTTCGCGATCAACGCTCACGTCTCGCCCCGTCACCCCCATTATAGAGAGTCTAACATCTTTTGCTAAATTCTTCAGAGGATCATACTCCAACATTTATAACATCATCATGATGTAAATGTTGGATGATGATTATGAGGCTTTGCTCCAACAATGATACCTCTATGAAGTCTCCTATTTAGTTAATTTAGTAGAACTACGCCCAAGAACTTAAGCTTCCTTGTTTTTTGCCTCACTAAGAGTAGGTAGTAAAGTTATTCTGGTAGGAAGCAGAAACTGTCGCTAGTTTATAATTATATCGCAGATAAGTTCAGTTAATACACGAATCGTCTTCGGTACGGTCACCTCAACAAAAGTATTTCTCGTTTAACAAACTTATGTACTTCAACAAAGCAAAGTCAGTACAGGATAAAATGTAAGTCAAAAATAAATTCATAACGTAGAGAATCAAAGTCAATTTGTCAACCTTCTAGAATTTTATGAATACCGAAACGAAAATAACTGCATGTAATTAAAAACCCACTGAATATTTCAAAAGTGTAATCGAGGATGGAGATCACGAGTGTGAAGTGTTTTCACACTGAGCCGTGTTTAATGAAATGACAAAAGTTATAACGCTCGCCTGATGGAGGACACTCTTAAGCGGACACCAGGCGGATTCCAATTTAGGGTTGGCACTCACTTTTCGTTTTCCAATTTCGTTTTTGCGGTGAAAATTGAAGAGGATATGAAAACTGAAGTATTGTAGGATTTGTAGGTAATTCGCGTGCATTATTTTTTGTTTCATACAAATAAATTGCAGAATGTCTGACTAGGAAGTCATTTACGATTATTGATATAGGAGGTATGCATTAAAAAATCGCAAAAGATTTTTAAAGTTGTGGTTATTGATAGAGTAGCTTTTATATTTCAAGTGTACGAAGAGCGTAGTCAGAGGCTGTTTTTTCTACATTAGAAAAAATCCAAATTATGTTTGTAAAACTTCCAAAAAAATCATTTTCCATTACATATTCACAGAAAGTCAAGCACTTATTTGATAAGTCTTTAAACGTTTTGTAGTCACAAAAAAGTATTACTTTATCTACTTAAAGTACATAAGTACCTAATATTACTTAAAATTCTTACTAAAACAGGAGTTGTTATCAAAGTTTGTGCTCTATTACTTCTTTCGTTTTAAATTATTTAATAGTACATGCATATCAACAATTAAGTGCTGATTGTCAGCCCTAGATTTCAAATGTCGTTCTGCGAGTGGCTGTCATGTGCACTGACCAAGGATTTCATGCGAAAAATCTCCATGTCACCGCACAGACACTACTGCCCGACAAATTGGTTTGCCAACACTTCACTTTGAAAATGGAATGTGTGAATTTTATTGGATTTTTGTGTAGTGAATCTTTAATCATAACTTAATAATTGTTGAAGATGATTTTTAAGCAAGAGCGTTTTAATGTTTTTGTGAATCTAATAGTACCTAACAATTTTTTTTATTTCTTCGACCATAGAAAGATTTTAATAGTAGGTAGTTTGTTTTATAACTTTTTTTTTGAATAACAGCAACTACCGAATTTTTCCCCAAATTTTTGATTTCCAAAAGGTAGGAAATACTCAAATCTTCTGTTTCTTTTATGTTTTTGAACGCATTACTTTAGTTTGGTTGGGCCTATTTGGATGATTCTTGTGTCAAATGAAAGCCGTTGGCTGACATGGAGTCCTTATTTTTAAATAGAACAAGAAGGTACTTTTGGATTTGTGTTTAAAATGTTAATTTTAACGGACAAGATTTCACGATTTGCTTTGCGTGTAGTTTTTTTCTTAATGAACTGTTTCGATGATTATTTTTTGTTCGAAGGTCTTCTTTCAATTTCACACAGTTTAGTAAAAAACTGACTATATTTTTCTTTAGATTTTTATATTCGTTTAATACCTATACCATAAGTATCATTTTCGTACAACTAAATGCACTAAGTTAAAAATACGACTTTGACTTTCTTCAGGTTTCTTGGATAGTTTAGATTTCATAGGGGCGACATCGAAATACAATATTAGGTAAGTACATGTATGTAGTATGTATCTGTACCAACCCATTACTGCCCACAGTTGAGCTCAGGTCTCCTCCGAAGAGGGATTAGGCATAGTCCACCACGCTTGCCTAATGCGGATTGGGGACTTCACATGTCTTCAAAGGATTTTTAGAATCCTTTTCCGATATGCAGGTTTCCTCACGATGTTTTCCTTCACCGTTTATAGTCAGTGGTATTGTGAAAAATTGCACATAAATCTGTTTCACATTTACAGATTTTAGAGGTACAAGCCGGATTTGAACCCGCGACCTCCCGTACGGAAGGAAGCACTTCGACCATTCGGCCACCACGACTTAATGTAGTATGTTCCTACCTAGTATTAAAAATCTTATTGTATTCGATCGTTTTGTCCACGTAGAAAGTTACAGTTTTCTGGTCTTTACAGATTTCGAAAAAAAAAATCGCGATCTGACCCACTTTCTTTTCGATGAGAGGTGTTTCTAAACGCTTTGATTAGTCCGTCTTTAAACTAGATTTAACTTTCATAAAGTTCGTAACAACTCCTCTAGGCTCTTTCAGTGTAGTATGTTCAAGTATAGTTTTATAATAAGCCAGCTATTTATAAAGCTTACGATAGGTTCTCTCGGATTGTAAGAAAATGTATAAGAGAAAGAAATAGAAATAAGATTTTTTTCAAAAGAATTTTAATGATTTTGTAATTTGTTTTAATTCATCGAATAGGTACGTACTACGTAGTTATTATTCTAAAAATAATAAAACAAATAACAGTTTAATACGATAGTTTTTTGTGATATATGTAGAAGTCCATGAATTATACTAATAGGTTTTATACTAACTATACAGGGTGTTTAAGGAATTTGCGCCGGTTTAATGCCGATTCACATCAACGATCGCAGCATACTTACCCTCTATATTTCTGCAATCGGCAATAATTCGAAATGACTCGCGTATAATTAATAAACGCTAAAAATATTAACATCCGTATTTGTCGCTTTTGTTTGTAGGTATATTGCAGATTATTTTGCAGAGGCAACAGCAATTTTCATTTCTTCCGATAGCCATTTTAAAGCAACAATCAATTGAATAAAGCAATTGAGCGCACTTTTATCGCACGCGGGAATAACCCTGCGGGCCGGAGTCAGAACTAAATCCTTCCGTTCTTGGTCAACCGGATCAGAACAAAGATCGTTTTCTGTGTTAAATAAACTGTTTCTTAAATAAAATGTATGTGATATGTCACACAATACACAGCCCGATTCTCTCTGAAGAATCTTCTCTTCTGAAGCTCTCTTTTAACATAGGTTTTTCTTACAGCAGTACCTAAACTCTGTTCAAATACCGTGCTACGCGAGTCATTTACCTAACACCTGTATAAGAATGCCACTGCCATCGTATGGCGTCTTTTCCTGTATGCTTAACAGGCACTACACCGAAGGTAAAACAAGGATTTTTGCCTGAGCGAAAATCAAATAGGTACAGCCGAATAGTTTCCGTGTAGCCATTACTTAAAGTTTATTCTAGATATTTACTTCTTCCTATGTCTATAAAACCTGTAGGTTTAAGAATAGAAGAAGGCAAGAAAAGATTTTTACCTGTGCGAAAGTTAGAAGTTAAGAAACCCCCAAAGAAGTCACATTTAACAGTGACCGTGTTAACCATTACTTAAAGTTAGGACTTTTTTCTACATCTTAATCACCACTTATTATTGGTACCACCACCACTTACAGTAGGCATGTCGACAGCCTGTTGGTATGGCAATAAAATAAATCTTTATCATCTATAAAAGTATGTGAAAATGACTTACTTGCGTATCGGCGGGCGCAGATGTGGCGCCATGACCGCGCGCCGCCGTGCCCGAGAGCGAGTGCCGAAGACTCTCCACTGTCGAGAGGGCGGCTCTACAGGCCACTCCCAGCTATGCACATTATAATATGTATTAGAACCATATTGAGAACGTTCTAGAACCTTTCCAGGCTTTTTAGGTTATGCTTGCTTGATATAGCTATAGGAATGTAATGCTAAAGGAGTCAAGCTTAAAGCTATTGATTAACTGTCTCTAGTAGAAATATACTGTTTAATAACGAAATATCAATGGTACCTACCTCAGAATTTATTTTGATATGCATCTTGAGAGCTTAGTCTATGACATTATCATTGATACCTACATGGTTTTCGTAATTTTCTATCAATAGTCTTTGAATTAGCCGCAATTTTTCCAGACTAGGAATATTTCTAGGATAAAAGGTCATCGTCTACATCAGCTTCGTAGAGGATTTAAAATGGCAGAAAGGGGACAAGATCGAAAAAGATTCAATCCAATTGAACCTGATATCAGAACTTAGTATTGATATCAGGACCTAGTAGGTACCTATGATTTAGCTGATTCGTGTAATTTTGTCTACATCACTTAAGATGTGATAAATGTGACCTCATTACCTACTGTCTAACAAAACTTATTGCTGTTTTCGTGCATTAACGTAATCCTACTGGTTGTAGATACCTACCTACTACAATATTTGAAAGTAATAATATTGGAACGAAGTTTTGAAACGAAGTTCCTTATCGCGCGTTATCGAAAGGGGGCTAAACGGAAAAGAATCTTACGAAAAGTTGTCACGACACTTTTTTGTTTTAGATGATTATTGCTAGATGGCGCTGTTATCAAAATCTATATTTAATTTTTATAACCATTCATGTTGAGCTTGTTTATTTCCTTTCGCCTGTGATTCGATAACATGCTTTAATATCATAGATTTTCGCAGTAAAAGTGCGAAATTAACAAAAATGCCTTTGTGGATAGGTACAGGCTTCACTTTCTATAAATGGAAAAGACATTTTGTGACATTGCACTTAGATTGTGTGCATAGCAGTGTTTACCTATGTAGTGTCTACCTATAACTAAGTAATGAACAGTCGCCTATGCTTATTGCTTACATAGGTATCTAATTGCCAAGAATACTCAAAACTAAAAATGCAATATCTACTTATTTTACATTTCATACTGATAAGACGTAACGCAACAATACGAACCACCAATACATTTTGAATGAGATGGTACGACGAGAAGCTTTTTTGGAGTATGTATGACTAGATGACCCTCGCAACTTCGTCTGTGTTACAAAGGGGTTCAAAAATTGTAGCCTATGTGTTATTCTGATGTATAAGCTATATTGTGGTAAAGTTTCATTCAAATCCATTCAGTAGTTTTTACGTGAAAGAGTAACAAACATCCATACTTACAAACTTTCGCCTTTATAATATATATTAGATTAGATATGATCTAGAAGATATAACCCTATTCTTTACGAACATTTCGTGAGCACAAAATATCTGTTACTTCTTTAATTAGATAGCAAGTAATGTAGATTTAGACTTACCTATTCAACACGTCATCAACAGTGACTAGACGTCTAATAAGTAACTACTACTTTACTTTGTCAAGTTAGTCATATTTAGTTTTAGATCATCAGAAATGTTTATTTTTCTAGTTATGTGTTAAGTTTACCGCACACAACTTAGCTATTACTAAAACTGTTACTTATCAGTGAGGACCGTTAATTGGCTCTCTGATATTACTTTATTAAGCTTTATTCTGTAATGTTAGCTGTAGGTCTTCCTTTAAATAAATAAATAAATAATGTAGGAAAATAGTCCCTTTTTTGAAAAACTCGTAAAATTTCGATACTTTGAAAAATTAGTATTGCTTTAATACCCGCCGAAATATGCGAAAATGCTCATAATTAATTAATAATGGAACTGCACCTGATATTCAGTCATCACCATCACTCATTCAGTCACCTTCACAGTATTGATACCTATACTTCTTATATCTACTTATTAATTAAATGTATAAGTATGAAAAAAGCTAGGTGCTTGGATCAATGATACTGGGCGTGTCACGCGATGGGTGGGGCAAAACACGCCCACTGTCACATCGCTAAGTGACGCAGATAAGTGCTACATTAAGGTCATATTTTACTAGGCGATTTCTGTAGTATTAGGTCTAAAAGACCATATATGAACGAAATATATTATAATAGAATGAAAGTATTATTTTAAGACATACGATGCGATTAACATATCGTCGTTGCGCCTGCCAAAACCCATATGTGGTTTTTGCAAGGTTTTGGGAAACAGCAAAAAATATTTTATTTAAATTGTATATCTTCTATAAATTTTACAGTTAGATTTAAATATATTTTCTAAGTTGTAGTTTTAAGTTCCTGGATTGTTAAATTTGCTACTGTTCTGTACTGTTCAATAATAAACTTCATTTCATTTCATTTCAAATGAAAAATTAATGATACCACATCGTGGTACTAAGTATTAAGTACTTATTAATACATCATAATAATACAAAAAAATTCACAAATATTCATAATTGAAGGAGCTACAATTTTTTTCCTTGAAAATGTCCACATAACTTATTTGAAACGGGTCAAAAAAATCCTGTATGTGGATTTTACACATACACAACGAAAAATAAAAAAAAAACACATAGGTATAGGATTTGACAGGCGCAACGACAATATACGACCTAACCTATACCTAACGCAATATTACCTTTTTTTAAATAACGCAATATTTCTCAATTCGATTGTGGTTTTTATTTGCGTGTCCTGTAGGTATATAATATGGATACAGTTTTTAAAGAACTTCTTCCGAGTACTACGGTAAAGGAAACTAGGTTCTGATATGCATTCCAAGGTTTTTTGTGTCGATTTTGAATTTTAAAGTTAGGTAATACAAGTGAAATAAATACCTAGATTTTGCTGTTGTATTTTTTTAGTTGCCATGTAATGAAATGAAATACTTTATTTTCAACATTGATGACGTATTTCGTCATTTCGTCATTCGTGTTGACGTCAAAAGTTACAAGCTACCACCAGTTCGGACACAAAAAATAATAATTATAGCCACCGTCCTGAGAAGAACTGGCAAGAAGCGGGCATGTCTTTTTTTTTGTAAAATGAGCATTTTTTTTTTTAATATTTGTACAGTATTACACAAATTTACATTAAATATACAAAAAAAAAACGATTACGATAGTGAAATAACAAATAACCTTGGCGAGCAACTCATTCCCACTTTGTGTAATCGTCCAGGTAATCATTGACTTTATAGTAGGCTTTCTTGCACAGACGTTCTTTAATAGTTTTCTTAAACCTATGTATAGGTAGGTTTTGAACATCTTGTGGGATTTTGTTGTACAAGCATACATACAAACACCTGAAGGAATTTCTTATTTGATGCAATCGACTCATAGGTAAATCAAGTTTATGTTTGTTCCTGGTGTTTCTACTATGTATGTTAGACGAGCCGACGGGCTACCTGATCGTAAGTGGTTACCGTTACTCTTTGACCTCTGCAATATCAGTAATCATTGAAGGGCCGCTACCTGCAACCTATCTTAAAGACAGTCTATGCAGACTCTTTCCGTTGAGGCGATCCGCCCCGTCCTAAGGGATTGGCAAGGGACGCCTCACCTTTTGGATGGTGCAGATGCTGACCGGGCACGGGTGCTTCTATCGGGTGGGTATCTGCACCGAATTCAGGTGGAGCCGACAGGACACACCGGAGCATACGCTCGCTGTCTTATCGCATCCCACACAATGATGGCACCTCGTCGTCGGCTCCACAACGCGTTTACGTAAGAAACTCACACTTTGGAAAATCTCACGTGAGATTGAAGGATGGGGTTGAATAAAATCTCACAACATCTCACCAGGATGGGAGGGAGGGACAGAAAATTTAAAAAACACCTCAGGTAATTTATGGACGTAAGGGGGCGTTACCGTTTCATGTACCTTACACAAAAAAATAATTAAGTGCTTAATTTAAAAGACGACAATAAGGGTTTTTTGAGTTGGAGGAAATCGCCGGATTCAGACGGATATATGAGATTTGAACCGCACTAAAACCTCCAACCACTCACACTCAACGTCCGAACCCCAGCTGAGGCCAGAACCCAGCGTGGGGCTAAGAAGGACGGCGCGACGCATTACGCACTCGGCGCTCTTTCCCGTCGCGCCGCCCCCTGGATAATACCTACCTACTTTAGAACTTCCGTAAAAAATAATAAATATGCACTATTTATTATTTTTTTAATTAATCACTAATTAAACTCTAAAATCTGAAGGAAATTATACAGTGCTTAATTTATAAACTGCCAAAAAGTGTTGTTTAAGTAACTTATTTATATTAGATGAGGTACTCTTCACTGAGATCTTCCTTACCTCCAGTCCAGTCCGTATGAGATTTAATCCATGAACATGGGTCAAGGCTTTGGTCGTTTTCTCCCTTAAGAAAAATAACAATGCCTCTCTGAAGAATTATTGACTAACTTGTTGACCCGCGCAATTTCGATTGCGTCACACAGAGATATAATATAGCCTTCCTCGACAAATGGACTATCCCACACTGAAATAATTTTTCAAATCGGATCAGTGCTTCCTGAGATTAGCGCGTTCCAACAAACAAACATACAAACTCTTCAGCTTTATAATATTGTGTAGATTACGCTCTTAGGCCGTATCATAGCCAAGATATGTCTCAAGACGAAAGTTTTCGATCAGTACGTTGCCAGTGGTAACAGCTTATAGGGCAACGTTTTTCGTTATGTTACCTATACTTCAGGACCTACGTCCAACCGTAAACGTCTATGAGCTGATGATGATATCCTTGATCATATCGAGGAAATTCTAATACATATAACACACACACTTAACAATATTAAGTGGAATTTTTTTGGAATTTTGGAAGCTACAAGAGTTGAAATTACGTCACTATACACTAACAACCCGTTACTGCCCACTGCTGAGGTCAGGTCTCCTCAGAAGAGGAATTTCACTAGGCATAATCCAGTACGCTTGCACAATGCCATTACGTAACATAAAATCTTTATTTTTGACTTTTATAATTCTAGAAAGTTACGATTAACCACAAATTTAGGCAGATTAACAAAGAATTATGGTTTTGTTTGAAAAATGTGTTTTTCAGTTTCGGTGTCCAGAATAAACTATTTTTGATCAGACAGTAGTATAGTTCAACTCTTGGGTAATTAAGTGGAATTACATAACGCAAACCAACGATTTCTGTTTTTTTAACTACTCAAGAAATACCATAAGTACATTTTTTTTCAAATGAATCATTCAAATTGCAAACTTAACAAGAAGCTATACAGTACATAAACCAGTAGCCTTGAAAAGAAAACATTCTTGACACCAGAAAACCAACCAATCACGGCGCTCCAAGCGTGGTGTGGAAATAGGGTTGTAAGACAACTCAAAACATACAGATAAATGTTAACATTTTACCTGAGCTACTTATTATGTGGACTGTTTTGCTAGATAAAGAATTTAATCCGACAATATTTGTATACGTTAAAGTATCTTTTCTGTTTAATTATTTTTTGTCCATAATAAATAAATAGTTAAAAGTACATACAATTTTCTTCCCGTAACTGAAACCTAATTATAATAATATTACAATTAACTAAATTGTAATCGGATTTTAAACTAACCTACTTACTGAGTATTTTTCCAGGATTGCCTATGCTGGAAAAATAATATGATACCCAGGGAAGTTCAGGGAACAATGTCAAACCAGATGCCAAAATTTATTATATTTCATCTCCATAACAACAAACGACAACCCTAGCTTTGGTAGGAAAAATGTCGTCGCGAATGTTGATAATTTGCTAAATATTTTGGTTTCAATTTAGTTAATATACCTGTTAAACGTGGGTGCGTTTCAAGTGCACCATTAAGTATATATAAATTTAATCTTTATCTTACGTTTACAAGCAAATAACCGAAGTTGAAAGGTAATCAAAACTTTCTATTAAAATTGACAGACGTCCTCCCATCTTAATGTTTTTTTGTATTTGTAAATAAAAACAAAAATAACTTTTATTGTGGAACTAAATCAATTACGTTAACACAAAGAAATTATTTGACGACGTAACTATTGTGTTTATATTAAGGACGCAGTTCTGTGCATTCAAGAATCATAATCGCAAAACTGTGTCACGAGAGTAGAAAATAATTGTTTCGTGTTTGTCGTAGAGTTTTGCAATATCGTTTTTTCAGATATGGGTGACGAAATGGATCCGTGCGAGTGCCTCTGGAACCATGAGCTGGCAATGCGCCGTTTGATCTCACTGGTAACTTATTATCATCTTTTGTGACCTTGTATATTCCTAACGATTATTATCCACGTCTACACGAAAATATTTTATGAAGTATTTTGTAGTAAATATACTTGTATTTTGATTCATATTTATAGTTATAAATATCAAGAATGGAATGTATCAGGTATATCAAAACCCAAAAGAATGCATACATCATGATTATACTGTAAATTAATTAATTTCTCATTAAACTTCCAAATTAACCAGCCAAATAAACCAAATTCAAAGTCAAATGGCTATGATGATTAATTCTATCAAAACTAGTTTTTAATATAAAACTGTATATCATCCCACACAGTGTTATCTTATTAAAACATAAACAGAATGTATAGTTGACAATATTACGACACAATCAACATTCAAATACAGATATTTAATATGGATTATACTGGAAGTTTACAGAAATTAGGTGTCTTCTTAACCATGTCTATAGCTTTAAATAAACAAATATTACGACTACTACCTGTAATCATCAACAGTTGCAAGGCATACAACGCATGACCAGTCAACAAATCCTAAATACATAGTATACAAGTCAACGATTATTAAATAAATGCTCATTCTTCAGCTCCGTCAAGGACAGACATATTGCACGGAAAATGAATGCCTGGAGGATTTGCCAGGGCTTCTTTCACCAGCGTCAGCCGGTAACAACTTCCTGATGATGTTCATGGTGATGGCGTTTGCAGTTGCCATGTACATGATGCGTCCACGACGCAACCAGATCCAAGATGCCGCCAAACCAACGCACAATCGTCAGGTAAGCGCACTTTTAAAGGTTTCTGTATCTTTTATCTTGAGGTCTATGCCCAATAGTGAATTTCAGGAGTTCTAAATGACAATGGATATATTGCCTTTGGTATGGGTCTAGAAATGAACTCAATTATATTTAAACTCTCTTATGCCATATTTGGTTTCTATAACACTACAAAGGTTCATGGGTGAGAGTAACCACTATTACTAAAGAAATTGTTAAGATTTATCCTACATAAATTTATAGCATAAACATAACGTATATTGTATCTAGGGCTCCTAAATACCCAAGTAACAAAGTTGAATATAGTGCTCGTAATTGGCTAATTTTTTTGGTTTTATAACTTTAAGTTGAATTTAAGTGTTATTGTAGCTGTGAATTTTTGTTGAATAAATAAATAAATAAAATGTCTGGGATTCACAAAAGTGCTGTATCTTATTCATATAACACTGTTTTATACTCCGATTATTACAACTGTCCATTACTTATACTGTATTGATGACAGTTATTTTATCTTGGTTTTGCCTTTAATGTTGTTTGATTATAGTATAATATTTATTATATTATACTTGTTTTACCAATATGCATTTTACCATGTTACCTGTGAAATTCTCATTTTTCAAGCATGCCTTATCAACTTTATTGTTCTGTTATATAATTATTGTGGAGCACTTTTATCGCACAAAATAACTAAGAAACGTGAAGAAAATTAATTGGCGAACAAATCTCACGCGTGTATTTTTCGAAAAATAACAAGGTCATGATAGTATATTTAAATAGAATGGATTGAGGATATGTTATGAAAAAGATTATGTATTCTAGTAATTGTTGAGGAAACTAAAAAAATATGTCAACGGAATAAAAAATATTTTGAGATGATTCCATCATTACTAATTTATCAGTTTGTCAGTTTCCACCGCGCGTTGTCACTCTCAAATAACTTAAAGATCTCTGAATGTCAGGTGGTTGGTGGCGATTTCGCTATAGCCTTGAACATACAGAGGTCAATGAGCAATAGTGACCTCTTAACATCAGGTGGGCCTAGTAATCCAATAAATCAGATATTGCGTTACAGTAACGAGCTTGCGGCCCAATTTATGGTATCATCGCTCATAGATCTCTACAATGCTAAGAAATGTTTTCGTTATTTCTTCTTCGAAATAAATAAACACTTATGTAGAGTTATATCAGTCGGGTGAAAAATCAACAATAAAGTTCAATCTCCAGAACGAATAACAATCTGATTAGAACCGAATTCAGTTGCATGACATGTAACTTGCAGTGTAAGGAATGTTATGTAATTTCCCGTCTTACCGTTTGTTAATGGACGTTTATAATTACGTCATAAATAACGATCGAATCGCAATACCAGTGTAGTTTCATAACACTCCTGAACAGTCTTTGAATTAAGAAACTGATAACGGATTTCTTTTAGGTCTGTAAAAAACGCCTAGACTTCTTTACTTTTGAACAATTGAAACCTCGCCTCGCCACAATTGAAACCTAATGTAAGATAGATACTAGTAATCTAATTAATTACATATGAATTCAGTTATCTCACTACAAACAGGTCAGACCGTCAGAGTCGGGCAACATAAACAGATAATGTTGTAGCTGATTGTGACTCTTAGGATCTCGCTTCGTACCACCTCGCATACTAGAAATTTATTATAATTTAGTCTTTTCTATTTAGAATTATATTTTCCGATTAACGGAAAAAGTTAAAACGACCGCGTATTCTGATGGGCAACAAATTTTGGAAATAGTTTAATATTGTGATAAAACTGTAGTTTAGCAATCGGGTGAAGTAGAGAAATTTAAAAATGCAGTGGCGGGTATTACAAAAATCCAATTATTTTAAGAGCATTATCAAATGTTCAATTCAATTTCCAAATTATTATTACCTATCCGGTATGTCCTTATTTTATTATGGACTACGTTCACACAACGAAGTAACATTAACACTTGACATTGAATGTGTAATTTAGTAATCGGTTCGTAAACTTATGTAATCTATTGTTAACTTCCATACCGGTAACGCATAATGCAAATCAAGTTTCTAATTTAAATTCATTAAAAACTTATTAGGCTTTGTTCTCGTTTATAACATTTACTTCACTATTGAATACATTTCATTTTAAACAGTTAATTCTGATTTTATATTTCTTTTAAATTTTGTGCTTGGAAGTGCAAAGAGAATATTTGCAATTAGTCTTTTGTCGGCAATTTTTTTTTACGTAACGTATTCATTTCCTCAATAGTAAATAAGGATATCCATTTGAATATATTATTTGTTGTATAAATGTATAGTGATTAATGTGACTAGTTCAAGGTAAATGTTTTTGTTATGAAAATAATATACAACCGCTGTGCTAATCAAAATGGAAATGTTAAAACCTATACAAATATTTTAATAGTGCATGATGACAACAAACGATCTCCAATATCCTGTTGTTATTTGTATCTTACAATCTAATTTCTTGATCTCGTAATCATTATCCAGTTCAATCTAATTTAGAATTGTGTACTCATAAATATAAAAGTAATATTTATTCCAACCAATATTTTTTCAATATCCATTGGATTAGTAACGCTTGCGATCGCATTTATTTTTTATTTTAATCAAATTAGTTACACTCTAACATCTGGAACAATAAAAATTTAGTTGAAAATATTTACATTTCACCTGTTTGACTTATAAAATGGTACTTATAAATATGCAATATGTATTTGGACAATTAGCTACGTTTGATACTATCTTAGGTTCAAGTTATACTGCGCTTATACATGTTGTTTGTTTCTATTTCTATGCGAAATAGATAGAGATAATTAACCTTTTGTGGTAGGAGAACCAATATCCCAAGATACCACTTCTGAGTTTTAACTTGAAGCATTAAATTTTATTGTAATTCATGAATAATAATATTCACTGTGAAGGCAGAAAAAGAAAAACTGCTAAAATATTTGGACTTGGCCCACGAGGTGACCAATACGTGGCGTGTTGAATCGACCATCATTGTTCCGATCGTTGTATATATGCACGGTCTAATAGCGAAAAGCTTCGACCGTCATCTAGAGAAGCCTTCACTCCCCGGCTGGGTAAGAGGCCTGATTCAGAAGGCGGTCGTTCTTGACACGGCACGTATTGTGAGGAGGTTCCTCTCTCTCGAGCCCTGACCACTGATGGCTTGGGTCGTAGACCCCGTCTCCAGTGGCCCTCTGTTTTTTTATATTGTATTTTTAAATTTATTTTTTTCCTTACTCTATTGTAGTAGTCTAGAGCCCTAACCACTGGTGACTTGGGGTCTGGTTAAACATCGACTACAGTAGATTTTATGAAGAGATAATTCATTATAAAAAGTTTGGTAATAAAATGGGAGTTTTGTATGTGATTATCTCGCATACATATTATCTTATCGCGAACTAGACGCCATTAAGACACTGAGTATAATTATGTACTCGTTAATGAGGTTACTGCTCAGTGCAAAATGTGAATACGGCCCGTATCTTAAAATATTTCTGATATACAACAGCGGCGCAACTTCTGTAGAAGTCGATTCCTTACAACTTCCCTTCGAGTGCTCAAATAATCAAAACACGTCTTCTTTGTAAAGGGTTCTTTCTCTTGTTTTAAAGTTTACTTAACTTATTTTCAGGACCGCGACGGTGCTCCGCCTACACCACCAAGGACTTAAATTCTTGCCGGTATAATCGTCGTGATCTATGAATTCCAGTTTATTGTATTATAATCACTAGTTGTGATGAAACGCGACGTATAGTATCGTAAGTTCTTATGTATCTAATATTATATAAATAATTTTCATTAAGAGATTTGTGATATAGCTGCATTGTTTACTATGTAGTTTACAGAAACCAATGGATGTATATTTTATTGAAACTACTTATTGAGCATAATAAAATTCGAATAGTTATGTTTTAAACTGCTTTTAGCTGTATAATATTGATAGAGTTCAAAAAATATGTGTAAAAATGATCTGAATGTAATTTTTCTTCTGGATACAAGGAAAACTAGATAATTTTAATTCAATTAATGTTTTAACAACTTAAAACATAATAGTAAAATTTTTAGAGAAATATGATTTCTCCGTCTCAAAATCTAATTTAATTTTACATGCAATATTTTTATTTTTATTAAATGAGATTATAGAAAATTGTATTATACTCAAAACACATTTTTTTTGTTTTAGTATAACATATGACATTTGAAATAAAGACATTTTATTGTAAAAGAATAATGCATGCTCTCAAAGCCTAGAATTGCAATTGATTCCACTACTCCCAAATAATGTATTAATAATAAGTAGGATATTAAAAAGACATTAATATTATGGGAAGTAGTGGAACATCTTTATTTAAAGACAAGATCTGAGATTAAAATATTATATTTTAATTCAGTTATTCCATTAGTTTGTAATTTGCTTTCAGTTTTCGGGTTGGGTAGCTGCTTTTATGCAGTTTTTTATTTTATTTTTATCAATTTAATTATCGCATAGACAAGTTTATTTACATTTTAAAATATTGTATCTTATGCAGAGAAATAAATTATTATGGCATTAAGAGTGTTTGTTTTTTTAATTTCCTGAATAAAATATGAATAAATTTGACTTCTATGACAGCAATATCACCTTTAGTTTTCGAGTTTGTGTTAGAATATATTGAAATGGAAGATAAAAGGGATAAATTTCTGATTGAAAAGGATCTGAAAAACGATGGTTGTTTTATATCACAACCAGAAATCCACCCTGTACCTGGATGAAACTTAAAATATTCATACAACGCCATCTAGATTGAAAAGAGACTGATTTTTATATTTTTCTTCTGTTGCGGAGCGCTTCCCGGGATCGTGAGTTTAGGGCTCCAGTGACTACGCGTCGTTGATAAAGTTCGGTGAATGCGTGCGTGATCGCTTGCTCAAAGCCGACTGTCGAGGGCGCGGGAGGCCGCGACGACGCACTGTCCTGTTAGAAGGAGAGAGCCTGAGCAGGACAAAGCTATATACCGTTTAGGCAACCGAGACGGCCTGTCGACTATAAATATTAATTTTCATTTTTCGTTGCAATTACTTATCTTATTTCTGAAAATATAATTAGTTTGCATATTATTGTCTCCATTGATGAGATAAGTATGCCTCTGCTGTCTGCATCCCAAATCTGGTTGTCGGTTCACCTTGAAACTGAAATAAAAATATTTTTAATATCACATGAATACACCAATAAATAAATCCGCTCGTTCTTTTGTCCTTTAGAATTTTCAACATGCTTATTGCTTGTGTAAAATGAGTACTGGTTCAATTGTAGTAGAAAACTTTATTAATAAACTAAATACCATTTGGTATAATTTATATTTTACATGAGTTTTTCAGTTTTACTCCACGATTTAAATTCCTTGTACTTAGTACTAGAGTATTGAACAATTAAAATTGGATTACAGTAGGGCTGTCAAAAAGTTCAAGTTTGTAATTTTTTAAGTTGAATCTTTAAAAAATCTGAATATAATTTATTTATACTTCTTTTTTTTATGATTTAGAATCACTTAAAGCTTCATTTCATTTCACTTGTTTCAGCTGCAATATTTATGCAATTTTTTATTTTATTAAAATTAATAGGACAGCCCTGATTTTGAATTTTGAATACATAGTGCACAATGTTGAAAACCAATGGCTCACTGAAAAACAAAAGATTTCTGTCATATTGAAATATTTTCATAATTTTTAACAATGTCCACTATCATTTATAAGTTTCTATGTATTATTATCTGCATTTACAGACTAGATTGACGGACATTTTACATTTAACTTGAACACGAAAGTTTATAATAGTCTTCTTTCTCTTTTAAACACTGTTTTATCACTCACGCGGTCGAAAAATCAACCATTAAGTTCATAAAATACAACAGTTTTTAACAACATGTGGTGTGGACCACTTTATTCAGGAATTTCTCATGAATCCTGTATCCTGTCAACCTCGTCCTTAACTTTCTTCAGCAAAAGGCTCATTTTCTTGTAATTTCCAGTCGAATTTGGAAGGTTCTCAAATTTGATGACGTCACAGATATCTTTAGCAAAATTGTCTCCGCTCGGTAGCTTGTTGTAAGGCGAAGCTATGTTCATTACTGGAGTTCCATAGTCTGTGGTCTTTACTCTGCCTTGTAACTGTGCGTCGGGAGTTCTCAAATTATCACTTGCATTTGGACACTTTTCTTTGTTACTTTTCGGTGTTTGCATTTCACTGACTATTGTGTTTTTCTCTTCTATTTCTGCTGGTTCTGGTGTCAAAGGTTTTTCTTCAGTTGTCGTTATTTGCGTGTCATTGTCAGATACATTTTCAGTTGTGTTCTTTTCAATATTCTCATCATGATTGTCAGTTTTTGTTTCAGTTTGTGTATCGTTTATAATTACTGTCTCCTTTGTTACGTCTGTTTCAGTTTCGAGTGCATCTAACAATAATTTCTTTTTCGCTTCCAAGTCGTTAAGACTCGGGCTTGTGCGTCCATTTGTAATTTCCGTCTTATCATTTTCCTGAAAATTAATATTAAGTATTTATAAATTAGCGATAAGCGCAACGTTGGTAGACCCCCCACAAGATGGACCGACGATCTAGTCAAGATCGCGGGAGGTCACTGGATGCAGACGGCGCAGGACCGGTCGATGTGGCGAGGGCAGGGGGAGGCCTATGTCCAGCAGTGGACGTCTAGAGGCTGATGATGATGATGATGATAAATTAGCGAAGCTAGTTGTTACATAACTTAAACAAAAAGTCCTTACCGTTTCAACCACAGTATTTACAGAACTAGTTTCATCTTGAGTTGCAGGTGGAGTATCAATAATAGTTTCAATCTTCGGATCTGTGTCTGAAGGGGGTAATGGAGGTGGTGATGGGAGTAATTTTGGAGGCGATGGAGGTAAAGGAGGCGGTGAAGAGGGTAAAGGAGGCGGTGAAGAAGGTAAAGGAGGCGGTGGAGGGGGCACGTCATCCGGCAACGGAGGAACCGTGGGAAATGATGTCTCTTCTGAAAATAAAATAGCAGATACAATCATGTCATTTACTGAATTCTTCAAGCTTTAATTTGTTGGTCTAGCTGTAAATAACAAAGAAGTCCATCTTAATATATATATTTCTTGTGTACGTGTGTATGTGACTGAACTCCTCCTAAACGACTGGACCGATTTTGATGAAATTTTTTGTGTGTGTTCGTGGAGGTTCGAGAATGGTTTAGATTTACAGTTTGGCCAGACGCAGACGAAGTTGCGGGGGCCCACTAGTTTCCAGATAAGTTTCAGTGTGTGTTACTGTGTCAAATATTACTTAAATTAATATTGGTTCACATAAAGTGGTAACAGTAACAAAATGAATACAATTAAATCTTATTGCTTCATTAAGTTCCTTAAATATTCCTTAATTATTATAGTTCTTATTGTTTCCTAAATAAATAAATAAGGTTAGCTATTGCATTAAAAAAATGACAAAACATCGGCATGCAGTCTCTACACGCAAAGAAGCGCTGTATTACCTGATCAATGAAAAGAGTATGTAACAATTCTTCTACTTACCATCGCCACTGTCAAGCTCCATTTCAGCTTCACCTTCAGGCTTTTCAATATTAGATGAAGGGAATAATGTAAGCTTCTTCCGTTTGTACGCTTTCATTGCATTCGGCGCTAAATGTTGCAGCATTTCTATTTTACTGTCTTGCACTGATAATGGCGGAAAACCCATTTGTTGGCCTTCCTATGAATTTTTTAAAACAAATAACTTGAAAAATAATGTTCAGCTTGTTAAGGAACTTGTACATTACAATCTATTGATAAAACATCACTAATTTAGTCTATCACGGATCATATTAATTGAACAAAAAACTTTGTATGAAAGTTTTTAGGAAAAGGTTTTATTCTATTGCAAGAACTTAAGTTTACTTTTCCACATACAAACCTCTTTATATCTTGAGCTTGTGGGTACATTAAATCCGGGAAAGTCGTAAATCTTTTTGATATCAAACTTGTCTTTAGATCCCGGATCACATACTTCACCATCCTCCTCATCAGCTTCCATTATTGCTTTACCCTAAAGATTATCACAATATTAAGATTTTTTTATAACTTTCAACATGCGTTCATTACAATTTTGTTAAATCGAATTAAAGAAAAGAAAAAAATATTTCGAAATTACAGACTACACGCCTTGAATTGAAATATTTTGAAGTGTTGTAGAACAAAAACATTTATGTAAAAAAATTATATATCTTACAGAAGAATCGAACATAGTTAACCCAGAATGTGATATTCGAGCTTCCTCCAGCCATCCAGGAGGATATCCGAGCATTCTCATTCGATAAATGTGCATCGGTAGTTGATGCCTTTTTAAACCTAAAGCGTGTCTGAGTTGACCTGAAATACGGCCGGGCACCAAGTGACCGTATTTTTGTTCATCTTCAACATGATACCGTCTGAAAATGTTAAATTCAAATTAAACCATAACATGTGTATCTTTGTATAAAAAAGAAAAAACTAAAATAAGATTTAAACAAATATGTAGATAATCATTATAAAATATAAAATAAAGGACATCACATGTGTTAAAAAAACACATAATTAATTAAAGTCCTGTATGAGTAGGTGTATGAATAGATAACAGCCCCTCATTGCCTTGGCATTGCAGAGGTTCATGAACGACGGTGACAGCTTACCATCAGGTGGGCCGTAGGCTCGTTTGTCTATCCTGCAATAAAAAAAAACAAAAAAACCTAAATGTATTAATTTTAAATAAGTTAAGCACTTAGTATAACGCATTGTGTGTGTAGGGGCAATGTTGAGGACCTTTTTTGATATTTTCTGATAAAATCTAATTCTGAAATAAACAAGCAAAATCGGAATTCACCCATACATAATGTTTTAGACCTAAAAAAAGTAGAGTTAGTGTTTAAAGAAAGAACTACAAAAAAAGTAGATATTGAAATTCATGAAAACGATTCTTAATTTTAAGACAATTGAAAATTGTCAATCTTAATTGTAATTGTAATTGCAATTACAGTCGAACCTCAATAAGTTAAAGTCCAAGGGAAACACAAAATATTTTAGGTTATAGAGGTTTTTAACTTATCAAGGGTCTATGTTAGGGATAGGTGTGTACATAATACATTCGTATGTCTACAATGTACCCTTGTTCCTATCTTTACTCCAATGTGTCAGAAGGATTGATTCTATAAGTAGTAACGTCCTTACTGTGACTACTGATAGACAAACAATTTTATGTTTAGAGGTTGTGGAAACATTTCTTAAAGTTACTGAGAGCCAATACAGATATTACTTATTTAAGTTACAGATATTCCTGCATCGGCTTAAACCTCTGCTGGAAGACTCTGGAGTTATACCTGATCACCAATTTGGATTTCGTGAATCTCATTCCACCGTTGAACAGGTGCATCGCATTCACGATACTATAATGACAAGTTTCGAACAAAAGAAGTACTGCTCCGCCGCTTTCCTGGATGTTCAACAAGCGTTTGATCGGGTATGGCATGAGGGTCTTCTCTGTAAGATTAAACTAAGACTTCCACACTCAGTTTTCCCAGTCTTAATGTCATATCTTTCGAATCGTCGCTTTCTTGTGAGGCAAGGTGACGCGAGATCTTCTCTCCACGATGTCAGTGCAGGGGTGCCGCAAGGCTCGGTGCTTGGACCGGTTTTGTACAACATCTACACCTCTGATCTGCCCACTAGTACTGAAATAACAACTGCTACATATGCAGACGACATAGCATATGTTGCCTGCGACAGTGAAGCATCGATTGCTAGCTCTAGATTGCAGAAGATACTTGATGAGACAGATGCGTGGTTTTCCCGGTGGCGCATTCGAGCCAGTGCACAGAAATCAAACCATATTACCTTTGCACTGAGAAGAGGAGACTGTCCTCCGGTCAAGCTTGGTGATACCAGCCTACCCCATACTGATCGTGTGAAATATCTAGGTTTCTGTCTGGATCGCCGCCTAACATGGAAACATCACATTAAGCAGAAAAGGGATGCAGTCATCGCAAAGTCCAAAAATCTAAACTGGCTCATTGGTAGAAATTCCGTCTTATCAGTGGATAATAAACTCCTCATATACAACTCGATTATCAAGCCAATCTGGACCTATGGAATCCAGCTATGGAGCTCTGCAAGCAGTAGTAACATAATGTGCCTCCAGCGCGCCCAAAATGCTATCCTTAAGGAAATAGTTAGTGCACCTTGGTTCACCAAAACTGATGAGGTTCACGAATATCTGGAAGTCCCAACGGTAACTGCGGAGGCTGACAGATACAGGAAACTCTACAAGGCTCGATTAATTAAACATCCCAACACACTCGCGGCTGGGCTACTTGGTCAGACGGCAGGAACCAGCAGACTTAAGCGGCGACGTCATATTTTTTAATAGGGTCATGTGACGATGGTCACAATCCCTTCAAGACATTTTACTCGTCACACATTTAATTATGGTCTAGCGACCGATTGTAAATAAAGATAACAAAAAAAAAAAAAAAAAAAAAAAAAAAAAAAGTTACAGAGGTTGCATATTTTAAGTTGCAGAGGTTGAAGGGAAGGGAACATATTATTTTTTAAGTTATCAAGGTTTGACTTATCGAGGTTCAACTGTATTTATTAAAAGAAAAGGTATACAAATTTAAATTTAGTGAAAAATACAAAACTTGTGACAGGTAAGAACTTCGTTTTTTTTTTACTGAGTCCTTTTGGTGCAATCTCAGTAATGTTACCTACCCGACTTTATTGAAATTCCTTCTCTGTTGTGATATTCTATATGAATCTTTAACTTCTTTACAATCTTTAACAGCATGATTGCCGTCACAGTTGAAGCAAATAGGACCTCGTAGGTATTGACGTCCAGAATTGGCTGGTACTTCTGCTTCAACTATATTTGATATTACATTTGAACCCTGAAATCAAATAGTTGAGGTTGTAATTTTTTTTGTATTTAAATATTAACATGTCATATTTTAAAACTTATTAAAGTGAAATGAAGAACTAGGAAATAAACTCTAAAAACTTTTTTTTGCAACGTTTACAAATCTCATTAAAATTAACTAATAAGTTTTATATCTGTAGTGTTAAATAAATAAATGAAAAATATATAACTTATTTTTGACTACTCACTTTAAAACTTAGCAGCATAAATAATACAAAATAGCTGCATCAAACTGATATCAGGTCTTACCTCACTATATCTAGGTATTTCTTCAACAGCATAATTAGCACTAGGGTCTGTATCAACAAAAAATAGACTATCATCTGGAGTTTTCACAGTTTCTACTACACTTGGTAACTCCTCCATCACATCCTCTGGCCAAATGTCCAATTCTAAATCAGTTTCGCATTCGGAACCTTCCAACGCTTCCTCATTATGAAGCTTTATTAGTTTCAACATAAATGCTTTAACTTTTTTCTTATAATTACTGGCCAGTTTGTTGTCCCTGAAGTGAACACTGACCAGAGGCGTCCTGTTCGCACATCCTATAGGACTAGCAACAGCGATGCTTGATGTAGGGGTATCAACAGACATGTCTTCATTGAAAATTTTAGTACCTTCTTCGACATTTAAATCTTCGTCCACACATATTGTGTATACTTCGCTATTGTTGACATTGGACGCTGCTTGTTGATTGGATTTTTTCCCTCCATTTCCTTCGGCTCCGTCTGTGTTGTTTTCTGTCTCATCCTCACACGAACTATCGATATTTATAACATCCACACGTGTCTCTTGGATAATACAATCGCTCTCAGTAGATTGGGACACTACATCGTCGTCCAAACGCTGAATTTTCGTCTCCACAACGTCATCTTCACTGCTGAGTTCAATATCCTCATTGTCTAATTCATAAATGATATCTTTTACACCTGCCTTCCTTTTAGCCATGATGGTACTATGAAGACATTAATTTTTCTTTGAATAGACGTATGGCACTAATAATTACTAAGATATTCACAAAATTTTAAAAATAAGTTTTCCAAATTCACAACATAAAATAAGTGCCATTTGACAGACGTGAATTGATCAATTTGTCACATGCCGACACATAGATAAACTTTTTCGCGATTTAAAATTAAAAAAAAAAAAACAAAATTTCACTGATACAACTCGGCGTGGCTGGCCGCGTCGTGCCATGAGCTCAGCCGTTGGCGTTACTATTTCAAGTAATTTGCCATAAACTGTAACAACATAAACTACTTTAATATGGTTCAACAATCATCAACGAATTAATGTTTCAGATACGTTAATAACACACCTTCAGTTCTTGTTGTTCGAAAATTTGCCACCGCCGAGCTATAAAAATCAGATAATACCATAGACAGAGTGCGTTAAATAGATCAAAATATCAGTATTTTGGTAAACTGTGACAACTGACATGTGACACTTTTAAATTTCTGACAGGAATACCGAAATAAATTTTAGGTTATGTTTTAAATAAAATCAATCAAAATCAGAATCTTTTTGATTTTCAGGGTTAATGTTTGAATTATAAGGCCAAATATGTCTTTATTATTTCAAAAACTTGCAGCCAAAAATGTGAAAACCTTTATTACAAGATGTGAACCGCCTATTTTAATTATATCTCAAAGAAACCTAAGTATTGTGCCTTCATTGTACGGTAAATATTCCAAAGAATCTTAGCGATTTCTGGTATATTTTTGAACAACTTCGTAAATTATAAACTACTTACAGATGGCGAACGAGACCCGGCTCCAAAGTTTTTCTCTGCCAACGTACAAAATCTATTGAAAAGGTTAACTCGGCCAGATTTCGCTAAGGTATTTCGGAAGAGAACCAATCAAGGTTTAACTGTTCTAAGAGCTCCTAAATACAAATTCCTCACTACTGAGGAACTCGAAGGTGAAATAGCAAAAGCAAATGAAAAAGCTGATATGCTCCTACAAATACCTCCTGCTGTGAGAGTAAGTGAATTCATAACATGCAACACGAATAGAAACATTACCTACCTTCTTCTTTTATTTATGGCTCTCATCCTAAAACAATAAATCTATACTTGAAAAGCCTAGTGTATTATAGGTAGGAAATTGTTTTGTTTTCAATAAAAACTTCACTATGGATACCCACTCGTCACCTCAGTGCTTGTTTGGCCTATCTGCACTCGAGCAAATTTTACAGGAGACAGCAAACAAGCACGGAATTTCCGTTAAGTGCCGTGTTGAGAAAAAAAAAATATGTGATTTTTATTGTTTTAGAATTGAATATTTTAAAAAAATATTTTACCAGTCGGATGGAAATTTTATTCTTTATATTACTGCATTAAAAAGTCATTTTCGTAAAAAATGTCAGATTGGCCAAACAAGCACTGAGGCGACGCACTGTAATTATAAATTGAGAAATAAACAACAAGCCTTTAAAATTTTCAGATCCAAAAACATATTGATGAGATTATATCAAGAGATCCAGCTTTAATAGGTTACGACACATCTAAATACCTGTTCACTGATATTACATTTGGTGTTCCAAATGAAAAAAGGATTATTATTGAAAGGTAAATTTGTTTTTGAAATTAAAATTTTACTCAATGAAAACTCACAAAAAAAAATGGACATTTACAACAGTTTTTTTCTCCTTTAAATAATGCTATTTCAGTCTTCAATAGTCATTAAAATTATTATTGAATACAGACTTTTAATAAAATCTTTTAGTTAATACTTTTTAATCTTTGTCAGGGATACCGATGGAACATTACGTAGTTGTGATCATGATGTTAGAAAAAGACTAAATCAGGTAAAACTAAAAGTTTACACTCTTAATTATAATGTGTTTATGTCACACAAAAAAAATTGTTTTTGTCTTAAAATTGAATTCAACATTTCATTTCAAGATCTCAGCATCATATTGTCGTTGCGCCTGCCAAGTTCCATATGTGGTTTTTGCAAGGTTTTGGAAAACAACAAAAAACATGTTAATTAATTTAAAATGTTTTTTTTAAATAATTAATGATGCAATTTTGTAGCTATTTATGTAATACATTAAAAAAATGCAAAAGTAGCCATAAACATCAGTCATATAAAGAGCTAGAATTTTTTTTTTGTGAAAAAGTGCACATAACTGGTTTGAAATGGGTCAAAAAATCCTGTATGTGTCACATACAGAGTGATACATACAAAGTGTTACATTACCAAATCCTGTATGTGTCACATACAGGATTTGGTAACTTAATGTTTGTAGGTAATGTAATGTAATTTTAAATTATAAAGGTTTTATAAACTATTTTCATTTTTATCATGTTTCAGTTGATATCAAATAAATATTGTAGATTTAAATCAATAAATATTTGATATTATACGTGAGTAGAAACTATTCGTAGGACTATAATAATGTATATACATAATAAAAAACGTTTATCTTCTTTACAAGTTATTGATAAATAATCAATGGTATTATGTCAAACAACAAAATATCAAGTTAATTCAGGATGTACTTGCCGCTTTTCTCAAATTAAAACACAGTAAAACTATTTTTATACGATTATTTTCACCACAACACCCTCACGAGTCGGACAGTTGCGAGCGACAGACGGCAAAACACAAATCCCGTATGTGCATTTTGCCACATACCGGCATTTTCTAAACGGTTAAAATACATAAGGTATTTGGCAAAATGGTTCCCGATGGAATTTGAAAAAAAAGGATTTTACCAGTACATGGAGAAAAAATCGGAGATCACGTTTTGCGAAAAAACGAAAAATCAAAAAAAACCACATATGGGATTTGGCAGGCGCAACGACGATATATAGGCTACATATTAGCTTATTTTGTTACTTATAGTATAATTTAAACTAATTAGCACATAAAAGTGTAAAATATCCAATTTGATTGAGTCATTTGCTAGTAATACTCATATAATAATAATAATATTGATGGATCGCGGATGATCTGGTCGGTGCCCATCGGTCACTCCGAGGGGGAGTGGACTGAGTCGGTCGGACGCGCGTGCGAGTCTATTACAGACATGAACACCGTAGCGATCACGCCGATTGACGTAGCTTGTGCGGTGCGTTCGGCCCCAAACTGGAAAAGTCCGGGACCGGACGGGCTGCACAGCTACTGGCTGAAATGGATACGCAACTCGCACGGGCGCATGGCTGCTCAGTTTCAACAAGCCCTTGAGTCGGGAACCCTCCCAGATTTCATGACATCAGGGGTCACTCATCTGATATACAAATCTGGCAATACCTCGGACCCCAAAAACTATAGACCAATAACTTGCTTACCCACCATCTATAAGCTACTTACATCCATTCTGAGAAACAAAATTCAAATACATATCTCGGCAAATGACATAATGTCACCTTCTCAGAATGGGTGTAAGATAGGGTCTTGGGGTACAAAGGATTTGCTCCTCATTGACCTGACTATCACGCAACAAGTTCGTCGAGGCAAAAAGGGTGTCCATATGGCTTGGATTGACTATAAGAAAGCGTATGATTCGGTGCCCCATTCATGGCTAATGAGAGTTTTAGAGCTTTATAAAATACATCCCACTCTACGCTCCTTTCTTAGCTCATGCATGGGTCAGTGGTCTACGTTTCTTCGTCAACCAGGACATATTAGATCTCCTACCTAATATCTTTACTCAAAATAACCGACAATTTTAGTAAAGCTATTGGAATGGAATTCGGAGTAGATAAGTGTGCGGTCGGATAGATATACAGAGAGGTAAAATTGTAAACTCTGAGAGTTTGCAACTTAGCCAAAGTGAGGTGCTCAGATCTCTTTCTGAGTCGGAAACCTACAAATACCTTGGAATGTTCGAAGCTTTGAGTATAGTCGATGCAGATATGAAACAATCGGTGAGGGATCGTTTCTTCGGCCGCTTGGTAAAGGTTTTGAAAAGCCTCTTATCTGGCGGAAACAAGATCCGAGCCTTCAATGGTTGGGTCATGCCTGTACTGACGTACTCCTTTGGCATTCTAAAGTGGACGCAATCAGAACTAGATGCCCTGGATAGAAAAGTTCGGCGACTGCTGACGGCATACAGGATGCACCACCCACGTTCATCTGTTATGAGGTTGTATATTCCTCGGAAGTGTGGGGGTCGTGGCATGTTAAATGTCAAGGACCTACACAACCGAGAGGTAAACAACCTTCGGGAATATTTCCTTAAGGTAAGCGTGGGTATGTACCGTAATGTAGCAGCAGTTGATAAGGGACTCACTCCGCTGTCCTTAGCGAACGAGAATTGGCGGACGCTAAAGGTAATGAGTGTGGCGGATCGCACGGACGTATGGAAGAGCAAGGAACTACACGGACGGTTCTACCGGGCCCTTATGAGCCCCGATGTAGATCAATTAGCCTCCGTATCTTGGCTACGATACAGTAACCTCTTCCGAGAGACTGAAGGTTGCAATTATGGACGAAGTTATCATGACGAACAACTACCGTAAATATATTCTAAAGGATGGGACGGTCGACATTTGTCGGGCATGTCACCGTCCGGGAGAGTGTATTAGACATATCGTTTCCGGTTGTTCTCGTCTTGCTAACGGCGAGTACTTGCACAGGCATAATCAGGTAGCTAAGATTATCCACCAACAACTTGCTCTGAAATACGACCTTGTTGAAGCCGCTGTACCTTATTACCAGTATTGGACTCAGCCGGTTCTCGATAATGGTCATGTAACGCTCTACTGGGACCGATCTATTATCACTGACAGGACTATTGTTGCCAATAAGCCTGACATAGTGATAATAGATCGGGATGCGCATCGGGCGGTGCTGATCGATGTCACCATTCCACATGACGAGAACCTTGTGAAGGCAGAAAAAGAAAAACTGCTAAAATATTTGGACCTGGCCCACGAGGTGACCGACATGTGGCGTGTTGAATCGACCATCATTGTTCCGATCGTTGTATCTGTGCACGGTCTAATAGCGAAAAGCTTCGACCGCCATCTAGAGAAGCTTTCGCTCTCCAGCTGGGTAAAGGGCCTGATTCAGAAGGCGGTCGTTCTTGACACGGCACGTATTGTGAGGAGGTTCCTCTCTCTTGAGCCCTGACCACTGATGGCTTGGGTCGTAGACCCCGTCTCCAATGGCCCTCTGCTTTTTTTATATTGTATTTTTAAATTTATTTTCTTGTGATTGTTTTTTTAAAGATATAATGTAAAAAATGAGCAAATAAATGAATATGGGGATAATATTGATATTTATAAATGTGGAAAATAATTACAGGTATACTTCCCAATCACAGGACGTAACATCCGTGAACCTCAGATGTTTATTGACGAGGAAAAATTCAACAATTTGCTGGACAGGGGAGAGTATGAATTCATCTTGGACCGAGCCTGCATACAATATGAACCTGATGAACCAACGTACCAGAAGTTGACTAGCACTGCATACCAACATGTGGACTTCAGCAAAAGCTACGATAACTTGAGGTGAATTATTCAATACGTTTTTAAATTATTTTTAAAAAACATTGGCAACTCTAACAGAAGAAGCAAAAAGAACAACTAACTACCTTGAAATTTGAAAAATTATGTTAAATGAGAATTCTTAAGTTCATTATATAGATTTAGAATTTTAAGTTAAAGACATAGACATAGACATTTTTCTTTTAAGAAAAAACTAATCTATTATGCTAAATTAAGTGGCAGAAACACTTTCTAAGAAGGAATGTAATGAATAAAGCATTCTATCATGACTACTAAATTATTCATTTTAAAGCTGTAGTAGAATGACAATATAGGTTAACAATAACTTTTTTCTTATGCAATAGTAGCAAGGGAAGCCAATAGGAATCCAGTTATATAGGACCTTCGCCCCGTGTATTATTTTTTTATGTTTTTTAAATCTGTTTTTATTTTCCTTACAGATCAACAAGGCACTTTGGAGCACTTACTTTTTACCTGACTTGGCATCAAAGTATCGATAACTTGATGTTAGAAATCATACAAAATGGTTTCATACGCGAGGCGGTATTGCTCTCGGCGTTACGTCATGACGTACATAATGACGTAGCAGAGGGCGGTACTGCACAATCTCTGGCACAAGAAGTAAGATATTTCAGAAACTTTCCATTTATAAAAATTGCAGTAATAGCGATTTTTAAACTAAGCTAAAATGTGAGCAAAACCGATAACAACATTATAAAAATACAGGGTGTAGATTTTTTTCCGATTTTGTTAGTTCAATTTCAGACAAACCAAGCAATTTAAGAAAAATCTTTGAATGCAGTATATAATATCCTTTCAGCAAAACATTCTATCTCTAATATTTAAGGTACTTCCCGTTCATGTCGCATAGTTTTGGGACACCCTGTATACTCTTGTCCTAATAATATTTTCGCTTGGTGTATCCTCTTTATTTAGTTGACTTCTGTGACATAAATAATTAATTTCAAACTGGATGTTTCACTGAGCTGTGTCACAAAAACTATAAAATTGATTACCATTTCCAGATTTTAAACACCCCTCTACAGCTTTCTAAACCCGAACGCCTAACTGATCAGGACATACAGCTCGATAACAAGTGTATTCAATGCGTCGAGAAATACATAGTAGGTAATTCAGCAATGAAGAGTCAGCACGAGTTAGCTTTGCAAGGGTTCAGAGAAGAATTTCAGCATCTTGCTGAACTTAGTAAAGGGTTAGAAAAGGCCCACGGAAGAGTGTAGTTGTATTTAAATATTGAGTTATGTAATAAATGTTTTAGTTAAGTTATTTTGTAGTTTTATTTGGACTCGATATTGCGTTTACATGAATAGCAAGATCGGTCATTATTTAGATATAGTTTACAAGATATTTTTTAAAGCTGTAACCGTCGCGGTATGGATTACAAAACTCATTGTCACTTCTGAACTTTATTAGATTAATCTAAATTTGCGCGGTTAATCTAGTGATAATAATATTTTTATTACAAAAACTAGCTGGCCCGCTCAACTTCATCTGCGTCACAAAAAAAACCTCGGATATTTTCTTACCGCTTAAACCTTTCCTGGACTACGACAAACATTTTAAAACCAAAATCAGCTCAATCGGCCCTGCCGTTCTCGAGTTTTAATCAGACTAACGAACAACAATTCATTTTTAGCAAATCGTGAAACTTTGTCCGTTAAAAATACACCTTTATAAACACAGATCCAAAAGTACTTGTTTGATCTTTAAAAAAAACAATGGGACCTAAGTTCAGCCATTACCTTTCATCTGAAACCAGAATCATTCAAATCGGTTCACCCACACTAGTTATAAATAGGAACAAAAAAAATAGACGAATTGAGTACCTCCTCCTTTTTGGAAGTTGGTCAAAAACACAGATAAAATAATATGCCTAGATTTAATTGTCATTTTGATACATATCTTTATTCATATTTGCTGATATTTTCCATATTTCATATTTTTTTATTTTAATAAATAAATAATTAAATAAGTCAAATGCCCACGAAGCACAAACGAAGAAATTTTACACCTTTATTGTTTGAAGCAGAGAAAAAATCAGTTAAAAACGGAGTTCATCATGCTGTGTTTACATCTAGGTTTGATAGATACGTTGGTGATTGGAAGAATGACCTAAAAGATGGTATGTTGAGACTGTTTGATTTCATTTTGACTAAGATAACGTCCAGAGAGTCTAACCATCTCAACTCCAACGATCCTCGGTTAGGTAGGTTTGAAACAACAACTCAATCAATTATAATTAGATAACAATACAACAATAGATGAACAAAGTTGGTAACATGAGCAATTGGCTTCACAGTCAATTGAAACAATTAATCTTTTATCGGCAGAGCATATGCATCGCACGTCATGACTGCAAATTAATCTAAATGAATAACTCATTTCAATACACAGTCGATTTAAAATCTAATTCTATAAATACGGTTCATACTGTCTACTCATCTCTTGTAAATAATTTAGAGGAATTATAAGATAATCCCTACTATATAATATTATAAATGCGAAAGTAACTCCGTCTGTCTGTCTGTTACGCTTTCTCGCTTAAACCTCTCAACCGATTTTGATGAAATTTGGCATAGACAATCCTTAGACCCTGAGAAAGAACATAGGCATTTAATTGAAAGTGACGCAGAAGTAGATAATAATTATCATTTAGCGGCTATGGTAACTCTGATCTCAGCAAGAAAAACTATCAAATATCTCTCAATACGACTCTTACTGGACATCTCATACATGACACCTACACACATTCGTGGTCGTCCGCATACCTACCTACTGCTGCCCTCTTTTCATTTCTTATTCGAAAATCTATCATTAACCCAACCAGCTTTGATAGAAGCTGTATGAAATTTAATTATTCAGGGAAAGGATTTTTTATCACCGTTACTGGAAAGTTGTACGAAGGAGACTGGCTTAAAGGGTTCAGGTTAGTAGATATTGTGATTTACTGACCGCATTGTAATTAAATCAGGCGATAAGTATTTTTATTTAATACTAAAAAAGCTTAGATACCAGTGTGGTTATAAGATTCAGTTATAGATACTTACGTATTCTACTGCCCGTACTATACCTTTCTATCAAGCTTTCTATCTAATTTATGTAGCCAAATTACTAGAAATAAACAATAATCCTCATTTGTTACTTAGTACCTGTTATAAAATTACATCGATCATGCAATATTAATTTCTGTATAATTAAGACTCTCGTGTTGTTTAATTTCATTGTGTTTCATTTTTAGTTTGCTATAGCCACAACTGTTCTCATGTAGGCTAAGGTCATGATGCAAGAAATACCTCCTACATAGGTGCCTCATTAAAAATAATAAAATCGACGATAGTTTTTAAGATTTGCCTTTAACCTTTTTTCCTACTGTACTTAGTTAACCAATATTTAAATTTAGGCACGGTTTTGGAGTTTTAAGTAAAAAAGAGATTGATGGTACATATCGGCTAGAATACCGCGGAGATTGGATTCGCGGGAAACCTGAAGGTGTGGGAAGACGCTACTATGATAATGGTGATATTTACTTTGGCTTCTGGAAACGTGGCCAGAGACATGGATATGGTAAAATGTGGTATTCAGATAATACATTCTACGTCGGCTACTGGAACATGAATCAGAGAGAGGGATTGGGAATGTTTGTTGAAGGTAATTAAAAAGTTATTCTTACCAAATTAATAAGTCATTAAGATACGATTAAAACTTACCAAATTAATAAGTCATTAATATTTGATTAAAATACTATTTGAGTACCTACTCTTATTACCACAGCCTTACGATATTACTTAATGGAGCTGTGTATTTATTTAATGCTGAGGAAAGAATATATTTCTTCTTTTGCAAAGGCAACGCAACTATTAGGCAGTTTCAGGACTCTTATTATCTTAAAAAAAAAGTTGTTAGCTAAACGGTATTTGGTAGGGAGAGTAGTAGATTCCTACATATGTGGTCTACCAACTAAAATAAGGTGTTTTAGTAAGCGCAATTGATCATCAATTATAATTGTTTGTTAATTGATATCACAACAGTAAACGGGAATTGGTATGAAGGGCACTGGGAGAAAAATGTGAAGAGTGGTTTCGGTAGATACTATCATGTACACACTGGACAGCTTCAAGAGGGTTGCTGGGTAGACAATATCTGTGTCAAGTCGATGGTGTTAGACGTCGATATAAGGCAGTACTGCGACAAGCCTACTCAGTATCCGATACCGATGGTATGTAATTGGATAGCATCATTTTACCCATGGTCTTATGTTTAACTAAATAGAAAATAACACTTAACCAGCTGTACTGGCCTATTTGATGCGGTTGCAACTTGCGGTGATTCCTTACGCCCATTGACCTTTACAATAACAGACTGACCGTATGAGGCGGGCCCCGAAAAGATCATGATTTTTTAAGCTGGTCTTCTTTGAATACAATATTGAAGTTTCAAACTTAGGTCATTTAGAGAAAGATTGTTTTTCAAGTAACGACAGAACAAACTAAGAAACTTAATTTGTAGTTTATACAATATCATAATAATTTTAGGAGGAACTTCAGAATTCGAGGCTTATCTTGGAGGAAAGCGAATTATGGCTTAATCAAAAATTTGGTGAAATGGATAAAAATCTAAAATATTGCATTGGTAAAATGGATCAATAATAAACGTTTTTTTTGTAAAATGATTTATTGAATATATTTTAATGTTATTTTACAATGTCATTATCACATCACAGCTTACATACATACCTACACGATAGGACGTATTAAGTAGTACATGCCAATTTATTGCAATTATTAATTGTGTACCTGTACCTGTACCAACCCATTACTGCCCTCTGTTAGGGTCAGGTATCCTCAGAAGAGGGATATTAATTGTATAGATAACATATATTTGCGGAAATAATTTTCGAGATTCTTCACAATCTATAAATGATGTCAATAACTAAATGAGCTTAGCTAATATTCTATCAGTCTCAGAATATATCCAAAATTATCAAAATTGTTTATTAAAAGAAACTGGCGCAGTCCATCAGTTTTCATTAGATTATAGATTTCAACCGATTTTCAAAAACAGTACTAAGCTGATCCCTGTATTATTTAGTTAGGCCCCGTAGGAGAATAAGTTTTTTTAAAGTAACCATAGCCCTTATCATTGATTCACCTTTATAATAATTCTATGTATTAGGTAGATAATGGTAGTTATAGATATGGCGATAGCTAATGCCCTTATATTATTCATTTGCTGAAGTATATAAATTATGAAGGCTGATAGATAATAACTATGGCGTTTATTCCCTTGTTTTTATGTGCGTTAACTCTTAATAAATATTATTTGGTATGAAATTATTTGTTACGGTTTTTTATTACGTTTCAAAAAATGCTAAAGGAGGGGTTCTGAATCTAAGCAAGAGTCGAAGGAAGTTTTTCATTAAAGCAAACCTCTGTAATTGTAACTCAAGACGTAAAATTAGTCATAGTAATAGATTGACGAAGCATGTAGTTTGCAAGAATGGGAAAAAATAGATCAGTAGAGAAAGATTAGTCTACCAGAAGATTGAAAAGAAAACCAAAACTTAATAGTACATGTTACTTTCCCCACATTACAATTCAATACATACAAGGTTGACTACATCCTTGACAAAGCGATAAACTAGTTATCGTCACACAAACCTCGTCTTTCATTTTATGGACTATATTTCCGCAAACTCAAGGAATTATTATGTTGTACATTTGAGAGATCCGCAAACATGTTCAATTAATTGGAGCAATTTAGTTTTATCAATAAATAATTCGAAAATTTCAAACTTATAATCTTTGGAAGTAAATATTGAATCTAACAATGTAATGTAAACTAAACTATAATTTGATAAACGATTGACCAGATAAATTCAGAGATTCTTTTCTCAACCGTGTCATGTTTAAATAAACATTTAGAAAATTGTATTTTAACGAGATTGTAATAATTTGAGACTGATACTAAGATAAGAAAATTTGACGACGTTACCGTACTAACTTGTAGCTGAAATGAAAAAGGAATAATTATAAAATCGAATAAACGAGAAGTTCTATATAACGCGCAATATACGCTACTAAAATTTATCGATTCTTAAGTACTATTTTACGACTAAGTACGTAACAAATAATAAAATAATGTAAATACAAAAACAATCCCAGTAAAAATATAATTATCAGACGACTCGACTTTGATCCAGCAACGTTAAGCTGTTCATTCTCGCGTCATGATCACCCATTTCGATCTGTTCTTTGAGCAATTCTAATTCTTTTATACCAGTCACTGTTACCTCGTACTTATGAGTCGCCAGTGACATGTAGAAGTGTATCGCAAACGCTAAAAATACTATCATAACAGGAATGAGAACTACACAGGCGGACCAAGCTGCCGTTGGACTCAAATCATAGAATTTAACCCAACAAAGTATAGCTATTTCGATCAAGAATAAAATCAGGCCTAGAAGGGTCGAAAACGCCCAAGCTACTTCGATGTACCAATGTAGTCTTTCGTGTGGTGACTCATGGACTAAGGAAATGCTATGTAAATTGCCAACTGCTTCGATATTTGGCAATATACAGGTACTGATCATAAGAGCCAGCATGTGGACTGCGACTAAGAGTGTGGTGCACACTGTGAAAGCAACCAACATCTCTTTTGGCACTTTAGTGGGCTCTGGATTTAACTGAACTTCAACCATAGCCACCTGAAAACGAAATTAAGATTCCTTTACGTACATACATTCATTCATACATACAATGTTTACATGATAGATTTTTACCATCGCAAATCCAGAGAGAAGGGCTGAAGTTTTGCTGGAAGCCTTCAGTTTCGCCCTACTGAGCTGCAACTTCCTCCACGAGAGGTATGCAGGTGTGTGTAGCCCATCGCTCGACTGTATCGGCGCCTCACCCGACATTACGCACTTGTGCTGTTGCAAATGATTTAAAATTAATTTTTTTAGAATTTTTTGTAATATCTACAAGCCGTGAAAGCTAGAGTAAAATAATGAGCGATAATATTGAAACTTAAACAATATGAAGGTAAGACAGAGGACATTGAAAAGTGCAATGTTTTAATTACAGTACATTTAAAATTCATGTTTTTCAATTAGGATTGACGATTATTATGAAAAAGAGTTTTAAATGAAGTACCATTGTAACACCTCTAGTTTCACGGCCTTCACAATTCACAGAAATACACAAACGTTTAAACAACATTGTTTAAAACTACACGTGAAGCGCACAAATGAAAATGAAAACAATGAAATGGATTGCAATGAACCACTCATTTTCTTGCTACTATAATTCGCCACATTTGTCTTATCTTTTCATAAACGAACAAGCAAAAACCACAATCTATACTATTTTTATGTAAAACATAGGCAATGGCACACTTAACATGGACACACTAGATATGGACGCATTTTTAAAAATACTTCTTATCGCGACTATTATGTGTGCCCCCTTTTTGGGGCTTTTCCATATATTTTGAGATTTAGTAAAGTTATGAACAACTATAAAATTTATATTACAGTCAGAAATAGTTTGCGAACGAACCTTGGTGGGACAAACCCGTAGTTAAGCTGGTGGTGGTTGCACTCGGCTACTTTTTAAATAGTGACAATATTGCTTTGTTCGATTAATGTTCAATGCATATCATATAGGCTCAAAATGCAACTCTCAAATTACATTTTCAGACTTAGAAAGAATGCTTTGTGCATTAAATGTAAAATGTCTTCTTCTTCTTTCGTATAAATACAAGATGAAATTGTAAATAAAAATCATACTATCGTAAATATGACCTAATCTCGTAATAGCATCTTTCAACAATTTTAATAAAAAAAAATGATGAATGATGACATGTAAAGCCATGTTGATTATTAACAAATTTTCAATCAAAGAAATACTATTTTTTTAATAATTAATAGTAAAAATATATTACATTTAGATATCAAATAGATGATAAATTATTATCACAATTACTACTACAAAAATACTTTTAACATCAAAATACTCAAAAAAAAACAGTTTAAATTATATAAGTAATAATGACAAAGGTGCTTGTGAAATTTAGGTGCAAACTGAACAAATTCAAAAGCGTGTTGAATAGTTGAACAATGATGAACAGGTCGCTTTCACTTTCCCATTTAACAATACCATATACAAGTATTCTGCCTGTTTGTCATAGGCAAAAGAAAAATTATATTTCCATATTTAAGAAAAGATATGATTTTCTTTGTGCATTTAGTGAATAGAATGCAATAAAATTTACTGTTGGTGCTATATTTACGATAAAATGATACAGAAACAGAAATATTGTGAAAAAAAAAAACAATAATATTTGTTTAATGGATCCACCACCCACACCTTAGCTGTATCTATATAATAAATAAATAAGCCTTTATTCCAATATAAATATTTGCTTATAAAAAAGAAAAAACTCTTATAAACACACTAATAGATTAAAAACACAAGATTAAACTATTACAATATAAAAAATATTACATCACATCATCTCTGTATTTATGTAAGTCTTACCAAAAATATAGTGCTAAACTTAAATTGTTAAGGATAATTCATAATTACATAGGAGCTCATGAGAAGCAAACAAGCTTCAAACTACAAAAAAAAAATTAAGAAAGGCTGTTTGATTTTTCTTTTTGGGACAAATGGGAAGACAGTTGGCCCGAAGGCCTACACACTTACACCAAGGTATGTATAGGAGTATGTCACATAGGGACTAATGGAGATGGAACAGAACAAAGTCATTTAATAAAATTTATGAGACATATGTGTAAATCACTCTCATGTACTACTAAGTGTTTACTCTGTATTAATTTTTCATCATAAATAAAGATTCGCTAAATTATATTGTAAATGAACTTGAATATTTCCTTGTTTCTTAAGGTTGACTAATATTTAACTAAATACAGCTAAGGCACGCATTCATGTATATGATTACAATAACATTTGATTAGTTAGAAAAGCAGTAGTTTTTGTTATTCCTTCCACCCAATACACAAGTGATAAGCCCTCACTTCCCATTTGGATACAGTCAATTCATTAAACTCACTTTTTAAAAAGGATAGTTGTTATATCCTGCTTCAATGTCACAGAACAGAGCGTTCAGGCTTTTGTTACACAGCCATACAGTCCTTTACAAAAGAAAAAAAAATCAGAATCCCATTCGCAAATTATTAAATTATACCCCTTTTCTTTCGAATGTTATGCTTAAAGCGATCTTCTATGATTAACTGAATAAATAAAAATTAAAGTGCTAAAGTAAAACCTGTGTCTGTTATCAACCCAATAAAAAAATAACTATACAAACTTGCAACAGTGTCTACACGATTCTGATAACACAATGCCAATTGAGTAATTAAATTTAACTTTGCAATTAAGTGGAAGCCACAAACAGATAAGTTGAAACATGCAATCGTATTTCGTACCTTGCTCAGTTTAGGGCACCAATTGCTAGAAGTGTAACGGCTGCCTGGTATTACAGAGTGGTAGTTATTTCCACCAGTGCTGGCCGACCAAACCGACATACCTAAATAAGTTTCACGACAGTCCTTCTTTCTGAGGCTTCGAGGTCACACAATAACATGTAGCTCTGCTATAATTCGTATAAAATATGTTGTATTTATGACTTTTAATTTATTATGCATTCAATTAGCTTATTTATGTATTACTTTGTACAGTAAATCTAAAAACAATTTATTATTTTTATTCAGAATTTTTTTACAAATAATTATTTTTTTTAATGGGTAAAATAGAGCTTACGTGTATTGACGATATCGCGACGCTATCACTATCGATAACATGACAGTAACATATCGATTTGATTCATTTTAGAGTTCCGATTTTAAAACGTAAGAAATAGTTTTGCGGTAAATTATTAAAAACATTTACCTTTTCGTTTTATATAACATAATTATTGCCTACTTACTTAAAAAAAGAAGCAGGAACAGCATATTAAAACAATCACAAATTGGTAATTTAAAAGGTCAAAATTCATTTTGTAATCGTTAAAAACCACTCGAGTAGATTTTATTTGTTTTAATTAACTTACTGTTGCACGATGTTCATGGTGAAATTGTTGAGACCATAATATTCCATATATTAGACTTAAGTTAGATAGTTTTTGTGGACGGAGGCTCAAAAACAACCCTTTATTTTTTTTCCTTTACATCGGAGGAGAAAAACTTTAATGCACATCATAAGCAGTTATGTTCATAATTTTCTTTAATAATCAGAAGTCAGTTGCTTAAGAGCGAATTGACCTGTGGAATTAACCAGTTGACTTTATTTTCAATTTTGTTTGTTATGAAGTGAACATTTCGATTTAATCATTTTTTTAATCGTTACAATTCTATTGAAGAATGTTGTCAGAGAATTGTCAAAATGACAAATGACTTAGGATCAAACTTGACAAATGACTGAAGGCTTTTTTTTTTTTTTTTTTTTGACGGGAGGAAATCGCCGGACTTCCACTCGCCCCGCGAGTGGGGTATGTGGGTGTCGAACCGCACTAAAACCTCCCGCCAATCACGCTCGACATCCGATGATGTAGGGGTGACAGGACGCGTTCGCGGTTGTCGCTCACGTATCGCCCCGTCACCCCCGGACGTCGAACCGGCAGCCGTCTGTGGAACGACCACCGGCTCACTCGGTAGGCGAACCAAAAGTCCACCGAGATGGGGCCGTGTGTTGGAGGGTCTCCCTCGGCTCAGGGCGGCCCAGGACCAGCCCGGGTCGGGGAGCACGGCTTGCCATCCCCCGGATAGATGGCACGGAGGGTGTGCGCTGATGCCTAGCGCAGCACCCCTCGGGTCCGGTGTTGTTGGACCCGGTACTCTTAGGGGGCCAGATCCCGGGACACATCCCGAGGCCGGCCCCCCGCTCGACGTCGGCGGCGGCGGGGTCGGTCGGGGAGGGAAGAGCTCTCCCTCTCCCGTCCCGCCGCCTCCTTCTGCGAGATGGTGGACTCGCAGAAGTCGAGCATAGCTTTCCAGGACTCGTCGTCGTCGAGCATCGATGCCACGACGCCCGGCAACGACAAGTCCCGTCCTACTTGTGCGACCAGGACACGGCGCTGCTCCTCCCATGCGGGGCAGACAGCGAGCGTATGCTCTGCCGTGTCCAGGTCGCTTGTGCAATGATGGCACCTCGTCGTCGGCTCGACCTGTATCCGATGCAGGTACTTCCCGAAGCAACCATGCCCGGTCAGCACCTGCACCAGACGAAAGGTGAGACGTCCCTCGCCGCGACTCACCCAGTCCTCCAGGACAGGGCGAATCGCCTCGACGGTCCTTAGGCCCCAGCTGGGGTTGGCCAAGCGCCTTGACCAAGCCTCCAGCACGGACCGCCGAGATTGGGCCTTCCGGTCCCGTACCGCGGCTCTGAGGGGACGCACAACGCCCAGAGCACGGAGGTCGCAACGCCAACGATAGTCGTCGGCGAGCGCCTCCGCCTCTAGATCCCAGGGCGGCGTCCCCGCCAGCACGCACGCCGCCTCGAAGGAGACGGTGCGGTATCCGCGGATGACCCTGATAGCTACGACGCGCTGCGGCCGGTGCAGGAGCCGGATAACGGTTGCTGTCCGGTTTCCCGGTCCGGCCCAAACGGGCGCGCCGTACAGGGCCATCGAACGCACCACCCCCGCGTAGAGGCGGCGCACGACACGGTTTGGTCCCCCGACATTCGGAAGCAACCGGCTCAGTGCGCCGGCTGTCCTTATCAATCGGGGGACGAGTTCCGTAAAGTGGGCCCGGAAGGTCCAACGGCTGTCCAGTATGAGGCCGAGGTACTTCAATCGCACCCCGACCTCTATTGGGACGCCTCCTACCACGATCTGGGCCCCTGCAGGTGGCGTCACCCGAGCCCTGTGGAACCACAGGGCCTGGGATTTATTGAGCGCCACAGCGAGACCCAATCTCCTAATGCGACCGACGACGAGGGCCACCCCCGCTGTGGCGAGACGGGTAGCCTCTCTAAAGTCTTGTCCCCGGGCCATGACCAACGTGTCATCAGCGTAACAAATTACGCTCAGGCCCGGGAGCAGGGCGCCTCTCAGCACCCAGTCGTACCCGACATTCCAAGGAGGGGTCCGAGGACCGACCCCTGAGGAACCCCGCATACGACCGGAAACCGGTACACAGTCCCATCGTGCCCAGTGCACACTACCGACCTGGCCTCCAAGTAGGAGCCGACCAGCCGGCGGAGGTAGGGGGGAACTCCATGTCTCTCGAGTGCCCCCCCTATCACGGACCAGGGCAAGGTGTTGAATGCGTTGGCGATGTCGAGCGACACCGCCAAGGCCACCCCGCCCTGTGATACGGCGTCATTTGAGAGGGTCCGCACGCGAAGGATCGCGTCCACGGTTGAGCGACCCTCTCTGAAGCCGTACTGCTCCGCCGACAGGTCGGGTCCAACCCCGACCAGGTGCTGGACGATGCGGGCAGCCAGAATGCGTTCCAGCAATTTGCCCACCTCGTCCAGCAGCACGATAGGACGGTAACCGGCGGCTGTATCCGCCGGGCGCCCCTCCTTCCTGAGAAGGACGAGTCTACCCTCTCGCCACAGCGAGGGAAACCGTCCCGACTCGAGGCAAGAGTCGTAAAGCCTCAAGAGTCGGTCCCCTAGGGCATTGATGGCCAAGGCCAGGACCCGGCCATGGATGCCGTCCGGTCCGGGTGCCGTGTCTTTGGCACTCATCCTGACTACGGCCACACGAAGCTCCTCCCCGGTGATGTGGGGAACCTCAGCAGGGGCCTCGCCGCCGGTGTCCTCCGGCGGCTCACCCATAGCAGGGGGGATAAATCCCTCCTGCTCCTGCGGGAACAATGTCGTGACAATGTCCCGCAGCTGCTGAGGCGGTAGACGCTCGGTTATGGGGGGCGCCCATGGGCGCACCTTGCCGCGCACCATCTTGTATGGGCGCCCCCAAGGGTCGTCATCGAGCGTCTCCAAAAGGCGCTCCGTGTGCTGCTCCTTGGCCATCTTGATGGCCAGCCGCATGGCTCCCCTCGCCTCCTTGTACAAGCCATGCAGCCGGGCCTCCTCCTCCGCGAATGCAACGGGATCGTTGCGACGCGGAAGGCGGCGACGGCGGTGCCGAGCGCACTGGCGCCTCGCCCGGACGCATACAGTTCTCAACTGCGCTATCTCGGGCGACCACCAGTACGTCGACCTCGTGGGAGACCAAGGGCCGACCCGGGGCATCGAAGCGTCGCTAATGCGACGCATCGCGTCCCGGAGCCAGAGCGCCTCGGCCTCCACGTCTACTGGGTGTGGACGCATGGGCGTCCACGCCGCCACCGTAGAGGCTTCCATCAAGAGCTCCTTGTTCAGGAGCTTCAATGCCCATCTGGGGAATGACCGGGTCGTACTCCCGCGGGCGTCCGCAGCCGGCGTGGGGACGGAAAGATCGAACCGAATGTAGCGGTGATCTGACAACGATTCCGCCCCCACCAACACTCTCCAGCCGCGGATGCGATCCGCGATGGCAGAGCTCGCGAACGTAACGTCCACGATGGACTCGCCCTGCCATCGCACGCAAGTCGCGACCGAACCCCTGTTGAGTACACAGAGGCCAGTCGCGACCGCCCACTCCTCCAGCAGCCTACCGCGAATCGTAGAGCGGGGGAGCCCCAAGCGACCGATTTCGCATTGAGGTCCCCCGCGAGTATCACTGGACGGGGGGCGAGGCGGTGAGCAACCGCCTCGAGCCCGTCCAGGAACTGCTCAAACTCGACAGTAGGCCGATTTGGAGAGAAATACGCCCCGATCACGACGGTGTCCCAAATTGTTACCGCGACGAACCCAGAACCCTTGGCCACCATTACCAAAGGCGGGATCGCCGCGGCTCTCCTGATGTGTATGGCCGCCAGGCCGCAATCGTCCCCGAACCAACAATCGTCAGCTGGGGGAACGAAATACGGCTCGGCGACCACGGCAATATCAATGGACCACTCCGCCATGCTCTGGAGCAACATGTCCTGAGCTCTGACGGAGTGGTTCAAGTTACCTTGGAGGAGGCGAAGGGTGCGGTCCATTAAGGTCGAACCACATCCATCGCCTCCCCCCTTCCTCCATCGCCCCCGCTATCGGGCGCCTGTGGCGCCACAGCGGGGTCTGAAACGCCGGCCGGTGCTCCTCCGGCCGACTTCTTCTTTTGGCGCCGCTTTTGTTTGCGGCGCCTGTTTCGTTCCGTGTTGGAACCGGACGGGGAGCAAGCCTTGCCCCCGCCCGGTGATCGGCCCTGCGCCTGGCCGCCGCGCACAGAGCGCAGTGCGGTGCAGCCGAGCACACGGCCGCTTTGTGTCCAGGTTGACCGCAGCGGAAACAAAGTTCCCTGCGGTCAACCGTGCTGGTGCACCTGGCGATGCTGTGCCCCGTACCGAAGCACCTGAGGCATCGCCAGGCGCGCGACTCCAGCAGGCGCACGTGGGCTGCAATCCAGCCCACGCGCACCCTGCCGGGATATCCTGCCGGTCTACCGGGCGGGGGAGTGGCCAGGGAGGTGGCCGTCTCCACTGGACATCGCGCCCACGCCGAGCTGGCCCCGGAGTAGCCGGGGCGAAGCTCGCCCACGACTACGTTTTCCGGGGCGCATTTGCCCTGGGCAGCGATAGCCGCCGCCACCTCCTCCTTGGTGGTGCAGTCATCCAGGCCGGTAACCCTAATCTCCGCCATCTTTACCGGCCTGTGGACTCGCACCACCTCCTCCGGCCAGACCGCCCGGAGGCCCGCCATCAGACGGTCCGCGATGCCGGAACTTTCGGCACCGGGACACTCCAATAGACGAGCCCCGTTGGCAGTCGTCCGGAAGCGGAGGCCCTCCCCCGCTCCAATCTCTCCAAGATCAATGGCCGCGCGCGCCTGGGCCATGACGTTGGGATACGTCATGCCCTTGGCCTCGCCGGCTGGCAGCAGAGTAACCACCACTGCCGCCGACCGCGGCGCGCGCGGCCCCTTCTTCTTCTTGGTCTTTTTTGTCTTTTTCTTCTTCTTGTTGGCGGCCGGTGCTCGACCCTGCTGGGGAGCAGCCACGGCCGCCTTTGCCGTAATCCGATTGGTGGGGGCGGCAGGCGCTCTACCCGTCTGGGGAGCCTGAGCCACCGCCCGCGTCATAGTCCGTTGAGAGGGGGCCGCAGCCCCTCCAGATGGTGAGGCCTCCGCCGCCATCGAAGGGACCGCGATCCTGGCCCTCTTATTACCCCGCCGTACTACCTCTGTCCAGCCGTCGTCCATACTGGACGGCGCTGGCGGCAGCAGGCGGGGCTCCGGTGTTGGTGCGATCGTCGCACCAGCACCGCGTCCCTTCCGGGTTGGCCCCGTAGGGGGCTGCCGAGCCGACTGGCGAGTGGTGGGACGCGACGGGGCGATGGAAGGTGGCACTGCCGGAGCAGTGCCACGCAGGGCTGCAACTGCCGCCCTGAGTTCGGCAATTTCCCTGCCGAACACTTCCATCAGCTCCCGTCTGATGCGCCCCTCCACCTCAGTCGCCTCCCGTATCCCCGCCCTTGTGCGGGGCGAGGGTTGCCGCCTGGGCCTCGTCGCCTCCCCAGGAGGCAAGGCCGGCCGTTCGTCCCTGGTTGGAGCTCGAGGAGCCCGATGCGCGGCCGCATCCTCCGGCCGAGCGGTCGGTGGCGGCGTGCGCCGCTCCCTCCGTGGCGAGCGCGATGGCTCCCTCCGCTCCAACGCCGCCAGCCTCGCCCTGAGGACGGCGACTTCCTTCTTTTGTTGAGCGTTCTCCGCTCGAATCCGCTCAACTTCCTTTTCCAGTGCCGATGCTCGGCTGGTGGCCGCCGAGAACACCGGCACTAGTTTTTTGGCATCGGCTGCGATCTCACGCAGCCTTTGCCCTTCCGCCTTCTGTCCTTTTCCAGAGGCCCGGTTCGACGCGTAAAGCACCCTGCGGCTCAGGCTCCCGAGAACGAAGGAGGGGCTCTCACAGAGCTCCCCGCCGCTCACCGAAGCCGAGGCCGCAGACGCCGCCGAAGGTGGTGGTGAGACGGAGTCGTCTCGACCGGGCCCAGGATCGCCGCCCTTGGCGGCCCGACGTTTGGAGTGTCTCGTCCTCTGCGGCATCTCACCGCCAGAGGAAGATACACTCCCCGAGTCTCTCCGCGCAACGGATTTCCGTTTGCGGAGGACCCTCCCCGCCTTCCCAGAGCCGATGTCGCTTGCCAGCGACATCGAGCTCTCACTCCCAAGTTCGACGGGTTTTCCGCTACCCGTCGCACAGCCCCCTTCGTCTAAGCACTTGATGCCCGCCTCAGAATACGAACGCGGACTGCGTGTACCGGACGTAGCAATCCCTGCTTCGTCCGGTACACGAAGGGAGTCTCCACACGTTCCACGTGTGGTACCCTCCTGAGTAGGTTCTCTTATGCTTGTCATATTCATTATGATGTTTCCCCCTTTTGTTTAGCCAGGAGGGGGGAGGTCCCCTGGGACGACCTAATGACTGGAATCCCTCCAGCCATTCATCCCATCGCCGGGCGTCAAAACTTAGGATTAGGGCTTTTTTATAGAGGTTTTTCCTCCTCGCGGCCCCTGCATGTAGTTCTACGACAGTAGAAGATGGAAAAAATTTAGAGATGCAGCGGCCCCCGTCTCCCACACAGCCGGTGGGAGTTACGGTATGCTACTCCGAAGCCACGCCGGTAGACCGGTACCCTCCTCTGGAAGGCTTGCCCCTGCAGCCACCGTGAGGCAGCTACAGGCGCCGTGGCAGCCGGCGACCGGGAGGAAAGATCCCCCGGTTCACCCAACAGCTCCAGGCGGAGTCCTTTGCCCTTGCGGGCCTTGGCCCCCGTTTTGTCGCTACGCCCAAGGGCGCAGCCAATCCTTCTCCGGTGGCCCAGCCACCCTTCTCATCCCCAGGGGCATCGTTTGCCTGGCAAACAATGTGGAGAGAGAAGCTCCAGTGTGGTCTTCTTAGTTCGCGGCACCCTCTTGCCAACAAAACACCTTGCGGGGTGCGAGGGTGCTCGCTTAAGCCCCACCGCCGCGACAAGGCGAGACCACAAGGTGGGGATGACTGAAGGCTTAGAAAATGTATTCTATAGATAGGTCATCAGCAAAAACTAGTAAGGGACAGAACTATTTACATTTTTCAAAGGGATATTAATTTTTCTGTTCATCTTTCAGCGTAACAGAACTTTACGCTTAGTCAGAGATACTTTTGTAGGATAAAATACAACATTTATCAGTTTTTTACTTTTTTGATCTTTCCACACTTGACTCGAACTTCACAAAATCTAAACAACTAAAATCTCAATTACAGTGTCAAGTGTCAACGTTGCGATCATTGAACGGAAACTACAGACACTCCCCGCTCCAAAACTATTACTCTTGAAGTTTCTCATAAAATTGTGCAAAATATGTATGGTGTACATTGAACTTTCAGATTGCTCCAAAAGATCGAAGGAAGATTGAGATCGAGCAAACAAATATGCATTTTAATCTCTTTAAAAAAAAATTAAATAACCCCAAACAAACTTGAAAAGATCTTTTTACGTTTTTCTAATGCTGATCTAAAATTTCTCTGTCTATGGTATTACTGGATTGTGGAAACTCTACATTTCATTTCTCTAGTGCGCATGTAATCTGTAGATAGTTTTTGGTCGTAGTGTTGGGACTAGGAGGATTCTGTTAAATCCGAATATCAGTAATATCCTCAAATGACTAATACTCATTTGAATATTACTCTTTGTTAGATTATTTCTGAATGTACAATTAAATAAATGTTGCAGTTTTAGAAGATAAAAAAATTGTAGCTTTACTATAATTTTATAAATTGATTTTGCAGTCTACATCTAGTTCATGAATAGAAAGTGGAATAAGAAGTACTCACAATATTTGTACCAGGTACATAATAGGGTGACGTAACTCTAATCTGACATTCTGCGTCATTTTGTGGTGATTTCGTGAGCGGTCGCTGCTTGCGTGAAAATGAATCGAGTCTGAAAAAATCGAGTTCATTTTTGTAACGGTACTGCGGCGGTGCGGGAGTGTAAGAGTCGAACGAGTCCGAAAATGATAAGCGAGTGACAAGTGGACGGTTGTTCTGTGGATATGTAGGTCGCCGCAGTTTGTTTTGATAATTGATGTGAAAAACTGATCTCGTGCGGTTGATTCAAAGGAATTTATGCTGGCGACGTCGGTGTATTGAACTATTTGTGCTTCTGTGAGTCCCCAGTGTGTGATCATGGCTGAGGCTGCAGGTGTTACGAGCACCAACCCCAACGCGGAGATTATTCGGGGCCAAGTATTCGAAGTTGGGCCGCGGTACACAAGTCTGCAATACATCGGCGAGGGAGCCTACGGGATGGTTGTGTAAGTTAATCACTAATTAAACTTTTTCTGTCGGTTACGATAGCCGGCCCCTATCCTAATTGATTATATTTTCCTGCTAATAAATTGTTGTACAATGTGTTAACAATTACTTATGCAATTTTGAGCATTTTGTCTTTCATTGTTTTGTTTACTTTAAGTTTTAGAGAAGTTCAAACAAAGTTTGATACTAAACAAATATTGAATATAATGCTATAAATTTATATAGAACTTAATGACTTAACAAGTATAACTATCTGATAATTATCTAAGATCTATATTATGCTAAAATGGAGGTTTTAAAAGAATATAAATAGTTATGTATAAATCTACAAAGTTAATTAAAAGAGATCACTTAGGTGTTCCATATTTTGGTCAAACAAACTTTTAATAACCTCTATGAATTGTCTTAAATTCATTCACGGTTATTTCTATGAATGGAATTACTCAGCGTTTGATTGGATTCAATTGTTAGAACATAATATAACAATATTAAAGTTAATATGATTTCAGCAGATGACATTTAGTTAAATAATATCAAGGAAAACCCAAATTATAGATATAATTTATAAAATAGATGTTTTTGGTATTCTTTTAGTAGGCAGACGAACAACAGTTACCTTGATGTTGAGCAGTGATTGTCACCAAGACAAGGCAGTGTTCTTTGCCTGTTATGTTCAATGATATATTTAAAATTAAACCAATTCTGAACAATTCTGTCAGAAAATTCAAATTTTGAAATTCATGATTTGATTATTGAAATTGTTCAATAAACATATACTTACGAATAATGAACAATCTTTCTGTTCTCTAATAATGGCAAGAAACATAGCAAAGCATGCTTCAGGACTAGTTTCAAACTAAATTTTATCATTCCAAACGAAACAAAGTTTTTGACTTTTGTTTATTCTGTTTACACACAAATAAAACATGCTCTACTTCAACCCAGTATTAATGTTACAATGTTATTATCTAACATGAATTTTCTTACTTTAAAATTCAGGCATACTCAAGGCAGACTAATGTGATGTAAAATCTTACATGTACTGAGTAAATGACAGATTGTGGCCTTGAAACTTAATTAAAAAAAAAAATCATTGACAGGTAGCACTGAATTGTAGCGAACACAAAAAAAAATCATCAATAAATTTACAAAAGTAACTGTATAAGAATTACTTGGAAATTGGATGACATTAGTCCTATAATTCTTATCTTATCACTATGTTATCAATAATAATCGGACCATGTCTTACCTCATTTTTCAGGTGATAATGACAGTGTCTGAATAATGTTTGGAGGATCTCATTATTGTTATTTTGATATCTATTCAGATATTGATGAACATCTTGACAGTTGTATCTCTTGTCATGTATGTTTTTCATGTTAAAAATGATCTTAACATCAACCTTTTATCAGTTTTCATATTTCAAGAGAGGCGGCTTCAATGTTGAGATACGGATGGGTTAAGGAAAGAATATTGATAGTTTCCAATCACAAACAGTACTACCACAAAATGGCTACTTGAGTGTAAAGCCAAAATAAAATAAGTGAATTACTAATGTAAGTAAAATAGTAATACGGTATACAATTTATAATATTGGCAATTAAAAAAAAAATAGTTCATACTGTGTTTTTAATCAATTTATCATGGAATATTACAAATATCTGTAAAAAAATATTAAATAAACAAACAGACAGACAAACAAGCATCAGTTCAAAAAACTAAAAAACAATAAACTTTGTGTATTTCCTCGAAAATATCTTCTTGTAAAATGAAACAATCATGGTGCTCTTTATAGGATGACATCATAATGACGTCACAGCCGTGTCCCTTTGGATTTTGTTTACTACGAAAAACTAGTTTCAATAATGCCTACTCGACTCGTGCGCATCTGTTGTCGAACATAACATCGATATTAATTAAAATTATCAACCAAAGTATCAAATGGAATCGCCATATTATGTACTACAATCGGATAGAAAAGTATTGTAATCTGGCAATCATAGAAGTCTTTCGAAATATACTTATTATCTTATTTATTTAGAATATCGAGGCATCAAAATTTTATTACAGTTACTATGATAAATATCACCATCAGAGGATAGTACTAAGTATAGTGAGTTATTGTTTCAAACTCTATTGTCACTTGTTACTCATATTTTTGTTTTACAAATTAGTCTCACTTCAAATATTTCCACTTCAAATCTGTTGTTGCTATTATTTACTATGCACATAAATACATAAATGTAGACGTTTGAAAATGTTTGAATTGAGTCTATTCTAATATGAAAAATGCATTGTATGAGAAATTTGAATTTACAAGTGTTACAAATGTTTTACGTAAATTTTAATCATGACACTTACCAACTGCGTCAATAGCGTTTAAAATAAATCAGCAACCAAACAAACACATCAATTTCATTTTGTATTGTAATCTAGGAACATATTATATTTTATTGTCAACATTGCGTAATCTTTAAAACGAGAATAACTTGTTATGGCGAACTTGGTACCGTTTTGTCCCACGCCTAATCATTCCTTAGGTCCTAGTAATAGAAATATAGGGACTCTTTAATAAATGTAAATTGAAACTAAAGTGGCCGAAACTCAAATCTCAATAAAATCTTAATTTTATTTTCATAGAGTTACGTTCTGTTTTTTTTTTATTTAAGGACAGTTATACCCTTTTAAAATGAACATTATTCCAATTTTGTACCCCCTGCCGAGGAACCGTAAAGTGAGACCACCGTAGTTCCGCCATGACTTATTGTTCATAATGTGTTGTTGGACATAAATTATTATTCTGGTAGAGTAATGCATTCCATTTAAATCTTAATTACTTGTATTATAAATTCTTCATTTCCTCAATTTTTGGACAACAGCTTCGCATTATAGCAGGAAAGTTGCGTTTACAAACCATTCTAAATTCAAAATCTGTTCTATAAAACTTCAAACTATAAAATATCTTAGTAGGTACTTAACTGGTTAATTCGTCCGTGAAATAAATATATTTTTTAAATATTTCTACATAGCTTTTGGGATTCTACAAATATCCCGTTGATATTAAATTAAGATAAAAGGATATTCGTGTTTCTGTAAGGCTTGGCGGAGTATCCCACTTAGTTCCCTGGTCACGTCCGGAAACGGAGGACTCATCCCTCACACCAATCATCTATCGAATAGCCAATTTAATTGTTTGCAATATATTATGGGCATGGCGCGAAAAATATTACGTTAATAATTGATCACGCAATATTATGATTATTTATTTTTGTGGTATCGGACTTTTAGTGTTTTATTTATTACACCGAGTTTCATGGGCTACAGTAACCACTTCCTAGCAGGTTAACGGTTTGTTCGTCTACCTGCAAAACAATAAAACATATTAGATTGTGTTTAGCACTGGGGACATATTGGTGCAACCAAAAAACAAAAACATTTTACTTGAAAAAAACCTGTATTATAATAATAAATTTCCCATGAATTCATTTTATGAATCATTTTCCCAACAAGACAATGGATGGAAAGCAATATTTTCATTAAAAAATCCTGACCCGACCCATGCTTTATATTCTGAATCCTTTTTTTTCAATGTCGACGAAATGTTGTTCTCGCAAAAAAGGTTATAAAATTTATTATCTTAATAATTCGCTCAACAATTTTAGGAAAATTTATTCCACCTTCGATCGGCTGTTCTGTGAAGCCAATTCAAGTTTTACGAATTTTTAAAGGTATATTTATCCTGATTTTAAGTCAACAAAGGAAGTCGCGTACTCTGATCTATCTTCATCTTGTATCACTTAAAGTGCAATTGCGAGAAGTTCAAATACATTACCGACCATCATTACAACATGTTTTATAAAATATACTAAAAAGTACCTAATTTTTAGAATCAAGTAATGGTTGACCCGAAGCATCCGGCCTTTGACATAACTTTCTCCATTTTTAATAACGATTCAAGATACGAAAGCGGCAAAAAAATTCTTCAAATTACAATATCTACTTTACTATTTTCTCTTTGGAAAATACTTTTCACCCTGAATTGGGACATTACAAATATACGATAATATACCAGGTACTATAAAAGGTATTATAATAGACCAAATGTCTGTTCTTCGGCTTACTTAGTATCAACAGGTTTTTTAAGTAGGAGGAAAAAGAAAAACCTCCACCCGCCCCGCAGGTGGAGTCCACCGCAGACGCTCAGGTCCTAACCCCGGCTGAGGTCAGAACCCAGCGCGGGGTTATGCTGGGCGGCAAGGCGCGTTACGTGACAATCTTTATCGGCACCGGACACGGGAACCAAACTGGTAGCAGACAGCGATACGTGCTGCGGTTCTCGGTTGGCGGGAACACGTTAAGATATATTATATCCTTGGAATATCCGCTGGGTCAGAAGTAGTGTGGATCAGCTAACGCTCCTTGTTAGTCTGACGAGGTGCATGCCGAGTGAAACACGACTGAAGAAGAAGAAGTAAGGGAAATAACGTTCCACTAACATATTGCTAAAATATTCCTTCATATGTAGCGCTGACAAGGTTCCAAAGGTCAGTTATTTTAGAATTAAAAGAACATACCTCGCAGATGACAAGGTACTGTGCTCAAGTACTCGAGTAACTGCAATATTAAAAATAATAATGTTCGGCTGCTAATAAGTAGGTATTTTTTTATCTGTATCTGAAAGTTAAGTAAAGTCCATAATAATTTTGTTCATTTTATTTGCATAGTTTAGCTATCTTGATCCTTAGTTGCAGAAAGGACCCAACTTTTGCTTTTCGCTTTTATAATCGTCGCCTTTGTCGTTTTAGTTACGAAGAAATAAATTGCATTTAAACTTAGTTAGGTACCTTGTTATAGTTTGAGATTGAGTTTCTTTGAGAGCGCTGAAAAGGAGATAATGTGTTTCTCCGCGCGGTCGGTGAAGCATTGAGACGGGACCTAAACAATATTGTCGAATTTCCGGTAATGTAGATTGATCTATCCTTTTGTTACTGAAACACGAAGGGCAATTCGGCGAAAAACATTAAAATACCTAGAATTTCGTCCTATTTTGAGGCAATTTGTCAGAACAAAGATCAGACAACCACTTATACAAAGTGTTTAGTTGTTCTCGTTTAATTAGAATTTTAGTCATTGTACTGAGATTGGGGTTTACTTGCGAGTATTCGGGTGTTTGGGTTAAATGGCAGACAATTTGTAGGTTGCCAACGAAAATGAGATAGCTATTGTTCGTACGATGATGTGTGGACCACCGACCATTCTAATCAGCAAAAGTAAAAAGTTTTGGCACAACATTATCTATGGCTGTTATAACTCGTTACAGTGAATTAAGGGACCATGTAACAATTGCTTCTAATACTTTTAATGTTTTAAATTAAAATGCCACTTCGACTAAACCCTAGAACCCAAGAAATAATGCAACCGTACCTAAATTAGATAACAACTTAGTCGGTACATTTAACATCTGCAGTGCGGTCAACTGCGGTCTGAAGCTCTGTCCAGTTCGTCTCACCAAGCACAAATTATTTATTCCACGACACTGGAGCGTATGTTCCGACCCCGAGTGCTCTGTCTGCGTAATGCCAAGCGAACCATAAACACTTGTCATGAAATGTCTTTGTTGTGAACTCTGATGCTGTGCTCTCTCTGAAGTTGATAGGTAGTCGGGAATACTGGTTTTGTTGGGTCTCTAGAAGCGCCCGTTCAACGCCTACGCTACTTTCTTCAATGCATAAACTGGTTTATTACCATGATTACTAAATGCAGTTAGTCGGTTTCTGATAACATTTTTTTCTTAATTTATTACTTAAAAAAAAACAAAAATATATCTTTTTTTTAAAGATATTACGTAAATAGACAATTAAGTGAATCTGACGCAAATTTATTTTGCTTGAAAAAGTGATATGTTGATATCTTAAAGTAACAAACACATAAGTTTTCGATAGTCAAATAAAAACCATTTGTGTAGTGTCAATAATACGCAAGGTATGCGTAATATAGGTAGCTATAATTGGAATGTAGAACAAATAGATGATTTTTTTTATATTTGTGTAATAGATATTGTTACATATTACACAGTATCAAAACACGTTCTGTGTCAACAAAACGTGATGCCCAAAGCCACAAGTGCGTCAGAATACTTCGTGTAAGGTCAAACTAAAGTGCGCACAATAAATCTTAAAAGGCATTGTTTGAGTTGAATAGTGTCAGGTTGCGTTGTCTAGTGTGGAGTAAGTGTGGTTTTAGCCAGGGGTGCTAGTTATCTAAGGTCAACTTCTTTATGTCATAAGCCACCACCCAACCATTGCTGAAGCAGTCTTTAAACTTGTCTATGATGTAGTTTTGATTTAATTAAAGCAAAACAAATAAGAAGATATCTCTTTGTGAATCTTCATTAAATTTCATCAAGTAAACGTTTCTTTGTAAACTTGATTGAATTTAACTTCATGTAAATGTTGTTTCAGTAAAACTGTTGGAAAGTATTGAATTAACTACGTTATCATAAAAAAATAATTGATATTTTTTCGTGGTCAATCGTGTGATTTGTTCCCTACCGTGTAGGAGGTTTCAGGACTGAATCGGCCATCTTGTATTTCTAAATATGCCAATGACAATGCCACTGGCTAGTTACGGTGAAGGTAAAGATCGCGAAAAATCTTTAGTACATACCAAAGACATTCAATATGTATTATAAACCAAGAGACCGGACATTGGACCCAATTTTTTCTGTTAGAGTGAGATCCCAGTCACCCCAGACTTACGTCATTTTGGGAAAGGTGAAATTTTTAGGATTGGTAGTATAGCATTAGCTTAGAAAGGAATGGATACTCGTTAAGTTGAAAGCGAGGCCATTTTACAGGTAGCAAGTATCAAAGGTGGTGAAAAATAATCGGCAGCTGGACGACTAACAAACTTAGCGCACCACAATATAGTTTGTTGATCGCTTCACAAGGCATACGTAAACAATATCACGGGTGCTGATTTCTCTCAGTTCGTTTAACGGCACTTTAGGGAACTGACTGGGAAAATAAACTCACATTACGCCTGCTGACTTTACGCGCCTCTGTCTTATCTATATCCTCAAGTTTTTGTTCCATTTGCTCACAGATTGCCAAATGAGATAGCTAACTTTGTGAACGATCTTTGCCTAGTATAGTATGGTTATTTTCGCAGTTACCATTAGCCTGAGTTATTGTAATCATAACGCAACTATCTATGGAGCGTTAACCCCGTGGTGACGTCTATTTTCATCCATAGAAGCAGTGACGAATCGTTATTAAAGCTTGATGAAAGGCTTGCCTCAGCGATGAAGCCTCGTCTTTTGTTCCCCCTGAAATTGATGCCGCTCCGGTTCCAGTCCTCTACTGCCGTAACCAGTGACATTTAATTAATTGCCATTCCTCGACGGTAGTAGTGCTTTATGATAACGACGCCAAACTAATGAGTTGCGTGTTTACTATATTAATACAGCTATTAAATGTAGGAGGAAATTACCAACTATATTATTGAAGTGTGAACTAGCATGTTGTGGAATTGTTTTTGGAATCTCATAATAGTGATGTCTTGTTGAAGTTATGTAGAGTTAATTGTAAATAATTTATTTTAAAGAAAACTTGAAATAAAAGCTTTTAGGGTCTTGAATATCATGTATCAGTAGAGTGCTAGCCTAGACAATTAAAATGAGCCCAAACACGACAAGTCTTATTTGATTTACAGGAATATGATATACAGGAGTTCCTATGACCACCCGAACTAACATAGTTACATGTATATACGTACATAGTTACATCCAGTGCAAGTTAATATAAAGATTGTAAAATACCAAACGTTATTTGTTTCTATTCCAAATCTGCACACACATCCGTGTGACTTGTTTAGAACTGCCGTAGATGACATGGTTGAGTTCGAACAATAGAAATGTGTGTGCAAAATTGTCTGCACTGCAAAAATAAACATTGCTTTCAGTTAGTCTTAAATTGCATTTGAAATATATTTTACTTTTAAGTACTTGTAAGTTTATGTCTTCGTTGTGCGCGTTTGACATGTGTGTCGTCGTAGCCGGTCGGAACTGAAAACCAGCGCCGGATGTCGACTACTATGTTCTGTGGTTGGCAACCGGCAACATGCTAAGTTTCGGCCGTTTTGTGTGTGAACTTTTTTGTTAACTTTTAAATATGTGTCTGTATGTTCTTTTTTCCACACAAATAAACTTATGTCTATGTTTAAATAAATGTCTGTTTCGTTGTATTTTTTGTTTTGACAAAATGAGAACATGTATGATTGATGATACTAGATGAAAAAGTTTATGCTTCATCCAGTAACAAAATAAAAATTCATTTCCCTTGGGGTTTTGTTTACGCTCGAGGAACGTTAATTAATACAACGGTAATTTTACTGGGAGCTCGTACATTACACTCAATAAATCTCAGGCCTCTCACATCATAATATGTAACATAACACGGGATGGCCCATATGGGATGCGACAAGGGTCTGATGCGGGTACACCAACACGACTAAACGGAATCCTTACGCGAGGAAAAGGAGAATACGTCTTAAATAATAATGCCATTAACCTAATGAGACAATCATCAATGGTGTTTAGTGTCTCTAAATTTTTTAATTATGTTAGGACTACGGAATTCATTTTCTTTGTTAAGTGAGGAACATGACTGAAATATATTTTTTTATTGAAAAAGCCATAAGATGAGTAGTGTGTAACTCTGTACAAGTAAATAAACTAGCAGATAATTTTGATGATTGTTGCGTAGATTTAAATTTTTACATTACATAGATTTTATATTTACCGGAACTTCCTAAATAATAATTTGCACCTTTTGTTATGTGTTTTGTAACAACAGTGCGTTATCTCGTATATTACCGCTTCGTCTGATAAGATATTACTGACGTAATTTATAGCCTGTGGTGGTTATACTCTTCGGTTTACTGTAGCCTAAAGGTGTAAAAAATACAGTCTCATCACACGCCCAATACCCACAATATTACTGTTTAATACACCATAAAAATGCCTATAAAACTTTTACACCCATTAGTCTTCGGGCTTAGAATCGAGCCAATAAAATGAATCCATTAGGTAATTACCGTGAAACAGGCCGATATTAAAAAGGAATGTAGAAGATTCATTCATTTCACGTAAATCGTTATAAATCAGTAGTACCTACTCTAATTAAAAAGGGTAACATTGTAAATGAATAACTGAAGAAGAAACACGGGCTCCGATTAATGAAAAAGATCCTTCTCTAATTTGAATAGGGTACAGATTGTTACGAAAAAATACCCGAACGAAGATTTATTTTCTTCTATAGAAAGCTGAAGTAATATTTTATCCGCAATTTCGTATCTGAAGGTTAACCATGTTACTGGATCGTGTGTAATTAGATGAATGTAACGAAGCTTGTAAAATATAATGGGAAACATACTCGTTATTACTGAAATTGTTCATCGGAGGATAATATTATTAATTTAATAATACTGTAATTTTGTATAATATAGGTACATAATATTATGTCATAAAGACCGAAAAAATGTTAGTGTATTCATAAGGTATATAAAATATACATAGTCCATAGATTCTAACCTCACGTTATCGTTTCTCGATATATATGAATGTACGAGCATGAAATTATTTTCATTCAACCAATGATGGGGAAATATCAAGAAATGCCTTGAGTAAGAATGCTTTTGGCAGCCATATTACTCGTTGAAATGATAACCAATTCGAGGAAAACAAGCGTAGCGTAGTCGATGATCTGTCGGAGCGACCTATATTACATATTATACTTCGTTTTTATATAGCATCGATTATCATGCGAATAATTAAATGGTACTGTACTTAACAGTCTAATATTTATACTCATTCATACAATTAAATTTATAGAAAACTGTGCACAAGAAAAAGATTTAAGTAAAAAATGAAAAGTTGAACAACTCATTATTGCCTACGATTCCTACTATAATTGTTTACATATATCAATGATGCAATAGAAAAAGTAAACTTAATTTTACAGCGTGCCGAGTGAGTGCCGTCTTATAATATGTTGAACAAAAAGTAATATTATGTATACTCGTAGCTTTTAAAATAGCTCCTGAATTGGGATCAACCAATATTGAAGTTTTATTAAGTTGAGGGGCTCGCAGTGTGCGAATTTCTAGAATGTTTGTTCAGGACAGAGTACCGAGAGGACACTTATGTTTGAGTTCAAAAGTCACTTCAAATGTTCATTAGATACCTACTTAAAACGGCGTGAGCTGGCATAATAAGAAAAAAATATGTCATAAATTAAAACAAAGAATAAGATAAATTTTAATTATTCTCCAATTATGGAAATTCCAACTTAAAATGAGATCTGTTAAATGATACTGGTTTGGTAAGAGAAAAATAAATTGAGAAAGCGATTTTCGAATAAAATAATATTATGTATGATCAAATATTGGTTTAATAGTTTTAGCTCTTTTAACGGGAAAGTTTCCGCTCATTTTTTTCCGAGATAATCGTATAAATAACAGGAAAACCATAGTAAAATATCAAAGATAAGAGTGTCAGTTGCCTACATCGAAATAGTTCCAAGACAAAGTTGGACTTATTTTTTTAAACAACTTTAAATGTATATGTATAGTGTCGAATTTTGAAATGCCCCAACCAGGGAAAGTACCTACTCTAACTACTGTTTTTACCGATTCTTAAAAATACGCATAACGTACCAGGGAATCGCACCTGTAAAAAAAAAAATGTTCAATTAAAATTAAGTAAATTCAAAAAAAAAAAAACTTTAGATGTTTGCGAGTATAATGTCAGTCTTAAAAGTATAAATAAACTGTAACTTAAAAATAAATTGGATTTTCAGTTTGCATAAAATTTTCACGCTTTTGAAAATTTATCAAACTTCTATCCAGCAAATGTTGGAAGGCAATTTAATATTAGGTTTTCGACTTCAGCTAATGGAAGTGAGAATTGCCTATTTAAGTTTTTCCTAATTTTGACTTTTGAACTTGTTTTACATTACTTAATAAACTAACTTCAATTGGTAACAAAAAAAAATATTTGACGATTTTAGAAAAATACCCTTTTTTTGAAAGAATTATAGTCGATCAACTCATCTAATTATAATGTGTTACCAACTGTCTACCTTTTCTAATGAGTCTCTGATGTGCTGTTGATTCGTGCAGTTGACAAATATTTCAGTTAAGTTTTAAGTTTAAGAAAAAATAGTAATTAAAAATCAGTGATCTATATTATGAATACAATAATCGCTTAAAATTGTCTAAAATCACACCGGATGTTATGTGAATTCCCACAAATTGCCGGTTTTATCTGTTTCTTATCGACGATAACGTATTTCTAGCAGCGTATTGTCCAAACATCCGAAGTTATCACTAAAATTGTTGTTTTAGTTTAAACGTAATGTATTATAGCTGCAGCTGTCGGTTTCCTTTTTTCAACGTCAACATTCGGTTACTAAGGATATCCTATTGGATACGATTCATTCGGTTCTTGTACATATTTTGTTCTCCTCTCTTAAATATTGACCATCGTCATTCGATTCTTGAACTTTAAAAAAATATAATCAATGTTATTTAAAACATAGTCTTCTCATATTGTCTTTGTATATCTCTCCCTCTCTGTTACATCTTCTATAATTTAGTTTTACTAAGTCTGGATCAGGTGTTTTTTAAGTATGCCTAATAATGAATATTTTTTCCAAATGCTTTTTGTAAGTGAAAGTTAGATATGAGAGTTCGTTCTCTTACAATTTTCTCATGAATAAATTGACATAACACCTTCAGGTAAGATATTTCTAATCTTTGTTTTTAGAGAACGACGCTAATCTTTTTGATATTATGCTAATAACATTATTCATAGAAAAGCCTCTTAGCTTGAGCTCACGGGAGTTGCTCTCGTGTGCATTTATAAATTCATATTTCCATTATCATTAGCAACATCTAGTTACTATGGTGAATAAATCAAAAGAAATCAATTTTTATTAAATAAAAACACAGTATTATAATATTACTTCGAATAAATTAAACATTTATTTGTAATTTTAATACCTCTTACCTTTAATGCCTGCTGTTTTTTACGATTTTTCCTTCACTTGATTTTACAAAGAAACGCTAACGTGACAGGCAGGTTGTTAAAAAAAAAAAAAATGTGCACTTATCGTACCCTTACCTACCATAACTTTATCAATCGTCTTTAAAATATTATTCAACACGATAATTTATCAAATAGACTTTGTTTTTTGATTCTAAAATAAAATGTGATACGAGCATTATGATTACTATTTTCTTCTGCAATAACGCGTAGGTACTATAATCCACTTATGTCTTCAGATTTTCCTCAACACATTTTCCAAATTCCGATTCATCGAAGCGACATATTGTTGTGTGTTGCTCATTATCTTAATTGAGTTGGTACTTGTTCCATTCGTATACCAAGTATTATAGAGTGATTCAATTAACTTGATTGATATAACATTCTTATAAGAATACTCACCTAGGGACTGAAATAGTTCCATTATTCATGTGCCGCCTACATCTATTGTAAATGCGAAAATATCTCTGTATGTTTATCTGTCTTTGTTAATAACGCATTTAAAATTATTGAACTGACTTTGTAAACTTTGGTATGAAGTTAATTGGGGTTGTGAATACGGACTCGGATTTGTAGGAAAATAGCTGATGCTCAGCTCGACAAAAAATATAATAGAATCAAATATGTTGGCTGTAATAACTGTTTAAATATAAACTCTATAATAATATAACATAACTGTTGGAAGTATGTTACATTAACTAATATTTTAAATATACCTACGACGTGGCGGTCTGCACTAATAATAATGCGTTATAAGATTTACAATAGGAATACATTATATTGAGTTTAATTATTCTGTGGAAGTTTTGCGGTTCGAATCTTGGGTTAGTTGAATTAATTTAACCGAGAATTTATAACAAAAGTTTTAGATGTTTCTTCTGTAACAACATTGAATAATTTTACTTGTAAAATATAATTGCAAATTACTTGGAAAGTTACGTCTCGTTGATTAACATGACGGCTTGATTTATGCCGCTGGCAGCTTGTCTTCTAAAGCTAAAGCTTTTGGCCATTAACAACTATTTTCACAATTAATGGCTTTTGAACAATTGCGGTATTCGGTTGGAGCGAACCATAATTAATTCTACACGAGTACTTGCCTAATGTTCGGATCAGGACAAAGGATACGGGAGTTTCATCGTAAATAATTCTCGAACACGTTGCCTTCATACTATAGAAATCGAAAAATATACATACTGCAAAGGAATCTGATTTTTATGACTCACATAATCTATTCAGAAAATTTCTCTACTAGTAGATATTACGGTAACGCTTCATACGAGAATGTCAAAGGAAATTATATATGGTTTGTAATTTTGTTCGCAGTTCCGCCTTCGACAACGTGAAGAAAACGAAGGTTGCCATCAAGAAAATCTCTCCCTTCGAACATCAAACGTATTGCCAGAGGACATTACGAGAAATAAAAATTCTAACAAGGTTTAAGCATGAAAATGTAATGAGATATTAATATTGATATAAATATTATTTTGCCTTTTTGATGATTCTGTTAACATTATGAATAATTTTCAGATAATCGATATCCGAGACATTTTAAGAGCTGAAACTATTGACCAAATGAAAGACGTTTACATCGTTCAGTGCTTAATGGAAACGGATCTCTACAAGTTGTTGAAAACCCAAGTAAGATAAAACATTTCGTCTCAAATCGTTTATCGATACTGAACAGGGAAATTGAAAGCTTTACGAAAACTTTGATGGAAACCTCTTTAGATTTAAGATAAAGATGAAGTTTTTTTAGACAACATTATTATTATTATTGACACGTTGTAGTTACTTGTACTAGTATTATACTTTGTGAAACTTACTGCAATTCAAACAATTTCTTTTTTTTTGCAGAAATTGAGTAATGATCATATCTGTTACTTCCTGTATCAGATCCTTCGAGGACTAAAGTACATTCATTCAGCAAACGTTCTCCATAGGGATTTGAAACCCTCCAATTTACTACTGAATACCACTTGTGATTTGAAGGTAAGAGTAGTTCGAGAATAACTTTGAGGAAACATTCAACTTTACGGTTGGTAACAAGAACAGACCTAACGAAAAGTGAATAACGTCGTCTATAAACATCTACAATGCAATATTAAGCATGGTTCTTATAAAATAATTATCAGCTAAAATTATGCAATATATTCAATAATAGGTTTGGCAAAAAACAAACTGTTTAATTTAATTTCATTCTAGTTATTGTATGATTTTTTTATTGAAGCGTAAAACATCGTAGATAAACTTAGATATAGGTCCTAACATACTAAAATTTGTTTAAAACCATCCTATCGTTGAAGCAAATCTTACTTAACACTGTAGGTTCTATAATAAAAGCGACATTATTCTATTCAGACCATTGTTGGAATCTGAAATGTCTTTAATTTGCACGATTGAAGTCGTCACACGTCAGAGTCGTAAAGTACCCTGCTTCCGACCACAAATCTTTCGTCAAGATTACATAATGACTGTATTATGGAAGCTGTCGTTTGAATCTTTAAAGTACCCCAACGTCTACATAAATTTTGAGATTCTTCAGATTTTATGAAATCGCAGCAGATTAAATCTTTTAATCCAAGGTTAAATAAATGACAGCTTGTAGATAAAAATCAAGTTTTTTTGTAGCAGGGGTAGTCATGGGTTACTAGCGATAGCTTCTAAATATCCTTTTCGAGACGCAACGTTGGAAACAATGTAATTTGAACTAAATGTTGCCGAACAGGAGGCGCCGAGGCGTGACAAAGTGCTGCGCTAAGTTTTTACGATGTCATTCCGTAACGTCGATCGATATCCGTTGTATACAACTGCTCATACGTCTCCACTGGCTATTTTTACGTTCATAAACCAAGAAATATCAATAAACGAGTTAATAAAACGGTTATGGGACGTTTGAGGAAAGATTTATATAACATTGTTGTGACTGGACATTGTAGGAACAATAGCTTTACAGGATGTTAAATGGAAATTAGTAGGTTTGCTTAAGAATCTATCTAAATACATTGCCGTGGCATTCCATAAATACAGGACAGTTATGATTTTAAATACTTAAGGTGGACTATAACCACTGAACGTTTAAAATGCCATCTAGCACTATACTATTATTTTTTCCCCTTTTTAACCAGTATCCCTCCATTAAATTTTACACTTAGTTAGTCGGAGCCTTTTTATTACCCTGTTAAAGTTCATGACGTGAATAAAAACCAGTAATTAAATACTACTGAAACAGGTCATTTCGGAACAGAAAGCTGAAGATTTAATTTTATTGTCACTTAAGAAGACACTACGATTATAAAAACCGGGAATTTTAAACGGCAAATAATAGTAAACCGAGAAGTAAGTGGCGGAAGTCCTTAAGGGACGGGACGCATCCAAAAAAAGAAAACCTGCAAGTTGTTTGCAACAAAAACTGGACTTGTTAAAAGGATATTATGATTAGCTTACCGCACGACGCACCGTATGGAAGTTACTCATAGTCGCGATCCATTCCGCGGGAACACCGAGCTCCTAGACAGGACGTATGCAAATTAATGTCTGTTACATTCCTCTTGAATATGCGTACTATGATACCATACTTAGGTTCCTTTTAAAAACTTACTCGTCTATACTAATATTATAAAGCTGAAAAGTTTGTTTGTTTGAACACGCTAATGCTGAGATTAGCGCGTCTCCACTAGACCGATTTGAAAAATTATTAGTGTTTGATAGTCCATTTATCGAGGAAGGCTCTGTGGTACTATATCCCCCTGTGACGCAGACGAAGTTGCGCGGGTCAAAGTTTCCATTATAAGAATTATACTGTAAAAGTAAAACCATTACGTAATATTGGGATGATACTAAGAAGTTGCTAAGAATATATAATCTTCAATCTTCTATGTACCGTTGATCCTGTATTACCGCAACGTTGAAAGCTCCTCAACGGCTTTTCCAGTGAAGTGGGTCGCACAAGCGTTTCCACATTTTTATTCCAATGGACTTACACAACGTTTTTCGTCTTATTTGATTATTCTAACTTGATTTTCGTCGATAATCGTAAGGTGCACGTAAGTTTCATGGTATCCTTGTTGAATAGATATGCGACTTCGGCTTGGCGCGAGTGGCAGACCCTGATCACGATCACACTGGATTCCTGACGGAGTATGTCGCTACGCGCTGGTATAGAGCTCCTGAAATCATGCTCAACTCAAAGGTAAGTTATTATTTGACATAACGAAACGTATTGTTTCCAAAATTCAATTACCCGGTCTGTACGTTATAAATGAAACCGTATATTTTCCTGTATTGAATCAGTGTTGGTCGAATTTAATTCCAAGAAAACGCCTGCAACAAATAACTAAATTTGAAATCAGTTGAATAAACAATTCAGATTGCAAGAATCATTTTGAATCGCAAATATTGATAGACATGTTCGATAATACAGTGTATGAATATGTAACGTGACGCCGTAATAGCTGCGTATCGATGACGAATTATGTTTTTGAATGCTTGATATATGAATCATACTTTTACCTACATCTGTTAAACATACATTGTAGACGAAATTTATTGTAAAACGTAAACATACATCAGTGTAATGGGAAGACTGAAGTGTCCCTAATGGATTTTTCACTCAGACTTAGTAATGTATTTTTGTAATTTTGTTCAGACTAAAATTGACCGAAATGGCTAAAACATACCATCCGCTATAAAATAAAAAGTAAAAGCAGATAAAGCTCGCATCATAAAACTCAATTCCTCAGGAGACAAAAATGAAAGAATTTACGTTCCGACATAAAAGTCAAGCTAAGCTGAAGTAATTTTTGCTCTGGCCCGAAACTTGGAAAGAATTACTCGCATCGTACGCAGAGGTATCTTCACATCCAGTCCCAAAGCTATTTGTTTACAGAAGAATTCGCATTCACATTTCACCTGCGTAATGTACTTCAGGAATTAAGCCTTAAACGTGTTACTGCCGTAAAGCACCCAACGAAATGACTTTTGCAAACGTACGACTTTTCGTCGGATGTAAAGTAACCATTAATTAGGTATTTGCTTACTTTTTACGGTTAATATACTTTGAAAAACTTTCAATAGAAAATAAATAGAAATATATTCTCAATCTGCGACACAATTCCTGGAACGCGAAGACGGGGTTGTATTGTTATTCATTATAACATTTTTGCGGATTCGGGATATTTCATTTATTTCCCTAGTTTACGGCATGTTGGTATTATTTGCCTCTTGAATGACAATGAAAGCCCGCAATATAATATACTAAGATACGAATACTATCTGTCTGGCGAATTTGAGATCAACCTTTGAGATGAAAAGACGAAACAATGCCTTTGCAGCTCGTAGGGTTCTATATAAATTGTATATTTTATTATTTGCCGTTCCTTTGTTTTCCTCAACAATAATCCATGGATGTTTTCAATATCCTTTCAGGATTTGTTCGCAATGAATGCGGTAAATGTATTCTAAGACACATAACTAACCTTTTCTCTCACCGGCACCATTAAATACCTTAATAAAATCTTTGTTTTATGCTCTCACATACTCATATACACTCACCAACGGAGCGCTGTTACATAGATTGATATTGTAGCCATAAATCTAGTCCCGACGAAATATATTTTACTTTACTGAGATTGTAACTCAACTTTAAATAAGGACTAAATAATAGTGTTTGATCGCAGGGCTATACCAAATCAATAGATATTTGGTCAGTGGGATGTATTTTGGCGGAGATGCTGTCGAACAGACCTATCTTCCCCGGGAAGCACTACCTGGATCAATTGAATCACATTTTGGGAGTCCTTGGTTCGCCGAGCCAGGAAGACCTTGATTGCATTATTAATGAAAAGGTAAGTTACTTTATATTATTACAAGCCACAGACCGAAAGTTTAGAGTTTAGTTTACGATCTCTAAAGGGTCCAGAATAATTAGGCGAATTTGAAACAGCACTTGTCTGTTAAACTAAGTTCGATCCAATTAAAACTACAGTAAGATGTCTTCTATTCAAATTAGTACAGTTTGTTCAAAGCTTGTACATTTGCATCTCATTGTTTCTCTTTGAAAAGGATAGCTAATAATAATTATATTTATTTTCTCTTTAAAATAAACTGCCTTACCTCTTAAACATTTCAAAAATAAAGCATTCAGGCAATATTGATATATTTTAGTATCTTTTTCAAGATCATTTCACCCTGTGCTGAAATAATAAAAATATATTACGTATACCCGTCTGTCCGGCTGTCAATTTAATGTGTAGGGTTGTGTATGTAGGTGCGCGATTCATTGTTCTCTCGCGTTTTATTACATTCTCTTGTATGCATGAATACTGATGCCGAAACTTTTACATTTGATTTATCGACACCGCATATGAACTTTGGGTAGTAAACAAATATGTTTGTAAGGAAGTTTTTTATTAGTTTTACTTTTTATAGCTTGTAGTATGTTGTGCAGTATGTTCGATTCTATCGAAGATACCGACGTAAAAGTTCTGGCATATAAGTTTGTAGCTTTATAATCAAATTGTTTTAAAGGTTTTCTACTATGCAAGTCAAATTAGTTGAAACATAAAGTTGAACTAGTGCTAGATAGTAGAGGGTTTTTAATATTGTCTGCTCTCCCCATGAGTTTGGAGTGCGTAAGGGTGGGGTAGCCTTCAATCGAATTTCATGAATAAGATACGAATCGACCGCGAATGAAATAACTAATTTAAAAGGAGAGTGACTCTTAATGGGCTCGATCCAATTGGGTTTAATGTTGATTTGCCCGAAATGGGGTACTTTATTTGACTTGATAATATCGTTTTGTTCAATGTTTAACTAATGCTTGCAAATCTTGGTACTCTTAAACTATGAATTTGTGATGCCTTACTTGTTGATTACGAATTTAAACAGTAGATCTTTAATAATACTAATGTTTGAAATTTTAAACGAACATCATAAAATAGGTAGAAGATAACATGTTAATATTTCTACGCTCCATGTACGAAAAGTTTTCAAAGCGTTGGTAATGTTTTGACACGAAACTTTACTTTTAATTAGCGCCATTAAGGAATAATTATTCTTTAAAAACTTTGCAGACATTAAGGGACGTTTATAATATCATACGTGCTAAAATATACGGTCTCTGGGATATTATTTAGAATAAGGTTATTAGTAGCGAATTTTTTGTATTTATTATCATCATCATCGGTCTATAGACGTCCACTGCTGGACATAGGCCTCTTAATGATTTCCAATATATATTTTTTGTATTGTTTATTACTTACTATTTGCTGCCCGCAAAATCGTCTGTGTGAATTCTATAACCCGTTTATCTTTTCATCTCTTTTTTTTCGGTTTAAGCGGGAAAGCGTAACAGAGGCAGAGTTACTTTCACATTGATAATATTAGTAGGGATATTGACGAAAACTGACAATTTCTTAACCTGTAAGTTATCTATGTAATTATAGTACGCTTATTCGCGTATAACTTAAGTTGTCTTATTAACACCAGGCCCGCGGTTACCTGGAGTCGTTGCCGTTCAAGCCTCGCGTGCCCTGGGTGGACTTGTTCCCCGGGGCGGACCCTCGCGCGCTGGACCTGCTCCATCGCATGCTGACCTTCAACCCTCACAAACGCATCACCGTGGAGGAGGCGCTCGCTCACCCTTACCTTGAGCAGTACTACGACCCTAATGATGAGGTATGTGCTTTACTGATTAGTAAAGTCATTGTTAGGGTATTAATAATTTCTTTTGAAGAAACTCTAAATAGCTTTTAAGATCCTGGATATAATGTAGCATCTATCTTGTTTAGCACAATTGTTCCTATGACGACCTTCCGAATCCAACATGCCCTCAGTCCCATTTTGTCGTATTTTTGCATTGTTACGCGATATACATCTGCGTGCAAAATTATTTGCTCAGTCGGAAATCGGGAAGTTTTTCAAAAGCTTGCAAAATTCCAACCGAACTTACATAGTTACATTCAGTGCAAAGTGATATAAAACTTGTGAAATATTATAAAGACGAACGTTTTGTTTGTTTATTTGTATCGGTATATACCCTATATAGGTATTTTAAGGCATTTTATGTAGTGCTGAAATCGGGTAGAACAATATCTATCGTTAAAAGTCCAGTAGTCTTACATTATGTCTGTCTATGATTTTTAAAAAATGTATATTCAATACTTACTGGTTTTAAACGAGGAAAACATCGTGAATCAACATACATATTAAAGGATTAAACCCTTACAAGAATTTTGTGAAATCGTCAACCACAATTAAGGAGATCAGCGATGGTTAAGTTGGTTGAAACAAATACGAGTATCTTTTGTCTGTTTGTTTATCATTTGCAACAAATATTGTTATTGAGCTCAGGTTTTCAATTGTTTTCTTATCTTACTAACATCAACAAAAACATCCTACGATATAAAATGATATCACTAAACGATGTTTACAATAAATATCTCAATCGCTTTTCGCTATTTATTTTCTTGTAACAACATCCCAACACAAAAATACAGTATTTCTGACATAAAAATTAAAACGTTTTTAATGATATGCAAATCCTTACATGGAAATTGCTAGCCGTGAAAAATTATGCACGATTCTTAAAAGAGCGCTCCAGAACGAGGCCACGCTGTAATTAAGGCTTTTACAGGAAAGCTTCGCTCGTCTCTTAACGCGAGGCTTAGTGCCCGGACACCTGAATATCCTCACTTAAACAGAGAATTACGATTAGTTAATATTTATGACGAATTAGCCCGGAGATTTGCACGCGTTTGATGTATATCTTATAACAAATGTTAATCCATTCTAATCAGTCTATTACTATAAGAACATCCCTTTGATTGCTAATAAAGTAATTGACGAGGAGCTGATAACTTTGCTTTTAATATTGAGAAGAAAGTAGATAATTATTATATTGTTATAAATGTACTAAGATAAAGCAACAGTAAAACTGACAGTTTGTGTATATAAAGTGCAAAATACACTTTTTATGAACACTGATGAAAGGTTCAAAGTCCGGGCACGTAGCGGTGTAATATTACAGTTTTGTAAAAAAAACTTATGAACTAGGAGCACGTTTACGTGAGAACACAATAATGCTGGTACATTAACTATACTTGTATTATATCCATAGAGACTCTCTTTAATAGTTTTTTTCTTTGCCCTTATAAAATAAAAACGAAAGTCTTGTTTTCCTAAGGTCTATAAATTTTGTGAATCTGACTTAGTAGTTGTAAGATGTAGCCCTAGAGACATTTATTGGTAAAGTTTTATACTTTGTCTGTAAGAGCTACGTAAAAAGCCTTAAGCACTAATTTACCTATTATAAAAAACGAAGAAAGACTCATTAGAGAAATTGGAATAGGATATTGTTTTTTACAAAACTGTTTCACAATGTGTACACCGCCGGACAGTGTTTTGGTAAAACTCAAGAATGATTTAAACAAAAAGAGATATAAAGAGCAGTCTAATAATCAGAAGATAACAAAGCACCTGATTATACTTTGTTTCCTTGCTGAAAAGATATTGTAATTTACTAATTCCTATATTTCTAGCAACTCTTGAATCTATATTGAAAAGGTGCCTTTTTAAAACATGACAATTAAAACATTTTAATTGCGAATAAATTTAGAAATCCTAAATGTTTCTTGGTAAAGAAATCTGACTAAAGACTTCCAAGCGTTATTTATCACGACTATAGAATTCAGAGAATTCAAAGGAGGAGCTACATTATCTTGGCAAGATATCCAATTTCTTCTCAACTTGATACTGAGTGTTTACGACAATATTTATCGTTTCATAGCTCTTCTAAATTTATTGGGAAACTTTTTTAGTGAACAACAGCTTTGAAAAGTTTTGCACCTCCGCAACGATAACAAAAGGATTATTATCGTTTGACCTGAATGTTTTTCTTTGTAAATATTGTACGAAGAATGAGTTGGCTTGAATTTTGTCGTGCGTCCGCCTTTTGTGATTGTGAGCTGACCCAAACTAATGCCAAATCTAAGGTTTTAACATAAAAGACAGTGACGGACGAACTTTTAATGTAACTCATTTTCTTATGACTACAACATGATGTATAATATTATTTTCTAATTAAGGTTTGAAACTGTCGTTACGATTCAATGCACACTTCAACAACAACTCTGAAGTTGTTTGGGAAAACTTTACAGCTATATTGCGCACTTTATATAACTAAGTTTCTTTTCGATAATCTAATTCTCCAAGAGTTCTTCAAACGAAAATTTATGTAATTTTCTTATAGTAGTTTTACAAAGTCTTGTTTCTGTCATGTCTTAAAAATACAGGAAAAAAACTCTTATAAAATGTTCTAGGATGGCATTTGCAGATGTTATGTTTCATCATTTTCTTATAAAGTAATTTGTTTTTATCAACTCCTGACCATAAAATTGAGCTGATATTTCACACCCTACTAAATACAAATAAGTTTTTTTATTCTGTTGATAAGACTTATAAAACCAATATTGTATTGCAGCCAGTAGCCGAGGAGCCTTTCCGATTCGCGATGGAGCTCGACGACCTTCCCAAGGAGACGCTCAAGAAGTACATATTCGAGGAAACGTTACTCTTCAAACAACTGAACGAAGACGCGTAGATAGATACAGAAGGAACCGTCGCATCGCGGACAACAACTAGCGAAGCTGACTGTGCGCCTTCTGCGTGTATGAACCACTACTCTATGACCAAACGGCGAGGTATTACAATGTATCGATCTTACTGCACATCTAATTGAATGTTGAGTCTGATTTGTACGGGATTTTCCGTTGACGCCGACATCGGTTTTAAAGATCACAACAATAGAATACATCTAATACGATTTGCAAATCGATATTAGAAGCCGTTTTAAAGGCATTAGAAAATTCAATCTTTTGCAATAAAAAGACAGGAATAAGTCTTAACATTGTTAGTTTTGGCGTCTTTACGAGAACGTCGAGTAAATCAGTATTTATCAGTAATAACAGTTTATCGCGTAATTGGAACAACGGAATTATAGTTCGCACGCAGAACGGCGCCCGTAATTACGTGCGTGTACCTTCAGTTTCGGTTTTCTAGGGAACCTATTAATCTACAGTCTACACTATCCTATTCGTTTTTACTACTAAACTGACTATAGAAAGGATTGGATCGGTCAATGTGAAAATTTCAGATATATTCAGGGTGTATGAAGACCACACCCGAAAACGAAGGCTGGGTAATAGTGATATCTGGGATGTTCAGCTTTTTGCAAAAAAAAAATCGTCTGAATGAACCGATTTCCTGGCTTATCATCACAGGTATCACTAGTACTACCACCATTCTTCGTTTTCGGGAGTGCTCTGTTTACACCCTGTATATTGTTTTGAAAACGGTAATAGTGTTTGCTTGAATGCTAAACTTAGTTAACAATAATTTGATTTATTATACCGTTATGCAACTTGAAAGTGACTCGTAGTAAGTTTGCCGAGTATACATTGCTTTAAACTAGGACCAAGTAATGTTTACTCAAGTCCGTGGTTTGTGAGACTTGCAATGTTATTGTTTGTCTTACATATTAGTTCTCTAGAAAACCCGAGCTTTTCGTTAATCACGCTCGTCGGTTAACCAAAGTTGATAGTTAACCATGATGTTGTATTAATAAGTATTCTCGGGGTCTTAGCTCCGATCTTTGTTTTGATTAAGCGAATGTATATTTAAGTGGTTTTAGAACGAACCGTGTACACAAGTTCAGTGAACTGTTTCTTTTTCATTTCTTAGTCGTCGCTTCACGATCCCCGGGGAACAATCTCGGGGCTACATTTAGCAAATTAAATGCTCTTTTATTACATATAAAACACGAAACTTAATAGTGATTTAGATAAAGGAATAATGTTTTAAGAAGTGTACGTTTCGTCTAAAGAATGCTGTAACAGTATGACTGGTTCGTAACTTAGGATGGTAAACAGAAAAATAGATAATATTAAATGATTAGTAGAACTATATAGTGTCATAGATAGGATTTTTCTGAAATTTATAAACGTTATAAATACCTAGTCTTACGGTTTCTGACGCGGAGTTGTTCGAAAGTGTTCGTGTATTTTTTGAATAAATGTCATCGATAGGTATTGCAGTATTAAAAGATTATTTCGTATTCATTATCTAGTATCTCTAGATCTAGTGTCTGTAGCGCGATACGCAACCATCGTGGATTATAATTATTTCAGTTCAACGCAGAACAATGCGTAATCGCATTAAGGCGCTTTCTCACAGCGAATATTCGTCTAATGTAACGTTACATCTATAAGGAAGCAAAATATTTATGGAAGTTTTAATGACTTCTAAATTCACAAGATTTTTATTTAAGGACGTATCTTTACTCACTCATCAGTCGGAATATTTTGATGTTGTAATAAATGCTACATTTTAGGCGAATGCTCGCAATAATGGAGGCCTTTAAATGTCGGTATTTCCAACCACCCGACGGACACTATTTCCATGAATATTTTTAGTATATGAAGGGGGTTGCGTAATGGGAACAGAGCGGGCCGGGTGTTGTCGCGGTCGTTAGAGAGGACATTAGCCGCGGAGTCGCCGAGAGGGTTCAGACCGTAATGTAATGAGAACACACCGCGGCTCTTAGTTAAATGTCCCTTCTACTTGTGAAACGAATGATGTAAATATTTTTGCATTTCGAATTAAATGTATTTTGAGACGTCACCGAATATCGATTTGAAGCACTAATTCTGAAACGATTTACTTATTGTATTTGTAAGTGTAGGTGTGAGGTTGTTCGTTGGAAAACTTGTGTTTAACAAATTATTTCTAAATGTTGTTGATGAATTTACGTCTTCCTTATTATATTTGCATGTTAGCGCACAATATAATTAGCGTTAATTATTCATATCAAATATTTTAATGTGGTGTTGTAATAGAGTTTAAAGTTAAGTTGTTTATTGTGCGTCTATCGGATCGAGTTTTTCAACGAACCGAAGCGGTCAAGTAGCGAGTGCTAGGACTCCTAGTGCACTGGTGAGCACTGGTGAGTGCAGTGAGCACTGGTGAGTCCTAGTGAGTACTGGTGAGCACTAGTAAGGCTCGCGCGATGTTACTCCGATGTGTTGTTACTTCATATATTTAAGGTGTTGTTGGAGCCCATGCTTCCATTTCATATCTATTGGAGCGTGTTTGGTCTATTTCTGTATTAAGACTTGACGTTGTTTGTTGAAACTATTTAGACTTGAACAGATTGTTGGGGAACCTCAACGAAGCATTTTTTAATTCTTTAAATATTTTTGATGTTTGAAAGTTAGGTGATTGCTTTCTATATACATAACATAGGCTAAATTTATCTTATGAAGCATAATGTTATAGTACAATTTGTTATGACTTCAAATCAATTTAATTAAAAAATATTTTTGCTTACAATCGATAAAATGATATATTAAAGAATAGTTGTTACAAATAATATTTTAAAATAATTCACGAACAAAGTGATATGATGTGATGACATAACCTCATGATGTGATGTGCGGATTCGTTTAATGAAATATCACGGTTTTGTATGAAATTAATATTTGAATTTAATTTACGAACAAGTTTTAGTGACACGATGACATTACCACATATAAGTAATGTGATGAATGTTAGGTATACCTCTTATAAAACCAGTGTATGAAAACCTACTTAATACAAGTGAAATAAAGTGCTTGACATGAAAAGACAAAACTGTTATAAATAATTCTAAGTATTTCAAGAAGTAAATGTTTGTAAAGAAAATTTGCTCGCTGAAATTTCAACCAAAAGCTTCTATGATTTTCCCGATGCTCGACTAAAAACAAAATTACCTGTTATCAAGTAATAGCACATTTTCCACCTCAATTCTACAGGTTTTAAAAATTTATTCTGTTAACTGGAACAATTTACTTTCACCTTCAAAAATATGAAAGTACTTATTTTAAAATTCATTGCTCAATAGTACACGGAGCCTCAGGGAGTCGTGTTAAACTAAAATAATGTATTTGACCTCTCGCATCGGGAATCCCATGGCGCTTTCCTTTCATACAATTTAATTAATATTAACGGGCGCTGTCCCTCCGACAAGCAACACTTTAATTAATCCTGTACGTGGTGAAAACAACCTTGTAAATTACCAATGTATTTAAAATTTAAATCCATTTCAGTACTTCAGTTACTACTTAGTTCTACTTAAAGTATTTTTTAAACATTGTAACACCACACCACCACCAATTAATTATTTATCGTTAAAATATGAGTGTTGCCATATTTTGTTAAGCCATTATGTACAAATTGGATATTTGTAAGATCATTTGTTATCTGTCGACAGTTGAATATTACGAAAATAAATCAAATCAATGAAATGTGTTGTTTATTTTATTCACCGTTTTTTCACATGTACCAAAGATTAAATGAAAAATATTTTTGATTGAACCTTTTCAATATTTTTATTCCCGCTGAAAATGATCATCAATTTTTAATCGCATAATCATATGAAGCGACTAGGTACTTTAATTAGTTTTATCAAAGAAAATAAAACGTTAAAGGATCAGCAAAGAAGAATAGACTTCTCAAAATCTTAAACACTTTGTTTGAACGGTTTCCTCCTTCAAATTAAATCATTGTCATCATTAACAATAATAAAACAGAGCATAAAACAAATAATAATAAGTGAAGTGATTAGTGACTACAATTTATTATTGAAGGTAGCATCCAACTCTCTTAAATTTGCTGCATAGCAATTATCCCTTTGTGAATTGAACACATTATTTTTCACGTGGAAAAGAAATAGAGCCCGTTAAAACCCTGTGTCCGTAACCATAAGCCAGTCATACATATTTCATTCCGTTTATACCACCTGGACTTCAAATCGGTGAACGTTACTCTTCAGGAGCAAGCAGTATTTAAGTGTATACCTGCTAGTATTAAATGAAATGAAATTATTTATTCTCTACGATAATGAAAATTATCGTGCTTGTTGATGTCAAAAGGCTACCAGTTCGGAATGTAGAAATAGCCACCGTCCTGAGAAGAATTGGCAAGAAACTCAGCGGGCATGTCTTTTTCTGGTTTTATTTTTTGATTACAATTTTGGCCTAAAACGAAAGCTTCACTCCCACTTTGTGCAGTCATCGATAGAAAATCACTAATCATATAATAAGCTTTACTGCACAAACGGTTTTTTTACAACTTTTTTCAAGTTTCGATCCCTCAATGCATTGGTAATGCAGAAGTTCATGAGCGCAGATACTACGGAGCCACTTAACATCAGGTGGGCAGTACGCTCGTTTGTCTGTCATGCAGTCATGAAAAGAAAGCCAACTTTTGGTTTTGTTAAGATACCGTTACATTTTACTCCAAACGTTGAGATTTCAAAATTGCGTTCTAAATGAATATGAAAGAAAAATAAAAAGTAAATAAATTATCTGATTATATCTTTAAAAAATATCCTGAAATTGCCAATATCTATTAAGGTTATTGAATCTTTTTACGTAAGAATAAAATGGAACTGGCGTTGCGAACGAACGTGCCGAGGGGAATATAAACAGGCATTAAAGTTTTAAATTACGTAAGTGCCTTTTTGCCCTGATTCTGCTCAAAAAGCTTTTTCGATACGAAATTAATTCGGATTTTGTGAATTGAAATAAAAAGTTACAGCTTTATAGATAGAGGTTTTTAATGAATAGGATGAGCGTAGCAGCGGTCGGCTGTCGGCGGGCGCGGGTAATGATCCTCTCGCAGACTGTTCGATCGCGTCGGCCTATTCAGAAAGGGTCGTTGCTCGTCGCCGCGACAGCCGTAATAAACGATCTATTACATTTTCTCTCTGCCCTCGTTTGAAATATTATGTGATTTGTTTTGGTCTATTGAATATCGTTACGTTTATCAATAATATTTAGATCAATATTGTTCTCAGTTCATTAACGCCACTCTTCTCAGAATTCTGTTTCAACGAATGATTTTGTTTTGAAAATATATTAGTATATTATAAGATATAGGTTGTAATAATGTCACTGATTGTGGTTATTGTCTAATATCTGTTCTTACCCAATTCCAACGGATAAATTTTATGATTGTTTAGACTACTTTGTGTTTCTACTACTATGTAGGTAATCGAAATATACGTTTCAATAATAAATTGTCGGTAGTATCTATTACCTACTTAAGTAAAACTGTTTGTATCAAGAAGCCAGCAGTGCTTTATGTACCTCAACGTAATATCATTTTATGTAGGTACCTACTTCAACATAATATTATTATGCCTGAAGCAACGTCAAGAGCAGTTGAAACTTATTTACAAAGTTAATATTATTTTTTTATTTTTCAAGATACAGATCATTTTCGTGAGGAAACCTGCATGTCGGAAAAGGGTTCTAAAAATCCTATGAAGATATGTGAAGTCCCCAATCCGCACTAGGCAAGCGTGGTGGACTATGTCTAATCCCTCTTCTTAGGAGACCTGAGCCCAACAGTGGGCAGTAATGGGTTGGTACAGGATCATTGTCCATGTGAAAAGAGCTATTAAATCTGTACGTGCTTTCAGGTAGTAACGAACAACAAAATTATATGTTTTCCGAATTGAAACCTTTGATTTTACAGTAGCTATAGGTTACCAGCCGCCGTGCAACTGAACAACTTAGTTGCATAATATTCTGCGGACTTGCATTAGAACTTTGTGCCGATTAGTTATCTGCCGATAGTTGGTCAGATTTGTAATTGTTTTCAATTGGAAGAAAATATCGATTTTGATACGGTCGTTTGTAACAGATAGTTTTAGTGGAATAAGATTTACGAGCCCGCATTGTTTAACTATTATTTTAATTTTTATAATTTCTTAACTACCTACATAACCGACCATAAGGTCAACTTAAAAATAAGAAATGTGTGGTCTGCCTAAGGAGCTTTCACGACCACGTTTACTTAAATCACTTGAAACGAGTATTGTAAAATTGCTAAGTCTTTTACGGACAGAACTATAATTTTACGGAATAATACGCCAGAAATAACAAGATCAAAACATATAAATGCCAACTGTTGTTTTTGAGAGTTTGTAATTTGAAACGAACCGTTGAATAATGAAATTATCCATTAAAATTCGGCTGCCTCTTAAACGGTTTATAATGAGAAAACTTTTGTTTATCGAGCAAGGAAATATTTTGCGAAGTTTATCATTGTTCAAGTTCTTAACACAAATGATCTGAGGAGTGGCTATCAATTATTATTTCTATCGCATTAGGTAGACTGATGACTAAGACCTGGATCTATTTATTTTGTGTCACTTCTTTCCCTGACAGCTTTGAAAACAGAATGGAGTAAATTGAAGAATTAACTCTTCAAGAGAAAAAAGCTCTCCAAGGCTCGAGTGACAAAGAGCTTAAGATTATGTATGCCAAGCAGTCTCAATTATTTAAGCAAGTCATTCTTAAACTTAAGATGGAAGAATTGTATGAACGGAAAAGATTTAAACCAATACATAACAATGTATGCGGTCATGCCACGATAACAGCTAAGTTGAGCTAAGTAATATCGTATAGGTAATATTTCACACGCAATCAATGCCAGTCCTATAATCAGTGGTGAGCTCACGACACGGACGGTAATGATAAAAGGCTTAAAAAGCTCTTTTGTGTAGTTTCAGAAAGACTGACAATGATTGATCGACAGAAATAGAATCCGTGACACGGATTTCGTGGGCAGAATAACCCGTTCTTACAGGAACAGAAAATACTGAAAATATTTTTGAAATGGTAAAGCTTTTGTGTTTAAATATTGCAAAACAGTACATTTTTCATAGAAAACCGCGAGTGTTTGAATAAGTTCTTTATAATAATAGAAGAGAGCACACTATCCTCGATACTGAATTTAATATGAGGCGTAGTAGTGATTGGTGATTACTTAGATGGATTTAATGACATAAAGACAACGTGAAATTGAATTGTAATAAATTAATAATAAAAAACTAAAGCATTGTAATTACGTTTAAACTTAGAAGTATAAATTAAGAAAACCATTGCTTCATTATTCAAGCGAACTCTCAAAGGCAATAAATATTATTAGAGGTATTTAGTAGGGATGTGCGAATATCGTTCGAATCGAATCGAATCGAATATTAAAATTCGATTCGAAATTCGAATCGAATTTTAATACCCGAACAGAAAATAGTAACCGAACAGAAAAGAGAGTAGACAGATTTGTCTGTTCTTAAGTAATCTACCCGCAATACTCAGTCTTCCTGTGTTCATGGCGCTTGCAACAGTCCTGAGTTGAATTTGCGGGATCTCTTTTTGAATAAAAACTCTGGTAAGAATCTGTTTAATACTTTTATTATATACACATAGAGTAGCTGAACTAGTTAAGATCAGAAGTTGTAGATATCTCTAGCAGAGTCATAGCTAAAAAAACAATCGATGTTAGTTTCAGCAATATTATTTTAGTCTCTTTTGTGTAAAACTTAAATGCCTAAAAAAATACAAACTAAAGTCAAATAAACGACGGCAACAATAAATGAAAAACTTTTAACAAGTTTTCTCTCTTCAACATCACCTGAATAATTCGAAGCAGCCGCAAGTTTGTTAGATTTTAATTTAGTTATAAAGTCGATGAAAAACTTTCATGTTTCGGGCAAACATTTGCTCGATGAAATTATTTTGTATAGTTATCATATTTTGTCGGTAGGTAAATAGCAATCGCTTTTACGCGCGTAATGTACCTAAATAAGTATTACGAAAAAACTTCTAATTACTTTTGCCTAGTTTGTTGTTCCGACATCGCAGCGAGGGATTTTTTATATTACGCTATCCTCTACCTAACGATTCGATATAAGATTTATATTACATTATACTCTTATGTAATAGTTAAAAGCACGCAGTGTAATTTAAATAATAATGAGTGCGTATTCAACAGATTAATACCCTCTCGACGTCATGAGCTTACTTCGTGATCAACCATGAATTTTACGTTACTGTAAATTGGAGGTATTAAACTAATAGCGAAAATATAGTACACATGTAACTAGTAGGTACGCTCAAATATCAGTATTTTATATATTCACATACGGTACAATTTTAATATTACGTAATTGCTGAGAAGTTTGGTCCATCTTACCTACAAACACTCAGACTATGTGGTTACCGAAACAACTTAATGATAGACCACTTCGACACGTGAGAAACCTTCAGATGAGCACTTCAAAAGCGAACTGAAGCCATAAATGAGGTTACCCTAAACAACCCGCACAGCGCATTGAGATAATACCTTAGAAATTACCGAACGGTCCACATAGTGGTATAAAAAATGTGAACAAGTGTAATAAGGGGGACAAAGGGTTTAAAAACAAGTCTTTTACGTTCTATAGAATCCTTCTACTATACTAATCACGCTATCATAAAATCAAATCATAAGTATTGACTACCAAAATCTCTTAGATTTACACTTAACAAAGTCACATTTTAAAAGCAAAAAAAAATTACATTCGTGAATAATGAACTTAACAAAGCATAAAACAAAATGTGCTGAACGTGTTTTCTCACGAAATTACGAATCGCGGAATGATTTGTACAAATACAGATTTGATTTAAAATAACTCGTTCGTCTCTCGGGCGTACTTTTTCACAGTTCAATCATTTTTCCAATATGTGCAATCATTCTGTAATTTCGCTTCTACGATTTTTACGTGTTGCTACGAGCGACTGTAACGTAGCTAAATCGTAGCTCATGTAGAATCCGCTCGTAGATGAAATATTGTGAAATAGTGAAAAATGGAAATTGTTTATGTTAATCGAGAGAATTTTTCTCTATACCTATTATTCCGGGGGCGGCGCGGCGGGAAAGAGTGCCGATGGCGTAACGCGTCGCGTCGTCCCTCATAACCCCGTGCTGGGATCTGGCCTCAGCCGGGGTTCGGACGCTGAGTGTGAGCGGTTGGAGGTTTTAGCGCGGTTCAACTCCGACATACCCCGCCCGCCGAAAAAAAAAAACCTATTATTATCTTTATAAAATATAAACATACACTATTTACCGCAAATACTGGTAAAATTTATATTCGATAAGATATTTGGAAACACGTTACTATCTTCCAAATCGAAACACGACTACATCAGAATATGAGATCGTAAAACATTAAAGCGACAGCATCCTCCTGAGAGATAGAGCACGTAAAATCCATTGTCGAAGGGTGAACTTGGAAAATAAACAAAGTATGTATATCTACGTACCGACGATACGCAAACACATTTCGAGGTAATATGAAATTGAGGTAACCTGTATTCACGCGAGACCGTCATTTCAACGTTATGGCAGAGAAAATGATGCTTTTAAGGTACTGAATACAAATAATGAAAATGTGAAACTCATTAAGTAATTACGATAACTTAACCACAACACTCTATTCATTTTCTTTTTCGTCATATTCATTCCAAGACCGGAACGAAGGTATCCCATACCTTCTCAGAGTCGTGGACAGTCACTGGATACAAACTACACAAGAACGACAGGTATTGTGCGGGGGCCAATATTCATCTGTGGTCGTCTACGAAGAAATAGGTAGGGTGATACCTTCATCAGCTTAACCAATAATTCTCAATTCAACATTTTGGAAACTCACGCTACAAAACTTTCCAAAGAAAACCGTGTATCAATAAATACAGCGGGCGTGTTTTTAATACTTACTCATATTTTCACATCATAAGAAACATGATAAAGGCGGGAAATCCTTTTAAAACGCCGCACAACTTCGCCTTGTGTTTGGGTGTGCCTGCGGGGTGGTATTATTTTCCAATGTTCATTTTAGGCGTACAACGAACACTATAAAAATGGCATTGAATTAAACGGAGGCCTACGTCCAGTTGTATATGACTACAGTCTGATGATGATGATGTACCTACTTGTATGTATGTATCAACCCGTTACGGCCCACTGTTGGGCTCAGGTCTCCTCAGAAGAGGGATTAGGCATAGTCCATCACGCTTGCCCAGTGCGCATTGGGGACTTCACATATCTTCAAAGGATTTTTAGAACCCTTTTCCAACATGCTGGTTTCCTCACGATGTTTTCCTTCACCATCTTTAGCCAGTGGTGTTGTGAAAAATTGCACATAAATCTTTTTCACATTTGATTTAGAGGTACAAGCCGCGACCTCCCGTTCGGAAGGAAGCGTTTCGACCATTCTGCCACCACGACTACTATGTACCTACTTACTGATACTTTATGGTACCTATTCTGTTTAATAGGTTAGTCAGTTCCTCTTAGTTTAGTCGTTATCTGCTGACACGTTTTACCTTTATTACGGTGAAATTGTACCTGTATTAAATATTAATGAATATTTTGTAACTAAGGAAAATGTAAATTAAATTATATTAAAACTAGAAGTAAGTTGGCAGAGCGCCTTGAAGTAATGAATGAGTTTCTTAGTTTTCATTTTGTAGGTTATAACCTGACTGCCTAGTAAGTAGAACGTAAATGCCTTTATTCGGATTCACTTCTTTTTTCTGCTTTTTAAATATTAAATTTTGATTTTTTTAATGATACGTTTGAAAGCAGTTGAAATTATTAAGTAATTATTAGTAAGTAATTCGTACCTTTCTTGGTCCTAATAACTTTACAAGTCGTCACATATTAATTGAGATAATGAGTGAGAGAAATAACCTGTCTGATTTCCTAATTCACAACGTCATAGTGGTTTCTGGAATTCTTTACAATAATTTAAAATACCTACCTACAATAAAATTCAATGAATGTCTACCTAACGTTTACATAGAAATATAATCGTTTCTCAATTGTTTTTTCTGACAATTTATTTTTACGTCTTTTTTGTAGCTTCATTTTTAGCAGCCAGCATTAAAGGAGGCCAAATTACTTTTTAATTTATTTTATGATTGTTTTTTGTTACAATCTGATTTTAAATACGAATGTGGATTTTAATTTAGCATGTATTATTTATTTTTTAAGATTAATATGATCCTGAATTTTGATAAAAAAGTAAGACTTATTAGGTACATTATATAATTTTCAAGTAGTTTATAAAATATGACTCCTCAAAGTTTGATATCAAAAGGGAGAACCAATTTCCTCATAGGTAATAGACGCCGCGATATGTTCGACATGTGTCACAAAAGTAAAAAAACAACGGTGAATTTCTTGTGATTGGAAATCATCAGAGAAACACAATATAAATAGAAAATTATTTTTAGAAACTATGTCGTTTACTTGTAAATCGATCAACTCTGTATACATAACAATCTCTGACTGTCTAATATGACGTGGATGAAGTCGAAGGTCTAATTTATCAGATTATTAAAAAAAAAATAAGAACTAAATACGATGCACAAGTACCTAACTAATTAAACAAAATTATAAAACTTAGAACTTCTAAATAAAGTTGGAGTTAAAAGATCTATGCAATAAAATCATGAAACAACCTAAGCATCTTGCTACTGCATTTTATATTTGCAAATGTTTTTATCTGTTTTGTGAATGTAGGTAGAATAAATACGTACTACTGCAAACTACAACCAACAGAGCCCGTAAGCTACGACTATTACTCTCAGGCTTAACTGCAAGCTCGCGTTCAACGATATTATGTTTTACAAAAGCAAACGTTTTAACATTTAAACTTAAAATGCATTACGGTACGGTTATGTTTTCTGAAGCACGAAGTTAGAAACTGAGTAACATTTTAAGTGTAATTTTGTGTAGGTACCTGTTTTTAATTTAATTTTTTTTTTCGTTATTTATTAGTCACCCATTGTTTTTTTTCTTTTGTTGTAATGTTCACATTATTTTTAGGCACTTTTTTAGCTTTGTTAGTTTGTATCTAATTTATTTATATGATAAACTGTAGGCAGATTGCATCGGGTTTTTTAGGTTTCAGCTGAAAATCAGTGCTTTTGGTCTTCTTTGAGACCATAAGCTTTTGCTGAGCTGGAACCTATTTGCACGCCACTGAGGACAAGCCTCTATCTTGTTCGGTTTTATTTTATTTTTTAACTTTTTTGTACCTTGTTTAAATAGGTATTATACTGTTTAAATGTTATAATAATATGAATGTCCTCTATGTGCGTGTTGAATAAATGCTTTTCTTTTCTTTCTTTCTTTCTAAGTAGTAGGGTGCACTATACCTATTCTAGATAAAATTATGTTATAAAAGTACCGATAAATTCGGTTTCTATTTTTTGGATAGAATCCAGGAGCAGGTTCGTTTCCCGTGTGAGGATGAGTATTTTCAAAAATTCTTTGTTTCTGTTGTATTACCATTCAAATATAAAGGAACGGTTCCTATCTGCAAAATTCGCTCAAATCACTGTTTGAAGTAAGTACTGACCCTGGAGACATTTCGAAATTCCACCCTGTAGGTACAATTAATGTAAAGATAATTATTTATCCCTGTATAGATAACAAAATGCTTTGTTATTTAAAAAATGTCAAACACGAAGAAAATTCCGTTCAAGCTTGTTGATAATTAGCGCCAAATTAAAAGTTTTACGACTTCGGCTCGAGTAATTCATACCGTGTCGAATAATTAAACAGCCGAACCTTTCGTTGCCTTTGTCACGTGAATTTGTTTTCGAACAAAACGTACCCGAACATTTGAAAAGACCTTTTTAATAAATTATTTCTAATCTAAATAAGGGTTTGTTTGTGCGTTTGATCTTAGGTATTAAAGCTGAAAGCAATTTATAATACATTTTCTTAGGCTCTTTTTACACTTACATGTGAAAAAGTTCCATTATCTATTTTATTTATTTGCGTAAAATGACACCAGAACATGACTAGATACTACCTACTTGTTTAACTCCTCTACTTGTTGTACGCTTTCACAAATGTTTCTTTAGAGTTACTCATGTTATGTTAAGTTGATATAACAAACGGCTATCACATTTTTTTTCATCTAAACTGACAAATTAACATCATTCAGAATTTTCCTCTACCGTATTTGAAAATCATAATCTATTCGTTTCCGTACAAAATCTCATAAAAGATACAGTGGAAATGTTTTAAAAAATTTCAATATATGGAATACTTTCCTTATTATTTCATTTTATACTCAAAAGATATTTTATTACAAGAAGAACACGGAAAAAACGTAATCGTTAAGGTATCTGAATTTCGTTTCTCTTTACTTAAAATCTTCTTAATGCTATAAATTTTAAATAAGAACTTATATAACGTAATTATTGTATGTACCTATAAGTACATAAAGGTACTGGTAGGTAAGGAGAAATAAGTAGGTGTACTTATTTCTCCCCGAAGAAAGTTTCCTTAGTTAATCTTATTACTTGTTCTTAATAAAGAGTTTTGTCACATGTCGCAACTATTTCAGTCCATTTCCTATACCTTATTGTTTATTTTGGACTCGTACACATCTGACCCGTATTAGGCGCAGTAATAAGGGTCAATTGGATCTAGTATGTATTCTTATGACTGAGGGATTTTTTTATTAAATGTGACGACAGTGTCTTTATTCATTCATGTGTAAAACCGAGCAGGTTAATTGGGCACATCAATTTTATTGTTGTCGAGGTAAATTATTAGGGTACAAAATTAAACATTAATTTTCGTTTAAAAATCAAATGGGTACTTTATCTACACCAAGTATTTTAAAACTTATCGAGGCAAGCATGACTAGATGTTACAAAATTTAATTACAATCACCCAAGTGCATAAAATTCAAGTCAGCTTGTGAAAGATAATACAAATTAAGTAACCATTTCCTTCTTTCAGAATATCCAGCGTACCATCTTGAAACATTCAGATTAATTAAAAGATAACTAATTAACCAAATTAAAATTCAAGGGAGGAGAAATAAAAATGATTAACGTTTGTTTTTAGACAAAACAGATTTTCTTTTCGGCGTTAGTAGCTTCTGAATTTTCTACGGTGTTAGAGAGTAGGTCACGACGCCTCCAAAAGTAAACGGACATGTCATTGTTTGATTTGGACGACAATTTCGTATACAACTTAATAAAAATCCTCGACGAACGAGGTCCGTCTGTACGTCAAAGCTAACAAGTAAACCTAATAAAGTGACCGATCGAACTATACTTGTATACTACATAGCTATGAACTGTTCAGACATCGTCATAGATTAGATTTCAGACGAATTTGTTTGTTGATAACAGAATATACAAGGCAAACTTGATATGCTCGATAAATGTGATATTTTTGCTATAACCTTATGTAACGTTTCTTACAAAATCCGTACAAACATATCTCATTACAAATCAAACTTTCTTAGAAATGCTCAATGAAAGGTTACGATTTTATTATGTATGTATGTATATCTCTCAAGTTACCGATGTCCATTAAAAAAAATGGTAAATAATATTATTATGTTATGTTGTCGTTGTCAACTTACTGTGTAAAATGTCAAAAATGGTTTGAGAAAATGTTGTTATGGCCGTGCAGCTTTTGTTTTGCTCGTCGAGGGCTGCCGTGCCCCTAGATATTGATAACGACTTAAACATCGAACGAAGTTAAGGATTACAACCACTTACTTAAATTATAATGAAATAATACCTTTGTATTAGTTCAAGTGGAGTGCTATTTATGATTTTCCATCACCTGAACATTTATAATACCCTAAAATAATGTAGCAAATTATTAGAGAGCATAGCGCAAATTGTATTAATCCGATGTAAACCCCGTGTTCTGAACAAAGCTTTCAGTAAAGGGAAGGTGCCGAGAGGGATTTCGTAAATTAGAGCTGTGTTATCAACGGTTGCTATGTTGTACGTACTACAACCTCTATACTAATTATAAATCTGTTAGCTTATTTGTTTGGTCGGAAGAGCTTTAGAAACCGCTGAAAGGAATCTACAATATTTATATTGGAAAACACCGAGGTTTGAAATTAATGCTAAAAATTTTTTTAGTATAGATTTAAAGCAATTAAAATTAAGTACAAAATATAACATAGATAATTAATAACGTGCTCCCGTTGGAAAAAAATCTGTGTTTGAAAGTAGATCCCAGCCGAAGTGCGGTGAAAAGTTGTATTTTGACAGGTCTTTCACACCACTTCAGCTGGGATAAAGTTACAGATCCACCCTGTATATTATTAACTAATATTTTTTATAGTCTAAATTTGCCCTCGTAGATATGAATTAAGATAAAATAAATACTTTTAAATGAAATTGAAATAATATTCTAGACGCTTATGTTAATTCCTTTCATAGCAGTATAGTTTACGTACGCTTTCCAATAAATATGTAAATTCAAGTCTATTCTGTTTGTCGGCTTCCAATTTGTTAAAAGCTATTGCGAACGTACTAAATTCATTAGGCTGAGTGTATTTAGTCTGAGCAAAGTTAAACTTATTTTACAAAATTAAGATAAATTACAATATTTACTCAAGTTTTACCTAAATATTATGTTTGTTTTAACAGATAGGTACTAATTTAACATCTAAAAACTAGAATGATTTGTGTTGTTGACTTTTGAAAAAAGAATTTCATTTTCTGTTTTACGTAAGTAAGGATATTGTTTGATGTTTGTCGTCTGTTCCTTTTCAGGTAGGAATACAACGTATTTTATGAGCAAGTGACCGCCGAGACGGTGAATCCGTTTTACATTTAACCTAACACACACAATACTTAGTTGCATATTATAAGCATAACTCCGTAATTATAAATTTATTTAATGCAAAATAGCTTAAGCAAGACTTAGCAAGACTTTAATTAGCTTTTTACCGGGTATGAATCGATATTATCATGACCTAATCATTACGAAACAAAACTAGGAAAACGTGGGAGGACGGCAGTGCCAATCAATCAATTTAAGAATTAAGCAAAATTCATAAGCATTGTCATTAAATACAGAAGACTGCTTAATTGAATTCAGCTAAATCAATTAACACAGTAAATACCAAGCTAAATTAGGTTTACTCGTCTCGATGTGACACTTCTGGGACGCGGTGTTCTAAATAAATAAATTAAACGCTGGAATCAAATGTAAAACCGAGCCGAGAACCTTTGGATAGACATCTCAATTGGGAAATACCGAGCTCACGGGGCCATCTGTTTGTCGGTGAAGACGGAAAAAACGCTACCTAATTCTGGGAAATTAAACTTTTTCTATCAACGCAAACCGGCAGATATCGTGACGTTTCTAATTTTTTACTTTTGAAAGTGTATGCAAATATAAATTAAATTCTATTTTTAGATAAGATATAAATTAAGCTTTTCAGATAAAAGTGAAACTTAAATTAAATTTCGAAGCACATTGTGACAATAACACTTAAAGGCTAAGTGACAGGTGAAAGACTTCATGAATGGAGTAATTCGAGAAGAAGTTATTTCGGCCTCAACTTCGTCAACTATGAGATCGTTCGCTTTGAATTTCAAGTATGCGGCACTGTCCCCTAGTAGAGACACTACAAACTATTCTCAACACTTCGGGAATTCGAATACTAAACACTTGTACACGGGAAGTAAGCAGGTAGTTCACAATCCACATTTTGATTTTCAATACAATTTGGAATTAGTTTTCTAGTAATTGAATGAGGTTGAGCTTTACCATGACTTTAGTTCATTCGTAAGGACATAAATTATTTAATGAATTATTCAATACTAGGTGACCCGCGCAACTTCGTCTGCGTTACAAAGGCGTTCAAAAATTGTAGCCTATGTGTTATTCTGATGTATAAGCTATATTGTGGTAAAGTTTCATTCAAATCCATTCAGTAGTTTTTACGTGAAAGAGTAACAAACATACATCCATATATCCATATATACAAACTTTCGCCTTTATAATATTATTATGATAACAATAACAAATATTTATAAGTCTCTAAATGTTCTAATTTATAAGTCTCTAAAATGTAGATTCTTGTTAAACACATTAATGTAATTGTTTTCTCAATTAATTAATCATCATCAATTTATTTGAAGTCATAATATTATGAATGCAGCGTTTAACTTACGACTAACAAATTAATAAAAAGTAAGATTGGCTTAAAAAACATTTCATTTCTTTATACTCTGCTCAACATTTTTTTTCTGGTATGAAGACAGAAAAAGGTACGGAAATATTAATTAAAATAATCGCAGATTCATCATTCGCTCTCTTCGCACTTAGAGAGAGAATCATCAAATAGCATAACCGAATACTATATCCTTAAATCCATCGGCATTCCGATTAAACGGAGTTTAGAAATTACAGTTATTAGTATAAGTACACAACAAATTGAGTAATATAATAAAACATAACTAAACATGCTAAAAGTATGATCCGCTTATCATCTCATGTTTTTCAGGTATCATCATCATCATCATCATCAGCCCACACTCGTCCACTGCTGGACATAGGCCTCTCCCAAAATACGCCACTGAGCTCGATCTTCTGCTCGTCTCATCCAGTTGTTTCAGGTATATGTAATCAAAAATATTAAACAATTTCATAAGATGAAATTCTCATACAACCATTTTGTTGAATGATTAATTAGCTAAATAAATTAATATAGTTGTCATTATAATCATATCAGATCAAATAGGTACCTTTTTTTATTTTCCCTGAAAGCCCCCAAGCATAGACAAGCTCGAGTGGAACGTATAATTGGCTATCGTTTGCACAAAGCATTCCCCGCTAAATCATCGCCACGGTTTGATTGTGTTGATATTTGCTTTTACCAAACATTATTACAAAGCCGGTATCGTGATATCAAATAGATTTCAAATAGAACGGAGATAATTGAAATTGATTATATAAACCACGGTTCAGATTGATTGGATTTAAGACGCTGGAATAAGGTCATGCTCTTGTCTGCGATCGGCTGCTTTTCATCAAGTGGATCTCAAGCTAAATAATCAAGATTGTCTCTCTGTAACGTTGCTTTAGATTAAGTTACATTATTAATCTTTAGATGACACTGTTTTTTTTCTCGGGTTCGAACTCGCGACCACCCCTATGGAGGGCAAGCGCTTGAACCACGCAATAATTCAATTAAGCAATAAAGCAATTAATTAGAGAATATTGTTATAACTATCAAGTAAACAAGTACAGTTAGAATGTAACTGTTAGCCCTAGGCATGATTAATCTCAATTTGGTCGGAAAACATTGAAGGTTCATTGTTAACATTCTTAGAACCAAATACACGAGTTTCCAAACTTAGTTGTTACAGTTACTTTGAAATTATAATGTTACAAATACAAAACATGATTTAGCTTCTACGTCGTATTATTTATAATAAAATTAATACATAATATTAAGGAATGGCTTGTCTTGTGGTTGAGAATGATGATGATGAATAAGGAATATTAATTATCTTTGTTAATTTAAGAATTATAAGACTGGGAAACACAAGGTTATTCCCGCTTAATCTACCAAACAGATCAGTCTAATGGTCACCATACAAATATAGGTCAGCGTACCTGTCAGTTTTGTGGGGTGGCCTACACAGTTGTGCACCATCAACGTGTTTTAGCCAGAATTACCTGTACCATCTCTTCCTAGAAGTTTACAAAATTTTCATGAACTCAGTTTTGATTGTTTAGAATTCTTTTGTAGGACATGGAAGCTGTTAATAATTAAATTAAATTAAATAATATACAACCATGTTGACGTGTTTTGTGTATTTCAAAACTTGTACCAAAACACAAGCGATTTTAATGAGGTGTTCAGTATTTGCACATATTTATCTGCAAAGTATGGATATGAAACTTTAGAAAAAGTTAGAAGAGAAAAATTCGGCCAAACCTCTTTGTCCCGGCACATATGCCGTGATCATTTCACGTTTCAAATGTTTTAGCATCTCATCGTATATTCATCGCATGTCGAGGGTAGGAAGCTGTAGTGCGCACCGAAACACATTTGCCTTGGTAATGTTAGCACGCGTCTGCCGCTGGCTAGAACAATCAAAATGTCCATTTGTCCAAGCGTACCTACAGATAACAGTGTGTGTTTTCATAAATCTCTTATCATTTTAAATACTTCCGAAAATATTCAATGGTAATATCGTAGTGTTAAGAACAAACCTTAGATACTTAATAAAATATTTAAAAAACTTCGTTTGCTTGGGGAGAAAAGTTTTCAGCCCAAGGAAAAAAAATCTTACGCTACTCCTTGTCAGTGAAAGTTTTAATAAGTATCTATTACAAACAGATACTCCAATCTTATTTATTTGTATAGATAATATACTTACATTGCTGACTTCTGGTAGAAGGAAAAATGTCTTTTGTATTGGAAAAATACTTCAAATAACTTGGTAGATATTATATCAAAAATAAGGAAGACAAAATACCGCGAAAGAAATTGATCCACGAAGTTCGAAATCAAAGAGATCATAATATTATTTATTATTTCAGAAACGTTTTACATACGCTATTGAATATACGTACATACTTTCTATGGAGGTACATTATACACATGGGGTCGGCGCGACGGGAAAGTGAGCCGAGAGCGTAACGCGTCGCGTCGTCCCTCAAAACCCCGTGCTGGGTTCTGGTCTCAGCCGGGGTTCGGGCGCTGAGTGTGAGCGGTTGGAGGTTTAAGTGCGGTTCAACTCCCACATACCCGGTGATTTCCACCAACTGAAAAAAAAAAACATTATACACATGAGTTTGTTGTATATGTCAGTAGGCACGTGTACCTTACCTTACGTATTTTATTCTCAAAAAACTTACCTATATTTTTCTAACATGTATGTATTTGAATAACGTAAACAGTGATCGCTCTTACAACAGTCGTCTCCGAACTACAAAGAAAAATAGATTGCTTATACTCGTAAAATCATATTATCTTTATTGGTGTACCTGCGCCAGTAACAATCGATCTATCTTAAATTTACTCAATTGAGAAAATAATGTGTCGAGTAAGAAACATGCAAATTAATTTTATGAATAGATCGATGCGTTTACAATCTGTTTGAAAGGGTCGTTTAGTCAAAACTAGTTAAAAGCTTAAGAGCTAGATTACGCAAAAGTTAGATATCTATAATATAATATTAATCGCAAACTACCTAGTTGTAGTAGGTTGCTAGTTACTACTAGTCATATAATAAACCTGCACTACTGTTAGTTCTACAGCTTCCAATCTGCAATGACTCTGCTTTACTGTGCATAATATTAAAGTCAAAATCTACAAAATAAATGACATAATTAAGTATTAAATTTTCGCAGGTTTCACCTGATTCACCACTTTTCGTAGAGATTACTCTACCTTTACCTGTCTACGTTTGGTTTTTATTCTGTAGACTTTGACTTTTAGATGATGAATACGAAAAATAGTGAATAATTTATATGACAAATAGTGGCTAAAACATCGGGTTAAAACGACAAAATAAACAATGAAATGACGAATATTAGTGCTGATTGATCGTTTTTGGCGCTAGGGCAAGAGCGCCTCTAAATAAATTGGATCCATCAACGAACCATTAGTTACGTAAAAGCAAATTATTTTCCAGTTTCCGATCCGTCGTTAATATAACTCTATCTACTTATTAGCGCGCCGATCACTAAAACTTTGCAGTATAGAATGTGGAAGAAACTAGCGATTAATTCATTACACTATGTCATTGATCCTGCACATTTTAATTGCACAATTGGTAAGGAGTATGACATCTAAGAAAAATCAATAAATGTACAAAAGCACCTGAAATCACGATTTCTCTGATTAGCATGTACTTTTTATGTAAGAAACGAGCTGTACCTAGGACCGATGACTTGGTGAAGGCCACAGCAGCCTATCTAGCAGTGGACGACTGCAGGCTGTTGATGATAATGAAGATATACCTATTACTTTATAAAAATGTTCCAATACCATTGGGAATACCATTTAATCAATATTTACCGTTAATGTAGAAAACAAATAAATGCGAACATTAGGGACCTACTACCTACTCTCGCTCTGAAGTGATGGATGACTTAGCTTTGTAGGTTAGGTTTTGAAAAAAAATTAATAACGTTTTTTTCCACTTTTAGTTAAAATCCTGTAATTCCTAATTTAAATCTCCCAGGGAATCAAATACTTGATGTTATTATATAATTTTGTGTTCATAAAAAAGAACGTTTGTAGTTTTTGTGTCGGTACCTAAGACAGGCAGATGCGCTCCCCGACCCACACTGGTTCTGACACAGCGGCGTATTCCGTGGGAGGTTGACACGCGGTCCCATCTTGGCGGGTTTCGGAAAGCCCGCCGACCGAGAACCGGTGGCTGTATTCACCGGCGGCTGCTGGTTCGGCATCCGGAGACGACGTGACGGGAAAGAGAGCCGAGCGCGTAACGCGTCGCGCCGTCCCTCATAACCTCGTGCTGGGTTCCGGCCTTAGCCGGGGTTCGGACGCTGAGTGTAAGCGGTTGGAGGTTTTAGTGCGGTTCAACTCCCACATACACCACCCGCGGGCCGAGTGGGGATCCGGTGATTTTCTCCAACTAAAAAAAAAGACAGGCCGATGAAGAATAAAATGGGGTGCTCCACTTCTGCCTTGTGAAGTTCGGAAAGAAGAGTCCTAAGTCAATATAACAGAAATAACGATTCATGTTCGACCCGGTATTGTTTCTAAGTTATTTGACAGATTTTTCTTTCCGCCCCAGTTTGTTAGGTTATTAATCAAAATATGGGTTGGCGTTTGGGTTCGGTTGGCACAGTTAGAGAAACGAGGAAGATGGATGACCCGTTCATTGTTGCGAATTATCGATGGTTACAATTATCTACACTGATAGACGCAGATAATGTAGTTTATATGTATAGCTTTATATGTGTAAGTACCTAGAACATTGACATTTACCTGCAAAGGTAATTAATATGAGCATCGCATTAACCATCCGATTGAAATAAAAGCACAGAAAGTTATGGAATTTTTTACCACTCGGTACATACTAGTCGGTACTATATCGTAACTGTGTTTTCCTTGTAGAAATATACCTTAAAGAATTAATGGATCTAGGTTAGAAATACTTACTTTGAAATCCATATCTCCATACTTAAACCATAATTAGAATACTACAGATTTAACTAGTTACTACTTAACTAGTTAGGTACTTCGTACATTTTATAGGTTGTTTATTTCAGATATTTCATACTGAAATTCGTTCAGCATTTGAATTATCCGTAACATCCGTGCTAGAAATGAGCTAGCTCTTTCATTACCTTAAAAGCTTTCGGACCAATCAGTTTTAAATTCAAACAGAACGTGAATATGTATGGATCGTATGAAATAAAAATATGTTGACGAAACGGATAAATAGGTAGGCAGTTCTACGTTTTTACTAATGGAAATAGAAAAACCCATATGAAACGGTAATAGTTGAATCATTTCCAGACTTTGACAAAGGATAAAACATAAATAATGTTGAACGGTACACTTCTGTTTTACCATTTTCAATTTACCCTTCGACCCACCGTCTGAGGTAAAATTAGTTTATAACATCCCTTTGTTTCGCAAACGCTCGCATTTTCTTAATACATTTCTCTATGTCGATTCCAGACAATAAAGCAGTTAAATAAAAAGGCTATTTGTTATTCTTATTGTATATCTCGTCTCATATCATTTGCGGTTCATTTATTTTCGAGCATGGTCGAGAAATGATCTGTGGAATTCTCGTTGCAAGGATATCATGAGACGGTTTGACTTTAATGTAGATACTAGATAGGCATTTAATGTACTCATATTGTTTATACAAAAAAAATGTTAACAATTACAATACAATATGAAATACGTAACTAAAATTATGAATTAAAAAAATGACGATATCTTTTAGCGCAACATGCGACGGAATTTTATTGCCTGAGATCTGATCATAGGTGGTTACCGTCGCTCGTGTATCTGGGGACACTATATTCATATTATTATATTCAAGTTTCATTTGTAATCCTACTTTTGAAAAATCATACAGCAACCTCATCTGACATTTCAGCTCTTTATTCGCATATTTACAGTTCGATTATGGATTGAAAAAATAATAATCTAGATACCTACACTTGATGATATAACAACTTACTATCGGGTATTGGCCCACCTCTCACTCCCACCACTGTAACTCCTGTGTAGCCAGGATCCACAGCGGCGACCTTCGTAATGACTCTGAGCAGTGAAGCCCAGGAAAACCCGAGGGAAAGCTAACTTGTCTTGGACCCCGCAACGAATTTAATCAGAAGATGATAGAAGAAGTAGGAAAACATGAGTTTCGACTTCCCTTCTCGCAAAAGCGGGAGACAACAAAATAAGATTGAAAAAGCATTACGCCAGAATTGAGAAAAGCACCACGGACATTGATTTTATTAAATTTATTGGACCTATGCGGTGAGCTGTTGTACTATTTAGGATGCCAATAATAGTTATGGCAAAAACGTTTGAATGCACGTAAATTTGCGCTGGATGCTACAAGATCTGTGTAATAAACGACTCTAGACGATACTTGTAAGGAATCTAACATAGTAACGCGTTCCATATGCCATAGATTGCACTCCCAGAGGATGTGATGGGCTGTCTGTTCATACTTTTGTTGAACAGTTGAACAGTCGCAAAGCGGTGAATCTACTAATTTAAAAGAAAATAACTTTTGTTTAAAATTGCCATGTCCCGTTAAGAACTGCGAAACGCAATGATCTATTTCGATCCATTTCATTTTTAACCTTTCACGGATACAAGGAAAGAATTTATAGAGATGACGGCCCTTAATTGAGCTATCCCAGCGTGTTTGCCATTCCGTTATTAAATCGTTGCAAACGTCATCGAGTGAATTATATAGTCGTTGTATTTTAAGTTGATCACGCGGTAGTAGAAATTGACACGCTTCATCTTTATTCACATTATAAAACATTGACGCGCGACGTTGGATTTCTAAATCTACGGGGAACACACCCGCCATCACGGGCAGTGCTTCCGTACTGACCGTCCTATAAGCCTTGCATAAAAATATCAATGCCAAACGTTGACTTTGGAGTAATTTTCTTCGAGCAGCGCCAATAGTGGACCTGTCGGCCCATACTGGAGCGCCGTAGCAAATACAGCCTAGGTAGGTAGCTGTATAGATCGTTTTCAATACATTAAAAGTAAGACCCCACGTAGCAGTCGATATTCTCGTCAAAGCATAGAAGTTACGTTTCGCTTTATCGCCTATCTGTTGAATGTGTTCAATAAAGGTGAATTTTTTTTCTAAAATCATTCCGAGATAACATACGGAGTTTTTCGATTTAATGTTTACACCATGAAATTTTATACGCGGTGGTGCTACCAAGTCACCTTTTAGGAGAAGTTGAAAAGTTTTGTGCGGTGCGAAAGCGAGGCGATTTCGACTACCCCATTCCGATATTAAGTTGATAGAAGTTTTTCCTTTATGTTCGATTTCGGATCTCGAGTTTGCTTCGATTAACAAAAGACCATCATCCGCGTAACCCGTGATGGAACATCCCGTCGGGAGAGGTAGCGCGAGGAAATCATCGAACCCTAGATTCCACAAATACGGTGACAAGACGGAGCCTTGCGGACATCCCAAATTCAAAGCCTTTGAGCACGCATGGTGGCCAAGCTTCAACGTAGTTGTTCCATTGCTAAGGTAAGAGTATATGATAGAATATATGTTTTTATAGCAACCTCTTAGTTTAAGTTTAAGAAGAAGCATTGGCCACCAAGCGTTATCAAACGCTCCAGATATATCTAAAAATATGCCGAGAACATACTTCGCTGATGAAGACTGAACTATTTTTCTAACCGACATTACTGCATTGATTGTAGACTTGCCGCTTGTGAAGCCGAATTGGTTTGGGTTAAATTTTAAGCCCTCCGGAAGCAACCTAGGCACGATCAACCGTTCTAGCACTTTACCTAGCGAAGGCAATAATGTTACCGGTCTATATGATTTTGGGTCGTCAGGAGGTTTATCACCGCTTTTTGGTATTAGTTTTATAAATCCTTTACGCCAAATTTTAGGAAAAACTCCTTCGTGTATGCAGCGTTGATATACATACAGGATAGAACTAGATGACATTTTACACGCTTCTTTTATCATTTTATTTGATATTTTATCTCATAACAACTTACTGTAAACAACAATGAATATAAAAACTATATAAAATATATGACTGTGTCAATAACAGTAGCATCCCGATTCTCTCGGATATCACGTCACCACACGACACCGATAAATGAGGCGCCTCATAACTAAAGCTCACCACAGTGTCTCCGCAATACTTAGCTATAATAAATCTATGACAAGGAATAATATCCTGTGTATTGCTATTCTGCGGTATAAACCTACTGCTATAATGTATATTAAATTGAATTAATGTGCTTTATCAGCGTATATTGCACTTTATACCTAACGGAATAACTTCTATAAATACGAACAAAACTCGGAAAGCTAAATCAAATCGTAGCTCCGTCGGAAGGCCTTATGTAGAGGATCACTAACCTAACTATATTATATAATTAGGACGGAGTAAGTTCCATTAACGTTTAGAGAGAGGGTAGACGTAACCTAAAGTACAAATCAGATCCACATAAATAAATTGTTTTTTTAGAAGTTTAAAGTATAATAAAGTTAGTAAAAGTGTAGTGATAAGCTGCGAAAATATATTTCTAGTGTTGGATGAAAAAATCAACAAGATACACGGAGTTTAAAGTCAAAATAGAAAGAAGTGAACAAAGCCGTTGATCGAAAAAAAAAATCCGGATTACTTATGCTCAGTTTTAAAGAAAAACCAACTACAACTAAGGTAACACCTATTTTATCAACATATGCGTGGATAATTCTACTCTGAAATCCAAAATTACTTCAAATAGTTGAAGAAAAATCAATATACGTAACGCGCGACATCTGTGTTATAACTTGTGAACTAGAATTGCTAAACTTTGAATGATAAACTCCAATGAAGTCAATATACCACTAACGCCACCTATGAACAAACCATAGAACTACGTCCACAGCTGGAAATAATTTTATCAATAACTTCAATATTGGTTCAGCAAATATTATACAGAGGGCGCTAAGATGACTGAACTACATAAATTGCTACAAGAATTGAGAGCAGATATTAAAAACGACTCTGAAAAAGCATTGCAAAAATTAGAAGAACGTATAACGAATAATATAATAAAATCTATCGATAAAAAATTCGAAAGCATGAATAAGGATCTAAAGACGATGAAAGACATTAATGAAAAACAGGAGAAGCAAATATCATACATAGAAAAACAAGTTAGACAACGAAATATACTAATCTTTGGCATCAGCGAAGATTACAGAGGATACAAGGAATTGGAATCAAAAATTTTAAAAATACTTCAGGATGAATTAACTGTAAAATGTGATAATAATGAGTTAGAACTAGTTAAAAGGCTGGGTAAATATGTAAAAAATAAAATTAGACCTATACTTGTAACTTTTACAACATATGGTAAAAAAATAGAAGTACTGAAAAATAAAAAGAACCTAAAATCTGCACAAATATACATTAAAGAGGACTTTCCACGCGAAGTTCTTGAAAAAAGAAAAAGTCTAATGGCAGAAATGTATAAAGCAAAAGAGGAAGGGAAACAAGCATTTATAAAATATGACCGACTTATAGTCCGAGAAATAAACAAAAACAGCAGAGTACCAGGTGTAAAAGAAGTAGAAGGTCGATATAAAAAACGAGAACTAGAGATAACCCCTCCGAACGGTAAAGACAAGCATATCCAGTCCACACAGTCACAACAACAAGTTCATAAAAAGAAAAAAATACTATCCGATAAGACAGGAAACCATCAAAATACAATAGATAAATTTATCAACAAACCACTAATAAATGCGCCTAGCACATCCGAGGTAAGAAAGAATTCAATATCATCAGAAATTTCAGATGACTAACAATTAATAAAGCCACTCCAAAAACGCAAATACGTCAAACTCTCAGATAAAAATATTAAAGCAACTCAAATTATAGATCAACAACTAAAAGAACCACCCCCAGTCCGGCTCGTCACCGCGGGGGTTGTAGACGAAAACCCTCCAAAGCAAAGATTAAAAAAATATTATATTGCAACGTTCAACGTGAGATCACTTGCAAGCGAAAGTAGAATATTAGAGCTAGAATATGCAATATCTAAGATAAAATGGGATATCATAGGTTTATCAGAAGTAAGAAGAGAAGGATATAAGATAGAAAACAGAGGTGACTACATCCTATATTACTACGGAAAAACGAAAGGCGAAAAAGGAGTCGGATTTCTTGTTAGAAAACAAGAAGGAATCGAAGTACAAGACTTTCACGCTATTTGCGATCGAGTGGTCATACTAAAGGTAAAGATAAAAGGAACATTATTCAGCATAATTCAAGCCTATGCACCTACATCTTCAGCCCCAAAGGAAGACATTGAGAATATGTACATTGATCTACATAAAGCTTTATCTATCTGCACTCAAAAAATTATATTTATGGGAGATATGAACGCTAAAATAGGATATCCTAAAGAAGATGAAAAAACAATAATAGGTAATTATGGTTATGGAAAAAGAAACAACATGGGCGTGCTATTTATTAACTTCTGTTTACAGTATAGACTAAAGATAGCAAATACTATTTTCAAGAAGGCAAGTAAACTACGGTGGACGTGGAAATCACCAGATGGTAAAGTAAAAAACGAGATAGATTTTATAGCTACAAATATAACAGCACAAATTCAAAACATAGATGTCATAAGCCGATTATATCACCCAAGTGACCACAGAATGGTCAGAATGACTTTAACTATACAGAAAAATAATAAATCCAGAGCAAGTTACAACAAAGAAACTACATACGATAATAAAAGAGTACACAACATACACAATGAGGTAAATCCTATAACAGACTTTAATATTAAAAACATACAAGAACTTAACAGAAACATAACACTATTCTTGCATTACAATTTTCTTAAACAAAAAAAAGACACTTATAACAAAAAACAAGACGAAATTATTACGAAAGAAGTTAAAGATTTAAAAATTCAACAATATTTACTTAAAAATCAAAAATGTAAATCGAAGAAACAGAAAAAAGAATTAAGCAACTTATACAAATTAATAAATAAGAAAATTAAAAGGAACCTAAAGAATTATAGAATAAATAGAATAAGTGAGTTTTTGGAACAGACAGGAGGTATAAAAAAAGCATATAAACATATAAACAAGAACAAACAAATTATGCCACAATTAAAAAATACATCAGGAAATACAATTACAAATAGAAAAGACCTTAATTTAGTAGCAACGAACTTTTATAAAGAACTGTACAGAAACAAAAACGAGATTGAAAACAAGATAATAGTAAACAAAAATAAAAATCAAGTACCACCTTTTATGGAAAGTGAAATTAAAATGTCTATAAGAAAATTAAAACTAGGGAAGAGCCCCGGCCCTGATGGTGTGACAAATGAAATGATAAAAGCAGAAGAAGAAACTATAACAAACCCATTAACAAATCTGTTCAATAATATACTACACACTAAAGAATTCCCAGAACCATGGACATGTTCCGAAATAACTCTTTTGTACAAAAAAGGCGATCCAAAATTAATAAATAACTATAGACCAATAAATCTAGTATCGTGCCTATACAAAGTATTCTCACTAACTTTGCTTCATAGAATAACAAACATAATAAATGACAATCAGCCAGTGGAGCAGGCAGGCTTCCGAAAATCTTACTCCACCATTGACCATATACATACACTCAAATTGATCATTGAAAATTATATGGAGTACGATCTCCCGCTGTATGTGGCATTCATAGACTATACGAAAGCGTTTGACACTATAACACACAGTTCTATATGGCATGCACTATTCCAACAGGGTGTGGAGCTTGATTACATTGAGTTGATAAAAGAGTTATATAGAAAAAGTACAGCAAGAGTAAATACGGATACAAAAGGCCCTGAATTTAAAATAGAAAAAGGAGTAAAACAGGGAGACCCACTGTCACCACATTTATTTATTGCAGTCCTTGAGTCTGTATTCAGAAAACTTGATTGGGAGAATAAAGGAATTAAGATAAATGGCGTATATCTGTCACATCTAAGATTCGCTGACGATATCGTGCTTTTCGCAGAAACACCGGATGAACTACAACACATGATGGAAAGTCTTAGCAAAGAAAGTGAAGCGGTGGGTCTAAAAATAAATACAGAAAAAACCAAAATAATGACAAACAGAAAAAACACCACAATAACACTACACTCCACTCCTGTAGAATATGTTGAAGAATATGTGTATCTCGGACACTTGATATCATTCAGATCTTGTTCAGATAAAGAAATAGATAGAAGAATAAAATGCACATGGAATAAATATTGGTCGATGAAGGAAATATTTAAAAGTAATTTGCCTATAAAACTAAAAACAAAAGCCATGAACATATGCCTCATACCTTGCTTGACTTATGCATGTCAAACATGGTCAAATAAAAAAATACACATGAACAAAATAAAAAGCTGTCAAAGAGGGATAGAGAGAAGTATGTGTAACATAAAACTTAAAGACCGAATTAACAGCAAAATAATAAGAAAAAAGACCAATGCAAAAGATGTTGTCAAACAACTCCTGACACTTAAATGGAAGTGGGCTGGTCATGTACAAAGATTACCAGATAACCGTTGGTCGAAAATAATAACTAATTGGCACCCAATCTACAAGAGAAGGAGAAGAGGTAGACCATATAAGAGATGGAGAGACGAAATAGCAAATGTAGCAGGTACGTTATGGTCAAGGCTGGCGAAAGACAGAATTACCTGGAATAATTTGGAGGAGGCTTTCACCGCACAAGGCGGCCCTTATAGCTAGATGTTTAGTTTTAGTTTAGTATTAAGTGAAAAAAAAAAAAAAAAAAAAAAAAATGTTTTCTAAATAGGTATATATTTTGTAAATCATAAGTTAATGAAGTGTTTGCTAGACTGTAAGGGAAATAAAGCTTTTTTTATTTTTTTATTTTTTTATTTTATTTATTAAGTTCCATTAATATAATGTATGAACTATTCTATACCTCCAAACTTAGAATAATAGAGTATTATTATTCTAAGCCTCCAAACATCTAGCTACTAGTTTCAAAATTTAAGCCACAAGAATAATATTAACGACAATCAAAAAATAATAATAAATAATATTATTAATAAATAATAAATCGTTAATTCTTTCAGATTGTCTAAAGATTGTTGAAAGTTAGTAAATATTTTCAAACAACTTTGTTCGTAAATAAAATTCAATTCCACAGTTCGTCTCCGTTTGATGAAATTAATAAACTTCGAGTACAAGCACGAAAGGCGACGATTCCTTTGAGTAAAGTGTCATTGTTAATACAGAACCCGTTTCATGAAACAGTCGAAAACTTCCAGAATAATTAAGACAATTATTAAAGTTATCCAACAATTAATAATAGATTTACTTATCTATAGGTTATAAAAACAAATGTATCATTTATGAGCGTAGCTACCTACTTTTTGTTTGGTTATTCTTTTAATTCCAAATAAAGTATTTAGGTATTTACTGAAAATTCTAAATTCATTGGATCAGGTTGCAAAGTTTTTCATCATATTTTGAGAAAAAGAAAAAGAAATCTCAAAAATAAAAACTTAATGCAGGTTTGATATCTAATCAACAACTTTAAAACGTAAATCAAAACGTAAAATCATCGATTAGACTTATTAAATATTATGATGTTTTATGAACTAAATACAGTTAAATTTTGAACTAGCTTTATTATTTTTTCTATAAATAAGCAAGACAAACAGAATAAATCTTTCAACTTCACTAACGGCTTAAAACTCTAACAGTCTACAGTAAAAGCGCTATATTTGAAATTTAATCCGGATTATTTCAGTCTATAATAATATCCAAGAATCAACTTAAGAAGCTTAAAAGTACTTATATAAAAAAAGAAAAATGTTATTTCTAGACAAAAAATTATTACGTCTTCCAGTATTAAGGTTTAATTTAAATTTACTCAGGCTTTTATACTACAAAATAAAATATAATCCCTAGAATCTAAATGCTCAAAAAAAATTTGAGGGATGGATATTAAATGATATTTTTGAGAAAGAAACGGGATTTAAGTGATTATTCGACTCAAAATTCCTAAACTCTATGATGCCTATCAAAGATGAAGTTTACTAGAACGCTTAGTGTCGGTGAATAAACCCTTTTAAAGGGTTTATTAATCTGTAGATGAGGAAGAAAAACTGAATTTGATATCTTTATTAAATTACCTACTCCTCTTTTATTGTCTTGTGCCTAACAGGCCATCTGATCGAAAGCGATTACCGTTTTTTGGAATTTATTCTATTATATTTAAAATCACTTACACTATTACTAAACGGGTTCTTACCTTAAGTCTTCCCGTGATCATGGCGCTTGAAACAGTGCTGAAATATCGGGACCGCTCAATTAAAAATAATCGTGGTAAGAACCCGTTTAGTAATAGAGTAAGTGATGTAGATAACCGCGAATGTTTAAAGAAATTTATATTTAAAATGCTCACAAAAACCCTTATTTCTATGATCTGTGAATATTTAGAAGACGAACCCACCCTCAAGGCCCAAGTCTACTTACATTTGTTATTGAAAGTAACCCTGACTAAACCCTGTCCAAAACATTTGATTATTTCGTTTATCTAAGTTGTTGATACTGTCCGGGGACAACATCGGTCCCTTAACACTCAACCCTATCCGCTTATCAGAAAATGAAAATTAGATTGGGTCTCGTCATCTAGCCCCCAGCGGGAAAACAATAACGTCAAGCTACTTCTGATGTATTGTTAACACAATTTAATTCAAATTAGAGAAACTTCGAGGGATCCTACAATGGAGCAATCATGCAAATTTAGTTTAAATTTATTTTATTAGTATCTAAAGTTATAAGTGGTAATCAAAACAAAGCACGATACTTTTTTTTGAGTTTGCGGTAATCGCCATATTCCCATACGCCCTACAGGTATGTGGGAGTTGAATTGCACTAAAACTCATAGTCCAAACCCAGGCTGAGGCCAGAACCCAGCACGGGTTTTGCAGGACGGCACGACGCGTTCCGCACTGCAGCACTTTTTCCCGTCGCGCTGTCCCCAGCAGCTTACTGTTACTATTTACTGTCATCCATTCCCATGTTTACCAACAATTAAAGTTATCGCTCAGCAAACCTATCACTCATACTTTAATACTAATGTAATACGTGCAGTATAACATAAAATTTAGTAAAAAATCGTGAAACTTCAATTAGACTGAACTTTTTCTTAGTGGTTACAGTTTGAGGTTATGAAGATGTAGAATTACAACTGTTATTCTAAAAGTTCTGAGAAATTTGACAACAAACGAAATAAAACTATCTTTATCCGCCTCGAAACTCCTATATTATAGCAAACCTAAAAGATACAAAAACAATAAGAAACAAATTACAGTACAAAGCGACGGCTTTTATTACAATTTATTTTGTTCACAAGTAGAACAAAGGTAATACCTAGATCATCGTTATTTTCTTCCGAACTTCACGGGAAGTTGCCGATGCCAACAGGCAGATACGAAGGCATTTCAAAGAAAACGAAAAAATTTGTAAGTTAATTTTTGTTGCGAAGGAAAATTTCTCTCTTCGCTTATTTATTTTACCTTTTAGTTATTCTTAATTAATTTTGTTTTGGTTTTTAATGAAGGTCCAGAGTTGTCGAGCTTCGCTAGCCTCAGGCTATTTAATGAATAGGACTCACTTTAAGTTTATTGTCGTACAAAAGTAATGTTGATAAAAACACATTTAGACTTAACTTCTAAACAATTTAAGTTAAAACACAAATCATTACTCTCTCGTAAATACGTAATATATGTATTACAAGAATAGGATAACCTTAAAACTTTTTTTGTGTTCTACGGAGCTCTAAACATGTACCTTTACTTGTTTTACGTATAAGCAGGTGCATATTTAATAAATTTACGATAAACATTCATATGGGTTCATATTACATTTTCTTGAAAGCCAATATATTCGGTTTATAGCATGCTAGAAGCGATATATCTTCTTTAGGAGCATTCAACACGAGCTCAAGCTACTTACGATATTGCTAGCTTATACTAATACGCGCATATGACATCACTTATGCTTTTTTACTCATATCCAACAGTGAACAGTTACTGTTGCTGTGAAAGAATACTCGATAAAACAGTTTTACCAAACTCTTCAATGCCTGTTTAAAGAGGAATATGTTATGAAATTATCTCTGCTGCTAACCATTTCTAGCGACAGCTGTTAGGTAGCTACTAGCTATTAACCACACCACCAATCCAACAGCGACAATTGCTCAAAACAAATAACAAGATAGTGAAAAAATCTTTTAAAAATCTCTATATAAAATTCGAATTAATCATACTTTCACTTCTTCGTATTGAAATTAGGTCCTCCGAGACCGTCTGCTATCGATAACTAAAAATATTGGCCTTACCAACACTTTTTTGTATAGCTAAACAGACATCAGTTCGGCGTGGCCTCAGTTTTACGAGTCTCGGGAGAACGTGTCTGCGGTCGCCGCTCCTACTCTTATCATTTCACCTATAGTTTTATATCTCTTTGGTAAACATGCGTTGCGTTTCTAAGGTATTAAATTGTTACGTTCACATTATAAACTTTATCCAATTTTAGATAACGTCCACTGTGAACATTAGCTTCGATTGTGATCCACAAGAAAAATTATAACTATAAAAATCGTCTTGGTATAGGGGTTGTCGCTTTTGTTCTATCACATACGTCATGATTTTGAAGGATTTTCTTATTGAAACGCACTCTCTTGGTTCTCTACTTACCTATGTTTCTCTAATCTAGGCGTTCCGAAAACAGATTACCTACAATGGAGTTTTTTGTAGCTGATCTGACAAAATCGAGCCATACCGTTAGGAATTGATTTCACGATGTTTTTCCTTCGACTCTACTCTGAAGAATCCAGAACTATTTAACGTATAACAGAATCTTCATTTAATAATGTAATCAACTCGAGAGCCTTTGTATACTAAGTTGACCGATTTTTTTATAAATGCTTTTCGATTAGTGTATGTTTTTGTTTAACATTCATAATTATAAGAAAACGACGTCGTCAGGAACAAATCTCGATTGAAAATATCTGATAACATAAGATGCCTTTGAATTCCTGCATCGGATATTGAATATTTCAAGAAATCCCTTTTAATATCCGAAACACAGCAATATTTTCAAAGCTTCAACAAATTACTATTCCATAGACTGATTGAATCTTACTAAAGTAGATGCTCTGATGGAAGATTATCAGTACCTATTCATATAATATTTTGTGTGTGGTTCGTAGATTCTTCAAATAAAAAATGTTTTATTAGGTACCTACGTATTGTTTTTTAATACAAAAAACTTCGGTGGAATAAACCAAAACTAATTAAAAGTATGATTAGCAACAAGATAAATGTGTAGGTAAACTCTTATAAGCCGTGCAAGCCTATATTCTAAGAGCCCTTGAATAGCCAGACCTTCGTTATTTTATAAAGGCTGAGAACTTGTCAGCAAATGCTCCTAACTCAGGTATGAACGATGGCCAATTATCAAGTTTGTCTTGTAGTGGCCTAACGCTCGCTTCTAAGGCAGTCTTCCACGCTTGTCTGATAAGGAGTTCGAACTATCAACAATTTGTTTTAAACAATTCTTTTTAATTACAAGCTTTTAATATCCTGGATATCACGTAGCACTAGAGTACTAGCTAATACAAGTAAAACGAGCCCAAAAACGACGGGTCTATCTTGTTTAGCACAAGAGTTCGTGTGACCTTCCTAATCCATTATCAGATCTGAGCCATTTTGTCATATTACTGCATTGTCACGCAATCTGCATGCAAAATGTCAGCTCAATTGGAAACCGGGAAGTTTGTCAAATTTAGCCGTTATATACGCTATACCCTGAACATTAAAGGTGTCTGGCAAGGGGTTGCCAACATGCTAAGTGTCTGGCAATGAATAATGTGATTCTTAATAATATTCTGAAGGTAATACCAAAAAATCAGCCTTTATGATTTGACAAAAGTAGGGCTCTATTTTACCCACCTTTAGTACCGTATATCATCCAAAGCCACTACAAGACAAACTTGATAATTGGCCATCGTTCATACCTGAGTTAGGAGCATGTGCTGACAAGTTCTCAGCCTTTATAAAATAACGAAGGTCTGGCTGTTCAAGGGCTCTTGTTTTACTAGTTTCGTTTCTCTCCGAAAGAAGTAATCCTTTATGACGGATTAAATAGTTGATTCCATCGGTCAGTTTTACGGTAGTTTATCTTAACCTGTTCTATCTCTTTGGTCCTAAATGAAAATTGCTTCATAGATTAAGAGTAGGTAAAGTTGGGGGCAAGAATAAATGCACACCGACTTTTAGGAAATTATGCAATAATATTTAGAGTTTAAACAACTCTATATTATATTATATGTTCAATTGAATTAGAACAACATCATTATCAGCCTATATACGTCCACTGCTGGACATAGGCCTCCCGCTTAGAACAACAACTGACAATGAATGCCACAAAGCTGTGTGCGACAGAGAAAGCGCTTTATAAATCCGAAGCTATTAACTGCTCTTTTTTTAAAAGTCGAAGTGCATTCTTGCCCCCAACTATATGTAACTATTATGTACACAGTGGTTGCACCTAAAATATAATAGATTTATCTTTAAACTGAATTTTAACCAAAAATTTCGACGATGTCTTCTAGGTACATCGTATTTGATAATTTCCTAAAACAATTTGATAGGTATTCATATTTTCACCATTTATAGTTTATGGCATATTAATCGCAGTCAGTATCTTTATTTAAAGGCGAAATAAATACTTCGTCGAATTTCATAGAAAACAAAATTGAAAATGTATAGCAGACTATTTCAATGTGTCTGCAAACTTCTCCGTACTCAATAAGTAAGTACGACATAATAGAATGGAATTGCAAACTGCGGCTCTGAAACTGTTTCAACTTAACTTTCACATAAGCTTTAACTTTTATTTCATAGACAGCTCTACACAGAGAGCATCATTCCAGTAAATTGAGAAACATTTTGTATAGGGTGGGCAATCTAACGTTTGCATTTTGAACTACTGTTTATTTAGAGAATGACAGCTCAAATGTCATTCAATTTGTGTTCAATTTTTTTTAATTTAGTTAAAGGTTTGACATTTACGAAATGGGGCGTTTTTGGTTCGCCCAATGGGCAGAAGATCGTTTGGCCGAAGATGAGCATTTTTACCGAAAAATCTTTTCAGATGAAGCCCATTTTCACCTCGGAGACTATGTCAATAAGCAAAATTGTCGCATCTGGGGGACGGAAAATCCACATGTCACCATTGAGAAGCCAATGCACCCACAAAGAGTTACGGTTTGGTGTGGGTTTTGGTCCGGCGGCATCATTCGAAAATGAGTAAGGAGCCGCCGTTACGGTCAATGGCGAGCGTTACCGTGTCATGCTCAACGAATTTTTGTTTCCAAAAGTTGAAAAGTATGACATGGACGACATTTGGTTTCAACAGGATGGCGCAACATGCCACACAGCCAACATGACAGTCGAACTTTTGGAAAATGCAAACTTTATATGGCCCACCCCTTAGGAAGTTGGTAAGGTAGTAGGTACCTTACTAGTTTCTAGTTCAATATAAATTTCCTTACGTTTTTTTTAATTCTAAATGTATTTATTTTATTTTCAATGGTTGTTGGTGTTTTATATGATAAAATGATACTTATTATATATATTTTACATTATCAGATGCAGAGGGTTTTGACAAACTCAATTATTATCGGTGTCCTGCTTGCAAAATGAAATTTAAAGAGGAAATGATAATCGTGTTATTCGAGTTGCATCAGCTGTAAATAGACCATATGTCAACACTTTTTCTACTCTACATAGAATTTTGCGATTAGTTAATCAAATTAGAGATTAATAAATTATGAGAAACTGTTCCAAATTTGGAGAAGCCATGTTTTATCACCAACTTCACCAAGTCGCTTTAAACTGCCGTAACGGAAGCTTTAAGAACGCTGTTTCCGCTGTTTGTTGATTAACGGCGGAGTGGCTTATCATTTACCTGCCATTTATTCAAATTAATGCAAACAACGCCACGAACCACTAAAATCCGAAGTACAAAGTTTATTTATTTCTTTAGTATAATTCTACACCTAAATTATAAAAAAAATATGCAGAAAGACAGAAACTGTCTCTGCTATTAGGTACAGTTTATTACGCATCAAATCCATTTAATTAAGATATTTAAAAATGAGAACGGGTCCTGATTCGAAGGGTAAATAAGATACTACAGTGTTGAATACGTATTGAAACATTGACCTTTCAGTCTCTTTCGATATGGACAGCGGAATGTGATGTCTATTGAATTGAAAAATTCACAGAGTTTCGCAATGGTTGGGTTTGAAATATTTTTTCCATCATCCCTAAAGAAGTTATTATCCGTTTTTATTCTGATAAGAATAAATAAAAACAGTTGTGAAGTTGTGGCGACTGAATGGTTGAAACTCTTGCCTTTTGTTCGCGGTTTCAAACCGGCTGGATTGCGCCTCTAAACCTTAATTTAAAAAAAAGATGTGCCATTTACCACGAATTCGCTGGGTAAAACTGTGAGGGAGGACATCATAAGGAAACTTGCATTCTATGGTCATACTGTGCCTGATCCCAGCAGCGGGCAGTAATGAATTGATCAAACTGATACAAGGACAAGTGCAAACAAGTTTATCGTGCACCGTAGTTTTAGTAGGACTAGTGTTAATGGCTTCTCAAATGTTTGTTACTAAATTATACCATGACTCCCTATACCTAAGTAGGTACATAATGATAGTCATTAGTCGTACAGAGGCAGAAGATTTATAAATCCACCCTGTATAATAATTTACTTAAAGGTTTTAATATTCATTGTAGACGATAGATTTAGAAACAAGTATATATTTTTTTTCTTAATGTGTATTCTTTACATAATTGTACACTGATTTTTCTTAGTAATTTAATTAAGCTGATGTCTGATAAATTCGTTTGAATCTCGTACAATCCGTAATGGCATTTTTCAATGAAAGCAGACGCTCCATTGTGGAGCCTTCCCGTATTTAGGTCAAGGTTTGTTGTGATGTTAAATATTTCCATGATACTTTTGGGAATTTACCCTGTCCAAATTTTTAACGATCTATAAAACTCTTTTTTGACGTCACAGAGAGGAAATTTTTCTGCGTTTTCCTTGCCGATTTGATCTGTTATACATAGGTATAATACGACTAAGGAGCTGTTCTTGATGAAGTTTTGTACTCACTAATTTGTAACACACATTTTTTTGACGTGACAACGTCTTATAAATTGGTTTGCCAGGTGACACTTCAAGAAACTGCGTTACGCTCCGCTCACGTTATGCGCTCACAATGAGAGCGAGTGAGAGGCACGCGTGCCTTTCACTTTTTATGTCTGTCTCTCTCGCTCTTAGGCGGGCTAACCATGCCCGAGTCGTTGTCACGTAAAACTTTCGCCCGTATACCGACTTTACAGGCAACCAATTTTTTTGATTTGATAGACATCCCTCTCGTAGGAGTTGAATCGCACTAAAACCTCCAACCTCTCACGATTAGCGTCCAAACCCCGACTGAAGCAGAACCCAACACGGGGTTATGCGGGACGGAACGACGCGTTACCCATTACGGCATTCTTTGCCGTCGTATTGTGAATCGTGATACATATTTAAAAAAATATTCAAATAACCATCACTGTGCCAGAAGAAGTACGGAATATTGGACATCATTAAAAAAAATGAGATAGACACTATAAAATATTATTTATACTCGATGCCTACTATTAACGGTGCAAATTTACAAATGCGATAAATACGGGTATTGATTAATATTTATTAGTATTACTATACTACTATTTTAAAAGTTTTTATTTTGTTTTGAAAATTTTTGATTTTTATGTTAGCTCTATGATCTGGATGTCAATAACAACACGTATGCCTAATGTAAATTATAATGGCAATTGGAGTCATAGTCTACAGGACACAGGTGGGTGGGTAGTGGGTTCATAAGGCAGCAATTTAAAAAAAATTGGCATCCTTAAGTCATAATATCCAATTTTTTTTTTACTTTACAATGTTTTACCTCAAAGTAAAATTCATTATCAGAAAGGACAAGCATAAAAAAACGAAAATTTAGTACAATTTGTAATGTATGTGTACTGTGTGACTTTAACTTTTTTGAATTTATATTATTTGGCGCAACTTTGTAGCTTTAGAAATGAAATAAAATAACATAATCATATTTAATCTATTCATCTAGTACTAAATTAACAATTATCAATGAAACCCTAAGTTATACAAGTCCTTCTCGTTTCTTCCAATCATCTTTTAATTTTGACATTTTTTGTTTTTTTGATGCATTTCTTTTAAATTTCTTTTCCTCGATTCGTTTTTTCTGTGCAGCTACACTGTCAGGTCCATTGATCATGTCATCTAGTTTGGCAATCAAGAGCTCTCTTGCTGCCTTTCTATTTTCATCTTGACAACGGTTTGTGTGGCACTTTATTACGGTACCTGAAAAAATATTTTTTTAAATAAATAACATGTGACTATCATTCACTGTTATATTTGAGACAATGTTATAAGGTTTTCAGTACCTTTGAGATCTGAAATTTTATATACTTTGACAATTTCAAAATATGCAATAAAACAAATACTTAATTTTATGTCTAGAAAACCCATTGGAAATGAAATTGAAATAATAAACATTAATATTACACAAATGATAAAATGTTATTACCTGTTGGAATATGTGTAAGCACCACACAATTAGAATTTTTGTTAACAGCAGACCCTCCGGGGCCACTGCCTCGCACAAATCTCTCAGACAAATCACTCTCATTAACTGTTGGTACTTTGGAGAAATCTATCGTATGTTTCAATGCTACTGCTAACCGAGGACTAAAGTATCGAAGATGTTTAGTTAGAAACATTTCACACAACTGTACCTTTCCGAAGCAAAGCTTCTCCTTTCTGAAAAGATTTTGAATTTTTTGTATGAAAAGAATACTGGTTATACATAAATATAATAAGAATTACGTAAGGAAACCAAAGTACCTGGTAAGCAAAAGATATCTTCTCTGGGTCTGTTAAAGTTTCGTTATTTTTGAATTCGATTTTAATTTTTCTCCTGAAATATCCTGGGTCCGTAAGTTTTAAAGAGTTAGAATAAATTAATAGGTTTTTGTATAATCTTAAAACCTCAGCCCTAGAAACTTGCATAATTTCGGCAAAATGTAAATAATATTTACAATGTCGTTTCCAGTCCTTAGAGATTACACATCTGATTGATAATAGTAATTTTGATATAAATAATTGCTTTACAATTATATTTTAACCATTACCTTTTTAACTGTTGAATTTAACAATTTCGTTATTTATTTTGATTTATTTTTAGGTTAGGAAGAGTTGGGAAAAGTAGGCATGAAATGAAATCGAACTTCAAAAAATCGATATTGGATTTTAATGAAAAAAAAGATAAATCGATTTGTATGGAAATTCATCATATTTTTAGGCATTTCCAATACATAAATAGACGTTTATACCTAAATCGTACGATAAATTTACGACTTGATGGTAAAACCATGAGGCACTGCTGGACGTTTTTTTTCATTGACATATCAGATGTGGGCATGTGAGTCCTCAAGAATCAAATTAAAGTTACCTTTATTTTCTTTTCAAGCAATGATAACTAGCAATTTAGCTGAGATGTAGTGGTATATTTTATTTAGTACTTTAGTTATGGAAATGAAATAAAAATACTGAAATAAAAAATAACATTGAAATATCCAATTTTATTGGTTCTCAAATCTCAAATGTAATCTCATAATTGCTTAATATTTTTAATTAGGGACATTAATATATGAAGTCCTCAAATTGTTCTCAATAAGATAGTTACACTACCATACCTAAAAACGATTTAAAATTTTAAAAATTTGAGCCCTTTTACTCTTCCATGATTGATTTATATTCTAACTGATTTTGACACATTTTTAAAAACACCCTGTATTTTTTGTCATGATATAATCTCGTGTTCGCGTTCGGTTGAATAACGTCAGCCATTCCGCCCATATTTTGTATTGCTTCTTGAACATTCTGGAAATATTGAGAAGCACAAGCTCCCAATATAGCTGATCCGAGAAGTACAGAATCCTTTTCGTGTGGTTGTAGTATCGGTAAACTAACAGCATCCGCTTGTATTGAAACAAACAATGGGTCCTTCGTAATACCGCCACAAACTAACAAGGATTTGAATGGCTTATAGCCAGCTTGTACTAAAGCGTCGATTATGTGTCTCGTTCCATACTGAAAGAAAAAAACGTTTTATTCAAATTTCTATCTCTACTGGTTTTAACGGGAATAACCTTATAATATCTCTAAAGTAAATTAATTCTTATTTTGTGCTTGCACAACTGCGTATAGCTACCCTCCAAAAATGGTTCATGTATTGTAATTGAGTGTGGATACTTATCCGGATGGCAATGCAACGTATTCGTCGTCTGGATCCGCTTATAGATTTTGTATGAACTACGTACATTTGATCAGATTTTAATACAAAAATTGTCGACTTGGTTGTGGTTCAACACAACCTCGCCGTTCGTCTTGGCAATCAAGTACCGTCGATTGAGCTACCAACTACAAGCCTCCATTAAGTTGTTTTTAAATTGCATGATTACCAAAGAGTTGACTCAGTGTTATATAATGAAAAAGCTTACCGATAGAGCTTGCAAAGTAGCAAGATAAAGGACAGCCAAATTTTCTACATCAGAGTTCATTGTTAAACCAGTGATAATCCCTCGCATGGTAGGGTCAGCTATAGGCGATCTATTGCCGTGGAAATCCGGCCACACATGCACATCTTTAGTCAAGAAATTTATGTCACTGAGGTCCTCTTTTTTTGCCATTTCTAATAAAACATCTTTTAAGTAGTGTCTGATTCTGAAATGAAAAAAGCCGTGGTTAATTTTCGTAGTTCGTTTTCGCAGAAGATCTCAATACCAAGTTATGCACATGATAGACTGAGATTGTTTAACAAGTTGTGATATTTTAATAACCGGAAAGACCAAAACCTTGGCTATCAAACATATTATAAAAAATAAACTGCAATAATAATTATGTGCTAATTTTCAGTTGAGATTTTTAAATAATTTTGTACTATACTCACTCCCTAGGTGATTTATTCTCAGACAAGATAATACCAGCCGGATGAGTCTTGATAATATGGTCTAATAATATTCCTGAGGCACTCTGACCTGCTTCATTTAACCACATGTTAGGAACCATTGCACTGTAGTATGGGCCCCAGACACCTTCCACTGAAAGTGGTTTATTATTGACAGCCATATGACATGTTGATGTACCACAAATGAGACTAAGACGTGATGACTGATCACTGTCAATGCCATCACCTTTAGCTCCGATCATACCAAGACCTCCTGCATGAGCATCTATTATTGATGTTGCTACTATGGTTTCTGTCTTTAAGCCTAGAACATTGGCTACCTCCTCAGTAAGTGTTCCGCAACATTCACCAGGCATTAAGACTTTGTTACCAATCTTTTTGTAGTTCTCATCAGCCAAATCGCTTAAACCAATCTGATTTAAATAGTCAATGTTCCATCCTTGTTTATTTTCTGAACATTCATAATTCCATTTACAAACTAAAGAGCAAAGTGACCGAGTCATTGAACCTGTAGCTTTCCAAGTCAAAAAGTCAGGAAGATCAAAGAAGTATCCAAATTCTTGCCATTTTTCTGGCATGTTATTTTTCAACCATAATAACTTTGGCATTTCCATCTCTAAACTTACTTTTCCACCCACATATTTGAGCACTGAGTGTTTTGTTTTATTGATTGTATCTGCTTCATTTTGTGCCCTGTGATCCATCCACATTATTATATTTTGCTCATTACTATTGGAGTCACTCACAGCAGTGCTATTAAAATTTTTGTCTAAGGCCACCAGGGAGCAAGTGGCATCAAAACCAATACCCTTGATGTTTGATGAATCTGTTCCGCTAACAACATCCTGTAAAATAATATGTTGAAAAATATCAATCTTTAATCAATAAGGGAAGTTGAACTTACTGCAGATATATTTCTTTAAGTTGCACTTATAATCAAGTGGACCTACACCCATTGCAAATCAAAAAACTTTAATAATTAAAGTGTTTACTCACTTTGATAACTTCTATAGTGCAGTTCCAGATATCCTCTGATGATTGTTCGTAGAAGTTTAATTTCGGTTTCCATATCTTTATTGCTCGCACTGAGGTTTTAAGTACGTGACCTTTATTGTCAACAAGCGCAGCGCGAACACTGCTCGTTCCAACGTCCACACCAATAAAATAAACCATAACGAGATCGCTTAACAAAATATAGCACCTGAAAGTATTCAAACGTATTTCATTCTACTGTTTTAGACTTAAAACTTCTATCGAAATCTATTTACACTTCATACTTACCTACTATATAATGTTGTTAGCTTCAAAACACATCTTTATTTGTCCCAACTCCCAAGCTTGTACAACAATGATAAGATTGGCCTTGGAAAGTTTGATTCAAGATAAATATTTTCAATATACAAGAGCATTCTGTCTGGTCTCGAATCGCCACTCACCTTGCAAGATAACCTTCTATAATAATTATCTATTTGCAAGTTTTTAAAACGAAATAACGAAATACGTAGAAATAAAAAGAATCTCATCATCTACTCATTTTTTTAATGTAAATATTAAAGTTTTAGGTAAAACACAGTGGTACCGAAAAAAATTAGATTATTTTCAAATTTACCGCCAGTTACTATTTTTTTCAATTGTTTAGAAGTTCTGGTTACAACATACAATTGTGACATCCAAAAACTTTTAAAACTAAAATCACTTAATTTTCTCACTTTAGTCTATTTAATCTGTGGATTGAAACTGGAACCATGATCTACTCTGTTTTATGAATTAAAAAAAATGATATTTACAAACAAATAGGTTACAATAATTGTATTGTAAATTGTTTAATTTTAAATAAAACTTGCATTCAAACCAATAAAATACCAATGGATTTTTAAACGCTTTTAAAGTTCTAGTTCCTTTGCATTTTAATTTCAAGACTAATAAATCTAGTGAAATTTGGCAATGGTTCGTTTTAAAAATAGGTAAGTTTTCTTTTAATCTGTTAGTAAAACCACGCGGCCTTACATATGTAGCTCGTAGACTTTACATGTCCTTATTATCATTATCTTCTATCCTACTAAAAATAAAGTTCTCTCAAATGTAATTTTAGGTTATAATCGTATGTTCAGCACCTAATCTATCATTTGGTACTTTCATAAATCAAAGTAGTCCATACTGTATGGTTATCAACCATTAAAATCTAAGCCTTTTTTTGATACAGGTATATTACAGTGGAGATTGTATGTTCAACAGTTCCAGAAAAAACACCTTTACAGCTAAAAACCAGCATTTTTCATAGCACAGTTCTGCATAAAGTGCAACAAATGCATGGTGACTTTGGAGTAGCAGCAATAAAGTCCGGATTTTTGACTAAATATTGTAATGAGGTCACAAGGATGGCTATTATAAGAGTAAGACATGGACCTCACAGATTTGTAACAAGCTCTTTACCTTTCATTAAAACTATAGGAAATTTGGATGTAAGATTAAACACACTACATGTTGGGGCTACATTAAGACACACTTTTAAGTTTATACAGAAATATCAAAGAGCATATTTGGATGCAAGATGGGCGACTCTGAAAACAGATGAAGAAAGGAAACAATTAGAAAAAGCTGTAAAGGATTTCACAAAAACAGATGTCAAAATAAATATTGAAAATATTACATGAAATGGTGTTTTCATTGTACTAACTCTATCTGCTGTAAAATAAACTAAAATTAAAGTTAAATATTTTAGGCAACAAAAAACAAATTTATTTAAACAAAATTTTATTTTATACAAATTTTTAGCACCAATTTGTTTTTCCAAAAGATATAGACATTCATTTTATAAATTTTTTGGCCTTTTCCATATTTTAACATAAAATTATTCTCATCTATTAACACCATTTATGGCAATAAAAATCCTAAATATTACTTGTCCCATCTCAGTGTGTATACAAATATAATCCTTTTCTTAAACTATTCTCGAAAATAGGTACTTGTTGGTGATTCCACTTGTGACAATAACTAGTGACAATATTATTCACAATAGTAAAAATGTCTGATAAATGCTTTTTATATCCATGACGTTTAAGTGTCTTGCACAAGTATTGTATGAACACAGTTCCTTTTGTCAAATGTCTTAGTGCTTCATAATCGGGTGCTGTTGCCCAATACACCAAGAAATCAGATTTCTTTATAAAAGGAATAACCGGACCTGAATCAGTAGAGAAAAGACTTTGATTTTCATTAACTTGACATGCTTGTATTATAAGAACTTTAGGTATGCCATGTAATTTTTTTGCATCTTCAGAATCAAGTAGTTTTTGTATGTCTTCAACTTTAACTTTTACTGAATCTGCAGCAAAAATATGTCCGCGCACACCATGAGACAAAATACATAACATAAATATACTATCATCATCATGGACATTGTGTTTAATATTATGTTTTATGAATTTAATCATCTCATCATGATCTAAATCAGATTGGCTATTCACAGCAAACTTGAATGAAGACATGGTTTTTTCCAAAGCAATTTGGTCTCTGGTTGAACCAGTTCTAGTCTGTAAAGGCTCTGTTTGTTGGTTTAATTCTATGCTTTGTTGTGAAGGGTAAAAATTTTCCTGGTTTATGATTAAGCATAATCCTAATCTGTCCTTGTTTTTGATTTCATACACATCTTCCATATTATACTTTGTTTTGTCAGATTCAAAATCTATTGTGTCATTTATTTGTAATTTTTCAAAGTTTTCCTGTATATCCATAAAGTCATCAATATCCAACTTGTCTTTTAGGGTGGGTTTATGACTTGGTATATTCACTGCTTGTTCATTTTGTGATAGTACTCTGTCTATTTTACACTTTTCAAAGCTGTTAGTCATTGTCTCATTTGTTAATTTGCTCTGTAATACTTTTAAGTCTAAAGCTAGTTTCTTTAATCCATCAAAATTTTCAATTATTTTTATAAATGTCACCATATCTACTCCACTATGATTTCTTTGGCCAGTTTCAGAGTGATTATTAACTTTTATGAATTTTCTTGACATAAGTTCAAGTAATATAATTTCACATGTATTGTATTCGCTTACATCTATTTGGTATGTAAACAAGGATTTTGTTAATTTTAATAAATTTTGTGTATCCATTTCTTCACAAATTTTATATAATATTTTTCTAATTGGATCTACATACATGCTTATACCTGGGTATTCTGATTGATAATGCTTTTGAAGAGTTGGAACATCAAAACCAATTTTTCGAACTTTATTGAACAGTTGACAAATCAGAAGAGACTCCAAGAATTCATGTTTCCAAGTTGGTTTCGTTTTTGAATGTTGATACCAGTCGTGAAGTAAATTCATATTTGTATCGTGCTTTTCTGAAATTATCCTTTGATATGTTAGTAGCTTCTGTAATGCCGTATCGGGAACGTCGTATAGTAGAAACACAAGAGACACCATGTCATAAGGATCATTTTGTAATTCCCTTTCAATTTCAGATACCACATCTACGTTGATGAGATTACTGTGCACAATTTGTTGATCTAGAGCGGCCCGTTGATCTAATGCATCTGATCGAAGCATTTTCTACAGGTTGAATTCTTTATCCTGATTAGTGATATGATTCTTTTAATTGTTAAACTATTTGTAAATTTATTTTCTCAGATTTGAGAGGAAAAATCAAAAAAATCCCCTGTTTTTGTTTTCGAACTACTGTCAGCTTATGTCACTTGTCAAGTCTTTTTTTTTCATTCAACATTCCAAACATGAACTCAGACCTGTGACTCAGACAAATTATTCATTTACCTATTTAATTTTAGACATACATTTTATAAGGAACTTGATGAAGTACCTAAATACCATTGCAACTGTAACTGTAAAAAATGTTCATGGTAAGGATTAGGGAAAGAAGCTGTAAACAAATTATTTTAAGAAAAATGGAGATCTCATATATATATGTATGGTCTGTGAATGGAGATATCGATTATACTCTTTTCTTTTAAAAATCGTGTTGTTGTTTTTTTTGCATTTTTCAACTAACTAACTCAAGCATTGAAAAATTGAAACCGTAGTGTAAAAATCTCTTTTGAATCTCATTTATTTCCTAAATAAAAATCTGAGAAAAAAATGTGTTTAGTGCATTTTCTGTTTTACTATTAGGTTCCACTTTTAGACCAAATTTCAAAGCGCATTCCAATATTTAATAGAAATAAAACCTCTGAGCAGCCTTCACAGGCCATACAATAATATAATATGAGAGCAGTCTCTGAATTCGTCATAGACCAGAACTAGTCTAACTCTAAATGATAGATCTGAATCGATTGAGTTTTCAATCGATTTAATAAAATATGTCTGCAATGTTATCTCTGGGTCTTCGATGTTCGACTTTCCTTCGTCACGGTCATCCCTAAAATTTGATTATCTATGCTTGACGGGAGGAGTTGGTCGAGTGCATCTGTATTTTAATTATTAATTTTAAATGTGAATTTCCTAAAGAATCTTGACTTTCACAGCCATGACAATAATAAATCTAACTTTGTTATTAAATTAATTTCAAAAAAATGTTCATTACCAAACGTAAAACCCATTATTAATCCGTGAAGTCAGTATTGACAAGCAGGTATGTATACAACCCAACCAAATGAAAATGTTATTCTATTGACTCTCTCGGTTACCAAATAACATCTTTACAATTTATCAGTATTATAGTGATCAATACCTATAATTTTCGTAATCATACATTTACTAATTCATTTTGTCTTGTTTCATTAATTTCTTTCAGGTTAAAATGTCTAAACGGGGAGCCGATGAAGGCGGCAACGGCAGTAGCCAGCCACCAATCAAGAAAGTTCACTTTGAACCTCATCTTATTGGACCAGTTTCCACTCTTGAAGAGATGGATATTAAAGTTTTACAATTTCAAAATAAAAAATTAGCACAGGTATACAATATTATTGTAAAACCAAATCCTTACATCCAGAATATGATCAGTTACTTTATCCTGTTGTTGTATTGTACATTTTCAGAGTTAAATTTAGAGGAATTACCATGAATTGTAATGTAAATTTATTGCTCACCGTGATCCCATTGTATAACTTAAATACATTATTCCATCTGAATTCAGTTTTGTAAATGTGTTTTTGTCACATTTTCCTGTGGGTCTTTATAACTTTGAATTGATAAAATATGGTTTTGATGACAAAATTTGTATGTTGCAGAGAATAGAACAGCGACACAGATGTGAGGCTGAGTTGAGAGCTAGAATAGAACAACTTGAAAAACGACAAACACAGGATGATGCTGTGTTGTGTGTAGTAAATCGTTATTGGAATCTCTTAAATGAAGACATCAGAGTCTTATTACAGCGTTTTGATGCAGAAACAGCTGATGAATCTGAAAATAAAAGTAAATATAAAAAATTATAAATGGTTAAAAGTTGTGATTGTTGCAGATAATCTGCAAGTATAATATGAAAAATTATGAATACTTTTTGTATGTAATCATCCAAAACTGAATAGTAATGGATGAATGATATAGATATAAAAATGTATTGATTACAAATTATTTCCTGCAACATTAATAGATTCATGTCACACTTTTTGATGGTTACAGTTTATGTTATTTGCTATTGTTTATCCATTCTACATGAGTTTCACACTAATTGATTTGACAAGGTGTAAACCCTATGTTATATGCTTGTATCCATTACATTGAGTTTATTCCTTCAATCTTTATTATTAAAGCTGCAATTAATTGTAATTACATATTAAGTGAATTTATGAAAATGAAATAGAAAGAAAAAGCATTTAATCAACACGCACATAGAGAACATTCATATTATTATAACATCAAATGTTACAATCCTTTCTAGTTCATTTTTTGGCTAATCTTAACAACAAGGTTATTCTTTAAGTATTAACATTAAATTTATTATTTTAAGACGAAAATGAGGCCACAACATCATTTCTGATGCAACTATCAACATGGGACAAAGAGGAATTAGATGCACAACTAGCCAACAGAGTACAAGTTAGCAAGAGGGCTGTCGCTAAAGTATTACAAGCATTTGATCGTTTGCAGCAGAGAAATGATAAAATATGGCGTGCCATTAAAGGCGACTCAGAAGGTAACAAAGGAATTAATTAAGTTTGATATTTGATATGTAGGAAGGAACTTAAATTAATTTAGTTTTCTTTGATATAAATGTTTTTTTTTATGGTACATTCATATTCCAATTTAATATTTTAAAAAAAATCACATCATCTGAACATTTTATAAGCTTCAATTTACTTTTAAGTCACAACATTATGGATTAAAATGCAGCTCTTATGTGTTAATTTGTTCTACTAGTCACTACATTTTTAATTAACATCTCAGGCTGATTCATTTTCTAACATAAGATTATCACACATTTTTATAAAAATACAATTGATTTATTATTTATTGCAGTGTAATAAATACAATTTATCTATTTATCTCTTGGAAATTTAGAAACTTGTAGTTCTTGTTGCTTTATCCATTTCTAAGAGATTAACATGTGTGCACAGACGGTGGCGCAGCGCCGTCTCTGGACGCGACAGTGCGCGCCGCCAACGAGGAGGTGACGGCCGAGAACAGGCGGCTGCAGGGACTGTGCACGGCGCTCCACGAGGCGCACCACGCCATGACGCTGCGGGTCGCCGCGCTGCACGACTCGCTCAACAGCAGGGACACTGAGAACGCGGAGCTTAAGAACCAGATTGACGATCTGCAGTATGAGTTGATGAAGGTACTTTGGTATTGTGTGGAATTTTCTGTCAACTATGTGCTGATCCTCCATTGAAAAACATGAAAACCATCTGTTACTATCAATTTGTCTTTCATTAAATACAAATAATTTCAAATAGTTAATGTTGGTTAATTCGGTTGTGTTAAGTGAGCTCATGTCTGAGCCTTGGCGCAGATTTGTGATATAGGGGGATGGTTACAATAGATCCGCAAGGATCACAGTGACCTGATGGGCAACCTGTGCCCATCGCCCCGAATCTTTCTTAATAATTATAATAAGTAAGTTAAGTGAACTAAAACTCAACAAACAATATTTCGAAACTTCCTAACACAGGTCCGATCCCGAAACGACAAGCTCGAGAATCACCTAGCTGAAGCGATAGAGAAGCTGAAGAGTTACCACCAGTCTGGCGTGAACACCGCACCGACCGCGCCCGCGCACTCGGGCGCCGCCGCCGCCAAGCTGGAGGACATCGCGGCCGAGCTGGAGGAGCAACGCGAGCTCGCCAACAACAGGCTGGCGGAGCTGGACCGGCTGCACCGACAGCATCGCGACACGCTCAAGGAAGTCGAGAAACTTAAAATGGATGTAAGTCAATTTCATTCTTAGGTATAAAGTTTTCATTTAGATGTTTTTATACTTAGTAAGTTTTGTAAAATGCTAATTTCAGTTACGATTTTTTTTCTCAGAAGGGTTCTCTGTAATTTAATGTTAGAGACCATGTACAGACATAGGACATCGTAGAATGTCTGCAAAATTATTTTTTGTGTGCACTCCATTGAAGTGTACTTTTATATACAGGGTGGGTTTGTAACTTTCGACTAGTTGAAGTGGGTTGAAAGTATAACAGTTTCCGAAAATAGAAGTGGTTCTAAGTTGTATTTCGACAGGCTATTCAACCCACTTTAGCTGGTCCAAAGTTACAGATCCACCTGTAAAAGTCAATTTCTAAGTCACTTAAACTATTACTAAACGGGTTCTTACCACGATTATTTTTATTTGAGAGGTCCCGATATTTCAGCACTGTTTCAAGCGCCATGATCACGGGAAGACTGAAGAACTGCGGGTAGGTCATTTAAGAGCAGACAAATCTGTCTACCCTCTTTCTCGTTCGTTTACCGGTACCACTAGAACTCGAACTCACATTTCGACATACCACACTGACAGTATCGGCTGCCGTCTCAAAACTAGATTTTTTGGCTTTATTTTCGTCTAACACTGGATTCCACATACAGGATAGTTTGAAGCCGTCACCCCGATTAAAAGTGCTATTCCTCGAAATTTCAATAGCTTCCTTAACCAGTCTTGGTATGTAACGGCGTTCAGATGACAAAACCCTGGCTTTGTGAAACTGCATCCAGTGATTCGTCCCTGAGTCCAGCACATGCTCAGCGATTGCTGACTTATGGGGTTCAGATTTGTCTGCTCTTAAATGACCTACCCGCAGTTCTTCAGTCTTCCCGTGATCATGGCGCTTGAAACAGTGCTGAAATATCGGGACCTCTCAAATAAAAATAATCGTGGTAAGAACCCGTTTAGTAATAGTTTAAGTGATGTAGATAACCGCGAGTGTTTAAAGAAATCAATTTCTAAGTTTCAATTATATGTTAAAATATTTTTTTTTATTTCAGATCCGCCAGCTACCTGAATCAGTTATAGTTGAAACAACAGAATACAAATGCTTGCAGAGTCAATTTTCAGTTCTTTACAATGAGTCAATGCAAATGAAAACGGCCTTAGATGAAACACGACTACAGTTACAGAACGCTAAGAACTTACACATGCGACAAATTGAAATGATGGAGGTACGATCCTTAAAAATATTAAATTATTGAATTCAAATCTGGAATAGTTTTCCTCATAAAAGTGTATCAATATGCATCATAAGTCTCCTTTTCCTGTAATAATAGTAATAAATCAATTAACAAATTACATTGTTTTAAAAATATAGCCAAATTCATACAATTTATGTTTCTGTAGCATATTAGTTTTTTTATTTAAAATAGATATGATGAATAATGTATGTGAATGATATTCCTTTAATTTTTAAAAATTTACAAGAAGAAATTATCAATAACACTAACCTAAATTATTCTATTATAGAGTGAAGAATTATCCCGTCAAAAAGCTCTCCGTGCAGAAATGATTCAGCTGGAGGATGTACTGGGGCAGTTACGCAAAGAATATGAGATGTTACGGATTGAGTTTGAACAGAACCTGGCTGCCAACGAACAAACGGGACCCATCAACAGGGAGATGAGACATCTCATCACGTCTCTGCAGAATCACAACCAACAGCTGAAAGGCGAGGTACATCGTTATAAGAGAAAATACAAGGACACCAGTCAAGAATTAAATAAGGTTAGGTTAAGATCATTAGAGTTCTAGTAATTGTTTAGTCCTTATTTGAATTTCAAATTAACAATAAATTTAATACAAAATTTTTCAATATACACAATAGCAGACATGTTTTTAAATTTGTTTAGTGTGCTCGTATTGTTTCTCGTTAAAAACTATACATGAATTACTTAAAATGTGTTATTTTCGTTTACATGATATAATATTTTCAGGCTCGTAAAGAGGTAGAGGAAGCAAATGCTCGTAGTGGTGAACGCGGCGATGATAAATCACTTGTTGTTAAGAAAGAAGAACCTGATCCAGAGGTAATTATTATTATATCTTACTAGCTGGCCCACGCAACTTCGTCTGTGTCACATAAGTGAATTTTCTCACCGTCTAAACCTTCCCTGGACTTCTGCGAATATTTCAAGACTAAAATTAGCCAAATCGGTTCAGTCGTTCTCGAGTTTTAGCGAGACTAACGAACAGCAATTCATTTTTATATATAACAAGATTTCAGCGTATGTTCGTCCATTCAAGTGATAAAAGTTATTTCAATATTATATTATGGATTTTGTCTACTTATTTTTACTGTTATGTACTATTTTGTACTGTTTTATATTCAAGGACATTTTTTGCTGTTTACCGGTAATGTATACAGCTCACTTGCGTTTGAAACTATAAAATCATCCTGATTTTAAAAAGATTTATTCACCACTGAATCGGATATTTCATAAAACCTTCACGTCAATACTCTTATAACTTCAATACATACATTAAAAATTAAAATCAAGCTTTCATATCCAAATTTTTATTTGTGAATTGGTTCATGATTGTGAAACAACAGTGGTAGCCTTTAGTTTATAATTACAATAAGTACAACACAATTACATGCGGTTTACACACATGCATACATACTTAAATATGCACATACTTCAAAAACCTGTACGCTTTGATTGTTTAAAATTACTGTAAAGTTATGGTCGTCTGGACAACGCTGGCGATAGTGGGGTGTCACTACTTTTGTTGTTCACGTTTTTTATGACCCAAATTATAGTTTTTAAATCTTTATGTACTTTTAATTTGTTGCCAGGGTGAAGAGGGCGGGTGTAACAGTGCGGGCGAGAGTAAGATCCCTCTGTCGAAGGACCACGGCCGCGCCAAGCTGCAGGAACAAGAACAAATTATTAAGGAACTCAAGCAACAACTCAAGTAAGCACCAGAATACCAGAATAATCATATATTCTAGAGTCAAAACATAGTTTTAAATAAATTAGGATGGTGAAAATATAAATTCGATTATATTTGGCACAATCTTTATCAGCACTAATTTACACCAGTCATCATTTTTCAGTTTTGGATTTCAATAAATTCGTTCTCTGACTTATAGCAATACAATTGACACTCAGGTTTCCAGTTGTTTGCTATTAATATCTTCTTGAAATTTCGATTTCAAATAATTATAAGTCCATTTAAATAATATCAATATTTCTCGCCTATTTCCACAGGAAAGCGGTGAACGAACAGAAAGAGTTGAAGTTACTATTGGACATGTACAAGGGAGTGAGCAAGGAGCAGCGCGACAAGGTGCAGCTGATGGCCGCCGAGAGGAAGGCGCGCCAGGAACTAGAGGACCATCGACAGAAGGCCAAGATGGCGCAGGTCGGTTCATACAATAAATAGTCTGACTAGTAGTACCTAGTAGTCAGGACTGTACAACATGAATGATATCAAGTTACACAAAATCAAAAATACAGGGTGTTACTTTTTCAAATTTTGTTAGAAGAAATTATGAAAATCTCTAAATGATGATGGTTCAATACCAAAAATAAGACGATGTTTTCATTTAGCTAACAGCTTAAAATATTCGCAAGTAGTTTCCCATTATTGTCACATAGCCCTGGTACACCTGTAAATGAGTTTGTGTCGAGTTCTTTAGTTTTTAAAGAAATTAAGTTTGGAACTGGGAATAAATTCATTTATTTTATTATTTTGTTTATAATAGGAGAGTAAACGCGAGCGTCGCATGGCTGACGAGGACGCGCTTCGTAAGATCAAGCAGCTGGAGGAACAGAAATACGAGCTGCAGAAACAGCTGTCCTGTGCTCGACCCAACGCAGACACCATGCATCCCTTCTCCAGGCCCTTCGCCGGATCACCGGTGAGAATCATAACCTGACATCAATTAATGCTCTGTTCTTTACTATTGCTCTATGTGAAACTTGTAATACGACTCCAACAAAGTTTCATTAAACATTTAACAGTACTATGGAGTGGTTATGAAAGTATTGTTGCGTTAAATGTTGAACACTCCTGAGGAAGAGGAATAGAAAGACAACAAAGCATTTATCAAGCAGTATTTTATATTGCCTAGAAGATATCTGTAGACAGATGGATTGATGACAGTATCAATTATGGTCTGTTTTATTACTATAAATCAACCACCTACTTAGCTTACTTCATAACTTTTATACAATTTAAAACCGTCTCAAAACTGTAAAATTTCTGTACCAGGATTTTTTCTCAACTTAATAACAATACTTGTACTGATGAAGTAAGTTGTTGTTGTTGTTGTAAGTTAAGTACTTGTACTCATGAATTTTCATATTTTCAGGAAGAAGAAGCTCTGTTAAATGAGATGGAAGTGACGGGTCAAGCGTTCGAGGACATGCAGGAACAAAACTCGCGGCTCATTCAGCAGCTGCGGGAGAAGGACGATGCTAATTTCAAACTAATGTCAGAGAGAATAAAGGCTAATTCGTTACATAAGTTATTGAGAGAAGAAAAACAATTATTACAGGAACAGGTACCGTAGTTTTAAATATAGGGTAGATATTAGTGTAGGGTCATATTGATGGGATTTTCTTAATTATATGCATGGAAAAACGTGCTTCAGATTTTTCAAAATTGTTTTGAGTTTTATGAAGTTAAAATGAACACAACTTTAAAATTGATTACTAAACTGAAGGATTCATCATTTGGGATGATGTTAGCAGAAAATTTATGAACAATTGTATTTTTCCTAGTAAAATGTATGTGCTATTTTATACAACAAAATAAGGTTTTGTCATGTTCACTATACAGGGTGTTATACAAGCACTCCCGAAAACGAAAACAAATGATAATGTTGTTGTCAAAATATTCTGATCGTTTTTTAGTATTTTGATATGCATAGAGCTCTTCTAGTCTCTATGCAGTTCGGGAGTGCTCGCACAACCATACCGCAGAACGATTTAATATCCTCGAGTGTCGTGTATTGCAGGTGATAACTCGTGATCAGCAGATCGAGTCCATGGGCGCGGTGGCGCGGCGTCTCGAGGAGAAGGAGCGGCTGCTGCAGGCCACGCTCTCTGCCGTCGAGAAGGAGCTGCTGCTGCGACAACAGGCCATGGAGATGCACAAGCGCAAGGCCATCGAGTCCGCGCAGTCCGCTGCTGACCTCAAGCTGCATTTAGGTACTTTATTGGACTGATAAAACTTAAATTGGAAAGCTATTTAAGTAACAGTTACGAGATAACCCTGAGTAAATATGGTGTAAAGTCGAGCCAGAAATCTGAATGTATTTTAACAATACTATTGTTCTTATAATTTCAATCATAATCACTTGATTTATCTAACTACTGTGAAGGAATTACAATTATCCGATAAAATATAAAAGAAAAATATTGAATGCTTCTGCCACCTAAGGTTTTAAAATGTATAATCCATTTTAACAGAGAAATATCACGCACAAATGAAGGAGGCGCAACAAGTCGTAGCCGAGAAGACGAGCGCACTCGAAGCAGAAGCTTATAAAACAAAAAGACTCCATGTACGTATTGCAAATTCCAAATTATGTTTTTTATATCAAGCTATTAATTTAAATTCAATTATATTTAGCGAGGTTTTGTATGTAATAATCTGTACAAATTTTTTAGGAGGAGCTTGCAATATTGCGACGTAAAGCGGAGAGGATGAAGAAAATGGAGCAAGCCGGCAGCAGTATGGACGAGGTGCTGCTCGAGGAGATACGCGAGTACAAGGAGACTCTCACCTGCCCCTCCTGCAAGGTACACTATACATTTTATAATTTATGTACATTAGGGTTATCGGGACGTAATGGTTCCAGTCAAGAAGCTTTTTGATATTAATGTTTATAACACATTCATTCATATTGTTGATATTGGTACATAGGCTGACAATATGCGTTAGATGCACTGAACTTAAATTGTAAGTGTCTTTGGTTAATAATCGCATGAACAAGATGCGTGTACAAGGTAACCTATTTCCTCTTTCTAGTAAGTGGAAATAGTGTGTCGGTGCAAAGTGTCATTTACCCCAAAACGTTGCCAAGTTACATACCTACCTATACTTATTGTCTGTTTGTTCGCAGGTGAAACGCAAAGACGCGGTGCTAACGAAGTGTTTCCACGTGTTCTGCTGGGATTGTCTCCGCACGCGCTACGAGACGCGACAACGCAAGTGTCCCAAGTGCAACGCCGCCTTCGGAGCCAACGACTACCATCGCCTCTACCTCTCCACGTAGAGACGACATCACACGCGCACTCTACCCTACTCTACCCTGGCGGTACTCTGTCTACGCTTCCTGCCCACCGAACCACCGCGGATCCAGCCTTCAAAAAGGTAGTGCATAATCAAACGACGCGAAAATCATCTAGTTGTATTACGACTGTTCATGGACCTTACATACGGTCGATGATACTTGGGTTCGGACTGTAAGGTAAATCGCCCAGTTCTCGACATGTTCAACTACATGACTGAATGCGCCATTCGGGTTGTGATTCCCATTATAGTTGATCCATCGAAAGTTTGCTGAGCATGGGCTTTGAAATGGAATGCTGAGACTAGTTGAAACGACTTATAGTGCACTTGTTGAGTCAGATAAGTCTTCTTATCACGTTTAATTATAGTATTATGATTAGAGAAATCGAACAATATCGCATAATGACTGAAAGTTGAAACCCGCGAGACGATAAGTCGGTTTTTATTTTGTAAATATTAAGGCGAATAACTTGACAAATGATTATCGATTCAGTACTTATTCATTGATATTTTAATTGTGTATGCCTTGAATTTGAACTGTTAATAGCTTGTTTTATGATTCATTATATTGAATGAATCCCATCGGCGTAGTGACTGAAACGTGAATGAACTAACTTGCCGAGAAAACAATGAATTTAATAAATATTTATGTATTTTAGATCTTATATTCCAATAGTTTTATATTCCTGTTGATTCGTCTGCGCTTTGTGTGAATGTAAACAGTGTTTATGACTGTAATGAGTAGTGGGTTTAACGTTATAATTCTTACTTCGATCTCGCACTTAGTGTCAATGAAGCATTTTCACTTATTGAATTATTAGGAACAGAAAGTGGATTTTAGAATGTAAACAAGTTCTGTGGAAATAATCTGAGAATACCTGTAAGTGAATAATTTTATTTATATTTCACTGAAATAGTTATTATTTCTAATTTAAGCTAACGTTTAAAACACTTTCTGATTTTAGCATTATTAAATTTAGATAACAAGCATTAACTATAACCCATAGTCCACACATACCTAATGATGTCCCAAGTTTGTGAGGACAAGCATTCACATCAACATTAAAACACGAAGAAATCATCTACATATTTTAGTCTGAAAATTTTTAAATAATTATAGTTTTTGTTGTGAAAACAAACTATTTCCTATAAACATAGATGCCCATTAATTATTGTATATTTTCACCTGGAGATGATTATTTAAGATAAACTAAAAATCAAGGGAACAATTTATTTGACAGTATTTAGTTTATTATTTATAAGCACGACGTGTGTACTCGTGTTCTTGTTAAGTTTAAGTATATTATTGTAATATTATTAATTGTAGGGCATTATACGGCTCGCGTGTGTCGCCTACAGCTGTAATAATTATTTTTAAGTAGGTAAATTTTATAACGACATGCTTTTTTTCTTATTATCTATTATGGTTTACGTCTACTTTCGAAACAAATTACACGTTTATACTATTATGTATAGTGTAAATAATTAATAGAAAATAGTTAACGAGACTTTAATTTTCGAATAAGTAAAAGTGAAGTAAAATTATTTTTTGTTAAAAATAGTATTTACTTTTTGAAAAACTAATTCGTATCTCAATCAGACGACTGTGTCACTATATTTTATAAATAATAATTTACTTGTATTCGTAATAATGTGCAATGAGACTTGAATTTGTCATTAACTTTATCTCATTTTCTAAAGTTGTAAAATGTTTAAACGAAGTTTAAAATTAAATTGTCGAATGTATTGAATATGTAAAATAAACGTCTCAAATTTAAACACTACGTTTTTCTAGATATTTGGAAATCGGCAAAAAATAAATTTTGAAAAAGTACACGACTTTTATTTTTATTAATCTGTTGGTTTCAATTTTTTTCAAGGTTAAAGGGTCATCAATTAAAAGAAACGTCACGATTCTCATTATATTTATTTACATTCTTTGACTTAACTATGCTTGTGAAGGTTGCAGACTCAAGCTTACTAAATCGATAGTAATTAAATTTATTAAATATTGTTTGACATTAATCTTCGAAAATGCAAATAAAATCGGAATTCGTGAACGACAAAAAATACATTTGTACTACATAGAAACTAATCCAATTTAAAAGAAATTCACGACATTTTTCCACAAAACCTTATCGACAAATACAACATCAGTCTCATATTAATTTTAATTCGTATTATGTTGAACACAACATAATATATTAAAAATGGCAAACGATTTTTAGTCTAATTATTGTAAATCAAACAAAATCAGAACACTAACATGTTCCAATGTAGTGTTAAATAGCAAATTTGAATTTGACTAGATCACACTATAGTTGTTGTGAAACTCATCACAAAACGAGTCTTACAAAACTTTATTCATTATTTTTCTTCAATATTATTTTATTCACTTATAGTTTATTTAATGTTATTTAAATTATGAATGTACTTTTCTTTTATGATTTTTGATTTTACTTCAGCAAGTGAAAGCATTGATTGTCAATAAACTATACATCTAAACTTATGTAAGTAGAAAAAATAATTAAGTAGAAGTATAAGTAAACAAGTAGATGGGATGAACTAAGGTAAAGAACTAAAAATAAGCTAAACCTAATATGAAATATCATCTGCGTTATTTTTCTTTGTACTTTAATCAAAATAACAATATTTAAAAAAAAACAGGATTACATTCAATATTTGGTAATGTGATGATAAACTTGGCCAATAAACGACTATTTATTTTACTTTACCAGAAGTATTAAACAGCAAAACTATTTTACTTTGCAAACATTTTGTAAAAATAAAAAAATCTTAGTAAATTTCACCTATCGTCAATTTGTTAATAAACATTATAAAATAATTACGTCTATGGGTGATGTCATTTATTATGTAAATAGTATTTACTAAATACTGTATAATGTATATGAAAGCTAATCTTGTTTCTGGCTACGTGTGATGGAATAAGCAGGACGGACGTACGATACAACGGCACGAAATGTCATGAAGCTCGCGGTAACAATAATGTATTAATTAAATATGATATAAGTATTAGCGCACACTTTAGCCGAAGCGAGTAGCAATAATTGACTTTTTGTGATTTAAGTACATTCACTTCAAAAAACACTGAAGAAAATGTATGTACATGTAGACGCCGTGGCTGAGATGTGCGCTCATATTATATGTATCTATGATGATCGTTATACTTATTAAGTAGCTTAGTTTATTTTAGGAATCATTACGTGAGACCATTTGAAGTTAATGTTAGTATTTGTGCATATACTTTAAAACCAGTCATTTATTTGTTCAAAGTCGCAAATAAGAAGATTGTCAACTAATAATAAAAACAAACGCATCCGAATTGTGAATTGTTGATGTTTTAAAACGATATTTTGGATTCGCGTCTATTTTAATGTCAACCAAGGCTGTTGGTACAAGACGAAAGTATTTTTTTTGAGTTATTGTTAGGTTGTAGTTTTTGATACTCAAAAACCAGTATTTGACACGTTGTGTGTGTACTGACCGGCTGTTCAATATCTCATCGTATTTTCATGGCAGCGAGAACATAAAAATAGCAATGTTATGCTGCTTCTACAAAAAATATCAATACACATACGGATTTTTTTTTTCGTTTAGCAGTTACTAGTTAATGTCGATCGCAGAATTATATAGAATAGTCACGCCGGTGTTAGGCCATGTCTACATGGGTGCGAGCGCTAGATGCAGTCGCTGCAGTCTGTCGGCGAGCGGCGCCAGCGTGTCGCAGCGCGTGTGTCGGAGCGCCGCGGCCGCCGCGCTCACCGCCGCCGCGCACTCGCCGCGACCCACCGCGCTCGACGACCACACCTCCTGTGTAATCAAACCACTATGTTATTTATAAAACTAACTAAACAATTGACACATTTTTACCATTAAAAAGATCTTATTTTCGGTGGTAATTTTAAAACAAGTTTTGTATGAAAAAATAAACAGATACAGCGAAACGAAAATGCTATAATAGGCCCGACCCGATCAAATTGCCCGTTAGTTCATTTCTCTACTTGACACAAAAAAGAGTAAACAACGACCTCTTTGTCTTATACCTTACAGAAGTTCGTGAACGATAGTAACCACTAGGCAACTAAAATATATTCTGAATTGAATAACATAATCGTTATTTTCTATGGTTTGCTATTTTCTGGTTTCTGTAGATCTTTATTTATTTGAAGGGACTAAGGAAATTTAGAGTAATAGATTACATTAAAAGATACTATAGATTAGTTTTAAGTATAATTTATTACTTGTAATTTTACTAGGAACTGACCTCATCAATTAATTCTATGTCCTCTCCTTCATCTTGTTGTACCAGTTGGTTTTTGAGCGTCTGTTGAAAACAAACTAATGTTTACTTTCATTACAAAACTAAATTACAATATATGTATAATACACAAATAACTAAATACAGTACACAAATATGTATATAAAGTAATTGCTGTGTACAGTATGCGTTGTGTAGTTTTGGATTATACATACTATACAGTTTATATATATATATAGTGTTATATTTACATGTGCTGAAGCAACGCTTATGCTTATTGCTTTATTAAGCAATTCGTGTTTATGTTCTCTCCTTTAAAATTTACTTGACAATCCTCAAAAGGATTCAAATTTTTTATTGCTTGTGGTTATTTTTGTGTGTACAGAGAGAACATCAGTGCGTAGAAAGCATAATAATGTTGTTACTATCGATATTAACCTTGGCGTTTTATTCTTGACTCGAGATCGCCAAGCAGGCCCTGAATGGTGTAAATACCTGTTTCATATTAAACAAGTTAAACGGAACTAACTAAATCATAAAATAAATAATAATAATAAAGTGAAATAACATTAAAATAATGTGTAAATAAATAAATAAAACGATATTTAATATTAAAAAAAACATAGTTAAATGAAGATAAATATTATCTAGAAGGTCAGTAAAATTATATTTAAAAAACATTTACTTAAATTAGTCATTGAAATGAATGTAATTATTGTTTGATTACAATATTGAAAGACAGTTATATCATTAGCCAATCGTATTTAAATAAATTTAACATTATTCCCATACATTATTCAATTTCTTTGTGTATATGTTGTAACTATGTAGTACACCTCACCTCGACTGACTGTCTGTATTGTTCCATCATGTTCTTGCTGGCGTCTAGTTCCGCCAGTTTCTTCACGACCACGTCCGCCACGTTCTTCTCTGTCATGTCTATTTTCTCTCTGAAAATATAATTAAAAGCTAGCACATTGATTTAACTTTCTTTGATGTGCTTGGGATTATTATAGTTTACTGAAATCCTTAGATCATTTTTGTCTTAGTTTTGGTTTTTCGATGGACCTGTTCGCGTTACCTGAGCGCGTTGAGCAGCGTGTTGTCTTGTCGCGGCGGGTGGATGGCGGCCACGAGGCGCAGCGCGGCCAGCAGGCGGGACAGCGTGTCGTCGAGCGACAGCACGCGCCGCAGCAGCACGTCGCGCGCCCCCTCCTCCGCCTCGCACCGCTGTCGGACTGCGATGGCCGCCGACAGAGTGCGCAGGGATTCCGAACCAGATTCCACTTCTGCAACATACATAAATCTCATTCAAGGTTCTAAATACGATCGAAGAAGTTTGAACTTGGAAACAATTAGTACCTTTTTCAAAGTCCACAGAATCCCGTTCCGGCGAGAGTTCGTCCCCGCTCGATGCTCCGATGCCGTCCCCTCCTTCAGCGCCTGACCACCATTCCTCGATGCAATCTGTTGACAAATTCTAAAGGTTAGTAGCAGTCGATGTTGTCAACGTAAATAATTAGGAAACTATGTAATGTGCAACTGACCGGGGTCGGTGACGAGGCAGGGTTCGGTCTCGGAGTCGAGCAGGTCGGCGGAGTTGTCGTCGGAGGCGTCGTCGTCGTGCGGCGTGGCGGGGGTGGCGGGGGTGGCGGCGGCGGGGGGCTGCGCGAGGGGCGGGGCGGCTCGCACGGCGCGCGCGATGGCCGCCACCAGCCCGCCGCGACACTCGTCCTCCGGCGTGCCGGCCTCACCGCTGTCACTGCGACTGGAGACAACACATATTTTCATTAAACTGACCCCTGTCTTACTTAAACAAAGAATTTGTAGACGTTTTAAACACTTTGGAGATGTTGTTTGGGAGGTGGTGAGTTAAGTTTTTTTAGTATTTTGAGCACAACGCAGCTAGTTTAAAATGAGACAAAAATTGTGAAGGTACCTTAATATTAAAGCATGTTTCAGATTCTCCGAAGATACATCATTATGCAACCTCTAATAAATAGACATAATGTGTGTTGTACCTGTAAGCGTCGTTGTGGTACACGTTGGGCTGCACGGCGTCGGGCGGCAGGCCGTACGCGGCGAGCACGGCGCGCGTGAGGCGGTGCAGGCGCCGGGAGAGGGCGGACAGCGCGCGCTCCGCCCCGCCGCCCCACGCGCCGCCCCGCCCCCGAGCCGCCCAGCACAGCGCCTCCTGACGACGCTGCTCGCACAGTCGGACCAGCTGACGACACTCGGCCCGTCTGTTCGATGACACACCGAGTTAATACTGCACTAGCGTATAAGACGCAGACGACCACAATAAAGGGTTTCGAATCTGTCAGATTCGATGCCCGGGTGCGATATGAAAATTTTTAAAAATCTTTGAATGCACTTTTATTTTTTAAAATCGCTATTTGGACACTATCCTCTTTTTTTCCCAAGGGGTTTAATTCATTAAATTTCATTAATTACACCCTGTATAGTTTTAAACAGACGTCACGTGCTTAAGTGAGACATTATGACGTATAATTGAGATCATCACAATTTGAAGTAGCGTATAAAAATTAGGAATGTGAAACCAGAAAGAGAGTACGTCAAACAATTTGTATAGATGTCAACTATTAAAGTTACCTTTTATCGAGTTCAGTGTTAGCAGCGACGAGTTGCCTATCGGCGTCCCTGAGTGAGTCAGCGAGCGCGGCGGTCTCGGCGGCGAGGAAGTCGTGCATCTCCGCGGCGTCGCGCTCCGCCTCCACCAGCCGCGCCTCCGCCGCACTCGCGCGCTGACGAGACGTGCACCACTCCTGGAACAAAACAATATCGACTTTATTACATGAGTAATAAGGTACATATCACATTAAGTGTCATTTCACTTGATCGGTGTAATTTTTGGGAGGTAGTTCGGTGGCGAAGCTTTTATGCAACTCGATTCCAAACGATTTACTCGATTCCAAGTTTTTAAGTTTTTATAAGTTTTTATAGACACTAGTATTTTTCTTTATATTTTACTTTATATTTTTTGCCTGTTGTTTTTGAGTGTTCCTGTAATTGTTTGAGTTTAATATTGTTTTGTACCTATTTTTACCAATGATGTGATCATCTGTAAGTGAAGAAGCACAAAATCTTGTTTTCTTTATATTGTTAATTACTTTTAAGCATGCCATGTGTGTTCTTTGTTGATGATCCTTTCTTTAAATAAATAAATTTACTTTACACCTTACCTAAAAGTTTTAGTAAAATTCTACACGTTAATAAGTTATGAATTTATTTTATAGCTTTACCGAAACAAATATTTTCACTATTGAACGTAAACTTACAATTTGTAATTTATTGCATTGTTCTCGTAGTGTATCTATCTCGGCTCGTTGTTTGGCGGCGAGGTCTCCGGCCGAGCGAAGTTGCTCGCCAAGCGCGTGGAGACAACCTTCCGCTCCAGCGTCCGCTCCTGTCAACAAATAAGAGTATTACATTAGAATCATTGATTAAAGAAATGAGTTACTAGCAATAGGATTCTTCCTTATAGCATTATGTATTTGTTCAATAAATTATTTTGACTGTTTGTTACTTAGTATAGTCGCATTCTATAGTAGCGAGTGTAACAGTAAGTTTTGGAGTTTCTACTTCCAATGCAGCTATTTTAATTGTCACGACACAGTATAGAGTGGCAAAATATTATAGAAATCGATTCCTACACGCTTCCCTCGGGTTATTACATTATTTGACACTTAATATTTATTTTTATGTTGTAGGGATGCTGCGAATAAACAATTTTGACCTTTACAACAGAAAGTTCGAGGTTTTTTATTGACAAGTCAGCAGCAACTTCTAAGAATCATTATAATTTATGAATTCTATCAAATAGGTACCTTTATTATACCTACTTTAATTCTACTAGGAAGGGAGGGGGTACTTTCCTCCCTCCCACCTAATTATTGAAACCCCCCGCAAATTATCTTGAGAACGGAAGCTCGCAGACCCATCGAGATTGGGCTCATTTTAAAGGGCATGTTGCGACCTTTATTTTGGCTCCATCCGATTCCTTTTATAAGCACGCAACGTCAATGCAACTTTAGTCAAAACATTCGCATGATTTTTGGCGAATGCGAATATTCGTTATATCACTAGTATGTTGTATTTACCAGCGCCGGCGAGTTCAAGCAGTCGCTTGGTGTTGTCGTCCAGCTGCGCGATGGCGGCGAGTCTGGCGGCGCGTTCGGCCCGCAGCTGCGTGTCGGCGGCGGCGGCTCGCGCCCTCAACTCCGCGCACTCCGCCTGCAGCGCCACCAGCCGCGCGCTCTCCGCACCTCGCGTGCTGGCCTGCACGCCGCGGTCGCAGCGAGACACGAATACTTTCCTACATTATGTGTAAAACTATGTAAATAGATCGCATATTTTCTTCAAATAAGGCTTAAGAGTCACAGTAGCAAATCCTCCATGTTTAACATGACAGACCTGTGATGAAAAGCAGTAACCACTATTGGACTTATCTGCCTACGTAATCAATAAAAACAGTTTGATGAGCTTGGAAATTAACATTTGGTTATTTCCAAAAGAATTAAATCTGCTTAGTCATTAACTAACATTTGAAATAAAGAAAAAACTTTTCTCAATTCAAAAACCAATCTCTATAAAAACAAAGCTATACAATGAAACTTACGTTTCTATATTTGGCACAATGCCTGCTAGCGCCGCTTCAATATCCGTTCCAAGTAGCACAGTCTGGGAGGGCTTTTCCGCGTATATCCTCACTCGAGTTTTTATCGTCGATCGTGAAGATGATGATCTGGAAACAGTCGGTCTCCTGGATGTGGGCGGAGTTGCTTCGTGTTTAGGAGACCCTTCCGCATCCGTCTCCCGTTTTCTCCTCGGTAATGTGGCATATTTGTCTGCAGTAACCCGAGTTGCAGAGTTCTCCGTAGTGGGTGTAAGTCGTGGTCCATTCGCTGGCCATCTTTTTTCTTCACACGGCGAACTAGGCGTACGACACCTGGCAGATGATGTCTTCGTAGGTTTGGCGCGTAATGCTGGACTTTCTCGAATAAGATTCGGTAAATCACCGTTAGGCCTAATCCGGGGTTTTGGCGTTAGTGGGCGAGGTTTTTCTGGTAATGTCGGTTTTTCTCTACTTCTTGCGCGCTCTCTGGTGGCTAGGTTAGGCCCTCGAGGTGCAGTAGCTGGTCGTGGGGTAGAGGAGCCGATAGGAGAGCTTCGTTTGAGATCAGTCACATTAACATTGACTCGGCGTCGAGGGAGAGGCGGTGCGCCGGTTAGGGAGGAGCTCTCCGAGCCGCAGCCAGAGCCACATGACACTACACTGGAGGCGCACGACCGCGACCCTCCGCCACTACTCAGAGCCCGTCCACATCCTTCGACACCACTATCGCTGCCTGCAGCTCCGAGTACTAGCTCGTCTGCTGCCGGTAAGCTATCGAGATCTCCCAGAGATCTCGCATCTTCATTTCCTTCACAAGCATCGTTATCTATTGATTGTTTAAATATTGTCAAGGGTTCCTGTTCTACAGTATCCACGACAACGCCGCTTTCGTCCTTATTTAAATCATTATTTTCTTTTATTTCACTTTCATCTTTGATAGAACTTAAATTTTCAGTGTCCACAGAGACTTCGCAGTCTGTTTTAGTTTCGTCAATCAGTTGTTGAGAATTATCACTGTTTTGAGTTTCACTTGACTGTGGGTTGTTTTCGCTTATACTAGTAGCACCTTCTTCCATGTCGAGTGTAAGTTACATGTTCTGAAACAAATGAAAGTCATTGTTAATTTTGCGAGTACCCAGCGGTTTATTAATTGGTGCTTTTCATTCACAGAACGTATTACAATCTCTAGAGATTTCTATTGTTTTCTTAATTTACGCACTATTATTGTTATGATACTTAATTACTACTGTACAACGTTTTATTTATGTCACACTCTTGTGCAAATGTTGTAGATACTTTTAGTTTTTATCACCATTTGCAATTTAGTAGTACTTTTTATTCCAATGACTGTTGTAAAATGAATGTTCATTGTTTAGTGTAGAATGACGCAAATGCCAATATACGCGAATGTTGCCTGTTTGTTAGTATGTATCTAGACAGTAAAGTTCATGGTTACGACACAGGTTTATGGCTTCATTTGTGTCGACATCACTTCGAAAATAAAACCTGCCTCGCTACGTGCATGAGGTACAAGGTATTCTACAACATAAAGCGTTTTGCAAACAGTACCTGCTTTACATTAAAATGTCCAGACAGAATGTCAAGTAGAGAAACGAGTAACAATGGACAAAACCTATTGGAGTGCATTGTAGCGTTTCTCTGTCGACCATAGTGGTACTAGCGAGCTCGGCTATAGTTCTCATGAAACGGGGGCCACTCAAGGCTTCTTCCCAATGGTTTAGTTTAAATAGAAGTACAGCACTGAGTGAATAAATTTTCTAAGTAGGTTGTCCACTGATTTTATTACAAAAACACCTTAATTAATAAATGACCATTAACAGCAGATAAATTGCTGTTTATTTAGAGAAAGAAAATGTGTATTGAATAATGCAACAAACTATTGACTAGAAAAGTCATTAATTACAACTATTGTCAGTACGTACGAGTAGGTACGTAGTAAATTGACTGTATCTAGATCGATATCATACTATCAGATGCAAGATAATCAGCGGCGCTTTTGAACTAGTAGTTATAACGTGTCTGCCATTTAATTTACATATTAGACATTAGAAAACGAAGTGTAAGAAGGATTCGAAGGGTCATCGCTCTTTGCGATTTGCAGGGGGGCGTCTAATACGGCCGATTCAAAACGTTAATCAAACTGTGAAGACCTAACCCGACGAGTGCCAATTTAATTTGTCACGGTTGTAGAGCGAGGCTCGCGTCGCGCCGTCTATACGAATGCCTCTTTATAAACACATGGTTTATTTTTAACGACCGTACAAAGAGCAGACACGTGAAGCTAGTTAATTGAACATGTTGAAAGGCCACGGCGAAGGTCTCAAGTTGATGCCGTATAATAACACTTAAAAAATACAAGTTTTTCACATTCTACCGGTAAACTAACGAGCTTGTTAACGTTGACCTCACATATTTTCTTGAGAAATGGACACATTTTTAATCCAAGGAAGTCTACCACTAACAATATCCGTTTGGAATCTATTATCTAAGTAAGACGAGCTCTACTTTTTACTTCTAATAAAATCTTGACTACTCGTAATTGGAGCTTAATCGTATTTGCTCTTAAATATGCTACATAGTAAGTAATTTACCCTTATTATAAATTAAAACTCTTGTAAAGCGTTCTTATATTTAACTTTCAGACACTTTAGAGGTTATTAGCAACTTTCTCAGACCCACTACATGGAATCGATTAAAGAAATCTACATACATACGAAGTACTTAACATCAACTTTACATTCCGCGGATGATTGCGAAGTTAAAATGTAAGTCGGAGCACGTTTTGAAAGTTTTACATTTAGAAATTACAAATTTTAAAACAACGATATCGCAGTGTTTCCAGATAAGATAATATTTACTTCATGTGTTATTGGTTAAACAGACGAGGATTATTATGATAATAATATCGAATGTTTTATTAGTCTTTAAAATATAACATAACCATCTATATTGTAACAGATGTTTCTGGTGAAATTGAAGATAAAATATACGGAGCGATAACCTTTCTTTACCATTGAAAAACTAATTTAGATTATAGCTGCATCGATGATTGTTTCATTGGTCTGACTAATTAAAGATATACCATTGAAATATATTAAGTTATTCCTCCTTTACAGCTAAAAGAGGTAGAGAAAAAAAGTGTATAGTTGTTGTATTATAATATGCATTTTACATAACATTAAAATGTTACATTGTTTATCAAACTCGAAAGTTTGTTTCAAATTCATTTTAGTTGATGTTTTTTCTTCGGTTATCTCATAATTATGTTTTAAAAGAAAACATAAATAAAAACAAACGAAATTTAACGTTCCAGTAACTAGAAGCTTTCAGGTATTTGGCTTGTGTCCATCTCGCGGCGTCAGTTAGACGAGCGGGTCAAAATATTACATCTGGGTTAATGCAAACCAAAATTATTGTGCATTTAACAAATAAATTTGAAACTGCTCTACGATCTTTACATGATTGATTGTGGCTATAAACAATATTAAGATTGAAGTTCCAGACAATTTTAGTGTGATGTACTGAATTATTTTACCACGCACCAAATTTTCGTGTATAAAATAAATATGTAGATAGTAAATGCCGTACTATAGACTCATGGTACTTAAACAGTTACTACTTCTATTAAATTAAATGTTCGATCTCGTATGGAATATTATAAAATTGATATTATTTGTATATAGAAGTAAATATTAAGTTACTTTAGCTAAATATTAAAAGTATATTGTTATTATAACAATGGAGTTGCAAAACTAAAATAACAAAACGACATCATAATAATTGAACGAACCTCGCGAACCGCAAACCTTATCATCGGGAAATATAAAAATTCATACGTACGTTTTATATTATAACAAAAAAAAAACTGATATCGACATACTGTATCGAGAACAACACACCAATAAATTATAAAATGGGAAAACACCTATTATAATTATTTTCAGAGGATGGACATAAAATATAACTATGGTACGACCGACAACACGTCATCTCTTGATTTAGATTAGGCTATTGACCGTGTTATATACACAAAGGTTGATTGAAGCTATAGAGTATAGACAATAACAATTGAATGTAGTGATTACTCTCGTGCAGGTCTATTCCCGGGATAAGAAAGATGAACTAAAAGATCAAAGATGAAATTCAATAAATTTTGATTTTCACTTGTTTCAGTTGTGTAAGTAGAAAATCTAGTGAAGGTATGGAAATTTAATTAGAAAAACTAACTTCCTTTCCCTAGTTTGATATAGACAGGAAAATTAATAATTAACTTAACGTTTAATAACGTTAACGTTTTAATGTACCAACCACGTCAATTTATAAAATATGTTGTTTCATTATTGGGTATCATTTATGGTGAAGCTATAAGCAAGATTAATATAATATAGAGGACAAGGTTCACAAGATGTTGCCAATACTTATCAGTATGTCACTAACTGCTTTAAATTTTAAATCAAAACCTACATGTTATATAACTTTTTGACCTAAGTTTTCGAAGTCTTATGAAATTTTGAATTTAAATTAACCGATGTCAATTAAAGACTTCAGAGTGAATTTGTTATGAAATTTGTTAATATACTGACATTATTTTACATTCTAGAAAATACATACTTTACATGAGACGTAAAATAATGTTTATAACTTATTTTAAGTCATGCAACAAGGGAAAAAACCGTATATCATACAAACAAAAACTCGACACAGACATAGCATTATAGTGTCTGGAGCAAAAAATACGAGTTTTCTTAGACAAATTGCAAGTAGTTACTAAATAGACGATGGTAAGTACAAGGTCATTGCACCGATTCGTGCCGTTTTGATTGGCAAACATGAGTCTGTAACGGATCGTATGAAAATTTTATTATTGGAAACATAAAATCCAGACTGTAAATAATACAAGTGTTAACAAAATCATTTCTTCATGCAACATAACGGGAGGTCGCGGGTTCAAATCCGGCCGGCTTGTACCTCTAAATCTCAATGTGAAAAAGATTTATGTGCAATTTTTCACAACACCACTGGCTAAAAATGGTGAAGCAAAACATCGTGAGGAAACCTGCATGTCGGAAAAGGGCTCTAAAAATCCTTTGAAGATATGTGAAGTCCCCAATCCGCACTAGGAAAGCGTGGTGGACTATGCCTAATCCCTCTTCTGAGGAGACCTGAGCCCAACAGTGGCCAGTAATGGGTTGGTACAGGTACATGCAACATAACTATTAATGTGTAGAATACTATTTTTATATGCCATTTTATTTCCTACTATTTATATCCACGGCATTTGAGTAATAATTATAGGTTGGTGCACACTTGATTTATTACAGCATGCATTAGGTAGTTATTTAACCTCATACAAAAAATTCGCGAATGGAACAAAGCTTTATATTATTACACCACATAAAATAGATATTTATACATTTAATCCAACAAGAGCAATGTCATTAACTTCAATTAAAAATAACATTTTATCTAACACATATGAGGAAACAGGAAAATGGAAAACTTAACTGAAATTACTTTGACAACTTCAGCATGACTTAGTTTATACCTACTTGCTTCAAGCACTACTGTAAATTAATTTCATTTCGCTGTTTACATTTATTTCAGACGCATTGAATATTAGATAACTTCAATACGTTACTATTCTAATAATGAAACTTCTTCGTCTTTATACCTTCTAGATATGTTATTATAAGCATTATAACATTAAATAACTAAAGTCTTCACTTTCTAACTAACAATAAATTACATTCCGTGATAAGTTTAATCTCTGTAGATTAACGTGGCTCGGTAAGTTTACTTCCACCGTCGGCAATTGTTCGTTAAGATTAGTCACTTCCTGAATGCTTCTAAGTAAGGAACTAATCCACAACAAATCATAAACGCAATGAAGACCTTGTGTGTTGTATGATAGATATATTATTAAGTTATTTCAGGGAACGGCAACAATAAGTGTGATTGTAGTGAACATTTTCGCTTTGCCATTAACGGAACAGACAGGGCGCGACCGGATATGGAGGGCTCGATGTCACTACAACCGACCAAGACTTGTATTACGGCAATGGAAATTATTTATCGACAAGTTTATCAAGATTTTTTTAATTTAGAACAGCATGATTGTAAGGGATTGTGAATAATAAATGGTAAACCATACATAAAATATTCTGGAAGTATGATAAACTATTTTGCTCACTAGTGTCCTAATGCCTAATGCTGGGCTTAAGTCTCCACTGAGACGAATAATTTACCAACAACATATACACAATGGATATTGTAGATGGCCATTGATACAGATCTTTTAGTATTACAATCGTTGACCATCATCATAAACATAGAACCATGGGCATTGATTATATTATAGGACAATAACGCAATCAGTAGCACACAAATTGGGTTATTGCTCGATATATAGGTATTTAGGATATTACTTATTCCTGTATTCAAATAATTTGCAAAATACATTCAAACTTTCAACATATGATTCGGTTATGTTTTAAAGTTGAGTAACATAGTCATATAGAACCTTATTTACTACACGGATTGGAGTAGCCGGCATGGTGCCAATTATTTAGAAATCAGAGGAGTCAATGTTATTGAGATTGACATTAACAGTTGCAGTTGCATATTATTTACAGTTGCTTGTTTTTCATGTCTACAAATTTTCTGTATATTTATATAAATTTTGATAAATAGTAATATAATTTAAAAGGGATAGATTATCATGACTATTGAACAAAATTCAGTCAAAAAGAATATTATAAATATAGCTAAATTGTTTCCCGTTATTATTAGAAATTTTGAGTCCGTGACCCCAGAGACAGCGCGACCATAATTGGCTAAACGTCACATCAATAAACTTTAATTAGAATAAACGCCGTATGGAATAACCACAAATGAACACACATAATATTCATGGCATTGAAGTACGACCTTAGTTTCTGTTATTGACATGTCTTAAGAATAAAACCATTTTAATAGTGCCTACTTGTTCACCGATTGAAATTTCAGCAGAGCGTAAAGTTGTTTCATAGTCATATTGTTTCTTTATGTCATAGTAGGTTCCTATTATTGTTATTTTAATACTACTTCTCCTACCGCTGAATACATAGAAGTGTATCTTATAATGTTCATCCTTTCTTTACCTATTAGTCATACCATACTTAGAGTAGAATAGATAATCTGTTGCTTAAAGCTGCAGTTTAAAGATAGTTAAGGTATTTAATTGAATAAGATAATGAAGTCATCAACGTAGCTACATGATACATAATATTACGATAGGGTAGTTACATGCCATGTACCACATGTGGTATATATATTACGCTCTCCCCATACTAAGATGGCATAAATTACTGTAACGCGCTGTTGGTACATCTCTAACAAATAAGGTTTATTTTTAATGATCCTTATTAGTTAAATTAAGATAATCGATATAAATAGCATTTTGTATTCAGAATACTTTTTATATGCAAAGTGAGGTAAGTTTAGTCATAGACCTATTTTTTGTCCAATGCGTTGTTCTAGATAGCCTCACATTATTTTTTGCTCCTACAGATTTCTAAAACGTAACACGCTTTGTTCCGGTTTTATTTATTCTATATTTGAACACTAAACTATAATCACAATGTCAGGGTTAATATTATCATTCCAATAACACCGGGTCCCCCTGGTCTCCCTCGCAATAGTCGCCCCCTCATTCTAAAATCAAGGGCCACGAGATAGGAATGTTAAGTTCAAAAACTGTCATTGATTTTTGGATAAACTTGGAAATCAGACATAGTAGCTGTATATTTTATAATTTCAGTGGTATTTACTGCCTTTAAAAATAATTACATTTTTCAATACTCATAAGTTTTAATCTTTGTGAGTTCGCTATGTCTACTAATCATAATGGATACTGTGTTTACTGATAAGATTAAGTATTGAATTGAATTTAATTATTAAGTGTATAGACTAAGCTAAATAAATTAGATTTAGCAAAATTCTTCACATGATTTATTTAAGTAGAATGATAACTTCTATTCTTTTAAGATTCGCATCAAGAAAGTTGTTAAACTTTTTAGTGTTTTATTTATTTAGATAATTCGGCACAGATTTGCAGTTATAAGTACCAACAAGGATAAATCACCTATTACGAGTATGTAGTATGTTCATATTCGATTAATCTCTACAGATAAATAAAATATCCTTACCCGAATGGTTAAAGAACAGAAGCGATCACACACTTCCAGATAATTAGATCAACAAACAAATCACTTTCTATGCACTGAATGAAAACACTGAAAAATATAAAAACTATGGAAAAAGTAGTAGTGCAGACGTCAGAGTCCGAGACGGGCGCGGATGGAACTGGTGATTCTGAATAAAGGCCCAACGGCGAGGATCGGAGGGGGCGCCGCGGAACGTCACCATGTGTAGCCGCGAGAGCTGGTTACATCCAGTATTTCGTGTATGCAGTTTCCATTTTCAGTATTCGATAAAAAACGTTGAAATACTATTTAATATTTATTGCGTTATAAATGTTTGCTTCACTGAATATTTTTACGATAACTCTATATAAATTTTTACGAGTATATTTACATATCTCTTGTTTTAATGAACTACGTTTTCGGTCTTTTTGAGTTAAATACTGATTTCAACATTTTTGAAATGATTGTTTTTCGGACCATATTTTTTATCATCCAACTGAGAATGTAACAACTTATTTAATGGCCTTAGTTAAAGTCAGATTGCTTTTGTATACAAATATGCAATTGCGTTGCTATTCTGTTCTTTGATTAACAATACTACACAATATTGCTAATAATCATAGCATCAACTAGAATCAAATCAACAGTAGATGTAACTTATTTGTCGCTACGTTTTACATTTACATAATAATGCATTTGCATAATTTTCTGGTTGATTTAACGTAATAAATTACTGTGTCCGATGTTTATTTCCTGTCTTTATGAATGAGATTAAATGGTTAGGTCTAGGCTTTCCTTTCATTATTCAGTTGTTCATAAGCAAAAAAAGTGGCTCGTTTTGCAGATTCTCAATGCGAGGCCGAGATCAATATGGAAATAAGTAGATCTGCATCTTCCGCATGCTGTATTTTTGCATAGCACAAACTTAACAAAAAGCAATCTAAAATCATTCTTCTAGAAAGATTTAGAACAGATATTAATAAATGCGAGACATATAGAAACGTTCAAAATAAAAGTACGATTTTGACAAAGCTATACTCGTTGTTGAGTGTACTGAATTGATCCCTTCAACATGGTTCAAATATATTTCAAAATAAGCGTAGCAGGGGGTTGTATGCGTAACGAGCAATTAAGTTTTGCAGACAGCAATATCCTGTCCGATCGCATACAAATAACACGGGGTGCTAACTTAATTTCGTCCGGAAAAGGTTTGCTAATCTCGACCCTTGCTGGGTACTACAAAAATAAGTGGGGAAAGACAATCATTCTAAATACTTTAATGGTTTAATTTTAAGTTCTATTGCCCATATTATTACCATACTGTAGAATATAAGAACTTAGAGATATAGAGATGAAATAACCAAATCAAAAATAACCTATATTGTCTACAACGACTCTTTTTCGCATCAGATAAGAGATTGGTTTACTGTGGAATTATTGTAGAGAAATCCTTAAATGGTATCAAGCTGGCATTTAACACAGATTCATTGGCAACGAATTGAATTGAAAATGTAGGCCACACTTGCATGAAGGATAAGATACCTTTGAAATACTCAAGTGCTGTACGAGAATGATCGTCAAATGGCCATGATAACTGTGTTAGCCATATGGTACCTTTACATTTTATATGGCATAGAATTTAAGTGGTGTAACTGGTATCCATGTAAGGCGTAGTCTTATTACCAATGACCTTGGAACAAATGAGATGCCGAAATAAACACTCAAGCTTGCAAGTACGTTAAACATTTATGTAGAACAGGTATGAATGAGTTTAATTTAGGATTTTAGCGTTTTACGCAATGTCGAAATTTGACTTAAACAGCGTTACAGAAACCTTACTCTAAGTAAACAAGTGTTACAAAAGAATAATTAGACACACCTGAAGTTACCTAACACTGAACATCTGTGTTAATTGAATGTTTTAAATTTAAGGCTTAATGAGTTCATCTCATTGAATATTAAATTCTTTAATCAATTGCGTGATAAGCAGATTTAGTAAGCTAAGTGTTATTTAAAGAATTGATATTTTCGTATGCATAATCGTTCATTTCGTATTGGTGAAATCCGACAATCTTGTTTGCAATGCTGCAAATCAAAACGATTAGAAAGATTATGAACGGTTACAATTTTGCTGATTTCAACAATCGAATATTTAGCAACATGGTTAAGAGTTTTTATATTGGATAAAACCATTGCAGCCAGTTGAACAGCTGTGAGTCACGACGACCATGTAACCGTGACCGAACCACTAGCATGTTATACTTGTTCTGGCAAACGTTCGATGTAAACACTTGTGTTGTAGCGAGATTGCATCCGTGTCACTGCATGACGATCAGGAATGAGGCTGGTCTTTGTAGTTGCAACTGGATCCTATGCGCAGGGTGGCGGAACCGTCTATACACGAGTATCAGGTTAAATCCATCGATCCATTGATGCACGATGGATTATTTCACATGAGAATTGATACGCGTTAGTATAGGCATCTAGGAACAATATAAAATACAAGAAATCGAAGCTTTAAGTACAACATTTGTATTTAACAGATCAAAACCTGAACCTACCTATAAAGATCTGAAATAGAATATCGTTCTACATACAACGAACAGAACTAATTTGACGACTTCCTGGAGCGTGTAAATGTGCCTATTTTGACTGGACGAAAACGATGTCACCAATAAATATGTCCAGTCAGGCATTTATCTAAAAGGAGTGGAATTTACATGTACTAATTCTATCTCGCCGGCCCCTGCCTTGCGTTCCACATGTGAAACTGCCATCATATTTAGTAGTTTATTATTTTTTTAAATTATAGTATGGAAATATTTTTATTTTTGCAAAAAGGGACATTACCAATTAAATAGTGGATGTCTTTGTTAGAATGTGTTGATAATTCTGTTTTTAGATATATTAAACATTTGTTAAAAGACAGTAAAATAATAATAATAACTATAAAAATGTCTACACGTAATTAATTACACGTCGGTTTTTATATAGATTTTTTTTAAACAACTCTTTTAATGATAGTGTGCTTAAATAATTAAGGCAAGTTTTAAAAAAATAACTATTAACTTACGTTGTTCATCAAAACTAATTTTGTAACATGTATTTTGTTTGATGATGTTAATTTTTTTCTTTAATGGTTCTCTAACGTTCTGATAATGTAAGATTTTTTAAGCCACCATTATAAAATTGAGGTCAAGACAAGTTGTGCCGGGTATTTCATATTCTAATAATGTTGAATCTGCTAGAAACTTTTTAGAACAAACACGGAAACTAATAAAACGTTTCTGCCGTCAGATACGACGTGGATTTGGGCTCTGACGATATTTCATTCCAGCTTGTTTAGACTGGACTTTTAAAGGAGGTGTTTGAACAGAGTACAGCCGTTGCACTTCCGCGTTGCTCACGAAAATATGGCGTTAATGTTGCTCAAGATTTACGGTTCGTGTAACTACAGTATAAGTTTCGCTTAGCTATTCACATAAACAGTTAAAATCTACAGCGTTCACTATTCATTCGTCTTCAAGATTAATGATAAGATTGGATCTTTCTGGAAGTGTCACCGAATAAGTTGTTTGTCAAATGAAGGTCATAGTCCCAAGCTTAAAGTACATAATCGCGTAGCGTCGTATGATATGGTCTGATGTGAAGAATGACACGCTAAATAGCTTACTTCCGTGCGTATAGACCTCTGTGACGCAAGATTCGATACGACTATACGACAGAGCTATGACTAGAAATTTTGTATCCAATCATTCTAGACTGTAAAAACAAAAGATAAATTATTACCTACAAAAACTGAGTACAAAAACGAGGAGTAATACAATTTATTACGTTGTTAAACTAGTTTAATTATTACATAGAAGGAACGTTGTGTTCAAGTTTGGTGGAACAGTGATGTTCGTATGCAAATCGAATTGTTAACACGAATATCTTTGTACCTACCTGTAATTTGGTTTCCCATTATATATAATAATGTTTTATTATTCGTTAATAATTAACTATGTTGTTGCCAAACTGGACACAAAGAAAGACGTATTGAAACACAGTGTTATTCGCGTGTGTTTTGTTTTGGGTTTTTCTTAAACTCTTGTTATGTAATTTGGAGAAACATCTCGAAGATTGGCAAGGTCGTTGTTAATTGAATAAGCATGAGTAATTTATATGCAAGACTGTTTACAAGATATGGACGAAGTAGAAAATAAATTTAATTAAGATAAGCCTGAGAAAGAAAAAAGAAAGCTTCGGTTGAAGGTTGGAACTAACTTGCCCTTTCGACCGGAATGAATTGTCATTTCGTGGAGATAACATGCATGTGATTTTTAATATACGCAAACCATTTAATTTTTTTATTACATTAACAGTTGTATTGGCATACAAAGTAATTGATACATTGTACTACGTATCATATTTTGGTAAATCGGTCATATCTCATTATTTTTTTAATTTGAATAAGAAATGAACGTAGTCTATTTTCTATTTCCGTGAAATATTTGCATCAACACTATTGGAAAACGTGTTCCTTACGGATGGAAAGTTAGCAGCTTTTATACTGTACAAGTGTTACTTACATTGTATCTAGAAGTCTGATATTACAAATAACTTGTAGTTTGTCTCTCAAAAATGTTAAATATCACTACACAAAAAGTTATTTGTAGTAAATTTTATATTCAGAAAAACTGCGGTAAGTACTGTTGAATGATTTCAAAAGAACGTTTAAACCAATAAGAAAAAATCAATTTACAAAACTTCATTATTTTTTAAACCCAAAGAAGAAAGAAAGGGTTAAAAGTAAATATTTCCACCAGGAAACGAAACGTTTACGTTTATTAAAAGATTTATAAAAAGGAGCGAATGATCCGCTGTCGATTGACGCCGAAATAGACGTAAACCAGCTGCGTTCAATGCACGTGTGTGGTGTTTACCGATCGACATACACACGTGTCCGGCAGCCATGTCAGATAAACCATAAAAGAATAGCCCTGTTCAGAACGGTTAGTATCCGTTATGAAGACTCATTAGAACCATTTTAGGATTTTGAATTCGGAACAGAAATAAAGATTGGATTTAGACGATTGCGTTAGATAAGACTATCCAAAGAGAAGAACTATTCTCTGTATTTAACAGAGTTAAAATAAGCAACTACTTACCTAAGAGTAGAAAGGAAGAGGTAAATGTGACTAGTTAAAGAGTAGAAGTTTATTATTTATATTTGATATAAAATCTAGGGAAAAGTTAAATCCATTTAGTAATGTAACTTGTAAGTGTATAAGAAAAGAAGACATACTGCAGCATTTTCATTTAAATGAAATAAGGTTGCAAAGGGGAACTGAATAGTCAATAACAGTCATGTAACATTCTCAGTAAAATAATCATCACCTTATTATAACTCGTTTGAGTAACAATAGCTTACATGGTCGTTTTTAATACACATTATGTCTTGTTAGATTGATGAATAGATGATCGTACATAGTTACGACACAATTAATATTTACATAACAGTAGCTTTGCCCCGAGAGTTCCATCGACGTTAAAGTTTTAACTACGATTTTTTGATCATATTATTAAAGTCAGCATTGGTTATTACTTGTAATAAAGGGTGTAATGTTTTGCTTTGTTATCAAATGAGGTCTGCAAGTTACCCGATGGCAGACGATTTTGTTTTCATTTTAAAGTTTAATGACATATTAAACCCAGGGTCTTGAAGGCTTTCTTTAATACAAAATATCCAATTTATTTCATCGATTGTGTTCAGTATTAATTTTAATAACTCTGTGCTGAAGTTATAAAAGTGTTCTAACAATAAAACATCACGTGAATCACTTTCCGACCGCGTTCGAATAAGGTTCTGGCGCTTCGGATATGGCAAGGACTCTTCCTTCAAGTTCGTTGCCCGATTATTTGCATCGTATCGCGACATCGTCTGCATATTTATCGTTTCTAGTTTTTATTTATTTTTCTTCATAAAAACTACATAGAACTTCATAATATGTAGCTTTTTCAATTTTTGTAAAATTATGTGAAAGACAGTCGACAACAGTCGGATGTTTTGTCGCCGCCATTTTTTCACTATTCAGAAAAAACATTAACCAGATGCGATTTTTATTTACTTTTAAATCGTTCGCCTGTCGCCTCTACTCGTTAACTGTTACGTCACCGTCGAACATAACGTTTATTGATTACGGTCGGCACAATAGAAACGTTAAAGGTGTACAATCATCGGCTATATCCGGGAAAGTGCAAGGAAATGGCTCTATCACCCACTCATCAATTTTAAACCAGCGACAGTCACTAAATCGTATTACGTTCAATCGTATCACGTATTAAGTGCTATACACTCGCCGTATAACTGTGATATAATTAGCGGTACTTCAGAAACGAAGGTATTTATCCATTTCATATTTATGTAGAGCAGGTAACCTGTTTGATGCCCCCATAAATTTTGCTGTCGTAACGTTCACCTTTCTACGTTTTGTTACGCCATAAGGGTAGCTCGAAATAATATCCCCCAAGAGATTTATCGCAAAAGGTCACGAAACAATAACCTACACTCTACAGAGGGCAAGTTTTCGCAACATACAAGTCACAACCACAGTCGCGACGTAATGACGGCAAAGCCACGACAAGAACAAACTTAACTTGGCATCAGGTTACACTACACACAAATGTAAGATTCAACATTTGAGAAACTGAAGTGTGATAATCTAGTATCGCATTAAGTTTAGGAGTATTTTAGGCAGATGTGAGAGAGTCGATGCCCATGCACACCGGCCGTGTGTGAAATAAAACATGCCACAAAGCCATAAACTAGATCGTTTTACGATTCCTAGTAGATAAACATCAATATGTCTGGATAAAACACGCACGTACAAACACGAAGAAACAAAATATTCTATAATGGCTTTGGTTCAATAGACAAAGCTGAAAGCTTCTATGAAGCATCCTGACATCATTTTCAATTAGAGATAACATTTTAAGATCACTGAGCGACTTATTATAATCAAAATGTCATAAATGAATATGTTTAATTTAGATTACAACTATAAATTACTGTTTTTAAAAATAAGAATAACAATTTTGACTGTGTTTACCAAGTTTAGAAATGGTTCAAATAAATTAAACTTACGACAAACGATTACGATTACTCAAAATCGCCGTTCCGAAGATAAGTTTAATGTTTGTTCTAATTGCACCTCTAAGGCCCGAATACTCGTACGCATCTTAAGTCCGATACTTTACTCAGGGCTACTTAAAGTTCAGAAATCTTACAATTTCAATGGTATGCACAAACGTAAATTAAGAGATTTAAGTTTTTTACATTCCATTTTACGTAAGCGTGTTCAAAATAAATGTAATACTTTATGTAAAAATGTGTTTAAACATACAAAAACTATAACAAAATATTATTTAATTAAGAAATAGTATATATTTTTTACAACTCCAATGTTTATTATTAGATACTTGATTAAAAAAGGTTATCTCATGGTTTCAATGTAAAGTTAAATGATGCGTGAAATGTATCTCACCTCTGACTTGAATGCGATTTTAAATCTTCTACTTATCCGTATACTCAAACGCTTCTTAATTTTACCAAGCTCTCAAACAGTTGTCAAACGCTAAAATTTTTGAGTAAGGTCGTGAGGTTCATTATCTATGAGATTAGTAGTTTGGTATTTATTTGAGTAGTTAATATCGCCTATAACTTTGAATTTTTAAAACGGAAAGTTTAATATTCAGCGTCAAATGAACATGGTATTTATTAAGTGGTCGTTGATAATGCTGAATTTCATCCATCCATTATGCAGACAACCGATGCGTTGCGTTGCGGCGCGCTTAATTGTGCGCACAGCTGTATACTTTCTTGCTTTTTTTAAAAAATCACATGTCAATATTGAAGTAGTTGTTGAGATCCATTTTACGTAATATTACGTGCAAGTTAAAATATCAATTCAGTGATTGTGTAGTATTATATATAGTCATCATTTTGAATAAAACATTGAAAATAAGTTTCATTCGTAAATGGATGCATTTTCTTTAAATTTTGATATATTTGACGCGTGATTTTTATGTTTAATAATCATGTTTATTTAAATTAGGCTTGCGTAAAACTGAACACAACAACAAACTGGACTTTAGCTGACACCATACTGAAATATCTAATTAAAGCTAAACAGCTGTCAGCAAAATAACCTTTGTTTATTTGGCGCCATATGTAATTCATATATGTAATTCATGGCAAACAACAAGAAAAGGAAAATAATAAGGAAGTTTTATTGAATAAAAAGGTAAGTATATACATATAAGTAATAAACTTTTAAGTAATAAACTAATAAATTTGTAACAATAATTAAATAAAAAATCAAGTCTTTTTTAATTAAGTTTAATAAGAATAAATCTCATAACATAATAGATACCTGAATATATATAATCAATATTATGGAAAATAAGTCAAAAATGATGGTAAAAAGCTGATAAATGTATTGTAATTGAGCACTTGATTTCAACAATAGTGGTGAACTTTCCACCCTGCTAAAATCACTAATATGAAAACAAAAAATGTTAATTTAGATTAAAATTAATGTAGGTAATTGTGGTTCATATAATAATAATTATTGTTTTTTCAGATAATCATTGTGTTGATGGATCATTGGAGAATCTGATACAAATAATAGTGGCAAGCCGTTCCCATCACATACATTTATATAATTTCATAATTATAATTTTGTTTTGATGATTATAATTATTGTGCTAAATAATTTATTTGTGAACATTTTGTGACTGAATTTTATCATAAGTTTATATGAAAAAGCACAAATGTAACTAATTTGTGTCAACAATTAATTTAAAATAAATAATATTAATATTATTTGTTAAGTAAATTATGCTAGTTGTAATCTAAATAATATGATTTAATTAAAAAATGTACACAGAACAAGTTTTAGAACTGTGGATGCCGATCCCGGTTGAGTGGTTAAAATTGAAACCAAAGTAAAAATTTTGATTTAAAGTTGAAATTACATTATGTGTTTATTAATATAGAATGTGATCATTGTGTTAAAATCTGTGAGTGTAAATTAAAGCATTATATTTTAATAAAAAATTAAAGTTTGTATTTTAAAAGTTCAAATTGTTGGTTTTTAAGTTAAATAGTGGTAAATCTAAATATGCATCCGACTTTTATGAGATTCTTAATAAAAGCATAATATTATCTGGATATTTAAATAAATATAGAAAATATATGGGTATGTGTGTGCTTGCCTAGTGTGAGTACCACTGTTAAACTTCAGTAATGTCAATACCAACATGATCTTATGTATTAGAGTGTAAGTTTTTAATTTATTTCATGTTTATTTGTTTAATATGTATGCATGTTGGAAATAAATAATGATAGTACAGTCGAACCTCCATAACTCAAACCTTAACTTTTGGTAACTTAAAAACCTCTACAACTTCAAAAAATAATATGTTCCCTTCCCATCAGAGCCCTAACATAGACCCTTGATAAATTAAACCTCTATAATTTGAAATATTTTGTGTTTCCCTTGGACTTTAACTTATCAACGTTAGACTGTATTAGGATTAAATAACTTTAAAAAATATAGTGTTGTTATCATTTGTGAAGACCTAATTTTAAAGGTATGATTGCTCATCTGCAATTATTATAGTAATAAAGCAAACAAAAGAATTTGTTGTCAACAATTTATTAAGGAGAAAAATGAGAATTAATGATCATTGATCGAATATTAAATCCCGTTGTTCAGGGGAGAGCTCCTCTTGATGTAAGGTTTCTTCATCCCATACATTGTTTTGTACGAGTGTAACGTTGCAGATACTACAGGGTCTCCAGAATAACCATGTTCTCAGTGTCACCACGATCAGGTTGTGCACAAAGGGTTGAGTCATTGAATACAGTGCTAACCCGAACAAAGCCTGGCCATCTGGTAACTATATTACTACATAATCCTCAAGGTAGCATGACATTATGAGAAAAATATTATTAAAAAAAAAAATATTACGTAAGTCGTCATTATAAAAGCGTCTTCAAAATTATGTTTCAGTATACCATTTTGATAGTTACGGACTTCTTAAGGACTTTACGACGAGTCAAATATTTGAGATGCGTACGAGTATTCGGGCCTAAGTTTGTTCAATAAAGATTTGTGGCTTTCAGAAACTTTAACGACTACTTAAATAAGTAGTAAATGAGGATCTCAGTATTATTCTAAGCTATCTATAAAAGGTGGATCCAGTTTCTGTATCAAAAGATTCAACATAGCGTAAGTTGTTCTAACCTTGAGGAATGTTGAACAACCGAGCCTATCTGGGGAACCTGTCGTAAAAGCGAAATGACTTTAAATAGAAAATAGGGCAACGTGAACAAACATTTTCCTAGTGATAAACCTTCGTGCAATTTTACTAAAACACATTATTAACGCTTACGTTGAATTAAGGTTGTATATTTTGTTGGATGTCCATGTGGGCAAGTGAAATAGACCTTCAATAAGCGTCTAACATTTAGATGTCGGGTAAGGGATACGGATAAGATTTATGTCAGGATTGTTGGGTAGTGAGTGTTTTTCAGATTGCGTTGATAAACGATAGGTTGAAATGCCACTCTCATCATAATGGAATGGAATAATGGAACGTGTTGACCTAGAACTGGAATACAATTTTTATCCCTACCCAAGAGTGATTGAAGTGCTTAGCATAAATAGGTAGCCAGTAGCCACTTGATGAAAGTAAGGCAAGTAAGAGCGCTCACTAATTGTGGGTTCTAAACGATCATTAGAGGTCAAATAAAGCCTGTATTAACCGACTTGCGTGATAGATAATCACAATATAATTGGAATATTAATCTTAGTTTAACAATAGTTACAAGACTGCAAGGTCGTCGCTCTAAAAAATATCTAACGGGTTCGACGTCCGATGGGCAGCAACTGTTTTGTTACTTTTCTTTATCGAATTTCACGCTACTACTTACTGAAAAACTTCTAATGAGTTGTATTCTGTTGTGTAATAAGAAATTTTGGTTTGCAGGGTTTTGTTAGTTATTTTTTGCTCTACAATTATTCTCAGAAAAATTGGTAATTACTTAAACTGTTTGGATCCGTATTTTTTGTTTATATCATCGGTAAATCAATTCGTAAGACACAAACTTTGGAAAGCTTAAATTCATGATATTTGATTTATTATATTTCCATACCGTTCCTATTATGTCTATAACAATATAATTATTAGCTGATCCGGTTCAACGACTATAAAACACACCTACTTTCAAACCGGTCTCAATCAAGCGTCACATCTGCGAGTGAAATTTATTATAACTAATGACTCAACTAATACATGAAACACATGTGCGATGCAGATTGTTAATAAATAAAGCAACTTACACACTGACGAAAGAAGACGACAGACAGTCCGATCAAAGTTTGTGTAACTATCACTGAACGAAAATCTAAAAGCCCGATAACTTTTATCAGCGAAACAGTTTGAAAAGTAGAAAATTTTAAAGTATAGAACCACAACGCACGCGTCCAGTACTGACGCGGGGGTGAACGTGACTGTAGCTGCTGAACCGGCAATGCAACCAAAAAGTGTTAGACTGTAACTATGAAATGCAAACTCAAATGTCGTTGCAATAAAGAGCTATTTCCAAGCAACAAGATTCAAGAATAGCGACTTCGTTATAATTTTGTGTACAGAACCATTTTAAGAAAAGTATCCACACAATTTTCAATAATAAGCAATCTATCTCAATTTATACATTTTCTTTAAAAGCATGCCTACTGTAAACAAAAAAGCGTGATTCAAGCATGACTGTTTTGGATTCGTCTTCACTAAACTCTGACGCAGCTTTTTAGACTAAGATCATGATTAAGTATCTAAAAACGTTTCACTGTTCTTTTTTAGATTTATTTCAGAGTATCGAATTCACGCAGCGTGGAAACTTATCGATGATAAAAAGTACACACATAGAATAAAAATACATCAATTGATATCAATTTTCTTAAGTACAGCTAAAAATGTTTTGAATAATCTACGTTCCATTAAGTGAAGGTACACAATGGAAGGATGTCACGTATTGTAGTGACACAAACAGGATAAGCTGCAAAATAAGCTTTTTAATTACGTCATCTAATAAGATTGAATAGATATGGAGATAAGTAAAACTCTTTTATTGTACATTCTCTAAAATGATAAGAAAAACTCAAGATACTTTAAATTGCAAAAGTTATCAATTTTCCAAAACAAATGTTTGGGCAGAAATATGCAAATATAGATACTAAATAAGAGTGTTATTCGATGCAGAACAAAAAATGTACTGTAAATAAAGTACTGTATTCAACGAACTAATAAGGGTAAAGGAGTAAAGTCACCAAGTGAGAATGTAATAGTTTGTATGTATAAGTACGTAAGTGAAAGATTTGCTGCGTGGTCATAAGCATACAGTATTGTTAATGGGTTTACTTTCAATCAAGTCGGCATTATTTAACCAAAAATAAAAAAAAACAAAAGTGGCGTGCACTAATTAACATAAAAAACGCCGTAAAGTTTAAAATTCAATAATTTAATGTAATCCAATAAAGTGATTGACATTTTCGGGTGGCGCCCGCGAGAGCCGCGTGACCCACTTTCGAGGTCTACAGAGTCTGTATATCGCTCCTAGAGGTCAGCATATTGCATGCAGTATCCGTGACACGAAACCAATGCGTAGCTCGTAATCACATCGATTCGTGCTTATAATAAAGTTATTATAAACCGATTTCAATATGTAACTTTAGATCGTGATTGAGATTGATAGAGTTCGATTTTAGATTGACCACACCTTTTCGGTCGGTTTTGATAGACAACATTACAAAAATCGTTAATGAGAAAATTAAGCATGCAATATAAGACAAGTAAGATATTTTTCCTAGCATTTATAGCAAAAGAATAATATGCTTACCTATAATATAATAAGCATCTCTATCTTTTACATAGATAGGTACTAATGATTTACTATGTACCTTATAAGGCTTACATTTAGTTCGGTGCAAATATGCTAACGATATTTTGTCTAATAAAAGATGCATATTCATCTCAACTGCAGTAAACTCAATTACGTGATCAATGGTTAGAGCACACAATAGATTCGTGATCGTAATCACGTGGGACAAAATCGATACATGTTAAGTCAGCGGCGCTCAGTCGACGCGTGCGCTTGTGTCGTGCCACTGTTCCGTCCTATTATAGTGAGTCGTTAAGTGCGTTCTAATATCGCTTATTAATCTGCACAATGGAAACATCTACGTGCCCAAAATGTCACGATCCTGTTCTGAACGGAGCTCGCTGCGTCTTATGCATGTCTACCTCGCACTTCCCATGTGCAGGTATCACCGAAAGAGGATTTGAAAGGCTTGGAGCATCGAGGGCTGCATGGAAATGTCAAGCTTGCCGACTCATTTGCAACAATACTACTATCGACAGCTCAATTATGGATATCTCAATGCAAATCGATCCTTTGGAGGACGCCCCTTCCGCAGGTCAGAACATTTCTTCAATTACCCTCAGTGAGGATAACCTGCCAACTGACACCTCGCATTCTGCAGCTTCTTTGCACCACATTATGCAACAGCTTTCTTTAATACAAAACCAGCTTCACCAAATTTCTGGTTTGCAGAATGACATTAAAAGCATTCACAAAGAACTGGCTGACATCAAATGTTGCTTCAATACCAAGGTCGACGATCTATCTGAAAGAGTTTTATGTCTTGAATCGAAGCTACTTTCCTGTCTAGATCTGAAGAACGAAGTCGCGGAATTGAAAACTACTGTCATTAAAATCCAGAATGACACCAACACCGCTGATCAATGGGCCAGGAGATCTAATATAGAAATTATAGGAATACCTGAGGGGAAGAACGAAGATTTGAAAAAGATTATCCTAAATATGGCTGATTATTGTGATTACCGTCTAAACATCGACAATGACGTGGACTTTATTTCCCGGATCGCTCAGAAGGATAGGTTGTCCAAGCGGCCTAGACCCATTGTGGTCAAAATGCTTACACGCTTGAAGAAAGATGCCTTTTTACGAGCCCTCCGCCTGAAGAAATCCATTCATACAAATAATATCAATTTACCAGGTCCGGAACGTCGCATATATGTGAACGATCACCTTACTTCACTCAACAAACAATTATTACAATCAGTTAAATTGAAATGTAAAGAACTTCACTATCAATGGGTCTGGGTTCGAAACTGTACCATCATGGCGAAGAAGAATGACTCGTCTCCCACTGTTTACATTTTCAAACCCGAGGATTTAGGAAGAATCAAATGAGATCGTTTTTTATTTTTCTAAGTGTGGTTCTAAAATTTTTTACTTTAATACGAGCGTTTAAACTCGTAGCTATAATAATGTATCTGCGAAACATTTTTTACTATTATAACCAGTTAGTAATGTTTGAAATGGTGTTCATAATATGTTACATAATTGTTGTCTGTTCCAGTGTATTATTTGCATCGCTAATCGTGGCACTGATATGGTACTGTCATGTTAACTTAATATTGTTTTTATGTCTTAAGGGTGAGTCATCTTATTTATTTTGTTTAAACTTAAGTATTTGCGATATCTTTCGAGATAATAATAATATGTCTTTGCGGGTTCTTATTGCTTATTTTGAGTGCAACAGAAAAATGATTTTTACATTGCTTGATTTTTATTATCCGAAGATAGATCTTCATAAGATAGGTGAATCTTTACTTTTTAAATTATTTTATAATGGTCGGCCCCGATTGAGTCTCGATGATCAGTTATTTGCTGTTATAATTTGTTTGTCAATCTTTAATTTCTCTAATAAAGTATCATGGCTATAACTGTGTACTATCAAAATGTTCGCAGCTTGCGAACTAAAACCAATACTTTTTATCGAGGCTTAATTGGTACCGATCACGACATTTTATGTTTAACTGAAACATGGCTTTTACCGGGGATCTTTGATGCAGAGTTATTTGATAATCGGTATGCTGTATACCGATATGATCGAGATTCAATTTCTAGTTTTAAAAAAATGGGCGGGGGCGTTTTGATTGGTATCAAGCGTCAACATAGAATTTTACCACCGAACAATACCTTTATTCCTCCTTCCATTCCGGGAGCCGAGATAGTCCATGTGAGCGTTGATGTGGGTAAATCGCCGTGTATGCAATGCCTGAGAATATATTGTGTTTACTTTCCTCAGGGAGCAGATCAATATGATGCACAACTAAAATTTTATGAATTTATATCAGATTTATTTATTTCTTATCCCGAGAATATGTTTTTGCTACTAGGGGACTTTAATATTCCAAATGCTGTGTGGAATTCACATTATCCTAATAAACTTTCGGCTGAATTAGTAAGTGATAGTAGCCCCTTAGTATTATCTCTTTCTGCTTTTCTATCTTTTACTAGTTTTCAACAGTATAACACCGTTCGTAATTTAAATGACCGGTGTCTTGACCTGGTCATTGCTAGCTGTCACTGCAACGTGTCTCGCTGCACGTCACCGCTGGTCCCCGAGGACAGTCACCATCCGGCGTTGACTGTGTGCCCACTTCTCACGTGTAGCTCGGTTATTCAGCCACCGGTACGTATTGCGCGCGCTTTTCATATTGCTGATTATTCTAATATTGAATTAATTTTAAATAATATTGAATGGGATCTGCTTCTGGATGTAAGTGATGTAAACGAGGGTGTAAACATTTTCTATAATATTTTGAACGACTTAATTGAGCGCTTCGTGCCTAGTAAGAAAGTTTTTAACAATAGTAAATACCCGATATGGTATAGTAAGGAATTGATTAAAATCATAAAACGGAAACTTAAACTTCACAAGAAATGGAAAAATACTCATAATATTTTTTATTATGACGAATTTTCTTCACTTAGATCTTTGCAAAAACGGTTGGCGTCCGAATGTTACGGTAAATATATCAAAGAAGCAGAAATATTGATTAATTCTAATTCTAAATATTTTTGGTCTTTTGTTAAGTCTAAGAAGGGGTTCAATGAACTGCCTGATACGATGTTCCTTGGTAGCAGGTCCGTATCTCAGGGTGACGACATTGCTTCTCTTTTTAATGAATATTTCCATTCTGTGTTTGAAAAAAATTCTAATACAGTTACCTACTTATCTACCTCGGAATCTTCGATTTCCCTTTCTAGTATTAACCATGTATTAATTGACGCTGCTAAAGTTTGTAAATATTTAAAAAATATTAATCCTTATAAGAGTGCTGGTCCTGATGGCTTGCATTCAATTTTCATAAATCGTCTCTGTGGCCCACTGTCTTATCCACTTTCCCTTTTATTTAACTTATCATTAAAAACTGGTATATTTCCAGCTGTTTGGAAACAATCTTACATTGTTCCCATACATAAAAGTGGTGATAAGCACGATATCTCCAATTATAGAGGAATCGCTAAACTATCTATAATACCCAAAGTTTTCGAATTAATTATATTTGATAATTTGTATCCTGTGTTGAGGCCAGCTATCACTGAATTTCAGCACGGGTTCATTAAGAAAAAATCTACTGAAAGTAATCTGTGTGAACTACTCGACTTTACCCTTTCGGAAATGGATGGAGGTTTTCAGGTAGATGCTGTGTACACGGATTTCTCTAAAGCTTTTGATAAATTAAATCATAACATGTTGGTTAAGAAAATCGAGAACATCGGTGTGCACGGCGATCTGCTTCGGTGGATTGATAGTTACATTCGGGAACGTAGTCAAGCTGTTACGGTCAAGGGGTTTTGTTCATCATTTTTACCAGTCACTTCAGGCGTCCCTCAGGGCTCTCATTTAGGTCCTCTTCTTTTCAACGTATATATCAATGACTTATTTGAAATTATTACACATTCAAAGATTTTACTGTATGCTGACGATACTAAAATATACAAGACTATCCATTCTCTTAAGGATGCCTTGCTTTTGCAAGAAGATTTAAACAAATTATGTAAATATTGTGATAATAATTATCTTTACCTTAACACTAAGAAATGTTCTGTCATTAGTTTTTCCCGCAAGAGGTCACCGATCAGCTTCAACTATTATCTTTTTGATGAACCGTTGGGAAGGGTAAACTGCGTCAGGGACCTGGGTGTCTTGCTGGACAACGGTTTATTATTTAAACCACATATAGAATTGATTTGTTCAAAGGCCCTTAAAATGTTGGGCTTCATATTAAGAATCTCTAAAGAATTTACTAATCCAAACACTCTTTTAATCTTATATAAGACCCTGGTGAGGTCTCAACTTGAATTTGCATCTACAGCTTGGAACCCTCAATATGATGTATATAAAGATCAGATTGAACGCATTCAGAATAAGTTTTTAAAACATTTTAAGTTTAGGTTTAATGATTGTTCACTACTGGATGACTCACCGCTATTGCCATTAGTTAAGCGACGTGTTTTGCACGATCAGATGTTCTTGTTTAGAGTTCTAAACAATTATATAGATTCACAATATTTGTTACGTAATATTAATTTGAGATGTTCTACCCGAAACACGCGTAAGCGGGATTTATTTAGTATGCCTTCGTGCAAAAGTAATTATGCAAGAAATAGATTTATTATAAGATCTTGCTCAACTTATAACAATCATTTTGGTAAATTTGATGTATTTGAGTCTTCAATACATACATATAAAGCAAATATTACTTTGTATTTACATAACAATAATCTCTAAGTACGATTGTTATTTCGATTGTTTTTTCTTGTTTTCGCTTTAGCCTTACTTGCGACTTTCTTAGATTAGTCTACTTATATGTAACCTTAATAATTGATTGGAACATATTAGTTGCGCTGTATAAATTTATGAGTCACTTTAATTTGTGGAAACTTTGTTGGTCTCTGTATTATTATTATTCATAAGACTATCTGTAACTTTATGACTGTTTGTTTCCCAAATAAATAAATAAATAAATAAATAAATAAATAAGTACCCAACGTTGCATTATCTCGTTCAATGCACGACTTCTATTGTTTAGGTGAAAGTTCAGAACGCAACAACTCATTCCGTATCTGAATTAATGAACGCGTAATACGGTAACGTAGTTTCGTAACTGATTCTAATAATATTACGCGCTACGATGATTATATTATTTTGTATAATGTTCTCGACATTTTGTTGTGGCAACTAAAGAAAAAAAATCATAACACTTATTATCATGCACCAGATTCCGGTGAAGCAGTGAAAAGACAGGTTGTGAATATATTTTTTAAGGTTTTACCAGACAGCGAATTCCATACGTTAGCAGCAAGTAGAAAGAACATAATGTAATGTTTGTTAGATCCCATTTTTTTCAACTGTCGTGTATAGGCAAAATAATACCTTCGATGATTAGTGCTGTATAGACAAAAAAAAATCTCCCATGATTAATGCAATAATTGAAGAAGGTTGCATTAATTACGATTTTTAAGCAAAATATGATGCTTAATAGAATCACGCTCACAAAATGGCTTGCCGACTGATCTTCATTTGTGATATAGTTTCATGTTTTGAACTAAATACTGGCTGGTTGTACCAACGCAATTATTGTTAACTGCTTCATTTCGTCGTACTTTCACTCAATCGTCACCAATTAGACGGCGAGGTCTCGAATAAATCTCTCTGTAAACCTTTCTCAGAAGTGCGGGAGTGGAACATAGTGTTCTAGAAACCATTTCAAACAAGATAAGTAATTGGACAATCCTCAAACACTTTTACAGCAGTCAACCAATTCTTAAATGAGGATCGTCGCCAGTGCTGTAAAGTAGTCTTGGCTCCAGATAAACAATTATCGTAGCGTTTCTATTGAATAATTCGATGGTTGCCCAACAATAAAAAGTTCGGTAAACCAGTACTGTAACCCAGTTTCATGGACTGTACTTCTTGTGAGAAACAACGTATTCATGTTATCTGGTACAAGTTGTTTGTAAATCATAACATGAATATATTAAGGTGAATTATAGTCTTTTGAACGTATTTTTAATCAACTTATTATTTCTACCATATTCAATCAGTTGATAATAGTTAAACTAGAGAAATGCAAGTCATGGGTCTTAAATATAATTAATACTAAACGTATAGCTCTCCTGCGATACTGATACAGGTTCGGGGACAAAAGTGACAGTTTAAAATTTTGTAATACTTTTCTGGACAATAAATTATTCTTCTTATTCTATTTCAGTTTGTGTACGTGTACAACAATTTATATTACAAGTACCTAATCAATCGATCAATAAAATTATTTACCAGCCAAAAATGTTTACCAACATGATCAAGATAATAGTACATTTCAGCGAAACGGTTTCGCTCTTCCCACGCACTTTCTCTTGGCAAAAATATTCATCTTAGTACGTATAAAAGGATTTGGTGGTCATATTTTATTACGAAACCTTTATGATAATCTCTGAATGACTTGACGGATTAAGGTATTTTCTATGTAGACCTAAGGCTTTGGACCTGAAGGTTTCTTCTATCTTACTATTTAGTAAGGCAACAAATTCAAGTGACGGTAACGATCACATTGTTAAAAGCTAATAATTTACTAATGTTATCTGTAATTGAATTACGAATCATCTAACTACTATTTCAATATTATGTAGAAATTTTAAGTAACTTTTACCCTCTTTGCCCTGGCATTGCAGAGGTTCATGAGTGACGGTGACCGCTTACTATCAGGTGGGCCGTAAGCTCGTTTATCTATCTTGCAATAAAAAAAAAAACCTATTTTTTCAACCAAAACTTGAAGCTCGTTGTCAGTTGGTATATTATGAGCAAGTAACAAAATTGACGAAGTTGAACATTATCAACACTGCAAGCAGCCAATCAACCTCGTTTTTTACAGTATAGTGAGGTTTAAAACAGTAAGGAAAATCCATGTTTTGGGTCGTTCCGGGAAGGCAGTGTTACTCTTGCGACAAAGAACAGACTCGCTAATTATAGCGATGGCTGACGAGTCCGCGTTCCAGGCATATCTTCTCCGAGACACCCACTACACGGCAAAAACAAAACAAGCACTTTATGCATCGCCTCTATCTATTTCAGTATAATTATGGAGTTTCAAGACCTGGTAACTTTTTATAAAATGATTTACTCGTACAAAGAAAGTCGTTACAATTGAGTATATATTATTTCATTACTCTAAATGCTCTCCTCAATGGATTTAATCCATTAAATAAATAAATAATTTATAAGTCTTATGGCTTACTTACAGTCCACGTAGAGTTCATACTGTTCGTAGAGTCTAGATATTTTATTTTATTTTTAGAAAAAGTTGCACCAACAGAGTAAACATAATTAAATCAAACATAATTAAATCATAATCATCAATTAAAAACATAGTAAATGCCACTCAAATTATAGGTACAAACAGCATACATAACATACATAAATAAGAAAATAGTCTACATTATATCTATTTTTACTTTGAACTATTTCAACATTGTTACTTTATGAAGCGATGTGTGTGTATGTGTGATTCGTAAACAAATCATGATCCATCCGGCCGGATTTATCGCATTTATGTTAACGCATTCAGTTATATACGCGTGCGTGATTTAAGCGATTTAACAAATCTAAATGCAGAAACGTCAGATTTTGCTTACGAATTATGAACGTCCAATCTCTATTAAAATTAGATTTGAGATTTATTTATTAAAATTACTTCGTAGGTACTTAACATAATGTACTGAATTTATAACCACGAGAAATGTAAACATAGTTGCTGTTGCGTTTGCAGCTTTGTTGCAGAAAATATACAAAATTATTTGCTGTCTAAGTGCATTGAACTCATTCATTTTATAGTTTCCAACAATAAGTAATAAATCTAGGTCGACATTGGAACAATGTAGCTGTAGTGACAGATTACTCTCTGAAGAGAAATGGACTTTCAGCAGGCATGAATTATCTTGGTCAAAAAAGAGCAACTTTCTCCGTACACGTAAAATAGAGCATTTTACTAGAACATGAATTAATTTGTCATGAATAAACTGATGACTACCTGACACGAAAGGCCCAATTTTAGAAGTAGTATTCATTCGACGACTGGTTGCGTGCTCGTATACAGATATTTTTGATCAAGGCCAAAGTTGAAAGAAACAAAATGCTAACTTGGTGATTCTTGTTGCAAGAAACGAAAGACAAAACATTGCTACACCATCTCTTACATCGATTTGAGGCACGCATATCATGCATCGGTGTAAGTATTAGGATAATAATAAATGTATATTGAGGTCTATCTATTCATAAATAAGGAGATTTGTAAACTAAATTGAATTTTGAGGATTGGCTGCAGATAAAATCAATTTCGTGACGTTCCATGTAGAAAGTGCGTCGCCATGGCGCCCTCGCTTTTAGACTATTGTTTTGTTTTTTTATTCTCAGGCAGTTACAATGCACCCACGCGAACAGCTGCTGCGAGCAATCATGCCAAGTTAGGAACACAATAGATGGATAACAGTTTTAAGATAAATAACGCAAGACTTAAACTTAATGCACACAACATACGAAGTTCTCATGATTTTCAGATAATTATGCATTTTGAAGTTCATTTGTAGCAAACCTTCCAGATTATCCAAAAAAAATCTAAGTTTTGTACGAGCCAACCATCAAATTCGACATGCTTCATCATCCTAAAAACATAACTAATCGGAAGGTTATGATGACTATTTTTTTCAACTATTTCTTTTTATTTAATTCAGACTGTCGATAAAACTACAGCCTGGCGTATTTAAGTAAGTGTGTATATTTCTGTAAATTATCGACTGTTTTTAGCTTCTTCAATTACATTTGAACTATTTTGAACATGTTAGAATATGCAAGAACATTTATTTTACTGTCATTTTGCAAAAGTGCTTTGCTCTACCTTTAATACAAACAAACCCTAATTGTCCATGTTTAATTGACCAAACATCGCGTAGAGAAGTTTTTTAAACAAATCTCGAAAGTTATACTGATCTCTTAAAGCCACTTTTGGCGTATAATGGTAGCGGTACGAGTGAATTAGGAATTATTCTTTCTAAACACGAAATTATACCTTAAATGTAACCGAAACTACCGCTGTGACTTTCCTAATTACTTTTGAGACCGCATTACAAGCATGATGTAACCGTTTACATCCCCTGGTCACGAGCAGTCACGACTCTTTGCTAATGTAGCTTATGTAGCGCGTAAATGCTTTCGATCATGCGACACTCATCTATTGCAATTTAGGTTGCGATTTGCGGCACACACCGAACACACGTGTGATTACTACACAAGCCTTAAATTATGTTATTTTGTCACACGAAGACAGTGTGAGAACTTGAGATAATTGTGTTTTGTAGAGAGTACAAATATTAGATCTTACTATTGTTAGCGGTTTCGATTTCGTTGGTAGTATTTCGTCTTGACGCTGTCTGAATTATGTTTAGTGAGTAATGCTTGATTCTGAATTTGGGTTTGATTGAGGAATACTTCAAGGCATTAAGAAGAAAAATTGCGAATTTCGCTTTTATGGTTGATATTCACTGAGGCTGATAATACCTAAAATATCTTTTTATATATAAAAAATCTACGTTTGGTAAACGTGTTTCATTATAGCACTCTAGTTAGTTTCATTCAATAACAGTTTGATGGCGACAAATTAATGGGTGGGTGTTAACATCAAGATTAAAGCTATTTTGGTGCGCGATCCCGGCTTCCGATATAACCGTTACATACGAATGAAACGGGCATCGCAGACCCGTATGTGCATTGAACTTATTGCTTTATTGACGGATATGCAACACGAAAACTAAATTTGTATACAAAAACGTTTTAAGATACCGTTTATGGAAAGTCTAATTGGAAAAGTTTTTGTAATCTTTTATTAAATTTGTTTTGAGGCATCAACCTTTGTATCGTTTAACCTTGGCAATTCATCTTCTGAAATATTTAAATTTGAATAGGTAAACCAGTTAATCAAGACATTTTATGATTTTATTATTTTGTTTTAAAACCAGATTATTTTTAGATTATAATATCATTTTAGCCACTGTTTTTGTTTTATTGTCTTGCTGAGCAGTTTTCAGCACATTATCTATGGACTTTTACAATGACAAGTGAAGTCATTATCTGCTGCAAAATGCCAATAATTCAACTGGGAACTGACCAAAATTGGCGTTTGTCTAGTAGTGCCACAGACAGGTTGATATGGAAAGTTTTGTTGAAAATTCAATACAACAACAATTACTTTAATAGTTACTGAACTTGTTATTTCATTATATAGAGGGTAGACTGGAGTTCAGAGGAATAATGAATTTAAAAGTAGAGCATCTACACTAATTATCAACTTTACTTTTACTTTCAAATCAAATCAAATCATCAAATCATCTTTTATTTCTCACCACAATACATTACAGACTTAAAATAAGTTATTATACAATACATTAAATATTGTGGGAGACTGGTGCCTAAACTAGGCTTGTGGCCTGTATTTCAGGACACCAGGACCTCCCCTAACAAATGAACAACTCATTTTCACTATACATTTACAACTCCATTAAATGTTTGTTTAAGGAGAGTCACTTCAAAAACTGATAGCTCACAATCAAGACAATTATCCTGATTGTGAGATAAGACCAAGAGTCAACGAGTTAACAGTTGATAAGTTCAAACAGGTACCATAGTAGATGTTGCATAACGAGAGTTCCAAAACACGGGAAAGACAAGGCTTTTTTGTATATTATTAACCACATATTGTTGTGAGAGCCAGTAGTCTTTTATTAATCTGATAACATAGAACTAGCTTCACCAATGAATTTGTTAAGAACAGAATAATATTAGTGACAATGATCTTTGAAATTTCTCCTGTAAGATAAGACTGTAATGAGTCACTAAGGAAAAACCATAATGCAAGCTGTTAAATATGGAATGTTTTTTTTGTAATAGCCACAATCATAATAAAACTAGCCGATGCATGCAACTTGTCAGTGTGAGAATCATCTCTGGATTTAAAAATTATACATTCGAAAATCCCACTATGTACCATGACATCAGTAAACAGTCAGTGATAGTATTGTTAATTGATCCAGTAATTTCATTTAATATGGGATAAACAGACAGATAGATTTTTTAAAAAGCCATGGGTTATAATGCTTTTTTAATTTCCAGAATAAAATATAAATATTGTTCTAAGATTATTTATGAACATATCATAGAATTATTACCTCAGGAACGTACATGGGGAACAAAGTTGGTGAAGTTTAGCCAAGTCGCACCACACAAGACCCTATGACATTGACATTTATTCGTAACTTTGACATAATTTAATTTCAAAGGGTTACCAACCCAAATTTTGAAATCTCCCATTTTATCTTATTAAAAATAAACGAATATAGACAGAATATATTTGTTGAAATAATTTTGTTGTTAGATTTCCACGTGAGAGTGAAAATAAAAGTTTATGGATAGCGGCTATCAGAGCCAGTGATGAATGATGAATTATGGCTCCCATCAACTTGAAGTGTGGTATGCTCAGATCATTTCGATAATGAGGACGTATATATACCACACAAAACATGGGCGCAATAAAATTACGAAAGGCAGATATCCAACGAAGGTACATAATATAAGAAAGTGTCGAATCAGAAAACCATTATCACGAAAAAAATCTATATTCTACGGTTTACACGGGAAATCACCACTAAAAGTACCCGATTTTTGGGGAGATTTAAAAACATGACATCTCCCAGTTTTCGACACAGACATTTTTCACAGCTCCGAATGCTTCAGTTTGTTGTTCATCATGTAGATTCCAGAGGTAATAATTCCATGGAACATATCAACACTAGTTTCATATCTCGTGTTTCTTACACAGTGTAAAATGGAGCATTTTCGTAAAGACCACTACATCCCTTTATACTTAAATATTGTCACCAGAAACATATCAAATAAATACTTTTTTATATGAAATAGTAATATTATGTGCAAAAGCTATACACCGATTCAAATGAAAAGCATTATTTGTAGATTTTTATCGATTTGGGGTACAAACGTTAGACGAACCTACCCCAAAAATTGATTTTATGAATTAAAATATTAACATTTTTAAATAATAATATTACTTACATATTCACCAGGAATCTTGAAACTTTTCTGATTTGTTGTGTACAGAAATTAAACAGTAAATTAAACTCTACGATTACAATTTATTTAAAAACACGAAAAGTTAATCTCTATACAGCAATTTCGTACACATTTTGACAACTGTAATTTAGGGATGCGTATTGTATCGATGCAACAAATGATCGAAATCGGATTCTCGTTCATTTCATTCGATTTTCTTCTTGGATCGAAATCATTTTAACAGAAAAAGGTAAACGAAAACTGCCGAAATCCTACCTTCTACGAATGAGTTAAATTATAAATTGAAAGATCGGTAAGAGTCAAACTTTCATTAATGATTGACTTGAAAGGAGAAATTTATCAGTTGACTGCATTTTAATATTTTAATTGTATCGCTAATGAAACTTGGATTAAAAAAACTTGAGTGGTGTCATGGGACACCCGAATAGAACGAAGTTCCTATCGATTAAAAGATATCTATATTTTTTTTTCCTAACGTAATGCGCGATAAGGAACGTGTTATAAAAGATTTTGATCACAGCGCCATCTAGCGATAATCATCTAAAACAAAAAAGTGTCGTGACAACTTTTCGCAAGAATTTTTTCCATCTAGCTCCCTTTCACAACGCGCGATAAGGAACTTTGTTCCAAAAATGATTTTGGTTTAAAGGATTATTTCATTTTAAATTACTTTCAGATTTTTTTTTTTTTTTTTTTGTGGCTTTATTGCCGCCGCTTTTGTGGGCGGCCCAGCCAATGTCAGGTTTAGCAGTATCGATTGTGATAGAATTACCTAGTTCGATTTACGATGTTGAATGTTTTTAATAAGCCTTTTATTTGACAACTCAAAACCAGTGAAATTTTGACAGTTTGACTATAAAAAGTAGTGGAGTGCAGTTTCGATTTTTGAGTAATCGATTTATTAATTCCTCCACTATGATTCTATAAGTAACTTTTGAAAATCCATTAGCTATTTGCTAATCCGAACTCTTCCTTGTCAATCACTATGAATTATTTTTCAACATTTTGTAACCCATATAATTAACTTAATTTTAATTTAAGTATATGAATATATTCATATTTTACAAAGAACATAAAATGAATCTTAATCACTTCTCTTTTAAAATTGCGAAGCTACTACTACTACTTTTATTTAGCAAAAAGGTTAACCAGGTAAACCTAATAAAAATATTACTGAGGCATTCGATTGAAAATTACTATTTTGAAAATCGTTTAATCGATTGCACTGCACTTCACTAGTCAAAAGTCAAGTGTAAAAAAAACATGTGGTTATTTTACACAAAATTTATGTTTATTTTATTTATTTTGTAATTTGTTGTCCAAAACCTGAACTAATTGATTAATTAATTTGAAAACATTGGTATTAAGCAAATTCTTGTAAATGCCAAATAATAATGGAAGCCGATTCAACAACATATTTTGAAAGTAAAAATGAACAGCGTTTTCCATTTGGCGTCAGTCTCAGGTAAGGCAACTGGCAAACAACACTAATAACTATTGTAAACTATCACAAACTTGCAATCCCTGAGTTTCTCCTTACACAGTTTACGACGTAAGAAAAGATCTCTCGTAAAAAAGAATTTATACTAAATCCTTATTTATGTATCAATTTGTCAAAACTATTGCTTTATACTATTGTATGAAACTTTCTCTATCTCTATTGATATTTTATTTTTAAAGAAATCTATACTAATATTATAAAGCTGAAGAGTTTGTTTGTTTGTTTGTTTGTTTGTTTGAACGCGCTAATCTCAGGATCTACTGGTCCGATTTCAAAAATTCTTTCACTGTTGGAAAGTCCATTTATCGAGGAAGGTTATAGGCTATACTTTATTTTCAAAAAAATTAGGGATCCGCATGAAAATATCGAATATGTAACAAAAGGTGAAAATTCGAAAACCTATTTATGCGTACGCTGCAAAAACTATTGACAATAGAACAAAATGATGTACTACGGGTTTTTAGGTCTTTTGGAGACAAACAAAAAAGTCCGCGACAGCATATATCTAACTATCATAGTTTAGTCACAATAACCACTTTTATGTTTTTAAAATTTACTATTTCGTTCCGAGATTGAATTTAACGTTAAATGAGTATCGTTATATTAACCCTTATCCAAATTAAGTATTTTGTTATGAAGAGTATTAATGTAGAATTAAATTACTTTTTGTTTTATTCCAATCGGACTTTTCGTTTAGAAGTTATTACGAGTATAAAACGCAATGAATATGTGGGACTCAGCGAGCCGCGAAAATAATACCTCGACGGCATTGCGAGTACTGTTTGAACCCCTTTATGACGCAGACGAAGTTGCGAGGGTCATCTAGTTACTAAATACAATTAGTTTAAAAATATGGTATAAACTTGAGAAAACTAAGTTTACTACTTCAAATAGTAAGATATGTTATTTCATTGTTCAAGATAATCTTTAACAGTGTATTTTATTCTCTTACAGGAACCAGAAGTTGTATGACGATTTTACAGAAAACAAAGGACAATCAAGTGTAGAAATTAAGTTAGTTGAGAGACTTCAGTTGTATGGATTAATACCAAGATCACTATCATGCCCTACCAATAAACCGGAGTGCAAACTAAAAGTTAAAACCGCAAGGGTTATTGATCGGTGAGCTTAAAATATTTGACAATAATCCTATACTAAGCCATTGAATACTTTACATAGAACAAAAGTATACAGTACAAATAATATTTTAGGTATTTACTGTTAATGTATTACTACTTTTGGGTGGTATAATAATATGATAGAGCTTATATAAAATCTAAACTAGTAAAAAATAAAAAAATATTACAACCACTTATATCACTTTGTTCAATATTTTAAATAGACTAATGTCCATTTTCAGGGTTCAGTGGGTGTGTGACGGTTGTGGTAAAAGACTCCCGATTAGGACGGATTCATTCTTCTACAGACTACCATGTTCCATACTGCAGACATTAGAAATAATCCTAGCTTGGTCAGAAGATGCAGAATTACAGTTAGCTGCAGAACATTTTGGTGAGAATATGAATTTTTGCTTAGATTAATAATTTTGATTATTAGTTGAGTAACCAAGGTTATTGAAATTTGATTTGAAGATTAGGCTTCTTATTGATTTTACCGTTACTGTTGAAAACCATACATTGATTTACCAAAATGTTGACATCAAATTAAATCTTGTTTTATCTAAATTACTCTGCAAATCTCTGTGTGTCTCTGTTATCAAAGCAGAACAATTTTACATAAGTGAATTATTTTTCATGCCTTCAGTGCTCTCAAAATATTGGTAAGTAATATGTACAAAGAAAAAAAAGTAGATTATGTATTCCTAAGCTATGTGTAATGAGCTGTCACCTTTTTGACCGTACAATGTAGTTATGTCATATGCAGTGTTCACAAATGCTTGTAGTAATTTTGGTTCAAGTTTCCTTTATCACATATTATTATACAAAAACAATTATTTTGTGAATAAATAGCACTAAAAAATAAATATGCAATGCACTTAGTTATCTTCTGTAGTATTAAAGATTAATGCTGTTTATCTCTATAAGACTACAAACAATACACTATTACAGACTATATTTTGTAACATGCGTTTTTGTTAATGGTCTAACTATATTTCAGGTGTGAAACAGAAAGTAGCAAGGCAGATATATGATAAACTAGATGATCTAGTTATAAAAGAACATAAGAAAAAGATGCTTGGAGGCGAAAATAAAGTTGTTTTAACGGAATTATATCCGGACTGTGTAAATAGATCATCACCAGACACAACAGATCAACCTCATGCACATAGAATACTCATGCTTGCTGATACTAAAGTAAGATAAATATATATATTTTTGTTTTTTATTGCCTCGTTGGCAGACGCTAACGCGCCACTTGATCGTAAGCCCTTCCCGTTGCTCATGGACCTCTGTAATACCAGGAGGCACTGCGCCCGCTACCTCCAGCCAACCATTAAGGGGGCGGCGCGACGGGAAAGAGTGCCGAGGGCGTAACGCGTCGCGCCGTTCCTCATAATCCCGTGCTGGGTTCTGGCCTCAACCGGGGTTCCAATACTGAGTATGAGCGGTTGGAGGTTTTAGTGCGGTTCAACCCCCACATACCATACCCGGGTGGGGATTCAGTGATTTACTCCAACTAAAAAAAAAGCCTACCATTAAGAGACTCTTCAAGCCTTCTTTGAAGAAGGACAAGTCATGGCACTCGGGAAACACCGGAAAGGAGAGCTCATTCCATTGCTCATTTAATTTAAAATTGTCATGATAAATTTAAAATCAAACAAAATCATATTTTTATTTTGTTTCAGTTAATTCCTACTGACTACAGATTATATGTTTTGAGAGATGATTCAAGAAAAGGAAGCAGTTTGGACGATCAAGTAAGTTTGTCATCGTTTTTTTTTTTTTTTTTTTTTTTTTTCAGTTGGAGAAAATCACCGGATCCCCACCCGGGTGGGGTATGTGGGAGTCCAACCGCTCACACTCAGCGTCCGAACCCCGGCTGAGGCCAGAACCCAGCACGGGGTTTTGAGGGACGGCGCGACGCGTAACGCTCTCGGCACACTTTTCCGTCACGCCGCCCCCGAAGTTTGTCATCGTAATTTAAAACAATATTGATAGATACAATATAGCCAAGTTCTTCGTTTCCTTTTTAATTTGTTTGTGGAATAAATTATTTAAAATAAAACTTTTTAGGTTCACACTTTATATTTTTTTAATTGCAGACTTTGACTAGCGAAGTACAGCAAATAATATGTGATAGTGTGGAGAGTAACTCAATGGTTGTGAATGGGTCCAGTCTACCGCACATACAGGGTGTGTCTTCAATACAACACTTGGTGCAGTACTGTGATGCTGATATGCAGTATTTCTGTAAGTTTTATCGCTTTTTATACAGGATGTCTTTTTTGTAAATGTAGTCCAGTTATGAAAATGATGAATAAATTCAACTAGCGATAAAGACTTCGAGTTTACAGACAAGAAAAGAATACATATTATTTCAAAGTAAGAATCAAGGACTTGCTCAGAATGCAATTGTGCCTACAGAAAAAGATAAATCAAATTAAATCAAAAAACATTTATTCTGAGCTATTAATAAATAAAAACTTATATCTACAACTTAAACTTAATACAAAAAAAGCCCAGAAACGAAACTCAGAACTCAGATCTTTAACAGATAGATTTTGTTACTTATTTAATTAGCCAGAAACTCGGTAATTTCTAGTAGAAAAAAAATCAATACACAAAACATTGGATTGCATTGTATTGTAGTACGCTATTATTATTTTTTTCTTTTTTTTCAGTAACGACAAAAATATGGCGTCAAGCAGTGACGCTGTGCGCGGCGTCACGTGACCTGTGCTCGGGGTCAACGACCTCTGCCGCGTGCGCTTCCGCCGTACAAAGATACCTCGACGTTTCCCGTTACAGACTGAGACATGATGACGGATTCTATGATCATATACTCAAGATGATTGCCAAAGATTTGTATGAGGACGCTCAATGAGATTCATAACGACGCTATCTATACATATATACAGGGTGGAATTTTTAAACGGGGAAGAGGGTAATCCTTTACTTTTGAAAAAAAACACAACTACATATATCCATAGATTGAAAAAAAACTTAGGACACCCGGGAATCTGGTACAATTCTAAAAAATCTCACCCTGTATTTTTACGAGTAATAATTAAAAAAAAATTACGTTACAAACACAAAGTTACGAATCCACCCTGTATAACAAAATAAACCTAAAGCGTTAGAAAGTAGTGTGTCCAATGAAACTCTTGACACCGAAAAAAAATTAAATGTAACAAAGCAAAATTCACAAGTGTATTGGATACAGAATTTACATAACAATCAAGAACATATTATTATTCGTTACAAAGTATAATGCGACATCGAGTTTTAACACCAAACGTAAAATTCGCGGTCGCTAAGCGCCTTAGATCTTAGAAGCAGGATTTTTTTAGATTTTGGTATTTAATTGGTGTTATTTCTACATATTAATAGTATAAACAGTTTTATTTCATGAAGGGTGTATAGTACTACTAGCTGCCCCGCGCAACTTCGTCTGCGTCGAAAAAAAAAAAATTAGGGTGGACTACCCCTAACATTTTGGGGGATGAAAAATAGATGTAGACCGATTCTCATAGATACCGGATAAGAACAAAAAAAATCATCAAAATCGGTTAAGCCGTTTCGGAGGAGTATGGCAGCGATAACTGACACGAGAATTTTATATATTAGATTTACCTACGTACTGTAACATTGTCTAACTTAAGACACTTGATTTGATCACATTCTTACAATCTTTACTAACTTTGTCTAATTTTTGGAGCAATATATAATACTGCATAAACTTATTCAGAGACTCGCGGTTTTCTATAATACTTTCATGCATTTTCAACGGGTTACACAACGGGCAACTTACCACGATATTTAATTAATTGAGTTGTCCCGATATTTCAACGTTGTTGCAAACGTCATGATCACGAGAAGACTGGATACTGCGGGTCGATTTAAGAGCAAACAAATCTGTCTACCCTCGCACTCGTTCGCTTTTGGGTAGTACCACTGGAACTCGAACTCACATCACGACACACCACACTCACTGTATCTACAAGACTCTCTGAGCATGAACCCGCGAGTGACTATTGTGTTTAGCACTGGATTCCACATACTCATTAAATATCGTGGTAAGAACCCGTTGAAAATGCATGAAATTACTGCATAATTTGACTAGGAAGTTCATAAAAAGTATTTGTTTATTAAAGTGGATGAAAAGAGGTTTCCATTTTTAAAGAAGGTAAAATGACTTGAATGTTGAAGGAGATAAGGGTGATTTTTCTTTAGCTTTTAGTAAAAGATATTAAAATATTAGTCGTAAGTCTAAAAATGTCGTGCCTTTACTGTAGTTCTAACTATTTAGACTAAATGCTTGGCATTTCAAAGAATGTTTCAGTATTTTTAAAAGATATATTGTTGACAATAATTATAAATTATAAGTAATGAAAATTTCAAAAAACAATGTTTATTGAGTATATTTTGTGAGGAAAAAATTAAGAAAACCATGAAAATTATCTTAAATTGTATTTTTTTGTGATCTAGCTCTCGTTTTTCTCGACGTATGTCGTCAATTAAATAAATAGACATTGAATAGTATATTCCATGATATTGTATCATCTTTTGCAAGTAACCCTGTATATTATACAACTAGATGACCCTCGCAACTTCGTCTGCGTCATAAAGGGGTTCAAACAGTACTCGCAATGCCGTCGAGTTATTATTTTCGCGGCTCGCTGAGTCCCACATATTCATTACGTTTTATACTCGTAATAACTTCTAAACGAAAAGTCCGATTGGAATAAAACAAAAAGTAATTTAATTCTACATTAATACTCTTGATAACAAAATACTTCATTTGGATAAGGGTTAATATAACGATACTCATTTAACGTTAAATTCAATCTCGGAACGAAATATTAAATTTTAAAAACATAAAAGTGGTTATTGTGACTAAACTATGATAGTTAGATATATGCTGTCGCGGACTTTTTTGTTTGTCTCCAAAAGACCTAAAAACCCGTAGTACATCATTTTGTTCTATTGTCAATAGTTTTTGCAGCGTACGCATAAATAGGTTTTCGATTTTTCACCTTTTGTTACATATTCGATATTTTCATGCGGATCCCTAATTTTTTTGAAAATAAAATATAGCCTATAACCTTCCTCGATAAATGGACTTTCCAACAGTGAAAGAATTTTTGAAATCGGACCAGTAGATCCTGAGATTAGCGCGTTCAAACAAACAAACATACAAACAAACTCTTCAGCTTTATAATATTAGTATAGATTAATTTATTTTCGTGCATGCTTTGTGATTCAGATATTATTGTGATTGATATTATTTTATGATTAACTTTTCAAACTCAAAATAATCGGTGCCTATTGATTAATTTGTACATTTAAAATTATAATAAAATATATTTGTGTACATGTGATTTTTATTGCTTAAACCTTCCATCAAATATAACAGGATACACAGTTCCGAAAAAGCTTCTCACCTTGCAAATTTCGAAAGAATTGAACTTATTCAAAAGGTAGCGCATTTCTGCTTCCCTAAGACAGAAGCTTTTGTGTCTCTATTTTAATCCTACAATATCTACGACGTGGTTACGAATTTCGTTTTTGTTCTGAAATTGCGGGGGATGACAGGAGTCCATAAAGATAGGTAGGAGGCTGAGCTACTCCTTGGTATTGCATTTACATAGGTTTTAGGTTAGTTCGCAATAGTTTGTATCTATTATAATAATAATAGCCTATTTATTAGAGAAAGAACAAACAAAATACATTACAAGTTTTATAAAATGTCTCTTAACTCTACATGCCTTCTGGCATAGGCTACCTCCAAATGCTTTCATTGCGTTCTGTCTGCAGCCACCCTAGTCCAGAATGGTCCCAAAGTCAGGCGTAATTCGTCTTCCATCGTCTAGTTGGTCGACCTTGTCTTCTTACGCCGTCTCTCGGATAACTATTGCACTAGGCAAAATATTAAAGAGCGCTGCTATCACAGAGTAACCAATTAACGAATAGGTAAATAGTTCCATTATACTTAGCGACTAATTTTGTTGATATATTTAATGATAACATTATAATCTTTAAGGAAAAAAACAGCATTAAATGTTACGATCAAAATGTAAATTTATAAAATTAATTATTCTTATTTCCAAGAGAAAGGCACTTTTACCATATTAAAAGTTCCGTTCGAACCTGTTTATAGCTTTGTTTACAATTTCGGGTTATCTGTAACAGCAAGACTACCTAAATACTTTATTTTCTGTGACATAAATTTCAGTGTTAAGAGGGAAATGTGTAGGAAGTTTATAGTCGAACACTGTGTGGTATAAACAGAAGACAACTGGAATTCTTATTATATGCTATAATTACATAGATTTGCAAAAAAATAGAACAATAAACATACATACATAGGTTTATTATTAATTTTGCATACATTATGTTCATAAGGAAGTAGAAATCAAATTTAGTAGCAGAGTTATACTAGTAATTACTCTTATCATTTTCAGTGTAAGTTGTACTGTGTATCTTTTAATAATACATAAACAAAATAAATAATATTATGTATTAAATCTACATTATACCTACTGATTTATTACACCTTACGAAAATTGTCTTAAAATTTGGAACCATCTGTAAGTCCCGTATGGTCTAGTGGCTAGGATACCTGGCTTTCACCCAGGAGGCTCGGGTTCGATTCCCGGTACGGGAAATTCTTTTTGTCAGTTTTTAAAGCATGTGTTAAAAACCACTCAATAAAAAATAATACTTTAAATGTTAATACGTAGGTATGTAATATGTACTAATTATTCGAATTGAATTCAAAATTATAACACACTTCCATAAATTTACTAAAGGAAAGTAAATGTATAATATACTGTCTTAAAAGATTGATCGATACGTTTGTTTGTCGACCTGCTAATTTAAATCATAACTAGAAAGCTAGATTTCGTGTCACTGATACCAAAAATATATTGGTATCTATATATTTAATTGTAAGTAGTCTAAACATATCAACGAGTTTCGGTGAATAAATATATTCGTACTCAAAAAATATTAGTGATGGTGGATGGTTTAGAACATAGTATACCTACCATAAGTTTATAGGCTTGGCTAGGCTTACTCTTCTTTAAAAACTCAGATATTTAGAGCTGTATCTGATTTTTATAATATACAGTGTCTCTCTACCAAGCCGATATTAAAGATTTTCTTTCTTTCGAACACTTTATTCGATAACCGTATTTTAGATCCTTTACTAACGGCAAAAGTTTCCACTCATTTATGAATGCATCGATGCAGCTTTTTCTAACCCGTTCTTAAGTCCTGTTACGGATAGGTAATGGTAGGGCAAATAGCGGAACTCACATTCCACTACACCTGCCAGCATCTATGCAACTATCGACTTTTAATAAAAAGATTCAGATTCTATCATGAGAACAACAATAATTAACAGTTCTTTAATAGATGGCTTCCTACTGATAATAACATCAAGCTTAGTATTTTTGCTAAGTAATGTTTGAAGCTCGTTAGAACTTAGATCTACCAGTGTACTGGTAAGCTGTTTTCTAATACAATAATCAAAGTCCTCAGTATGTACCTAATTACATACAAAACGCATGAAACTTAATAAAATTATCAATTCATTTCAATCAGTTCATTGCCCTTAGAATAATAATACTCAGTAACATTTAATCGACTCTTAAAATCTCTCTACAGTACTAATGAAAAAACATTTAATCGACTCTTAAAATCCAGGAAGTTAAAAGAATATTATTATGGTGATACAATTATAAAAAAATAAAATAATAATCACTCCAAATGAATATCACGATTCACGACATTATTCGTCATAATATCGGTCAGTTCGCAATTTGTGGGTCATCAGGTCAATGGACTGGCCACTTTATCTACTGTTGATATTTGATCATCTAAAAATAACTTATACATACGTACTTGAACAATTTGTTTTTTATTAACATAGTGTTCAAAATTATCTGCGAACAAAACAACAAAAATCAAGTCTTGAGTCTGACTAATGTATTTTACATGTAATTTTTTTCTGCAACGAATATTTTTCTTTGCTATTAGAGATGCGTTTTTATCTTTGGTTTAGTTTTCGTATGTCAAAAACGTAGAGGTGAACGTTTGGAAATCGAAGAGAGGTAACAACTTAAAATATTTAACTCTAAACTTCAGTAACTATGTTCTTCGAAGCTTTTATACCCATTGTTTGTTTCAGGAAGTATCTAGCGTCAATTATATTTTCTTGTCGACTGAACTAAACGCACTTGCCTATCGAGCTTTTCTACAGCTTTAATTCCAGTTTAGCGACTCGGGTATTGCGGTTAATCGAAACCGAGGTACCAGATTGTACCGCTATCTGAGCGAATAAATAAAAGATGCAGTGGAGAGCGTGGTACATAGCGGACCCCTCAACGACGGTCGTGAGTCAGTTCGACCGGAGATACCTTTCGAGATGGTCAACTACAAACGCGTATTCGAGGTAGCGGTGCTCAGCGCACTGTTGGCACTCGCCGCCGCAGCCCCACTTGAACCTGAATCTAGGGATGAATACAATCAAAGCCAGAATGGAACCGAAAATATTAGAGTTCACATTAACGGGGTCGTCGTAGCCGTGATGCCCGGAGAAACATTGTCCGAAATGTTGACAATGGTCTTGCCTGACCTGGAAGAATTGTTGGAGTCTGAAGTCAATCAGCTTCAGCATAAGCCTAAGCCACCATTCACCATTTCGACATCTAAACCCGATGAAAAGCCTGAAACGGTGTCTGAAGTTGCACCTGCTCCTGAACCTGTAAAGCCAATCGAGCCACAGACCCCTTTGAGTGACGTTTCTATAAAACCCGAAACTCCTCTTAGGAAAGAAGCAACCCCTAACAAACAAAAACGACCACTAAGGTGTGTGTAAACTTGCTCTTATATAACTTGGGATATCTAAGGACTTCAAACTACGTTCAGAAATTAATCGTTTTAAAATTAGATATTGTACTGGAACTTAATGTGTATAGAAAACATTAACAATATTTTTTTATAACTGAGGTTTCTGATTTTTTATTTTGTGTTTTTTTTTCAGGCTTAAAACAATGCTGAGCAGTTTGTTGTTGCCGCTAATGAGGAAGAACAGGCACCAGTAGTGACATTCAGATCAACATTACAACTACAACATGACAAACAAGAAAAATATAGGAAATGAAGAAGTGATAGAAAATGCATTTACTAGTTATAAGTTTTAATAATAAACATTGTATAATTTAAGTATGTTTCGTTGAAAATAAATGACAATTTTTATTTAAAAATCTCTACATTTTTGTATTATTTTTTCCTGGAGCATGAAGAATCTAATAAGTGAAACACAAATACTTTTTTAAATGTGTGTTATGTACCTAAACCGTATAAATAAAGTAACTAGAGACGATTTATAAATTTATTGGTGAAAACGTACTCGAAAGTTGTAATCAAAATCTTTGTTTCATGGTTTGTTTGGTTTCCATAAAGTTTAATATTTTGAGTGGTCAATTTTTAAGTTAATTGAACAAATTGTACAACTTATTAAATACTTGGTAGGTACTTCAAAAAACCTTGAATAGAGTCTAGAATCTGGGACTAAATATTCAGTGGCACTGTCGCTCTCAACAAAGAATTCATAAGCAATAAACAACCCTTATTATTATATTAACTGCAGTTATTGTTTAACTAATAAGGATACGATCAAAAAAAAATCAAATAATCCATGCAAATAAATATCTATAGACATGTTCTATCAGTGCATATACTGACCGGAGTAATTAGGAAAATCTAAACTAGAACCTAGTGGTTGTGAAAAATAATAATGCCTTTGCTTTGGAGGGTTTCATTTTCGTTTTCCACATTTAATTTACTATAAAAGATACTAGAAAGACATTGTTTAATATAATAAATTATTGTAATAGGTAAGAGTTGTGAAAAAGTATAGGTAGCAGTCATTTTGCAGTAGATCGCCACTAAAAACCCTCTAAAAGTTTACGATTTCCTATCGGTTTGAGATATAGAGACTAGTGCTAGAGGATTGTGGCAACCAGTATTATAATTGCATTCAAGAATGATCTATTAAGGAACATTTATATCTATACTAGCTGACTCGCGCAACTTCGTCTGCGCCGAAAAAAAAAATTAGGGGTGGACTACCCCTAACATTTAGGGGATGAAAAATAGATGTTGGCCGATTCTCATAGGTACCGGATAAGCACAAAAAATTTCATCAAAATCGGTCGAGCCGTTTCGGAGGAGTTCAAGTTCGAACACCGTGACACGACAATTTTATATATTAGATTTATGCGTATTTTTTCCTACTGTATTTGTGATATACATTGTAGATTAACGCGAGAAGATCTTTAAACTGCTCACGTAATTTCAGAATTATTATCTATACATATTAAAATAATTCAGTTAATGTATGATAAATTGCGTTTGTTTTATAAATACAACACGTTCCGAGCCCAGTTCCAAGGAAACTCGGTTATCGTAGCGATGACCCGGGACAGCAGTCAGATGTCACACCCTACGAGTATTTAGTTCCATCATAATATACGATACGTTATTAAAACTGTGGTTATTTAAAAGCCATTAGGAACCTAAACATCAAAACCTAACATTATACTATAGGTATATATTACGTAGAGGAGCACTAAGAAATATTTTTTGCAAATTAATCTGAACATCTGAAGCAGTGTGCTTTTATGTGTCAAAGGCGAATTTGTGCACACCTACCTACTCCTAGAATTTCAATCTGATACATCCTCATTGAAACGATTTTCCATTTTTTTATATATGCAACTACAGTTTGCATCCCATAAATGTAATGATGTTTTTTTTTTATGTGGACGTAATTGTCTGGTAGTACTTATAAGCCACGAATGGGCATCCAAAACTATATTTTTTTAAATCCTCTACAAAATATGCCTTAGTATCAGAATCCTGTCTAATCATTACGAATAATGAGGTCACTACCCAACTTGATAGTTTCTCACGGTGCACCGGATCAAGACAAGTCTAGTCAAAATCAAAACAGATAAAATTTCTCTATCCTTTCTCTTTCGAGAGACGACAGTGAAAGACTCATTATCTCTAAACGATGCTTGTTTGTTGTTGTCTTAAACATTGCATATGACCGATCGATGAGACACGAGAGGTGATCCAAAAGGTATTCGTGTCGTATAAACCGTTACAGTGTTCTCGATTTGACTTGATTCGAGTGTTGGACTGGTTCGTGGATAGCCTGTAAAAGCCGCGCCGGAGTAGCCAACACGCAGTTAGAACGCTCGAGATCTCCCAGGCGCACGCATCATGTATCTGTTGGTGTTTCTTTTCGCGGCAGCGGTCGCCGCTCCGCACAACTACATCCAAACACAAGAAGGAGAAACAAATTTGCAGGCGGATGTTGAAAATATTTTTATATTAATTGCGATTCCTCAGAAGACAAATTTAATGCAAGAACTTTTAGAAGATTTATTGAGAAAGAAAAATAAAGAACAACAATCAAACGACGATCAGTTACAGAGAAGAACTTACGTACAAATAACAGAAGCGTTTACTGAAAAAAACACGCCGTACAAAGTGGAAATCGGAACTGACAAAGAAAACGTAGTTGAAGAAGTGGTTTTAGCTCGCCAAAGGCATATCGACGACAGTCACAAAGATGAGTTGAAGCTTATCGGTGCTACTGAACAATGTGGACCAGGCAGAGAGCGGGACCCCGTCACCCTAGGCTGTCGCAACGCTCAATCCGAAGAATCCTCGCAGTCAGAATCAAACGAAAGCCAACAGAAAGTCGATCCCGTACCCGAAGTAGTGTCAACGTGATTACTCTAATATTTTGAAGTCGTGTATATTCGTTTACGCCATTTTAGCCTTTAATTATTTATTTTATTTAAAAATGTAAATTAAGTATATCTCTAATTATTATGAATAAATATGTGTAAGGTGTCTCGTAAATTATGGTGTCATATTTCCTCTCCATATACACGTTCACAAATCCTAATTTCTATCACATTATTTTATTTCTCCCCTTTCAATTTATATTATGATAAAATTTGCGCTACAATTTAAATAAAATACTATATTAAACTAATAATAACATAGTCAAACGTTATCTATAGGTTAAAACAAACAGTGAACATCATCGGTTTTTCCTTAGTAAGTACTTTAAAAAAAATATGTAAAATAGGAATATTATTAATGTCACATCAAAAATAAATCATCATTTAATATTATTATTATGTGTAAATAGATGTGAATGTCTTCTGGTGTTAATATTGTTGATGACCGATATTACCCATTTATCACCAGATGGGTTGCAAAATCATAATCAATAAAAAGATTATACTTAAGACAATAACATATTAAACTGATAACAACAATTATTGAGCAAAATCTATATCTATATTGTAAATCATGAATTGCGTAGAATGAGGTTAGTGTTTCCGTAAGCATATGAGCAAAATATAGACAGGTAGTTAAGTACCTAGTTGGGATAGGTTCAGGCTTAGGTAGGTATACAGGTGTTGGATTTCGCATATTAAAGTATTTTTTGTCGTAAAATCTTTGGAAATAAATTAGTAGTTGCAAAGACTACTTTTTGTTAATCGATCCTTATAATCTATAGGTATGTAAAGTTAAAAAGTTTATGTTTGTTTGAGTGCGCTAATCTTAGGAATCGCAAATTTGATTTTAACATTTTCAGTATTGTAATATCCTCATTTTCTCGAGGTAGTACCAGTACTTATTTTCTAATCAAATAGGTATCCGTATTTTAAGTCCAATAATTTACCGAAGGTTTATTAAAATGAACAGAAAAATACTACCTCCTTTTGGCTAGTGGCTAAACAAGTCTGCCTTTTGATGACTACGGAACGCTACACAGCGAAGATTTTACACGTACTTTAACAGTTTTTTAAATATTATAATATAACATATTACCTTTGCCTACCCTACTCTGAAAAATTCAGTTACATAAATATTAATATTTATATTGCAAGTTTATCTTTATTGGCAGCAAATGAAATCCTTCAGGCTAATCTTCACCTGCTAATACAAATATCAAAGCATGAGATGCATATTTCATTTTTTTAAATATAAATATTTACCGCATAACTTTGGTTTGACCGATTTGGATGTGATGGTCGTCGTTGGGTCCATTTATGTTTTAAGATCGATCAGGTACTTTTGGATCTGTATTAATACAATGTATAGTATTAAAGGACAAAATTTTCATTTTTGTAATAAAAATGTTATTTAATTAATTGTCTCATAGCAATTTCAAACTAAACGAGACTAGACTAGGTACTGTAGTACTTGCATATTAAGATTTTCAAAGTCTACCACTGTGATTGTATACAGATCATGCATCAATACATAGTATAAAATCATGGAATTATTACCTCTGGAATCTACATGATGAACAACAAACTGAAGCATTCGGAGCTGTGAAAAATGTCTGTGTCGAAAACTGGGAGATGTCATGTTTTTAAATCTCCCCAAAAATCGGGTACTTTTAGTGGTGATTTCCCGTGTAAACCGTAGAATATAGATTTTTTTCGTGATAATGGTTTTCTGATTCGACACTTTCTTATATTATGTACCTTCGTTGGATATCTGCCTTTCGTAATTTTATTGCGCCCATGTTTTGTGTGGTATATATACGTCCTCATTATCGAAATGATCAGGGCATATCACACTTCAAGTTGATGGGAGCCATAACTCATCATTACGACTGGCTCTGATAGCCGCTATCCATAAACTTTTATTTTCACTCTCACGTGGAAAACTAACAACAAAATTATTTCAACAAAATTAAATATATTCTGTCTATATTCGTTTATTTTTAATAAGATAAAATGGGAGATTTCAAAATTTGAGTTGGTAACCCTTTGAAATTAAATTATGTCAAAGTTACGAATAAATGTCAATGTCATAGGGCCTTGTGTGGTGCGACTTGGCTAAACTTCACCAACTTTATTCCCCATGTACGTTCCTGAGGTAATAATTCTATGTATAAAATAAAGTCGCTTTCGCTGTATGTCTGTATGTATGCTTAGATCTTTAAAACTACGCAACGGATTTTGATGCGGTTTTTTTTAATAGATAGAGTGATTCTTAAGGAAGGTTTGTATGTATAATAAATACATAATATCGTAGAGAAACACTGATAAATTTAAAGGTTTCTAATGTGATGTCGTAAATAAGCACGTTTTTTGCGCTTATATTGCAAACGCTGGCTGAACCCTATGAGATAGACCAAAATAATGTACTACAGTATTGTTCACCTTAAAAAGTTCAACAAAAAAGTCCGCGATGGTATATGTCCATCTCTTAGGGATAACCCAGCATAAGCATTTTTATTCTTTACTAAAAAATGGTTATTTACGAAGTGATTTTAAACAATACAGCATTAATCTTTATCCAATTAAGTACCTTAAATAAATTGTGCATTTATTATAGACCAATATGCTTTTTACAGCATGTAATTTAAGTGAATATTACCGAAGATATTACAAATTTAAAATGCAGGGTCGTAGTTGTTTGCGCCGGGCGGCGCGTGCCTATATAGGCTACAATTTTTGAACCCCTTTGTAACGCAGACGAAGTTGCGAGGGTCATCTAGTAAAAAATATTTAAACATTGGTCACTAGTTACTATTAACAATTGAATTAGTCAATATTTATAAATCAATTGATACTAATCATTATTGTTTTAGATAAAAGGACCCAAACGATGACATATCTTGGGTAATATCGCACATTTAATTTGATAAGTCGTATTGTTTACTTTAGATAAATATTTTTAATATCATTTATCGTACTCGTATTAACGTACTTTCGAATTCTTTGAAATTGTTGATATTATACCTAATTAATAAAGAATAAATCATCATAATAATTATTTTACTAGTGTACCTAGTTACTTAGGTTTATTTATAACTTTGGTCTAGCGTTAAACACGTAAAACAACTTTTCATTACAAAACACTGAAATCGAAATTTGGACATTGTACGTCTGAGGCAGAACCGATGGGGTCCAAAAGTTATCGTAACAGTCACACACTAGTATGTGCAATTCAAATTACAAGTCGATAAAACACGAGTAGGGCAGATAGATACCTATTCAAATTGTTATCATTATGCATAAGTATTAAACAAAACACAAGGATCAAAGGGGATTTATATCTTCGATAACATTATTCTGTTCGATAATTTTAATTACCTACACAATATGATAAGCTTCTATTCAAATAAACGAATGCATCTCATTATTTGTCTGTAAGTCAACGGCGACATACATTTAAGTCCTAACCGTCGTTGTTAGGTCCAAATTATTATTATACATTTCATTGTTTGTAAGTATTCAAGTTAGCAATGGATTTTCCATATAACATTAGTGACGTTGTAGCCGAAGAGGACCAGCAGTTGATAAAATCATGCTTTCAAGGTACGTTAGAGATATCTTTTACCAGTTAAGGTGTTAAATCCTAATATGTAACTGCAAGTCACACAAAATTTAAATGAAGTGAAAATATCAACCACTATGGACACCTAGCAGTTCTGCTATAAATATTGACTAAATATTTGCCAGTCGGCATTTTGTATTTAACTGCAACCAGTCTTTCAATTTCTAATCTATGCTCTTCACCTTTTTCTATTTCGTTTGATCGCTTCATAATTATTTTTATCAAAATTTACTACTCCATGTATCTACTTTGTTCTACCTTCTTCGAATATGTATAATGTTTTCTGTTCATTTCAGGTGCATTCACTCGTTGGGTTCGAGTTGGTCCGAAAGGTTATTGTTTTCCGAAACCATTTCAGAGACATGCTCCTCTGATATACAATATATCTTTACGTCCAACTGACATCTTTGTAGCAAGTTATCAGCGATCAGGTACATAGTACATATCAAAACCCATAATTTTTGTCCATTTGGAACTCCAATGACATTGTGTAATATCTTAAAAACTTTGTTTTGGGTTTTTAGTACCTACTTAAATCAATCAGTTTTTTGAGATTTGGTTACTATCGCGTAAGAGTAGGGTTTCGAGTAATTTGTTGTAACCATGTATCGCTTGTTTTGATGAAAAACATATTTTTTTGTCCAGGAACAACTTGGACGCAAGAGCTTGTTTGGTTATTACTCAAGGACTTAGACTATGAAGCTGCAAAATCAGTCACTCTCTTCCAAAGATACACATTTTTGGAGTAAGTTCAAAGTTAATAATAGTACCTAGTAGTACCTACGGGCTAGTACTAGTAACTACATCACAACTTTACCTATTAATGACATGGGTCTGGTTGTATTGTATCTAAGCAGTTTTGTAAAGAATTTTAGGTCATATGTATAATGAATATAGCTGCTTAAAATCTTCGTTATTTATGTTACACATTACATTTATGTATGTATTTTTAGTATGCCGACATTCTACGACGAGGAAGTTGTAAATGACATAGTGAAGACTGCTTGCGCTAATGAAAGTATCAGTAAGATGCTGAAAATGATGGCTAAACCTGCCACTGATTTATTAGAAACTCTTCCCGATCCGCGGTTCGTGAAGACCCACTTCCCTTTGTCGTTCCTACCACCATCCCTACTTGATAATGCGAAGGTGGTTTACATAGCGAGAGATCCTCGAGATGTAATCGTTTCCTCATATCACCACACTCAATTGTTCACAGCGCTTGGCTTTATCGGAGATTTCAAACAATATTGGAATCTTTTCAGGAAAAACTTGTGTAAGTCTTTTTGTAACACTCGCGGTTATCTACATAACTAACACAAACATTAAACGGGTTCTTACTACGAATTTTATTAAAAAAGCGATCCCGATATTTCAACAGAGTTACAAGCGCCATGATCACGGTAAGACTACCTACGGTAAGATACGGGTAGTTTACTTAAGATGAAATAAAATTTCTCTACCCTCTTTCTCGTTCGTTTGCCGGTATCATTGAAACTTGAACTCACATGTCCATCCAAACCGTAAGAACTCATTTAATATTTGTGTAAAATGTGTACATAAGTGTTTTTAGGAACGATTACCAAAACCGATTTCTTTTCCTTGCGGTCGAAGGATGTGATAACAAAGTATATTAACTTAATAATTAGAAACATCCTTAGACTATTACACATACATACAGCACATACAGCACTCTGCTCGATAACAAACATTTCATTGCAGTTACAGCAACGCCATACTTCGAACACGTAAAAGAATATTGGAGTAAAAGGAATCATCCGAATTTGTTATTTTTGTTTTATGAGGACCTATTAAAAGTAAGGAACTCAAATTTTTTTAAAAACAATTTTAGGTCTTTGTTAACTACAAAATGAACTATACAGATTGCGAAAAGGGATCAGTAAAAATTTCTGATCAACACATTAATAACTAGATAACTAGATGCTTCCTAGTCGTGGTGGCCGCGTGGTTGATTCCGTACGGGAGGTCGTGCGTTCAAAACCGGCCGGCTTGAACCTCTTAACTTAATACGTATGTGCAATTTTTACACTCACAACTGGTCACAACACCACTGGGTAAAAAACATCATCATCATCATCAGCCTGTAGACGTCCACTGCTGGACATAGGCCTCCCCCAAACCTCGCCACATCGATCGGTCCTGCGCTGTCCGCATCCAGCCACCTCTCGCGGTCCTGACCAGGTCATCGGTCCACCTTGTGGGAGGTCTGCCTACGCTGCGCCTACCAGTTCGTGGTGGTGGGTAAAAAACGGTAAAAGAAAATATTGCGAGGAAACCTATATATTGAAAAAGGATTCTAAAAATCCTTCGATGATATGTGAGGTTCCCGATCCGTATGCCTAATTCCTCATCTGAAGAGACCTGAGCTCAGCATTGGGCAGTAATGGATTATATTATATTGTTAAATAAAATTAAATAAAAATGGAATGTTTTAGGATCTAAAAGGATCCATCCATCGTGTTGCGAAATTCTTAGGAAAAGAGCTTACAAACGATCAGTTGGAAGGCCTTTGCGATCATTTAAGTATAGAAAACTTTAAAAACAACAAATCAGTGAATTTCGAAGAATTCAGAGATTTTGGTTTTCTCAAAGAAGGAGAATATTTCATCCGGAAAGGTATGCTTTAGAAATTTTAAATAGAATAATAATTATTTAATAATATTATAGGTATATTGTAAAATACCTACTTTACATGGAAAGATGAATTGTATTACGTACATATTTCTTTTTTGTAATAAGAATTTATTTTCCTGTTAGGATAAGACAAATTAATTTTACAGGAAAATCTGGAGGTTGGCGAGAGTATTTCGTGGGAGAGATGGCTGACCAAGTAAATGACTGGATCAAAGAAAACTTACGCGATACAGACCTTAGGTATCCTAGCATGACTGATATTGAAATATAATATTTTTTCAAGACATTATTTTAATTAATTATTATAAAACCCGTAAAAATAGTGGTTTATAAATAAAAAAAAAAAAATTGATAAATTACTTAAGTTTTGTGTAGGAATTATATTCAGTATTTTATGAAATAAATAGGTTGTGAAAATTATTTACAAATTTTGTTTACCAAAATCCTAAATGGAAATATTTCTGTCTGCACAAGCAATCAACAACATGAATAAAAACTACAATTATTAACTCGGTTGGTTCTGCTTTGAACGCAAATCATGTCGTTATAACATTGCTTTTAAAATATTATAAGGAGGTTTTAATGAAACCCAATGTAACGTGATAATTATCTAGATAGAGATAGGTATCTATTTTGGAAATGGAATCCAGTTCACAAAAATAGAGAATCAAAAGCATAATTCAAGAGATTCGCCACTTCAGCGATAGTAAAAAATATTAAGAATAATTAAGATAGATATATTGGTCATTGGCATCTATTATTATAATTTTAATCATAACTGCTGCACGCCACTTTATTGTGATAAGACTGATGCACGGTACATATTGTCACATTAAATTTGTAGTAATTGTTTGTAGTCCCCACTGTATTTTCAACGTTAAATAAAGTAGCAGACAGTGGATCTGGTGAAAAGCGGTTACCGTTGTAATTGCTGACTGCCGACCGACATGGCGAAACTAGTAATCATAAATTCATCTTATTAAATCCCAGTAGATACATTAGCTACCTAGGTACGTAAATTAGTGTTATTTTAATAAACATTAAAATTGGTCTTCAAAATATTATATCTTCTCAAAACTTAGATTAAGTTAAAATCTCGATTGCAGATGACTAATAGTAAAAATATTCCTCAGCTCTCGTCACACTGTTTCGAAGAAAACTAAAGAAATTTATAGTGTTTTAAAAGATTATATCAAAAGAATCTTAACTTAGAATTGAAACAATAAATAGGTATATTTATTTTAATGTAAATAAAATTGCTCGCGTAATATCTATTAAGGAATTTATATTTTATTATTTTTATTAAATGACGGTCGAAACGTCATTTTGCTGGTGTTTAGTTGATTACCATTTTACGCTCGAACTGTATTTATTCCTGAAATTTAGAATAGTTGTCAACTTAATCTACCAGTAAACCCTATCGTACAGTTAATTTGTTCAGTAAACAGTAATAAATTACGCAGTTACAATATTATTATCTATAAATGCATTGACTCTGGTATAAAATTTAGTGTTTAGACTGTTTAAATAGGTACAGTCAGAATAAAAGATATTTACTAAACTGGAGATTTCTTTATATCTATAATTTATTTATATCTGTTACTGTTGAATATATACTTGTTTACAGTTAGTCTTCATTTGAATATTATTATAACCTGCGTAAGTACATACTCTAAAGAATAAAATATCGATTGTTCGAGAAAGGAGTGAAAGTCCAAAAAAAACAGTAAATGTACGAAGGATATGCATTCCTTTGATTCGTAAATCAGTATTGTATTTTTAGTATTAAAATTAGCTTATACTTGTTCATATTGTAAACATGGTGTTCAATGTTTATACATCATAGTAAAAACAGTGTTGTGCAAACGAGGTTATAGATAGCACTTTCACTTAAGAAAACTATCGCGTCACTCAAGGAATTTCTAACGACTAAATTTTGAATAAGAAACTTGCAATTTTATTGCGAGGAATGTCTTCTAGTATTGAAATTAACTTGATACTTCAAGTTAAATTTAATTTCTAGATCTTTCTTGAAGTTTAATTTTGGTGTTGGAAGGTTAAAAGAAATAAAACCAATTGCCTTATATCACGAAAGTCCGCTTTGTCCGTGTACAATAACATTCAAATTTTAATTATTGTAATAACAATAACTACAATATATGCGGAAGACAAGTTAGTGCATTGTGATTTTTTTCTAATTATTTAAAATACTTTTCTTTTTATGTTGACCTTATCGAGTTGCAGTTGGTTAGGGCGCGCCGTTCGTTGTCTTGCATACTGGTTCGAATCGTTCCTGCGTACGCGCGCACTTTCACTTCACCTGACAACGCGTATTTTATAAAAACTTATTATATTTAAGAAGCACCAGAAAATTTTAAAATGGATCTGACAAATAATAATGTGCCTTTGGATATTGAAAATGTGGATCTGGAACTCTCAAAGAAACTAATGGAGTTGTTTAAAGGTAAGGTGTTAGTAAGATATTTAAATTTCGATTTCACTTTCTTTGTTGATTGTTAATTTATTAAGAAAGTTTTAGTTTTATTGCTTGATAAATAAAAAGTGGTTACCTTTGATCATGAGCCTCTGCAATGCCTGAGCATTGAGAGGCACTTACCCATCATCTACATACAGAACTTATTAAACCTCGCACTTATTTCTAACTATAATTTTTACTACAAATATATCGTACTTTTCAGTTCAATTTAGGTATCTATAAATTGTACCTGTACCTGTTACTGCCCACTGTTGGGCTCAGGTCTCCTCAGAAGAGGGATTAGGCCTAGTCCACCACCCTTGTCCAGTGCGGATTGGGGACTTCACATATCTTCAAAGGATTTTTAGAACCCTTTTCCTACATGCAGGTTTCCTCACGATGTTTTCCTTCACCGTTTTTTGCCAGTGGTGTTGTGAAACATTGCACATAAATATTTTTCACATTTAGATCTATAAATTGTACCTACACGTAGGGTTAATGTTATAAAATACTATTGCCGTTCCTATTTTTTTGGTAATAACTTGTAATATTTATGTACCTTATTAGTTTACTTGGATTTACTTAAGTTCAAAGTCTACTTAAAGTTTTCAATGTTATATAGCTACAAAATACAAATACAAATAATTTATTTTCAAACATAAAGCTAATACAAATTAAATATTTTATAGCTTTTTCATGACCTGTGGTAAAATATAGTTATGTGTAGAATACCTACTGTAGAATTTAATATTGTTTACTGGTAATAACAATGAAGATAACAATGTTTAAACATTGTACTTACTGCGTTACAAACTAAACAAACTCAATTTTCATTTAAAAGTAACGGCATGAATAATCGACATTTTTCTGAATAGGTAATGCCTATTAAAATATTAAACAAATAGTAACAGTACTAAATTTGTGAATATGTCTAATTTTAGTACTTTAGTTATGCATGAGTTTAAAGAAATTAGGTCTTTATATTACAAAAATCAATTTTAATATACCTACTGATTCTAATCTTATAATCATAATACAGCTCGTAATGATCTTCGAGTTGAATTAAAAATTAACGACATCTTAGCCGGAGACCTGACCGAAAACTTATATTAAACACCCTTTAGAACTTAATTTAAACTATTATTAGGTATACAAATCTACTTTAACTAGACTTTCTAGTTAAATTTATTGTTATACCTACTCTCTCTTTATTGTGTACTCTTATTTCAGACTAACTGACCGATACCAACGTGTTCTATACAATTAGAAATGGTCTGCTACTTCATGTTTTTAATAGATTTTATATTTTTTTCCTTCTTTTCGCTTTCACCTAGCTAACTCTACTTGAGTTACAGTGTGTAATTGATGGTGTTTTAGGTTTTGTGCCTTAGCAGCTGGCAGATATGTCAGTGTTTTCATAATATATGGCGGAAAAATCTAGAGTTTATTCTTTTCGGATTTTAATAGGTTTGCATCTCGGAGTGTTTGTAAACACTCTTTCACATCTGCTAAATTGTGAATGCAGATTACTTTTTTTGTCCAACCTTATTCCATGCAAATGAGGTCGGCGCAATACTTTTTCTCCCTACTTATAAGTAACTAGCTGACCCGCGCAACTTCGTCTGCGTTACAAAGGGGTTCAAACAATACTCGCAATGCCGTCGCGTTATATTCGTTACATCCCTACACCTACTACTACAAATTATTAATTTCAAATTTCAATTTAATCATTCATCATTAATCCTATTTAATAAAATATTTATAATTTATTTTACTTGTTTATTATACATAATTTTTTATTTGTCTCCTATTAACAAACATAATACGATATGATCAGTAATCATGAAGTCAAAATACATTCAGCATTCTAGTGTGCTTCTGTATCGATTTATCTTCTTAAGTTAGGTACGTACTCCTGAGCAAGAAGTACATTTTCACCTTCAATTTTGTGACGATGTAATAATAATGATATGGCCATGGACACTTCAGAACAACCGAACCAAACTGGATGACCTCCATAAAGGGCCAAACCTACCGATCTATGAAATATCTTAGGTGGTATTGTAAGCACCTACCTATTAGCTTTGGAGATCGATTGTAGTACCTAATTTGATCTTCGGTGAATCGATGATGAAAATGCCTGATTGAAATTAGTTTTGAAAACTATGTAAATACAACTTACGACTGTGCTTATTGAAGTGCAGTTTAGGAATATTTTCAATTCATATTTTTAGCAGATAAAAGCCATTTAAAATAATGTTCACAGTTATTAATATATGTATCGCCTAAAAGTCGGAAAATTTTAACATTTTCGAAACATGGTTACATTGGTTACCTAAATCTTCAACAGTTTCAACAATTCAAAATTTGTCACAAAAATGTTCATTGTTAATTAAGTGTACGAAAAATGCACTTATCTACAAGCGTTAATAAATGTATTTCACAAAATATTATTTAACGATGTTATCGGTTATAAACATGGAACTGGGTCATTGGCGCAGTCTTAAGTGAAGAAGGTGTTTATTATAGAGAACAAAAAAGTTATTCTATAAATTATTAAGTACAAAACTCGTTGATTATCATATTGGATGCTAATTTTTGAATGTAATTTTAAAAAGTCTGAAAGCTTTATTATTTATTATACAATGTATGTAAAATAGTAAGTTAGTACTTAAAGAGTTTATATGCTTGATGTGGTCCTCTGTAATTGAAGGTGCGCAGGTATCTAATATGTAATGTATTTTTAATTTGTTCTGTGTATGTGTTACCTTTGTTGAGGATCCAAATAAAATAAATAAATAAATAAATTATTCTTCTGAATGGAAATTTTCCTAACCAAGTATTTAATAAACTCGTAGATATTTAAAACTTCTTCGTCGTTACCTTGTGAATGACGTCATTACCGTGATCCTGGAGATCCAAATCTCTTCACTCGATTCCCTAATATATTGGAGGCTATTGAGTCACGTGGCTGAAGTATTTCAAAATCTTGTATGCATGCGCCATACAGGTGTTGGCTAGAATTAAAATTTGCAATTCATACAAAATTATTGTATTTGTTCAGTGTTTTTATTTCACGTCAGTACCACCTCACGACGGCATTTTTTTTGTCATGTAAGCAGACGAACCAACGGTCCATCTGATCGTAAGTGGTTACCATTTATTTATTTAAGAAACATCAACAGTATGACATATTTAACAATCATTCTTGACATGTTACAAAATAATTTGTAATATGTATACCCATTACAGATGTTTACAGCATTCAATATAATTAATTTTATTAATTAATGTGCTCCAAAATAGCAAAAATCACGTGTCTCAAAAATAAAATAATATTAATTAAATTAAACATTACAAAATAAAAAGCACTAAAATTCAATAAAAGTAAGTAAGATGAATATAATAATTATATGTTCAATACAATTGATTTCACTTTATAAAATAAATTACAATTTAAAATATCGCTCCTATACCTACATAAATCTTTCAACGACGACAAACGATTTTTATTAGAAAACTAATATCTAATATCAAAATAAGGGTAAATTTAGGGTTGAGTAGTTGACTGATATGGTCTCTCATACTCACAAATGCTCACTAAAACCTCCTTTTGTGACGGAGATGGAATTCCGTGGTTCTAACTGGTATATTATAATAATTTAATATTGTAATTAAGTTACGCTAGTTAAGCCAGGTAAGTATCCCTTTCTAAATCGATTATATCGATGACGCATCAACATGGCTAAATCATAGATTTTCATCGCATTTTGGCCTAAACGCACTACGTTTGTTAGAAAAGTTATTTTGAACACGGAAATTCCAAGGTTTCCTAAGACCAGGAAATAGGTTTTTAGATGGTATAATTGTTAAACGGAGGTCAAACTTAATATAGCATTTAATATTTATTTGTATTAAATTGGAATTCTATCAACATTAAAATAACAAACTGAGTTGCATTTTGAATGTAATAGATTCGATTAGCTAGGTACACAATGGTCTGAGTGGTAAATAGGTAATTGCCGTGTTTAATATGGTTGATTGAACTTCGAAGTTTTATTGCGTTCTTTGTTCAAATGTATTTGGTAGTTAGGTACCTACTTGTGTATAAAAAATATGCGTTTCGATAAAAAGCACAAAAAGCATCTTTGATAACTTCACAACGTTACAATAAAGAATATTTGGGTTTTGGATTTGTTTGTATAGTTACAATCATTTTTTTTGTTTTCAGGCGAACGCACTGGCTTTGTACGTGTCGGACCTAAAAAATATTTCTTCCCGAAGAAGTATACGGAAGAAGCGAGTAAAATTTACAACATGCCACTGAGAGATGGCGATGTCTTTGTAACCAGCTATCCACGATCAGGTTAAAACATAAATCATAAAAAATATACATAAATTAATTACAAAATACCTATCAATACATAGCATAAAACAAAGTCGCTTTCGCTGTATGTCTGTATGTATACTTAGATCTTTAAAACTACGCAACGGATTTTGATGCGGTTTTTTTTAATAGATAGAGTGATTCTTAAGGAAGGTTTGTATGTATAATAAATGCATAATATAGTAGAGAAACACTGATAAATTTAAAGGTTTCTAATGTGATGTCGTAAATAAGCACGTTTTTTTGCGCTTATATTGCAAATGCTGGCTGAACCCTACGAGATAGACCAAAATAATGTACTACAGTATTGTTCACCTTAAAAAGTTCAACAAAAAAGTCCGCGATGGTATATGTCTATCTCTTAAGGATAACCCAGCATAACCATTTTTATTCTTTACTAAAAAATGGTTATTTACGAAGTGATTTTAAACAATACAGCATTAATCCTTATCCAATTAAGTACCTTAAATAAATTGTGCATTTATTATAGATCAATATGCTTTTTACAGCATGTAATTTAAGTGAATATTACCGAAGATATTACAAATTTAAAATGCAGGGTCGTATATAGGCTACAATTTTTGAACCTCTTTGTAACGCAGACGAAGTAGCGCGGGTCATCTAGTTGAAAATAAAACGTAAAGTATAGGTACATATTGAAGTATGAGAATGGTTAGATTTAATATTGGTACAGGTCTTCTCTGTATTCACAAAAAATACGAAACAGATTTTTAAAAACTTTTAGTACCTACCCAGTACATTAACACGTTCCCTGCGCCATCACTTTCAAAAAACTTTCAGATGGTGCTTTAGAGACCTAAAAGACCTCCAAACTAACCTACCATTTGGTGCGTTTGAGACCTAATCGGTCTCCTAAAGATACAGTTTTCAAAATAGTTTATAACTTCCATAAAATAATCAAATATATTTTGAAGTTTTTGTGGGTGAAAGATAGCCTATTGCTTTACATTTTGCTAGGTTCGCACGCAGTTATGACATTTGAATAAACTACAAATAACAAAAAAAAATATGATATCGATTGTATCACGTACCGCAATGGAAGATAGTTCAATATGTGTAGTAAGTAGTGATGGGAATAAAATAATATCTCAGTTGTCGATTTGAAAAAGTTTTATTCATTATGAAAAGTGTTTTTCATTAAAACATGGTAAGCACATTGATTGCTTGCATTGCGCGCAAATGGTAACAATTCGTTTAGTCTTTTTAGAAGCGTCAGTGCTGTTTAATGAGCGTCGTAATTTTTCATAACAACCCACACAACGTCTTTTTTTGTCGCCACGTTGGAAAACATGATCCGTACATCTTCCTTCGGGTAATTGTGTAATAAAGTGCATTGTATAAATAAACAGCACCCAACTATGTCAGTGAAGTAAATGCCATGGAATCTAATTTTATTCGTTTCGTTATTCGAGTGTGTTATGTATGTTTTTGTTCTTAGGCTGTTGTTGCTTTAAAAAAATATACGGAGGACGGAGGTATTAAATAAAAGCTGGATGTCCCAGGTCTCTTCTAAGTTTACTATAAGGACGTTTTTGTTTTAATAACCGAAATTTAGGGTACCGGAAATTTACCAGAGAGTGATGTGAACCCCCTCCCCTGTGTAGTATAATGCTTACATAATTTAAACACTCTAGCATTAGAAATAAGTAGCAAAGCCCACCAGAAATGCAACTAAGCTAAGACAATATCAAAAACAACCAAACATTTTCTATGTCGATGCTAGGACAACACTAAAACGAGTCACGCAGCGCTCGCGCCGCCCACCTTCCCTCTCTTGCGTCTACGAGGCGTACGATTCCACGAGTACCGACATATCTCCTAACGCAAGGAATGAAAACAATTACAGTACTGTGCGTTAGGGACCTAATCCATCTCCTATTTTTTTTTTAATGTCCTTGAATTCATCTTTAAATAGGAAACAAATATGTATATTTGTCCTACTCATACCTAAAGAACTTTACACGTTAGATCCTTCCGCAAGGAGTGAAACAACACGTTTATGTTCAACGCACAATACAAAAGTCCTGCAAGAGATCTGATAGATCTCGTAATGCAACGAACGTGTTAAATAATCGGTATTTATACGTTTTGTTCAGACGTAACTAAACTAGTATGTAAGAATATAACATTTATATATTATCTTTTAGGCACGAATTATTTGTTACTTAATATCTATAACATTAAAATAAGAATTTATTTAAGTAATGAAAAAATATTTTTTTATACCAAGAATATTATAATTAAATGCGGTCTGTATTGTCTACAATGAGCTGCTGGGATTTAAGAATACTAATTAGCTTATTGTCATCATAATAATGTTATGTTGTTATCATAAGACTGGGTAACAAGTATTTAAAAATGCAAGTGACAGTAACATCCTTAAATGAGATATTTTGGTGGTGCCCCCCCGACATGGTGTAGCTTCAATTAAGTATCTATAGGTAATTGAATTCAGGTATAGTTACACTTTAATCCACGGATCAAAATATTGAAGTAACCTGTTTAAAAATAACCGGCCAGTCATTGTCCCTTCTAACACTAAAAGGACGATGGTTTTGTTTACGTACGTAGATATCAAAGTTCAACACGGGGCATTAAGTTAAACAGACGTACAGAAGGCAGTAACTGTCTGTTATCACAGTTTTACAATATTACAAAATTTTCAGGAACTACGTGGACTCAAGAACTTGTTTGGATGATTGCAAATGACCTTGATTATAAGAAATCGGCGGAAATACCACTGACAGACCGATATCCTTTCTTAGAGTAAGTAGAATTAGTAAGTAAAAGTCAGACCGTGGCACAGTCAAAACAACTAACTGTTTATGTGGTCGGTCTCGGACCACCCTCGTCAAAACTCGTAGTAAACACTAAACATCTATAGCTGGACATAGGCCTCTCAGTCTCGGCACGTTGACCGATTGCACTGACTGCATGCAACGGCAATTTAAATCAGGTCGTCGGCCCTAAATGTAGATAATAACTACATTTTATTATATTATCACTATGCTGCGTTATAGATAGATAGGTGATTATTAACGTAATGTATTTTTTTTTGTGTGTGTGTGGGTGTGAAATATGAACAGCTCTAAAATCTCCCGTTCACAGGGAAGTGTTGTAACGAGTGGTTATAATCGCCGCACCACCCCTATTAGTAAAATTAAATACCTACACTAGTAGTTTCCCACCTCGGTACTCTCATGAAACACTTATGTGAAAACGGATCACTTCACAAACTTCTTTTAATACCTCAAAAACATTTCTAGATTCTCAATATGCGTCCATCAAGATTTGAAGAAGCAATTCACTGAAGAGAATAGTCACAGCGAGCATAAATTGAAACTATTACAAGAAGTAATCCAGCCCGGGACCGACCAGCTGGCTGCTATGCCATCACCTCGGTTCATAAAGTCACATCTACCGCTGTCTCTCTTACCGCCCGATCTCTTAGATACAGCGAAAGTGGTGTATGTGGCCCGTGATCCAAGAGATGTCGTTGTCTCGTTCTATCATCTAAATAGATTAATTAGAACGCAGGGCTACATTGGGGATTTCAAAACGTTTTGGCACTATTTTGTTAATGATTTACGTAAGTATGCATTAAAAGTTAACCCTTAAATGCATAATAATGTAGATCTACATCGTACGATTAAATAGCCCATGGCTCAAATATGCTGTGTGTGAAGTTGTATTTATTTACTTTTTAAATGAATTTGATATTTACACGTTTGATTTCTGAACCCAAAAACCAACTTTTGACCGTAAATTTTTTTAAAACTTAGAATTTCATAAGTTTGGCGCCTAACAGTTATTACGCTGTGTGCCGCGGATACTACAAATTCGTTTTTTTTTCATAAATACATCAACAATATTTTTCGAAATAAAATAATATTTTTATTACATATATATTATATAAAAAATCATATTTTTCCCATATTCTATGGAATTGATCCCATCTATTTCAATTGATTGGGAAGTAAGGGGTGGGCCATATAAAGTTTGTATTTTTTTCATTTTTCGACTGTAATGTTGGCTGTGTGGCATGTTGCGCCATCCTGTTGAAACCAAATGTCGTCCATGTCATACTCTTCAACTTTTGGAAACAAAAATTCGTTGAGCATGGCACGGTAACGCTCGCCATTGACCGTATCGGCGGCTGGCCCAATGATGCCGCCGGACCAAAACCCACACCAAACCGTAACTCTTTGTGGGTGCATTGGCTTCTCAATGATGACGTGTGGATTTTCCGACCCCCAGATGCGACAATTTTGCTTATTGACATAGGCCAATCATTTTTATGGATTTTTTTTTCACATTTCTTACAGTTTGGACTGAAGACTTACCACTTTGGAAGTAACTTTTCAATATTTTCCAATTTTGTTCAAGCGTATAGCGTCCCATTTCATAAATTTCAAACCTTTAACTAAATTATGAACACAAATTGAATGACATTTGAGCTGTCATTCTCTAAATAAACAGTAGTTCAAAATGGAAAAGTTAGATCGCACACCCTATACTACAAAAAATCATGCATTTAAGGGTTAAGTCTTATTATGTAGATCACTTTTTCATTACATACTATAGAGTATTAACTTAATAATCAAAGCTTCACCCTTGTTATTTCAGATCATTGGACTCCGTATTTTGAACATTTAAAAGAATCATGGGCAAAACGACATCATCCTAACCTATTATTCCTGTTTTATGAAGAACTTTCCAAGGTACTTATTCTCTAAAATTCTCGAAAATCACACCTTTCCTCTTCTTGCTGTCGACTGTCATTCGTCATATTATTTGTTCAACCGTTCATTTTAATATTAATTACATTAGGCTATGCTTGCTGTTTATTTATTACGTTTCACTTTCTTTTTTTTACTACGATTTTGACTTTCTAGGATTTACCGAGTGCTATTCGTCGCGTAGCAGAATTTTTCAACAAAGATTATACGGCAGAAGAGATCGCCAAATTATGTGATCACCTAAGTATTTCTAACTTTAAGAATAATAAGTCTGTGAATTACAACGTTATGGCAGAACTCGGCATTACTATTACTGGGGAACAATCATTCATAAGAAAAGGTGCGTAATAGTCTAAAAATGTTTGAAACCGAAACATTTATCACAGGATTAATCTCAATAATATTAACTTTCTGTAAATTATTAATGAAAATAGTTGATTGAACTGATAAGCTCCTTATTATTTAGTTGGTTAAAAAGTTCAAAAGGCATAGTATTGTCATGTTGTCCATATTTTACCACCCATGGACTTAGTTTATATTTCCAGTTGCATTATATTAATATATACTTTCCTTTATGTGGCAAAGATTTCTGATAAAATTATTAGTTTTTCATTTAATGGATGCATTTAATAAGCGGATACATCATTTTTTTTTAAATAAAAATCTACTTTTAGGTAAATCGGGTGGATGGAGAGACTACTTCGACGATGATATGTTGAAAGAAGCGGAAAACTGGATGAAAGAGAATCTCCGTGATTCTGATCTACGATTCCCGCACTTAGAAGACGATTTTAGAAATTTTCCTGGAAGTGGAATTATCTTGTAGGATAAAATAATATAAACAATAAAGGGTGATAAACATTTATTCCAATAATATGCTCTATTTAAGTATTTCTTTGTAACACCATAATCTTAAGTTTATGTCGATACAATGGAGATTTTGTATGAACTAGCAAATAAACGATACAATAATATAACGGCATTTCAATCGCACCAGCCGCAAATTATTTCAACACAATTTTATGCACAAATAAAACAATGCATCAGTCCTTCCTTAATTTTTATTTAAATAATTATACGGTTATACAAAGAATAAATTAAAAAGCCAGATTTATCAATCATTCGTTGGTAATATAAAATTCTAAAACAGACTTACAATAATCGCGACAACGGACAACAACCGCGCGCGCCACAAGCGGCCGCAATACATACCGCGCGTCGTCGGCGCCGGTCGCCGCGTGTCGCGCGACACAGTACACTTACAGAAAACATCACAAAATTCAAGCGGAAACAAGAAGAGGCTCAGCGCGCCGCGTTCACGCGATCACATCCGGCAGCAGCGCGTTGTCGGCGGCCGGCGGCGGGCTCGGCGCCTCCTTCGACACGTCGCCGTTACTCAGCGACGCGACTATCTGCTCCTTCTTCAACGACTCTATGGGCTTCTTTGGAACGGCCTTCGGCACTGTGTTCTTCGAACCGACGGCGGGCTGCAATACACAAAACTAGATTAAATACCGAAGTTTTAGCCGATTGGTATTTTAAATAAAAATATGATAACAATTCAAGTTACCTTAGCAGTAGCGGTCCGGGGCGGTGCTGTCTTGGCCGTGATGCGTTTGTTAGCGAGATCCTTACTTTGTTTGTCTAGTGTCCGACTGGTCGTCGTGGTCCTGTTAAAATGATTTTATTTCATGAATATTTTACGCAAAACCACTTGGGTAATTCGTAACTAGATATGACCGTAAAAAATCAAGATTGGATTTAGATAAATATTCTTGATTAGATTTTTTGTATTTGCTTACTTTGTGAGTGTAGCGGGTCGAGCGGCAGCAGGCGCAGCGCGTGTGGCGGCGGGTCGGGGCGTCGGCTTCGCATCCTTCACGTCGCCGTTAGTTAACGGCTTCGGCCTCGGTTTGGCGGCGGCGAGAGGCGCCGGGCGGGGAGCCGGGGCGCGCGCCGCCGGGACTCGCGCAGCTGGTGCCTTGGGGGCGGCGGGCTTGGGGGCCGCGGCAGTTTCCCTTGCAATAGGCTTCGACGTCGGTGTCGTAGGCTTGGTTGTTGTTGTCCTGGAAGCCTGGGTGACGGTCGACCTCGCCGTCGCACTCGTAGTTTTAGATGCAACTGTAGTTTTGGTAACAGTGGTTGTCGATTTTGTAGCAGTCGTTGTCGGTTTCGGGGCGGTCGTCGTTGATCTGACGGTAGTCGTTTTAGTGAGAGCAGCGGGTTTCGTTAGTGGTGGTCTGGCAGCAGGCGCGCTTGCCCTTGCGGGAGCGGCGGCTGTCGTTTTCGGAGTTGTCTTTGTTGCCGACGGTGTGGTTCTAGCAATAGGTGTCCTAGCAGACGTTGGAGTTCCTTTTGTGACGGGTTCTGATTTCTTAGCAGAAGCTGGAGCGCTACGTGGTGTACTTGTCTTCACTCCAGACTTGGGCGTTCTCGAATCTAACTTAGCCGTAGGGGTCGTGGGGGATTTTTTAGTGGAAGAGAGTGGTTTCGCTTTACTGCCTGCAGCAGCCGTCGCCACGGCGGCAGTAGCGGCTGCGGCGGCGGCGACGATAGCGGCGGGCGCGGCGGCAGCGGTGAGGTCGACGGCGGGTGTCGGCGGCGGCGTGGCGGCGGCCGGCGGCTGTTCAGCCTCTTCTGGCCTTATTTCATTGGTCATGGGTACACAAATTTCTTGAGCGCGCATTTCTGGAATACCGATGTCGATGTCTGTGACGAGTTCAACACGTTCCTCGGGAACCACGTCGGGCGCCGGGACGGATGACAACTTTTCATTGGATACAGCCACAATTGGTTCTTCAACTGCAACGTCGAGTTGTGTTGATTCAGAGGGGTCTACACTGACTGGTGGCAGATCCTTAGCTATGGGTTCCTCGAGTACTGAGGGTTCTGATGTCTCGATAGGTACAGATTGTTCCACCGTATCATCGTGAGTAGTTTGAATAAGAGCTTCAGATAATTCATTGCTAATTTCAGGAGGTTGATCTTGTACTGGTACAACCTTCTCAATAATCGAATCAAAAGTGGTCTCAATGGAACTGTGAATATCTGAATCATTGGTTTCTACATTTTCATAAGAAGTAACAGTTTCTGAGACAAATGTGGATTCTTCAGAAACTAAATTATCAGTCAAGCTAGGAATGTCAACGGGTACAGGTGATTCTCGAGGGAGAGGAACTTCTGCTGGTAGGGGCGAAACAGATCGCGAATCTTTTTCCTCTGGCTTCAGTTCACACGGAGCCGGTGAGGACGCAATAGGCGAGGGAGACAGAGCCGCGGGCTCTTCAACCACAAGAGACTCTGCAGGAACTGAAGACTCAGATAGGATTGTATCAACTGGTACTGGAGATTCAGATGGTAAAGACTCTTCTGGTAAAAGAACTTCCGGCTCTTGCACCGGCTCAGTTGGTAATGGAGACTCTGCATGTACTTCTGGCAATGGTGACTCGACAGGAAGTGAAGACTCTACAGGCAGAGGTGAATCTGAATGTAAAAGAGACTCCTTGGATAGAGTTGGTTCAGTAGGTAATGGAGATTCAGGTGGAAGAGGGGACTCTCGTGCTGACAAACTTTCTTTAGGAGTTGAAGGTCCACTGGGTTTGGGTGAAGCTGCAAGCAATTCAGGTTCATTGGCTGGAGATGGTATTCTCTCATCAATTTCATTAACTAAGTTTTCACTGGGCAGTGGAGAGGCAGCCGGCTGCGGTGATGGGACGGACGACTCTGTGATCTCTTCAGTACTTAATGCCTCATGAAGTTTAATTTCTGGAACATTTAGTGCTGGGTCTGTAGAGATTTCATCAGGAATATCCTGTTGCTCTTCTGCATGTATGTCTGCAACTATATCTTCCTGTGCCTCAGAAGTTACTTCAGGTGTCAGAATGTGCTCTACGTTTTCTATTGGTTTTTGATCAGGACTGAAATCATCCATATGTTCAATTAAGTCTTCTTTCAAAAGGTCTTCACTATTCTGAATACAAGTTTCGATTTCTGCTTCCACTTTATCATAATCTTCCTCTAATCTGTCTTTCAATTCATCTACTATTTCATTCTTAAGTTCGTTAATTGAATGTGTGGGTTCCTCAGGTTGTGAATCTTCTTCAAATTCCTTATGGAGAGGCTCTGCTATGTCATCGTGAATTTCATTTCTTATTTCACTAGAAGATATTTCATCTTGAAGGTCATTTTTGTTTTGTGTTTCTTCTAATGGTGTTATTGCTCTCACATCCTTTTCACTTTCGGAATGGTCTTGTTCATCATTTGTAAATCCTAACTCTGAACTCTTTCCATCTGGAATTTCAGGAATTTGTTCAAACATTAACTTGTGAGATTCAGGTGTGTCTGTTTGAAGCACTGTTTCTTGTGTTCTACTACTGGTTTCAAATTCTATGTTTGTGAATGATTGTAAATTGTCAGGCGCATTATAATCTACGAAATTATCTTCTTGATTAAAATTGCAAACATTATTGCTTAAAGCACCATTTCTGTCACTTAAAATCATGATGTCATTGTTTGGTTCTAGTGTGTTTGAGTCCTCTGCAAATAAGTCTGATTCCGTTTTTGGATTAACATTTTCTTTATCATTTACGCCTTTCTCACAGACACCATTTTGTTGTATATCTTCATCATCACTGTCCGGCAGAGGCTGGACAGCATTGAGATCAACTTGTAAATCATTTTTCATGAGCCTTTCACACGTATCATCATCTTTCTCTTGGTAAAAACTCATGCTCATAGGATCTCTTTCTTTATTTTTTAATCTTTCAAAAAGCTCATCATTACCTTCGACAGCAAACGGATTTGCTTCTGTATGTGTCTGGAATACCTGTCAATTAAAGAAGTTAATTTTAAAAATGTAAAATTAAATAATGATAAATTGATAGTGTTTAGTCCGCATTAGAAATAAAAAGTTGAAAGATACTTTTCAAACAAAAAGTAATTAAGGAATAAATAATAAATGTTTCAGTTTTTATCAAACATTGCCTATTCCATAACAAACAAATGAAGTTGTTTACAGAGTGTGTTCACGGAAATACATTGTGTATTCAGTTTTCACAAAACAAACAATATGTATGAGGTGATAAGTATTTCAATTCTTCAGAATACCAGACGAATTTAATTGATTAACTTAAAATGTGTTATATTAGAATAATGTACAAACCTGAATATTACAGAAATCTGTAGTATCCTTCTGTATTCTTTCAAAGTCCTGTATGAGTTCCATATCCTTGACTTTGTCAGGTTCAATGCCCACATTGAATCCAAAGCCTAAACTATCCATGTTGCAGTTATTGTTACCATTTAAGTGTTCTTTTGCACTCTCATCTATTGAATTGTTCTGAAATTTGCAAAATATATGTTTTTATTTTTTGCCTGTATGAAAATTTTACCCGTGGGTTCTAATATTATATTGTTTGCAAAATCATTAATCTTCCAATGATCCTTAGAAACTTCTTTAACATCTAATTATTTACTTTATAGATGATCCACAGGCCATGTTGCACTACCACAAAAAAATTGTATAATTATTTAATTCCATGGTAATGTATTTCTAGCCCATATTTTTAGTTTTAAATTCTCATCACTACAAGGGCTCCAAAACTTAGATCCTTCATCCATCTAGGGGTATTCTATTACTGACAAAAAAATGTTTAGTACTAACATGATGGCCATTGAGCTGGTCACAGTTATCAAGGTCGAGCAGGTCCGCGGGTCGCACGACGGCCTCCGTGCGGAACTGCGCGTCGTCCGGCAGCTCGATGTCGTCCATGGGCAGCGGCTTGCGCGGGGACTCCGCCAGGAGCACGTCGCTCGCCACGCTGCCAGGCACGAACACCGGCGCCTCGGGGTTCAGCGGGGAACTGTTCATGTCCACTGAGCTGCTCTCACAACCAGACTGGAATATAAACATTAATATATATTACATTATAACAGTACTTTTTAGAATTATTATTGTATGTACCTGTGAAACACACAAATAATGTAGGTTCCTTTTAGCAACAGAATTTTTATAATCGGTTCATTACATTCAAAGATTACCTCTACACAATTAGAACATTTCCTCTTAATAAATATGGATTATAATAGCCATCAAGAACCATTAAGACAGTCAAAGGTGATTCCATACATTATCAATCAACACAAGACATGCAAGTATCATTTAAAATGCATCTTTCAAAATGTATGTGATAATTTCATGCCAAAAAGGGCTCGGCCATGTCCATTACTACACATATTTTACATCTCTAGCATTAAATTCTGTTAAAAAAAAAAATATGTTATAAGAAAAGTTTTAATATTTTTTTTGAATGTGATAGTACAACACAATTCTTGCATAATCAATTTAAAATTTACATTTTTAGTTATACTGGTTTATTTAATCCTATGAAAATATTTATCTTAATCATATTTTCATACCATTTCATTTATTCAATTATTTGTTTACGGCAAAAGTAACTGTAACTATTATTTTATTTATTTAATACTTGTTACAGTAGCAAATATGTCGAGATTGTTTGGCAATTGCATACCCAGTAATACACTATTTTTAGATAACTCCACAACTACGTTTCTAAACAATTCTTATCAGTTCATTAGAAAAATATTTAGTTTTGGTGTTGTGTCAAGTAAATGCTCTTTTGTTAAAGTTTTTGTTTAATTTGCCAAAGGAAAGCAGTACATTATACTGGTTCTTAGTTTGAGTGTGTACAATATAACCTTCCTATATTGTTCCACTGCTAAGTTTAGCAAGTCTCAATAAAGGTAGCACTAAATGCAGCTTATTAATACATTTTTAATTTGAATAACATTTTCAACATTGCAGTATGGTTAGAACTGAAATGTTTTAGATCCCGGATACAACCATAACGTAATTGAACCAGTCATCTTCAATAGTTAATTACAGAACAGAGACAGTCTTAGTATGTCTTGGAATAGCATAAGCATTCACTAAAGACTAGGGACTCAATAGCACAAGGAACAAAATTCAAGGTTATTTTTTAATACACCAAACAATTACTTTGATCATGCAAAAATAATAATATGTCATTTCAATACACAGTCAAATCTAAAGTACTCTCAAGACTAAAGGCAAAACTGCGAAAACGTGTCATAATAACTTGGAAAAATTTGTAATGTGAGCTTACGGTATCTTGGCAAGGTGTCTCAGAGCGCGGGGCCTCCTCTGGCTCGTCACTGAGGTTCTTCACTTCTCTTTCGCCTTCGCCTTTGATGTAATCCCACTCGTCTTCGGAGTCTTCGCCACTCTCAGCTACATTATCCACCAGAGCGCCGTCTACGTGGCCCTGTTCCACTGCACAATACAAAAACACATTGCATTCACTATAACGTTACTAGAATGTACGTTTGTTCGAACCCTACAACCCAAATACACCTGGCGACTGAGCAATTTACACACCCTACAGCGCTATCGCCAATATCAACAGGTGACACACCCTTCAAACCTCAAATTAATCGTGCCAGTAGATATTTCACAACGAAAAACAAAGGATATGATGATCGTTATGGAGGATGCCGGTTTATTACGCACACGTTAAGCAGTAGGTATTTAAATCGAACCGCTGATTTACCGGTCGCGAATTTAAAAATGTGAGACATTTGCAGACGCCATTTCGAGAACCCAAGAGGCACGCCCGGAATTATGTTGTCTGGGACGAGAAATCGAACAAACACGAAGAACCTGAAGGAATTTCATGTGCGCCGATGACTGAGGGATGCGTCTTCGGTCGTTCTATTTCCAGAACTCGCTCCGCATGAATCAACACAGAAATAACCTTTCACAAACTCTCCGGCATGTGAAAATTATTAACAACATACTTAAAATTCACGTACCGTGAACGGTATTCTCACTTTAGATTCTAATCTTCACTGGTTGTTATTATTCGAGAGTTGAAATTGTAGACAAAACACCGATTGTTCGAGCGATCCAAAGCGATGCGAATAACGAGTACACAGACCCGACGGACGTTCAACGCACGACTGCGACAGGGCAGGGGGCAGGAGTGGGACGGGCGGGTCGCTCTCAGCGCTCGTAGCAGGACGAGAGGGAGGGCGCGCGGGAAGGCGCGGGCTGCCATCATGACATGGCCCGTATTCCGAAGAACGGAAAGCATACATATTTGACAAACACTGACCGAAATCAGATGATCCAAGGGAAACTGTTATAGTAGAAATAATAGGGGTTTGTTGAGAATAAGGAACCGACTATAGTATTTCTACTTTTCAGATGATTAGAAAATTTCCCAAGTTTTTCATATTGCTTTAATTGTTTTCACTTATTTGTAATTTACCTAGATATTAATTAACCTATTTAAATTGCATTATAAATCATTTTTATTTAAAACGTTCCTTCGAATAAAACGTCACATTTTCTTCAACTTTCTAATTTCTAAGTACCCGTTTACTTTATTATGCTTTTATAATGTTATTAAAATAATAATTAAATACTACTTTACCTACTTCTATAAAAGCAACTCCAGTAAACCGGTAGTTAATGTTGAAAGTAAAAGGAACAATAATACTAACGCAATCCTATTTATATTTTGAAAACATTACCACGCATGTGCTAATCTAATCTTACCTACGATCGATTTTAGTATTTTTACGATAAGGATAGAAGTGCATTAGAATCTCAGAATGCGAAAATATTGTACGATCGGTAAATAGGGTTCATAAAACACTACTGTTACTTTAAGATTTATGTAATGGCTTTGTAATTGCATGTACCGAACTTGAACCCGTAAGATTAGGTATAATTTTATTTTTGTGAAAAACATCGCGAGCAAACTGTAATGTGGAAAAATTCCTCAATTCGATTTAGCATGTCTTTATATTATGTGCTTTAGTATTTGTGTACGTATGTAAAACGGTATATTCAATCTGGAGTAGCAGTCTGCTACCCAAATAATCTTAAGTTATTTCAAGATTTAGTAATCCCTCTCTTCTCCTTGTGATACCCATTTAGTAACATCTTTGAGATACATTACCCTACTCTGTATTTGCATCAAGTTCTTAGCAGTTTTAAGTATGCTGACCTGTGTGGGCGGGAGGTGTTGGGGCCGCAGGCTCGTGGTTCTTGTCAACGTCGATGTCGTCGACGTCGACGGCGGTCTCAGGGCCGAGGTCCTCGCTGTCGCTGTCCGAGTTGTCGAGGATGTGTCCGTTGTTGGGTTCGGGTTCGCCCTCCGCGTCGGCGTCGCCTCCCGAAGCGACATCGACCTGTCGTCTGCACGACTCGGTCTCGGCGGCGAACGGCGCTGCGTTCGCCACGGTGTTCTCCAGCCTATTTATAAATAAATACATTTTTATTTTTAACACCCAAATGTGTCCCGTGCTTTTACATTTTTGGAATGAATAAGAAATTGTTGTTATCGCGTAATTTAAATATTCTTGTAATCATTGCATTTCGTGGTGAATTTTATTTCGTATTTTAAGTTTACAATACAGGAATAAATTAGCTTCCTAACAATTAGCTGCTATATACCTACGTGTTATTGTGATTTTTCGGTGTAGGTAATGTAGGAAAAATATTTGTTTGATAGCAACCTGAGAATCACGAAGAAAAGTTTTTGCAAAGATCCCTATAGTCTTAGTTCGAAACGAATTTTTGATTCAAACAAATTTTCATCGCAATGTGCCGCGTAACACCTTTCTGATTTAGAGGACTGGTTTTACACCTAACGCCAGCTGACTCTTTTGATTTTAATCTGAGCTGTATTTGAAATATGAGGTGTTCTTCTCTTTTCTCGTCTTTATTTTTATTTTTTTAATTCGGTAGTCATTTCAATTAAAGTTATTTTATCCAATCATTCATCAATTTTGAAATATTTGAACTAAACATCAAAAGATGAAGAAAAGTAAAAATCAAAACTTCCAAAAATAAATTAAAAAAAAGGTTATTCCGACGGTTGTCAGTCCGTTTTTTTTTAATAATTAGACTAATAATTAACAACATTGGATTTATTCATCCAAATTCATCGTCATATCAATCAAACCGGCAAAAAATATCATAATCCCAAAAAACAACAATTGCTCTACAAATGAAAGTATGTTGATATATTTTATTATAAGTTTAGACAAGCACACTTTCATTTTCACATACTTAAATGAGTTGATAAGCATCCGTTGGCCAAGGTCGTTTGGCTGATGTCAACGCTGTTAAATTTTAACGAATTTCAGATAAACTGGTTACGTGCTGTTACGTAGCTAGTATGTAATGTTATAGGCGGCTATTTTTTTTGTAAATATCAAATGCTAAACCTGTTTTTTGAACTATTATTTTTGTGTGCAATTGAAAGTTGTTCTAGGCTCAATACTTTGCTCAAGAACAAAGTCGATATTTTGCCCCTTTTTAAGGTGGAGACTGAGTGTCATTAGAATTTATTTTGGAACTAGCTGACCCTTGCAACTTCGTCTGCGTCACAAAGGGGTTCAAACAGTACTCGCAATGTTGTTATTTGCGCGGCTCGCGTTGGGTTTATTTTTTGCGTTTTATACTCGTTATAACTTCTCAACGAAAAATACGGAATAAAACAAAAAGTAATTTACTTCTACATTAATACTCTTTATAATATAAAACTTAATTTGGATAAGGATTAATATAACAATACTATTTTAACGTAATTTCAATCTTCGGACGAATTTTTTTTTTCTTGAACATAAAAGCGGTTACTGTGATTAAACTATGATAGTTAGATATATGCTCTCGGACTTTTTTTTAGATCTGCCTAATACCTAACAACCCGTAGTACATCATTTTGTGCTATTGTCAATAGTTTTTGCAGCGTACGCATAAATAGGTTTTCGATTATTCGCCTCGTCTTACAAATTCGATATTTACATACGGATCCCTAATTTTTTTCAAAATAAAATATAGCCTACAACCTTCCTCGATAAATGGACACTCCAACAGTGAAAGAATTTTAGAAATCGGACCGGTAGTTTCTGAGATTAGCGCGTTCAAACAAACAAACAAACAAACTCTGCAGCTTTATAATATTAGTATAGATACAATATTATCATTACAAAAGTATTCATAAAAGGACCAATATAGATATCAAAGACTTTTTGTTATTCTCCTGGTGTATCAGCAACTGCTGTTGTCAGCATTATACCTTAGCCCACGAAACAAAACTACGGAGTCCTATTCTGAAAACTTATGAAATCTAAACTCCTTCCGTATTCAGCCGAATGTTTTTTTCCTATTCAAGTTGAAAATATCAGAAACAGCCCATATGTACTTAGATTCGGTACGTTTAGAATGAGAAATGTTTTTACTGTTGACTTTCAACAAGAATTAAGGTTTAGAATTGTGGTTTCTACCGTTATCATTGTACTGGTAAGTGGATCGCGAATCGTAAAATTGTACTTGAAGGTGATCAAAGCGAATGAAATACAATAAACAAAAATAACACACACGCAGACACGGCAGCATCCGTTGCTATTATTAAAGAAATATTCGACCCTGAACAGTCACAGCTAATATTATTTATTATGTGTTTTACATTTCAAAATTATTTTTTCTTTGTTTTTTTTACAAATTATGAAATACTTCTTTCCATAATCTTTAAATAAATTAAGACCGAGGAGGCTTTGAAGTGTCGAATTTAATTGTACTCAATTTTCAAATATTAATCTTCAATTTTAAGCTACGCAGAAACTAATCGAAATGCTCAATAGGAGTTATTTAACTAAATAAACAGATTTCAAATAATAACTTACCCAAGGTCCATGGGCAGATAGTTATCAGAAACTATTTTCCGGGGATCCTTCAGGAACACCACGATTATTGAGATATTGTCTGCGGAACCCTCTTTCTTGGCTAGGACAATCAAACGTTTCGTCACCGCCTTCAAGTCATCTGTGCCAAAGAAAAACAATATTATTCACCGTATTAAATTATAATATTTAATCAATTAATTAGGTGTATGTAATAAAATAAACATTAATTAAGACAAAAATAAATTCGAATTTTATACTTAATAACTTAATAATCATCTATTCATTTCGTTTCTGTTTTCTGATATTATAAAGTTTAAATTTCCATTAAATTAAAGAAAAAATATAAAAGCTCATAAATTTTATCAATGATCTCATTTTCGTAGTTTATACTTAATTTGAAATTTATTCCAACACAAGCTTAGTTTCGACTCAGAAATAACGTTTTCATACAATTTCTTGTATCTAATTTTAGTTTATAATTCCTAAATAGACTCACAAGACTTTACGTTTTTTTCTTTCGTTCTTTTCTATCTTTAAAATTAAATTTGTGTTATTTAGCACAGAGAGTGTTGCGAAGTCTATTATGTGTGCAATTGGTTTCGCCACCACAGTGAATAGTGCTGACGGATATGGAGTAATGTTTATACCACAATTTTCTACAGTGCCGACAGTCTATGAAGGTGTCCTTGTTTTGTCTCCACCAGACATGAGTCAGTGTCCGACCGCTTCGACATTGTGACACAGAAAACGTATACGTGAGAAGCCTTCATTTGACTGACAATTTGAATCCTTAATTGCTTGCTATAAACGGCATGACCTTGGCATCTATTTATGTGAAAGCCACCCTTTACATTAGCATGAAACATAAAGTACCATTCTCACGAGATTTCAATTTGGGTTATTAATCAAAACTATATAAGCCGCGAGGAGCGCCAGACTCATTAGCATGATGTATCGTGCAAACACTCAATTATGTGGCTCTAGCGGTAATGGGAAATTTTATGCTTTTCGACTGTTTATTTAAGTTATGATGTTTTAAACGTGTAAATTAATTAGTTCATATAAGGCTGTGTGACTTTCATCGCTGTTTAGTCGACACACCCAATTAAAGTAGGTACACTGGGCGTGTTCAGTTAACAACATTATTACTGGTATGTTTTAACTCTGGAAATTGTATTTTATAAGTATTTATAGCCTAAGCACACCTAGATTTGCTCGCAACTTAAGGGTGTGGAAGCACCGCCCTCCTTTTGCCCTGTTTAGTCTGGAGCGGTATCGCTCTCTCAAAGTATCTATTTGAAACTAGTAGGTAGAACAAAAAATATTAGGCAACAATAATTGTGATTCGAATATTAAGATCGGATTGCTAGCGATTTGATCATTGCAGCGATTACTGCCGACGTCTAACGGTGACGGCGATGGAATGCAACTCGGCCATTGTTCCCTTCGGACACTACGTAAAAACCAAAACGAGTAAAGAGAAACACAACCGCATACTAGAGCACTCGGCTAACGCGAACCACCTGCCACTAACAAGCCAGACAGTGCACAATTGGAAAATAATAAGACTCTGTTACGAGACTACAATGTTGCAATATGCTTCTTCTTAGTTGTGTATGAAAAACATCCCCTTTTGACTGGATCGAAACATTTCTATTTATTTATAGTTTATAATAACGTTTATATTTAAAACATAGCATCGTGTCAGTGTTACATTTTTTATCGGTTTCGTTGTTAATAATGCGTTCGTTCCAGTACGAGCAAAAACTAATAGACAAATTGTGTTAATTTTTTTGAGGAACTTTGTAGTTAAAATATTATTCTGATACCATATTATTACATTTTTTGTGTTATGTTTACGATAGTCCAACGTTATAAAATATTTTTCAATTTACAAGTTTAATGTAATGATCTGAGCTTGATCTTTAAAAACGAATCGAGCTTAAAAGTTTCAAAACTATATATTACTGCCATGGTCTTAAAATACCATCTCATCGGAAGTAACTGTACTTTTTTCAACGTGTCACAATCAGACAGAAATTACGTAATCGAATTACTCCAGATAATTCAGGTAGGCTTGGCTCACGATATTAAAATCGAACTAAAAGGCGGAAATCAAATAACGAATAGGGGAGACACCTCCCCGTGGGGGCATTGCGGGTGGCCGGATTGAGTGCAATTTTCCACTGAGGACGTCCGGCCCGGTGCAACCTCCATAACAGCTCCGGCAGACGGTAAGATTATTTCCGTCTCCGCTTTGCCTAGTACATACTTAGAAAAATTAAATATTATTTTTATTACAATAGACAGTAGTGTTGAGCTCACATTCAGGAATAAACTGTTACAAATATTTCTCGAACTATGTAAATTGTACACGAGTGGTATAATCCAAAGTAGAAGTAGTGTTAATTTGTTTAGTTTCTTGTGTATAAATATTCAAAGATTGCCAGTAAATATAAATCATTGAAAGTTTAAACCATCTAAGTTAGGGGAATAATTAGATGAAGAATAAATAACCACAATTATTAAAGATATAACAAAAAAATATTACGATATTCATGGTGATTCCAATAATAGCAAGAATAGGTCATTACACTAAAATAAATCATGATATCTATAGCTATGCAACAGGAAGGCTGGCCGAGGAGACTAGACTGCGATGGAGTGGGAAATCCTCCCTGCAATATGGCCGCTTGAGAACCTTAACAGCAACAATTTAGATCTTATACCTTTACTGAGAAGGTTCAAAATACGTTCTAGCATTTATTTTAATATAAAATAGTTTTGTGCCGTCAATAAGCCGCTCCTCAGACAGACTTTCCCACACTTTAAGCTTTATTTACGTCCATGCAAAGATCGTACGTACATAGCCTGTGGCTACATTGTAGGAGAGATTCTGAAGAAAACAATAAAACGTTGTTTTAAAATAAAATTGATAGTATCTGGTAGAGAACCGGAACTAGGTTCTTCTTGTTGTACAATAAATTAAATGTGGGTGAAAAATGGCTACGAAATGAATGCATCCATTGTTTAGATATTGCAAAAGACAATCCGTAATACTCTAACTTAATCAGAAAGTGTCACAATCAAATTTTAGATTCGGCAACGATTACGATATAAAACAGATTTTCCTTGTAATCGAAAATATTTCTATTAAATTTGATACAACAAAATTAGATACCGTATGACGTATAAATTATTATTAGTTCATGATTTAATAACATTTAAAAACAGGCTGTGTAATGGTAAATTTAACCACGTACATATTTCATTTCACCGTGCTCATAGAAATTGTTATTATAATGAAACACGAATAACTTTAATTTGCAAAACATGTTACGTTTAATTAAGGTAGCATATTGATGCACTCGCGTGGCGTGTGCGGTATGTAATTCGCGTGCTTTGTGCAACAGGGAATCCAACCCTAGTCCACATAACGTCTGCGGTTGGATAGTACCGCGAAACAGTAGCTAGTATTGTATCAAATATATACGTTTACATTCTGTGCATTTCATATTGCAAAACAATATAGATAACACTATCAATATCATATTCTGATATATTTTAAGTGTGTAATTCAAACTATGCACTACATCAAAGAGTGAAGAGATATTTGAATTATTCATAGTTATAGAGCATTACAATGTAAAACTTTAAATTATTGTTTGCTTCATGTACAATATTTTGACAATAAACTGAATTTTGCAATATTATATTGTAATATAATACATTCTTATCACACTTAATGCGTACACAAGGAACACGCAAACAAAAGCTTCACATGTTGACATAAGCGTTATGGCACATTATAAGGCACTTAAGTAAAATTGACTGTGTTACTTAGATGGAAATCTCAGTAAGGATACGACCAGTCAGCTCGTATATAGACGCGACGGCCGACGGTTGACAAACATCAGGCCACTTCCACGCTAAAAGCTTTCAGATACAGCGTCAACATCGTTACGAATGTATAAAGTAGAGATTATAGGCAATTGAATACCGGGTATTAATGGTTAAAAATAGATTCGACATGTCTATATTGTATTGCGTTAGATTAGTTTCAGAAAAAAGAATATGCGAATGCGTATGTAAATGATTAATATTTTAAGAAATTACAAATAGCATCGAATTTTTTTTTTACTTTTTGTGGTATGTATAGCTTGTTATCAGCGTGAACTTAGATTTACGAAATAAACATTTTTAGGAATATACTACTATTTATTTTTAAGTTTCCATGACATCAGTCGATCAATATTATTATAAACATTCGGTTTTCCCTTATAAAGCAAAACAGAACTATTCATTCTCTGAATTATCTTTAACTGTTAATTGAATTTACCCATTAATTTACGTTTCAATTTAGATTTAGTTGGAATGGTGCACGCAGACGGGCGTAATGGATTTGAGTGAGAACTTTCGTGCATGGTCGGCGTTCATCAGCAAGCCGATAATTAGTTCGTGAACTACCGAACGAAACGTTCAATTATTGGAAGGGTAGCCTGAGTACCACACAGCCGACGAGATCTCTTTTAATTAAAGCTGAAAATGATTAAAGAACTTGTTCCCGGAACTAGCTCTGTAGAGTTTAGAATTTAGATGAAGTTTCATAGACTGCAGTAGTTTTGTAAGTAACAGTATTATACAGAAGCTTGTTCGTTGTGAGCGTTGAGCCGAACTAATTATGATTGAAAAAGTCTGTCTTGTAGTCTTGTGTCTAGTGGCTTTATAGAGGAATCTACGACTAATAAATCAGAAGCACCAACAAAAAATAATAATAAGGAAAACCTATTAATTTTATGTCACAAAGATGAAGTCGAGTAGGTACCTAAGTTAGCTAAAATGATGATTCATGTTACAGAATCGTACATTCTAAAAGTGCCAATGAGGAAGTAGACACTCAAAGATCTCGGTTGCACGATTAACAAAAAAAACTACATGATTAATTATACTTTGACGGTAACAATTAATGTGTAAATTGAGTAAGATAGTAAAACGCGAAAATAATTACAGTTAGTTCACTTTGGTTACAGACAAAATGTAATAGTAGGAAGTGTATTTAAATTCATCTGGTTACACAATGCGACCTATATCGCAATCCGGGAATGCGTAAAACGAGTTGAAGACGTGTTTCATTTCAATTGTTTTAATGCAATATTCCGGGAAGCGATGATAATGTAGCAATACAATTTTATGTAGGGTTTTGAAGAGCGAACTATGTGTGTTGTAAGTGCAAAGTAATTAATTGTGTGTTGTGTTATTTTATGTACCTACTGGCTCAGTTAAAATTTCCTGTTACAGTCAACTTGTTACGCTATAAAATATTGAATGTTTTAATGAATTCACATAGCGCATAATAATCCCTTATTCAACGATTTCATAATTATGAAACAGAAGCAATTGAGAACTAGTTAGCAATAAGATAAGCTGAAACGTTTGTATGAGAAGCGGAAAGAGCTAGACATAATTAGAAATGCTTTTACAGTAGTTAATTAATGAAATGATCAAAGATGATAATAGGTGCCTCCTTACATATTTCTTTTTTCATTTATTTTATTGTTTTAATCTATTAAAGTTATGTGATTAATGAAAGCATGTTATTATAGGTACCTACACAGTCATTTTTAAGAGCATCTTAATTAAATCTACGTAGTTAAAAAGAGTTTTCTTAATTACTAATTTTAGTAGTATGTGATATTTGATATTGTATCATAAAATAAGTGATTAATTAGATTCATTCATAGTCTTTTTTTCTCAATAATGTTTTTGTTTGCCTATCACAGCTCATATCCTTATTATTTTTCCATCGTTTTAACATAACGTAATTCTGGACCTGAAACCTTTGAAATAATGAATAAAGAATCATTATCAGATAATAACCGTCATTCTCATTTCAGGTTAATAACCAGATAAAATAACAGCAATACAGCGTTCACGTTCTGCCATTTGCAAGGTGTCAATGATCCCGCGATATAATCCGACAGACATTCTGTATGCGGTCCTGTACGAAACAAATTACGAAAAACGAAACGAAATTACAAGTATTCGTGTTAATTTGAATAATACAATTGGCAAATAATTTTCTTGTAATGTTAAAAAAAAAAAGTTCACGACAATGAATAAAAAATTTCATGCATCGATTTACGATTATTGCGCGAGAATCGAATCACGATCTACACGGATATTCTTGTTAAATCACTACAATTTAACCAAAACAAAGACCAAGGTATAATAAAATTAAATGTTATTTATTTTACACAAACAAAATTCCCTGATGCAACTAACATAAGCGACATAATGTCTAAATTGTTTGCGCCACTAAACGACACTCCAAAAGAATTAACATTTCCTTCAATTTTCGCATAAAATGCTCATAAATAAATTGCAAACACAAAAATTTGGCAAGACAATTGTAGTGACGAGGTCTCTCATCTGTTTGGCATGCGTGATTCATATGGCAACTCACATAAATATAATATCCTGTCCAACGCACCTCACGTACATGCAGTTATGGACGATGACAACCGAAACTTGACATGTGAATCTTAAATTACTGTACATTTTCCATCGAAAATCGTTATATTGCCAAAGGTGCAGTAAATTAAATACGAAATTTCAAATAACTTTTTACTGCATTAAATGTAAGTACTACTTGGAGTGCAGATCAGAAAATCACAATTGGGAAGACATACCTAATGCACCGATCTTTCATAAAAGGATCGAGCTAAAGAAAATTTTCAATAGAAAATAAATGATTCGATGAAAAATGTAAACCGTACAGCCCTGTTCTAGGACATAATTGCATCTCCGGTATCGACTAGATGCGCTGAGCGGGCGGCGCAATGCTGCAAGTCCTGTACGAACCTATCACACGTTAATATGTTATTTCCGACTCGCACGTACACTATAATCAACTTACGTCTCTGCACTGATTGGCCTTACTATTCTATAAACTGGGGGAGACAAGTAGATGAAATCGATAAACTAAATAGGGAAGATGACCTGATAGTTAATTTTATTTGGTAGGTTGATTTGGTGGGTATGTATCATAGGCCAGTAAACTTCGCTTCAAAAATAAATTATAGACGTTATAAGGGCGTTTACATTAGAATTGTAACAAAATCCAACCAGCTGTGTAAATACAACATAACATTTACTGAGTGGCACGTTAGACATACGTTATTTAATTTCCGATCGTGAATGTGATGCGTCCACATTGATCTGTCAGATTAAACACGCTTAATAAATAAGGAAAACAATTTGATTCGCGGAGATCAAAGCTTACTAGAGCTTGCAACCTGACAGAGGCGATCTCTGGCCGGGCTGTTGACCCTCTGGTTAAAAATAAATAAAGCGTCTTCCTCCTACGCCGGGTCAAGGGTATTTATATACTAATTTATGCTGCATTATCATTGCAGACAAACGAAAAAAATACACGCACATTCGAGTACAAAATTAAATAATACTACATAATACTGCAGATTGTATAATATTTGCGTATTTATTCAGATGAAAAACTTTAAGTAATATAATTTTCTCTCCTTTTCATTGTTTTAGAATTAGCTTAGTGTTATTCACACGACATTGTACAATATTTTATTCAATTCAATTATTGAGTAATTAAATTGTCGAGATTGCGATAACAATTACTTTAACTGGAACTTTCATTGGAAAAAACCTCAACATTGAGATGTGCAAGATAAGTTCAAACACAATTAATGCCATATTTGTTCATTGAACACACGGATATGTTTTTATCACACCTGTAAAATAATATAATTCATATTTTAGGGTAAAATACATAACCTAAATATTAAAATGCCCAGAAAAGTTTGTGTGTTATTTAAACGTTTAGTTGCACACCAAACACTAAAGTTAAGATCAGTTCACGAACGAATGAAAGTTATCAATTCGTGAATCTACAGGAGTCTTCATCACGACACAAATCGTGAGGGAAACACAGTGGAGGCTTTAGATAAACAAATAACAATTCATCCGCAAACGGAGTTAATGGCACAGAAGTGATTTAGAAATACTCTTTGTAAAATATTGTTACCTACACTCCTTGTGCAAAAAGTTTATTATACGTCTCACTTGACAATGACGAGACGTACCTGGACATTGGAGACGAAGTCAAAGTACTTATTTTTTACATTTATCCCGATAGCCCATCGTCCAGTAATAGTTTATAAGGCTTTACGTTGTGCATGAAAGGAAAGCAGCCTATCTCATCCACCGTGTCATAGGCGTGTAGTACAAGCCAAACCATTCGTACCTAATTTCAGTTGGTGTCTGTAAAAGCTGTCAAGGTACACAGTGAGCGATGCATCGAGTCCGTCCCTAACGTGGTTTGCAAATCTGTCTCGACAATCTAGCCTAGATTTCCAAAGAGTATGGGTTTGCGTCGGAGGGCGTCCGCCTGCGCCTTCTTAACATACAATCGTACAACATGAGAACAACCAAGAGAAGGCACAATACCCTGCAACAGCCCACATCGCAATTGTCTGACTCACACCGGCTCGATGGCGCCGGAGGAACATACGGGCTTGTTTACACACGACGCGATTAATAACAATCTCTCGACACAGACTTTGCAAATGATTTGATACATATGCGGACCATAAGTTGGCTATATCCCATTGTTCAGTCGCATTGACATCTCAATATAGACATCGAAACGTTACAATTACAGAGATCACTGATTGCAGGTATTAGACAATTATCTCTGCCTATGAATACTAACGTGTTTTCCTGTTCCAATTTAAAATTACTTTAAATTGAATTTAACTCAAGGAATTTCAAGAAATTTGTAACAAATTTATCGGAAACTTCATCTTTCACAGTAAAGTAATAAATCGTATCATAGGTAAATACTCATATAAGTAATTAGTAATTATTTACAAGAGTAACTTTAATTATCTTAATTTCAAACATAATTCGTTCACAGACCAGTGAAGCATAATTTATGTGTCTGCCAAATGAGACGTAACGGAACATAATAATAACATTAAGATACCTATTACATTTTGTTCAACACTCGAATGTTTACTCCTATGTTAACATAAGAACAAATTATAATGAATACAAATAATAATTTATTTTTTATAGCAAATAATAATTTTCAGCGAAGATTAATCATTTTTTTTATCTTATGTAAATAGGATTCACAGCACGAGATACTAATAAGAATTAAGTCTTGTTCAATTACAGTAGATTCAATTTGGCTACAGGGAATTGAAAAGTTGATTTTCCGTCTCACTTTTGGGATCATTTTTCGATAAACAAATAGAAACAATCTGTGAGAAACCTGATGAGAATCTTAAAATTGTTTTGATAACATTAGGCGCAGCCCATGATGAAACGAAACAAAATTCTCAGATATATATTGTTTTGCAGCGAATTTTAAAGACGTACATAACAATTCTGGAGTAACGAAAATAACATAGTATGTAGTAGTATGTACAAACATTATTTATTATAGTTAACGTAACTTTAAGCTTCGTATAAGTAACACTCCAAGAGACGACTTTCTCAATAGTCTATTATTGTTTGGTTATTTTTAATTTTGGTCCTCTGTTAAGCTAACTCGATGATTCTTATTTTAAAATATATTGTGTTCAGTGTTGATGTCGATCTATCAGCATGCTTAAACTAATGTTGTTTGTGCGTGATGCATGTAAGAGGCCGAGGCCAAGTGAAATCGAACATGCAGAACAAAAAATATCGCCAAGACTAAATGCGTAGTATCTAACAACCCAATATAAGATGAAATATTGCTACAAATTATTTTGTGCCGAGATAAAACGCAGTTGCATCAAAAATAAATAAGAATTACTTGTTGAAAGGTTTTGTATTTAATTTATACAAATAATAACTTTTTATTTGTCAAAACAACCAGAAATATGACAAGACATATTTCTTGGAACGTATTTTAATATTGTTAACATTATTAACTGCATTGATATAAGTTTTAATCTTTATAAACAGCAGTACTATAAAAGTATTTTACATGGAATTGATACTAAAAGATAATTGCATGATGCAGTCAAATAAAATTCCAATGAAAGTTGAATAGAAAGAGAAACATGGTAAGTAGACACCGGCTGTAGTTATTGGATTACAAAAGAAAGTCGGTGGACGCACTTCAAGAAGACGGCGTGATTGTTTTATTTTGTCTTAACGTCAGAAAAAGGTGTTTTAAAATAAAATAGCAGCAGTGTCTCCAAAAATGGAGAGTGCATTGGTAATTCTTGACAGAATTACCGCGCCGTTCGCAGTGGGGAGACAGTTATTTCTGTACATTTTGCGAGAAATGTCGTTAGTACCTACACAAGATATATTATGGTCGACATAACTTGTGAAACGCCAAGCACACAGGACACTGACCAATGATGCACATGTGTCTCTTTCAGTAGTAAATTTTGTAGACGTTGAGGTTAAAATTAATAGCAACCAGATTTATGTTTGGGGAATGGGATGAAGGGTGGTACTGTAGATGGAGAGAAAAATTCCAGACTTGACGACATCAAAGACAAATTTTATGTAGCAGTCTTTGAAAATCCAGAAATAGACACTGATGTCGCCTACAGTTGAAAATATCTCGAAAATACTGTTCTGAAGTCTTATTATACAGAAACTGAAATCGTAATCGTTTATTGCAATTACAAAATATCCACGTACCATATTTGGAGATGCATACATTATGGAACGACACGCAATATTATACCAGCAAAAACCCTGCCGAATGTTACCAAACTGGTAATGTGTGTAAGCGACGCCATTTAGGGATACAATTCGCGAAAACGTCTGCATAAAGAGCATATTGTGATTTCCTTTCCTGCTACGAATACAAATAAAACTCTTTCATGTAGGTAGGTATTGCTTTATCAAAATCACTAGTGACTTTTGGTTGTTTAAATGTGATATTTTTTTGCAGAAAAAAAGTTATATAAAGTGTTAACTAGAAAAACAAGACGTGAGGGTGCGACAAATGCAGCATTTCACAACACCACTCCGTGTAAATAGTGTAGTACAGTGAAAAAACGTACTATGGCTAACATGGACAATGCTTTGCATACTTAACTTAATGATTTATCTTTGATCATAACAATATTAATTTTCCGATTAAATTTCTCTTTTAAACTTTTCTTCAAATGATCTTTCACTTTATGTTATGTATAATTAAACGAACATGGCTTAAATTGCTAAAAATTCATGGTGACTACAGCAACCTATTACATAGCAGCTAGAACCCTCTTCTCACACTGTAACTGTAGAGAATGAATCATTTGGCCTCGCCACTGCTTGTTGATTCAGAGCTCGAGATGACGCATGTTTCTTTCAGAATCAGACCGTACAAGAAAAATATTAAGTGCTAGTCACACTATACATAACATACAAATTGATATGCATTTCTAAAAATAACTTTTAAAGCTATAAAACTGTTGATGTCGAACGTGTGGGCGTAAAACAAACTTGCAGAGGAGGAACCAGTTTAGGTCATGAGACTCATTGCCTCCCTTTTCTGCAAAACCGAGTGCTCACTTCTATATTCCCGTATTTAAAGGCGCTTATCTTTTCATTTCATTTAAAAATAATTGCATTCATAATTCTTTTTGCTTTTACTTAACGAATTTCACTATGAACAACATACTTAAATAGTTTCGATTTATCAAAGAGTAGGTTCATCGTAACACAAATATTTTAAATTGTCTTAAAATTATTCCAAACAGGAAGTAATAAATTGGAAATTTAAGTAGCCGAAACTTATGCTATTCAAATATTGTATTTAATATTTAACCACTTAAAAAAGGTTATTATACTTGAGATATAAATTTTAATTAGTCCATCACTTATTTTCACATTTCCGTTCTTTTTGTCAACAATAATTATTTTGTCAATTAGGTACTATTCAATTATAGCATTATAATTTACTGTATATTTTCAATTCCAAATCTCAAGACAAGTTAATCTACATAGACCCGTTCGTACCTAATCAACTACGATATTAATGAAAGGAATAAGGTCGACGGCTTACTTTAAAATATTTGCAGTACAACCTACGCGATGCACTGGTTTATGGCGATAGGGTAGTGTGGGTGGACAATGTGAGTTATCCTGCATATTGCGGAGGCTTCAGTAACGAGGGAAAAGATAAAAGCTTAGATACCAACAGCGATAAAAGTAGCAATAAAGATGTATTAGGTTTACCGTTACTAAACCTCCTATGTTAAAATAATAGCGTATAGGTTTCATGATAAGTTTAAAGAGAAACACGACTAATATGCTGTCTTATAGTAAGTGGGTTGTATGTAGGAGTATCCAAATTGATACATTTCGGATTCTTGTTCCGTTTCGCTGCACAATGAGTGTTGTTTATCGGTCTATTGTTTATGAAAATTTATTATGCCACAGTGTTGAAATGGCTATTGTATATCGAAACACTCCTATGGGGTAACGTATCTGATTCGACACTTTCGTTTCTTCATACTTTTGCACAGAAATAAGTACGAGCTATTCATGCTTAGGATTTCGAACTCGGTCAACTATCCCAGAAACGTAACATAAATTTTATAAATATAAATTAGTTCCAAGCTTTCGCATTCCTACGGCAAAGCTAAGCTATTATTGCGTACTAGATAGTCTTCGGAGATTTTAACGCTACATATCAAAAGTTAACGTTCAATGCAATTTCAACCCATAATACTTATTCAAGAAAAAATATAGAAATTAAAAAAATCGTTTCATCATTAACCAAATAAATCAGTATTTTACAAAACATTAATTAACATCGATTGAAACATTAATTAAACACCTAGAATAAGAACCTGTAATAAAGATATCAAGATTGTAAACAAAGGAACTTTTCATGAAACTAATTGCAATTTTCTTTACAACGAACTTGCTGAGTCAACCAGTCAACGGATGTTTGAGACACTACTAGAATATAAACCTAAAGGAAACATAAAAGCGACATTGTTTCCCAATACGGTTTCAATCCAACAAATACGATGCACATTACATGGTGGCCACTTTTTACGACACTCTAATTCGAAGTCGTGACGGTATTTAGTGCAACAAGTTTAGGACCTTTCACAGACAGTTGGCATTTAAATGGCAACATGACTCACCATTTGCTCTTCTCAAACTATGCAGCCACAATAGTAACAGTCAAGTTTAGAAAAAGTACAGTAATGTGCTTAGTAATTTATTTTTTGGTTTAGACTTCAGACGCATCAATTCACGATGCCACTTTATCGACCATCTGCGTTTCCTTGAAATTCAAATAAGAAATCATTACTGCAAGTACTAGGTTTTCACGCAATTAGCGGTTAGTCAGTCGTACCAGCGATGGACTTTTTATTTCATTTCTTACAATATTGACCGACCTCATTATCTAGTCGATAAAAACAATTTCCTTGATTCGCTCGAAAATACAGTCATACAATTGCATTTGACTAACAATTAAAAATGACCTTTAATTGTTGCAAAATTTAGACGACAATGGAGTTGCAGCTACACCTAAAACGACATTGACATCCCTTTAATAAAGTTTAAATCATTCTAAAAATGAATGGAAAACATTCCCTAGTTAGCACATGGGTTCTAAACTTTCATGATTATGTTACAGTGAGTGAGTCTAGAGAGGCACGTGGCACGTTTCTTCCGTGGTACCGGTGGTCGCACCGCGGCACCGCTCGCTGCCATGATTGCAGCTATTAAGATGAGTCACGCTTAACGACGCGACTCAGCTCCGCCTGCTTTATCAATCGAGATCGGCAGTTTAAGCCTTCAAGCTCTTTCGCGATCACACCATTACAAATATTTTCCGCTATAAGAATAACTCGGTAATTAAATAGGTACCTATTGTATGAATTTTTGCAAATTGTTTAGTTTTCTTTTTAGAGAAAAGGATCAGCTGTTCATATGCGACCTTGAAGGGCATTTCATGTCTAGCAGCGGCTGCGGATCAGAAGTGCAGTACAGCAGAGAAAGCGCCGGTCGTTGTCGTTTCCGCGCGAAAGCACCCGGTAATGGCTGGTCGGAGCCACGCTCCTCGCGGATGACGTCAGCATGGCTAATTAATAGGCAAGCGTGTGCGCCACACGCTCACAATACTGTGCTTCCAAAGCCGGCAGGAAACCATAGCTTACATCATCTTACTACGTGACCCAACGTTGTCTATTGTCTGTACGTTCAACTTCAAATTATTGCAAAGTGAGACCTGTGACTCATGCCATTAATTGCTATGACACGCCAAAAATTCATAGATCGGTCAGAGTAAGCTTAGGTAAATTAACTATTTAATATATCGGTGAAATGAAATAAAATTAAATAATCTTTATGAAATCATTAGAAAATAGTTTGATCCGTGTAGGTGTCTGCGTTTCGTCGATTCAAATCCGAGACGTCAATCACCCTCGAATCTTTTGAAGTGCGCCCTCGCTCGTTACTGACCGGCTCACAATCAATCTTGTCACTTCTCCTCTTTCTATCACATTCTAACAGCCAGATTGAATGAAATCTCTAGCTATTGATACACGCCAGATCGCCACACAAAAATATAATACTTAATCCAAGAACCTGTATGTTGGTGATTGTGAAAGTAAAATAAATCACATCCTTTTACATTGAGTGTGACCTAAAACCTGGGTATAATAACACAGCACCGACGACATTAACCGGAGACGTTAAGAAACATCTCCTAAATAAGGCGCGTTTATAAATAGTACGTGACGTTAGAGGAATGGATATTTCTGACGAAATAAACTTTCAGCCGTACAGAGAAAATAAAACATTATGTGACATGTTGTAGAGTACTAATTAAATCCCCCGGTTTAAGCTGCAGGAACAGTAAATCAAACTGCACTCTTGTACAGTCGTGACAGAAAACGACCAGATTGTGCTGAACTTCTGAGGTTTGTCATCAATATTAACAGCCAGATGTGAAAATATTTAAAGTCTTAAGATAAGAATATTTGAATATTATTAATTCTTTACTATAACCAAAAATAATATAACCTAGAATTTTATTGAACTTTAAGAAATTCATTGTTGTTATCCTTCTTTTTTTCTGTTGAGTTAGAGGAAATCACCCGCCCCGCGGGTAGGGTATGTGGGAGTTGAACCGCAATAAAATCTCCAACCGCTCACACTCAGCGTCCAAACCCCAGCTGAGGCCAGAACCCAGCACGGAGTTATGAGGGACGGCGCGACGCGTTACGCCCTCGGCACTCTTTCCCGTCGCGCCGCCCCCGATTATTGTTATCCTTAGCAGTTTTGCTAGGTTATGGTAATAAATCTTCGACGTGCATCGGTAGATTTCATGGTTAAAGTTATGAGTTTTAGAAATCTTAAATCGTTTGTTATTACATCCATATAGGAAAATTCCATTCTGTTAATACATCCTTACATAATAATTATAGCACAAGATACATTGGATATGTTTAGTAAACAAAGGTATGTTACAAAGAGCTGTTTCTAGAGAACACGTGGAACGTTGAACTATTTTTAAGAAGACAGCTACAGTTTTCTATAGCTTCCCAACTGACGTCGGAAGTAGTTTTATTTTTTGATTATTCTTTTTTAAGACCAAAATAGAATTGAGCATAAGCGGTAAGTACTTATCCAGCGATGTAACGAAGAAAGAATCTTTGAATTTCTATACGAATATTATGCATTAAACTGAATCGACAATATGGAGTATATTATTATGATGAGTAACATGTTAAGTTGGTTAATGAGGATGCAAAATACATTAATACTATTTAATACAGTTGAGAAAAATCAATCGCTGAAGAGTTGTTTAATTTCGAAAAAAGACTCCGTGATTAAAGCACTACTAATTAAAACTGTGGTCTACTTCAGTCTTTTAACGAGTTGTTAGTCTCCCCCAACAAACTACAACGACAGCATTGCTCCGTTAGCAAAGCATAAAACCAATTAATGTAAAACGATAGCGGTTCTAATGGCGACTTTCCACTTTTCTGCATACAGCCGAGAAAGCTCGTAATTCTGTTTATTGTTTATCGATGACTTGAGATAATGTTTAAATGGCCTGCTCTTTTAATAAGCTCAATTGAGTTGACGTGAAGTGCTCCACTTGTCTCTAAGAGCGTTCACAACTGTGATTGCCGTGACTCGATGGTGTTTGAGACGTTCTAACAGCTTTGTTATTTCGAGTTGTATTTTCGGTAGACAAAGTAAATAAAGCGCAGCCAGTCGTGTCTGATCAATACGAAATTAAATAGGGCTCGCAACGGGAGCCATTTCGTCACGTAGGCATTCGATCGCAAGCCCTCATTCAGAGAATCAATAATACGTGGTTGAAATCACAATGTTTAGCTGTCGCGGATAAGCTACATTACAAAATCTAAAGTAACTTGTACTGTAATACAGAAGTGAACATTTTCTTTCGCAAATAAAGATAACGGGGATGCTATAGAACAAGACAACTTCAAAACGTGTCTCATTAAGGATAGTGAATTTACTTTCAAATGCAAAAATATATTTACTTAACTGTTGTGTATGTATAAGTACCGTATGACGAAAATACAGTCATTGCTCAAAAGGTAAAAGTAATCATAAAAATATGCATGTCAGGACGAACATAAAATTGTATGTTTATGCTATAGAAGGTACGTAAATTACTAAAGAATTTATGTTTATGACTCTAGATCTGTGTAGGGATCGCGTTTTTAGCACAAAACATGTAAGTCAAGCGGATTGTGGGGATATTTTCACACTTATTAAAGTGTTGCACACAACTCCCACGAGAAATAACCGGATTCAGGTAGGGTGACAACTGACATGCGTAGGGGACAAGAACGAACATGCAAGCTAAATAACTATAAAATTATATAAGTAAAGAAGAAAAATGTAGAAAAAATTGTTTAGAAATGTTTGGGCAACTTGCTATCTGGTATCAATAAGAATATTGTCAGAAAGCACACTGTCAGCATTATGAAATTAGATGTTTATTTATTTATTTGGATCCTCACTAAAAACAACTATTTATTATGGATTGATTGAAGAACGCCACGTCACGTCACGAACAACTACTGTTAGAAATTAGAATATTCACGCGATGGATTATTGTCACTTTATCTTTTTAACATCATAATAACCGAAACTGTAATGTTTTACAAATCACTCCGGGCTATAAATCAATATTCATAAAGCTGAATATCCATAGACATAGAGTTTTAAAAGACAAACATTAAAACGAATAAAATTTTCAGAGCGCTCTACGCTACTCCCCTGTGAATTTTTCATGCAAATTGCATTCAAAAACGTAGAGAGAACGTAATAAAATAACGTGAAATTTGTACATTTCAGAGGTCGGTTGGGACAGGTCGGCATCGTGTTCAGGTCGTATAATGCTGTAACTTATTCATGGGAATAGGTACTATGTTATGCGCTGGGCGCGGCGAGCCCTGGAGGGTGGGTTGCAGGGGGTTAATGACCGCGTCGAGACATTACGTCATTCGGACTACAGCTGGTCATGACGTCATCGTTTCGATTTGATCACCGATCCCAAAACTCAAGATTTCACGCAATGTGTCACGCATTATTTTTTATCGCTACTAGGATGGTCGACAGCTTTATTTGAATAAGTTCCTTTCCATTACAAATCCTCTAACAATATTATCAAAGAATGATTTTATAGTTCTATATTTCAAAATATTTCGATATGAAAACTAAATAAACATAGAAACGAAACATATAACTTTAAAAGTATTCAAGGTGTTTCTAACTACTTTTATTTTTTCTGTTCCATTATTCCGATGTCACCTAAACTATTCAAGAGTAATTAATGAACGCTTTAGAAAAACGAAGCGTATTAAGAGGAGATTAAGAACCATACAAAGTACCGTAGCGGTGAGTAGCGGTACTGCTGTGATTTCTCATCTTAAGCCATCGCTACAGCGGCGGCCGTCGAGATTCACAAAATTGTGCTCTCAAATAACGCAAGTTTCATGTGCAACTGTACCTAATGACGGTACGAAACGGTAATAGTCTGGGAATATGGCCGTAAGAAACGTATTCAGGCTGTTGCTAGATTAGAAATAAAAGATAGCCTACAACAATGATGCACCAAGCAATCAACGTGAGATGGCTATTAAGTTATGTGAACTGTTGAAAGTATAGGAAATTTTACTGCAATGTTGTATATAAGTATCATGACTTTAATAAACCAGGGATTTCAATAAAATTAAACAATCGAACAGGTAGGGTAGTGTTGTTACCGCAACAAAAACCCCTTAATTCTATATTTTAGCACTGTTTTACTGTAGCAATGAAAAATAATAATTTCTATTCACATTTCATTTGCATAAACAGTTAGGTATAAATATTTAATTTTCATTTAAACGTAGAAAAGTAGTTTATAACAAGAGTAATAAATTATACAAATAAACAGGATAAAGAGTAATTTAACTAACCTAACTAAAAATGATTTATAAGTAGTAAGTTTATTGTTGAAAATTAATTCCAATAAGACTTTCTATGAACTTCTCAAAGCTCCTCTTTAGAAAGCAAAGAAACGCTTTATTCTTGTAATTCTTATTTTGATACAAATCTCAGTAAAATCATAAATATGTAATTCTGAGATTTAAGAAAACTTCCAGAAAAATGACCAGAGCTCTACTAATGGATCTTATAACCTACCAAAGATAATTGTCGTGTATGATGGTACGTCATATTAAATTTTTCCTAGTTATTTAAGTATATTCAAACTCAGTAAAAACAATGTAAGAAATGAGAAACTAAAAGCAATTTATGTCGTGAATCGTGTTACAATTTTCACTGAACACGTACAACACGCAATCAAGAATTTCAAAATGATTTCAAATAAAAATAAAACGTCTTTTATCGCAGTCCGATTGATATAAGATTTCATCAATCCAGAAATATTTGTAGACAATCAATTGGGAAACTGACTTTTTGCATTCAATATCTACAATTTATGCAGTTAATTTATTTCTACCTACAAATTTAAGGTGTTCTATCATTCGTAATATCATAATATATCACTGTTTGTATTTTTCTGGGTAACAGAAAATATTATAATTTCGTTATAAACACTGGCACTGGCCACATGCCATTGTGGTGCTTCTTATTTGAAAATTGCGTGACTATACCGTCGAAGCTCCAGGTAGAACTGTTTGCATTATTTTAATTAACACAATTTCACTCATGATAAAACTTCATAACAGCCATAAAATAATCCTTAAACACTATGTGGTGAGTCATAGTAGGGTAAGTGCAGATCTATGTATAATGGTAACTTTCTGAGTCACCACGACATAAAAAAAGAATTATTCAGTAGAAAGGTTCAATCTGAAGCAGTATTTCCGATACTGACCCTTATTTTTTCTTCTACATCAATGAATTTAATTTTCATATTAGCACCAATCACAGGTTATATGGAACATAAATTCGTTCCGTATAGAATTGTTTGCTTATGTAGGTATATAAAAATTAGTCACAAAATTAACCACTTAGGTGTATTTAAGTATCATATCCACGGCCAATGAAGAATAAGGTTAGGTTAAGTGAAAAGCCGGCCGGCCGGCTTCATGACGTATGGTACCAAGTGCCGAAGCCGGCCGGTAAGCTGCGCGTGTTTACATACAGGTATAAAAGACGATGTATTTGGAACTCACACGACAACAGCACGCAAGACAAGTGAGGGCACCGCTGGTTGTAGGCGGGCGGCGGAGTCACTCACTGAACAGAAGGTGGAAGATTCGCGGGGAGTCGATATCGCGCTGGCCGTTCGCACGGCCGGTGTCTCGGGGACTGGCGAGTGGTGCGCGAAGCCCGGTGCAGCGCCCGAGAGCACCCCGCGAGCCGCGCGCCCCTCCGACGCCCGCGCATTTCGCCCTCCAGATGTTACTGTCTGTCGCTATCCGCAGAATTCTCCAGAATCCATATTTAAGTTATGAACTCATCAAAACCATGACCTCAAGCCCTTTTATGATGCTTTTGAGCGAATTTTAGCAAAAGTATTGTACATATTTATTATTTTCTTTGAATCCAAGATAACAGTGGCAAACCATCACAGCGTCAACAGCAAGCCGACGACCCCGAGGCGGCCACGGTCCGCCGCGCCTTGCGCTACCTCGCCGAAACTTCGCACTTCACTTTTCCACTAGGAACAGTTCAGAGATCGCCAGCCGTGAAATTACCGCAAAACTGACGTAACAACAGACTGTCCAGTGCCATTAAATTTCAAGTCTATCTTAAGATAGAAATAACAAGAATGAAGCTTGTATAATTTATGTTTAACATAATCCGATATTAGTAAAAAAGGAACTCGAAATTACCCTAGCATACATTTAAATGATCATACATCGGATATTCATTGGAGTACAGTATACATGGGAGACGAAGCTTACATTCAATTTATATTTAATCAAAAAATGTACAATTGAAAATTTTCAAAACTCGATTGTTTCGTGCTAAACATGCATTTAATAACAGTAGACCGTTCTTATGGACCAATTAGCCATTCGGACGCTTTCACCAAATTGAAAAATGTAAATGTCGCTTGCACAATTTATCGTAGACCGAATAATTTAAAATTACAAACGTTTGACTAAAATGCTCAGTATTTTACTGGTCTTAAGATGTTATAATATGAAATAGAAGTCAGTCTTCAATAAACTTTAACAAATATGGTAAGTAAATATACAAGGATTAGCAAACATTTTAACAATAGAGTTATTACGAGTATCCTAATATAGTAAACTATAGTCAAACTTTGTGGTCCTGAATCTTGATGAGGTATAGAATCATAACCAAATTTTCCTTTGCATAATTTATTACATTTAAATTAAATAAGCCTGTTCAAAAAGACGTTTAAAATAACAACTTTAAGTCATCCTTTTAAAACTAGCCACTTTATGTTGTTTTAAATTAATTGTATGTAGTTTTGTACTGTAAATATTTTTAAAATAGATAATATTGATAACATTTACGGTTAGATGCCGGATGTCACGGAGTCTTTATTAAAAGGCGATACCCTTTGTTGCCAATTACGGCCCCATTACTCATACGTGTGATACTTATTAATACCTCCCTGCCTGTTCTTTATCGGTACTGAACCCGCAGTCATAGGCCAGATTGGGATTCCAAACAAACATTATAGACTTTACACACAAGTTGAAAGGTAAATAGAAATTCTACATAACGTAGACGGAGAGACTATAGAGTAGTGTGGATCAAAAACTGAGAAAGATATCACAGCAAAGTATTAGTGCGATTCCCAGACAGATGCGTTTAGATGTTAAAACAATTTGGAGGCCGGGTGCGCGAGATCCACGCGTTCATTGAACCTGTGTTCGCAAAAACAACCGTCTATTGTGAGGAAGCAATGTAAAAATCATCGTTGTTAGGCCGCATGAACACATATTGCGCCATTTCTAAATAAACAAAATTTTAGAAATTTCAGATAGACCTAATCTAAAAATTAATAGACATAACTGGAAAGAATAATTGTAGCAAGACATAAAAATAATTAAAGAGTAACGCACATTCTGCAGCGCTGTTCATGTGTATAGTCAATTAAATAGTTTCGCCGTGTCGTGACAGAGATCGGCATGTCCATAATTTGTATCTGATGCCACTAAGATAGGATTAATTGTAATCGAAGAATCTTTACGTACTATAAAATGCCGCATAGTTAAACACCCTTTTTCTAAGTTACGCCTCTACACTTTCCCATAAATATAGATTGTAACTAAAATCAAGTTTTTCATCACTTGCCACGATCTTGAACAAATGAGTTTACATTACGGGATTGTACCTAAATCCAGAGAGTGCTAATCAACATTGAGCAGGCCACGTGGCGCAACACCACCTCATGTGACTGACAGGACATAATTAGATCAAGGGTTTCTTATGTTTTAACTCGTCGGTGTTTTAACTTGTTCACGGTCACACCTTTTCGGAAAATCGTGTACTTTGAAGAAAATGTTTCAGTTTATATATTTTTTTTGGATATTCGTAAATAAATGCTGCATATATTGTTTTGTTCTTAAGCTATTGATATTATTTTCCTTGCATGCAAATTTAATAAAATACATATAATATGGGATTGAGTAGTATCAGTGAACATTCTTTTTATGATCTATATTCTATACCATCATGCGACCATCAAGCTTAGAATATATTATGTTCATAATACGTATATTGTATAGCCATTGAAAGTTCTGAATTCTCAGTGCATTTCCGTCAAAACTTATAATACGACTATAATTATTACAAAAGAATGTTGGGAAACCGTACATAAATTACCGGAAATTCAACGTGGACTATAAAGGAAACCTTACTCATGTTAGTTTAGAACAAGTTTGATTTTATTTTAAAGTTTTTAAACAAATTCCTTATTTCTAAAATATACCATAGTATTCAAATATTTTATTAAGGAAAAATTATATAAAAGTAATATTTATAGGTGATAATACCAGCTTGCAGCACGAGGATGTTATAAAATGAGACTTATTCAGATGTCCCAAGAAAAAATCGTGGATATTTCTATAATCGTTTCTGCAAACCTGACGATTCCAGTTTCATTGGACGAAAACCATGTAATGCAATTTGATATGCAACCGAAAAGAAGCTAGAATTATTACCTTGTTCTGTTAGCTCCTTTTGTTATGGGTCAACGACTGACTTGTTGCCTGACTGTTGATGTTAAAGAAAATATACTCCTATTGTATGTTTCTGAACACAAAACAAGAGCGATAATAGCACGCAATTTTGTTATAATGAGTGACGAAGTATTGAACGACCACCCACGTGGCCCGGAACTTCTGGGATCTGACGCTACGTGTCTGGACGCGTTCCAATGGACAATTTATCGCGTGATAAAACGAAATTGCGGTATTTTCTAAACAGCACGTCATCGGCGACTTTGGTGATGGTGATTTGCATTTATAGTTTTATTCCTCTTTAGTAGAATTTAGAAATTCTTAATATGTAAAGGATCAGATATTTAATCTTGTTTTTAGAATATTACTATTTTATAAAAATAAAACAAGAAAAATATATTCTCGACTTTTAAAAGTTTTCGTTAACTAAATTTTTTTCTCATTATACAATCTTCAAACTAAATAAAACTGTGAAGATAAATAAGAGTGCAGTTTCAAGATCAAAAGTTCAGAACTTTCTGCTTAAGACGTGGCAAGGGTGGTTCAGTAACCGTAACGATGTCAAAGCGACAGTCTGGCTGCGGCTACATAGCAAAATCAACCCCTGTACCCTGTCTATCTACGATTTTATTAAAGCCAACCCCTCGCACTGGAGAGACCACTCAACCGTAAAATATAATCATTCGAGATAGAACAACCTTTTGTCAACATAATGAATACTGTTATTATGATGTTATGACGGTCGTGGTGATGATAACTATCAACTTGAATTAATCATATTGTAAACCAACAATCACAATTTTGCAAATAAGCAGGGTCCCATTATATTTTTCTCGATACCGTTCTAGACATACCGCACCGAATTCAATACCACGTATGATTCTCTGATTCAACTAACTACTAACTACTTAAAGGTTTACGTGGGCACTTATTTAGCTTTCTCTTGCATTTGTCCGTTTTCACGATTAATCACATAATCACCTCCACCACTGCATTAGTCTAACAATATATTATGTACAGTAGCCATACTTGTCAATCTTCTCTTAAATTACCAAATAATGATCATATTGTTGAGATACCATTAGAAAGTCGGCAATACACGCCTATTACTTATGTATCTGCTCGAAAATGATCGAGTTGTGGGTTGTATCCAGGTGAATTATACTCAAATCCATCATTACAACCGACAAGGAACATCAATCAATTCCAGAAGTTAAGAAGATGAAATGTTAAGTATTTATTGGAATGCATTAATTAATTAGAATGGATTAAACAGTTATCTTTTAAAATTACTAATTAAAGTTTTCTTCAACTGCGTCTACTATTCTTCCATAGTTTATTGTATCCTATAGTTATATAACTTAAAGGCTTTAAGTTGATGTTTATAAAAATTAGAACAATAGGCAATGATTTCATTTAATCGCAATAACTAATAGTTTACCGAGAATAATATTTTGCCAGTGTATAAAATAGAAACGAGTCATAGAATACGAACTTTAGCGATGAGAATGTATGGATGAAACAGTGTTAGTCAATCGAGCCGCATATAAATGCGTTGGTCATCGCATGTTTACAATGCAAATTCATTTTGCACCGTCCGCCGTACGTACGTACACCGAGCGCCCGACATGTCATGTGGAGCGAGACTTGCTACTTTCGTAGGGTGCAATCTCTACACTTTCAACAGCATTTCGACTGCTATAGAGGAAAAAGTACTTCGTCAAAACTGTTAATTATGTTGCTGTTGGAGATAAAATTACAAGAAAGTTTAAGAATAATAAAAAAAATTAAGTAACAAGAATAGAAAGCGGTCGTTGACCGTTTAATATAGATAATTATAATTAAACACATGCGGATAAGCAGTAAGAACGTGACAATTAGGAATTTAAATATTACAAAACTAGATTATTAAAATAATACATTAGTCATTTAAAGTTTCGTTATGTATAGGGTGTGATGTAATCAAATTCATCATTGAATCGTGGTTCCGAAGCAGACTATTTTACCACAGAATTGGAAAAGGAGATATCTCACGTACGCGTAATTGCTTAATTTTGCTAACAGTCGCGCAGATTATTGGAATTCTCTTAGAGATTCCTAGACGCTGATCGTGTATTGTGTGCATATCGAGAACATTCCGGTCTATAGCGCCTATTACATACCTCGTATGTAGGAAAGGGCGGTCGTCTACATTCTCCAAGTTTCGCATGTTAATAAGCCCACAATAGTCCACGGCTTGTTTAGCAACTAGGGCCCAACTCTCGTTAATCAATACACATTCTCTTTTTAAACGGCGGAGTATTATTTTCTTGTTTCCACAAAATTCGTTTCGGTTTTTTATTCAAGTAGGTATTATAATATTTTAGGCAATTTAGGCATGTTCTTATTTCATGAGTTAATCTCCCATTGCTGAAATGATATTTTGAGAAAAATGACTAATGCCATCAGTTTAAACGACTTAAACAGAATGAGCTTAATTGAACTGGCGAGTCTATGACAAAGTTAGTCATGCTACTCATGAACAATGAACAAAATATGATGGAATTTCCAAACATTATTCAACATAATATTTCAGTCGTATGTCATCAACATTAGCATTACAGTGAGATTGGAGATGATGTAGTCTATATGAGAGCTGATGTTATATCGTCAGTTCATCGAATGATTAGCATCCAAAACGATAATAGCAATGAATGAATGTTGGCAGATAACAAACTATAGTCCAACAGTGTCAAGGTCGCGACGGCGCGTTTGTTGTGGCGATCGGTGCCAACTAATGTCACAGCATCGGACCAGCCTTGCCCTTCTAAAAGTTACAATAAGAAAAGCCAACTTCGGTGGTAATTTAACAATTTTCGCTATTGTTAGGCCGTTAGACAGTGTTTGACGTTCTCGAACTATAATACTTGACCTACAATAGTAAATTTTGTTTTATTGTTCAAAGCGTCAAGTTTCTAACTCATTGTTTTGAATAAATTTGGAGATCCGTAACAAATTGAAGACAACATTCTAGATTTTACTGCGAATTAAAGAATTGATTGTCAGACTAATCTTGTAGCACACGTCTGTTAATGTGCGTACGATGACTAATATTGACGGTAGATTCCATGTGGTTTCCGTGTTCAGCGATTCACTCTGTTATCGCTCTATCATGTGTTATCGAGCTGCCATCGCGCGGCGTCACCAGACAGCGTGGGCTCTGACACAAAGCCGCCATACAGATACATTTATTTTACTTCACATTGACAAATGGTTTAGGAGTCTACACGTACGAAGAATTTAGGAGGCGTTTGGAGAAACTGCACTGTATAATAATTATTGTTATCTAGCCATTGTCTAACTCTAGCACATCAATTTTTTGCCTATATTGTTACAATTATGGCAAACTGATAATTAAACAAGAAGAAAAGCGTTACAAAACGTAAAAGCTTTCCAATAAGATACAGTCTTTGCCAACTATGTATGTAATAACTTTGCAAACTTGTTCTCAGGTACTTCACTAGCTCCACGACTATGATAGCTTCTTCTTTAGGTATCTTAATTATTGATTAAATAATATAATAATTTCTCGGAAGAATTGTTTTAGTTTTTTTAATGTATGTAGTTACACCTGACCGATGACACCTGGCTTTGAAAAATTAGAATTTAATAAATTAAACACACCAAAATGTTCTCTGATTTCTACGTGAAAATGCTCATATTGCTATGTGTAGTGAAAGAAAAACTTAATCCTGGGTCACCCTCGGGCACTTTACAACTGGCCGCCCCTATTTGAATACTGGCTTACGGTATTTTAACATTTTAAATCACATAATCCAATAAATTGGGACTAAGTTTATCGAAGCGTGAATTTAGGAGCAACGAAAATGGAATATTCATTAGAGTTACCCTTTGAGAATGTTGATATACTTATAAGTTATAACACATTTAATCGTAAAATAGATACTAAAGGCAATGGTTTTTATAATTCCTAGTGTTACTTGTGGAATTATAAGTAATTAAACGATAAAATCATTTAATGTGAAGCTAATGATTAGAAAGGCTTCGGTGTATAGTAACGTGAGTAGCACAAGCCATGCGGTGCTGCTAAGGGGCGAACTAACAAATAAAATATCGAATTTCTCCACTTCCCTAGTTCCGAGGCAATTATAGCATAACGTTGTGGGGCTGACGGCGAGAACTGACCGCAGCTGCCAGCCTCACTCGAATCTAGGTACCCGGTACCGAAGAAATCTCGTTACGAAACGTAAAATGCGCTTTTATTTGTTTCATTTACATTTTTTGCAACATTCTTCAACAAAAACTAACAAATCGCTTGGTTATTTCCGCTTCGAACAATTAACATTCAAAAACGTTACGTCGCCGCTGTATTTACATACTGCATAATCCAGTAAGACTACAAATTTTTATTTAAAACACTGCTTGGTTTTTTCACGAGTACTTTCACAAGTCCCGTTCACCGAGAGTGGAGCGCGTTTATTACTTTTCCCATTGTTACGCCGTCCGATATTAACGCGAACTAATTGACAGTCAACTATTAACTAAAAATTTCATCCATTAATTTACTTGTCGCACGTCGGTCAAGTGTCAAATTGTAACGATGTTGATGGATGGCCGACGAGGCGTTAGCTACGAGGGGAACATCCCTCATGTGACGTGACAACATTTCAGATTAAAGCATAAAACGAGCTAATCTCCTTTTTCAAATTCTTACAATAGGAGAATGCAAAACAAACAAACAAACAGTTCAACATCGACAGCAAATTACACCTTCAACGAAATTTAAAACCCTCGTTTTTAAATTGTCCTTTGAAAAGAGCAAAAACATTTACAAAACACGGAAATTCTTAAGAGGCACATGGAAGCCCTTATCGCCCCGGGCAATGGGTGGGTAACATAAAACTTTTTACAAGGATTCGAGGACACCTATAGGATTGTGATATTTTCAACCCAAATAGCTAGAGCCACCCCATTCTTTGTGCACCAAACACTTATTATTGGATGGAGGAATGCGGAATAGGTCAACTTGGCTGGCAACAAAGAAGCCCTCTTAGTTTTAACAAATTCATTGCGTCATAATCATGTGATACAAAACAACAATGAACAAGTGTTGGTGACTTGTGTCAAGTATGAATAAATGTAAATTTAAAACATTGTTAATAATTGTTGACTGTTGAGGTGTCTATTTCCCAAAATATATTTTAGATCTTTGATTTTAATATAAATAAAATAGCTCTTAATTCAATACAATAATTATAATATTATAATTGTATCGTGAAACCATTACTGCAATTACCTTGTTTTGACGGAGCTATGCAATTTAGCTTTACCTGTCTGAGAGTTCGCGGTGACTCACGCATTATGTTGTGTACTTCAAGGTCAACGCGGCTCGATTGATAGATAAAAACGGTGTGTAATGTATTCATATTGTTCCGACGTGAAATTTAATTTAAATACTAATGTCATTGGCAACGGTGTGAAACAATCGCTCAAAGAATAATATGGAACGACTGTGGTGAAACAAATAACAAAAATGTGTTGGTAACAATATATTAGAAGTACATAGCCTAAGAATATAAATATGACTAAACTAAAAACCCATCACATAAATATCAAGCTGAGAAATGAGTTAGGAGTAAGAAAAGTTATAAATTACGTTGACCCGCGGCGTACGGAGTCGACCATTAGTTCGCGAACGTTACTTGAACCAAGCTTAGTTATTAGTTTGTTTTCAAGTTTATGTGCTATAAACTGCAATAAACTAAATCATAATTAATTCCAGATGAATCTGGATTCATGTTGTGAATCATGCTTTTAATAAAACAAAGATAACAATTACATCTGTTGGAACGAAGTTCCTTATCGCGCGTTGTGAAAGGGGGCTAGACGGAAAAAATTCTTACGAAAAGTTGTCACGACACTTTTTTGTTTTAGATGATTATCGCTAGATGGCGCTGTTATGAAAATCTTTTAAAACACATTCCTTATTTGTTTTAGATGATTATCGCTAGATGGCGCTGTGATCCAAATCTTTTAAAACAGGTTCCTTATCGCGCGTAAAAAAAAAATTAGGAAAAAAAAAATATAAGATATCTTTTAATCGAAAGAAAACTTCGTTCTATCCGGGTGTCCCTTGACACCTCTGAAGTTTTTTTTTTGAGAATCTAGATTTAATATTAGTAGGTACAAACCAATCAATTTTCCAAAAGACTAAAGACCAACATGGAAACTAATGGAAAGTAATGAAAGTATCTTACATCTGTCAACTTAAATTTATAGCAATGGCGGTTCAAGCATGCAAGATTTCAAAAAGAGTTCGATAACACGTATTTCATGTGATACGGTTATGAACTCGTCGGCGATTAATTAACCGAACACACGACATCATCTTTGAAAGATTTCCGAAATATAATAGCGAAATTTCGTTGCATGTAAACCAATTAACACAGTAGGCAATAGTGTTAATGTATGTTGTAAATGTGTAGGCACACTTAATTTAAAATGCCGAAATAGATAATTGATAAATTTTGTGAGCATTCATTGAATTCAGATCTGTTTTATCTAATTATACAAAAACAGCTTAAAAACAACTTCAAAGTATCACAAAAAACTTATTCACTATAAATAACTTACTTGGGTCGGCTGCAAGCTGCTTGTAAACGGAAAGGGCTATGTCATCTTCAGTGGCATAATCCCAAAGTCCATCGCAAGCGATCACTACGAAGTCTTCATCTCCGTCGAGGTCCACGGTTGCGATCTCAGGCCGCGCCGTCACGTACGGCTTGTATTGTGCGTCGCCTACAGAAAAAAATATATAATTCACAGTCTAAGGACAAAAACTTTCAATTGACAGCTCACAATAGAATCCGCTCAAAAATAAATTAGAACACTTTTAGTGAACAGCCTTGAGTTTGTCGTCGTTATTAAAATTCGTGGATAATGTGTCATATTTAGTTTGATTTGAGGTAATTACCAATATTATGGTCTCCATTATGGATTTTCTGCATAATCCCGTAGCATTTTAAAACAGAAGATAAGCGTTTTTATTGCCTTTGAAATTATATTTTAAAATTATGTTTATATTTGAACCGATTCTCGCAAAACTGAAATAGAGAAATTCAAGCTTCGATGCGAGCAACAATAACATTAATTATGTTCGATATAACTATTAAACACATATTACAGCTTTACAAATGTAGAAAGTAATAAATGAAGATATTCTTAGGAAACCTTAACACGAGGATTACTTGATTAAATTGAGAGTTAAAAGTATCGATTTACCAGAACCGATATCAAACTAATCTAGCATGAAAGTTTGCGGATAGTCAGGCACGTCTGAGGGGAGTTTGGAGTAAACGTTACCGAACCTAATCTCCCATGGAACGCGAAATCGATGAGTTCTAATCTCTCGATAGCAGAGGGATAACCCACAACGGCGCGACCGAAAATGTCAACATTGCAATGGAACAGTTCTATTGTCGCCGTCGGGATTTATTTGTTGTTAGGGTTGGATACAATCGATTCGATTTAGATTAGTATGCATGAATTCTAAGAACAAATCAGCTTTTAAAATGACAGAATAAAATCAGACTGGTTATTAGATGAGAGTGACTTTCGTTCTACGTATTTATGAAATGTTATTTTTCTTCCCCTAATCGAAAATACTTTCACACCATACATAAAAATATCGATAAAAGTCGTAATTTCTTGGCGTCCCCAAAATGCACCGAGCGCGTGTCCAAGTGATCGATATAGTTCGTGCAAGTGGGGTTGTAGCTACACGAGGGTTGAAGTAGAGGGTCCCCGGCGACAAGCAGGCGCCCAACGCGCGCACCTCAAACACAATTGAGTTGTAAATGAATGCACTCCCACTATTGTTTCAACTACACTAAAGCACGTGGGATGTAATATTCATAGGCCGTAATGAAGTCCGATTGATTGCGTTCAACGAAACGATCGATGATATTCATTAAAGAAGTGTTAAGAGTAGGTAATGAAATTTAAATGTTCTATTATATTATGCATATCGAGAATTTCAGCAGTGTTAATGAATATGTACCTATTCTTCAAGAAACTGTTAAGTATCTCATTGTCACAATACAAAAGTATAATGCTCATGTTACCCGTAGCTATAACAAGCCTTAAAAAGTAACAACCGTGTCATGATAACAATGAAAAATGTCGAGTAAAACCTAAGCGGGATCATAAACGTGTCGTTTAGTGTAAATATGATCGCTCAGCGTGATACCCGGGCAGCATCCGTCCCTGCGAGGGCGGATACAACAAACAGCTTAATGATCGGCACACGACATCAATGAAGTCAGTCGCACTGTGAAAAATGACCCGCGCTCCGTACCAATAACAATATAACGACCGATTAACTTCACTTTTAAACGTCCAACGGTGTACTTTATTAACAGAGACGCAATCATGAAAATGGAAATCGGTATAATATTTCGGACAGCTGGCGTGTAATATGCTAAGCGTGCCCGAAGTTTCAATTTTGAATTTCAAATACAGTCACGCATTTCTCTTTTGAGAAATACAATTTCAGAATTTAAATTTATGAAATTACTCTAATAGTGTTAGATCTCATATTACATGGTTTATTCATAAGCGTACTGACCGCGGTAACCTTCAGTTTACCATAAATAATGTTAACTCCACCACAAACATGTTAACTGCAAATAAAATCAAAGGTTTGAAAAGTCAAGCCATGTCTTTCTATCCTATATTTTAAAAGTAGTTTTCTAAAATACTCTACTTAAGGTACCTATTTCTGACATTATAATAAAATTATAACATACTTTCGGTAACTACACCATTATGATTGACTTGACAGATTGATCAAGCATTGACTATCATGCTGTAGCGGTAATTTGTTCTTGAAGTATTCACATAATCGTAGCTGGTGTCACTGTCGCATTAACTTCGCCTTTTTACGAGCTTTATATTAACTTGCACTGGATGTAACTATGTAAGTTCGAGTGGAATCTTGCAAGTGAAATTTGACAAACTTCCCTGTTTCTGAATGAGCTGACATTTTGCAAGTAAGATGTATGCCGCCTGACAATGCAATAATATGACAAAACGGCGCTGATCTGATGACGATAATTTGGAAGGTCATAGGAACTCTTGTGCTAAACAAGATAGACCCGTCGGGTTTGGGCTCGTTTTACTTGTACTAGCTAGTACTCTAATTCTACCTACATGATATCCAGGATCTTAATAGCTTGTTTTTAAAAAGTTTTTTATAAAACAAAATATTAAACATCAAATGTCGCTAAATTCCCCATTCTGTCTATTCAATCAGAAAAATAAAAACACTGCGAAAAATAAAAAGTCTCTAAAACAGTCGACGGTCGTAAATTGAGCTGTTAAAAGGACAACGAAGAAGCGAAACGTGCAAGTGCATTTATGTCTTTATGTCCTTCCATAAAACGTACACCGAGGAACGTTCCGGATGGTGCATTTCAAGCTTAGAAGTTATGACAACATTAGCACACATCATTGACTTTTTTGAAGTGTTTTGGTATTTATGTGGCAAAGTTTTGAACAAATGTCAAGCTTTTCGTCTTTTTTTTGTAATATATTTTTCTTTTATTACTGGTTTTAATTGTATTTTCATAAATCAATTTATTTCGTTCTTCCACGAGAAGATTAGAAGATTAACGAGAAATCAACAACGACTCTCCATTTCAATCCACTCTCAATTAAACAATCTAAATCTTAATATTTTATTTATTTTACTTAAATACAAGTATTTTAATTAAATTAAAAACTAAGAGTCCACTTCCTACATAGATCGACTTGCTGTGATAGTCATACATACATCTTACAATGTAAGTAAAAAAAAATAACTGATTCCAAAAATAATAGTAGTTCTAAATTGCTTTTAACCCCACTGCAGCTGGGATAAAGTTACAGATCCACCCTGTATAATCTGTGCTGTTATAAAATGTGAACACCTACCTATAGCTCTAGAGACGGCTAGTTGTCCGTTGACTCGCCACGTGCCCCAGTATATCACAGTTCCACCGCTCTTTTCTATTCGTTCTCTTTCGTCCTGTTCGTACAATTAAATTTTTATTAGTAACATTATTTTACTTAAGAACAGTCCAACTACACACGCACACACACACACACACAGCGGTTACCTGTCGGCCGGGTTTGTGTGGTCGCACGAGCTGCATGAGTCCCATGCGCTTGGCGAGCAGCGCCTGCGAGTCGCCCGCCCACGCCGCCACCAGCTGGGAGCCGCGCACGCACACCGTCACAGCCGTACTGCCGCCGCACGCGCGCTACAAACACATTTACAACCTATTAGTCTAACAGCTAACTTGATTAGGGGGAGATTGAATATCCTATTCCCGTAACAGCCTGAGGCTACGAACGTCCTGTTCACGAGTTGGGTCTAATGACCCCAAAAATTTGTTTTTGAAACTCACTGAGGGTTATGTTATGGATGTATCAAGTCTTCAGATTTGAACTGCTCACAAACCAGATAAACTCAAACTTGCCAGATTTTTTTTTAAATTTGTCAATAGATGGCGTTAATAATGTAAAATTCAAGAGTGTCTATCATCTAATTACAGATGGCGCTACTTGTCGCTATGCGCATACAGTAAACCTTACCTCTTGATTGCTTTTCCTAATAAACTCCGCATCTGTCCGTAAGTAGGCGTCTCTCATCGCCCGTTCTAAGTCATTAACGAAATGTGGACTCTCGATCAAGTACTGATGTAAGTGTGCCGCGCAATATGTCGCGGCCGCCGAGCCTGCATGCCCATCGTACACTGCATAAAAACTCGTAGGTACTGTCGTCTGAAAAATAACAAATCAGACTATAGAAAATAATGTTGCGTGTGCGTATTTGAGTATTCACAATTATATTATACTAGGTGACCCGCGCAACTTCGTCTGCGTTACAAAGGGGTTCAAAAATTGTAGCCTATGTGTTATTCTGATGTATAAGCTATATTGTGGTAAAGTTTCATTCAAATCCATTCAGTAGTTTTTACGTGAAAGAGTAACAAACATACATCCATACATCCATCCATACATACAAACTTTCGCCTTTATAATATTAGTATGATTAATATTCTTATTTATAATTATGGCTAAAATGACCTAAATGAGAGAAATACAATGATGTCACCAGTGAGATTAATGAGGATAATTAAATAATCTAATATTGCTAACGCCCTTACATCTTTTCCAAATAGTGCCTCCAAGTTTCCGATTTCGACGTGTCTGTCTTCCATAGCTCTCCTTCCATTTTTGGTGGCACATGAAACAGTCTTGAGATCTCTTTTTTCTAGAGGCGGTGGGGGTGGTAATGTGTCGAGTTTCGAATTATCTAAATATCGTAGGCATACATTGTTTACACGGGCCGTCACTGCTTGCATTAGTCTTAGGGCTATATACACTGAAACAGAAAATAATGCTTTGACAGTTATGTGAAGAAGATATTTAGAGATTTAAGCGGCAATTTATGAATCTGTTCTTTCTTAAATGCGTGAAAATAGTCGAAGTTGTAGTATCGAAAAAATACAAGTAAAGAATATTTGTTTTTGTGATAGTAAAGTTGGAAATCTTTTTAGGCGTCAGTTAGCATAGATATTATTATGGAGCAGTGCCAGATTCGATAAGCAGTAACTTAGTTGATTCAGTCGCAGACAAGTAGGTCGAGAAACGTTTAGGTACAACTATGCTTTATGTAAATGTTATCTTAATCATATTTTCCGCTTAGAAAAATGTTTGAAAAAAACTCATCTAAGATATAGATTTTCTTAGAATTTTGTATATTATTTCTCGAAAATTAAACTTCCTAGTTATATCAAATTTAACCATAATAATTTCTGATTAAGCTTGATGACATCAGCTGGCTTAACGTCTACTGAATCATTATACCTTCGTTATCATAATTATCAAACAGAGTAGAACGTAGATTGAATAAAGATTAGTTATGCAATCTCGCCGTATGCAATACAATAATAATTTATGCTCACACCTGTGATTGTTTGCTTCGCAAATATCAGGAATTACAGCTCAATATTCATAATATTTTATAGTTTACTGATATCAACCTGGAATTACACTCCTTAGTATTTAGAACAAGACTTAATTCGCCTTGTTAACGTCAGTACATTTAACTATAACACCTACGTTTCGTTTCGTTTGGTAATCTTAGAATGACTCATGTAGATCCATATTCATTCATAATTCAAGATAAGCCCCGTCCGTGAGTTAAAGGTCGGCAAACTCATAGAGAGGCACTGTTTTATCAGCAGATCACGTGACATAAAATGAGTGGAAAAAATCGCGAAACTAAAGCTTATCGACGGAATAAACACTTTTATTGTGTATCACGTATCAATCATATCCTTCACATCTTATCGATAACAATGTTGCTACATGTGGTCATTCTGTTGTTTGTTTTCATATACTGAGTCATCGACAACTGAAAATTGTGCATTTACAGCAGTATATGAATGGAAATAACAATAATAAAGTCCCTTGAATGAAGTTGTAATCTCTACAAGATCCAATCAACGAATCATGAGGCTTGTCTACGATAATAGTGAGAATTCGTGATCCTTCGACAAGTTACGATATAAATTATTAAATAACTGCAGTTGAAAATAACCAGGTCAAGACCTATACATAAAACATGAATAAGAACGATAGTAATTAAGGAATTCGTAGAAAAATCGATTAGCCTGAACTCATTTCAGAGTGGACAAGACTAGTAAACTCGTTGGTCGCAGTAGGTAGATAGGAATGATGTAACTAATCTGAACAACTATGTGTGATATCATCTTTGGACTATATTGCAGCTTATAAGTAGATAACATAAATGTAGCCTTTTCGAGGGTTTTTTTATATCGTTGAAAAATCTAATAGACTTGGATGGTTCATAGTCAAGTATTTTTCTCAGTACTACCACCCACATAGATACAGGAATTATGTACTATAACTCTCAACAATGTAATGACCAGAATACAGCAGGATTCAATGAATCCAATAACAACCAATAAAGATGCGAGCGCAAACGAATCAATTGATACCGGTCCAGCGTTGTTAATCTAATTTCCAATCTCGACTAGCACTTAGGTATACGCTAATAGCATCTTTTAAAGACTATTCAAATTTAATTTCGATTGCTTTAAAAATGAGGACACTCGTGGAGGTAATGATTGCTTAATTAATTTGCAATTAGGTACCAAAGGATACAATAATTTTACCTCTACCTAAAGATTAATATTTATTTGTGCACCACCTTTGGTTGATACTTGATTGGAAGACCACTTAGACATTAAGTCCGCAATTGTACTTTTAACTGTCCATAAAGTATAATAAATAAAGAACATAGTACTTCTAATATATAAAAATAGGTAAACACATTCAACATACCTGATTCGTCAGACTTGTAACCAAATTCACTGGGATGTTTTTTCGATGCTACTCGCACCTCGTCCAATACGATTCGCCGAAGAGGCGTCATCAATGTCAGTGGGCATTGTCTGTAAATTAACAAAACTAGCTTAGCAATTTGTTATACCGAATTTTAGATTTGCCATGTCGAATCCGGAATAATATTCTACTACTGATAACATTACTGACAATAGTATGAAGCTTCGTTCAATTAAAAATAACGATTTGTTTAGATGTGAACAAAATAAGTAGAAATTGATATCTATCATTGCGAAATTTATTATTTCCTAATATGTTCAAATTATTAATTCCGGAATTTAACAAAAATATAAAATAGGGGTAATAATAATATAAAAAATGTATATCACCTCAAAACATAATATAACCAAACAAGAAACAGACAGGACAAAATTAAATGATGGCACCATTTATAATCAACAGATTTACCTAATTAGACAAGTAGACGTTTGATCTGGTGCCACCTTAGAGCATTTCTAAAGGAGCAACAACTTCGTGTGTATCTTTATTAAAATAAATGCGTTTTCTATTAAAAGATACGCGATGTTTCTAACGAAGGGGCTTCCAAATGAAAATGATTTCTACTGTTGTGTGTTCTATTATTTAAAGTATTTTTTGTTTCCTAGATAACATTATTTACTACACAGCCATGTTTGTTGTATTTTAGTACGTTTTTTATTTCCGTTTGATTCAAAGTTTGTCGATTCTATAAATGGAATGAACTTCGCTTTGAAAAACTTTTAGATAAATGCCGAATCAACGTTTTAGAGCAGTTTGTTTCCATCACTTACACAAATATTTAAATTAATAACCTTTTATAAAGTATACTCAGCCTATATTTAGTCTTAAGTTTACATTATACTTAGAAATAACAATATTATAGTTTGTACGCAAGTTCGTAGTCGTATGCGTATGCTATTTTTACCTGTACCTACTATTTACATTAACATAAAATAGAAGAATAAATAGAATACTGTTCCTTGTTTACATGATCAACCGATCGCAGTTAAAAAACGAAATATATACGTGTATAGTTGTGTATGCGGGCGTTCACATGCACTCTAGTTTGACCAGAAACATGTGTTAAGTCTTCCCGGTACGGTAGCCCGTGCAGTTAAAAAATAAAATACGGACGTGTACGTTTGTCTGTCTGTCGTCTGTACGATACATAAAGAGTTCACTGCCCCAAGCCCCGAAAAGGAAAGCAAACACTCTCTCATATTGACAATAATTTTCTACATCCTTATTTTGTTAGAATAACACGACTTATTTGTTTAACAGTACGAGGCAGAATTATTTGAAAGTATGCAAATCTAAAATGGAAACAGTTCTACAAATTGGGATGATTATACACTATTGCACATTGAACGATGAAATATTCATTTAAAAGTCGTCGTAGTGCATTGACATCGTAAACGTCGTTGCTATCAGGAGCATCCGTACCATCCCACGCGTCTTTCGTGCCAATTTATACTTTGAAGGTACGAGAGAACTTACGGTTTGTGTGGCTCTTGAACAATTGCTTCATTGCAAAGAACAGTAACCAAAAATAAGGACGTCAGCCCACTCGAGTGATTGCGACTTATACAGAACATCTAAACAGATGTTCGTCTAGTATTGTGCTTTCAGAATTGATTACGCCTTAAATAATATCTATTAGATAAAAGTTCGCCAACATGAACAATGGTAGTAATTAACCCAGAACCAAAAATTGAGCAACGATTTAAACATTTTTTGATTTTGTTGGTAATTTTGCAATTGTACATTTGATGTTATCATACATTTTAAATAAACATTTTCACAATTAATCTTGTTCTTCACCAGAATGAAGACAGGGATGAGTGTTTTAAGTGCGTCTTTGAATCTTTAAAATACGTAACATTTATTTCTAGAGCTACTCGTACAAGTGTAATTTAAATGACAAAGCAGCCAATGAAAAAGTTATTGCATGTGACTGAATCTAAAGAATGACCTCAGTAAGTCGAGGTTTGCCAAGTTTTCCATGTCTATTTAAAGATTGTTTGGTACAGATTGTACTCCATATACATACAATCGTGATAACACACCGCGCACACTAACATAGATTCATATCTATAAATATCTGATTATTTATTTGGAACTCTGATGTCAGAACAGTTTTATTGTGTCACATGTACCTACTCGTTCTGTCTACAAGAAAAACAAGTAATTGTACAAAATTAACTCTTCCTAGTATTTACAAAGCAATAAAATACATTTTATAATCTTCAAAATTACGATAGATGATGAAAGACTTGAATATCACCAATCTTGGCTATCCGTTGAAATCCTCATTAAGTTACAGTTCCAAATTCTACATACACGCATGACACCCTTAAAGTTAAATTAAATAAGAGTTGTCATGCTTATACATAATACTTTGTTTAGATGGATAATTTCTAGACAATATTGTAATGTATTATCAAAATACAGGGTGTTCATTATTATTTTACTGGAATTTATAAAAGTCGTTTGCATATTATCTTGATGTAGGTAATAATTTCAATCAATATGGTATTATGTACATTTAATGTTCTTCCCACAGTTATGCAATGCAACGAGCGCCGGGCATCGACACGGTAACACACTATTTACGCTCTCTTCGGCACGAGTTACAATAAATGGGACAATGCATTAATTTATAATTAACTTACGACAAAGATTATATTTTATAACTGATACTGCATAATCGGGAATTACGATCCTGCCTTCTTCTAGGAAAGCAAACTTTGCATTTCAAATCGAAATACGGATCATGTTATTATGTTTTTACAGACAACATACAATTGAATTAGTATGGAATCATTTATTTATTTATTTAATAAAGTATTAAAGAAAATAATTTATTTATTTAATAAAGTATTAAGAAAATAAGTTATATTTAAAAAATAGTTCATAAAAGCACAGCATTACTTTGAACATGAATAGTCAATGTTTCATTTTCAAATTAAATTGGGAACCTATCATGGTATGTAACGTATTTTTCCCCGCACAACTTTAGTTTGGTAGATCCATAGTAGGATTTTTTTTCGATAGGAAAGGTGAGGCTCGTTATGGGGTAATTTTTGAAACGTTTCAGAGGGGTGGGGTAATCTTTGGATTTACTGAACCGATTTCGAAGATTATTTTACTAATTAGAAACTACGTTAATTGTGAGTATCATAGGCTGCATAGTAATTCTAATATTAAAATTAGTGCCAAAACTGCCTGCCTTTGTGGCATAGGTAAAGTTGCGCGGTTCAGCTAGGCTTATATGTACTTGAGAAAGATCAGACCAATATCAATAATCTTGTAAGAATTACACTTGTTATTTAGGTACACTTTTAATCGTTGCAACGATTAAACTATTCGCGGGAATCATTCAAATGTTTATTACTTTATAATTTGGATTTATTACGCGTGTTATTAGGCGGTATTGTAAAACGTTCTAGTCTAATTACTAAAGATTAACGCGTTGATTCAAACGCATCAAATCAAACTGTATTATTATCTTTTGTACTAGTATTTATCCTTGATATTTGTTTCATTAGGTGCTCTCTGCATTACATCTGCGTGTTAAATTACCTCATGATTCTAATTTGTTACATGAACAATGTGTGAATGCAAAACGTAATTACTCGTTACATCAAAATTAAAAATTTAAGGCTTTTCAATCTGTTTAAGGAATACAGTAATAATGTCTGTCGGCTTGCTAAATTTCAGGGGACTGTTATACACATCGAACTGTAAAAAACCTTCATGCTACAAATTTCGCGAGTCCTATAAAAGCATCCTTATATATGTATAAAACTATGACTATCTTGAATTTCATTTGTGATACCAGATGTAACGGTATTTTTTTAAATACTTCTGACTACATTGAGGTATGACACATCCCATATTAAACCCATTAGGTTACGTTGCGTGTTTTTCCGCAACGGCATACGTAATTTTCGAAACGCAGCTATCATGCTCGGCCATCATTAAACCGCAGTATAAAATGTTATTGTTGTAGTACAATAACCACTGTTTGTCCTTGTAATAATATTAGTCACACAGGTACACATTCCCACTACATAACAAAAATTAACATTTGTAAGATTTCATTTTAAGCGCGTAAACGAAGTACCGAAATTAAACACCTGAGCAAATGTTTAATGTATTGGAAACTGAAGTGACTTTAGCCCTTCGAAACCTTATAAGGTCAAAGTCCTTTAGAAAGGTTGTTGGCGTGTATGTTGTAAAATATAGAAAATGGCGATTTCCAATAATTAGACTTGTAATAAAGTAATAAACAACTTCTAACAGTATCAATACATGTGTTACTTAAATTACATAAACTATGTGTAAAAGGGGTACTATTTTTGTAATTACCATCCAAAACACTTATTCCCAAATGCAAGTTCTAAAATTCGCGTGACCAAGACAGATTCATGAACCAGTTTGTATTGCGAAAGACAGTGGTTGCAGAATATAATCACCAAATTAAATAAACAAAAGAAAATAAGTAGAACCTGAGTTATTTATAATTATTAATAGTTTACTAATAAATTATTTTACATGTTTTTACACCTGATTCCTAGTCTTATGACACTTTAAAACATCCATACACAGGTGTTATATGACCTAGCATATTATTATACAGGCCTAAAATACAGGTTAGTTTTAAAAGAATTTCCCTCTAAGCAATCCACATTTTTAAACTAACATATTTTATGTAACTGGTTTGTAAGTTGGCTGTTTCACTAAAACCTGTATCTTTAGCCTTGACCCCAGCCGTTCAAGTTTCGTGATTAAATGCATATGACACTATCATATTCATCTGTATGTCTAAAGTTTCTATGACATTAAATATTAAATTGACCATGAGATTTAGTATTTTATAGTGTAGTTATAGTAAGTAATATGATTAGCTGTTAGTGTATTTCTTTGAAATAAAATTGATTCAATTTCCAGTGTGACAAAAGTATGACTAATATATGAACATCCAATTACTTATTAATTTCACTATGTTTTATATGATTACTACTATTCTAATTTTTATTATTTACTTACTCTAAAATTCTATTTTTATTTAAATTAAAATATTTTTCCACCATAGGCAGGGCAACAAATGGGGCAACCAAATACATTTTCAAAATACTGACATCTAATATATAAAATTGTCGTGTCACGGTGTTCGAACTTGAACTCCTGAAACGGCTTGACCGATTTTGTTGAAATTTTTTGTGCTTATCCGGTATCTATGAGAATCGGCCAACATCTATTTTTCATCCCCCTAAATGTTAGGGGTAGTCCACCCCTAATTTTTTTTTTATTTTTTAGACGCAGACGAAGTTGCGTGGGGCAGCTAGTATAATAGAAAAATGAATTAACATATAAATTATAGTATTCTTAAGACTTATTAGACACTTAAATTTGCATTTAATCACAGTTACTCTAATTTTAAAACATTACATGTATTATATTAATCAATTTTCTTGTAGCAAAACTGATAATCTTTCAACTTTTATTAATTAAGTATTGTGTGGAATTAATGGATATTGCAATGATTACCAAAGCATGTACACTTCTTAATTGTTATGTAATAAGCAATAATCAGGTGAATTACGTTGTGATGAACAGGTGATTCACAGAGCAAGCGTTTTACAATATTGTTATTAGAACATTTTTTTTGTATTTTTAACTGAAAGCAAATAGAAAAGTTATGTGATGAAGTAAAATAAACATCTACATTTAATATGCATAGAATCATTAGAAGATAATGCAATGATGTTCTACTACTTTAAGCATTTAATATTTTCAAATTTGAAATATTTTTGAGACCAATTTAAATTGTTGAGACCCTTTGTTAAAATTTCAACAAATATGTTTTATAAGAGCAAAAAAAAAATTAGATAAGTTTTTTAGTGCTATAATTAAAGTATGGCCTAATAAGATTTTTTGTTGTATTTTTGTACGTAGTTATCAGTCGACTTACAAACTATCGCAAGTCGCTTGTCTTATCACATAAAGACTTATCAAACTGTATACAACTATTTACATGAAATTATTCAGTTTCTTATGAATGATCTCACAAACTTACTTCTCTGTCAAATACTGGGTGGTCCAATAAATAACTTCGCCCGGAAGTTCGGATTCGGTGATGGTGTACCCTGCTATATTAACGGGTAGCTGGTCTTCAGGATTCACTGTGGCCGCAAAGTTTTCAAAAAACACTCGGTACAGTGTTAAATAGTCTTCTTTGTCACCCATCTTTACAGTTTTTAATTTAAACGGTATAATACTAAAATTATTCGGTAAATAAAATCGATGAGCCGACCCGTGTAAGTCAGGAACAAAACAGGAGCAGCTTATTAGTTACTTTATCAAATACACTTGTAAATAAACACTGATTCACTTAATATTATTTAAATTTATTTTTATGGTCACATAATCATTAAAAAATCGTAGCAAAAATGTTTTAGATTTATAACTTTTAAATCAAAACATAATAGTAACATCACCCTCATTGATAAACGAATTCATGTCAGAAGAACGGGGTTGTCAACAAACGAAAATGGAATCGTAAACTATTGTAAAATAATTTAATAAAAACATGGCATTTACTTTTGATTCTTTGAACTAAATCTACCACTAAACCACGCCGATTAGAACTATAATAAATTGAATCCTGACAACATGAATCCAACTTTTAGTAGTTTTAGTTTATAATAAAAAATATAAATTTGGTAAACGTTTTTATATTATTCAAATAATAACTAATGTTCTGAATAGTGTTTTGAGACTATAGTTCAAACAGAACTTAAATTATACACGCCTTTTATAGAGGATTCATAAAACCTTAAAACTAATCGAAAATATTCAATAATTTTAATTAAAATAAAGGATTTCCGTTGCAAAACTAAGCGTGGCATGTTTTTAACACAAAGGGAGAAACTTCCTAAATTCGACCATCTTGTTACTTTCTTTGTGCGTTTTTGTGTTCTATTAACTTCATATATTTTTAGGAAATTTAACCAAAATATTCAACATGAATGTATAAAGTAATAACTAAGTTTTGAGTATGGAAGCATATTAATTGATGATCATGCAATACCTACTGACTACGTGATAAGCAGGTGTTGAATTTAAATCAGGTGGTGGTCAAATGCAATTTTGATCTGATTTTAGTTTAAGTACTTAAAAATGCGCTAAAATCAGGAATTTTTTTAAAGTTTGCAACATCAAAAAAGTTTGACCATAGACTATAAATAACTTTCAAAAGCGCCATCTTTTACAAGCCATGATATAGAGAAACTGTGTGAAATCGAAAAACAACATCCTACATTAAATTAAATTCACATTCACACAAAAAGTCTAACTACCTACTAAAATGGATCTACTAAAAAATTGTATTTAATGATAAAAAAAGAGAGGAAAATCTGTAGATTTACTTTGAAGAAGTATGCTCTGGATACAATAGCTGATCCAAAGGATTTGAATTTAAAAAATCTACTGACATTAGTTTCACTTTCCTAAGCTGTCAATGTCAAAAATATCAAAACAAGAAAAGTGTTTAGTGTAAAATTTTGATAAAGATAAACAGATTCGAGATTGCAGCAACGTAATCTTTCTGGTTGCATTAAACACCATTTCACGAAATTAAATGCTCCGGTGAACAACCATTCGAAATTTTAAATTCAATTTACTTCTTCGCTAAATTAACACCGGCGGCATTGTGACGGTAGGTAACTTGAGCGCAAATCACACGAGTATTATAATTTTTAATAGGATGTGGGTTCCTTTATCATTTAATAATTATTTATCATTCATACGTGATTGATAATTTACTTGATAAGATTTCAGTTACCTCAGAAAACTCAGCTGTCTTGCATAAGTTGGCCGACGTGTGAGCAAATATGCCGTCAATAGCTGGGAAGTATCAGCACTACAAAAATGAAAACATAGATGACTATTTCATTGCAGTAGGTATGTAATATATTTGAAGGTAACACCTCTGTAAACAAGTTGTGAATTTATTTCCTAAAAGTCTGGTTGTTAAGTTGACATTTAACTAAATACACCGTAATTTAATTAATGTGCATCACATTATCAGGTGTTCCATTCATGGGACGAAAAATGATGTCAATGTCATCACCGTTGATGGAAATTACAATTGATGGTGATACTATGACCATTAAGAATTCATCTTTGCTTAGAACTGTTGAATACACATTTAAACTTGGTGAAGAATATGAAGAGAAAATGCCTAATTCAACAATAAAAGTAAGAAGTGTTTTTTTTTTCATCACCTTTGCTTGTTGTACCTACTGTAACAGAACAAATATTGATTTATTTTATTACCACTATGCAGATATCCTAACCTACCAACATTGCTTTTTATAGAGTGTAACAACAATTTTGAATGATAGTGAATTGGAGACTAAATCAGTGATACCTGAGACTGGAGCTAAATGTGGCCGTCACTACCAATTTACTGATGAAGAATGTATTGTGGTAAGTAATATCATATTACATTTTCTATACAAATTTACTGTTTAAATTGTTAATCATTACAATGTTTTTGTTCTGCAGACTCTCACCCATGAGAATGCCAGCATTTCTGGAAAGCGGTACTTTCGACGAGTGCAGTAAACTATATTTACTCACATTATTATTTATGGAATGACTGTTAGAAATATATGTATAACATTCCTTTTTTAACACCAATATGATTGGTTATTTAAGTTGTTTGTGAAGATTGATCTTGTACTTAAGTATACTTTGTGCTTTGAAAGTGTGATTTTTATATTATTTTTTGTAATGGGTTTTATATGTCAATATAATTGTTGAAAATAATAAATACTTTTATTTTTAAATATTTATTTTAATAACCCTCAAGTCTGAAGGAATCACAAAAATCCACACCAAACATACATTGGAGGTAATGAAGGTAAAGCAATAGCTATCATTCCAACAATGAGCTGCAAATTACTTACATAAATTTTTTGTTAAATAAGAAAACTCACAAATATAGTGAATGTATCACAAATTCAAAGAGATCATACAGTGTCTTAACAAGACTCCTGTAACTAACAATATTGGTATCAGGAGTTACTAATCCATTACAATTTACATTATAAAACATCTTAAACTTCAAACTGCACACAACACTCTTAAACTTAAGCATTAAAACAACACAATACAATACAGACTAAAACGAAAAAAATAATATCACATTCTTTTGCTTAAAGAAGCTTGAAAAAAGGCCAAGCTTGACTAAGTACATAGTTAAAATATTTTAGCACAACATTACTACTCTGACTTGAGAAATGGGATTTTAGGTGCCATGTTAACTAAAGACAAGACACTGTTGAACACTCCAGTGTGTAGAATCCCAGGAGTAAGCAGCATAACTGTTGACAGTAAATACAACAAGAAAATGTTGTTTATCGAAGAAGATATCCAGGCCACTGTACACAAGGCACTAATTGATATAATGTAGTACTGAAAAAAAAAAGAAAATGTAAGTTATGTCAGTTCAATCTAAATAAATTAAAATAACAATCATTAAAAAATTACCATCACAGGGCTGGTGTCTCGCAGTGAATAGAAAGTTCCAATGTAAGTCTTAAACCTGTTGTAGCTCACTACAAGACTTCTGCAGATCTCTTCAAACATTTTCTCATGTTGTCCTGTCCAAGAACTGGGCCCATAAAGCTGGTTGCATATTACAGGGACAATAAAATCCACAAAATTAAGGACCAGTCCCACTAGTGCAACGGAAGCTAAAGTGTTAAGGTCTAGCAACCAAATAACCAGGTACATAATGGTTAGTGATCCCACAATAGCACAAGGATGCCATTTCTGTTCCCACATTACTACGGACTTCAAAGAAAGTAATGCTACACGCCAACCCTCCAAACTTCTTTTCAGTTTGCGTACCTGCTGTTCCTAGAATATAAAAAGATTTATTTGAAACTACAGATAGATTTAAATCTGGACAATGAATTTGTTATGGGTAAGATAATATTATTAAATTCGACCGAGAATCGTGCCCGAAATTGATAGCAGGGACTAAATTAACCGCTAGACCTATTGATAGAACATTCAGTATTTATTATCTTTATTTATCTATTCTTTTGTATTTTTATTTCTCCTTGTCAGTAATTTATTCATGGCTTACCTGATCCTGAGCTGCTGATTTCTCACCCATTTTATTATATATTTTTTAAGAATATAACTCTCAATAGAAATAATATTATGTGTAATCTAACACGTTTCCTTGAAACTCAGTCGAAGAAAAGCTGAAAATTGAGAACAATTTTATAACAAAGAACAAAGTTTCAGCAACGATTTCTGACACTTCGAAAATGACAGTGACTTAATTCTAACATCATTTGTCAAGAACTGACATTGCATTTTTTTCTAAACGGGCGAACGTATGTTTACTTGAATACATCTAACGTTAGTCTATAATATAATAAATAATAACGAAAATTCACATTCGTAAAAAAATATGCGAATGTTTTGGTTAAAGTTGCATCGGTGTAGATTGAATTTGATGTTAAAATTAAAACCTCCTACCGCTCTCAAAAGTGAGTCTACGGTAGGGATGTTACGAATATTCGCTTTTTTTTTTTTTTTTTTTTTTTTTTTTTTGCTTTATTGCCACCGCTTTTGTGGGCGGCCCAGCCAATGTCAGGTAAAGCGAAGGCAACGTTTTGTACTTGTCGCGGATTGACCAAAACGTTGCAAATAACACTACTTATAAAATTCTAATTAACAAGGAAAATATTTACATATAAGTTACAAACAAATATACATATAAAATACAAATTAATTAAATATTAAAATTTTTATATTATAAGTGGATATTATTCATACTAATAAATTTAGCTAGTTTATAAATAACTTCTTTACTGGGAAGTGTGAGTAAGTAGGCCATGTTTAATGGAAAAGGGGTTTCGGAGTTATTTAGTAAGGTGTAGAGGGGCGGACTTTTCGAGTTAGCGGGGCAGTTAAAAAATATGTGGTCAATAGTTCCCTCCTCTAAACCGCACTCACAGATCGGGGACTGTCTGATTTTAAATTTATAGAGTTTCACTGGGGAACATACGTGGCCCAACCTTAATCGTATAATAGTACTAGTGGTCTGTTTATCAAAATTTCTAAAGTTATAAAACCAAGGACGTCTAGGGACCGATGGCTGTATGTAAGAATATTTGTATTTGTATGACTCCCAACTCTTGTTCCAGTCATTGAACATAATTTTTTTACTTAATGCAAGTAGGTCGTTGATGACATTAAAGTAAAAGTGCTAATCTCCCGTATTAATGGCGTTTTTTGCGTAACTGTCTGCCTTTTCGTTGCCTGAAATTCCTGCATGAGCAGGGATCCAAACTAACTCAACTTTAATGTATTTTTCTTCGAAAGTATATAGTAAGTCTTTGATCATGCTTATAATAGGATGGCGTGAACAATGTTTAATGGAATTTTCTGAGATCGAATTTAAAGCGCTCCGTGAATCACTAAATATTACAGATTTATTAATTGAAAATTGAGCAATATATATTAGGGCACTTAGTATAGCAATGCATTCACCTGTAAACACCGAAGTTTCTGGAGGAAGTTGATGTAGGATAGGATGATTTGCATCTGCATGCCAGACCGCAACCCCAGTGAGCCCGTCGGGATCAATTTTTGAGGCGTCAGTATATAAATAGTTCCAATTTGGCCATTTCTCCTGGGACTTTTGTGAAAACACGGAGTTAATGTTTTTAGTGTTTTTAGAAATACCTAGGTTAAGTACTATGGTGGGGTTATGGACTACAGCTTTGAACGGTATTTGGTAAATAGGCAGAGTATTAAAAGATAAAATAGGTGTATGTAAATTTTGTAAAATGGTAAAACTTTTTATAAAATTTGGGCAAGCTTTTCTCTGCCAATAACGGGAAGAGATTATAGAGTTATGTAAAGCTGAAACTTTCTGCAAACAAAAACTGGGAGAAATTTGCGCAGATCTAAATATGAATCTGTTTGAGAGATATTGTCTTCTTAGATTTAGGGGAGCATCTACGTATTCGACTTGTAGGCCATGCTTGGGTGAAGACTTCATTGCCCCTAGAACCACTCTAAGGGCCTTATTTTGAACATCATCCAGGCGCGCCAGGTCCTTTTTATTACAAGGTTCGAGTATGAGTGAAGCAAAATCTAAAATACTGCGGACTAGGGCGTTATATAAAAGCTTTTGCGTGTAGGGGTGGGCGCCCCACCAAGTTCCTGACAGGGCACGCAGCAAGTTGATACCCTTCTCGCATTTAGAGACCACATAATCTATATGATATTTACCTGATAGTCGTGAGTCTATGATAGCTCCAAGGAATCTTACTTTATTATCTACGGGTAGTCGTTCACCTTGAAGATAAATATGCGCTGCCGGTATTATGCGTTTTCTACTGAAGGTGACCACGCAGCTTTTGGTTATTGATAATGAAAGCCCTCGATCTGACAGCCATTGACCTACAGAGCCCAGGGAAGAGGTGAGATGGTCTGCAGCAAGTATATCGGATTTGTTGCTAGCGTATAAACAGATGTCATCAGCATATTGAATTATATTCACGTTTTTGGTTGATGAGCCTATATCAGATAGATATATATTGAATAAAATTGGACTCAGTACCGATCCTTGTGGCAGACCTTTCCAAACTGATCTGACCCCTTGGATTTTACCATCAACACGAAGATGGACCTTACGGTCAGCTACTAAATTGCAGGAGAATTGCACAAATTTACATGGCAGTCCAATACTGAGTAGTTTTTCCCTGAGTTCAGGAATAAGAACATTGTCATAAGCAGAAACGATGTCTAGAAAAGCTGCGGTAACATAATTATTGACTGAGAAGGCTTTTTGGATGTCAGAGGTCAGAATGCAATGGCAGTCAGTTACGCTTCTGTTTTTCCTAAAGCCATATTGGAATTCGGGCAAAATTTTCTCACTTTCGATGAACCAATCTAACCTAACTAATTGATATAATGTAGTACTGAAAAAAAAAAGAAAATGTAAGTTATGTCAGTTCAATCTAAATAAATTAAAATAACAATCATTAAAAAATTACCATCACAGGGCTGGTGTCTCGCAGTGAATAGAAAGTTCCAATGTAAGTCTTAAACCTGTTGTAGCTCACTACAAGACTTCTGCAGATCTCTTCAAACATTTTCTCATGTTGTCCTGTCCAAGAACTGGGCCCATAAAGCTGGTTGCATATTACAGGGACAATAAAATCCACAAAATTAAGGACCAGTCCCACTAGTGCAACGGAAGCTAAAGTGTTAAGGTCTAGCAACCAAATAACCAGGTACATAATGGTTAGTGATCCCACAATAGCACAAGGATGCCATTTCTGTTCCCACATTACTACGGACTTCAAAGAAAGTAATGCTACACGCCAACCCTCCAAACTTCTTTTCAGTTTGCGTACCTGCTGTTCCTAGAATATAAAAAGATTTATTTGAAACTACAGATAGATTTAAATCTGGACAATGAATTTGTTATGGGTAAGATAATATTATTAAATTCGACCGAGAATCGTGCCCGAAATTGATAGCAGGGACTAAATTAACCGCTAGACCTATTGATAGAACATTCAGTATTTATTATCTTTATTTATCTATTCTTTTGTATTTTTATTTCTCCTTGTCAGTAATTTATTCATGGCTTACCTGATCCTGAGCTGCTGATTTCTCACCCATTTTATTATATATTTTTTAAGAATATAACTCTCAATAGAAATAATATTATGTGTAATCTAACACGTTTCCTTGAAACTCAGTCGAAGAAAAGCTGAAAATTGAGAACAATTTTATAACAAAGAACAAAGTTTCAGCAACGATTTCTGACACTTCGAAAATGACAGTGACTTAATTCTAACATCATTTGTCAAGAACTGACATTGCATTTTTTTCTAAACGGGCGAACGTATGTTTACTTGAATACATCTAACGTTAGTCTATAATATAATAAATAATAACGAAAATTCACATTCGTAAAAAAATATGCGAATGTTTTGGTTAAAGTTGCATCGGTGTAGATTGAATTTGATGTTAAAATTAAAACCTCCTACCGCTCTCAAAAGTGAGTCTACGGTAGGGATGTTACGAATATTCGCTTTTATTTATTTATTTTTATTTTGACAAAAGTAACGTAAATATTAGACGGATGGCGCTAAAAGAAAAGTTTCTGTCTGCCCTTTTAACATGGAATTATTACCTCATGAGGTAATAATTCTAAGCCTTTTGACTGAGCCCATACTCGATTCTCAAGATAATTTATGGGAGGCGTGAATTATTTGATGTTGGGAGGGGGTACTTATTTATAGTACCTATTTGTCAAATAGGTTAAAAACGTAAATATACACAAAGATGAGAAATGTAAAAACTTTCGTGCCTGAAACGTTGGCTTAAAATAAAAAAGCAAACTAAGCTCATAAAAATGTATTTTATCACATTCCATAAATAGTAAAAAAAATACAATTACCTAATAATTACTTGCTGTTTGACACAAGATATTGAATCACACATAAGCATTGAACATGATCACTTAAAACATTTATAAAATTGCTTCAAATTGTTCTTAGTTTAAAACAACTTCTCTATTTCAGCAAATAAATAGCGCAAGCTATCCGAAAAACAATGTAGTCCATTTATAAAAATGATTCTAAATATTTTTATTTTTTACTCATTTTGACATCTCCAACTGAGATATCGTAAAGAATCACTAATACGAAACTGAAATTAATTAAATATTTAACTCAAGTTATCATGACTCGATTGGCTACACACACTAAAAAGCATCAATATATTTATCACGGTTATTTATCAAATTCTATGGAGTCTACGCATTTTCTCATTGAAATTACTATCAATACTAATAGTCTAGCTCAACTTCAAATTACATTTTATCCTACTAAAACTACCCAAATTTAATCACATTTCGGCAACTTTAAAACCGGGTTTAACATTGGAACTGTTTGCTTTCGTCACTAACGGCTGAGTTATATCAGTTTTACAAACATTGTTATTAGACTTAATTTCAGTCGAAGTGCTCGGTTTGAGTAAATCTTCTGGAACTAACGTCATCGTAAACCTAGTGCCCGATATGTTCGACTGAGACTTCTGCGCACTACTATCGCTATATCTACGACTACCATTATTTAACACATCATTATTTTTGTTACTCTTACTACTTTCTACTGTTTGTAGGTTTAATGGATCTAAATTAGAATGGCAAGGTGTTTCTTCTTTGTTGAACTTGTTGAGATCGAGATCCAAGTTGTAGTTCTTGCTGCTGGACGGTACATCCTTGAACAGATCCTCCTTGGTTTGTTGTAGGGTTAGTCCGTAGAAGTCGGTCGTCTTGCTGGTGGAGGGCTGGTAGATGTCGGGTGTGAGGGTGCAGGCTCCGGTGAAGGAGTGCGGGCTGAGGTCGTTCTTGATGATCTTCAAACTGGAACTGTACGCGTCTATAGATAACGTTTCTTCGTCGTCTTCACCCTCAGCGCTCTGAAATTGTTCAATGAAAAATAGGACTTTTGCTAGGTCTCCCTAAGGCTTACATCTGAATTTTTTTCAGCAATCTTAACCAAGCTATCAATTTATTTAAAAAACTTAACCAGAGTGTCATCGCTTCCAGAAATCATTATTTAGTTTTGTGAGCAATATTTTCTATTCAGACTTTAAATACCCATGATGCTATATAAAAATGTACTAAGTACCAGTATATCGTGGTCAGTGATGGAGCCGGCCGTCGCCTCGTTGCTATTGAACTCCAGTTCGGATGCATTCGACACCGGAGTCAAGTCTCCGCTAATAGAAGAACCTTTTAACAATACAGAAACGTATCTTCATGCAAATATATAATTAAATTAAACTGAATGACCATTTATTTTACATGGAAAAGCTTTCTGACATTTTCGCTTATGTTATTTAACTTTTACATAAATAATTATGTAGGTCTTTTTTAATTTTCTTTTATGCCAGAAGCACAGCGAATCCACTATAGTCGTATACACCTATGATGCCTATACATCAATAATAATTTGAACTCCAAATAACTATAATCAGCTAAAAACTTTTGTATCATTTACATTGGTGGTCCAGTTATTGAAAAACTTAAGATTTTTTCATTTTATTTCTGTGCGTGTTAAAGTAGGTACTAATAGTGAAGTTCACTTTTGGCAGTTCTCCTACAAAATGTACAAGTAAAATCGTGCAAAAGCTGACATATAATATGCGTGAAACATGCTTTCATGCAACCTTTTTATCAGAACAGAGATTCCACTTTTGAATAAGTAACATTAAAAATCTTAAAATTTTCTTAATATGTATTACTTTTATTTATTAAATAGACTCAAAATTTTTGATTTTAAGTATACAGGGTGTATTAAAATAATATAATGATTCCACAAACCTAAGCAAAACAGATACAAGTTTTATATCAAGTATATTAAAATTGTAATGTTCATTATGACATTTATCTCGGGTTGATAATCTCACATCTAACTTGTTCTGATGTATTTCAACTTTCAACCATTTATGTGGAGTAACATAAGAATATAATTTTGATTGATTTCCCAGTTTCTTTTAAAAGTACTTTTATCATTCTTTGTAAAGTCCCTAGTTGATACATGTGTTGTAAATAGTGTTGATCAATGATTCTGCGCTGTGTGTATGTGTGTGTGTGTGTGTGTGTTTGTGTGTGTGTATGTGTGTGTGTGTGTATGTGTGTGTGCATGTGTGTGTACCTGCGGCGGCGTGTTGTAGCGCGCGCAGGGCGGGCTCGAGCGCGCAGAGTTCGTTGACCTCGCCCTCCCACTCGGGAACCTTGCCCGACACATTTTTACTCCAATTGCTACTGGAATCCACAATGTTATAATGCACCAGCCATCGGCCGGCGACGGACGGCGTGAGATATGATGCTCTCCGCAAACACGTACAGTATAAACGTTCTCATGACGCATTGGTTATCATAATTTAAATTACTGATACACGATTAGTAATATACATTTCGTTGGATTATTAGATCGTCATGACGCAATAATCATACATCATTAATACCAATCCTTTTATTGTTTTATTTATTTATTTAACAAAAATCCACAGCTACAGTTTTAATTGAAACAGACGTGTTTGCGGATTTGTGATTGAAAAGCTAAACAATGTATACCAAACACAAAATAAAAATTGGTCGACAACACAATTATCGTATGATATTTACAAACGGGAGCGAATTAAAAAAAACTAATAAACACCAAGCGTTTTAGCAATTTAAATGGAATGTAACAGATGGCAAATTTTGAATATGATTATGAGCATTCACATTCAAGTTTGAAATCAAGTCTTCTAAATAGTTCAGAAGTCATTCCGCTAGTGAAGTGTAAACCATCTAAACATAATCTAATCTGTGAATATCTAAATGTTTATACCTTTCGGAAGAGTTCTTGTGTTCGGAGTTAGTAGCGTAGTTCGAGTTAGGAGACGACGGACCGGCCGAGGACAGACCGCTCGGCAGCTCGCCCGACGAAGACATCAGAGATGATGGACCACTCCAACCTATACCTGTAAGTTTACCGTTTATGAGGCTATTGTTTAAATGAAAGTGTTGATCTCATAGGACCACGAATTGTTTAACAAGCACAAGTAATGAAAGAAAATTGATGTGTTCATAATACAATGAATACAAACTGTTAGTAGGCGATGGCGGTTTGACTATGGGTGGCGGCGGCGGCGGGGGCTGCAACAACACCGGAGCCACCGTCACGCGCTCCAGGAACGAGTCCAGCTGCCGGAGCGACAGCGCGTTGTGCAGGGTCTCCAGCGGACGGATCGCTGGCACGCCGCCGAAACCTTCCAGAGCAGCTAACAAAAACACACACTTAGTATCACGACGACCGGGAGAGCTAGCGGTACGGAGGAGCTGTCTCACCGTTGGCGGCGCTGGTGGAGGGGATCATGACGCGCAGGTTGGGCGCGGAGCTGGAGCCGGAGATGACGGCCGTGCTGAAGAGGCCGGCGCCGAGCTTGCCGCGCGCGCCGAGCCCCAGCATCTTGAGGTAGCTCATCTGGCCGGCGATGCTGTGCCGCTGCCGTCGCCCTGCGGCCCACACGCTACAGCCCTCCAGCCGCGGCCACGAGCTCACGCGAGCCCCGAACGTGATGGCGGACAAGGGGAGCTCGTTAGTGGACGACTCGACGCCCTCCACGTCTATGACGGGCGTCACCGGGCTGGGCGTGGAGCCCGAGCCGCGCCGGGAGGGCGTCGACAGGGTTAGTACGGGGGGCCGCCGGTCGGTCGGGCGCGCACCCGCTGGGGACGGGACGGGACGAGACGTGGCCGGGGAGAGGGCGTTACGTGAAATTGCGAGCGAATGTTAGCACACAGGATGATAGAAATAAAAATAACATTAGTTAAGAGTAAGAAATAAATATAAATAAAATAAATATATAGATAGGTGTGCTTCGAAGCATAATAAAATTATAGGACAGATGGTCGTGGCGAACTCGCGACATCGACATTATACTACTATATCCCCTGTATTGTATCGTGTGGCGGTTTGACGAGTGTCGCTCGGTACTTCAGAAACGTAACTCTCGATGTCCCGGTATTACTCTCGCAGTCACATCACGAGAACATGATCGTGAAAGTAAAGCGAGACCAGAAGCTACGTTTAGTTAATTCAACAGTTATGCTATAGTGTTAACGTGAGTAGTTCACACTGACAGCATGCACCTCGCAAACAATAGTCAAACGCACACACACCACACCCGAGACGCACGAACGAAGCGCAACACACACAAGATCGCCGGCCAGAGTGAGCTCAGCGATAACGCGCCGCCGCGTCGATCACTACAAACTCAAATAAACAAATCAACATACATGACGTCACACCGAATGCATTAAACATAAAACAATGTTTGATGCACCCGCACAAAAACTTCAAAAAATCAATTTTCCCATCTATTTTCCAGATGATCATTTTTCTACATGCAGAATCATGCGTTATTACCTTTTACCTATGTTTAAATGTGGCGATTGATGACACCGTGAGTTACACCTGCATATTGTTTCACCTTGTGAAGTCACCAACCGTCCTACAAGCGAGGTGGATTATGCCTGATCTCTCCGCTGTCCGATTCCAGCGATATTCAGTAATGGGTGAAACATAGAACGTAAACCATCAATGACATTGCAATTACAGCGACCCCATGTTGGGACATCACATAATGTTCAGCAGACATCCACAACAGCGCCATGTAGACAGAGGAGTCCTGTAAGCGTGCACTGACCTTGTTTGTTGAGGCTCTGGTACCGCAGACAGCTCTTAGAGCGCGGCCGACCGCCCGTCTCTCCTACTGAAGCATCGAGCCATGCAAACGCATTACCCACTATCACACACTATGTTATTTCAGGTCAATCATTCTGTCAAACCTCTTTAACTTTAAAATTTACATAATTAATCTCATTTTATTTCATTTTTTTTAATTTTAACCTTAATCAGTGACGGTTTAGTCGCAAATTTGATCAAAAATTGCAGAAGCTTGCAAATTATCAGTAAGGCATAACAAAGCAGGCTCTAGTTTCTAAGTTTGTATTTTGGAATTATGGTTATGTGATACATTCTACTGAATTGAATGGAAATTATAAGAAGAAAAAACAAAAATCTATCAAGACAAGAAGTACAGATTTAGAATGTTTGCTTCTCTTAATTTTTGAGTTTAATTATATTTAAAACAAATTGATATGGAGTTACAAAAAATTTACCACCACATAGGTTTTTAATTTTACTTCTTCAGATTGTCCAGCCGTTGGACCTTCCGGACCCATTTCGAGGCGCTGGTTCCCCGTCTTGTGAGGACGGCCGGCCATCTCGGTCGGCTGCTTCCGAACATCGGGGGACCCAGCTACGCCGTGCGCCGCCTCTACGCGGGGGTAGTGCGCTCGATGGCCCTGTACGGTGCGCCCGTTTGGGCCGAGCCTCGCACTCGGGCAACTGTTGCCCGGTGCCTGCGTCGGCCACAGCGCATCGTAGCCATCAGGGTCATCCGCGGATACCGCACCGTCGCGTTTGAGGCGGCGTGCGTGCTGGCGGGGACGCCGCCCTGGGAGCTGGAGGCGGAGGCGCTCGCTGACGATTACCGTTGGCGATGCGACCTTCGCGCCCGGGGCGTGGTGCGTATCCTGCCGGAAGCGGTCCGGGACCGGAGGGTCCAATCTCGGCGGTCCGTAATGGAGTCGTGGGAGCGGCGACTCGCTAACCCCACTTGGGGTCTGCGGACCGTCGAGGCGATCCGCCCCGTCCTCAAGGATTGGGTGGGTCGTGGCAAACGTGGACGCCTCACCTTCTGGATGGTGCAGATGCTGACCGGGCACGGGTGCTTTGGACGGTATCTGCACCTGGTACAGGCAGAGCCGACGACGAGGTGCCATCACTGTGTAAGATGTGACCGGGACACACCAGAGCATACGCTCGCGCTCTGCCCCGCGTGGGAGCAGCAGCGGTGTGTCCTGGTCCAAAAAATAGGACCGGACTTGTCGCTCCCGGGCGTCGTGGCGTCGATGCTCGAGAGCGACGAGTCCTGGAAGGCGATGCTCGAATTCTGCGAGTCCACCATCTCGCAGAAGCAGGCGGCGTCGTGGGCCAGAGAGAGGGTATATTCCTCCCTCCGCCCAGCGGCTGCCCGCCGACGACGCCGCCGTCGAGCAGGGGGTCAGAACCGGGATCTCGCCCGGACTCTGGCCCCTTAAAAGGTTCGGGTCCCCAACGCATGCGAGTGCGAGCGGGGACCCAAGAAGGTGTCGTGTCTCGCTCAGCACGCCCTTAGCGTTAGAGCATCCGGGGGATGGCGGACCGCGCTCCCCGACCCACGCTGGTTCTGACCCAGCGGGGTATTCCGTGGGAGGGTGACACGCGGTCCAGCCATCTTGGCGGGCTTCGGATAGCCCGCCGACCGAGAGAGCCGGTGGCCGTATCGCCGGCGGCTGCCGGTTCGGCGTCCGGAGGGGGCGGCGCGACGGGAAAGAATGCCTCGGGCGTAACGCGTCGCGCCGTCCCTCATAATCCCGTGCTGGGTTCTGGCCTCAGCCGGGGTTCGGACGCTGAGTGTGAGCGGTTGGAGGTTTTAGTGCGGTTCAACTCCCACATACCCCGCCCGCGGGGCGGGCGGGGATCCGGTGATTTCCTCCAACTAAAAAAAAAAAAAAAAAAAAAAAAAAAATCTTCAGATTGTCTTCAATATCGCGCGTCATTGAAATTTATCTTATAACTGACTATAATATAAGCTTATTTCAGAGCAGCCAGAACCTTACAACTTCAACATTGTTTTAACATGCAAACCCACCAAGTTTTATGTTTGTATGAAAATTTATATTATTTTTTTTTTTATATTTTTTCTTTTAACAGACTTCCTAATACAATTTAAGAAATGATTACCTATCATTTTTGTCCAAAAATTCTTTGAAATATTTCACATTTTACTTTTTCCAACTACCCGCTGTAAGAGTGGAGCACTCAGTTATCAAAAATTGTATGAAATCAAGTTAAAATTACTATTATACATAGATATCCAAGACAAATTATATCTTTTGTAGAGCTGTTGTAATAATAACAGTTGATTTTGTACACTTATTAATATTGCACTGAAAGCAATCGTTATAAAATTAATAATTTTAAATCATTTATTTACAAAAAAGAACCGTCCTCGAAATCCAACAAAAATAAACAACAAAAAAAAATTGTAACACACAATTTAGAAGTCTTGTTTGTCAATTTTGAATTCTTTCCATTTCAAGAACGGCCTTTCAATTTAGAACTCTTTAGTAACGGTTTCATTAATGCAAAAAGTTTTTATTAATAAAACATCACTTACCGTTGTCGTGGTTCTGTTTGTGTTGATCGTAGCTGCGAGCTCGGGGCGGGTGCTCTTCCGTTTCCTTTGACGATGGCTGATCGATCTGAAATTATTTAAAACAGTAGAGACTCATTAAAAAAAACTTGAGAAGGGTCATGGGACACCCAAATAGAATCTTATAATTTTTTTCCTAACGTAACGCGCGATAAGGAACTTGTTTTAAAAGATTTTGATCACAGCGCCATCTAGCAATAATCATCAAAAACGAAAAAAGTGTCGTGACGATTTTTTGCGAGATTTTTTTCCGTCTAGCCCTCTTTCGATAACGCGCGATAAGGAACTTCGTTAAAAAAGTGTTATAATTCACTCTGTAAGGGACCATTACTTTTGAAAGATATCTATTAGTCACTAATTAAGCCCAACTTTTTTGAAACATAAATCGAATTGTTCCGTCCAGTATATTCTATGTGCCTGCTTACGTCAAAGGTAAGTAGGCACATAATGACTATAGAATATCTTTTAAAGTACAGTGGCACTATTTATGTGCTATCGGTCATTATTTAGTCGCAATTTTTCGACATATTCAAAAACATTAAATTCCACTGTGTGCACGCGTTCCAATGTATAATGATTCACCCTGTATAATCTAGTATAAGTTATGATCTAACCTGCGTGGTATCGGCGTCGTCGTGCGTGCGTAGTTCCGCGTTGAGTCTGGCCGCGAGAGATGACGCCTCGTGTCCGCTTACAGTGTGATGTAAATTACTGATCGATCAACACATGATTACTACTTCTTTATTTCAACTTATAAACATATACATTATTTATGATGGAAACGCCAGAGAAAAATATGCTAAAATACAAATATCATTTGACACAACATAATGTCATAGTTTCCACCACAAATCAGTCGAGACTCAACTAAATGCTGGGTTTAATATATCGAGTTAGTACGGTAACGCCATAACAACGATGGTGTTATACTTTGTGGTACTTAATGTGGCGAGTGTATTATATAAAACGATTCCTACCGGCTTCACATTTTAGTATAGGAAATTTGATAACTGGCAGTTTACGAACTTGCGCCGTATTAATTAATAATATTTAATAACAGATTGGCTTGCATAAATCATTTTACTACTGAAAAAAAATCCCAAAATTTTCTAAAGAAGAAAGAGTATAGCTACTAAATGGATTGTTTTAAGAAAAACAAGCAAAGCATTTTTTTATGCAATCATTGAAAGAAAAGCCGATAGGAATCAGGTAATATAAAGACCACGCCACATAAGTTTTACAAATTTTGAAAAAAAAATGCATATTTTGTTATCATCAAACTAAATTATTGTTTAGTCAATTATATAGTCAAAACCAACATGTTACTGGTGTTATTATTTCTTACCAAATCGGTATGGGATCTGATGCTTTTAGTTTGGCTGACCTTTTCGGTGAGAACGCGCTGTCGAACTCGTCCATTGTGTCCTGTAATGTATCGTCATACATCACCTATCGGAGGACGAGATAATACAACTATTAATTTATAATTTTAATTTTGGTTTAAACAACCAGATGAAGATCTGTAATAAATGTTTTTAAAACACGATTAAACAAATAAAGTAAGAAGAAAATCCAAGTAAAGCAGCATTCACATTAATTGCTTGTTGCTACAAATACAATTAGTTTTGACAAAAATCTTTCGTTCACATTATATATGAATATTTCCCCAGTGTAATGTTTGTTAATTTATAGAACGTACCGGTTGTAATGTTTCTTGACTGGCCGTGTTGTCGTCTTCGCCTTCTTCCTCGATACACTTCACTTCGTCTGACGAACTCTGAAGATCAAACTGTATTATTATCAGACATAGGATTGATTTAAGATGCAATTTTTCTATTTATGACGCTTATTTAGAGTACTTTCTTTAATAGTATTTAACATATTTTTATAACAATCGAATTATGTTCCAATATTAAACTTTTCTACTAAATCTTATTGTCTCTTGCATGTTATCTTAAAAGATATCGAACGGGTCGTAAAACTTGGTGGACTATACCAAAGTGAGGCTGAGATTTAAGGAAATATTACAATGTGGTGTCATGTTACACGTCAAAATAAACATATTATTTTACTTGTAAAACTTTTCTCCACTTTGTTACACTTTGATCTAAAAGCTATTAATTAAGAATCTTAGTACCGAGTTATTGGTAGTGGAGTGGTTCCGGCTGTGCGGCCTGAAGCCGGGTCCGGGCGGCAGGTTCTTCTGGACGCAGCAGTTCACGCCCGGACTGAAGTGCAGCTCCACGTGGAACCTTACACAGTAATAACCAATGAAAATAATAACAATTTAACATATCCGGCTCGAAGGACCAACAATATTTTTTATAACTGATGCACCAAATCTGTGTAATATACGTGCACGGGTAAAAGCGAATGGGTACTGTTAAGGTGTGCCATTTTTTAAATTACTAAACTAATACATTGTCTTTTAATGTATGGAAATCTTTTTGTTATGTTCGTGTCGTACCTTTCTTCTGAAAACGGATCTTTGGTTGGATCTTCGTAGAGCATGACGACTATCTGTGACATGTAGTTGAGTTCGGAAACCATTGACACGTACTCCATCGCTCGACGCCATTGTTCGTCTTTCATTACCTATAAGAAAAGTTATTGTATCTTCCTTTTTTTACCAGAAAACCTCATGTGAAATGTGTAAATATAAAATATTATGTATGTCTTACGTCAAGTAGTCCCCCGAACCGCAGCACGGTGAGTAGCGAGTGCACGTGACTCTCGCTCGTGAAGTACAGTCGCGTGCGCACGTGGCGACCCGGACTTGACACGCCGTGGCTGTACCTAGTACAATATAATGCGATATTCTTATCAACCGCTTATTGAGTTCAATTATAATTCTAAGCAAAAAGTATTAATATAATGATTTATTTTTTTGTATTTTTTTTTGTGATAGGAGGTTTTCGCCCGATTTCCACCAGCCCCGCAGATGGGGTATGTGGGAGTCGAACCGCACCAAAATCTACTGCCACTCACGTTCAGCGACAGAACCCCGGCCGAGGATAGAACCCGGCACGACATTGGGCGAGGTGATGGGACGCGTTCACGATCAACGCTGACGTCTCGCCCAGTCACCCCATCCATAGAATAACAAAATATTGATTCATTTTTTTATTGCAACAATAGGTAAACGACCAAACGGCCCATCTAATCCAACCCTTGCCCATTGATCTTCGCCATGACAAGCACAGCAAAGCAGCTACTAACCGCTACCTACCTAAGACACACTCCGCCTTTTCAACTGAAACAACACTTTGTCCAAATGACGTCACACCGTGGCAGATTGATTTGTACCAAAGAGTATAGACACATTTTAAAGTTTAAATTAATAATGTAATAAGCGAAAGTATGGATGAAATAGTCTATAACATAATACTAGTCAATAAGTTATTGCATCTGACCTGGGATTTAGTCGATTGACAGTCTCTTCACCAGACTCTTCTATATTTCTCTGTAGATCTGCTCTTATTTTTTTCAACAAAGGCGTACATATTCCTTGTCCGATAGTTAACTTTTCTTGCATTGTTAATCCATATTCCTAAAATAATCAATAAAAAATATAACCATTTCACTTTAAAACTTATTAATTTTAGAGATTTTTTTATACAAACCTGTGGTATGACAATGTCAGCAAGATATTTGGCGTAAATATATAGTTCCTCTGCACAGTCGAATTGTAGCGTGTGTTGATTATGTTGGAGATCGTATTTAATACAATCGTATATGTCGGGTATCTTCGATATGTCATAAGTTTTGTTTTTTGTGCAGAAATCCTTTTCTATTTTACCCCAGCGCCGTCCCATTAGCTCCCAGGTCTCACCATGATATAAGATGGTATCTGGAAATTACATTAGTATGATTATATGTAAGAAGAGAGGAAGGCCGAAGAAAATATGGTATGATTGTGAGAAGGATGATATGGTGGTTTGAGGTGTGACAGATGATGTATGTAAAGATAGAAAGGTGTGGACAGAGAGGACATATTGCACCGACCCCGTCTAAATGGGATAAGCTGTAGCGAAAGTAAGAAAAATTGTATTATTTGTTAGATGAAGAGTTATTTCGTGACTGGTTCTATTACCATTATAGTTACATTTATAAAAAAAGGGTATCGTTAAGTAGTCCGTACTTACTTAATGTACCGTTCACACTTACTATGACCCTCGTTTGAGAAACAGACATATTTACCGAACTCATTCCCCATTATGTAGCCTCACCTTTAGTCTTGGGATCGTCTCGTTTAGCGATGACTATGGCGAGCAGGTTGTGTATGAGTTGGTGCACGTGCGCACAGCAGCGCGCCGGGTTCTTGACGAACTCCATGGCGGTGGCGATGCTCAGCGAGCCGCACGGGTTGATGCGCGCGCGGTCCGACTCCGTGAACTCGCGCTCCACCTGCATCGCTTCGTGAAGACGAGCTTTAGCCCTGGTACAGAATAACATGAGATATATATCACCTAAACACATCTATAGAAGTTGTGCTGGCCGAGTGGATGAATCGCTTGCCTTCCGTACGGGAGGTTGCGGGTTCCAATCCGACTTCTACCTCTAAATGTTAATGTGAAAAGATTTATGTGCAATTTTTCACAACATTACTGGCTAAAAACGGTAAAGGAAAATGATCGTGAGGAAATCTGCTCGGAAAAATGTTAAAAAAATCCTTTGAAGATATGCGAAATCCCAAATCCGGAATGACCAAGCGTGGTGGACCTAATCCCTCTTCTGAAGAGACATGAGCCCAGTAGTAGGCAATGGGTTGGTACAGGTACATGTATGCCACTTATAATCGACATGATAGATTGTTGATCGCTACCTTCCAGCACAATGTAATACTCACATGTTTTGAACTTTCGAAGAGTCACAATCGTTGTCCAATAGCCCATTAGTATTAGCCGACTTCACCATTTGCACTAGTATTGGTGTGAGTTCCCCTTCAAGCGCCAGTAGTCCCTTAGCGAAAGCCGCCGCGGTCATCTGAACCCGCCCTTCGTCTGACGCGTATATCTTCAGATCGTGACGGAATGTTGAATGTAGGCGCAAAAGACCGAGACCTTGAGTCCCAGCTTCGCCTAACACACCAATAAATTATATTAGAATAACAGTTTAACATGCGCACACGTCTGTGAGAGGTTAGTCGAGCAATGAGGTTATGTTAGTGAAAGATGTACCAACATTTTTAGTGTTTTAGCCCACACGATCTGTTAGTAGGAACTAATTGTAAATGACTCACTCTATTTGTCGAACACGGTGGTTCCGACAATGAGCTTTCCCAAAACAGGTGCTGGTCACAAGAGAACCGCGACAAACCCCACAGGCGTATGTGCAATGTGCGTCAAAATTCTACTACTCTAGCGATGACACAATTCGATTAAAGCCTCAGATACACCAGGGACAAAGAGGATGACGTGTAAGAAAAACTATGTGTATGACCTGAGAAACATTTTTCAGATCACACTAACAGTTTCAGTGTTAAGCATCAACAGTTACTAGTGGTGATTCGCACACGCTACGTTATGCGGAAGTCGCATTACTTTAGGTACTGCTACAAAAAATGTTCTCTAGTGTATCTGAAGCCTTAATCTTATTAAAGGACTCAAAGGGACATCGGTTATTCCACGGCTTGACAACTAAAAAAATGGTTTATTATGACTTTTTTTCAATACAATAGGACATGATTGTTATAGTAATTGATATAAAATGAAAAACCCTGTGATAATACAATCGTAACAGTGCTTTCGAATAGTGCCAATGATTATGATGTAGGTCACCGCTAGAGCAGCGTGGAGGTGGGAAATCGTTACATAACGTTAGAGAGAGATGGAATGTGTGTGTGGGAATGTAACCTGGTATATGGCGCCCCTGCCCGCCGGGGTACATACAGCGAAACATCCGTCCGAGCTCCTCGGCCTGTATGCGGCCCGCCGGCGTCAGCTCGCCGCCCCACTTCAGGATCAGCACCAGCGACGGCTCGCCCGCGCACCCTACTACCGCACGCACACATACAACAACCCATCACTGCCACTTTGGACTCAGTAGTACAATCGCGGAATCGACACGATTTCGAAAGCATACCGAACAAAGACCGAAAGATAAAATTCATATTCGTGCGTTCCAATAACTTTCGAATGAGTCTCGAAAAAAAATGAAGCAAATTTATCGAATCCGAGTCAAATCAGCGATTGTGAAGGGGAAAACTTAGTCCACTAATAATAACTAAACATAGAGTGGGTTAAGGACTTAATAATACACTTTCAAGTGGTTTCTTGATCTTTCCTTGTATATGGGAGCAAGGTGTTATAAATATCTCATATATTATCAGCAAACATTTCTAAAGTTCAGATATACTTTACTCTTAATTTATGTAAACTTATTATTTAAATCATATCATAATCAACTGTTTGCTAAATCAGTCAAAGTTAAATTAAAGAAAAGCTACAACTCATTTTAATAACTACATGCAACTATGTGTATTAAAACGAAAATTATTGTTATTTAACAAAAATCAAACTCACAAAAGTTAGAATCACTACAACTGAACAATAGACCAAAAAAATTGTATATAATCTAAAAAATAAATGCCTTTTACCTACTTGTTAAATTAGTAGGCATGTGTGTATTGTGTAATGTCAAGAAGTACACATTCACACGTTAAAGGCAACTATAGTAACATATGTATGTATATCTGTAATGACTGACAAATAGTATCGAAAACTACAGATACTTAAACGCTCGCTTCAATATCTGAAGTGCTTTCTTAATTTAATTTAATTTTAAAAGCGTCGTGATTTATAAAAAATCTAAATGATATGCAATGGTAGGCAGGTGTTGTTGTTTCATTAATATTGCACAATTTTATGAGCGACACTAACACACTATCGTTTAAGATTAAGCTGGTCACAATATCAGGCCTCTATTTGATTATGTAATTGTACTTCATTTTGCAATATGAGTTAGATATTTTATATTTTTTTAAATCAAAACTAATATATAAAATTGTCGTGTCACGGTGTTCGAACTTGAACTCCTCCGAAACGGCTCGACCGATTTTGATGAAATTTTTTGTGCTTATCCGGTACCTATGAGAATCGGCCAACATCTATTTTTCATCCCCTAAATGTTAGGGGTAGTCCACCCCTAATTTTTTTTTTCGGCGCAGACGAAGTTGCGCGAGTCAGCTAGTTGGATAATAAAATTACATCCATACTCTTAGCTAGAGCGTCTTGGACTATTAACTAACAACAATCAGATAACAATCTGAAGGAGCGTAAACTATAACGAACGAAGTAAAGCAAAGTCAAACGACACCAAATCGCTTTCGCCATCGGTTCGCCTTCTGTTTGACATTAGTTGTAAAGGGGCGCGCACACCTGTGACGTGGCAGACCGGAGTAGCGTAACAAACTGTCATTAAAATGGATTGATTGACAAAATGTATATTAGTACGATCCAGACGGTCTGTCTCATCTAAGATGTGCGCTCACCTTAATTAATCGTATTACCACTCAACTGGGATCAGCAGCAAAACTGGTTTGTTTACTTTTTTTAATCGTCTCATATTTTATGGATATGATGTATTTTCGCTGAAAATGTAATACAGCGTAGTTTAAAAACAAAGATTTACAAAAGTACTAGGTTTTATTAAAAATCTAAATTAAAGTTTATTCGAAAAACATGATTTTAAAAAGACGCTCAAACGCGGTAGTGATTCCCAGTTTCGCCATCTAGCGAACAGTGACGTTCCCAGTTGAGTGGTTAGCTATAGTATAGTAAGTAAGGTAAAAGCAATGCATTGCGTGCGGACCGTGCGTGTGCTGCGCGTTACCGTCGTCGGAGCTGGAGCCGCGCGGGCGGCCGCGGGGCTGGTACTTCATCTGCACCTTGCGGTTGATGCCCGAGAAGTGACCGTACCTGCACGGAACAACATATAGTTATACTTCACAATATACATAGTACCTTAGTATAGCTTATACAGGGTGTCCCATTACAGGGAACTACTTTAAATGTTGGAGTAACGGTCGTTTTGCTGAAAGGAAACATTATTGTATTTTTGATGTTTAATAAAACTGCATTCCAGAATTTTCGTAAATTGTTTGATTTGTATGAAAATGGAACTAACAAAATCGGCAAAAACAACACCCTATTTTTTATGATACCAATCGAAAGAACAGTTAATTACGAATAATCTTTGCTAACAGTGTGTTAAACTAGAGGAACAATGTGAAACGCGTGATTGAAGATTTTAAGTACCATAAAATGATATTTCCTTTCAACAAATCATCCTATCTCTAATATTTAAGGTACTTCCCGTTCATGTAGCATAGTTCTGGTAAATCCTGTATACTTACATCTCCAGAACGCTCTTGAGTTGTTCTAGTTTCCCCTGCTTCTCCTCGATCTCGGGGTCGGCGTGTCGCGTGTGTATGTCGGCGAGCAGGGCGCGCGCTATGTCCAGTATCTCTTGTAGTTGTTTCGGTTTCTTTAACTTCACATGCCCGCGTTTATAACCGTCGTATTTCTCAAATATTTCAAAGAACCTGAAAATAAGAAAAATATTTGTGAAAAATAAATAAATTAATTTCATATTGTTTACCTAATTGTGACATCATCCGGTGTGATTGTTGTTTCAGTCCAAAACGGCCTAATACAATATTTTAATAACAAATTTAAAGTAAAACCAAATCAGTGTTGTAAGTTCTTTTAAAATGCAGTTTCGTCTAATATTATTAAATCTTCGATATTTGATACTCTCGTTAACTCAAATATCAGGACGTACCTAGGATGTCTAACCTCGACCTTCATCTTCTGCTTGGGAGTCCTGTCCCCGTGCCGTATGACGCCGACGACGCACCGCAGCTCCATCATCTTGCCGAAGGTGGTGGGCACGATGGGCGGGTCGTCGAGCTGGAAGGGCACGGACCAGGGGATGTGCAGCGTGGGAGCGAGCTCACGCAGGATCATGTTGCCGAGTATCTTGGCGCAGTCGTCGTAGTATTTATTAGAGTTCTTGACGAACGAAAACCCGTTGACGTCACACACGAACGATTTGCCGTTCGCTCTGGAATGTAGTTGGTTTGTAACTTAAATTCTAATGTGAGAAAAGTATTGTATATTTTACGCCACTAACAGTATGCTGGCTTACATGAAACCTGCAATGCAAGTTCAATAGGATAGGACACGAATGCTTACGATGCGAAATGTTAATGGGACCAAGAATTATTTGCATTAAATCTATAGTTTTTGATAGTCTGATGGGTGAAAATTATAAATCAGTCATGGGACAAATTAAAGCAAATAAACGTAATTAGTCATCTATCAAAACTTGTAAATTATATTTTATGGTATTATGGATATAGCTCTTTAAACTGAGGTAAAAAGTCAGAGATTATTTGAAAAAGCAAATCATGCCACAAAACCTTTTTTTTATCCCTTTGATAATCTACACACTAATCAATTAATTAATTACTATTTTTTTGATTGGCATACTTCGATAAAGCATTGTCGTACGCTAAATGTACAAAAACATATTGCTCACCTCAACAAATCAAATCCACAGACGGTTTGTTTAAATGCCAGGCACACTTTTCTCGAGATCAACTTCTCCTGGTTGGAGAGTATGACGGGGTATCTGATCTCCTTGCCCTCCGAGTCCCTCTCCACCTTCCCGTCGAGCGCGGGGCTCTTGCGGGCCTCGGCGTGCGCGTAGTCCGGCCCCACCGTGTACACCTTTACATCTGTACCTGTGACATCATGATACTGACACACTACATATTATACTAGTGCGCAATCTAATGAGCGCTGTTTAATGACATCTTTACAACTTCAACAAAAATACTAGTGATCTCTAAAAGATGGTATGATATATGGTTATTAACAAGTGACTCACCATCTGTTGGCATGAAATCTTCATAAATAAATGAACCAGTTTTCCTGACTCTCGATTCGGGAGAATATATGCTACTGCGACTTCCAATCTGCAAAACGTAAATACTAAAAACAACTAATCGGGAATTAAAAGGAATCCGACAAGAATCGCCCTGTAATGAGACCACGCCACCATTACCAAGTACTTCTTAGTCTTACCTTTCTAAACAGTCGTTGACTACCTCCGCCGGCAGAGGTCGGATAGTATATGTAAATGTTGTGATCTTCAGCAGACACTGGTTTCTCCACGAATGGTTTGTTAAACACTACGCCATTCACTTCCACGTGATCTTCGGATTCTACTAATTCGTGATCTGGAAAAAGGTTTTACTCGTTCAAAAAGCCACTTGAAAAATAGAGACAATGGACCGAAAAGTGCTTCGTGAAAATACGTTTTATTACTGTCGCAGTCCACGGCGAACTATCGATTAAGTTTACGTATAAAATAGCGTGCCTAGGGAAATTAAGGTAAAGGCGACTGAATAATAAATGGTTTCTAAATGTCAGGTCGTTTTGTGTACCGTTTATATTTAAAACTTACGTTTAGGATCGGGCGAATCTCTGTCCAAAACAGCGTAACGCGGTATTTCTATTCCTTCACCTTCTAGAATTGCGTAAACCCTTCTGCGGTCCTGTTACAGTGAAATTAAATTATGATGGAAGTGTAAGATGTATAAATAACTATAGCAGTCAGAAGTTGCGTTACAAGTTACCTGTATGTCGTATTGCATATGAAGATTATTAATAACGTAAGGTTTCCTTAGTTTCTCGTATTGTATAGCCTTGTCCAATGGGAAGCCTTTTGAATGAAATGAAATCAGACAATCGCAAATAGGCCACTCTTCCACTGGTTTCTGTAAAATTTTATACTAATTTTAAGTAAGAAATTAAATTATTCCTATGGCTAAATTTCACAATGTATTGAATTTTACGAATATTGAAAAATGTAATTTTTTTAGTAAATTACGGTTCAATTGTATTAAAATTATATTTATGAAAATGGTTGACTAATAAAAGTATGGGAACGTAATCATACAATTCAACATAATAACATTAACAATTCTAAAGATAACAAATCAATAATCAAAAAGACTGCACAATAATGATTGTACATAAACACAAAGGAAATTTGCAAAATTAATATGCTATTGTGCAACCTTATTATCATTCTTATGTGATGTGTAAGATGTTATGTTTGTGTCACCTCTGTATTTTATTAATGTGTTAATGACGAAGCTTCCATTATTTATTTATGTTACAACTTCCAGTATGTATATCTAGTTTTTGATTGCAAAATTAAATCAATAAAGCAAAATTTTAATGCAGACAACAAAACTGTTCTTCACTGTAAATTTTAGTTAAGCTGAAATTTAGTGATTTTAAGTTTTATATAAAGACAAGTGTTCTGCATATTTTACAGTGCAGAGAACCTTAAGGATAACCTCCTCAGGGAAGACCAGCATCTTGATGTACTCAAACTCATCGAGCCGAGTTAGGATCTCCTTCATGGGTTTCGATTGCGACTTCTTCGCCATCGCACACACACCGACCACCACCTTCTTCCCGCCATCGCAGTCTAATGACTCGCACAGGTCCAATTCACCCTGCACATATGTTTAAATGACTTTATTGTATTTGTCTTTGCAATCATTGGTAATAAATTTCATTTTACACTTTTGCAAGTTGAAGATCTTCAATGTCGATTAATGTAAAGGCTGAGACTAAATATGCAAATACTACACAATATTTAAGTTATTCTGTAAGGTAAAAGATATCACTAGAAAAAAATTGTAGGGTGTACAAATTTAATTTTACTATTAATTTCATGGGAACGTTTTAACACAATGTACCTACGTTAGACATTCATTAAAAAATATTGATTCAATAGTAATCAATAACAATTTTTGTAGAAGGGAAAAATATTTCCCATGAGAGTGAAAGGGTTAAAGTGTTTGTGTTTGGAGCTTAATACAGTAACAATATAATCTAAATTTTATCCATTTAATTCAATTGGATGTGACAGTAAAAATTCTTAAAAATTAGAATTTTTTTTCCTTGTTCTATGGGTGTTGAAAGGCACAGTAGCTTTAATCTACAATCCTTCTCAATCTCTTAGTTCTAATTTACAAAACAAGACCTTGTGCAATAATTGAGCTAAATTGATTAATTCACTTAATACAATTTATGTAGTAACCAACCTCTGACTAATGAATAGCTACTTTAAAACAAAACTTTCCCACTGGAGATTACTGTCAATGTTTAGTACAGGAAAAAGATTAACTTCTAAATAGTTGAATGAATACATTAAATAATTAGCATCTTATACTGACTGTTTCCACAATTTTCTACATATTCTAGTTTTTTCCTAGGTAATACCAACGTCTAGGTATACTTGGCATAAAATTATAATTATGTTAAACAGAAAATAGACAAGGAAATTAAAAATACTTTAGTTGGAATTACACTTAACAGCTAGCTTTGTGAAATATGATTTAAAAATTAAAACATAATTGTGTTGTTTATATCACTGCTTAGTTTAACTAATAATAATCATCAAAACATCTTCCCACACAAAATCAATTAGTAAATATCTTACATCGGGTAAACAATCATCACAGAAACAAATGTCATCATCAGACTGTTTCTTTTCTTTCCTCCATCTTTTCAGGCGCCACCAGTCTTTTAGCCACTGCCACTCCATGCCAGTTCACTATCTACACTACACTATCATTATATCACCATTTAATGATAACAATGGCCTTGTTGATCATTGGCTAGATCACCACCACAGATAACAAGGTAAACTTTACACAAATATACACTACTACTAGTGACACTGTTGTGTGTTGCTATAAATAAATCTATTCTTATGTAAACAATGTTTGTTTAGGCATTTGAAATTTCACTTGGCTGTATTATCTGGATGCATGAACAATGCCTTTTGTTTATTTGAGAAAAGGTGTTTTGTGAGTTATTGAAAAATCAGCAAAATGTAAGGAATTTGTTGAGTTTAGTTTTAAATATGTTTCAAATAAGGGTTTTACATAGCACACATTTAATTTACTAACTAGAATACTTACAGAATTTCTTATAGGAACAAGGTTCCCATCGTCGCCAACGTAGAATTGCGGTTGAGTAGCTTGTCGTAAGCCCTGATAACCATGTTCAAGTTCAGTATAAGACATATCACACTTAAAATAATGGATATAGGAGCTCTAAATCCTGCTTTGTACACTAAACGAAATACGAAACAAAATCTAAAAAAACTATATTGAAGAAGAGCTTCGGTGTCACTTTTAGGACATGGTAGTTGTTCAAATCACAGAAAAAAAATAATTTTGTTATAATCAGATGAAGTGGGTTGAGATTCAGCTTGAGACACGGTTGAGGTCAATTCTATGGGTCAATTTGGGTCATTTGGGACAACTTTTGAGAATCGTAGAATGAAGTAGGCTTGTCGAAAAAATATCGATACATCGATATATCGATATATTTTTTTAAATGTATCGATATTTTTGAGCGATATTTAATTTTTCGATATATCGAGGTATCGATATAAAATTACAAGTTATGAAAAGGTATAAAATTCGATATTTTTTATGATTTTAAAATCCTAAAAAAATTAAAATCCGTCGCTGTGGTCCGGACATGAAAAAATTTTGATAGATATTGCTGCAGCTTCAGCAAACTCCAGTTTACTTTCAACCAGTGATGGTATGCCTAGCGAACTAAAGCAATATCTAGATCAGCCAATAATACCCAGAAAAGAGAATCCTACAAAATTCTGGTTTGACTGTCGTCATTTTACCCCAGTCCTTTCCGACATAGCTCTTAAGTATTTGATATCGCCTGCGTCCTCGGTTTCTTCAGAGAGAGTGGCATCTGCTGTAAATCTCGCAGTACCCAATAACAGAAGTCGGCTTACAGCCGAGCACGTAAATCAAAGAGTCTTTCTTATGTCTGTATCAGATGAATATTGGCTTGATTAATAAATAATTAAATTATTCATTGTTATTCTTCATTTATTAAAAATTATGTCTATAGATTAGTATTTATCTAGTAATGTAAGATGAAGTAAATTAGGCCAAATATTTTTTCTTCGTATCGTACCGATATATCGATATATCGATATTTTTAAATAAAAATATCAACATCGATATTGATATATTCAAAAAATATCGATACAATATATATCGATATTTTATTACATTTCCGACATCCCTAGAATGAAGTTTGAAGATCTTCTTCTTCTTCTTCTTTTATTTATGGCTCCCGTGCAATGACGATTCGCCAGTGTCAAGTAAGGAGCGTACACGGTATAGCTGACATTGCCCAAAATTGTTCGGTATACATATGCCTGGTCCTCAACAGAGTAGCAACACAAGATGATTACAGGGCAACACAAGAACAGATATAAATAAATAATAGATATAAATAAACAGAGTACAAAAATGATAATAAATGATAATATATAGACTATATAGTTTAGATATAGAGAGTCAGCTTGTTTAGTAAAGAAGATTATAGTTTAATGTTATTAGATTCTATAAATTTCATTAGTACATAAATAAAGGTGGAGTCACAAAGGGTTAGGAGATAGCGCATATTAACTGGTCTTTGTATGTCGTCGGGCAGTTGGTCGTAAAGTGAGCATGTCAGTAAAGGACAATTAAAAAACAAATGTTCAGCAGTACCGTCCTCAAGTCCACATTCACAAAGGGAATGATCGCGTATTCTAAGTTTCATCAAAAACACAGGAGATGTAATGTGGCCTAAGCGAAGGCGAATTACGGTCGATACAACTCGTTTCTTAATATTAGTCCATTTATAGAACCAGGGTCGAGATCTAATATCGGGTTGAATTTTTCCAAAAGCTATACCTTTAACAGTTCTGGATTCCGACCATGCGAGCTGCCAGTTCGAAGTCAAGCGAGTTTTAGATAGGGGCCGCATATCTTCAGGGTAAATTAAGTTATGCAAAATACCCGTTGAAATTGCGATTTTTGCACACTGATCAGCTACCTCATTACCCACGATTCCACAGTGACTAGGAATCCAGGCTAAAGCAACGTTAATATTTTGGGTGTGGCATTCATACAAAAGTAATTTGGAATTTAAATTTATTTCTGAGATATCTTTGGACTGGGCACAGATATTGGAAATCTGTTGGAGACAACTAAGAGAATCTGAGAATATAATGGTATTTGAAATTTTATGTGATAAAACATAGGAGATAGCTTCAAAGATGGCCAGTGCCTCTCCAGTAAATACAGTAGCGGGGGGAGGACATTTGTTGTTAAGGATAATACGGAATTTCGGAAACCACACAGCAGAACCAACGAACTCAGATGACTCCATCTTGGAGGAGTCAGTGAAAGCCGTTGTCCACCCAGGCCAATTTTCCTCAATTTTTGCATGGAATATCTTATTTACGCTAGGATGGTCCTTGTCAATACACAAATCTAAAGTAATTTTGGGGCGGAATATTAAAGCTTCATATGATAGATTGAACGTTCGATATCTAAGGGATTGTGAGATTGGAAAAAGAGAGTTAGAAAAGTGAGAGTATGATTTGACAATGCACGGAAGTTCTTTATTAGACCAGAAGGGCGATGATAAAGTAAGAGATGTGAGATAATTGATTTTAGGAAGAATAGGGTGGTTAAAATCTCTGAGGGCATTGCTAACAAATCGGTCTGATAAATATTGTCTTCTAAGTAGAAGAGGGGGCTCAACACATTCTACCTGTAAGGCATTAGTTGGGGATGACCTCATGGCCCCTGTTATAATCCTAAGGCATTTGTTTTGAATGAGATTTAGTTTGATCAGGTGACTTTTATTGCAGGGTTCTAGAAGAAATGATCCATAATCAAGGTGACTGCGTATGATGGCATTATAAATAAGTTTTTGGCAGTATGGGTGAGAGCCCCACCAAACACCTGATAAGGCTCTGAGGATATTAATATTCTTTTCACATTTATTAACAGTGTCAGTTATATGAGGGATGAAGCTAAGTTTAGAATCAACAGTTAAGCCAAGGAATTTAGCACTGGGGAAATTTGGAATAGGATAGTCTTCTATTTTAATAGGAAGATTTGGTATTATTCTTTTCCTGCTGAAGGCAACGACTTTACATTTGCTAGCAGTTAAACTTAAGCCATGGTCTGAAAGCCAAGAAGAGAGATAATGTAATGCGCTGTTGAGTTTATCTGTAACTGTGGAAAAGGAGTCTGATGAGGCATATAAAACCAGATCATCTGCATACTGCAGTATATTGCAAAATGAGTCTACTGAAAGGTGTAAGTCAAATGTGTATAAGTTAAAAAGTAGAGGACTCAACACCGAGCCTTGAGGGAGGCCTTTCCAAACTTGACGATTTGGAAGAAAAGAATTCTGGTGGCGGATAGCTATAGTGCGCTCAGTGAGGAGATTAAATATGACATCAGTTAGTTTCGGCGGAATACTCATCTGGTGCATTTTCTGCCTGAGCAGAGGGAGATCCACATTATCATAAGCAGAGTTAATGTCTAAAAAGACTGCGGCAACATGTTGATCATTAGAAAATGCGTTTCTGATATCTGAAATAAATACACTAAGACTATCCATTGTACCCAAACCTCTTCTAAACCCAAATTGGGAGTTTGGTAGAATGTTTTTATTTTCTACAATCCATTCAAGACGGCTTTTAATGAGATGTTCAAGAATTTTTGAAAGTGTAGATGATAGTGCGATAGGGCGATATGATGTTGATGCATGGGGGTCTTTGCCTGGTTTCAAAATTGGTATTACGATCTGATGTTTCCAAGATGGAGGAAAACTAGAATTGATGAAAAAGTGATTAATGAGTTTTAATAGAATTTTTTGAGAATATGTGGAAGAGTTACGGATAAATGAGTACGGAATTTTGTCTGCACCAGGGGCAGAATCTCTGAGTTTGGTGATGATAGGATGAAGCTCCTCATAAGAGAATGGAGAGTCCATTACATCAGAGGATTCTTCATAGCAGTACACTGGAAGTTGATTTACATATGGAACGGAAGGAGGAGCCAAACGATTACAAAAATCATTCAACCATGTAGAAGAGTTGTTGGAGGAGATGTTATAGGAATTGTCACATCCTATACGGAAAATTTTAATTTTTTTCCAGATATCTGACGGATGACTCTCTGGTGATAAACTTTCACAAAAAGATATCCAAGCATCTTTCTTTTTAATTTTTAGGGAGCGAGCCGTCTGAGCGGAAACTTTATTGTAATTAACAAGGTTAGATTCTGTCATGTCTGTAACAAATTTCTTTTCAGCTTCCTTCCTTTCTTCGATGAATTTTGAGCAGTCAGAATCCCACCAAGGAAGAGATCGCCTTGATGGGGGGGTTGTAGGTTTTAAAGGGATAGCAGCATTAGCAGCAACGAAGAGGGCATCTATAAAATTGTAGTATGTAGTTATAAGATCAAAGTTGTTTGATTCAGGGATGGAGGAGATTTCCTGATCCAGACGCTCAGAAAATAGGGACCAATTGGCTTTATTGAGTTTATAGATTTGCAGGGGTGAAATGAAAGGTGGGGGTGAATTACGGGACAGAAAAGTTATGATAATAGGGTAATGGTCACTCCCATGTGAACTGGGAAGAACACTCCATGATATTTGAGAGCTAAGAGCAGGAGATGAGATCGATAAATCGACAGCGCTAGGATTCTGGTATAGATGAACTCTCCGAGTCGGAGATCCATCGTTTAGAACGCATAGATTTAACAAGTCTAAGAGATCTATGAGGTGTTGTGAGAATGAACAGGTTCTATTGGAGCCCCACATAGGGTGGTGGCAGTTGAAATCCCCCAATATAAAAAAGGGAGGAGGAAGGGATGAAATAATACTGCTTAATTCTGAAAAAATGGGAGAGGAGGGATGGGGAATGTATAAGGACAAAACGGTGATATCATTAACTCTAGCAGCTACGATATTGAAGTTTTGGTTATGAGGAGGAATAGGTACTTGCGAGAATCTGAGCGATCTCTTAATTATTAGTGCGGCTCCACCAAAACCATCCTCCCTGTCATCTCTGAGACATGAATATCCAGAGATGCGGAAAGTTCGGTTCGGTTTTAACCATGTTTCAGAAATTGCAAACAACGAAGGTTTGTATTTATGAATAAGATAAGATATTTCGTGAACTTTGGGTCTTAAACTTTTACAATTCCACTGAATCACTGGGTCCATGGTTATTGTTAACAAGAGTGATCATAGAGTTCAGTTGTTGAACGACATTGTTCGGTAAAGCGTCGCCAAATTTGGTGATGATGTTTATGAGGAGGGAAGAAAGGAGGCTGATAAGGTTATCGTTTGGGGTGGGTACGAGGGGGAAGGAAGAATGGGAATTTGAGGTACTTAAAGCACAGCCATTAGGCATGGACGATGGGGAATTAGCAATTATTTCTTTATGAGCAAATGCATCATACCCTTTTTCGAGGGTAGGTCTAGGGGATTTTGGGGATAGAATTGTTCTTCTGTAAGCGGAGGGGGAATTGGAGATGGAAATAGGTCTGGGAGAAGAAGAGGGTAGATCAGTAGGTAAGGAAGGGGGGACCGAATGAATGGCACTGGCAGCATCTGAGAAGCGCTTTTGTGAAGAATTAGGGAAACGAAGGGCGGCCTCAGAATAGGGAATGTTTTCCTCTGACATAACTAGTTTAATTGCCCGCTGACGGGCTTGTTCAGGACACTTGGAGGAGGTGGAGAAGTGGGTGCCGGAGCAGTACAAGCAGGTGGATTGATGTTCAGCTTGGTCACACTCCTCACCCTTATGAGGCTGGGCGCACCGGTAGCAGCGAGGGCGAGATCTGCACTGAACCTTGGTGTGACCAAACCGGCAGCACGCAAGGCACTGAATGGTTGGCAAAGTGTAAACGGTAACCGGGAGAGAGTTATGGAAGCAGTAAATTTTCGGTGGTAACTGTTGGCCTCGGACTGAGATCACAACTGTCTGTGTAGGAATCCATACGGGTTTGTCATCTTGGATAACTTTTCTATTAAATCTGCGAGCCTTCACTACAGGCCCACAATTGATAGGAGTCTCTGCAGCGGTGACCAGCTCCTCCATGGACCAGTCAATGGGAACATTTTTGATAACACCCATCCTTGTTAGGTTGAATTTGGGGATTACTGCAATATAGTTAAATTGTTCAAGAACGTGACTGTCCAGGAAGGAATTGGCGTGATCTGAAGACTTAAACTCAATACATACACGATTCCTGCCTACTTGTTTTATGCCACCTTGCAAAATGCCGGACACTTTTTTTTGAAACATAAGCTGACCAATTTTTAGTGGTTTGATCGTATAATTGGATGCAGGATCTGAAGAAGGCTTGGAGACATGAACAATGAAGGGACCGGTGTCATTGGAGGAGTAATTATTTTTTGTTTCAAAATCAGGAGAGGTAAAGGAAAGTTGGGAGGATGCGGAAGGAGAGTAGTTTAATTTGTTAAGCGGCGAGTCATCATTGTCTTTATCCAACTGTCGTTTTCGGTTTTTTGAAGGAACGTCCATTTCCATAGCGCTAGACGGATCAGGAGGATCGGGAGGTTCTTTATTAGGCATAGTACGTAGGAACTTACCCAAATCACCAAGATAAGTACTCTAAGGCACAGCACCAAACGAAACAAATTTTAATTTTTCAGCGTAAAACACGTGTATACACCTTCGTATCGATTAGACACTCTTCATCAATTTTATATATTATTCTTCTTAGACTTTCTATTGTTTCATGCAATTATATATGGATAATAATATTCTACGGATTTTTTTCGACTTCTTCTGTCTTCTAATTGTTTGTTTTTCCAAGTAATTTAAATTATTTTTAATTTTAATGAAATTTTTCAAAACAACATTTATGGCGCGAAATTTCGAATCTCGAAGTTTGAAGATCACTGAAGATTAAAGTTTGACATTGACAATCATTTTTAATGGTGACAGTTTTTAAAATCAACAATCATAAGTCGGCACTGAGGTAAAGGATACATATACATAAATGTGAAGTGTAAAGTATCTTTTATTGATACAATTAAATGAATTGTCATAGCAATTAACGTTTCCTTTTAAAACTTCAATTTTATCATTGATTTAAAATGTTCCTGCTAAAAATATTAGGCTGGTAACTAATTTGATAAAATAAAAAAAAACAATTGAAAAGGCACGTCGAATTATACTTTTGGTATTGCACAGATTAAAACACCAAAAATAAGAAGTTTAATTGTCAAATGTCAATAACATGTCACCTGTGATCATCTGTGATGCTGTTTGAGGTTTTTTTTGTTTCCTTTTTTCACAGTTTCCAATACAATCAAATACAATTTATACTATTTAAACAAATAAAAATTTTAAATTATTAACATGTCTAACACAAATATAAAACTTTCTCATCCTGTGTCGCCAGAAGCGTTTCATCAAGCAGTTGATATTTTAGTAAACAAACCGCATGTTCTCAACAAAAGATTGTGGGGTAGCAAAATATGGTTGAGACATTCTTATGATAGTTCAGATGAGGAGGTTAATTGGCAAACCCATTTTCATAATCTAGAAAGTGTGACTCCTGAGAAAATCAAGGAATATGTGGAAAAAGTCTGTGAAATTATGAACCTAAAAAATTGTAAAGATAGTTCAAATACAAAATGTATTGAAATTATTCTGATAGAATTATTACCGAAAAATTATGTAGATACAGTATCGTATCAATTAGTAATACTGAAAAGAAATGAATATAAAGTGATATTTTATAACATAACACCTAGTAAAGAAGTACAGAACACAATTCCTTCATTTACTTATACTTTAAGTATTATTGAGAATGATCTTGTCTTACATGCACATTGTGGTGAGTACAATGTATATTAACCACTCAACTGGGAATGTCTCTATTCGCTAGATCGCGAAACTGGGAACTTCGTTCGGAATCAGAACTGTGTTTGAGCCCCTTTTTAAAAACATTATTTTCCAATAATTTTTAATTAGCATTTTTAATTAAACCTTATCTTTTGTAAATCTTTAGTACTAAACGACACTTTCAGCGAAAATATATCATCTCCATAAAATTTGAGATGATTAAAAAATGTAAACAAAACAAGTTTTAGAACTGTGTTCAATTTTGGCTCCTGCCACAGACTTAGCAAAAGTAAACAAACCAATTTGGTTGCCGATCCCAGTTGAGTGGCTATGTGATGCACTGTATTTAGTAAAAAAATTATAATAAAATAAAATAATAAAATGTTTACAGTTTTTAAAAATATCTAAGAATATGAACAAACTTTAAAATAAGTTTTAAGTTATTTATACCGATGTTTTGTTTTTCAGAGGATAGTGATAACAAATCATTCACTTGGCTTAAGAATACACTTCTACCACAGTTTATGAAATGGGCCACTGAAACTGTGAGCAACAAAGGGAACAACCAAATCTGTACTGAATCATTATCATTAGTTTCTAATAAAAGATATTTCGAGAAATATAATGAACTTAAACTTAAATATGGGAAAGAAATGGTTAAGGTATGATTATAACTGTAATATTGCTATATTGATTACATTATAATTACAAAAGAATATGATGTTTGCTGGAGCTTGATTATCTATCTCGCTAAAAGGATTAATAAAAAGATAATACTTCAGATTTGGCCAGAATGTACTGATCCCAATAAATTTGTATATGAAGATGTAGCCATAGCAACCTACCTACTATTGCTTTGGGAAGAAAGATGCCCAAACTCACAGAAACAAAAATTTGTGGATCTTGGTTGCGGCAATGGTTTACTAGTATACATATTATGCAAGGAGGGTCATGAAGGTCTTGGAATTGACATTAGAAAAAGACAGATTTGGGATATTTATCCTCCTGAGGTAAAACTAGAGGTAAGACTTCAAATCATTTAACTATAATAATTTAATGGAATTTTAGATCTGAATCTGGCTTGGTGCTTTTTATAAATATATTTAGTAATTAATATTATGTATCTTTTATAGGTAAAAACAATAACACCTTCAGAAAGTAACTTATTTCCGGATGCTGATTGGATCATTGGCAATCATTCTGATGAATTAACACCTTGGATACCTGTCATAGCAGCAAGAAGCTCTTACAAATGCAATTTCTTCCTTTTGCCATGTTGTGCATTTAATTTCGATGGAACAAAATACCAAAGGGTTAATTCAAAAAAGAGTCAATATATTGAATATTTAGAACATGTTAAGAATATTTCTGAAGAATGTGGATTTAATACTGATCTAGATAGACTTAAAATACCAAGCACAAAAAGGATATGTTTAGTAAGTAGAGGACGAATGTACAGTCCAGAAAATTCTAAAGAGTATACTTATAGAATTCAAGAGCTTACAGGAGAGGATGAAGTGGTAAAAGGAAACAATGATACATGGTTAAAAGACTTCAAACCTAGAGAATCTGTTGAAAAAGTAAGAAATTGTACACAACTAGATAAAAATCTCATTGGATCTATAGTAAAAATAGTAGCAGATTGTTTACTTGAAGAATGCTGTAAAGATGATGAACAGTGGTCTCTTGGAAAAAGTGTTGAAATAAATGAACTTGTTGCAAAAATACCTAAAGAAAAATTGACACAACTTAAATCAGAATGTGGAGGTTTGCAAACACTGTTAAAAAATAATCATAATATATTTCTTGTTTCTGGAGGAAAAGTGTTGTTAAGGTATCCTCAAACCATAGACCAAGTGAAAGCCAGTCAACTTAAGAAAAATAAATCAACAAATACAAGATTACAAGTAAAACCTTGTTGGTTCTATGACAACCATCCTCAGGGTTGTCCTTTATCTAGCATTAACTGTAGTTATCTACATGAAATAAGATTAAATGATAAATAAAACTTGTTTCTCTTTCCATCACATTTAATCTGATAACAATTATCAAGTCAATATCAAAGTATAGTATAAATGAATGTAACTAAAACCCATCCCTCATATCTTTTACAATCTAAGTAATATCACATACCTATTTACAATAAATAATAATTATTAAATTGGAAATTGTTGCTATATTTCTGGCTTATATGCCAAAAAACTTATTAAGTTCATCAAGTTTTCTATCATCCACAAGCTTTGTAGCTTCATATTCACCCATAAAAGAACAAACCATTCTCAATGTTGTCCAAATAGTTGAGGAACTTGTATCAGTGTCCAGAGCATCTGGATATAATTTTTTGGCATTGTGCTGTTGACTCAAAGCTACCAGAAAGTGTTCAGCTGCTTGTCTGTGTGCTCCCAAGTTCATACAAGTAATCCCTACATTATATCTTGCTCTAATGAATCCTGGTTCTAAATTTAATGCTTCATGGTATGCATCTACTGCCTCTTCAGAACGGTCACTGTTAGCCAATGTGGCTCCTAGTCTATTCCATATTTTAGCATTATTATTTGCTACCATTAGAGCTGTTTTAAAACAATCTACTGCTTTATCATACTCTTGTTTAATGTTGAAAACCACACCCAGTGCATTCTGTACATCAGCATCAATTTGATTTGGACTCAATTGTGCAGCTCTAAGATATAATGATACAACATGAGTTTCTAAATCTTTTAAATCTAGTTTGTTTACATCAACATCATGAGGGAACAGGTCACTGTATTTAGGGCTAGCTTTGAGCCAATCCATAAGTGACGTTAATGCATACTTAACCATATTTTCATTGGTATAAGCTGCTGCTAGTGTAATGTAAGCTTCTAGTTGTCTTGGATCAATTTCTAGTGATTTTTTTAAAGCAGTTATTGCTAATGGATCTTGTTCATTCTCAGTTTGGGTTGTACCTAGCAGGAACCAAGCCTCAGCTGAATCTGGCTGTTGTTGACAAGCGGCTTCAAAGCAAAGAACAGCACCTGGTATATCACCCATTGCTAATTTCTCTTTTCCAATATCCAATGCACTTTTGTTTTCTAGCATGACATTTCCTTCAGTGAAGGTATATTCTTTTGGAATGCCATATGCAACCTCTGAGTTCCAATAATCAGTAACATCACTAAGCTTAGCCCATTCTTCTTTATATTTTTCTGCCATTTCATCAATTATTTCATCTTTAGAGAGTGGTGTCTGCTCAGTGTTATCAAATTTCATTTCTCCTGCACTTAATTTTTTCATAAATGACATAAATTGGTTACGATCAAGTTCATCGTCATTCTGATGCTGGGTGACATACTCAGTGGCCTTCTTCTGTACATCTGTTTCTGTTGTCATGGGTCTGTAAGTATTAAAATTTTGTGGCATTTGCATTCTTGGGGCCAAGGCCATAGGTGGACCAAGACCAATCATAGGTACCATGGCTGGGACTGTTGCCGCCATTGGGCCAGAGGGTACTGACATAAATGATGTTGATGGCCTGGGCATATGAATCATATTATTATTGTTTCGATGTAAAGAACTTGATGGCATTTGTGCGTAATTAGTAACTTGAGCATTGGGTCTGGGCAAATTGCCAAGTAATGCGTTCATATTAAAAGATTGAGGTATGTTTTGATTCTGTGAGAGGAATTCCTGCACATATCGGTCAGAATCCGACCGGGAAGGAAGATTGACAGCATCACGTCGGACGATGTTAGAAAGTTGTACAAGTGCGTTATTTCCACCACAATCACCTCCCACTAGTTTATTCAGAGACATCTTGACAAATTTTCTTATCTTCTATATCATATATCAACACTCGTAGTCCATTTGTTCAAAGGTCAAAACTGTATATTATTTACACGACACGAAAACACTGTTTTCAGTAAGTAATTTTATATTTCTATCTAAAATCATCCACAGTTTTTCTTTAGTACTTTTTATGGGACACCACATTAATCACATTTTATAATGATAAGCACATGATAAATAATCTCTCGAATAATAATAAACTCGTCACAAATTCCAGTTTCAGTGACCTGTGGTGACAGTGCGATTGATTTTACCGGACTAGTAATAGCGCCAGTACACGCTGGGCCAGCGCTGGCCCATCATGATGGCCCAGCGTCAAATGAAAGATGAGAGTTGAACTATAATTATAGGTCCCATACCTTTTTTATAAAGAGCAAACTAATACTTTTGAATCTGTGTTTAAAAATGTGTATTTTAGGGACAAAATTTCACAATTTGCTATGAATTTTTGAGTGTATTTCTTTTTTATATGAACCGATTTCGATGATTCTTTTTTGTTGGAAACCAGACATTTTGAGCATTATCCTATAAATTTGATAAAGATCTGACTGGTAGTTTTTGTGCTATAAAGCTGCAGCTGCTTCGACGTCCATTCTGTATAACGATAAGATCATAACTGAACATCACCAACGTGTAGATACTTTGCAACCATCGAGTGGCCATTGGATTGGGCCAGCGTGTAGAGGAGCTATAAGCTGGAAACGAAATCATAGATGTATTTAGAAATATTCTAAATACTGTACATGGATTTTAAAAAACCTGATTTCTCTTTCTAACTCATTAACAGCTGCGTAATCCAAAAGAGATGCAAACTTTTTCTAAGTCCACACTTTGACAACATGTTCACTTGACTTCGTGATGTTTAAAAACTCATCGTTACCGTTAAAATTGCATAGAGACAACAGGTGTTTTAAAAACTCATGTGATGATTCGAATTTATTTTGAGTACAATCTAAAAAATAACTAAAATTGTATGAAATACGGTAAATGTCATTGTTTGATACTAGGTGTCACACACCCACACCTGAACCATGATAACTACTACTACATCTATGAACACTGAACAGCTGTTTTGTTTCACAAAAATGACAATGACATTTTTGAAGCAATTAGCAAAATCCAGTCTGTTTTCGTTTTGTGTTCACTGTGGTGTTCACTTGCTCAATATTTTAGTATTGTTATTTATGTTATGCCGTAATTTTAAACTACATACAAATCCTAGCGACGAATTTAAATTCTATAGTTCATGAAAAAATCTTTATTGAATTTAGGTTATATAAGGTTGGAATTTGAGGTTAACTTTGAGTAATGACCAAATTTCAATAATACTGCTATAATGTCTGAAAGTAAAAGTAACAAAGAGCAAAACGAAACACAATCAAGTCAAAATGAATCGAACGGTCCGACAGAATCCGAATTGGAGGATACTTGGATGGTTATTAATTTAGATTTTAATTTGAACACCTAAGACACTTAAGTAAAACCCCAAATTAAATTAATAACATTCATAAAATTTCACTAACTACTTACATAGTTTAAAAAAAAAAATCACATTGAATAATGTACGTGGTAAACTATGTAGTAGGGAACTGTTTACATAATATTTTAATATTAACAGAATATCAATTGTAACACTTATATTATTCAAATCTTTTCTATTTCAGATAAGAGATTGTGATATTTATGATGAAGAATATGATGAATGTACAAGTTTTAGAGGCAGATTCCATCAGTATTTCATATTTGGAGAAACATTAGATTGCAACCAATGGAAAAAAGATTACGACAATTGTTGTAAATGGGAGTCAAAGAAGGATGTCAAAGCAGCTGTAAGTTAAATTTTATGTTGCACTTGTTATTTTTGACAGTGTTATAATAATACTTATGAAAGTGCGGTCAGTTAATAATTTTGGATATTTTTCATTTACAGCAAGCTCTCATAGATAGTGAAAAAGCTAGACGATTAGCTAGGTTAAAAGGACATTATGGTAATGATATATGGAAGAAACGCAGTGCACCCCCCGCGGACTGGGATAAACCGCTACCAGAATGGATGGTTAAAAGAGATGAGAACACATACCTCGCTATAAAAGCAAAAGAACTTAGAGAAGGAATAGTTGAAGAAGAGAAAAGTTCTTGTAGTATTATGTGAAGAACTTGTGGCTAGCAATAAATTCTTAAAAAATAATTAGCTTGTAATATTTATTAGTTATTGAAACATGTTTGTAAAAAAAGTGCAAATGTTGAACTGTTTTAAGAAAGTGATAATAAAACAAATAATTGAATGTTTCTCTTTTTCTTTTTAAAACACACAATAATATAAAATTTATAATGTGACGTGAATTGTAGATTTAAATTTTCTCTGGTTTAACTCCATTAAAATTAGGTATTTATTGGCAATCAATCTAAAGCTACGCATGGATTGTATCACAACTTTTTAGTTCGAAAAGCGCTGCAAATAGCAAAAAATAAGGTGTTTAAAATTTTGAATCCACCATACTGAAGCTCTTTAAACATTGATAAAAAAATATTTTCACATTGTTCTTTTTGTTTTTTAAGAAAAACTATTAAGTGTTCTTCCGATTAGCATCATAAAATTAAGGGTGTTAATTTTTTCTGATTTTTTTTAGTTCGATTTTCAAACAAACTTTTCATAAATCTTTGGATGCTATCAAATATAAAATAATGTTTATCTTCAGCAAAATATCTTAACTCTAAATTTAGTGCAGTTCTCATTTATGTCGCGTGGACTGCGTGGGACACGCTATAAACATTTAATTTACTTTCCCTTTGGGAAGTCGGTCATAAAGTATTCAATAAATGCTAATAAGTTCTGACCTTATTAATATTATTAAAGATTGTTTAACAGAAGAAAAAACGAAAGAAAAAATATTAGTAACATTAGTAACCCATAGCGGTAACCACTTAATATCAGTAGGGTCGTTGCCGCCTTGATTAGTCTTTATAGATCCTAGGTTAAAAGAGATGATATCAATACATTAGGTAATTAATACAACTCAATTTTTTTTCAATGGCAAAATATAATCATTATACTGAAAAAAAAACGTAACTAATAATAATATGATCAGTTATTTACAAATCATGAGTTATCTGTCCCCTGACCCAGCAACTAACTTATACGAAGTTATCGGAAAGATAAGACGCCAGAACCATATTTAATTGTTCACAAATAAGATAAAACTGGGTGTTTGCTTCGCATGCCTGTATTTTACTGTAGGTTTTAGTAATAAATGTACAGATGAGTGCGCTGTGTCGAGCTGTGTTATCGCTTCGTTACATCAGGGTACCAATGGCTCGCAATGCGTCATCTTTCCTCATTGAGGACCCGAAATACTCCTTTCTAAAGGAGTTGGGTTTGAAAGAGAAGAACGTTGGCGTTTACAACGGTAAATGGGAAGCAAACGGTCAGGTATGTTGAAACAACTTTATTAGATTGGTAAATGTTTTCAAGAATTCGGTCATTCGGCATTCGGTACCATCTAGTAGGTATATTATATGATTTGACTGAAGTTTGAAAGATTAGAAGCATGCATAATCATAAAAATATACGTAGGTATATCTAATATATAAAATTCTCGTGTCACGGTGTTCGAACTTGAACTCCTCCGAAACGGCTTGACCGATTTTGCTGAAATTTTTTGTGCTTATCCGGTATCTATGAGAATCGGCCAACATCTATTTTTCATCCCCCTAAATGTTAGGGGTAGTCCACCCCTAATTTTTTTTTTTTTTTTTCGACGCAGACGAAGTTGCGTGGGGCAGCTAGTTATATATATAAGTTACATAGATAGAATCTATATTTTCTAGCTTAGAATAATAATACTCGAGTACGTACTAGTATCTTAGAATAATAATACTACTCGAGTACTTTCTAGGTACTACCTAATATCAATCTACACATAGTCTGATAGTCACGTACTGACGCTATAAAAAGAGCGTCCTCATTTAACGACAACATTGTTATAAACTGCAAGACGTGATAAGTTATTATTGTGAAGTGTGAACGAAACGTTTCTCAAGAAGAAATTTTAATTTAGGTTTTGAGTCTAGGTAAACATAGGTAGATTAAAATTACATAGTTTGTTTAACTGCAGTTTAAGTTCATTATGAAACAATGTTTTAGCTTATGATTAGCTCGATGACTACCTAAGTGTGTATCGACGCTCATGAACATTTATAACGGCAACTTGATAAAGTAACGAAATTTCTCTTTTTTGAAAGAAGGAATTAAAAAAAGAATACTATTAAAAAACTGATTTCGCCATAAATATAAAAACGATATTTATCACGTTTTTATCAAAGGAAGAGTTTGAGTTCGGTGTTGTATTTGACTTTGAATATGTTAAAATAAAACTTCAAGCTTAAATTTGTAAACACAGGTAATTCAGTCCTTTAGTCCTGCGAATGGAAAAGTTATCGCAGAAGTACAGGCGGGCAGTACGGCTGATTATGAATCTTGTGCCAGTGCTGCTCAAGAAGCATGGCATGCATGGGCGGAGCTCCCTGCACCGGCGAGAGGAGAGGTTGTCAGACAAATTGGAGACGCGCTAAGGGATAAACTGCAACCACTAGGACAACTTGTCTCACTGGAAATGGGTAAGTTATCTAGTTGATTTCAGTGTAGGTTGAAAAAACTACTCAAACTCCTACAAAAATGTACGCAAAAACTATACGGTGATTGGGCGGTTAAGTAAGCTCGCTTGGGTGCTTTGGGCATATGAAGTTTAAATCTTCTTTGGTTTAATCTTTAATTTGGCTCTCAACTTCAAACCTATTTCGTCTAAAGACATTATTTTAATTAACAGGTAAGATTCTGCCTGAAGCCATAGGTGAGGTTGTCGAATACATTCACGTGTGTGACCTGGCTTTAGGCCTGTCACGCACTCTGCCCGGTACAATCTTCCCATCAGAGCGTCCAGGACACGTCCTAATCGAAAAATGGAATCCCCTTGGTGTCGTCGGAATCATAACAGCTTTCAACTTCCCTGTAGCTGTTTTCGGTTGGAATAGTGCTATCGCTATGGTAAGTTATCTATTAAAGAGTTCGTTGTGGATTCCGTTCCAAAATTCCTAATCTGGTCAAATTAATCAAAGTCTTATTTCTGAATTTGTTAAATGTTACATAGGTTTGTGGTGACGCAAGTGTATGGAAGCCATCAGAAACGACGCCCCTCATAGCAGTAGCTGTCACTAAAATAGTAGAAAGTGTGTTGGAGAAGAACAACATCCCGGGCGCTATCGCATCGCTGTGTGTCGGCGGTAAGGACATCGGGGAGACGCTGGTCAAGGATCAGAGAATGAAGCTCGTGTCATTCACAGGCAGCACAGCAGTGGGGCAACAAGTATGTTTATATTCATCCTTCTTTAATATATACCTCATTTCATTTAGTTACTTTCAAAAATATTTGGTCAGGCAGGTTTTAATGAAATTAAATTTCATGGACTTCGGGATGACACCAAGTCTAGCCTACCTACTTATTATTTCTCTTTATTATTTTAAGACAGATACACAGAATACTAGTTAGTAGTTACCCCACAAACGTGTTATCTAATGTTATCACATCGTTATCATGTTTACAAAATGCATCTAAGTAAAGATATTATTAATTGTGTTTAACTACTGCAATTTTGATACACAATATGACGATTGAATTAATTTATCTACCCGGCAATGTCTTCTATATTAATTGAGCTTATTGCATCCTAATTGATATACATTGATAATAATAGTTCCCCCGATCATGGGACCGTAACTCAAAAACTACTAGTGCATTAAAAAAGAAATCTGAAAATAACCTAATGTAAAGGCTCTATCATTCAGAAATTAAACCAAAGGTTCGTCTATTGCTTGTTAGGTTGGTGTTGAGGTTCAGAGGCGTTTTGGTCGTCACCTACTGGAGCTGGGTGGTAACAATGCGATTATTGTCAACGAAGACGCAAACCTTGACCTCTTGTTATCTGCTGCACTTTTCGCTTGCGCTGGAACCGCTGGACAGCGCTGTACAACTACGAGAAGACTTCTAATTCACAAGAAAGTAGGTATTATTCTATGAAAATAAAAAAAGTTACGATGAATATTTACGGATACTACTTCATCAATCTGAAAATCTTAAAGAGAAGATGATGTCGTTCAGATTTGAAAACATTTGCATAACAAAACCTTTTTTTTTTAAACAATACATTGCAGGTGTACAACACTGTAGTAGCTCGACTGAAACAAGCATACGCCGGGGTCATGAGTAGAATCGGTGATCCACTGCTAGAAGAATCGTTGATTGGACCTCTACACACACCCGCCGCTGTTGAGGCTTTCAAGAAAACTGTCGCTGAGGCAGTCAAACAAGGAGGCAAAATCGAATTCGGAGGAAAGGTAGGCGCTTTGAAGGTTTTCTCATAGTTAATTTAAGGGATAGTTGTAATGTAACTTGTTTAATGCAACTTTTAAACAAACTAATAAAACTCAGTATTTTATCAGTCATCAGTTTTCTTGATACAGTACTATTTCACATATATTGCCTCAAATGTCCACCTACGTTCTGTAACTAACTGACATGAATTTATTATCAAGGTAATAGAACGTGAAGGGTACTTCGTGGAGCCGACCATAATTACAGGCTTGCCGCACGACTCGCCCCTGGTAAAAACAGAATGCTTCGCGCCCATCGTCTACTGTATCGAGATACCGGACCTGGAGACTGGCATCAGCTACAACAACGAGGTTGAACAAGGACTATCCTCCAGTTTATTCACCGAGAACTTGGGTGATATTTTCAAGGTATGATGTTGACTAAAATTGGAGGATTTTATCTTAGGGAAAGAATACAAAGCGAACCTATTACGTTAATAACAATGGTATATTTCCAGTGGATCGGTCCGCACGGCTCCGACTGCGGCATCGTGAACGTGAACATCCCTACAAACGGCGCGGAGGTGGGCGGCGCGTTCGGCGGAGAGAAGGCGACGGGCGGCGGTCGCGAGTGTGGCTCCGACTCCTGGAAGAACTACATGAGGCGCTCCACTGTCACCATCAACTACTCCGGGACCATTAAACTGGCACAGAACATTAAGTTTGGAGACAAGTGATTGCAAACTATTTAACAAACAGAAAGTTGGAGCATTCGGAATGGTATTTTCAGATTGCATTTAAGATTGTGAAACTGTATTTAAAAACAAGTTCCTTAAAGATGGATAACAGTAAGCAAGGTTTATATTGATCTTTAATAAAAAAAAAATCAAATTGGTGACCAAACCATAGGAAATTTCCTTAATTGCAATAACATAAATAAAATTACGACATACAATAAATGTATCAAAAAATGTGAAACAACATTAATGTTAAGTTAATTAATATTTATACAAAAAAATAATTGGAAGATTTTTTTATGTTACTTTAAGACTGATAAAGGATTTTTTAAATAAAATTTGTAATAAATATTTTTTTACCATTGATTTATTTTATTGTAGTTATTTAAGATTATTAACTTAATTAATTAAGATGTTTACATTAAATAGAAAACAAATTGATTTCATTAACAACAAAAAAAAAATTGGTTGACTCTCTGAAAAAAGATGTAAGTGTTTGGAAAATATTTCTAATAAATTTCATACAATATAAAACATTATAATTATCAATCCTGCTAAGAATGTGGATGTTGTATCCTCCATAAATCTACAGCTATATCTAATGATTGTTTTTTGTGGAATTTGTATGTAGCAGGCAAATTATACCGTAGTTCTGCTATCACACCACCAGACATATTCCATTCTTTAACTTTCTTTTGTATGTGTGACCTGAAATAAATACAATCATAAGTACCTATAATATATTATAATACTTGTATTAATGTTATTTCCACAAATATGTCCCAACTTTGACATGCTTTTGAATATTACAAAAATAATTATAATGAATTTGAAAATAGTTAAAGTATGACCAAGAAGTGGCAATTTACTCTGAATTTGGGTTTTAATTTCATTGCAGTAATCATCATCATCATCAGCCTATAGACGTCCAATGCGGGACACAGGCCTCCCCCTCACCACATCGACCGGTCCTGTGCAATCTGCATCCAGTGACCTCCAGCGATCCTGACCAGATCGTCGGCCCTGTGGGGGACACGACGACCCCCATGGCTGGCTGGCTGGCCAGATCGTCGGTACTTTGCAGTAATATTTTTAATTAATTAATATGCCCACTAACCTTGTAGAAGATTTGTGTAGAGAATAAACAGTGTTGCAGCTGCATTCAATGCCCATTTGTAAAAACTTTATGTCAATACCAGCATTGTTTTTGGTACCAAATGGTGGATTCATTAATACTGTATCAAATTTATTTTCCCATCTGAAAATAAGAAAAAAAAAATTAGACACTAACATAATTAATTAAGGTTAAAAACAAATCTATAAGTTAGAAGACTGAACATATAATGTGATATATAAAATTCTCGTGTCACGGTGTTCGAACTTGAACTCCTCCGAAACGGCTTGACCGATTTTGTTGAAATTTTTTGTGCTTATCCGGTATCTATGAGAATCGGCCAACATCTATTTTTCATCCCCCTAAATGTTAGGGGTAGTCCACCCCTAATTTTTTTTTTATTTTTTCGACGCAGACGAAGTTGCGTGGGGCAGCTAGTAATGTGATATTAATTAATGAAACACAAATCGGCATACTAAGATACTAAGTGTAATTAATAGTTTTGCAGATAAATATTACCCTTATGTATCAATTCAGTACACAAAATCTTTAAGAATAAGGGTATTTTACCAATTCCATTGTCTACAAAAAGGTACATTATTATTTATTATTAAGAGAGGGGGGGGGGGCGATGGGCACAGGTAGCCCATCAGGTCACTGCGACCCTTACAGATCTATTGTAACCATCCCCCTTACAAATCTGCGCCAAGACTCAGGTCCAGCATGAACTGGACTATTTTCCTGGGGCAGATTCCCTAATATCTTCAGGGAACAAGATATGTCCAAGTTATGTATGACAAAAAGTAACAAGATATGTATGACAAAAAGGTACATACTGAAATAACTTTTGATTTAGAAAATCACATTGCACAATATCAATGTTCTCTATGTCCATATCATCAATATTTTCCAGAAGAATGTCAAGAACTTCTTCATCAATATCTAATGATGTAACCATTCCAGCACCAAGTAATACTGCTCCAATGCTGAGGTTACCTGGACCGCAACCAGCATCTAAGATGAATTTGTCCTCCAAATCTCCATATTGAGTCTAGAAATAAGAATAAGAATTAGTATTTGAAATATGATATCAAAAGCATTGTAGCACTAATTATTTTATGTTCTTAAAGAACTAGATCAAATTGAAGTAAGCTGAAGACGTCATTAAGTTAAAATTTGTTCACATATTTGTGTATTGTTTATTTTTATGCTTACTTGAATTGTATAAAGTGCAACTGCAGCTATGTGTGGTGGTGTTTCATACTGTTCAAATTGTATTTTAGGTTTGACAAATCCTTTTAAATCCTGCAAATGGCCCTCCAAAGTTTTGAGCTTCATCAATGCAGCCATTATCACTTGTTCTCAAAACGGGGTAAAACAGGTAATATTTGATTTCCAAATGAAGAATCTTGTGACACAAAGTAGCCGCAGGACGTTGCGTTGGCTTGCTGGAGGGCTGCTCGATGACTGGTGTTTATCACATTTGCTTCAGGAAGTTGAGGAAAACCCTGCAATATAATATAAATTAATGTATAACAAACTTTTAAATTTTAAATGAAATAAAGAATTACAGATTGTTAGAGACACACTTGAATTAGTTAATAGTATTTCATACTGGTATGAATGGTGTGTTTGTATTGTTGATGTGCACTTACAGCAGTTGCGGAAACGGGTGGAATGGAGCACATAGGAAGCTGACTGACAGGGTTTGGTTGAGTTAATGTAGCCGTTAGGGGAGCGACAGCACCTTGCTTCAAGAGCATCTGTTTCTTCAACTGCAGATCCTCCAATATTTTTCTATTTGTTAGTTCTACAAAATTCAAAAAACAAGTTATTTATTAGTAGCATTTCAAACAAACAACTTTGTGTTTATTTCGTTTTAAATTTTTACATATTTACCTCTTTGAGCATTCGGTTGAGGAAACGCCATCTAATAATCTTATTTAGAGATCTTTTTAAAGAGCAAGGCTACAAAATTGCAGATTGGAACAACGAATTGTAAATTATTGCAGGTTAAGTACGCTTTATAAACATATAGTTATTTCATCTACAATATTGAGCTTGTGAAATGATAATTTTGTACTTTTAATGAATATGTAACTTGAGGATATAGTTCAATTCTGAAATCTGATATTAACAAACCACAACATCCCTATCGAAAATGTTATCACAGTTATGACGTTTGACACGGTTTGACTAATGGCATTGACATTTGAAAGATTGACAGACAGTATCAAATACGATGTGCCGGCAAACGTCACGTCGCCAACATCATGTTGATTTCCGCTTTCACCGGTTTTTTTCCCGAAAATCGGTAACATGTTTTTCCTTGAGGAATGGGGCCGGGTTTTCCCCTTACGAAACAAATACTTGCACACGTTATGGGATGACTAAAGTACTTCATTCTAGATTTCTTGCCTCTCTTTGTATTATTTATTCACAGTAAAAAAATATCATGTCACTATTTATTCAAAATAAAAAAATATGTCACAATCGATTCACTCATTTAACATCAAGTATAGGAGTTAGCTTGGGTCATGGGTGTGATAACTCCACAGACCATACATGGATAATCCAAACAAAACAGCATAATTTTGGGTATTTAAAAAGTAATAACAACAATTAATTTTATATAAAAGCATTTACTTTAAAACAATGTAGGTAATAATATATTTCTGATTCTTGGCAAAACAGTCTCACATAAGCAAGTCAACATTTGGCCTCTCTTATAAAGTAACACATAAGAATAACATGCGCTGCCATAACTCACAATAAAAAACCTAATGTCAGATAAATAAAAAAGATAATTAATAAAAATTATTGTATCTAAATTGCGGTTAGCATTGCATCTCGATTGAGCAATCTTAACATAATTTGCTTTAATAAAATTAATATTTAATCTAAATAAAAGGGAACATTAACATTACTAGAATTGACTCACAATATTAGCAATATATAAAAAAATCTACTGTATCTAATTAACAGTTACTCACAGACACAGATATTCCAGTCCACAATGAGTTTGTGGTTTAGTATCTGATAAAATGTGATAATAAATGCACAACAAAAATAGAAATAATTCATGTTGCCCTTGTCTTTTATGTTTATAAAAATATGTATATAACAATTTAGAAATAATTATAACAGTTTTAATTTTATATAAACAATCTTCAGTTATATTGCACAAGCTCAAAGCTAAAATTATTATGTGCATTTTTATAAATATAATAATATGTATTATGTAATATAATATTGTCACAAATATAACAACAAACCAACAAGTCATTTAATGCCTATTTAAAAATAAGGACCGTTTCTAGTGATAGAAGTCTCCTACAATTCTTTGAGCTTCCGAGAATAGTTTTCATGTACTACAACTTGACTTTCGTAGCGACTACCGTATTGATCGACAGTTATATGACCATTATAATAATTACACATTTAATTATTTTTAATTACGTATTTCATTTATTTTCTACTCTTATAGATTCAGTTTGATTTTATATCACAAATATCTGTTATTTATTTTATGATATGTACATAGTTTTTATTTAGTTTTTAATTTGAGGGAATTTGATACAAAATTGATTGTAAGTTTAATTGATTGCCATATATTTGTCGACCAATATACCCAATTGACACAATATAGCGAATTTACAAAAAAAAAATTAAAGATTTTGAATAATTTACACTTTAGTGTAGTTAAACCTAATGGATATGTCTAATATCGATATGAAAGACTAAAGTTGGTCTAACCAGATACTAAAAACGCTACATTGTGCCTCACACCGACCACACCAATACCATTCGAAGAGTGTTGGTTTGTCACTTAATATTTTCACAGCATAGGAACAAACACATTCTGGACTAAATAAAATCTGAAAATGATAACAACATTTGATTTTTAAAAGACTAGCACGTAATTTTGGCACAACGCTGTGTCCTCTAAGAGCACAGTGGCATCGATGTTGTTCTCTCTAAACAATACATTAAAATTTCTTCCTAGTTGAAAAATAAAAGTTGACCCAAACAGACGCGGGCAGGACTAGGTGATGCTTAATTACTTGGTCAGATTATATTATGGCGATTCAGTTTAACGAGATCAACATTGGATCGCCGCCTCTTAAGCGTGCAAGCTGCCCGTATCTCTTTGACGTGCCTCCTTTAGGGTTTCACAACAGCCCGTTACAACGGACAATAGATTTAGGACAACGTTAATTACATTTCCAATAAATACGAATATAGCAAGCAAAATAGAAATTCAAGCAAAAATTTTAACATTATTTTGTGCCCAATGTGTCATGTTCGATGTATCGTTTCTAATTTTTATTTATGAAACCCTAAAAAACAGCGAACGATTCCATCGTTCACTGCAACATGGACAGCTGCCATTATAATAATAATAATAAAATGCAAAATAATGTATAATAATTTTTTGTGGTAAAATTAAAGTAAATAATAAAAAAAAACTTATTTGAGTAAATAAATTCTCTTGTTCCATTGCTCATTCAGTGCTTTATAGAGCAGAGTGTAAAAATAAGTTGTTGTGTTAGCGACGTCAGCAGACGAAGTGGTCGTCAGAGAGCCGACGCGCGCGAGGTAGGGCTCGCATTAGATGCAGGGGCGCCTCGCATGTACGTTTATTTTTACACCCTGCCACAATGAGTATTATACCTCAACAACACTCTTATCCCAAACAACAGTACATACCTAACACTTTCCCTGTATAAATATATTATATAGTCTTGTAAAAGAAACCTTCGAAACCTCATAGGTCGTTAACACTACGTGAGAAATTACATAAGAGCATTAGGATACATTATATTGCTACGAGTTAACTTATCATTTGGCACTAAATTAACATATTGCATCTCGAGCATTCGTCACAAAGTTATACTTGCGAATTAATTTTAATTTTCAATTTAACATTCCTAATATTACAATAAAATTTTCGTTTTTTTTTTATTAATTTCCTAATAATATACAATTTTTGGGCCGAAACGTTTCACGTTCAATGCGAATGTTTTATGAGCTAATACGAAAACGAAAAATAAAATTTCAAATATTGAGCAAACTTTTGATTCCCCATTACCTTTTTAGTAAATGAAGAAGATTTTAATATCGGGAATGTCTGCTTTCGACTTCAAAAAATTATAATTAGACAAGACGCATTCACGGCAAGTTAAAATTTGGCAAAATTGAGCATTAAAGACTGACTTGGCATCGTAAATATTGGTTGCAGGAGTCCACTAGCTAGGTAGCACTGCGGGGCTACTTACATATCCTAATTCTGGTAACTGTAATTTATCCACATAGGTAGGTACACCGATCCGGTACTGTTCAATGTTACATACAAGCGGCAGTCTACGTAAACGTCAGATCACAGTCACAATAATACATAAGTATAACAATATCATAAACTTAAAACACTCTTTACACATAAATACAGGGTCTTTATAAAACGCTCTCGAAATAAACATTAGTTTTAAATATAACGTTTTGAAATTGAGATCATAAATAAACTTGCACGAGAGAGACAGATAATAAGTGAACAATATAAACATGACTCCATAAATTGCTTTACTATTTTTTAATCTATTTTTATTGACGATTCAGCACAGGAAAGCGATTCAAAGGCGATTCGAGTAAATTTTTTAAAATTTATTATTTAATGAATGGAGAGTGTCTATTAGCTGCCGTTTAAGTGATGAGTGATTTCTTATTGTTTTATTATTTTTGTTTAATTTTTGACAAAAAACACTATAAAAGATCGTTTTTTCTTCGATTATTTTTTTCTTACAGCCTAAATTCACACGTTCAATTTCGTTGTATAGCCGAATAAGTGTGTAATATAAACACGATCAAACAACCACACTCGTGGTATCACTAATGAGTATTTCAGTTTCATCTTTATAAAATTTCTAATGGCAGTACCACTTTATAAATATTTGGCAAAAACATTTTGTTCCTATGATCTGACATTACATTTTGTAAATATCCGTACAAGAAGTACAAAACAGTATAAACGACTATAATTATATTGTATATTTGATATGACTTCATTCAGCGCGGCGTCACGTAACGAGGACTGTTCAAAAGAACTTTAATTTACGATCGCGGACTTCACTTGTTCATCGATTCAATTTACTAACTACGTTTATTAACAACTCGATTTATAATATTATTAAAAAAAAAAATATATGTTTACAAATAATAGTTATTGCTTTTTATCTGATATGATAAATACATCATCGTTCAGTAGCGGTCGCCGGAGCGCGCACTTCCATTTCTTCACTTCACTTTCCAATATCATACTTTCTGTATAATTACGTAATAACTCTTATATTTATAGTTAAAAAATATGACTGTTTTATATCCATCACGATCACAGCTTTCCAAAGACTTTACATTATTCCAACCTGACCACTCCAAAATAAATTCTTTATTATTACACCTATAAAACGAAATGACTAAATAAGTCTACATTAGCTCTAAAATTATGCCATTTCTGATATATTTATTCAGTTTGCGATTGCAACGGTCCCTCGTACGGCATTCACCATGCCTCAATACAAACACTAACGCAACAAGACGTCGCCTCGACGACTCCACTCCAGAACAAACTCAAACATGAACAGAGAAACGGGCGCCCCCGTCTCACCTTATACAGAAACGAAGCGGCAGTGATTGCGAGAATTCGTGCAATAGAACCTAACTACAAAACACGTCTTAGGAACCTGATAAATTATTGCTAGAGCTTCGGGCGCTCCCCTCCCCTCTCTCCTCCCGTACACCTCCCTCCCCCCCTCACCCCCCGGACCAGGACGCGTCCCCGGCGTCGCCGGCGGACACATAACGCGTCCCCGGCGTCGCCGGCGGACACATAACGAGATAAAAATCTTATCAGTAGCCAATAGAAAAATATCACCTAAATAAATATTATGAACATTTGCCACGGACGCGAGGTCGCCGCCGTATATAAATCTCTGAGCCGCACGGGCCTCTAGGGTTCCTCCATATTTGGTAAACAATAACAGCATCATCGTGTGTAGTGTGCGGGTGTGCGAGTGTGTGCGGACGCTCACTGCGGCTCCCCCCCGGCCCCCGCGCCGCCCCGCTCCTCGCTGTCCGCGCGCCCCGCCCCGCTGCCGCCCGCACCCTTCGACGACTCACTGCACCACAAAATGTACCATTTGACAATTATATTGGATAAAAGAATAAAAGAATTTTAACGAGGTTAAATCAAAATTCTAAATGAAAGGTTGTTATCGACCTTCTATGGCATTGCAGAGCAACATGAACGACAATAACGGCTTATCTGGTGGGCTTACGGTCCTTGTTTCTTTTTCTAGCAATAATTTAACAATAAATCTACAAGCTGTAATCCAAAAGGAAAAAATGTAAGTAGATGTTGATGTAGCGTCATAAGTGTATACTTACAAGTTGGAATAGGAAGCGTGTGCGAGCGGCGCGTCGTCGCAGAGCGGCGGGCGAGTGGCCGCGCTCAGCAGGTAGTTGGTCGAATCACTGAAACAGTTCGAAAGCCTACTTCAAATTGTATTACTGTCTCGAACTACAACAAACGGCTCTTTTGTATTCAGGTACATACGAGTACTTAAAATCCAAAGTCAAAATGTTCTATCTCACTTTCACGCAGTAAACATTATATATTATGAATGTACCTATATGTTTATTTTTTATTGTATGCATTTTCTTAGTATTTAACACTAATACCGCTACAAATGTTGTATAATTTATGTATGTTTATCTGTATCTTCCTAAGTCTATGGTCTTGATATAAATGCAATATTATAAAAGTGTATATTTAATTTTGTCAAAATATAAAAATTTACTTCTTCTATTGATACCACCTTCCTAGCAAACTTACTTTTTACACATTTATAATTGGTTGCCTGGAAGAGATCGCTTTAAGCGATGAGGCCGCCCATTGTAACACTTTACTGTACTGTTTTTTTATGTGTTACTTTTGCATGTTTTGTGGTGTTCAATAAAAAGTTTCTATTCTACTTAGTATCTAAGGAATAAAAAATATTCGAACCATACGACAGCGTAAGTATGGTCTTTATAAAACACCTTCCGTGAGTTTCGTCCATTATGCCGCAAGGCCAAGGCAATGGGGAAAAATGTTTGATTTTACATGATTGTATTTGTACAAAAATATTTTCTTGGTCATTGATCAAAGGACCGGTAAGACCTTTGGAAGGGCAAATTGGATGTCGTAACTAATGATGATCACACACTTAAGTTAGTTGCACTCATTGAATCATTAAATTTTGTAGAAAATTACAAAAATAGCTAAAGCAAAAGCACATCTTTATATTCTTAACTATATAACCATGTGTATTTATTTATGAATCAGCACTATTCGATGGAAACTGCAAATTGTGAATAATCGAATTCCAACAAATCTGATATGTAACAAATAAGAGATAGCCTAATGTTTTATAACATTAGAAACACCATTAGTTGTTCTATAACATCATTTACTTATTTCATGTTATTCAACAAATTTCTCTAATGGCGTAATATAATAAAGATGTTATATCTCCAGTTATTAAGATTCCAATTCGTACACAAAGAGATGATAATGAAACAGACGTTCAATAACAGCACGCCAAGAGTTAATTGAAAATCAAACATTCCAAATGTTACTTGAGGTATCAGACCAATCTATGCAATCCTCATTCTGAGACCAAAGCTTAAAAAAATATATGTAGAAACCTTGTAACAGGGAACCTAGGTCGTCCTTACACTGTATTTTTAATGTATATTTTGTGGTTAATAAAAAAAATATATTCTATTCCTTACTAGGATACATGAGCGATAGCAACTAACTATCTGTCAAACTAAAAGCTAAACATTGCATTTTTTTTATCATTTTATTTATACGCAATGTTTGGTTCCGTAATTATTCACTCAACTGCGAACGTCACTTTTCGCTAGATGGCTAAACTGGGGGGACTTCGTTCGGAATCACTACCGAGTTTGAGCCTCTTTTTAAAAGCATTTTTTTTTAAAGAAATTTAATTTAGATTTTTAATTAAACCTTATATTTTTGTAAATCTTTATTATTAAATGACGCTGATCATGTATTTTCAACGAAAATATTATATGATCTCCGTAAAATATAAGACAATTAAAAAATGTAAACAAAAAAGGTTTTAGAACTGTGCTCAATTTTGGCTCCTGCCACAGACTTGGCAAAAGTAAACAAACCAATTTTATTGCCGATCCCAGTTGAGTGGTTATGCAACGTTGCCTAATTATAATTTTTCAGATTACAATGTATTTTTTTTACAATTTACTATATTCGGCTTTGAATTGAACAACGAAAACATAAAGGTTCATTGTTAAAACTACGGAACCCTAAAAAGCTAAACTAAGCCACCGTAAAGTATATGAATGAAAATGTCACCTTGCCGTCCTCATCCGTAGCGCGGCGCAGTTCTCCTTGCACTTGTAGGCGAGCACCTGCTTGATGCGGCTCACCTCCACCTCCGGGAACTTCTGGCTCACGTACGAGATGAGGGCGTGCACGCGGCGACGGTCTAACGGAGGCTTCGTTGGACGGGACTCCTGGAACATGGCGCAACCTATCACTATTGGATCTACAATCTATACTAATATTATAAAGAGTTTGTTTGTTTGAACGTGCTAATCTCAGAAACTACTGGTCCGATTTGAAAAATTATTTCAGTGTTAGATAGTCCATTTATCGAGGAAGGCTATATGCTATATTATACCCCTCTGTGACGCATACGAAGTTGCGCGGGCCAACTAAACATTTATAATACAATAGCGGATTAGTATAACTTTTTTCTGCGTCACAAACAGAGGCAGCAGTTGCGATGTAAGCTGTTCTTATTTACGATATCAAATCACGCTTGTATTATACATTCAAACCTTCCTCTTGAATTACTCTTCAAATCCATTACATAGTTTTAAAGGTTTAAGCATACATAGGGAATAATAGGAATAGAGAAACCGCGTCAAGCGACTTCATTTTATATCATGTACTATTATAGTGTTTAGGCCAAACAGTACACAAGATTGCAAGACTAAACGATGTGACGAATAAGATTTTTTTTTAGTATTCTTTACAGTAACTTTCGTTGCACTCTCCGATAAGGTAAGTATCTATTTTCATTGTACTCACACATTAAATTACTATTACATTGACTTATTTTAGTAATATGTTTATTCACTTCACCTAAATTGTAATATTTGTACGGTTGCACATTTTAAAATAACAGAATATACTTATTTGAAGGAATCAACTAAATTATAGGAATTATTATTCATCTTTATTTCACTTCCTTATCAAATATTAATCTGTGTTATGATTTACGATTCATTTTAGGATACGTTCTCAAAGGTCATTAGACATGTGACTTGATAAGGTATCCTTCTTATTAGTAGTGCTAAAGTCTAAACAATTAAGTAATCTTACAAACTCAGTATCCCATCAAGCCAGCGCCCCATATTGGAAATACATAACTTCAAAATGTTTAAGCGATCGTCAATGTTTAAGTTTATATAAGACGTTTCTCTTCAGTATAATACTATTGAATACGTAAAGTACCTGTCCAGCTCTCGACCAGCGCTGGCCCGTAACGGAACAAGTGGCGAGCTCTATGGGTGAGAACAACGCGGCTGCTAAACCTCGCGTCACCTTCCGATAGTCGCCCCATTTCACACCGCGTAGAAGTTCCTCTCGGATCTCGACGCCTTCGCCCAATTTTATCTAACAATTTAAAAATAGTAATCTTTATAAACACTAACTTGCAAACAAAGATATAAAGGGAAATATTCTAGGCCGAGTAGGCAGACGATTTCGTTGGCATTGCACCAAGTATTACGGGTCTTTGTGGATTTAGTGCTCATTTTCATCAATTTGCAGTCTTACTCTATAGTTCGCTCCACACGTTTGCTTGTGGGATAAGAACATCAATTGTGTTGAGAAATTTACATTGACCTTGTTACATTTTAAAATGTAATTCTCGTAAAATTACCTATAATAATAAGTGGGCGTGGATGCGCAACTACGCCATATCACTAAGGCTAGTCTAATCAATGACGTTTATTGCGAACAGTTTTTTCCTGTAAAGTATTGTACCCAGATAACCTAAGCAAGCGATAAAAGCATATATAAAAGAAACACTCACGATATAAAATCTGTTGACTACTTAGCAACTGGCCATAGCTTGTGACACCATATCAGATTGTAGATAAACCTAAATTAAGTAACCTTGACTTTTGGCTATAGGCTTATAAAAATTGCTACTTTTGTGCGTCAGATACAAAAGTTGTTTTAATTTATGAATAAGATACTAGTGAAAAACTGTTAAAAGTAATTGTTTTCACAACATGAATTATTGAAGTTAAAATTTACATACGGAACGAACAGTCACGTAGAGGAACTATTTTATTGGAATTACATTAGAAACATGTTGTTTCAATCATTTCCCAATTGCGTCTCAAAATGTAATAGTACGCACAATTACCTTTACTAACAAGTGATTTTAAGTTGTAAAAGTAATTTTAGAATACTATGAAAACTAATGACAACGATATGAAAGTATTGACGCAGATATTAGTATTGTGAATATTACTCACAAGCCTAGGTGCAGTGGTGCCCCCTCTTTCGTTTTCTCTCTTGAACACGAAGGGTAGGGCTCGCCGATGTTGTTCTAACCAGACTGCATCAGGCACCGGTCGGTTTCGTCTCCCGTCCCATCTCCCCAATGCCACACCAGCATCCGCAAATAAAACCACTTACGATTATTTTATACGAAATAGTTATTAGAAACCCGTAACCATTGTACAAGATGTAAAGTGTTCTGGTGTTGTAAAATGTGTACCTTTTTAAACCATTCATCTAACAGTAAGGGGATTTTTTGGTTTTTGAATACAAAGAAAATAAAAAACAGTGCAACATTGATAAAAATTCATAAACAAAACTTGTGGTAATGATGAATGAAACATTACTCATCAATTTATCAGTGCATGTTTCCCATGAATCACAGTTTTTGGGTTTTTTGTATCTTCCTTTTGAAAACATGTGTATGTGTCTGTTCATACACCAGAATATACGGTGTCAGCCTGATAAAAGTCCCCATTTCGTTTATTTTTTCCGTATCTATCATGGATTTTATAATCTCAGTCAAATGTGCAAATAAATAACTAAATTCTGGCTGTTTATGTAATCTTTAAAATGAGAACCACATTACAAGGTGTTCTGTCAAGTCTCAATCATATTAAACACAAAGACACCAAACTATTAAAATTTGTTAATGTAATTTGATCATTTATATTACAATTACTTTAAACCACAATTATAGTAAACCATACACTAATTGTGGTGGGTTTGTTCTCTACCTATCTTCGAACAACACAATTACAAAAGACATCCAAATACAGTGTTTTCCATGTATGAACGGTGTCATAGTTAAAATTATTCATGTATTCACGTCTGAGGGTTTGTCACCAATTTGAAAAAGAATCTGATAGGAATATTTGTGAATATTATTTTTTAAGACTAGTTCTATTTTTTTATCAATAATAAGATAATGGTTTACTTGCAGTCATTTATTTTTCCGCTAATTAATAAAAAATGTTTACTGTTGACGAATACATTTAATATTAATAGAAAGCAAAATCGAACCTTAAATCAAATGATAATAAAGGCTAAATAAAAGGGATCCAAAATAAAAAAAATATGTCATAGCCAGTTCACAGTATTTTTGAAGTACGAAGCAAAATAGGTAGATTAAAGGTATTTGAAAAACTTTATATATCTTATTCTATTCAGCCGTTTCAATATAAAAATATTACAAACTATTAAAATAAAAAATTGTCAAAAAATTAAGCCATTCAAAGTATAGCCTATTTAAATCTAAAACATAAAATTATATAAGGCTCAGTTTTAATATATTTAGCATCGAAGAGATTCCATTTCTCTACATTCATTTAAAACTATGTAAATGATGAAAGCTGCCCTAAAATTAGTAATTGGCATAAAATTATTGCAAGAAAAATGTGCTTTTATACATAGATAAAAACGTTATCCTTAATAATTCTTAAAAGCGATTAATTTTAAGAGTAATAATTATTGCAATCCGATTTCGTATTAATAAAGATTAAACATTTTTTTGTTTAAATAAATGCAAGATACAAATTTTCGAGATCATGAATTAGATATCTTAAATAACATGAGATCACACAATTTCTTTTCATATTTTCCTTCACATTATAACTATTTTTTCGTAATTCACAACCCTAATCAAACTTTTGAAAAGTGTCCCATACTAAATGATTTATTATAAAATGACTAGAACAGCTTCGTTCATGGCAATCGTTTTTTTTTCTTATCAAAAAATCAAGCTTACAAAATGTGATAGGTACAACCAACTGCTAAACGTGAAACTTTTCCGACACTGGGCTTGAAAATACAGGGTGGCGCAATAGAACGTGCATATTGCATCATCTTTTTTTGCGGGGTAGAAGGGGCGTGGGCGGGGGGAGACCGATATCGTTGGGTAGCGCGGTTCATAAAGTTTTAGTCACTATGAGTCACTTCGACGGGAAGCGTGCGCGCATTTTACGAAAACTCTCGTTCGTACGTAGTTGTCAGGCGACTATTTTGTTCTGAGTATGGTGTACGGCAAATTAGGGAGGCTCCGAGTGCTAATTTAATTAAAATCTGGATAAAGCGTTTTGAAGAGACTGGATCGACGTTTAAACCACACGCGAAAGGTCGTCCACGCACATCTAGGACCGAAGACAATATTGAGAGTGTTAAGCAGTCGGTACGAGAAGATCCACAAATGTCTACTCGCAAGAGATCGTCTGTCCTAAACATATCGCGACGAAGTTTGCAACGAATTTTAAACTTGGATCTTAAATTGCATCCATACAAGCTGCAATTAACTCAAGAATTGAAAGACTCTGACTTCATAGCACGGCTCACATTTGCTAATGAAATGCTCAATCGGTTTTCAAATTTTGAAAACATCCTTTTCCCTGATGAGGCACATTTTCATATGAATGGGTTCGTAAACCGCCAAAATTGTCGTTATTGGGATAGTGAAAATCCCAGACTCAAACATCAAAAACCGTTACATAGCCCTAAAGTGACAGTTTGGGCCGCAATATCTGCCAAAGGAATAATTGGTCCTTATTTTTTTGAAAACGCACGGGGGCAAAACATCACTGTTAATACCGAACGCTATGTTGCGATGTTGGAAGGTTTTTTGGCCCCAGAACTTGAAAATTCAAGAATAAAGAACTCTAGGACTTGGTTCCAACAAGCCGGAGCTACCAGTCACACATCAAATGACTCCATGGCGGTTGTGAAGCAGATGTTCCCTGGCAAACTGATTTCGAAAAGAGGTGATATCCCATGGCCTCCGCGCAGTCCAGACTTGACGCCTCCTGACTTTTTTTTGTGGGGATACCTCAAACACAAAGTCTACACCAATAATCCGAGAAACATCAGTCAGCTCAAGGAGAATATTCGTGGTGAAATGGCAGCAATCACACCAGCACTACTTAAGAAAGTTTTCGGTAATTTCCGTTTGCGGTTAGAGGAGTGCCAACGTAGAGAGGGTCATCATTTAGATGATGTCATTTTTAAAAAATAAACTTCAGTTATCACTTAATAATTGCTTAGTTTTATTTTAACTATACCTTTTGTATTTATTTTTTAATAATTATTTTAAAAATGCACGTTCTATTGCGCCACCCTGTATTATTTTATGGCAGCATAAAAAAATACAACATTTCTTTAAATAAATAACGTCTTTGTTGTTTAAAAACAGTATTCATTTTCACGGTAGTTTATTTCGTATTTGAATCGTATAATATCCTGAAAACGAACCTACCGATTATTATCGGATGAATGAAGACCAAATTCCGATTATTATTTTATTCTGGGAACTTTAACTCATCAAGTTTTTTCTATCGTTGGTTACCTACCTACGCCCTTATAATAGGAGTTCTTTAAAGAACCTCAAATTTCATAATTGCTTGTTATGTTTTTGTGTACCACCGTAAAGTATGTTATAATGAATTTGGCCATCATTCAATAAAATGTAAAAAATATAACCTGTTATGTACAATGCGTAAGAGAATGTGAGCTCACTTCACTTTAATCAGATGCTTGAAAAACTCCAGTTCCTTGAAAACTACAACCCTAATTAAAGTTGTGACTACCGTCAAATTCACGAGGGTAATTGAAAATATCTGACTAACCAAACGGGTCATTGCTCTCACATTATTTATTTTTATTGCATTGTTTGGTAAAGTTTGGTTTTAATAATATAACTTTTATTTTCTGTGTGTGTGACAGTTCTATACATAAAAATATTTTGCATCTACAATTTTCGATTAAGAAGCATTCACTTACACATTGCACAATAATGATTCTAACTATTGTTTTCAACGTTATTAATAAAATTGTATATTTAACGAATTTGAAATAATCACATTGTTTCATTATATTTCAATATTTATACAAACTATAACCGGGAGCCGTCTTTTATTCAACAACAACAGTGTGTAAAGATAAATCTATTGTGTATAAAAATATCAACTATTGTAAGTTAACTCGAGACTATGCACCTCTTTATATAATATTTTGACATAGACTCGAGCATTCGACAAAAAAATCGGTCGTAATCGAAATTCTACATCGCACTGTTGGTAAAAAAACATACTCTATTAGGAAAATACACTAGTTTATTTATCAATGCGATGAAGAATTTCGATCTCATGTGGATAACGTGTATAATGTATGTGTATTGTATAATAATAATGTAATCAGTATAATATAACCTATATGTAATAATAATATGTATGTAAAATGAGCACCGGTAGCAACATATGCTTTAACAACGATCAGTCTATTGTCATAAAGGAAGATGCTAGGGCGTGCACTTAACGAGCTCAACTAACAGCTTTGTTTGCACTCGTTACTCATGTTTATTCTCGTGAAGCGAAATACATTTTCAATGCATCGGTTTATTTTTCCCTATTTTCGACATGTCGCACGATTGAATCATGTGCAAATAAACGATATACTACGTGACTCTTTACTTTTCTTGTTAAATAAACTGAGCAGAATTGAAGTATCACTAAACTGAAAGATCTGAGTTATGGAGCTCGTTAAGTAGGCACACAACTAGCAGTCGGTATATCTTAGAAAGGCACACAATAAGCGGAGAAATGTGACGGCAGATGGGCCCCCGGCGACACTCCGATCACAGACTAGATACATCTACTTGACAGTCTTTATTACGACTCAAAAGCCACATGTTAAGATTACGCTACGCGAAGAAACGTAGTGTCGCGTCTGTCGAACAAACATTTTCTTTTTGTTTTCAAAGACATTAGACTGTTTATAATTATAATGGCGATAATCAATATAAAAAGATAGTTAGTCGATCGGATGCGACGCGACGTGTATTCGCGAGCGTGCGTGCGTGCTTGCGGAGAGAGCGCGCGGGAGAGAGGAGGGTTCTATTGGAAGTGGTGCGCGGGCCGCAGCGCGGGCAGCGGCGGCGGCGGCGGCTTCGCGTGATGCCGCGAGGGCGGGTGCTGCGCCAGCGTGTGGCGGCGCAAGTACAGCGGCGTCTTGAAGCTGCGGCCGCAGGTGGTGCACACGACGGGCTGCGCCTCGTGGATCAGCCGCACGTGCTGGCGCAGGTTGGACGCGTTGCTGTAGCGGCGGCCGCACAGCGCGCACTGCACGCCGCCGCCCCCCGCGCCGCCCCCCGCCGCGCCTGCCCCACCCGCTGCCAACAACACCCACTGAGCACTGCGCCGCCCGACACCCGTCCTGCCGTCCGCCCTGCCCGCTTCGAACGCACTCAAATGCTAATAATTTCTCTCCTATCCTCCCGATAACACATTTTGAAATTTCATTATGATAGTGTTTTCTCATGAAATCTCCAATTATAACAAAGTAGATCTCCCTCTGTCTTTCCCGTCTTTTCTAATTAGGCGAGTTCATTAGCATTTGAAGTGTGCGATAGTTTGAAGTTGTGTCGGTTGTGATGTAAGGGCGCGGGCGGACGGCGGCGGTGCGGCGGAGGAGTCGTCGCGACACCCGCGCTCCTAGCCACCCTCGCAGTAAGGACCGCGCGCGCTCTCTGTTACCGATTGTAAGTAATAAGTGCCAAACGGAGGTAGGTACGCCGGGGGCGCGGCTGTCCGAGTCGACGTGTGCGTGTGATCATGAAATGATTAAATTTAAATATTTACCTTCGCTGTTTTCGTCCCGAAGTTCTGGAGTGATTCCGGCCATGAGATCTATGTTTCCTGTTAAAAGAAGAACGAAATTAATAAATAAATCATAAAGAAAATATTTTTTCAATTAGTAAACATAATTAGTTAGTTCAAAAATATATACCTTGTAAGGCGGCGAATGGATTCGCAAGTGCGTTATTTTCTGTGTAGTACATGTGTGGAAAATTGGAACGTTCTTCATCACTAGCCTCTTGTTCCATGACTTCCATTTTTGGTTCTAGGAGATCGGATGCTGCAAAGTCTTGACTTTTTTCATTTTTATCGGGATCACCAGGATCCATGAGAATTTCATTTTCTTCATTTTTCACATCTGGAGTTTCGAGATCAGTTTTGACTCTTAAGGGGGGCTGCTTACAAATTTCCCTATAGTCATCATTGTTAGACCAAATATGACTAGAAGTTTGAAAAGGAGTATCATCATTGAGATTGTTTCTGGCAACATCGGGAGAATTCCTAGAAGATTGACGAGCGGTAACATCTTGGTCTTCATTTGAAGCTGTTTCGACATTTTGGCTTGCAGCTTTGGAAGAGGTAGACTGTGACGGCTTGGCGCTGAGCAAATTACGTAATTGAGAAGGGGGTGACTTTCGATTAGTTTTCTGAAAATAAATTATAATCAACAAACATTTACTACAATCCTTATTATAACAAAGAGGTAAAAAAACATACTTTATCGTTGTGTTGAGAACAATCTGTGAGGCCGCGAATTTGTAGTGCATCGGCAGTACGTAGAAATGCGCTTAGTTGTGCCTCCGCAATGTTCACCTGACCGACGTACATAAACTGTAATAGTGCCCGAATGTGCGACACTTCGCAGTCCCGCATAAATATTATCGGATGAGGGCATGGGTTATTCTGCAACAAAGTATAATTCTTAACATCAAAATAAACATTTGTAGTTTTCGTTTTTAGTTACCTTGAGAAAATTGTTAAAATGATTATTTCATCAAAATTTGGCTAGACTAGACTGTATAATAAGCGTATTTGAATATTAATATGTCTATAGCACAAGGCTATAATAATCATAAAACTTGTAATTTTAATAATTCATGGAATTGCAAAACTGCACTTTTGTGGTCAAAACTAAAATGCATTTTAAACTGTTTTACATTCAGACATTGATTTAAAAACGTTAAGAAGACACATTATTGTATTGAAAACATATTATTATTTTATCAGTTATACTCCACAATGTTTAAGACCAAAGTAACATGTCCACTATCATAGGGCGAGTGATAAATTTATGGAACACATTAACAGATGTACCTATTTTGTATAGTACTGTATTATCAATATAGAAATGCTTCATTTGAATTGAGAATGATAATATGTGCATCGAAAGTGACTCTTCTAATATTATGTTTAAATATATCAAAGGTTATTTAAGAATCTGAGATTTTTTTTTTAAATAACTTTTAATTATTTCACATAAATTATATACATTTGAATTTTTAGCATTGAAGGTTTTTTGACACAAATATTTTAATTTCATAAATTTGGCAATATAGTGTAAATTGAGCAATATAAAAATTAATTAGTCTCTCCCTAGTCCAAAGAAATAATAAATATTACTATAACTATTTTAAATTATTGCATGTAAGATGTCCATTGTTTTACACAACTTTGAAAGCAATAAATATTTCAAAGGAGCTAATTGATACTAATGCAACAAGACTGCTCTGCCTTTTTAAGGCTGTATAGGCAGACAAGTTTAGGGCCAATTAATGATAAGTGGTCATTATCACTCATGGTCCACACTCCACAGTAAAGTCAGGAAACACCACAGAGGTATAAATGTTTTTAAAGATAATTAATTCCTTATTTTCTTAACAATAAGACCCAATATCATAATACCCTATTGCTTAATCAGTTATCAATACATTTATTTAGATAATGACAAACAAGTTAGTAACTCAATATTATTATTGTTATAATATGTATAGACAAACTAAAGAGCATTTGATAGGAAAATAAGTTGCCGGGAAGTATTGCTAACATGTGTACAGTAAAATGTTAGTAAATAAATTGAGAAATGGTAATACTTTAATTGAATTATCTATTACACAACTGTGAAGTTGCATTAGGTAATAACACGCAATATTAGAATTTTATAGTATTTTTATACTTTAATCTAGATATTATTATTTTAATTTAAAAAAAAATATAATGTAGCTTTTTTAAGATCTTTAAATTTTAAATTGAAGTTTATTTTATTATCTATACTTTTTATCAACAAATTATTTGGTGTATTTTTTTATATGCTTTCAAATAATTGTTTTATCTTTTTCCTAATTATTATCTTGGTTCCACTTTTTTAAACGGTTTTATTTAGCTCACCCCGTTTGTTTTATTATTTATTTTTAAAATACATAATAAGATGTAATAATAATAATAAATTTAAGAAAAACCATAAAATTTATATTTCTCAATTTTTTTTTTGCTGGAATTAAACAAATGCATCATTTAGCAATCATTTTTTACAATCTGAATCACGAGAATGCATTCAAATAAGAATATGAAAGAGAGCATGATATTCATGGCTTCTTATATTTTCCTATAAGCACATGAGTTTTATAGGTTTTTCTATGTAATAGGTTAATTTAATAGTACAATTATTTTTTATCTGCATTATAAATGAGTTAAATTGGTAAAATAAAGATGCTTAAATTAAAAATGCCAATCTAGTATGTAATGAATGAATAAGTAAATCTGCTTTCCTTATAAAACTATTATCACACAACTCATGTTTTAAAGTTTAAAAAAAACATGGATATTTTTATGAGATAAATAACTCTAATTGGTTGGGAATAATTAGTATTTAAAATTTTTGTTTACACTTTTAATATGATATTGATAAAGATTCAGTGAAATTCTAAAAAAGAAAGCTATTCTTTGGTTTATTGACTTTTTTTATGTATTAGATAATTAAAATTAATTTAATTTCCCTTAAATTTGTATTTCTTTACAAATAATTACTAGAGAATAGATTACATACTTCATTTATACTTTCCAAGTAAAATATACCTAAGAGCTATAAAAAAGCTATATTTCAGCATTGTATTGTATTTAGCAATGTTTGTTATTAGACAATGCCAAGAACAATATTTTTTTTTCTCTTTTTTACAGCATTTTTAATTTGTAAACAATACAAAATGTTTTCCCTAAAATAGTTTAGAGACATTTCATATGTGACTAAATGCAGTTTTTACTGTTAAACATTCTAAAGCTAAATTCAGATTTCAAAATATCACTATAAAACCTTGCATTCCAATGTAAAGCTTTTAGAACACAATCACATTTTTCATAGTGCCCCAGATGCAATTATTACAAAATATTTTCACAACAAAAAATAAGCAAACAGTCATTAGCATGCATTTAATGATCATCCAAATGCATAAGGAATTCATTATCTGCTTTCCAGGCGCAAATGTAATCTATAAACCCAATGGTAATGAGTTAATTAGAAATTGTGAAACAGAATTTTAAAGTAGGTACAAATAAATGAAATCACGAGTACTTAACCGGAACGCGAGACATGGCATTTGTAAGTAGATCAAGTGTTTTATACATAACAACTTTCACTAGAGTCATTGTAATGGTGACACATCAAAGTGTGGGGACTGGAAGATCGACTTACTTTAAATAACTCCTTGAAATAAGGACTACAAGCCGAAAGCACCACTTTGTGGGCCTCCAGCCTGTGTCCCTCGCACGCCAGGGTGACATCCACGAAGTCCTCATCATCGCGGAGTGCCTCGAATTGAGATGTTATATTTGCTTGAAAATTGTTCCATCTCAAACAAAATTGCTGGTCGCCACCCACTTCTGAACCTTCCATTACTTATAGACATAACTCGATATACCTGCTCATTTAATTGCTTGATAAGAATAATTAATTATTGAAAATAAATATATCACAGTAACTTGCAATTTCAGTCGCCGTCTGGCCGAAAATCCTATGAAAGAAAACAATCAATAAAATCTTGTACCAATATAAGAAAAATAAAACATTTTAATTTGTCATTTCAACAGTACATTCACTTCAACGTTTCGTTTTACGCTACGATTCGATACCGGTTTTTAAATAAAACGTGGAAATGGGGAGAACATCATTTGAGTGCTGGTATCCCAGAAAGTTAAGAAGTATCTTAGAAAATAAAAGATGCGAAGTCCAAAAAAAAGAAGAAAAAAAAAAAAATTTCATCATGTGCCTTTTATATCATTTTAAATTAAAAAGTTAAAAGCCACTCTTCGTGAGTCTCACTCGTAGTTTCAATAAAATAAATCTAATAGTTCTAGTAATGAGTAATGACCACTATGTTCGATCAAGATAGATTGATAAAATGATAGATTTTATTATTAGATGCAGCTTCTGTGTTTTTTTCAGAACCCAGCACGGGGTTATGAGGGACGGCGCGTTACGCCCACGGCGCTCTTTCCCGTCGCGCCGCTCCCGCAGCTTCTGTGTGAAAATTCAAACAAACTGCTGCTATTGATTTACATTTTACGAGTAGATTTACTAGGGAGTTCCTGGTAACCCTCATATCGATAACGCTTTTGGATATTTTGGTCACGTAGCCATTGGCCACTATATACAACGAACAAAAAAAAATACTTTGCCCAATCTTTTTTCCTTAAATATTTAATATTGCAAATTATAAAGAACTGTACTAGCGATGGGTCGTTATCGGTTTTTGAGATAACGTAACGTAAGCGTTATGTGATTTCCAATAACTAGTTTCTTAACTAGTGATTTTTATAACTAGTTATTTTCACAACGTTCTGAAGCAAACGTGATAATTGTAACGTAAAATCGTTGCGATCCTTTTTTTTAGGCGCGTTTTACATTACTCGTTTTACTCCTTTACGTTGTCAAAGCTATGTATAAGGTGGTCAATGTAAAACGTCGTTTTCATCTTGTCATTACGAATATTGTAAAACCAGTGATTTTGCGTGAGTAGTGAAAGTAGCCAAACATCGACGCTATGCCTTAAACATAAGAGTGAATTCGATTTAACTTTATGGCGTTGTGATTAAAAGAGTTATTGAAGACTGATGCCTATTTCGATCGTTTAAATGGCGTTATGAATATCACTAGTTTTTGTTGTAGTGGAAAACGAGTGATCACTGTTCGAGCTCGTAACTGCATATATAACCAGTTATGGTTAATAACGCCCATCGCTAAACTGTACATAACCACTCAACTGGGAACGTCACTATTCGCTAGATAGCGAAACTGGGGACTTTGTTCGGAATCAATACCGTGTTTGAGCCCCTTTTTAAAAACATTTTTTTCCAATAATTTTTAATTATGATTTTTAATTAAACCTTATGTTTTTGTAAATCTTTATTACTAAACGACGCTGTATTGCATTTTCAGCGAAAATATATCATCTCCGTAAAATATGAGACGATTAAAAAATTTAAACAAAACAAGTTTTGGAACTGTGCTCAATTTTGGCTCCTGCCACAGATTTGGCAAAAGTAAACAATCCAATTTGGTTTCCGATCCCAGTTGAGTGGATAAGTTATAATTTATTTATTTCATAAAACACTTATTATTTATTTAAGTATGAACAAGAAAAGTATATAAAAGTATTTTATTTATTTTTTTCAATTTTAAATAACACCTATTTAACTTTCCTTAAAAAAATTATAGTGCTTGGTCACCTTCCACCATTTCTTTCAAGCTTAATAATTCAAATTGTCCGGTGCCCTTTGTTTCGGTTCTGATCATTTCATCCAAACTCCTAAAGTTTCCAGGATCTATTAGACACACAATGTTGGCAGTACCAGATTCCCATTGTTCATCTTCAACCGTTGTAGCCAGTTTGACAACCTTGTCTTTTGTCTTCCTAGCATCTTTACCAGTCAACAGTATTCTAACTCTCATTTGAGCTCTTTCAATGGGAATCTCATTCTTTAGAACTTGTATCACATCTAAAGCTTGTTGTTTTGCATTTTTATTTACATTCACAGAGAAATGAACATCTTTCATTGCTTTTTCTATAATAGAAACAGGGTATGGTCTTTTTGTTTCTGGATTGACACATTTGTCCGCTACTGTTGTTGCAATATCTTTAAATAGAGTTTCAATTTGTGAGTGCCTTTCTTTGTCGGAAACCTGTAACTCGCCTTTCTCAAGAATTTCTTTACATATACCAGTTTGATTTTCTGTTGCAAATATTTTTACTAAATCTTCTTTCTTAGCAACTTGTCCTTTAGATACATTTGTGAATACAGTATGTGTCTGAAGAACCTCATCTATATCTTTTTCCCTGTAATCAAAAACTTTTATTAGCTATAACTAGTATGTACCAACGAAATCCAAGGTATAAACAATGTCTAAACAGTCTTAGTTCAATATTCATTAACAGTCATTGAAAAAAGGTGAAGATAGGTTCTGAAAGGGTGTTTAAGAAATATAATATTAATCCGAAGTTACTCTTGAAAATGAAGATTTAAAATCTTACAATTTGTTACGCCAAGACAGCACTTTATTCTTGTAGCAGGCGATTTCAAATCTTTTCCCACCTTTCTTCAGTCGTACTATAGCCACATTTGTGAGTCGAATTTGATTCGTAGGTGTGAATATCTTGGACATTGTTACGACATTAAATTACGAATTTACAAGGAAAAAAGAATAATTGTTAATTGTTTAGAATTTTTGTTTTTGGTTTCTTGTTTTTACCATATTCTCTAAGGTTCTTGAGATGAAAATTGCAATTTTTTATACAAAACTCAAGAAAAATGGACAACCACAACAATAATACGTTTTTTTCTGTCAAGGAATGTCAGATGTCTACACTAGGTACTGATTTCTGTTTTAACACCTAATATTGAAAGAAATAACAATAGTAGCCAGACCGCTCGAGGCGCTAAGCAGTCGAAATTTAGAACTAAAAATAAAAAACTGGATGAATTGCCGCAGACCCCTGTTTCTAATAGGGTGGAAGGCGTAGATGTTCGACGTTCGATCACGTTTGGTAAATTATTCATTAATTTCAAATATTTTTTTCGCTGATGTTACGTGCAGGATTTATATTTTTGCACTTTATACGGAGTGTTCCAGACAATGGTATCAAGCGGAGGTCCAGAGATTGAGCACTTCCAGGTAACCGAATTCACACTCACAGTCATCAATCGAAATAAAAAAAATCGTGTATAAATGAAAAAAAAAATTATTGGTGTGACGGGGGCTCATGGGGGCCGGGGCAATACATAAGCCAACATACCATACATATTTGTGTGATACATAAGCGATACATAACTTACAATGTGTTGCATCACCTCACACAATTGGGCTGGCTGGGCTGGTTCTGGCCTTAGACGGAGTTCGGATCAACTCTTCATTGAGTTGCAGTTTTTAATTTTTAAAAATGAGATGTTAATGAAACGATTTTATCTTCACTGTGTGCTAACGCTTTCTGAAGGAGTGTCATGATTTGAACTTTCTTAATACATCCAGCACAATGATTTTTGTAATTGCACGGAGTATCGCATATCGCAGTATTATTTTTGATCATATAAAGGACAAAAATAATTCAAAGTTTTGTGAACTTTTGTGGTTAGTATTAGACAATAGGGATATTACCCTACAACGCTTCTGTGATCGATTTTATCAAAAGACAATAATCTTGAATTTATGGTTTATGCATTTCACAGAGCCATTTTGTTTGCATAATCTATGTACTTTGGTTTGTCAAATGCGACACGACGTGTATTCATTTGTGAATTTGTTCATCATTTTATTCGATTTGTGTATTTATTCAGTGATTGTATGTAATTTTGATTAAAAATGGCGAAACTGGTCGACATATACAACAGCGATAAAGACCCTATAATAAAAAGGCGACAGTTACCGTTAACAATATATGAAAATCTTACCGTAAGTGGCTGTGCACTTTGACATTACCACAAACGTAGTTTACCAAAAAAATAATGTAAAGATATAAACAATGAGTCAATATTTAAATAATGAAAAAGTTTTTCGGTTCGTTTCTGATCTTCCTGTATAAATTACCGGTTGAAATTAACATTGAAATCAATAATTTTATTTGTTCAAATGACGTCTTAGAGTTGACCTTATTTTGTGTGTGTAAGTAATTGAAATAGTAAAATTTCTTTGTATTTAAGATCATTTTTTTCCTCATACGCAGATGGTCATGGATTTGAATACTATGGGTCTGATTTGTGACAATCCACAAGTGAAAGGTCGTGAATATGAAGAATTTGTACGTAAATACAGAATTCTCACTACAGATGAGCTCAAAGCAGCTCTAAGAGTGGATGCATCTGATATATTTAATGTACTAAACCAAAGCATTCCATGTGTTGGCTGTCGGAGAAGGTAACTCATGCTAACCTATTAAAAACTTATTTACTGTTGGAGAAATATGTACAATCTTGTTTTAACTTTACTATTTCTTATCTATTTTCATTGTACTCAATTAATTGGTAGTATTAGTTTTACAAACAAGGGTTTCTACTTTGAGCAAGAATTAAAAAAATAAAGATATCTAGATAAGAGTACTGGAACAGATATATTTCTTACATTATGATGTGTCACCTAAAGATAGCGATGATGTTAATGATAGATCAAAACTAATATAAATCCTATGATTTGAAACAAATAGTAAAAATACATTACTACACAGAACCAATATTTTACAAAACTAGTTATTGCTGGACATAAAACTAGAACTTTGGTTTTTTATTAATGTCATATCAATATATTCTTAATTTTATCATTGTGACTGATGCCCAAAATTGCAAGATTACTATTTTATTTTTTATTGTTTTTTTATCAACCTAAAATGTTATTGTAGACATAATATTGTACATAGATGTAGATTTTCTAACCAACATATCTCATGAAATGTTTTTCAAATAACAACAGTTTCTTTGCATGAACCAACCCAATATCCAGTGTTAATTGAAATAATTTGTTTTCAGTGTGGAGCGATTATTTTATCAGTTATGTAAATCTGGTCATCCCACATTAGACCCACTGGTTCTTACGCCCGATGAAATCATAACATTTAGAGAAGACAAGATAACACAACCACAGTCACTTGCTACCTTGCTCAATGGTCACAGGTAAGAGGATGAAATTATAAAATATCATGTTTTATTACGGGAGTTTGATACATATGATATTTATTGATGCAAATTTTTTTAATTCTCACTATTAAACAGTCACAATGAATAGACTACAGCCTGTTGGAATAACACTTTAAAATTTACATATTGTTATTTTGGACAGCACTGGCATTGACTGCTTGATCCTGAGTCAGCCTCGGTGGAAAAAGTCTCAGCGTTGCATCCTACATTCGTTGGAGGCCGGGGGAACGCGTGGCTGGGGTTGGGGCGCCTGGGGCTGGGGCGGACGGGCGACGTGGCGCGCCGCTTGGGATGCCATGCGAGCCTCCGCCCGTGATCACGTCACTCTTGTGCATTTCAATACTCTCCATGATACCTTACACAACTATCTCAGGAAACACCGCTTCTGTGCCGACTGCAAAACTAAGGTATGACAACAGTCGATTTCACTATTCACACTAACTCTTACTTATTGTGACTATTAAAATCCTCCATCATGAGAAGAGCTTATTCCTCTTCTTAAAAATAAATAATGAAATACAGAAATAAACAATATGAGTAGAAAATTAATACAATTTAAAATCTTCAATATGATATCATAATACTAAAAATAACACAACCTAAAAACACTTTGTGTATTATTTCAATTCATAAATACTTACATTGAAATCAATTTTAGGAATTATTGATAGCTATAGTCAACATAATATTTTATCAGGAGATAAGTTTGGAGATTGATGGTGCTACTTAATATCTATCTTGAATCTTTACCAATGTAGATTAAAAAACTTGCAACAGCTTGCCAGGATATTATTCAAGTTGAAATCAACATTCTTGTGTTCAGAGTGTTTACTGTTTTTGCTGTACACTCATTTTATCCACAATAATTACCAACAGATAAAAAATTATATTTTCTGATTGGTATCAGAAAATTTGTTGAATTTTAAAATGTATTGTTATAATTAAATAATATTTTGAATTTTCCTTTATGTTTATTAATTCATGTAAAAAATTAAATATTGGGGTTGAGACAAGATCATTTTTTAGTTACAATGCCTAACATTTCCAATGAAAGTCACACTTTTTCAATGACCTCATTTTAATTATAACAGCATAACACATTGATAACAGATTTTTATATCAAAACAAATAGTTAAAACCTAAATTGCAGTTATTCACCACATTAAAACTAGTTCTAAACTTACTATTTAGTTTAAGATATTATTAAATGAAATGTTTTTTCTAGTTTCAAATCCTAATTTGTGTATGACTTGTCCTTTTTCAAAAGAGGCTTGAGGAGAGTTCTTATGGGTAGGTCGTAGGTAGCGGACCCACAGTGTCTTCTGGCAATGCTGAGGCCCATGGGTGGTACCGGTTACCGCTTACGATCAGGTGGGCCGTTAGCTAGTGTATATGAGGCACTAAAAAAAAGAAATATGTATTTACTATTTAACAAGTGATGCATGAATGTTATTTCCCAGGTACTACGCGCATACCAGCTTCTAGTAGAAGAAAAGGAACCTCAGAAAGAAAAAGGATATGTTGGAGCATTATATGGAGGTATCAAGAGATGTCTCCTTGATAAACATTTACATTTACAAGCTAAGACTGATTACATTGCACACCTGATCGCTAGAGCTGAACCAGAGCTGTTGGGCAATCACAGAGAGAGACATGCTAAGACTTTGGAAATTGCACAAGAAGAGGTATATAATATTTTTTTATTCTATGTATTAATTTTGAAAATTCAGAATATGATCCATATACCTCCAAAGATGTTACTCTCGTTGTTCCATTGCAATAATAGGGATAATTTTACAGGTACTGATATGTCTTGGTATATGCATATATGAACGGCTACAACGCATTTCCCTTCGTCTTCGTGAAGAAGAAGGCACATGTCAAACTCTTGCAGCTGTGGCTGTTGAGGCACTGTATCGTAAGTTCGAAACCGCAGTCGAACACAAGAGCGGTGTGTCTAAACTACAACTGCTATACGACGAAATAACGCAGGAAGAACTCACCAGGCAACAACGAAAGGAACAAAAGAAACTGAAAAGGCGCAAGAAGAAGGAAAGGCAAGCAGTTGAAGGCAAATGCAAGGTATTTATTTACTTCTGAGACACTAAATGATTTACGAAAATGAAAATAGGTATTATAAAATAAATATATTGATATTTTAGGAAGCTGATTCAGAAGAACCAGATGAGAAATGTCAATGTGAGGAATGTTTATTGGAAGAGAGAGACACGCCGACTGATTTGCTCACACCCTGCTCCTACCAGCAGTGTTTTGAGACCAACGAAGAAGGATGTCAATCATGCCACGACGACTCTGCGACTACGAAACATCGATCGCCCAAGAAATCTGGCAAGAAACGTAACAAGAATGGGAACCTTTCTCCGAATGATCACAGTCACGATTGCGGTTATTCATCTGGTAACACTGGCGGATGCTGTGAGACAATGTCTGGGTCGTCATCTCTGATGAGCTCGCCCGAAGGTTCTGAAGTGGCCTGCTCTGAAGGATTCTGCAATCATGAAAGAGGAGACTGTTTGGACATGATAAAGAATGATAAGCCTTGTTCTGGTTTTACACTGTCTCTTCAGGAAATGCTAATGGTGAGTTTTATTGTGATGTTTTTCATTTTTTCTTACTTTTGTCTATGTTTATAATATTTTTATTAAAATGGAAATGACCGATGTCCATTTCTGAAGCATAGCTCAAAAAGTACCAGTCAGATCTTCATAAAATTTATTATACGAGATAATGTTTGAAGTGGGCTTTGTAACAAAAAAAACAATCCTTAAAATTGGTTTGTATAGAAAAGAAATACATGCAAAAACGAACAGCAAACCGTGAAATTTTGTCAGTTAAAAATACACATTTTTAAACACAGATCCAAAAGTACTTGTTTGATCTTAAAAAAAATGGAACCTAAGTTTAACCATCACCTTTCATCTGACACCAAAGTCATTCAAATCGGTGCACCCAAACTAAAGTTATCAAGAAACAAATATAAAAAAAAAACATACAGATGATTTTAGTATCCTCCTTTTTGGAAGTCGGTCGAAAAAAATGCGAACAGAAGAATTTATCAAATTCATAATTAATTGTGAAATATATTTTATGTCCAGGAAACATGTTCATCAGACGAAGAAGAAGATACTAGTTACATTCCTATAGAGGAAGTATTGGAATTTAAATCCAGGAGGAATATAACAGAGAAAAGACAAGAATTAAGGCAAAATCTACGTCAGAAGTTTGCTCAGCTGTGCGTGAACACGCCGCAGCCGCCGCTCCCACAGAATGGAAGTAATTAAACAGTTTAATCTGTGTACACACATAAGTGATTGTTAAAGAATGCATCAGTTTCTTTTGCTTTTGCGATCAATAGATTAACCATTGTCAATATTGAACTACTCACTAAGTTATAAATTACACAACAATAAATAGTTACAGCTAATGGAACATATTCAAACTCTGTTAAAGTAGTATTCTTTTTGATTACTTTAAAGTGTTAGATATCTAGTTGTACAAGATACATATACTCAAATTTCTGAGCCATAAGAATTATGTTCTTGCTGTTGTTTCTTAGGAACAAGTTAATTTTGTCTGCAGATATTTGAATCATGAATGTTTTTTATTCTGCTAACTTTTGAATACAAATATAATTGTTTTATGAATAATTGCATGATTTTATATAATTTTTTTCATATTTTATTTAAATGAATTGTCATGAGTGCCGAATGGATACAGAATGGCACCATCATCGTTAAGTGATGTTGACTGGATGACCAGCATTTAAATATCTATATAAAGTGAAATTTTAGAGAGCTTAGTAATGAAGTATATTAATGGTAGCATTTTTGATGAGATAATTTTATTTACATTGCTTTACACGATGACCATTATGGAGACATAATGATTTATTGCTCGTTTATAGCTTAAAGTATGTCAGAAAGTACCATGGCTGATTTACCATTGTTGTTAAAATTCAATCATTTGTAACTCTGTTTTAAAATAATAATATATAATACAAGTATAATACAGTGAAAAATTGTTTTATTTTACATTTACAATCTATGTTATTTTTAAAATTTAGCTAACATTTACAAATTACAAAATATTTCCAATACAGAGAGATGCATTTGTTCCCCCAAAACCAAAGGAATTTTTTAGTGCAATCCTCTTTGTGGATTCCCACTTTATTGCATCTTTAACATAACACAAATCATCCACGGGATCATCAAGATTCAGTGTTGGTGGCAACACCCCATAATAGCAAGACAATATTGTGAACATGGCTTCTAAATTCCCAGCAGCACCTAACAAGTGTCCATGGGCACCTTTAGTTGAGGATATTGATATTTTTGATGAGTGTTCACCAAAAAATGTTTTGATTGCAGTTGATTCAATACCATCCCCTATAGGAGTTGATGTTGCATGAGCATTTATATGAGTTATATCTTCTTTTTGCAAGTTCCCATCTTTCAGGGCTCTGGCCATAGACAACATAGCCCCACTACCATCCTCTCTAGGAGAAGTAATATGTGATGCATCACCAGATAGACCATAGCCTAAAATTTCAGCATACATTCTAGCATTCCTTTGCTGAGCATGTTCATATTCTTCTAAAACCAGTATGGCTGCTCCTTCACCCATGACAAACCCATCCCTCTTTTTGTCAAAGGGTCGAGAAGCTTTCTGTGGTTCGTCATTGAAGGATGTACTGAGTGCTCTTAGTCTACAAAAACCTGCAATGGCCAAGGGACTAATGCAAGCTTCTGCACCACCGCAAATCATAACATTAGCATCTCCATTTCTAATGAATCTGAATGCATCCCCTATGGCATGAGCACCTGTAGCACATGCTGTTGACACAGAATGGTTTGGTCCCCTGAAGCCATGTTTAATACTAATCTGGCCGGCTGCCATGTTTGGTAATATTCTGGGAACAAAAAAGGGACTAACTTTGTTATAACCTATTTTCAGTGCTTCATTTGTCTCGCAGACATCTTTTAAGTCTATCATGCCCATACCGATTGCAACCCCAGTCATCTCTTTACAATCATCAGTTTTAGGCATCCAACTAGCATCTTGAAGGGCTTCAGCCGTAGCAAGTAATGCTAATGATGTTGCCGGAGCCATTGATTTTAAAGAAGATTTGGACAATGCTTTCTCAACTACACCATCTTTTTCTCTTGGTATTAGACCAGCTAATCGGCATGGTAATTTTGCGTAATCATCTCCTTCAAGATTGACGATACCACATTTTCCATTTAATACATTCTTCCATACCAATTCAGTTCCTACACCTAGAGGAGACACAACACCTAAGCCAGTTACGACTACCCTGCGTGGACGGGTAGCTATGGTGTTGATACTACGAATGAAAATTGAAGATGTGTTGTATTTTGCCATAATTAATAGTGAAATAGTTTTGAAAGTGATTATGGTTTAAATTTTGTTTACATTGCACACAGTGATTGCAGAAAAAAATGTTTTTTGCTGAATATCTAAAATTTAAACTTCTCAAATACACTGATTTGGTATTAATAGGAATTATTTTAATAGCAACAATATTTAGGTATCAATTTTGTAAACATTTTATTTCAAGAAATCTGTTTTTCTTCGCAAGTTCACAATTTGCAGGATAAAGGCGCGCGCACAATTTTACCGACCGAGCCGCATCGCATAACACGTTAAAGTAAAATTTTAATAAATTATTCAGTTTCTCGTTTATCCTCTAAATTAACATTATTCCTCTCCTCGCAGGATTCCATCACTGTCAGGCTGGGGTCCAAAAGGAGCGGAACCGAAATCTGACTCCCTTAGAAGTTTAGGGTTCTCCATACTACCCTGCCTTAAGAATGTGTTTTGTAGCTAAGCCACGCTTCTTGTGTCAGAGCTACCGGTGCATGGAAAAACCGAATTGATGCTGACTTAATGAGGTACTGCGAGGGAGGTTGCCTTGCAGATCTGCTTTGGCGGACTTTGGATAGCCCGCCGAAGTAAAGAACCAGTGTCCGTATTGCTGGTGGTTACTGGTTTGGGCTATGTCAACTCCCAAACGCAAAGCAGCTGGAAGGCCTACGATTACCTTCTATTCAAAAAAGTCCTGACAATTCCCAATATTCTGAATTTGTGAGGAGGTGCGTTACAACTAAGTGTGCGCTTACCTCATCACTTTGCAAATTTTGAAACTTCATGTCAAACTAATGGATGAGTCAAATGTCAAAGTGGTATCCAGGTTTCCACTGTTAATCTCCAAGGTGCCCAACCCAATTAATAAAAATAGTAAATAATAAGAGCATAGTCCAATTAATAAAAAAATCCTTCAGTAATGTAAGCCATTGCTTCTTATTTCTAGTGTGAATAAATATGTAGTACAATTCGTCCCCCTTTTAATAATTATATTTATCTACTAATACTACTACTAGTTCTAAAAATTTTCGGAATGTTCCTGAGGTTACTTTTCAAAAAAATAAGAAATTTCTCTTTAATAAAGTAAAATATTTCAAATGTTTGTGTTATTGTGTTCCTGATTAGTGATTAAATAATAAATACTAATTTTAGTAAAACTTATTTGGCAATGAAGTTCATGCTTCTGGGTTGTTCACCCTAGTGTAACATGTCTAAATGTCATTTTAATGAAAATATTTCAAAATGTTTGAATGTCATTTGTCAACAGGTTCTTGTTGTGATTCTTGTTTTCTCGATTTTCACCATGTCTTCACGAAAATTTTGAGAAAAGATAAACAAAAAACTGAGAAGAAATGAAAAGTAAAACTCTTGGTTAAATCAAACGTAGATAATATACATTAACCATGAACCGCTATCCGAAATTATTTTTAGCAATAATTGTAATTTTATGCAGTGTTTACTACCGTAATGAATTAGATGTGTTCTTCAGTAATTTCCTTCGAATTCTGTTTGAAGATAAACTCAACAACAATGTTTACACAGCCGATGAGTTGACTAGATATAACGGAATAGAAATGAATGCTCTGTACTTGGCTGTATTGGGCACAATTTATGACGTCACAGAAGGTAGAAAACATTATGCGAAAGGAGCTTCTTACCATTATTTCGTAGGTCCGTAATGAGGTAAATTTTAACTACATTTGATAAGTACATAACAAACTTTAAAATAAGTAACTTGTTTATTACCTATGGAAACAGCCTATTATTAGTTGAAAGCCTATCTATTACTGCTATTAAATCGTTAAATCCTAATAAGGTATATGAACATAGTCACATAATAAAATAACATTGTGTTAATTATCACAATTTTGCATTAACATTTCCAATTTTTTTTTAGGCAAAGATGGTTCCAGGTCCCTGATAACAGGAGATTTCAAAGATGAATCCAACAACAAAGATCATGTATTAGACCTGAAATGTAGTGATCTGTTTGCATTGTTACATTGGAAAAATACTTTTAAGCAGAAATATAAAGAAATTGGTAAGATTTAACAACAATTACAATTTTTTAAGACATATTTGTTAACTTCAATAATAGTTTTAAAATTATAAACAAATTAAATTGTTTTCACATTTATAAATTTTAGGAGTTTTGGCTGGAAGATATTATGATAATCAAGGAAGAGAAACTGTATATTTTGAACAATTTTTTAATAGAATACAAGAATGTGAAGTAGAAAAAGAATTAGCCAAGAAAAAAGATCAAGAATATCCCCCGTGCAATGTAGCTTGGTCTGAAGAAACTGGCACCAAAGTATGGTGCACAAAAAATAGGTAAATATATCCAACCGATCTTCTTAAAAGCAGATAACAATATATCAATAGTAAAAAACATACCAAAAAAAGGTTTTGATTACTCGGCAGTAAATTTTGCTTTCTTCATTTGAATTTGGAAGTTTACTACATTAGTAAAATTTTATAAAACTTAGATTTACTAAGTCTCTACTGATTAAGTTCTACATTATAACAATGTGTCCCCTGACATTGCAGAGGTTCATGAGCGACAGTAACCATTTACTATCAGGTGGGCTGTTGGCTCTTCTGCCTACATAAATAAAAAAATATCAAAAGCATTATTAATTGAATGTAATAAGTTGTTAGTCATGTAGAGTTCACAAAAAATGTTTATAATTTTTTTTTAAATTCTTTTAGTGGTGGAATAACCAGGTCCTGGGTTGGAGTACCACGCCAGCTATTTACTCCAGGCATTAAAACAGCTTCTTGTGTGTGTGTTGATACAGAGAAAACTCACACATCACTTCTCAAAGAATATAGTAACTGCCTCAATACTTCGACACATTGCGATCTTGGTAGTTGAAACATGTCGGAGATATGTGATATTGAGTTGTAATATTGTTTGTTGTCTTCACTTTAAGTAATCTGAACTGTGTGCATTTATAAAATACATATTAGTCATTCAAATTGCTTAATAAAAAAAATACAAGAATCTCAAATTGGAACTAAGATAAGTAATTGTCACCAGATTTTAAATACCTCTATTTTATCAATGAATTATGTTATTTATTATTACATTCTTACTATTATTGTATTACATTCTTACTATTGGGTTAATTAAGCTCAGTGTAATATTTTAAGGTATGACTGCATGAAGAGAACAATGAAGTTTGTTTTACATTATTAATGACAGTATTAATTTCATTAAATAAAGATTTACAAGGTTTTGGTAATAGTTTTTCTTCTCCAATTCTTTCCTAACACCTTGCATTCTCCGGCTTTAGACAAATAACTGCCATGGTTTATGACTACCAATTGTTAAGTTTTAGTAATTGTAAAATAATTATAGTGAGATAGAGGAAATAAATAAGTTTTATCAAACTTAAGTAATATATTTATGCTAAGTCAAGGTGGGTATAGCATTAAATTACACAAATACAACTAAATTATTTGTACTGTAGTTGATGGTTGATTACAAATACCACAGGTAAGTACATAATATCACACATTATTATCACTATTAGATGAGGCAGGTTCTGTTTGTATCTCATCCAAGTCTAGACATTCGATAGTCTTCAAAAATACTTGCATAGGTATCTTCTTTCTGTTCAGAAATGATTTATTGCCAAGAAGTTTCTTGATTTTGGCCCTCCTTTTCTTTATTTTTTCTTTAGTATATTGATTACCTAATTGGAATGTCAGCAGTCTTTTAACTTTACGAGCACCAATAAAAGCCTCGGCATCACTGGTTTGAGGTTTGGGCTCTTCATAGATTGTCTCCAATGTTTGAGAAAGAGATTTCACAGTCTTGTTGAGATACAATGCTTCAATTTGCTTTGCGTTTGCATTTTCAGATACATGTTTGCGAGGTTTCATGCTAACACGACGGTTTGAGGATTTGTTTTTCTCAGGCACGAACGACTTTCTTTTACGCAAAACCCTTGGTGATGATTCGAGAACTGGCGTGTTAGCTGTCGGAATTTCAGTGTTTGGTTCTTCAACTTCCATAATATCTAAATGAGCCATTTGATTTGGCAATTCGCATTCCACTCTGTAAGTTTGTTTAAAATTAATACTGAAGTATTGATTGAATAGGTACGAGGATACGTAAGAAATAATTTACCTTGAATGCTCCATGGTGTATTTCAGTTGATTTGTTAGATCATAGATTCAGTGCTCCATCTTTAGTATAAAAAATTAAATTACTGGTGATACTTTGAAGCTTCTTCGATTACAAAACATGCAAATCGAATTGTTTCAATTTGCAGTTTCTATACGTTTCTGTTCCTTCTGTTTCAAATCAAGAGATTTTTTTTACTGTTCACAGATTATATTACTTTTCTGCCTCCTACTGTCAGAGCTGTCGATTGTCAGATTTTCTTTACAATCTATGTCGAAACGACAAGTAACATTTAGCAACTTTTTTAACAAAAATTAATTGTGCACGTACCTTTACTTAAGCCGCCCGCACATCCTCAAGACAACTGGCCATACGGCATACTTTCGAGCTAGTTAGACATGTTTGTGCTTAGTCGTGCTTACGTTTGTGATGTCTATAACTAGATTACTATGGTCCATTTCGTCGGGTCGGGAAAATGGTTTATAACGGTTTATTGTCCACCTCCCACCATTCAAATAAAACTTAAGTACTAGTATAAACTGAGATCAATTAATCCCTTACTCTTATAGTTTTTTTTCTTCTCTGACTTAATATAAGTTCAATTTAATGATTTTATAATTTAATTCAAAGAAAAAACCTAATAATATTCATAATCCATATTTCCTTAAGGTAAGCGTGGGTATGTACCGTAATGTAGCAGCAGTTGATAAGGGACTCACTCCGCTGTCCTTAGCGAACGAGAATTGGCGGACGCTAAAGGTAATGAGTGTGGCGGATCGCACGGACGTATGGAAGAGCAAGGAACTACACGGACGGTTCTACCGGGCCCTTATGAGCCCCGATGTAGATAAATTAGCCTCCGTATCTTGGCTACGATACAGTAACCTCTTCGGAGAGACTGAAGGTTTTGTCTTTGCAATTATGGACGAAGTTATCATGACGAACAACTACCGTAAATATATTCTAAAGGATGGGACGGTCGACATTTGTCGGGCATGTCACCGTCCGGGAGAGTCTATTAGACATATCGTTTCCGGTTGTTCTCGTCTTGCTAACGGCGAGTACTTGCATAGGCATAACCAGGTAGCTAAGATTATCCACCAACAACTTGCTCTGAAATACGACCTTGTTGAAGCCGCTGTACCTTATTACCAGTATTGGCCTCAGCCGGTTCTCGATAATGGCCATGTAACGCTCTACTGGGACCGATCTGTTATCACTGACAGGACTATTGTTGCCAATAAGCCTGACATAGTGATAATAGATCGGGACGCGCATCGGGCAGTGCTGATCGATGTCACCATTCCGCATGACGAGAACCTTGTGAAGGCAGAAAAAGAAAAACAGCTGAAATATTTGGACTTGGCCCACGAGGTGACCGACATGTGGCGTGTTGAATCGACCATCATTGTTCCGATCGTTGTATCTGTGCACGGTCTAATAGCGAAAAGCTTCGACCGTCATCTCGAGAAACTTTCGCTCCCCAGCTGGGTAAAGGGCTTGATTCAGAAGGCGGTCGTTCTTGACACGACACGTATTGTGAGGAGGTTCCTCTCTTTTGAGCCCTGACCACTGATGGCTTGGGTCGTAGACCTCGTCTTCAGTGGCCCTCTGTTTTTTATATTGTATTTTTAAACTTTATTCCTTTGTTAATTTTTTAAAAATATAATGTAAAAAATAAGTGTAAATAAGTGAATACGGTTCATAATCCTCCTTAAATTATTAGGAAAAAACTTCAAAAAATTATTCATCGTTGTTAGTTCAAAAATGATGAATTTACATGTGAAGTTTAATCCCGTAAGGCCTAGATTAATTTGAGCTTGGTTATGACGGCAGCTACAGAACCGAGGCGCACTTTTCACATTTATAAAATAGCCTTTATGTCTAGTGGCGTGTAACACATACAAGCAAATATGCATTGCATACCCCAATCCATTAACTGCTGTACATGTAGTGGAAACAATTCTTATTATCTTTGTTTATTTAGCGTTTCTTACACTTAGTGACATTGTTAACAATCATTTTTGAAGTTGGACTTAATTTTATAATGGTGCATCTGTGCCATCACTCCACACAATAGGACGCCTACTTAGATAAAATGATTTTAAGACCGAAGAAATAAAACAAAACTCGTTTTATAACGATTTATTGTACAAAACAATAATACATTAAAATTTACAGGTATGTTTAAATTTTTGGACTCAGGTCCCAAACACTGGACAATCATTTAAAACATTATCCTTCCCTTACAGACACCATTTTGCTCGTCGAGGCGTCAGCACTAATAGAAACGGACTCGGCTCTAGATAAGCAAACTATATTATAGAATAAAAAAATAACAATAAATTAAAGTGCTCTCAACTTAAGTACACATCGTCTATCGCACTGCTTTTGTCGACGGGCACCATGTAGTCTTTATTTAGAACAACGTAATATTATTATAACAAATTGATTAAACCTCCTAAAGATACTGTATTATATACACATTATGAACAACATAAAGTCCTCTCTGGTGGAGCTCAGCGCTGGAGGTGACACGCTCTCCGACACGGTTCGGCGAAGGCGGTCACTGCGGTCGATATCAATACACGCACAGGTTGCACGTCTCAATACACTGTGCGATTTACGTACACTAAAAGCCATTCGGTTATTACATCTGGGCTATACTGGAGACGAGAGCGGTAGAAGTAGCAGAGAGAAGCGGGTGAGGAACTATGTACGGTGGCGTTTACAACCACTTGTCAATGACCACCTCGTTCACTGGAAAACAACGAGAGCGTTAGTGTCGTCGGCGCTCGGTCGGAGGCTGGCGTCCGAACTTACTGGGTCTTATGCAGATATATCACAACCGTGTCGTTACGTGTGTAGTTTCACTGCGGGATCACAACAAACAAATAGTGTTCATGGAATATGTGCGTGCAGTGGCGCTGCGACGGTGATCCGGCGCTTACAGCTTCCACGTCGGCTGGGCTGGGGGCAGACAACACCACGTTAGTGCATGCGGGGCGGGGCTAGTCGGGGACGGGTACGGTGCTCATTCTCGGACTCGGGACGCCGAGCGCTGCTTCACACGGCGCTCGTCAACGGGGAAAAGGGAAAGTTTTGCAATCGCCCGGCAATTCACAAATTACCGTTCGGTTCAATTACTTTATCATTTGGAATCTCGAAATGTTTCAATTGAATAAATGCACATTTAAAATAAATGCCAATTACTGGAATTTTAAAAGTTTTGTTCTGTACCTAAAGGTACAAAATTTTATTTAAAAAACGCTGGCTTAAAAAATCAATTACTATAGCATTTTTAAGCTTGCAAAACTTTGGTTAGCATAAAACACAAGCGAACACATTGTTATTTCACTGTGAAACATTAAAACACGTTAGAGGATGTTTGTATGTGTGCTATGTAGGTAGGGTGTACTCTAGTTTGGAATATTACAGGAGAAATAATGAAAACATGTATTGTTCACTATTTTAATTAAAAGTAGAATGTATAACAACTGTACAATCAAATAAGTTAATCTGTACTTTTTTCAGGATAGTAGGACAATCACAAGGTATTGAGCATGCCCTCAAACAGATTGTGCAGTGTGTAGTGTAACAATTATTAAATCACATTATATTGCTGCTCGTAGACTCCTATATCTGTGTGTTGTATGTATGTCATATTATATTAAGGCATAATTCTGAAAGATACATTGACACCAAAGTTTTACTACATTTCCTTACATAACCTAAAATAATAAATTGTTGTACAATAGTATCATAGTAGAACTCTGGTGAGTATGCATAGTACACAGCAAAAGATTTATAGTTTAGACATTATTAGATACAAAATAAATTGCACTCGGAAATCATCACCATGCAATGCACACATGCAAGATCAATTCATTTCATCACAAAAAATCTTATGTACGTACGGACCATTAACCTTACAAAACTTGATAAATAGACAAAATTCATAATAACTTACATTTATATAATGTCTCATTTCTAAAATAGATGTTTACCCCACAATCCAGAGATTATTAATAAAAAAAACATGTGCTACATTGACATCAATATTATATTACGTTCGTACATACATTAATGTGGCCGCTTTATTTCAATATGTTTACATTGTGTTTTAAATAAAGATACATCAGTTAATATTGAAATAAAGCAAATTTTTGTTTCAATTTGCATTCAGTAATACAAGTAATCGACATTATTTGTATTTCATAATTGCAAATCTTATAGTATAATAAATAAAAAATAACATTCATGGTTAATACTTTGTTAGGAATGAAAAAAAATATTGTCAAAAGGCCACAAGAAAAGGTTACATGAAAATTAAACAGAAAATGCGTTAGGAATTGTTATGAAGCAGTCACAAGTGAAGGACAGTAGTTCTCGAATAAAATAGAATGTTGAGAAACATAACCACGTCCCTAATAATAATACACTTACTATAAATTACACTAAGCTTACAATGCACCTTACTAGTCTAGTAAGTTTCAATAAACACGTCGGCAGTCCACGCGCGGACAAGGTACTGAGTATGTGCGAGTCCTTTACTGACATCATAATCTTAAAGGGAGCTTCCTTCTATTTAAATATACAAAGTAAAACTTCTTCAAATGCAATTAATCTAACTTATAAATTACTTCTCAACAAAAACCAATTTTTGGTGTCGCAAGTAAGCAGGATGATCTTCACAGCCACTTCACATCAAACAATTGCGTAACATGTATATTGCAGTCGGTAAAAGTATGAAAAATATACTCGTTGTAAATCTCGCTATTTAAAAAATGAGCTCCAAATTTATTATTGTCTCGCACATAAAAAAATGCACTAAGAGCAATATCGCTCCGTCGTTCACAAAAACTACACCTAAGCGACGCGCGACACGAGAGAACACGAGGGCAGACCGGGCACTACGTGACTAGGGATCACTCCACACGGGTGCGTCGATTAGCATTCAAACTGTTAGGTGACTGTTACTGTGGTGAGCGCGGCTCACAGTCCAAGAGGTTCCACAGCAGCGGTGTGACGTCACGCGCGCTCCGAGCGGCCACGGGCGCGTGACGTCACACGCGAGGAGGGTATTAGGTGTGAACAAACGGGATGTGATCGCGCGACAGGCGACAGGCGACGGGCCGGCCTATAGGGGTCCGTAGATGATGATGCCAAAGAAGACGGCCCACATGAGCACAATCCACTGCATGCCGTGGAGCCAGTCTAGCGCAGTGCGCGTCTCACCGTCGGAGATCTTGCGCGCGACGAACTTGAGCACTTCGTCCAGCAGTACCACCGGCACTGAGAACTTCATCACGGTTATCCACTCGTCGACCGACAGCGGCGTCACTTGGAACACGGCCTGAACATAACATATAAACAAGCTTATTTAAACTATTCTAATAATATTTCGCTGCAGAATAACACAAAAAAAAAAAAATGCTACAATGATCTGCTCAAGAAACGTGATGCTTTGATGCATCATTGCAGCAAGACTACTTGTCTAAGTTATATTTGTTTAAAACAGATGCGCATCTAAAAAAACATAATTAAATCAAAAATATCTTACCGAAAGCACCTCGACGTACAAGATAACGAAATGAAGTGTGAACGAGAGAGCCATGGAGCCGACCAGCCACAAGTTGGACCAGGGCGGCATGGTGACCAGGGACTGGTTCTCAGACAAGCTGTTCATGGCGTTCAACATCTCGATGGTGACCAGCACGGAGAGGGCCATTGTCATGGGGTGGGGGTCCGTGAACACTTTGCATTCGATACCCTGGATATTATACAAACAAATAGATTAATCATCACAGTTTTAGAAGTGGCATGTCATACCCTCGGTTTTTGATTAAAAAAATCATTTTTTTTACATTTTTATAGTCAACGAAGATTCATTAATATTTTTGACAGCATATGGAACTTGAGGACGAAATTAATTTTTATTTACCTTGAATTCGTCGCCACCTCCGATACATTGCAAGTGGTGAGTGAGTTGCCAGTAAGTCATCTGAGGTCCGTAAGGCGAGTACATGAACCACCAGGAGGCGGCTCCCACTGTGGCCGCGCCTACGTATCCACCGATAGCCATGTATCTGGAGGGTGATATTAACAAATTAACATTACTTAAATGTATTGAACATGACAACAAAGTTGCCTTCCAGGTGGCGAAATGTTAAAAAAGTAGAGTGAATGAGTGATGAGAGCGTTTTGTAGGGAAATGGGGAAAGAATTAGATGTAAAGTACTTTTATCTATCACATTACACAACAAATACTGCAGCTGTTTAAAAAATGCATGAAATCGTACTTATAGTTTGAATCTATAATAAAAAACATCACTCATAAAGATTGTTAATAGACTTGTACCAACCTGAAGAACAACCATCCTGAGATAAGACCTTCGTCAGCTTTACGGGGAGGCTTGTCCATGATGTCCAGGTCGGGCGGGTTGAAACCAAGAGCGGTGGCGGGCAGACCGTCAGTGACCAGGTTGACCCACAACAGTTGTACGGGGATCAGAGCCTCGGGCAGACCCAGGGCAGCGGTCAAGAAGATGGATACTACTTCACCAATGTTGGACGAGATCAAGTAACGGATGAACTGTTTCATGTTGTTGTAGATGGCACGACCTGGTAAACGATGCATATATGAAATAACAGTAAGTTTATAGTATAGAATTATGAGACATGTGGGAGCAAGCGTAAGTTCTGCTTTTATTAATTTCTTTTAAGGTACAAATGTCTATTTTTTCGCATAAAACATTTTAATCTATCGTAACTTAAACACTGGGAGGGTGAAAAAAGAAAAATAGCACGTATTTGAATTCGCGTTTAGTTTATAAAATAACCAGAATATCAGTATTAGTTTATTAGGGTGTAGGAAGTAGTATCTCACCTTCCTCAACAGCAGCTACGATGGATGAGAAGTTGTCGTCAGCGAGCACCATCTCGGCGGCGGACTTGGCGACGGCGGTACCGGATCCCATGGCGATACCGATCTCGGCCTTCTTCAGGGCGGGAGCGTCGTTCACACCGTCACCAGTCTGTGATGCAACATATTAGTATTAGATATGTGTAAATATATCTTAGATGAACCTTATATATACCGTCGTGTGTTTATAGTGAACATTGCACCATGATTGTACAATATGCTGTTCTCAGCAATAAGGAGCAACTTTGTTATTGATTGAATAGGTTGTGGATGTAGAACATTGTATTTTATGAACTCTTGTTCTCGCTTTTACGACATTACAGTAGGGTTCGCTAAATGTAGTTAGTTGGGTTTAAGTATTATTGAAGTCTTTCCAGAAAAACAAATGAGGACTATTTAAAATAGACTAACAAAACACTTAAACAATTGTTAAACAACTATTTTGAATATTTAACATTACATTCTCGATGATCAGCTGATTCCATTAAAACGTAGTTCAGTTCATGAAACAGCACACTCTGTATCACTCCACTACCGAGATAACTTTAAACCATTACAGTTTATAAACAGTAGGGCCCTAACGTAAACACTAGTGCCCGACCGAAAGTTTCGGGGTCGGTTTCGGCCAGTTTCGGCCAAAATTCGAGTTTCGGCCTTAGTTTCGGTTTCGGCCAAAAAACGGCCGAAAGTTTCGGCCAAACCGAAACTTTTGATAACAATTAACAGATTGATAACGGATAAATGGGGTTCTGAAATGGAGATTTTAAGCAATTCCTAATATTCTAAAATAAGAGTCATGTAGAGTTTATTATTTCAGAATTAAATGTTGCTCAGGGTTATCCACAAACTACGTCGATACATTTCATGATTTTTTACCCCTTCTTCCTTGCCACATGGTGTGTTGCTTGGAAAGTCGATGAACCCAATCTCAAGAATTCAAGGGCTTGCTCGTGGGCTATGATTTGTCCTTTTTGAAACGAGATTTAATAAAAAATAAAAATCTTTTAAATTGTGGTAGATAATAACTTCGGCTTTGGTAAGTACTTGCATCGGATACGGGTGGTCGGTCGACGACGAGTTGTTATCATTGTGCGTGTGACCTGGACATGGCGGAGCATACGCTCGCTGTTTGTCCCGCTTGGAAGTAGTAGCTCCGTGTCATGAAGGACTTGTCATTACCGGACGACGTGGCTCAACTTCTGCGAGTCCACCATCTCAAGACGTGTGAGCGAGAGCTCTTCTCTCCGCGCAAGAACACGCCACCGAGGGCGAGGGAACAGGTTTGGGATCTGCCCCGTAATCTGGCCAGAATACCAGGTCCTACTAAGACGCTAAGAGACGGTGTTGCACTCTTTTCGTAATAGCAACCGGGGAATGGTAAACCGCGTTCCCCGACTTAGGTTGGTTTTGACTCAGACGGGTATTCAGCGTGAGGGTGTCACGTCCTCTTCGTGACACTCTCACGATACTTCGGATAGTCCGCCAAGCAAGCCGACTGCTGTCGATTATCGTATTTTTCAGACACCGCTCCCTCCCTCTGTCACAATTGGTCATATTTTAGAGACAACCCTTCCCAACCCTTTGTCACACTAGGTTACATTTTGATGATCCCTCTCTCTTCCCCTCGTCACACATCACATTTTTGAAACCTCTTTCTTCCTCATTGTCACAACTTGACATATTTTTGAAATACCCATGGGGTGCCAAAACATATTCTCCCCCTTGACAGACTTGGTCACATTTTTGAAACACCCTCCCCTTTCCCCTTTACGTGTGACATAATTTTTGGATAACCCATAATGAAGAGAACAAATTTTGAAGGAATGATAAAATATGCACTAAAGTCAAGGACATTTTCAAAAACAAAAAATTTTCTGTGAAATTTGTGAGTTTCGGTTTCGGTTTCGGCCGAAACTAAGAGCCTAGCCGAAGGTTCGGTTTCGGTTTCGGCCAAAAAACCAGTTTCGGTCGGGCACTAGTAAACACAAAGCGCTTTTAATATGTAGCGCGAAATGTAAACATTAAATAATACCGGCTAGCTTTCAATAAACTATGAAGACATTGTTTGCAGTGCACACTTATTACGTTTTACTGAATTTTACGACTTCCAGCACGTAAATAATTCCTGATGTATTTTGGTAAAATTTTGCTATAAAGTAAATTTATGTTAAATTCTAACCATAGCGGAGATTTCGTTCATGCTCTGTAAGAATTCAACAATCTTGGACTTGTGAGCGGGCTCCACGCGAGAGAACAGGCGAGCCTTGGCGCAGGCGGCGCGCTGCTCGGCTACGGGGAGGTCATCGAACTCACGACCGGAGTAGGACTTGCCAGTGGTGTCTTCATCTTCGCCGAACACACCGATACGTCTAAAAATTTATAATATAACAATCAATTAAACTAATTTATTATTATTTGTAATGTATGAGCGTGTCACGGTTTTAGATAGATCGTACCTGCAGATGGCTTCAGCTGTGGCCTTGTTGTCACCAGTGATGACGATTACACGGATACCAGCAGCGCGGCAACGAACGATCGAGTCGAAAACTTCTTTACGAGGGGGGTCCAACATACCGACGACTCCGACGAATGTAAGGTTGACTTCGTATGTGTAGAATTTGGTGGAGTCTCCGAGGTCCATTTCTTCAGGTTTGAGAGGGTTGTCAGCGGTGGCCAGGGCCAAGCAACGCAGAGTGTCGCGGCCGGTACCGTACTGGCGGGTGAGGTCCAGAATGCGGTTCTTGAGGGTGGTGGTGAGAGCGACCTTGCTGGTGCCGACGCGAGCGTGTGTGCAACGTTCCAACACACCTTCGGGTGCTCCCTTGACGAACAGTTTGGGTCCGTTACCGAGACGAGAAGGTTTGAGGGGTGAGCAGTAGGTGGACATGGATTTCCTGTCACGGGAGAATTCAAGAGTGAACTCTTTCTTCCATTTGGTCTCGATTTCTTGACGCACAACGATAGCGGAGGAACGACGATCTAATCCAGTCTTGGGAACGTTGAAAGGATTCATTTTTTCGGCCAAAACGATAAGGGCAGTTTCAGTAGCTTCACCGACCTTTTCGAAAGCCTGTTTGAATTCGTTGAAATCAATGGCGGAGTCATTGCACATGACACAGATAGTACCGATTTCGTGGAGAGCATCAAATTCGTTAGCCTTAACTTTCTGTCCTTTCAGGTAAACGTCACCGATGGGTTCGTAAGTTGAGCCAGTAATTTCGAATTCAAGGAAGCTGCTGTCACCACCTTCGATCTTGTCAAAGATGAACATACGTGAGACAGACATCTGGTTGGTGGTCAATGTTCCGGTCTTGTCTGAGCAGATGACAGATGTGCAACCAAGGGTTTCTACGGATGGCAGAGATCTTACAATAGCGTTTTTCTTGGCCATTCTCCTGGTACCCAAAGCAAGACAAGTGGTAATGACAGCGGGGAGACCTTCGGGGATAGCGGCTACGGCTAAAGCTACAGCGATTTTGAAATAGTAGACAGCGCCTTTGATCCAGCTGCCACCGTGGGCGGGGTCGTTGAAGTGTCCGATGTTGATGGCCCATACAGCGACGCAAATGACTGAGATAACTTTAGAGAGCTGTTCACCGAATTCGTCCAATTTCTGTTGCAGTGGTGTTTTGATTTCTTCGGTTTCAGACATTTCAGTACGGATTTTACCAATGGCAGTGTTAAGTCCAGTACCGATGACGATACCACGAGCTTTACCGGCGGCTACATTAGTACCGGAGAAGAGAATGTTCTTTTTGTCCTGGTTTACAGCGCGAGGGTCGGGAATGGCGTCAGTATGCTTGATGACGGATACTGATTCACCAGTCAGGATAGACTGATCAATACGGATTGTTGTGGAAAAGATTTTGATAAGGCGAATATCGGCGGGAATCTTGTCACCAACGGAAACTTCAACGACGTCTCCGGGAACAATTTCTTTCGCACGAATTTTTTGTACACCAGACTTATCACCTCTTATCACTTTACCCATTTCTGGTTCGTATTCTTTTAAAGCTTCGATGGCGGATTCGGCATTTCTTTCCTAAACAAACGTAGACAATGATATTAATACTTTGTCTGTCACTGCAGTACATTTAATGATCTATGTTATATTGAATAATCTCACCTGCCATACTCCTACTACAGCGTTAGCAATAAGAATTAATAAAATAACGAATGGTTCGACGAAGGCTGAGAAAGCATCTTCGTGTTCTTCAAATAAAGCTAATACCTGCAAATCACAACGAATGGTTTAATATCTTGATACGGATACGGATGATAAATATATTGTTGTTATAGTAACATAAACGATACTCACAAATGAAATAATAGCAGCTAATAGCAAAATCTTGACTAAGAGGTCATCGAATTGTTCCAAGACTAACTGCCATATACTCTTGCCTAAAATAAATTAGTGAAATTGAGGTTATTAAGTGGTCAAACTATGATTAATTACGTTTTTATTTAGTAATATCATCCTCGTTGATATTTATTATTTAATCTCAAAACGTTGCGTTGTATATTTCTCATAAAATGTTTAATTTTAGACCTTGTTAATCGCTAGTTTTACATTCTGATGTTGAACATTTTCTTACCTTCTTCCGCCGGCAGTTCTGTAAAAGAGAAAAACCACAATTAGAGTTTTGAATATAACATCAAAGGAGTTCATTTGGCCAGCGATAAACTTATCAGAACAGGCATGTGATCTATCTCGTCTGTTACGATCGTATATAAATACTGTGGATTCGTTCGTTCGTTGGGATGCTGCGTCACGAACGGTTGTTGCTGCTGCGCTTCTAAGGCATTCCTCAAAATTAAACGCAATTCAAGTGTGCATAATAAAATGTATTTTCCAAAACATCTTTATGTAGGTTAGGTTTGTTATCTTTATGCGACAGACAGAAATTTACGTAAAAAATTACAGTAAAAATAGTTTATCTACATTATCTTCAGAAGAAAAACACTTTTATTTCAATATTTACCGAAAGCTTAGTTTTGTATTGTTTGAATACATTTTGTTATTTAGTCACTATTGTACTTTATAATCATTTATTTAATTACAAAATATTATTGAAGTAAAACCTGTGTGCATATTCTAATGTCTTACTATGTTTACCTATTTCAACGAGTATACGTTTTGACAATTAATACTACTGTAGGTTTGAATTCATATCTTTATTATTAGCTCTAAATTAGGAATTCAGAGTTAGTAGAATTGGATAATCTAAAACGTGTTTGTGATACGCACGTGATCGTAAGAGCACATATCTACGCGTTATGTTATATATGTTAATGTTCAAAGTAAATATAGAAACGAAGGTTGATTATTTATCAGTTTAAATCCTTTAATACGACCGTACTTTGTATTACAGTCTCTACAAATATTGAGTACCAGACAAATGTGTCAATGTTATTTCCTCGCAATATATTTTTTCTAATGCTCATGTTGAGCGTGGAAAACTTTGTAAATTTACATATAACAATTTCTTATGTTCTATTGGTTACATTAGTCGTATTGGACAAATATATCTTTGTATTGTTCTTATCAGTGAACAATGACGATGTATTAGATTAATGTATCCTAACAAGTTCCATGTTCAACCAATAATGACGTCAATACGGTTCTACGCAATGAGTTCACGGGTTCCGGTTTCAATTGTCTTCCAATAAACGTTTTAAACGTATTATGTACTGGATACGATAAACATCATTAATTAAACCGGAGTCAATCATATCGATGAGTTTATCTTTACATTTTCTGCCTTGATCTCTGTTAATATTAGAGGAACGTGTGTTAAGTCAATGCTATCGACTCTATTTGCGTGCACAGGCCGACTGCCAGCCACGCCAGTCGTTACTAATGTAAGCAATTAGTCAACACGTCGATAACGCTATGTCAGCATTTTGTAGAAATTACATCAATAAAATTAATGGCTTCATATAAGTTAAAGATGACCGTCATACATTACTTAGCTATAATTACGTCACGTAAATGTAGCTCGCACGGAAATTATATCTCAAAACAATGAGCAGTTTTTATAAACAAATATTTATTTTCCTTTGTACATTGAAATCGGCATTAGTAATCTACAAACACATGAATTCGTAGATTAGAATATTAATTTAAAAATATATTTTCATTAATATTTTTCGCATCGATTAGCGTTACAGTATCGTGCAGTGATAACTTATCTCAATGTAAACAAAGAAAATGACAATATTTAAGTACAACTACAGGTGAAACTACGATTAAAAATGTAGTGGTCACTTTTTTCTCATTTATTTAGTAACATCGAAGCAATATAGAATGTTTATTTTTTGTCGAGTTGTGAAAGTCTGTAACGTAATGGAGGTCGATTTTCACGTAATCAAGTCTCTTCAGGCGATTCAACCGTCACCATTCATGGTGTAATCGATTTAAATTATACAAAAGAAAAACTAATTTTCTGATCAAATTACGTAATATAACTTACAATCGATTTTATAAAAACATGAGACGTTAGTTAGATTGAAAGTCTTTAGAAATAACTATAAAAGCTATTTTTATTATTATATTATGTATAATTATTTATATAATATTAAACAGTTTTTTAATACAAAACTGTTATAATTGAAAAAAATCAAGAACAGATACATAGCGTGCCAACGATTTTGGAACTTGATCCTAAAATATAATTAAGTTTTTCAAGTATAATTTATCCAAAAACATGGACGTGCTATTTTTGAAAATGTGCTTTTAATTAACATTTTCTTTAACATGCTATTTTTCAGTATCTTTTCACATCTCTCGGTCGAAAGTATTGACAATACTATTGTAGGTGTGTGGGCACGCATAGACATAATTCAATATTTTAATGGAATAAAATATTTTTTCATGTAAATTATATTCAGAGTACTCTATCTACTAACCCCTATTTTCAGTCAGTCAAACATTGTAATAATCACAAAAAGCAATGTTATTGTTGCACAACTTTTTCCTCTCGATTGTGAATCAGAAATAAAATTATATAATCGAATACCTGTACATACAATAAAATGAAAACGTTATATCGAATACGCGTCAGTCGCATTTGTAGACGTAACCCGCCAACGTAGAGCGTCCAAAATAAACTCTTGTATACCTATCTATATATAATATTTTAGGCAGTGGGTACTTGAAAACGTTAGCGGCAGTCGTCGGCATCCCAAACTCCTGTCTTAATGTTTCAGTTATTCCAACATTTACTAATGCACTTCACAATGGAGCGGCACATTAGCGCTCTACATTCGTATCCACAGATGGACCACGAATTCGGGGGATTTAAGTAATTTTGTTGAATAGAAGATTGTTTACCTCGTATTAGTAATACACAATGCATAGTTAATAATGTTATCAACACAAAATAATATTGTGATACAAACGTATGTACTGTAAATAACGATTTTCGCTGTGAATTGAACTGTATGAATTCAAAATTATTGTGATCATTTTTGTGTGCAGCTTAAATGCATCTTGTATAGTCTTGAATTTCATTATGGGTTAAAAGTTTCGGATCGTTAAACCTTGATGTAGCCCATGTGGGTAAGCAATTAAGTTAAACTAATTTTAGTTTTTCAAAAACAATAACAAAGTTGATGGCAGACGCGATGTAATTACGCATCTATTCTGGTTTGAGGTTTTCCGTATTGTGACCGAGCAGCAAGTAGGTAGTAGAGTGACGGACGGGTGGTTTATGCGATGTTTCCCGATGTAAAATAATCGCTCGTTTTACGAAGCTGAAAAAATAAACATGCGCCGGGCTATGTGGATCTCGCGTTGCCTACGTATTTTAATCGTCAATGTTGCTTGTCCGTCCATTATAGAGGTACAAATAACGATAGAAGAATGCAGCTAGGCACGCGGCAGTGGGTTGAAAATTATCGCTTTCGTTTCGCGTACATAAATTTAAAACTGCTTGAAATTCGTTTGTTTTGAGAATTTAACTTCATTGTCTTAAATCAAATAGATAGTTGAATAAATGTTACATTCAAACGCTGGATAATTTTCATTTGTGTTCAAGATTTACGAAATACTACATATTTCTTCTAAATCAACGTGTTGATGTCATGTTTCTTTTCTTTTTCTAAACGTTGCTGGCAACATTATAACCAGTATTTTATCTCTAAATAGCTATTATCATAAATATTCGGAGACATTTACGTTATTAAATTTTATTTAGAGCTAGTTCTTTGAAGGTTGTTTCATTATTTCACTGATATTTTCTGTAGCTTAAATAATCACAAAAATATTCGGTAGTTTGGATGATTCTTAAAAGTTTTTACTATGATTATAATCAACGTCTGTTCTTGTTAGTATCGCATCTTAGAAGCAAAATCAATAGGTATAGTCCGTCTATATTTAGTCTGCGAGCGACCTGTTGCGAATGAGCATTATAGGTTTACGATACGTTAGCACGGGTGAAAGCACCCCGCCGGGTCGCAAGCTTGTGCACACGCACCACTGGTAGCCTGCCTATCCTCACACTCAGAATCGACGGCTATTATACTGAAGCTGAACTAAAAATAAACGAACACTGGACGCACGCATCACCCATCGATCAACTATCTCCTTGTAATATCTACTACGAGCATCGTTTTGATTGATCTCGGACTTTCAATATTATAGATTAATGCTTTCATTTCTACATCTGAATATCAACGTATCTCATTCGAAGATAGAGAAATCGAATAACGTTTACTAGTTAAAGGCAAAAAAGATGAATGCGAAACGCTTTCCGTAGATTTTTATTACACATTGTAGATAAATAGAACAAATAAAACTACACAATTTATATCACGATAAACGAATCACGGCGATAAAGTTATAAAACGGAGGCTATTTGTGTTTAAAACGTTGAAATGAAAACATTCACAACAATTAGATTTCGTGATTAATAACAATAGCAACAACAACTTACAGATTACCTACATTGTGAATCATTCACGTGTTAAGATAACATCGTCGGAGGTCGTCTACATTGATAATCTCTTTATTCTTTGTTCTTAATCTATTATTTGACTACTTTTACTATGTGATAAAATTATCAGATAAATATTACCTTTTTGATTTACATGTAAGGACAAAGCAATTGATGTATTCTTTTAACAGAATAGAAAATATAGGGTAAACAGTGATTTTAGCTAACAATCTTTCAGTTTCAATTCATTCTGATACTACATGAAATAGGTGTATCATCGTTAGTCATTAAAAAAAATATATTGTTCGTAAATCTGCATCGTAAATGTATAATGTCTTTGAATTAACAAGATAATGTAATTTTAAGTCTATAATTCATATTCATGATTGGTACAGCAACCGAGGTAGCCACAGCTTTTGAAAAGTCAGTAACTCAGTAAGGTTTCCAATTTGGATTCGTATTTTTTCATAATACAACTTTATGATAGAGAGTAAGTACTCTATGAATACTAGCCAACAGTGATAATTAAGTGATACTATTAAAATCGATTACTTTCACGCTAGCTGTTTATCACGTGCGTTTTGAGCCAATAACAATTATTCAACACGTCTGCCTCGGCAAATATACAAACGAGTCTATTTAGAATTCTCTCCTTTCGATAAGAATTTCCTAAATGTTTTTATAAGGTTACCGTGGCCCTGCCTAATAGCGACGTATGAATGTATAACCGTTGCAAGGTTTAGAAATTTTACGCGCTTACGTAAACTGACGTGTAATTTTATAGTCTATTTATTATTAATACAAGAGACAATACTTTATTTTAAGAAACTTGTAATAAAGTTATCGTGAAGTTAGTAAGAGACGAGGTAAAGCATTTAGTAATCGTATGTTAATTTTATCTCTTTATTAAGTCAGTGAACTTCTTTGTAGACTTTTCCTTGGTAGAGATTGCGAAAGTTAGCAAACTAAGTCATCGAACGATATTGCAGATGTTTCATTTATTTAGTGAAATGTTCTGTTAATCTTTGTTGTCTGAACTATAGCAATTGGTGTTAAACTTTAATTAATCATTTAAGATAGTAAAAGCGAATTAAATCTGTTTTGATTCCATTGGTGAATGAACTTTGAAGGTCAACGTCCTTCCGCGGTACGTATTATTTTTTGCGTACATTTTTTAAACAAAACAACCTTTTATTAGGTACCTGTTTTTAATGTTACCACGAACAACAAGATTTGGAACATTGTCAAATATGTAATAAAAATGTAAAAATCGTAATAGTATAGTAAGGATTGATATATTATTAGAAGATAAATTTAAATGCAAGAATGCTTGAGATTTTGTTTTACAAATTAAAATAAAACGTACACTTATGGATGACGTCACTATGACGTCAAACCTAACGATTTTACAATGACGAATCGAATAGTGTTCTTATGCTGCGTATTATTTTTATATTTATTTTAACAATTAAAACGTATTTAACTATGTATTGTGTAACATAGGGTTTCAATACCCTTGAAACTTCTATATTTAAATATTCATTGTCAACAATAATGATTCACGGCCAAGTGTAGTTATCTGGCAAAATATCAAGTGTTACTCTAGTTTTAAGTTGATTGTTTAAATTATTGCGTAATAAAATCTCAAATTCGATAATTAGTTTGTGTAATTTGTGTTTCAATTTGTTTTTTCTTTGGAAGATAAAATATAGAAGCTATAAGTAAAAGTCTCACATATTTGGAAGGTTTTATGAAGGCATTTAGAATTATGTATTCAAATCATGACTTCACTATAAGATTGTCTTGTTGCTTTTGTAGCAGAATAGGTACTTAAAAAACATGAAGTTTACAGATTATTATTATAGTTCTTTTAAGGACAATGCTATTCCTATACATTTATTCACATCATATTATTATTAAACATTTTTAAAAATACTCTAAAATTTATGCAATGCATTTCCTTTTATCATGAATTTGTTCTGTATGCTGGAAGTTGAAATTTATTAATTATATTTCATTACAAATTTCTATAACAGTACTTTTGTTCAAGATAAATTAAAAATGCAGTTAATCCTAAATTATTACTTATCCTAATAGAATTTTGAATGGTACATGCACCAAAATGGTATACTTAAACCATGTTTTAAAATATGTATAGTCTATTTTGTGAGAAACATGTATTCTATAATATAAAACCAATTAAGTGCTTTATCTAAGTTAGTTTCATTAAAATGTATTGAATGGATCAATTGATTCACCAAATTTATGTATCTTGAAAACAAGTCTTACAGGAAGTTACAGTTGTGTATGAAGGTTTTCACAATAGTATGATTGTCAGAACATTGTTAAATATAAATTATTTAAGTAAAATAATTTAACAAAACCCATTGCTAAGCTATTGCTAATATACTTTCCTGGTCTGGTCTTAATAGGCTAAGAGGCGATATCTTCCATCATAATTACAGACAGAGAGAGTCAATGCTAAAGAGATGTGTAGTTGCAATTGTTTATCATAAGAAGGTAGGATTTTTAAGGTACAAGCATCTAAGAAAGCTATTTCTAAATGCAGTCAGAAGTTTTCTTCGTGGTAAGAGAGCATGAAAGAATGTTCTTTGTTATTCACATTTATTTGTCGTAGTTGTTTGATGAGCTGGCGTTTAGCTCAGGGTAGCTTTAGTGATAGTAGATTAATATCCAAGAGGTTTTGAGTATTTTTTCCTATAGTAATTTTCCTATAGTAGAAGTATAAAAGTGTGCTTAATTATTTTGTTCATGTTCTTTTCCGTCATGATAGTGTGGAAGATTTTAGTTTGGATTTCATTAGTACAATTTTCAAATTCAAATTGAAGTCCGTGTGATATGATCTACCTTCATGATAAACAATAACAAAACAGAAGACCTCAAGATACATTCACTAATGATGAGGACTTTAGTATTTTGCACTAGTATGTAAATTCATAAAAAAAAATTCATGTAAAAGTATGAATGTTTAATAAGTAATCTTCATATTATCATAAAATAAAGGACCAAGTTTTTTGACTTCCACTGCAAAAGAGGTCTTATTTTTTTTGGTTATATTACTATGCTGTGTTCTGATAAGTCTATGACCATAAAATAATAGAAATATTAGGGAAAAATATTTAAAAAACTTACCATTGGGTCCATATTTATCTTGGTTCCTTTTGATTTGGTCTGGACTAAGGCCTTTGTCTGGGTCTGTGCCAAAATATTTTAATACTTCTTCCACGGATTTCGTGTGAGCGTCCTCCATGGTGGAATTACTACGTTGCCGTCAGTTCTAGAAGGTAAAAAGAGCTGAGGTTAGAAATGACGAGTCATCATTTAAGGTTCTAAACAATTTTAGGTTAGGTTGCATTTTTAATTCGTTTTACACATAAATTAAGGTAACATTAATTTAACAATAATAAAATGTAGTTCGTGACTTAATTTAATGCAGTTAAAGTGTCGATAATGACACAATTGCAGATATCAAGGATTTATTTGTATGAGTTAGGATTACTAGGTCACCAATTATATTTAAGTCATGGTGTTTTTAATAAATCTTATACATACAGAAATCTTGATGCTGTATTTAATTAAAAACTTGCAATATAATGCATAATATTGGGATTAATAAGGAACTTCCTTCTCTGAGGACAATCTGATCACTGCATCACTTACCACGAAGTTATTTAAATACATGAGAAAGACTATTCTCAAATAATGCTTCACTCAATTAATAACGTCAAATCAATTCAATTATTAAAATAAAAGCTAATTGTTCTAATACTATAATACTTTTTCTCGTAAATTTATATCATAAACGACAAGAACACGTATGAAATGCAGCCGTCATTTTTTACAAACTGACGTAGCAAAAGTGGTCAACACTAGCGCCATCTCTTGGGTAATTTTAGAAGGTGACTTGTCACATTAACTACTTTTTAATTTTTGTATTTAAAAAATCGTTGCTTAATTAATATGGAATATTGCTATAAGTCAGTTTTAAGAATATTTTTTGTGTTAAATGTATAGTTTCCTTTAAAAAAATGTTGAATTTAATTCTTGACTGTGCACAAATGTGGAGCCATGCCATAGGTTGAATTTGTACCACGTGACGAGAAGCTATTTCGGTGCCAAAGGCGCCAACAAATTGCGGTATTTTTAAAAATCCGAAATTTACTTTGCGTTATGTAACACTTAAACACTTATTAAATTCACCAACTTCCTTCAGGAACCGTTAAGGCACTAAATGCACTTCCCGTTATTACACTCACGGCCGATTTGTTTTAAATTGGCATAAGGAACTTACTGGATTTTTTTCCGACAGCGTCGGGAAGGAAAGAAGAAATAAGAGTGGCGCGGGAGATGTTTTCCCACCGCGTCCCGAGTATCGACTCCCGGGCCAAGAGCGACGATTTTAGAGCGGCGCGGGCGCGGTGGCGGGACACTGTTGGAGATTGCTTTAATTATTTTGGCAACAGTACTCGATGGCACAGTCGAGTCGCTTTCCAGGGTTGCATGTCGCACAGCCGACCGCCGTCCTATGATGATCTTTTTATAGCGGGTGCTACCCAGCTCAGTCCCGGTACCAACTGACTTTTGGCTTTTGTTTACTTTTCATCACAATAATTTATTTACCATTCAATTAATATCCCTTACATACGAGTTTTTATTCGTATAAATACTTAATTTTTATGAATTACTAACACACCATGTTTTTCAATCCTAGCAAGTATTTGTTGCTAATGAACTTGATCGAATACAATTTGGCCATGACAAAAAACACTGTCTGAGAATTTGTAAGATCGAGGACATGAACTTGGGTTTTTTTGCTCAACCCAAGTAACCCTGTAATTCGTTTGTTTGCGCGTTTGCTTGTGAGTTACTTTGTTTCTTATGTTCTATTTATACAGTTAGTATGTGGAAAGTAATTAAATTAGTTTTAGGTAAATTGTAAGAGTAGTTTTTGTGTTGTCATCGTTTATTACTTTTTGGGTCATTTCACTCCACATATTTTAATGACTATGATATTCATCATTCGAAGGGGGTCAATATTTAAAATAGACACAGATTCTATCGGATCTAGGTTGACAGGTGACCGCCATTGAAGTGTTTTGATGTTTAAACTTGGCAGACATTTGAACTTTAGTCGTAACTCGTACGACACTGATAGATTACTATAGTTTGGTACACTTAATTACAGTTACTTTTCATACTGTAGTTAGTTACGCTACTTTAATAAAATAACAGAAAATTAAGGGGAGAACAATTTGTGAAACAGTAAAGTGCTGAAATTATTGTAACTAAGAGAGAGAACTTAGTAGATTTTCTGAAAGATTTTGAATATTTTGGTTGAAAAATAGTACTAAACAGTAAAATTATTAGTACTTCTTAGGCGTTCCTAAAAGTGGCGAAGTCAATTTACTAGAGGTCAGCAAATATAAAAGATTTCTCGAGAATAGGAAAAACTTAGATTTCATTGAATTATTTTCATTAGCGGCCTTGATAGAGACCCTGATGCTGTATCTTGTTATTCTATGAATATCGAAAGGGAAGCCGGTAGGAATGGGGTTGTTAAGAACTTTCTACCTGGTAATTTTTATTATGACATATCTTATGCTTGAAAAACATTTAAAAGTTACAATACCATTTATAAATTTGTTTGTAATTTTAATGTTAATTTCACACAAAATCTGGGTTTTTTAGTAAGTTTTTCTTGCCCATTTATGACCATGTTTTTCATAGTTTTTAATTTCATGAATGTGAGCATTATTTTTGAAGTTAAGTAAGTTAACGTTAACAGAGGGGTTTGAGTTCGTTTTTGGCCTCCAAAGCATTATTGGATTTTAGTTTGACGGATACTTAACCCTTTTCCACTTCACACTATTCCTTAAATTGGATTTTTCCAATCTTTTATGTTTCGTTGGCCTCTTTTCACGTAGGATAGCTATATTTTTATTCTATGGTTATGCATGCTAAAACTGTCTTGTTCTTTCTTTGTTACAATAATTTGGTGCATTTTCAGACAATAACTCTTTTAATTGAATTTCTATATCCGAAGTTATCTTAATATTGTTTGGAACTGAAGCTTCTGAATGTGTTTTTGATTTTCAGTCAATCAATACGAATGCAATTAAGCAATTTTCCCACTTGTAATCATCTGCATAATTCACATTCAGAAAACTTTGTGAGTCGAAGAAAATGTAGAGGCAGAGAATAAATCAAAACGCTGAGATGCGCGATATATTGTATCACAAATATCTTTTCGATCATTCTTCAACATTTTACACCTTGAGAAACCTCATACAGCATTATACCTACGACCTTAGAAAACGATGATGTAGATAGTTTATTGATTAGTTCTGGTCATAAAGTTACGATCGAAATAGAAAATCGAATAACCTTTAAATGCCAATGCTAGCTCTATTTCTGACACTATTATGTTAAATTTAACAAACTTAATTAATCATACTGCTCAATGAAATCCCACGTTATCTATTTTGAGGTAAATACGATTGAGATAATGTAAAATACTCGGTATAATGTTTTCTATTATAAATAGCAGGGGATCTGGCCCGTCCCTCATCGGACTCATCGGACTCATCGGACTCATCGGAATGATTTGCACGTGTTTATTTCAAACAGTAAAACTGGTATCTTCTAGTATATAACATCCATGTAGGTACGTTCTAATAAATACACTGTCAATTACTATTATCTTGTCATTGTCTCAGTTTAGTAGTGTATTATGTTTTGTGTTTAACGTCATCATTTTAACCATTCCTTTAACATTTGAGCAGCCTCTAAAAGTATAAACCTTAAATTGTATTCTCAGAGTCGTCACAAATATGACTTTTAATCTTACATAGTTAAAATTAAGTGCGTCAATCCTTAATGCTAACCCTTATGTATAGAATAGGTAAAATACATTTTAGGAGTTTTATTAGTTCAAAGAGCGTTTAAGAAAGTTAAATATTTGAGTAACGTTTAAGTATTCGAAAACAATTTTTGGGTAGAACCCTATTAGTGTATATTCTGCTTTTTAAATAATAAAAAAAAAAAAAAAAATTTTTCGCCGAAACTCTAGGTTATGTTTCTTTAAGTAAAAGATACAGCTTTAGAGTTGGTAAAAGTGGAGTACCTTTTTGTATAAATGTAGTGATATTCATTGTCATTTAAGTATATGAGTTGATATATTGTCATGTAATAAATAAATACTAATGTACGAAAAAGATACGTTATGAGTTTGAATGAATTTATATTGATGAATATTAATCCTCGAAAATCCTTTTCTTGAGCACTTTTCTTTGGAATTTATTGTAAATTTCAATTACGTGGTTTGAAACTTGAAACAGACTACTTCGATGTCAAAAGACATTACATTACAGACTGTAGAAAACATGAAGACTTCAGAAAATATTCATTTGAATATAATACATTTTACGAAAAGAATAATAACTTTCAGTAATAATTGGTGCTCTGCGGGTCTAGTCTTAGCGTTAAAGCTTTTGATTGAGTTTTGTTTTAAATCTTAGGTGTATAAATTTTTCAAAGAATTCCTTCAATAAATAGTTCTACGTTCGAAGCATAGTTTATTAACTAATATCCCTATATATTCTATCTATTATCTCACATAAAACTAATAGAAAATGTTAGTAATAAAAGAACAGTAATTTTTTATTAATCTTAAAAGTGTAAAAGAAAAATATACTTTGTTTTAGGTTTGGACACAAAACGCTTAAAAATCCATAATCATATAATCTGTATGATGCTTTAGAAGTGTGAAGATGCGTATTTACATAGCAATTACTTTTATAATAAAATTGAGACTACGCCAGGTGGTAAATACTTAAAACAAGACTTTATAGCACATAAATAACTTAATATCAAACGAATATTATTATAAAAATTAATGTTTTCTATTTTTTAGCAGATAATTTGTCAAATTTTGTGTTTGTAGTTTGTGACGGTCTTAAAGTGATTCTGGAAGTTGATAATGTATTTGAACGAACAACAAAGCATATTTCGTAAAACAGGTACTTGTGTAATTTAACATTATATTATTCGATAACTTTGTTTATTATTTAGTTGGAAATTTGTAACTCTACTTTAGATTTTAATAGCAATGAATTGCTGTTCGTTGTTTTATCAAAACTCAAGCATCACTGAACCGATTATTTGACGTTGATAACATTGGTAGAATTTTGGTAGAGGTCTAAACGTGAGAAGATATGGAAGAATTATACTGCGAATAACCAGCAATTAGCAAAATTGCATACTCGAAATTTTGTATTGCGTTCTTTGAAGCGTAGTCGAAAGTTGTGCGGGTCAGCAACGGCTTAAATATTTCATAATTCACACTTTATTCCTCAATAATGTAGTAAAATTTTCCATAATCCATAAACAAATAAGAACGAGGTTCAATAAGCTATAGGTATCCAATAAAAAGCGGCTGTTCGGTTTAACGATCGATTAAAAATCACTCGAGTCTGACTCGCGTACTATTTCCGTTCTTTTATAACCCATTAATTAATACATAATACATATTTTAGAACGCGTAGTAAGCTAAATGTAATTAGTATTAAAAGCTTCGTAATGTATGTTTTTAAAAATATTTTTTAATGTATTTTAATGACTGCATATGTTCGTGCAATTATTTCATTCACTATCTGTGGCTATTACACATTATATTCATTTTTTTACTATTATGTGTATTCTCTTTGTGATTTGTAAATGTTTTAGTCAACGACTGATTAATTTAACTCCTTGAGGGGTCGATCAATGGATGTGTAGGGCTCAATAACAACCTATTTGTGAAGACAACTGTAGTAAGAAGTTTTGAAGGTACCTATTGTAGGTTTAGCAGCTCACAAGACAACAGTATAAAATAATGTACAAGATTCGTTTGGTCCTAAAATCGTTTTCATCACCGCATTCCGATCTACCATCAAAAACAACTAACACGATTTGTAATGTTTTCTAGCATTTTTTATGTGCCGGTGCTGTGATCATGTTGTGGGATATTCGCGGTTCTGCTGTTTGTTGTTATTGGCACGAATCTAAAGACTGCACATTTAATTAGTCCTGCTTGTGAGTCAGCAACTTGTGTAATTATGTCGATTTTATTTTGAATCGTTCTTTATTCGCATCGCGTTGATATAAGGAAGCACTTAGCCTGGCACCGATGAATATACTTAACAATATCGTATATACGTCTGAATGGTGCGCTTTTAAAATTCCTAGATAATGTAACGAGCGCACGCATGAATATATTTCGATATGTAGTTCGCGCACATACAGAGATCTTGGTATGGTAATTCGTCATCTGCAAATAAACGGTCGAAGGTAATAATCGAAATAGAATTATCGTATGCGTATATGAGTGTGTCGTAATAGATGATTTTGGCATAACTAAGCTGCTGTAGTTGGCATCCGAGGATTTAGATTGAACGTGCGATAATATGCTCTTTAAGGTCGATATCAAAGCCAAATTCCTAGACAGTGTGAAGCGCCAATTGTAGTTTCTTTGAATCTTAATTTATAAGATAGGTATCTAATTTATTAAAGTTTGTTCTATTTCATAAAGACTTACCTATCACCTATCCAAAGTTAATGATTATATGAAGTTTCTACTGTAACTTTCGTTTATACAGTGAATCACTATAATAATTGGTTTAGATTTTAGATAGTGAATTCGCGGGTTTTATAGCCTTAAATTATTTACTTATAATTTATTTAGCACCGACCTAGACTGGAAATCTCTTTGATCTCGACTTTTAGCTTCAAGAGTGCGGTGACGTCTGCCCACTAAATGATCAATTCAAAATAGAAATCTGAAAAATAAAACAAAATATTCGCGTTTGTAACTGTGATGTCTGAACTATATTGACGTCATAGTATATTAGGCGCTTTGTTCGCATATTCTTGGTTTTATAATCTTAAATGAAGAGTATTTTTACAGCTGGTGGTTACTGCATAAAGTAAACATGACTATCGCCAAACAAAGTATAAGCTAACCATTTGTATTATTTTATTTAACGATCAATTTTCTTGGAACAACTCAATAATTCAACTGTCTATTAGATAGAATAAACGAATTTGTTTCCGAAACCGTGTCGAAGTTTAGTTAGTTTTATGGACACTTTGACGTTGAATAAGTAATATGTTGAATGGATTCTTGTACAATACTTAGAAAGTTCAAACTGTATAACTTACTTATAGTGTGATTTTAGTTTTAATTTCTTAGTAATATAAAAAAATCAAAACAGATAGGTATTTCTATGTTGTTGATATTTAGCTATATCGAGTACCTTCATACATTGAGTAGGTATAAACTTGACAAAACTGGAGAGAGTTCTGATCATTCTGCCAAAAGTAAATTCGTTAATTAAATGTTTTTGAACAGCGACTGTAAAAATTCAAACCTGATAAACTGACTACAATTATTGATTACCAAGACAATTTTATGCTGAATGAATTAGCAATTTCGTCGCTTTTTTCTGGTACTCTTGACTACGATAGAAAGTGCACCTTTACCTACTAAACGCTTTGTGCTTACCTAATCTTAAAAATAAATAGAAAAGCAGCGTAGGTATATTAAAGTACCTAAGCTGATAACTTATTTCCTATTGTCTTTCATTCAGTCAGCCTTATTTTATATTTTTATTCATCTCGTTCTTAAAGTAAATAGTCAGTTAGATTTATTAATTTTCCAACTTTTCAGTAGTTTTATTTTTTCCCGTGACGTAGGCAGACGTAACATAAAATATAGCATTTGACGACTGCCGTGATAATAGCGTGTTTATGAGAACGACATCTTGCCGGTTGAATCTAATTTTACACTACACGTTTAGTTATTTATATTGTAATTAATGTTACTAAAATATGACGACACGGTGCCAAGATTTCTAGTTTACAACGTTAAGATGAAATTATTGTGATAAAATGTTGCTCACGATTTAATGGACTTCAAAGCTTTTTAAAATTCAATTTAAAAATGTTCTCGTCCGTTTCAGTAGTCAAAAATAAAAGAGATCTTTTGACTTATGTAATTCTCAATGTCAATGTTATGATCGAGTAGTATTCCGTTGTAACTTGATACATGTCGTTAGATGGCGCTAGTGTAAATACTAAAATTTTCGGTTTTCACTGTTCTTGTGGTTACGATATCATTAGTTAACCCTATGTTTTCTGGAGTTAGACAAACAAATTCTGAACCAAGATGTGTTATTTTAAAATACACATGTTTATAATTGTCTCACTTCACATCGTTAGTGTATTTTTTTGGTAAGGTGACTGGAATTTAATTGTTTAAAATAATTTAATAGTATAGTTCACTTCATTTGTTTGTTTCACTCCAGGCAACACTGGTTCAGTCACTACATTGTCACTATCCGATATATTTTTGATAGCTTTCAAATCGTCACACATTTGGTACACTAAGTCCGTTCGAGGTCCAAAATCCACATATTCATGGTAACACTGAACAGTCACTGCACATCACAATCCGCTGGCAACACCATCGCGTTCAAATCAACTTACCGTTTCACTTGTAACTTGGTCCCGGTAACTGGTTATTGGAAATACATAAATTGTATTTACATTAGGTATTATCGTGAGAGGTTAGCGCGCCCCATGAGGACAGCGTCGAGATTGTGCGCGGCGGCGGCGGGCGCGTGACCAGACACCCGCACTCTTTTATAAGTTCCGTCGTGGGCTGCGGGCTCTCTGCCAGCTATACTACTCTCACCACAGATATACGATAAACAGATTCACCAATACTACATCTAGTAGAGAAAGCCTCAATTAATATTATGTGAGTGGAAAGAAGAGGGCTATAGAAATGATTTAAACTCGCAAACTGTACAATAAATGGATTAGTGAGTGCCTCACTTCTATCAAAAAGTGAAACTTTCCTCTAACGGATAATTGCAAAGACGCAATTAAAAAACAAATAGGAACATACCAATATTTTTCAATTGAAATGAATATATTCAGAAAATCTGACTTTTTTGAATTAAATTTATTACACACTTGCCATTCTACTTGACCATTCTATTAATTCTATGTCTGCAACTCTCACTAATACAGTCTACATATATTGCGCTACTACTAATACAATAAGCACCCTAACACAGAGTAGGTGAGTCGAAATTCCCATGTTTTTTATTCTCGAATGGCATATAAGTTTATCAGTTCCGGGCACACTGATAACGTTTGATGTTATCTCAATATGCAATTAGCAAGATAATTCAGCCTCGATCGAAAATAAAGCACTGATTATATTGGTCATGTTAAAAAATTAGCAGCAGACACTCTACGAAGTGTCTACGACGTAGCAAGAACTTTTGTAGCAGTTCATGTTCATTCAATTTTGACATTTACTTCAACTCAGTGCTTTGTCAATGCAGGTTGTATTTTGAAAAAATGTTTAAAAAAATATTTTAAAAATTTAACCTTGAGAGGTGTCATGGGACACCCGAATAGAATGAAATTCCGTTCGATTAAAAGATATCTTATAATTTTTTTTCCTAACGTAACGCACGATAAGGAAAGTGTTTTAAAAGTTTTTAATCACAACGCCATCTAGCGATAATCATCTAAAACAAAAAAGTGTCGTGACAACTTTTCGTAAGAATTTTTTCCATCTAGCCCCCTTTCACAACGCGCGATAAGGAACTTCGTTCCAATATTAATAGAGTCATTTTCACTTTAGAAATATTATTAGGATTTTTGCTGAAGTTGAAGTAGGTGTCGTTTACATTATTAGTAGTAGTGTACTACGTTACTTCGTAGCAGGCCCTACAAAATTTACTACATACTTTTTGAACGGACTAGCAAAAGCTACTGTAATCGTTACACACAAGATCTTAGAATCAAATCTGATTAACAAAATGAAAAGTTCAAAAAATAACTAACTTTAGTAAGAGATCATGACGATAGTTCAGATCATATCGTAATAAGCTGATGTGATACACTCAATCAAAATACAAACTCTACTCTTTAAATGTTTCTAACGAGGTTTAAGAAAGTTTTCGGGTATTTGCCCACCTCTCATTCCCACTACTGTAACTCCTGTGTAGCCAGGATCCACAGCGGCAACCATCGTAATGACTCTGAGCAGTGAAGCCCAGGAACCCGAGGGAAAGCTAACTTGTCCTGGGCCCCGCAACGAATTTAATCAGAAGATAATAGAAGGAGTAGGAAAACATGAGTTTCGACTTCCCCTCTCGCAAAGCGGGAGACAATAAAATAAGATTGAAAAAGCATTACGCAAGAATTGAGTAAAGCACCACGGACATCGATTTTATTAAATTGATTGGACCTATGCGGTGAGCTGTTGTACTATTTTGGATGCCAATAGTAGTTATGGCAAAAACGTCTGAATGCAGGTAAATTTGCGCTAGATGCTACAAAATCTGTGTAATAAACGACTTTAGACTCAACGTGTAAGGAGTTTAACATCGTTTAAGAAAGTTTATGTAATAAGTCCTGGGTATCGACAAACGACCCTCAAATGCCTTGGCATCGTAAAGCTGATCTCATGAGTCATGAGCGAGCGACTTTAATCACTTGCATGCAAGTATTATGCTTAGTACATTTTTTAAGAAAATAAATTTTAACTCGACACATCAGATCCGGAACTTACTGGAACACCCGTTTGGTTTGTCGAATTTGGCTCTCTCACATATACAACAACACACACAAATATCTTTTTTTTTCCACTGATTGTTGAAATGTAGCTAACATTATAAACGAAAAGAATATTAAAATATACTTCCAAATGTTCGGACTGATAGTAGTCATTTACAAACCATTAACGACAGCTCTCCAGGATCCATTACCAGTGCAGAAGTTATTATTGTAGTCATTACAGTCAGTCAAACTAGTAGAGATAATTCAGACTGACTAAAACACCTAGCCTTTTGTACAGACATCCAGGATTCGAATCCAACCGGATTGCACACTATAGTTATTTATTAAGATTTATGTTCAATTTATAACAACACTACTGGACACAGACGATGAAGGAAAAATGAAAATGAAGTAACGGTTGTACTTCATACTTGGCGCTAATTCTTAATTAATATAATATACATCTTATTTTCGATTAGTAAATAGACGATTTCTTAAATACTATTTCTTCTGCTATTTCTTGGTAGTAAGTAATATGAACTCTTTTAATTTCTTTTCGTATTTTGTAGCCTAGTAATGTTTACAGTTCCGTTTCATGCTAAAATCTTTGTCATTTCATCGGTAACTCTGTATTTTATACCATTACCATTAAGTGCGGTGATTTTCCGTGAATTCTCTCTTTAGGTATAAATGTCCATACTCCATGCTCCATCCTTCATGCTGCATGCCCAGGTATAAATGTACCTCTATAAAAAAGATTCATGTGCAATTTTTCACAAGACCACTGGCTAAAAACGGTGAAGGAAAATATCGTGTGGAAACCTGCATATCGGAAAAGGGTTCTAAAAATCCTTTGAAGATATGTGAAGTCCCTCATCCGCATTGGGCAAGCGTGGCGGGCTATGCCTAACGCCTCTTCGGAGGAGACCTGAGCCCAGCAGTGGGCAGTAATGGGTTATTACAGTACAGTACAGTCCATGCTCTTCCGTATACGCCTCAACCTTGAAGTTAAAGTATGCGTTGGTTTTGGCAATGCTAAGAGATTATAGAATACTAGTTTGGCAAGTATCATACATGTCTACTAGTGTTTGGCATGCACAATGTCCTACCACCAGACACATGCGTGCGCACTACACGTCTGTCAAGAAGACTATTAATCTTCGCTAGACTGAAAATTTCCAGTACATTGTATTGTTTAAACTAAGTACGTATAATGTCTTTAGGAAACATCAAATTCTTAAACTGTATTACAAGAAATATGTATTTTTAATTTTGAAATGTTGTTCAGTATTTTTTATTTTAGAAGTTAAAGATAATGTCACCTTAGACTTTTTTGATACACTTTTCTTAAATATATAAAAAATAAACGAGTCAAGGTTTAACTCGTTTGATAAAGTTAAACGCGCTGAATATTTTAAAAGAAACGTTAAAAACATGTTATGTGTTGTGGGAGTAACGTACATTTCTGTCTGAAATCTGTTAAGAAGCTTTTCAACGATTGTTTTTTTTTCTCACAATCTAATTGCGTTTCCATTAAGCCACATAACCGTATATTTTGGAATGTTTTCGTGTTGAATTGTCGCCAGAACGTGATGTATTAACAATGCGGTTGTAAATCACGTATAGTGTTGCTGGTTACAATATTATTTTATTTCTGTCGTTCTCAGTACGAGTGTCAATAACGACTCATCATTTTGACAAAATGGTTTCTAGTAGGTTTTGCCAATATATAAATTCAAGTTTATGCTTACCTTCATTCTAATTATAACTTTGATTGACTGATATTGCAGTTAAGAAGGCATAAAGAATAAAAAAATATTCTATCATCATTAACTGTTGAATCTATTTTAAAAACAATGAGAGACTTAACTGTCTTTGTTTTTAGTTAATTTCTAGATAATACTGTAGAAAAGTTACTTGTATATGTAGAGAATCTACCAACTATAGTAATATAGCCATTCTATAATTAATTCTCATTAGATTAAAACTTAATCGGATGAAATCAAAAACTACAGCTCAAACAGGTTTTTGTAATTTCATAGGTTTCCAACGTTTCCATTGATATTTGATATCACTGATGATGTAGTTAAAATGACTACGTAATTCATTTACAAGAATGGAAACTCTAAATTTGTAAAACCATTACAAAGTTTATCTTTATTCTTGTTAATGTGAGTTATTCAAGCCTAAGCTGCATTGTATAAGAAAAAAACTGATTTTATTTTTAGATTTCCAGTGATCGTGGCGCGCTCGATAGCTCCCTGGTAATCGCATTTTCTGCAACAATAAGTGCGTTAGATACAGCTGTAAATAATGTTTAGCTTTTATCGGTATACAAGGGTCGGCAGGTGATTCCTGGATGAGAGCCAACTAGCCCACGCACATCGTTCGCCTACTAAATGTTACTACTTTATACAATTTTGATGCGTATCGTATTTCTTTTAAGTGCAAATTTCTGTGAACGTCTGCTCAAATCTTGAAATTGATGTCCAAATCTCTGGTGGCATATGCCTTGAGGTATATGTATTTTTATTTTATCGCGTTTATCGCAGGGCCATCGATAGATGTTCTCGATGATAAATCACATAAATATCGTAGCTTTGAGTTTGGTAATAACTATATTACTTTATCACTCATTCTTTTTGAAATAGTTTTGGACTTGAATAATAAATATTGGATATCTATTAGCAGCACGGGCACTTTAACCGTCTGGTACAATACCTACAAAATAGGAATCTAGTGATAGCCGAGACTACGTCCCAAATTACTAGTAGTCATGGGCACAGAGTGAGGAACCATTATGTTAAGAATTCTGTACTAGGTAATGAAAGCATCTCAAGATGAAAGTCGAAGCCTTTCACTAGACATTAATTTGGATAAATATTTTATTATTATTGTGTTATATAGTCTCCGTTTAAAATTATACTTATTGTGTAAATGACTGACTATCAGGTTGTCCAGGTCTCAAGGTGATTATTAAATTATTTTATAGCGTTTGAATGGGTTTTAAACAGTAAACAATAGAAAACTTATAGAACATTAATTATTTTCGAAGCTTTTTGTAAAGTTTTTGCTTTTGAACTTTGATCTGAAGTCTCGATGTAAATTATTTTTTTCTTAGTTGTTTCATATTTCGAAGCCTGTTTAATTGAATAATGTTGTTTTACTATTGAGAGTTGATCTCGTATTCGGTGTCGTGTTCAGTGTTGTCCCATGGCGCGTCACGCGTCGCTGAGCGTGCGACACTGACGGTTTCAATTTGACGCTTTTATTTGTACAATGTCACGCATTCGATGTGCTCAGTTAGGGTTCTTTAGTCTAAAAAAGTAACACTTATAGTTTTCTTAATGTTCTACCGAGGTTTCTCTAACACTTTATGCATTAGAAACTTTGTAGGAATGTCTTTAATTGTTTTTTTTGCGTGTGGAATACGGTGAAATAGTATTTTAAAACCGAGGATTACTGAAGATATGAGAGAACTTATTATGAACATCCAATGCATTGATCGTGTAGTACATATCGTTGGGTATTGTTAGTTGTAACACTTGTAACATAGATTTTGTTAGTGTATTTAGGTAGCGAAATTTAATGTAAATTAATCGAAAAACCTATATAATGGAAATTCGAAATCAACCTACTTTAGATAGAGACTTTATAATAAATAATGAGCTAAAAGCCAATACTGTTATTGTTTTAAAATTTTAGGTTATGATAGACAAAAATATATGCTGTTAAATAACTACGGAACCATTCATATTATTTTTGTGGGCTGATACACTCATGCTGCTTTTTTTTTAATTTACAATCGTCTCAAGGACTTACGACGGACCTTTATTATTTGCCTAGACGAAGCATTCAATTTATTTTAAACAGTAGAGATGATAGGAGCTCCTGTGTTAACTATTGTGTATGGAATTAGAAAATGCCACTCTGAACTTAATGAAAAAGAAAAATGATTTGAGTAAATTCAGTGTTAGGTGATTGGTTTGCAGCGACCTTCAATAAACCTATATCTAGATTTGAAGCAAACATTTTTATGTAGCAACGGAACATTAACTTCGTGTGAAATAAATAAGCTCGAAACAAACGTTCGTCAAAAAAATTTACGAGGGCATCAATATGATTTTAGATTCATATTTTTGTAAGGTTTTCATATTATGTGATTTTTATTTGTTTTCTACAAATTCCATTTCATATAACTGACATGGTTCCAATGAGTCAGGCTAGGAGTTTATAACTTCATTAACGGTATTCAAATATAAGTTGCAAGACGGTCCAAGAGAAGAAGTTGTTTGTTTTGCTGGTGTTGTTATTACAGATACATTTTATGTTTTCTAAACTACATATGTATCATCGATGGTTCATGGACATAGAAATTTCATTTATTTTGCTGTTTAAAAGTTACATCTGCTGTTTGGCAAGTATCTGCCAATTTTAGTTAATTTGTGCTCATTAACTTTCTTCTTTAAGTTGTTTACGAAACATTGTTGCAGACTACTAAAATTTGTACTGTACTGTACGGAATTACTGTTTCTTGAGTTTCAAGTATTTTATTTGGAAGTGTAATTAGCCAGATTTATAAAGGTATTTTATGAGTTTAACACATCGTATGTTCCCGAGTCAAGAACCAAATAATGTGCCCTAAATTGTTTCTTTATGGTTATTTTATTTGGTTTTAATTGTGATTACTTGTTTTCATGCAGTAAGTTCTTGAATACACACATATTATTGTATATAAACACCAATAAAACAACAAGAGAAACAGTACATTTCATTTAATTTTGCCTGGGTGCATTTCTTGAACAAGTCATCGTAGCATCGGTTTGTATCCGATTGGGAGCTGGGGCCCAGATGTGATTGGAAACCTCCGGGATAGAAGGTTACGAATTCACAAATACCTATCCTGCTGCGTAGGACAGCACCCAGCACCTTTTATACAAAAGATATTTCATACGGTTAATATCTGTATTTTTGGGTTCTAAAAGAAGATAATAAATATTGAAAAAATTAACTGGTTCAACAATTATACGCAAATCCTTCACGCCACTACGTCGTAGCAAATCCGAATATCCTGTTTAGTCTAACCTTAAAGTGTTTATAATTGAATATCATAACAACGAAAACGTTTAAGAAACCGTAAACAAGATTGACAGTTAATTTAGTTTCGCCTTGTCAAAAATTAAGAGGGCAAATCAAACGGCAGTAAATTTTACGAGTTGGAGACCGACGCCCACAAACTACGCGGATAGAACCGTTCTTATAATATCGAAGGCAAACTAAGAGACGCGTAAAACAATGATTAATACTAAAGAAAAAGTTCTGGCAAGTGTCCATGGAGAAATTGTGAGTCGCGACCGGTCGCAGTAAGGACTGTTGGAAATAAAATAATGTGATGTGTGATATTGTTGCGATGGAAGTGCAGCTGTCACTACATGCAAGGTTTTTGAAACATTGCGGAATTCGTTTTGTAGTTTTTCATTTTCCTGTTTGCTGTAATATTGTTGGGAAGGTCAAGCATAAAAAATATAAGTATAGAGATTTTATTTTTATTGCATTCTACTCGTGCGAGCATAAGTGTGTAATCAAAAAGTTATAAGGGTTTTTTGGCTCGAGAACTCGAAGTGATTAAAGTTTAAAATTTAGTACTTTCAACAGAGCGACAACAGCATTAATTCAAGATAGTTCACCTTAATTTATAGTCCGAAATTAACAATTCTACCTACATAGATTTACAAACTCTTATCAATATGGCTCATTACTTCAACTATGACGATTTTATTAAAGAAGTTTAATGACGGTAACAAATTGTTTTTTTTTTCTTATCTATAATTGTTATCTCGCTTAATTAATACTTATATGCCTACTTAAGACATATTAATTATCAAAATAAACCGGATTCATTGCGTGACAGTGCATGTGAATCTGGTTGCGTCAACGTTCCATTAAATCCGGAAGAAAAACTAAAAATCAGTTTTCCAACTACATAGTTTAATTTTTGTCAAAGATTAATTTTAATTGAAATAGTGCCAACGGAAAATACTAAGCTTCGTTCGTCGATAACCGTTTCGTGGAATGGTTTAGTATTTTAAAAAATGTCTTACGATGACGCTGACAGATATTGAAAACAAATAAAACATGCATAATATCGACTTAGCAACAGTAATTATTATTAGTTGGCTACGCGGACTGATCTAATTCGTGTTTCAATTATATTTTCCGTCATATTTTCTGTACCTACTACGTTATTTGCGTCAACTTTGAAATTAATGTCGACTGTGACATTTGCTACGCAAAAAATTACGTCGTGTTCTGCAGTTTTTTTGATGCTGACGGTCAGCCGACGGTGAAAATCGCCTTGTAGTTTTGATATGAAATCTTCAGATGTTATTTTTCTCTCTAAGAGTGTATAAAAAATTTAGTTATAAGACTTTAAGAACATGAAATATTAATGATTTCTCTGCTACCGATTATTTACGTTTCGCGAGTGTTTTAGAGTTTTAAAACAATCTTGATCTACCTATTTGTTTCTATGATTCAATTTCACGAGACGACTAAGAAAGTTACAATGAAGTACTGATATTAGACTAACATGTTTTACTTATTTATATTAAGGTTTACGTTTAATGGTTTAAATTTTTAAATCACGAATTCTAGAAAAAAGATACTACCAAAGCGTCCTATAAACTGCTTTTTTAGCCTATACTATATGAATATAATATATGAGTAATTTTCACTATGTGATCACGCAAAGACTTGTAAAACTGTTTGGCCGTCCACGCTACAAGAAGCAAATCCATCTCGTGGTCGAGCGAAAATTGCGTGATTTCTGCGTCAGTCCTACGTCATTTTAAAATATTTAGTGCCAACTTAGAATCATCTTTAACTAAAAATACAAAATTATCTCCCGAAATTATTATTAGAAACAGTTTTTTTTTTGTGCGGTGTATTACTGCGGGAATACTTACGTTTGTCTTTTCGTATGTATTACCAAAAGAAAATAAATATTTAAAAATCTTTTAAAATTTTACTAAATAATTGTTATTCCATTCAGTTTGTGTCCATATGTAAAGGACTTGGTGAATATTTTCTATATTAACCAAAGTTCGTAATTATTTGAGTTATTAAAAATATAAAAGTTGTGTTAATTGACTATTAAAATTTTTTAAAATGTTTATTTGCTTATTAAAACAATTGTGTAGTAATGTTTTTTTGTCTTTTATAGCATAGGCAGTATCGTTTTAAGTTTCATGTCTTTGTAAATAATTGCATTAACACATTTTACGTTACATTGCACATCTCTAGCTACCAAGAATACGCCTACTTTGTAAAATGAAGCAGAAATAATAGAGTTCGAATTCCAAATACTTATTTCGTTGATATAATCCAAGTAATACGTTGAGAGAGCGCGCATAAATCTGTAAATGTGCAGTTCGGTATAAGACTGAAATATCTAAATATTATGCAGATATTACATTATGTGCGATCACCTTGAGTGCAAAATTAGATAGTTGTATATGTGAGCAAGTGCTACTCATTGCTGTGAAATATTTTTAGTGTGTATGTTACGGCTAATGTTCGCATTCGCCGATAAACAACGTTAGCTGTATGAACTTAGGCCACTATGTGTTTTCAATTCGAACAAACATTAAACAATTACTCAGTAATTACTACTAAAAGCATTCGGAATTTTGCGATCGATGAGGAGCTTGTTTATTTTGTAAACTTTGCTTGCTGCGAGTTTCAGTGTGTTGTAGTAAGCGTGTTTATGAAGGGAAATGACAGAAATGATTGTGATGATAAATAAACGGGATTGTAAGTAAACAGTATATGAGCATCTCTCGTATGTACTTAGATGCAGACAAGTTTACCAAATATGACTTTCATAGGTTTGTTCTTGTCACTAACTAGTAGACGTATCTTCAAAACTGTTTGGATTGCCTAGACAAAAGTAGTCTACACCTAACCTGCGTAAATGACTGATATTTGAAAGCAATTTTTTTAAGAACAGCACAAAACAAGATCAACTTGAAGTCTTGTTACACTTAGTCTTATTTCTTAAATTTTTCTACATAGGTTTGTGTTAAAATGTGGGCGAACTAACAAAAAATTGTTTCAACTTTCACCGTTAGGAGTCTAGAGTTGAGAATGAAAGTGGTTTGGATAGAGCATCCTTTCAGAATTTATTGCTCCTTATGAAAAATGGTTTTAGGTGTAGACCTAACAAATATTAGATCATTGAATAGTTTAAGAGCTTCTTGTTCTTCATGATAATAAAAACATTATTCTATAACATAAATCTTATTATTTTATGTTTAAATTGAATTTACATACACCGAGGTCATCCACGGTTCGTTTCAGGAACACTTTTTTCACGCACCATCCGGGTCTGGAATGAACTCCCGTCTTTGGTACCTATTTCCAGAGCGCTATGACTTGTCCTTCTTCAAATGAGGCTTGAGGAGGGACCTTAAAGTTAGGTAGTAGGTAGCGACTCCTCAGTGTCCCCTGACATTGCAGAGGTTCATGAGCGACGGTAACCACTTACGATCAGGTGACCCGTTGGCTCGTCTGCCTACATGGCCATAAAAATAGATAAAATACATATTATGTCTATGTGTACCGAATGATGATCTTGCAACGTTTCTGGTTTTAAAGCAGCTTATATGTGAGGGTAAAATTATTTTACCTTCAAGTTGGCATTTGGGTCTTTTCCTACACTACAGTGAAGTGATAAACAAAAGCTTAACCTATTGGGTTGTTCCAACTAGAAAACTATCATACAATTTTAAAAATTGAGATCCCTTTTCATTAATCTTATTCTACTATTTTCCACGAAAAACCGTGGTTCTACGATAATATTTGTTTACGAAAGTAATATAAGAGCTTAGTACAAAACATTCATAAACTTTCACCCTTCCTTTTAAAGATAAATCTATTTATTTAAAACACCTACTTGAAGAACGTTCCTACCTCAATATCTTAAACTTACCTTAAACTTTACGGCAGATATCTATACTAATATTATAAAGCTGAAGAGTTTGTTTCATTATTTGTTTGTTTGTTTGAACACGCTAATCGCAGGAACTAAGTACTGGTCCGATTTCAAAAATTCTTTCAGTGTTGGAAAGTCATTTATCGAGTAAGGTTATATTATAGGCTATATTTTATTATCAAAAAAATCCGTATCCGTAGGGATCCGTATGAAAATATCGAATATGTAACACAAGGTATAATCGAAACCTTTTTATGCTTACGCTGCAAAAACTATTGAAAATAGAACAAAATGATGTACTACGGGTTTTTAGGTCTTTTGAAGACAAACAAAAAAGTCCGCAACAGCATATATCTAACTATCATAGTTAAGTCACAATAACAGCTTTTATGTTTTTATAAAAATAATATTTCGTCCTGAGAATGAATTTCACGTTAAATGAGTATCGTTATATTAACCCTTATCTTAATAAAGGATTATATTATCAAGAGTATTAATGTAGAAGTAAATTGCTTTTTGTCTTATTCCAATCGGACTTTTCGTTTAGAAGTTATCACGAATATAAAACGCAATGAATATTTGGGTGCACAGCGGGCCGCGTAAATAATAACGCGACGGCATTGCGAGTACTGTTTAAACCCATTTGTAACGCAGACGAAGTTGCGCGGGTCAGCTAGTCACACAATAAACTAACCAATATTCCCAAACAAAACATAACGTGCAATTACTGTATCCTCGAGAGTGTTAACGTGTTATATCAATAAGTTACGTTCTTCATGTCTCATCCATCTTTTTGGAGCATCAATTACTCAACACGAATATGGGACGAAGCAGACGGTCCGTCTGGAAGGGAACCACGTATATCGATCAAACTTATAAAACATACTCTTAAATATCAACTGTTTGTTTTTCTTTTATCCAGTGTTTTGTTTCTTAAGCCTACGTGAGTTGGCCGACTTTCATTCAAATTTATGGAACGGTTTTAATATGTGATCACGATAAATTTTGCCTTTTTAAAAAATGAGTGGAAAGCAGCCCTGTTTAAGAAAGCTATTTATAAAATAAATTTGGTAGCTTGGATCTGCTGATGTAGGCAATCAATCAACTATAGAAATCGTTTTGGATTGGGGATAGAGGGCTTGTCTTCCGTTTTATAGTTAATGGGCTTGAATGCGGCCAGCACGTAGGAATGTATTTTTTAAAAGGTAAATTTAGTTCGTTCGATATTTTTTAAAGTTAATCTTAGGTCGTTTATAGTAAAAAACTTGAGAGGTGTCAAGGGACATCCGGATGGAACGAAGTTCCTTTCGATTAATTAGTGAGGGAATTGTAATAAAATTTTATTTTTTTAAGTTATATAACTTAAATAAAATATTTTGATCACACGCCAATCGCCGATCGCAACACGCCATCTAGCATTAATCATATAAAACAAAGTAAGGAATTGTTTTAAAAGATTTTAATCACAGCGCCATCTAGCGATAATCATCTAAAACAAAAAAAGTGTCGTGACAACTTTTTCATAAGAATTTCCGTCTAGCCCCTTTTCGATAACGCGTGACAAGGAACTTCGTTCCAATAACAGTTTACCGTTAAACCAGTAGCGTTGGAGAAGGATTAAAAATGTAAGTCCCAAACATAACGTTAGCGTAGCTATGCATGTTTTCTCCACTTTTCCGTACAGTTCATTATACTGAGTAATTTCTTAATTAGGCCTTTTTCTGACGGTGTAAATATTTCCGGCCTGCATTACAACTTTTATAAAAATGAATGTTTTATGTTTATCAATTTTACTGAATAACAAACAATAAAATTAGTTTAGATTCAAGAAGATGATGGTGTATGCTTTAGTTTTTTATTGCATTTACCAGGCCAACTATATTTAAGAAATAAGGTCGTTTTTTAATTCCATGTTTCCTCTCTATGATTTACTGTACTGACCAACACCAGATGTATCGTGATTTCATCTTTCTATACAATGAAGTCAGTTTAGGAAAATAACATACATCTAAGTTTTCTGCTAAGCCTGACTCATGTAGTTCCCAGTAGTTTACAATAGTTTTCATGTTTTGTTAAGGTTTCCTAAATTTAAGAAGTTCTGCGAAGATAAACGGCCATTTAATCAATATTTATTAAGCATTTTTACTCGAAGCGTCTAGGGAGATGTAGTAGGCTAATGATGGATGATGTAGTAGGCTCATTATAATCAGACTTAGAATGCATTTGCTCAACGCCATATGCCATGCCAACAATTTAATGATTAATGAATTAACATGATAGAAATAAGATTCCTTTTTATTTATAAACAAACATATTCCATACTTCAACTCATGGTAAGTAATTGAAAATTAATATTTAAATTGAAAGCTTAATTGAAAGTGGAGCTTTAGAGAGATGGATTAACTCAATTAACTTGTATCGGGAACGTATAGCGCTGATTTTAAAGTTATTTAAAAATTATCTTTAAGTATAAAAATTTTTGTTTGTTTTCTTTTTGTTCATAACTACTTAACATATGTGTAATTAAACTGAAATCAATCAATATAACCAAATATTAATCCCATTTAATAAAGAGATCGAGAATCGTCTGAAATCGAGTTATTCGGCCGTACAATTTTTGAGGCGACCGTACTATATAAATATCTGAACGGGCTGGCATCCGCCGCCAAGGTCCCAGGTGACCGAGACTCGTTTATAAATACATCGACCACGCTCAATGCCCGATTTATAGCCTTAATTACAGCATTAAGCGCTGGTAAATTGTTTGCGGCTTGCGGGTAATTAACAATGTCCGTTTTACAAGCTATCTTGGGCTTGTACGATGCTTATTTTCGGACATCCATATGGGGCTGGGTGATACTAAAATATTCGCTGGTGTCGCTGTTATCTGACGGCCCCCCAACGCCCTGGCATTGTAGAAGTTCATCAGCGACGTTGCCGGTTACCATCAGGTGGGCTGTGAGCTCGTTTATCTGTAATTATTTTGGTACGTTTATGCAATGAGAAAAAAGTTATGTTGAAGTTGAAAATAAAGCTTTCCTGAGCTTACATAAATCATTAAACGAAAGAAATTGCACTGAGTTGACTGATTTCTTGGTTTTATCTGTCTGTGACGGTTCCGACTTTGTGTTATGTTTCTTCTTCTTCTTTTTTCCCCCTGGACCTCGTCCACCAAGACTGGGGACGGTTCGCCAATGTCAAGTGAGACAAATACACGGACTCAAAGATACTAAGCCAAAATATTGTTCGGTTTCCAGTCTCAGCAGTAGTAGTGTTGTGTTATGGTTGATTTTTATTCCAGTTTTAGTCCAGTTAACTGAGAGTCACAAGAAAATTAACCTCACTTCTCAATAACTATTTAAAATACCTTATAGTTAGTATAAAACAATTAAACAATCTGTTTGTTTAGTATATTAATAATTTAATATTTTTGTTATGTTCTTGTGTGACATTTAAGTTTTAAATGTATTGTGGTGAGAAATAAAAGATGATTTGATTTGATTGATTGATTGATTTACGATTTACCGATGTATGACTGAGTTTGGAAATTCCCATAGTGAATAGTGTTCCTATTTAAAAAAAATGTAGTGTTCTGTTTGGTAAGGTTTTAAGATTTTATTTTAGTTTAACAAAAAACAAAGACCTCACATGTAGTAAATATCATTTCATATGCAATCCTATAACATGTTGTAAATAGGCCAAAACTCTAATCACTACAAATTTTCATACAACGTTACAAAGTTTACCTACATTTAACATTTGCAATATTCATAAATGAGTTATGTCTGGCAATGATACATATGCGAATGATCGATTCATCTTAAATGTTTATTCTCGTTAGTTTTTATTAGTAACCGATAGTAATAAATCGATTATAGCAATTTTAATGACCGCCGTAATAACTGAGTACACCAATCTACTAACGTAAACAAACGTACACTGATTTGTTATATTTTATAGCCCACTTTAATGTGAGGAAGTTGAAGCAGTTATGAATTATTGAAAGAAGCCTTTATTAGTTTATTTTAGGTCGAACTCATCAATGCTTTGAAGATCATAAGTCCATTTAGATTATCGATATTCGATTTTTTAGTTTAGTATCGATTTACTAAAGTAAGAGATATGTGAAATAGGTCGCTGCGTTAATGTGTAAGTCGATGGATTTATAACAATGGCGAAGTCAAAAAGATAATCAATTTCGGTATCGAGTTCTAATTCAAAGAGTTTCATATAAATCATTAAATGCTCATGATTACGTTAAACGCACACATATTATTGTAATAATTTGTTTATTTTAAATATAGTGTAAGATATAAGTTTATAATTGACCGTAGAGTACGTATACCTACTTTTACATTATACATTGAAAAGGCTTTTTATAAAATTATAGATCAAGTAGAAAAAGTAGCACAAGCATTGTACCTAATATAGGATCTTTACCTTACTAATTTATTTCAAAATAATTCATTAAATGTAGTCATAACTTTCTGTTTATATGAATTTACTAGGTGACCCGCGCAACTTCGTCTGCGTCACAAAAGGATACAACATAGCCTATAGCCTTCCTCGATAAATGGACTTTCTAACAGTGAAAGAATTTTTCAAATCAGACCAGTAGTTCCTGAGATTAGCGCGTTCAAACAAACAAACTCTTCAGCTTTATAATATTACTAGGTGACCCGCGCAACTTCGTCTGCGTCACAGAGGAATACAACATAGCCTATAGCCTTCCCCAATAAATGGACTTTCCAACAGAGAAATATTTTTTCAAATCTGATCAGTAGTTCCTGAGATTAGCGCGTTCAAACAAACAAACTCTGCAGCTTTATAATATTAGTATAGATAGTATAGATATTGCACCAAATACAAAAGCACAAAGCAATAAAATAATTTGTATCCAAAATAACATACATAATATTTAGTTTGTTTTGATATAAGAGCCAAAGCAGACATTACAAAGTAATACTCATTATTCTATTACTAGATGGAAACAGGTGAAATGCACGTTGTTCTGAAAATCGTTAATGACACGTAACTGCAATTTACAGTCAGCTCATAAATAAATGTACGCGGATATGAAGAGCTTATCGGTATCCTGCCAAGTCTGGATGAAACTACTTTTTATAACTATTATTGTAGATGTTCTTTCCAAAAAGAAACCGTTTATTAAACTAGTTTGATTTATTTGGTCCTTTCATATGACAATAATGTAATCGGGGTATGTCTTCTTTCTTCATTGGCATGAGTTTCGGCCTTCCCATGTCTTTGTATCAATTTTTGTTAAAAACTCCTTTTTGGGTGAGGTTTCCCCAACTTGAAAGGGGATTTTGATACAAACTACCAACTTATTTTTCTGGGAATATTTTATGTTATAAAATGAAGTAGGCATGCACATATTTAAATTGTTATCTCTTGATTGTTACTACCTATTAATAATTACTTTTCTTTTGTATATTTATAGAAGTTGATATTTCCATCAACGAGATTTCGTTCTTCACTTCAAAGACTTCAAACACTGAGCATATGTTCTATGAAGTCACTTTACTGAAATAATATGAAAACCTGTTTTCGTTCCATTTTACTCATTGTTTCTTTTTAAAAGTAATTTACGAAACGATCATCATCGAGTTACATGTCCACGTTTACCAAGGTGATTAAACCATCGAAAATATACTTTTTTAATTAGCAACCAGTATTTTCATTGTTATTCTGAGCCACTAAAGAAAAGAAATCTGTCAACACCTAATGGAAGATCGTTTTAGTTTCGAGGACAAGAGAGTCCAGTTTTATCAAGCGATGAAAGATGACGGCCATGACGTCGATGTCGTGTGCTGACGTCACACTAAAACTTTTAAACTGATAACATAATCGCAAACATAACCTTCCTCATTTCGTTTCATGTCGGGGATTCTGTTATGTTTAATATTAATTCTGTTTAAAATGCGAATCAGTTGTCTGTATCTCGAGATGAAAACGTTGATTAAAAATTCAGGCACAATTTTTATTTTAGAACCTAATTCAACTTGGAGCAGGAGTTACATTGTAATGCTGTGGTAAGAGTTACGACATAAATTTCATTTGGTATTTATTTGTAGTGTGATTTCTTCAAAAAAATAATCAACATACCTATTTATTTCATGATCATGATACCCAACTTTAAATTCACGTTTGGTAAAACTGTAATAATAGTAAAATGAAATGTAATAGTGAATCTATTACTTATTTTTTTAATTATTAAATTGGTTTACCGGTTTACTTATGTTTAAAACTTAGTTATGTATAGTCTAAGTAGGCGTACAAACAAGAGGAAGAGATAGTAATACATTTTAACAACTACTCTAAAATCTCTATCATAGTCAGACATGTAGCTACATAAGTTTTGAGTAAAGTTATGTCGTTTGTGTGGAATGTCATTTATGTAATTTGCGTACAACCACCTATAGCCCCGTATTTCCCGGTGGACAGTTTTCCCGGGCCCAAAATAAAACAATGTAAGGTTTCAGGAATAGCCATGGTCGGAAATAGAGCGAGTGCGAACGGTGACGTGTCCTTGGCGGCGGCTGGCGTGTATTGCTCAAAATATGTCATTAGTAGATCTGTACTGGACGTCGCTCCGGGAATCTTGGAGATCACTGCATCACTCGTACGTTTGCTGAACTTTTCCTGACGTAATTAATAATAATAGAGGTCGCCCAGTGTTCTACCGTAATTCAGGGTCTGTTGTCATAGGCATACATTATTTTATTTAAATTTTACGTCTTTGAAATTTAATTTGATTATTTGTAATTCATACTGTTACTGAAGGTATATGTCATACAACCTTTGTATACTTGTTGTATGTGTGATGTTTGTAGACTTAATATTCTTATGGTCACAGATTGTCACTTGTCCAAGATCTAACACAATTTTATCTAACAGAATTTTCTGAGAATGGATCTCAAAAAATTCTTATAATTTAACGTTTTGAGTTAAGCGAAAAAATGCCAATGATGATTGGTGCTTTTCACGAAAAGTTACATCTCAAACTCAGTTTCCTACCACCTCACTTTTCATTTAGATTTTCTTTCTTTCTTTTCATACAGAAATCATGTTTGCTGTCATGGATCGAGCCCTGAGAACGAGCTGCCCTTTATAATAGCTGTATCAAAGTTCTGGGCAACTGCCTCGGTACTACCGATTTGCAAATAATGTGGTTATTGTTTGGCAAGCAGTTAACGCGGAAATATACCGCGCCACTGAATTAATGAGATTCTAAATGACAGCTGCTTACAGTAGCCAAAATCGGATTATCTAGATGTAATGGAAAATTTTGGTATATAATAATACCTACATTATAAATTGTTATTTTTGTTGTTAAGATAATCTTAATACCCTGAAAAATATTTGGCTAGAAAGTACCTAAACTTTGGTTTTCTAGTTCAGTATTTTTCAAAAATGTAAGTGATGTGATTTTCGTAAATCTCAAGTTGCTTCATCACTTAGTTACGTTATATAGGTAAGTAGTGACCTACTAGTTAACAACATTTATCTCGTGGAGGTTCTCGCGTATCTTAGGTTTTCAAAATTGAATACAGTCTATACATCATTTTAATAAACCACTCTGTTTAATATATTATATTATCCTCAGCTTCAAATAACTGTAGAAAAATTATTGAGATTCTAAACGCAAAAATCCGCCAACCTCAAACGTACTTGATATTCGCGAGTACCACTTAAATATTTGTTCCTGATTCCAACACCCCTTCGTCACAAGACGCCCATTTTCCCTACTTTATAGTTATGTGTAATAAAATATGATATTTTTATTGGTAGTAGAACGTTGGCCACGGAGTAGGAAGTGCGTAGACGTCGGTCAGCCGAACAACGCGTGATCCATATAAATACAAACTGCGGGAGTGAGCGCTGTCACTGACGGGTTTCCGTGCTCATAGCCTTGCCGATCCCTCAGATAAATACAAAAATAATAAAATTAAATTATTATTTAGCAATTAAAACAGGGATCTTTTTGTGATGTCTGTTTTTTCTCTATACAATTAAATATACTTTTTCACACTTGATTAGTAATTAAAATCATTTTTTTGACTGATGTTTGAAACCAACATTATTTTTAGAGTTTTCGTGGTAGTTAGGGCTGAAAGAGGAAAGTCCTTAAAGCTCTAGAATATAAATTCCCCCTGACGACCCCCTGAAGACCCCTGGGGGTCCACAGGGACCACTTTGGGAATCAATATACTAGAGGATTCTTATATAGGTAAGGAGAATTTTCATGTGTTAAGTCTAGTACACGGGCTCTTGTTCTACGCTTTAGTACGAAATGTAAACCAGGTTTCGTGGGAATTTTGTTTGCCTTCCTTGTTTTTCAAAAAATAAAAAAATAATTAGGTAATTTCACATAAGCATTATCTGCTTATTTCCGTTGTTACATTTTTACAGCGGCATTTTTGTGGTAGTCTATTAAGGCTACTACAAAAATTTACAAGTTATAACTTTTGATTTAGTGTACTAGGTATATCTATTTATTTTATGTCATACCATGTCTTTTAACAAAAGGTATTTTCGTTAGTGACGATAGTTGTTAAAAGAAATAGAGTCTGCATGTCAATCTTTCAAACACCGTGAGTCACATTCTGAAACAAGGAAGCCTGTAAAAATATTCATTCTAAAACAGCTGATGATACTTATCGGATCGTAATTTTTTCACAGATATACCGTTCATATACCTACGTCAGCATTTCCTACATTTGTTTTATGCGTCTATAAAACAATACTGTACTGCATCGTGAATGTTATAAAATGTTCGCGTCAGTCATCCGATGTATTGGCGCGTAGCTTCCCACGCGGCCACCAAATGAAAATATGCTTGACGACGCCAGCTGCCAAAGAAATTAAATAGAGTGAATTTTTCATTCGGACAGACTTGCATGAACAATAGGTCTCGTTCACAAGAGAAGGACAAGAGTGACGCGCCTGAGCGCGGCTGTTCCTTGCACGTTCGCGACCTGTCCCATTCTTATTTACAACCACTTTGTGGCCGGATATATTTAAAAATTTACAGCTTTTTGCCTGTCGAACGCGAACTAATTAACGTTGTTTATATTGTCCGACGAATTTTTATCGTTTTTATATGTGTGGATAGATTTTACAATGAATAACTTTGCGCTGAACAAATCAGTGTTACATCTAGGTACCGATTTTATTATAAACAAGAAGTCATTACGAAAAGATTTGTCTGCACCTTATTATTTCAATGGTATTCACGGAAGCCATAATATAATTCTGTGGAGCAAGAAAATTTGACGGAATAACTAATTTCTCTAGAGTTAAAATCAATACAAACTTCAATACAAACTCAAGGTATACCTACTGGTATTTAGCAAGTACTGAAATTTTTTATTCCGCGCATTCAGTGCTAAACGCAGTGTAATTTTGACATATAGATAAAAATTATTTGTATGAAGATAATTTCAATAGGCTGTATATAGTTATGTAAATAAGTATTAATGCTTTCAATACCAAAATCTTGACGATTCTAATAAAATCACACGTAATATGGTACAAAATATTGGATTTCGTACAAAGTGCGCTGGAAGTTATTCACGGAAACATCTTACCTACTGTAATGACCCACATACCAGGATATGCACCGTGCATGTTCGCTGAATATATCTCTCGACTGAAGAGAACAATTTAGCTTTTAAGTTTAAGAGATAAAGTGCAATTTGCTTTACCTGGAACAGGTTGAAGTGTTTCCACATTCGAGTGTCATTTGTATTTCCCCTCTGTTCGGTTTTACGAGCTTTTTAAGTAGGTAAGTAACTAGTTACTGTTTAGTTAGAGTATCGTATTGTTTTTTTAATTATAAAATGCTTTTATAATTTAACTTTGTAATTTTTTCGCATTGCAATGCGAAACGAGAGTTGTCGAGAATATAAGTATATATTTTAGCTTCTGCTGGGTCATTATATAATTAAGACATAGGTATTATAGATATGTCTTCTCTATCTTTTATAAGAAATTGATCCAAAAACAAAGAAGATGTACGTAGAATGCATAAAACAAACCATGGTTCTGAAATTTTCTGTCAGTACAATATTAAATTTTACATGAGGTTCGTGGGCGAACTTTATATTTCACTATACTAATAAATACAACGGACATTGTTAACTGCTTCACGTGGTTATTATGGAGGCAAAGAATCATCTTAATAGAGCAGCCATCGCATATCGTTTCATGTGGTAAGTCATCACATTTAATCATCAATCACATTTCAATGGAAATAACACAATTCAATTACTCATAAAAAGACAAATGGGTATCATAATTACAAGTGAATAAATCAGTGGAAGCAGCGGAACCAATACGGTATGATTAATTTTCAAAATAATAGCAACAAACAGATCTACAATTTATCTACTGGTTTATAAAAAAATAGTAGGTACCTACATGAAAACCTTGTCCCATCTGTTATCTGGATATTTTAATATCTTTGGACAGAATACAATGTATAATTAACGATAGGCAATACGGATTACCTATATTATAGTGGTTTAATTACGAAACCCGAAGAATATTACGGACAATGTTTATAATATAAGTACCGTACCGCCACATAAAGTTTTAGTTTCGTAAACATAATTATAATTTACGTACGGCTGCTTTTGTATTTATTGGAGGATGTTAGCGCCTACTTTAATTATTTATGTTCAACTATATACTTAGTTATATTTTTCATTAATTTGTTGTTTTTAGGGTTGTTAAATAGTGAGAAAATGTTATAACTATTAACAAGTTGTGGCTGATAACTTGATCAAAAATATAGGGCGCCGAAAGCTACTGTCAACCATCCTTTATTTTATTTCATAAAAGTACAATTTACTTTTATTACTGACGATATTGTATGTAACTTTACTTTCGAGGATCCTAGTTTTATTTTGTTTTAGTAGAAAACGGTGTCTCAGAATACCTACATTTATTGCAACCACGACCACTCTACCAAGACTGAACGACTGAGAAGAAGACGAGACTTACACGGTGAATGTTCAATTGTACAGTACCTAGATCTGTCTTAGAAGACTTCGGAAAGCCTTCGGCCCGCTTACCATCAGGTGGGCCGTAGGCTCGTTTATCTATCTTGCAATAAAAAAAAAAAAAAGTACGTCCTCAGACTTCACCGATGGTATATTAGGATTGTATATTCACTTTGCACCAAGCTAAGGAACAGTAAACGAAAAATTCGTTTGCTACGATAACGAATAGTACCCGATAGGTCAAGTTTATATTTATATGCATTTTTAATATGAAAGTAAATCGTCCCTTGGGATGGGTCCACAAACAAAACAAGATAAAGAATATGAAAGTACATCAGTACTCTACTCTGCACTCGTAACACAAGAAAACATCACAAATGCGGTAAAATTATTTCATAAAATTAAATTGTTTACTGTAATCTAACATTTAACAGAGATATTAACGTTAATTGTACAAACATTAATGGTTCTCGCTCCATTAGTGTTCACATTCAAAATATTTGCATGCGAATTCGTAAACAGTCCACAACAAACTGAAACTTTACGGGCAAGCTTTAAATGAACATTACAGCTTCACTTGCTGAAGACAAAACAGTAAACATAGGATGTCGTGCAAACCGAACAAATAGCAAACGATTCCATAAATCTTGCGTGTCATAATGTTTTAACGTTGTATTCCAATCGCGACTGTTCATGTGCAACAAATTTTGATTGGTTACGAAATGATTTAATACCTTCATAGTATTTTCTGGTTATTTCATACGTGTAATTTAGTAATCATTGAGAACAGCTCTCTGTACCTCTGAGTCTTTTGTTGAGATAACACCACTGTCGTCTATCACACAAAGCAATCACGTCCATCTTTAAAGTCGTTTGAACTGTTTTTTAGATTTTGTTTTTCTTCGAAGTGGGTAGCTGCCTAATATATTGTCATTGAATTTCTTATATTTGAGTAATATTAGTTAGAAGTCAATGACACGAATACAGTTCAAATATATTTGAAAAAGCTCGTACGGTCGTTTATTTTCATAATCGTAATAAAATACCTTATTTATGGGCTTTCGAGGTATTTCAGAGATTCTTTTTGTAAGAAACGTTGAAAGCTCATAACATTTTGTAAAATTATCAAGTGTAGGCAGGTGGCGCGAGTGATAGTTTCCGTTTCATTTATTTGTATCTAAGTGTTAATAATTTAGAAGTGTCTAACGTAGTTACTTGAATAGTTTGGGAAATAATAAACTGTTCTATGATACTTTTTTTGCTTCAATACACAAAAGGATAATATTTTATGGAATTGTAATGTCGGTCATAGCATCCAAATGATGTAGGTGTCCTAGTTCAAAAACGAAATGGAGAATTTTTACTAGAAATCGTCTTTCAAGAAATATGATAACGGCTGTTTAGGTACTAGTTTTGTTTGACGAGTGCCCTATGTACATAATAAAACAAAAGTACCTACTAGGAAATTAAAACAAAGTTATAAAAATTTGATATTTATTTTATATTTTAATAAGAATTCGTCGTCTCTAGCAATTTCCTTCTAATCTAAAAATCACTAAATCACTCTCAATAAGTGCCGTGCAAAATCTGTTAGGTATAAATAACTTCGATTAATCCAGCGCTCTATTTTTGTTTTTATTTATAAAGTTTGTTTAAGTAGCACAATGAACTCTCTAAGAGGCTATTATGTTGATAATGAATTGGGTCTTAATGTCTTAAATCAGACACAAACATCGAATCGAGAACAACTCGATTATTTAAAGGGTTTTTACTAAATCGTCATAACAATATCAATTATTTCACAAATTCGAATCTGAATTCTTTTCCAACCGATTATAAAGTTTATTTTCGTCTAAAACCTTTTATATTTTATTACATAAGACAAGTACATAAAGCTTTTAGCAGTGTATAATGAATGTTTAGTCTATTCTATTGTTTGAGCGCCAAAGAAAAATCGTCTCTCATTATTCGTATATACTGCGAGTTCTGTATTCTGACGTGTTCGCTGACGATAGATGAGCTGGATTAACATTGGGACAGGAATATATCGTTACAGATATAAATCAGTGCGGAAGTGTTGTAACCCTTCATATCGTTACGTACCTTTTTTGACGTAATAAAGACTAATTTTGTTTGGGTTTATGTATGTTCGAATATTATGTTCTTTTACATTACGTCATAATTTTTGGTATATTTTGATAATTTATTTTTTATAAGCTGAATAAGGTTGCCTATGTCCAGTAATGGATGTTTATAGGCTGATGACGATGACAGTTCCAGGAATATTTTTTTCTATGTTATAGATCTGTTTGTTTTGAATTGAATGAAACTATAATTGAGAAATTCTAGGATGAAATAAACGAATATTAAACGAGTACGGTAGGATAAAATAAAAAAATCATATAAATGAGGTAGATAGATTTTATTAACTAAATATTCTAGATTTTGTGATTGATAAATACTATTATTATGATCACAGAATAGACTTAAATTTCTTATGTACTATATAAAGCACCAGGCTGCCGGTTATTATGGAACCGCTCCTGAAAACAAAAAAGAAAATCTATATTATTTAACTTGTTCTTCATTTAAAAAGTTTCTGAAATTGTATTAAATAGTTTATTTTCAATATAAATGCAATATCATGCTTGTTAATGTTAAAAAGTTACTACCGTTCTGAGAAGAACTGGCGAAAGAAACTCAGGAGGCATGTTCTTCATTGTAATGCCTTATAAAACTGTGTATTATAATAATATCGCAAAATAGGGCTAAATAGTTTAATCCTTAAGTCGTTATGGAAGTCAAACCGCAATAAAACCACTTGTTACCTCACTTTTACCGTCAGAATTCCGTATAACCAGAACTCATCACGTTATGATTCGTGATAAATCATAACGTGATGAGTTCTGGAGCAACAAACCTTGGTACTACTAAGTACTTTTTTATAATAGAGATAATAAAAATCATACCCTGTACACAACCATGTTCATTTAATTATTTTTCTGTTCATTTGTTTTTATTTATTATACTGTAATAAAATGCCAATGAGCTTCTTTACCTAATGGTTAGTGAGTGGTAACCGTTACATAAACTTTGTAATAAGGACAGTGCCTCTACCTGTTGTCAAGTGTTCAATATTTCTGAAACCCGTTTCAACTACATCTACAGTAATTACTATTCTTCACCAATTCTTACCAAATTGCAAAACGACCCGCCACTGAATGTCTGTAGATGTTGTATTTTGAAATCTTGTATTCCTTATTATTTTCATACGATTTCAGAATTTTATCCATCCTGAAAGAAATAGAAAAGATAGATTTACTACATGGACTATATAAAAAATAGTCTGAATTACATCTGGTATACAAATATTTTTTTTTTTATGATCCAAGTTAAATCTGGAAGCACTTGAACCTACTGTTGGTTTTACTATTACTACTTTTTAATTACGGTAATTATTCGCTGTATAAAACATAAAATCTGAGTTTTCATTGCTCTGACAAGTTTTACGTTGTAGGTACATAGGTAGGTACTATTCTGATATTTTCGTAGAGAAATCTCTTCTACTTCTCGTCTTCGTCTCTCAGATAAGAAAAATCTTTTGGTTCTTTTGGTTTGGCAGAATTTTTACTACATGTGTTAAACCTACGTACATATTCAGTGACGTCTATGGACACTTAGCTTCAGGATAAAAAACATGCGGAATATATTTCTCAATTCTAACAAAGGTCTAAAACGATCTCTCCCTTCATTCATTAAATAAATTTCCTAGTATTGTGGATGTTTCTATAAGTTGAAAGTGATTGTCATCGTGTATAACTTACACAACCTGTACGCTGGTGGCAATGAGCGCAGTTCGTTTGCCGCACGGCTTGATGTCGATGGAACCGAAGGTCCCGAGCAGTGACGCCACCTAACGAACAATTTACATAATGACACTAATGTGAAATATTGGCTTGACAGTGCCATTGTACAAGTATTTATAGCGAGACGGCCCGTTCGGTCGCCCGATGGAATATATCAAACGACGACGCTCCGGCAACGGCTAAATATATCTTAACCTTAAATCAACCTTGACAGTGACATGAAAGATGAGGTTCCGTACATTAGAGAAATCAAACACCGGCCGACGCTTTTTGTTAGAAAAACACCGCCCGATTTTAAAAATAAAGAGTTCCCTCTCTGTGACACTTGGGCATTATTAATCTGTTTAAACTAGCAGCGGGAGATTTGTACAGAGCGTGCGAGCTATGCGCGTGTGGGAGTGATGCGCGTGCGTGTACGTAGGCCCTGGCCCCGCGCCAACTGTCACTCGCGCGGACCCGGGACCCTAGACCTTACACCCAACGCATAGGGTCGACAATCCGACACCGCAGCCCAGGTGGCTATAATTGGAAGCCACCAGTACTTTAGCGGCCGAGGTGACAATTATTACTACCATAACCGTTCTTTAACATACGAGCTCTAATTTTGGCTCCTGGGATCGAAACGGCACCAATGAACCAAACCCTGTTTACAATATAGAACTAGTACACGGGTTACGCAAGTCTCTTGACGCTACGCTTTCAGGTACATAACGAGTAATAAAATGAAGGTATTGTAGTGCTTCTAAAATTGTAAACTCTGAACACGATTCTATTCAGTAGGTTTTAAAGTTCAAAATCCCCTGCACATGTCCATATGTAAAACAACATGAGATGTAATTTGTATCTGTACGCACGGAGCTCGATATGACAGTTTTAGACGAGAACTGACATTTAACAGACGCCCTATGAATAGAAAACATAATAATCTGAATATTTTAATATTGTTTCGAGAAAATAAAAACCAGTTGTTCGAAGATAAATTTCAAAGATTAATATCACGTTAAGACCGGCGCTTCACTCCTCAAGTATGACTGTTTGAATGCTATTATTAAACAATACAATAAGATTTGATTTCGATATTTCAAATGTTGAATTTCTTTCTTATCTTATTATTATTATTCCTGGGTTTTATTCAAGGGAAAGGCAAGGGAAACACTTGATGTCATGCGTCATATCAATGGAAAATAAGAGAATCGTGACTTGTTTAAAAAATTAGGATGGCGATTTTACTGAATGTCAAATACATTAATATTGAATTTGTATCGTAGTTCTAAACTATTATCAATTATTTTATACACTTCTACATAATTCATTTACAATTAAAAGAGAAATATGCTCCCGACATGCTTTTCTATAATGACAAGTATGTATTTGAAGAACATGTTTTTTTCTCAAAACTATAAAAGAATAACTACCTTTTCAATATTTATGACGTTTTCCTTCAAACATTTGACGTGAAGTAGTTCTGGCCTGCTTCGCGGAGGATCGTTTTCTGCGAAATTCTGAAACAAATATTGAAATAGAAAAAAAATGTTTTTGTTATCTGTGAGTTACCAATTATTATTTATCTAAATTTAATGCACAAAAGAGTAGTAGTAGAGTATGCACATCATCAAAACTGTAAATATCTAATTAAATTTAATAGTATTTTGAAGTCCAAATTTAGAGCCTAATAAGTATTTTTACGAAAAGTTCTAGAGTGGCGACCACGAACTGGAAGGCGCAGCGTAGGCAGACCTCTCACAAGATGGACCGACGATCTGGTCAGGATCGCGGGAGGTCACTACTGGATACAGACAGCGCAGGACCGGTCGATGTGACGAGGTTTGGGGGAGGCCTATGTCCAGCAGTGGACGTCTGTAGGCTGATGATGATGAAGTATTTAAACAACAGCTATCATCTTTATCTTGAAGTATCAGAAACAAAAAAGGAATAAAATAGTATTTGAAATCCAATATCTCATGTTATAAAAACTAATGTTGCTGCTAATTTTGTTTAACATTTTTACTTAAATGTTTTTTCATCAAGATGTCAATCAAGATCGTTTTATATAACATCTGACGTCCAGAAATGTCAGAATTATTTAGAAATGTTGTGCATCAACCTAGAAGTTACCGAGAATCGACTGTTTAATGTATTTTTAGTTACAAAACAATTCAAAAGAAAAAGATGAAGTGTTGTTTATGTAATGGTCGTCGTGAGGAAAAATTTACATAGAATGTTTAAAAAGGAATTCGGATACATAAAAAACGATAGTGCAATTTACAAAAACGTTTAGTTTAAAGTATTATTTTTGAAATCTCTGAATCTGTAAATAAACGCTATGAAATTTTGTAAAAGTTAATTTATTTATTTTTAGAAAAAGTTGCACCAACAGATAAATCAAACAGATCATATCAAACATATTACTTAAATTATAGTCATGAGTTAAAAACATAGTAAATGTCACTCAAATTATAGGTACAATCAGCGTGCATAACAACATTTTATGACAATTAGATTAAAAATTATACATTAAATATAAAAATTGGAAATTAAAATTATCATCAAAAATTCAAATTAAATAAAAAATATACAAAAAAAGTTCACCACTTTCTTGTTTTTTTTTTAATATTAATATTATACTAGTAAAAGTTAAACGATGTTTTGTGTCTGTCTTTATGATTATATGTAATAGGATGTGAAATAGTTTCGTAATATATTGTTAGAAGATAAAAACAGAACTATTCATCATGTTAGATGTTTTTTGCATTTGCATTTTCTTTTGTAACATTTTTATTAAATGACTAGCTGACCCGCGCAACTTCGTCTGCGTTACAAAGGGGTTCAAACAGTACTCGCAATGCCGTCGCGTTATTATTTTCGTGGTCCGTTGTGCATCTACATATTCATTGCGTTTTATACTCGTAATAACGTCTAAACGAAAAGTCCGATTGGAATAAAACGTAAAGTGATTTACTTCTACATTAAAACTCTTGATAACATAATACTTAATTTGGATAAGGGTTAATATAACGATATTCATTTAACGTTAAATTCAATCTTGAACCGAAATATTATTTTTCATAAACACAAAAGCAGTTATTGTGACTAAACTATGATAGATAGATATATGCTGTCGCGGACTATATTGTTTGTCTCAATAAGAGCTAAAAACCCGTAGTACATCATTTTGTTCTATTGTCAATAGTTTTTGCAGCGTACGCATAAATAGGTTTTCGATTATTCACTTGGCTTACAAATTCGATATTTTCATACGGATCCCTAATTTTTTTCAAAATAAAATATAGCCTATAACCTTCCTCGATAAATGGACATTCCAACAGTGAAATAATTTTTGAAATCGGACCGGTAGTTTCTGAGATTAGCGCGTTCAAACAAACAAACAAACTCTTCAGCTTTATAATATTAGTATAGATACTCACCATATAAGAGATACTGCCTCTAATAACGTTAACTTTATTACAGTACGGTTCTAAAGCGGCCAGTTTTTCTTTAGGCCCTACAGTGTGGTAACTGCCCCGGATCTCGCACGCCGCCCAGTGACCCAGCCTTATGAAGCAATAACCTGATGCCAGTAAAATACTTATTTAAAAACTTAATAGAAATGTTATAACATTGAAAATTTTGTCTAAGATCTTTTTTTTTTTAGTTGGAGTAAATCACAGGGCGGCGCCCGCCCTGCGAGCGGGTTAGGTGGGAGTTGCACCGCACTAAAACCTCAAACCGCTCACACTCAGCGTCCGAACCCCGGCTGATGCCAGAACCCAGCTCAGGGTTTAGAGGGACGGCGCGACGCGTTACGTGCTTGGCACTCTTTCCCGTCGCGCCGTCCTCTTGTCTAAGATCTAAGGTTATTTACAATCGATTTGGATTCGATAACTTGTCGCACTGAGAGTGGTAGGTGCTACCATTAGGACGTTCCGAAACATTTTATAAATGTTTTGACGTCAATGTTACTGAATGAAAACTTTTCGGGATATTGCATTAAAATTTTAGTATAAAAAACACTTGAGAGGTGTCATGGGACACCCAAATAGAACGAAGTTCCTTTCGATTAAAAGATTTCTTATAATTTAAAAGGAACGTGCTTTAAAAGATTTTGATCACAGCGCCATCTAGCGATAATCATCTCAAACAAAAATAAGGAACGTGTTTTAAAAGATTTTGATCACAGCGCCATCTAGCGATAATAATCTAAAACAAAAATAAGGAACGTGTTTTAAAAGATTTTGATCACAGCGCCATCTAGCGATAATAATCTAAAACAAAAATAAGGAACGTGTTTTAAAAGATTTTGATCACAGCGCCCTCTAGCGATAATCATCTAAAACAAAAAAGTGTCGTGACAACTTTTCATAACATTTTTTTCCGTCTAGCCCTCTTTCGATAAAGCGCGATAAGGATCTTCGTTCCAATAAAAAACTGTTATTGTTGTGTTATTTTATGATGTAATAATTTATTCAAAGTAGCTTAGAAATCTTCAGAATATTAAAATTTAGTCAACAATGGCCTGAAAATAACATTTACAGAACTTTTTTTGCTTGTGTAATTAAGAGTTATAACAGTCACCTGAACAGTAAGAATCCCATCCCGCCTCGTGATAAGTTTGGTTGGCGTCAAATGGCGTCGCGAGCCGTATCATATTAATTCCATTTCCTATTTTCTTACATCTCCCTTGAAAGAAGTACTCGTATAAACTGCAACATGTTTTAATTTGAAGTACAAAGTAACAAAAACATTAACTTTAGTTATGACGAAAAGTAATATTAGTCCAATTAAATAAACAGAACAACCATTGGAAAATGAAACTAGTTCTTTTAATAATCCAAATAAAAACTTGAGAGGTGTCATGGGACACCCGAATAGAACGAAGTTCCTTTCGATTAAAAGATATCTTATAAAAAATAATTCCTTTCGTAACGCGCGATAAGGAACGTGTTTTAAAAGATTTTGATCACAGCGCCATCTAGCGATAATCATCTAAAACAAAATAAGGAACGTGTTTTAAAAGATTTTGATCACAGCGCCATCTAGCGATAATCATCTAAAACAAAAAAAGTGTCACAACACAACTTTTCGTAAGAATTTTTTCCGTCTAGCCCCCTTTCACAACGCTCGATAAGGAACTTCGTTCCAACATAGAATTCAATTTTATTTATTTAAATGGATAATTATTTTATTTTAGCATTCAATGTTAATGATTTTTCTAGACGTCAAGGTAATCTGACCTCACTTCCTGGAAAACAATGTAATATTTGTCTATATTTTTCAATTAGCGTTTGACCAAGGAATGACATCATTTGCACTAAAGTTATGATAGAAAATATGTACGTAAAGTACTTACTCCCTTAACATATTTGATTTCCAAACTTCAGTAAAAGGAAGTTTCTTACTCATTACATGTGATATGAATTTAGTATCAAATATAGTTGGGAATACACTGTTTATATTCTTCTTGAAAACTGTATAACTGTCTGGCAATGGTCCTATAAACTGATTGTGAAGTAACAACATATCTAGAAACATGTTGTGTCCCACTATTGGTTTTTTATGTTGTTCTAATAGTTTAAACACCACAGAGAAGCCAAGTAGATGCTTCAGTAAGTTTTCTTCAAGAATTTCTAATGGAGCATCTTTTGCGCCTTCAATGTTTTTGTTTCTGTATATGAGCATCTGCAAAAAAAGTGATTTTTTAGTTTTTGGAATATAGTCTGCATCATAAAATAAGTAATAAGAATGAATTTATTTCTTTTAAATAATATTAGAGTAGCTTAATCTCTATCACTGATCACCACTAGTAATTTCTATAAATTCTTTGCAGTGAGTACTTATAATTTTTTTGTCATTCTAAATATACTAAGGTGGATTTTGTTAACCTCAAGTAGTACTCTAAATAGTGAAAATGAGGAATTTTGGAAAAAGGAAACATTTCCCACAGAACTACATTGAAAGATAATAATAACTCTACTTTCTTTACTTAAATATATTTGAATGCGGTCCTGTTAAATGTATTACAAATTTTTGTGGGTGCAGTGTAGATGGATTCATAATTTTTCCCCACTTGGATTGGAAGTTTTACTTTCACTTTGTAAAATCTCATTATTGCAATGGAAAGAACATAGCATAACACACTTAGCACAAATCTATTTTTAACCCTTTCACGCTCAAGGGAAATATTTTTCCCTTCTAATCTACAAAAATCGTTATTGATTATTATTGAATCAATATTTTTTTAATGAATGTCAAACATAGGTACATTGTGTTAAAATGTTTCCCATGAAATTTATAGGAAATTTGTACACCCTACTATGTTTTTCTAGTAATATCTCTTTCTTTACAGAATAACTTAAATATTGTGTATTTTGCATCTTATTGTCCTGAAAGGGTTAATTAACCATCAAGCAATAATGTACCTAATTCCTATACATTGGCTGACTCAAAAATTCAGAGTTCTGTATGTTTTAATAAGTTGTGCTACAATGTCTAGCATAAATTACCTTCTTGCTATTACCTAAGCTATCTGTAGTGAGGACGCCAGGGTTACGTTGACGAACTTCAACATGCACCAAATACCGGAAGATAGGGTTATCAATATCCAAGTACATTGTTTCTTCTTCACTTGTCGACAACCACCTGAAAAATGTTTATGATTTTAAGGATAAATTAATTTTTATTTATACTGATAGAAAAAAAGAATTAGTTGATAATTCAGTTTTGTAACATTTAATTATTTTTAAATGATAATGATTTTGCTTCTTACCAACATATTGACAGGTACACTTAAGAAGTTTTAACTAGAATCATGAAGAAACTTTTTTAACCATCTAACTTTTTACATCCTCTATATTCTCCTTTTTTTGTAGAATGTAACTGCCACCCAAATTATACAACTACTTTAAGCTTTATTGATTTGTGCATATATTTTCCAAAAGTCAAAAAATTTTACTTACTTTGAAACTTCAGAACAATAATGCTGTATTTGCCGTTCATCATCTATTTCAAGACTTTCAGAAATAAAATTGAACAAATTATTGTCTTGTTTCTGTTTGACAAATTCTACCTCTTCAGTTTTGCTTAGGAATGGAAGACCATCATAGAGAAACTGGAAAAAAGAAAATAAATACTAGTTTGTTAAAGAATTCAATACAAAAAACTATGTGGGAAAAGTCATTTAAATTGAGATGAATTAGTGCAATAGAAGTAGAGATTTTTTAATACACAAGAAGCTTGGTGCTAATAGATAACTATTACTGTGGTGTGTTTTAGATAGCAAAGAGATTAAATAACATTTTCTAGACAAATCAGGCAAAAAAACTTGTGTATACTCCTCACTTGACATTGGCGAATCATCCCCGGGATGAGTCCATAATCAAAAGAAGAAGAAGAAGAGATTAAATTATGGTTAATAAACAAACAATTTTTCTTACCTTATTGAAATCAAACTTGTGTCTGCAAAGAAATTTAAGTGTTGAAGCCTGGAATATGAGTGTATGGTTGATATTCCCAATCGCTTGCGGACACAAATGGAAAGTATATCCTGTAGCAATATATTGATCTATTTCTCGTTCATAATGGAACATAGTTAGACCTATTTGCAGCATTTTCATGCCTTCCACTTCTGTTCTGTACTTGTTGTATCTTTCTTCATTTGTATCAAATAAGCTGAAACATTTGACAGTTCTTATGTAGTTTTGTACTCACCCTTGCATTATTAGAAGCAAAGTTGCTACTTAACTCCATCATTAACAAGTGTTTTTTTATTTTATTCTGCGGTATGTGCAGATCTTATTATTCTAAGGTGCAGATGGTAGTTTTGTCCAGTTTGTGTCCCATGGCGCGACCAAAACCAAGAGATGTGGCGAAAGCTTTTATCGAAGGCCAAGACTCACTTTACCAGGGAGTTAGGGTAGTAAGTAAGTAACGTACCTGTGTTTGAACGATTCTCCACTAGGTATTGCTGAAAATTCAGCATCGAAACTGATAAAAGAAGAACGTTTAATGTCTCTTTCTATATTGTCTATTTGGCTATAAAAATTGTGTTTGGAGATTTCCATTTTAGTGAGAGACAAGATAATGTTAATAAAAATAATTTAGGCACTACGATTTCTATTAAATTCTCGGAAGATTAAAGCAAAACAAACCAAGATAACCTAATTTTTTTTTGACATTTGACAAATTCAGTCAGTTGTCAACTTCTATCTTTTTAATTATTTTATGAAGTTGAATGGGTATGCATGTTTAAAATAAACAATGCAAGAAACTTTATTTATTGTTTAAAATAAAAAATAATTAAAATACATTGTGATATGATTATAGGAGCATTTTATGACTCATTTTGCAGACATCATGAACGTAATAGTTAGTCAATGAATAAATCTATTCTAGAATAGATTTCACTTTTCCTTCGTGCTCAAATGTGTAGTACCCTTCATTCAATTGAACGTTGCGTTCGTACTTTTTGGCGGGAATGTGTAATGAATTAAAATATTAATGTAAATACAATGTTTCTGTAGTTTTATCTCTGTCCATCAGTGAAATAGAAGTTCTATTCTTCTTTTTTTATCGCATTTAGTATCATATGGAGTAGGTATACTCAAACAATAAAACTTACATCAAAGTTTTATCCGAACATTCGTACTCTCCTAACTCTTTTCAGCAATAGCTGTTTAACGTTGATATGTAAGTTTGAATGTTGTAGTGTTTGTTTTACATTATACAGTCATTCATAGCATTGCAAGTTTTGCCAAAATTCAGTGCTTCCTATTTACCCACCCAGAACCACCATTTAATTACCAATTATCGCTATGACTGAGTAGTGAAGCCCAGGGACTCGAGAAAAAGCTAGACGATTGTTTTGGGCCTTGCAGCAAATTTTATTGGAAGATAATAGTAAGAAAATTTTACTTGTGTTCTTGCAAAGTAAGAGAGAACAATCACAGACAACAAAGTTGGTATTGCGGAACTATGGCTAGTGTAAAAAACATTATCTAGTATGAACAACATGATAATTCGACTGATAAATGTATTAGTAGATCTCCACGAGACAGGCTTGACCTAGTGTGGAGATCTAATGGTTAATTGTATATCACACTGTAAATTTTTGGCTGAATAAATATTTTTAATCTTTAATCTTTAACCGACTAGTGCGTGATAGACTCGAAACCTTTGGACTTTTTGTTTTCAATGTGCCTGATCAACGAGACTTGAAGAAAGTTCTTAAAAGTAGGTCGTAGGTCGGGACCATGGATCCGCTACCTCGTAGTTTCCTCTGACATTGCATAGGCCCATAAGCTATGGTAAACACTTACTATGGTATGTATATACATAATAATATAACATGTGGTCCGTTTGCTCGTGTGTCTACAAAACAAATCATCTGGGCCTTGATTGACTACGTTAATTGATTAATATTTATTGGAAAATAACGTATGAAAGGATCTCCTTTGGTATCTTATAACTACGAAGTAAAAAATATTGAAAGTACCTAAAATACGATTACTAAGTAAATTATTCAGAATAAGTTGAATAATGTCGTGATAGTTAAACTTTTAAACGATGATGATGGAGAATTAAAAATGGTTTGTTTGACCAGTTTTGGAGAAATTAATCCCCACTATGATAATATCTAACATATATTTCTGGTGAACTAACTACATAACAGCAATCAAGAATCAAAACCAACGAGGTGCTGTCCAGTAATGACATTAGGAGAATCGTGACTATAATAAGATCTTCTGCTAGATAAGATGGCGATAAACCTACAATCGTATGTCTTACAAACGTTCGATATGCAAGTAATTCCAAATTTAATGCCGTTGAAAGGGAGAATATCATAATTGTTACACAACACCTGGTTGCGCAACCTCAGAGAGAGTTTATTCTTCGTCAATTTGTATCTGAATACGAGGTCCAATCAGGGCCCCGAAGTTTTGCCTCGGGCCTGAAGCACTCGTTGCAAACAATTACTGCGAACTGACTGTTCACTACTCACATTACCAGTTACCAGTAGATGGTCGTCTCGCGTGGTCGTGCGCGGCACCACTGCCCCACTTTTCCAGCGCGCGTTCACACCTTTTTCTGACAGTTTCGCTCAAAACTGACGTCACTTAAACATGTAAACATTGCTTCATTTGAAAATTTATTAAAATTCAAAATGGAGTCGCAGAAGACCGTGGAAGGTGTACCGGTGCAGAAACCAAACTACATGCTCATGTCCTTGCAAAGGATATTAGTGCTTGTTATTATATTTACGTGTGTGTTAATTGTAGTGCGTTACACTCCGATGCCAGGTGATTACTGTTTATGAAATAATTACCTATCACACCTTTGTACTTTCAGACAAGAGTGTGGATAATTGCTTACTTAATACCTTGGCTGGAGTAAAAAGTCATTAAACCAGCGAGTATTATACCTTATTTGTATATAAAATCTTGTTACTGAACTATGTACCTGTATACAAAACTTGTTTGTTTATATTTCATTGACATTCTATGTTCTTTAAATATTCAAAGGGCCAAAGTCTGTCGAAACTTTGTTACAACATTTCTGACTGTAAAACTTGAAATGACTATGATGTACGCGTATTTGTTGGTAGCTAAGTTGCGTAAACAAAGATTATAATCTCATTTCAATGTCGAATGCTTTGTAAGCTGATTATAAGTATTTGCACTTTGCAAAATACACTGTAATTCTACTTGTCCTTGACACGCTTACCGATCGTTAATAATAATAGTAAAGGCCAAGTTTGATGAATTTTGAAATTGTTATTTGCAGAAGAATACTTTGAAAACTGCGATAGAGAATGCCACGAATTGGATTGGCCAATGATATGCCGTGTGAAACTAGTCATTGAAGTCTACAAAACTCTTAGCAAGTAAGTGTGAATTGAACATGTAACATTATTATGCAACAAGTAGCAATTAGAGTTTAGCTTTTAATTATATTGGCTTTGAGAAATTATCCAAAATAATTAAGTTTAATTCATAATTTTACTTTTCCAGATCTTGTGGCAACTGCACAGATAAAGGTGGATATACAGAATGTCCGTCCACATGTATATCTGCAGATGGACGGGAAAGAGGTGTTCTTACAGCGAACCGCGCTTTACCGGCTCCAACGTTGCATGTCTGCCATAATGATATCCTTGTAGTCGATGTGGTACACAGAGCCCCTGCTCATGCGTTATCGATACATTGGCGCGGCCAACCACAAAAAGAAACTCCATTTATGGACGGGACTCCAATGTTGACACAATGTCCACAGCCCGCCTACACCACATTCCAGTATAAGTTCCGCGCCTCAGCTGTGGGAACCCACATGTATCACGCACACTCTGCAGCGGACGCCGCGGATGGTCTCGCAGGTGCCCTTGTGGTCCGACAATCTCCTCGACAAGATCCATTGAGAAAATTTTACGACACTGACGCCTCGGAACATACGATATATGTTTCAGAATGGGGTCACTCAATGGGTCCCTTGGCGGGCATGATGGCAAATGTTCCTAAAGCTGAATCTCTCCTTATTAATGGAAAAGGAAAAACGGTAGAAAACGTCGATGCACTATTATCGAAGTTTACCGTTGAACATGGAAAGCGGTATAGATTTAGATTAGCATACGGCGGAGGATCGAAGAGTTGTCCGATTAAATTTTCAATTGAAAAACACGTTCTTACCATTATCGCTTTAGATGGAAATGGAATAGAACCGGAATACGTTAGCTCTATCGTACTCGGTAGAGGTGAGCGGGTTGATTTTATACTAGATGCTAAAAAAACTACAGGGGCATACAAAATGTCTGTAGTAGCTGATAGGAATTGTCAGGATAATTTGAATGGTGAAGCTGAGTTAATTTACACGAATATAGACAAAGTGTTAATGAAAGCTGATGATGGATTAGATGTTGTTCGTGAGTTTAGCACAGTGGTTAGTGAACAGTGTGACTCTGATAGTGTTCTGTGTTTGACGGAGGCTCGATCCTCTGAGAAAATGCCTTCTGAACTGGTAACGAAACCTGATCGGACTCTATACGTGCCATTTAATTACTCCACAAGAAGAATATCGACGAAGCGAGTCGGTAAGTCAATATTTTATCAATGTCTATCAATTTAAATATTATTGGATTTGAATATCTTCATGTTTATTAATTCATTTTTGAATTAACGTTACCTTGATATTATGCGTTATGTAAAACGCTTTAATTGGTTTATCAATTAACCTTAAAACATCTCGTAAATATTATCACAACGAGGAACATTGATGATTTGGCATTGGTAGTAAGATTTAGGAAACATAATTATATTTTTAAGTTATTTAGAATTCGCGATGGAAAATTTGTCTCGTTATAATTTAGCACACTTATATACTAAAATGGATATTCCTATCAGATTTAGTGGGACCCTTCATTTTCTATAATATTTATTGAACTAGACTTAAAAACCTGGTTAAAAGCAATCTTTTTTTGGGTCTGGGCGGTCGGGTAAACAAGATTTCCATTAAGGCATCTACATATTTTAATATGTTCTTTATTAACGGTCCGAACGGCCGGCCATGAAATACGTTATTGAAATTCTCTATTATACCTATTCACAGTAAATAGCTATTATTATAGAGGATTGAAGTGAGACTACGTGTAGGTAAATTTGGAATATCAGAAAGTGTTTTGGCCGAACAAAAATAAAAAATGGGTTTAAAGTATCCTTTTTTATTTTTGAACAACACGTCTTAATCGATTTAAAGTACAAATAGATTGTTTCAAAGAATCCGTCTTCTCGTGTCCCTATAGTCTTAGTACTCTCAGACAAATCTTAATTTCATATTCTGTGATGGCTACTCGTCGTTGTCTGGATTGCAAAAGCTAGATTCAGTCTATTGGGTATAAAATACCCGGAGGACATGTAGTAATAAAAATAAATCACGTCGCAGACTCAAGGGCAATGTCGACGAATTTTAATACAAACCAGATTAAAAAGATTAAGAAATAAATAGATCACAATATTCTAAATTTAATAAGAAAATAACTGACCCACGCAACTTCTGCATCACAAAAGGAGCGTAAAAGAAGCTTGCTTGATACTCCTTACTCCTTATTAGTTATGTGCCAGTGAGGCCTATGATAATTAGTCTACTTGTTAAAGAGAATAATTAAAATAAATAGACCGTTAGACAATGTTTAATTTAAATACTGAATTAACATACATTACTGTGCAAATAGTAAAAAAACGGTGATTGTATTATTCAAAAAGATACCTCAATTTCATATATGTAGAAAAAAAAAGTAAAATAAACAGTATTTCTTATTCTTATAAATAAACTTATATTTGTCGGTTAATAAGAATATACGTACATAGTCAATCCACATTATTATGAACGTACCGCCCGGGGTTACGCAATGTCTCATACGAAATGTAAGCAAAAAATACTAGACCGTGTCATAACATGGCGGCCTACCTACTTACTTGTAATAACGACGGAAGGTTTCTAGGTGACATGTGTACCTACTAATATAATATTGTATATAAGAAATTACCACTCAGGTTATATGTGCATTTGTTCTAAAAAATATTCATTGGAAGATTTTAGTATAAATTCTGTAATGGCAATGTGAGAACTTACCTTTGTAACATCAAAATTCAAAATCATCAAATCAAAATTTAATATTTCCGAACATGTCCCGAAACCATTCGTAAACCGAATGCGAACCCTTTTCACTACACTGAATTTACAGCCCATCACTAAAATTATTGTAATTGTGGGTAATTTCGATGTAACATTCGACCAAAGACGGGTAAATGTATGCATCTTTTGTTCATCGAAAGTACTTAAGCTCGGGCATTTGATCTTGTCCTTCATTATAAGGCAAGTTTTAATTTGAGGAGCTATCTGGTCTATTCAAGAGACAGTTTTTAAATACACGAGGAACGTATTTTTTTCCTACAACAAAATATTAAGGAACTCTGGAATCAACGTGAAACAAATCCTCCGTATGAAGTTTTCGAATTTATGTAACTTATTGCAAAAACAATAAAATTAATTCAAAAAAATAAAATAATAAAAACATACAAATACTATATTTCTAAAACACTTCTTCACACACTCAACTTCCGAATCCCAGTCATTGACTTAGAGCGATCTCTTCTAGAAAACTCCTGAAATTTGATCTGAAATTAATGTAATTAATTTGATAAAATCTAAAATTTAAAGGAAAATTAACAGTCCGGTGAAAAACCATCTCCACTTCTTTCTGTTTGTAATGTTCTCTAATACTAATCAGTCTCTCTCATTTAAAAGGTTGACTATACATTTTTACCCAATCTACGTAATTCTTAGATCACGATCATTCTGTTGAAGTTAGTAGTTATAAAGAAAGTGAAATAATCACCGTACATGGGCACGTCCGCGCCGACCGCATACTATAATCTACTCTGATTTAGGGATGACCGTTATTATAAAAAGATCGATGTGTTCTTTTATATTACTAATAGTGTCCCACTGCTGGGTCGTGTCTCTTCTGTAGAAGGAATAATGTACCGTGGAATATGTAGATTTATCTAAATATTCAGTCAGGGACTTAGAATGCAAATCCGTGGAAGTATTTATGTGAAATAAAACCTTCAACATTTTTCTGTACCTTGAGTAATTTTAGTCAATAGCCCTCGTCTAGTCATTAATGTAGTAAGCGCTGGGTGAGAATCCTGCGATTTCCTCTAACTCAAAAAAAGGTAATCGCGTAGTGACGTAGGTATACAATAAAGTTATAGAATGAAGTCAGACAGGAAACTGTACATGTACTGTGGTATATTTACTGTGTCAGTTATTAACGAGGTATGTTAAAGTATTGAAAAAAAGTTAGAAGACATAGATTCTAAACTGTGGCCTCATTTTGTGTGCCACAAATAAAGTATGTTGCTCGAATCTCTCTATCTACATCTAATTTAATTTGGTTGAAGATGAAATGAGACGACAATTGAAAATGGTTAGTATGTGACGAGATTGTACATTTATATTGCTACGACAAATATATCACGATCCCTCTAATGGCAAAACGACTGAAACGAACGAAAGATCTTTATCAAGTTATATGAAATTATGTCTAATGTATCTGCTTTTTAAAAATAGAGAATCATCCGACTCACACCACCCAAATGTTCTGCGACGACAAACATAAAAAATACGGTCAATTTGATAACCTTTTGGGAAGTCCATCAAAAATATTTGAACTACGAATTTTAGATTACTACTCAAGAATCGCGTTTTGATTTAACACATATCGATAAAATCTTATGAAAAAATACATCGAGTGTTTTACAACATCAATCGTTCATCCCTAATCTGATGAACGCTTGCTTCGGCGCGGCGTCTCTCGGAAACTTGTTACCTTTACTTTCCAGAGGCAATCACTGCAATTTTAACCTAAGCTTTCACACAGATGCTCTATCGGTGTAATTGCTTTTGGCACTAAGTGGTTATTTAGATTAATACGTATTATTAAAATAGTAAAAAAATAATATGTAATATTTTTTAGTTATTGATATATCTGATATCTCTATCATCTGATTTTTAATAATTAGTTATGTACTTAATGTCAATAAACTACATGCGTATGTAGTTTTTTTTATAATTATTTTATTTTTTTGTCTGTTATTTAGAGATAAATCTTCTTCCTTGTTGATAAAAAGAAGATACAATTATGAACATTTGCAATTTTCACACGAGATAGATGCATTCACACGACTCAATTATTCTCATTAGTTTAGAACATAAACAATTGGTACCGTTAAAAGCATACAAAAATAATAGCAGTTTATGAGTAGAAAGACAAATAATAGAGATAGGAAGATAAATAAAAATGTTGAGCTGTTATTCTTTGTTGAAATAAACACGTTTAATCTAATAGTGCAATTTCTACAATTATACAGTTATAAAATTTTAATAAATATGAGGAAATGCACCAGTTATATAAAGTATACTTAGTGCAAAAGAAAGTTTGTCGCCGCATTTAGGTTTATGCTGTTTCATGGCTATGCGTGTTACCATATTTATTGCCTGTTCATGTCTAGCTTCAAAATGGAAATGAGAGTGAAAACTATAAAGAATACTAAGATTTTTCTAGGTGACCTACCCTGCTATATCGTATATCGTGTTCAAAGGATAATATTTTACTGAAACTCGCTTGCTTTATACGGTACATACATGTATGCTACATATTTTTTTTTTGATCACTAGGCACTACATGTTTTGTGATATATTCTTTTCAAACGCATTATATGGCACCTCATATAAACAAATACTTGTTACCCACGTACCTAAATGCAATAAGGACTGGGAATCGTATAGAAAAGCCCTTACGGAATTTAATAAGGAGCTAAGGAGGGCTAAACGTAGGTCGTGGAGAAAATTCTGCTCAGATATTAAAAGCATTCCACACGTGAGCAGAATCCACAAAATTATGGCCAAAACGCCCGCTAACCATCTAGGACTACTAAAGAGGCCTGATGGTAGTTTCACCGAATCAGCGGAGGAGACGCTGGAATTACTAGCCAGTGTGCACTTCCCTGGCTCGGTGGTACTTAAAACAGTGGTTGAACAGGTTGCTCCGACAACGGTCTCGTGGCCCAAGCCGGAGGACTGGAGGTTAGCCACAGATATTTTCAGGCCTAGGCAGATCGAATGGGCCATCTCATCCCATAAACCCTACAAATCTGCAGGGGAGGATGGAATCTTCCCAGCCATGCTCCAAAATAGCCTGGACTTGATACTCCCCATTCTAACGAAAATCTTTAGAGCTAGCTTTGCTTGGGGAGTTATTCCGAGCGGTTGGTCAAAGGTAAGGGTCATTTTTATCCCAAAGACAGGGGATAGGGACAAATCCCAACCTAAATCATATAGACCAATCAGCCTCACCTCCTTCCTACTCAAGACAATGGAAAAGGTGATTGACATGCACATAAGAGTGACTTCCTTGGCTCGTAATCCTCTTCATGTGAATCAACATGCCTATCAGAAAGGTAAATCCACCGAAACCGCACTAGCAGAGCTGGTTGACAAGGTGGAGAAGGCTCAGGAGGAGAAAGACATTGCCCTCTGTGCCTTCTTAGATATAGAGGGTGCTTTTGATAACACCCCTATTGATGTGATCCTAAGGTGTATGCGTAGCCGAGCTGTCGAGGAAACGACTCTAAGGTGGCTGGGGGCTGCCTTGACAAATAGAACGGCTAGGACATCACTTATGGACAAAACCATTGAAGTCGGGATAACAAGGGGCTGTCCTCAGGGGGGTGTTCTATCACCCCTTGAGTGGTCTGTTGTTGTGGACGGCTTACTATGGGAACTGGAGGAAGCGCATTTCTACGCCCAGGGGTACGCCGACGATCTGGCCATTTGCATTGTGGGGGGCTTTCCTGAACTGGTCTCCTACCTCATGCAACAGGCCCTGGGGGTAGTGGAGCGCTGGTGTTGCCGCAACCAACTCACGGTCAACGCCAATAAAACGGTCATAGTTCCATTCACTCGAAGAAGGAATTTGGATAGGCTAAGGCTACCAAAGCTCTTTGGGTCAACTGTGAGTTTTTCCAGCGAGGTCAAATTTCTGGGAGTATTCCTAGATCAGAGACTCACATGGAATAAACACCTTGAGCATGTAATACGCAGGGCCAAGATTGCACTGGGTACATGCTACCGTTTAGCAGGGATTAATTGGGGCATCCATCCAAAGGCCGCTCTTTGGATATACACATCCATAGTAAGGCCTTTGGTAACTTATGGGTGCGTCGCGTGGCACAAGAAAACCCTGCAAAGCACCTGTCAGACGGCACTCAACAGTCTTCAAAGACTGGGTTGTATTGCCGCTACAGGTGCTATGTCTACTACTCCTCTATCCGCAATGGAGGCACTTCTCAGCCTTGAACCTCTCTTTATTCATGTTCGGAGAGAGGCCAGGGCTGCGATGCTTAGAACATCTAGGAGTAGGACTCCGCTCTCTAACGCAGGTGGTAAGTTCCTTAGAGAGATAGAAACGAATCCAGTCCTGGGCATGCCCACCGACTGGATGAACTTGGAATACAGTTTTAAAAAACTGTACTCCGTAGTAATTAAGAGGAGGACAGATTGGGAGCTATCTAACCCAATCATCACTCCTCCTGGTAGTCACGTGTGGTACACTGATGGCTCCAAGACAACGGCCTGTGCGGGGGCCGGGATTTATGGCGAGAGACCCAGGGCTAATATCTACATTAGCCTTGGACAGTACGCCAGTGTCTTCCAGGCAGAGACGTACGCCATCTTAGGCTGCGCTCTAGAGATCCTGCGAAGAGACTTCACTCATCAGAATATCTACATCTTTTCTGATAGCCAGGCCGCTCTTAAGGCACTGGCTTCGTGTGAGGTCACCTCCAAACTGGTTTTCGAGTGTGTCAATCTCCTAAACAGGGTGGGCGCTGCCAACAGGCTCACACTATGCTGGATTCCGGGACACAGTGGCTTGGAGGGCAATGAATTAGCAGACGGGCTGGCTAGAAAAGGTGCTGAGCTACCATTTTTAGGTCCCGAGCCCGTCTGTGCTTTGCCCAAAAATACTATCTCATCTGAATTGAGATCCTGGGGGTTCCAACAGAGCAAGCTGCACTGGCATAACTCCCCAGGAAAGAAACATGCTAAAGCCCTTATAGAGGGCTACGACGCTCGGCTCACCTGGGATGCCCTCTCTATGGGACGCAATCAGTTAAGGATTCTCATCAGAACCTTAACAGGTCACTGCAAGCTGAACAGGCACATGTGGAGGCTTGGTCTTGTGGTGGACCCTACGTGCAGACTATGTGAGGAGGAGGAGGAAACTCCTCTTCACTTGCTCTGCGAATGCCCTGCTGTTAACAGCATTAGATCCCATGTCTTCGGGGGACATATCTTGTTCCCTGAAGATATTAGGGACATCTGCCCCAGGAAAATAGTCCAGTTCATGCTGGACCTGAGTCTTGGCGCAGATTTGTAACATAGGGGGACGGTTACAATAGATCCGCAAGGGTCGCAGTGACCTGATGGGCTACCTGTGCCCATCGCCCCCCCCCTCTCCTAATAATAATAATACCCACGTACCTACCTAAATATTTAAGTTTGAGTATATAAAAATGGCAATGCCTAATGATTGATTCGGAAGTTAGCCATAGGAACTGCTGTACTAAATAAAATAGACCCATTGTGTTCATGTCTGTAGAGCACATGCTCTAGAGATATAAATTTTAAAATAAAAAAATATAATAATATATTTACACACAGGAACCGAACAAGCAATAAACTTAAATGAGTATTTGATGTTACTAGTACGTAGGTATTTCGCTGTCTCTGTCATAACAGAGTTTTAAAAGCAACAAAATTCGATTACTATCACCGCTGACAAGTGCTAGTAAGTGCCTACAACCGTTTGCTAGAGTAATAAAAATGTAATTGTTTTTACTGAGCCGAAGAAAGCTTTAATCGCATTTTTAATCGCACTATGACAGCAATAAAACGCGGCATAATAGAGCGTAGTACTAATGGGAATTATTTAACGGTACCTTTTATGACTTTAATTCGATAGACACACCAAGAATCTATAATTGACGCTCTTGAGCCATAGAAAATTGATGACAAATATGCGTGAAATCTTTGAAAGGTTCAAAACTTTTTAATATTTCGTCAATGTTCCAACCATGCAAGTAGTATGGAATACACAGTAATTATTCTGAGCTAATCCGTCCCTGTCTTTGTGTTTTCAATATAATTATTACAACGGAATGCATAGTGCATCGAAACTGAATCGAAAGGACTAGACAAGCCTACTAGTAAAATGAAAGTTTTATGACTAGATTGTACAAGCTAAATAGAGCTAAATCAATTTTATAATTAAGTTTGTAAGTAGAAATGCAACAATTAACATTAAACTTGTTTTAGTATTTAAACCCAGTAACTATTTTCATTAAACAAAATAGACTTCAGAATTACTCTCAATTTCCCTTGGTCATTCTTCTAAAGACGTAATTTCTAAATTTTTAGTTAGTTTCGAATTTAGAATTACTGTATCAACCTTCAATCAAATATGACAAGTTTTAAATACTTAATTTAAAAAAAAAAAAACGTTTGTTTCTTTTCTAAAATAGAGACTTTCGAAATCTAAAAGTCTTGAACTGACACAATAATCTAGACACGCGGTAGCGTATCAAGCCATATTCACGAAAGAGAACTGGCGAGCATTTTTTTTCGCAAGACTTTTCAATATGTGAAGAAGAAACATATTCGTCACAAAGAACAATGTCACACCGAATTTGAAATAAAAAGACGGAATATTTTTGATTTTGGTGTTTATTCTCCTTTTATAAGCTTTAATAGTAAATCTGTTAAGTCTTTGTCTGTTGTAAGTTGTACTATTTAATAGAAGGACTATCTCCTAATACTGGTCACTGATTTCACGTATTAAGTTTTAACGTTTAGCCTAAGTTTTCTCCATTTATTACAGAGAGCTGGGGTCAGTCAGACGGTCACCGGTTCACGTACCCGGCGTCCCCGCTGCTCACCCAAGGAGAGGACGTCGGTGAAAACACGTTGTGTCCCGAAGGAACAGGCGAGGGGGATGAATGTGTCCACGTCAAGAACATCCCGTTGCATTCCACTGTGGAAATTGTTATGTTTGACCAAGGTATGTGTGTGTGTTGGATTTAGTATTTTTTTATTTAAACCCTTGTTTAGGTCATAATTATGCCTAAGTGAAGTACTGGTCTTCGTCTTAATTCTAGTCGTATCAGCCTAAAACCAAATCCTTTTCTAAAATCAAAACTATTTTGGTCTTTAGTAAGCTCTAGCATTTAACTTAATATTCCTTGCTTTCATCTGTGTGAGTCTTAGTCCTAGATTATTATTCTTAGGTGAAGGTGAAGAGAGTCCTTAAGGGTAGGCTGTAGGTAGCCGCCGCGCAGTGTCTTCTAGCAATGCAGAGCTTACTATCAGGTGGGCCGTTAGCTCGTCTGCTTTCAAGGCAATAAAAAAAAGGTGAAATGAAACCTAAACTAAAATAAATAAAACATATGCACATACTTCTATAAAGTAAAATAAACTAAATTTAATTAGTGCCTAAAAAATAATGTTTCAAATCATAAATACGTAATTATTCCGTTCCCTTTATACAATCATAATTTCCAAACATAATTTATTTGTATGTAAATGAGATAACCTAATAAGTAAACTAATTAATGTTTAAATAATATTAATGTCGTTAGAAAGTATGAAAGTGCGTAGTGAGAGATCTCTTTACGTTTTACCTTCTCACTTATTGTTATTAATGGCGATTATATTACGCACAATAGGAACATATGAAAAATAAGAGAGAAATAATCAAAGACATATTTAAATTAAGGAAATATTAAATTACACATAATACGTCCGTCCTCTTCTGGTGGTCGTTAGCATGGAATGCATCGCAAGTGTAGGGTTTGTTATTTATTTTAGTTTTGTTTATGTTCATTTATTTATGTCTTACTAACACCTAGTTTTAAGTTATTTTGTTAATACTAACAACTTGGACCACTGATGTCCGAGAAATTTTGAATTTTGAATTTGAATAATAGGTATAGGAAATATTTTAATAATATAATAAGGTCTCAGTCATAAGGTTTTTTTGTCATTTGTTAAAAATAAATTTCATTTCATTTCATTTCTTCAGAGTGTTTACAGAAGATTTTTTTTTTTTTAACAGTAAGCAAAAAACAAAGAACAGCAATACTGTGTAAGTTTTTCACTAAAACTTAGATGTAATAAAATGTAACTTTTATAGCACTTGTTTAGACAAGTTTAATGAAGATAATTACGGTTTAAGCACGTCATTACTACGATTACATCATACAAAATAATATATTAGATTACATAATATATTAATTAATTTAGTTTTTCACATAACATAATAGTAAGTCCGTTTGTTCCAATTCAATGAATTATCATTTAGCAAATACATATAATATTTTAAGTATCATCAGAACTCTTTTATTAATTTCTTAGATGGGTTTAATTTTCTATGTAACATATTAATTAAGAAATGACGACAGAAGGTGAAGTTAATTAGGGCTTAATTTATTCATAACGTTGATCTAGATGATTCTAGTAATTTCTCTTGTTCGAAAGTAAACTAACTAAAGTTCTAAAATACAAAGAATAACACTTTTAAAATACACAAAAATAAAACAACAAATGCACATATGAGTTATACTTGTAAAATTATTTTAATATCTTCTCAATAATAGTAGCGTATATGCTTTTTTTTTTAGTTGGAGGAAATCACCGGATCCCCGGATGTATGTGGGAGTTGAACCGCACTAAAACCTCCAACCACTCACGCTCAGCGTCCGAACCCCGGCTGAGGCCAGAACCCAGCACGGGGTTATGAGGACGGCGCGACGCGTTACGCCCACGGCACTCTTTCCCGTCGCGTGTATATGCTAATTTTTGCCGTGAAATTGCGAACAACATCCGAATCTAGTGTTACACAATTAATGACGACCCCAAAAAATCGGAAGGTCATTGAATTGCAAATTTTTATTTTTAAACTGGTTATAATAACCTTGAAGATTTTGGTGTCGAAAGAATTAATTTTAGAACGGCATCCATATGATACATGTGAATTGTGAATCGGTCAATTTAGCAATTCAATTGTAAGTGAAGCGTTTCTTACGAGTACAAGGTTTTATATCAGTTGTCAATGATTTTCGCAAGTATTTTAAAATATTGATCGATAAGTTGTTGCTTAAAAAGATAGCTTTTTTTATTGTAAAGTAGATAACCTTTTACGGCCCATCTGGTGGTAAGCGGTTATCATCATGAATTTCTGCAATGCCAGAGCAATGAAGGCCCTCGTATTTAGGTTTTTAATTAAATGAGCCATAAATGACTATGTTGTTTAATTGGTTAAATTTGTGATATAATGCTGTAAAATAATTTAGTTTGGGATTTAACCCAAGAGCTATTTATATTAGCATGATTTTATATCAATGTACAGTACAGATAAGTAAAACTTTGTCGACTAGTTTTAAGTAGACGTTTTAGAATTATTATAATAGGTCTTAGGTATTCGGCCCCTGGAATTTCAGAGCTCCAATATCTATGGTAATTCCAAGTTAAGATTAGGTGGCTGATTGGTTCGTCTGCACGACAATAAAAAGCTAAGAAAACCAGCAACTAAAATAAAAACTTTACATCTATTATTTTCGTAGCTTTCTCTCCAAAACTAAAACAAACGAGACTTGTTTCAACACATAACTATATTTACCAAGAAGGTGTTTTGCAGTGTCAAAGTTCTGTGTACAATACCATATTGTCTTAAAGTAAATCTTGTTCGAGCAAACACTTTAGTCCTAATGACATTTCAACGATTATTAGCGTTCTGTTAGAATCTTTTTGTACGTAATGGTGTTCCGTTTGTGGCGACAGCTTCCTGAATAGATGCTCGTTACTGAGATTTATGATTCTTTGGTCTTTTAAAAACACTGTTGCTTTGAAGACAGCGATTTATTTGAGGTGATTCGCTGTAAAATAAATATTTATTTTTAGGTTAAAGTAGGAATATCATTCCTTTTTTGAAACAGTACAACAATGATCCTTCGATTCCTTATATACCTACTTATATAGATGCATGCATTAATATGAAATGCCTGGTAAATCATCGTTTTAAAATCATCGGTGTATTCAGGTTCTTTATGGTAGATTAAAAATTATAGCTTCGCTATGGACATAACAGTATTCGGCTACAGATGCTTTCAATGATATTTCATCGTTTGTTTATTGAGCAAAAAAGAATCCATCACATAAAATGACTGTTAATACACGTTGAAGTTTTGAACGTCAACAACTTATAAATAATGCAAACTGGGTTGAATAGTTAAAGTAAACTACACAGTTTGAATAGTATTTGCATGCCAGTGAACGACTCTACGTTATGCATTCGATATTCAATTGATATTATTTCAAGTTACGAATGCGCCTTTGAGTTCTCGATGGCTGTGAAGAGCAAATATCGTGAACATGTTTTCATACTTTAATAAACGTTTTCGTAGATTTTTTAACATGAAAAACCACATTTTTCTCGTGTTTTTTTTTATTTTTTTTATTGCATGATAGATAAACGAGTGTTCAGTAAATGATATATAATCGTACTAAACTATTTTGAAACACATCTTTTACAATGTAAAAAAAATATTATAAATGTTCTAGTACCAATAGTAGTCTGAAATAAGTTATCGCGATTCATTCATTGTTAATAGTTAATTTAATGGTTACAAACGCATAAACTATCTCAATGCAAAACTCTTAATTAAAGTTAGAATTAGTCTGCACACGCGAGAAATTTGACTGTCGTATGTGGCATACATTTCAAAATAATATAATATATTTCAACGTATACAAAAGTATAAATGCATTGTCATGGTAATATCCAACAAGTTTCAATTATATTTTTCGTAAGAATTTCCACATCGGGTGAAACACCCTTGTTATGGTAAATTTTGTTACGCTGTCAAAAGTACGAGCCCCAAACAGAAGGTTAACTAATCAAATCTGGACGTCGGCGCCGTGTGTAATGTTTCAAACACGAAAAAATGTTTGTAACAAAGGCGAACATGAAACAGCTTTTAAGAGATTTTTTATAAAATTAGAAGTAAAAAAAATAATTTACAACGATTTTTAGTGAGTGTTTTGTTACAAATGCGTTGATTTTCCATTTAAACTTCTCGAAATAAATTAATACGTTTTACCAAAAACTGTAAAAGTTCCTAAAGCTATTCTAGTTATAAAAGGAGAAAAGATCCTAAATGAAATATGTAATGGGTAAAAATTGCATTCTCAAAAGGAAAGCTGACGATTTAAAAGTCAGTAACAGTAATAGATTAATACATCTAATTAATACATTAATATATCTAGTACAGTAGATAATATTAGAAGCGAATACTAAAAGTTGATGGAAATTTCCATCATTACAACGTTGTACTTGTTAAATTAACCTTCTGATAGAGTTGCACAACAAAATCTTCCACTATCTTATTGTCATCTTTAGGAAGCTGTCAATTTCGATGTGAAATTCGATTACTTTCAATAGATAATTAGCTTGTTAATGTTCGTAGATGAATACACGTAGGCCTACATAAATGTTAGTCGTGATTAAGGTCGGCTTATAAAGTATGTTTTTTGTTGCATATTTCTATAGATCCCTAATAGAGATTAAGTACAGTACGGTACAATTTCATAACTGAGCACTGAATCGCAAGTGTTTTTGACCGACTTCCAAAAAGGATGAGGTACTCAATTCGTCTGTATTTTTTTTTTGTTCCTCGCTTACTCTTGTTTGGGTGGACCGATTTGAATGATTCTGGTTTCAGATGAAAGGTGCTGGTCCAACTCATTTGATTTTTTTTTAAGATCGAACAAAAACTTTTGGATCTGTGTTTGATTTTTTTTTATATGAACCGATTGTCATGATTCTTTTTGTTAGAAAGTAGACATTTTGAGCATTAATTTGATATAGATCTGACTGGTAGTTATTGTGTTATGATAGAGAAATGGAAGTCGGTCGTTTTAATTTTTGTAATAAAAATATTATTTTATCCATAAAGGTACCTGCTACTTGTACAAAAATACAAAAAACAAAGAATTTGGGAAAGATAAACTCTTACATTTTTTGTCTGTCTTTGGTTTTTTCAACAGCGACCTCGCAATGTCTTTGACATTACAGAGTTTTATGATCTTTCATGACCAACGATAAACATAAACTATCAGGACAGTTTTAAAATTATTGTCAATCAACGTAATAAAATATGATTAGGGTGAACAACCCAGATGCTCGACCATCCGACCGACCATATAGTGCATCATCCATTTTCAAATAAGTTTTGCTTTAATCCTAAATAATTCTAAAATTGAACTTATCAAAAAAAAAAAAAAAAATATCGAGAATAATATAAAATTAAATAGTCTCAAAAAAATAATAAAGTTTATATTTTTGCATGTTATAAAGATTACTTCACTTTCATACATAAAAGTCATTTTTCACTACATGTTTTTGGTATAGTCGGTTGCGCCATACAAACGGTGAAGACATGCGATGTCATGCAACAAAGATGGAATTATATTTAGCCTTTACCGTCGATTTCGCCATCCAATTTCTATAATGGCTTCGATATTTCCTTTTGTCTCCTATGGTACATTACTAAACCGAGCTGATTATAGCAGAATGTAAGCTTTTCCGTGCAAAAATAATATTACGTACGTACTTTTAGCACACTTTTAACATTAGTTTCATACCAATAAGGTTGCTTCTGTAAGACGGTTGAGGGTATTTTTGCATAAGTAAATCCAGATCTCAAAAATAAATGGTATGTTTTGGATAATGATTAAAGCTATGCATGTACTGAACGAAAGGAAGTCATTTAAATACTTTGTGAAATAGTTAGGTATCTTAAAACTAATCAAGCTCACTAAGCACCATACGTATTATCTACTAAAATAAATTATATTCTAATAATAGTACCTAGCTCTCTCTATATTTAATTATCATAACCCAAACACCCAGGCGTACATTTAGCACATTAATCACTCCGAAATTTCAGATTGAAATCAGTACAATCATTAATTTCTGTCTAACTTTTTGTTCATACATTTAGCTATTAGTTGAAATATATCTAGATTTTTTTTAGTTTAAATTACAATCCTACGCTTAGCTAAGGCGGGATTCATTATGGCGTTATGCAACGTTATATAATAACTTTCAATTACTTACGTAGATATAATGCATTTAAAATTACACACAGACGTGTTTGCGTAGAGAAGGTATTAAACTACATCAGTGATTAAGCACTATGAATAAACAGTGATTATAGAAGAGTATAAAATATGAATATAATAAATTGAATAAGGGTCTTACTTGTAGTACTATGAAAACGTGTATTTCAACTTCAACATCTCGGAAGTGGGTATTACTTTAAAAGTATTTAAACAAGAATTTGAATCGTTCTTATCGTTTGATTCGAATTCAGACTAATTGTTAAACAGGTGTTTTTGGAAGGCGATATTGTGGTTGTGAAGTAGATATTTGATTGTACAAAAGTAAAGACATTTACCTTTTTTATAAAATGTACTAACCACACTAGGTAACATTATTAAAATTAGCAATTTTTTTATAACTTTTCTTATCTAATAGCGTAATCTTTAGTTAGTGTCGGGATTAGATTGCGGAAAGCTCATGGTTATGATTCTACACGCTGTAATGAACTTAATGTTGTTACTTCATAGATTATATAGTTTTTAATATTATGTGGTAAGGTCGTTACTAAGATTATGTCCTTATTAAAGTGCATTACTTTAAACTACGTATGGTAAAACTATTCACTTAATGTATATTATGAAGATTTCACAGAACTTGTATCTTACTATTGCGAGTCATTTTCATATTACGTTTACTTCAAAATGTTAATAAGGTCCCGCCATAGTTCTTTTTAACAGCAGTGACTAAACATACCTATAATTCATAGAAAGCAATAGTATTGAAGTTTCGGTTTTATGAGAGGCTTATTGTGATTTGATGGCTACTCGGTATCGACCATCAAACCTTAATAGAATATGAAGACTAGACATTACAACAGACAACGACCCCTATTATTGTGAAAGCTTTCTATCTGTTTTGTTTTACTTGTTACCGAACAAAGCACTCTATAGTAATAAAATATAACAGTATAGTGAAGATAAAATTGCAATATTTTATTATCCTATAAAAATGGTTTGTTATTTTGTAAAACAATTGTAGGTGTTTAGATATAAATTATAAGTCACATTCGCACAAGCGTTTATTATTTACAAAGCGAGATAAAGCTGGTGACATCTAAAACACCAGCTAAAATAGAATTAAATACGAGACAGGTACTGAAAACTCGTGAGACAGATTAAATTTAGACATTTACCAGAAACGTTCGAACTGCGCTAGTTGATTATTCATGACTTCAGGGCGCAGATGTTCTATCGCAGAAACCTGTTTTATACGCTGCCAACTTAAATAATTCAGCTACACGTTGAAGCGTCCTTTAGTATTCTAAGCGAACGTTACAATGGTACGAGCCATAAGCCGCCGCAAGGGACGCAATTAGGCTTGGATAATGACATAATTTTTTTTTATTGCAGGTGGCGAGTCCGACCACATTTTCCATCTGCACGGCTACAGTTTCTACGTAACGGGAGTGAGGGAATTCAACAGGAGTCTGAGCAAGGAAACGGTAATCAAAATGAATGAGGCTGACGCGTTGTTCTTGAACAAAAACCTAGTGGACCCGGTTTTAAAGGATACTATCGTTATACCGAAATATGGTGTAGTTGCTTTGCGGTTTAAGGCGGATAATCCCGGGTACTGGATGATGAGGGATGAAAGGTCGACCCACTGGACCAGGGGACTGGATTTCATATTAAAAGTTGGCGAACAAAGTGATTTCGTGCAAGCGCCACCTGACTTCCCGAAATGCGGCTCTTATGTCGGCCCAGAATATTTTCTTATTTAAATTCGAAAGTAGTTGAACTTAGTTGAGCATTATGATTCATACGACAACTTAAGAACTTTTTATTACACAATTGAAGTATCTCGTTACTATCCTTTAGTTTTTCGTGCTTATTTCAATAAATATAAATCTTAACCTAACACATTTTGACTAAATTGTCGCTTGATACATTTCTGTTTAACTTGGTTTAACTGATGCTCGAAGAGGCGGTTGCTCAATTAATTTATTGTTGTGATAATCTGAATGTATTGTGATTGTAACGTCGAAGTTGCCGCAAATTCCTGAATTTAATCATGTATGTAGATTAAGCCGTAACGCTCAAAGCTGTTAACAAACTCATGTAGAGTTTTGCTAGCGTAGTTATTATGTAGTAAAAGTAGATTAAGTTTAAGTATATAAAGACTGTTTCAGACGAATTTTTCTATGTATCATTAATTTACTCAGTTTTGTAAATATATTTTTGTTTTAAAGTATTGTTTTACTTTTATTAAAGTTTTGGTTGTAATAAAATCTGGATAAGCTGTCGGTTGCTTCCGATGGATTTTCGACTGAAAAATTGTTGCTGAATTCTTCATAGCAGAATATAAAAGAGGTACGTATTTCTGATTTGTTTTTGCTAGTCATAGTTTCAACTTGTTATTATTTGTAATGTTTTTGTACGTATTTCTGATTTGTTTTTGCTAGTCATAGTTTCAACTTGTTATTATTTGTAATGTTTTTAACCTATAATTTTGGTTGACTAAATTTTTCAGTGTAAAGTAGTTTAGTGCATTTTGAAAACTGAAAACGTACATAAATGTCATCGTGTCATTTATATTTTGCCAAATCTTCATAGCCCATAAAAGAAATAAACGTTGACACCATTGCCAAAAGGTCTCGAAAGTCTAAAACAACAGATGTTTTAAAACTTGACACGCCTATAAAATAAATAGTGCGTGATAAATCGATAACGTTTCGAAGAAGTCAAGTAAAAAAACGATTGACTGCAATTTCGGTTGTCGCCGGACGCAGTGAAAGTGTTCTTGCGGCCACGGCGCGAACATACGATCGGTAAGAAATCTCCGAAATTGTGACCTTAATAAAATATTCGCTTCTTCGAATCATTTTTAGAAAGGTATAAAGTGTGGTAAACTTAAACAGGGGATCAACCCGCATGCCAAGAGTACCAAAACCTATAATAATTACAGAAGTATAAGAAGATAAATCAAAGAGTCACTTATTTGTAAGGAGTTATCATCGTTTATGTATTTCTGCAGAGAATATCTGCCGTAACGAACTGGTTTACATTGAGAGCTCTTTTTAGATCATTTCTTCGCTGCTATAAATCTCTGAAAACTTGTACTAAAATCATATCGTGATAAATAGTTTGATTAAGATAACTCTTTGGATCAAGAATCTAGAACTATTCCAAAAAATGATAAAAATAGCACTAATTTAGAATGTTAAGAACAAAAAGTCCACAATCCATAATTACACTGAACATATTCATTTCCACGTTAGCACTATGAATTTATTAATAACTAGCTGCCCCGCGCAACTTCGTCTGCGCCAATCTCAATTAAATGTCAACTATTCGATTTTTTTCTCGCTGTAAATATCATCCTTGAACTTCATCGAGAATTTAAAAAAAACAACAATTTATAAAATGAATAGAGCCTAAGTTACTTCTTATAACATAAACTATCAGTCATTGAAAGTCAGCCCGTCCGAATCGGTCTAGCCATTCCAGAGATTAGCCAGACAGACAGTGGCCACCTTCCAGCTCCATCATCAGACCTTGACATTCATCCTCTACGCAAAGAACTCATAAAGACGCTTCATTAGAGTCTAAACGCGATGAGGTTATCTTGCTTATTGACAGAGTTCCCATAGCCATCTTCCAGCTCCATCATCAGACCTTGACATTCATCCTCTACGCAAAGATCTAATCAGGACGCTTCATTAGAGCCTGAACACGATGAGGTTATCTTGCTTAATGACGGAGTTCCCATAGCCACCTACCAGCTCCATCATCAGACCTTGACATTCATCCTCTACGCAAAGATCTCATCAGGACGCATCATTAGAGCCTGAACACGATGAGGTTATCTTGCTTAATGACGGAGTTCCCATAGCCACCTTCCAGCTCCATCATCAGACCTTGACATTCATCCTCTACGCAAAGATCTCATCAGGACGCATCATTAGAGCCTGAACACGATGAGGTTATCTTGCTTAATGACGGAGTTCCCATAGCCACCTACCAGCTCCATCATCAGACCTTGACATTCATCCTCTATGCAAAGATCTCATCAGGACGCTTCATTAGAGCCTGAACACGATGAGGTTATGTTGCTTAATGACGGAGTTCCCATAGCTACCTACCAGCTCCATCATCAGACCTTGACATTCATCCTCTACGCAAAGATCTCATCAGGACGCTTCATTGGAGCCTGAACACGATGAGGTTATCTTGCTTAATGACGGAGTTCCCATAGCCACCTTCCAGCTCCATCATCAGACCTTGACATCCATGCTATACGCAAAGAACTCATCAAGACGCTTCATTAGAGCCTAAACACGATGAGGTTATCTTTCCTAATGACGGAGTTCCCATAGTCACCTTCCAGCTCCATCATCAGACCTTGACAATCATCCTCTACACAAAGATCTCATCAGGACGCTTCAGTAGAGCCTAAACATGATTGGCTGCGTCGATTTGGATGGGACTTTCAATGGCCGAGCTTTTATGTAATAAAGACTAACTTTTTTTTTCAGTTGTAGGAAATCACCGGATATGTGGGAGTTGAACCGCACTAAAACCTCCGACCGCTCACACTCATCGTCCAAACCCCGGCTGAGGCCAGAACCCAGCACGGGGTTTGTAGGGACGGCGCGACGCGTTACGCGCTCGGCACTCTTTCCAGTCGAAATACGAATTACTCAATATCACTGGTTCCGCCGGCCACTTTAGACAGAGCTCCAGTTGCGACGATTCATCATATAAATTGGAGATCTCTTTATGTTGGCCTATTAAACGTAATACCCATCGACGTTATTTCGCTTATAACTTTTTTAATACTGAACCGATTTTGATAAAACAACGACTAAATGTTAAGTGAGACTTGCCATAATACATTACAAAAAAATCCAACTAAATTGGTTCAGCCGGTTCGGAGATTAGCGTGCACAAAGATACAGACAAACAGACAAACAGACAAACAGACAAACAGACAAACAGATAAACAGACAAACAGACAAAAAAAATTCTAATTGCATTTTTGGCATCAGAATCGATAACCAAACACCCCCTGCTAGTTTTTTTTTTGATATTTTCAATGTACAGAATTGACCTCTCTACGATTTTATTATAAGTATAGATGTAATATAATCCTAGATTGGTATTCAAAGGCTAAGCCAGTTAATTGACAATTATAGCCTGCTATAATTAATGCCCATTTGATTGGATACTAGCGGTTTGTTTACTGAATTGTATTCGTATCATAGTGTTAAATTTTGAGTTAAAAGATTCTTGGTCGAAAATTTTAAGATTGAATGGAAATAAGTTGTGATTAGTTAAGTAGGTTATCTATAAATAACCACGTTTAGGCTTCTATCTTGGAATCTTTAGATATAGTTAAAGTTTTAAATATACCTACTTCATATTTTTTATCACTAAATTAATTGTTCAAAGGAATTAATGCATGTTTAGGTGGTTACACGGTGTCCCATTAATCAATGTCAAGTGACAAAAATGGGGATGGTCAAAATCATAGTTGTTTTTTAAATATACAGAATAATCGTAGTTACTTATTTTATAAATTATAAACGTTTAAAAAAAAAACTTTATGTCTTTGATGGCAAAACTGCAACTGAATGCGACTGTAAAGTGTGCGGAACTTTGCCATAAATAATATAAATACCAGCTACCGGGTCTAACTTTGACCTGAGACACAGTGACACTAAAAACAGAAAAAGACATGAATTTCGGTCAAAACTTTTAAAAATTAAATTATATAAAAACGCACGACTGTAGTCTGCACATTTTAATAAACTTTATTTAAGAATTAATAGGCACAGCACAGACTACTGTAGGTATAAACAATTTATACAATTAAAATGCACAGTTATGTATGAGGTAAATTATAATTCATTGCTGAGTGAGCGAGACATTTAAAAATAATTTTCTTTTACATTGAAACACGCAAGTTTTACTTTTTGTTTCTCGTTATTATTCTACTGTAAAATTTTTCTTCGATAATTCTGTCACTATGGAAAATTATTTAATATTAATAATTAGAAAACACTTTTGACTACTTTTTTTGACAAAAGTATAGTTCAAAGATAAGGTTGATTGAGGTTTTGAAGGCTTACTAGTTGAGAGTTCATCGCAGTGTAGATTTAATGGTTACGATGGTATGTCCATCCTGCCGACTGTCAGTTCGGCGTCAGGGGGTGACGGGGCGAGACGTAAGCCTCGGCATGCAACGTGTCCCGTCACTTCACACAATCTCGGGCTGGGTTCTGGCCTCAGCCGGGGTTCGGACGCTGAGTGTGAGCGGTTGGAGGTTTTAGTGAGGTTCAACTCCCACATACCCCGCCCGCGGGGCGGGCGGGGATCCGGTGATTTCCTCCAACTGAAAAAAAAAAAAAAAGGTACTCTGCCAATCAACAAACCAGTAAGCATGATTCAAACGACACTACATTACACACAAGTCACAACGAATGGCCGCTGTATTTCGGTTGTGCTGGAACCAAATTTAAATCAATTTGTTGGATGCTATAGGATCCAATAAAGAAAAAAGTTATTGTTTGTTAAACTTTATTGTTTGTTAAATTAATTGAAACAATGAAAAATTAATAAAATTATACAACATGACTACTCTCCTATATGGCTAGAACAGAAGTGAGAAAAAAGTGAAGAATTAAATCTGACATAGAATAACGAACAAAATTTATAAGAAGATTTAAAAATAATAAAATAGTTTTCATGCAAATACAAAAAAGTTTATGTTCTGAACAATGGATATTGCAATTATCAGGATCAGTCGCAACATGGAACATGCACGGTGTACTAAAAAAACACTTCATACAAAGTAAATGTAGACTGAAGCTCCTCCCACGTGGTATCGTGAATCGTGTTTAATGTAAACATGGCATAATTAAATCAACAAACAGACAAAATCAAAATAAGAAAACAATAAAAAATTAAATTGAGTAAAATATTCTTAGTGACTAAGGTAAGGAAGCAACTGAGATTGCAATATTTAGGTTATACCTCTAAGGTTACATCGAGGGCCTCAATTACTCTACATAAAGTGAAAGGTAGATATAATTATATCTCGTTCGAGCGTGAACTTAATCTTTTGTAAGAGTGAAATATTTTCATCACAGGTATATTATATAATACGAGTTGCAAAGAATTACGTATCGTCCAGTGTTGTAATGAGCTCATAACATATTGCCAAAACTCGGGGTTGTTATTTATAAGTTTCTAGACATGACTTCGCATAATCATCGGTTGAAGACTTCACGCATTATATTCGAAGAGTTTGCTTCTTCAATATGCAGATTTCCTTACCATGTTTTCTTCACATTTTTAAGCCTTACTAGCATGTGATAAACGTATTACTACTAACTGAACATGAAGTATATTAAATCAGAGAAAAGGGCCGCAGATTAAATTTTTTTGAACCTCTCATCTCCATAACGTTTAGAAAATTTCAGAATTCAGAGTAAACCATCGGCCATCAATATTAAAAAAAAGAATATTTATGCTTTACTCTACTAGAATACTCTAATTTGTATTACCACATACTTTTACTTCAATAAAGAATAAGCTATTACCGATAAAACAATATTGTGGAGCTTAGCGTCAACTCGGCTGGGCAGTCTCAGGTGTGACCTAGGTCTAAATATAAATGAGTAATAATAACGGCTTGTCAGACTTCGGTACGATACTGATGAATATTATAACATTAGGTACGTCATTATTCTTCTGTGTTTGGTATATCGTATGCATCCAGCAACTCATTTTCAGGTTATGATTTCATCATTGGCGAAGATCATTAAGGTGGTACAGTATAAATAAATCTGGAATAGTTAGTAGTTATTTATAAATAATCGTCTTCAGCAAGAATTTAAATTTTGATTTGTATGAAGACTTTAGAAGTAAAGTAACAGATAGATTGCTGTCTATGCACAGAGTAAAAGGACTGTAGTATCTAAAATTATCAGTCTAAAAATGTGATTACTACCTGGTCCTTAACAGCATGAAAGTGCCTACAAATCCATGGTATAGCCTATTAAGTAAAGTATATATTCAAAAGTTTGTTTCGAGTAGCCTTACACATAAAGCATTGTTCTTCGATACTTTTTATGAGTACTTCATAAACGATATCCCTAAAAAAACGGAACGTGTTTCACTTTACTTTCACTTATAAACATACAATTACAGTGTCGGTTAATTTGTCAGTATTTGTCTTGTTTCATTGATGGTCGAACACGATGCATCATTGTCATTCTATAATTACAACATTGTTAGCGATCGACTGATTACAAATGATTAGTTCTTTAACCTTTAATTAACATATTTGGAGTTCTCTTTTTAACTGCTATGATAAATGAAAGATATTATTGGATCTTTTGTTTGGTTTGAATGAAGATTGGTGGTTATTAACAATAACTTTCAATACGACTTGTTATAATAAATTAAACAGGCGAAAGTCTTACAAAATATAATACCTTGTAACCTAATAACCTGGGATATATAAAGATTTTTAATTAAATAAACTCGTCATTTACAGTAACAATTTATTGATAATATAAATGTACATAGGTATATCAGAGTTAACAAAGAATATTGTAATATGATTACAATTATTTTATTCTAGTAATGGGAATACCAGTTAACTGTAGATTTTTGGCAGTATCTGCTTTCTGCAAACAATTAACAAATAAAATATCAATTTGGAAGTAAAAGTAAGAAGAAAGCCGTAAAATTTATTCGTTTATTGTTGCTTTATTATATTCAGTCGTTACATTGTAAGATAGTGCCATTGTCCATTGTGCAAACATCAGAAGTTAACCTCTGACTTCAGCTAAATCGTTCTTAAGATAACAATGGCACAGGCCACAGCAATAGCTGGTATCGCGATGTTGGACAAATGTATGAAACTGACACATGAAAGGTACAGACGAGAGCGATATTACTTTTTATTTCATTGATTTAAAATTAATATTCTTAAATCATTTGAAGAAGTACCTAATGAGCGGTATTTTTTTACAAATTTTAACAAACAACTTAGTACTTCATTGCGTGTGTTTTTCTGAAATAGTAATAATTATATTATAATTTCACATTAGAAATCTAAAAATATGACGAGAATCTTGCTCAACACAGTCTTTCAGGTTACATTTTATTATTTTTTAAAGTAATTTTGTAGGTGAATCCTGCACTGTTAAATACATTAGGAATGTCGCTAGTTGCCAATCTTATCGATTTGTAGTATGCTAACAGCCTAACACATAAAAATAAGTAAAACTTGACTTAATCTGAAAATATCATCGATATGATCGCTCAAAACAAAAATAAACAAAAATAACGAATAAGCTGTTTTCGATAGCATATTTTAATAATCAAACATTTCGATTTACTGAACAATAAGCAGATTCTTTTCTGGTATCGCCTGTACGATTTGTCTTGGGAAGATATTGTTTTCCTCACAATACATTGTAAGATGAAATCTTTCTTGTCGTAAACGAAGATTTCTTTCATGCCTGTCTTATGTAAAACGTTTTCTGTAGAATGATATTGCGGTTTTAATTTATTGTCATTAAATGTTTATTTGCGACTTTCTATAGTGAATTTTATTAGTACTAAAATTAGCTGAAGTAGGGCTGCCTTTCATTTAAATGCAGAGTATATGGATTCCGTACATTATCTTAAATTGTTGTTAGCTTACATAATACCTGATATTTCTGATAATCATATATTTAAATGAAAACTTACTCAGTCAAATTGGAGATGAAATTATAGATATGATAAAGGATTCGATCAAGGTAAATTGAATAACAACAAGATCTGACGGCGTCACGCCTTTGAGACAAATTGCTTGTGTTGTCCCAGAGTTCCGGTGCGGTTGTTTGACAACAATTCATATAGGTACTTGTCGAAAATAATATGATTACGGTAAGTTAATTGGGAGATTTAATTACAAACCAATAAGTATGCGTACATTTAGATTGTATTTTTGCGTTACATATTATTTTCATTAAATTATATAAACAGTACATAGGTCTCTTCAGCAGATGGATTAGATTTTATAGTATACCGCTGTTGTCTCGAGTTGGATTGTATATCTTTTCTATGATAAAGTTGCAATATTACGTACATACAGGGTTGATCTGTAACTTTGGACAATCTGACGTGAGGTGAATGACCTGTTGAAATAAAACTTAGAAACACTATTATTTTAGGAATTGGATTTAAAAAAATTTTCATCATAGTAAAGTGGTTCGCAACGATAGTCGTACGTTTTCCATACAATGTCAGAAAAAAAAGTTTAACCGATCCAAAAAATAAAAATGGTTCTATGTTGTATTTCGAGAGGTCATTCACCCCACGTCAGATTGTCCAAAGTTACAGATCCACCCTGTATAAACATGTTGCGAAATTGTTTTCGAAATGTGTCGTTAAAATCACATTATTAGTGGCACAAAAACAGTACCTACCTACTTTCGAAAATTCTTTTCGTTGTTTTTTGTTCTGCGCCAAAAAACTTTACGCCACTAAGAAAATCCACACGCACCTTGAAACGTAACACAAAATGATGTTCAGTTAGAGCTTCACGAAATAAGATGTTGATTGCTTCCATATGGATTTATATTTTAGGTTCAAAACGCAGACAAGGAAAAGTTAGCGTGACTTAGTGTTCAGGAATCGAAGTATCTGAAAATAATATTGTATAAATTTGGAGTGCAAAGGAAGATGAATGAAAAACAAAATAAGGGTTTTAGGTGGTGAAACATTATTGTAGTAAGGAGAAGAAAGTAAAAGCATTGTGTCTCTAACCATGCGATAATCCGAATGCTGACATCACAAGGGTATTCACTGACATGAATAACTGGATGCCAAAACCATACTTCAGTTGAAACGGATTTACGGAAGTACCTGAATTATTAATGGAATGTCAAAAGTGGACAGTACGAGGACGCATTATTTTGTATTAAATTGCCACATTATAATGAACCTTATTGTCTGGTAGTTTAGCGTTAAATCGTTCTGCAGCGTCCTTGGGTAGGCTCGATTGTATTCTCCATAAAGTTTTTTCTGTTTTGGGTATCATGCGGTAAGCCCACGTACGGTCGGGGGAGCGAAACTAATATTTTTCTGCGTAAAAGGAACCGCTGTTATTGAGTCGTCGAAACGTGTTCCGTAATCACGTTTTACTTTTAGAATAAATTTTCTTTCTTTTTTATGAAAAACGAGACTCTGAAATGTCACTTACAGTGCTGATTTTCTTGAACGGTGGACAGATTTAGTTTCATTACTCTCTACTTATTTATTAGAATAAACAAATTGTTTTTACTAATGTAAATCTGAAAGAGTTTTCACATAAGGGTACTTAATGGCATTAAAGGATTTTGGTTTTAAATAGGTAATGTATTATTGAATTTATTAGAAAGGACTGTATAGCTCCGTATCAATACTTAAGGCTTTAGTGAAAGGTCAAGTTGTTTTATTTATATCACATATTCACAGCTTTATTAGGACTTTCTTTCGTTTAATAAACTGATTTGAATGAAGTGAAGTGAGTATTTACATATTTTATTAATAAGGCGTGTGGATAAATGATCTTACAAATGTAGTCCCGGAATATGGTAATAACCTAGAAACGTGGCGCAATTTAAACATTAAGACGGTGAAAATAATTAGTTTTTATGTAGAACTTTTGTCTGTCTAGATCTAGGCGTAACATCTGAGATAATTAGCCTAGTTCGTGTCGTGAATGGCGAAGAATATTGCCATGTGTACGCACAGATTACATACTAAAAGCATAGCTTTAACGTTGGTAATGTTGATAGCCTTGTCTGAGAATACCCATGAGAATAAATAAAAACATTTTCACGAATCATTGGGGACCATTCGTGGTATAAAGACTTTAGTTCTTCCTACACAGCTTTCGTCTTCTTACACTGTTGATATTACGCTTTTGTTGGTACTATCACCAAAACAGAAACACATACACAACACACGAAGAACCTACGACGAAATATTATTTCGAAGAATCTTCACAATAACAAAAACCAACGAATGAAAAATGTATTATCTATAAAATGTTCTCCACTCTGTTAAATGATGGCAGAAATTGAGGGAAACAATTGATGATCAATGATTATTTCTGTCTTGTTCGACATTTCACCGAAGGCTATATGGGGTGACCTCTAACCAGATTGATCGATTATGATCAAAGGTGAACGGCAGATTAGGGCCACGAAAGGCCAATGAACCGATTTCTGTTCAATGTACAATTCAATGAGAATTTATCGAGACGATTCTTTGATCGAGAGCTACGATTCGATAGTGATGAGACAAAGTCAGGCAATTTGATTAGGTAACCTAGCATGCATTTTCAAGAAACAAAACTAAAATGAAAATCTTGGTAATTTTTTTTTTCATGAATTGGTGAAAATTTGTTTTTATCACTAAGTATGTGACATATATCTATTTTTATTATGTCTTATTCGGGTTTACAGTAGATTTTAAAAGTATAAAAGTGTCACGTTCTTTTTAAATTAAAAATAAGAAACTGTTTAAATAAAATGCAATGATGTGTCACGAAATGCAATAAGTTGAAATTGCTCAACTGTTCCAATTTAGGAACAATTTGTACCATTGCATTGCGGTTATTACATAAACCAGTCAGCCATTAGAACTTCGCATTTGGTAGAAAACATTAAGTTACTTAGAATGATATAACACACATGTTTCTGTGTGTTAAAAAATGCTGCTTTTTCATTTTATTTTTCAGTAATTAGGACAATATTTACTGAGTTAAATAGGAACTATTTTTTAAGACAAATAGTAACCTCAAGTCCACTCTCGTCTTTTTAAGGTAGGTATTGTTGTTGATCACGAAGAAAAGTATCTGATATCTTGAATAAAATGTAGCGTTTTTAAATTCAAAGCCATCCAATAACATTTATTAAATAACTTTTGATAAGGTTAAGGAAATACTCTCAAGCTAATTTTGATTTAATTGAGATTATTAACTTACATTTACAAGATTGCTGACATAAAATATTGCATAACAAACTCCTGCTAAAAGTCTCATAGCAAAACACTTATAGATGAAAAAAAGTCAAATAGTAATCAAACACTTAATTAATGATATTTTATTATTACTACTTATAACGAAGATTAATACATGTTAATTATCTGAGGTAGGTGTTTTAAGAAAGGAAATAATAAAATACTAAGAATAAATTATACATTTGATCAGAGAAAAAGAGGTTAAACAAATTCGCATACCCTACACTTTTACGTTTTATGTTTTCGATACGGATATACAGGCAGTAGTTATCAAATGGCTGTCCGTAATGGTACTTACGTGGATAGCCCTGGCCATACGTCACTTGGCTCTGGATCTCGTCACAACGAAATGGAGGTTCACAAGTCACAAATGGAGGGGCCACAGAGTAATTCAGGATAACATATTTTATTCAGTGTTCTTTCTCAACGCAGATGTTAAACATCGCACTTCCACGTAAGTTTATTCAGGTTTCTTTTAAGAATAGTATTGTGGACCATGTTCAGCGAGTACGTGGAATGATTGCTCAAACAACATTATTTTCTGGAATTTGACGCCTTTTCCGTGTAAGTAATTTAGGTAGGTACACAGTTATTGCATAAATGTAAAGAAATCGTAACTAAATGACCGATGTGTTGACTTGCAGTTCTCTTATATGTGAGCGCTATTTTATTTTATAATCTATAATGTAAGTAGGTATAATACTATTTTTTAACGTTCACCATCAAAGATCTAAAGAACATTTTCATTTCTCACTGTCGTTATTTGAAGAGTAAGTAAATATTCCTTATTGTCCTTAATTGAACTTGTTTAAGACCCTACTTGTATTATATTCCAAACAAATTATAAGCGATATTCAAATTTAACAAGGCGATGGAGTTATAATGCTAACGATGTAGATACATTCAATACTGATGTTTTAAATATAAAATATTTATGAGCCGCGAGCATTAAAAGATCGATAATCCATTAGCTCGGTGCGGGAATGTACTAAATATGAAGGCATTCCTCTTTGTTTTAAATAAAAGTTATTAAAGGCGCGGTTTGAAGCTTACTTTAATGTTTTATATGTACAGCTAACTCATTAGCCATTCCGCAAATAACGTGCTATTTACTTAAAATCAGTGCTCGACAAAGGGTGGATGAAAATTGGAAATTAAGAATTTTGTGTCCTCAAAATTATACGTAGAGTTTACTCAATATTAAGAACTAGCAGACCCGTGCTACTTCATCTGCGTCACAAAGGGAAACAATATATCCTATAGCCTTCCTTGATGAATGAACTATTGAAAACTAAAAATTTTTGAAATCGGACTGGTAGATTCGGAGCCTATTCGAGACAAACAAACAATCAATCCTTTCCTCTTTATAATATTAGTATAGATGAGTGTACACGCTTCAAACTCACAGTACCTAGGTAGTGTTACAAAATCCAAAGAAGAAGATCATGTAACCAAATTGTGTACCAAAACGGTGCCGTAATTAAGGTACACAAAAATAGCTGCCAGGAATTTAAGAGGGCTCTTTAGAGTGTAGCGTTTTTGCTCAAGTTGCCGCCATTATGTCGCTGCGCTGAAATCCACAAAAAATTACGGAACGAGCTTTTTTTGTAGCACTACATTGTTTTGGGAGAATATATATAAAGTGTGATAGATTTCTTTAACAAAGATTTTCCTAAACGAGAATCACAAGAAAATAAATGCTATGTACTGATACGCTTACATTTCACATGGGAAATCTATTTTTTGTTTATCTTGACACTGTAATCTGTAACACGACGAAACTAATATACGTTTTTTAGTGTTTCATGACGTGATATCACACGTAAATTATAACACATGCAAAGTTGTACCGATGTTTTTATGTTTTTCTTTTTATTATTGTAACACTGACCCGATTAATGAGCATATTACGCTCATCTAAGTAATATTTAATTTTGTAATGCATAATAGCTACTACCTTCTTTTGTTTTTCGAACCACGATATAGAAGACGAAGTATTAAGCTGAATTCAAGTAGATACGATTTTTTTTACTCATCATTAATGTTAGGATCTAAAAGACATAGTTTAATATCGTTTTTTTTTCAATCATTGTGCAAAATATCACAGAACGTAACATACTCCTATTCAATAATTCAGGGGAATTAGACATAAACATTTTGCTCTAAGATAGATGTATGACGGATGTCATTTTACATATAGTTTTTATCTATGAGATACCTACCATTACTCAAGCTTGAACTGAGTGATTAATATAAATAAGTTTTAATGATAGGGATAAAATAAAACCAACATAACTTATTTAGACTTTTATTTAAACATAATTTAAATAAATACGCTATTACATTTAGTTTTTAATTTAAATTAAATTACCTACAACATTTTATACTTTTAAATATTAAATGTGACTGTAAACTTAAACAGCTGATATTTTATAATGTTATACTTTAAATTTCAGACACATTCACACACGAATCTAATTATTGCTTGTAATTTTGATTTTCTACTAATTCATTAATCTTAAGCATTATTTAGCCTATCACGTACATATAGCGACAGCAATCGATAAACACATTTTCAAATATTAATTATAATGTTTTGATATTGTATCATTAAAAATGTTAATTGGGATACACACAAATAAGTTTCATTAGTTAGAAAATTATTACATAATATTTTACTCGACAAATTTTTTTTTTTTTTTTTTTTTTTTTTTTATTGCCATGTAGGCAGACGAGCCAACGGCCCACCTGATGGGAAGTGGTTACCGTCGCTCATGAACCTTTAATAAGTTAAAATAAGTTTTTAATCAAATTAAAGTTCGGGGTTTTGTCAATATCTTAGAAAAAAATAGACTTATATTTGAATAATTTAACTTAACATATTTCCAAGTTATTATTCTATTTAATCTTGCATAAGAGAATGCAATAGCTACAACTTTTATGTGTGTCGTAAAGCCCGTCGCATCGTACGTGACTCCAATCTACATCTATCCTCAATTAACACCACAGCGCGCTTTGATAAAACTTTCATTTGTTTCGATACAATGATCAACTACGATACGATTACGATATAATATAGAATATTAAATACACGATTATAAAACAGTTAATGGCCAACATCGAATATAATATTAACGCTCAACGATTAAATACGATAAAAGTTCTTAAATTCTAAATTGATATGTATGATAATAGGTCGACGGTGCTGAGTAATGAGCGAACCATCGCCTCGATATGTATTATATTGGTTCATTGGACAATTTTTCCAATTTGATATCCATTTAAATTTAGAATATTTAAAATTTCAAATCATAGATGCGTGTCCCGAAGTGACTTCTACAATTACTTACCAAGAAGAATTGGTGCAATTTATTTCAAGTTATAACTTTTAAAATTGTAACATCATGTTTTTTTTATTTTTTAGTCTTAACTTGCGTCAGATAAGCTATTAATTACTACAATATAAGATACATAAAATAGCTTTTAAAAATTTAAATCGTGAATTGTAATAGATAGATTTTTCGAAAAACACGAATAATGCGAATTTTCATAATAGTGCATCCAAATTTAAGTGCACGAAGTGATTATAATTACGTTCAAAATTTCAAAAACATTAAACATGTGTTTTGAAATGTACAACGAATGTAAATTGAATATTATGATTATTCAATTTCGCGTCTACAAACGTTGAAAATTTCAATTAAAATATTTTTCATTCAAAATCTCAAAATTTTTCATTTAATCCTAATTGGTTACAATTTCCAAACTTTATATAATAATATTTTTATAACAATGTAAATATGAGTCTAAAGAGATATGTTTTTGGTTACGATATATCACTTATCAAATTTAGATTTATACGCCTCAAGATCTTATAACAATACGACTTCTAGTTTAATGCTAAAAAGCAAGCGAAAACTGTAGGTACTGTTTTAGCGAACAAATTTTTTTACGCTAGTTTAAAGTCACATTTATTATTCTAAGAAAATAAAAAAAATAATAAAAGGCAATCACGAAACTAAAGCTTCATGCGCTCAACTAGAAATAACTTAAATTCTTTGGAATGATAAATACATTTAACTAAAAAATAAACTTAAAAACGAAATAAAATTAATCAATAACTTTATCTAAATCTTACCTATAGGTTAATACTACTACATTAAATAGAACAATAGTGTAAGATAATCATGTTTATATTGTAACTTCAGAACAAGCTGGATAATGTAATATATTTTTTATAGTGCAAGAATTATAGAGCATGCTTCGACTTCAAATATTATTTCACAAAAAGTGTTTTAAATGAAGTCGAAAAACGAACTATCAATCTCATAATAGGATTCATACCCTCAATATTTTTAGAACGTTTTTCTCTTTGATCTCCGAATTTCAATCCCAATTGAGTACGGTGATATGAATTTTAAAACAGTACTAAAAGTATTGAGTGTATGTTCAATAATTCAACATTAGACAGGTTATATAACAACGGCTATTACAATATACAAATACACAAACATTTAAACGCATATCGTAGTGTAATATATTTAATTATGAAACAGTCAACATGGTAAATACTCGTAAGCTTAATAATAGAATATGTGTACATTATACAAGGCGGGGTAAACGATAACAAAATATACAAGAATTCTCCTTAAATCTAAGGGGGATTGAAGAATCAAAACAGAACGGGGTAGCTTTTAAAACTTCTATTACTTTATTTAAACACTCGCTCTACATCACTTATACATAATTTACTGGTTATTAACACGATTTTAACTAAGTCTTGATATTAAGACGTTTTTGGAAATCGTGGCAAGAACTCGAAATTATGTGAGTGACAGTTATAACGGTGAAAACGATCAATTTCCCAACAAACTATCATCAAAGTTTCTAATTCTTTAAATTTTGAGTTAAGAGATTAATTTTGTAGCATATCGGTAAAACTGCCGTAAAAGGCGATTCCGTCAGTTATCACTAACTTACGCGAAGTTATCTTACCAAGCTACCGTTCCAAACGTGTAATACTAATCATTTCAGCCCGATTTGATATGTATCGTATGCACAAATTCATGTTCTCAAACCAAATAAACGACGAAGGGCTAGGTCATCCGGCCACAGTTGACCCGGTCCTTCGGGGGAATAAAACGAAATTTTATTTATTTTAGACATAATAAAGACAGTTTTATTTATAGACACGTAAATAGTATAAACATGATAGCGGTGAGTTTGTTGGTGTTTGCTGCTGAGGTTCTTCCGTAAGTCGGTTTCCGTTTGCAGCTCATCTTTTCGAGAGGCATCTTAGCGACGCTGTATTCGCGATGTTCGTTCAGCATGGTACAAACGGTGCGTTTCTTTTGCATCATCTCATCGTCGCGGTCGCGGAGACCGGTCAGCCACGCGCCGTACCATGATAGTTCGCAGTCGCAAATTAAAGGGTTATCTGTTTGAAGAATTTAGGTCCAAAGGTTAGTTAGATTTGATGTGATTTTTTCAGTTAAGTTTCACTTGACTGTTGGAATTTAAATGGTAAACTTTTACAACATTAGCTAAGCCACGAAATGAAACAATAGACAAAACACTGTAAATTTTAATATATTTAATTAAATAAAAGCTAAAAAATACTTTTTAACTAGAGCATTTTCTACTACTATAATAAATTCAGGCATACGTACCCATAATATCGACGACTCGTAAAGTATCAAGTATCGGTTCCATTATTTCCTCAGGTATGTGCTGAAGCTTATTGTTCTGCAGATTGAGCGTTTCCAGTGAGTTGAGATTATCGAAGCCCATTGTTGGTAGCTGATGAATCCTGATTGCAAGATATTCTTCATTAATAGGCCAGTTCAGGTGGTATGCAAGAGCTATTGTAAAGAGTGTATGAGGGCTTTCAATTGCCGTTAATTGAAAAACGTTGAAATTTACTGGATTTACAGCAATTTTAAGTCGCGGTAACTAAGTGGTTTAAGAATTTCTATTCCGTGTGGAAGCTCACGGATTCGAACCTCTAAATATCAATTTGTGAAAAGATTTCTGCAATTTGTAGAACACAACTGACTAAAAACGGTGAATCTCTTCGAAATATGTAGAGTCCCGTACAAGGCAACTGTTCTGAGCCCAGCATTGAATAGTAATGATTTGTACAGTGTATTGAAAAATTACTAAGACATTGGTCAGAAACCTATATTTAGTAAAAGAAGAGTTGATTGTTTGTAATAGTTTGTTTTGTCAAAATCAATCAAAGGACAACATAATTATTAATAAGACTTTTTTTTCAATGAACACATCCAAAGCTAAAGGAGTCTGTAGAAATATAATATCATGTTGGATTAATGTTTTATAAACTAATTTATAAAGCTGATAGTGCTAATGAATTCCATTAACGATATGGAATTCAATAGTTTCAGGTCGAGACGATCACAAAATCACCCTAATATGTACTTTGTACATCTAGCAATAAGGTATCATTCAATCTTTCCTTATAACCTGAAAACGAATAACAACAATAAACCTACAAAATAAAGTTGTCCGCTGAGTTTGAAGTGCGTTATTGTACTGGAACGATTTCCCCACACAACAATAAGGTATACTTGAGATCGTTAAACTTTGCCGTGTTGTTACAAACAAGCCGTATAATGATCACACTGAGTAGATGCGAACAAAGGAACGTTTTCACGAGCGAGAAGTTAAGACATCTGTGTGTATGTCTAGTAAGACATTTGGTGGTAAGAACACGCTTGAAATGATGGGAGAACTTCTTTGGTTTAGTTAACACAAATCTACAAACAGTAAATCAACTACATGAATTAGATATTTCTCGTGATCTTCTCGTCAGATTTATAGATACTATTGAATGGCCCGTCTTTTATCTATAGCTATGAAAATAGACATGATTGTTTTTTGCATGTTAACCTAGTAAAAATGAAACTTTCCACTTAAAATTTTAATGAAAATTCGTATAAATATCGATATATTATTATGTAATCAAGAACAACACTACACAAAGCCGTAATACGTCTTTATTTTGATTGGTATATTCTATCTATCTATCTAATACAAAATACCTTTGGTTGAACAAGGAAACTTCAACCAAAGGATCATAAAACATGTGTTAGTACACGTCCTTTGTATGTAACGAATGATTACGGAAGCAATTCGTTTCTGGTCAATCAAGACGAGATTTGTTGTCTTGAGGGACTCAAACGTGGCGCTCCCCAGAAATTAATCAAAGGCTCATACTTCCGCATTCCCTGTTGAGTCTGAAATATTTATTACTCGTAAACCCTCAGTTATTCTCGTGTGAAATTTATATACAAAACATTGAACAATAACCCGGTGTCAGGATTTCTTTCGGTTATATTTAGAGTAAAAAGTTATTTATGCTCGCATTTTTAATTCCCATTTAACCGTTAAAAGCTAAAGAGGGCCCGAATAAATTTAAAACTTCGCTTTGAGGATAATTTTACGGTGCGCGGTAATTTGTATCTTTTGAGAGCAAAATTAATTAAGCGTAACAAATGTAGGCACAAATCGGTCGGATGGAGCCGTTATCGTAATTTACTGATAAATAAAATAATGTTGTTTGACTTTTATTTATTGGGCGTACGAGTTATTTTGGGAATATTTTTCTGATTAAAACTGCTACCATTAGTAGAATTGGAATACCAACATAAACGACCTTACGGGTAGAATATATCATTACTACCAGCGAGTGACACAAACTGAAAATGAGTTACATCAATCGTCAATTCAGCTTTGATACTAGTACCTACCATACAATATTATATAATAAATACAAAATATACATAATAAAATAAAAAACCCGACCTAAGAGGTCGAGAACGCGAGCCGTTACACCCATATATAATACATACAAAAATGTATACTACTGTGTGATTTTTATGATACTTCCCACTCGTATAGTTTGTCAGAAATATTGATAAACTAAATTAATTTGACTTATTAGTACCACCTCCAGAACAACGTCTGCTGGTATCAACTTGTCTTTAAAACACTTACATATTCTTCTGCAAGTTGAGGAAGGTGATAGAATCCCCGTAGCCGGTGAAGGCGTCCTCGCTGATGTAGGTGATGTTGTTGGAGCGCAGGTCGAGGTGCCGCAGTCGGTGCAGTGGTCGCAGCGCTTCTGACGGGATCTCGTGGAGACGGTTGTCACCAAGACGGAGGTATTGAAGGTTTTCTATGTAAATGTTTCATTATGTATATTTTATAGCTTCAGGTGGATGAGGTCATTTGATATTAAAGGTTACTTTGTTTTGTCAGATTCATTCTGGGATTGTAATCTATCACCTAACTTCAATAGGTCTCTTCAAACCTTGTTTGGATATGACTGATGATTTAGTTTATGTAATTTGATTAATACAAGGAGCCTAGAACGATTTAAGCGGATATTACACACACGGTATTCAGGGCTCGGTTCTTAGGAGCTTTGATAGAGACTAAGTCTACAGACTGAAGACGATTACTTGAAATGGATAGAAAAACTCAAGGGTCACAGGTTGTATAGTAATTGTTATAAATTATGTGTTATAGGTATAATAATACTAAGTTTTAATTTAATTTATTAGTAACCAACAATACCGATTTTAGTACTCGTATATTCTTTTCGCAATAGTCTGTCTGAAGTACCTATGTATCTCGTAAAAATAAAATGTCTATCTTCTAAGCTTTGTAGTCGTTCAATTGAAAACCGATCAAACTTTATTGCACACGTACTAGTCGCAAGTGCTATAGAATTTCAATAAGATGAACACTAAACCACTAATGCAATCGATTTCCAAAACGTAGGTTCAATAGTTTATCTATAATTCTATTGTATAGGTTAAGTTCGCAAAATTCCAACCAGTAGCTCATAACTTGTAATGTGATTAATAGCCAGTTTTATTAAGTTTTCGATATTCGTTTAAAAGGGGATAAATTGACATAAGTTATAGTACATGAAGGGTACATGCAAAGAACTGGGAATGTCCCAATTTTTTTTTCTGAACTCCACTGAAAGCAAATCTTTGCCTATAGCAGTTTAGTTCCCAATCACTTATTAAAAAATAAAAACAGGTATCGCCAAAAACCTTTTTAATCTTTGGCCATACCATACTTCTAAACTATTCATTGCATGTTTCTCAAAATTTATTATATACTATATTATATTCAAATAAAGAATATTAATTTTACATTATACATTTTAACAATAATTTTAATAAGACCCACCTTCAAGTCCAGCGAAAGCCTTCTCATCTATACGTTGAATCTGGTTTCCTTCCAACTCCAACGAGTTTAAAAACGTAAGATGAGAAAACACTTGAGCCGGCACTTCGCGGAGTTGATTATGAGCCAAGCCCAAGGAATCTAGGTTACGTAGACCTGCGGAAATAACAACTCATTATTATAAACGCGGGTTCCTTGCTTAAATAAAACCTAGGAAAATTAACGGAGGTTTGGTTTTCAAATACATTACTATGAGAGTAGTGAAATGAAGGATTTCAAACTGTTTTTATACATGAACAACACAAATAGAATAAATGACTTTTTCAATTTTATTTGTTAGTTCGAATTTGACTTTAGAATTAATACATAATTATTTTAACTTGATAAATTTATATTATGAGAACTAAAACTACAGTCTTGGAACACAAGAAAATATATAGAAAAGTTCAATATAAAATGATACGCCGTAACCTTTGATTAAGACTAGAATTGAAACGACAATCAAAATTACTTTGATAAAACAAAAATTTTCACCAAAATATTAAGATCCTTTACACTTTATGAAAACCTTTTTTGAAGCAAATTTCGTTACGTTCCAAAAGAGAATTCTTATTACCTGCAAAGTCCCCTTCTGAAATAGAAGTAATCCTATTTTCTTGCATTTCCAGTTTTTTCAGATTCTCGAGGAGAGCGAGCGCTTTCTGCGGGACCACCGACAATTCATTGCCTCCAAGATTTAATCTCTTAAGCTTCCTAAATAAATTAAACGAACCAATTAATATTTTTCGCTCGAGATAAATTGAGGAATATAAAAAGTGTTGTTTGGGATTAAAGTAATAAATAATAAAGTAATTTATTAATAAATACAAAATGGAACAGGGTTTTGAAGGCTTTCATCTAAATTAATACGCATTAGGTTTTTTTTCCTTTTGTTGATAGTTAATTAGTCTTTACCTTAGACAATGTAAGACTAAATTTGAAATAAGAATGACTATTAATAACACAACTAAGTACATGGGATAACCTCAATATGAAATTGTTATCAAATGAATGAAAGTATAACTTGCAATGGAAATACTCAATTTACAAAAGCATTAATAAAACTGTCTAACATCAAGTTATTCACATGTATACTTTGAGGTTTACCCATTATCTTACAAGTTAGAACAAAATATTGTTACAAGAACCGAAACTTAGCCTGTATAAATATCCCAAGTATAAATATTAATCAACATAAAATAGCTGAGGGTTTACGAAATGGGTTGTAGCAAAACGACGATTTACATGAACATGGGCGTGTGTAATTTATTCTAGAAGTTTCCGGTGTGTTCGTATTACAATAACTAAAGCTATTGAGCAAAGTTCCTGCTATTAGAAGCGGTATTGTCATAACATCAAGATGGTTTTTGGGTTTCTTTTACAATGTTCCATTTATATGTGTATAGCAGATACTTTTAAGTTTATTGTGCGAAATGACAATATTTCTAAGGGTACATACGTATATGCCTATATACGAAAAAACTAGGTATGCATAAAAGTTTATATCTACATTAATGTCGAATTGCTGCGATTACTTTAAAAAAACGAAAAGAGAAAAATATAAATCAACACAAAACGTATTTTAGTTATGAAAACTAAAACAATATTCTTTTAAAGTTTCACTCACTTTTCCAATCCTTTGAAAGCTTCACCGTCGACCACCGAAATCCTATTTTCATACAAAGTCAGTATTTCCAGTGTGTCTAGTCCGATGAACGCTCTGTTATGCACCGCGGTTACCTGCAACAGAAATTCTATGTTACAAAGTAGAATGGATAGTAAAGAATTCAGAATATACTGTTTTAGCTAGTGAATGTTTTAGATGTTGAAACTTTTCTTTTGAGGGAACATTAAAATGTCAGGAAAATAATGTATTCTGAGGTAAAACGAGAATTAACCGGACTAAAATTGTAAAGGTTTTTGTTAATTTTTGCAAAGAATATGACTTGAAATGAGTTAGCGTTGTTTAAGGTTAGATCTAATGTTGTAGATAGCTTCAGTTATGAACTAATTGTATCGGATATGAAAAGAGGTTACGTACCGCAAAAACCCTTTGAACTTTTATTTAAATATCCGTTTATAGTTAAAATGGATATTGTATTAAATGGTTATTTCTTAGGTAATGTTTTTGTTTAGAATGTTATATAAATAATATGAAGAAAATAGCTTTATTCGTTTTATTTGGTACAATGTTAGATGATTGTAACAGGGTTTGGGTTTCACAGATACAGTCGAGATTTATGGCGCATAAGAGAGTTTACAGTAATTAATTAAACTTTTATGTTCGAATGCAATGTTATCTTTTTGGGTTTCTGATTCATTTCAGTGTTGTAGAACAGATTACAATGGTTGTGTCTATTTTTTGTTACTTTGAGTTTAGATGTACTCGTATTTTATACTAGCAGTAGAGGGCTTGTTTATTACATCAATGTTATTTTCACGTAGATACATTGGATCAAAATGAGATGTTCGGAGTTGTTCAAGCGCTTTTTTTTATTTTAAATATGTTTATCTAATTTTCAGAAAAAAATATCAACATTGCAAAGCGTGATAACTTGAATTCACCCATAGAGACAAATTAGCTTAAGTCAAACATTCTTGAGCTGAACTCAGCCGAACTGTCCAAAATTGCATCACACTTATGAAAAGCACTTTTAGTTGGTACTTTGATTTTATACGACAAAAGTTTAATAATGACATTTTGCACCTAAAACTAAAGTGTGGGTATTTCATAACTTATCGCATATTATCATATTTATGTAATGTTAAGTGAAAGCTAAAAGCGAGTAATGTCTGATTTAATCAATTTCAATCTACAGTAAAGCATTCAAAATCGGTATAGTGTAATAAACCAGTTATTAATTTACTACATTCCCGTGATTTAAACCGCTATTGGTATTAAAGTTTAAAGGGATTGCCCGCACGAGCGCTTCCATTACCATAAAGCGATCAATTTATTAAATTAATCCCTTAGTTTATGAATAATTTTCATTCAAAACATCTTCGAAACAAGAAAATAGGTACAAATCTATTTTTAAATAGCTTAATCATGACTATCTACAACATTTATCCTCGTTTTAAAGCCGTATTTCTTATTAGTTTTTGGTTTTGTGGTGACCAATAATAGCGCGAGAGATCCTGAATCGCGGTATCAACATATACAACATATAAAACTCTTTGAGATGATTCCTTCATCTCCTTTTTACCATCGCACCACACGCCGCAGGGGCAAGGTTCACCACCTTTACTTGGAACCGCTGCGCTCTTCTACAGTTCGGTTCAGAAGATCATTTTTGCCCCGTACCATTCCGATTTGGAATGGACTCCCGTCCGCGGTGTTCCCGGAGCGCTATGACGTGTCCCTCTTAAAACGAGGTTTAAGAAAAGTCTTGTATGGGTAGGCGGTAGATAACGGCCCCTCTTTGCCCTGGCATTGCAGAGGTTCATGAGCGACGGTGACCGCTTACCATCAGGTGGGCCGTATGCTCGTTTATCTACCTTGCAATAAAAAAAAAAAAAAATACAGCATTCGGCGCATCTGACGACATCTGAAATCTACTACAGTGGGCTTCGGCCTGAGCGGGCATACACTACTTCGCCCGATCGGAGATCTCCCTTTGGCTTTATACCACTAACACCCACAGTTACATTAAACAATTCCCGCCATAAGTTTCACTTTTCAGCCTATCTTCTCACTCTCCTGGAAACCCGAATATACACGTATACCGATACATACACGTATGTGCCCATAAAACCACCAAAAGTATACACAAACGTAAACCTAAAGTGCCTAAGTATTCTGGAACTGCTTCCACATTACGCTTATGAGTTAGGGCAAGATAAATCGATACTTAGCTAAAGTAAGTCTTTACGTTTGTTCTTAGTAACATATGTAGTTCTAGCTCGAGGGTTTATTATTACTAACAGCTATAGTAATACTATGTATCTGAATACCCACTTAGTATTACTTTGTATATATTATTTTAAAGACCTTTTGATGGTATATGGTATGATATTTAGTTTTTTTTTTATATTTAGTCTGTGATGTAGTAAGGTGAAAGTTTAAGGTCCCGTTAAGGTGGCCTTTAAGTGTTCCTTAACATTGCAGAAGTCCATAAGCGACGGTAACCACTAACGATCAAGTGACCCGCTAGCTCATCTGCTTACATGTACTGTATGAATATTTGTTATACATATATGAAAAAAAGGCCTATGAATATTCAACATTCAACCAGCAGTTTTGAATAGTTATTAAAAAGAAAAGTTTTAGAATATAATAAATATTTTTACCTTATTATGGTTCATGTTCAGGATGAGTAGATGGTTGAGATGAGTGAACGAAGACGTCGGTATTGTAGCCAGACTGTTCTGAGATACATCGAGCTGAGTCAGTTTGTTACCTGAAAGAAACGATTATTAAAGCATTTTGCTTTATTCTACAAATTGCCCTTATAAAATAATAGTAAAGTTTCCAATTTAATTAAATTATCATAGTAGAAGTACACCTTATTCTAAAGCAAAAAATGACATTTTAATCAATTTAAAGATAAAATGTAGTTACGAAACAATTTCTAAAAATAGACTGAAGGTTGTATGCTGACTTGGTGTTCTAAATGTCATTCGATCACAATATCGATGATCTCAAAGCAGCCATTTATATACATATTTTATAAATCTACAAGCGATAGTAACAAATACATAGGTAAGTTCAAAACAATGACAACAGATGCAGGTATCCGCAATAAAACGTTACGTTCGAATAAGCGATAAAAGCGTCATTAAGCGCTGAATCCTTTGTGAATTCTGATATAACTCATAAATGGATAAACATCGGGGTGTTGTTTTATGGCGCCGATTTGATACTTTATCCCGGGGGAGTCTCACACTATCGCGAACGTATTTGTAAAACAAACGTGTTGCTTGTAGCCTGGGGGCGTGTTAGAAGTCGTTTAATATTATGTAGAATTCTCTGACCGGCAAAAAATAGTGTGAAGTTTAAATAGAAAGATATATGGAAACATTTCCTATTTAACCAACATTTTCTTCCTAGAATTAGGTTATTTTAAGCCTTAATACGTGTGACTTGATTTACTTTAATAATGTACTAATGTAATCTAGAACTTACCGATTGAACTGAGTGAAGAGTCCTCGATGACCGCTAAACTGCTGTTATGGACAGTCAGATGACGTATGTCAAGCCCAAGGAATATGTAAGACGGTAACTTGGCCAAGTTGTTGTGACGGAGCTTCAGGTAGAATATGATCATTGGCTTCGAGCGTAGAGTGTTCATTGCCTGTGAAATAAGGTTGGTTGTCAATTGTTTTTAACCCCTGACGAAAAACAGGGTGTTTTGAGTTTGAAGTTTCTGTGTGTGTGCGTGTGTGTTTGTGTTCGTAGCATCGTAGCTTTTTAACGGATATCATCATCAGCCTATAGACGTCCACTGCTGGACATAGGCCTCCCCCATACCTTGCCACATCGATCGGTCCTGCGCCATCTGGATCCAGTGACCTCCCGCGATCCTGACCACGGATAACGGATATACCGATTTTGATTTAATTTTTCTATCTCAAAGCTGAATCATTCCAGGTCCCAAATCGTTCAATAAAGGCCGAATGCAAAATTGTAAGATACTGCTACTTGTAAAAAGCTGTTGATGGGACGTGGAGCGTTGTCAAGGTTACAAGCAGTGCACATTATTTATTAAGGTGTCTTTCTTAGCAAGTTTTATGTTCATTGATGCCTCCCTAGGTAGGTTGTCCTCTTGAGAAACGAAGGTGTATAATAATATCTCGTTCGAATCGCTTACAACCTCGCAGAAATCACAAATCCTACTTCCTACACATATTCAATTTCCTTAAATTACCTTTTGAATATGTTGTTGTTCAGTGAACTCGCAAAGAATGTCCAGTCCGTTTTTCTTGACGGTACAGCTGCATGGAGTCATCGTGTTGGGCGCGGGACATTGCTGAGCGCCTTGAGGGTGTACCGGCCTCGCGTACAGAACCACCAAACATAATAACAACCAGCGGGGCCACATAGTGGATAATCTGTATAAAATAATAAAGGATAAGCTAGACCGCTCCATTGGAGCTGCTATGATACGTCGGCTATCAGGTGATGTTTGAATATAATGAGTAGGCTGTAGTTAGCGGCTTTGTAGTACTTGATGTTATATATACATAAGTGGCTGTTACCCCTTACCACGTTCGTTTTCCTGCTTTAGCTCTATAAATAAAGCTATGTATGTATAAAATTAAAGTTTTGGAGAAACTGTAATGATACCAATTAGAATGGTAATTAAATGTAATTAGTATGTAGTATAAATATTTTAGTTTGCGTGTAATTACAACTCTTATAATCGAATGGAAACATTTGAAATTAATTTTAGTACTATATTTTCAGGAGTTATATCGGAATGAGTTACTTTCGGTGTTTCATATTTTCTGTTCTAAACGTTTATGTAATCCTAAATGATCATTTCAAATATCTTCAATATTTCACGTCAATCGTTCATTTGAGTTAACAGGCAACACTCGAGGCACGTACAGCAAAATTAATGTTTCCGTACATTTCTATTGAACAATATAAAAGTATTACTTCGATAACGGCGAGCAGAATATTCTATTGCTGAACGGACGAACGTTGAATACTAATCTCAGGACATTTGGTGAACTTCTCTGGCTTATAATGGTAATATAAGATGATATTGTGGGAGGACGCTCCTTTGTGCCATTCTTTATCAAAATATAAATAAGATGGTGTGAATGTTCGGTTAACGCTACATTTATTTTGTGTAAAACATAATATTTTTCGCTTTATGTAACAAAAGAACGAAGAAAAGATATCGGGGTTTAACTGTGTTGTGGGCGAGTTTTGGAACGAAGTTATCGCGCGTTGTGAAAGGGGGCTAGACGGAAAAAATTCTTACGAAAAGTTGTCACGACACTTTTTTGTTTTAGATGATTATCGCTAGAGGGCGCTGTGATCAAAATCTTTTAAAACACATTCCTCATCGCGCGTTACGTTAGGAAAAAAATTATAAGATATCTTTTAATCGAAAGGAACTTCGTTCTATTCGGGTGTCCCATGACATTTCTCAAGTTTTTTTGTGTAATAAAGGCGTGATTTAAATTGCCAGCCTGTTGATTTAATTGATAAACATTGTAGTTCTCAGATAAGTTATGTATCATTGAAAAAAACATGTATACAATTTGATTTATTTACAAGGATGTACAGCTATTACAAATATGCTAAACCATTAAGTATCATGAAATACCTATATGTGAACACCTTGAATTGTAATACAAGTTTCAATATAACAATCTTACTATTATATACTACAAACACAATAAGAGATTGATGTGTTGGTACTTGTGTTATTTTATTATAATGTGTGACAATAAATGAAGATGTTCCATTTTCTGGAATATACGTCTTTCGGCGTGATATTTGTACGGAACAAAGGAAAGGTACAAAAGTGTCACGGATATAGCTCAAGGGTATTTTCGGGTTGCTAATAAAAGAATGTGTGTATTTCATAACGTTTACTTAGTAAGTTGGTACCATAGCAACTTCTGTTTAAAGGTTTTTTTTAAGTTAATTTATAAAATTCACGACATGTACTTGTATCGATATATTAAAAGAACTCTTACCTACTTATTTATATTTTGAGTTGAATCTCAATAGATTTTATTTGCACTTGTTGTTTTTAAGTTCCTCATCGTTTGGTAGATATCATGGATATTGATTTTATTCAGATGTCTTCTCAACTCACTTTAGTCGTGAATAGTCGTGATATACAAAACACTGTTTTTTTACATTTCCTTCTGATAATTAGTTTAATTCCATTTACTGATTTAAATCACAATTTTTTTATTAACTCTCTGTTGAAATAATTCACCAATAATAAGTGTTCACTATGAGTGTTTAATGTGTAAAACACATCAATTAATTGCAAATTATTTTGTCCTGTGTTTATTACTACTGTGTGTATTAATACGTGGCCCACAAACGTGATCAACACAGATTTATTTGATGTTCGGAATATCTTAAGAACCAATAACAATTTAAGATAAATATAAGCCGATAGGTTATCTTTAATGATAAACAATCAAGTAAAATTTAAATGAGTCGTAGTATTTATATATGGACAACATTGACAATTAAGGTTAGTTCCACACATTAAAAAAAAAAACATAAGAAATTGTAGATTACTCACATTAGATGGTTTTGTAAATTTGTCTCAAATTTTCTTGGTATTTCCATGTGTAGGTACGTAGTGAATGAGACATAATAATTTAACAATGTATCCCATGTTTAACAATGATAAACATGCACAAGGCCCACTAAGCTGTCCAGAGAAAAATGCTTCAACTTTTCACAAAGACCAATCACCGAAACAATATCTGACGTCATCCAAGTATTTATACATAAAATAATACTTACTTATACGTAATGTGCGTCAGGTCGGCTATGGCGAGACGAGGGGAGCGCCGCTGTCATGGGGCACTAGGTCATGTTCACGGCGAACCTCGAGCCACCCTGCAACGATTACCCTATGTTAATCAAGAGCAAAAACATGGGGAAGGAGTATGGTGAAATAGAAAGTGAAGCCAAGTTGTTACGTTTTATATTATCATCAATTAGTTACAACCGTAAAGCGTAGGTCTTCGAAAAGGTTATTAATGCTTGTCTAAAGCTGAGTATGGTCTACACAGATGGTTGAATGGTTTAACTCCATTACGTAGGTTTCTTTATTCGTCATTTTTGGTCAGTACACAAACACAAATTAAGACTTAGAGGTGGATTGCTGGCAATATTTAAACTCGTGACCTCACGAAGGCAGAAGCACAATTTTAGCGTATATAATAAAGTGTTTAGAAAGTATACTGTAAATTGAGATATATCACCAACTCAGATATTATTTATATTAATGAGCAACGACACAGTAACTAAAGGTGTTATTAGTTTGATTACCGTGCTTCCTCCTGTGATATACACTCTGATATGTTAATATATCGTGGACACGGAACATAATTCGAACGATGTTAAATGACCCTCGACTGAAGCGGGTAAAAGTATAATTTTCAGGAGACATTTTTAGTGTAAGCGTTGTGCTTTTTACGATTTTCCGGTGGTTGTTTTACTTGTGATTTATTGCGAGTCCTTGGATTAAGAGATTATATTTTTAAAGCAAAAGATACTACAACGAGTTTGTATTCAAAGCTATAAAATTGTGACCATGTGTCCTTGTCCGCATGTGCGACACAACTACGGTTGTTAAATTATTATGTAAATCGTTATTTTTGAATTTATCCTGCCCTTATTCGTACATAAATCAAACATTGTTTCCATATTTAAATGTGGATCCTTTTTAGTAAAATATTTTTACGGATTGTTGACGTGTTTCACAAATAAAATGTACAAGATCAAGATAATCATAATAAGATCTTTGATTATTTGCTAGTGCCATATTTACAAGTTTCAATGTATAAAATGATATTATCTGTCAACGGAACTTTAAGTAGTTTGTCTATTGTAAAAAACGATGACGTCACTATAAAAACGACGGATTTTGTAAGCAAATATTCACAAGATATTGCGCTTCAGAAAGTTTACCATGTAAGTACTTGAAAGTTCATAGTAAATAACACGCGTGGAACGTTTGCTTAGGACAGTGTGCACAAAATACGTACCAACTTAAATTCTATTTATTCAAACACTTACAAGGTTTGCTTAGTTGTCGCAGTTCCGAACCATTAACGAATTAAAAGTGGTTAAATAATATATTCTGTACTTTTAGCGGTAAAGTATTTTTTACACTATTACTAAACGGGTTCTTACCACGATTATTTTTAATTGAGCGGTCCCGATATTTCGGCTCTGTTTCAAGCACCATGATCACGGGAAGACTGAGGAACTGCGGGTAGTTCATTTAAGATGGGTCATTTAATTTATGTGCAATTTTTCACAATACCACTGGCTAAAAACGGTGAAGGAAAATATCGTGAGGAAACCTGCATATCGGAAAAGGGTTCTAAAAATCCTTTGAAGATATGTGAAGTCCCCAATCCGCACTAGGCAAGCGTGGTGGACTATGCCTAATCACTCTCCTGAGGAGACCTGAGCTCAACAGTGGGCAGTAATGGGTTGGTACAGTACAGTATATAAAAAACTGAGTTGTATCATAAACCTACATGTTAAGATAACAGAAAATAAAACAAAAGTTTATTAAAGCGTATGGAATCTAATGTTAGAACGTAACATTTATAGATCATCGTTAACGTGGGTGAAACTGTATACAGAAAATAATTACTTTGCAGAAATAAATCTAATTACAAATTGCGTTTGACGGACTCACACTGATATACCTCTCATAGACTTTTAAATCAAATAACATACTAAATCGTATCAAACGAGTGAAGAGCGAATTTTGTGAAAAAAATACATTAATGCAAAATGCCAATTCATCACTAAAGTAATTTAAGTATTGTTTGAAAATATTTTTTTTGCTTATAATTATGAGTATGTAATAATCTCATTCTTTATTATTTAGACTACTTTGTTTTAAATTGAAAAAAAAATCCCTAAAATATGAGACGATGGTAAAATGTATAATATTTTTTTTTAGTAGGTACTGACGTAACATAGTGATCATTTTTGGCTTCTGCTATATATTTGGCAACAAATTTATTTTGTTTCTCAGTTCACTAGAATATCTTCTGTAGAATATAATAATTATACTGTACTTTAGAAACGCCTACAGCTAATAAGCAAGTGAACTTTGAAATTCAAATTGTTTGATTACTGATCAGTCGAACAACTAATTGTTATTGCTTAAGTTAATAATAGCGTTTGTATTTCTAACTAAATTGAGTTCGTTTCTACGAAATTTTTGGTTCGTCAATTCAGTTTAGTAGAGTTGGGAAAAAAATAGAAATAATAAGTTCAAAAGCGTATTTCTTTCTAACAAGCAGTGAACAAAAAAATCTTTTTTATTTAATTGATTGACGCTTTCAGAGTGCAAAGCTTGTTGTACGAGTGTATGACTTGGTAAACCGATTTTATAGTTCAATATGTAAAAAGTTCAAAACAATTAAGTGCTCTTTCAATTTTATCAAAAAAAAATTCAAATTGCTCAAGGGACTGAAATAATGCTATTAACAAAATAAATCATCTGTCACCAAATTCTGTTAGGTATTTCTGATTTTTATTTTTCAAATGGTTTTCATAAATATTGATTGTGATTCACATGATGATAACATGAAGAGCATCATGTATTGGCGTTAATATTGTATTTATTTTCATTATTTTCCATAAAAACTATATTGTATTGAAAAATAATGTTCAAGTAATTTAAATTTACGTTAAGTACTACTACACTGGTTTTTGCGCAAATTAAATACAGTTTATATCATATCTTACTTTGAGATGAGATTATGTTTTCATTCATTTAGATATCAATGAATGAAAACATAATCAATGAATGAAATTATACTCGTAGTTGATTTCGTGAAAATATAAGCAACAATTTATATAACTCATGCGTAGTAGCAATAATCGTCCAATGTGAATAAAATAAAACAGTAAATACATACCTATCCTACTAAATGTTAGATAAAAGTCACTTCTTTCTTCTATTACACGACTAATTTCTTTAATTAAATAAATAGTATCCACGACTATCCTTTGTTATAACACTACACAAAACCACGAGTTAAAACTACACGAATGAAAACACTTTACGTAACACTACTAAGTATATAAAAAGTCACCATTTCACGAAAAAAATGTTTTGATTAAAATAGCGGAAACAGATTATAATTCCGATTTAAATATAGAAGTTGTGCGCAGAACGAAACCCGTCCGTCCTGGCCCCTTCATTCGATCATATTCTATTAAAGTTTGATGGGCCATCTCCGTTTGAGAGTCATTGTGCGAGGGAATGCTCCGTCGAATCGTTGGTTGGTTCATGTATGTAATTCAAAGAACATGGTCGGTGAACTCAGGCGGTTCGGGATTTGTACCAACGCTTTGATCTTGACTCACGGTTTTTGTCAAACGTAAATACATAATTAGGTAAGGAGTGTAGTTGAATTATTTACAAAGTTAATTAAGTGTATTCAATTAATAACAAAATGAACGTTTGGATTAATTTGAATTGTTTTATCGGAAAGAACTTATATTTCGACATATTTTTATAAAAACATTCATTGTCATTTCTATTTTATATATTCTTAGTAGTATCGTGAAAATCAATTTTCTCCCACCATTTTTAATACAAGCAGTTTACTTCAGATAGTCATACATTTTGTAACTGTTTTTTATTCATATGAGAAATTAGCATGCTCATGCCTGGATAATGGATATATCTCTAAACATCCCTAAAGTACAAGTAGAGAATGTAAATAACTAATTCCACGTACTTTACATAACGTATGTATTTCAACTATCTACATATCTGGAACATAAACAAGAGTACATACGCTTCGAGGTTCGTTACGAAAACAAATTATCATAATGTGAAGTGTAAGTACAAGATTTACTTCAAGGACTTCAGAACACGAAGGTGTAGTGTTACGTTTAAGGTCAACTTTAAGTTCCTATGTCTAGTACTGTCATAAATTACAATGATAAATGAAGGGAGTAAATTAAAGTAGTTGTCTATTCCCAATAACAACAATACGTCGCCTTAGTGCTTTTATTCTTTATAATACTGCATTAAAAAGTAATTTTCGTAAAAAATGCCAGATTGGCCAAACAAGCACTGAGGCAACGATATTTTAAAAAAATATTTTACCAGTCGGTTGGAAATTTTATTCTTTATAATACTGCATTAAAAAGTAATTTTCGTACAAAATGTCAGATTGGCCAAACAAGCACTGAGGCGACGATTATAGTGATATAAGATTATATATTACTGAAATGGTTAGAAGTTACTATACTTTTACAACCTACACAATGTCAACTATCAAGACAGGATTCAATTTATTTCGAGTTTTAATTATATTTGTTCATTTATTAGGTATGCCTTGCATTGGGTAAACAGCTTTAGTTTAGATTGTCATTTGACATAAAGGCCTTCTCCAACCCCTTACAGTGTAAAGATCTTTCTGTAGGAGCCCTGCTCGAAAAGTGAGGAGTGAATTTCAACTCGTCCTTCTATTTATAGTTTGTCGTCATCTATTTCGATTCCATATCTTGTGTACCAAAGGATTATTAGCTTCTACAAATACATACGAATTTTATTTATTTATAGTTTTGGTACACACAAATTCACAACGGAGAGAATAAATCGTTATTTTTCTTTAAAATTATGTATACCTCTTTCGATAACTACTTTTATAAAATACTAGCGGGCTAGCGCAACTCTGTCTGCTACACTTTCAATAAAAGCCTATGTTCTTTCTCAGGGTCTAAATATTGAATGTGCCAAATTTCATCAAAATCGGTTGAGAGGTTTAAGCGGGAAAGCGTAACAGACAAACAGACTTTCGCATTTATAATATTAGCAGGAATTAGTAGCGATTTAGAACCGTCAATATGTCCACAATTGAGAGTCAGGATGATTCGTTTGTAGAGAACCTTGCAGTGTAGACACACAAAAGTTCTATACAAGAGTTTATAACCAACACCAAAAGTGGGGTGTAACATAATTTCAACTCGAACGATTATGTTCACCAACACGAAACATATAAGAAAGGGGAATTTATATTACACTTTACAACGTAGATAAGAAAGTTTAATGCTGCTCCCTCGGGTTACCTTTATCTTTGCGGTTATGAAAACAATCTAAAGAAAACAATTTATGAGAATGGGTTGCTAAAATAATTATTTTGTTTTTGTTCTAGACATGTTAAGTAGCGTTCTGGGAATCAAAGTTTGGTGATTTAAAGAAGGAGTTAATAATTCAATTTTATGTTAGATATTCTAAAAGTAAATCATAAATACTAATAATATTTTTCAAATTCAATTAAAACGACTTTGGTGTATTTCGATTTGAACTATTATCAAAGATATTTTATTTTACAGGCTTTTTACTAACTTGCACTGGATGTAGCTATGTAACTATGTATGTACTAATGTACCTTTTTCTTTTTGTTGACGGGAGGAAATCGCCGGACTTCCACTCGCCCCGCGAGTGGGGTATGTGGGGGTTGAACCGCACTAAAACCTCCCGCCAATCGCGCTCGACATCCGATGTAATAGGGGTGACAGGACGCGTTCGCGATTGTCGCTCACGTATCGCCCCGTACTAATGTACCAAGATGTAAGTTCGGGTGGAATTTTGCGAGTTAAATTTGACAAACTTCCCGTTGTCTGATTGAGCTGACATATTGCACGCAGATGTATATTGCGTGACAATAATATGACAAAATGGCGCTGATCTGAATATGGATTCGGAAGGTGGTCACAGGAACTCCTGTACTAAATAAGATAGACCTGTCGTGTTTGGGCTCATTTTACTTGTCTTGGCTAGCACTCTACTGACACATGATATTCAGGATCTTAAAAGCTTGTATTTAAAGGTTTTTTTTTTAAATAAATTATTGTGTATTTGTTCACATTAGATATCATTTTAATTATTTTACATAAATACATTTTTGTTCTAGCCTCGCCTTTTGTTACGTTCCATGCTTATCCTTTCCAATTTTAAAATAGTTATATAAAAACTCATCTAATATTTCAATGAAGCCGTCAAGAGTTTTATACCTCTGACATTTAAGCTGCAGACGATATTAGGCACAGGTACTAAACAGAGGTCTAGTTTAGTTTATTATGTACTAAACCCTTTATTCCGTGCTCATTCTGTGTAAGTTTGTAAGTGCACAGATTCATATATTTTACAGTGATGTTAAACTTATGTATGAACTCACACTTTTGATATACAGGGTGTCCCAAAACTATGCGACATAAACGGGAAGTACCTTAAATATTAGAGATAGGATGTTTTGCTGAAAGGAAACATCATTTTATTTTTGATGTTTAATAATACTGCATTCAAAATTTTTTCGTAAATTGCTTGATTTGTCTGAAAATCGAGGTAACAAAATCGGCCAAAAACAACACCCTGTATTTTATGATGCCAATCGAAAGAACAGTTAATTACAAATATTTTTTGCTTACAAACATAGTATCTTAAACAAAAATCAAGGTGGTAATCGTGATTCAAGATTTTAAGTCCCTTATTTTCAACCATTAACTGTGTGCACTCTCTTACTTTTAAGATTCAACATATCCATTTTTAAATGCTTGCAAACCTGAAATTTCATGTGGTTAAGAAGTGCGTGTGAGTTCGTCTGAGCAGTTCGTATGAAGCTTTCTTTCTGTATATTCTGTACTGTCAGAGTATTAAATCTTATTCTGTTTCCGTATGCTATATAAATGTCTCGTGTAGATAAAAATTATTCATGTGTACATTCTTCAAGTTTAATTTGTATGCAGTTTAACTTCTGTATAATCAATATTCTGTGGCATCGGATAATTTTAGAGATGTAGCACGGGGAGGTATCGATCGACGATTACGTGCTACGGTGTAGACGGTCTACGAAGCTACGGAGCTACGGCCCACCGGGGGTTATAATGTTTTATTATCCTTGAAAGCTAACAACAAAATTTGATTAATGGCTTAACATATTTTTAAGAAAAACACTCATTTTTGGTTCACAAATTCTAAATATAGACTTGTTTTCGAAGGTATTCCGATCAATTAATTATTTATAAATTTGTCAAAAATATTTACACGAATAAAAAAATATCATGAAATTTTTCACATTATTCTAGGTTTCATACCTTTTGAAAATTCCTTTATTACTTTTTTCTAAGATAATGGATCGTCTATTGTAATGCATTAACTTTAACATAAGTAGGGTTTTCAAACCATTTCAAATATGCCATAAATCGAGAATTAAGGTTTTGACAAACACAAAACAAGGATTCCCAGACACAATATCGCTAATGTTTTTCTTCTCTCCTTAAGTTGTTTACATGATGGTAATTCAATTTATATAAACTAAAGGCGGAAGACAGTCTTGAATTTTAACTGATCCCTTATTTATTTAAAATAGTTTATTTCTACATGGACGAATTAATTACGAAAAAAAATCAATTCATCTAAAATTACTTTTAAGAAAACTTCGCTTGTTAATTTTAATAAGTAAAAGTTTCTGAGAATTTGTAAATCACTAGCAGAAAAATTTCAAACTTTGTTTATTAAACTACTTTATTCGAAAATTTCAGTTTTATGACGATAAAAACTTCTTATGAATTGGAGTTTTAAAACAAGTTGTTGTTTTAATTAGATAGATTGAATTTTTCCCAGGGAACAGGGGAACTTTGAAAATAGTTTTTTTAATGGTGGACTTTCTCACTGGTACGACGTCTAGGGTCGTACCAGTGCTTGTTTGGCCAATCTGACATTTTTTACGAAAATGACTTTTTAATGCAGTATTATAAAGAATAAAATTTCCATCCGACTGGTAAAATATTTTTTTAAAATATTCAATTCTAAAACAATAAAAATCTAATTTCAATTTTTTTCTCAACACGGCACTTAACGAAAATTCCGTGCTTGTTTGCTGTCTCCTGTAAAATTTGCTCGAGTGCAGATTGGCCAAACAAGCACTGCGGCGACGATTTGTTATTCCTAATTATTGACAGTGATTCTATGTTTAGCCCATTTTTATATGCTTTTTTGCTTAAATGTGCTGAGACTAACAATTTTACTTTAAAAGTATTTTAAAATAAAACTAAGTATTTCAAAGTGTCCTTAAAGCTAAAGCTTATTCAGTAGCCAACACTCTCTTAAAATAACGAAGAACTAATTAAAAGTAGGACTGTAATGTGAAATTTAATAACCTGTTCGGTGCGTTCGAAGTGTTGAATGTAAGTTTTGTCTAGTGCCCCCGGAGCGCACGGGAGATTTACAACTCGACTTGATTTATTATTAATGGAACCGTTTCCTGGACCAAGTTATTTTTTATATTTTCTTTTGTTTCTGTGAGCCGGCTGTTGTTTACGGGCTGTTCTTGATCCGGTAACGGTTTTTAAATGAATTGTGACTTCAGTAGGGATTTGTTTTCTTTTGGAGAAATATGACTAGTTTTTATCGTATAAGGTAATAAAATTTGTATAAGTAAAGTATTTTTGGAGAAATAGTAAAATTATTACAAGTCAGTAGAATAAATAAGATAATTAAATTATATTCCAAGTAATGATATGTATGTAATTTATATGTATAAACGAAAACGAGTACTCTCTACTAATTTACAAGTACAAATTTACACTAGAACAAAAAAAATGCAACACAAAAACATTTTTAATTTCAATCAAAACCTAATTCCTGAACATTTAATCGGCTTCGATCTCCGAACTACTCAGTTGACCTCACCATTCGTGGAATATGTGACCGCACATTCATTAGCCACTCGTATTTACGACCGAGCAACACATTAGTTTAATTAACCAGTCAGATGCGGTTATGAAAAGGCCTCACTCGGACCGCGAAAGGGCCGTCACAGCGTGAAAAATTAATAGAGGGTACGATGCTTGTACTATAAGTGTCGTGCGCGCCCGAGAGTGCTATTATGTACCTACCTGTAGCAGCAGGGGGGTTGACTTATGACGTCACATAACTCAAATTACAGGGTATGCTTGTGTGTACTCAGTTCTAATCTGGTGTCTTTGAATTATAAATAGGATATACTGGCGAGGATTTGCTGTGTATTTATCACAATATACAGGATATGTTAGCGATTTTTCAAAGATGAAAGTTAATTCATCTATTCCTGTTGTATCAGTGCAGTGTACAAAAAGTATGGAGCAAAATAAGTATAGAAGATCAATCAATAAATATTCTAAGCGCAACTTACTAACCCTAGATGTATACTGTACATAAGTAACCTTAACCGCCGCATAATTTAATTGTGGCCTATACTATGTGGTGTATATTTCTATAAAATACTGCTATACTTAGGTAGTTAACGTAAGACACATAATTTTTGTCAATTAAACTCAGAAACATTTTTTGATATCCATATTTTTTCATAAAAATTCAGACTTGTTCAGTGTTCAGCATACTCACTCTGTACTGTGTTCACTCGTAGGTATTGAAACAAAACACATGTCTCTGCCGGAAAGTGTGTGTTACAACACTTATAACACAGAATAATTACAATACAGAAGTCAGGCTAAATACAAAACTTGCTTGATTAAGCTATCTTTAGCACGTGGTAATATTATCAAAATATAAATAAATAGTCTTTTATTCAGACCAGATGTGCTTAAAAACTGAATGAGTCTAAAATTACAAAGTAGAAATATTAATGTTAACAAGAAATTCAATATAAAAAAATTATAACCTTAAATTTTCTTCAACAACCCTGCTCTTCACCAAAGGCCTCCTCCAAACCTTTCCACAAGTTTATGTCCTTAGTTATTCTGGTCCAAAATGTACCAGCCGTTTTTGCGATCCCATCTGCCCAACGTCTGAATGGTCTCCCTCTTTTCCTGCTTCTATGCCCAGTAAACCAGTGCATAATGTTCTTACTCCACTTGTCAGATCTTGTTATGGTATGCCCTGCCCATCTCCATTTTAGTTGTTTCACTGTTGCCACTACGTTTTTGATTTACGTTAATTTCACCAAGGTCGAAATCTTCACTTTATCGGAAAGCTTCTTACCTTTAGTATCGAAATATAGTGAAACATAAATAACCTTGATTATCTTTCTATTTTTTCTTTCCTGCTCAACCATTTCACAATTTTTATTTCTAAGCTAACTTTGTCTATTTCTACTTCACGTTGCACACGTTGGTTAAACAATTGACAGCTGCACTAAAAATTTAAAAAAAAAACTAGTTTTGAAATTGAAATGTTTCAGCAGTATCTCGTTCCAAAGTTCAAGACTACAAGTAGAATATAAGCTAGTAGTATTGTTATACCAACTTAGATCTAAATAAAATTCACTTCTTTGTTACTCTGTCGTAACTGTGTAAAACTTTTTCCTCATATTAGCGTTGGAGAGACATCACGAAACGTACTTTTTATTAGCTAATTAAAGCACAGGGGCGCTCGCAACAACCACTTTGTCTCTTTACGGTTCCTTTACAACGTCTGCTTTTTGTTACCCTGTATTTTGGAGGAAATATTACACTTTAAGGTGCTAATAAGCTGGTTTTTTGGTCGTTAATGCCTCTTGTGCAATATTCGTGTGTTTTAAATTTACGTAAGTTTAGCCATGATGTTAAATTAATTAAGTAGATAGGTTTTAAATCACTTAAGTTATATTACAGGAGGAATTTGGAAATGACAGAGAGGCAGAGACAAAGTGAAAATTTGAATATGATATTTTTTTTGTTGTTCTAAGTGATTTTTTATTATGCAAGTTATTAAGTATTTGTTTTATATCTCATTCTTGCGATAAAATACATTTACGTTTACATCGATTTTGTAAATAGTCATAGTCATTATTTTTTCAACCCACAAAATTGTTAGATGGAATTGAATATTAATTTTCTATTTCCATTAACCCAAGTCGTTCTGTCTAATCGTAAACCACACGGAATACAACTCGGATAACTTTCTAAAATGTTGTAGAACTTATTTCGAGGAGGCGATTGTCACTTGTCTGCCGAGTTTACGCAACAACAAACACTTGTTTCCGAGGGGAACTTGTGTCATTCCACTTTGGAAAGTTTTCTCAGGCGCTCGGAGAATTTGGCACGACTGAATCGTTGTTATGTCAGTCTTGAGAAAATCTTGAATCCTCCAAGTTTCTGAATATAAATGCTTATTTTTTAAAATGCTGAATTATGTTTGCAAGTTGGTGTTTAGAAATAAATCGTAGCTTGGAAGTTGAATAACGAGAAAAGATTTGTTATAATTTAGCATAAACACCAAATTTAATTGAGGACGGGAATTTATTCCAAAGCCGGATGTGCTGATCTCAAATCTCTTTTAAAGTAGAAAGAAATTATTTAGCAACCGGTAATATTACTCAACGTAAAAAGAAATCCAAAAGTGAAAATATTAGGCGCAAAAACATCGTGTAACGTTAAGTAAATTCCCTTCAAATAAATAGGCTATTTGGAGTGAATACAACCTTTCATATCTGTAATGCCGCCCGATAATGTTTCCGAAGGTTTTCCGGTGTTTTCAGATACGCTCTGAATTATGAAAAAGTGTTTCCGACAAGAACGGTGACAACACGCACATCGGGTTTATTTTTAGATATTTTATGATCAATAATATTAAAATTATGATAAAAATGTATAGTTCTTTTTTCTTATTGGTACATTACACCTTCTATTTATTTACTTAAGTAATTAAATACTTACATAATTTCCGACTCTTTGGACATTAGTGGTCCAAATCTAATGTGAGAGCTATTTCCTGGCATTACGTTGATTCATATTTCTTTCTGTAAGATAATTCTTTAGTTCATTGTGAAAGTTCTCTATTCTATGTTATTTGATTTAAAACACATAAACAAGGGTATATAAATAATTTATATTTTACTCTAGTAGGTAATGTCGATATTGCTAACTCGAGCACCTCTTCCTCTAATAGCTCAATTTATATTCAACAAATTACCAGTTAATTTAATAGGTTTTCAAGAATAAAGTCGTGATTGTGAAGTCGCACATAACTCACAGTATAATTTTCGTTACAGAAGTAAAGCCTATATCTTTTACAGCTATCACCTTTTTGGAAACATTTTTACACATATCGTTTCTGAAACATATAGTATTTTGTTTCTTTGAAAGTGATATAATCACTCATCATACAAACCGAGATAGCCAGCGGGAGTGGGAGTGACTTCGGATGAGTACTCGGTATGTCTAAACGTAACAACTTGGTGCCCAGTTTACTATCTGATGCTCATTTTCGATACCGAATCGCATAAGCGCAAGTTACACTTATTGCATTTTTAAAACAAACATAAAGAAATCGTTTACGTCGGTGTATTGTCGTGTAAGCGAATTTCACTTTTATATTTCATATACACCAATGAGGCTGATTGTATTTACTAAATCGAGTGTTTTTGGAAACATTTTACTCTCCTTCAGCTTTATTTGTATAATGTTTTATTTCTGTTTATTTATTTTGTTCATAAGTACTGTGAACTTAGTAGTCGAGTAATTTAGGTAGTTAAGCCGACTTTCAGACTTCATGGTCTATTGAATCCGAGAAGTCTAGGCCCTCTTTCAATGTTTTATTACTTAACTTCTTTAAATGAGTTCGGAGGGATTACGTTTACTGGATTTCTCGAGTAAAAGATATTGTGTAGTTCTTGTGAAGGTAGTTTAGAAATTAAATTAATAGAGAATACTTATTTAAACCTATGAAGAAGACTGTAATGTTGTGTTTATTTATTGTTTTACTATTATTGTGTTAAAAGTGTATTAAGACGGAAGCTTAATTTATTTCGCTGTCTAGGAGAAGCAACAATATTATTAGTTGAAATCTACCCGCATCGCAAAAATTAACATCTTATCATTAACACATTTTCATTCTCCTGAAATAACTACTTTATAACCAAATCTAACTAATGAATCCATTTCATTCGTCGAGTTCTAAGTGAAGAGACCACGTTTGTGTTCCACTCGGTGCAAAATTAAACTGAACAATTTCAAACTACGTTTTGAAGCGGGGAACTAGCCTTTGACTTATTTACGTAGTGGTTCCGCTTGAACAGTAGAGCCATTTTACTATATTAAAAGTAGAATTCGGTGTTAAACGATTTTGAAAGTTGCTGTCTGTAATTATGAGCTTGGAAAACTTTGAGGGAATTTTGTATGCTATGTTCGAGATATTTTTAGTGATTTTAAGATTATTTTACTCTAAATCAAGAGATAGCTTCCGTATGTTCATATTTTACTAGGTGATATTTTATAGATGCTAACAATGCTAAAATATAATCAGATACTTCTAAGAAAAAATTGAGGAAGTATTTTTTTGAACAACTTTATTCTCAAGAGTTTTGCCTAATACTCCATGATTCGAATAAAACTATAACTTTAATATATATAACAAATTACATACTTTAATTATGAATACAAAACTACATTACGCTACAACTAACAGAGTCAAATGCCAGTTCAAAGTTATCTGATATATGCTGTAATGAGGCTGCAATGTGGCGTTCAGGTGTGCGGGAAAATTGAGAGAAATGTACCGGGATACGAACCAGGTGTCGTCACAAATGGAGATAAATGCTTCCACTCTTTGACTATAATTGTGAAGAATGACCGGTAATTGTTAAATATGTTTCGAATACCGCTTGAAGTGGTTTTTAAGATATAAAAGCAGTAAATTAAATTAAATCTTCACTTAAGTTGAACCTTAATTTGGAAGTTGGAAATAAATTTAAACAAATATAATGGAGTAATGTCATAAAAAAATATTTTTTTCTTTCAAGAATTTATAGAGCTAGTAGAAATTTTAAATTGCTGTGTTGAAAAGTGATAGTTCAACGAGTAAGAATGAAATGTTAAAGAAGATAAATTGGATAAAGAAAATTCATTTTCCATTTAACAAGATTATTTTCTTAAGATTAATTAAAACACAAAGAAATTTGTACATTCCTATTCAAAAGCAACGCGTTCTCAACATTACTAAAAATTGCCGACGACGAACTTTGCCAACTGTTGATTGGAAATTTTTGTTGCGACAACTTTGACTAGAAACAAGCAACAGTTTAAAACACAACTTTAATTAACAAACAAAAGTTTTGCGTTATTTTTTCACATTCGTTTAAAGTTTTTTGTTTTTTTTTCTCTATAATCTATACTGTCTGTCTATAATCTACATAAATTTATATAAATACATTATCATCACACCACAACTACCAACTCAATTACCCTTTCCATACCAAACTAAGATGTAATTTAGTTACAAAAATCTTATTTCTAAATAACAGGACCTCACATTTAAATAACATGTACATTGAACCCAGTATTCTTCCAGCAAGCCCTATTGCCATCTAGTCCGGATCGGTAAAATTCTGAGCACGTCGTGGTAACTCGATTTCCTTCGCCGGGTAAAGCAATTATGTTTCCTCTCTGTCCAAATGCCACCACTCATATTCATACGCAAAGAAGCCCGCGTACGGTTTCACTACGAAATTGAGGGGTACTGCGTTATCAAATTAACTCAATCTGCGAATTTAAGTGGCGACTTGAGCTGGTGAATCTTGATATTAGTATAAATTGCGGTTTCTTTTTCTTTCTTAACGCCAAGTATGCAAATGAATTATTAGTAGTCCGTCCCTCTGCAAAGCCGCAGGGCATTTCATAGGTTTTAAATAATGTAGTTTTCTTACATAATAATAAAATTAGTTGCAGTGATTACTATCACATTATTATTATTAGTTTGATTGTCTATCAATTCTCATATTTACCTATCATGTTTAGGTAAATTATCCCTTTACATATTAGTTTCAATAATTACCTAACGATAATATTGCACTAAATGGGATATAAATCTTGTTTAACGTACAATCGGACTGGGACTTATGCAACAAGTATGAAAATTAGGCCAATAATTTTGGAGCGACTGTTTACTTCCTATCCCAAGCATTGAGCGTTGTTAATTACCATATAAATGTATGTGTATATCAAACAGAGCATATAGTAAATATGTACACAACATACAATAACATTTACTTCCTGGAGCGCAATGTTCTGTCGGATTCGTTGTAAATTCGAAGCGTATTTCGGTATTAAATTAACTCCCATTTTCCAATCCTACGAAATTTCACATGTAATGTGTGAAAGTGCTCGTAAGCTTATTTTGATGGTAGCTTCTAATCAATGTTAGTAATATGTTTCAGAATATATAACAACGAATTCGTAAAGATAATTGTTAATTAATTTCGAGGCTATTTCGATAATTATAGCAGTGTGCAAGGTAATTTTGATTACATGTTAAAATATTGGTTTTGATCCTAATAAGTCAATTACATAGGTACATAATTATTTTAACTTAATAAAATGGTGGCAATTGACACTACGGCATAAAAACTAATACATCGCAATGTATTGATTATAAAAAGTATTATAATATTATTAATCTTGTTCTTATCAATCAAATCGTATCAAAAATCTAACTAATAGTTAAGTAAAATAAATAATATTATGGCTACATAGTTTGGAATCTATAGTTACGTTCGGTCAGATTTAATTAGAAAAAAGGAAATAAAAAATTGTATTCGATTATAATTATTCTTCTAGTAAGAGTTAAAAGAGTTGTTGCATGATCACACATCAAAAAGTTTATAAATACCGTCACTGTCAGTTGAGATCGAAAACCACCGCTGGATGTTATTGGCATTGATTCCATAATTTTGTCGAATACAGCTATACTCTTAGTTCCAACTGGTTTGCAGTGAAAAATTAAAATGTAATTGTTTGTAGTGTCATTTATTTTTACTATTTTTACCACATATCAAGTATGTTTACGTCAATACACTCGTACGTTAGACGAACAAGTGATTTAATTTAACTCTAACAAACAGTGTTTGATGTGTCTGGATTGCAGCACTTAACTATGCAAATGACTTGCGGTTGTGGATTCCCTTTGACGCGAGTTTCAATACACAATTTGTCGTTAGTCGAATTGAGATCCAATTTAAATTGCCTAAAATAAATTACATAATCTGATAGTAGAGTATATCTTGTTTCTAATTCCAAGCACTCATTAATAGTTAACGTACGTACATTAAATTAGAATATTACAAACTAGCTGGCCCGCGCATTTTCGTCTGCATCTCATAAATCTTTTTGTACAATAAACCTGGTCTTATACGAATATTTCAAGACTAAAATTAGCTAAATCAGAGATCAGATCACGAGATTTAGCAAGACTAACGAAAAACAATTTATATGTAAGAAATAACAATTTATATAAGATGATTATTGTTAAAAATGTAAGTAACGAAGCATTAAATTTATGTTATTTTTCAAGTTTATTTGGTTAAAAAATCCTGGGGTTCCTGTGCATAGAAAAAGGACTAAAACCTTTGGAAGATAATATACGAAGTCACCAGCCCGCATTATGCAAGCGTGGTCGTCTGTACATAATCTCTTTATTGAGGAGATTTGTGCTTAGTAGTGTGCAATAATGGGTTGATATAGAACACAGTATCATTGCCTTGATATTGCAGAGATTCATGAGTGACGGTAACCACTTACTATCAGGTGGGCCGTAACCTCATTTATCTATCCTGTAATAAAAAAAAATAATTCTGCAATACCTGCTAACAGTGGCTGTATACTTAAAATAAGTTCAATTAAATCCGCTTAAAATTCATCAAAACACACTTGTTTTAGCCATAAAAAGCAATCAAAACAAGAATAAAATAATAAGCATTTCTATGGCATACGGGAATTGTGTGCTATAAATGTTTTATGTGAACAGATAATTACTTTACTGTAAAGTTAAGTCTATGTCCAGTTTTAATTAAGCTTTACTTTATTAACAGACTTTGACCCCATAAACCCTTTGTGTAATATATGCATGAGTTGGCAGTTACAGTTTTAAACTCTTTTTAATTAGCATGTTGTGAATCGGAGTAAATATTATATTAAATTTTACTTTAGAAATTAAAATGTTATCAAATATACAGTAAAATCTTTCAATTGAAATTATAATAATTAATCCCATTTTCAATGCTCTAAGATAAAAATGTTCCAATAAAAGTTAGCAAAAATAGAAGTAGTTTGTAGTCCACTATTTTCTTCATATACCTACATAATATATACAATAAGAGGGCTACAGGTTTGAAAAAAAACAGACCAAGAAATAACTATTTTTACGAAGGAGATGTAGCCACGTGATGCTTGCTACATAACAATACAGTATACATGAGCACACATTGCTCATTGGCACTGCCAGGAAAATTAAGGGAAAAAAATAGATATTCTTATGTTTTGGTGAAATGGGTTTTTAGTATTTTATTGATAAAATGTTATTCATAGATGACCTTAAGTAAATGGAGCAGAATGAAAACAGACTATCTTCAGACTTCAGGTAAATATTTCATAATCAGGGTAGCTAAAGTTATTTTAAATTGTATAATTTTAGCAAAATTCAAAATAAAGTTACGTTAGTTTGAATATTGAAATGCGAAGATAAAAATAATAATGAAAAAACTTGAGAGGTGTCATGGGACACCCGAATAGAACGAAGTTCCTTTCGATTAAAAGATATCTTATAATTTTCTTTCCTAACGTAACGCGCGATAAGGAACGTGTTTTAAAAGATTTTGATCACAGCGCCATCTAGCGATAATCATCTAAAACAAAAAAGTGTCGTGACAACTTTTCGTAAGAATTTTTTCCGTCTAGCCCCCTTTCACAAAGTGCGATAAGGAACTTCGTTCCAATAATATTTTTACAACATAATATGTAACAAAAATTTGTTGTTTAAAGATTTAAAAAGAAAATTTAAGTAATAATTACAGCTTAATAACTATATAGCGTTTCATAAAGCGTTGATTGTAGTCAAACTAGACAGTCATTTGTAGTGTTTAACACTTGAATAATACACACGAATAATTAATCTATCGACACTCGGGCTATTATCAGCAATAGAATATCAAGTGTTTTGATTTGTATCGTGAAATGTGTTCATTAAAACTGAGCTTCATATTATGAGCACTCCATTTCGTTTAGGACGAGTTTCTCAATGATGACATAATTGCTGGTACACCGTTAATTAGTCAGAATAGCGTGTTGTGGGTACTCATTCGTGCTTTATGGTTGAGTGGGACTACTATGCAACGATATATTTCTTTTTTTTATGTTTTTGCTTGATCAAATAAAACAAGATACGTAGGTAGGTTTGAATAAATCATTCGAAAATAGTGCCTGCCTGTTTACATGCGCATTAATATACTCAGCCACTCCCGTACTAAGAGGTGCCTGTATTGCGGACGAATTATAATTCGATTTTTTGACGTGACAACGTCTTATAAATTGGTTTGCCGGGTGACAATTCAAGAAACTGCGTTACGCTCCGCTCACGTTATGCGCTCACAATGAGAGCGAGTGAGAGGCACGCGTGCCTTTCACTTTTTATGTCTGTCTCTCTCGCTCTTAGACGGGCTAACCATGCCCGAGTCGTTGTCACATAAAACTTTCGCTCGTATACCGACTTTACAGGCAACCAATTTTTTTAGTAGCTAAGCTACTGAGATTAAAATATGGGACTTTATAGGATGTGATGTTTGTTTGATGTCATTTAAACTCCGTTAGTAATATCTTGTTTTATTTGATCGAGTGCATCATCCATAGATTTCTTTTCAAACGGTGTATGTCTTGGTTGGAAAAACTGAAGACATTAAATTAACATTTTCTCATTCTCAATAACATGTAGTTGCTTCAGAAGATGTTTCTGTAAATAGAGTATATATTACATAAAAGGAGTGTTATAAGATGGAAATTTATACCCAGAATCAGGGTTATAAATCCTGGCATCATTGCGCCTCTACTACGTTCAAAAACACCCTGAGATCAATTCAATTTGCGTAACAAAAGTCTCAAAAGAATATTGTTCTCGGGATTCGGTCCCGTTTTATTCAATTTCGTACTGTTTTCTCGAATCTATTATAGATTTTTCATCTATTTGAATTTATTTCTTATTCAACGTAGTTAAGGAATGGATGAAACGATTTACTTCGATTTTATCGACCATTTATTTCAATATAGATTGTTTTTTTATTAGGTAAATGTATTACAATGATTGGTGTAGGAGTTTTTGGAATGGTAATGAAAATATCCTTTATGTGTTTTTCAAAAATCTTCGTAATGCCTCTTTACAGTTGTTTGTGATTAACACGCCTAGTGTTGGATTCTGAATTATATTTTTGACCACCTTAGACACAAAATGCTCGAAAATGTTGAGGTATTTGTACCTAATAATAAATGTAAATATGTATAATATTTAGGCAGGTTTAATATTTAGGTAATAAATTTAAATTTGTACCTAATAATGTTTTGGAAACCACTAACACAAAGCGAATCTTTGTATAAGTTTGTTAAATATAGTTCTTACCTGCATATTCTTAAAGTCTAATTTTAGCACCAAATTTAATCCAACTCTACAACATTTTCTAGCACCGAACACTCCTTAAATCTTAAATAATTAGCATAAACTTTCCATTCAAAGGGTCCCAGTTAAATTATGAATTAAAATTCGCGGCGAAATTCTGAAAATTTTCCTCGAGGGCCTGTTTTAGTCAAGGTTACGAAAATAAAAATACCGCTCGTGTTTCACAAACTTAAACAATTACAATTCATTTTGATAAGGAAGTATTGTGGCGTTTAAGTAAATTTATTAATTAAAAGTTTTTACAAGATCTGTTTTTGTTTAGGTATCTAATTTCACTTAATATTTTTATTTGGAAAGTTAGATATTAATATTTTGTTGAACTTGAATAAAAGAGTTTCAAGAAGTGTAGTAAATGGTAACTATTTATATGATACTTTTAGGCATTTTAAACGATAACGACAACAACAGTCACTAAGGGTTCATGCTCAGAGAGTCTTGTAGATACAGTGAGTGTGGTGTGTCGTGATGTGAGTTCGAGTTCCAGTGGTACTTCCCAAAAGCGAACGAGAAAGAGGGTAGACAGATTTGTTTGCTCTTAAATCGACCCGCAGTATCCAGTCTTCTCGTGATCATGACGTTTGCAACAACGTTGAAATATCGAGACAACTCAATTAATTAAATATCGTGGTAAGAACCCGTTTAAAATGCATGAAAGTATTATAGACAACCGCGAGTGTCTGAATAACTATTTATATGGTTAGGTTAGTAGTAGTAAGGGTAAATAATCATCACCATCATCAGTCTATCTATTGCTAGACAAACGTGTCCATAAAACATCGAATGTATCATTTTGTGATGTAGATTATGTATTAGATTATTATTATAAATGTAGATCCTTTAAACATATTCTATCACATCTCTAAGCTGCTTTAAAAACTCGCATAAAAAGCAATTTTATGATATTTGGGGAGGTGATTTCAAAATATCATGTTTCCTTGAAAGCTTTCTGCGCTTTGAGCTTAAATTTAGAAATGCTTTTAGACCGCTGTTCGCTCTCTCACTATAAACAGGATAAAGAATTTTCTTTGCTTGTTTTGGAAGAAGATTGAATTAATTTGGTTTAATGGTGTTATGGCGGAATTTTTAAAGGGACCGTTTTTTTGAAGAAAATTGTTGCGTAAATAACGAACTGCAGATTCTTGAAGTAATGCGAGTTCTGTTTTGAAACAAATTTCAGAGAAATATAGGTCATTCCTTTTAAAGTCCATGTTTAAACTAATATATTGTGTTAAATATTTAGCCACAAAAACTCATAAAACAATATTATTATTTTTACTGCTTTTAAAATACTAAAACATATTTGTATTTTAGTGTTTTTTTTTAGAACGGTTTTAAAAAAATATATTAAATCTTTTCTTACTTTCATATATAAAAATCTGATATATGAGAGAGTTATATTCAGGTGGACTCGTACTAATGGATGTCGTCGTGGATAAAATGGAGGATTTTTCAAAGCAAGGAAACTGTCGTCTTCCGTATCCTACCGTGACATTCATTTTATTATTTTGTTCTTTTATGATAGTTCCAAACATTGTGTTTAATGGAAAGAAGGATTGTAAGATAAAATGTATGTAATGTTAAAGTAATGTTATGTTATTTACAGCATTAGTGTTCGTAATAAAACTGAGAGCTTAACATCATCGATATAAATAAAAATGAATTGTTGTTCGTTAGTCTGATTAAAACTCGAGAATGGCTGGGCCGATTGCGCTGATTTTGGTTTTAAAATGTTTGTCGTAGTCCAGAGAAGGTTTAAACGATGAGAAAATACACGGGATTTTTTTGTGACGCAGACGAATTTGCGAGGGCCAGCTAGTCTTATATATAAAAATGAGTTGCTGTTCGTTAGTCTCGCTAAAACTCGAGAACGACTGAACCAACTGGGCTTATTTTAATCTTGAAATATTCGTAGAAGTCCAGGGAAGGTTTCAACGGTGAGAAAATTTACTTATGTGACGCAGACGAAGTTGTGTGGGCCAGCTAGTATACAGATATATTTAGGTTCAAAAAATTACTGCACTGACGTAGTAAAATTTTGCCAACAAAAAATTATTTGTAAGACTCGTACATCTAAACCTGTTGATAGCCAGGTCGAGCCATCTAGCATTTCATTTTCAGGTCTTGAGTCGTTTACAGTTCTGGATAATACGCCAAAATAAAACACTGCATCAAAGACATTACCACTGTATTAAACAAAGCAACAAAGGCACAAAGTGACAACACCATTTCATGTCCAAACAAAGTATTTACTGCAAAGTGTCGCACACACAATAACCGCAAAATGATACTGACGATGTTTACCGTATAATTACCGGCCGTATTGTTGAATTTGTCAACAGTACAAATAGGCTTCATATCAACGCGGACAGCCTCGGAAGCCTTTTGTGAAGTGTGAATTGATGTCACGTGAAGCCTACTTTGTCCACGAAAACAATGACCAGTTTTATTTGAAATGCAATAATTTGAGATCTTTGTTGCGGCTCTTATTATAATAGTATGGCTCTGAGAAATTGTATGATATGGTTTTATTATAGGAGTGGTTCATCCATTTTTTAGCTTGTCAGTCTGTTTTTTTTCAGTTGGAGGAAATCACCGGATTTATCCCGCGGGTGGGATATGTGGGAGTTGAACCGCAATAAAACCTCCAACGGCTCACACTCAGCGTCCGAACCCCGGCTGAGGCCAGAACCCAGCACGGGGTTATGACGGCGCGACGCGTTACGCCTTCGGCACCCTTTCGGCCTTTGTTTTTTGAGCTCGAGTTTGACTGACTGTAAACAGTACCTACTACTTAAGTAGTTACTTAAATTTTCCTTACTACCGTCTCTAGATCCTAATTATATTATGGAGCTTAGACTATAGATAAGCGAACGAGGAAAAAATATGTGTCAATTTTTTTTTTTAGTTTTTATTGCCGTGACACTGAGGGGTCGCTACCTACGACCTAACTTTAAGGACCCTCCTCAAGCCTCGTTTGAAGTAGGACAAGTCATAGCGCATTTAACATTTTAGTTTAAATTTAGAACAGCGTATTCATAAAGCCATCTTTTTGTTAGTCTGACTTTTGTCACGGTATTGTTACAGAGCTCAGCGCAACAAGTAGCTAAGCACTGTTCTACAGACTCGACTAAAATAACAGACAACTGTAAAAAGCTCTAAAAAAGCATACTGTTGCATACCTAGTACTGATTTGTATTCTCTCGTACCTACTTGGTTGTTTTTATTTTATTTTTTATTATTGACGTAAACCAACAATACATGTTATGACAGCATCCCTAAAATTACAAGTTACATTAGGTATATCAAATGTACGAGTATGAAAGTACCTACTTAATTTTTTTTTTTCGGGTATTTGCCCACCTTTCACTCCCACCACTGTAACTCCTGTGTAGCCAGGATTCACAGCGGCGACCATCGTAATGACTCTGAGCAGTGAAACCCAGGAACCCGAGGGAAAGCTAACTTGTCTTGGGCCCCGCAACGAATTTAATCAGAAGATAATAGAAGGAGTAGGAAAACATGAGTTTCGACTTCCCTTCTCCCAAAACGGGAGACAATAAAATAAGATTGAAAAAATATTACGCCAGAATTGAGAAAAGCACCACGGACATTGATTTTATTAAATTGATCAGACCTATGCGGTGAGCTGTTTTGGATGCCAATAGTAGTTATGGCAAAAACGTCTGAATGCTCGGAAATTTGCGCTCGATGGTACAAGATCTGTGTAATAAACGACTTTAGACTAAACGTGTAAGTACCTACTTAATATACAAAAGTACTAATATGCTATCGGCCAATTCGCTTTGAAAAACGTCTACGCTATACTTAGAATTACAATACATGATTGATATTCGACGGCCCCAATCAGTATAAGAAAAATTGTATACATCCAAATCGTATTCTTAACATGATGTCTAGACTAAATTGTTCGTTTAATATGCTACGAACGAAGTCGTTTAAAAGTCAGACGATAAAGGCTTTCATTTGTGAGTATAATATCTCTTTACTTAAGTAAAATTGACTTTAGAAGAACTTGTTTTTATTTTGTAAATATAATTATTGTAGACTTCTGTAAGTACTTGTACAGGGTGAAACTATAACAAGCTGAAGTCGGGTGAATGACCTGTCGAAATACAACTTAGAACCACTTTTGAAGAGATCTCACTAATCAATGATGATTAATAAGATCTCTTTTTTAAGATCTACGGTTGATGTAAATTTTCGTTGACTGTGGTATTAAGCCATACCAGGGCATGAAAAGGTGCAAAGTGCTACCTACTTTACATGACTGTTCTTAAACCTAATTAAAAAAGACAGTAGTAAATATAAGGTAGAATTTCACTGTTCAGATTATTTGTATCTGTATAATTATTGTCAACCACACTGCGGAAAGTATTATAGAAAGTTTTAATGAGCTTCATCAAACCAATGAAACCTTTTGCTTCAAAAATCTTTTCCTTTAATAACATAAAAAAATTAGGTCGTAATATTAGTATTTAGATTTATTTCAAATTTGGTTAGAAACTTAGTTTCTTGAGTGAGGTTACTGTGGAAACTTCTGGACCTGACATGACTGACTTAAACGCTAATGTACAATAGTTTTCTGTGAGTTCAAAAGGGATTAATATTACGATATATTATATATTTAATATTAATCATCTATTTTAGTAATTATGTACTGATGAAGATAAAACTTTAATCGATTAAGAATCAAATTAAATTCTCTTAATTTTCCAATAGCAAATAGGCTTTCTGACAATTCTCGTTTACAAAACAAACAAATTTGGAAGGAAAAATAAAGCTTTTCTTATGAAAAATAGCCACCGTTAAGCCATAAGCCGAAATTGTTTTACGAAAGGTAAAAATAACACAAATTGTGAGAAGGAAATTACTTTGTTATTTTAGTAATTTTGCGTTTTTTAACAGTATTTTCCTGAGCAATAATTATGATAATGAATAGTGGCTCTTTGATTTTAAATATTCTGTAGACGATCAATAAAATTAAGTATCAAACTTCCCCTGTTTTGGATATATACAAGCACACAAAAAATCAAGTAAATTATTGTTTAGTCTTAATTTTTCAATTTCAATGTCACTTTATTTTAAGCGTCTATCCAAAGAATCAATAATTGTAAACCTAATGGCACACGGCAAAAAACTTGCGACAATATTCAATATACCGACTGCCGATGCTGTTTTTCTCCAGTTCGTTTTAGGACATAATTTAAAACATTCAGTAAATATTCTTATTACTAAATTATGTATAACAACTGCTGTTTTCACTCCCACGTTATTTCCTTAAAATAATATTATAATCTTAAATTACTGCAGTTTGCTATCGTAACAAACATGACGGTATTCCGTAGAGCGGGATGATGTGGGCTTTGCAAACTAAACATCTGCACAAGCGGCGACTAACAATGCCGTTTGTTTAGTTAATGCAGGTGACGTGAGCATTAACTGAATTGAAATTCAGTTTATTTTGCACAATAATTAGATACAGTAGGTACTGTTATTCTAGTGACTACGTGGTTTAATGTTGCTTTTGTAGTATAAATGTCCTTTATTGTTTGATGTTAAAAGTTTTGCAATGTGGAAAGGATCATTATGTGAAATATTTTCTTTTTTAGAAACTAGAGGTTGTACTTTTCCGTATCTGTACCAACCCATTACTGCCCACTGTTAGGCTCAGGTCTCCTCAGAAGAGGGGTTAGGCATAGTCCACCACGCTTGCCTAGTGCGGATGGGGGACTTCACATATCCTCAAAGGATTTTTAGAACCCTTTTCTAATATGCAGGTTTCCTCACGATGTTTTCCTTCACCGTTTATAGTCAGTGGTGTTGTGAGAAATCGTCTGCTTGCATAAATCTGTTTTATATTTAATTTTAGATTTAGAGGTGCAAGCAGGCCGGATTTGAATTAGCGACCTCCCGTACGGAAGGAAGCGCTTCGACCCCTCGGCCACCACGACTTACTTTTCCGTATATTATTATATTAGATAGGTATATATTATAAGTTATTGGATAGTATTGAAAATTCAATTTAATATTTTTCCACAACGACTTTAATTTATCTACGTTTACAAATTGTGTAACACCATTATAAGATACTTCTAAATGTGGCAAAAAGCTACTTTCTTCCCGTCCCTCAAATTGTCCTGAATATTGTCCTGAATAATACCATAAACGACTACCATATTCCACAGAGTCTTAAAAATCTTATGCTTAAAAATCTTTTTAATTCTTACAATACTCCTTTGTGCAATCTTATTCATCTTCTAGAACGTGTTTTACTCGAACTACATCAGTTCCATCTTTTCCAGTCCGTACAAGCGGAAAATGTATTCCAGGCTGTTTTACAATTCTAAAGCGACGTTCAAAATAAACAACAAAACGTTCGATCATTCGTGAATTCCCGACGCGGAGGATCGGAGATCGTTTTCAAAATAAATAATGTGCGAAGAAATGACAAAGATCTGGGACGATGTTTAGCGAGGTGATTCTTATCAGCGTTTCTTGAATGCGTGCCAAGCTTGGAGTATGTACAACAGGAGATAATGTGGTAATTTCTAACTAGAGAGCGATAATTACAATGTCTCTAGTTGTTATCGGCGTCAAGTGAACAGATGAACATTATCCAAGGTGCTGTTTTTCTCAGTTCATTTTATAGTGATCTAATGAAAAGAAAGAAAAAAGGACCTATACACTATATTTGTTTGAAGTAAATACGCCTTTTAAATACTTTATTCGCAAAATCACTTCCCTTTAAGGAAAGAAGCTCTACTCACAACACAGTCATTATGTTCGTGGTGCAATATCTCATTGTATTTGCTCTAAGGCGCCACCTCATCAATATTCATTTGAGACGCAGGTACTTAACTTTCGATCGTAGGCCTCGCAATGTCACCCGCAACAGGTGACACTCATTTCGAAGCTTCTCGACCTTATTGTGAAGTCTTGGTCGCCAATAACACCCGTAAGCTTACATAATGGAGGACTCTTTCGAATTGCGATTTTTCTCCGAGTTCGCGATTTTCTCGTCGAGATTAAGATGAATATTGCTTTACGCTCCAGTTACACTGAATAAAACATGACCGAGCCGTTATAAAGTAAGCTGCTATTAAAACTCGTGCAGGAAATATGTTAAATTCCTTGTTGCTTCTGTTTTAATTTGAAAGCAGGATTTGAATCTGTTTGCTCTGCGCTTTGTGTGCGGATTGAATAAAGGGAACAATAGCCCACTTAACAAGGTGATTGTGGTGTTAATACCAGGTAAATCAACATAGAAATGATCTTTTAAAATAACAAAATGTCAAACCGCATTTAAAAAATATAAAAAATACAATATGCAAAAGTTGTGGCCTGCTTCCTTCTGCTTCCTTCTACTTAGACTCAGTCGTGGGCAGTAAATATGTTGGAACAGTATTATCAAGCATTGCATTGTTTATCGAATATTCACAATAAAAACCAAACATCAAAGTAAACAATTAGTTTATGATAAGAACGAGATCAAAAGGCAGCACTATTGTCGCTTCGTGGCACAATTAAGAATGCAAGAGTGAACGAGAAAAGAGGCCTTTTGTACGGAAAGCTGAAAAGCGCTGGAAAAGCCGACATCCTACAATTATGCTTGACATGGTAACGAGCCTTTATGTAGTGGAATTCTGGCATTACGTATTCATTTGGGAATAGCCAGTTGGACAGAAATTTATACAGTAAATCTGTTTTAACGTGTTGTGTTTTTTTAAAGTTAGAAGCCACGCGGTAAAATGTTGAATGTTTTAGGTGGGAATTTTGCTTTATTTGGACAACAGAATTGTTTTAGTAATCTTCTATTTTATATTTTCCTGTATTGTTAAACGTATGGTTTGTTTTTATTAGGAGTTTATTTATGAATACCCTTAAAATTAATGTAACAGTTACTTTTTAAGCGATCGCTGCTCAACTTTTTAAGCGCGCATAAGCAATCGCTGATTCATTTGAAATGAATATGAATGTGTTATATAATCTAAGAAAAAGCTTTCTTAAATTGTAAATGTATTGATATTTCATGATATTCGTTTAAACATAAAATCTAAAAATTTAAAACCATATGAGAGTAGGTAGCACTACTATTTAAAAAAATAAACCAATCTCTTTCATGCCTAAATCAATGTTTTTAATTCATTCACTAGAAGAGATGTAAAATAAACTCTAAATTTTAATTATAAAATAACAACATTTTCGTATCTACCTTTCTTATCTAGGTTTGATAATTAGCATTTTAATTTTCTAGTTCGCAGATCTGTGTTTTAGTAATTATTCCAAAATGGAATAGTTTAATTATACTCATAGTCATTTCTCAGATAAATTATTCTTGTTCTTTCTTGGAATCTAAATCTCAGTAATTGAGTTTCGAAATTTAATTGCTTTCAAAGGTTCAACGAAAGTTATTCGGCAATAGATGACATGATCTAGGAAAATGGTTGTCATGTGTAATTATTGTTATTTTCGAAATAATTGCATTTTTATAGTAGCTTGTAATTATTTTCGAAAGAGTATCTATGATGTTGTATAGTTATATTATATTACCATGTTCATTACTATATTACTAACATACATATTACTTACTTTAACTGATTAGACAATCTATATAATTAATTATGTTATTCTCTAAATTGTTTCACTTTACTCAAGCAATACTACAACTTAACTCATTTTTTTTCTTTGTAAGGTTAAACTCATCAAGTAATTGCCAAAGCAAGGACGTCACCTTTTCTAAGGTATGTCATAACAATTTATAACCAGAAGGAAAATTTCACATAAATCGCTGTAACGACCTCATATTTACTTCTCAACGAAACGAAATTTCAAGAGGTTTCGAAATTAGTTTGGGAGTGCAAAATCATGAAGTTGATCAAATTGAATTCGCAAGATTCCACCCAAACTTACATAGGCGTATAGTTGTATACAGACCTACACAGTTATATTCAATGCATACATGCATTTTTTTACTTTAACGCATTCCTGTCAAGAATGGTAGGTACTCGTACATATGAGTCTGCATAATATGTAAGATTTATTTCTGCATAGTAAATATTCTGTGACAAGGGTGTGACATGCGTGTCAGTAAACACAAGGTCGATAGGAAGCGTTTCTTTGTTGTTTTATAGATATTTGATGCGCCGAATGCGTGTGTGACGTCGTTACACCAACTAAACGGTTATTCGAGACTTTTGAAGTCATATGGATGATGAACTTTTTACCTTCTTGCAGATTTATTTATTTTAGTGTTATGGTAAAAACTGTAATTTAATCGTTCTTAAATTTGTTTTAACGAGATTAAGTCAAACAAACGTGAACGGTCAAAACAGAACGACTACAATGAAAATTGGTTCCGGGATAAATGAAATAGTCTAAGAGTATAAGCTACTAATTTGCACACAATTGAGCTCTTGGATACAAAAAAACGATTTACGACGATTTAGCAGACTTATAAAAACATAATGGCAGGAACATCATCATCATCATCATCATCAGCCCACACTCGTCCACTGCTGAACAAAGAGTAACAAAATGTTAATGGAACCGCATAAAATCATTCCGGGAATCTTAACTCTTTCTGTAAATACTAAAAATAACATTTAAATTCCTGTAACTTTTTCATTGTAAGAGTTATTGTTGTTCAGAATTCGAGCAAACTTCCTTTGAATTCTAGTGAAAGTTTCATTATGAACTGTAGGATGTAACAAAAATACAGTCTATTTTAATCTTGTTGTACTTATATAAGTTTTAAACCAAGATTTATCATATGTGTCTAAGTTGAGCCTACTGTGTATAGATATTATTGGACATTTATTTTTAAACCAAATAGTATTAGCGAAATACAATTTGGTTTAAAATTTGATTCGAGCATCAGTAACATAATATTATTATAATAATTGAAATTGCGTAGGTAAGTACTTCACCAAATGTTTGAGCTGTTGCCCAAATCAGGCTTTATATTTGTGTTTTTTCCACATTGTGAAATATTTTTGATGAGAGAAATAAAATGCGTGCGTATTTCAAACTTGTGTCGTTTATTCTCTGGTTTTTTAAAAAAGTATTACATTGACCAATGAGAGTGCAGCCGCCTCGCACGCGCGATGGCTCATTGACTGTTCAGCGTAACGTGAACGGTCATCCACGGTTCGTTTCAGGAACACTTTTCTGCCACGCACCATCCGGCTATGGAATGAACTCCCCTCCTTGGTATTCCCTGAGCGCTATGACTTGTCCTTCTTCAAACGAGGCTTGAGGAGGGTCCTTAAAGTTAGGTCGTAGCGACCCCTCAGTGTCCCCTGACATTGCAGAGGTTCATGAGCGACGGTAACCACTTACGATCAGGTGGGCCGTTGGCTCGTCTGCCTACATGGCAATTAAAAAAAAAAAAAACGTGATGTGCTGTGCGTATGATTGGTTGAATTCAAATGGATGAAAATGTGAAAATATGTGAAATTTTCTTTTTTTGAACCTCTTATTCTATAAAGTTAATTTCATGAAGAGCGATAAAAATGTTTAAGGTTTAAATTTGCAATGGTTTCTTTCGTGAAACATTTAATGATTTAACCTAATCACGTAAAAAAGTTATAAAAGCTTATTTTTAGAATTTCATTAGCTTGATGTTTGTTAATTAATAATATTTCTTAAAGGGAGACATTTTTAAAATAAAATTCTGCGACGCTAATAGGATTTAAGAACTCGCCCGGTTATTAAGAAAAAATAGTCTTACCTTTATAAAATGAAGTGTTGATGCTCAGCAACTTATTCTGGAAAGAATAAAATATAATAATTTACTATTATTTTTTAAAATATGTCGGTGTAGGTACTCATATTTAGTATGTATAGGTACGTTAGAGGATCAAGCAAAACTTACTGAGTAGAGTTGATTAAATTTTACAGACAGGTAAAAAAAACAACATAAAACTGCTGAAAAATAATACAACAATTTTTTTTCTGAAGCAACGAAAAATATGTACCTATGTATATTTTTTTGTCTGAAGGCTTAACTTCAAACTAAGAATTAATGTTAATAACTACGGTTATCAAAATAAATACATTAAAAATAGAGTGTTATATTTTTAATATTTAAATATGATTTTAACACAACTACCAATTTAATTTTTAATATTAATGTATTAAATAATTAAACATAGCGTGTCGACGCATCGTATTTTAATAAATAATGAAATTTGGTTTACAAATGAGCACGCAACACGAACGGACGATGTCAGGGTTTAAAAAAAAAAGGCATTGAATCAAAAACCTAATAATATAATGACGTTAATAGGCTTAAGTAAGTTATTATAATTAAAAATAAAACACATTAGTTTGTGTAAACATGTGAAGTTTACAATAATATTATTTTTTAAAAGATAAAGTTAATTTATCAAGTTATAAAACTTGGGGGTGGCGCGACGGGAAAGAGTGCCGTGGGCGTAACGCGTCGCGCCGTCCCTCATAACCCCGTGCTGGGTTCTGGCCTCAGCCGGGGTTCGGACGCTGAGTGTGAGAGGTTGGAGGTTTTAGTGCGGTTCAACTCCCACATACGGGAGGGGATCCGGTGATTTCCTCCAACTAAAAAAAATAAGTTATAAAACTTGTATATGTAAAGAATTTAAGATTCCTTGAGGACCTCGATATACGTTTTTTATTGTTATGAGTATCAGAAACACAATTATTAAATCGCTTCTTTATTGCCTAAGCCAGACAACTTATCGGATGTTAGGTGGTCGTCACTTTTCATAAAGCTACTGCAATAATATCTCCTAACGTAACTCCTGGCGAATGATCATCACGATTCAACCTTCTACCTGTTGCGTTATTGTAACCTAATAGGCAATACCAAATCCATGCACCCACAATTAAATCCTAGAACACATTCATGTCAATACCGTCCCTCAGTTACCGTTAACCCAAATTACAGCATTAATTAATTCACCAGTATTGCAGTTACCCATCCCGTTGGTAATGTGCTCTGTTTACCTTTTAATGTATGCACATACCCGGTTGTACCCAATTTCGGTGGTCGGATGTTTCCTTGCATATGAATTTTTAAGTTTCCGCGGGACATGTTTCGACTTGGTACCGGCTAATGTATGCGTTATGGCGTAGGAAACTAAATTTATAACCCTATAAACGTACTACGGATTTAGTGGGTGATGTGAAAGTAAATATGGCGTCATAAATTGTCGTTAGTAAGTTTTAATGTGTTGTTGCAGATTTGGTGCCGAGTTAAAGTTATTTAGTACTTACGTTACCGTATTTATGGTTTATTCAGTAGGTACTTCTGCGAGGCCACCATCTCGTAGAAGCAGGTGGCGGGGGTTGAGAGGGAGAGGTTATACTCTGCTCTCAACCTACCAACCTGCCACCGTCGAGCAGGGGGCCCGAACCGGCATCTCGCCCGGAATCTGGCCCCCTAAGAGTTTCGGGTCCCCAACGCATGTGAGTGCGAGCGGGGACCCAAGACTCAAGTCTCGCTCAGCACGCCCTTAGCGTAAGAGCAACCGGGGGATGGTAGACCGCGCTCCCCGACCCACGCTGGTTCTGACCCAGCGGGGTATTCCGTGAGAGGATTACACGCAGTCCTATCTTGGCGGGCTTCGGAAAGCCCGCCGACCGAGAGAGCCGACCGTATTCGGATCCGGTCATTTCCTCCAACTGAAAAAAAAAGCTTCTAACGTGAAGCACACCTTAAATAGTATTTCGTTTGCGTAATAGAAACGACAATCTGGGATTTGAAAGGGTCTCAATTGTAGGCAAGATATGGTCACCGAATCTTAAAACCTAATGTATCTTATCCATTGCACTTGGTGAATTTTGGGGGAGGTTTATATTCAATACTGGACGTCTATGGGCTGATGATTATCACTGTACTCTAATATGATAAGTCTATGAGCTACTGTGGTATATTTCTAGAATTCTTGTAGGGACATTGGTATATTGTATTTAGGGGCTTAAGTAATAGATACTTGTTGATGTTTAATTTACTAAAGTGCACATTTGTTCAATTAATTATCAATAATATTGCAATATTAAAGATAACACAATACAAGGTTGTATGGAGGTAGATTGTTATGTGGATAAAAGGCGTGTACCTATAAATTCATACATTTACTAATAGAAAAGTAGTCAATGTGAGCATATAATAGTGTAAATTATTGTTCTTTACCGATGTCGATCGAACACACGTCAAGTTTCGCTTAAATATAAAATCCAATCGCACAAAGCCTCGATAGTTTGGTATCTTATTTTCTGGGCAAACTCCCAATCTCGGATTATGTAAACAAAGTTACGTAGGTAAATAGGAACGTGCGCCGTCGCCTTTTCCTGCTCCAGACGAAATCGAACCGTCTTAAAATAACAACGAAAAAAAAAAAACTCGAAAAGGACCGAAACGACCGCATATTCGGCTAATTGGAACCGGCGAAGCGAGTAAATAATTGACGGACGTAAAATTTTGAATAGCACACGTCACTGAAACAATGTTTTCGTCCCAAATAAAGGTTAAATTACTCGGTGAGTATGCGAAAATTTTAATTAATATCAACATTATGTCGTACAACATACTTCGGGCGAGCAATTACTGTACAGATTCGGAGTTGTGTTAACATTACAAAAATGGTTTTAGCTTTTTGAAATTTTCGGTCGTACTTATTTTATTCGGGTTATCTTGGATACCATCTGAATATGTCGGTATTTTTATTCTGTAGAAAATTCAACCTTTACTTTTATTAGGAGAATTATACTATGGCGAAATTATATGAGTTTTCGATTACTTACATATACCTCAATTGAGTAAAGTATGTACTTTTTACTAAGGAAAGGAGTAACAAAATAGAAATATATCCGTAACTAATACAAATAGGTACAAGTAAATTTACTCTTCATTCAAACGTTACTCATTTAAATAATGTTGAGGACGGGCCTGTATCCTCTAATAGCTAAACTAACATTTAGAGTTGGTGAGAATTTGGGTATGGCGGTAATAAATTTGAATTTATGGAGCCATTATCATACCTTCACTTTGTTCTGTTTAATGGCGAGTAAAGTTTATTTGGAGTCGGTGCACTTAAAGGGTGACTGTTATTGAGGTTAATCAAGATATATCAACACGTATTCTCGTTCGGTGTTTTTTAGAATGCTATTACTTGTTCTGATATGATGGTTCCTTCTATTTTTGAATTGTTGAATGCATGTTCTAGTTACTGGATGGTTGGAAAATATAAGAGGAAGAACCATGGTCTCATATTTGTGGTAAAGTTCGCATGGGATATTATTGAGGGAGGCCTATGTTCAGCAGTGGATTCTTTTGGCAGAGAATGATGATAATGATGAACATTAAAAAGAGTGTTAATTTCTACCTTACTCGGAAAGTAAGAAGTTAGTGAAATTTATAAATAATAATAATAATAAAACACACAAAGAAAGTAATTTATTTGCAAAAGTTGTTTCAATTCATTTCATTGTGTTCTTGGTACAAAATCTCAGAAAATCGTAATCAGTCAACCCAAATTTAGCCATGACTGACAATAAAAAATAATAAAATCATTAAACATTAACAAGTTGATAAAACTAAACAAGTTTCTTAATATTACGCTACAGTTAACGACGTTTTTTAGTCCGTGAAAAACCCTTTGCTTTTGTCCCTAACGTAAATAGTTGGGAGTATTATCTTTACAAAAAGGTCAATCTTTTAGGAAAATAGAAGTCGTAAAACTTACAGTTTGTGTATTGCGAAGAGTTTGAGAAGTTCGAGATACTTTATATATAACAGTCTTGACTTGTCGTTGATGAATTATTTAGGGCCAAATAATATTGTTAAGTACTGTTAAATCTTTGGAATCTAGATCTTACAATTATCGTTAGAATAACAGTGTTTTGTTTTTTTTTTGCGTGCGAAATACGCATCGAAAAGGTGATTTCTTAATAACAGTGTTTTATATTTACCTCATACTTATGAAGCTTATTTGCACTCTGAACCACCTATTTCGATTACTTTTTTCAGTATAAAGGTTTAATTTGTCAAATCAAAGAGATATTTGTAATGTTTGAAATTTAACATACCCAAGGAAGTGTGTTAATTTAAGGTATATCATAGATGGCGGCTCTGCAGTGTGTGACATTGGTGGTTTGGCTACGTACTTAATATAAAGCGTTGAACCGAAAAATCTCATCAGAGATGTTATTCAAAAGTCATTTCACTCTCTTAATATCAAAACATAACAAAATTAATTTACTTACTATCCAATTTCATAAATTGATTAAAAGCAAGCTCAAAATGAACTTGACATGGATATCGTTTTTCAGCGAAGCCCTAACTCCCAACCCTGCGGAGGGTGGATATAATTTTACGTCAAATGTTTATTCATTTAGACTTTTCATTGAAAGAGGGTATCTTGAATAAATTTTATCGTGATCCCTCAATACCGCCCTTCTGCAATTGGGTCGAACCCGCCGTATTTTAGTCGGCTAAAATTGAAAATACCGAACGTCTGTCGCATACTAAGTGACTATATTCATCTTGATTTAATGAAATGTTTAGTTAGTTAATATATTTAGTCGGTAATTTGATTATTGTTCGAAACATATTGAATCTAACTCTATACGGATATTATTGGATACGTAATATTAGCAGTGTCTCAGGAGATTGTAGTTTAATATTGTATTAAGCTCTATTGATATTATTGAAGTCGTTTGGTACCTTGTCAATTTATTTTCTAATACTATTATTGATAATTGATAAAATATAAATACAAAAACTAGACATAGAAAACTTTGCAAAGAACACCCATCTATGGTTCCTGTTCAATCTTCGATCTGGTTGGCCATGATATTTAAGTTCGTACAAGAGGTACCTAACTATCTTGTTAGTCCCATTGTTGATAGTAAGCAAATCAAAACAGAAATATCTAAAATGAAACTATAGAAAGAAAAATATTTAAAACAAAACTTCAAATGAATGCTTGTAATAAATTATGCTATTCTTAAATCCTTAAACTCACCATCACCTTAAGAGTCGGGGAATTTTCCAGCAAATGCACAACAGTAGTATATAACTTTAAATAATAAGATTTATTTTATTAAGTGAAATACACTCTTATTTCAAGATTTTCAAAGTATTTTTTTCTTAATTCCAAAGAAGCGACAGAAAAATGAGCAAATTAACAAATGACTGTAGACAGAAGACGCGCGCTTTAACTTTTTCTAAAACCGGCCAGTAACATGTTTAGAATGAAGGTGAGTATTTATTTAAAATTATAATTTAACCTTTTTGGTCTGAAAAGAGTTAAAATATAGGAAAAATAAAAACAAAAAATATTTTTTTATTTTTAAAATGATAATATTAATTAATTTGACTGAAATTAAAAGGGAATAATAGTAAATTAGCATATAATGTAATGGCTTAAACTTAAGGGCATTTTGTATTATTTGTATCAAATATATTGAGAGGAACGATACTTTAATTAAAAAAATAGTTGTAAATTTTAAGCTGTAAAGCAAGTTTATAGCCTATGTTTAGCGTTTGCGGTTTAACAAAACAAATAGTTCACACGTGGGACGTTCCGACTCCACACTTGGCTGCGGTCCAGAAAACAAGCGCCGGAATAGCTTAGCCAACTAAAATATTAGCCAGACAAGAATATGTAAGTAACTTTGCTTCCGCTCTTTAGTTTTTTACTGGAGAGAGTAAGCTACGATAAGCCTAGTGTTTTCTTTACTTTTTTTAAGTAACATACAAAATTTAATATTTAAATAAATCGACTGTACAGGCCTTAAACCACATTAGCCCTATTGAATTCTAATACAATATAATTTGCTTTTTTCTAGCAGTGGCTGTTGTGAATTTGAATTTATGCTATTTTTGTAGGGTACGTATTAGTTGTGTAACATATTATAAAACATTTCTAAAGTTATATAATTCTGTAGTTTCAACTCACAAAAAATTTAAAAGAAAATAGCGGTACATGCCTAAATCACGTTTAAGCGATTCCAGCTTTTCCTAGTAACAACACACAGTTTAATCCCGACTTGATATAAAGCAAAAACAAAACACTATCAACAAGGAATTATTTAATCTGGAACAAAGCGTTCGCAAGCTGAAACAATGTTTGTTCCAGTGATTGTTTTCGAAGATTAACGCGATCCCAAGTCTGTGATCGACGCGGATACTGTTTGCTAGATAAGGCTTTCAACACTGAGATGATTGGATAACAGGCACGGAGCTTATTCACAGATAGAAGCCATGATAGTTCTATAGACGTTGAAGTTAGTATGATTTTGAGTTATTCGATGTTATGATTGGAAATAATTCAACAATAATAGGTAGTGTAACTATCTAATGATTACCTGTTCATGGACAAAAATTGTAGTGTCATTTACATATTTCAGTATTTCTTGTTTTCTTTACTTTAACAAATGGGATCAGGTCACTTAGTATGAGGCAATCGTTGTGTGTTATTGAAAATTTAAAACGATTGTTTAAAACATAAAACTTTCAAGGTTTTGTTGCTTTCTAGTATCGATTTAAAAAGGAATACTTTTCCTCGAACATAAAAGAAAGGAATAGTTTACTATGTAAGTAATTCGAAGAGACGATAAAAGTAGTACTTAAGTTAAGTCTATTTTACCAAGCCATTAAACTCCAGAATAGTATGAAAAAGTTCAGTGATCACATTAACTTGCTCATCTGAATTTATGGAGAAAATAAACTACATTTCTTTTATGCTGGGCAATTTAATATTCTTAGAGTAAATATGATAACAGGAGAGGCGCTATGAACAACATTATTAATTATTATGTTAATTACAATATACTGACTGTATGAAAAATGAACTTAAAGTTATCGGCACTAAAGTTGTCTGATGTCGTGTATCACAGCGAGATCGACGTACTTTTAAATTAGCTTAATTTTATTATTTACTGTGTTAGTTTAGATTTCTATATAGATTTTGAAAATTAAAACCTTTGCTATAAATTCCAAGCAATAATAAGAGACATATTTATATTTAGTTAAATAACATTTGACTATATTGAAAGTCGATCTTACTTGAACTAATATAGACAGACTAATTTACAGTTCAGTAAGGTCCAATCATGCATGCTGAAAAAAGCCTTCATTTTTTTATGCATGTGAATAGACTGCGGGGTGTTGGAGCGTCCGTCTACTGAGGCAACAATGAAAAAAAAGATTAGATAGCGAACTACCTGCACGGCTATACACACTTGGGAAAGCATTTCGAACATACTCCGAATTTTTTATGCACATTCGTGTGTTCTAAGACTTTTATTTATAAAAATGAGTTTTGACAGTTCACATTGGAAACAAATCGAATGGAATGAAGAAAATAAAGTAAAGACTTGAGGAGGGTTAGAAGTGTGATGAGAAAGTTGGGTCATAAGTAGCGATTCCCTGACATTGCAGAGGTCCATGAGCGACGATAACCACTTAAGATCAGGTGGCGTGTTGGCCCGTCTGCCTACATGGCAATTAAAAATAAATAAAAAACTTGAGAGGTGTCATGGGACACCCGAATAGAACGAAGTTCCTTTCGATTAAAAGATATCTTATAATATTTTTTCCTAACGTAACGCGCGATAAGGAATGTGTTTTAAAAGATTTTGATCACAGCGCCATCTAGCGATAATCATCTAAAAAAAAATAAGGAACGTGTTTCAAAAGATTTTGATCACAGCGCCATCTAGCGATAATCATCTAAAACAAAAAAGTATCGTGACAACAAAAAAAGTACTTTTCGTAAGAATTTTTTCCGTCTAGCCCCCTTTCACAACAACACGCGATAAGGAACTTCGTTCTAACTAATCGATTCCGCTTCAATTTCTCGATTGTGAAAAACTGCTAATGTTAATTAGTATATAATAGTAATTACGCTAGGACCTTCTTAATGACAGACCGTAGTAAGAATACCTATAGTTTATGTTAAGAATTAATGAGAGCTACAGTGTGAATTAGCCTTATGTCAAAAGGTCATTAAATTCCTGCGAACGATGTTTTATTTTTGTTGACGTGAGAATCCGACAGCTGTTTGAGTACCTGGATCCGTTTAACTGATGCGGAAAAATATTTAATAAACGGAAAATATACTTTAATTTTTAAGAATGTAGACATGAGGAAAATAATTATAATATATCATTTAATAAAATGAAAAGCTATTAAATGGAAACGCTTAAAAGTTCCACGATAACGTTATGCGACAGAGCTTAACGGAACCGAACTTTAAAAGGTTAATTAACAATTTCCACACCCTCTTCAAGTTTCCAGGCACTTTAACTAATTTTCAATAAATGGGTTAAATATGTATGACAACCAGCTGGCCCGCGCAAATTCGTCTGCGTCACATAGGAATTGTTCCCTGGAAATTTCTTAAATAAAAGTAGTCTACGTTACTCTTTGTTACATAAATTATCTGCCAGTAAAAGTCTCGCCCAAATCTCAAAAAATTTCAAAATATAAATTTTGGTATGTGTATCGAATTCAGCATGCATGTAGTAGAAAGTGGTAATTTTAATATTGCAAACAGATACTTTTTTATTAATTGTATAGATTAAGCTTTTACGAAACTAATATTGTCGATTACGTTAAAAATGAACCATCAACGCTTGCACGGAAACTGGGACCGCCGCAAGACCAATTACTGGGACTTGTAACCTACTTTCAAGCAACGGGTAACCGCGTATTAAGGCTTGAAACGTGTTTTTAAGTTTTAAATTTCGAATATGTTACTTTAGTTTTGACATAACTGGATTGACAAATGGAGGGATATACAAAAATAGTGCAGTTATGTAATTTAAATATATGATCGAAATATACTCATTTCTACCAAAATAAAACGTCTTGTTTTAGAAACTAAGTATCTTTTTAATATTATCAATTAAAATTTAACTATGGTAGTGATGCTGCAAACAATATTTTTCAACAGAATGGCTATTTCAAGAGTAATCTTATCCAGAAATCTAAGTCTCAAGTTTCTATGTTCACAGATCGATAACAGGTGAACCACGTCTGCTCTTCAAAGGTTCACAAAAAGTTTTCCGTTAATTTTAGAAGTAGTTTGACATTTGCGTCAAAACCATGATAACGAGATGAGCGATTGCTACTTTTTACAAAATTTTTATTATGATTTTCTGATAAGTACCTATAAACCGGTTGAAAACTATGTGAAACTAGGTGATGAGTATACATAATCAAATATGAAAAAAATCCTTTAATTTCAAAATGAATCTAAAAATACGTTTTCTTAAATGGTATGTTTAAAAATTATAAATTAAGCAATTGATTAATTTACCTACGTATTCGCCTTAAGAAGACCTGGCGAAACAGTCAGCGGACAAGACTTGAAGAACTTTAAAGACGTAGAAAAACATGTCTGTAATAATATTTCTGAATACCTTCGTAATAGTTACCGAGAATTTTTTCTTTTCGCGATAAGAATAGAAATTATTAATAGTCCACAGAGAACATTTACATTCTTTTGAAATGAGAAAAAGTCCGTTTTATAAGACAATATTTTATTCCTTGGGACTGTCCAATTATGCAAAGAGCTCAGTGTCAGCAGAAGACGTCGATTAACGAAACACTTTTCAAATGGAAATGTTTTTAATGTGTAATATTTATATTTTAAGTCGACGGCAAAACGTTTGGAAAAAGAACTTCTTTATTCATTAAAAGAAAATCAGTACTATGGATATGAATATTGATTATGATCAGGCAATGAATTTGATATTGCTGATGCTTATTGTCATTATCAAGTTCTCGTCTAAATCAGATCTCTGTCTCTTGTGAAGGTCATTTCGGCAATAGGTTTGGATGTAAATGTACTATTTGTCTGCCCATTGCTACATCAAGATTACAATTCTTGCACAATAGTGTATAATATGTAGGTACTATAACTGTATGCATTACTTTTTAAAACCAAATTCACCCAGCGACGGAGATAGCAGAAGTTTTGTGAAGTTGCATCGAGATATGCCCTATCTATATTTTGCACCTGTCACCATTCAGTGCTATTCTGTTTCGATCGTTGCCCAGATTACTTAACACAATGTCTCTGCAGCATCGACTCGTACAACTTAGCCAGAACCTAATTTAACTTGTACTATTCGTTGACATAAATATCAGTTCATAGTTGAATGAACAGATATCGTTGCCGAAGTTAACACACTTTCCTGGATCTTTTGTCCGCAGTACAGAGTATGTTCCTGGAAATTTTAAATTGGAGTAAAAGTACTCACTTTTCAGTCGTGCGCTCCAAACGAAGACTTCAGCTCGACTGAACGCCAAAGGACAGGATGCCCACTCTGTTCTTTGTTGAATGCAATATATTTCCAGTGCATCGAATACCGTAACGTCGTGTGGGCATGGAGGTATTCAGCGTTTTACGGAGGCAGGACGACCTTATTAGCAACTAGTTGTCGTGCCTTTCCACAGCTAATAAAGTGCATTCTTACTTACGGCAGAACTATGAAAGGACTCCCACTTTGTAGTGAAGTATTCTATTTCAGAATAATTACTATGTAGGTGGATAGTAGGTAGTACATATGAACTAGTTTTATGTGTTTACTTAGGTAGTCTGCCTAATAGGCATATTTCATTGTAATGAACATTACCTCTAATGTTTCTATATGTGCTCTAATTACATTTCATTACAAAAAATTAAAATGGTATCGAATTTCACAATATTAACGACGTCGATTATGAAATGATTGCTACTAAGCGACTGAAATCAAAAGACGTTAAGACGTAAGTTGGTGCTGTTTTAATTTGTCCTTACTGTACATTCAGTTATAATTGATCGAATGTACTGCTATGGTTTAGTTATACAAATATACTGCAATAGTCAGAAGTGCGTTTAATTTAAATACAGCAATAACATAGGAACTTGCTCGTTTGTGCTAATAGATGGAAGTACGAACCGTGTCAGATGTTTAGACTAATTGGTGTGAATGTAAACATCTTGTCGTATTCGATGCCTGTGTGAAACGTAACGTGGTTTAATCTTTGAACCGTCACCTGTACTCCCTCGGGCTCCCTTCAACATGATGGATGGTTAATGCTTGTCAAGGGATTTGCGTTACAGGTTATGTTAGTATCAAGCTTTAGTAGCCAGTGTTTGTGGACAGTTTGCGCTTTTAGTAGTTGTTATTTTGTGTTCGTTTTGTAATCATAGCTATGGGCTTATGTCTATATTTAATTTTTTAATCCCTATTTCCCTTCGTTACGTCATGATCAGTTGGACCGATTTGGGTAATTCTTTTTATTGTATTCGTTGTGATCAGTAGCTGCTTACAAAGGAGCAGGATCTCATAGGAAAAAAATTTAAATTAATTTAGTACAGACCTAGTTAATAACTATTTATTTTATTTATATACGAGATAGATTCGTACACAGATAATAATAAATATTTAATTACATTAAACTATTTTCTTTAAATCTTAGTATCTTTCTTTATTAATGTTTATTTTTCTTTCCAAACGAGTTTCATTTACAACTCAGAATTAAGTTCTGGCCATTAGTTTCACAGAAGCACCGGGAATGCTGTCACAAACGAGTAACGAGCTTACAAACTCCTGAACAGCTTTTATAATTTATGTTTAAAAGAAAACAACTGTGGATTTTGATATTAAAATATTCAGCTTTGAAATTAACATTTGCATATTTGAAATGGATGAATGAATAAATTATATTAATTAATTAAAAAACAGGTGTTTACGATGTATACTTGTTTTTAATTATAATCAGGTGCATATTTAATGACAAATATTATATTTTTCCAGAAGTTTTTCTAATTATTCTAATTCAAACAACAAGACTTAAATTTTAGTTACTTTGTTTCTTATTACATTTTTCATAGTTTTATCGTAAAACAACTTTCATATGAAACAGCAAACTGGATAAGCGCAACTGTTCTTCTGTGGGAGCAAATATCCACTTCAGGCCACAAACCGAGCAGAGTTCACGGAACTTCGGGCAAACCGCACAAGATTACATCAGAACATTGTCTTCGCACCTCGCATCTAAAAGTTTCTTTTAAATAAATTCACCTTCAAATTGGAGAAAAGAATTCCAGAATTTCGCCCGAGAGAAGTAGATGCTTGCAGTTTTTATTGTGAAAGTTTCAGAGTTTTAAATTTGAAAACGTGTTTGAGTTTACGAAACGAGAATTTCTTTTGCGTTTGAAATGAGTACAGAAGTTCTCTGCGCACGTACAAGCCGTTAAAATTGTGTTTCGAATGACAAGCGACTCGAAATGCGAAGTTTATAGTAGCGGTATAATAAAACTTGGAAGATATATGATTTATGTACCATAATATATCCTCAAAGATATGGCTAGAAAATACATAACAGTAATCGTAATGTGAAATCCAAAAATGCTGTTTATGTACTTAGAAAGTCTTTCTTATATAAGTTAAATATAACACATGTATTATTATTTGTTTTTATACAATTTCGATTTAACAGTACAAGTATTCCAATTATCTTACTCACACCCTAAAACCTTACCTTACCATACCCACAACATAAACAACATCTATATTAAAATTTTCAATAGAACGCAATCGTTATAAAAATCCAAGATGGGTTTCACGTCAGAGTTCTTTATTGTAACCCGGCTTAACCCGCAATGTTCATCGCGTTCAGTGCGACAACAAAAGAGAAAAATCTGTCTGACATGGCCCCTGAATGGCTTTGCAGATTTCTCTGTAGGTAAGTTTATGGTCTCGTGAGATACTGAACATGTGAACTGAAGAATATTAAAGTTTCAATACATTGAATGATTAAGGTGAATATTGGTTCAGACAGTGAAGAGGATAAAGTTTTTTGTATAGTGTTACCGCTACACTACGAGTAGATAGTATGTGCTCGACTTTTGGCATGCGGTATATCAGTGGCGTGCACAGATATTATAACCAGGGTATGCACTATACTGTGTGTAGTTAAGAGGACGATTATAGAAAAAAAAAATGAAAATTGCGATTTTGTAATTCAAGGTGTAATAGAAAACCTAATTATTCGTGCGCTGCAAAAACTATTGACAATACAAAAAATGACAATAGGTTTGGAGGTCATATTAAGATCTAAAAAAAAGTCCGAGAGAGCACATATTATCTTATTTTCATAGTTTAGTTACAATAACTACTTTTATGTTCATGAAAAATATGAGACCGTCTGAAGACAGAAACGACGTTATTTGTGTATCGTAATATTAATCCTTATCCAAATGAAGTATTATAACATTAAGGGTATTAATGTAGAACTAAAATACTTTTTGTTATATTCCAATCGGACCGTTCGTTGAGAAGTTATCATAAGTATAAAACGCATAAAATTGGTACCAAATATTATCGTGATTGCATCGCAACTGAACCCCTTTGTGACGCAGACGAAGTTGCGCGGATTACCTATAATTGCATTGTAGGCTAACATTTTTGTTTATCACAAGAATATAAATCCATTAATACTTTACTACTACTTACTGAGAGATTACACATAATATAAAACGTTTACTAAACGAAATTTTAAAAAACCCAACTTGAAATTGAAAAACCTAAATGAAATGATAATTATTATTATGCCCGATGTCTCGTAACATCTAACTAGTATCTAAAATAAAACCATAAATAAAACAAACAAACTCACCATTTTTTAAAAATTCTAACTTTTGTACATTAAATTTTTTCTCAAACTATCAACACACATTAACATTAATTTAACTGCTTTCTTCGTATTTTATCAATAGTAAAAACAAACTTAGCTTCATTAATTCCACCATATCACTAACAATTCACAAAATTAATAAATAACAAAAAGAAACAAAATCATAACCTCTCATGCAAAACAGTAAACAATGATATTTAAACTAAATTCAATATGGCTTCCCGCTTTTTAATAATTTGTAAAAATATTGAGGGCTATAAACCGAACAAATTTAGTTTTGTTTCGTCACGTAATGCACGGATGACATTCACAGATGACATTTCAAAACCGGTAGCATTATGGTTCGCTTGCTTCCCGGGCGCCTAACATTTCCGTACTATAAAATTGGGTTCGATGATGGATATTCAATGAAATACATTTTTTCATTCATTAATTCCATAAAAACTCGACGCACGGCGAATTCCAGCTTCTGCCGCTTGGCGTCGCCACTAAACAGGGAACTAGTGAGACACTGCTGTGTGCAAATAAATTGAAACCGTAACCGCGAAGCTTTACGGCACAGTTTCCATTGCTTTATTGTTTTTGAATATTCTTTTTAGAACTTTAAGCCGTAATGCTATTGCGCCACGTCATAAATTTGATTACAATATTAATTTTGGAGATTCATTTTGCATTTTCAATGCATAAAATAGTAATGAGAATTAAATTTAAGAGATAAATATTCTTTAAATATAGTATTTTTTTATTTCTGGAAAAAAATGAAATATTGTTTTGCACCCTTTGGGTGACCATTGGACATATCTATTTTTTAGTATTAATTTCTCTTAGGATGATCTTGGTTATGCCAGGGCCTGCACTGCTTATTTGGTTATATGGACCGCACGCCACTGCGGTATATTTTTTGCTATATTACGCACATAATATATTTTTTGTTATAGAACCCAGATAAAATAGTTAATTGTTATTTTTAATTCAAATTATACGAGGCTGTTTTAAATATAGAATATTATTTTTATGTTCAAAAAATCTAAATAGATCACTAAAAATAGTGGTAGGCGGTATAATGTTGATGATGTATGATGGCGATGATTCAGAAATGTGATTATAATGTAATATTGTGTTATGTGTTTATAAAACAATACGCCTTACTATCAGGAGAGAATAATTCCCATTTATCTGTCTTGTTACTACTTAACTGAAAAGTTTATCCGTAGAAATCTGTGTCTACCTTTTATTATTATAAAGTTCTCATTATTGACAGTTCCACATGTCAAAGGGCATGAACTCCCTATCTAGAGTATTCTGAGCAATATCAGTTACTCATGTCTGAAGGGAAACTGTGAAAGGTACTTTTACGAGCAGAAGAGAGCTAATGTATTAGGTTTTCACTTTAACGTCGGGTCGCGTCTGCTGTCTTTTCTTTTGTGACTTATTAGCCAAATGTTTTCATTCGTATGATACATTGTAGTATTGCTCAAGTAAATAGTAAGCTACTTAAACTAGTGAGTAATATGAAGAATAAATTGAGCCTTGTAGATAGTACTTTATTGTGTAAGACAGTCGTCTTTTCTGTGAGAAAAAATAGGGTTATAAGAGTATGAATAAATAATCATATTATGTTGTAGCGAACCAGATGACTGGCTGGTAAACGTCTACATTAAATCTGTCACGCAGAAGTTTGAATTTGGAATAGAGTTTTGCCTGACGCGTCGATTTTTACGTTTGATAATTTTCTTCTTGTAAACATTATAATTTTCATTTTAAAAGTATTTCATGCTAAAAGTTATTAAACATGATTCAATATTTAATATATGTGGTTTATTTGATCTTACGTTACCTACAATGTAATATACTTCTACATTATCCAAGAAATACTGGAAGAAACAATATTAAAAACAGCAACATAATTCTCAAATAGCTTCAGACCAAAAATATTCGTTGATAAATGATGCCTTTACCAAAAAAGTTATACAAATTACATAACATTTTATTTCGGTAAACGTTAAAGTATATTAGATTCGTGAAGTTTAGTCGCTTACCGAAAATCCAGGTATTTTGGTTATAAAGAGATTCGGAAATAACATTAGCGGTCTGCGTGGGAGGTTCTATTACGCAGTGATTCCAGCCACAAAAGGGAAACAATATTTTACTTTTTATATTTGAAAGGGAATTAAGTTGGCTACCATTATTTTACTTCTATACCAGTATAATCTGTGAAAGATCTTTTATTGTTTTTGTATAATACATCCAAAGTATGTACTGGTATTTTGCAAGAGAGTAGTATCTGATACAGAATAACTATAGGAATTGAGATACGTGTACTAAGTGAATTTTAATGATTCCCCATCACAATTTGAAACGGTATACCTACTCTTAAATTAATTGGTGTTTTTTGGTACAATAAATTATATTCTATTCTATTCTATTCTACTCTTATACTACAGATCTCAGCTTCTGAAAAAATGTAGATACAAAAGTACTTATAAGTTCTACTATAAACGTTATTATTTTAACTTAACACATGCTAAATTTTAAATGTAGACCCCGGCCCCAGTGGCCCTCTGTTTTTTATATTGTATTTTTAAATTTATTTTTTTGTGATTGTTTTTTTTTTAAATATAATGTAAAAATTGGGCAAATAAATGAATAATAAATAAATAATAATAATAATTGTATTGACCAAAAAACGTGATAAACAATAAGGAATTACATTTATCTCCAAACTAGGTAATCCTGTATCTTGGAGATTCAATTTAAATACATTAAAGTCACGCTTACATTTCACATTAACATTAAAATAGTAATTAAATAAGTGGAATTGATAATTATTTTTATACAAAGAAAAAACAAATTAAAATATAATTAAATTAATCTAAAATTACCTATGTTAAAATCTAATAAAACAATGAAACAAATTAAATTAAATCTGAGTCATATTTCATAATTTAAGTGTAAATCAGGTAAAAATAAAACGAAGATTGCATCAATTTGTTTTCGAATCCAGGATCAATCTCGTAAAAATGGTGCCATCAATAAAACTAAAAACTACGTGTGCAATCTGCTAGTTTATATCTCGTTTATATCGCACACCTCTGGGAACGATGTAGGAGGAAATGGACGATTTGCGTACATTTCAAATTACTGGAGCGACGAATACGTCGGTAAAATGGTTTTCGTATGCATTAAATTTGATGTGTATTTTTTATTGTAAAAATGTGGATGATTTAGGTTTTGCTTGGTCTACAAACTAAGTTCATTTTTATCACCATTACCGTTTGATTACCAATTTGTCACCATCATCACTAGGACCATTTTATCATAACCGTGTCCCGGTAGAGCTACGACTGGTCTCGACACGACTGTCAAATGATACATGAAATATTTCTATCACATATTATTAATTATACTTCATCTTATAGCTCTACCAGTGATCGTACATTGTATAAACTTACCTCGATAATGGCCTAGTATTGGCCAAAAAATATATATATTTACCACACAATGTGCCGTGAATGGCAAGTCATGGTTGCAAGTTAAATTTTGTTTGTCTGTGCTATAGATTCTATAAAGTAACCTTAAAATATCTGGATCACATCGTAAAATTGTAGTAAAACGTATTGTGAATGTTCTGTTGTTGATCGGTTTATCGGGAGCGAGAGCTGTTAAACCAGTAAATGTTCGACGTAGTTCATATTTTGTAGTTTACAATATTGTAGCGAAACGCGAACATGAAGTTTTTGTTGGTATCAAAATGTGCGGCATTTTTTGAAGTATAAAATAGTTCTGGAGTTTGGTTTATTAGTGATTTATTTCGGTTTTGCGAAATATTAATATTTCAAGAGTCAAATGAATTACCAAAAATGTTAACTTGAATCGAGGACCGTTATTTTGTTACGAGTAAATCTTCACCCATAGGAAAATTGACATTGATTTTTTTGTTGAAGTAAACCTATTTTTGAATTAAACATTTACATATTTACGGTTAGATACTTTTATTAAAAATTGTTGTTTCTTTTTCATTACATTATGGAGTTTTTCCGTAATTTTCTGTTATTATTAAACTTAACGTCGAGTGGTGTAAGTATATTGTTTTGCGTCATAATATTTGCCATGGACGTTTGACACATTTGATAAACATTGAACACGATAAAAAAATTGTGTTAGTTAATCACATAATTACACTAACAGGTATCACTGGAAGAAATCAATACTTTTCGGTGACTATTGTAATAATATCTGCAACAATAGATGAAGAAAAGTTATAGTTTTATAGTCGTAGATATTTTTGACGAAAGTGCCGTTTCACAAAAGAAGATGATGTAACATCGAACAAGTTTTAAAGTTAAGACGTTTATCTCTTAATATTGAGAAAGTTTATGATGGAGTTGAATATGATACATCTTGCCGCGCGCCCAACTGTAACGATTATTCTAAATGTTAAGATAATCAACGATTATTCTTAATATGTTAAGATAATCAACGATTATTCTTAATATGTTAAGATAATCAACGATTATTCTTAATATGTTAAGATAATCAACGATTATTCTTAATATGTTAAGATAATCAACGATTATTCTTGATATGTTAAGATAATCAACGATTATTCTTGATATGTTAAGATAATCAACGATTATTCTTAATATGTTAAGATAATCAACGATTATTCTTGATATGTTAAGATAATCAACGATTATTCTTAATATGTTAAGATAATCAACGATTATTCTTAATATGATAAGATAATCAACGATTATTCTTAATATGTTATTCTTAATATGTTTAGAAGAGAAGATGTCTTCTCGTGATCATGACGTTTGCAACAACGTTGAAATATCGAGATAACTCAATTAATTAAATTTCGTGGTAAGAATCCGTTGAAAATGCATGAAAGTATTATACAAAACCGCGAGTGTCTGAATAAGTTTATTCTTAATATGTACTAGGTTTTATAGGTGTGTCCTACATTTTCTCTTCGTACACACTATCATTTTATGAAATGCAAAATCCTCGCAGAAAAAGAAGAATGAATACAAACATGCTGATTTCTAGTTATTTATTATGATACAAACCTGAATATATTTGCCGCAGCATTTCGTCTGAGCTTACAGTCTGAACATACAAGAATGTATTCGTTTCTATACCGACGTGGGCAAGGTGCGCTGGATGACATTAATCTGGATAAATGGTCGGAAACTTTAGCATAACGAATTATTTTAGGCCTTTCATACAATGGAATATATAATTCACAATTTAGCCTACCCAATGCCCTATGTCCCTTTTTAAACAAGGATTAAGAAAATCATCATGTCAGTCATGTATAAGTAGGTGAGTAGGTGATACATAAATAGCCTGGCCTAATTAAAATTAGTGACGGTAACTATTTGCCATCCGATGGGCCATAAGACAGTCAAACGCTGTTTTACATTAAAAATAAAAAAAAACTTGAGAGGTGTCATGGGACCCGAATAGAACGAAGTTCCTTTCGATTAAAAGATATCTTATATTTTTTTTCCTAACGTAACGCGCGATAAGGAACGTGTTTTAAAAGATTTTGATCACAGCGCCATCTAACGATAATCATCTAAAAAAAAAATAAGGAACGTGTGTTAAAAGAGTTTGATCACAGAGCCATCTTAATCATCTAAAACAAAAAAAGTGTCGTGACAACTTTTCATAAGATTTTTTCCGTCTAGCCCCCTTTCGATAACGCGCGATAAGGAACTTCGTTCCAATAAATATTCTACGGTTATATTCAAAATTATCATACTCTGTACATTACTCATCAACTGATATATCTAATTTATAGTCCGGTCAATTTAGACATCCAAGTTACCCCTATTTTTTAGTCTAATTTGACCGGACTATTAGTAGTAATTATTAAATATTTTTGGGATATAAAAGTTTTAAGTTATTTGATAACAGTACCTATCGTTCACAATTAATTCTACTCGGATACATATTATATTACATTGCACTAGTCATTATGTTTTAACCTGTAAACACTGGGTTAATTTAAAATTAAAAATAAACTTAATTGTTCGTAAAACTGGTGTATAAAGTCTCGTTTACTACCACAATATAAAGCCTCAGGAACAGCGACAATGTCTCTGTAACAAGTACATTCTCGTTTTATTCGTATAATCAACTCAAGCAGACTGGAACCAATGGAACTCGGGGAAGGCATTACTTTTAATATAATGGAAATTCTGAATTAAGAATACAAAAGTTCTGTACTTGCTGAGAGCTTAATATAAACTAAAAGGGTGTATAATTTTAATTATAATAAATTGGGCAAAGTTTTACCATTTCTCATACGTACTCGTTTGTACTTAGAAATGTTAATGGATGAGTGTTATAAATATTAAAACCTTATTTTGGAATAGCAACAGACTTTATTTAACTTTATTTAAATCTCAAATACGGAATAATATGTAAAAATAAAGCCTAAAATCAGAAAAATGGCTACAACAGTCATAAAATAATGAAAGTGAAAGATAATAAGTTACGTCATCCAGTAGTGAGATCTCATGCGCCATAAACAATACTCAAAACTGTAGTCGGCAGCGGCAGGGTTAAACAAATTAATGGAATATACGTGTTCAGTTTGTAACTTCCAATGTGCATTATGCTACGTGACAAATAGACCGATACGTTGCGGAGAGCCCGGGTTAACTTCAGTAGTTAATTAAAACTTATTTAGAAACTATTTGAGGCGGTCTTCATCAGTGTTTAACGGGTTATAACTGAATTTAGAATATCATATTTTTATTTAGTACTAGCTGATCTGCGCAACATCGTCTGCGTCGCAAAGGGAAACGATATGTCCTAGAGCGTTCTTCAAGTAATGAACTTTCCTAAAGTGAAAGATTTTTTTGAAATCGGTCCTGTAGTTTCGGAGCCTATTCGAGATAAATGAATAATCAAGCATTTCTCTTTGTAATTTGTAATATAGAATAGTAATTTATGTGGACACAATAGGTGGAAAAAAAAATTTGATAAAGATTCTTCCCATAAATATTACACTCTCACAACTCGTACAAATACATACTCAGCTTAATACATTGTCACAAACAACACTTTACAAAAAAAACACGTATATTCAATTCAGTTGCGGGAACTGTCTGTTTGCGTACACAAACGTTTACTCGAGATGGGAAAAATTGTCGACTATATGAGATTCGACGTGCACGTGGGATGGGCTAAATTGAACCTCGGTATCTAGCGAATTGAACGTTTAGTTGACGCCTGGTTGCGCACCCCCGCACTAGACCTAGGGCTGCTTTCCAATCTAAAATTACAATTTATTTTTGCTTTAACTTCATTGGTTGGAACATCCTTAGAAACGGTTAGATGGTTCTAGAAATATTGTAGAGAATTCTGAGATGTGTATGAAAACACGAATTATGTAATTTTTCTTATAGTTACAACAAATGTGCTGCATGTTCAACCCTGCCTCAATTAAAATTGCAAAATTAACACTGCATCTGCACCACTGAGTTTCAAATGTCTCCCGAACGTATCTTCACACTAAAATGAAGTTCAGAACTCAGCAAAGCGGTTAACTATGTTCTCCCGCGTCCAGACCGAATAGGTTAATAAAGATTAAACTCAGCTCGTAAAAGTAAACCTTTTTAGAAGCCATATTACGTAACTGGACCGTGGAAGGTGCTTGAGAGCTCTCAAAGTTGAAATAGGTCGTAAAGTTTTTCAAATATCAATTTGCGTGGTGCCACTCCAGTTAGTTCTAGTGTACTAACACTTAGTGGGTAGTAAACTGATATGTATTATAAAAATGTCGTGTTTACCTTTAAGTTCTCAGTCCTCTCCAGGATAATTATATCGTAAATTTAATATGCTTGCGTTCAGAAATATAGTGAAAATAGTACAGAATATAGACGCATTTTAAAGACACAAGGTACAATAATAATAGTGAAGTTAAATTATTTAATTATAGAAAAAATATTGTACAGCGTTTCATGTATCATAAAAATACATCAAACACCCACCAAATAATATTTTGATAAAAATATTATTTTGAACTTTCCAGAAAATTTTTAACGAAATAAACCACAGATTTAATCAGATTCAAGTTAGAGTGGACAGCTTTGTCCGTTTCTAACAGCTCTCTTAAAATTTGATGAATATTAGATAGAGACGTATAGTATTGAAAGCTGAAAAATTCTAAAAAACATTTCAGTAAAATGAGCAGAAAATCAAGTTCCACATCTTCTGAGCTCCAATAAAACACTACAAAAATAAAATGAGGACTCGAATTTATTTTAGCAAGAAAGCTGATAAACAAGGATCAACATAATCCCGCTCCGTCAGAAGTTTTCTTGCTAAATTTTCTTAAAGAATTTAACACCTCATAGTAATCACGACGAGATACACCTATTTACGTAAAGTCTTAGAAAATATTGCTTTCTGAGAAACTTTGTAAGATAAGATAAATTCAGTGTAGTCTTGAACTTAGCCTGATAATATCTGAGAGTTGATGGGCTTGTGGTTTCAGGATTAAATTTACCAATCTTCGTAATGAAACTGCTTCACTTATTTAAGGCACTTAGTTACTTATCTGAAAAACGGTTTAGGTTTCAATGTAGAAGAAGCAGAGACTTTTTTAAATTATTCTAATTTTTATAAACGAAAGCGTTAACTGTTATTTTTATAAATCCTGACTATTAAAAACTAAGTCCATTAGTAATTTGTACTACTTACTAGCTTACTAATTTTTTTTGGTTAGTTGTGAATTGTTTGATATTTATCAATTATCTTCTTATATTATAAAAATGAATTGCTGTTCGTTAGTCTCGCTAAAACTCGAGAAGGGCTGGGCCGATTGAGCTGATTTTGGTTTTAAATTGTTTGTCGTAGTCCAGGGAAAGTTTAAACGGTGAGAAAATACCCGGGATTTTTTTTGTGACGCAGACGAAGTTGCACGGGCCAGCTAGTCTTATATATAAAAATGAATTGCTGTTCGTTAGTCTCGCTAAAACTCGAGAACGACTGAACCGATTTGGCTTATTTTAATCTTGAAATATTCGTAGAAGTCCAGGGAAGGTTTAAACGGTGAGAAAATTTCCTTATGTGACGCAGACGAAGTTGTGTGGGCCAGCTAGTTATAGATAAATGTTTTTCAAGACATACCTCACAAATTTTCACACTTGATTTTTTACGCAACTCCCACAAATAAAAGGAATCAAATATCAGCGGTGTCTAAACCTGCAGGAATCGTGTAACTTGTCCCATGTGCATAAATTGTGTACCATTTCAATGATAAGGTGGTGTCCACTTCAATTTTCCTTTAATCGGGAAGTATCTAAAAGCCTCCTCGTTTTCGTGATTAGCATAGACCTCTGTAATTAATGGCGCTTCCGTGCGGCGGCTTCCCGAATCAATGTGGACACAGCGCCCGGGCACTGGCCAATTTTCGAGACACCTATACACTCTGAATATTCCAGTTAATTTACGTTAAGGGGGGAGCCTGCTTTAGAAGCTTAAAAAAATAGATTTTTTAGAGATTTTTTTTGGGAATGAAGGAATTATTTGATTGAAATGAAACTTTCAGGTTTTATTGTTATGTATTTCAAGAGTCTTCTCAAATTTTTTCATCAAAATATATGTCATATTATGCGCGGTACAAGCATTTCGCCGAGGCGCCTCGAGTATGCATGTGTCGTGCGGCGGGAAAGATGCAGGTCGCAATTTTCATCTGAAACTAAAAAACCATAAAAAAAAATAATTTTCAATAGTATAGCTTCTAGTTAAACCAAGAGAATTTAAAAAAAATTGAAAAAATCAATTATTTTTCGCAAATTAAAAAAAAATCATCATTTTGGAAAAAAAAAATCACTTTAGATTGTTTAAAAAAATGGTTAATCATAACTTTTTCAAGTTTTTTTAGGTTCAACGAGAAGAGAATTTTATCCCGAACACAACCAATTTTGTCTCGTTTCGATAGGACGTTTAGTTTTTTTTCTATCTTTCCCGCCAACTCGGGAAAATCGTAAAAATGAAAAACCGAGAAATCGCCCGTCAAAGTTTTAGTATATACAAATCTTATTTTTTGAACTTACCGCAATAACATGCTAACCAGCGATTCCTGGTCCATTAAATGGCCCTTCAGACTCTTCAAATAACTGGTTTTCGCCCAGATGTTCGAGTCTGCGGGCTGTTCTGGCCTCTTTACTTTCCAATGAAAGAAATGAGCGATCCGGTCGCTCGTATACCTGCTGGACGCTTGCTCACTATTTCTTCTGTAGCTCCGAAAATAATTTGAATTTGCTTTTGATATTTTAGGAGCATATTCTTGGATAGTTTGGGAAGACATTTATGCAAAAAAAAAAAAACGATTTTTTGAAGCCTCTAAAGCAGGCTCCCCCCTTAAGCTGATTAGAGTTTCGGTTGGCGTTCTATTTTTTTTGCTGGGAAATATTGCACTGTATTATAGAAATAGATAATTGATATTACCTATATAGTCTAAATCAAATTTAGTAATTTAGTTAACATCACTCATGAATATTACACCTACAACTACTGTCAACTACATACTTTACAGTGTGACCTATTGCTGGAACTATTCGTTTGTTCTATGTAGTTTTTAAAAAAAACAGGTAGACAGGCAGGCAAATAATACCTATAGTACAGTTCAAAACAGTTCAACTCCCACATGCCTCTTTTAAAGTAGAAAATAAGAGGAATACTATACAAATATTCCAAAACGTTTTCTAACTTAATTGGGAGTTGTTTCCATGACATGTTCCAGGTTAAAGGTACTTGGATTCAAATTATATTATGCAGATTCTTCCACCTTCCGACATGAGATTGACGTCTTAAGTGTAATGTGCTGTCGGCTTCTTCACCCTTAAAACCGCAGCGCACGAACATATACAAGGTGGATATGTTATATGGTAGTAACTATAGTCCTATACCATGTGATACGGGAAAAAGTTTCACCTTTTTGGAATCGGTGTGAAGGGAATGAATAGGTAAATCAAAATTTAGTCATGAACAAAAACAAACTAAATAGTAAGATGACTTAATATGAGACAACATCCAACAATTACAAAAATACTTAACGTTTTGAGCAATAATTTTGTTATCCAATATACATAATTAAGATATTTTTAATAGCTACTTATAGCACAAGGTATGGCTTCGTCTACTCATTTATCTTAATAAGTCAAGCAAAAACATATTTATAGTAAACAAGGAAAATAATAAATAACATAATAGCACGATTTCCTAATCTTGTTTTTAATCAGCATAAATCAATTTCCAAAAACAAATATAAGAGAAACTCCGAAATGAATATCTTTTGAAAGTGACAGCGTTTAGTCCGTGAGTCCGGGGGGCCGTTTTCCGGGAGCGCCTAATTGCAGGGATCGATTGTAATCAATTTTCCGGTTACAGGGACGCTTCACTGGAATTTTAAACGATGCTCAGAGGAAGGTACGTGTAAAAGGTAAAATTATAGTATATTTTAGAAATACGTGGTGTTTTTATAACGCTTTTTAGGTCACTCAGATGGTAGTCCTTCATTTTATGATTAAACAATTACGTAAAGTGAAAATTTAAAAATAAGAATCGATCGCAACACTTAAGATACCCAGTACCAGTACTCATTTATATAGTTACGTTAATTTCATTAATAATTATGAAAAGTTAATAGGCGAGTTATATTATGTCTACCGGTTACGTTATGTTTTATTACTGGATAAAACTTTTTAAATTAAATTACTCGATGGCTATAAAAACATAATAAAATATACTAGATTAACTGTTCGAGATTCAACCTTGTTTTTAATTTTCAATGCAACTAGGCTATTAATTTAGGCAACAGATTTTGGGATGAAGGCCAAGAATAGTATTGCAATACCTGAATAATGACAATAAAAAGATTAGAAATGTCTGTCGTGAACATCCTGTTGATTTATTTAGTTAAGTAAGTTAAGTTAGTAAGTATTTTTTCTAAATTACTGACGATTCCGTCAGTGAGGTCCTTACACAATTAAAATAGGTATTGTCAATAACATTGTACAACCTCACATTTCATAATTAGTCAAACTTCACAATTATACTATAGATAAATAAGGCAGGTACACACGACTCCACAAACGGACCGTCGATCTCGACGTTTTATAGAGCAAACACAGACAGTAACCCTTCGCCCTAGTAGACCCTACATCGACCCAATAAAATCAAATGACGAGGCCTCGCAATTAACCTCAACCTGTGGAAAGGTTCGGCTAACGATTTCTTTGGAAAGGCCCACTATTGTCTGTTTTCCTTTGATGAATTACCTTTTGTAAAATGGATGTAAAGAGAAACGTTAATTTTAATATAGTAGAATAATATGCGTTCAATAAGTGAGTGATATTGGAACGAAGTTCCTTATCGCGCGTTGTGAAAGAGGGCTAGACGGAAAAAAATTCTTACGAAAAGTTGTCACGACACTTTTTTTGTTTTAGATGATTATCGCTAGATAGCGCTGTGATCAAAATCTTTTAAAACACGTTCCTTATCGCGCGTTACGTTAGGAAAAAAAATTATCTATTCGGGTGTCCCATGACACCTCTCAAGTTTTTTTATTAATAGACTTTTCAATAACTTTCTGTTCCGCTTCATCTTAAACTTTAGTAAAATTTTATCTCTTTTTTTTGCTTTGTTTGGATAACCTTACTTATCAAACGCTTTAAAATCACACTACTATATAAGGCTTCGAGCGTGTACAGCTAGTTGTTTGTAAATACAAAAAGAATTAAAAACAAAATACTCTCAAAGCTATGAAATAAAATAACGATCAAAATAGTTTTCGAATCAAATAAATTAAACTCCACGAAAACTTGTTTATTACAATTCGAATGAAACATACAAACAGTGTATAGTAAAATTGGAATGTTCCGAGTTCGAATTTCATTGTTTCGAAAATATAAAATCAGAATACAAGTCCGAAAGTATGTACTTTATAACATTTTGGAATACATTTTTATCAGTTATTTGTGACCATTACCTACTGGTTTTTGATGTTTTTTTTGCCTTTCAGTTTATGTTTTTATTCGACATTTTTCTCTCTATGTATAATTATAATCGCTGTACACTTCGACTTCCTAATTGCATTATAATTTATAAATTTTCCCTTCGTTAAACAAATATTGAATAAACTCGCGCTGAGCTTTGAAGGTTTTAATTTCATATTCATAACAATCTCGTTTTGTCGATTCCAAGTTTATCTTTAAATTCAAATCGATTTTCTTTGACTACCAAATGAATTATAAATAGAGTTTGTGTTATAATGAATATTAAACGAAACGCTAAATTTGTACCATCAGAAAAGTTACATCATTGAAACATTTTATCCTAAAAATATCCATTTGATAACTTTCAAAGTTTCTACATAACATTATTAAAAGTTTTACTAGAAATATCTATAATTCAAATAATATAGGAAACATCTATTCGTATCAACAATTTACCAATTCGATTGAAACAACAATGCACGATACCTCTTAACTCGAGAAGAAAAGATCCATTCAGAATAGTTCCCAATTTGAGTTCCCTACATGACGTATCATTGAAACCTATTGGAGCTTGATGTAGGCCTTCCGCCATTAATTGGATTGGCAGTTTCCGTGGCAACGTTAATTGTTTAAGTTTCCGGTTCTGTGGACTCGTGGACGCCACTCGGACGTCAGACTTCCGCAGTAATTGCTCAGCGGACGTGCTAAAACTTCGACAGTAGCTGAATCTTTGCAAGTTACTAATGGTGCTAGTTTTTAAACTTGCGATATCTTTGATTTTAGCAAGAACTTGTTATTATATGGGAAACTAGCTGCTGTCCGCGACGTCGTCTGCGTGAACCCTATGACCCGTTTTTTTCATTTTTCCCCGGCAACTATTCGATTTTTTCTCGTAAAAACTATGCTTGAACTTCAACGAACATTTTAAAAAAAGATTTGGCCAAATTGGTCCAGGCGTTGTTGAGTTATGCGCTTACCAACACATTTTGCGATTAATTTTTATATTATAGATAGTTTGCAAAAGTTCAATCAATTTGTCTTTATTAAGATGCCAATATCTTCTTCTTATTGTTAATAACTCTTGCTTTTATGTCTACTCAATACCTATTGCTTTTACTTTCTAGTACATTGTAATTGAGCTTGGTAGTTTTGTAAATTTTATGCGCCCTTAAATTTCAAATAATGTGTTGAAGACAATTTCTGAAGGTTAGTATTGAATGCAGATTTCATTTAAAATTATTTGAGTAATAATATAATTGAAACACATTAAAATATTATTATCCACAATCCAGTCCCTAGATTCCAGGTGTCTGAATTTTTAACAAGTTGTTTGCTGAGCTACACAGGGGTTTTGACCTGTGTTTTCCAGTGTTAATATTTGAATATAGCCTGGGGAAAAGAAAATTTGGAGTATTTTATGCGTAATTAACTTTCAACGTGAAATTGAACAAGCATTTTAATAGTTTAATTAGATACTTTCTACTTTAGTATAAAATACAATTTGTTAGAGAATGTAGAAAGTATGTACGGATTATTTGTTCTGAAATAATACGTAATAATATAAAAATCTTATTAATATTTTATTTAGTTACTAGCTGGCCCACAAAACTTCGTCTGCGTGACATAAGTAAATTTTCTCACCGTTTAAACCTTCCCTGGACTTCTACGAATATTTCAAGATTAAAATAAGCCAAATCGGTTCAGTCACTCTCGAGTTTTAGCGAGACTAACGAACAGCAATTCATTTTTAAATATAAGAAGATGATTGCTAATGCAGAATACTTATTAGCTAAGCAACAGAACAGTAAATATACGCCTAAGAGAGACTAATGTGTACATTTATACAATCATCATTTTCGATTCATTTACTTTATGCTACTGCCCCTTTTTATGAATAAAACTTTCTATCTGGATCAATACATTTACTAAATATACAGTGTGAATAGGTGAATATCGAGTTTCAGAAACCTCGTTATCAATAACTCCACTATATTTCATTCCAAATTACATTGTATAGGTAAAAACCGTGAACTACAATTAGATGAATTGTCGTGACGTTATTACAGAATCAAATATTCAAGAGGGTCATTATCGACGCTTTATCGAAATCGATCTGGAGATAAGTACAGAAAATTTTAGTAATTGATGCTTTCGTAGTTCGTCACTTCACCAATAAACAACAATTCTTTTGTACTTCAGTTAAATTATGCTTTGCTGAAACTCTTTAATTCCCTTTTTTCATTATTGAAATGACACTTAAGCGACAATCAAATACTTGAATTTGAATACTTTATACATTCCCACGATACATACTATAACTTGATTTTTCAACCTATATTTTTGAAACTTGTAGCACAATAATCTAATGCACTATTTCTCTTTGATTAAAAAAAAAAAAACTCTGTCATTACTCAAACAACATTAAGAACAAGTTCTCTTCTGTCGATAAATATTACTGCCTTTGTTGGTTAAAGTCACTTTTATAAGCATATATAACTACTATAGTACTTGTCTATCAAAAAAATGTCGTCACACAACTCATGGAGCTACTATTAAAGTCACATACATGAGTAGTACTTTATGGATGGGATGTGAAACGTGATGTATCCCCTTAAAATAGGGTAGCTGCACCCCATGTCTTCCCGTGGGCGTTGTCAAGACGACGAATGTACCAAGGGTTCCAGAGAGTAAAAACATCGCTTTCTGACTACCATAAAACATGCTTCAATCGCTAATACACATACAAAACTTGATTCATTTCTTTATCGATTGGTGACGCTTAAAATACTGACGTCCCATGAATTTCTTCTTCTTTTTTTTTCTGGACCTCGTCCAAGACTCGGGACGATTCCCCAATGTCAAGTGAGACAGATACATGGTCTTTATGACACTAAGCCAAAGTATTGGTCGGTTTCCAGCTTCAGCAGTAGGAAATGCTAGTATTTATTATACATATATAATGAATTTAAGAAAATGTTTTTTTACTGTTTGTTAGATAAACGAGTCCACCTGATTGCATGATTTCGTGGGATATGTTTTGTGGCTTTTTACTAGTGATATTTAAGTTTGGTTTGGTATTGTCAATATTTTTTCTATTTGTATTGTAAATAATTGAGGAAGGGGCGCGAACTTTTGTCGTGCACCTTAGTCTCGTCTTTTATGTGTGTCTGCGCCGTTAAAAACAGTTGAGGTAAGCTTGACTATTTTAAAAACAAAAGAACATCAATTTTAAAACAAACTTCAGAACAAAATCAAAGCCTGATTAATACGATCGTTCAAAAGTAAAGATTATAATTCAATAAAAAAGTTTAAAACTCCGTAAAGGTGTAATAAAGTCTCGAAGATTCTATTAAACTAACGTTATAAAACATAATATAGTCCGAAGGGTACCTCGGCACATCTTACTGAGTTAATTCGTGAAGTTTTCCGGGAGCTATGTCTCCCGCGGGATGGAATAGCTTAATACCTTAATCCAATTCCGGCCTTTTATGTAAGCTGGCAGATTAGTTACGGATCGAGTATCTAAACGAGTATCAGAGCTTGTGTACTAATGTCTGCTGAGATGGATTTCTTAACAATGTTATTCTCACTCAATATCACAGAATAAGTAAAAAAATGTAATAGACCAAGATAGATATTAAAATATTACTTGCATTATTACTAAACGGGTTCTTACCACGATTATTTTTAATTGAGAGGTCCCGATATTTCAGCACTGTTTCAAGCGCCATGATCACGGGAAGACTGAAGAACTGCGGGTAGGTCATTTAAGAGCAGACAACTGTCTACCCTCTTTCTTGTTCGTTTGCCGGTACCACTAAAACTCGAACTCACATTTCGACATACCACACTGACAGTAAATGACAGTGCTGAAATATCGGGACCTCTCAATTAAAAATAATCGTGGTAAGAACCCGTTTAGTAATAATGCAAGTGATGTAGATAACCGCGAGTGTTTAAAGAAATTTAAAATATTACTATTTGCATGAGATTATGTCCCAAGTATGTATCTGTTTTCAACGAAAAATAATCATCCAAATTGGTCCAAACTAAAGTTATGCGATGACAAACAAAAAAAAAATACAACTTGATAACCTGATTTTGGAAAGTCGATCTAAAAATGAAGTGTAATGGAACACGTCTTTGTTGATATATGTTATAAAATCTCAAGACACGTGTCTTACATTATAATATTGGTGAAGTTTTAAAGAGGTGTTTATTCCAACTTCAAACAGTCGTGGGTATCATTTTAACAGATGATATCAAGCTGAAAAGGAAGTTATTTTATTAAGAAAGTTTACTTGGAGATAAGACAAAACGTTTCTCATTAAAATCATGTATAAAATACCTATTCCCTGAAGTAATGACATATTATTCTACCATTTTTCATTATTCTGTTCATTTTGATAATTGAACTTTTCTCCATTTCCCTGCTTATTTATTTCAAAATGACCACCCGCAGCTATTGCGAAATTAATGCATTCATTTCATTTCTGGGAAGATGTTGTAAAAATAATAATCTTCTGAGAATACAAAGAAATCGTCAATAATAATGTCGAGTGTCTCAGATTTAAGACTGTTTTTATATTCGACCTCACTCAGACATTCTGTTTTATGTACCATCAAATTTCGCAGTCACATTGTGATCTTGATATATCTAGAACATTTCATGACTGGAACTGTTTTGCAGTATTACTGAGTACGTAAAACATTGTATGAAAAAATCATTCATAACCTTTATAAATTTGCAATTGTTAAAATCATGTTAATGGTTAAACAGGTTAATCATGTTCATTATAGATAGAAAGCAAAACTTTGCTATTGTTGTAAGGGGGCGGCGCGACGGGAAAGAGTGCCGTGGGCGTAACGCGTCGCGCCGTCCCTCATAACCCCGTGCTGGGTTCTGGCCTCAGCCAGGGTTCGGACGCTGAGTGTGAGCGGTTGGAGGTTTTAGTGCGGTTCAACTCCCACGTACCCCGGGGATCTGGTGATTTCGTGCAACTAAAAAAAAAACCTATATAAATATTTTGTTGACTATACCTTTTATCTGATCATTTATCAATAGTTTTTCTAAAGCATAAAACAAATACATTATTTTAAATTGTCAGTAGATACTTTGACTTCATCTGTAGTTCTAGCTTGATCAAATGTTACCTATATTTCATTCCTGATACAGCTGTAGTCTGCACTGAATAAATAAAATGGTGGCCCATGTAAAATGCTGCAATGGAGTCTCGACTTGAATCTACAATCGTTTGTATACATGCTAATGTGAATAAATATTTAGGTGAATATAATTTTCACTTTAATGCCCTTACAAATTTTTGTTAAAAATATTGTTTAAAAGATAATGGATTACATAACATTTGATGATAACTAGTAACCTTTTAGTAACCTTTTAGTTTAAGAACTTCTGCACCATCAGAATACTACAAGATGGTTTTGAGTTTTGTTTGAAGAAGTATTATTTTCATCATAGAGAAAAATGAAGAAAAGAAAATGGTAAATTAAAATGTAAATACAACAAAAGATAGATAGATTCCTAATCATAAAAACAGTAATAATAAAATATTATAGATATTGAAAAAGTAAATTATATCATCATCGTTATAAAAACCGAACCTCGCATGTTACAAAATTACGATGTAATTCCGAGCTATAACACATAAATCTATCTCTAGCTTTATTCTCATAAACGAAGAGCGAAACAGATAACACAATAATTATATTTCAACATACAAGTAGAAGTTAACAAACTCACCCTTTCCATATTGGGCAAGAAGATAAAACTGTAGTTGTGTGTGTTCTGAAGGAGTTTTCCGACCGTCCCTGCGGGCTGCCCCAACAGAGGAAACGAAACTTCTTATCTCAGTCAAGTGACTTATGCCTTTATGCAGTTGCTGTGTAACTTATGGAAGTTATTTACATGGTCAAGTAGTAACTTGGAAAGTAAGACGTGTGCAGTTATAGCGAAATTTACGCCTACCTATAGTGCTAAGCCTCAGAGACATTCAACATCAGTATTATATTATAACCACAAGACTGAATGCAAATGAATAATTAAATGCAAATTTTTCTGTTCCAAACACAAACATTCTTCATTACTTACACTCTTATTTAGACTTTAACCTCTTTGTTAGGCCTTAACCTGAACAATAGTTCAAGGACTTAATACAGCTCTTGTATTATTCATAAAAGTGTAATGTAACCAGGATCTACAACGGCGACCAACGTATTGATTCTAATACGTGAAGCCCGAAAGCTAACACATACCTATGTGTAAACGTATAATGGGAAATATCGTAAAATGTTAACCACAGAAATTCTAACCAACGTCAAACTAGTTATGGATATTAAAACAGTAATTGCGTAATTTATGAAAACGCTAAAATGCACTTATATGTTGAAGCAGTAACTTAAAACCACTTTAAGCAAATAGAATATTCTAGATTTTAGTTTGTAAGATTTGATTCTCAAAACTCGACAGTAAAACAAGCTTATAAAACATTTATTTTCAATCTTGCTTTTGGCATCAGAAATTCTGGAATTAATCAGTGCGAAATAAAAATGGCACAAATCTTCAGAACAAAACGTTTTCTGACGTAGGTATCATTTATTTCAAAAATTGCAAACTTGAACTTTTGATAATTTAAGAGAAACATTTATTTTGTCTTTTAGATTTTACAGATTTAGAAAAACGAAAGAAGTGTTATATCATTTACTATTTTACATTTTTTATGTCACCTACCAACTACCACTATGATGTTATAATTTTTTTTAGTTGGAGGAAACCACCGGATCCCCCGCGGGGCGGGCAGGGTATGTGGGAGTTGAACCGCACTAAAACCTCCAACCGCTCACACTCAGCGTCCGAACCCCGACTGAGGCCAGAACCCAGCACGGGGTTATGAGGGACGGCGCGACGCGTTACGCCCACGGCACTCTTTCCCGTCGCGCCGTCCCCGCCACTATGATAAACAAATTAGGTACTACAATTTTCCACGATCTAGAGATGTAGAGATTTTGCACAATGCCTTACACTAATATACTAGCACCCAAATCACTACGACTAGTATGTAAATATATTCCGTATCAAAATATCTATAAAAGTTATGAACAGAATGGTGATACTCGAGTCTTACTATACAAACTCGAACACAAAGCATTCGACGATAAACTATGTTTTTGAAACTCGTGAACGGAGCACATTCAAACTCAATTTATTTGCTCGATAAACGACCACTCAGCCTAACTTTTGTATTGATTTGTACCTTTATTAAGAATAGTTTACGGGGCGATTTTGTTCAGCGATCTCTATTGTTCTGTTTATCACGATATAAAGTAGTAACAATAGTTATACTTTGATTGAATGAATGTTATTGAGTTACAGTAGTGAAAGTGGGAAGTTAAATGATAATCATTAAATGTCCTTGGTCGATTTGAAAGTAATATTAATGTTAGTTTATTGTCATGAAGGATCATTAATCGTTATCTAGAAATAAATTACGCTTCTAAGATATAATTAAATCGTAAGGATGTTAACAAATACTTTTTGTTACTAACTCACATTACCTTGATCTGTGCTATAAAGTGGTAATAAAAAACTTGAAAGGTGTCATGGGACACCCGAATTGAACGAAGTTCCTTTCGATTAAAAGATATCTTATAAAAAATATTTCCTTTCGCAACGCGCGATTAGAAACGTGTTTCAAAAGATTTTGATCACAGCGCCATCTTGCGATAATCATCTAATACAAAAAAAGTGTCGTGACAAGTTTTCGTAAGATTTTTTTCCGTCTAGCCCCCTTTCGATAACGCGCGATAACGAACTTCGTTCAAAAAAAAACACATTTGAAACAGAAGAAATATGACAAAAATACAAGGAAAATCGTAAAATTTATCAGATTACTCTCACACAAATCTTATTTTCTTATCAATCATATTACAGGAAATACGTTTTAATAAATAATCTGTCCATCCAAAACAAGAAAGGGATCCCTCATAAAAGATCTACGGCTTGATATCTTGACCTTAAAATAAAGGCTGGTTTAATTTTGGGATTGTTTGAACTACTAATGTAATATAAATAGTGAATGAAAACCGAGGACCCTTCCCTTCGCGCAATTGAGAAGCCATGCACTGAAATAATATTTGAGTTTTTGTAGTTGAGTGAGATTCGCTTATAAATACAAGTACGAAACTGTGGGTGTGTTTTGGTAAAGTGGTGAAAACTGAAATACTTATTTTCGTTATTTGTACGTGACAAATTATAATTACCAAAGACGATCATGTGTCTAAAGTTCAATATAAGTCCCTATCTAAAATCAACACAACAGTTTTTATGCTGTTTTTGTTAGGTTAGGTTAGTTAGACTTTTATAGTGTTAATACATAAAAGAGTACTAGCTTTTATAGTACAGTATAATAGTCGTGGTGGCGGAGGTTGCGGGTTCAAAACCGGCCGGCTTGTACCTCTAAATCTTAATATGAAAAAGATTTATGTGCAATTTTTCACAACACCACGGGCTAAAAACGGTGAAGGAAAAAAAATCTGCATATCGGAAAAGGGTTCTAAAAATCCTTTGAAGATATGTAGAAGTCCCCAATCCGCATTAGGCAAGCGTGATGGACTATCCCTAACCCCTCTTCAAAGGAGACCTGAGCTCAACAGTGGGCAGTAATGGGTTGTTGTTACAGTACTCTTTTAAATTTATTTCAATTTCGCTTTATATCGTTATTTTATCAAAATAAAACTACACCTAACTAAGCTGTTCTATAAACCAATAAAAGAAAAATCTACGAACCTAAAAAAGTGATCAGTCAACATAACATCGTCCGTTATTCATCCACTCTATTCACAGAAATAGCTTTACAATATTTCTATAAAGCCGCAGTTAGCCAATTAACTCTATACATCCACAAGTCGGAGAGTTTTAACCGTTCAATTTGTCTTTTGCTGCAAATGCGCTTTTGAATTCTCAGTTAAAACCTTTCTCGTTCTCTTGCACCTTCAAGATTGCTAGCAATTTATTTAGATAGATGGGTGCTGGTCGTGTCTTTTAGATTTATTTAGAACATGCATTTTAAATTGTTAATGTTTGCCTCTATTTCTGTATCCCATTCTATAACTTTTTAATTTTTAGTTCATTGTAAATGTCGGTAAATTTCAAAGTTAATGTAGGTCCATCTAATACAAAGAAGCAGTCATAATAAAAATCCAACAACTCAACAATATAACTTAAAAAAACCGAACACTAAAACAAGATTCTGATTTCTTCGAAACTTTCGAACTTTATGAAAATATGAGAGCTGTCTGAAAGGAGAGCTATAAACCTTTTTAAAATAGGCTCGTTTATGTAATATTTCTTGTCGAATCTATTTGGGTAGCAAATTGATATCCGTTTTATAGAAAAAGGATCGATTTTATTGTGTTCTCATGAATACGAGTTGAACGGTTTCGTGAATTTGCATAATTGAATACATATCAACGGGGAGATGAATGAAATCGCGAACAATGCGACATGTTTTCGTTCCATTAATGCATGTTGGGACGTAGCCTCGCTGGTTAATAACTTTTCACAACATGCGAACAGAAAAACGAAATTAAATCAAAGCAACTTCGTGAAAAGCTTAAAATGTTTCGGAAAAAGCGATATGTGAGGTATTTTTGATAGCGGAGCGAAGAATGTGTTCGATTTTTGATTGCATAGTTTTAATTCATAGAATTTTGCTGTACACTTTCATTATTTTATTTGATGTAGCAATACATAAAATTAAAATATATTATCATTTGTTTTAAAAGTTTTGCACTTTTTTATCTGACTGGTAAATAATTCAGAATGTTAGTTACCTATTTTGTACAAAAAACAGAAAACAAAAAACATTTGACCTCCGTCCTATTCATAATTCATAAACCGTTACATGTGTAGGATTCCATTTAATAGGTAATTTACCTCACCCGGAGACCAAATCCGAACAGAGCAGTTAATTGAGAAAAAAGGCCCGTAATTTCGTCTGTTAATCCTTGTATGGAACGATAACACTATCTCCCTCTCGCCCGTACTCGCAGCGCCTTTATTACATTACAAATAAACCCATATAAATCCGGCAGATTTTCGCTTATGTTACTGAACTTAATGAAAGTCCGGTTTATCGCGGCAATTTTCAGGAAGGACGCCTTTGATCCCCTTGGAAAATTAGTACGAATATTATATGCGCATTCGAGCGTAATGGTGCAGCTTCTGAACATTCACTTGATTAAAACTGAAAATTTATTAACTGTAAACGTTGCGGTATTGTTTTTAATGGCTCTGGTTTAATTGTTTTATATTAAAACTAGCTTTGTGGTTTTGATTAATTTACCTTTTGTGTACTCGTTTAATTTTATTTGTTTTGTGTCTGATCCCAGTTTACCTCTTTAGTCTGTTTGACTAGTAGTGTCGTAATTCTATGCGGATTGCTTTAGGGCTCGGGTTTTCAAATATTTCAAGCCTTGCTGAGAAAGTGAGCTGTGTAATTTGAAGTGTCTTTTACTAGTAAAGTAGTAAATTAAGCAAGAAAATCATATTTCAAAACGACCTGCGTCATTGTTTCGAGAAATAGAATCTTGAAAGTTACGATCTCAAGAAATACGGTATAAAGAAACTTGAATTGCTACAACTTCGTTAAATGATTTATAAATAGCTTTTAGTAAACCAAGTACTTTTGAAGTTGAAGAGTAGCTAAAGAATTTTTGATCGACATGTTCAACGGCTTCATGACACAAAATGTAAGTTTAATACACTTTCTAGAACCAGTTTTAACCTAAATTGTTCAAATCATCATCATCATCATCATCAGCCTATAGACGTCCACTGCTGGACATAGGGCTCCCCCAAACCTCGACACATCGACCGGTCCTGCGCCATCTGCATCCAGTGACCTCCCGCGATCTTGACCAGATCGTCGGTCCATCTTGTGGGGGGTCTACCAACATTGCGCCCACCGGTTCGTGGAATTGCATCTTTGAAGTGGCAATGTGCAGGACATATTGTGCGAAGAACGGATGGCCGATGGGGCCGAAAAGTTCTGGAGTGGCGGCCACGAACCGGTGGGCGCAATGTTGTTGTTTAAATCAGCCAGTATCAATATGCAAATTTTCTAAACAAATAGATTGAAAACAGAAGGGATTAATGGATACCATCACTTTAAATAATAATGAAAGTATACGTGACTTCATTATATCGTCTGAAACGTAAGCATTTTCATTCGATATTGAGTTTTTTACGTGCGGACGTGTAACGTGTTGCGGGACGAACGTATTTCGCCTTTTAATGGCTCGGGGAAATTACCTATTTCGCGCTTGGATGGACTTGCTATTAGTCACGCGTACTACTGGCATTACTTAGCTTAACTAGAATCTCTTACTTACTACTGAGAAGGTCGTTTTGTGGATGTTGATTGATTTGAACTACTTTCACGTTTGTATGAGTTAATTTGAATTTTTGTTTTAAATTAAGTGATTTTTAGGTTTGGGATGATGGAATAAAGTCGTGGTGGCCGAGTGGTTAAAGCGCTTGCCTTCCGTACGGGAGGTTGCGGGTTCAAAACCGGCCAGCTTGTACCTCTAAATCTTAATATGAAAAAGATTTATGTGCAATTTTTCACAACTCCACTGGCTAAAAACGGTGAAGGAAAACATCGTGAGGAAACCTGCATATCGGAAAAGGGTTCTAAAAATCCTTTGAAGATATGTGAAGTCCCCAATCCGCATTAGGCAAGCGTGGTGGACTATGCCTAATTCCTCTTCGGAGGAGACCTGAGCTCAGCAGTGGGCAGTAATGGGTTGTTACAGTACAGTACAGGTTTGTAATTGTGAATGTGTGCTTGGGATTTGAATATATTTTAGCTTTTTACTCATAACGTGAACTACAAGATAAAATGTAACTTCAATATGACTTGACTTCAAATTTTCACCACACTGTCTAACAACATTGTTAAAAGCATCATCGTGAATTCATTCAGTTTCGTTCTAGTGAAAATAGTATTTCTAGTTTGTAAAGTTTTAAAGGTCCTTGCAGTGTTGAGAGTCTAATTTGTCTCTTTTTCCATTTCTATTCAGACTGCATGTTTTGCATATTATTCTTAACGAGAGGGTCTCTCTTAAAATTCTTTTCGTGTATTCTAAGAAAGGCGTCATTGAAAAGAAAAGTGCTCATTTTATATTTCAGTCCCTTCACTTTCAGTTCATTTCGTTAGAAATAAAAATTTATGGCGGTTTTTACTTCTTTCGTTGTATTTTTGTACCGAAATACGTCTGAGCTAGGGAGAATTAAGTGTAATTCTGATTGTAAAGGTTTCTTTTACATTAAAATATATTTTAATTTCACTTTAGTTTAAATATAAGGTTTTTACTGGTGTTAACATTTATCAGTACCTACCCTAGTGTGGATTGTTGTGAGTTTTAGTTTTATAAATGTAATGTAGATATATTTGTTAAGAATCATTTCGAATTTTATGCATCAAATATAGCATTGAACTATAGAGATACCACAATATTGATGAATCATCAGTTTGCTATCTTAACTAATTGAAAACTAGCTGACTCACACAACTTCGTCTGCGTCACATAAGGAAATTTTCTCACCGTTTAAACCTTCCCTGGACTTCTCGAATATTTCAAGATTAAAATAAGCCAAATCGGTTCAGTCGTTCTCGAGTTTTAGCGAGACTAACGAACAGCAATTCATTTTTATATATAAGAAGATAGCAAATAAGTGACGCGAGATAAAATAACGTGTTAATTAATTATCTAATTGTATCGTCAATTATAAAATACAATAGAATACCTAAATGTTGAACTAAAAATCAGCTAGCTAAGCCACTTGTTCCAAAAGCTTTTAGTTTTATAGCATACAATCCAGTCGTATAGCTTTTAGTTTTCATATAAAATACTAAAACTTTTATTATAACATTCTTGGATTTTGATAGCTGCTTTATAACAATAGTTTTACATCGTGAAATGATTACTTTAATGACTTAGCTATATTAGGGGTTGAAAATTCTTTTCGATGCGCTAAAAAATCGTGCAAAGATGAATTAAATAGTACAGTTTCAAAGATCTTAAAAAAAATACACGTATCGTGTTAACCCGAATATTCGCCGCGGCCCGCTATTTTAGTACATGTGTAGGAAAAGCGACTAATTTATCACCAGTTAATAATTAAGTACATATTGTTGTGAGGTTGACAATTGTCTAAGTATTAGAATGCCGACATTAATAAACAATGCAATCAATAGTTAATTATACATCAGCCCAATGATAGTATCAATATGATAATTACTTACCACAGTAATAATTCACAGGTGTATGATGAATCGAATTTATTAACATCAAATTTGAATCGAAAATATAAGGTAATTTATGAATGAGTATATTTTCCAACCGATTTTCTTTGTATTGTGAAAATCAGCATTGTAAATTTGTATGTATGATAAAATGCATCATAATCAGTTGAAAATATTTTAAATTGTGTTATACAGGGTGTTAAAATCCGATGAAACAATACTTTCACAGCAAATAGTATACTTGATGTAGAAGCCATCCACCAAGTCTGGGTTTTCTAGGCATAATATATCATAAGTTATAACTAATCAAAACTACGTGTTATTTTTCTATTAGTAGGAGTTTATTATAGTACAGAACTCTAAAATTGCGATCGGATGCGCCTGTGTGCTTGAAAATGGCATATAGATATAGCACGCTACATGTAGGTCAGGGTAGGGTTGTCAAAATTAAAACAAAATAATATTTTTTCAACTTTGTATGGGAAAATAAAGTCATTATCTCCGTTTCAAAAGTATGTGTATATGATTTGAAATGTGATATAGATTAAGCTTTTAAAGTATTGTTTCACCGGGCAACAACACCCTGTATTGTCATGAATGTATGTTGATAAAATGAGGCAAAATTTTGCTTATCCTACGCTTTTTCTGACTCAGCTACCATAGCAAACCACAGCGAATATTCAGGGTAGCACGATAAATTTACTTGCAAAGTTTTGGAACGAAGTTCCTTATCGCGCGTTGTGAAAGGGGGCTAGACGGAAAATTTTTTTACGAAAAAGTTGTCACGACACTTTTTTTGTTTTAGATGGCGCTGTGATCAAAATCTTTTAAAACACGTTCCTTATCTTTGACCCATGATACCTCTCAAGTTTTATTTTTAGATCTTTGAAATTTTAGCTTAACTGTACACTTTACCTTAGGACTTGACTGCTGGTACTGTGAATACATTGTATAGGTATACTGCCTAAGTAGATAAACCGAGCCAATAGTTGACATTAAGGTAAGTAGTTATCATACCAAATACTACTATTTCTAAGCATCGTTAAGTTTTTTTCTCTCGAAAGACAGATCATATTATATATCCAAAGAAGAAATAATAAGGTATTTTCCATAGCTACTCCTAGTATGTGACAAAATCATGAAAGAAACTGGATCATCTACAGTAGTTCCAGATAGAAGGAAAACATTATTCATGTCAAAATGGGATAATTTAGATTTATTTCTTAAGACTCGAAAGACGCTGATGCACGCCTACGCTTACTTTACCGGTGTTCAGATTATTTTTATGTACCTATTACTAAACGGGTTCTTACCACGATTATTTTATAAATGATCTACCCGCAGTACTCAGTCTTTCCGTGATTATGATGCTTGCAACAGTGCTGAAATATCAGGATCGCTCAATTAAAAATAATCGTGGTAAGAACTCGTTTAGTAATAGTGTAAGTGATGTAGATGTCTGTTTAAAGAAATTTATGTATGATGCATAATTATAAATATACCATTTGCTTATTTATGATATTTACTTTCATTAAACGTAGGTGGAACCGCTTAAGTATTCCTAATTAAATATTGTTTTCATAATTGCTTCCAAATTTAGGAAACGACCTTAATTCATAAATAATTACAAACATTTAACATCGACTCAAAATACACAAGTCTAATACATTATTCAAATACCAACAACATTGTTTGTTCATGTGTCCTTACAACACGTTTCACATCGCCTGTTTAACCCTTGTAAAAACGAAGAGTTTCAACCATCGATCACTGAGACAATCTGTTTCTGAGATCTTGACCCGTCAAGCGATTCGTATCTAAGCAAATAACAAGACTCCTCCAAGAACCAGATTTTTATAAGAAAATTTGAGAATTTTTCAACTGAAGCACCCTTCATGTTCTGCTGAGTTTGTGGAGGTTAGGTATTTCAAGGTGAATTATATGAAATGTCAATGTTATGTAGTCATATTTTACATCAATTTCTGGTACATGGTACTGTTATTTGCAGAAATGTGTACTTTAAAGTTATTATGACGAAAGTTTTCTTTGTTTGCATCGTATAGGCTCAGAAACTACTGAATCGATGAAAAGAATCACTATTTGAAAAGTAACAGTAACCGGTATAAATCCAGTATAAAGTAACAGGTATTTTGATTTTGTATTATTTTTGGACTTAGTTGGGAAAATTCTAAAAAGTAACCAAAAGGTATAATTATGTGAATTTGGGATACTTTTTGTTCAACACAGTTAATATGGAATCTCACGTCTTGAAGTAAATACTTATTTTTTATTTTTTAGTTGAAGGAAAACACCGGATCCCCGCCGTATGTGGAAGTTGAACCGCACTAAAACCTCCAACCGCTCACACTCAGCGTCCGAACCACGGCTGAGGTCAGAACCCAGCACGGGGTTATGAGGGACGACGCGACGCGTTACGCTCAAGGCACTCTTTCCCGTCGCGCCGCCCCCGAAGTAAATACTTAGTGGAATGATTTATGTTAAACTGAATACTGCAAGTTGGAAATCTAAGAAATGTATTCTGAATATATTATACAGATTTTTGAACATTTTTTTGTCATTAGTAGTACCTATTTACCAATAGCGACTAGCATGTTAACTTTGGCATTTAGAACCTTTCTTCCGAACTGCTTTGTCGAACTTTTATCATTACAAGTCCATAAATACGGGCATTAATATCATCAATCGTATTGAGTAGATCTAGCTTTTTACTTTCTTGTAACTTTTATGAAACCTTTTCTTCGATGTTATTCACTTTCGGAAACACGGGCTTCTGTGTGTTTAGTGATACTGTTGTTGTGTGAGATCTACTGATTTTTCTAATATGTTTATGAAATTATGTTTCATTTCCTTAAACCTTCCTAGTGTTAATTATTTCAAAGTTTTCAAATCTTACAAGAAAGCGAAAATCTTCTGAGAAACACAGGATAATTTGGACTTTCCTCAGTTTTTGTTAGATACTTTATAATTAAAATAGGCTTCAAAATCTTTTTAAACCAAATTAAATTAATTTAGAATATAAGTGAATTAACACTCACAGGAGACGTGGTTCATCCTTTATCGTCTGCCCTATTGTCGCGCTAGCTATCGAATCCAAATGTAGTCTATGTGTTATTCTGATGTAATATAAACAGTACTGTAAAGTTTCATTGATATCCATTAAGTAAAAGTAAAGTAAAGTAAAAAATATTTATTGAACTAAAACACAAATTACAAAACACACATATTAACATTGATCCCCGCACTAGGTCGAACCTGTGTTGCGGGCAATCGTACAGATTTACAGAAAAGAATTTTAGAGGATATAACATGGATACACTTTTATTTTAATTTTTAGAGTAATATAAAATTAAATGAAAGGAGAATTTTAGTTTTTTTTTTAAGTAATTGTGTTAAAGAGAAACATACATCCATACATACACTTTCACAATTATAATATTAACAGCACTTTCAACAATAAATATTTGCTACAAAAACAGTTGCGATAAATGAAAAAGTATATCACAATTTATTCTCGTAAATCGGAAAGTTGCGACCGAATATCGCAATACGAACAGTCAGCTAAAATTACATTACACTAACAGTTTTCCTCGTATTGTGTGTATTTAAGGAAAATGTCTCCAATAGTTACTGAATTTTTTATACAAAGTGATTGCAGATATAGGAAAGTTGTTACAAATTGTTGTTTTTCAAAGTAATCTTTTACTTTTCTCTGTAATCTTCTATCATATTATTATGTGAGATATATAGTGTATCCCAGAAAGTAGAGTCAAGCGAAGGTCTAGAGATAGAACATATCTGAAGGATACCCGAATCAAACCCTGTGACCATATTTAAGAAATTATAATTAATTATAGTTTCTGTTTCGATTTACTCGTTTCAACACTTTGCATGTTACCAGACATGTTTTTCAAAAACACAATAATCTATTATAGCAATATATTTTTAAGAAAGTACACTTAAATTCTATTATATCAATCTCTTGTAAGAAGGTTTACTTAAAAATATTCCTCAATATTATCTGACCTCACATGATGATAAAGTAATATGGTATACCCCACGTACGTGACACGTTGATAGAACAATGATCTCACCGCAATCAATTTCGTACATACCTATATAAAACGGAGAAATAGTACCTACCATATATTTTTACGTAACAACACATCCGCGGTGTCCGGCGGTAGCGTCCCTCCGAATAAATTATCCCGGCCATCGTTTCCTTTGTTTCGTATTTTATTTCGACACTGTCCGTATTACCAAGTTATAACGAGTTCAAGATATTCGAAGCTAACGTTTAGAGGTTTTTTGAGGATTTTTTTCAATCTGTGATTAAAATATTTTACTTAAGAGTTTTTTTTTATGAATTTTTTTTACTACTTTTTACACCAGTCATCTGTGTATTTTATGGTATATCACGAATCTTAGTGATATCCGCTAATCTCTGGAAGGTAAGTTTAAAGCCTCGTTAATAAATTACTCGTTTGTCAAGTTATACTTTCATAGACAAAACTAATTAACAACCTTAGTAAATATTTAAGTAGCTTAAAAAACTAATTACCGAGCTGTGTTGTGTAGTTCAAAACCCAGATTAATGTGAATTAATTAAAACAACTTCTGAATTATGAACTGACTATGAATAACTGTCAGCTTAACGGGGTTAGTAGACAGAAGACAAATTAAACTTGATACGGGCTCCCACAGTGAGAGTTAATTTATGTTTAAATTAACTGACGGGAAATTCAGACGGAGACCTTACGGAATTAAACGAGCTAAGCATTTCTATTCTTGTTCAAATCCCGAATAAATTAACAAAATACTGAAAAAAATATATATACTCCCAAGATTTCAAATATGGAATAAAAAGGTAAGAAGCTATATTTTCTAAGCATAAAAAGTACTTACCAAAATTTCTCGGCGAAACTCGTAAAGGCGCGGCCTTGAGAAGTTTTAGAGAAGCCGGTGGCTGAGTATTCGTGATGCAACAGGCGACAACTACGCGCGTTGTACACAACTAATCAAGGAGCATTTTTTCACATAAAAATTTTGCACTGTTCCTGTTATTTTTTTTTATTTTTAAGGCAGCGGCGGCTCGGCGGAGGTAGCGCGGCGTTCGCACGCCGCTGTCGCGCGCTTTATTCTGAACTTAGTATGGGGGTGACCAGAGCAGTTTCAAAATCAAGATTTTTTTTATTGTATAGAATTTTGAGAAAATTTACCAATAATTTTAAAGGTTGTAAATTATGGCATTTCAATTACTAGCTTAACGGGCTGAATTTCTGTGAATGATGTTCCTGAAGTGCAGTGGCATTATCCTAGAAATTAAAGTCAAGTGTAAATTCTTTATTGTAATATGTAGACCTGCCTGGCTCGACGGAAGACAAGGATTTACTACCAACTCAAAACAAAACTCTACCATAACATGCATTTAAATAAGAAGCGACAGTTTAACCGTTCTACTATTCGCTCATGTAATTCTAATTATTACGTCATTAATTAATAAATGTATTAACAGTGGAGTTTTTCCTAGGTATCTCAAACGATCAATTGTGACACCTGTTTACAAGAACGGTGATAGAACTGATGTCAACAATTACAGACCTGAATACCAGACAAAATTAAGCACTTTTTACTTTTACTTTTTATTCACACTTTTTCAGATTTTCTTGTTATTAAGTTTAATTCATTTTTAACTAAATTATAATACGAAATCTTCTTCTTTCTTGTTTTCGTAACTGAACGTTTAGGAACATTTAAATGAAGAAGAAAAAATCTGAAATAACATTATTAAAAATATCTTATTGTGTAAAAAGATTCAAACAGACACCACTTTTAATAAATAATAAAATTTTTCAATCTCAATAATTTATCTAACAATTTCGGAAACGTCAAACGCTTGCAACCCCACAGGGCGGTTGGCACCCCCTGCCGCCGTGTTCACCCGCGCCCGCCTATCCGGCAACAGCCACGAAGCCTCCATTCGTTTAGTATTCGCGCCCTTTGTGACACTTAAAACCATTGTTCGCAAACGAACCTTTCTAACAAAGTTAAACTATGCCACTTACATCAATATGATAGGCTTCAATCAATCTTGTTACATGCATTCTTTTAATCGAAAAAGATCGAATCTTATTTTCGTGAATATAGTGCTGTTAGTTCTATCTTAGAAGTTTAAAATCATTTAAAAGCTAACAAAATAAAAATAACTTCTCCAAAAAACTCAATAAGTAATTTGTAATGATATTTCTAGGTCAAAGTCCAAACACTGAAATAATTGATTATTTTTCGTTTTGTTAACATAGGACGAATTCAAGGTTTTTCAACGTGAATCAATAAATTGTTCTACTACAAAAACATTTTAAAACAACGAGGAAAATTTGATCCTTATTAACTGAACCATATATTTTTCAAAGAGTCTACTAAAACTTCGTATCACCGTTTTTGTTATAACACTCTTACGAAACGATTTGAGTTCTGCACGAGAATAGTAAGTTGATTTAGAAAATTATATGCATGTCACATTTCAAGTTTTTAAAATACCTGATATAATATACTAGTTTTCATATATCACTATTAAAATAACACGTTTCAACATAGTGTGAGTGACTCTTTAATCTCCGATGACCTGGCCGATAAGAAGCTACGTAAAGGACCCCTCAAACCAAACCCCGGCTCACGTAACTAGGCATCTAATCTATTTCTCTTTATAAGGAAAAAGCGGTTGATCGCTCTACATAATAAAGACCAGGTGAGAAAAATAAGGAAAATACGCCAAAAGTTTGTGATAATGTTTTCAAAGATTAAGTAAAATCAAAACCTCTTGAACTTCCTTAACTAAAAAAGTCCTTTGGTTCGCGTTTATGAAACTGTGTTTTTACTAAGCCTAATTTCAGAAGTCTATACTTTTTTTAAGTTAAAGATATATACCTACTTACTGTATCAAAAATGCTAATGGCTAAAAACTTGCGATTGGATCCGTATAAAATCCGTATTCCGAGTGTATAATTATCTATTTAGGTATGCAGCAAAATTGTATCTATTTCTAAAATTCAAAGGTTTGAATTGTTTTCACTATTATTAACTAAAACACTTGACTTCAATTTGCTTAACATTTACCAAAATTATTATAATATAAACTAATTACTTTCCCCTGAAATAATTTATCGCGATAAATAAACGGTGAAAGACATGTCATTCATTCAAATAAACTGCCGAATCATTTCTCTATTATTCCAGTCAGTCATTTGTCTTCAGAATTGAGAGATCAAGGGTTGAATAATAAAATGATATTAGATTTGAAATTAATCAACGAGATTCGCTTTGAGGTTACAAAATGATATTATTAAATGCTACTATTTAGGTTAACTTTATCATATTTTGAATTTGAAATATCTTACGGGGAATATAAATTTAGCTTTATTGTTTATCAATTAAAATAAGGATTCAATTGATAAATTTATTTCAAAATAATAAGAAAATTTTGCCTTGCGTTTTATACTAATTACCCTTACTACTAATTAGCCTTAGCTTCAGAAAGCTGTGTCTTATTGAAGTAACATTACGATACTACCTATTTCTGGTAGTGATATGATATCGCGCAACTCCAATAAAGAAAAACGATTTTTCCAGTTACATACACAAACATTTTATTTCTACCACATTTTATAAAATCATAAGCAAAAAAACATCGAGTTCACAAAAAGTACAGGAAACATTTATTTACATGCATTTGTGCAGAGAAACGCTTTTAACGCTAAAACATTGGTCTCGCCCTATGGGAGTGAAATGTAAATCAGACGGCATGATGTTTGAAACGGAAGAGCTCCTGTCTCGGGGGCACGGCTCCTCATGCGTAACACTTAGGCGCACCGTGCGTTACACTGCTATGGTAATAATATTACGAATTTATGTTACTGAAAAACAAATACTTTGTTTCACAACATAAGTGTGGATGTACAATACTTTCATGCATTTTCAACCGGTTCTTACCACGATATACGATACAGTGAGAGTAGTGTGTCGTGATGTGAGTTCGAGTTCCAATGGTACTACACAAAAGCGAACGAGAAAGAGGGTAGACAGATTTGTTTGCTCTTAAATCGACCCGCAGTATCCAGTCTTCTCGTGATCATGACGTTTGCAACAACGTTGAAATATCGAGACAATTCAATTAATTAAATATCGTGGTAAGAACCCGTTGAAAATGCATGAAAGTATTATAGAATAACGCGAGTGTCTGAATAAGTGGATGTACAAGTTTACCTACATGCCGGGTGAAATCTGTAGTTGCTATAACATTTGCGCGAAATGCATCATGGAGCCACTCTTGGTCATCAACTTTCGAAAAAATTAAAATTTCCTAGTCAGTAGTCGCATTTTGATGTTTATGAAAAAATCACAACCTACGTTGCTTATATTTCAGTTTGAATTGTAAAACAAATTGTGAAAAGTAATGATACGATTGTATAAACTGAAAGTGTTGATCATGCTTGATGCGGCAGTACCAACAATTAGTTCTTATTTGGTGTTCCCGGAGCGCTATGACATGTCCCTCTTTAAACGAGGTTTAAGAAAAGTCTTGTATGGGTAGGCGATAGATAACGGCCCCTCACTGCCCTGGCATTGCAGAGGTTCATGAGCGACGGTGACCGCATACCATCAGGTGGGCCGCAGGCTCGTTTATATACCTTGCAATAAAAAAAAAAGTAATTTAAGTAAAGACCGAATGGACAGTATTTTCGATCGTAATTTCTGTATGTGGGGCATTTCACGTCAAGCGGACAACGAAAAATATGTCAGGTCGTGGATTTTGGTGGAAATTGGGAGTTTTGTACTTCAGTGGAAGTTATTAAAATCTGCATTATTATTTTTTATTTTTTTAGTCTGGTTTTTATTTTATGCGATCTTAAAAAATCGTCTAATTCGGAGAAAGGTTTTTTTCGAAAGGATTTTTTGGGTTAATTTCAATAAATTTATTATTAAACAAGTATTGGGTATTGCAGATAATATTTTTTTCTTTTACTAAAAAAAATCGAATTCGAAATTTGAATTTTTTTTCGAACATTAAACCGGAAGTGAATATTTCAAATTTATTTTTTTCAAAGTTCTTCCCCTTTAATTTTTTTTATTTATACCTCAAATTAAAGCTTATATTATAGAAAAAATAGTATAAAAAGAATTAGAATGGTATCTCTTTTTGTTTAGGAGGTATGTGAATAACAGTGAGTCGGGACCGCGCGGCGAGTTGTATTGCGTAGTTTCTTATTGAGTAAATCTCAACGAATTGTTACATTTTATAACAACAACTTGTAGAATTAAAATGATAAAATGTTTAAGACACAAATTTAATTAATACAATTCATAAATTTTACTATACTTCATACAACTATTATGGTACTGTCATGAAATTTTGTTTTGTTTGGTAATTTAATGATTGTAGATAACAAAAGGTAGTAAAAAATTACATTTCCTTCAATTAATAGTTCTTAAAATTCGTGTCTGTCAACTATATTTTAATATTAAATGATTTTTTATGTACAATCGATGAGAAAATAGATTTTAATCGGATTAAGTATCTACGTCTTCTTCTCCTGCTTCACTCAGTTGACTTGGTGATATGGATGGAATTTTGTATTTATTTTGTAACGAGATAACTTAAAAATTACTGAACCGATTTCAAAACTAATTTCACTGTTAGAAAGATACTTTATTCAGAAGTAATATACGCGAAATTTAGTTTATAATTTATAAGCATTTAGGTTGAAACAATGAAATTCGTAAAACAAGTCATGAAAAAAAACACTAAAATGCTTTATCCACGCACGCCGACGAAATGTTTGGTTTGACATGAAAAGATGTATCACAAAAATATAAACCTCTATAAGAACAAAAAAAAAAACCATTTTCTATTATGTCAATTTCTCAAGAATAACATACTTTGATCAATTTTCTTTATTAAATAAAAAAAAAACTGTAATTTTTTTAGGAATACGTTTTGAATAATATTATATTATTCCTTATCTGAGTAAATACCATAGAAATATCGTGTATTTCATGTAAACGAAAATTGTCCTATGTTGCATATCAGTAAAATGAATATTTCAAATAATACGGTACCTACAATCATTAAATTACCAAACAAAACAAAATTTCATGACAGTACCATAATAGTTGTATGAAGTATAGTAAAATTTATGAATTGTATTAATTAAATTTGTGTCTTAAACATTTTATCATTTTAATTCTACAAGTTGTTGTTATAAAATGTAACAATTCGTTGAGATTTACTCAATAAGAAACTACGCAATACAACTCGCCGCGCGGTCCCGACTCACTGTTATTCACATACCTCCCACTTTCCACCAAAATCCACGACCTGACATATTTTTCGTTGTCCGCTTGACGTGAAATGCCCCATGTGAGATAATAAATCTTGAGGGTATGAATAAAATTCGAATTACACGTGTCCCTTATTCAGATCATATTTAAAGAAATACCAGTCATATTCCTAAGTCGTGGTCCATGAAGTCGTGGTGGCCGAGTGGTCGAAGCGCTTCCTTCCGAACAGGAGGTCGCGGGTTTAAATCCGGCCGGCTTGTACCTCTAAATCTAAATGTGAAAAAGATTTATGTGCAATTTTTCACAACACCACTGGCTAAAAACGGTGAAGGATTCTAAAAAAATCCTTTGAAGATATGTGAAGTCCCCAATCCGCACTGGGCAAGCGTAGTGGACTATGCCTAATCCCTCTTCTGAGGAGACCTGAGCCCAACAGTGGGCAGTATTGGGTTGGTAGGTACAGTACATATTCCCAAATCCATTCTAATTAATGTTCTTATTTTAACTTCAAAGAAATACGAACTAGTAATGAGATCTCAGCCATACATGTACACGTGTGTTTTTATTATTCCAGTTTGTGAACTTTCCTTATTCGGGGGTATTTTCCAAGATTCTGGATTCCCACAAACGTTACTATGGGATATATTGACAGATTTTAAATATTAACTGGTTTTTCTCTTATTACTGTAATGTGGTCTTTATTTCTTTTGATTATTAAAGGGTTTTGTTATTTAATGGACGTAACTAAAATGAAGTTTGAAAGTAAACAATAAATGATAGACAATATGATAGACTATGTAATTATTATGTAGTCATAAACTTATTCAGACACTCGCGGTTTTCTATAATACTTTCATGCATTTTCAACGGGTTCTTACCACGATATTTAATTAATTATAGGTAGACAAAAGCGAACGAGAAAGAGGGTAGACAGATTTGTTTGCTCTTAAATCGACCCGCAGTATCCAGTTTTTTCGTGATCATGACGTTTGCAACAACGTTGAAATATCGAGACAACTCATTTAATTAAATATCGTGGTAAGAACCCGTTGAAAATGCATGAAAGTATTATGTAGTCTCTGAGTAGTGAGAAAATGGCAGGCTCGTGTTAGGTTTTACGAATTCTTTGGTTATATTTACTGATGTCAAAACTAAGTTTGTTAACCTGAACCTGAAAATAAGAAAAAGTAGCAAAAGAAGCAATATTTGAGATATAGTACTCGAAAAAACCCGCATGTCGGAAAAGGATTCTAAAAATCCTTTGAAGATATGTGTAGTCCCCAACCCGCACTGGGCAAGCGTGGTGGACTATGCCTAATCCCTCCTCTGAGGAGACCTGAGCCCAACAGTGGGCAGCAATGGTTTGGTACAGTACAGTACAGTACTCTTAAATTATAAGACAATTGAAAGAAGCTTGAAGTCGATTGTGTATATCAAATTTCGTAGTAACCCTACGTAAAATAAGGATGTTATTTGGTAGGCGTTCTCAAAGTTCGTGCATGGTGGTCCAATTAAGTATTCCATGTGCGGTTTCTTTGTGTGATTACTTGGGTTTTCAATTTTCTCATTTATTTTTCTATTGTTGTTACCTTTAATCATAATACGGAAATAATGTCGTTATCTTTAAAGCAGTTTTAAATCAACAATATGTTTCAGTGTTTGTATTTTCTGTTTGCTAGGTGTTTTTGAGCGCATTCAATATTAATTAGGAAATTTAAAGCGTTCTGTACTATACTGTACCAACCCATTGCTGCCCACTATTGGGCTTTGGTCTCCTCAGAGGAGGCATAGTCCACCACGCTTACCCAGTGTGGATTAGGGACTTCACATATCTTCAAAAGATGTTTAGAACCCTTTTCCGACATGCAGGTTTCCTCACGATTATTTCCTTCACCGTTTTTAGCCAGTGGTGTTGAAAAATTGCACATAAATCTTTTACACAATGACATTTAGATTTAGAGATAAGTCGTGGTGGCCGAGTGGTCGAAACGCTTCCTTCCGAACAGGAGGTCGCGGGTTCAAATCCGGCCGGCTTGTACCTCTGAATCTAAATGTGTAAACCGTTCGTAAAATATTAATTACGAATTTTAATGTATTAAAAAAAAACAAGAAATATATATAAGAAATATATATATATAATTTAACGTATAGTAGCGAAGTATATAAATCATTATTGAAACATTTTTCTACATGGATGATAATACTAATACCATAAACACACTTTTAATTTCTTTGAAACAGCATGAATGAACAATGTAAGATAAATATGTGTCTAATAATATATTAAAGTATTACAAAACAAAACGGATTACTCCATTTACTGAAAGGAAAATGTTTTCTGTTTTTCTTTGAATTAAGATGGAACTACCCCTTGAAGCCGAGGACATCAGATAAGAGGGTAATATAAAGAAAACAAAGAACAAAGTACCCAACATGTTCCATTTTCCTTTAGAACGCTTATCTACTACATTTGTTCGTGTTGCCTTGTATTATTTATGTTACGGAAGTATTTTAAAATGAAATTCCGCAATTTACTTGTGTAAGGACTGTCATAAAACCAAAACTAATACGTTTATAATTGGAGGTAGTTATGTAAAAGACCCAACCTCAAAAAGAAACAACTTCAATATTTTAATATGTTACTTGTTTTGGCTTTTTTTTTTCATTGAGTGTGTTTTTTAAATTATTTTTACAAAAACTTTCACATTGCAATAAATAGAATCAATCTAAATCAGATTTTTTATTATAAAACCTAAGATTGACTTACTAAGGAGTTTTATTTTAAGCATTAAAACTTAACTTACTGCTTTGTCAATACGCACTTATGTCTCGTCTCTCATGAAATAAAAAGCTACTACTACGACCAAATAAATAGTAACCTAAAATGTCGTTTACTTAAACAATTCTCATTCCATAATAAATAAACCATAAAAAAGACTAAATTATACTATACCTACAACGAAATCTAAAATGGCTAACGAGAATGCTCATTTGGAAATTCTCAAACCCCTCCCAAAAGCATATACCAACAACCCACAGAGACTCTTGAAAGCCTCAAGCTCCATACTTCAAGAGTTTAGGGTATTTAATTAAATTGTGTATGATAATATCCTTGGAGAATATGCAGAGAAGAAACATGATGAACAAACTTAATATGAAATAAGTTAGTATTATATTGACTTTTTATATATTAAGCATGTGACTACTAAATAGCTCATTAAAAAGTTCAGTTAAGCATGAGACAAGTTTGGGCCTAACTTTAAAAAAAAGAGGTTAAAATGCGGTAAGCAAAGTAAATTACTAAATAATATGAAAATAACACGTTAATTAATATACAAGCTTACACTAACAATTTTGTAATGTTACATTCATTTTCCACATGCAATAGCTTTGCGGATGTACGAATTCTTAAAAAAAGAGTATTGAACATTTGTCTCAAGTTATGGTATGCAGTGATTATTGATTTACATGTAACTGCACGCCAACAACCACCCTACTTTTACTAAGTTGTTGTTTGACTCTTGTTCTTTACCTTAACATCTCCTGATGTCTACTCTCTAAGATAATATCACGGCTAGCGTAATTCAACGCAGTACAACGCTCTACCAATTAATTTTAAATAACCTGATGCTTTCAACTTAATAGACAAGGTGAAATGCCTTGAACTTTCCAGTGTATTACTGAAATGAAAGATAAACGTTCAAATGAATCATGTTTGGAAGTTAATAATGTAAAATCAATAAGTTGTGAGGTCAGGGATAGTTTTGATTATCGATTTTAAAATTGGTCTTGTGTTCGGGTGTTCGAATTTATTCAGAGTAAACTAAACTTTCAATTGTAAATTACAGTTTCAGAGAGGAAAATTTGCTTGTAACGATTAAATAAATAAATAAACCTTTATTCCCCAAATAAGAGAAATAGCAAAAAAACTAGTAACCACACTTATAAAATAAAAAAATAAAAAAACACAAGATTACACTTTTACAATATTTCTAAACTATATATATCCTATATATTACTCTGTGACTTAATTATTTCAGAGTGCCTTTTGACAAAGGCCTCCTCTAGTCGCTTCCACTCCTGGCAATCTAGACAAGCTCTTCTCCAGTAAGGACCAGCTGCTAGTGTAATTTCGTCTTCCCATCTCTTATCTACCTTGGGAGCGTTTGCCATTGTAACGAATATTAAATGACAACTGACCATCACCTTTCTTATTTTGCTATTTATGTACTACTACAATTTTCAGTAAATAATTATACTTTATGCACTCCCAACTTCGATAAGATGACGATCGTTCCTGATCAAAAACCAGACCTCATTTGAGATTCAAGAAAAAGCCCATTAATTAAAGAAGTCTGTCCGTTTCCAAGGACTCCGTTTGATTACATCCACCTCATGTTACGGCACTAATAACTCAATTGTGTAACTGGAGTGTACCATCACGCAATACGTACATTATAGGCTTAATGCTATAGTGGTTAAGAATTTTGAGACCTAAATTAACAGCTATTAAAATACAGTTTATTTTGTATTGTGAAATAGGATTTATGGCATGGCATGACTTCTTAAACCGGTGTTGAAATGTTGTTAAATAACTTTAAGATTTGGTACTTTCTTTTCCGTTTTGAGAATTAGTACAGTGCTTGAAATGAAAAAAAAAAAATTTAGGTTTTTAGTAGCACAACTATTTTGGCAAAAACTTTTTGAAATGCTGAAGCTGTATGATGTAGGTTATTTACATGTAAGGTTCGTAGTTTGCCTATGCCTGATGTGGCAAAAATAACGGTAAAAGGACCATAACTTCAGTAACAATAAAGTATAAAATCAAAATTTTCAAAGGGCGTGTTTTACATGAAAATTTGTATAATAAAGTAATGATTGAAGTAATTAACACTAGTCCACAAAGGAAATCATGCTCAAATTACATTTTAAATTTATGATCCCAATAAGTCGTTAGTTGCAGATGTTATCTGAAAGCAAGTCGTTTAGATTATTATAATGATAAGACATTTGCGTGTACAGATGCGAGTTCTGAGGATGGAGGGTTGTTGCCTAAAGAGTATTATAACTATTTCTACTTTCTATTCTAAATGTAAATGAATCCAGTGGTTGATTAATGAACTTGCACACTCGCAGACTAGGTTATGTATATCTGCTTGACTGCGTTCGAAACGAGCATATTACAATATCAAAAATTACATTTTGAAATTTTTGGTCTAGCAGCTCTTTATATTTTGAGTAATCTACTAGGTTTAACATGGGGTCAGAACCGGGATCTCGCCCAGACTCTGGCCCCTTAAGAGTTTCAGGTCCCTAACGTATGCGAGTGCGAGCGGGGACCCAAGAAGGTGCCGTGTTTCGCTCAGCACGCCTTCGGAAAGCCCGCAGATCGAGAGAGCCGATGGCCGTATCGTCGGCGGCTGCCCGTTCGGCGTCCGGAGGGGGCGGCGCGACGGGATAGAGTGCCGTGGGCGTAACGCGTCGCGCCGTCCCTCATAACCCCGTGCTGTGTTCTGGCCTCAGCCGGGGTTCGGACGCTGAGTGTGAGCGGTTGGAGGTTTCAGTGCGGTACAACTCCACACCATACAACATATACCACCCGCGGGGCGGGCGGGGATCCGGTGACTTCCTCCAACTAAAAAAAAAAACCCGGTTTAACATGTGTCACTTTTGTTACTCTTTATCTTGAATCTTGATGTAACCAATTCTATTGAACAACAGATGAAGTCGCGCACGTTTGCTTAGTGTAGTGTAAGAGTAGACTATAAAACAAGTTTATGAAAACAATTTTATCGTTAACCAGATTCTGTAAGTACAACAACGAGAACATTTTCTTTATTTAAGTTTTGTTTGTTAATCGTTGAATCTCATTTGCAAGTTGAAGTTGTCGTGAAATTAGCATCCCGACGCTATTCCGTGTAACTTTACAATTTAGTTTGCGGTTGCAGTTTGTTTTAGTTATGAAGGTCTACAAATTGCATTGCTGCTGATGCATAACAATTTGAGTTATGTATAGAGATTTTAGACATCATATTTTCAGGAATACTTGGACTATAAATTCAATCTGTTGATTCTAAACGCTGGTAAATAATTGCAGAATGTCTTCAGTGCTTTTGATAATTCAGAAATTAGAAACACATTTATGTGATTATGATTATTTATTAGAGCTATAGCACATTGATATACTGTTAATGAAGATGTTAGTATCTTTAATTATGTGCGAACATTTCTTAAATTTTAAACACTGAACATAAACGGAAAATTGATGAGAATGGGCACGTCCAAATTAGACTGCAGTACTTCAAAATCCTATTGCTTAAATATCATTGAATATCTGTAATAATGTTATTAAAATACAACACCGAACACAGCTACGTTCGAAATTATAAGCCGCCTTAATTGTTATGAATGCTTCAAAGCGTTGGATTTCAGTCGCACAAAAATGGAGAGCTTCGCAAATGGCGGAATCGAAATTCTTAGCTGTAATCTTTATGTAAATCGTTCTCGATATTTGCATTGGGGATTGGATTAGTATGGTAATACGATCGTAAATACGTATTTGTTTTCAGCCCATTCATTGGATTTTAAGTCAATTAAAATATATTCTTCTAGTATAGTTTTGACCTGCGAAATAAGTTAAATAGTAAATTTTGTTTTTTACGACTTAGAGGTAAAGAAGAATGTGAAATTAAGTCAAGATTTATCTTTTCAATTTGGGAATTAGAACAGATATTTGCGTGCGTGCGTTCAAAAGGGTAGACACTGGTGGCAGTGGTAAAGAGATGGGTGGATGTCGTATTATTTCTTCACATTAAAAAAGTCATGTAAAAATAATAGGTATAATTTCCATTTATCTATCCCTAAAATTTCCAACTTTGTAAATAGTCAGTAAGCCAATACTTTGTAACTTGTGTAATGTCCAGTCTTGACCTTTAACTTTGTAGTTCATATCACTGTATCTAACGTATCACCTAAGTTAATGAAACCTCATTTGAAGTACATTGTTAGAAACTAATTAAACTATTCGGACATAAAACCAGTTACTTTGAACAGAATTCGATCAGTCTGAAAGTACGTACGTCTTAGCAGGTTTATTACTTTGTAATGTCTTTGGTACCCATTGCGGGTTGAGAAATTGACTTGAAACGCTTTTAATTACGAAAATTATTTTTTTATTCTAGTTTGTTTGCTGGCTTTTAATTTTAAGATGTATAATGTAGTATTTTTGGGCAATGAAATATTTACATATAAAATTGTTGGATTTGGCCATCCTTTTTACTCTAAAAATTGTATTCAAAATTCAGTAATTTACTACTTTTTTTTTCTATTATTATAAACTACAAAACCAGTAAAACAACTAAGTGCCTTAAAAATATTTTCTTTCCTTTTTTACGTAAAACACAGTTTCGCTCTTTTACGACAAGATGATAAAACACATGAAATGGATATTAAGGAGTTGAGGAATTTGTCAAATCTGAGGCTTAAGTAGGGAAGTTTTATCACACTTTTCGAGTATCCTAACTTCTTTTAAATAGCTTAGTGTTTTATCTGGGTTGTATTTCTAAGAATTATTTTGATTACAAAGTATATTTACCGTATCATTGTAGTGTAAGCTTTACTAAGCTAAAGTGTTCCTGTCTGTTTGTCACCTTATAATGAATATGATTTTTTTTTATTGCTATAAATAGACGAGCCTACGGCCCATCTGATGGTAAGCGGTCACCGTCCATAAATCTCTGCAATGCCAGGGCAATGAGGGGCTGTTATCTATCGCCTACCGATACAGGACTTTTCTTAAGCCTCGTCTAAAGAGGGACATGTCATAGCGCTCCGGGAACACCGCGGATGGGAGTCAATTCCAAATCGGAATGGTACGGGGCAAAAATGATCTTCGGAAGCGAACCGTGGAAGATCGCCAAGTAAAGGTGGTGAACCTTACCCTTGCGGCGTGTGGTACGATGGTAAAAGGGACAAGAATGGATCATGAATGCAGTTGTACTCATTTTCAAAAATTAAGGAATGTTCCATTGCAACGAATTTGTTTAATCACTATTTGGAATACCTACCTAACCTGGGGCATATCAAAATTCTACCCTACAAATAAAAAAAAATACTTCACAATATTACTCATTTAAGCTCAATATGTATTTTATCGCTAGTAAAACCGTCGCTATTAATGACGGAGAATAGGCAAGCTATATCTCATTGCGACAGTTGATTTATGGTGGTTTCCGTAACCGAGACACGTCCGTTTTGAATTCGAACTCGGCATTGTGTACACATATTGTGGAATTTGTAGTTTATTTATTTATTTAATATTTTATTGTACATACACTACAAAGAAAACAAGTTAAAAAAACAAGGTAAAAACAATGTTCACAAAAGGTGAGCTTAAGCGTTTTCTTACAGCATACCCAAACAAAAATTACAGTTAATAGACTACTTTATATTTTGTAGTTTATTTTTGACTCTTGTAATTTAATGAGATATGATTCTTATGCTCTTAAAATTTGTGCGTATTGAAAGTTGTAGAGATTCTTATTATGTTATATGAAATTGGGAACTTGTTGTTTTAATTGGATGAGTATGTCATAGTTAATAGGTACTCATTTCCTACTAAAATAACATATTGATAGTTTAGGTTCCAAAGAACGTTGTTTTAATAGTAACTAACTAAAATGTGAAGGATGTAAATTACTTCATGTATTTTCACTTGAATGAAAACGACTATGTTGGCAAGATAAAATCGGCGATATTAAAAACTACAAAGATTTTACGTGAAAGAAACCATACACCTTTCCACCTGACATTTTCAATGAAACTTCATTTTAATTTTATAATAGACGGTGCATGAAAACGTAAAAGGCAAGTATAATAAATCATATTTTTCCGCAATTCATTTAAACCCCACAACGGAACAACGATAAGTCGAACAACTGTCGTAAAAATGAATAAAGTCTACGAACATACCGTTTTTTTAATTGACCGTGTATTATATTGCATTTAAAATGAACAGAAGTAAAAAGCAATGATAACGTGAAGGATAATACTAATTATTAGTAATTAGTACGAGCCTACGGCCCACCTGATGGTAAGCGGTCACCGTCGCTCATGAACCTCTGCAATGCCAGGGCAATGAGGGGCTGTTATCTATCGCCTACCGATACAGGACTTTTCTTAAACCTCGTTTAAAGATGTGCGTGTCAATGATGTAATATTTTGCTATAACAGACAGACCGTGATAAATGATAGTGCTAACTGAGATAGACTACCTTTAATTTACTTGTAAAATACTCGGAGGTTCATTAAAAAGTACGTTTCTAAAATCTTGAAACTTAAATTTAGGTTTATTCTCGAGTGAAATGTAATGTTCTACCAGAAATTCATGCAAAATAAATACATATTATAAAACTACAACAATATCTTGCACAATATTCGCTTCACAATGCCTGGCTAATTCATTTACTTCCAATAAACTTATAATGAAATAGACCACTATCCTCGGGCGATGTGTTTCAGCTCGGAAAAATGAAAGGAAAAACATATTTTTCATCAGAGCGGAGGTCGTGGGGCGCGACGTCAAATGCGGGGAATATTGCAATCAGCGGGGAACGAGGCATCCGCCCGAGTTGAAAATCTGCAACATTTTCACGAACAACTAACTGTACTTGTGATGTTTTTATATTAAACTGTAACTTATTTGTAGACTTATTTTTTGATTGTTTTGATTTTAGTACCTTAATGACTTCAACAAGTGTGATTTGTCATTGATGTTGAAAATAAACTATTTTTATGAACCAGAAGTGGTTTTACTTTTTAAAAAGCATTCATTAATGGTATGCAAGGAACCTCCTTTACTTAATAATAATAAAATAATACGCATCTGAATCCAAAGCAAGTCCAACGTATCTTTTTTCACCACCCCTCAAAATTGGCGCCAATCCCAGAACCCGTGGATAAGCTAGACACTCTTAAGACTATTTTATTTCAGAATTTTGTTCCAATCATAAAATAACGCTTCTAATTTTCTTCTTGTGCTGCCCTACGTTGACTATGCTTTCAGCAATGACAGAATGATTACAACTCTAAGTTTACAATTTCAGGCATCGTTAACCTAACAAGGACTTTACTCATGATGTCTGCTTCACGTACTCACAAGATTTATAGTCATGTGTACAAACTCAGTCCTCCAAGTACTTTGAATGTTGCACAAAACTTGAAGGAACTAGCTGGTGAACATAGAACTATAGAAACAGGGAAAGATTAAATGGCAGAATGAAGCTATTTGAAAGAAATAAGCATGAAGGCACACACACACACACACACACAAATTTACTATAAATGTTTTGTATGTTGTTGAAGCGACAAATCATTATTGGCAAAATTATGAAAATTGCCAATAATACCACGCTTTTCGCTACCAATACATTAAAAAAAAACTTGAGAGGTGTCAAGAGGTGTCCTTTCGATTAATTAGTGAGGGAATTGTAATAAAATTGTATTTTTTTAAGTTAATAAAATATTTTGATCACCGCGCCGTCTAGAATTAATCATATAAAACAAAATAAGGAATTGTTTTAAAAGATTTTAATCACAGCGCCATCTAGCGATAATCATCTAAAACAAAAAAAGTGTAGTAACAACTTTTTCATAAGAATTTCCGTCTAGCCCCCTTTCGATAACGCGCAATAAGGAACTTCGTTCCAATATTTAAAAAAGTATTGTCAATGTTATTGTTGCACAAACAATTCGGTATTCGTATTCGTATAGCCGTATTCGGTAAAAGTATCTGAGACTTAAGAGCAATTGGTATTCTATTAGTTTAGTTTGTTCGTCGTCCTCCTGAAGTTTTAGTTCGAACTCGTGAATAATAAACGGGATGTCGGGAACATGCAAGTTTTCTAAGTTTAGAACAATAAATTACGAAGTGCAAACTCATTATAAATCATAAAACTTATATACTTTGTTTCGAAGTTTGAAGAAAACAATGTGAGTTCAGAAAGTATAAGATAATGGAGAGGGTTATTTGAATAATATTTCTGCAACCTTTTCAACTGTTTGTTTTGGACAGTTCACTTGGACATATAGCCAAATAACACTTTAATTATTTTTCGGGTATTGGCCCATCTCTCACCACCACTATAACTCCTGTGTAGCCAGGATCCACAGCGGCGGCCATCGTAATGACTCTGAGCAGTGAAGCTAACTTGTCTTGGACCTGCAACGAATTTAATCAGAAGATGATAGAAGGAGTAGGAAAATCATGAATTTAACACTTTAATTAATCAACTTATTAATTTCTGCGCGTTAGTTAACACACATTAATAAAACTGAACTTAAAAAAAATAGAAATTAGAGTTTTTATAACACTGAAACTCTCCCATCACCTACAGACACGTATTATCTACCAATTTTAATAAGTCCTATTACTTATTTATTTTAATGAACAAGTATAACTTGAATGATACCATACGGTATTCTGTTTTTAAATATTCATAATGTTTTTACGGTGCAGGAAAAGTAGGTACGCACAAAATGTCAAAAAAGTTTTAATGTAATTTAGAAACGGCTTGGTTTAAATATTTTTAAAAGCTTTTTGTTAACTTGGATGTAACGATGTACCTATTTGTTTTTTTTTCTTTTTTTAGTTGGAGGAAATAACCAGATCCCCGTATGTGGGAGTTGAACCGCACTAAAACCTCCAACCGCTCACATTCAGCGTCCGAACCCCGGCTGAGGCCAGAATCCAGGACGGGGTTATGAGGGACGGCGCGACGCTTTACGCCCACGGCCTATTTTGTAAAGTTAAATAAAACCAATTTCTCAGTTTCCGAATGAGTTGAAACTTTATACACTTTTGATATAGCGTGGCAATGAAAGAATATGCTGGAGGATGGAGTCGGAAAGTAATAAAATTTCGGACATAGGAATCTTGATTAGCATTCTACTTATACGTGATAATGTCCGGGAATTATAAGCTTGTGCTAAAAATCTTAATTTTTTTTCTATTAAAACTTTGTAAGCCTAAGCATTTTTGTTTTTCCAGTAGGTAAAAGAACATAATTTTGTAAGTAGATTACATTAAGTCCAAATTTTTAACATTGTCAAAATCCAAAACGATTTTCACTTTATTTGATTTGATCGTAAAAATAAACCTAAATTTAAGCATCATTTATTCAGCAAAACATGAAAATGTTTTTAAATATTCATTCAAGTGTTTGAGAATATTCTTTACGAATGTAATATAATTTTTCAGAGCCTTCGTGACGGGTGTCACTGGAGTCACGGCAAAGATTTGCGCGGTTTCTCGACTGAATAATACAAGGAATGTTTTGTTGGAAAAACATTTTTAATATGAAAATGATTTAAAGTTAAACAGTTGAATAAAATCACAGAATAAGTAACTTAATGTTATACTAATATCTATCTATAGTATAAAATGAATGGCTAATTCGTTTTTTTAAATGTTTGTTGATGTTCTAGGACAGTTTTTACGGCAAAAAATTGAATAATTGTTGGAAAAAAAAAGGTTTAATCTTAATTGCTGTATTGGAAGAGGATAGGATAGGACTCAACGTGAATCAAAAGTGTAGACGACTAATATTTTAGTTTTGTGATTGACTTTCAAATCACCATTTTTATTCTTTAGAATGTATAAAGTGAAGAACAATAGGATACACGAATCTTGGATAACAAAATATAATATCTATTTGCCAAAAAATACATCTAAAGGAAACGAGTTTTTTTACCAAAATTACTCGCAAGCATTTCACGCAATTAAGCATTAATAATACAAAAGTGGTTTCCGCCCAACAACACGATTCCGCAAGGATGTAATTTAAAGACGTTGTGGCTTCAACCTTTTGTTATGATAATTGCATTCCCTGAAAGCGCCAATTTAGCAAAGGAGCCGAGAAATAGCTCCGTTGAGAACGTAACATCGCCTCAGGCCAACCGACTAACTGTAGAACAAAGCCGGACAACACAAGTACTTCAAAACTTAAGATAAGATGTGACTGACAGCTTTCTGCAAACTAGTACAAGGAACTTTGAAACAATTACGAAGAGATTTTGAGAAAATTCTGGATGGTAACATAGCTTCAGTGGTACTCTAGAGATTTAAGAGGTAACCATTTACTAACAGGTGGACCGTAGACTCGTTTATCTGTTATGTCAAAAACACAATAAGAAACTTATAAGTTGCGTAGACAGTTGCAAGAAGATCTTTTTGGTAGAGTGACTGTTCTTGCTGATTTTAATATATTATCTACTATCAAGTGTGTTGTTATTTAACCAAGCATCTCTCATGTACTATCGTGTGAATACTTATAATGATACAAGCAATAATGTGTGAAAACAGTATCAAGAACGACTATATTTAAGACTAGATAACCCGTGCCACTTCGTCAGCGTCACAAGAGTTAACAATATATATACCCTATAGATCTATAAATGAACTTTCCATAAACTGAAAAATTTGGAATCGGAGACAAACAAGCAATCAAACCTTTCCTCCTTATAATATTAGTATAGAAAAAGAAAATTAAAACTAAAACGAAGCACATAAAAATATTTTTAACCTGTAGCTTAAAATGATTCCACCATTTCAAATACAAGAGCACAACCGGAGAACGACGTGTTAAATAGCTCCTGGCTATTCGCATTCACTGCGGAAACATTCTGGCGTATTGGACGAGAGCAAATAGTATTTGTTTAACTTTGAATTAAATACCGTTGAAGCGTGAAAAAAGTGGGAATATGTACACCTTAAAGTATGTTTGTGTGTCTTTTGTTATTTTATTGATAACTAGCTGCTGCCTGTGACGTCGTCTGCGTGAACCCTATGACCCGTTTTTTTTCATTTTTCTCGGCAACTATTCGATTTTTCTCGCCGTAAAAACCATCCTTGAAATTCAAAGAACATTTTAAAAAAAGATTTGTCCAAATTGGTCCAGGATTTGTTGAGTTATGCGCTTACCAACACATTTTGAGATTCATTTTCAATACATAGTATAAAACAAAGTCGCTTTCGCTGTATGTCTGTATGTATGCTTAGATCTTTAAAACTACGCAACGGATTTTGATGCGGTTTTTTTTAATAGATAGAGTGATTCTTAAGGAAGGTTTGTATGTATAATAAATGCATAATATAGTAGAGAAACACTGATAAATTTAAAGGTTTCTAATGTGATGTCGTAAATAAGCACGTTTTTTGCGCTTATATTGCAAACGCTGGCTGAACCCTACGAGATAGACCAAAATAATTTACTACAGTATTGTTCACCTTAAAAAGTTCAACAAAAAAGTCCGCGATGGTATATGTCTATCTCTTAGGGATAACCCAGCATAACCATTTTTATTCTTTACTAAAAAATGGTTATTTACGAAGTGATTTTAAACAATACAGCATTAATGCTTATCCAATTAAGTACCTTAAATAAATTGTGCATTTATTATAGATCAATATGCTTTTTACAACATGTAATTTAAGTGAATATTACCGAAGATATTTCAAATTTAAAAAGCAGGGTCGTAGTTGTTTGTGCCGGGCGGCGCGTGCCTATATAGGCTACAATTTTTGAACCCCTTTGTAACGCAGACGAAGTTGCGCGGGTCATCTAGTTATATATAAGATGAATAATACTTAATAAATAAGTACTACTTTACTAAGATTGACTTCAAATAAATATAACATTTATTATTTGATAAAGATAAAGATTGAATTTTTGGAGCCTATAGACTATCTTATTTTTGTATTGGGTCAGCGCTCGGCTAAGCTCTAGGCCCCTGGAGGTGACTGAGCCCCTTTCTCGTACTGAGTTTTATCCTTAGCCTGGGTTTTGAGCGCGAACGGCATGAGATTCGACTCTCACGTACCCCACTGCGGGGCGGATGGAAGTTCGGAGAATTCTGTCCAAAAAAGTGCTAGACTCCGAATACTAGATTACCCAACCTCTTGGAGTTAAAAGTTTGAAGCCATCATTGTCATAATATTAAATTATAATAATTCCTTAAATTTTACTACAATGACCGGTCCGCGTTATTTGTATTCAAAAGGTTCCTGCAACCTTAATCAGATCACGTCATAATAAATACAATTTAATTACAATTCTCGGAGTACAAATCCATATTTTTACTATAAATAAAACAGCCTGTAAAATAAACACGTCTATCTGACGTCGGATAAAACCGATCTTTGTGTCAAACATTCAGATCCGACCCGGATGCGGATTAGGAGAATACTGACTACCTCTGTAGTCAGTTTTTTTTATATTTTATACAGATACTGTATATCATGTAATTATTGCAAATACTCATATCTAGTCTATTAAAGAATGGTTTATGATAATTATTATTTGTTTCCTTTTAATGTATACATTTCGGTGTATTTGTGGGTATTAGTATTACATCTCCAAAATCATATTATACAATTCTATGTACGTACAATAAATTTCACGATATAATATGAAAATTAAATGTTTAATTCAAACAAAGATCCCCAAATAAAAGTAAATTAAATTCAAAACAAAAACAGTCACTAGGGAAACTAACTTTTAATTCTCTTACCGTCCGATTTCCCCCTCAGTTGGGCCTAAAGCCATGGCGTCGTAATTTATTTGAGCAACTAATTTCCCATAGGTCTGCGCAGAATCGATAATGTCTTTAGATGTAATAAATCATTGCGCGGGAAACATCTGGTTACAATAGGATTTGCCGATAAGCTGGGCTGTGTGAGTGATACTGATATGAGTGTAATCTGAAACAATCGTTTGCAGTTAAAAAAATGTTTTGTTGAAATTTAAGTTAAGTATTGATTTGTTTCAGTTTTTCTGGTGATTTTTTTACAATGAAGCAACTATTTATAACTGAACGAATTTCAAAATTGTAGCTAGAAAGTGTACACCAAACAGCTTTGAGAACAAACACAAAAAAATATACCGATGTTACCTGCATTTCCAGTATAGATAATCATCTTAAGGCTCACCGGATAGCTAATGATTACCGTCACTCACTCACCAAAACACAAAAAGGTCTGACTAAATCCACCTGAAAACCCAATTGCAATAATCCAACACTCATTAATCATCGCTAAACCATACTAAAATTCAAATAATTAGCTCCAAAAATGACGGCCTTGTCCGTGAAATGAGCACCGTTCGATCACATTGTTTATTCAGATTATCTAGGCTTTAATGGTCTGATAATTGTCACTGTTATCTGCAATCGGTCAGTCGATACACAGCTTCGATACAGTACAGCTAAATTGTAAGATTCATGGGGAGCTTGCAAATAGCTCGACCGAATTTAGCTAGTAAAACGAGAACTTTGTCTACTGTTGCAAGGTAAGAAAAGTATTTGAGATTATCCGTTTGGTCTGATAAGTAGGTGACGAAAACTGGTGTTGTTTATACATTTTGTACTTCATGCGTGAACGACGTTTTCCTGTTTGTGATTTTCCTTTTCGTTGTTGTAAAGTGCAGTACTTTATTTTGCCTGTTACAATACAATGTTTAAGTCGTGGTGGCCGAGTGGTCGAAGCGCTTCCTTCCGTACGGGAGGTCGCGGGTTCAAATCCGGCCGGCTTGTACCTCTAAATCTAAAAATGTGAAACAGATTTATGTGTAATTTTTCACAACACCACTGACTATAAACGGTGAAGGAAAACATCGCGAGGAAACCTGCATATCGGAATAGGGTTCTAAAAATCCTTTGAAGATATGTGTAGTCCTCAATCCGCACTAGGCAAGCGTGGTGGACTATGCCTAATCCCTCTCCTGATGAGACCTGAGCCCAACAGTGGGCAGTAATGGGTTGGTACTGAATACAATGTTTATTTATATTAGAAATGTAAAAAAAATATAGTTAACCATAACTAGCTACTGCCCGTGATGTGCGTGAACATAATACAGCATCAAAAATACCCTAAAAATTAAGTAATCCATAAACTTTTATAAGTATTTAAGGTAGCGTGAAGACTTTGCCACATGCTTCGAGCTTTTACGTAGTTGTTATTGCGTCGTTATATTGCTATAGACGTAATAATCATAACAATTTATTAGCCGTTGTTGGAATTCACAGAATTAGATATTCTTGATTATTGAATATTGTCAAGCGATATAATTCAAACAAAATGAAATAAAAATCTAGTATGCATTGGAACTTGTTGAAAAATAGCTTTTAATTGAAACAATAGAGGACTACGTATTTCACAACTAAAACTTAGCACCTAAAATTTCATGGGATGAAGGTTTTGAAAAAAATACATGATTTTGATAAAATTAGATTCTCCTTGCCAAAAACAGTAGGACACTTTAATTATTATTTAGTGAATCTGAATCCTCGTATTAATAAAAAAATAATTATCCAATACGGTCGAGTCCTCTCAAAGTTCATATGTAGATTCCAAAGAATTTTAATGATACAATTTTAACTTTTAGTAAAACATCATGCAGCAGAGGATGGCTCCGTGTGGTGATGCAAACTGTTTTTGCTATAATCACAGTAACCAGCTTCATCTTAATAGTTTTGATGGCGATGCATAACTCCTCATTGTTTCCTGTAGGGAGACCTGAACTCAACTCTAGATGCCAAATTAAGAATTGCAGGGTTGTTTGTAGAGATGTCACTTATCTTATTGACTATGGAGATTTAATTGCTTCAGCAGCTGCTGTAAGTAAAGTAAAATTACACCTATATTTCATTATCATCAGCATCACCATCAACAGGACGTAAACGTCCATTGCTGGACATAGACCTCTGTCAAACTTAGCCATAATGCCCGGTACACTATATTTATTTGTTGGGACATATTTTTATATCAATCATGAAAAAACTATGATGAACACGGTATGATATATATAGATGACTATATATTTGTAATATTGTCATTTCAGCCCATACATTTCAGACCATAATTATTCCCCCAAGCGTCTGCTATCTCATTTATAATTCATTTCTTACAGGAAGCTGATACAAACTGTCCAAGAATAAGCCTCGTCCTCAAAAATTTTATGTTTAAAAACTCAACCATGCCAAAACACTGGTTATCGAACATTCGTTCAAATATAGAAGAACTTGCTATAATACGGGGCAACCTCATGCACATCCCAGCGGACGCATTCCGTAGCCATTTCGCCAGGAACATAAGCACCATTACATTACAAAGTCTGACTCTCAGAAAATGGGAAGCGCACAGTCTTGTAGGTTTGGCTAATTTGGGCAAACTTTATATACGAGACTGTTTCATTTTTAATGTTCAAAGAAGAATTCTGAGAGATGTAGTCGATTCTTTACAGATATTAACTATCACCCAAAGCGGTTTCTGGCATCCAGTCAATATTACAGGAACGACAGACTTAACCAAATTGATTATTGTCGATTTTTCTTTTAATCACTTCAGTGATCACCTTAATAGTGATAGTTTTAAAGGTCTTGTTAATTGTAGGGTGTTATATTTAAACTATTGTAAAATTACAAGCATTGGCCCAAATACTTTCGATCCTTTACTTAACATAGAAACCATTTATCTAAATAATAATCAGCTAGTAACTGTACCTTCCCAGTTATTTGACACAATGCAGATAATACGACCAACTGTGCGTGTAAATTTACAGAATAATCTTTGGTATTGTGCCTGTTCGGATAAAAGTCTTAGAGCATTGGCGAATAGTGAGATTTTGATTGGCAACCCAATTTGCTATCACCCAGAAGATGCCAGAGGACTTACATTTTCAGATTTGTTTGATACTTGTCCCTATGCAAATCAGTCACGTGTGTACGATATAGCATATCTAGACAGCTCCGTAGTTAACTACAGTTTTGCTTACGTTAGTGGATCTTGTTTTGAAGAAGCAAACATGTTAAGAAACTTTACGCTAGGATCAGTTCAGTCTCCAGTGAATAGTCGTACGTGTTTGTCCAGCGATTTCAAAGATATTCAAACATTAATATCCAATGACTCCGTAGTTCAGAATAGAAAAGAAAACAATTGGTTAAAGCTGAAGTTCTTTATAAAAACAGAACAGTATTCGGTAGTGCAAATAGATTCATCGCGTGTCACTGGATATGGCTTGTTGTGGTATCAATCGACTTGTCCAAACGAGGCCTATTGTTTGAACATATTACCGAACTTTCTACGAGTCTACAACATAAACTTTACAGCTCGCTACACTTTCTGTCCCATAGTACTGAACAAGGCGCTTGTTGAAGTGGAAAATTGCGTAACCTATGATCTATCGACGTATAATTTCGACTCAGGTCATACTAACGTTCAAATAATGTTTTATGCTTTAACAGCGATTGTGTGTTTGGTATTTGGTGCGCTCTGTGTTTATGCAGTGATACGTAAGAACCCAGCTCTTCTTAAAGGCAGCAAACGACTTTTGTTTGTCAAACATCAAAGCGTTGATGCGCTGGTTTTACCTCCGAAAATACCATTGAGAAATTGCATGTCAACCATTGAAGAATCAAATAAATTCAATAACGAAATTTTCACAGTAGAAGATAATAAAAATGACACATTGAAATCTTATAAGAGTAGTATTAGCTGTACCCCTAGTTATGTATCGGCTCTTGAACCAACTGAAGATCAGCTTGCGGGTTGGCGCATTGCTCACCATTTTAATGATGATCTGAGTATCTCTAATTCATCACTGACAACTGGATTATGTCACAATGATTCTTTCCGTTATTATTCGTTAAATTCTATTAAAGAACCTTGAAGTAAAATAAATACAATTTTGAGCAAACTAAAATACCTATTTCATCAAATAATCTTTAAATACCATTCAGATACTAATTCAATATGAATGGACTTACTTACATGTGAAGCATCAAATATTATTTACATTAAAATTATACAGGGTGATTTCTTAGTGAGGGTACATATTGAAGGTCATGGTAGCTGATGGTTATATACGACCAGTAAAAATATTATTACCAAAGAATATGGCTTAATGCCTTAGTAATCGCAACTTAAAAATATCTAAAATTCTTGCAAAATGATGGTTTTTCGACAGCTGATGGGTGTGGCGGAAGTGTGGGGTGCGCGAGATCACTAGAGGTCATTAGTGAACACTCTTTTAGCCGAAATTGTTTATGTTTGAGGTAGATTTGTCGAATTTAGATTTTAAAAAAAAAAAAAATTGTAATTTTACCTATTTTTTGTAATATTCCGTATTAGAACAGAGTACTCATCACCCTCCTGCAATATGTACCCTCTCTAACAAATCACCCTGTATCGTCCAAAAACAAAAAATTCGGAAGAAACACACTTTTTTTTTTTTTTTTTTTTTTTTTTTTTTTTTTTTGACGGGAGGAAATCGCCGGACTACCACTCGCCCCGCGAGTGGGGTATGTGGGTGTCGAACCGCACTAAAACCTCCCGCCAATCACGCTCGACATCCGATGATGTAGGGGTGACAGGACGCGTTCGCGATTGTCGCTCACGTATCGCCCCGTCACCCCCGGACGTCGAACCGGCAGCCGTCGGTGAGAACGACCACCGGCTCACTCGGTAGACGGACCTTACAGTCCGCCGAGATGGGGCCGTGTGTTGGAGGGTCTCCCTCGGCTCAGGCCGGCCCAGGACCAGCCCGGGTCGGGGAGCACGGCTTGCCATCCCCCGGATAGATGGCACGGAGGGTGCGCGCTGATGCCTAGCGCAGCACCCCTCGGGTCCGGTGTTGTTGGACCCGGTACTCTTAGGGGGCCAGATCCCGGGACATCTCCCGAGGCCGGCCCCCTGCTCGACGTCGGCGGCGGCGGGGTCGGTCGGGGAGGGAAGAGCTCTCCCTCTCCCGTCCCGCCGCCTCCTTCTGCGAGATGGTGGACTCGCAGAAGTCGAGCATAGCTTTCCAGGACTCGTCGTCGTCGAGCATCGATGCCACGACGCCCGGCAACGACAAGTCCCGTCCTACTTGTGCGACCAGGACACGGCGCTGCTCCTCCCATGCGGGGCAGACAGCGAGCGTATGCTCTGCCGTGTCCAGGTCGCTTGTGCAATGATGGCACCTCGTCGTCGGCTCGACCTGTATCCGATGCAGGTACTTCCCGAAGCAACCATGCCCGGTCAGCACCTGCACCAGACGAAAGGTGAGACGTCCCTCGCCGCGACTCACCCAGTCCTCCAGGACAGGGCGAATCGCCTCGACGGTCCTTAGACCCCAGCTGGGGTTGGCCAAGCGCCTTGACCAAGCCTCCAGCACGGACCGCCGAGATTGGGCCTTCCGGTCCCGTACCGCGGCTCTGAGGGGACGCACAACGCCCAGAGCACGGAGGTCGCAACGCCAACGATAGTCGTCGGCGAGCGCCTCCGCCTCTAGATCCCAGGGCGGCGTCCCCGCCAGCACGCACGCCGCCTCGAAGGAGACGGTGCGGTATCCGCGGATGACCCTGATAGCTACGACGCGCTGCGGCCGGTGCAGGAGCCGGACAACGGTTGCTGTCCGGTTTCCCGGTCCGGCCCAAACGGGCGCGCCGTACAGGGCCATCGAACGCACCACCCCCGCGTAGAGGCGGCGCACGACACGGTTTGGTCCCCCGACATTCGGAAGCAACCGGCTCAGTGCGCCGGCTGTCCTCATCAATCGGGGGACGAGTTCCGTAAAGTGGGCCCGGAAGGTCCAACGGCTGTCCAGTATGAGGCCGAGGTACTTCAATCGCACCCCGACCTCTATTGGGACGCCTCCTACCACGATCTGGGCCCCTGCAGGTGGCGTCACCCGAGCCCTGTGGAACCACAGGGCCTGGGATTTATTGAGCGCCACAGCGAGGCCCAATCTCCTAATGCGACCGACGACGAGGGCCACCCCCGCTGTGGCGAGACGGGTAGCCTCTCTAAAGTCTTGCCCCCGGGCCATGACCAACGTGTCATCAGCATAACAAATTACGCTCAGGCCCGGGAGCAGGGCGCCTCTCAGCACCCAGTCGTACCCGACATTCCAAAGGAGGGGTCCGAGGACCGACCCCTGAGGAACCCCGCATACGACCGGAAACCGGTACACAGTCCCATCGTGCCCAGTGCACACTACCGACCTGGCCTCCAAGTAGGAGCCGACCAGCCGGCGGAGGTAGGGGGGAACTCCATGTCTCTCGAGTGCCCCCCCTATCACGGACCAGGGCAAGGTGTTGAATGCGTTGGCGATGTCCAGCGACACCGCCAAGGCCACCCCGCCCTGTGATATGGCTTCATTTGAGAGGGTTCGCACGCGAAGGATCGCGTCCACGGTTGAGCGGCCCTCTCTGAAGCCGTACTGCTCCGCCGACAGGTCGGGTCCAACCCCGACCAGGTGCTGGACGATGCGGGCAGCCAGAATGCGTTCCAGCAATTTGCCCACCTCGTCCAGCAGCACGATAGGACGGTAACCGGCGGCTGTATCCGCCGGGCGCCCCTCCTTCCTGAGAAGGACAAGTCTACCCTCTCGCCACAGCGAGGGAAACCGTCCCGACTCGAGGCAAGAGTCGTAAAGCCTCAAGAGTCGGTCCCCTAGGGCATTGATGGCCAAGGCCAGGACCCGGCCATGGATGCCGTCCGGTCCGGGTGCCGTGTCTTTGGCACTCATCCTGACTACGGCCACGCGGAGCTCCTCCCCGGTGATGTGAGGCACCTCAGCAGGGGCCTCGCCGCCGGCGTCATCCGGCGGCTCACCCATAGCAGGCGGGATAAATCCCTCCTGCTCCTGCGGGAACAGTGCCGTAACAATGTCCCGCAGCTGCTGAGGCGGTAGACGCTCGGTTATGGGGGGCGCCCATGGGCGCACCTTGCCGCGCACCATCTTGTATGGGCGCCCCCAAGGGTCTTCCTCGAGCGTCTCTAAAAGGCGCTCCGCGTGCTGTTCCTTGGCCATCTTGATGGCCAGCCGCATGGCTCCCTTCGCCTCTTTGTATAAGCCATGCAGCCGGGCCTCCTCCTCCGCGAAGGCAACGGGATCGTTGCGACGCGGAAGGCGGCGACGGCGGTGTCGAGCGCACTGGCGCCTCGCCCGGACGCATACAGTTCTAAGCTGCGCTATCTCGGGCGACCACCAGTACGTCGACTTCGTGGGAGACCAAGGGCCGATCCGGGGCATCGAAGCGTCGCTAATGCGACGCATCGCGTCCCGGAGCCAGAGCGCCTCGGTCTCCACGTCCACTGGGTATGGACGCATGGGCGTCCACGCCGCCACCGTAGAGGCTTCCATCAAGAGCTCCTTGTTCAGGAGCTTCAATGCCCACCTGGGGAATGACCGGGACGTACTCCCGCGGGCGTCCGCAACCGGTGCGGGGACGGAAAGATCGTACCGAATATATCGGTGATCTGACAACGATTCCGCCCCCACCAACACTCTCCAGCCGCGGATGCGATCCGCGATGGCAGAGCTCGCGAACGTAACGTCCACGATGGACTCGCCCTGCCATCGCACGCAAGTCGCAACCGAACCCCTGTTGAGTACACAGAGGCCAGTCGCGACCGCCCACTCCTCCAGCAGCCTACCGCGAATTGTAGAGCGGGGGGAGCCCCAAGCGACAGATTTCGCATTGAGGTCCCCCGCGAGTATCACTGGACGGGGGGCGAGGCGGTGAGTAATCGCCTCGAGCCCGTCCAGGAACTGCTCAAACTCGACGGTAGGCCGGTTTGGAGAGAAATACGCCCCGATCACGACGGTGTCCCAAATCGATACCGCGACGAACCCAGAACCCTTAGCCACCATTACCAAGGGCGGGACCGCCGCGGCTCTCCTAACATGTATGGCCGCCAAGCCGCAATCGTCCCCAAACCAACAATCGTCGGCTGGGGGAACGAAGTACGGCTCGGCGACCACGGCCACGTCAATTGACCACTCCGCCATGCTCTGGAGCAACATGTCCTGAGCCCTGACGGAGCGGTTCAAGTTACCTTGGAGGAGGCGAAGGGTGCGGTCCATTAAGGTCGAACCACATCCATCGCCTCCCCCCTTCCTCCATCGCCCCCGCTATCGGGCGCCTGTGACGCCACAGCGGGGGCCGAAACGCCGGCCGGTGCTCCTCCGGCCGACTTCTTCTTTAGGCGCCGCTTTTGTTTGCGGCGCCTGTTTCGCTCCGTGTTGGAGCCGGACGGGGAGCAAGCTTTGCCCCCCGCCCGGTGATCAGCCTTGCGCCCGGCCGCCGCGCACAGAGCACAGTGCGGTGCAGCCGAGCACACGGCCGCCTTGTGTCCAGGTTGACCGCAGCGGAAGCAAAGTTCCCTGCGGTCAACCGTACTCGTGCACCTGGCGATGCTGTGTCCAGTGCCGAAGCACCGGAGGCACCGCCAGGCGCGCGACTCCAGCAGGCGCACATGGGCCGCAATCCAGCCCACGCGCAACCTGCCAGGGTGTCCAGCCGGTCGTCCCGGCGGGGGAGTGGCCAAGGAGGTGGCCGTCTCTACAGGGCATCGCGCCCACGCCGATCTGGCCCCGGAGTAGCCGGTGCGAAGCTCGCCCACGACGATGTTCTCCGGGGCACATCCGCCCTGGGCAGCGATAGCCGCTGCCACCTCCTCTTTGGTGGCGCAGTCGTCCAGACCGGTGATTCTGACCTCCGCCATCTTCACCGGCCTGTGGACGCGCACCACCTCCTCCGGCCAGACCGCCCGGAGGCCCGCCATCAGGAGGTCCGCGATGCCGGAGCTATCGGCACCGGGACACTCCAGCAGACGAGCCCCGTTGGCGGTCGTCCGGAAGCGGAGGCCCTCCCCCGCTCCTATTTCCCCTAAGTCGATGGCCGCGCGCGCCTGGGCCATGACGTTGGGGTACGTCATGCCCTTTTCCTCGCCGGCTGGCAGCAGTGTGACCACCACTGCAGCCGACTTCGGCGCGCGCGGGCCCTTCTTCTTGGGCTTCTTCTTCTTTTTGGCGGCCGGTGCTCGACCCTCCTGGGGAGCAGCCACGGCCGCCGTGGTCGTAGTCCAGTTGGTGGGGGTGGCGGGCGCTCTACCCCTCTGGGGAGCTTCCGCCACCGCCCGCGTCGCAGTCCGGTTGGTGGGGGTGGCAAGCGCTCGACCCCTCTGGGGAGCTTCTGCCACCGCCCGCGTCTTCGCCTGTGAGGGAGGGGCTGCAGCCCCTCCAGATGGTGAGGCCTCCGCCGCCATCGAAGGGGCCGCAACCCTGGCCCTTTTGTTGCCCCGCCGCACTACCTCCGTCCAGGCGTCGTCCATATTGGACGGCGCTGGCGGCAGCGGACGGGGCTTCGGTGCTGGGGCACCAGCACCACGTCCCTTTGGGGTTGGCCCTGCAGGGGCCCGACGGGCCGACTGGCGAGTGGTGGGGCGCGACGGGGTGACGGAAAGTGGCGCTGCTGATGCAGCACCACGCAGGGCAGCGATTTCTGCCCTGAGTTCGGCAATCTCTTTGCCGAACTCTTCCATCAGCTCCCGTCTGATGCGCCCCTCCACCTCAGTCGTCTCTCGTATCCCCGCCCTTGTGCGGGGCGAGGGGTGGCGTCTGGGTCTTGTCGCCTCAGAAGGAGGCCTGGCCGGCTGTTCGTCTGTGGTTGGAGCGGGAGGAGTCCGATGCGCGGCCGCATCCCCCGTCCGAGCGGTCAGTGGTGGCGTGCGCCGCTCCCTCCTCGGCGAGCGCGATGACTCCTTCCTCTCCAGCGCCGCCAGCCTCGCCTTGAGGCCGGCGATCTCCCTCTCTTGTCGAGCAATCTCCGCTCGAGACCGCCCAACCTCGCCCTCCAGCGCCGATGCTCGGCTGATGGCCGCCGAGTACACCGGCACCAGATTCTTGACATCGGTTGCGATCTTCCGCAACCGCTGCCCCTCCGCCTTTGCGCCTCTTCCCGAGACCCGGCCGGACGCGTAAAGCGCCCTGCGCCCCAGGCTCTCGAGAACGAAGGTGGGACTCTCAGAGAGCTCCCCTCCGCTCAGCGGAACCGAGGTCGCAGACGCCGCCGATGGTGTTGGCGAGTCACGGCCGGACCCGGTATTGCCGCTCTTAGCGGCCAGCCTCTCGGAGCGTCTCGTCCTCTGCGGCCTCTCACCGCCAGAGGACGATCCACTCCCCGAGGTCCTCCGCGCAACGGATTTCCGTTTGCGGAGGACCCTCCCCGCTTTCCCGGAGCCGACGTCGCTTGCCAGCGACATCGAGCTCCCACTCCTAGATTCGACGGGTTTTCCGCTGCCCGTCGCACAGCCCCCTTCGGAAGAAACACACTTAACGAAAAAATCTTTTTTTGAGCTCAACATTTTAATATACCTAAGTACACTATATTTTTGTGAAACATCTTTTAACTAATAATACTTCAGTGCTTTGTTATGTTCGAAGAATATTTCCTTCTCAACATTCCGACATAAATTCCCTTTGGCAATTTGTCTATCAGTGAAGATTCAATAGTGATATTAATCCGACTCGAACTGATTTATCACAGCCGTGTGCGGTTACTACGAATAGACGTTCGTCTGAATTTGTCATCGTCATACCACTGATTCACTCTCATATAGTTGTTTTTGATTGCTACACAGAACATGCATTGTCTCGGCTATTGGCTAGATTTATTTTTGTTCTTCAAATCGACTGTAGGACGGAATCAATTAACGTAGCTGTCTATAGTGTAATAAATATATCAATTTTATTGGACCGTGTCTTCGGATTTCATTTGTTTTTGTAATAAATTTGGTTTAATTAGTGTGCGTTTCATTTGTGTACTTTGTTGTGTTTTGTACTTTAATTCCTTACTGTTTTTAAACTGTCCCTTATTCTTAATTTAGTTAGCTTGTTGGTCTTTCAGATCGAGATTTTTTCGAACTGATTTCGTAGGTATATTAATTAGTATTCTTTAGTTCAAATAACACGTTTTTTTAGTTGTTTATATCTTGAATAAAAATTAGGTAATTTAAGACAATAGGTACCTTCTGTATTAATTCTTAAGAGGACATCATCACTAAAAATAAACATCCAGATGTTTTAACTTTTATTTACTTTTGTTATACTTGTAATCAAACTCCAATCAAAAATACATAATTAGAAACAAACGACAAACGAATTACATTTAATTACAATGCATGTACAGTGCATTTCGTTGACAACAGTGTAAGGCCAACAATAGTATGCAACGGGTTAGAATCTGGCATCAACCCTTTTCCGGTCAGAACAATGCACTTGGCAGTGACATTGCGGTTTGCAACAAGTGTGAAATTAATTAATAAGATAGATTGTAGACAATCACTTTGAATTTCATTGAAGTTATATAAAATCATTAATTGTTCGTGGCAATGAACTGATGCATGTAATTTATCAGGGTTATGTGAACAAGGAACAATCTATTTATTGAACGTGTGTTTGTAGCATATTTAATTTTAGTAATGTTTAAAAGATAATTACGATTATTAAAAGTTATTATACCTTTGAACAGTGGCGTGCATGTATATTTAAGTCAGGGTATGCATATAAATCTGAGTAATTTTCCACATATTCATGTCCTATATAATCAATTTAATTTAACTTTCACGCTAAATGTGTGCCAATAATAGTAATAAAAAGTGTATTTTGATAAAATATACAACTTTTAATAGTTTTTTGTTACAATTTTTTAAGCAAATTTGAATTGATAGGGTATGCAGTGTGTATTTGCTTGTATGAACTGCACGCCGCTGCCTTTGAAGTAATAAAAGTGTAATTTTATACCTACTTGAAGAACTTTATATTATAGATTCTGATTTTAACAAAATTATTTTAATTACATCATTTAAAATATATATTATAAGAGATCATGGCCCGAGTCCTAAGTATGTAATAATTTGCTTTCTTGATTATTTGTTCTGAAAATAGAAGAATCGCATAATCAAATAACATAACAAAATAAGTTCGAGTATTCAAAAATATTGGAAAAACTAAACAATTACTAAAAATTGTGTAACGAACCAATCTTATAATATGCTTGTAAGAAAATCTGAAATAATCCTTAAAAAGAATCGAAATATCGTACAAAAACGTGTATTTCTGCTTATCTAACATCTGAAATCCGTCACATGAACAACGATATTAAAATTAATCTAAAATATTCTGCTTGAACAACTTCGCATTATTACGAAGCACGTCAAGACCTGTCTCTTTAGAAAATGACTTCCTCATATTTCACAAGAAAACTTATGTTACTTGAGACTTTTTTGGCAGTTCCATTATTGTTTTACAACCGTTTATCGTGATATATTTGGTTTGTTTTCGCTTTCAATATACGATACGTTGTCACGAGATTTCTGATGTATTTTAAGCTTGTATAGTCGGTTATAGTTCATTGTATTTATTAATAGAACTTTTAAACTAGGTCTAACTAAATTGTAATTTTAGGCAAGTTGATGGGGCAGATTTAAATTAGGTTAGGCTAGGTTAGCAAGTGGTCACCATCACTCATGGACCTCTACGATGTTAAAGAACACTGCGGGGCCATTATCTACAATTTACGTTTAAGTACTCTCCTTAAGGCTTGTTTTCAAAGGTATTTTAAAACGTGGTATTTCTACATTCCAAAGAATTTACCGGATTTCAACCACGGGTACTAATACGGATAATGAGTGTAATTTTGAATATAAAAGTAAAATAAAGTTTCTTAATTAGCATTCCAGTTTTCAGTCTGACTGAAACTATTTAGTTTCCAGTGAGGGACGGAGCGATGTCCTATACATTGACAAGTTAGCACCGTGTACAGCGCTATAGGATTATCGGATTATCCGAGAGTTAATTTCATTGGTAATTAACAATTGGAACTACGAACTGTATGTGTTTAATAAACCTTAAAACACGTAAAATACAAATAGTGATACAAATAGGAAAGTCATTTAAGAAACAAAAGTCATGTAACGTGACATATGTATCTTTTCATCACTTCTACAGACGTATTTAATATATTTCTAAGTAAACAGTTTAGGTAAGCTACTATGAATTAACTTTGAAACAAGAACCAAATGAAAATTCTGAACAATTGCTTACTCTACTTAACTCATCATTATCAGCTTGTTGCACATAGGCCTCCCCTAAACCTCACCACAATGGTTGGTCCTGCGCTGTACTCAGTGAATCTTATAACAATAATATATGCATACTCCAGTGACGAAGTGTCTATACAAGCCCTTCATTCTATTTGTACGTACAATAAACTACACTAAGAATATCTTTAATGACGAACTATTGAAAATTTTAAAGATCTATATAGATTGGCTTCCCTCTTTTAAAACCATACTCTTCAACACTGGTATACTCGTATACCTTATTATCACACCAAGAATCACAAGTACTATTCTCGTTACTAGATAACGTACAATCAGTATTATGGTACGAGTCATTAAACAGTATCTGGCAGTTGGCAGCGACGGTGAACCGCAGACGGCGGATATTAATGACTGCGGTGGACACCTGCCCTTTTCTCGACCACCTCGAACTATCAATGTTACTAGTACACATTTTTCTTTTTTTAGTATGGGAAATGCCAGTATTTTTTATTTAAATCTCTGATTAAATTGCATTATGAAACTATGCTGAAAATAGCCTGCTGTATTGGTATCTGCAGAGTTGAAGTCCTTTTGACTTACAATGTGTTTTTTTTTGGAACGAAGTTCCTTATTGCGCGTTATCGAAAGGGGGCTAGACGGAAATTCTTATGAAAAAGTTGTCACGACACTTTTTTTGTTTTAAATGATTATCACTAGATGGCGCTGTAATTAAAATATTTTAAAACAATTCCTTATTTTGTTTTATATGATTAATGCTAGATGGCGCTGTGATCAAAATATTTTATTTATTATTTTAAGTTATAATAATTAGTTTAAACTAACTTTAAAAGAATAAAATTTTATTACAATTCCCTCACTAATTAATCGAAAGGAACTTCGTTCCATCCGGGTGTCCCTTGACACCTCTCAAGTTTTTTTTTTGCTTTTGTTTCGTTCTGTTTGTAGTTAGCAACAGACTTTAACAGATATATTAAAATAGTTTCACTTGGTGCCAGTTGTTAAATAAGTGCTATAAAATTGCTAAGAACTCCAGTCAAACTAAAGGGCGATCTAATAATGATTATTTTCTTCGTAAAATATCTGTTTCCATATTTATACTAACGATATCTTTAAACTTTTTAATTTGCGTATAAATGAGAAATTATTAAGAAAATATAAATTACTTCGTACTATGAACTGGAAGCTATCAATTAAATTCTCTTTTTTCAATATTCGACCTTTATTTTTATATAATCAATATATGTCATTAAAATGAAACAGAGATTTCATGAAAATATAACCTGCTCTTTCGTTCAGTGTACACGTTTCATAAAGTGTTATTAATTTAGTTGAAAATTATAAAACAACTCATATAAAATAAATATAAATTTAAATGTAAATTGATTGACGCCTTATCGCTTTTCTTTTATACAGGTTTTAATTATATAAAACCATAGTGTGTGAGTAGGATGAATTATAGTAGGTAGAAGGTGACCCACATCCTCGAAAATGAAGGTACTATGTTTTTGCAAAAGTTTTGAATGTGTCTTTCTTGTTACACTTTCTTAATTTGTATAAAAGTACAAGAACAAGTTTAGTAGACAAATTAAGCACCGGGTATAAATTAGAACCTCCGGAAAAGCAGAGGAACAGACCACAAAAATAAACCGACTTGTAAAACAGTGACAACCACGTGTACTTCCACTTTTCATTAAAAATGGCAACTACCCAAAAGTGCAAATGCAACAATTTAATTAACCAATTAGTTTGTCAAATAATCATTTGGACGTATTTGGCACGGAGGGTCGATGTACCTACATCACGACCTTACCAAAGCTGTTTAAAAGCGTCTTCTGAGTTATGATACCGATAAGCTGATCCGTAAACGGAGTCAACCTGGCTGGCTTCTTAGCGGCGGTCAGGTCAGTCGCTCACTACATCCAGTTAGAAGGACTTGTCTTCCTAGCTGTCTGGTTCGCGATCGTTTACGGACTCAGTCAGTTTTTCTGAGAGCGACTCTTTTGTGCCATCGAAATGGTGAGTGGATTCACAGCTTATAAGTTGAAGTGGTTTTGGATTTTGTGAACTCGTCTTAGAACTGCTAAAGGATTATGGTCTGAATTTAAAAGTTTGAATTAATCGATTTATATTTTTGGATACTCTTCGCAAATTTGGTCAGTGTAGTAGTTCAAAGTAGTGTACTTTAAGGATTGGTTCTAAGTGGCTTATTCTTACCTTCTTAGCTCTTGCCAGAATCAATTTCTATTTTGAGTCACAGTAAAATATTTCAACTATTCCGAATAATTTACATTAATTAAAACGTTGATTTTTCAGGAGGAACTCGACAAGGAACAAATTGCCAGTGAGTGTTTTATTCAATGTGTGCCTGTGAAAATAAACTTCATATTGTGAAAGTTCTTCATTTTCCAAATACTGCAAATATATTTGATAAATGACGATGAAAAAGTTTTCAGTTTTATCGAGTGTATCTTACCGAGGAACATTGTTTTTAGTGTGTGTTAAGTTGTATCTTTGTGTGTGTGTGTTTTTTTATTGCCATGTAGGCAGACGAGCCAACGGGCCACCTGATTGTAAGTGGTCACCGTTGCTCATGAACCTCTGCAATGTCAGGGGACACTGAGGGGTCGCTACCTACGACCTAACTTTAAGGACCCTCCTCAAGCCTCGTGTGTTCAAGTAGTACTTGTAAATTCTCAGACAACACCGCTCATCAACACTACCTATTTCGTACAACGGAATTTAACTATAGGTGTGATTCATATTAACAATAATTCTAAAACAGTAGTGGCATAAAAGTGACACGTATTGAAAAGGATAATTCGAATTATCAGTAAAATAAGTTCTCGACAGTATTCTTCTCAATAGAAGCTCTAAGATGATTGATCCCTTGTTTCTACCTCAATGATGAGCACTTACTCGTAATTTTCAGCTAGACTTATAATAACACATATATATGGTTTCATATCCTTTATAGTATGTACTTAAAAGTTAAGAGATATTACTAAGGAGATTACTCTCGAAAAGCCATTTGTGATTGCACGTTAAAACTGAAAATATTAAAGGAGAATATAAAAGACATCTTTAGTGTGAGAGAAATGAACTATTATTTATTTTAGCTACTTAGTGATAAGTTAAGTTTTTATAAAATATAGTTCTGATATTACATTGAATATCTGAGGTATATTAGTACAAGATGATTCATTTGTAAATTTTTATGTGATTCAACACGTGTTCATCATGCCAAAGGCTTATCATGCATGGAGAAATGAAAACATACTAATACGCTAATAATGGTGCAGGTGAGCTTGTCATGGCTTTACAACTAAGTTGAATACGTTTAAATTAAAATAACGGGTAGTTCCTGGATGTTTTTGGTACATGTTAACTTTTTCATGCCATGGTATTGCTATTGTTCATGAGCAAAAACAACCATTAATCGTCAGGTTTGTTTGTGAATAAAAAATGCAGATTCTATAAAACTGTTGGGCTTTATAAATTTATTCCCCCAACAATATCGGGGGCGTTATTAAACGTAATATTCGCCTTTCATACTACGTCCCACTCGTTATTGATCCTTTCGTGTCGCATACTTCATTATTAACCTTTTCTAAATTCAATGGCTTGCTAGTAAGGTATCTATAATTTCTAGTCTCTATTTGAGTTGACTTTATTTCATCTTCTATTTTTACAATAATTATATCATCGAGATAAAGAGAATATAAATAGGCCGAATATACTCAAAACACTTATTATTCCAGTTTTAAGGAAAGCCTTCGAAGCCTTCGACCATGAGAAGAAGGGATGTATCGGTACCGTGATGGTTGGTACTATCCTTGGCATGTTGGGACATAACGTTACTGATGACATGCTGAAGGAGATCATTCAGGAAGTCGATGTTGACGGTAAGGCTTATGAAACAGAAGATTATAGTAACAGCTAAACATTATTAATCAAATTAAAAACTCTTTTTGAAAGAATGAAAAGAAAAGATAAGAAATAAAGTTTAAAAATGTGGTGGATTTAGAAATGAATTTGATCTACTAGAAAGACAAATGGGATTTTTCACTTGAAAGAGTACAGTTAAATTGGAATCTATTTATTATAAAGTAACTTTCGTTAAAATATTTTAGAAAACGTTGCACCAAAAGAGTAAACATCAAACCAAAATTAATTGAAACATACTCGTAATCATTCTTAAATATTTTGTGTGTCATCATTTTAGGATCCGGTGAGCTGGAGTTCGAAGAGTTCGTTACACTAGCATCAAGGTTTATGGTAGAGGAGGATGCAGAAGCTATGCAACAAGAATTAAAAGAAGCATTCCGGTTATATGACAAAGAAGGTTTGTAATTTTTTTTAATTATATCGCACGCACTCCAAAAATTTTTGCCCTATAAGTAGGCCAATAAGCCCAGTATTAAAAATAATACAAAAAATAGTTCAATGATTCTTGTATGTAAAAGATATTCAGTTAAATGGTAAAATATATTTAGGTATATTCAAAAACACAAATAGATGGAACGACATAATTAAAAATATTTAAAAAAAACTTGAGAGGTGTCATGGGACACGCGAATAGAACGAAGTTCCTTTCGATTAAAATATATCTTATAATTTTTTTCCTAACGTAACGCGCGATAAAGAACGTGTTTTAAAAGATTTTGATCACAGCGCCATATAGCGATAATCGTCTAAAACAAAAATAAGGAACGTGATTTAAAAGATTTTGATCACAGCGCCATCTAGCGATAATCATCTAAAACAAAAAAAGTGTCGTGATAACTTTTCGTAAGAATTTTTTCCGTCTAGCCCCCTTTCACAACGCGCGATAATGAACTTCGTTCCAAAAAAAAAGTAAATCAGTTAAGCTCAAATCAACGGCTGCATGGCTTGTACAAGGAGGCGAGGGGAGCCATGCGGCTGGCCATCAAGATGGCCAAGGAGCAGCACACGGAGCGCCTTTTGGAGACGCTCGATGACGACCCTTGGGGGCGCCCATACAAGATGGTGCGCGGCAAGGTGCGCCCATGGGTGCCCCCCATAACCGAGCGTCTACCGCCTCAGCAGCTGCGGGACATTGTCACGACATTGTTCCCGCAGGAGCAGGAGGGATTTATCCCCCCTGCTATGGGTGAGCCGCCGGAGGATACTGGCGGCGAGGCCCCTGCTGAGGTTCCCCACATCACCGGGGAGGAGCTTCGTGTGGCCGTAGTCAGGATGAGTGCTAAAGACACGGCACCCGGCCCGGATGGCATCCATGGCCGGGTCCTGGCCTTGGCCCTCAATGCCCTAGGGGACCGACTCTTGAGGCTTTACGATTCTTGCCTCGAGTCGGGACGGTTTCCCTCGCTGTGGCGAGAGGGTAGACTCGTCCTTCTCAGGAAGGAGGGGCGCCCGGCGGATACAGCCGCCGGTTACCGTCCTATCGTGCTGCTGGACGAGGTGGGCAAATTGCTGGAACGCATTCTGGCTGCCCGCATCGTCCAGCACCTGGTCGGGGTGGGACCCGACCTGTCGGCGGAGCAGTACGGCTTCAGAGAGGGCCGCTCAACCGTGGACGCGATCCTTCGCGTGCGGGCCCTCTCAAATGAAGCCGTATCACAGGGCGGGGTGGCCTTGGCGGTGTCGCTTGACATCGCCAATGCATTCAACACCTTGCCCTGGTCCGTGATAGGGGGGGCACTCGAGAGGCATGGAGTTCCCCCTACCTCCGCCGGCTGGTCGGCTCCTACTTGGAGGCCAGGTCGGTAGTATGCACCGGGCACGATGGGACCGTTTACCGGTTTCCGGTCGTATGCGGGGTTCCTCAGGGGTCGGTCCTCGGACCTCTCCTTTGGAATGTCGGGTACGACTGGGTGCTGAGAGGCGCCCTGACCCCGGGCCTGAGCGTGATTTGTTACGCTGACGACACGCTCGTCATGGCCCGGGGTCAAGACTTCAGAGAGGCTACCCATCTCGCCACAGCGGGGGTGGCCCTCGTCGTCGGTCGTATTAGGAGATTGGGCCTCGCGGTGGCGCTCAATAAATCCCAGGCCCTGTGGTTCCACAGGGCTGGGGTGACGCCACCTGCAGGGGCCCAAATTGTGGTTGGAGGCGTCCCAATAGAGGTCGGGGTGCGATTGAAGTACCTCGGCCTCATACTGGACAGCCGTTGGACCTTCCGGGCCCACTTTATGGAGCTCGTCCCCCGACTGATGAGGACGGCCGGCGCTCTGAGCCGGCTGCTTCCGAATCTCGGGGGACCAAACCGTGCCGTGCGCCGCCTCTACGCGGGGGTGGTGCGTTCGATGGCCCTGTACGGCGCGCCCGTTTGGGCCGGACCAGGAAACCGGACAACAACCGTTGTCCGGCGCCTGTACCGGCCGCAGCGCGTCGTAGCTATCAGGGTCATCCGCGGATACCGCACCGTCTCCTTTGAGGCGGCGTGCGTGCTGGCTGGGACGCCACCTTGGGACCTGGAGGCGGAGGCGCTCGCCGACGACTATCGTTGGCGCTGCGACCTCCGTGCCCTGGGTGTGGTGCGTCCCATCAGAGCCGCGGTACGGGACCGGAAGGCCCAATCTCGGCGGTCCGTGCTGGAGGCTTGGTCAAGGCGCTTGGCCAACCCCAGCTGGGGTCTGAGGACCGTCGAGGCGATTCGCCCTGTCCTGAGGGACTGGGTGAGTCGTGGCGAGGGACGTCTCACCTTTCGTCTGGTGCAGGTGCTGACCGGGCATGGTTGCTTCGGGAAGTACCTGCACCGGATACAGGTCGAGCCGACGACGAGGTGCCATCATTGCACAAGCGACCTGGACACGGCAGAGCATACGCTCGCTGTCTGCCCCGCATGGGAGGAGCAGCGCCGTGTCCTGGTCGCACAAGTAGGGCAGGACTTGTCGTTGCCGGGCGTCGTGGCATCGATGCTCGGCGACGACGAGTCCTGGAAAGCTATGCTCGACTTCTGCGAGTCCACCATCTCGCAGAAGGAGGCGGCGGGGCGGGAGAGGGAGAGCTCTTCCCTCCCCGACCAACCCCGTCGCCGCCGACGTCGAGCGGGGGGCCGACCTCGGGAGTTGTCCCGGGACCTGGCCCCCTAAGACTACCGGGTCCACCAACATCGGACCCGAGGGGTGCCGCGCTAGGCTTCAGCGCGCACCCTCCGTGCCATCTGTACGGGGGATGGCAAGCCGTGCTCCCCGACCCGGGCTGGCCCTGGACCGGCCTGGGCCGAGGGAGACCCTACACCACACGGCCCCATCTTGGCGGGCCTTAATCGGCCCGTCCACCGAGTGAGCCGGTGGTCGTCCTCACCGACGGCTGCCGGTTCGACGTCCGGGGGTGACGGGGCGATACGTAAGCGACAATCGCGAACGCGTCCTGTCACCCCTACCACATCGGATGTCGAGCGTGAGAGGCGGGAGGTTTTGGTGCGGTTCGACACCCACATACCCCACTCGCGGGGCGAGTGGAAGTCCGGCGATTTCCTCCCGTCCAAAAAAAAAAAAAAAAAAAAAAAAAGCTCAAATCAATGTTCATTACTCATAAACAAAAACTTGGCAGTGCATCTGAGGCTCGGCTTTATTTATTCGTCGACAGATCAACTCGTTCCCCGCAAGATGTATTGTTGCGAGCTGTATCCAAAAGATATATAAATGCGATTGTGTGCTTGTCACAGCTGTTGTAAACATTCATTCCTCACATGACGGATTTATGAATCTTTGATGTAACGTTAATGTTGTTAATTGTAGCGGTTTTCGATTTATTTTAGTTTCTTTATCGTTCTTCGTGTTCAATAGATTCGAGGTTAACGTTTTTCCAAATACCTCTTGGCCTACTTATTTTTCTCATTCGAATACTCTTGTTGATAACAAAAAAATCATTTCCTGGATCTTATTGAAATAATAATAATACGAGCATCATATTTCATCAGGTACAAAAGTGTCGAAACAGAAAATAAAACACAATTTTATAATTTAAAAAAATCGAATCCTAGTAAATCCATTACAAGATAAATTATCTAGAAATAGAAATAAAGATAAACGAGCCATTGAAACTGTGATTAAAATAACCTTTAATAAAAAAATAAAATAGCCTTTATTCAGACAAGATACAATATGCTTAAAAACTAAATTATTTTAAAAATAAGTAAATAAGAAAAAAGTTATAAATTTGCCTCAAAACCCCTGTCTGTTTGCTCTTCAGCAAAGGCCTCCTCCAAGCCTTTCCACAAGTTTCTGTCTCTAGCTATTCTGGTCCCAAGTGTACCAGCAGCTTTTGCGAAAAAAAAAAAAAAACATAACCTTTAGGATAATCTAATTATGGCAGTCCGGCTAAATTACTATGGTACGAAAATATATTGAGTTTCAGAAACATTTTGTACGCGACGCTCCCACTGGATCAAAGTTGTCTAACAACTCGTGCATTATAAGTTACGTGTACACTTTGCGAATTTATAATGAAAAACACCTTTAATTTTGTGTGTACTGAAACAATGCAGAATCGTAACTCATTGTATTAACAACTATGCGGCTATTTTATTGCCTCAATATGATTTATTGCGCAACGTTAAAATTTCATTCAATAATTTTTCGGTGTGAACCATCCCAACGTAATTAAATGTTTTCTGATTTTAAATATGAATACTGTAGATATTAATCAACGTCTGATCGAGAAATAAAAAAATTAATGTGTTAATTTCGTTTTTTTGAATAAATAATAGTAAACCGCAACCCTTTCAATGATGCCTAACGAGAGAATGCCGAAGCGCATTTTCTTTTCTGAATTGAAAACTGGCGAACGAAGAAGTGGAGGCCAGTTTCTCAGATACAAAGACGTTCAGAAGAGGCATATGAAAAACTGCAAAATTGAGCCCTCTCGTTAGGAAGAACTAGCCGAAGATAGAGCGGTCTGGCGCAGTTCTGTAAATAAAGCAGTGCACACCTTCGAAACAAAGCGACTTTCCAACCTGGACAAGAAGCGTGACGACATTAAAAGCAGACCACCAGCTAACACGAAATTCAATTATGTAAATGGTATCCTATCTTGTCAACGTTGCCGACGCACTTTTACGGCAAAGATAGGATACGTAAGTCATATCAGAGCATGTCATCAAAGCTCAACCTACCAATGATAAGGGAAAAAAAACAATGGAAAATGGTCGCCGTAGCCGAAACCGGCATGGAGGATTATTAATCTGAAACACGAAAAGCAATTTTAAAACAGTCGGGGATTCGTATGAAATGTTTAAATAACGTTGTATTCCACTCACTAGCTCTTAATCGATATGGTAATAACGACTTTATCATGTGTTATAGATACTATAAACAAAGCCACAGACCTTGAAAATCAAGATCCTTTATTTATAGACACATTATAATACCTAATAAGAATATAGAGGTTTTAAATCAATATTGTTACTTCTCAGATGTAATGATTATAGATAACTTTCCAAAATGGCTTCTGTATAAGCCATAATTTTTTGCCACACTACGTTAGAAATTAAGAAATACATAGAGTGAATTATTTTTTACAGGTAACGGCTACATCACGACTGCAGTTTTGAGAGAGATTTTACGAGAGCTCGATGACAAGATCAGTGCTGAAGAGTTGGATATGATGATTGAAGAAATTGACTCTGACGGCTCCGGAACAGTGGATTTTGATGGTAAATATTTTTATGTTTAATTTGTCGTGTTTTGTAGAAATTATATTATTTAAACGTTAAGAGAAGACTAGTAGTATTAAGATATACTGATACATTTGCTATCAGTATTGTTTTCTACATTCGTTAAGTTACCACAAGAGTGATGATGTTACATAATTGGCTATCTAGTTGTTCTCATAGTTTTGTTTTTACTAACTTACATTTTGAAACATTTGTAAAAAAAAAGCTTGAGAGGTGTCATGGGACACCCAAAGAGAACGAAGTTCCTTTCGATTAAAAGATATCTTATAAAAAGTATTTCCTTTAGTAACGCGCGATAAGGAACATGTTTCAAAAGATTTTGATCACAGCGCCATCTAGCGATAATCATCTAAAACAAAAAAGTGTCGTGACAATTTTTCGTAAGATTTTTACCGTTTAACCGCCTTTCGATAACGCGCGATAAGGAACTTCGTTCCAATTAATAAGGTTCAAATAAGTTAGCAAGAAACATTAATTGATAATCTGCTATTAAAACAAAACTTTCAACTTTGTGTTTTAAATCTAATAATTACAGTTAAATTTTCGATAGAATCAGTTTGTGTTTCAAATCATCGGTTGCTCCTTTATATCAAGCCGAAGTTTCTCTTTACGCAATTTGTTGAAAAGAAAAATATGTACTCAGCTACTTTGAAACCGGAACAAACAATGGAACATCTAAAATTTCATTTAATTACGAAGTTTAAATTACATTTCTGAAATATTACTTTCAATAGTATTACAAGTTACTTTAACAGTTTAAGTTCGATTTGAGATTAATTTACTTTCAAACCATTAGGGTGGTTATAGATTAAACTGATTATACAATATACATATTTTTGCGATGTATTTACTGATTTATCCTTAATATTACATTTAAAAAGACAATTAAAAAAGGTAAACTAAAGAACAGAGCTACTCTGGGCGGATTCAAGCCGTCAATAGGCAAGACTTTAAAGTGAGGAACCTCCTCACGATGCATGCTGTGTCAAGAAAGATCGTTTTCTTAAATAGGCCCTTTACTTAGAAGCAAACGCTTGATGACGTTGGAATCTTTACGCTATAATACCGTGTACAGACACAACATTCGGAATAAAACACACCAAATGTCGGTTACCTTGTAGTCAGGTTCAAATATTTCACCAGTTTTTTCCCTTCACAAGGTTCTCGTCATCTTGATATTATATATATGGAGGATTTTGCATATACTTAATTATTAGTCTAAACAAAGCATAATTGTTTCTTGTTATTACAGAATTCATGGAAGTCATGACTGGAGGAGATGATTAAGGAGATTATTCAGAAGGCGAAGGATTTTATTTAAGAAATTTTATTTCATCTGTCTTATGCGATTTCTTGGCGATAATATTATTTTATTATTATATAATGTCTTGATATATTGTTTGGTGGGAATTAATGTGATTTGAGGCAAAAATATATTACTATATTATTTATTGCATTGATATTATGTATATTCTAAACCAACATTATTATTTATGTATTTTATTAGCAGAACTGTATCTTTTGACGAAGTATAAATGTATTTAATTTTTGACTATATATTTTCAACGAATATACTATCTTTAAAGGTTCATTTTCTGTTATGGAACATCTGATCTGTTTTACATTGATATTTACATAAGTATTTATGCATTTTTAGTAGTGTACTTAAATGATATATTTATACAACTGTAATAAAAAGTAATTAATTTTAATACCAATACAATAAAACACTAACAAATATTAATTTATATTGTGTTTCTTAAGTCATTCTACATCACTTTACTTTCCACATTATGGTATATTTCGATTATCGTCCTACCTCTATGTATGTCAAATGTTGATAATAAAACATCGGAAGACAAGCTATACGTTGTACTTATTATATTTTACACTGTAATTTACTTCAATTAAAAATTACATAGATATAAGTACTATTAGAACATCAAACTTGGCTATAAAATGAACTCCCCTCCTCGGTATTTCCCGAGCGCTTTGACTTGTCCTTCTTCAAACAAAGCGCGAAGAAATTCCTTAAAGGTAGCGGCCCCGCCGTGTCCCCTGACATTTCAGAGATCAATGGGGATGATAACTATTTATGATGATTCGTTGGCTCGTCTACATAACAATAAAAATGGCAACAACCGTAAATTAGTGGCATATATTAGGTGTACAACTTTGCTTCCGCCGTTTTGCATAGATGGCTGTAGCGGTAAGTGGTAGTCGAAATAAATAGATCGTAGATGTCATACAATAAGTTTAGGCATTTGTAAACATAACGCCATCGAAATATTAGTCGATTTGTATCTGGATCATAAAGTTATTCTCGATTAAACATGTCAGCTTACGAGCCAAATTGTCGTCATTTGCGGGAGGTTTTAGTTTTCTGCTTTAATATGAAGAAATCTGCGGCTGAGGCTCATCGAATGCTCTCAAATACCTATGATGAGGCCGCTATTAGTGAAAGAACGTGCCGAGAGTGGTTTCAATGCTTCAAGAACGGTGATTTTGAAGTCGAAGAAACCGACTGAAACAATCACAGGTGATCGTTATCGCAACGCAATTAATGCGTTTGAGCCGAGCATTGAAAGACAAACGGCCGCAATACAACGAGAGACATGATAAAGTGATTTTACAGTACGACAATGCTCGACCCCATGCGAAAGTGGTCAAGACATACTTGGAAACGTTGAAATGGGAAGTCCTACCCCACCCGCTGTATTCTCCAGACGTTGCTCCCTCGGACTATCACTTGTTTCGATCAATGGCACACGGCCTGGCTGACCAGCACTTCCGATCTTATGAAGAAGTAAAAAATTGAATCGATTCGTAGATCACTTCAAAAGATGACCAGTTTTTTCAACGCGGGATTCGTACGCTGCCGAAAGATAGAAGAAAGTAGTGGCCACCGATGGACAATACTTTGAATCATAAATGTATAACCAGTTTTTTACAACAAAGCCTCAAATTTCGGAAAAAAACGGCGGAAGCAAAGTTGTACACCTGTGTAAAAAACAAGATTTTGTGCTTCTTCACCTACAGATGATCACAGCAATGGTAAAAATAGGTATAAAACAATATTAAACCCAAACAATTACAAGAACTCAAAAACAATAGGCAAAAAATATAAAGAAAAATACTACTATCTATAAAAAAATATTTACTATACTTGCTTCAGTACATCAACACAAACTCCACCTTTTAAGCGATCACTTATAAGGGTTTTAAACTCACTCAATTTATTAAAAAAAATATCAATTTGACTCGACGTAGTTGACATTACCGAAAGCTTGTTATATTCGTACAGTAATCTCGTAAGTACGACAAGGTAGAAGTCTGAAGGTGCTAGCAGGGTAGCGGGGCACTCGTCGCGGTACATTTATTTCACTTCCTGCCAGGATGTGCGGACAGTGTATTTTAAAGTGAAGTATAAATGAAATTAATATTATAAAATTATCTCTTTGAAATGTTTTTCATCTTACAAATTCAAAGAATATTAATATGTGATACGGAGTAAAGTAATCTAAAGGGTTTTTAGGTTCGAAAACAGGAAAAAAAATATCGCTTTGCAAATTTTTCCTGTCTACCTGAAGACGGGTTTTCCGGAAATCAGTTGGTGGTTACCCGGTAGTCGGCGGTGATGTAATTTCCGGTTGCGATGCAAAACCCAATGGAGAGGATACACTGAAGATCAGTCGACTGAATTATTGTCCTTTGATACATACCTACACCGGTTTACCTTTTAAGATTCTGAATTTTGTATGATAATAAATGTTACTATTTCCTTTTCTTATTGCCCCAACTTCCAGATTTCCGATGGATCTGACATTTTGCACGCAAATGTATATCCCGTAACTATGCAATAATATGATAAAATAGCGCTGGTCTGATGATGGATTCGGAAGGAGGACGGATAGGAACTCTTGTGCTAAAAAGAATAGACCCATTTTACTTGTACCTACTACTCGTAGCTAGCTAACAGTAGAACTGTAACATGATATCCAGGACCTTAAAAACTTATATTTAAAAAGATTTCTTTAAAATAAATTATTATTAAATCGTCATGGACTATACAAGAATATTAAAAATAAAACACTTTTTAGCAATGTCATCGGACACGCATCGAAGGGGTTTTTTAACAAAACCTGAAAACTTAGATTCCTAATGTGACACAATTGCACTTTTTTTTTTTTCGTGTATGTGGGAGTTGAACCGCACTAAAACCTCCAACCGCTCTCACTCAGCATCCGAACCCCGGTTGAGGCCAGAACCCAGCACGGGGTTTGGAGGGGCGGTGCGACGCGTTACGCGCTCGGCACTCTTTCTCGTCACGCCGTCCCCACACAATTGCACTAGTCAGCTGCTAGTGAATGAATTTCATACAGTGTTTTTCACTTCCGCATCACAAAAACTGCAATCAGTTGCAGTCGTTTACAATCATAAACAACAATTACATTTATATTTAAGATGTTTATAATTAGACTAATAAATTTGGCCCTGTCGATACTATTGGACGCACTCGTGTTTCAAATTAGTCGGCCAGGGGACGTCAACAGTTTAAATAATGATACACATTAATCAAGTCGTTAATTAATTAACTTTTATTATTATGTAGATGGTTAGTTTGGGAATTGGACGAAGCTATTACGCTTTTTTATGTTGCTTGTCATTGTATATTCAAAATAGTTTCACCTGCACTACGATTTGTCATAAGGCCATAATAGTTTTAGGCGCACTGTAGGGAATTTGCCATAAGGCTAAAATCAAACCTGCAAATTTTAAAGACGAACATACATTTCTGAAGTTCCTGATCTATATATTTTTGTTTACAAATGTTAAATTATTTTAACCTGCAATAGGTACCTAAATGAAACAAATGAGTGGATGTATGGATATAGAACCTACTAATCATGCTCATAGGCTTGTTAGCGTAGTTAAGCTTAAAAAATATTTAGTTCATTTTTATAAGAAATGTTCTCTTTCATAATAATTTTATAAGTCACTAATAATTTTAATTGGAATAAAATAATAAGTTACAAATTACTTGTATTCCCGAAATTCAGTAAACTTTATCTAATTAGTAAAACTTATCTTTACAAAACTTCGTTATAACTTCAATTTTATTCAAGTTATTTAAACATCAATTAAGTGTTTTCTACTTATTGCGAAGTTAATGTTCAATGATTTCTTTTTCTCAAATATACCTACTATAACATTATAATTTATATAACTCGTCTGCCTACATGGCAATAAAAAAAAACTAGTTCTTCTTAACCACTCAACTGGGATCGGCAACCAAATTGGTTTGTTTACTTTTGCCAAGTCTGTGGCAGGAGGCAAAATTGAGCACAGTTCCAAAACTTGTTTTATTTACATTTTTTAATCGTCTCGTATTTTACGGAGATGATATATTTTCGCTGAAAATGCCAGACAGCATTGTTTAGTAATAAATATTTTCAAAAATATAACGTTTAATTAAAAATCAAAAATAAAAATTATTGGAAAAAAATGTTTTTTCAAAAGGGGCTCAAACACGGTATTGATTCCGAACGAAGTCCCCAGTTTCGCCATCTAGCGGATAGTGACGTTCCCAGTTGAATGGTTATGTAGATACTGTTTATTTGTTACTTTGATGATTAAGGCTTACTTTAATCTCTAAAATTTACAATCATAAGTAGTTTTCCATTCAAAATCCTTATACCTAGTTAACTATTATTTAAACTACATTGTGCCATGAAATGCCGCATTCATTTGAAATGAAACATTTTATAATAAACTGTAGGTGCGCGTTCCTTGTTAAAACCGGACAGGTAACGTGATTCGAAATACCTACAGCACATATCCACTCAACTGGGATCGGCAACAAAATTGGTTTGTTTACTTTTGCCAAGTCTGTGGCAGGAGCCAAAATTGCTGAAAATGCAATACAGCGTCGTTTAATAATAAAGATTTACAAAAATATAATGTTTAATTAAAAATCGAAATCTATATTTATTGGAAAAAAATGATTTTAAAAAGAGGTTCAAACAGGGTAGTGATTCCAAAAGAAGTCCCCAGTTTCGCCATCTAGCGTAAAATGACGTTCCCAGTTGAGTGGATATAAGAACGCAGGAAGCAACCATAAATTAATTTATAAATAGTGTCAAGTTTAGCACCCCTGAAATATTTAATGGCGGAAACAATTCGTCTTTGCTCTATATAAATCGACAAGTACATAGTATCTGGATCAATCACAGAACCGGGACGGTCAACTCATCGCATAATCATTAATTTGATTGATAACAATACAAAATGGTGCGTGATTGTGATTAAACGTGATAATAAAAAAAAATTTGTGATAATAAATTTAAATTTTCTTTTTAATTTCGTGATAATAAAATGATTAAATTATTTTTTTTTTTATTAATATCTTGTTTGTTTTGTTTCATGTTCGCGCAGGAGGAACTTGACCAGAAACAAATTCAGCGTAAGTGTTTATTAGTTAATTTTAATAAAATTAAATATTATTTATAGTATAAGTACTTTCGGTAATGTTGGGTCATCAAATATTTTTATGATTAAAATTCAAAAGAGATCCTTCGTTTTTCAAAATATTATATTAATCAAAATTTAACTGCTCAAATACTAGTTGTTGGTTGTTGTACAACAAGAGAATTACGGCTTACCTTACTACTTTAATGTGAATAGTTTTACATAAATAAATACCTTCATTTTAATATCGAAAATCGTCACCCTGCTCGTAAATTTAAAAAAAATAACTTAAAAATAAACTTTTTGCAGTTCTGAAAAACGCCTTCGACGCTTTCGACCGGGAGAAGAAAGGCATCATCAGCACAGAGATGATTGGAACTATCCTGGAGATGTTGGGTCATGAGCTAGATGACGACACACTGATGGAAATCATTGACGAAGTTGATACTGATCGTAAGTAGCTAGTATTTGAATACTATTATTTCTGAGTTTTCGAATTTTAAATTTACTAGAGGTTAAAAAGTAAAGTGAATGATTATTTTAGATAAAATTTAAAAAAACGAAGAACATTATTTTAGTTTCCTTACTGTGACCAATAGATGGCGTTGCTATGTTTAACGCTATACTAAAGTGGTTCATAATATTATAACTAGATGGCGCTAGTGTGCACAGTTATTTTAATGCCGAAATTTAGCTACAAGCTAGTTATTTTAAATTATTTATTTTTAAACCAAAAACCATGAAGATAATATATTTTTTAATAATTAGAAAAAAAAATACTTTCTATAAATATAAAAATTAAAAAATATAACAGGACATTTATTTTACAAGAGATTCTACATTTTACTGAAATTTATCAAAATAAAATGATGTGCAATTTGTAAAAAAAAAGCAAAAAAAAAAAATATCGTCTCACCGTGACAATGTTTGCACATTGCCGTGACCAGGATTCGAACCTGGGTTACTACGGCCACAACGTAGGGTCCTAACCACTAGACGATCACGGCTATTGAGACATATTACCTGAAGCTGAATTTACCAGCCATTATCAAACATATTTTTGCTTGTTATTTTTTTTTCTAAGCAAAGCGCCACTCTTATTTTTATAATTAAAGACGATAAAACAAAACAATAAGAATAGATATACCTTTAGTATCTCAAAAATAATAAAATATCGTACTTACTCATTTTTAAGAAACTTATTGCACTTAAAGGGCACGATACACGCCTGCCCGTTTTAAACAAAGAATTATAAAAAAAAATCTTAATTAAAACTTAAATTTCAGACTCTGGCGAGCTTGAATTCAATGAGTTCTGCACATTAGCCGCGAAGTTCTTAACAGAAGAAGATCAAGATGATGAGACCATGAGACAAGAGTTGAAAGAAGCCTTCCGGTTATATGACAAAGAAGGTAAGAAATAATATTCTTATAGGAGACCTAGTAACTATAAAATTAGTTTTAAAGTGATTTAGAATTAATTTCAATAGTGTATATGTTCTAGTTATCGAAAAAAATTGTAGGTAAATATTTTGAAATGTAATTATTGCAATTGTATTTTAATTTATTTATTTTATTAAGAAGAAGGAAAATGAATAACATGCTCACGAATTAAATAATTACACGATTAAAACGAATTAATAAAACAACAAACTAACTCATTTAATTTTTGAAGAACGACAATAACTCTATAAATTACTTCTTGATACTTTAAACTCCTCGTTGGAAGCATTTTAAACAAAATAGGAACTTAAAAGTTGAAATAAATACCTCGTTTTTTATTTGTTCTATTTAATTTTGTTTGTTCTAAATTCAAAACCCTTTCGTTCTTCACCAAATAAGAACGTTCGATTTTCAAATCGTTTTTTTTTATTTAGGCAACGGCTACATAACTACAGATGTACTGAAGGAGATTTTCAAGGAGTTAGATAACACCATTACCGCTGAAGACTTGGACAACATGATTGAGGAAATTGATTCTGATGGATCAGGAACTGTGGACTTTGAAGGTGAGTGGAAATTAAGTTTTAAAATATTTAAAGTTCAGGAAGTTCTAATACTAACTACGTGTACCTAACGTAGTTTGTATGTCGTCCCTTTGTACTAGATTTAAAAGTTTGAGAAAAAGTACCTACTGGATACATTTTATGAAGGTTGAAATAAGAAGTATTACGAAGTTACTACTATTAATAATTTAGCTTGTTTAATTAAGTCGTTTGTTTTTATTTGTCTTACAATGATTATTTTTATTTCATTTCAGAATTTCTTGAAGTCATGACCGGAGAATAGAACTTCATTCTTAAATTAATTTATACTTAAATTTAGGTTTTAATTAATAATACTATGTGATAAGAAAGATTTTATTTATGTACCAACAACTGCGCGCAGTAGTTTGGAAGATAAGAGAAATAAAAATTTATTTTATTACTTGCTTTTTTATTATAACGCCATCTACCGTTCATATACTGAACCATTGAACCTTCTTTTGCCAAAATAGTTCTCTAAAGCACTGCTAGATGGCGTAACCAATATATTTACTTTAATGCTCGTATACATTCATTCTTAGAATAAATAATGAAACACTTAATAAAATTGTCATATTTCATCAATACCTATAAATAAACATAACTATTTTATTGTTCAATTCTATTATTTTTAACAAATATGTAATATTTTATAAGAAAAGGCCATCAACTTGTTAATGGCCTTCTTTTATTTACATGAATTCATCCATTCAATCTAAAGCTATGTGGGAAAAAAATCTTTACTTGATAAATAATTTCCTCTTTTTGAAAAGTCAGAAAATAATAGAAACGGTCGACTTCTATTTTTCAAGAATAACACTAAAAGTACGGTTCAGAACATTATCAAAGAATTTTAGAGTAACTAACCTAGCCTAACCTATACTAGGTTAGGTTACTACAATATTGTAAAATGTCTACTAACATTCATTTATTTACAGTCAACAATTTCTATACTATATATACAGAAGTGTAGATAGTTTCAAAGTCAAATAATTTTCATAAATGCACATTACAATAATAATTGCATATTTACTTGGAACTTTGCATAATTAACTTATTTTTAGAATTAAACCATTAAAAATTAAGAAACATGAACAAGGCCGTTTAAATAAATACTTTATATTAAATACAATTTGAATATTGTAATGTTTTTGTCGTCTCTTTTTAAACTAACTTTCAATAGTTCTTGGCACGTAAGTTTTAATAATTACATTATTGCAATCATTTATAAGCATTTAGAGAAATCAGAAAACCTTTGAAATATTATAATTTTAGTTTTTATTTATTTTATTGAGTAATCTGTTTTTCAGCAACTGTAGTTTTTTTCGTAGTTACTTCTGTCAACTATCTATAAAGCTGCATAGTTTGTTTGTTTGAACGAGCTAATCTCAGGAATTACCGGTCCGATTTGAAAAATTCTTTCTTTGTTGGAAAGCATTCATCGAGGAAGACTATGTTGTATCCCTCTGTGACGTAGACGAAGTTGTGCGGGTCATCTAGTTTCAGTATAAAAGTGTAAATTTACTATTAATAATATATTTTGTGCTGATAGAATTGAGGCCTTACTCTATCTTATCTTATCTATATTATGACGGATTCTACAAAGATACATAATAATATGTAAAAAGTGTATTCGGTGTCTTCGGATTTAAGACAGAGATGTTTAAAATCCAATAAATTGTTTTTGGATATCGTCATTCGACTCTAGTCCGACATATTATTAAGTAAGAATTAAATTACTTTTAAATTTATTTTTGTATGTAACATTGACTAGTGGCTCTTGTGACCACGAATACTTATAGAATCCTCGATGCCATTTAATGTTAATATCAGATCAGACCTACAAAAATGTTCTAAAAGAAGGTAGCGAAGTCAGTTTCATAGACAATTTCTAACCACTTGCACATTTTCTCTTTCAAATCCAAATCAGTAGGAAAGAGATTACCAGTGACACCACAATGTATTAGGCAAATTTACTCTCACCTACCGCCGTGATTAAAAACGTGGATTTTCTCCTAAACCACACAGAATCTTGATTAGATTCGCTTACGAACTAAGAGTATGTGGTTCACACTACATTATCACTAATTTTCGAAATTCCTTCCTTTTAATTCTGTTAAGCAAATTAGATTGGTTAAAGTTTTCATCAAATTAATCTCAGTCCGGATTTCAGATAAACTAATTTCAATTTAATAAACTGAGAAGATTAAGAACATTAAAATGCACGAGTCAGTTTAGTTTAAGAGGTAGATATTTTTCTCTTAGTTTTACGACATCTAAATAGTTATTGAGAGTTAGACTTAGACTACAATTTTTTTTTTTTTTAATTTTTTTTTTTATTTTATTTATTTATTATTTGTTTACACATGAAAATATGTGTTTGTAATAAAGTTTAATGAGAGTATAAATACAAAAGATAATGTAAATTTTCTAACAATACCGTAACATCACTTTCGTTTTACAAAACTATTATACAAATAATATGTTTCCAGTGGCCCTCACACTAGGCCTGGCCTGTATCGTGAGGACCTGATAGGGTCATAATTACTTTTTTGTTAAATATCTACTAATAAAAGTCAAGCATATTTGATAAACCGTACTTTTTTAGATTTCGGTCGATTGATTTTAGAAACTATCGAAAGAGAGGATCGACTGAGAACGATAACGGTGAAATAATTAAGATATTTATTGAACACCAATTACAGAACTGGCAAGGTTTAAGATTGGCGGTCAGACCAAGTATACCGCTGATCACATCATTTTCCTACATTTGTAGGCTTAGGGAACATTGCTAAGACTTTTTTGTTACTTTTGAATGCTGATTTTTAAAGTTTAACTTCCATAATAATATTTACGACAAAATAAACATTATACAGCTAGTAGTTTTTGTAAACTAAATGTGATAGTGTACTCGAAACCATTTTCAACTCCTAGACAACTCGTTGCAAAATGATTTATTATGACTCCGATAGCTGTAACTGGAATTACTTGCGATTGACTAGCAACATTGTTGCATTTAAATTTAGCGATATATATTTACTTTAGTAAATGAGTCTTAAAGTACCTACTAATGATGTTATTAGATGTTTGTTTGCAGTTGCAGATTTCTGTATAAACTTACTGAACGGTTAGATGGGACATAACATGAAGACTTTGAATGCGAAATATCGAACCCAGTGTTAACTAACCAGAAATAGATGTTTTACTCTTAAATCTATGAAAGAGTCGAAATATTTCTCTCACTTTTATTTTATTGAATTTAAGCTCAAATAATGTTATTGAAGAATTTCTGCTTTAACTTTCCGACAAGACATTACATGAAATTATTTTTTTTTTTTACCATTACAGTTTACATTTGTGTTTTAAAACAGCGAGTCCCGTACTAAGGCTGTAGCTTGTGCTACGGGGCTCCTTTACAATAACTAGGACGGACATGTCGATGCACATAATTATATACACAACGGACATAAGTAGGTACTTCGACTTTAACTAAATGGTCGTAATTTATAAAGAAAAAAAAAAACTAGGCTGAAAATCGCACTATAGGACGAGCATCTAGGCTAGGCACCCTAGGTAGATAACATAAATTTATTTACAGACAGTTTCTAAGTTTTGTTGTTGGTAGTATGGGTATCAAAATCATATAGGTACCCACCTAATTTCGTAATGCATATTACAGTAATAATTGCATAATTACTTATTTGGATCACTTTGCATAATTAGCTGTATGTTCCATGTGTTGTTTGTTGGGACAAACGTCACGCAGAGGTTAGGGTTATTAAACTCTCAAGCAAGACGAGACGAAGAAACGACGAGAGAAATGTTGTAAATTAAATGATTTTGTACAAGTCAAACAAGTTTTGAATTACAAAGTATTTACTAAAACACTTAGCTTGGCCCGTGAAGTCGGCTGAATTTAATTTTCAAGAACCTTAATTCAATTATGTTTTGGTTAACTATTATTTTACTTGTCAGTAGTGTATTACCATAAGATCGAAAAATACTGAAGTTTAGAGCGGTGAATTTAGAGGGGCGACAAATTTAAAAACATCAGAAAGTATTCATTGCCAAGGAGGAAAATAGTCTTGCTTGAAAATAAATACAGTTTATAATAATAGAAACAGTTACTACAATACAATACCTTGTCATGTTGTCCTTAAGGGTAGGCCGTAGTTAGCGGCCCCGCAGTGTCCCCTGAAAGTACAGAGGTCTATGAGCGACGGTTACTGCTTACGATCAGGTGGGCCGTTAGCTCGTCTGCCTACAAGGCAATAAAAAAAACAACCTTGTCACTTTTATGGCAATGAAATCAGAACTTTTCAAATTTAAAATGAAAATTAACCAGCGTTTATTATGCTTACCTTGTAGACAGACGAGCCAATATATCCAACTTTTTTGTATTATATTGACACACTTTTATAAAAGAGCAATACAATCTTTTTTTGCCTTTGTTAAGTATGTGTAGGATATTGTAGGTACTATACTTAAATTGTACAGTAGATACCTACATACAAACTCTTTTATGATACTTTTGTAAACACATACAATAAACGCAATAAAAGATGAATACTTAATTGAGCTTCGCCGTAAACTTGAAATGTCTTCACATGCGTCATAAGGACTTACCCGGAGAAATGTGATGAACAATACAAATTACTATTTTTATTGTATTAACGCTGCACTGTTTTACCAGGAATTTTTATCGTAAGTATCTTCATGACGTCAAAATACCAGGGAATTTGTACATAAAAGGCATTATTCGTTAATTCTTTTCTTATATCCTGTCTCGTAATTGGTTTATTGAAAGAACCCTTTCACCTGTGGTATATTGTTTTAAATAAATTAATGAGCATACAGTTGACTGAGATATTATGCTGTGTCGTCAAACATAATTAAGTAAGAACGATAACCAAAAGAACTATTACTTCGAAATTCAAGGGTTTTTGATGATCGATTTACACATCTCTATATTTCTAATGAGTCAGATTCTAGTTCCTATCTAAACAGCTAGTCAAGGGTCGAATTTGGAGCACCACTATTTTTTATAATATATCCAATTTTTATTCATTCAGAAACAGATGCCCTGAGCTTTAACGTAGTATAACTATTAACTACTACATCGCGGTATTCGTTCTTTAATATTTTTCGGATCTTTCAAGACCACCTCAAAGTCTTCGAACTATTCACTCACGGAACCCTGTAATGACACATACCTAACTAAGAATTTGAAGCATGTCTGGTCTAAGGCCAGATGTCGAAGGTCATTATTCAAGCTGTCATTACTCGACCACACTCTTCGACAAGGCTGCAAAACCACATGAGATTATGACTTTTATTATTAAAGCTATAAAGTCTAAATTATGATCAAGTGTTAGGCTATCAAAGTCACCCCGCGGCAAAACCTGACAAGTTTATTACAGTTCGGTAGCTTGGGTTTAATCAGTACATTTTGATCAGTAATTCATGAATATTATTATAATGACGCTATCAACAAAACTAACAAAATTAATATTCGCGATTCTGGATGTCGTTTGTAGTGCAGATTGATTTATAGGCATCTTGTTACAATTTCTGTTAGCATTGTTCGCACTGATTTAGATCTGTTATAGATAATTCAAAGACAAAGATAAGAATATTACAGAACAGACAAAGAACTTAATATTTTTACAGGCACGCTTTGTATTTTTCATAAGACAAACTTCAAAAATTCTTTACATAAATAACACGTCCCTACACTTTGTTTATAGGTTCGCTAGCGACTAACCAACACTTCCCTACACACTATACAACATCTAGCAATGGTTAAAACTCTTCAAAAATAGTACCAAATATCCAAAAATGAGGTGATGAAGATACTAGGTATTGTTTTGTCGAATCTGTTTAATAAACTACCGTTAAACCTCTTTGGTTACTTTTAAATAGTAAACACGTGTATTTAGCAATATTTATATTACAAAGTAATATGCTGCTATTTATTAATACAACCTTAATGATATCGTTTAAGCTTCTGAATGATTTGTTAGCGTCAGTCGTGCGAGTTGAAAGAAAAATAAATAGAACTGTGTCTATTATACCTTGGAATTGTAATGAAATAGTTCTTAATAAATGAGCTCATTAACTAACTGTTTAGGCCGTTAATAATAGACTTTAACTTGTTTAAATATTAAAATTAGTACACAATACAAAGTTTCTTCCCACTCCCTATATGTGCTCTCTTTAAAACTATTCAACTATATTTTGATGTTGTTTTTTTTATTAATATAGAGAAATAAACTTAATAGATACCTACATTGATTTAAAAGAAAGGTTTATATCTATACTAATATTATAAAGCTGAAGAGTTTGTTTGTTTGTTTGTTTGTTTGTTTGAACGCGCTAATCTAAGGATCTACTGGTCCGATTTCAAAAATTCTTTCACTGTTGGAAAGTCCATTTATCGAGGAAGGTTATAGGCTATATTTTATTTTCAAAAAAATTAGGGATCCGCATGAAAATATCGAATATGTAACAAAAGGTGAAAAATCTAAAACCTATTTATGCGTACGCTGCAAAAACTATTGACAATAGAACAAAATGATGTACTACGGGTTTTTAGGTCTTTTAAAGACGAACAAAAAAGTCTGCGACAGCATATATCTAACTATCATAGTTTAGTCACAATAACCGCTTTTATGTTTAGAAAAATAAAAATATTGTCCGAAAAATTAATTTAACGTTAAATGAGTATCGTTATATTAACCCTTATCCAAATTAGGTATTATATTATCAAGAGTATTAATGTAGAAGTAAATTACTTTTTGTTTTATTCCAATCGGACTTTTCGTTTAGAAGTTACCACGAGTATAAAACGCAATTTTATTAATACACCCACAGCGGGCGGCGAAAATAATATCGCGACGGCATAGCGAGTACTGTTTGAACCCCTTTGTAACGCAGACGAAGTTGCGCGGGTCAGCTAGTCGGTAATATATGATTAGGTAATAGCATTGAACCCATGAGAATTCGCTGATAACAAACCAACCAACTTCCAAGCGCTATGGCTTGTCTTTCTTCAACAAAAACTTTTAGAGTCGGTTAGTCACAGTGTCCTTTACCGTTGCAAAAGTCCATGTATGATTGTAAACACATTTACTACTTACTCTACGATTAGGTAGCTTGTATTTCATCTTCCCGTTCAAAGCACCAGTTTTTACCATTAAAATCAATTTCCATCAACTACTATTAAAGTAATTAAACTAAAATGCGGTTTGGGAACTTAGTGTAAGTAAGAAATTTCTTACGTTTCAGTGAAAAACACATTTACCAATTTCCTATGTCCCAAGCCCTATCCAATTAATTACAGCCATTGGACCATAAAGAGAACAACAATGGAAAAACCGGTAAAATTTTCCATCAGTTTCGGGCCCGGCACCCAGCGGGCCATGATCTAAACAATTGCCCTAGAACCCTTCATTACGCAAACCAGACCTTTGGCTGAACTGTGACAAAGCTGATTTAAAGATCGCTATCCAGTTAATATTATGACACTTTTAATGTAATTAATTGTATAAGGTTGGGAATACAGAAGATTTTAAGGAACTCTAAAGTCCGAATAATAATGAAACGCATCAAAATTTTTAACAGCTCCTAATACTTTTGAGCAACCTGTAAACATCAAAAATGTATTCAGAAACATAATTCCAACTGTTCAAAGTTAACAGTAGAGGTAACTTTTAAAATCAATTTGGGGTTCTATTTCAATGACGACTTCAAAGCGACGAATTTCGAGGAGTTTCAGTTTCATGAAACGTATGTAAAGAATTAAACTAATTAAATCTTTAAGCATTATGACGCCTATGTTTGTGTTTTAGACACAACATATGCAATTAATTTTTAATTATTTGAAAGTTTAAGAATAATTATGAAAATTACTTGAGCGATAATCTTTTAAATATTACCACCGTTTCACTGGACGTCTATCCTTATGTCGCGTACATATTTTCGAAGCATTGCATTTTCGCAACACTTCACCTTGCCCACGACAATGGAAGCAAGCACTTAGCTGTACCCACTTCATTGTTACATTATATTAATGACTCGGCGCATAATTGTAGCTTTTATAAACGAACAAACAAACTGACAATTTTATTGTAACATGTCAATTTCTTGACCATGGTAGTGGGTGCTATTGATAGGCGTTAGGTTATGCAACAGTTATCAGACAAACAGTAAAAGTTAGTTATTTAGTAGTAGTGTAGTAATAGTAGTTAACCCACACATTTCATCTGCGTCAAAAATTTAAGCGCAGAATAATATGCCTATTTACACATAACATCCAAAACCATGTTATGCATGTTTTATACATATAAACCTTCGTCTTCAATCATTCTCTCTACTGAAAATCTATAGCATGGTTTTAAAGATTTAAGCTTACGTAGCGACATACAGCGTTAGCACTTTGTTCTATACTATGTAGGAATAGTATCCTGATATACTATGTAGGATACTATTAAGGGCTCGTATTTTCTTAGAATATACTTATCTCGTTACTTGGCCAATTATATTAACTGCCGCAACTTAAGCACTACTGCTGCTTTATCACATTTATTTACAGCAAAAAACACACCAATGATGGCTTCCTGTCACCACAGCCATACTTAAATTTGACATTAAACTCAAACAATAAAATGCTAAAGATCATATGACAAGAAATCGAAATTCCATAACTAATGGGTCGGAACTCGGGCAGACAGTTCCTTACTTTCTTCGATCACCGAGATTAAGTGTTCATAAAAGGCGTGCGTAATGCGTTGATTGCAGTGAAAGTATGCAATACCCGTGAAGATCAGTCTACGCGGTGCTGATATGCTGTTATTGTTTCATTTTGCTGAACAATGGACGGTGACATCATCATGTCATTGCACCCAGGTCTGACCGTGGTACTAGATTTTGGTTTTTTATGTTTTTGGGTTTGGGTATTCAAAGAGCATGTATTGGCTAGAGTAGTGTATTATAAAATGTGGTAACTGTCTTTAGTTTCCTGTAATACTCATTGCAGTTACAAAAAAAATTTGTTAACTTTTAAAATCGCCTGCGTCTCTAATCGTATTTTAGAAATTCTAATCAAATTATAGAGTTCTTTTATTTTCTTTTAGTATCAGAATTTAGTATCAGAAGAATTTAAAGTTTATGATAAACGCAACATTTAACAAGCATTTTCAAATTTAGAATAAGATCAAATAGAAAGCACCTATGGTTCCGAATTTACAGAATGATCCAGTTATGAATGTTTAGTAACAATCTCAGAGAATATACAAATGAAGACGACTAGAACAGATACGAAGACCAAACTTCGTACGGTATAATTTTAGGAAAACGACGTAACACTACTGAAACAACATTGCACTATTAAAACTTTTATAAGTCATCGATCGATCGATGGGGCCAAAGATTTCTGGAGTGGCGGCCACGAATCGCAACGTTGGTAGACCCCCCACAAGATGGACCGACGATCTGGTCTGGCGCAGGACCGGTCGATGTGGCGAGGTTTGGGGGAGGCCTATGTCCAGCAGTGGACATCTATAGGCTGATGATGATGATAATGAAATCAAATCAAGCTTTCAAGCTAATTTTAGCCAACCATCATAATATAGTAAAAATACCACAAAAAAATGTTGCTCAATACTACCAATTTATTTAAAAACGAGTTAAAATGCCAGTTATTGGTTAACGTAATCGATAAACTGTCTGTTTACGTTAAAATTCTTATGTTGATTGACATTATAAAGAATATAAAAGAAAAATAATAACACGAACTTGTTGTTACAGATAAAATTACAGTGCTGTTAATTGCGCAATAATGAATAAGCTGGGGAAATTTAATTAGAGTAATATGTAAGACGTTTATATTTCATAATATTGTATTACACAGATTTATGATGTGTCCTTTTTTAATGGATGTCAGAGAAAAAAAATAAAACAGTAGTTTTGTAATAGGAAATTTTGTAGAAATGAGACTTATTCTACTTGCATTCTCCTCAAATACATTAGCCCGAGAGCTAGCTTCTCAGCAGCCAGGTCTGCATTTCCGAGTTGAGGTATAGCAATAGAATTATGTACCAAGTTTTCTGATTGCCTCAAATACCTGCTCAAAATTTGCCACTAGCTTTTGGGCCAATAGACTAACAATAAACAATGTACCATCCTTAAAATCATCGCTAGCGTTGAATAAGAGGAAGGCACTGTTTTATTTTTAGTTAAGTTTATATAAAAATAATTGATACTATCTACCTCTACTTATAAGTAGTACGTAGTAGTAGTTAGCGCGTATGATGGTAATGCATAAAGCAAAGTACCAATAATTAACGGGGCTCAATCAAGATAAAAAAAATTCATATATTTAAAGCTACATGCACAAAAATATACATAGGTGACTTATTACCATCGTGTTTATTAAAAAAAAGTATTTTATTATTTATCCGGCTTTTAAAGTTTCGGTTTCGGTCGAGATTGACCGGAAGTTAATGTCTTGCTTATCATAATTTCGTGGTCACAATATTGTCAATACAAAAAGCATCGACTGTCAATCAAGATGATTTGTAAAACATAGTGACAAGAGATTCTGTTCCAGTGAGAGAATAGTCTAGTTGTGGTTACTGTGGTTACTTGTCATTTCTAAAAAGTATTGACTAACTTTTACTCATTGGAGATAAATTAACCGAATGAACAAGTGAGTTTACTGATTTTTTCGTAATTTCCATAGCAACAGGAAACTAAGCAGTGCCAGAACTAGCGTATCTAATATTGAACGAAGATTCGATAAAATGAAAAATTCTACTTTTTGATCTTACGTTATTTAAAAAAATATGAAGTAATATTCATCTCAAAACTATTTTGATAAGTCTCCAGATTACTGTTCTTACCTAAAATCATTCACAGCAATCACAAAGATTCCTCAATGAAAAAAAATATAACCCAAATAATCAAAAAAAGACCGTGTAATTATGTCAAGAACTCAGAGCTAATCTGTTTGACCGTGTGCCATCAACAATGGCTGACCGAGGTGCCGGCAGAACGGGCAAAAACAAAAACCAGCTTGCCAAATCGGATGACAATTATTTTAGTAGCTTACGAAATGTCATTAGCGAATGTTTTCAATGTTTATCTATTTGTGTTATTCGCGAATTACGAAATTAGAACGTGGCAAATGTTGGGCTTAAGTGTGTTTTCCCTGAATTTTATCGTCTTTTGTTTTATTTTCCTTATTTTAAGGCAGCCATAGATTTTCAAGTAGATCAGATAGACCGGTTCAAGTATGATGTAATTTGAAAAAGAACTGTGATAAAACTTTATTCTAATAAATAATTTAATTCGTAACAAAATTAATTAGGTAGCAGTGAACAAAGATTCTAGCAACATTGAAAGCGACAAAAACTATACATTATATAAAACGACAAAAATTTACCATATTATTATTGTCTAACTTCAAACAAATATTACATCGCATATTTTTGTTATTCAGTTCATTTACTATTTTCGTAAGCAAATGACCAAATCTGCATAATATTATGCAGTAATCATCATCAGACCGAAGTGGGTCTCGTCGCTGTTTCTAAAGCCTGAAAATATTTAGATGTCCATTTTAAAGTTGTGAAAGTTTGATTTTGTTCCGATCGATTTAATAAGAACCAGGCGATGTTTGTTTCCATTGTATAGTGAACGTATTAACGTCTTGTATAAACAAATGAAGCATTTTTTTATTTATATTCCTTTCTTTAAAATTTGAAAAATAATAGCAATTTTGAAATAATTTGTGTAATAAAATAGTGTTCAATTTACCTGATGTGGGTTGAAAAATAAATTTTACTTATCCTTTTTATAATAATGTTATCTAATATTTTTAACAAATAGGCATGACAAAAAAAGGTAATTCACACGAAAATGGAATATCGAAAAATTTTAAGAATTATTTATCGTATAGGTATGTGGTGTAGAACTAAGTCTTCTGCCTAACATAATATGTGAAGAGTAGTGAAGACACTACTGTAGGTACCCATAGTGCGATATTCTCAGAAATTCTTAGTTAATAATAGGAAAAGTTGGCCTTAAAGTCGTGTCGACTTTGAAATCGGACACGAGATATTTTATGAGATGTACATTTCATGGACGACTGAGCTAAAGCAATAGTCGATGTTTTCAGACGTGGACAGATGTCCGACGTAGATTAACACGTAATACTTATGTAATTGTGACGTACCTTCTTTTTATTCTTTGTGGTCTTTAGATAATAAAATTTTTAGTTTTTATTTTTATATTTTGGAGTTTTAAGTTTGCAGCGCACCTGCAGCGTCTAATGCGTATAGGTTTGTCGCGTGGAATGTCTAGTTCTAATGTTTAGTATATTTCTTGTAGTTTTATTACATTTGCAAAGACAAAGGAAACGAAGATCATTTGAAGAATTTCGATTTGTGAAAATGTTATATCTTCAGGATATAAAACACATGTTTATGAAAGACCTTATCTTTGTCAATTACGTCGAAGTTTGATTTATTCAATTTAATACCCAACGTCCTTGTCAAGAATCGAAGCGATATTTTTTATTGGGCTTATAAAGTAGTGTTAAATTTTGAACCATATATGTAATATAATGGGTTTTCAGCATTAATATCGATATAGCAAAAATTTTATTTTTTTGAACCACTATCGTTCCAGATATTATTATTGCAACGAATCGTAATCAGGTCAGAACAATGTTGGTTCCTCGAAGGAAAGTATTCAGACATTCCAATGCTCTCCTTACATCATTATTGTACTACATTTTATATACCAGTTTTGCAACCAACCCACGCGTTAACAAGTAAGCTATCTATCCATTATTTCATTAACTCAGAATGTAGAACGCAGGAAGTGCCTCAATCAATTAAAACGGATTAAGCCAATAAGTGCAAGTATTCGGTTACGATACAACCACAAAACAATTTATGATACAGATGTAAAACTTATGTTTGTATAGCTATCAGTCACTCATTTCCTTATGGCCTTGGTATTGCAGAGGTTCATGAGTGACAAGCGGAGTGGTAAGCGGTGACCGCTTACCATCAGATGAGCCGTATGCTCGTTTATCTATCTTATAATAAAAAATACTCTTTTTACAGGACAAATGTAGGTGACCATGTGTCAACGATATCAAGTAAACAAATTCGACTTTTAGTTCCATTTTAGATAATTATTTTGAAACATTTGATACTCACTCAGTGGGTATACATGCGAGAAATAAATATATAATCAATTTATTTGAATGTCTAATAAAGTAAATAAAATTAAGTAGAATTTATTGAAAAAGTATTAAAATAAATATTAAAACCTGAAAAAAAAAATGGTGTCGATCATGACACTCATCATAATCATTGTAAGAAGAATGTGTCATCTGTAAGATCGGAAAAGCGATTTGTTTAAACCATTTTTTCTGTAGGTTGATTATTTTTCTGAGTGTTTTTTTTTGTCAATTAGAACGACAGTTTCCTTGGCCTGGTGGATAAATTAATTTCGGAAATGAATAATTGGATAAAATTTCGAAATGTATAAAATATTTCATTGTTGATTATGTATAATCGACGATTTTATTAATTTAAGAACACGTTTGCCGGATTTTACTGAAGATAGTTTTATCGCTAATTTAGCCTTGTCAGTAAAAATACAAATAATGTTATAAAAGGAAATTTTTTTGCAAAATCCACTACCAATTAGCAAAATCAGCAATAATTGTTCCCGAATCGCGAGCAGTAGGCTAATCGCTAAAAAACACAATTCTATTTTTTTTTTTGTATATTGTGGATTATTTTACAAAAGTAGCACCAACATTCCTTTCTATTTTCGGGTTCTCACTGCTTACCAATTAGTCAACAAACAGCCCGTCAAACAGTAATTTTAGAGCAAGTGCAATAACACTAGCAGTAGGGATAAACCATGCGAGACTCAATGAAATTACTAACACAGAACTGATAATTGTCTGTGCCAAATGCCTATGGGCGCTTGATAAAATCTCAGAATTCTGAGTAAAAAATATTTTCTTTGAGATTTGTACGGAAGAGGTAAATTTTTCCCAAAAATACGACATTTGACAAAAATACGGCCCCTCTTTGCCCTGGCATTGCAGAGGTTTATGAGTGGTGGTAACCGCTTACCATCGGGTGGACCGTAGGCTCGTTTATCTATCCTGCAATTAAAAAAAAACATTTCAAATTGTTCTCAAATGTATGTTGGAATGCAACATCCAAAAGCATGCGCTTACGTTACAATGGAATTTCGATTGCGAATAATCAAGATCTGTTTGCGGTTTCCATGGAATCAGAAATGTTGTACAACAAATATAAATTCCAGTAGTTACGGCATTTATTAGTTTTAGTTCCCATTTAGATTATCTTTATTATTTATGGAAGTATAAAGTTCGTAATACGTGACTAATATTTCCATTAAAATTGCTGTATCAGGAATTTTGTTACAGTGAAGTGTTTTTTCTTCTTTCATTTAAAAATAGCGACTGCACACTAAGATTATCTTCAACGAACATTTAAAAAAGTACTAACCAAATTGGTCTAGACGTTGCATTGTTGAGTTATGCACTTGCTAACACATTTTGCGATTCATTTATATATTATAGATTATGTTAAAAGTAGCCGTAGTCGTCAAAAACAGTAATGCTACAAGGGAAAATATATTAATATGTAACATTTGCATTTAATTTGAATAAAATTATTTAATTTCGCTGACATAAAGATTATAAGTAGGTCATAATAATTTAAATAAAGAAATGGATCTTGTCAGATATTAGAATTTAAATTGACATCATGAATTTAAATCGATTAACAAATCGGTCTAAAACAACTATTGATATAATCAGTAGGCGAAAAAAAACAGACTTTTAAATAAATTTATGTTAAAATCTTGATTTTTCAACAGAATTAATGATTTCCTATTTGCAACGCCTACATTGACACAATTCTAGATACGATGTTGTGAAATTAATTTCTAAATTTTACAATATTATATCGATTTAATTGATATCGAAGTGTTATAAAATCGGTAAATGAAGTAATCGAGACAACATTTTAGTAAAAGCGAATTACGTAAAAATCTATAGTATATTTATCATTTAATGCATACAGGTATTAAGAACTAGCTATTTTGGTATATTTAGTTTTATTAGGTGAATTAATCAAGAACCCATCTATTGGTATGTACGAAAAGTACGAGTCCAAAGTTATATTACGTGAAATTATGAAATATATGAAATAGTTGAATAATTACAGATTCACCTAAAAAAAAAACAAGTTTAAAGAATCAACGCCTTAGAAATATAGTCAGTTTTCTTGTCTTTTGTTTCCTTAATAAAAATAATCCGCGGTGTTCCCGGAGCGCTATGACATGTCTCTCTTTAAACGAGGTTTAAGAAAAGTCCCTCATTGCCCTGGCATTGCAGAGGTTCATGAGCGACGGTGACCGCTTAACATTGGGTGGGCCGTAGGCTCGTTTATCTATCATGCAATAAAAAAAAATAAGTTAACTCACAAAGTAGGTACAAAATTACATGTGAGGTAATTTCTAATCCTTATCTTACTAATATTATAAACGCCAAAGTAACTGTCTGTCTGTCTGTCCGTCTGTTACGCTTTCCCACTTAAACCACTGCACCGATTTTCATGAAATTTGGCACAGACAACTTTTAGATCCTGAGAAAGAACATAGGGTACCTTTTAATCGAAAGTGACGCAGACAAAGTTGCGCGAGCCCACTAGTAGGTAAGGATGTAAATTAATAATTAACTATCACATTATGTTAAATCAGTTTATTACTTACGACAGAAATAAAGTTGTAAAATTCGAATTAGTAATTAAGTCAAATAGGCATTCTAACTTTTAATTAAAACTATTAAAACCTACGATTGTGTACTTTAAACATAAAGAATATTGTTTTATTGTACCTTTAATGCTGGTAATTTACTTTTCAATTACATAAACTAGAAACAAACTTCTTTGAACACTCGCGGTTATCTACATCTCTTACACTATTACTATACCTCTACTATTACTAAACGGGTTCTTACCACGATTATTTTTAATTGAGCGGTCCCGATATTTCAGCACTGTTTCAAGCGCCATGATCACGGGAAGACTGAGGAACTGCGGGTAGGTCATTTAAGAGCAGACAAATCTGTCTACCCTCTTTCTCGTTCGTTTGCCGGTACCACTGGAACTCGAACTCACATTTCGACATACCACACTGACAGTATCGGTTGCCGTCTCAAAACTAGATTTTTTGGCTTTATTTTCGTCTAACACTGGATTCCACATACAGGATAGTTTGAAGCCGTCACTCGATTAAAAGTGCTATTCCTCGAAATTTCAATAGCTTCCTTAACCAGTCTTGGTATGTAACGGCGTTGACAGATGACAAAACCCTGGCTTCGTGAAACTGCATCCAGTGATTAGTCCCTGAGTCCAGCACATGCTCAGCGATTGCTGACTTATGGGGTTCGTTGTTTTTGATAGCCCTAATGTGTTCTTTAATCCTTGTTGAGACGGCACACTTGGTTTGGCCTATGTATGAGTCTCCGCAACTACACTCGATTTTATAAATGCCCTGATGTTCTTCCTGATGTTTAAAGAAGTTTATTACGATTATTATTAAATGAGCGATCCCAATATATCAACACTATTCAGTTGCAAGCGTCATGATCACGGGTAGATTACCTAAGAGCAGATAAATCTGTCTTCCCCTCTTTCTCGTTCGTTTGCCGGGTTGATTCAGTAAATTATAGAAAATTGATCAAATGATAAATGTTTCTTTAAACACTCGCGGTTATCTACATCACTTACATTATTACTAAACGGGTTCTTACCACGATTATTTTAAATTGAGAGGTCCCGATATTATAGATTTGTCTGCTCTTAAATGACCTACCCGCAGTTCTTCAGTCTTCCCGTGACCATGGCGCTTGAAACAGTGCTAAAATATCGGAACCTCTCAATTAAAAATAATCGTGGTAAGAACCCGTTTAGTAATAATGTAAGTGATGATAAATGTTATTTTAAAGTAGTCTTAATTACCATTTATTACCTATGTTCGTTTACCAACAAACGCAATGAAGCTAGAAGTACTTACAAGAGCTGCTATTGCAATTAAAAGATCCGGACTTAATTATGATCAGTTATGACATTCAACTTGCAAGGATTATCTAGGAATTCTAAACTTATGAGTTAGCACTGCTCCAAATAGTTGTGCCAATTGATTACCTTAACTATTAAATATGTTGCAGTCAGATAATGAAATTGACTATTTAATGATATTCTTAAGTATTTCGTAAAACTTTCGTGTAGGTATAAAGGGCTCTGATCACGATTTTAAGCAAGTTTTTAAAGTAAAAACTCGTTTATTATGCATCAAAGTAGATAACCGCAAATATTTGAATGAGTTTATTTTTGATAACACTGACTATATTTCATTATTTTATCAATACAACCAAATTGATTAACTCGTAAAATAACTGGAAGTAACAAAAGAAATAATTTATTTTTGGTTTAGGTTATTTTTGTTTTACTATTAAAAATTTTGACGTTTAATGTTCAATCCATTCTAAAACTAACTTGCACATCATAAAGTCGTTGAAAATTTCATGAAATTATTAATTTTATGAGTTGACCGCAACATAAATTAAGTGTAATGGCTACCAGTGAACGGGTCACTGACATTGACCCTGTTTCTATCACTACATATCTGATATTAACAGGGTTGTCTAGAACCTCCGTTTACCCGGTTCATTGCAAAGACATCGTGGGAAATCTTATTGTACTCGTATTTACATATTATTATGAACTGTTGCAGGCTGCGACTTTGACTCTAAGATTATTGTGATTTAAAATTTAAACACTATTTTAAATTAGATCTCCGTCAAAACATACATTTTGGGCAGTCGTTAAAATACGTGAATTTTCTAGCAACGAAAACTGTTGATTACAGTTGATCAATAGAAGTGAGCCCGATCCGACGCGAAAGACCCAAAAACCGAATTAAATAAGAGAAATTTCACCTTAAGTTTTGGTAATTTTCAATGGTAATTTTCAATTTACCGCGATTCGCATGATAAATTCACCAATTTTTACTTTTAGCAGAACTTTTTTTACTCTCAACCTTACTTTTACTCTTACCAGAACTTTTGTTCCAAACATTTTTTTTTACTTTTTGTCATTTTTGTTACATTTTAACTTCTTACACCTTTTCCTAACAGCCCTATTCACATATTTAGTGTCGCAACAAGCGTGTGAACTATAAATCAGCTGTCACTAATTGCTCTCGGAATTTTATCACACATAAAAGCCTATATTACGGAACAATGCTTCTGGACGTCCTTGTTCATAAAAAAAACATGAACAAAATAACTGAAATATTCTCAGAGTTTAGCCCTTTTTGTATTATAATAATTGTTATTGACAATTATAATAATACAGGTTCATTTTGTTAATCCAATTATAATTGTTATAAAAATTACGTGGATTAATGTGAGACGATGTTCAGATCGTATTTGCGGGCGTGGGATGTTTTATTGTTGATTGTTTTTTTAGATCTATGTTTATGATCATTTTGACCTTATACATAAGTGATAACGGTATGGTATAATCTTTAACTGTGTTTAAGATACTACAATTTTCTAATAATACCGGCAAATAAACGGTAGTCCTCGTTTCAATAGACTATAAGTTTGAACAATTTTAGTTAGACAAACAAATTTGAATTTGGAAATCAGAAGTGATTTCCTTCTGTCCAAAAATAAAATATCCAATTTATAAACGTGTATTAAAGGCTACATTTTCATGACTCTGTTACAGAATAGCTATACAGAAAGAAAGTGTTAGCGACAGGAAATCTTAAATGCTTTATATCAAAAGTATCAAATTCGAAAGCATAACATAAAGACTTTCAGAAACGTTTAACATTAAATTTATGACACAGATTTCTTGATCATAAGTAAAGCAAGTATCACTGAGAAAAAACATTATAAAGTTGGCAATACTTACGATAAAGCCTTATTTCTGTTATGTTTCTCTATGGCCAATAATCTGTGATTCGGTCATTTGTTCCCTCCGGTCATACATCGATACCGCCTACGCATTTTACAAATTGTCATTAATTTAATGAATGTGAACTTTTTAACTAGTCGAATTTGCAGGTCAAGTTCAACTACTTAGTTTAAATCAACTCACTTGTCGTACGCCGAAATGGACAGTAGCGATATGACCTACCTCTATTTTTGTTTATTGCATTGTTCATTATTTTTGTCCTAGACTGGTTGACAGCATGCAAATTTGATGTCAATGTATCATATTTTACATTTTTTAATTAATTTTTGGAGGTAAATGGGTGATTAAATCGTTGAAGTAGACTCGATTGTGTTTTTAGTATTTCTCGATAAAGGTCATAAAATAATAGTTCAATTAATATGATCAATTCAAAGACCTCTTGAAACTCTTATTATAGTTTACTAGCTGACCCGTGTAACTTCGTCTGCGTTGAAAAAGGGGGTATACTGACACTAATTGCTTTGAAAGTGCAAAATATGTGTTTAATTATGACACCACCAAAGAAACCTCTGAAGCTATGAATGTTTCACTACTAGGTATATTTTGAGTGTATTATACACATAAACCTTTCTCTTGAACTCCATCTAACTAAAAAGGCCGCATCATAATCAGTTGCGAAGTTTTAAGAATACATAAGAACTGGCATACAGCTTAAAACGATATTGTTTTATACCATGTAGTGAAGTTAGTTAAGTTACTACCTATTAGCTTATCAACATTTATAAGGAAGTCCGTGTAAGCCCATTATTAATTTATGTTGTAAGTGCATGCTTTATCTTTTCAATACATTAAGATCAAAACTAATGGAATTCTCCCCTTCAAACTATATGGAGGTAGGGCTGTTATCTAAGAATTCTCAACAATACGCCCAACATACAATTATGTAAATCTGTTTATCACGGCACTTTTAACAAAACTTTAAGTAATGCACTTGACTTCGGTCATCGATCAACCACTTGTTGCAACTGATCGATTTTTACTTACGATGTACAGACGGTGACAAAACGATTATTTTATTTATATTTTAATGCTTTTTGTTGTAAGATTGATGAATAAGCTTACGTTCGGTAAGCGGTTACCGTCCTTCATGAACCTCTGCCAAGGAATTGATAGTTAAATTTTGAGTTTGGGTTGGTACTTCCTAATTCTTTGAATATAGTCTAAATGGGGTTTTAATTATGAATTGTTCATAATATACTGTATGAGCATTATATTTATTGATAGTAGCACTTTGTTCAGGAAAATTTAAAGATTCCTGTAATTGGATTTCAAGTTTGAAAGAAATGTTACTTCACGTGCAATTTAAATATATTGTGCATTACAATAGAGAGATATTTTATGAATAAATAACGGAGAAAGGGAAAGTATTTAATCTCAGTATTATAACTTGAATCTTTTGTTATTTAAATTACTACACGTGTAATAATTGCTATTGTAAACTATTAAATTAAATTGAACATGATTTTTAACTTGAAGGCACATACTCAAATAACGTTAGGTTTTATTTTTACATCATTATATTATGGACTAATATTAGGACCTCGTTGTTCTTCTTCTCGGCCGGTATATCGACCCTTCTCCATATGGTCAGCTTTTTGAATTTCTTGAATTTTCTGGGTTTGTCTAGCTTTACTTTCTTTGATGTGGCATCCACCAGCTCATTACTTTGGTGCCCCAGAATCAGGCATTCTTTCGATTTACCGCAGCAACACCGACGTTTGGACATCTATTCCTAGTAGTAGTACGTCATAATTCACAATTTGTTAATAAAGTTTATTTTAAAACTTTTGTCGTCAACATTACCTGTTCTGTCATTATGGAATGCACACTCTGATACAATATATCAATCGTACTGACAAAACATAATCTATAAAATGCGTACATATATGTAACATATTAATTTTAATATCGTATTTTTTATTAAGTTTCATCAAGTTTATTATTTGCGTAACCGAAAATTTATGTTAATGATCATTTCATTGAAATAGTTGCATCAGTTATAAATGATTCATACGTATATCTATAGGCTTTTTGAACACGAATTTGGCGATAATTGATCGTAATTGATGTAGCTTGTTTTGAAATTTTGTGTATTTAAATAAATTGTTAGTTTTAGAAAGGAAAGTTTTTAATCTTTCTAATTACAAAAGGTTTTAATTTTAGCAATTTCGAAAATAAGCCTATGGATTTATTTTGTTCTGTTTATTTTGTTTGTTTTGAGATGAGCGTTAGGAGACGGACTACATTTATCTGTGGTTTCGGATGTCACTTTTTAATCTCATTTAATGTACGGTTGAGGAAAAAATGGGTTAGGGTGTAGAAGAACATAGGCGACGATACTATTAATCTCGTAGTTTAAGTATCACCTCGTCTTACTCATGTACATAAACGTTAATTACCTATTGTAATCTCGTAGGCGATTTCAAAAACAATACGCCTATAAATTCTCAACCTACACTTGCACCTTTCAATTACGCCGATTCGATCAGATCCGATCATACGTCCAAAACTCCTTGTTAACGAACAAACAAATTATTCATTTACGAAATATCTGATACTATAATTTCTTATTACAGTCGTAATGGTAAGAAACGGCCCACGGTGTCGAGACGTGGGCGTGCGCACGCGTCTGTCGCCCTTGAACTGATTAAAATATCGATTATATTTATTAGTAGCTGACCCGCGCAACTTCGTCCGTATCGTATAGCAATTAATGCAGTTTTTGCAACATATTGTTAGGTTATTTTCGAACAAAACTTAAGTTCTTATAATCAGTCAGTTGTCGTAATAATGTAGCTACAAAACGAAAACATTGTACTCAAATCAGTTCACTCGACCATTCAAATAAACAAACACAGTTTTACAACACCAGTATCGATATTTAATTATCGATTTTCGGCAAAGGCACAGCCGAGATAAGTGATTGAGATTAGCCGGATACGTCTAGTTGCGAAACCATAGAAATTGTCTAACCTTGGCCTAGTGTTGTGAAAGTCTGTGTTACGAACTATTTTATAATACAGATAAGAGTTCAGTAGCCTTCGTAGTTTGGTTCCGTACAATTTAATGTTTTATAATTTACAACTTATAGTGAAAAGCAAGAATCCTAACAATACTTACTGGGAAGGAAAAGCAGAGGTATATGAGAAACAACTCCCAATTAAGCATTATAATAGTTTACCTATGCATCCTATATATATATTCCTTTATTCCTTTTCCTTTATTGAAATATTTTTTGTAATTTTAATTATTAACTTTGATTTTGATTTTAATTCTGCCTATGTTACTACTATTCTTTGACATTTTAAAATGTTATTATTCTTATTTTTTATGAATTGTTTATGATTGCTGATTTTGGTCTAATTAATTTTATTTCGGAATTTTTGTCTGTCGCTAACTTCAAAGTATTTTTTGTTATAAGTGGAAACTGTTTTTGGATAATGCTTTAACTATCTGTGTTATTTTATAATTTGTATACTTCTGTTAGTTTCCCAAATAAATAAATAAACCTCCGTAATTATAGACTATAGAGCATATCGAACGTACCACAAAGAACACTTCTTGACTTCATTAAAAATAACGTTCATTATTTTACTTATACGCTAGTAGCAGGCATTGCGATATTAATGCCCTGTTTCCAAAAGCTCAGCGCTAAATATATTGCATGGCTTACATTCAGCGAATTGTTGTACTGAAAACAAGTTTATCGGGTCGTTCATCAAATCGTCTTTGCTATTTTTGATTTTTGTATTCTCAATAACGTAATATAAAACCTAGCGGACCATCTGATCGTAAGCGTTCTTTTCGTTGATCGTTGCTTCTTGTTTACTTCTGATTTAAAAATATTATTCTGTAACATTTCATAAATCTCTCTTTAATTTTATGCGAACACCTGCATATCGGACTATTTTTGGAATGCGTAAGGTCATAATATATACATGAAACTGTACCAAATACGATCTAAGATTTCGTCATAAAATCAGGTATGATTTCTTTTATTTGTACGCAATTGACCGGTCGGCCATGACAAAAGTTTAATAACATGACCGTATCATAGTTTCGTATAATCAAAAATGTATTGGGGCTCGTTAACTCGACCATTTGAATTTAATTAGCCGATAAAGCCTATGGCAAGTAAGAGCATATATTTTCAGTAATTATAATTATATTCTAACTTTTTGATTGATATGGCTATTTAAATTGGTCAGAAGAAGAATATAAGATGAATAGAAAAAAAAAATGAATTTACAATTGTAATATGAAAGTGTAGCACCCGCGTCGTGACAGCTCAGTACATGCTTCATTTTATTGCTAGCTCAACTATTTTAGGCTTTGTCTGTGAAATAATTCTTAGTGCTTCATATTGGCAAGCATATCATCGCATTGTGATGAAACAAGGAACGGTCAAAAGTACACGAAAATCAGAGCAAATAGCTCTAGAAATATTGCTGAGAGATGAATCATTTGCTAATTCTTTGTCGTAAAATTATGTACAAAAAATTGTTTCTATAATATCACAAAGATGAATGCAGATATGGAATATGGATTAATGTCAGAAAACTAGAACATTGAACTTGACACGTTCGCTGCGAAACGAGGCCTAAATGACCCCTCCTGCAACTTTCCTGTGGTGCGGCAAGGAAAAACGAGCGGTGCGAAGAGTGTAACTTTATTAAAGGCATTGGGGTCTAATAGACCGCGTGTCACCCTAACGTCTGGTTATGGTCCGGGCCAATTACACCTCGTATCGCAGATAACGGCAAATATGCAAAAATCGGTCTCGCAGTGAACGTGTTAAATTATATACTTTCGATACAGGATCAAGTACATTAGTCTCATCCGCTCCGATTGACAGGACGTGATCAGATAAGGCGTTGTCTGGAAACCGCAGGAAACAGCGAAAGTACTGACAGTGTACAAACGCCTTAATCACATGTCTCTTTAATATATGGATGTGGGACACTAACATAAATGCTTTGTCGTTCAACGTTTTTGTGACTGCAGTATATCTTTAATTAAAATAAGAAAAACAAGAATTGTAATAATGTTATTCGGTTTAAATGTATATAGCAAATCAACTGCCTGATATTACAATTGGTATAAAACAAATCAGAACCTAGTTTAGCTTTGCTGTTCTCTGGTACTGCGTAGACTCATAGACAACTGTTATAGCTAACCATCGGGAGAGCAGTAAAATACTGTTCTACTGTGAATTATAATTTATAATTCTATGAATGTTCTATGAATGTCGGCGCAATAAAGTTTATCTCTCCATTCATTCCTAATCTAGCATACGTCTACTGTGACGCTGCAAATTTTCATATCGTCTTTTACACAATCCAACCATATCTTCTTAAGCCTTCTAGAGGAAGAACTATTACATCCATCCACTTTCAAATTCCTCATTCGCGTTGTAACGTGGTCCTCATCTCTCCTCATTACATGTCCAAACCACGCCAACATTTTACTCCTCAGTTTGTCACAGATATGTGCTACTTTGGAACTTCCTCAAAATTTAGATTATATTTGTCATTGACTCCTAATAAACGAACACCTTGAAGTAATGAGGTATTTCAAACATATCGGAAGTAATTATAATATTGATGAAATATTAATAAGAAATTGCTCAATTTCGTCGTCCAATACAGATAAAACCCATATTTAACATACTTTAAAATCTGCACCTACTTTATAATCATGCGTTTATAATACATTAGATATTAAATTTAAATGTTATAGTGTATTAAAAATTAATTTAAACAGTTATGGACCGGATAAAAAATAACTTAATGATCTGAATTGATTTTTTATGTTTTTGAGTGTCGACATACCGATTATGACTAATAATTATTAACCATAAATATTAAGATTATGGTGTTAATGTGATATATGGTTGATTTTATTACGTGAGTTCAATTTGAGTTAATCATTTTTGTAACTTATGACTCTCGATAATAATTAATTATTAAGTCCAACAATTCGTTCTTTCTTTCTATTATCACTTTAACTACTTATTACTGCAGACATTGTGATTTGAAACTTTTTATTTTAGAGGATACAGTAAAAGAATTATATCGATCTGTAAGTTTAAATTGGTTTAAGTAGTTTTTTAATTGATTCAAAGTTTTGCTGTGTTTCATTGTATATACACGGCAGATCAATAAACAAAAAAACAAACTACTATTTCGGCACTTCATAGTTAGAGATGTTGCTTTATTTAGATTATTCATGTAGTTTAATTTCTTGTATTAGTGGTTTATTAATAAAGTGATTTTTTTTTTCAAAACATGTCTCACACGAAATACCTATATAAAAATTATTACCATCTTATTCACGATACTAAGCTTCAACTCATGTGAATGAGTTACTCAACGCGCACGCAACACCGACAAATCGTACAGGAAACATAAATCATACACGTCAAAGTACTGTGACCTTTGCCTTCAAGTTTGCTGAATATGAATGAAACTACTGACATAACCAGTTCCCAGACAATTTGAGATTGTGTTGAAATGAGCTTTTAGGTGTTATGTTGTTTGAAAACAGAAGACGATCGACTTTCGAGTTTAGTTTAATCTTAAAAAAAAGAGACTTTGTTTGGGCATATGACAATCAGGCAAAAAATTTATGAAGTCCTGAAATTGCAGAATTTCATGAACAACAGCAACAACTTCCGATCAGTTTGCTCGTCAGCTTACATGGCAATAAAAATACAGATATTGAACATAAATTGAAATTTAATTCAACCTCACGGTATGTAGGTAGTGATCAATGAAGCTCAGTATTGATAGAGCTAATCCAACTTTAAATAGCCGTAGTAAAACATTATTTTCACCCTAAAATAAAATAAATAATTGGTAGTGTTTTTAAAACCAATTCTTAAAAAAAATAATTTAAAGAAATTTAAGATCAAACTTCAATTTTAATACGAATAAACCTCGAGGCTACTCTGAACATAACACTTAATGATCGACTACCATCAAAAATGATGGTTCTCTATTTAATAATTATGCATTGTTAAATAGAGAACCATCATTTTTTAGATCAATTACATTCAATCATATCGCAATGTACGAACAAACGATTAAATTATCGTGAGTGTGGCAATTATGGAGCGATTCGTAATGATCTGGACGCCACCCACAATGTGTCGTAGATATTATACATACATGTAGAATATATCGTTACGTGTGACTTAAGAGGAGGTTATATACAGTCTTTTATTATTAGATTTAGCGCACATTGTGCCAACTCAGGAGAGCTTGTGTGAACTTAAATAAATAATTGAGATCAGTTTAGTTTTTTCATTAGTATGTAGACAAGGCAACGTGCCATCAGATTGTATGTATAAAAACATGAATATTTTTAAGAAAATAAATTGAATATCATGTAAACTGCGAACCAAGACAAGTAAAAAGAACTCAAACATGATTATGTATCTTATTTAATACAGGAGTTCCTATGGCTACCTTCCAACTCCATCATCAGATCAGCACTATATTATTCCATTGTCACGCGATATAATATAAGCCTATAATTTCAGCGTAATCGGAAACCGGGAAGTTGGTGGTGGAATTGATAATAGATTCAGTGCAAGTAAATATAAAGCTTGTAAAAATCATAATAATTAAAAATTTATCTTTGAATTCAACTTCGCCTTAACTGTTTATTTGCAAAAGAATGTTCTGATTATAAGGCATGCCTATTAAAGTTTTAAAACATTGCATTAGCGACCGAGTTAAATGCGTGTTTGTTTACATAACTCCTATTCGCAACGCAAAGTTGGTTAATATTGTCATATCAATGGTTGTTTGTAATACTTGGGTAATATTTTTTCTGTTATAGACTGTCTATAGAAATGGTAGCATATAATTTTATGACAATTATTGTGGTATTAGTTTACATGGTCGTGGTGGCCGAGTGGTTGAAGGGCTTTCTTTCCTTGCTGGAGGTCGCGGGTTCAAAACCTGGCTTGTACCTCAAAGTTTAATGTGAAAAAGATTTATGTGCAATTGTTCACAACACGACTGGCTAAAAACAGCGAAGGAAACATTGTGAGGAAACCTGCATGTCGAAAAAGGATTCTAAAAATCCTTTGAAGATATGTGAAGCCCTCAATCCGTGGACTATGATCCTAAGGAGATCTAAACCCAGCAGCGGGCAGTAATGTGTTGTTACAGTACCGTACAGTTTATATATTGGTACTGTAGGCGACTAAATCAGTTTTATTTAATTTATACATTTAAAAGGTAAAGAACAGACGACGCGCCCTCTGTAAATAGTTTTAAATATTTTTTATTAAAACCTCTTTGTTATCTCTCGTATACTCTTTTTAAAATTAAGAAGGAATGTTGGCGCGCTTTTTCAAATATCGAATTGTGTGTAAAAATTAGTTGTGATTGCGTCATATTTTTCTTCCTCTTAAGTTTTATTTTCATTAATATTTTTCTTTTAGATAAATAAATAAATAAATAAATTAAATGATTGTTTTTATGTTCTTCAATGCACTGGCAGCCTTTGATTTCCTACAAGTACTGTCGATCTTAAGTACATGTTCAGTACTTTATAGAGCATTATTAAACATATAAGAACAAATTTTATGAAATTCACTTTGAAATGGCCATTCTTATCCATAGGTATAAACACTGTCTCAATAACCTATTTCTTAAAAGTAAGAATCGAATTACATACAATATTGTGAAATACAGTAACGAAGCAAAAGTTATCGGTCGGTTCGTTGTTTTTCCTGAAATCCAGCGCGTTACATCAACTAACGAATCAAAAAACTAAGTCATAGAATATCTACAGTACAGAATAAAGTGTCACGAGAAATACTTCTTAAATCGCTTAAGCAGCACCGAACCAAATTCGAATCGCAGGTAGAATAGAAAAAATGTGTCAAAAATATAAAATAAGATTTTTTGTCCCTATTACAAGCATACAGGGTGAATCTCTAACTTTGGACAAGGACGTGGGGTAAATGACCTGTTGAAATAAAACGTCATGATCACGAGAAGACTGGATACTGCGGGTCGATTTAAGAGCAAACAAATCTATCTACCCTCTTTCTCGTTCGCTTTTGCGTAGTACCACTGGAACTCGAACTCACATCACGACACACCACACTCACTGTGTACTGTAATTAAATATCGTGGTAAGAACCCGTTGAAAATGCATGAAAGTATTACTTCTGTATAGTTTACTCTGTGATGAAATGTTACGTGACATAACGGACGTTAGAAATAACGGATACTTTCATCAGTGCTCGATTTTTTCATCGATTCCTGTCACCCGTCATATTCATTGTTCACTTCATGTTTCATAATGACAAAAACACCTGTTTTGTAAAGGTGCATTTACATTTTTATTTAAATCGACTTCAGAAAGAAGATGGTGGATTTTTTACTTTTGATTCTGTCGTGTATTGTATTTTTTATTATTTAGTTACTTCGATTACATAGCAGTTATTAGTATGGAGTTAAATACATTGTTTCCTTAGAATAGATATAAGTTTTTAGTACTTTTTAGCAAAAGGTTTAGTAAATTAATGCATTTTATTTCTTTTTTTTACTCTATTACTAGATAGATAAATAGAAAATTCTTTATTGCACACGAAAATAAATGTACATGGGCGAACTTAATGCTAAACAGCATTATCTACCAGTTAACCCTGGTGTAATGTGGATAGTATAAGGTAGTGCATGAAATATTTAAGTGATAGGTTAAAACAAAATTGTATATGTAATTGTATATTGTATTCTAAAGATAAAGCACTTTAAGATTTGTAAACATCACACAGATAAGTCGATATATAAATAACTACAAATATACGATAAGAATAATTACTATACCTTTTTGAAAACGAATTGAGATCGAAAGATTGTTACTAAAGTTTTCTTAATTCCTAACTTGGTTCTCAGCATAATATTTATTAATTTTATTATTTTTTGCGTAATAATTGTCATTACATAATATACTTTTCCTTTTATTTTTACTGATCTCTTTACTTTTATTAAGAAATTAATTCCAAAATTATTTTTTTATTATTATCAACGAGGTACTAAACTTATTATTGTAACTGCTATTGTATAAGCACCTTTATAGTGATGTAACTTGATCTTAACGGACGTTAAACGAATTGCTTCCGAATTTTATTGAATCGATCTAGAACAAAGATTATTTTTTGATTATTTGAGAATTTTTCTCAAATATTCTGACAGTTTTACAGCTTTTGATTTATTAGTATTGATTGTATGTAGTCTACATTCTGGAAAGCTTATTTTTATGAGCCCATAGATATCCTCTGCTGGCTGTAGACTTCCCACTTTCGCCATAAGGACAATGTCACGCGACCTTGCACTATTTGTTCTGAAACTTATAGGTACCTGTGCTGATCTAGGATCAGCAAAGTTTAAGTTATGTTGTCTGTTACCGTTGCTCATGAACCTCTGCAATATCAGGGGACACTGAGGGGTCGCCATGTTGTCTTGTTTTCTTAGGCTGGCTAAGCTACATCACTTATACATTACCACAAGACAAGAGGGTGGACAGATGTGTCTGCTCTTAAGTAGATACAATAAGTACCTACCCGCAGTATTCAGTCTTCCAGTGATCATGGCGCTTGCAACAGTGTTTAAATGTTGGGATCGCTCATTTAATAAAAATCGTGGTAAGAACCCGTTTAGTAATTGGCTAAGTACACTAACATATCTCGGGTTCCTGAACTTTACTGTTTACAGTCATTACGGTGGTCGCTGCTGTGGATCCTGGCTACACAGGAGTTGCAGTAGTGAGGAGTGGGAGAAATCGAATCCTGTAAATAAATAAAATCAGTACAACAACCATCAAATTCCTTTAAAATGAAAGCAGGGATTAAACTAAAAGTAGGTTGCTTCAATGAAAATACATAAAAGATCATTTTATAGTCGAAAGTTTTTTATGTCGATTACTCAACGAGATGTTACGCTGAATACATAAAATTATAAACGCATAATAAAAACTACAGACACAAAATGACGCATCCATTACATTTGTCACAAGTATAAATCAATATATAAAATTTAAGAGGAATATAAATCTTATTTCAATTATATTTTGTACTCTAACTATAGGTAGGGGAAGTAGTTAGATACTTCAAATATTGGATTGATTAAAACATACCGATAAGTTTTAATTTTGAAACTATAAAATATAGATATCGCATTTCTTTCATGATTTCCTCCCGACGATTTTAGAGTCATATTTAAAAGGAAATTGGTCCTAAATCAGCAAGATAATCTTCCATTCAACATTATCATATTAAACTTTTAATCAAATGTAAGAAAACGATCAAATAACTAAACGAATTCAAGTAAAAGCTTGTATAAAACGTAATAATTTCTAAATTATATATTCTTGTAGGCTTACACAATTTGAAGATTTCAAAAGTAATTATGAAGATGAACAGGTTTTGTTGAACTGAATAAAAGTTCGATGGGCTCGTTTATGCTAATTTATTACATAGTTTTGTATAAAATATAATATGTATTACGTTATTATGTATGTCGTTGTATTTATGAGCATGTTACTGAAATTTGATTAAATACACCATTAAAACTTCGATACTTGTTGACTTTTAATTGGCTAATTATAATGGGTACGCAAGATGTTGCATTATTTTTTTAGCATTAAAAATACTTCAATTAAGTAATGTTTTTTTAATCAGAATTTATTAATAACTTCTACTTTAAAAGCAATTAAGTTTTAGGTATAAGTTCTTTTTTTTTTATTGCTTAATAGATACACGAGCCTACGGCCCATCCGATGGTAAGCGGTTACCGTCGCTCATGGGCCTCTGCAATGCCAGGGCAAAGAGAGGCTGTTATCTATCACCTACCCATACAGGACTTTTCTTAAACCTCGTTTAAAGAGAGACATTAGAGAAGAGAGAGAGAGAGAGAGTTTAGAGAATGAATAGTTTCTAAGAATTCCGCCAAGACTCCTCAGTGTTTGAACAAATTGAAATAAAATTTATAGGTACCTACTCCGAATTTTGATTTCAAAAGACGAGCAAACCCTGTCAAAATACTTGTTGTGTTTGAAAAAGTATTTGAATGATGCAATAACTGCAGATGATGCTCGTTCTACTTAATACTTGTGATATTACCTTAATTAGTTTAGCTATAAAACAAATAGTGATTCACTTGAATGCACTAAATTTATGCCGGATTTTTGAAACTAGGTTATTAAATTTAGTAGCCTAGTTTTCGAGGAGTGAATTATTTCGGCTACTGTGACGCTGTTGCAGTTTATTATTCACTATTGACGACAGAGGATTTGGTTTTTACAATTATTGGAACGAAGTTCAATTCTTATGAAAAAGTTGTCACGACACTTTTTTTTGTTTTTAGATGATTATCGCTAGATGGCGCTGTAAGTAAAATCTTTTAAAACAATTCGTTATTTTGTTTTATATGATTAATGCTAGATGGCGCTTTGATCAAAATATTTTATTACAATTCCCTCACTAATTAATCGAAAGGAACTTCGTTCCATTCGGGTGTCCCTTGACACCTCTCAAGTTTTTTTTTATGTAAATAAATCAATTTAAATTTGAAATTCAAAACGGTTAACTTATTTCCACTATAGTAAATAGGTACATGATGATGTATCTATTATACTTTGTTTTAATTGTTATTATACTTATACGCATTCAGATGCCAAGTGGACGAAATAAGAACATTAACTAGCAGTACGAGGATAAGAGTTGCTACTGACCGACATAAATGGAGTCAACTGGAAGAGGCCTTTACCAGAAATGGCACACACTAGATGAAATTTATTTTTTGTTCAGTTTTAGTAATTTAATTTGGTAAAAATAATCTTAATAATCTTAATGCTCCCCGGCTGGGTAAAGGGCTTGATTCAGAAGGCGGTCGTTCTTGACACGACACGTATTGTGAGGAGGTTCCTCTCTCTTGAGCCCTGACCACTGATGGCTTGGGTCGTAGACCGCGTGTTCAGTGGCCCTCTGTTTTTTATATTGTATTTTTAAATTTTATTTCTTTATTAATTTAAAAAAAAGTATAAATACATAATGTAAAAAATAAGTGAAAATAAATGAATAAAGATCTTAATAAAGGCTACTATTATTATACTTCAGTCTACTTTACATAAAGTGACTGGAGTCTCTCGGCTCTGTCCCAACTGTCTATTCTCTCTATAAAAGAGTTTAAAAGGACCTAATGGCTTAAATAAAAACAAATACTAAAGAAGTAAATAACGAAACATTATTATATTCTACAACAATCTCATTATAAATTCATCTCACGCCGATTTGAGATTAAGTAATAAATTTTATAGATAAGTATTCAAATATGTTACAGCCATCGAGTCTTGTCAGATATTTGTAAAATCTAAACGAGATCTCATTAAATTAAGTTATGGGTATTAATCAAAAGTTATTTGCCAAAAACATTAGCATTTGTTGATCAATAACTGTCTGAAATATATTCGATGTGATTGTATCCTTTGAACAATAATAAAGAGCCCCGTTAGAAAATACTTTATAGCTAGAAATGAAAAATAATTAAATAAAAAGCAGAGCTTTATTTACACTGTTCACACAGTTCATAATTGCTGTGTCCAATTTCGTTATATCTTCACAGAATTCGACACAGATCAATAGCAGTGGCGAAGGTTCTATACATCTTCATTCCCATCGGCTTCCCCCTTCAAAGACTATCCAGAGATAGAACTGTCAGGGTAGTTCATGATAACTCTATGAAATCCTAATATACGTTCTGTTCTTGTAGGAATATCTTTTTAAATAGAATAGTTTTTTTTTTGTATATATGTTAATGTAAAATTATATACTGTACAAATACTTAAAAAAAATGCTCATTATCCAAAAAAAGACATGCCCGCTGAGTTTCTTGCCAGTTCTTCTCAGGACGATGGCTATAATTATTATTTTTTGTGTCCGAACTGGTGGTAGCTTTTAACTTTTGACGTCAACAAAAATGAGTACGTCATCAATGTTGAAAATAAAGTACTTCAAGTATCATGAATCGGATTCTCTCTTTAATAAATTGATACTTCAGTACTGATCAATAACTACGTTTTCTAACAGCACAGATAAAGGTAATCGTTACCATTGCCCAACACTCGCTATGTCAAGGCATTGTTTCCAATATCTTTGCCCGAAATCTGAACACGCGTGAGATTAACACATGGTTAATTAGTAGAAGGGACTAAACTAACGCACGCGCCGCGCCACGCACGAATTCATCGCGTCATGCTTAAAGCACCTATTATAAACGTATCAAGCCATTTAATTCAATATCTAAAATCTATTTTAAATATTTTTATGATATGATGAATGACTACAGTGATGAAATGAAGAATTTATAAAAAAGGCAATTGTGTTTTCATCAATAGTAAATCGATCGAGCTGATAAAAATTTACCTTACTGAAGTACCTACTTATTTTGATTATTTTTGTAAAGATCCATCTTTACAGTTTTCCAAAACTTACAACAAAAACACTAAAATGTAAGCGAAAAATAGTAAAATACAAGATAAATTAAACTTGGTAAATAATGGTAATTATCAATTTTGGAACGTAGTTCCTTATCGCGCGTTGTGAAAGGTAGCCCCCTTTCACGGAAAGAATTCTTACGAAAAGTTGTCACGACACTTTTTTTGTTTTAGATGATTATCGCTAGATGGCGCCGTGATCAAAATATTTTAAAACACGTTCCTTATCGCGCGTTACGTTAAAAGAAATATAAGATATCTTTTAATCGAAAGGAACTTCGTTCTTTTCAGGTGCCCCATGTCACCTCTCAAGTTTTATTTATTTATTTTGAAATATAACATTTTAAGACGTGAAAAAAAAAATCCATAATTTTATAAACATTTTAATGAGTTATTACAAGGCCTAGTTTAGCGTAACGCATTTGATAATGATTCCATCTAATGAACCCGTTTAATTACTACACAAAATAATCTACTTACGAAATGTTCATTAGTACATTCTAATATGACACGTATGTGCCTTAATTAAATAGTGTTTGTCACGAACCACAGGGTTATGCTGTAATAGCGATCGTAACTATTTTTGGAACAATTGCTTCGAAATTGTTCGTCGATTGCTATTGAATGTTGTAGGTGTAAATATTGGTAAGAGACATTTAATTTATGCGGAATATAGTTTACCATTCGTTACAAGGGAAACCAACCTATTCACCCTGCGGGTAGTTGGAAGTGGAGACTTGCTATAAATACAGGCGTTGGCGACTGTTATTATTGATTCGTGTTGGAATTGGCGAGGCGAACGGACATCTTGATGTAAAAGTAATAAACTGTTAAAACTCGTTATTTTGAAGTTTTAATTCAAAAGTATTGATCATCAAGTGGACATTGTGACGTCATTCCTGACAAAACGAAACGAAGATCGACTAATTACAACGTCATTCCACCTCAACACACTATTTACGCCGTCATATATAATATTTTAAAGAGACATTAATTACGACTTAAGAATATAGGCAGGGTAAGGTGAAATAAATATTGGTAATTGCCAATTTCGACAATATCCGTACAATAATATAGAAATAAGCGACAATCAAATCTATTAAAAGTATATACGCTAGTTTCTCAATTTAAAACTCATCAAATATCAGTGTAGTATAATAATGATGGAAATCTGAACCATTCCCTGGCATTACAGAGGTTCATGAGCGACCGTAACCGCTTACTGTCAGATGTGCCGTAAGCTCGTTCTATCTTGCAATCTGTGTATCGCGTATCTGACTTGCAATAAAATCAGACAAAAAATAAAAAAAATATTTTCATTTACTTTTCATTACAATCTCTTAGTGTAATAAAATAGTGAAAAAATGCTTTATAATTAAAATAATGTCTTTCAATGTATTTGTAATGTTTACGAGTATAGTCTATAAACATTTATATATGCCATAATGTGCCAGAATAATTTATTACAACGATTGTAATGCTAATCTCCTTGGCACAAAAAATATACAGAATTATGTCATAAAACATAACTTTCTTAATACAAGGCAATAAAACGAGCAAGGAATTTCCACCTGCGGCCTATCGTTGTGTAATACCGATCAGTGTCATACACATTTAAATATTTTTATAAGACAAATAATTTATCTTGAAGAAATCGACTCTCAATTTGTCATTCATGTTTTGCTTTAAGATATGTCGGTATTTATTAAAAAGAGCACAAGCAGTTTTAAAACAAGCTTTTACTTCTAAAGATTTTGAAAAGATGAATTGAAAAAAGTCCTAATATAAACAGTTTCGCTAGAGTGTTTTTTGACTACTTTCCAGCTCTACAAATCAGTACCTACAAGTTTTTTTTTTATTGCCTTGTAGGCAGACGAGCTAACGGGCCACCTGATTGTAAGCGGTTACCGTTGCTCATGGACCTCTGCAATGTCAGCGGACACTGCGGGACCGCTACCTACGGCCTACCTTTTAAGGACTTTCTTTAAGCCTCGTTTGAAGAAGGACAAGCGCTCGGGAAACGCTGAAGAGGGGAGCTCATTCCACAGCCGGACACACACAGTTAAATTAAATAACTCTACTTTTAAAAATCTGTATCAAAATCCGTTGCGTAGTTTTAATTCAAGCATACTTAGGGTTAGACACACAGCGTGAAGCGACTTTTTTATGCTATCTAGTAATATTATAACATGTTCAGAAATGCACAGTGTGGGACCAGCAAGGTGGACGTATGATCTTGTTAAGATCGCAGGACCACGCTGGATGCACGTCGCTACTAACCGGTTGCATTAGAAATCTTTGGGGGTAGCTTATGTCCAGCAGTGGACGCTTACAGGCTGATAATGATGATAGTCAGGAATATAATAATAATATTAAATAGATATGAAATCTAAAGGATAATAATTAAGAGCCGTAAATAGTTAAGCTGTAAAACTAATTTCAATAACTACTAATATTTATTATGTATTTTATTTAGCAAATCGTCAACCCGTTTACGTTTTAAAAACTTGTCGCAGACCGGTTAGCTTCACACTGTGCTTTAATCTGATAAATCAAACAACAATCATATTTCAAAATCGATCTTTTACAAAAGTAAAAGTAAACCCTTCACATTTATGTAATACACGTCTTATATGAAAAGGTTTTAGTTAAATTAAGTACGATAATAAATTTTAAATTCATCAGAATACTTTATACATTAATAAGAATAAAAGTCGCGAATGTATATTTTCGTGAAACAATCAAATCAAATCATCTTTGTTATCTCACCAAAAAACCTTAAAGATAAACACTTAATTAGTTTCGATGCGGTTCAAATTCCACGGAAGTCCGACGATTTTTTTCTACTCAAAAAAAGCGTACACTAGAAGTTCCTACTTTTAAGTTATATTTACAGTTATATTTTCTATGAAGAATAAAGGTAAAGTAGCAAGATTTTGGAATTAATTTGCCTAAAGTATCATAACTAAGTAGTGTAAGTCTCATTATGGTATGTCTCTTTTGTATCTCATTTATGCTAATAGGATATAGGGTTTATAAATGAACTGAATTGCCGTATCGCTGATTCGGAACTTTAGAAGGATAGACTGAAGTCTTCTTTAATATAATGCAGAATTCCACAATTCTCCACCGAATTCTCCACAGACATGTCTCTCATGGACTTATGTAATGGCTGTAATGTCAGGGGATACTGTAGAGCCGCTACCTATGACCTACCATTGGAAACTTTCTTCAATCCGCGTTTGAACAAGGACAAATCATAATCCAGAATTAGACACTATTTTTGTTTTTCTCAAACCAACAATTAGGTAATGTAGGCGTAAATCCGTCACAGGGACAATCTATAATTAAAATAAGACCGTTGTAAGCTAAATTAATTCACAGTCTTAAACTATTTAATAAACATTAAATTATTTGCTTATTTAAATAGCTCGGAGTGATATTCTTATTGAGCTGTTTTGAAATAAACAGTTGATTATTACAAGCAATACAATTTCTGAATATTAAAATATGTTTAATGCTATACAATCAGAAAAACTTTTTGTATTCCAAAATTACTTTAGGTATCTATACCTACCTGTATCTACAGATCTACAGCTGGTAATAAATGTTGCAAAAACAAGCAAGAAAACTTTTTGTAACTTAACATATTTAAAGTTACACTCCTGACGAATATGGTGGATTTAAAAAACTTTCGTAATTTGTGATGCATATACTGTAAACAATGAAAAGGATTTTACTGGCAACAAAATAGTGTTCGACTTTAGACTATGGGCTCTATAACCTCGTGAGTATTGAACTATCCATTATGATTGTTCTCGAAAATAAGGGCTTACAGCTTAAATCGACAATACCTTACACGAATTTCTGACATCCAATAAAGTTATTAACACGTACAAACGTGGAATTATATAATTTGAGTCCAAGTTCAAGTTAAAAGCTAACATTAATATCGGAATGCAAAATAATAGGCGCAATTCACAATCGAATGCCGCTGGGCGTTGCCTGAGACCTTGAGGTATGTTTTAACGTCAATGGAAGTTGTCTCGATGTGTTGATATGAACACTATTTGTTACATAAAAGAGATTTCCCACGTATTCTTGGAGAGATAAGAGCGAACATAAGCGTGTTTCAACCTGATGTTTTTGTTTTTATGATTCAATTTTAGACATAATTGAACCATCTCAAGTTAATAATACTTTATTTTCAAAATTATTGTGAAATGAATGGTTTTTGAATGAATTGTTGTGGAATTAATAGTCGTGGTGGCCGAGTGGTTGAAGCGCTTGTCTTCCGTACGGGAGGTCGTGGGTTTAAAATCGGCCGGCTTGTACCTCTAAATCTTAATATGAAAAAGATTTATGTGCAATTTTTCACAACACCACTGGCTAAAAACGGTGAAGGAAAACATCGTGAGGAAACCTGTATATCGGAAAAGGGTTCTAAAAATCCTTTGAAGATATGTGAAGTCCCCAATTCGCATTAGGCAAGCGTGGTGGACTATGCCTAACCCCTCTTCGGAGGAGACCTGAGCTCAGCAGTGGGCAGTAATGGGTTGTTACAGAATGGTCTTTGTCGTCGATCATGAATTTACCGCCAGTTCTAATCTCAATACGTGTTTGTCATCGAAGATGATATTTTTTACATCTATTTTGCTGAATGATTGATTGGTATACTGATTGAAAGAGAAAGAAAGAAAGACCGACAATCTGGTCAGGGTCGCGGGAAGTCACTGGATGCAAACAGCGCAAGACCTGTCATTTTGACGAGGTTAGCAGAAGGACTATAGCACTGGACATCCCCCTCGTCAAAACGTTCAATTTTTCATATATAAACGCAAACTTTATGTACCTCAACTGAATCACCACATCGGCTATGTTGAAGATCAAGTAAGCGACGACAAACCATCATCATCGCTTATTCTAATCTTGTTCAGAATCATGACCTCACAATGATCTCAAAGCATCATTTGTGAATGATGAACCGGCCTTTTCATAAAAATGATAAGAGTAATAAGCCTAAAACCCGTAATTTTATTACGTTAAGCAGATAATGTTTGTTTTCAATGGAGTCTGCCCTTGGATTTAAAGTTGATGGATAGATGTTAGGCCGTGGGTAATACTTGTATTGTAATTAGGTTGAACTAGTTAGAGACAATGTTAACTAGAAATTAATCTTTATGAGCTAAATTTAAGAGACTTTGTGGCTAAAAATTTAACCGGCATCACTTTTAGTAGTAATATTATACCATTTCTTGTGTTTTTTTATTAATTTTATAGGTAAGCACATGGGTTACCTGATGCCAGGTTACAATCGATCGTGAAATTTTGCAATTTTCTTACTATCGTTTTATTTGGGGTATAAATTTATTCATTTTAGTATCGATTATGAAAAATTAAGTCAACTTATAAGTGTTCGTCGAATAATTGCTAAAAATGTTACTATTCTATAATATTTTTTTTGTAAGTGTGAAATATATTATTAGGCTTGGCACAAAATTGAAATGTATAAAAACTTTAAAAGAATTTGCTCCTTAATAAAAACTGAAATAACATGAAGCAAAAACTATGAATGCAGTATAGCGTTGTAATGTATTAAAAAATTATTGAATTAGACACGGAAATCCGCTATGTTCAGCTTAACAACATAATTAACGAAATAGTCAGTCAAGTGTCATAAATTTGGAGCATAATTGAAGACTTTTTTAGTTTTGAAATTATTGTTTTAATTTAAACTGTTATAACAATAAATAATTGATTTTTCTTTATCATGAATTATGTGGTGTTTCGTATTTGTTATTTTAAACTTAATGAAGTGGATATGATCGCAGACAAAAGAAAAAGTAGTCAACATTTTACAATATACATTTTTGAGGAACGCCCATTAAAAGATACCAATTTCAAATTAGTTACAGGAATTTTAATACTGTCTCTACCAAAAATATGTGAATGAAAGTATTGTAAGTATAACTAAACAACAATTTTTTAACAAATTTTACTTCTGTATAGTAAGCATTCTTTATTGAAATAAAAATACATATAAGTGCACTTAAATATTCATATCAGTATTGTTCGTAAGCTTGTTTCTTATCAACATTATCGGTAAGAGACAAGCTTAATTGTAACAGGTAGTTGTCATATTATATTAATGAAAAAGTATGTCACCCAAACTTATACATTTAAACAATACAAATAATAAGAAAATATAAGTATGGAGTTAAAAAAAATACGTTGTCATCTGGAGTATTTTAGACGCAGAATTTTACAATTTACATATTCTTCTTGAAAACGTATGTTTAGCTATAAACCTATACTTACATCACACATTTGTTGTGATAAATAAACGTAATATTATAGTTTTAAAAAAGGTTAATAAGGCCATCGGTGACATTAATTCAAAATAAATGAGATTTCTTTTTATAATGTGAAATTAACAGTAAATTACTATGTAACATGAAGCCTAATATAGAATTACTAAATCAAAGTGAGACCACAAATCAAATCAAATAAATAAATATATGTATTGACATCTAGGCGACGCAAATTAAGCAATTTAATATTAAATATTAATGTTATGATCTAGGTCTTTCTTCGTCGGTCTGTTTAGTCGTTGTTTTATTCGAAAATGTTGTAATTATAATTAGCAATTAAAAAAAACAATTTGATTTTATTTCTTTATTTTAACAATGTAAACTGATGTTATAATAAGTAGTAGTAGGAGGTTATAATAGGGCAAGATTCGGTAAAAATAGGTAGACGACAACTTTCCGATGCATTCATAAAAAGTAACTAGGTACTAACAAACAATGCACAGGTTTTCGATTGCCGCAACTTCAAACAACTAACGCTTATAAATTTAGAAAACTCTTATTCAGTATTTGAAGTGATTAAGATTAGTGTTGTTTAAGATTTTGAAATAAACTCAAACAGTTATAATTCCTGCCAACTTCTCTTGGTTTATGGTTTTCTGGAAGACAATTCATGTAAGCTAATTTCGAAGTAGCAAATAACTGTTTGTAAAATGTGAAATAATGACCATTTTTGTAGTAATAAATAATTAATAAGGATTTAATAAATTTCAAGAGATTTTAATATATGCAGATTCTGTAATCCAATCGACTTCATTTCTCTTGTTGCGTCTATGTTAATTTATAAGAAAACATAAATTTTAAGCATCACTTTAATCTAGATTCTAAACACTCTAGAAATTTCCATTATTCAAATTTGTTTGTTTCATTAATATGTTATTAACATATTCTTTTATTCAAATATTTATCATATTGCATAAACTTAAAGATACATTATGCAGCTAGAGCTAAAAGATCGCGGTTTTAAAATTTCATGAATATTTTCAATTAAATTTACTTTTTCTCTCATATGATACTCTGCTTGATTGCATCGCCACCAAGCTCTAAATACACTTACAAAAAAGCATTTTATCGATAAATCAAGTTTCAAAATCGGTTCAGTAGGTGAGGGTAGTAAAATCACCAGTAAATCAGGTGGGCTGTAGGCTCGTGTATCTATTACGCAATAAAAAATCCAGAGATCTCTTTTTAACTCCCTATAACATCACAAGCTCAAAATCGTTGCCTATTTATAATATTAGTATATCTATATGTGTTTATTTTAACAGTCGATTGAAAAAAAAGATTATGAAATTGATACAGGGTGCTGTGTTGAAATGCGAGAATTCCTGAAGTAGCACATTGATGAACAAGAAGAGAGTAGATTGGTATGCTTGCTCTTAAAAAGTTTATTCACGTTATCCTGTCTCCTCGCGTCTTTCATTACAACAGCGTCGAAACATCGAGTCAATTTAAATTATGAACTTACGGTACAACTCACCAGGCCCTCCATAATATTACAACTTGATGATAAAATAGACAAATAAAAATCAAATAAAGTGCTCCATTTTAAGACAATTAATAAATAAGAATAGTAATAGTTTAAAGCCTTTATTTTAATCGTAATAATAAACCCGCACGAACAACGTGGGTGCTAAGTTCTAGAAACACATTATTATTTGGTTAAACAATAGTTAAATTTAACTTGATATCACCGTGCCCTAACACGGTTCTATATTGCACAATGTAAATAAACAGTTAATGCATTGTTTATTGTTTTTAGAAACAATTATTTCTGCTAAAGGTCTGTCCACACTGTATATTGGTAGTCAATAAATGAGGACAGAACCCAGCACGGGGTTTTGAGGGACGGCGCGACGCGTTACGCGCTCGGCACTCTTTCCCGTCACGCCGACCCTTAGCTGGTGGGCTAGCCACCTTTTGTCCTCTAATCAAAGAGAGTCAACTCAAAAAACACAAAAAAACGCGAAAAACTGACTACAGTGACCAAGGTCTCTACTGTAGAAGTGTCCTGATAACTAAGCGTAGAAATAACTGACGTCTATTAAGGAAATATACTTTTAGTTACATTCTGTTATATATGTTTCATAATATTATTTCAGCAATAGTGTTTTAATAATACTTTTTCTCAATTCTGGCCTCACCTCGAACCAAAACTATTAATTTACGATAAAAAAAGTAGGTTTTCAAGCCTATCGAATATATTATTTCTACATTCAGGAAATCTAGACTTGCGTAAATATTTATAAATGCAAGATCACGACAGTCATTTTCATAATGGATTTAAATAATCTCTCTAAATACATTATTTATTTTCGCCAGATTTCGGCTTAGTTTTAATACCAGATTGAGACAAGTTTTCCTTTTTACTCTATGCAACATTGAAGTGTATTTTGGTACAAGTTAAGTTTTCACGATTTTTCCTTCCCATGAGGGATGGTAACCGTTTACCTTAGATGGGTTCTATGCTAGTTTATTTATCGCATTACAATTAACAAAACACTTGTTTACACAGCTGTTCATAAAATTAAATTATTACTGTTAGGTAAAAAAAAAATAATGTCAGAGGATCATCATCTACGACATCTTTAAGTACTGTCAACAAGAAAAAATTATAGTCTTCGACGGTCTGTTTAAAAAATAAAAGTACTTTATTTATCTGTATCTTTACCTTACAAATCCCTAATAATGAACATTAAAACTTAATGATTACTGCAACATACACGTAATACAACCTAATAGAAAACTATATTATTATCTTAACATTGTTAATGGTTAATTAAGCAGAAAGAAACGGTTCTGTAACAATATGAATTTCGTTATAATTCATAATAAAATGTCCTCCATTTTGTAACTAATTATGTTTGAACCATTTATGAAATTCTGATTACATCAGTCTATTGGCAAATCCTAACGACTTTATACCTAAGCTTTCTCTTGTTTGCATTAATAAATTTATAAACTAGACATTAAAAATATAATAGCTCAACTTAGTTTATATTGAAGTGTTGAATTTAATTTTAACGTAACATATTATTTTAGGTTATTTGAACGTAAAAATATGTCCCTCAGCAAAAATATAACAGTAGTAACTAAGTAGAACATAATAGAGCCCTATTAAAGTAAGTCGATGTGAAAAGGTAACCAGTGCATCTTACACACATGTGATAGATAGATACGGCTTTGAAAACTACTATGCACAAATAAGGCTGATTATACAAACATAGGCATCCTAAATAACACAACAGCTCACCGCATAGGTCCAATTAATTTAATGAAATCATTACCCAATAAAACATAGGTATTCATCTGTACAGCATATTAATCTGTGGCTCCAGATTTTGCACTTCATTGTCTATGGGCTGTAGTTTCTATTTAAAAAAGTACCCAACTAGAACCCAGCGACATGTACACACAATTTGCCATTTAACAAACAATGTTACAAAATGTCAAACTATACAATACTGACCGATCTAGGAACAATAAATACAATATTATCAGTTTATTTATTGATAATAGGTACATTTACACGCAGAGATCTAATGTACAATTGAGAATCGGATTGCAGTCTACTTTGTGAGACGAAGTGTGTGAGTGAAGTGAAGATGTATGTAGATTCGCAGTTCAATTTTATGAGATTTGCTTAAATAGTAGTATAAATCGCTAAAAAGGTGTATATTCTTATTCTACGTAGTTAAAGATCCCGATCATTCTATGTTTATAAAAATACGCAACAAATATAGATGCAGTTATTAAAAAATAGATAGAATAGTTCAAGAGGAAGGTTTATAATTACAATACATTAGAATCAGCATTGCGACTGTGCTAAGACAAGAGGTTGGTCACTAATCTCTTCATAATCAATACTTATCAATTACACTCCAGATCTCTACGTATAAACGCAACTATTCTAGCCTGGCCGATAACGTGAGCTTTCATTCCGCGACAATTGGCCCAAGGTCTCGCTGATAAGGTGAAAGGTACAAAAATTGACAAACTCAAATTAATTAAAATACGATTAAACGTTGTGATTGTAAAATAGGTTCAACTTGTTACACCTGTTTAGATTCTCAGAATTACAAAAAACTGTTTTATAATAGCTTGTGCAATATCAAGATAACAGCATAATAAAATGTAAAAATGAAGCGTAGAATTTTGTGTTGTCTTTTAAATATTTAAATAAAAAGTTTCAGCTGTTTACTAATATGATTTTTTTTTTATTGCCATGTAGGCAGACGAGCCAACGGGCCACCTGATCGTAAGTGGGTACCGTCACTCATGAACCTCTGCAATGTCAGGGGACATTGAGGGGTCGCTACCTACGACCTAACTTTAAGGACCCTCCTCAAGCCTCGTTTGAAGAAGGACAAGTCATAACGCTCTGGGAATACCGAAGAGGGGAGCTCATTCCATAGCCGGATGGTGCGTGGCAAAAAAGTATTCCTGAAACGTACCGTGGATGACCGCGGTGGTTCCATATAGTAAGGATGAACTCCACCTCCATTTCAGACTTTAATTTCGTCTGTGTCACAAAGAAAGAAACAATTTTCTCTTCTAGTCTGAACATTTTTATGTCAGAAGCGTCTGCAATGTTAAAATTGAGAGAGTAGGTAAGAATACCTATGTCCAACTCTAATTTATCGTATCTCTGTTTTAAATTAAATCGAAAGTGAATCAAAATTTCCAAAAAAAAATAACATACGAATGCATAAATTCGTAGTTTGATATATTTATTTATGTTTCAAATAAATAAATATAAAAGAAATTTCTTCTAAAATCTAAACTGCATTGAAAACTTTGAACAAATTTAAATTATGAGTTAGTAAACAGTAGTATTACTCAACAGTAAGTACTAGTCCAATAGTGCACCTTACTACTGCCTACCACCTAAAATAATCATCTTGCAAAATCGGTCTACAAAAGAACACACAAATAATGAACCTCAAGCTTTAATTAAAGAAATATTTAGCAAAACTCAGTTTACAACAACAGTTACCGACGTCCTCCGAAGTAAAATTTAGTGTTTAAATATTCTATGATATTAGCTGCCCCGCGCAATTTCGTAAAAAAAAAATTAAGGGTGGACTACCCCTAACAATTAGGGGGATGAAAAAATAGATGTTAGCCGATCCTCATAGATACCGGATAAGCACAAAAAATTTCATCAAAATCGGTCAAGCCGTTTCGGAGGAGCTGACAACGAAAACTGTGACACGAGAATTTTATATATTAGATAAAAGCTATTTTTAGAACATATAAAACAATCATCAAAATAACCGGTTGATCGCTTAAAACATTTATTTTTATATATTATACTAAAACACTGTATAATAATCTAATATGTTAACAAGATCTTTAGTTTTATAAAACTAAACCAGGTGAAATGTTTTAAAAAAGTGAAATTTCAACCCTGCTGCCGCTATTTGCTTGCTATTGCTATTTTTATTTATTACAAAATCATGCTATGCAATATAAATTTTATTGAATGATAACTTAACTGGTCAATAATAACCGTCGCTCATACTCGTGGACCTCTACAATGCGACAGAAAAATAAAAATAAATTTGGAACATTATGTTTAACAAACTTATTCAGACACTCGTGGTTTTCTATACTTTTAACAAGGATGATGGCTTCAAATTATCGATTATGTGGAATCCAGTGCTAAACACAACAGTCACTAAGGGTTCATGCTCAGCGAGTCTTGTAGATACAGTGAGTGTGGTGTGTCGTGATGTGAGTTCGAGTTCCAGTGGTACTACCCAAAAGCGAACGAGAAAGAGGGTAGACAGATTTGTTTGCTCTTAAATCGACCCGCAGTATGCAGTCTTCTCGTGGTCATGACGTTTGCAATAACGTTGAAATATCGAGACAGCTCTATTAAATAAATATCGTGGTAAGAACCCGTTGAAAATGCATGAAAGTATTATGTTTAATGTTCTAATTGGTTATATTACAATTTAATAACACATAGGCACGACTCCCACACGAGCTAACAACCCGTCTTACGGTAAGTATTAAAGGGTTACCGTAGCTCTTGGACTTCTGACATGTCGTGGGACACTGAGATCGCCATCAACAAACTACCGTTTAAGAATCTTCTCAAAGAGTCGAAACAGGATCTTCTCTATAAGAAAATAGAACTTTAGTATATTCAAACATATCAGAAAACCAGATAAATATTTTTCAATCGCGGCTCGACGGGTTAATACACGTGGTTGCATTTTTGCAGAAAGCTGTCGTCCGGTCGATGACACATTCTCGCTCGCCGATATGAATATTCCGAGACGCAAACGATTCGATTCTCGATTTAATTTTTACTCGTTATGTGTACGATTTAATTTATTTCCTTGTTTCTTGATAATTTTATTTTCAAGATAATTTTAATTAGTCTGAATGTGCTTCTACACCTAATTAGTGTGCATAATAAAAATATTTTCTTTTTTTTCTAAGCATATGAAATGTAGACTTTTTATTATTGAGCTATGGGAACCCATCGCCACACATGTGGTTTAGTTTTTTTTAGTTTTACAATACTACTAGCTGACTCGTGCAACTTTGCCTATTAGTAATATATGCATGGCATGGCATGGCAATAGAAAAATATATTTTTTGTAAATTTTGTTTTCATCACAAATAGACATAGACATTTCTTTATTTTGATGGAAACAGTGGCAGAAACAATACAAAAAATAATAATAATACAATGATTCCATCACAAACCAGTCGAATCTCAGCTTCATGCTGGGTGTTCGCTGGAGATAATCCAGACACACCGAGCGCTGGTTTTCAGCCTCAACTGGCAGTGACGTCACAAAAGGAAAAAATAAAATAAAAAAGACACAAAAAATAAAACAATCAAAATGTACACAGTCGGATCTTAAATTAAAATAAAATAAATAATAAACTATGTCTATGTCGATATGTCTATCAAGTGTGCCGCATGTGCAAATTAAGGTTTCAGTATAAAATAGCGAAAGTGGCGACCATGGACTCTTGCACCATATTGTCAACTAAACTAAATATTCAGATTAAAGTTATGCATTTGCATTTTTATGTCATTAGTTAAATACAAGGCCGAGCTTAAAAAATGTTAATCCACATTTTAATTAGACTTTTGTAACAGTATTCAATTAATACGATAAATATGCACTAGGTTAATAAATAATAACAAGCTCTGGATAATTTATTCATATATCATAAATTATTTATGCTTCAATAAATCTTTTGTGAAATGGGAGCTTTTGTAGATTATTAAAATAATGAAATAATTTTTTATTGAAACAATTTTTACAATTATTATTAGGGCAAACCCAGGCTCCCAAACTTGTAAAAATACTGTGCTATGGGAGCCAGTGCTCTCCCAACAAAACATAGGAGCATTAAATTTGTAGGTTGCTATCAACAAAGTAAGTACAAAAAGAAAAAAGCCTAGCATTACACAAAGCATAATAACACTATTTAATTACAAATGTATCAAACAATACCTTATTATATATTATACTATACTACTAAAATCTATATCAAATCAAAACCTACAAATAGTTAGTTAAATTTATGCAGAAGATTCAGTAATTACTGAAATCACAATTTAAGGTATCTATCTCAAATAATTACCTCCTTCTTCCTATAACTGTAACTACCAAATTTTATTCTACAAACATTCTCCAATAGGTGTTGCAATTGTAATTTGAATAAAAGAAATTAAGCTCTCTACCCAAACAGTATTTTGAAACAAAAAATAAATAAAATATATTGAAATGTAATATCTATGCAAAACTAATAATCTATTCAAGCATAAACAAATTATAAGGCTTAACTCGAAATTGAAACTTTAATTACTTAATTGTAATTTATCGACAGCTCGATGTTTTAAAGTGAGTTTAGTTAACATATTTTAAAATTAATATCATTAGCTTAACAAATACTTGTGACAGAATATTTATTATGAAATATATTTTTTACTGCAATTAGAAATGTTACTTGTAACAAAATTAAAGTCATTGTCGCGAGTAAATAGATTATTTAAGAGCAGACAAATCGATCTACCCTAATTTTTGAAATTGGCGCTTACGACAACGTTGAACTATGAGGATCGTATATTTCTAAACCTTTTAATATTTGTGGAAGTGATAATATTTTCTATACAATATATTGCGATATTTTATACAATTACAATTATACACATAAATTTTTTAAAGGTATTTCAAGTTTTAAACTCATCACAAGGACTAGAAAAATACTGCTGTCTATGAAAGATACTCTGTTAACAATTGACTATTGTTAACAGTGATTCCCAAAACAAACGAAAATAAACTAGGTGTACCAAACTAAAATGGTCTTATTACGCCAAAAGGTATGACGACTATAAAATTGTAAAAGTTTTTTCTAGTCCCAAAGCCCGAGTGGCTAATGAGGTACATTACCATATTCATTTAGCTTTCTCTGTCATTCTGAGCTGTCACAACTAACTTGAATTGCGTTTATCTTAATAACACCTCCATTAAGAAAAACGTTTGCCACACAATACGTTTTGTAAATGCAAAGAAACACACATTAAATGATATGAATTGCGCTCCAGCCCACGTTTCATGAAACAGTTTTTTGTCTCACTCATTATGAAGAAATTTGTGTTAGAGTGAAAGGGATAGTGGGCGTTTAGAGTCTTGCAGCGTCTCGCCTACGATTCATAATCACCTCGGTTAAATTAAATTAGTACACTAATCGCGTATCAACTAGATCCGTATACTTTCATTTGTACGTGTAACGCGTGTAATTGATTAGAAATTGCCACTTCTAGCTGATGTCATTGGTATGTCACTATGTCCATGTCACGTGATGGTTTTGTAGTGAATCAAGTACTGGCTGGTTGATTGCAAATAGATGAATAATTAACCGAGAGTTGACTGAAATAATTTTAAATTTAGAATTGTAATGTTGTTTTTATTGTGGCTACTTACCATGGATCAATGGAACAACGTTAGTGTATTGATGTATATGTAGCTTGTTGGAACGAAGTTCTTTATCGTGCGTCATCGAAAGGGGGCTAGACAGAAAAAATCTTACGAAAAGTTGTCACGACACTTTTTTTTGTTTTAGATGATTATCGCTTGATGGCGCTGTGATCAATATCTTTTAAAACACGTCCCTTATCGCGCGTTACGTTAGGAAAAAAAATATAAGATATCTTTTAATCGAAAGGAACTTCGTTCTATTCGGGTGTCCCATGATGCCTCTCAAGTTTTTTTTAATTACTTTCTTTACTTCTCGACTGATATCGATTAATGCTGCAAAAAGATATCGAGGCCCATAGTTATCATAATTGCTATAAACAATTATACTGAAGATGACCTCCCATTTTCAGCATTGAGCCATACTACCCGTAAACAATGGCAATGATTTAAAAACAAAATATTTTATTTAAAACAGAAAGAAAAAAAACTTGAATACTTATATTATTATATTAAATGTCTCTACAACAAGCCTATTTCTTCAAAATCAGGACAGATTTTTTTAAAATTGCAACATAGATAAATGAGCCTACGGCCCTCCTGATGATAGAATTGTCCTATCAACGACAATGATACATGATGGGGTTATGATAATCATGAGAATCACTTACACTATTACTAAACGGGTTCTTAAGACGATTATTTTTAATTGAGAGGTCCCGATATTTCAGCACTGTTTCAAGCGCCATGATCACGGGAAGACTGAAGAATTGCGGGTAGGTCATTTAAGAGCAGACAAATCTGTCTACCCTCTTTCTCGTTCGTTCGTTGTAAGTGATGTAGTAGATAACCGCGAGTGTTTAAAGAAATCATGAAAATATCCGCAAAAAAGCAGTCTCACAATTTAAGTATGCATTTTAAATATTCATAGTAAAATTATGTGAAAATTATTGGTATTGGTCGTTATTACAAATTTATGTAGTTACCTATATTTAAATTTCACATTTATTTCGTAATTTGAAATTTCGTTTCTAGAACAGGCCGATATTTACATTAAAAGAAATTTAGATGAAATTTAAAGCGTATTTTAAAATCACATTTTTACGTCATATTTTTAAGTCGTTTGGAAATCTGTGTTGTTTTTTGTAGCTTTTACAAATTTCATAAAAGTAGGCCAATGAAATATGTATAAATTATTAATAATTTTAGTATAAAAAAACTTGAGAGGTGTCAAGGGACACCCGGGTGGGACGAAGTTCCTTTCGATAAATTAGTGAGGGAATTGTAATTTTTTTTTTAAGTTATAATAATTAGTTTAAAACGTCTGTCTCTCTCTCTCTCTCTCTCTCTCTTATAATATTTTTGAATAAAATATTTTAATCACAGCGCCATCTAGCATTAATCATATAAAACAAAATAAGAAATTGTTTTAAAATATTTTAATCACAGCGCCATCTAGCGATAATCATCTAAAACAAAAAAAGTGTCGTGACAACTTTTTCATAAGAATTTCCGTCTAAAATCTGAAATTTAAAACAACTTTCGAATATCACTCATAAATTACTAGTCTGATCTAAGGTATAAGAAAACAGCTAGAAAAAAAACAGTTTCATTATGTATCCTTTTTGAAGTAAGCAGTAAAAAAGAAACTCATGCATTTTAATGCATAATTAACCATTAAATTAATTAATACAATTAAGAAATAACTTCAGTGCAGATATCTTAAACTATAAACACACTTTATCTTCATTAAAAAAAAACAATTAAACTAAACGCGAAGTCAACAACAAAGTTAACATAATGAAGTTACTTCTGTAATTATTTTTTCTACCACTTAGAATTGAATAATACGAGTAACATACTAAAATAAAGATGAGACCACACAGTATGTGTGTTCCAACATACATGTGCACATTACATAAAAACATCTGTAAACATCTAGCTATGTAGAATGATTTTTTAAAGAATGAATGAAGAATGCAGGAGGACGATGGGTACTCTGTTCTAATACGGAATATTACAAAAATAGGTAAGATTACAATTTTTTTAAATCTAAGTTCGACAAAACTACCTCAAACATAAACAATTTCGGCTAAAAGAGTGTTGACTAACGACGTGTAGTGATCTCGCGCACCCCACACCTCCGCCACACCCATCAGCTGTCGAAAAACCATCATTCTGCAAGAATTTTAGATATTTTCAAGTTGCGATTACTAAGGCATTAAGCCATATTCTTTGAAAATAATATTTTTACTGGTCGTATATAACCATCAGCTACCATGACCTTCAATATGTACCCTCACTAAGAAATCACCCTGTATAGTACAGATTCTTTCTTCAGGTTTTTTTTGTAATAAATATAAGGTATGTTGAACGATAAAAATTATTGTTTACTGCCATATAGGAAAATGAGTTAACGAGCGACCTTTTCGTAAACAGTTACCGTCGCTCATGGACCTCTGCAAAGTAAGGTACAATGTGGGACCGCTAGCTACGCGATTAAAGAGTCTCTTCAAGCATGAGTACAGTCATTCCTATGATTAATATGACTTATTTTTGTTAAATAACATGACAATATTTCAATTGAATGCCCCCTAATAATCGACACTAGTGTACCCACAATCTTCTAATATATAAAATTCTCGTGTCACGGTGTTCGAACTTGAACTCCTCCGAAACGGCTTGACCGATTTTGTTGAAATTTTTTGTGCTTATCCGGTATTCTCATAAGAATCGGCCAACATCTATTTTTCATCCCCCTAAATGTTAGGGGTAGTCCACCCCTAATTTTTTTTTTATTTTTTCGACGCAGACGAAGTTGCGTGGGGCAGCTAGTATTACTCTATTTATTCATCACATTTCACTTAAAACATAAAATCCGACAGCGAATCTAATTTAGACATTTTTTCACATAACTTTCGTGAGATTTCGCAACGAATTCCACATTCAATTCAGGCCTAATGCTTTCTACCGAAATGTTGGTGGTATTGGTGACACAAGGCCTGATTTGCCATAAAACTGGTTAAGCCAATGCTGACCTTAGACGCAATCGGCTTCCTATACTTACTTTCAAATTTTCTGATTGACTTGCGTAAATATACCTAATCATGTGTTCATTGAATTTGAGAATGAATTTATGAATTTAATTAAGGTGTTTGGTTGTTTTTTGTGTTGGTACTTTATTGATAGTAGTTACTGTTAATTTTTACAAGAAGAGATTTTATAAGAAAATGTATTTCATACGCAAACCTGTTAGACTGATATGTTTTAAAGTTCTGATTTCTTTACTAGGAATTTTGATTTCACACATTTTTCTTACTGTATCTAATATCACGTCGTATTCTGATTCGTGATAGATAACGGTCCCTCTTTGCCCTGCCATTGCAGAATTTTATGAGCGACGGTAATCGCTTACCATCAGGTGGGCCGTAGGCTCGTGTATCTATAATATTATGCAATAAAAAAAATCTTCAAAAACCCATTTCAATTTCTCAGTGGTAAGTACATAATAAAGCCCCGAAAGGAATTGACTTGGGATAAAAACACATTCAAAATATATCAACTTTGGTATTTCAAGATCCTCTTCCATATGTCTTCCTACTCTTCTATCATTTTCTGATTAAATTCATTGCGAAGGCCAAGGCAAGTAAACTTTCCATCAGGTCCCCAGGCATTACTGCTCAGAGTGGTGAAGGAAAACATCGTGAGGAAACCTGCATGTCGGAAAAGGGTTCTAAAAATCCTTTGAAGATATGTGAAGTCCCCAATCCGCACTGGGCAAGCGTGGTGGACTAGGCCTAATCCCTCTTCGGAGGAGACCTGAGCCCAACAGTGGGCAGTAATGGGTTGGTACAGTACAGTACTGCTCAGAGTCATTCGATGGTCGTCTCTGTGGATCCTGGCTACACAGGAGTTACAGAGGTGGGATTGAGATTGAGAGGTGGGACCCTCTTGCTCACCTATATTCAAAGGGAAACTTACAAGGTGACATATCAGATCACTGTCACGCCCCAAGCATTAGACACCCACACTCTGATAGTCTATATAAGTTAAGCAATATAAGGTCCGTAATGGCTTACTAACCTTACAAAATTTTATGGGATACACCGCATTTTAAAAAAAAAATTGTTTTTTAATTCTATTTTATTTTAATCAAATCTCTTAAGATCTGACTTCTCTGATCTTAGTAATTATAATTCTAAGTCAATCTTAATAATTATTCATACTATTTCACACGTCTATGCGTCCAAATTTCTAGTTAAGTAATTAATGCCATAATAAATGGTGCCGTAATTAAATGCAATTAAAAATTATTTTCATTAATTAAGAAATCTGCAGTATGTGATAAACTACACGCGCTCGTAATATACTTATGATTCTAATTGTTTGCTTTCTTATGTTAATTTAATGAGAATCTTATTAAAACGGTTTGCGGCTTCGTTTTAATATTAAATTTATTGTGGTTACTATTTACTCCTAAGTATATCAATGGTGTATATAAGTCGTGGTGGCCAAGTGGTCGAAGCGCGTCCTTCCGAACGGGAGGTCGCGGGTTCAAATCCGGCCAGCTTGTACCTCTAAATCTAAATGTGAAAAAGATTTATGTGCAATTTTTTACAACACCACTGGCTAAAAACGGTGAAGGAAAACATCGTGAGGAAACCTGCATGTCGGAAAAGGGTTCTAAAAATCCTTTTAAGATATGTGAAGTCCCCAATCCGCACTGGGCAAGTGTGGTGGACTATGCCTAATCCCTCTTCTGAGGAGACCTGAGCCCAACAGTGGGTTGGTACAGAATATAAATGTTAATAAATGACAAAAAATTACTTACACTCACATAGACTATAAAAACATAACGTTACATTTTTGTAAAAACATAAGACTATTGTGATTAACCTAAATATCAGATTAATAATGATTTTAAAAGAAATGATTAAAATTGTACATAAATCTATTCCGATCGAAATTTTGAAACAACGGGAAATCATTAGAAGCCGGATTTACTACGACAAAATTACACATATCCTTTATTTAAATTGTTTCACTATTGATACTATTGCTTGCGGAATATTAATTAACAGAAAAAAAGAATTTAATTCAAAGATTTTTTAAATACAAGCTTTTCCAGGACGGATATCATTTAGCAGTAGAGGACTAGCTAATACAAGTAAAACGAGCCCAAAGTGATCTATCTTGTTTAGCACATGAATTCCTATGATCATCTTCGAATCCATAATCAGATCAGTGCCTTTTTATTATATTATTGCATTATCACGCGATATACATCTGCGTGCAAAATATTAGCTCAATCGGAAACCGGGAAGTTATTTGTTATTATTATTGAAAATATATGAAGTAGTATTATAATTTAATGTTCTTAAATAACTGCGTCTTCTAAAACCAGTCGACCTGGATCTAATAGTTCTCCACATTTGCAGTTTTGACTGGAGTCTGTCTACGGATTGTATTGCCATCAATCTCACGATTAGATCTGAATATATAAATTCTACTTACAATTCCTCATACTTTTTCGTAATATAACGCATTATATTGCCATAGAATAATGTTCTATACAAATGTTAAGATTATGAATTTTGTATCTAAAATCGATGTTAAGAATGTACCACCACTAATACAAGTTTAGTGGATAAAAACTTTAGACAAATCTGATTTTTAACTTATTTTGCATTGCATCAATTATGCAATCTTATGAAACCACTTGAATTTTCGTGTCGATGAGAGGTGCGTATGTTCATCAAGGCACTTTTAATAAAGCATTCTGAATAGTTAGTCTGTGGTTCTACTGTCAACAACATTTTAAGCCAGACCGTTTTGACTAGTCTGCCTACAGATCGAATAGCCACATATCTGCCGATTAGATCTCAACATATAAGTTCTACTTCTAATTCCTCATACGTCTCAGTAACATGACACTTAATAATGTCAAAACTTTTTTACATTAAAACTTCCTTCGATAAACATCGGAATAAAAAAATAAAACAAGGTCTCGCCCTCGTGCAGTATCCGTGATAACAGATTAAAACAAAACATTTATTTATTGAGCGCTGAGATAATTAATTGTTGAACATTGAACTGATTGCATAATTCTTAGTTCCGTTAATTCATCATAATAAATAAGAATATAAACAACGGGAGAAAACATTATCAACAAAACTGTTAAATAAGCAATCGCTGCATTTCCTAGAACATATTATGCATACCCACATGCTCAATTACACATACATTGACAATATTATTTCAAGGTTCCAAATAGTCCACCGAATAGTCTATAAAATCCCATATATAATACCTTATTAAAATCTCATACGTACACAAATTTATCACTAAACCCTTTCTATGTTATTGCTGGCAGGTATCGTCCGTAGGTATAGTTGTAGTTCACTACGATCTGGTGAAACTTTATGCTTTAATACTTTTGGTTGAGACTACGAACGTAAAAGAACGGATCAATTTTATAGTATTTTTCTAGTATGCAGTTTTCTCCCACGTCTTTTTAAAAATTAGGTTATTTTTAAAAAGTCTACGTCGCAAACTAAAACAGAAAATTACTTTTCCTCATGGGCTTATGAAAGTCGCGTGAAAATCATTCCAGTCATTTTGGAGAGCAACCGGAACAAATAGGCTGACAAACATTAATTTTATAAAGTTTTTTGTATTGATACATATTATCGTGTAAACATAAATATGCAGTTAGTAAACAGTGGTTATTTTAATTATAAAAAGACACTATAATTTAGCTTAATATAGATTCTTGTACCAACCCATTACAGCCCACTGTTGGGCTCAGGTCTCCTCAGAAGAGGGATTAGGCATAGTCCACCACGCTTGCCCAGTGCGGATTGGGGACTTCACATATCTTCAAAGGATTTATAGAACCCTTTTCCAACATGCAGGTTTCCTCACGATGTTTACCTTCACCGTTTTTAGCCAGTGGTGTTGTGAAAAATTGCACATAAATCTTTTTCACATTTAGATTTAGAGGCACAAAGCCGGCCGGATTTGAACCCGCGACCTCCCGTTCGGAAGGACGCGCTTCGACTACTCGGCCACCACGACTATTAGCCTTTATCTAAATTACTTCCTATTGTATTATCTCCAATAGTAATGTGGTAATGACATTGCGGTGTACATTTCAATCACACGTTGTTGCTGACGCATGGAAATTAATTTTACTGGCCTTTAATACCTTTTAAGAAAAGCCATTAATTTTTAGTTTAGACGTATTAGTCATAATCGCTTTATTATGGTACAATATAATTCATATTTTGCTTCGGTAATCTATAATTTTTGTGTAATGGGTGCCGGAAAAGTAGACAAGGGCAGATATATCAAATTCCAAAATTGATCTTTACAAGTATAATAACATTGTTTTAAAACTTAAATGACTTTGTTTCGAGAGTAATAACTGTGTGAGTAATATTGAAACTATAATAGTTTTGCCTAGAATATTGAATTCTTAGTTATTAAGTACTAAGTTTAAAAATAATACGGTTTTTATTAACTTTTAGAATGATAAAAACACTGATACAAAGAATTAGACTACATGCCCATGAAGAAAAATTATGGGTCATTTGAACCACCAGGTGACCTATCTAAAACGAAATTCTGGCATAAAATAATAAGATGAAAATGTACTCAGTCTACCTGTACTTTTGAATGCTCACCTGCACTCAGCTGGACAGCTTACAAGTGACGGCATAGTACTGAATCTTATTATTTTATGCTAGAATTTCGTTTTAGATAGGTCACCTGGTGGTTCAAATGACTCATAATTTTTCTTCATGGGCCTGTAGTCTAAATGTTAGGATGAATACCTAATTACTGCATTAGGTTTTCAAAGATCGATTGCTTATACAATATTTGGCTGGCTGAATTCAAAACTATTGATAACTATTGATGATTTTAATAATTAATTCATCTCATGTTCATTTTATTTATTTGAATGCACATGCAGAATAAAACAATAACCAAGAAGACTTAATATCTTAATCTTTTAGTCCTTTGTGCTCAATTCTTATCACAAACAACATATTTAATTTACAAAGTGTTGAAATTCGCATCCGTTTTACATTAAACTTGTTACACATTGTTAACTTAATTAACTTAAATAATGCAAATATGCAACGGCATGGAAATAATTAATTATAATCATCCCTTCGGCGCTGTAATAATAAACGCTAATTAAGATTATAATGTTTTCATGGACATTTGTAAGGATTACATTCTACAGTTGAACAGTTATAGGATTACGTCTTATCAAAAAGATTAAAGTGTAGAGAGAACATTAAAACTATTCTCGTACATTCTTTTTCTGTTCAATCTGAATGACGGGTTCTCTAGGAGATATTGATTTTTGTCTTGATTTTCTTGATGAAAATAAACTTATAAAACTTGCAGCCGGTTTATTCTTTTAACTTACACATGCTCAGAACGATCAACATAGCAAAATAGACATTTATTCCAAAGTATCAATAGACTTTGTTTTCGATAAATATCTTTTTTTTAGTAACGATCATAAATTCACTGTATATAGTAGGTAGGTATTTAATGTTTAAGGCAAGCTACTTAGTTTTTTTTAATAGAATCTTAGTTTTGGGGTAAAATATTAATGACACACTAATTTTCAGCTATGCCACCAATATTCTGTTATATTATTTTTAATACTTTTAAGAAAATTTAAATGACACAACTGCACAGTTTACCACTTACGAGATTCGCAAATATGATCTGTGATAGTTCGTGACTACATATATTGATATGTTAAAATCTTGACATGACATAGAGCGTTTATCACATTTCGACAAACAAAAAACAAATATTTGAATACAATGCGTAGACGTCACGTAACAACGAAGTTTGCTTGTTTTACTTGTGATAAGATCAAGTGCATTTTGTATTAACACACAATACATAACTTAGGATTGAGATATTGTTTCTGAATTAACAGCTGACTAACAGGATGGAGTTTATGATGACATGTCTATGAAAAGAATGACTGAAGGGTTTAAACCGCTTGCTTCGGGTCATTAAGTTCGAATCCGATCAGCCCCGCTACTCAGCAGCGTCTGCAGTTTCGAGTTGGTATGTAATGAAAACTATGAACCCAGTTTTCAGCTTACCTCAAATATCTACTCAAAAATTGCAAAAAGCATGGCACGGTAACGCTCGCCATTGACCGTAACGGCGGCTCCTTGCTCATTTTCGAATGATGCCGCCGGACCAAAACCCACACCAAACGGTAACTCTTTGTGGGTGCATTGGCTTCTCAATGGTGACGTGTGGATTTTCCGACCCCCAGATGCGACAATTTTGCTTATTGACATAGCCTGCGAGGTGAAAATGGGCTTCATCTGAAAGACGATTTTTCGTTAAAAATGCTCATCTTCGACCAAACGATCTTCTGCCCATTGAGTGAACCGAAAACGTGCGTTCGTAAATGTCAAACTTTTAACTAAATTATGAACACAAATTGAATGACGTTTGAGCTGTCATTCTCTAAATAAACAGTAGTTCAAAATGCAAACGTTAGATTGGCCCACCCTTAATTTATACTCGTGGTTTTCCTTCAAAAAGTATAAATTCGATACTCTTATTACTTGTTGCTGTGGGATAAGCAAATTAAAACATCTTGCCTTGATAAAACTAGCGTGCAGTTTAATGGATTCATCAACTTCTACAATGCCAAGAAAAATTGAGATAACTCTATGGTTAACAGTTGTGATGTAAAGAGAATAGATGTATTTAAAAAAATACTGTACATTATATTTAATTTAAAAAATCAATTATGGTAACTTTAAGTTTGCTATACTGTCACTCATTGCGATCTTTGGCTCAACCCACGAGGTAGGAAATCCTGTTAGACTAACCTGGAGGCGTTCATTCATCAAATAATGAACATGTTAACAATGTCTATTATAATGAGCTACTTCAGTATTAATAAATTTGTATTCTATACTTATTTATAATAACAATGATTAACGATAGCAGTAAATTTAAAGTTTGCCACCTATTTTGCTACTTTAACTAATGCCTTAAACTACGCTTTATCTATTCATACTTTCATATCTTATTTTCTAGAATTGTTTTCTTCTTCGAGTTTTATTTTCTCATGACCTTCATAAGCTATTTTTTCAACTATTACAATTTAATAAAACTGCACAACTGAATAGACCCTGGATTACCAAATCTTTGTTTATAAAATAAGAAGCTAAACACGAGACTAAAACTAAAAACCATTTTGCATGCTGTCAATCTTACAAATAGATTAAACAAAATCTAGATCAAAATTTTTACTGTAATATTGCGTCAGTTTTCTATAAATTCGTGTGCACTAAATTACTATAATGTAACATGATTCAGTTGGAACTCGTCAAGTTCCCACGACATGACAAAACAACTTGACTATTTAAAGAGATAAGGCATAACATAGGACTATGAAGAAATTCACTGCTTTGTGACAATAGTTTCATGGTTGTTTTAAGTCTTAAGCACTGGAGATAAATTACGCAAATCTTAATTGTCGCTAGTATCTTCTTCACAGAAGGAAAGGTTTAGAACGCTCTGGCGAACTGAACACAACGACAAAAAAATAATTAAGTTGTTTGAAACGAATGTGGTAGCGAATTCCAAATACTTTAGAAGCACCATACATGTATGAAAAAAATGTAATTAAATTTAATATCAGATTTGCGAACCCTAGCGCAAATGTCAACATCATCTATTTGAATTTTAGGCAAATTCTGTAGTGAATATTCTGTGTCGCTGATTTTGGAATTACCAAAAATCAATAAATTTTATACTTTCTAATAAATTTCTCTTCATTTGAGAATACAAAAAATCTTTTACTTGCTATCGATAAATTTGAAAGTATATTTTTGATCGTAGCCCTGTAGTGATACACTATAGTGTGATTGGTCCTTTACACTGCAGGACACATTATTAAGCATTAGTCAATCACAAGGCATTGTACGACATATCGGAACAACGCACTATATGCAAATTATTGTTGTTCAACTAATTAGCCGTCGAGTTTGGTTATTGATATACGCATTTGTTCACGTGATATACAGCTGGTTTCAAATTCCAAAGATAAAAATCGATACAAGTTACACATGGTAATAAAAGTACAACACATAATGTAATTGAACTAATTTTTGAACTAATTGGAAATGAACAGAAAAATATTGGGAATAAAAAAACTTGAGAGGTGACATGGGACACCCGAATAGAACGAAGTTCCTTTCGATTAAAAGATATCTTAAAACTTTTTTTTCCTAACATAACGCGCGATAAGGTAAGAGTTTGAAAATATTTTGATCACAGCGCCATCTAGCGATAATCATCTAAAACAAATAAGGAACATGTTTTAAAAGATTTTGATCACAGCGCCATCTAGCGATAATCATCTAAAACAAAAAAAGTGTCGTGACAACTTTTCGTAAGAATTTTTTCTATCAAGCCCCCTTTCACAACGCGCGATAAGAAACTTCGTTCCAATAGAACGCATCCGTACTAGAATAAAAAGCAGACCCAGCATTGTTCGAACACGAACGGAGAAGAAATCTAGTCTGATGACGTACGGTGTTTCAAAAAAGATACTGAATACTTAACAGGACACTTCGCAAGTCTGAGATCTCCGCAGTAGAGGTATCAGGAATAGTCCACCACGCTTGCCTAATATTACTTGGGATTACACTTATCTTCGAAAGACTTGAAATCTTTTTCAAAATGCAAAGTTTGTCACGATGTTTTCCTTCACCGTTTTTAGCCAGTGGTATTATTGTGCTTCAACCATTTGCCACCACGACTTCTTGTAATGTTTAAATTTTAAGATATTCTTGACATACCACCATGTATATCAGCGCTGTAGTTCCTCGAGCTGCGGTATTATGCTGAGCTGGTGACCCTTTCATTGCCACTCTTGCATAGATACGAATACATACGATACATCCATAGATTTTTTTTTGTTATTTTTTATTTTACTTTTGTAATCTTTTATATTATTGTAGCTTCTATGGAAATTATTGCTTTTTTTTTTTTAATTGATCATTTTTTCATGTAAGATTGTGGCACGAATGAATGTATTTTCTTTCTTTCTTTCTTATATAAATTTTAGCATAGACGTTTAACGATTTTCTAATTGTTTTGTTAATGTTAACAAAATGTACCGGCAGTGGGAACGTTCGTTTGGTAGAAAGTATTGGCTCAAGGCTCACTGGAGGTCAGCCGGATGTTATATTTTTTTCTATTCGATAATGTTTATGTCGTGGTATAAATCGGTTTAAGAATCGGTATCAAATTTAAATTAAATTAGCGCAACAGGATTTAGGTAATACCGGATGAATCATATTGTAAATATGTGCTGTGTGTGATAAGCAAGGAGTCCTGCTATATCCTTGTAAAAAGTCCATTAGTGATGGTAACGATGTGTTGAATAATCTTTAGAGAAAATTTTTAAGCTTTATAAAACTCAGAGATTACTTACTCGGAACAAGATGTTACAGAAACTTCAGTAGACTTCTTTTATATTAAGAAGGTACCACGAATATTTTTATACAGATAGAACCCTCATCATGTTTATTTCTTTTCAGAAACTAGACTGGACTAATGGTTTTATAGAATACTGAATACTACTACTGGTAGCAGGATACTTTCATGGGAAATTGATGTTGTATATTCAAAATTAAGTAGGAGAAAAGACAATAACAAGTTGTAGACGTACCAATCGTTCACATTTTATAATAAGCAAAATAGTTTGAAGAAATAAAAATACAACAAGAAATACAGAAAGATTTTAGTCACAAATGTATTTTATCGCTTGGTCGCGGCTCTATTGCGCATTAATCTAATGAAGCTTTTGTAAATTTAATATTCACATTACGCTTCAATAAGTTCGATCATTTACAATAATAACTGCCTTGACACCGGGTCATATAATGAAATTAGAACGGTCATTTTAGCAAAAAACAATAGTCATTTAAATTAAAAATGAGTTATACAATTTTACAGTCTAATAAAGTCGTGGATCGAATCGTGACTTCAACGATTTATTTTTATATTTTAAAGTCTGTATTCCGAGCACCACCTAACAATTCACCAATATAAAAGTCTATTTTAACATTAAATTAACTTTAATTGCTGCAGTTTAGCAATCAATTCTCTATTTTTTTTAATTTTTTATTTTATTTGTTCCACATCGTTACTTATTGTCTAGTACATCGTTAATAATAATTATGAGTTTATCCCTGCTTGATGTAGACACAGCTACCACAGTAAAATATAAAATACAAAAAAAGGTTAATCTAAAAGCAAGACAATATTCATAGGTAAATGAGTAAAGTTAAGATTGAGTAATTAGTTTCCTCAATAGAGACTTAACTGAGGCTAAAGAGTCAGGACAAAAGATGTCGAACTCAGACTGAGTATCATTGGCGCCGCTACAAATGCGATAAATAGGGGAATGTAGGCCTAGGTTTGTTTTAGACTTCGGTTACACAAACGACTACTAAAATATTATTATACGACGATTACTTTTCATGATATTATTTATTCAGGAGTGGCAAAAACTCAATGCAACTCGAGAGATTTGAAACAACATCACAGTAGCAGTGTGCCGGAGGTCTTATGCGACAAAAGAAGAGAGATTTAGAGAAGACTATATTCTTATTTTTTGGGTTCAAAGCGCGCTTGATATGCATAATTTGTAACCATACAATGTAATCGGTAAGTTAATACTACAGTTTCACAAATGAACTTTGTCTTAACCGCAACAGCGACACTTCTTATGTCAACGCGAGAACCAAGTGTGACTGGATTTGATTTAGAGCTATGGTTAATGTATTAAATAAGCTTCAATCGTACCACTAAAATGATAATAATATAATCCATTTTTTGAGGAAAATCGAACCTAACGTCTTACCATACTACCTTTGGTGGTCAAGTATTGTTTTTTTCTTATTACCTTGTAGACAGACGAGCTAACAGACCACCTGATTGTAAACAATTACCGTTGCTCGTTGATCTCTGCATTTTCAGGGGACAACTGCGGAACCGCTACCTATGGCCTACCTTAAGGACTTTCTTCACTTTATTTTTACAAGAAACGACATAAATAATTTAAAATTTATCAATATTAACAGTTGGTGTTCATTGATTGACAAACAAAACTTTATAAAGAGATTAATGGACCACCTCGATCAGTGGTTTTTATCAATTGAGCAAACAATCGAACGATCTAATAAATACTACATAATGTTACTTAACAAAAACAGTCAGATTGCCAAACTTAGTGTCCGTTTATTATTTTTTAACAATCAAACTATGCCACGAAAAATTGCACCAGAATAACTCAACAACAATGAAACTGGCAAAGAAATCTCCGGGACGCAACGAATTATTCTCGGCCCACTTGCAAACAATTAGAATCTAAACACAATTACAGCTCTGTTACAGAATCTATTGCGTCGATGTCACAAATCTATTTCAAGTTCAACAATCGTTGAAGGAAAATTAGTAGATAAATGTTCATTGCGTATGGTGTACAGAATAACACTATGGACAATTAATAATAATTACCTACATATTCATCATCATCATCATCATCAGCCTGTAGACGTCCACTGCTGGACATAGGCCTCCCCCAAACCTCGCACATCGATCGGTCCCGCGGTCCTGACCAGGTCATCGGTCCACCTTGTGGGAGGTCTGCTTACGCTGCGCCACTCTGCATAGCCCTCTCCACTGCTCTCTGAGCGACTCTGAGTCGTCTTACAAGACCCATTGTAAGCGGCCAAGTCTCGGATCCATAAGTCATCGCTGACAACACACACAGTACAGTTGTACACAAAAAATCATAAGTTTGACATAATACCTAATAGCAACTTGCTACTACAAACTATTTTTTCCTCATTTCAGCTACGGAGTGAAACTAATTGCAAAAACTTTGCACATTTATTTACGAAAACGATACGCATATTTTATGTTTATAATGATTGTGACATGGAGTTTTAACTCAATAGAATTTAATATAATGAACGTTCTACCATTTTAACCAAAACGTATCAATGTTTTACGCCTGATAAAGTAATTTCTACTATTGAATTAGAATTGCGAAAATAACTCATGTTGGCGTCTTGGTGGTTCTGTTTTGAAACCAGAATGTTTTAAAAAAAAGTGTATTATAATCTTTCAACAGCAATTTTCAATGAAACAAGATCCTCATAGCGTCGCATCTCTATTGTGCCTCTATTACAATTAAGATTTCTTTTATTACCACGTAGACATGTTGGGAAGTGGTTACCGCCGCTCATAGACCTCTCAAATTACTCGTACAACTCTCAATTTTAAATTACATAGAGTAAAACGAGTATACTTTTGATGCCGACTAAAGAATTTTAAAAAAGACAGATGAATGTTAAAAAAGATTTTGTTGTTTTGGTAGTCGTTGGTTGGTAGTCCATAGATTCATTTTTTTTTTCAAGAAAAGCAGCTCTTAGAATATAAGATAAATAGTTGATCATATTTCCACACACACAACTAAAAGAAACGCCTTTTACTTACTACGATGATAATTTATTCCGAAGATCTCGTTTTAATGACCCAATGTTTGTTTAGAACTGCATAATGTGATCTCAATACATTAATTTATGTATCCATTTTGTTTTATTCCAAATCTCACACAACTTTCACACTGTTTTGCGTAAGAATTACAATTTAGGCGATTCAAATTCCATCGGCCTTGATATGATTTTTGTTGGTGACATGATAGCGGTCGTAATATATGTTTAATATGCAAATATTCCATATTAGACAGTTTATTATGACGTAAGTCGAGGCCTTAGGAAATATTAGTGAAAATTCCCTAATCAAGAAATTTGTAAGCATATAGACACACCTACAGAGAGTTGTACTCTCTTAATTATGTTAGAAGTGGTATGAGGTTTAAGCACTTTTAAAGTTAAATGCTAGTTAAGTTCTAATCTTGACTCTTGGATATGTATGTACTTGACTTTTATATACCTACTTGTCTTGTGATATGGGCAGTTAATGTATGTAACTTATAGTTAAAGACTAACTCTAGTTTAACTTTCTAACAAAATTGTGGAACTGCAATTGACATGATAAATAAATTATTTAATAATATTAGAGTCTATTTGTTCCTTAACTGTGGAATGCACTCAAATATAATATCATGAATACGTACAATTATTTTGTAGATGTAAGTTATAAGAGTTCCTATTACATTCCAAGCTATGCATACTCTAAAAGCAACTTCTAAATTGTATAATAACATTTTACGAAATTCCACACCTAATTGAAATGTCTCAATTAAAGCAGGCGGGCAATTCACAGTACACAAACGCTTATTAAAATTTACCAACAATTATACACTATGTTACACTATGTGGTTTATTCATTACCGGAAATACACTAAACACTAATATTACACTAAACCTGCAATTGGCCTCTTTTAGTGCAGCTCACTTATTACGTTTTGGCATCGTTTTCACTAAGTACAAATGTAGCGTCTATAAGAATTATAATCATTAAATTAATTGCGGATATCCGCCGCAAAATATGTTTTACGCAAGCCCTTCTAACTGTTATATTCCTTGAAGAACAGTGGAATTTGTTTAGTGAATTCTTTTAGTTTTCCTCATTTTACTGACGAAGTTATTATGAAGATAATTGTAATTTTTATTAATTAATTTTCGTTTTTATTGGATACTGTATTTTGTAGTGATATATCGCAGATAAAACAGCCTTTCAAAACATTGCTAACAAGCTTCCCTTACCCAAACTATTGTAGAGGTAAAATTATATTTTAGAGTTTTCAAAAAAAAGAAAATGTTATTTAATTAGCCTTCAAAAAAGCGTAGAGACACTCTGATGTCAATTTAACGAATAAAACTACTTAAAGTAAACTAATAACAGAAAGATCTTATCACACTTTTTGCTTATTTAGTTTTCTGTTTACTATTATACCTATGCAACAATTTAATTACTTTTTGTTTTCAGACCAAATTTATGATATTACTACCGTCGGTTTCGTAAAGATGATCTAGTTGCACTATCAAAAACACATAACGTTTACTGTAATTGAGGAAATGATATAATTACACCAAAGTAAACTTTATCTCTATATTAATAAGGTATCAATTGCAAATAGCTGCTTTTATGTAAATTAATTAGATTGCTGATACCATAATTATATCAAGCATTTAACGCTTCTGTAACTAATGTGATTTTTATTTTCTTTAGATATGCAATACGTGCTTTTTCTTGCATACAATTTATGAATAGTTATATAACTTACGCATAAAACGCTTGTTAAAATTGTACAAATTTTAGCAACTCTGTGTAAAAATTAACATCGTGACTTAAATTTTTATTATTTTATGTGTTAAGTTATTATGTAAAAATATCTAATTTGGCTAAGTTTCTTCAACTTGACGGCAACTGTCCGTAATTACAGGGAGCAATAAAAATAATTGAACTACTTTAAGAAATAAAATTTATGATTTTCAAATGGCCTTAATCGTTTAATTATGCCTTCAGATCTTTAACAAACCTTAACACTATTTATCATAAGCAGTAAATCAAAATTAATTACCAAAGTATTAAAAAAAAAATAATAATAATAAGCCTTTATTTCCTTTAACAAACTAAACATAAACTTAACTGAAATATAATAATGAAAAAAGATAAACCTAAATAATAAATAGTTTGCAAGGCTCCTAATAGGTATGGGCCTCCCCCAAAAGATTCCAAGTTGTGCTTGTTTTTGCTTTTTCTGTCCATTCTTCTCCTGCATAATTTTTAATTCATCAACCCATCGTTCCACAGGTCTGCCTCTGGCTCTTTTTCCACTCGGTCCTGGCCGAAACGTGACTGCTTTTGTCCATCTTCCATCAGTCATCCTTGCAACATGGCCAGCCCATTTCCATTTTAGATTTTAAAAAATACTTTTTTGTAAAGAACCAATACAACAACAAAAAAGAAGGTAAATATCAGCAGGAGGTTTGTACTTTCTTCGAATCAGTATCATCCATGTTGAGGGCGATAATTCATTTATCAAGACATAAGGTACTTTGAATAACTCGACACCGTATGGTTTGAACTCTTTTCCCTGATATTTAAGTTGTTACCAAATTTTCACTCCTTGTTTTATATGGTCGGCTTTCCCATAAGAGAACAATAGCGACCGCAATCGCTTTCATACGACTACAGATTTACCTGGACACGCGGTGAATGTAACAGGTACCTTATTAACATAAGCTCGAGTGACCTTACCGTACCTATTATTTATTACATTATGTAATAGCTTGAACGGATATTGTTCTGTTGGTTTCAGATGCGGTTGTGTGGAAGCGGTTTACAGAGGTTCAGGGTTTTAGTGCAATTAGACTTTTTTGTGTAAGTTTCATTTGAGAAACGACCACCATCTGGGTAATGACAGGGCGTAGAAATGACGATTCCACGATTTGACGTAGGGCGATTGGACTACATATGATTTCTTGCAGCGGATAATATTAAGATCCACTGGAGTAAGGACGATAAAGGGTTCTAAAATCCTTTGAAGATATGTGAAGTCCCCAATCCACACTGAGCAAGCGTGGTGGACTATGCTTAATCCCTCTTCTGAGGAGACAGAGGTTGATACAGGTACAGGTACAGGTACAGGTACAGGAGTAAGGACCACCACGGATCATACAAAATATGACCTAGAATAGTTTCTAAGATATAATAAATTAAGTTAATTTAGTTAGCAAATAAACTCAACGATTACAATCAAAAGTCCATATAACCAAATTAAATAGCCATTAAGAGTTAAGCAATTCTGTTCAAAAATATTTAATTCGTTTTACTTCAATTATTACTTCCCGTTATTATTTGCATAAAATGTGCAATATACTGCAATTATATATATATATTTTTTTTTATTTGTTGTTTACACACTTATTACAGAGAAAGTTTCCAGTGGTCCTCACACTAGGCCTAGCCTGTATCGTGATGGGTTCATAATATCGATTATAATATACATATATTTTTCTTTACTAGAGTAGTATGATGACAATAATAATATAGGAACAAAAAGGAAATAAATAACTTGATGAATGTTTAAAATAAATGACAAAATTTCACAAAATTAAAGCAATAATTCTATACACTATACCTAATTCACTAGATGTAGCATCATCTGTGCTTATAAAATCGATCCAAACAAAGAGAAAATTAATTACACAATAGCTATTCCACTTAAAACCGACAAAGTTAAAACATCTTGTCAAATTAGATTTAACGTGTTGCACAAAAAACAACTTTACGATGTTAGAACTAAAACATTTACCTCTAGAAACAAACCTACTCAGTTAATAACATTTTAAGATAACAAAATAATTTCACACAACAATAAAATCTCACTTTCTTATGTTTTAACATTAGTCTAAGGTGAAATTACATTTTACATAATAACAATTATTGTTAGGCATACCACGCGGTTTTACTTGGTTATTTGCCATATTTTTTTATTTTTTTTTTTTTTTTTTTTTTTTATTGCCATGTAGGCAGACGAGCCAACGGCCCACCTGATGGGAAGTGGTTACCGTCGCTCATGAACCTCTGCAATGTCAGGGGACACTGAGGGGTCGCTACCTACGACCTAACTTTAAGGACCCTCCTCAAGCCTCGTTTGAAGAAGGACAAGTCATAGCGCTCAGGGAATACCGAGGAGGGGAGCTCATTCCATAGCCGGATGGTGCGTGGCAAAAAAGTGTTCTTGAAATGAACCGTGGATGACCGCGGTGGTTCCATATAGTAGGGATGAACTCCACCTCGACGCCGAGTGGTACGATGATAAAAGGGAGATGTTGGAATCATCTCAAATAATTCCTCGGAGCACTCCCCGTGGAACAACCGGTATAAGATGCAAAGAGACCCGAAGTCCCTTCGCAGACCCAAGGGTTCCAGGTGGTCCGTGAGCTTGGGATCGTCAACGATACGAACAGCTCTGCCCTGCACGGAGTCAAGTGGATGCAGTTGGTATTTGGGAGCACCAGCCCAGAGGTGGGAGCAGTACTCCACGCGAGGCCGTACCTGTGCCTTGTAGAGCACAAGCCTTTGCCTCGGCGTGAAGTACCGCTTTGCTCGGTTGATGACTCCCAGCATCTTAGAGGCAAGTTTGGCTTTGCCTTCCAGATGACTCCGATACTGGACAGTGCTCGACACGTTGACCCCAAGGATCCCAATGCTCTCAGACACTTCAAGGGAGACTCCTTGGAATTTCGGCGCCATGACAAATTGGTCCTTCTTCGCAGTGAACGCGCAAACCTGTGTCTTCGAAGGGTTGAATTGAACTAGGTTCAATTCACCCCATTTGGAGACTCGCCCCAAAAAGTGCTCCACTTCAGACACAAGTTCGGCTCGTCTCTCCTGTACCTGATTCCGAGAGAAACTCTGGTGGCCCGTATAGCGCGCATCCCCCGTACTATCATATTTTAAAAGTCATATGACGCGTGATTAGTCGTTACGTTTTTAGGAAGTTTAGAAGAAATAACGATTAGAAAATAGAAATCTTTTCGACAATTATTCTGTCTACTACTAATTTTATTATGTTTAATTCTTTTTACCTTTAATACTTTTTGATGACTTCAAGCATTCAATTTCTTTCTATTATTAATTTCTTTAAGCTTGTTTTATTATAACATTTATTTTGTTTAGATCATTTTTGTATAGATGTAAAATTTCACGAATATTTTGACAAAGAAATGCTTTCTTTTACTTGTAATATGTGTACACTTGAAATGCGTGCGATTATCTCACGCTCGATTTTGAATTGTTAGACATCTTACATTGTTATCATACGCACTCATACAATAACACATTAAAATAATACAAAAAAAGTATATTTGAACAAAAAAATGTTTAAACACGAATCACTGAATGTAATCCGATTTGGAGAATTATATTTTATTATTTAACCGATCAGGAGAGGAGTCGTCGCGACGGGAAGGAGTGCTGAGTGCTTAACGCGTCGCGCTGTCCCTCATAACCCCGTGTTGGGTTCTGGCCCCAGCCGGGGTTCGGACGCTGAGTATGAGCTGTTGGAGCTGGTTTTAGTGCGGGGTCAACTGGTGGGAATCCGTTGATTTCCTCCAAGTCAAAAAAAAAGCAATCAGGAGAGGTTACTTTCAAATTTACACAATTTTGTTAATTAAAAACAGTTTTATTTACGCTAGTCGCCTAGTCCTACATCAAGATTAGCTTTAGAAAAGTTGGTCTAACTTTTTTTTGTCGTGACAGAACATAAGAACACCCCGTGAATCTCATTTAAATGTAGGTGTTCTTTTACCACTAGACTTGTCCGATATTCTTTCTATTTTTTATTTCACCTGTTAATACAAATGGAGACTGTAACACAATTAATATTTTGTGTACAATATTATCTGAACATTTATTTTAAACAAAATCAGTATGAGAGATCTAATAAAGTACAATGTAGCTTTGTTTCTTGAAATTCACAATCTATTAATTATTCAGATCAACAGATAAATTTTAATGAATCTCTTTTAAGTGAAATGCACTAAGCACAGGTTTAGTGAGAGTTTTTCAACTTTTACGTTAAGTTCGGTTTATGTAATGTGAATGACCAGTGTTGCTATTGTTTAGATTCTACAAATGTTTCCTCTCGCCTTTGATGTACGAGAGTTTAATTTCGTGAAATTTAATGTGTTTATAATGAATAATAATAACAAAATAATTGCAAGAATAAAAGTCTTTATCCAGATCCAAAAAAAATATTATTACATTAGATACGTGATTAGGTAGACCTAAACGTTAACGCCTAAATCTATGACCTAAAAATAGATAAATTTGAATACTTAAATTTTTAATTTTTTCACTTAATTCTGAAACGTCAGATTACCATGATTCCCGTTAAGTTTGTCTTTCGAAAGTCTGAGAAAACGCTATCACACTATAAAACTAGAAAAAGAAAGTAACAAAAAAAAACATCATTCTCCTTTCAAAATATTGAACATGAATTTTATTAAGTGTAACTTACGTTCCAATGTTACGAACGTACTTACAAGTTAATTAAACGTTACGTAATTGTAATTCGTTGTGATTTCCTATTCATGCATAAATTGATTGAGTATTAAAACAGGCTAGTATTAATGTAGATCAGAAGTGCACGATCATTGTTCAATTTTAGGGTTCCTTAATGTGTAATTTGTACTTCGCTGGATGCGAACAGCTCAGGACCGGTCGTTGTGGCGAGGTTTAGGTGAGGCCTATCCAGTAGTGGACGTCTATAGGCGGATGATGATGGTGATGATAATGATGAATATGTAGGCAATTATTATTAGTGCGTTGAAGAACATTTTATCATACGGGAAATGCTTAATGCGAATATACTTTGCCTTTAAAGCCTTAGGGAGCTATCTTTGTTATTTTTGACCGACTTCCCGAAAGCAAAAGGTATTTAATTCGTTAATTCGTATGTATCTTTTTATGTTTGTTTCCTCATATCTTTAGTTTGGGTGGACCGTTTCGGATATTTTAGAACAAATACTTTTGGATTTGCGGTTAAAAATGTATATTTTTAACGGACAAGATTTCACAATTTGCTGATTTATTTCCTAAGTGAATCAATTTCGATGATTATTTTTATATTCTTGTAATAAAAATCATCATCATCATTATCAGCCTGTAGACCTCCACTGCTGGACATAGGCCTCCCAAAAGATTTCCAATGCGACCGGTTGGTAGTGGCCTGCATCCAGCGTGTTCCTGCAATCTTAACAAGATCATTCAATAATCCAATAAAAATATTAATATCTAATAGGTAACGCAAATACAGTGCAACATTTCTTAAATTAATGTCAAATAATGAAAACATGAACGAAGCTTTATTTGAAACAGTTCTATTTGCATAAAACAATCACTTGGAAAAAAATGATACAGAACCATAACAATAAATCGAATAATATTGTGATTTATGAGGCTTTATTTTCGTTCTATTTCTTATTATAGTAAATTCCACCACGTAGTCACAGACGTAGGTACTACATACAGCAAAAAATAGGCAAACGACCGCCAAGGTAACCATTTATATCCAAATTATTATTATTATTATGTTGTAACTCATATTTTATAAAATAGATTATAGTAGATAATAATTTGACCAGTTTACAAATCCTCACTCAAAGTTTCAATTTATGAGTACACATTTAGTTTGAACCATTGATTTAAATTCTATAATACTTTCATGCATTTTCAACGGGTTCTTACCACGATATTTAATTAATTGAGTTGTCTCGATATTTCAACGTTGTTGCAAACGTCATGATCACGAGAAGAAAGAAGTTGAAAATGCATGAAAGTATTATAGAAAACCGCGAGTGTCTGAATAAGTTTTTAAATTCTATGTTGATGATTTGGACTGTTCCTACATTATAATTTATAGTTAAAATTAGATACCAAATGTCCAAATACCAAAATCAGGTGGTAACTAGTAATCACGTTAGTAACATAATAATAACATAATTTGAACCAGAATGTGGGTTATAATATTGTTGTTTGCGAAACTCGGATCAATTATTCCTTCCTGCACGTTTGTACTTTGACAAGATCTTGAATTGGCACTATGGGTGGTCCATGTGGACTGTTAATGTTGCATAAAATCGGAAATAGCAGAATGTTGTTCGTAATTCGTAATCATACTTTTTTCGAGACAAATATACTAGTCTACGACCCACTTGATGGTATGCGGTTATCGTAACTTTGGAGTCTTTGTAATGTCAGTATTGAGGGACCGTAGCCATTACGACTTAAAAGCACTATTACTGTTCTGTTATATCTTTCATTGTTTAAGTTGCATACAAAATATAGGGATAACGCTGCTCAAAATTACACGCAATATTAAGGTTGTACTAATCTCTTGGAATTTTATCTCTGTCCTTTATGTCATTATATGTTATTTATTTATCATAGCGTTAACATTTACCGAAAAAATATTGTTTACACAAAAGTTAATTTGGTAGAAAAATACACTTGTTTGTATTATATTTTAAACTATTCATACTGTTGGAAAATACGTGTTAACACGTTTACTGCGGCAAGTAAAATCATAATTCTTCATCTGGTGCGGTGGCGGGCCAAAATGCGCCCCCAATGATATTTCCGCCAGTGCGTGGCAGGTCTTTCTAGACCCACCAGCACTAAGATTGATTGATAATTGCTATAAATTTGTGGAAACATAATGCATATTTTTTTTTTATATTGTTAGAATGACCTTGAATCCAACTTCCTTAAGTTTGATTCGCCCCGGGATCTGCCAAACAGGAAATGAGAAATAAAGCAGGAAAAGCGGCAGATCGATATCGACCTGAACCGCACTAGAAAGTATTTTTAGTAGTGATGGGACAGAGAAAAATAAGGGCATATCGAAAATAAAACAGAATTATCGTAAAAGAACTGCAAAATGTTTTTATTTACTCATGCCTGTCTTTGAAACATGTTACGCAAAGATGTTGGTTGCATTTCCTGCAATATTTTTTTATTTTCTTAACCTTTTTTTTTTGCTTGGGTACTAGTACCCTGCACAATTTCTTCGTTTAGCGCTCATCTCAAGGATATGGTCATTGTCCTTATGTTTTACTTGATTTTCTGAAATGATTTTTTTTTTCTTAAATTATCTCAAAAAAGAGGAACAACTGTCAAAAAAATCAAAATCATTTATTAACGGCGTTAGTGACAAACTTCCCTTAAGTGTTGCTGTCTCTTTCTAACACAATAAGTGCGAGAGAGTGAGAAAACAAATCTGAAGTTGTTGACCAAGGTTTGACCAATGGAAATGGCAACATGGCGTGGAGGCTCTTTGTTCGCTTAGCATTTTAATCGCATTGTAGGAATATAATTATTCACTTAATAAACGTCTAAACAAGAATATAATGCAAAAAGGTAGTAAGTATGAAGCGTGGTTCCTGAGATGCAACCGAGTCACTGAACAACTTTCCCCAAAGAACATAGGTCGATATTAGAAAGAAAAAAATTGGCCGTGTAAAATAAATAGTGCCATAACATACCACAATAGAAGCAGTAGTGCAAAAAACGCCATACGTTGCTCGCAGAAAAATAGTGGAGTCAGCAAGCACGAAGGCCATGCAAAATAATGACAATAGTTACGAACGCAACGTCAGATCAATTATATGGCACAACACTATGGCGGCGCGCGCGCTCTGTGCAAAATCGGGTCACCAGCTGCCTGGTGGCGGGGGCGGGCCGAAAGAGGCCCGCTGCCGCACTCAGTGGATGTTTTTCACCGTAAGATGGTAGGTCGATAAAAGCCTGCCGTTATGTTTTGAAGGGGAACACCTACAATTTTGACTACAATATGAAATATATATTTGTCTCTGTCAAATATTTACAAACACCTGAGGTAATCGTTTCGCACAAGCGAGAGGGACATAGGTTTCTTCGTCCGCACCAACTGAAGTACCGCGGCAGGCCGATATCGGCCTGTTACGCAGCAAACGTGTTAAGTAATTACAATAAATAGTACAACGCGGTTGTATTAAGGAAGTAATTGAGTAAGTTCAGAACAGTAGGCGGTATTAGTCAGCGGAATTTCTCAAGTTTTATGTTTGTAAAATAAACGCTTAAACGAATTGTTATCGCTAGAGACTAGCATTAAAATTTTAAAGGTATCGAATTAAACTCTGCTAGTGACATAATGAATCTTTGAAACTTGAGTTATTGTTGAATGATGAGTGGATCTTCTAAAGCATCACGTAAACGGGCAAATTTGTTGAACCAAGATTTAACACGTTCACTGCGAAACCATTTTTTGCATACTTACCAATCGCGACACGCGGTGTTATCAGCCCACACCATGACCAGACATTAGAGCGACACGCAGTCTATTTTACTCTACCTCCTTAAACAAAGTCATGCTCTTCGCCACGTTTTCCTTTGTCGCACTACAGGAAAGTTGCAGAAAGGGTAATTTAGGCCTCGTTGAGCAGCGAACCTGTTAATGTGTAATTTGTGTTTTTCAACAGTTTAAAAAGTACCACATACTACCAAACATATGCCCAAACTAAAACTCATCAAACACGAGCAACATGAATTGTATATTGTTTTAGAATCCATCAAAAAAGTTTAAAGAGAGTTGACACGATGTTTACGAGAGTTTTGGTTCAATATTGTATTACATAATGTTCATTTGCAGAATATATGTAATCTATGTGCTAAATTTTAAATATAGTTGCTAAGCAAGAGGTCTCAATTACTAAAATAAATTACTTAATAGAACTATTATAAACAAAACAACTAGCACTTTTAATAGGGGTGACGGCTTCAGATTATCGAGTATGTGGAATCCAGTGCTAAACACAACAGTCAGTAAGGGTTCATGCTCGGAGAGTCTTGTAGATACAGTGAGTGTGGTGTGTCGTGATGTGAGTTCGAGTTCCAGTGGTACTACCCAAAAGCGAACGAGAAAGAGGGTAGACAGATTTGTTTGCTCTTAAATCGACCCGCAGTATCCAGTCTTCTCGTGATCATGACGTTTCCAACAACGTTGAAATATCGAGACAACTCAATTAATTAAATATCGTGGTAAGAACCAGTTGAAAATGCATGAAAGTAAAACAACTCCTGGCGTGCACGATTCAGTACTAAAAAGCATAAATTTTACCTAAAACTAATGAATTTCCAACTATAGTTAAAATTCCAGTCACTATGTCATTTCGAAATAATTTATTAGACATATTTCGGTTTCATCACAATGCGTTATAAGCGTGGACTGGACAAAGAGGAGTATGGGGTCCCGCCCAGCTCACGACAGTACTGCCAACCTAAACATGCAACATTAAAAGGCTTGACAAAATACAGGACCGAATTTAGAGAATTTAAATTAATACTAGTAATTAATAACCTAAATTAATTAATAAAATAATAATATTGGTTATTAATTAATCACTAGAAAAAAGACTTAATTAATAGTAGTTAATAGTCGTGGTGGCCGAGTGGTTGAAGCGCTTCCTTCCGTACGGGACGTCGCGGGTTCAAAACCGGCCGGCTTGTACTTCTAAATTTTAATATGAAAAAGATTTATGTGCAATTTTTCACAACACCACTGGCTAAAAACGGTGAAGGAAAACATCGTGAGAAAACCTGCATATCGGAAAAGGGTTCTAAAAATCCTTTGAAGATATGTGAAGTCCCCAATCGGCATTAGGCAAGCGTGGTGGACTATGCCTAACCCCTCTTCGGAGGAGACCTGAGCTCAGCAGTGGGCAGTAATGGGTTGTTACAGTACAGTACATTAGTTAGTTGTTATTAATTACTTAGTAGTACTTAGTTTCGTTGATATTTGTTAGCTAAACCTATTTTTTTTTATTTATTTTTTTCTTTTAATGTAGGTTGCGGCTCCGCATTATCATCTGACATTGCAGAGATTCACTAGCGACGATAACCACTTACGATCTATCAGATGGCCTGTTAGATCGTCTTCCTAAACGGCAATAACAATAAAATAGACCGTAAATGATTGTCAACAATAATTATAAGCTAAATTCTTCAAAAAGTCCTGTATCGGTAGGCGATAGATAACAGCCCCTCATTGCTCTGGCATTGCAGAGGTTCATGAGCGACGGTGACGTCCGTAGGCTCGTTTATCTATCACGCAATAAAAAAAACAAAAACATTACTTTTAATTGGTAAAAAACAGATATTTTCAATCGGGTCGTAATAATCATTCAATACTTTCTTTAATTCATCTTGTGTACATTCTCTATTGTATATTTCAAATACAGCTCTGTACAAAATCTACATCCACAATTGTAACAATACCATTCCGACTTGATAAGTTACAAGTGAACATGATATTTACAAATGTCAAAGTCTGACCCCGCGATTGACCTCTGAACGAGATCGCTATGTAAAACCCTGGGGGGCAGGAAAATTATAATGGAAAGTCATTTGCGGCGATTACTTGTGTCTACTGTTTAAACTATGGGTATTATGAACTGAGTTATTATAGATACTATGATAATATATTTTATCTACAAAGAGATCTATGTTCGTTAGTTTTGGATAGGAGTTTGTATAGGTTTATCTGAATTTACTTTACAAAATTATTTCAGCAATGTAAAGCTTGAATCACTTGAATGTATGTATTTGCGTTCGCTGATATGACGTAACGAAAGTTAAATAGTATTCGTACCAACTAGTCTTTTATGAACTAGGTTTTATTTCTGATTTCTGTTTATTTACTAAAATTCAATATTTCGATGTGTTTACACCATCACAAACAGGAATTGTATAGGGTCGCTTTTCAACAGAAAACCTGCCACAAGCACTCGACTTCTGAACCTCAAGTTTATAAAGGTTGTCAATGTGTCATATTAAAGCTTCTACTAAATGTTTTTCGTTAAACATTATGATCAACTTTCAACTTACAAGCACAATACAACACCAAGGAAATCTATAATCTAAAAAATAACAACAGCAAAACAACTCTTAAAACAGCACAATAAATGTCTAAAGTATAATGCATTTCGATTAATATCATAATCCGATCAACGCTGACTACAAAAAACATTAGCAACAATCAATCTTAACAGCTTGAACGAAATATATCAGTAACTGACAACACTACACTTTGAACGCCCAAACTCATAATTTCCTAAACAAAAGACCTTCGTTTCACTGACGTACTATATAAGGAACAAGTCTATATAATTTCCTTAAGAAAACTCCACACGCATGCGCTGTCATGGGGAGGTCACAGATTTTGAAGTAATTAACTCGAAATTTGATTTAGTAGGTAACCTGCAGACTTAGTAACTTTTCTAACGAAGTTTCCATTGGTCAGAAAGAAGAAAGAAAATTAAAGATTTATTAGATTTATTTATTAGTCCATTTATTACAAGATTAATCTATATACTTTACCTGATGGTAAATGGTTCACGTCGTTGATAGACCTGGGCAATGATGGGGCAATTTCTTAAACCGCGTATAAAGAGAGACAAGTCATAGCGCTCGGAATACACCGAGCAAAGACATCAGTATATGCAAGTTAGGTCGTAGGTAGCGACCCCTCAGTGTCCCCTGACATTGCAGAGGTTCATGAGCGACGGTAACCACTTCCCATCAGGTGGGCCGTTGGCTCGTCTGCCTACATGGCAATAAAAAAAAAAAAAAAAAAAAAAAAAGATTAAAGATTAGATTACTAAACTAGAATGAAGACGTCACTATATTTATTATGGAAATCAAGAACACACACAAGCTTGATCATCGTGTTTATATTTAAGAGAGGTTTAAGTTGAGATATGAATATGACGAGAATTATCTCTATCTTAGTAGGCACAACATAATATATAACTAAGCCAGCTCTTACTAATATTCATGAAACTTAGTAGAAAAATAAAGAAAGTTAAATAATTGGAGATTGCTCAGTTGAAATCATTTCAAAAATATTACTTTACGACAAAAACGCGATTCTCTTCTACAATCAAAAAATACATTAAATCACTAACAATTAAAATTGGCAATCAAAACGAGACTAACGAAACCAATTCTGCAATTGAAAGTTTTCTATAACTGATATTTATCAGAAAAAAAACTTAGAGTACCGACAGTCGAACACGAGATGAAAATTGAAAGCACAATTTTATAACCAGCAGGAAGTAATTAAGGTGTACTATTGTGATCTGTGTTGCTCTACAATCGGACAGATTTCATTTAAGTAGATCTTTTTATTTTGTACAATTAAATTTCAGGCCTGTTATAACAGGAGACTGTAAATAAGACTTCATTTTGTAATATGCCTATAAACAAGGCAAGTCTTGATTATGACATCCAAGATATTTTCTACAGTAACTTCTAGAGTATAATATATTTTACTACTTTGCTTGACCAATTAATTATTAATAGCCTTCTATAGACTGGCAGCTCAGCTTTCGTTAAAAAGCTACCTTAAACGATATTTTAGAGGAATCAGCCAGGATTTCGATTAGTGGTTAATTCTCTATGTCCTGACACCTGAATTTTAAAAGTGATAATAACCAACTACCGTCATATATGTAAAATATACGATCGATGGTGGTTGAGCACATACCCCATTTGTAGGGGAAGAGGAAGTCCGGCGATGTCCTCTTTGTTGAAATAAGGTTGTGGCTTTACAATTACCAACTTCACCGTCTCACTGCCAACGTCTGAAGTGGTGACTCAAAGTTTACGTCAATGGGTTCCGGTTTCTAGGTGGTCCGTAAGTTCACATCTAAGACTATAAAAACTAAAGCTATCATAGTCCTGTTTAATTTGAATATGCTTTAATCACCAGTCTTTGTTCTTGCTCAGTTGCTCCACATCACGCAATATGGTTCACTGTCTCACTGTGCTATTGAGCCGGTAACCTTACCGAAATTAAGAACACGACACTCGGGTTCGTGTCGATTAGTACTCGTTTCCAATATTACACGGAATACGATTAGAAAAAACTTGAGAGGTGTCATGGGACACCCGAATAGAACGAAGTTCCTTTCGATTAAAAGATATCTTAATTTTTTTCCTAACATAACGCGCGATAAGGATCGTGTTTTAAAAGATTTTGATCACAGCGCCATCTAGCGATAATCATCTAAAACAAAAAAAGTGTCGTGACAACTTTTTGTAAGATTTTTTCCGTCTAGCCCCCTTTCGATAACGCGCGATAAGGAACTTCGCTCCAAAAATAGTTTTATTATTTTTCCTGTTATGTGTAAGTTGTGTGTCTGAATAAACGTATTTCCTTTTCTTTCTTTTCATATAAATACATTCAAATCTATTTAAGGGAATCCACTATTTTCCGATTTTAAAAAGGTTTTTTTTCTATTTTAGTCTTTAATTTTATTCTATCGGACTTTACTTAGACATATCTCTATTCCAAAAATCCATTTAACCTAATTTACATGTTACAGAGAGACTTGCTTTCACATTATGTATAATTTTAATTAAGATTACATCGTAAATACTGATACAATGGACACGCACTCCTAGATCCGCGGTCAACTATCTAAGCGCAAGATCAAAATACTTATCTATTCACCTTGGAAACGCGACGTAAGACACCCGGTGGACATGCCAACGAAACCTGTCAGTAACAAAAGTATAATCTTTTACTTAGAACTGACAGTAATTACTGTTTTACATTATTAAATTTGCGTTACTAATTTAAACCTTAAACGTATTATTTATGTGGGACGACAGGCGTGATGTTATTGTCTTTATAAGATAATCGTAAAATCAGGCATCAGTCTTTAATTGGATCGTCTACTTTTGATAAATAAACTGATGATAAAATTGGATAAAAAATTACAATTTGCCATAACAGCAATGGCTAAAATGACGAAGGAATATATCGTTAAGGAACTTGCTGAAAAAAGAAGGCTCAAAAACCCTTAAGTTACGTGAAGTTCCTAATCCGCAGTAGGTTATGTCTAGTCCTTCTACGAAGGAGGTCTGAGCCCAACAGCAGTATTTAGCTTTACAAATCAGGCATTTAGGTCTATGCGCATTTTCTTGAAACAACTTACGGTAATGTAGATATTTTTCATTACGTTTATGCACTGAAAATGGAGAACTAAAAGAAATTACTCAGAATTTTCTATGTTATGATATTTTACTACCATTTTTTTACAGCGAAATATTAAATATGTGAGTATATTGAGCACCTACCATAGTTTTCTCTAAACCACCTTTGGTTGACTGGTAGAGAATGCCTTAGGCATTAAGTCCGCCATTGTACCATTTATGTGCATAAAGTTTAATATAAATAAAAAAAATAAAAAATAAATACTGAACTTCATGACTGTTTTCTTTTGTTATTGCACAATTCTAAATACACAGGGACTTCCCGTTCTTAATCTGAGAATTAGGGCCAGGCTTACAAGTAATTTCCTCTTAATTGTCATAACAAATTATTGAAACATTTACACTTGGCTTAATAATTGACTTCAATAACACGCCATCGCCTTCAGATATTGAGACAAATTGTACCCATGGGTACGACTATTGCTTAGTAATTAATAGCGAGCATGTACCTTACACCGAGGTTACTGAATGACTTATGTGAAACGAATCGTAATTTCGATGAATGCTTAAGTAAAATATTAACTAAGAGTAATCCGTGGGTTAGTTAAGGTTTTGTGTTGAAAATTAAATAAAAAAAGAAATTGTTTTCATTATCAACACACTAAGCTTATAGAGTTGCAGATTGGTCATTTTGCAGGCAAATGTAGATTAAGATTTTTTTTTATATCCTATTAGATAAAATTTTGCTATAAGAACCTTTTTTTTTCAGGGGAACTAAAACAAATGACGAAACGTACTTAAATCAAGAATTAAAAGCAAAAGTAATAAAAACAGAAATAAATTTAGTATAGTGCCAAGAACGAGCAAATAACCATAAACAAAATAGTAATTAACAATGTAATTTAGAATGTATCAGTTTTTTTGTAAAACCAACCCATCACCAAGAAAAACTATTGACAGAACCGTAAAAGTACGTAGTTACATTACAATATAAGAAAAGCTCATAAGATTATTCTTCAATAAACAGACAATCTTCTGCTTTATTTATTTATTAGTAGATAATTATTTTTCCAACATTATGGTTAACTCGTGAGTCGTGTCTGTCACGTACTTTTTGATTACACGTTTGTTTGTAATTAAGAAACATTTAAATAAATCATCAGAGAACCTTCGGGCTCTTTCACAATCGGTTTCAACTAAAAATGTACTCGCCTCAGTGGAACCAGTTAGTACAAGTTAGTGTTACTAAAGAATAAATACTGTACTGATCTAGATCTAGATACAGAGATAAAAATAGTTATTATTGAAAAGAGGTTTTTAGTAATTCTCATTTTTTTAAAGGTTGAATTTACTAGTCTATAACACCTGATGTTTGATGGCTATAAACCTTTTCAAATAAGATTGTTAAAAATATAACAGAAAAAAAACACATATTATCAACTGACTCATGCTTAGTAAAATATATTAAATATGAAATTAAAACATTTACAATAAAGAATCTGTCAAAACTAAAATCAACGCGTTAGAAAAAAACTCCTTTCCAAATTCAAAACTCTTGCGGGACAGAAACCAGCCAGTCATTTTATCTTATACGCTGTAAGTTCGACGAACACAACTGCAACTCATATAACAGCCACTATATTTCCAAAGTAAATACCGTAAAATTCTGTAATAGTGTGATCCAAAAAAATACCATTAAGTATAACCTTTTTTGTTGAAAGGAATTCTTCCATTAACTATTAAACTATAAATGCTGATATCCGTTAAAAGCGATTTACTTGAAGGAACACAAATTGTAAGAACGGTGTTCATTGATCAAACAAATGTATGAAATACATTGCTAAGGAAACTGTAATATTCGCTTGTTCGTGCGTTGCTCAGAACCTTAAATTGGCATAAATTGTAGTCTAAGTATAATCATTGTCATTCTGGCATGCGGACCGACGTCCACTGATGGACATAGACCACCCCCACAACCTGGCCTGTATAAAGCTTAGAAATACTAAGTGTATCGCATCAATACCTATTTACCATAAAAAAAACTTGAGAGGTGTCAAGGGACACCCGGATGGAACGAAGTTCCTTTCGATTGATTAGAGAGGGGATTGTAATAAATTTTTTATCACAACGCCATCTAGCATTAATCATATAAAACAAAATAAGGAATTGTTTCATAAAATATTTTGATCATAGCGCCATCTAGCGATAATCTAAAACAAAAAAGTGTCGTGACAACTTTTTCATAAGAATTTCCGTCTAGCCCCCTTTCGATAACGCGCGATAAGGAACTTCGTTCCAATCATAGACCAAGAGATGTGTGACAAAGATGAACAATTATTCAATAGAAGATCTAATATATATTATAAGGCGAAAGTTTGTATGTATGGATGTATGTTTGTTACTCTTTCACGTTAAAACTACTGAATGAATTTGAATGAAACTTTACCACAATATAGCTTATGCATCAGAATAACACATAGGCTACAATTTTTGAACCCCTTTGCAACGCAGATGAAGTTGCGCGGGTCACCTAGTATAGAATAAAACATTTACAGCAAATAAAACCTACAAAATAACAACTTTTAAAACGTCATTTTAAATATAATATGTACAGAACCCAAAAGTTGATTAATGTGCGCTGACGCTGGGCGTGGTAAGGTCAATCGTAGTTTCAGTTGTTTCCTTTTACTCAACCGGAACTTGGTACACGCAAAGTCGCGTGACGATATCGATACTGCCCACCGTTTATGTTTTAATTTGAATATACATCCTTGTGACCAAAATTGACCGGATCATGGTAACGTAAAGCCCCACACTGTGAGAAGGAATTTAATCGTTAGTTATTTTGACGTAGATGTTTGTGCTAAGCAGCTAAATTAGTAGACATCGTTAGTTTAGAAGAGTCAAAAGTATTTAACAAGCATTATATTAACTTGCACTGGTTACTCTTAGCCGTGTGGTGCCGGCTTAGAATAGCACCACCCCACCTTGTCCCGTGGGTGTCGTAGAAGGCGACTAATTCAACCAAGGGACACTCCGGAGAGTGGGCAGCAGCGCTCTCTGTGTATAATAACATCATACTGCGATCGCCAACCCGCATGCCAAGCGTGGCGATTACGGCAATACCCCTCGAAATGAAAACGTCAAAAAAGAATTGGCCCCCAGTCCCCGGCGGCCCCACTGTGCTTGGTTATGGTAGCGACCAAGCCAACAGTGGGGCAGGGGGTGCTAAGAATCCCCGGGTGCGATCCGGCTACCAAAAACAACCGAAACTGCACCTGGCAACACTAAACACGCGTACACTGCGAACAGACGAGAGAATTGCGGAACTAGAGGAAGAGTTGAGCCGGCTGCGCTGGGACATAGTAGGATTATCTGAAGTCCGAAGAGAGGGGGAGGACTCGATAATTCTGCGGTCCGGCAACCTGCTCTACTTCCGGGAGGGCGAACAACTGTCCCAAGGTGGTGTCGGGTTTATCGTCCACAAGTCCCTCGTGAACAACATCGTGAAGATAGAGAGTGTGTCGGCTAGGGTAGCATGCCTTATACTCAGAATAACAAAGCGTTATTCGCTGAAGGTCATACAGGTCTACGCTCCGACCTCGGCACACTCCGACGATGAGGTGGAGGCTATGTATGAGGACATATCCAGAGCCATGCATAGCTGCAAATCTCACTTCACCGTTGTCATGGGGGACTTCAATGCCAAGCTGGGCAAACGTTCTGAGGGAGAGCTGCGAGTGGGGCAATTTGGAGTCGGGTGTCGAAATCACAGGGGAAACTTACTGGCGGGTTTTCTGGAGAAGGAGGCATTATACATGATGAACTCCTTCTTCAGAAAACGAGACCACAGGAAGTGGACCTGGATGAGCCCCGACGGTGCTACCAAAAACGAGATAGACTTCATCATGTCGACAAAAAGGCAAATATTCAGCGATGTCTCTGTGATCAATGCCATTAAGTTTGGAAGCAATCACCGAATGGTAAGGGGCACGCTGAATCTCAAGATCAAGCTTGAGAGATCCCGGCTGATGAAGTCTACGCTCCGACCAGCACAAGCCCACATCCAAAACCCCGATAGCTTTCAGCTCGAACTTCAGAACCGCCTTAATAGCCTGGCCGGCACAGTGGACGAGTACAATGACGGGTTTGTGGAAGCTGTCCAAGCGGTAGGGTCTAAGTTCTTCAAGGCCCACCGTACAAACAGAACCAAGAGACTGTCGGACTCTACCCTGAAGCTGATGGAACAACGCCGTGAAATGGCTCTGCAATCCTCAGATGATGCCACTAAACATCGGCACCTCAATAGACAAATCTCTAAATCTTTAAAACGAGACCTGCGCCGATTCAATACTAAGCGTATTGAAGAAGCCATTGAGCGAAACAAAGGCACCAAAGTATTCGCGAGAGATTTGTCTATTGGGCAGAGTCGGTTGGCAAAACTGAGGACCATTGATGGCAGAGTTGTTTCATCGGGTCCTGAGCTTCTGGATGAGATCGAGAGGTTCTATGGACAGTTGTACACATGTACTCGGCAACCCGTGACAAACCTGGCAAAAGACCCAAGAGCCAAACTTACCCGACACTATACCGAAGATATTCCGGACGTCAGCTTGTACGAGATTAGGATGGCCCTCAAACAGCTGAAAGACAACAAGGCGCCGGGTGATGACGGTATCACGGCTGAGCTTCTGAAAGCGGGAGGGAAACCTATCCTCAAGGCTCTTCAGAAGCTTTTCGATACCGTCATACTCGAAGGGAAAACGCCACGGGCATGGACCAGGGGTTTGGTCGCATTGTTCTTCAAGAAGGGTGATAATACCCTTCTGAAAAATTATCGACCCATTACGCTCCTGAGCCATGTCTATAAGCTGTTTTCGAGGGTCATCACGAATCGTCTCTCACGCAGGCTTGACGACTTCCAGCCTCCCGAACAAGCCGGTTTCCGAAAAGGCTATAGTACCGTAGACCACATACATACGCTGCGACAAGTTATACAGAAAACCGAGGAGTATAACTTGCCTCTTTGCTTGGCGTTTGTGGACTACGAGAAAGCCTTTGATTCTGTCGAAACATGGGCTGTATTGCAGTCTCTTCAGCGGTGCCAAGTCGACTACCGGTATATCGAAGTGTTGAAGTTCCTGTACGAAAACGCCACTATGTCAGTCCAACTCCAAGGCCAGACCTCGAAACCAATACCTCTAGAGCGCGGCGTGAGACAGGGTGATGTCATATCACCAAAACTGTTCTCCGCTGCACTGGAGGATGTCTTCAAGGTTCTGGATTGGAAAGGGCTAGGCATCAATATAAATGGCGAGTACATAACTCACCTTCGATTCGCCGACGATGTAGTGATCATGGCTGAAACCGCGGAGAAGCTCTCTGCAATGCTCAATGATCTCAGCAGAGTTTCCTTGGAAGTAGGTCTAAAAATGAACATGGACAAGACGAAACTTATGTCGAATGTCCATGTCGTACCTTCTCCAATAACTATCGGAGACTCTGTGCTTGAAGTTGTTGACGAGTACGTATACCTGGGACAAACTGTCCGGTTAGGTAAGTCCAACTTCGATGCAGAGATCAAGCGACGAATCCAACTCGGCTGGGCAGCGTTCGGGAAGCTACGGAAAGTTTTCTCGTCCACAATACCGCAGTGTCTCAAGACAAAAGTCTTCGACCAGTGTGTGTTGCCAGTGATGACCTATGGATCAGAGACTTGGCCGCTCACGATGGGTCTTATTAGACGACTCAGAGTCACTCAAAGAGCAATGGAGAGGGCTATGCTGGGTGTTTCTCTGCGTGATCAAATCAGAAATGAGGAGATCCGCAGAAGGACTAAAGTAACCGACATAGCCCGAAGAATTGCATCTTTGAAGTGGCAATGGGCAGGACACATTGTGCGAAGAACGGATGGCCGGTGGGGCCGAAAAGTTCTGGAGTGGCGGCCACGAACCGGTAGGCGCAATGTTGGTAGACCCCCCACAAGATGGACCGACGATCTGGTCAAGATTGCGGGAGGTCACTGGATGCAGACGGCGCAGGACCGGTCGATGTGGCGAAGTTTGGGGGAGGCCTATGTCCAGCAGTGGACGTCTATAGGCTGATGATGATGATGATGATGATGATGGTTACTATGTAACTATGTAAATTCGGGTGGAATCTTACAAGCTAAATTTGACAAACTTCCCGGTTTCCGATTGAGCTGACATTTTGCACGCCGATGTATATCGTGTGACAATGCAATAAAGTGACGCTGATCTGATGATGGATTCGGAAGGACTTCTGTACTGATAGACCTGTCGCGTTAAGGCTCATTTTACTTGTCTTGGCTAGCACTCGACTGTTACATGATATTCCGGATCTTAAAAGCTTGTATTTAAAGTTTTCTTTAAAATAAATTATTTTTTGTCAAGTGTAGCATAGCGGACCTACTTTCGCTTAAGTGTGTCACTCCTCTTAAATAATCAAATAAAGGTCCTGTACCTATCTAATAAGTTAAATATTTCAACATATTGCAGTGACTGAGTTTGAATTTAAAATAAAACACTAATATTTTTGAGGACTCCTAGCAGTTAATAAACATTTCATGTTACAAAATGAATTAACCACTTAGAGAGGAAGGCTATAGATACTTTTTTTTTATTTTTGGTTGACGGGAGGAAATCGCCGGACTTCCACTCGCCCCGCGAGTGGGGTATGTGGGGGTTGAACCGCACTAAAACCTCCCGCCAATCGCGCTCGACATCCGATGGAATAGGGGTGACAGGACGCGTTCGCGATTGTCGCTCACGTATCGCCCCGTCACCCCCAGGCTATAGATACTAATTAACATCAATATAGATAATACAACAAGACCCTTTGTCAATCACGAAAGTAATTGTAATTATTGAATTATAATAACTTATTAGGTCAAAAACATAACCTCCTATTTAATTTGAAACGACGTAGGTAACTAATTGTCTATAAACCAAAGAATATTTACTTAAACTTACTCATGAAAATTTAAATAAAATATGTTTTTAGTTTATAGGCACATATTACACAATTTGAACTGTTACAATTTAATTGTATGTATGTTAATGACTATTTAAATTGGCTCCTAATAGGCATATTAAGAAAAAAACTATTTTGTAATCGCTCAGTTGAAAGCCTTCGGTGTTTGTATGAAAGAAAAAACAGACAGGTTCAATGGGACGACTAGGGTATAAACATATTACAGCTCAAACGCACTTTTTTTAGGAAGAATCCGTCATCCCATCCGCCTCACTAGTGAGATTGTGGAACGCCGAACCGGCAGCCACCAACCAAGATGGGACTGCATGCCACCCTTCCGTGGAATATCCCGCTGGGAATAACCAGCGTGGGGCGGGAAGGTGGTTTCATATACCCCGGTTGCTCTGACGCAAGGCGCGTCCTGAGAGATTCAAGTGCTAGCTACATGGCTAAACAAATGAAGGTACGTAGTAAGTAGCGGCCCCCCAGTATTCCCTGACATTGCAGAGGTCTATAAGCGATGGTAACGACTTACGAAGATGGCCCGTTGTCTCGTCTTTCACACGAGAAAAAACTGACAGATAAACCTCATCATGTATGTTACAACACAACTACACCTACATAGTTGTGCAGCATACACCTTGTTCATACTACCCTGCTTTACTATACCTGCCAGGTATAACTGTGTAGGCATTCCATGATTGAGTATACTAGTGCATGTATAGCAAAAACTAAAATACTTATTCAATTGAAATCTCACACTAAGATTATAGACTACCTTTAAGTAAGTAGTTGTTTGCATATAGTAGTAGTATCATCTTGAAGAATAATTTAAATTTAATTAATATTTACTTTCACTATTACTAAACGGGTTCTTACCACGATTATTTTTAAATGAGTGATCCCAATATTTCAACACTATCGCAAGCGCCATGATCATGGGAAGACTGAGTACTGCGGGTAGATCATTTATGAGCAGACAAATCTGTCTACCCTCTTTCTCGTGCGTTTGCCGGTACTACTGGAACTTGAACTAACATTTCGACACACCACACTGACAGTATCGGCTGCCGTCTCAAAACCAGATTTTTTGTCAGAAGATTAAAGAACACATTAGGGCTATCAAAAACAACGAACCCTATAAGTCAGCAATCGCTCAGAAATTTAATTAATAATTTTATAATAAATATTTTTGCAAAAAAAATAAATAACCGAGTATCTATTTTAGTTCTAGTATTGTAGTTAAAATGTTATTAAAATAATGATATCAAATGAGTTACGACTAGTTTACAAAATCATAATGCTCACTTAAGCTCTAACTGAATTATAAAACAAGCTTCAACATTCACTTAGCTTTCAGCTTAATGACACTGATTATGATATTATCCACTTATGCATACATCGAACACAAAATGATCAGGAAGTATTTCAGGTACCAGAGAAATTGATCCAATAAGCGATATAATTGTGGTTATGACAGAAATCTAGTTATCTCAACCTAGATATACACTAGAAATAACATGTTCAATTCAATTTGAGGAAATAGAAAATTGTACGTATTCATTTCTAGTAATTTTCATGAGATAACTTGCAGCAATCGCAAAAGTCTTAACTTTAGCAAATTTAAAGTTCTTTTAAGATATCAATGGATTTTCAAAGGGTACAATAACATTTCATTTTCATGAAGTACTTACTAGTAAAACTTTATCAATATTTTAGTAGTTTTGGTAATTAACAATCGCTTTTGTTGGTCAAATTATATATTTTATTCCAAGATTATTAAAGCCAGGTTTTACCACGGTATTTTAAAATTAAAATGACGTCGTTAAAGTTGTGAACAATATCTAAACTATAATTTAAGTTTAAATGCGACAGGAAGCTACCTGTCATAACAGACTGTTATATTTTATTATATAAGTACTGATTTAACACTAATGACCCTACAATTTATTAGCTTATTATCTTTAATGGACTGTGAAAAATTACATACTTTTGACTTAAAGTGGCGATTTGTATCAGTGTCGTTGAAAACTTTAATAACAAAACACAAGCCATGCAGGTTAAAGTGAAAGAAAAACAGGAAAACAAATTTAAATCGTTTAATGAAACATATTCTTTTTGTGCATTCTGTTTGGCAATGACTTTTCTTTATCCGAATAAAAGTAATATAGCCAAAAGAGCCATAATCATTACTGTCATCATTGCTTTCAACGGTGGTGAATTATTTTGGTTTTTGACCTATACTTTCAAATGTCTCTACCTTGTCGATATTTACAATTTTTCAAGGAACATGGCACTATTAATCAATCTGATTTTGTTCTTTTTCAAAACTTATTATGTGATTTATGCAACGAAAAAGTTTTCTAATGTACTACAGGTCATATCCCGTGATTATATAAAAGCCAACAGCTTGGACAAAGATTACCAAGAATTTTATGACCAGTACCTTAAAATGGGAAAAATGGCGGAAAAGTTGTGGTTGATAATACCCATTTTGGTAGGAGGTCTTTTACCAATATATGCTGGAGTTTGTATGTCGATCGATAGTCTTGACTCGGATGATTTTAATAGGTCTATGGTACATGACATAGAGTTAATGTATTTTGAAGACGTACAGTATGAAGCTCCACTTTTTCACTTCATGTTTGCATACAATTGTCTCCAAGCCGTTATCATGATACCTAATTATTGTGGCATCGACGGTTCCTTTTGCATAGCCACTATACATTTGCGCATGAAGCTGAAACTAATGGTCTACAAAGTGCAAAAAGCTTTTGACGAATCAAAATGTCTTTTAGAATTGAAAGGTAGACTAAATGAAGCCATCAAAGATCACCAGAGTGCTTTAAAATTTTATGACCAAATACAAAGTTTGTATGGACCATGGTTATTTTCTCTATTCCTGATGACATTCGCAGTGATATCTTTCAATTTGTATCTCTTGTATTTGCTACAAAGATTTCATATCAAATATGCTGCATTTTGTTTATTCGGTGTACTTCTCATATTGTTGCCTTGCCACTACGCAAGTGCCTTGACCAAGGTAATTGTTTTACTTTATATATTTCAATCTATCATCCGAAGCCGTAGGCGATACTTAAATTTGTGCAGGTGGTTTAATTGATTGTTGTCTAAGCACCACTTCATTGTGACTATTGACAAGGGTAAAGCACCGTAAATCATTTGATCTATTATAATGGGTTAAATTAATAATTCTTTTAGGAAGCGGATGCCATTTTACCTTGTAATACTTTAGTTAAGGTAGTAATCGATATTTTTCATTTTTATTGTTCTTTATAATTAATTATTTAACTTTTTTAGATCAGTAATGAAATACCAGGTGATTTGTATCTAGCAAACTGGGAGAAGTGGTCGAATCCTTCAATTACAAGGACGCTAACGATCATGATTCATAGATCTCAAAAAACGTTATATTTCACTGGTGGTGGAATAGTCATTTTCAACATGGAGCTATTCAAAGCAATTCTGCAGACGTCGTATTCTATCTTCACTTTGATAACGAACACTAAATCTTAAATAGATACGGTGATAATGTGTTATGCAGATGCAATAAAATTCTATTTTTTTTAAATAATAATTACATCACATTTTCACTGAATTAAATATAGATGACAAACAACACATAAACTTCTATAACCTTTTAAACTATCTGCAAAATATGAAAATTGTTAAGTACTTTGGCACATTAGTGAAGTGAATTAAATCTTGTTTACTCATTGTTGTGTTTATTTTTTAAACTTGGTCTTCTTATTGTCTGTTATTTGTCTTTTCTTTTTTTTTTTGTAACTTATTTAAGGATAATAAACAGCTACAACATTTTGTTTAACTTAAGATAATTCCAAAAGTTGAAGCACAATGTATATCGTAACGTTATAAGTCCGAACTTTCCCTGTCCTGCACTATAACCTACCTACTATATCTTTTACTAGGTTAGTTATTGCTTAGTTAGGATTACGTGTTTGTAATTTGTTGGTGTGACTCACAAAATAAATAAATCAGCACTGTCCACTGCTGGGCATAGGTACCTCAAATGTCGAATTACTACCTACATGACTATCTTGACTGGTTAAATTGACATTATTTCTTATCAGATTACAAATCTAAGGTTACAAACACATGTAAATCACTGAATACAATCATATAATGAAATTGTACATATTTATTATTTGCATAACTCATTTCCTTATTGCTTTCTATCAGTGGAAACGACGATAGTAAATAGATGGATAAGAAAATTTACATATGAATTAAGTCAATAATTACAAAACATTTTCCTAACAAAATTCTATGATAGTTATTTTCTATGGAAATTTTCACTGAAAACATACAATAGACATGGAACCAAGGAAGTAACAGATGATGTTGACTGTTAGAAGTCGTGATGACCGAATGGTTGAAGCGCTTGCCTTTCGTAGGAGGTCACGGGTTCAAATGCGAAATACATTGCTAATTTCTCACAACACCACTGGCTAAAAACGATGAAGGAAAACATCGTGAGGAAACCTGCATATCGGTAAAGGAGTCTAAAATTATTTCGAAGATATGCAAAGTCCCCAACCCGCATTGGGCAAGCGAGGTGGACTATGCCTAACCCCTCTTCGGAGGAGACCTGAGCCCAGTAGTGGGCAGTAATGGGTTGTTACAGTACAGATTTGGCTGTTTGTTGAAACACGGGACATGTTTAAAGGTTGGTAACTTAACCTACGTCAATTAAATTTCTTTAAACACTCGCGGTTATCTACATCACTTACACTATTACTAAACGGGTTCTTACCACGATTATTTTTAATTGAGCGGCCCCGATATTTCAACACTGTTTCAAGCGCCATGATCAGTGTGTCTGTCAGTGTGGTATGTCAAAATGTGAGTTCGAGTTCCAATGGTACCGGCAAACGAGAAAGAGGGTAGACAGATTTGTCTGCTCTTAAATGACCTACCCGCAGTTCCTCAGTCTGCCCGTGATCATGGCGCTTTAAACAGTGCTGAAATTTCGGGGCCGCTCAATTAAAAATAATCGTGGTAAGAACCCGTTTAGTAATAGTGTAAGTTACGTCAATTATAATATACCAGAAGAAAATCTACGAACTACATCAATAGGTATAACATTGTAGACATCGACATACCTACACAGAATTATCGCGAATTATCGACGATTATTGTTGTGCCGATACTTGCAAGCATGGGATGGGATAGACTTTAGATGGGATAGACATAAATAATAATATACTAGGTATACATTTTATCTTCAACATGCAATAAAGAAACAAAAACATTTATTTGTGACATAATTATACAATAACAAAAAAAACATAATAATGTCTCAGTAGTTTACAACTAACTAGATCAATGAGACGATAATATCAGTGAAATGAGAATATATTTTTAGTATATTTATACGTTATAAGTGTGTATTTAGTGTTAAATTCTTGTAGGTATCATAGTTTTATTTTATTAATCACTAGCTGCTGCCCGCGACGTCGTCTGCGTGAACCCTATGACCCGTTTTTTTTCATTTTTCCCGGCAACTATTCGATTTTTTCTCGCCGTAAAAACCATCCTTGAACTTCAACGAACATTTAAAAAAAAAGATTTGGCCAAATTGGTCCAGGCGTAGTTGAGTTATGCGCTTACCAACACATTTTGCGATTCATTTTTATATTATAGATTAACAAATTTACGTATAAATTACTCTAATTTTAAAACCTTTTAAGAAAACCCTGCAGTTCCACAACATTTAGAAATTCAACTGAAGTAGGAGTTGTGAAAAATTTTAAACTATAATTTGAATTTAAATTGCGATAAGAAGCAACCTTCTATTATATACTATTTTATTTATTATATAAGTACTGATTTAACACGAATGACCCAACAATTTAAAGGCTTATTATCTGTAATAGATTGTGAAAAATTACATACTTTGGACTTAAGGCACTTCGTCTACTTCAAGTTAGTGTCTTTAAAAACTCGAAGCTTAAAACACATAACCATGGAGGTTAAGGAGAAGAAAGAACAGAAATTCAAGTCATTTAATGAAACATATTCTTTATGTGTATTTTCTTTGGCTTTTGGTTTTATTTATCCGAATAATAGTAATATAGTCAAAAGAGCCGTTGTTATCACTTTGATAATTGCTTTCAATGGCGGTCAGCTCTTTTGGTTTTCGACCTACATTTTAAAGTGTCTTAATGAGCTCGATATTTATAACTTTGCAAGAAACATGGCGCTTCTAATCATCCTAATTTTGTTTTTTATAAAAACTTACTATGCTATTTATGCAACAAAGAAATTTTCAGCTGTTTTACAGGTCATATCTCAAGATCTAGTTCAAGCCAACAACTTGGACAGGGATTACCAGGAATTCTATGAGCAGTATATCAAATTGGGTAAATTTGCGGAAAAATGCTGGTTGGTAATACCTATTGTTCAAGCAAGTTTGCTGCCATTGTATGCTGGAGTTTGTATGTCGATCGATAGTCTTGAATCAGATGATTTTAATAGGTCTATGGTACATGACATAGAGTTAATGTATTTTGAAGACGTACAGTATGAAGCTCCGCTTTTTCACTTCATGTTTGCATACAATTGTCTCCAAGGCGTTGTTATGGTCCCTAATTATTGTGGCATCGACGGTTCCTTTTGCATAGCCACTATACATTTGCGCATGAAGCTGAAACTAATGGTCTACAAAGTGCAAAAAGCTTTCGAAGAATCAAAAACTCTTTTAGAATTGAAAGGTAGACTAAATGAAGCCGTCAGAGATCATCAAAATGCTTTGGAATTCTATGAAAAAATTCAAAGTTTTTATGGAGTTTGGTTGTTCTCTTTATTTTTGTTGACATTCGCGGTGATATCTTTTAATCTATATCTGTTGTATCTTTTACAAAGATTTCACATGACTTATGCAGCATTTTGTATAACTGGAGTCTTACTCATATTCTTTCCTTGCCACTACGCAAGTAATGTAACAAAGGTAATTTACTAAAGATTTTTTAACATAATCATCCAGCTTCCCATTACAGGATTTCAGTCATTTTTTTATCAAATGTATTTAATAAAGTATTTTTTCTATACCTATCACGTTTATTCATCTATGTTTTTAATAAAGTTAATATTTTTTCTGATTAATTTAGTGGTCAAAGTCAAATCATTTATTTCAAAGTAGATGTGGACACATACATTTGAATGTCAAAAATAAAATCAAAAGTTCTACCACCAGTTCGCTAAAATTAGGCCTCCGTCCTGAGAAGAACCGAAAATCGCGCAAGAAATTCAGCGGACATGTCTTTTTTTTAAATTTAATATATTGTTTGTGTGGTTACTAATAATCTCTTTTTTAGGTCAGCGATGAAATCCCAAACGATTTGTATCTAGCGAACTGGGAAAAGTGGTTAAATCCTACAATCACCAAAACTCTGACAATCATGATACATAGATCTCAAAAGACCATGTATTTCACTGGAGGTGGAATTATCGTCTTCAATATGCAGTTATTCAAATCAATTCTGCAGACATCGTATTCTTTCTTCACTTTAATTACGAGCACTAAATCCTAGATTACAAATTATTGATATACTTCACTATCTGTAACAAATATCTCACTTACAATTTACGAGTATAAAATGATATCACTACTTGAAAATGGGAAGATTTAAAATAAAATGACTAAGAAAAATGAAGGCGACTATAGAAATATAGATGGTGCAAGCAAATAGCACTCACTCGACAACGATCAAAACGTATAGAAACTATAATTAATAGGAAATATATAGTTAAAAATGTATGAAAATAAAATTTGTTTCTTTGTCAATTTTAATGTTTTTCTTTTGTATCCTTTTTTTAATACAATATAAGGTAATGAATGTATTTCATAAATAATTTAATAATATGGAACGTAGAATCGTTCTCTTTCTATTTTCCTTATCCCATTTAAGGGGGGCGACGCAACGGGAAAGAGAGCCGATGGTGTAACGCGTCGCGTCGTCCCTCATAACCCCGTGCTGGGTTCTGGCCTCAGCCGGGGTTCGGACGCTGAGTGTGAGCGGTTGGAGGTTTTAGTGCGGTTCAACTCCCACATACGCTGGTGATTTCCTCCAACTAAAAAAAAAAATCCCATTTAAGAGTGAGTATTCAAATAAGGCATAGTCTAATTTTTCTAGTCAAAAAATCAAATCATATAATATACCACAGCGTTAAACGTATAACTCGCGAATCATTATCAATTTCACGATGACTGCACATGTTTTAGAGACAGAGAAAAACGCGACTTTCTTATTAACACGACCAATTATGATTAGACTAGCCTACTTGAAACACAGATGAAAGAATCGGTAGGTTTTATCAGATCTGATTTAGAATGCATCTATTTAAATTAACTCATTTAACTGTTTTATCAAAAATATATTACTACTTCAAATTATTACCTATGCATAATAAAAATTACAGCATATAAAATTACAGCATTAAAACTTTGTTTTTTTTTTATTAGTAAAGAGCAACGTTTTCCTTGTCTTAGATTATTTATTTATTTATTACAAACTTTTATAACGCCTTAACAGTAGTAACCAATACGACGCTATATGTATACATTTCAGCTTAATTTATACTAAAATTACATTATGAAAAACTTTAACTACAATTAAAACAAATTAATACCTACTTAAAATAAATTCAAAATGACAGAAATAAATTTAAAAAAAAAATTACAATTCAATTAAAATAATACAATCACCTTATAAATAAATTAAAATAATAAAAATCAGAACCAAAAACAATACTTTAAAATAAATTTTGATAATAATAATTTCATTAAGTACCTACGCTATAAACTAAAAACTGTTCTCTAAAATTTTTCGAGCAGCTTCAGTGAACTTCGACAGGCCACAATTAAAAATGTCAATGGAATCTAACCCGACCTTAAAAATACGACTCATCACATTTTTATATATCGCTGTAATTCGAATAAATACACCTGACAGAGATTTTTTTATAAACTACGCCGTATTTAGTAAAAATTCAAAAAAAACTCCATCTGTATAAAAAACATAGCACACTTTCTTCGCCTTAATCAACAAACACGAATAAAAGCCATAATTAGAGCATCAGCAGGCGTTGACGTGTGACGTAACAGATCCAACGGTACAGCCTGTGTAGCAGCTATCAGACGATAGCAAAAGTGTCTCGACCCTGGCTCCCCACCGCTGCCACCTCCAGCTCCCTTCACCTTCGCGCAAGCCGAGCCTCAACCAATGACCGCCCGCCCCAAACCGGCGAAAGGTTTTATATACAAGTGGAATTCGCACTGCCAAATTGCTATAAGTCAAAATATAGGGTAGCCTAGCGGTTCACTCGCTTGCTGTGCACCCGTCGAGTGTGCGTTTTTTTAATTTCTTTAGTGTTTCGTGCGAGGATTTATTTAGTAGATCGCGCCAGCAAATGCAGAGTGAACCTTTGCACTAATATTGTTAGAAGCTTGAAACTTTGTGTGTTAACATGGGGTGCAGTGGAAGATACTGTTTACTGACTCTGTTCTTGTGTCTAGTGACGGAACATGCCATCGGTGTGAGAGTGGTCCCCAAGAGAAAGAAAGGTAAACACTTAGATTATATATTTTTTTTAAATAAATAATAATAATTCTAAAACAGTATAATAAAAATTATAAAACAGTATACCTATTTTTTCGTAACAAGACTAAACACCCAAAATTTTAACAATAAACTTTACACGAACTATAGAATATTAATAAGTAATAATACTGCTTATTTTTTATTTTAATCTAAAATACTTTAAATACTTAAAACACAATCTAGAACTAAGTTACATTTACAGCTGTTCTTGACATTTCAAAGCTAAGCAAGCAAAGCAGTTTACTTTAAACATAAGTTCATTGATAATATTAATGTACAAGTGAACTCTATATTTTTAAGACTATAATATCTAATCATAACAGCCCCTCATTGCCCTGGCTTTGCAGAGGTTCATGAGCGACGGTGACCGCTTACCATCAGGTGGGCCGTAGGCTCATTTATCTATCACGCAATAAAAAAATAAAATAAAAAAAAAAATCATTTTATACAAAAAACTTGAACTTGAAACAAGAAGAAAGAAACATTTAGAAATAGATTTTTATCAAACTAAATGCAAGTATTCCAAGTATAAGTTTGATTGTTTTAATAAGACCACGACTTTACCTCCCTTTACCATCAGGATTATAGAATGTTACTATAAGCTCATTATACATATGATTTATCTTTTAAAATAATTGTCAGTTAATCGTCGAGGTTTATTAAAGTTTTCTCTTTTTGCTGAGACAGATTTTTTTTATAAATTAAAGCATATTTTAAAGGGAATTTAATTTCGGGAAGAGCTATAGACCATAAAATTCATACTAACTAAACTAAAAGTTTGATTTTGTACTATCGCCTAATATTAAGTTGACTTTTTACTCAAATTCCTAATATACCTACGTTCACACACATTCCATGCAGGTAATTAATTGCAAACAGATTTAAAATAAGATAATAATAGTCCAAATATAACTTGATGAGGTTTTAAAGACGCTCCACCGTTATTTGTCCGAAATTCCATCTTCCAGTTGAGTGCTTTTAAATTTATTATTTCTCTCAACATTTTATACATTTATTATACATGATGTATCACTGTTATTAATCTTTGTATTAGTCATTTCATTTTGAATTTACATTTTTTTCAATAATATTTCAAAGAAAAAAAATATTTTTTACAATTTTAAATTAGATATCCAAACAAAACTCTTTTGATTGACTTTAGTATAAATAATTTTAATTCTGCTCTTTTTATGTTACACACATGTTAAAAACATACTTTAATTGTCTTTTATTCTTATTTTTTTCATAAAAATAATTTTTGTAACATTAAAAAGAAATTTAAATTTGTTAATTAACCGTTGCCTCCGCAATGGAAACACGTTCAATGCCCTTTGAATAGCCGTCCGTCACACAAATTGTATGTGATTTATTTAATAATCAACGGTAAAACAAGTATTAAAATTGGTTAAAAATATTCAAAAATCTTGAGTTTTGAAAAAGCTAACCTTATTTAGAGTTATTAAACTCTAACAGTAACTTATGTTAAGGAAAACTTAACTCGATCAATAGATAGATACTTTTTAAATATTTAACTGAATTGAATTGAAACGCACGTACCTACATAATATTGATTTTCAGACATAATATTTGTAAGGTTACCAAAACTACAATTCCGCATGATATAATGAAAAGCAGAATCTTTGACGAAAGTAAAAGTATACCTACTCATTGAATCGGATACTTATCACAATTTTTCTTTACAAAACTTTTTATGTACAAACGTGAGCGTGACTTGGTCACTAGTTTTGCTTCCGCGAGTTTTTTTTCGTAAGTCTACTCGGAATTAGCCTATTATTCTACATTCAAAAGTACATAAAAAAATATGAATCACACAATTTTCCGTTTAAATTGTATTTGAAGTTTTAAAAAAATCATAAACTGTGCTGTGTTATTTATTTTAAATACTGCGAAAAACTAAAATTTTATTAAAATAAAAATAATAATATTAATCTGAAATCTATCTTCGATTCTAATTTCAAATCGATGAAATATTTAGGTACTTCAATAATTTCCTGATGAGTCTTCTAGTTTCTCTTATAAATATGTTTATTTTTATATTTAAACATGCAGTGCATAATTAAATGCTATTTAAATGCACAATAAATTATACTTTATAATTTTTAACGCACTATCATTTAATTGAAATTCGACAAACATAACATAATTTCCATATTAAAGTTGATGATTTCAAAAACACACAAAAATTAAGGGGAAGAAATCTAAAGCAAAAGAATTAAGGATATCAAAAAATACAGGATGTCAAATTAGGTATAAAATCATACTTTCCTTTTCATTTGCAAGTAAGAATGAGAGACAAAAAACTTCTAGTGAAACTCAACGGTCGATCTCGGAGGCTTATCCGTTAATCTAAATGCGTAAAAAGCGAAATTGAACCATAAACGTGTCTAACCGGTTTAACTGCACAACGCGTTTTTCCATGTTTTCCAAATAATTAATAGCAACTACATCTTTTATAATAAGGGTGATTTTTGTTTGAACGCCATTTTATCAATGTTTATGCTGTAAATGTAGAATTCTTTGTGCATATTTGAATTAATCCTGTACCTCTACCAACCCATTACTGCCCACTGTTGGGCTCAGGTCTTCTCAGAAGAGGGTATAGGCATAGTCCACCACGCTTGCCCAGTGCGGATTGGGGACATCACATATCTTCAAAGGATTTTTAGAACCCTTTTCCGACATGCATTAATCGCCTAATCCTAAATATCTAATCTTATCAATATTTAAAAAATAAACAAAGACAGTAAATAGATTGTAAAATGCATAGATAATTTTATTTTTAAACATTTAATTACATTCATTGCTTTATTAGTCTTATGACCTTCATACACTCAATATGAATTGAATTTGATCGAAATATCTAAAACTTGTTCTTTTACAGCAAAGTTTCTAGTAAAAACGTCTTTTCAACGAATAACTCAAGCTCCCATATTTCACATAAAATTATGTAACTTCATAATCATATTTTAAAGAGTTTCAAAAAAAATCGATTTCCCATAGACCACATGGTTTTATGTGATCATAATTCAGTTACGTAATCTCAGGGAAATTGGATAAAAGCGACAGTGACTTAGAAACTGTGAGACATGAATGCGTAATATAGATACCATTACTTATTAGGGTTGTCAAAAACGTAGTGAACTAGATTCGAAAATTAGCTGTTCAGTGTTCAACAAATCCAATGCAATTGAACTGGACAAAATATATAATCACTTTTAGTTATTTACATGACAATAGTATTTATTGCGGAGTGGTAGACTGTATGGTTGTTGAAATAGTCTTGATGGAAACAGATATGTTCGCTTTCGAGTTTAGCTGACAACTAACTAAACAAGACGTATAAAATGGTAACGTCAAACTAGAGCATTTTAAAACTATTTCAAAAATATTATAATATACTTCTAGCAAAACGAAAGAGTTCCAACTAGTCGCTAACAGTATTATTCAAACTATTTTATTAAATTAATGAACTAATAATCATTTTAAAATTCAAGTAAATCGAAAAAAAGTTTTTACACTAAACACAAATTTCGATGAGCAAGCCAAAATGGTCAACTGCATAGTTAACAACCCTAAACGTTATCTATAACACCCATAAACGCAACACGTTCAGAATCCAAAATGTATGACACAATCGAAAAAAATCTAACTTTTGTTCACTATTCTTGGAATTTCAAATAAAATATTCACTTTCTATGAGACGAACTACGTCGCATGAATATAAAACGACTGATTTATTTAATGAACATCAAATAACGTGCAATAAAAATATCTACACGTGTTTAGGCTCCTTTTATGGAAATATGAGATAACCTTTGTTCTTAAAGTAATGACCTGAGTCTAGATTTTGGTTGCGTCGTAGGCCTAGTAATTGAAAGTCTGTGTTCGGAGTATAAAGTACGTATTTCACATTTATACGACGTTTTATCCTTGCAAGATATTATTATTTCGTCGCCTCAGTGCTTGTTTGGCCAATCTGACATTTTTTACGAAAATGACTTTTTGATGCAGTATTATAAAGAATAAAATTTCCATCCGACTGGTAAAATATTTTTTTTAAATATTCAATTCTAAAACAATAAAAATCTCGTTTAAATTTTTTTCTCAACACGGCACTTAACGAAAATTCCGTGCTTGTTTGCTGTCTCCTGTAAAATTTGTTCGAGTGCAGATTGGCCAAACAAGCACTGAGGCGACGATTTAAGTACCTACAGGAATCCGTAAGCCTTAGCGAACAACGCGTCACTTCACCCCGCACAATCCCGTGGTGCCCTCAGCCGTAGTTGTGAACGATGAACGATGAGTGTGAGCGGCTGGAGATTTTTGTGCCATTCGATTCTCTCATTGGTAACCTAACATTTCTTCTTGTCCAAAACAAAGTTGTTTGGCTATAGGGGAATTTTGTAACTACTACATTATACTTGTTTCAAATAAAGATGTCACATTGCAATACTGAATAGTTCTACTTTCAGGTCCAAAATATATTTTCATTGATCTACCTCTTCTTTTTTACATAAATATAAGGCTCAGGTGTAACTCAATAATTAAAATATTTCATTTGTATTCATTTTCTAAGCTATTTTATGTACATTAATATTTATTTATTCACACGTGAATTGTTTGAAACAATAAATCAAGAAAGTCATTAAAATTCAAAATTATTATTCAAACGTCTGTTAACATAATCGTAAGTAATTAAAATTTTGAAAACATTATCTAACAATTTCATTTGAAGGATTTTTAATTCATATCAGGTTGACTAGAATTGTATTATGTTAATGTGTTTACCTTGAAATTTAAAACAAAACATTTATTAATCTATAATAACATTTTAACAATAACTGTTAGCTTTACCTTACCTCGGACCTATTATATTCTTACATACAATTGGCCAAGTGATTTATAAAAACTCTTCAAAATTACATTAGGTACAAACGATTAACAATTATTTTTTATCAAATCACTTTACAATTCAATGCCTCACATGACCAATTTAAATGACATTTTTTCCACATTCATCACCTAACACATAAAGTTCAATGTACACATCTATTGAATACATAAAGTTTATCATTCACTTTCATTGATCTAAATTATTCTAAACGCATTTACACAACTTTGCCGATCTAAATATATATTCTAAACACAAAATGAATTTCACCGAAAACTCGATAGAGGTCCGTGTTGATGAATTCCAATTGAATTTTCACTTGGTAATTTCCATTCAAGATGATCTAAGATTACAAGACCTTGTAGGTATGATGAATAAGTTATATTTTATTAGATAAAGGAAAATTATTTATTTTTCAAATGTTTTATAAAACTTTTATTAATGATTCTTTTCATCGAGTTGTGACAATGAGTCGTATTAATGGACTCCCAACGCCCAGGCATTGTACTATCAGAGGGGCATTGCTATTCCTACAAAAAAAATAAAAAAAAATAATTAAGAAAATCTATTCTCATTATTCGCGGGAGGTCACTCACTGGATGCAGATGGCGCAGGACCGGTTGATGTGGCAAAGTTTGGGGGAGACCCTTGTCCAGCAATGGACGTCTATAAGCTGATGATGATGATGATGATGATTCTCATTATTCACCATGTCACGTCATCATGTAGATGACCAAAGATAAAAAATTAAGTCTGTAAACTTGAATTTTTTTAAATTTCAAATATTTTAAATAAATGCTTCGTAAAAGTTATTAAACTTCGAGCTTATTCAACCTTTTGCCCCAGAAAAAGGGAAATACCAGTACGATAAAAACTACAGGCAACAAGAATTCGCATGTTTTAAATAATCCAATTAAAATTGCTTACCATACTGAGTAGACTGGTTAGTGAGTCAACATTTATTAATATAAGGGTCGAATATCGAGTACCGAAATAATTACCATTCAACATTGACGAGACATTTCATTCATTGGGTTTTTTCCGTAAAATATGCCAATTAAACAATAATATTAAAGACAATAATTTAAAAATAGCGTAATGAGTGTTTACATTCGATTTTATTTTTGACATTTTAAAAGTATTCAAAACGAACTATAAACTTAAGAGTACGATTTAATAAGTTTACAATCTACTTGACAGTCAAATATTTTCAATCATGGTTGAAGAAAGATAAGTTATAGTACTCATGTAATAAATACTCAACCTAAATTAAAATTAAATAATAGTCAAATTGATGTTTTTGATCGTTACTACTGAATGTGTATTTTTTAAATTTAAGTTAAGCAAAATATATCAAAAACTATTAAAATTACAATCACAATTACAGCTGTCAATGACCCTAATACATTTTAATATATTATTTACAAGGTTATGTTCAATTGAGTTAAGAATCAGATGTTAATTTTAAATTAAGAACAACCAGTTTTTTGTCATTATAAATCAAGCCTGATAAATAACGGTAGCTAGTTGTAACAGTTATATTGAAACTATAAAATTTAATAATGTCTCAATAACCATATTTTATACTATAATTTTATTTTATGTCATTTCAAAATATTTTATTGCAAATTTAGTTTTTCATTATCTACGTCATAATAGGTTAGAGGCAGAAAGTCACTCAAATTAATAAACTTTATAATAATAATTGTTAAAAACTCATAAAACTTCAGGATATGATATTTAAAAATAAAATTCATGAAATAATTCAACCTTCTTGCTCTCTCCGAATCATCAATTTAGTCTATGGTTTTGCTGTCATGACCAACTCGATCAGTTTCGGCGTGACCTACTCGATTCGAAAGAACTGACGATCGCAATTCGTTAAGAAGCAAATTTCGTTGTTTAATTTAAAATTGCATAGTTAATCAATAAAATATTAAAATTCATGTAAAATTACATCAACAAAATTGAATTAAATAATAATACGAAGATATAGCTTAGGAGACTGCAGTAAATGTCAGGTAAGTAGAGTACATAGTTCAACTGTACTGTACTGTACTGTACCAACCCATTACTGCCCACTGTTGGGCTCAGGTCTCCTCAGAAGAGGGATTAGGCACAGATAGTTCAACTAAGAACCTATTATTCATACTACATACCTAACTTCTTGAATTCGTTTAAAAAAATACACTCTTTTAACCACATTTTCGTTTTTTTCTATTAATTAAAACTTGACAAAATAATATTACTTTAATTATTCCACTAGGCTATTTAGGTGACATGTAGCAACACTAAATTCCAAGAAATTAATTGCAAAAGATCATTTCAAATCTTAATCAATTAGAAGCACTGATCAAGAATGCACATAGATTTTTAATTAGTAAAGTAAATAGTAAAAAAACTGTGTATTTGTGTCGAAATACATCCGCTTTGAAACGTGTTGGACTTTATTTAATTCTGCAGTAAATTATGTTTTCATGGCATTTAGTTTTAACTCAGTCTAAACATAGTATTATAAATAGGTTCAATATTCAATCTACATCTCATAAAATAAGTAACAACAAAATAAATATAATTCAAAAACGAATGACGACTTGAACAGAGACATAAAGAGATTCTTAATCGTTCTTTTACAACCATGTCCATCAGTAAGTTGGTACTAAAGTCATAAATATTACGAACGCCAAAATAAAAACACAAATAACTGCACATTTTGTTATGGTTAGTCCTTAACCTTTGACTTGACAATCTTGGCACACATAACTAATACCTACATAATTCGTAAAGCGAAACCAAACGATAAGCATAACAACTAAGATTAATGATCAGAAGCATAAACAACTTGTAATTGATTCCTCGTAATGTTCTGGAGAAACTGTTTAGATGATGGTCACAGTTTAAGACCTGATCTGTAATACAGTGTGATGCAATATATGCATTTGAAATCACTGTATTAGTCTTATAAGCTTCCGGTAAAAACCTATTGGAGCACAAGTACTTAAAGCTACCTTACGTAGTTTATAGTTTAGATACGTTTGAAACCCGGAAAGCAAATTGAAAATTAGTCTTTGAAGTTATTGCTTAACTTTTCATAATCTGTGGAATTTAATAAAGGGGACACAGTGTGTGAACATATAATTATTAATACTAGAATAACCTTTTGTGAAGTGGAATAGTTTGACTTTAATTTTTGAATTAAATTAACGAGGTTTCAAATCAGATCAGTAGATATTATATAGCCCTTCATTGCCCTGGCATTGCAGAGGTTCTTGAGCGACGGTGACCGCTTACTATCAGGTGGGCCATAGGCTCGTTTATCTACCAGGCAATAAAAAAAAATAAAGAAAATTGAGTTCTCATTTACATTCGATAAAAAATTATGGAAAGCAATAGATTTTTTTAATAATTTCATCATAATTATTTTAATTTATCCCTCAAAACAATTTGCAATATTCACGAGTCTCATGTTTTTCCAACCTTCCATTGTAATTGTATATTGTTTCTCAATAACCAATAAAATCCCACGTATCACGCCACCCACAAATTATAAATAAAACCATTACGAAAATAAGAGAAATTTTAACGTTCCAAGAATTTCGTAAAATGAGACCACGAAACATCATTACCAATGCACCGAATCTAATCCGGCAATACGAACAAAATTCACCGTGTAGATAATTTTCGACACCTAATTAAATTAACATGACATAATCAAGATCAATACAAGAATACTTGAACAGAAATAAAGCTTCACACAAAATTATAGATTGTGAAGCATTTATCGAACATACATATGCACCTTTCACATACACTAGATACCAAGCGCAATGCGTTCAATTGTTTTAAACCTATTCAAACAAGTGTGGAAGCGAGTGTCAAACTTTTCCGAATCGTAGGCTTAATAGAAAAGCCAGATCTGCTAGCGTAGGTAGGTATAATTTTCTTTCTGTATAGTAAATTATACTGTGAATAAGTCATGTCAAAACTCATTTAATTTACGCAATAATGAAATCTTCGCTTTCGCTCGGACATTGATGTGAGGTCTCAAAGTGGTAATATAAATTTTACGACGGACTGTTAAAGGTTTTCTGAATGTAAACATTGACAACAATTCGTACGTTTGTTTTTGCGCCACTCATTATGGGAATATTGGTGTGTTTTTACTCAAGCTTCACAATAAACCCGGAGGTTACAATGCATTTTCTTTCGTCGTGGGGCAGGGCTGTCACGCTTTTAAATTGCATTTACAAAAATCACAATTTTGATAATAAATCAATATGTTATATTGTAAACAAATAATCATTAATTAGTTCGTAGCTCAAGTTATGTTGTAACCATATTTTGTAAAGAAATATTAAATGTTAAAACCATTTTATTATACCTCATTTGAAAAGTAACGTGGGAATTTTCACCATTTAGATTTGATTATCATCATCACCATTACATATTTTTAGTATTACTCATTTTTTATTTAATAACATTTATCGCCTAGCAACCCTATAATAGAGTGACTTTACTTGTCGCTTAACTTTTAAAGTCTCGTTATTTGTATACGTCACTATTTCGATCGTAAAGTACAATTTTACTTTCTCTGACAGAAATGAATCAGTAGAAGTTACACTGATGGTCAGATTTCCCCTCCCGGTTGTATCGCTTCATTGAGCTTATTACATTATTAAGTAAACAAGACATAACTGGTCTAAAGTGTTATACAATGTGTAGTTTGAACGATAAAACTCTACCTGCGAGATATCCTTCTTCTTATGTGCATTATTTACATTTTAAATAAAGACTACAACAATAGTACAGTATAAAAGTGTGTTCATTAAATTAAAAAAAAATAGTATTTTAATTCAGTGTAAAATATCACAAACACACATCACAAACGTTACATCACTTATAAGTTTTCCTTCAAACTATGTTTAAAAGATCACTAAGGCAATTGCGTTATGAGACAATCTTTCAAAACTTAATAAATGATTACAAAATAATAAATTGAATTAACATGGTAAGTAGCAATGCTAAGAATGATTTATTAACTTTTTATAACTTAAAAGCAATAAGTATTTAAATACTCCAACACTCTTAACCGCATTACGCAAGCAAAAACAACAAAAAAGTAAATTTAATTTCGTATCATTAAAATCTTAATAGAAAGTGAAATCACATTTCACTTCGATTAAGTTGTAATTGAACGATTAAAATTATCGATTAATATCAAATAATAATCGAGATGTGTTCACGTGCGTACGAGGCTAGGTCAAGAACGTCTTGTTGACCATGGCATCGAAACTTTGTTCTCTCGTCTGCCTGTCATCGAACTCGAAATGACAGCTTAATTGCTTCAATGCGGACGCAAACAGACTGTGTCCGAGGTTAATATCAATAATTTGCAACAACCATCTTTCCTACAGCTGCGAATACTTTTACAAAAAAGTAGTACAGTTCTGAATTGAGATTCTCCTAAATTGTATTGTCAACTTCTCAGATAATATTTGACGAGTAATTTTGTTCTTCATGATACTGACGAAGAAGTTTTTCTACCTAAATTTGTAAATTAACAAGTGTAAGTTTTCCTTATGGCCAAGATGATTTCTACGCAGTAAGTCTTCACGTTAATAAACAAAAAACTTAATTGCTTTAATTTAATCAATATATTCTACTACAGAATTATAGAAATGCCTATTTAAATCAATACTAACTAGAAACTAGTCGTTAGTTTTTGACATGGCAATATTTTATCTCAAATGCACCATATAATATGCTAAGGTGCCTCATTACCGTTTGAAATGTCGTATCTATAACATTTTCATGTCATTTAACGCTCAAGGTTCGTTTTTTGCTCATCCAAATGAGGTATACCGTATACCACACCTGTAATAAAAACTACGTGTCAACTACATATGTTTCGTAATTGGATCAATTTGGAGCTTATAAGGCGATACCTAAATCAATCGGTATTTATTGGATCAAGCTAATTTACAATAACTCGAACAGTTGACTTTGGAATTCGTTCTAGTAACCAACAAGGTAAATTGTTAAGCTATTAACATAAGCACAATTCCATTGATGATTGATATGATTCAAATTAACTGCCAACCATCTGTTGCCTCGAGGGCCCGGTTCTGAAATGTGTTTTTTTCTTGATGTTTCCATTTTGACTCAGTATCATCAAAGAACATGGTTTTCACCAAAAATATTTTCATAAACCCACTGAGAGATTCAAATATTAGTAAGACATATTACAAAATACTATACAGCATTAAGATCGTAAATCGTATTAGTCTTACGGAAATTCTTTAGCAAAAGTATTTGTCCAACACCATTTTGATTATTAACACTTTCACCATTTTATGTAACGTCATTGTAAATGTTCTAGAAAATGTTTATAGATAGAAATGAAATTCGTCGTAGACGCGTAAAACGAAACTGATTTTGTTTTACGATTTGGTCTAATTTATCTAGTTTACGACGAAATGTAAACGATATAAAATACCTTAACTAGATTTTTATCTTCAATTCCGTGAAAATTTATTATAGAAACTTCTGAATTGAGATAAGATTAAAATTAAATATATACTTTAGGATGAAAAAAGTAGGAATTACTGGCAAATAATTAAAAACTTTAAGTTAAGTTATTCGCTACGATTTTTATCTGCAAATCAGTCGATAAAAAAGAAACATTCGAAACTTGTAACTTATTTCAAGATTAATTACTTATGCAATTTATTGTTTATATAATTTTAAAATAAAAATAACAAAAGTATAATAGATTGCAGAACTGAAAATCACGGAATTTTATGTAACAAAAACTACTGAAGCAATAAAATTGTTTCATAAAACAACAAATTGGTACATTTCGGTTGCTGAAAATCGTGATATCTGACTCGCGGAAATCTTTTATTAAATTTAATTGAATTATAAAACCCTTATATTACATTATTTTTTCTGCCTTAAATGTTGAAAGTAATACAATAAATGGTTTTGCGATATAATTTAATTTCGTGCCTATATTTTATGAAATAAGAAACAAGTCGTTAAATTTTAATTTTCTTTTAAATTTCCAAACATTTAAGCTGCTGTAGATCTTAATGTTTAAAACGCCAATTTAGGTCATAAAAATAGTAAAGTAAAAAGGTAATGAAATCATCTGCGTCATTGAGAACCATTTATTGTCAAGTGATTCATGTTAAAAAAACGAAAGTAAGTAAAGAATGAAAGAATTTAATTGACTCGTTGAGTGACTTTTAAATTCCTTAAAAGGGCACAGGCCCCAAGCTGCTAAAGTCTGTGAATGCAGTCTTCCAACACATTTTAAATCAATGTACACATACAAGTGGACGCGTAAATCATGTTTTGTAAATAGTAGTCACAACAGACCTGAAGAACCATAAATAGGTGCATCGGTTCTAAAACGGTAGACACTTTGGGATCTTAACAATACTCATTATATATATATATATATAAAGTGGTTAGAAATGTTGCCTACTATACTATATCTTGTATCTCTTTTTCAATTCATTAGTGACTTAGTAGTTAAATCCTGGTTATATGTTTTTGTGTGTTACAATTCATCAAATTCACTTTAGACATCTTCTTTGTTTAGGTATTAATCTTGTGTTCACTGCAATGTGATCATTTTGATTACATTTTTTTCGTAAAAGCTTACACCTGCATTAACCAATATTTCATTCTACTATGACCTAGTTTAACTCAATAAATATCAACTTTCATGATTAAATACAGACCTTCCTGCGGACACAGGTTTCCTTGGTTGCGTAAAGTAAAAAATTGACAAGTCGCTCGAGCATGTGTGCGGTCTTGGCTACTTTTACTTTCGCCAAACTGGTGCAATTCCATTGAATTGTGGCGCAACGGGTCCGCACTGGACCACTGGTGGCAAGGTTGAGAAATATATTTGAACTGGTCTTACGTATTTGTCGTAAGATACTTTGAGGACTTGCATTCCGAGCAACATGTTCGCATTGATGGTCGAATTTAGATTGGTGCAGTAAAGTTGTAGATCGTAAACCTATTTCTTATGACTGTTAACATGTTTAGGAGTGCAGTATTTATATTTATTGGTGATTTAATTAATTAAAATTTCGAGGTTTATACTAAGCCACTTTTATGACTAATAGAAAATTAATTGATATTAAGTGACACTATTGCATGAAATTTTGCGACCTTAATGAAATTTCAACAAAAATTACTTAATGTGCTTAAAATTTTATAGCTTATTTATTTAATAAAATAAGTATTCTTTTAAAATAAAAACATAGCGTATTATTAAAATATAAACTCTTTCGCTAAAATCGTAACTTATTTTCACAACTCTTAATTGGATGTAGCTATTTTTAAATTAATTATAAATTTAACGTTATGCAAATAAACGCATATAAAGTCTAATTAACTGTTATCTTTTGTTTCAGGTAAACCTTCAAACGCCAATGACCAAGTAAAACTGATTCTAATCACTTTTATAAAATAATTGTTTATAAGGCCACGCTAGCTATTACGAATAATGGTAGACCGCGTTAATACAATTATTTGTATGATTACGAAACCAACTATCCAATTCCGGTGCTGGCGAGACGCGAGGGAAACCGCAGAAACTCCGAATAAAGCAAATATATAGAATAGTATAATTTCCGGTGCATTAGGTGATGGAGACAAGGTCATTCAAAATTGGAAGTAAGATTATGACATTTCACATTATGTGCTTAGTACTTTGACCTTCTAACTTACAGCAAATCTGTTATACTACCAAATAACTGTCACATGTATTTTTCTATTCCCTGTCGTCGAAATTTAGTAAAAATAATCCCATTGCTCTTTAAAACAGTATTGCTAAAGTCTTTAACAAACTTATTTTTAGTCAAGGAACTGCAATACCGATTCTTAAGTCATTCTTACTATTGATTACAACGGAACTAAGAAATTCTTTTGAATGTCGTAATTTGGCCTTAAATATAGTTAAAAATTACAACACGGTTACGCTATTGAAACCTTTCGTTGTATGACAATTTTAAAAGCGAATCTAATCGATTTCTGATCGCAAATAAATCGAGAGGGGGATGTCGACAACGCCCTTGTGAATTGATCGGCACCTTATTATTATCTATTCAAAGAGTCTGCGTTTTGTCACAAGTCGCATTGAACGACAATAGAAGCATTATATTATTGCTGCAATACCGACCTTCTAATAAAAAGTGACAGTATGAAATTCACAAATCGTGTTAAGCTGTCCGATTCTTATGAATATATTATTCATTTGCATTAGCTTGTAACTGCGACATAAATTTTCAGGCATGTGACAACATCTTAAAGTTTAACTGTTAGTGTTACTATTCTGCTATGTTGAATTATGTGTTACATATTGTTATAATGTTTTCATATATTTTTTTAAATAAGTGATCAATCAATTATTATCGAAAATCAAGAAGAACAATCACAAAATAAACAAATATTTTAACTCTACACTCATTTGTCGAAACGTAACAAACAATATTTGATTTTTACAATCGCATTCATTTCAATGTAATAAAATAAGCGTAAATTCTTAAAACAATGTAACGGAACTAATGCCAATTAATTGAACAAGGATAAGAATCAATTAAAAGGAAAACCGGAGGCTGACTGATAATAATTGTAATGATTCATTATGGAAACGGAACACAGCATAGCTCGATTAAACGTGATCGCTGCCCACTAAAACGAATACAATACTACATTGTATTGCGGGCAGTTTTAATAAGACTACTTCATATTGAAAGAGCATAAGGACTTCAATTTTTATGTTTGACGCATCGACGAGCTTTTTAAACCCATTGAAGTTTATGTTAGACTAAAACCACTTAATTCAAACATGATTTCTGTTTGTCTTGTATATGTAGTATGTTGTGTGTGTTATAATACACAGTATCGAATGTTTTTCATGTCCGTTTTAGGTCTCTAAATTTTCACCCGTTTTTTGAAATGATCAACTTTACATGCTCTTACTAAACTATTGTAATAAATACCGTATTAAAATCGAGCATTAATTTGTATTGATTTATTTAAATTTATGTTATCTGCAGTTGCTTGATTATCTATGTCGTGTGGTTCGCGTGATTTAAAGGAGAATGGCTAGGTATTACCGGGTCGATTTTTGTCACGAAATTGTAAATTGTTAGTGGACTGTCCTTGTCGATGGCTGATAATTTTATTATACTAGCATTTAGTTGAACATGATTTATTAGTTTGAATTTTTCGTAACCTTTAAATAACATTACTATAGTGTATTTGATTTTAATCTATTCTCTACCAATCTTACTTATTTAAACTGACACACTTGAAATCAACTTTTGTGCTAAGTTGTTCTTGAATTAACATATTGTCAATATATAACAAGGTTAATTACAATTTTCTATGCAAGGTCAGTCTTAATAGTATTGATGATCATCACTATTAGTTTATACAGAGAAAAAAGTTTTATTATTTAATTGTTGTTTTTTCCTGTTTTTATCTTTATTAATTAACGCTTAAAATGTCTAGAAAACGACAATCTAAGCCAGAGCCATGCCAACATTTTGCTTTTCAACAGTTCTAAGTGTGATTGTTATCAAATAAAATGACATGAGAACAAATTAAGTGGTCAAAACAAATAGGTACATTGTGTTATGTGAACTCGCATGAACAATGCGACAACATGAACGTAGCCGGCTTTCTATTGACTACGAGAAATGACTATAATTTGCAAAGTGAAAATAAAACAGCGTAATGACCACAACGTCAATTATCTGTGTACGTTTCATTGAACAGTGAATTGCTGTTATTGAAAGCAGTGTTTTTCATGTTTATTCGTTTAAATAAATGATAATATTGGTATTATTAGATTCTTCTTGTGGTAGTTTAACTTTTGAAGTGTTAGGTACAATCAATAGATAGAGTATTGTTTAATGAATTGATTAGAAGTACAGGTCGGTATTGATTTAGTTTAGGAATCCAGTTGTTAGTTAAATTCGAATATGTCACTCCTGTACAGTGTAGATTTCTTATTATAATACTGGTTTAGATTATAAAGAAGTAGCGCAATTAATTACACCACCAACACGTTAAAAGATCATAAAATTATCGTGTACTACATAGATGACATAAAAAAAATAATTAGTCAACTCAATTACATAAACACAACTAATTAGGTGCGATTATCGAAAACGAGTTTTGTATTAATTAGTAAACACGATACATACAGTATTGCAGTGACATCCATCATTTTGACAAGCACGACTCGTATGACCGGTAATAAAAGACATAAAACGATTACGTGTGTGATAAACTAACATTAAAATTTAAATAATTAACCATTAATTGCTTAATCTAACAACATAAATTTAACATACTTTTGTGTAGAACTTAGAATTGCACTTCTGTTTTGATTAAGAAGAGTGAAATTTTCAGAATAGACCACAGATAACAAAAAATTGACGTTTTGCACGTTCTTAAGAAGCCTATTGTTTACATAAGTCAGTGGTAATACTTAGGAGTAGTAAGAACATTAGTTTACATAACTATAAAAATTCGCTAATATTTAAATTTACTGTCCTTAATATCAACACTGTATTGGAACTCATTTACAGGTTCAACTCTGAAAATAGAGAACTCTAAACAACAATCTTGATTATGCATGTTGTTTGAAAATCTATAAAAGTATGGTTTGAATATAATAAAAAAAGACTTTACCGGAAACTAAACTTACATAAATTAGATATGTATCAAAGAACGCAATCTAATCCATTTTAAATTAGGATTATTAAATAACTTATTCGATTGAATCATCAATGCATAACCACCCAAAAAGGTAAGATTACTAAAAAAAATTCGTGGCTAAACTTAATTAGGAAACCAAACTAATTACTTATCTAACATCACGTAACTTCGTTTTCGGTAGAATAATTCGTGTTTTACTAGTCGATGACAGGCTCTAGTTTGCATTATGAGTTAATGATAGAATAAATCAAGTTAAACTGGTTCTCAGGCACACGCTTGACCTGAACGTTACATATTGTTCGTGAATGTGAATAAGCTTGCGGCCCTCGGTATAATTGATCATTGTTGTTCATGGACATCGGCAAGGACAAAATGCGAGCACATTTTTTATCCTAGATGAGAAGACGAGTTAAAATAATCAATGTCCTTCATTTTGTTGACCGATGCCTATTGTTGATGTAACATCTAAAATTGTATGATATGATGCACCATACATGGTACACCATCCGCAGTTTTAAGCTTTGACGATTTTTATCCTGAATTTGAAATACAAATTTCGACTTTATACACAAACCACAATCAGTAAAATTTATAATATGTAATGTAAAGTTCTTGCCATTTTCTAAAATAATAACAATAATACTTAACTTCTAACAGTCACTGTGTTCACATTGTTAATCTTATTTAACACATTTGATTTGATATCAGTTATTGTTGACGACACTGGTGGGCTTAACAACATTAACATTCAACAACAGAAAATGTAATCAGTACATTGTTTGTTATTTAGATCTATTGAATGATGCATCTCGTTGTCATTAGATAAAAGATACTAACTAGATAAATAATAAATCATAACAATAATCTTCAAGATCGTCTTCCGTGTCTACCATTTTGAATTGAAATAATTAATCGTATTTGACAGCTGCTTCTCATTTAAATAGGTTTTTTTCATCAAAAAATAGTTAAGTATCTAGGTGACCTGTTTAACATAATAATATCTGTATTACAAAATTACTTACAATTTGAATACAATCCATCTTCCGCAACCGCCATCTTGGATTTATTTGTTTTTGACAGACGTCATTTATTCATTATAAAATCATTATGAAACGCATTCAAATGCATCGAATTATTTTTATGTATTTAAATAAATTATTTTATTACATTATGTATTGACAAGTCACATTACAAAAAAAAAAGGTTGTCTATCAAAAAGTAATTTTTATAAAACTACATTTTCTGATGAAGCAAAATAGAGACCTAGAATACTAACCCACGTAATTAGTAGTACCTATATTTGGTCTAGTAGTGTTAGTGAAATGGTTAAAAATGATTATAAATATCTGAAGTTGATTTTATGTGCTTTTCTTTAAAATTGGAACTCTTTTCATGGTAAGTACTCTTTACAAATCGTTTTGGACGCCTATTTATACCATACTTTTTCGATGTTTAATTTCCTGTTTGCTAGTCCCCAATTACTTTTTTAAATCAAAATGCAAACGACTTAATCAATTTCCATTAATTTTGATTGAATCATAATTTATACGATCAAAATTCATCCAAAGTTATAAAAGGCATGTCATTTAAATTTTCAAAATTTAGAAAGTTGCACTGCATTAAGAATTTAAAGTAATTACTTTTAAACTATTCTAGATCTAGTTACGAATCTAGATTTTAAAAGAAAGCTGGACGAGAAATTTAATTCCCATATGCATTTTATACATTTAAAACTATAAGTGGATACTTCTGAGGTAATTTCAGATAAAATTAACATTAATGATGTATAAATAATTCTTAAATAAATAAAATGTCAAGTAAATCTTCCAAAATATATCATTATTCAAAATAATCAAGAAGTGTCAAGACTGATCTTAATAGCGCAAATAGATAATAAAAGTGAGGAGGTTTCACCAAATGTTTTAAATAAATTTTAATAAGTGGATAGATTTCTTGAACACATTAACTAGATCCTTCCTAATTAATTATTCAAAAGGATGTCTGGTGTAATAAAGACTACACCACATCTTTAACGCTTAGCATTTGATTTATTCAAAATGAAACAGAGCATTAAGAGTTTTATTGTAAACTACAATATTATCATTAATGTACAAAATAATAAAGAAAATATTCTCTTTAGTTGGACGAAAATCATTTTAAAAATAGGCATAATATTATTTCGTTGTTTTACGATTAATACAAACTTCTTCAGTAATATTTTATAACTGTTCATTACGTGGTTTATAATATAATAAACATATTAACCTAATTAGCATTGAAGGTATTAGTTAAAATACTGCTACACTAAAACTAAACGCATCCTTTTGACACAATTAAAAAGTGTGTAGGCGCACTTAGAACGACTAATTAAGTGTAGAAGTGTCGTGTGGCAACAGGCGTGAAACCTTCATTATTTATAGTTAAGTAATATTAATTGCTATAAGCTAAAGAAAAGATTGTGTTGCCAGTCGCAACTGATTAGTCGGGAGCTCGTTATGAATTGACGCAACTGTGCTGTTGCGAAAAAATCTAATTGGCAACGTTATATAGATGAGCCGAAAGCGGATGCAGATGTTTGGACTAATATTACTTCACGAGTCTGCGATATATTAGTCTGTTATTTTTTACACGAATATATTTTATTTTACATGTCTTGTAATTTATGTTAGTTGGGGCCTTGGATTTTTTTTTTTTAGTTGGAGGAAGTCACCGGATCCCCACCCGCCCCGCGGGTGTATGTGGGAGTTGAACCACACTAAAACCTCCAACCGCTCACACTTAGCGTCCGAACCCCGGCTGAGGCCAGAACCCAACACGGGGTTATGAGGAACGGCGCGACGCGTTACGCCTACGGCACTCTTTCCCGTCACGCCGCTCCTGGGGCCTTGGAAGTTGATAGGTACTTTCCTAAAAGTTTTAGAACATATTAGCGCTTATAGGTTTTTTGTGCGCGGGTTGATCTGATTGTGGAATTAGGCAGCGACAGAATCTCTTCTTATTGCTTTATCATTTTATAATTATATACACATAATTAATTTTAAATTAACTATTTGGAGCTTTCCTTAGTTTCCTTTAATGATATTTTGGGACTGCTGAATATTAACGAATACATTTTGATAAAAATCACGATAAAGTCAGTTTTATATCAAGATCCCATAAACGCTACAAACAGTGAAAACGATCAAAGACACTAATTTTTCTTTCGATATTTGACCTTTATTCTGATGTTTGGTGATATAAAATTGCCTCGGCACAGTAATAAGTAGTATTTCACTTGTTAAAATAACATATTATTTTTACTCAATGCTATAATTACCACAACCGTGATTGAAAGCTCTTTTAGTAATTGTAACCATTATCAAAACGTAAAAAATAAAACTAAAGTTGAGTAAATATTCCCATTAAATCAAAATTTAAAAACCAATACTAAACCCATAAAATAAATAACTAAATTATAGAAAATCTTAAAACGGGTCTTTCAAAATTTATTCTTGAACAAAGTAGGCCACAGGCGTAGCCTCGACTGTCATTTGTTCCCACGTCCATGGAGACAGACAAAAACGTGAAAAACGTAAAGAAGAAGCAATTACTATTTCCATTTCATCATGCTTAATATCGGCGTCGGTATTTTAGCCTTGGTTATTGTAGCGTTTATTGTTTATTATATTATCACAACATACGTGAGAACGTCAAACGTGCCAGGACATGTTAGATATGTTCTATGACAATTTGTATGAGGAATAAATGTATGAAAACCAAACTAATATAGAGCTGAAAGTTACAACGAGTTAATTTCAGGAAACCTTAGTCTATTTAGAAAGGAATGCTATGCTATTTTTGTGATTAATTAGTGATTCAATAATGTAACCGAAGGTGTTATAAAGTGACCTGAAAAATAATTTGAATATATACGTTTGTGGTGAGTTGTGCGTGTCAGCTAGTAATACAATTATGATAAAGCTCTGTATTCATTTATTTACACTTATTTTTACATTATATTTTTAAAAAAATTAACAAAGAAATAAAATTTAAAAATACAATATAAAGAACAGAGGCCCACTGAAGACGAGGTCTACGACCCAAGCCATCAGTGGTCAGGGCTCAAAAGAGAGGAACCTCCTCACAATACGTGTCGTGTCAAGAACGACCGCCTTCTGAATCAAGCCCTTTACCCAGCTGGGGAGCGAAAGCTTCTCAAGATGACGGTCAAAGCTTTTCGCTATTAGACCGTGCACAGATACAACGATCGGAACAATGATGGTCGATTCAACACGCCACATGTCGGTCACCTCGTGGGCCAAGTCCAAATATTTTAGCTGTTTTTCTTTTTCTGCCTTCACAAGGTTCTCGTCATGCGGAATGGTGACATCGATCAGCACTGCCCGATGCGCGTCCCGATCTATTATCACTATGTCAGGCTTATTGGCAACAATAGTCCTGTCAGTGATAATAGATCGGTCCCAGTAGAGCGTTACATGACCATTATCGAGAACTGGCTGAGGCCAATACTGGTAATAAGGTACAGCGGCTTCAACAAGGTCGTATTTCAGAGCAAGTTGTTGGTGGATAATCTTAGCTACCTGGTTATGCCTGTGCAAGTACTCGCCGTTAGCAAGACGAGAACAACCGGAAACGATATGTCTAATAGACTCTCCCGGACGGTGACATGCCCGACAAATGTCGACCGTCCCATCCTTTAGAATATATTTACGGTAGTTGTTCGTCATGATAACTTCGTCCATAATTGCAAAGACAAAACCTTCAGTCTCTCCGAAGAGGTTACTGTACCGTAGCCAAGATACAGAGGCTAACTGATCTACATCGGGGCTCATAAGGGCCCGGTAGAACCGTCCGTGTAGTTCCTTGCTCTTCCATACATCCGTGCGATCCGTCACACTCATTACCTTTAGCGTCCGCCAATTCTCGTTCGCTAAGGACAGCGGAGTGAGTCCCTTATCAACTGCTGCTACATTACGGTACATACCCACGCTTACCTTAAGGAAATATTCCCGAAGGTTGTTTACCTCTCGGTTGTGTAGGTCCTTGACATTTAACATGCCACGACCCCCACACTTCCGAGGAATATACAACCTCATAACAGATGAACGTGGGTGGTGCATCCTGTATGCCGTCAGTAGTCGCCGAACTTTTCTATCCAGGGCATCTAGTTCCGATTGCGTCCACTTTAGAATGCCAAAGGAGTACGTCAGTACAGGCATGACCCAACCATTGAAGGCTCGGATCTTGTTTCCGCCAGATAAGAGGCTTTTCAAAACCTTTACCAAGCGGCCGAAGAAACGATCCCTCACCGATTGTTTCATATCTGCATCGACTATACTCAAAGCTTCGAACATTCCAAGGTATTTGTAAGTTTCCGACTCAGAAAGAGATCTGAGCACCTCACTTTGGCTAAGTTGCAAACTCTCAGAGTTTACAATTTTTCCTCTCTGTATATCTATGACCGCACACTTATCTACTCCGAATTCCATTCCAATAGCTTTACTAAAATTGTCGGTTATTTTGAGTAAAGTTATTAGGTCAGATTTTTTAGAAGCAAATAATTTGAGATCATCCATGTACAAGAGATGTGAAATGGGCTCACCCCCTCTCTTGAGTCGGTAGCCTAGCGTTGAATCTCCAAGCAACGTGCTTAGAGGATTAAGCGCCAGACAGAACCACAAAGGACTCAGACTGTCGCCCTGGAAGATACCCCGCCTTATCCTTATCAAGCTCGGGGAGGCCGGAGATCCAATATGTCCTGGTTGACGAAGAAACGTAGACCACTGACCCATGCATGAACTAAGAAAGGAGCGTAGAGTGGGATGTACTTTATAAAGCTCTAAAACTCTCATTAGCCATGAATGGGGCACCGAATCATACGCTTTCTTATAGTCAATCCAAGCCATATGGACACCCTTTTTGCCTCGACGAACTTGTTGCGTAATAGCCATGTCAATGAGGAGCAAATCCTTTGTACCCCGAGACCCTATCTTACACCCATTCTGAGAAGGTGACATTATGTCATTTGCCGAGATATGTATTTGAATTTTGTTTCTCAGAATGGATGTAAGTAGCTTATAGATGGTGGGTAAGCATGTTATTGGTCTATAGTTTTTTGGGTCCGAGGTATTGCCAGATTTGTATATCAGATGAGTGACTCCTGATGTCATGAAATCTGGGAGGGTTCCCGACTCAAGGGCTTGTTGAAACTGAGCAGCCATGCGCCCGTGCGAGTTGCGTATCCATTTCAGCCAGTAGCTGTGCAGCCCATCCGGTCCCGGACTTTTCCAGTTCGGGGCCGAACGCACCGCACAAGCTACGTCAATCGGCGTGATCGCTACGGTGTTCATGTCTGTAATAGACTCGCACGAGCGCCCGACCGTCTCAGTCCACTCCCCCTCGGAGTGACCGATGGGCACCGACCAGATATTTTTCCAAAATGAGGTCATCACATCCTCATCAACTGGTGGGTGTCCATCGGTAACTCTTCCTCGAGAAGCCTCCCAATTTCTGTAGACACTCCTCTGACTACTCTGGAAGACTCTATTCAAGCGGTACCGCTCCGATCTTATTCGGTACCGACGAATACGGTTCGCCCATGCGCAAACTTTTTGCTTCCAGTAGTCAACACGCTCGACGACACGAGCCAGGTAGTCGTTCCTGCTGACACCGGTGTCAGCGAAGGCTCGGTCGACGAATCGCATTACGCGCGGGCGCGTGTTGCCTACCTGGAAGCAAATAAGCTTCGCTATAAGGGTCCTGGCTGCATCTATGCGCTTCTCGATTCTGCACTGCCACTGCGGCTTACCATCATGTCGGCGGTATGTCTGGTTCGGGTTTGGAAATTTTACTCCTGCCACACGACAGACAGCAACCGCACCGCAGTACAGAACCGAGTGGGTGTCAACAAGGTCTACAGTTGACTCAAAGTAAGGTTTTAATATGCAGTCCAGGGCCAATACTAGCGAAACATTGCGTTTACACATGGGCAACCGCGGTAAACGTGGCCGCGAGCATGGCGAGACAAACCTAAACTCTTGCATAGAGTCCTCCAGAGCGCTCCTCAAACGCTCATCATCCTGGATATTTGCACATGCCTGCACCTGAAGTTCCTCCGCTGGTGGTGTAGGTTGGGTGACGGTGACATTTACCACATGTGTTGGTAGTGGTTCAGGAGGAGCAGGCAGTGCTTCGTTGCGCAATCGGTCAAGTAGAGACTCATCCAACAACTTTAGTCGCTGAATGGCCCGCACCTGATCCGCTAATCGTTGCACCGTGACGTCGACAGCTGGGCACAAAACCTGAAACAGAGGCACCATTCTTGAGCGATACGCAGTGAGGTGATAAAGCTTATTATTAATATAATGCTAATGCTTATTGTATCTGTCTCACTTGACATTGGCGAATCGTCCCGAGCCTTGGACGAGGTCCAGAAAAAAAAAAGAAGAAGAAAAAGATGATAAAGCTGCAGTCGCATTTAGATCGTTAATATGGATCGTGGTTCTTTACAAAGCAGTCAGTGCTCATACTTCTGGTACTGGAGTGTCAAAGAACATCAAAGCATGCTTCCGGCAAGACAAAAGTCTACGGTCACTGGCCACGCTCTGCCGAACGACATTGCGTTGACAGAACTTCCGTTGTCATACAGCGTAACTTGCACGAACGATCAACGAGTCAAGCTATTCAAATTTTGTACACGAGATGACCATAATGTAGTACAAATTTTCGGATTTAATAATAATTATATTATAATCTTCTAATATCTAGTTTATATCTTGAGCAGCATAAGGAACTCCTACTAGAAATTAATGAAGCTTAGGCTTCCTAAATATTATAGTTTATTTTGCATTAGTTGCAACGCGATGAAGCGATTGTAGTAAATGTAGTAAATCTGATTTAAATAAACAAGATGCACATTTAAAATAAATACTTAATAAGTAGTAATAATTGCAATAAAACAATTAGATTAAAGTTTATACAGTAATAAACATGTTCTCACGGTGCCAGCAAGATTTATGAATGCATTGTAAAATATCAAATACTCGTATACGTAATCGTTTAAAAAGGTTACCGTCGACTTCGCATATTATGCTACTCATAGACAAACCAAATTAAATATGACTAGGTATATAAAACATCTTTGTGAAGCATATTAAATTAGGAATATTTCGATATATTATTAAAGCTCAGTTAAATATTATAACTAGCTGGCCCACACAACTTCATCTGTGTCAAATAAGGAAATTTTCTCACCGTTTAAACCTTCCCTGGACTTCTACGGATATTTCAAGATTAAAATAAGCCAAATCGGATTAGTCGTTCTCGAGTTTTAGCGAGACTAACGAACAGCAATTGATTTTTATACACACATATATCTTCTTATATAAAGAAGATATCTTATATAAAGAAGATATATGCAGAGAAGATACAATATTCAAGTATGTACGTATATTTAATACATAGTTTGTTTTTATCATAGCTGTTGTTACTAATATATTGTATTCTTATATTACATTATATTTCCTATACTATACATTTAACATACTTATTTCATAACTACTAATGGAGACAGTTAACCAACATAGAACACTATCAATTTACTATTTTTTTGTTTTCTCATGATCCTAATAATATCAAACATACTGACATAAAACTTCAAATTTAATCGTTAAAATCAAGTTCCATTCTTCAAACATTTGCAACAGTAATTAACGACTGACGCATACTATAAATTGTGTAAATAAATAAAAAGATTTACAACACACACAACTAAATATATAATTACTAACACTTTTTCACTGTTATATAAAATCATAATTTACACAGACGCCATAAATAACATGTAGAACTTAGCCGTTCTAAATGAGCACGTGATTATATTAAGATTATAATATTACTTTCACTCTCGTGACTGCATTTCGATTATTATGTACCTATTTCTTAATTTGAATTTTGATTTAGAAACGTTACGTTAAATGAGTGTCGTAAAATCGAAGAGGATTTGAATTTTGAGTAGTAAGTAAATATACCTTTTTACACAATCACAAATTTGACCTGAATTTCTATCACTACCTGTTCCTGTGACAAATCCACTTCCGCAAATGAAGTTAGTAAGTCCTCGGTATATTTACCACTACAATCTAGTTATGCTATACTGTAAATTTCCATTGGTAAGCTTCCCATCTGCCTTCGTATTATTATTTACCGATAGCTATTTAAAGAAATATATTATTAATGACAAAAAAATATGTATCTATACTTAATTCGTTAAGTTTACTGTTATCTATTAATATAAAAACCATTTTTTTTTTCGTCCGTCGTCCCCTAAAATAAATTAATCATGACACAGATTGCGTGATATTAAATTAGCAACTATAATCTTAATAGTTCACATGATATTTGAAATCACACACATCCTCTCATAAGTCTCATAAGTAAGCGGATATTTCGCAATATAAAACTCATTATTTACAACTCAATCGCAGGATACATAATGTCAACAGTCTTAATTCGTTCGGATTCAGTCAAGGGCGGCTAAAATGAGTAATTTTCTTAGACTAGTATCCGGTTTAACATTGAAAATCATTGTGCTGGAACATTACTAAGCAGTTTGAATAAATTTCAAAGTAAATAGTTTTAGTTTTCATGATTGTTTTTTTAAAACTTATCAGGCGATCTCCCTATAAGTAAAAACGTAAATACGTAATGTTGATTAACAATTGCAATAGGTAGGATAAAATATAGGTGTTAACGGAAATAAATGACCGTTCTTGATGTTGATCGCTGTTCCCGCGTACTCACCAATATCTTATTTTTTGAAATTTCCGATTACTATTTAGGAAATGTATAAATTTCCTTGGAATTGTGTTCCTCGTCCGCCTAGACGAGCTAACAGGTTGATCGTAAGTGGTTACTGTCGCTCATGAACCTCTATAGTCATAAAGTGGCAATAGAGGTTCCCAGTCTTCAAATAATCTCAAAATATTAATGTAGTGGTCAACTGCCAAGAACTAATATAAAATGTAATTAGCCGACCTACACAAAACTACACAATAATTTTGTTAAATTGCACAAAGTGATCTGAATCGTGAGTCAACGCCAACACTAAGTTTTCAAGTTTGACTAGATAAAAAATTATATAATTACAATATTCCACAATAGCTTAGTTGATTGACTGTTCTGATTGTCCGAAACGAATGTTCACAAAACTCAAGGTTGAAAATAAAAAACTACCGCGTTCAGATCTTTGTGATATGAACAAGAAACGTAATCTCTCTAACAAATCAGACTTTATAGACAACACATTACAGCCTATATCTACTATCAATCAGAGTAACACAGGAAATCAACAATCTATCGCGGAAGGTATCCGTCGTTTTGCCTCCGAGCGAATCGTTATGAATCGTACATTTCGAAAAGCTTTATTCACCAAAATGGACAATTCATTAGTGCCCCAAGCACAGTCGTGAATCTGAACTGCCCCTTACTATTGCTACACCCTGCATTGCTTCGACTTCTGCGAGTCCACCATCTCGCAGAAGAGGGTGGCGGGGAGTGCGAGGGAGAGAATTTATTCTTCTCTCCGCCCCGCAACAACCCGCCGCCGTCGAGCAAGGGGCCGGAACCGGGATCTCGCCCGGAATCTGGCCCCTTAAGAGTTTCGGGTCCCCAACGCATGTGAGTGCGAGCGGGGACCCAAGAAGGTGTCGTGTCTCGCTCAGCACGCCCTTGCGTCAGAGCATCCGGAGGATGGCGGACCGCGCTCCCCGACCCACGCTGGTTCTGACCCAGCGGGGTATTCCGTGGGAGGGTGACACGCGGTCCAGCCATCTTGGCGGGCTTCGGATAGCCCGCCGACCGAGAGAGCCGGTGGCCGTATCGCCGGCGGCTGCCGGTTCGGCGTCCGGGGACGGCGTGACGGAAAAGTGTGCCGAGAGCGTTACGCGTCGTGCCGTCCCACAAAACCCCGTGCTGGGTTCTGACCTCAGCCGGGGTTCGGACGCTGAGTGTGAACGGTTGGAGGTTTTAGTGAGGTTCAACTCCCACATACCCCGCCCGCGGGGCGGTCGGGGATCCGGTGATTTCCTCCAACTGAAAAAAAAAAAAAAAAAAAACACCCTGCATTGCTTCGTTATCGATGAATTAGCTTTTTGCATCGATAAGCAACCGTTTACCGTCTAAATGCTAATTTATTGGTAGCATGTAAATAACCTCTGATTTTGATAAATTCTACTTACTCTTACAGTATTCACAGACCTGCTGAGACATTTTGTAATTTTATTATTAAAACTTATCGTGCGATCTGTAAATTGACGGAAATAACATGCTTCACGTTTGCTTAATAGATGATATAACATAGAAAAGACAAACTTCTATCTGAAAGGATTCTGTGTGATATAACTAGATAAGAGTTAATCAAGTTAAATACATTAATGGCTGTTTTCTTCTAAATATTTATGCTAAGAAACAATTTATACAAAACTTCTGTACCTACTGTTCTTGGCGCAACAGTTTTTTAATATCAATAATATCTTAATTTATAGATTTAACTAATCATAGTAGCAACTAATTTCGTACCATAAACTCCGTTTAGATATTTCGCAAAGATAATTTCGGAATGCATTGTATTGATTATTTCTATACAAAGAAACTTAATAGGCCTAATGTAATGTTTCAATCTATTACTATCTGATTCACGGTATGGTAACATTTATATTGATAAAAGATAAATACGAAGATAAATGTTCCTATGTTTAAATTAAAAAGAATTGAGCAATACCGTCCACTTATTGATATATAGATAGGTATCTTAAAGTTATTTTATTTAAGTATTCTAATTTAGTTTATAAATATTATTTTGTATTTTTAACTATAACATACTTAGTAAATTAATTTCTGAGTTATTTGAGTTCGTTTATTGAAATAATGTTAAAGTAAAACTATTGTTAAATTTATTATATACGAGAAATCCAACTTTATGTACCAATCAACTATCATTAGGTAGTCTAGATTTTTTTGTCTCTTCATGTATTAAAAAATAGCATCCTAATTATTCAAATCCTGAGTTACTCGGACGATGTTACTTTTAAAACATGTAAAACTCATCCATTGTAAGTACCTATATGTATTTAAGCGAAGATATAGCCTGCCAAATTAATTGCTTGTCAAAGTCCATTATAATCCAACAAGAAGTTTTATTAAAAAAATAATTTTAAATACAATGATTGGCAGGTAGCGAAGTGAAATCGATATCGTGTTATCGGACGATTACAGGTTTATTGAATTGTATAAATTGACAAGGCTGTAATTGATTGATACTTAGCGTACAGCAAATACTTTTACTGGACGATGCATATGTAATATGTACGTTTAAACACATTCTTGAAAGGTCACACGAGCTTACTGGTTTATATTGACTTCTGTTTATTTTATATTTGAAAATACAATTAAATCTAAAATAGACGAAGAGACCGACATCATATTTTTTTTCTTGGATAAACATTTCTTGGATATTAACTCTGACACATTTTTCTATTTTATTTTTTCTGGAATTACTTATAATAGAGTTGATTCATTACTAATTAAATAATAATTATTTTGGACCGCAGTCATATTATGATCATCATATTTTACTATAGGTGAGTTAGGTCATTAGCTGGTGCAATACAAAAACAACACAGTTCCCAGCGAATATAAATTAAAAACAGTTATTTAAAGCACCGTAATGAAAAAGTATATGATTTGCTCTAACGACCTCTGTTCTCTTAAATAACGTTTAATAACAATAAATTACATTAATTGCTTTTAAACTGGTGCAAGAAAAAAGGTTTGACCGTGAATAGCGAAAGCAAGAGCTAACAACGTCATGTCAAGGTTCAATTAAAATATATATAACAGTGTCTAATAGAGCATACAAAAGTACGATAGCTACTAGATAGATGAAAAACGTACCAAATTCAAACCTGTGAGTGTGTAAGTTAGATATGAACAAAGAAAAAAAAATATTGTCGGTTCATGTACTGCGTCAAATAAGAATTCACTCCTTGTTAAATTCTCAATGAAACCAATTTACACAACCCTTTCTTTGTAATCATAGGGATTATATGAAGTTTCGTCTTTCGTTTTTGTAAATCTACGTTTTTACATGAAAAATTTCAAATCCTTACATTTTATTATTTTATCTATTATTACCTATCTGTTCCGAAATAGCTACACCGAAATTTTTCATGCGTGAAATTATAAGAAACAAACCTACGCATTTATGAGTTAGGACAATTAGCATTTCCCAACAAAACGTGAAATAAAAACTATCCATTACACAATGTTTTATAAGTTTATAACTGTTTATAAACAAACAAAGGAACGTGAGGAAAATTGTGCATGTTACGACAATACGCGCACTGGAATTTACATTACGTTAATAATTTCCTACGGTATTGTGTTCAGTGGACTTTATATTGTTTAGATTATACAAATTGTTTGTGGATAAAAATCGTTTTTGTTTCACTTAAACTGGCCTTTCTAGAAAAATCTACATTAGGTAAGATCAGTTTGTTATAATTTAACAGAGTAGGTACTATGACTATTCCGTATTTCACAGATTGGGATAGCTTTTTATTTCTTTAATTCCAATTGAGTTCACCAAATCACATTCTCTATATCACGCCATGGAATCTTCTTGATGCCGGTATCTACATACTTATTTTGTAGTTCTAATGTCATTTTAAGACTAAATCATAATTTTCCTACCGCTGAAGCTGGAAACCGAACACTTTGGCTTAGTGTCTTAAAGACCGTGTATCTGTCTTACTTGACAATGGCGAACCGTCCCGAGTTTGGACGAAGTCCAGAATAAAAAGAAGAAGAAGAATAAAAATATGAAAGATTTTTACTAAACATTGTCAAAATACCTGGTGGCCCTTACGATCTTGTTTCGATCAGTATCTCATATTGATCAAATTTTCAAAAAGACAAGATAACGTATAGTTGATAGACCTGCAATAATTTATCGATTAACAGCAGCCAACCCTACAATATTCATACAGCCAGAAATATGCACAAATTAAGGTTGAGGACGGTGCTTATCGACTTACGAAATTCACTCTTTTTGTTTCTAAAATCGACCTCTGTTATTCAGAACAATAATTACAGCTTTGTATTACGCGAGTATAACGTGCACCTTGGGTCGTTTGCTCGTAAAAAACCAATCATATTAAAGATAATTGAGGTCTGTTAACACTAGACAGTTGATTGTGTTGAGAATACTTTAATTCAAAGCGTAGGCCTTGGAGAAAAATGGCTAGTTTCGTTTCGCAGTTCGCTAATTTGAAGGAGTTCGCTGAAATTATGCAAGTTGTGAAGTCAACGTACAAGTAGAACGGAAGAACTTAAATTTTAAGAAGCCAACAGTAAGGACAAGTTTTAGATACAAATGATTAACTATAAACATTTTGTCATTCGCTTACTGAAGAATCACTTAATCATTAAAAGTAATCTTACAGAAAAAGTGAAAACTTAAACCACTAAAGAACTACAATTCATTCGCTGTCTGGAATAAATCTCTTTGTCGAATTAAATTGCTCAATAAAAGAATCAGGTGTACATACAAAGCTTATAAAATGAAAATAACACAATACATAATCTCGAAGTGAAGCGATTATTTTAATCTCATCTAAGCAGATTATTATAAGATTACTATTATACTCCTCTTATAAATTTCTATACAAATAATTATTTCTATTTTCGTCAAGTAAGCTACGAGAGATGAGCGATTAGTTTTATAACAAAAGCTGTTTTCAACATTACACGAAAAGTAAAAGTAACATTATTTAAACATTACAAACTAAAGACATTGCATTTTATGGTTTTCGCACCAACGTGATGCTTCATTATATTATGCTATTAAATTTACAAACAAAATCTCTGTTACTTAACCTATCTAAAAGATAAAAATATGACTTCAACAATATGGCTGAAATGGACTTAAAAATAACGATTCGACTCATTTATCACAGTAATCAATATTTCTACTATAGGTTTAGGTACTATTTTTGTGTTTAGGTATATGGTTTTTCGTAACTCATACGTTTTTTCATCAAGTTCTAAGTGCTGTTATCCCGCTGTCGCTCTATAATCGACTCGAAGTTTTGTAACAGTAACAGCGATTTCACGGGGATTACACATACAAACACCAAATTACCTGGCCATTACATACAGAAGTTTTTATTGCGATACACAATACGTGTACTTTTGAATTATATATGTACATAAATTACTAATATAACCCAAGTTATGTTGTAATCAATTAGTCTAGGTCTTGCGAAATCTGACCTTTGCTTTTATGAATTATTTCAGTTATTAAACTGGATGGAAGTAATGTGTGGTTTGTGTTGTGTATGTTTCGTTTTTGTCTACATGTTAAACTAGATAGTATTATAATTATACTCAAGGTTTTCATTTATAACCTGTGTTCTTGGTTGTTAGAGAATTAAATGGAATCGTATTTAAAAAAAAATCACAACATTATTAAGAATTAAGTAGTAGTATAATCCTTACTAATATTATTATAAATGCGAAAATAACTCCGTCTGTCTATCTGTCTGTTACGCTTTCCCGCTTAAATCTCTCAACCGATTTTGATGAAATTTGGCACAAACAATCTTTTGACCCTGAGAAAGAAGAGTGAAGCTTTTAATTGAAAGTGACGCAGACGCAGTTGCACAGGCCCGATAGTAGGCAATAAATAAGGAATTTGCGTTTGTATTTTTACTCGTTGTATTTTCCTCTTCAACAATAGTTTTCAACAATCACAACATCTTTAAACTAACAACAACTTTTTTGTGTTTCAGGTAAAACCACAATGAAATGCCATCACGATGATCACGCTGTTTCTTTGGATTGGTGAGGTCAAAATAATTGATTGTCACTTTATGGACCCAACCGTGAAATCAATTTGGAAACAAGCTTAGTTTAAAATCAATAACATGATTACTGTAAATATAATAAGTAGTCTTTATCAAACACTAATTCAGCAATTTTTATGAAATTTATAATACTCCTATTTTATCATATTATAATAACAGTGCAAAATCTTCAATGATTTGTCTGAACAACGGTCAACCTACCGTTTATTTTTTTTTATAATTTAGTAATCTAAATTGAAGTTGTTTTAGCAGAAATACTTAAGTCTATGTTTACTTGTACTTTAGATTCTAATTTATAAATACAGTGCTACTATTTGGCGTAAAATAATTTTATTTTAAATTATTTTTTCAAAACGTTTACTATTGTAACGTTTTAATGAGAATGTTTTAGTTTATTACAACAATTACACTAATGTAATTGTTTGATTAAGTATAGCAAATATTTAAGTAATTAACTTCAATAAAACGAAATCAAATACTTTACTTAATTTAATTTGTTTAACATTCATTAACAGTTTTACACGCTATATTTCATCCTTTATCTTCAGTCATAAAGTATGTTAAATTAAGCAGGTACATTATACATAGTATGTTCTTCCGTTTGTAATAGAAGACTTTCATTTAATTATAAAATGGAGCAACACATAATATGTTTTTAAATAAAATTCAATTCACGTTGACAACAATAAAATAGATCTATTACTGATCTATTAAAGTTTTTTTTTCATTGCCTCGGAGGCAGACGAGCTAACGGCCCACCTGATCGTAAGCAGTTACCATCGCTCATGGACCTCTGCATTGTCAGAAGACACTGCGGGGCCGCTACCTACAGCCTACCCTTAAGGACTCTCTTGAAGAAGGACAAGTCGTTATCATAATTTATGAAACTATTAACTTCTTTTTTTTAGAATCGATTTTTTATATTCAAAATTATCCAAACAATTCAATCCAACATTGCAAACACGACTTAAATCGAAACCACCATTATTCAAAGCTATCGGCACTATTTTACGAACAAATTTACATAATCTCGAAATAGCTCATTTCTAAATGCATTGCGCTAAAAATATTACGAAACCGCACGTACTTTATTCGAACAACATTGTCCTTATTCAACGAAAAGTAAAGTTCTCACGAGACCTAGAACGAGTTCCATTTAAAGTGTTAATTATGCGAACAGAAGTCGGTGTTCAAACGACCTAATCCTTTTTGTGCTACATTGTTGTAAACCATAGATTATAATAAGATCCTATCTTTACTAATAAATCATAGTACTAATAAAACCTATATGGGATATAGGTAGGTACTGAAGGATTGTGTAGGTAATGGTACTTTTTTTTTTGGACGGGAGGAAATCGCCGGACTTCCACTCGCCTCGCGAGTGGGGTATGTGGGGGTTGAACCGCACTAAAACCTCCCGCCGCTCTCGCTCGACGTCCGATCCCCGGCCGGGACAGAACCCGGCTCGAGACTGGTAGGGGTGACAGGACGCGTTCGCGATTGTCGCTCACGTATCGCCCCGTCACCCCCGGAGGTAATGGTACCTAATTACATTTCTTAGAGAAAAATATTACACTTTAGCTGAACCATAGAAAACAGCATCATTAGTTACTACATATGTATTCTGTATCATTCCACTTGTATCTAAATAAATCTACATAACGCAATAGCATTGATAACAAAGCGCGAACCAAAGTACAAATTACATTCACTTCCTAAATACAAAGAATTACTCATTTCCAAAACATTTCAGAATTACCCGGAAACCAATCCGCTTTGAAACAATAGTTTTACAACGTCACTCAATGAAATCATAGTTCAATTACATAGTTTCACTCGCAAAGTCATACAATTTTCGCGGCCTTAAAATCGATAATCACACCAATTACGAACTACTACACACGTAATAGAGCTATGCGTCAACTATTTGTAATTTTAATAGTAAAGTTACATTGAACAAAATCATAGCGGAAACTAGATATGTAATTTGAAATTATAATACAATTCTGAATATTCAAACATTTTCTGAGGTGTGTTAACTATCAACATTAATTAATGAATTGAAGAGTGAGCTTACGATTAAAATTTTATGATTCAATATTACTTATTAACTGACTTTAAAGACAGTTGTTAGTAGTAGATAAGAAGTCTAGGTTTAAAAATCCTTATGCAACTATAAATGATTAATGATTTTATGTTTTGCTTGTAGCGCGTTCCATAGAACTTTATCAAAATCTTACTGATCGTTTTCTAGTATATTTTCGCAATTAGAATGAACTTTTAACTGCCGCATTTAAAGCATAATTGTCGACTATCGAACTGCACTATTCAACGAGTGATCTTTTGCGTATTCCTTACGAATGTAGAACTACATAACCAAAATATAAAAAATCAGGCATTACGTATTGTTGATAAATGAAACTAATTAGACAGTTACGCTACTAATTAACGTGATACATCAATGTTTCGTGAAACCGTTGAAAAACCACATTGTTGCGAGTAATAATTGTAAATCATTTGTTTAATTGGTTAAACGTTTTTAAATGTCGAAGTCAATTTACTTGAACGGATGAACGGAGGATGTTCACGTTTAGCTTTTTTGTAGACAGATATTTGCGTAACGATATTGTTATTTATAGCCTCAATAAAAATATACGCTTCATTTGAAAGAACACATCGGCAAATACGCCAACTTTATGCTGTAACCAACTTTTCTAGTTACTTATTAAAATTATTAGAAAATTCTTTAATTAGAAGTATTATTATACATTGTATACTTGTAATATGTTTATTATAATTAATTTAAAATATGTAAATTACACTATAATTAGGCACTTGCTTCTTTCCGCAGTTATATCTGTGTAACTAATTAAAATTATTGAAATTACAGGCGGTTTAATTACACACATTTTACACAGCAAAATAAAAGGTCGGTTAAAAACTAAATCATTTTTTAAACCTAATTATAAAACTAGTTGATATAGTCTTCCCCGTTAAATATTTTTAAATAGGACTAGCGGTTTCTGAGTTTAGTGCGTTCAAAAAACACTCTTCAGTTTCATAGTATTACTATAGTTTTTTTTTCTTCTCTAATATATTTTGTTCTTGACATTACACTATCCTAAGCTCATTTATTATATCTCAGACGGAAGAAATTATGATTAGGCAGACCACCAATTATGATCTGTTTAAAACCAATTCAATACAGCCCGAGGTGTCGCTTAATTTATGTAAATAAAACTAGAGGCGATAATTTTAGTTTGTACGAGTGCCCTGTAATTAGTGATTGAGTATAGTTTATGAGTTTGCTACAGTATTTAAGGAAAGATTAATAAAAGTTGTAAGTCTTGTAATACTACCCAATATTTTCATTAAGACTCGGTTTAACCTTTCAAGTTCAGTAACTTTTTTATTACCATAAAGGTATACGAGCTAACGAGTCCATGATCGTAAGCGGTTACCGTCCTGTACCTGTACCAACCCATTACTGCCCACTGTTGGGCTCAGGTCTCATCCGAAGAGGGATTAGGCATAGTCCACCACGCTTGCCCAGTGCGGATTGGGGACTTCACATATCTTCAAAGGATTTTTAGAATCCTTTTCCGACATTCCGGTTACCGTCGCTCATAGGTAATAGGCAAGAGACACAGTTGGAGCCGCTTCTTACGAAGGACTCTCTTGTATTTGTAAAAAAATATTCGATCCAACAGAAATACATCAAAATCCACCACCAGTTTTAAACGCATCATATTTCCAATCATAACATCTAGAAATAAATTTACCAACAATAAATTTTTAGTACATACATTAATTATATTAAACGTTTAAACTACGAAAATTAATGTTTGTATGCACAGGATATTACAAAATTTAAATTGTAGGTATCAGTACGAAAACCGACTTTCGATGTATACAGACAGACGTTTATAATAGACGTATAAATAATTATACATTTGTTCCGAATAACTATGAATTTGCGTGCTCATAATATTCCTAGCCGACCAATGCCAAGGCGAATGGCGTAAATCATAATTAATTTTTGAATTTTGAGCAATATTTTGTAACGTAATTGCGATAATGTTTGAAGGTATCACGACATATGATCATACTTGCTTTACACTTTTATGGTGTGTGTCGTAAAAATGCAAAGGTATTTAAATAAGTAGAACGGACATACAAAGGCTTGCAGTAGTTAACGCTCATTAAGACAATGTAACTTTAATGATCAGAAAATTATAGCTTCTTACATCAAGACCACGGCAATAAATTACAACAAACAAGCAAACCTCTTCACCTCAAGTGCAGATATATAATTAACTAGATTCTTTTAATTATTACGACCTAGGATATTATGTTTTGTCAAATTATTTCGATAATCACCACGAGCTTTTCTTGAAAAAACATTTTTTAACTCTTAACTTTGTTCAGTCTGCACTTTTACCTTACAACTGTGCTAAAAGTCCTATTCAATTGTCCTTGAACTAAAATGTATGGGACTTTCGTTGGTCGACAGTTTAACAAATTGTTTGATTTTATCTATCTTGTGCCGTGAATCTGACAAGAAAATCTAACGCCGATTTGGTACGTGCTCCGGCCAAAGTTCAAAGAGATAATAACTGACATAGTTCGTAGATTCATGATACATTTAGCCTTTGAGGAACATTCGTGAACTATGTATCGTTGTATTTAATTATGTTAATATCTTATTTGCAAATGGAAAATTGTATTCAATATCAGATTTCAGAACGATGCAATGGTCTTAGCAGAGTGGTCTAAATGTCAGTTTGACAGTAAGAAGTACTACATGACTAACACTAAAGGAAAGCCTTGATCAAACCTATATATATTGTTTTTGACTACATAATATTATTATGTGATAATTTAATATGAAATACAAGAGGTTTTGAATTATATTCATTTAATACATTAATCGTGGTGGCCGAGTGGTTGAAGCGCTTGCCTTCCGTACGGGAGGTCGCGGGTTCAAAACCGGCCGGCTTGTACCTCTAAATCTTAATATGAAAAAGATTTATGTGCAATTTTTCACAACACCACAAGCTAAAAACGGTGAAGGAAAACATCGTGAGGAAACCTGTATATCGGAAAAGGGTTATAAAAATCCTTTGAAGATATGTGAAGTCCCCAATCCGTATTAAGCAAGCGTGGTGGACTATGCCTAACCCCTCTTCGGAGGAGACCTGAGCTCAGCAGTGGGCAGTAATGGGTTGTTACAGTACAGTACAGTACAGTAATACATTAGCGTGAAAACTTAACGGACAAGTTACCAATCCCAGACATTTCGTCATATAATTTTAATAAGGATATTGAAAACTGTTTAATATTCAGAAAGTCTTGACGACCACTCTTAGTTGACAGTGTAACTAAACCCTACCATTACTTAGGAATTTCCTAACCTGATTAATATTCGTGTTACAGTAGTCGTATTAATTGCTATATTACGAAGGTAGTGTTAGGTACTAGTGTTACTTTCACTTTTAAATTTTTAACACTTAAAACCTACAGTGATGATAAATATTGCTAAATTTTCTGGTCATATTTTTGGTCAAATTAAATGAGATATAGCAAGCTAGAATACCTCTGTTCATGAGATGCCGTCTACAAGCTGTTGAAGGATGATAAGTAAATTTTGTTCATGATCACTATAATACGGTATTAGAAATCAAATACTATGAAATAGACTTTCATCAATCTGAAAAGGCAATGGACACTGTATATAACAATAAAATCTCATTAACTTACGTCAAAATACACAATAAAACATCTTGATATCTTGAACGAGCTTTCCCCGTTCACTCAACTGAATTATGTAATAACAATTTAGATAGACTAGGCCTAGGTTCTTTTTTGAATCACAAAAAAATGTATACATTCAAAATGTTCTTTTCAATTATACTTTTGAAATGGTATTACGGAAATATTATGTCATATTGAACCTTATTTCTTAAATGGAGTGCACATTATGTTCCTCTTAGGTCATAGACAATCTATCAAAACCAAGAATGCATCTTTTATAATAATATATTTCAATAAATTACAATAAAAAAGATAAATATAAAAGTGCATTAAAAGTCAATTAGGTACATTACATCGCTTTCTCCATTCGGATGGTTTGATCATAAACCATTTGATATACTAAAACACATTGACGTAACGTATTATAGCAAGTGTGCCACTTAATTTTGAGGCTCGGTTTCACTTCTGGCATCTTGTTATCGAAGTGTTTAATGTTATGCAAACAGTAATAAGACTAAATTAATGTGTGTAAATATTTGTATTGTAATCTGGTTTCGATTATGTATCAGAGTTGTTTGTTTATTTTCACACGTTCGTTTGTTACGTTTGTACATTTCCGATAGGAAGTGTGTTACTTCTTTTGGTAGGAGGAAGTATTGTCTTGGAAATGATGGGTGAAGTATACGAAAATGAATGGTCTAATGTCAAACCTTAAGTGATGTTTAGCCCCAGTTTAGAAGGGAATGGTTTTGCTATTGATTTTGAGTTCTATCTCAAGAACACAAAAGAAAAAAAGTATTCTTATTTAGGTGTCCATTGGTACTACGGTTTTAATCACTTAAATGTATTTTTTGCGTGATTGGGATTGTTTGGATTCACTATTAATAAAATATCAGGAAAAATAGTTAGAATTTTAATAGCATTTCCTCTGGAAAATTACTTGTTGCGTGATATTGTTATGTTTGCAAGTAGGTAGTTGATGAAACCATTTATATTCATTTATTAGCGGTGATGTTGTATATTTTAGCCATAATCCTAAAAAACAACAATCAAATACGTTTTATGATTGAAATTATTGAGAAAAGAGAGAAAGAATGTCTACTGTATTATCATTATTGTACTTTTAAAATACAACAAATCCGAATTTGATTAATTACATATTTTATCTAATATATAAAATTGTCGTGTCACGGTGTTCGAACTTGAACTCCTCCGAAACGGCTCGACCGATTTTGATGAAATTTTTTGTGCTTATCCGGTACCTATGAGAATCGGCCAACATCTATTTTTCATCCCCTAAATGTTAGGGGTAGTCCACCCCTAATTTTTTTTTTCGGCGCAGACGAAGTTGCGCGAGTCAGCTAGTTATAATTATATTAAAACAATTTTATTTATGTTAGTAAAATGTAATAATAAATATTTCTGATTACAAACAAAAATATCTGTGCTTAGGCTCATTAAAAAAATACATAACAAAGTCACATAGAAATATTTATAAAAACCTCAAGCAACAAAGATAGTAATTAAGTAACATAACACAGTAGGTATAATGTAGTGGTCAAACATTTACACAGTCGTTGAAATACAAATTTAGTGTAAATTGATACCAATACTACAATTACATAAGTAAATGATCGTCACAGCGTGTGTTACGGTACAATGAACGCATTATAACGTAATTAACAAGACAATGGAATGCACATGTTTATAATTAGAATCCAACAACTATTTGAAAATAGAAAGATAGGAAATTCTTTATTGCACACGAAAATAAATGTACATGGGCGAACGTAATGCTAAACAGCATTATCTACCAGTTAACCCTGGTGTAATGTGGATAGTATAAGGTAGTGCATAAAATATTTAAGTGATAGGTGAATTATTAAAACAAAATTGTATTCTAAAGATAACACTTTAAGATTTTGAAAATACTTTTGAGGTGATCATCAATGACGAAATAAAGTTTATAAGAGATGTATGAATATTAAATTTTATAGTGCAGTGAGGAACTATGCAACATTTGATTAGTTGAAATTAAATGAAATGAAATGAAATAGTTTATTGTCCAAGAATACATTTTACACATTACAACAAATACAATGATCCCCGCACTAGGTCAGACCTGTATCGCGGGAGACCGAGCCATGTTAAACCATTTGATTACAATTATGAACAAGTCGGGAGACACAATAGACTATATAAAATTAAGTAAACTACATGCATTAAATTATGATAAACTCAGGCAATTTCCTACATAAAAAATATAACAATAAATTAAAATTAGTGCAAAATAAGTTAAATTCAGAATAAGCCAAACGAAATTGACTTTTAATAAACAAATCTACGGGCCTACAGCAAATAGTGACTTAAACCAGGAACAAGTCACTCAAGGGTTTAAAGTAAAAAGTGAACATACTAAAGAGAGATTTCCTTCAGTTAGTGAACCGATAACTTACGAAAGGCTGATGAGAAGAATTGGAAATCAAAAGCTGTGGTGCAATTAATTGGCTAGGCGAACTCAATCGCGAACAATCCCTTGCTTTTCAAGAGACATTTTGAGATTTTGGAGGTTGTGAATTTTTATTTCAGATTCTGTTCAATTGTTGAAAATTTTGTGCTGAATTTGAGTGACACTAGATAGGAAAAAATAGAAAAATACTACTTACTACATTACACTTAAATACTTGCTATCTATGACTGTGCGTAATCCAACATAAAGAGAATTAGGGGACAAAATGTGCGAAAAAAAACAAGAAGGAAGAATATATTATATTACATCCTTACTTAGTCAAATACTTATCACACTTATATGTGATATAGTTATCCAAGTACTTTCTGGTTGAGTCTTCACTTTGTTTTCAACTTTCACCATTTTCTGCTTGACTGACCAACGACAGCCCAGACTGGGATTCTTTCTAGCTCACTCAATAGTTCCGATCTCGAATATTTCGTAACAAAACAAAACCTTGATTTCTAAAATAGTTTAATTAAGAAACCAATTAATTGTTTGATAAGCAAAGCAAATGAATATTACCAATTTCAAGTTATGTCAAATTCTTATTTTAATTAATTTACACAATTATAGGCTTTATACATTTCATTGAGATTTGTTTTATATTACAGCAACTAGTAGAAACAAAATCTAAGTAAGGAAAAGTATCGTTCGAAAAGTGTATAAAATATATTATCTAATCCGATACATAAAAATTAACATTGTGCAATATCAGATAAAAGCTTTGTAATTTCCAAACTATAATCTCAGTAGGTAGTTTGACAACTTAAATTATCCATAGTAATAGATCAGTAGATCTAGTCTTATAAAAATCTTGCAAAACAAATCACATGACAAAAGAAACCCTCAGGTGTGTTTCGACTACAACATTTATCCGTCTGTCAAAACAACAATAAAACTAATGCACACGACATAATAACTAATTTATCTATTCTTGAAATGTTTAACCTTCGTCATACAATTATTAATAGTATTTTAATCATAGTAGGTGTCAATTATTCTTAACCACGGTCTTACGAGTGCATTTGCTGAACGTAATCAATTTCCGCCTACATAACTATTGATTATATTTCATACGCGCCGTTGAACAAAAGCAAAACAATGTTGCAGTATTATTTGTACATGTTATAACAAATAGACTTAAAATATACGACTGGATTAGTTATTAAAATCAACAGAATTCAACAGATAAATATTACAAATAAAGATAAACCTTCTAGATAACAAAGGCACATAGATCTATCGAAAACAGTGACTGAAGCCTACTGTTGTTTTACCGTTGATATTGACACGCACGAATGCATGCAAATGCTACAAAAATGAGATTCAGAAAACCAACGAAAAGCTTCAAATCAAACCACAAACTACATATAGAAGTGAAGAATGCAAAGTCGAAAATCCCACAAAAAACTAACGACATTGGCATTTCAAATCCAGAATCATTACACAGGCCTACAATGATTTTGGTGCCGCTAAAAGTAAAACTGATTTCAAGTACGTTCGGTACTCTAATAAAAAATTGATACTTACTTTATGAATGCTACGTGTAGTTTTCGAGATTTCGCAAGTCTGAAATCTCGCTTTGAAATTCCTCCTTACAGACTCGTTCCTGGCCGTAATTCGATTCTGTCGTGGGTTAACTCATTTCGGGAGTGTGGAAGTGTCTGTGGAGTTACTGTCTGGTGTGCGATGTCGGTAATGGGAATAATTGGTCCTTATTTTTTGAAGAAAACGAACGCGCAGTTACCGTGAATGGAGCTCGTTACAGGAACATGATCGAGGATTTTTTCTTCCAAGACTCGACGAGATGAACGTTAGGAACGTGTGGTTTCAGCAAGATGGAGCCACAGCACACACAGCACGAGACTCAATGAATTTGTTGCGACAACATTTCCCCGACTGCCTCATCTCTCTCAGAGGCGATCTCTAATGGCCGGCACGCTCTTCAGATTTGACTCCATGCGATTTCTTTTTATGCGGTTATTTGAAATCCCTGGTTTATATCGATCGACCACGTACCATAGCACACCTCAAGAACAACATTCGCGACGCTATTACCAACATACCGAGTGATATGCTGCGAAGAGTGGATACGAATTTCAAAAATCGACATCATCAGTGTATGCGCAATGGGGGTCGCCATTTATACGATGTCATTTTTAAGACTGCATAAAAAAAAAATTGGGATATTGTATTCTCAAATAAAAAAAAAATTAAAACAATAACTGAAGTACTTTTTTTTTATTGACCTTTCAAATAAGTAAGTTTCTCTGGCGCACCCTGTACAAGTTACAACACAAAAATAATAGTCATCAATGTTATTTTTTGGTTCTGTCCAAATCATCGGTACACTATACTTTAAATGATTACGTTTACCTACCGTTTGCCCACTATCTTAAATTTTCATTACGCAACTTGCACACAATTTTTGGAACATATGGTTTGTCCAGAGCCTTCATCTCTATATTAAAGTAATCAACGTATGTCTTCTTCTCTGCATCTGTTATAGGTTTTCTAGACATGGATTATAATTTACACAACACTTTCACGACGACATATCGATATTATTATTAAAAAAAAAATAAAAATAATTGATTATAATAACATTAAGTATTATAAAATACATTTTTTAGGTTATGATCGATCGGTAAAAACCTGAACGTAGCTTCGCGAATTTAACAGTTTCCCACGACGTCTTGGGGACTAATTAACCAAATTATAACATAAAGTTAGCGGCACCAAACAAAAATAATTTTTTTGTAGACCTGTGTTATTGTTAGATAACCAAATAAAACTATCGGAACTAATGTGAATCTATAAAAATACCGTTCCAGTCATACATAGCAATTATAGACATGTAACAAAAAACTCGTAGTAGGTATACCTATTAAACGTGCCGTTTCACTATAAATGACTATTATGGAAGAAGTATCCATGACAATTGATTTTCTAGTAATTCAAATTTACAAACAATTACTTAGGTGTAACAACAAGTGACTGAATATAATTATATACTTAAACGTCATTTAACTGTTAAGATATGGGGAAATTGCTTTTATCCGTGACAATAGATTTTCACGCAGTCACAATCATTCACCATATCACATTGACTTTACAACACATATTATATTTAAATGAGTTGTACCACAAGGAAATTGTTAACATCATTATGAAGAATAAGTCACGATGATATATTGAAATCGATATAAATCCACAAGTTAGAAAATAACCATGATTATCAAACAGCTTGAAGCTTAGTAACATAACATAAAAACTTTTGATAAAATCATTAATCGTTTCAAAATGTTTCCTATAATTAAAGAGGAAAGTAAATAATAAAATGATTGTATCTGTCCTTTAACGAAGAGTCTATTCATTAAGGTTCTCATTCGATTGTAACAATATCGTAGAAATTCTCATCATTCTTTTCGCCACTCCATTTATAAATTCAATGTAAACAATACATTTATAAACAATAAGAATGCTGTGGATTAACTAGATAGCATTACGTATTACTCTGATTACATCGGCGTTATAAAATGTCTATCATAATCTTATGCTTTAAGATTTATACCTACATAAACCCACGAATAAAGTTATAACAGCAAAATAGCTCTCCAGAAATGGCCAACGGCACTTTGTGGAGCTATTTTCTGACCAACAACTATTATGTAACTTAAACGGTAACATTTCAGAATTTGACGTAGCCAGTTTACTTTGAGATATAATTTTTGAACTGTAATTTGATTCGCCTTGAAAACGTTCTGGGTGAAACTCTATTGGAGGTCGACTGAAGGTTAAGCAAAGAGTAAGATAAATTCGCATTAAATGAAATACTTGGGTAAGAGTGCGCTTATTCACGCTTCTTTCAGTTTTTGAAGAAACTCTGTCTCAAAAAACTGGTTAGTTTACCAAGTTGTAATCAAAAATAAGTTGAATTTAAGAAGGTGAATCGATACTCAACAAAACTCTTAAATCATAACATAAATTAAAAGCGGATATAAAATATGTTCAACAGATATCGTATAGAAAAAACTTGCTCCCAATAATTCGATTACACGACAAACTGCATAACAAATCGATATTGCTTCCAACAGAATGTTCACAGAATTTGCCAATAAGGAAGTAAAAGTTTAACTCAAGGTCCCTCTAACAGGCTCGACACAAAAAAAAACACGAATAACATGCCATTTCAAAGTTAAGATATTGTATAATTAGAGCAGAATTTCACAACTATGGTAATCGTTTGTATACTCAAATGTAACGTTAACTTAAAACAGATTACAGTGCACACGGAAGTAAAAGTCCTTTAATTTAAGGACGTTAAGCTTTAGAGTCCCTGCAGTCGATTGCGAAAACTAAGTCTAGTTCGGAATGATCTAGATTGTATCACTCCTTACTAGGTTTCGTCGTGACAACAGTGTGTAATAGTATTCATTTCTTGTTAATTGTCTTAAAGTTTATATAAAGCTTGTAATATAAACAATGAATTCTATTGCTAACATAGATAAATTATCACATACGACCAATCATTTTGATTACAACAATATCTATCTTGCTTGCACTCAATCAAACACTTCAATGTTACTAATTACAAGTCACCCTTAGTGCTATCGAACAATAACTAATCTTGAAAGCCAAAATGATGTATTAGTTTTTCTATATTGAATTTCATAATTTAATATCAGAATCACATTTCAAGACACGTACGATACAATCACAGTTAACGGAGCATTAAATACAAAATTAACAAAGAGAAACAGAGTATTAAGTTATGAAATTCTTCATTATCTAAGCATTACCTCATTTAATAACTGGTTTAACAAGAATAAACACATTCGATTACATGTTTTAAAAACTTTATTATACTAATCTCGTAAACGTTATCATGATTCTGATAATACCTTAGGACAATTACATCATTTGACTACATTCATAAATTGAGGTAAACAGGTCACCCCGTTTGAAACAGACCGAAACGTTCAACCTTGTACGCCAGCCTAACGTTTTTTGCTTCTCGTTTCAGAAGCCATCAACGCTGCAGACGACCAATCCACATCGGCATCATGGTGGCAAGCGGGGACGGCGTCGCCATTCAGAGAGACTGGAAGCAGTGCGTTCTCATCTACACATGGACTCGTTCAAACTCACCCGACCGCTGATGATCCGTTTGGCACTACATTCGGAGGAATAGGAAGTACTATTGGACCATCATCGAACCCCTTCGCTCAAAGCGGCAGCGGTCCGCTGAGTGCTGGTGTCAGAAAGAACCCCCTGCCATCTCTGGCTAGAAGCATCAATGGAAAAGCATCTTTGAAACATTTGGATTTCACTAGCAGTGCTACAGCTGAACTAAGAAGAAACCCAGCTTTGTCAGCTCCTGATGAGTGCGCTAGAGCTTGCAGAGAAAACGAACCGCCAAGAATCTGTTACTACCATTTCACACTGGAATTGTACACCGTTTTAGGAGCGTAAGTATTCTTTATATTTAAATATTTTTTATAGAAAAATCTGCAAAAAATATCCACGGTTGAGTAAAAACCATATTCTGTACAAAGAACGCCCCGTTGACATTGGTTAATCGAGTAACGTTTCATAACGATAGCCGTGAAGGAAGACTATTCAATTCAGTTCAGTTCAAAATTAATTGCTCTAAGGAAAATTATTTTTTATCTACAGTGCCATTTAAGGTGGTATAACAATTGCACTAATTTGAGAGCCAATAACTGATGTGGTAACTATAATTTTGGTAGTTCAAGCCTACTCACATTGAGAAGCAGCCCATCGACCGACTTTTCCATTTCACACATTTCACGGTTTGTTTCACACGGACTATTAACAACATCGATCTCAATGCCGAGCAAGAACGCACGCCAACTGAACCAAATTCCGTTCGAGCACGTAATTGATAGGTGACGACAGATCTTATGCAAACAAGTTTATTTCAATTGCTGAGGAAAAAGTGGTGTAACTTAACTACATTGATAGGAAAATTGAAGCATGCTATTAAATTCCAGTCTGATGGCAATTATTTTGATTACAGGGCTTGTCAAGTTTGCACACCGAATGCAACCAACGTTGTGTGGTCTCATTGCCAGTGCGTGCTTGCCGATGGTGTAGAACGTGGAATATTGACCGCCAACAGAATGTTACCAGGTCCTTCCATTCAAGTTTGTGAAAACGACAAAGTTGTTATCGATGTAGAAAATCACATGGAAGGTATGGAAGTAACTATCCATTGGCACGGTATCTGGCAAAGAGGATCTCAATACTACGATGGTGTACCGTTTGTAACGCAGTGCCCTATCCAACAAGGAAACACCTTCAGGTAAAATTGCACTAATAGATTTTTGTATACAATAGATGACCTTTTGTATAATTAAGATTGAATTAACATGACAACTTTGTATCGACAGATATCAATGGCAAGGTAACGCAGGAACTCACTTCTGGCACGCTCACACAGGACTTCAAAAACTTGATGGTTTATACGGCAGTATTGTAGTTCGTCAACCTCCGTCCAAAGATCCCAACAGTCACTTATACGACTACGACTTGACCACTCACGTCATGCTGATCAGTGATTGGCTCCACGAAGACGCCGCTGAGAGGTACCCTGGTCGTTTGGCTGTCAACACCGGACAAGACCCCGAGTCAGTCTTGATTAACGGCAAAGGACAATTCAGAGACCCCAACACCGGCTTCATGACCAACACCCCATTGGAAGTTTTCACTATCACTCCTGGCAGAAGATACAGATTCAGAATGATTAACGCTTTTGCGTCTGTGTGTCCCGCGCAAGTCACCTTCGAAGGTCACAACTTGACTGTAATTGCAACTGACGGTGAACCCGTTCAGCCTGTGCAAGTCAACACGATTATCTCGTTCTCAGGTGAGGATGTTGCGATAATTTAATGACAAAACTACTTCGTTTCCGTTGCGTGACATTTTAATGTAATCATCGTTCCAACATTCTCGAGCAGCACGATTTCAGTTTCGCTGTTTTCATAGATATTCGATAGTCACTTTTTTGGAATTGTTCGTGCAAAAAATTACTGTTATCCAATGAAGTGATCGCCGTAAGCCGGCTTTTTATAAAAAATACTAATTTTTAATGTTGTAACAATGCGTTCAGCGAGTAATGTATTCAGTGAAGCGAAATCAATTGTATAACATCGATGTACATGCTTCCTCTTGTACAACATTAATTAATTTTCTAGTTATTCGTTTAATAAGCTACGGAAGAACAGATTACTCATTAATTGTATCCATTTTAGGCGAACGTTACGACTTTGTAATTGAGGCTAACAATATTCCTGGTGCATACTGGATCCAGGTTAGAGGTCTTGGAGAATGTGGTATCAAAAGAGCTCAACAGTTAGGTATCCTCAGATACGCAAGAGGACCTTACCAACCATCGTCTCAAGCACCAACATACGATATCGGAATACCTCAAGGAGTGGTAAGTTAGGCGATGTGTAAATATAATATCCAAATTTAACAATATACAGAAACCTTTGTAGTCCAACTAGTATATTATACAATATGGGTACTTAGTTGTTGTATATAAATAAATAGACGGTATAATATATTATCTATAGAAACAGATCTCGCAACACTACGAAAGTCATGGATATTTGCATTGATGAGTTACGCTTCCTTTGAGTTTCCGCTGTCGTAATTCAACAGAATGTACGGTTTATGTCGCGAGGCTACTTCGCTGAGTTATTAAACAGCGGATATTGCATACCCAGTACTTGGTGTCGACAACCTCGATCAACCTTACCTAAACTGTCAAGCACTAAGAACTCGGTTGCTCAAACATAAATGCTTGACTTGATAAATTAACTCTTTGGAACCACAAATAAAATCAACAAAAACTTAATTTACAGCTGATCAAGAATTAGACCATAACTGTACAGCTATCTTAATTGGATATATGCACATGAACCGGTCTTGTAAATATGTCAGTAGTAATACAGACATAAGTCATATAACACGTATACTATTAATTAGAACAGGTTTAGTTGAAAACAAGCACGATAACAATTAAATAGTCCAACATTTATTTACGACGATTGTACTCATACACATTGAGAAACGTAGTTAGTTGTAAATGGAAATGTAGTGATGTATAATTTGCACGTAAAATTAGTAACTGCACGTACCTTTGTTCCTACTAACCATTCAGGTGATGAACCCCTTGGACGCGAGATGTAATATATCAAGAAACGACGCTATTTGCGTGAGTCAATTGAAAAACGCGAAGAACATCGACCCCGCCATACTTCAAGAGAGACCCGACGTTAAGATCTTTTTACCTTTCCGTTTCTTCGTATACAGACCCGAAATGCTCTTCCAACCGAATACGTACAACAGATACTTAGGTAAGACTAACTAATTATACGCTTGCAGATTCTAATTTGGAATGTTTTATTAATTCTAATTTGGGTTCTTCAGTTGCACCCGGAGGAGACCACGTTATCAGTTTGATTGACGAAATCTCGTACATGTCACCGCCCGCTCCATTGATCAGTCAGTATGACGATATCAATCCTGAGCAATTCTGTAATGGAGACAATCGACCAGCTAACTGTGGACAAAACTGCATGTGCACACACAAGGTTGACATACCCCTGAACGCTGTTGTGGAAATTGTATTGGTTGATGAAGGTACCTAAATCTCTATTATTTATTTATTTATTGGAACGAAGTTCCTTATCGCGCGTTGTGAAAGGGGGCTAGACGGAAAAAAATCTTACGAAAAGTTGTCACGACACTTTTTTGTTTTAGATGATTATCGCTAGATGGCGCTGTGATCGAAATCTTTTGATACACGTACCTTATCGTGCGTTACGTTAGGAAAAAAACTTATAAGATATCTTTTAATCGAAAGGAACTTCGTTCTATTCGGGTGTCCCATGACACCTCTCAAGTTTTTTATTTATAACTTTACCTGGTGTAATATTTGCTTCTTATTACATACAGAATCGTTCGTGATTTTGTATGCGATTGCTTATTACAATTATGTTAATTATCTGTAATTACGATGCTTATGTAGACTGTTGAAACTATGCATTTCACTTTCCAGTACAAATCGCGAACTTATCTCATCCGTTCCACTTACATGGATATTCATACAATGTGATCGGTATCGGAAGGTCGCCCGACCAGAACGTTAAGAAAATTAACTTGAAGCACGCACTCGACCTCGACAGAAGAGGATTGCTCGAACGTCATCTGAAACAAGGAGATCTTCCTCCGCAAAAGGACACCATTGCCGTCCCCAACAATGGTTACGTCATCCTTCGTTTCAGAGCAACGAACCCCGGCTTTTGGCTACTCCATTGCCACTTCTTGTTCCACATCGTTATCGGAATGAGTTTAGTACTCCAAGTGGGTACGCAAGCCGACCTCCCCCCCGTGCCCCCGAACTTCCCCACCTGCGGGGATCACCTCCCGGCCATCCCTCTCCACTGATCGGTTCCTAGAACTTCCCCCAGTTTACTTATGTTCAAATAAGTACATCACAGTTGATTTTAATAATGTTATCTAAGTGTAAATTTATGTTTGTTTTGTGTGATGTGTCCGGCGGATTCGAAGTGCTCGATTCCGCTGTTTGTGTTTATTTTTGTATTCGAATGATTCAACGGGAGTTTATGATGGTTTGTGATTTTATTTAAACAATGATACACTGTTTTATGCGTTGATTCCAATTTTTATGCCATATTCGGTGATATACTAATGATCGTTTTAATTACTTTTAAATATTTGTAATATCGCCTATAATATGCTCGTCGAGGCTCTTGAATCAACATGTCTTGTATTTAGTTTAATAATTTTTAACGCGAATTTGACTCATTTGTCCTGTAACTAACAACTTGCCATTATATTTTCGACAATAATATTTATTACGTGTATATATTATAAAACATATATATTAGATTATATGCTTAGAATTTTAAGAATCCCAGACCAATCTAACTTACCTACAAGGTACGATTCCCATTGTGATACAAAAATGTAAATATCTGCAACTGTTTGTAAATACACGTAAATGTAGTAGAATCCCATATTTTATCACACATTCCGTAACATAGAAGACTGTATATAACTGTATTTAATAGAAGTTAGATATACAGGTTACCACTTGAAGTTACCATTATTATTTAAGCGTTACAAAAATGTGTGATGATGAATCAAGATAGCAACATCGAAAGTGGCTACTAGTCTACGATAATTCTATTGGTGAAATCTTTCCCTACAGCAGCATAATCGTACATCAACTATAACGCATCGTATGCCCTGCTTAAGGCAGACCATATAACGTTTTATTATAATTAATAAGTGTATAATTTTTATACCATTTAATAAAATATATGAAAAATAAAAATGCTTATTTCATTTTCTGAAAATATTTGCACAGATAGTAGTGTATATTACTGTATATAAGTATACCTCACCTGGGTAATAAATAGATAATAACGGTATTGAATAGTTTAACTACTATTATAAAGTATTTATTCTGAAAACAGCAGGAGTACTGCACCTAACATAACAGGTTGTATTTTTGAAAATTATTGTAAAATTGCTTGTAATAAGTGCACTCATTTATGCTGTATACATCTTGTAGTCACATCACCTACTAAACCTTTAAACTTCATGTTTTTTATAATTTAATCTTTGTCTTAAAATTATATCCAGTCTTTAAAATATTTCATTATTTCATGTTCTGATTTCAAATTCTTTTAATTTTATTCAAAGCTTCTCCATCTTTTTGTCTGCTTATGTGACCAATTTTCGCCAGTAATACAATTTTTAACTGATCTTTCAATTTATAGGTTATGAATCCTTTGGATGCTATTTGTGATAAGAAACGGAACGATGCTGTATGTGTCAGCAATTTGAAATCCGCAAAACCAATTGACCAGGCTTTGCTACAAGAACGACCAGACGTTAAAATATTTCTGCCATTCCGTTTCCACTTCTACAAACCTAAAGATCTATTTAAGGAAAACACTTATAGAAACTTTTTGGGTAATTATTAATTTATCAAGATTTCCACAATTCTCATGTTTATGAAAAATTAGAAATTCTAATTCTTTGTTTATTTTGTTTTAGTTGCTCCGGGCGGTGATCATGTGCTCAGTTTAGTTGATGAGATATCATACAGTGCTCCACCGGCTCCTCCATTATCTCAAATGCACGAGTTATCCCCGGATCTATTCTGTAACGGAGACAACAGACCTCCTAATTGTCCAGTCGATTGCCGCTGTACCCATATGATTGATGTTCCTTTGAATTCTATAGTCGAAATAGTGCTGGTTGATGAAGGTAATTTAAGCCAATCCAGTATAGTTTATTTTAAAAGTGAAGTTAAGTTTTCCTCCTCTAGATAAAATACAATTTCGTAGTATAAAGTTTGTCATCTCAATAAAAACTATTAGGTATTACATGATGCAATTAATTAGACTACAAATAACCTGTTTGGATGAATCGATAAAATTGGCAATTTCTTCAGTCTAAAAAACTCAAAGCGTGTAATCGATTCTGTATCAATTTGAATCGCTTTCATTTTACAGTGCAATCGCCAAACCTCTCACATCCATTCCATCTTCACGGCACGTCGTATAACGTCATCGGTATGGGACGGTCACCTGACAAGAACATAAAGAAAATAAACCTGAAACATGCTCTCGATTTAGACAGGAAAGGACTTCTCCACAGACAATACAATTTACCGCCTCATAAAGATACTCTAGCCGTGCCTAACAATGGATACGTAGTTTTGAGACTGAAAGCTGATAATCCAGGTAATAAGAATGTGTGATTTTCGATTACAGATTTCTTAAAAAATAATATTATAATTGATGCTATAGAACCAGCTATATTGCCATTAACGAAAACCAAATAACAACTACACTACCAGAAGTGCAAAACAAATATCATTGCAACTCGACTTCACAATGAAATCTTTAAGCAATATTATTTGTTTCAGGTTATTGGCTCTTCCATTGCCACTTCATATACCACATAGTGATAGGAATGAATTTGATATTACATATAGGAACGCAGAGTGACTTACCACCAGTTCCACCGAACTTCCCTCGATGCGGTCACCACCTACCGACCATCACGCCATCGTTTTATCCGATACACTGAAAGTATCGAAATAAAACACGACGTCCTTCCGACGGCCTCCAAACATATCAAATATATTCGCTAAGTTAAATTTAAATTATTAAAGTATTAGCTCGTTCCTTATGTATATTATGTTAGTTTGGTTTTATGAAATGGTTTAATAATTATAAATTGTTATTGGAGTCCGTCGAATGATTTTGTGAACGAATCCCGAGTATATCTCGATGTAAACACGCCTAATGCCATATTAATTTCGTTGTTTATAACAACGGAGGGAAGATTAAGGGTTTGCTCAAACATGACGCCAACTTCAGTGGAGACGCTTTTTTCTATATCACCATTTCTTATCTCTTTAATCTTATTTACCTTTGTTTTTATTTTGTCGCGATCGACAGAAGCAGCGTTGTGTTTAACCAAATCATTGTTATTGACGTGTTCATGTACATATTGTTATTTATGGTGCTCTACGAATGTATAACCGTCAAATATCAATAGCGTTAGGAGACCAAAGTATTCTTATATGCAGGATGTTCTAAAAATACTCTCGAAAATAGACTACATTGAAATAATGAAATATTCGTGTATCTTCAAAACTGTAAATCTTATCTACGAGTATATTAATGGCATCTTTCTAAAATAAGTTAACAATTTTATGAAGATCTTTAGCTCATATTGATGAGATCTTATAGTATTTCTTTATCCATTTCAAAATTCGCTAGTTTCAATTAAGTCTTCAAGAGCATTTTTCTTACAATCTGTATCCTTATCACCAAATAATGCAATGTTTAAGTTTTGTATGGATCTTCTTCGACGTCAAAATGGCGCCATTCAATCAGCCATTTCTTAAACAATTGTTAAGACTTTTAATTTTAATCGTTGTTACATTGTTTAGTTTTGTTATACTTTTATCTTAAGCATTCCGTTAAATTTAACTTAAATCCTTTAGTAATTTACAGTAGTTCTTACTTATAATTGTAATTTATAATTCTAGAATAATAGATGAAATAACAGTTGACTTTTCTAAAAACCTACTTATATTTTTAACATTGTTTAGGATTCAAATTTCTGGTTTTGTGCAAACGTTTAAATTTACTCTGAAAATCTTCACTGTGCGTATCTATTCATATATTTTTAAATCTTATTACAATTTTGTGTGAGAATTAAAGTGCATTTAGATTGGAAATTTCCATGCTATTTTTTACAAGAGCTGTTGTCAATCCATTATTTTCAATTCAATAGATACACTATAATATTTATCTTATATACTTTGTGTCTGTGCGTTTGTTTTAGGAAATGTAGTCATTTTGTATTATTATTTTTAAATAAAATTGTTATAAGTAATACAATTATGTGTATTCATTGCCTTGTTTTTACTGTTATTTTCTTACACGTGTTGTGTACGATTGTACAAGATTGTGCACTGAACAGGTGCTGTTTTGGGTGAAGAATCTTGTAGGTCATGAAAGTTGACAATTAGGCTACGATTAATGCCTACGAATATTCGAAATTAAGTAAAATATGATTGAACAAACTTGAAAATAAAACATGCAATATAAAGAAACTAAACCATCATGTGGGTAATTAAAATATTAGGCCATGGTTTAAGCAATTACCACAAATTTACATTTGAACGATTGCAATTTGATGTACTGGTCTAATATGTATAATCTATTCGGACGTTTGTAGGGATATCTCACCTAAATGCAACAGGATTTTAAAATTAACTCCCAATAAACAATATCAAAATACCCAGTGCTGTTTTTAAATGGTAAGCAGAGAAAATGTACCATGTGTCTAGTGTGATTTCGAATTATCGTATTTTTGTGTGAGTTTAATTTTTTTTGTATTTTGCATCGCGTTATCTAATTAGGGTCTTATCAAAAACTATTGGGACACCCAAATAGAACGCAGTTCCTTTCGATCAAAAGATATCTTTTTTTTTCCGAACGTAACGCGCCTTAAGGAACGTGTTTTTAAAGATTTTGATCACAGCGCCATCTAGCGATAATCATCTAAAACAAAAAAAGTATCGTGACAACTTTTCGTAAGAATTTTTTTCCGTCTAACCCCCTTTCACAACGCGCAATAAGGGACTTCGTTCCAATAACGACTATACTACTACTAAAAAACAAAATCATATGGCTGATCATCGGCTATAAAGATTGTTCATAATTTTTAGACAACGTCGGTACTTTGAGTATTTTGAATCAGATAAATTTAAAATATATTTTTTAAATATTTTACTTCCACAAGATTGATGTTTTATAATTCCTATCAGAGATCTAACGAAGTTCAATCAATGATAAATAAATAGATTTTTAGGATTATTATTCTTGAATAATCATTCACTTAAGAAAAAAAATTGTATGAAAATATATAGTGTAGCAGCCCTGAATATACATACTTAAATCAAAAGTTGAAAGACCCTGCTGCTAATACGCCTATAGATAAGAATGTAGATCTACACACATTATATAAGAGCAGATATGACACTAAAACTCGTATTGTCACCATGAACTTATTTGTGAACTTTGGTTTAATATTATTATTAAAGTGTGTGCTGCTGTTGGCAGGTAAATTTTAAACAAATATTTGGATAGATACCTACTAAATAATGGGAATACTTTCAAGGAAAGTTGGTCTAATAACACTATTTTATTAAAATTACTTCCATGAATTTTCCATTAATAAATTCCAGTGACACTTCGCGAACAACCAGTTTACATTTATTTTTTTGGTAAAATTCAAATTAGACAAAATTTGCTTAATTCTGCTTTGCTACACATAATTTTCAGGCGCTATAAGATACTGACGATATTACTTTACCAATTTTTTTATGACATAATATATCCACAACCGCTTACGATAGTAAAACCAAAGTAATGCCAATTACTTATGGATGTATACGATAAAGTTGTACTGTTTTACACGTTACTATATTTTTTTAATAGTATTTGATTTATAATTTGTTTGTGTGAATATAAATATGACTCTCTGACGACAAAATTTAAATTTTTTAGCCACTACAAAAACCCCGGAACTAAAGGTAATGGGAGGTCAAAATGCAAAACCACACGCACACCCATATCTTGTATCACTACAAACTAGATTTTTGTTCATAAGAGTTCACGTTTGTGGTGGAGCACTATTGAATGAAAACTGGGTAAGTAAAAAAAAATATATTGAAAAATATTAAATTATATAAAGAGAAGAGAAGAGGTAAAATAGCTCCTAAACCTGACATAAAGCAGAGAGCAGTGTTGTGCCATCATTAACATAAATAAAACATTTCCCAGAATACCGAATATAGGTATAACATTTAAATGATGTCGCTTGCACTCCACTTTAAAAAAAATATTCTGAATTAAAAAGAATCACTCTTCTCATTTGACAATTTTTGAATCTTAAATTTTCAATTTGTTTTCCAACAGATCCTTTCTGCAGCTCACTGCATATCTGAATCGTTTCTTATTAGATGGCTACCAATGGACGCAATAGCTGGGTCAAATGATATCAACTATTTTGAACCAACTACACAAATAGCCCCTATATTCAGAAGAGTACCTCATCCGCTATATTCTGGGTATGTCTCAATTATATTAGCCACAAAGATATAAATATACACTGTGTAATGTGTTGTATGAATTAGAATATGTGGAGAGGGAAAACATAATATTATTGTCAAACGTTATTCGTAAATTATTTTTTGGTTTTGTATTAATTATCTACAATTATTTCAATCTTCACTACTTTTCTATTTCAGAGGCATAGGTCCATATGACATAGCGATGCTCAAAACGAAATTACCGTTCAAATTCACGAACGAAGTAAAACCAATAAATTTACCAGAAAATCCACAATTGAGCAAGGACTTGACTCTAACTGGTTGGGGAGCACTACGTACTACGATATTTATACCAGACCTGCCAACTCGATTACAAGAAGTTAGAGTGACTTATGTTCCTTACAAAGGTATAAAATATTTCTTTATTTGCGTCTGTTTAACTAAATATCGTAAGGCGTCCTTTCTTGTTCTAGCTTACTGGCTATCTTAACAAATTCCAAGGTGATTGAATTTGTAGTTTTAAATTTTGTCGTTATAAGTTTCACATAAGAGATGAGTGGCAGAAAATTAAGCTTAGTTTAATTAAGTTGTGTAAAACCAACCGAAGAAACAACTGTAAAATAGTTAAAAGCCATTTATTTCTTCTTACAGATTGCTATAAAGCTATAGACGAAGTGCTTGAAGGTGAAGAATTCAACTCTTTAGATGAAAAAGCACATATATGCACTGGTCCTCTTAGTGGCGGAGTAGCAGCTTGTAGCGGAGACTCAGGCGGTCCCCTTATTGAATACATGTCTTACTACGAAGACGACGTAACTACCGAAGCATATAACAAGAATAGCACTGGACAATTTATAACACATAAAACAAAAGAAGGTGCCGAGAAAATACCCGTTGTTCTTGGAATAGTTTCGTGGGGAATATCGCCTTGTGGAGAAAGAGGAGCACCTACAGTATATACGAATGTTTCTAACTATATGGATTTTATCTATCAACATATTTATGAATAAAATTTTTGTTTGAAACATTTTGAGTTTTAGTTAATTCATTAACGTAGTGAGGTAGGCAACTTTAGGCAAGTAAACGATTGAGTTTCCGAAAGACTATAAAAACCCATCTATCAGCATAGAGGACGGCGCGACGGGAAAGAGTGCCGTGGGCGTAACGCGTCGCGCCGTCCCTCATAACCCCGTGCTGGGTTCTGGCCTCAGCCGGGGTTCGGACGCTGAGTGTGAGCGGTTGGAGGTTTTAGTGCGGTTCAACTCCCACATACTTTTTGGGATCCGGTGATTTTCTCCAATTAAAAAAAAATCTATCAGCATATCGCTGTTAATTATTTGCTTACTCAATCAATTATGTTAGGCATCCATAAACTTAAAACGGACAATGGGTAAGTTTTTTTAATGCCAGGTGTAGGTATCTAAAGATAATGGTATCCAATTATTTTTTAACACTTTCGCGAAATTAAATTTTACATAATTTTTGGATAAGTGAGTCTTAAAATATATTTTATACGCCGATATATAAATATATATATTTTCTCAATGCAATTGAAATACTGGATGAAATTGAAATTGCTAAACCTAACTTGGGTACAGGAGATTGACAACTCTGTAGTGTATATCTTGCCTTATACACCTACTACAAATTACTGGAAAATTTCCAATCAATAAAGACAGACAGCTTCATTGGAAATCTATTACAAACGAAGAAAACCAGTAAGCACTAAATTTACTGATATGTCGTCTCTATTCTCATTATGACTATGTTTATAAAATCAATCATAATTCATTATTACTTACTGGCTTCGATGCTGGAAGCAGGTATAAATATTAAACTTAATAAAGTAATTCTAAAAGTTTCTGAATCATCAAACTGCTGACAACTGTACCATGATGTGGGACTTAACTTCTTTTTTAGTGCAAGATAGATAAAGGAACCTACGGCCCACCTGATGGTAAGCGATCACCGTCGCTCATGACCCTCTGCAATGCCAGGGCAACGAGGGCCGTTATCTATCACGTACACATACAGGACTTAACTTAATAATTCCAAGCTATTTTACACTTTTCTATACATTACATCTATTCTCATAGGAGTTTTTATCTTGCTTATCGAAATTCAATTCTTTCAGCTACTCCAAACAGAGTCCCAAAACATAGAGTTATGGGTGGTCACAAAGCAAAACCACATGCTTACCCTTTTGTAGTATCATTGCAATATAGATTTTTGTCCAGAACCTACCATAATTGTGGGGGTTCTATTTTAAATAAGCAATGGGTAAGTAAACTATTAGACTATTAGATTACAGGTACATACATACTACAACTTGAATTAAAAGTGACAAGGCTATGTGCCTTCTTATCGTATATAATCTTACCATCAGTATCAATTATTGATTTATGTACTACCTAAGTTATAAGTTATTGGTCGCATATAATATATTCTTAAATATGTTAGATCAATATTTAAATTAAACAATAGAGATAGCTGTAATTCTTATTTTAAAAAATATAAACTGTTAACTTACACTATTACTAAACGAGTTCTTACCACGATTATTTTTAACTGAGCGGTCCCGATATTTCAGCACTGTTTCAAGCGCCATGATCACGGGAAAACTGAGGAATTGCGGGTAGACAGATTTGTCTGCTCTTAAATGACCTTAAGAGCAGACAAATCTGTCTACCCTCTTTCTCGTTCGTTTGCCGGTATATATAGCCGGTATTTGTCTGCTCTTGATCATGGCGCTTGAAACAGTGCTGAAATATCGGGACTGCTCAATTAAAAATAATCGTGGTAAGAACCTGTTTAGTAATAGTGTAAGTGATGTAGATAACCGCGAGTGTTTAAAGAAATTTATAAAATGTTAACTTTACCATGCATTATATATTGGAAACTCTCATATTCATTAAAACACATTGAAACGTATTTCCAAGTAAGTCAGATGTAACTCCACGTAACAGACGTGATAATTCACAACTTTGCTTATACACGTTCAATACTGCTTTAATGCGAAAAAGCATATTTTGAATGGCTCCACTCATGTCTAATAAATTACTAAAAAGTTGGAAAGACTTAGAAACTGATTTATTTAAGGTTCAAATTAAAAATCTACTTAGCGAGAAAACATACTACAATGTTGAAGACTACCTAAATGATAATTTATAAATTATTGTATTTAAATTGTTTTAAAAATTTGTACGTCACTCTGTGATAAAACATGATTAAGAACTTTTAAATTATATTATAAGATCCTATTTGTACTCACGTTAAAGCAAATAATGATTTCTATTTCTATATATATTTACATTTTAAGTATATGTGAATCACAATTGTATATAACTAATTTTCAATAAGCAATCCACAGATCTTGTCTGCCGCTCATTGTATTATTTATCCAGTAATAATTCAAGCAACGTCGATGTATGCTGCAGCAGGAACGAACAACAACCTGCATCTTGATTCAACTACGCAATTTATCAAAATTTCTAACAGATTTTACCACCCTAATTTTTATGGGTAAGCGTAGTAAACATTTTACATAAAATTTACGTACATTTTTGTAGTTTTATCCTAGTTAGTAAATATGTTTTGTATTTTCATTTTATTTACCTTTTAATTTCAGAGATGTTAGCCCCTATGATATAGCAATGCTGAAAACCAAAAAACCTTTTAGATTCAATGATGAGGTTCAGCCCATATATTTACCAAAGAAGCCTACTTTATATCCTAAAAACTTGTATATTGTTGGATGGGGAGTTTTTCGTTACTCTAAAATTCTTTCAAACGAAACGTGTGCTCTTCGCGAAGCACGCGTAACTTTTATTCCACATAAAGGTATGCTAAAGAAAAGTCTTTTGGAACGAAGTTCCTTGTCGCGCGTTATCGAAAGGGGACTAGACGGAAAAAAATCTTACGAAAAGGTGTCACGACACTTTTAAAGTTGTAACAATTTTTTTGTTTTAGATGATTATCGCCAGATGGCGCTGTGATCAAAATCTTTTAAAACACGTTCCTTATCGCACGTTACGTAAGGAAAAAAAATATAAGATATCTTTTAATCGAAAGGAACTTCGTTCTAATCGGGTGTCCCATGACACCTCTCAAGTTATTTTTTGCTATATTCTGATTTGTTATATGAAAATATATACAATAAGGTGAACTCAGTCCCAGAATAATATTATTTACATTAGTCAAATTGTGTAATGAAACGAAAAAAATTGTAATAGGTACAATACTTATAATTGATAGAATTGAAATTCACCGAATGATGTTTATACTTAATAGTCCATGAATGATTAAATAGTCACCCATAGATTTCAGCGATTCTTGAAGATGAGTATTATAAACCTCCTTTAATTAAGTTCGCAATTAAAAAATCTACATTATAATTTTTCTTTGCAGAATGTTATGAATACGTAGAAAAAGAATACAAAGATGGGAAGTCACATCCTTTGTCTGAAGTTAATCAATTTTGTACAGGTCCTCTATTTGATAATAAATCGGGTTGCAACGGAGATTCTGGTGGTCCTCTCATCCAATATATGTCCTATAAAGAGTATAACGATCAAAGTACAGACCCTGATAATGACAATATTATAAATTATAGAGGTTCTACTGTTTCCCTGAATGAAGATAATAAAGATTCGGTTGAAATCACTAAAGATGTAGTTAAAAATATAGCCGTTGTAGTTGGAATTATGTCATGGACTCTCAGGCCTTGTGGAGCAGGTGGACCAACAGCACATACGAATGTTTCAGATCATTTAGATTTTATCTATAGATATTTAAACGAATAAACTATTTAAATAAAATTTATTTACAAAATATAGTAATAGTAACATTAATACTAAACTTAATCAATACTTTTAGTTTTACACCTACGTTTAAGGAATATGATAAATTAGATGAAGTAATTGATATTTTAAATGAGTATTACAAATAATAGTTATGAATCAAAAAATAAATTCTTCTTCTTTTTATAACACCAACAAAAAACCGCATTTACTCGCAATAGGAAAACTTACAAAACAAAAAACAAAAACTGTTAAACCAACATTAGATAAAGTGACAACTAATCGAGAACATAAAATTATCAGTCTTTTGGAACTAATTTAACAAAACATCAGGAGGTCTGTAGCTGCCACACTTCGGTAGTGAATCCACAATGGATTTAGGTAACGACTGTGGAACGTTAATTACGATAGCTGTAGGTAATGACGAAAGAGAACACGCTCTACACTCGAGTAACCAGCTTCCTCCGCGGTCGACTTTGACCTGAACTATTGCAAAACCCCTGCTAGGAACGGATACTGTGTCCTTAATTGGAGGCGTTTGCGAGTTCCTGAAAATAGAATAAATCATTTCAGTCCAATAGGTAAAGCAGTTGAAATTGTATTGATCAAAATATTCCATAATATTTTAGCAAAATCTACTACACACATATTGGAACGAATTTCCTTATCGCGCGTTATCGAAAGGGGGTTAGGCGGAAATTCTTATGAAAAAGTTGTCACGACACTTTTTTTGTTTTAGATGATTATCGCTAGATGGCGCTGTGATTAAAATCTTTTAAAACGATTCCTTATTTTGTTTTATATGATTAATGCTAGATGGCGCTGTGATCAAAATTTTTTTTTTCAAATTCCCTCACTAATTAATCGAAAGGAACTTCGTTCCATCCGGGTGTCCCTTGACACCTCTCAAGTTTTTTTTTATTAAAAATGTAAATAAATAAACTATAAGATGCTTACAATGGTACGTAGACAGATATATCACAAATTTAAATGTAACCTGAGTGTATTAGTAGACTCTGCTATACTAGAGTATTCAAAATACTTTGTAGTATAAAAGTTGCATTCAATTCCCTTGCACCGAGTAGTCAAAATTACCAAATTAACTCTTTCGTAAACATACCTCGTTATTTTTCCTCCCTTCTCTAATTGGATTAATTTTTGTTTCGTTAAAGGATTCCCGTCTGGATTTTGTCCCGTTGCCAATACTTTCATACCATATCCATGCATATGGAAAGTATATGATTCCTCACTTTGAGATCCTAAAATTTACAAACATTAAAATACTGGCTTTCGAAGTTTTCGAAGAAAAAAATATCCTTTTTTGTACTAAATGGTTACCGTTACTATAATAAATAATTACCTTCATTAATTAAAGCTATTTCCAAAACATCTCCTTCAGCTGCATTCACTATGTGAATACATTGGCTCTCTACTTGTTTACTTTCTTCGCCAATATTGCATATCAAACTGGTTTTAACATCCTGATGTTTCAGGAGAATTGGTATATTTGGATATAGGAAATTCTTCTCATTTATTTGCACTACTCCATTGTCATGAAGAGCTTTGAAAAAGTAATTTCTTTTATAATTACAAAGTATTACGATCAGATTTAATATTACATAGAATTTTATATTTTTCTCTTTCAATATTTAATGACCACTTCGTTCAGTTACTTTTAACCTCGGCATTATTATGTCTCCTTATCTAGCCCCATAAAAACAGTTATTTACTTTCAAAACGTATTGAAAAACGATATAAACAACTTGAAAAAAATTTTTTTTTCCCTCAACATTTTTTTAATTTTTTTTAACATAAATAACAAAATAAACTTACATAACGGAGCTGGATAATAAGGTTTCTTTGGTATAGCATCGCTGATGTATCTGAAATCGTTTTCCTGTAAACTAGGCTTCTTTCTGTCAATCGATAAGTATATCTTCTTAACTTCAGAAACGAATGCGCTGTCGTAAATTGATTCCAGAGCTTGGCCATTTACAGCTGATGTTGTCTCTTCTGTTACAGCATTTGATGTTTCATCCTGAAATATTTGTGTAGTTTTCTTTTAAGTAAAAATATCGTATATGTTATTAAAGTACCCGTAACATACGTCATTAACGTCGTAGGTAGCGGCTCTGCAGTATTCCCGGTCATTACAAAGATCCTTGAGTTACTGAAGCTACTTACGATAAAAAAAACCAAGTTTGCAGGTTTGCCTAGTGGCAAACGGGTTATTAAAAAATATCTAGGTATTCTAATAAAAGTGTAAACATTAACGAATGATGTACGGTATACTACTATTTTTTTATATTGAGATGGAGTACAATATTCTATTATATGCTGAGACACACAGCGATATACAGCTGCCATTGAATATGTAATGAGCCTCTAAATATAAAAATAACTTAGCGCATAATTTCCATATAATTATGTAAAATATCGAACCTGATCGAATATCATAGAAGAATAATTAAAACCGGAATATATCAGCATCGAGTTACTGCTGAGCCCTTCACAGATCCCTTGTCCTTCTATCCTCATCCAGTACCCATTACTGTCCTGATTTGCTTTGACGACAACGTCCATACGTTCACCTGAAAAAGATAAAAGGATATATGTAAGCTAATCATTATATCAAATATCTTTCTACTTCTTTATTATATTATTCTAATTTTCGATATTCGATGAGCTTAAGTAAGCTTTCAAATTTTCGTATCTCATTTCATAGCTTAGGATTTCTTTCTTAGTAGGTATTTCTTCCTACCTATATTTTTTATATATACAGGGTGTTGTTGCTCGGTGAAACAATACTTTAAGGGCTTAATCTATATCACATTTCAAATCATATACACATACTTTTGAAACGGAGATAATGACTTTATTTTCCCTTACAAAATTTAAAAATTATTATTTTGTATTATTTTTGACAACCCTACCCTGACCTAGTTGTAGCGTGCTATATCTATATGCTATTTTCACGCACACAGGCGCATCCGATCGCAATTTTAGAGTTCCGTACTATAGAAACTATAAACTCCTACTAATAGAAAATTAACACGTAGTTTTGATTAGTTATAACTTATGATATATTATGCCTAGAAAACCCAGACTTGGTGGATGGCTTCTTCATCAAGTATACTATTTGCTGTGAAAGTATTGTTTCATCGGATTTTAACACCCTATATAGTATATCTTTGACGAGACAGAAAATCATTCAAAAAGATAATTAGTTAATACAAAAGCATTGTAGAAGTAACCTCATAAAATATTAGCGCATTATATTTTTTATTAACTTTATGATATTTTATTTTATTTTTATTCAGTATTCATTTCTTTGCTCATTTTTTACATTATTTTTATTTATTATCATGTATCTACGTCTCCAGCAATCGTTTAATTAGACCCACATTCTGAATAATGTGTAAATGTGCCTATTTTGAAACCTGTGTCCTTTCGTATTGAGTAAACAAATTTGTCCTTATATAAATGACACAACATTTCTCAAGGTTCATCAAACGGCTACTAATTTGTTGAAAAAAAACTTAACTGTTATTTTCACATTATTTACAATTCAATTGTTGCATGATACGATTACCTTCATGATAACATAGTTACTAATTACGATACAATTAATTAAGCATAATAATACGATATTCCTTTAAAGGCCTACCAAATGAAATAGGCCTTTCATAATTTGTTATTTCTAATATTATGGCCTTCCCTCAAATGTATGAATAATCATCAAGAAATCATTGTGTTTTAGCGACTAGCGTATGATGTTATTGAAAAAGTTATAAAATATAATGATTTAAAAAACATGTAAACGTAAAGTTTCGTTTAGTTGAAAATTTCTTTAATGACAAGCAGATTCACTTAAAAAGAACATGACACTGCCACCTTGTATATCTTCGTTTATCATTTTTCCTCCCTATTTTGTTGGGTAAATTCAACCATTATCTTTTTCATGTGGAAATTCTTATTAAAATCATGTTCTTACTTACTACTTATCCAGTAGTCGTTTAGTTTTACATACATGTGAAAGCTATAATTATAAAAAGAAAATAACGACTGTTTTCCTTCTTAAAGTGGAGCAATTAGTTTCAAAATATACAATGAAATCGACATTGAACTGTATATCTTGAACTCTACTTATTATTCCATATTTTAACTTAATGTTTTATTCATTTATGTGCAATTAAATCTTATAATTATTTTATTATTTGACATCGAGTTTGCTTTATATTTTTGAAAAACTGGTTTTATGATATGAAAGATTGACGATTAAATAATTATTACACTATCTGTAAAGTAGCATAGTTGACCAAATTTGCAAAAAAAATTAAGAAATTCAAATACTTACTATTTTCTATCAGGTGGGTCGTTGGCTAATCTACCTACATGGCATTTAAGAAAATGCTACATTCCATCTTCTTTATCCACTCAACTGGGAACGTCACTTTTCGTTAGATCGCGAAACTGGGAACTTCGTTCGGAATCACTACCTTGTTTGAGCCTCATTTTGAAAACATTTTTACCAATAAATTTTAATTTCGATTTTTAATTAAACCTTATATTTTTGTTAATCTTTATTATTAAATAACGCTGTATTGCATTTTCAGCGAAAATATATTTTCTCCGTAAAATATGAGACGATTAAAAAAATGTAAACAAAACAAGTTTTTGAACTTTGCTTAATTTTGACTCCTGCCACAGACATGGCATAAGTAAACAAACCAATTTGGTTGCCAATCCCAGTTGAGTGGTTATTACACATTTTTGAGCCGCTAGTCTATTTCAGGACCAATTAAAAGAACTTCGATGAAATATAAATCTTAAATACAATTACGTAAAACATGTTAAATTGTACTCTAAATTGGTACGAAAAGTGAAATTAAAACGGAACCGGTTCTCCGTCGACCTTAAACTTAAACCAAGCAGTACACGTGAAGCCTTTCTCCTCTCGCAATTACAGTGAAAATAAAACTACTCCAAATAATGATAGTCGCTTCCGGGCCAGACGTTCTAACTGATGTACAAAATTACGGTAGTAATTTTTTTTGGTCGTGTAATGAGGCTAAAAATAAATGCATTTTTAGAAGTAATGTTACTCGACCAGAGATAAGTCCGATATGGTAATACATTTCCATCCACAAAATCATAAATCGGAAACCACCTGTAGGCGACTGAATCAGTTTTATTTATTTTATACATTTAAAATGTAAAGAACAGACGACGTTGGCGCCGTCTGTAAATAGTTTTAGTATTTTGTATTAAAACCTCTTTGTTATCATACTCTTTTTAAAATTAAGAAGAAATGTTGGCGCGCTTTTTCAAATATTGAATTGTGTAGTAAAAATTCGTTGTGATTGCGTCATACTTTTCTTCCTCTTAAGTTTTATTTTCATTAAATGATTGTTTTTATGTTCTTCAATGCTCTTGCAGCCTTTGATTTCCTACACCACCTTTATGTTTAAGTGTAACTTTTCCCAATCTCTATTTTATGAATTTTCGGTGATTGACTCTTGATAGTACGTAGTGTAATGGTTTTCCCTGTTTTATTTCTTAACAACCGCGATAGTACTCTTTTTCTGTTGTTGTTTTCAACTATTTGTTATTCGAATTTATTTTTAATGAGATTAGGTCTTAGAGTTAAGTGAGATATTATACGGGCACAAAAATATTTAGCATATCGCAACTCTGTGTAGTTAACTTACCTACCAAAATTGTCAACGTAACGATCCTCCATAAAATAAAACCAAAGTTATAAATATCATGTTATAAAATGACTGAAACGAATTTCTTGAGTCAATAACCTCAACACATAACCACGATTGTCACATGTTTTTATCAAGTAACAGCACTTAACAACAAGTTATATCAGCAATTAATAGACATCGCACCTACCGTTAGAAAGTGATGAAAAGGTCGGATTGAATCGTATATAACAAAATGTACTGATGTGGTTGGAGTATGCTCTTAATCGAGTGTAAGTTATGCAATATTTTCTAATATACACTCACTTCTTACGTCACAGACACAAAACTCATGACTACATGTTTTTTTTTGGCTGCAATTCGAAAGTAATTGTAATGTTTGCGCGATTTGTAGACTATGTAATATGTAGTGTTAATACATGTTAATATAACCTTTCTACTATTTTGTTAATTCTGGTGGCTATATTTAAAAAAGGCCAAAGTTACTACAATGATTCTTACAAATTTTGGCAACAATTTCAAAATCTCAAAAACCAAAAAAAAGTAGCAGCTTTCCATCTACAATCAGATTATACGAGACAAAATTAATTTGTAAAATGCCATTAATCAGTTTAATAGGCAATAAACAAAATTGTTTTGTCGTCTGAGCTAATTAATTACGTTTAAGAAGCTAAAGTAACAAAGAAGATTTATTATTATGTACGGAAGGAAGACATAACACGTTCTTCCGAGAATGATTACGAGTGAAAGTGACATGTACTTGCCATCTGCAATATTTTGCCTTTTATCACTTTATTACATTGCTCCCATTTTTGCTCAGCTAGCCGTGTATTTAACAATGTGGTTTTACTTCTATTTCGATTTTTAGAGAAGATATTTAGACATTCTTCTATATCAATATTTATTAGATCGATAGTTATTCTAACAGCGTGCAACTGTGCATTACACCCTTTCTACATCCTTGATATATTTGAGTACTGGCTTTATGATATGTTCCATTCGTTTATGGGATCAGATATCCTCTTTAATACTGTGTAAACGATGTTATAAAGTCTTAAGAGCCTCAGTAAAACTAGGTCACAAGTAAAAGCCTAGTGCTTTCTTATTTTGCAGTTCAAACTCTAAAACGACGGTAACCACACACCACTCATTCATATACGCTTGTGATCTCAGCCTTCGTAAATGTTAACATTTGGAGAATAATTATAATCTATTCTCATATTCTACAAAATATATTATGATGCACAGAGTAGAGTAAACTCTAAGAAATAATATTTGGTTTCCCTAAAAATACCAACATATTATACAAAAATGGAAATATGAAAGTAAAGAAACTGTCATACCTGGATACAGCTGAACTGTTCTCGCGGAGACAGGCTTGACTGGCTTTCCATCGGAGGCAATGACCACGACGTCGTGTTTGTCAATGCTCATTAAGAAAGGACATTCTAGTGCGATGGCGTTAATTAGTCTCAATCTGTATGAGTAGCCTGGTAGAACGAAAAACCTAGAAATAAATATACATTTTTAAATTTTTTTCTTTTCCTAAAGCTTTACCAAAAGTCATGCGTTGTGGGCAGATGTTTTCTAGTTTTAAAAATGCCTTACTCTTTGCATTAATTTCGACCTACCTAAATCTAACAAAACATTTTTTTTTTTGTAGATGTAAGAAGTGGAAGAGCTCCTGATAAAATAGTTTTGAAACGAAAAACTGACCAAAATATTAATATGTCAACTAATGTTAACAACTGCTAACGTATTTTAGTAGTGTACACAATTTAAATGTCGTATATTGAATAATTGACATAACAGTAACTAAATCTACTTTTATTATCCATGACAAAGACAACTATAAAGTAATCGAACAAAAACATGTTTATTATCAAAAGAAGATAAAACAATAAAATACTGCGTATTACGACACGGCATCTCAATTTTGTATATCAATTAAAAATTATGTGACGATTGAATCATCAATAAAGAATTTTGTCAACGGTATTTAACAACTTGAATATTTATTCAGTTTGTAAGTTTTTTAAATATTTTTTTTCTTTGTGATTTTGTTGTCAGGAAATGTCAAGACTTCATTAATAAAATTAACGAAACCCAAAACAAGTCATGTTTAATATTAACGTAAGGTAATATTCTACTCTCAAAGCATTTCAAAGAATTTAATGTGTCTCTTTTCAAATGTAACAGCATCGAAATACCGGAATCACCCGAAATGTAAAGTTGTGGCGAGAAACTGACTTCAAAATGTGTATTAGTAAAACAAAGAACCAAAGTTTACCCAACAAGCCTGGGCCAAAATTTTGACAACACAAGAAATAAAAACATGCATAATAAAATATAAAATAGACCACGAACTTGGAACTTTCTTCTTTGCCATTAACAATGAGCGTCCTTGGTTTCAAATTACTTAGATCTTCAAGGCTCCCTGTCATGAACTGGTCGAATTTGGCGGCAACAAGTAGAGTATTCTCTTCGCTTCTGTCATAATCATACAAATTCGAATGAGGTTCCAGAGGCTGTGGTTGATTTATTATCAGTGACCCGTATAATCCATCACTTTGGTGGATAACTGAAAGAAAACGAAGGGTTAAGAACACGCTATCAATCTTATGATACTCATAAGTGCTCATGAGCCACACGCTTAATAAAAATCGCGTTTACAGAACAACATAACTTATAAACTAATTATTTGAATTGTCAGCTACTGCTAATTAATAAACAAATAATATATTACAGCTGACAAAAACAACTGACGAAGATGTTGTTAAAACTTATTTATTTACGAAAATTCGTATCTACGATTTTATGAGCTATTTTTAATACAATCACAGATAAATAAGAACAACAATTACTTTAGAATCCAAATCAAAATCATGATCTAACACGATGGTACACTATTTGGCTTGCATAACACGTAAATTCAGTTGTAAAAACATTGTTGCACTTTACATCAGCACAGAGAAAGCAGGAAATAAACAAGTCACAGTACATGATTCTAAACACAATAATTCTTTTATTGTCATATTCAATCTCTTAATGAATTGTGTAATACGTTAAATTAATAAAATAATCACAGATATCTAATAGAACGCGTAAATACTATCGATATCGTATTAAAAATAAAATTACAGTCAACTTTGCTCAACTTAGTCCGAATTTGCACAAAAAACAGCTAAAGCAGTTTAAACATTTTTTTAGGTACTTCAAGTGTGGTCGTGGGTTTTGCAAATTGTTACAAATCTTGGCAGTACTAGAGGCATACTATCTATCACTATAATGATCATTTCATACGAGGCTTTGTGGGTACTACGTACTATAAACATACTTTACTAGTACTACCTCACCCTGGTATTGTAGAAAGGTCTATCTATGGTTTACCCAGTGATGTTTACGTATTGAGGCAATAAAAATAAAAACTGTTTTTATATATTAGTAGATCTTTTCTGACTCTTTCTTTACCTGAATCAGCATGATAGAAGAAAGTCCCAGGCGATGTAGCTCTGAAGGCGTATTTGTACGTCATTCCATAGCTTATAGGACATTGTGTTATCATAGGAACACCGTCCATGAAAGGCGTTCCTTTTTGCTCTATTCCATGCCAATGAAAAGCTATATCCTGGCTTGGAATCCTGTTTGTAACTTCGACTATTATAACATCGTTGACACAAGCAGTGATTGGAGGCCCGGGTGACAATCCGTTCATTGTGAGAGCAGGGCGTCCATCTTCGTCGAAAGTTGGTTTGACATCAATTTTGTACTCGCATCGTCTTGGTTTCACGTTGAACTTGCAAGGTCGGTGACACGATCGATCTTTGCAGATAAAACAATATTTATATTTTTAGAATGTCAATTGTTTATTTTATATGTCCTATGTAAAGAGTGCATTTTAAAATTACAGTGCAGTAGATAGTAGACTTTTTTGAATAATTTCTATGGTAAAAATACAGCATTATAATGAAAATTAATTGTAAGATTAGATCATTTAAAATTATAAACAGGGGCATTGTCGAATTTACGGTTTTTAGTACTTCATCGGATAAAATTGAGAATCTGAGTAATATTACATATATTGACACTTTTTTAGATTTTGTTCGTAAGTGAACCAATTTAAATTAGTTAAAATTAAATAGCTATGACATCATGGTTGTATAAATGAATATTAAATCGACGTTCTAAATTTAAAAATTTAAATTATGTTTTAAATTACTAACCAGTATTTTTAGTGGTATCTTCTAAGAAATTAGTAGCGGCAGGACCAAAACTCTCCAACGAAGCTTTACCATTGTTACTAATATTTACGAAAATAAATAAACAACAGATGAACACTTTCATTTTCAGTGCACCTTTCTATTTCATCGATTTTAACATCACAGACACGGGCGAGTCACAACATGTGCCGAAGCAAACTGGCTTTGGGAGTTGAAACCTTCTCGGTGTTTCACTTTACCGCGCAAAATTTAAGTCTTTCACTTAGTTAATGCACACTATAGCACTTTGGAAAAGTATACAAGCGTGGACAAGCATTGCATGTAGAAATTGCATTTCTCGTTTTACCCCAATGACAAAATCAGATTTGTTATACGTATGTGAAATATTTTAAAACTACATTACATTAATTACCCTTATGCTTAAAAAAGAAATTCATCGAAATTAAAGAATTTTAATTAATGTAATTTATAAGGGTAATTAATGTAATTTAATAGCTTTGCTTGAAAGCAAACAGAACACGTAATGAACCTGCTTCACAGATTTTATTACTCTATTACAATCTAGAATACTAAATGTTTCCTGAGCGCTATCACTTGACCTACTTTAAACTAGGCTTGAAGAAAGTCCCTAAAAGTAGGTCGTTGATGGTGACCCCGCAATGTTCCCTGACATTGCATGAGTGACGGTAACTACTCGTCGCCTCAGTGCTTGTTTGGCCAATCTGCACTCGAGCAAATTTTACAAGAGACAGCAAACAAGCACTGAGGCGACGTACTTACGTTCCGATGATCTGTTCTAGTCTGCCTACATGATAATATTTATTTGTTTATTTATTTAATACTTTATTGTACACCAGGTCCCCTCAGTGTCCCCTGATATTGCAGAGGTTCATGAACGACGGTAACCACTTCCCATCAGGTGGGCCGTTGGCTCGTCTGCCTACATGGCAATAAAAAAAAAGGTAAAGAAAATTACAGTGAATAATGGTAAATATAAATGTATTTTAAAGTTTATTAAATTGATTGCACGTTTTTCTCGACCTATCAATTAACCTATTAAAATTGAAGTATGTGCTTATCATTGTGCATAATTAAAAATGTAATAACTGTTACTCCTCGACATTACACAGTAACAGTGGATATTACTCAAACTAAAATGAAGATTCATTGACTTGGTACTTTTAGATTCTTACCAAATAAAAATAGCACTTGTCTACGTAAGTGGCGTTGAAGATTGCGTGCTAGATTTATTTACGAAAATTGTACATGATACAATTTCATCAAAAGATTACCAACATCTACAGAGAGTTCTTTTAAGTTTCTAGGATATGGATGTAGAAAGACATTGATAAGTAGAAGAGAGGTAAAACTTTATAGTTAATTCACAACTTTTGCTGCATTATTCGTTATTTTAATGATAGGATGTCATAACGTCTCGATTTAAATCTGTTATCTTTTACCTTTTGTCAAACTGATTTTCTTTTACAAAAAACATTTTAATATCTAAGTCAGTAAGAGATGTTTAATTCCTAAATTATTTATTTACGCTCTGTATAAGTCTTAGGCCGATAAAATTTTGCAACATCGCTAAACACGCGACGACAAACAAGGTATTGCAAATGCTGAAGTGCATTATTCAATTTTGATGGTAATAGGCGTAATGACATCTTGTTACAGTGACACGAACATATAGAAACTAATGCAAGAGTTCTGTTCTCACTTTTTGTGGGAACGAGTCTAATAACAGACATTAGAAGTAATAAATGTCGCTCTTCTGAACTACTAATGTCTGTAGATATAATATCTTTTAAATAAAAACCTTAATTCTTCTTTCGCTGTTACTTACATTTTGATGGTGTCTTGTCTCTGCACACATTTCTATCTCGATTTAGGTACATCTTGAAACCATATAATATGTTAGTAGGTATATTTACTAAAACATTTTATCATTAAAGATAAATAAATATAGAAACAAACCGCACTTGACGAACGCAAAACATAGGTAGTAGGTATGCACCTAATGCCAAAATGAAAAAAAATGTATCAAACGAATATCAACGATATCAGTTTTGAAACAGTGAAAAGGTAAATAACTCATAATATAATGTTTATGAAGCCTTTTCAAAATGATGTCGGAGAAAGTACTTACAATGAGAAGTAAAACAAATAGGGGTGAAAGTAAAGGTTATATGGCATACTTTTGAGACAATAACTCTGTTGGTTTAGCGGTCAGTGATCTAGTAGACTCGAAACAATATAGATTCTATTTCTAGAGTATACTTCTTTAGGTATACGTTTAAAAATCTCTGTTTGGAGGATAACCTTAACGAAAATCACGAAATCCGCACGAAATGGCTGACATTCGTGTGGAGTAACCAAGAAGCAATAGACAAAATGAATCGAAGTCAATTAAGATAAGGGGATCACGCTGAATAGAATACAAAGAATGCAGAACCGGCCTATTGCGGGGCCTTACGAATACCTTTTGTCCAGCAGTTGACGTTTACGTTCTGATATAGGTACCTATAGAGATATTCATGATGTCATTTTAACTCAACAATTTCGATGATCTAAAATTAATTATTTGTTATGTGGGAAGCTTTAAAATAAAACAAGAAAATACGTTAAAAGATACTATAAAAGTTTTTCGCTAGTAGACCGTGTACAGATACATCGATCGGAACAATGATGGTTGATTCAACACACCATAGTGAAACAAAAGAGATACGTAAGCAATTTTATAAGTTCATGGAACAAAATTTAAAATTATCCTTTACTATATTCCATTTTGTAATAGCAACATCTGGTTTGGTCTACAAGGACACTAGACTAGTTTTGCGGTCTAAATCGTGTCGTATGTCGAAACATAGAGGTTGTTTATACCGTAAATGAGAATCTAAAATGTAGTTGACTTTTACCATGAAAATACTCGTATTTAGTGCTGGTTTGCTAGATTATACAAATAGCTATATTACACAAATATCAACTGCACTAAAAATAAACTAGCAATTCAAAGAAAAATAAATTTTAAATCTAGATTAACTACACAATAGTTTATATAAAAACTATTTAGTTATAATGTAAGTAAAGTCGGCTAAGGAGAAAAAACTTTGCTGAGCAAAATTATACAGGCGTTGATTTTAAATCAATAAGAACACAATAAAATAATTATGTTATAATGCTTAAATACAAGAATTAATATAACCTTTTTCACAGCTTTTGTGGGCTTATCTTTCATAGTAATATTTAATAACCAATACTACTAAAATTTAATTAAACAAGAACTTAGATTTCTACAATCCCAATTATCTAAAATTTAACAACAGTTACAAATTTGTACATGGCCTGCAGTGTTGTAGCAAAGGTATTCATGTTCACTGGCACTATATCAGCTGCCAACAACTCCACCGGCTTCTGAGCTTGATGCAGCATCACATAAACCATCTTCACCTCTTGCAGAGCGAAGTTCTCCCACCCACAGCAATATATCGCGGTTTCAAACGCTTCTGAAGCATTAACTAACTTCTGACACAAGAAACAGTATAGAAAAAACAGCATTAAACAAAATGCTAATATCGGAATGAATTTGAACCATTCGACAATTGGTAAATACGAGATGAGAAGTATGGTTAAAGCGTTTGAACCAAAATTGACGCCTAAAGGAACACTATACAGAGATTTAAAATTGTCTATGATAGATAATGTCAACGAATGTCGTTCTACCAACTTTGGTAAAACTTCCCTCACGTACAACTGATGTTCGTCCAAGTTCTCAAAATTGTTCAGCTGCATTATTTCGTCAGCAAGGATTTGAAACATCACGGTAGTATGTGCGATAAAACATAGGAGGAGCGCTTGAAAGTTTAACACGACGGTCATTATGGAGAATTCTTGGGCGCAGAGTATTGTTAAACAGATTTCTCGGTTCGGTGATACTGTGAGAGGTTCCATTCCTGTAAATTAAAGAATAAGATTTTCTTCTTCGGTATTTATTTCTAAAAATACCTTACTCTAAGAACTAATCCATAACATAACAAAAAAAATAAAGCAAAAGCAAAAACAAATCCATAACAAAAGGCATAAGCCGAAGTATTATTCATTTTCGAGTAGTATTTACCGAGTATCTGTATTCTGTTTTTTTTTTCATTCTAATAAAACTATTTTAAGCGATCTTTTTGAAGACAGAAAGTTGCATCCAAGAGCGTATCGGAAACCCATCCGAGCTTATAGCCTTTTTAAGAAATTATTTTTACTTAATTATTAATATTTTTTATTTTAAACTTGCTGGTAGGTGTAGTAGTTTAATAGACACAATATTTCATATTAGGTAGTATGAATATTGATAATCATAGACTGCCGATGATACCATTATAGAGTTTGTTATGTAATTTGGAGTACAATGGTAAATAACGGTTACATTACACACTTGACCTGCAGACACATAAATACCTCGTTATATGTTATGACATCTATTGCCATCTGCACTCAAACGTAACATTATTTTGGTTACTTACTAAGATTGACTTGTGTTACATAATTTGTGAGAATTTCAAAACTTTTTTGTTTAAATTTCCTATTGTTTTAATTAAACTGCAATTTCTTAGAATTTCTAGTTTTACGTGGCTGTTTTATGACTTTTCTTCTGTTGTTGTTCTATACCTACTAAAAAAATATTGTAAGCAAATTGTTGCAAAATAGTGATGTAGATAGTCACCTTTTTTATTAGACCAAGAGATTCAAATAGAATAACACTTACCAACACAAGGTACCATAGCATAATTATTCAGTATATCAACACGATTAGGCAAGTAAATAAAAATTGCATTAATGTAGTTGATCAAATAAAAGACCAATACAATAAGTTTAACCATCTTCAAAAGCTTCCTGTGTTTGATTTGAGATTTTTCAGAACCACGAGATAGTCCATCATTGATCTCAATTTTGTGGAGTACGAGTTTTAGAACTGATCTGTAAAATATTAAATATAAAGACATGATTCTCCATAATAATTTTATAGCATTGTTATGTTTAGAATCGAACCGAATAATAATTTCAAAGATTACGTTTGAGTTTAAAATGTAAATACAGACATAATATTTAACTATACTGTGAGACACAAACTTCGAATTTATATAACAAATCACTACTTCTACTTTCCACAGAAACAACTGGTAGCTCCAATATAATACCAAAAAGATCCTCGAACCACCTACCATATTTAATTCATCTTACCTATTAGCAAGCCACCACCAACTATTATTCCCGATTAAGATCAGAAGCGAAACGTTAATGTAACTCGTTATGAAGTCTATGGCCGCATTTGCAAATTTCCACTGATAGACTAAATTACCCACAGCATATACGTAGAACAGTAGAGACCAGTGTATGATCCAAAATGGCGCTGAAATATAACGAAAAACGTAACAAGGAATTATAGAAAAAGTAGCGTATATAGTCATTTCAAACAATAAAATATTACAATAGCTATCACGCAATAAAAAAAAAATAGCTAACATAAATAGATAAATCCATGACTCTTGCATGGTATGTATGCCAGTTTTTTTATTATTTTCCATTGGCAAACTGTAGGCTCGTTTATCTATCTTGCAATAAAAAAGAAAAAAAAAAAGGTAGACAAACTGACAGCCCACCTGATGGTATTTGGTAACCGTCGCTCATGAACTCCTGCAATGTCAAAAGTCAACCTACTGAGCCTCAGGCAACTAACGTCTGTCTAGAATCTGCCTAAATATAACTAAAGATTAAATAGAAACCATCTGAATTGAATCTCCTTCTCCTAAAAACTTTTTAGTAAATACCTGAAATGGTATCACTGCGAAAGGAGAATCCAGCCAAATTTGGCACAATGTTCACTATCCACAATATACTATCAATGCTGACATCTCTAAAACGTCGTCTAATATTCCAAATGCGGTCTTTAATATTTCCAAAAAACATTTTTACGAACAACTGCTCAGGTCGAAAGCTAAAGAAATAGTTTCATAATAATTAATGTTAAAGATACCTAGCTTTTAACTAAGACCTAAAAATATCACATTTTTTAATAACATGACATTACAAAATAAATTATTAATTAGGTTTAATTATTGCCACAGAAAAAGTTTCGTTTTTAATTACACGCAAATCATACAATTTAGTATATTTCATATAAAAAACTTGAATTCTTTTTTATTATTTTCCTTAAAGGCTATAGATTCACACATATTATTTTAAATGATTTATTTTAAAGAAAACTTTTTTGAATACAAGTTTTTAAGATTGCAGATAACGTATAGCAGCAGACGGTTCTATGTTACTTGGTGCTAGTGTTCCTATCACCACCTTCCGAATCTATCATCAGATCACCGCCATTTTGTCATATTGATGCATTGTCACGCAACATACATCTGAGTGCAAAATGTCATCTTAAACCGGGAAGTTTGCCAAATTTAACACGCAAGATTTCATCCGTACTTAAATACATCCAGTGCAAGTTAATATAATGCTTATTAGAATATTTCCTTCCTTTTGTACTATACCTACCAAGTATATATGACCTACACTTTCCAAATCTCAGTAGAAACATTTTGCGATACAATGTTTGTCGACACAATTAACACTGAGATGCAATGTTTGCAAAACGTAACGCTTACGTACTAGCGTCTTAATTGTCATAGGTCATGTTGGTCTATCGTTTTTATGAAGCAAGGGCCGTGTCTTAATATTTTAAAGGAGTTCTGTACTGTACTGTACTGTACCAACCCATTACTGCCCACTGTCGGGCTCAGGTCTCCTCAGAAGAGAGATTAGGCATAGTCCACCACGCTTGCCCAGTGCGGATTGGGGACTTCACATATCTTCAAAGGATTTTTAGAATCCTTTTCCGACATGCAGGTTTCCTCACGATGTTTTCCTTCACCGTCTTTAGCCAGTGATGTTGTGAAAAATTGCACATAAATCTTTTTCACATTTAGATTTAGAGGTACAAGCCGGCCGGTTTTGAACCCGCGACCTCCCGTTCGGAAGGAAGCGCTTCGACCACTCGGCCACCACGGTAAAGGAGTTCGTCGTTCCATAACTAATCAGTTTTAAGATGAGGAGTTCTTCTCTATCAAGGGAAAGATTGTTTACATTAGCAGTAGATAATGTAGGTAATGTAGTTGTAATAAGCTAGGCTCTGCAGCAATTGAAATTACCTATGCAGCTCAATGAAATTGAATATAAATTCAAAACAAAGAAATAGGAAAACCAATAGTATCTTTACTCTATATTTTGTTCAGTCTTTTAATTATGAAAATTACATCCTAGCTTGCTTTTAATAATTACTTTGTAAAATGTGAACTAGAAAAAATGTCGGTAATTAAAAAATGTCGATGCTAATAACATAGTTCGTCACCTTTTATTAGCCACACCTGAAAATCACACACAATTTATGAAACAAAGTGTGTTATTAGTACAAACCTAATAATTAGAAGGAGAGTCCTATTTCTTTGCCTTTTTTCACAATATTTAATAAGATATATTCCGTTTCCTTTCCATAATAAATAAATATGGGAATATAATAATATTATGACAATCTCGTTAATATTACCCATTTTAATAAAACCTTAAAAGAACAATATAGCGTAAAGGGAAAGAAGAAACAGAAGGTAATTAATTAACTAATTTAGATAACTCAAAAAATGGCATTGAAATCTAGGACAATCTTTAAAACATTCAAATAAATTTAAATCTATGCATTCAGAAAGCATATTATATTATACGATAACATGCGCATAAATAATGGTATTCTAATCCAATGCTTTTGTTTTTTAATTAACTTTGTATGTACATAAGCATACGGTCCCATTTCACAGACACTCAGTGACCACTAATGCAATGAATACTCGATAGTTGAATAAAACGACTGTTCAATTCAAATTTATTTATTAGTTCAATTTTTTAAATTAAATTTATGTTTATTCACAGAACATCAGTCTGTAGGCTATTATTACAATGTGGGCATTTTTTTTCAGTTGGAGGAAATCACTGGTCCTTCCCCGCCAGCACGCACGACGCCTTAAACGCGACGGTGCGGTATGCGCGGATGACCCTGATGGCTACGATGCGCTGTGGCCGGCGCAAGTACCGGGCAAAAGTTGCCCGAGTACGAGGCTCGGCCCAAACGGGCGCACCGTGCAGAGCCATCGAGCGCACTACCCCGCGTAGATGCGGCGCACCGCGTGGCTGGGTCCCCCGACGTTCGGTAGTAACCGACCGAGTTGGCGGCTGTCCTGACAAGTCGGGGGACCAGTACAATTTGGGCATAGTTATCTGACTTTAGTTTTGAACAATGTATTCCGTTACTAAATTCTACAACAGATTGATTTTACTTAGAAAATAAACATAATCATTATGTTTATTATCCTTAAATAAATTACAAAATTATAATCATACATTTATATCATTTATATTTTATAACTTCAACACTGTTACAAATTTGTAAATCATTTGCAAGGCTTCTGCATAAGTATTCATGTTGACAGGAATCATTCCAAGTGCAACTATTCCAACAGGTTTCTGAGCTTGAAGCAGCATCACATAAACCAATTTCTTTTCTCCTATTTCGAAATTCTCCCATCCACAACAATATACTGCATCCGCAAATTTTTCGGAAGCATCTATAACTTTTTGACACAGAAAACAGTACAGGAATAGTGCTAGAAATGAGTACGCTATAATATTCATAAATGAGACCCATTGTTCTAATGGCAAACAAAGTAACATCAATATATTAACTGCATTCGATACAAAATTAACTCCTAAAGGTACACTATACAGCAACTGAAGATCATTTAATATTTGTAATATCAATGAATGACGATTTATCAACAAACGTAACGATTTATTAAAGACTTGATCATTATAATTTGTGAAATGATTTAGATACTGCATCTCCTGAGCTAGTAAAAGAAACATGGTAGCAGTGTGAGCTATAAGTACCAAGAATAGCGCAGTAAAACTCATTAAAATGGTAACTGATGTGAGATCTTGTATGATTATTATAATCAAACATATTTCGGAGTTTGGTGAGCTTGACAAAGGTTCCAAACCTGAAACAGATTAATTCTTTCAACAGCTCCAATTTCGGTCTGAGGCGAATGTATTTTTTACTGAAATGCTATATGTCAAGAAAGCCAGACTTTCTAATATACAAAATAATTTCGAAAGGAAGGGGTCATCGATATAAATTAGACAAAATTATCAAAAAAAAAAATCATGATTCACAAAGTTTTATTTACGGGTGATAGCAGAAACCATTTTTTAATAATTCTGATTATTCATAGAAAATTTAAACCAAGGCAAAATGACCTTACCGACACAAGGCGCAATGGAATATTGCTCTTGAAGATCATAATTTGGAAATATAAATATTAAAGATGTCTCCACTGTGTAATAAAAAACATATGCCGCAAGTATTATTCTAGTTATAATTTTGAATATTTTGTTATAAGTTGTAGAAGTTTTCATTGATTGAGATACTTCGTCAATATAATGAATTTTTCGAATAATCGATTGTAATAAAGATCTGTAAACAAAAGCATAAAACAATTACAATAGTTAATCTACGTACAACTATTTGTCGTGAAATATATTCGACAATAAACAAAATGTTGGTAGCTTTCAAATTAAATTCAATATAAAAAAACAAACAATACATAATATTTGATTCATATAATTTACAAATAACGCAATCCCGACCCCTCAGTGTCCCCTGACATTGCAGAGGTTCATGAGCGACGGTAACCACTTACGATCAGGTGGCCCGTTGGCTCGTCTGCCTACATGGCAATAAAAAAAAATCTGGACATAAAAATGATCAAAACGATACAAAACATGATGAATGATTAGTTACTAAGGTAATTGTAGGTATTTCAAAAAGAAGTAAACATAGTAATAATACCAAATTACCTTTTCACGATGAACCACATGCTGTTGTTATAGATGACAATGCACAAAGAGAGATTAAGAGCACTCTTCATGAACCCACTGATGGAGTCCACATATTTCCATAGGTAAACTGCGATCCCGACGGCATATGTGTATGTTAATAGAATGATATGTATAGTCCAAAACAAAACTGAGGATTATATAACATGTGTTAAAAACTCAAGTAGGTAAAGCAGTAATGGGGACGGAGCGACGGGAAAGAGTGCCGAGCGCGTAACGCGTCGCACCGTCCCTCCAAACCCCGTGCTGAGTTCTGGCCTCAGCCAGGGTTCGGACGCTGAGTGTGAGCGGTTGGAGGTTTTAGTGCGGTTCAACTCCCACATACCCCGCCCGCGGGATCCGGTGACTTCCTACAAATGAAAAAAAAAAAAAAAAAAGGTTAAGCAGTAATAGGTAATTTTCATACCTTTATTTTTTTAACTCGTAATGTTACTGGATTATTGTAAACCTTTTCCACTCCCAAAGAGTCTATATTTGTTAGGTAAATGATCAAAAATTAAGCTAGCAATTAAGACTATTACTAAACGGGTTCTTACCACGATTATTTTTATTTGAGAGGTCCCGATATTTAGAAGTAAGAACCCGTTTAGTAATAGTTTAAGTGATGTAGATAACCGCGAGTGTTTAAAGAAATTTATAGCAATTAAGACGTTCTAAATTTACCTAAATGTTGAAAACATCGTTAAAACTGTTAAAAGGTTAAGGACCGATGAGATGCTTCGGAATCAATCAATTATAATTTCAGGCATTTAAACAATATATTGTTTTCTAAATTAATAGGCTTCGCTAACTCTAACATATCGCAGGTTTATTAGTGATAAATAACCAGTAACCAATAGTGAGATTAGACATAATTTAAGAAATAAGAAAAACAAAAAAGAATCAGCTATCATTTTAAGTTATACAGGTTAATATTACAAAATAGTACAAACCTCCGACTTTACTTCCATTTAAATCAAATCCAAACAACCGTGGTAGAACGTTCACCATCCAGAAAGCGCTTTTTAAATTATTCTCTTGTAACAGCTTCAAAGCACGTGCAATTATTTTTTTCAACTTGAAGAACTCCATGTTTTATAATACCTATCACATTACCTTATCCTCTATATTCTACCAACAACACTGTCAAAATGAAAACTGAAAAACTGATTCACTTAATTATTCATGTAATAGATCAAGTCACACTAACTTTAAAATAGGTGATTAAATTTTAATTATGACAGTCGTAAAGTATATTTCGGACTGACACCATTTTAGTTGAAAAATAAAATTTTACTTAGAGAATTAGGTCTTATACGAACTTACCTTTATATAAAAAGAACTATTTAAGGTAAGAAGTAAGCATGGTAATAAAAACCACAGTTGAAATTTCAAGTGCAAAGCCTTTTATTGGGAATTAAGTAAGCACTAAATTCAATAAGCAAAAATTATTTATCAATTATATTTTATCAATTTCAGATAATTTAAAAAAGTGAAGTAACAAATTACACATTAGAGAATTAATACTAACTAAGAAACGTGTAGTTTACATCTATTGAATGATCACAGTAGCTTCAAGCTACATGCGTAAAAATACTGACGCTAACAATAATATACTAAAAAATCTATGGCAACCGCCGTGTCACGTCACGTCAAATTTTACAAAAATAAATAAAATTGAAAATTTTACAATAAATATACGGTTGAATTGGTTACACGCATTACAAAATATAAATCAAATATAAGCCCAAGAAAAAGTATCTGAAACAATTCTTTGTGAACAGTAAATAGTGAAAATGTCAAAAATTCCAAACACCAATAAAAATGATGAGAAGAAACGGCGTACGACAATGCCGGCGTGTTGCCACAGCGAGCGCACAACCAACATCAAGTCATGACTCGTCGCTATCGTCAGGGGATGGCATTGACTCCCTGACGAATACCACCGGAACATCGAGCGACCAGGAGCCCCGTGCAACGAGAAGACCTGCACGCCGGGGCCGCCCACCGGTCGGCTTGGGGTCAACGCGCCAACGTGGCTCGTCTACGGCCCCCGCTACCAGTGGTGCAGTGCGCCAACGCATGAGATGGACCCAAGAGTTAAATACAAATGTCATGCGGGCGTACTACAGGGCTACGGAGGGAGGAACTAACCTCACTGCTTACCGCTCAAGAATGGTGCCTCTGTTTCAGGTCTTGTGCCCAACTGTCGACGTCACGGTGCAACGGTTAGCGGATCAGGTGCGGGCCATTCAGCGACTAAAGTTGTTGGATGAGTCTGTACTTGACCAATTGCGCAACGAAGCACTGCCTGCTCCTCCTGAACCACAACCAACACCTGTGGTAAATGTCACCGTCACCCAAGTTATACCACCAACGGAGGAACTTCAGGTGCAGGCATGTGCTATTATCCAGGACGATGAGCGTTTGAGGAGTGCTCTGGAGGACTCTATACAAGAATTCAGGTTTGTCCCGCCATGCTCGCGGCCACGTTTACCGCGGTTGCCCATGTGTAAACGCAATGTTTCGCTAGTATTGGCCCTGGACTGCATATTAAAACCTTATTTCGAGTCGACTGAAGACCTTGTCGACACCCACTCGATTCTGTACTGCGGTGCGGTTGCTGTCTGTCGCGTGGCAGGGGTAAAATTTCCAATCCCGAACCAGACATACCGCCGACATGATGGTAAGCCGCAGTGGCAGTGCAGAATCGAGAGTCGCATAGATGCAGCCAGGACCCTTATAGCGAAGCTCATTTGCTTCCAGTCTGGCAACACGCGCCCACGTGTCATGCGATTTGTTGACCGAGCCTTTGCTGACACCGGTATCAGCAGGAACAATTACATGGCATGTGTTGTCGAGCGTGTTGACTACTGGAAGCAAAAAGTTTGCGCATGGGCGAACCGTATTCGTCGGTACCGTATAAGATCGGAGCGGTACCGCTTGAATAGAGTCTTCCAGAGTAATCAGAAGAGTGTCTACAGAGATTGGGAGGCATCTCGAGGAAGAGTGACCGATGGACACCCACCAGTTGATGAAAACGTAATGACTTCATTTTGGCAAAATATTTGGTCGGTACCCATCGGTCACTCCGAGGGAGTGTGGACGGAGGCGGTCGTGCGCGCGTGTGAGCCTATCAAGGATATGAACACCGTATCCATAACGCCGATTGATGTAGCTTGTGCGGTACGTTCGGCCCCGAACTGGAAAAGTCCGGGACCGGATGGGCTGCACAGCTACTGGCTGAAATGGATACGTAACTCACACGGGCGCATGGCTGCTCAGTTTCAGCAGGCCCTTGAATCGGGAACTCTCCCAGATTTCATGACTTCAGGAGTCACTCACCTGATATACAAATCTGGCAATACCTCGGACCCTAAAAACTATAGGCCAATAACTTGCTTACCAACTATCTATAAGCTACTTACATCCATTCTGAGAAACAAAATTCAAATACATATTTCGGCAAATGACATAATGACACCTTCTCAGAATGGGTGTAAGGTAGGATCCCGAGGTACTAAGGATTTGCTCCTCATAGACATGGCCATAACGCAACAAGTTCGTCGAGGCAGAAAGGGAGTCCATATGGCTTGGATTGACTATAAGAAAGCGTACGATTCGGTGCCCCATTCATGGCTAATGAGAGTTTTAGAGCTTTATAAAGTACATTCCACGCTACGCTCCTTTCTTAGTTCATGCATGGGTCAGTGGTCTACGTTTCTTCGTCATCCAGGACATGTTGGCTCTCCGGCCTCCCCGAGCTTGATAAGGATAAGGCGGGGTATCTTCCAGGGTGACAGTCTGAGTCCTTTGTGGTTCTGTCTGGCGCTTAATCCTCTAAGTACATTACTTGGAGATTCAACGCTAGGCTACCGACTCAAGAGAGGGGGTGAGCCCATTTCACATCTCTTGTACATGGATGATCTCAAATTATTTGCTACTAAAAAACCAGACTTAATATCTTTACTCAAAATAACCGACAATTTTAGTAAAGCTATTGGAATGGAGTTTGGAGTAGATAAGTGTGCGGTCATAGATATACAGAGAGGTAAAGTTGTAAACTCTGAGAGTTTGCAACTTAGCCAGAGTGAGGTGCTTAGATCTCTGTCTGAGTCGGAAACCTACAAATACCTTGGAATGTTCGAAGCTTTGAGTATCGTCGATGCAGATATGAAGCAATCGGTGAGGGATCGGTTCTTCGGCCGCCTGATAAAGGTTTTGAAAAGCCTCTTGTCTGGCGGAAACAAGATCCGAGCCTTCAATGGTTGGGTCATGCCTGTACTGACGTACTCCTTTGGCATTCTAAAGTGGACGCAATCAGAACTGGATGCCCTGGATAGAAAAGTTCGGCGACTGTTGACGGCATACAGGATGCACCATCCACGCTCATCTGTTATGAGGCTGTATATACCTCGGAAGTGTGGGGGTCGTGGCATGTTAAATGCCAAGGATCTGCACAACCGAGAGATATACAACCTTCGGGAATATTTCCAAAAGGTGAATGTGGGTATGTACCGTGATGTAGCAGCAGTCGATAAAGGACTCACTCCGCTATCCTTAGCGAACGGGAATTGGCGAGCGCCGAAGGTGATGAGTGTGGCGGATCGCACGGACGTATGGAAGAGCAAGGAACTACACGGTCGATTCTACCGGGCCCTTACGGGTCCTGATGTAGATCAGTTAGCCTCCGTGGCTTGGCTACGATACAGTAACCTCTTCGGAGAGACTGAAGGTTTTGTCTTAGCAATTATGGACGAAGTTATCATGACGAACAACTACCGGAAATATATTCTAAAGGATGGGACGGTCGACATTTGTCGGGCATGTCACCGTCCGGGAGAGTCTATTAGACATATCGTTTCCGGTTGTTCCCGTCTTGCTAACGGCGAGTACTTGCACAGACATAACCAAGTAGCTAAGATCATTCATCAGCAACTTGCTCTGAAATACGACCTTGTTGAAGCCGCCGTACCTTATTACCAGTATTGGCCTCAGCCGGTTCTCGATAATGGCCATGTAACGCTCTACTGGGACCGATCTATTATCACTGACAGGACTATTGTTGCCAATAAGCCTGACATAGTGATAATAGATCGGGATGCGCATCGGGCAGTGTTGATCGATGTCACCATTCCACATGACGAGAACCTTGTGAAGGCAGAAAAAGAAAAACTGCTAAAATATTTGGACCTGGCCCACGAGGTGACCGACATGTGGCGTGTTGAATCGACCATCATTGTTCCGATCGTTGTATCTGTGCACGGTCTAATAGCGAAAAGCTTCGACCGTCATCTAGAGAAGCTTTCGCTCCCCGGCTGGGTAAAGGGCCTGATTCAGAAGGCGGTCGTTCTTGACACGGCGCGTATTGTGAGGAGGTTCCTCTCTCTTGAGCCCTGACCACTGATGGCTTGGGTCGTAGACAGCCTGCAGTGGCCCTCTGTTTTTTATATTGTATTTTTAAATTTATTTTTTTGTAAATGTTTTTTAAAAATATAATGTAAAAAATAAGCTAATAAATGGATATGGATATACTAAAATTTATAGCTTCAATACTGTTACAAATTTGTAAATCATTTGCAAAGATTCAGCATATGTGTTCATATTTATAGGAATTATTCCGAGTGCAACTATCCCAACAGGTTTCTGAGCTTGAAGTAGCATTACATAAACCAATTTCATTTCCGCTTTATTAAAATTCTCCCATCCACAACAATAAACTGCGTCCGTGAATTTTTCAGAAGCATTTATAACTTGCTGACACAGAAAACAATATAAGAAAAATGCTAGCGATGAATATGCTACAACATTCATAAATGATGCCAATTCTTCTAACGGTAAACAAAGTAACATTAGTATATTGATTGCATTTGACAAGCAATTAATTCCCAAAGGCACACTATACAACAGTTGAAGATCATTCAGAATTTGCAATATCGTTGAATGACGTATTATAAAGGAGTGTAAAGTTTTCTTGATAAGCTGACCTTGGTCATCGGAAATCTTAACGTTATTCAAGTGATCCAAATCTTCAGCTAGCAAGAGAAACATAATAGTAGTGTGAGCTATAAGTACCAGAAACAAAGCAGTAAAAGTCATTAGTACTGTAGTTGAAGTTAGTTCTTGTCCTATTACAATCATTGCACATAATTCATAGTTTGGTGAACTGCTTAAAGGCTTCAAACCTGAAAGAAATATGATAAGGAATTTGAAGAATAGGAGTATTTGAAAGTAGAAAATTTCAAAACACAGTAAACTATTCTATTGAAAAATGGATGTTATCTGTTTTAGGTAAAATCCATTTAAAATCTTAGTCTATCCATATCCTACTATTAAAAACTTACCCAAACATGGAACTAAAGAATAATGCTCCACAGGATCATAATTTGAATACGTGACTATTGTAAACATCTCCGCAACACAATTAAAGAAACAGGTAGCCAGAAGTATTCTAGTAACAATTTTGAACATATTGTTATACTTGATTTTCGTGTGTTGTGATCGTGATAAATCATCCAATAGATGAATTTTCGTAAGTACCGATTCCAGCAAAGATCTGTAATAGATGTAATTAGAAAGAAAGAAAAACGAAACAAATAATATAAATTAGACGGCATCTGCTGAATTTTTCTTCACCTAAAATAGGTTGTAATAAAACGGTGTAAAGTTACAAAACAGTTTGGTGCCATTGTAAAGAATGTAAGTACATCAAATTAACATTTACACCTCTACAGCCAAAAATATATAGGTTTAGCTGAAGAGTTCAGCTAACTAGTGTGCAATATAAATTACCTTTTCGCGATAAACCACATGGTGTTATTAAGGATAATGACGAATAACGACACATTAAGAGACGTCTTCAGCATACCACTGATAGAATCCACATACTTCCACATGTAGACCGAGATACCGCCGAGGTATATGTATGAAACCATAGCGATGTGTGTAATCCAGAACAACACTGAAGAATGCAAACAGTATGATGAATTATATCGTGTTTAAGAATAAGTTTTTAGAATGCCTTAAATTTATTATTCTACTAGAAACCAAAAAGTTTATGTTTTGAGATTCAGTGCACAGTAGTATCACAAATAAACTTAATTAAAAATATATTTTTAAATATAACTTAATATTTGGAAAGTATGATGTGTTTCAACATTTTACTACTTGGTCAGGTGTTTTTCATATTTTTGAATGTCTTTCGAGAGGAAGGAATGGAAAAAATTGGAGGAGGTTGTTGTTCATTTGGCAAACGGATCTATGAAGTATTACAAAAAAAAACAAATACTAGCTTAAGTTTCTATTATTATAGTTATACAGGATCTGTAACTTTGGACAACCTGACGTGGGGTGAATGACCTGTCGAAATACAACTTAGCACCATTTTTATTTTTTGGATTGGTTAAACTTTTTTTCTGACATTGTATGGAAAACGTACGACTATCGTTGCGGACTTCCATACTATGATGAAATTTTTTTATATACAATTCCTAAAATAAAAGTGGGTTTTCGTTCAACAGGTCATTCACCCCACGTCAGGTTGTCCAAAGTTACAGATCCTGTATAACTATAATAATAGAAACTTAAGCTAGTATTTGTTTTTTTGTCTTGTCCAAAGTTACAAATCCACCCTGTATAGTGTAAAACAATTCCAGATGTAGATTCAGAATAAAAGGATATTTTATTTCGAGAGTAGTAAAACGAATATTTAATGGACTGGTTCTAGTATTTTAATAATTAGTTTCAGCACCAACCTCCAACTTTGCTGCCATTTAAATCAAAGCCACAAACCCGGGGTAGCACATTTACAATCCAGATAGCGTTCTTCAAACTGTTATCTTGTAACAATCTCTTTGCACGAACCGCTATTTCTTTTAAACTTAATAACTTCATATTTCTTAGTTTTATGAAGTTACTGCTACGCCCTTATAGGTACTACTAATATCGCCTTTTGAATGGAAAAAAGTGAAGACAGCTTGCTGAAATTAATTATTTATGACAGATCGAAAACTATCATTAAACCAATGTATCATTAGCGTGTAATAAAACCTTTACAGTGATGTTGTTTTTAGCGTTGCGCAGTATAAACTGAAAACCCTTATAGTTTTATCATATCCTTTCGAAGAGAATACAAAGTAGGAAGCCTATTTTTATAGGATCCTATACCAATTACTTTCTCTCTCTCTGTTATATTGTCTCGTAGTCCAAATTAGGTATAGTATTTGGTAGTCAGTAAATTATGACCTCATGGTGTTCAAACGTTATGAAGATGCTTGAGCGACGTTAACCACTTACTATCAGTTCGGTCGTATACCAATTAACTATAAATACAAAAAGAAACTACAACCAGAACTCTAAATAAGAAATGAGTTGAGAATTAAAAAATAACAACATCACTAGTAAACATTTACAAAATAGAACATAAGTGAACCTTCTTTGGCTAAAGCTTTTAAAGTCTATCACTAAGATTTTTGGTAGTCACCACTCTGCATTATAAATAGGATCCTGTTACAGAACTTATTTATCGAATATCTTTCATTTCGTGACTAAACTAAGGAAAAAATAAGTCAACGATGAGTCAAAGTTTTATATAACACAGCTTTCAAGTAATACACATGTGAACAATAAGTAAGTACCTAGATACATTTAGCAAATTTAATTCTACTTATTTACTACTTATTTGTTTTACTATATTATTTAAAAATCTTATTAACAGTAACGTCAAATTTGGTACGTGGTGTATTCATTGTGCTTGCTGTGATTACTAACGACTTAGGACATGTTAGGAGTGTTATCTCAAAGCCGGCATCAAGGCACTATATCTTGAAAACCGTGACAAACTTATAGATATTCTGCATAGTACTAGCAAACGTGTACAAACATATCGGTATGACTCCAGCGGCCAGCAATACGACTGGTTTCTGCGCTTGTTTTAGCATCAACAGCACACATTTCTGATCGGCCACTTTCAAGTTTTGCCAACCGCAACAATATGCGGATTCCTCAAAACGTTCCGATGCGGTCGTCAGCCGTTGTCCTTGATAACAATAGATAAATAACATAAGCAAACTGTAGCAGATTAAAGGACCGAAGCTAACGCATACATCAAGAGGCAACGTAAAGAACAAACACGTAGAAACAGCCTGTATCCCAAATCCTATTCCTATGGGCACGGTGTAGATTTCCTGCAATTTCTTTACAGTTTCTAACACAGACACGTGCCTTTGAACCAAATTTTGGAGCCTATCCGACACTTTAGTCGGGTCCTCTATTTCCTTAATCATTTTCATTTCTTGATGTAAAATGTAATAAACTGCAGTTGTGTGCGAAAATAGAAATACTAGAATGACATCATAACTGCATACAGCTACGATTGCTGTCAATTCTTGTCCTGCGAGTATTGCCATACATGATATGCGAGCTGAATTCGATGATAAGTCTAATCCTGTAATAGATAACTTTAGATCAAATCATACTCCTTTCATGATGCTTTAAAAATATTCCCGACGAATTTGGTTTCTATGGGGAATTTTGTAGACAAATATTGAAGCAATTTGGTTTGTTGCGTTTGTACATTTGTATCAAGACAAGAAGTAAACCACACTTATACTTCCTATTTCACATATGAATAAACACTCATGATGACATAGCCAATGTATTTTGATTACTTATTTATTGCTCAGATAAATTTGAAGAGTGTTTAACTCACCAACGCAAGAAACTACAGAGAAACTGTCCATTGCAAGCGTTCTGCTCGGTATGTAAATACAAACTTCGTTCACGAAATGAAAAACATAAATAATAAAGGCTGTCAACTTAATAGTCTTCAATATCTTCGTATATACATCTACGAATCTACCGGATTCTGTAATATATTTGTCGTTTTGTTTGACTAGATTCAGTACAAACGTAAATTCTTTGCTGAAAAAAAGCCACTACCTATTAATATCTAATGTGAAATATAATTTAAAATTTCATGGGTTTTCTATTTAAAGGTAGGTAATTTAATATATACCGATATATAAAATGCCAAATTGACATGTTAAAAGTTGTAAGAAAGATAGGAAAGTTGAAAAAACTGTTGATGGAGTCGATAGATCCTTGAGCGTAATGCATTTGGTAAACGACTGCTCCCACAATGTTGACATAGAATGCAAGTCCTAATTCGATCAGCCAAAACAAAGCTGAAAACAGAAAGTTACTAGTAATATTGACTTTAAAATCAATATCTATAGTATGTCTCTAGAATATTGTATAATGTGAAATTTAATGTCATTTAATTTTGAATTTATGTAATTTGAGATAATCCTTATGCAAATTAAATTTTGAATCATATTTATATTAATATATTAGTGATAATTTTAGAACAGTAAAAAACAAAAAAAAAACCGAGAGGTGTCATGGGACACCCGAATAAAACAAAGTTCATTTCGATTAAAAGATATCTTATAATTTAAAAGGAACGTGTTTTAAAAGATTTTGATCACAGCGCCATCTAGCGATAATCATCTAAAACAAAAAAGTGTCGTGACAACTTTTCGTAAGATTTTTTTCCTAAGGAACTTCGTTCCAACATTAAGATATTTATGTAACTGAACCTCCGCGCAGTGTTAAGTTATCCGGAAAGTAATATAGAGGTCCGTTGACCGTTAATCCCCGCTACTTAGCAGCCAGGCATGTAGTTTCGATTCGTATATCAGGTGGAACTGTGGACCTTCAGCTTGCCTACCTACCCAAAAATCAGCACTAGCTCTAGGGCCATAATAAGAGTATGGTATGAGAAGCATTGACACTCAAAATGTACACAGTTACAAAAATTGTAAATGACATCGTTGCAAGTATCAACGAAAGAACTTTAACATTTAAAAGAATATTTTTATATAACCAACCATTAGTCTTTTCTCTTTCATGAGAGAAACCTCCCAACGTTGGCAGTAAATTTATAAACCACAACAAGTTAATATAAGAATTATTTTGCCACTTTCGTTTCCAATCTTTGAACTTTTCAAAAAACGAGCTCATCTTTACCTATAATGAAACTGTTACATGAACGACAATACCAAGAATGACTTGAAATATTGCATTATAATATTAAATGGTTTATTAAGCCATTACAAAGTGTGAATTGTTGGTTGAATGTATTATTATGAAATTACTTCCAATTTGTTAATAATTAATGCAGTAATTGTACTCAATTCAGTTTAAGCAATTATGTAGCTACTGTTTTAACAAAGAAGACAACAGTCTTTTTCCTGAACTACATACATTAAAATGTACCTTTCGCACCTTTAACAAATTTCAGTAACACTACATGAGAAATAACATAATTTTAACAAGTTAATTAAATAGTTAACTATCGTCAATAATTATCACCAATAATTTTTAATGGTAACATACCATAAATACACACATACAAAGATAATAAAATGCAGATTTAAAAACCTTCTCTATTTAGAAATTGTTCGATAACATCAAAATATTGAGCATACGGCAATTAGATTAAAGTAAAATATAAGAGTGATGTTAAATGTCTATAGTATAAAGCTACAATATACAAAAAAACTTAATACTAACATTTCAATAGTAAAAGTAATAGAACGGATATTAAACATACGTCGGATAAGGGATTTCTTGAAGAAAGAAGAAATTTCGTCGTAAGTAAAACATTCTGCAAAAAACAATTCAGCATCTCTGCCATCGTCCACCATATTCGTCCATCCTAATGACATAAAATTTACCGCTTTATGGAGTGCAGAGGCGTGTCATACTAATAATGTAATAACAGCATAATGTACTGAATATCAGCTGACATATTTCACACAACAACCACGTAGTTCCACGATAATATTATTTTTTGTCTCATTAAGTTGATTGCGAATCAGAGAACAAAATCAGATTTTAGGTAACTTCTTTATTTATAAATGCGGATGTTTTTCACACATTACTTAAACGATTCAGATGTTGATATGAAGATTATTATATTACTTGAAACAAAAGGTCATTTTGATTACTTTAATAAAAAATACAGTTTTTTATATACAGAGTTTAAATATTTATAGATACTTATTTTGGTGAAATTCGTCACAGCTTTTCCAGGGCACCAAGGCGGTAAAAGTAAAGAGTAAGTGCAACAAATGCAACGCAATACAAGGGACCAATGCTTCGAATTTGCAAAAGCAGCAGACAAATTACCCAAATGCCCTAAACTGAAACTAAAATAAAACGAAGTTAAAGTACATAAATGGCAATGACCAATTTACATCACGTGGACTGTCTTTTCTTACTGCTGATGTACCTATAAATAAAACTAGACAGATGTGTGACTAGTCGTGTTGGCCGAGTGGTCGAAGCGCTTACCTTGCGTATGGAAGTTCGCGGGTTCTAACCGGCTTGTACCTACCTCTAAATCTTAAAGTGAAAAAAAATTATGTGCAGTTTTTCACAACACCACTAGCTAAAAACGGTGAAGGAAAACATCGTGAGGAAACCCGAATATTGGATAGGATTCTAAAAACCCTTCTTAGATATGTAAAGTCCATAATCTGCATTGGGCATGCATGGTAGATGCTATGCCTAATCATTCTTCCGAGGAGACCCGAGCCCAGCCAGCCAGTGGGCAGTAATGGGTTGGTACAGTAGAGACAAACCACACATAAATAAAATATTGTTTGGTTAGTCCGTGTTTAGGCTAAAGCAGATCATAGATTTGATATAAAATTTCAAGAAAAATGAAATAGGTACCAGTGCTGCTATCTATTTATGCAACGTACAAACTCCGTCGAGTAAACTTGAATATTTTACAAATCGGCTTCGTAGTTCATCTTTGCATTCTTTTCAAAGATGGCGCTGGTATCAAAAATCTAAAGACTGTTCTGCGTTCAACTATAAATATACTTGGGTAAAATATAATGATTACATTAAATTTAGTTGATTTATTAGAAATAGTATCATCAGAATATCAAAAACATCTTAGTAATTCGAAAAAAGTAATAATTTGTGTGTAGAATAAATTTACTTCAGCTATTTTATAAATTACTGCGGCTGGAGATTTTGTCATAATATCTACAGTAACATCACATTGAGGCATTAAAATTGACGATCGACTTATTTAAAACGTTTCATCGAAAATGAGTGGTGGTGGAGTGGACCCTTATATTATAACTGTATCTAATTGACGACAATGAATAACCGCATCTTTACTCTTTATCATTTACTGTACTATCAATGTACTATCAAGAAATGACTTAGAATCGTTCCACGAATATCACCTTTGAACTTCCCCAATCAGACGATTCACAGAAATTAATACAAAAACAACAACAGTTAACAGTAACTCAGTTTTATTTAAAGCAACAATTGACTGATATCTACGCGCACAATAAGTTACATTCAGCATATACAGCACTTATTATTTACACAAAATATTTTCACAATAATTTACTTATACTATAAAGACTAAATTTTCTAAATTACGAATAGCACAAGCTAAATTAACTAATTTTCGTACGAGGAATGTAAATCTCAGATTATGTGACGCTATACGCCGACGCCACTCGGCAACGCTCTGGTCAGCTTTCTTCGGCACTTACACTGCGGACCCTCCTTATAAAATCCTCGACCCTTTTGCACGGACTTTGAATTTCCTCTTGGTTGCCTTCAATGAGATAAGGACCACCGCCACTGACACTTGCCTCCGGCGTAATACACCCGCTATCCGTGATCTTATTGAGAAACGGTTCAATATCCACAGGTGTCATGGCTCTGTTCTCTTCAGCAAGACTGATTTCTGTCTCTTTCTGTCGCAACCAGACTGGTGAATCTGTGTACATTCTTGGGCGCTCTCTTAGAGCATTGCATCTTTCCAATGCTGGTCGTGAAATAGGAACAGGTGGTCTATATGCTGCCGGCATTGGGACCCCTTGTCCTATCATGGTGCATAGTAAACCTTTCAAAGCCGCGCGAAAATCTTTGAGGTGGTACGCGTATAACAATGGATTGATAGCCGAATTGAGGTGGGAGAATATTATACAGAAATAAGTGAGAGGATTTGGAATGTCTAGTTCTGGCATAAATGCTTTTATGGCGTTGATTGTGTACAACGGCATCCAGCATAATATGAAGAAGAAAACGATGACTGCCAAGTTTTGTGTAGCTTTAACTTCTCGTTTCTGTGCAGCTCCAAGGACGCGAAGCATAGTTCCTCCGCTAGCGATACGCCCGTGTCCATTCTCGACTGTCATAACTTCACTTAACTGAAATCAAAGTTTAACATTACTAGATTGAAATAGATAGAAGTCTATGACCAAACTAATGACAAGTGAAAATAATTTGCTCTCGATCATGTTCAGTATCAAATGTTATTTAATTTCATTACTTTTTCTTTACTTGGAGAAATCACATGCACAAACTTTATATAATCTCGTATTTATACATAGAATAATAAACTAAAATAATAAATATGTAACGGCCATTGAATCTCCAGGCATTGTAACATCTTTGAGTGACGTTAACCACTTAAGCGTGAGCAACTCTCGTTCATTAATAATACTATTAATGCCATTGTAAAGAAATATTTTATACTCAAACAATGTATAATAATTATTTACGAACCTGTTTAACAACCACCCGATATATATGGGCATAAAATGCAGCTAGCAACACGCTTGGAGTGAGAATAGTAGCGAAATAGAGAAACAGGAGATAGTTGTAATCCATTACATCGACGAAGTAGCAACCTGGTGCAGAATCCACGACTGCATGCCATCCGAACAGTGGTAGTAGACCAACTCCAGCTCCAGCTACCCAGCAGACCGAAATTATAACTGAAACGAAAAAGAATTTAGCATAAATTATTCTAATCTATAATTCAGAACCCAGAAACTTTTGGTATTTATTTTGTTTCAGGTGAGCCGCGACAGTATCTAAAAATATACCTAATGTACTGTATCTAGACCTGGCAATGTAAAATCTACAATACAATGTTTTTGAGTTTCTCCCTATGCTTAAATAGTTTTTTTTGCTACAGCATATTGAGATGAGAACAAACCGGCAACCGTTTACGATCAGATGACCCGTTGGCTGCCTTCATGGCAATACAACAAAAAAAAAAAGAATTTGAAAATAGAATCAAGAAGACAGTGACATTAGTTGACTTTCGCAGTTTTTTTATTATTCTAGGTAAGTATCCTAGTTTGAAATAGAGACGTTAATTATTTTTGAAACAATATAATATTATCTACATAAGAACAAGTTGAACAGGAAATTAACTCTTCTTATTCATGAGGAAAATGAGTGAATATTACCCTATTTACGGTTCGGTATGATTAGCGCTATCGGTTTGGTTAAAGACTGGAAATATACAGTAACAAATAAGGATAAAACTACTAATTGATTATTAAAATTAGTAACCGATACAGTTTAATAATAATATATTAGAAGAGAACCAACGCCAAAAGATTTATTTTGTACTAAAATTCCATTAATTACACACAGATAAGGATACTCAGAATTGACTATATTAAAATGAATGTTTCAAATTACTCTGCTTTACTGAGATAACAATAGATCTGAGAACTACAAACCAAACAACAAATATTATAAGCTCGGGCATCAAAATTTTTATGTTTTAAGAGTAATCGTTGGATTTATTTCGCATTTATAATATTATTAGTAGGGATTAATAGGAGAGAAATGAATTATTAAAAAAGAATTTAATTTTGAAATATATTTTATTTAAAAAAAAAATACAATCTCATTAATCTTTGGTGAACATTCAAGAATTGAGTATTACAATGGTACTTAATTTCTAGTTTACATTGATCCATAAAATCACCACTACTAAAATTATTATTATTTTTTTTAAATTACTAAACTAGGCTTATAACTAAGGTACATATTATTATAATTCTTTAAGTTCTATGTCATAAAAAATGTTGACAAAAATTCTTAAGCCGCAACAAATAGCGCCATCCACCACGGTGGTTTTGCCAGCCAGGATCTCAACTTCTCTTTTTCAGGCAGAATGACCGTTTCTTTCTTGGGCTCAGGCATCTTTGCATAGTTCATTAATACAGCGCAATCAATTTTATGTACGTATGTTTCTTTTGAGCGTATTTCTACAAGGCATTCCGTTTGAGAAGGATTTACTGGAGGCCCATTGACAGTCATTGGATCGACTGTGTTTGTAACAGAAGTTGTATTACAAACAGTCACATTATACGTCACAGGACTATGTGATATTGTATTATTAGCATTTACAGTTCCATTAACATTTTGTGTAGTATTGAATTGAGGGTTAACCATCAAGGTGCCGTTCATCGTCATATTATTGTTAGTTATATTCAAAGTGTTCAAAGTTGCATTCAACAAAGTGTTATTTTGTGTTACAGTCAAATTAGTAGGCACTACTGTTACAGTCACATTTGGACTACTATTCAGAACTGTCCCATTCGATACTACTTTAGTAGTAGTAGTACATACAGTAACATTTTTAGTTTCAGTTTTTTTGCTGCCCTCAGTGAATGTAGATACAATTTCACAAGGTACCTTCAAAGATTGGACATTTCCATTTTCTATTACTTTTAGCATACAAGTAGTGTCGTCTTTAACGTAGTTATTTGTAACGTACGTGTTCCCAGATGTACCGGAGTATCTGTTCCTGTAGTAAACATCGTTGTAGTAATGATCGTGGTAATGGTGACTATGCGAGCGACCCATATTGTACAGAGCTAAACCAGTTAGCAAATCACTGTATCGACTGTCAGAATTACGATACTGATTCACATAAACATATTGCGGAGATGTGTAATACGTATGTGGGATACTATAATACGAACTTGAACCGTAGTTATTGTACCCATGAGAAGTTCCGTAGGTATGTTTGGGAGTGTATGAACTGTGTGTGTTGTAACCAGATCCAGAATTATGTGAAGTATAACTTGGCTTGTATACTGACGAAGTTATTCCCGATGAAGGATAGTTTGGTTTACTTCCAGATCCGGATAACCCGGACCATGACGTTGGGTAACTTGGGTTGTAACTAGTTCCTGATGTTGGATAACTCGGTCTGCTTCCAGATCCAGAAAGGCCAGAATTTGATAACGGATAACTTGGTTTACTTCCGGACCCTGATAATCCTGAACTTGACGTTGGATAGCTCGGTCTACTTCCAGATCCGGAAAGCCCAGAATTTGATAATGGATAACTTGGTTTACTTCCGAAGCCTGATAAACCTGAACTTGATGTTGGATAGCTCGGCTTGCTTCCCGACCCTGACAGTCCGGAAATTGAGAATGGGTAGCTTGGTTTACTTCCAGAACCTGATAATCCTGAACTAGACGTAGGATAGCTCGGTTTACTGGCCGAACTTGAACCGAACAATGATCCCCAACCGAAGCTAGACGAGGAGCTTGGTTTAGTATAACTCGGCGAAGAATGTGACGATGAATAGCTATGATGGCTTCCGTGACTTGAAGAAGAATGTGACGGCCTCGAACGACTCCCAGAACTCCTTCCACGTCCACCAAATCGACCACATTGTGCAATATATGCACTAAAACACAACACTAAAAGACACCACAATAATATTTTATTGGCCATTCTGCCGGCCATGGCGCCCGGTTCGAAAGCGCGGAGTTATTTGAGAGCACACAGCATAATCATTGGCTTTATTTAAAACATTCCTTGGTTTGTGTGCGTCTTGACGTCATATGTGTATATGAACGTTGTGGGAAACACGTTTGATTGGACTCTGTTTCGCGTACGAGATAAATGAGGTCCAGAGGCGAAGTAAACAAGATGGTGTAGGGCAAAAAGTTGAAGTTTGTTAACATTTTGATAAGGAAAACGACTAATTTGTCTGACTGTACCTTGGCTATAAGTTTAATTAGATTACGTTATAACTTTTTTAGTATTTATTACGCAATAAAATCTTAGATTGCCAAATAATTTTACGAATATTTTTTTAGTATTCTTAAACAAATATACAAGATGGAATTGGGGTGAGATCCCAATACAATATAAGCCAGATCAACACTGCTTTAGCTAAACCTCAGGAAGAGGCTACAAAAACTTTAGCAGCGATATACTTGGCGTGGTCTAAAGATAGAACCTAAAGCTGTATTATTTTATTAATAGTGTTAAATAAGTAGTGTAAGTTAGTTTGTTATTTAAGTAATCTAAGGAAAAATTGTAATTGGCATTATGGGGCGACATAGTCAGAAACTGACAAAGCCTCCAAATAAAGATTTAAAAAAAAAGATGAAATTTGGAAATACCGGAAATTGGAATTTTGAAATATCAGGGAAAGTAGTGGTAATGCTTTCAACGAATTATGCTGAAATGAACACCCTTTACTTTTGAAAATAAACACAACTCCATTCATAGATCTTTTACAAATGTCTCGGCACTACCCAGGAATCGAACCTAACAAAATTCGATCAAAAGTGTGTGTGGATGTCGAGTGACTCATAAGGATCAAATCTCTCTAAGAAACATGATAGATTAAAAGGACTTCTATGAAATTCAATGTGTGACATTTCAGCGTCTTTTTTATGTTTTAACTGAGCATTTCGCATGTATGAGAGCGTTAATTATTGAGCATTTAAAATAATAAACAATGTAATTGATGTATTTATCATCAACTATGGCTCAAAAAAAGTGGAAAGATAGAAGATATTTACAATAATCTTTAAAATTGTTTTACAACCTCACTTTGACAGCCTCGTTTTTCTCGAAACTGGTTTAAGTGGCTAAAATGAAAACGACTTGCTTCCATTTCTCAAGCATAGCACAAAAGCTACCAGTTAAAAAGTCGGTTATCAAAATTATATGAGATCTTGCTCAAAATGTGGGGGTGGCCTATGTCGAGCAGTGAACGTCTATAGGCTGATGATGATGCTCAAAATGTCTGTTTCGTAACAAAAAAAGTATCATCGAAATCAGTTCATATAAAAAAGAAATACGTGCAGAAACGCATAGCAAATCGTGAAATTTTGTCGGTTCAAAATACATATTATTAAACACAGATCCAAAAGTACTTGCTCGATCTTAAAAAAAAATCATGAAACCCCAATTCGACAAAGACCTTTCATCTGACATCATTATCAGAATCATATTAGTCCACCCAAACTAAAGTTATATATAAGACGGATTGAGTACCGCCTCCTTCTTGGAAGTCGGACAAAATTTCAATTGTAGGAGCAATACGGCACCATTATTCCATATAGAAATAGAAACTCTGTTACTTTAAGTGATTTCCCAAAGGCCACTTTTTCTAGAGACAATGAAATAAAAAGCATGTCACCCTATTTGAAGAACAATCATTTATTAAAGTAAGCCCAATTTTACTAGTACCTATACATATTTGTACAGACTTTTTATAAAACCATGTTTTGTATGACTAAAAGAAGTTCCTAGATTGAAATCGAAGGACAAATAATGTTTAAACAGATTGTAAGTTATTCCGTATTTAAATACAATAAACTATTTAATTAATGAGAGTTAAGTATACATAAGAATAATATAATTATACTACGTTTGTACAAACAATAGCCTCTTAATGGCGATGTAATAGTTACAAATCCGAACACATTTCAGTGAAGGCTTTGTCGTTCTGCTAGAGTGCTCAAACGCAGACACTGTCACGACAATCAGTAACAACCATGCCATCGCAACTGCACCACGGTTAAAATGTTATACGTTTTCTTGTTCATCATTATTTTACCAGATGGATTCTGTACTGAAGCAACAAGTAAACCGGTCAAGCCTATTTCATTTCCAATACCTTTCGAACTGCCGACCCGAAACGATCGATCGGAGCAATGCTGGTTGAGAATCGAGGATTTAGAATTGACTGAGACGGTCACAGTGTACTGTTTTATCGTCCATTCGTTTCTCAGAAGTTATATACGAGATTACAATACTAAGAAGGTTACTGAAGATGGCGTCGATGTTCTCCTTTGGAACGAAGACCCTAGGATTACTGAACAGGAAGACATCAGCAAGCCCCTTGAATCAGTGAATGGTATGAAAGACTGGCGAGTTACTACTGTTTACGATCCTATTACTCGAATGAGGTTGTATGTGACTAAAAATGCAGAATGTAAGATTATAATGTACAGTAGAGAAGCAATGAGTAACTATCAAGTGGACTGTGAGCAAGTTCTGTTCTTTATAAATTATAGAATGACTGGAGATGCAGTGATGAAAAGAGTGGATACTATCGTATACCTATTCAGTTTTAGTGTTCTTTATTTAAATTTATTTTAATTAAACAGAATTTCATTTGAAATGAGTTTTTGCATTGTAATTGTACGCACTCAAGCAACAATTTTATTTCAATTGTATTGGAAACTTACAATTTACTAGTGATTAATTAAGTAAATGGTTAGTTTATAGATCGTTTAATAGAATAACAGGTCAATCTAAGTATTTTTAAATCGAATTTTAATAGGTCTCGTGTCAAAATGAAATTAAAATGAAAATGTATTAATTTTATAGCACATAATATATTATACAGTAATAAATTAAACATGGAAAGAAACAGATAGTAGTGCCATCAATTGGTCTCAATTAGAATTAGTAACATTTCAATTTAATTAGGGCAACGATTATTTAATTCTATATTTTATGGTAAGAATGTAATTATTCCATCAGAAAGAGATGATTATTTAGCACCACAAGAACTAGGTAAGCTAGTTTTGAAGACTTCAATATTACTTCAAAACAATACTTGGACTACGTATAATATTTCTAACACTTGTAGTACCACAATCCTAATTCTAATATCTTTTATACATTATCCTTAAGATGTGACAAAAGCGTTTTCAATTTTTCTTGCAGAAATGGCTTAAGTTGTTAGGAAATTTGTCAAGACAACTGCGAAAAAAGTATTTCGCGTGTTCAGATCATTGGCGTTCAAGGTTTTATCAAAGGAATTTATGGAAATTTTATGTACAGCTGTATGTCGACATAATATGCAGGTAATAATAGAAGAATGTATATATAGAAGTTGAGTAAATTCATTTTTAACGTACCTAAGTCGTTTTTCATATAATACTAATATACAGTCTAGAAGCAGGTCCAGACATTCTGTGAAGTTCATCATAGATTTGCTTTAGTTTTGTCCTGCATCTATAGATACTATACTGATTATTTTGTCTAAAACCAATGCTCATAAGGTTCCATTATCCGAAACTTCAAAACAAATAAATTCTGAAATCCTTTAAAACAAATTCCCCTTGTAATTCAAATAATAGTTTCTTTCATCTTAAATACCGTAAAAATTATGAAGTCACAAGAAGATAACAATAAATAAAAGAACAGTGTTCGTTATCATTAAAACAAATCACGAACAGTTTTTTGTTATGAACAGATAACAATTGAAGATCGTCTTTTCTGCGTATTTTTTTTTAATTTATTCCATTTAATATTATCAATGAGTACAAACGACAATGAAGCTATTACGGTTGGCGAATGAAGGTCGAAACGACACCAATTAGTTACGATTCAGTCACTTTGAACAGCGTTTAAAGAAGCATATAGAACGAAATGATGTTAGCAATAGAATAAGATTTCTTGAATTTTTTATTGCTACTTTGCCATATCGACGCTTCTGGAACTTCGCAATGTCAAAACAATAAGGTTCTATGGCTATCCCACCTTCTCTCGCTGAATTCTTTTCTTGATAGAAAACAAAAGACGCCTAAGACACGATTTAAACACAAATGAATACTTAAATTGTTAAGTGAATAGTTAAAATGCTGGAGGGGAGCAGACAATGATTGGGACTGTCCAAGTTTTCTTATTTTAAACAAGTAGTAGAATTTACGTGATTCACTGTCAACATTGTTTTTGTTGATGATGTCCCCAAACTTATAGTCCAGGTTCCCTGGTCTATTTTTGTACTTGATTACTATCAAGCTAATTTTTCTTGAGTACTTTTATTTTGATGAGACGCCCAAAAATTTCTTATACCAAACTCTCGATTGTGGTAGCTAACAGAGATAGCAAGGATATAATATGTCGATTTGATGACTCTCAAATATTTATTACTAACTGAATTTTCTTTTGTTATATCTCAAGATAATTATCTAAATTATTTGAAAAAATATTTGTCCTACAAAATCTATGGTTGGATTAAAGAAGTGAAAAAGAAAATTATTTAAATTTAAAAAACATTTTTCCACTGTATCTCAGGTTACAAATAGGAAAACTAAAAAATTACAATTTTTGTCGGACTAGTGATACATACCTGTTTTCTTGTAGGACGTTGTTTCATTTTGGTAAAGAACACACTACCCTATCATATAAAATTTTTGTCCTACAGTTAGTAAAGAGAAAAATGGTCTTGTGGTATTAACAATGTCTGAGCATAGGACCGGGGTAACGTACCACGAAATTTGTAGGACAATTTATCTGTTAAATTATATAAATATTAATTAAGTAAAAAAAAAAATCAGCTGGTTAGTAATCATTTATGATGACCTGGTTATCGATACATGTTGGAAAGAGGGGACTTCTTTAATCCAACCATAGATTTTGTAGGACAAATATTTTTTCAAATAATTTAGATAATTATCTTGAGATATAACAAAAGAAAATTCAGTTAGTAATAAATATTTGAGAGTCATCAAATCGACATATTATATCCTTGCTACCTCTGTTAGCTACCACAATCGAGAGTTTGGTATAGGAAATTTTTGGGCGTCTCATCAAAATAAAAGTACTCAAGAAAAATTAGCTTGATAGTAATCAAGTACAAAAATAGACCAGGGAACCTGGACTATTAATAATGCTTTTAAAAATAGAATTAGTAGCAGCATACTGGAAGTTTATTGAGGCTACCCATAAACGCTCATTGTATTCAATTTAATAATTGCGTGCGTTGTGTAAACGGTGCCAATTATGAACTCAACAACATTTAACGTTGAAATGATTAGGTACCAGAAATAATACTATCTGATTAAAAAATGTATTAAGAGTGTAGTATTTATTAGAAAATAGGAAATATTTAAAACTCAGAAACCCTGCACAATTGGCCATCAAAACATTGACAGTAAGTGCCTTCTGTGGTCGGTACCATCGTCGGTAATAAATTTTAGTAGAAGTGTTCCACCAAAGTTTTGAGGCAATCTAGAGTCCAGACATAGTTCTAAACCGAAGAATGTTTAACTGAATTTTATCCCACAGCTCCGACTCAAGTCTTGAGTTAAAGTAATTAGAAATCTCTGGAATTTATCAAATAATTAACCACTTTAAAAATAAAAACGTGAAAGACAGATGTTGACAAAAAAAATATGATCATACGAGAATGTGTACTCGCACGTGTATATGGAAATGCACATGTGTAACGTTTTGATAACCTTGTTATATTAATGAAATAAAATATAATTATTATACTTGACTCCTTATAAATATGAAATCACAGACATTTATATTTTTCTATCTGACGTAACAAAAACACTTTGTTTCAAATTAGAAATAATCTATTCATCCAAAGATTGATAAACTGATTATTTTCTTGATGTTCAAGACTAAGATATCTTTACTTAATTTAATTCACGATGTGTTCAAGACATGTTGGTATTTTTCCGTTTGTCTCCATACCTATATCTTTCAGTCAAAATACAGCCTTGTAAGTAAGTAGTTAAAAATTATATTTAACTCTAAGTGAAACATTCATGCAAAACATCGTTTAAACCGTGCCGTTGTTGTAATTTTAATTATAACTCACGACATGACTCTAAAACCGATAACACTGTGACTTAAGGAAATAATGCCAATTAGTTCATTTATTAAGTCAAATAACAATTAAAATATAAATTATGTTTTAAATATAACTTTAACTAACCAAGATAGTAACTTAAAAGGTCCTTTGGGAATCTCATCAAATCATCTTAACAGCATTCAGATTCTTTCTTCTCCAAAATTTAAAAAGTAATATTAAGTGGAAGATTCAACTTGCTTCTTAGACAGTAAGAATCCATGAGGCCATAAACTTTCATGACATAAACCTCCTAAGACGCGCTATCTATGGAGTGAATAACTATTACCTATAGACTAGTGTAGGTACCGGCTCTCTCCATAGGATACTTCTTTATTGGACTTTAAAATACAACAACAGTAAGGTTTGAGAAGATGTTATGAAGCCAACATCTGCGTTCTTCTTTCTCACTATATCATTCACAAAGCGACAAGACTTCATCAAAACTTTCTTGATAAAACTTTAGTAATCTCAAATCGTTCCATTCTCGTAACATTATATTTTGATGTACAACTAAAACTTTTCGTATTTGTAGGGAATCCATTGTTGTTTTTGCGATATCCTCTGAAAATTAATGAAACGTGACCACAGAATGGAAGCTTGGATTATATAGAGCCTCCATAGACACAGTAAACAAGACATATTTGTTAGAAGTTATTAAGAAAATATGTGTTTTCTGATAGCGAATAGTGGTCCTATTTGTTGTTATGACTATTTCGAGTTAAGCTATTGTCTAAATGTCTCTCTCATTGGTCATTATTCTATTTTGAGAGTACATAGTTTATTTATAACCTCAAATACTAATAATTTAGGTAATCAAAGGTCCAATCGAGACCCTAGATTTTTATTCGTCTAGTAATTAACTGAACTTGTATCGACTGTCCCTAGATATTGGTTATATCAGAGGGAAATATTCATAAAGAAATACATTCGATGTAAATGCTATAAACCATAGTTCGCACGTTTGTGTTGAATCCAAACAAAAACCTACTCAATACTATGATTAAAACCTTATTATTACAGTATGTTATATCTAGTGTGGGTTGATCTTTACGTTGTTAGCAACCAACATGTTTTGTCATCACGTTAACAGAATATCCAATTTATCTAAAACTTTAATTAATTTCCGACTCGTCACTGTCCCACCCTCAGCTGAAGGCTCGTAGCGACAAACACTAACAGCAAATTAATCAAACGTAAAGGTCGTACAATAACAAGTAGGTACAGTAGATACCTAATTGGTAAAATGATTAACTAAATATGGCCTCACATGCGACCTTACTTAATGATGTACCATTAGGATATTTGACGACAATTGAATTCTGAACATTCGTCCCATTGTAACTTAATAGTTACAATAGTGCTGCTTGAACCTCTTTGTGACGCAGACAAAGCAGCAAAGGGCAAAGCAATTATTATTTCACTCGAGTTTTTTATTTTTTTTTTCAAACCCAAAATTATACATTAATGAGAAGTTACATGATACATTAAGTCGCTCATGACCTGGCTTATGAAGAAATTCAAAAGATAATTAGCCGATAAAAGTAATTCAATAAAATTTTAGTGATACCAAAAATGCTATAAATTGCGAAATTATGTGTTTCGCCATGTGATAAACAAATTTCAAGATGATCTATGGCCCCTGAAAAAACTTTCATAAAAATCAGCTACCAGTTTATAAAACGCCTGTTATATTTTTGTCAGCAATGTGTTCAAAAAATATTTTTGATAATTAACGCAAAAGAACAGAAACAAACTTTGCGTGTTATAAACACATAATTAATGGCTTCTTTAAATAGTTATGTAATAATATTAAAAACGATTTGTTAAACAACAAACTTCAATGTTTTGTTAAAAGCGAGAAGTAAAATAAAAGTAAAACCTATTTAACGTCAGCTATCTGTCACTCTGTTCGGAAACAGTGAAACCGTTTCGAAGATTATCCGAAACAAACAGACTGGCAAAACAATAACGCGAAAAGAACATTGTTTATGTCGTAAAACAAGGCTATTATTGTTTCTTGTTCAAATACAGTACAGATAACCAAAAATTATGCATTAAAATATCGAGATTTTGGATATTAGATAGGCACCTCTAATTTTTTTCACCCAAGGGTGAGGCATGTAAGTTGAACTACACTAAAACCTCCTACTACCATTGTCACTCAAACCGGGCTTAAACCAGAACGCAGGACAGCATTCTTTACGCACCATACTGTAACTTAGACTTTAATGTTGTAAGCACTGTACTGTACAGTAACAACCTATTGCTGCCCACTTTTGGACTCAGATCTACTCAAGAGGGATTAGGCATAGTTCACCATACTTGCCCAATGCGGATTGGGACTATAAGCACTAGAAACTCATTATTAATAAAAAAAAACCATTGTATTGGTAAAAATACTGTAATAAATTCCCTTCAAACTTTGAAGTCATAAAAATTTAAACAGAGTTGCTTGACTTTAAGGGAGTGGTTCTTAAACAAAAGAACATCGAAAACTTTGAACTTCATTACATAACGAAACCATATACATAAAAGACGGAGTTGGTCTGTATGTACGTCACAAAGTCATTTGATGAAAACAAAAGGAGCAACGCAATAACTCAACAGGGGGCGTATTTTGTGACCTCTGTGACCTTGGGCACTCGCTTTGTAGTGTTCATATTTACGAAAAATAAAAGAAATCCTAAAAGCATTTATGGAAAGCTTAATAAAAACAATAATATAAAGGACTGGCTTACCAAGACAGACGTTGACTTATCCCTCTTCAAATAAACGGGATTTTAGACCATAGGTTCTTACAATTTGTCCCATTTAGGAATAGGTTGGACAACCTATTAGTTGGATAATTATAAATTATTATACAGCGTGGTTCTGTAACCAGCTGAAGTGGGGTGAATGACCTGTCTAAATACAACTTAGAACCATTTTTATTTTTCGAATTTTTCAAACTTTTGTAATGGTCGTAAACACATCACGGTTACAGATCCACCCTATTTGAATTCAGTTATACTCATTTGATAATTAGACTTACTTTAAATTTGAAACTACACTTAAGACCTTAAAATAAAAGTAGTTCTAGGTTTTATTTCGACAAGTCATTCACCCCACGTCAGATTGTCCAAAGTTAGAGATCCACCCTGTATAAAGCTAAAGAACTAAAGGACTAATCGTTGTAATCATTGGTCCGATTAAAAAAAATATTTTAGGTTTGGGTAGTCGATTTATTGATGCAAGATAAATATAATGATGTGCCTTACCCTAGGAATAAAACTGCCCCTCTTTGTGGCACAGGGAAAGGGTCAGCTAGTTCAATGATATTTGCGCATCCGTGATTTATTACATTTTCTTAAATGTATAACCTAAATCGTGAGAGATGATATATTCAGACTAACAAAAACATTTTTATTTTTGCAACATTTCGTTTTATTAACCAGGGATTAAAATATCGCGCGTTGTGAAAGTCGGCTAGACGGAAAGGGGCTTACGAAAAGTTGTCACGACACTTTTTTGTTTTAGATGATTATAGCTAGATGGCACTGTGATCAAAATCTTTTAAAACACGTTCTTTATCGCGCGTTACGTTAGGAAAAACAAATTATAAGATAAGTTTTAATCTAAAAAAAACTTCGTTCTATTCGGGTGTCCCATGACACCTCTCAAGTTTTTTTTTTTTAATTATAAAAAGCTTTTTTTTAATTAAATTTCCTTTTCATATAACATACGTGACATCACAAAATGGCAACGTTGTCAAGGTTACAGAGGTCAGAAATACTAATAATGTAATCTAAAGAAAACTTTAAATACAAGCTTTTAAGGTTCTGATTATCATGTATCAGTAGAGTGTTAGCTAAGACAAGTTAAATGAGGCCAAACATGATAGGTCTATCGTATTTAGTACAGGAGTTCTTATGACCACCCTCCGAATCCATCATCAGATCAGCGCTATTTTCAGCGTCATATTATTGCATTGTCACGCGATATACATCTGCGTGCAAAATGTCAAATCTCAATCGTAAACCGGGAAGTTTATCCAATTAAGCTTGCAAGATTCCACCCGAACTTACATAGTTCCATACATATAGGTATCCACGTAATAAGATTATAAAGAAAACCACTGGTGTATGAAAAAACTTGAAATGTTTTTGTGAGCACGTCGTGTTTTATTACTTGAGAGCACTCAGTAGTCAGTACCTTTACGGTTTTATGATTTGTTTATTCCTTAAGAACCTTATTTATAAAAAATAGAATTTCACAGAAATGTAATAACGTAATTAACATGCCAATTTACAAACAACCGATAAAAGGTTTAATTGCGTCCGAATATTCCTGAGATTCTTGGAAATTAACGAACAATTAGGTTTTATATTTCAGTAGTTGAAATGAGGCGAGATAAGTTGAGTTGCAAAACTACTAGATTAAAATATTATAAAACATATATAAAATCTACTTAATAAAAGCTTTGGGTTTAAATTATTATTATTAAGTATACAAGTAGTTATTATTCCCTAGCTGACTGAGGCACCTTTGCCTGTACCATAAAGGGAGGCATTATTTTCGGGTCATTGTTTTAAATCTTGAGTTACATTATTGGAGTTTTAGTACGATTCTCTATTTTTTTGTAAATATAATATAGTCTATAGCCTTCCTCGATAAATAAGTATTCAACACTGAGGAAAAAAACAAAACGAACCACTGTTTCTTGGGTTAATTTGGAGTTTTTTTTTTTATTTATTTATTTAAGGAACACTTAACAACAAACTATATAGGTTAAACCCAGGCTCTCAAACTAGTAGTAAAACTACTGTGCTATGAAAGCCAGTGCTCTCCCCTTAAGTAGGTTACAATATACACTTTATTACACTTTATAATTTAGATCTTACTAAGTGACAATATTTTTTGTTTTTTTTTTATTTTTTGATATAACACTAGAGTAAAAATATAAGAAAAATATAGACAAAATAATAATCTAATCCTCAACAATTCTACTATCATCTTAACAATTATAAACTATAACTAATTAGTATAGTCTAAAAGCCTCTCAGTGCTTTCAGTTAAAAGCAATGAGTTAAAACATCTTGATTTATCATGAAAATTATATAAAGGGTGACTTTACTCTTTGAAACGTGTTGATGGTATCAGAACATCATCTATCAATCTGAGTTTTTGCGAGGTTCCGACACCAACATTAATCTTTTGTTTTGCTGGTACAGCTTCACGGCCAACAAGATAAGAGATACTATAGATTTTTGATGAGCTGAGATTTATTAATTGAAAATCTTAAATAATTTGAGATAACCAATGATGTTAGATTTAAGATTATTTAAGTCTGTGGGTATTTTAAAAATTTCGAATTATGTTTTCAATAGATACTTATATCACCATTAAATCTTGAGATATACATGTCCTTTTTCATTATTATAAAGCCTAAGAGATTAATTTGATCAATTGAACTTGCTATTTTAAGGAAATACTGGTTTGGTTATTGTTTAAAACATAATATCATTTTTTAAAATAGTTAATAAGTCAAATGACGAATTACCCAGGATAAGTAACAACACACTACGACTAATAAGAACCCTAAAATAATTATTCACTCATGCATTATGGTACACAACAACCCTTATTATAACAATGTGCTAAAATGGTAAACCTTCCTATAAATTATAATGGGTCATATGAATGCATGAATACGAATAGAGGAATAAATCAAATCCATCTAAAAAGTTTCACTAAAATGTACGAGATAAAGATCTTGCAACCTGAACTTAATGGCGCTCTTAAGGAAAGTGGTGAAAGAAATAAAAGAAAAGTCACGAAAATAAAATTCTCGTAAATTTTCCTTTACAATCTCTAATAAAAGGGCTGAGATTTTTTTTCCTTGAATTTTTTTTCTTTAGTCTATAAATTATTAGGTAATAAAACTAAAAATAGTCATAAATTAAATAAACAGTGCTTTAGTTTTAAAAATCTATGTTACGTAAACACGCCACAAAATCTCATTTCCACCAGCATTTACATTTATCACGCTCATTTGTAAATCACGAGAAACTTCTAAACCTCTTCCTAGTTATCTTTATTCGCAAAATTCATATATGGAGTAGCTCAACACTATCCCCACATAATAGGGCCTTAAAACCTTCACATTCAAGTAAAATATCTCGAAGCTTTGCGTAATTTTCTTCACGTTGCCCTACGTCACTTCCGCACATTCTCACGTTTTATTCCGTCATGACAATATGATTTTTAGTATAATAGGTGACCGGATATAGAATTTTATTGTTAGAATATTTTCAGCAAATTCAAACATTCAAAATTACCCTTACTTCACTGAATAGTAGCAATTCATATTCTCTTCCGAAGTCCCAATTTCCTCGTTTCGTCAACTAGGTGATGAAATATTGTCATAGCAATAAACATCCTACGTACAAACACAAATACACACAGACCCAATATCTGTATCCAATATTGTGATATGAATTCCTATTTCATTGAAATATCTTATTAACAAAGTCTATATCAGCCTTTTCGAAGCTGGTCTATTTCAAATGATGCTTAATATCTATAGAACATAAAGTTGATATTCCTATAAAATATAAATGTAATTAAATAGACCAAATATTTGAGCAAGCAGACCAAACGAAAGGCCAGCGTAACAAAAATAAACATTATTGCTTAAACTTTGAAAATAATTATGTCCGTAGAAGTGTTTTAGTAGAACACGGAAAATGCTAAGGTCATTTGAAAGACAGATAGTACGTGACTTTGCTCTAATAGTGAATGATTAAGGTCTGTAAATGAGTAATAAGGATGTAGTCTCCGCATTTTGGAAACGAGAAACGAAATTCCAAAGAATATATCAAAAGCTAACGAAGATGTGGTATGGTATTTTTAGGTAGGTAATAAACGGCACACACAATTCAAATCAAATTATTTCATTATATACTTAGTATCAAATAGGTATTTAAAAGAAGGCCCCGCTTTTAACATGTATTTCAATGATATTCTAATATTAAATATATTTTCAGTTTCATCTAAATTCCGTAAACTCCTTAAATTTTGTACATATTATATAACGAAGAAAGCACACAACATAATACCATCAACTCATGAATATGTATTATTCGAAGGGTTGTGTCGCATTTAACGAAATTCATATGGAAATTTTATAGAGTACCTTATCTTATATCATGCATCGACATAATACGAGAATAGCTACTTGATCTTGAAGAATCATTTTATGATGCTATTATGGAATTTAACCGATTTATAATTGGTCGTTCAGTCTGGGAGACTTTTTAAAAAGCGACTTTAGCTCTATTCAATTTAATGCTCAACGCTCATCAAACAACCAACCTGAAAATAACGTGTCATTAATATATTATTAAGTTGCATTTTGAGCCTTAGATGATAGGGCTTAGTGCTTTAAATTAATTAAGAATAATTTCTATGTGCGACGACGGAATAAAACCAGACAGCAAAATTTGATCATCGGTAGATATCATGTGATAGAAGTTACAGCCTATGCCCAAGAATCATGATCAATAGAATTCAAATTTTACCTCTATCCAATATACTAAAAGGTATAAAAACAACACATTTTAAACAACGAAGCTGAAGTTTTAACGTTGACAAATAACTACGAATGGCTGTCCGGGCCATTCCGGGAACTAAAGTAATTTTGGAAAGGGTTGAAACATTTTAATTTGAGGTAAACTGGTAGTTAATGCAGAACAGGTTCATTTGCGGTTTAAATTAAAAAGATACCAGCTTGTGTTTTTATTCTTATTGGTTTTGCTTTGAAATGTTTACATCGACTAAGTACTAAGTTATAATATTAATTTGTAAATTATAAACGTTATTACGGTTTGTTACACTGAAAATGATTTCTTAGAAAGTCAAACTAATATTTTTTCTTATATATTTTTTAGAAAATGACTAAAAGAATCTGAGTCCAACTGCTCGCACGTGTAGACTAAGCTTTGAAGTATAATTATCAATTACACAATTAAGCTTGGACGAGTTTATAAGTGAAAATTGAAAGGACAAAGAAAATGATTTACTCACCGTTTATTAATTTACAGAAATGGACGGTTTAGAAATAGACTTACCTTACTTTGAAGTTCTCAACCTGTTTTATGCTCACTGAATCGAAAACAGAGGTCCTATTGTATGACCAACTTCGCACCCTTTCGATGAAACATTTGGTAGCATATTTGAACATATATAGGTATACTAGCTGCCCCACGCAACTTCGTCTGCGTCGAAAAAAAAAAAAAAATAGGGGTGGACTACCCCTAACATTTAGGGGGATGAAAAATAGATGTTGGCCGATTCTCATAGATACCGGATAAGCACAAAAAATTTCAACAAAATCGGTCAAGCCGTTTCGGAGGAGTTCAAGTTCGAACACCGTGACACGAGAATTTTATATATTAGAAGATAGATGATCAAAGGTAGTAAAACGAGATAACTTTTAAAATTTACAATTACATGTTTAATTTTTAAGTTACAAGATTACATAATATAAAACTTTCACCAGGAAAAATCTATTAAAAAATCATATTTCTATATTTATAAAACCAGTGTTACCAACCCCTTTGAAGTTGGTACAAAAAAGTTCTTATAAAAATATCGTGACTCAAAAGACTGTCGTGTGACACAAAATTTATGACGTCATTTGCGGAGCGGCTACTTAACGAGTAGCTTAGAATGTTTAATAAAAACAAATTACTAAAACAGGATCCTGGCAAGATTCAGACTGTAATGAGTTCTACAAAAATATGAGTAGTTTCTCGTCTCTTGGATTTAATTTACATAGTGGTTGCTTATTCTGAAAACACATGCTTCTACTACAGAATATGTATTGTTTAGAAGTTTATGTGGGAGTGTGTAATCCGTTTTGACAGGTACTGTTGATTCTTTCTCAATTCTAGCGTAATGCTTTTTCAATCTTATTTTATTGTCTCCCGCTTTGCGAGAAGGGAAGTCGAAACACATGTTTTCTTACTCCTTCTATTATCTTCTGATTAAATTCGTTGCGGGGCCCAAGACAAGTTACCTTCCCTCGGGTTCCTGGGCTTCACTGCTCAGAGTCATTACGATGGTCCGCTGTGGATCCTGGCTACACAGGAGTTACAGTGGTGGGAGTGAGAGGTGGGCAAATACCCGAGGTACTATTGATAGTTGATACTAGGATCAACCAATATATTTTATTTTCGAATCTATAATTACATTTTCGTCGCTCATGAGCCTTTGCAATGCTAGAGAATTGAACTGTCATTACACTGCCTCCAGCATTTGTTTGAAACTGGGCTCCTTCAAGTAAGTATGTAAATTTTGAAATTTCGGAATGGAGACATGTGACACTATGACTGTGAATTCATCACAACGATTTGCTTTGTTTCTGAATAGTTATTATGTGCCATTGCCATAATCAAAAGAATTATCTAACTGGGTAGGGCTTGATAATGGTAGTAATTTTTTGAGATGGCTATACCTAATTGTGCTTTCTTTAATGTTCGTAGAAAATCGCGCATTTGACCTTCATAGTGATAATTGGTCATCGTTTTCCATGAAACTCAGTAATACCAGTGAGTTACCAAACGTTAATTCTACTAAATCGCCATTTGAGAAGACTTAATTTAATTCATTCGTGAGTCCAATAATGATGGATTTTTATAATCCATTTGACCTCATTTCAAATTTATAAAGAGCTGAGACGCCGAGGACATTTCATTTTGGATCCGGGATAATAGCCAAATATGATTCCTTATTAAACTGTCATCTGCGCGTTGATTCCAAATAAAATAGATTGATAGTAAATTTCCAAACAGTTTACATCAAAGTCCATTAGCTTAACACAAAAAATATATGAGTTTTCAAACAAAAAGGATCATGATTATCTACTTGTATTTAGGCTTTGAGTATTTGATATTTTTTTCAATAAACAATAGATATAAGTTAAAATACAGGATGTCTGAGAATGTATTAAAAGTCTTCTATAAAACTTCCAACCGCTCACACTCAGCGTCCGAACCCCGGCTGAGGCCAGAACCCAGCACGGGGTTATGAGGGACGGCGCGACGCGTTACGCTATCGGCATTCTTTCCCGTCGCTCCGTCCCCGGACGCCGAACCGGTAGCCGCCGGCGAATACGGCCACCGGCTCTCTCGGTCGGCGGGCTTTCCGAAGCCCGCCAAGATGGGACCGCGTGTCACCCTCCCGCGGAATACCCCGCTGGGTCAGAACCAGCGTGGGTCGGGGAGCGCGGTCTACCATCCCCCGGATGCTCTTACGCTAAGGGCGTGCTGAGCGAGACACGGCACCTTCTTGGGTCCCCGCTCGCACTCACATGCGTTGGGGACCCGACCAATTTATGGGTAGGCATTTGAGGCACGTTAAAAATTTGATATAGACCAACTATGGAATTCTCCTGATATACCCCAACTCTGGAACTGCAAACTAGGCTCTAACCAGACTATGTTATCGTACCTTTTTCTATAGAAACTGTTTGAACTATAAACTTCAAAGCCTTTAATTTCACTAACGCACAATATAACAAAGGAACTAAAAGATTGCAGCCTATAAATCGACCTCGTTAAAGAACGGTGTCAACCTGCTTTAACAAGGTATAAGATACGTGTTTTTCAGTGAATACTCGACTGTAAATAGATTCTATTAAAGTTAACAATAATTATACTATTTTAAGTGTCATCTTTAAATATCTAGTTGCCTTAACTGTTATGTTATTGGAACGAAGTTCCTTATCGCGCGTTTTCAAAGGGGGGCTAGACAGAAAAAAGTTGTCACGACACTTTTTTTGTTTTAGATGATTATCGCTAGATGGCACTGTGATTAAAATCTTTTAAAACAATTCCTTATTCTGTTTTATATGATTAATGCTAGATGGCGCTGTGATCAAAATATTTTATTTAAGTTATAATAATTAGTTAGTTTAAAACGTCTTAGAAGAGAGAGAGACAGACGTTTTACTAATTATTATAACTTAAAAAAATAAAATTTTATTACAATTCCCTCACTAATTAATCGAAAGGAACTTCGTTCCATCCGGGTGTCCCTTGACACCTCTCAAGTTTTTTTTAATTTCAGTTAATCTCCAAAAATGGACTTCATGTTGTAGTAGTTAGATACTGTCTTCCATTGTATTCTACCAAGTAATAAATTATATGTAGATGAAGACTTAAAACAGTTATCCCGTGAAACTAGTATCAAAACAAGAGTATTTAATATATACTTTGTGTTTGAAACTGATTTTCCAATAATGTTCTGTATAGACACTGATTCGATCTACAAACTATTTTAAACATTTATAATATAAAAGTAGCATAGGAAGAACTTTCTAATACATGTAATTCAGACAAACAGTACAGCTAATCAATAAACACATACAAATTCGTTTAGGAAACCTTGAGAAAGCATCCCCCTTTGATAAGGGTATAGTGAAATTTTCTAGCGAACGCCAAGATATATTGGTTTAGGTCGAGGTTTTATTACCAGCGAGAATAAACCAACCGACTTTTTATGGGGGAAGTCATACAATTACATTGTTATTTCCCATTTTTTTCCATGTTAGCTGAAAGAAAATTTTGAAAAGGAGACAAGATTTTAAGAGAGTCTTTAATGTGTTGTAAAGTTGCCTTTCACAGCTTGCTGTCTAAGTTACCTAATCATAAAAGTAATGTATGAAAAACAATATTTAAATTTAAAATTATTACGATTTGCAATTAATATTAACAACAGGTCAAACCGTCTGTTTTGGCAAAGATAAAAACGTAAAAAAAATAATAAAATTCAGACAAAAAAAATATGATGATATGTAACGCTACAGTAAAACCGAAGATGTACGAACAGTAATATAATGCAGTGTGTCTGATCTTGTCGAGAAGACAGTAAATGTCACGATGGATCATGAATAATTGGCTACAAATACGCGAGTATGTTTTCCTCTTGAGCTAGAAACGTTAATTTATTTTAGAATCGGACAATGATCTCTTAAAATCTCGTTTATCTTAATATACGGATGTAATGAAAATTGTTGAAAGTGAAACTATACTATTTTTCATGCAAAGCCCCAAAATTTAGTACAATTTATTTTGGTACATTTCTTTTCGCATGGTGCGTTCTTCATATCAAAATTCTATTAATTCCGCAATTTCTGTTTTTATCTTTGGTAGATAGTCAATCTTTAAACGATACACAAAAAAATAACTAAATATGACCGAATATTTTTTTTTATTTCTATTTAGAGGATTTTCCTTATTTTATGGTGTTTTCTACAGAAGAACAAAACAACAGGTAAGTTACACCAATAGTAACATATAGTAATTTGTAAAACGAAGTCTAATCTGTATACAAAGAGGCCAAAACAAGCTATCATCAGTATTCAGTTCATGCCAAAGGACTGCGCTTGATAAATAGCATTTTCTTGTTTCGTAAGGACTAAATGACTCGCCAAATTATAATAGAAACACGTTTTCTATCACAAGAATAATATTATTGTTTTGTTTGGAAAAATTTCACACTTTTAATTTAATAAACAAAGTTTGACTTATAGGTATCTGCTGGTGATAAACAAATCTATACTCGTTTACATATTTATCATCATCATATTTATTACCAGGTGAAAATCCGAAAACATTAAATAACAATAAAATAACATACACAGCTTATTTTGATTCCTAGGTTGCAAAATTAATGCGTGTTCCGTTATATACTAAACTATACGCGGGGCAGCTGCCCCGCGCAACATCGTCTGCGTTACAAAGGGGTTCGAACAGTACTCGCAATAACGTCGCGTTATTATTTGCGCGGCGCGAAGTGCACATATTCATTGCGTTTTATACTCGTCATAACTTCTAAACGAAAAGTCCGATTGGAATAAAACAAAAAGTTATTTACTTCTACATTAATACTCTTGATAACAAAATACTTAATTTGGATAAGGGTTAATATAACGATACTCATTTAACGTTAAATTCAATTTCGGGACGAAATACTATTTTTATAAACATAAAAGCGATTATTGTGACTAAACTATGATAGATATATGCTGTCGCGGATTTTTTTGTTTGTCTTCAAAAGACCTAAAAACCCGTTGTACATCATTTTGTTCTATCTAATATATAAAATTCTCGTATCACGGTGTTCGAACTTGAACTCCTCCGAAACGGCTTGACGGATTTTGTTGAAATTTTTTGTGCTTATCCGGCATCTATGAGAATCGGCCAACATCTATTTTTCATCCCCCTAAATGTTAGGGGTAGTCCACCCCTAATTTTTTTTTTATTTTTTCGACGCAGACGAAGTTGCGTGGGGCAGCTAGTTGTCAATAGTTTTTGCAGCGTACGCATAAATAGGTTTTCGATTTTTCACCTTTTGTTACATATTCGATATTTTCATGCGGAACCCTAATTATTTGAAAATAAAATATAGCCTATAACCTTCCTCGATAAATGGACTTTCCAACAGTGAAAAAATTTTTGAAATCGGACCAGTAGATCCTGAGATTAGCGCGTTCAAACAAACAAACAAACAAACTCTTCAGCTTTATAATATTAGTATAGATACATTATCTGCCTATGGTCCAAACATTTATCATCAACGACAAAGTAAAAAACACAATAAAAGAAGACCATCAATTTTCTCATTCACAATAAGGGCTCAAAATGTCAATTTAAGCCTCATCTTTTTCACGTACAATTTCCAAATTCACCGACAAATAAACAGAGAAGTCCCAATGCAAACGATCCTTTAAATCCTACTGTACATAAACATTAAAAACACGCCTTAAAGATCACACAAAATGTTCAGTGTCTTTGAATGAAAAATACACATAAAATATTGACAAGAACATGAGCTGTATCATTCCAATATTTAGATTCTTGGAAGCTATTCACTGCTTTATATCGTATGTGAATTCTTCCTGCTCTTCGTATAAGCCAGACATATTAAATTTAGAATTTAACTATTAACGACGTGAAAATAATATTATAATATCTACAAAACTGCACGCATTGAAATTTGATGACTTACTACTATTATACAACCTTCTGATCATGTAATATACCTACCTAAGTATTAAACAAAGAGGATTTTGTTTAAAGGTGATTTGAAAAATAAGTTCATCAACAACAGACAGGCAAAAAACTGGAGTGGTATTTTCGCTCGTACTGTTACTAGAGATAATCTGTCTGTACTGTACCAACCGATTACTGCCCACTGTTGGGTTCAGGTCTTCTCAGAAGAGGGATTAGGCATAGTCCACCACGCTTGCCCAGTGCGGATTGGGAACTTCACATATCTTCAAAGGATTTTTAGAACCCTTTTTCGATATGCAGGTTTCCTCACGATGTTTTCCTTCACCGTTAATCCATAGGCAGACAATGTATATAAGAGATAATCAGGAGCTTTAAAAAGTCCAAAGAATAAAAACTAACAAACACTACATGATCTTAACGAAGCCACATAGTAAACAGAACCATTTCATAACGTAATCACCAATAGTTATGTTGTGTGGTACGTTTATGGCGCTGTAAAACTTTGTGATGCCGTCAGAGGTGACGCGTATACAATTACTTCCACGACTGAGGTTCTAGTTACGGGGCCCAATGTTTTTCACGGAAAAGGGACGAATAGGAAGAACAAAGTAAGTCCATAAATTTTTTATGGTGATTTTATAGTGAGTTATGGTTTTCGAAGTCATCATTTAATGTCTATTAGAAGGTATTATTGTTTGTATATCACATATATTATCAGGAGGAACTTAAACTTATTCCCTATGTGTATTTTTCCACCTCGAGTTTCTTATGAACCAGAGTTATAAAATTTTGGTGTTTTAATTCAATCAAGACTACATCTAGAATACTTACTGAAACAAAAAAAGTCTCCATTGTTTAAAGACTGATAGACCAGAAAACGATATAACCTTCTTTCTCGTGGTAACTATAATTCATCTCAAAAATAACTTGTACCATTTATTTCTTGATTCACAACTCACATTATTATCATGACAATAGACCTCCAATAAATTTATTGTACACTTGATTCGTGTTTGTGCACGTACGAGGCCTTTTGTGATACGCAAATAACATAATTACAATTTATTTATACGTAGATACGCTGACAAAAGAAAACTGCGTAAAACAACACTAACATTGATAAGTTCCTTTTTGTGTTTGTGTAATTAAGACAAAATAATGGTGAATGAAATTAACCTAAATAACCACTTTATGGTCGACTTTCAAAAATAAAATCCGATTCCGTTTCTTGCGAAGTAAATTATCGATTTATGTACGTTATAAAAAAGTAAGAAATAATTTAATACTTATACTAAGTTCATGAATTTCTGAATACACCTGTCTAAAGTTTATATTTACTTTTATTCTATTTAGTAATACATTTTTTCTAATCCCCTAAATATCTGAAAGATGTTCTGTACAATGTTTCGTAAATCCTTGAAGTGCCTGAATTTTATTAATAGTTGTCGTTGCGCTATTCCATACTACAATCAATCTTTGTGACTTCCAATCAATACCATCCTCCATTCTAGCTTAAAATAGCAAAATATTTGAAAACCGGATAGGTAATAAATAGATTATATAATAGAGATTTCAAATCTTTAAACTTTTTGTGTTATGTTCAATTACTAATAATAATTTATAGTACTTACTTACAAATCTTACAATTACTATTACTTAATAATATTTTATCATAAATTAAACATAATAATATCGTAAAACAACACTTAAGATTATAGAATATCAACTTCAGTTACTGAATCATCTTAATCGACATATTAGTTCCCATTGCACAGTTTGAAACTAATAATCTTGATGACCTTACGCCCTTGGACATTTATTAACAACTAAACAGTGCAACTTAATTTCTAGAATTATCAATTCACGTACTGTAATTTTACTACCAAATATCACCTGTAATAAACGCCATGTAATAGAAATGATTTTACAAGGAAATAAATTATTTGCACTATACGTTGAAATTGAATTATCAAACATAGATAAGACATTATTTATGACACAATAATATAAATTACTAAACTAAATCATCTCAATCGGCATAATAGTTCCCATTGCACAGTTTGAAACTAATAATCTTAATGACCTTACGCCCTTGGAAACGCCATTTATTAACAACTAAACACTGCAACTTAATCCCTTTGAGATATTGGTTCAACGTGTCACGTACTGACTATTTACTTGGCAATAATTACTAAAGTATATTACGGTCGTCCTAAGGGACGGAGTCGGTTTAATGGTAAAACATGAGCAATAAGATTTGTGATATTTATTTAAGGGATTTATTTTAGCTAGGACTTACTTATTAGAAAATCTACTTCTCCGCATTCTTCATGTTTTATTTTTTATCAGCATATTTCAGTTATTACGAAGAATATAGAAGAATCCGATCATAGAGATATTTCAAAGATAATTTAATAGATTGTTATAAAATATCCGACATGTTTAATAAATCTTAACATAACGGTTCAAATACTGAAATAATAAGAACGTTCATTGCAAAAATATAATTTACATCAAATGCTACAGATTCAAATGCAGAATTTATCAAAATCACCATCAAAGATTAAAGCATAATCAAAACAAGGATTGCAGATAAGCAAGTTTTAATACAGCTAAAATGTACAATCGAAGGTAATATCAGGCTACTCTACCATTAATCTACTGAACTACTGCAATAAAATCTCAAATTATGGGTCACAATATATCACAGAATATGTCGATTCTTATGGCAGTATTTTATCGACAAATTGCTGTTGGATTTCATCAAAACCGCAATCGAAATGATCCCAATATTAATGATAACAGATATTATTGATTAAGGAAGTGATATACAACAGATCAACTTATAAAGATGAGGGAAGAAATGTGGCAAGGATAAATTATTATTCGAAGTTGATGGGTAAATTTGTAACGGATTCTTTCGGGTTTAATGTAAGGTTAAATCTGGCATTATAATAAAACCAAGATCATAAATACAAGAAGTGTAAACTCGGGAGTTTGGGTAAAACGTTGATTTCGCACGAATTTTTTGTAACTGTTTCGTGTTTTTTTTAAATTATAACTGTAACGGTAATACTTTAGTTGATTGAAGAACTACAAAGAGAGCATAAGAACATAATAATTTGGTTTAAATGATAACAATTTACTCGTAATATATACATATACCTACATAATATATACGTCTGCCTACATGGCAATAAAAAAAAATACCTACCACTACAACCTCCAGGATAATTTTTACCTTTTTTTTCGTAACAAATAAAATATGTCTTTTATACCTAAATAGATGTTAATATAAAATTGATCGTTATATCATAATATAACTGTTGGAAAATTAATCAAATCGTAGTCCATTAATTGGTGTCGGAAGTGACAGCTTCCTGCGAAATATAATTGTGTTTAAACGAGTTTTGAAACAATTAATAAGTACTTTACAAAATTAAATTGCATACGAAGTTTAAACATCAATACAGTGCGGATAATGGAATTAACTTTGAGGTTAAAGCTGTTTTTGAACTGGCTGCTTTACAGGTAAACAACTTAACTAGCTTTACCTAGAAATTCCTCAAAGGCAGCCATAATACTTACTTATGAATTTAAAGACGTAAGAAAAACTATTCACAGCATTATCAATAGATGTTATATGAGACTTTCATGAAAAAGGAAAAGAATTTGATGCCAAGTCCCCACAAGATGGACCAACCGATCTGATTAAGACAGTTCATAAAGTACAAACGGCGCAAGATCAGTCGACTTAGCAAGCCTATGTACTGTACTTTACCAACCCATTACTGACCACTGTTGAGCTCAGGTCTCCTCAGAAGAGGGATTAGGCACAGTCCCACACACAATAGCCTATGTAGATGAGACAATATCTTCATGCTAAAGATAGCAATCAAACACAATAACGTATTTGTGTAATAAGGGTAAAAACTATTTAAAGCATAGCATTGGTAAGTACTGATTCTCTCCTTAAAAACCTTGTTTGCCGTTTGTTTTAAATCAGAATTCAAAATATACACAGTAATTGTAGTATATATTACACTCTCAGACCAATTAACTTTCGCATTTTCTTTATGTCCTCAAACGTCGTTATTCACATCAAAAAATAATAAAATTAATGTCATCATAAGCAATACATGACCGCATATCCCGCTGGTATTTAACCCAAATAATGTCCTTTTCGGTCTAAAAATATACTTTCCTCTTGATCATATAAATAAAACTGACAAGAGAAAAAGGTGTATAATTTACATTAAAAAAAAAAACAATAAATTAAATGCAGCAGTAATTTGAAATTTCTTTGAATTGATTTATTAAACATTTTGTTGGATGATTGCCAACTCAGTTTTGTATTCCAGTAATATTCTCAAGAGTTTATTATGTTTCCTTCCGGCCTTTAATTACGAGTATTTTTGATCCTAGTAATTTGGTATATTGATTTCATCATAAACTTTATACGACACAGCTACAACATGACACAAAAGTAATACGGGTTGTGTATATACATAGATCGGAATAAAAAAAACTTGAGAGGTCACGGGACATCCGGATAGAACGAAGTTCCTTTCGATTAAAACGTATCTCATAAAAATTATTTGCTTTCGTAACGCGCGATAAGGAACGTGTTTTAAAATATTTTGATCACAGCGCCATCTAGCATTAATCATATAAAACAAAATAAAGAATTTGTTTTAAAAGATTTTGATCACAGCGCCATCTAGCGATAATCATCTAAAACAAAAAAGTGTCGTGACAACTTCTCGTCAGATTTTTTTTCGTCTAGCCCCCTTTCACAACGCGCGATAAGGAACTTCGTTCCAAAAAAACCTTGAAGGTTACTTGAACCCTATCGACTATTTATAAACCTAATAAAGTAATAACTAGTATTCAGGGGATTATTTTTTTGTGGATTTTATAATTAGCAAGGCTTCCTAATGTCTTACGTGGGTGAACTGATTTCTGAATTATGAAATTTTGAATGTAAAATCATGAAGGTGATTGCAATCGTCTATTTAAATTTAATCTTTTTTAGTTTTTGTAATTTTAAACCCGACTTTTGTTATAATAATCAAATTAATGTAACAATCTAACCTCGTGCAAATATGAGCTTTTTCTCAGAAACAAACTGATCTTGGATGAAGTAGCGACCTTAATGATTGCAATCTTACTGCGCGATCATAGCTCTAAGATAAAAATGTTCTTAGTAATTATTTAAAATTCTTTAAACAAAACATAACATCTCTGTTGCTTTAAATTTTCTTGAGCATGTTTTCCGATGCCGTTCCATAATACCATTTTTGCTTAGAAAAGTATTTTCCTTTAAATTACAAATTTGTACTTGTTTGTTTACATAAGTCGTGGTGGCCGAGTATAAGTCGTGGTGGCCGAGTATAAGTCATGGTGGCCGAGTGGTCGAGTGGTCGTCCTTCCGTACGGGAGGTCACGGGTTCAAAACCGACCGGCTTGTACCTCTAAATCTAAATGTGAAAAAGATTTATGTGCAATTTTTCACAACACCACTGGCTAAAAACGGTGAAGGAAAACATCGTGAGGAAACCTGCATATCGGAAAAGGGTTCTAAAAATCCTTTGAAGATATGTGAAGTCCCCAATCCGCACTGGGCAAGCGAGGTGGACTATGCCTTATCCCTCTTCTAAGGAGACTTGAGCCCAACAGTGGGCAGTAATGGGTTGGTACAGTACAGTTTACATATGGTTTACATAAATTAAAAAAAAATCTTTATTAATTATTTTCACATTTTGTTGTTCATTAGCTTTATTTTTGTAATCCCGAAATCACTAACTATTATCACTAACTCAAATTCTCGCTCTCTAATTTATTCGAGTAATCATCATCATTTTATGCGAAGTGAAAGTCCCAGAAACCCAAAATTTCTGATCATTAAAGTTCTTTAAATTAAATACAACATAAAACATTTCTATGTAAAAGTCAGATTAGCACCAAACAAAACCAATAACAATAAAAGCTGTAAACGCTACAGATTAATATTCCGTAAGTGTTTTTGTACATTCTTGACACTAAAACGTCGACGCCTACGATTGTTTTACCCTACTAAACTTTTATTATTTCGATAACATTCGACCGGCTTCGTAATCAATGGTTGTTACTTGGCTTCTTATTCATTATGAAGGTTTTTCACTTGTTTACGTTTCGGTGATGGACTTTTCTGAGATTTTCTTCTGGATTCTCTCACAACTAATGATCTGAACATTGTATGTGAATTCGAGTTAACTTTCTTGCAACTTAAAGCGTTTTCAAGTAAAATGAAATTAATGAAAGGATAGCACTTTTGATGTCTCTATAATACAGTAAACTCTCGTTTTCTAGTTTCTCTTTTATCCAAAAAAAAAGTAACTTTTTTTTTCCATGATTGATGTTCAGTAAAACGAAATGCAATTTTGTGATGTGATGAGCAGCACTTGTAACAAGCTATCAATTGTACCAGGAAAGGAAGTATCCAGTCTAATCTTCCCACGTAACACGTCATTCTCTCGCAGACGCCCTCGACTGGTCTTTAGCCTAGCCTCATAGGTGAAAGCCCGTTCATTTCCGCCTACCAAAAAAAAGGTTATATAAAACCTGAGTCATCCTCCATCCGTTATCATTTATCGTTACGTACTACCAGTAATATAATCCTGTGTACGTCACACGAACACGGTCGTCGATCAACTGTGATGACGTATGCTGTATTTGCAACTGTCCACGTGAATATTGTGTGTACGCCACATGAACGATTAATCATTACGTGGATATTTTATTAACATTCATTACAAGCTTAAAAGTAGGCGAAATATTTGGGAACGACAGCTGAGGTGTCTTTTATAGTCTACGCTTAGCTAGCGATGAATCACAATTTCTTGTTCACTCGCTTTTAGTAATCCTAATGATACAGCATTTTTTGAGTACTAGTAAGATGAGCACCTGAGGATTTGAACTTTTGGATTTACAGGAGCTTGGAACTATCTTTGTGCTGTATATATCAATGATTGATGAATATTGAAAGATGTTCTCATTTATTAAACTCCGAACTATCATAAATAACCTAGTTACAGGCACATCATTAAGCTATCTAAAGCTGGATTCTTTAAACTCAGACACGACATTTTTTGTCGTTAGTGCTTTAAATTATAATTTTACTTCCAATACTTGATAAATACCTAGAAGTGCCTTAGTAAACTTACTTTTGTAGATTTTCACTGTATCCCTAATAGGTATTACCAAACTTCAAAAGAAAAGTTGAAACTTTCTTTTGTTTTGAGAGAGCTTTTAATCTATACTAATATTATAAAGCTGAAGAGTTTGTTTGTTTGTTTGAACGCTAATCTCAGAAACTACCGGTCCGATTTCAAAAATTCTTTCACTGTTGGAAAGTCCATTTATCGAGGAAGGTTATATGCTATATTTTATTTTCAAAAAAATTAGGGATCGGCATGAAAATATCGAATTTGTAACAAAATGTGAAAAATCAAAAACCTATTTATGCGTACGCTGCAAAAACTATTGACAATGGAACAAAATGATGTACTACGGGTTTTTAGGTCTTTTGAAGACAAACAAAAAAGTCTGCGACAGCATATATCTAACTATCATAGTTTAGTCACAATAACCGCTTTTATGTTTATAAAAATTAAAAAAATGTCGGAAAAATTCATTTAACGTTAAATGAGTATCGTTATATTAACCCTTATCCAAATTAAGTATTATATTATTAAGAGTATTAATGTAGAAGTAAATTACTTTTTGTTTTATTCCAATCGGACTTTTCGTTTAGAAGTTATCACGAGTATAAAACGCAATTTTATTAATACACCCACAGCGGGCGGCGAAAATAATATCGCGACGACATAACGAGTACTGTTTGAACCCCTTTGTAACGCAGACGAAGTTGCGCGGGTCAGCTAGTAAAATATAAAACATGAAATAAAATAAAACCGTTTAATAAAAGAATATAATCCTAATATAATGATCCGCTTCTTTCTTTATTGAAGAGAATATTACTTCGAAACTTCCAATACATACTTCAGCGGTCTTCTTAGATTTAATAAGAATAGCTTCTCAATATAAAACAAATTGGATAGTGGTCGAGCGCTTCACATTCTAGTCAACATGATATTGGTAAAGTTAGATTTCTTATCATAAAACTTTAGTGCCGGAAACATTTAATATCTCCGTTATTTTTAGTATTCTTTAGATCTACTGATTTCATATTGTATCTACTCCATGAATTATGTTTTACGATCTGAAGACCGAATGTATACTTTTGAGTAGTATAATACATTTGAGTATATTATACTTTTAGTATATTCGCAATATTGTTCTCCAGCTCTTTTACTAACTTTTTTCTAATAAATCAATAGATAATCATCACGTTTTTTAGTTAACTAAAAAAAGTACCTAGTAACTTCGCTTGTGGCGCAGACAAAGTAGTTTATGACATAAATTTATTTCAAATTAATTATACAGATTTATATAATCAAGCTTCTCCATAAAATAATTTAGTAGGTTAATGTATTCCCAGTATTAACGTTGAATGAACGTGAACTTTTGGATTGACTTCAACAGATGACACCGGTTCTATTTTGGAATGTGTTTGTAGGTACAATAATATTATTATGCACATTTGTGTGACACGTACGTGTTTAATCTATTTTAAATCTGCCAAAACTATATACATTTAAGTATATTAGGATCAAGCAGATCACTAGAGTGAGATAATTTCATTTTTTCAACTACCGTAAGTCTTTGTATAGTCGTGGTGGCCGAGTGGTCGAAGCGCGTCCTTCCGAACCGGAGGCCGCGGGTTCAAATCCGGCCGGCTTGTACCTCTAAATCTAAATGTGAAAAAGATTTATGTGCAATTTTTCACAACACCACTGGCTAATAAACGGTGAAGGAAAACATCGTGAGGAAACCTGCATGTCGGAAAAGGGTTCTAAAATCCTTTGAAGATATGTGAAGTCCCCAATCCGTACTGGGCAAGCGTGGTGGACTATGCCTAATCCCTCTTCTGAGGAGACCTGAGCTCAACAGTGGGCAGTAATGGGTTGGTACAGTACAGTACAGTACAGTACAGTAAGTCTTTGTAAAGATTATATACCTGTCGCTCTTAAGTCATTGACTTTTATAGATATGTTTTTAATTATTCATGTAATTATAATGTAAGTTACAGTTACGTAGAATGTACAAAAATATGATTTCGTTATGTTTTATTCAAGTACATATTTTTGACGAACCTACCAAAGTACAGTCACATGAGATATGAAAGAAATGTAGTAAATCCCCTAAACCTACAAAAACATTTTTCTGTCGAATGAACGGTAATTTATCATTGTAATTTCATCAATATGACACTTATTGTATGACCGTATTATTGATGGTTATAACACTGTAAAGAAACAAAGGTTGGTTTTTTTATAAATTTATTGTATCAAAATGATTTCCTACAGTTAAAATAATATAATACCAATAATATTCATCCAAGCTCTGCTACTGCTCTCCAAAAAAACAACTTCAATTCGTAGAATGACCTTGGGACGTAACTTAATGGCAAAACATTACATTGATAAGATTAACTAAAAAATACAGAAGAATTCAGTATCTTCTCCTTTTTGGAAGTCGATCAATTATTAAGATATAGGTACGAACTTAAATAATAGGTACTATTGTCGCATATATCAGATAGGTATAAGGTATTAAAAATCTGTTGTTCAGTCTTTACTGATTTTTAATTAAAGATTACAATGGATAGAAGACTTGATCTATTTCTAAAGATAATTGCTAAAATCCTTGGCAGTGCAAATGACAGCTCATTAGGTTCATCTAAAGATGGATGTAAAATACAAAATAAGAGAGTTCGAGGATCACTAAACTATAGAAAATCTGAACATAATTATGATTAAATAAGTAGTCTTCTCTAATATTTTATTCGAATCTTAATCTAAACTATATCTAACTGAGAAGCCTTACTACATTGTGCGTATTTTTATTTCTACGTTGTATAAATAATTACAGTAAACAGCCAATTAAGTAAGAATGCATACATTACAATCAATAAAACATATCGAAAACGTAATTTAGTTGATGTTAGTTACATTAGCGTGATATTCTACTATCGGCCGATTTATAATATAATCATCTTTAATATAGTCATTCTTCTTTTTGGTACTCCATAAACGGCACAATAAGGAAATGACAATAACGGTTGCCACCAGTACCGGCAACCATATGTATACAGGCACTCCAGAAGGCTTCATAGTCTCTGCATACATCTTCAGCAAAGCGCAAGGCACGTTGTTCCGCTCTTTCAACATTGTCATATTATGCCACAGCACACATTCCTGATCCCTCGTTATATTTATTGGATCTCCAGCATCCTTTGTAAACGGATCAACGTTAATATAAGAAGACTTTATATTCACCATGTGTGTCTCCTGCTTAATCTTCGATTTAACATTTTCCATAAAGCTCGACATCATGAAACAAGGGATAACCGTCTCCTCGAAATGTTTTCTCTCGATAACCTGCAATGAACATTTCTCATCGTCGCGAGCGGCGTAGTACTGGTGCGATTGATGCTCGGTTATCGATCGCCCGAGATTGTAGAGGGCGAGTCCCGTCAGCAAGTCTCCGAAACGGCTACCGGATTCTCTGAATCTGTAGACGTATGTGGGTGGCAGGCCGTGGTAAACAGGGTAAGGGGCCGGCGAAGAGCAATAACGACACGTAAAATGTATCTGGCTGGGTGGATGGTAGGAGTAGTGAGTGTGATGCGCGCTTACGTGATGATGCCCGTTGGTCGAATGTCCGTGCGATTCATCGGTTATCTTCGCGTTAATGTGCACTAAATTGACTAAGAATAGAATGAATAGGGTGTGTAGCTTCATGGTGTGGCGTCAGGGGCGGTTCCCGGCGCGCAACTGCCGTACTCCAGGACATGGGGGTGTGCGACGCCATGACAGACTCGCCGTCGCCGAGTTGGCGCCCGTCGCGTGCACCACAGGGATAGGGGAACTGAGTCAACGTTCACTCACCCGATTCAACCATCAATGTAAAATAAACCCTACCTGTGAAAAATTAAATCCAAAATACATTGTACGAGAACATAGTGTACCTACTACAAATTGACGAAATTTTTAACGAAATCCGAATATAAACAATGCAGTAGGTACTCAATCCGATTTTCTGATTTAGTTAGGAATAGGTATTTATGATTTATATTTTCTCAAAAGAATTTCACTACTAATAATTGAAAATGTCGTCTTTAGTTCGTTTAAAACATCAGTATTCAACAAGATGTTTCCATGAAACTAAAGAATGCATTGCAGAATTCAACATATATATAGATTAGTTTAGTAGCTATTTGCTGCAAAAGAGAACACGTACGCAGTTACAGCAAACGACATCACTAAATCGTAAAAGCTTTTACCACAATAATTCCTTATTACCATCTTAAATAACTCTATAGTACAATCATAGAAGACACCTTATTTTGTTGTTAGACTTAGATATATATTTTTTTTATTGCGTGATAGATCAACGAGCCTACGGCCCACCTGATGGTAAGCGGTTACCGTCGCCCATGAACCTCTGCAATGCCAGGGCAATGAGGGGCCGTTATCTATCGCCTACCGATACAGGACTTTTCTTAAACCTCGTTTAAAGAGGGACATGTCATAGCGCTCCGGCAACACCGCGGATGGGAGTCCATTCCAAATCGGAATGGTACGGGGCAAAAGTAATCTTCTGAAGCGAACCGTGGAAGATCGCAGCGGTTCCAAGTAAAGGTAATGAACCTTGCCCCTGCGGCGTGTAAAACCACTTATCAGGTTTTCAAGACCCTATGGGACTATTACACGAATTTAAAGTGTTCCTTATCTCGTACTAGAAGCCAAAAATGGCAGACATAATGTACGATCTAGATTAACTGCCCTACCATCATTATGTAGATTGCTATACATTCAGACTCACGTGGAGTTAGAAAGTAAAATAAACATTTGGTTTTAATGTGGTGAATCAAATTTTCGAGAAGTTATGGAGAGTTGAATGATCGTTAAAATTATCATTTAGATATACTACCACATCAAAACAGGACACAGTTAAACAATAGCCAATTTTAATGTTCTGGAATTCGCTTAAGTATAACCAAATTTCGAGCGGAACGACGTTTAGATCCTTTTTGGTCTTTCCTTTTCATTAAGCCTATTGCGGAAGCCAAATATGAATATAATAATAACCAAAACAAAGCCATGTTTTAGGGCACGACTTTACTACGTATCTTTAAAAAAACAACTTGAGAGGTATCAAGGGACACCCGGATGGAACGAAGTTCCTTTCGATTAATTAGTGAGAGAATTGTAATAACATTTTATTTTTTAAGTTATAATAATTCTTGGAAAGAGAGAGACAGACGTTTTAAACTAACTAATTATTATAACTTAAATAAAATATTTTGATCACAGCGCCATCTAGCATTAATCATATAAAACAAAATAAGGAATTATTTTAAAAGATTTTAATCACAGCGCCATCTAGCGATAATCACCTTAAACAAAAAAAGTGTCGTGACAACTTTTTCACAAGAATTTCCGTCTAGCCCCCTTTCGATAACGCGCGATAAGGAACTTCGTTCCAAAAACATCTTTGGCAAAAGCACACCCTAATCTTTAAGCAATATGATAAATAAATATAGAAGTGGGATTACAAAAGCGAAATCTATGGAAACAAAAAAAACATCTTACAAAGATTTGACATCAAACAGCTCCCATACAAATATCAACAGTTCCCAGAATTCGAAATGTACGCAGTTCATTGTATTTTATATTGAAATTACAATTTGAAGTGAATTCTTTATTTATCGGATATCAATCAAAATCATTCAAAACCTGAAAGTTATAAATTATGATTTGTATTTATTTAAAAACACGTGGTCAAATTTAGAGAAATATAACGCGATAAATATTACCTAAGGATTCATTTTGCTGAAAACTAGATAATGTCATCGACTTTCTTTGTTTCATACAAAAGAAAGGAAAAGTTAGGATTAAAGCGAGTAACCTCATCCTTAATTCGGGACTTTTATGGAAGTTTTAAGAGAAAAAACATCATTATCACACGTAATTGTTGGTCAACTTAAATAAGCTAACAATACGTGTTTTACAAAAAGAATAAGTAGATTATTTTTTCTATTTCTTATTATTGTAACTCTTTTCATTGACGCTCTATAATCATGCATTATTATACCTCATGAAAAAGATGAGTTAATAAAATTAAAAAAAAACAACCCCTGGTTTCTACTAATGCGTTAGTGTACGAAATAAAACAGGGTACTTTATTAATACCTGACATTTAATAGTTTTTAAGTTTCTCTTATAAGTGAACCATGTAATGTTCTTTTTGAGAAATAAATATTATTTAAACCGAATATTAGTAGTAGTTTAGCAGACATTCGAATTGCAGTTGAATTTCGACCTTGGCAGTTCGTCAGATTCTTCACAAGAATACAAAGTAAATTGTGAGGAATGTGAAGTGTAATAATGAATCTTTGCGGCGTCGCATCTCAGCGCAATAACGTTCTTCCTGCCTGATATCCAGATAGACAATTTCCTGAGCTGGAGAACGATTCTTGGCGCAGTAGATATGATTTGAATTGAAGTTTTAACTTTTTTTAATAGAAAGGAACGAATTTAGTAATCACTTTTCAAGGAAATTGATAGTATTTGATAGTAACAAAATATTACTATTCATTCATTAAATTTGGAGAAAAGTCCTTAAAGTCATAGGTAGCAAGTAGGTCGATCGACTTACGATCAGGTGTTAATTCGTCAACGTACTACGTAAAAAGGATAAAACTTTAGCTTAACCTATTTTTGTTTTTTTGACTTTACTATTATACACTTAATTTTTATTATCTTACTGCAGGCGTAAAAACTAATGTGTTTTTTTTTTTAATTAGGTATTGTCCATGTGCACATACGACATTTCTTTCTAATACATGTTGGTCACAAGATATTGTCTGTTAAACGAGAATCGAGCTCTCATCTCAACTCGGTATTGTCATTGTGATGTTCAACATCTGAGCTAGGATAATATCAACGATACGTGCCTGGTTTCCTTTAGCATTGTTAGAAATAACCTGATAAAGTATTTACCAAGAAAAATACGAATTAGCAATTTACATAAACTTAGTTTTAGAGTTTAGACGATCCCAAGTAAACCAAGATTTTTGAGCGGCAAGCGGTCTCTATTTATCAGCTTGTCCAACGCATGCTCAAAACCTACCTTCTTGGTAGCTTTTTCTTCTCAACTTGCACTATGACGCCTTCTTGTCAGAACAAGCTTACCGCTTCAACGCTTCAGCCCTAAAATTGAGGTCATCTATGACGGAAGATAACGATAATTTTGTTGTTAAATGTCTAAAGACACCTTAAATACAATACTTCATTTTAAGAAACTGTAGGCAAAACAATATTCAAAATTATTTGACTATACAATCTGAAATTCCTAACTATCAAAAGATTAACAACGTAAACTTGCTGGATTGAATTGCACATAGTAACAAACTAAACGTGGGCTCGATTATTGCTACAAAAATACTTTTGTGTAAGGTTGAATTGTCTATAGATCTCCGATACTATTCGTGTATTCAATAAACAAGAGCTATTTAGAAATAGGAACCAGTTATTTATCTTTCTACAGTATCAATTTGCATTGCAGTTGCTTATACTTACTGAAAATTAGAATAAAAAAATATTTTACTGATCATTTAAATGGTTTGAAAGGGATAGTAGTAAGTATCATAGTAAAACTAATTTATGGTTTTCCAAGGTGTTCTTTCCTTAACCCTCTACCTAGTGGCTGTTTTTGTTTAGGAAAACTTTCAAGGGATTTCAAAGGGTTTAAGTTTAAGGATAAATAGGTCAGTTTCAGAAGTAGAAGGGCACAGAGACCTTTAACTAACTCTAATCACGGACACAGAATAGGTAAAATATATAATGTAGTTACTACTATGTATTCGTTACAGGTACATTGTACTTAGTTTGTTGATAATGTCATTTAGATTTATTTATATACTAAAGCCGTACTTGGTAATGTAGCTTTTACGTGTTTAAAAGTTATAAAAACTTGAATCTTTTTGAACACTTGAGTGGACTTTAAATAATTTAGTTTTCCTGGTCCGATATCTTTTTACACTTTGTAAAATCAAATACCTAATAATGTACCTAATTATTGTTTTTACTGGGTTTCTACCGTGTTTTTAATCCGGTTTCCAGGTATATTTATATTGTTTTAACACCCATTCTCAATACAACATACATTAGAATAAAACTAATGGTTTTTCTATTTTCACAGTTGCGCAGAACAAACTGCCATAAATATTTATGCGTGAAATATTTTTATTACAGGAAGATGTTTTTCGTATGCAGTACCATTGCTGAATACGCCTGAGTATTCATTGAGCTTTGGGATTTTTTTTAGTAGATATACTTCCACATCACCTTAATGGTATAAAAAAAACGCGCTCGCTTGTTACCGCTCTAAAACTCTTCTTTATTTTTACTTTCTATAGACAAGTTACAATACATATGTATTTGAAAAAATAATACCTAATTAAATAATGGCGAAGGTCGCCACGTCTCCTCTACTATTTTAAACGGTGACAGTTATTCAAACTGCGATCCAATGTGTCTTTTTTGGAGTGACGAATCATGAATACTAAACCATCTTCCGCGAGCATATTGGTCATTCACCATCTTGTTCGGAGTTCTTGACTTTGGCTAGATAAATGACCGTTTACACGATAGGAATATATTTTAGTAGGTATTTTTTACTTTGAGCTTGATAAAAGTTACTGCATACCTTATGACTCTCGGATATTTAAATAATACTTAACAATGAAATATTAATTTAAATTTCATAATATTCTTTAATTAATGCACATTAATTAAACTGGATGAGACGAGTAGAAGATCGGGCTCAGTAGCGTATTGTGGGAGAGGCCTATGTCCAGCAGTGGACGAGTGTGGGCTGATGATGATGATTATCATTATGATGATGAATGCATATCAGGTACGTCTATGTCTAAATCAACTCAAACTTGAACAATTTAGATAAAGCTAAACACCTAAACCCTGCACCCAAATAGCAAAACAAATACCATACCAAGACTCACAAACAATAGGCTACATATGGTGTAGAACTCAGTAAGAATACCTAGCCACTTACGTTTGCATAGAATAACTGGAGCTACGAGTCTCATTTTTTAAAATAATTGTAACTACTTTCACAAAGTGATACTACCAATACACCCATATAAAGTGACAAAACCAAACACTCTTGATTCTAAATCTTATGAACTCTGCCAACATTTCCTCGTTAACGTTTTAAGGCTTTGATAAGGGTCGTATTGCAGTTTCGTATAACTTACCAGAATTGACGTCGTCTGTAAATTATGAGCGGATATCGAATGTACGAAAAATAATTGGGAAAATTTCGACTGCTGAAGGCTTTTACAAGGACGATCAACTTTTGAGTAGGTATAGCTTTTTTTGCTCTGCAGACATTTCTCGGTTGCAAAGATCGACTTATTCATTTGTTATTTGTTTTTATTTACTTCGGCAATATTAAAAATTATAAAAAGAAGTAATCATTTCGTGAGTAGGTATTGAGTAATATAGGTACAGCGAGTTTATCTGATAGTAGATTTATTTACCACTAACGTCTATTAAAGTTGCGGGAATTGTTCGGTTGGTTACAAAATGTAGTTTGTGTGCCGAATTCTAAGCTGTTATATTTTTTTTTCTGTTACTTTACTCTGTGAATACGCTGAAACTGAAGATCACGCAGAAGAAGGCAACAAGATAGTATGAAGTTTTTATGAAAGTATGACGTATTACAGTATAGAGTCAACAAAAGAATCTTGATTTTGTTTATACTAAATACGTGAAATAAATGCCAAAAATTGTTTGTCTTTACTCTACTTCAATTAAGTATCTAATACAACCATTGGAAATCTAATGAGAGAAAACCCATGAAAATATAACGGAATGTAAAATAAATACAGAAAAAATGTTGTTTGTTGTTCGTGATACATCGTTTACATGTTTTAATTCAAAGTTAGCACAGTTGTTAGCGATTCCAGGAAGGTTTTGGCAAGCATCATCAACGTGCGACACTCATACGTGAATCTATTCGTAAATGTGTCTCGATCGACTTTCAATATTACGTTTATATGTAGGTACATTGAGTTTTATCAATACAAATAAATAAAATTGAAGTGTCTATTACAGTGTTTTAGGTTTTAGGCACTAGATGTGAATGTTAAGTTGTTTTGTTTTTTTTGTCGATTGTGATACTGAATGCGTCCTGTTTCGTGTTTTAGTTAATTATTTTATAGAACAATTTTGCACTTATCTATACTAATATTATAAAGCTGAAGAGTTTGTTTGTTTGTTTGTTTGTTTGAACGCGCTAATCTCAGAAACTACCGGTCCGATTTCAAAAATTCTTTCACTGTTGGAATGTCCATTTATCGAGGAAGGTTATAGGCTATATTTTATTTTGAAAAAAAATAGGGATCCGCATGAAAATATCGAATTTGTAAGCCAAGTGAATAATCGAAAACCTATTTATGCGTACGCTGCAAAAACTATTGACAATAGAACAAAATGATGTACTACGGGTTTTTAGGTCTTTTGAAGACAAACAAAAAAGTCATACGACAGCATATATCTAACTATCATAGTTTAGTCACAACAACTGCTTTTATGTTCAAAAAAAAAAAAAAAATTCGTCCGAAGAATGAATTTAACGTTAAATTAGTATTGTTATATTAATCCTTATCCAAATAAAGTATTTTGTTATCAAGAGTATTGATGTAGAAGTAAATTACTTTTTGTTTTATTCCAATCGGACTTTTCGTTTAGAAGTTATTACGAGTATAAAACTCCCCGGGCCGCGCAAATAATATCGCAACAGCATTAAGAGTACTGTTTGAACCCCTTTGTGACGCAGACGAAGTTGCGAGGGTCATCTAGTAAAAATAATAATAAGCTAAATTTTGTGAGGAGGTTCCTCTCTCTTGAGCCCTGATCACTGATGGTTTGGGTCGTTTATCCCGTCTCCAGTGGCCCTCTGTTTTTTATATTGTATTTTTAAGTTTATTTTTTGTATTTTTTTTTTTAATATAATGTAACAAATGAGCAAATAAATGAATATGGAGCTAAATTTCAAAGACCCAAATAAAAAAACCTATAAACTAACGATGCCTTATGACAACGTAGTCGGCAGTACATTTGTAAAGCCACCTCTTCAGTAATGAAATCTTACAGAAATTAAATTAAACATTGATTAGAAATAGAATTCATTCATTCCATCAGGTGGGCCGTAGGCTCGTTTATCTATCAGGCAAAAAAAAAAAAAATTGTGAAGAAATGAAGTATTAAAGGAATTTATAAACAATTTTACATTACATTAGGAGTACGTAGGTGGTTGCTTAAAACACTTAATACCGCTTTTCATACCCAATTATTTATTATGAAAACCTAATATTTATTTGACTTCGACGTAACTGAGGAATTCAATCGCCCATAGACACTTTATTACCAAAACATTGTTACAGTTTTGATAAATTATGTACGATTTATAGACCAGTACATCTGTGGGTTAGAAAAATAGTTTCTGTAAATAAACAGATGTCAGGTGTAATGGTTTCCTGTACAGTTTGTAATTTATAGCTCACAAGTAGTTAGACGTCGTTGACGATTTTATAGTCGACGTAACGAAACTGTTTATCGTCTACGGTAGGTACTCGGAACTGGTTGGTATAAATTTAGAAATAAGGAGCTTCAACTTTTAATAAAAATCATTTTATTGTAGATCGGCAACAAATAGTTAATTATTCATAAAAAAAAAGTAAAGTAAAAAGTGCTTTATTTTTAGAATCTTTGATGCAAATTATTAATGAGTCCTCCCAGTAAGTAATAATAATACTTGTGGTGGGAATAACTCGCTTCTTCCCTATTGAACAACAACATCTTACAAACTAAGCACAATTTAAATAAAGAAAATAATATTAAAGAGAAAAGTAACTTATTGGTTATAACGTGTGTTTTTAGTTATGTGTGTGCGTGTGTGTGTGTAGTGTGTCGTGAGTGAGTTGTATGTTTAATATTTTATTCATTTCTATTTCAACGATCAAAATTAGCCAAACATAGGTATCTAAGTTCATGTTAAGTGCGTTTTTCATTTTACCGAATTTTAAAACTCTAAGAAACAAGAAAACCACGATATTTTACTGTTTAAGTATTATAGAATCGTGGGCGTAAACATGCTGGCTGGGACTGACAGGAAATTTTCAGACAAAAGAGTCTTTCTTAACTCCAAATTAAAACGAATGACTTCGGCATGATTTTAGCAATAAAAGGGCCAATTTAACACAGCTCATTTGAGTCCGATGGCTGTACTAAAGCGCAGGCGAAAGGGCGTAATAATCTACCACAAGTAAGGGGTGGGCCATATAAAGTTTGCATTTTCCAAAAGTTTGACTGTCATGTTGGCTTTGTGGCATGTTGCGCCATCCTGTTGAAACCAAATGTCGTTCATGTCATACTCTTCAACTTTTGGAAACAAAAATTCGTTGAGCATTGCACGGTAACGCTCGCCATTGACCGTAACGGCGGCTCCTTGCGCATTTTCGAATGATGCCGCCGGACCAATAAATAAATAATGATTGTTTTTATTTATCTTTAGTACGTAGACAACACTGCGTTTTTACACTTTCAACCAAAAAAAAAATCCAATCAGTTCATCCACACAGAGAGACAGGTTTAACAAACACACATCCGTCGTTTTTCAAAAAGTCTCACAAAATATCAGCTATTTTCAAAATAATAACTACATGAATAAGGGAAAAATCCCGCAATTTAATCTGATATACTGGCCGCCTGAGGATCGCTTCGTGAAGGCTGTCGGCAAACAACGACTAATACAAATTGTTTTCCGCTACCAATTCAATTCCATTATGTAATTGGATATTATTAATGATACAGTGAATAGGTTGTGAAGAAAGTAATATTAAACTGTGAGTAAAATTGGAAAATATAGTAGGTATATACCCATATATATGGGAGTTGAAACGTAAGACCGCTGAGGACATGACCCGGCTCGTTGCGTTACGCACTATGGCACTCTTTCCCGTCCCACCCCCAAAATGCAGTACTACATCAATAGCATCATATAATATTTATTACCAGTTTCGAATAAAACCCTAAGCTAAGAAGAAATAACACTCAGTCAGAAAAATGGTTATAAAACTTAAGTTAATAGTTTTTGTTCAAGACTGACAGTTCGAATAAGAAAACTCCTCGGATAAGTGAGTAGATTTATCTACTTGGAAAGAATCTTGTTTCGTTTCTCGCACATTTAAGATTTGTGGTGTGAAAAACGAATCACTGCACACTCCAACATTGTACAATAAACTAAGATTATAGATAATATGAGACTATTTTAGTTTTATTTCGTTTGCAATATGAAATCGATTGAAATAAACACAAGAAAAATATTATTCTAACATCAGTCTTTTACGTAGTATATTTTAAATAGATACTCAACAAAACTGTCATCTAGATTCTAGACATAAAACATGTAGGTGGTCTTGCAATATTCTGACGTAGTAAATGAAAAGTCGATTATCTATAAATAATTGTTTCCATTTAGAAACTATTAGATGTTATTTCTCTTCTTAATGTTTTCAGTTTATTTTACTACGATGTCATGCAGTTATGAATGCATTTATAAAATGTAATTTTTTATCTTATGTTCATAGCTGTCCGATTTCTCCAATGTACCTAATATCTGGTGATTTTATCTGATTACAGATGGACAGACATAGTAACATGATATTCCGACATGACTACTGCCTTATCGTATTGTTCTCAATGAAATAACAACACTGATAAGGTTTAATTGCAGTTGTAACAACAATTTTTTCGTAGTCTGATCAAAGTTCTTTTTACTGAACTGATCCAATATGGAAGTGAATTTCCCTTTTGAGTGAGAAATCGTCGGAAATTTGGTGTCGAGAGTTGGAAGCTCACTGAATATGCGAACTGTTGCTGATACTGATTTATCAGCTAATGGCTGTTTTATGTTTTTGTCGCCGAAATCTGTTTAGTTTTGTACAAAAAAGAAACCTCATACTAGATTCCCCATTTGATAGCATACGAAGTTGTTTTAATTATTAAATAGATTGTGGTTGTATAAATCAAAGCTGCTTTTTATATGTTCCCCCTTTTGTGAAACAACCAACCATTGATACATAATTTTCTTCTTAATTATTATTGAAAACATGTAGACAATTTAAAATTTTATTTTACTATACAAATTTGATTTAAACTCTAGTAGGTATGACTAAGTGAAAATATGGAATACCTTTTTCTACTTGTATGAGTCCAATTCCAATTTAATTTTCAATACAATAAAACCATTAAGTAAATCTTACGTCCGCAACCCGTATAAGATATAGGATGCTATTGTATTTAAATATTAATGTTTATCTGGTTTCATAACAGTTTGAAATGTGACCTCTGCTATTAAATATAATCAATTTTATTTGGTAATCTTATTAAATTGATTATATCGCCTTTTGTGAACATTTTTTTTTTTATATAACTTTTTTCTGTCGTGGACAATAAAGTATTAAATAAATAAAATAAATAAATAAATTATCATGTACTCACCAATAGCAGTCCGTGTGCGAACATTTCTGGAATAGCACATGGGGTGAAGAATCGCCCAATAACGGTCCACAGAAACAGCAACCAAACAGAAGATGCTGATAGTACATAACATTACTAGTAGAGAGACTGTGAAAAGACACGCGTGGAGGTTCCTGGGCAGTCCCACCGAAGCAAGGATTGCAAACGGAATCCCAAGTAACCCCACGAGAAAATCTGCTGCCGCTAAAGACACTATATAATAGTTAGTTCGACGTCGCAGTCTCCTGTCTCGACGAAACACAAACATCACCATAGCATTGCCGATCACAGCCACTAACGCAACTAGAATTTCGAAGGTGGTGTAGGCCGCGTGCAGTTCAGGAGTAGGCGAACGGTGAGGAGCCGACGCAGGTGTCGAAACCATTTCTTCACCCATCTCTACCACTTTAAAGTCAACAGTGCCACTTTGAAAACTCTTTAGCAAGCAGTTCAAACTTTTCCTTCGCGTCAAATTTCATCGCTGTCAGTAAAACTGGGGTCCAATATATTTTTAAATTCATGATGCCACTTTAAAACTGAGATTTAGTACGAGTATTAAGGTTTAAACGACAATGTTATCGGATGTATTCGGATCACGAGCTGCGGCGTGCGATGCGAGCGTGTCCCGTGCCGTCCCATCACTGCGGCCGTGAATTGGCGCGAAACCGCGACTCTGAGCGTCCCGACGCACCTCCTACGCCGACGCGTGCTTAGGACTTGTTGCGTGTTAACAACACACTATGATAATCTTACCCTTGAAGAGGACTAAGCGCTCTTGGTCTAATAACAGTTTGACAATAAAGTTTTAGTATCCGATCCACTAAACACGTTTAGAATTGCTTATTGCCTAGCCGCCCTAGTCACTTACGTAGCCTACTTTAACTTAAAAGAGCAAACTGAGGTGACGTGTTACCACATAGTGAATTTTATATGTAATTTCAAATATTTGCAAAATATTGAGTGGATTTTAACAAAGAGATCGCAACGTACTTTTGATCAGTCTTATTTAAAAAATCTATGCGTGTACGTGCAACAACATTTCATGCTATCAGTAGTGTTTAAAACTTCAGATTTATCAACTCAGCAACGTCTCAATTTAGCTTGACGTGACTTTTACTTCGGTATACCTACGGTACTGAAGCGCAACGGAGTTAATATAATGTGTTAATACATGATTATAACATCAATTTCTTTCCCCTAAGCATCGCGATCAACTTTAAACTTCTGTGTTGATTTGGGTACATGATAATTTCCACTTAGTTTATCAACAAAAATGATTATCTTTTTTGCAAAACGTTGTGCAGTTTTATTTAATGAATAACATTTTGAATGAAGTGGTAGCTCCAATCAAGTACGACAGTTCAGCAGCAGCTGTATAATAATAAAGTGAGAAGTTAAAATATCTCACCTATTTAAAGTGGGTCATACACAGTACAGTAATTTGTAAAATTTGTACCTCAAATCTGAATAAAATATTCGATTGAAAAAAAAGCTTATAGAAAAGTATGGACAACAGAGTATTGACTAACAATCTTACATGTACTCGCCCAATCCAAAAACCCTCGCCACCTACAACACGCGAGAGACAACAGTTTTTCAGGAATTTTAGATGTTCAATATTTTCATGTAACAATATTTTTACTAGTATAATAATGTGACCATCAGTATAACAGTATCATAATATACATTTTTGTCATATTATGTCTTTTAACTTTTACCCTGTATAAATACAATTCTATTGAAAACTGAACAAAAGGACAATTATTGCTTATATTTAGTTTTACTAACATTATTTTTTATTTCTTGATAGATAAACGACCTACGGCCCACCTGATGGTAAGCGGTCACCGTCGCTCGGGAACCTCTGCAATGCCAGGGCAATGAGAGGCTGTTATCTATCGCCTACCGATACAGGACTTTTCTTAAACCGTGTTTAACGAGGGACATGTCATAGCGCTCCGGGAACACCGCGGATAGGAGTCCATTCCAAATTGGAATGGTACGGGGCAAAAATGATCTTCGGAAGCTAACCGTGGAAGATCACAGCGGTTCCAAGTACAGGTGGTGAACATTGCCCCTGCGGCATGTCCACTATTTCAGAAACTAAAGAATGTTATAATTGATAAAACACAATTTTAATAAATATACAATTTACAAGTTATTATATTTCACATCAACACACCATTGTAACACAAATATTGCTTTTAAAATATAATGTATTTAATGATTATTAACATAATTATAACTATTTCCAGTCAGGATGTAACCTACTTACAAAATGTAAAGGTACACCAATATTTAGCAAAGTATTTTTGTCGACTTGATCTAAATTTGGATGTAACGATGTTAAAGCTTCCCAACAAATCTCACTTAATTTCGGAATACATAACCAAACTCTATACAAAATATTATTTCTGCAATTTGCATCTTCTTTCGGTTCTATGCCACCAAAAATATACATACAACCGGCAGAGGTAACTGCAGATGAATGGAAGTATAATGGATGTGGTATCTGTGTTTTTTTCATAAGAGTCCATTGCATATCAGATATATCTAATCTCCATATGTCTTCAAAGACGGCTTGGCCATCTGAACCACCAGCCACAAAAACCTGAACACCATTTGAAGAGTTTATTTGCACTGCACTATGACACTTTCTCGGTAAAGGTGCTAAACTATTTTTGTCACTATGATCAGCTTTAGCAGGTAATATAGTCCACGATTTTGTTTTAAGATCAAAAACTGGTATTTCCATTAATTCAAATGCCAGATCTCCAGTTCCGCCGCCAATAATGTAGAATTTGTCATTGACAAGGGCTATTTCGTGCCTGTATCGTCCTATAGGTTCACCGTCTTCACCGCTTCCAACAAAAATAGGATCCCAAACTAATGTCCTTAAATCTAATCTGAAAATATTATAAACAAAATTTAATTAATTCTGAGTTTTTAAAATCAGTCATATTTTAGTTTAAAACCCCAAAAATATCTCTTGTCTTTGATTTTAATATAGTTTTTGGTTATCCATATTCTTAGCATCATTTGAAACACTTATTTTTCTTTAATTACTTAACTCAGTTAATTATTAACTCTTCTGAACCTACCTAAAAATATCACAGTTGTATGCAAAGCCATTGGTGCCTCCAATAGCATAAAATCCACCGTCATGACACAACACAGATTGTCCGTACTGTCCAGGAGGTTTTGATCCTTGTACATCTAGTATTTGTAATTTAGCCTCTTTTGTTCCAGTTCTCCACACTATAACATCATTACTGCATCTGTTACCGAACGGAGCGCCTGTACCTCCAAAAATCTACAAAGAGAATGCCTTTAGTATCAGTTTTATGAGTGTTAATGTTAAGTTTATGACTAGTATATTGGTAGCAATGTACTGACCATCAAGTATCGTCCGTTAATACACATAGCATTCGAAGCCAATTCGTCAGGCATGTTAGCTACTCCTTTGTGTAGTTTCCACTTTCGAGAAGCTATGCAGAAACTCCATAGCTCTTTGAACAGTGGTCTTGCTGAAGTCCAAGTAGGATTCATCACGTCTACATTTGCTAATGGTAAAAATGGATTATATCCACCAAAACAGTAAATATTCACATCATCGCAGGCTATTCTGTGGCCACTCCTGGGCCTCGGAAAATCGAAACCTCGACACTTCACTTCGGTTACCTTAAAGGGCTCAAAAATATAATCTTTCCGTTGTGATGTCATACTTTTTATATGCACAAGGAGCTTGACTGAAATTTCTCTAGTGAATTTTTATCAAGTCTCCATTCAAAACAGGAAAATTGTAAACATATGAAACATGTGGGGTTAAGGGAAATCTTCTAAAAACATATGTTTGTCAATGTCATCGCTACGATTCTGACAATATCTGTCAGTCGTCAGTTTTGCTGTTTTAAAAAAAGGAAGATAATGATATCTGTGATGATATCTAAGTTAAGGCCATAGAATTATTACCTCCAATAGGTAATAATTCCATGGTTAAGGCATTACTTTAATAACAGCATGGAATTTTTCATTGACACTTTCAGAAAAAAAGAGTAATAATCGAGATATCTCATTCTAAAGAAAAATTCTTCATTAAACAAAAAGGTGACCGCTTACCACCAGATGAGCCGTAGGCTCGTTATCTATTTTGCGATAAAAAAAAGGAATGTTGAAATATTTTCAAAGATTTATAAACTTCACCCAGTAACATAAATAATCAACTGAAAAACTCAACATTTTCAAATTGCACTGGCTGCTGAGAAGCCAGGTGTTCAGGGTTCACAAAAATAAAAAATAAATAGGTAGTACATCAGATTTATTTCCAAACTTGATACATTTTGTATTTGTAATAACACCAAGAGTAAGTTATACATGGATATAAATATTATTCACACGGAGCGCAACTTAAGAAAAAGGTAAAATAAAAATATTTCCTGTCCCCCTCAATAAAGTTTCAACTTCTAACAATAACATTTAACAAGCATTAAAATCTATTATTTCCTAGGCAGATATTTTAAAGACGTCCCAAGCTAATTAATTAAGTTTAAGGAAATTTTATTGTTTGAAGCACTTTGTACTACTGTGTTTCATAAAACTGTCTTTCTCCAACAAAACGAAAGTTATTTCTTATCATGACACTTAACAATTTTTAGTTATCTCCTTTCTTTTAAATATACAAATAACAATCAGATACCATGACTGGATGTTTCTTTAATTTTTGTTGAACTTTCTTAATATTCAACAATTGTTACATTTTCATTTAATAAAACCATGATTGTAAGATGACTTTGTTTGCACAACAACATGCGCATTATAACTAAAACTTCTTGCAGGTAAATAAAAGGTTTTTTTGCAGTTAAGTCATTTTAACATTAACATCTTTTCTAAATCACAAAATTCAAATCCCTAGAAAAGATTTACATCTAATACATATATATAAAATTGTCGTGTCACGGTGTTCGAACTTGAACTCCTCCGAAACGGCTCGACCGATTTTGATGAAATTTTTTGTGCTTATCCGGTACCTATGAGAATCGGCCAACATCTATTTTTCATCCCCTAAATGTTAGGGGTAGACCACCCCTAATTTTTTTTTTCGGCGCAGACGAAGTTGCTCGAGTCAGCTAGTTATTAATAAAAGTAAGGTAACATGAGTTGATGAAATGCAAACTAAACATAATATTTAGTATTTTTCCTTCGTATTTTTTTCGATACTTTTGGAAAATAAATATAAAATATTTAGTTTTCAACTATTACTTCAATTATTATTAAGGAGAGCATAAGCTTTGTAAATAAAGTCTATGACAAATAAAAACAATGTGGAACCAAAGCTTTACTTTTAAAGTAAAAAACTCACTAAAAATCAAAATCATTATACCATCATGAAAGATTTGCAAACGCAAAAATGTTCAAATCAAATTGTTCATAACATAGAATTTGGACTAAAGAGCACATGCTATTTGACGGAGCAGGTCCCAATGCAATATCCAAACAGGATTTTGAATCGCTCTAGTACTTTACTCTGTACTCTAGGCTTTAAGAATTATTGCGACTTATGGCATTGGTTCCCGCTTGTAAAAATGCACATTAAAGTTAATGTTACTAGGCTGTTCGCTGCATGCCCATAGCAAACAGCACCTTTTGTTTGGATTTCTTGTTCTTTTTATTGTTAGGTGCAGGAGTAGCGTGAAGTGCCGCTTCGATGGCGTCGCTGAGACTGAGCGCTCGCGGACCGCTGCCGTCGTCGTCCGGTGGGGGCGGGGGAGGCGCGGATATTGTAGGACGCACACGCCAAGTTCCACTTGTACTGGCCATCTAAAATTAGGCATTTAAAGATAAATACTACTGTTTGAAATACAAATGGTTTTACTATTCTGTGTTCAAATTTCATTTGGATTAGAAAATCCTTATCCTCATCATTCTGACTATAACTTCTAACATTGTTAGTGTGCATTATGAATGCAAAAGTACCTGGAATTAGTTACAGTTTAATTAAGGCAGTCGATTTTTTTTTTTTTTTTTATTGCAAGATAAACGAGCCTACAGCCCACCTGATGGTAAGCGGTCACCGTCGCTCATGAACCTCTGCAATGCCAGTAATTATTTTGCCTCAGCAAAATAATACACTAAATCAGCTGGTGAAACCGAAACTCGAAAGAAGTATCAGCAGATGCATCATCCATAAAAGCTACTAGTCACGATAAAGACTGTTTTGGGCACAGTTTACTGCAACTAAAAACCTATAATTCGTAAACTGCTCTTACTTTAGCAAAGGACGGTCCGGACGACGGTGGTGAACCAACACTAGTAGAAGCCGCAGGTTCAGGTAGCGGCGGATCAAGCCCAGTGCTCGAGAACGACAAGGACGCCGGCGGGAACAGTTCATCCGATGAGAAGTCAGGTTTGGGCGGACCTTCCAGTTGTCGGCGGTAGGCGCGTTCCCGACGACGCTCGTCACGCTCGTGTCGGGCGCGGATACGGGCTCGACGGTATAGTTCCTCTGTACATACAATGAGGAGCAATAAAAACCAACTAAGATACTGGTCATCATCAATATAAAAAGTTTTATATTCACTAGTAATCATGTCTGTGCCTGTAACTGGCATTCCAAGGCAACAGCTAGTGACTATTTGTCTTAAAATGCCAGTGTTTTGCTCTGAGAGCATAGTACAATTTTCGCATCTATCCTATATTTTGAAGAGTAGCATTTAAGAAATAATTAAAATGTAATTGTTTTTTCACTAAACAAAATAGACTTACCAGTGAAATTCTCAAGAGCATTGGCTGTCACATATGGAGGTTGTAATTCCAATTCCACTATATCAACTGAACAGAAGAGAGGTAGATGGGCAGTGTAGGGCATATGCTTCCTTGTCTATAACAAATAATATTAAAATTAATGCTACATTACTAAAAAATATTAGTTCTATGCTGTAAAATATATCAATCTATCTGTATCAGGAAATGAGCAAATTTTATAAAAAAATTGCCAGTATATTTACTGTACTGACCTGTTCAGTTAAGGGCAGTGTCTCACGATGTAAAACTCTGCCTTTTATGATTGTGGGCGCTGCGGCGAGTGCTCCCCAAGACTCGTTCAAAATACGCACGTTCAAGCTGTTTAGAAACACTTGCTGGCCATCTTCAGCTGAAATATTTTTGGTACTTTTAATGCTTTACATTTCAGGTGGAAGCAATGAAACAAGTAATGTGACATATCTAGACCGTGAGATACTACATTACCAAGTTACGATTGTTTAATAATTTCTCTTTATTTTTTTTATTTAACTTTAGAATGGTATAATTACCTTGATAGAAATAAAAGTATTTAGCCTGATTCAACTTGTCAATATCAGTCACATCATTATTGTTCCCAGTATCATCAGTTTCTGATACAAAAATATTGTCAGTTTGTTCTTGAGTTGGCTGTTCAAATTCTTCAGTCAAAGAAAACTCCGGTGCATCTGGATTTAGTTTTGTGTCTTTTAAATCAATATCTGCAACTTGATTCTGAATAATTTCTATAGATGCAGCTCCTTCATCAGTCACATCGAACCAATCTAGTTTATTTTCATTAACTTCTTGTTTTTCATAGACAATTGGTGGAGTTTCATTCTGTTGTTCATCTATTTTTACTTTATGAAGTTGCTGGTTTACGTTTTCTTCCTTTTGATTAAGCATTTGCAATGCCTGTTCTAGATATTGTATTTCAGTTGTATCTATTTCGGCAAATATCTGAGCTTCTATTTCTGTACGCTCTCTTTTTAAAATGTTGTGTACCTGTAAGATTATTACTTTGTTAATTATAAAAATGTCTCTAGCTTGATATTTAAAATCTTTTTTATTTAAAATATAACTGGTATTTTGAGATTTAAAAATTGAATACAGAAAATAATTATGATAGACAAAGTATGTTTCTGTACCAACCCATTACTGCCCTCTGTTGGGCTCAGGTCTCCTCAGAAGAGGGATGTTTACCTGTTCTTTATTTGCAGCAAACATCTTGCAAAATGGTGCACTGTTAATATTTTCCACTGGCAAAATTGGGGCTGGCATAGCGTCAGTGATTTGCCCACGAGGTGGCGCCACTTCCACAGTGGTAGAACCGCGCAAACGACGCACCAAACGCATTGTTACCTGTGTAAAAAAAAAAAAATATTTATTAAAGTTTTTGAAAATCAAAATCTACTTCATGTATGTGCATTATTTGGAGGTTAAACTAACATGTTGCTTACACAGCTGTTTTAAAGTTGAATAAAATTTAACTTGTCGTCTACAATATATGATTGATACAATTCAAATTAAATTTATAACATACTAGTGAATTTAACTGCATTTACTTTTTACTTCCAAGCTTTTATTCCAGCTTCTCAATAATGAAATTGATTGTTTGACATTTCCATGTCATGCATGTAAAATCTTATGCATTAAAAAGATTAAATAATGTTCAGTCTTTCTAAGTAGAGATAATACCACCTAAAATGTAATTTGTGTAATACAAACCTCTTCAGCTGGTGCCTCCCATTGTTGCATTATCGTAGGTTTCATTTCCTTAACATTGAGTGGTGCGGTACAAACGGGGCAAGGTGGCGGTTGTTTCTCATGAGCCGCAGCATAATGCAAGACACACGCCCAGCAGTAAACATGACCGCAAAGGCCTACACGACCAGCAACAGGTGTTCCCAAGCAAATTGGGCATTCAGACTTTCCGGTGCTTCTTACCACCTGATAATACAAATAATTTATTTTCAAACATAGAACATTACATAAGGGGTTCAACAATGGCCCCCGCACTAGGCTAGGCCTGTATCGCGGGAGGCCGTAGGGATTGTACAAATTTAATTAATAATTAAGATTTTTATTTTAAACCCTTATTTTGTTTTGATGTTAGACTCAAATTATTTTATTTATTAGTACTTTTTTTAAGTGACTAATCTGTAAATACAAAGACCATATTGTTTGTGTGATGACTAATTGAAATAAAAAGAGAGACCCACAATATTCAACACTTATAAAGTTAAAGAAACCAATGAGGGCAGAACTGAAATGAAAGTGTTAAGGATAATATCTGTTTATCATTTACTTACAATTTCTTCAATCTCATCCCATTTGATGGGCACGTCAGGATCTAGCAGGTTCATCTTATAATCTCCATCTTCCTTTACCACAAATTGACAACTAAAATAAATTTTGAAGATTTTAATAGATACTAAATCCTAATTTAATTAACATTTAGAAATCTAAATGAAAAAATTAAGCTTTTCCATAATTCTCCTTAATTTAAGTTTTTTTTTTTTAAGTATTGACCAAAGGTAAATGGATAAATCAACTAACATGCAAATAATAACTTACTAAGCTCTTAGATACAAGTCATGGTCGTGTTTGTAAGACACACGTTGGTATTGCCGACGTTGTATCTGAGGTCCTCTTCGTTCATTGCGCTCCGTGTTACCCCTTGAAGGGTACATGAAATTCAGCAAATGGTTGAAATTCTGTTTCTTGCTTCCAGGCACGAATACTGAGCCAATTTCTGGCTCATCATCATCCCCTAGCCTGAAATAAAATAAAATAGTTTCTATACTCACAATTCTCTAATAAGTACAAGTATAGAAAGAATAATAGTATGATAACCTGCCCTAATAAACCAATGAAATTCTATTTAAATAGTTTTTGTACATTTTTTAATTCACTGCTCAATATCCAGTACATACCTCTACAATCTAGAGTAAATTACATGTGTATGACTCATAACTAAATTATAATATATTTCATACCCGGTGTTCTGTGTTCCACCCATTTGCAAACCGGATGTTTCACGAGGACGTGGTCTCCGGTCACCCGGACCCCTGCCTCTTTGAGCTGGTACATTTTTACGGAACGGCTCATTCTTTGGTGCACCACCAGAACCTTCTCGTTTCTTATTGTTGCGTGGCCAAGGTTTGTGTGTCAATTCTAAAAGTAAATTTCATATCACCATTTTATGCAAGTCCAACAAGTTTACAGTATGTTATTCTACGTATTACACATAACAATATTGTTTCGGTCTGTTTGACAGTTTGACGTCTATTACAGCTATTTTGGTGATTGTATTTATTTATGGATGTAAATGTAACCAATCTGAATACTTTTGTTTACTTTTACATCATATTACTTCATTGGTAAACAAATCAGCTGACAACAAGTGCGCAATACAATTCGATGACAGGGTAAAAACAGGTTGATGTCAACATGAGGGAAAATACAATATGAATATGACCTTCAGAACTCACCTGAGTTCTTTTTACAGTCGATGGCTGAAGCCCTCGACTGTGGTTGAGTTGATCGATTTATTTTTTTGTCCATTCTTGATTCCTCCAACATTAACAAATACTGAGCGGGATACTCCGCAAGGAGATAACGATATTACGTACGAGGACGACATTTTAGAAAGCCATGTTTATAATCACAAAACAAAGAAATATATAATTCCTTATGTAATGCAACTCTTTACCTAGTGGTAAATACACAAATAAAGGCTTTGAAACTTAAAAAAGGGAGTGCGATACTCCCTTTCGTCGTGGACGACGATAAACTTGATTTTACTGAAAACTTTTAGCTCGCCACAAATATGGCGACCTACCGGCGCTGCCTGGCCGATTGAATGGAGGCGCACTTCCGGTGAATAGTTTTAGATACATTTTACTAACTCAAATTAATTTAATTACTGTATTTTTATTTCATTTATTCATTGGTTTTTTTGTGTTTCACGATTGTCTAAATACGGGTAAGTTAAGTATCTACAAGTGGGTTCAATATGTTTTTAAAGGAAGCTTTTTTGTCTCCAAGTACAGGAAATTCGTTCCGTTACATATTGATGACTTGTCTATGGAAATGAAAAAATCTCAAGATTCAAAATATTTTCAAAAATATCTACGTGAAACGTTTGTCTTTAAAAATAATTACGTTAAGTATTTACATTAGCATACAATTACTTGGAATGTCTGTCTGTTCAGTTTCAACAATAATGAAAAAATCTAACTATTTTTGGCAGAATGGGTGGTGGTATTTTCTGTGCCTAAAAAAACGAAATAACTTTGGCGCCAAATTTGTACTTGGAATAAATTTTCATTAGATTAGTGCAAACTTTTCTTTTAGTAATTAAACTTACGGGAATTTTGAAATTTATTAAGCTATAAAAATGTCGACCTCAATGGTAATCGCTAATTTACCTACAGAGAAAGCTCATGAACCCAACGAAACGGCTAAACAGCCACGGGTAAGATAAATGTTCTCACTTAAATACTCTTGGTCATAAATATTATTTAAAATAGTCTTTTAACCTTTATCTTAACAATCAACTTATCACAATATGTTTATTGATTTAGGAGCTAACAAACAAAGTACATTTCGGGCGGTCTCATTCTAAGCAAAATGTTCAGCACGTCGACGATGTGCCGCATCAGACTACTAGGTAAGGCAAATTCAGTCTACTTCATGTACAAATCTTATATAATTATCTTTTAAACTGTTACTTTACTTAGATTAGCAAGAAACTGAACCTTCTGCCGTGAACGTAAACGGACCACCTATAATCATTTTCAATCAAAACTTATTTTTTTTCTTTTTTTTAACCATTATTCATATATTTAGTGCCTTTATGGAAGCTCTAAGCCAACCTACAGGGTCGCATCGTCAAAGACTGCTGTGGCTTCAGAAACATCGTACTGTAGGTTTGTGGGTGCAATGTGATGATTGCGATCGTTGGCGTTACCTGTCTAACGCACTTGATAGCAGTGAGCTGCCTCAGAAATGGTATTGCCGGCTACACCCGGGTGGGTATTTATTTATTTTTTTAATATGAGGAAATTAAGAAATGTATTGCTTACTTAACAGTTACTATAAAGTTGCGTGCACATTTAACGCGGTGGAACCTGAATCCATCTCTAGTACATTTTGTATGAACCAATGCATACTACTAACTTAGATGAGCACGACAAGGTTTTGTCAATTTTTAACTTTGTCCTACATTGCTCGAAGACTGAAGCTTGAGACTTTTTTTTTTTTTTTAGTTGGAGGAAATCACCGGATCCCCGCCCGCGGGCGGGATATGTGGGAGTTGAACCGCACTAAAACCTCCAACCGCTCACTCAGCGTCCGAACCCCGGCTGAGGCCAGAACCCAGCACGGGGTTTTGAGGGACGGCACGACGCGTAACGCCCGAGGCACTCTTTCCCGTCGCGCCGCCCCTTGAAGCTTGAGACTTAGAACGAAGGTATATTCCTTGCGTAGGTATTCCAAATTTAACCCTTAAAAACTGCAGCAAAACAGGTCATTTCAAATGGAAACCACGAAATTCAAAAAGTTGCCATTACTTTACCACCTCTTTCAAATATACCACATCTAGCACCTAATTGTACGTTATATTTCTTTTATTATACTAATGACCTATTTACAGACCCAAACTTTGCAAACTGTTCTATACTGGAAGCCCCACTCCGTATACACCAAGAGGAAGATCTAATTCATAGCGTTTACTCAGCCGGGTCCGTTGTATGGGCGAGGTTGGCTGGTTGGCCGTGGTGGCCGGCTATGGTGGACGACTGTCCTGATACAGAACAGTTTTACTGGCTTGACGGCTATTCTGATATACCAGTATGTTTTACTTTTATTAACCAAATGGCAGATACATAGACCGTTAATGTTTTTGGCAAAAGGTTTCGTCCTTAAAAGAGGTTTGAAAAGAGTTATTTCATCTTATATGGAGGCCATATCGCGTCCCTTGAAATTTCAGGGGTCCATGACTTAGGCATGACATAGCTTGTGTAGGACCTATGAGACAGTAAAAAAGTCTTGTGCGTTATCGAACACTTTAGGAGCTCATATATACTCTGCGAAGCGACTTCAGAATTCAATTTTAAGCCACTAAGAGATTTCTCAATTTGACCGGATGTTTTTTTCATCTACCGTTACATTTTCAGTTATAATAATATGTTGTAATCATAGAATATGTTTATGCTATGAATGTTTTATCAATTTCAGACCCACTACAACGTAGTCTTCTTCGATTCAGTCGATGTGACTCGAGCTTGGATTGCACCTGACCAACTTAAGCCCTACACTGTCCTTAAAAATCCTGTAAATCTATCGAACAAAGATAAAAAATACAAAAAACGAATCGACGTCGCAGTTATTCAAGCTAACGAAGCTTCTAAATTATCACTTCTAGACCGTTTAACCAAATATAGTTTCATAAATAGATACAAAGGCACTATTTTGAGCCCTAAGAAACCAAACAAAAGAGACTTAGTCCGTTATCAAAAACGAATGAAAAGGATGTTCAATATCAGTTTTCCTATTGAAAGTTCATCCGAGTCTGACGATGAAGTCATAAACATGAAAGCGAAGAAAGTTCGTAATGCAAAAGTGTATAATAAAGTTAAGGAATTGAATAGTAAGAATATGAAGGAAAATGTAGAAAGTGGTGGACCTGATAGTACCATCGAAGGCGATCCAAAGCAAAATTCAATGGCGGTGCATGTTGGAAGCACGGTGGATTCAATGGCAATGACGATGTCTTTTGATAACGGTATTTTAATTATGTTTCTAGTCGCTAAACCGATTCAGATCATTATTTTTATAAACTGAATTATGAAATTTAACCAGTGATTAAATTATCTGTAAAAAAAATAAGTCTTACCTAATTCATTTTCTCAATTATTTTGATTACAGATACTTCAAAGACGTATGCGCCCGAAACTCAAACGGAGTCGACAGAAGGACAAGACAGCTTATTGTTAAATAATATTTCTGCCAGAATACCATCACCAAGTAGTGATGACTTTGATTTTTAATTTTTGATAAAATGCATTCCATTCATTTTTTTTTTATTTACCTATTCTGTTTTTAAATTTTATTAATTTTAGTAGTGTCGCAAAACATTGAACAGATTTTCTTTGATTTGATTTATAATTAAAGTAATTGTAAAAGTTTTATTTCGTTTATTATTTTCAAATACTTAGTAGTTAGTACCTAATTCTTAGAATAGGCACAAAATTCAACTGAAGACTAGATTAGGCCCTAGTAGTAGGTACTATAATTGAACGGCTTCCAGCTTCATATGTGAATTCCGCTTTAATTTATCCGTCTAGATACAACCAGTCATGTTTGAACAAAAACTAAGTTATTTAAAAGAAAAGACTGTAAATACAAGCTTTTAAGATATCACAGCAATAAAGTGCCAGCTTGTCTTACAAGTAAAACGAGCCTATACAGGAGTTCTTATGGCTACCTTCCGAGTTTATCATCAGATCACCTCTATTGTATCATATTAATGTGTTGTCACGCGATATATACATTAATATGTATGCCAAGTTTTACACCGAAACAGGGATGCGCAGCGGTACGCATTGTCAAAGTATAAATTATTTTTATTACAAAAAATTCAAAAATCAAAACAACCGACTTCCATTTAAATCTCGTCCGATAAAAATTCTCACATTTTTAGACAAAAATTCAAAGTATGTTACTTAACAAAATTAATAGGATCCCATGACGACCATCACCTTTCATCTGACACCAGAATCATTGAAATCGTCCACCCAAACTAGTTGCAAAGGACGAAACATCCTTTTTGAAAACCGATCAAAAAGTGAAAGCAAGAAAGTTTAACTGCAGATTTCTGTAGTTTAAAAAAATATACCTTCCTGCCATACCTTCTGAATAATACTTAGCGAATTAACAATATTTGTTTAGTCAGAATACATGCTTACGTAAACGACTATGTAATCAATGAGGTAATTTGGTAAAAATAAAATGTACACAAAATATTTTTGATCACTTTATTTAAAAATTATCACCACAATTTTACAGTGAAATATTGTCAGTCCTTGCATGTAACAAAAATAAGAAACAATTACAAATTGCTGTTACATGTACATGCTAATTAGTTTACAAAGATCTATCATACAAAAAATGACTTGTATTTAACAAGCTAATAGCATGACACGGGATATTGATGCAAATAATTGTAAGACATAACAGTTACAAAAACTAAATATAAATAATACTTATATTCTGCCTCCAATTTCAATACAAGAATTACAGTATTAACAAAACTCAGTACATGAATGGCTAAAATGTTTAATCACCTAAAGATTTTACTTTAAAGCAAATGATTGAAGGTTTTAATAAGTTAATGTTCATTTGCGACCACCTAATGGAATGGAAAATTTTAGTGTCCGCTACACTGAACACATTGCATGATCCTCCAATCACAGAGGCACTGGGTACATTCGTAGATCACATTTATAAGTCTTCATCTTCCTCAGGAAGAGCAGTATTCTGGGCATCTTGAAGATCCTTCTCGATTTGGTTCTGCCATTGTGGGTCCATTGTGACTTCAGGTGGCAAGAGGGCAGGCATGGCAACAAATTCAAGGTTACCATCACCTATTAATTTCCTAGCTAGCCACAAGAAGGGTTTTTCAAAGTTGTAGTTTGACTTGGCAGAAATGTCGTAGTACTGAAAGAAACAAAAAAAATCTATAACTGATACAGAAAGTTAAGACATGCATTTTATAAGAATGGCTGCACAACTGGTACAACTAAATAAAAACAAATAAATAACTCAATTACAGAATGACACTACACAAAGTTATTTGTTAAAGAGTAATTTGTGAGTCAAGAAAATCATGCATTAGTTAATTCAGTAATGTAAATCTTTGATAAACTAACAAAAATTTAGTATTTACCTGCAGGTTCTTTTTCCTGTGGAATACAATGGTTTTTGCTTTGACCTTTCTGTCTTTGATGTCAACTTTGTTGCCGCATAGAACGATGGGGATTCCTTCACACACACGGACTAAATCTCTGTGCCAGTTAGGTACGTTTTTGTACGTGACTCTTGAGGTTACATCGAACATGATGATAGCACATTGCCCTTGAATATAGTAACCGTCTCGAAGACCGCCAAACTTTTCTTGACCGGCAGTATCCCAAACGTTAAATCGAATCGGCCCGCGGTTCGTGTGGAATACAAGAGGATGTACTTCGACGCCAAGAGTCGCAACGTATTTTTTCTCGAACTCTCCAGTCAAGTGCCGTTTGACAAAGGTTGTTTTACCAGTACCACCGTCTCCTACCAGCACGCATTTGAATGTGGGCATATCATCTGCCATTTCTGCTGTTTTGTTAATTTATTTCTGAAACAATGCGGTAAATCTAAATTAGGATTTAGTCATAGAACTGATGGAATGTTCTATGACGCACAGTTGACAGTTTCTGGGAATTGGTTTTACTTAAATTCTCTTTAGATTAATTAAATTACAACTATTCCTACTTTAACTAAAACACCATGAACACAAATTGAAAACTTGAACGAAACTGACAACTTGAATTTGTTTTAATTTTTCTGCGAATGGCGCTCAATCTGTCTCACAGGAATTTAGCTCGATGGCACCGAACACAAATGTAAAAAGCTCTAAAACTACACTCACAAACTTCCAAATACAAATGTAATATTATTCGTGGCTTCGAATAGAAACAAATTCGCCAATATATTAAAAGTCTTTACCGTGATTGTATAAGTAATTCGAGATTAAACTCGTTCCAAGCTAAAGTCGTTACGGCTCACAATGGCGTCACTTTACTAAACGGAAGAAGACTTGGAAATGACAATCAATGTTGATCAACATTGACATTTGACATTTCTGACAGTTGTAATTTGACAGTCAATACAAATCCTTTTTAAGGTTTTGCCATTACAATAGTTCTGTAAAAAATATTACATCGCTTGTATATGGAAATATGTAAATGAAAATTGCGTTTTTAGTTTTTATCGCAATTAATTTCGTTACATATGTCAATCAAATTTTACGAATTTAAATTTATTTTGTGTCTACAAAAGTCATAGATTTATTTCACTTTTTCAAAAAGTAACGAAGACAATACAAACACGATAAATTTTTTTGAGTATAATCTGTGTTTTTTGGTGCTGTTTTGTCGATAGTGCTTATGACGTCACTGCTATTTCGAAACTGGTACGCCCCCTACAACTCTTCCATATTCAGAGACGGCATGAGACAGGTAGAAGTTCTGCCGTTTCGTATGGTATCGATTTTTTGAGTGAAGTGAACGTAGTTTTCGTGTCCTTTAGTTTAGTGACGTTTGTTAGAAAAATATCTGTGAATGGGATTGTGTAACGAGAAAAAACGTTTACTTGGTGCGTGATTCTCTGTATAGGATGACGAAGGACAGGTTTGCGGCGCTGCAAGCGGTAAGTAGATTTGTAGTTTCTCTGTTCTCGCAAAACTAGGGTCTTGCCGATGACCTCGAATTCATGATGAAATAGCGATGATAAGGCGCCCACTTCGAATGAATCATTCGTTTTATGGTATCCTGCATTGAAAATTATAATAAGTTTAAAAAGACCAAGGATTGGGGGCTCTGTTCTCTGGTCGCCCCACCCCGTACTTGACTTGGATGAATGATAGCTGTCATTCATGCGAAACATTTGTTGCGTTCCTCAATTCTTGTAAGAACCTACTTTGCCTTCATTGTACTATTGTTTTGGAACAAGTAACCTTGTCAAAAACTTTACACATGAATAATCTGATAATAATACATTCATTGTTACAAAATATCCTAATTGTATGGTGCTATTCTTTTAGTTTTGCAAATTTGCATGAAGACCACAAATCATATTAGAATAGTTTTATTTGTAGAATGATATTAGGTTCTTTCAATGAAGTTTTTGGGTAGTAGAGGTAGTTACTATTTTTTATTGTTTAATAAATTTTAATTGACTCTTTCTCTACGATTTTATGCTATTATTTAAGAATAGACTGATGTTAGTTTTAAGCATAAACATAAAATTGAAAATAATTATTTCATTACTTTCAGTAAGTAATCCACAGTAGAATTTAGTAGTAGATCTACACGGAACAAGTCAAATCTCATTTTGTCCGCAATCAAGTATTTATTGAAATCTTGAAAGCTGTATTTTAGTTTCAGTCAATGTTATTTAATATTTCTAAGAATGTCCGCACTACTCTATAGGCTAGTAAAATCATGATAATGTGTCACCTTCTAAATTACTAAATTTGTTATGAGAATTTTCTGTTTACAACTTGCAGTTAATTGAGTCATCAGAAATAATAAATATTAGTCATTGAATAAGGAAAAATAGTTTGCATTCAGTGAAACTACTATTAAATTTAGAAAACTACCCACATTAATTTTTAAATTGGCAAGATTCATTGAATTGAAAATGCAAGGAGAAACTTGAATTCTACGGTTCCACTAAACTGTTTCACAAAAGAGTACTGCTAATTACCAATTTTGAGACATGGTGAATGTTTTATTTGTTTCGGTTCTTTTAACAAAATAAAAATCACTGAACAGATATTTCTTGTAAATATTATGTACAACACATTGTAAAATTCTTCACAATGTTAATACATTGTAGATTTTATCAATATAATATAATTTTTAATTTGCAATTTCTTTTTCAAATATGATTTTTTTTTTGAATTATGTTGAAAACCTTATGGTTTACGTTAAGCAAAAGACTAAATACTATGTAAAAATTATACATATTATACTTGACAATACAAATAATACTTTAAAAAACATGGTGTTCAATGTTATTTTTATCATTGTTATCTCTTATAGAATAATTACATTCCAGTAGATAATTTTATGTAGATTTTGAATTTAAATGTATAATGATAAAAAATGATTAGTTGTTAAATTAGGTTATCAAGAGCAGAGCAATTAGAAAGATTAAATATTTTTTCAAAATAATTTATGTTGTTCTTCCTTCCTCAAATTTAAGTAACTAACTAATATCTACTACTTTGTAATTATTAACTATTTTAATTATCAAAACCAATAATAACAACAAAAACGAAATTAAAACAGTAAACTTTTGCATTGCAATTTACTTTACGTAAATTTCAACGAGAACTCTAAAGAGCCTACAGCCTTCCTCAATATTACAAGTAGCAATTTCCATTACATGTTTTGATGCATTTTCGCACGTATCTCATTTCCTGTAACCTAATTCAAACGTATCAATATTGCTCTGTTCTATTTCGACGTTTCCCTAAGTTCAGAAGATTAACGTTTTATCGACACTTATGTTATGTACTTACGTCTATGTGATGTAGACGCCAAAAACGAGTAAATCCAATTACTGCGCGCAACGTTACTGCGCTTATACTAAGTACTGTATTAAGGCCAATTGATCCGTGTTCGTTTTCTTTAAAATGTTAAGTACTTTTAGGTAAGCGATTATTTGAAATTGCACTTAATGTTATGATTAGCAGGCGAAAGTGTTCAAGACATCACAGCGGATTATGAACAACGGTAACCATTTACCACCAGTCGGGCTATTAGGTTTACCTAAAATATCAATTAAAAATTTCGCTGAATTTCGGTCTTATCCCTATTATTATAAGCCACATTTTTCCTTTCCGCTAAAATGATTTTGAAGAGCATCGAATAGCACCTACCATTAAGCTATGGTAAAATAAATAAATCAAAGTTATCTTTGACTGAAAATGGTCACTAAGTGGCAAAACTCGTTTTCTTTAAAATAAAATATTACCGAATATAAAATTAGCAAACAGATAAAGGAAACTGGATTAAGGGTTTGACCCATGTATTTCTGCACGATCAAGTGTAATGCTCCTACGTGCCTTATCTTAAAATAAGGTCACTATCTACACGAAACGGACTGCACGAGACGGAAAGAATCGCATCAACTTCCGCTTAAGTATTCTGTAGACAAGACAAAGGCGGAGATAGTGTTTTTAATCACCCATCGTTTAGAGATAAAGATTATGTTCCGGATATGACGTACTTATGTGCTTAAAATGTAGGTTTTTCCTTTTCGTAATAAATCCTTTTCGATACTCCTTGCACTTAAAATCGTTTAAAGTAATTTGTATTTAGCTAAAAGATCACATTTTCAGAAATCCTTATTAACTTGTACGCACAGTAATTTCATTTGTTTTCGTGTTATTTAAGTAACAGCTTTTAGTCTAATTTGATTGTTAAGTAAACAAATGCAATTAAAAGTAAATTTGGCTGTCACAGTAACAACTCACAGGTTCATCAAATTATACAAACAAACATTTTAAATTAATACACTCGATTGTTTCAAACAACAAATAAATAATGAAGTAAGGTCGGACTGTCCCATTTTTCTGTTGTAACCGTCAAAAAAAAACAAAGCCAAAAAATTTGGATGTAATTTTGAGCGTCAAATATTTGTGAAACGACGAACCCATAATTTATTAGCATTTAATTTAACCTACCAAGCAACGAACTCAGGCATACCCGACATAACTGTGTCCAAATATTTTTTTGTGAAATTGTATAGAATTTTAATTGTTACTACAGCGTACGTTGAACACTCGCTTTTTGTGTACAGTAAAATTGTTGAGCTAATTAATAATTAGTTAAAAATTTCATTTGCTTCAATCACATTTAAAATAATCGTTGATTTTGTATGCTTTCTTTGTTCATTTCGTCCGAATTCTCTTTAGCCCAGACGAAATGTACTTAATGTTAAAACTTTCAGACCTCATTGGTTAGTTAATTAGTAGACGTGTTAGACTACTTAGTACTACAGTAAGTGAGTTACTTCAGTTGCGAGAGTTGAGTAGTTTATGCGTTATGTTTGAGAAGTATTTCGAAACTAATGCTTGGACAGGTAGTGAATTTTCCATTTCTTTCACAAGCGTATTGTGCTGGATTTTCTTTTGTATTCTATAAAGCAGTTTTTTTTTAATATAATACTAAACAATACACATTATATGAACCTAGTTCACAATATCGTACGTGATAACTTAATGCATAACATTCTCAAACTGTTACGCTATTAGGATCAATGTTAATTAACATTTTTCAAGAGCTCATTAGCGATTCATGGCTAAAATCAAGTGACCTGCAACTCACTTCGATTCACTATAACATTTTACAACATAGTTTCAAGTTCGATTCGAGGCCTCGTCTGTTGGAAAGCGTGACTCCCTCTAGTATCGTAAACGGCAAATAGTAAATAGTCCAAGCACCGATTACACGATTAAATTTGTCCGTGAAAGAATTCCCTTGCAAATAGAATTTTGTATTCGGTATTTATTTGTGTTTGGAATAAAACCGAAACATTTTTGTGATTGCTATAGAGAAGCATCACGGCAACCTCGATGCCAATGAAAATAAAACTTTTTAAAATTTCGACTAAAATAGAAAAGTACCAATTATTCAATATAATTAAGGAAAAAGGAACTACAACTAAGGATGAATGAAAAACTTCATAAATAAATCCAGAAATAAATGAATAATATGCCAATTATTCATGTCATAAAACCGAAACTTTTATCACATCGGTTCTGGGTCGGTAGTTTGTTGTTGATATAAAACAAGTTCTAGTTCATTTGAAGGTTGGTTCAATCTTTATTTCTTGATGAGTAATGCTGTATGAGAATCGCGAAATATAAACATTACACATATATTATTACCACGTCAGTTACTAGAAATTACCTCTGCAAATTGTACATAATTCATACATAGATAAACAACAGAAGTGTAATGTATGTCATACGACATTATAGGTCTGCATATTATACCCACTCCTTTCATGCCACAGAGCATTAAATAAATTATTTGCTCATCAAATTCAACTAACGTTGCTGTAACCGAAACATCTATTACAGTAATATCTCTCACTATTCTCGAATTAAAAATGTGTACGTAAATCCGATAACCGTCGAATGTGATCTCACGCGGTTCACCACGTTAGCAAATGCTGTTATCAGCTGACGAGGGCGGTATCCGGCGTTCGGCCTTCACAAAAACTGACTCATGAACTCAACGCCCGTCAGATTTGCATCATCAATCATTGACTTTGTTTCCTTGTGTGAGGATGCTTAAACAACTTCGATGTGACACTTAATTTATGATTGGCTATTAACAAAAAAAATGCCATTATTGCACTCGACACACGCTTTTTCATCGAGAATCGAGATGTTTCAACACAGCAAAAATTCAGAAATTTTGTGATACACAAAGTGTAAAATAAAATTTTGTTGAAACAGTCATAAAGGTCCCGTGTGTTGTGATAAAAACGGAAGGAAATGTACAAAGTTGACGTGTTTTTTAACGAGGAATTTATTTGTAACCTTGGGTGTAAGTAACGTCACTAGCGTGCAACTTTAAGTGCCGCTGTTTCACGAAACCGTCTCTCAACGTCTACAACCTGCAAGCAGCTGATTCACGCTATGCGTCGTTTTCTATTTTTAGAACTTCTCACGTGATGTCGAATCAATGAAACCGAACTGAATAAGGCAAAGTAAGTTGGAAATTAAGTGAGATCGCCTCGTCATGCAAATTGCAAAAGTAGTTGTGAGAGTTTATTTAATACGTTCTTTAAGTTTGGACCATAATCGTGTTTATTTTTCCCCATCTTTTTAATACTTAGGTTAGGACTCTATAGGCAATATCAACCCAGATTTTGTGCTTGAAAGATGAGCCAGACGCTTGAAATCTATTTTCCTGATAGACAAAGGCGCTTACTCAGACATTAAGTTGTCCATCGATGATCGATCACTCGTATAGAACTAATTGGATTTTCTCCGAATATTCCAGAAGACATTTTCGTACTCTAAAGATTATTGGTATTTTTTTATGTATTTTATACTCCTACACAGTCTGGTGGAAATTAGAAGCGTGACAGATTTAACCCATGAACTTATACAATGAAATATAGATTCGCAGTATCTGAATGTCGTTCGTCTGCGAGCTGTAGCGTTTGTCTGCAGCATGCTAAAATATGTGTTAATGTTGCTGGCGGACATCCAAATAAGGCCTGCCCGTCGATCGAAGCGCCCGACTTGCTACTGTCTGCCAAATGATATCGATTAAATATCAAATTTAGAGCTTGATTTACATGAAGAAAAAAAAATCTCAAACAGTGTTGAGAAGTATTGAAGCGAATTCGATGTACCGAGAAGATAATGATAAAAAATATCATAATTAGTATTTCATTTATAGGATCGTTATCAATAAACAAACACAATCATGGTATATAAATTTAACATATTTTGTATAAATTTAACATTTTTACAATCTTGACAATACATTGAACATATTTTGTGTTTGTATATAAATATCGAAATTTTGATGATACTCATAAACATTGCATTATGCGGTACAAACGAAGTCAACCTTGTTGCTTTAATTTTATCACACTCCAAAAAATATCACACCTTTAAAAATATCTACTACTACTAATACTATTTAAAAATATCTCTATTTAAAAAAGATAAATTATTTCCAATGTGAATGTGTAAAAATAAATATTCCACATTAAAAAAACACAAAGGCAACACGAAGGCAATGAAAAAACGTCCAAATTATCGGTACAACTTATATCGTATATTTTCTTGTCGAAACAAACAAAATTCTTCAGTAAAAGTTTGAAGTGGTTTTTAAAGAAACTGCGGTTAAAACTTTATACTTTTCTTCGAAGTTAGTACAATGGCGTACACACTTAAAGAATCGAACGAAGATTCGTTGAGTTTGGAATAAGCCTAGTCTTATAAAATAGGCATTTGTTTAATTAAGATACAAAATAATTTGTATGATGTTCACGATAAAAGTATTAATTAGCTGTGTGCTTGAAAAAACAACTAGATTTATTAAAATTGTTCATTATCGATTTTAAAGAAAGTAAATTGAGGATTGTTTTTATTCCTGAATTTGTATATGTACCTACAAGTCATTATTTCTACTTTAATTTGATTATCCTAAAATAAGCAGTTCACATATAAAACTCCCGGATAAAAGAATATTCTCAACACAAGAAATGATCTTTAATATTTGTTAAAAAAATATTAAATAATCCCCTTAAATGATAAAGAATTAAAATATCGGACTGATAAGTTTTTTTTAGAATTGGCAACACTATGTTGGCGAAGCGCACTAGCTACAAAAGCTTAGCACGCGATCAATAAATTGAAAAAGCTCTAATTATAACCGGCAGTAATATTAAAGTATACTAGGAATATTGAAACCTAGTTCATTGCTTTGCCATTACTAGATATTTAATAGCAGAGTTTTACCTACCATTAAAACTCATATTATGTCTGGAGCCTTATTCGAGGCCTTTTAAACAATATTGAGATGACATCTTCCGCTTCCGGCCGTATTTTAGTCGTTGTAGCTTCTTTTAATGGCGGAAATGTGTGAATTTCCGCCCCACCATGTTCACCAGGTGAGTTTTGACGGAGCTCTGTTCATTGTGGTCTCAATAGCTTAAACTTATTTCTTATTTATACCGTAACACCAGGCAGAGATTAAAGTGAGGCCTCGAATAAGGCTCCAGACATAATATGAGTTTTAATGGTAGGTAAAACTCTGCTATTATGTCCTTCCGCCGTTATTCGAGGCCTTTTAAACAATATTGAGACATTGTTTGTTATCGCCTGGTGAACCAGACGCCAATGTGACTAATTAATATATAACATAATTTATTAAAGTAGAAAATTAAACAAATAAAGTAAAGAAAAATAAATCTACATTATTAATTCTAATGATGATTCATGTACTTAATAATTGTTTTTATACATCAAATCATTACCTATTATTATTTTCATTTTAATCACATAAACTGCTGCCTTATTTATAAAAAATCAATAGTATTGCATAAGTTCAATATCAACATATTATTATGGTAATTACAAGTAACTTATTTATGTAAATCTATGACTATTGTCATCTGACAGGTTCGAATACTCTTCCTAACGAAAGGTAGCTGGATCTGGCAGTAGGAACTGGTATCACTTCTTTCTTATAATATTTTGAAAATGTATTCTCTGACCTCCAATTACCTCTGGCTAGTATTTTATCTACAGGTTCTTTGTCTAACCAACCCCTAGATGCTACAGCTGATCTCACGCTTCCAGGGGTTGCATCGACACCAGCATCATTTAAAACAGATTTTACCCAGCCTGCGATTACAGTTCGAGAAGCAGCTTTAGCCGGTCCTCGAGCAGTTACAAATAAATTGCACACCTCACCTTCCCTGCGTTTAGTTGCACCCATCTGTACCAACTTTCTGACCCATAAGACGGGATCTATCATTTGATTATCGCTATTAGAATATAATTTCCATCCAGACTGAGTGTATGTTGCTGAATCTGTTTTGGATCCGTATAAGGGCCAGAAAGTAATAGTATTCGCTTCAACATCATCTTTGTAATAGTCATTTGACACGCTCAAAAGCGTGAGATCATGTACTCTACGTCCCGAACAAAGAAGTAATAAAATTGCGCACTGTCGAGAAACTTCCCACAAGTTTAGGTCTTCCACCGGTCTATTTGATAACCAAGATATCACAAGGTCAATGTCCCAAATTTTGGTATTCGATATGGACCTTGCAGTGCCGTTTGCGATGGATTTTAATATCTGCTTAACTAAAACATGTGAGCTAAGCTGGCAGTTATCTTTAGTGGAACACAAAGTCGACACGACAGATTTATGAACCAGAATAGTTCTGTAAGCTAGATTCTCTTTTAAGTAAAGATCAGCCAAAAATTGAGCGAGTTCTGAGCCGGACGGGTTCGTAGGAATAACATTAGTGTCTTGACACCATTTAATCCACCGTGCCCACGCAGGTTTGTAAGTTTTAATAGTGGATTCACGCCATCCACTACGTAACAAAGTCTTTTGTTGCGAAGACCATGATTTTATGTCATCCGTCCACCCCCACATTTCCAAATTTCGATCGTCAGATGGCAAACATTTGGAGGAGGGCCGGTTGCCAGATCGATCAGTTTGGTTTCTAGTTTGTTGATAGTGAAGGGCGGGGCTGTGGCACGCGACTTGAGGTCCGCTCTCCAAAATGCCTGAGGCCATCTCGGAGCTACAATCAGGTATGTCCCTATTGCGCGATTGAGGTGCATGAGCACTCTCGGTATTAAGTTCGGTGGGGGGAATATCCACGCCAGTTTGAACTTCCATTCCCAAGCGAACGCATTGTGCCTCCACGCTGCGCGATCCGTCTGGTCGAGGCTGACATACCTTGGTACAACATGCGCTCGGCTCGAGGCAAAGAGATCTACTTCCGGAACTCCCCATTTTTGAAATACAATCTCTGTCAATGAAGGGTGTAGGTGCCACTCTGGAAGCGTACATTTCCGAGAAAGGCGATCGGCTACAGTGTTGTATTTTCCCGGAATGTGGTGTGCCAACAGGTGAATATCGTACCGATCTAAGATCTCGAATATCTGATAGGTCAGGTTCATTAGCGGTGCCGATCGACTTCCTCCTTCGTTTCTTAAATATGCGACTACTGCTTTGTTGTCGCACTGAAGCAGTACAGATGTATGACTCAGAGAAAGACCGAAATCGAGTAAACATTTCAGTATTGTGAGCATTTCTTTTTGATTCGAATGAATGGATTCTTCCTCGCTCAACCAGTTGCCCTGTATCTTTATGCCGTCTAACTCCGCTCCCCATCCAGAATCGGCTGCATCCGTGGTGAGAAAGTGAGTTAATAGCGGAGGGTGAAGTCGAGAAGATTTCACACAACTTTGACTCCACCACACAAGTTCGTTGATTACCTGAGGTGAGAGAAGGTATCTCTTGCTGGGATCGCTCTGAAGTAGGCTGTTGCAGTGAGACAGCAGGTGGCGGAAATTCAGGCGTCCTTGTGGCACGGCTAATCGAGCAAAGTTTAATGTTCCTACCAGACTTTGAACTTCGCGCAGTGTTGCTTTCCGTTTCTGAATTATGTTGGCTAACGTGTCGCGTAAGGCTAAAATCTTCTTTTCCGGCAAGGTTTTCTTGTTCTCCCATGTATTCCAAACCAGACCTAGATATTCCAATGTTTTTTGAGGGACTAGAACAGATTTGGAAGTATTGATGACCCAACCTAACTCTTGAAACGTCCTGATCACTATTTGAGTTTGTTCTATCAGTTTGAACCTGTCCTGACACGCTATAAGGTAATCGTCGAGGAACACCGCGATGCGAATCCCTTTCTCTCTCAGAATTTCTGCTGTCCAATTTGAGAGAGACGCGAATATTTTTGGGGCGGATGCCAGACCGAACGGTAAAGAGGTCATTTGTAAGAGTTGACCTCTGTACAAAAGTCTGAGGAAACAGCGATGGGAAGGTGAGATCGGAACGTGACAGTACGCTTGGGAAAGATCGATTTACACCATCCAATCCTGCGGTTGTAAAAAATCGGGTATACGATGAACCGATATGAGTCTGAATTTGGTTATTTTCAGAAATTGATTCAGTCTCTTTAGGTTGAAAATTGGACGTACTGAGCCGTCGCTTTTCGGAGTTAAGAACAGAGTGGATATAAAACTTGGTGTTTCTGGGGCATGCTCTAGAATTCCCTCTATCAGCAAATTGTGTATTGTTCGATCCATTTCGAGACAAGGAACAGTTCGTAAGCGGTCGCTGGTGAGACTCGGTAGAACAAGCGGTGGTTGCGCTTGAAATGGGATTTTGTACCCCGTTATCACTTTTAGTAGTGAGGTTGGTGCCCCGAATCGTGTCCATGTCTCCACGAACATCGCTAACCTGCCCCCTCGAAACGGTAGATTTATGTCAAAATTTTTTGCTATCTCTCCCCCTACTACGCGACGTACTGTTGTGACTATTGGACGGTCCTTGTTGTTTAAATTTTCTTTGATTGGCCGGGGTTGGGTGACCTGTATTATACGACTGTGGTCGGTATTGTGGCCGAAAAAACGAAGGATTTCCAGAGTATGCCGGAAACTCACCGTTAAATGTATACTGTCTCATGCCTTGAGGGCAGTGATATCGCAGATTAGACGGTGCTGTGAAGCGACCGGTCTGATGGTAACTACTAGTACTAGGTCTAGGTTGCGCAGCCTGAGACCCTGGTGCCACTCTCTTCTCTTGCGCAGAGAAGGAGGGTTTCGAAAAAATTTTTGTAATACCTCCATTAATTTTTAAAAATTCAGAAAATCCTTCTTTGTTAAAAAGGTGATCACATGATGGGGGTATCTTTTTCAGTGCAGTTTTCAAAAACCTATCCTTTACTAAATTTATGAATGTATCCCTCCTTTGCTCGATAATATCGGCCCTGCGGCCACATACTAATTGCAGACAATCTAGGGAAATTTTTTGAAAGTCACCTTCAAACATATTTCTAATTTTTTCAATTAAAGAATCTTTGTCAATAGTGCTACTATCGTGAACCCACTGCATTAAATCAGATACCCCCGTTTTTATAAATTATTATAAATTCAAATAAATAAATTTATTATAAATTTATATTATAATTCCACGAACCCCGGCCGCGCATTATATAATTTCTGAATTTCAGAATAACGAACGTTTGCCCAATTTTCAGAATTAAAATGTTGTAATGAGTCTAACACTCGCAAATGTTCGGAAGAAGCATTTGGAATTGTGGGTAGTTTGAGGTTAGTAGATAAATCAAAATCAAATTTTAGGGCCGGCTCGGCGGGCACCTCGTTATTAGACGCGACCGGTTGAGTCGAAGCCACGTTATTAGCCTGTCCCGGCGAGGCATAGTACTCGGGGTCATACGGGTACCATCCCTGTGAGGTGTAGGCACTACGCGCTAAAAAGTTCTGTATTTCACTTACTTGTTCAGCAAGGTGTTCCAGTACCTTACTCTTTTTTCGAATTCCCCTTTCCTTGTGCGCCCGCTTACGTTTGCGGTGCTTTTGCGGTACTTCCTCCTCGCTGGATGATGAGGAGTCAGATGACACCGATTCGTGCACATTTTCACTACTTTCCGACATTATGTATTCTGAGACTCACTATTTCACTAAATCACACTCACTTATAACAGAAAACGCCTAATATAGAAACTACAAATATAACTAATAACTAACTTGCAAATAAAACTAAAACTTTCCGAACGCTAACAGCGTTAGAACTACAAGTAAACGGCCCGAAAGTTAAGACGCCAATGAACAGAGCTCCGTCAAAACTCACCTGGTGAACATGGTGGGGCGGAAATTCACACATTTCCGCCATTAAAAGAAGCTACAACGACTAAAATACGGCCGGAAGCGGAAGATGTCATCTCAATATTGTTTAAAAGGCCTCGAATAACGGCGGAAGGACATAATAAATAATAATTCGCATCGGGAATTTAGGTATGTTGAAATTTAGAGACCTCACTCAGAAACTGTCCTGCAAATTAAAAGCCTATTTAGAGCATTGATGGCTTTTCTGGTTATTTAATATCGTTATTTACTACTTCCATTCAATAACCGAAAATAACAATACCAAAATCAAGTTAATGTAACTTTACGAATAGGTCGATGTATCTATTGTCAGCCAATTGTTAATGGTTCTCCAGTTAATTTACGTATAACAATAAAGCAGATACAACGTGATAATAGTTTGGTACACGCAATATACTCCAGTAATTTTGTGTAAACAGAGTTCGCCCTTCCTCGGGGATTTCGCTGGCAGATCGTGACATTGTAACACGGGTCGAATGCGAAAACAAGGTACGCTTGTTACATTGTTATCGTTCAAATTATCCTACAAGCTTTGGATAATGGTGCCATTGTCAATATCTTTACTTATAAAGCCGACGAGGATTCTTTATCGGTTGAACGTGCCAATCTTCAGAAGTAGATAGTCGACAATTATTTAAGAGTTAGATTTGGCGAGAAAGGCGTTGGAGGAGGAATTAGTTGACAGGATAAAGGGTCAAAGAACTTGCTTAAGAAAAAAGTTTATTTTTAATTATTGTACCTATGATGCATCTGCATAGATGCAACGAGTAAAAAGCAACTTGAAATTACTAGTGAAAATATTTTTCCACTCAAAAGGTCAATTGACTTGACAGAATTCCAAGAAAAGAACAGATATCGTAATGGACCCCTTTGTGTTAGAACATGTACTATCGTTCGATGACAATAAGGATTCGTCATTAGGGTCGGCTGAATTTCGAGGATATTTAGAAAGGAGATGCGGGGTGCCTGTGCCCGGCCCATTTGTCGCAGGTGATAAACTAGTTCGGTTATCGTTGTGATCGTGTAACGCGGGACCCTCGTGACAGACCTCGTTATTTATTCACTACCTTCACTGCCTGGGTTTGATTTTCTTCAGTAGAAATTTGAGCTACGCTTTTGGCCACACGATTATTCTTGTGGTACGTTTGGTTGATGTAATGTAGGTTAGTATTCATATTATGTTACAATTCTTACTGTGAATTGTGTGGCAGGAACATTAAAAAAAACATTAACTAAAACTTATCTTTAACCCTTATATAATTCTGAAAATGTAAAAGTAAAAAAGGCACGCCATTGTGAAGGTGAAATTTAACCACAATAATTGAAGCAATTTAAATTTGACATTCAATTAAGAAGTGTTTAGTTTCATTGCAATATCAGTTGCAAATTCGGCCAGGCCGATCCGGGGTGGTTCGAAAGTGTCAAGGCAGGCCGTAGCGGGGCGGAGGGAGGTTCGTTACGTAAAGTCTGCGGCGGAGCTACTAGCCTACTGGATACGGCTGTCAATGCCCACCGTAGCGCCTATTGTATAAGCTCACACGGTCGCTTGCATTCAGTTTCAGCTTCTACCAGACAACCCTTTTGTCATCGAGGGTACAAAATTTGAACAGCATTACGTTGCATGGAATATGCACGAAACTGAATTTGACCAAATATAAAATTAAAAGTAATGCTCTAGACATTAGATTTACACAATTCTACTGAAGTTTATTGGATTCTTAAAATAAAAAAAATATGTTTTATAAGCACCTGTCTAACAGCCAAAAAAGAATCAGCAAGTAAAGCAATCGACAATGTAACGTAACCAAGGACATGCGTAATCCCATCTTCGTAGATGAAGCTTTATGTGTGAATGTTTATCTCGGAGTACAGAGAAAACGAGAACTTTTGCTCCAGAGCTAACAATGGTAGCGCAATGCTACTTTAGGGAATAATCTTCGAGTTCAAGGTTTTGGGATCGTAAATTACCGTGCGCCGACGTAAGCGGGCGAACCAGCCCTGGTCCCCTTCAAGGGTTTATTGCCAGTCGCCTGTAAACTCTGGAAAACCACGGCTTTTGATGTTGTTTCTTTCACGCTACTAATTAATAAATATAAAAGTTTCGAGGGAAATTTTAATTAACGTTAGTTCTCGTTACTTTTAAAGTTGCTAACTAAAAACTTAAATTAAAAAGTGCACGAGTGTGCTTGATATAGACTACCAAAAATATAATAGAAAGACTGAAAGTATGATAAGTGTAAAATATAATTATGTTTAAACATTTTTAGTTTATTTTAGAGAATCTGTTAAACCTGGAATAAATTTAAGTACCTACCGCAGATTTTATTATTCACAAGTACCTAATTATCCTCCGTAATTGGAGTTAGATCATGAAATACAAAAGGTTGTAAAAGTTTTACTATTAAAAGTTATTTTATTAATGAGCTATCAATTTGCACAATGGTATCGATAATGGACTAAGTTTGTGTTTAATGGAATCGTTTACTTTTTACACATTTTCCTTTTGGTCGTCCATCTATCAAATAGGTTTAATCGTTTTCAATTGGCGATCGGTTACTATACGGTCGGTACTATATCAGGATACTTAACATCCAAATCAGTAGTATATAATGTGTATAAGCTCCTACTCTTTGTATAGGATTGTAGATTTTGTAAAAGATAAAGGACTTTTTTCAAGACGTTGCTGAGAGCATAGAAGAGGATTCTATGAGAGACTTTCAAACATCTCTTGGAAATTGAATAGTTGCAATATCTAGACAATAAAGAGCTAAAACGTGATGCGAGCCTTTTTAAAATTTTCTTTCCTCATCCAGTTAAAAAAATGAATATCAAAACAAAAATACACTCCTAATAATAAATTCGCCATGTTTCGTGATCGTACCTACAGAAAAACCTTGTGAAGCACAATCCGTTTAACCCGTCCACAAAAGAATTTTCCATATTTAATCGAATGACGTTTCATGGACCAGAAAATTTTGTAATCTACGACTGCTTTATCCCAACTCTGGCCCACGCTCGTTTAGTTGTGAAGCTATAATTATGTGCCGAGATTTAGGGATGGTATGGCGCAATAATCTGACCCAGTTCTCTAATAGTCCCGACCTCCATCCCTATAATAATACGTCGAAGTGATTTCGTAATTTCTTTATGGACTATAATAGTCACCCTTGACAGCGAAATGTTCGAGAATTAGAATTCTCAGCTAAGAAAGCTGACGAATCTGTATTTGTGAAAACTGTAAATGACAGAGTTTATCCCAAATGAAATTATATTAAAGAGTGAGAATAAATAAAAACATTGATTGATTCATGCATTTTCAACGGATTCTTACCACGATATTTAATTAATTGAGTTGTCTCGATATTTCAACGTTGTTGCAACGTCAGGATCACGAGAAGACTGGAACTCGAACTCACTTCTCGACACACCACACTCACTGAGTTCGAGTTCCAGTGGTACGACCCAAAAGCGAACGAGAAAGAGGGTAGACAGATTTGTTTGCTCTTAAATCGACCCGCAGTATCCAGTCTTCTCGTGATCATGACGTTTGCAACAACGTTGAAATATCGAGACAACTCAATTAATTAAATATCGTGGTAAGAATCCATTGAAAATGCATGAAAGTATTATAGAAAACCGCGAGTGTCTGAATAAGTTTATTGATTGATTCACTTCTGAGATACTGAATGAGATGCCACTCATTATAATAAGATGCAAAAAAAACAAGAGTTAGATGTAGTAAGATATTATGTATACCTAATGTAAGCATAACGAATCATTTGAGAAAGGATATGATTCTTACACCAGGTAATTTTAATTTACATACAATAACAAAAATGCGCTTGAAGGTCACGTTTTACAATTATGTAGGTAATTCAACTATTTAAATGAATAGTATATACATATAATTGCCGTGAGTTTTTCTAACGTGAAACAGCCATTGTCGACAAACGATACTAAGATGACACAGTAAGTTTTGGCGAAAACATTAAAAACGAGAGTGAACTAGTTTTGGCCGAAACGATTTCTACGCCGAAATGAAATCGAAATCCAATCTATTCACAGGAGTTGTTTCCAAAGCTACAATATATTTGGAGTATGTTTGACATGCGAACGGCTTATGATCGGCTTGATCCACGGTCGCGGTCAAACAATTAAATTGAAACATACGTTTTGGGTTTAAAGTCTTGTGTGTACCCGAATTTCGTAGCCGGGCAAAAAGGGTACCCCTTTGGCTTCTCGGTTTAATTAAACCCGGCTAAATTATAAACGTGAGCGAACGTTTTCAGCTTGTTTAAAATTTAAGGGTCTTTTATTGAAAGGGAACGAATAGCTGTTGAATACGTTACATTTTATAGATAAGACCCAAAATTATCCGTCTAATTACTAAATACTTTGCGATTTTGCGGAATAGTAGTGGAATAAAGATATGAACTAGCTCTAATGAAATGACATGCATACTTAAAACCCTTCAGATTTACCATAGTGACCTGCGTACTGGCCGCCGGTGTTGAATACATCAAACCATAAAGTAGGTCAGCTCCAAACCACCGCATTGCGTGTTAATACGAAAAAAAATCTCAAAAAGATGTGCTACCGGTAGGTTCAGATAAAATGTTTTTGCTAAGGTACACATAATTTATTTCTTGCCGTTCGTTTCGCCTTTAGGAGATAAAAAAAATGTACGAGAAAATGAGGAAAATGTAGTGCAGGGATCGTTTCACCTGTGCCTGATCGAGCCTCGATTGAAATACGTGACGTGCCTAAGTGTATAGTTTGAAAATGCGCTTCAAATCACTAAAATAGCTCGAGTCGCATTCGAGAGCTAGTCAACTATCGGGTCTAGGCATTCGTTTCATTTATATCGTTTCGTATATTGATGCTAGACCTATACTGACGTTCTTCACACAAGTAGGTTCGTCGTCAATAGACTGAAACATATTGAAAAGTTTTCAACGAAAATAGAGTGATTTATCATCGCTTGCAATGCAATTCTTTGTTCATATTTTTTTTATGAAATCCACTACAGTTTCAATTACTAACTGAACATTGTATTTTCAAGTAATTGGAATAAGTTCCGACTACAAGCGATTCGTCTTAGGTACTTCAAATAATGAAATATCAAATATTTGCTTTGCTAGCCTTCGTTTCAGTCAACAACCAAAATAAACATTGTTACTAAGGAATATTCGGTTAACTAAATAAGTAAATTAAATGACTCGCAAGCTGGCTCCCTTTGTCTAGTCGACTTGTCCGTGACCGTCTAGCTTTGAAATTAACAAGCCGACTAGATACAGGCGTAGTTTCCAAGCAGATTGGATGAACCCTTTATAGACCAGACTGGCTGTGGTGAATCAGCCAGATTACCTTTTTATAACAACACCCTTCTTTTTACGGACATGTTTCAGATACTTTTTATAACTTTTAATAACGTATTCCTAAACATGCAGTGATTTTGAATGCTTCTTAGAAGTGGACTGGTGATGATAAATCGAATTTTATGACTCATATCAAAAGATCGTAGTTGATTTCCTGAGCATTCATGTCCTTTGTAAAATAATTTTCTTAATTGTTTAACCGCCGGAAAACACAGTTAATGATTTTTAATTGGCAAGGTCATGAGAACCCGCTAAATGCAGGCAACACAGAACATGATGATAATGGATCGCATCCAATTGGTTAATGATTTTAAATCTACTAGGACGAATGTAACAGTTTCCATTTTAACTTGTGCGTAATAAATAGTGTCATTGTTAGATAAATTTACCCACAGTCGAACTGTATAGCATCATGTAACGTTATGATATTACGTTATCTTATATCTGGTGACATTATCTGATATCAGACATGAGACGGTTTTATCATACCCAATAAACATTTGAAAATATCAAAACTTGAACAAACAGTTTGAGATGTTTTCGGAATGAGAGACCTGATTTCGAAAGAATACATTCAAGAAGTGGTAAAGGCACATCACAGAGCAATTGCCTTAATGCAGCTAAGTGATTGCCATACTGAGAACTATTAATGTATCAAGTTCATCGCAAATACAATAGAAGCATTTTATAACCACAAAAGCAAAGATATTTACTGACTAGGTGACCCGCGCAACTTCGTCTGCGTTACAAAGGGGTTCAAAAATTGTAGCCTATGTGTTATTCTGATGTATAAGCTGTATTGTGGTAAAGTTTCATTCAAATCCGTTCAGTAGTTTTTACGTGAAAGAGTAACAAACATACATCCATACATCCATACATACAAACTTTCGCCTTTATAATATTATTATGATCTATCAAATCATCCATCACTCTGGAAAATCGTCGAGAACGCCTACGATATTCAATTTTAGATGAAAGCTTTCTAAATACACAACAAGGAGAACTGCATTGAATAGAAAAATCTTTATTGTTTTGTAAAATAATAAAGATTTTCTCAGAGATTTCGATGCAATTTCCGACCTACCTACATGACAAACGATGGACAACGTCAATAAATTCTCTTGTAGGACAATTCGAAAGGCTCTCGAGCTCTCGAAAATTTATTACACAAACAGCTCGTGTCGTTCCTGCACGATTAAGTTAAATCAGTATAACTGAGGGGGAGAGCGAGATCCTAATAAACTGTTGGGTAATTTCATTTCGACATTCCCGTTGAAGCTTATTCGGAGCTGAATTGATTTATGAAAATATATTTCGAAAACGACTCTTTATTCATAACTTTATTGATTAACATCGTAGGTACAGTCTAGCAATTTCTATTACCGTGCAATATTTTCAGTTTTCACCCACATTATTTTTAACTGTTCATTACTAAAAGAAATGTTTTTATTAATCATACATTATCTCTCTATTTTTAAGTTAAACTAGATAGCATCTCAAAGTCAGTATACCTATACTAATAATGATTATCGGATTCTGTAATCTGTAGGTGTTTCTTTGAATGATTGCACGTGTTGCTTTCAGACGACTGTCCCTGTATACGAAAGGTCAGCTATAAATACTTCTAGTAGTTCTAGTCATAAATAGTCCTACAGATATCGTTGTTTGCGGTATTCGCCCACTGTTTGTTTGTTTTCTAATGCATAAAATCACTCTCGTTTGTAAAACGGCTTTTCTTTGATTATATCGTGAAGTCTTTGAAGTTATCTGATTGCGTAAATCAATTACCCAATTAAAACGTGCCGCGTCGCTGTCTACATTTTAATTAATGTTGATTTGTTAATGAATCATGATTTTTATATGAAATTATCATTCCGTATTTTTCTGTCAGTTGAATGAACGGTTTCCTGTGTGGACATAACAGTACATCCATTTGATTTCACTGTTATTACAAAATCTTTATGCTTGGATTACCAAATTTTAAAACAATCTCAATTCGGTATGTTCTTGACTGAAAATCCCGGTAATCGTGGACATCAACATTCGGATTTTCAAGAACGATCTATATCATTTTGCGTGCAACTAACTGATCATCCCGTTATCGATGATCCCTGGCTCTGATCCCAGCTTGAACTTCGGTCGAGAGTTCAACGAAAGGGCGTTTAGTCGGCTTGACTCCTTCATACAATACCGCCCACGTGTTCAGTACCGCCCCCGACAGCTCCGAGGCTTCCTCCAGCTTGCAAACTTTGATAATAGTTATGAAATCGATCTCATCGCTATGGGTTTCCCTCATTTCAGTAATTTGTTTGTATATTTAGAGCATGAAGGTAGGTTGGTATTACAACTTGTATTGCATGAGTCAGTAACTTTGATTTGAATGTGGAGGTAGTTTCCTAATCTTGCAAAATATAATATTTCTTCATACGCGAACCCAAGTGTGATTCCAGGTTAGGAAGTATTTCGTAGTTAAATATATTAGTTCCTCTAGATAATAATAAATTATTTTTATTGTATACTCAAACTTATGTTAGCCTAGACAAATCTAAAGTGAGACATGAATATTTAAGTATCTCTTCAATTGAACTTTATCGAAATTCCGTACTTTTATGAATCGACAGCGGACAGAATGTTAACAATCGTATTTTATTGCGAACGTTGCATCGTTTCGATCGTTTGGACGTTGGGGAAAATTGAAAAATGACAGTTTATTACCCGATAACCGTGTCGGAACTGCCTTCTGTGACGATATCTGTAATTGAAGCATTAATAATTGCATTTCGCGATCGATAACGATGCGGGCTTGATTAGACTGCAGTTAATGATTAAAAGTTGGAACATTCTTCACGGTTTATTGAGGCATTATAAAATTAACTGATGTAGCTAATTTATCATCTTAGACATAGTACAAGTTAAAATTAAATTGTTACGTGTTTCTTGTTAAGTTTAATGTTATTTCTAAACTCGCCAGTTCCAGTTAAACGAGTTCAAAAGCGGCTTAAGGAAAGTCCTCAAAGGTTTCAGGTCGTATCAGTAGCGGCCCTTCAGTGTCATCTGAAATTGCAGAGGTCCATGAGCGACTGTAACAAAAAATAAGAAACTGTGTTGTATCATTTTGTGATATGTTTGTAATTTTTATCATTTCCATTCCTTGTTTAATTTCAATTACCTTTAATGTGATACGAAAAAACAACGTTAATTTAGAAATGCATGTTGTTTTTTTCCTAAAACATCACATAAATGATGTGTTCGAGCACATCCCGTACCGTGTATCTTCTGGGAAGGGCCTTTGTGGGTGAACCGGCGGCCCTGTATCCGTATAAATTGAATAATAGCTGGCTCGCCACAACTAAGTGGATTTTCCTTTGCCTTGCGTATCTGCGAGGTATTCCCCCTCGATTTTATGAAAGCCTAGAAAGCCTTTTGATAATGCATATCTAGTTATTACGGAGAATGTAAAAATAAAAATACGTACAGACATTCTCTTTATACAGGGTGTTATAATCCGATGAAACAATATTTTCACAGCAAATAGTATACTTGATGTAGAAGCCATCCACCAACTTTGGGTTTTCTAGGCATAATATATCATAAGTTATAACTTATCAAAACTAGTATAAATTTTCTATTAGTAGGTGATTATTATAGTACAGAACTCTAAAATTGCGATCGGATGCGCCTGTGTGCGTGAAAATAGCATATAGATATAGTACGCTAAATGTAGGTCACAGTAGGGTTGTCAAAAATAATACAAAAAAATATTTTTTCAACTTTGTATGGGAAAATAAAGTAACTATCTCAGTTTCAAAAGTATGTGTATATGATTTGAAATGAGATATAGATTAAGCCCTTAAAGTATTGTTTCACCGGGCAACAACACCCTGTATATACCTGATACCTATTATACCTACCTATCTATTATACGCTGTAAAAGAGACGTCTGCTTTAGCTTTAACTGACCTTTCTCAAAAAATTCTAAATGAACTTTTAAACTTTATCGAAATTACGAACTCCCACACTTACTTATAATCAGATTTCTTATATAAATATTTTGATAGATCACAGAATGTTTTAATTGCCGCCCTTTAGAGAGCAGGAGATCAAACGCCTACAGAGGTTTTAAAGTTTAAAGCCCACGTGGTATTTTGAAACCTAAAATAAACAAATTGAAATGTTTTGTTACAGGCGCAAAGCGACGACGATGATGTCGGTCCCGACGATGTCAACGTCGCCGTCGAAGGTGGCTTCATGGATGAGTTCTTCAGTGAGGTAAGACTTACGATACCTATATTCAAAGAATAATTGATTTGGTAGGTTGTGATTTCACAATGTGACAGAGCATAGGTCCGTAATGGAAGATTACTACTTACTACCTATACTTTACCTAGCAAATGATCGTTAACTCGACGACCAGCAAAGGCAATAGATAAATAAGTTTTTAAAACGGATCTAACCGATTTGCGAGTCGAATTGCAACTTTACTGAAAATCGAACATTCATAGCGCATTACTAAATATTTTTGTTATCGGGAAAACCGAATCTACGTCATCGTTCCTTGTTTATGTGGTAAGGGAAAAACACACAAAGTACGAGTATAACAAAGAACAGAGTTTGCTCAAAATTTCCCAGAGAGTTCCAAAAGCTTATAAATCTTGACGAATACGAGCATGTTTTTATATTTTTCGATAATGCCAATTTCTTTATGCATAAAACTGCTCATTAAATAAATTATAAACAGGATGAAAGAACTGAAAAAAAAAGACAAGATAAAACATTACAGCGTTGGCACCTTATTTAAAATTCAACAAAATAAAATATTCCGTAAGGTACATAAACGTATTTTGAATAATGATTTAATTAGTAGATCCTTTGGGACGTATAAAAAACGAAAACGGAACATCAGAAAAAAGATTTAGCGAGTTTTCATAACCTCTTTTATGTCTATGTTTATGTATTTCAACTGATGTTGGGCTTGTTTTCATTTCTTTCAAGTAGACACCAGTGACTAAAGGAAAATTTTATGAAAATACATATAAAATACACGAAGATTCTAACAGTATTTTTTCACCGAATTCGAGACTTCAGATTCAGTAGAATATTTCTAAATATATGACTTGAAATAATAACAATCTGAAACAAAAACATGAATTGAATATTTTTATATTATTTTATGCTACTAAAAATATAACAATCCAAACCAAAAACTGAACTGAAAATACATATTGTTAAAATGATTATTAATTATCACAAGTAACAATTACAATAATCTACCTCCTTAAAAAAATTCTGGATAAAGATACCATTCTGATATATTAGGTTACATTTAACATAGATTTCATACAAAAGTCGAATAAGATTGATAATTTAATAAGCTCTCAAGCAAAGTCCTTATCAGGTCGTTCAGCTTAACATCTTAATAAATGATACTGTATAATTTATAGTTATAATATTAATATCTAAGATGTGGGCGGAATGAACTATCAGTCTGCTCCTTATATCGTTTATGGTATAATGCGTGGGTATACTCGTTATAGCGATCTCCTATGAAAGTTTTATATTAAAAGATGTCCGGACGCGAGCTGATTCGCGACAAGGGGGTTTTGGTGGGTTCTATACACCTCCCACCGCCCACAACACGTGGGTGGATTTGCAACTGTACAAAAATAAACATAATCAGTACGAATGCAGGTGAATTTAATGCTTTCTCATATTTTCCATCTAAAATATGATTCCCATTACTGAAATGGCATTTTGTATGATCCGTATTACACTGTCTCAGACTTAGTTCCGTTTCCGGTCCGGTCACGGTACAGTGTAGCCTAAATCATGTTTTAATCTGGGATTATATCCACTTATGCACGTCTACTGGCTGTTGATTATGATAATCCGATTATACGTGCGAGTAATATGCATCATAATATCGTTCTACATATTACACTGTACAGCCCCCACGATACGGTTTCCCCCGTGTTGAGGACATAAAATACATTTCGGATAACATAATATTATGTGAAGTAGGTACATATTGCCTAACATAGCCAATATACTTCCATGAGAAAATTAAAACTGGCTTCTATTGTCGAATATATGATGTTATTTTACAGAATCTATACGTAGAATAGAAATCTGCAAGAAATATATATTTTCCTATTTTTCGCAATGTCGAATATATTTTTTTTTCCGACCTATATTCTGCTAACGGAGATTTATCGTCAAGTTTGGCTACAGTACCTACTCCGGATTAAATCGTAGCAAGTTTTCCATGAGACTACGGAATCGTAAATTCTTTGTTATGATGTTGATGTGATAGAGCTCTAAAATAAGCCTGTCTGTTTCGCAATTTGTGAGGACTTTTTAGTAAAAATCTTAATATTTTTCCCTTCTCCATTCATTTTAGAATAGTTGGTATAGCCAAATGTCCAGATTTTAAATCCTTATTTTTGGATATTTCAATCTATCCGAAAAAATATTTGATTAGTAATCCAATTCTGAAATTCGTGACAAATAGCATCTATTTATTCACCATCAGGTGGATCCATAAGATATGGCTATGAAAATATTTCCATCCATTCCACTCGAATAGGGAACCCTAATAATCTTTGTAATGCAGAAAACAAAGGAAACATTGTTAGAGTGTGCGCCAGCAAGAGTTTTCCAATCTACGTGGCCGTTTCACAGGTTGTTTGTTTGTCTATTGTGTTTTATTCCAACTTGTAAACACTGGCAACTGGTACACCATACTAATTGAGAATGCTTATTGTTTGCATTGTTAATTATCCCGAGAATTTCAAAAGAACAAGTATTTTCATACAATTTGTAGTTTGAAATGTGAAGTGAAGGTAATTTTAAATTTGAGTAGTTGCATAAGTTAGGTTCAGTAAATTATTTCTAGTTTAATTTATATGTAAAGAATTGTTTTTCTATTTAATTCTTCACCAACAGTTACTTTTATAGTTTGAGTAAATGCGTAGGTAGGCTACTCTTCTTTGATATTCAATGATAAATTTTATTTCGATATTTCCACAGAAAAAATGCGAAAGTCACGTTCCAATTTGGAATAAAAAATAGAACTAAATAAATTGGCTGTTAAAAGTATTGTAAAAGAAACAAAAGTTTCTGAGAAAAAGGGAAACTTTGTCGTAAACTCCGCGTAAGAAAACCATCGCAGATCGCGGAGACAAAGTTTTAAATTAAGTACTAAAACTTAAGTACGCCTTACCTTTCGAGTACTAGTGTACTGCTGTATAATGACGTCTTTATAGAAAGAAGGATTCCAAGAAAAAACAAAAGAAAGCTTGAACTTAATAATTTTAGTTGAAGCTGAGTTTTTGCTGAGTTTTTCTTTGTGTCCGGGATCAGAGGATACGAAATCGTAACTAACTAGAGTATTCGATGATGATGTTCACCTGTTTCTATTTCATAATTTGGCGATTTTGTTAATACCAATTTTTAAAAAAGGTCGTGTTGCTTGTTTAAGGACAACGTACCAATGACATGTTTTTATCCGTGAGCTCTCACACAGTAAGAAATATTTGAAATTCATTTAAATACCCTTCCTTCCTCTTTTAATCCCTGGTAAGTTGTGTTCATCATCTCTTCCAAGTAGAAATCTTTATAGTACGTACAAACTAGACAGAATTACCCCTAGTCAACAAGTACTTTGTAAGAGGTAGTCTTTAATAAAGTAGACTAATAAAAACCTTTTAGTGCCATGAGTCAGCAATATCAGTATATTCCAATGTAACTTGTTAAAACAAAGCTTGTTTTTCACTGAAAATCATTTGCTTTTACACTAAAACGCGAACGCTATTATACCCCAGTTCATAACGGCGCGACTTGACGTTAAAATTTTCTGTTTTACATGCAAATCCTTAATACAAAGGTCTCTAGGCATACAATAAAGCGATATTAAAGCTGAAAGTCAATGTCTAAGGCGAACATGAAACTCGTGAATACATTTTTCATTACGCTTATATAATCCGAGATAATCTATTGTGATCCTGCCCACGGTGACCGATGTCTATGGTACGAGCACCGAAAATATTATTATGGAAAATATACTTAAATATTTTTGGCATCGAAGCAAATCTATTGTTCACTTACGGTTTCAATATCTGATGTCAATAAATTATGATGTGCCTTTGGTGTTTGAAGGAAGGAACTGAGAATTAATTATCTCCTAAAATAAAAACTTGTGTTTAAAACTTGTGTCCGAGGTCTTTCAGTGTGCTCTTAAAGTAATAATAATTTCTCATTTGAGATTAAAACTACTGTTAAACTAAAATGTTGTTCGACAAAAGATTTTCAAAGCTTCAAAAAAAAAAGGTAGAAAACAGTTAACACTGAAATATACTATCATTCTCAAAACTTTCTGGTAGTTTATACATTGGAAATATAATGATATTCATAAACAGCATGATTGATTGATATTTATTCATCGTTTTGCCTACTTTGAAAGATTTTCGTTATTTTCCGTCCTGATTTTTCTCTGGCTTCGAATACATTACATCGACTGTTTGTCTTCATCCTGTACTGGCTTTATACCTTCGTGTTCTGATATCAATCTCCTATGTTTGTAATACGCAAACATTTTACGTTTGAAAAATAATGAATTATTAGATAAATATTAATGTTTGAAGCTCGTCATAAAATTTTAATGATATTGGTATTTTCCGTTTTGAATAAACACTGAATCATAAATAGTCATAGCTTTATTATTGATGATGTATATCATACATTATTTTTATTTATATGATCTTACAGCGACGATACGACCTAGTTACCGTCGCTCCCCTACCTACCAGCTCCAATCAATTTCTGAGCTAATTAAAATCTAAGTTTCACTTCCAATTCTATAAATCAACTGGATCTATATCAAAATAGAAGCACATAAATGAGAAAATAAAAAAGTGGGTGACGTAAACTCGAATTGAAAATTTAAGTTAAACGGGTTTCTAGTTATTTCTATATTAAGTTTACTTTAATTAGTTTCGTATTGGCTATTTGTTTCAAGCACTAACAAGGGAAACCGTAGCAATATTCTGCTGCACGTTGGAAGTTAATTTTAGAGCTAATTACGAACCTAGCTTATGTTTGAACGTGATGTCGACTGTTTCGGACAGGTAATTAGTGGGATCTGATGAAGGACTATCCTGTTGCCGAATTAATTAATTTGTCGAAAGGTAATTTGATTTCAAGACCAATCAAAATTATACCGTCCCGTTGTTTGATGTTTGTTAAATTTGTTTATCACTGAAACGTCTAAGGTAATGAATACATTTCATTAATGATTCAATTTAATTTATCAAAACAAAAGTGATTAGTCAAACGAATTGATCATATTTCAAGAATAAATATTATGATTTAGGAGTTAGCTATAGTATTCATTAGTCCCCGATTCGCACTGGGCAAGCGTGGTGGACTATGCCTAATCTATCTTCTGAGGAGACCTGAGCCCAACAGTGGGCAGTAATGGTTTGGTACAGTACAGTATATTATTAATAAATCTCTTCTTAACTAGTAACTTAGCTCGTCTGCCTACGAGTCAATAAAAAAAGTCTTTAGTTTGGATAGAAAATCTACACCTACACGAAAATGTTTCCAAATGAAAACTACTAAATCATACACGTAGATGACAAAAAACGTAACTGAAAAAAATTGCGCAGGTATGTTCTACATACAGAAAGCTCTCATTAATAATGCTGAAAAATGATACAGAGCGTCTCGTCGGTTCCCACTCGTGACGCGGATTTTTCATACATTCCCATTTAATCCGCGAGTCTGCTCACGACCGCCATAAATATTCAGGTTGCGCTTCGTATTCATCATAATCGTGCAATTCATTTACATGTTATTATTATGTTTTTTTCAAGGGTTCAGTTTTCTGATGTCTGCCTGACACTAGTGCCGTCTCTTCGGTGTGTACTTGCGTCATTCGGATGACATCAGTACGGTCATGCATGATGATATAAGTATAAGCACATGGTAATTTATCTCTCATGTTTGAATGTTCTTATAAAAATAGAAAAACTTTTGTATAGACTTAGGTACTTCCGAGGAGGAAAACCATAGACAAGATGGATTGATTTTCTGAAGGATAATGTAAGGTTTTGTGGTGTGACAGATGAAGTACCTATGTCAAATTAGAAGTATGTGGAGAGAGACGACATATTGCCAACCATTTGAACGTGATAAAAGATAAAATAATAGAATGGTGTGAAGAATGATTCATTTAACAATGAACTAGTTGGTGTTAAATTACTCGTGTGCTAAATCAGATGTTTGTTTAATGAAATTAGAAATACTATCTAATCGTGTGCCCCTGATATTGATATCTGATTTATAGTAGAAATAGATGCCTGAATCGAAGGATAAAAACATTATACAATCGTATTACAATGTAGTCGTATGTGTTCATCTCTATGAAAAGTTTTACGATAAAAACTGAACAACGCACACAATGAATATTGTATAGACGAGGGGAACTTTTAGATTACATTATGTACCCCCGGGCTATGTTGAGAACCGGTAACAAGGTGCTTCCGTAGCTTGCGGGCCAAGTCTGCTGTTTGTCATTTTTCATCGCACACCTCCATGTAAAAACCATTAAATGTCAGCTTTTTATCTATAAATCGAATTTTATTTTCTTTCATTATCTACTTACAATAATTTGATGGAATTAACTGATAAAGGGTGAAGTTGATTCAACGAAAATTGATTTAATGATTGTACCTCAAGTATAATTGGTCACGAGCATTCACTGTTTAACACGCAACTTATTTTTGGAGATAGCTGTATAGTTTACTATTAATGGTTCAAGATTTGTTTTTTTTTTTTAATATTAGTGTAAGTTTATTAATTAAAAGTAACTTTCGCATTATTACTGAATTTGCTAATCATAAAATCTTGAGTCAGAACAAAATGTTGTAAGAGTGGGAAAAACGCGAACACTTGACGGAAATTGTGATTTTATCGTAGACAAAGGGAATCCCCCTCAAATCCCCTTTATAAATGTCCGTGCCTCAGGGTGTCACATTATCCCAACGACATCAGCTGCCTTAATTATAGCGTTAATAGTAGGCAATAACTGAAGGGAATGGGTTAGAAATATTGACAAACTAACGATGGCTTCGTGTTCGATTCGGTTGGTTATCGGCTGGCGGGCGGCCGATAGTCCTTATCGATATAATCAGATTAATTGGTGAGTCATATGAATAGTCACACGAGCCACAAGCGACGGTCTATTATCGATTTGCTAATAACGTCCGTGAACTTCACATTCGCAAACAGATAGGGTTTGTAACCGTAATGGGTTACATATGCTTCTGTATACGTGGATTAGATCTATATAAATGTAGAATAAGGAATGCTTTACTATTACAGATATTTATTGAAGAAGTCTTATATTTTGTAGTAGGGATGTTGCGAATGTCGATTATTGGACATTCGCGAATGCGAATATTCAGTTTTGACATTCGCGAATGCGAATGTTGACCATTCATATAAAAAGTTCAAGTTTCTTTACTGACAAATCAACCGTATCTTCCAAACGTTATTATAATTACTAAAAAATAGGTATCTATCTTTTACCTATAGTAAATCAACTTGGGAAGTAGGAGGTATTTATTTCCCCCCCACCCAATAACCAAAACCTCCCCGCAAATTATTTTGACAACAGAACGTCGTAGACGCATTGAGTTTGGGCTCATTTTAAAGGGCAGGTAGAGGCCTTTATCTTATCAGATTCCTTCTAAATCCACAAAACATCTTCCTAACTTTTGTTAAAACATTCGAATGTTTTTTTGCGAATGCGAATATTCAAAAACATGCGAATATTCGTTACATCCCTATTTTGTAGGTAATTCTTATACATGTCATACTAAGCCAACAACAATGTAACCCTGGTTTATGAAATGTGCAATGGACTATTATTCTTTGCTTTATTTTCTGTTATGCTAACCTTTGTAAATCATTTTCGGTATGTATATTTGTGTCGTATGAACCGCACTCATTCAAGAAAGAGCCGCTGATAAGAATACTGACTTGTAGCACCAACAATGTTGGCAAGACCCGGAATTACACTCAGCTACTGTCTGCATTTTATAGTTTATTGCTCCCGTGCCATGGAATTCTTAGATGGTCATAAGAATGGTTTATGACCGACCTATATTTGTCGAGGACTAGTTCATGAATTCATTATATGTAACGACTGTATCCTTGACATTACGGTGCCGTTTCTGTTGTTCAACTCGGTAGCCTATTGTCCACTTGTGCGGCGATACAATTTACGTATTATGTTACATCATGTGTATACTACGAAATGTCTCTGTGAAATTGTGAATTAGAAATGTTTATACTATATTATTCACTAACAACTTTATACAAAGACCAACCGTCCGAAATTCCGTTTAATTTCCCGAATATACATTAACGTTATATTATTCTACCAAACAACGAATATCGGTACTGCCAAATATCGAAATAATATTGCAGACGTAATTTTAACTCCAATACACTGCTTAATAGATAATAGACTCTCAAATATAATAGATACTCAAAGTAATTCTCAATATTGCGAAAAATCCCGTAAAACATTAATCTCCTTCTCAAGGTCCCGTTCAATATAATCAATAATATTACAAGAGGTCCGGCGACATCCTGTGTAAATAGGAACTTTGATCACACAAACAAACGATACTGTAATCTGGTAAAGTCAAGCAGAGTTTGTTCTGCGGTTGGAGTTTTGCCAGCGATCCCTTAAACCGAATTTAACGTTGAATGGAGCCTGGCGTAGGCGGTTTATATCCACCAGACGCTGTAAACCACAGCTCCACAAACTAAATTTTGCATCTAACCAATGTGTCCGAATTTAAGCGCTGAAACACGCGTTGATGTCCTGTTCGGTGTCACGAACATGGCTGAGAGGCGCATGATGCTGTTGCTATGGTTTGTTAAATTCAAACTTAATTAATTTTAAATTAAATTAGACCAAATAGTGCCAGAAGTTTCTTAATTAAATTCAAATATTATCAGTTCCAAATGGGACTATAATAATTGTAAATATCGCTTCATTCCAACTTTTAGTAATAAGAATAGTAGGCTAGGTCAAGAAGATAGTTATGGCATAGAGCCAAAACTGCATCCGAGCTTACCCAGACTATAAGACGCTCTTTAAACTAACACCGATTTGAAGATAAATGGTGTACAAACGAAATAAATTCATTCATGAGTAATTAACTAGAGAGCAAAAGATAGACGATATTCTGAGACCGGCAGAATTATTAATGAGCTTAGATACAGCCTGCCGGTTGGCGTTCGCCTGTCGAGACCGGATAATAACTTTTAATAGGGGCTTTATCTATTACTCATGTTAACGTTATATTGTATATACGAATAGTTTTAATTCCAATAATTTTGTCTTTCACAGGTTGAAGAGATACGAGAGATGATAGACAAGATTCAGGCGAACGTCGAGGAAGTGAAGAAAAAGCACAGTGCCATCTTATCAGCCCCGCAGTCAGATGAAAGTAAGTCGACCAAATTCCATTTGTCGCGAAAATAGAACAAAGCCTACAAAAACACGACAAGGCAATTCGAACCCTTATAATTGAACGGTTCGTGTTTTCTCCAAAAATACCTCACACAAGGGAATTAATTTACTGCGAAGGTTCCCAGGATCTAAAATTAAACGACAAGTCATCTCATTTCCTGTAAGATGTCGTGAACGCTTTGATATTGAAATTCTTAGTGCTATTTTCATGTGTAAATATTCAATAATCATTCATCTCAGCTAATTTATGTCATAAGTACTCTACGGATACGCGATCCAACGAAATGGAAACGGAATCGATCACTTCTATATTTGGAACTAAAAACGTGATCATCGTAATATCAAATTCCTTCCGAAAATAAACAGAATGCCGTTAATCTATTGGCATGGCTGTTTGATAACGTGAGTAGCGAATTCGCAATAAAGCCCACACACTAGCTAGACGGTGGGCAGAAGGGCGAAGTTGATGGCATTTACTTAAACGCTGTGACTTAACTTGTGTGACCTACACAAGTCAGTGCCTCATTGAATGATGTTTATTCTTAGATGCTTAGTGATATGACTTTTAGTGCCTAGTCTAAATTTAGAAGTCTCAGAGTAAGTGTCTACGACAAGACTAAGTATTAGATAAGCCTTTAACGTCTTAGAATATTGACATTATTAAATTCTGTTAAAGATAATACAGTATTAAAAAAGACGCCTTTTGGCATTTGAAATAAGCTGCAATTATTTAGAAACTTTGTGAAATATAAAAGAGAAAGTTTTCTTATAAACAATAAAATGTATCGAAGTAGTAGTTTTTCGTCTGTTGCGATGACGACAACCACAATGTTGTGCAACTTAATGGGGTTGGCCTTGTTTGTAGCAGATTTTACATTGAGATTGTCGTTATAAAATCGCCCTAGCTAACCATAAAATGGTTTTATAAGTATACATTTTAAAAGTTACAAAATGAAAAACATTCACGGCGTTTTTCCTGTTGGTCGATAGTGTCACATTATCAGCTCGTAGTCATAAAACCGGCTCGTTCGCTTATAATTAATGAAATAATTGTATATAATAAAAAGTAATTATATGTATAGCCGAGATGACTTAATAGCAGACTCGACGGCAGCGACTCAGCAGGATCGCCACGAATGGTCTCGATTAGCCATTGACCCGACCTAAATAGCTTCGTATAACCCAGTCGTTAATATCGAACAGACTGATGATAAAGTTTTATGTTGCTAAACACAATTCTTGAAAAGGTTTTATTTAAGTCTTGAATGTGAGGCCTGCTCTTGATTCTAGTTTCAATTCTATTAGGGTCGGCATTGGGATTAGTTTGCCGAGGCCGTTGTTTTTTTCGCTACTGAACGGGATCGACAGTCTGTTTCGACATTTTCGGGCTTCATAAATAACGGCAAGAATTTTAGGATCTTCTAAGGCAGATGTTATATCAAGAGGAAATAAATCGTCGTTGATAAATATGTTATGTTTAATGTGTAATTTCCATTAGTACGTACTCAGTGTATACTCTTTTCTTTACAATCGTAAGAATAAAGAAAATTATATAACATTGTGTGAAAAAGCTACTAAAGTTATACAACGGTAAATTTCCTTAAAAATTATCCGTATTTTATTCGAAATGACAAACCAAGAATTAATTTAATACTTAGATCCAGGAATGAAGCGTATTATCTTGAAATAGGTTGTTTTGTTTAATATTTAATTCCGGCGAGCGCCTCAATAAATTCACAACAACGACTTTAATTTTGAAATGAAAACGGAATAATTTACACTACAAGTAAAAGGAATATTTGATGCTCTTTTCACACAAAATGTCTCGTCTTAAATTAAAGGTTAGATTAAAACAAAACTATAGCGCTACACGAACCGAGTTAGTGTTTGAGCTTATGTGGTTTTATTTCTTAAAATAATGGTATCAACAGAATTCATCTAAAAAATCTAATTATAAACGCAAAAGAATTTACACTTTCGCGGAATTTTTGAGTAGAATCACTGACTCGAAGCTAACAGGCAAAAATGATTTCACCTCTTCGAAAGTGATATTACAGTAAGGGATCAACTTTAACACAGATCAAGAAATTGAAAATTTCCCTTTTTAAAGATCATTTTCCGCTTGACGACTGCGGACGACCGCCCGTCGCGTTTTCAAAGAATATTTCCTTAAAATGAAATGATTTTATTCACAAACTTTGTCGGCTTTAAAGACCTCTTTTGTGAGTGCTCGCTCGATTGAAAATGTGTACGTGAGATTGCAAGAATGCTTGTGAAGTGTTTGTACTTCCCTGGAGTTATGTAACGATGACAACTTTCAGTATATAAAACTTTGGAAGTTGATTGCTTTCATCGTCTTATTTTGTTTTTCAGTAATATAATCTATTCGATCGTATTGTTTAGTTTCGTTAGAATCGTTGCCTGAAGCTACCACTTAATTTGGAAAATCGTAATGAAACAACTTCGCAACACGACACGTACAATAACAAAAAGCACATCGGTACTCCATTGTTTATTCACAATTTCAATGAAAATGGGGACCATTTCTCTGTCGAAATCCTTCCTGAATAGATGACGAAATTAAAACATAAACCGTCGACCGGGGTGTGTTAACTTTGTTCATAATATCTAACACTATTGCGAAAATAGACCTTCGGGGATTCGGGTTTGAATATCGTATCGAGAAATTGTTTCCTGCATGACTATTTGCATATAGTCTCGTGTTTATAGAGTCCGTTTGAACCCGCACATACGCTGAATATGACTTTAATAATTTAATCAACATAGCTTTGCAATATGCACGTGCCTTCAATGATTTATGCAAAGTTAAATGAACGGAATTTATTGGTGTTTCCGAATGCAGGGCGTGCATCGATAACATTGACTCGTGCTGTAATGTTAGCGTAATACATAATTATAATTGCGCGAAACGTAGACGAACAATTTCGTGCTTTGTTTTTCATTTAAATTCACTTAAGCATAATGAAATTAGACCGAGCCGTCTTCTTCTGTAAAATAATTCATAGATGGTTTGAAAAAAATATGACTAAGAATAAGTTAAACCTAAAGAAAAAGAAATATGATAAATATTAAAAGGCATTGGGGAAGTTGGATTCATCCTCATTTGAATGAAAATCCTACTGTTGTATTTACGAATTCGTATTCGACAAAAGAAATTAATCTGTAAGCAATTTTTACTTGCAAAGCATTATTTCCTTAATCTTTCAAACAGTAAGTTCTTTCTGTTCTAAATCACTCGTTGCTCGTCGAAAATCGGATAAAATGTTTCGTATCTTACATGAAGGCGTATTCTTACTTCTCACAGTGTCTGAAAAGCCGCACTTATCGGTAAAGCCTTCGGGATTTACAAGAGAGGTCATATTTCTTTCATCCGTTGAGATATTGTGACGACTTTCCGAATCGAAATTTCTTATTTCGATGACGTTATAATATGTATATGAGATCTCTTGTTAACATTCATTAAAAGTTTTCGGTCAGTACTCAGAATACATCGTTAGGATTTCGGTCAATTTAATACTCAAAAGTTTATACTTCAGGATCGTTATTTACAAAAGTTGAGTTATTATGTGAGTTTGACAAACCACTTCATTAGATATCCTTCTACAACCTTTAAATAAATGGCACTAAATTGTAACAACACTACAAATTACAATGTTATTCCTGGTTCGGGGTGTATGTAACCTGCTTATATTCTATTGTACTCGATGGCGAACCAAACTACAATAGAAGGCCAATTAAAACGCCCACATGTGTATGATCGTGCTAATAACTGCGTGGGGTGAACTGGGGTGTTATATATTATACTATAGGCCAACTTACAATTATGAGTTCGATTGCGGTTCAACAATTAATTGATTACATGTAGGTGGCATTGTTTGGTAAAACACATTTTCTTTGAATTACAGAAACAAAGCATGAACTGGAAGATCTCATGGCTGACGTCAAGAAAACTGCCAACAAAGTTAGAGGAAAATTAAAACGTAAGTTAAAGCTGTATTATTGTTCCAGTTTTAGAATAATAAATTCGTATGGAAATGTAAAAAAGCAAAGAAACTTCTAGTGACACGTTATAAATGTTAATCAACAGACATAGAGCAAAACATCGAACAAGAGGAGCACTCGAATAAATCATCGGCCGATCTCAGGATAAGAAAGACACAGCACTCAACTCTCTCGCGTAAGTTCGTTGAGGTGATGACCGAGTACAACCGCACGCAGACCGACTACAGAGATCGTTGCAAGAGCCGGATACAGAGGCAGCTCGAGATTACGGGACGCGCCACCACTGACGACGAACTCGAAGAAATGCTCGAACAAGGCAACTCCGCTGTTTTCACTCAAGGGGTCAGTATGAGTTGGCAAGCATGCCTTTCGGATTACACTTTGCATTGAATATTTTACTTATCATTAATTATTGGCAAGTTGCACGAGTGATCACAAGCCCATTGTGATAGGTCTTCTTGATTTATTTTCAAAGAAGAAAAAAATTTAATAGATTTTGGTACTTAGACAATCAATTAATTATTGCAAAGGGGTGCATAAATGAATACAAATAAAATTGTCCTAGACAAACTTTTACCTATTCAGAAAGTCATTTATTAGACACATTGTACTGTAGCAAAGTATTGAAAAAGCTTAAATCGATTTTATCCTTAACCAATTCAGCGGAATCGAATAAATGCACATTTAAATTTAAAATCTGGGGCGTTGGAAATTTAAATTGCAGCAGTAGGAAAATGTGTTCATTTCGTTTCACAAGATCGTGGTCACGTATTCAGCACCGGTACCATTTGAATCAGTGGTCCGTTTTATCTTTTCGCTTTTATTTTATGAAAGGGAATACGAAATTATGGGTAATCCCGTGAGCCTCTGGATTCCAACACATTACTCGCACATTTTGGGAATTACGTTCGTGAAATTTTAATGTTATGAGAAGTCGAACAATATTTTAGTTTGCACTATAGAAACAAAATAAATTGTGCTTCGGGTAATATATTGTTTGAATTATTATTGGTCATATCTTTTTTAATTTTTACTGCATTGATTTTGTACTATTGATTTATTAGATAAACCACGTTAAGGGACAGTAAGTTGCTGTGTACAGATTTAGGGACTTTTAAATCTTTAAAGGCTTTTTAAGGCTTTTAGCTTTCTTTACGATATTTTCCTTCACAATTGTGTTTTGGTAGAACCGTCTAGTTCGAACCTGCCACTTTCAATTCTGAAGGTCTGACACGACATCTTCACAATAACACCATCTATGCTTTTAAGGACGTTAAATAAAATATACAATTATAAAATTTCCAGATTATAATGGAGACTCAGCAAGCGAAACAGACGTTGGCTGACATCGAAGCCCGACACGCCGACATCATCAAGCTGGAGACGTCGATCCGTGAGCTCCACGACATGTTTATGGACATGGCGATGCTTGTCGAGAGCCAGGTCAAATATTTAATTCATTATAACCACATAAATGTAGATGGAATTACTCTTTTTTATGGGTATTGGAATCCTAGTGAGATTCGAATATGATGGCAAATTTCAGTAATAATTTCCCAATTTCCGTGTTCCATATTGACTACTTGTATTAGCAAAATATGTCTACATCATGATCATCACACAGCTAGTACAATTTATGTATTTTGAAATTTTCGCTACAATGGCCATGGGAAAATAACAGAATAGCATTCTGCATCACTAAATTTCTTTGGCAATTAATTGACGAAATAAACTTCCGTATCGAAGTGGCGGTATTGTCATCTACTGAGATTACTAATCCAAGTGGCTCGATAATTTATTTAACAATCTCAAAGACCTACGTCCAGCAGCAACAACAATATGGTAGTAAACTGATGCTAACTAAAGTCAGTTCGTATGGATACAGGGTGAGATGATCGACCGCATTGAGTATCATGTAGAACATGCCGTGGACTATGTCCAAACCGCGACACAAGACACAAAGAAGGCACTAAAATATCAGAGCAAAGCTCGACGGGTGAGTTATCATGCCGATGTCGATTCATACCTTACTAATGTTACTTTTTTTTGTTTGTTTGTCCGCTTTCCGATTCCCAATGTCCTTTTCCAAACGTTCCATGTTATGTTTCATTATGATTTGATTCGATCAATCTTTGCATTTTGTTGACGTTGATTCGGTGATTGGTTCACACTGCGTTCTTTTTTGTTTTTGTTTGTTTTCTTTTTATTTTAACTCCTAAATGTTCCACATTTTTCGCTTTGGTTGTTGTGTCAATAACTGTGTAAACTAACAATGGGTACTGTGTACTGGGCTTCTCAATCTAACGTTCTTCGTTTCATGTGTCACATAATATTTTAACTTTCATTGGTGTGTGCGTAATTTGCCTCGTGTTAACGCAATATGTCTTATGTTACTTAACTTATTTTGCTAAGTGTTTTGGTGTATCGTCTAATATTTATTGTATTTAACACTATCAATGTATTTATATACGAATTGTAACACTGTCATTCGCTGTTTCTACAAACGCTGTTTATCTAACCTTAGGGAGTGATCGTTGTTCGGTCGTACTATCCGTAACTGTCTAACATTCCTTCAGCTCCTGTTTGGTCACATGTAACACGCTGTGTGATTTATAATACGAATCGTATGAACCAATCGGCCGTGTGCGGTGGTCGAATCGTGCGTCCCTTTCCCTCCTAGCGCCGTTGACCTTAGCGCGACAGGGCGAGCTAGTAGACCGCATCGAGTACCAAGTCACACAGACCACCGACTACGTGGACACCGGCCGACAAGAGATCACTAAAGCTCGCTATTATATGATCAAAGCGCGAAAGGTAATGACGTCAACAATTACACCTTACATGGTATACTCGAACTAATACGATCTACATCGACAACTTTACTAAAACGTATTACTGATACAATGTTACAGGATGTAACATACTACTAAGTTTCCTCTCGAAGTGAATCGGATCTGAACAGAAACTTCTTTTAATCATTTCTTTTGTCTTTGTCTCTTTAATATTTTTTCGTCTTCTGTACTATTTTGCATGAGGCACGTGTCAGAAATACTCTAGTCATTTAAAATAGGTACATTTTTTTTTGTTATCAGTGCATTTGTCTTTGCATGCTTTTAGCATTTTGAAGTTGAAACATGTGTAAGCGCTTGTTAAAGCACTGTTTGAATAGATCAATTAGCAGTCCTTATCACAAAACATCAATAGAAATCAAGTTAAAATTAAATAAATTTTTCTTTTAAAAAAGTAGTCCATTCATTTAGAATAAAAGTTTGACATGACTGAACTAATAAAATAAATCATAAAGTTTGGTAAATGAGCACTTTTCGTGACTGTTCTCTAAAGAAATAACTCAATGACCTTTTATAAACATTAAATTCTTACAGATTGATAATTTCACAGATGTATCACTATTTTCTCCCATACAGAACTGGTGCTACCAATTTTTTTTTGCTAAGTTGCAGCGTCACTTAACTTAACCTAATCGCTTATGTGATCCAAATGGCTGGCTTTAGAGACACTATATGGTTTTGTACAATACTAACCATACTAGGGCAAAGATCGGAATTGTATAAAATACTATGATACACTGATTTTCGACATTTGCTCTATAATTTCCACTAACTTAGATGTAGCATTAAAATTTAAAAGTAAAATAGATTGACATTCACCTTTTTTGAAAGCAGTCTGTACCATGGATGTAATATTTTGAAAATACATTTGGTTTTACTCAATTTTTTTTATTTTTTTTTTCTTAAATATAATTCCTAAAATAATATGATACCTCATTTTGAGAGAGAATTGAAATTATAATTGAACATAATATTTGCAATTAATTTTATTATTTCTTATTTGAAACCGAGTATTGTACAATTTTTGAGGTGGATACAGACAAACAACTTTACTAACCTTTTTAACCAATATATTTACAAAATAATTTTTTAGTGATTTCCTATTTTCAAAATTGGCACCCTATTTGTTTTTAAACATCCATCCATGGTACGGACAGTAGCAATAACTTTAAACTTCTTTGAATCTTAAATTAATTTAGCCCTAAAGAGACCAAGATTTTTATTACGTTTTTGTTTTCCCTTTGTCATTGCAGAAAAAAATCTTCATCATAATATGCCTGTCGGTTACGCTGATTATATTAATAATAGTGCTCGCAGTGGTAATTAAATAAATGGCTCGGAACGCTCCGCTCGTGACGTCACACGCCAGCAAGTGAAGTAATGCATACAATCGTCACACACATTCTGGAACATATACCATGTTATCCCTTTATTAAAATTTATAAAAACCATTTGAATGTAAAGTTTGCTTGGGAATATCATGTCTACATTGTCACTACGAATGGTTTCATCATTCGAGATATTTTTTTATGGTTTCGAGATCTTTCTAAACGATTTTCTTTGTAGAATATAATCGATATGCTATATTAGTAGTTATATTACTCTAAAAATGTTTTGTTTCATTGCATTGGTGTAAAAAATCGATATTAATAGTAGGTATGATATTGCCAGTTTTGAAATATCTCGTAACATAGAATTAATGAAGTCATAATAATACACCATAACTAGACATAATTGAAGACAATATTAAGTGTAAAGTGCAATAAATAATGATTGTGCTAATAAATAATTAAGTTATTTAAAATTATATTCTACTTATTAAATATATTAGCTTTTTGGTGTTACCAGAATTATCTGTATAGCATTTGTGAATATTATTAATAGATATGTAAGCATTAAGATGGTAACATCACAAGTTACTGAATTGATTGTTTAATTAAAATCATAGTTTTGTTTCTGTTATATATTATACAGACAAAAATTTACACTTTATGTTTATTAGTTTTGTGTAATTCTCTTTACATTATTTGAAATTAGTTTTATTAGAAGTTAGTTCATTCTAAATTATCTTCTGTACATTTTATGTATATTTACTGTGAGAACTCGAATAACAACCAATTTCGAAATTTTAACTCCACTTATTAGAATATTATTTATTAGATTCGTTATAATTCTCTTGTTTAGCATTGTTTTACACTATAACACTTATACAAAGAACAAGAAGATCTATAGGAGAGAAAAACGCTAAACCTCGCCTATATTATCAAAACGCAAAATGAAAGGTAACATCTCCACTCTACAGCTTTGTATAATACGCTCTAACTAACGTAATGGGGTGTGTTTTTGAGTTTCGAAATAGGTACTACTACAATTATCATTATGACTCCATAAAAACTTTCAACGGATTTATTCATAAATTACGTGACGGTAGATTGAAAAAAGCTTGAATAAAATTTAAATTATTAAGAAAGCAAAAATTATTTTCAAGTATGGAATTGTGATCAATATTCGGTATTCCATTAATTTGAAGACGTACCCTCGTATTTCGTGAAATCTTACTAATTCGTAATTATAAAATAATGGAATGAAAAAATCTTTTTTAATTTTATTTTTTATTGAGAGCAAAAGATTGCACTAACACTTTTGTCTTGCCTATTTAATATTTGTTTCTCTACACTATTTTTTTAGAAGTATTTACTATATGATGAAACACTTCCCATCCAATACTCTGTTTACCACTCATTTTTTTCCATTATGAAACAGCAAAGTACGTTTACGCTTGCCGAAATACAATTTTTTCAGTCATTAGATTTTAATAAATATGATAATGACCAATTTATTATTTATGTACGAAAAATAATTATAGCTTTATTTCTCAATGATTTATTTTAAAGTCTAATGACCGAATGCAGAATCATTGTCACATCACATCCTGGGAATCGCTTATGGTATTTAAATGTTGGGGAAAGGCATTTTGGTTTCGGTTATAACGAGCAAAATTTGAAGTTTCAATTTCGTACAAAATTGTAGATCGAGTTTCAAAATTTGCTCTAACATTGTAATAATTATACAGAATTAATATTCAAAATTCATATTTATTTGAATAACACAGTTCGTATCATGGACGTCATTATAAAGTTTTCACTTGTAATGTCCAATTTTTATAAAAGTTCTCTTCTCTATATAACGTCCATGATAATAATATAACAGTTATCGACTTATTTTGTTTTTGTTCCAAAAAACACTTTATTTTTTTTCTTCCCTTTCTCATTGCAGAAAAAGATCTTCATCATAATATGCCTGATAGTTACGCTGATTGTACTAATAGTAGCTATAATACTGTCAATAACACTGAGTTAAAGCTATTCTACGCTCGTGACGTCACACAACAGCAAACACACACACACACGCACAATACTAATATTAAATAAAAAAAATCGATGTATGTAATCTACTATAGTAAATAGATTGCTTAAAAGTGTTGCAACCATTTATACTATTGTTTTAAATATTTTTAGATATTTAAAATGCAAACAATGATTGTGCTAAAAATAAATCAGTTATTTAAAATTTATTGCTAGATTCACAAAAATATAGTTTTGCTGGTGCTGCCAGTATTGTGTTTATCGCATTTGTAAATATTTAAAAAAAATGTAATGATGATGAGGTACATCACAAATTTTTGAATAGAAAGCTGCAGTAGCAAATGTTATGCTAGTTAAAATATTAGATAGATACTTTTTCCTATTTTTTTTGTTATAACCTCAACAGTATTTGAAAATTATTTTAAGTTTTTTCATATGAATGTACTATTGAGATTCGAATTACAATCATTTTCGAATTTAGGATTTCATTTATTTGTGGAATATTGAAGATAAAGATTGGAATATTCCAAATATTATGTAGTATAGTTATTTTTCATACTATTTTTAATGTTGATTTCATAGAATGTTGTAGTTTGAAACGTTACTTAAGTTTGTATTGAGAGCGTTATTTGTAGTCACAATGGAAATATTTTACGTTCTTCTACGAAATTATCTTCAGGTAAAAATATAATAGGCTATTCCACCCCATTTTTTTTCTATTTTAATTTAATCTTTTGTTCATAAAAACCTATTAAAAAAAAATAGAACAATTTCTTTAGCCAAATTAGGCTAAAATTTGCCATTTAAAATTTCAATTACAAATTTGGCGCAAAAACGTCGCCAAATGCATCGCCATCTTTTGCGTCACTCGCAGAGTAAACAGCGGTGTAAACACTACGATTTGTTAAGGGGTTTACTGTAGAGGTGACGTCATATTACAGCCATCATGGCGGATAGCGTTTTTGACATTCGAAGCACAGATAATAAAACACTAATTTTAAAATTTGAATATAAAATATATTTTGCGTTTTTATGAGTAGAAATCAACATTAATCACTTCGTTTTTCGTAAATCTATCAAAGTATGATAACTTTATAGTTTTACTAGCTGACTCGCGCAACTTCGTCTGCGCCGAAAAAAAAAATTAGGGGTGGACTACCCCTAACATTTAGGGGATGAAAAATAGATGTTGGCCGATTCTCATAGGTACCGGATAAGCACGAAAAATTTCATCAAAATCGGTCAAGCCGTTTCGGAGGAGTTCAAGTTCGAACACCGTGACACGACAATTTTATATATTAGATTTGCTTGGTGCGTAATAGCCTATTGAATTACCAGCATTTCTGATGCTCATTTTAGGGTCATTGAAATTTACCTGAAGATCATTTCGTGAAATATAAATATTTCAAAGCATTTAGTAAGAGCATTTTAAGATATAAGTTAACTTTTTTCGTTTATACTGGATATATTGTTATTATACTACTAACTGTGATTACAAAATGTTAGAGTATTAATTAATGAGTTATTTGCTATTAATTAATGGTTTAATGTTGCCAGATCATTAAAATGTTTATTTCAATGTAGCACTCATTCTAATTGAAAGACTGTGAGATATAATTTATCATCATATTCATTGTTTACTTAAATATCATTTAATTTAAACGTTTTCTATAATTTTAGTTATTAAGTTACCCTCACAACGAAGGGATGCGATGTTTTTGTTAAACAGAACTTATTCGTGCTGTAAATATGTTTATAATTTGAAAATTACATTTATTTATTTTATTTTTCTTTTTTTTTCTTTTATACCCGGCAAATGACGCACCCACCTTGTTTAATGTTGTATTCGAGATTTGAGAAGCGAGCGAGCGTGCTCGGAGGGAGACATGTTTAAAGCGTAATGTTGCATGGTCGCCATTGTCCGTGACTTGGCCGTCAACAGAAGAAGATCATGATCCTAGTGTGCCTCCTGATACTGGGTCTGGTCGTCGTGGGCTACGTGTCCAGCTACTTCATGTGAGCGGCCCAGCCCGTATCGCCAAATGCTCAAAGGTAACTCTTCTCCGATAGTGGTGGGAAAATCGATTCTCGATTACGATCGTGACTCGATTTGCCCGCCGGTCCTTTTCCCCTCACTAACGTGTTGTGTTTGTCCCATGCAGAAGAAGATTATGATTATGGTGTGTCTGCTCGTGGTCGTCCTCATGGCAGGCTCCTACGTGTCTAGTTTCTTCTTCTAAGCATGCACCGGGGACAGGTTTGAAACGAATCATATCTGTCCTTCGTAGGCTTTTTTGATATAGAATTCGTTTCTTGTAATTGTGTATCATGTAGACGTTTCGATATTCATTGTAATTAGAGAGAATGTATCTAATGCGTGCGATGTGGGAAGTTTTTTTTTGTTTTGGCAGTCGTCTGTTTAGAAAAAATGTGTAATTTAAATTGGAAAAATAAAATTAATTAAATTTTGTTGCTGATGGTTTTTTAAATTTAATATAAACAAGGTCCAAACTGTATCAAGTGACTAAGTGACGTCACATTACAGTAACGTCAACAGAAAAGTTAGGTTTTGACGTCATCCAAAATGAACTTTAGAAATAAGTTTTTTTATCGCGTGACAGAATTACTTTGTTTGTTTCGATGGACTAAGAGTTCAATCTATGAAATTTAGTTAAACATGCTTTTTAATTTTGCTTTAAATATAATAAAATGCATAGTTACTGTTATGATTAGTCATTTTAACTTAGAGAAAACATAAACTTGTTATTTTTTATTGATAATTTGCTGTAATATATTCTGAAAATGATATACATAGACTTACTAGTTAATATGGTGTCTGCTTAAAGTAGAAAAATATTTTTTTGATTATGACATAGTGGTTAAACGTGTCTCAAGAAATGATAGGTATAGGCCTTCTATATTAGGAACCTCCGGAACTCTAAATCTATTTATTATTGACTACAATCATCATTCATCATCATTTTTGATATTAGGGTAGGATACGAGTTGTCCTTCTTAAATCAAGGTTTGAGAGGAATTCTTTGGGAAATTATTCGGTTCACAACAGTATATGACACAAGCTCATGAAAGATCTATTGTGGTATCTACTCAGACATCAATTCGATTTGAAGTTCGATGAGGCAGTTTTCAGTTTCCAAAAGCCTCTGTAAATTTTTATTTGGTGTACAATAAAGTACAATAAAATGAAGATCAAATAGACTGTAAGAATATAAAATGCTAAGAATTCTGCCTTAAGTGGTAAGAATTTGCTGCCGTACCAACACCATTAATGATAGCAGTCAACATTCTGTATAAACAAATGACGATCTGGTTTCTTTCAAGTAGAGATATGAAGAGAATTATAATGAATGGATGTAAATTGTAGGATTATACTATAGAACTTTCTCGATAATTCCAGGACCGTACAGCAGACAGAAGTATTAGCGTACAATCAGGTGCCTCCATCGATCCTGGCACACTGCTACACAAGAGCGTCATTCGCACTTCGCATCCCACACACGCATCCGTGCGTTGCGCAACGTTTCATCAACATACAACTTACTCAAATTATTCAACATCATTTTTAAAACGCGTTAAAAGTTGATGTATAAGTCATTGCGAACAGACATACATGCGACCATTTTGAAATTTGTAAGCGTTGCAAATGGCGGCTTTACAATATGGCGGCTATCTGGCTAAAATAGAAAAGTGTTTCATAGTAAAAATTGTAGGTGATTTCGATGTGTTGTATTTCAAGTTCTTTCACATTTCTGTGTAACACTTTACTATTAAAGATTCATGGTTTATCAAATTCATAATCTTTGTCTAAGATTGTAAACCGTTAAGATCAAAATGAGGGTTGCCATTTTTCAAACCACGTTATCCACAAGTAACCAATCTTCTTTAAGGAAATTCGTATGTGGTCATCGATGTCAATGGTTTAAATTCGTAAGTATTCATGGTAACCCTCTGGAACTTTTCTGGTTGTTGCCTTTATGTAGTAATAATCCAATACAAATAGTTTGCAGTTTATATACTGTAGCGTAGAGTACGTAATATAGATTTCTCAATCAATCAATATTAGACCTTGTTCTAAACATTCGAAGTACTATTTTAGTCATATCAATGAATTATTAGCTTTTTAAATCATATTATTAACTAATAGAACAATGTGACATGAACCTGTGTATCACCATTCTTGTTAAAGTGTCAAAATTGTTCAAATACTTATCATAATAATCGATTTAAACATTTACAATTCTTCAAATTAAGATTTCATAATTATTGTTAATATCGTGTAGATATACGCACGGACATGACAAAAACGCGCGATAAAAAGTACAAAAAAAATGGACTACTTTGTAAATCATAGACAATCGTAGTAGACAATAGCTAGGCAAAAATGCAAATAAGAAAAATCCAATTAATTAAAGAGTAAGTGAAAGTCCTAATTCAATATAGTCAAATTACATTTGACAAGATAGTTGAATAGGATTCAGTGAAACTGCGCTTTGCATTTAAACATTTTCTTAAAATGTTCCAAGTATTACATCTCACCCACGTGCGCAAATGCTATATCAGCGTTTCATTCCATAAATAAAAAAATCGATTCAATCTCACGTTTAGGTGAGTTATTCTAATCTTTTTACATTATTAGCAAGTTTTTCGTACTTGCGTTACCTGCGATTCAGTCAAGGACTGATCGAAGGTGTAAAGGGGCGGTGAGATGCTATGTGCTACCAACTTTAAATGGTCGTTTGTTCTTGTCTTTTTAAAGTGTAGCTTTGCAATCCGACATATCCGGTTATTGTTTGTGAACCATGAACCTGGTTTGTGCACATAGCTTTAGTAATCTCGCGCCTTAGAGGTGGATACCTCTGTTCAGAGCATATCGCGTCGGCTCATCTGCCGCTCGCTGAAGCAATAATAATATTCTATTACAATTGTAAAATTGTTTTAAACTTTCGAATGTGTGATAGTAGATGCAGTTGTTGTTTAGTTAACTTTATAATAATAATGAATTGTTATCGTGAGTGTAATTTTTAAACAGTAAGAGTACTTAAAATCCATTATAATATTAGCGTATGTGATTCATACTAAATTTTGGCGCTTTTCGGTCAAGTTAATAGTTGAACAAAACTTTAATTCGTTTAAAACTTTTGAACGTACGCGTTGTACAGTTATATTAAAATAGCCGTTTTAGGTAGGACGACTTTTTGAATCAATTCGGTTTCGAACGATGTTATAATATTATAGAAAACAATATTTTTGTTAAGAATAAAAACGTAGATAAAATCACTTGAAAATTTAAGCACCAGAATATTCTAGCCTTTTCCAGTAAGATGATATTTAAATTAAATTTAGAAGGGATGGCTGTAAGGATGAACAACTGAGTATAGTCGAGACACGTCAAGGAATGCGTACTCCAAGTCTCGATCGTTGTTGTCCTGGTCAAACCGATTATGTAAGAACATAAAGCAATGTTAATTTTAAACGATTTATAGTATAGTTAGATATTTATCTTTAAGAGTAGGATTTCATCTAGTTGCCTTCGTAACTGTAGAGAAGTTAGGTGATACCTTTTCTCTAATTAGCTTCATTGAACATCGCGGCCCTCGCCTGTTCGCGTTCGATAGCTTCGGTCTGCGCACTCGCCGCGACATTAGCTAGATGCATCTCATGTTTTATGATAAGTATTATATAAATACTGGTCTCTCGTTATGAGGCCTCGTACCTGACACCAATCTTATTGTTAATGTTAGTGAGCCGCAGTGCGCCATTTTGGTACTGCACTGTTCACGTTCGCACAACGGGACGCTAAGATTGCGGGCTTTGAATCAGTCTAGACTGTCTAGAGCCGTCCAGACTCTTCTGTATTCTAACGCGGAATTAATTACTAAAAAAAAACATTGTAACATTGCGAAAAACCAATCAAATTTCATAAATATATGAGTGAAATAAGAACTAAAGAACACAATTGTTCTACCACTCAAGAAAAACGTATGAAATGTTTTGTAAGTTTCAACATGGAATTCGCGTTATATTGTGCAGTGGACGAGTCTCTGAGGATCGCAACGGCCCGCAACACGTCTAAACTAAGTTAGTTTGTAGGCATACTGTCTAGTCAGCTTTTGACGATCTCCTTTATTCAGAAAAATAATATTCTCCTCGATCTTTGCATGTAACCAAAGGTATCGTGTTCAAATTAAAATTATTCCGGACTTATTCAGTGAAATTTTCAACAATGTGTTCTATTTTTGCTTGCTGTTGCTTTTTCATGTTTAATTAAATGAAACGAGTTAAAACTTATTGGCACAGGCTCTGGTCGCCATCTTGAGGATGATTAACCAATTACAAAGTTTCTTGTAGCTCTTCCATCTGTTTGAGTTTCTACATAGTCAACGATATTTTTCTAAAATAAAAATATTTTATTGGACTGTCTTAGACGAAATATAACAAAAGTCTTCATTTTAATTGTTGTCTGAGTTTTGATATTGCTTGGCAAAGTTATGAACTGTTTGAGATACTTCGGTTGAGTTTTGAAATATAAAAGTATCAATCGCCTTTCGTAACAGTATCAACGCAAAAAAATGTTTAGGTCAAACTTTACCTCTTAAATGAAAATTGGAGAAAATTTCATTGAAGACGTCCCTAGATTTTCTTTGTCACTTTTCCCGCCGCGTGCTATCGTGACACGTTAACAGTAAAATATTTATTGTAAAACATAGTATTTTCATAATCAATAGTATGTGTCTTGTTGATTGGATTGCTAATTTTATATAAGTACACAACTAGTATAGTTTATATACTTATGTGTCAATTCTTATAGCATTTTATTACATAAACGGTCTAGCTAGTAAGTGTTAACCAAACGTAAGAAGTATTCTTGTCTTACAATAATAGCAGTTGTGAAAATGTTACTAATTGATAAAGTTATTTCATTGATTACACTTAGTGGAGTATTATACTAACCTTGTTGATTAAAACTTTCTAATAATATTATTTGACTACACAATATTACATTCATTTATTTAGACAATAAATTGAAATAATAAATTTGTGAAATTGCGAAAGTTTCATTATAGTACTTGAATTAATAAAACAACGAACAATTAAATATTTATAAGATTTTGATTTTAAACTTTCATTACTAATATTTGTAATGCTATCGATTGTTTATTCGATTACGTTGGATGTCGCGTTGTTCGGCGACATTTTATATTTCGCTTCACAAATTAATCCAATGCATACCTAATTAATATTTATAGTGCTGCCGAATAGCAAGTTCTTTCGACAGTGTTAAGGTTAAACCCCACTGCATATTATATTGTTCAATAATATTATATATAACAATAATATTGTTTATGTGTAGGGTCGCTAGACAATCAATTCGTAGTGGAAACGTTCGTATTTTAACAAATCTACACATTCGTGCTTTATACTTTGAAAAACTCTTCGATGTTGCTTCGCGTTAAACGATGAGATACATTAATATTATATTATTAGAGTTTATAATTTGTTTATCGATTATATCATGTTATTTTATATTTAGTTTAGATGAAATGTTGAAATAGTTTAGTACGTTTCTATAAATGTTTCTTGTATTTAACTTATATTCAGGATAAAATATTGTATTCCTTCGAAATTATCTTGTATTTCTTGATGTAAAGGAACACTCGATTAAACAATTGTTACAGTAATTATAGTTCACGTATTAATTAGTTATTACAAAATTGATATTCAGACACTAAAACTCGATTTAGATTGGTTTAATAGTCATGTTTATTCTGTATGTAGATTATCAATCTGAAATTCTCTTATAATTATAAAATAAACGGTGTTTTCTGCTGTATGTTTGTTTTTTCTTTGCATATTATGCACATCCCAGCATATTATGTACTATACCAACCTTGTGTACTATGTTAAATTAACGCAACTAAAGTTTATTTCAAACTACGATAGCAGGCCGACGCGCAAACAGCAGACATGTATAAAGAATTAAGCGCGTTTCTGCTTCCAGTGGTACTACAATAAACGTGACTGGTTTTGCCTATTATATTATAACTAGGTGACTCGCGCAACTTCGTCTGCGTTACAAAGGGGTTCAAAAATTGTAGCCTATGTGTTATTCTGATGTATAAGCTATATTGTGGTAAAGTTTCATTCAAATCCATTCAGTAGTTTTTACGTGAAAGAGTAACAAACCTACGTCCATACATACAAACTTTCGCCTTTATAATATTACTAGCTCCTGCCCGCGACGTCGTCTGCGTGAACCCTATGACCCGTTTTTTCCAATTCTTTCCGGCAACTATTCGATTTTTTCTCTCCGTAAAAACCATCCTTGAACTTCAACGAACATTTTAAAAAAAGATTTGGCCAAATCGGTCCAGGCGTTATTGAGTTATGCGCTTACAAACATTTTGCGGTCCATTTTTATATTATAGATTATGATGTAGTTTAAAAATGAGCATCAATTTCTTTTCCGAGTTATAAGAACAAAAAGTAACTAAAACAACTTCGTTTCAAGTTCCTGCCTTTATTTCGAAGATTTAACAATTATTTGAAATGCGTACAATAAATGACCTACTACTAATATTAAACGTAAAACTAGATCGATTACTTCTTGGCGGAAGCCTTTTCTCTTGCCTTCTTTCCTTCCAATAGTTTGTTTCTGTCTTCTTCAGTCAAATTGTTGTTTATTTTGGTGATGACGCCGGTTCCCAATGTAATGTCTCCGAGACGAAGGGTGAACCTTTGTCCAGTTTCGCACACCATTGGTTTCAGTAGTTTGAGTGATAAACTGTAAATATGAAGGTAGGTTAAAAATATTTTCGAAGTGGGTAGCATTTTTTTCAAATTCGACTTAATACCCAACCCTGCATCTAGGCTCACAATACAACGAAAAACTCCTAGTTGATTTGAAGTAATCATAATATTTATTTTTTAACTTGTAAATCGTAATCATACGAAATGAAAAATAATTGTACTGAATCTCTTTTTCTTTATGTGAAAGACACGTTCTAGAAATTTCAGCAGTGTAAAATAATCAGACAAAATTTTTTAACAATAAACAATCAAAACTTACGTCGCATCTTCACCAGGCATAACCATTTCTTTGTCGGGAATCGTCACTTGACTCGCGCAATCCCAAGTCATAGAGAACATTTGCAACTGAATGTACGATGTGAACGGCTTAGCTCTGCCACCTTCCTCCTTACTCAGAATGTACACGGCCGCTTCCAAATTATCATGAGCTTTAGCTGTACCGGGTTTGGCCATGACCATACCACGTCTGATCTGTTCTCTCTTTATAGAACGGACTAGAGCACCGAGTTGGTCTCCGGCCTGTGCTTCGTCGAGAGTTTTGTGGAACATTTCGACACCAGTAACGGTAGTTTTCATTGTTTTACCGTGACCAACGATTTCACATTCGGTTCCTTTTTTCAGGACACCTGAAACGTAATATTTTTACGAAATTTAGTATGAGGACCACATTTTTTTTGTATTTATTATATTTATATTAGTATGGCGAACCCGTCTAAAAAATGCTTATCATCAAATTACTTTGACTATTTCTCCAGGGTGGTGCCCATCCATCCATCCAGCTAAGTGCCATAAATAGCTATGTTAAAGATCACAGAAAGGTAATTTATGTTTTCATTCATTTTACGATTTTGCATATTTTGTTATAACCATTCATTCAACAATTCGTCGTCGATACAGAAAGGTAAGATGTTTGGGAATGGTGTTAAAATTTGAATTTTAGAAACTACCCTCAACATTTTTCAAAAACATGACCTAATAATTGTATCACATAATTCACATACCTCTGTACAAACGGCCTGTGATAACGGTTCCTCTTCCGGGAATAGAGTGCACAGATTCAACAGGCATAAGGAAAGGCTTGTCCAGCTCACGGACAGGTGTCGGAATGAATGAATCCACTTCTTGAAGCAGTTTGCTGATTGCATCTGCCCCGATTTCAGGACTTTTGCCTTCAAGCGCGCAGAGGGCAGATCCTGTAAAATACAATTAATTTATTAAAATAAACTAATGCAATTGTGGTTAGATAAACAGTATTCCAAAAAGAACGACAAAATTTTTTTTTCATCATAGGTAGCTTATGACCCACCTAATAGTTAATGGTTACCGTCGTTCATGAACATCTGAAATGTGTTAGGCTACTTTGTTGCCTAAATATTGAATTTTCAGAACTGCAATGGTTACAGTACTACTGTCTGTTCAACACTTAAGTTATTATGTTAAATCGCTACCAACCTTTAATAACAGGTACATTGTCACCATCATAACCCATTTCGGTCATCAACTCTCTAATCTCCATCTCGACTAATTCTACCATTTCTTCATCAGCAGCGTCTACTTTATTAATGAATACTACAACATGTTGAATGCCAATTTGTTTGGCAAGTAGTAGATGCTCTCTTGTTTGTGGCATAACACCGTCTGTGGCAGCTACTACTAAAATTGCACCGTCCATTTGAGCGGTACCTGTGATCATGTTCTGAAAATTTTCATTGAAAACAAATTAGGTCTGTGTTTTATTTATTGCAAATTACAGTACAAGCAAGATAATAAGTTTAAGTGCTGAGAGTGCCAACTAATAGAAATAAATTGTGATGAGAAATACATCTTTTTTTATTACTTCTCTATGAAATGAAAACAAATAGAGGATACCATTTGCACTGTAGATATGGTTTATATGAAAATGTGTTACAAATATCATAGTTTTTTAAGTTTGTTTAATATAGTATTTTTTGTCATCTTAAGTCTCTGTAACCTATTCTATTGTAAGACATATTGCATTTTGAAACATATTTTGATTCTTTGATCCTTTGTGATACTTTAACGTTAACAATTTCTTACAAAATAGATATTCTACCATTCCAAGGAAGTCTTTGACAATACACCAATGCTGAAACAAAGAGCTTACCTTGATGTAATCTGCGTGTCCTGGACAATCTGTGTGTCCATAATGCCTCTGTTCTGTTTGGTATTCAACATGAGCTACGTTAATGGTGATACCACGAGCTTTCTCTTCCGGAGCGTTGTCTATATCTGCATAACCTTTTTTCTGTGCGAGATTGAGATCTGATAATACTGTAAATAGATAAAAGCCAATTAGGTTATGGGCTATTACATAAAATAAAATATTGTATGTATTTCTTTCTTTATTAGTGACAAAATAGTTATTTTTATCACTACAATCTTTATTTTTTGGAAGTAGGGGATAGAATAAAAGTCCTTTCATATTGCATTTAATTTCCAATCATATTGGATTTCATTTAGTCGAACTAACCTTTAGTAATTGCTGCGGTGAGTGTTGTTTTCCCGTGATCAACGTGTCCAATTGTACCAACATTGCAATGTGGTTTTGTTCTTTCAAACACTTGTTTCTCTGCATAATGTCTCTTGAGTATTATGTTTAATTGATTGAATCCTGGCAAGATTGTCGAATTTCTCACGTGGGCACATTGGCTTTGTTGCAGAACTAGTTTTACAGCTGAAATTATTGAGTAAATTATTAATTCCAATCTAATTTGGATTCAATTGTTTGCAAACAATTGACTTGATTGATATGAAGTTGAATAAAACAGACAATCATTATTCTTTGGAATCTGAATTTTTTAATTTTATTTACTTTAGAATTGTATGGAACTTTTATCACATGTAACCCCATTATTATTTATTCAAGAAATAACTTTAAGATCTAGAATGACTGATAATATCTGCTATTGTTTTATGTAAAAGTCATACATCCACATCAAAATCTTCTGTAAATATCTATTAAACTTAAAATTATTATTTTAATTTGTTATTAACTTTAATCTAGAACACGTTTGTACCCTTACTAGTTTCAAATTAGAATGATCAATAATCAGATGATAAGATTATAACCTCAAAATAGTGTGAATCAAAATTTCCAATTAGGTTAATGTTATATACAGTAAAGCTTCATAATAAAACTTAAAATTACATATAAATTGTAGGGCAACATGTGTGTAATAAGTATAAATGTTAGATAGGCTTTCATCAATCAATAAGTGCTCTAAATTAGGCTTTTACATAATACTGATATCTTTTGATGGAATTATAAAATGTGGCTGTGAAGTAGATAGGATACACAGTAGATTGAAATTACTGTTTATTTATGCAAATGATAACTTTTTGCAGTTGTTATGAAGTGTATTGATGTTGTCTTTAAAAATATTAAAATTACTTACCTGGGCTAACCAAACTTTTTACAAATGATATTGATGCCATTTTTTCAGGTTGACCACCAAGCGGTGTTACGCGAAATAGATTCTCAAAATGCTTTAAATAATTGCTTTTGGGGTTTTCAATATATTTACACAAAGAAATACTTCTGTTCTTTTGGAAAAATTTTATCCAAAGCAAAAAATGACGGCCCCTGCACCGACAAAATTTCCATAAACAATTTTAGATAGTATCTATTTTTTTCAATTAACGCCGTTGTTACCATATTTTTAAATCCTCAATATAATTTTAACACTCCAAAATGAGCGAAATAAGTACAATACTAAATATTTTGTAGAGTTTTTTACCTTATCTCAAATATAATATTGCAGATAGCTATTAAACATAATATTACTTTAGCTTTTCGTGATTTTTAGTTGTTCATTTATAAAGCACAATGTACGTTTCTGTCACCCGTGGCCCAGGAGTCCTGGGCCAGGACACATGAGTCAAAAAAAAATACAATCAACAAAAACAAGACGTCGCTAACCTCAAATTGTGGTTTTAAAAAATAAAATATTCAAAAAATTATATTCCTTAATTTCTGAGTTTTATGTTAGTAGTGAATACAGCTAAACAAGTAATAAAATGAACGCGCCACCGACATTCGAGTCATTTTTGTTATACGACGGTGAAAAAAAGTAAGTTTGTATGATTTCTTATCTTTTATGTTTATGAAAATAAATACTAAATTATCCTAACTTTATGTGGTAAATTTTCAGAGTTCAGAAAGAAGAAGATACAAAAGTCACGAATGCTGCAATATTTACAGTAAATAAAGAGGATCATACTCTCGGCAACATGATCAGACAGTAAGATAATTCTGTACAATGCAATTTGATTTAAATTTTAAAGCGTAACATTTCCAATTAAATAAGATATTAACTTATCAAATGTAAAAAACTTCAGATTATTTCACATTTCTATTTAAAACAATCTTTTACAACAAATAATTTTTATTTCAGTCAACTCCTAAAAGACCCAAAAGTATTATTTGCTGGCTACAAAATACCACATCCTTTGGAGCACAAATTTGTACTTCGGATCCAAACAACATCTGATTACACACCACAAGAAGCTTTCATGAATGCCATTACAGATTTAACTTCTGAACTTTCACTATTTGAAGAAAGGTTCAAAGTAAGTATTGTAATAAAAGTAAATGTATTTTGTCAGTGGCAAAGGACATAAATAGTACCTAATATATTCCTTGGTATTTCCTGAGCACTATAACTGTTCTTGTTCGAACGAGTTTTAAAGAAAGTCCTTACATGTAGGTAATGTCCATGCCATGCCCCTTACTTTGCAGAGATTCATGAGCAACAGTAACATAAATGATTGGGTGGCCCATCAGCTCAACTGCCTACATGGCAATGACTTTTTTTATTATTTGATAAAAGCATGAAGATTCTGCATGTATGACAATGTACTAATTTACTTTAAATTGAAGTTTTATGTTTTACTTTTTTCTTTCAGGAAGCCATAAAGGAGAAAAAAGAAGGATTAGATTAAGAAACAGAAAAAACATTTATAAACTATTTTTTTAATTAAATAAATTAAACTTACTTTGTTTATTTTATCTTAGCATTCCATTCTGATTAATATCGTTCTTTTATTCCATTAGAGGCAGAAATATTGAAAAAAAATTTTTTAAAAGTGGTTTGAAAAATATTACATTTTAGGTATATAGAAAGTACTTTGATTGTATCTTTCGTCTTTTAAAAATCCTTCAGGCCGGTTTCAACTATATAGACTGATCCATTTCTCTTTTTTATTCATTAATCAGGTGATTTATCAGTTGTTTACTAACTCAGAAGTTGATAGCAAATGAGCAGTACCTTACCATTAGGTGGGCCGTAGGCTCGTTTATCTATCTTGTCATAAAAAAAAACCTTGTCCCTACCAATATTCTCTTTGGTGCACAAATTTAAATTACTTTTTTATAAATTAAAAAATAAAAGTCTTAAGTATGTAGTCCAATTCCTTTATTGTTACAAACATTTAATTTGGTGTTCAATAATTTAATTCATGTTAAAATAAATCAATATAAGAGTTAAAACATGATTGTGATGGAAGTATAAATGTTTTGAAAATGTGTGAATGTATTTCTCAAGTATGCATTATATCCAGATAACGCAATTGAAAAAAAGACCAATCACCTAATAGACGTTTAAAATCAACATGTAACATCTTAAAAAACAATAAATCGATGATACTTTTTTTACATAATAATAATATAATAACGAACATTATTATTAACTATCAAACAACTAATACCATATATAATGGTAAATAAATAAATAATACCAAGTAAAACGAGTAACAATAGTATAGGTAACGTAAAACAATAAATTAGGATTTAAAATGTTTCTTCTTCATCACAGTTCTCAGTTGCGTGTCCAAACACTGAAACAAAAAAAAATGTTTAGAAAAAATCAAATCATTTAAGGTAGGTGTATTTAATGGCTTTGCTATAATTTGGCGTTGTAGGAGTTCGTAAGTGTTATTAATTAACACTGGTGTTCTAAGTAAAAGTCATGGCATAGCAATCTTTTGCATCGAATACTAAAAACTCCGAGATCCGAGAGGAAATCCGCAAAAGAACCAAGGTAACTGACGTAGCCCTACAAATTTTGTCTTTCAAGTGGTAAAGAGCTCATTGCGTTGTTTGTAATATTCGATGATCCAGGTGTAGCTGATGTCGGGACTGTAATACACATCACCACTGGAGCGGCGCGACGGGAAAGAGTGCCGCAATGCGTAACGCGTAGAGCCGTCCAGCATAACCCCGTACTGAGTCTGGGAGCTGGCCTCAGCCGGGGTTCGGACGCTGAATGTGAACGGTTATAGGTTTTAGTGCGGTTCCAACTCCCACATATTCCGATTCCGGCGATTTCCTCGCAACTCAAAAAAAAAAAAATACTCATTACCAAGTCAATGAGCTAAACATAAGATCGTTTGAGTTTACCTTCACAGATATCGCAGTAAGGTCTCTGGGGCGGCAGTTGTCGCTTGTCCCTCGGCGGCGGCGCGTCGGTTTCGGCGGCTTGTCGCGGACAGTCATCCGTGTCGTGCGCGTCGAACACGTCGCAAATGTCGCAGAACAAACGCGGCGCAACTGCCTTCGCTTTACGACCATTGCTACAATGTTTATAGTGAATATGAAGATTTTGTTTCTGCTTTCAACGTGATTATGGATGGAGTGTACTTATTTTCAGGAAATACGGCAATAATGTCATGAAATGTGCGATTGTTGAAGTAAATTTTTTTTTTAAGATTCTAGCTAGGGAAACTACTTGTTACGATGGTTACTTTGCAAAAGTAATTTTGATTGATTTTAACTGCAAACAACAAAATACTATAACTATAGGTAAACAAAAGCATATCTCACAATAAAGGCGGTTCTATAAGTCCGCTGGAGCCTTCAAGCGCCTGTACTCGCGCCATCAGCTGTTCGTTCTTCCGTTGCATGTCCACTATCACGGAGTTCAGAAAACTAACTTGGCCATCGATCTCCTCTTTGTTTTCTTGGGACCTAGAAGAAATAATGTATTATTATTATGCCACAGTATCGATGTTTGTAATGATAAAAATGTTTCTTAAAAGTTTATTGACTTACTTTTGTGTTGCAATAGTGTCCCCTTGGCTGAGTATGTCTACTGCATTGTTGTCATTCTTGTCTTTGATATCTTTTCCTTTTGTGATTTCTTTTTGAAGTAGAACTTTCTCTCTTTCTGATATCTCCACTTTGGCTCTCTGGTTCTGCAAAAGAATAAATAACCCTTTCAATGGAATTTCTATTATTTACAAAATATAATATGCAATTAATAAAGTATATCTCGTCTTACCTTAACTTCATCTTGCAACCTCAATATTAAATCTTCTTTTTGTTTTAAATCTTTTAATTTCTGTTCTATTTCAGTTTTTAACTTATTAACTACAGTTTCATTATTCGCTATGTGATCAGCCAGTGATTGTTTTGTGACGTGTAATTCAACAGACAACTTCTCGAGTTTACTGTCTTTTTCTATATCTGAACTCTGTTGATCGTGGACAAGTTCTAACTTTTGGTTTAAATCTGATATCTTCTTTTCGGCCAGTGTTAATTTTTCTAAAGTTTCTTTTTGTTTATCAGACTCCGATTTGACTTTTTCTTTGTATTGCGCCAATTCTTTTTCATAATCATGGAGTTTCGCTTTGAGCTCGTGCTTAAGTCTTTTGCTTTCTTTTTTAAATTCATCGAATTGTGTTTGAAGCTGTTTATTGAGATCTTCATAATTCAACTTTTGAGCTTCATTGATGTTAGTCAGTTGTTTTATATCTTGTTCTGATTTATTAAACATTTCTTGTATTTCTGTTACTTTATCCTTGAATTGTTTCAATTCTTCTATTTCCTTTTCTCTTTCAGTGATTTGATTTTGTAACGATTTTAAATTATTATTAAGAGATTCTGTTTCAACTTTATATTTCTCATTTAAACTATCGTATTTTGTTTGAATTTCTACCAAAGACTTTTGCATTTCGTTTGATCCCGATTTAAGTGCGTCGTTTATGCTAGTTAGTTGTGTTTCTTTCTCTTGTAGCACTGTATCTTTACTAACAATTTCTAATTTTAATTTGGCAACTTCTTCTTCCGCTTCTTTTAATTTGGCTAATTCAGTCTTGTTAACCTCCGTTTGAGATTTTAATAAGTTTTCTTTTTCCGTAACCGCCTTCTGTAAATCATCTTTAATAATAGTAATTTCGTGTAAGTTTTTAACAGCAATTTCGTGTGATTCTTTAAGTTTGTTGAGCTCTTCCATCGTTTGATTGTGTTTGGTTTCTAATGTTTCTTTATTTTGGACCACTACTGTCATTTCTTTTTTCATTTCTTCTATTTGTTCAAGTTGACCCTTTATGAGCGATTCTTCAACAGAAGAATTAGCTATAAGATTTTCATACTTTTGTTTCAATGAAGAAATTTCTAACTGAGCATTATTTAAACTTTCTTCTAAATGTTTTCTGTTATCACTAGCCTTATTTAGCTCTTCGCTAATTTGTGTTATTTGTCTGTCCTTTTCCTGGATCATTTCTACGTTGGATTTAAGATCAACCTCGAGCATCTCTGATTTAAGGGTGAGATCTTTTATAATATTTTGTTTCTCTTCTATTTCTTGTTTCAGTTGACTTTCTTCAGCTTTGTTTTTATCAAAATCAGTACATATAGTAGATAGGTTGCTTTGAAGTAATAATATCTCTTTTTCGTAATTCATTTTTTGGTTATTTAACTGCGCTGTCATATCATCTAATACTTTCTGCAATGAATCTTCGTGTTTACGAGCTTCTTCTAATTTGTTATTTAAGTCATTTTGTGCTTCAGTTAATTGATCTACTTTTTCCATTAACTTAACTTCTGACGTAGCACCGTCTGCTTTGAGAATGGATATCTCTTCTTTGTATCTTTCATTTTCAATTTCCAATTTTTTATGCATGTTTTGATGTTCTTCGACCAATTCTTGTTCCTTTAATTTCAGTGTTTCGATTTCCTTCTTCAATATAGTGTTCTCGTCAGTTAAGCTGTCGTTAGAAGACAATGCATCCTTTAGGCGATTATTAATTTCAAAGAGTTGTGATTCAAACTCTTTAACTTTATTTTCAGTTTCTTTGATCTTTTCAATATTATCGTTAACTGATTGTATTAATTGACCGCGTTCTAAAGAAAAGTCTTCTTGTAACTTGAATAGCTTTTGTTTTAATTCTTGCTCTGTTCGGGCATAATTATTTACTACTTCTCGGTGTTTGTCTTTGAACTCTCGTAACTCAGTCTCGGTTTCTTTCAAGTGTTGTGATAACTTGTTGAATTGTTCATTGGAGTCTGTAGTTTGTCCAGTCAGATTCATATATTCGGCTTCGACCTTCTCTTTCATTTTTTCTAACTCTTCACATTTTTCTACTGAGCTATTAAATTGGCGTTTCAATTCTCCAATCTCTAATTCCATCGCAGATATTGTAGCTTTGAGTTCCGCATTAGCAGTGGTCAATTCATTAATAGTAGCCTTTAATTTATCGTTTTCTTCTTTGAGTGTTTTTAATTCATCCGCGTTCAACATGAACTGAGAATTCAACGCGTCGAAATCAATTTTATTTTGATCAAGCGTTTGTTTGTGACTATTGATTTCATTCATAAGTTGTTCTATTTTAGAATTACGTTCATCAATTTCTTTTTTATGTTCCTCGGCGATTTTACTGTGTTTAATATTAAAGTTGGCTGTAGTTTGTTCGAAATCGTCTTTAAGTTTGATTATTTCCTTATCTCTCTCATGAATTGTTCCCTTGTATTCGTTTATAAGTTTCTCTGTTGAGCTTGAACTAACGCTGGAGTCTGCCAGCAGTTTCTCGTATTCTTTAGTTTTGATAGACAAACTTTGCTGCAATTCAGATATTTCTGTTTTATTCTTCTCATTTTGCTGTGTAACTTCATTTAATAAGGTTTCGTACTCGTTTACTTTGAGGGAACACTCGTCTTTGATACGAGTAATTTCCTCTTCTAAGTTCTTACATGCTGCCTCTTGCTTTCTCTTAGTATCTTCTAGCTGCTCTAAATCAATTACTTTGGCACTAAGTTCCATTTTTAACTTCGTTATTTCTTTGTTTAGATTAACTTCATGTTCTTTGTTTACGGCAATAACTGTAACAAAATAAGATTAAAGTAAAATTAATGCTTTTAATTTTTTATGGGACCATATATTTTTGATAGTCATGACTTACCTTTATTAAGTTCAAGTGTTTTATCATCTACAGCTGCCTGCAACTGTGTTAGCTTCGTATTCAAATCAATAATTGTTTGACTGTTCTCTTTATTCGTTTTTTCTAGTGTTTGCTTTTCTGTTTCTAATTTCGACTCGGCTAGCTGCAGTTTAGCTGTTAATACGGAAACTTGCGTCTCGAACTCAGTTTGAGTGATAGCTAGTTTCGTTTTAGCCTCGTTTAAAGCCTTTTCAGAATCCGCTTTTAATTTAGCCAGTTCTTCTGACATGCTTTTACCTAACGAGTCTTTCTCATTTTCTTTTTCTTTGAGTAATGCATATGCTTCATCTAAGAGTTTTTGTAGTTCCGACGACAGCGCTGAAAAGGACGTTTGCTTTATTTTACTAACACATCCATTTCAAAATTTAATAAACTTTGACCTAAATCATCATACTTACTCTGAGCTGCAGACAGTTCTTCCTTATGTTGTTCAGCGATAGCAGCGGTTTCAGTGTTTCTTTGTTCTTCAAGTGCTCGCAGCGCTGCAGCGGTAGCATCAGCCCGGACCAGCTGAAGCGCTGCTTCCGCTTCAAGATCTCTGATACGTTGCTCGTTAGCGGCTTTCTCTTTCTAAATGAAATCGAAAAGGAGATGTGGTCAATAACTTTGCATGGCTGCTGCAAAGGGCTAGAAGCCAAATAAAAACTGAATTCATTGTATAATTATTTAGAGATAAATTGAAATATGGGCTGGTCTTGATTAAAGGACACGCAAAAAGCATACATCGAAGAGTATTTCATAGCAATCCTGTTGTGTTTACATTTGTAAGTAATTTATACGTACCTCCATTGCTTCTTTGTATTTCTGTAATCACAAAAAACTTGTATCAGAAAAACTTGCATTTTTTAGTCATAATCCACAATTTGTATTTGTGAAGCAAAAAAATTAATCGTTTCAGAAGTACAAAACTTGAGCAAACAAGTAATTACGTTTGCGATGAGACGAGATGGGATGATAATTTGATTAACTTGTTTAAGACACAAACAATATTGAATCTCCCTTTAAATATATGATAATTTAATGAGAATTAAACATAATGATAAATATTTTACATTTTGTTTGTCTATTGGTATACCTACTTAGCTTTATCTAGACTTCAAAATTGTTTTTTTTTTACCTTATTTACTAAACTGTGTTAATTTATGTGATTTTTATTAAAATTCTTTTAAAAGCAATATATGAAATATATTTACATAATAATCTTCTTTGTTAATGTTCTCCTCTTCATTTCTGAACGTAAGATCTTCTACTTTCTGTCGCTCATCCTCCAGCAATTTATTGAGTTTGTCCAGTTCAGCTTTCAGCTTCGCGTTTTCGTTGCTTGTCTGGAAATACACGAGATAGAGTGTAATTAAGAAGCGATAGCAGAAAAATGTAGTAAATAATAATCATTATTAGATCATTATTATTATATTATTAGATGGAACGATGACCTAAGAAAAGTCGCCGGTAACAACTGGATGAGACGAGCAGAAGATCGGGCGCGTCCAGCAGTGGACGAGTATGGGCTGATGATAATGAAGATGATGAATCATTATTACTCGATTCTTTTCTAGAGCTAATTTATAAGAATCAACTTTCACACGCTCATTCAATCTAAATCAATAAAGGGCTTCCAGATCATGATAACCAATATTACGTAAAGATAGCTATTTAGAAGACAAGAATACCTACTATCAAACCTAAGACCCAAGATTCAACCATTAGGGTCATCAATCGCTACAGAGACAACAGAATTAAACAGAATATCAATACATAGTATAAAACAAAGTCGCTTTCGCTGTATGTCTGTATGTATGCTTAGATCTTTAAAACTATGCAACGGATTTTGATGCGGTTTTTTTTAATAGATAGAGTGATTCTTAAGGAAGGTTTGTATGTATAATAAATGCATAATATAGTAGAGAAACACTGATAAATTTAAAGGTTTCTAATGTGATGTCGTAAATAAGCACGTTTTTTTGCGCTTATATTGCAAACGCTGGCTGAACCCTACGAGATAGACCAAAATAATGTACTACAGTATTGTTCACCTTAAAAAGTTCAACAAAAAAGTCCGCGATGGTATATGTCTATCTCTTAGGGATAACCCAGCATAACCATTTTTATTCTTTACTAAAAGATGGTTATTTACGAAGTGATTTTAAACAATACAACATTAATCCTTATCCAATTAAGTACCTTAAATAAATTGTGCATTTATTATAGATCAATATGCTTTTTACAGCATGTAATTTAAGTGAATATTACCGAAGATATTATAAATTTAAAATGCAGGGTCGTAGTTGTTTGCGCCGGGCGGCGCGTGCCTATATAGGCTACAATTTTTGAACCCCTTTGTAACGCAGACGAAGTTGCGCGGGTCATCTAGTAAATAATATTATAATAACAAAAAAATACAATTACCTGAGCTGCTTCTTTCTTTAGCTGTGTCAATGCGGTTTCAGCTCTGTCGGCTTGAAGAGATATCTTCGCTACCTCACTTCTCTCCAACTCTCGTTCCCGCATCATGCGCTCAAGATGCTGTTGTTTTTCTCTTAGGAGTTCCTGTTTTATTTATATTTGCTCTTATTGAAAAGTAAAAAAAAATTACCATGACTTTTTAAGTTATAATATGTTCCGCCAATACACCAACGTATTTCACTGTTTTACATTTTTTTTCCATTTTTATCATATTTCTACATTTCTATTGAACTTACTTTTTACTCGTAGACTGTAAGTAATCATAATAGTTTTTAATATGCGAAATTTTATTTTTAGATGTATATAAATAACACCAATAAGTTATGCTTTCCAGAATAAAGCAACCTTTTGTCTGACATTTGCACACACATGCAATAGGTGACTTAGAACGAATCGCATCAAAGTTATGTAAAAGTTATTTTTTGCTTCTGTGCAAAATGTTAGTTTACAGTTTTTTTTTAATTGTAGTATAATTACAGCAATATAAGTGAGAATGAAAAATCAGAACCTTATATAATTTCAAAGTATAATGAAGAATACAGTGACATATTTGTGTATTTGGTGTTTTTTTTAATATACCTTAATTTCTGTAATAACTAGAGAGATGAAGACTTAATGATAACTATGTAATAGGTAAGTACTAAAAAAACGCATATCCGTTCCACTTCAAAGAAACTGTATTATTCCAAAGCTCTGTAGGCATGGTTTTCCCTGCTGATTTTCCTTGAATTCTGCAGACGTAGAGGTAAAAAGCACTTTATATTCACCCACACACGTACGCTTGTGTGCCTGACCTAAAAAGTTCTGAGACAAGCCAGGGAAGAGTGACAAATGCCTCCCCTGAGATTTAAGTTTGGGCTGGTAATGCTGGTATTATACGAGTACATATAATAAGTATGTCTCAGAGTCACAAGTACCTAAAGTAAATAAAGCGGTTGGTTTTTGTTTTACGACAGTTTAGATTAGCAGGAAAGAAAAAGCCATTTTGTTAGAAACTGTTTGCGTTAATTGTATTGTATTTAAACGTAGAATTAAGTAGGTAAGAGTATATTACATTTAACCGAACTCGTAAACCTGGTGCTAATACTTCCTCTATTACTTTACAATTTACATTCCTTCCTTAAATGCGTAGTATTAGAAGATTTATGGCTGTAGTAACCTCCGAATCGTGTTTTCCCCTAATGTCTCTATTTCCAAGCATGCGCATTACCCGCATTATTGTTTGATTAGCAAAACCATAAAGGAAGCAGTCAACAAGATAATTCGAGGGTCACCATCGTTGCATAAGGACACAATTTAACTTGAACTGATTAGACGTACGAAATTGGTTTCATTGTTAAATTGTTTTAAGTTGCGGCAATATTCCATACGCATCCAAGATGTTGAGCAACAGTAATTGATTTTTCAAAGAATATTAAGGCTTGATTTGATGACGAAATTTGAGATTCTGGCAATTCTAAACTTTCTTAGATACTTTACTATGTTATTGAATTAATTTTAATTTACTTTAAACAAGAATCAAGAGATCGTTAGCTTGATTAATTTAGTGTGGGATAACCACAACTTAGCGTTCGTATGTAAGTAGTAGTATGAAGTGTTACTGTTGAGTGAATGGTCTTTAGGAATACTCAGCCAAAAAACAAATCAAGCTTTTTATTTATCCCTAGTGAGATGATTTGAATTCATGAACACCGAACAGGCTATTTATTTTACTGCATCTACTTCCTCAGCGATTTTTCTACTACCATAGCTAAATACATCATTTTTATAAGCCTTAAAGTTGTACAAAAGGAAAGCCCAACCTACACCACAAATCCAAACAGATTCCAACACCTACACAAAATAGTGTATATACAGGGTGATTTGTTAGACAGGGTACATATTGCAGGAGGGTGATGAGTACTCTGTTCTAATACGGAATATTACAAAAAATAAGTAAAATTACAAAATATTTTTTTTTTTTTTAAATCTAAATTCGACAAAACTAACTCAAACATAAACAATTTCGGCTTAAAGAGTGTTGACTAATGACCTCTAGTGATCTCGCGCACCCCACACCTCCGCCACACCCATCAGCTGTCGAAAAACCATAATTTTGCAAGATTTTTAGATATTTTTAAGTTGCGATTACTAAGGCATTAAGCCATATTCTTTGGTAATCATATTTTTACTGGTCGTATATAACCATCAGCTACCATGACCTTCAATATGTACCCTCACTAGGAAATCACCCTGTATACCTCGGATGTATGTAAAATAAATTTAATGACAAGTTTATCCTCTTTCACCATTCTGATTCTGAATATAAAACTTGGTTCTATTTTCAAAAAATTACCTACGCGTTACGTAACAAGTCTGAAGTAATTACTTAACAAATTATAGGTAGAGTTCAGTTCGGCCTTCGGCGCGGTCAAGGGTAGATAAGGATCAAGAGGCAAGTCTGAAGGCCGAACTATATTCAACCAAGTTTCATATTTCATCATGCTTTCAAGAGGATTGAAGTAAATTACAAATTCATTAGAATTATTTATGTTTACGAGTTGCTGTTTAATTCATACTGTCAAAGCTATAACCGTATTTTATGACTCCATTTATATAGTATCTTGAAATATACATAGATACTGAAGTGAAAGTAATTACGAGCATGACTTTTAATATTGGAAAATCATTTAAGAACATTAGGGCCGAGTTATTTGAGAGATAACTTATGAAAACTTCGTAACAAAATTGACTTTCATTTTCTTGACAGAGTATCAAAATAACACTAAATTAATTTAGAATTTGAGGGCATTAAGAAGAATGACGTAAATTCTTTTTGGGTTTTTTCGATGTTATGTGTATTGGTTACTTCAATCATCTTGACACTTTATCATGCATCGCCCAAGCAAAAATACAGCATTTAATAAGTGCAATAAAACAACACAATCAATCATAATATTTTATTACCAAAAGGGATCAACGAGGAAAGGAATAAACACACAATTTAACCGATTTTATTAAATTTTTAACTATATTTTATTATTCACGAACATACAATATTATAGACGCTAAAGTTATTCTAGTAGTTAGAGATTATAAATTATAATAAAATTAAGAAACTATATTAAAAGGGAATGCTCTAATAGACCTTATAATTAGTGAATATCATGATTACTTACAGGCACTGGTTGAAATATTAAAAACTAGAAAATAAAATTAAAGAGACAAAAAAACTTATTCATAAAATTATAATCAGTAAAAACAATTTTGATCCTTTTCTAATAAATCTATCACAGTTGCTTTGTTAAGATCAAAAGCTTAGAATTTATATTGAATTTATAAAAATACCTAATTAATCGCATCGGTGTATTGTCGGAACATATTTTCGAATTTGTCGTATAAAAATAACTTTGTACTATGTACTGTGCTTCAATTGACAATAATTCTCGCAATTTTTACAGATGAAAATTAACACAATTCATTCATGTTAGATTTTAGTTTGTAAGTAAAATTCAAAAAATCGAAAACAAAAGACAAACGTTGCTTGTTTCCTTTATGACGAGTTTTGAGAGAGCGCAAACTCGGATAAAGCCAAAATCGCATTTTTGTATAATCTGTGGACACTTTCAGTCGTCATTCAACAGAAAATGTAATGTTGTCCGTCCAAGTTTGCGTTAATCTCAGTCGTACAATATTATAATGAAAGGCCCGTTATTTATCGCGTACGGTACAAATATCAACCTGGCGTCAAACCTGTACTAAACTTCAGAACAAGTATTGTCACATAACAAATGTTACTTAGTTCCCTAAATAATCCAAGATGAGTTTGAGATATGGAATTTTCTAGAACATCACTTATAATTTGCATACATCTTATAAAATATATGTCTTCGCTATAATTGAGGTAATAACATAGAAGTTATAATCAATTCTCGCGAAGTACTCTTTAGATTCAATGTGTATTGAAGAGCAAACAAAACAGCCAGCTAACTTTGTCACGACATTTACACGCAAGGTCACGAGAATGTCTCAATAAAATATTCATACTTAATAGAAGAGTTATCGGCCATCTGTTGTTTTTATTGCTTTCGAAAATGCGACTCTTACGAGTAACGTTTGTCAAGTCACAACACTGATTACCAAGGCGTATCACGGCAAGCACAGAATACGAACACAGAAATCAAGTTCATGTTTGTGTATCACTTTTACTGATATAACACGACGATGTTTCGATATGTTGTATTTAAGTTATTTATTAAGGGTATGAGAATATTTCGAACTTACGATTCGGATCGATTAAATTCTATTCGAATGATTCTAGCACACCCCTGTTATTTTGCATGTAGCTCGAGTTCTGAAGTGTCATTGTGTAATCTGTGGTCACGGTGAAACCTTAATGTTCTGAGGTATAATACAGGCGAGACTGCGGTTGAAGTCCTACCGTGCCGCGATAGTGGGGTACCGTACCTGGAGGGCGTTCTTAGCCGAGACTGGGGTGGATGAAGCCCGCGGGCCGCCGACGCGCTGTAACGTGACGTTAGTGACAGTGCGAACACACGCAAAAACAACACGCGTTATAACTATAGCATGCAGTGGCGAAGGGTATATGATTCCTAGTGATTTCTTGAGTAGGAAAACCGGTATTTATTATTTCAAAGGCATCTTCTGTTTTTTAAGTTAATTTGTTAAAAAAAGTTCAAACGGAAGTCGGTAGGAATCGAGTTGTTATCTACCTACGCCACTGATAGCACGTTAAATGGTGTATTTTGATGATTTCTCTATTGTTTTGACAATTATTGGTTCTTTGTTCGAACCAAACCCGAAAATAACAAGTTTACTTCAAACAGTTTACAACGAATATCATGTTTGTGTTCTTCTTGAATCTGTTTATGATATCTTCAACGGACGAAATGACATCATTATAAGTAAAAACCCACAAATTATTAGTCATTACACATCAGAGGTAGGTATTGCGATAATTTGCGTAACACGAATACACCATTTAGCGATTTAAAATAAAACGATAGTTGATGTCTAAGAAGACATTAACTGCCGTCTCGGCAAATACGAAGCTAAAACTAGATGAAATGGGACGTGGTATTAAGAAATATGGATATGACTGTGTTGTTGTAGTAAGGTATAATAACAATAGATCAAGTAATAAAATTACATGAGACTCTCGACAACTTTGAGGATTATTTCCTCCAGAATCCTTATTTGAATAGCGAGGGGACTAAGCGTGAAAAAAAGTGGCCAAAGTTTTGTGTTTGTTTGGATAGATAAAAATAAATTTCATTTGGAGATAAAAGAAAATGACAAGATAACAATAGTACTATAATAAGAATTAATAACACAATTAGGAGAACCGATATGCATTGTCTTGTTTTGAAATGTGTCGATATCAATAATTATGCAAACAATAGAAATAAATGTATATTGTATAGTATTACTGCAGTAATAGTAAGTATACGTGAATATGATAAAGATTCGGATGAATCTATTTGCAAAATTTAAAGCAGGTCAAATGATTGATTTTGTTAGTCGAAAAAAAACAAACTTAGTTTTAGTTCACAGTAACACATCAATAAAATCAGTCCTCGTTAGAATAAAACTTAAAATAATATCACAGACGAAATAATATTCAATAGAATAATACATAATATTGCAGTCTTTAATATCAAACTAATTTGGAAAGTAAGCAAAATAAAAGCAGAGGAGATCGATGAGATGAATCACTACAACCAAATATGTACACGATTAACTATCAAAAATAAAAAATCCTTTTACAGATATATGCAAATAAAATGTGATAGAAAATCGTGAACGAAATAAAATAATATAAAATAAATAAAATTAAAATTAAACACAAGGGCCAAACCAAGGGGTGCCAGCTACAGACAAATAAAACTCCAAACTCATGCAAACGGTAAAGCTTTCTACAGAACTAAACCATTTTCTTGCATGTCACGGTTTAAGTATCGTAGAAAAGTGAGAAAAAAATGAGATTCTTGTGCGTGAATATTATTTAAGTACAAAGGAACTAAAATGAGAGAAACATCTGTCCTGCCGACCATCGACTCTTACTTATCACAAGCATTTCGATCGTAGTCAAGCTCTATTCAAGACGTGAATATAGGAACGCGTTCATATGTATACAACATAAGGATAACTAAACTGGAAGGGTGACACGCAAGAGAAATGGTAGCTCTTCCCGAAGCCAGAAAAGTGGTTGCGCGACGGCGGCATGTCCACGTACACGTCGGTCTGTGCGGCCTCCCCGCGGCTGGCCCTCGTGACGGCGGCCGGCCTCCCTCCCCACCGCACCACCTCACCCCCGCCGCGACCCACCACGCGCCTCTCGCTGCCACTGCCGCTGCTGCCGCTAGACACGCTACGACGTGACATATCTGAACTTCGCGTCTCAAAACTTAATACGCTCTCTGAACAACGCCATGATTTAGGTAGAGTCTCGCTCTGCCAACGGCGAGGTGTTAGTTCTTTACTTTTAGGACTCGATTTAAATACAATATCGTAGTAGACGCGCGGTTGTGGCAGAGCGATAATGGCACACCTGTCGTGATCGACTTGCTTTACAAGCAGAGTTTTGTCGAGGAGACTGGGTGCGCTACGATGCGGTCGGGTTCGGACCGCGGGGGCAGGTGACCGTGGGGAGCGGGGCTCGGCCGAACGCGCACGGGGCTAGCCTACCTGAGCGCCCAGCGACGTCACCCCGAGTCTCACCCCCACACGAGACGATGCAATAGACGTGCCCAAAGATGTCAGCGAATCACGTGAATTGGATCGTCTTAAAGGTGTAGCTCGACCGTTGCTGTGGATAGCACAAGCACCCGGTTTGCGGTTGGATGGAGATCTGGATACTTTGGCTATTGGAGCGAATAAACCGAAACGTGGAGCGCACTCGAAATATCTGAAAAATTGTGTTTTAAATCACTTATGTATCCTTTGGTATTGTCTCAGTGTTCGAAAACCTTATTTTACCTTTTTCCATCGACTGAACCATCATTTTTACCAAGAGGATCATCTAGTTCGACTCCTGCCCAGATACCAGGTGCAAAATCTGTAGCACCGACAAAACGCAAAATACCAGCTTTACTTCCGCGGCTACTGGAAACAATAACTCTGTCGCCCGTTCGGATCTCTCCATTGGTTGTCGTGGAGATCGAAGCATCTACAATCATTCATATTCAAGTCATATCATGACTAACGTTAGTGGAAACGAATATTTCCAGTTTTAGATACGTACTCATCTTACTGCTGACAATGCTGCGAATACTTCCATTAGGCGATAGGGTCCGCCTGGGGCGAGCCGCTCCGGAAGGAGGTCGTTCGAAAACGCTCCCCGCATCCGAAACAGGTGACGCATCGTGCGGTGTATGAGTGGCGAGGGGAACTCTAGTGAGTCGAGTTAATCTAGAGAAAACACCTCGTTTCTCTGGACATTGAAAATATCGCACGCCAGCTACAGATCCATCATTTTTACCTGAAATTGTAGCAATTAGTAGTAATTAAATGTACAACTACGATTTCCCTTTATCTCCAAGTAAACACAATATCGTGATTATTACCAATTGGTTCGTCAAGAACTATTCCAGCCCACTCTCCAGGTGCAAATTGCGTTTCGCCGATGTAAGCAATTTGGCCAGGTTTGGTACCTCCCACCCAAACTCGTTCACCGATAATGAAGCTATCAGTATCCTCTGTCAATATCACGCTGTGATCTGTAATTTGTAATCCTGGTTAATAATATTTTATTCATATTTCGGAAACTGTACCTCCAGTCCTTCGCGACGGCCATTTATAAATAATGTACAAAAATAACATTATTAAACTGACTTGAAATTGAAATGAAAAGGTCAAGCACGGTAAACAGTACCACGGTTCATATTATTTCTAGTAACATGGAATTCGGAAATACTGAATTATTTTAATAAGGATTATAAAGTAATACGCCGTTTCAATATGCACTGAGCCGTCACATTTCCTATTTCTATGCACACGACGTGCGTGCGAGCGACATGAATACCGTTGCCTGCAAGTGCAACGGCCATCGAGGAGCCTATTTGCAATCCCGTTTGCATATCTTTGCATTACATCGGATATATGAACTTTCACTTCATTCAACAAACTGCATTTGACTTCCGAGATGAGGAACTGAAATTTTAAACATCACAATGCATGCCTTTACCAAGTGCGCATCTACATCAAGAAGCAATGCGTATAGCGTAAAATATAACTAAACAAGACCAGTGAAATTTGGGTGTTTCGTGAATAAATGCATAACAAAGCTATTTTTCCAATAATTTCCAATGTTATTATATCTTTACTGTTCTATCTGAAAGATGCAGGATTTCATACATTGTTATTGGAAAAGTAGCTTTAGCGTGATGTTTTTGGTTGCAAGTTACCTGAGGACCTTCGTAGTCCAGCCTCGCTGAGACGACGTGCGTGTTTCTCCCAAAGTGCATCCATCGATGTACCGCTGTATGTACTGCTCGCTGTGACCACACATAAGCGACACAAACACAAACATTAGCCACTAATTAGCAACACTACACTCACGATCAATACTTTTATAGCAAACAATGAAACAATTTCGTTTACATTCCACAAGTTTTATGCCCAGCATTCATTATTACGTTAATATTCGTTACAGGTTACTTTTATTATCGTTCCAATACATGCGTTCGATCTACGTAAATAATATCGTAAGACATCGTTTATGATTAGTTCTTTAGATATCTAAAGAGATATCCTATGATTAGTTTGTCAAAGTAAACATTTCGTACTCAACTTCCTGTCGGAGTACAATGAATAGGTTATGCGAACATTACATAAATTAGTTTTCTTACCGAGAAAAAATGTCCTACAACGACATAATGGAGCAAAAACATAACAAATATGATTCGATTCAAAGACAATGCAGTTAATTGATCGTAGGCGAACGCCTTTAGTCAGTTAACACGCAATCTTTACATTCATTTCGGTGTTGCTGGCAATATGGGCCTGCGTACAGTAAATCTTTATGTTATTACTCGATAGAAAAACGTCGATATATTTTAGAAGCAAAAGTTTATTTTTTTGTTTATTTGTAAATTAAAAATATAATGTTACATTCGAATGAAATTAAATCTTTAACTTTATACAGACGATTGTTGCTAGTTGTAGTGGCTAGTTAATCCCATCACCTTACTGAGCGTACCACCACCTATGATCATCTATTGTACGGTCTTCATGCACAGTGCCAAATTACTTACTGGATGCTTTGCGATATGAACGGGGTCTATCCGGTAGACTGCTACTGACCTCGTCTTCTTCTGCTTCTATTAAATCTGCTCCATAAGATCCAAGATAAAAAGTGAAAGGTGAGTATGTAAAAAGGTTTTATACACATAAGGTTTTTATGAGATATCAGTGATTCGTGCATGATATACACAGAAAGCAGTATCATGCTTGCTAGTGCTCGTTTGAAGATGATAGATACAATTCACGTAAAGATAAATAATAGTTTCAATCTTACCTGATAAATGTTTTCTAGACAAGTCGTCACTGAGCTTCCTCAGAGTGTCCGTCGAACAGCCGTCTACGACAACAAAAACAAAACACTTAAAGCAAAAAATAAAGAGAAAAACATGCTAACAAAAAGTCGACAGATATGATGAGGTGTGTTGACACAGATGGCGATCTCGATTCACATGAAAATACGCAATTACATACAGTGAGCGAAGTAAATTTTACGTTTTATTTCGAAAATATAAACCTTTCTTGTGACAGAGTTGATAAAACAAATCTATAGAAACATCGAATTAAGATAAGATTTCACACATTTAAGAGAATCACGAGAAATATCTGACATGACAAGTTAGATATGAACGAAGAATTTTGTTGTTAATTCCACACGTGCCGAAACAAACGCAACAAACGTCAAGAAAATACTTTAATAAACGAGCTTAACGAGTTTTAACGTTTAGTTTCCATTTATGAGAGACTCACATAGTAATTATGCAATCGAAGTAATGCGACAAGACGTGCGGAGGCTGCCGATCGGTCGTAGCGTGTGTCCAGCAATGATCGTCACAACTCTGATTAATCATCTATGAGTATGACAACTGCGCAGCATGGTACCCGGCCTTGCCGGGGCGCGTGGGCTTCGTACATCATAATTTAGATACTATGAATTCATCTTAAAATCCGTATGCATTTATACATGATTGCGCAAATCAATGATAATTGTTACTTTAATAGGTTTTAAAAAAAATGAGTTGACATGACGTAATCTATCTAATTCGTGTGTTACTGCATCAAATCTAATTGATCCATATCAATAAATATTTTTTAAATCGTCAATATTTTTTTGCGTCTGACCACATTGTTTCAGTTGACGCTAAAGCACAAGTTAGACAGGTACTGTATTGAAAATATTCATTTAGTCGGTTATTTTTGGTGTAAGGAATACAGAATTTAAACAAATATTTATTTTCCAAAATGAATTATAACTAACTGTTTAACATTCTATTGTTTTTATATTTCGGGTACACGGAAATGTCATTTCAATACTTTTGTAGTTAAAGTCTTCGAAAAGTTTAGAACGTTCAGTCGACACTCGACAATATTAACATAAGCGGTATGTATTTTTTCATCATTGTCGGTCAAATGACGGACTTCTATTGTAATGTAAAAGAGACATTTGTTATACTTATTGAATAGGGCACGTGTATGCTTCAACGAAATGTTTCAGAATGGAGTGACAGGTACAAATGGCTCACATAAACAATACAATAACTTTTAATGTGTCAGTAATTTAAACTCGACTTATACAGGATACAGCATGATAACCTTACTGATATATTCGTTAAGTAGGAGGTAAAGTAATCACATACGACATATCATGACATCTTTTACAAATATCCTCAAACATTGAGATCGTTCTAGAGCCGACATACAACTTTGTGGTATTCAATCAAAATAATGAATTCTTTATTTATCTTTATGGCTACAATAAAAATAAACTCGAGTAGTCTTTTAACCTTATCTCCTTTGCTCTTATACTTTTGTGTAACAAATCAAATGTAGTATAGCATACATAAACACTTAGCATCTATATTATGTGTTATCTTCGCCATGATGTAACACCTAGGCATATCAACTGTCGAATAATATTTGTCCATTTTATTAGCGTATGAAATATAGTTGGCAACGAACCGTGAACGAAGAGTATTTAATGACATAAGTTTTTTTTGTGGTCAAGTTCAAGATCTCAAGTTGAAGACGTTTCGAGAACTCGTGTTATGCAAACGGAGATTTTAATTTTAAATGATCATATTTTTTAGCAATGAGATTTATGGAACTTTACAATCGAGTTTGCAAACTTAAATTTTTCAATTAAGGGCAATATTGTGAACAGCGCTCTCGAGTTACCTACGCTAATAATAAGTAATTGATGCGTCGGGTACGTGTTGCAAGACAGATGCAATTCTCAATGGCAATTATACAGTTTAGCTAATAGTAAGAATGGAACCGGCAACGTTAAATGATTTTACAGTAATCAGACGAGAATTGTTATGTTATTACACCGTGAAGTTTTGAAATCGTTCCTGAATATGTATACCGTACGTGTAATCGATTAGATCAACTCTTTCTTGTAACGTAATGCATTAATTGCTATCGTCACGCATATGTCCATCGTTCATCAGAATTCGTCGCAATTTTAAAATGGCATGACCCATTTCAGAGTGCCAATAGTACTTGGTGTCACGGAAGTGTTCCACGGGTAATGACACTGTGCTAAAATGTTCAGCCCGACCGAGTTGGCGGTCGTCACCATTACGATGGATTACCGATGTTACATCAATCAGAAATGAGATTGCAAAACAATATCAGTTAAAACGAAGTCCGCTTAATTGAGTCGAGAAAAACTCGAGTGGCTACAAAATTTTAACAACATAATTACGATTTATTCAGCACCGTCATTCATATTTACGATCCAGACTGCGAATGTTAAGAGGATATTTTTAAACCTTAACAAGGAACAATTTATGGTATAATTCGTATTCATTGGCAACTATAAATATTGAACACGTCATTTATGGGTAAGATGTGACCAAAATCAGCAGGTTACAAATTAAAATTTCTGGAGAGCGACCAAAAAATAAATCATCAGTTACGGTGCAATGTTTATTGCACATGGTACAGAAGAGCCGAATGATTTATTGACTATTGTATTGCTTAATATTATTGTTAATGACGAAATTATACGATGTATTGAAAATTCAATTTGTACCGAAAGTATCACAATATAAACGCTATATCGATATTTTTATAGCGTTGTTTCGAGTTGGAAATATCTTATCAATTATAAATATCGAATCAGGTCAGACCGATATAAATATCCACAGAAATAATTACAACTAAAACACTTCATGCACTCGTAAATCAAATAATAGGTACACTATTCAGAGTAAATGAATAATTCAAGTCTGATGCCGATAAAGGCATGAAACTCGATCGTAAGTCAGGACACGTTCGATCCCGCTACTATAATGGTTCCTAATGAGTGGCACCAACACTGGAGCATGCCTTAGCCGCAATGCTAATTAGGAATGACCACTCACTATTTCATTGCAGTAATTAATACGAAAGAAGCCGACACCGAATACCAGCGGAGAAATGCTGTTCACAGAGCTTTTTCCTTAGCAGCGGTATAATGTAGAAAGTTTATTGCATTGCGATTGCGTTGTTCACGGAAACAATTGTGTTTACGATGGAGGTCAATTCCATAAAATAAAACTACTGGATGCAGACAGTTCAGGATGTTTAACAGTATTAGAGGTTTCTGCATAATGATTACGATTACACAACTATATCAGTATTAATAACCCACATCGGAATTAAGATTAGATTCAGAATAGTAAACAATAATATTCGCATCAGACGTTTTTATACACGTGACATTTTAACGTGAGCATGCTAATTACTGCCATTCTAGCGTTCAGCTACAAACATGGATCGTTTAGCATTTTCCTAAGATTATTTTAAGCGGGTGACGTAATCTTTGTTAGGTCTTAATTTCTTGACGAACAACGGATTATGGGCAAACCCTTTAAAAGAGGACACCTCGTTTACTTACTAGTGTAAGTAAACACGATGAATCAGCAACGTTGTCAGATATTCGTGTATGTATTCGTATACATCGTCCAACAACTGTGTACATAATCACACAAGACATGACACTTATAATGGTAAATTCTGGAAATCAGATTGATGATTTTGATTCTGAAGGTTTGTATAAAACATTCCATTATTAGTGTTCCACTATTCATGTGAAGTGTGGATAATATGAGATACTTAAGTATCTAAAAGTGGCGACGAGTCTTATAACTCCATTATTTTTCAAGTATTTTATTTGAATTTCAAATCGGCTTCCCTCAAAAAAATATAGACCTTTCGCCACTGGTATCTATCACATATACAAAAGAGTGGAAAACTCACTCAACTCAGCAAATGAATTTTTAATAAGACCAAGATCATATTACTACTAAGAAATGATTTTTTACACTAATCTCATGTCACCGCGTCATGTCTCCTTGAACTTGGTTCACGTCGAAGTGTTTATTCAATAATTAAATTCACATTTAATACCTGAACATTAGTTCCAATTTAATCCGCCTACATATTTTTATGAAATATTGAGGAAAATTCCTATAACAATTAGCATGATCTGGCGAAGGACAAAGTAAATAATCGCAAATGGGAACTAGAGTAGATAAAGTTTTATGATGCCATCACGCACTCATACTTTGTGAGCAAATTTCTTGGTATTGTTTTGTCATTACATCATTTGCCTTCCATAGATTTATGAACGTACAAGTCGATTATAATCTAATCGTTAGTTAATAACTACAATAGAAACGGAAAGAAACAACCACAAATATATTAATTTTCTATGGAAGGAGAGAACAAGATTGTTAACAGTAGTACGTAGGTATAAAATATTCTACTGTTAAATATCGATTTGATAATTCGCGTGGGAGGAATTGTCACAAGCCACAACTGTAAATGGTTGTTCAACGATGCTAAGGTGAACGCGTGTGGTAAATACCTGTCGACAGGATTAAGGCATACTATTATGTTTATGGACATAACGCCTCTACATCTTAACTAGAAAGTGTTCCAAAAACCAATCGAGAAAAAAAAACTAGGAAGAATAACCAAATCACAACAAGTTTACAAAACAAAAGGGTTTTCGGTAATCCTTTATCTTTATTTACGCAAATTCTAATCGTGAACCATTTCGATAATAAGCCGATAAGTAATCAGTAACCCGAAATAGGAAACACAGAACTGTATGCATCGTATTCGTAAGACAAAGACTTGAATAACTAACAAATGCAGTGTTGTGTCAACGACATCCATACTATACTGTCCACTACAAAATAGCTAAACCAATCGATCGAAATGCACATGAACAAGGCTAGTGCCCCTTAAGGATTATTTCAGTACTGAATTGATCGAGACAATGCGGCGCCGAGAACGACGACCATAAATAGGCGAAACGTCTCTACAACTAGGCGACCCACTCTTTTTTGTGATGTATTGTTAAGTTCAACTATAGAAATAAAGTATGTTTGGCATAAAGTCAATATTCCTTTACAGTGGGCAAAATAACAATAATTTTTTGTTCAGTCCGTGTAATTTTGAAGATTAATGATACTTACCTACCTAATCTTGTAGATTTATCAAGAAACAACATAAACTACAGTTAAAAGTTCGAGAAAACACATTTAATAGTATACCTAAGTAAGATAAGTTTTGTTGAGTTCAGTGCCCTGCAACCATTACAGAATTTAGTAATAAACATCAGATTTGGGAAAAGTTTCATGTCTTTTATAAGAAACGAGCGAATGAACAAGTCGCCGGCTTGTTTTGCACATGTCTAAACTCGGATCTTATTATACGGCGCCATGAAGGCAAAAACCGGTCAAATGATTGACGTGAGTTCCCAACGAGGCAGGTAATTTAAAATAACGAATGTTATTACAGAGGTAAACAGTTGTATGGCACGAATCGCCACGTGAGATCACACAGATCATCCTACGACATCGTAACAAGTTCCAGCAACAAACTACGCTATAAAATTACTATAATACGTAATAACAATAGACACAGATTCCGAAATTCACAAGCGGCTAACTTTTAATTAAAATTTACATATTAATTAAGATTAAAGTTTTCAAAAAAAGAAGTTGTAAGACAAGACGTGATTGACGATTGATTACCGAGACATGTTTGGTTCGGTCTGATACGCTCGAGAAGAATCGCTATCGACGCGAAATCAAAACTATAGTTCAAGGCAATACTAAATCTATTGATTTACTACAGCAAAAACTAGTCAATTAAGTATCCAATTACTGAAAACAATAGTATACATGAATAGTTTACAGCAACTTCTAGAGAGGACTATTGACAATTTAATTGAAGGTAATTATTTGATTCATTGTGATTTAAGTCACGTAATCTTCTGCAGGTCGCACCTGTTTTGCAATATATCACGGTTGACCGACAACAATGCCAAGTTGAGTAATTGAGTAATTCCAACACGAAGAGCACTTCTCAGATAAGGATATATACGGCAGGAAATTGTCAGAGAAGCAATTGCTTTGGTTATAACGGAGGTAAGAACTCCGTCCTATCGTGTTTCCTGTACAAAATTGTCAGCGTAACACTTCTTACTGGTCTTTTTGTGACTTATTGGTAACACAAACAGAGGAATACTCAGAAACAAAAGTACGTAGGTAATGAAAAACCTTATCAACTTCAGGTTATTTGGAGGAAGTTTCCCTTGTGTGAATTAAAATTATTTATTACTACTTTAGTTTAATTAATTATTACTTTAGTTTGCCCACAATGTAGAAACATTGTGGGCAAACTAAAGTAATCAACACTGTCCTCTGCATATCTCATGTTTACAATATGAGGGGGTGTGACATTTTTTTATATGTGTCTTTTCCCCGTGTAACTACGGAATTTTCCCGGAAAGTGAAAAAAGTAGCAGTGATATTCTGTTTTTTGATGAAAAATACATTTTAAAAGTGATTTCACAAGTGATTTGCGTCATACTATAAATAATGGAAAATAATAAGAAAACTAACCATTACGCAAGCAACTATTATATTATTATGTAGTTAGCAGAAAATATACTACGTTAATAGACGCTGAATTTACTCAATAGAATAGTGCGCGTCTAACTTTAAATTTGCCTAACAAAAGTTGTCGTGTCACTGATAAGTTATTTTCCAACATGCGACGTAATACACTTTGTTCGTTTTCAAATGGCAGTTACTAATACATGAAGTTTTCATTGTATGGTCATTTTATTTGTATGGGGCCTCATCAAGGTCAGGATGCACTTATGGTTTGCGATCTGGCATGTCATGCCGGTGATCCAAACAAGGTGAAGTGCGATTGCAATAATGACAGTAGCGTTGCATGATTAAGGATTGTAAGTAAACTGGCGTCTATTGGTCATGGTAAACACCTTACAATAAAATGAAGGCTTGTACAACTAATATAGACCACCAACATTGATTTCATATTTGAAATGCACCAGTCCTTTTAAGTCTTACTGCTGATTAAACTTTAGTGATTTATACGTAGTTGGACGTGTATAGTTGTCCGAAGTTTTGTAAATTATAAATTGCAATGGAACAGAAACTTGTGCTTTCAATAATTTATGGTTATGACAGGTGCAAGGGCATATTGTCGCAGGAGGGCGGCTCGCGGGGGTGGAAAACGACACAGCGCTACAAGGCTGCTATTTCAGTCTTAAATATTTAGCTACGTTGGGGAATTTACGCGTTAGGTTCTGTCATAACGGTAATAAATGGCCGTCCGGGTAAATATGTTACTTATTATGAAATTGAGGCAGCTTTGGAACTGAATATAAGATTATAATATGAATAATTCACTTTATACCCAAAATAGAACTAGGGTCGATGGCTTTATAACGAAAGAACGAGCAGATAAAATCATACTGTCCACATTTCCATACGATTATGATAAATAAAACTGAGAAAGTCTGAAAGACGTTGAATATGGCTACGAGCCAAACAGGATCTAACTAAATAAGATAAGATAGTAAACCTTTGTAAAGTTAAAGTTGTCATCAGAATAACTTAGTAAGTACATTTGGACTTTATGGAAATAATTTAATGGAAATATTTAGCCTTATTAGCAGACTGAACTAAACATACCACAGGGCGAGTATAATTTACTAGATGACCCTCGCAACTTCGTCTGCGTCACAAAGGGGTTCAAACAGTACTCTTAATGCTGTTGCGATATTATTTGCGCGGCCCGGGGAGTTTTATACTCGTAATAACTTCTGAACGAAAAGTCCGATTGGAATAAAACAAAAAGTAATTTACTTCTACATTAATACTCTTGATAACAAAATACTTTATTTGGATAAGGATTAATATAACAATACTAATTTAACGTTAAATTCATTTTTCGGACGAATTAATTTTATTTTTGAACATAAAAGCAGTTGTTGTGACTAAACTATGATAGTTAGATATATGCTGTCGCGGACTTTTTTGTTTGTCTTCAAAAGACCTAAAAACCCGTAGTACATCATTTTGTTCTATTATCAATAGTTTTTGCAGCGTATGCATAAATAGGTTTTAAATTATTCACTTGTGTTACATATTCGATATTTTCATACGGATCCCTAATTTTTTTTAAAATAAAATATAGCCTATAACCTTCCTCGATAAATGGACATTCCAACAGTGAAAGAATTTTTGAAATCGGACCAGTAGATCCTGAGATTAGCGCGTTCAAACAAACAAACAAACAAACAAACTCTTCAGCTTTATAATATTAGTATAGATGAGATCACGAATCACGATCGAGAACACGAATAATATTATGCCCCATATTTGTTTCGTTTCTGTTAAAATACCTTTTGTGGAAATATCAACACGACTTTTGAAGAAACGATTTCAATAAAGCATGATTTCGTGATAGATGTACCAGACAGATTGCTGAATAATAAATATACAAGAGTTTAAAATATACTTCCCTGTAATCAAATGTAGGTTCTGTATTTTTTGTTTATTAGATCGTTTACCTCTTTAAATAACTATAGAAAACTTATCTCAGTCAACAAACGCACAAAACTTTTTATTTCATTCTTAAAAGTAAAGTCGATGAACAGAAAAGTCTTTGAAAAATATTCAATACTCAAACAAAGTTACAGAGAAGTCTGTTATTATTGGCGACGTTATTGTTTTCAGAAACATAATTGCAACTATGTCACCAGACAATTTAAACAAGAGAAAATTGACACAAATAATGGTTTGTCTATTATTAATAAACCCAGTCACTGTGATTCTGGAGCATTTAACACCTTTGTACATTAGCACGATGAAGTTACGTGCAATCATTAACACCTTTAGACATGAAATGATTTACATATCAACATACTTGAGTAAACACAAGTACCTAACATATTGAATTAATATTTTGGCTAATCTTTTTATGATATTAGTATTCTAACATTATGATTTCAAAAAATAGTACATTAAGTTAAATATGGAAATAAGTAAATGATAATTGAAAAATTCTTAAAGTAAAACGCTTTTAATAATGTTGTTTTAATTTAACTTACCGGAGAAGCTAATCTTAGTTTCGACAGGCATGTTGCGATCCTCACAATAGTCTCGTAGTCAGTTAAATCCTCAGTATAAATTTCTAGAAGCAAAGTTATCGAGATATCGTGTAGTTGTCGGCGACCTGCGTGTTGCAGATGCGCGGGTCGTGTGTCGCTGAAACGCGCGAATGAATCGGTTGCCGAATGTGCACTGTCGTGTCGAGTGTCGGCCGACCGGCGGCGCTACGTCCGCGCCACCGCCCTCGCCTCCAGCCCAAACGATAAGGCTTTCTCGTGTTTTTCCTTACCCGAGACCCGTACTACCTTCTCGGCTGTGTGCCTAATCTCGTTTCTTATTATATCTCGAGTGGCTCTGGATTTCGACGTTACTCAAATTATATTCGATTTCAGGTTTTGTAATTTTAATCGCTGTGCTTTAGGTACATGACTTCGTAATCGAAACGCTATTACCACAGCGTTATTGTAATAGTATTAAAGATTTAGTGAATAGGGATCTAAACAGACATTTCGAAATTATTTTACTACCTAATTGATATAATTTGTATTAAAAAAATATATTATTTATATTGTAATCAGTTTGTATGGTGTTGGTGTTTTTTGATACAATAAAGTACATTATATTCTATTCTAACAACATGAAAGTAACGTAAAGTTTTTTGTTACCAAATGATTTCTCACAATCGGTCGAAATTTATCTAAAAGGTCAAAATGTAACATTACTTAATACTGTATAGTGATAAAATAGCGTATATGTTATTATAGTGCTCATTTTATAAATGTTTCAAACTGTTTTGAGGATAAAAGTACTAAAACGCACTGATTTAGGAAAACCCTGATATTCATTGTTATTGATAACAATGAAGCTTTTTAATAGGTTTAACAATACTTGTTTTGTTAAATGTGAACTTGATATAATATTACAATTAACTTCATGTAATAATATGAACAAAGCAATAATTTACGTTTTTTCCATATTGCATGAATTATTTATCTAATATCTAATATCATAATAATATTATAAAGGCGAAAGTTTGTATGTATGGATGGATGTTTGTAACTCTTTCACGTAAAAACTACTGAATGGATTTGAATGAAACTTTACCACAATATAGCTTATACATCAGAATAACACATAGGCTACAATTTTTGATAATACGGGACGAATCTGAAGCCCACGCGAACGAAGTCGCGGGCAAAAGCTAGTATTCAAATAAATTACAGTGCAAATAACTAGAGAAATTTAGATAACGACAAACAAAGGAGCGATGATGTACTTCGAGATTCTCTATCTAAGCAAATTTTGATAACGAGCGAACGAAGGAACTTGTTGTAATTATTGTGTTCCTCATGTTATTATTTTATTATTGTATCCTCCTTTCTCTTATTCTTACATAATAATTATGAAGTTTGCACTTTAAAACTTTTTAGTATAAAACTATAAAAGATATTAGACTCAGTGTTGTAAGCTTTCGGGGCATCAAAAAAAGGTCGTTATCACAATAATCAACTTGTACGAGAGATCTGCATTCTGCACAAATGACTGTCGGTTTTGTATCTATCAAAGTTTCTGTTTAAGCTTATAATGATTCATCAACAAGTACCCATCACATCAAGCTTCACTAAGATCCACTTTTAAATCACTTTAACGATCGTCCAATTAGAATTCCGTGACAGTTGCGGATAGTGTAACTGAATCCATGAATAAACTAACAAACCGGTGTCGTGACGATAGGAAACGTCATGGTTGAATGAGACACGATTTCTAACAGGTCAAAGAAAGTAAGTGTTCGAAGGTGACCATTTGGATGAGCATGCAACGCGTCACATTGGCCACTTAATTCAGAATTAATCACCTCCGCTCCATTGTCCTCGGTCTCATTAGGTCACGAATCCAATACTAATGTTTGTAATTCAAAGAAGGTTAATTAATAGTTATTTTATCACATTACTGTGCGTGGTGGGAATGTTTGTGCTTTCACTGTGCAACAAAACAATCTGTGTTGGAATCTCTAAAAGTAGAGTATAATAAATATTCAGCCAATATCTTATTTGCCATTTTCTCGTCACCAATCACCGTTACTTCTAAAACCTGTGACCATGGCCAATATGGTCAGCGTGCAACAAAAGAACCTGTCGGACATGAATGACTGTGACATTCTAGAGATAACGGCTCCTTTCACTTGGAAAATACATATTACAATGACCTAATATTCGATCAGACATTTGTCGTAAACAATGATGGACGATACTAGAAGAGAACGGCCAGATAACTTGTGTAATATGATAAAGTTCAATTTTCCTTTCACTTAGAATCTGAACTTTCTGAAGCTTATTCAGGGGTTTCCGACCGCAATTCTCCATGTCTTCTTGTGTATTATGTCTATGTCCAACATTGACGTAGGTAGGTAACAAAATCTTCGAAGTATTGATACAATTTTTTACTTAAAACACTATCAAGAAACTAATGTTTCCAGAAAATAAAAAAGTGTTTAAAAATCGAGACGTGAGGTTTTATGCTTTGTAAGTCAGCTGATTCGTCGAGAGCGCAGACCCAGTAAAAGGCTTCAGACGCCATTGAAAAACACTTATTAGACAGTGAAGTGAAAAGCATTCTAAAGTCTTTTAAGGAATTCGTTTTCGTCCCTCCGTTCAATTCGCATTGTTCAAGTTTAATGCTTGCCATTCAAATTAATAGATAAGATTGCGCTGATGTAATTTGCTTGAAAGTCGTCGTTATTATGGTCGATTTCGTCCGAGGTGTAATAACTACGGTTACGCTGTTACGAGATATGATTTGGCGAATTTAACCAGAAAGAATCGCCATGCAACTTTAATTGTTTTGTGAAAGTGCTTTTTGCATGTGTGAAAACGTCGATATCATTAAGGAATGTGAATATTTAACTAGCTGAGTCGTACCAAATCGTCTTCGTGATATCTCCCTCTGTTTTTTTTATGAACATTTTTCTGTATGCGAAAAATTGTTTTCAATAAAAAACTATCCAAAATAAATAGTAAATCCCGAGAACGAGTAGTAGAATTAGAATTAGTAGTAGCTAAAATATCTCTTTAATTTATAATAATAATATTGTTTGTAAGTTTTAAGTGAATCTAAAAAGGAAATCGTCCTACATTGCTATGTGGGTTTAGAACATAACATTAATATACCGTTAAATGGATAAGCATACCAAAAAAAGAAATTAAAATAAGTTATATTAAATTTAATTTTCAGCTTAACGTAGTTTAGTTGATTCAAAGTTAATTAATTTATTCATTTTTATTTAAGAGGCATATTATTTTTAAAATGGCAGCTTTTGTCACTAAACCTAGTTTTCGTGAGAAATCGCTGTCGGATTGCATCAGAATGAGATGTTAAGCTGGCGATATAGACACGCGAACAATACATGTAATTAAAAATTGTTGACAAGTGAACGGAAGTAGTCATTTTAGATAATATAAAACCAAACAAAAAGATACTTTATGAATTACATAAGGTTAATTTATTTTTATTATAGCTGCGATCATGGTAGAATTTTCACTTAACTCCAAGTGAAAGCAATTATTATAGAGAGAAAATTTCCTTCTCATTAATGATCCTTTCATCCTTTACATATACGTAAAGGATTCGTATTTGAACCGTATCGCTATCCAAAGTTTTTGGTGCACATGGTCCACATACCACACATTTAAATTCGCTAAAATACAAAACAATGATCTCATTCAATCAAAATTCTATGAGCAATACTTTTTAAAATAATCCAAAACAATCTTCGATTCGACGAAAGACTACGCCAAATTGGAGCAAGAGTCACGTTCTGTACGTGCTCTTTGCTCGATGTAAATTAATTTATGTGCAGGTCGAATATTTAATTATTTCAAAACATTCTATAAAAGCCACCTAAGACGGATAACGCTACTATCGTTTCGTAATTTATAATGTAAGATACGGCCTGGGTTGTATTACAAAACAGGATGATAGATCCGCTTTTAGTTTTATCGTAAGAACCAAATTATCTCGCTACAGTGCAGCACACATCATCTTGTTGCGATTATTTTTATTTGAGAAGTTCCAGAATCGGATGATTATGAAAGTTTGGATGGATCACTAATTGAAGGAGATGCTGTTCCATTTATTTCTAAAAATATGTCGGTATTACGGGTATTTTTCATCTTGTTTTCGATCAGTCCTACATTCGTCATTAAATATTATTGTAACACAGGCGGAGTTATTAAAATCATATTAAGGAAAGCGTTCAATTATGCATTACCTAGCTATTTTCATTTATTGTAATAATGTCACAAAAATATACCTTTATGCATAAATTGATTGTGATTGTCAATACGGCTATCGAAGTTTTATTACTTGATAAATAAACAAAGAAAAAATTCATTGTCAAACATTAATTGAAACGTAGAAACGGGTTAGTATCTGAATGAATATTTGTTTTGTCTCGACTGGACGATCTAGTCGGCCACGGCTCAGTGGAGTGTAAAACTAACTCTACATCCTGCTAACAGTTAAGTAGTTTCATGTTTAAGAATTTATGCAAAATATATTTAAAATAACGCAAAGAATTTCCGTGTTATTTAAACCTGTATTTGCAGAAACTTTTTATCTTCAACAAAATCAGCTGTGATTGATTAAACTTCTCTAAATAGCGACACAACAAGAGCAGCGTGAATACTCGGATCTTTTTTATTCAGTTGGTATTTTCTTCTTCTAATATATAAAATTGTCGTGTCACGGTGTTCGAACTTGAACACCTCCGAAACGGCTCGACCGATTTTGATGAAATTTTTTGTGCTTATCCGGTACCTATGAGAATCGGCCAACATCTATTTTTCATCCCCTAAATGTTAGGGGTAGTCCACCCCTAATTTTTTTTTTCGGCGCAGACGAAGTTGCGCGAGTCAGCTAGTAGTCATATAATATTTTTAAAAATGAACGTTCATTCTTGAAAGGTCTTCCATAAAGCTTACATTAAGAATTCAGTTAAGTTTAACGGACATACTTTACGACTTTTTAGTGGCTTACGTTACCAGTCTTTGCGAACGAATAATGTAATTTAAAAAGGTCACAATCAATCACATGAATATCTACCCTAACAGAAAATACAGATTAAGAAGCAGTCTGCAAATTAAGAGATCTTTAAAAAATCAACTGCATCGTCATGTTTTAGGAATAGACAATTTATCTTCATTAATTGAATTTAAAATAAACCTATTTGTTAACATCAGTCGAAAGAAACTGCTTCCGGAGGCCAGAAATTATCCAAAATATGCGCATATTTGTACGAGTTACGTGTGTGTCAACGCTTACGGTGTACTTCTACGGTTTTTCCGACACCTGCGATGTCGCGGCCACCAACTGCGGCAGACCGGAACATTTTCCAGTAATGATTTCAACATACTCGGGTTACGAGAATATCGAATCTCCAGTCAACAAGCGACAGTAAAAGACCGGGATGTCAGCCATTTTGTTTTCAAATATCAGGTTACTCTTATGTAAAAAGGTTTCTAAAAACTAACACCCGGTTTTTCGTTGGATTAAAATTTAACTCAGACATAGATTTGTTTAAATGAGGATATAAGTGGTCTTTCGGCGTGGAATGTAACTTTAATAACATAGTTCTCCGTCATCATCAATAGAAGTGCTACAGGCGCCGAGAATCCGCTTTGTAACTTAATTCGATTTACCATGGATTTACCTATTGGCTTAGAGGTGGTTGGTAAAATATTGAAATTTGAAAGTTATTAAAACAAATCGTACGTTACATAACCCAAACCTTAATAAAGATTAGGAATTAAGAGTACCCAAAAAGTTTAGGACTGTTCGTAAAAACAAGTCTAATTAACAGGTAGCAGCTTAATACCCAAAACCCAAAAGTTCGCATGCCTTATTGAAACATAAAGTTTAGTGAAAACATAAAACTTTATGGTTTTATTTCGTTTTGGTGAGATCATAACCCGAATCAAAACATACAATCAATTCTTGTAGGTAGCGTAGGTACGTTATTAAAATTTATTATTTTGTTTTCTTTACTTTTCAAAAAAGGTAAGTTTATTTTCTATACTATAAAATAGTAATAGTAGCATGATTTTAGAATTAAAATAGTCTTTTGAAACGTGAATAACATCCATATTGCTCAAAAGTGTATTATGCTAGCTTCTTAAGTAGCTTTATGGTTCTATTATTACTTGCTTATAATCCTAAACACGTAATTGTTTAGCGACAAAATTACATCAACAGAATGTTTGTTTATTGACTTTAATATCCAGTTCTGTGGTTAAATCGATTCATAAACGTTTTGTGGTTGTAGACGTAACATTATTATTGTGTAGGTATGAGAATGATATCACTGGCGGACATTAATAATGCAACAGCAGGCAACCTTGAATGACGGAGACCAACCTACGTCACGATTTTCTTTGCTTGAACTTTTGTATCTTGCCCACGATAACATACCTTCATAAATATGCAATGCAGTACGGCGACCATGAAGTTAAGATACCTGTCGAATTTGTTTATGGAAAACTCAAATTAATTCATTAATTTATCGCTACAATATAGTACACAACTGTTGAGTTTGATGAGTTAATTATTTATTTACTACATTGTCGTCAGAATGTACAGAGGATATTTTAAGGGTTAGAAAGTTAATTTACTAAAAAGTAACTTTAAGATAACCTGCACCAACCCATTACTGCCCACTGTTGGGACCTCAGAAGAGGGATATAGTGGCGGGGGCCGAGTGGTCGAAGCGCGTCCTTCCGAACGGGAGGTCGCGGGTTCAAATCCGGCCGGCTTGTACCTCTAAATCAAAAAAATGCGGAAAATGATTTATGTGCAATTTTTCACAACACCACTGGCTAAAAACCGTGAAGAAAAACATCGTGAGGAAACCTGCATGTCGGAAAAGGGTTCTAAAAATCCTTTGAAGATATGTGAAGTCCCCAATCCGCACTGGGCAAGCGTGGTGGTCTATGCCTATTCCCTCTTCTGAGGAGACCTGAGCCCAACTTTAAGATAACAAACAAACTAAAATGCATAATTCAAAACATGGTCACATTTAGAAGGAAAACGCCAACGTAGGATTATACCTCAAGTCTAGTGAAATTATTTGAGTCTTTCTCAAGATTATTCGAGACATGTCGACTGAGATGTGCGTTATGCTTAAAGAATACTCAACGCGTTGTTGGCAAACAGTCAACTGGATTTAAATGCTAAACATGCCGGATTTATGGCCAATTCGGATCTTTCAATAGTAAACAAAAGCAACAATTTGAAAAAAAAAATTAAAAGAAGAAAGTATCGTTAAGAATAAGACCAAAATACTTAGTAGAAGAAGCACTGCCTTTTAAACTAAACTTGTTTATTTTATGATATATAATAAAACCACACTCGCTTTAGTTGCTTTTCTTAGAAGATTAGAATAAATAAATAGTTACTGTTTAAATTACTTTTCAGGACACATTGTATTTGTATAAGCTTCTCATAGTACTTCATACGTTCTGCGTCACGTTAGCATTCTTCGCGTTTGTGTACTGGAAATTACCATCTGATATCCTTACTTATGTCTATCGTAAAGCATTTTTATTGCTGAATGCCTAGACAAGACACATTGACGCCACACAAGTTATGAAGTTTTATTATGACAAAACGAATGCATAAATCTGTTGTAGCTAATGCTGATCGAATGAAATGTTTTCGAAAGAGCTTACTTGATGAAGAAGTAGTAAGTACCACTAATTATGCAAACAAATTTCAAAAAAACAATACACAATTCCAACTAAGTAAAACAATCGTATCAAGTGTTTTGTCACATTTTTTCCCAGTACACTTACCACCTCATTAGTTACACGTAAACAATAATTCCTTTAATTTGTATCATCAAGCCAAAGCTGTTATTGTTTGTTTTATGTTACACAATTCATATAAGGCGGTGACGAAACCAACCTGTCATGAGCTCACGGATCATGAACCCGATTGCAACGAACAGAGATGAAAACGTACCGCGGTTTCATTACTCAGTTAATTATCTATGCTAATTGAATATTGTTTATCTTAGATACTAATTATCATATTCAATGAGTACAATTTTATAATTAATTCTTGAGTTAATTAGATCGAATTAACTGTTGGGCAATCACGCGCAACTCAGTGCAGTTTCTAGCTCGTAAAATTAGAACATACAACAAGATGAAATACGATTGATCTTAACAATTTTTAAACCCTTTAGCAGTGAAAATTAACAGATCATAAGAAAGTTTACATTATAACTGACAGATTTTTAAGGAGTATTTAGTAATGACCCTGCATTTTTGGGCGTTTCACATGTATCTTAATCTTCAATGGAATAATTTGTCATATGTAATTTTATTCCTAAAATTGAATGCAGATACGATACAGTAGCAGACGTTTTACTAAAGTTTTTTTGTAATGTGTGTGCAGAGAGCATTCTAGTAACTATAGATTAGTTTTAGATGCTAAAGATGTCTAAAGTCTAACTAGATTTCCTACCAAAAATCGTTCCAATCCGTTTGTTTACTTCAAATCTGTTCGTGTTCAATTCACAAACATTCAATACGGTATCCGAGTGTCACGGTCATTGAATCTACGACATAATATCGATAAAGAATCGACTTTACATTCATGGTGTCACCAACCATGCAAAATGAACGTAAACGGCTCCGATAACACGAAATGTTTATATTATTAACAAACGAATCAAGGTCGACCGCCTTCGTTTAGGATACGAAACTAATAATGCAATTAAAATGTTATGCATTGAGGATGTATCGGTATAATCGACTCAAATGCAATGATTCGTGGATTGCACGCAACACAGCACACGTTTGTTAGATTCTTTTTTGAATAATTGAGTATTTTTAACTTCAAATCCTCATTAGCATACTGAAGAATTAGTGTTACTTTTGCTTTACGTAACTGCCTAAAGTAAATACATAAGACACTTTAAATTTCTCTGTTTTCACTTTAAAATAATTTAAATATTAGATCCTCGATTGCAAATTCAACTTCTGTTTTAATATTTAAATGAAATTGTTACGTAGTTGCAGCTCTTAATATTTAATACATAGTTCAAAAATACTAAAATTATAAAGGTACCTGCTAGAATAACTCTTTCTTGCAAGTACCTAACGACCCCTCGAGTCTTCCATCAATGTCAGGAGGTATTTATTTATGCATTGCAATTATTTATTCATCACTCGCAAGTGTCATGAATTTTCGATAGATTTATGTTCAATTCAAAAATATTTGCAATGAACTTTTATTTTTATCACGCGCTAAATTAACGGGCAATAACACAAATGGTGGGCCCGCCGGCCTGACACTCAAACGTCATTGACTTAAGTGATTGATGAACGGAAGGTGACGAATGGTTGCGTCTGTAGGTATTGGAAAGTAATATCTAGGTCCTATGTAGCTTTTTCCTGTGTAGACTATATCCCTAACTTCTAGGGTCGTCTACATAGGGATAGTCTAGTTAAATTCAATTGAACAAACTACGCAATGATAGTGATTTTGAGAACCAAACTACTCAAGAATAATATGTTTTTGTGATTCACTTTTGTGTGAACCCAGTTTCTTCTGAAATAGCAAAATATAAAACATCTATAATTAGAGATTTATTTGCGCAATATCCGTAAATAAAATCGACCGATATGGACAAACGGCGGAATTCGCTTATCTACATCATAATGAACTGCGGCCCCGTGAACGAATAAGGTCACTCAAGCAACGGGACCGAAATATTGGACGAATGGATCAGAATTAATCCCACTACGAAGATAGCGAAAACGAACATTGTATGTAAGACTACAAAACGTACAAACATTACTAAATATTGTTATTAGAAGCAATCTATTCACTTGAAAAATAGCTCCGTGACTTACGTAGCGCTTAACGACGGCTTAGCAATGATATTGCGAAATGAAGACAAATGTACTAGACCACATCCTCTTCACTTTCATTATGTCAAATTGTATGTTTCCTAAAGACTTTAAGTTTCGAAAGTAGAATGAGTATTGTGTATCATAAAATATAATAACAGTGTTTTTCTACATCCTAAGAGTGAGATAGACAAGATTTATCTGTCCAAGTTTCTTTGTACCTAAAGCGGTAATAATGGATCTCGATGAACTGTAGGCGCCTTGCGCGAGCACACGTCACGCACGTCCGAAGGAGAAAGTGAACCACTGACAATGGACATAAATTCCCAAAACAAAACATGAAAAAGCTATTTGAAGTTGCGATTTCTTTGTCTTTTGTGACACCACCACAATGAACTGACCGTGTTTCACGCTCTTAAAATGAATGAAACCATTTTTTAAGTTTTTAAATAACATATTAAATATCTACTCATTTAGATATGAATTCACAAACTTAATACTATCCTCGTATTCATAATAAAAAATCCAGATATTATTTAACGACCATTAAACCAGTACAACTTGATCTCTACCTCTGAATTGTTAAGATAACGGTGTATGAAGGTGAAATCGTAACTTGAAGTTTAGTACCGCTCTACTTGAAGGTCGTGCAGGAACCGGTACACCGACAGGAATGATTTTTTGCCGACATTATGATTAACAGCAAAAACAAGCAGGTTTACTTTTTAGAACTGGACTTTAATGGTTTCGTTGATTTTTTTAGGGAGTGACGATAGAGGGCAACAACTCCGAATATAAACACCGTTAACCATGTCAGGGTTATTGTGCTATCAATACAGCTGATAACGTGTATCTCGTGAGACATTTTTTTTATCAGATTATAAAAATGTATGAGTTAAATTTTAGAAGACATTGAGTTTCAGGAACGGTTGTACAATCTCTTTTCCCTATAGTGATGAAAGAATAGATTTTACATCAAAGATCTTAAAGCTTGATATGATATGATCATATTATTATATATCTTGTTCGTATTACATTGAAGATAAATAAGTAGCTTCGCTGTACACGACTATTTATGTAATGATCTGTGAATTACAGAACCTACTAGCTTCATACTGATCAAAGGAGGTATCTATTTAAAGTGGAGTGTCATAATTATCATCCTCATCAACGGTTGGTATTGCCATTGCTTAACAGTAGGACATAGTCTTGACCATAGTCACTATCTATGGTAGATTATTTCATCTTACATAATTATTTATTATGTTTACGAACAGCGTAGGATATGTCGACTTGTCGAAAGGTGGCTAGCATATCTAACAGCGGATATCTAAGTGGTGATGATAATAATAATTCCATAGTATCCTTTTTACGACAAATCGTGCTTGAAAATATACACAAAACTACACCTTTGGTACGTGAGTTAAAATGTACGTGGATCTTTAGAAATTTTAAGGTAATTTTTCATATTACGATTCTAAGAATGACTAATAGGAAAACGAGAAGTATTTTGCTGTAGCGATAATAATGATCTAAATTCGTGCGACAAACGATGTTCGATCGTGACGAGTCGATGCGACGCGAATCGTTCATCAGACACAGTTTCAGGTGAAACTTGTGTTTGCTGCGTGTTCGTAACGCAAAACAAATCCGCCAAACGTTTAACTTTCAAACGTAAGATTTAATGATCTGTAAATTCGATTGACGCAAGCAAATATTTAATCTTTCTATAAGTTGACTTTTAATTACCGGCAAAAACTGGTTTGTCTTCTTATTTTCAAGGTTATATATTTCTGTCGTATATTTTAAGTGTTATAATCCAATAAAACTGATGCTGTGAGGTCACGCGCGCCGTGCACCTCATCGATATAATAAGGAGATGACCTAACATATTATAACAACAAATAAAAGTGGGCTTACAAGACAAAATATTTCCTCAACATTCTTAGTATTTAATTTGTTCAAATTTATTTTATGCAATAACTTTAGGTCTTTAACCTGACTTCGTAGTAGATGTTATTGTAGAATATAACTGATTTTTTTTTATTGCTTTACAGGCATAGCTACAAGCCACTTTGATCTAAGTGCTTATAGCCCTCTGCAATGTTTGGATACACATGGTGATATGACTAAACAGTTTTTCCATTAGAGAAGCAGAGAAAAAAACCTGTAAATTTTTATGTGTTCTTAAACCGTAAACAAGTTCAATGTAACAGTAACAGAATCAAACAGTGTTGCATTTTTACAATCAACAACTAGAATACATTACCACACATGCAATTTAAGTAGGATCAATTAGCATTAATAATGTTTAAAAATGTACATACGTAATTGTTTCAAATGATAATTGTACTATTTCAATGATATTTTTTTGTGTATTATGAACTATTTCTAGAGCAAAATAATTTGTGAAATTTAATTTGTAATTCATGTTACTCTTAAATGTGTATATTATTAGTTGTATTCTTTTCACTCTGTCACAAAATTTATAACATGGATAATGGGAAAAATGAAGTAGAAATTTAGATGAAAAGGCAGATTACGTGGCCCAGTACCAAATTAATAAAAAATGATTTGTTCAATAAAATTTTGTCAATTGCAGTTTGTTTAGTTGTTATAATAGATGATACAAAACTTTTACTTACCACTTCTTGGTGATATCGGTACAGCAGGCTTCGGAGCTGAGTTGGAGCACAGCCGACCAATTTTTGAGGGTGGCTTCAGGCCTGAAGGCTTCGGGAGTCCAGGAGGCCTGGTCGAGTCTGGCCTGTTCGTAGTTGTAGTGCTGACTGTAGATGCACTGTCTGATGACGCTACTGATTCTGGAGGCGGCGGTCCAGAATCCGGCATATCTTGCGTTTCACTCATTTTTAATCACTTTTATAACACAGTTTAAAGTAACGGAAATACTTTAACCTTTACATATTATCCCTGAAATAGATCGTTTTCAAGGGTTCGTTACGCGACGGGTCTCAAATCATTGTACGACGAATGGACGACTAAAAATAAGTTCCCGCGTAATAACAACGAGCAATCTGGATCACGGCCAGTACGAGTTATTAATGAAAGTGAACATAAACAATAACATAAATAGAGAAGTGTGTTGTTGCGCTTATCATAAAAGTATCATTTAAATATTTACACGTGTACCTTTTATAAATATTTTCAAAGGAAATTTTCAATGTTAAGATATTGTTAAGAAGCAAGCTTAAGAAAAGATAACGGCATACCTCTATGATAAAGAGCACAAAAAGTGCTATTTATGCTTTAAAAAAACTCGCGAATTTTACCGCTCCTCTGTGCCAGCTGACCGTTGACGTTATCACTATCACTTACACGATACGCACATAATTGTCAAATAAGAAACAAATGGGATAAACTATGTATTTCACACATAAACAGTTCACAGACAATTCATAGAAAATAATTTAATTCGTTAAAGAAACACGCAAGCGAAAACAATCGTAAAAAGGCAACAAACTCTTCTGCCCTTCCATTACGTTTAAAAACTTCAAAAACACGTTTTGTTTCTCCACTTGTGTTGCTTTCTTTCTCTTTCAGAACATCAGCGTTTTATTCTTCGTAGGTAACAGTGAATACTTAACTAGATTTACAGATAAAACTTAAAGTTTTAGTACTTAGAAATGTGCTTATAATTTTTATTAGGCAAAACTACCATGTTTTACTGATGTATTTCATCAAATAAATTAAGTACAAATCTAATAGATGATCAAAAACCAAACGTTCTGTAGGCTCTTTTCTGGTGTATGTTATTTATTGTAGATAAAGTAGGTGTTATAGACAGATCAAAAAAAATCAAGATTCATTTCAGATGAAACCGAAAAATGAATTACGAATGACGATCATTATTTAAAAGTTTAATAACTGTTCCATTACGTTATGGATGAGTCTTAGCTATTCTGTTCGTTAATTACACTGTATTCTTCTGAAAAAGCTTTAATGTTAATTTTTTCATCCATCTAGATTTTATTAAATCTAAGAAATAATAATGACAGTGATAGCTAAATGTCAAAGTCAAAATTGACAATTTGAAAGCACTGGGCAGTCGTGGATTTTGAGTTTGGATTCTTCTCTGTATTTAATGAAATAACACTAAAATTGTGACTAAAATGTTTAATTAACTCTTGCCGATAAAATGAAGCTCGTTCATAAATCAGTTGAAAAAGATGGCAGCGGGTAAGGCGTTCTTCTAAATGTTAATCCTCTCATCTTTTCTATTCGAATTCGAGATAATTATTAATAATGGAAATTGTATTGATATCCAGGAGCATTGGTCTCGTTCCCGAGGAGCCTGAGGATATGTGGCATGCATACAATCTCATATCGGAAGGGGATGCTGTCACGGCATCAACAGTTCGCAAAGTCCAAACAGAATCTTCCACCGGATCTTCAACGAGCAGTAGAGTGAGGACCACGCTCACTATCACAGTGGAAACTATAGACTTTGATACACAGGCATGTGTATTAAGATTAAAAGGTCGGAATATTGTCGAAAATCAATATGTTAAGGTAATTTTAAAGCATATGTTTTAAACATATTGAACTCATCGTATTTATTTTCGTGTTTGAATTGTGGTAAAACATCATTTCTGACTGCATAAGTTGAAGGCATTATTAACCACCTTTAGTGTTCTTAACTCGGATCTGAGTGGGGAGGGGCTGTAGTAGCGGAGCTGGCGCCAGTTCTTGTCTTAAATCTGCTAAGAAATGGTTGTAAAAATGTATTTCATTGTTTCTCAGATGGGAGCATATCACACATTAGATTTAGAATTGAATAGGAAATTTACACTACAGAAGGTACTATGGGATTCAGTGGCATTAGAAAGGGTTGAAACTGCATGTGATCCCGCAACAAATGCAGATGTAGCCGCAGTAGTAATGCAGGAGGGGTTAGCTCACGTCTGTCTAATTACTCCCTCTATGACACTAGTGAGAATTAAAATTGACATTACAATACCAAAAAAACGCAAAGGATTCGTTCAACAACATGAAAAGGTAATTAAGAAAGAAAATATTCAATAAATCTCACTCCAAACGCAATGTTGCACAATAAAAATACTTTGAGGCAAATATAATTTTTCCTACTCTAAACAATAATAAATATATTTTTTTCACAGGGTCTAAACAAATTTTATGAAGCAGTAATGCAAGGAATCCTAAGGCATATTGACTTTAACATTGTCAAATGTGTTATTCTTGCCTCACCCGGTTTTGTGAAGGATCAATTCTTTGAATACATGATACAGCAAGCAATCAAAACAGACAATAAATTGTTAATAGATAACAAAAGTAAATTCTTACTTGTCAAAGCTTCATCAGGATTCAAACATTCTTTAAAAGGTAAGTTCTAAAGTCCTAATAAAAGAGTGTTTGTGATTATTAGGTTTTATTTTATAATAAAATAGTTGACCTACTCATATTCAACTTAAAATGGCATAAAAAATGAGTTACTGGATTGAAAATGTGCATCTAATTTTTGAGTTGAAACTCAAGATCCTAAGCATTTTTTAGTATTTTTTTTTAATAATTGCACATTATTACTGAATGAAACAGAATCTATGTCTTATATAAATCTTTCCCTAACTAAAAAAAGTAATTTTATTATTTCAGAAGTCCTTCAAGAACCAGCAGTAATGGCAAAGATATCGGATACCAAAGCTGCCAGTGAAGTCAAATTACTAGAAAGTTTTTACACTATGTTACAATTGGAACCATCAAAAGCTTTCTATGGTAAAAAACATGTATTGAGAGCTAATGAAGCCCTTGCAATAGAAACACTTATGATTTCTGATAAATTGTTCAGGTAATTACTTTATGTTTAATACTAGCGGGCACGCGCAACTTCGTCTGCGTCACTTTCAGTTAAAAGTTAGGTATATTTTTTCTCAGGTTTCAGTTGTCGATGCCAAATTTAATCAAAATCGGTTGAGAGGTTTAAGCGGGAAAGCGTAACAGACAGACAGAGTTACTTTCACATTTGTAATATTAGTAGGAATAACCATTGGTAAACTTGACATTGTTTGTTGAGATTGTCATAGGTGTCAAGGGACAGCCGGATGAACGAAGTGCCTTTCGATAATCATCTGAAACAAAAAAAGTGTTGTGACAACTTTTTCATAAGACTTTCCGTCTAGCCCCCTTTCGATAACGCGCGATAAGGAACTTCGTTCCAAAAATTGTAAAAGTTTTGTATTGTTTATGAAACACTTTGTTTTGAATAAAAGAAATGCTCTGTCTATAAATGTATCTATATTTTTTTCAATATTCCAGGTGTCAAGATACAGCAATAAGGAAAGAGTATGTTGCACTTGTAGATTCTGTTAGAGAAAATGGAGGCGATGTAAGAATATTCTCTAGTATGCATGTATCTGGAGAACGTAAGTAACAAATTTTGTCTATGTTTTAGTTATTCTGTAATAATTCCATATAGGTTTATTATAAGCTACAAAGTAAACTAATGGATATCCAGACCTATAGCTAATATATTTGAAATTATATTGTCCACTAAAGTAAATTCTTTACCTTTTCGTTTGGCTGTAATGAATAGGCTTAAAAACTACTGAACCGCTTTGAAAATCGTAAGCTACATCATCCATTAGTAACATAGGCTAGATTTTGTTTTGTAAAAAATTTACGAATTTGTAATAAGGTATAATTTCACTGATAAGTTTATTTATGCTATTGTTGTTACAGAATTGGACCAATTAACGGGAATAGCTGCAATTCTTCGCTTTCCGATGCCGGAACTCGAAGACAGTGACGCCGAAAATGACAGCGGAAGTGATTCAGATTAGGTTAACTTTAAAAAAAACAATATACCATGATAGCAAAACCTAGACTGCTCAACAATATTAAAGCTGTTTTAACACAGATCTTCACACTGTTTATCCTGAAGGATTATCATATTATATAGAATAATTAATATTCTCATGTCCTGTTTCATTTATATTGTTAGCTTTCTGTTGTATTTGTAGCAAAATATTTTCTTGTTATCTAAGAATGTTGTATATAATTATAGTTTTAAATTATATTTAAAATAAAAAATTGTTTATTTTACATATTTAATTCTATTTATTAAATAAACATCAAGCAGTAGCAGCTTCAAGTGCTTGGATTCTTTGTTTTCGTTTATCTGCTTTTTTATCTTCCTTGACTTTTTCGTCATGAAGACGTCGTTTCTTCCTTAGAAGCCAAATTTCCTTTTTACGTTTCTCTTGGCCTGCTTTCATGCTCTTGTAGAGATTTCTGTGCTTCTTACGGACAAGTTTTTCACGTAATCTGAAGGCCTGTTTATCTTCAATCTCTTTCTGATATGGGTGATCCTTGTGTGTTACACCAGCTGTTACAGCCATAGCCTTTTTCTGAAACATAATAATAACAATAAATATAAGTAACAGTACTTAATTCTATGCTTATCGATTACTACACAGCATGGAAGCTGTTAGGTTAAGCAACAAAACTTCATTAGGTATGGTTTACAAACTGAATAATTTTTCAAATAATATTATTTTTAGGTTACCTTTTCTTTAGCCAGTTTCTTTTTCTCTGGATCCAAATCGTCTTCATTTTCATCTTCATTGTCAGTGGAGTCCTCTTCAACTTCCTGTTGATATTGTTTAGTGATGGCCCCTTCTTCATCACTGTCTGAATCAGCCTCACTTTCCTCCTTGTCCTCATCACTTGCCTCTTCTATATCAGTGCCTGAGCCATCATCATCTGTAATGAAAATAGAAAAGAAATTGAAAGATTATAAATTATATTATATTTTCCAAGATTGGTATTTTTTATTAATACAGAATTCTACTTGAAAAATGTAAATGACTTACTAACCTAGAGGCTTGAAATTAGGATCATTAAGTTGCTTCTCCTCTGGTGGTATGTATACTTGATCTTTAGTGGCATCAATGAATGGTGACAAATGTGGCGGCAGTACAGCACCCATCAAGTATTTGTTAATCGGCAGCAGTGTTCTGGCATTAACACTGTCAAAAACCCATTGAGGCTGCACATAGTACCGTGAGAGATACTGTTTCTCCATACTTGGTCTGTCTACTATTTGATATGCAATCGATTCATCTGTTTCATCAAATGTGGCACCAACGAAATGATCTTTATCCCAAGAGCATTCTCCACCGAAACAACGAATTACGAACACTAATGGCTCCCTAGGTACCTCTCTGTTTATATAGAACTTCAGTCCCTTGAACAAAGTTTTTAACTTTTTAATTTTTTCTGCTTCAAGTTTTGCCTGTTCTAATTTCTGGGGATCATTATCATCTGTTGGAAATACATCTATTTCCGGCAATTCTTCAACTTCATTGGCTCCTTCTATTTTGGCTGGAGAAATGTTCATGGCAGCAATTCTCTCTGCCACATATGAATGTTCATCAATAAGATCCTTGTCCTTATCTGATGTGAATCCTATTGGGAGTTTAGGAGGATAGACCAAATTAAGGGAATGGTAGAGCTTGAAGTTTACAAAGCCAAGCATCATGGTGTAGAATTCAACAAAGGTAGACATTATTTTGAAGTCAACTTCATCTTTGCTTTGAGGCTGAAATGAATGAATATTCAGTTAGTATATTAAATTATAAAACAAACAGTGTTATAAACAAACTTTTGTAATATTATTTTGCAAAGACCAAACATGCATAACTTGTAAATAAAATGAAATTCTTAAGTATATAAAATAAGTTTCACCTGGAATGAGAAATGATGTGGCACAATCCATGTGATTGTTTGTCCTTCAAATTCAACTTGGTAATAGAAACCTTTGACTGACACAAATACTTTACGTAGGGCTTTTGCAGCAATTACAGCATGCATGAACTCAACTGTGAGTCTTCTGCACAAAAATGACTGATCTCTCGGGACTTTCTTCAATGAAGGAAATGTGCTAAACAAGAAGCACAGTGTGAGGCAATCGTCCAAATCTCTCAATGCGTCTACAAAAGTAGGATATCTTTCCTTGACTATGTGGTCAATGTTTATGCCTGGATAGTCCCTAAGGAACTTTCTCATCTTGCCGTAGTCTCGCTGTGCTCTTGCACGACGTATTTTTTGTTGATAGACCTGCAAATTTAGATTTCAGGATACAAGGAATTTCAAAGTATGATCACATGAAATATATTTCAATTTTATTTTATTTATTTACCTTTAAATCTCTGAGTTTCCATATTATTGGTTCGTGTAGTAAGAACTTTATGTCTTTAGTGTGATAAAGAGTTTTTATTCCACCTGCTCCTTTTTGAGCCCTCTTCCGGTTTCTAGGTTCTCTGGGATATATTCCTTTTAATATGCAGATACGTCTGAAGTCTTTCAGGGACAGTTGGAGTTTTTTGAGCGCCGCCTTTCTAGTCATAAACTGCGCTCCTTCTCCCGACGAATACTAAAAATAATTCTTAATAAAGTTTGTGGTTATAAACATAAACAACACGTGTTTCCAAGTATTAATTAGAAGCGTTACCTTCTTCTTTTTCTTTGACACCATTGTGATAATAAACCTTTTTTAAATATCAGTTACACAATAAATGTATTCAATTTTCAATTTAATTAATTAATTTACTTTTTTGTGATTTTTATAAAGTCGCATTTTGGTCGACTTTGCAAAAAGAACGAAATGTCAATTTCACGCTTTTGACTTTTCTTGAGTTTTGACAGTAACATTTGACATTCATGACATTACTAGTTATTTTTTTAACGAAGACTGAACAATGTTTAACATAAGTTCTAAAATAATATGAGACGAATTAAATCTTTCAAACTAAAAATCAACCCCAATTTCTTAAAGTAAAATCAATTACAGTGAATAATATTCTAAAAAATTAATTAAGGAATATCAAATTGAATAGTAAAGTATTAATTAAAATTTTTGTAACTTAATTTTATTATAATTTCTTAAAGTAAAATAAATTACAGTAACTGAATTTCAGGAGGAACCTCCTCCAACTGAAAAAAAAAGTCGTGTTACAATAACTTGTCATCGGATGGATACTTACCTAATATTCTTATGGCCTACGTTAATTATTATGGCCTCAAACATAGTAATATTATCTTTAAAATATTATATAATTTACTAGATACTTAATATTATTCCTATTAATAAAAAAAAAAAGATTTTTTAAGTTTGAGTTTTTATTATGAAAAGAATAAATTATTAACAAATACATTTTCTCCTATATACAAAATTAATCAATAAGTAATAAATTTAAATTGTGAGGTTTATTCTCATTCATTTGTTATCACTCTTGGCAGCAGAAGGAGCAGTTGTTGTGGCCTGATTTTTGCTCCACGCACTAGGATCCATCATCACGTACATAGGGTACGAATATGGTGACCACATAGGTGGCATTTGAGGCATTGCGGCACCAGCATTTTCTTCATTCAGGCCAGAATCCTTCAAAATACCCATAGCTTTAGAATATGCTGACATCATCTGGGGATAGAAAAAATTGAAAGGAGAGTATTGAGGAATGTTAGCTTTAGCAGGATCTAAACATGGTACAGAATTTTCAGATGTTTGCGATGGCATTGTACTGATTGGCAGAGCGTAAGGATAGGGTGAAGTCATGCCGCCTTCGCTGGCAGTTGAAGCCATTGGCATTGCGTATGCATACTGGACTGGGGCTGCAACTGCTTGTTTCTTATTTTTCGATTCTTCTTGAGGATATTTGGAAGTAAATGGCATTGGAAACGTAGTTTCATGAGTCTGCAAATCAGCTGTTGCTGGCAAGAAGTTGATCGATGCATCGGTCAACCATTGTGAGTTCACACCATCGTCTTCTGTGGCTGCAACGTAGAGATCTCCAGTTACTCCATCTTCCGAGGGCTTGACGAAAAGACCGTGTACCGGATGAAGTTGGTTAGGACTGTTCCGCTGAATCACATGACTCCGAGCACACGAGAAAGTCACAGTTATGACGAAGAGAATCTTAAACATTGTGATTGAATTTAATGATAACTTAATGTTCTTAACGATGCTTTTATACATTTTTTTCATCTTGATAATCGTGTTTTGTAATGACCAATAACAATCAGTCAGAGATGTACAATTAAAGCACGTCAGTTTTGGTGTTTTATCTGCATGTCATGTTCTATCTCTTCAAGTGTTCGAGATAAATCATTTCTAAGCATTTTTCACGATACGAACTTTTACGTATTTTTGTTTGAATTCACTTATCTGTCCTATAGCGATAAAAAGTAACAATGGACATAGTCTATATTCTAGAACATCCAGCCATAACAAAATTTTTCGTTAGTATTTTATTGCTACTGACAACCACTTGGTATCCACTTATCATCTGATGAGAAAGTTGTCCATTTCGTGACAAATTAAAAAGCTACATATTATTGAAATGTAGGTACTTCTGACGCCTTTGCATTGTAATGTGCATCGTTGCAATTTATAAACATATATAATGTACTTAATACAATAATGATGATGAAGTATTTTGCAACTGCTTTTAGTCACGTCGTGAGTCGTAAATTTTAACCGTATTTAAAGAAGGATGGATTTCAATCCTTCGTAATTTGTCCATAAATTTCAATCCTATTTCTGCACAACACATCGTGCAAAAGATTCAATATTTTTTTAATTATAGCACAAAAAGTAGCCTTGTATCTTGAGAAAAATAAAACGGGACGACGAACTTCACCTTTCACATGGAAAAATGATACTTTAGTTAGCTAGTAACGAACATTTTAATAAATACTATGAACTACGATTCAAGGCGAATTTCATGTCGATAAAAACAATAAAAGCAAACATAAATCTAAACCTACATGTACGGATTTATAAAATGGTAATGTTCAAGAACCTTTCAATTGTATTATTTTTATCGGTGAATTTGTCAAATTGTTACAAAAATTCCATGTGTTTGGGCAAAAACCAGGAGTTTTCGTTATGTGTTTGGGCCTGTTCTCCTACTTGTGTTAATATAGCTTTGATTACGTTGAGTAAGTATTATTATGAGCTATATAATAGGAGAATAATAGGTCAAGGCAAGCGCAGTATGGGACGACCAGCTGCAAGGTGGACGGATGATCTTGTTAAGATCGCAGGAACACGCTGGATGCAGGCCACTACCAACCGGTCGCATTGGAAATCTTTGGGGGAGGCCTATGTCCAGCAGTGGACGTCTACAGGCTGAGAATGATGATGATAAATTATAATAGGAAGATATTAATTAAATTTTTATGAACTGGAATTTAACACGTTTACTGCGGCAAGTAAAATCATAATTCTTCATCTGGTGCGGTGGCGGGCCAAAATGCGCCCCCAATGATATTTCCGCCAGTGCGTGGCAGGTCTTTCTAGACCCACCAGCACTAAGATTGATTGATAATTGCTATAAATTTGTGGAAACATAATGCATATTTTTTTTTTATATTGTTAGAATGACCTTGAATCCAACTTCCTTAAGTTTGATTCGCCCCGGGATCTGCCAAACAGGAAATGAGAAATAAAGCAGGAAAAGCGGCAGATCGTTATCGACCTGAACCGCACTAGAAAGTATTTTTAGTAGTGATGGGACAGAGAAAAATAAGGGCATATCGAAAATAAAATAGAATTATCGTAAAAGAACTGCAAAATGTTTTTATTTACTCATGCCTGTCTTTGAAACATGTTACGCAAAGATGTTGGTTGCATTTCCTGCAATATTTTTTTATTTTCTTAACCTTTTTTTTTTGCTTGGGTACTAGTACCCTGCACAATTTCTTCGTTTAGCGCTCATCTCAAGGATATGGTCATTGTCCTTATGTTTTACTTGATTTTCTGAAATGATTTTTTTTTTCTTAAATTATCTCAAAAAAGAGGAACAACTGTCAAAAAAATCAAAATCATTTATTAACGGCGTTAGTGACAAACTTCCCTTAAGTGTTGCTGTCTCTTTCTAACACAATAAGTGCGAGAGAGTGAGAAAACAAATCTGAAGTTGTTGACCAAGGTTTGACCAATGGAAATGGCAACATGGCGTGGAGGCTCTTTGTTCGCTTAGCATTTTAATCACATTGTAGGAATATAATTATTCACTTAATAAACGTCTAAACAAGAATATAATGCAAAAAGGTAGTAAGTATGAAGCGTGGTTCCTGAGATGCAACCGAGTCACTGAACAACTTTCCCCAAAGAACATAGGTCGATATTAGAAAGAAAAAAATTGGCCGTGTAAAATAAATAGTGCCATAACATACCACAATAGAAGCAGTAGTGCAAAAAACGCCATACGTTGCTCGCAGAAAAATAGTGGAGTCAGCAAGCACGAAGGCCATATATGGCACAACACTAAATGGCGGCGCGCGCGCTCTGTGCGGTATCGGGTCACCAGCTGCCTGGTGGCGGGGGCGGGCCGAAAGAGGCCCGCTGCCGCACTCAGTGGATGTTTTTCACCGTAAGTGCGATGGTAGGTCGATAAAAGCCTGCCGTTATGTTTTGAAGGGGAACACCTACAATTTTGACTACAATATGAAATATATATTTGTCTCTGTCAAATATTTACAAACACCTGAGGTAATCGTTTCGCACAAGCGAGAGGGACATAGGTTTCTTCGTCCGCACCAACTGAAGTACCGCGGCAGGCCGATATCGGCCTGTTACGCAGCAAACGTGTTAAACACCCTTAACGCCGAACTACCACCCGCCCCGCAGCTGGAGCATGTGGGATTCGAACCACACTAAAATCTTCTGCCCTTCATATTCAGTGCCCGAACCCTGGCTAAGAACAAAACCCAGCACGAGATTGTGCGGGATGACGCGACGCGTTGCACGCCAAGGTCGCCCCGTCACCCCCGTTAACGGAATAATCTCATTTTATAGAACAACTAGTGTAAACGCATAATACATTACCTGTATAAAGGGTGCCTCAAAACTATGCGACATGAACGGGAAGTACCTTAAATATTAGAGATAGGATGTTTTGCTGAAAGAAAACATCATTTTATTTTTGATGTTTAATAATACTGCATTTTCAGAGTTTTCGAAAATTGCTTGGTTTGTCTGAAAATCGAGCTAAGAAAATCGGCAAAAATCAACACCCTGTATTTTTATGATACCAATCGAAAGAACAGTTAATTACAAATAATCTTTGCTAACAAACATAGTCTCTTAAACAAAAAGAACAAGGTGAAAATCGTATTTCAAGATTTTAAGAACCTTATTTTCCACCATTTGCTGTGTTTGTCTAACTAAAACAAGTGAAACCATCATTCTATAGTTCATGTCGCATAGTTTTATACCCTGTATAGGACACCCTGTATACTCTATTTCTTATTTAATTTATATAGGTAAAACTGCTTGTTATGCGCCGTGGCAGTGCAACATCGGGTGTAAATGCAAACCAGGATACGTCAAGGATGAGTACTCCAAGAGATGTGTCTTGGTGACCAACTGTCCAAGTAATAAATTGAATAAGTACCTAATTAGAGAAAACTCAAAGAAGTTTAGATTAATAATTATATAATAATTTAAGTGGATTTAAAGCTAGAACAGTCGTTTGCTTATCTATACTTATAATATTTTTAAATAATAACACCTAGAGTGAAATATATGTCTATCCAAAACAATAGAGAAAATAGATTAGGAGGTCGAAATACCGAAGTTTTTACACATGCTCTTTATTTTTAAGATGACCATGTATTTTGTTTCAATAAACAAACATAAAACCAAAAGTGGAGCAAGAAAATCTGACTACGCGAAAAAATGTGTTTTATATTTTGTAGAAATGCAATTTGCGAAATAAGTTATTTAAACGGACGACAAGCATTTGCAGAACATTAAACATTGTTCTTATTTGTATTTTGGTCATCGCTTCGTCGACTATGTTTGTGATGGAGTTCTGCACGTTAATATTCTTGATTATCACCAGCATGGTAACAGCGGCGCCGTCGATGCTCCCAGATAACAATGGAGGTATTCGAAATGGGCCAAATTACTATCGCGTGAAAAGATCAGCGTACGGGACTTATTACACGGCTCCATGTGGTGCAGCTTCATCACCGATTCCTGCCTACGCGCCTGCCGCCTACCATGGTCAACCTACTTCTCAGAACACGCAAACTGGATACTGGAACTACGGCTACGGTTCGCGCTATAGAGCAGCAGATTCTGACATGGACCAAGAATTACTAGGATTCTCTGACATGGACCAATTAGTGCAGATGCCGATGGCGAGAACCGACGCCTACGGCGTGCCCATCATGCACAGTGGTATGTCGGTGCCAGCAATGGTTGCTCCTACTGCAGCCTTCGGGGTTTTTCCAAATGCGAACGTCGGAGGCTGCGGTATACCTCTACTCTTCAGTTGTACTCCATCAGTAGTGCAGGGAAAAATACTGAACGCGCAACCTCAGCACGAAACTCAATCAAGTCCTTATAGAGTGACTGAACGAGAAGATATTCCTCAGGTTGAGCAAGAAGACGGTTCTACTCAAGATGCCAGCAAGCAGAACAACCAAAACCCTACCAACAAGAATATCCAATGAAGTTAAAGGATGCTCAGCATCTAGTTTTTTATAACATTAGCTTTAAGAATAAATATAAAATATTATAATGTAAATTAGAAATATTTTTAATAAACGTAATAATTTGACCGTGTGTTTTATTTTCTTAGATGACATTTTTATACAAGTTACATTAGATTTAGGCTAATCTTATCAACTAAATGATTTAGGTGATGGATAAAGTAATATCTTGAAATAGAGTTATCGTTTAACTATATCAAGATTTTGTTTGGTCTATTGTACCTTTGCTTAGGAATACAATGGGTTTGTTAGGTACGGTACTGTAACAACTAACAACCCATTACTGCCCACTACTGGACTTAGGCCTCCTCATGATGCATGACCCAGTGTTACTTGAAGAGTGATGAAAGAAGTTTTCGTATAAACCACTCTGACGATATGCGCCTGTCATCCTAATTATTTTATCATAACTCTGTTTACGCAAAAATCCGAGTTAATCGAAAACGCTTTGAAGTCTTGAAACTGATCTTTAACCTAGATCTGCAGAAGCAATATTTGTAGTAATACAAATTATTTCTTCGCTTATTTAAAATCCACATACATTGCGTAATAATATTTTTTTATAATCTCATTATTTTAATAAAATACCTAGGTAGTCAAAGATTACATTTTAATCGATTACAAAAAATCAGAAGGCTACACATACGCTTTACATAGAATTACTTAATATAGTTATAGGTCTATATCTTTATTTTTAAGGAGTATTTTATTTTTATTATTTTAAATTAAGAGTTTATCTTTTTTTTTGATATTGTTTTAAATTCTCTGATTTATTCTATTACTATTTTTTATTCGATAATTAGCTTAAGTTAAACATGTTTTCTCATTATAAGTCCATTTAACATTTCAACCATCCATGTAACATTTCCATGTTTTAGTTATATTTTATTGTTCTTTTGTCCTTTTGTTTTACTACAAAGTTTTAAATATGTCTGCGTATTTTTTTTTAAATTGATTATTCCACAATATATTTGTATTTAATCCATGTTGTTATAAAAAAAATGTCGTGTATGCCTATAATAGGTATTCATATAAGAACAGTTATTATGTAATTCATATATGTAAGTCTTTTATGTCTGCTGTTGGTGTACCTTAATAAATAAATATCTACCAGTCTAGCTCAATTTACCAATATTTCCGTCAAAGATAGCGATTCCGACTGGGAATAAACTTGGAACTTCGTAATACTAGTATCCTTACTTTATAGAAGGAGTAGTAGTTTATCCAGCACAACTCTTAGCAATAAGAAGATTTGGTATCGTATAAAATAATATTATGTAATCCACAGAATCAAAAAATGTGATAGGTAATAATAATTCATATGCTCCTTTACCTATAATTGTAATCAAAAAATTATTTTCGCAATATAGTTCGCAATGTATCTTCTCTTTTAGTACAAAATGAAATACTTGTTATTTCCTGCGTCTTTAGAACTTGCACATCCGACTGCATGGCATGATTGTGTATTAAAAAGAAACACCCGTGGTTAAAGTAGTACGAATATGATCATTCGAGTTATGATTTTATAGAAAAAGGAATATTAATATAACATCACTGACACTATTACTTAACAGGTTCTTATCTATATTTCAGCACTGTTTCAATTGCCATGATCACGGGACCGCTCAATTAAAAATAATCGTGGTAAGAACCCGTTTAGTAATAGTGTAATTGATGTAGATAACCGCGAGTGTTTAAAGAAATTTATGAATATAACAGTCTGGGCGTTAAAACTATGTATAACTATCGATGGACAAACAAACTTTTTCATGTAACAATTGTGTATCTGTTGTCATGTTTGCATTGTTTTGATTTCATCACGTACTTAATTAAATACTTCTTAGTTAAGATGTGCACTGAATGTGATTTTAAATAATAATTAATCAGCATAAATTAAAAGGCACGTTTTGTTATACATTGTTGTCAGGATTTCGTTGGTTCAAAATAATATAAATTGTAATTGCAGTTTCCACTGATCACCAAACATCGTATAGTCCATCCACAATGAAGACGCTAATATTATTCTTCACAAGTATATCAATTATTGCAGCAGCTCCAAACAAGTTCGGAGAACATTTGGAAATATTGAAAAAGTCAAATGGCGACGTCTTCGACACAACTGTACGGGAAAAGAAGTCTCTCATCCAAACAGACTTTGATCACCCTTTAAGTGACAGTACTGATGAAGGTTTACCAAGTGGAAGAAATATCTATGTTAAAAAACCTATAGTCGTCAAAAAGAAATTTGGACATCGTGTTTTCCGTAATTCAGATGAAGAAACCGAATTAGCATCTTCTCGTGAAAAGTGTAATGAGAAGGTCAAACTTAAACTATGTGATGAGAAAGCTACCTCGAAAGCGGTTGATATGGAGGGACTTACTATGACTGAAGATGCTGATGATCACGTTATGTCCGAAGAAGATATGAAGCAAAGTTTGAAAATGGCGAAAGAAGCTATAGCTAACTTAGAAAGAGATCTACAAAAAATGGATGGTAAATCAAATATGAAATGGGAACAGGACGAGAAAAATGCAGAAACTGATGCTAAAATCCAGAAAGATATAGATGCTACCAAAGAAGTCTTGGAGCAAATACATCACAACTTTGGAAATTTGCAATCTATGAGTTTACACGCATCAAAGTCAGATAATTCGGACTCTACACATAATGTTCATTTGACTATAGCTAAGACAGAAGAAGAACGTATAGCTCAGTGGAAAGAAGCAATGGAAAATATCCAAAGAAATATTGAAATTGCACGGAACATAGAAGATAGTTTCAAAATGGAATCTGATGACTCGTCAATAGATGAGAGTACTTTTTTGGAGGATATAAATTCAGAGAATTTAGATGAAAATGAACAGCTAACCGAGAAAAGATCTATGAATAACCACGATATGAGTCTTGCAGCTTCAGAAGTAGATCCAAGTATCGTTAACTTTGATAAGCAAAATGAACATGAGAGTTTATTGAAAAGTGCAGCTGACTCTTCATTAACAGACAAATCATTAACGAAGGAGCTAAATTCAAATCATCATAATTTGGCAAAAAGTTCTGAAAGTGATATTTTAAAGAATTTGCATTATCATGATGAAGACAGTGAAACTGGAAATAGTAAACTTTCAAAGCATGCAGATGAAAAATTAGAAAATATGGATACAGTGAATACAGACGTAAAATTAGTTCACGAAAATTCCAATTGGGATACGATGCCTTCAATGAAATCACAAATGAAATCAAGTGAGTTTTCGAAACTAACACTTGAAGAAGATAAAAAATCTTCCCACAACAAAAAAGAGGATGAGAAAAATAACGATAGTCACCATTTAAGAGAAAGCCTTGACGATGACGATAATCTTAAAACACATGTCACTGACCAAAAGTCTGCATCGACTATGAAAAATGCTGAAACAATCAAAGAAAGACAATTCAAACCCAACATGGTGAACGAAGAAGGTTCAGTTCAAATTCAGAATAATCATAATAAACACAGTTCTATGAAGTCAGCTAATATTGAAAATATGCCTAAACTTAAAGAACCAACTCAAAAATTGTTCGATACTGATTCAAATAATAAAGACATTATGAAAACGGGAAACACGAAATCAAAGAATCATGGTGAAATGAGTACAGCACAGACAAAGTTTGAGGAAACAAATAATTTCCGTAGTGCAAATGAAATGCAACCAGCCCATCAAATGCACGTTATGACAGATGTAAATCCTATAGACACAGATCGCGCTCATATGCACATGCGCCAAATGCATGGACACTTTCGTGATGGTTTAGTACATGGCCAAGTTTTCCATGGCGACCATATAGATACTGCTTTACATTCAAACATGAGAGACAATTTACACGATCTGAGACCTAATAATGCCATGTTCCGCTGGAAACCAAATCAAGAGAGAGTTGCGTATGGTCCTCCAATATCCGCACAATCAGGTTCAAATGCTGTAGGAGTATTTCCAAATGCCAACGTCGGCAGTTGTGGAATTCCACTGTTGTTGAGCTGTTCACCTTCTGTGGTTTCTGGTAGCTTGGCAAAAGCAATTCCGTCAGGATACACAGCTCCGGCCTACAGAATGGAAGAAGATTTTTCGTTGATGCCAAACAAAAGAGAAATAAACAAAGCTAAGGAATTCCTTAGTGCTGACTTCAAAACAATGACTTCCGACACAAAAATGAATAAGTTTTAAATTTCGGCATAAAACTTCAAGAAGATAAACGACAAACTACGCCTATGCTTTTCTGTTTAAGTTATTTAATAATAGTTACTAGTTTAACGCTAATTTTAATTATAAAGTGATTTATTTTTAAGTCTTTTTCATTTGTATGCAAGTTTTACGTGAATACATCACAAAATAAACTCTGAAACGAATATAAATGGTTTTCATTCCTATATTTCATGGTACATGCGTGGTCTCTGTGTCAAAAATATGATAATGTTAACTTGCATTAAGCTAATAAAAGCTGGTTACATATGTATGAGTATATTATATTTAAAACAATATTTGTTCAAGACTTACTACTGCAATTTTATCAAAATATTCAATACAATACTTATTCACTTTACTAATTCGTTTTGTTCTTTCGTTTTCTGCATTCCTGCACTTTCTTCGATGCAAATAATTATTCTGCTGCGTTGAATAATGTAACATAATATAACGAATTTCGCAATAATTTTCTACATTTTGCGTACTGATTTCGCATTTCGTACACTCTTTATTCAGTCGCAAAATGAAATATTTGAGTTGTTCATTGATTTTCTTATTATTTTCACCAGCACAGAGTGTGCCGTTTTTAAAAGACAAAATTTTGAAGAAAGCACTAGATCGAGGGGGCGATGTGGATCTCAAATATCGTATTAAGAAGTCATTGTATATTAAGCCGCATGAAGAAGAAGAATATTTACAAGAAAAAACGATAAATTCGGAAGAAGATCTCGAAAAATTCAATGAGCAAGAAGAAAATTTACACCCAGTTATGTATGAAGCATACTCCAACCCGGGTATACCCAGAAATGCTTTACCATATATTTGGTATAGCCAATGGCAGCCATCTGGCAATCACCCAGAAGACAGTTTAATGTATCCTCATGTACATCCTGCTCTAATGAATTTACAGTCAATGAAGTCATTGCCTCCAGTTCATATACCACCAAGATTACCGTACACCTGGGGACCCTCCAAAGACTTATCGGCACGACGATCGAGGTCAGAAGATGACGACATTATGGATCAACTTAATCACGATGCAATCATGAATAATATCCTGCCGGTTATGCCGTATCCGTTTTTGCGTAATTCGTACTATGACGAAACCCAAAATGTTCCAATGGCAGTATTTCCAGGCGCTGTAAGTGATTGCGCTATACCAATCCTAGTGAGCTGTTCACCGAAAATCCACCAAGGTACTATTAAAGAGAGTCGTCCGATTATAACTCCTGACGACTTATATGAGATTGAGGACAACAAAGAAGAGTTGGTAGCGGATGATAAACCTGCCTCTAATAATAGTCTTCACCATCAGGAAAAAGATAATTAAACAAGGGTAGTAACAATTTCCTTGTTCTTTATAAAGCGTTTAAATGTGAAATTGATAAAGCGATTGTAAAATTATAAACAATGATTTTTCAGAATTTGTTTTATTTATCAGATTACCTTCGTACAAGTGGTCTACTCCGATAAAATAAATGTAGGTATCATTAGAATCTATTTAATGTTTTGTTTGATATAGAAAATGTAAGCGACAATTTTGCCACACGCCGAATAATTTTGCAAAGAATGCGAGTACCCTATTAAGCTTTCATTTTTGCTTTAGAATCTACATTTTACATAGGGGCATCCTGACCTTATCATAATTGTAAGAATATATAATTATTTATTTTATTATACGTTTATTACAAACTTGCTTGCCATCTTATAACTGGTTACCTTATAATATGTATAATGTCTCTCGTAACATTTTTTTTTAACATCTAGCCACAATAATGAAGTTGTAGAGATTAAAGTTATGCATTTCCAAAACACTGACTTTCCTTAATAGTCTTTTCTTATACAGTTATTCACAATGATTCACTCATTACATTTTAGCTATTTCTTTTATACATCAAGGTTTTAAATATGATTATTGTTTCAGCTCACACATCCTGTCCACCAGGATCAGAATTAGGATCTAATCTTCAGTGCGTACGAGGTGCCGAAGAATCATATGAACCGGACTGGGAATATTATTACGATTATAAATAAATTCGTAATAAAATTCAAATTACCGTATAAGTACAAGTTTTTAATAAATACTTACACTATGTAGGTACCATTAAGTGTATGATCTGTGTATATTTAGCTAATCATTAGAAAAAAAAATAAGCTACAATTTGTTCTAAATTTAAAATCGCAACTGACTTGTTAGCAGCCAGTCGTTCTTATAAATTTAAGCAACAAAAAAGTATTATGAATCCTTTTTGTATCCTAAAAGTTTAACCAGGCGTTTCTTTTAAATGTTTTATCAGCTTACGCATACCTTTTGAATAAAGCCTATCAAAATGAAAATCTATTCCTTTTTAATAGCATTAGCCAAGGTGATATACCTAAACGTTGGTAAAGATTGTCTGTGATAAAGAATATGGCGTGATTTGAGTTCTACGAAGGGAATGGTACGAGGTTTTCTTTTAATCGAATTGATAACGTGAATGATCTTTTGATACTTTCCGACCTTCATTTGTTGAGAGGTCAAACTTTAACCTAAAGATAGAATTTAATGGTAACTGAAAGATGGCTTAAATGATTGTACCTAGGTCCTAATTTTCGCGTGATTTTGATTTTTTAGTACATTTAGTCAGACCTTTTTCAAACTTGTACGAGATTATGAGCAAAAAATCCAGAAAATAAATATAAAGCATTTCTCACACTTGTGATTTAAATAGGTTTTTGAGAAATTAAAAAGTCAGTGTTATGTATTTTTTACTCTTCGTCAAGTCTCTTTTACTTTTTTGTTATGTCTAGAGATGGGAAAAGTTTTTTATTTTATTTCTGTATTTGTGTAATCCTTTTCCGAAATGCAGGTTTCCTCACGATGTTTTCCTTCACCGTTTTTAGCCAGTGGTGTTGTGAAAAATTGCACATAAATCTTTTTCACATTTAGATTTAGAGGTACAAGCCGGCCGGTTCAAACATCGTGAGGAAACCTGCATTTCGGAAAAGGATTCTAAAAAAAATCTTTTGAAGATATGTGAAGTCCCCAATCCGCACTGGGCAAGCGTGGTGGACTATGCCTAATCCTTCTTCTGAGGAGACCTGAGCCTGAATTTGTGTAATACTTGTAATAGTTTGTACTGTTGTTACCCAAATAAACGAAATTAAAAATTAAAAGGAAACATAGAGACTCAGGCATTAGATGCCTTTGCGACAAAAAATGGCGTAGTAGCATCTTTGCATTTCCCTGATATGTTTCGAATAATATGTGTATTTGTTTATATATCTACTATCTGTTCTAACTAGATTGTTTGTTTGCAAACAATAACACTGTAATACTTATGATTTAAGTTTCGAGGAACTAAATTATTTTGATTGATTATAATATTATCATCATTATCTCAATATAGTGTGTGGATACAATCTAATTATCTCTCCAAATGATAACAATTCCTATATTTTATAATAGTAGATTGTAGAGTCATTGTAGATTTTATACATATAATATTTTTTTAATAATAGGTATAAACGAGTAATGATTTTTAAATTAACTTTAGCTTAACAACCGGTCAACCTTAATAGCTATTAATTTCACAAATTGAATATGAATTTTATGTCGATTGGTTCAGCTTATGACACAATAGAAAATAGCTCTATAAAGGTAGATAATAGATACTGAATTTACATAAAATCAAAAGGTGTTCCGTACAGTGAGATTGGTCAATGAATTCATTGGATGTAGGGTTTATTTTATTACTTACTACAAAATCGTCTGCGTCACTTTCAATTAAAAGGTAGGTTCAAAATCGGTTGAGAGGTTTAAGCGGAAAAGCATAACAGACAGACAGAGTTACCTTCGCACCTATAATATTAGTAAGCATTAGTACCTAAGGATTATATTTAGGAGAAAAACTCGTAAGTCATTTACATCATACGTCTTTTATTCAAACATTGGTAAAGACGTACGTTTATTCCTGGAACACAGACAAATAAATACGACTAAAACTTTTTCGATTATATTTTCTTCAAAATCTTTTTTCATTGAAATGAAAAATAATGTGAAGGAGAAGTTACTATAGCTACTTTAACCTTTTTTTTTTCAGTAGGAGGAAATCACCGGACCCCCACCCGTCCCGTGGGTGGGATATGTGTGAGTTGAACCTCACTAAAACCTCCAACCGCTCACACTCAGCGTCCGAACCCCGGCTGAGGCCAGAACCCAGCACGGGGTTTGGAGGGACGGCGCGACGCGTTACGCGCTCGGCACTCTTTCCCGTCGCGCCGTCCCCAACTACTTTAACCTACGCATATTTTTCTAACATTTAAGTAGTTATTTTTATGAAATGGTGGGCTGTTATAAAATAATGATGCTTCTTCAAAATACACAAACCTCCCAAACTGTACTTAAATCACGTACTCGTTTATTTTTACATGAACAACGTGGTATAAGTCAGAAATCTGCTAATGTAAACAAAAATCAACATATTACGTCAAGGTTCTTTGAATCGAGGATATTCCGTAACTAAATAAATCCTATTCAATGTAAACATTCTACAGGATACTTAGACTTCTCGAAATCTCGACAAGACAGTAAACACATGTAATATTGTGTTTTTGAGTCTGCCTGGCTCCAAACACCGGTCCCGTACATGACGCAAACATATCGAACGATAACCGATAAACCTTTAAAAGGCCGATATACTTCAGAACAAGTATCAAATAACACAACGAGTTTCCACGAGACACATCGAAGTAAATTAGAAAAATGAAATTGTTATTATTAACGATAGTTTTGGCAATCGTTGCCTTTGTGCATGGAAAACATGTGCATCCGAGGAGTGTTGTGCATTTTTCCGAATATGACGACTTTGGTTCTCCAATAGTTGATGTAGATGATATAGTGAGTATTAATTTTTGTATATTAACACAGTTTAAGTTAACGAAAGAGTAGTTTTTATCATTGGTTAAAATTAAAGTAAATATTAAACAGTCTTGATAGAAAAAGGACAAATTTATTTCCTTCTCTCGTCATTAATAATTCTCCATGTGAAGGAAGATCATTTGAAATGCCTGTAAAATAATAGTAGGTTTATTTCAATAGTGGATACCTTACAGTAACTTCATAATATCGCCATGGTCCAGGGTCAAAACCTTAAATATCATAAAAAAACCGAGCTTAAATCCATAATTTAAGCCAAATAACTCTGATGTGACTGTAACTGTTTAGTGTTTCTTCTTCTTCTTTTGATTATGGACTCATCCCCGGGAATGATTTGTTTAGTGTTTACTGTCGCACATTAAGGTTAGATATTCACTATTTTTGAGGTTGGAGGTAATGTAATGTCTTTGTTTACAGGAAATAATTAGAAATTTGCAGCCAACAAGATTCGTCCCAATCAACATACCGCCTTGTGAAGAGGGATTTGAAAGAGACGTTGTTGGAATATGCAGGGAAGTTTGGTACTAATAAAACATAATATTATTATACCTAATACAAAGCAAGCAATCTCTTTTGATGTAGGTATGTTATGTTGAGTTGTGGAAATGATTTATGGGTGTTGCATGTGATGATTGTGAATTATTGTTTTAGCTTTTTGTAAGATTTAAGATGGTTAAAAGTCTTTAAATGTAAGGTTGACTCTGTAATAATCTATTGAACTGTTACTGACACTATTTAACTATTTATCTGACACTGGCATTGGAGTTTAGGGTACAGTGGACTATGGCTAAAGGGAGATCTCCGACCGGGCGAGGTAGTGTATGCCCGGTCAGGCCGAAGCCCAGATTTCAGATGTCGTATATATCCGAAGATTTCTGTAAATGTCGTAACCGCGATTCAGGATCTCGCGCGTTATTATTGGTCGCCACAATTATCATTTTTAAATTCGTGTAATATCATTCTACAAATTACATTTTAACTATTTTTCCGTAAACATGAATAGAGAAATAATACTTGATTTGTTTATCACGCACTCTAAATTACTTAGGTACTGTTAAATAATCTGATATCGTATGAATTATCTAATAATTATCAATGTAATTCATTAAATTATGAAACTAATTTATATTTAAAACTGATAAAGACTGTGTGATATTAGTTTTAAGTTATACGCTTAAGATTAAATAAGTTTAGTATAAAAATGGATGTAAATAGAAAATTAAACTATTATGTATTATAAAAGTTTAAATTAAAACGCAATAAAGTATTATTTGGAATAATTAACATTTTTATTTTAGTAGGCTCCATCCGGAGGCGTGCATGTATATTTTAGTTAGGGTATGCAGAAATCACGAATTAATTGTATACTTCAATCAAATCATTACCATTCGAGCACAAATAATATGAATGTGTATTTTTTTGTTGCACCAACAGAGTAAACATCAAATCAAAGTTAATTAAAGCATTATAATCAATTAAACGTTACTAAAATTATAGGCACAAACAGTTGGTAATTTAATTAAATACCCCTTTTAGTCGATATTTGTTGTTATTTTATCCAATTTCATAGGTTAGGGTATGCAATGCATAAATGTTTCTGTGGACCGCACGCCACTGGCTCTACCTTAAATTTTATGTATACAGGGTGATATGTAATCATTACCTATTTATAAATACAATCATAAACTATAGGTACCTTACATTTGAAAAGAAGAATTGAAATAACTTTTGATTTCAAATCTTTTATTAACAGATAATAAATATACAGAATTTTTAAAGACATTTGATTCGACTTAATGACTATAAGAAACGAAAAGTGATTGGAAGATTTCACATAATATTACAAATAATTTTGATTTATCTTAGGCATAATACGAACGATACAAAGTACAATGACAAAACGAACTCTTTAATGTATTAAATAAAAATCAATAGGTACATGCATAAAATGTAAATTTGAAATGGGTATTTACAATTTAATTGACAATTAAAACGTGCTGTGATGAAAAGTAGATGTAATACAAAAAAACAATTCGTAGACCAATTTCCAATTGTTCAATAATTATTAAATAAAACCGATAAGCTTGTGTAAATTACAGAAACATATGTTTATAATTCATATGTGTTATTTTTGTTGTTGAATAATTATAATAACCATATTTTTCATAAATTTGACCTATACCACGAAGATACCAAAGATTACCTGTACAGTTTTGTCTAATTCTGCAAATGAATTTGATTACCTAGATTGGTGTATATAGACAAATGAGTTTATTCATCAGATATAGTGTGTACTTTGAGAGTATGTTTATTTTATTTTTTACATGAGTGAAGCAGGTGGTAGGGTAACAGCCCCGTGTCCAGACAGAGGAGAGGGTAGCGTCGCCACTCCGCGGATCCATGCGCCTCGCTCACAACAATACGATTCCACATTGTTTAGAGCTCGCATGTATATTGTTGTGACACCTCCTGTTCAAAATATTTGGTATTATAATTACGGTAGCCAACCTTTTACTTCACAGCGAATGTGGGATTTGATGGTGGATGGATGTAAGAGGAGAGGAAGGCCTAAGAAGAGATGGTTGGATTGTGTGAAAGAAGATATTAAAATTTGCGGCGTGACAGAGGACTCATGCCAGATTAGGAATTAATGGATCGATAAAAAATATTGCGCTGACCCTATTTGATTGGGATAAAGTTGAGCCAAAGAAGAAAAGTTACAGTAGCTTAAATAGATTTATATTGACAGGCTGTTGTTGCATTGTCTGACATTGCTGAGGTCTATCTATGATAACCATTTACGATTAGATGACTCCTTTGTTCGTCTGCTTACAGAAATTAAAAAGAGTTGTCAACATCTTCACAATAGTCTGAGATTCTAAATGTGTTAGTTAAATCTTTGTGTATACCGTAGTCACATTTATAGACACTATTTCTATTTTTTAAGTTCTATATGTAGCCCAAAGAACTAGTAAAAAATAATGCAAACTCAAGTGGTAAAAAAAATTGTCTTGTCGCTTATCATTTATCATTTTCATAAGATATAAATAAATACTATTTTCTTATCCTTGATTTCGGTACTATGAAATATCGATCACATGAATTTAAGATTACACTGAGTGAATTGTATGATTATTCAAGTTAAGTTAGAACGAAAAGATTACCTACAGTCAAAGTCATCGAGATAAAACTGTTCAATAGGTACTTTGTTTGAAGACTACTATTATTACTACTATTACTAGGCTTGAAGAGAGTCCTTAAGAGTAGGCCGTAGGTAGCGGCCCCGCAATGTCTTCTGGCAATGCAAAGGTTCATGAGCGACGATAACCGCTTACGATCAGCCGTTAGCTCGTCTGCCTGCGTGGCAATCAAAAAAAAGAAAAGAAAAGAAAAGCCAAAACAAAAAAAACGTCGCGTTTTCTATAGCTCGCTAACTTCTAACTTTCATAGTGGCCGGCTGTCACCGTCATTTGTTTTGTTCGTGTTTTGGACGTTGGCGAGCCAATGTGGGAACGCGACATACCTAATAAGTAATTTATTTATTATTCTTTTTTTTTCAGGGTGAATCTTTAATGATGTTTCATACTACAAAATATACAGTGTTTTAGTATAAAACTCGATTCTCGCTAGTTTCGATTAAATTAACATTTTTCTATCTCATATTAAGAATTATTGGTCATATAGACTATTAACTATGATGACCTTTAATATATACAATCATTAAAATATTTTTAAATCCTTATCAATTATCTTAATTTTACAATAGTTACTGTTTCTTTTCAGTTGCAACTATTTGATTGACATTAAGAATTGCTTTACAAATAACCTTGTTGTTGATGACTTGCTTTACAATATTATCTACTGTCATTTCACAAAAATAATCCGTAGTACACGCAGCTTCACGCTCTCATCGAATGATTAAGATTAACAGATAGCAAAGTCAAAATACTGGATAACATTCGTCAAGAATATTTTATCTAGTGATGATAGGAAGACTTCTTTATCAGAATATTAAACCTATTTTTATATGTATAGATTAAGCGATAGATTTATCAAAAATAGTGAAAATATTTGATATATTTGATATGGTTATTACCATATCAATAATTTTCCACAATTCAACCAATTCGTAATTTAAAATTTATTTTATTCTAATTACTATTCTTTACCTGAAGTTAAAAATGGAATATCTACATAATTTTTATGAACTAAGATAGTCATTTGTTTTAAGTTTTAGAAGAAGTTTATCGATAAATTATCAAAGAAATTGTTTAGTATTAATTATTCTTATAATATTGTGTTAATAAAGGGTGTAACGACTCCCGTTCTCGACTTTAAGGTCGGTTTTTTTTTGCAGAATACCCCGTCCCATGACCCACGGGACAAAGGGTAATCTGCTTCCCCTGCTTATTATTTTACTGAATATTATAATAAAAATATTTAAACTTATGAACAAAATTTTTTGATTACCAATGCACATTCTTAAGTGGTCTGTACGTGCTCAATCGGTCATCAGTACTCATCAGTTACAGTGAAATTGTTCAGTTCGTGGTAATCGAGGAAAGGAGTACGGAAGTTGATGCAATCGATTTGTGATTTGCACAAGTATGCATAATATTTTACTGACTGATTCATACTGTAGGCAATAAGTAAAAGTTAAAATGAATTATGAAGTAGATAATGTTATATTTTGGAAAAATTCTCTGGATATTGGTGAGCTTTAATAGAAGCAAACGTCAATTAGTGGAATATATTAGTATTCGGGGTAACTGCCAAAGTGCTAAAAGAAAACATGATCCAAAATACGTTTGCCACGCCACGATATACCTAGTCAAGTGTCAAGTCTATATGTAGCACAAACAAATCATTGCACGAGGATTTTGAATAACATCTTATATTAGTAAAAAAATATTAGTAAATATGAAATGAAATATGAAATACTTTATTTTCAACAGTTCGGACACAAAAAATAGTTATTATAGCCACCGCCCTGAGAAGAACTGGCAAAAAACTCAGCGGGCATGTCTTTTTTTTGTATAATGAACATTTTTTTTAAATAATTATTTGTTTACAGACCGATAATTAGTAGTTGGGTTCCCAGATAGGCTAGTGCGTGTCCGTGTCTAGGCATAGACATCTCCGTCTCCAGTTTCCAAGCGCGTTCCTTCCAGTCCCACACGTCGATGGCCGCTACGCTGCTTGGCGTCTTTTCCTATTACAGATATTATACTTATTAAAAATTAGTTTTGATACATCGTAAATAAAGTCTATTATCACGAAACACTTAAATTAATAAACTCATGTGTAAAGGAAAGAAAGTTACAGAACAAAAAGTATTGCTAATTTTCGTTTAAACTAGTAAAAACACTGCTGCACTTGAGATTTATTAACCAGGAGAGCTACGCTTTTGTCGAAAAAAAAAAATGATAAAATTCATAGCGTAAATATTTGGTAGAGCTTTAAATATATCTCAAAACAGCTTTTCCTTTCTATAGAGAAAGGAAAAGCTGAATATAGCTATAGAGCTTGCAACAATTACAGCAGTGGTTATCTCACTAAGAAAAAGAATGTACACAATTGTTCAAGTCATTATTACAAGGGATAAATATTCCTACTATAACTATTAACAGTACGCAATGTCTTTTGTATTAATTCAAAAACATTAAAAACCTTTTCGCAAATTTTCCCAGCTCCGCCCACAATATAGAGTTTGTCGTTCATTGAAAACAACGTCGTGAAGCAACGCGGAAAACGAAGATTGTGTATTTCTGTCCATCTACGAAGTATAAAACGATTACAAAAAGAGCACTTGGATAAAAGAGATAAAGGACAGTATTAATTATTCTATATGTAGGAAAGATTTTAGGGTAGTTTCATTTTACGAAAAGGAAAGCGAGATGAGTTGCATATGTTAATAGAAATAATAGTAATTTCTGAACCTTATAAAAGTATCTACTTGTCCTTCTTGAAACGAGTTTTCAGAACGTTCTAAAGATAAAAATAATAATGCCATATGTTTAAGTTTGAATGGTCTTTCGACATTGCTACCCTAACTATAAAGTTTAGACTCCTATGCTTAGCTATACTAAAGAAACGGCAATTTTAGTTAGTTCCCGTATGAATGGCGATAACACTGCAAGAAAAAACTGAAACTAACTCATTCGTCTTAGAATTGTAACACTCGACAATCTTGCTGACGGGTCGTTTCTTGTCTCCCGTCATTCCGCCCGCCACCCAGATATACTCCCTGTACTTGGCGCAGGCCATCGCCATCCGAGCCACATGTAAAGGACGGACTTCACTCCAAGAACCGGACTTGGGATCGAATTTTTCGACGGAGCGGAGCACCCTGGGTGGTTGTTGTGATAACATGTCACTTTGCTTCAAAAATGTGATAACTTGAGACTGATTATAACTTAAGGACTTGTCACGTTTTGAAGCAAAGAATCGATGTCCGACGTTGCCTTATTTGAAGGCCTGAATTCTGAACTGTCTCCTGTTGGCTTGTCTAGGAGCGAATAGGAACGCCGAACAAACGAATAATCGTTAGGAACGCCATTAACTTTTTTCTACATTGACTATATATGAATCATATTCTAATTTTCTACATTAGTTGTGGGTTAAAATAAAAATCACATTTTTTACGAGGAATATATCATTGTAATGCAAATGTACTATAGAGACGGAAGAAAAATAGCTTTACTTACGCTTACTTATTGAATTTAAAATAAGAGGAATTGAATCTTAAGTCATACTACACGCATTATCACAAAAATACATATTGGTAAATTCAACAATTAATTTCTATAAACCGAATCCTTACTTGCCCTTCTTGTCCTGTCCGCCTATGGCATACAACGCCATCTTGTGCACGATGAGTCCGAAGTTCTTCCTGGGAGTAGCGAGGCCGCTTTCACTGAACCAGGATCGTGACACCGGCTCGAAGCTCCACACGGTCGAGACTACCACTGACTTACCGCGGAGGTCGTCATCACGGGGGTCTGCTCCTCCTGGTACAAATAGGACGTAATTTTATTACATGCTGTTTTATTGATCTATACCCATGTACCACGTGTACCTCTCTATTCTACAATAAATATCACTGATCAGGGTTGGTAAGAAGGTGGTATTAATAATATCACCTTCTGTAGAGCGTCGAATTGACTTCGACTAAAGTATCGGCTGCCTGTCTTATTCATTTTGTACAAACTAACGGTCATTTAATGCCGTATATCATAATAATATTATAAAGGCGAAAGTTTGTATATATGGATGTATGGATGTATGGATGTATGTTTGTTACTCTTTCACGTAAAAACTACTGAATGGATTTGAATGAAACTTTACCACAATATAGCTTATACATCAGAATAACACATAGGCTACAATTTTTGAACCTCTTTGAAACGCAGACGAAGTTGCGCGGGTCACCTAGTCAATACATATTTGTTTAAAGATCCAACAGGTTTACGCCTAAATACCACAGTGGCTACTTGATTAGACAGTGAAATAATAAACTAAACTTCCCCAAAGATATTTTAACTCCACGTTTTCTTTCTTCGATGGACTTAGCGACTGCAGTGAAATGTCAAGTGGTCAATGACACTAATTTTGCAAATATTTACAAACACGTGTTGGAAAACTAAACAAACGTTCTAAATACATTATAACTAGCGTAAACTAGAAATAATATTTACCGACAAGATACACTCGTCCTCTCAGAAACGCGACAGAGTGATGGTGCCTTGGTTCCGGCAAGCTACCAACGTTATCCCATAAATTCGCAACAGGATCGAATCTGAATAAAAATGCAACTTTAAAAAAAACAGACCTGAAAGTGAGATTCAGTGTTGTGTTTTAAATAAGATCAAAATTTCATTGAGTAGGTTCTGTACTGAGAAACAGATTATAGATGCCTTAGCAAGAGGTCTATCGCATACACTATACTACTACTGAAAAATTTCTCCTTCGGTATTCAACAAAAGATACACAGCAAGACCTCTAACTTTTAGCAGTCCCTAAATAAAAAACTTGAGAGTGTCAAGGGACCGAAGTTCCTTTCGATTAATTAGTGAGGGAATTGTAATAAAATATTTTGATCACAGCACCATCTAGCATTAATCATATAAAACAAAATAAGGAATTGTTTTTTAAAATATTTTGATCACAGCGCCATCTACCGATAATCATCTAAAACAAAAAAAGTGTCTTGACTACTTTTTCATAAGAATGTCTAGCCCCCTTTTAATAACACAACAAAAACAAAATTATACAGTAATATAAATTGCTAACAAAATTATCATAGGATACTAAGTAAGAGAACCTGAAAATATCTTTCCCGGTATTTCTACCGGTTCCATACGTGGTGTGAGGATCGATTCCACCAAAGACTAGCACAGTTTCTCTGTCCCAATCGAAGAGGGATCCATCAGCAACGTATTTCTTATTTGCTGGTCCGAGAATTGAGGCAGACAGTTTATTCCTATATGAAAATTTGTATTAAAATAATGGTCTGAGAAACATTTTCCAGTATTTCTATCGATCAAATATACCAATCATAATAGTAGATAGCAGTAATAGTAGATCGATAGCTATTTCGGTGCAGAAGGAAATCGACAAATTTTCATCTCCACTGCAGATTATGGTACCGTTACCTTCGTGAGGGTGAAAATCTTTAAGATAAGTCATAATTTCCGTTAATAACTACCATAATAAAACTTGAGAGGTGTCAAGGGACACCCGGATGGAACAAAGTTCTTTTCGATTAATTAGTAGGGAATTTTATAATATTTTCTCTTATAGAAGAGAGACAGACGTTTTAAAGTAACTAATTATTACAACTTAAAATATTTTGATCATAGTGCCATCTAGCATTAGTTATATAAAACAAAATAAGAAATTGTTTTGTAAAATATTTTGCGATAATCATCTAAAACAAAAAAAGTGTCGTGACAACTTTTTCAAAAGAATTTCCGTCTAGTCCCCTTTCGATAACGCGCGATAAGGAACTTTGTTCCAAAAATATTCAAAGTAATCAATCAGTATCATTATGAAATGATATTCAGTGATCCTGTACAACATATACGAGCACACATATATACAAAATGTTTTGCGTTTCTTCTTCAAATGTTTTTTTTAATGTTTGCTAGCTTTAAAAGACTGTCTAAAGTTAAATTCTTACATGTTAATCCTAGCAATAGAATCTTTAGAGTGGTTAAATAGTGAAATCTGCGGTGTGTTGGTATTATTGTGTGCCGCAGGAGTAGTGGATGTTTCGTGACGAGGTACATGCCCGCTTGTATGGCCACGGGATACTGAAGGGGCTTGTGAATTTCTATAAACAAGGAACAATTAATAATCCATAGTAATAGTTTTGATCTTATATTATATGTAAATGCAGGGCTATGATTGAAATTTGGTGGTCGTCGTAAAAAAACAACTATATACTCTTGCAAAGTCGAGGTTGGGAAGGAATATGGAGACGACACATAGAAAAAAGGTTGTTATAGGTACCTATAACAAACCGTAGGTCTTCGAGAACGTAGACCAGTGACTTGATAGGTATGTTTAGATCACAAGACCTTACCCATATAATTTTAAGACTAAGTTGGTTCTTAATTGATATTTGCCCACAAATATATCAAAGGAAACAGTAAGTATTGCATTTGAAATAAAACTATAAATGAAGATTTCACCTTCTGTATTGTAAAGCAGCAGTGGCCGAAGCTAAATACGAAGCTGCTACACTGTGTCTTTTCTCACTTCCATAGTTGTCCTGCAAATTGATTAGCGATCAACCATTTCTTCTATCGTTTAACTCTTAAATATTATAATGATTAATATTTGATTTTCTAAAAAGGTTTTTATTTAAATTTTCAATTGCTTTCAACGTCTTGTTTATGCTTAATTTTATTTGAATTACAAAATTACCCGATGCGTACTGCTATCTGTCGTTAAACTGCTCGAGTCGGTGTTTAAAATAGACTCTTTTTCGGGAAGCTCAAACATTTCTACGGGTTTCTGGGTATCTGCCTAAAAAAACTAAAATTAAAACATCTGGAAATTAACAATTAAATTTAAATAGCATAGCTGAATATATTTCACTTATTACTAAATTATATTTTAATCAAAATTGTGCACAAAATATACTAGATATTAAGTGAAAATAAATTAGCAATTACAGTGTCTCGATGAAATTTATTGCGTAGATATTGGAAATGTTTGAGTCGTTCAGATTGCGTAGATTTTTGAGGCTGCGGTTCTTGTGGCTTCTTGGGCTCTTGAGGCTTCTTGGGTTCCTTGAGTTAAAATAAAATTTTAAGCAAACAACTTAAATTCAAATGATTTATTTCAAAAATGATTCGGAGATGCATATTTGAAATTAAAGTAATAAACAAAAAGCAGCTACATAAACATATCTCTCTTACCTGTTAATAATTCTACGAAAATGTAGTTTCAAAATTGTTTGCGAAGTCGAATACTAAATAATTACAAAGACACCTGTTTCTCAACTCATCTTCTAAATATAATTTAAATTCAATAACCATTGGTTTAGTTTCTTTCTGAGGTTTTTCGATGTGGTGATTCCTACGATCCGTCAAGATCGGTATTTCCATTTCAACAGGTGCTGTTCGAGTCAGTGATGAGGATTGGCCTTCTTTTGTCTGAAATTATGAACAAATTGATTTTTTTTAATGGTATTATTTAAAATCTTGCAGACGACTTTGCAAACGATGAACTAGGTATTCCGTATTCATTACTATTTGCTTTGGTTTATTTTTACGCACAGATTTTCTAAATATCTAATGTTAAAAGTCAATGTACTACTAGCCTTTCTTCTACTTTCAAAGAATTCACTCATAGTTGGGAAATTGTCCTTGCCACCAGTCAAACCTTTCAGTGTAGCTGGCAGCGGAAAGTCCAATTTTGGTCTTCCCATTTTGTCGTTGTCCATTCCTCGTATATTGCCTGATAATATTTATATTTTTACAATAAGCGTAACCATTGCTTTTGTATTTTGGAAGGAAAAAAGTGTATGCACAGCAACCAAAGTCAACAATCAAAATCATGTACTCTATCCAGCCATAAAAAGTGAAAACTAATATTTTGAATTAAAGACTTCGGTCGCTAGGCACTCCTTAGCTCCGGGAATTATTGTTATTGTTTTTTAACTATTATAAAATAGCAGACCAGTGTTGGAAAATCTCAAGAAAACATAGTTCCTAACACATTAAGCTCGTACCTTGGTGAACTATGTTAAGCTCGTACCTTGGTGAACTATGTGCCTTCTCTCTACCAGAGCCGAGGACAATTTAATATTATAATCCAACAATTAAAAATATACTTCATAATTAGCAAAATTCTTATTCGATAACGTACCAGGCAAGTCTTCACATCTCCTAGGCGGCTGCATCATCGCCATCTGCTGGTACATCTGATCTCTCGGGGCCATGAACTGTTCCAGATATTTTAGGAAATCCTTGTACGTCACGTGGTTCTGCAGTGTTTGATAATCAATTTATTAGTTCGATAAACAATGGACGTCTGCTTTTAGTATGTTTATTTTGAAGAGAGCGGTGTATTCTGCATCGGGATATTTTAGTTTTTTTATTGTAATTAATTGGATAGAGGTAGCATTCCTGTTTTAGATATAATCAAATCGGTGGGGCTATTACAGGACGCGTCGTTTATCGTAATCGTCTATTTTCACATCAAATGACGTCATTTTTCATAAAATTGGTATTACGGAAAAACTTTAATAATTTTACCATTTATTGTAAAGCGAAGTACACATTAGATGAAAAAATGTTCCTGAACATGCATGAACCAGAATACACATATTTTATGACACACAATGATTATTAACAATTATGTATTTAGATTGATGAGAATTGCGGTTCAGTCACATCATACAAACATGTATCACCATTGGTGAGAGTCAAAAATACATGTAGCGTAAGTACATGTACATGTAGCATCTGTCTATTGACAACATTTTTGTCAGTTCTATGACGGTTAGCTATTCAATGAGTATTCGGTGAAAGGATTATCCCGGAGCTTTCAATGGCTATTGAACAGTGATCAAGTATGCTATTTTTTATGTGATATATACTTTTCTCCCCATGCAAACGATGTTATGCGAGCAAACTCATCATTATCACTACATACTACAAAGTAAAGTCGCTTCTCGCTGCCTATCTCTGTATTTGTATAAATATTTAAAACGTCACTGATATTAACGCGGGTTCAAGAAGATTTTGTTTATTATTAGCAGTAAACAATAAGTTTCTCAAAATGTATCCAGAATGTCACACTTATTTCTATAACTTTCATAATAGAATAACAATGCTGATATACTACTATCTGTAATCTAATCGAATAATCCATTGGAAGCAACATTTGATTTTATCTTGTTATGTTCCTAATTGGGTAGAGTTTCATAAGCGACAGTGACCACTTACCACGAAGTGGGCGGTCAGCTAGTCCGTCTTTTTAAGTAAAAAATATATTTTTATTCGTTAGTGTATCATCAGCTTTGGCAAATTTCTAATTGACAACTTCAAATTTAAAGATGAACAAGATGCAGTATATGGATTTGCTCGTTCAAAAAGTTAGAAAAGGTTTTGACCGTTCGCTTTCGTTATTTGATCTAAAATGATCTTCTTCATCAATCTTCCACAGTTCTAAATTATATTTTCCCATATTTTATTTATGAAAAATATTACTTGGTAACTCTTATTTTTTCTAAGTGGATAACAATTTTTCAGAATGAAGTGAATGAGATGTAGTAAACAGAGAAACGATAGTAGTTTTCAAATGTATGGAAATAAAAATAGGTTAAAAACTTTTGAAGTTTACAAACAGACCCTCATATTTTATTTACTATAATGATTTTTTTTTGAGACATGTCACATAGATGACATTTCGTAACAATTTTGTTTAAAACTTGGTGTTATGCATCACAAAAACACTGTATCGTAAACAAAATAGAGATGTTCCAAGTTTCCGATAAATTTTCAGCGTTACGGCCGAATATCGTGCAGTAGACCCACTTGTTGGTAAGTGGTCACCAGTACTCATGGATACTTTGATTTCAAGAGATGCTGGGAAGTTGTTGCCCAATTTTAGCTACACTTTAGTCCTCTTCTCAAACCTTATTGATGGACAAAATATATTGCTCGAGGAACGCTGAAGCGGAGACAGGGAAGCCCAGTTAAAAGCGACATAACGTTTTCCATAAAATTCTTACGAAACGACACGTAGGTTAAAGCGTAAGATTCGAATAAAAATGACGAGTTTCACCTCGCGTAGTACTAGTGGGAAGCTAGTCATAAGAGGAAGATAAAGGGATCATCTTAAAAAATCTTCTGCGCATTCCTCATGCAAAAGACGATAAAAGAGAGATCTGCAAAAGATTTACCTTAATTTATATTTGAATTATCACCTAAATATAGTTGGAAAGATAGCAAAAATTAATAACAACGAATACTTCAATACTTAAATTCAAACTTCTTAAGGTAACCTATGCAAACCATATTTGAACTGCACGCCACTGTTTCGGAATTCGGAACACAGAATTTTTTGTTTTCGGTCACATAACTATTCGTTACATCTCTATTTCACAATGTCATTTATTGACGTTTGTCACAAAAAACATTATATATCCTAAACAAAATCAAAGTGTTTGTTTGTATATCAAAATAATAATGTTTAAAAATTTATTGTTTTAAGAACTTAGGACTAAATCGCAATTAGTAATATTTGAGAATAATATTGAACTGCCTATTGCATATCACAATATATTCCAAACTCAGCAAAATGTAAAGAAAAATAAAAAATAGAATCATTTTGCCAATTTACTATAAACTCTTAAAAGTCCATACTAGGTATGAAGAAAAAATTAAATTGATTGCTTTCACAAAATTATGTTTCAAATAAAACCAAATGAAAAAATTACCACGAGTGAATCCCAAGAAAAACAAAGCATAAAAACAATTTTTTAGAGTTAAAATATTCAAAATAATAAACCTTACAGTCTCTGTAACAGTGTTGGCAATTGGCATTAATTGATTGATTTTTCAATCGAACTTAAGGAATATCACTAGAGGGGTCTTTTTAAAAAAAGGTCTGTCGGACAAATTAAAGTATTATTTGTTGATGGCTTGATGTTTTGGGACGGGGTACGGAACCTGGAATTACTCGTGACCTGACACTAACTTAACTGTTTTTCTAGCTCATTTGACGTATTGTCAATCAAAGTTTATTCAATTTACATGGAGCTAATATAAATTTGTTGAAATAAAATTGGAGTACCTAGAGGTCTTTGTAGTTTGTAAATTAAAATTAGCAGCTTTTAAAAGCAAGATGCTGTGAGTGTTGGAACAAATTTGAAGTCTCTGAATACTAGTAAAACGTATAATAGTATTTACTACAAATTGAACGTTTTAAGTGTCAAGATGAAAAACTATACATGTTGCTTTACGTTATAAATGTAATTAAAAAAATTATGACTTTTTGTTCTTTATTTGTTTTAATTTATGAAATAACAAAGTTAAGGTAATCATTTTTATATAACATCCATGTATCACGTTTTTTGTGTTCGGTATTCTCCTACACTCTTAACGGTCCTACCAGCTACTGTGACTTGCGAGATTTGCTGCCATCAACAGCCTGGCGCCTACCATAAAAGAGCTTATTGAATTTCTTTGAAGGACATATCATAGCGTGCGAGGTATATCGATGCTAAGAGTTCCTGAGAAAGCATTGCCTGAGTCCCAGTAGCCACCAAGTGCAACATTAACATGTTATTTTTCGGAATTCTGAGAAAGCATTGCCTGAGTCCCAGTAGCCACCAAGTGCAACATTAACATGTTATTTTTCGGAATTGTAGTTTATTTTTGATTTTCCTTATTAAAATACTTAACTTTCCAGTACCTAATGAAATGAACTCTTATTTTGTTTGTACCTATTACATTTTCAAAGTGATAAAAATCTAAGATAGTACAAAAACGTAACAATTTTGACTTTCTCGCTACAATAGTGAATTTTTGTTCACATAGTTTTCATAACATTAGATATTTAGGCACGATATCCGTTCTTTATTTCAACTTTGTAAACTTAAAAATCATTTAAGATACTCCGAAAGGTACCTTTTTCATTTGACGTTTATAAACGATAAACTCGGATAAACAACTGACGAATTATTCATAATTAATATCCTAAAATTGTCTGTAATACCAATTTTAACTTGTTATTTTTTCGGTTTCGTTACCATGGAAATATTTAAAGGCTTAGAATACATTCTAAAATTTTTCGCATTGTGAAATATTTATATCAATCACCGTTAAATTACTAAAAATGCATTAAATACATTCTGTGTAACGATATTAAGTATAGCAAGTGGTCTTCATGCAAAAACTCCAGAACTCTTCCAAATTGTCTCCAACTTATTTTCAAATTAGTGACGAACGTATTGTTATCAGTATCCACAGATCGAAAGAAGATTATCTTGATGTTTTCATATTTTTTCTGTATTTTTTAAAAAAATCTCCATTGTGTACTTAGCTTTACACAGACTATTCAAAATTATGACAATTAGTGGTCATGCGCACAACCACGTTTCTTTCTAAGAAAAATCGTAATCGTAAACAAAATGTCAAAAAAATTTAGTTCATTTACGATAACGATACAAAGCTGTAATAGCCCCACGGTTTGCCAAATACATTGAGTATCTAACTCGAGACGACTAGGTTGACATTATTTCAAATGAGCGACAGTTGTCTTCTTTTTCTGACCACAGCGATTTAATACACAATCCGAGTACAAATTGATTACAAGTACATTTGTAAAAATCGTGATTTTTTTCAACAAAAAAAAGTTATAGGAATCGATTTCCTTCCTAGTTCCATAATCTCGTACCGACTCAAACATTTATTTATTTAGGTTATTTTAATCAAGGTCTACGATAGGATAATAGTAATCCATATTATCGGTAGTTTTATATGTAATTTCTTAGAATTTAGTATTGCTACTCTACACAAAACAATGTTAGTCATCAAACTGTTTTTAAACAATGTTTCGCTTTAGCTGTATCATAGTTTCCTTTAAAGATATGAAAAACACTAGATAATGACGAGGTACATTTATCAAAATATTATATTTTTAGTTAAACTCCCCAATCTTAGGAACTATTACGTCTAAATATTTGACTCCTCTAAATAATTAATAGAAAATGGTATGGACAATGGAACCAATATTCGAAAAATATTGCTAAAGCGTCTTCTACAATCTTAAAAAAGTCATAGTAGTAAGTAATCATAACGTGAGTCGACACCTTCTTAAAATTCTTACAATAGATGAAGTAAATAACAGCCAACCTTTTCTTCTCCCATCCAATTTCTTTCAGCCGGCTCTGTCAGGCCCAACACATCTATCCAATGATAGTAATTCTTCGAATTATTCCCATACCAATACTTTATAATCACGTAACTGTAATTATAAATAGATACAGAAATTAAAAATATGTTACTAAAACTGATTAAATTATCACTATTGTCAATCAGTCGTATCAAGTCTGGAAATCCAGGTTAAGCTCGTCTCATGGGTGACATTGAGTAATGATATTTTTAAAAGTAAGTCTTTTACAATCTACATAGTTTAGTTTGCCACACTGTCATCTTATATAAATTTCCGTAAAGTCATAGAGGTCTATATATCTTTGTTCATGTCATTCCATGTTTCAACTCATAGCTTTCTTAATATGATCAAAATACCTTAAATAAGACATTTAAATAAGATGCACTTACTCGAATGATAAGATTTACGAAAAACATTTATGTTATTATCAACTTCGTCATAGCTACCTTTAAGATTTTCAAATAGCAAAGAAGGCTAACCTCAATTGTAAGCTTACGTCTCTCTGCCTGCCTGCCAATTCAAACTGTTTTAGTTATTTGAGTTCTTCTGTGAATCTTCTTCTACTTTTGTGTACCTATCGACCTCATTAAAAAGTTAAGGGAAACTAACGCTAGACCATCATCCACCATTTGCTGAACTTCAGGTTCGTTGACTATCTCCAAGATTTCAGAGTTATCTGGGTTTCTCTTGATATCGACCAGCTGCCACGGCGAAATGAGTCCGAATCGAACACATCGCATTATTTCGATAGCATAATGACGACGTGATGTCCAATTTCCATGTAACCAACGCACACCCGCCATGAGAACCTCCATTTCACTTGAAAGAAATATGAAATAAATCTAATATATAAAATTCTCGTGTCACAGTTTTCGTTGCCATACTCCTCCGAAACGGCCAATATCTATTTTTCATCCCCCTAAATGTTAGAGGTAGTTCACACCAAAATTTTATTTTTATTTTTTCGACGCAGACGAAGTTGCGCGTGGCAGCTATATAATATGATAAAAGTAAATAGCGTAAATTTTAACGACTGGGTATATGAAATATAAATAAATAAGTAAAGAGACAATAGGCCAAACAGACAATACAACAATGGAAACAGATTTGTATAAATCCTTTAGTTATTACCTAGTAACGCATATGTAATTTGATTTCAGAAGTATCATAACTTCTTCCAGGTCCAGATCTAGAAAATCTTTTGAAGCCACTAATGGCAGGAAAAACCGCATTATACGTGGAACCTTGAATAAAATAAAACTACTTTAAAATAGTCACAAAACAGGCGAATCAGAAAAGTGTAATGAAATAAATGATGTTAGCAGGATAGTTAGTGTACCATAATATCCACAACCGGAGTTATTTCTTTTAGTTTCGCTTCCCTAAGCAAAGCAAACGCTGTGTCCTCGGAAAACAGATTTTCATTTACTATAAATGACCAACATTGATCTTCTAAATCTGAAAAATCATCACCACAAAGGAAAATGAAAGTTATCCTAGTTTAAAAAAATAGTCCTAAAAGGTTGTGTTTTCCTGATCGATTTTTTGGTATGATTTTTTGAATGGTACAGGCAAAGCAGACAAAGTTACAGACTTTATCACAAGTGAAATGTGAATGAGTAAGCATAGTCGTTGATGAAGTTTAATAATGATTCGTATCATGATTTTGGAACGTTATCCAGAAATATGTGTATTTCTCGTAATTATTCAAAGATTATATTGTAATATAATAACCATCATTAGAGGGTATCATTTTTAATAACCTTTGATTGATAAATACTGAGCTGCACAAAAAATATCCAAAATATTATCCCGTTTCAGAACCTTATTACTTTCGCTGCCATTATACACCATCCATTCATAGATTGAACGAAATGTTTCCGCTGATACTTTTGACTAGAAAACAAAATTCTAACATTAATGTTATGTTAGTATGTTGCAATAATATGTGTAGGAATCCTTACCGAAGGCAGTTCAATTTCCTTATTATTGTTATTATCAAAGAACGAGGAATATACTTGTAAAACAATGTGGTGACAATGTATTTCGTTGTTATCAATTCGTACTACAGCGTCAGTGTTTCTGTAAATCATCGATCAGTACAGTGTGATGAAGAACGATAAGATAAAGACATAATGGATACTTTTGATAGAATTTTACGTACAATTTATTGTTGATTGTATGCAATAAACTAATTTACGTTTTATGTTTACCTTATATAAAATATACGGTACTACGATAGAATTTTAGCTGATAGAGGTGTAGTATTGTAGATTGTAGTGTTTCACATTCGTTTTATTAGAATAGGTATTTATACCAATACTAAGATGATGATGGTGATGATGATGAGGTAATGCTAACATTATCAGACTATTTATTGCAAGGCTACAACTAGCTCTCGAAAAATTTTACGCCTCGAAAATAAGTTTGATGATATCAAACAATATACATACACATAATTTCTTATTAATGTTCTACGGAAGGTGGTAATAGATTTTGTCAATTTTATTAGGTAAAATGATAATATTAAATCGAAACATACATAAAATTGTGAACCCTTCGATAAAATTCTTGAAATAAATCTTGTTTTTTCGGTAATTGAACTCGCATCCAATCTATAGGTTCAGACGTGGTGTATCCGAGACTCGCCAAGTCTTTACCCTTTTCATCTTTATTGCAAACAGCATTATTGTTTTTCGATCTAGGTTTAAGTTTTAAGTTCCTTACTTGAATATTTTCTCTAACACCAAATTGAAATTGAGGTTCTGATTCATTGTCGTTGTCCTTAAATACAGAATTGTAATCAAAGTTAACCTATGGAGCAAGAATGCATTCTAATAATAATTTCCCTTTAGCAAAACTCACGAAATTCTGTGATGTATCGTCATCTTGTTCACCAGCTGTCGCGTTCCCTTCAAATTTAACTTTTACTTTGGCTTGCGTTGGATCTGCTAGTAAAACTCCAACAGTTGATGACTGAAATACTACCTAGAAGTATCAGTAGTGAGTGTTGAATATTTTAAGTAGCCTCCGATCATCAGTGCGTAATCTATAATGTCTATATGATTTGACAAAATTAAACTAATGTCTTTCAAAAAGATCTGACTTTTGTTTACGGAATAGGTCAGTAATAAAAGTTATTCCTATTTAACAAAAATCTTACTTGATTTGATTGCACTTTTAAATACCCGCTTGGTGTATGTTTGAAAGGAAATGCTTCCCCCTTTTGAAAGCCTTCTTGGTCCGTACTGCAAACACTAAAATATATCAAACTCCTATAAATTTGTTATTTTCCGCAACAGACACACTCCGTGAATAATTCAGGTTTATTTCGGAAACTATTTCGTGAATTACTGTTATAGCTTCGTCGGAACTGATATATTGTTGACTAGAATACCTAGAATTTTCAGCGCACGAGGAAATATTTTGTTCTGGAGCATTTTGCTGGAGTACACTCATGTAATCGTAGTTAAACTTCGGGTTGTATGTTTCGGGGGACATTCCTCTCTTCTTTGTCTTTCTGTGAGGAATAATAACTTAAAATAGTAGTTTTACATAAGATCGAATACTGCACTGTACCTCTTTATTCTGAGGCTCTTGTTGACTAAATAATTGAATTTTAATTATTTGGTTAAAGTATTTGGCTCTAGTCGTGGTGGCCGAGTGGTCGAAGCGCTTCCTTCCGTACGGGAGGTCGCGGGTTCAAATCCGCCCGGCTTGTACCTCTAAATCTAAATGTGAAACAGATTTATGTTCCATTTTTCACAACACCACTGACTATAAACGGTGAAGGAAAACATCGTGAGGAAACCTGCATATCGGAAAAGGGTTCTAAAAATCCTTTGAAGATATGTGAAGTCCCCAATCCGCACTTTGCAAGCGTGGTGGACTATGCCTAATCCCTCTCCTGAGGAGACTTGAGCCCAACAGTGGGCAGTAATGGGTTGGTACAGAAACAGATTTGGCTCTAGGTACTAATTTGTATTTGTAGGTTATAAGTATCTAACCTTCCTTTTGAGTTCCAAGACATGTAAGGATGCTTATCTAAATTTCGATTGTGGTTTACTATTGCGTCTCCAGCGCTACCATAAATCAAATCTCTTTTGTTCTCATCTGGGTATATTTGTCTACAATTTAAGTAATTTGTAGCTGCAAAAGTGATGCTATATTACGCTGTGTAATAATATGTGTCAATTCTTGTAGAGATATTGAAATGACTTAATCAAAAAAAATGACTCTCGAAATGACATTTCCTGCGATACATGATGAGCCTATTATATTTATTTTAGTAAACCCAGGTAATGACAAAAATATTGATTCTAGAGTAAATTGCCTGAATTTGTAGATATTCCAAGTTGTATTGCTTTGGCCAATATAGGACAGGACAGAAGAATAGATTTTATTTATAGTCTGAATATAAACATTACATTAGATTACATTTTAAATCACATAAGATTTGTAAATCATTGAGTAAAATACTTTGAAACTTCCACAGATTAATTATATCACTATTAAATATAGAATCTAAAATATAAGTTAAATTTAGAGAATACTAACTGATCACTCACTGAAATCACTGTTTGAATTCAAATCCGACAAAGAGTTACTTTTTTGCAATTTAGGTTTTATTGTTATAGAGTATTCTTCGAGAATGTTCCGGTAAATTTTTCCTCTTCTTTTCGGAATTTTACTGTAACGTCAATTAGGATGCCTAAGTTTGTAACTTAAAATTGATAACTGCTTTTGTGGCGACCAATAATAACGAGCGAGATCCTGAATCGCGGTTACGACATTTGCAGAAATCTTCGCATATATACGACATCTGAAATCTACTACAGTGGGCTTCGGCCTGATAGTGTATCTATCTCGTCCGGTCGGAGATCTCCCTTTGGCCATAAGTCCACTGTATCCACAGCTTTTTTATTTCAAGGGTACTTAGTCCTATCCTACTACATAATTTTAAAATTATATTTTCTGAAATTTACAGATGTCAGCCATGTTGGCTATCGATTGAACAAATAATTTTCAAAATCGGTTCATTAGATCTACACATTACTCCCTACTAGTCCCTACGCCCTCAAAATTGCAAACTTAACCTTAGTATATCTTTAGTATCTCAATATAGATCAGGTCACTAAAAAAGACTAACCCGGAAGATTGCTGATAAATTTTCGATTTTCTCGCATTTGAAACGATCACTTCTGTACTATTTACCTGAAGTTAAAAAGATTTTACTTAGCATGTAATTGCTAATTTCATATTTTTCCTGTCTTTTGGATTATAAGTAGATACTATAGTACTTTTAATGAATAAGTCGGGTAGATTCTGTATGTTCTAGTATTGTAGGTAAAACGACTGGATGATATCATAACAGTTATAAATATATTTACATCGGATTTACATCGAAATAAGATAAAATAGATATTTATAGACATATTAGTCATTTTAACTGATAAAACTGTTTACATGATTTGCATTGTTGTTTTCTTACAAAAAGAAGCTTTCCTTCGAATTTTGTTTTGTTTCAATGTCACTTATTGAATTACTAGATACCTACAGGTAATGCTTTGATCTTCTAGCTGTTTCAATAGGTAAATTTCATTTTCAATTATTTATTTTTTTAGGAAATTTTGTTATCATTCATAGATATGTTTATGGCTTCCATTTTCTAGTATTTTATCCGTGGTGTTCTGTGGTATCATCATCAATATCATGTAAACAGCTGTAGGTAAACTAGGTCAAAGCCTACTGTACTTATCTCATTTTATCACAATAACAGGTTCTTAAAAACTACAAACAAGACACAAGGGTTAATTTGTATGACGTTTGTGTATAATGTGATTCTTACCCTCTCCAAACTCAAACTCTTCTGCATTTCAAATTCATTGAAGGAGTAAAACAGGAATGCGTGCCATACTTTAGAAATTATTATTTTCAACTTAATGCATAAATAAAGCCAATAATCGGATAAAATTTTTGACAGTTAAACGACGCCGCTATTTCAAAATTTGACACAATTAATTTCATCTTTCAAACTTTGACTTTTATTTTTTCTTTTTTTAGTTTTTATAAAAGAGAATTTACTCTGTGATTTTGACTGCTGGCGTCCTTTGCAGGAAAGGTAGTTTAATTGCGGTTCGTGGTAAAGTAAATTATAATATGTATGTCCTACCAAAAATATTTTAATAGGTACGCAGAAGAATAAATATGATGAAACAATTACGCGAATTTGCTTGCCTTTATCTTTACGTTATTATTGCTGCAATTTATGCAATAATTTAATTTTTCCTCTTCAAATCTCAGGAAGTTTAAAATACCCATAATTTTTATTATAATTTAACAATGTAATGATAAATAAGTATTATTTTTAAGATGTGAAATAAGTTTCAAACAATTTCCAAAATTGGTTCCAGATTTGTAATTTTAGCATTAAAGTCTGGACTTTAGTAGATTCACTATGCACACATCCCGTGTAAGAAAAACATACTTAATATTATTTCTAAGGAAATTGCACATACGCTAGAAATAGTCATGATTCTTCTTATTTTACTAAAAACCGCATCCGTTGGTTTGACTTTCTTAATCGTATGACGCACAAACCTTGACATGAGCTTTTATTTGTTCCGTTTTGGTCTAGATTTTTTTTTTTTAATAATCATTATAAAAGTGTTTTAGTTAACGGACCAGTGTGTTGTTTAATGTGTTCGATTACCAGAAAGTATGCATTTTATTTATTTTATTATATTTATTTAGTTGCAATTTCAATGATTGTAATAATTATTCCGACTAACGGCACATAAGAATAATACATTGTCATAATTTTTTTCTCATTTCTTCATCATATTTCATCTATTTGTATTGGCTCGAATGTATAGTAGATACAAAATTCAAGCTACTTGCAAAGCCTATCTGATTTCGCAATAAACAAAAAAGTAGGAAATAGAGTTCACTAAATTGCATGTAGTAGGGAGTCCATGAGCGATGGTAACCATTTACATGGTAATGAAAATGGCATTAAAAATAATAATGCCCGTAGACGTCCACTGCTGGAAATAGGCATTCCCCAAACCTCGCAACCACGACTGGTCCTGCGCTATCTGCATCCAGTAACTTCCCGCGGTTCTGATCATGTCATCGGTCCAAGCTGGGTCTACTGGTTCGTGGCCGCCACTCCAAAACTTTTTTTCCCTTTTAGTTCTTATCAGACTAATAAGATTGAAATTAATTATTGAACACCGGTTGAAAATAACGTATAAAGTCCAAGTTATTCGGAATATCTTGTTTCCATGAATTTCAGTCACCAAATTCCGAAATGTTGCTGTCATTTCATATTTTGGGGTGTGTCCTGATTGCTATCGCTGTTTAACAGGAAAATTCACATGTTTGTATTGATAATCGATTTATTGATAACATGCTCGTGGCTGACCGTGTAGGTACACAGAAAACTTATGCAGAAGTCAAGGTTGGTCTGCATAGATGCATTCATTTTGATGTACTTTATGATCGACATGCAAAAAATTCTAAATCTCGGGATTTGTGGATGTTAAACTGCATTAAAAACCTCCAAAAACTCCGCGTTCGAATCTGACCAGAATCCAGTACGAGGTTATGCGGAAAAAAATAGAAGGTATCTATTCAGATCGACTGTTTTTCTTTTTACGATACGTACTCTGTTTTGTGTCGGCAGTGTATAATCTTGCGTATAAACCGATTTTCAAGCCTTTATTTGTACAAACGGTAAGTACCTAAGGTATGACTAAGTGGTTCTTGAGCTATTCTTCAAAATCGGAAGTTATCCTTTTTATGTTTTATACTTGTGTTCAAGTAATCAAGGCAGTGTTTGTTCCGGTTTCAAATTAACATTTATTTATGCATTCTGTAAAGAAGTTGTACGTGTTTTAACTTCTGTAATATAGGTATTTTATGGTAGGACTATCAGTGAGTCAGACAGACGTCACTTCAAATGTAAGCAACTTCGTAATTTGCTAATATATAGCGAGGGAAACCACGGTAGCTGAATCAGTTATTGAGCGCTCCAGTTGAAAGCTAACGTGTTTTAGACTTGAAATCTTATACTAGTAAATATAATCTGTAAGTATTATTATTGTATTTAATATGTGAAATATTTAAATTCTATATGTAGGGTTAGTAATCAATATTTTTGAATCTATAAGGAACGAAGGTGTTGATGTAAGTGAGAAATTTTATCGTTTTTTTTGTTGTATCGGTTTTTGTTGCAAATTCCAGATCTGCTTCCTACCAAAAAAGTTATATGTACCTATTCATGAGTTGTTTTTGTCAACCTTGGTCTGATAAACAAGGTTGAATCTTATGTCAAGCAGAACTTTAGATGTAGCGAATTTGATTAAATAGTTTTTTCATAAATTCTACACGTTTGTTGCAGAACATTATTTTTGGTATTTATATCTGACCTTTAAAAATTTAAAAGGCATATTATTCCTCAAAGTATATTTTTATTTGCAACTGTACTCATACTTGTTCAATATGTATCTATGTAGGTAGTATTTTTATCAGTCGTGAAATGATGCAATGCTTTTTCATATTGATCATGAGATATCGAAATATTTTTCTACATGTGGGAATTCCAACAGATTTGGACAACTCGATATGTTATCGTAAATGGTCATGTGTATACTTTGAAGTAACTTATTTTATAGATGTGATAGATAAACAGTGTTGTGGGATTTCACTGTATGTACTTACGATATCTTATGTCTTAATATTCAGTTCTTTAACCACAAATATATTGAATGTTAACAGAGATATAATTAGTGGGTAAACAATACCAATGAAGAAAAACTTCTACAAAGTTAGTACTTACTATGCCTGTTATTTGCAGATAATGGCCGACAAAGAGATCACTTCTCCTGCTGCTGTCGCCAGCAACGAAACAGTCGAGAAAGAGGAGACCAAAGTTGAAGATACCACTACTACTGAGACCACCACCGAAGCCTCTGACTCCACTGACTCACAACCAAAAGTAGCTTTACGTAATATGATCGTGGTTCCCCCAAACTGCCCCGATGGTTATCAAATGGGAGCAGACGGTGTTTGCCGCGAAGTCTTCTAATTACTTAAGTTAATCTTCTGATAGTATTAAGATTTATATTCAGTATTATTGTTGTATGAGCTTGTTTGTGTGAAGCGTATGTTGTGTGTACAATAAATGTGAAAATCATTTTGCTTTTTAATTTAACCCTTAAATGGACGATTTTTGCTTCACGTTTTAAAAAATATATTTATGTAATAGACATGTGTAATACAATATGTAATAAATGTCTAGGAAAAATGAGTAAAAAAATATAGACATGAATTTACTATACTTTTTTTTAAAGTACAAAATTCGTTTAGAAATAAGAACTAGTTGTCAAAATTAACACAAAATTAAAAGAAGGTCAATTTTATCTGTGATGTTTAGTATGTTGTTTATAAATGACATTTTCCACTTAAGGATTAATTATAATTGGATATAGGTAGTAAAGTACCTACCTAAACTTTAGATGTTTTTGCGAGTTGAATTTGACCAACTTATCGGGTTCCGATTGAGCTAAAACTTAGCTTATCGCACAATATGGTACATAGAGTCATATTATGCGTTGTAGTGGTTGGTTACGGGCTGACAATGATGACCGTTATATTCACTTATGATAAAATAATAATGTTAATGCTAAGTAACCATTTAATAAATAATAATTCATTTTGTTTTGTTTGTTAGAAAAGTCTATTATAACTTCTGAATCATTACGGTGCATGATCATGTAATGTAATGTTAATAACAATGACATATTGTTTGTTTGGTAACTTATGTCTCGCGATTGTATAAATCCTTGTTTTGTTGTAAATCAGTATTCCGTTCACTTTTATATTTTTTAGATATTGTTCACTTTTACCGATATATATGGTCGAAAACCAGCACCATATGTTGTGTTAAATTGAAAAGTATTCTTTAGACATAGTTACAGTAACTATAGTATGTGACAAAAATAATATTCTATAGACTTAGCTACTGCATGACATGGGTACCTCAACACAAAACTTTGAACATAAATTGTTATGTTCAAAGTAATAGTTAAGTTTGTAAGTATTGCTTACATTGGTGTGATTGCAGTTTTCAACTGATGTAGCAGTAGCCTATTTAAATAAAATTGAACACGGTGCTGTGTAAGGGTAAAAAAACTCATCATTTCTAATAATTAACGATCGTTTATTTTTAAATTATACTTTACTCTGTTTCTAATTCTTGTGATACTTAAAACATAAGACTAATAATTTAAAATTAAATATACTCATTTTATTACCGCTATCTATACAATTTTGATATACGCCTACGAAAATTATAAATAACCGAGCGTAGCATAAGTTTTAACGAACGGAGTGTCACTCTCACAGGAACTCCTGAAAAAGAAAGCATAGCTATTACTTAGAACTATACTGCACTATACTGTACTGTACTGTACTGTAACAACCCATTACTGTCCACTGCTGAGCTCAGGTCTCCTCCGAAGAGGGGTTAGGCATAGTCCACCACGCTTGCCTAGTGCGGATTGGGGACTTCACATATCTTCAAAGGATTTTTTTAGAACCCTTTTCCGATATGCAGGTTTCCTCACGATGTTTTCCTTCACCGTTTTTAGTCAGTGGTGTTGTGAAAAATTGCACATAAATCTTTTTCATATTAAGATCTAGAGGTACAAGCCGGCTGGTTTTGAACCCGCGACCTCCCGTACGGAAGGCAAGCGCTTCAACCACTCGGCCACCACGACTATACTGCACTGTAACAACTCATTACTGGCCGCTAGCTCTTGGTAGCCTTTCAAAGCTTGGAGAGCTAGATTGATGGTTTCACTTGTTTTAGTTATAGACAAACACAGTAAATGGTGGAAAATAAGATACATAAAATCTTGAATCACGATTTTTACCTAGTTCCTTTAGTTTAAGACATTATGTTTGCTGGCAAAGATTATTTTTAATTAACTGTTCTTTCGCTTGGCATCATAAAAATATAGGGTATTGATTTTAGCCAATTTTGTTAGCTCGATTTTCAGACGAACCAAGCAGTTTACGAAAAATCTGTGAATACTGTATTATTTAACATCAAAAATAAAATGATGTTTCGTTTCAGCAAAACATCCTATCTCTAATATTTAAGGTACTTCCCGTTCATGTCGCTTAGTTTTGGGACACCCTGTGTAATTTTAAGTGCTTCAAGTTTGGTAAATTGCTCTTTTACGTACTTACTACATACGTAGTTACCTATCGTCATTATGATTGTATGAAATATTCCGAATCTTCAATTTAAAGAAATCGGGTAACTCCACATATTGTCATCTTTATCGATACAATGAACTTAGTCCCCACTTTCCTGTCAGCTTTAGATAAAATTCAGTTTATCAGACAGATACTTGCTCATGGAAGAAATAGTATGATTTATTGTATTTTATTGTAGGTAACAAGTTTCCCTAAATCTGTACCTAGTATACAGGGTGTCCCAAGACTTTGCGACATGAATGGGAAAGACCTTAAATATTGGAAATAAGATATTTGTATAAAAAACAATATTTATTTTGACATAAAATAATACCGCATTCAAAGAATTTTCGTCAATTGTTTGGTTTGTCTGGTAATGTAACTGACAAAATTAAATAATCAAGTACTTTTCTTCTTAAAAAGTTTAGTTCTGGAACACCCTGTATATGAGTTAATATCCCTCATATACCTAGAAATAAACTTTTTTGTGTATTTTGCTACATATTTGCAAAAGGTGATACTGCGGATGTTGACCTAAAGTTTTTTCGAACAAATTGATAACAACGTTATTTCTCGAAATCTCGAAATACTTTGCGACATGAATGGGAAAGACCTCAAATATTGGAAATTAGATGTTTTGTATAAAAAACAATATTTATTTTGACATTAAATAATACCGCATTCAAAGATTTTTTGTTAATTGTTTGGTTTGTCTGGTAATGTAACTGACAAAATTAGATAATCAAATAATTTTCTTCTTAAAAAGTATAGTTCTGGAACACCCTGTGTATGAGTTAATATCCCTCATATACCTAGAAATAAACTTTTTTATGTATTTTGCTACATATTTGCAAAAGGTGATACTGCGGATGTTGACCTAAAGCTGTTTTTTCGAACAAATTGATAACAACGTTATTTCTCGAAATCTCGAAATACTTATCGGTTTTATTGCACTTGGAGGAACTCAAACAAGACATAGCTATTATTAGGTATTTGCGCATCTAAATGCGAAATTCTTTACAAGTTAATGTTCATCGTCATAGCAGCCAAAACTTGCTTTTACTAATTTTATAAAATGTTTGTTTTTGATAAAAGTAACTAACAAACACAATACTTTTATGTGAATAGTGTGTATGAGATGCTATTTCTAAATCATGACTTAATGAAAAGCATGGCCAAGTGCATTTAGCACTAAGTCCAATCTTTATAACCATTTGTAGCATACGAAATATGTCTCCGAATGTAAATTTGGAACAATTGAAGTATTAAAGTTATTAAAAACCAAACACATTATAACAAAGGCATTCAAACTACATTGTTTGTTTTAATGAAAACAAAACGTGAAACGTGAAGAAACAAAAATAAAAATCAATACATATAAATTAAATTTATATTGTCTCCAATATTAAATATACTACAAGCCTTCTCATTCAAAATATACACAAAATAATATTATTATACTTCTATGAAAATACGTATAAATTAAAATTATTTTAAAACATAAAAAGTTTTAAATATATTTTACTTAGTTGTAGGTTATCCTCAAACGGCATAACAATGTTTCAACACAAGTAACATTTCCATTCTAAGTCCAAACAACGTGCATCTGGAGGCGAATCAAACAAAGCACTATCGTGAAGTTGCGGCAGCATTCTAATTGCACAAACTGAATTCACTAGTACTTACTCGTCCTCCCACGGACATATGTCGTTCCGAGGCTTACAGTCCGCGAGACTGGGCTTCGTGTCGCGTCGAGCGTCCACGCGGTCACCGCGCTCCGTCCGCTCCGTCCGCTCCGCGCGCTCCGGGGGCGAGCCGGCGGGCTGCGAGGCGGGCTCCTCCTCCGACGCGGTGTCCTCGCCGACCGCGAGCGGCGCGACCGCTCTCACCAACTCTGTTGCCGCCTCCTCATGGCATCGTTGTATCTCAACTTCGATTACAGTCGATGCTGTCTTCTCGTCTGAACTCATCTCTTCCTCTGACGTTTTCTTTGGCTCCTTCAAATATGATTTCGAAGTTTCATCCATCGGTTCAGTTAACGATTCTCCGGAGACGAAGCCGTACGGCTGAGACACGATTCCCACGGACGGATCTTCTTCGAAAGAGACCTGTGAAATAGCAGGCTCTGCGAGTGAAGCGGAGCGTTCTAAGGGCGGGGCGCGCGACGGCTCCGTCGGCGTCGCATCGGCAGAGGCAAATACTGAAGAAGGTTCGTCGGATTGAGCTATAGATCTCGGCTCATCTGGTGAGCCGGTGCGAGGAGGAGATTCGTTGGACTCGTCGTCGGGAGCGGAGCTGACGCTGATGGTGGGTGTGGGGTGCGGCGGCGCGGCGGGGGCGGGGGCGGGCTGCGGGCGCGGGGCGGGGCGCTGCGTGGCGCGCGGGGAGTGCGGCGGGGACGCGAGGGGCGCGAGGTGGCGCGGCTCCACGGCGGAGAGGCGACGCAGCGGCGGGGGGGCGCCGCGCAGTCCGCCGTCCAGCGTGCTCTGCTGCGGCAGGCGACGCGTGCGCTCACACACCGTCGCACTCACGTCCGACGACGAACTCCCAGAGTCCGCGGCCGAGTCCTGACGACGACGACCTCCTTCTCTGGATGTGCTTTCCCACGGAAGGACTTCGTTGGTATCGTCCTCTGCCGGATCCCTGTAATTATATGATCAATCATGAAGTTCTTTGTGTGTCAAAATAAATATGATGCTAAGTACTAGAAGTCAAAGCTTATAAATGTGATAATATGACACATCGTCCCAATCTTTGTATGAAGGAGAATCACTAAATTCTAATAGAGTGAGTGATAGGGTACCTGAACGGTATATCAGTAAGGTTGGACTGGCTGTGCGAGTGCGCGGGCGGGTCGGGCGGGCGCGGCGGCTGCACGGCGCAGACGGCGAGCTCGTGCGCGGAGCCGGTGAGGGAGCGGTCGGAGCCGCGGCGCCGCGCGAGTCCCGTGGCGGCCGCGCCGCTACTCCCGCTCGTGGAGCCCGGCTTCTTGCGGACCTGACCGCCGAAGTTGAAGAACCTGCAAGTTAACATATTGTACATAAACATTATTGTACTATAACAACCCATTGCTGGGCTCAGATCTCCATAATAGAGGGGATCCAATGTGAACTGGATGGAGCCTTCACATATCTTCGAAAGATTTTGGTATCATTTTTCTGGTACGCAGGTAAACAAATTTTAATATAATAGAACAAAATTAAATAAATATCCTGTCATCAAAATACACTGTATGACCATGGAGCACTATTAGGAGTCAACAAAGTCGCTTAACGATAGATAATCTTGGATTTTGGACTCAATAAATTACATATCTAGTAGAAAGACAACTACTCTTTTGAGTTTACTGGAACCTGACCCACGGCTGGGGTTTGTGAGATTCGAACCACACCACCCTATATACTGAGGCTGAGGCCAGAACTCAGTACGGAATTTTACCATCACACCCGAAAGCTACTACTGCTACTTTACAACAGAAAAACAACATACTTGACTTTCTTCTGATGCACATTTTTCCCTTCAGTCAGCAATCTTTGGAAGTGATCCGACCTCACAAATCGTGGGTAGCAGTCTTTCTTGAGCAGTAATCCGTAGACATGTTCCGCGGCGTGGTCCAGAGCGAACCGCGACCCGGAGCGGAGACCTTCCGCCACGCGCTCCGCCGTCGCTCCGTCTATGTTGATCTCACAAGGAGCACCCGGCTTTAAGAACTCCCTGGAATTTAGAAATTGAGATTGTTTTAGTTCGGGGGCTGTTGATAGGTTACTGTACCAACCCATTACTGCCCACTGTTGGGCTCAGGTCTCCTCCGAAGAGGGATTAGGCATAGTCCATCGCTTGCCCAGTGCGGATTGGGGACTTCACATATCTTCAAAGGATTTTTAGAATCCTTTTCCGACATGCAGGTTTCCTCACGATGTTTTCCTTCACCGTTCTTAGCCAGTGATGTTGTGAAAAATTGCACATAAATCTTTTTTTCACATTTAGATTTAGAGGTACAAGCCGGCCGGATTTGAACCTGCGACCTCCCGTTCGGAAGGAAGCGCTTCGACCACTCGGCCACCACGACTTTTTTTTTTGTTGATTAGTTAACCAAGTAACAATCGAAATAGCTAACGTAAAGGGAATCACATGACAGTAGGTATATCCATATCAGTGTCACCATACTTTGATCTCTTTGAGAATGTGGAAGAAGAGAAAATTCTAGTCAGTTTTTCATAAATTATTCATTGCTTTTGGATTACTCAGAGTTCATCACGGTGGTCGCCCCGTGGATCTTGACCACACCGGAGTTAAAGTGGTGGGAGTCGGAAGTGGAGAAAAACCCGAAAAAAACTTGAGAGGTGTCATGGGTCACCCGAATAGAACGAAGTTCGTTTCGATTAAAAGATATCTTATATTTTTGTTCCTAACGTAACGCGCGATAAGGACCGTGTTTTAAAAGATTTTGATCACAGCGCCATCGATAATTATAATCATCTAAAACAAAAAAAGTGTCGTGACAACTTTTCGTAAGATATTTTTCCGTCTAGCCCCCTTTCGATAACGCGCGATAAGGAACTTCGTTCCAAAAACTGATGACTTGGTGTAGCCTCAGATTCAAAATACACAAACAAACATTCAAAAGCAGAATAATACCAACTGTCCACTGATCCAGCAACTTATTTTTTACCCCTCTATATTATGGAACTATTTCTTTTTGAGAAGAAATTTAATAGATATTGTAAAAAACTTACTCGTAGATCTCGTCAAGTTTCTTTGGTATTTGTTTAGTGCTGCTCTTTCTGAGATCCATGACCGCGAGCCAGAATCGAATGTTCTCGTGCGAATATTCTTTTCTCAAGAAGCTTGTAAACTCTTGAAGACCAGTCGGATCTGATATCAGCTCTTCTATGGACAAAGCCCATCGCTGGACTCGTTTTTCACTTGGTATTTCCACACTGAAAAATTGAGAAATCATACAGTATTAAATTTTTTTAAACATAATATAAGAAACCTGCGTCTAAGTCTGAACAAAGGTTTCTCTTAAAGTTTCTTACCGGTTTTGTAATATATGCAAAAAATCGAAATCCTACTTGAGATGTATTATGAAAAAATAACTTTTTTTATTGCATGATCGTTAAAGGAGCCTATGGCCCACTTTATGGTGAGTGGTTACCGTCACGGACTTTTGCAATGTCAGGGGACACTGAAGGGCCGCTACCTACGACTTCGACTTACCTTTAAGGAACTTCCTTAAGCCTCAAAAAAGGACAAGGGGAGGAGAGAGGAAGAATTCATTCCAAAGTCAGATGGTGCGTGGTAAAAGCGAATTCTTGAAACGAACAGTGAATGGACAAAGTTTCCATTTAGTACGGATGAACTCCACCTCGACATCGGGTGTTATGATGATAGAAAGATATTGGAATCATCTTGAACAATACCTCGAAGTATTCCCCGTGGAACAACCGACTTTCAAAGTACAGTACCTTAGGGAAAGATAATTTTCCGTACCAGCAATGCCACTAAAATTTCTAGCCAATACACCGAATCCAAACCATACTTACAGAGGATTATTTATTTGCCAGAAGATAGTGTCGTCGCTGACCCAAGGGTTGGAGGGTTGCGGCGGCGTGAGCCAGGGATCGTAGGGAGCGAAGGTCTCCGCGTACGACATCAGAGCGTCCAGGGCAATCGAAGTCTTCACTCGAGTACGATCCAGGCTCGTTTTTAGATGTTCTATCTAGAATATCCAAAATAATAATGATTTAGGATGGTAAAAAGAAAATTTGTTTACGAATGTTTGAGGGAAAAGATAATGTTTAATAGTAGGAAAAAACTTGAGAGGTGTCATGGGACACCCGAATAGAACGAAGTTCCTTTCGATTAAAAGATATCTTATAATTTATTTTCCTAACGTAACGCGCGATAAGGAACGTGTTTTAAAAGATTTTGATCACAGCGCCATCTAGCAATAATCATCTAAAACAAAAATAAGGAACGTGTTTTAAAATATTTTGATCACAGCGCCATCAAGCGATAATCATATAAAACAAAAATAAGGAACGTGTTTTAAAAGATTTTGATCACAGCGCCATCTAGCGATAATCATCTAAAACAAAAAAGTGTCGTGACAACTTTTCGTAAGATTTTTTTCCGTCTAGCCCCCTTTCACAACGCGCGATAAGGAACTTCGATCCAATACTAAAAAATCCAGTGCCGTTAGGTCTTCCAAGATTTAGAACATCCTACAGTAATCACTAACAGTCTCTTTAATTCCTATATGTTTATATCCGAGGGTAAACTCCTCAATGTTTTGGTGTAGTAGTGAAGGTGTATTTTCTCAGGACCATATCTTTTGCAGCAAAAACATTAAATAGTTTACATTCTCTTTGATTTTTAGTACTCAAACCAAACCCAGTTTCAACTATTCAAAAAAACAAAAGGGTCAATCACCCTACTTCAACTGGCATATGTTCACAGATTCACCCTCTCTTTCTTGCTGTACCTAATCTAAGTATCCAAAATTTGTTTTTGTCCATCTACCTCTTTAGTAAGTTGTTGTATAGTTTTTTTCTTCGGTTTGTGTTGTCTGGAGCGCACAGGCACGGGGCAGGGCTCGAGCGCGCTGGTGACGCCGGGCGGGGGACGCGCCACGCGCCAATACGCGCGCTCCTGACTGTCGCTCACTATCTTGTCGCCTTTCTTGCGTTCTTTTGCTATGCGAACCTGTAAACAGAAGGAAAAATAATAAATATATCTGAGTTAAGTATATTGGCTTTACAGTTCATAAGCGGCGGTAACAACTTATCATCGGATGGGTTGTGTGTTTGTTTACCTATACAGCAATAAATAAAAATCTACTATTGATTTTTTTTTCTATTTCCTCGAAGGTAGATAAGCCTGCGGTCTGATGGTAATTAATGTCTACCGCCATCCATGGATCTCTGCAATGTCAGGGAACAGGGACCACTGCACTATAATTCACTTTAGAGTATAGGTACTTAACAGAATTACTTGTGCTGTGTGGGAGTAGTAAAACGAAATTCAGATCGTGTTTTCACAACCGAACTGTGCATGTCGTACAACTTAAGCTTATAGCCAGCTCAATGAATACGTACCCACTTCTCATAAGTACTTTTCAAGCATCTAATTTGTATCATTTGTACAATGCTTCACGATTTAGATTTTTTATTATATTGACAACATATGAAAGTGATCTGTACTCTAAGATTTGTTCAATTCACAGAAAACAAAAATAATCGATGAGGTTGGATTTCCAGTATTTTATCGAATATTGGTGTTCTGAAGTTATCAATATTGTCTCGATATAGATAGGTGATTCTAGATTAGGTACTGTTTATTGAAACAAATTGTTAAGTAGATTGCATCAAAACAAAAAAATAAAGTGTTTAGCATTTTTTTTTTGGAACGAAGTTCCTTATCGCGAGTTATCGAAAGAGGGCTAGACGGAAATTCTTATGAAAAAGTTGTCACGACACTTTTTTTTGTTTTAGATGATTATCGCTAGATGGTGCTGTGATTAAAATCTTTTAAAACAATTCCTTATTTTGTTTTATATGATAAATGCTAGATGGCGCTGTGATCAAAATATTTTATTTAAGTTATAATAATTAGTTAGTTTAACTTAAAAAAATAAATTTTTATTACAATTCCCTCACTAATTAATCGAAAGGAACTTTGTTCCATCCGGGTGTCCCTTGACACCTCACAAGTTTTTTTTTTAGGAGGAATCGCTGTTGGCCCTCAGGCCTTTACAGCTTCGCCAGAATGGCGGTGCGAGCTCAGAAGAGGCTCAGTTGAGAAAGGGTAGGAAAGGACTCTCAGTCTCTACATGATATACCTAAGAATGTTCTTCATTCAAAAGCCATGAGTGATTTTGGATCGTACGGTAGACTGAAGGACTATAAGTATCTAATATTATATCAGAAAGATTTGTTTTGCCTTGTACCAACCCGATTTGCAAAACATCCTGTCCTCGTTGTTCCCGGAGCTCTATGACACGTCTCTATTTAAACGAGGTTTGTGAAAATTCCAGGTGAAATTAGGTGATGGGTAATACCCCGAATTCCCAGACTGTGCAAAGGCTCATAAGCGATGGTATCCACTTACCACTTAGGTAAGCCGTTGTCTCTTTTATTAAAATCATCGATTTATTATCGTTTCTATACCATATACCAGGGACATATGAAAGGAAAGAGATTCCGTAGATGATAACCAACGTGCTGGAACTTACTTGTCAGGAAAACTTATGAATCCATTAATGCAAAATGGCGTAATGTCGCAATGAAAGCGGAGTTTAATAGTGCGTTTCCACATTGGCAGGCCAACTTCCAACTTTTATACTAATCGACCGTCAACGTCATTTGTCTTATACTGAGTTGGACGTTGCCGGCTAAAGTGGAAGCATGCCATTAATGTTGTCATTGGCACCACGTCCACTCTTAAAGTGAACAAGTTATATCGCGTTTCCAAATTGGCTCGCCAACTTCCAATGCACGCTAATAAGAACTGGTAGGCCAACTGTCAAACGGTGTTCCATATAATATGACGGCCATTGCATCCAAAACCTTTACTTGTTTATCGGTCATCATCGTCATTTGTTTTTACAAGCTTTATATTAACTTCCCGGTTTCCGATTGAGCTGACATTTTGCACGCAGATGTAAATCGCGTGACAATGCAATAATATGGCAAAATGGCGCTGATATGATGATGCATTCGGAATGTAGTCAGAAACTCTTGTGCTAAACAAGATAGACCCGTCGTGTTTGGTTTCATTTTACTTGTATTACCTAGCACTCTACTGCTACATTTTGTCAAGAATCTTAATAGCTAGTATTTAAAAGTTTTCTTTAATATTTTATTTTTACGTGTCTTGGACGTTGGTGAGCCAATACAGAAATGCATTATAAGGAAAATGTTGTATACCTGTTCCTCAGCCTGCATAGTAATGAAGTCCCACTTAGCGGCGAGGTTCTTCTTCAAGTTGTTGAGTGCTTCCTGCTCGTACTCCTCCAGGCCGTGTCGCTGTTTGTTCCGGAGCGTTCTCTTGACGAGGTATATGGCGTACTCCACGTTGTCCGGGCCGAGGGTGGGCGCGTTCGACCCACTCCCGGACACGCGGGATGGTTGCCATGGCCAGTAATATGGACTCTGAAAAATCGTAATGAAGTTAATAAATAAATATTATACCTAATTAATATTGGTAATAGGTATTATGAAGTAGTTTTTGTGTGTGACAAGAATAATAATTAATCGTCGTTAATAAGTCTCGTCTGAATAGTGGATGATCTAAATCAAAATTTGGCAGTCTTTTGAAGTTATTGACTTGCTGACCGCACGTGTCTATATCGTATATCGTGTAACAAATTATAAATCACACATATAAAACTGCAAAACATGATTTCATTGTCGCTGAAGACTCAAATTGTTTAAATTGAAAACTTATTAAGCTGTTTTGTAAAATGTGTACGTATTTGTTTGGAGAAACTAATTTGTATTTTTTTTCTATAGAGTGTTTCTTATCGTACCTATATGTCTAGTGTCGTGTATAATATTATTATTTAAATATTAGTAGTAACCTGAAATCTGTAGAGAGAAGAATCATCCTTTAAAACAAGATTTTTCAAGTCGTTGACAGGAAAGAAATAACCGTGCTGGCAAAGTTGATTTGCTATATTGATTGCTTCAACTGAAAAGAAACAAAAAAATAGGTATTTTAATTGTTTTAATTTTATTATTATCTAAATCTAAATCTATCGTCTCTAACAATTGAATTTGTCGTATAATAGATAATACATGGTGATTTAAAGGAACTTATATGGTAGGGTAGGTAAATTGGGAAGATGACATCAAAAAAGTAGCTGGCATCAATTGGCTTGAAACAGCCCAATCTCGAGAGGACTGGCAATCTTTGGAGGAGGCCTTCACCTTTAGAGGAGTTCTCGCAGAATGGGGAAAATAATATTAATCTAACACAACATAACATAGGAATAAGAATAAACTAACACTTATTACATTTAGAAAAAACTAGTTAACTTAAATATCCAATATTTCTTTGTTTCAAACTGTGAGAACAGGCTTTTTATTTTATTTTTATTATTGTATGGTAGGTACATATTGAAACCCAATTATAATACTAAATATAAAGGTACTTAAAATTCGTTCAAATTAACCCAGAAACTTTTAAAATACACCAGAGTACTGACTATCTGTTACCCCTGCCGGCACCACGAACTGTCGAGCGACAATGGTTTTACAGGAATTTTGAATATAATTGACGTTTACGATATGCACTTGTTACAGTATTTTTAATTATTATATGTATAAAATATGATTATCAAGTTCCATGCCCTTAAATATGTGCCAGCTTTAAAATTCAAACCTGCATAAAACGTCTAGTACCATTGGTAGTAGCTAGAAAGTTAGCAAAGTATTATTTTAAACTCACCGTTGCCAGTTTCTTCAAAGTTGAACCTGTCGATTATCCATTCGATAAGATCGTAACCTGAAACAATGTTATTAGTAAATAAAAGTTAGCTTTCCTCTAATATAATGCGTAGTAAGACTATGCATTATATTAGAGGCATATATATACAGGCATACATATATAGGCATTTTTTTTTGCTCTTATAGGTTAACAAAACATACGGCCACCCTGTTGATAAATTTATATCATCACTTTGAAGCCTTAGCATCACGAGTTCGTTACATATTATAGCATTCAAAACTCTTTTCAAATCTAATTTAAAGAAATTAGTTTGTCACTAAAACAAAGAGTTAGATGGTCGTTCAAAGGGATAAGAAGATGGGTTTTGTACATAAATAGAACTAAATAGACTGCGGCATACTAATGCATAAGAAATGTGTAATACAGAGCGATCAAATCGATCAATATCGCGTCAACAAGGAATATCCAAAGAAAATAAAAGCTGAGTCAATGCACCGAAGGGTGAATGTGCTAGTACAATAGCTGAATTTCAGACAGGGACACGGTCGTAAACAGAAATATGTACTTTATTGATTTTACCCCGCGAAGACGGAGGGATGGAGCTAAATTGTTGGGAACGGGTTGCTTCCTGAATTTTACGTTTAATAGCTCTTTGAAATATATTTTCAAATTTGGAATGACTAAATTGTTTTCTCTTTGATTATTAGTATAAAATCTAAAATTAAATTAGGATTAGATAAACATACTAAAAATAGTTTCAAAATACGTTACGTGGTTCAAGGGGTATTAGCGACTTAACTGAGAGATAGAAGACAAGTTTCTGATATTATTTTCTTTGTATTGAAATAATATCATGTTGTATGAATAAAATAAGATAAGTATTTTGGCTATATGTAGGTGTACAATGTTTGAAGTTGTAAGTATTTAAAACGTATTGATTTTTGGAACGAAGTTCCTTATCGCGCGTTATCGAAAGGGGGCTAGACGGAAAAAAATCTTACGAAAAGTTGTCACGACACTTTTTTCTTTTAGATGATTATTGCTAGATGGCGCTGTGATCAAAATCTTTAAAACACGTTCCTTATTTGTTTTAGATGATTATCGCTAGATGGCGGTGTGATCAAAATCTTTTAAAACACGTTCCTTATCGCGCGTTACGTTAGGAAAAAAAAATATAAGATATCTTTTAATCGAAAGGAACTTCGTTCTATTCGGGTGTCCCATGACACCTCTCAAGTTTTTTTAACGAATAACACTATCTCTTCAAATATAATTTTCCTTGCTCAACTCAAGAAAAATATCTGCTAAATATGATACAAACTAATTTAGAAATGTGATTTTTAAATATTAATATTGAAGGAAAGATAAACGACCTTATAAACCACCTGATGTTATTAAAGTAATTTCGTAAGGAAGAAATGAAAATTAAAATAATTATTAAAATTTTAATTGTAAACACTTACCCAAAAAAGCAGAAGGTATGACGGTGAGAAATAGTTTTTGACATCTAACAGGAACACCTGTTTCTGGATCTTGCATTTCTTTTATTAAGCTTTCCATCTGAAAAAAAAAAAGAAAATAAATTAAATCATTATTATAATCACTAATCATGACAGTTTTGTTACAACAAATACATACAACAAACATTAATATGGGTTTCACAGAGTGCGTCTATAACTATCAGGTATGTAATTTACAGATTACAGCCGCCGGATTAGTATGTTTAAATTTAAAATATGGCGGTGAGCAAGAAGTTAAGAGCAATCATAAAAATAATAGAGAAAACAAAATTTGTACAAAAATATACGAAACTCCAAGTCGGCTAGATTCAATTTGTATCAAAGTTCCAAATTCAAAATAAAGCGCGCGAATATCATTCTATGTATACTTACATTTAAAAAGTATTCAATGATCGTAAAAGAGGTTCTTAACAAATTATGTGAAACTTTGAATAGATAGGATCTCCTTCGTGAAAAAAAATACCTAAAAATATAAATTGTATTTTTATAAATGTTTTAAAAATAGGTACATATAATGTGACTAATTATGTTACATATACCTATTAGATATTATGTTTATTTATTCTGTCGACTAAAGTAGTTTTGAATTGTGCTAAAAAGCATATGTGCACATAACTCTTTACAAACGATTTAATTTCAGATTTAACAGATAAAGTAATGACACTGCTACGTTATGCAATTTAAGGTCGTTCATTTTCCCGATGGAAATCCGAGAGTAACTACATGCATGCCTTCATTGCGTGCCCGACACGGAATGTTATTTGCATAATCCTACCATAGCAATTGATGTTGAGTGAATTAGCTATAATAACGTTTTAACAGTCTCTGTAATTGATATCCTGTTGTGAATGCCGGAAACGGGAAAACCAATACCAAAGAATAACTATAGAGATTGCTACATAATATAAATGTTTGGAATGTATTTACACATACACATGTATCATTAGAAAATCCGAGTGTTAAACGTTCAATGCAAAAATCAAATTTATAAGTCCAATCCAAACAAAAATAAATTGTATTTTCTGTATAGTTATTTTATATCTGTACTTTATTTACATTTATTAATACATACAGCGTGGATGTTCCCGCAAACATATTCTGTAAGTGTCCCTGACATTGCAGAGTTGCATGAGCGACGGTAACCACTTCCTATCAGGTGGGCCGTTGGCTCGTCTGCCTACTTGACAATAAAAAAAAAATAAAAACTCATCAGAAATTCTTCATAAAATATTTTAAAACTATAGTTTTCTGCAGTCTTCTCTTTTAAAACTACGCACGCGTTTCGTGACTCAGACGAAGTTGTGAGGAGCAGCTAGTCATATTATTTAAAAACAAACGAGCAGCGATTAATTTGTTTACATTTTTTATCATCATCCGCCGGCCGAACTACACATGAATCCCGTAGAATTTGTGGTAATCGAATTTCTAAATTATGTGATTATTGCGAGTCTACAGATCGAGACTGGAAGCCGCAAGATAAATAGACGGGAGTTCTAAAATAACTTTTATTGAGTTAAACGATACTGACCGAACGATAATGAATGATTTCACTGTTATATCTACGTTGGTCAGTGTTATTGTAGTTCTTTTATGAATTATCATTGATGTTTAAAAGAAAATATATATCGCGTATTTAAAGAGCCTCAACTCAAAAATTTTTACTTTTCAGAAAGGGCGTTAAACTGATTACTGTTTCTTTATGCATTGAAGAAATATTCAGATTAGAAATTATAATTTAGCACCAGAGATACTTTCAAATTATTTTAAAACTCGACTTACTCTACGATTTGTAGATGCGCGATATAATAAATAGAAGATAGGAAAGTATCGTTGGCACATTGTGATTTATAAGATTTTTCATTTTAGATAAATCCTTTCTAATATTAAACTTTAATTTACAGACATATCAGCACGCATTTCTCGACTAAAGAAATTAAAAGCTATAAAAATACTCAGGCTTCAAAGTCCTTTCTAAACAAAAGATCTAATAAAACATTTACTAGAAGATTCAAATCGTCGTCAGTATTCAAATGACGTCACCAGTGTCCTCATAGTGCGTACTTCACTGGCAGGGGACCGAGGTTTGAGTGGGGTGTGACCCTGCATCGATAGGCCTTGGATCGAGATGAGCTGAGCCAATGCCGTTATGCAAATGCTTGTAATGAATACGGGACTAGGTCAAATGCAATTCTCGATCGATTGCCGAAGGTCTATTGAGACAAGGTTATCTGAAGGCTGGTTAGACCTCGAAGGTTTTGTTATTCGTTTGTAATGTTGTTATGAAGCTTTAAGTGATTTTCTTATTGTAGCAGGTAACTATAGAGTTGGGATATGTATTTTAGAACAGTTATTGGTGAGGATAACACGAACAAACTCTCTACTAATAATCTAAGATAATGTAGATCACCTTCAAGAAATTTTGTAGAAAAACATTTTCAACGTATCCTAATAATTTTCACATCATTGTCGTCTTAAAATCTAGACTAATCTACAGCAAATCTTGCAGCACAAATACAAAAGGTTTTATACGGAGCGCCCTCAATCTGGGAGGTGAGCCAAGACGGTGACGTCATCGCGGGATCGATTACACCGGGGGAGGATCTTGGCTAACACCCTACCCTATGCCATTCCTTAACTCTTCGCGACTCATCGCTCCTAGTACTTTGTTGCCAAGCGAAATTTTAATAAATTTTATCTCGACAATGTTGAGCTCATATTTACCAAATGTAAAAATGGAGCTAGTATTCAATTTGAATTGTAATTATGTTTTTATTTAAATGAGTTTTTTTTTAATGTCTACTTAGCTTATTCTATCAGTAGTTTGTTTCATCCTTAAAAATTGAGTTAGTGCTTAAAAATCTTAAAAAACTCATTATGCAATAAACTGGAAACGATGATGTTAGTTTTAAAATTAGCAATTTGAGAAGTAGTAACCAAATAAATTCAGAATAGTAACATGTTTTCAGCAGAATCAACTACTAGGTTTTTTCGTCAACACGTGTTTCGCCCTCAACTCTGAACGACCATAACATCCAACCACTACGAAAAAGTTTAAAAAGTGTAATCTATGCTTAGAAAATTAATTCACAAAACATCTACTCATCACACAACGAATTGTAAATTCAAGTCTAAATTCCCACAGCGTCAGACGTAGTTGAAAGCCAAAACATATCAAAACACATAATCAACAAAACGAAATGCTTTAAAAATTCTTCGTGTTCCATTACGACTCTAATTTCGGTTGAAATGTTAAAAATAAGACTTGTTGAATAAACAATGAAACGTTCCGAAAGAGATTGCAGTCGTATACCCACCCTAGGTACGGGTATGTACTACCACAGAATTATTTACGTACAGAAGTAAACCTCATTTATGTACCACTTTTTAACTTTCACTAAAGGGTCATGTTGGTCATACTTTTATTTTCATTTAAAGCCTATATTTTAATTGCTATATACGTAATAATTACTATTTAATTAACCATGTAAGTTCGGATGGAATCCCGAAATCGATTCCCGGTTTCCGATTGAGCTGAAAATTTGCACGCATGTGTATCGCGTGACAATGCAATACAGTTGAGCTATGCAATATGATAAGGGAGTCGGAAAGTAGCTATAGGAACTCCTGTACTAAATACGACAGACTCATCGCGTTGGGGCTCATTTTACTACACGTATACATATTTTTGCATAATGACGTTTTAAACTCGCTCTCGTTTCAAATCCTTTGCCATTTAGTCTGTGAAAGATGAAAAGTGTGGGTTCATAAAAGCAATTTGCATGTAGTTTTACTTCTGTACAGTTATTCTGTGGTACTATGTAGTATGTACTATGTAGGAGGTCGTCCGTTTCACGGTGGAGCGTAGGCGGCCGAGACCGTTCCAATTCAGCCCTTTACAATTTAGCTGAGACTACACTTTAATTTTAAACAAGATACAGGATTTGATTAAAAATGTTTACATAACATCATATGTTCGTAATATTCTCTATATTTGAACTAAATATAATTAAATGTTCAGTTAAGTTTACAACGAAACATTTAAAACAACAGAATATTATTATTATTTTTATAAATATTCATGATACTCTATATTTTAAATAATTCTTTGTGTACGACACTATTAGGCTAATAAGCCAGATAATTAAAGATAAACTAATTGATTAAAAATATTAGTGAATAAATCAGTCATTTCAACAAATGTAAGCATTACAATCCCTCAGAGGAATGCTAACATTCAAAATATAATATATTGAGTCACGCAAAAGTAACATAATGAGACAAGATTTATTACCACGTTTTTTCAAACAAAATATATTTTCTGTATTAATTGTTAAATCAAAATCCCTACGGAGATGACGAATACAAATTTTGTTGTTAAATAGGCAAGTGAGCTAACGTGCTACCTGAACACAAATGGTTACCGTCGCTCATGAACGTCTAGATAACTGTGGACCGTTATCGACCTATCTTTTTGAACTTTAAACTTAATCATCTGTACCAATCCATTACCGCCCACTGTTGGGCTCAGGTCTCCTCAGGAGAGGGATTAGGCATAGTCCACCACGCTTGCCTAGTGCGGATTGGGGACTTCACATATCTTCAAAGGATTTTTAGAACCCTTTTCCGATATGCAGGTTTGCTCACGATGTTTTCCTTCACCGTTTATAGCCAGTGGTGTTGTGAAAAATTGCACATAAATCTGTTTCACATTTAGATTTAGAGGTACAAGCCGGCCGGATTTGAACCCGCGACCTCCCGTACGGAAGGAAGCGCTTCGACCACTCGGCCACCACGACTTTAAACTTAATCATCATCAAACTTAAAAAAATAAAAATACTTTACAACCCTTGCTCAACACTCTCTAATTAAAAAAACCCGCGACTACACTGCATCATTAATTTAATGCATTTTACGATGAAACATCCGTAAACACGCTCTCATATTCATAAACGTATGTGTGGAACGACATGAACGCGAGATATTTCGGTTCCACTTGGCTGCGAACACGGGCCGAGAGCTCGTAAAAACGCAGGTGAAGTGTTTGGCCAAAATATATAAATAAAGAAGAGAAATTACACAGATCTCTGCGTCGGATGCACTTGAACTCGGACTAGTTGGAACTACGTTGCAGACGCGCACTCGTTACATCTCAATGGATTTACAATTAGATTTAGATCTACGAGTATCACGAATTCAAAAGCATTGAAATAGAGGAAGAATCGCCTTGGAATCAATTGAATTGGATTTGAAATGAAGGAAGAAAGAGGTAAGGTATAATGATAACTATTGTTCAAAATCTTTTGTAGATGATAATGCTCACTGTCTCTTGATATGGAAAAATCAGAAGAAAACTTATTATATAAGATAGAAGACTTTTTTGAGAAAATAGGTTGAAGATAGAAGATTATTTTTGAAAAAATAGGTTGAGAGAAAAACAATAATTGAAATCAGATTTCATAGAAAAGAAAGAAAATTAGTAAAATCAAATATTTTGTAAAAAAAAATTCACTAATCCGCGCACCCTCAGATACGGGTTGATTTAGGATTCAAACGCTCTACCTCTCACGTGAAAGGATAACGGATCATCGTTGCTGCCCTAGTCTAAAATGTTCTAGTGCTCTTCAGATAGGCACTAACTAATACGAATACACTAATGTCTACTAAAACCCTTATCGATACTTTAAAGGTGATCCATAACATTGTACAACAATGCATCGTTGGCTTTAAATCATAGCGATTCGAATACTCTTTGTATGAATGCAAATAGTAGTTGCTCCTAGTACTGACTCCCTATTTGGGTGCGTCAGCATAGCCGAGTTTAGAACTAATGTGTCATATTGTAAGGCGGTATGCTTTTCATTCCAAATTTAGCATAGAATATTCTAGTTTATACTGTTCTATACCAGCTATCTTTAGAAATGTTGCCAAATCCGGAAATTCGTTTGGTGATTTCTAGATGAAATAGTTCTGCACATTGCTGCATTCGTATTAAAGACCCACTGATTTGGATGTTCTGACATTGTTTAGATGAATGAATATTCTTCAAACAGGAAATTTACTGGTTAAGTTAGACTATATAGAAGTAAAAGAAGCGAAGTCAACAATCTTGCCCGAGACCTTGATTACTCATGGCGTTAGTGTCACGCAATCTTGCGTCTGCTAAAGAATAAAGATTAGATGTAGACAACATAGAAATGTGTAAATAGGTGAGGTTCATCTCATTTACTACCCAGTTTATTTTCCATGGAAATCTGATGATTGGTCAGCCTTTTTATTAAATGTTCTCCACTTTTCAATGACTAGCTCGTAATTTTTGCTAGAATTCTACATTGTTCTTTCTTTGAATGGGGATTGTGGTATTGCAATCAGTTTTGTTTGGTGATGTGGTTGATACCGTGCTTACTGTATAAGTGGAATCTATGAGTCTTCTTCTGTTCTTCTTCGAGACAATGTATGATTTCTCTTATTTTTCCTTCCCCTTTAAGTGTGTTGATACATTCTTGAACTAATGTAAATAGTGAATAAGTAAGTGTATTGTTTGTTTACCTTATCGAATGCGACGGGTCGGTGTCGAGGTACGTCAGCGAGGTCCATGGCGTCTGAGGGGCGGGGCTGGTTGAGCGGGCGCGGGTAGAGCGCGCGCGCCGCTAGCCGACCTCCATGGGCGTCTGCCGTCGGGGCCGCATGCCGCTCGCGTCCGCGCTGTCCCCCCGACACCTGGACAACACAACAACGACACTGGAGACATAAAGGCAGATTAACCAACAACTTGGTCTTGGTCTGGCTGTGTTACCAAAATTAAAAACAAAACAGTTAACGTCTGCTTATCATATCGTCGCTTCAGTGCTTGTTTGGCCAATCTGCACTCGAGCAAATTTTACAGGAGACAGCAAACAAGCACGGAATTTTCTTTAAGTGCCGTGTTGAGAAAAAAATTGAAATGAAATTTTTATTGCTTTAGAATTGAATATTTAAAAAAATATTTTACCAGTCGGATGGAAATTTAATTCTTTATAATACTGCATTAAAAAGTGATTTTCGTAAAAAATGTCAGATTAGCCAAACAAGCACTGAGGCGACGATATGTTAAGTCCATCAGTAAAAATGAATAAACTATAAAAGTTTGTAACAGTTATAAATGAACAAAAGAGGTGAATTGGAAATTGAAATATAGGTTCTTTACTGATTTTATAAATTTTAATAATTGGATTGATATAAGTAACATTTATTTAATTATAATGCATAAAAGTTACCAAACATTCATGTCGTCTATCGTAAATTAATGGATTGGTATAATAGTTTCTGCCGATGGCACAAAACAAAATTCGTGGCATGTGAGATTCACATGTAGAGTCATTGCATACACCATAGCACCATTAAGTATTAGGTATTATCAATTCGAATTATAAATACATACATCAGATCATATACTACCAGTCTGCAATGTCCATTCACTCAATTAGATTGACCAGGGGTCAGTATGGAAAATTAAGTTTCTAAATTTAGCTCATATCGGTACCTACATATTTTATGTTTTCTGTCGACATTAAAATCTACACATCACCTCTGTGTTGCACAGAATATTATTCATAACACCTAAAATTTCATTTTGCTACTGGTAGTAAAAATTCTCTGTATTTATAGTAAATCAACCATGATACCTGATACAATGAAATTTCAAAAATAAGGAAATGTTTTGGAGACATAGATGTCAACTCATATTAACAAACTTGTATACCAAGTCTTCTAATTAATATCGACATTTCCAATTAAAACTACTTACCTGCCAGAAATTTCAATGCATATATATATCAGTCTACAATACCTTCATAAAAAGATATTCGGTCTACTTACAACAGACTCAATTTACAATCGACCGCCATGCTTTACTAAGCGCATAATCATTAATCAACAATATCTACAGTATATCATAGACACGGAATTAGCTTTCACCAGGTGTACGTATAACAACACCTGTGCTCCGGGAAACGGTCGAAGAGATTATTACATAATGACTAACAACATTATGTGCATAGAACATCTCTATGCGAACATTTATTTGGTGAATGTTGATCTTAACAGAAAAATATTAAGGTTTTTAACTCACAAGTCACCCGGTCCTTTTACCACCTTAGGGAGAGAGGGTACTTGCACCTCCCCTACTAAATAATTATGATGGTTTAATCAAATTACCATGGCAAATTATCTTGACAACGGAAGGTAGTAGACTACATTTACAGAACTTTTGTCAAAACATTCTCATATTTTTTTGCGAATACGAATTCGATTATTCGTTACATCTCTAATACACCGTATGCACCGCACAACTGTAAAAAGGATTCTAAAAAAATCCTTCAAAGATATGTGATGTACCAAATCCGCATTGGGCAAGTGTGGTAGACTATGCCTAACCCTTCTTCAAAGGAGACCTGAGACAAGCAGTGGGCAGTAATAGGTTGTTACAGATTCAGATAATTTCACTCAAAGTGACTGTACGAGCAATTTGATTTTAAGGTTTTTTTTTTTAATTTTGATTTTGTTGTGACTTGGAAATGAAGTAACAATATTAAAAATAATAACACGATCCATTAGGCATATTTAATAGTTTCAAAGTAGGTAAAACAAGTAACTGAACGATAACGGGAAATCTAAAAAAAAATATTTAAAGGACTGTACTGTACTGTACCGACCCATTACTGCCCACAGTTGGGCTCAGGTCTCCTCTGAAGAGGGATTAGGCATAGTCCACCACGCTTGCCCAGTGCGGATTGGGGACTTCACATATCTTCAAAGGATTTTTTTAGAATCCTTTTCCGACATGCAGGTTTCCTCACGATGTTTTCTTTCACCGTTTTTAGCCAGTGGTGTTGTGAAAAATTGCACATAAATCTTTAAAGGATTTAAAGGACTAACTATAAGATATTATTTATATGAGTTAAAAACTGAAACTTACTGTAAAGTTGTTCTTGGAATATCATCAAAGTAATGTTTTATTCTTCCACACTTATTTCTGATGTAGTTTTCCTCAAGAATCTTACACATAAGAATTTAATATAATTGTATTTAGATTTAAATAAATTTCACATTAAACCAATGACTAACCAATCATAATTATTACTAACAAACAAGATGCTGCAATTCTTTTGTCATCAATAAATGTAATATAGGCATATTATAGGATATTTAAGTACCTAAATTCTTATAGTACACACAAAAGTTTCACTTTATTTAAAATATCTAAATTTTACTTTTTGCAGGCTCTATAAAGTACAAAGATTTTACCACGAATTCATTTCGGTGGTATTTTTAGGCATAATGTTGTGGGTGTTAGTGATATTCGGCCAAAGGGAGATCTCCGACCGGGCGAGATAGTGTATGCCCGGTCAGGCCGAAGCCCTGGTAGTATATTTCAGATGTCGTATATATGCGAAGATTTTTGCTAATGTTGTAACCGCGATTCAGGTTCTCGCGCGTTATGTTATTGAGGAAATCGTCACTTTCAAGGCATTGCGCAAATTCATATAGATACTTTACGCTTGTGTAAACTGCAAACTACAATAAATCTTTCAGGGTCCATTGCTAAAGTCTATGAGCGACGGTAATCACATAAGACCAGATGACCCGTTAGCGCTTGCCTATATGGCAATAAAAAAAATCCGCGTTTCCCCTACGTTACCTAGATCTATCGTGAATAAAGCCACTTAAAGTTTTCGATAAGAATAACCATAGCCGGAGTTGTTAAACAGCTTGTTGTTTGTCACGATCAGTGCTATCATAGTATTAGACATGGAAATATGAGGTTCGCGTGATATCATAGAATTACTAAAGTTGCACTAATATCAGTGTAGAGCTCGTGTGGAACTATGTTTTATGACGTTTAAAATTACGAAAGTCAGGGACAAGAGTTTCTATTAAAATGCCATATTTTAAACGGTGGGAGAAAACGTTTTGTTTTAACCGTGTTGTAATGAATGATACATGGTTAGTATTATTTTTACATTTTATAGTAAGAAGGGAAGATAACTTTGAAGTTGCTACCTGCTTTTTTCAAAAAACTGTACCAAAATTCCCTGTACTTATCACAATATGAGTGAGTACATTTGGTTTGAAGAAAATAACAAAGCCTTTGTCTTAGATACAATATTAAATACCTTAGCGAGCCACGCCGGCGAGTTCACAAATTCGTCTATCGACATTTTGTTTCTGAAAGACACACATTCGAATAACTTTAATAATTGAAATTATAAATACAGATGAAAAGAAATTATAATAAACAAAATACGATCATATGTGCCTTTTACGTACCAAACATAACCTTTACACGCGTCTAGAATCGTCTCGTGCGTTAATGATAAATACAATTGAGAGTATGCAAACAAACAGAACACACACATATACACTAATATTTTATTAAAAACAAATTAATTTAACATTATAACTGGGTCGTCATTTTTAACGACCGATTTACCGGCACTCACAACATTCTCTGAAAACAAAGATAAGACAGCGCTCGCTAAAATCTTCTCAAGTCGTAAATTTCGAAGTCATAGGGGTATTTAGGCAGGCTTAAGCACCTAGAGATAAGTGAGATAAGTAGACCGCGCCGTGCCAGAGAGGCACCCTGAATGGATAATAGTTTTAATGCTGTCAGCTGACGTACTCACCTAATTGTTACATTGTAATATTTTTCGTATATCGTTAAATGAAGCAGGTTATTAGGCAGATATCTACAATATCATGTGTGATTCAAACCAAAATAGTACATAATTAAGTTTTTTTTTCCTCAATATATTGAAGCAAAATTTAGGAAAATAATCATTAAAACTTAAAAAGCATATTTCTGGAAAATATTTGACTGAAACTTAACCGCGGAAGAAAACATCTTGCGGAAAGAAAATTAAAGCGCTCGGACAATAACGTAGTAAGACGCTCTTCCCAGCTTAGTTTAGGTACTCCTTAGCAAAGGAATAAAATACAATTTTCAAACATAGAACAGTTGAACTTTTAAAATAACTTACACGTTTTAATAACGTTTCTACACTAACTTAAGCAGCATTAAATTTAACTAAAGAGGAAATAAACTAATTTTCAAACCTCATTCGTTTTCAATAACATCCTGTAGACTTAATAGTAAACGTGTACTACACGCGTGCATTACCATCAAGAAGGATTTATTACCTACATATTTTTAGCCACACATTTAGTATTATGACTGTAGGAAAGCTTAGAAATTAACAATGTACGATGTGATTGATAGGTGTCGGTGAACCAGGCTCCGTTTAAAATTGGAATGACCTTCGGAACACACACTGCGGTGCCGTGGGTTATCCTGTCATTAAACATTGACCCAACTAACCGAGCCCGGACGATAATAAACTTATTTAGAACTGGCACTCACATTTTGCGGTTGTATAGAAGCTATTTGAAATTTTAATTATCGAATCATCTGATTTACGGCGCACGCGGTGGCGCCAAACGAAAATAAATGACTAATGCAATTCAAATTGATTGCGTTTATTTAATCGTTTTCGTTAATGGTATCTATATGATTTTTCCAGGAGTTTTCTCCGGAATCTAATATATAATATTCTCGTGTCACAGTTTTCGTTGCCATACTCTTCCGAAACGGCTTGACCGATTTTGATGAAATTTTTTGTGCTTATCCGGTATCTATGAGAATCGGCCAACATCTATTTTTCATTCCCCGAAGTTGGAAGTTGCGCGGGGCAGCTAGTATTAGTATGAAAATGCAACGATGCTCATTGATAGTCAAAAAAGCTTGTATGAATGAATTTGAATGGTACATACATGCTGGATTTATATATTTTAAATTTTGTAATTACAGACCAACCGACTTTGAAACTTTAAAATAATTTTGAAAGCAAAGCAAAGAAAAGGTAAGTTTATGTTGGACTCCTTTTTTTGGACTCTTCGGTATTCATTCTCTTGATAAAATTTAAATGAGACCCCGCAAAATGTATGATCGTTCATAACGGAAGCGTTTCCCTTAGTCCAAAAATCATGTGATAAAAGTCATCAAACTAATTAAATAAAAATTTGAATTTGTCCTCCTTTTGGAAGTCGGTCGAAAATACATAAAACCGTGTTTGTCAATTGACCTAGTTATGATTGATCATAATAAAAAATATTGACAAAGTGTGCCGAGTAGACTCGTAAATGTGACAATAATACTGTTTACTCATATGATTACGGTAGAGGATTGTATGGTTACCTCGCGTAATAAACTTGTTTGTTGTATAAAACCTTCGATTTGGCCGATTGAGACCTTGAGTTTCCCTTCTTATCGCTTAAAATCTTACAAAATTTAACATGGACTAGAATGCAAGGAGAGCATGTTAGACACATTTATGTCCTTTTTCTTTTGTTTTGTCTTTAAACTATGAAAAAACTTCGTCTGTTCTACATAACATAGAGAAGTGGAGGTAATCAAAACGATCACCCTCTAAGCCAGATAGACAAAGATAATGATGATGTTGGAGGAAAATTGTGTCTATGATGTTTACGAACATAATATAAGAATATAAAGATTTTTGGGTAGTTCTGTTAAAACAATCAAGTTTTTCCTATGATCTTAAATGTTCCCTTAAAACAAGATTAAGTTCAATTCACTGTGTATTTTATAATTTTAGATTGTTGGAAAATCTCTCTCTTCTATTCAACAGAACAATTCAACAGAATTTTGGTGCTATTTATCATTAAATACCAATCCCAATATATTCTTTGATTTCTGTTCTTATTTTAAATCGATTCCGATATCTCAGTGAAGTTTTATTTTAGCAACAATCATTAAGGTTAAAGAAATAGAAAATATATTTGTTTACAATATTGTAAATGAACCGAACGTGTCTACCACAGAACTGTGTCGAACCATAAACCTATTTTGCTGAGAGTGCTTATTCCATTCTAAATAAATCTCCATACTATTTCTAATACAGGGTGTACTTTCTAAGCAGTGAGAATTTCAAATATTTTAATCCATAAATCAAAACTTCCCACAACTCTGATGAGAGATTTATTTATTTATTTCAATCAATTATAGATCATATTATTAGGCAATTACAAAATTTCATTAAATTAAATTCAATTACATTTATTATGCTAACTAAAATAAAATATTATTAGTTAAAGAGGAACACATCAGTTATTTGTTTGTCAGTATATGAATCCTATCACAATGATTCATATACCGACAGTCAAACCTCTCTGCGAATACTCTCAGAATGATATTACTTATCCCTAATACATTGCCAGCTGAAAAACTTGAGGAAATTGATGATCTTTATATTGTAACTTACAGAAAATAACAATGTCACTTAATTTGTTAAATGTTTTCTGAAGTGTTTGTAGCTGACTTAAAGGGAGAGCACTGGTTTTCATAGCACAGTAGTTCTACTACTAGTTTGAGAGCCTGGGTTTAACATATACAACGTGTTGTAAACCTATTCCTTAATAATAAATAAATAAATAAAAGCACTTTCATGAGCGTTAAGAAAAAACCAAGATTACAATTTTTCTTCCTAAATACCTAAGCGACATTACATAAGATTTCCGGACCAAGTCAGTACTAGAACCAGGTCACTCAAACGTTGAACGAGGTCAGAACCTACAGGGGTTTCGGTTACGCTTTTGTGCTCTAAGAAACTGGAACTAATCTATTAAAATTGTTCTTAACCCCGCGAATACAACACGTCGCAAAATATAGAAGGATCAACGGAAAGGAACTTATTGAATTTAGCTGAACTATAAAAAGTAAACGGTAACAAAACACGCAAAATTAAATGCATAAATTCGAAATCTATTCTTTTTGGAACTTAGTCCAAATTTCTTTAATTTAAAATACCAAATATAGGTGTAACTGGACTCTTAAAACTGTCCTATCTCCTTTTTGAAAACATTTTAATAATGAAAACATGAAAACATTTTAATATTTATTTTTTGAAACAACTGTTTTCGTAAGACGTCGTTACATAGTCGTTATATTTAAATAGATTTCCTTAAGGAATTCCCATTTCCTTTATTTGTATAAAATAAATCTTATTGATAAAGAACAGTCTCCGGAACTCGAATAAGCGTTAAATTTTACATCCATACTTTTAATACCGTTATAAAGCGTATAATATAAACATTGTACCTCGTATTTAGGTGGTTTTCCTACGACTCCGCATAGTGAGAAGCGTCTGACCAATGATACTTCTCGGTCCATGAGCACGGCCGCGATTCCGCCGACAGAATGTCTTATAGAGCTCTCGTGATGGTACATTAACACTCATAATTAACATCGTATACAGTTAACTCGACCTCTGTAATCATTTTACGTTTCATATCCACCACATAATATGTGGTTTTGATTAAATCAATAAAATGTAGCGTTTTCGATTACCTATCAGCTAATTTCGTCTCTATAAATTATCTATTAAAACAAACAACAAAGCATGGCAGTAAGATTACAATCAAGGTTCAGTGTAGGGATGTCATAATGTAGGATCCGGGGTAGCGAGCGCTTGTTCAAGACGCTCCAATCCTCCATTATGTAATACCCAAATTTCACCACCAAATACCTATCGATAAGATTAGCTCTTAACTATTTTCTACAAGCGTTTACTACTGCTAGGCATCTAATAGAAATCAGCGTAGAATGAACTAACCGACAGAGCATCGGAGCAGTCCGACGCGCAACACACGACCGTTGGTTACCGGTTGACTCGAAGGTGGAAGAATCCGATTAGAAACAGTCCAGAAAGTCAGTAAATATCGTGACGAAGCGCGACAGATTCCGGCCGGATTATAGTGATTGTTGTCGTACGTGATAACGTTACCCACGTATCGTCATATACGTAGGGTCGACAGCGAATGGATATCGCGGGATGCGGACAAATCGCGCGCGCTGTCGCTGAGAACAAAGCCCGCTCAGGCACCTCGAAATCGGAAGTAGATGAGATCGCAGTCGGTGGTACAGCAAGAGCAGTGTGTGTGTGCGGGTAGTCGCGCGGGCGCGGTTGGTGTGGTGCAGTGAGCGCCAGTCAGCGGTCTGGTCGCGGCCCGACCATGACGGCGGCGCGACAGACGGCGACGACTCGCGCACTGCCGGTCCCAGCCGCGCCCGCTAACACGCGTCCCGGGCTCGCGCACGCGCTCTGTTCGACCTCCCGGCTCCACCGACCGAATTGATCAGCCGGATCCTCGATTGCAATGAAATTTATGACAGGTCGTAGATCTATTATCGATGCGATACCGTCGAAGCCGCCGGTGATAATTGGACTCGCGTTCGATAAATGCACAGATTTCGTTATTGGAACTGGATTAGGGACTTCTCGCTTTTTGTTGATGTTAATAGGAGTTTTATGATTGAGATTCGATATGGATTAGCTGAATTTCAATGAGGTTTATCTGATATAATCCTTCTTAAAAAAGATGTTTAAATTTAACTTGACTTTTCGATTACAAATAGATGAGGAGATATGTATTGTTTTTTCGTCATATGCCATACATGATACCACTTATAAAAACCGTTACTTTTGAGATACGCTTCTTTGAACATAGATTTTAATTATTCATAAGTCGTAATGATATGCTTTGTGTAGAACTGAAATGTAAGCTTTGCTTAAAAAGCTCAATTATATAAAATTAATTTTTCTTCGTTTTCCTGGATTTGTAATGTATGTAATTGTGAACTATGAATGTAAAAATAAAACTTGAAAATACACTATATTAAAGATGTCTTCTAATAATTGTACTTAGGCAAGTATATATTTTAACTTGCATGTTTTAAAGAAGTTAATAATTAAATTAAATTAAAGAAAATATTTTTTGTTCCTCCATAGAGCTCTGCAATGGTAGGGCACAGTAGTGAATTTAACTAGAGATGTTTCGTACTCCTAAATATTCATAGTAAGTCGTTATGGACAATACGTGGTACAAAGAGCAATTACAAAAGTATTAATTTTGACCTAATCCATTTTTCCAAAAACTATCATGGAGTCGGTTGAAGTTTGAAGTACGGGATCAGGGACTAAGGAGCTGGAAGTCAAATCCAGCGCTCTCCGTATCCAGTGACCTCCCGCAATCCTGACCAAGTCGTCAATCTAATATGCTACACCTTCAATTATATCCTGGGTAGTGGTGACTAGACATTGATTCAGAGAATTTCAAGTTATTTCTATCTTACTGGTTTGACTTGGCAACAATTTCATGCTGTTGATTGATTAATTTTATGATCTGTGTGACGTCAATCGCCTGACAATGGTATACAGGTTTGGCAAGTCACTACAGTATATTTTGTGGGATAAGTTCTATTTATAAATATACCTACCTAATATTATAATTTGTAATAGGCTTTTTAGTATGTAAACGGTTTAATTATTGTCGCTCCTAAGCAATGCCTCATCACATTCATGGAAATTTGACTCTATGCCTTTGTACAAGGCACATATAAAATATCATGACCCTTGAATTTACCAGAACACCAAAAAATGCTACAATTATAAACAAAAATACACCTAAGAAATGAAAAAGTCTAGTATACGTAAGTGATGAGTAAGGGCCTCCTTATTAGTCCTAATGCTCTATCATTGCAGAGATTCATGAGCGACGGTGACCGCTAACTGCGCTAAGTTAACAATGATCTACGGGTCTCGTATCCGGCTTATCTCGAGATATTTCCTTAAACATTGAAAAGTAAGTTTGAAAAAAGTAGATCACGCATAATGGTGTTTGTAGTCATGAGGAACGTTTACCAGCGTTTATCTGTCCTGCAATAAATAAAAATAAATAATGAATTTATATCTCTATTTTTTTCACACAATTAAACTACCTAAATTTGTTAGTTGTTTGTGGTTAACGTATTTATGTGAGTACCTAACATGCATTAAAGCAATACATATTTTATTCATGACTTTGTTTATACCAAGAATATATATTTTATTGTAGAAGGTACTTTGCTGATTGCTGCTGATCGTTATTGGTTTTTATTCAATTACTCACAGAAACAGATAACTCGTGTGCCAATTTATGGCAATAACGAAACCCCATTATTCAAAATGGTTTAAAGCAAAACTATTCTGGGAAGGCAATGAAGCTATCCATAAAGCTGTTCGCGAAAGAACACGCGATATTGCAGTTTGCCGATAAAGGTATGATCAATACAAGTCATTTGCCTCGACACTCATTTCCGATGTCGTTCACATCTTCTATGCATAGAGGTACTTACTAGCTTAGACTTTAAATAAAGCGTAAATGATTTAGTTAAGAAAAGAAAATGAGAGTATTTTGTTATTTTATGCCTCAGTTTATGTTATGAAGTTTTAAAATATTTAATATACGTATTTAAAGTTACGAATAAGATTGGTGATTTGATAAAATATTTTATAATCTTACTTTATTTTCACAAAATCCGGTATACCAATTATTTTACTTACGTCTAGGTGTCTTTATCTAAAGCAAAATCGAATTAGCACTTTACATAAGTACTAAGTATTTATTATTATTGGAGGGTTCGGAGGAGACAGGCACCAGAGACCCATCAGGTCAATCAACTGAACTATTTCCGTAGGATAGATAGCCCTAATATCTTCAGGGGCCAGGATTTGTCACCATGAGGATACGAGACCTAATGCTATTAACAGACAATAGCAGAACAAGTGAAATGGGGTTTTCAGATATTAGAAGAATAGGTGTAGGATGGCACCCCACCAGCGGAAAGTGTGAATGGGAAGGATGGATGTGAAGTATGCGGTACGAAAGTTGGACAGAAGCGAGAACTGGAATGAAAGAGTAAACAAACCAACAATTAGATTAAGAACATCCCCGACAGAATCTGCGAGGCATAACCAAGGTAAGTAACTATAACTTGGACTGTGTTCCAAGTAATTTGGACTGTGTTCCAAGTAATTTAAATTAATTAACGAGACAAAGGAGTTACACTCTTGCATTTATAAACCGATTAACAATAAAAAATCTAGACTGTACCCATCAAAGGATGTTAATGTTTCAATTAATAACATACTAAACCTGGTGCATCAAAATTTACAAGGAATGATGGGTAAAGAACTAGAGGTTGAAATGTTTTTAAATCTGAACAATGTTAATGTATTCTGTGTAACTGAGCACTGGTTTAAAAACTATGAATTATTATTTAATTTTAATGATCACCAGGTCTCAAGTTCTTTCTGCAGAGAGAACGCGATTCGCGGTGGCTCTTTAATTCTAGTTAGAAAATGTTTGAAATGTAAGGAACGAAAGGATATAGTGGCCCTCTCTGTAGAGAGAACTATTGAAATGTCCTGTGTTGAGCTTGAGCACCTCATTGTTGTATGTGTGTACAGACCACCTGATGCGTTATATGATTCCTTTGAAAATATTTTGGAAAATGTTTTGATGAAAATTACTGTTTGTAACAAACATATTTTAATTTGTGGTGATTTCAATATTAATCTACTAGAAAACACAAATATCACTATTAGATTTAAAACATTGTTGAAATCATATAATCTTATAAACTTATTTTTAGAGCCCACTAGGATAACCAGTTCATCGGCAACTTGTTTAGATAACATTTTTACAAATTTTAATCCATTACAAAAAAATGTTATAAATCAGTTAACATCTGACCACTTGGGACAATTAGTGTCTTTTGAATATTATGTGGCTCCTGAAGTCAAACCTACTGTTAAGTTTGTTCCTGTAAATGGTAAAAGAATAGAAAATTTTAGAAATAAAATTATACAAACTATTTCAGAAGTTAGTTATAACCGAGAACCAAATATGTTATACCAGAATATGTTTGAAAAAATTAATTTAGCGTTCAAAGATGTATTTATTCCTAAAACGATTACTATTAACAATAAAAAACGTTTTAGTGAGTGGGCCACAGTTGGAATTTATAAAAGTAGGCAGACTTTGTATGACCTTTATTATGAAAAATCTTATAACAATGATGAATCATTTCATCAATACGTCAGAAATTATTCAAAATTATTCAGGAAAGTTTGCATAATGGCAAAATCCTTACATTTAAGTAATTTAATAAGAAATGCCTCTGACAAAATAAAGATGACTTGGAACATCATTGGTAAAGAAACTGGTAAAGTCAGAAATAACCACCAAGAATTCTCATTGAGAATGAATGATAACTTGATAACTAGTCACGAAGGTGTGGCTAATGCTTTCGAAAAGTTTTTTTCTGACATTCCAGTTTCAACTACTTCCTCTTTAAATTCATCCCCAATAGAAGCTGAAAAATTACTAAGGAAACATGTTAATATATGTAATGTAGTATTTAAATTTAAGAATATTAACTCAAAAGATATTATGAAGAGTTTCCATAGTATTAATGTTAAGAATACAGCTGATCTATGGGGAATATCAGTAAAGGTCGTGAAATGTATTATAGATGTTATATCTCCTCATCTTACTAGTATATTTAACGATTGTATTAGATGTGGTGTGTTTCCTGACTTAATGAAACACAGTAAAGTGATTCCCCTTTTTAAATCTGGTAGTACTGATGACCCCTCTAACTACAGACCTATATCAGTACTACCAACATTGAGTAAAATCTTTGAAAAAATAATATTAGAACAACTTTTAGAACATTTTAAGTCAAATAACCTGCTACACAACAAACAATTCGGGTTCACGAGGGGTCGCTCTACTACTGATGCAGGTGTTTATTTAGTCAAAAATATTTTTCAAGCTTGGGAGGAGTCTCAGGATGCTCTTGGAGTATTCTGTGATTTATCCAAAGCATTTGACTGTGTTGACCACGAAACATTGGTGAGGAAACTACATCACTATGGTATTAGGGATGGTACGTTAGCGCTTATTAAATCCTATTTATCGGGCAGAACACAAATAGTCGATGTTAAAGGAAACCGATCTTCCGGCGCCGAATTGAGTATGGGTGTACCTCAGGGTTCCATCTTGGGTCCTTTTCTATTTCTAATATATATAAATGATTTACCTAGTTTTATTGAGACCCGACATGATGTCGTATTATTCGCTGATGATACATCTTTATTATTTAAAATTAAACGACGAATGATCGTTTATGACGAAGTGAATGATGCGATTTCTTGTGTGGTCCATTGGTTTCGTGTTAATAATCTCTTACTAAACGCAAAAAAAACCAAATGTATTAAGTTTAGTTTACCAAATGTAAAACAGGTACATAGTAATATAATTGTTGGTGGGGAGTCAATGGAGCTTGTTGAGTCAACTGTTTTTCTTGGTATAACAATGGATTCCAAGCTGCAGTGGGGACCCCACATAAATAAATTAGCGAGTAAGCTCAGCTCTGCAGCATACGCGGTAAAAAAAATTAGGCTGATTACTGATGTAGACACGGCTCGTTTAGTTTATTTTAGTTATTTTCATAGTGTCATGTCCTATGGCATTTTGCTATGGGGCAATGCAGCTGATGTAGAAACGATCTTTATCTTGCAGAAAAGAGCTATACGCGCTATTTATAATATGCACTCAAGGGAATCCCTGAGGGAAAAATTTAAAGAAATTAAAGTTCTCACTCTACCATCCCAATACATTTTTGAAAATTTAATGTATGTTAGAAAGTATATTGAGGAATTTCCTAAAAAGTCTGACCTACATAATAGAAACACCAGGAACAAACATAAACTTGATTTACCGATGAGTCGATTGCATAAAATAAGAAATTCCTTCAGGTGTTTGTCTGTATGCTTGTACAACAAAATCCCACAAGATGTTCAAAACCTACCTATACATAGGTTTAAGAAAATTATTAAAGAACGTCTGTGCAAGAAAGCCTACTATAAGGTCAATGATTACTTGGACGATTGCACAAAGTGGGAATGAGTTGCTCGCCAAGGTCATTTCATTATCGTTATTGTTTTTTTTTTTTGTATATTTTATGTAAATTTGTGTAATACTGTACAAATATTAAAAAAAAAAAATGCTCATTATACAAAAAAGACATGCCCGCTGAGTTTCTTGCCAGTTCTTCTCAGGACGGTGGCTACAATTATTATTTTTTGTGTCCGAACTGGTGGTAGCTTGTAACTTTTGACGTCAACAAGAATGAGTACGTCATCAATGTTGAAAATAAAGTATTTCATTTCAAGTATTTCATTTCATTTCATAAGGTAAGTAACTATAAACAAAAAGTATTCCTAGAGCTCATTAATTAATTATTATTATTTAATTTATTTGGCTTCTTTCTTGCAGTCAGGTTAAAAATGTGTTATTCATTTTAGACTTTAGAATATTGACCCCAGAATACTGAGATGAAATTGAGTGCACTCGAAAGATAACATTAAAGTATCTACATATCCTGTTTTATTTTACACAGATAAACTGATATTAACAAGTTATATTTATTACAAGATGCTCGACTTCTGCGAGTCCACCATCTCGCAGAAGAGGGTGGCGGGGAGTGCGAGGGAGAGAATTTATTCTTCTCTACTCGTTACGCGTCGCGCCGTCCCTCAAAACCCCGTGCTGGGTTCTGGCCTCAGCCGGGGTTCGGACGCAGAGTGTGAGCGGTTGGAGGTTTTAGTGCGGTTCAACTCCCACATAGAAATCATCCGGTGATTTCCTCCAATTAAAAAAAAAAATACTTAGTACTTATTTTACATAAATGTAAAGTGCTAATTAGATTTTGCTTTAGATAAAGACACCAAGTCATAAATAGAATAGTTGGAAAACCCGCGGGGCGGTCGGGGATCCAGTGATTTCCTCCAACCGAAAAAAAAAAAAAAAATATTACAAAAAAGAAAAGGACCGACTTCTGTTTTTCAAGAGTTAGGTACCTACTGCACAAAAACTACCAGTCAGATCTTTATCAGTATTCGTCTATTCATTAATCATCGAAATTGGTTCACCCAGAAGACAAATACCTACTCAATGTTCGTGCAACTCGTGCATGTTCGCAATTCATGAAGTATGAATTAGCCTATTAAAAAGGTACGTTTTTAAATAAATACAGAGAAATTGATAAACTCCTTTTGTAGTCGGTTAAAAAAATTGAATACAAAACAACATAATATATTTTTTATTGCCTTGTAGGCAGACGAGCTATATTATTTACGTTGCAACAGACTGAAGATAGTGAGAAGTATGAAATCCATTGTATACCTAATTACAAAACCCGAGCCAGCTTATTATTTATAACAATTATTGATAAACTCCGAAAAACTATCGCAGCGTTGATTTTACTATAAAGTCATAGTCGAATTGTTGTAAAAGTACCTACAACATAACATACCTAGAAACATAACATGGACAACATACAATATAAACAAATGTGCTAAGTCATCACCTATTAAATTTATCGATTGAACTCCTTCATACGTCGTTAAGCCTTTTACGTAAGGGTCCTGTTATGCCTATCTCATTAATGAAACATCCCATAGTGTTTGTTACTTGGATATGAAAGCATTTGCCCATAGAATAGCTGTATTGATCTACTTTTAAAAATGTTTAAAAGCCAACATTATCTTAAATATCCGATAACAATTGTATTAAGTACCTAGTTTTTAACATCCAATGAATCCATCTATTACTCCACTCAAAGTAATCGAGTTTTACAAGATTATAACCAGCACAACTATTATTTGCTCTGCCCACTACTGGACTCCAGGGTTCCTCAGTCAAAAGATCAGGCATAGTATCTACCTACACCGCGTTTGCGGGTTAAGGACACGTAGGACCAATTTTATTCTTTGACGGGATTTTTTCTCCAATATGTAGGTTTCCTAGCAAGGTTTTCGCCTTATTTAGCCAATGGTGTTATGATAAAATGCACAATAAATACATTATATTATAATGTACAGATTACAATTGACTGGATTCAACCTGCCACTTGGAACAAGGAAGGCAACTGTTGCAACCACTCGGCCAACATAACTTCCATGTCAGTTTAATACCATTCGGCAACAGTCGTTTAATCCCTATCCATGTAACTATTGTCGACCTTAGTGCATTGGTCAACTTGTGCATAGTAATAGTGAAGCCTACCTACTATATTTTTGACATGAACCGTGGAAGTTCGCAGTAGTTTTAGAAGAAACGCCCTGTGACATAATGTTCTAATATACATACGCTGTGATGTGTGCTGAATATTCTTTCTTTCTCACTTTAAATACTTCCAAAATGTATATCTAATTGTAAATAAATGGATAGCAAATAATTGATTTTCTTCATAGATCCTCACATTACTGCATATTTTTATTTTCAACTATTATACAAATTCTAATAAAGTGTATAATTTTTAAAAGAAACTGGTAAAATAAAATCTCTAATGTCGTAATAATATTTATTTGATTATAACTCAGTATGAGCAAACATCTTTAAAATATTGTAATAATTTAAATAACATCACATTTGTAGCAGATTAAAATTAAATAATATACTTATTGAACATATTTTGGACATTTGGAATGTGAAACTAAATATGTACATAAATTATAAATTCGTATTCTTTTGAAGAAAACAATAACAAATTATTATGCTATAGAGAGAATACAAAACGAAACGATATAGTTCATTCGGTTTACAGATTTACAAAAGAAATAAAGCAATCGAAATTTGAATTGAAACAATACCAAAAGTACATAAACTACTTGGTGATTCGACTAAATCTTAACATATTGAAAAAAATCAAGAATAATAAAAAAAAATATTGAAGACTGATAACTGCCTCGAATAAATTTAAACTTAAATACCCTTTCCCGATATTGAACGGTAAAACTTATGCCCTAGACTTGTCCGCCTTGATGAACTTGTCGAGTTCAGCGTCACTCGCCGGGTCCACTTGAGACAGCTGCCTGAAACTCTCATTGTCCACGAAGCAGATCTCATGACCGTCAGGGTCGGCCAGGATGATGACTCTGACGGTGGCCTTGCCGGGAGTGTCCAGGGATATGAGAGGGGTCAGGATGCTCTCGTTGGCGTCTTGAATCTTCTTGTCGATGACGGGCTGCTCGTCGAAGGGGCACGAGAATGCGATGCGACCGTATGCTTTTGCGCGGTTGATTGGACCACCTGAGAAGAAACAAAATTGTTGAATAGTGTTAAATTGAGATTTGGTTTGTTAAATGGGAATTAAAATTGTTTTATTCACGTACTCCATCCAACTGTGGATTAACTCAAACTTTTAAGTTCTAAGACCAGAATATTTTTTCTATTCAGAGATTCGTGTGCGAAAAATTTAATCGAATAAAGCGCCCTTGAGCTAAACAGATGCAACATATACATAGGCAGACGATAAGTAATTTTGCAGTAAGTCGATTGATGGATCTGTACACACATCAAGATTTAATCGACGTCGTTAAGTGGAGGAAGTTAGTAATTTAGGCAACTCAAGGTTATACCTAGATTGTCTATAAAAAACATAGAATTTTTATAATATCAATATCAGTAAACCGCTTGATAAGCTGTTGTAATATAAAACTGAAGGCACATTTTTCATGTAGAATTAGAGTTAATACTATGAAAAACTAAGGTCAATCATATCATCGATTTACTGTCAATTTCACAATTATGGTCGAGACATTGTTATGTAGGACGGTAAACGGAAATCACATACCATCGTAAAAAAAATGCAACTTATTTTAATCATGTGCATGACGAGGTAAGTAAAGGTGAATTATTCATGCAATGATAGCAGCTGTGGGTGACTTATTCCATGATTCAATAACTACCACAACAACAATACAAAAAAAAAAACTTTTAATATAAAAACATAATGCATACTTTTTTTTTTTATAACAGATAATCTTAAAGAATAAAACTGAATCAATAATCTATCAAATCTTCAAACGATTTTTATCAGTGCCTACTCAAGAATTTATAGTCGTAGGCTAGACTGTAGTCAGTTCTAAGTACTCTAAGCACTTGACCTTGTACGCGGCTGGCATGCAAATCAGGCATTGACCACGGCGATACAAGCCTTCAAATAATATTGACGTCAAGCATAGATAAAGTCTGTCGCGAGATGAACACGCACTCAACACGCATCTCAAATATTGTATCTACAACGCTTCATCCTAGCGATTACCGAGCTACGGTTTAATCTAGACTCGTTTACAGAATATCTATTTACACGTGACGCGTTTATGATCTATTGTAATATAGTTTATGGTTAGCTGTACGGAAAGACTGATTTATAACCGATTAAAACCTACATGTAATTAGCATTTAGATCTTAGATTTATTTTTGTCTCCTTTAAAGTCATACTGAATAAAATTTGGTATAGTAATGGCATGTAAAATGAACGTGAATTAAACTTATTTATAAATTTCAAATGAGATACCTAGTTTCGATAAAAATATGATCAATGAAGTAGGATCTGTATTTTTTTATACAGACAATGAAACAAAAGATGAGATAAAACCAGAAATGGTGAAATATTTTTTTTTTGGTAATATAGGGAGTCAGTTCAAGATAAAGTGACATAATGTATTCTCTGAATTTTACACTGTTACTATTATTTTACTTCATTTTATGTACATTTTTTTATCAACAATCCAATATTTAAAACAGAATCTTGCAATTTTATCAATCCATCTTGATAAAAAATGCAAAATTCTGTTTATATTTAAATAAACATGTGAGTCAAGACACAATGTTATCTAATCACAGTGCTTTGGAAAGAAACCATAATATGAAACATTGTAACAAATGTAAATAATATGCAACAGTGAAATGTTTGAAATAAATTACATTCGAAATCTCTGCATGGTTTTTCCCAACTCAATATGTGCTACTACTGTAACAACCCATTACTGCCCACTGCTGAGCTCAGGTCTCCTCCGAAGAGGGGTTAGGCATAGTCCACCACGCTTGCCTAATGCGGATTGGGGACTTCACATATCTTCAAAGGATTTTTAGAACCCTTTTCCGATATGCAGGTTTCCTCAAGATGTTTTCCTTCACCATTTTTAATAATCACTAATATTAATAATAACTCAATATGTGTTACTGTTAAATTTGATGGGAATTTTGTCAGTTTCTGACACAAAGACTAAAGCATCTTACTTAGTCTTCTTTGAAATTTAACAAACAAGTAGTTCGGTATTATTAAGATCACCAATGGCGAAGGCTTCATATAAAGCGATTCTCACCGGCTTACTTTCAACTTCACAGTGGAAACACCTTACCAAAAATACACATACTTTTTGACTCACCTATATCAACTAATTCAAGTTTGGCTTGGTCATCACCGAATCCCAGAATGGCAGTCTTGTCAGTTTTCTCGTAAAGCTTCAGTGTGAGCAGATCATTCCAGTATGAAACTGATCGGGACAAGTTTGAGCTCGCCAAGGAAACTTTGACAACAGGATCTGAAAAATAATATATATATATACAAAATTATTATATGCACAACAATATTTTTTAAAGAATGTTTTTTTAAATTCAAAAGTTATGAGACTGTTTTGTCAAACTATTTTCTAATTTATGAATTACATTTCATTCACATGATACCATTTGTCATTCAACTTTTAGTTAACTCTAAATAATTCATATCACATTACAAAAGAATAAGATTTAGTCAACAACCTCTATAATGTTAATCCTTATTATATTTATTCTTCTATTGTTTAAAGAGATTAAATAAATCACTCTCTATTCACATGATTTAACAATTAGGTATGTAGTAAATAGCTTATCAAACGTCTAAACTAATTCACTTTGATATCCATTGATAAAGATCAATATTATCAACTAAATGTTATTAATCAGTCTAAGATGGCCTATAGATAGCTTTATCTACTATAATTAATATTGTATTAGTTTATATTACATCCTGTGTAATAAAAGGTGACAGAAATAATAAGAACAATATGGCATTGCAAATAAATCGCTAGTTCTTCTCAGGACGAAGGCGTAATTTTACCATACTGATGGTAGTACTTTTTTTGTATTATCTTGACTTTCAAAATGTATGTGTGTCCACGTCAATGTTAAAAATAAATGATTTAACTTTGACTTGAATACTCTGTGAATAGTTTTTGAGTGTGAAGAGTATGCAAATGCATCTGCTATGCATAACAAACAACAAAAAAATGACTGTTTTAGTCTAGAATTTTAGTTCTTTGCTCTTATTTAGTAAATTGAGTATTTATAAATAATTAATATGCCAAATTGACTCCCAAAATATACTAATCAAACTCTTACTAACAAAATTTTGTTAATTAAATGTACTCAACACATTTATTTATAATAATAGAAGTTAATTAATATATTTTTATATTAATATAGACTATAATATTAGTTAGTACTGTCTCTTGGGACTGGAATTGACTTTGACTCATGAAACATCTCATTACCATTAGTTAATCTTTTTATACCATTGTGTATATTTCATTAATGCTAGATACTCATAAATATACTTTACCTTTGTCAACTGGTTGAGGTTTGTCAACAATGAAGAATTTGTACCCGCCAGGTGCTTCTACATATTTTAATCCATTGATCTCTTTGATAGGCCAGTTGTTTGCCTGCGCCCTCTTCAGACTCTCACTGGACTGGACTGTGATGCCGAGGAAATCATTTCCTTGTTCGTAGTGAGTTACGCCATAGTTGTAGGTCAACTCAACAACGAAATGTGTGTCTTCTGGACCGTAACCGACCATAGTTTTGCTCCATCTGTTTGCGTAAGGTCTGCAACAAATAGAAAGTTTAAATAATGTCTTTAAATTGACTATATTATTTAGGAAGAAAAATCAATCAAACATTGAGATGTAACAATGAATTTTTGAAGATGAGATGAAAAATTTACATTTATAAATTGTATTTACTCACCCATTGCAAGCTGCCTCACAGCCTTCACTGAATTCTTCATGACGAAGAACCTTAAATTCATAGAATATAAATTAATATATTTGAGTGTTAGCGCTTTTTAATGACTTTTATGTCGTAGAGAAACAAAGCATATTTTTGAAAATGCAAATAATTAAACATGACAAAACCAAGCTGCAAAGGCAAAAACATGAATAAGTTAGAAGTACGACAAATTAATATTACCGCAATACCGGTTTTGTCATTCGGACTTCTAAGTAAATGTCGGTTTTACCACGACTGATGACCTTGGGAATAAAGCAAAAAATACATCGAAAGTATGGGGAAAATGTAGCTGAAATTAATAAATAAGATGCTTTACCTTCATTCCGAGGATTTCACGGTAGAATTTTGCTGTTAAAGTCCTATCAGCGACTTTAAATACGAAGTGAAGAGCGCGACCACTAACCATTTTGATTAATTTAAAATTTACTTTATAACTATGAGATTACAAATTTATATGTATAGAAAATATTGCCAAGTCGTGCTATTAAACTATGTATAACGTTGAAAGGCACTAAAAAGTAGAAAATTTAATGAATTCCGCAAACACAACTCACTCCAATATAAATTGTCACAGACTGGTTCTGAATTTTATTTGCAAAAACATTAATGTCAATTCACAGAGTAGCTTAAATATTATTTTTATTATTACGTCAACTCAGCAACTTTGTCATGGTCGAACTGAACAATTTTCAATGGAGTGCGTATTTATTCGTTGTTTAATGCGTGAAAAGCGCAATAATGACGACTTCAGGTGCTTGATAAATTTTTACTAATCTTTCATTTCATAATATTATACATACTTTTAAGAGATATGATCTTGTGATATTGCACACGCAGTTTTTTATCTGATAGTCATAGATAATATTTATTCTTTATTCTTTATTGTACACATCACAGTTATTAACATTAACATGGATAAAAAGCAGGTACAATGGTGAGCTTAACTCACATTTGAGTTTTCTTATTTTTTTTATTGCCTCGCAAGCATACGAGCCAACGGGCCTAGTGATCGTAAACAGTAACCGTGGCTCATGGACCTCTTATTATTTTTTATTTTCTGACAGTAGGTTTATTATTTCAAACCTGCATTACAGTACCACCAATTAGGCTGGCCCCATCCGTTATGGTTGAAGAAGCCAGGATCGACACAGCACAAGAGTTGCCATATTAGCCTACTTGTTTCAAAATAACGGTCATTTGAATTTATTTTAATAGGTAGTACAAACATGAAATGAAACGACGATCCACTTATTTACTTTCATTAGTTACTAATAAAAAAGTGGTAAAGGAGCCTACTTTCATCTAATTTCTTAGTTATTAAGAATCAAGAGCTAAACGCAAACACTCCAGAAATAAAGTTGATTGTTATTAGGCTCAAAAAGCTATTTTTTTTAATATCACTGGCTACTTTTGAATAATGTGATTCACCTATTTTTCGTAAACTAAAAATGGATTAAACACTCATTTCAAATACATAATTTAAAAAAAGGCTTTCATATTGATAGGCTTGAAACTCTTATCATGTTAAATCATCGATCAAGATTATCGAAATCATACTAAGTACTTACTCTGTTGCACGATAATTATTTTATGTAGGTATCACATCAATCTGAGTCTTTGGCCTAGCAACCTCCGAAGTAGAGTTATCTACGTTACGAATTGTCATCATGTTTATTCCTTACATAACGCTCTAGTATTAGCATAGAGTTACTTTTGATTTCAAAAACTAACATGACCTTTTTTTCATACATTCTTAAGTATTAAAAGACTTCGACACTGCATCCATACTCTTTTCGTTGGCTCTCGTTTTTACATCAATATAAAATAGATACATAGCAATAATCTATTGCATTACCACGTCTGAATATCTTACATAAAACATTTTTTTTGTTGCATGGTAGATAAACAATCCCATCTGTTGGTAAGTGGTAACATTTGCAGACGAATAGAGATCCATACTCTCCGGTACAGAGATCCCATAACTAGGCCTTAATTCTGTACCATATTCTATGGTAGTCTTATTAGGCAAACTATAACATTAATTAACCAATTTGTAATTCCATACACTAGAGTATGGGCCCAGTCGAGGATGAGGTTCAACTCTTAGATGGGTAAGAACCACATACCTACAATCAGGTGATCCGAACATGGTAGATACCATTGACTAAAATCTAACTCTTTGAGGAATTAAATTTTACATATTTATGAAGGATGGCGGGAAGGGATTGTTTCTAGGAAATCAGGATACTGTTTTCCCTAAAACAATTTAATCAAAATCCATATTTCAATTCATTCACATAAAAACTACATATAATTTCATACAGAAATACGGTTAAATATATTTTTTCATCTTAATATCTAAAACTACATCGATAATTTCATGATCAACTTTTTTTTTACATTTTTTCGAATAATGCAATAAATATTATTTTATATAAATTTCATTCATAATAACAATTAGTTTGAGTATGTACTCCGTTAACTGTCAGTATATTGTGTAAATAATGTAAATATTAACTTTCAGTTAGGTCCATATTTGTATGTAAAGACTATACCTAAATATCAGGTATTCAATTTGTTAAGGATATGATTTTGAAGGTTTCTTAGTTCTAGTTAAATTTTATATTTTTTAACGCTTTACGATATTAAATCTAGTTTCGTAACAAATATTTTGGTTTGTCTAGAAAGTTGAAAAATGTTTGACTGTGGCTGAAAGTCGATTTTCATTGTTTTAAATATACTCGTAAGTGAAGCGATCTATAACTATTGCTACGGACTTTCAGGACCACAGTGCAAAATTATAATATTTTACATGTCGTATTATTCTTTATTATAAAAGTAAAATATATTATCATTTAGTGACTAGAATGATCTGGACTAGGTTTTTAAATTTGATAAATATATTGATATTTTTTTGTACCACTGTTGTTTTAAAAATACTTCTTGTAAATAATATTATAGTATGTAATCTTTAAAATTTGATATATGAAGAGTTTCTGTTAAGAGGTAAATATTTCGACATTTATTATGATTATGTATTGAATTTGTTTTGTGAATAGTATTTTTTTTCTTATATTCATAATACGCACAGTAATAAGCAATTCTAAAACATAAACGAAGCTAATATGCTTCTAAAATAACACCTATACATTACTAAACAAAACACAAGCGTTTAAATATAGTCTCATTATACTCGTGAAATATGTTTCACCGTAAAACTTTTTAAAAGTAAACAGTTTCTTTAGAAAATATGACTCTTGAAAAAGCAGTTGTACAAAAATAAACCACAGAGACGGTCCTTGCCGTTTGTAAGGAAAAAATTTGGAAAATAGTTTTAAAATTATCCCTGTTTAGTTTAGTAGATAAAATGTAATTTTATGTACCTTTCAACTTATGAATAGAGCTTTAAATAAATAATCAACACAGAGCTATGCAACATCAATATTCCTAATTCAATATTCATAATAAATATATTTTTAATGTAAATTATAATCGTTATCATTGGATCGCGTAGGCTTTGCATTAGTTAGCGGGTTTCTTCTCAGTTCCTTCTTTTTCTTTTTCCTTCTCTTTTTCCTTTTCCTTGTCCTTCTTTTCTTGTAGTTGTTGGAGGTGAGCCGGTAGTGCTTTCAAAATTGCATGAACCTATTATCAAAGTATTTTAATAAGCTATTATAGAAGATAGGTAGGTAATTAATACATACAAAGTTAATACCATCATTACGTCTCTTCATTACGTCTGTTTACGTTACTTCTAATTATTGTTGTTTTTGTATAAGTGGTCTAAGACTGAACTGCACGTTAATAAATTATTGTTTCATTTAATCAAAGAGTATAATAATTTAAAATCAGAAAACTACTAAACAAAGATTCTTACCTCTTCAGCAACAGCCATCAAGACAAACTCGAACTGTTGTTTGGTAGCAACAGTGCGGGTGCGTTGGTCGCGAATGTGCTCCAAAGTAGCAGCGATGTCGATTTCCTTAGCGCCTTTAGCCATTCTGTTCAGCACCATATCTATCAGGCAGTACGTTCCAGTGCGTCCGGCTCCATCACTGGTAAAAGAGAAAATAGTGAGGTTGAAACTTAAGTAGGTAAATCAAGCGAGAGGAAGAGAGTCCTACCTATAGGGGCTAAATTTATGCGTGACCAAGAAATTTATGCTTTGGTTATTGTTTTTAGGTATATACAGTATAGGTACATACTTAGTACCTAAAAAAGTTTCGCTGAACATTTAAAGTTTAATAATCTCCCACCTAATTGTGAGTTATATCCAAGACCGCGGTATTGCGACTACTACGACAATTCTTTTCTAGAAAAAAGGGCAGTAAGATTCATGTCTATGATAAAAATGTAGGGATATCTAAATATTAATTAACTTCATAAATGTAGGTATATTCATGTAACGAGCGAATACTTTCTATTATATAAAAAATATAAAAATATATTATTTAATATCTAAGACGAAGATACAATCTTATCGTAAACTATTTAAAATTGTTTATTACCAACGCTAGTTTTGCGGTATCATATCTATTAAATGCCTATAATTGAGGTATCGGATCGTTTGAATTTCGTTATCTATCTGAAATCTTATATGGATAGTATTTATAATAAGTTATATCAGTATTATTCAATGAAACCGATTTGATTGTAATCAGGATATAAACATTTAGGAATTAGTTATATTAACTATTTGAAATCAATCATGAAGTGATTAAATTTTTATTTGGAAAATCGTCTTTCTTGTTTTACGAAACCCAGATACCTATTTCATGGATAAAACACAAATTATTCGGTCAGTAAGTAAGTAAGCACACGTAACAACATAAGAAATTGACCCTTCACATCTGTCTATGTCATCTTCCATCTTTAAAAAACAGTACAGACCTACGTGAAATACAAGATAAATTGCACTAAATATTACATAACTGAGATAAAATTTCTAGAGCCTAGAAACGGCAAATAATATAAACTATGCAATCTATTTTGATAAAGATCTGATAAATTTTATCTCTAGACGGCAACAAAATTTACATCAATCGAAAAGGCCCGTAATGATAAGGCAATCAAATCAAGACTACGGGTTTAGGTTCAATATCCTATTGATAGTTTGGTTTCTATGTGCCACTCGCCACAAGGCAACTCCACGTGGGATAAGAGTGACAGGAACAAATGATTTCCACTTGTGAAAAACCCCAAGGTTAAGTAGAGAAACGAGTGGAAAACAATGTTTTTCTTCTCTTGTTTTTCTCATTAGGAAATAGTAGTTGTTTCTCACACGTTTGTTTGTGTGTTACACATAATGCATAATAACATTAATAACACACAAAAACATGCAGGGTCTCTTATTGCAGAAACTATAGATATTGTACATCATAAAATTTTGTAATTTATTTTTTCTTAAAGATTCTCTCCTCGCAAACAAAATTAAATAACAAATTAGAGAGCATAAATCGTAGGTACACAAATAGATCAGTAAATAAAAAAAAATCAAACTTACCTGCAGTGCACGACGATTGGGCAAGACCGTCCCCTGTAAGACTTGTTCACCTTCCTGTAAAAATAATACTCTATTATGTGACTTTACCCTGATAAGAACCGTCTTTATGTCTATCATTTTTCATGCATACTGCTGCCTCACGGTTAAAGAAAAATTGTAGAGTTACAGAGCTCGGTCCTTCGAGCCCAAACTTATAAAATATACATTCTACTCATAATTTATTCTGTTATAAATTAAGTAAAACGAACAAGCCACTTTATTTTATTCTATAATATTAATTTATCTATTAGAAAACTGAAGTTATGATAAAATGAGAATAGACATTTTTATTAGGAAGAGAAAATAAACGAGAACTACGATCAGCACTAGGAAACCCATTCCTTTACCCTGACTACAAGTACTCATAAAAAACAAAGATTTATAACCTAATTACTCCTCAAAGATGTTATGTACCTTCTAAATTCCAACAATGCTTTAGTCGAGGCCGGGACTCCGTTCTCAGGCCAGGAGAGGAAATGGAACTGTGTGACGGTACGGGTCTCGCCAGTACGCTGGTTCTTCAAGTAGAAACTTCGCACCAGGTAGTCGTCACACCAGATGTGCTCGCTCACGAGATGGACCTAAAGATTAGAAAATTTACTGTGATTTAGAACTACCTAAATAGTACATCATAAAGATTTATTTTTGGCCTTTTAAATTGTGTTCTCACTCGACTTAATCACATTAGTATCTTTCTTTAATATTTTGTTGGTCAAGAAGAGTACTCAGAAGAAAGACGAAATACGATGAAGGTGAAATGACCAATACCTAAGATTTCTTTGTACTTTTAAGGACCTATACATTTGCTTAAAGGCCACATTACAATGTAATTCATTATCTACATGACTCCTGTCTGTATTACAATTTGTTTAAACCAACCTCGTAAATATGGTAAAGTTCAGATCCTTCCTCGGGCCAGTAACGATGGCACAGCTGCTGTCCGTTCTCCGTGAGCCGAGTCAACATCACCATGACTACGGATCCCTGCTCCCACACCATCTGCCAGAAATCAGGAGCCGTGTTCGGAAGCGGACCCGCTGATGCGATGTAGGCCGGGTTGCGGGGGTCGTGGTCCGTCTGAATGAAGATTTTTGGGTATAAATAATGAGTGAAACAGTTTTCATAACTCGGTTATAAAACTAACTGCAAACTGTGAAATGGTATTTAATACTAAGAACATGAAGGAAGGAGTCTTAATGAAATTATCACACAAATCGAATATGATAATGCGCTGAAGAAAGGTGGTTTTTCCTGGTTGGTACTTTTAGATAATTGAAATCTACTATATTACTAACTACGCCACGAGTGAAGGCTTTATTCATAATACTCTTAATAGATAATATCAATTATTTTGAGGAAAATGAGAAAGAGAGTTTTGTCAAAAATATGGATTGTTGTTGTTTTAAACTTCTTGTTTTTTTTCTAATTGTCTAATATTAAGTAGGTACAGGAACCTATGAACAAGGGTTGCCACTAACCTCCAAGGAACAGTAAGTTCAAATACTTACTTAAAAATTAAAACTAACGAATAAAATTCGAAACAGAGGAGCAGATAAGTAACGGTAGTGACTTACAATGGTCGAAGCATTGATGTAGTCAGAGCCAACGTGATTGGACAGGGTATTCAGGATAACCCTCGAGTGGTCGTAAGGAAGTACATCGGCGTATCTGTTTTTAGCGGTGTTCTCTTGTTTCAGAGCGGCACTTGTAGCACACGGCTCAGCCTCATAAGCGCACAGAGCACGCCACTCTTGCTCCAAGCGATCCTTGTTCCGAAGGTGATCTTCCATATATGCCTGTAATACATTAATAAAACATAAACAGACAGCACAGGACCGATCGTTGTGCGTTGTGCGAGGCCTATGTCCAGCAATTGACGTCTGAGGACTGATAATGATGATAAAACTGTTCAAAAGCTTATAGTAACTATTCCTCATAAAGTAGGCTTGTTCGTTTCCCTGTCAATGCAATAAAAACGGAAACTAATGTGGTATGTACTTACCAAGACCATGTGGCCAGTAGAAATATCCATGTTTGTTAAAGCCGGTTCTTCGCTCCTGAAATTAATAAGCTTTGATGAGGAACCTTTAGAATACAAAACTCTTTTCTTTTCTTACCTTCTAGTTGACCTGCCTTATTAATAATACAGAGCTATAAAACTCTTACCACAACGCCAGTTTAATCATAATAATTTCATATAACAATAGAACGAGAGCTCGTGGATCCCAGATCTTTGTTATTGACCAATATGAATAATTGGGTCATCGTTACTATTTATCCTTCGTTTCTATCAGTCTACCAAAGATGTAAAGAAAACTATGGCAAGTAATCTTATACGAGTTATTTGTTAGTGAAAATTCTGATTACACAGTATTGAGATCTAAAACTAGAATAATTAAATTACCATGAGGAGGTGCTGGATCGTGTAGATGGTGAGTTTCCATCGGTCTCGCGGGACAGTGATGTGATGCGCTGTGCAGGCTCAGTGGGGTTCGGCGGAGGCGCGGCTGCGGTCTGTTGACCAGACCATTTCCCGGACATACGAGCTCGGCACAACTCCTGCGAAAATAAGCAGGCATTTATAAATCAACTTTAACTTTAAATATTACAATAACTTAATGTTATTAAAAATACAAGACAAAAAAATTATAATTAACTATGCAATAAAAAAAGTCCTTGTTTCTACTAATAATATTATTTGTTATTAATTTTTAGTTATCTATTCTTTAATTCAGTCTTTTAGAGATACATACTCTGTATAACATACCTGGTAATCTCTTGTAGCCTCAGCATCAATCTCAGCTGCAGATGAAAGACCTTGTGTTTTCTTCTTTCCTGACATATCCCTCTTAAGTAATATCGCAAAAACGATAGCTCCCACGACCAAAACAGAAAAGCTTCCCACTAAAGCCAGTAGTACAGGCAGTTCGAGGCCGAAAATAAGATTCTCAGGTGACTCTACTTGACGTATGATTGGGCGTTTGCTCTGAAATATTTTTAAAGATTAGTATACTTTAATGTATTAAATTTTTTTAATGGTAAAAAATAAAATTTTGAATTTACTCTATCACCAACTCCAGTAGAAACTATCTGCGCACCAGTCTCTTTAAAGAGATCATCTTTAATGAAATCTGAAAACAAAACAATAACATTCGTTAAATTAAGAAATCGAAAAAAAATATTACAATTCCAATTAGGTACTTGATTTTCATTTGTTCTTACCAACTTGTCTGGCAACATCATCAGCATTGTAACCTTTGTTGTTCTTTTCTACTTTGAATGTAACTTCGCGAAGATCAACTCTGAAATCATTAAAACTCCGAGTCAAATTTTGTTTAAAAGTTCAAAGTTGTGAAGTTAAATAAGTTGGTACTTAATACTCACCGCGGGTTGGTGAATGTCTTTTTATTCAAACCCAACATCTCTTCAATTTTATTAATAAATTGAATGCCTTTATCCCAATCTGTGAGCACTCTAAAAATAAATAACAGACAATCAATTTACCTAATTCTTTTTTTTTTGCTTTGGAAACGCCGCGGTTATTCACGAATCTCTGAAATATCTACGTATCAATGTAAATGAACTATTTTTTAGCTCTATCTTTCAATTGTAGCAAGAACTTTCTTCAAACGAGGTTTGAAAGCAGAGATATAATAGTTTTCAAAGTTAATTATAACTTGTTAATTATTATCAACCACATAACATGTCCCTACTCAAGACAAATAAGTAAATGTTTACCCATTCTTCAGCAATACGTAGGCGTATGCTGGGTCATGCTCAAAGTCATTATGGTTGTGCTCAGCATGTTTGTTGCTTTTCTGGGAATGAGCGGAACCCTCAGCTGTAAAGTTAAACCAAATTATAGTACAGTGTATTTTGTTTTCTACCAAATTTTAGGAATCACAACACCAAGACGATACTTAACATGCAGGATCAGCCTTCAATCATTTCAGACAGTTGGACACATTGTTGATGCCATTCCAATATTGGATGATGGGTAAGCGACAGTTAGAAGTTTCGCGTTGTGTATTGATGCATTAAAAAAATATTATTATCAATGTTTTAGTAGATGCTTTAAATAATAACAAGGAATAAGGATCACGAGCAAAACACAAAAAGAAAACAGTAACTAAAGATTGTCGTAGTAGTACAAGGCTTAAAAAAATAATAGTTATAAAATAAAACCAACAGACAACATTTACATAGAAACCACACATAGGCAAAACATTTGAAAGAGGGCCCGTAACAGCCTCATGCGGATCGTGTAAAACAAAATGTGCTAGTAAGGGAAACATTTGGTGCGGTGTAGAAGTGCATTAGACCTCCAATAATAAGTGTTCAAAAACGTCGATACAACACTAGCCTTCCATATAAAAGTATGATTCCAGGGAACACTGACAATCTAAGAACAGCTATCTCAGGCCGCCGCGACACTAACCTGCTACCGACTTATTGTGGTATAAAATCTTTAATGCTTTCGCATTCAAGCGCGGCCCGGGCTTTTTAACATCATCTCTTTCCCTACGTTTAAAGCCCCATTCGTTATTAAGCAATTCTTGCAAGTCGTCGGAATAAAATTTGTAATTTTCACCTGAAACATCGTCCGTATCTGTTACACCATCTTTCCGGTGTAAGTAATGTTTCTGGTTCTTTATCCTTGAATTTAAAGGGCCTATGTGAAAACAAAACAGCCAAATAAAATTAAGGATCATCATCAAACAAAAAATTCAAGAAAATCAGGACATGACCTTCATGTTGGGACTGATTTCGGTATCTTACCAAATTACCTAATATACGCAAATCAAATGATAAAGCAACAGAAATTTATGGGACTGAATAGGAATGAAAGAATATTTATCAATTTGAGCCAACCTTGTAACTCTACGGCATTCAATGGTCCACCTTCTGCATAAATAGCGTCTTGTTTTGGTTTGGGATTCATGATTTCTCTGAGGTAGTTGGCAATATTGCGATCTACATTTTGTTTTGCTTCATATCCTGGAGATATACCTATTAAACGGATATTTTAATAGTTTCATTAAGTACATTTTTTTACTGAAATCTTTAAGAAAATTACCTTTAATACGATATGCATCTAACTCGCCGCTGCCAGCGTCCATAGGCAATTCCTCTAATTCTTCGTCATAAATTCGAGATTCAGGGATGTCAGCAGGATCCTCATATTGAAATGGAAAATTTTTGGATTCGAAACTTTGAATATAGTTTTTGTACGCATTCGAACGCACTTCTTCATCCAATGGTGACAATCCGGTTTTCGCGAAATATTCTACTGGTTTAGGTGGCATTTTATATTTCCGAAAATGTGCACCTAAACGTTCTTCGTCGGTAAATCCAATGTTAGGGTTATTTTGATTCATCATTTCGGTGACAGACTTCTTTTCCTTATCTATTATTTTAACTGGCGCGTTAGTTTTGGTTCGAGCTTTTTCTTTTTCTTCAGTTTGAATCCGCTCTCTAAAGCCATTAAATGGTAGAATTACTGGCGACTCTTCACTGTCAGCAATCAGCATCAAGTCTCTCAACTTATCACTAGGAGTTTCAGATTCAATATCACCAATATTGGGATTATCTTCTGGTACAATTGGTGGGTTATAAATTTCGTTTGCAAAATCAGAGTCCGCTCCAATGGCCCCATTAGGCGTATAACGAATAAACGCTGTCTCTTCTGGTTCCACCTACAGGGGTGAAAGATAATTTACTTCAGTTATCTCTACGTCTGAGTTCCAATTTAAATAAACTATACCAGCGTGAGCGATTTGGTATGATTTAGAAAATATGAACTGTTTAAAACAATAATCTTAATTACTTATATTATGAAAACACTCACAATTTTCAAGTACTTAGTAAATGCTTGACTGTGTTTTGTTGGAAGAGTCTCTCGATAGTATATAAAAAATGTACCTACCTCCAAATTTTCGATTTCATCTTCTGACGTGTCGGTCAATGATGGATCAGTGAAATGTTCGCATATTTGTGTATTTACACGACTCAGATCCCTGTAAAACAGGAATTTCGAAAGTATTTTAAGTAAAAGTAGTAAAAGTTAAACATGCATGTTGCAAACAACATGTTTTTTATAAGGAATAGGTACTAACGTATTTTGTCGTAGAGTAAGAAGCATGGCTTGAAGAACGCATTGGGTGTATGCATGTTCCCAGCGATACCCGCGTGTCGCAAGACGCTGCAGCTCACCTTCAAACCACTGCAACTGCTCCGGACCCATGTCATAACTAAATAACAACAGTACTAATGAAATAAAAGTCATAAATTAATTCATTCATTATTGAGTGTTACTTTGATACTATTTTTAGAACACAATCTTTGTTTCGAGCTTGAGCTATTGTCGGCAATAAACGCCGAGAGGTATTTCTACGTTTTCTGTGAATAATAACTTTCCGCGAACCAATTAACCTTTGATACAAACTTGGGAAAATTGTATGGTAAAATCTGAATAGGAGGAAATATAATCATAGCCTTATCAAAACGAAACGTTGAGATCAGTAGATATTACACTACTATCTACTATCATCATTACTAGACTCACTTATTTCATTTCTTTTGCAAATAATATACGTGACTATCTCAAGGGTAAAGTCCTCGTAGACGTTATCTAGTTTATGTTTCAAGGTGAACTGTACCTACTGTACTTCATATTGAACGAAATAAATAACTTTTTGTTTAATTAATTGTATTTCGGTTTGTTCTTGTGTCTACACGAACTTAATCTCCCTTAATTTAAAATTCATTAGTCTACAAAGTTAGTTTAAAAATAACTGGCACGCAATCATAGTAATTTATCATCACTGTAAATTTAAATTAGTTTACAAGCTAATTTATACTATAACTTTGTTTTATAATATTATTATATGTAGTGATAACTTTTGTACGTAGTAGTTATGAATATTATGTATAACCACTCAACTGGGATCAGCAACCAAATTGGTTTGTTTACTTTCGCCAAGTCTGTGGCAGGAGCCAAAATTGAGCACAGTTCTAAAACTTGTTTTGTTTACATTTTTTAATCGTCTCATATTTTACGGAGATGATATTATATTTTTGCTGAAAATGCATTACAGCGTCATTTAGTAATAAAGATTTACAAAAATGTAAGGTTTAATTAAAAATCAAAATTAATACTATTGGAAAAAAAATGTTTTTAAAAAGGGCCTCAAACACGGTATTGATTCCGAACGGAGTCCCCAGTTTCGCCATCTAGCGAATAGTGATGTTCCCAGTTGAGTGGTTAATAATAGAATAATACTGAGTTACCGATAGAGTGCCCCTTCTTCTGGCTCTTCTTCGTAGACTGGAATGCATTTGCCAAAGGCAAAATCTGTAATTGCGATTTACAATCAATATTTATAGGAACCTGTTCTTTATTCCATAAAACGCATATTACGATAGATGCCGATGAGCGATCAAATTGTAGTCGAATTACTTCTAAGGGAACTTTTCTGCTTAGGTAGCCATATGTGCTTTATGAAAAGTGACTTAGATTGTAGTTAACGTCTAAGAAACCTCATAAAAAGCTGACCCTGTCATCAGAGAGCAAGTGGAAGTCATTGCTCGGATCCCTACATTTGTTTTTATTCTTTAACCTGGAACTTACGCCTAGACATCATCGTTTAAAAATTGGAAAATCTACTATTCCCAAACTTCATAAAAATGACGATTAGTATTTCCAAACGTGCCAGAATATCCTTGTACTAAAACTAATTATTTTACTATTTTAAATTAAAAAATAGTTGACAACCTACCATCGTAACACCACTCTATGCCCTCTACGCAGAGTGGTGCACTAAAAAGGCAACCTGGAAAGAAATATAGTATGATTGAGTGAAACTTATTAAATAGTATCGGGCCTGGTTACTGAATAAATTGTATAAACTATCAACATTATACAAATTGTAATTTCAATATAGCAATCATAGGCCCTAATCATTGGATAGGTACAAGCGATTCAATCACTATTGTATTAAAATTAGAGATCTGATATTATGGAAAATATTAATGTTAAGTTTTAATTGTATATATATATCTCAGCATAGAGATATATATATATCTCTATGCTGACCCTTGTTCTCCTCAAGAATATCCTCTCAGATTCGTAGAGCACTTCAATATTTATACTCTGCCTCAAGTTTTTCAGAAGCGCGTCCCAGTTGTGCTCAAACACTCCATAATTTCTTAATAAGGATATCTAACATTTTTGTAACCCCTAGAAAACTTATCCGTTTTTTCTAAAACATTAAACCTAGTAAAAGTTACTATTGCTGGTTGATAAATAAATCTTTTTATGTTTGAGTTTTCAGTGTTTGAATAAATTGTGGCTAGTTACCTATGTTACCATCGGCGTGCGAGGGCGCCAGCGTGTTTATCAACGCCAGCGCCCACAGAGCCTGCCGCCACGACAGGCCGTACATTACATCTGTCAAAACAAAACAATAAATCAATGAAAACATTTTAAAATTGCTGAAAACGAATAGCCCGAGAGCTAGTGTCAAATTTTGGGCAGATGTTTGAGGCAAGCTGAAAACTTGGTACGTAGTTCAACCTGCAAACCTCCAAACTGCAAACCTGGCTGCTGAGTAGCGGGCCTTAACGGACCCCTTCATTTTTTTTTAAATTATGGTTGGAGGCCTCTAAAAACTGACCTGTCTTTTTGGGAATACTATTTATTTGTCGTAAATAATCTATACTTAATATTATAAAGCTGATGTTTGTGAGATTCCAGGGCGTAGTCGCTACTTACATTTCATACCTTACCAAATTACACTCAAAAGAAAGAAGAAAATAAAATTTAGACAAAATAAAATTTATAACAAGATAAATGGAGTCTTCCCTGAGGCGGTCCGCAGTCGGTCACATAATTTACCCGCCTACTTCCTCTAAATTTAGACGACCACTACTGGGTATAAACCTCCCTCAAGGCTTGTCACGACCACCCATCTTGATTTGTTTGCATTTAAGTGATTCGGGCAATCTTTTCGCACCATTATGATATTTTAGCTTCAATCGCGATAAATAAGTAACTTGAAGCAAAAGTTCTCATTCTTAAGTTAAATCAAACTGTATTCCCGATAGAAAGCCTTAAGCCAAATTAAATTTCAAATATTTTAAATTGTAATTAATACTAAACAACACCAATATATTTTATTAAAGTAAATAAACCTTAAATTTTAATATTCTGCTTACAAGACGTGAAACATCCGAATATTGCCTACTTAACAATTCACCCCTGTCCGAGATTTTGCGTGGGAAGATGAAACTGGCTCCACGTCGTGAACTTTAGAATTAACCCCCAGCGACTTGTTATTTATGGAGGCAGATTCAACAACCAATTCAAACAGGTCTTTCGAGGTCGTAAGGCGCAGAAAACTAGAAACTGTAGTAAAGATCTTTCTTATAAGTTTGGTTATGTGTTAAACGTTTAGTGCGAATCATTTTAGTCTCATGATACGTGTCGAACGTGTGTTACAGAAAAACAGAAACCCACTAGTTTCCAGTTATTTACGATGTGCCTCCTGACTCTCATTGCAAAGGTCCATGAGCGATACTAACCACTTACGATCACTCTTATTTGAATACCTACCGTGTGAAATTTAATATCCACATAATAATTGGTTTTGTTCTACTTTTCTACTTCCTTACTTAGAATTCAAATTTTGTTTAAGATCACCCATTCAGAAATATTATTTTTATATTTAACTCGAAGTCTTGTAAAAGTAGGCGATAGCTAACGGACAATTCCCCGGCATTTCAGACGTTCGTCAACTAGGGTATCTACTTACCATCAGGTGGGCCGTAAGCTAGTTTAGCTGTGTAAAACCTCCCAAAAACTACTTAGGTTCAACATTAAAGAGCGTCAAACAAAGTAATAGTACCTACAAGCACCACACCTCTGTTCTCCTTAGAAACCTCCATAACAGTTATTTCCAGTGCAAACTCGAGTAAAACTTTGCTGAACTAGTTTTATTACTGTGTACTTTATACATAGCCATACCGCAATAATGCTTAGCTCGGGAAAGTGGGTAGCCGACGCCGACGCCCGACTGCCAATCCTGTTTGTTTAGCGATGGAGTTTGCAAACCTAGACTCTTTCAATAGAGGGATTGGAAACTACTTAGATGGAATAATTCTTACTTTTTCATTACTTAAGTGGGCAGACGAGGCCAACAACTTCAAAGTCCAAGTGTTTGAAGTAGATATTCGAGGGAATCCGTAATTTAATGTAAAATTATAATTACTAGTAAATTGGCTCAGACAAAAATAAATTTTATGTCAATTTAATAATTTCTTATTCTTTACTTAACTAATCATTCTGTCTGCAAGTCAATACAAGAGCTAAGTGCACATTTTTTACGTTTATGTATTCAAAACTTCCACAAACAATAATTAAGAACTACCTACTTATTTAATTTAAACTCATTTGTATCCCTATTCTTAATATTCTAGATATTAAATTATGAATTGAGTAATGACGTGATGTCTGATCACGTCATTAGCACAACTCTCATCTCAAGAGGTTCTCTCGTGAAATATTGAGTTATAAAATATCCATTCCTTTTTTACGAAACACAAAAGCATATTTCGAGCGAATGTTCGTCAAGCTCATCTTCAAAACAAAAACTTACAAGAATAACAAAATGATTCTTTTGGAACACAATATAGAGATAGAACCCGACCTTTCATGACCGTTATTAAAATTGGTAAAAAGATAATTCTACTTTTGGAATATTCCACCCTTTGATCTGAGGATTAAATAAATAATGGCAATTCCAATTAAATTTAGAAAAGTACCTATTCGTTTCAGATACAAAAAGGTCGAGCGTGGGCGGCTGGTCGACGTACCTACTCGAACTTCGGAGAGAAAATCAAACTGTAACATCACTGCAGAAAATTGAAAACTTCTAGGTACTTGTGAACGTAGTGCAAAAATCGATCGACATGCCTCTAGTATTTCCAAAAAATCACCTTTAACTCTTATTGTAGACTCTATCAATAATATATTTATAAAAAGATAGTGACTTATTAATATTATAATGTGGTAACAACGTAAGGTTAGGTAAACAAGCATTCTAATTTTCCCATTGATACTTGTAATATTATTTTAAGAATTATGTTTGAGCTTTAATCAAATCGTAGGATTGTTTGTTTTAACATGTCAAACAACACTCAGAACCAACATACCTGACATTTATGGAAGTCGTTATAAAAGCTTTCAAAGCAGATATGCCGTTCCAGCATAATGACGTCGATGGCAGAACCACATTTCCCACCCGTTCATATGAAAGTGCCACCCCCACAAATGAAACTTTCGAGGGACGTATTGCTTCTATAAATAGACTCGAGGTACCTACTTCAGGCTATGTATGTTTGTAATCTACGTCACTACAATAAATTAATTTATAAATAGTTATTGGGCTCTTAACAATTAAACTGTTTAGTTACATGTTTGTAAATAGGATAACAATCACACCCAATCGACCAATTAATGTTCGCGTTTGATAAACAAATTTTCACAACACTTATAAAATTTAATGAGGTGTCGTGTAACAGGTTTCACGTTGTTCAGATATGGCGGCTGCTGAAATGTTTTTACGTGTACACAATTTGTTTTTTAACCCTAAATCTACAGCTACTTACCGTTTAGAGCCGTCGAAGGGGCCGGAACATATCCGCGTTATATTGGAAGCACTCGAGTTGCTCACAGTGGACACAGGTAGAAGCGTTTTGATGTGGGTTGCGAAGCCACCAGCTGTATGTCGTTGACGAGCGTGCGCACTACGCTCTATCGATCCTGCGCCCATCCATTCACGTGCTGCCACTTCGCCGCCTACATAACGACGCACAAATTCTATGTCAGACCTCGATCACCATAAGATAAAGTGATATTGGAAGTTTCCCAGAAGCTTTTACACTTGCACCACTCAGTTTCGACGTAGGACGTAATGATAATTACCTACACTTCACACTAAAAGTCTTACACAAATAACGAAATCGATACAGGTTCTTTATACAATTCTACGTTATACATATTTTTTCAGAAGCCTGTTATAATAATATGCGAGTATATCGGTTGTTTCTGACGGCGTTCAGCCTACGCTTTTTCATTATCGGTAACGTCCCTGCATTTTAATGAAGTTGTAACGATAACGCTAGAAATTTAACCGGGTCTCTGTCATTAGTATGAGTACAAACTCGTCGCTAAATTGCTCAGTTCGACGGTTAACGACCCTAGACCGCTATTTTCTTCTTCTTCAGAAAGCTATAAACTTACCCGTTGAGATACAGCGACTTTGGTTCTGGTACTTAAACTGTAAATGAAATGGTGAGACTAGCTTAAAATAATATTTTATTGATCATTTACTTTTTGTATTCAGAATAATTGATTTTACTAAGAGCATCATATTATTATGGTATTTTTCAGTTATTCCAATATTTATTTTACAGCGTTAAATCGATGTCATAAAGCGGATACCCTGGTTGCAATATAAAGTTTATGAATACTAGGTAGGTACTACGTAGGTAGCGGCCCCGCAATGTCTTGGCTGGCAATGCAGAGGTCCATGAGCGACTGTAACTGCTTACGATCAGGTGGGCCGTTAGCTCGTCTGCCTACGTGGCAATAAAAAAAAACCTGACTCAGCTCAGAAAACTAGACATCGTAAAATAAATATTGATACGCAGATACAGCTCATAAATAACGAATACTACGACGTTGATATTAAGTTTATGACTGAATAGTAAAGTATGGACGTGCCTGGATTTTGATATCTCAGCAATATTTGCTTAGGTCACAGATTCTGAGTCTTTTCATTTTGAGTAGGAGTAAAGTCTCGGATTCTCATCTACCACACTAGTGGAACATGTGGAAGTTGAACCGCACCAAACTTCTGACCGTTCATACTACTTCATACACCGTAATGAAGTCGTAATAATTTTAATATTTAATTTTATTGATTGAGGGTTTTACAAGACCTTATTCAATATTTTATTAAGCTCTAATCAATTATCTAAATACGAAGCTCCTACCTGCCTACACTCATCTATTTTCGGAATCTATTTGTGCAGGTCCCTTAAGAACGTATATTTTTGATCAATTTGATATCAACGAATTAATATTCTAGTGTGTTTAAGAAGTGTTTTATACATTTCTTCTTTAGGGAGTTCTTTAGGGATTGGGTCAGATCATAAAATAAATTACACTGCTTATTATAGACTACGACAAAATATTACATCGAAGATCAAAGAAAACAAAACAAAAGACACTTCCATTAATCATGTTTTATTTAGATTTAAATCAGTTATAAATTATATTAATTAACAGTATAGTCAGTACATACTAAATTTAGTAAAACTAAACATACTGATGTTACGAATCAAATAAAAACTTCTTAATCATATTTACAACATCAATTTTCAGTAATTGTACAGCCAAATTCGAAATGGAAAATTCAGATTCACCCGGAAATTTAAAAAATAAGTGTAGTAAGAACAAATACCTTCTTTAAAAAAAAGATTTAGTTTGAACTAGGGATGTAACGAATATTCGCGTTCGCGAAAATTCGCATGTTTTCACCAAACATGCGAATTTTCAATGCGAAGACAAGTTCCTCCTACTTCCCAAGTTGATCCAGTACAGGTAAAATATAGGTACCTATTTTGTAGTACCTATCCATTTTAATTTTTGGAAGATACAGTTAACTTGTCAGTAAAAAACCTTGGAACCTTTTGTTTGAAAGGTCAAAATTCAAAACTTTTCTTCTTCAAAAAATGCCAAAACTGAATATTCGCATTCGCGAATGTCCAAAAATCGACATTCGCAACATCCCTAGTTTGAACCTAAACTTTCTATTACTAATAGTTTTGCTTGGTCCTATTTAGGTTGTGTTGCTAATTGAATAGTACCCGCAAATATACAATTGTGATATTTGTTTTTCGTTTCTCATTTTTATTTAATTTACCATGTTTTCGACTAGACGACACAAATTGTAATGTTATTAATTGAATATAAAATTTCTGTGTACTAAAAATAATGTTGCATTATTTGTAATGTCGAGTATTAGTAGATTTTAGTTTTCTATTCTAAACAGGTACATAATGGTGAGGCACCATGCGACGTTTAATCGAGTATATTATTCGATATTATAGCACTGATAATGCTTATAATTTATGTATAGGTTAGTAATAGTAGTACGTTAGTAGAGGGTTTCGGATAACTTATAACAAACAGATTTTTATGTTATTAAGCTAATTCATAATGTTTTTTTAAGTTTTATTGCTTGTAACTTGTGCCAAATAAAAAAAAAATGTTTTAATAATTTGAAAATTGTTCATTAATGGGATTACTCTAGATGCATTACGTCATTTGTTCGGTAGTCTGTTTAAAGGTTGTGTTAATGTATCAGATATCAAACTCTACCTGTATTGTCCATTATTGCTTTGTTATTTTAAGAGACACTGTTAAAACAACAATTAAATAACTCTAGTAATTTCAAATGAGCAAACTCACAATGTCAGGTTCCACGTATACTAGTAATAAGTGACAAAACGCAATTTTACAGGAGATCCATTCAAATGTTCAAAATTTATGGTGTTTCGTCATTTTGTTGGTTGTACCAGTATTCGTAGGACCCAACGAGATATGAATATTGTCATTTCACATAACCTGAACTGGGATCGGCAACAAAATTGTTTTGTTTACTTTTACCAAGTCTGTGGCAGGAGCCAAAATTGAGCACAGTTCTAAAACTTGTATTGTTTACATTTTTAATCGTCTCATATTTTACGGAGATAATATATTTTGGTTGAAAAAGCAGTACAGCATCGTTTAAAAATAAAGACTTAAAAAAATATAAGGTTTAATTAAAAATCAAAATTAAAATTTATTGGGGTAAAATGTTTTTGAAACGTGGCTCAAACACGGTCGTGATTCTGAACGAAGTCCCCAGTTTCGCAATCTGGCGAAAAGTGACGTTCCCAGTTGAGTGGCTATTATATCTGGCTTACTTCAAGCTTTGGTGCGACACTATTCTCTCTATGTTTGTTAGTTTCAAAATTTATACAATATTATCCAGCATTTTAATTCACACAATAATATTGTTTACATAAATATAATGCATATAGACGATATGTAATATTGGCATAGTGAGTTATCTTTATTTTCATTTCAACGATTTTTTACCAATTAATATTTTAATAAATACGTTAAGCATTATTACAATAACATCAAGTATGCACTTGCAGGACAAGTTTAACCGATGACAAAATGGTATTTTTTTTTATATCAAGAGTATTTTTACTAAATAACATACTAAACAATAATTTATATCGTCAGTAATTTTAGAACTAATGAGTACAAATTAAATATTAAATTTGTCTAACATAACACTTACATTGTTTAGATTCTTAAAACATTTACAGAACATACGTAACTTTTTAGATTAATTTAATTCAAAATATGTTGCAAATTATTATATATTGTATTCATCATTTTAAAGAATTTAATAGGTCTCCAAAAAAAAAACTTGTAATGTTAGGACTCCAAACAAGATAGATCAATTTCCATGTATTTTTCATCAGTTTAGTAATATCTCCTAACATTTTTAATCAAATAATTATGGATCAAAATCATTTTAGTACTTATGCCCAAACATAGTACTTTAAATAAACCACACATTTTATACTTTCACATTATTATCATAGAATCATTACATCTGGAATCAAAATCATGAACAACAGAATGAAGCCAATTTAAAGCGCACCGATCGCGCGTAATAACACGATATTTTGAATCAACATCAGAAATAACAAAGTTGTAGGCGCGTATGAAGAATGACTTAAACAAGAGTGACAATTATTATGGTTACTATAGCAGAGTTGACTGGGTGATGACAAGGGAAACCAACCTATTCAACGACATTCACCGTGCGGGTAGTTGGAAGTGGAGACTTGCTATAAATACAGGCGTTGGCCGCTGTTATGGGGGATTCGTGTTTGAACTGTCGAGGCGAGCGGACCTCTCGGACGTGGAAGTAATAAACCGTTGGAGTTCGTTCTTTTGAAGCTTTTATTCAGGAGTATGGATCGTCGGGTGTTCCAGTGGACGTTGTGACGTCATTCCTGACAAACCAAATGAGGATCGACTACTTGCAGCGTCATTACATCTCAACACACCATTATTGCGCTTTCACGGATGATCGAGTGTTCGAGTGGACATTGTGGCTTCATTCCTGACAGACCAAGTGGGGATCGACTGATTGCAGCGTCATTGCACCTCACAACACACACTATTGTTACCCGGTGCGGTTACAAAGTTAAATTTTAAAGAAGTTATGTGTATGTAATATTTTATTAGTGTGTTAAACGAATTAAGTGTCATCGGTACACTAACGCCAGAATATTGTGTAGTTACGCGCGATCGGTGCACTTTAAATTGGCTTCATTCTGTTGTTCATGATGTTGATTCCAGATGTAATAATTTTATGATTATTATAGAAAAAAACACAAGGAACTTTGTAAAATGCCTTATAGGTTGTATTGATGTTGTATTAAGAAAAATAATATTGTTTCAGCTTCATGTTAATGCTTAGAGCAATATCAGGAAGGCATTCTTTTATTCAGTCTTTTCATATCATCTCATTATTATTAGTAGGAATCTACATTTGCGTTATTATCAATAAGAAATAATTATAAAACGAATTTATTTCTTTAATTATGGCTAACATTGAATTAAATCAAAGTATTGAAATTGTTTTCATGCATTTTTAACGGGTTCTTACCACGATATTTAATTAATTGAGTTGTCTCGATATTTCAACGTTGTTGCAAACGTCATGATCACGAGAAGACTGGATACTGCGGGTCGATTTACGAGCAAACAAATCTGTCTACCCTCTTTCTCGTTCGCTTTTGGGTCGCACCACTGGAACTCGAACTCACTTCTCGACACACCACACTCACTGTTAAAAATGCATGAAAGTATTATAGAAAGCCGCGAGTGTCTGAATAAGTTTATTGAAATTGTTTTTTGTTCTCTTTTCATTTATTATTTTGTGATGTGTGCATAGACCCTATCAAACTACAGACACTTTAGGAATACTTTACAATTATTCAATTCACAGTTTGCATAAAAACAATTAAGTGATAAAATTAAATTGATATTGTGATGAATAAAAAATTATTATACAGGACGACTGGTATATATTGAATATCCTGAAGAAATATTTTTTGTTTAGATTTTTTTTATTCATGGTCACCCAGCTTCATAATCGCAGAATCGATTCTGAATCGATAAGAGTCGGAAAAATATAATCGTTTCGATAACAATTATTTGGGCGTTTTAACACATCGGAAGCTGAACGAAACAAGTCTTAGGGAAGTTGTTGTTTTCAAGACGATCATGAATCACTTTGTATGGTTATTACGGTTATCTATGGCACCATAATTTGTCAATGTAAAAAAAATCCGAGAAAATCGTTTTGCTGAAATTACAGTTGCTTAATCGATTCGTTCGGTTCTGATGTGAACTTTCAAAACGCGATTTAAATTTATCGGAACGCTGAAAATCTTTCATAAATGCAACCTTGCTATTATTTTATGCATCAAACGTTCCTTCAATATATCAAATGAAGTCATCCTGTATCTGTTGATGTGTTGTTTGCCTGTATATCCAGTATTAGTAGATGTTATTTGTGTTGGTTGGGACAGGGCGGCGCGGGTCGGTGCGGTCGCGGCGTCGCTTCATACACTTCATCATACAAGCACGCGTTCCCATACATCCTCTGACTTCCATACACGTTCTGTTCCCCGATTTCGCTGTAAAAGTTACTGGCCGTGTCATTGACCTCGTCGTACAACCGAGACGTGGAAGGCGTATTCGATGTCGCACTCGCTCCGTAATCATTCGAATAATCGACGTTCTGATATTTGAAAGCGGAATAGTTTTTGGAGTTCTCCATGTTGTCGCTGAAATTTTTAAGTTTCTCCGTTTCGTCTTCGTATTTTGGTACGTATATGTTTTTCTCGTATCCGTTTGTCGTGTTTGCTTTCGCGGGAGAAGACAGCTTTGTGTAGTAATCCTTAGTCTCCAATATGAACTGTTGTTGAACGGGATTTATATCGTAATTGTTGTAGATCGGTATGTCTTTGTATCGATGTTCAGTAGCGTTGTTTGCCGTCGACGTACTCGGCTGATTCCCGTACGTATTCGCGTAGATATCATTTTTAGATCTGAGATTCAATGATTCCGATATTCTGTCGTCCAGCGACATTTCTGAGAATGTTGTAGACAACTGAGGTTCAGTTCTCCGTTCCGTCAGAGCGTTGTGATTCTCGTACGTAGAATTCTGCGGTAACGATTGATTCAAGCTTAAATTAGAACTATTTAGACTTATATTTGCAGTCACATTATTGTATAAATTAGGATTTTGAGTAGCGTAATTATTCGAGGTCGCGTTTTGTATCGCGTAATTATTTGAGTATATTTGAGATTCGTTGTGTTGCGGACGAGTCGAAGGTTCACTTAAGTCTATGTCGTAGTTTGGCCGAGTATGGACGGTGTTTGTCGAATGTGTTGGCCCATTTGTGGACGGTTGTGTTGGCCAGTATGGCACCTCGAAGGGATCCTCGGACCACTGGCTGCTGGATACACTCATGGTAGAAGACATGGCGAGGTTGTCCAATGACTTGGCTCCGTACATGCTAGATTGTCCGTTGGTGGCATACACGGAGAATGTTGGTAAGCTCTCAGTACTTTGCTGTCCCCACTGAGTTTCGTCACCTGAAACGACCATATCCTGTTTATATCATTCATCGTTAACGTGATACGGTAAACATATCAAAAATTGACAGTAAGATAATGAATGTTTGCGCAAATCTCATGCATTATCACACGTCTCAATTTGATATTGAGATAAAAGACAGGAAAACATTGTCTGATGATGATAAGTCGTTCAAGATCAATATCCAGAGTTCAACGACCTGGCATTGAAATTGTTGTTACAGTGGTTTACACGATTGATTAGTTTCAACTGTATCTAAGAACTTATATCAAATCTTTAAATGACACTTCTATGTGAGTCATCAGATTTACTTTTACTTGTGAGTGACAGTAGAATTCATGATTTTATAATAACATCTAATATTTCATTAACTAATAAACAGTTGATTTATGAATATAATAGAAAATAATTATCAACATTTCAGATCACAGTGAAGCTCTGCTCTCTCTTCCACCAAAGTATTAAAGGTAAGTTTATGTAAAAAAACAAAGAATGAAATTGTAAAAATATTCGATAAAATATCTTCCAACTTAATTATTACTACAGCAATGAATAAAGTATTGGAACGAAGTTCCTTATCGCGCGTTATCGAAAGGGGGCTAGACGGAAATTCTTATGAAAAAGTTGTCACGACACTTTTTTTGTTTTAGATGATTGTCGCTAGATGGCGCTGTGATTAAAATCTTTTAAAACAATTCCTTATTTTGTTTTATATGATTAATGCTAGATGGCGCTGTGATAAAATTTTATTACAATTCCCTCACTAATTAATCGAAAGGAACTTCGTTCCATCCGGGTGTCCCTTGACACCTCCCAAGTTTTTATTATTTATACTAGGTGACCCGCGCAACTTCGTCTGCGTTACAAAGGGGTTCAAAAATTGTAGCCTATGTGTTATTCTGATGTATTAGCTATATTGCGGTAAAGTTTCATTCAAATTCATTCAGTAGTTTTTACATGAAAGAGTAACAAACAAACATACATACATACATACATCCATACATCCATACTTACAAACTTTCGCCTTTATAATATTATTATGATTTCTTACCTAGTTCAGGTACATCTATTGGTTGATCGATTATCGAAACGTTATTAGTGTTGGCCGCTTTCTTAGGTGTACTTTGTTTGGTTGTAGGCGGTAAATCCAAATCTATCAGCAAATCTTCTTTTACTGAAAATTTTAAAATTGCTTTTAAATAATTGATATATCCCAAAAATTATTTTGAGAACGGAAGGTCGGAGACTCATTGAAAATAGCAAGTAGAACCTTTATTTTGGCTCCATAAGATTACATCCACATTCACGCAACTTAACACATTCAGGTTTTTTACGAATGCATATATTAAAAAAATAAAAATAGGTAAATAAACTTTTTTACGTTAAACGGTTTTATGTTTATCTTAAGCATTGCAATGAATGTTTAACATAAAACCGTTTAACTTAAAAAAGTTTTTTTACCTATTTTTATTTTCTAGTTTTTAGTTTGATAAAAAATTGTTATCAGCTATTTGGTAGCAGCGGCCATTTTGGATATCAATTTTTTATAGTATATTGTATTCTGCTTGTTGAACCCTTTCATTTGATTCCCATATTGATGGGATTGATAAAACCTACGTTATCCGCCATTTTGTAGCGGCAGCCCTCTTGAATTTATAATGATAATGAATAAACATAATTGTATTGTAACCAAAATCCAAAGTGTATACAAAATTTCAGATTAATCGGTTGACAGGAAGAGGGTGATATTCGATTTACTAAATTTGACCCAAGAATAAAACAAACGGGGTGAGCTAAATAAAACCGTTTAAAAACATCTACACCATGCTTCTAATATTCGTTACATCCCTAATAATCTACATGATGCATATGAATAAATTCAATTTAAAATCATAATTACCTTGATTTAAACTTTTAGAATAGGCGTCTCTTGTGGCTCTCTGTAAACCAGACTTCAGAGTGCGGTCGTTAACAAGTTTATTGTAATTAAACTGTTTGCTGCCAGGGTTCCCGGCCCGGGTCGTAGTTGGTTGTGTAGATTCTATCGTTTTTCTTTTGTTTAATGACGCAGACGATTCGTGAGATACTCCATTTGACAATGATGAGTTTAGAGATGATTTGCCTAAAATAAATAAAAAAATCTAATGTTTATGTGACATAATGTATTTTTGCAGTGTGAATTACCCTGTGTAGGTCAATACGGAGACTAAACTGTAATAAATTAGATACAAAGGAAGGTCATGTGCTACCTATGAAACTAATGTACAAGGTGGAGATATTATGTACCTTCTCCTAGACAAAGTGAGGTGAATGTCTTGTCACTCTTATCGAAATACAACTTTAGACCACTTTTGTTTTTGAAATAAATTTAATTTTTTTTCAATATTGTTTTTCGTATGGTAGCCAGTATGTTTTTTTTTTCTATTTTTTGAATGCGTGGTAATCGCCGGACATACTCTCTCTTTTAGTTGGAACAGATCCTCTAGGCTCTAAAATCTGTAACGGCTAAGGCCCCGCCGGCCCCGGCTGAGGTCAGAACTCACCGCGAGATTATGCGACGCCCCAGCCGGTTATACTAGTCAAATTAGACCATATTTGATGATATTAAAAAAAAGAGGTAACTCAACTAAGGCTTGAAGAAGGTTACATATCGACCCTGTATCTAAATACAGATAATTCTATTGAGTTTTCCTTAAGAATTCAGAGTTTTTGCGATATATTTGTATTGTGTTACTTGCATTAACATACAATAACGATACAGTCCTTTCGCACACTCATGTGCGGATGTTTTATAATTTCCACATGTGTATAACAAGATTAGTCACAGTTAGTCGATAAGTAACTTAGGATCATATTAGCAACTATTATAAATGTTGTCGATAAGTACCTTGTACGGCCTTAGCTCTGAATAGATTGCACAATACTTGCGTAGTTGAAATAAGCAGGTAAATATTTATTGTAACATTAAATTATCATAGTTGTAGTGTTATTCGAGTATTAGATAGCCTATTTTTATTATATTAAATCAGGCTATAAATCGTCGCCTCAGTGCTTGTTTGGCCAATCTGACATTGTTTACGAAAATTACTTTTTAATGCAGTATTATCTAATATATAAAATTCTCGTGTCACGGTGTTCGAACTTGAACTCCTCCGAAACGGCTTGACCGATTTTGTTGAAATTTTTTGTGCTTATCCGGTATCTATGAGAATCGGCCAACATCTATTTTTCATCCCCCTAAATGTTAGGGGTAGTCCACCCCTAATTTTTTTTTTATTTTTTCGACGCAGACGAAGTTGCGTGGGGCAGCTAGTAAAGAATAAAATTTCCATCCGACTGGTAAAATATTTTATTAAAATATTCAATTCTAAAATAATAAAAATCTCATTTAATTTTTTTTCTCAACACGACAGAAATTTCTTATCGAAAATTCCGTGCAAACAATGCTATCTCCTGTAAAATTTGTTCGAGTGCAGATTGGCCAAACAAGCACTGAGGCGACGAAATGTTGTGTTATATTAATATGAATACCTGACATGTCTAAAAAGTATTACTAAAAAATTTAGTTTATTTTTCATTTCATATGATGCAAAAAATGCACAGATCAGCGCAGTATTATAACAAAATACTTCATCAAAAAAATCTAGACGCAATTTATATTATAACTGTATGAATCGGTCATTGCATGTTTTACGAAAAAAAAACCAATCGATTATTCAACGTCAGTCCCCCAGAGTTCATTACACCAGACAGCATACATTTCCCGCGAATCCAATAATACAAGTATCTCATGCACTTTCATATAGATATGAATGCCGTTACTTTCAGAGGAAGCACATTAAATAGTATCAGACCGCGCTATAAATAGGCCATCTCGATCCAAAGCTATAAAAATAGATGAACCATTGCGAATGAAACGACAGGACGCATTGGGGCGCGTCTAATTGTATCACCGTACGCATATTCTAAACATACATCCTAAATATAGAATTGGTTCTAAGATGGATTATTTTATTTTATTTCCACTCAATGACCTTAGTAAGGAAAATTAAGTGGGTAATAGTAGATCTTAGGAGTCATCATAACCAAATCGATGAACAAGCCTACAAGGGCATAAAAAAGTTAAATATTGAGCTTAAAATTTGATACACAAACATACATTAATGACAATCTGTTTTTTTAACACCTAAAACTAACGCCTTTTAGTATACGACACACGAAAAAAAATTTAGTAAACTGACAATTAAATACATCGTGTTCAATTTCACAAGAACAAAAAACAAAAGATAACCTCTTTCAATATTTCGACATTCGCAAATTTCATAACTGAAGGTCAATAATATAATGATTACGCACGACCATCGTCGACGCGTTTTACTTTCGTCGTGAAAAGTAAAAGTACACACAAATATGTACAAGCGTTCATTGTAACGTTACTATTACAGCCGTTGTAAACTTAATATGAATTTACTACGTGTTTATGTGAATAATGATTTGCGGTACAATTAACAAGTTTGGAGTAAAAGTTTTCAAATGACGTTTCTTCATTTTATTTTTTAAACGAATCACTGTGTTAGTATTTTGACTTCTTAAAAGGAAGGGATTTTTAATTTGTTCGTAGATTACCATTGTGTCGACTAGCATAATAAATGTAAATAATAAAGTCAAAGGAAACAAAACATGTTACAATTTCATTTTTTTGAAATTCGTTAGATATTAAGTAAAATAAGAAGTAAATTTATTTGTATGTTCAAATAACAGACGAAACTACGACGATCCTGATTAAAACCATAAAATGTAAAATATTTTTGTTCATATACAAGTACAATATTATTTTTAATGATATTGGTACCATTGGTATGAGGAAGTTTGATAATTCCATCAGTAATTGACCATTTATTAGTACCTATTTGATAAAATAGTCCGATATAATAATTATAATATAATATTTAGAGTTATATTACAAATTTGAACTGAACTAAAATAACAAGTTTTTTTTGCCATGTAGGCAGGCGAGTTGTCTAATTTGATCAATTTCGTAAAGATTCTTGATTCAGTAAAATAATAATAATTCATTATTCAGTAAAAGATTTACAATATTTACTTACAATGTATAGTACTTTAGAAAAAAAAAGTTAAATGGTTTTAATTTGTATAGTTATATATTTTTATTTTACTTACTCGTTAAAGACGGCGATAATGTTTGTGATTTCTTTAAAGCTGAATGATTGTTTCTGAGTTTAACTGAAGACAAAATATTGCTGAAAAAAACATTCGTTTAATTACTAATTTTGAATAATAATCACCGAGAGTTTCATAAATAAACCGACAGAAATATACAGACTTTTACAAATATTTACATTCAGTTCATTAAATAAAACAAAAATAATTTTAGGAGGTGACTTAGTATTTTTTTTTATATTTACTTTTACTGTAATTTAATCTCTTGAGTATATTTCTCACAAAATTTAATCAACAAGAATATTTGGACGTATGCATAAGAAAAAAAATACTATTAGTACTATTACCATAAATAGACAAAAAATTACAAAATCAACGAATAAAAACATACAGATCGTAAACGTACCTCGGAAACAATCCGACTTCCAACGACCTCTGGTTCTGTCCCTTCCACCAGTGCAACTCGGGTCGCTTGTCTATCAGTATAATGGGATCGCCTGCATCCACGCTCATCTGACCCTGCTTCCTGTAGCTAAATCAACATAAACACTGTTATCCTCCTAATTTAGAACTTTAATAGTATTTTAAATGCTAAGTTTTTAGGTATATTTTTAGAGGACAGGGGCCGTTGACTTTATAGAAAAAAGAAGTCGAAAAAATAATCGAGTTTATTTATTGCAAAAGCATCAACCAAAACTCTTGATAAAATTTCTTTTTTACTTTATTTTTCGAACTTCTCTATCTTTAATACATTGTTGACACAATTTACATATATTTTTTAATAACTTAATATTTCTTCATTAACCCAAATTAAACAATTAAATGACTCGAAATACTTTGTAATTACGAGTATGAAACCAAAAAGAAAGAATTCCTATTCAACACGCGCCTTTCTATTAACCCGTGAGAAACTCATTGTTCTTTTAATAATAATTGTAAAGTACTGGGTTGGAAAACTTTCGAGTGCTTCGAATAATTAGTACCACTAAATAGTATTCAAAATAGCGAGCTTAGCGAGAAGGCAAGTCGAAACTCATGTTTTCCTACTCCTTCTATTATCTTCTGATTAAATTCGTTGCGGGGCCCAAGACAAATTAGCTTTCCCTCGGGTTCCTGGGCTTCACTGCTCAGAGTCATTACGATGGTCGCCGCTGTGGATCCTGGCTACACAGGAGTTACAGTGGTGGGAGTGAGAGGTGGGCAAATACCCGATAGTATTTAAAATATAAATCGGTTACTGCCATATTTGCGCAAGTGTAATTTATTTATTTTAGGAATCATTGGGATATTGAATTAATTATAGGTACTTAAATTACAAATGTGACGCTAACGTTTGCCTACCCTTTATCTAACACATTACTAAATAATTACCTCAATCAGCGAACAAAAGTTTGTTTTTTACCCTGTACCACCCTGCCCAAGGTCTCCTTCGAAGAGGGATTAGGCATAGTCCACCACGCTTCCCCAGTGCGGATTGGGGACTTCACACATGTTCAAAGGATTTTTAGAAAATATTTTGCTTTTTACCCAAATATAAAAAATTCTATGGTTATTGCTGTATCTGATTTTTTTCGCGACAAGCACACCGTTAAATGTGACATCATGTAGTAGTTATTATATAAACTATGCATATATGTGTTAGTAGGTTTGTGCTGTCGCTGAATCACGGCCAAATTACCTACGTAAGGATGTTTTTCGCGATTAAAACCCCAACCCTCGCGCGACGCTTACGTAAAAAATAGATTAACCAAACCCCATTACATCATAATATTTATTACTTAAAGGTGTTGTAATAATTTAGTTTACATATTGTACAGGGATAAAGTTCTATTATGGTTTCGTCATAATTTTATTGTAGACTAGCTGGCCCACACAACTTCGTCTGCGTCACATAAGGAAATTTTCTCACTGTTTAAACCTTCCCTGAACTTCTACGAATATTTCAAGATTAAAATAAGCCAAATCGGTTCAGTCGTTCTCGAGTTTTAGCGAGACTAACGAACAGCAATTCATTTTTATATATAAGAAGAAGAATATAGTCAAAATTAAACAAATGGTCATTATAAATGTATTTAAATAAGGGCTATGTGAAATATTATTAATTATACTATCATTTAGAAAACTCACGAACCTATGATTTTCCATTTTTAAATATCGCAATTTTTTTGATGTTGTAGTTGGTTACGTCTCAAAACAATATATTTCTACTCACCTTAACGCAGCTATAGAAGTTTCGAATTTGTTTGTCTCCATATATCTGAGGATACCGGCGAATGTTGGTCTCTCTTTAGGGTTGAGATCCCAACATTGCATCATGAGCATATAGACGTCAGGTGGACAGGCATTCGGTGCTGATAGGCGCTGACCTTCGCGCATTATTAGCCTGAGTATCTCGGAGCCGTTTAGACCTAATGGACAATAATACGGTTTATTGTATGTGTGTGTGTGAGTGTGTGTGTGTGTGAGTGTGTGTGTGTGTGTAAATGTATTGTTTCTTTCTTCTTTCTATTGTAGGTAAAAGTAGTGTCTACCATATAGGTATCTAAGGAAAGCCTATTTATAGTGATGGAAATCTAAATTGCAGTTATAGTACAGTAGTTACAGACTGAATGAATTTAGTTCAAAATAAAACACCGCAGATAAAAGTACAAAATCAAATACAAGAAATGGCATAAGTATTCTGCTGAAATTGAAAATATTATCACTTTGCTAATCTTAAAAATTTCATCAATGTCACGAGTAAATATTTACACAATGGCAGGTGTGGACGGGGAGTGATAAAGGTTTGTTGACAAAACCAGTCAATGGTATGTCTCATGGAAATTTAAATAAAATTCGATAACAGTTTAAATTTTATATTATTATTCAAACGATTAACTTATATATGTATGTACACACTCTATTAAATTCTGTATTAAAAATTTGCGATGTTCCCACTCGGCGACTTTTGAATAGACGAAATATTTTGCCCGATCCAATTTATTGCTAAACGCCCATTTTTCAAAGGCTTAAAATGTAGCGCTACTAGTGTAATTTGAATATCAAGTTATTTGAGCCTTAAGTGTGTAGGATACACTTTATTAAATATGGCAAAGTAGAACCAACGCGTGATATAGGGGTCCAGGGGTCCGTATGAAAGAGGTTTAGTAGGATATTGAAAGGTAATTTTGAGAGAATGCTATTGTTTATGAATTCATCAGGGATTTTCTAAAATATAATTTTATTAAAACATAATATGAAACTAAACAAAAAAATCAATATCTTACCTATCCATGGTTCTTCTCCAAAAGTGAACATTTCCCACAAAGCCACAGCAAACATCCAGACATCAGATGCGTGGCTGAACTGCCTCGTTCGAAGCGATTCAGGGGCGCACCAAGGAAACGGAACACGCCTTCTTTCACTCATAACATAGCAGTCGTCAGCGTCAGGAAGAGCACGCATCAGACCAAAATCACCAATTTTAACCTAATAAAAAGTTTTGTTGATGGATTTGTTGTTTCAATTCATGTGTGGGAGAATGTAGTTTGTGAGGATGCCAACCCTAATTTTTTTTTAGTAGCTATGATCCACTTAATGGAGTGTTCAATGTGGTTCAGGAGCCTTTGCAATGTCAAGGCATTGAAGGACCCACCACTCATTGTACCCTAATTAGCTTTGATTAATAAGAACACTGAAGTAAATGACATAACAAGTATAATTTAAATTAAAACAAAAATATTTGAATGGGTTTCTAATTTACAGTAAATCAAAAATAAGTAATGTGCCAAAAAAATAAACTTGACATTGGCATTTTTATATTATGATTCGTTATGTTTACAGTTTTGTTTAACAATATTATCTATCTAGGAACAAGCTAGATCTACTACAAGCTATGATTTCATTATTTACTCACCAATTCTAATGTTGACAATAATATATTTCTACAAGCTAAATCACGATGTAGGAATCTTTGTTTCTCTAAATGTGCCATACCAGCTGCAACTTGGGTAGACCACTTCGAAATATAATTCAACGATACTTTTCCATTTTGAGCTCTAATGTAATCTAATAAAGCACCCATTGGAGCTAGTTCACACACCATCATCAGAGGATGGAAGACTACTCCATGCAATTTAATTAAATTAACATGTTTCAAGCTGTGCATTGCCTCTACTTCCCTTCGAAAATCATCATAGATTCCTGGTTGGGCAAACGCATCAGCTTTCAAAACTTTTACAGCTACTGGCACGGTTTGGGCTTGATCCGGGATTTTCCATTCTCCCTTTTTAACTACACCAAATGATCCATTTCCTAGTTCATTGTGTAGCCTGTAAAAAAATTATTAATATGACATTTGTAGATGACTTAATTTGCAAAACAACAATCTAGCAAAATAATCTAGCAAAATAAATTTTGAAATATAATTTATTTTGCTAGATTATTTTATTACTGTACTATAGTTTAAATAAGATGTATAATTGTTTATACTAACACTATATCCTTCTCAAGTATTATGCATGTTGTCCTTGGTTCGGTTTGTGTAGTTGGTTTCGCAATATCTGTTTTCTCTTTCGAACCAGAACTTGAAGTGCCAAACAATTTGTTCCAAAATTTTCTGTTCCATAATTGCAACTTTTTTTTCCGTACAGCATCCAGCAGTCTGCGCACACCTGGTTTACTGATGCCTATCCTTTCTAGATCTTCAGTATGCACATAGTCAAAGTGAGCTAATCTGGTGATCTAAAAATAACTTGAACCTATTAATCTGATAACAAACTAGATCAGAATCTTCTCTTAAGTATTAAATTAAGGAAGAGTTCATGTTTTGTTTATAAAATCATCGTGATAAGTTAATTATGTAAATAACTTGTTTACCTGTAATTGATCTCTGATTGGTACATAAAACTGTTCAAGTTGCACATGTTGCAAGATATCGCAGAGCCAATCCGTGCCCGACTCCATCTCTTTTATTGTTATTTTATCAATTTAGAAATAACACTCAAAATTAATAGCATCTCGAGTTCAGGAAATGCAAGTTACAGGATGCGAAATTAACGCACTCATACTTCACAAAGAAATTCACAATTGAATTTGCACTATTTAATTATAATAACTTTTCATAATAACTACAATACAATATATTACTTTTTGCGAAATATTTTGAATTAATTATTTCCTGAGCGTAAAAAAATCAAACCTTCTCGGAAACTAAAAACGTACGCTTATTTACCCGTACTTGGCATTGACAATTTGCAATGGTTTGCCAGTTTTGACTTTTGAAGTTTTGGCAGTTTCAGAAACGTCACGTGTCAATTATAAAGGTCAGCGCATACAGAGATTTGCCACAATGAGCCGCACCCACAGGGCGTATGAAGTCCTACTTATGTACAAGATGTAGTACAGATTTTTAAAGATAATTTTATTAATTAACAAAATCTGGATTTACTACAACCGGTGCATTAATGTATGTCTGTTTACAAACTTAGGAGCGTGCACCCTTAGGCGAGTTTGTAACCCAATACATCGATCGTCTAAATCTGCGCCATACACATTTTATAGAAACTAACGCACACTTACGCAATACAATTCATAAAAAAGGGTGTATTGGATTCACAAAAAAAACATCGTGATGAGTTGCGTTGAGGCCTGCGAGAGTGTGTGCACTCCTTCAAATGTACTATGTAAATGTGAACGTATTTTAAAAATCTAAAAAAATTAATTCGACTTTTGAATTTTATCAAAAATGGACAACCTCTCAGACGGAAGTTCTTCTGAATTAAAAACCGTTGATTTTGAATGCGTACCAGTTAACTCGATATCGGAGAAATACCTACTTATTCCAAACAATTGCGAAGTAAGTTTTGATAACAGACCGAGACAGTAAAATTGTTGACCTCAACAGTTTTCCTATCGCTCGATTCCATTTCACATTTTATTTCTTTGCATTATTTCGGTATTAATTTCACTCCTATTGCGTATTGGTTATGTGGGAGAGTCGAACCGCACTACAACCTATAACCTCTCAATCAGCGTCCAAACCCTAGCTGAGGCAAAATCCCAGCACGGGGTTATACGAGGAGCTGCGACACGTTACGCACTACGGAGAAACCGGTGACCACCGACGACACAGCCATCGGCTATCCGAAGCCCGCGATGCTCGGGGCCGCGAGACACTCTTCCACGGAATAACTTGATGAATCAGATCTAGCGTGGGTCTTTCCATTACCCCATTGGTTTGATGCGAGGGGCGGTTTAGGAGCGAGTAGATACTTACTGCAGTATGTGGTAGTAGTAGTAGTAGCTACATACGCTTTTAACGTAGGCAGAAATAACTTATTTTAACCTTATTATAGAAAATATTGACCTATCGGATATCTTTGTTGTACGTATTGGACAACATAGACAGAGTATTCAAAGCATCCATTACATCAACGCCTGTAAATCCTAACGAGAGCGCTGAAGTAAAAATAGTGTTTAAAGCCACAAATCCTGGTCAGTCTTACACGGAGTACTTCTTGATTGACGACACAGCTGGTAATACGTACAGGTTAACCGTATCTGGAAAATGCTTCGGTAAGATTGCGTAACTAAAGTAAAATAAAGTAATTTTTGGGTACCTACTATAAAAACTTGCGAAAACTTATTTAGTGAAAATTATATGCCTTAACTTTAAGTATCTCTCATTTCGTTGTTAAAAAAACGTAATCTTTATATTAATTTTAAGGTCCAAAAATAAGAATAGATAAGCGGAAAATATATTTTAGTGTGTGTAAAACAGAAAAAGAGGAACGAAAGGAGATTATTAACATCATAAACGAGTCAGCCTTAGAAACTACATACCAATGGTTCTTGCCAACATACGGCCAAGGAAATTTTCAAGTATGAATGATGTTACGTTAGGTTTATTAGCACCTTTTAAAATTAGGGGTTATTAAATCTTCATAAATTTTAGATTTCGACGGGGTGTTGCGGTCTTGTGAGACCATTTGAAACAATTCCTATAACTATAATATTTAACGGAAATGCTTTAGGAATCTATAATGCGGAGTTGGTTTGTCTGGTGCTAAACCAGGTAAAGTGTCTGTATTTTCTTTTTCTTTAAGCGTTTCTAGAAATTTCCTTATTCACAATTCATATTTTCTAGGAACCAATATTCGTAAGAGTTCTAGCATCTGTTACGTTACCGGGAAATCCGTTGCTAAATATAAATGATCATGTTTTTGAAAAAAAATGGAGTAAGATTCCACGATCAGCTCATTACATGGAAAATAGTTTGCGAAGATTATCACTCATACCTGCAGCATCTGTGTTTGATAAATTCCTCAATTTCGGCACGGGAAGTGTTAAAAACGTAACTAAGAACATTTCTCAAACAATATGCGTCACTAATCATGAGCTAGAAGATGGTTTTATCCAGTGGATGCCAGGTGCAAAAAAACTGATATTTTATGAATAATACCTTGATGCGTGATGGTTCCATATTCACGTTTTGTTGTGCTTATTCCAGATCCTGACAACATATTCTTGATTGATCCTGTAGCATGTGAAATACCTCCCAATGAGTCTAGATTGTTTACTATACGATTCAGGTTTCAGTTTACAAATTGATGTGTTTATAAAATTGTTGACTTCAAAACACTGAAATGTCTTTGTCTTGTAGACCGAACGTGGAAGATGATGTTTATAGTTTTCTCTTGTGTGGTGACTATCAATCTAAGAAATACGACAATGAAAATGATGAATTAAAACTGAAACATACGTGGTTCAGGATACCGTGTATAGCAAATACTTGGGACCCTTGCACGGAATGGATCACTGAATGGGAGTGTCCAGTTGAAGTATGAATCCTACATTACTTTACAATCTATATTTAGAAAATTCAAAAAATCACGTAGGTGTACGTCTTTGTTTAGGTAGTATTACCACCAACAGTTCCAGGAAGAACAACTTTTGCAAACTTCATGTTAGTAAACAAACAGGAGGTTCCTATGCAATTTGTATTTCAATCTCCGGATCTATCGTAAGTGAACTTTGTATTATGATCTAAGACGATATAGTAGATCCTACAAAATTAAATAGTATTGTGAAGATTAATTGAATGTGGTGTTAAATTTTCAGGAACTTTGCCTTGTTACCGATGTGTGGTGTAGTACAGGGCAGAGGTTGGCAAATCGTAACCGTAGCTCTAGAGCCCAAGTCTTGCGGGAATTATATCGAAGCTTGGGATTTAGTTGTTAATAAAACGCAAAAGGTGATCATTTCTGTACATCAATTTAGGTATATGACAAGATATAAGAACCTAGTAATCTTAGGCGTCATCAAATAATGAGTGAGTCATAACAGGGCACTATGAACTCGTCTGGTTTTAATTATTCAATGGAGTTTATGAAAATCGTGACTTGACTATTATCGTCCACTTTGAAAGATAAAGGCGATGGCTCAAGTGTCACGAGTTAAGAGCAGTTTTACGACAATCCTAATGATTCAAATCTCCATTTTAATATTCTAGGCACCTAGCAACAATTTATGGACCTATTAACTATCTAATGGAATTAAAGATTTTCTATAATATAGCTCTGTTCTTAGCTGTTCCTAATAAATACTTGGTAATTTGATATTTTAGGCACGTTTAAGTCTGCGTGGGAATGCGGAATATAGCGAGGTTGAGCTTATGTCTCACGGTTATAATCCTTCAACTCATGCTATGTACGAGTTTCCTCCCACTATAACAGGATGTACTAATTATTGCACGGCGTATTTACACAATCTTACGAGAATGGAAATACAGTTGAGTTTTGTGTATTTATTTAATGCATTATTTGGTAGCTAGTGTCTCTTTAAACAATTTAGCTAACTGTCAATCGTTTTAGTAATCAGCTTGTAAGTTGTAATCCTTTTAGCACCTAATTTACAAGTAACGGAAAGGTTTTTTCTCTGAGTGCAATCAGTTTAGGGCTTCTGGCACACTGCTACGCGCTACGCGTCGTGGGGCAGAAATCTGCCTTATGACGCCTACGCCGGCAATGTGTGCACTTCAGCGTATTTTTCGAACAATTTGACAGATTTCCATACATTTTTGACTTATTTTACTACGCGCTACGACGCATACGACGTGTGAGAATCGCCTTAGGGTTCTGAATTTTAAATGATACAATCAAAATCCTTAGTAGGGAGACCGAGGGGATTTGAAACAAAGGTGAGTTGAAACAGTACTGATTTCTTAGAACTCAAAACCGTTAGCGAGTTGCAATGTCGCTTTTCAACAACAACCCACCTACCCGCAACCGTGTCAGTTCAGTCAGTCGCGTGAGTTGCGTGGTTGTGGAGTTTTGTGTGCCATGTGACAAAAATCGAGAAAAGTAAGTTTTTGACGAATATTTACGATGCCTATATTTTGATGGAGGTTTTGTATTTTGGTTTAAGTTATATATGTTTCGAAAGCTTATTAAGTAAAGATTTATGATATATATATGGTACATTTGATTTCTGTATATTTGCTTTTTAATAGTAGAATGAATATAAACAGGAACATTTTTTCATACTGAGGAGATTTGAAACAGGCTGTTTCAACTCTCCTCGTTTTTGTTTTTTTTATGTATTATGTTTTTTTTTTGTTGATCTAATTTGTTTATTTTGTTTCAGCATGCCTACTGATTATGAAAGAAAGACTGACAGAGGTATGAGGAGTCTCGAAATATTTGATTTCGCAGCAGAACAGGTAACTTTGCGACAAAAAAGGATCCAGCAAGGAAAGGAAATCATACAAATAGATGCAAAGTAAAATCAGTTATCTTAACCGAAACTCCTGTAAAAGCTGAACTGGCTGCAATCGAAGCAGTTAGAATGGCCAAGAAAAAAGTGAAAAAACCTAACTTTGAAGAAACAAAAACAAGAAAAAGATGAAAACCAGGCGCTAAAACTAAAACCAAAAGCTAAAGCTAAAGTTAGCAAGAAACATCAAAAAAACGAAGACAATGAACAGACAGAAGGAGGAGCATTTTGTCTGTGTTGCGATGAGACATATTCTAATAGCAGATCCAAAGAGAAATGGATGCAATGTCTACAATGTAAAATCTGGGCACATGAAGCTTGCACTGGTGGGGTAATTTCGTATGTTTAAAACTGCTTGTCAGATTATTTTTTTTTATTTTCCTACCTTTTTTATTTTTTTCATTTGTGAAATGGCTATAAATAAAATACCTATTCGAAGAAGTATTGATCAATCAAGTGATTATTTTGTGTTAAATATTTGGAATATATATTAAGTATAATATATAAAATTTCAATTAATTTGTGAGATAATTACAAGTTATTTGTTATAGACTTAGAAAGTCGAATGTAAAATATTTTGTTTATCTGATTGCTATTTTCGTGGATGTTACAAATAGGTCATTTTACACTTACACTTTAAGTGTAGAAAAACTAGACCTGTAGTTAAACTACCTAAATGACAATTGTATCAGTACCTACAAAACCACACAACTAATACACACACACATGATAAATAAGTTTGTTTCGTACTTCAAGAGTTTTATTTCAATAAGTACCTTTAAATTATATAATTTTTATTATTAAACAGCCTTTATTATTTCTTAAAAATCATATGTTTCAACTCTCCTCGGTACCTGTTTCATCTTACCTCGGTATGAGGGGAGTTGAAACAAGTTGACTTGTTACGGTTAAGTCGATTTTTCACCGCAATATTTAACGTTTATAATTTCTTTATGTTAATCATTTAGAACTGTAAAGAATTACCTATGGATTGATATTAAAATCATATGATTTCGGTCTATAGTTTTTGGTGTATGAAACAAAATGACAAAATTGTTTCAACTCCCCTCGGTCTCCACTACCTATATATCTCACCTTGTATCCTGTCAGTGTATTCTGATTTTCATGAGTAATTTGTTATCATGAATTTTGAAAATTACTTTCAGTATTCGAATCTTGAATTCAGTGTCGTGGCTTGGTGGGGATAATTTTGGTTCCATCATTTTACCCCCGAAAGAGGTTGTTCGGTACCATTGGTGGTTTTTCCCGAAGGAAGAAAATAAAGTATATCAGACTACGGTGACTTGTTCCTGTGTATGTTTAATTAATGGAAAGTTAGTGATTTTCCTTACAATTTTGTATGTTTTCAAAGAGTAGTCTACAAAAATATCTGCATCTTTCACCGATACTGTGTTGTATATATGTTGCACGCTCTTACAAAATGGCTTTTTATCTGAGACAGATTTGTCTCTTTATATTTTTGGACATTTTTCTAAATTAGGACTTCTTATAATGGGAACTTCTTCATAATTTTACAGACCAGTAGGGGAACCAAAAGACGTATTCATTCAGATTATGGGATTTTCAGAATTACCGGACTTAAGGGTAACTTTTCCCACAATACAATCGATTTCATGGCGTTAGATGTTACGTTTTTACTTTAAAGTTTATTGTCTAATAGGTATTACCGAAATCAACGAATCTTCACGATATTGTAGTAGGAGAAACTGCTAATTTTTCAGTTACATTATACAACTATGGATCTTGTTATTTCACTTCGAAGTTGTACCACACGATCGATGGCATGGGCGACGACTTTAGTGGAGACAGATTTGAAATCGAATGTAACGTGGTTAGAGAATATTTTATTCACAAGACTATTTAGCTAAATGTGAGAAAAGTTTTTCAATATACATAATACTAAATATCGTTGCTTAAGAAAAATACTTTGGTATAAAGATGGTTCTTGGTAATGACATTATTACTTTTAAGACGGGACCCGTTGATGTCTCGAAAAAAGTATAAAACCTTAAAAAAGACAAACCGTTAGAAATAAGAAAAATGCAAATTACAGAACAGTTTAAAACCGTCTAAGTATTGTGAAGTGAAAATGTCGATAAAACCAGGAGGAGCGGGTTCCCGACAAATAGATGTCAAATACACAGTTCTGTTTCGCACTGAATATGACGAGATTGAGGAGATACAACCAGTCAATAAAACAATTTGTACTATTTGGTATGACGGAATATACCCAACAATAAAGGTATCCAGGAAAATACTATTATAGTTCAATCGTGTTATAATCATTGTACCTAGGCATAGGCTTTAAAGGTCACTATTAAAACCCAGGAAAAACTTAGGAGGAATAAAATTTGGAATACCTAGGTTTGGATTATGTGCTTACCTACGTTTTTGTGAGGTATCCAAAGTAAAACGAGCTCACAGACCGTCTGATGGTAAGTACTAATTAGTTACTGTCGCTCATAATCTCTTCAAATATCAGGAGTCACTGTGTGGAATCATCTAGAACTCTTCTAAAACCTCGTTTAAGAAGGACAAGTCATAGCGCTCGAGGAACACCGTAGAGAATCCAAAGTCAATTCCAAAGCAGGAGCTTAGCAAGAGCTCGTCAAAGTTCTCTTGAAATTTTAAAATTTCTTCTTATACTAAAATAGCTTGTAATTACAGATTAAGCGCACTATATCCGTTAATTGTCCAGTCATTCTGAGCAATCATTGCCTTTGGAATCTAGTGAATGTAGATGAGTAAGTATTACTAACAAAAATATCGATTTCATGTATTTTTATGAATATTACATATTAAATAACTATGTACATACATGTGGTTCCAATAAAGAGTTTTTGTATTGTATTGTAAATATCTTTTCAGGTTTAACAGAGCCCTAATGGTTTGTCGTCCAAATAAAACTCTTTTCGTGAACATTTATGCACCTGATTTGTGCGTTAGAGCCGGCACAGTTGTGTTGATATTCGTAATGGGATGTGTGTACTCAGCCCCCGTTGCTTGGAGTCTCAAGAGAGAAAAAATATGTGACTGTGAAATGACTGAAGTGCAAGTTGGAATTTCTTTCTATGAAATGAGACACACGTGCCGTCATAGACCTTTGGTGGAATTGAGTCCGCTGAATGGAATGGTTGCGGTGAATATTATAGTCATTTTGAATTTTGTTTTGATTTGTAGATGTGCGTTCTCAACGTTAGAGCTATTCACCTAAGCTTTGTCCGAAATCCAAATTTTTTTTTGTGACTTGGCAAGTACAGTGAAACTTTTCTCGTGTGGGGCTCGCTTTTTTAGGACAAATTTGATTAACGCATCTAAGATCCAAAAATCAACGATCCATCTTAGGTGAACGAAAACTTAACAGCTTTATCACATTTTAACTTAGACCTATAATCTTTTAATTTCAGCCAGACAATCCCGAATTGCTAACTCTAAAGTTCAAATACACCTATGAAGGTTTAAATACTTTATCCTATATCATGACATTACCGAACCAAAGATCGATTCAAATCTACTTGAATATCTTTGCGACTTTACATACGAGGGGTGTTTTGACATCGTTAAGACGTTCCATTCGCGAGCCAGAATACTTGGCAGTCCTAGATTGTGGGAGAGTCCCGATTAATAATCTGGATCCTGTTATAAGGGTAATTCAATTATGTACATATCATTAATGATATTAGTTTTAATGTAATGTAGAGATACATCAACAGGGTGGATTTTTTAAATGCCCCTTCCATGGGGAAATGCTCGATAGTACTGGAGGGGGCGTTTAAAAATTCCACCCTGTATAAGGGTAATTCACATACTCCGTATGAAAATAAAGTACATAGAATAAATATCATCTGTCGAACATTAACAGTTGAACCCTGATCCAAAGCTTGCAAGAATAACAAAGTGGAATAGTCAACTTGTAACAAGGGAAGCTTACTTAATAAAGTAATGAAATTACTATTTTACGCAAATCCATCATCCAAAGAGAAACGTTTAGGAATCGAGCTGTATTAAGAATTCTCCATAACATAGCTGAATTACGTAGGAATCATCCTGATACAAGCTGGATAGGTAACTTCTCCAAGTCCAAATAAAACTTGGAACTACTTTTGTGTTTGGAATTGGTCAAATTTTTTTTCAATATCCTAATATAGGGTAAGCTTAAGGATATTCACCTTACTTCAGCTTGGCGAATGTTACATATCCTCACTGTATAAAAAAAAATAGACAAAGGAAAATTATCGCAGTTTCGTCTCATAAAATGTTGAATTTCAACAGATTGTGTGGCTGTATAATCCGACGGATGTGTTTACAACATGGCGTCTATTACGTGGTAACACCTCGTCCCCAAATGCAATAATGCGTTGTATGCTGTATTTCGCCGAAGTTCCTCCTCTAGGAAAATTGGCTATACCGTTCGCGTTTATGCCTACCGAAATGATAGATTATGAGGTAATTATTGTTTAGGTACGTTGGTCTTACAATGGGTAGTTCTGATAAAGTCAATAATGGTAATAGGTACCCAATCTACGTCATTGCGTATTTTTGTTCAATTGTAAATGAATGTAAAACTGATAGGCTTAATTTAATTGTAGACAGAAAAAATTTCTCCTGTACTGTAACAACCCATTACTGCCCACTGCTGAGCTCAGGTCTCCTCCGAAGAGGGGTTAGGCATAGTACACCACGGTTGCCTAATGCGGATTGGGGACTTCACATATCTTCAAAGGATTTTTTTAGAACCCTTTTCCGATTTGCAGGTTTCCTCACGATGTTCTCCTACATAAGAGCAAAACAAGAAACAATGTGTTTCTGCTCATTGTAACATTATTTTTCTTTTTTATTAAACTATTATAACTAACAAACTGGTGCATTTAGTAACGCTTCATTTCGTCACAAGATTATTCTTATTGAATAATGAGGATTATTGCAGATTGTATTTTACTGCTCGTTTGGGTACGACACTGTTAAGATTTTAGTAAAAGGACAAGGTGGTCTACCGAATTGCATCGAAACGAGGCTTGATATTCCAAAATATGTGGAGAAAAACATCAGAGCCGCGTATAGGAAAGGACTTGTATGTATTGTAATGTGAATATAATTTGTACAAAATATATTATATGGTTTATAACTAACTCATTATTTTTAGGTGTATTTATCGATGGAACACATAACCATAAGTCCGATGCCAACGCATTCGTTATCGCGGGAAATAATTGCTATTAACAATGATACTGAGCACGTAGTCCGATTTATATGGCTTCCGTATGTTCTCATATCATATAATTAATTTTTAATATTTTTTTATTTGCCATAAAATGGAAAACTATTTACTCCATTTACTTACCAACCCACAAATATTAATGGCTAACTATAATATAATTCTATTATAATTGAAACCTTCCCTTATCCCGAATCAGTTATTGGTTTTATTTAGTGGTTCGTTATTATATTTTAGTGAAAGAATAGCTAATATAATAAACGTTGTTATGACACCTTGCTGGGGAGTGATACAACCTAAAACTACGGAATGGATTACGATGACTGTTTATTCTTTACAAGAACCAGCCACTTTTACGTTAGTAATAAAAACTTCTTATGCTTCATGTTATTTTAATCCAGAAATTACAACAATTAAAACTTTGTCTATAATTAGATGCTTTTGGGTAGCATTGAGTAAAGACGATGGATTACATTGTTAAGCGAATGTTGAGTTAGTTAGAAATACTATTATTATAGCATCTAATAATCAATATATTTAGGACAACAGTTGCTTGCGAAATATTAGATTTAACAGAACGAAAACGCTACCAGAGAAACGAACTACTGAGAAGAAATAAAATGGAAAAGTGCAAACAGGAATTCATTATTACGGAACAGGGTTTTTTCCGTCCCGTAAGTTTGATGATAATTCCAATCTTTTTAAACGTTCCTTGTTTAAATTCTCAAAAAGGGAGGGTGCTATTAGTATTTACAAATTGTTGGTAATTGTGACCTATTATGAAACACAACTATGAGAGAATATATAGAAATAAGAAATTTGAATACATGATGAAGACGATTCAGAAATCGTAGAACTCGTAGATCAAAAATGAACCCACAAAATTTTGGTCTCGTAAAACTTGAAACAACTGTAAACTTCAAACATCGCCATTCAAAGATTTTCTTAAGATACTATTAGGTATAGGAAAAATATTTCGTAAAATGTAAATACTATGAAGTTTTGATAGTAGGAAAAATAATTTTCAGGGTATAAACGATTCTCCGCCCTACGTTTTGGATATTGAAAAACCGAAACCATTTTATTTGGCGATGTCAGTTTCAATATCATCAAAAGGACAACGCGACGGTTACCCGAGAATGCTCCTGAGGCAAATGTGGGAACAGGTGAATCAACAAAATGATAGTATGAAACGTATTATTAGTATTGAAATTCGAGATTTTTTTTAGGGATGGTGTATCACAAATCTATGGATCACCATCTTCAACTTAAATTATAATGTGCATTATGCACCTTCTTGATTAATTATTCATTTCATTCATCAACTAATAAAAATAACAAAACGTCTAATTTTTTTTCATTCTAGTCTATTAACGAATATTTTTTAACTCTTCCAGACGCCACCCTACGATTTACTATCGTCAGATTTAAATGATTACAGCGGAAACTACGAAAAGGCTTCACATAGCAATAATATGACTATTGGAGATGTCATCGGTATTATAGATGGAATTCTTTGGTTTGTATCTTTTGTTATTTTTATAAGGAAAGCTCATTTCAAGTCACTTACGATCCTTAAATCCTTACGGCTCTTAAGTAATCATTCTCATTTTTCTTGAAGTTTTTTACTGTTATTTTTGCATTGAAAAGTAGTGGTATTTTACAAGTTTTGAAATATTAAAATTGTGAAAATTTTCTTGTCAATAAATATATCAAAACAGTTCCAATTCCAGAATTATAATTGGAAAAATTACAGGGACGCTCTACACAGCAAAATGTTTAAAAATCAAATAGAATTTTACGCCAAAGAAGAAATACCGACTTATTCACAACTTGTGAGAGTCATCGAAAGCGATGAAAAGCCGAAGCTGAGTAGAAGGTAACGTCATATCAATACTATCATCTAATGTTTAGGGACTTATTTTAGCTCTTTATTGGTATTTAAACCATTAATATCAATACTAAAAATGAACACTTTATCATACTAAAAGTTAAGGTAGAAGTTAACAACCCATTACTGCCAACTGTTGGGCTTGTTGCCACGCTTGCCCAATGCAGATTGGGGACTTCACATATCTTCGAATTCTAAAATACTTTTCCAATATTCAGACTTCCTCACGATGTTTTCCTTTACCGTCTTTGCCTTCTTTAGGATTCGATAATAGCTACTATTATGTATTTTATTTTACTTTTTGCAGAGTAACTTCAGGTATATGCGACGCAATAGTTAACAAGGCAGTATTTCACATTTACGGTCTCAACCCAAAACACGAGGTATCCATATTGGATGCAGAATAAAAAACTTTAACCTGTTCACTGTGGGAAGTGTATATATATACGCACCTTATCAAGTACTTTATACCCAGTTTATTTAATTTAGTCTCAAAGATCAGTCAGCGATTTTAATACGTGCACACGGGTTAAATGCATTACTGGGTCATTTTGACCGGCACGCACTGCACGGGTTAATTAACGTAAATAAAATGCTCAAATAACAAACGAGTTTTTATTATTATTAAATCACAGTAATCACATTTTACCTTAATTAATCAGTCTAGAATTCTCTCCAGTTTGAACTGCAGCCGTTTCGGTTGTGTGTAAGCTATGACAGTTACTTCGACTCTGTCACCTAACTTAGGTGTAGAGTTTCCGTTGAAGTTGCTGTTGTGAATGAGGCCGTTGTCGCCGACGCCGCAGTCCACGAAACAACCGAATGGAACCACGTTTCGGACTACACCTGTTTGGATGGTTTAAATTGATTAACACTTAACAACACAATTAACAATATGTTTGATGAGAAAGGACAGCGTTGTCGTGAAAATGCGGTCATGTTAGATTCCGTTTTTTTGCGAAGGAACTATATTCAGACGATCATAGATCATACATTAGATGTTTCGCTAAATATTCGGTTCGCACTTGAAAACTAGTAATTTATGAAAATTGAACATGATCATTGTGACTTTTGCGTGCATGTAAAAGAAGAAAGGCTTAATAACCTAATTAATTAATTGAAATATACAAAGATCAAAACGTAGTACCTTCTAGATAACGTAAAAATCAAAAGAAATAACTGTTTCGTCATTAAATCCTTTTTAATGAAAAGATACGTTTTTTTAAACTTACCCGTGAGAGTCATTCCTTGTTTTATTTGTTCTTTAGCCTGAACAGCTAAAGAATATACAGGTCGTACAAATTTAATAATATTTTCTTCGTATATCTTCTTTTTGAATGCACTTATTATTAATTCTAAAGTACAAACATCAGTATTTAACTCTTCACTCATATTTTGTACGTTAATTGAGGATATTTTTCTTTCGACTAAATCGGTAAAATTCGTCTGAGACAAATCTTTTAAGTTGACACCAATTTTCTTGGCGAATCTAGAAAACAATCGTTCAAATCTCTCTTATATCTTTCTACTTTTAGTATCAAATAGAAACATTTATAAATTTAAAAAATCACGTTATACTTAGTAATAAAATAGAACACATTAAAAAAAACTTGAGAGGTGTCATGGGACACCCGAATAGAACGAAGTTCCTTTCGATTAAAAGATATCCCTTTTTTTTCTAACGTAACGCGCGATAATGAACGTGTTTTAAAAGATTTTGAGCACAGCGCCATCTAGCGATAATCATCTAAAACAAAAAAAGTGTCGTGACAACTTTTCGTAAGATTTTTTTCCGTCTAGCCCCCTTTCGATAACGCGCGATAAGGAACTTCGTTCCAAAAGTAAAGTGGAAAATTTTAACAGTATTGAAGTTTTGAAGACTAAGTGAACAATAAGCGTTTATTAATAGTAAATGAAATCCTAACGTGATACTATTATAATTTCTTCAAATAAAACTTCACAAATACTTACGATTTTGCTATACTATAACTCTCCGGATGTATAATAGTGGAATCTAATGGTTCATTTCCGCCCAATATTTTAAGGAACCCCACACATTGTTGATAGGTAACTTTACCTATCCCTGCCACTTTCATTAGTTCTACTCTCGAACTAAATCCGTCATTCTTTTGTCTGTAATCTAATATTTTCTTTGCTTTGGTTTCGTTTAAACCAGAAATACGTCTGAAATGTGATTATTTTAAACTGCCAAATACATTTTCATCGAAACGAAAGGTTTAATAATTACACTACTATTTGGTATTTTTGTTTGCCAACATATTAGTTTTTTTTTATTTGGAAGATAGGCAAACGAGCTTACGGCTCATCTGATGGTAACCGTCGCTCATGAACCTCTTGTTTTAATTTCTATTTCAATGACATAATTTGTAACTATTTAGTAAGGATTTTTTTTTTAGTTGGAGGAAATCACCGGTATGTGGGAGTTGAACCGCACTAAAACCTCCAACCGCTCACACTCAGCGTCCGAACCCCGGCTGAGGCCAGAACCCAGCACGGGGTTATGAGGGACGACGCGTTACGCCATCGGCACTCTTTCCCGTCGCGACGCCCCCATTTAGTAAGATAAGGAATTTATTCTCAAGATAACTAAAACGTTGATATTTTGATGCTCAAATGACAGAAAAGTTCCATATTTTCATTTATTTTTTATTTTTTATAAATACCTTAACATAGCCAGAGATGCGGTGTTAAGGTCAATTCCTACCAAGCTGACTATTTGCTCCACAGTACTGTCCAGTGCCGACTCCAACATCTTCGGTGGAATGTCGTGTTGATACATACCTACTCCTAAATGTTTCGGGTCTACCTATGAAACACATCATAATACTATTATAAAGGCGAAAGTTTGTAAGTATGGATGTATGAATGTTTGTTACTCTTTCACGTAAAAACTACTGAATGGATTTGAATGAAACTTTACCACAATATAGCTTATACATCAGAATAACACATAGGCTACAATTTTTGATAATAATCTAGACGGGACGAACCTGAAGTCCACGCGAACGAAATCGCGGGCAAAAGCTAGTATTATTATAATACATAACAATTAAGTCTACATAGAGATTTAAAACTACTGAAATAATACAGTACAGGGTGTTGCAAAATACGTTAAAAACGAACATACCTTAATCAACTCTCCTAGTGGATCTAAAACCCTTCTTGCTATAGATAAAGCAGATATTAAATTCGGATCCATATTTGGGTGTTCCTGTCAAATTTAAGTTGATCTCAATAAGTGAAATAAATTCTAACAATTAATTCAAATTAAAGTGTCGAGTGTTTTTTTAATTTCAAATTCTGAAGATGGTACATACTTTTTGCGCTTCCTTGCTGATTGAATATATAGAGGCGCCCTGTTCGGGCACAATAATAACTGGTATATTGTCACTAATACCATGCTCTTTAAGCCACCTCTCCGTTTCCCGACAAGCTGTACCGTTTCCGAGGCCGATGAGATCTACCCTAAAAATAAATAATTGGGTACTAGGTCTGTTGGAAATGTTCCTTCATAAAGGTCAATGTTTAGTGGATTTTTCTGTAAAGTATACAGGGTGTAAATTTTTCAATGCCTTCCAAGTACTGTGAGCAGCGTTTATATCTAATTTTACTGGAAGAATGTACGTAATGTGCGTATTCTATTATTTTTTAAATAAATAATATTACATTCAATTGATTTTTGAGAATATTCATACCTTGGAATTGAACATCCTCAAATTTGAAAAAAATCACACCCTGTTACGTAACTGGACCTTAGCAACGCTACAGGTGGAATTGTGATTCATAAACTTACCATAAATTTTGCAAAAGCATACTTACATGTGTTCTTTTAATTTGTTTTTCAACTGCAATGCTGCTACATCTTTGATATTATGCTTTCGTAAATCCGGATGCAATGTAAGCACATCTAATTTATCACCATTCTGATTTATAATTCCTACCTAGAATATTACATAAATAAAACCGAACTACTCAGTTAATAAAGCAAGTTTTACAATAATTTCTTCTATTAATACTTATTGTTTGTCTTTTTATTGAGGTGAATATTGATAATAGTGTAAAAATATCCAATGTGTATTAAGATATTTATATTCTTAACGAAAAATTAAATAAAAAAGAGAGAATAACTTTAAGGGCATGACAGATCTCGAAACAAGTACTTAATAATTTAAAACATAGCATAGATACACCAAGTACTACACCTTTTTTTCCTAAATTATTTACCTTACAACCAGCTTTGAATCCCGGATCCAATCCTGCTATCCTTCGGTACTTGATAGGTTCAGTAAGGAGGTACTTTTCTAAGTTTGTTGTAAATGTCTTGATTGCTTCTTTTTGGGCAGACACTGTAAGTTCATTCCTCACTTGCCTGGAGAGCCATGGTTTTATAAGACGGCTGTAGGCATCACTTAGACCTTTCTTTATCCAGTATGTACTTTTCCATAATGTATAACAATACCTAAAAAAATGTTTTTGAAATAAAGCAAAATAGGGGATGATGAAAAAAAATTAAGTGTTTAGAGATTTACATCTAAGCTTCAGTAGGTAAAGTAGCAATAAAATTGAGGCTACCTTTCAAGTTGATTATAAAACCAATCAGGTACAACCACTTTAACTGACAATATTTTTTCATCTTCACCTCTGTTCAATGCTAACGTCTGATATGACTTTACATATTGACTAGGACATTTCCAATCAAAATATATCTTGTATGTATCTGGATCTGATTTGGTTTCAAATTTCTTTTTTTCATCCTCTTTAGGCTCTTTCATAGAACTTTTTGTTCTGCTGCTGACAATAGTGAATTTTGTTTCTTCCTTTCTGTAAAAATATTATATTTTTAGTATCTCCTGACATTGCACAGTTTCATGAGCACTGTACATGGCATGGCAATCAAAAAAACTGTATTTTTTATACACTATAATAAGAAGGTATATAAGATTTTTTTACTAAACAAGCAAGTACTTACAAACTTCTTATCTTTTCTAGCACCCTAGGATCTTTGTGAATGATATCAGCAACAATGTGAGTTATATGTGTGTCTACTTTTTCAGCCGTTGACAATTCTTCATTTGACTTTGAGCAGAGAGATTCAACTTTGAGATAATTACCATTTAGGGCACTGATAGCATGAGGTTCTAAACCAAGCTTTTTAGCCCTTTCAGCCAAGGAAAGAGAATGTGACTTCAATGGTGCATACTGAAAAAAAAAACTGAAAGTTGTATATTTTATAAAAGGAAATTCAATTTAAATATATCTTTTTTTAATTATTCAATTGATCAAAGACTATGAGCTATGTTGAAAGGTTCAAATAGGTAATTTTTTTTTGTCAATAGTAAATATTGAGACTTGGTAAGTTGGTTGGACTTGGACTTGGTAAGCTGGTTATAGTAAGTAGTTATTATCACAAATATCTACTGCCCGAGGAATATTACTGACATCACAATTTTATTGACATTAATATTAAGAAATAATGAATGTTCTTTCTTTTACTTACAACCAAATCTAATTCTGACAAATTTCGTGCATTTAATATACTTTTTTCAACTTCAGGTGTTAATTTTTTTGACTTTTTCAAAGTTTCTATCACAGTTTTAACTTTTTTCTTCAATTGAGTAACATTCTGGTAACTTTCATATAACTCTTGTAAGCTGCGGATATTACAATAAAGTTAGTAAAGTATACATCTTTTATGAAATGAGATATTTAGAATTTTTAAGTTATCACTCACCGTTCAGGCATTAAATTGTCAACAGCTGTTTTTCGATATCTTGCTATAAAAGTTAAAGTACAACCTTCAGTCAACAAATTTACTAGATTTTTTGCCAAATTGAATGGTATTTTTTCTATTTGAGATAAAACTATAGATTCATCCCACAAATCAACTGAATTTTCAAATTTATTTACATCTGAAGCAGTTCCTTTTTCAAATTCTACAGAATCTTCGGTTTCTACTTTTGTTTTTTTAGCTTGTTTCTCTTTGGTGTCTTTTTTAAGTACAGACTTGGTCGTTCTAGTAGTCTTTATTGCTTTTGAAAGAGGTTTGTCATCTTCCTCATCTTTTATCTTACGCTTCCGTGTCTTTTCCATTATTTTAATATTACAATTACTTATCTATCCTATATGAGTCTCAATTATTATTCTGAAGATTGCAGAACCAGGACGTATACCTCTGAGTTCTGACTACGGTAACTTACGGTCCTAAGTCACATATTTTTTCTGTTCTTTTGCGAATGAAATAGGAACAAGGCTCCAAGATCTACGGGGAGTTACGGGTACTTACGGGGTTTCCCACAGTGTTCATAGAAAAACAAATCGAACAAACAAGTTTCAAAAGTCTTTAAAACAAACCGAATATGTGTTTTGGTTGATTTTGACAAGAAAGCGTTTTTCAACCACTGTCATTTGTCAATAATGTCAACATTTTTCAACGTTAAAACTAAGGTGGATGGTCTCGTTAACCTTCACGTTATACATTTTAAAAAATACTTTTTTTTAATCACTAAATTATTTACATCACCTATATACTCACAACCAGGTTTTTTTTCATCGACATTCACACAGTAATTTTTATTCAAAGTGGTATCATTGTAAATCTGAAGAAACAGAATGTTTATTTTTTTACACTGGAAAAGTTTTTTACTGAGAAAATGAAATTGACTAATAATCATTGACCTATTATTTGGGTCTGCCACCCTATGTCAGTATGTCAATATGTCAACAGTCATGCTACCTACCATCAGCTGTCATTCTGTGTCTATTTTTCTGAATAATTTGTTTACTTTTATAGCTTTTATGCATCGTTGCGGTGTTTCTATTCTACACAAGTTTAAACGAAAATAATAATAGAAAATCTACAATATTTTACAATACACAAGACTTGAATGTGAATAATGTCTCGTAAGCAATTTAAAACAAGAACTAAAGTCAAACGCTTTATGTGTGAAGTATGTGATAAACCTTTTGCAGAAAAAAGTCATCTTACTTTGCATTTACGGATTCATACTGGAGAAAAACCTTATGAATGTGAACTATGCGATAGATGTTTTACACAAAAAAGTCAACGGGATTCACATTTAAGAATTCATACCGGAGAAAAACCTTATGCATGTAAAGAGTGTAAAAAATCTTTTGCTCAACAAAGTCAGTTAGACTCACATTTCAGAATTCATACTGGAGAAAAACCTTTTGTGTGTAAAATTTGTGAAAAATCTTTTGTGCAAAAAGGTCAATTAACTACACACTCAAGAATTCATTCTGGCGAAAAACCTTATGAGTGCGAAGTGTGTAAAAAATGTTTTGCTCAAAAAAGTCAAATAGATTCTCATTCAAGATTGCATAGCAAGAAAAGGCCTTACATGTGTAAATTGTGTGAAAAAGGTTTTGCACAAAAAACTCAATTAGATTCACATCTAAGACTTCATACTGGAGCAAAATCTTACTGTGATGTGTGTGAAAAATGTTTTTCAAATAAAGAAGATTTAAGAAAACATGTAAGAACTCATACTACAGAGAAACCTTATAAGTGTAAAGAGTGTAACAAATGTTTTACATGGAGCGGTAGCTTAAAGTCTCACTTGAAGACACATTCTGTGGATAAACCACAAAATAAAAGTATTGTTTTGAAATATTTCCTGAACAGAGTTTGAGAACTGACACAGAACAATGTGGGTTTATATTTGAAGTGCCATAATTATTATACTGAAAATTAAGTTTAGTTCCTCAATGCATCGTGCATCATTATTTTATGATGAGATCATATTTTATGATATAAAGATTTATTTTAACTGAAATGTTAATTGAGACATTTTGCTGCTGAATGGTGATACCTATGTTGTTAAAATATTATTTTTACTTGAACATAGTTTAGTAAAAAATATTCCAACCCACAAATAAGACTATGTAAAAATTAATATGAAAGTAGAGATACCCAAAATTTGTCAGAATAAAAGCAATCAACACAACTATTTAGCAGTTATAAATTAAATTTGAATTGTTGGAACATGTAAACTAATGTTCAATGTATGTCATAAAATGAGCTATATTATTATTGTCATCATTGATCCGTGATATATTATTGTGTAAATATAAACATGGCTGAAATTGTAGTTTGCTTTCTCCATTATATTATTGTAGGAGTTTGGGAATTTACATGCTTATTTTTTACAATATCCTTATAATCCTTATAACTATGAAATTAAAAACACAATCCTTTTAAAAAGTTTGTTTTTTGAAATAAATTTTATTTTTTGTAATTAATGAAACAAATAATTCTGTCTGTTCTAACTTTAGTTTTGATTTGTCTATACTGTATTTTTTATGCCCCGCATAGGTTCTTAAATAAATAATTAAGTAATCAAACAATACTTGTTTTATTATTTTTTTATCAATGTGCTTATTATTTTGTTAAACTTTCTAATTGGTACTTCGTAAAGTTTTTACAGACTATGATTATAAATCCGTAGAAGAACAAAAATACATGAGTTAAAATTTTAACAAATACATAAATCGCGCCATATTTTGTTTTTGGAAATTAACGAATCTATTGTTTAAGTCAGTTTCATTACAATAGAGTCTACTGAGGCTCATCGGTATGGGACTACGATGATAACCACTTACCATTAGGTGGGCTGTGGCCTGTAGTCCCATTAGTCCCCGATGACTCCTTTAAAATTGCCTTGCAAATAGATTTTATAAAATATTAGGGTGAAGTATCCACTTTCTAATCTGTGATTTTTCCTCTTTAACACAATTTATTAAAATAAAATTTAACATGTTTAATAGGAAAGTTTCTTTTTGAAGTTTGATTGAAAAACACTGGAATACTTTGCATCCATTTTCAGCTTTTCAGTCCAGCTTGAGCGTAATGCTGAATGTCTGTAATGTTTGTTTTTTCTCACTGGAAGTAAAATATTCCTAATCTTAGAATAATATTACTCTAAATTATAATTCTAAGGTTCTAAAAATACTATTCACAAAATTATTGATCAAAATCTTATTTTTTTTTGCGAAGTTGTCATTATTGGGTTCAAGCTCCCTAAATAATGTTCTTTCAACTTTCAAGTCTTGTGTCAAAAAGGTGCGTCAAGTGCGTATCAGGTTACACGCAGTGTAGGGTTCCGTGATTATTGTAGAAAAGAATTTCCAGTAGAAACAAATTCACAAAATTTATTATTTCGATAGATATCTTCATTCGATAGACATGAAGAAAATTATTTTAATACGCTCCTAAAATTTCCTTTATTATTTAGACGTTTCGATTTATCATCTATTCCAAGAAAAACATGAATGTTTCCGGAAAATTTTAGATTTGTTTATTGTTTCAGAGAATAAACTTCGACGAACATAGCAAAACTAAAAAAATACACTGGAATTGATAATCTCCTCTTCTTTTGTCAGTCGATAAAGGGTCCTAGTCCTAGTTTGAACTACGGAACTCTAATAAAAGTTTTAAGATGTAAATATTGTGAATTGTGGACTGTGATTCCAATTTTGCCGACTTTGAGTGATTATTTTACAAGTGCAGGAATGAAATAACATGTTATAATCATGGAATAGGTAATAATTCTATGGTTATAATGAACACGTTCGAGGAAAATATTTTGGTTAACCTGGTGCAAAAACTTTTTAGAGGTTGCTCTAATTTCCAAATCGAGGTGAAACAGCAACCAAAAAACTGTGATTTCAGCATAAAATCACACAATAATTACCCATAAATTAAATTTCCAGCCTGAAGATGTAAAACACATGACATGGTCTTGGCAAGATAAATTCCTGGAAGCAACATACAAAAAAGGTTACATCAAAAAGTATCCTATCAACGGAGAATTGTCCAGGATCTTTTTGAAAAGGCTTATAAATTACATAGAACCTGTGCACGAAGTACACGATGGTTTGTATACAGAACTATGCAATGCCATGAACAGTAAAGGGTCAGATGAATACTGCTACCGGCATTATGTTGTTGGCAATGATCTTGGTAATGTAATAACTATGAAGGAAACTAAGAATATGGTTGTTAATGGTACTACAGGAATGCGTACTTGGGAGGTAAACATGGAAACTTTAAATATGTTTTGTATCATAAATTTTTATGTCAGTTATTTTGTGCCCATACACTTTCTATAGTTGGAATACCTACACTATGCAAAAATAATAGAAATCAGACACATTCTTATCTAATATCAGACACTAGTTGCTGTTTTTTTTTTGTAGTAACTTTAAAATTATTTATTATTAATTTCAGGCAGCAGTGATGCTCTCAAATTGGATCCTACATAACCCAGAACTATTTGCATCAAAAGATATATTAGAATTGGGTTCTGGTATAGGATATACTGGGATTTCATTAGTCAAGGCCTGTACACCTAAATCAGTTATGATGACTGATTGCCATCAAGACGTCTTGAAGGTTTTACGTGAAAATGTTGAAATTAATTTACCACATCTTCGTAAAACTGAACATGATAGCTATACAAAGTATGAGCAAGATGGCATTGAGAAAGTTGGTAAGAAAATTTAAAATTCTTATTGTAGTTAGTCTTAGTGTAGTTCTCCCAATTTTCATTTTTGTCATTTGTACATACATATGACCAAATATAATTTTAATTACAACTCTATAATATGTGTATGTTTTACCAAACAGAACATAATTAATTTATATGAGCTACTATTTGCAAAATAAAGTAGTTTTATTTTAAGTTGTATAAAGTTTTAAGATTTGGAGGATTATTCTTTAAAATAATGTATTAATGTGCAAATACATTTGAATTCTAATGTCTTAAGAATTGCAGGTGTGATGACGTTAGATTGGAATGAAATTGACAATCTTCCAGAGAGTATAAGGCCTGACATAATACTTGGTGCAGATATTATTTATGATCCGTCAATACTGGAACCACTTTGTAATACATTGAAGTTGTTTTCTGAGAGACAAAAAAACTTGGACATTTATATAGCTTGCATAGTAAGAAATGAAGAAACCTTCAACAGCTTTCTAAAAGTAATAGGTTTGTATTGTTATCTGTTTGAATTTTCTTGTATTGTAGCTTTGATAGCATCATTGTTGGACAAGCTTACTCTGATGGTAACTGGTTCACCATCACTCATAAGTCCCTCTACTACTCCTTTGTTATTGCTATGTAGGAAGATGGATTGCCTAATCATAAGTGGTTCTAAAACATAGCTTAAACAATGAATAGAATGGCAGGTCATATTCTGCCAATCTGAAATTGATACAATATTGTGCATACTCTTTTCATTTTTATTTTCAGAGGCCAGTAATTTTAAGCATGAGAATATAATTCTACCCACAAACTCTTACATTGAATGGGACTACAGCAATGGTCATAGATGTTTACTTAAGATTGGGAGAAGATAAAAATCCACATCTATAAGTTCTACAATAAAATCCCTATAGCCAATGAAACGCTAGACGAGAATAAATGAGAATATTTATTTTAACTTAAGTAATATATTTTTGTTTTAAAATAAACTGCAACCCTAATTAAATTGATAGTGGACATCCGAAGTCTAATGCCAATGCTATAAGAACAATAATTTTATACAGCAAGTAGGTATACTTTTCAAAAAGATATGAAAAATATAAATTACAAAGTGCTATTTGCATATTGCATAAAAAATAAGAATCTATTTTATTTTCGAGTTCAGCTACTGGCGCTTCAAGATGTCCTGCGAAGTAAATTTTGACATTTCCTAATGATAGAAGCCCAATGTCAGCAACATCGCTGTCATAGAACGAAATCGCTGACAGCGAAATCTGGATCAGGGGTTTCCAAGCTATAAAGATTTAGGGCCACACACAATGTTTTTTTAACTTGACTCTAAATGTGGTAATATTCGTAATCACTTTTTAACTGTATCAATTCTACAGACATATATCGTGCCGATCGCAAACTGCAAAGTATAATAGTAGATTATGATCTTAGCTTTGAAAAAGGAAGTAGTAGTAGGAAGTAGAAGCGTAATAACTTATTACGCTTTTCTACTTATCACTAATAAGTAGAAATAAATCCTCACTAAAATACTAATTAGATCACTAGATTAGCTACCGGCTGCCGCAGACAGGATAATAGAGTTGACATGTTGGAGTTTGCAACGCTGCTGTCATACATTTGGCTCGCGGGCCGTAGTTTGGTGATTGGTCACACCGGATTTAAATGATTTGATTACACTTTTGATTATGAAATTAAATTTATCAAAATTGAAATCCTGCTTGAGTGCCGGCCACATGTTTTAAATTTTTACACTAAATTTGGTTAAATAATATTTCTATACAGTTTCTGTTTTATCTTTTACAAATAAAACTTACTGTATTACTCGCTGCGATAACTTCTACGATATTTGGTTAAATAATGTCTAATGATAAATCTGAAACAAGTGCGAAAGCGGATGATGGTTCTACTCAAGGAAATAAAAGTAATGAAAAGAAAGAAGAAGCGTGGGGATATGATTTGTATCCGGAAAGAAGAGGAACTTTCAAAGCCAGTGTGGGAAAAATTCTCAAAGGACAAGAGGGAACAGAATACTTTCAGAAGTTAAAATGTGAAAAGAATGTTTACGAGTGCGCGAAAACTAGTAAGACCTTAGAATAACGTTTAAATTGATTTACATTAAATTTCTAGCTAGAGTAAATTGTCAGTATTAGTCTTGGATCTACAGCGTTAGTAAAGGTGACTTTGGGTGGTGTCATTAACATCAACAATAGAAGTAGTAAACAATGTAATTGATAAATAACATAACCTTTAATATTATTTTACATAGTGTAAGTCATAAAGAAAAAGTCTCATGTTCTGCTAGTCTCTTATTTTTCTGATCTCTTATTTATATCACTATAACAATTGAATGATATTTGAAATTATTTTAGGTTCGATTGTTAAAGTGATGATGGCTGCCCTTAAGAGTTCTGGCTGGTAATTATCTCTCATAATTATTTCAATTCTTATTTTTTGTTTACCTTTTAAAAAAAATTATTCCTCTTGTATTTGATATAATTCCAATGGAATAAATTTGTGTTTTTGTTTTCAGTCCTGTTGATATCCGACGCCACATATCGTGTGAAGTGTGTGACCTCTCCGTCAGTGGAGGTTATGATCCGGAGTTGAATCAAGTTAGTAAAAATAATTTAAATATCAATGTGTTCGACATTAACTAGTTACTATATTTTTTATTAAATATATATTTTTTTTGTTTTCCAAAGTTCGTTTTTGAAATCAAATTCATTATTTTGGTAACCATTTACCATCATGTGGGCTATAAGTTTGTTTATCTACAGCAAAAAAAAATTAAAAATTAACCTTCATTAAAATCAAACTAAAGTTATTTATAACATTTAGTTGAATTTCTATAATGGTATATTTTAACCTATCTTCTATTTCATTGTTCCAATCTGTTAATAATTGAATGGTTTTGAAGTTATCCTGATATGGCAGTAGTTTGCGAGCAACAGGAATTCATTTATGATTAAAATAGCTGTTGTAAGTAAGCTCATTTGCCTCAATACGAACAATGAACAAAACGAACGAAATGAAAAATTTTAAGATGCATCCATTTTCTCTTCAACATTTTAAAGTCTGTAGTCAATAAATATAATCAATTTACCATATTAATAAAAAAACCAGTTGAATCACCATTTGTAAAACGAAACTGTTTCTTTTAATTTTCATAGATAGTTGTCTGTCAGAATGTATCAACAAGGAAGGGCATGGTGCAAGGTGTGTTGGCCCACGAAATGATCCACATGTTTGACTACTGCAGAAACGAGCTGGACTTCAGAAACATGGAACACTTGGCTTGTACGGAAATAAGAGCGGCTAATCTCACTCATTGTTCATTCACGAGTGCCTGGTCTCAAGGAGATGCTTCTTGGACTAGATTGAAGAAAGCTCATCAGGTAATATTTTATTCATGTATTCTGAAATAAAAACATTTAATCTATGAGAGTAGTCTCTGTGTGGGCAATAAATCACAGAAAAACACTACGAAAAAATGGAATTAAAAAAAAAATTGCTGAGTAAATCTTCAATCATACAAACTCTTGTCGTTCATAAAAATCCTGCTCTTTAATTTTCTGCTCAACGTAGGTACTATAAGTTAGTCAAATCCGATAAATAAGTTTCATCGTAGTATTGAAACACATTCTGAGTCTGACAAAGTTTACAGTCACTTCAGATTTGTGTTTTAAAAAAATGTTACTGTAAATTAATCAAAATTATTCAAAATGCAAATAATAATCATTTGTAGATAAAAAGTGCCTTGTGGAAAAAAATAAAATTGCATACCCATTATTAATGTTTCAGGATTGTGTCAAAACAAAAGCACTTTATTCAGTGATGGCTGTGCGACAGATAAGCAAATTAGAAGCCATAGATGTTATTGAAAAAGTCTTTCCCAAATGTTACGAAGACTTGGAACCAATCGGTCGGCGCATACGAAGGAATTCAGACGACATGTTCCGAGCTTTCAGAGAAGCGAAATATTACGGATATGACGATTAATAAATAGTAATATAATTAGTTTGTGGATAGTGTAGATATGTAAATAAAACCAATTTGTTGTTTAAAATAATGTCTTTTATTTCATTAAATACTTTATTTACACGAAAGGACTGCCATTTTATAATAGTATAGAAAAAAATGAAACTTAAACTTAAACGCGTCATTTTATAATGAAAATCTAATATTTAAATTATTGAATTAAATGTAAGTGTAAAGTAAAAGTAAGTACAGAATTGCACGAGGATTTGAAATGAAGATATACGAAGTTACATATTGGTTTTTCAGTAAAGATCATCTTCTCCGTTTAATGTGACACGAATATTTATTATTGCTATAATATTTTACATTGTTATGCAGAGCTAAGGGAAAAATAGAACATAATGATGGTGGACAATGGCGTAAAATTTTACTCTAAAATTAAATTACCTGCGTTGCCTGAACGCACATAATTTTGCAGGAATTTTAGACTACTTCCAACAAAGTTTAACATTTTGAATAATAAGAAAGAACCACTGATAAAATTCTTCGATTATAATCCAAGTCCTTCAATATGTCCTTTAAAATGTCTTCTATCGATCGCTCTGTATTTTTTTTGTTATCAAAATAATGATGCCTGTAAGCTTCATTCTAAATCTAGTCATGATGTAGGGAAAGGCACAGTTTCAGAGATACCAGGATAAAAACGTACTAAAATTTAAAATAAATTAATAGACCATACTAACTGAAAACAATAATTTAACTAAAAAACAATTATTTTTACAACTAATCTACAAAATAAACATTTTGTGTACTAAATTGTGCTATAGTGGCATCCACTGCTAAGTTAGTTAGTAGATACGTAACTTATATCTAATAAGATCATAAGTGTCTATGACTAGGTCAGACCACTATATTAAAATTACGTAAAAAGATAACGATACAATAGCTCATAATTTTTGAAATAACAACAGTTACATTAGGCCTACTCAAAAAATTATAAACTTTGCAAATTAAGTCACAAATAAAAGACAAAAATCAATATGAAAGATTTTTTGAACACGACTACTAAAAATATTTTCATGTTATGTTACGTAATTGCTCTTATACAGGGTGTCCCAGGAAGTAGTGTCAAGCGGAGGTCCAAGAGCACAACTAATAAAGATTTTGTGTGCCAAAAAAAAATGCAGTCTTATATTTAATTATTTTTAAAGTATAAAGTTGTTCGGAAAAAAATTAGATAAAAGTTCATAATTCATAACTCCAAAACTACGAAAAATCTCGGAACATACATGGGGGTGATTCGGGTACCTAAAGGTGTGCTCTATCGTCTCTATCTCTGGACCTCCGCGTGATACTACTTTCTAGGACACCCTGTATATTTATAACTGGCTTGGATGGATCGTCGACACTATAAGGTAACCCAGGTTACCTAGGTAATGCATCCGACAATGCGTGTTAAAAGTAAACTGTATAACATAATGTTATCACACTTGAATAGTTAAATTAAATTGAACTAATAAATAAATGTCTAAAATAGCCACTAACAAAATTAACTACTTTAGATAGTACCGACATAATAACATAATAATTTAAAGATAATAAAAAAAAAACAATTATTAGACACGTTTGGCAGTACGCTTATGTCTAAGTTCTTAAAACTAGGTAACAAAAAACGTCTTAAATTATTCGGACAAATCAGGTTACTGACTTATATCTGAGCACTACGATTATTGTTTTATTGATCTCATATAAAACCGACACAAATCTGGATGTATACTAGTACGCAGACTACGAAATTTTGTATTTATTCGGTTTCAAGAACCAACATACCTACCACCTTAAACTAGACTGGTAAAGAATGCTTTTAGCATTAGGTCTCATGACACACTTTTTTCCATTAAGTTTTAAATAAATAAAATAAGTATCTACTTTAGATTGGTTTTTATTGAATTTACGGTTTATAATATATCGACATTACCCACTGTTCGGTTTTTATTCAGACAGGTTCTAATGAGTTTTTTTTTGAGTAAGTCTTCATTTTATATTAGATCAATAAACGAACTTGACAGCTTACCTATGTATCTAAGTGAATTACTAGTAGAATAAAGTTTCGCAAGAATAGAAAAATGTCAATTAGAAAATACAGCAATAGCAGATACAGAAGGCAATATTTTAGGCACATGATATGTACACATGTCAAGAGTTAAGGCACCTGTTACTAAAGGCTTATATTGAATAATATATTTTGTACTGAGCTCACATATGGTCCCTATATTGCCATCTTACGTCTACTACGGTTTTGTATAATCAGTGAGCGTTGTATAAACCTCTAATTAAATACAATTAAGTATCACCAAGCGTAATTTCATAATGTACAATATTATATTTACAAATATTAAGGGACATTAATAAACAGGGAATATAATATTATGTATGTAATTCGACCACGTATTTTAATTCGTTGTAAACAACACAACATAGTCTTGGTAACATTTTGAACTAAACTGTTCACTGTATTTTGATAGGACATAATTTTGTCATTGTTTTTCGCCCTGATGCGTTTCACTTAAGTACGTTGTCCAGTAAATGACGTTGAAAAGTAGAAAACACATAGGAAAGACCATAAGGGCGTATTTATCTAGTGCCCCATGTTGGGCGCCACAGAACATGACGCCGTTGTCGATGAGCCCTCTTATTCTGGTCATGAAACCAGTCGGTCGACCTCCTGGCGGTATTGACTCCAGAATCGGTGAATCCTACGAAAGTTTACACAATAACGAGTTCAGTGAAACGATTTCGTTGGTTAAGTACTATCTTAAGGAGCATACAGACAGCGTGTTTACACCTATAAATACTTTAGCAATGCCTATTAATTCTATCCCTTGTCGTGTCGAATGCTAAGCGGCGTTGCAATTTTTGTTACACGGCATTAATTGTTTTACGACTAATTTGCTTTGCGGCTGGAAAATTTACACTGCTGCTTCACTTTAGCACTAAAATTCAAGATACTTTAACCGTCCAAATAACACAGTTCGTTTTAACATTTTAGCTGATAATTTGACAAGTCTCGCACTGCTTTTAATATGTATTTGCAAAATAAAATATGTTGCTGATATAACTTGAAATTCATATTGTACGTGTTTGATATTACTTCGCTAATAATATTTTGAGTTTATTGTAATAATTATGGGAATCAGTTAATTACATACGTTAACAGCTTCTTATTTACATGAGGTAGGTTATATTATTTTTCGTTTCTCTTCAGTAGTTCTTTGTCAAATTATCACAGCATTAAAAACGAACTGCCCATACCGTGCGTTATTCTAGTCGTTGCCGCTAATTTCTAAATACTGATCTAGGTACACCTATTAAATACAACATAAGACATTGTCCATATTTGCTGTCAACTGCAGTGTGTAGTAATTACTGTGTTTTAGCCACACTGTGCCATGTTTAATTTCGTTTTTTACCTGGCTAACTGATCTTGTTTCGCATCCGACTTTATTTTGCCTCCAATGCCTTTTTCCCGAGTGGGATAACTAGAAATCGTTCGCCTAATTTTAAAATCAATGCACCTAGATAGTACGTGATAAATGTTCTAAATTTATCTGTATATAGACATGCAGACTAGACTAGACTAGTTGTAAAATGTATATTGTATTTACCCTTTGTATCGTTTGGTGTTCAAACTGTTGTTTGAGACCATCGTCATCTACACTCAGTGTGGGTGAGAACACGCCTCCTTGGGGTGTTCCCGTCACAGGAGTACTTAGTCTCTGAAATACGGATATTTAAATTTACTGTCTACCTTCAATATATTTTAAATCAATTGGAACCTTTGGTTCAGAAAGTGGAAGCTTTTGAAATGTGGGTCTACAGGAGGATGCTGAGAATATCGTGGAAAGACAAGGTCACGAATATAGAAGTCTTGCTACGTGACAACGCAGAAAAACAACTGCTGAAAACCATCAAAAGAAGGAAATTGAAGTATCTAGGGCATATCATGAGAAGCCCGAAGTACGATTTACTGCACTACAGGGCAAGATACAGGGGAAGAGAGCTGTAGGTAGAAGGAGAACATCTTGGCTGAAGAACTTGCGCCAGTGGTTCAACAAAAGCACACGTGCTTTGTTTCACGCTGCTGTGTCAAAAGTACAGATCGCCTTAATGATCGCCGACCTTCGATAGAAGATGGCACAGGAAGAAGAAGAAGATAAATATTTAGGTTTCTTAGGATACTTGCATCGACAAAAGGTGCTTTTGGATCTGGTCGTGTACTGGAGTGTATCTTCTCGACTATAGAGCTAAGTTGTTCAATACTTAACGGTATTGTGTAATCTGCAGTAACCTACCTGTGAGTGATTGATATGTAATGGCGGCGGTGCGAGCTGAGCCGCGGAGGCCGCCCGGCGCAGGTCCTGCCGCCGCCGGCTCCAGCTCTTATCGTACCGGATGCCGAACAGCACCACGAAGTACTCGAGCAGTGCCAGGAACACAAATATAGTGCACGAGATCAGCCACACCTCGATGCACTTCAGCTCGAGAGCGTCTGGCGAGTTTGTACTGGAACATGCACTATTTTTACTTCATCATGAAGACAGTTATAGCTTACCATCAAATTATAGTTATCAATAGCAATAGATGAGTACTTTATCTAAGTACTTTATATAAAAAAAAACGTATGATGCAGTCTTGAGTCTACTAAGTAAAAGATCGGACGTAATTGATTTTGTCTCTCTAAACAAATTGTTACTAGGAATTAACTACCAAAATTAGTTTAGTAGTATTAGTAAGTTGTAGAAGGAGAGTGGATCATAGCTTAGAAGAAGATATATTAAATGTCGCAATCTCTTACCTGACAGTATCAAACATGGTGACCAAGGAGAGTAGTGTTGTAACTAGAAGCACCATTCGACCGGGAACAATCTCCGGTATTACGCAGAAACTGCCCCACGATATGATGACGAATAGCGATGAAGGCAGATAACTCTCTAATAAATAACTTCGCAGTTCACGTGACAATATAATCTGCATTCGAGCTGCTGAATGTTCGCCTGGAAACATGATTGAATGAAAAGGTCTGGCTAGACGAGAGTTTTAGTAAAAGCAGGTCCAATTAATTCTGATTCCAGTCTACATTATAAAGATTTTTAGCTACATTTTGGATTATAATGGGTATTTATTAGGAAATTGAATAGTATGCTATGTCTTGCTATAATTTTCCTATGGGAATTAGAATCAAGAGTACCTAAGCATAGTTAGAAGAAAAGACTTCGGACATGTCCATTCCTCTTAGGTTGTTTCTGTCAAATATGATAATTGTCGATAAAATAAAGCACACTTAGATCCCGTTTTAATAAATCAATCTCAATTCTAAGCACTGTTCTGTTATTGTCACAACATACAGAATGTTGCATCTTTGATGAACATAAGGTTAGAGCGTTTTGAGATCGATTTATTGACTCTTCAGAATAAATTAAACAAAAGCACACCTTAATTTCCTTAACCACTGTTACAGTCACAAGCAATATAATATTATACACGTGGTAAGTGAATAACAAAGACAATTATGCAATAATACGTAATATGTAACAACAAGTAACAAAATCCCATCAACAATACAAAACATTGTAAAGAAAAACAAATGCAGACAGAAGCGGTAGAAAACAGTGCATGCTTAAACAATTACCAGGAATATCGTGCGAGGCGCGGATGTCGAAATTCGTAAAGTTTTCCATAATTTGTATTAAAGTACAGAATTTATTTAACAATAATAAAATGCATACCACAAGTAGAATATTTTTCACTAAAATATTATTAATATGGTTCGGTAATCAGAGTGCATTCGGACTTCGTTCTGAGTTCATTTTATGAATTTGGGAACATAGATATACTTGAAATTAGTGTGTTTAAAACATTTTTTTTTACTTTTGACGGAATCTAATTTTCGTGGGATATTCACACTAAGAAAGAATACATAATAACTTAAAAGAAGTGCAACAATAACATCCGCGCCAAACACTGCGGGCGGCATGCCAGCGTATAGCGACACGTATGCTTTAGTAGGTACAATGTTAATCACGAAGCGCAAACATAAGCACAAAGCAATAAATATACATTTACCTTCACCAAATATGTGAATATGATTACTTTTGGCCGTGACGAAAGTGACCACGTATTTGGGCAGACGGAACTCGCTCCGTTCGTTGCCGACGGGACCCAGGCCCAGCCATCGCGCTACCTCTCGCCACTCGAACCGAACATCTTCTGTTGTGTACTTGTCTGTTAGAAAAGATGCTCATATTTAGCCTTTTCAAAGGGCTATTTTGCTTATCTGGATACGAATATTCTCTATTTGATATAGAGCTCTCAAAATGATTACATTTTCCCTGTTTTTCAAAATTCTTCGATAATGTTACGAACTCAGTAATGTTTGAGTATTAAATACTACTTAAGTGTTGATTTTTAGAAATTAACAAAACAAGAGCAAAGATTTATCTAATAAGAATTTGCATTTCTAGATGTTTAATATTTTTAGTGAAAAAATATCATTCTAAAATAATATTAGGTTAACATAAATTGCACATATTATAGAAGGTATGAGATACTAAAGAAGTTTCATAATTTTAATGTAGGACATGCTTAATGAACTTTATAGGAAACGAAGGAATAAGAATTATGCATCTAAACTTAAGACTCTACATCGCAGACTGCGGTATTCCGAACTGGTTACAATACAAACGACCTACATAGCGTGTAGACAAAACATTCTATGACGTTCAAAACCGAATAAATTAAGAACATCAAAAGTTTTCGTGATAATTTTACTGTACACGTTTCAGTTTTTTAATGACTCTTGAAAACGTCTGAGCATTTATGCAATAAAACAAGTGTGTTTATTTGTTTAAATGCAATTTATCTTAACACGATAATGAGGTCTATCGTTTATTATTTTTCAATATTACTTTTTTATCGCAAGATAGATAAACTATAACTTCTTATGTGTGTGAAATGGAAACCCATTGGATTGGGGGATACTTTAGGTATTCAAAGGATTTGTGTGATTTGATCCTTTACAACAATGGAGGTATTTCAGTTTTGTTAACCTATAATGGAGCATTACATTTGTAGAGCATCAATGAATACTTGGTTAAGCACTAGACTAGGTACTGAACAGGTACCAATTAAAGTATTAAAGCTTGAACACTTACAGCTACCGAAGTCGATGTCGCAGTTCTGTACGTCTAATGGGTACAACACGAAGTCCATGTTGCATTTTATTGTCATTGTTGCTCTGTAAAGAAACATTTACTGTTAAAATCTTATATACGAATAGTTTATTTTTATATCGACAGTCAAACTTCGTCGGGACGTCCATAAATTACGTGAGGTGTTTAAGGGGGGGGAGGGGGTCGAGTCAAATCTCATCTAATCTTACGTTGGAGAGAGGGAGGGTCTCGGCAAATATCACGCAATTTTTTTTTTTATTGAAACAATAAAACATACTATTCTGGTCTATTTAATCCAGATTCGTAGAAGTAGAAGTATTCTATTGCTAAATTTTTATTACACTTATAATGAAACTCTCAGCAATATTGAAAGCAAGAAGCAAATTTGTTTTTTCTTTTTACAATTACAATCCAACGCGTTTACGTAATAAACTCACATTTTGAAAAATCTTACGTGTGATTGGGGGACGGGGAAGGGGATTGAATAAAATCTCACGACATCTCACCAAGGGGAGAGAGAGGGGCAGAAAATTAAAAAAAAATACCTCACGTAATTTATGGACGCCTCCTTAGGGGTAAATTATATATTTAGTAATATTATGTGTATTTAACCGCATGTTGCATTGAATCCTTTATTCTACGATATCTATCATAATCCTATGGCCTTTTTCTTAAAGTTGACTTAAGAGCTCGGTTAATACCTAAAGCGCACTCCAGAAACTTTAAGCAATTGAGAACGACTATACTATGTTTGAGCACTGCAAAGATTTATGTAAATTATTTGTGTATTTGACATAAAATATTTAATAGATAATTTAGGTTCGTGCACGAGCAACAGTAGTACCTAGAGCATTTTTTAAACAAACGAGCAAACGACCTACCAATTAGGAATATGGTCTATTTACCGTTGTTATCAACGAAAATATCAACTCTGTATCTACTGAAGTTTGAATTTTTCGCGTCAAATATATGAACACTAAATTATTTTATAACCGTTTTGTGTGTACGATAATTTTATATGTTTACTCGTGAACGATCGTTAAAGACTCGATGTTACTGAGAAAATAACTGGCGTCTAGTATTCACAGATACTTTAAACCACTTTATAGCTCGGACTTATGAACGGGTTGCCATTAAATATTTTAAAGAGACGCTTAAATGTTTGATCTTTGATTTAAAGATGGGAAGTGGGCTGGACTGAATCAGTTATTTTGCTCCAAAGGTTCAAAATTATTTTGATCGTATTTTTACGTCAACGCTATTTGCCTGAACAGTTATAGGGGGAGAATTGATTCCTCTCCTAACTTAATATTTTCTTGTAAATTTAGTTTAGTTAATAAATTATGACAGATAATAAAATAAGAATTGTTTTAAAAATTTCTTGTCTTTTAGGATTTTAAATCTTCCCCATCGTACCGGATTTGTGACGATGTTGATGCTAATGTTATCCTTCATGGTACCAATTATACTATCCCTCCTACTTACCACTGAAGATTTTCCGAATCATAAACGCCTCTGCTATAAAATTACTAAAACAAATGTATAAATAGAAATCGACGGACCCAATACTGACTGTGACGGTGCGGTTTGCGTAGAGCCTCAACGAAGCCATCTCCTGCAGCACTGACAGTATCTTCATGGTCTGAAGCTGCCAGATGTACAGGTCCGGAGTCCAGATCAGCTGCCGGAACTCCCATGGTAGGTCGATGAATGGCACCCGGTGGGGAACGTTGAGACGATCCTCCGTCCATGACACTTGAAGGAACACGTCTAATGTTATTTCCTGTAATTGAAATATCTAAACTTAATAATCATTTAAGGAGAGCGCAAACTTAGGTAGGCCACGAGGTCAGTCAGTAGCCATTTCTTAGGCGACGACGCAAAAGTGGCCAGGCAATACCTACAAGTCGTATCGGAAGTCATTATGAACAGCTGAACCGCTATCCACATTAATCTCTGAGCTGTTGATGATGATCAATTTGAATGAGTACGGTATTTATGATTGTTATAAATGTCAAGATTATACTTTCTTGAGACCAAATTTTATTCACTTCAGTTGTCCTGAAAGATAAAAAAATCACAAACTCTTTTTTGGATTTTTCTATTCTGCATTAAAGAAAATTCAACATGAAGCGATTGGCATTTCTCTATATTTCCATTTTTGCACTGTCTACGCTGCACGTAGTCTATGGTAAGTACCACCTTGGTACCACGATGGTAATCACTTATCATTAGCTGAGTCGTAACTTCATTTTCGTCATAAAATAATAAAAATAGCTACCTGGTTGTTTTCATCGACCCCAGAAACTCTGATGATATTAACTCCTATGTATACTGTAGTATTTTTACCTGAAAAAATTGAAAAATTATTAGATTAACTATGGAATTTTTTAATAGCCCCTATGCCGTTGACATTGACATTATTAGAATTTAAGGTTATGTTATTGAAATAAGCAATTAGCAATTAGCATTAATAAATAGCCATTTTATGTGTCACGATATTATTTTTATCGTTATTAATTACATTCAATACGAAATCACCTCATTCCTTTTACAATAAAAAATATTTTGATTTGTTTATTTTTCTTGTTACAATGCAAGTTTACCAGCCAGTGCTAAGATAAATTATAAGTTATGGGCTACCTATTTGTTGTATTATTTGTATAAATAATATTACCTATTTGTATTATTGTAAAAAATAACACCGGTTTTTCACTTAATGTTTTTTTTTACTTGTACCATTAGATGTGTTAATTAACGACTTGTACGAACTTAAATATGATGGTTCCTGGTAGCATTGTATTTTATGTAGATAGATATTATTGAAATACTTATATGCATAACAGTCTTATAAGATAGTGGCTGGTTGTTTTAATATGAAAAGGCTGCTAAGCTTCATAAAAAGTTTTGAAACCTTTGAAAGAACCAAGAGTCAATAAAATATTAAAAAAGATTTAAAATATATATTCAGCCAAAACTTAGTATAATATACAATTAATAGCTAGTATATTTAGATGACTGAACCTATGAAGGTTTGTACGATTATAAAACAAGAAGACTTAGGGACTTAGGGACTTAGAAGACTTAAGTAATAGAACGTACTTTAACTGTAACTGTGTTTGTGACGTCACTGCTAGTTGAGGCTGAAAACCAGCGCTCAGAGTTTGCTGTGGTAAATCCACAGTGAACATCGCGCATTAAACTGAGTCCCGACTAGTTTGTGATGAAAACCAGTGTTGTTAATTCGTAAATTTAAAATATGTTTATTTCTGTATGTCTTTTCATCACAATTAAAGCATGTCTATGTCTTCGCACCACCATTTTAAATAATAAAACCTAGTGTGCCAAAATCAAAGATCGTTAGATAGCCTATAAAATACAACGCAATTAATACAGTATGCGCTATCATCCTTCATTTTTATCTAATAAATTGGTAAAAGTGGAGTTAAAGCGAAACTGCCTCGTAAGTTCCGGGCTAAAGTGGATGATGGCCCAGTCTGGCGACCTCACTCAATATTTGACGCGTGCTAAAAATATTGACGACCTATTAATAGACCTGTACTGGTATATTTACCAACATAACATTATATGTAGGACGTTTGAGACGTTCATTGCCCTAATTAAACAAAACTAGCTGTTGGAGATTCAATCTACTAATTATGTGTGAATTAAAACGGGTACCTACCTACCTATAGAAATAATTGATTAACATCCCAACTATTGAGATACGTTATTATTATGTCGATTTTTCTATAATACAATGAATACAGATACCAAAATTGAAACAGATATATATGAATAATGATTGTTAAAAAAACTAAAAACTTACCCGGTGGAATGTTTCTATTGTAGTCTGTTGGAATCTGATACGAATGCTGGTCCATATACAGGATCTGGCTGAAAAAAAGTTACAAGAAATTAAATACCATGTTCTGTGAGCTGAAACTATGACAGCACGGGGTTATGAGGGACAACGCGACGTGTTACGCCATTGGCACTCTTTCCCGTCGCGCCGCCCCCACCAAATAGGGTAATAAATAAATAACATAATATATACATAACATAACATAACATAACATAGTCATTACAGGAGTAGTAACAAATTGAATAAAACCTATTGTAATAAATTTCTTTAAACACTCGCGGTTATCTACATCACTTACACTATTACTAAACGGGTTCTTACCATGATTACGGGAAGACTTCCCGTGATCATGGCGCTTGAAACAGTGCTGTAATATCGGGACCGCTCAATTAAAAATAATCGTGGTAAGAACCCGTTTAGTAATATAGTAAGTGATTACCTATTGTAACTGATTTGAATGAAGCTAATTTTAACATATTGCATCTGAAGTTTTAGGCTATGTTCATTAGAAATTACTTCGATCAAATAACAAGATAGAAGATACATATTAGATACTGCGAACAAAGTGTACAAAAGTCGGTGATTGGTCAAAGTTTTTTTTAAGATTTGAACACGGATTAGGATTAGAATCACATTCATATCAGTTCTAATTGAACTTTTAAAAATGACTGAACACATTTTAAGCAGAATGCATTTTAAACAGATTATGACTAAAAAACTTTTCAATCTATCAATTATCTTTAAAACTACATTTACTTTACGACGTACACTAGAACTTACTCTAATACTTATTAATCATAACAAGTATCTAATGGACACACGTAAATATTATTCTCCCGACAAAAACATAAAAACAATGTCTAAAAACATTCTCAAAAACAGAAACTAATTCTTATAATGTCTTTGAGTAATGATAATTAATTGTATACGCACTCTAATCTGGCAACATTCATACCAACATTAAAAATCAGTTTTACTGTTTGTTATACTGGGAAATCAAGTTTTAGAAATTCTTAGACAAAGGTGAATTTACGTAATTGCCGTCATAATATGCTAATTCAATATTTGTTGTACAAAAATAGTAGAGCACCATTGCGGTAGGTGTACAAAATAAAAGAAACATAAAAAGTAATAGCACGAAACGACATTTTTTTAATTATTTCAAAATAGACAAACGAGCCTTACGGCCTACCAGACGGTAAGCGATTACTGTCTCTTATGGACCTCTGCAATGCCAGGAAATTGAGGCCGTTATCTGTTGCCTACCTATACAGGACTTTTCTTAAGCCTCGTTTAGAGACCTCGTTTATCTATCACGCAATAAAAAAAAAAAAAAAAAAAAAAAAAAAAAAAGACCGATATAAGTACATAGGTAGCCTTTATGAATAAACTGTAAGAAAAATCTGCTCCTGTCTTTAAATGGAATAAAATGTGATTACAAAACTTTCATAAAACAAACAAATACTATTATAATCACTATTTTAAAATAATATGAATTTATCGCGGTGATTCTGCCGTAGAGATTATGTTCGGTAAAATTATACAATATTTAACTCAATCAGATTACAGAAATCCGGCAGCGGCTTTAATAATTTTGTTATTGAAAACACACTACGCTTTTTCGAATTTCGATTTAAAAGCCTAGTTTAAAAGCTTTATTTTATAAATGGTTAAATATTATTACTAGATGGGTTTTAGTGAGGTAAAGGTTTGATCGAGTGTCATTTTGTGTCAAATAAAATAATAATAATAGATGGGTTAATTTCGATAAAAAAATAATGTAAAATTCATTATATTCTAATTTTATTATGTTCTTGTGTTGAACTTGTGATCAACAAACGAACTCTCTTAAATTTTCACTAACTTCGAAAGTAGCTAAAATGGGCAAAGTAGGTACTTAATTAAACTTCTTAAAAGTATTAAGTACCTAATGCAATTACGACTCAATGACTACCCGGTAATACGATGACGGATAAGTAGTTTTAAGCTGAGCTCTATCGATGTGAGAAATAGGGCATCTTTTAATTTACTTAAAAAAGGGTGAATTCAATTCACATTATAAATGTGTTACAATTTTATTATAACTACTTAAAAATTAAAGTCAGTTTATAAGTTAATTTTAAATTGTTGTAACCATTTAGATATAGGTACAACTAGGTATTAAGAACCATGCATTTTAAACTTTTGCACACGTTTAAAAGGGTGAATACACGCTTCAAACCCACTAAAAATAGGTGTTTAAGCCAAATCATTTTATTCATCTTTAATCAAATAATTCTATTTAACCAAAACAATCGCGTGCAGAGGTTTTCAGTGCAAGTTATGAAGAATGACAATGAGGTCAATGCCGTAAAAACAATGGATTAAGCACACATCGTGCCTAACACAAAACCGTCAATCAATTAAAAACGATTACCAGAACAAGTTTCTCATGTTTTCTTTTCCTAATCAGATTATGAACTGTTGGTTTCAGGAAAACAAAGGTATGACGGAAAGAAAATAAATAAACCCACCTTCACGTGTTCTATTTAGTATAAGGTAATTATCTAGCTCGATATTTTCTTTTTTTGAATATTGAAATTTACTTTATTCCACAAAAATATAGGACAAGAAAATGCAATAAAAACAGCTAGTTTCATTCATAATATGTTGTATTTTTCATGATTTATAAGAATGTCCTGCGAATTTACTACGAGAATTTGACAAACTTTAACTTCGTTCCAAGCAGCAGGTGGTACGATTTTTAGTTGCTTTTCACGACAAAATGTAAATTGCTAAATACGAAAGACATTTCAAATTTTATTATGTTTTTAGTGCCTTTATTTTGAACCTTCTTCTGTTACAAATAAAGTCCATTACTTAAAATAGACACTAAGTGCCTTTAACTTATATTCTATAGCATCAAACTATAATTTAGGTTTAAGTATTAAGAATTTAGTATAAAATATTTGTATAATTATTATGTCCTTAACCCAGAATGGACAAATGCCAGAAATTCACCTGAATGAAAATGAAATGTCTTCTCAGCTTTAATAATTTGTATGCTAGAATAATTTGTATGAAAACTATAAAATAATTTTATTCTACTACTAGCTGTCCCGCGCAACTTCGTCTGCGTCGAAAAAATAGAAAAAAAATTTAGGGGTGGACTAACCCTAACATTTAGGGGGATGAAAAATAGATGTTGGCCGATTCTCATAGATACCGGATAAGCACAAAAAATTACAACAAAATCAGTATGGCAACGAAAACTGTGACACGAGAATTTTATAATATTCCACTAATGTTCTTGGGGAACGTGGAGCTCGAGAGGATCAGTAATGAGTTTAAATTGTACAGTACAGTACCTTAAAGTGGTAAAACAGAATAGAGTAAAATTAATTCTGCTGATAAATTAATTATTGTTTTATAAAAATAATATATTGTAAAGATAGGTGGTAAATGGACAATGCACTTCACTATTCATAACATTATTACAAAGATTTCTGTCCTATTTATCACTGCGGATACAACTCTAAACACATTAACTGAAAGCTAATCATGCACATCCAAAAAAACCGCTGTAGTATTCAAAACGTCGGAAATTATGAAATCATGTTTGTAATAGTCATGAAATATTACCTAATATTTAAAAAAGTATTTATATCGACAGACGCATTTCGTAAATGTGAATGACATCACTGATGCGGCTATCCATGTAATTCCAGAAGGTCACCGCGTAATCTGGTTAACATCAGTTAATATCTGTTTGATAGCACTCGTGCACCGCTGACAATGATCCCGGGCGACATTCGGCACTTGGCCGGCTTCCAGGACGTCTGCCGAACTCCTACGATATTCAACAACTCTCAAACTACATCAACAATGTTGCTGTACATTTCGCAAAGGTAAAGAAACCAATTTAAAAAGATAATTATCGTGTCTTTCGTCGGTCTGGTTTTGAAGAGCTTGTTAGGTGGGTGGTAATTTATTTAATATTATAGTTGTAGCTGTGTAAACTTGTCATTAAACAATTAACATATTATTTATATATCTAAATGGCTGTCATCTTGATTACCCATAAAAATGCTCGTATAAATAATAATTTACATTGATTGTTCATTTTTACTTTTTTTCATGCACCAACACTTCCCCTTATTTCAATTATTTCTTTCGAATCTTTTGAGAATACTGCGGAGTTTATCTAACAAAATCATAAGGTCTTAAAACTGTAATGTTGTAAGTCTTTTAATTTCGTAATTTTGCTTGTGTAAACTCTGCGGCACAGTCTAACGTCATACCGCATAATACAAACTTGCGTGACCGATAACTCAGTAAAATTTGCTAACATCAATATGATTTGATTTTCCCGAGCGTGCTTTCCTTATCTTGTTTTAAATTTAGAATTGTTTGGGTTGCTTAGCTCGATTGTACTGTAAAAATAATCGAAACGATACACTAATAAGAAAGTTGGTTGTTGTTGCGAGATACAGAGTAGCAAGAAGGTAATAGGTTGTGAAGAAAAGTGATAAAATATTTTTACCTTTTAAGCTTTTACGTTCCGCTTGCAATAACTATATTACGTTGATATTAAGTTAAATATTTTAAAACAAATACGATTATTGTACTTAAAAAACCATCGATTCGGTTAAGACTGAAAGAAATAGCAAATGTTTTCTTTGTTGTGTTTGGGGAAAATTTCAATGTCTTCATTGTAATAAATTTTCAACACTTATTTTTTCTTTCGTTTGCTATCTTTCCTCGAACTATGTATGTCGAGTGAAATAGCAAGTTTAATACATCAAGATATAAATTGTATGTCATTATTATATGTTACATCCGGTAATCATGTGAACGTTGAAAAACATTACTTACGATCTAAATTAGATGTCTTATAATAAAACATGAAACGAGAGGTTGACGATAATTTAATGATTATTATAACTTCTTAGTTTGAAATATTGCAACTATCTCTTTAAAATAAATATAAATGCTGAAATAAAATGTATTTTTTTTAGTATTAAAATTTGAGATCATGTGACGATGGCCACAATCCCTTCATGACATTTTTCTCGTCACACATTTAATTATAATCTAGCGACCGATTGTAAATAAGGATGACATGATAAGGTTGAAAAGATATCAATACTGATACAAAGAATTATATTCAGTCCGTAGCCAGAGAGAACCATGATTTTATTGCTATTTACTATTTAGTACAAAGAAAACAAACCACGGCGTTCTACGTTCGAAAGATATTTAGTTCACAACATTGAAACCATTCAGATGCGTGTAGTACTACACATTAAGGTTACGCAATTATGTGCGTCAGTAGGTACCTTGCACTATCTATGAATATCAACTAATCTAGTTGTCTACGTTAATTAGCGATCGATCGCCTTGATCTTTGTAGCAAATCATTGCTTGCTATCCAATTTGGCATTTTAGGAAAGAACATTCATTGCTAATGTAACAGAAGATCGTCATTTTTTGGGATTTTTAGAAAATGAAGCTTAGGTCCAGAAAATAAATGATTATATACTTAGATAAATGTAACTAACATTGTAAATCCGAATGTTTGTGAGTCTGTGATGTTTGATTCTTTAGCACTAAAACTACTGAATCGATATTAATGAAACTTTACAGTAACCTATAGGTTATTTAAACATGTAGGCATGTAGTTCCTAGGGGGGAAAGCGCGGAAATCAAGCAGAACAACATCTGTCAGTGCCAGGATCAACTAGTGTTTTGTACCTATGGGTGGGCCAATCTAACGTTTGCATTTTGAACTACTGTTTATTTAGAGAATGACAGCTCAAATGTCATTCAATTTGTGTTCTTAATTTAGTTAAAGGTTTGAAATTTACGAAATGGGACGTTTTCGGTTCGCCCAATGGGCAGAAAATCGTTTGGCCGAAGATGAGCATTTTTACCGAAAAATCGTCTTTTCAGATGAAGCTCATTTTCACCTCGGAGGCTATGTCAATAAGCAAAATTGTCGCATCTGGGTGTCGGAAAATCCACACGTCACCATTGAGAAGCCAATGCACCCACAAAGAGTTACAGTTTGGTGTGGGTTTTGGTCCGGCGGCATCATTCGAAAATGAGCAAGGAGCCGCCGTTACCGCCGGTCAATGGCGAGCGTTACCGTGCCATGCTCAACGAATTTTTGTTTCCAAAAGGTGGGTGGGCTTATATCGGTGGTTATCGGTAATAATAGTAGGTTGTTATCGTCACTCCTGGACCTGCATATTACACGAATATAGAAAGGCCGTCCTACCACCATTAAACAACACTCATCATAAACATATTATGTACTATTACGGCAGTCGAATTTCGCTACAGCGGTCAGGGTTACATATTAAAAATAGGCCTAATGAACTACTGCAATCTTAAACATCCAAAATATTTATTTATATATACCGCAGCCGGCACCTCGGTTTATATTTGGGTTATTAGTGACGCAAATAGCAGTGATAAACGCGTTCAATTTTGACGTGTCGCTCCTGTAAAGCTATTGTTGTGAATAGGTCATTAGTGTCATTATAGGGAAGCCATCTTTGTAACAGAGATGCTTTATTCAGATGAATTTGTAGGGAGTGATTACGGTGCAGAAAAATAATGGTGTGGTCAAGTTGTGACAAGGAGAAAAAAGGACCGTTTTATGTTTTGTATCTTCGGGAAATAAAGATTATGGATAAAATCAACAACCTGATAAAGCTACATCTTCTACGTCTATAGTTTTTTTGAGGGTTCATTTATAAAAAAAATGATCCTATGGCAACAGCTGCCATTATTCTTCTAAACAGCTACTAGTGAACTAGACATTATAGTTAAAGTCAACAAATTATTATTCTTTACAGTTTTGTCGTATACCTATGGCCAGACCGGGGAACTTGATGCAAAGTGAGTATCGTTGCATTGTTATTCTTAGTTTTGACTACAACTAATTATAAATACCTACTAATACTAAAACTAGTTGGCTTTGGTAGAGATACTAATGATATAACACTCAATCTACCTATCTAGTACATGCAATCTCAACGTATATGTAAGTACAAAATTTGAGGACACGTTTTACGTGTGCACGTGTGAGTCACGTGGTTATGGAACAATATCACGGTTTGATTGTCTCTACACTGACGTATTAAGAACATACAAAACATGTGTTCCAACTCAAACGAAATTAAATGAAACCTCAACTTTTAAGAAATTACTAGCTAATTAAAATGACAATGGGTAATTGTAAGGGTTGTTGTTGTTGTAACAAATGCGATGTACGACTTGGGGACTTTATGCAATTTTAATAGTTTAGTACAAGATACTACAAGAAGCACTATCCTCAAGTAAGTTGATAAGAAACAGTAATGCTTTGCAAAGGATGAAATACAAACAGTATATGAGGACGAAGGGTATGAAGTATCATGAAAACTAATAAAATCGGAAGATATAGAGCAAGATTCGGCTAGCTGGTTCAGCCGTACTATGGAGCTTTTTTGAAGGTAGGAACAAAGATAGCAAACCTTGGACTCATTAATTAATGTGATTCATTGAATACTATTTTTTTTTAACACGTTCATTGCTATAGTAGAACTGTTACTTTATTCGACTTTCGTACAGTGATATGAAAAACGACATGTTGTTCTGTACTATGATATTCTTCGTGCGGAAAGTATATTGGACTAGTAGCAAAATAGGGTTCTGGTGCATTATACACGCAGCGAATGTGTTAAATTATAATGTCGAAAATCGAATCAGTTCGCTCTTTCTGTTGGTATTTCACGCTTTGCAAAGCCTCTACAATTAGTGACCAATGAGTATGTAATTAAATTGTAGTTACGTACGCTCTTCGTAACACTGACCTCAAGTGGAACCTGAAAATGGAGACAATTGGTTAGGAAAAGCAGCATGCAGAAATACAAAATAGCTTTTATTTTCGTGAAGGTGTTGCGACTGGGTTAGTTAGGAGGTATAGGTTCAATATATTCATGTTAATGAGAAATAAAAAAAGGTGCAATTAAAATTTGTAAAACTTTTTCAGTTGTTAAAATACAGGCACACTTTTCGTTATATTTTGATTTCTGGGTTCTTCTCGTTTCTAAAGGCCAAGGAAATTTGTTAACATTTGTACTATTCTCATTCATTGATTTTTAAGACACAAATATTCAGATTGCGTCTATGCCCTATGATTTCAATTTAACACTAAGTTATTCGTGGTTTAAACTACTGCATGTGTTATATAGCATGATCATCATCAAAAAATCTTTGTGCAACGTGTCGGTTTGTGGTGAGATTGCCTCTTTGTCTGTGACTTCAGTCTCATTTAAAAGTTTATGTGCCATAACTTTTAAAGTTTATGATATTATGGTTTTAGTATTTCTACGTTCACAGGCCACCTGGTGTGATATTATTTTTTCGATTTCAATTGTATTGTATATTTCAAGTATTATATTAGGCATATTTTATATATTTCAAATATATTGATATTGTACTTGTATAGATACTTGTATAGATTGATAATTTAGTAAAAGTTATTATTTCTATTAAAAGTAATAAACATATTATTGTTCTCAAAATAAAAATACTTTCAATAAATAAGTTTAATTCATAAAAAGTAATTGCGGAGAGTCAACTTGTCTGACAGGTATTATAACCTAAAGACTGAAGTAGAATAATAGATCAAGTTGATCAAAACATTAATCAAGCAACCTTAGCTGCGTCAAAAGAAAAGAAGACAGGACGCATAAATGTACAAAACAGTTGAAAACTTTAATACGGCCGTAAATCGAAACGTCGAAACAATAAAATCACTAATAAACGTAGTTTCCACTATTCACGATGAAATTTCTTTTGATATTTTCAAGTCCCGCTAATTGTGGAACTATTCAAGAACGGAGAAACATTACGCGTTTAATGATGGTAATGTTTTGGTTCCAGTAAATGCAGTTCCAGCTACACGAAATGTGTGAAATACTGTTTTAGTTAAAATTTTGTTTTCGTTTTATATAATAGTTATAAAGAGTAGTTAGTAGAAATAAGTTGGGTAAAGGTATAACATCACAAGTCGTGGTGGCCAAGTGGTCGAAGCGCATCCGAACGGGAGGTCGCGGGTATAAATCCGCCCGGCTTGTACTTCTAAATTGAAATGTGAAAAAGATTTATGTGCAATTTTTCACAACACCACTGGCTAAAAACGGTGAAGGAAAACATCGTGAGGAAACCTGCATGTCGGAAAAGGGATCTAAAAATCCTTTGAAGATATGTGAGGTCCCCAATCCGCACTGGGCAAGCGTGGTGGACTATGCCTAATCCCTCTTCTGAGGAGACGTGAGCCCAACATCACAAAAAGTAAAAATATATATTATACGAGTTGTTTGCACTGTGTTGCAATCTTGCTAGAAAAGAAAAGATTTCTACGAAAAATAGAAAATAGCAAAACATAAACTTAGTGTTAACTTTAAGATTTCACATTGATATGAAAATTACGACATGAAAATTTAACACGAAAAAGTATAATAAATTTTTGTTACTGACTTATGAATTTACAAAAATAATTAAATGTACAAAAATAACAGCACGTCTACAATAATCAATCTTACTTAACATTCACTACGTTTTCTAACTAAAAACTTTGTAGAACGCCCAAATTAAGGTACAAACGAAAAATCAATGTCAAAACGAAAATATTCATACAGGGAATGTTCAGCGTGTAATTTCGAAGGTAACCGACGTCATTTCATTTTCATACGTAGCCAATATAGTCGGGATATAAGGTATAACAATATTACTACCTTCGTTGTGTCTAAGGCTGGACTGTTGAACTTGAGAATGATACGGTTTCCTTAAACTTATATCAATATGTACAAATTTATGTAATAACTAGCTGGTCCACACAACTTCGTCTGCGTCACATAAGGAAATTTTCTCACCGTTTAAACCTTCCCTGGACTTCTACGAATATTTCAAGAATAAAATAAGCCAAATCGGTTCAGTCGTTCTCGAGTTTTAGCGAGACTAACGAACAGCAATTCATTTTTATATATAAGAAGAGAAGATTGTAATGAATGTTTAAATAAAAAATCAGAATACGGAGGAATTAATCAGCGTATGAAGTCGGATAGTTTGATAATTAGTTAAACGAACTTAATGCAATCTATAAATTGGAAATATTCTACAAGTCCTTTGAAGATATGTTAAGTCCCTAATCCGCATTGGATAAGCGTGGTGGACTATGTTGAATCCCTCTTCTGGGGAGACCTGAGATTAGCAGTGGACAATAATGGGTTGTTACTTGTTACAGTGTTACAGCACTTATTGCAAGAAATAGATACTTACTGGTTCTAATATAGAAAATAGATTTTTTGCTTGGCTGAATAAAGTGCTGTCTTGCTACCTATTAAGTATTTATCAAGACGATTTTGATAATTTAGGACATGAATTAGTATTTCTGTAATTAATGAAAATTTAGTATATTGCTCATTATAATCACGTTGTATTCAAATCTTTGTATCTCAAAAGTCTTCCCAAAGTCTCTTCATGACAATTTTAAGCAAAAGCGCTATCATAATATCCCATTTTTGCTTTGATAGAAAATATAAAAAAATTGCTTCTATCTAAAAGTTTGATTGGCATTTCGTGTTTTCAATAATTGATAACGACAGTCCTTAGCGTGAAATCATAACAGCCTCACTGAAAGTTTTATCAAGGACATCTACCAATCACCATCTACCAGTTACCAGACATACAGTGCATTGTTTTTGTGTGAACTTTAAACGTAGACGAGACGTATGTTTCCTTGTCATTCGTCATGTTTACCTACAGACAATATGTTTGTTTTAGAAATGAATGAGTGTTTTATAAAACAAATTAAATTTTCGAGATTTTTTTTCAGGAAACAAATACCAGGTTATGTTAGTTTTGTTTATCGATGTTATTTAAATTTTATCTAGATTGTGAACCAGGTCAGTGTAAACATGAAGTGTTGTTATAATTATTTACTAAACTAATATTTCCTTTATAATTACTACTTTGGTGTGTAATAAGACTTCATAAAAAGCCAATTTCTTTGTTATTTTGGTCTTTGTTAGAATGTTTATATGCATGCCAACAGCTGGCCTTGGCAAACTGTTGCAGTTCTGGCATGTGTGAATGACATCTCCGTCGCTACTGTTCGTGTATAACATGATTGCATTACTTGTAAATCTCAAGATACCGCATCACATCGCTCGAGACTCCTCTACACAAACTTTATTTAAATTCGTTCAAACTAATAGTCATTACTTCAACTTTTAAAACTGAATCACTCGGAATTTCTACAATTGCACAACTAGCATTAGAAAATGTACTACGAAATGCAATCGTTAATTTTGTATTGTTACGATTTCACGTCCAGGTTTCTGTGATTTTAAATACGTAAAGATTAGAAACTGTTAACTGGTCATATTTTAAAGTATTGTGACACCTCTCTAAAAAACATTATCAAAACCGTTAATAGCAGATGTTGTTGTCTCGCGTGCCCATTTAAATTATTTTTGTAGCTCACTCGAGGTCCCAGTTCGTATCGCGATTGGCAGATTCCTTTGCACTGATTTCAATTATTTTAAAGATAAATGAAAGAATGTTTATCTGAGCACGAACCTAGCACATTCAAGAAGTTCCTTGTTTGGCGGGAAGGTGGCCCCGCCCCCGTAGGCAACCAGCGCCAGCAGCGGCATCACCAAGTTCCACATGACGAGCTATGGTCGCAGTCTCCGGCGCCGTCCGTCACGCTTGCCACTCGTAGGCGTCACTGCACGCACTCGCCGCCTGCACATCATCGGCGAAATCAACATGAGCACATCACTTCACTGAGGGTCGGCGCACTGCTTCCGGAGGATGAGCACACGGGTCGAGGTCCGAGGATGAGCGAGCGCGGCGCGATACTGCGCGGAGTCGGCGGGCGGCTGTCGCGGGCTACTGTCGCGGGCCACTGTAGCGAGCGACGCCGGCGGCGGGCGGGCGCGGTCACGGGCGCAACCTTCGCTTCCGATCTCACCCCGTGACGCGCTCTCACAACACACTACTCATACGCTACCAGCTCGTGCGCCAACATCCGACCTCATCTTATGTCTGAGCCCGAGGTAAACGATCAGCACGTCACGCTCCCCCACTATTATTTATACTTACCTACTAAATTATATACGTAATTGCGGCAAAACGTTTCATAAAAACTATGTTTTAGCTGGATAGATGGTTCTGAGCTGTGACGAGTTCGCGTGACAAGCTAAACCTGCCGTGCCCAATCGTTAGACATCATTTGACTATAGCAAATCAGTTCCGAGACACCATAACGAAACTGAATAAATTGCTAACAAGACATTAATTTATAGAGGTGTTGACGTTAAAAATTTTATTCGCCCCAGTACCTATACATGCGGTGATTTGATATCCTCCTAAATGTATTCTAGCTATTATATTTCAGTAGCGCTTTCTACACTATATACTTTATCATACTTAAAACCTTACCAAATCAAATAATATTTCCAAAAATACCAGAACAATTTCAGTACGGAATGAAAACATTAATAAATGCTTGGAATTGGGTTACGTGCAAGGACGAAGTACCGTGAGCTCGGAAAGGCAGCTGCTATCGGGCGCGCTCATCAGGCCGCAGTTCGCGTGCTGCCCTCGCGAATTTATTTAATTTCATCGCAAACTCAGTTGAGGTACACCGAAATAATAGTGAGCCTGCCTCGGCAAGGGGTGGCACCCAGTACCGCACACAAATTGATTCGAATGCCATTCAAAACGATCAGCGTTTATCGAGCCGATCGAATTATGCCCTGTATTGACACGATCCTATAAAACGCAACGTTGTTTGCTAATATTTTTGATAGTATGAAAACGATTTATGATTTGCAGCACCAAAAATAACTTTAGGAAATGCAGGTTTAACATGAAAACGTAGTTAATTACTTAACGGATTTAATTTGTCGTGGACACGCAAATTTTTAAAATTATAAATTCAGTTGACATTTGCAAACGTTGAGGATTGTTTGTTTTAATAATTGTTACATTATTACGAAATTATTTTGACGTTATTTTTTACCTAATTCATGAAATATGTTAAATTATGTAGTAGACCTCTACGAGTTACAGTTCTATCAGGATGGTGAGGTTACGGTAATAAGTCCAAATGAATTAAAATAACCTATATTTAGTTGACTATGCATAGAGGAACTATCGATCTGGTATCTATAGCTATTAACTTAGAGTAAACTTAATACCCATTCAGGTGTTCATCATCATCCTAAATTGAGGTTCTACGTAGTGTTTCTTCAGGGTTTGCTATTCATAGGGAAATTGCAAATAGCAGGCGGATTTGTGATTATACCAATCTCAATTTTGATTCCATATTAAAGATATTTCATTAATATTTTTATTACCTCTACCATAGCAATTTATTTATAAGACTGAGACTAAGTATATTGAGAAGTCTTACCGATCATTGAAGGACCAATGAAGCAACTGTTCATCATTGAGACACGGATCAATTTAGGGATCTTGATTACAAACTGAAGACTTCAAAATAGGCCGTAGTTCTGTAAAATTAATTGCTACATTAACTTTCAGTCATTTTAAACATTGTAGTTTACCTGCACTTAGAGGGATTCGCAATGTCCCCGGCATCAAAACAAGTGGATCCATGCAGCTTACGCAACGGCTGTTACTCAATAGAACATAATCGATATTGTTTTGTTTTATTCTGTAATACTTTCAGGACAAAACTATAGGTTTCTGTTATGAAATACTTTAATTTTAGTCACATAGTCATTGAGCTTAGTTAAATAGGCCAATGCAAAGTTATTCCAAAAATCGCAATTTAGACATTAAATTAAAATTAATTTAGAACTTTGAGCCCAGAAATTAAAACTTCATCTACCTTTATTGGGTTTCTCTCTTTGGTTTTCCTTAAGTAGGTATATCATGATCATGTTTTGGTCCTTTCATTTCCAATAACATATGTAGTCAGAGAAATAATTGAAAGTTAAAATCAAAACAACTTTTTCTAAGGTAAGCTCTTTCTTGATTCTTGGATTAGCTCTGACTGGATGAACTTATCATTACGCAGAGGTGAAGTCTTTTTGATATTTCTTCTCATGCATCGAAGATTTATCAATAGATTCATTCTAGCAGTGACAATAGTAGTGTAACGTTTTCCTGAGTTTTCCCAAAGACATTCAACACATTATAATCTCAAAGATTTTGCGACTCTTTGCGTTTTTCTAAATAAAAGCCATTTTTCGACACATACTAATGCATTCACAATTTTTAATTAGAAAATAGAAATAATATTTTTTTTTTCTAAGATTAAGTCAAATTAACTATCAATCATTTCACATCTGTCAGTTTTTTCTTCTCCAAACAGTCTCGATCATAGAGATCAGCGGGCTCGATGCTTAAGAAAGTTGGCTATACTTATGAACATTTAGACACAGGACATCTTACGGGAGGATGGATACTATATACACTAGCTGATCAAGTTCTAATTAGGAGAAACATGTGAGTTAATCTTATTATGACTTAGATTGGGTCTGTATCCAGCAAGGACGTGTACTACATGTATAATTAGAGTAAATTATAATGACTGGTCACGTGTGCCTTAGCGTAATTTTACAAGTACTTAGGTGTTCTAGACTCTAGTAGACTTTGTAATCACTGCGATCTACCTAACTAATTACTGTTTTTTTCATCACTAGTGCTACGACATGTCGCTCTCTAAACGAGTTTTAAGTAAAGTCCTGTGTAGGTGATAGATAACGTCCCCTCATTGCTCTGGCATTGCAGAGGTTCATGAGCGACTGATGATTAACCGCTTACATCAGGTGGGCCGTAAGCTCTTTTATATGTCATGAAATAAAAAGATACTGTCAGTTGAAACATACATAATATACTGACACGTATATCCTATATAGTAATCACTTAATATGTACATACATTGTGAGAGCGTGCATGTTCGCAATCGCAATTGTGAAGTGAATTTATTTCATGTTTTCCGATATCAATTCCGTATTCAATGTACGTAACCTGGTGAAATGATGTTTAAAGTTTCATTAAATATTGTATTTTCATACCCGCAGGAAATAATTGTATGTTTTTCATGTCATTCAATGCGATTATTGGTTCGTTAAAGCAAAAAAAAATCTGTTTCGGATTATTTTTATGGTTATCAGAAATAATTTTAAAGTATGACATCGTGAAAATGGACGCCCCTAGGTGTGGAACAATTAAAAAAAAAACCTACCTGTGAGCCCGTATTGCCATGAGCCCTTATGTCTATAAACAGACTAATACTAGTATTTATAGTATGAAGGATAAATAGAAATAGTTAATTGAAGCTAATTATGTAGTTGAAATGCAATAAAATTCGAGGTACTATGCAAATTTACAATCATATGGCTGGATTGTTTAAGATTGTCAAATACCATAGGTCTACTTAGAAAGTAAGGTAAAATCGTTTTTTTTATTATAGCTAGTTATAATTCAATAGCGATTTACCTACTATGAGTCGAAATGAAGAACACCGATCTAAGATTTTTTCTTTGTCTTTTTCGTTGCGCTTTTGTCAGAACGATGGTGGCCATTAATTAGCTGGTCGTAGTCCTGTTCGCAGCTGTTATGCGGTTCAAGATTTCCCGCCATTTTCTAGATTGGTTGCTCTGGTGCACAGTGTGAATCTTCCGTTGTGAACTCAACTGGATTTTTGTTTATTTATCATCTATGGTAAAGATCAACAAGCATACAACAATCCTTAACATAATCACTGAAAAATCCAATGGAGATGAAACGAGCGCATCCAGCTCTAGAATAACACTTCACGCAAGCATAAGAATAGAATACTAGACTAGACCAGTTTTAATATCACGAAGACGTCACACGAATTGTTCCTGTGTCTCCACGGGCGTAGGCAGATTTTCCACGTCTGGCGTCCGGCCAGGTGCTTTGGCGGTCTTTGTCAATGTTGGATTTATTAATACCGCGCATTGTTGCTTTGATTACGAGGTTGGCGACACTTTTTTGTGCCCTTCGATGGTGTGATGACGCGCGATTGATTTTATAGTTCCTTTATTGATATTTCAGCTGTTTAATTGCGCATGTGTTTGAGATTTGGCTGTTTTATAACCACAAATCCTTTTTAACTGACGCTTCCTACGTAAAACTGCTTGCCAAAAAATAGGTCGGCGTAAATTTTTGGATAGTTTGGTGAGTCAGTGGTATTTTCCTATTTTTTTAACATCTGTTCGACTAATCTATGTGAGTTATGCACATATTTTGTCCACAAACATCACAGTCATTGTTACTCCTACGAGTTGTTAGGTTATTTCAAGAACTAGATAATATGTAAATTAAATAAATATCGCAAAATTATGCCGCAAAATCAATAATTGCATCTAAGTACATCATCAAGTTACATTTACTAGTAGCATATTATACATGGGTTGGTACTTATCTACATTTTATGTAGAGTATGTTTAGATGAAGCAATATGGCACTAAGCTCTCATACAATAGTCTTGATCTTACATTCTTGTTAAATTTTTTAATGTCCTTGATGAAATTGAAAAAAAACGAAAACATAAAAAATTCCACTACTTTCCAGACACAGAAAATTGTGTCAATTTAAATTACGTAATATCGTCTGGTATTTGAATAATGTAATTATTTGGGTGTTTGTAGCGAGTTGAAAATAAATTCGCTAGAAGTGGTTGCCAGATCAGCTCACCACGTGAGGACGATGCGAAGTGCCAACTATTATTCTATAGCGCATCTCAACAGCGGATATTACAAAAATTACAGATATTTCAACTGCACTAATTCATTATTAATTACTAATTAATTAAAACTAGGGGATGTAAGGGTACTCAATAACACCACGAAGTACCAAGCCAACCTCACCTACACGCGGTGCATCCTGTTGATCAACAGACGAGGCTCTGGCAACCGACTGATGGCGGAATATCCATCCAACTGATGTGGTTAAATAGCTCAGATCGATGATGGGCAGCAGCATCATCGACGCAAGAAGCCACATCCTGCGCTCGTCAACCCGCATGCCAAGCGTGACGAGTATTGGCAAAATCCCCCCAATGAACTACAACAAAAAGCACAGGCCCCCAGTACCCGGCAGCCCTGCTATTCCTGGCTACGGTAGCGGCCATGGTTACGGCAGGGCAGGGGGTGCTAAGAATCCCCGGCAAGGATCTGGCTACCAAACCCAACGACAACTGGCCCTGGTAACACACAACGTTCGCACATTGAGAACTGACGAGAGGCTTATGGAGCTAGAGCAGGAGCTGAGCGAGAGCAGGTTTCGATGGCATATTATCGGCTTATCGGAGATCCGGCGTCAGGGTGAGGATTCGGTGATTCTCAGTTCTGGAAACCTATTCTATTATCGGGAAGGTGACCTACAGTCTCAAGGCGGTGTTGGATTTCTCATCCACAAGTCCCTTATTCAAAACATTATTACCGTCGGGAGTGTGTCGAATAGGGTTGCGTACCTTATACTCAGAATATCTGACAGATATTCGTTGAAGGTCATACAGGTATACGCGCCGACCTCGACACATTCTGACGATGAAGTTGAGACCTTGTACGAAGATATCAGTAGAGCCATACATGCGTCTAAAACTCACTACGACGTCATAATGGGTGACTTTAATGCGAGGCTCGGATGTAGAAGCCACGGTGAAACGAGAGTTGGAAATTTTGGATATGGGACCCGAAACATCAGGGGACAAAGGCTGGCAGATTTTCTGGAGAAAGAACAACTCTTTGCGATGAATTCTTTCTTCCAGAAGCCGCCTCAAAGGAAATGGACCTGGATTAGTCCGGACGGTGCAACGAGAAATGAGATAGACTACATTATTACCCCTCAGAGACATTTATTTAGTGATGTTTCAGTGATCAATATGGTTAAAACTAACAGTGATCACCGAATGGTCCGAGCAACATTGAACTTAAATATAAAACTAGAACGGTCTCGTTTGGTTAAGTCTACGCTTCGTCCTACTCGGACTCAAATACAAAACCCTGTCGATTTCCAACTCGAACTTTCGAACCGCTTCGAGAGCCTCCAGAATTGTGTTTCCGTGGATGAGATAAACAATGGACTGATAGACACTGTCCATACGGTTGGGCAAAAATTTTTCAAGCCTAATCGGCAAAATAGACCTCAGAAGATCTCTTCCGAAACTCTCGATCTCATGGTTAAACGCCGCTCCATGAAACTGCATTCTTTCGATGATGTGAATTCATACCGACAGCTCAACAAGAAAATTAGCAAATCTTTGCGACGCGACGTGCGCTCCTTTAACACACAACAAATAAAGAATACAATAGAGCGAAACCAAGGCCTTAAAGTGTTTGCAAAGGAGAGCACTGTTGGGCGCAGTCGGATGATGAAACTGAAGACGGAGGATGGTAAAATAGTAACCACAAAAGACGATATTCTGGAGGAGATCGAGAGGTTTTATGGGCAGCTGTATACTTCAGTTACTCAACCTACTGATAGTTTAGCGAGAGATCCTAGAGCTAAACTGGTTCGTCACTACACCGAGGATATCCCGGATATTAGTCTGTATGAGATCAGGATGGCTCTCAAACAGCTTAAAAACAACAAAGCACCGGGCGAAGACGGAATTACAGCTGAACTTCTGAGGGCGGGTGGTACACCGGTACTAAAAATCCTTCAGAGGCTATTCAATTCCGTCTTGTTCGAAAGTATAACGCCGGAGACGTGGAACAGAGGCGTGGTGGTGCTCTTTTTCAAGAAGGGTGACAACACCTTATTGAAGAATTATAGACCCATCTCGCTTCTGAGCCACGTGTATAAGCTGTTCTCGAGAGTTATCACAAACCGTCTTGCGCGTAAATTCGATGAGTTTCAGCCACCCGAACAGGCTGGGTTTCGCAAAGGCTACAGTACCATGGACCATATACTTACCCTACGTCAGGTTATACAGAAGTCTGAAGAGTATAACCTGCCTTTATGTATGGCTTTCGTGGACTATGAAAAAGCCTTCGACTCGATAGAGACTTGGGCTGTGCTGCAGTCCCTCCAACGGTGCCACATTGACTATCGATACATCGAAGTGTTGAAGTGCTTGTACAAAAACGCCAGTATGTCAGTCCGAGTACAAGAACAGTGCTCGAAGGATATTCCTCTGCAGCGAGGTGTGCGACAGGGAGACGTTATTTCTCCGAAACTGTTCACAGCTGCATTGGAGGATGCTTTCAAGCTTTTAAAATGGAAAGGACTTGGCATCAATATCAACGGCGAGCGCATCACCCACCTTCGATTTGCTGATGATATCGTGGTTTTGGCAGAATCCTTGGAGGACCTAAGCGGCATGCTTGAAGATCTCAATGGGGTTTCCCAACAAGTGGGCTTAAAAATGAACATGGACAAAACGAAAATCATGTCGAGTGTTCGTATTCCTCTTGCACCGGTGCTTGTTGGGAGTTCCATGCTCGAGGTTGTTGATCACTATATATACTTGGGTCAAGTGATCCAAATAGGTAAATCCAGCTTCGAGAAAGAGATCAGTCGGAGAGTCCAACTCGGCTGGGCAGCTTTTGGTAAGCTAAAGGATGTCTTCTCGTCTAACATACCGCAGTGCTTGAAGACGAAAGCTTACAACCAGTGTGTGTTACCAGTGATGACATATGGTGCCGAAACGTGGCCACTTACTGTGAGCCTTATAAAGAAACTCACTGTCGCGCAACGAGCAATGGAAAGGGCTATGCTCGGTGTCACTCTGCGTGATCGGGTTAGAAACGAGGAAATTCGCAGAAGAACCCAAGTAACTGACATAGCCCAAAGAATAAGCAAGTTGAAGTGGCAGTGGGCGGGCCACATAGCACGTAGAACTGATGGCCGTTGGAGCACGAAGGTTCTGGAGTGGCGTCCGCGCCAAGGCAAGCGCAGTGTGGGACGACCAGCTGCAAGGTGGACGGATGATCTTGTTAAGATCGCAGGAACACGCTGGATGCAGGCCGCTACCAACCGGTCGCATTGGAAATTCTTGGGGGAGGCCTATGTCCAGCAGTGGACGTCTGCAGGCTGACAATGATGATGAATTAAAACTCGGAAAGGAAATGTTGGCACTGAAATGTGCAAGGAGATGCAATCAATTTAGACAACTGTTACTCAATTACGGTACCTTTTCTTTCCAAACATTGACCGATTATTTACTTTATATAAACAAGCTACTCGATCTTACCTTACGGCAAATCATACATAATTATTTTTTAAATCTTCCTTGAAGGAGTTCAAGATACAGCTTTAGGAAACACCGAGGAGAGAAGCACAATTCACGTATAAGGATGAAAGGCGAAGAAGATCTTTAGAAACAAGCCGCGAATGACTGCGGTGATTAATGCACATTTTACACCATTTCGTTGTCTTCCGTAGGACGTCCGTTTTATATTACAAAATATTTTCCTTAGCCGTCTTTTATTACTACTAGACACCAATGAGTTAACAAAGTGAGAATAACATTATCTTACACATGATCAAAGCTCTTTTTATTGTCTCGTATGCAAACAAGCTAACGGTCCACCTGATCGTAAGCGGTTACCGTCGCTCATAGCATTGTCAGAAGACACTGCGGGGCCGCTATCTACGACTTACCCTTAAGGTTCAGTTCTACATGCATGGTTATTAGTAAGTGATAATTTGTGTCACAAACGTTTTGCCCTGGTTATTCCTTGCCAAATCTCTTGCAGTACAGACAATAATAGCTATTATTCGGATCGTATAAGTCTGACGACTGTCACAGTTATATTCTTAGAGCTACGGTCGTATAGACTCAGGGGCACCTAAATCTACGAATATCAAGTGACGTAGAACAGTGTTTATACGATCTATTTTCAAGATGGACTACACGTTATGTTTAATTGCAGTGATGAATTGTCTGTCTGGGCGTGAGAGGTTGTGAAACTTCGTAGTATTTTTTTTATTTTGCAGCATTGCAGGTTTAAAGGCAGGGTTTTTGTGCGTCGAAGTGCTTTTGGTGTTTTTTGTCACTCCACAGACGTTAACTTTGAACAACGACTTCGAGAAACTTTATTCAGAAGTTAGTAACTTCTCCAAGGACAGAATATTATCTTGTTTTTCACGCAATATTGCCAAACCATAGCCTTTTTACTCTTGTTGAACAAAGGTACTGTGCTTCTGTAAACCGAATGGAAAAAAATTCGATTCGCCTTAATTGGTTGTTGAAAATGTGAAAAATGTTTTACTTGTTTTGTTGAAAGTTAAAGCAATATTTAAAGATGAAAGAAAGGAAAAAGAATCCTATCACACCAGATTTCCTAAAGAAGTTTCTTGTAAAACGTTTCTTTCTGCAAAACTGCGATTGAGTCGTCTGTGTTTATTCGCATCGAACCGGAGACACGCAGTGCCTCGTCCTTGGTTTTAGCGCGGTATCACACGCACTGAAAGCGGAAAACCACCTATAAAAATTATACAAATTATCCCGCAGTCTAATGACAACGTGAAACTAATAAAGGGTTATCGTTTTATCAGCGATATCATAATAATGTTGTTGTTTAAACAAATAGTTGATCATCTTCTTTTCATTCTGTCTCAAGTGATGTTTTTTTTAGGTCCATTAGTTACAGCTGAATACTATAAGTATCAGGATGGTAACAAATCAAAATAAACAGCCTTGAGAAGTTTAAATCTAGCAGTGGATGCTGCTTTTTAAATATTATTTATTGCCTCAGCAGGCAGTCGAACCAAAGGAAGACTTGATGTCACTGTCGCTCATGGACCCTGCGATGAGGACACTGCGATATTTTTACCGCCTTACATTGAGGGCTCTTTTTAAATCACGTTTGAACAGGGATATGTCACACCATACGGGGACATAGAGAACAGGAGTTCATTCCAAAGTTTGATTAAACGAGGCAGAAATTATCACTTAAAGCGTACCGTCAATGATCGCGGTGGTAATCATAGCAAGATGATAATGAACTGATTTTATTCAGATATTCAAAACTATTAATAAAGCAAACCATGCGTGATATATTAAAATTAATAGTAAAGGTTGTAATTGTTAGATAGTTTCGATGAGTTGAGCGGCATGTCGTGCGAACCCCAAGGACGCTGACGTAGAAATCTGCGTGTCAGAACGACATTGGTAACCATACTTATGCGGTTTGTTTTCCTTTGTGCTATAATAACTTTTATGAAGTTAAAATCATAAAGAATATAATTTCATGTTCGTTTTTGTTAATTGAAATAATCTGAGAACAAAATTATTTGAGAACGACCTAGTTGTAACACGTGAGGGTCTTGAAATTTAGTTATGTAAGTAAGTTGATGCCAAATTTAGGCGTTATTTTATATTCAATTTAAAAACATTGTTTATCAAAGTAATTTTATGAAAAACAGGACGAAGGTACTACAATTTTAATCGTCATTCATTATTATATTACAAAGACATTCTACATCATATTGCCCGAAAGCTAGTGGCAATTTTGGCGTAGTATTCCCAAAAATATAGGTCATTTTGTTGGGCCTTTCTACTTTTTTTTAAAAAATGTATGGGACCGTTCAGCCCCGCTACTCAGCAGTTTAGCCTGGTTTAAGCAGTTCCGAGTTCTGAGGGGTAGGTATATCTTAAGAACTATGGACCGAGTTTTTAGCTTGCCTCAAATACGTACCCACAAATTCCCACTAGCTCTCGGGCTAATAGATTATTTTTTCTGTAATATTGTTATATTGTCACTAGTATTTATATCTAGTAGGTATTTCATTATAATAATATGTTATTATTGTACTTCTATAAGCACTGTATTTTTCTTCAGACGTGACATTTCCGACATGTAATTGACATCTTCTGATCTGAACTACAACAATAGGTGATAATAGGTAGGACTTAGTAGTATATAATAGATAGGTGTAGTAATAATTGTTTCCACGTCATAATGGATTTTCTGTTTTCAACTGTTTTTTGTTACCATTTACGTCCAAGCAAAGAATATTGTGATTTATTTTATACCTATTGCTTAAACCAATACTGTACTTATTAAAAAAACTAAAAAAATTTCAGAGGTATCATGGGACACCAGAATAGAACGAAGTTCCTTTCGATTAAAAGATATCTTATATTTTTTTTTCCTAACGTAACGCGCGATAAGGAACGTGTTTTAAAAGATTTTGGAATCATCTAAAACAAAAAATGTGTCGTGACAACTTTTCGTAAGATTTTTTTCCGTCTCCCCCTTTCGATAACGTGCGATAAGGAACTTCGTTCCAACAACAACATAAAAAACTAAAAGTTATGACATGTCCCTCTTTAAAAGTCAAGAAAAGTGCTGTATGTATCCAGTAGATGGTGCCTGGTGGGTAATGGTACAATGTCCTTCTTTTATGTGACAGGAGGAAATCGCCGGACTTCCACCTGCCTCGCAGGTGGGGTATGTGGGAGTCGAACCGCACTAAAACCTCTTGCCGCTCACGCACAGCGTCTGAACCCCGGCTGAGGACAAAACGGGACGATCAACGCTCACGTCTCGCCCCGTCATCCTCCTTCAATGCTCTGGCATCGGAAAGGCACAAAAGCAACGGTGACCACTTACCATCAAATGGGTCGTAGGCTCGTTTATCTACCATTCAATTAAAAAAGTTTCGAAAAGAAACAAAATATGCGAATTGTTTTAATTTGTGATACTACTAACGCCATCTCTGTTCGATATAGTAAATCTTTTGGAAACTCATTTCCACAGATTTTCATGCTGTTTTAACTATGAACTATACAAATGGAAGGCTTTTCACGTATTGTCACGAGATGTCTCTTCAATAGGTGACTCAGCGTTCAGCATATAAATTTAGCAGGAATGTGTTTTTAAATTACAGTAAAACAAAAGTGAGATTTTCTTTCAAGAAATCTTGGAATTTTGCAATAACTCCCCATTTGAAAGTGGATAAGGTTAAACTAAAGAAAGAAGTTTTCAGAAGTTCATTTTTTTATTATTTTGTGTAGCGATCCGTTAATTTGAAGTGAATTAAATGATCTCTTTCACTATCGTAGTCAAATACAAAAGACAACAGCTATACTTCAATTATTCTTTGAATTGCATGTAAATAAGTGCAAAATCAAAGTTTAAAATAGACGATAATTTAGATCAATTAATGCACGTTAAACTCCTCCCTATTTTAGTTACCTTCCACCGTTCAATTTACTAACTCGTTCACATCGAATGTTCAATTTGCATCGAACCTCACGAGCTGGGTAAATTTACACGCCTCTGATTGTGTCCACAGTAGTCTTTGTGCATACTGAACAGAGAGTACCTATACGTGGGCTAAGTAGGTACACAAGCTTTATATTAATTTGCACTGGATATAACTGTGTAAGTTCGGGTGGAATGACATACTTCCCGGTTTCCGATTGAACTGAGATTTTGCACGCAGATGTAAATTGCGTGACAAAGCAATAAAATGGCGCTGATCTGATGATGGATTTTGTGGTCATAGGAACTCTTGTGCTAAACTAGATAGACCCGTAGTGTTTGGGCTCGTTTTACTTTTATTAGCTCTCATTCTACTGCAATATGATATTTAGGATCTTAAACATTTCCAGTCCACACGAGGAAGCGAGGTCTATGGTTCAAATCATCACTGGTGTGATGTCTAGTGTATGATGTTTTTTATTAATATGCTTTTTGTTAAGAATAAGTTAATTCTCATTAAGCCTTAAGGCCTATCGATAAAGTATTCCAGCCAATTACCGGTCTCAAAATTGCGTAATTACAAATCATTATCATTACATATTATAAAACAAAGTCAGTAACAGTATAAAACATATTTTACGGAAACAATTTAGAAAATAAATTGATTGAAAGCCAGTAGTAGTTCAAGTCTAGTTTCAAGGAAGAGTCTATTTGATTGTAACTCTACCAAATATGTTTGTTTGTTATAAAATAATGACATAGCTTCTGTATGACAATATTCAATTGGGATTTCTAGGAAATAGCTTATCAATTTTGGCAAAATGATTTCTATCATTCCCTACCTACACATCTTTTATCAATACAATAGTAATAATATTCATACGATGAGTAAAATATGATAGGTTTTTATGGAGAAAATCCATTACCTTCACTTGCTTTTGTTTTTTTGTATTAACGAAATAATATTTTCTCACAATAACGTAACTGTTATCGTAAAGCTTTCTGTCGCACATCCGAAACTACCTACGGTTAGTATCTTTAGTTTTCTCAGCACCAAAACTGATTGACTGTCAGACAATGCATTGGGCATTCAGCCTACCGCTGTCCTTTATAAGCAGTAGCATAGTTTTGTATGGTTTATCTAGATTCTAGTCCATAGGCGTCATATTATGAACAATGGTAGCTATTTAACATTTTTATTTAGAAATATATTAGAGTAAAGACATCTGTAGACCTATCTATCTTTATTGTTGGGGTGGTGCTTGCAATCACCTGACACTTTGACCCAATTGGATCTTTTGTATCACGACCCCGCCTTCATTCCTCGGTTTCAAGAAGTGATTGCGTTAATTCAGCAATTATTTTTGGCGCCAAGGACCTATACACGCATTGGTCCGGGTAACCGTCATCCAATGCGTTCATTCTTATCCTAGCTAGGCCATCGCATGCACTTAGAATGTGATGCATTGATTCTGTGTCCTCTTCACAAAATCTGCAGACTGGGCTTGTAGCTAACTGTAACCTACATAGGTGCTCTCTGGCCCCGTTAGGGCACCAAGAAGGTGTCTAAGTTTGCTTTTACTAAGCCCAGCTGCCTTATGTGTGTTAACCTAATTCACTAAATTCAAATTTCTATGTCGTCTCAAATAAGAAAATTTAATTCATTAACGATACTGAAAATGTTGATTAACTATTTTAATTGAAAAGCGGCACAATTTATACTCGTGTCGCGCAACCGAATTAATGTTTTAAACGTCACTTAAGTGAGAACAAAAGGATTCAGTAATGTGAGGCCTTTCCGAGGCTGTCGCTTTTCGCGAATCGTTTCTGATGCAAATGAGGTTTGAGAGAGACCGAATTTTCAATAAAGATGGGTCGTACTTCGGATAAAGGCATTAGGCAAGTTTGGGAAAAAGAATTGCCTCTGTGGTCGTAGCCATTCTAGTTGTTTATACTTTTATTTCGACATTGTTCGGGTGAAGTTTTAATACGTTTAGTCTGGACGAAATAGTTAATGATGGAACTTAATGATGAAACTTGTTTTAGATTTTTTTATCTGAGCAATTATATATTATTATTTATGTTGCTAGTTAGAAGCAAACCTATGTCAGTGATTTTTTTTTTCGTATTTGGAAATAAATTTAAAATTCACATCATCTATGATATCGGGTAGATTTTGTCTATCTAGTAATTTATAAACCAATCATACATAAGTAATAAGGTAGGAGTAAAATTAGTCATTAATTCGATTCGATTCGATTATTAAGATAATAGATTTCCAAATTCAAAGTCAGATCAAAGCCTATACATTTTTGAGACTGGTTATTATTTTAAATGAAATATATCAGTGATATTTAATAAACTGAAGTATATAAATGCCAATAGGGCACAGCTTTGATCATGTTGAAAAGAAACCGAGCCGAGACGACGCCCACCCGACTGTGAAGAGGCTGCCTTCTTTCATAAATCCAGCCTAGCGTGCGCATTGTAGGAGGTAAGGCTAATATAGGAACTGCATTATGTTAGCCAGATTTACTAGAAGCGTAGGTCGAGATAGATATAGACTGGGGTTTAAAGATAACTTCTATCTCTTGCGTGGATATGAGAAAAGAAAAAACGCAAAATTAAATTGCAGTGTCCTCTAACAATGCAGAGTCTATGAACGACCATAACCGTTTACGATCAGGTGGCCCGTTAGCTCGCCTGCCTACATGGTAATAAAAAAAAACTAAAATGTATGCTTGTATTATAAAAACAAACGCATTTCGCTAAATAAATCCATAATGTGATAGATGTACCTATTAGGGGTGTGCGAATAATTTAACGAATATTCGAAAAATTTCGAATAATTCGAAAAGTTTCGAATATTTGTCGAATTTCGAATAGTATCGAATTTGACTACGAATTATTATTATTACTCACGAATTATTCGCACACCCCTAGTACCTATATAACATACTCATTCATAAACTACCTTTTTTTGTTTTTTTCTGAAATAGTTCTTAACTGACACTGTATACCTCCCTGATTAGTTAATAGAGAGAGATTAACACAAAAAAAACTTGAGAGGTGTCAAGGGACACCCGGATGGAACGAAGTTCCTTTCTATTAATTAGTGACGGAATTGTAATAAAAGTTAGTTAGTTTAAAACTTACTTAAACTTAAAAAAATAAAATATTTTGATCACAGCGCCATCTAGCGATAATCATCTAAAACAAGAAAAGTGTCGTGACAACTTTTTCATAAGAATTTCCGTCTAGCCCCCTTTCGATAACGCGCCATAAGGAACATCGTTCCAATAATAATTAGTTGTAGTACTACATTTTCAAAACCGGCAATAACATGTTCCTGTCTTTTTGACCTTTAATTTGCGTGGGTCAACTCGTACCTACTCAATATATAGAATACTTACTGTATGTGAGACATTCAACTATTAAAAGAGTTGCAACTCGTTTTGTTTTAAAATTATATTTCAAAGCCAAATAGCATAATGTTCAAAAAATGTCAAGTGATTCATGTTTACGCTGTCTCTTTACGATGGTTTCCCAAATTTATAAAGGAAATTATACGAGCAAGAGAGTTATTTTACCAAAAGTCATGATGTGTTATTAATGAAGCTTCTCAAAGAAAGACAATCCCATGTGCTTACTCATGATCCAGCTCCGACCGATGAACATTGAAATCATTAAGTTTCCTTGTATAGGAATATTCACTCAAAGTCAAAGAAACATGTATCTAGTTCACTTTTTAACTGCCTAAAATACTTTTTTAAAATTTATTATTTACTAGCTGCTGCCCGCGACGTCGTCTGCGTGAACCCCATGACCCGTTTTTTTCAATTCTTCCCGGCAACTATACGATTTTTTCTCGCCGTAAAAACCATCCTTGAACTTCAACGAACATTTAAAAAAAAGATTTGGCCAAATTGGTCCAGGCGTTGTTGAGTTATGCGCTTACCAACACATTTAGCGATTCATTTATATATATAAGATTTACGTAAAATGATACATTACTTTAAACTTTTGTGGTTGTCTATAGCACTACTAAATATTAAACGCGATTTTTATAAATAAATGATCTCGATGTTATAGAGATCCTGCGACCATGGCAATTCCAACAGCGATGAAAAATTAGATTCGCTCGCTCATTGTATAAAATCGTGGTAAAATACCTTTTAATCAACGTGTTACTTTAAATACTTTTATGTGTTTTTAAACAGTTAAATAACTTCTAATTCTGAATGTGAATCGTCTTGTATTCCACCATTCAAATATTTAAATGTCAACGTGTTGGGTTCCACTTATAAAGAATATTGCAGTGTCATAAAGGTCACCGATGTCACTAAAAGTTGAGCTTTTAACTACAGTTAAAATTACATTACAGAGGTTCATGGGCGGTGGTAACAATTGACCATCAGGTGGGCCGTATGAGCCCGTATGCTCGTTTATCTTGAAATACAATTAAAAAGTAGGGGGGGTTTATTTCGGTATATTATAATTAGTTTGGTGTACATAGTAGGCAACTTAAGTAAAGCTTTAATAGGTAACTATTATTTTATTTATTTAAATGCTAACTCTGTGAGCATTTAAAAAATAGCGTTTGTCTCCATCTGATAAATGTGTTGATTCTCAACACATTTATCTCTGAATTCTACTATGTTTATTAGTTTGTTTCAATTTTTAGTAGTAGTCCCTTTTTATTTGTATATTCATTTATTTTTCACATTCTATTTTTAAAAATACATTTACAAGAAAATAAAATTTAAAAATACAATATAAAAAAATCACTGAAGGCGGAGTCCCAAGCCATCAGTGGTCAGGGCTCAGGAGAGAGGAACCTCCTCACGATACGCGCCGTGTCAAGAACGACCGCCTTCTATATCTAGATGACGGTCGAAGCTTTTCGCTATTAGACCGTGCACACATACAACGATCGGATCAATGATGGTCGATTCAACACGCCACATGTCGGTCACCTCGTGGGCCAGGTCCAAATATTTTAGCAGTTTTTCTTTTTCTCTCATGGTTCTCGTCATGTGGAATGGTGACATCGATCAACACTGCCCGATGCGCATCCCGACCTATTATCACTATGTCAGGCTTATTGGCAGCAATAGTCCTGTCAGTGATAATAGATCGGTCCCAGTAGAGCGTTACATGACCATTATCGAGAACCGGCTGAGGCCAATACTGGTAATAAGCGGCGGCTTCAACAAGGTCGTATTTCAGAGCAAGTTGCTGATGAATGATCTTAGCTACTTGGTTATGCCTGTGCAAGTGTAGTAGTATCTAATTATTAAGAGAGCGTCAAAATACAGTGAAGAAAATACGAGTAAAATAATATTTTAATTTACTGGTTTATAAATATACTCATAACGTTATAATGTAATTCTAAAATACCTGTGCGCTTTCTCTCGCTGTAAACTGCAAAGTATTTTTATTGTTTTTCTTGTGATATTTACATTTTAATTAGATCGTGAAAGGTCAAAATCCCCTGTAACGGGACAGGTCCCTTGTTAATAAATGTAATTAGCTTTTGTACCCAAACGTCGCGGGGGATTTGTTAACTCTTAATTCTGGAGATAAAATTGAATTTTGTTAACCACAAAATTTGAGTAAGACAATGGTTTTATTAATTTAGGAAATTTAATATGTACTACGTTATTAATGTTTTCTGTTATTAGTTAATTACTTTCGCAACATTTTTTATTGTCATATATCAAACAACACGATTTAAGACACGACGAAGGAAAGAAAATGCCGACAACCTAATAATATTTTGAATACTTTTATTATTTTAAAGATAAATTGGATGGTTAATATTTAACTTTTATACATGACATCTAATTTAAGAAATACTTTCTATAAATCATTTCCGAAACGTTGCTGGGTTTGACAGACTATCAACTGAAAATTGATAAGTCTGGAGTAAAATTTTCAAGAACGAATTCCACATACATATATTACCTATGTGTAAATTCATATTATGTATATACTTTATTGAATATACAAGACTTATAATTAGAAAGAAATTGAATGCCTCTTAAAGTCTTCACAATATTTAGCTATTTTTTATCCTTCATAAGTAGGTAATATTTTTGAATATCCAATTTTATTTTATTTTTCAGAACTAAAGTAGTAAAAACGTTATCAGCGCATATTTTATTAAAAGTGAAATGAAATGAAATGTATTTATAACCATCTGTTACCAAAAGCAATCATTCCAATTCGAGAATACTGCCTCTATTTTTTACTTAATTCCCTATTTATGTATTGGGGTCACACGAAACCGCAAGCAATTATTAAAATGATGCAGCGAAATAATGTAGGAACGAAATACGTGCACAATAGGAAATGATGAATAGCAAGGAACTGTCAAATGCGTATTCGCTGAGTCGCGAACTGAAAACGTGTTGGCTACAGTTTCTAGTTCATACAATGAGATGAAAGACAGTATGATGATGACTTATTTTTAGGTTTTTTTTTTCGTTTGTGCATTTTCAGTATTGATTACTTTTGGAACGAAGTTCCTTATCGCGCGTTATCGAAATGGGGCTAGACGGAAAAAATCTTACGAAAAGTTGTCACGACACATTTTTAGTTGTCACGACACTTTTTTGTTTTATATGATTATCGCTAGATGGCGCTGTGATCAAAATCTTTTAAAACACGTTCCTTATCGCGCGTTACGTTAGGGAAAAAAAAAGATATCTTTTAATCGAAAGGAACTTCGTTCTATTCGGGTGTCCCGTGCCACCTCTCAAGTTTTTTTTATCATGATAGATAAACGATATTTAAGGTCTTCATGATGCGAAGCTGTTGTCACCACTTACGACGCTATTACAGAGCTTGAAGTTAACTATCACCTTTCATACAGAACTATTTTAAAACCTTGTCTAAAGAGAGGCAAGTCATAGAGGCGATTGCGAAACCATCCATCGGTCCATTCCACAGCGGGTTGGTACGACTTTTTTTTTACAGTTGTGGGAAATCATCGTATCCCCACCCGCATGTGGGAGAGGAACCGCACTAAAACCTCCGGCTGAGGCTAGAACTCAGCACGGGGTTATGAGGAACGGTGTGACGCGTTACGCCCTCGGCACTCTTTCCCGTCGCGCTGCCTCCAGCGGGTTGGTACGTGGAGAAAAAGATCTTTTAAAACGAATTGTGGACAAAACTTAAACTAAAATCTTGGATCGTCAAATCAATAAACTTCAATCCAAAAGTGTGGTGCGATGGTAAAAGGGCGTTAAAGGAGGATTGCGTTAAATGACATTAGTAGGTACTTAGTGTTAAAATCATGCTGAATTTTAATATAAAAGAGTTTTCAATTAATATTTTTCCTAGTGTATTATAGGAAATGAAATGATATCAAGGAGAAATAAATAATAATTAGTAAAATAGTGTTTAAAATGCGTACTGTTTTCAACTATCTGAGGTGTCTTGCAGTGTTGAAGCTAGGTCGTTAGTTAGCATTGTGTGAACATTATCAAACTTGTACTTTATTCAATTGTTTCATGAGATCTGAGATCTTACACTACGTACCTTATGAAGTTAGTTAAGATTTTAATTACACAATAATTTGGACCAATCCTTTTACTGTTTTTTTACTAAATAAAAGTCCAATAAAAATGAACTTTTATATATAGCCTAAAAGCCTGTACACGAAGTTTATAAAGGGCTGAGTAACAACGCGAAACACACATGCTGCCATGATAAATGGACGTGTATGACCGAACTTGTCGTACTTGAACTGATAAAGTATGTACCTACATTACACAACAGAGAGTGAAAAATGATTTATGAATATTTATATTATGCTTGTATAAAGAAGAAGAGTTTGTTCGTCTCTTGAAACTGCTAATTTATAGTTCAAAACGCTTTTTAATTAAAAATTTAACTCGTGAGAACTTATGCCTATATGTAGGTATATCATAATCATAATACTATTATAAAGGCGAAAGTTTGTAAGTATGGATGTATGGATGTTTGTTACTCTTTCGCGTAAAAACTACTGAATGGATTTGAATGAAACTTTACCACAATATAGCTTATACATCAGAATAACACATAGGCTACAATTTTTGATAATAATCTAGACGGGACGAACCTGAAGTCCACGCGAACGAAGTCGCGGGCAAAAGCTAGTAGGATATAATTATAATAGCGAGATGGTCATCATTGTGTAAGAATAGACGAGAAATAAAGAATGACGGAACGGAAAACATTTACGAAAACTTCTGTGCCAATAAAATCAATGGAATAAACTATAAGCTATCAATCACAATCGAATCGACTCATAAAAAGCATGTTGTTATGTAGATTATCATATCTCTTCACATCTTGCAATAAATATATTAAATTAGGTAATAATAGTAGCTGTTAAAAATACACGACTGTAATTATTTAGAGTTAATTTTTATACCAGTAAAACAGAGATATGATAAACTTTAGGAATCGAATTTTAAAAATAGCACCCGAATCCGCGTAGTACAGCTAGTAGACAAAAGTATAATAAAAATGAAAGGACGGCTCCTAAATTAAATTTATCGGGGCGCGTAACTATTCTGAAAAATAGTCTGCGGGGTGTTTTTGGGCAGCAGTAAATCTAAAAGTATTTCGACGTTATCTGAAATTATTGTAAGAGTGCCAGATGGTGATATTTAAGAGGTACATTAAGTACTATTGTATTTACAGTCTTCGCTCTGATTATAAATTTGTATTTTTCTCTTAGACTATTAATTTGTCACTTATACTATAAATTTGTATTTTTCGGGTCCCACACGTGGGGTAGACCCCCCACAAGATGGACCGACGATCTGGTCAAGATTGCGGGAGGTCACTGGATGCAGATGGCGCAGGACCGGTCGATGTGGCGAAGTTTGGGGGAGGCCTATGTCCAGCAGTGGACCTCTATAGGCTGATGATGATGATGATGATGATGATGATGGGTCCCAAAATAACAGGATCAAAATTAAATTAACAAAAACGATTTTTTTCCTTCAACTGATTAAATAATATTAAAACAGTTTTTATGTTCGACAGTGTTTGTTGTTTTAACGAGTTTTATATTGCTTGTCCAAACTTCACCTACAGTAAAATTTGCATCTCTGTTGCTTGCGATTTCTGTTTGACAGTAGTTTATGTTGTTTATTTTGTTATTTTTTATTGTTTTTAAAAACAAACTGATTTTAAACTTTATTTATTTATTTATTTAATACTTTATTGTACACCAGGTAAAGAGAATTACAGTGACTTATAGTAATTAAAAAATAAGCACAAAAGGCACAAACTTTGTACAAAAAATGAAAATTACTTACTCATAAATTTTGTTACAAATAATCTTGTAACATACTACTCTATAAAGTTTCAAAAAGAGCAAATATTTGCATACACCCAATCAAAAGTAGAGGTTAAAGTCTTAATTAACCTTCAAATTGTAGATCCATTATTAAACTTCAATGCACGAGAAACTATACTTCAACAGAGCTCACTTGTGCACTAGTGCAGATTAACACGCCTCGAATAACATTAATTGACTTCGCATTCAAATATTGACTTCAATATAATGTTTGAGAGTCTAATGTTAATTGCTTTTATAAATAATCAATCTATAACCACGTCACGGAGAGCCTCCATCAGGGATCGAGTGAAAAGCTTAATGAACCGTGAACAACTGCGCGACGCCGATAGCTAGTCCTGTTAATAATGTTACATGTATTTTGTTAATGGCGTTTTAGTTTAATATACTGATGATGTAAAACGTATAGTAGCTAATGAAGGTTCTAACTTATACATAAAATTAACTAAATAAGAGACTGTTTTAAGTACCTACGACGGTTCGAATTTTGTTGGATAATATAATGAAAAATACACAATTATGATTTAGCCCAATTTCTTTGTTACACTCATCTTTATTTCATTCATAGGTAATTAATCTATCAAACCTAAGTTTCTTCCTAGTAATTATTAATTCTATCCTACGTCAGCAACACTTGAAGCCAACTTTAATCTTCTGTTAAACTAACAGTAGTTCAGAAATTGGGTGTTTGAAAAACTCTGTTGTCTTAAAATTGATTAGTTCAACAATCACGATGATAAATATCATCTTTACATATTGTGTATAAAAAAATTGCGAGATATTACGTAAAATAATGGTTTATATTTTTTTTTATTGCCATGTAGGCAGACGAGCCAATGGGCCACCTGATCGTAAGTGGTTACCGTCGCTCATGAACCTCTGCAATGTCAGGGGACACTGAGGGGTCGCTACCTACGACCTAACTTTAAGGACCCTCCTTAAGCCTCGTTTGAAGAAGGACAAGTCATAGCGCTCTTTTTCAATGTAAACACAGTTGTTTGTAATTATAAAATAAAGTAAGAATATCATTTATTATAATTAATATTCTACTCGCCTATCTATATTAGTATCTTAAGTCAAATGTTTAAAACAAAACCTAAAGCACTTACAAATCATTTCGACGCATAAGGTTTGACTTTTTCGACGTTGCCACAATATTAATAGTGTCAATATATCATATAGCATTTAATCTACGCATAAACGGTCCGTTCAGCATATATTTAGAAGCACAAAGCCTTCGCATACAACTCCCCTAATTCGCCATGCTGACCCATATAATCACACAAACAGGGGCATTGCCCTAGTTTCTAGCCATAAAAATTTCAGCAAAACAAACAAGCTTAATAGATAATAATAGATATAAAAGTAGATAGAATAACAATGAGACAGACAATCATAGAAGATTAGGATAACTTCGTATAGATAAAATAGATCATATATAAACTTATTCAGACACTCGCGATTTTCTATACTACTTTCATGCATTTTCAACGGGTTCTTACCACGATATTTAATTAATTGAGTTGTCTCGATATTTCAACGTTATTGCAAACGTCATGATCACGAGAAGACTGGATACTGTGGGTCCATTTAAGAGCAAACAAATCTGTCTACCCTCTTTCTCGTTCGCTTTTGGGTAGTACCACTGGAACTCGAACTAACATCACGACACACCACACTCACTGTATCTACAAGACTCTCTGAGCATGAACCCATAGTGACTGTTGTGTTTAGATCATAGATGTAATATGTTTATTACTTAGGTACATTTTTTACAGAAGATCGCTATGTCAAATTTATTCATCCTGTATTTCAAACTTATATTGATGATTTTATGCGTATACTACTAGTTGAAAATGGCGAAGAAAAATATATTATGGAGGTTGGTAATGCAGGTTGCATTTAAGTGAAGTAAAAAAAAAACTTGAAGTTAAATGTGACGTTTCTTCAGATCATAGATACTTCGCAATCCGCATTAGGCTCGCATGAAGAACTATGATCGCTTCTGCCGATGGAGTTCAGAGACCAGCCTAAGGTGAGCAGTAAATTAATAGAAAATTACTAGCAAATATGTTGGAACGAAGTTCCTTATCGCGCGTTGTGAAAGGGGGCTAGACGGAAAAAAATCTTACGAAAAGTTGTCACGACACTTTTTTGTTTTATATGATTATCACTAGATGGCACTGTGATCAGAATCTTTTAAAACACGATTTTTATCGCGCGTTACGTTAGGAAAAAAATAATAAGATATGTTTTAATCGAAAGGAACTTCGTTCTATTGTCCTATAGGTGTCCCGTGACACCTCTCAAGTTTTTTTTTTACTTTTAGACTTTAGTTTTGGTAGAATCATTAGGTGGGCCATCAGGTGGGCCGTAGACTCGTTTATGTATCTAGTAATAAAAAAAAAAGAATCTCTAGTCTCAGAATTACTCAAAGTTATGGAAAATACGTGATTAAAATGTGCAAAACATCTATAAATATCTGAAAATATACTTCATTTATTTTTTCAACAAAGAGAATATTTAACATGGTATTTCAACATGTCTGTTTCGTACAATGAAAACAAGCAATTATGGCCGAGGGCGACTGGTAATAAGAGCTACGACACCAATTTTTAAATTAATTTAGTTTCTGTTTACTTCAACGTATTTTTATTAATTTTTATTAGTCTTTGTTCTCAACGTTATTAAAACAAGTAAACAAGTTGAGCAGTCATTGTAATGAAAATCGTTAAATCGTTAAAGTTCAATGATGGTCGGCGAGAAAAAAAACAAATAATTGCCGGGGAAAAAAGGTATAATCTTAGTTTCTTGGGCTTAGGGTATAGGGTTCCACAGACGATGTCGCGGACAGCAGCAAGTATAAAATTAAAATATATTTATCCTTTATACTTCACAATATCCATTCAAAAAATATTTCAAACAGCACTTTAATTGGGTTTTTGCAGTTATTTATAAGAAAGAGGGCAGATAGATTTTTCTACTCTTAAACGTCTTACCTATCTACCCGCAGTACCCAGTCTCCCGGTGATCATGGCGGTTACAACAGCGTCGTAAACGCAAAATCGCTAAAGTGGTAAGCGTTTTAAATGTGTTAGTGATAATATAGATAACCGCGAGTGAAACATTTCAGAATGGTGAGTATAATGTAATTAAAGTACTTAAATAAAACAGTATATTTGTATTATATAAAAGTACTATAGTATACCTACTAGCTGACCTGGGGGCGGCGCGACGGGAAAGAGTGCCGTGGGCGTAACGCGTCGCGTCGTCCCTCGTAACCCCGTGCTGGGTTCTGGCCTCAGCCGGGGTTCGGAGTGTGAGCGGTTGGAGGTTTTAGTGTGGTTCAACTCCAACATACCCCGGTGATTTCCTCCAACAAAAAAAAAAAACTAGCTGACCTGCGACACAAAGGTAGATATGTGTTGTAAGTTTTACATTAGAGTTATAGCCTCATATACAATCCCTAATTGCGCAGCTACCTATTAGTAAAATAACTATCGAAATTGGTTTAGTAGATCCAAAGATTACCTTCTACAACATCACATACATCACAACATTACCTCTTTATAATATTAGTATAAAAACACATTGAATTTTGTGATACACCTGAATCAAACCGAGTATCATTCGGGATTATGTAGATAAATGACCTCATAAATCGTCAGCGCCCGCACACCGACCCCGCGTATTTGAAGACCTTAACATAGGTCTTAATCCAGGGGACAGTGATACATTTTGGCAATCTGAATATACCCAAAAGACCCCTTATTATGTTGACGATTTATCTTTTCTTACAAAATGATTGCAAGCGAAATTTCATCTGCAAAATTTGGACCCGGCGGTATTTTGCAGCACGCATAGAATTTCAGTTGAACAGAAAAGAGATTGAGCAGATATTAAGATTCATTACATTAATAAAACCGCCTTAAAATTGAGGTTTTCACCATCAAAATTGTAGTTTACACATAACTACAATTTAACTAATAGCTGTTGTAAAATTAGGAGTAACTGCAAATTACTATGTTATGTTCATTGTGAAACCTGGTTTTAGTAGAACGTATAAAACATGAAAAGAAAGTCAGTGTTATCGTCAGTACGCACACACCAACTTCGCGAATATTTCAGGACCTTGATATTTTTTTGGCAATCTGGATAAGCATGCCCAAAACACTCATTGTTTTGTCGCATATTTTACTTTTGTTACAAAAAGTTTACTTGAAATTAATTTTTGTTGACAATCTTTCAAAGTTACTGCAATGATGTAACATAATGTTCGAGATAAAATTTAATTTCAGAATGTTATATCTCTTAGATTGAGTTAATTATTTTAAGAAATCATATAGGTTTCTCGCGATACAGGTTCGACCTAGTGCGGGGACCAATGAAATAGTGTAAGATACTGTAATGTTGTTTGAGATTAATAAATTATTCTTATTCTTCTTATGTTTTTTTTTTTAAATATTGTAGAAGAAATTTGCCTCATTTAAAAGAGCCGTAACCCAATGGACTAGTTTGTTGCGACTGCACCTTAAAATGTGAACACAAGTTAGATTCACACTGAATATAACATTTATTATTTTAAAAATATATTAATAAATCTAGCTTATCAACTGTCATACCTTAATTGTATATTACATTTTAAGCCTTCATTTTAGTGACAGTTTATCTCGTCTTCAATCATGTGGAAGCTCAATAGACACGTCCTTGACTCATTTACTTTGAAGTGTTAATACGCTAATTAACTACTGATATTAAACATTAGTAGTGCGTGGGAAATACATTATGAATTAGGTGTTATTCCTAAAATCATATTATTAGAAAATTATTAATCTTAATTCTGTTCAGATGATGTTGTTAGTTTCTTTTTGAAATTGACATATTCGTGGTGGAAAATTTAAGGAGGTGGCAAGTTTGGTATAAAACATTTTTAATTATTAATTAGAAATGTAATTAATTCAATTTTGAACTAAACTAGCGAATCGAATTACTGATTTCAGTAGGGGCGGATAAAATTGAATAGTTCTTTATAGCGTACGTAATAATCACTATTAACAAATTTATAAATCCACTATTGAACCATATTACTTTAAGGAAACCTCCAATACCATTTCTATTAAAATGAAAAGATAATTAATTGGCGAACGCATTAAGGACGTCTCATCTTAGTAATTTAAACTTGGAACAAAAGTTCTTTGTCGTCAATAAATTTCTGTTTTTTCTAGTAATTTTGAGCAAAACTTTTTGAGACTGCAACACATTTCGTCCCCCCTCATTATGTCGTTAAACAAATAAAGTCATTAAGCTACGTCAGGACCTTCGGGATCTCGGGAGTCCTTTGCTTTGGGTTGCTCGTTAACTATATTTCCCGCTAAAATGACAGCGGGAGGCAAGTTCGGTAGTGCGACAGGTCTAGTTGTCTTTTGTTTCTATTTTATTGTTGCTGTCTGTGTGTCTACTTTGTTATTCTACTTCAGAAAATTCCTTGGTGCTATATATTTCTTTTATTTTACGCTTTATATTTTCTGTTATCTCGTAGGTACACGTAGACAGTTTAAGACAAGTGTTAAATGGTCACCGTCGCTCATAAACTCTTGTCGTCAAGGAAAACTGCAACTTTTTGTTTTACAATATTGCTTTTAGGCGGGGGTGATTTCCTCCAACTGAAAAAAAAGGCAATCCTTGAGTTCATTTTAAAAAATATAGTACTTAAATTGCCTCTATTTTGGCAATACAGAAAATAAAACCATGACTATTACCAATCTAAAATGTACTTTGTTCATTGCTATTAGTTGTAAGTCTTTAGTTTGATTTCATTTTGCGTAGGTTTAAAAAAAAAACAAATGTATTAAGTTTAGTTTCCCAAATGTAAAACAGGTACATAGTAATACAATTGTTGGTGGGGAGTCAATGGAGCTTGTTGAGTCAACTGTTTTTCTTGGTATAACAATGGATTCCAAGCTGCAGTGGGGACCCCACATAAATAAATTAGCGAGTAAGCTCAGCTCTGCAGCATACACGGTAAAAAAAATTAGCCTGATTACTGATGTAGACACGGCTCGTTTAGTTTATTTTAGTTATTTTCATAGTGTCATGTCCTATGGCATTTTGCTATGGGGCAATGCAGCCGATGTAGAAACGATCTTTATCTTGCAGAAAAGAGCTATACGCGCTATTTATAATATGCACTCAAGGGAATCCCTGAGGGAAAAATTTAAAGAAATTAAAGTTCTCACTCTACCATCTCAATACATTTTTGAAAATTTAATGTATGTTAGAAAGTATATTGAGGAATTTCCTAAAAAGTCTGACCTACATAGTAGAAACACCAGGAACAATCATAAACTTGATTTACCGATGAATCGATTGCATAAAATAAGAAATTCCTTCAGGTGTTTGTCTGTATGCTTGTACAACAAAATCCCACAAGATGTTCAAACCCTACCTATACATAGGTTTAAGAAAACTATTAAAGAACGTCTGTGCAAGAAAGCCTACTATAAGGTCAATGAATATTTGGACGATTGCACAAAGTGGGAATGAGTTGCTCGCCAAGGTCATTTCATTATCGTAATCGTTTTTTTTTGTATATTTAATGTAAATTTGTGTGATACTGTACAAATATTAAAAAAAAAGCTCATTATACAAAAAAAAGACATGCCCGCTGAGTTTCTTGCCAGTTCTTCTCAGGACGGTGGCTACAATTATTATTTTTTGTGTCCGAACTGGTGGTAGCTTGTAATTTTTGACGTCAACAAAAATGAGTACGTCATCAATGTTGAAAATAAAGTATTTCATTTCATTTATTTGGTAAATAAACGCTCTTACAGCTTCCAATTTCAAATACTCAGTTTATTATAGTCAGTGCAACGACAGCTGTAAAGTGCTGAGTACTCGGTAATATTGTCATCTCAGTTGTCTGAGAGCTAACATATCGCAGGGATTCGGTAACCGCATCACATACCGTGATCCGATATCGAAGACCGCAATAACGCTTCGCCAAGCAAAACGTATTGTTAGCAAAGATATAAACATATAGAGTGGACAGAGAATAACAAAGGATAACCTTTGACAGTTGTTGACTGTACACACACAAATACAAAATATTACTAAAATATTGTCATTTTTTTCTACATTCTTTTGGCATCATTTTAAATTTCGATTTGGTGAGAGTTCCTTTTGAGTGAAAAGTACCTAATCCTCCCCTAACATAATCACTTTCTTTTTTCTACTTTAAACTCGAATTCGATTACTTATTAGCCTGCAATGAAAATTACCAAAGTTTTCATAGAAATGCAATTTGCAACACTACTTCGAAATTATTTTCTACACATAGCATACATTGCTGTAAGTAAAGCAAAGATGGCTAATGAAGTACGAATACACTCATATTATTCCATCTATTATGATATGTTACTATGTTATTCTATGTACTGTTAGGTTTGATTGTCGGTATTTGTCCTCAGCTACAACGATGTCAGGTATCGCTAGACGCTAGGTAATATACAATTTGATTGATGTGCTTACAGACAATGTAGGCCTATAGTCTATACTCTATAGTTAGATTTGGGATTCAGGTCTTTTGAGGTTAAGTGGTTATGTTAGAATAATATCTAGGTTAGAATATGACATTGCTTTGTGAACTTAATTGTGTTTGGTCGAAAACATACAACATGACGTATATGATTATTTTGGTAAAAGGTTCACTTTGGCTGTCTATTAGACTCGTATTTTTGAATGGAATTTACCTAGTTAAATTGCAATAAATCGTAAAGCAAGGAATTGTTGAAAAGCCTTCTCGTGAAAAAAATCTCAATCAACAATATTTACGTTGTAGGTACCCAATAAACCGTAACTGCAATATATGTTTTACTATAATTTTCTTAATGACGAGTCTACTTTTTACAACCGTTGAGGAGCTATTAAATAATAATCCATAGCCAGATCTTGAAATAGAACATGAAAAGTTTTGAGATTGGTGCTTAGTATTGGTAAAAGCGTAATTGGCGGAGAAACAGGCTTTGTACGGTTTTGTTTGTGTTGTCACACACTTCGTTTCGCTTTGTTTGTTTTAACCTACATTTTTTTACCTTTTATGCGTGGAGCGCAATTTTTTCAGCAATGGAATTTCAAATCCGCGCAATACGGAGGTGGATAAAAAGATTCTAATAGCATTATGGTGTTGACAAAAACGCCTTTACTCAACTGAGATGTGAGAGGAGAGTGGTGTAATTAGACTTACGATTAATGAGTATGTTAGAGGAAGTTTGGAAATCAAACTCAACTGAAATATAAATTACGCGATTGATGTTTGTGACTAGGTTCTATAAGATATAGAAATAATAAAGTTGTGTGAAAACATATTGCACCGATCTTATTTAAATTTGATAAGTCAGAGCAAAATCATTATGGTGTTAGAGTTGAACCGACTAAAACATGTTCTTACTGGTAAGAGTCTAGACGAACTTGGAAGCAAGCCGAGTTTATGATACGGAGTGCCCAAAAATAGATACACCTTAATCTATCTCCTGAAGAGTGGTCTGACGATACTTGGCACTGTCCTTTAAATCTACCTACCCTGAATAACTCATTATCATATCTTAAAATTATTGTTCTAATTGTACCTATTTCTCGAAATAGCAAAACTGAAGTGGCAGATAGTGACAAAGGCAATGATACTGATGGGGCGTGAAGGGTATAAAGTGAAGATCACGTTATGCAAGTATGTGGGTGGATCGGCAAAGTGGACAGCTGACCTTATTACAGTCGAGAGCAAGTTACTAATAACGGATGATGGGTATAATTGCGAAAGGCGTAGGTCTAGCAAAAGCAATTTCATGGTTAAGATGACGACTATGTTCTCCTTCTTTCTTTAGTTTAACCTCAGATGAGGTCGCCGTAATATATTTTTCAATCAATTTATTCCTATTCTAGTCTACGTTTTCTGTCACGCCGCTAATTTTCAAATCTTAATAAGTACTTTAAAAGTATAAAAGCACGTTGAAGAAAACGTAGATATTTCACACAACGTCTCGGCGTATTAATAAACACTTCACTCGACTCGACTTAGAGCAGACTTCACTTAGAATTAAGCCAGAAATATGAACTGCTTCTGATAATGAACGCCGAATAATGCTCTCACCAAAATGTATTGTACTTACTTAAGAGGAATTTATCTGTCTACGCTAACTTTTACCAAGTAATAATTAGGACTGTTTTATTTGACAGGGGATTTAGTTTCTAAAACAGTTGATGGTTACTAACTGGGTTTCTGGATTATTTTGTTATTCAGAAAGCTATGGAAACATTGAGGGATTTATAACAAGTTCATTTTTGTTTGGGTTAGTGTTTTAAGTTATGTATACTAATTTCGTGGAATCATCTTGTCTTAACAAATCATTGTGTTTTAATGAGAGTGTAAAATTAACATGTTAATGTACCTCTTAGGCAGTCGTAGGTTAGATACAGCACCTATTCACTTATATCTTAAACATTTAGGAACACAACCACCTAATTAAAGTAGGTAGCGAAATTCAACAAAGTGTTTTTAAAATTAAGCCATTTCTTTATCTAGATTGGGCGAAAGAAGACACGACATAAAGAAATTGCCCGCAAATTAAAGTAACCGCGGTGGATTTTCTTAGTGTCTTCACGCAGCCCAATTGATGATATTTTAAATAGCTTTGAAAATAATTATGTCAATCAACGAATGTCAATTTGTATTTGTACTCTTACTGACGAGCATTTGAAGGCATAGTTACGTGGTGGATGATACTGCCCCAGGTTAGTGAGCGACACAAAACTACTTCGGCTCTGCAATTTGTAACACGAAATTATGCTGTTAAGCTCATACAGTAATAACTTAAAAAAAATATGATATTTCCAACTTTTGTCTAGGTGCAATAAAATCCTAGTACAGATCCCAGTGACCTCAATTTAAGGCGTAGTGACGTGGCGGACGTGACTGCCCACGGGCCACGAGCTAGTGACCGACGCGAGACTTAACGACTTCGCCTCTGCAATTTGTTATACACGATTGAATTTTATAATGATGACCTTTCAAAACTGAATTTGAAGAATTGCTTAGTGATAAATTTCAAAAAAATTGGCGACTATCTACATAACTTACACAAATATTAAACGGTTGCTTAGCAAGCCTACAATCCATCTTGTTAGGTAACAGTAACCAGTGGCTTTGGCAGACCTTTATACCGATTGTCAACGTTTAAAAACTCTCTTGGACCTACTTTGGAAAAAAAAAAACAGCGTTTTTTTCCAAGTTCTCGATGGTACAATAATAAACGGTACATTTTAAAATAAATGATTTGATTTTGAATTGATTTTCATGAAAATAAAACTCATTTTTTTACTTTTGGTGTTATTCAACTTAATGTAAAATAGCCCACGCACCTCATTTTAATACACCTTCAAAAATGATTCAGGTGAGAAATGGAACCTAATAATGCGGTGTCTGAATTTTCGTTGAAACCCAACGTCGGTTTTGTATTAAATTTTCTCTGGCTGTGACTAATGGTGCGGTTGAATAAGGCAGGTCGAGGCTCGGTGACCAACTGTTAGCGGTTGTACTAAGCCAGCCTAAAGATTTATACACTCAACTTTGCTGACTTTAGTCTGGTATTCATAACTAAGTTTTGTTTGTTTAATGTTGTTGTTGTTAATATTATGATAATGGTTTTGAGTTGTCTTTTTTGGTTTAACAGTTACTGCTACTCTATTCTTTTGTTTTATTTCTGCTGCTGACGTCATTTCTTCTGCTATTGTAGGAATTCATAAGCGTCGGTAACCTCTTACTATCAGCTTGTTAACCTATGCGGCATCAAAAAAACTCTGTTATATATGACAAGGGAAACCAATCTATTCACCGTGTGGGTAGTTGGAAGTGGAGACTCGCTATAAATACAGGCGTTGGCCGCTGTTATTATTCAACTATGCAACTAGGGGACCTGCTTAAGGAGCCGAAGGGCCCACACCCCCGTGCCCCACCTGTAGTAGCAGGTGGCGATAGCTACCACCGAGGAAGGCCATCGCCTCGAACGGTCACTTCGGGGCCAGCTGAGCTGGCCCGTGAGACGACTTCTTGAGTTATTATTCATTCGTGTCTGAATTGTCGAAGCGAACGGACCTCTTGATGTAAAAGCAATAAACGGTTAAAACTCGTTATTTTGAAGTTTTTGTTCAAAAGTGTTGATCATCGAGTGTTCAAGTGGACATTGTGACGTCATTCCTGACAAAACCAAATGAAGATCGACTAATTACAACGTCATTACACCTCAACACACTATTTACGCCGTCATATATTTAATACAAGATAATTAACTACTACTAACAAACTAATTATGAAAATTGCCTCCTCGAAATACCAATTCACACGAATCAGCTACGTATGATAAAGGTTCAATGTAAATTAACACAATAAATAACAAAAGCATTACAAAGTTTCCGGCTTCACAGAATTAACTTCTTAACAAAGTTTCTTATTTCACATTAAATTTAATTCATCGAATTAGTTACTTCGTAATAAAATAACGGAAGGATGTTAACTACGCTGAAATGCAAATTAATTCTATCCGCTTAGTTTATTATCTACTTAAGTACTTATGTGTATATGTAGGTTTAATAAGGGACAGCTATTACGTATTCATTGAGAAGATAACACCTGTTATTGTCGTGATGTGAGTTCCTGTGGTACTACCTAAAAGCCTACGAGTAACAAGGTAAAAGATTTGTGTGCACTGAAATCTACTCTCAGTATCTAGTCTTCTAGTGATCATGACGTTTGCAATAACGTTGAAATATCGAGAACACTTAAATCAAGTTAAAAACTCATTAATTATGCTTGAAAAAAGTGATGACACCTGCTATTTTAATTTGGTGTCTAAAAAGGACTGTTTTCTTTGCAGTTTTTATCAAATTGCTGTTTGATGTAGGACTAGACCTATAAGCTAGGTATATACGACTGCGTCGTTTTATAGGATTACTTGTGGTCAATACAAATTAAAACATATTATCTAAGATATTAACATAAAATACAAGAAATTATTTAAAGTATACACAATTATTTACTAAAATAGTATAGACTCATGTTTTAATAACCTTTTCAATAGTCCCCAGTACAAATTATAAACTCAATTTTAGCATGCATCCCGGCATAGAACTATCTCGTTGGGATAACATATTCAAAATGCATTAAAACTTTAATATGTCAGTGCTGTCACATAATGAATTCACGGAAGAGTCGTCGAGCTATGATAAACTTTATGTAGATACGGACGCGTTGGACACCTGTACTTTAATATGTTCTATATAATAAGGAGTATAATTTAATGAATAATTAGAATGTTATGTTATTGGAACGAAGTACCTTATCGCGCGTTATCGAAAGGGGGCTAGACGGAAATTCTTATGAGAAAGTTGGCACGACACTTTTTTTGTTTCAGATGATTATCGCTAGATGGCTCTGTTCTTAAAATATTTTATAAAACAATTCCTTATTTTGTTTTATATGATTAATGCTAGATGGAGCTGTGATCAAAATATTTTATTTAAGTTATAAAGTAAAAAAACAAAATTTTATTACAATTCCCTCACTAATTAATCGAAAGGAACTTCGTTCCATCCGGGTGTCCCTTGACACCTCTCAAGTTTTTATTGAAATAAATTGCCGTACTTCTGTGTGTGTTAAATTAAATTTGATGCAGTTTTAATGAGGTGGGAAGTAATTATTGTTCTTTTTAGATTCTTTCCAGTTTCCTGAAAACGTTTTGTGGACAGAATTGTAGTTTTATACAGTATGATTTGTTCATAATAGTACACATTGAAGATCATGATAGTTGATGGTGATATATGACTAATGACTATACAATAACTATAGAATGTAGTATGTAGTTTTCGTAAATGCAAATTAAAACTATCTAAATTTGTTACAATATGATTGTCGCTCGACAGTTTATGGGTGCGGCGGAATTGTGAGGTGCTTATGATCACTTGAGGTTGTTAGTCTGAAATTATATTAGTTTTGACAAATTTTTTTTTTTCACCAAAATTATTTTTTAGAATATTACGTACTTATTTATTATATTATTAGAACACTTATCACCCTCCTTCAATATACTTCATTAACAAATCACCCTGTATATGTTATTGTTTATGTTTGTAATATTATATTTCAAAATTAAGTACAATCTCAATTGCACCCCGAAATACCATACTGAGTAATTACGGAAGGATGAAATATTATCCCCGCGTGTGTACTTGACTTTTACCATAATTACCTACGTATACTCGTATTAAATTGTATGATATTAGTAGAACGTAATTAAGTGTATCAAGAAAGAAAGAAAAAAACGTTTAATGGTTACACAGTACAGGACAACAACAACAACAGGAAACAAAGTAAAATGAAAATATAAAAAGGAAAGCACAGTACTGTGTACCACAAGGCTTCAACTCAGCACATGCTGTGGTGGTGCACTACAGCGCTGATTTTCACTAATTGTTCATATTTTTACCCTATCTTATAACAATAAGAAAGAAACAAAGAAAGCTTTATTCGACACACAAATAAGGGACACAACATTAATTTGATTACTTACTAATATAGAATCGATCACTATTAAAACAATGGATTTCAATGGACTAAATGCAATTTCATTTCATCATTTTAAAATTCATGATTAGATTTTATTAAATATGCTCCCACGCAATAATCCGAAGTCATACACATAACAGGATATAGTTGTGTTAACGGCGTCATTTCTATGAATTTTAGTAGTTCGTCAAAAAAAACATTTTAAAGTCATACTTTTTAAAAAATTCCGTCAGAGAAATATACAGTTCGCAGGTGACCCAATCAACGCTTCCAGGTGAAAATATGGAATTTTGTATTGAAAAAGGTATTGAAAATGCTTGTCGTTCGAGAAAACGAGGCAAGTCGAGAATTTTTATGTCTGAAACAGATGCTGTTTAGTGTTCGTCGGCGAATAATAAACAAACATACAACAACCGTGTAGTTTTATCACGTACTTATATTTTATTAGTTTTATTAAATATTGGGTTTGAGTACAACTAGCATTATAAACTTATTCAGACACTCGCGGTTTTCTATAATACTTTCATGCATTTTCAACGGGTTCTTACCACGATATTTAATTAATTGAGTTGTCACAACAGTCACTAAGGGTTCATGCTCAGAGAGTCTTGTAGATACAGTGAGTGTGGTGTGTCGTGATGTGAGTTCGAGTTCCAGTGGTACTACCCAAAAACGAACGAGAAAGAGGGTAGACAGATTTGTTTGCTCTTAAATCGACTCGCAGTATCCAGTCTTCTCGTGATCATGACGTTTGCAACAACGTTGAAATATCGAGACAACTCAATTTATTAAATATCGTGGTAAAAACCCGTTGAAAATGCATGAAAGTAAGTAGCATTATATTTCGAACAACGTACAACGTAGTATCTGGACTAGAATATACTTTACTTTATTAGTATCATGCACTTTGCCATAATATGTTTTTAAAAATTGTAAAACAAATAAGAATAACCTAACAATACATAGCGAATACAACCTAAATAATTTCAACGGTTATCTATCGTTCACATGGTTGAGTATTGCTACTAAGACTTAAGATACAATTAGTGACCGCAAAACAAACATAAAAATGAAATAAACTGAGTAATTCGTATTATACAGACTCATCATGATTTTATATCCTAGTAGGTACACTCGAATTTGTACCGTAAATAAATATCGGGTTACGACTTTGATCCTTCAAAGGAGCGGATTAGAAAAGATTTTTTACCTTATCTGAGGACCTCAAAGCCCTTGGGGCACCGCAATTATTCTCCATTTAAATCTTTTCATTTTATCGTGCGGTGAAACGATACTTAGTCGCCCTCCTCAAACGTCTCATAATTATTTTTTCTTTTAGGTACTAAGAAAAGGAAAGTAATAAGGTAAATTACTTTGATATTGAAGTTTTACGCGTAGGTTTTTCATTTCTCAGCTGTTGTCGCTGCGAGTGGTTTTGATGATATTACTTTTTAAAGGTTATGTAAGTTGTCCCCGAATTTAGTTTTGATACGTTATCGTCACATATATATATAAGGGGGGCGGCGCGACGGGAACGAGTGCCGTGGGCGTAACGCGTCGCGCCGTCCCTCATAGCCCCGTGCTGGGTTCTGGCCTCAGCCGGGGTTTGGACGTTGAGTGTGAGTATAAAATAACTAGCTGCCCCGCGCAACTACGTCTGCGTTGAAAAATTAAAAAAAATTAGGTGGGACTACCCTTAAAATTTAGGGGGATGAAAAATAGATGTTGGCCGATTCTCATAGATACCGGATAAGCACAAAAAATTTCATCAACATCAGTCAAGCCATTCGGAGGAGTATGGCAACGAAAACTGTGACATGAGAATTTTATATATTAGATGTTATGGCGGATGTGAAAATATATTGTGAACTACCTTATTTAAACTTTTATAACTTTTATAACCCACGTTAATATACAACAAAAACATAGAAGTAGGCAGCTACTCTCTCTAAATCTAGATGTGGAAAAGATCTATGTGCAATTTTTCATAACACCACTGGCTAAAAACGGTGAAGGAAAACATCGTGAGGAAACCTGCATATCGGAAAAGGATTCTAAAAATCCTTTGAAGATATGTGAAGTCCCCAATCCGCACTGGGGAAGCGTGGTGGAATATGCCTAGTCTCTCTTCTGAGGAGACCTGAGCCCAACAGTGGGCAGTAATGGGTTGCTACAGACAGGCAGCTACAAAGAGCAGAGTACCTACGTCGGTTAACATTTTTACCCCTCGTTTTTAGTTTTCCATCCAATACTTTCTTTTGACATCGAAAACCTTATTTCTCACCGCTCCGTGCCAATATCAATAAATTTTAATGGTAAAAGCCTTTAAGGCTTCCTTTTAGAAAAACCTGAATCCTATACAGACGAATCGTAGACATCTTTTTACAAATTTTCGTTCGTCGTGGAATGTTTTCTGGGATTATTTCTTATGAAATAAAAGTTCCTGGAACTATTATTCTGTCTGGTGACCTAGCTGTTTTCTGAGACTAGTTTGTCTGGAATAATAAAATGTTTGTGTGAGCTGCCGAAAGTCATGTTATTAAGATGAAAATACTTTGTTTCATGTTTTACTACTTGAAGTTTAGTTTTAAATTTAAAGTGGAGGGAAAATTTTATTGTTATTTCTTCATACTATAAGCCTTTTTTTAAATAAACAAAAATAATAATATTTGCTTTGTAGACAGATGAGTTGGCCACCTAATCATTTCTTTATATAGTAATTAATAATTAGTATAAATTTCTTTAAACACTCGCGGTTATCTACATCACTTACACTATTACTAAACGGGTTTTTACAACGATTATTTTTAATCGTTCGTTTGCTGGTATTTTCGAACGAGAAAGAGGGTAGACAGATTTGTCTGCTCTTAAATGACCTACCCGCAGTTCCTCAGTCTTCCCGTGATCATGGCGCTTGAAACAGTGCTGAAATATCGGGACCGCTCAATTAAAAATAATCGTGGTAAGAACCCGTTTAGTAATAGTGTAAATAATTAGTATCTTAACATAATCGTCAAACAATAATTACCTATGTAAAATTATGATTTTTAAAATGTCTTAAAAGTTAATAGAAAATATTAAACTACTTAAAACACTATAATTACTAACTTCTACAAAGAAATTGAAGGTCTGGGAAACAACAAAGCATCAAAGCATCTAAAAATCTAATTTTAACAAAATCGACCACCTAATTTAAAACTCTAATAACCGGTACTATACTTTAATGAAGTTAATTTACAACAAAAACGTGATTAATGATATTAATTAATAATTTATAGGAAACCTTATGATAACACGATACTAAATTCATAACAGCGTTACACTAATTAAGGCTTTTACGGTCGATGTCGGATTGTCATCAATTTTATTTAACGACTTACTGTAAGATAAGTCGGTAAGATAGGTAGGTAATTATATGATTTCAAATTAGTCTTTAATGTTTAGACTCATTCTTTAATGTCTTAGTCGCTCATGGACCTCTCTAATGTCCGGCGACACTGCGGATCGGTACCTATCCTACATTCACGGACTCTTCAAGCCTCTTTTAAAGGACTAATCTTAGTGCTTGGAGAATATTTACAAATAGGCTCAGATGTAATTAGTTTGCAGATCTACCACGCTTACCTAGTAAGAGTGGGACTTCATTTTGGAAAAGTTTAAATCTTGCTTAAAGAAGATCGCTTTTTTTTTCACCTTTTTTGTTAAATGTAAAGTTATACAAATTACGTTTTAGAAGTGGACTTAGTTTCACCACCTATCGCAATCAAACTGCATATGATCCTGACCAATAACTTGGAGGAATAAAACATAGCTACCCCGATAACCGTATACTGTTTTTTAAATGAAATTGAAGCTAGGAACAAATTGTCTAAAGTTTGAAACGAATTTCCTAAACTACGTTGCTGTCAGCGCTGCAGCGTAAGTTAATTACAATTTTCTACGCCCGTCTTTTGAAGAATTGCCAATATAATCGAATCGAAATTTAATGAGGTGCGGTAAAACAAACTCGTCCTTGTCCATCAAGTTTGACTGAAAAACGTGTGTTTCGTTTAGAAATCTGTATTCTAAAAAAATTGCAGTGCCGTTGTAGGTTGCGGTCAAAAACTGAAAATTTATTTACTAATTTAATTTAAAGTAAACTCATAATCCGGTAAGGTACATAAGTTACAATAGAAAAGTAAAATACGTATTAATCTTAAAATCAAATAATTTAATTATGCTATCAGACAAACTAAAGGAGAGCAGACTCAGATGGTATGGCCACGTAATGCGAAGAGATGGGGAACACGTCGTCAAGAAAGCATTGCGCCTTCCTGAGCACAAGAGGGGAAGAGGACGCCCGCCAGCTACGTGGTGGACTAGCATGACAAAACTTTTGGACGAAGAAAAATTGCCTGACCCGACAGCCCAGGATAGAGAATCCTGGCGCCACAGGATAAGGAGAGCCAACCCTACATAAAGTAGGAAAGTGCGAGGATGAAGAAGAAGTTAAGTACTAATTTATTATAGTAAAAATCTTTTACTTCTTTGTGCTAAGGTTGCCAGCAACTTTCAGGTTGATTATAATTTTCTATACACTAATGATATCATGTACCTACACCTTCAAACGTAGATTCCAATATATCCATTATGTTTCAATTGTAGTTCAATATTTCAATTATTTCAATAACAAATTGTAAATATTTGTACCTCGGAATTGCATTTAAAAGATTTTAAAGATTCAGAATTTCAATTACGTTGATTCAACAAAGCACTGAATGTTCTTTTCAACTGTTATTTACTTTTTAATTTAGTCGCCATTGTTGTTCCATAGTTTATTTGAGTTGAATAATAAGTATTTTATTTATTGCTTATAACTTTGATCTGTATATTCATTTATTCACTTATTTTTTACATTCTATTTTTAAAATAAATTTACAAAACAATCAAATTTAAAAATACAATATAAAAAACAGAGAGCCACTGCAGGCGGAGTCTACGACCCAAGCCATCAGTGGTCAGGGCTCAAGAGAAAGGAACCTCCTCACAATACGCGCCGTGTCAAGAACGACCGCCTTCTGAATCAGGCCCTTTATCCAGCTGGGGAGCGAAAGCTTCTCTAGATGACGGTCGAAGCTTTTCGCTATTAGACCGTGCACAGATACAACGATCGGAACAATGATGGTCGACTCAACACGCCACATGTCGGTCACCTCGTGGGCCAGGTCCAAATATTTTAGAAGTTTTTCTTTTTCTGCCTTCACAAGGTTCTCGTCATGTGGAATGGTGACATCGATCAACACTGCCCGATGCGCATCCCGATCTATTATCACTATGTCAGGCTTATTGGCAGCAATAGTCCTGTCAGTGATAATAGATCGGTCCCAGTAGAGCGTTACATGACCATTATCGAGAACCGGCTGAGGCCAATACTGGTAATAAGGTACGGCGGCTTCAACAAGGTCGTATTTCAGAGCAAGTTGCTGATGAATGATCTTAGCTACTTGGTTATGCCTGTGCAAGTACTCGCCGTTAGCAAGACGGGAACAACCGGAAACGATATGTCTAATAGACTCTCCCGGACGGTGACATGCCCGACAAATGTCGACCGTCCCATCCTTTAGAATATATTTCCGGTAGTTGTTCGTCATGATAACTTCGTCCATAATTGCTAAGACAAAACCTTGATTATTAACTTTGATTATTATTGAAATGTAAGGAGGCCAGTTTCTAATTATTTTATTTTATATGCCTATTGTGTTCTTTTTTTTTGTTCTGTGTATCTACAGAGATCATTTATAATTTGTATTTTATTTTTTAATGTTAACATCATTTTTTGTGTCGTCAAGGCTAGTTGGGGCTGAAAACCAGCGGTCGGTCGCTGTGGTTAATCCACAGTGAACATCGCGCATTAAGCCGAGTCTCCACTAGTTTGTGATGAAAACTAGTGTTGTTATTCTGTTAATTTAAAATTAAAATATGTGTATTTTTGTATTGTTTTCATCAATACATAGTATAAAACAAAGACGCTTTCGCTATATGTCTGTATGTATGCTTAGATCTTTAAAACTACGTAACGGATTTTGATGCGGTTTTTTTTAATAGATAGAGTGATTCTTAAGGAAGGTTTGTATGTATAATAAATGCATAATATAGTAGAGAAACACTGATAAATTTAAAGGTTTCTAATGTGATGTCGTAAATAAGCACGTTTTTTTGCGCTTATATTGCAAACGCTGGCTGAACCCTACGAGATAGACCAAAATAACGTACTACAGTATTGTTCACCTTAAAAAGTTCAACAAAAAAGTCCGCGATGGTATATGTCTATCTCTTAGGGATAACCCAGCATAACCATTTTTATTCTTTACTAAAAAATGGTTATTTACGAAGTGATTTTAAACAATACAGCATGAATCCTTATCCAATTAAGTACCTTAAATAAATTGTGCATTTATTATAGATCAATATGCTTTTTACAGCATGTAATTTAAGTGAATATTACCGAAGATATTACAAATTTAAAATGCAGGGTCGTAGTTGTTTGCGCCGGGCGGCGCGTGCCTATATAGGCTACAATTTTTGAACCCCTTTGTAACGCAGACGAAGTTGCGCGGGTCATCTAGTCACAAATAAAGCATGTCTATGTCTATGTCTAACTATAACCGATTACCAAATAAAAATAATTCAAGTTTATCAGTTCATAATAAAATAGCTGCTCAGTGTTTGAAAATTCTGAAATTAAATACGTTAAACAATAGCGTACGCAAGCGGAAGAATTTTAATTAATACATTTTATACAACCTACGCGAATGCGTGGACGTAATACACTTTTATTATGTCTCGTTTTTGAGTATTTTTTAATTGTTTTAATTTTTTCCTCTGTGTGGTGGGTTTATAAAGGAAAGGTGCGGAAGAGATAGATGACTTGAACAGTGGAGGTCGATGTTCGTAATCATAAAATTTATTTACTGTTTATTAGTGGTCCACCAGCAAAGTTTAGGAGAAACTGCCAGCAAAAAATTACAAAAAATATCCGGGAGAAATATACACATTTGAGAAAACTGATGTTATTAGAACAAAGTGATACTGCAACTTTACATCAAATTTGTCAGTTGCTGAACGACAAAGATCATAACCATAGATTTATAGTACGAGAAAGCACGCTGAAGTCGTGAGTGAAAGAGATAGCAATCAATGATTAATGATAATGAAATTACACTAGTAGAAAAGAGATACCCCTATTTCCTTTAGTATTCTCTAAAATATATGTTTATGATCAAAACACGAAGATTTTTGATATTGGTGCCATTTTACCTCCTGATTGTATATCGATTCGAATTCGATCAAAGATTTAACGCGATTTTACTCTAACAAAACTTTCCGCATCCCACTATTGCTCATTTAATAAACTCAAGTACATCATTTTTAATCAACTGAACAGCTAGGAAATGAACTTGCTTAAAACATTTTTCCATGTAACGTAATAATTTTCTACTTTGTTTCCCGCAAAGCAATAAACGAGCTCCGGGAATAAGTTCGTTACGAATATGCAATAAATTTTATGCATCTGCTAACTTAAGACTACAAAGTTTAATTCACAGTTGGAGCTTTTATTTATTCTCATTAAGATTGATGCGGAAAATCTGTAATAATATTGCAATGAGCTCAAAATGTTATTAAATTTTAACATTTTTATGGTAATGCCATAATTATATTTGGCTATTATTTTTTTTACTGAATTTTCACGATGTTTAAAATATAATATTTGTAGGCAACTGAATGTTAACAAACATTATAAAGGCAAAGGTATTAGCGACTAATGCGCCACCTATAAATAGTTTTATTAAAATGGAATAAAACCTCATTTGTAAATATCCTTTTTTAAATGTACGATGTAATGTTGGCGCTCTTTTTTAATTTTCGAATATTGTGAACATTGACAAATCCAGATTGCGTCACATTTTTGCTCTAAGTTTTTATTGTTTTACTAAATTTTCTTGTTCTGATGTTTTCTTTTCACTGGCAGCTTTTGATTTCCTACAATATTTTTTATATTTACTATAAAAAGTGCTAAATAATGGCACTTTGTAGTTCTTATAAATGATTAATTCAAAAAGTAAAAAAGACGAACAATTTCTTTGTACTACAACTTTCACATAATCTAATCGGTTGAATAAAATTTCCTCATCACCGTGTGAACCAAAATCGATATAATTTCTGTCAATATCGATAATTATTTCTCGTGTATGCCAGGACACACCTGACACCTGTTAATGAGATAGATGTAGGTATATCTATCTTCTGCCTACGAAATATAATATGTAGATGGAATATAATATATTTTTACGCAGTATTTTCTTGTGGATAATAATTGATATCGACAGGAATAATTGAGCGTATTTATTACACCAATTATTAAGATATTCTTTGTGTATTTTTGCGTAAATAACTGTTCATCTCGTATTACGAAGTAAATTAATATCGGATTTCAAGCTCTAGGTTGTTTCGGAATTTTTGGACAATGTAATTTTTAATAGTGTGAACTACTATTGAAATATGCACAAAAACTTTTTGTTTTGGATTCTTTGGAAACGAGACTGCGAATTTGAGGAATAATGAAGTAAAGGTCCTACATTTCATCTAAGTTTATTCACAACTTAAAGTCCATAATAAAATACTTTACAAGTCAATGTTTCACATATAGTTTTATCTACTTTCTTGATTTAAAATTAATAATACTAAATCGAAGCCGGAACTCAAGTTATAATAATTTCCGATACATATGCAAGATCAGCAGATCTTTCTCGTTTAACAATTCGCAATTTCACTGTTCATTAGGGCGGGGTAAGAGCTGCTCAGATATCTCCCGGCTTTGTCACAATTTATGAAGACTATAAACCTGACAGGGCCACTTAAGAATTTCCTTAACGCTATCTGTTACTATTCATAAAATGTACGATGAAATTTCAGAGAATCATTTTAGAGAAATTGTTTAGTAAAAATTAAGATTATATTTTCGTTTTGTTAATTATTAGTTGTGTTTTTAAATAATTGCTTGTTTTGTCAAACTTTGTGTTGTTTTTGTGTTTTGTTAGCATTAAAGCCAATAAAAATGCAATAACATTTCCAAATAAAATTAGGTTGTACAAATTGGAATCGAAAAACTTTCTGAGAGCTATACTATGATATAATTCTCTTCTTCATTTTTCAAACTATTTTCAAAAAGTAAAAACTATTAACATGTTTCTTTATGTCGCCAATATTGGATATGAAAATCCCGAGAATCGATAAGTATCACCGATATTGGCTTCGGAAAAGCTCTCTTCAATAATGAAAGGATGCATTGGCTTCAAGATTTATTATGACTTTTCTCACACTTTCTTTCTGTTTATTTAGAAATCATTTCCCGCGAATATTCTTGAAACATTCTCAATTGATTTTAAAAGTGGATACAATACAATTTGTTTCGTTGATGCCTCCGAAACAATGTAGCTTGGAACTTCAAAAAGCACTTTAAGTTGCTCTTTATCATTCAACTTTTAATTGTATAAAACAACACGAAATCATCCAAACAGTTTACGAACGTACAATTTATCTCGGCTCGATTCCGAGATTGTCGAATTTCAATTTTGCCAGACTGTTCTTAAGGCATTCGGGGGAATCTCGGCGAAGTTGCCCATGTCTTGGGGTGCGATGGGGGAGTTTATCGATCGGCTGACTGCGCAACAAGTGATGACTGGATACGGCGTGGACACACTACAGTTCGGCGCACACACCTGCACTTAATTCGTCCATCAATCTGTGCATACTGGTGGATTACCAACTCTTAATAGGTGCAGCTTAGCTCCACTTAGCCGATCGCCGACCACTAATGTAATCTATTCGCAATCCAAACTGGAATCAAGTTTAGCTAACTTGAGTTCGTTGGATGGACTAAATGGTTTGAATCTTTTGTTTTTTGAGTTATTACACTAGTCAAGTTTCGAAGAATAAGTATAGTTGAGTTTATAACACAACACGTTGGAGCGACATATTCGGTGCGGAAAAGTTCCTTATACTATAAACAAAAAAAAACACAACACGTTTTTCATTATTGAAGTGGGTTCAAAGTTATATTGTTATCAAAATCCGAATTATTTTTTTTATTAAAACGTACCTGCTTTTATGTATTTTGATAGGCTTGTAATTTTTTATAGTTATTGATGCTAAATATTTATTTTAGCAAGGTTTTCACAATTGAGATGATACTTTGTAATTAAGGACCAAGAGAAATTATAACTGGTTTCTTTCATCACTATGAAGAACGAGATGTAAATCTAATAAATAAAATTCTCGTGTCACGGTGTTCGAACTTGAACTCCTCCGAAACGGCTTGACCGATTTTGTTGAAATTTTTTGTGCTTATCCGGTATCTATGAGAATCGGCCAACATCTATTTTTCATCCCTCTAAATGTTAGGGGTAGTCCACCCCTAATTTTTTTTTTATTTTTTCGACGCAGACGAAGTTGCGTGGGGCAGCTAGTTAACTTATAAAATATGGTTATGTACCTTATTATTAAACTTACCTTATTTAGAAATTTCTAAGGGATTATAAAATAAATATAATCATTGTCTTTATTGTAAGAAGTCTGTTGTTTTTATTAAGTTATAGTATTATTACATATTTTAGATAAGATATACATCAGAAGTATAGATTGAATTCACACAGTTAAGCTTAGGTTTACAAATATAATAATATAATATTTTAAAATGAAAATACATTTTACTGATTTTCTACATTTGTCAAATCCTTCTAGTGCTTTTTTATAATAAATAAAGAAGATTATGTAATAACGTTATATTTAATAATTTAAAAGGTACTTATCTGATAAGAAGTTATCTTACTTAAATAAAAATAAATAATAATAGACACCTTACATATTAATCGTAATTTGTTTTTATATATATAGAATAAAAATAATTTTTAACTTTATTTTAAAACTAATTACCAGAAGCATAAAGCATAGCAATATTAAATTAAATATAACGAAAAAAAGTAAGGCTAAAATTCTTTGGTACGTTGTGATAGATTATATATTTAACAAAATACAAGTACAAGGTGTACTTGGTAATGTAAAAAAAAACATTCGACTAACTTTCAATAAACTATTTCGTTTTTTGTTTTATATTCACTGGAAGAAATTATATCAATAGAGTTTCTTATAGCTAAAGAAAGGTTTTTAATGAATAACTATATAAAATGGAGGGAAGTATACAGTATTATAATATATTTGAAATAAATATTTTTTTTAAATTGCGAAATAGACAAACAAGTCTACGGCCCACCTGCTATGGTATTGTAGGCTGCCCGAAAACACCTCAACATTGACAATCCTAGTCAAAAATATTCAGAATATTCCTTATGTAAGTATGACGAATTCCAACAATACCGCTCACACACAATTTCATTGAGAATACATAATGGTCCAAGAGCTAGTGGCAAATTTTGAGAATGTGGTTAATAGAACAATGTAATTTTGTTACATTGATGTATCTAATACATAACTTTGAGGGTAGGTAGAAAGTCTTTTTGGGAATACTATTTTTATTCCTAAATAATGTCCTGTAAAAATGTCAAGTTGCCTAAAACACCTTTTTTATAATTTTTCTTTACACTTTCGCACACACCTGGCAATGCAAAAGCCCCAACTAAATCGCCTGGCATGATTTTTTTATATTATGTAAACATAAAACTACAATATAGTATAAAGTGCAAGTTGCCTCAAACACCTTTTTTGGATAAAAAAAATTACAACTTTAAAACTTCAGGGGTCCGCTTAGCCCCGCTACTTAGCAGCCAGGTTTGCAGTTCCAAGTAGGGGTAAATCAGGAGAATTATCGACCAAGTTCTCAACTTGCCTCTAGGACCTGCTCAAAATTTGCCACTAGCTCTCGGGCTATAACATATAGACATTACAATACACATCCTGTGTGCGATTGCAAAGGGAACTATCCACAGTTGCTTTTGATCATTTGCGGACGAAAGATGACAGGAAGTAGAAACAAATCTGTGTGGGCTTAAAACATAGTGGCCCACGTATACGACTATGATCGAGCTAAGGGAAAATGTTCTCTCATTTAATAATTAATCAAAGTCCCACACACAACGAAAAACAAGACAAATTATCGGATTGCGTGAGTCCACTACACTTCCGTAATTACCAGATCTGTGGTTTTCATAATTAATAAAATTATGTTGTTTAATTGACAATTCTTATTAGGTATGCCGGTATATAAAAAACGTAAAAAAGGAAGGCAACATCTAAGATGGGAAGATGACTTCATAAAGATTGTTAGTAAACGTGGTTGAGGAAAACGCATCACCGAAATCTATGGAGAGCCCTTGGGGAGGCCTATGCTGAGAAGCAAACAATCTGAACAAAACCGGTGTCGATAAATAAAATATTATAAATTGTTAAAAATATTGTATATTTTAGGTTGTAATAAAGGTTTTATTATTATATATTAGATATGCCTAGTCACCAATAGACACAGGCGAAGTTAAAATATAGGTATTGATTAAATCTGTGAAGTTTATATTAAAATAGAAGCAACTGCAAAAAATATTACAGTTAAAGAGAAAACGCCAACTTTTAGGTTTTAAAGAGTGGTAGAAATATTTATTGAAAAACTATTTTCAGCTAATCATTACTAAGTAAAAACCGATCTCCTTCTTCATTTAGAAAATGATATTTATTATAACTATACTGTATCTATTCAGTATTATTATGCTATCAAAATGAATGAAAACGATAAAATCATCAGACACCGAACAGCATGTTAAATTTTATAAGATATTTTCATGAGAAAGTTATATGACATAGTTTTATGACAATAAAGTTTAATAGACTTACTTATACTATAAAAGGACATTATTCTTCTACTAATTATATTATGTTTGTATTATAGGAAGATATATTTAATATTATGTTATGTACAAAACATCAAGTTTAATTCAAGTTAATAAATGATTTTTTTTTGTAATTTCATAAGTTTGAGGTTGTCTCAAAATAATTTTGATTTTAAATATAAATTATTAAAGACGCTTCGAATATGGAAAATTCATTTTCTCCCATAAATTGCAACAGTTTTAATTAATTTAAAACTTAACTTAACCATAATAACATAATCATAGTCTTTTATTTAAATAACGAACGAAGCATACATACTCTAAGATCTAATAAATTCCATTCTTAAGAATTTTAATACTTATAAATATTGGTGTTAAATAACAATATTAAGGTCAATTAAATTTAATAGTAGCTATAATATTCAATTAGTATAATCGGTCAGAGAATAAATTGATTTTTTTCTACATTTTTCATAATTTATTTTTTCTATAGAAGTCGTCCTAAAGTTGTTGCATAGTCTAGCGTTGCTCAAAATAAAAGATCTGCTAATGAATTTTACAAGACAAAAGTACTACTTACAATATTCCATTAGACATACATTTATATTTAATTGAATCTATAAAAGATAAATTACCTTACAACAACCCAGTCACTGTTTCCATTCTTGTTTATCACTTTTCTAATTCACCCCCATCACTAACACTTAAAACATCGAAGATTGGCGTTAATACCCTACTTTTTACGACACATAGGTACTAGGTTATTCTGGAATGTAATTCTTAACACTAGAAATGTATTCGTAGACATCAACCTGAATTATTAGAACTATATAAATATTGTAAACTGGAATGAGATATTAATTACTTTGATAAACGTACTTCTACAATGTACATTTAATCGATAGAAGACTAAGAAGTGACACCAAAATCGATTATAAAAGTCTTATAAAATCATTATCTTAATTTAAGCGTTCGTCCGGCTTATTCCGTGCTGTGTACCGCATCAGGAAAAATGTAATCTACTTAGATATGCACAGAGAACACTGACATCTAATACGAAAAACGCGGACACTGGTTTTCACCGAACGACGCATAAAATGCCGGATTTAAGCCGCGCATGTACCGGCTATCGCAATACGAACATACATCCTGGATCATTGCTATAAATTTCGTGTGTTATTTATTCCAAATTGTAAGTTTTGAAACAACAGTTTTGTATTCACTGCATTCATTTCATTTCATTCTCAAATGTCGGATACTTTTGCAATTACTTGTTTATTGAAGTGAGTAACTATTGTCTCATTTATGACTAGTCAGATAGTGTGCACCACTACTTTTGTTGTGTCTTATTAAAGTGGTATCTCAGAAACATTTATGAAAGCGATCCAATATTTAGCGCATACCATTAGCAACTTTATGTACTCAATTCAGGTGTTAGTGTTACCAGTATGCGCGTACTTAAATCTGCGTACACAATATTGGACAATTTAGGATATAACGCACGAGTTGCGCTTGCTATGTCGTTCTCTGATTTGCTGGAGGTGTGCAAGCTGAGCTGCCGAGGGTACGTGCGGCTGGTGGTTCGGCGTGGAGGGGGTGGGGCTATGTCCTGGCCCACCTTGCGGTCCTGTCGGCAGAGACTGTCGCCGGCGTCGCCTCAACGCAGGGGACAAGTTGTACTTAACCTTCGCCTGAACTAACAGCTCCTTGAAGATCTGCGACACGTTGGTGTTGTCCTTCGCGGAGGCTTCCACGAAACCGTTTTCCCAATCAACTGTGACTACGGATTCTGTTGTGTGGAACTCCACCTGTTGAAGAACGGTTTGTTTAGTGAAACTGATGATGATATCTTAGTGAGTAGCTAAGGTCTTAACAATTAAAATTAAATTTACACTATAAAGTTTTGGTTGATAGTATATAGGTACATTATTGTGTATAATGACTACATAGTTATAGGTGTTATAAAATCAAAAATTATACTCAATACTAGCTACTTTACGAATATTCTACAACTTTTAGAAAACTGTAGCATTTTCAGGAAGCACGAAATTCAAATTTGAATACTGAACTAAATTTTCGAAAACCTCTTTCGTCTGTGTTAGTAAAAATCTGACCATTATTCAGCTCAAATCTGTTTTGGATGCCAAGAATCCTAGTCATTTATCTTCGGGTAGTCTAGCCGAAAAGCACAACAGCTTCATAAAGTTTAGGGTTGGCACGCGTTATAAATTTTATACCATATATTTGAAGACAATGTAGGTAAGAAACAAAGAGATAAAAGTTAATATATATATAATACATATAAAAATCTCTAAATCTAAATGTGAAAAAGATTTATGTGCAATTTTTCACAACACCACTGGCTAAAAACGGTGAAGGAAAACATCGTGAGGAAACCTGCATGTCGGAAAAGGGTTCTAAAAATCCTTTGAAGATATGTGAAGTCCCCAATCCGCACTGGGCAAGCGTGGTGGACTATGCCTAATCCCTCTCCTGAGGAGACCTGAGCCCAACAGTGGGCAGTAATGGGTTGATACAGTTACAGTTACATATAAAAATATCTACAGAATATTATATACGTTATGGATTACTATGATTTCTGAATAGTTTGGTTAATTCATTGACAGATTACAATAATACCAAACAGTTTAGTTTAAACGCAAAATTAAATGGGATCTACAACATTTCTGTTGTATTAACATGATCCGAGAAACCTATAAGTAATAGATTGCTTAGTTAATCAATGAAAAACATACAAAAATTGTTTCTGATAACAATGATTTGGTTATTAAAATTATTAGTTATAAGATTTCTTTATATGCACAGAATAAATGTTTTTTGATTTGATTTGATTTGATTTAATGGTTTTAGTTAGTCTATATTACAGTGTTCATCTGCCAATTTAAATATTACCACATCTACATATTTATTTAATAATTATGTAATGGTAATAAATAATTTCCATGTCCAAGACTTAAGTGTCTGTCCGAAAATAAATAAGAAGAGAGAGAAATGAAGGAATTACTCGAGAAGTTTGAAAAAGTTATTGCAATTATTCATCGGATTCAGCGTCAAGAGCTCCCGTAGTCCTTCAAAATTCTCCAGTTTATCATTTTAATAAATATGACTTAATGTTCGAATTTTCTGTTATTTTCAAAGACGAAATTACTGAAATCTCCAGTTTTCTGGAAACTACTTATTGTATAGAAATACTTGTAATTAATAATCAATTAAAATTATGTTTTTCCTTTTTTAAATTATTTTATTCATTTTATACCCTGATAGTTAGGTTAGTCTGGATCTGGTCTAGTCTCTTCAAAGGATTTTTAGAATCCTTTTCAGACATGCAGTTTTCCTCACGATGTTTTCCTTCACCGTTTTTAGCCAGTGGTGTTGTGAAAAATTGCATATAAATCTTTTTTCATATTTAGACATATTTCTCCAATAACAGTGAATGACTAAAGCCTAGTTCTCATAACTACATGTGTAGGAACACCAAAAATTTAGTCGAGTTAAAAATCTAAATTACTCGCTACTCGACTAAAACACTAGTCTAGCACGAACTAATCCTTAAAAAGGTCATTTTTTTTGTACTTAGACGTAAGTACGGAAAACCAGTTAACTATAGATCAGATATCGAAAAAGAGGCCTCATGTAACATAACTAATATGTTTAATTATTAAGAATACCTACGAATATAAATACAATATTTATTTGATTCAATTTAGACGAAATATGCGCAGTAAATAATTAAGATGTTTTCATGAAAGTTAATAATCATTTAATCTCTAAAACACGTTCTCGCTATAGTTTGATTCTAATTACTGGAAGCTTGAAATACATCAGCTAAATAATTTAACATTTCGCAACTGCGCACCCTTCACGATTTACTATCATCGCTTTAACGTGTTAGACCTACGAGATTTCTTGAGTATTCATTCTTTAAAGATTCACTATTATTAAGACTTTAAGGCAATAAAATTTTAAGTAAACTTTAGTCTGGGTCTGATTGAGCCTAATATAAATAAGTTTCTCTATAGAGAAGCGAAGAAAATATTTCAGCAGCATTTTTTGCTTATCTCATCGAATAAGTACGGGGCAGTTATAAGTGAACTTGCCCTAGGCAAAACTGAAATGGGAAAACCAAAATTCTACTTAAATTATTTTCTTACAGGAAGCCGGTAAAATTAAAAGGTTAACCTTATCTTCTCTCGGCACGTGTACCTACAACTCTGTAGGGGGAACTAGCAAAAACTAGTTTGCCTTGAGCGGTGTAATTCCTGGTTTGGGTCCTGAACACAGACATCCATTAGAATTATCTCGTACGCCAGCAATTAGCCAACCCGAAAATACCAATTCGACGTTATGTGTGGCAGTTTAATGAGTTTTACGAGATTTATTAGCGAAACTTGTTTTATGACTTAAGTTTCGACATGTATTTACAACCTTTATTTCAATATGTTATCGATTTAGTTAAATTTTCTAAGGTTTTTTCTGGTAAGTTCAAATGTTTTCTAATACGTAAGCTATTATACTTTCATACATTTTCAACGGGTTCTTACCACGATATTTAATTAATTGAGTTGTCTCGATATTTCAACGTTGTTACAAACGTCATGATCACGAGAAGACTGGATACTGCGGGTCGATTTAAGAGCAAAACAAATCTGTCTACCCTCTTTCTCCTTTGCTTTTGGGTAGTACCACTGGAACTCGAACTTACATCACGACACACCATACTCACTGTATATACAAGACTCTCTGAGCATGAACCCTTAGTGACTGTTGTGTTTAGCACTGGATTCCACATACTCGATAATCTGAAGCCGTCACCCGCAGTATCCAGTCTTCTCGCGATCATGAAGTTTGCAACAACGTTGAGATATCGAGACAACTCAATTAATTAAATATCGTAGTAAGAACCCGTTGAAAATGCATGAAAGTATTATAGATAACCGCGAGTGTCTGAATACGTCAGCAATTAACACTAATACGAGTATATTGCGTCTCTACCACAGACTATATCATTTTTTGTTAATATGTGGTTGAGACTAAACATTACCACTGTGCGTCGATAACAGCTTTGGGTAATAAAGTGTCAAATGTGCTTAGCCGGACATACACCAGATAGTTCTCGGCTGCAGAATCGTGATACGAATACTCGTTCTTTATAAACGTGTAGCCACAAATATTAAAAATGTCTGGAAGTATTCAACTGTCTGACTTATGGATCGCAAGATCCGATACTGGATCGCCTTGTATTTTTTCTTTTTGTATGAAATTGCAATCTCTATTAGTCTTTTCGAAAAGGAAAGGAACAAAAATTTGTAAAACAATATTTAAAAACGAAAAAGTAACATATTAAATTAAAAAAGACATGCTCGCTGAGTTTCTTGCGCCGGTTCTTCTCAGGACGGAGGCGTAATTTTAGCGAACTGGTGGTAGAACTTTTGATTTTAATTTTGACATTCAAAATGTATGTGTGTCCACATCTAATTTGAAATAAATGATTTGACTTTGACTTTGAACATTTACATAATGTTCATAGTAAAGATGAAGCCTTTCATCTAATGTCCCAGTAACTTTAATAATCACTTAGCACAGTTCATCCTAGGAAGTTTTCGCAAGACCTTAATATTCAAGATGAACGTTGTCATCGTCCTTAATGTCTACACTTACCATTAGTTCTCAAGTGTGTATGTAATGGCTGGCATTAGATCATAAGTGAGAGGGACCCGTTTCTGTGATGTGTTTTATTTAGCACTACGAATTCATGAGTGAATTTAAGTACTAAGTGTGCGTAATGCTCACTTTCTTGGTGAAAGTAATGTTCTACTTTTGAGTTTCAGATAATTACAAAAGCTGTTGTTAAGAACCTTCATCATTGTTAAAATCTAGGGCCTTTCATGTGATATATTATGTGTGTTCTCTTTCTGAGTTTTAAAATGAATTAATACGATACTTATATTTTTAGCTTTATTTGCTTATTGCGCGAATGTTTCTTAGTACCGGTCGAAAAAAAATGCATCTAAAATAAAGGCATACAACATAAAATTACTTTTCTCTATAAAGTTGTCTTTTATTTTAATAACTTCTTAAAACAATATTTCAAATTAAATATGTACTGTAAAGTACGTCCTCTATTTCGTTTTGGAATAATCAAGGGTATATACATAACATTAATATAATCCGAGTGTTGTGTTGAAAATCGAAGAGCTTACGTAGACTGTTTATATATGCAGTAATACGAGACACAAGGGAGAATATAGAGTATAATTGAAGGTGTTTAAGTATGTAGCTATATTGTAAGAAGCACTTCTGTACATAAGAAAGATACATGAACATTGACGGGTTCAATGGTTATTGTTGCTTACGAGTATAAACATGCTCAAGGGAACGGTATGTGTAAAATCTAAAATAGAAGAAGAATGGCACGTAGAAAATGTTATTTTCAAGCTTAATGATACGGGAAATTATACGCTCGCTTATTTTCTTCCAAGATGAACTTTTAAAGATGGCAGTAATTCCGTAATTTGCATACTATTATAACTACATCAGAAACGACTGTAATCACTGACACTGTAATCTAATTGTTGTATTCTAATTAACTCAATTTAATTTCATACGTTAGGTTAAACATTTTGTAGTTAACGCAAAAATGCATCCAATAAAATAAATGAACGTTATTTTTAATCATACATAATTCGCGCTACTAAAAACCTACTTACTCTTATCCATTTCTCATGGTCCATAAGCCAAAGAAATCCACGAAACAAAGTAAAAACTCCCGACTAAAACCAACAGAAGGCGGGTAGCAAAAACTCCTATTGCCTTTCTCTGTAAAAGTTGAACTATATATTTTTTTGAAACTTGATTACGGGCAGCGGTGCAGAAGGTGCACTGAAGCGGATATTGGAAAGTCGTCGGAGGCTCTCGGCCATTGTGCGAGGGGTTCCGGCGGGTTCTATCGCTCGGAAACTCAGCACAGTTGAACTGAGCCAGAGGTATTGTTTCATAAATAGCAATTCATTTAGCACCTGCTATTTAAAATTGAAACATTTAATTTTGTGTTTTAACTTTATAACAATGCAATAAAAGTCAGTATAAGTCAATATGGTCCATTGTATCTTTTGTTTTGTTTCTGATTTATTTGATTCTTAATTTAGGTTTGTACATTATTTTAACATCATTCAACAGTAGTTTTTGTTTAATTGGAGACGGTAAAGTTTCAAAACGATACACACGTAGTTTACCTACTCTAAGCTTAGTTGAGTTTCTTGCCAGTTCTTCTCAGAACGGTGGCTATAATTATTATTTTTTTGTGTCCGAACTGGTGCTTGCTTTTAAATTTTGACGTACTATTTCATTTCTTATTCTTATTTCATAGACAAAACAATGAATAAGTAACATTTTTTTAAATATATTACTACTGTATACCAAAATACTTTTTTGAAAAAAAACATTGTGAAAATGACCACAAAGTTTAAGCTGGGTCGAAAGTTCTGTATTTTAATAGGTTTATGAATTTAAGTGGCTTTGAATATTTTGTCCGTGTAAAGTAAAAGTTTTCGCTACAAGTCTCTCATGGGCTTTAACCTAAAATGGGCTGGGGAAATGAATTAATGTGGATTAACTAGCAGCTTATAAATTGTTAGGTTGCGTTTCATTAGTGTTATCATTTTGTTGTGCTAGATAAAATCTCTTGAGAATAGTTTGCTAACATAAATACTAAGGATGCTGACACGAACTTTTTCCATGTTTTATAAAACTAAAGATGATATCGAAGACATCTTCGGTAAAGTTTGATGGTAAAAGTTTGTGAAAATATTTCGCAAGTTTGAAAACAGCCCCGTAGAGGTTTTCCCTTTTGTGTATTGCAATAGATATCAATTATCACATAATCTAGATAAAGATGGAGCTGAGAAAAAAAATTTGAAGTCCATATGACCAATATTGGCTTCGGTCAGGAAACGAATTTCAGAAACAGTTATGTTACTTTTTGTTTAGTTAATGTAACAATCATAACAGAATCGTAGTTTGTAAAAACAATTCCGTTTGTAAAGTTAATGTTTGCATACACGCTTCAAGCACATATTGGAAAAACCACTCTAACCCTAACTATTAGCCATTATTAGTTGTTTCAAACAATTTTCATTGTTCCTTTCCACGAAAGACCCGTTCGACCGTGTTTCCGACATGAAAAGCGATGCTTCTAAAGCCGTGTTTTATAACATACATTGGAGTTATAAGGAAAATCGACGTGAACGTGGACAAGGCAGTCGAACGTTGGAAATGTTCTGGAAACTTCGTTGAAGCTTCGCACTATATTTTCTTGTTACTGTTGTGGTGACAGTTCGGAAATTCGATTCCGTTCACTCTGGACTTGCATTCGATTCGTTCTTAAAATGATTGTATTGCATTTGTATAAACGAAGTTTATTTTAAATGTAGTAATGTTTTAGGATTTGACACGAAAATTCTATCTTGTGTGAAATGCAATTTGGGATGCAAATTGAAATCAAGAGCTTGGGACATGAAACGGCATAGTGCCTTTGATATTTAGGTCTACGTTTGGGATCAGGTAATCCTTTGTGGTTGGTTTAGTGTATCTTTCTTATATATAAAAATGAATAGCTGTTCGTTAGTCTCGCTAAAACTCGAGAACGACTGAACCGATTTAGCTTATTTTAATCTTGAAATATTCGTAGAAGTCCAGGGAAGGTTTAAACGGTGAGAAAATTTCCTTATGTGACGCAGACGAAGTTGTGTAGGCCAGCTAGTAGTGAAATAAAATTAACGGCCTGAATTATAAAAGTAAAGGCGTACAGTAATAAGACTAGAGAAAGACAAGACTTACAGTAGCACAGTACAAGGAATGCAATAAACAAATGCAACTTCAAATCTCCAATAAACTTTTGAAACCAAATTAAATGTTTTATTTGAAACATCATTAATTCTGAACGCTTAGCGAGCCGTGACTTGTGTGTGATTACTTAGTAATCCGTCGTTAGCTGATAGTCGAAGCCGCGAAGTTACTCGCCCCCAGGGGAGTACGTGATGCGTGACACTCGCTTAACTCCCGCCTCACTCACCACTTTGTTGTTCCACCTAACTATGTAATGTGTACACGTTCTGTGCACGCTGAATCGTGAGAAGAAACCAATAACGAGCCTTACAACTTTGATCTTGGAGCCTAAGGCTAATTTATATCGTTAAACTATTACAGAAGCTTTAATACAATAGCTCTATGTGGTTTCTGCTTTGAGTAGACTAAAACAATATTTACTAATGAATTTTGGAACGAATTAAATTACCATAAGAATAATTTTCGATAAATCGACATTGAATTCGGACTGAGAAAAAATAATCCTTGATTAATTCTGACTTATATTTTCGTCGTGAATGCAAGCGAATTCCCAAAGATCATCATCAACGAGAGCACGTAGATATCCACTGCTGGCTTATGACTCCCACAAGGCTGCCATAACGACCGACCTTATTGCTACTTGACCGGCTATTTGTAGCCACCCCAAAATATATCACTTTATAGGTGCTCAGAGCTTTAGAGAATTTAGATGCAATCTTCTAAATAGCCACGTTCAGATAGGTACTGTTGGAACAACAGTTCTGCGTCTTTAACTAATTTGCAACTAAACGAGGATTAAAGAACAATTTGAAAGAGTTCTATAGAGTAGATGGTTGCAGTGGATATTACAGAAGCTGAATAAAATTGTGGTTTAAAATGTGCTAAATCTGTCTTACCTGACGCGCGCCAGTCTCAGCAAGATCAACTTTATTCCCGACGACAACAATCGGAACAGCGGTGCTCTGTTTTGTCTCATGAATCTGATCTCTTAGAGCTCGAACCTCAGAGAAACTATTAGCATCGGTGATATCATACACCAAGATGAATGCATCTGCTGATTGCATTGAAAGGGTCCTCATTGCTGGGAACTCGTAAGACCCTGATGTGTCCAAAATATCAAGCGTCAATCTCACACCAGATACGTTGAAGTCTCCATGATGCATCTCTTCAATAGTCCTCTTGTATTTGGTTGAAAATACGCCGTAAAGGAATTGTGTGATTAGCGAAGATTTGCCGACTTTTGCTGCTCCCAGAACGACAATCTTGTGTCTCACTGCATTGTTTGTTAGATTGGCAGTATTCGCTACTGTGTCCTCTGTTCTTTCGGCTCTGTGAACAAAGAAAAGTATTTAATTACAACAGATGCTACTAAATTTACTTTTAACGAGGGCGAAGTTTCCCAACTAAAACCCAAGAGTGTTTTAAGACAAATATATGGGTTTGTATGATCATTACGTAGACTAACAACACCCCATTTCGCTAATGTTTAACTTTGACAATTAATGATGCAAATAAACCAAATTTAGTGTTTGCCTATTATCAAAGTACCACCCACAGACCTTTAGCTTTAAGAGGTGACCTACAAATAGAAGCAATTATTATTGATAAGGTTTAAGTGCCTCATAATATAACAAATAAGTTGTAGGCGGTTCACAAATTGAACGACATTAAATTCGCTTCAATGAAGCCAATGACCTTACGTGTTTTCGCTAATTGCTACTATTAGGTATTCAGGTTATGAACACTAGATAAACATCAAGGTTAGTAGGTACTAGGGATGTAACGAATATTCGCATTCGCACGTTTTTGAATATTCGCATTCGAATTTGCAAAAAATCATGCGAATGTTATGTGAATGTTTTGACAATAGTTAGGAGGGTGTTGTGTGGATGTAGAAGGAATCTGACAGAGCCAAAATAAAGTCCTCTACTTGCCCTTTAAAATGAGCCCAAACTCGATGGTACTACGACCTTCCGTTGTCAAAATAATTTGCGGGGGGTTCAGTTCATTAGGTGGGGGGAGACAAGTACCTCCTACTTTTCAAGTCGATCCAGTACAGGTAAAATATAGGCCTATACGCCTATTTTGTAGTACCTATAAATTTTAATGATTTTTGGAAGATACAGTTGACTTGTCAGTAAAAAACCTTGAACTTTTTGTTTCAAAGGTCAACATTCGCATTCGCAACATCCCTAGTAGGTACACATAACCGACTTGTTAGTAATGTTGTTATTGTTAAAAGAAAACACTATTTGCAGGTGAGTTAATTTTGCATACCTACAATTAGCTTGGTAAGTTTCACTTGTAAATACTTGAGTTTAATTTCAATGAGTATAGGTACGTAACAGCCTATCGAAGATTCCGTATATCTACTGGTCCAATGGTTTTTGAATAGTAATAAAATCATATCAATATATTGGCCACTGCCAGGGTTTATCAGGGTAGGACTCAATATTTTGCTACAATATTTTAAGTGAATGTTTGAGAAAGGTCAATATAGTGTCAGTGCGATCACCGCTTATCACCTGTTTGCGTGTCGCAATGGTTATCGTTCGGCAAATAATATCGCGCCGATCAATACCGTTTGATTCATCGCACCGTGTTCAATGGAATTTTCAGAATCTATTGCCGGAAAGCGGCGTAAAAACGTTTTCGTTTATTTTGCTGTTGTATACTGGATCCAGGTTTTGGAGGTAAAATTCCGATGATTTTTCGAATAAATTTCGAACTCTAGGTGAAATTTAAACATCGAATGAAGAACGCGGAGTTTTTTTTAAATACCTGATAGATTTTCCGCGAAACTTTAAGGGAAGTTTGAAAATTGTTATGTTACATGATGATTTCTGCATTATTTCATATAATTGTTTATGTATTCATTTCTATGAATATTGGTAGTGACACTGCTCCAAGTCGTAGATGTTTCTACCTACATAAGCAATCTAATAAATAAACAATCATTTTGAGTTCAATAAACACGAGACTTATAATGTACTGGAATTCTGTTTTTAAAGTAATTAGTCCCAAGTTGAATGGGAAACAATAACATGGCGGGTTCGTCCTATCTAACCGGAGAACAAAAGCGCAATCAGTGCCAATGGAGACAATGCAGTCGTTAATAACTCTGTACCAAGATCCTCGGAGACAATCAATCTATTTGTGTTACAAAGTTACTAGTCTTTGCAGTGTGGGTGTTTGAATTATGCATTAATAGAACGACTGTAGCTTAGACTAATAGCTTAAGGTTCTTTTATACCTAGGTTCTTTTATTTCCTGACGCTTTTGTGCCTGTTATTGTTGGGATTGTTCTGAAGTCTTTCGTTATGTTGAAGCTGTTATTTTAATTACAATTACTCACAGTACTAACACATTGCACTGAAAACTTTAACAACAAGATTACTAATCTTAACACGTTCATCGCCATGCCGGGTCAAAATTACATACAATCTTGACCCGGCATGGCGATGAATGTGTTAAACTGCACTAACAGTAGATCGAATTATGAACTGAATGTAACACTAAAAACTATTCACTTAGTAGAATCAATCACATCGTGCTAAGAACCCGTTTATAGTTGTGTGAGTGGTGTAGATAACCGAGAGTGTTTTAAAAAAAAATATGACATAGAATTAGTTGAGCTGAACTGAATTTGTATAGCTCGTCGTCATTGCACGAATAAAAAGCCCAAACGTCTCCTGTTAACGAGATTTTGACTCAAGAAAGTAGCCGTAGTATTAAAAACGAAACGAGACAATCTAAGTGTAAAAAGCATCATTAAAAAACCCACGTAAACAAGTATGTTGTTCGGTTTTGTTTACACCGGAGTCGCTGATTGCGCTTTTGTTTTCCGCTCGGCTAAGCGATGCTCGAGCTATTGTTATCTTACTTCGAAACAGATACAGGGTGTTACACCCCACACAACAGCTCTTGTTTCAAGGATTTTGATACCGTACGTTTGAAAATAACTTCTTTGACATTTCAACTTTTGTTTAGAACACTTGAGCTATAAAAGTGGAACTTTGACAGTTGGAGTTCAAGAAGTGTTTTGTTTATTTATTTACGAGGACTTAGCGAACATCTTTGTGAATAGTCTCGCAAGTCAAGAAACTTAGTTTACCTTTTAGTTTACGAGATTATGAAGATGGTAACCAATTAAAAACTGATGAGCTGTCAGTTTGTACGCTAGCCAAGACAATAAAAACCGAAAACTCGTTTTTTTATTGACATGTAGGCAGACGAGCCAACGGGCCACCTGATCCAGCCTGATTGTAAGTGGTTACTGTCGCTCATGAACCTCTGCAATGTCAGGGGACACTGAGGGGTCGCTACCTGCGACCTAACCTAAGGACCCCCCAAGCCTCGTTTGAAGAACGACATGTCATAGCGCTCTTGGAATTCTGAAATTTCCCACATAATTTCGACAAAAATCTTCAATCAAATTTAACCTCAACTAAATTAGCTTTCGTAAAGCACACTCATAATAATTACGTAGAAATACCTACTAACTACGTCCTAATTGTAACAAATGATTACGATCTTTACCTTAATTTTGAAACTTAATTTTTATAATGACTACATTAAGCACTTTTTTAGATTAAAATTATTTCAGTGCGTGTTTTCTGGCTGTTATAAAACTAATTAATTTAACAAGTGGAGCGAATTGCTTTTTTTGCTTAAATTAGTACTTGGTTGTAACCTAGCGTTAAGTGGTCAGTTGAAAGAAGATACCAGCTTAAAAGAAGGATATATTATGCTGTTCATAAATACAGGGTGGATCTGTAACTTTGGACAATCTGACTTGGGGTGAATGATCTGTCGAAATACAACATAGCACCATTTTTATTTTTTGGATCGATTAATTTTTTTTTTCTGACATTGTATGGAAAACTTACCGACTATCGTTGCGGACTTCCATACTATGATGAAATGGTTTGTTTTCCAATTCCTAAAATAAAAGTGGTCAGATTGTTCTAAGTTATAGATCCACCCTGTATACATACATGATTTTTGTAATAAACATAAACCAAGTTTACGCAACTAAACGAACACAAATTCCTGCACTAAAACTAGGTACCTACAGCTAAAATTAGGATGTAACTAAAAACATCAAATAAAAAAAAAAATGTTTTTAATAGACGATATTTCCAGTAAAACTGTTTCGTTAGACGCTGATTGTGCCATTGTTCTTCGCTCGGATAAACGTTGAAACTCTTTTGTAAAGTTTCCTTTTTAGAACTTTCTAGAAACCTTTTTAAAGTTAACAAACGACAAAATAATGTACACGTTTCATGTTCTATTTACTGTACTAGTCTTTGTGGTATGTACTAAGTATAGGTTTTTGTATTTAATTTAATGAAAAAACTGGTGCATTTTTCAGTAGATAACGTTAAAAAAATCGTTTGCAATCTACTGTAGGAGCTTTGTCAATTTCTGACCATGCTTCTACTCTCTAAGGCTTTAAGCTTTTATCCCTAATTTATGTAATTCAGTCAAACACAAAGGTTAATGAAGTTATGGCAAAAATAAATAGTACACTGACTTGTTTTTTTATATTTAGAAATGCTTTTTTTCCATTCAAAAGGAAAAACACAATAACCAAGAATAACCATGCAAAGTAATTCTTTACGCTTTTGTGTGAACAAGAATAGTGGGCGGAGACAAATGTACAAAAGAAAGGGTTTATTAAAATGTAGTATAATAAGTATTTTATATACAAAAGTGAAAACCAAAGAGTTCCTTTTTAGCATAAAAACAAAAAAAAACTCCTTAATTTCTTTCGTTTACTGCCATCAAACCTTTTCCTTTTATCATTAAACCACCTTTAAAATACCTTTTTTACAGTAAAAAATAATCGTCAAATCGGTTTATAAATTACACAGTTATCTGCGGATAAACATAAAACATCACACTTCGTACGGTTGAATTGAGAGAACTTCCTTTTTTGAAGTTTGTTGAAAAAAATATTTTTTATATAGAATACTACACACTATTACTAAACGAACTAAAGAGCAGACAAATCTGTCTCCCTCTTTCTCGTTCGTTTGCCGGTTTGCTCTTAAATGACCTACCCGCAGTTCCTCAGTCTTCCCGTGATCATGGCGCTTGAAACAGTGCTGAAATATTGGGACCGCTTAATTAAAAATAATCGTGGTAAGAACCTGTTTAGTAATAGTGTAAGTGATGTAGATAATCGCGAGTATCTAAAGAAATTTAATACATAGCATGTGTTTTTAATAAGTGTGTCTCAGATTAGGCGCTTTGTGGCTGTCTGTTACCACATTTAAATATATATTTTCAAATGTAAGGGTCGGGTAGCAACCGAAACTGCAACTCATTCTTTAAATCATTGATCACGGAGAACATACAGCTGTCGAGAAAAGTAGCTTACAATATTACTTTTATTTGTATATAAGTAGGTATTCTTGTTTTTAAAGGCAAATCGTATATGTTCAAAATGGTACAGAACAATTAAATATGTAGGTTTGTGCAAGGTAGTTGCAAAGAAATAAAGTATTCAGACGTTTCGTAATATAGTATCATTCCTGAAAATACAATAAATCTAGATTTTATAGGTACCACGAATCTTTTCACAGAAGAAATATCGATTTTTTTTTCCTTCGGTTATTTTTTCATTAAGTTTTTAAAACCTTTTCTTGAACAACATGGCAATCAATAACTTTGAGAAAACTAAACAACTTTTCGTTAATACAATTTTGAACTGTCAAGTATTATATCCTAATTTTCTATCTTCTTTAAGGAAAGTCAACAAAAACTATTTAAAGTATCCACTGTTATTAATAATAAAACAACAAAAGGATTATTGACAATCAAACAAAATTACCTATCGTTTGTACGACATGGAAAATCCTAAATGTCCAATATATAATCCTATATATAAAAAGCATTTAACACAATTTAAAAACGATTTCCATCCAGCACGATTCGAAGAAAAACGTTATTTAATTTCCCGCACACTCAAACTCAATCTGAGAGTCGAATGTTCTCATATCATAACACGTGAATAAATATATGTGGGCGTTCAAATAAAACGGAGAGTGCGAAGGCAATAACAATTTGTTTTATTAGAGAAGTCAATATAGCAATGGAATGATCATTGGATAATAACGGTAATGATTTAGATCATACAGATAAAACGAGTGTGACGTCAATATACTTTTTGTTGCTTCAGTGCCTTTAAGAATAAAGCTAAATAAACTGATGGGTAATGTCATATTTATTTTCTCTTGCTAAAACTACCATTAAGTTTAACATCCAAAAAGTAATGGTAACTGGAAACTGCTAAACAGTCACTAAGGGTTCATGCTCAGGGAGTCTTGTAGATACAGTGTCTTGATGTGAGTTTGAGTTCCAGTGGTACCACCCAAAAGCGAACGAGAAAAAGTGTAGACAGATTTGTTTGCTCTTAAATTGACCCGCAGTCTTATCGTGATCATGACGTTTGCAACAACGTTGAAATATCGAGACAACTCAATTAATTAAATATCGTGGTAAGAACCCGTTGAAAGTGCATAACAGAAGTACTTGTCTTATGAAACTAGTTTTTCTTTTAAAAAGTACGTTTTTTGTAACCCATATTAAATCTTGTCAGTAGTTAGTTCATGCTATTTGGGTTAAATGCACTCCAGCGTCTACATTTAAAAAATGTGTCGTGTGTGTCTATGTGTGTGTATGTGTCGTTCATTTACGTGACGGGAATATCTCAGTTTTTAATGTAAAGTTAAACCCTAAGTTAATAGACTTGCTTCTCAAGTGAAAATGTGAAAGGTCGAATGTCTAAAGTGATGTATGATCAGCAGTACTGCCCAAGTTGTACCCTTCAAACTGAATTACATCAATCTTTCACCGAAGAAATAGGGAGGTTTTCAATATTTATGACTTAACCTCTTTGCACCAGGCGAACCGTGAGTTCGGATAAATATTGCCACTGAACGGTCCAACTCTACTTAGGTTGAACATACAACGAAATTTCTATGTATCTGACCCTCACTATTACGTTTTTGGGAATAAATTTTCCCGTGTTTACCACACTTTTCCTTAATACTTTTATTTCTGTTCGTGATAACATAATATTATAACTTAACTTACCTTGTTTAATTAGGTACCCATCACAAAATATTCGACACTTACTGGCTGACCCACGCAACTTTGTCTGCGTTACAATAGTGAAATTTTTCAACGTTCAAACCTTCGCTGGACTTCACGGATATTTAAGATTAAAAATAGCCAAATCGGTTCAGCCTTTCTCGAATTTTAACGAACAGCAATTATTTTTTATACCTAAATGAAATATTGGTATGCTATCATGATAGTTGTTGTTTTAATACGAGTATAAATTAATTTAAAAACGTTTACGTCTCTACTCTTCATTGGGCATGTCTGACCACTTTACTGAAGAAAACTGAGTCCAGCATTGTGCGGTAATGGGTTATGTTATAAAGGATTGATTCTCATTCAACGTAGCAAGTTATCTGCAGAGACCGTTATTGACGGTTTACGATCTTTCCGTTTTATTTACCAGCAGGCGGCGTCATATTAACTTTATTGTTCCATCGAAGTATTACTACAGTCCAAATGTCACGAACAAAAGCCTTTTGTAGGTATTTAACAACAATTTATTGAAACGACAAGCATTAGTTTTATTGACGTAAAGAAATTACTAGAAAACTTTTTTATTTTTACAACGTTAAGCGTATTTCTTTAGAAATGCTTATTGTATTTCTTTCCTAGAGGAAATATAAATTTCTATGTAAGCCGTGTTGATGTCTGCTAAGCCTCTCCGAATGTAATGGAAACTGATGTTACGAATGTATTTTACGAGTGAAAATGTGTAGCGTGAGATAAGTGAAACACAACAAAAATGCTCCCGGAGTTTTCTCATTACATCCCAGGAGATGTGTCGGTGGTCGCTACTCACCTGGTTTTTATGCTCACAACAGTATATAAATAGCAGTTTGTGACACAGATACCATAGTCCTTGAAGAAGACGTTCTATTGTTACTGAAACTTTCTCTCCCTTGAGACATTTTGATTGAAAATGTGACGATATTTTTTTACGTCAAGAGACTTGTTATAAGATTGACTAGGATCTAAGCTGGTTTTGTATAGGCAGGTTTTAAAATTAAAAAGACGACCAAGAATCCTTAAATTAAATTATTAAATTTAATGTCATATCTAAAGGACCAAGTTAAATGAACACTTATTAGAAATATAATAAAGGAAGTCGTTCAAATGATCTCGAATAAATCTAGCTAGCAGCAGTTTGGAAGCCTTTTTAAATCCTGCAAGAATCTATATCATAATAAGAGCACAATCCGTTTTGGCAACATTTACTAATAACTTTAATAAAAGTACGGGTTTTGTTCTGGATCTAAGCCAGATTTTAAAGTGGCGTACTTTAAAATTTTATGTTCGCGGATGGCGTAACTAACTTTTTACGCCAGTTCCGGATACTCCACAATTCAAATGCTGGCTTTTGATAAACTTAGAAGGAAGCAAATCGAACCAGAAATTAAATCGCAGAAAAGACCGCACCGTGAAGTTTAAGGATTTTCTCAGTAAAATAACAATTTCAAAGGATTCCTTTACGCAGACCCAAAAAACGGTACCGCCTTAATTGCTTTTGCATGTCTCAATAATATTATTGTAATTCATTTAAATTTTATTCATAAATGTTTCACGAATTTAACTGAAGACGATTTTTTCACGGACTATATTATAATAATTATCTACTGTCTTTAATACATTAAAGTATTAGGTATAAGATTTTGGATACTAGAAGTAGAAACTTTTTATTACGAAAATACCTACTTTTTCAATTATTGTCAAACCCGTGTTAAATTATTATCATTTCTATCAAGGCTTTTTGTTGTCACTATATAGTTAAACTTCTTTCAAAACTATTACGTTGAATATTCTGAATATACTTATTTTGTTTTACATTACCATCTTATTGTGGTTTGTGATTTATTATAATACAAAAGATAAGGTACACATATGAAACTTAATTCGATTCTAAACCGCTCAGAAGAATCAATTTCCATTTCATTATCTTTAGTAAATTTCAGTATTCGTTTAGCGTAGTCTACATAATTTAATATGGATTGGATTTTCAAACATATAAGAAGGTTTTAGATCAATATCAGCCTGAAGCGCCTATTTACCCTCAAAAATGTCGTTTGAATAACAATTCTTTTGAAAAATATAATAACATCTACACGTATTTATTTTAGTATTGGAAAATAAAATGAACCATGAATATATTAGGTAAATATGATATTTAAATATTTTATCTCGTGTGAAATTCGAGGACCTCGTGTGTCGTTTACATAATTATTGATGCGTGTAACATTATGATACGCACGCTTTACTGAAGCTATATTGAAGATTTTCTCTGAAACGATCGGGTTTATAAATTATTGAATTTCTTCATCGTGTTTCTAAAAATAATATTTCTGAACTTTTATTTTTTACATTCGCATTAGGTAATCGTAGAGGACACAAGAGTCTCTATTGAGGACACTTGATCACAGTAATGGCTATAACATGATTGCGTATGTTACACATTTAAGCCCTTATAATAATTAGCCTACTAATACCACGTCTTTAATTTTGAGTCGTCGACTACAAGTTAATGTAAGCGTAATTACAATCATAAAATTTTATTTTATATTTTGCTGAATGTCTGTTATATACATTTAGGATCATATAAGATTTTAATATTAAAAATTATGATAACACATAGTTTTTAAAAGTAATTTCAATATTTATAAGGTAAGGGCTGCAGTGTTGTTATTATTTTCTAATTATCATTTAATTTCCCATTCCCCCAAATTCCCGTTTCCTAATAACAAGTTGGTAATCCATACCCTGTCGTGTGCAACAAACCGATCGCGTGTAGATCTAATCTGACTAAACAGCAGGTAAGCCGGCTCGACTGTGTTGTTAAATTAAAAATGTTGTTCTAATACTTTCATTGCTTATAAATAGTCTCATTTGATAACATAAAATGTATTGTTTACCCTACTAATTTTGTTTAATTTAAGATCGTATTCTTTATAGCTTTTTGAATGGTTTTGTAAAGTGAATATTTTTTACGTGTTTATAGAAACTTAAAAATAATATCTTCAAAGGATTTTTAGAACCCTTTTCCGACATGCAGGTTTCCTCACGATGTTTTCCTTCACCGTTTTTAGTCAGTGGTGTTGTGAAAAATTGCACATAAATCTTTTTCATATTTAGATTTAGAGATACAAGCCGGCCGGATTTGAACCTCTGAAGATATGTGAAGTCCCCAATCCGCACTGGGCAAGCGTGGTGGACTATGCCTAATCCCTCTTCTGAGGAGACCTGAGCCCAACAGTGGGCAGTAATGGGTTGGTACAGTAAAGTACAGTAAAAATAATAAATTATTTTTTAAGTCGATAGATAGTTAAAAGATAAACATCTAACAATCACTTTTTAATCATAAATTTATTGAAAATGTTCCGCAAAAATAAATAAGTTTTACTGTAATCTTCTGAAGTATTTTTCGTTTCTATACCGCAATCAAAGATCGTATAAATCCTAGTTCAACTATAATTTATGTGCGTAATTTAGTGCCATTTGTTAAAATCCGATAATGACAGAAGTTTCTGATAAATTGCTGCTCTTAAGAACTCAGAACAGAAAACACTAGGGAGTACTAAACTTATATTAAGATTAATACTATATTTTATTATCGAAGTAAAATCGATGAATACAACTCGTTATAACAGTAATGGAACTTTAGTCATAATATTAAAAACCATGCTTACATCGATTAGGGATTCAGTCGTTTTTATCGAGAACATCGTCTTCTTTAGGCGAAGGTCGCGGTTAGAAATTGATCAACGCTCTAAATCTTAATTTGTAGAGTTTCTTACAAAACCACTGGCTAAAACTATTAAAGAAAACATCACCAAGAAGCCTGCAAATTGGAGAAGAATTAAAGATATTATTAAGTGACATCCTCAATCCGATACATAAGGCAATCGTGCACTCAAAGCATTTAATCGCAGCAGTGGACAGTAAAATTTACTTCTGAACTTGAATTAATTATACGTTATACACCAATTATCTACAATACAAAACAAAAGAAAGTCAAAGAGTACTTAATTTTCGATAGTGAAAGATTGATTAATTAAATCAAGCAACTTTTCCGTTCCTCGTTCTCCCACATTTGCGAACATTCCGAACAAGACTAACGCTTAACTAAGTTTGTATATTAATTAGTCGGGGCAACTCTATTTAATTAAAAGTTGATCTTGTATAACAGGGATTGCACAAACTAATCTTAGTTGTGTTGATAAAATCTAAAGCGTTTACGTGATATAATGCATTTAGTATTTACGTCTGACTATGTAAATAGCAATAGGTTACAGTGGAAAGGACCCTTTGGTAAACGACACACTAGGAGACCAGCCACAATACGGGAAGACTGCATTAAGGGAACGGTCAATCTACACTGAATGCAAAGCGCAAGATAGTGAGACTTGGTTTTCTAGGAGGCCTACAGCTGCGACGAGTTCCAAGGGTTCAAGATAGTTTTTAATTGAGTTTAGCTTTTATTTTATGTGTTTACTGATAGGAAAAATAAAGGCTTTTTATTTGTTAATTATGTTTTTGCGTTGCGTTCTTAAAGTAAAATAATGGTGTGTTCATTTGCGTTGGAACTCGTACTTTACTAGACATCAAAAGTTGAATAATAATAAGCTCTCTGAATACAATCACACGAATTTTGTTATAGGTGTAGGTACCTACGTTTAAGGTAGTCTTTAATAGTTTTCTTACAATCCACATCATACAGTAAGTAAAAGCAAGTTAAATGTTTCCAATGAAACCTAAGTCCGTGATCTAGCTACTCTTCTTATACGATCTTATTTATTTAATTAATTTCAATTAAAACAAAAATTATAGCATTAAATTCACATATATGCTTTATTGGTCATAAAACCATGAAAATTAGTTCACAAAAAATACTTTATATGTACATAAAGGTACATGTCTGATCTTCTGTTTGAAAATAGGTCGATGAATACCTAAGTGTAAGTGGTCTCAATGTTATGGTTGCATTATTACTCAAGAGACCGGTTGTAATCGGAAGGTTTTAGTGAACCTTTTTGACCCAACCCGGTTTATCTGATTCTCCAAATTACCTTTCAAAGTAATAATATCTTAATATTAATTTATTTGACAATGAACCTTAATTTGAATATGTTTAGATTCAAAATAAAGCAAAGTGAAAACATTTTTGTAATTTTAGTTTGTTAATTATTACTTTTAGAAGTTTGGAGATGTAGATAAGTTATTTCGATGATTTTTCGATTATAAAATTCCAAAATAGATTATTTGGTAAGGTGATGTAGGTAAGTTTGAAAATTATAAATAATATAAAAGCTTGCGATCGATCATTATTTATGAACACTTTATATACGAAAGATTTTCATTAAGAGCGCCGAATCTTGATACTGAATTTAGAGCTTCATCAACAGGTTAAAACGATCTCAGTTTATTTTACTTCAATGTTTTAAAAGAAAACACACTAGTAATTAGTTCGTTTAAAAAGTTATTATTTATTTTTAAATGTCTTATATAAAATATATAGTAAGGTGCAAACGCGCCTTCAAGAAAATAAACAGGCCTCGAAGGGGCGTGGCCACGTGACGTCATCTATATCGTGCGAGAGAAGGGAGCTGGTGGGGCACAGTTCCACGAGAGCGCGGGCGCTGGCGGAACTTACTCACTTCTCTACGATCGTTAGACATAGGCGGACGTTGTTACCTCGCGGTCACTTATAATTATCGTGTAATTGTTTGTAATTAGTTATTCATTATCATTTAAATGTAATTTCTTGTTATTATTAAAATTGTAGAATTGTGTTATCTTTTTTTTATTTAAATTTAGTGTTCGGTTTATAATCTCAGAAGTGGGATCGATATTCCACTCCGCGCTCGTTTCGAATAGGAGTGTTAAGTATTTTTGAAAATGACTGATAAAAGTTCTAAAAAGAATCGTACGACTATTTCCGGTCTAGAACAACAATTACAAATTATGTTAAATCGTTTAAATGCGTTGGAAGAGAATAATTTAAATTTAAATAATTCGGTTGGAAACAACGAGATTACCTGTCGCGACATAGTGGCGCCGCCCGACGAGGCGCGGTCGTTATCGCCGCCAGTAATTAGCGCCGGTCCGTCTAGCACGCCTAACTTGTACGAACCTGTTCCGTCTACCAGTTCTAATAATTTGACAAATACTGAATTTATTATGAGTGAAGTGACCGATAAACTCGTGAGTGCTATTAATGGTATACCGACGCGATCTACGAACATTTTCATTTCAAACTTCGACCCGGGTTTACACGATTTTGACGCGTGGTGTAGTGAAGTAGATCATGCACGGATTTCAAATCGATGGGACGATCGAGAATGCCTTGCTCGCGTCGGCAACTGTCTAAAAGGTGACGCGAAATTGTGGCTAAACGAGTGGGTTAGTAGTGACCGCGGATGGACGAACTTCAAGCGAGAATTTAAGTCTCTTTGCCCGTACCGGTTAGACATAGCTAATATTTTATTCGACGTTATGAAAACTAGTTCTGATAACTACCCTACATACGCAGAATATGCTAGGCGTTCTTTATTGAGATTACGTATCGTTCGCGGTTTGAGTGACGAATTGATTGCGGCTATTATCATACGCGGTATTACTGATTCTCAAGTTCGTGCAGCTGCTACTAATGCAAACCTCCTCCCGGGTGACGTAGTAAATTTTCTATCGACCTACGTTAAGTTTAATAAAATCGTGCCACCTCATACACGTACCGTTCCGCGAAGGTTTGAATCGTACCCACGTAAACGAGAACGCAACGATTCAAAGATTAGATGCTTCTCATGCAACGCGTATGGACATAGACAAGACGTTCGCACAAAACGCGTAAAAACCGAAAATAACGTAAATTCCTTTACGCGTAAGACGCTACGCGGTCCACCCGTACACGAGTCAGTGCCGTGCTCTTTTTGCAAAAAGCTAGGTCACCGGGTAGAAGATTGTTTCGCGAAACAACGGGCTGAGTCACAGGGCAGATCGAACGTTAATTTCTGTATTAGACTAGTTAACAATTGTGTGAACGATGACGTCATTACCGCGGTTATACAGGGCGTTCCGGTAGACGTTCTGATCGATAGTGGATCGACCATATCCTTAATATCTGAACGTGTAGCAAAACATTTACATTGTACACAAACACCATCATTTCGGGTCTTAAGAGGAATAGGCAGTCAGGAAGTACAGACGTCGTTCCGAACAACGTTAACTGTAGAATTCAACGAAATTAGTCTTGAAATAGATTTTCACGTTGTTTCTGATAATTATTTGAGTACCCCCGTTATCATCGGAACTGATGTTTTGAATAGAGATGGTGTAACATATACTAGAACGCGCGGTATGCAACGTCTTACAAAAATCGACAAGGTTCTAACAGTCTGTTCCGATTCATCTAGTCTAGAAATTAGCACGCCATTGGTAGGAGCCGATAAAGAAAAGCTTATGTCGATTATAAAGAACTTCTCGAAGTTTCTGATAGTAGGGACGGCCAGTACTACGGTACGAACTGGTATGATGCACATTCGACTACATGATAAAACCCCTGTCGTCTACAGGCCTTATAAGATGTCACATGACGAGAAAATGCGTGTTAGGGAGATAGTTAAGGAACTGTTAGACAAAAATATAATCCGGGAGTCTGAATCGGAATACTCGAGTCCAATATTACTGGTCAAGAAAAAGGATGGTAGTGATAGGTTATGTGTAGATTTCAGGGCTTTGAATTCGAAAACTATTAAAGATCATTACCCGTTACCCCTAATTGACGATCACATAGATAGATTAGGTAAGGCAAGATACTTTACCAGCTTAGATATGGCCACGGGATTCCATCAAATCAAACTACATCCTGAGTCGGTCCCACTTACAGGATTTGTGACGCCGGAAGCACATTACGAGTACTTGAAAACCCCATATGGACTCTCAAACGCACCTATAGTTTACCAGAGAATAATATCTAACACCTTACGGTCATTTATAGACAGTGGTAAGGCCTGTGTGTATATTGATGATGTTCTTTTACCTAGCACTACTATCGATGCAGGACTGGAAACTCTCAAGGAAGTCTTGGACACCTTAACAAAAGCAGGTTTCTCTATTAACTTGAAAAAGTGTAAGTTCCTTACCAGTGAAATTGAGTACCTAGGTCGAACCATAAGTAACGGTCAGGTTAGGCCGAGCTTGCATAAGGTCGAAGCTTTAACTAATGCGAGGGTGCCGAATAACGTCAAGGAGGTAAGACAGTTCCTAGGTCTCGCAGGTTACTTCAGACGGTACATACCTGGCTACTCGCAGAAGACAGCGTGCATAGCAAATCTTACACGTAAAAATGTTCAGTTTGAGTGGGGCGAGAGACAAGAAAACGTCCGCAAGGATATCATCGATCGTTTGACTAATTCACCGGTACTAGCCATTTTTGACCCCGTTCTCTCTACAGAACTCCACACCGATGCTTCAGCTCTGGGGTATGGAGCCGTTCTACTACAGACTCAAGGCTGCGGAAACAAATTGCCTATCGCTTATTTTAGTAAAGTAACTCAGGGTGCCGAGCCACGATACCATTCATACGAATTGGAGACGTTGGCAGTGGTCAAGGCGTTGCAACATTTTCGACATTATTTAATAGGTACTAAATTCAAAATTATAACTGATTGCAACGCTTTGAAACTGACCCAACGCAAGAAGGATCTGCTGCCGAGGGTTGCTCGCTGGTGGATGTATTTACAGGATTACGATTTCGACCTTGAGTACCGGAAGGGGACTGCGTTATCTCATGCCGACTATCTAAGCCGAAATCCAGTCAATTTATGCCAAGTTCAAAAACCACTCAATTGGGCACAGATAGCGCAGGCCGCGGATGAAGAAACTCAACAACTACTTCAAAAACTTGTTGAGGGAAGTCTTGATCCTTCAAGGTACATCAAACGTAATGACGTTTTGTATTATAAGATGGACGTGATTGGTGAATCACGATTCCTTTGTTACATACCAAAAGGTCACCGTCTCAGCCTTTTACGCGTTTTCCATGACGAACACCAACATATCGGTATTGACAAAACGATCGATTTAATTTTAAAACATTTTTGGTTTCCGAAATTGAGACAATTTGTGAGAAAGTACATACAGCATTGTGTTGTGTGTCTGTCTCACAAAAAGATCCCTCGACAACCATTTCAGCCCATCGAGTCCTGGACAAAACCTTCGACGCCTTTCAATACCGTTCACACTGATGCATTGGGCCCTCTGCCAAATTCGAATGGTTTTAAGTATGTAATTATCATTGTCGACGCCTATACTAAGTATTGCTTGTTATACCCAATCAAAAAACAAGACGCGGACGAATTAAAACGAACTTTCGAAAACGCAATTTCTCTTTTTGGATCACCTGAGCTAATAGTCGCGGATAGAGGTAGGATGTATGAGAGTGCTACATTTGTTAGTTGGATTAAGAAACTAGGTTGTAAGATTCATTTCATAACTCCTGAAATGCATCAAAGTAATGGTCAAGTTGAGCGTTACTGTCGCACGATCATGAATATGATCCGCGTTGAGTCAAATTTTCGACAACAAAACTGGTCTTCTATACTATGGAAGGTACAGCTCACCTTGAACATTACTGTACAAAAATCTGTTAAATGTTCGCCTATGAATTTGTTAATTGGCAGTGATGGAGCAACGCCCGTGATAAGATCTTTGGTTCGTGATATCGCCTTCGAACCATCTAACCCAAATCGTGAGACAATACGTGAGTTAGCCCGACAGCGCGCTTCCGAGCTATTGGAGGAGAATCGGATCCGGCAGGACGCCCGCGTCAATTTAAAGCGCAAAGAATTGACCAAGTACGAAATTGGAAACATTGTATTCGTGCGCAAAGCAAGCCAAGCTACGGGCAAGCTGGACTCTGGGATGCGAGGTCCATATAGAGTATGCAACACTCTGCCGCATGGGCGGTATGAACTAAAGTTGGTGACTGGTTCTTATGGCAAGACCACACAAGCTGCAGCAGAATACATGACTCTCTGGCGTGGGGAGTGGAACCCCGATGTGTGCAAGGCATTCTTCGAGAGTAAGTGCTTAGAAACTTCTATCAGGAATGCTTGGCGTGATGTACGTAATTAAATAAAAATCTCCTTCTATTCCCGAAATCACGTCAGGTATTCCTTTATTTTCTGTCTATTTTTGTGAGGCTCGTACACCCCGAGGGCTCTGTACTTGAGCATCAAGCATCCTGAGGGCTCTGCTTGCGGATATCGCATCCTGAGGGCTCTGCGATTGATGAGATTTAGTTGGCTCGTACAACCCGAGGGCTCTGTACTCGAGCAGCAAGCATCCCGAGGGCTCTGCGATTGATGAGATTTAGTTGGCTCGTACAACCCGAGGGCTCTGTACTCGAGCAGCAAGCATCCCGAGGGCTCTGCTTGTGGACATCGCACCCCGAGGGCTCTGCGATGAAATTAATTCAACTAAGAACTAATCCGGAAACCTATTTTTCCAGCCGATGACGAAACTGAAGATGACATATCTAATAATCAACCGTGTGAGACGGGACGCCGAGCTGTCAGCACAGATACTTCCAACTCAGAGTCACTACTCCAAGATATGGACCACCGCCACCAAGATCCTACTCCTCAAGCGGGCGAGGGCGCGCCGCCGTCAGGAGAAGCCGAGTAAGGTGCAAACGCGCCTTCAAGAAAATAAACAGGCCTCGAAGGGGCGTGGCCACGTGACGTCATCTATATCGTGCGAGAGAAGGGAGCTGGTGGGGCACAGTTCCACGAGAGCGCGGGCGCTGGCGGAACTTACTCACTTCTCTACGATCGTTAGACATAGGCGGACGTTGTTACCTCGCGGTCACTTATAATTATCGTGTAATTGTTTGTAATTAGTTATTCATTATCATTTAAATGTAATTTCTTGTTATTATTAAAATTGTAGAATTGTGTTATCTTTTTTTTATTTAAATTTAGTGTTCGGTTTATAATCATATATTATATTTACGATTTATTACATTGTAGTTATAATATCTTTAATTCCACTATCATTATGCAATTACTGATTCACAACAACACATTCTTTGGGCGTTTATTATTTATGGTGTGACAAATGTGTCACACCATAAATCCTGATGTCACCCTTCTTACCACTGTTTTGTATCTGTCTACTCTTGACAACGACGACTAACAAGGGATTGTTTTGCTTGTTATAGAAAAATCTTGTCAGAAACTTTTACAATTGAAGCAATATCTTGTAAAACCACGTATCTAACATTATTTTTTTGTTTTTTTATAATAGTAGTAGTTCCAAATGGTCATAGCTGTATCAATAATATATTTTGTTTTAATAATAATTTATTTTAAAGAAAACTTTTTTAATATAAGCTTTTAAGATTCAGGATATCATATAGCAGTACAGTGCTACCTTATACAAATAAAACGAGCCCAAACACGACGGGTCTATCTTGTTTAGCACAATAGTTCCTATGACAACCTTCCAAACCGAATCTGATTAGCGCCATTTTGTCATACATCTGCGTGCAAAATGTCAGCTCAATCGGAAACCGGGAAGTTTGCCGAATTTAGCTTGCAATATTCCAACCAAACTTACATAGTTATATAGATACTGTAGGAAATCAAAAGCTGCCAGTGAAAAGAAAACTTCAGAACAAGAAAATTCAATAAAACAATAAAAAATTAGAGCAAAAAATATGACGCAATCTGTATTACACAATGTTTACGAATTCCATTTTCGAAAAAGCGCGCCAACATTACACCGTACGTTTAAAAAGTATATTTACAAATGAGGTTTTAATCATTCTTATTAGAACTATTTATAGATGGCGCTTTAGTCGCTAGTACCTTTGCCCTTATAATGTTTGTTAACATTCAGTCGCCTACAGATACATAGTTACATCCAGTGCAAGTTAATATAAAGCTTGTAAAAATAGAATAGATTGTAGATTACCGAATAGAAACGAAATTGCGCAGTATCTCACAATTCAAATTACTTCTACGTACTTATCTGAATATACACAATATCTCATACGTATCTATATATAGTACGTGTCTATTATGTTTTATCGATAATCATATAGCTTTATCAAGTTTATCAAGCGTAGATAGCAAACGATAATGATGATATTCTACCAACTTGTACCTGAACTTAGTTGAACTCGCGCGAGGAAAAACTCGAGAATTGAGTTGATAGATTGTTAGGAGCCTGTCAATTCTTATTTACAAGTTTTATTAACAGTAATAAGATTAGTACAAGTAAGTAAATGTACATTCAAAGTAAGTTAAGTAATTTTTTGATTGTATTTTTATTACCTTAGTAAGCTGATAAGATTGTGCCTTAAGTTGTTTAATAATAATAAGTCTATTTTTTTCCCATAAATAAGGATATATAATAGTCAATATTATTAGGTGTTTCGAATTTTACAGGAAAAGTTATGTTTATCAAAGTAATGTTTACATTATTCTTTAGTAAAACGTGTTTTATAATCCTCCTTTTTTAATGACCACATCATAAATAAAGTCAAAAGTGTAATATAAAAGTGTATAAGCTTATAAACATTAATTTTGAAAATTACCGAACCACTTGGTGTTAAATTTAATTTACACTCCAGGTTTTCAAATCGTATCGATTACCTTTACTGTAGATTCTAAAGGTATTTCGAAAGGGTTCAATCGTTAAAATTTTATTGCCGCCATTTTGTTGGACAGAATACGCGACAATGACTGTAAAGGTTTTCCGACATGCAAACAACTTACAATTGAAACCGCTTTTATTAGTACGACATTAAAAGGGTTTTCCAAGAGCCATTCATTTTATTTTCAATTACTTATAGTGTAGTAGTTTCGCTTTGATAAGCCCTATTCAAAACTTCGAGACAAAGAGAATGTTAGTACTACTTAATTACTTTCTGAATAAGGTATTATTGAATTCGGGTTTTGTGATGTTGTTTTTAATTTGAGATTTATTGAATTGTGACCTTGTTTACAGTAATGACCGTAACTCGTCGTTGGATGTAGTATTGGGGAGTTGACATTAACTTATTCAGACACTCGCGGTTTTCTATATTACTTTCATGCATTTTAAACGGGTTCTTACCACGATATTTAATTAATTGAGTTGTCTCGATATTTCAACGTTCTTGCAAACAAATAAATAAATATATAATAGTTATATATCGTGGTAAGAACCCGTTGAAAATGCATGAAAGTTGACATTATAGTTCTATTTTCCCTTATAGTCGGTTAAATGCACTTGGTCACATTTGAGCTGAGATTGAATTTTAATTGTAAATTTAATTTAATTTTAAAATTTTATCTGTGGTGGAGTATAAACTAATAAAGTCCGATTTCTACCGCAAAATATTAGTGTACTTTGTAGAATTAAAACAATACTTCTAACTGCAATATTAAAACAGAAATAACAATCTAAAAAAATCCAGCAAAACTTTGCCGCGTCAATAAGATCAAAACATTTCAAGATTTATAAATAAGAAAGTGTCTAACATTAAATGCTAAATTACGGGTAAGATCTCAAAAAAGTCCTCGAGACGAGAACATTCTGGAAAGCGGAGTGGAAAGGTATAAAAAGTGAAATATTACCTCGTATTACATTTGATATTACCACAGAAAAAACCGACACATTATGAGAACACGTCAGGTATTGTTTGCGAGGATTTTAATAACGTACTACTCTTATCTTTGTTACTTTGTATTTCAGACAAATCATGACGATATTAAACGAAGAGATTTCTACACCCACGCCAAGGTTTATTGCAATACATTTATATAAAATGTGTTGAGTGTCTTTTACCTGGAACCTCTCACAAAGTATTTTTATATTATATTTAAGTATTGTACTTATTGTCTTTCAAGTAATGTGCTCGAAGTAAGAACCTTAACGAAGTATTAAAATAGATAAAATTAAAAATAATCGGACAAAAAAAATAAGGTCGAAATGCTTTTGAAAATGGCTGATCGACTGAGGAGACCGTAGTCTAGCAGTTGGCAGTAATATTGTTACAGTAGGTACAGTACAACACATTCAAAATAATATCTTAAATAATAAAATTGTTATCACCTAATCTAAAAATCTTATTACAGTACTAAAATGTTATAAAATTAAACGCCGGTATCCCCAATTAAAAGGTCTTTCATGAAACCTGAATCGACGAGACATTAACAATCGACTCTTGAAGGTTCAGAAACAGCGTAATTTCCGCACGAATGACCAGACATAATCAGTTCTTAAAGGTGAGGCGAGGTGACAGGACACTGGCGCCATTTTATTTAAGTACTTTCTAGTAAACGGTCGTGATTTTCCTCGCGAAGATGAATTTTTACATCGTTCAATAAAAATAAATTGAGTAGCTTGGAAATCTAATTTATTGTTATAATGCTTTCTTTGAAAAGTGATAATGAGCGACTTTAAATTTTTAAGAATAGCACAGAAACTACCTACCAGTCAGATCTTTATCAAATTTATACGACATTTTGTCCAAGATCAAAACTATAATAATTCAAATCTGTCACAAACATAAATAACCTACTCTTTTTGGAGTCCGTCAATAAACTATTTAAATTGAGAAGATACTTTTATGACTTTCGGACACAGTTTTAGTAGCTTACATTTTAAATTATGCTGAAGCAGACAGTACAGTGTTGAACAATGTGATACAAACTGGCACAAAATTTCATACATTGCTGACGTAGCCAACAAAGCATTGTTTCAACTTGCACAATTTTATTATAACTTATGAGCTATATTAACGTGACCCTTATATTTTATGGAATTCTTTTTGGAAAAGTGATTCCGGACTACTACTAAGTTACGGACAGATAACTGGAGTAAAATATTTTTAGCTAAACGGCATAAATTTCTCGCATAAAAGAGCACTTCAAGAAAAAGCACTTGAAGCAGCTTATGAGCAAATACAAAGACCTAAAAATCCATAATTTGGTCTAAAACTGCTGCATGAAATATTTCATAAAAGACAGAGAACCTAACGCATCTAAACCAACAATTTCAGATAAATTACAATTCTAAATCACCTAGTCGATATAAAATAATGGAAGTGTATCATATAGCAATGGTTTAGAGCGAATCGATACCGAACAAAGGCCTTTGTAACACCTGACCCGAGATCGTGACAAAGCTTTCGCAACAGGTGATTGCTTACGACTGAGCACTCTTAAAATTCTCGGAGAAAAACCAATCTTTAACCGTGTCAGTGCGGTTTGAATATGTGATTAAGGAGTTGTAAGAAGATTTTGTGTAGGAGTGAATAATATATAAAATGAGATATTTGAGAACGTGATACGTGTTGTCAATTTTTGAGACTTTTACCAAAATTTTGTTCGTCATGATAATACTGGGAATAAAATGTTGAATTATTTTACTTAATTATTGCAATTGATTTAATAGTTAGATACCCTGTTAAAAAAGTTTGAGAACTTTACTACTTAAGCTTCCTAATTTTGATTTTCACATAAACTTAGAATATCGCTCGAATAATTATAATAACTTTATAAATACACAATCCCACACTACAAAAAAAGAATGAAACGAATCAAGTAGGAACTTACGTTAAAGTTTCAAGCTATCAATAAGCTTTCAAGCTATAGATATATACATAGCTCTTGGACCTCTGCAATGCCAGGGCAATGAGGGGTCGTTATCTATCACCTACCCATACAGGACTTTTGTTAAACCTCGTTTAAAGAGGGACATGTCATAGCGCTCCGAGAACACCGCGGACAGGAGTCCATTCCAAATCGGAATGGTACGGGGCAAAAATGATCTTCTGAATGAATGATATGACATACCCTAAAAAGAACGACAGTTATCTTCCCATAATATATTTTTCAAATCATATCATTTCCTTGACTGGCTACAAAAATATACGAATATACTCATACCTCAACGTAACTTACGTCAAATATTTACAAAGCAATACTATTATATTTCCCGAACTCAAGGTAATTGTCCCTGCTTATTGAGTTAAATTCATTGAAACAGGAAAACTCTGTGATCGGCCAACTGCGAACGATACCTTCGAAAAAACATATTGGAAAAATGATTTTAATGAAATCCTTCCTTTTTCGTATTTCAAAATTTGTTGTCCTAGCTTATGTATACTATGCTTAAAACATATTTTACCTTTTGTTTCATTGATCTGGGTTCATACAATGTTTTAACTGCTTACGTCACCATAGACAACAAAAATATACCTGTAAGATCAAACCCAAGAAATAAAACATGTTCTGAAGAAAGAACAGTCATCCTTAATCCGGATGTTTAACCCGTGGGATTATTTACTGTACCACCTACCTAATATACCCACTCACTAACAATACGAACAAAGACACATACAAAAGGTAGAAAAAAATGGATCAAGGAATATAGAACAAGGTACCTATTTTGTTCGATCCTCGTTCGACTTACGGTGGATAGTTCGAGTAATCGACGATACTCCACTACCTAATATATTGTACAGAAGAAGAGTGACGTCTTCACGACCAATCGCTTCCGTGAAGCATGATACTGGCCGGTAAGAATTGCCGAGCGCGGCCATCTTGACCAAAGCGTGGTCTACTCGTTTTAAGAAGAAACAGGAGACAATTTGACGTAACGACGAAAAAAGCTTAAAATATATAATCGGACGTTCCGAATTAAACAAAATTAATTGAATACTACAAAGATAATAAGTTTGATCATCGTTGCCACCTTCTACATCATCCCACGAGACTGCAGATGAAGACTGCAATAATATTAAGGTAAGTGGAGTGCTGCTATCTACCACATTATTGGATGAGGAGCGAATATTACTTCACACTGTATATCTACAAATTTCTTTAACATACAGTCCACTATTCAACATTATATTCACCAGTTAAAATTCTTTTAATTAATGTGTTTAATTACGCACATATTTTCTAATCATTTTTTTTCGACTTCTGATAAAAAACCTGAAAACATTGTCGTACTCCAATTACTCTTTGAACCCAATACGGTGGATTTTATATCAAAAACATGTGTTGCGTTCCGTCGTACGGAATCAACGAAATGTAACGTGCTTCATCATCTTAGGGTTCCGTAATTTGTATGCTAATTAATATATTACTACATTTACATTAAAATATTACCACCGAAAGACCAAAACTGTAAATTATTAGAGTGATTAAATCCCAAGAGGTTTCCGACTGCTGTAGTTTTTGGAATCAATAAGGTTTTTATTATACTATAGTTATTTTAATTAAAATTAGTTTTGCCTATAGTACTGCCGATTTTAAGTAATAAAACCCATACCAGATATCCTGAATTAGAACAAAATCTACCTAATTTGAAAAGCTCAAACAAAAATAATTCCATTTGTTTTTAATCTTACTCTTCATAAGGATAACAAAGACGGGTTGAATAACTTAAAGTTCTATTTATTAAAAAAAAATAGTATAAGAAGAAAAAATACAGAAAAGACTGCAATATTTAAAATAAAGGCTCAAAAATAGGTCCAGTATCAAAATAAAGTAATAAATATAGTCAGTCTATTTCGAAAATTTCCAAATATATCACGAGCATTTACGACTATTCCAAATAAATGATAATGTTCGTAATAAATAATGCGTTTTGGTACGGAACCAACGAGGCGCGAAGTGCTGCGTAACGCCGGATCCCGCATGCTTGCTCACGATACGATCGATCGACGGAATATTCAAATTAGTTGAACCATAACAGTTAAACGATATACCGGTTCATCAGGCGGTGGGTTTATAACATACTGGTTGACATTCCCGACTTTCACTGCGTTTAGGGAAATAACACACTTGACAAGTACACCAGGCTGTAGCTTAAGCTTCATTTATATGATGACATTTTCTCGCCTCGAAGATACGATTATCGACGAAAGAATATAAAATATTTCTTGTGTCTCTTCTCGTTCATCACCTTAGGCGAGAATTGCCTCGCCATGGAATATTATTGCCTCTGTGTAAACAGAATTTGAAAGCAATAATCGTAATTCGAGTTTTTATGACAGTTGTTGTCATTTATCATATTAGTAAACTCGAAAGGCAATTCTCGCACTGAAAACGATTCAAACTGATTTGTACGATACTCGAGATTCTCGTAAGCAAGAATCTCGACTGGTCTAAACAAACACAGGCAATTCTCGCCTTCGATAATGTCATAAGCGAGTATCGATGACATTCTCGTAGGCGAGAGTTTAATTCTTGCCTGTATCTAAACATTCTGATACGCTTATGTTATGGCGAGTATCGCTTGAGATATTTTCTTGCGTCGAACGTTCGAGAAAATGTCTTCATCTAAATCAGACCTTAGTGCGTAACTTATCATGCCGCATACCCATGTGCTGGATTTTGCCCATAGCTTGGATTCGGACGCTAAGAGTGAGTAATAGAAGGTTTCAGTGCAAGTCAGCGTATCCTAAGACTAAAAAAAAGAGTATCTGATGATACGTAGTCGTCTATCTATTTATTAATTTAAACTTCATGCACAAAAGAGTGTAGATACTATAGGCGGATTTAATACCATCGACATTCTCTCTCAGTGTACCTTTTAGACTAGGATTTTTAATGGTAAATAATATATAGTGGCCTGCTGTGTCTGATATTACCAAGGCGATGCTATTACTTTCTCGTTTTTCATTGTCACTTTTAACATTACTCGTTGTTATAGACATCATAAATCATTTTTATTAAACTAAATATTTAGGGCAAAGGCTGGTGTGAACTTTGGGATTCACACTTTTAATTAATCTAAGCTGGTCGGAAAGATGTTTCAGAAACTATCAAGGCCAAAAAAATTAATTAGGGGAACAAAAAAGCAGTAACACAACACATTATAATTTAATAACCGAAGCGATAGATCACAATCGTACGGGCGGTCATAGATACCACTGTGGTTACAGTGGACTTATGGCCAAAGGGAGATCTCCGACCGGGCGAGGTAGTGTATGCCCGGTCAGGCCGAAGCCCACTGTAGTAGATTTCAGATATCGTATATATGCGAAGATTTCTGTAAATGTCGTAACTGCGATTCAGGATCTCGTGCGTTATTATTGGTCGCCACACCACCATTAAAATGGTGAAGTAAAATATCGTCTATATTTTTACCCTTTGAACATATATGAAGTTCTCAACTCATTAGACAAGAGTGGTAGACCAAGCTTGCTCACACTCCAAAGGTGACCAGAGTCTATCAATAGGAAATAAGAAGTAACGGCTTAATATACTCCAGTACTAATGACAGTCGTGGTGGCCGAGTGGTCGAAGCGCTTCCTTCCGAACGGGAGGTCGCGGGTTCAAATCCGGCCGGCTTGTACCTCTAAATCTAAATGTGAAAAAGATTTATGTGCAATATTTCACAACACCACTGGCTATAAACAGTGAAGGAAAACATCGTGAGGAAACTTGCATCTCGGAAAAGGGTTCTAAAAATCCTTTGAAGATATGTGAAGTCCCCAATCCGCACTAGGCAAGCGTGGTGGACTATGCCTAATCCCTCTTCTGAGGAGACCTGAGCCCAACAGTGGGCAGTAATGGGTTGGTACGGTACTAATGACGATAAGAATAAAACGAAACTTTTTAAAATACCACATTTAAAAGTAATTTCATGCTTACATTTGAGAAAGCAAACCTGATTAATTATGTATTCGCCTTTTTTACTAAAACGGAAAAGATTTTTCAATGGAAAAGGTTTTCGTATTCTGCATACGAGTACGAGGATAAATTAAGAGCAGCTTAACTCGCCTCATACATCTTATAAAAAGAGTCAAACTGCAGAAAATTGGAAAAAGGTTGTCTCTTTACAATTGCTTTGAAACGATTCAGATGTAAAAGATATCTGGTCTTTTTTTTGCTTATTGTGTTTTAGAGTTATTTACGGTATAAGAGTAGGTTAGGTACTGTTGGATGCTATAGAATCCAATAAAGAAAAGAGTTATTGTTTGTTAAACTTTATAATTCATTGAAACAATAAAAAAATTTTTAAATTATAAAACGTGACTACTCTCCTATATGCTAGAACAGAAGTGAAATTTGACATAGAATTGAATTTTAATTTAGTTTTCCATAGCGCGAGACAGAGTCATCGCGAAAACTAAAAAGTTTGAATATAAATAAAATATAAAAAGTTTTGTATGTTCAACATGGATTCTCTACTCTCTACTTTTTAATTCCTTTTACTACTTGTTGACCTATACGATTTTAATACTTGAAAAAAAAATTAAGGATTTGCTTATAAATACAATAATATAAAATATAAAAACAGAGCAATCTAAAGTTACTCTCAATTTTAGTATAATGGAAACCGTATCTACAGGTGACGATTATTATTGTATACGATTTTTCCCTTTGAATAAACCGCTCTACGTCTCAAGGTAGAGCCGCTACGAAGCTCTACATCAAACGAAACGTCGTAGCGATTTGCTACGACACATAAAATGCTACGTTTTACTACTTTAACATATAACTTTAACTTTCATTTGGATATTCCGTTGTTGTATGTTTTAATCCGAAATATTATACGATTTTCTACTAGGTAAAGTAAAAAACCTGTTATTTATTCTTGTAATAAATTTGTGTTTGAGTTTAATTTTCATTTTTTTTTATTTCACTGTTTTTTGTAGTGTACAATAAAAATATTTACCTGTGGTGTTTCTTCTCATCTTCATGCTCCTCCTTCATGAACGAGGGCTGCAGACTGAATCTGCGTCGGAATTGGTGTCTGCCTTTCATGTTGAAGTATTTTATTCAATCACTTAACACATACTATGTTTAATTTAGCGGTAATCGAGCGTGTTTCAGCGCTAACGAGTCTCGAAGTGACGTGCGCTCTCGCCGGCGACTGGGAGAGGAATGCCGGGTGCCTCGCAAGCCGCTCGAACGAAACAGAAAATGATTAATGAAATTAATTATTGCAATTTAACACTTGTGTATGAGGACGCGATCGAGGAAGTGAAAGGTATCGGGTTGGGTGTACCGTTTGTGTTTTGAGCTCTAAAGTGTAATTTGAGATGTAGAAATTTAATACACGAAAACTTGAGTTGTGTTCTGTTTCTCGCACTTATTTTGCAGTGTTTGTATTCGAATAAATTAATTCTTGATTTAGTTTAACTCATTAGGTTGTATATTTAAATATAAGTATTAAGGCTTTAGTAAAATTGTGAGTGGAGACTATTTTAGAAAAAGTTTGAATAAATAACAAATAGTCTCAGTTGTATTATAGAGCTATGTTTTTGAGTATTACGCAGTTTACGTATTTTTTATTTGCCTTAACACAATTTGTAATACTCATAAATTACTGAGAGTTCTACACGATAAGTGGCGACCTCACAATATCCTCTGATATTGTAAGTATCCACGAGCGACAGTAACCACTTTCTATCGAGCCGAATGCTTCTAACTACGTGGTAATACAAAAGTTTTAAAATTGAATTGTAATCAATTGATATGCTCTTAATTAACACCACATTTTCCCGGGCGCGCCATCAAAAGTTGTTTTAGGACTATCGATAGTTTTAGCCAACTACTAATATGAACTTATTCAGACACTCGCGGTTTTCTATAATACTTTCATGCAATTTCAAAAGAGTCTTGTAGATACAGTGAGTGTGGTGTGTCGTGATGTGAGTTCGAGTTCCAGTACTACCCAAAAGCGAACGAGAAAGAGGGTAGACAGATTTGTTTGCTCTTAAATCGACCCGCAGTATCCAGTCTTCTCGTGATCATGACGTTTGCAACAACGTTGAAATATCGAGACAAGTCAATTAATCAAATATCGTGGTAAGAACCCGTTGAAAATGCATGAAAGTATTATACTTTTTTTTTTTTTTTTTTTTTTTTCAGTTGGAGGAAATCACCGGATCCCCGCCTGCCCCGCGGGCGGGGTATGTGGGAGTTGAACCGCACTAAAACCTCCAACCGCTCACACTCAGCGTCCGAACCCCGGCTGAGGCCAGAACCCAGCACGGGGTTTTGAGGGACGGCGCGACGCGTAACGCTCTCGGCACACTTTTCCGTCGCTCCGTCCCCGGACGCCGAACCGGTAGCCGCCGGCGAATACGGCCACCGGCTCTCTCGGTCGGCGGGCTATCCGAAGCCCGCCAAGATGGCTGGACCGCGTGTCACCCTCCCACGGAATACCCCGCTGGGTCAGAACCAGCGTGGGTCGGGGAGCGCGGTCCGCCATCCTCCGGATGCTCTGACGCAAGGGCGTGCTGAGCGAGACACGACACCTTCTTGGGTCCCCGCTCGCACTCACATGCATTGGGGACCCGAACTCTTAAGGGGCCAGATTCCGGGCGAGATCCCGGTTCCGGCCCCTTGCCCGACGGCGGCGGGTTGTTGCGGGGCGGAGAGAAGAATAAATTCTCTCCCTCGCACTCCCCGCCACCCTCTTCTGCGAGATGGTGGACTCGCAGAAGTCGAGCATCGCCTTCCAGGACTCGTCGCTCTCGAGCATCGATGCCACGACGCCCGGGAGCGACAAGTCCGGTCCTATTTGTTGGACCAGGACACACCGCTGCTGCTCCCACGCGGGGCAGACAGCGAGCGTATGCTCCGGTGTGTCCTGGTCACATCCTACGCAGTGATGGCACCTCGTCGTCGGCTCCACCTGAATGCGGTGCAGATACCGCCCGAAGCATCCGTGCCCGGTCAGCATCTGCACCGCCCAAAAGGTGAGGCGTCCTTCGCCACGACCCACCCAATCCTTTAGGACGGGGCGGATCGCCTCGACGGTCCGCAGACCCCAAGTGGGGTTAGCGATACGTCGCTCCCACGACTCCATTACGGACCGCCGAGATTGGGCCTTCCGATCCCGAACAGCTTCCCGCAGGGGACGCACTACGCCCCGGGATGAAAGTATTATACTAATATGAATCAATAACATTTAATTTGGACAATAAAATTAAAGCAAACAGAATACTAAGTTTTCTTACGAGCCTTCGGAGAGCCATAAAGAGAACTTTGCATTTGGAAAGTGTACATGTCTATACGACTTTAAAACCGAATATAAAACACACATAGTTTCGGTCAAATATTTTAGATACACGATTCGAATGTAAAAGCACAAACTGAATGCTACTAACTAAACAAATGGTAGTTTTTTGACGTCATTAGCTCAATGATCGCACGTTTAAAATTAGCAATGATTTTTGAGAAATTATACATCTACAATGTAAGGATGCGTTTTCTGTCGTTTAAGATTCAAATTGATTTAAGCCGAAGATTACAATAGAGTAGAATAGAATGTATCTTAATGTACCAAAAAACACCAAGTGATTTACAAACTGAGACAGCTTATAGTGGTTGTACAATACAGGCGGCCTTATCGCTATATAGCGATTTCTTCCAGGCAACCTTAGAGTATGAAAACTGAATGGAAAAATATATGGTATATATACCACATATAAGTATACGGAAAAGTATATGTAGGCGTTTCAATACTTAAAAAATAATAATTTAAATAAGTATTTATCAGGGTACAAAGTAATAATTTATAGTAATAAAAATTACAGGTTTATTTGATGTACTAAACATTAATTTGTAATTAATTTGTTTGTACACGTAACTTTGAACTGATTTATTACATACAATATCTCTTGTAATATTAGATCGAATAAGTATATCATAAGTATAACATATCGATCGAGTTTGATACGAGTAACCCGATGAACGTGCAATAAATGAAACAAATGAGTGTCTCGCGACCGAACCATACACGCGAAACGATCTCATTTACAACTTTAGACGTATTGTGAAAGATCAATATACAATTATGTGCGTCTAGATATTACTTTGTTATACGGGCCGTGTAATGTTCTAGAAATTTATAACACTATTTTAGATTTCAGTGGTATATTTTGTGGTAAATCTGTGTTTTAAGCGTTATATGAATTGTCTTTTTATTGTATTTATTGAAGAAATAGGTCTGATGGTAAGTGGTTACTTTAGTTCGTGAACTGTAATTTGGCTCTTTAAAGGAGCTTCAAGAAGTGTTTTGTAAAGCAGGCGATAATTAAATATTCTTGCAATGAAGTTCCTCAATGACAATAACCAGTTACCATCACTAATGTAACGTCTAACGAAAAAACAATATTACAAATATTATATTATGAATGAAATGTGTACTGTGTGATAGTTGACAAATAGGCTATAGAGAGCAATAAGTGCTATTACTCAACGATATTAGTAGGAGTTTCTAACTATTCTCTCAAAGAAAACTAACTTTCTAGACATGAGTTTTAGACTTCGAACTTGGAGACTGTAGTATTTGTTGTATTTTGCCTCAGATGCTTTGCTCAGATGATTATTAAATTTGATGAATAAAATAATTTAAAGCATAATAACGTACAAGTCATGCAAATGCCTTAATAAAACTTCTCAACAAAAAATAAGTCATGCGAATTTTGTGTAATGTATTAAGGTAGGCAGTACAAAAAACACGATAACGGTAATCGTCACACATGCCGTTAACAATGACCCTCATTTAGCGGTAATGGCTCGCCCTGAACCTCACGTTTTTTTGTTCTTCTTACTTTCATTGCTAAAAACATTTGCATTACATATTTGGTACGGCATGATATATTTTATCTGATGAAATATCTAATACTAAAAAGTAATTTTCACTTGGTTTTTCAGTTTAAGTGATAAAGTTTAGTGCGAAATTGCTATACCTACAATATGGCTACTAAAATAGAACCATCAAAATATCTATAAGGTAAGACAACACGTGTAAAAGTTATTTATAGAAAAAAAAGAAAATCGATAACTTTCACGAAGGGGCATGTGTTTGTAAAAGAAGTGATTTTCGCCTTGAACACGTCTCGTGGATATATTCTGTGATATATTGTGTGAACGCCCACGCTCCACGGCCTATCTTGCAAGCCCAGATGTGTGGATAAGCCTGTTGCTCTGGACTTAAACGAATAAAATGTTACTTACTAAAAGTTTTATTATTATGTGGAGGTGTCAAAATCGACTGTAAAAATACTTGGTATGTTAGCATTAGTTGTAATTTGACGTCAATTGGACTTTACTACTTTAAGTGCTCAAATTTTTTGTATCGAAAAAACATCCAGCGCTTGATAAAAACTGTCGAAGAAAGATTTTCAAATAGTGTTTTAATTGTCATGTAAGTAAGCTAGCCGACGGACCACCTGATCGTAAATGGTGACCATTGTCCATGGAACTTTGCAATGTCAAAACGACCTACCTTCAAGGACATGTCATAGCGTTATGGAAATACTGAAGAGAGGATTTCGTTCCATAGATCCCGGCTATCGAAATGAAAGAAATAACTATTGATTCGAGCTGTAATAAGGTTTATTTAACTAGGACATATTGATTAGTAGGTTATATGTATCTACTAATCAATTTCTTTCTTTGACATAGTTACTTATAGAATTAGCAACTTGCTTTACCTATTAATATTGCATACTAATCAACTCCAAAGCTTTACATTCCGCTCTTTGAACTGTACTTCAACGACCATACTCCGTAATTAATCTGTAAGTTCTCTATGATTAGAGTAGAATTCGAATCATTAGGGAAATGTTGGAATATTTTGACATTTTGCAAAATTGTCTCATTCTTTGTACTTGAATAGATAATAAGAGTCTATTTTTAAGATAAGTAGGTATTCAACTATAAAATTAGTATCTAACGTTGAATAGATTTATTTTTATTGCCGTGTAATATGCTCGGAGTGTGCTCTTCAAAAATAAGTCTTCGTTATTTCTAAGAAAAGTGTTTAATATTTGAATAGTTTATGTTTTCACGTTTTAAGTTTCAGTATGTCTTCGGGAGTTATAACCTTATATATTTAGGTTAGGTATACATTAGGTAGTGGTTGTGATTGTGTCACATTATTTTTATCATTGTTTGTAAATTTTAAGCCGTGATAATGGTAATATATTAAAATTTCAAAAACATGGTGATAATTACGACTACTTTAAAAAAAACAATATTTCTTAAAACTTCGTAACTTCTCATTTGCCGATAACTTTTTGAAATATATTATGCTTAAGTTAACATTATCTTCCCAATTTTACAGCAAACGGCTTCAAGTAGTGGGCAGAAACTACCCACTATAAGTAGTCCAGGGAAATTAACTTAATATTAAGAATTACATTCCGTACATTTTGAGTATCTTGCGTAGGAATGGTCCATTAAACATTATTACACATTCTCTGTTACATTTTAAAGGCCTTCAAAACAAAGGTCAAATTAGACACTTAGAAGATTCGCAGGTGTAATGAAAATTATATCTACAGGGAATTTAAAACAAATTTAATATTTTAAATAAAAGGTTACATTAAGTGGACCGATGCCTCTTCTACATAACACAAGCAAAAATCTTCAAAGACAATAAACTATAAATAAAACAAACAGTTTTATTGTACGTAACATGGTCCCTAGATATTTCTAAATTAGTTACTCGTGCGATGTAAGCCAGAGTGAGTAGTGTGAAACGAACGAAAGGAGGTCAAACGACTCAGCCGCGAACCGCTGATCAACAAGTGAAAACAAGAAAGCCTTTTAGACGTATTCTTAGAAAATATCTAAAGAAATAAACTTGTACGCTTTTTCGGTGTCAGAAGCGAAGGTTATGTATTCGTCTATATTAGATTACGTTTTGTTATTCTAACAAAAACAAATTGAGACACAAAAAGTTATGAAAAAAATATTTTGTATGACGAATTTTTTGTGTTAAGTGTACGAATATATTTTTATTAACATTCATTTAAGATTTTTATGTATTCCAGATTATGTGGGTCAGTTGTAGCTCTAATTATATTGTTTGCCAAAACCTGTTTTATACGTTAAGGCACTTCGACAATGTTTCGTCTTATGCTATTTCATAACATCTCTCTACTAAAATTAAATTCTGCCATAATAATATTATATTTTAGTATTTAAACAACGTTTACAAAATTAATTGAAAAGATGAGATTGAAGATGAATTTCTCTGGAGATTCTCGGATTAATTTCAGTGCGGTTGAGCCGTGCAATTCCGTTATATCCATCCACGCGTATCTCAAAACGTTTTCTGCGCGCGCAAACTTCACTGTAAGAAGGTAAAACTACATTAAGCTTATCGAATTTTTAGATATTCACTATTTGGTTTCATTAGGAGTTTGAGTTACTTATTTTTTCTGTAAAATCTTCTAAAGTCAGAGCAATGGTGATGTTTTCTTGACAAAGCAGTATGAAACTGAGCACTGGCGTTGGTGATGTTTTCCTCAGCGGTGATCCGATGTTTTTTTTCCATGTCCCAACTTGAAATTATTTAAATTAAAAACCAATTAAGTATGAGGTTTTAATTTTATCAAAATCGAACCCACAACTTCTTTAGGCACAACTCTACGCTATTATATTTATTTCAAGATATAGCTTTTCACGACTACTTAAAATCACTTTATGGCATATGAAGATTGTTAATGTTCGAATACCAATAAAAATGTCTCAAAGAGATAAACTTTCATTTTTTAGTAGAGGTATAAAACAAGATCGATGATATTGAAATCTCGATGACACTGAGGACGGATGCTTTCACTAGACTAAGTGTGAAAAGCGTTTATCAACAAGTGAATTGAAGGAAACCTCTCGGAATCTTGAAAGAATTTAAAAGGTGAAGGCATTAAGTTCCAGCGTTATCTTTTGAAAACGTTCCAGATTGTACCTCAAGCTTTTCATTGAATCTTTTAATTCCAACGTCTTAAGCGACATTGTTTTTAAGAATATTAGAATTTTTAATAAACTCGATTCAGTCCACAACTTAGGCGAACTTGTTATGGAAATATTTAAAAAATACCTATTTTACGACACAGAAAACACTGCACAAATTTATTATGGATGCTTTAAATTAGTATGTTTTGAAGCTATAAGATCAAAGAGCAAAATATTAGGTCCCAGCTTGTCTTCGTCGAAACTGAAGTGGCTGACAGTTAATTGAACTGAAGCCAAAACTTCTGGCACTAAACTTAATTAATTATAGTTCCAGGGCTAAGTCGTCTAAACTCTGAACTTAGGGATGAACCTAAATAACGAGAGTTTTCTACTTGAACGAAATTTTGTTTTAGGAACGAAGGGTTTTTCTAGAAATGTTTAAGGAATACTAATAGACTAAGAGCCGACTGCTGTTTTAGTGTATTATACAGGGTGATTTCCTAGTGAGGGTACATATTGAAGGTCATGGTAGCTGATGGTTTTATACGACCAGAAAAAATATTATTACCAAAGAATATAGCTTAATGCCTTAGTAATCGCAACTTAAAAGTATCTAAAATTCTTGCAAAATGATGGTTTCTCGACAGCTGATGGGTGTGGCGGAGGTGTGGGATGCGCGAGATCACTAGAGGTCATTAGTTAACACTCTTTAAGCCGAAATTGTTTATGTTTGAGGTAGTTTTGTCGAATTTAGTATAAAAAAAAACATTTTGTAATTTTACCTATTTTTGTAATATTCCGTATTAGAACAGAGTACTCATCACCCTCCTGCAATATGTGTCCTCTCTAACAAATCACCCTGTATAAATCAACTATGTAATACTTCTATTTTGAGACAATTGCATTATATTTTACAAATTAAGCTAATTTTTACGGTTCCTATTAGAATATATCTCACGTAATAAAATATGTTTGGTTATCTAACAAAGCTCCATAATATATCAGGGAAAGAAATGAGCCCAAGAGTGTAGGGCGTGTTCGGATGTAATTTATAACAAAATAAATTATATTTTACGCGTTGCCCTAAATATGTCAAGCTAGTTAACATTTTAGGTTTCTATTTAATAAAATAAACGATTTTTTTATTTCAATATATTATTATTAAATTTTGCCTTACCATTCCGTGGATCCTATATATTCTTTGCTTTTGATTAGTCTTAATAATAGGACCACTTATTTAACTTATTTTCAACTTGATCTGTTTTGGGACCGCATTGGACACGGGTTGCTTTGGACAGACAACAGTGGAGGCAGTTGGATGAGGCCTATGCTACGAATTGAGGGACATACTGTAATTGTAAATATTGTTAATTTCTACTATTTTAATTTTTTTGTATAACTTTTAATCTTTAACTTTAACCCTTAATTTTGTATTTTATAGGCTAAATAAAAATTTAAGTAATTTACCACTCAACACTTATCTAACAAGGCGTATATTTGTAAGTAAGTGGCCTTGTAAGTATTCTTTAGAAATCCAGCATCATTGTTACTTATTACTCTCCTATTGGCCCACTGTTGGTACGAGGTTACACTCGTTCATGGGATTCCAAACCATGTAAATTTATTTATTTATTTACTAAAGGAAACAACAGAGTAACATTATCATCATTTATTCAAACATCATCTCAGTTAAGAAAGTAATATAGCGAACAGAATACCGAAGAATATATAATTTCAAAGTCAGGCTAACACCTGAGGAATTTATTAGTTCCAAGTCACAAACAAAATCGAGAATTATTTCATTCATGCGCAGAATTACATGAACCCTGATGCTAAGTTGATATATCTAGGATTCCGCAACGGAAATAGTAAAAGAATATTACATTTTCCACTTTCCGCTTTTTAACCAAAGCCTAGAATCCCGCAAATGCAATTGTCGGGAGACTCGCGAACAATAAATTGCCAATATTGTGTAAATTTTCTATATCGAGGCTTGAGCTCCTTAAAGTTGGGTCGTAGGTAGCGACCCCTCAGTGTCTCCTGATATTGCAGAGGTTCATGAGCGATGGTAACCACTTACGATCAGGTGGCCCGTTGGGTCATCTGCCTGGCGTGGTCATCTATGTGGCAATAAAAAAAAAATATAGAGAGCATTTTGCTATCAATATAGATTTTTAAAGATGGTTTTTTCTAAGTTTCGTCATAGATATTAAGTTACAACAAAATGGAGATAGCGAATGAAACTAAACAACTAAACGTAATTTATGTAACAAGCCTCGTCTTTCATGATTTACTTTCGCGTAAAGCTAAAATTCATAACCGTCTCGAAAAAATATGAATCATGATCGTATTGTCCGTTGTTTAGGAACTCATTCCGACATTTATAATTAGGAAACTTTAGCAGATCGAGCTGCAAACTGTTTGGCTAAACAATTAATTACGTTCTAGAAACAATGGACTTCGGAAGAAAATGTTTTTGGCTATTTTGTTCTGCGGTTTGAATGAAATTTCTTACATTTTGTAGTTCATTGAACATTGAATACAGGTCCTCGTTAAAATCAACTGGTTCCTTCTAATTTACTTTGTTCCGGTTTTTCAGCAGTATAGTTTATGAAATACATATTTAATAGTTAATGCACGCAATGCAATGCAATTATTTTACACATATACATATCCTAAACAGTATCGGAATTGTACGCATTTCCTAGGATTTTTTCGGGTATTGGCCCACCTCTCACTCCCACCACTGTAACTCCTGTGTAGCCAGGATCCACAGCGGCGACCATCGTAATGACTCTGAGCAGTGAAGCCCAGGAAAACCCGAGGGAAAGCTAACTTGTCTTGGACCCCGCAACGAATTTAATCAGAAGATGATAGAAGGAGTAGGAAAAACATGAGTTTTGACTTCCCTTCTCGCAAAAGCGGGAGACAATAAAATAAAATTGAAAGATGCATTACGCCAGAATTGAGAAAAGCACCACGGACATTTTATTAAATTTATTGGACCTATGCGGTGAGCTGTTGTACTATTTAGGATGCCAATAATAGGTATGGCAAAAACGTTTGAATGCACGGAAATTTGCGCTGGATGCTACAAGATCCGTGTAATAAACGACTCTAGACGCTACTTGTAAGGAATTTAACATAGTAACGCGTTCCATATGCCATAGATTGCACTCCCAGAGGATGTGATGGGCTGTCTGTTCATACTTTTGTTGATCAGTTGAACAGTCGCAAAGCGGTGAATCTACCAATTTAAAAGAAAATAACTTTTGTTTAAAATTGCCATGTCCCGTTAGGAACTGCGAAACGCAATGATCTATTTCGATCCATTTCATTTTTAACCTTTCACGGATACAAGGAAAGAATTTATAGAGATGACGGCCCTTAATTGAACTATCCCAGCGTGTTTGCCATTCCGTTATTAAATCGTTGCAAACGTTATCGAGTGAATTATATAGTCGTTGTATTTTGAGTTGATCACGCGGTAGTAGAAATTGACACGCTTCATCTTTATTCACATTATAAAACATTGACGCGCGACGTTGGATTTCTAAATCTACGGGGAACACACCCGCCATCACTGGCAGTGCTTCCGTACTGACCGTCCTATAAGCCTTGCATAGAAATATCAATGCCAAACGTTGACTTTGAAGTAATTTTCTTCGAGCAGCGCCAATAGTGGACCTGTCGGCCCATACTGGAGCGCCGTAGCAAATACAGCCTAGGTAGGTAGCCGTATAGATCGTTTTCAAAACATTAAAAGTAAGGCCCCACGTAGCAGTTGATATTCTCGTCAAAGCATAAAAGTTACGTTTCGCTTTATCGCCTATCTGTTGAATGTGTTCAATAAAGGTGAATTTTTTTTCCAAAATCATTCCGAGATAACATACGGAGTTTTTCGATTTAATGTTTACACCATGGAACTTTATACGCGGCGGTGCTACCAAGTCACCCTTTAAGAGTAGTTGGAAAGTTTTATGCGGAGCGAAAGCGAGACAATTTCGACTACCCCATTCCGATATTAATTCAATAGCAGTCCTTCCTTTATGTTCGATTTCGGACCGTGAGTTTGCTTCGATTAACAAAAGACCGTCATCCGCGTAACCCGTAATGGAACATCCCGCCGGGAGAGGCAGCGCGAGGAAATCATCGAACCCTAGATTCCACAAATACGGTGACAAGACGGAGCCTTGCGGACATCCCAAATTCAAAGCCTTTGAGCACGCATGGTGGCCAAGCTTCAACGTAGTTGTTCCATTGCTAAGGTATGAGTATATGATAGAATATATGTTTTTATAGCAACCTCTTAGTTTAAGTTTAAGAAGAAGCATTGGCCACCAAGCGTTATCAAACGCTCCGGATATATCTAAGAATATGCCGAGAACATACTTCGCTGTTAAAGACTGAACTATTTTTCTAACCGACATTACTGCATTGATTGTAGATTTGCCGCTTGTGAAGCCGAATTGGTTTGGGTTAAATTTTAAGCCTTTCGGAAGCAACCTAGGCACGATCAACCGTTCTAGCACTTTTCCTAGCGATGGCAATAATGTTACCGGTCTATATGATTTTGGATCGTCAGGAGGTTTATCACCGCTTTTTGGTATTAATTTTATAAAACCTTTACGCCAAATTTTAGGAAAAACTCCTTCGTGTATGCAGCGTTGATATACATACAGGATAGAACTAGATGACATTTTACATGCTTCTTTTATCATTTTATTTGATATTTTATCTTAGCCTGATGCTTTATTTATGGATAATGATTTAATAACTTCAGTGAATTCAAAAAGGTTAGGTAAATCCGAGTCGCTAGTAACCGGTAGTTCCGTCACACGTTGTCTAATCTGTAAGTGATATTCGTTGTCATCGCTAATATTATCGTCCGGAAGAAGAACATTTAACAAAGTTTCCGTTGTCTCTTCTATACCCGTTGTATGTGTATCGTTTATTTTTATGTTAGAAAAGTAAGCCATTGTTACAGGTTTATTAGCATTAAATTCATGATACAAGGGAGACCAAGGACCCTCTCGTTCTAGATTATTTACTATTTGACGGAGTAAGTTCGATTGTGCTTGAATAACCGCAGCTCGATAACGGGACCTGGCACATCTTAGTGTTATGCGCGCAGCCTCCATTCGTTCATCAGAGATAACAGACTTTTTTAACTTATTTACTTTACGTCTAGCGCGACGAAATTTTCGGCGTAAATCTACTAGTAAACCAGACCACCAATCACATCTGCGAGCCCTGAGAGTCGCAGATCGGCCCAAAGCAACATCAGCACAGTACATGAACGTGTCATTCATAAGTTCTGCACATTCTGAAGCTGAGATATTATCGCGAACAAACTCTTTACTGTGAGCAGCAAATAAAGATGTAAAATACTGCCAATCAGCTTTTCTGGTGTTGTATGTGTAGTCGTAACTACGCGCGGACGGATCGTGTTTCATACCAGCAGCAAACTCGTATATAATCAAACGGTGGTCGCTACAAGACGCGTCCGGGAGAACGCGCCATTCGTTTAAAAGTACGTCTGCACTTGATAGTGTGACGTCAATAAAAGATTCGCCCATTGGGCCACAAAAAGTTGGTGGTGCTTCGGGGGTATTGTGAATTGTTAAATTCATTTCAGCAATGAAATCCTCTACAGCATTACGTCTTTCAGCGTCAGCGGCGCGCTGTTTACCAAACCACAGAGGTGATGAGGCATTGACATCAGCACCAATGACAACCTTCTGACCTGCAAGCGCTCTCAGAACTGAGCGAAGGTGATTCAAATGAGGAGATACAGGGTCAGAGAATTGAAAGTAACAGCTCACAACAAATAAGTTGAAGGTAGAAGTTGAGACCTCCGCCACCGCACAGTGAGACCACGATATATTATGCATATATGTTACTGTGTATTTATTATTTGCGACATAAATGCCGGCTCGCGCTTTGTTATCAAATTGCACTACTTTACTGCGTAAGCCAGCCCGTTGATATTGTTCTTGTATTAATACTATATCTATTTTGTATTCTATTACGAGGTTATCTAATTCCGATGTAGCTGATTTATCGTTATGGAGATTTAATTGGCCTATGACAAGTTTATCCATAATTTGTATTTAATATGAGTTGCTCTAGTTTGGATTTTAGTGAAGGACACTCAGTGGAACCGGTAGGATGATCACACGGTTTTTTAAAACGTTTGCAAGAAGCACAAACAGGAGGGGGAGTCTTTCTGTTTGCAGTCCTTGATCTCATGTGGACCAGCACAGTGCTCACAGCAAGGTGTTTTTTCGTGGCAGTATTTGGCAATATGCCCATATTGCTGGCATTTCAAGCAACGTACCACTTCGATGTCATCTACAAACCGACATGTTGCCCAATCGATGAAAAGTTTTTCCTTCGTATTTACGAGATGATTTCTAATGGTGTGATCAAGTTCAATACCTATCCATTTCCTATTGTTGTTAAGAACGCGGCGACGAACTATTCTTGTCGATTGAATAAAGTCGTCTTCTTTGACTTTTATTTCGTCTTTAATATATATAACGCAACTAAGAACGCGTTGTCTTCCATTGAACCGGGAACGTCTTTAACTAGGAGGCGAGGCCTGCGTCCGCGAGGTTTTTCTAAGCGCAATCCCGCGTTTTTAATAGCGTCGACTGATTGTAATTTTTTAAGCTGGTTTTCATTGCTCACACGAAGAACTACACCTGCCTTCGCGGTTTTTTTAACTCCTACTATTTGAAATCCGTCGTCAGTGGGGTTTATTGCTTTCATTAGTGCATTTTTAGTAGCCGAAGAAGTTTGTAATTCTACTGCACGTTCCTGAGACGGATAAGCTATAACACACGGAAGAGGGGCGCGAGTTTCAACAAATGGGACCGATTTCGCTAATTTTAATTTGCAAGTATCTGCGTACGACTTTGGTTTCTCGTTTAAATTTACGAGTACGGGTTGCCTGGCGCACTGGGCCAAATTACGCTCTGCATTGGCAAGTTTCGTTTCGACCGTTGAAGAACGAATCGCGAGCAACGACACAATAGCTGTTACTTTTTGTGTCATATCCATAATGGACGCTTTATTCGCAGCAATAATCCGAGTACCTTGATCGTTGACTATTTCATTTATTTTTGATAAGAACGTTGACGCCTCCTGGACTAGGTCGTAATAGTCGCACGTAGAATCATCGTTTAAGTCGAGAGTTCTTATAATATTTTCATCAGAAATAGTTCGCGGTATACGCTTTTCGTTCGAAAATACAAACGGTGAAGACGTATCTTTATAACTACGCTTATTACTTGGTGAGCGCGGTGTAGTACTAGACTTCTTAAAAGGATCCGGCGGGTCAACATTTTTGCTCGACATTATGCTAAAGGTGCGAACAAAACGTAAAACAAAGTTTATACGACGTATTACGTTCAATAAAAACGCGCTTCGGAATACCCGACACAAAAAAAAATGTTAAAAGACTTATCGAGTGATCGATGTTTTACAAAAATTTATAGAAAACACAAAAAACAAACCAGAGAAACTCACTAAATCAAAGGTTTATGATAATAATATCCTATTGAAATACTTTTTACCACAAAACAATTGCACTAAACACTATTTATCAATTTTTAAAAACCCGAGCGTAACAAAGTAAACTGTCAGCTGTGCGGCGCGCGGGGGAAGATCAATCCTAGGATTTATATACAATTCCTTGATTTCATACATTTCCGGTCACATATACATAATACAGTACAATAAAAAATTACGTATAAATTGTAAATGTAACTAAAATATACTTGTTACATAGAATATATTACCGTTTATGAAAATGAACAATAAAATACATTCTTTCTCTGCATAATATATGTAAATGATATTACAATTTATCTCAATTTGCAAGTACATCGACTAAACAAGTACGCCTACGACCGCCATTCTCTCCATCATTTTCTTTTACATAAAGACCCAATTAGTTTTGAAATGTTGCCTTATATTTTTCGTTTTACATTTTACTTAAATTAAGATAGTCAATCGCATATTAAAACCACCTACGCAATTTTTTATATAATATGTTTTTCCCAACTCTTCAAATTGGGCAAGGAGGTGGACTATGCCTAACCCCTCTTCGGAGGAGACTTGAACCCAGCAGTGGGCAGTAATGGTTAGTTACAGTATTTACAGTACAACATAGTAACTCTTCAAATGAAGATGTCAAATTGTATTTCTAGTTAATAATATAAATTATTATATTTACTAAGCAATCGCTCTTATGCAAATCTTAGCAACCTTTTTACTTTAACGGAGCTTCCGTGCTCACATCTGCGGAAAAACTAAAAAGGCTTACGAATCAACAACCCCAAAAAACTGAACAGTTTTGCATGAAATCCCTAAATAAGTATTACCTATATAAACAAGGGATCGGATCCGGAAGCTCTTCACAAACCACATACACAAAATCATATCCACGCTTCAGCTGAAGATTTATAAGTCTTATGTGTCGTACATTATAGATTAAATTAGAATATATGAATGGAAGATACTGTAGCTTTGTGGGTTGTGTTACTGTGTATATTACTTTGGTAGAATACTCGTTTACTTATCAAGCTAATGAGTATGATTAAAAAATCCAAATTGGCCTTTTTTTCTAAATAATTATAAGGTTATCGGTTTCGTTCTGCTTCTGGAAAGGTCCGCCGTGGTGATCACCACGATCACGTTGAGAGAGACTTCGTTTAGTCTTATTTCTTAGTCAGTGAAACAAGTACTGTGAAAAATAAGCAAAAGCAATAAATAGTAGGTACATTTTATAGTTGAACTCACGTCTTTAAAGAAAATATAGCAAAAGACTATAAAGTTAATGAAGACTTAGAGTACGTGACTTTCGTATTCGCAAGAAAAGTTCAAAGTGTATGTGGCCACGTGACTTTACGGAGACACATTTTATTTTAAATTACTATATTTTAAACAAGAATTTTAAGATATTTTTGCAGAACAGAAAGTCTTTATTTTTGAGAACGACATGAAAATTCAGATAAAATCTAAGGACTAGGTTCAAAATAAAAGTAAAATCATCATAGTGGGTCTGTTGATTTATTTACAGTTAAAGCGGTCAAAAACAGAAAATCGCTTTGTAAATAGTATTTATACCCCTAGTATTATTTAAATATCAAGTATTTACTTATTTTTACACTTTATTTCCAAAACTTAAATAATACTTTTTTCTTAAATTATATTTAAAACAAATGGCCACTAAAGACGGGGTCTACCCAAATCACCACTACACCACTGGTCAGGGCACAGTGCGAGCGGGACCCAAGTAGGTGTCATGTCTCGCTCAGCACGCACCTTAAGTTGGAGGAACCGGGGTATGGAAGGCCGCGCTCCCTGACCCACGCTGGTTCTGACCCAGCGGGGTATTCCGTGGGGGGGTGACACGCGGTCGCATCTTGGCGGGCTTCGGAAAGCCCACTTCGGAGAGAGCCGGCGGCTGCCGGTTCGGCGTCCGGGGGCCGCGACGGGAAAGAGTGCCGAGTGCGTAATGCGTCGCGCCGTCTCTCATAACCCCGTGTTGGGTTCTGGCCCCAGCCGGGGGGACGCTGAGTGTGAACGGTTGGAGGTTTAAGTGCGGTTATACGCCCACATACCCCAACCGCGGGGCGTGTGGGGACCCGGTGATTTCCTCCAACTGACAAAAAAAAACTGGTCAGGGCACTATACAAACTAACGTCCTAGTAATAACAACTAAAATTTCACATTATTACAAAAAAACTAATTACAAAATATATCTACTGTTCAACTTTGTTTTAATTAACTGTCGGTACTCGCTGTAAGTCGGGAACAGACCGAAATGACAGTGATCCGGCACTCGGTGTTGCAGTTTCTCATTCATAAAACATTTATCAACCCAGAGTGTTAATTAATAGGAATTCTGGGAATGTACTCTTTTGTCCTTTGGGGACGCAATTAAAAGTTAAATAACGATGCAAGTTTTAATTCAAAATTTGCTACTGATTTTTGTTGATATCCTTTATTTAGGCTCCACAAATAGCATCCACGTGCCACTTGTGAAAAAGAAATACTAGTTTGTACTCTTTCGATTTCTGTTTTTGTACAAAAAATCAAGGATTTTTGGTCTACAATTCAACAAAATAGCTTCTAATTTTCATACATTTCATGAGAGTTATTATGACCTCCAAATTAAGTAAGTATCATTTCATCATATTTACAATAATCGTAAAAAGAAACTCCTCAGCTGAAAGACGAGTAAGCGAGCTCACAAGGCAACGAGAGTTGAACGTTATACCATAAAACTATAAAATATTATAAAAGCCGTTGTAGGTTATTACTAACATTCAAGAATATTAAAAACTATAAACATTCTCTTCTATAATGTTCAACGTAACGAAACAAGGATTAGTGTTCGCTTTGAGCTGTAGTAAAGTTAAAACCTTCACTGACTGTATTAAGTATACAGCCAGCCACTATTTAATTTCTTTAAGCGCTGTTACCACGTTAATATGTGTACACAAATTATTAATACAAATACAAAATAGTTTATTATCAGAAATTTTTACAAACTGATACATCTTCAACAATGGTCCCCGCACTAGGTCAGACCTGTATCGCGGGAGACCTTACAAAAATATTACAATTGGTTCGTACAGCCAGAGACAATAATGATAAATTAAACTGTATAAGAAGAAAATAAGTTAAAATAAAAATAAACTAGAACAAACAAAACAATTTATTATCAAAAACAACACTATTTAGCAATCATTTTTAACATTAAATTTTTTCCGTGTACACAATAATATGCTCCTACATAGCTCTTTGTCAATATTTATTTCATGAAATAACTACTTTAACTATTTGAATCCTACCAACCAAGTAAGCAATATAGTCCACCTGAAGTAGACATGACGAAAGATAAAATATATTTATTTCCTATAATTATTATTAATTTAAAAAAACACTTTTTCGTTTCTTTCAAACTAATTTTCTATTAATCATCTCTTTTCAGCTTAGTATTACAAGTTAATTAAAAATTAATAGTTATGAGAACTCAATTACTTGGTACGTCATGATCTCGCTTACTGACGTCAAAATTTGATATTGTGTGACAATCACATTAATCTTTGATCGAACCATCTTGTGACGCTCGCAACTAATCCAATGTAATGTAACTGTAATTACATGTTTCCTGTTACTGGTTATTAGAAGATGATATAAATTATCTTCAAGTCGATGAGCAAATTTTTTTTGAGTAGGAGGGAATTGCCGTAATGACTCACGTCCGGCGATTGAGATATGAGTTGACCCGCACTTAAACCTCCAATCGCTCACACTCAGCATCCTAACCTCGGCTGATGACAGAACCTAGCATTCGATTATGCAGGGCGGTACGACGTATCACGAGCTGCTCCCGTTGAGTCAATAGATGAAGTTGATGTTCTTAGGTTTTAAATTGGTTTTTGAGATATTTTAAGAGTTCTCATTCTCTTCATGGCCGTTGGTTACGTCCCCGCCGTCTCCTAACTGTGTTTCCTTGTATATCTGGATCGTCGGTGTGTGTGGAATCAGCAAAAGTTGATTGTAGATAATAAAAACAAGACTCCAACATTTGTAATAGAGATAGCTAACGTAACAAGTGTCTCCCGTAACTCAAGTCTCGCTTTAAACACTCATTAATAAACCTATTAGACTCTGACGTTTTCATTAAAGAAATTTATTAGTCTGTTCCGTTTCTTAGAAGGCGGGCTCCACCCAACCCTGAGATCCCGAGATGATCTACGTTGTGATTCCATTAACAATAGACGTAATGTGCCAATCCTATTTACTTTGTTTTTAATTTAAAGTTGTTTGTATGCAAACACTTTTGTTATTTTCCGTTTGGAGTTTACAGAAATATTTATTCGAGCTTTATCGTCCTAATTACAAAATAACTGCTCAGACAAAGGAGATTCGAGTGTGTATTTTAAGACGAACATTTTTAATCATGACGGCATTATTTTCTTTTTGAAATACGCTCAATTATTTTGTAGTTGTATTAAAAAATTAACATGATATTCCAATGAAAGGAATTTAATAGTTATTCTAATCTTCGTAATCTATAGAAATCCTAAATTCCGATCACATCACATAGTATTATTAGAATTTATGAATATATTTATTATTTATGAATATTTTTACGAGAAGATATTTCGTACCACACTATTATAGCACTTTATCTTGACACGTATAAACACGGTTAAAGTGGAGATGGACTGGCCACATACTTCGTTGCAACACAGAAAAGTGGTGTAAACGAGTGTCTCTATGGTACCCCAGGGATAGGATTTGAAGCAGATGACGTCAAAAAAAAAGATGGGAAGATGACATAAAATTGACATTGGAACCGTTCTGGAGCAGGGTGACTAGTGACCTATGCCAAAAGGCACACAGAAATTCAAGACGTTATTCAAAGAACTTCGTGTAGTTTATAAGTTTTTTATTTGTGTTTTTGATATAGAATTTCAGTACTAAAGGCTATTTTATGTATCACAGCACCTTAGCACAATGATGTTTCAAATAATTGTAGGGGAGAAGTGGCATGAAAGAGCCAGTTTACTTAACAGAGCTAAAAAATATACTTAAAATGAATGAAATGCTGATATTTTTTTCTCTAATTATCGTTTATTTATTAAAGTAGGTAATTTCAAACAAAAACACCTTAAAAGCAACAATGAAATAGGTGAAATAATCATTTTAAAAAAATGTGTGTTTTGGCTCTTTCATAACATTCAGGTATTGAAAGAGCCACTAAATGTTATGAAAGAGCCAGTCTGTATTATAATAATGTAATTGCAATAACTATAAAAAATATATATATTTCCTTATAAAAAATAACAAAAAGACAATTCTAACAAAAAAAAATTGTTAGAATGACGGTGCTGCAGCCTGTTTCGTCGGCGTTAAAAATCATATGAGGAGGAAAATTGTATTTGCGTAAAACCGTGCTTAGTTTCTCAAGAAATGCATTTATAAGCTACAGCTTATAACGGGACTCGCTGTTTTAAAACACAAATGTAAACTGTAATGGTAAAAAGTCAAAAAATCATTTCATTTCAATGTGTTTATTAAAACTTGTGGCACGCGATAGAGACGTGCTTTCGGGTTTTCTAACAGCCAAATCTCTGTCTGCTTATAAATCCTTTTAACTAATCGTCACTCGCAGTTGTAATATCCTTTCATTTATATGGGCAGATATCATTGGCCATGGCATAGTCAAATGCCAGTTTCTTAGTTTGATGTCTTGTTAGGCCATAGCACATTTTAGAAGCAGTCTTCAAATAATTAGCCAGTATATTCTTCTGGTCTGTTGTAAAAATACGTTTATTTTCTATATTAGGACAGTGCTTACAAGTTGATTCACCAGAAACCTTTACTTTTTTAACTAATTTAGCTAAGTAAGCCATCGATATTTTTAAAGCATACGCAGTTTTATTTATGGATTGATCTTTCTGCAAAACTTCATTGACTGCTTCTTCAATTACTGATTTATCGGGTCTTTTTCGTTTTTTTGGACAAGGCTTCTCCATAATGCAATATCTGAAACAAATCATTTTATAATACAGGAAAAATATATATTATTATTATTATACTTACGTTATTTAATCAATTTAAATGCACTGCTATGAAAGAGCCGGTTATGAAAGAGCCAGCTCTTTCAAAACAAATTTACCGGCTCTTTCATAGCCTATTCTTTAAAAAAATATAATCTTCTAAATCACAACATTAATAAAACTTTCTCTTTAATTTTTTTACGCAGCTGTAAGGCTAAATATATGCAGTACCTCAATCTGTAATCCATGTACCCACATTTGTTTACAATAAAATACCAAAAAACAACGTAAACGAAGAAAAATACTTACTTTTTAGACCCAAAAACTTCGACTTGACGTACCGGCGGCCGTTGGTGTGGGCGAACTGTCAAATCTTTATGGGTAACGGGAAATCAGTGTTGGCACCTAAAAATAAGTTCACTCCCCAAATCCGTTCGTAAGTTAACGAAATAACGCAAGTGGCTCTTTCAAAACCTGGCTCCTTCATGCCACTTCTCCCCTACAAAGTTAACAATGCTCTTTATATTCGTTACTTTCATCGAACTCTGAGTTAACTTGTTTCCCTTGTGTGTTCGTGTGCTCCCCAATACTCAATATACTTTACGAGAAACTTTTTGAACAAATTCCATTGTCGGACCGGATTCTATTTCATAAATACGTTAAGTAAGATTTATTGATGGTATGTTGTACGTTTATTATGAAAATTTTGAAATAATACTGTTACAAGAATATTTATTGAATAAACACACATTATAGATGTTTCTTTGTAAAAACATGTTTTTTCAAAACCTTCCGGACAGAAAAATATAACCTACGAATAAATAGGTACACTGCAAAGTAAATTGGATTCCGTTAGAAGGAATAATGCGTATTTAATTAATATAAACAGTGGTGGTTAACATAATGTGTGGGTGTAAAGGTGAGTTTTCAGAGATATAGAACTGGCCTTTCACAAACGAAAATTGGATTCTTCCGAATGACGACACTGAGTCTGTCTTGTTCCGTCCTCATCTAATTCTGTCAAGCATTGCTTCTACTAGACAAAAGTAATTATTAAATTTATATTATCCCTACTAATATTTTAAATGCAAAAGTAACTCTGTCTATCTGCCTGTCTGTCTGTCTTTTTGTCTGTCTGTTACGCTTTCCCGCTTAAGCCTCTCAATCGATTTTGATGAAATTTGACACAGACAATCGTTAAATCTTAAAAACATAGGCTACTTTTAATTGATAGTGACACAAACGAAGTTGCGCGAACCCGCTAGTGTTAAATAATATGCAATTTTGCAAAGCAAATTGCTTGAATCTTTTGCTCAAATACTATGACTTTTATAACAAAAGGTCAAACGTAAATTCCAACCTACTCGCAAATGTTCGTCCAATTCTTTATCAAATACTAGCTTATTAGCAAAGTTTTGTGTTTTACAATAACAATGCCACAATTTTCTCTTAAAAAGCTCTGTGATAAATCCACGTTATTTGTTCGAAAAAGAAAATTATTGTGAAACTCAAGAATAATTTGTATGAAAACTTCGTAAGTAAGCAAATAAGAAAAGTGTAGCAGAACGTTTTTTAAGTTTTGTTTTACTTAAAAGCTTTAATATTACAAACTTAAAGTTAGTGAAGTTCGGGTAACAGAAATAATATTATCTGTTGTATTGAGATTCTGAAAATAATGTTTATTGCCTAATATACATAGTCCATGCTGTTAGGAGGATAGTAAACTAAATAAATACTTTGTACCTAGATATAAGTAGATTTAAATACTGAAAATGAATTGTTTATTTGTTAGGGGAGGTCCTGGTGTCCTGAAATACAGGCCACAAGCCTAGTTTAGGCACCAGTCTCCCACAATATTTAATGTACTGTATACCTAATAACTTATTTTAAGTCTTAAATGTATTGTGGTGAGAAATAAAAGATGATTTTGATTTTTGAATGATTTCATGAACAAAGAAATTTTAATCTTGTTTTTGTTTGATAATAATTTTAAAAACAGTTTGCAAAGTTGTACTTTTACGATATTTTTCTGAAATTTGGAAAAAAAATCAATCAATTTATTCATTAAATAAATAAATCAACTAAAATACAAAACAGGATAGACTTGAGAGCACCATGAAAGTTTTAAATCTGGAATTTGACCATATATGTGCAAGCACAAAAAATGCCCAGTCCAATTTACAATAATACGTTTATTAATAGTTAATTCGTTCTAATCCCTACTTCCCTACTAATAAATGAAAAAGTAAATCTGTCTGTCTGTTACGTTTTCCCACTTCAACCTCTCAACCGATTTTGATGAAATTTGGCACAGATAATCTTTAGACCCTGAGAAAGAACACAGGCTACCTTATAATTGAAAGTGACGCCGACGAAGTTGCGCGGGCCCGTTAGTATCCTATATATAGCTTCAGTATGGTATTAAAGTTGGTCTTATTTACCAGATATTTTTATAGCAACAACAATTTTCGGACGTGGTGCAGATTGCTATCCATCATCCGGGATTAAACGTAGGGCGAAGCTGAGACAACTGCTTGCCCATTGTAGAGCTTTTGATAAATCGTTGCGATATCTCTTATTCTTGGATTGCACAAGTTTACTGTTTGTTTTGTTTGTACTGAAATGTATAGATTTTTGTAGATGCAAGAGACTTAAGTAGTAAAAGTATTAAGGAAGTAGTAGGTACACATCGCTACTAATATTATAAATGCGAAAGTAACCCTGTCTGTCTGTCTATCTGTTACGCTTTCCCGCTTAAATCTCTCAACCGATTTTGATGAAATTTGGCACAGACAATCTTAAGACTCTGAGAAAGAACATAGGCTACCTTAATTAAAAGTGACGCAGACGAAGTTGAGCGGGCCCGCTTAGTCTAGTCATTCTTGTATTTATTACAACAAATAATTCTGTTAGGGCGATTTTTTTTGTATCATTCTGTAGTGCAAAATTTTTGGTAATAACGGTGAATTAAAGGCAATAAAATAAGCTCTTAAGAAATTACAATAAGTAACCTACATAGTATTTATGGGTGAGGTCGTCTTTTCTCTAAAATAGGCTTTAAAATTCTCTCATAACACTAAAATTGTTTGTATCATTGTATTTACAAAGTGTATCCAATATTTCGTTTTACACACAATCATGTTGCGAGCTATATAGCGCTATAAACTTCAACCTTTGTGTTTTGACCTTTCGAAATAATTTACAATACTTACATTGTGAAGTATACCTATCTACTTTGTATTGCATGGACAAAATGAACTATAAATTACTTTGTAAGTTTAATACAAAAATTTTACTCGTTTTAGCTGCGTTTTATATTCTAACTCAAGATTAAGCTTCTCTTCTTCTCGTTGTTTTACAAGCAAGTATTGTTTGTTTCTTCAAACGAAGTTGATAGCTTTGTGGGGTTATTGGAAACTCGGTAAATATTATAGTGGAAAAACACTTTTGGAACGAAGTTCCTTATCGCGCGTTGTGAAAGGGGGCTGGACGGAAAAATTCTCACGAAAAGTTGTCACGACACTTTTTTTGTCACGACACTTTTTTGTTTTAGATAATTATCGCTAGATGGCGCTGTGATCAAAATATTTTAAAACACGTTCCTTATTTTTGTTTTAGATGATTATCGCTAGATGGCGCTGTGATCAAAATCTTTTAAAACACGTTCCTTATCGCGTGATACGTTAGGAAAACAAATATAAGATATCTTTTAATCGAAAGGAACTTCGTTCTATTCGGGTGTCCCATGACACCTCTCAAGTTTTTTTTATTACTATTGATTTTTTACAAACACAATGAATTAACTTTAAATTTAATGTAAGCACACTTACTAACCTAAAATAAATTCTATTCTCCCTCACTAGGCTTGGCCTGTATCGTAAAGAAAAATGATTGAAAAAGAGGCATAATATAGATGTTAGTCTTGAATTCTTATTAACCGCTGTCTCGAGGTCTTCATCAATAAACAAGACTGTTCGCTTTTCATTTTGCAAGTGAATTCAGAAAAAATACGACTTATCTCGACGAGGCAGCCCTCTTATCCGATCAGGACAAAAAGTTGTCACGACACTTTTTTGTCACGACACTTTTTTGTTTTAGATAATTATCGCTAGATGGCGCTGTGATCAAAATATTTTAAAACACGTTCCTTATTTTTATTTTAGATGATTATCGCTAGATGGCGCTGTGATCAAAATCTTTTAAAACACGTTCCTTATCGCGTGATACGTTAGGAAAAAAAATATAAGATATCTTTTAATCGAAAGGAACTTCGTTCTATTCGGGTGTCCCATGACACCTCTCAAGTTTTTTTTATTACTATTGATTTTTTACAAACACAATGAATTAACTTTAAATTTAATGTAAGCACACTTACTAACCTAAAATAAATTCTATTCTCCCTCACTAGGCTTGGCCTGTATCGTAAAGAAAAATGATTGAAAAAGAGGCATAATATAGATGTTAGTCTTGAATTCTTATTAACCGCTGTCTCGAGGTCTTCATCAATAAACAAGACTGTTCGCTTTTCATTTTGCAAGTGAATTCAGAAAAAATACGACTTATCTCGACGAGGCAGCCCTCTTATCCGATCAGGACAAAAAGTTGTCACGACACTTTTTTTGTCACGACACTTTTTTGTTTTAGATAATTATCGCTAGATGGCGCTGTGATCAAAATATTTTAAAACACGTTCCTTATTTTTGTTTTAGATGATTATCGCTAGATGGCGCTGTGATCAAAATCTTTTAAAACACGTTCCTTATCGCGTGATACGTTAGGAAAAAAAATATAAGATATCTTTTAATCGAAAGGAACTTCGTTCTATTCGGGTGTCCCATGACACCTCTCAAGTTTTTTTTATTACTATTGATTTTTTACAAACACAATGAATTAACTTTAAATTTAATGTAAGCACACTTACTAACCTAAAATAAATTCTATTCTCCCTCACTAGGCTTGGCCTGTATCGTAAAGAAAAATGATTGAAAAAGAGGCATAATATAGATGTTAGTCTTGAATTCTTATTAACCGCTGTCTCGAGGTCTTCATCAATAAACAAGACTGTTCGCTTTTCATTTTGCAAGTGAATTCAGAAAAAATACGACTTATCTCGACGAGGCAGCCCTCTTATCCGATCAGGACAAAAAGTTGTCACGACACTTTTTTTGTCACGACACTTTTTTGTTTTAGATAATTATCGCTAGATGGCGCTGTGATCAAAATATTTTAAAACACGTTCCTTATTTTTGTTTTAGATGATTATCGCTAGATGGCGCTGTGATCAAAATCTTTTAAAACACGTTCCTTATCGCGTGATACGTTAGGAAAAAAAATATAAGATATCTTTTAATCGAAAGGAACTTCGTTCTATTCGGGTGTCCCATGACACCTCTCAAGTTTTTTTTATTACTATTGATTTTTTACAAACACAATGAATTAACTTTAAATTTAATGTAAGCACACTTACTAACCTAAAATAAATTCTATTCTCCCTCACTAGGCTTGGCCTGTATCGTAAAGAAAAATGATTGAAAAAGAGGCATAATATAGATGTTAGTCTTGAATTCTTATTAACCGCTGTCTCGAGGTCTTCATCAATAAACAAGACTGTTCGCTTTTCATTTTGCAAGTGAATTCAGAAAAAATACGACTTATCTCGACGAGGCAGCCCTCTTATCCGATCAGGACAAAATAACAACGTTCACTTCGCAATGTTTATGTTAGAGATTTTTTTTCTAAGATAAATAGTTGACATTGATTGTGAACATAATGAAGCGTAGTTAATCATAATAATATTATAAAGGCGAAAGTTTGTAAGTATGGATGTATGGATGTATGTTTGTTACTCTTTCACGTAAAAACTACTGAATGGATTTGAATGAAACTTTACCTAATATAGCTTATACATCAGAATAACACATAGGCTACAATTGTTGATAGTCCACGCGAACGAAGTCGCGGGCAAAAGCTAGTAAATAATGAATGTAGAAGTTACTAAACTTTGTTGTTATTTGAGATTAGGAACTCCTAAACGCAGTATGTGATCTCCTTTTACTTAAACTTTGAGGTAATGTCCAAGTGTTATGATTTTATCAGTCTCAAATTTTCAGTACCACAAAAGACTAATGCACAAATTATGCCTACATACTAGGAGTATGTATGCATAATTCATACATACATTATTGCACATACATTAGCAATAATGCTGCATTAAGCGGCGTGCAGTTCATACAAGCAAATACGCACTGCATACCCTATCATTTCAAATTTGCCTAAAAAATTGTAACAAAAAACGATTAAACGTTGTATATTTAATCAAAATACACTTTTATTACTATAATTGACACACATTTAGCGTAAAAGTTAAATTAAATTGAAATGTACTATAGTCTACTTGAATGAATTTGTATTTTTAGCTTATTAACTGATAACACTACTTTTGGAATAAGATACAGCAAAAGAAGGAAGAAATATATAAAACTGTGTTTTCTAAAAAAGTAACATTAATGTTACTGAGAATACCTTTCACTCTATAAGGATTATATATGTAATGTAAATTAGTTTTAATTTATTCGAACCAGAAAGGATCTCATTTATTCTTGATCGAGATCAAAATAAAAATTCGCCAGTTCCAAATTTAGCCCACTAGAACTAATTAAATGTGTAATATCTCTTTTTATATTCTTTGAGATTTTAATCTATTAAATAAAGTTAGTTTTCTTGGTTTCAGTTCATTCCATGTTCTTTTAATATTACCAAAACAAAGACTTTGTACAGTTCTAATTATACAATTTAAATCCAACGTGGCGTCTAAAATGCTGGAATGAGTGACTTTTGTAAAAAGTGTAACTAGGTAGTAGTGGCCATATAGTTTTCTCCCCTTCCTTATTCCTTCTAAAGTATATCCCCAGATTTTATTGACAAACGAAGTAGATATACATTTCACTTCTAATAAAATATTGACTCTCATACAACTCACGTCGTGTTAAGCCTACTTATAGAGTCAGAACACGAGTGTGCATCGGAATCAAACACAGAAACGTGCCGGTCCGGTAATTCCGCGCTAATTCTGAAACAACTGATCCATCTCCCTATTGGAAATGTTCAGTCACTGCATTCACCAATTCAGTTCAATTTGCTCAAAGCTTTTGCATTATGTACGTCTATTTTGTGTGTAGACTTTTAACGAGGTTATTAGACTTATAATTTGTACTTGAGGTATACCTATTATACCAGTAAGTATTCATTAATATGGTACAGAAAACAATGTCAATGTTCTGGTACGCTGAGGAGGGGAGCACATTCCAATACCTAATGATAGGTACGTGATCATTATTTCGTCAATTCCTACTCAGAAATCCTAACGCACATAATTACATCTATTCGTTCAGGTTTAAAAGTTGATTAGACAGCTCATACATCAGAATTACAAGCATGATAAATGGATCGTTAAATTTATCATGCACAACAATATCGTAAACGGATGTTAAAATGAAATTGCACTCCACCCACGAGGTATCATCACTCTTAATAACGTTTTCTCGCTGACGTGAATTTCCATTTTTCTCTACCACAAGACATGACATTTATAACACTTTACATATTCACAATATGTTTGAAAACGACAGCGAGTGCTACACAAAGATTACACTTTCCAAAGCGTAGGTAAGTGCACTCGCATTTAAAGGCCAGAATATTGAATCACCGGACGAGGCGAGTCATAGAATAAGTTTACAGAAATAAAGCTTACTCGTAAGTATCTATGGTAATAGAAAAGCTACATAGTTCCTAAAATGGACCGCCGTTGTAGTTGAAAAGTTTTAAAATGGTGGCAATGCAACGTGAGCTGGCCTCTAAGCTCTTGATTTGGTCAGGAACGTGAGTAGTGGTTGAATGCAAACAGCACAAGACCAGTCCTTGTGACGAAATTTGGGAGAGGTTTACCAGTGGGCGACTAGATGGTGATGATGGTGACGTATGAATGTACCACTCTTTTACCAAGTATCGTTGACATTTGTACTAGGGTTAATAAATCTGTATTTCATGTAATATTTACGTTTGAAACTCTCTCTCGAATTCGTCCGAAATCACTTAGTATTTCGCATCGGTAATAACTCTGAACTCGTAACAGTGAAGTTTATTCGTTTTTTCTGTACACTTATTTTATGCACTAGCGGAGAGTGGACGTCAAATTGCACTTCGGTTTTAAAATCCACTTTCATTTTGTTATTGAGTTTACATGTTTTCGTTTAACAGGATGCTTTCTACTTGTGTTGTCCGTTAATGACCATGGTCATGAGTCGTGCATATTGCTTTTTGGATTAACACAAATTAATAACTTATTAATGTACTCTTCAAGGTACTGTCTACTATGTAGATTACGCTCGTGGTGCTCGTGTACTACACTACAATAGCCGTATTACTATACAAATGGATTTATTAAATAAATATTTTCAAAAACGTAGTAACCAATTAACGGATTATAAACTCTGACACTAGCCATATACGCTATTTTATTATTACTGAAGTTATTTTATAGAATACTACTATTTCAATTTTTAAATTAAACTTAGTATATTAACCACTTAAATGCTTTTCAACTCAGTCCGCTCCCAGCCGTCGTCCAGTGCGGTCGTGTGCCCTGGTACGCTCCTTACTGTGCGCCCGCTGTGTCCGTACGCCCGACAAGCCAGTCCGTTCGCTGTCGTCATAGTGTGCAGTCGTGTTTTGTGCGTGTATTGTTCATTGTGGCTGCTGTGTGCTGACCCGGTATCATTATTTTATTATTATTTTCTTTCTCTTTCTTATTGTCTTTTTCAAGACACTAAGGACCCTCAGGCATCGGCCGCAGTACCATTTACTGCCCTGAGGATTAGGTTAGGTAGGGAAATTTCTCAAGCTGCCTTTTTCAAGGCGGGTTGCCTCCCTGCGTATCGCTTGCAGTAGCAGTATACTGCCCAGGGAGCTAGGCGCCTTTCTCAAACCCGTCTTCTTTAAGGTGGTTAGTTTACAGCATGGCCTCTCTCCAAGCGGAGAGGGGCATTGCTGAGTTCCTGAGGAGCACCCGACCAGAAGTTTGGCAAGAATATCAGCGTTTCTTGGCGCAATCAACCCCCTCCGCGGTTAGAGATCCGCGTAAAAACTCCGCCGTTGCATCCACGAATGCTACGGTTATAACACCTGGTTCCAAAAAAGCAGCCCTTAAGTCTCCCGCGGTCTCAAAAACCGCGCCTCTTAAGTGTCCTGCGCCCGTTAAGTGTCCCGAGCCGCCTCAGGCTTCCGCGCCGAAGGTCATAAAACCGGTTTCGCTCGCCGCCGCATGCCCCGCCCCTCGCCCCACCGCATCACCCGACCCGCGTCCCATCGCGTCCCCCACCCCACGCTCCGTTGCATCATCCGTTACACCGCCTGCTGTGTCTACGTGCGCGCTCGTGCAATCTAGCCCTTCCGGTTCACCTTCCATCGAATTACTCGATATGGAGGTTGAAGATATAGTCTCCCAAGGTGACGGCTTCATTGAAGTCGTTTCCAAGGGGAAGAAACGTGCCGCCGCTTCCCGCGAAAAAGCTGCCGCTAAAGTCACGAAGGCTGACTCGGGCCCGCGACCGAGGCCAGCGTCGTCATCATCATCATGCTCTCCACGAGCCTCGCCCTCTCCGCGTCCACCCCGCCGGACGGACGGTCCACCCCCGCCACCACTGGTTATTCATGAAAAAGGTAGATGGAATACGATTTCCAGCTACCTAAACGAAAATCACATAAAGTTCGTCTCGGCGCGAAACATAGCCAACGGTATTCAGGTCAAAGTGGCCACTCCCACTGATCACCGCGCCTTCTCTCAATTTCTCCGAAAGGAGCGTATACAGTACCACACGTATACTCTCCAGGAGGGAGCGTGACCTCCGCGTTGTCATCCGCGGTATTCCTAAAGAGCTCGAGGTCGACCTTATTAAGGAAGATCTCATCGCGCAATGCATCCCGGCACTTGCAGTACACCGAATGTACAGCGCCAGAGGTAGGCTCCCTTACAATATGGTTCTCGCCATAGTGGAAAACACAAAAGAGGGTAAAGCGATTTTCAATCTAAAATCGGTTTGCCGTCTTTCGGGACTTCGATTTGAACCCCCACATAAGAGGGACATGCCCGGGCAATGTCACAATTGCCAACTTTATGGGCATTCGTCAAAAAACTGTTTTTCGCGCCCTCGCTGCGTGAAATGCACGAGCGATCACGCGACGGCCGATTGCCCTCGTCGTAAGGATACCGCGACCGAACCACCGTCGTGTATCAACTGTAGACAAATGGGCCACACGGCCAACTACAGAGGATGCCCGGTGGCACCCAAGCCCAATAAGCGTGTCGCACGCCAAAACAATATTAGGGCTCCCCCGACCGAAACCTTCATCGCGGCGCCGTTACCCGTCACTAACGCGTGGCCCCTCCCCGGCGGCAACACTCAAGTTTCAGTAGGGCAACCAATAACTCGCATCCTCCCTGCTCAGTCGGCGTCTTGCGCTCCTTCCGCCCCACCGGCTTACCGTGCTCCCGGTCCACAGAGGCCCGCGAACTCCTCCGTCGTTCAGGACGATAACGCTGCACTCCTGCACGTTTTCGATACCATCTCAACGGAGCGTCTCGATGAATTTTTCGATTCATATCGCGTCGCTGGAGACAAAGGCACTCGTGCTAAACTCTTTCTTGCGTACCGCGACGTCTGGCATGCATTTTCTTACGGGTTAGACGACTCTACTATCCCCACCAGCGCATCCGCTTGCGTGCCCCACATAAAATAATTAACTATGGGTAGTACACCACAAAGGATTAGGCCCCGTTCCCTGACCGTTGGATTTTTCAACGCCAACGGTATCTACAATCAACGCGATCAAATTGCTGACTTCTTACGAAGTCATCAAGTTGATATTTTTTTAGTGCAGGAAACTTTCCTGAAGCCCTCGACACGTGATCCTAGGATTGCGAATTACGTCATGGTTAGGAACGACAGACTCACCTCCCGCGGGGGTGGGACTGCCATTTACTACAGGAGAGTCTTGCACTGCGTCCCTCTCGATCCCCCCACTCTTGTTAATATCGAAGCATCAGTGTGCCGCATCGCACTGACGGGACACGCGCCCATCGTCATCGCGTCCGTCTATCTTCCACCTGACAAGCCCGTATTGAGAAGCGACGTCGAGGCGCTTCTTGGTATGGGAGGCACTGTTATTCTGGCAGGTGACCTCAATTGTAAGCATGCGAGGTGGAACTGTGTCGCCACAACCCCGAACGGTAGACGTCTCGACAATCTGATAGACGATTTAGAGTTCGATATCATCGCCCCTCTTAGTCCGACTCACTATCCGGTCAATGTCGCTCATCGACCGGATATTTTAGATATGGCCCTCCTTAAGAATGTGACACTGCGCTTGCATTCTTTGGAGGTGCATTCCGAACTAGACTCGGATCACCGACCGGTAATCATGCAGTTAGGTCCCCCGCCTTCAGCGGAACCCATTATGAAAACCGTCGTCGATTGGCACGTCCTAGGCGCTAGCCTGGCAGATGCCACTCCTCCGTCTCTTCCTGCAGGCCCGGATTTACTTCTTCCGTCCCCTCAGGACACCATTGAAGCGCTTAACGCCTTCTCGTCTGACATCAAGTCCCGTGTAGATAGGGCATCAAGACAGGTTGAAGCTGACGCTTTCCTTCGTTTTAAGCTGCCTGATGATATTAGGGAGCTCATGCGAGCCAAAAATGCCTCGATCCGGGCCTACGACTCTTATCCTACCGTAGCAAACCGGTTTCGTATGCGAGCTTTGCAGCGTGATGTGAAGCGTCGTATTGCGGAGCATCGGAATGTGAGGTGGGGTTCTTTCTTGGAAGGAATCAAACCATCTCACTTAGCTTATTGGCAGCTAGCTCGAACTCTAAAATCCGATTCAACGTCCACATTACCTCCTCTCAACTACCCCGATGGTAGTCGCGTTGCTTTCGATGACGATGAAAAGGCCGAGTTGCTGGCCGACACACTGGAAGATCAGTGTACGCTCAGCGCTCATTCCGCGGACCCCGCTCATGTCGAAATGGTGGACAGGGAAGTCGAACGCAGAGCGTCCCTGCCACCTACGGTCGCGTTACCCCCCGTTACGTCTGACGAAGTCAAAGACCTCATCAAGTTTTCGAAGTCGCGTAAGGCACCCGGCTCCGACGGCATCTCGAACAGAGTACTCAAACTCTTCCCCGCCCAACTAATCTGCTTCTTAGTTACCATCTTTAATGCCGCTATGACACACTGCATCTTTCCCGACACGTGGAAAGAAGCAGATGTTATCGGTATACCTAAGATCGGTAAACCCCGTGATGACCCGCGTAGTTATCGACCCATCAGTCTTCTTCAGTCCCTAGGCAAATTGTATGAGCGCGTGCTGTACAAACGTCTCTGGGACTTTGTCTCGTCCGAAAATCTCTTACCTGACGAACAATTTGGATTCCGCGCCAGACATTCGTGTACCAATCAAGTGCACCGCCTCACGGAGCACATCCTCTCCGGTCTGAATAGACCCGCTAGGCCCGTCTATACGGGCGCTCTCTTCTTCGATATCGCGAAAGCGTTCGACAGAGTCTGGCATAACGGTTTGCTTTACAAACTTTATGAATTGGGATTGCCAGATCGTCTCGTGCTCATCATCCGAGACTACCTGTCGAATCGTTCGTTTCGGTATCGATTAGAGGGCGTTCGCTCCTCGTCTCGTCCTATTAACGCCGGCGTCCCTCAGGGCTCCGTGCTAGCCCCTCTTCTCTTTAGCTTATTTACGAGCGATATTCCTCGTACGTTACCCACCTCTCTCGCTCTGTTTGCCGATGACACTGCCGTGTTCTATTCAGATAGAAACAAGGTATTCATCGCCGAACAACTTCAGGCAGCTGCCACAGCGTTAGGTCATTGGTTCCGGAAGTGGCGTATTGAGGTTAACCCCGAGAAAAGTACGGCTGTACTCTTTCAGAGGGGTTCCTCAAGACGTCTCCCGGCGGTGGACTCCCATCGTCGTACTCTCCGGAGGAATGAGATCCCTCCGATTACTCTCTTCGGACATACCATCCCTTGGGTTAAACAGGTGAAATACCTGGGTATTATCTTCGATAGTGCTATGACCTTTCGTCAGCACATTAAAACCGTCCGCAATCGCGCCGCGTTCATCCTCGGCAGACTCAACCCCATGATCTGCAAGCGTAGTAAGCTGTCACTTCGTAATAAGTTGACACTTTACAAAACGTGCGTTAGGCCCATTATGACATATGGTAGTGCCGCGTTTGCTCACGCGGCTCGCACTCATATCAACTCCCTTCAGATCTTGCAGAATAGATTTCTGCGTAAAGCCGTCGGCGCTCCGTGGTATATGCGTAACGTCGATCTTCATGATGATTTTGATCTCGTCCCTATCACACAATTTTTGAAGGAAACTTCCGAGCGTTACTTCAAAAAAGCAGAGGACCATTCCAACCCTCTCATCGTAGCCGCCGCCGACTACGAACCCGATCCCGCGCACGCCGAGAAATGGTGCCGTCGTCGTCCGCGGCACGTCCTCACGGACCCTCCCGATAAGTTATCGGCGCAGCTCGCTGTCAGCGCTAGCGCTAACAGCTCGAGACGACGCGTTGGCTATCTCGTTCGCCGCCGTCGAACTCGACGCAGAGTTCGGCGTTCTACTTGAACCATCATCATCATCAATTAATCCTCTTTGTCATGTTTAATTCTTACTTGTTATGTTTTATTCTCGCCTACCCTCTGAGTTTCTTGCTGGTTCTTCTCAGTTGGGTCGCGTTCCGAACCAGTAGTAAATTCATGATGCGCTAATAAGTTGGTTTCGGGCAACTGTTAGTATTCCCATCCTATGCTATACTCAGCCGAGCCCCTCTTGAGCTCGCACCCCATCATGGTGAAGCTGTAAAGGCCCCCAAGGGCCAACAGCGATTCCTCCATCAAAAAAAAAAAAAAAAAAAAGCTTTTCAACTATCGTTCATTTACATTTAGAGACAAAACAGACTGAAAAGATAATGTATATTTATAAATGATCGCGAAGTCGTGCAGTATGTATCGGTATTCGGCACGCCAGTGTCCCGGGAGACCGCCGGAGACCTCGCTGATCAACACCTACTTAGACGCACAAAAGTTTCACCATCTGTTATTCTTTCGTATTTTTTTACAGACAAATTTTGTAGGTTCAACATGGCGGTTTGATTTCATATAACTCGCTGAAGATAAAAGTGGTATATGTAAAAGTCTTGAATAACAACTAATTGAATCACATTTGGAATGTTAGATATTTTCATTTAATGTTTTTGGTATAAAATACTCTCAGAAGAAATTCACAACATAATTCCTAACACATAAAAATTTTGTGCTTTTAAAGTAAATACAGCACTAATAAAACACATTAAGTTTATAGTGCACACGTTTAAATTTATTTCAGTCGAGAGACGCAATGTAAAATATCAGTAGTTTCAATAATTAATTAATTTATGCGGTGGTTTTGTAATCAAAGATAATTTTCAACCACATTTCGAACTGAAACACTGATGAATTCTGTTTTTATCGAACGCGAATGTTTTCTTTCAATATGTAAATTTAATTATGTTCGTAAACACAAAGCTCCTAAAAGGTTGGAGTTGTGGATAGGATACCTTTGTTTAGGTTAATCTAATCAATTGCCTAAAATACTCTCGTGTTTTTCGGGTTTAGTTTTCGAATTTATTGCTTCAACAATTTATATTTTAAAAGGAAGGTTTCATGCGTGATATAGTGTTAAGTCTATTCGTACAATAAGCCAATGTAATATTTTGAAAATATATTGAATATTTACTGAATTTAAATTAAATAGTGATAATTAATTATACCTACCTGTTCTTCTTGTGTACTCGAAACATCGTTTGTATCTTATGATGATTATTAAAATTATCAAAATTTAAAGGGAGGTTTTAAAATAGTAAGTATTGTAGTTAATTATGAAAAAAGACTTACAACAACTGATGAGATACAACAACTATCCAGCAAGTCTAGTAAGTAACTAATTGTAAAATCAATGCAATTCAACAAATTATACATATATCAAATTGCAATTCATCGAAACGAATTTACAAATGTTACCATTAAAATGTCTAAATCCTAAACAGTAGCAGAGTTTCGAGTCAGTTGTTTGAATTAATACGAAGCCATTTGATTATAAATTGGATTTGCTAATGTTTGCACGTATAATGGAGCTAACGAAGTGCTGTCTCTACTCACTTCTGTATAGAATTTCATGAAGCAAATTTCATTTTCAGTCTTCATACTTTTTATTAATTGTACATTACATTTTTAGATTTCTACTATGGCAACCCATTACTGTCCACTGCTGGGCTCGTTAGGAGATTAGGCGTAGTCCACCACGCTTGCCCAATGCGGATTGGAGACTTCACATATCTTCTTAGAAATTATAAAATCAGGTTTCCTCACGATGTTTTCCTTCCGTTTTTACCCAAGTAGTGTTGTGAAAAACGGAAAACACACAAATCATTTTCACATTAAGATTTAGAGGTACAAGTCGACCGGTTTTGATCCCGCTAGCTCCCGGATGAAAAACAAGCGCTTCAAACACTCGGCCACCACGACTTTTTATTAAGTTTTATTAAGATAATAATATACTCAATACTCAGCTACTTTATAACTTACTAAATAAACCTAAAACAAATACTAGAAGCTAACAATTCACAGGTGTAATAAAGAAAAACTTTTACTATTGTTTTCGTTCTTGTCATCAATCTCGAAAAGTTAAATCGAAAATTGTTACATCGTCAAAGAAAGCAGCTTTGAAACACAAATACCTTTTTAATTTCCTGTTTATCACAACTCTTATTACTTGTCAACGCTTGAAACAAAAAATAAATTATTCATAGGATGTGTGCATTTGACGTAATTTATCTCGGCTGATGCAAAAGTGAAGAAAGTCGATTCCAAAACTTTATTTTCTTTCCACGCAGAAGATACACGTCAAATTGTGTCTTAAAGAAGGGATAATTAAATGTATTTTGTGAAAATCTTAGAGTCAGCATTAGCAGCAGAAATATCGGTATACTAATTTTATTGTTTATCCGAAACTTGCCCTAAAGAAAACGTCAAAAAACATGTACAAAACTTTACCATACTTTTCTAAAGTTAAATACAACAACTTGTGCTCTTAACAAATACTAGTTTAAATAAACTGTTACAATTTAGTTTGCACATCTTAGCTCTTGTTTTTCATTATCCTCTCCAATGTAATAAAAATGTTGTTCCTTCCTTCTGCCCCAATTCCATAACTAGGCCATTCGGTTAACTGTAAGTTTATATTATACGAGGGTTAAGAAGGAACAATATAATAATATTATGTATTCCTGATTTGATGCACATAATTTTAAGTATTGTAAAACTATACTAGCAGCTTTATGACGAAAAGTGTTAAGTAATTCCATGTGATAAATAATTTACCATTAAAGTCTGCTAAATCTCCTAAACAACACAATATCCTATAAAAAATATCAGTGTTGTAGTATAAAATATAACTGATAAAGTGAAACGTAAAATAGAGTTTAAAAGCGTGCCTAGTTCATTGACAAGTTCCAGTCAAGTACTTTTAGTAAAAATAGTAATCCACTAAGACAAACTTAATTTACTGAAAATAAATTCTAAAAATAAAGTTTCTCAAATATGCAATACAAGTTTTGCATTGTGTAAGTCAATGACCGATATCAAACTAAATTTAGTAGAAGGCGCCTCCGAGAAACAGAAAATAAACAATTTTATGTTTCGTATATGTGTTTACGTAGAAAACGGATGAGGGAGAAAAGCGAGAACGCATACATCTTTACCAATGAGGCAGACTACATAGATATGTCTGAGCCAATGTATCTATTGATTGCATTTCGAATGGAGCCGCCATTGTGGTGGTATTCTTAAAGGACCAATAGTTCGGGAATGTGGTCACTGTATTGTGTACAGATGTAGCTATCATTGTAGCTGGTTACAATGTGACGAATTGTAGTACTGTTTGGTTATATTTAATGTCGACAGGAGTAGTTTTTATTGCCACGCAGGGAGACGAGGTAACGGTTCAAACGGTTACCGTTTTTAGTAGTACTATTTAGATTTACTACTATTTGACTACTTATTATGTATGTAGGTACTATCTACCTAGTTACTATTATAGTTATTTTAATATTATCTATTTTATTATACAAAGCAGTATACAAAGCAAGACATAGGTAATTAGGTTTCAAACTTGAGTAACGTCTGGCAGACACTAACTTTTATTACAGGAATTAGTTCGTCCAATTTATTAAAAATAAATTACAAAAGAAACGAAAAGGATCATTCATCAATTATATCAAATTAATGTCACTTAATTTGTCTTAAAACTCAGAACTGGAACAAACCATTTAAATCACGAATCGCACAACAATTACTCTAAATTACGTTCAAATCACATAACGACAATTTCCTTTCATTGCTCCACAAACGCGTTCAAATCAGGAGTTGACACGGGTGTGGCTATACAGCCTTCTCCCTTAGGTCGACATCATAAGAACGCTTTTAAGAGGATAAATAAATGTTTTCATAGGGCTTCCAAGGGCGGGGCAGGACAGACGGATTTAATCAAATTGCCGATCAAATCTACACAAGATTTATAACCGTTCGTATTATTCATTCTGTATCTAATGCATTTGTGGATAAATTGACTAATTTGTTTCTCCTTTTCAGCTGTACATTCGAGACAGTATATCTGGCAGTTTATCGTGTTATTATTCAGCGGGAACAGAGTAAACAGTTTTGGTTGAAGTACTAGTAATTTTGCAAGAATATATTGGTTGCAGTAAGTATTGTTTTTAAAGTAAGTGGATATACCTACATATGGGACATTTCACGCGAAGCGGACAACGAAAAATATGTCAGGTCGTGGATTTTGATGAATGTTGGGTATTGGGTAATAATTATTGGGCGAATTTGATGATTTTTTAAGATCGCATAAAATAAAAAACAGACCAAAAAAATCAAAAATAAAAATGCAGATTTTTTTTAACTTCTATTGAAGTACAAAACTTCCAATTTTCATCAAAATCCACAACCCGACATATTTTTCGTTGCCCGTTTCACGTGAAATGACTCATATGTGGAATAGTAGAAAAGTTAAGGACTTGTATTTGTGCATAATTTTAACTATCGTTTTTTTTTTACTTTTGTTTGTTTCACTGCTTCATATTTGGACCTATCACTCAAAACATAAAATCAAATAACATAAAATGAAATAGGCTTTTATAGTAAGTAATATTAAATTTAAAAAGTTATATAGCAGATGTTTGAAAGTGATCGGTGCGGTCGTGAAGTTCTAAAGTGTATGCACTATATCGGTTAATGGATCGTCCACAAACTATCGGGCACTTCAATCGTTGTTTGATGGGTTTCCGAACTTAGTTCAACGCTAATTGATGGCTAATTTTGGATGCCAAGAAAAAGGATTGGGGCGAAATTCGCTCTACGAAGTTCAGACGAAATTCATTTTAGTAAGTGGCACTGAGTTTCAGTTAAAAATTGTTTTCCGTCTCATTTCCTAGAAGACATATAATGAAATATGTTTACATTTAATGAGGTCCATAATTAGATGAATATTTTACGATAATAACTTAAGTCAAACGACTTTTTGTGAATATTAAAAAGCCTGCTCATTATAAATATTTATTGCGAATGTACAGTATTTATTCGTATCGCTCTGTTGGTGCATCATTTTTTATTTATATTTCAAGGATTTATTATACTTACGTAGCATATTAAAGCATACATCTTAAATTTTATTATATCCTAAAATCTATTAGCTATTAGATGTTCACAACATTCATAACAATCTGTTCTTTAATATCCTGTAACAACCCATTACTGCCCACTGCTGGGCTACTCAATTTAGTTCAATTTTCAAATACTGATTTTTAGAAGGAAATTGAAAACAATTAAATTGATGAAATAATTAATGTAGGTAAAACAAATAGTTCAAACAAAACCTATTAAATTTGCTATAGTTTTCATCAACATTCAGGTAAAAATACTCAAGTAAGGTAAACCGACTGTAAATCATGATTGTACCTTTCTCCTTTTCTTGTAAATAGTTTTATGCCTAAATACTATCACGAGGAAACTTACAAAACTCTTATATTATTGTGTTATTCGCTTTCTCTCTATGAAAGGCGAACTCTGTAACTCAGCGGGAGTTAAGTGCATGCAGCTTACTCGAACATAAGTAATCCTTGTTAACTTGCTCAATGAAATTCTTAAGGAATGTTTCTTATGACTCTTTGGAGGAAATGGGCGGATAAAATCTTTTTGCTGTTAGTTTTGCGGTTCATTTGCAGTAATAGTAAAGCTATTTATTGTTATTTTCAAATTATTAACTACGAGCAGACCCGCGCAACTTCGTCCGCGTCACAAAGGGAAAAAATATATCTCGATTAATGAACTTTCCAACACTGAAATAATTTTTGAAATCGGACCAGTAGTTTCCAATCGAGACCAACTAACATGCAATCAAATCTTTCCTCTTTAAAATATTAGTATAAATTTTGTACCGTAGGCGTCACTTATATTGGTTTTATCCAGGAAAATGCTCTTTACATTCTACTCTGAAGAATAAATAAAACCTTCTTTGAAGGACAAGTTCAGCAACCTGAAACACTGAGAAAGGGTTCCAGATAAAATAGATTAAAACCCGCCGCCTCGTTGACTTGGAGTGTCATAATAAAATAATGTGGGAATGAATTCTAGACGAATGATTTTTTGAACGAACCTTTGAGCAAAATAAAATTAACATTTAATAAAATTACACATAATTTAATTCATTAATTGCTCCCCGGCGATAAAAATGTGTAATCAAACTTCGGACTTGCAATATTTACTCTCATTTCATTCATAACGAATCATTTATTTCTGCTTCTCGTAGCGTATTTTCTACGAGTGAGATAAATTCTTGGATACAAGTTTTCCTTTCAAAAACTCCGGAGAGAATACGAAATTGCCGACTCATTCTGATAAAGCTTGAGGCTGTTTGTTCAGAATCACTAAGGCAATCTGACTTTTGACGATCTCTCTAAATTGTAACATATCTATGATGTTTCAATACGTCTCAATAAAAAACCAAATGTTAAGTCCGCCGACCAAGAGAGCCGGTGGACGTATCGCCGGCGGCTGCCGGGGGCGGCGCGACGGGAAAGTGTGCCGAAAGCGTAACGCGTCGCGTCGTCCCTCAAACCCCCGTGCTGGGTTCGGACGCTGAGTGTGAGCGGTTGGAGGTTTTAGTGCGGCTCAACTCCCACCCCGTGATTTGCTTCAATTGAAAAAAAAACAAAAAAAGCCTCCGATAAAGATTTCGCCGCTTCTTTCGGTTTTCTGCCAGATTGTGGCAGTCGTGGACTTACATATAAATAGGTAACCAATACTGATCGTACCTACTGTAAATAACAAAACTACTACAAATTACAAGCGCTGTGATTTTTATTTTATTTTTGATAAATACAATATAAGTTCTATAAAAGAAATATAACGACATTATTAAAAGTCAGTCCATATTTCAAATAGATACATTAACTCGCGAATCATGTATGTGACACGAAGAATTGTGATGTAGGTTTATAGTAGGCTGAAACTTGACGAAGGTACCAACAAACGTAGTCCATACATTACAACATAACGACACTTTATGTAGCGTGAGTGTTAATGTCTGCGAAAGTCCATCCATATGCCTTCATAGCAACATTAATTCAGGGCAAAACACGCTCTATTATTGTCGTAGTAAAGAGCATAATGGTGTGAAGTTGAATTAAAAGAGTCGTCGCGTTGCGTTCCTGACCGTACGCAGCACGCATATATTTATCATTCTGTAACCGAGTGTCGGGCGTTACAGCTGAAAAGATTAATATTTGAATCTCACAAAGAGACCCTGCGTATATTTTACGTCGGCTTTTTGTGGAATGACAAGATATTTGTAGACTAATGGCGTTGGGCGCGACGCCTTTTTAACGCAATTTAATAAGCTTCGCGGAGTAGTGTCATTAATTAAAATCATACTAGGTGGTTTTTCGGTGTTGATTAATTGGAACTAGCAATAGCATTAATAGAACTGATCTTTTAGTTTTTATTGTTAGTTAATAATATTTATGTAGAGGTTATGTTTAAATTGTTAGCGCTTTATTTTAGCACAAAGAGGTTCGATCTTTAAACGACTTGATGGTTTTAGTGATTTTACATTAAATAGTGGTAATGCAAGATGCCAATAGGTACATTTCGAAATGATTCAATAAAATAAGTAGGTTCTTTAAAATACCCATCTATTAGCGACAGTTTATTCTATGTTATTTTACATTTTTACGAACACTTACAGCTTACTGTTTTATCTATTCGCTGTCTGTCTATTGTTGGAACGAAGTTCCTTATCGCGCGTTATCGAAAGAGGGCTAGACGGAAATTCTTATGAAAAAGTTGTCACGACACTTTTTTGTTTTAGATGATTATCACTAGATGGCGCTGTGATTAAAATCCTTTAAAACAATTCCTTATTTTGTTTTATATGAGTAATGCTAGATGGCGCTGTGATCAAAATAATTTAAAAAACAATTCCTTATTTTGTTTTATATGATTAATGCTAGATGGCGCTGTGATAAAAAATCTGATTTTCAATTTATATTATTGTCGAGAGACAATTTTTCTACCCATGCAGACTAAGTTCCGCAAGTCAATAATAGTAGTTATCATTGATTTGCGGAACTTCTAGATTCTACCAAAACATTGTTATAAAATAAACCTAAATGTTCCACAAAAACGTTGTTGAATTTATGAGGAATATCCTCTTTTCAAATAAAATAAAAAGCCAAACGGTGTTCTTTTAATTTCCTGTTACTTTTAACGTCAGTAAAGCTTTTCCCTTTTGCCACGTGTAAAGAATTAAGAGTGGATTTCCTTGACAATAAATTGAAATAAAGATAAACATGTATGACTTATAAAGACAATTCGAAATCACTCATCATCATATTTTGTCTTTTCCATTACTTATTAGTGTCTGTACCGTCGATGTAGTTTTCTTTGATGATTGTGGGGAACTTGTGATTATTGAAATAATCTTCTTATACATAAAAATGAATTGCTGTTCGTTAGTCCCTCTAAAACTCGAGAACGACCGAACAGATTTGGCTAATTTTCGTCTTGAAATATTCGTAAAAGACCAGGGAAGGTAAACGGTGAGAAAATTTCCTTATGTGACGCAGACAAAGTTGCGCGGGCCAGCTAGTCTATAATTTAAAAATGAATCGTAAAATGTGTTGGTAAGCGCATAAATCAATAACGCCTGAACCTATTTGGCTAATCCTTTATTTTTAGATCTTATTTTATGTTCATTGATGTTCTAGGGTGGTTTTTTTGACAAAAAATCTGAATGATTAACATTTAATTGAAAGCTACGCATACGAAGTTGTGCGGCCCAGCTAGTTTAAAATAAATTTAAATAGTCTAACCCTGCTGGAAAATTATTGTATTTGTCGAATAACCTTCCAAGATTGCTAGTCTTTCACAAGTTGAATGCTCAACCGTGATTCGTACGCAATCAAAAAGATTAGGACAGCGTACTTTTTCGGCCTTTTCGTAAATATATTTGCGCGATATCTTTAGTCCTGAATTCACTGGTTATACAGTGTGTAAAAAATCATGTGAACCGTACACGATAAGTACTTATCCCAACATGCAGTGAGCTCTACTCAGGTGACCTGGGCCCAGCAGTGGGAAGTGTGCCTTGTTACATCACCTATACGTATTAAAATTACATTAGGTACTGAAATTGAATATGCTAGCTATATGTTTATAAGTAGTTCGATACCAAACGATGAAAAATTTCACAACAACACGGCTAACAAAAAAAAATGTGGCATACACTTCATTTTAAAATTGTGTAACCGCACTAAGACTTTCTGCCCCTCACACTCAGCGTCTGAATCACTTAGGATAGAAGCTACCACGTGAATATGAGGGACAGCATTATGCGATACACACCACGGCATTCTTCACCATCGCCTCTCTGTTTTTGGTTTTATTAATAGGTATATTTTACATTTCTTTAAACGCTAAATAAACCACAAAAAAAATCAAACTGAAAGCAACCCTATGAATACTTCACTTAGTCCCACGATTTAACGTGGTGAATAATAAATAAATTGAGGTGTCGCCGCGTCGCGCCGCGGCTCTCTGCGTATCACAGAATCATTTTACGTACAGAAGCAAAGCCTAAGTTGTCACTGTTTTAAGAGGTACCATTGACACAAGGATCTACAAACCTGACTTATAACTTCATTTTCGACATAGGCATAGACATACTTTTACAAACAATTCCATATACACAACCACAACCAGATACCTATTCATATATGCTTGGATATTAGCATAGATTAATAGAATCAATGCTAACATCCAGCGCTTTCAATCTCTAGTTTCTAGAACATGATTTGACACATGCTCTCCTGCTCATTTGGAACAACTTTTTTTGTGTTGGTGGAAATTGCTGGATTCCAACGCGCCCAGCTTGTGAAAGTTAAACCGCACTAAAACCTCCAACGGCGCACACTCAGCATCCGAACCCTGGCTGAAGCCAGACCAAGCACGAGGTTATGCTGGCACGACGCGTTATGCACTACCGCATTTTTTACCGTGGTGCCACTTACGTGTCAGTTAATCGTGTTTGTTAATGATTTGTATACAGCTTTATTTCTGCATAGTTATGCCTTACGTTTCGTGTGAAAATTGTTTAAACAGTATATCAACATTATACAGCAGTTGTGCTCAATTTATTTAGACACATAATTAGAATTTCGCTGGTTATGTGATTTTAGGAATTTATACATATTAAATTATATCATTTTTTGAAGTGCTGTTAAAATATGTTATCGAGGTTAATTTGTCCTGAATTCGGTAAGCATATTTTTTTAGGATTAGGATATATTTATCAATCTCAGATATTAATATTATAAGAAAAAAGTAGGTCTATTGTAGCAATCAAAAATAACGTACTTTAAATAACAGTACCAAAATGTGTCATGTTTTCGCAAAATTATCACCGAATTTATTTTGTAGATATAATATTAATTGTGAATGAACAATTAAGGAAAATAACCAAGTCCAAATCTCAACTGAAATTACAGTTCTAGCTTAAATTATATTCCTTTAAGTTTCCGTTAAGCTCTGACAGGTGTCTGTAAGAGTAGTAGCTCGACGTCAGCTGAACTGAAGCTTAACCTCAAACATGTAAGCCGTTATAATTCTATAACCGTACATAATACATTTCACTTCACTAATACATGAAGGATTGAAGTCAACAAAACGAGTACACTGATCGATGTCCTTATTAAATTAATAATACTATATTTAAATTTTCCTAGAGATTTTGAGACTTTTACACTTTCTTTCGAGACTTTCACACTAAAAAATCGTTAAACAGTCTCGAGTGCGTGAGAAAGATAACACTGTATCTCTGTCTTACTCACACACTTTTTTATAATATTCTCGTGACAATAATATTAAGAGTAAACATTTAATAAATAGGGAAATAGTAAATAACGGACGCGACTTTAACTTCATTTACCTATTTATGAAAAGTTTATAAAATTGAATTATTTTAGATAGATTAGAATTTTGGTTAGACTTTTAAATTAATTAGATGTTTCAACTATTGAACAATTTCATTAAGTCAATCACTTGGGGCGACGCGACGGGAAAGAGTGCTGATGGCGTAACGCGTCGCGTCGTCCCTCATAACCCCGTGCTGGGTTTTGGCCTCAGCCGGGGTTCGGACGCTGAGTGTGAGCGGTTGGAGGTTTTAGTGCGGTTAAACTCCCACATACGGTGATTTCCTCCAACTAAAAAAAAAAAAGTCAATCACTTATAAATAAAAACGGGAAACATTCAACTTTACCTCCTTTTAGCTTGTCAGTCAATAAGACGTTGAGTGAGTCAACCAGTAAAAACCAATATTAAGCCTAACAGACCGAAATACAGGCTTCTTGTCCACTGCGTTCCCTAAGGATTATAATCCAATATTCTTTGTTTTTCTTTTCTTCCTTGTCACACTGTGTTGACCTTTAATCTAAGCGTACGAAACACTGACCCATTTGTTTGTTCCCAAAGTTTTCATATTATTAAGATACTTGGAAAAACGGTTCATCAAAAAGATAACAGCTTGTCTGATGTTTCTAGGAAGAATAAATTATTTTAAAACCTAACTGGAGCATTCTTAGAACCGTGATGGGCACTTTTAGGATTTTGTCGGAAAAGAGGATTTGTGTTAATCTTTTTCAAGTTTTTGTTTTCGAATTCAACAATAGATGTTTGAAAATACTTTTTTCTGCAAAATAAAATTCCTCTTAATAATGGTATACATGTATTGCTGTAGTAGTAGTGCTGTAGTACCTACATGATGTTTTAATTAATTGAGTCTACTCTCCACCTGATGGTATCTACATGGCTACCGTCGTTCACGAATCTTCAAAGATTGTCAGGATTACTCAGGATACAGAGGGCTCTCACTCGCCTGCTATACAAAACTGTTCTTAAACCCTGTTTTAATTGTGATGTAGACGAGCAGTCGAAGTCTTTCGAACGGGAGGTCGCGGGTTCAAATCCGGCCGGCTTGTACCTCTAAATCTAAATATGAAAAAGATTTATGTGCTATTTTTCACAACACCACTGGCTAAAGATCGTGAAGGAAACCATCGTGAGGAAACCTGCATGTCGGAAAAGGATTCTAAAAATCCTTTGAAGATATGTGAACTCCCCAATCCGCACTGGGTAAGAGTGGTGGACTATGCCTAATCCCTCTTCTGAGGAGACCTGAGCCCAACAGTGGGCAGTAATGGGAGACGAGCAGAACCAATGGGCCACCTGATCGTTGGTGATTACCGTTGCTCACGGACACTTAAGGGCCGCTGCCTACCTACATTTAAGGGTTTAAATATATTGTGAAACTGTTTTAGTCAACAATATTCCAAAGATTAAATCTTTGCGAAATATCCAAAGCATAGATTAATGGAAGCTCCCCTCTGTAACTCGAACCGACCTCGTGATTACCGCTTCATAAGAGCATCCACTTAATATCGTGCAGCGCTCAGACGAAAATAACCATCATTATTAATGCCCAGTAATTAATATTTTACTAGCACAGACTCATTATAACATTATTGTTTACCAATAACTGGATCCAGTTTTATTTATGTGAAATTTTACTGCCTATCTGTTGGAAAGTTGTTTTGAGATGAGGACTAATTTTTACGGTTTATATTTCAGAACCCTTTTCACTATAAGTAGAAGAAATGCAAGTTCCAGCTTTGGGGAGAATATATTAGAAAACAAGGTAAGTGACACTTCACTCATTATTTCTCATGTTTACATCAAATATGGCATCTTTCAACACCTGTCAACACCTATGCGCAATCACTTAACACAAGATTCTCTTTAAATGCATGGAATTATTACTTCTGGAATCAACATGGTGAACAACAAACTGAAGCATTCGAAGCTTTGTATGTGTGTGAAAAATGTCTATTTGTTGAAAACTGGGAGATGTCATGTTTTTAAATTTCCCCAAAAATCGGGGACTTCCCGTTTAAATCGTAGAATGCAGACTTTTTCGTGGTAATGGATCTATGATTCGACAAATTCTTAATTATTTCTCTAATATTAATCACATGTTCATGAAAAAAAAACGTATAATTATTTAACTTATAAAAAATACAATGAAATCAAAACATTCATCCAACAAAGAAATTATCTTTACGACATTATATACAAAACGAAAGTTAAACTGGCCACATGACTGTTATGTCGGTCCATTAAAAATTTGAAAATTTTAGGGTTAGAAAATTCGGAAGCAACAGCAATTGGCTAGTTTACTAAATTTTAAAATTGGTTGATAATACAGCTTAGGTATTGTTTATTATTTCGAAACACCTATATTTTTGGAAAAAAAAATGGTGATATTAGAATTAATAATCAATAACTGCATTTATTTTCATTATCACGTGAAAACTAATAAATGAAGATTTAACAAAACGGTAGCAAAAATGAGGGATTTCAAAAGATTAGTTGGTAACCCTTTGAAATTTTAATTACGTCAAAGTTACGATATGTCAAATGTCAGTTGAAAATATGTCATGTATGAAATACTGAAAAATGATTTTAAAACTTTATAAAGTGGCGATATTTTGAATGTTTGAATGTGTAAAGTGATTCCGTGACATTTATTTTGTGTTGATATGAATGGTTTCTGCAAATGTTTAAACGCAGGATGTCATAATACAACTTTGTCTCACCGTGTGTTTTATGTTAATACTGTCAAATAAATGTCAATGTCATCGACGCTTCATTGATGTGTATGTAAGCATGTACACGATTGGGCTTTTGGGCTAAAATTCACCAACTTTGTTCCCCATTATAACCTCAGGAACGTATCCTGAGGTTATAATTCTATGTTTAAATGTTATGAAATGGGAATTTTGTAACTACCTTTTAAGGTAATGTAACGGTAATGAAAAATTAACAACAATTTCCATCGTTTTACTTGTGATTGCCCCAAAGACTTCTATTACTATATAATTTAGGTATACCTACTACTGGTAAATGATGTTTTTAAAGTTATCCTCCATTTATTTCACGACAAATTTAACCTATATTCCCATGTCGATGCAATTCTACAGATACTACAAATATATTGAATTTCTCAGATATTTTATGTATGTATTCAAACGCCGGCGGTGACATTCGCATTGCTTGATGCGTATTCCGAGCACATTGCGGGGATCACGTCGCGCGGGATATATTTTGTTCACAGTTTTGATAAAGCGATTTAGTACCTGATTTGCGTTTATGAAAAGAATTTTCAGTTTTTAAGGAAGCCCACTAAATGGTTTCGTAACTCTATATTTTAAGTTTCGTTAATCTTCTCTGTGGTTTATTTAAATTATTAATAATGTTGAATAGGTATTCAATTAGATTATTATGTATTAAATCAACATTGAAATATAATTATAAGTCCGGAGTATGTGTTTAAATTTTAATTAAACTTTACACTTTAGGTGTTTGTTTAAATTATGGTATTAAAATACTTGTTGAATTTATAAATTATTTTGTGTAATGTAAGTTTAAATAACTATCAACACCTCAGGAAGATTTTCAATCAATAATAAAAATCAGTAAATATTTATGTATGTAATCTCGATAAATAATACAGGATAATACGCAAAATTAAAAACAACAATAAAAATAAATGAATTGAACCCAAACCAATATTGTATTTCAAATGGAATCGCGATGTCTAAAATTACAAAGAGAGTATATATTTCTACTTTCAGCCTGTCTAAACAAAATTTAAATCTTAATATTATCAAAAATTTTTTTTTAATAAATATTTTTGAATGGATAGAAACCACACTAAATTAAACAAGCAGGTATAGCTTAACGCATGGAATAATGTAAATGTGTAATTAATAAGGTCAAAATAAAATAGATAAAATGAGGGGCCTCAAACTCTATATAGGACCTATCCTTTTTCAACTATACTTTGAAAACAATTCTCAGTGGTATTTGTAGGCTATTTCTTCTGTCAAAAACTGACTGTTATTAGATATGTTGAATTCGCGATAATAGGAAGACTAATTTAAGATTACAACAGGTAAAATTTATTTTCTATATACAAGCTTTTAAGACCCTGTATATCATGTATCAGTAGAGTGCTAGCCAAGACAAGTAAAATGAGCCCAAACAAGACAGGTCTATCTTATTTAGTACAGGAGTTCCTATGACCACCTTCCGAATCCATCATCAGATCAGCGCCATTTTGATATTATCATATTATTGCATTGTCACGCGATATAAATCTGCGTGCAAAATTTCAGCTCAATCGGAAACCGGGAAGTTTGACAAATTAAGGTTGAAAAATTCCACCCGAACTTGCATAGTTACTTTCATGCATTTTCAACGGGTTCTTAACCACGATATTTAATTAATTGAGTTGTCTCGATATTTCAACGTTGTTGCAAACGTCATGATCACGAGAAGACTGGATACTGCGGGTCAATTTAAGAGCAAACAAATCTGTCTACCCTCTTTCTCGCTCGCTTTTGGGTAGTACCACTGGAACTCGAACTCACATCACAACACATCACACTCACTGTATCTACAAGACTCTCTGAGCATGAAAACCCGAAAGTATTATAGAAAACCGCGAGTGTCTGAATAAGTTTACATAGTTACATCCAGTTTATTAAGTTAAAGCTTGTAAAAAAAAATTAAATTGTCGTCAAAACAGTTGAAGCACCTGAGGTTAGGAACAATTCGGAATGAAATACGAATAGAATTAAAATAGCTAACAGCTTTGCCTGAATAGAAAACGAGCCAGTATTTGTGCCAAAAAGCAGAAATTATTTCCGCATTATCTTCAACTTCGTAAATATTTCATCAATTTCCGCGACGTCTATTTTCCATTTCGGAAAATAAAGAAATCAACTTTGTGTACCTTGTTCGTTTAATTTCTTAGAACGTTTATCTTCAAATTACATCCCTATTAAGCTTCTTTTAGTCGTATTAATGTTTTTTGTAATTTATTTTACGTGAATTCTCAGTAGCTAAGTATATACATTTTTATTTCTGAGGATGTTATTAACTGAAAATATATACCAACCGTCAGTAAAGTTGACAAGTCGAAGCTCGTAACTCTTCACATTTAGTTTGGTTTGGGTTTCAAATATGGTAATCAACTTCTGCTGAATGTAGACTTGTCAATAGGGCTCCTTACAATAACTGCTCCTGATTAAAATCAAGTGAATATCTGCTTAGATCTTTTCGAAATCCTCGTTCCATATCGAATCAAGGAATACAGTCTAGGTATTCTTAATCATTGAAGTAGCAGTGGGCGGGCCACATAGCACATACAACCGATGGCTGTTGGGGCACGAAGGTTCTGGAGTCGCGCCCGCGTCGTGTGGGACGACCACCTTGCAGGTGGACGGATGATCTTGTTAAGATCGCAGGAACACGCTGGATGCAGGCCGCTACCAACCGGTCGCATTGGAAATCTTTGGGGGAGGCCTTTGTCCAGCTGTGGACGTCTACAGGCTGATAATGATGATGATGATGATTCTTAATCCTAACATTATATTGAAAATTTTGATACCCCATAAAAAACATCAGGTCCTGTATCAAATGCCATGTAAATGAAACAGGTAAACAATAAAAATACTTTGACATCAGTATATGTGAGGTAGTGACATAGAATCTGATTTGGGCAATCAGCACGCACGCACAAACCGAGTGAATGTGACGGATTTGGTTCGTGTGCATGATTCCGTATCAGCACAACCTTGGAGACGTGAATCTTTATATTGTCATAGGGTGGAGTATTGTTATGTTGAGTGTACTATGAAACTATAACATTTTTGAGTTTAATATAAAATTAATAGTATTTTCAGAAGAACGTAGAAAGAAAAAAAAATTGAATATTGTTTGTTTGTAATCGAAATTTCAGTCCTAATATCCGTAAGTTTTTACAGTAATTAGGTACATATTTTAGAAAAATACTTATTATTATAGTTCACTTATTATTCCCGGCAGTACATTCAACTGGAGTGAAATTCTATTAATATTGAGAATTCATGCTTTTTAACTACTTAACTTCATTTAGTTGAGGTCAGAAATTTCAAATTAATTCCTGTTCTTCCATGAAAATAATTAGAGTAACATCTTGAAAATTCACTTGCGCTCACATTATGACTGCCAGCTATCTTGAACAAGAATACGACTCATAGTTCGTATTGTGCAGCAGACAATAAAAATAACGAGGACACATAACTATTAGGTTATATTACTCGCATACTGCTCACTGGAATATATTATACGAGTTATAAAACTAAATATTTCAACATGCGGGTCAAGTGGAGGATGCTCTGCTTCACTGCAAAAAGGAAGATACTTATTAAGCTAAAATGTAAAAAAATAATATCACAAATCTCTGAACTTATTTATCTTATTTTGTTTACATCTTCTAATATATAAAATTCTCGTGTCACGGTGTTCGAACTTGAACTCCTCCGAAACGGCTTGACCGATTTTGTTGAATTTTTTTGTGCTTATCCGGTATCTATGAGAATCGGCCAACATCTATTTTTCATCCCCCTAAATGTTAGGGGTAGTCCACCCCTAATTTTTTTTTTATTTTTTCGACGCAGACGAAGTTGCGTGGGGCAGCTAGTAATAATATAGAAAGACAAATGTATTACAAACAGTATTTCATACGTACAAGACAAAGCAAGTTTCTTACAAAACTTCATAAGAAATCACAATGATTAAAATTGAAATAGTATAATTTAAGTTAAATTCAGCTAAGCGGAAGATTGACCTTTTCAAGAATTGACATTTGACACATTTAACTAGAAATAAGAAATATTTTAGAGCAATAATAAAACCACTTGAAAATTAAACAGACCAATATTTAGAGAGCTGGAACTCTAAATCATTGAATAACGTTAACAGCAATGTAAATTAAACAAAACGAAATTTACACAATAAAATACACCTAGCATTAGCATATCTAAACACGAAATTATTTGAATTTGTTTACAATCCTGAAATAAATTAACCTAAAGCAATTATAGAATTGTAATAACAGTACGTAATCAGTTTATGTAGACAAAGCTTGCTGCTGATTGTGTACTAATTGCATGCTGACGGCAGCACACGGCCCTCGTACTAATCACAACATAATTTAATATGCATAGCTGACGAGGATTAAATCATTAATTTATGTTCAAGCCCAAAATGTTATGTACTACTTTTAATTCATAAGTGACATGATTTTATCCTCAGCTACCTGATCCGCGCAATTGGAAGCACTACTAAGGGTGGCAATCGTTGAATTACTTACCTTTACATTGTTGGACTTTTAGTACGGATCCCTGATTTATTATTGTTTTTTTAAATATAATATAGCCTTCTTTGATAAATGGACTATCCAACACTAAACTATATTTTCAAATCGGAATAGCGGTTCCTAAGATTAGCACGTACAAGCAAATAAATCTTCGGCTTTTTAGTGCTGATATTTTATTTATATAAAACTATATTTTATGAAATAAATGCACAGTTGAAGAAAAGCCAAATCGATTCAATGGAAACACGGATCTCTTTGTTATGTTCCAGAATTCGCGAAATCGGATAACCCATGCCAGGAACATTCTCGCCCTGGGGGTTCGATACTGAATGAGTATATGTGTAAGATAAGGATTAAAAATAAGAAGGAAAATATTTTTGAACTCTGTTTTTATCTATCATAATAATATATTTAACCATAGCTATCCATAAACGATATGATAAAATGCAGAGATCTGGTTGGAAAATCTATTACGTCAAGCACTTTCTTGAGTAGATATTGAATACTCGTAGCTACTAATTTTTGAAATCGCTATTGAATATAAGGTTTTTGTCATAGTACCTACAATTTCCGAAAGTCAACTCATTAGTTCATTGTGAAGTAGCTACATATATTTCTAACTAATTAGCAAATGTGAACTGTCCACATTGACGGACAAACAAAGGACCTAACTTTGTGAAGTTGGGAACCCCAAAAAGTAGAAAATCAATTTATATTCAAATTCACATAATTGAATTTCGAACGATCCCCACGCACATATCAGTTTCATACGTCGGGGACACTAGCCAAACGATCTCAACCAACGTATTCCATTAAACTTTGTAGTTTGTTCAATTTGCCTCATCTGCCAACAATTCTGGCTTCCTTAACGGGTATATGTGTGCGTCAAGTGTTTGTTCGGGTCGGGTTATGTACCGTGCCCGTGAATAAACCTTCTGTGAACTCGAGTACCGTGTCTTACGGGACCCGGGATGAGATACACCCTAATTTACTTTGCAATGTTTGCCAATCGTCTTTGGCGATCGCTATTACAAATATTTAAACGAATGTTTGATGTTTTTTAGTGGTAATTAGTATATCGAATTAGGGAATTGGTTGCCTAGGGATTTAGTAAAAAATCTTTTCAACGTGGACTTCGATAGACTTTAACTCATATCTTTGATGCTCAATCTACGAAACCGTAAAGCTACAATTCTAAATAACTTCAGGACAACTTCATATAACAATAATAAAGAATAAACAATACTGTATTCGTAAATTAAACCGCCTGAAGTCATACAGGTTCAGATACCTTGATAGAGGGTCTATATTTCTTCCATTTCTCCGAGACCCGTTCTAATTCAGTACCGAGCAGTACCGCCATAAATAAGGTTACCTTTATATTCTTATCACGACCTCTCAGGATTCTTTATATGCTCCAAACAAAATGTACCACAGACGTCTACTAATATAGTTCGTAATCTGATGAAGTCTTTGTTCTGGGATACAGCTAGGGATGTTCAGAATACAAACTCAAACAGACTGCTGCTATCTTGCCTACACATGTACTATGTTATATAAGTAAAAGTGAGACAGATATAAAGTTAATATAGACCTGATGGATGTGGAAAGGTACGTAATTATTTTGTGGAGTGACTTAGGGACATGTGATTACTACTAGATAATTAGTTGTGATATGGTGTTGTAAGTTTAGATAAATACTTTATTTTGAGTGACTACATAGTTAAGGGTTATTGTATAGTAAGTATTTTTAAGTCTATGAGAGATTATAACTGTGTAGATACCATCGAGCTTCGTTAGATTCTAGTTTTCTTTCTACGATACCTATAAAGAATATTTGAAAAACAATTTAAATTATATAAATATAATAATATAACATTTAAATTCAAAATATATATAGTTATAATTATATAATAATATATATAAAACCCGACCTAAGGGGTCGACAACGCGAGCAGTTACACATAAATAATAATATAACATTTAAATTCAAAATTTAAATTGTTTTCAAATATTCTTTATAGGTATCGTAGAAAGAAAACTAGAAGAGATAATTATCTCTCAAACAAATGAACAAAAACTACTGGATTTATTCACATAATATATTAAGTACATAATGTTGACAAAGTTAAAAATATAATCAGTATACATTTGAGTATATAAATCTATAAGCAGTCTATAGGCACTATCACTTTTCATCCGATAGAATAGGATCTCTTAAACACAGCGTGTCTTCTGCTCCTACAAAATCTTCGTCTATATTTTCTCCTTGTATGAATATTCTTGAATTGTTCAGTATTATTCACAGTCTCAACAATGTTCGTCCACTTTTGATCTAAATCTTCAGGTGGTTTATCATTAACTAAGATTATTGGCAGTGTAAAAGAATTATTTTCCACTTCAATTTTAATGTTGCTTTCTTTCAACGGCACTGGTGAATCTATTTTGATAGACGATGGTCTATCGGGATCGTCTATAGACGAATTACTGTTTTCTTTACTTGATATAACTTTAATTTCTAAGTTATTTGGGTCCTGTTCAGATGCGAAGTCATTATTAGCAGCTTCTTGCGCAGCGAGAGCAGCTTGCGCGTTTAACAACTGGAAACAAAAACAAGTATAAAATTTAAAAGCATATTGCGGAAAACATTTTTGTAGAAGTACGTTCTTTAAGATGAGATTAAATATATTTTTAAAGAACAAAGGAACGTTATTTTAACTATCATGTTTTAGGTAAATATTTAGTTTGTGTTATTAATATACACATAATAATGTGAAGTATATAAAACTTTATGAGCACCTGCCCATATGTTCACTACGTATATGATATAAAATATTTAGGATTTTCAAAATGGTATATAGATAAAGTTCTTAAAACAAAAAATGGTCTTGAATGTTTACACCTGTTAAATACTAAAAGCGTTACACTTTCTCTTTTCTTTGTTAAAATCTTTAGTTTTATTACAGAGATGGTGAGTCTGCAACCTGTCGATCGAAGCAAAGGAACACGAAAATCGGGTCACCTGTTAAATGAATCGTTTAACGTGGTTCCGATCGGAACACCTTTGTTTATGACTTGATGGAGTTGTTCGAGATTGAAGGGTTCGTGTTTTTAGAAAAATCGTTTTTTTTTCCAAATTGATAACCTAAATACAAAAAGTTGAATGTTAGAAGGTCAATACCTAATTATCTAGAACTAGTGTTCACTAGTCCTAAATATTAACCTCTGTTCTTGAATATTATATTTGAAAGTTAAATGGCATCCGGTTTTGGAATAAAAAACAAGAATAGGAACGTACCTATAACACAATAAATATTAATACCCGACAAAAATAAAATATAACAAAATCTGAATTTAAAATGTTTACATTTCAGTCAAACCAAGATACTTCCAACATGCACTCTATATTTATGAACGTTGAAATAACTTTTTAAGTTATTACTTGCATATATTAGTCAAAAAATTGGAAGGTTTTACGACTAAATAAGAATATCCGCGTTGTTTAGACAGACTTTATTTCTAACAAAGCCAATGTTACCAAATTTGTATTAATTTTTTAACTTTAAGATAATATAAAAGCCTTCGAAGCAGCGGACCTTTTTTGCATCAAAAATGTTATTTCTCTAAATTCTAGGAACATTTTGTTCTGCGAAATTCAAGCTTATTTCGTCGTTTTCAGAACATCATCCCTGTTTCTGAAACAACGGTAACCTTACCCGATGTGCTCAAGGCTACGGTACATGTTTCATGTCTTTCGTGTAATTCAGACAAAAACAGAAATAATGAAAAATCACAGGACTGAGATTAAGATGATAAAGGAAACACTTGTTGTCGTATTTGTGGTATGCATTATAAATTAGGATATGACGGCGTAAATAGTGTGTTGAGGTGTAATGACGTTGTAATTAGTCGATCTTTGTTTTGTTAGGAATGACGTCACAATGTTCACTTGAACACTTGATGATCAATACTTTTGAATAAAAACTTCAAAATAACGAGTTTTAACAGTTTATTGCTTTTACATCAAGAGGTCCGTTCACCTCGACAATTCACGACACGAATGAATAATAACAGCGGCCAGTGTCTGTATTTATAGCAAGTCTCCACTTCCAACTACCCGCACGGTGAATAGGTTGGTTTCCCTTGTTATCACCCCATCAGATATATTAAAAAAGTCATGCCCGCTGATTTTCCTTCGCCAATTCGTGGCATAGGAAAAAAAGTAAAGTTATTGCATTTATAAGCATTCAATATTTATTGTACGTTGAAAATACAGTACTGTTGTGTTTACCAAGCTCACGTGTAGTTCAAAGATTCTAATCCATGACGTCAGCCTAGCGTAGATCTCCACAGATTGTTTTCCACGATCACTACACAAACCGGAATGAAATAAAGCATGACGTTTCAGTTCCAACGGGAATTTTCTCGTTTCTATCAACATCGACAAGTCATAAACGTCTGCTTTAAGACTTTGTTAGTTTATCTTTGGACTTAATTTATGAATGCGGATTGTATGTTAGACTTCATTTCGGTAATTACAAACTGCAGACGTTAACAATTGCCGTTTCAATCTTATTTATATGGTGAGAATATCAATGAATGTTCTTTTGAAATTATTTTCCATCTGCATTTTGTTTTTTAGACTTTATTCGTTAAGATTAAGCGCGGAGGTTGATGAACACTGTGGCTTTATTTTACTATATAAATTTTTAAGGAAAATTTTCATCCATAAATTTAACCTATGCTTACAAATTTTTCATTAGTATATTGTCATCTCTAAAGGAAAAGAGGGCGACAAAGAAGAAGATGGCGCGATGTCTTTAACCAAATCGTGGGACCAAACTGGATGCAAAAAGCTCGAAAGTGATGGAAGGAAACGGAGGAGGCCTACGCCAAAACAGGTGACTTTTACCTCGTATAAAATTTATGTAATTAGTTTGTAATATTTAAACTGTACTTTTGGTAATAGAATAAAGGCTTTTTATTTTTTTTATATTGTCATCTCTCGAGTTTTTATCCTGAAGTGTTAGTCCGATAACATATTAACAATTGGTGTCATTTACCTAATACAGATCTAACTAAGTATCGAAAATCAAAGTACCTACCTGTTAAGAATAATATTTTCCAATGGCCACATTTTAAAGCACGTGTACCAACAATCTCTCTTTTATATCCAAACTCATTTAATCTCGATTATCTAAAGATTATAAATCAAATAAGCAATTCAGTTAATAGCAAACTTAATTTAAATTCGTAAATATTTAACAACGTAATTAATCAAAGTTTCGGCAAGCCATTATTTCGTTCATAAAGGTCATTACTAAAAATTTGTAAAGCGTTAAAACCGATGGATTAGGATGAAACTTTCTCGTACAAATTTAAACCTTTACTCTTCAACCCGTACTCAAAACTTTTTAATTAGCTAACAGCTTAACAATGCATTTATAAATAATGGTAATTTAGAAATGCTTAGATCGTTATTATAAGTAATTCGTTATAATAAAAAAAACTTGAGAGGTGTCATGGGACACCCGAAAACATATATTATATCTTTTTTCCTAACGTAACGCGCGATAAAGAACGTGTTTTAAAAGATTTTGATCACAGCGCCATTTAGCGATAATCATCTAAAACAAATAAGGAACGTGTTTTAAAAGATTTTGATCACAGCGCCATCTAGCGATAATCATCTAAAACAAAAAAAGTGTCGTGACAACTTTTTGTAAGAAGTTTTTCCGTCCGGAACTTTGTTCCAATAACGTGAGTTCAGAAGTTTAATAAAATAAAAGAGCAGTTTACTAAAGATATAACTATAATTATAGGTAGGTATTCCGCAATCCAACTTCTATAATTTGAAAGCATACTTTGAAAGATACCAATTGACCTGTGATTTCGTAGGTATAATTTTATCTTATACAACAAATTCAGTTTCTTCAAAAACATCCTTTACTACTTTCCACATCAATACCTATGTTTAAACATTAAATATTATTAATCAGCATGAATTCATATTACCTTTTCAAATTCCAAATCCTTAAAACAATAACGTAACCCTACATAAACCTACAGTCCTAGGTTTAATATAATTAATTCCAGTTTATGCCTACGTTGTACAACTTCAAAGCTGTTAGTGTTATTTGAATGGGATCAATGTACTTACAAGGCGTTATAGACGTTTAAACGATTTACATAAATTAATACGATCACTTGGATGTGTGCTGTATAGAGCTTAGATACCTAGAGGGAATTACAATGTACCTACTGTCGATAATCTAAAGTGAATCCATTTCAGATCAGAAATTTACGTATAACACCACACTCACTGTATCTACAAGACTCTCTGAGCATGAACCCTTAGTGACTGTTGTGTTTAGCACTGGATTACACATACTCGATAATCTGAAGGCGTCATCCCTGTGTGTCGTGATGTGAGTTCGAGTTCCAGTGGCGTACCCAAAAGCGAACGAGAAAGTGGGTAGACAAATTTGTTTGCTCTTAAATCGACCCGCAGGATCCAGTCTTCTCGTGATCATGACGTTTGCAACAACGTTGAAATACCGAGACGACTCAATTAATTAAATATCGTGGTAAGAACCCGTTGAAATGCATGAAAGTATTATAGAAAACCGCGAGTGTCTGAATAAGTTTATAATTTACGTTTATTACGCAGATTTGATGACCTGTAAACTAGTTTGAGACCAATTCTAATGATTTAGTAGTTGTACTTGTATATTATTATGGTTAAATTTTATTAATTCTACATATTATATAACTTTATGACATCATATTCATTAAAGAAATTTATTTCATTAGTTTGGGAATTTGACTGATCTGTATCAGTCATTGTAGATTGCTCAATATTGTTATCATTCGATCATTCCTCATCTTCTCAAATAGCGCCATGCATGTTTAAAATCACTCCATCCTTCAAGACACGAGTGTCGTTCACACTCACAAAGACTCATACACGTCCATTATTTCAAGAAGAATCAATCATCTGCCTTCGTAATCGTATTGCCCTTGAAAACATCGAATAGGCAACGTCATAATGAACTTCAACAAGTAATTTTGTAAACAATCATCGAGGTATCGGTCTCGCTACCCATCGCGAATGTTTACATTTCACTAAAGCAAGTGAGTCATGTAACGTTAACATCGTGTTTCTTACAGCCCTGTCTACCACCGGATTCGACTTAACAAATTTTGAGAGCTGTTTGACTTCAGATAAGTACCAAAAAAAAGAAATTTGAAAAATTTTCATTCATTCAGAGGTTCATGAGCGACGGTAACCACTTACGATCAGGTGGCCCGTTGGCTCGTCTGCCTACATGGCAATAAAAAAAAAAAAAAAAAAAAATCTGTTATAATTTATTTATTTTATAATCACTAACAAGAGTACACTAACAATGTTTTAAGTCTAATATTAATATATTAGTAACTCTTTTATGATAGACAACAGAACTAGAACTTTTAAGCAATTTTATAGCTTGTTTTGTAGTTGTAGTTTGAGTAATAGGTATAATAAAATCTTCAATACCTCATTAAAACTATACAAGATATTTTTTCCAAAGGGATAAAGTAATTGAGGTAATCACTAAAACGATTTCGATTAATACTTTTTTCAGTCTAGCTGCAGTCTGAAACTACCACGTGATACTTAGTGGTTTATTTAACTGGATTAAACTGAACGACACCAAGATAAATTAGGTGATGAGGTTACAGATCGCGCCGCCATTCTTTATCGAGATGTCATGATCATTGAGCTAGACCAGACGCTCGTAAATTCAGTGTAATAATTCTCTATCTCTTGTCGATCGTTTTTTACCATTAAATAACGATTGACACAAAATATATTTCGTTTCTTTGATATATTGTGCAGATCTTAAAGAAAATGTTAGCGGTTAACCTGATTTGTGTGTAATGGTCAATAGGAAAATCTTTTACATGAAATTTATTGTGTATAATGTATTCATTAACATTTATTTTACTGCCTACACGCTGCACAGCTCGCTTCTGGAACGCATTGCTAGATTTTAAAGTCAAAATTATTTCTCTCGTGTTTAGCCTAGGTGTTTTATTAAAACGATTTTTTTTTATCTTAACAACCAATTGAATTTTTAGTTATAATAGTAGTTTAAATCAAGCTAGTCAAGTTTGCAGTAGACTTGATTGTTGTTGATGACAATGATCTACTTTACAATGATTATATTAGGAAAAGAAAAGAGTTCATTCAGAGTCAACTCTTTTTATCTTCGATATAGAGAAGACAATAACCCCAAGACAATTTTTCAAAAACATAATTATACATGCCCTAAAGCTCTTAACATGTTTGTATTTGACTAAAAAGTCAGCATCTGTATTTCATTTCAACAACACGTGCAAATTCAAAATTTCAGTTTAAACAAACTGTTTGGAAATTAAACTGAGAAATAATTAGTATCTATTCCGAGTGGTGAAACAACCACAGATTCTGATATGGAACGGACCATGACGTTGCTTTTAGATCCGGTCAAGTGAACTCGTATATTTTTGTCGAGAATATAAAAAATATTTTTGTTATATTAATTTTAATAATGCCGAAATTGGGCTTAGTATGTTTACATTGCCATGCGACAGCCGGCAGATAAACTATCAGGAGTGTTTACTATGGCTCATTGACTACTTTAAAGACTCTCCTTCAAGGTTCAAGCTTTGTTTGATGATTTGGCTTTGAGATAAATGGGAATTTGGGGGGAAGTTATTTTAAAGATCCTGGATATCATGTAGCAGCACAGTGCTAGTTAATGCAAATAAAACAAGCCTAAATACAATGGTTCGATCTTGTTTATCAAACAAGGCTTGAGGAGGGTCCTTAAAGTTAGGTCGTAGGTAGCGACCCCTCAGTGTCCCCTGACATTGCAGAGGTTCTTAAGCGACGGTAATCACTTACGATCAGGTGGCCCGTTGGCTGTTCTGCCTACATAGCAATAAAAAAAACTAGTAAAAGTTTTCTATAGTTCATTAATCGTACATTAGTCCTCGTTAGGATTTCAGACTAGAACGAGAATCTTATTGAGGTTATTGAGAAGCGACGCCCTTAACAAATCTTAACGAACTGCTATATGAAACTTGAATTTGAATATTTGATGACTTAGTATAATTTGTTGACCCTCGACTCTAACTAAGGCTTGTTCTGTAATCATTTCGGTATCTTTAAATGGATTTCACTTCGCTAATTGGACCCTTTCTGAATAACTAATTCAGTTGCCTTGAAGCTGTACTAGACAGTTTATTACTTATCTTATTCTGTTAACGTAGATTTTGGCCATTATCAATTAATATTTAATAATTGCTATTCTTTATTTAACGTTCAGGAACTGATGTAGATAGTAAGTATAGAATAAAATGCATAAAGATGGTTTTATAGTTTATGGCCACAATTTAGGATTTAATTGATAGGTAAGGAATTAACTAATTGGCATTATATTTAGAACTCTACTTAATATCCTATGAGTACTTCCAATGAGACGGACAAAGAAAAAAATAATTTAAAGAAAACTTTAAATACAAGCTTTTAAAATCCTGAATATCATGTATCAGTAGAGTGCTGCCAAGACAAGTTAAATGAGCTCAAACACGACAGGTCTATCTTATTTAGTACAGGAGTTCATATGATCACCTTCCGAATCCATTATCAGATCAGCGTCATATTGTCATATTGTCACGCGATATACCTACATCTGCGTGCTAAATGTCAGCTCAATCAGACTACGGGAGGTTTGTCAAGTGTAACTCGTAAGATTCCACCCGAACTTACATAGATACATTAGTACATAGTTACATCCAGTGCAAGTTAATAAAAAGCTTGTAAAAATAACATGAAATAGGCATTTACCCTATGTTTGTCCCTCGAAGCTGTGAACAACACCCAAGCGACATAAACGAACATGATCAGCGCTGGCACCACCAGGCTGGCTACCACTGGTATCCGTCGAACCCATGCGTGGTAGAACGCTAATATGAAGAGTAGTATACCAACAAGGATAGCTATATACCTTCCTGTCCGTCGACGTTCTTCCTGCAATAAGAAATGAACTGTAAGATAAGGTAAAATTTGCATAACGATTTTTTTCCTAAAAGACGAAATACGTTGATGAACTATCAGTATGCCTTTACCCAACAGACAAAAACATTGAGTCATTATAAGAAACACTCTGCTCTAAAAGAATATAGTTACTGAAATGTTTTATTATGCCACGAACTTGGGGGCGGCGCGACGGGAAAGAATGCCGATGGCGTAACGCGTCGCGTCGTCCCTCATAACCCCGTGCTGGGTTCTGGCCTCAGCCGGGGTTCGGACGCTGAGTGTGAGCGGTTGGAGGTTTTAGTGCGGTTTAACTCCCACATACCCCCCGATCCGGTGATTTCCTCCAACTAAAAAAAAAAAAATGCCACGAGCTTTCCTAGAATGTTTTTCCGTTGTATTGGTTAATAGCATACTATGTAAATATCCTTCCTAAGAGGAACAGAGGCATAGTCAGCTTGCATTTTGGAGCACTTCATTTTTCCTTGAAATCTTATATCCAGATTTCTTCATAAATTTCTTTAAACACTCGCGGTTATCTACGTCACTTACACTATTACTAAACGGGTTCTTACCACGATTATTTTTAATTCTCAATTAAAAATAATCGTGGTAAGAACCCGTTTAGTAATAGTGTAAGATTTCCTCATGATGTTTTTACCACTAATATAATGTTAAACTGCACTAGTAGATATTCAGTGAATGCAACTAGATAAATCTCTTCCTTGTAAAAGTCTCGCGTAGAACTCATTAGCATCTTGTGATTAATCAATCGTATAAATTAGCAACAAGAATTCTAAACGAGAATAAAAACTTTTCTGTTGATTGTAAAACTCTGAGTAATGATTTTACTGTGCCAAATTCGAATTAACCTCCGCCGTACCGTGATGCTTTGTACAAGATGTTTACAGAACGAATGACGAATTTATTTGTTGGTTTAATTAAGACAATTATACACATTTTTTTCATGCATTTTCAACGGGTTCTTACCACGATATTTAATTAATTGAGTTGTCTCGATATTTCAACGTTGTTGCAAACGTCATGATCACGAGAAGCCTGGATACTGCGGGTCGATTTAAGAGCAAACAAATCTGTCTACCCTCTTTCTCGTTCGCTTTTGGGTAGTACCACTGGAACTCGAACTCACATTACGACACACCATACTCACTGTAATTACAAGACTCTCTGAGCATGAACCCTTAGTGACTGTCGTGTTTAGCACTGGATTCCACATACTCGATAATCTGAAGCCGTCAGCCAGTATCCAGTCTTCTCATGATCATGACGTTTGAAACAACGTTGAAATATCGAGATAACTCAATTAATTAAATATCGTGGTAAGAACCCGTTGAAAATGCATGAAAGTATTATAGAAAACCGCGAGTGTCTGAATAAGTTTATACACATTATTGTTTCCATTTAAATTTAATAATTAGGATGCAATCAAAAAATTGCTTGAAATTTTGGTATCTAAAATAATGTTTTTGACTTCAAATAAAGTGAATAATAAAATGTGACTTTATATTTTATTAAACTGATACATTTCAAAATGCTTTGCTACTTAATTTAGTAACTTAAAATATGACGCGGGTTATTAAACTTGTAAAAGAGTTAGGAAAATCCACTAATATTGTTTTGTTCGATAATCTCACTTTCGATATTTTGAACAGTTTGCCAACTACATTACCTTGATGTCTGATGGAATTGTGACTGGCTACTCTCAACAAATCAGTCAATTCTTCATTCGGGTTACTCCGTATTCACAAAAACGTGTTTAGACAGTTTTCTCGGATTCATTATTTGCGAAAACAAACTACAAACTGCGTAATTCATTGTTGTCTAATTTTAGACCATGTCCATTTCCGTGATTAGTTTTTGTATATTACAGTGTTATTAGTGGTATCATTATCGTTTTAATTGTCTTGATAATGTGATGGAGAATCTTGTTTATTACTACGTAGCTTAAATTGTAAAATTACCAATGTCACGATAAAACCTCACATAAATACCTACTTATTGTAATTACTTTGCAGTTTACACAGACTACGGCCTATTTTCGAACCTCATTCTCTGGTCTCAAACAAGTGAAATGAGCATGATTTTGTTGTTACTTGCACAGGTAAACGAAAAGAATACAACCATATATACCTACTGCCCACCTAATGTAGTTTTTGTTACAAATAATTATTTGTCAATTTAATTACAATTCTATGATATAATTTATCCTTCGATTCCGTTGAATTTATCCTTCTAAAAAATCATATTAATTATATAGTAGATATAAAGTGAATTGTAAACGATTAAAAAGTTAGAAAAGTAACAAAATTTCGAAAATTTATCGGTTAATGTATTTTTTACCTAGCAGAACCGAGGTGAACTTCGAAGGTCTTTCCTAATAGCTAAAGACCTTGTTACATGTGTTTTATTTCGCTCTTGTATTGACATTGTCATGATAACACTGAGAACATTGTATTTACGAGGTGCGATACTCGACTATTAGGTATGTGTAAACAAGATTTACTTCCGAAGAGTTATCTAATCTGTTGACTATTTGTTTTTCTAGCTTAGAAGACAATAAATACCTAATGACCATCGTTAGGTTTTTATAAATGGCATTAATTAATAATGATGATGATTCTACTGACCTTATGCATACTTTTTAATTATGATTTTTATTTCTTTGCGCTTAATTGACATGGAATTGAACTTACTATAATTTGAAAAATCTTTCGTAGTCGTGTTATAGGAAGGTTTAAGTCGAGTTGTCGTAAAAGAATCACATGAAAATCGAAGAAAATATTTTGTGTTTTAACTATATTTTATATTCACTCTTCAGTATGAATCAGATCTAAAGTTAAAAATTATAAAACAAATAAACAATCCACTGGTATTAGAAATGCATGATTAATTATGTTTGAAAACTGCAGCGAAAGAATGTAAAGTTATGAAGCATTTACATCATACTGATTCAAATTATTTAAAACAGAACCTGGATGACGCAGTTCTTCAGACAAAAATAAACATTTCCAAATATAGACTTATCGAAAGACAGTTAGAATATAAAATACCAAAAAAAAAAGTATGACAAATTACAAAATTTTAAAGTCAAATTAAAATTTACAAGTATCTCATCGTTGTTTTACATAGATCTTATATGAAAGTACTTTTTTACTTTGATGTGAACTAAAATAAATTGTTTATAATAAAAAAACATTTTCGCAAAAGGCTTTACCATCGACTTATACAATAGCGAACATTTGCCTAAACATTTAATGAAATTTCAAAGAGCAAACTAGTAATCATTGAACTCATTTACAAGTTTTATAGAAAGTTAAACGTTTTCTGATAAATACATTTTCGAAGTCGTTTTAGATTTCCGTTTAACACTAAAACTAGCTTCAAAAGTTTCTTGTTGGGATAACATCGAGGTGTTAATTATATACATCTACGAATTTACACATGAGGAACTCACGTGTCAAATGAATCAGTATTTGGATAGAAGGGAATATATCTTTAGCTCATAGATAACATTTCAATTGAAATGCATATTATAAAAATAATTAGCAATGTGTGATGTTCTAAAAGCCATTGAAATAATCAACAGACAAACACCACGTTGCATTCTAAAGATATCAATTGGGTCGAGATAAATCTTCCCTACCCTAGCCTTGAGCGACAGCAACCTCTTACGATCAGGTGGCCGGTTGGCTCCATGGCGGTTGCCTACATGGCAATAAAAAAAATAGTCCACTCTAGTATAGTTCTTAAATTTAAGCAAAACTTACTTACATATGGTATTTATGGCAACTAGAAAAAAATATCTATAAAATTTATATAAAATGTATAAACTAAAAACATTTGGAAACCACGTTCATTGAGGTGATCCGTTATTTTTTCTTCAAACATAAAAATAAAAAATTACTAACTAATTATTTGTTTCATTTAAAATTTAACAGAGATCAAAGAAATGTTATTTAAATGCAATAATAATTAGAATGAATAATTTATTAGTACTCAGTACTACGGCGGTAATTAAATAGTAATTTACTTTAAAATAACTCAGCAGTAGGTACCAGCTTTCGAAGCTGTTTGGACGTAGGTACATTGTATTTTTAATTTTTGTTTAAAGTTTCTTCACCGTCTTTAAATTCTTGTTTTTTTCTAATCATTGTAAAGAATACTTTTTAGGATTTAATTTGGTTTAATTAAACATAAAATTGCATAGAGTAAAATTTCTACTTGTGACAAAGAACATGAGAATGAGGGTAACATAATAGGAACAGTTCGAGCTGACTGTACACAGATATGCTTTGTCATTTTTCCTGAATTACTAGGCAGCTACTTAACAAGATGGTTTAAGTATCGTCTGCCTACAAGGCAATTAAAAAAAAAAAAAAAAAGTATACCTACGCAGTACGCGGAACAAATTTCGTTTTTAGTTATTATAAATGTACACAAATTTCTTTTGCACGAGACTCGATAGAACCTTCTGTTAACAAAATTATATTTCAAAACTAAATATAGCTCCCAGTTTTTTACTTCTTCCAGCCTTACAGCTGATTGGATTAATGTTGTTCCGAGCACTTGTCGTGGTCCCGTCGACCGCATCAACAAGTCAATCACGACCTCTGATTTAATCAGCCTCCGGGACCGGCAATTGCTACGCTTTTATTTTTAAATCGTGTCTCGTAAATTGATTTTCTTTAAATATCTTATCGATTTACGTCAATGGGTCTTTGAATATTGAATATAGTTTGATTAACTTATACTTGTTGTAGGAAATCAAAAGCTGCCAGTGAAAAGAAAACTTCAGAACAAGAAAATTTTATAAAACAATAAAAACTTAAGAGCAAAAAATATGACGCATGGCAATCTGTGTTTTACAATGTTCACACCAATTCCATTTTCAAAAAGCGCGCCAACATTACATCGTACATTTAAAAGCATATTTACAAATGAGGTTTTAATCATTCTTATTAGAACTATTTATAAATGGCGCTTTAGTCGCTAGTAGGTACCTTTGCCCTTATAATGTTTGTTAATATTCAGTCGCCTACCCTTGTCTTTGGTTTGCTTTAGGTATTCACATGCTGGGTCGGGACAAATTACTTTGGTTGTAACTTTGGCAACTATTTATATGATTGTTGAATAAATTGAAGAACACCATTGAGATAATTTAAATAATTTTAAAATAAAATGAGCGTTATCTTTTCACACTTTAATACGAACTAAAAAAAAATTGGTTGCCTGTAAAGTCGGTATACGGGCGAAAGTTTTACGTGACAACGACTCGGGCATGGTTAGCCCACCTAAGAGCGAGAGAGACAGACATAAAAAGTGAAAGGCACGCGTGCCTCTCACTCGCTCTCATTGTGAGCGCATAACGTGAGCGGAGCGTAACGCAGTTTCTTGAAGTGTAACCCGGCAAACCAATTTATAAGACGTTGTCACGTCAAAACTTATAATTTCCAGTAACCGAATTCTCAATCCTTCATGTTTATTTGTTGAAGCTTTAAATATTTTTCTATTACATATCTTTATACATGTTTTCGACTATAATCATTGAAAGATGGTCGGCTTATCCATCAATATGAGAACAAATGAGTGATTACACGCGATATAACGAGTGATGATGGACGATAGATAACCCAACTGGATCAACATATTAAACACAAACATCAATATTGTAAAATGCTCATGTTTTCTCTTTTGTTATAGGTATCAGAAACAATGACAGGTAGGAAGAAGAAATGGGATCTTACGATAAAATGATAGAGCGTATTTTACAGTATACTGACAATTTTGATTTGATTGCCTTAAAATTAATAAAACTAGATGTATCAATAGTCATGGACTCCAATAAAAGATCGTCGTAGAATGAGATCTATTTAACTTTAAGAAGAATGAAGCTTCGTTGTTGGAAGGTTTTAAGGGTCTCTCACATCCTCCGGGACTTTGGAAACGCTTCTTCCAAATAAGAGTATTATATATGTCTAAACCATTATGTACCTTTATTTATCCACGATGAAATATTAGAAAAAAAATGTAGGTTGTTTGATCTTTCGACCTTCGATTATCCTCTGGGAAATTGCACCGTCAACAATGTTTTCCTTTATTTAATACACTATGACAAGTATTTTATATAAAAATAACATAGAAAGACAATAGTTTCTTTACACTCTTTACTGATAGCAGTACCAAGGTAGACGTTGAAAATACGTCGTAAAATTAGAAAAACTTGAGAGGTGTCATGGGGCACCCGAATAGAACGAAGTTCCTTTCGATTAAAAGGTATCTTATATTTTTTTTCCTAACGTAACGCGCGATAAGGAACGTGTTTTAAAAGATTTTGATCACAGCGCCATCTAGCGATAATCATCTAAAACAAAAAAGTGTCGTGACAACTTTTTGTAAGATTTTTTTCCGTCTAGCCCCCTTTCGATAACGCGCGATAAGGAACTTCGTTCCAACAAGAATTTTACGTCGACTTCCATTTTAGAAGATGTGTTCGCCATAACATATAGATGCGATTATTAATGATGTGAGATCGTTATGTTGCATTTCGACACCTTCGCTTACTCATCCTACGAAATATCAGAAGTGACGAGAGGTAAATCATTTGAAATTCCTGAACGGATGCAATACTTCCACAGATATTTCATTTAACCTTGATTGGCGTAGCTTATACAATACAAATAACAATTGGTTTTTCGTTTATTTATTATTTTCAATATTATATCTTTATTACTTTTGCTCTATATTCTTTATTGATTAATTAATTATGTTGCTGATTCTACACCAATTTATTATCTCATTCCCTACAAATCTTTGAAAATGTATTTTTTAAAAAAGCAAAATTAAAATTACTTAATTATTTATTTTTACATGGACTCCTCTCGGGTGAAGGCCTCCTCCAAAGTATCCCATTTATCTTAAGAAAAAAAAAGATGATAAACATGAACAATATTATTGTTATTTATTTATTCAGCATTAGTGATAAATGTTCACCGAACCATCTTGTATATTACATTAGAACCATCTTAGAAGGCAACATTTTTGGAAGATTAATTGAGGTAACGACATCAAGTAGTAACTTTTGGTAAAGTTCATATTAATGTTATTTAAATGCCAATTTACCTACCATACCTACATATTCAGCCTTATGATGTGAGATTTGCGACTCCCAATCAAGACATTTGTTTAAATAGGTGCTTTTAAAATGTTGTGTTGCAAATATAACTATATCAGGTACTAATAAGGACCTAAACTTAATCAGTACGAGAATAATTAAAACATTAACTCAAGATGCTGACTCAGAAATCTAAATCAACAAGATAATACACAGAGATTTCTTTGAACCCGATTTCAGTCGAACAGCAAATAACTCAGTTGCAACAATGAATCACATTTCATTGACGATAGCGTTTTACAAACGGAGACGAATGAGATTAGATAAAACATTTTAATTTGATAATTGTTTGAGGATACTGATAGATACCGTTTTAGAAACTAGTAGAATGATAAATGCTGTTTTAAAATTAAAGTAAGATGAGCTTGATCATAAAAAGTCGTGGTGGTCGAGTGGTCGAAGCGCGTCCTTCCGTACGGGTCGCGGGTTCAAATCCGGCCGGCTTGTAACTCTAAATCTAAATGTGAAAAAGATTTACGTGCAATTTTTCACAACACCACTGACTAAAAACGGTGAAGGAAAACATCGTGAGGAAACCTGCATGTCGGAAAAGGGTTCTAAAAATCCTTTGAAGATATGTGAAGTCCCCAATCTGCACTGGGCAAGTGTGGTGGACTATGCCTAATCCCTCTTCTGAGGAGACCTGAGCCCAACAGTGGGCAGTAAGTACAGAGCTTGATCATTATCGTCATCATCATCAGCCTGTTAACGTCCACTGCTTGATATAGAGCTCGCTGCTACGGCCGATCTTCCGCAGTTTGCATCCAGTGCAGTTTTCGATCATTGTCTTTTAATTTTAGATATTCACAAGTGACCTGTATTAGCTGAGAACTTTTATAGCATAACTTGAAAATTACTTTTGTTTCCCACGCTTCATAACACCTGATGTAAAATTCGATTTGTTTTTCTCCACAGTACCTACAAAAGAAACTTTTTTTTTTAATCAACTGACAAGAGAATACGAAAGTTACCGTAAAGGTTCTTTTTTATCCGTTGACGTCCAAAACTCGAAAACTACTCTTGCTCGGACTAACATTAAGTTGAAATGGTGAAACACCAACGTTTTTATTACCTTATTTTCTTTTTAAATAGTTTAATTTATCATTAATTTCTCTAGCTGTACGTAACGATTGTAATATCTTTGTAAGGTCTCCCGCGATACAGGTCTGACCTAGCGCGGGGACCATTGTTGAAGACGTATCAGTTTGTAAAAAATTCAAATAATAAACTATTTTGTATTTGTATTTTAAGCAAAAACTAACCAATTTTCAAATCGAATTAATGTTTTCTTGTGTTTTATAAATCTTTTAAGAAAACAACGATGATTTTGGCAATCAGAAAGTCACAACTTTCGAGATAGCTGAGCCCGAAGAATATTTTGAATGGAAAAAACCGAAAGCAAAAGTAAAAAAGTTGTTCCTAAGTATCCTCTTTATATTCAACTCATAGGTACGTTATTTAGGAACGGCAAAGAGTTTAAAAACGATAGAAGGGACTTTGAAAATAAGACCGTAAAACAATAAGTTTTAGATTTATATTAGCTATGTGCTATTGAATATTAAAATAAAAATTGTAGCTCGTATATATTTTAATCTTATGGTTTTTTTTTGAGTTGGAGGTAATCACCCGCGGGGCGGTTGGGATACGTGGGAGTTGATCCGCACTAAAATCTCCAACTGCTCACACTCAGCGTCAGAACCGCGGCTGAGGCCAGCAGCCAGCACAGTTATGAGGGACGGTGCGACGCGTTACGCACTCGGCAATCTTTCCCGTCGTGCTGAACCTTATAGGTTAATAATATTAAAAGTACGAATACGATATTCGAAAAATAGGAGTTGCGTCAATTACTATTATATATATAATATTTTATATTCTATGCGTTTACATACTTTGTAGGGTATATTTGACTTTATTTCTAAATTAAATTGAAAATAAATAATTCTAAAATAAAATCATTTAATTGTTATTTACCGTCTGTACCTTTATAATATTTTTAATATCTTTGATGAAAGGTAAATAAAAGTTATTCGAAGAAAATCTTCGCAGCAATTTCTTACAAGAATGTAGGTGTTTACTCTAGGAATACCAATTTGATTTTCATCAAGTTCTTCCAACCTTTTACCCACCTCATTTATTCTGTTTCTTTAATATAGACATAAACAACACTGAAAATAATGTTATTCTCTTTGAATTTTTCGCAAAAAAATAGTAAAAGTACGTGTTTATTTTGGTATTTTCTAAATTAAATAGGTACACGCTTTCTTTGTGTACAAAAATATTGATGATTGAAAAAATTTCTGGCATTTTATGTAAATAGTAGATATTAATTTGGTAATTTCAATTAATGTTTGCCGAGTGGTCGAAGCGCTTTCTTCAGAACGGGAGGTCGCGGGTTCAAATCCGGCCGGCTTGTACCTGGGCAAGCGTGGTGGACTATGCCTAATCCCTCTTCTGAGGAGATCTGAGCCCAACAGTGGGCAGTAATGGGTTGGTTCCTGATACTAACTCACGTACACAAACTCTCTTGATAAAACTTTTTAACATCACAATACCAATAAAATGTATAGGTACACAATATATTACTGCTCACCAAGTAGGTACTTGAGTTAACATTGTAATGAATGTTTCATTACAATGTAAACAAAGTGCTGGTGCATCGCTTCAGTAGCCAGTGTTTATCTCTGATGACTGTGCTTAAACTAAACCGAAGAAACTAAGCAATATTTATTCTTCATGTTAACGATATCAAGTTTATTATTCTCATTAAACTTAAACATGTTATTTATGAATTAATTCTATGTTATATTTAGGCTATGAAATTAAACAATAATGCTACAGTTTAATCATTAAAGTATAATCAGGGGCATAATGGAAATTATTATTTGAAGCGAATAATTAACTGAATATTCATATATTATTATCTGCTGAAATTTTAAATTTAATTTTCAGAGTTCAAATTTCGCCGGATCAACAATAATTATGCAGAGTAAATCGCCGTAACCAAGTGGACATCAAATATTATCTTACCTTTATAATCGAATCACGGGACTTGACCGTGTTGATAGAGCTCTTCACTTCATTGTTCAGCTTCAAATTCATTATACTGTTGCTCCTAAAAGACACAATTAATATTTAACGAGTGAACGCCTGAAAACGTATATACGTATATAAACTTCATGTACAAATTACACACCTTTCACTCATAAAAACGGTTTTCTAGAACTCGTTGTGAAGTTTTACGCAGTGCGTGCGCGGCGTGTGCGCGTTCTTACAGAAGATCACGATTACACTGCAGTCAGATAACTCGGTTGCATATTCGCGCGTCGTTTCATGTACTCATTAGACGTAGCTGATTCGCAGGGTTATTCCCAACTGGACGTGCGATCAGTTGCTGTTAGGTAAATTGTAGCAGCAAGCAACCATAAAAATTGCAAATGAAAATTAGTGCTGCCTTTAAGAAATAATCGACAATACCTATGCAAATAAAATCGACGACATTTGACACACAAACTGAAGTACAATTTCCGTTTAAATATCTTTTTCGCGCGTTTTTGGAGCAATTATTGCTGATCGCAGATTTATAGAGAATAAACATGTGGAACTCAGGAGAATCTGGTCCTTCGTGTTCGGTAATGCGGACCGACTTCCCGACCCCGAACAATGATTCGATCAATCATTGAGAACGTAAATATCGGCGCATGATACTCTCCAGAGCACAGTTTTATGGTTGCGCTAACCACATGTAAGCTATAAAAGAATTTTGCTAAAATCGCAAGATTTGCGTTATTATTTTTGGCGTATATTAAAAAATTGAGAACACTCATCGTAAGGTCGTTTTTCTTAAGATGTTTCCTGGGCAGTAAAATGCGGAATGTTCTAGGGTGTTACACAAAATTTTTCAGATCAAGGAAACGCTTTTGTGTTACACCATAACTATACTACACTTAACATACTAAAGTATTATTAAATATAAATTCATAATGAACAAATACTTTTCTACACTAAATATTATGTATCATAAAGAGTTGATTTTTGTGACGTCATGCAATTGCAATTTTTTTCCATTCAGAAAATACTGATAGGCACTAATAGGAAACTACATTATTAGTGACTGTCATTTGCCATGTGATCGCATTAAATGCGTATTATAAACAAAACCTGGAAATTTTGATTCCTTATGTGATGCAGACAACGTTGCTCGATCTGTTAGTATTTCAATAAAGTAATCTACATGGTTAAAGTAGAAATCAAATTCTGCAAATTCCTTTTAAAAGGTACTCTCACTTATTAAATGGTACAAATGCTCAAATTTACTTATTCATATTTTCACGAAACTACTTAGTTTTAAGGCCAACTAACGACCAACACAATGCTTCCGTGGGCAACAAAATACACCTAGGCCATCCATTATGACGTCCAAATGTTATCAAAATAAATATTAGTTTGGCAATCACTGAAACAATACACAAACGCGTCAACTACATTTAAATGCGTCTATCGTTTGTAATCTATATTTGAATTTAAGGTTGTTTGGTGCGTGATCATCACGTTATTTGTTAATGACAAAAATAGTACGTACTTTTTACTATTGAATGGTTCACCCATTCATCTTTGTTCGAGTTTGTAACACCTAATGCTGTAATAATTCATTCCCACGCAACGATCGTATTTATAAAAACTATGAATATTCTCATAACAAAACTAGCTAAATCTACGTCAGGTGTGATGGGGTGAGTCATGTTAAGTATTTCATCGATTCTATTAAATATTTTTCAACATCCACAACATTATGTTTGTTATTTATTTTGTAATGAAATTCCGTAGCCTTCATTAAAGTCAATGAGGCGAAACAGAAACAAGTCGTTAAACATTGAATCTCATTCAAAGTTTTCATCACCTTATAGAAATTCTATGTGTAATGTCCGTTTCCACTGTTGAACCTAAAAAACTAACGAATAAAATTTGTTTAGGACTTAGAAAATAGTTTAACTATAATTATTATTATTATTATGAATTTATCTTTTTAGGTATCCACAAGTTTTACCCATACTTGAAATTTCTGGAACAGATAGATTTTTTTTCTTGTGCCCTGTATACTTACCATAGAGTATATAAATGACGAGTGACAACAGTAACTGTAAATGGTTAATATGTTATGAAATTACTCGTAAAGTCCTATCTGAAGTAAGTGCCCAGCTGAAAATAGTAATAGAATGTCAATATCGTTTACTTTTTAATTTCGGTAAGTGTTCCATTTTCCAGTAAGATTTCCATTGGAGAGTAAGCGATTTGGTATAGTAACTGGTAAAATAAACTTAAAGCGAACTGTAAATGGGAGACGAAGGAATAATCTCAAATAAGACCTTAAAATATTCCCCATAAGCCAGACGACCACCTAATTAACTAATTCTCTTTGCAAACCTCATTCAAGGAAATTGTATTAGGAAAATGTTACATAGCTCTGTTTTCAAGTGAGCCCAGATATTAATTAAACCTCAAAAATTGGTGAAAACGGACTTAAATGTCTTAGCATGGTATATTCTCGGGCTGAAACGTCGGGACGATTGTAATCTTTGAATATAATTATACAACTTTATTCAAATGAACACAGTCTGGTACATACGTCTACGTTACCCATTTAGATCCAAGGGTACAATGTTAGACTTACTAATTGGAGATCTGATGTACCTACCAGCATTAACTATCGAATATACGTACATAATAATACCTACATCTTAATTTATATATTTCTTCTGTACGTGTGTATGTGACTGAACTCCTCCTAAACGACTGGACCGATTTTAATGAAATTTTTTGTGTGTGTTCGTGGAGATTCGAGAATGGTTTAGATTTACAGTTGGTCAAGGTCTGATGATGGAGCTGGAAGGTGGCTATGGGAACTCCGTCATTAAGCAAGAAAACCTCATCGTGTTTAGGCTCTAATGAAGCGTCCTGATGAGTACTTTAGATTGCCGGGAACAATTCCTATGCGACGCAGACGAAGTTGCGCAGGGCAGCTAGTATAGTATAGGTATAATAACAATGGGACGTTATCTCAACAACTTCTCTTTTTTAGTTACCACATGAAAAAGTTTCTGACAGACCAGTTTCAGAAATCCAAGGTACCTACTTTCATATCTAAAAATAAGTCATAGAGGAGAAAATTCTCATCAATTTAAAAAAGTATTTTTTTTATTGCCATGTAGGCAGACGAGCCAACGGGCCACCTGATCGTCAGTGGTTACCGTTGCTTATGCACCTCTGCAATGTCAGGGGACACTGAGAGGTCGCTACCTACGACCTAACTTTAAGGACCCTCCTCAAGCCTCCTCAAGTAAGAAAATTTTCTCTCGTATAACGTCAGTCAAAACTAAACTCATAATTTAATCACAACAAAATCCCGATAAAATCAATCACCGCCAAAATTCAACATCACGATTTCAATTTCGTTTAATTTAAGCGCGAAAACAAGCACCCCAATAACCCTAGCAAGTATCGTAAATCATTGTCAAACGAAAAGTTTTAATTAATTCCCAAGTCGCAGACAGCAGTTTGGTTAGGGCAAGGCTCGGAGTTGCGTCTGCGGTGCCATTGAACCATGGCAGGGTGCCCGATACTGGAGCCAAGCTTGTCAGAGCCGTGACACCATAACTCTTTGCTGCAGCATGCCAAACTATTGTCGACAGAATTAAATGTTGTTGTTCGGCTCGTTAAATATCGCATTTGATCCGCTTTAAAGCAGAGGATTTTTGAGACACGGTGGTACCTATGCTCGTGAGGTATCGAAAAATAATTTTAATTTCATTCTTTTATAGCCTAATCGATTAGACCAGCATACTAACTCTAAACTAAAAACTAAATCTTGTTTTCAGTAATATTTTGTAAACCTCAAGTCAATCAATATCTCAGATAGGTATTATGTCCAATATCTACATTGTAGAATACAAACAGAAGGTAATTTAAATGTAAATTTTGTTGGGCGAACGCACATACAGCTACATTTAGTCTGTGTAACCAATATGAAATTTCAGAACATTTAGTCCCAAGTCAGTGACATTACTTTCAATAGGAATGCATTAGTAGGAGTGATAATCAAAACTGTAGCTCTAATATGAGTCTTAGTTCGTAAGTAAGTATTCTATGCCTACGTCGTTTACGGAAGTCTTAAAGAATTTCACCTGTTCCAATGCAGACGGTGTCCTGGCCACAAACTATCCGTCTGATGTTTTATATCGCATCGTTTCCATATTCAACAACAATAACGTTTAATATAGGAATCATAAAATTTCCAGAATAACTGATTCTATTTTAAATTAGTTTTAGTGAATATCGAATGTTATTTATGATTTGTTTTTCTTGCCAGCTGATCAAACTGTTCGTAACAGTAAAGGTTTCATCAATATCATTGGCCCTAATGTTCCTAACGTTTAGTGTTAGAAGATTATCTCTAAGGAACGAAACAGAGCGTTCTAAGTCGTTACTATCCACCTAGTTCCAGCTATTTTAACCAAATCCTCGGTTCGCCCTTTACAGGCCTATCCACAAGCTGTCTAGTGGCATAGCGCGTCCACACTAGAACCTCTCGGATTTCAGTGAGCTTGTCCATTATTACCACTTCACGAAATACTAAAGAAGAAAGCATAAGAGTACCTAACAACGACAATTTGAGTGGCTGACTCATTGTAAGATATTGCAACAGACAAACCTTCGGCATAAAGATCATATACCTAAGATTTAATTTTAATTACTAACTTTATTAATGTAAACTAAAAATAAAGTGTGGAAAACGAAGTTATTACTCAATTCCTTATGCTTTAAGCTTTAACGACCCATTAAAAACGCATTCTGGTTTATGAAGCTGGTTTAAAACAAATAACAGTCTGCAACGCTCCTGACCTAAATCCATAGGTAGGTACTGTAATGACGCTCTTTACGGAGGTCAGAGACCAATAAGGAGACCCTAATTTTGGAATGTTTTCATTTATTTTTTACGAATTGAACTTTAAAGAGGATCTTAGACATTAACGTATGGTAGTTCTGATTTACCTTTTATTATTTCTCGCAGGTTTGGTGTGTAGAAGTTGAACCGCCTTAGAACCACAGTTGGCGCCTTTATTCCGGCTGTGATAAAAACCCAACTCTAGGCTGGGCAGATAGGATATAAAAATCTTCAGTAACCACAGTTAAAGTCAAGCATAATAAATTAAATTTAATGAAGCAATTGTTATTATGCGTTCTCATTGCTCCAATTGAATGACCGTATCGGAATGCGTGTCGTCTAGTGACCGCATTCACCAGTCTGAAGCACACTACAGGTATGCTAAATAATAAGACTATTGGGCTCATCAGATTTGCTCCGGTATTTTTATTGCACCGTTGAGATGAGTGAGATTCAGTTAGGTGCAAGAAAATAGCTATTGAACTGGAATCTAAATAGATATACCTTGGTACTTAGAAATATATGGGCAGGGTGCCGAAAGCAAGATTTATTATACGAGAATAGTCAAAATTCAAAAATCCTTTGAAGATATGTGAAGTCCCCAATCCGCAATGGGCAAGCATGGTTGACTAAATCTAATCCCTCTTCTGAGGAGACCTGAGACCAACAGTGAGCAGTAATGGGTTGGTACAGGTAGGTACTGGTACAGTATTATACAGTAGGGTATTAGGATATTGATTGTACAGAATTACCTACTAAACGGATTCTTACCACGTTTTTTATTAAATAACCGATGTAGATAACCGCGAGTGTTTTAAGAAATTTATTGATCTCATTTTCGGAAGTCATATCCAATTCAAGTAAAATTTAACGATCTGCAGCTATGCTGTTCAATGCAAAGTTTATTAAATCTGCATTTGGTTTTTCTCGCACTATTCAGATACCTCCTTTGTTCGGTATTTTTCGAGAGACTAGGTACTATTGACTTGTCTTTTGCTCTTTGTATTTTTTTGTTTGCTTTGCTTTGCTTTGCTTTGGCATTGCAGTTCTATGAGCCAAGCATGCACATTTCAAATACATATAAAGATCCTAGGTGGCTACGTTAAAAGTAATTAATTAGTGGTAAAATTGTTATAGTTACATACATTATTCACTTACCAACTAATCAAATTTGCTTCAAACCAAACTGATTTGAACAACCGACACAGAAATCAACTGCATCGTTATAAATTAAGTTAAAGTTCTTGACTTAATCAAAACTTTAACTAAATTGATATCCAACTAAAACTTGGTTTGAACTGTAGCGTCAGAAGTTTCAGTTTTACCAGGAAATGTGGTGGTTTCTCGTTTGCGAAATCAATGGAGTTTTTCATGAAGGAAAACCTAAAAGGTGAGAGGTAACGACTTTGGATTTTACGGCAATAGCAGCCATAAAAAGTAACCTAATTTAATATTTGTAGGGACGCGATTGCATGCTTGCACTTTTGATACAAACAGTAATATATAAGTGCAGTGCGTAGCGCGACTCCCCAGTCGTTCCGTTAAAAGCATAGCATACACTCGCGTCCACACATTATTATAATCATATTCATTATTGTATATTGTAAAGAGTGACAATAAATAATGATTACTAGAATCAGTTGTTCATTTTTATTCAATGGTATCTACTAATTATACAGGGTGTTAAAATCCGATGAAACAATACTTTCACAGCAAATAGTATACTTGATGTAGAAGCCATCCACCAAGTCTGGGTTTTCTAGGCATAATATATCATAAGTTATAACTAATCAAAACTAAGTGTTAATTTTCTATTAGTAGGAGTTTATTATAGTACGGAACTCTAAAATTGCGATCGGATGCGCCTGTGTGCTTGAAAATGGCATATAGATATAGCACGCTACATGTAGGTCAGGGTAGGGTTGTCAAAATTAATACAAAATAATAATTTTTCAACTTTGTATGGGAAAATAAAGTCATTATCTCCGTTTCAAAAGTATGTGTATATGATTTGAAATGTGATATAGATTAAGCCCTTAAAGTATTGTTTCACCGGGCAACAACACCCTGTATACTCAAGTAATTTATAAAGGGATACTCTTTCCGTTATTAAGAGATACCCTAAATATTAAATCTCTCATTGTGCTACGCCAGATATAATATACATACTGTCAGATGCATTTGTGATTAGTGCATGCTCATTTTCAAATCGTATCCCATGAGTGCAAGTTATTACCTTATTGAATAACAAACATTCAAGTCCCTTACGTCGCTGCTTTGTCGTGCAAGCGAATTCCGTTTTTGAAGTTTATTTGCACGGTATGCAGTAATGAGTCAAATATCGTTAGATCACGATTAATTTTAAATAACTTCATGTATCGTTATCGAATCAGTTGATTTCGTGATTCTGAACAGCCCTAAAAATTCGGTGATAGTGTTTCTTCGTATAGATTTGTAGGGTCACAAAGGAAAGAAAACTCATTTGGAAATAAAATACAATGTTAAAAACTTTTTGCAATATTATGCGTTTATTAATAAATTACAATAAATAGCAGTGCAAAAGCCGATTAATCTCGATGTCTTAATCTCAACAACAATTTAAATATAACATTTACATTTAACGACCTTAAAATACATCGTAATCTCACTAATTAAATATTACATTATTTTCATATCTAAAGCGAATTGAGATAAAAATATTACCATTTTAACATGTCTTTTATTCATTTTTAAATACATTTTCATATAATTATTTGTACTAATAGATTAGTCTTGGTTTCGTTGTTAGTATTTTTATTCATTTTATCTTTTTTTTTTCTTTGTCTTCTTTTTTAACAATCGGTCGCTAGACCATAATTAAATGTGTGACGAGAAAAATGACTTGAAGGGATTGTCACATGACCTTTTAAAAAATGTGACGTCGCCGCCTAAGTCTGCTGATTCCTGCCGTCTGTCTGACCGAGTAGCCGCGAGTGTGTTGGGATGTTTAATTAGTCGAACCTTGTAGAGTTTCCTGTATCTGTCAGCCTCCGCAGTTACCGTTGGGACTTCCAGATATTCATGAACCTCATCAGTTTTGGTGAACCAAGGTGCACTAACTATTTCCTTAAGGATAGCATTTTGGGCGCCCTGGAGGCACATTATGTCCTTCTACGTACGTACTTCTGCTTGCAGAACTCCATTTTTTTTTTTTTTTTTTTTTTTTTTTCTGTTGGAGGAAATCACCGGATCCCCGCCCGCCCCGCGGGCGGGGTATGTGGGAGTTGAACCGCACTAAAACCTCCAACCGCTCACACTCAGCGTCCGAACCCCGGCTGAGGCCAGAACCCAGCACGGAGTTTGGAGGGACGGGGCGACGCGTTACGCCATCGGCATGCTTTCCCGTCGCTCCGTCCCCGGACGCCGAACCGGTAGCCGCCGGCGAATACGGCCACCGGCTCTCTCGGTCGGCGGGCTTTCCGAAGCCCGCCAAGATGGGACCGCGTGTCACCCTCCCACGGAATACCCCGCTGGGTCAGAACCAGCGTGGGTCGGGGAGTACGCGGTCTACCATCCCCCGGATGCTCTTACGCTAAGGGCGTGCTGAGCGAGACACGGCACCTTCTTGGGTCCCCGCTCGCACTCACATGCGTTGGGGACCCGAAACTCTTAGGGGGCCAGAATCCGGGCGAGATCCCGGTTCCGGCCCCCTGCTCGACGGCGGCGGGTTGGCAAGTCGAGAGCGGCGGTACAGCCTCTCTCTCTCAGCCCCCGCCACCTGCTTCTGCGAGATGGTGGCCTCGCAGAAGTCGAGCATCGCCTTCCAAGACTCGTCGCTCTCGAGCATCGACGCCGCGACGCCCGGGAGCGACAAGTCCGGACCTATTTGTTGGACCAGGACACAACGCTGCCCCTCCCATGCGGGGCAGCGCGCGAGCGTATGCTCCGCCGTGTCCTGGTCACATCCCACGCAATGATGGCACCTCGCCGTCGGCTCGGCCTTGATCCGGTGCAGATACCGACCGAAGCACCCGTGCCCGGTCAGCATCTGCACCATCCAAAAGGTGAGGCGTCCTTCGCCACGACCCACCCAATCATCTAGGATCGGGCGGATCGCCTCGACGGTCCGTAGACCCCAGGTGGGGTTAGCGAGACGTCGCTTCCACGCTTCCATTACGGACCGCCGAGATTGGACCTTCCGATCGCGAACCGCTTCCCGCAGAGGACGCACCACGCCCCGGGCGCGGAGGGTCGCATCGCCAGCGATAGTCGCCAGCGAGCGCCTCCGCCTCCAGCTCCCAGGGCGGCGTCCCCGCCAGCACGCACGCCGCCTCAAAGGCGACGGTGCGGTAACCGCGGATGGCCCTAATAGCAACGATGCGCTGTGGCCGACGCAGGAATCGGGCGATGTTTAATCGCACCCGTGCGTCGGCCCAGACGGGCGCACCGTAAAGGGCCATCGATCGCACCACCCCCGCATAGAGGAGGCGCACGGCGCGGCTGGGCCCCCCGACATTCGGGAGCAACCGACCAAGTTGGCCGGCCGTCCCTATCAATCGGGGGACCAGGTTCGCGAAATGGGCCTGGAAGGTCCAACGGCTATGCAGAACTCCATAGCTGGATTCCATAGGTCCAGATTGGCTTGATGATCGAAAATCTTATTATCTTTTAAAAGTAAATTATTTGTTAATAAAGATCATATCCAGTCTTGCATAAAATGTTAGCAATTTTTTTGGTAATTTAGAATTTTGTGACAATTTTTGATATTTTTTTAATGGTGTTATTAATTTTCATCCGAATAGTCTTCATCTTTGTCTAATCTACACATATCCGAGTAATCACATTCGTATATAGATTTATGGAAATATTCTTGTAATCTTGTCAAAGGACAAAGCTCTTTTTCGCACATGGGCAATTTTATAATGTGCTCTTGATGTAAAGTTAAAACGTGGTCGCCATCTTCGCAACTGAAAATAATAAACTCATTTAAAATTCATTAATTTAAATTATTCCTTTGTGAATAGACCAATGCTATTTGCTTATTGGGCACTTTTGTTTTAGTTTAAGCTGTTAATAGTTATAAGATTTTTTTATGTGCACAGAACAAATGTTTTTTGATTTGATTTGATTTATTGCTATTTTATAAATAAGATAATAAATCATTGTATTTCCAAATAAGTTATAGTATCATGTTTATGACCGATTTTCAAAACAGAGGAGGTCCTCAATTCGTCTTTTTTTATATTTTTCCATTTGTTTCCGTGGACCAATTCGGATGATCTTTAAGTTCTCTTTTTTTTAATTACATAGCGAACACTTGTGGCTCATAATGAATGTTCTGTCTGATAATTTTTGTGCCATTCTTGAATAAAATATTTTTGGTATTTATTATTGAAATGGAAGTCGTTCGTTTTCATTTTTGTTATAAATTCTAAGGTGATTATTTTTCAACACAAAACTTAAAATATTCTTGAGAGGGGTTATGGCACACCCGAATAGAACGAAGTTCCTTTCGATTAAAAGATATCTTAAATTTTTTTTCCCTAACGTAACGCGCGATAAGGAACGTGTTTTAAAATATTTTGATCATAGCGCCATCTAGCGATAATCATCTAAAACAAAAAAGTGTCGTGACAACTTTTCGTAAGATTTTTTTCCGTCTAGTCCCCTTTCGATAACGCGCAATAAAGAACTTCGTTCCAAAAAAATCAAAGTAATTATTGTTAACATTTCCTTAAACATTATAATACTTACGTAAACAATACGAATGCTAAATTAGATCCAAAACAATCGATATCCGATGTCTTCCACTTACTATCTCTGTTCACAGCATCTCCTCTCAAATGAGATGACGGCTTATAAAGTTCTAGATGCGACAATATTTTGAGAATCGTACCGGAATGTGTGAAAAGGAATATTGATTTCGGATCATTTTTTGTGCTGAAAAAAATGTGCTTTATTTGTTTGGTTTTAGAGTTAAATTTTCATTGCGGTTTACAAAAAATTGTATTGTATTTTTATATCTCGATATATTTTATACAATTTAATAAAAATACAACATTTTATTTTTATACACTTATAATTAAACTCTAAGCAATATTGATTATAAGTCTTGACGGAGTGATAACAAGGGAAACCAACCTATTCACAGTGCGGGTAGTTGGAAGTGGAGACTTGCTATAAATACAGGCGTTGGCCGCTGTTAATATATTATTCATTCGTGTTTGAATTGTCGAGGCGAACGGACCTCTCGGATGTAAAAGTAATAAACTGTTAAAACTCGTTATTTTGAAGCTTCGTTATTTTAAAGTATTGATCATCAAGTGTTCAAGTGGACATTGTGACGTCATTCCTGACAAAACCAAACGAAGATCGACTAATTACAACGTCATTACACCTCAACACACTATTTACGCCGTTAGTCTTAACTAGTAGTAAATAAAACCACGAAGTATTTTTATTTTATTTTTACAACAACAAACCAACGCGTTTACGTAAAAAACTGACATTATGAAAAATTTCACGAAAGAAAGGGGGATGGGAGAGGGGTACATCTCTAAACTGTTTACTCATTTTTCTTTTATTGTCATGTAGGCAAACGGCTTACCTGATCGTAAGTGGTTACCGTCGCTCTGCAATGTCAGGGGACACTGAGGGGTCGCTACCTACGACCTAACTTTAAGGACCCTCCTCAAGCCTCGTTTGAAGAAGGACAAGTCATAGCGCTGTGGGAATACCGAAGAGGGGAGCTCATTCCATAGCCGGATGGTGCGTGGCAAAAAAGTGTTTCTGAAACGGACCGTGGATGACCGCGGTGGTTCCATATGGTATGGATGAACTCCACCTCGACACCGAGTTATTTTACAAAATTTTTAGATGTGTAATGCTTACCTAAAATTCTCAAGCATATTTTTTATCGAACCACAAGCTGTACGATAGGTAAATTCGTGACCGTAACCATCAGCCCAATAATGCTTTAAATCGTGATAATATTCCAGAACCTGCAAAATAAAATTTTAGTCGTACATACACAATACAATGTTGGAAAAAAGTTATATTCTACATACAATATACATACACTATTATTTTTGGAATCAGTATACAGGGTGGATCTGTAACTTTGGACCATCTGACGTGGGGTGAATGACCTGTCGAAATAAAACTTAGTACCACTTTTAAATTTGAAATCGATTAACCTATTTTTTCTGACATTGTATGGGATGTGAACAACTATCGTTACGGACTTCCATATCACATTGAAAAACAAAATTAAACCGATTTTAAAAATAAAAGCGGTTCTAAGTTGTACATCGACAGGTAATTCACCCCAGGTCAGATGGTCCAAAGTTACAGATCCACTATGTATACATTTAAAAGTATTAATATTGAATAATGTGAGAATGAAAAAAAAAAATTTTACCAATAGAACATTACTTAAGTTTCGAAATCTTAAGGCTGTATCTATACCAACCCATTACTGCCCACTGTTGGGTTCAGGTCTCCTCAGAATAGGGATTAGGCATAGTCCACCACGCTTGCCCAGTGCGGATTGGGGACTTCACATATCATCAAAGGATTTTTAGAACCCTTTTCCGACATGCAGGTTTCCTCACGATGTTTTCCTTCACCGTTCAATCTTAAGGCAAATATTACTATATAATACTCATAATTTCGTTAAAATTTTAATACAAACCTGAGCACTTTTAACATCAAAAGCATAACACCAGGGCGATTCGAAATGTTCATTCCGTGACGTTTCAAAACCACATATTTTGTATATCAATCTTATATCATCTAAAAGAAAAACGTAACTATTAAATTAGAAAAATGCAGATCCTGACATTGTGACAGCAATTAGCTTTATAGTTAAACACGTTTTTATTTGTTATATTTTCATCTGGTAAAAGCCAAGATGTGAAAAAAATCGATATGCAAGGAGCAATGGCGTGCATCTGTATTAAAGTCAGGGTATGCAGAAATTTTTATCTAAAAACATTTCAACCTATCCACGTTCTACAATCAATTTCACTTAACTTTTATCGCAAAATATACACCAATAATAGTAGTGAGGAGTGTATTTTGATTAAATTTACAGCGTTTAATCGATTTTTATTGTAATTTTTAATCAAATTGGGGTATGCAGTGAATATTTGCTTGTGTGAATTGCACGCCACTGGCAAGGAGGTATCCTTGATATTACGATTTCAAAATAACAAATTAATTATCACTCTAAGAAAATAGGGCTAGGTTTAATAACACCATCACAATATGAAAAGTCATTCATTGCATGAAGTGTAAAATTTCAGTAAATGAGTGTGTTAAATATTAGTGCAATTTTATAGATTTATCTCGTTTACTCCATTTTAAGATTATAATAACAATAATCTAAAGTTAAATTATTTTTGAAATTTGAATATGTATGGGTTATTTTGTTTGATATCTCAATTTTATTAAGAACTAGCTGGCCCACACAACTTCGTCTGCGTCACATAAGGAAAATTTCTCACCGTTTAAACCTTCCCTGGACTTCTACGAATATTTCAAGATTAAAATAAGCCAAATCGGTTCAGTCGTTCTCGAGTTTTAGCGAGACTAACGAACAGCAATTCATTTTTATATATAAGATAACAAATAGCAAAGCAAGCGGTGCTAGGAGAATCTCTACGAACCTAAACTGAGTAAATTCTTTAAGCCGAGCTTTCTCGTTACATATTCTATTGTATCGTTCATCTCTTTGCTAGTTCCATACAACAGTTGTTCCTTGTATGTTAACGGATTCTTTTTTACTTGCTTTTGCCACTTGTCACAGTGTTTGTAAAACTGAAATAATTATAATGCTGTATCATTTCAAAGTGAACCTAATAAAAAATAATAAGGGACATCTATTAATTTAATCTTGTTAATTTGATTGAAGTAAGCCATTTTCCATTAATCTAAGAGCTCCTCAAATTAAAACAAAGAAAAATACTAAAAGTTTTCTTTATACAGCGTGTTTCAAAACAATTTAAATTCAATTTAAAACACAGGGTGTCTCAAAATATGAACTTTACATGACTGTGTTCAAAAATCTGTTATTTGGGAACTCACTTGAAAAAAAAATCGATAAAAAATCAAAAGCAATAATTAAGTATGAATATTAAAGATTACCCTTAAAACAGTGTCAACTTTGGCTGTTGGAGCGAATATAACGTCTTTTGCGTCCTTGTATTCAAAAAGTCCGTTCGCAAAATATCTTGCGCTCTGCTGTGTCCTTTGCGTTGCAGTGTAACGAAACTAAAACCAAAAAAGAACCATGAGATCACATTATTTTTATTTATTTTTTATTGAAACAGATAAACAAGTTAACGGCACACCTTATGGTTAACGGTCACCGTCACTCATGAACCTCTGCAATACCATGGCAATTAACCATAATGATGCTCTCATTTTTAGAGACCACAATTTTCTCACAAAATCATCTCAATGATACAAAGATATTTTTTTCTGTTATCTCAATAAATTATTGACCTTTTATCTTAGAAGTTATTGTACAACAATTTTTTCAACACAAAAATAAACCACTCCATTACAGGAGATATCATCCAAAACAATATAATAATAAATAAAAACACATTCATTCCACACAAACGTGTACACATTTATTCTTAATCCTTTCATTTTTTCGTACATTATGTCATATTGTTTTAAAATGCTTCATTTTTTATGGATATGTTACCGAAAATGTATGAAATTCGTCATTGTATACAATTCCTAGGAAATGTATATAATTCCTAAAATGGTATAATTTTGGTATAATAATAATCTAAAAAAATCTCTAAAATCTAATAAAAATGACACGGAAATGAGTGAAATAAATTATATTATACACTCTTCCTAGGAAATTTATACATTTCCTAAATAGCAATCGGAAATGTAAAATATTTAAGATATTGGTGAGTACACGGGGACAGCGGTCAACAACAAGAATGGTCAGTTTATCAATTTCCTTGGAAATGGACTTCTATTTAAAGTAAAACTATTTTCGCAACAATTAAGGTTAGGTTAGGTTAGTATGCTGATAAACAATGCACATACCGAGCGAGCGAAGCGAGCGTGTCCCGTCAGCGGCCGGCGTAGGACCAGAACCAAATCGCTTTTAATAAATGTACATTTACCCACATCATCATTTGGTAAACAATAAACAAGTCCGTTATATTCACTTTATACATTTCCTAATACAATATTGTAATTCTATACAATTTCGAGGAAATGTATTTTCCTAGGATTTGTATACAATTCCTTGATTTCATACATTTCCGGTAACAAGTATAAAAAACAAAAAAAGTAAAACTAAACCTAAACTTTCATCAATATATTATTATTTTTTATCCAGTTAACCGACAATTGTAAATCATACATTAAAACTAGAGAAATAGAAGTATGAGTTCTGTATCTTACCAAAAATGACTGATTATCGTATCTTTCTTTGATAGCTCCAGGAAATCTTTTTCGCATTCTTTCGGCCATTAGTATCATTTCATCTTGCCCTTCCAATGTTAGATGTTCATCCTTTTCAGAATCCAAATTTGCACTCCACTTTTCAAAGGTTTTTATTTGCTCATTTGTTAATTCACCTGAAAAAACAATGCATAATATTTCTATTATATTTTTGTTGGGGCAGTAGATAAACATTTTAATTACAATTCTATCTTGAATTGTATAGAATTTTTGGAATTATAGGCATATCTGGTAAACAAAATTCCAAAGGCTGAAATTTTAGCTGGCACTTTTTCTTATGGTACTTTTACAGAATAACTTTAAGACCTATTTCTTCAAAAATCTAATTTTCTTTACTTTCTACTACTTTCTAGTTCGACCAGCTCTACCAAAACTATAAAAAACTACAGGAACAATCTCTCCAATTCCTAAAACAGTGTACATTTCACAATTTATACCTTTTCCAAGTTTGTGTTGCATAATTATTTGAAACTTCAAGTCTTTAAGTATAGTGTTCATCTTATTTATCACCTTAGCTGCTGGATATCTGGTGCCATGTCTGATGAGCATCCAAATCTTTGTATCTTGGCATTCTGTAAACATGCGTTTTTTCAGATTAATAATCTATTTGATATAATGTGAGTAACAGCAATTTGAGGTCATCATTTGTCCAATATTATAATAATAGCTTGAACAGAGTCCTAGAGCAGATTGTAGGTAGGTGTCTCCGACATTGCAGAGGTACATGTTCGACAGTTACTGCTTATGATTCTGATGACTCATTCGCTAGTCTGCTTCATGGTAAAAACAATATAATAGATGTGTGAAGTGTTTAAAGCAATTAACAGATGTTAGTATAATTTAATATTATATTTTATGTATTTAGTATAAGTTTTCTGTCAAATGTGTAATGGATATAACTCACAATAAACATCTTTATCTTTATCTTTTAAACAATATGTTACAGTAATGTAAATATTAATATTCCTCAGTAATTTTTTGCACACTTGAATAAATAATAATATGAATGCCCTTTATTTCAGTGTCTCACAAAATACAAACTGTTGCAGATATTATTGAAACCACAACATAATAATTAATTCCTTTATTGTATTTATGGAATACAATAAATTGATATAAAAAGTAAGAGAAAATAAAATGCGACTAATCTCTACACGGATAGAAAGAAAAGTGAATTTTGACATAGAATTGAATTTGAATTTAGTTTTCCATAGCGCAAGACAGAGTCATCACGAAAACTAAAAAGTTTGAATACAAATAAAATATTAAAAGTTTGTATGTTCAATATGGATTGAACACAAATATTGCTAAGTTTACTTTAATTTCTATGCAATTTAGTTAAGTCTTGTTTTTTTTCATTTTTTAACATAGTATGGACATATCAAGATGCATTTTTCATAAATAAATGTCAAGAGGATTGCCTAATGAGAAGTTTTAGTTAAGACAAAATAATGTGAAGGATGTAAATGCATTACAATGAATTATATCAAAACTTCTTTTTGTCATAAAATTAAATCGATAATCAATGTATTTCAAAGCCTGGATCAGAATCGAAGAAATAATATTCAAAGTATTTTTAATTGTTGAAGTATGGAATTTTTCATGAATTCTCATTCTTATTTTTGGGAGAGAAACCATTAAATTATTATGACATGAATTAATGTAAACGGATAAACTACTTACTTGGAAACTTTATTCTCGAATCATTTCTGTTGCCTTTAAATCTGTAAGGAGTTCGTGATCCTAAATGGTTTTGGACACCAACAGATTCAGATAGGCAACACGATATAAATGATATTAAAATAACCAAACAGAATTTCATGCTGAAACAAATACAATTTTAAATAAATCAAATAATGTTTAAGTTAGTAAGAATAAAAATGTTACGAACTTTTAAAAGAATTTTAAATAAAGTGTTTTTGTATGTTTTGAATTTGAGAATTTTGAAATACTTGAACTATTTAGGGATGTAGCGTGTACAACGATGAACAAACGATTTTTTAAAGTTCTCGATGTGTATTTAGTATCGAATAAATTTATTCGAAATTATTCTTCAGTATGCGTAGTATTGCTTAGGCCAGGTTCCCACTACGCCGGACCGGCAGATCTGCCGCGCCGGTAAATCTGCCGGAAGAGCTAGTGGCTGTACAATTTATATGAAGCTATTCACATTATCCCGGGTCCGGCATTTTTGCCGAGCCCGCTATTTCTACCGAACGTTTTGTCACTACGAAATGCCGGTAGAACGACCGGGCCCGGAGTCCCGGAGTAATGTGAACGAGTTTGTGCCGGTATATGTCCCCCGCTCGCCCCGCTCGTGCTCCCCTCGCCCCGCCCGTGTTCGTGCGCGCGTCCAAATTCAACTGAGGACTGTCTGAATTTCTTCCGGGATCCGATGTAATGTGAACACTCTGTCCGGTGTCCGGTTTTTGGCAGATCTGCCGGTCCGGCGTAGTGGGAACCTGGCCTTAGTGAGATTATTTTTAAGGAATTATTATCTAGCTACTTAGTGCAGCCTGATAATGATGAGACCCTGTTAATCATGCAGCATTGACTGAACATCATTTTAGAACAGAGTGTGCTTTATCAATGATGTGGTGTATAGAATGGACTTATGTTATTTAAAGAAATAAAATAGATAGAAGCTGTAACTTGCCAGTTAATTAAGAGGCTTCTAAATTTAAAACCCAAAATTAAATCTCAATGAGAAACATATTCACGTGTAAACAGTTTACTTTGAGTAGCTTTTTGTTGCGCACCATTTTTAGTTGCTTTTTAAATGTGTGCTTATAGCCTACTTGTACCAAATAACTACCACAATTAATCAAACATACAAAGTAAAATTAATCAAAAGTTTTGCTTTTGTTAAATCGATTCCAATCAAAACTTCTTGAATCGAAAAAGTGTCGATTAAACTTATTGACTTATTCTCTAATTCCAAGCAAATGACATTTGACGTTCAGAAATTTTGACATTGACAGAAATGACATTTGAGACATGTCTGTGTTGCGATAATAACAAAACTAAAAATCTAGAAATTAAATTGAATTAAAATAAAAAAATGCAATTTTTATCATATTTTCTGTCACAATCAAAACTCATTTTTTTTATAAAACAGAAGAGCCATGAAATACTACTGTGATTGAAGTGATTTGAATTAATTAAATATTATTGATGACAGCGAAAGACTGTAAATAGGCTGCCACTGCCAACTAAATGGAAAATTATTGTAGCGTTCATCAAGTTACACCGATCGAATATAACAAGAAAGGTAACGGCTAGCGTTCTCGACCTCTTAGGTCGAGAAAGGTAACTAACATATTATTAATTATAACTACAGATTAAATAATAATAATAGAACACGGCCTTTTGATACGTCTGGCAATACTTTTTTTTTTTTTGCAGCTTAGCATACGTTTTTAAAGCCTTACAGCTACTTTATGCATTTATCTGAATACGTGAATCATACCTTTTAATCACTTCAAACTTTGTTATATCCAAAATAACTTCATGAATCTATGATATTAAAATAAATATAAGGTATTTAAATAAAAAAAGAAAGTTGAATAAATATTAATAGTTCTTAATTTATAGTGTTTTAAGGCAAAATTAAGATCAAAGCGGGATTTTAGACAATGAAACAAATAAAGAAAAATTGTATTATTTTATTTACATTATTCAACTTCCAACTTTATATTGGATTGTTGTAAAGTTGCTTTTAGTGCAAAGGGTTTGCTCAAGTTTTCCACATTAAAAGACTCGGTTGCAAATACTTCACTTTCAGGTGATGCATGTAACGTGAAATCTATATTCTTTGTTTCTTCACCTGCTTCCACTGTTTGAACAAACTGTGCAAATGGGGGCGTACCTTCTTTAAATAATTGTACTGTCTGATCTAAGTACTTCAAGTAGATATCTTTGCCTAAAAATTCAACCTCAGTATTTAAGTCATTCATGGAAAATTCTGGAACATCTAGTAATAATCCTGCTTCTTTAGCACAGCCCATTGCTATGACTTCATCTGGATTAATTCCAGAAAGAAGTTCAGCTTCTGGGAGCAAATTTGCAATGGTAGACTGTAATTTAGGAATCTTCATACTCCCTCCTACTAACACAATTTTACTTATAACTCCATCAAAATCCTCTATTAATTTCTGAGCTGGTTCAACATAAGATGATATTTTGGATGATATAATGTTTTCGAATCTAGCCCGAGATACATTTTGGCTCCAGTCTACTCCGTCTAGAAGTGATTCAATAAATACATGTGCAGAATTCAATGTAGACAATATATTTTTGCAGTTGTCAGCATGATTTAGAAGTTTGGCCATTGCCCTTTTGCTTTCTTGTGGATCTAACTTCCACTTCTGTCTAAATTCTTGTGCTATGTATTCAGCAAGATCTTTTGTTAAGTACTGTCCTCCTAAATCTGATCGGAACACATTCTTTAGCACACTAATGAAACCGGCTGATACATTCACAATGGAAACATCACATGATGATCCTCCAAGTCTGTAAACAAGAACATTTAGATCTTCAACACTTTCTTCAATATTGTAAGCTAGTAAAGCTGCAGCTGGTTCACTGATCACTTGAAGTACGTCAAATCCAGCGAGCTCTGCACATTTGACTAAGCGTTCTCTGCTCTCGACCGACCAATGTAGAGGAGCCGCAATCACTAGTTTAAGATCACCTTCGTTTTTCACTGAGTGACTGGCAATAGTGAATAATTTCGCGTAGTATTTTGTGGTGATTTTGTCAGGACTAGAATACAACTTTGTCTCACTTGTTTCAAATTCGTAGACGAGATTTTCATCGTTTTGTATGCGACACGACGATGATGCTTCTACGTATGATAAGTCTTCTTCATTGAAGTCACTGTTCATTAACCTTTTGTTGTACTTGATAATGGACTTAGAAGAGGGCTGCCCTGACTTAGCAGGAAGACCAATTTCCCATTCTGTTCCGTTTAAGGCTATAATTGCGGGGGTGACACGGTCGCCGGCGTCATTCGCTATTACAGACGTTGCGCCATTTGTAAAGGACGCTAAGCACGCTGTGCTGTTCCCCAAATGTATTCCATAGGCAGTCGCCATTTCACAAACTTATAATTTAACTAAATTTGTTTGTAATTTTATAAACATTGATGATAATCACATGTGCTGCCTTTTGGCAAGTTTTTTAATATCATTTGACACTTGACAGCACTGATAATTTTGAAATTTGACGTAGGAAATTTTTTTTACTGCGTCACACTTTAAAATATTGCAAAGATATCAAGACAAAATACATTTTATCATTAATAATATTTGTAATAATTGAAAAAATATTGCAAATAAATAGCACGTTATTGAACATATAAATAAACCATTTTTTTATTGAACTTACCTTATGAAGAAGCAATACAAGCGAAGAACCCATCATTTCTAACCTACTTTTATGTCCGTTTATGTACATTCCAATTTTAATTTTCTAGGTACGTTTGCTTTACGCGGGAATTCAAAATCACAGGAAGAAGGTAACATGATTTGTTTTTATTATTGATGTGTATTGCAATAACAATAATTGTGTATCGATTAAAAGTCATATTTTTAAAAAGTACTAGTTATGGTCGATAATCAAAATGAAAAACTTCCTAATCCTGATCGTTTCGAAGACATCTTACAAAATTTAACAAAATGTAAACTCGTAAGTAAAAAGAAACCTACTTACTTTATTTCTCTAGAAAAAGTATTCTTATTACATCAATTATTCCGTTTTAGGAATATTATAAAGACAAAGAAGAAGTTAAAAAAATACGTGAAGTCAACAAAAAATTAGAATTAGATCTAAAAGAGGCACGTGAATTAGAAAAATCTCATCGTTACCATCTACTTACGTCACGAGAAATGATAGGAAGTTTGCAAGAAACTGTATCGCAGCTCGTGTATCTGAAAAGAGATGTTAAAAAACTAAAAGACGAAATATTATCCAAACAACACATTATAAACAACTTTGAAAAGGTATGTCCACATTAAAGAAATAGTAATAAAGTAATGAAAATATTTCATGATAACAAAGTAACTAAGATCGTGATCGTTATAACCATATTTTGTGACTACTGAGCTTTAGGTTCCGGATTCGAGTCTCGGTAGGGGCATTTTAGACGCAACATATTGATTCGAGACTTGTGCATGTCTACGTAACACAATGGAAACGCAAGTGCCCGAAACGCAATGGAAACCTTAAATTTAAATAAATAATATTATTCTGTAAAGTTGTACAAATACTGAGCCGTTTACTTCTGCTAAGTGTAATCATTTAATTGAATACATTAATTCTTCTTCTTCTTTTGAAAACCTGCAGGAGAAAGAAAATTTATTGGTAAACAATAAAATTAATTTAGATGAATTACGAAATGACCACGAAAAGGAAATTGAAGAAATACGTGCACTTAACGAAAGTAAAAGTCAGTACTGAGTATTATTAGATTAATTTCCCACATAAATACGTATAGTTTATTAAAGGCACTTAATGTTATTTATTTTTACCGTTCTACTATAAAATAAACAATCAAGTCATAAATATAATAGCATATATATTGTCTACTTATTGTCTAGAAAGTACTTAATTGAAGATAGTAATACCTACTTTTTTTTATTGTAGCTGTAGTTATTGTCACTCTCCCTTGTTTCTATAGCAGTTGAATAGTAAAAATTAGTTTTATAAATGAGATCGACCAAAACCAACTGAACCAACATTTCCCGAAGGTTATATTATTATGATGTTATTTTAATGTAGTAGATAAGAACAATTTTATATGTTAGACATTTACCTAATTATCACTTATCATCAGATGGGCTGTCGTGCGTCATATTTTGCTTATAAATAGTTTACCCCTAAAATAGCAGATAGCTAGTGTATCTCTGTTACATGTTATTAAATTGCAGTTAAGTTCCTTCTTTTATGACGCAGATAAAGTTGTTAAGATTTGCTTTTTAAATCCTTAACTAGATAGAAATTTTTAAAAAAATGTCTATTCGACACCGTAAAGTTATAATATGTTGATAAAATCTTTATTCAATTTTCATCACACATTACAGTTCAACAAATCCAGCATGAATCCGATACCAAAGTGGCTCAATACTCTTGTGTTATCGAAGAGTTGCGATCAAAAATAAAAGACATGGAAACCGAACACAGGGAAAAGGTAAGTTAATCAAAAGAGTGTCAAAATATTACCAATATTTTTATTAAATGAGCGATCCCGATAAGTTATAAATAACCGCACGTGCTTTAAATTTGAAATTAAGTGTCAAACTATGTTTTTTTTCTATAGATATCCACTGCAGGACTTAATATCTACGTTCTCCTAAGCTCACCAATAATTTGATTATGTCTATTGACATTTTTATAGGATCATTTTTTTTTTATAATACTTCAAATAATATTGTAGATAAACGTAGTAGTGTTAGAATATGAAGAGAAGATACAGCGTGGTGCGTCCCAAATAACACAATTACAGGGACAATTGGCTCACCAAGCTGTTCGTACTGACTCGAACATCGACGCTTATAGGAGGGTCTGTTTCATTTACACTATTAAATAAGTTCATTTCATCTTGTAATTCTTCTTTATGCATCAAATTTTCATTGGCTGGATAAGTAAGATCCAAAGTTTCTAAGTTAGTTGTACTGATCCCTTTTTGTTCCCCGTGCAAATGGTTCCGCTTATAGTTATTAGTTGCCATCGCTCAGTGAATGGAATTAATTTTGCAATAGGTAAAATATACAATATCTGAGGTAGATACCTCTCGGTGTCTTATACCAGAGGTAACTTATTTACAAAATAGTAATTATAACTACAATAGAACAAAATTAATCATTGGCTAAGTCCACAAATAATACCAATATCATGATATTGATTATCAATTTGAATTTCAATCATTCCATTCTTAATTCGAAACCTCGAACCGGAAATTAAATAATGACTACATCAAATTAAAATTACATAATTAGTTTAGAACTCGTGTAGGTACCTGATACCGTTTCTAAACAAGTGTAACGGTTGCATAATCGTCATTAAAAACAAAATTACAGCGTCTCGAAGATCTGGAGGAGAAACTCAAACAGAGTCAATTTAAAAAATATCTAGCGCAAAGCACTTATCCTTCTCAATATGAAACCCAAGTCGAACGGCCTTATTCAGTTAATAGTAATTACGCAGACACGTCAGTAGATTTAGATCCTGTGTTAGAAAATGCAAGGTCTACACCTATGGCATTGAGTCAGAAGGCTCCTAAAACTAATACGTTGCAAGTTATGTATTACGGACAGAATAAACCTAAAGAGAAGAAGGGTTCTTTTAATATTACAAAGAAGAGAAAGCTGTACAATGAAAAAGACTTTCAGGACTTATAGAAGGAATAGCTGAAAATTTCATATTTTTACTTCTATGTATAATTTGATTAATAAAACATAAAGATGTAATTGTGTATTTAATTGTGTTTTACGACAAAGTAAATTATTGCAAGGAAAAATAATTAAGTAATATGCATTCCTTTACTGGATGAAAAACATTAGGTATAGATTTTTGGCATTAAATGTTTCAGGAATGTAGATTTTATAAAGTAAAATTTAACTACTTTAATAAACCTACAAACCCACAAAGCTTGAGTGGTTTTATAATATTTCACAACGCTAGAATCGCGTAGAATCCAAATAAATTTTTAAATTACGTAAAATAAGTTATACCACGCATAATACCATGTCAATTACACGAAGAGATCATACTTCATTTGAATAAAGAGTTAAAAAAAACGAAAAAGCCTTCTAACATCTCAAGTAATGCATAACCAAATACAACACAATAATTAAATTATTATGATGATACTCCACAGTATCTCCTTCATACAATATTCTAACAGTGTAGGCGAGCTACGTCACGAATTGTTAATGATTCATTAAATATCTCCTCACCAAATAAAGAATTACTATTATTAGGCTCACCATAGGAGAATACTAGTTGAGCAAGTAATAACTTTTAAGACTGTTTGTTTTGTTCACTGTTTCGCAGTTTAAGAATATTATGCCAAGAATGCTCATTGAAAGAATAAGATGGCTGGATCAGTTTAAATAATGAGATACACACATAGATACAGCTCTTAGGTTCATGCTAGCTGGCAAACCCTGTTGTTGCAGCTTTAGACTAAACAAACATTGACTTAAATCTTAATACCCTAGTTACTTACACTATTATTAAACGGGTTCTTACCACGATTATTTTTAATTGAGAGGTCCCGATATTTCAGCACTGTTTCAAGCGCCATGATCACGGGAAGACTGAAGAACTGCGGGTAGGTCATTTAAGAGCCGACAAATCTGTCTACCCTCTTTCTCATTCGTTTGCCGGTACCACTGGAACTCGAACTCACATTTCGACACACTGACAGTATCGGCTGCCGTATCAAAACTAGATTTTTTGGCTTTATTTTCGTCTAATACTGGATTCCACATACAGGATAGTTTGTACCCCAGTTACTGTTATAAAACTAGTTAAAACCCTTATTAATGTTTTTATTATGCGTATCAATATTTCCAAATTATTCACGTATTCAAATTTAATGGAATAATTAATTCCGCTACATATCACGACAAAAAGACTATTCGACAAGAAAGTACACATTATGCAATGTCGATGGAAACGTAACTTTGCGCATTTGCATATACAAATATGTGAATGCATGTAATCCGATATTTACTAAAATGATGTATGTACACTATTCAAGTTTATCGTACAAATATTGATGAATATTTATAAAGATTAGGTAATAAATTCTAAGATTATAAAAAAATACAACAGAAACACACCAAAATATTTACTTTAAACACTCGCGGTTATCTACATCACTTACACTATTACTAAACGGGTTCTTACCACGATTGTTTTTAATTGAGCGGTCCCTCAGTTTTCCCGTCATCATGGCGCTTGAAACAGTGCTGAAATATCGGGACCGCTCAATTAGAAATAATCGTGGTAAGAAGCCGTTTAGTAATAGTGTAAGTGATAAAATATTTACTGTTACGAGCGCAAAACCAAATGTGTTTGTGTTTGACAACTGTCAGAAATGACATAAAAACTATGGATGAACAGTGTTGTCAGTCGGTAAAGAAAACTATCAAACCAAGAAAAAAATAAAATCTAAGATCAAATCAGAATAAAAGGGGGGTACCCATGTCTTCCAACTGCCCATGCCTCCCCTACCTACCTACTGTCTGTAAGATGTTATCTTGTTTTTAAAGGATTCTTTGTTTCTTTTAATTTGAATGCTACCTAGAAGTTTTATTTTACTAGAAGAGCTCTGGATGAGTTAAATGTCATCTAATTTTATAACCAACTATACTATGAGGTTAACTTTAACTATAATAGTATTCCGAATGGAAGGCATTAAGCTTGCAATGTGACCAGGTTTCAATTCACAGGGTCAATTAATAACTAAATAATATCTAAGTAGGTATTAAAAATAGCCTTGTTTGTACCAAGGATTCCCTTGTGCAAGGCAAGGACATTAGAGGATAATAATTATAATATTAATTAGATAAAGACTCATGTTAAAAAGTTTTTGAAAGTTTCTGGTAGGTAAATTTATCATAGAGTATTATGATCATCGTAAAAAAATCTCAAAGCAACTGCTATGTAGATAAGTTCAGATTGGGCGGTTGTTTCTTGCCTATTTTGAAACAGGAGGAGTCGTTGACCTAGAAATGTCGATATTTTCCTTTCATGCATTTTCAACGGATTCTTACCACGATATTTAATTGAGTTGTCTCATTATTTCATCGTTGTTGTAAACGTCATGATCACGAGAAGAACTCAATTAATTAAATGTCGTGGTAAGAACCCGTTGAAAATGCATGAAATTATTATAGAAAACCGCGAGTGTCTGAATAAGTTGATATTTTCACTAATTAAGCTATTTCTTACTATAATTACTTATTATGAACTAACTAATTTCGCATCACCTACTTCATAATAAAGAACGTCAAATCTAATTGTAAAATGTTAAGGAGGAATAATTTAACATTAAAAAGTACTGAACCAAAATTTAATCAAAGAATAAGTTATATAACATCCAATTTAATATCAAAAATACATTACGTGATCTGTAATTATAACATAGATAAGATTTCAATCCAATTTTTTTCCGAATAGCAGCTTCAGTTAGCTGTTGTGAAAGTAAACTGGGCTTTGCAAGCATTAACATGTTGATGTTTACGTAGAAATTGAAAGTTAACCACAATAGATTGATAATAAAAACCAATCTTGTCATAATCTTAACAAGTTGATAGTTATACCATAATACTATTGTTATAATGTATCCACTTAAGCTATACACTTTCTCGTGGGAAAATAAGGTAATGCTTTTAATAGTGTTGTCGGTTATGTTCGTACCCTATTATTCTAAGTTTGTACCACAAGATAAAGCACAAACGATTCCTGATTATAATGATTAAAAGATACTTTGAACTAACGTTATAATGCTGTTGTAGAAACAATTGAACGGGATGAAAATGCAAAGCAAGTTATAAGGATAGCTAAAACTTATAACAATACTAGCTTTTGCCCGCGACTTCGTTCGCGTGGACTTCAGGTTCGTCCCGTCTAGTTGAAGTTCATTTATTGCTAAAATTATAATCAATAATTGTAGCCTATGTGTTATTCTGATGTATAAGCTATATTGCGGTAAAGTTTCATTCAAATCCATTCAGAAGTTTTAACGTAAAAGAGTAACAAACATCCATACTTACAAACTTTCGCCTTTATAATATATATTAGATATACTATATTATTTAAAACTACATACACAGCTAACACAATTATAATATAAAGGTAATAAAACAGACATTTCACGATTGTGTTGATCTCATGTTAATATGGATTCTAGAACTAACCTCTGGGGCCTAAAGCTCGCTCCTGCACTGTCTGCATTCCACTAATCTCAATCAGCATTTTAATCAGGTTTCCGACTGCTGCCTCTCCAGGATTTTATTACTTTTTTATATTTTATTTGTGGATACGAACATATCTAACTCTATAATATTATTATCAGGTAGACAGATTATGTACTGCAAGTAAGTAGGTAATTGTTTTTATTTTTATACCTATACTAGCTTTTGCCCGCGACTTCGTTCGCGTGGACTTCAGGTTCGTCCCGTCTAGTCGTATAGCCTATGTGTTATTCTGATGTATAAGCTATATTGTGGTAAAGTTTCATTCAAATCCATTCAGTAGTTTTTACGTGAAAGAGTAACAAAGATACATCCATACATACAAACTTTCGCCTTTATAATATTATTATGATGTGTCGAGTTATTAAGCTCAGGATGTTAAAAGGGTGTAAAATAAAAACGATTTATGTCATTAAATTTATTTTTATTTGAATTCTTTGGCTAATTTAGTTAACAAGTTCTAATTTCATTGTTTTTCAATCCGATTATCAACATAAAAATAATGAATTACAACTAAAATATCTATTCTAAAAAATACTTTGGCTACATAATGAGACATTAAAGTTAAAATTCAAAGTTAAATTATTCCCTTCTCTTATGCCTATGTATATTATTAAAGACTCATTCTTATAGTAATAGGTAGTAAATATTTTTAGAGAACAAACAAACAAACTTAATATTATTTTAGAGAAATTTATCTTAACATCAAAATTTATGATGAGGATTAAAACTATCGATACTCATAACTACGAACATCAGATCAGTGTATTTTAATCAGAGCTCCATCCATAATTTATTAAGATGTTCTTATAGTTGTATCTACTTAATTTCCTAAAATAGGTACAATGGACTGTTAAAGACCCACTGTGTGCTCAATTCTCAATAAGCTTAAGATCGTTATATTTTTAACAAAATGACGTATTATTTAGAATTTATTGGTTACGAATCAGTCGATCGAGTGAATTCCAACTGCAGGAATAATCGATCCTCAAGTGACCGTATCTTGACAAGTGGAAGTTGTCAGGAACCGCCTTCGGGTACGGCCGCGCCCAGTCCTCGTATTCTGGTGAAAGACTTTCGTATGCGAACTGCTCGTATGCCTCCATCATTCTTGAATGAAATAAATTGAGCTTAAATATTATGGAACAACCTTTATATACAAATATGTGCCAAAATTCATTGGAATGAAACTACATTATACGATGGTGATGACAATCTATGAACGTTACGGTTGTAAATCGCAGGAGATCCGGTATTTTATTTTGCTTTGATTTCAAAAATATTCAGAAAACAGTTACGTCATAATTTAAATTATTAACATTATAATGTAAATTGATTGAATCTTATTTAGCTAGTGATCTTGAGTCTTCTACCTAACTATTCTGTAATCGTTCTCTGGTGTGGTGTAGAGATTGAAGTCTAGATTGATTTATTGTTAGTTTAGGTTGCTCCACAATGACTTTGATCCTAGAAATCACCATTCCACATAACACTGTCTAACAAAACAAGGTCTTTTAAAACTTATGCATGTAATTCCAATGATGTCGTAAAGCATGTTGCGTTATGAACTCATTAGGCGATAGCCTATCACATTAACTAGACCGAAGAAAAAATGTTAATTTTGTAATAATTCGAATGTCTTTTATATTTTGTTAAATTATTGTTACATATTAGAGGTTTAAAAATGAAGATCTTAATAGCTAATAGTTCCATGTTAGTTATTGATCTGTAAACACTACTAATAGAAATTTAATTATATATTTGGAGACACTATTTCATAATGCGATTTTTTACGTGATATTTGATCAAAGTCTAGTGTATTTTCTATGACTTTTGCTGGTACCGCACCGTCGCGTTTGAGGCGGCGTGCGTGCTGGCGGGGACGCCGCCCTGGGAGTTGGAGGCGGAGGCGCTCGCTGACGATTACCGTTGGCGATGCGACCTTCGCGCCCGGGGCGTGGTGCGCCCCCTGCCGGAAGCGGTCCGGGACCGGAAGGTCCAATCTCGGCGGTCCGTAATGGAGTCGTGGGAACGGCGACTCGCTAACCCCACTTGGGGTCTGCGGACCGTCGAGGCGATCCGCCCCGTCCTCAAGGATTGGGTGGGTCGTGGCAAACGTGGACGCCTCACCTTCTGGATGGTGCAGATGCTGACCGGGCACGGGTGCTTCGGAAGGTATCTGCACCTGATACAGGCAGAGCCGACGACGAGGTGCCATCACTGTACGAGATGTGACCGGGACACACCAGAGCACACGCTCGCGCTCTGCCCCGCATGGGAGCAGCAGCGGTGTGTCCTGGTCCAACAAATAGGACCGGACTTGTCGCTCCCGGGCGTCGTGGCGTCGATGCTCGAGAGCGACGAGTCCTGGAAGGCGATGCTCGACTTCTGCGAGTCCACCATCTCGCAGAAGCAGGCGGCGTCGTGGGCGAGGGAGAGGGTATATTCCTCCCTCCGCCCAGCGATTGCCCGACGCCGCCGTCGAGCAAGGGGTCAGAACCGGGATCTCGCCCGGACTCTGGCCCCTTAAAGGTTCGGGTCCCCAACGCATGCGAGTGCGAGCGGGGACCCAAGAAGGTGTCGTGTCTCGCTCAGCACGCCCTTAGCGTTAGAGCATCCGGGGGATGGCGGACCGCGCTCCCCGACCCACGCTGGTTCTGACCCAGCGGGGTATTCCGTGGGAGGGTGACACGCGGTCCAGCCATCTTGGCGGGCTTCGGATAGCCCGCCGACCGAGAGAGCCGGTGGCCGTATCGCCGGCGGCTGCCGGTTCGGCGTCCGGAGGGGGCACGTAGTGAGGTTCGTTTAGTGAGGTTCAACTCCCACATACCCCGCCCGCCCCGCGCCTCCGGTGATTTCCTCCAACTAAAAAAAAAAAAAAAAAAATGACTTTTGCTGCGCTCAGGCTGTCTATTACTCATTACTAAACAGTAGACATAACATTGCAGTGTATGTATTTAATTTACTTCCACACCTGATTACATTGTTCACACAAAAGCGATACTTAGCGTTATTCAACTTAATTAGGAATTCAGAACATTGGAGTTGTACCTAGTGTAGGTAATTGGCTCAACAGTGATTTCCACTCCAGAACAACGAAAATGCCTATACCTCATATCATTTCAGAATCGATAGAGAAAAGGTGTGTCGCACCATCAGTAAGGCTAAGGGCATCCAAAATTTTGTTTTTACTCTGTGTTGCTTTGTTGCACTGATTTTTAATAGATAGCTACGTTTTCATATTCTATTTTTTTATCTCAACTGGCAGTGTTACATAGGTTCTGTATAATTTACTCTACTTCTGTTTTCTAGATTGATCTAGATCATGTCCCAATGTGACTTCATTAATTTTCAATGACTTGCAATCTATACGCGAAATGTAGATCTGCCTGGTTGAATCTTTGTTCACGTAACATGTGTATAGAAAGCGGTGTGTGTTACAGTGTAATTATTCTTGTCCGTAGTTATTTGTGTTTCCGGTGCATTCTTACGTTAATTTATATCGCGATTGGTCAGCAGATCACACATTGTTTTAAGAACATGAAGTATTCGCCACTAAACCACACGTTATTGCTCATAAATTTTATAAAGTGTTCACAATGCTAGTAATAAAATAAAAACATCATAATAAAAACAATTAAAATAATAATAAAGTGAAGGACGCACTCGTACTTGTAACTTCAACTATGATACTTATCGGTACACATTACTAACGCATAGTTGGTTTATCTTACATGGATAACCGGAAAAAAGTAATTAGTGCATGAAATTCTTTAAACGGATGAAGCAACAAAAAATAAATGAAAAATCCTTCACCTTTTATAGTAAGACAAAAACATCAAGCTTGCAGCAGTTGCAACATTTCCTATTAAATATACTACTTATGGCGTACAAGGCGTTTTGATGAAAACGTTTGGTTCAAGACAGGTCATTGTAAGGGTACAGGTTTCTACTAAACGCGAACTAAGCATTCTCACAAGTGCATTGCAACTTTCATTTGTAAGAAGCAAAAAACTGCACGTTCACACGCTATTATAACTTGTTTCCATAATGCCTACAATAAAATAAAAACGTTTGAATGGAATTTTCGTCGTTAATGCTCTCCTTGCATATGAATGTCACACGTTTTTACAAGTTATTAGGAATGTTATGTATACTCGTTTATTGTATAATTAATTAAATGGTTATATCAATGAAGTAAAAGTTAATCGCTTTTTGCAACATCGGTTCAAGTGCACAAGCGTAACGGGCTACATATTGTGTGCTAGTTACTTTATAATATTTTGATATGGTTAATTTTGTTTTTGCGGTTCTAGATTGTGTATTTATAACTACTAACAATTAGACAGACTGCAAGGCTGCCTGGAGACCAATAATATCAACCAGACATTTTGTTTATTATCAGTTAAAGCGAATTATTTCGACTTGAACAAGGTAGAATCACTTATTGGAGTAAAAAAATAGTATTTTACATAGCTACATAGCTTTTATCTTTTATGGCATATGACTATAGAGCAACACCTAACTGTATTTTTTATCGATTTTCACTATCAAGAGAATGTGAGCATTACTATAATTATTGTGTGCGTATACCATATCACTATATAATATAGAAATCATACCAGATGCCTAGACACTAGCACTAATTGGCACTAAACAATAGCTAATGTATCTCGATATGCTTTTATCACTCCAATTTTCTCTATCTGACCGAAATAAATTATACTTTAGTAGGTTATATAAGTTTTCCTTATCCATGATATCAAGAAGTTAACAATGATATACGCTCTACTTATTTTCAGATAAGTCCTATTTAATAGGCATAGTGTCAAGGGTGGTAAGAATTGTCAGTGAACACAAACTTTAATATACTGTCAAAATACTAGAAACACAACGAAACATGAACATTCCGTTACGGACAGCGTAACTCAAGGGATAAGGTTAAATCAAGTTCATTAAATAGGAGATACCACAGTCTTTACCCAACAAAGAGATTATTGAATCTCAATTCACCTTATTAATGTGAAAACAAAGTGTTTTTCTGCGAAATCTAAAATGTCGTGACCAGTGCGCGTAACACAGCTGTTTAAAGCATTTCATACATCGTTATCTCAGTAAAACTGTTTCATACGATGTCTAACGCAAGTCCGATACGTTGGGTAAGCATGATTTTGATAATGACCGGTAAAACATTTGTGTAACTTTAAATGTCTTTGCCTTAGTTGTAATTTATTGTTTCGACACCATAGTAGTAGCAACGATAACTAGTTTCGAGTAATAGAAAACCATTTAAACATTGAAGATAATAATAATTGCATCGCTATCACCTAGTTTTTCTTTCTTCTTCATTTCATTTTCCACATTGAATTTGGTAATGTCCATGAGAGATAGATACCTACTCTTTCAATTTTCTCAAGCTTCATCTGAATTGCATAACGACCATGTTATTTTGGTCTTTGAATTTGATTTCCCTTTTATATATACCAAACATCAAAATTTACGTTAATTTCATCAACTAATTACTACGGATGCTACAATCTACAATAAACCTAGTTATTAAATGAAGATTGCATCCATTAAAATCGTAAAATAAAAGAACATCATGTTACCTTGATTGCCTTCTTGATTGCGGATGAGGCAAAGTGGCCATCACGTAGTCAGGGTGATGTCCAACTGACATTCGGGGTACAGGAGGTGGCATGTACCCTGGTGGTACCATCGGTCCGTAGATGGGCTCATAAATCATTTGATGTGGTACGTATATCGGTTCTTCGATATACATAGATCTGCGGCGATCTCCTAATTTAATATGAAAAAATAGTTAGTAGGTATATTTAATTTCGAAGTTGAGACTTGCAGCAATCTCCTAATATAATAAAATAGCTAAAACTATTTTCACAATTCGTCTATATTAAATACCTACTGATTCCAAGGATAACTTACCAAGTTATCTTGTAATCCAATTATACTTCTAGATTATCTCAACCTTATGAATTCCTATGATTTTTTTCAACAATGTCTATCGAAGCACCTTATATACCTGTTTCCATAATAAGACGCATTCACGGCATAATATCGAGTTTCTTGAACGACGGATAGGTTAGCTAGCGTAACTTAAGCTCCTTTGCACATTAAATTAAAGTATTACGATTAAAATCGATAAAAGTGGAAATCCTGTTCAAGTAGGTTAAAAAACAAACCAAGCAGAAATTTATGTGAATTTCTCTATTCTAATGTCTTGCTTGCCTCTCGAAAGATCTAATGTTTGTGTTACATAAAAGTATCTTCTTTCTAGCGAACGTATCGATAAAACTTTTTATCGTTAGTAACAATATGATTATCTCATTAAAAATTTACAGTAAGGTTGACGACAAGAATTAATTATTCATAAATTTTAACTATGGTGATAATAGGTAGGTAATCATAGTGCCATTTAATTACTTTGTAGTATTATTTGTATTCTCAGTCATTGAAATAACATGAAGAATTTAAGTATGTTGTAGACGCTCAGTCTTCCTGTAATTGTTTGTTTACTGACCAAGGATACAACAGCTATTTATTTATTCTACGATGACATTACTTATTTTATTAATTATATGCTATAAATAATGAGGAAACTTACTGGCTGGCTTTTCGCCGTAAATTGGTGCGTCAGGGTAGTCCGGCACGGCAATCTTCGAAGATTTTCTCCCTACATAAATAGGTTCTTGCATGACCTCCTCGGTTACTCTAAAACTCTTTCTCCTTGGAGGAGGTAGGGGCGGTTCTTCACCAGAGTCATAGTTTTTAGTTGGTACATAATAAAAACTAGCACTGACTGGCTCACCAGCGAATGAATTGAAGTTTTCTCCTTGACTCGATTCGGTTCTCTCCTGCATGTAGGCGTCATTGTCCCAGGGATCTAAATATACTCTGTGGTTGGGCGGCGGAGACGGTACATCACTACCTTCACTGTCGAAGTCGACGGTCGCCCAGAAGGGACTTCCAGCGTTTCCCGGCATTGTGCTCACCAAAAATGTTTTCACTAGGTTTCTCTAATTCGCACTGAACAACCAGCCATCGAGTGATTTGGACACAGAACCACCACCACATGCACGTTCCATCCCTATAAGGAGTAGTATGTAATTTATATGCTTTGCTTGAATACACTGATTGTTATTCTCGACGTCAACCGCGTAGACATTCGGCAGCGCGGACGATGCAACAGTCGGTTGTAGAATTATGAGACATGTATGCGCGAGCGCACGGCACGCAACTCGCCTTCGAATAACTTGAATTAAGTATCGTATGGCGAATACCCACTCAAGATGCAATAGTCATTAGAAATGTTTACGAAGTGCGGCGGGCACGCGATCATTAAATTAAATGCAGTTTTTAAGTTGTCTTGTATTTTATTAGTTAATAGCGTCATTGTTTTTAGTCCTATTGGGTCGATAGATACCTTGTGCTTACTATTCAGAGAAAAAATGTTTATTATATTAATAGATTGCGGGTTTCGCGTTGGGTTTCTAATTTTTCAAAGTCACGTAATCTAAATCTGTAGTCAATTAGTTAGAATTTAGATGTAAATAATATCTACCCACTTACTAGCATCAAATACAACCGTAAAATTATTACATCTCTGATAATTGAAAATTATTATGTGTACATGTAGTTTTATGTAGGTCCCAATATTGTATAAAAATATTATAAAGTCTATCTATCTGCTAATGAATTTAAAGATGATCACTACGTGTAGGATTGGCATTAAAATTTAACAAGTAGGTGGGGGATCTATGGATTCAAAATATACCTAATATGTAAGTTTCTACTTCAACTCCTGCCTACGCTAACGTTTAGTAGGACTACTCAGGACTAGGTACATATTACTACACTAGATGTCCCTCGCAACTTCGTCTGCGTCACAAAGGGGTTCAAACAGTACTCTTAATGCTGTTGCGATATTATTTGCGTGACCCGGGGAGTATTCATTATGTTTTATACTCGTGATAACTTCTCAACGAAAAGTCCGATTAGAACAAAACAAAAAGTAATTTACTTTTAAATTAATACTCTTGATAACATAATACTTTATTTGGATAAGGATTAATATAACAATACTAATTTAATATTAAATTCATTCTTTGGACGAATTAATTTTTTTTTTGAACATAAAAGCAGTTCTTGTGACTAAACTATGATAGTTAGATATATGCTCTCGCGGACTTTTTTGTTCGTCTTCAAAGGACCTAAAAACTCGTAGTACATCATTTTGTTCTATTGTCAATAGTTTTTGCAGCGTACGCATAAATAGGTTTTAGATATTTCACCTGATCTTACAAATTCGATATTTTCATACGGATCCCTAATTTTTTTCAAAATAAAATATAGCCTATAACCTTCCTCGATAAATGGACATTCCAAGGTAGTTTCTGAGATTAGCGCGTTCAAACAAACAAACAAACAAACAAACAAACTCTGCAGCTTTATAATATTAGTATAGATAATCTTTATGTACAGCAGATTTAATTAAAGATTATTTAAAGAACGATACATATTGTTTGTTCTCAACTGGATTGGACTATCTCTAGACTTTGTGTAAATTTTTTAAACTGAATGCCTCATCAGTCAGTAGTTTATACAGCTAACTGATGTTAAGTGGTATCCCACTATGGGATTCCCACAGTTGTACATTGGCCTACCTGGTGATTGACATCTGATGCTGTGAATCCTCTATTATATAGTCTATAATACTATAAAGTAAAATATTAGTTCTTAACTTCTTAGATCCGAAAAGATGAATAATAATTTCGGCCAGCCGCAGTACTTAACACAGGTACTTAAGTACTTCCAGTATTGCGAATGGAGAATTCATTGTGGAGTAAGAGTTGTGACTATATATGTATGGTCTGTGGTTGTGACTGCAAAGACGTTCAACATCATTCATGAAATCTCTCTGTGTGACTGTAGTCTAGGATAAGGCTATGCGCACTCCGATGAAGGGGTGAATTGATGTGCATGTTAAATAACACAGGTCTACAAAAAAATATTTTTGTTTGGTGCCGCTAACTTTATGTTATAATTTGGTTAATTAGTCCCCAGGACGTCGTGGGAAACTGTTAAATTCGCGACGCTACGTTCAGGTTTTTACCGATCGATCATAACATAAAAAATGTATTTTATAATACTTAATGTTATTATGATCAATTATTTTTATTTTTTTTTAATAATAATATCGATATGTCGTCGTGAAAGTGTTGTGTAAATTATAATCCATGTCTAGAAAACCTATAACAGATGCAGAGAAGAAGACATACGTTGATTACTTTAATATAGAGATGAAGGCTCTGGACAAACCATATGTTCCAAAAATTGTGTGCAAGTTGCGTAATGAAAATTTAAGACAGTGGGCAAACGGTAGGTAAACGTAATCATTTAAAGTATAGCGTGCCGATGATTTGGACAGAACCAAAAAATAACATTGATGACTATTATTTTTGTGTTGTAACTTGTACAGGGTGCGCCAGAGAAACTTACTTATTTGAAAGGTCAATAAAAAAAAGTATTTCAGTTATTGTTTTAATTTTTTTTTTATTTGAGAATACAATATCCCAATTTTTTTTTATGCAGTCTTAAAAATAAATGGCGACCCCCATTGCGCATACACTGATGATGTCGATTTTTGAAATTCGTATCCACTCTTCGCAGCATATCACTCGGTATGTTTGTAATAGCGTCGCGAATGTTGTTCTTGAGGTGTGCTATGGTCCGTGGTCGATCGATATAAACCAGGGATTTCAAATAACCCCATAAAAAGAAATCGCATGGAGTCAAATCTGAAGAGCGTGCCGGCCATTAGAGATCGCCTCTGAGAGAGATGAGGCAGTCTGAGAAATGTTGTCGCAACAAATTCATTGAGTCTCGTGCTGTGTGTGCTGTGGCTCCATCTTGCTGAAACCACACGTTCCTAACGTTCATCTCTTCGAGTCTTAGAAGAAAAAATCCTCGATCATGTTCCTGTAACGAGCTCCATTAACGGTAACTGCGCGTTCGTTTTCTTCAAAAAATAAGGACCAATTATTCCCATTACCGACATCGCACACCAGACAGTAACTCCACAGACACTTCCACACTCCCGAAATGAGTTAACCCACGACAGAATCGAATTACGACCAGGAACGAGTCTATAATGAGGAATTTCAAAGCGAGATTTCAGACTTGCGAAATCTCGAAAACTACACGTAGCATTCATAAAGTAAGTATCAACTTTTTATTAGAGTACCGAACGTACTTGAAATCAGTTTTACTTTTAGCGGCACCAAAATCATTGTAGGCCTGTGTAATTGAAGCAATATGTAAGACTTAAAACAAACACAAATTTTGTAAAAGATGATTTTCACTATCTTATAAGTTAAGTACGAATTTTATTTAAAAAAGACTAGCTTGACAATCTCTTACTCATGTAATGTAAATTAATATTTTTATGAGATCTTATCTTAATTATCTATACTAATATTATAAAGAGGAAAGATTTGTTTGTTTGTTTGTATGTTTGTTTGTAATGAATAGGCTCCGAAACTACTGGACCGATTTCAAAAATTCTTTCACCTTCGGAAAGCTACATTATCCCCGAGTAACATAGGCTATATTTTATTTTCCAAAAAAATTAGGGATCCGTATGAAAATAACGAATTTGTAAGACGAGGTGAAATATCGAAAACCTATTTATGCGTACGCTGCAAAATCTATTGACAATAGAACAAAATGATGTACTACGGGTTTTTAGGTCTTTGTAAGACAAACAAAAAAGTTCGCGACAGCATATATCTAACTATCATAGTTTAGTCACAATAACCGCTTTTATGTTTATAAAAATAAAAAAAATGTCCGAAAAATTAATTTAACGTTACATGAGTATCGTTATATTAACCCTTATCCAAATTAAGTATTATGTTATCAAGATTATTAATGTAGAAGTAATTTACTTTTGTTTTATTCCAATCGGACTTTTCGTTGAGAAGTTATGACGAGTATGAAACGCAAAAAGTATACCCAACGCGATTCGCGCAAATAACAACATTGCGAGTACTGTTTGAACCCCTTTGTGACGCAGACGAAGTTGCGAGGGTCATCTAGTGTAAAAGTAAAGTACTAATGACTCACTTTTTTGATCACTTCTTTAATGAAAAATTTAAAAAGTTACGTGAAATGTCATTAATCAACATCTGTCAACGTCAATCTTCGCGCCAGAAATGTTGTGTCAAAAACAAAACAGGCCCGTTTTGTTGTTTTGGATTTGTGAGCACAATAATTTATGAATTTAGAAAATAATACGTAAAATTTCAGATTAAGTATAAATATTATCGAAATATTATATCCATCTCTTGATGGATATTCAAGTAAGTATTTAATACGTTACTATACGGTTAACGGTAGTCAAAATATGTAAACCTTAGATCGGAATACGGCGTGCCTGCTAATCTAGTTCCTTTGAGTGAATGAACTTTGTCCAAGCCACCTGTGCACTATGGGTTATATTCTGCATTAATCGACAGAGAAAACAATATACAAAGCAAAAGCTTTCATAAAATTATAGGAAAACTCTAAAATTGTACTACTAGCACTTGAAATCTGATATTGTTCATAACATTATGATCTAGCTTATGATTATTTAAATCTTGTGAAACTTTTAGACTAGATTCAACATTATATCACTTGATAAATATCACCAGATTTTATTACATTTAACTGTCTTGTATTTTGATTATTAACAATGAAAATAACTTTATAGAAATGCCAGACACAGATATAGATATCATAAATGAAACTATCGGCAACCTCAAAGAATATTCTTCAGAAAATAGAATCAGAAGTTATGAAATTCTAGAAAAAGGTTTAATTGATGGCGTTAAAATATCACATGCTCACGTAAATGAGATATTGAACATTATTGTCGAAGATATTAAATATGCAACACCAACAAGTCTGAATATTATTTTGAAGATCCTAGAAAGAATTAAGGTATTTTTTTAATTTTAAGTTTACTTAAATATAGAATTTTTTTCACACAAATAGTGTGATTAAAATATCTAAAAAGTTATAAAAACAGAACTATAAACCAATTTCTACAAAGTAGTAGAAGCAGAAAACAAAGTAAGTTTTAACACTCTTTTAACAACCAAAAATAATATTTTCTGACTTAAATCTTACTTTAACTTAAAATACTTTTTTTTAGAATGGAGAGTTGCCTTACACGGAGGAGTTGACTACACTGTTACCATCAGCAGTTGCAAATTTAAATGTAATCAATAGCACAGTAATGTTTACTGGCAGGTTGGAGATCTTGAGGGAAAAATGCTTAGAAAATCTGTTGTTATTCCCTGAAGAGACCCTACGTAAACTTGCAATGTTCCATAGAAACAAAGTTATGGAGTTTTATGAATCATCTAAATTCTACAAAATTAGCATAGAATTCAAAGTAATGGTAAGTGTAATTGTTTAGTTAATAGTACTCATTTTCAATATTGTTTAATACTGGACTGGTTTAAAAAAAGTTTGAAAGACATAGGCATGAATATATAAAAGGAATATCAATTGTATTTCTTAAACTTAGGATCTGCATCTACAATTAAATTGTATTTACAAACATGATTTTTAAAGTCTCAAGATTAAAACTATCATAAAATTAAATTTTAGTTATTATTTTTAATAACTTAATTAAAAAAGGGGGCCTCATATTTGGAAAATGATTCAGTATTTGGCAAATAAAGTCATATTTATTGTTCTATTGTAATTTTATTATTCTCATTACAGTATTTGCAGTTTACCTTAAAGATCTTAAGAGCACTCCCCCAAAAAGAGAGACATGATTTTGTTGAGAAGGAAGTCACAGTCTGGTTGTCAAAAGGGATACCTACAGTAGTTGTATATTTAAATCAAGTCAGTGGCACATCGGCTGTGAAATGTATTGAATTTCTAGAGGTGGTGACGACTGAGTTACTGGCAATCAATTATGTCAGCGACCCTTATTGGGAGACTGTGTTTCAAAATATCTCTAATCCTAATAAGTAAGTCAATAAATATTTTGTTTAAGAAAAATGTGTAAATATGTAATGTTCAAAGCTTTTTCGAAATATTATTGTGCTGTGTAAACAAATGTTTAATCAAAACCATTTTTATAGGTATCCACTTATTATGAAGAAACTGCTAGAAAGTGGAAGTTCACTATGGCACAGGCTATGGATTGTTTGTATTAAGCTTCTCGATCATCAAGTGACACGTAACAACAGCGGCTTAGGGACACCGATTAACTCAATGCTGCCTGTTGTTGAAGCTGCATTCAAAATTGACGCTAAAAATCGATGTAGGGCATTTGAATGCTGGACAGTATTAATAGACATATTTGCCAAAGAAACAAATGACAACTGCATAAACAAACGACTGAAACTACTTGTTATACCATTGAGGTTGAATAATGCAAAAGTGGAAGAAACCGCTATATCCAAGTTTGGAGCTTGGTGGCACTTGATCATGAAATTTAGCACAAGACTTGGCATGTTTACCGATTTAGTGCTGATCTCGTTTTTGCACTTTTGTTTCGGTAAACACAATGCCAGCAAACCTACATTTGTTCCTGGTCAGATATGTGATAAATTGTCAATGAAATGCATAGAAGGTTTCATAGAGATTGTTGGGCATGTAGCTTGTGAAGGATGCACAAATTTACCAAGATTAAAAGAGAGGTTACTATGTAAGAAATATTTAATTGAATACTGGAATGATTGGTCACACTCCATGGAAACTGCAATCAATTTGCTTATCAAAAAGGGAGGGGAGAATTCTCAAAAGCAAATTTCCTGTATTTGGAAATCGTTTTTACTAACAGTTGGAGATTTGCCTGATAACAGCATAAGAAAAGACCTCATTACTGAACTATTGAAAATATTGGAACATTTTGTTGAGGTAAAGTATTTATACACTCATAAAGTGTCAGTTTTAAACTCAAAAAGTAGTTTTTTCAATTACAAATGTACTAACAATTGAACATCTGGTTATTTATTACTTTTGGTTTTTCATATTTGGTAAATTAAAAAAAAAATCTGAATGTTGCAGGAAGGCAAAAGTAATAGTCAAAATGCTGAAGTTGTATTCAACTCATTAATTATTACATTGTTTGATGAAGAAACAAAGATAAAACAGTTATTAAAATCTCAAATTGAAGATGATGGTGTACTACACAATGTTATTAGACTTCTGGTGGATCCTCTATTTAATTCAGTATATAAATAGTAAGTATTACATATTAATTACTTCTCCAGAAATAGAATTTTATTATGCTATTAAACATAGATCAAAGCTTGTCAATCTTATTTGGGTTTAGTGGGTTCTTACTTTCCTTATCAGATCATCCATCATTCGAGCAATCATTTATGTTTTTAGTAATTTAATCAGCCTTTATATGTCAGCTGATTGTCTCCTGCCTGGTCGTCAATCAGCTATGAATTTGTCCGGTTGTCATTGGTCAGCAGTCGGTCAGTCATTAGTTTGTAACTGAAAGTCATTAGTTTGTAACTGACAGGCAACTTCTGTGACACCCATCCATAAACATTTGTCCCTATTTGTATTGACTTATAAAATTTATATTTTTTTTACAGCAATAATACTTCAGCAATCATAGGAAAACTTAAACCCATAGCTAATTTCATAATAGCCGAGTCCTTGAACTCTGAGACACATATCTTAAAGTGGATTTTGGATAACCTGCCATCGAATGACAACACCCTTAAGTTTTGGACGGCTCTAGCTGAATTGTTGAGTGAATCTGGTTTTAGTATATGCGTCAACAGTTTATGTTATATGCTCATATGGCCATTGAAATCAATGAACCAGTTTAATGACGTGAGTATTTACGAATCTATTTCATGTTTGTGTTGATAATAATTATAATTTTCAATACAGTAAAATAATTGGTGAAAAGAAAGTTGAATTCGCTCTGCCTCATCATATTTTGTCTTGAATTTTCGTGTTTATTACATTACTCAATATTTCTGTTCACAGATAAAATATTCTGCTAAAACTTGGGTAATGCTCTACAATGTAATGTTAACAAAGTTGATGAAGACTGATATTCATGAACTAATATCGAATATATTACTACATTCCACTGTAGTCACACACACAAGCACATACATGGCATTGTCTGCTCTATTATCAATCCTTAGGAATGGGGTTAAGAAACATGCAGGTATGAAGATGAAATAATTAAAATTTATATGATATCTTTGAAGTATAAACTTTTTTTAGGCATCTTGTTCTGTTCTGTAAGTTGTTGTTATATTATTGTGAAAGATATTTTAATTTATTTATTGTTACATAACAATAAATATATCGGCAGACAAGCCAACGGGCCACCCACTTAAGGCTTTAATGTTCGTTCTCTTAACAAAACTACTGTTTTAGATGACAAATACGAGAAGCAAGTAGAACTATTACAAGTTCTGATTAACAGAATCGACAATTACGAGGACATTGAAGATATATTTCCTGTACTTGTTGATACTATTGTCGTCATTTGTAATGTTTTGTCGGAAACTAAAAACGAGGTATTGGAGGAGCATACAATGATGTGTGTCAAAAAAACAATGATATTAGTGTATCCTGTACTCAAAGATAAAGACAGTGTAAGTATCAACGTTCGAAGCAAAATATGGAAGCGAAAGTTCATAAACTAAAAATAAGGGTCTTTCAATAAATACATCGTTAATTCGAAATTAAGACCTAATTGTTATTTAATTAATAGTCAAGTAAATAAACTTTTCTACTTATCTTACCTTATCTTTTTTGTAATAAACGTTTACTCTCTTTTTTTCTAATAAACGTAAAAGAAACCCTTTATTCATATTTTGATTTGGTTTTTCTATTAATTTCAGGCACAAAATACCAGACAAATATTAATTGAAAATTTACTGAAATCAGTTTATTCCGTACTTAAAACAACTTTACACCCAAAATCTTACAATATTTTATCTGATATTTTAAATCTATATGCTACAAACTTTAAGGACAGAGCATCATTATATGAATCTATCGATTTTATTTTGAAATTAAATTCATCACAAGATAAAGAAAACAGTCCACATGACATCAATAATGATTTAGAAATATGTGAAAAACCAAGCCAGATAAGTAATGAAAAAACCAAAAAGTTTTCGACCCCTAACACCAAAGAAGTTTCTAAGAAAAAGAAAAAAGAAACGAGTATAGTAAACACAGTTGTTGAAAATGGCGAGGAATTTGTAGTTGTTAAATCTAATTGGAAATTCAACCCAAAGAAACTTACAGAAAATCAAAAGGAAAAGTTCACAAGAAAGAGAGAGGACATCCCTGCTCTATATCAAGATTTATCACAATCCCAAGATGAATTTAAAATGACAAAATGGAAAACAGATTCACAGGACAGTTCGACAACCAGTAAATCGACTAGCGTATCTGTAAACAATTCTAATACGGGAATTAATCTTAAAGAGATGCCGGGAACTGATGTTGTTCCTAATATTATAGAAAATATTCTTGCAGATAAAACTGTAGCAGTTTCTGAACCAAGCTCAGAAACAAGCCCAAAAGTAGTTGTTAATACTAATAAGGATAAAAAATCTGAAACACCGAAACCAAGAACACCTCGAATGGCATTAAAAGACCGAGTTTTTCGAAACGTTAGAAATTTAATAGAAAAATCAACGACAAAAACACCTGAAAAAGAAATCAACACAACTGAAGCTAGAAACTCTGAAAGTCTAGTTAAAACACCCGTTTCAAAAGAAGTACACACTGAAAATGGTGTGAATTCTGCTCCTCCTATGTTATTAGCTGATAGGCCGTCGCGCGTTAAAAGATTACCTAAAAAATTTGACGGTGCAGAACTTTTTGCTATGAAAAAACGATGTCAATCTCAGACAGATTTATCATCAAACGATCAGGTTGTGGAGAAATCCAAAACAAATACACAATCATTGACGAAGAAAAGTGTGTTACCTGAACCAGAGAATATTAAAGTTGTAGAGAATAAAGTTCCTGACGAACCGATGATAGTAGACAACATTGATATTCCTACTGTAATCAATGATGATAACAACAAAAAGGAACAGATAGTAATTAAAGAAATTGAACCCACTATTTCAGCAGAAGCGCCTACGATAACGCAAGAAAAGAATACAGATATAGTTAGCAAACAGATTGAAGCTTCAAAAAATGTAGAAGTAATTGAAAACACAAATTCTGAAATTGTCAATTCGGCTTTAAGTTCGCAAGAGTCGATAAATGAGGAGACATCTACTATTGTTACTCATGTTGTACAAGTTCATTCTACAGAAGACTCTACTCCGAAGAGTAAAGAAAATTCTATCAAAAAGAGCACTAAAAAGAAATCACGAATAGAAAAAGAATTAGCCATCGACATGGTGGAAGGACATCCTTTCCTTAATACACCTACGACGACCCAGAAAAGATCTACTCGTAAAAGCCTTGCTACTCCAAATACAAAAAGAACCTCTTTATCAGAAAAAATCAATAAAACGAAAAATACAAAGAAGAAAGATAGTTTGGAAACAAAACAAACAGATCCTGCATTGGAAAAAGATGATGTGGAAACTAACAGTGATTCACAAACGGATCAATCTCAGAGCTGTTCGGAAGATGTTATTGAAAGTTCACAAGATTCAACTATAACAACGATTAGTATCTCAACTAAAACTCCTAAAAAGATACCAATAGTTGCTTTGAAAAAAATTAATGTAGTCTCTAACAAGAACGACAATATTAGTGAAACACAAAACTTGCTAAAAGACCAAGATGTTGAAATGTTTGAAGACTCTGAAGAGAAAGCAAATTTAAATAAAAACGTTGAAAATCACGAAAAAAGTTCTGATAAAGCTGATTCGCCTAAAGATAAACTTACTGCAAAACCAATATCGCCCTCACCAGTAGAAGTTTCACAATCTATAATTTTCATAAACGAAACATCCTCATGTAATGAAAACAAAGATTTGGAATTATCTGTTAATAAAACTGCAGAAGAAACGAATGTTGAATCAACTGAAAGTATGGATACTGAGCCTCTGGCTAATATCGACGAATCAGATGTAATTTTAATAAATGATGACGAACCTCCAATCGTGGTTAGTAGCGAAGAAAAAACTGTTGAAATCGAGAGCCAACAATTAGCCGAAGCAGATACACAACCCATTGATCAAAATGAAAAATTAAATTCTATTTTGAATATAGAAGAGTCGACGGCCGATGAGATTATTGTCAACAATGAGTCCGTGATAGCCACTCAAGACGATGTTACTAAAACATTAACAGAATCAATGGACGTCTCAGAAGCTGTTGAGACAAATGACGTGTCTTCTCCTTATAAAAATGACGAGCAAAGAAAAAAGGACTTTTTGAATAACACCATTGAGATTTCACCTATCAAAACCTTAAGTCCCGATCGCGAAGACAAATCACCTTCGCCAGAAACAAGTAGTGATTACGTCGTAATAAAGTTGACTTCGCCAGTTCATAGTAATGGTGAACCTTTCGAGAAGGGATCTCCAGAGTTTTTCACCGAAGAAAAAGTGTCTCCCGATAAAAGAGATCAATCTCCTCCAAGGACTGAAACAGTTGTTGTTAATACAAGTCCTAGTTCACTACAATCGCTTAAAAAGAATAAGCCTCAAGTGCGTACGGGTGGACGAGCGGCGCAAATGCTTGGTTTATGTGTTCCCGATAAATTAAATTCAATGATGAAAGATAAATCAGATTATGAAGAAAATAAGAAGAGTAGTCCAATGACTACACCAGCCCGAAGAAATCTTAGAATGCTGTATAACTCTGTTACTGATAGTTCAGAAACAGGGAATGAAAGTGAGGACAGTGAATCATTCCTTAAATTTAAACGTACACTGCCAGCATTAGACGTTAGTCCATCAGTTCCTATTCTCAAAAGGAAGTTGGCTGAGATTTCTGACGACACTACAGTTTCTCCAGCAACTAAAGTGAGTACTATTGTAAATTTCTTTGAATTATTAAATTCTATTTTTTTCTAGTAGTTCTAAAATGTTTATTATTTTACAGAGAAAACGAGTAAGTTTCCACGATCCGCCTGTATCGACAACAGTTTCCGTACAAAAATACATAGAACCTCTAGGTCTTAGATCACCACAAAATTCCGCACAAAAACGTCAAGAGCGACAAACGCGATCCAGTTCCAATTACAAATCGCAAAAGAGACTCGACCACGCTTTTAAATTAGATACGGCATTGTCAAAAGCGGTCGAGAGTTTTACAGATGTTGAAATACTAAGTAATAGTGACACTACACCTGGTATTGGAACTCCTCCAGAAGGCATATCTAATCCAACTGAAATTATCGGTGGCATTCAACCTCTAAAATCTATAGAGGCTAATACTGAAAAACTTCCAACAATAACTAATACTGATAGTGACATTGTCAGTAAGGACGATACTCTTACATCCCTAGAACAAACTCCTGTAGTAGAAGTTGTAAATATTAGTGAATTGAACGACAAAGATCCTATTTGCGCTGAATTATTGGACTGCAACGATCCCATTGACAATGTGGCAGCCGACCTGTCTTCCACTGCAATGAAATCTTTACTAATAAAAGAGCTACAAGGTAAAATAACAACGATTGGTGATTTAGCTAAACTGACAGAATTGGAAGTGAATCGATTATGTATAAAGGCGCCTAAAGTGAAAACGGTTAAAAAGGTATTAGGCGACTATGCTACTAAAGTAGCTTCAATGAAAACTTTAGTTGAGAATCCTAAAGCAATTGACGAACCTCTACAAGTATTTATGGATGTTGAAACTCAAACAACGACTATTTTGAATGATGCTGAAGTTCAAACTAGTAACGCGATGACGTCATCGTCGTCTATGCAAACGGAAACGGCTGTGACGTCACATGCTGCAGTACAAACCAAAGAATCAGGATACAAATCGACTACTGACGTAATTGCATCATGTTTGAAAGAGGTAAGATTTTTTGCAACTTTAAAATTTATGTCACAGAAATCAATTTAATTTCTTTACTATATTAGTTCCCTAGAGGGAGCGGGTATAACAGCATATTTTATTTGAGCGACGGTAACCACTTACCATCAGATGGGTTTTTATACACAATATTTAAAATAATCGTTATTTTTACAGAGATTTGACTTTGTGGAGCAACTATCGAATCAACTGGACGTACCTGCCATACAAACACTTTCAGAAAAGATGTCCACTTCCGACCTAATATCTACATTGAACACAAAAATAACCGACGAAAATACACACGATGTATTAAACAAAGTTCTAGATCATTCGAGCGATAAAAATAAAATCAAGGAACTTGCTATTTTGGGTGACTATATATGTAAAAAGTTCGATTCTAAAGATTTAGTATTGTTTTGTAGTGAGATGCTTCGAAAAGTTTACGATAAGCCAAATTAGTGTTAATTACATTTTTTACTTTATGAAAAATATCATGTTTGTTAATCATCTGTTTTGATTAAAACTAAGTGTTTTTAACTTGTTAACCAATTTTGAACAAAAAACAGGGTTTGAAATTCTTGTACAAATGTTGATTCTAAAGTAGTTATTCAGTTTACGTAATTGAAAGTTTTGTTTTGTCTACAGGGTGATTTGTTAGACAGGGTACATATTGCAGGAGGGTGATGAGTACTCTGTTCTAATACGGAATATTACAAAAAATAAGTAAAATTACAATTTTTTTTTTTTTTTTTAAATCTAAATTCGACAAAACTACCTCAAACATAAGCAATTTCGACTTATAGAGTGTTGACTAATGACCTCTAGTGATTTCGCGCACCCCACACCTCCGCCACACCTATCAGCTGTCGAAAAACCATCATTTTGCAAGAATTTTAGATATTTTTAAGTTGCGATTACTAAGGCATTAAGCCATATTATTTGGTAATAATATTTTTACTGGTCGTATATAACCATCAGCTACCATGACCTTCAATATGTACCCTCACTAGGAAATCACCCTGTATATTTGTCGTGTCAATAGTGTTATTAACCCGTTCAAGTATTATTTAAATGTCTCATTATTTATTATCTAAGTAGTTTGTAGAATGTAGATTAAGTAGTTTAAAACATTTGTGTAGTCTGTTCATTTCGTTTTCGTTTGAAATATTTTCATAATAAGTCTCTTAAATACGTAGTTACTAAATTAAAGTAGGGTAGTTAGTCAATATTCTTCGGTATCAGTAGAATCCCTTTCATTATTTTAAACAAAATATTCACTTTGTTGGAACAAAAAGTATAATTATTTAGAACCTATAATTGGGTATGAAACAAGCATTATTTATATCTGTCACATTATTCATACAGTAAAAAAACAAAACTCACATTAAAAATTAATTTTATTCCATAAAAAACAAGTTCATATTTACAAAAATCAGTCATGATCAAAGACCAGAGAGGTCACAATCGTTCCATTCGTATAATGACCGAGTTCCGATCTTCATAAATACAATTTTTATTCATGAAAACTTTACATTTAACACGTCCAGCTAGTAGAAATACATACATGGCATCAAGATCATATCACATATATTTACAAACAGCAAATCTATCTAGAAAGGTAACGTTAAAGCTTTACGCGTACATAAAATATTAATACAAAAATTATATTATGCTACTTATACATAATGCTACATACTCATGTATGAAATTAGTGAGTTCCGTTATTTGTTACAAACTTTCATTTTACTTTAAAAATATACCAACGATTTGTCATCATTGTGTTCTTCATTCTGTTTTATTATGAATTTGCTAAGCAAATTATGTCGAGTAGTTTTAAGTGTATATTTTAGATTTAAGTTTTGCGTTAAAGCAACCCAAGCCTTACTGAGTGACTGAATCAATAGTTTATAAACTAGGAACTAGTTACTATATTTTCTAATAAATTATTATAGAAAAAATATCTGTTTGAATTTACTAAATAATTCATAACTAAGTGTATAAAATGGTATATCTGTGGTATACGCTTAACTAAACGTTAATATAATCTTTTGGCCCCTTCTTAAAGTACTTTATTATTTTATTCATTTACAAACATTATTAGCTATGTTAAACTAGAAATTAACCTCTCTAGATTCAACCTTGTACCTAATCGAACTCATTGTCTTGAACGAGACTAGCTCATTCGTACCCCTGTACCCCAAAATACAATTCCTAAAAAAATTACTAATTTACGTTCAACTCACAACTACCAATAAATAGTTACAAATTCTGTAATTTCACAGATTGCGTCAACGCCATTAATTTGTTAGAAAACCAATAATAATTTGTCATCATAAATGTTGTATGTAGCTTAACACTTTGGTCCACATTGAGCAGTTCATTGTCTTAAATATATTAGAGAGGTTAGGATGTCAACGTCAGGGAAATCGCATTTCTGCGACGTAATCTAAATGATCGAGATTATGCTGGGAGTTCGAGCGACGAGGAGCTCTTGGTCTGTGAAGGTTGTGATGTGAATGTGCTCTCATCACCCTATAAGTGCCTTCACGACGAGGCCCGGCGTCACTAGTCTTCCGAGCTGAAACCACCCAATCATCGTCTCTAGTCCTTGAAATAGGAGAAGGCTTTCCGTAGTTTTCAAAAGTGCGACGGTTGTTTTCATAACGCTGCCGATGCCAGTTTCTTTCGCCTTCATGACCAAAAGGATCTAACTCTCCATTGGGTTGGAACTGACTAGAACTCTGGCAATAGTTTGATCTTTTCCAGCCACCGTCGTCATATTGTTTCCGGCTATTGTCGTTCTCGGAGAGTTGTCGTCTTTGTGACTGATTAGAACTACTTTCACTTGTGTCTTCACCGGATGTTCCAATGCCCAAGTCTTTATCGTCCCCGTAACCTTTGTACACTCCGTTCGAAGTCAAGTTTTTACTATTATAGATTTGGTCATTAAGCATCAGTTGCGGGTGGGGAATACAATAGGGACTTGGAAATTTTTCAAGTTTTGACATCTTCATTTCGTCTGGTTGTCGTGTGCAAGACCCAGGTCCGAACAATGACAGTAAAACTGGTAGTAAGAATAGACCGTGCATCGCTCCAAAGAATATTACCATGAAGACCATTTTGAAGAACACCGAAAAGATGTAGCTGTCTGCTAGAAGCAGGGCAACAACACCAAGAATAGTACTGAAAGAGCCTTGGACAATAGGCAAACCCAGGGAATACAGACATTCGCTGACTCTTTCGCTGGGGTACTTGGCTTTAGATGCCATATAAGCGTAGCAGATATGCGCAGTGAAATCTACAGAGAAACCGATACACATGATCAGATTTATCATAGAAATCGAATCCAAATTTATGTCCCATAGCGCCATGTAACCGACCACGCCGATTTCAATCGATATGATACTAAACGCCACCCATAGCGAACACAGGATATTCGGTATGAATATAAATGAGGTAATCATCATCATTAACGCTCCGTAGCACAAGTTTTGTATCGATGTTGGTTTCACAAGCTCGAACTGAAAAACAATTGAGAAAAATGAATCATTAATGACATGATTTTACCTAAAATGCAATGAAACTTAAATTCAATTAACGTTTTTACCTGATCGAAGAACACGAAGTATGGATGAAATACTGAAGCGTTTAGTGGTGATTCTGCAACAATGTTTCGTAAAGCTCTGACCATTTCCTTTTCATGGTTTGTGCCACTAATGTTGATAGCTTGAATCAAAAACCTAGAGGCAACTATCTGATCTCCTGCCTCGTTAAATTTGACATCCAGTGAGAACGGATTCGCAGGGAACAGCCATAACTTAAAAGGAAAAAAAAGCATTAGACCAAAAAGAAATTATTAAAAACTTTTGAGTGACTGAATATTATACTGTATACCTCTTTAAGATTTTGTATAAAGTCTGCTTCGTTATCGATAGTCACATTCAAATAATCGTTATTTGTCGTAACGTAATCCAAAAATGTTCTTAGCCAAGACTCCGTGTACAGCGAATTCGATATGTACGAAGTGTTTTCCAATCTTCTCGTCAGTTTGTCTACTTCAGCTTGTACTAAGGAATCTGAGTAATTATACTCTCCGCTAATCACGACCTATGAGACAAAAAAATAATTCTGTAGCTTGTCAAACCTTTTACTCGATTCAAATATTGGATGATCATGTCGTATACCCGGAAAGCCCGTAATATTTTATGCGAATGGTTTGATTCCGAATAAACTACAAATAAATTAGCAAGTGACATTATAATGTCATTCACATACCTGGATTCTGTATGGAAATTCTCTGTAATAGAGATCTTCCCTATCGAAGAACTCCACAGAGTAAGAATCGACTTTAGACAGTTTCCTTCTTTCCAAGCCCTCCTTCAAGTTCGTCACACCGTATCCTGCTCCAGCCAAGTACAGTAGGAATATAACAATAACCAAAGCTTTTATTCCGTTTTTATTCAGTAAATCTGCCATTGTTGTACGGAAGAAAGCCATGATACAGTGCTCTTTGTTGTCAATGGGATTGTCTGGATCAGCTGGATCGATACCGCCACTACAGAATGCTCTGTACAACCATGACTTTTCTGCTGCAATAATGAATGTACAAACGTTATTAAATAAGCTACGTTAATCACAAAATATATCAGAAATATCCAGAAGAAACTAAATTAGTGGGCACGCTCCCTTAGACACCACGTACCTCAAGAACCTCCAAAAATAGCCCGACAGTCAATTCATTAAAATGAGATGGTTGCAAGCAGCTAAGGAGCTATGTTGGAGTCAACATCTAGCAAAGGATGTCATAATTTGAGACCCCTTTTCTAATGAATAAATGTATTTTATATAAAAGATGATACACAAAAAAAAAAATGAACTAAACCTTTACGTGCTCTAGATTCTGGCAACACTTTGAGCATAGTGATGGTATGTCGGTTTTGTTTTTCACGATATCCAGAAACTGCGACGCAACCAGCAAAGAACGTGAGATGCCAAACAAAAGTGAAACATACTGCTAAACCTGAAAAAGGAAAATAAAAATAAGGTGCATTGTGTTATGCAACAAAATGCCTATTTGTGGTAAAATTACTAGTGTATGCTTTATTGTCTCGTGCTTTCCAATAAAGGAGATCAAAATTTTAACTCCACTTCTGATTATCATTTTTGTGAGATCTCACCTCTACCTCTACTAGATTTGAGCTACACATGAGTTATTGACATTGCATTGCATTGACAGTGAGAACCGTGAGAAAACTACGATGAAAATAATTAAAAATTAATGAGTACCTGAGTACATGCAGAAAATTTGCACAGATGGAAATGGCGAGAATATTCCGATGAAGAATGATAACATATCCGTGACTGATGTTATAGTTATCGAAACAGCGGCTTCTGATAACATAGTGGCCATTCGTTCCGGGACTGAAAGTTTTGGAGAAGCTCTTCTCCACGCAGCTAACATTACAAAAGTGTCGTCAATTCCGATACCTGTAAAACGCAATTAGAAAGATTTAATTTTACTGTAGAGAAGCCGATTTCAATGATAAATAAAATGATCAGATAAACTAAAATTCAGGACGCAAAAGACAAATGATAAAGAGGATGATTAATGATGCTTACCGATCATTAGAAATGGTGCCGCCAAGTTTATTCCAATGAAGGAAATTCCCAAATAAATAGCACAGCCAAACGCTGCTGCTGTAGCCATGACAGCTGAAACATTACCCAGTAACCCCAACCAAGGTTTAGAACGAACCCAATCTCCCATCAAACAGGTGACTACCGAGAATATTCCCATCAAAATAAAAGTTGAACTAAAGAATGGTATCACTGTCCTTGTGTTCTTTTCGAGTTCATGGTCAAGTGTTCGTGAAGCGAATCGAGCTACTGAAATGTGTTTGAATCGGCCTGTGTCTTCGGCGATGCCCACAGCGTCCAAAAACGCATCTTCCCATGCCGCACCCCTAGAAAATAAAAATTGTAAATCTACCTTAACAAATTCAATTTGTCGCGTAGATTTTAAAGGTATCCGTAACGGTTGGTAAGTGGCTCCTGTCCTGGATTTTTAGGTTTATAGTTAAGGTAATTCTATAATCGCTGCCAATTATCTATGCTTGTTGGCTACTAATAAAGAATTTACAAATAAACACGAATACGGGTTCCGAATATCTCCATCATCAATAGAGAGGGAAAGTATGTCCAACTGACCTATTGAACAGTTAATCAAGTCAATCTTTTCTATTCGTATTCTTGTCAATATTACGCAGCGTTTAGTATTCGTAACGATTTCTCAACCGTGTCAAGATCGATGCCTATTATCTAAGTAAGCTATATTGCTGTGGTTGTACAAAGTGCTTAGCTGTTGTCATTCAAAATAAGTAATAAAAAGCTGTGTAAAATAGTAAATACGAGTACAAACACTTGTATGACACACCACACTAAAAGCATTATTTTGTAGGCTAAGTAGAATAACTTTGTTATGGTCTATGCCAGTCTGGTATACTAATTGTGTGTTGTGTTAATTTAAAATATTGAAAACCTGCACTGTAGGTTAATAACACTATTCTCTCTTTCTATCCATATTTCAATTGAATTTCTTTGGATTACTAACCAAAACCAGGTGTTGTCATAATATCCTGAAGATGTCTGGACTTGATACCTAATGATCATTACTTTACATTACAAATATTTCTCGTTATTATTACCTTTGTTCCTGTATCTTTGTGTCCGTTCGAACAAACCAAACTAATTGTACGGCCGGTACGGAAACTATAACGTCATCGACAACTTGACTACCACCGAAGAATACTGGAAACGCGTGTGCTTCCCACGTGACCGGATTGAACATTATAGGGAAAGTCAGATTTAGTTCGCCACGCTCCACCTATAAAATAGAAATAAAAATTGTATTAATGAGCCATCATTCATTGGTTGTTAATTAAAAATACCTGTAATGAAAAGTACTAATTGCAATTTTAATCTTACATCTACCTCCATTTTATTTACAACAATAACTTTTATGAACATAATATATTATATAACTTGTACTACACCCAAGTTCATATAGGTACTACTATTTTCTTTTAGCTTACTATTAATTTAGCGACGTTATTATCTCAACATTGAGTTTCAGTTTCCTACGGGAAACTTCGTTTATTTAAATTCAAATGTCGGCGTGGAGTTTTTAGACATCTTCAATACGAAAGTAACTACTTCAATTCTACCTCACTATGTTTTCCTTAGTCATTTTGGCCAGCGGTTTTGTATTAAATTATATTGAGTAGGTAATTGTTATACCCAAGGTACTAACAGCTGTTATACATGAGTTTAAACTACAATAACAATTAGCCTATACGAATAATGCTATTATTACATAATTAGGGAGCTAGGTACATCCTATGCAAACCTACATATCACAAATTAAGTCATACAATGATGCGAATCATTGCGTGACTAAAGATATCGTAACTAGGAATGATGTATGTGTTCAGAATTTTAATGATTGAGGGCACGTGTTATACCGATTTAAATAATACATGATTGACGTTAGCAGGGAGTCTTAAAACTTATTTCTTGGAAAACTCTTCCGTCGCATACGTCATTTATAAAATGGAAGTACTCATGGTTTTATTTAGGCAGTTGTCCTTTGGCCTTGTGGCAATTTAAATACGAACAAAGTCAAACCAAACAAAAGGTTGATTCACGAGTACCTTAACGACACCGAAATTAATGTTGTAGATATTATTACTCATTACCATTTACATATTTTACTTACATTTAGTAGGTATACTTTTCAAGAGTCTATTTGAATTTAGAACACAACATTTAAAATTTTGTAACACAATGAAGATGTAGGGTCTATTGAGTTAGGAACTTAAAAGACTAAGAAAGATTTTTTAATGCCCTTCCCTTGGACTTCTCAGGTCTCAATCGTATATCAATCACATATCTTAGCATATATGAAATGAATGAAATAATAAATAAAATTGTACTGATCTCAAATCTTTAGACAAAAGGGTAATTTTGATACATAATAGTCATAAAACGATCTTAATCGATGTGCATTATTTGTGGTCACGCTGTGTGGCTTTTGTTTTGAATCAACTTAGTTATAACAACTATTGTTAATATAAATAGGATCTTCGAATTAATCGTGATTCGTGACTCAATGAATGACACTTCTTCGCCTTGAATAACACAATACCATAGGATTCGATATGCGAATGTTAAACAGATGTAGAAACCCTCCGTTTTAGTGGAAATTTCCTGTATTAGCAGAGCTGCTTTGTTTCCATACCATAACGTGAATGATACATGGTTTAAAATATGTGTCCCTGTACAAGAAACGTTTTCTGAAGAGAAAGTGAAAATAAATGGAAAGTATTCGAAAATGTGGATGACACGGTTGAACTTGTAGTTCTGTTTGACATAGATAAGAATCTGTTTCTTTGAAGTTAAACAAAAAGGTTTGTCGAAAAATTCTGGCGTGATATAAGGTGGTATGTCGTAGGCTGGTTCATCCATCTTGCAATAAAAAAATCTAGGATTATGAATATCATATTGCTCATGATTATTTTTCAAATAAAAAATAGTTACCTCTCCTATTATTTTGTCCAAGTTAAGTATATCGTTGACAAAACATTGTCCTTCCCATTTAGCGCATTCATCTTTATACGTAAAAGTCTCTCCACTGGGCAGCGTGACTGTTACGTTTTGTACCAGTTCGTCAAGTTCCCTTAATTCTTTCCATACTTCGGTTCGAAGTATGTTCGTGTCATTGTCTTTAGATACTATTATCACACGTCCAAATCGCCCTAAAATAAAAAAAAAACAACAATGAGAGAGAGTTCTTAAGTTTTCCTTAGGTGAAATGAAGTCAAAAAAAGAACAAACCTGGTCTGGTTATCCTGCCGACGTTAAACCTATGTGAGTAGTTCACTTTAAAATGTTCTTCGACTATTCTTCTTTCCAATTTACCCTGGCCACTTACAGGCGAGAACAAATACTCGGGGTCCATTTCATAATACACCCTTTGATAGCCGGTAATCATGAGCAACGTGAGCAGGATTGGTATTATGATGAAGTAGCCGGGCTGCCGGCCGACAATCAAACCCAATTTGTAGAACGATCTGTTCAGGACGTCGTCCACGATTGTCAGTTTGCAACAACCCATCTGGAACAAAAGAAAAATATATTTTACTAAATGAAAAAATAGAAGTGGGAATGTCATCTCATAAAAAAAGGTGTTTTAAATTGGTAAACGCTCGCTGTAAGATTGTAATGAAATTAAATTTAGATTTGTTTTTATAAATTTTTGAACGCGTAGATGCTCGCCAGATTTCTTAACATAACTATGGTTTACTTAAACTGATTAAATTATATCATTATTTACCACGCAATGACTTCTGAACAATTAAAGCTTCGCACGATCAACATTCTACCCTTGCTATTCCACAACTCGTGCCATAGACAATAAGAATACCAACTGTCGAAAGAGGTGTTAACCGTGAATAATAACTATTTGCGTAAGCCTAGATTCTGGATTAGATTCTCGAAGCAATTACATGTTCATGGTCCTCAAACACGGGGTATTTTATCGCTGATTTTGCGAAACATATCTGTAACGAAATTGTTTCTAGGTAAGTTACTAAAGTACGAAATGTTGGAGAACGCAATTATGTTGTTTTAATAGACGACGTAATTTATGAAATATAATGTTAATTATTAAAGCTGAACAGTAAGTGGAATAAATAACAGGAATTTGCTAAAAGACCGAAGGCGTTGCTATTCCTTACAGTGGTAGCTGCTTGAAAATTGCATACCTAAATAAAAGATTCGAAATTCCACTGTGAAGAAGCTTAGTCCGCTGTCTACTAGAGCTTATTATATATTCAGGGTCGAAAACGACGAAGATAAAATATGTTTTTTTTTTACTTTTCATTTCCAATTCAACTGATTTAAACGATTACATACAGATATCTGAAGTTATCATTGACACCCATTTAAAAAATTATCAATGATCATTTTTCTGGACTAAGCTTTCTTTTGCAAAACGGGTATTCGTTCTTAGATATGGACAAGTATGTACACTAAGATTATAATTCTTCGACTACAGACTTCGATACGATTATCTAATACTACAACATTGTTCAAAGAATTTGTAAATCAGCCTCAATATGGTAATGAATGTGGGTATTCTTGAAATATATTTACACAATATTTTTACCCACTAACACAGTTACGTAGTTCGTTCAACTCTTGTTAGTCATCATTATTTAATGATATATGTAATGTCTCAATTACCGCAAATCTTAAAACGAATGGCGTCTGCGGTAATTTAAGTAATCTTTTAAGTGCACCTCAGTAATAAGATAGTCGCCTACTACGAAATGAAGACATCAGTGTAGGTAAGTTTTGCTTTTATTTTTGACAGTCGGTACTCCATGTACCAATGATCTGATGCCGTGTATCCACATTGGGTCTCGTATAGGTAAGTTTTGCTTTTATTTTTGACAGTCGGTACTCCATGTACCAATGATCTGATGCCGTGTATCCACATTGGGTCTCAAACGTTCAACTCACGGACAAAACAATTGACGGTGTCGGCCGACTATTATGAAAATTATAAGTTGGCGACCAAATGTGGAAACGCGACATAAAGAACTTATCAGGATGAGTAGTAAGTATCTATGCCACTGTAGGTATAGATAAGACTTTACACTCACAGCTAATGCTACAATGTAAGTGACGAATTTTAGCCTGGTAATTAATATAGCGATTTTGGATTAATAGTATTAATTGATTGTATTATTTTTGTCATAGCACCTGATTTTAGTTTTCAAAGCAACCGTAGTTTCCGTAATCCGATTTATTAGACTGTCAAGTGACAAGAGTTGTGCTACGACTAACGATTAGTAACGATACCTGATATGTTTTTGTTTAAGATAGTAAATTTAACACTCACTTATTTTTATAACAACATTACGAGAAACTTAAATTGTAGTTATTTCAACATATGTAATTACTATAATTATTGTTAGTAAAAGTCGCGGTTGTTTTTCATTATACAGCTAGTTTTGAATCACTATTATATTAGCTAACCGGTAGAGAATTATTATTGTTGCAATAATAAATTATAAATATAATGATTTTGAATACTATTTCCTTACTGATTTCACATCCTAGGTACAAATGTACGTGAACTTCAGAAACGCAAAAAGAACAACTTCGAGCTACTAAAGGTAGGTAGGTACTTTATTATTATACGAAAATCTACCTTAAATATCCCACTATATGCTCTATTTTTCCTAAAAATATTTGTTGGTCTTGTCCAGACTTAAATATTATTCTATTTCAACGACAAAAGTCACCAGTATCCTTTACTTATTAAATTTTTTCAAGCTTTGTTAGTGGTACACGTTTAATTTAGTATAGTCAAATCTACACCAGTAGGTATCCTTAAACGTCGAAAAGTCCAATACCTTTTGAAGATGTAGGTATGCACTGTTCCCTGGTAGAACAACTACCCACTTATGATGATTAAAATACTGATAAAAACCAGTTAAATTTATTGACCAGTTTTCCTCGGGATCTCAGATTCAGTAAATCGAATGCTTAAAGTTTAATCAGCCTCTGACACAGATGCAACGAGATTTAAAATGTACGTTTATGTAGAACATCAATCGCGGACCTCCTTGACCGGGCCGGCGGCCTTTCACTTATACCTGCATTATGGTATAGGATTATATTTCAAATATAATAAAATGGTTTATTTATAAAAAAATCTTAACGTACGATTGTCTTAGAAATCCTTTATAATTCTGTGTTTCCCGAACGCAATGATTACGTTGTTGTTATGTTTTTAAATTGAGAGGTCCCGCTAAAAACGTCATGAAAGCGATGTTGCAAAATACTATCATTGGAACCATGACCACTTTTCAAAAAGCCACTGACTAAAATAAAAAATACTAGGTATCAATAACAATCAAACAAAAACAAACATTATTTCTTTATTTCGTCTTATGTGATTCAGATGACGTTGCGTAGGTCAGCTAATAATAAAAAAAATGAGAATGACACACGTGCTCCCGGATCATTGATGATGATTGAAAAAAATATTCACTGTTTTCCAAAAGAAATTCGCCGAAAAGGATAGCAGGTCAACATAGTCATATAGTAACTTCGAATGTAAGTTTTGTAACAAGGAAAACTGATCGAGATCCGTTATGTAATCAAATTGCATAATGAAGCGGATCAGCTGAGTAATTGTATCCAATTTAATTCTTCTATTAATACTGAGCAATAATCTTTTCTGCGTTTACGCTGGACAATAGGCCGATGTGGCAGACTGAAATTAGTCTATTATACAGAATAGCCACTCTTGGGCTAAATACTATTATAGTCATTTTTAGTTATTCTGTAACCAAAAGAACGCAGTTCTAAAATTTATATTTTTTATTAGAGCTAATCAGATATACATTTATAAACTTTGTATGATTCATTCTGGCATCTTCACCTAGCTCGCAACTAGTACGTCATTATGTTTATAACACTAGATGAAATCTGTTTGGGTACCTATTTATTTTGTTTTCTGTGCACATGTTTTCAGTACCTAACACAGAGTAAATAACCGTTTGTTTTCATGCATATGTTGTCTATAAATTTAATATCTTAAGCATTATTTACCAGTTTACCTCAATTTTCAGTTAATTCAGGTAAAAAATTAAAACAATTGGCACGCTAGTCAAATGTTGCACGGCTCTGTGAAAGTAAACATCGGCGGTCAACGGCACTTTACGTCATAATGATGCACACGAACGACTTTGTCATGAATTAGAATCGTCTTAGCTCTAATATACTCGTAATTCTAAGCAAAATTTGATGAAAACAAATCGATTTATGTCGTAAAAGTGAGCAGGTAGTAAGTAGGTATGTGCGTAAAAGCGTGGGTCGATGCTAACAAAAACATACCTACTTATAGAAAGAAATGAGAGAGCATTTTTGACCTCGAATGCTTATTTCTAGAGTTCGTGTTCACAGTTCTTTAAGTATTAAAATAAAAAAAAATGTATAAATAGTTCAAACTAACCGCCTGTCTGCATGGCGTAAAAGGCAGATCGAAAACATTTCATAGCATAGATAATTTTGAAAGCCTATATGTTTAAAATATTACACACATTTTTACATTCTAGATTTGATTCTATGTAATCAGTTTGAGGAGCAATAATTCAGGAATAGCAAGTGGCTAAACAAACGTTAAAAATGTTTGTCTTTCCACCATACTACGTGAAAATAGTACCAGCGATTTTTGGCTATCTTAAACAAAAGCTAGTTTGTTCGTCATAATCTGCGTCAAGAATACTCAAGAACTGGAACAAGATAATCACTTTAGCCTTAATTTTCGAAAATTACATCGAATTTAATTTCGAATGGGAAACAATTTTTGTATTCATGCCACGCACTTCCCTTCAATCTTACCGAGTCAAGATGGCAATTACAACTATCTTAAAGTATTTTTATATTCTCAGTCCTGCCTTGACCCGTAGCAATAGACGTGCAATCTTAGGTCATTTAAGACCCATGAAGTGTTTTTTTGCTGTTTAAAATGTGTTCTTAATTACAAGAGTCATTGTCGTCGGCTTACCCTTGACACGGGTTGACATGATCCGGTGCTGCTAAACTTGAGTTCGACTCGACGGATTTCGTAACAACTAATTTCTTACGCTCTTACAAAACTGAATTTATATTAATTTTAGATATTGTTAAAGTTAAGTCTTATTTAGTAGCTAAAGATGCTTTTGGCTTTCTAATTTGAAAACTTTTAACATTACCAAATTAAATTTTTCATTGTATTGGGTTAGAAAAACTACAAGAACCCACAAACGTACCAAAAAAGTCTGGCCTCTTTAGTCTGTTTCTCTTGCATTATTCGATTGGTATGATGCTCAAATTGAAGATACGTAGAAAGGGAGCTTATACTTGTGAGAAATTGACTAGAGTAGACGAATTTTCTTCACAGAAAACTGTCAAAATTCATTATACAATAAAGAAAATATTGGAAATTTACATTTTTAAGCTGAGTCTTACTAGAACATCATTTCAACCGAGTTTCTAATCACTGAAGTACATGATAAATACCTATTAACGTAACAAATCAACTGACCTGACTTATTTACTTGCAGATAACATTTAGGTCGTATAAATTATTGACAGTGCGTGATCTGTGTAAACAAAACATTAATTAAAATAAATAAAACAAGCACTGTTTATAAGGGAGATACATAATGAGTAAATAGAAACAATATTTGTGATACATAATATTTCCTTTTTGTGTTTAATGATAGCAAAGTATTATTTCTTAGTTATCGTTTCATTTTGCGTCTTATTTAAAAACCTCGCCTAATGCGAGTGCCTACTTGTAACCAATGTAAGAATGGCATTTATCCATGATCTTATTTTATAACTAGCTTTTGCCCGCGACTTCGTTCGCGTGGACTTCAGGTTCGTCCCGTCTAGCCCGTCTAGTTCGCGACGTCACATCCGAAACCTCAAAAATTGTAGCCTATATGTTATTCTGATGTATAAACTACATTGTGGTAAAGTTTCATTCAAATCCATTCAGTAGTTTTTACGTGAAAGAGTAACAAACATACATCCATCCATACATACAAACTTTCGCCTTTATAATATATATTAGATATTAGATTATACTTTCCAATAACGTTCAAAAATTGCATGTACCTATATTCTGTCGATCATCAGTAGTTGTAAAAAACCTAATGCTGCCAGCGAGAGAGGAGTAAAGAACGAATCATAAAATAAAACTAAGAAAATAAAAGTTGTGAAAAAATGTACAAAACGTCTGCATTCGCGCAATGGAATAATCTAAATTCAAAATAAGCGCGCGAACCTCTATTCTCTGTTACAATTCAAAAAGTACACAAAAGAGGTTTAAATAACAATTATTTAAAGATGGCGCCTTTGTCGACAGTACCTAAAGTCTTAGGTAGATTAAATAAAATATTAATTGTAGATTCTTTCGCCTACAGTAGTATAGAAGCAATACTATTCTAACTTGTAGGTAATTATTTTCCTTTCGAACACATTGAATAGTCACCGTTTCGTAAACAACAATTTTCGTGGTCGTGCTCATTGAAATGTGTGCAATCATCTGATACTATTCACGATGCGAATTGAAGGAAAACGGTTACGAAAAAACTGTAGGTACATCACATGTTTTCTTATTTACTTAGAATAGGTTGTTAATGGGATTTCTGTTGCCAATATGGACAGATTATAAACTTATTCCGACACTCGCGGTTTTCTATAATACTTTCATAAATTTTCAACGGGTTCTTACCAAGATATCTAATTAATTGGAGTTGTCTCGATATTTCAACGTTGTTGCAAACGTCATGATCATGAGAAGACTGGATACTGCGGGTCGATTTAAGAGCAAACAAATCTGTCTACCCTCTTTCTCGTTCGCTTTTGGGTAGTACCATTGAAAATGCATGAAAGTATTGACAGATTAACTTAAATATATCTCATGTGTAATTTTATTAATTTGTAAATAGCTTTATGTTGGAACTTATTCTATTTTTTGAATTTACTAGTAAAAATCTAGTAGAGTAGAAGAATTCAGCATCTCGCCTTTCTAATGGCAAAAATAGGAACACTACCAAGTACCAACTGTCGATTAGGTCCAAGAATTTTAATTGTGAGAAAATTATATCTAACAGTGGAGGGGTAAAGATTAATGACTATGATGATGATGATGTGTAGTATATTGCAATGAGCTGTTTACCCAGTACTGGTTACTGGGTTAAATCTCTTCAGATCAGGGTTGGGAACTTCGCATAGCTTCGAAAGGTTTTAAATCTCCAATTAAAATGTCCTCACGATGCACTTACTAAATTCACCAGAGTCCATTCACTATCAAATGTCGTGAACAGTATTTATTGAATACAATACATTCAAGAAGCGTGTACTTAATTAGTTGCGTTGTTTTTACCAAACGGAGTCATTATGGACGCATTAGAAACTTTATCTCTGATGACACAATGGCCCTTTGAACCGTCGATTGCACAAACAAATAAGTATTATTTAATTCTAATTGCAGTCTAGTTGCTCAATTACTAGTTAAAGATCTTTATACATTCAAAGATCATGTGTCAGATATCGTAGTTATCATTGTTATGGGAAAGTTTAAGACGACCATTGTTTGAAATAATCATAAAGCGTTTTTGGATAGTATCTATGCAGAAAACTTGACTTCACTTTCGGATTACAAATTCGTAAAGCCTATTCTAATTATTGTAAATCTTGAGAAATTACACAGATAAAAGGTAAAGTGTCATTTAACAACGTTTCGTTTTAGTGAACCATTTTGTTCTGTTCAGTTAAAGCCATTCAACTAGGTATATCACTGTTCCTAGAATTTCTTAATCCTCGAATACAAAAAAATCCTGTATTTTAATCATATTTTCAACTATTTCATTAACAATCATAAAATGGCTAATGTTCAATTAAATACGATGTTCAATCTTCTTTCGCGTGTTTCGAATCGTCTAGACTGCAGACCTACTTCGTAGCAATCAATCATTCTAAAAAGGGTCGAAAGCATGTCAGTGTAACGCTGGACAAGTCTTCATGTATGGGCATTGGACCGGTTCCATGGCACGTAAATAGCTGTCGATCATGGAAAATATACTATTTAAAACCACTTTAAGTAGCAACCATATTATTGGACAAGTAATGTTGTGAGATACATAACTATTTACGACATGTTAAATAAGATTATAAACATTAACTACTATTATAAACACCACTGGTAGAAAAACTCTTTGTCGTAGTGGTACACCCATAAATCTTGAAGACAGCCTTGATAACGGTCAGGGAATAAGTCTACAGTCAGTTACTGAGTTTCTTGAATTTTTCTGTGTAAATCTAAATACTAACTACTAAGCAAATGATCTAATGATGGTGCGTTACATGTCAACGAAATTTAAGAGTCTTAAGGTATTAATACATAGTATATTTTGCTAGGCATTGGAGAAGTCGTAAGTATACCCGTTAGGTACCTACTATTCCATACTCGTATGACTGAATGAGCTGGTAGTTCGTCTGCACGCCTACGCAATAACATAAAACAAACATAAATAATTGTACAAAAATAATAAATCCATTACTTAGAAGGTCTACAGCCCGGGGCTAATTTCCAGTAACTATAAAAATGTTTCGCAAAGTAATAAATAGCTGTTGGCATTTAGCACCCTTCTGCCATGTGAATGATAGTTTCATCAACTCTGTGAAAAGCTTATCAAGGTAAACACAAGTGTGAGACAAATTCCATTTCTAGCAATAGATGGGAAGAATCTTAACAAAAGAGTATTTCTAAATTATATTCTCTGAGGTCAAACAGTTAAAATATTTTATGATCCTATCTATTAGATTTATTGCCGCTCCAAAGAAGATGTTTGTATTACTTAAACTGTCTTAAGATCGTTAGTCTGTCTTTCAAACCACATTACAATATTCGCAATCGTTTAATTCAAGGCTAATTTCAGACAGTTTAAAAACAAAAGAAGTAGACAAATCAAGAAATAGTAGATTTCTTTAAATGTAATTACTTTATGGTTTGTGGTGAAACTTGTTGAAGATCTAATATACGTAGACATAGACATCGTTTATTTATGATGAAAACAGGATTACAATTTTATTACAGAAATGAAAAAAACATGGATTAGATACACGAGTTTATTAAATAGTGATGAGCGTCATTGGTCTTGGTCTTGCAAAAAAGCAAGACCAACACTATACGCAAGACTCAACCAAAATTTTTTTTTCACAGTAATTAAATGAGATAAAATATTTTTCATAGCGTCAACATAAAATATGCTTTTCTTGGAACAATATTAGTGGGGATATCGAATTGTTAGTTTTTTTTACTAGTAATGAGCAAAATTGGTCTTGGTCTTGCAAAAATCTTGCTTTTTTGACCAAGCCTAGGACAAGACCAAGACTGAACAAGCAAGACCAAAACCAAGACTTCTTGGTCTTGGTCTTGCTTTGCTTATAACTATTATTAAATCGAAAGCACCGAAAATCCTTTTGAAATTAACGTCTTTTTTTGATCATCGAAGCATACCCATCCTTACCCATCATAATAGCGATTTACAAAAACTTTCATTTTAATTACTAACATAGCTTGTAAGTTATTTGTAATACTAACATTTTTTTGGGCCATTGGTAGCCTTAAATAAAGATTATTATTATAGTTTTTCAGGTTCTGCTTAACTCTAACGGGATTGCCTAAACTTCGCCAATGCTAATTTTAAACTAGTTAATCGGAATATTCACATTTCTAAAAGTTCTTAAAACGAATTATCTACTTGATTTTTAAAATCATATAATATTTTGATAGACTCAAAAATTGGCGCTCTTTTCCAAGGTAAAACTATCAAAACAACTCCAAAAGTTGCCCGAGCCTTGCTCTTAAAATGTTATATATATACTTGGTGATTTGTAATTATGATATAAAAAAACGATCAGCAGAAGGTCATATTCGCACATATGCCTAATGTTATAACGTTTAACATGCAATAGACATGCAATACATTTAACGCAAAAACCATTTGAATACAAATTAAACAGCATCACGAATCTATAAAATAAATCACTGTTGTTGTACGTGCTTGATCGACATAAGTTTTTGTCTATATACCTGTATTTAATTATAACTATATACTTAGCTTGGTATTATACGAGTATTTACAACCGATCGTTTGTATAGAGCGCCTTTTGTTTTCCAAATACAAAAGGTAGATCTTCAATCTTAAAACAAATGACCATCGTAGCAAATAAGTTAAGTGCCACTTGTTTCAAAAACAACACCATAAACACCCTTCAACGTACTAGAGTCATCTTTTTGACATCTTTAGTCTCATATTCGTCATTCGTCCAAGGCGGTCGTGACACACCTGCTTGAGGCATCGTACTCTGAACGAGGTCGTCGCCAAGGCCGGGTCGCATGTCGAGGCGAAGGGATCCACGAGGTTGATTTCACTTTCCTTATGTTCCTTCCGTGTATCTAATGCGATTCTCCATTGTTATTCTAGTGTAGCTGTTTTGCGTCGACCTTCCAATGCGTGGCTCGTTTAAGAGATGTGTATCGCATCGTGTTAGCTAATTTTCCCTTTTCAATGTATTTGACCGAGTTTTCCGATGCAACGATTTTCCTCTTAAACATTGTAGACTAACTGTGGAATATTCTTTAACTGTCTTAGCCTTGTCGAATTAGAATAAATGGTGGTACCTACTTCCAATAATGTTTTGCGTCAGCTATTTACTTTGTGAGTTCATGTAGTTTAATGTACTTTCCGTTTATGTTTCCTTTCAAAATTACAAATATATAGAAATGACCATTCATGTACGTCTAGTACCAATCGTTTTTTTCTTAAAGGATAATCAATATAATCGATAAAGGATAAAACTCATTAAATCTGCAATGGTGATTAAAAATTGTACCAACCCATTACTGCCCACTGTTGGGCTCAGGTCTCCTCAGAAAAAGGATTAGGCATAGTCCACCACGCTTGCCCAGTGCCGATTGCGAACTTTACATATCTTCAAAGGATTTTTAGAACCCTTCTCCGACATGCTGGTTTCCTTACGATGTTTTCCTTCACCGTTTTTAGCCAGTGGTGTTGTGAAAAATTGCACATAAATCTTTTTCACATTTTAGATTTAGAGGTACAAGCCGGCCGGATTTGAACCCGCGACCTCCCGTTCGGAAGGAAGCGCTTCGACCACTCGGCCACCACGACTTAAAAAATAATCAAGTATATTTACTAAGTTTGCAATATACGGTTACAGTATAAACTCGTTGAGGATGTTTGAAGGATAAACTCTTCAAAATGTTTTGATTGAGCAACAACCTAAACTAGAATTAGAATGTTCTGTACAAAACTAAGAATCAAAATTCCGTTAAAATGTATATTAGATGTGAATTCGATGCTCCAAATGGGCTGTCACGTCCGGATCATTTATTCCCATAAACAAAGGTGACAATTGTGATACATGATACAAGCTTGTAAGTACCATAGAATTATTACCTCAGGAACGTACATGGGGAACAAAGTTCGTGAAGGTTAGCCAAGTCGTGCCAGTCGTGTACATACACATGTTCAAATGCCTATGACATTGACGTTTATTTGACAGTATTAACATAAAATACCTGTTGAGACAAGATTGAATCATGCCTTCCTGCGTTGTAAGCTTCTGCAGAAACCCCTCAACAACACACAATAAGCGTCACAGAATCACTTTCCACAAGTAAGTATTAACAATTTTCCATTTTATAAAGTTAATAAAACAATTCTTAATGTTTGAAAAATTTAACGTATTCTTAACTGACACTTGACATTTCGTAACTTTGACAGAATTAAATTTCAAAGGGTTACCAACCAAAATTATGAAATCTCCCATTTTATCTTATTAAAAAATAAAAGAATGTAATATAATTTTGTTGTTTGACTTCAATGGCAATAGCTATGGACTGACTTAACAACTGTGTGGCCAGTTTAACTTTCAGTTTTTGTGTTTTTACATAATGTGGAAATGGTACTTATATTTGCTGGATGAATGTTTTGATTTCGTTGTAGTTTTTCTAAGGTGTTTTAGTGACGGTACATAAAAATTAGTGCCCGACCGAAACTGGTTTTTTGGCCGAAACCGAAACCGAAACCGAAACCGAACCTTCGGCTTGGTTCTTAGTTTCGGCCGAAACCGAAACCGAAACCGAAACTCGCAAATTTCAAAGAAAAAGTTTTATTTTGAAGATGTCCTTGACTTAAGTGCATATTATCATTTCTTCCCAAAATTTATTCTTCATTAAAAAATGAGGTCATTTAAAAATTATGTCACACGTAAGGGAAAGGGGAGGGGGAGGGTATTTCAAAATGTGACTAAGTCTGTCAAGGGGTAGAATATTTTTAGCACCATCTGAGTTTTTCAAAACATGACAAGTTGTAACAATAGCGAGGAAAGAGGTTTTCAAAAATGTGATCAAGTATGACGAGGGGGAGAGAGAAAATGTAACCTAGTGTGGCAAAGGTTTGGAAAGGGTGTGTTAAAAATATGACCAATTGTGACAAAGGGAGGGAGAGGTATCTAAAAAATACGATACCTAATCGACGATAGTCTGCTTGTTTGGCGGGCTATCCGAAGTATTGTGAGGGTGTCGCGACGGAGACGTGACACCCTCGCGCTGAATACCCACTGGGTCAGAACCAACCTAGGTAAGGTAGTGCGGTTTACCATTCCCCGGTTGCTCTTACGAAGTGTGCGTTGAGCTCTGGTACAACACCCTCTCGCGTCTTAGTACACCCCGGTATTCTTAGGGGACCAGATCTCGGGGCAGATCCCGAACCTGTTCCCTCTCCCAACGACGGCGCGTTCATGCGCGAAGAGAAGAGCTCTCGCTTACATGTCCTACTTACACGCTTCCTTCTGCGAGATGGTGGACTTGTACTCGCACTTAAAAAGCAGAAGTTATTATATACCATAATTTAAAAGATTTTTATTAAATCTCGTTTGAAAAAGGTCAAATCATAGCCCACGAGCAAGACCTTGAATTCTTGAGATTGGGTTCATCGACTTTCCAAGCAACTCACCATTGTATGAAATCAAATGGAAGTAACCAAGATCACTCTCCCAGAGGTGGAAACAGGACTCCACGTCAGACCTGAGCCTGAGAGTCAAACTAAATTCTTTCCAAACGGACACCTGCTCTAGAGTTTTTCCAATTTGGACATAAGTTTTAATCGACTATACTGAACTCAATTGCGAAGAGTGGTGGCCGGTATAAGACGCATCCCCAGTGCTGTTTTCATAAATATGCATACCATGCAATGGTTGTCATTGATCAAGCAAGCTCAAGCGTAAGGGGGAGCACCGTGCCTTATGGAACGCCAGTGTTAATATTCATGGTATCGGTCTGCAACGACTGCCCAAAATATATGACCAGTTGTGACAAGGAAGAAGGGGTCAAAAATCATGAAATGTGTCGACGTAGTTTGTGAATAACCCTGAGCAACATTTAATTCTGTAGTAATAAATTGTATATGACTCTTATTTTAGAATATTAGATGCTTAAAATCTTCATTTCAGAACCATATTTATCCGTTATCAATCTGTTATCAAAAGTTTCGGTTTAGCCGAAACTTTCGGCCGTTTTTTGGCCGAAACCGAAACTAAGGCCGAAACTCGAATTTTGGCCGAAACTGGCCGAAACCGAAACCGAAACCGAAACTTTCGGTCGGGCACTAATAAAAATTCATAATATAATATTCCCAATAAATTCATATTATTAATATTCTCACGCGCTAACAAATCATAAAATATTTTTAAACTACTAAATTTATAAAGCTGCAGTTTGTTTGTTTGAAATTAGCACATATCCAATTTAAGCGCTATGTTATCAATGGTATTAATGTAGAAGTAAAATACTTTTTGTTTTATTCCAATGGGACATTTCGTGGAGATATATTACTATCACGAGTATAAAACGCAATGAATACGTCGCTGTCCGCATCAAAAAATGTGTTAAGGTAATTATATTTTAAATTAAACTACAATAAATAAGTTCAATGATTCAACATTGTTTTTGATTAATCAATACGCTGAAACATTACATTCATAAAATTATGAAGATGTGTTTATTATTAGAGAAATTATTAAGAATGTGTCGTATCAGAAATCCATTGTCACGAAAAAAATCTGTATTCTACGGTTTACACGGGAAATACCACTAAAAGTAAGCTCGTCCGCCTACAAGGCAATAAAAAAAAAAAAAAAAAAGTACCCGATTTTTGGGGAGATTTAAAAACTTGACATCTCCCAGTTTTCCACACATAGACATTTTTCACACACATACAAAGCTTCGAATACTTCAGTTTGTTGTTCATCATGTACATTCCAGAGGTAATAATTCCATGGTAAGTACACAGAACGTGTTTACGACTTCTGCTTTGTAAGTTAATATAGGCTTATTTTCATGTATTGACGTGATCTTATGATATTATTATAAAAGCTTACAATTGGAGACATACGATATTACCTAAGTCGCACTGCCTACATAAAACAAAATCTGCTTAAGGTAAGAAATTGCTACTCAAATTCTATGGAAGCAAGGAACCGAGGAAAATGGAAAAAAGGTGCTGAACTTGGAAACTTTTTCTAACTAAATCATAAAACTTCGTTGAGTATTTGATAGACTACTTTATTTAATACTCAATTTTCAGTACTTTGTATCAGCTTTAGACAATAGTATTGGCTTGTGAAAATTTATTGAAAGTCAAACTAGAACAAGAAAATTATCTATATTGAGCGCCTTGGTAGTGTCTAAATCCTGAGCTTTAAATTTAATTGACACAATCAAAAAATCTGCCTGCTTTCTAAGGTCCAAAGTACCACAGGAGGCGGTTGTCGTTTTCTTAGCAATTATTTTTAATTGTGTTGGAGCATCGCGTGCTGTAGTGCCGATGTAGCTAGCACCCACGCGTGTCGACCAATCCTCGAGAATGCAGCTAGGTAGACATTCATTGGAATAATTCGATACTTTCTAGTTTTTGACATGATTATTGTTTCGATTCATGCAAAGCGTTTTGAAATTTTTGCTAGTATGTGTTTGTATTTAAAATACTTTAAATTTAACTTTTTACAAAAGTTAATATTTTTTTTTATATCTGATTTTTAGAAAAAATTTGTTCAGTAGCGTAAGTACTTAGGTCAATAATAATGTATAGGTTTAACATGTTCTTGTAATAAATGTAACTTAGTATCATAATAATTCTTTGATTACCGACATCATTAAATAGAATGATAAGACTAATAATAAAAATTGCAAAGTCAGACTAACGATGAAGAAAAATATTGCATTTACTTTCTTTTTTTTTCATTTGGTAAATGCATTAGCGTGTTATGAAATTATTACCTAAGTAATATTTCATTTTGCGCTCAAAGTGTCTTATATCTTTTTACGCAATACACTAGACTTGTTTGTTGTTTTTATTGACTTCATTGTTTATTTTTAAACATAAAGCGGTTATATTACTTTTTTTGAGGTCAAGCATACGGTTTTAATTTTCATTAACATATTTGCCTCTAAAAAACCACTTACTTGAGAAAGTAATCAGCCAATGACTTTTGTACAGCTTTCGGGAAGCTTTCATTCATTTCATTTAATTGTCAAGGAAACGGATTTCTTTTAAATAATAAAATAAGACAACTAACTAGGTACTACTTATTGGTAAAACAGCCAGATACTTTTTTGTAACCCAAACGAAACTCAGTTAAATAGAATTAGGTATCAACAACTATGAGTTGTGCGATTCTGGTGACTGCCTTTTCCATATTTTACACACCGACTGTTGAAAGGAATATTTTCTTGTTTCACGAGATTAAACAAATGAGATAAAGAAACATGCAAGTTATTTTAATAGCGTAACTAAATTTCCCTTGGTATTTTCCAAATTATACGGCCATCGGTCATGTATGTCGTATTGCAAAACTCTCTTATTTGTTATTGCTTAGTAATTGCGGTTCGTAGTACAATCAATTCCTTGTTTCCGCTACTTACTTCACCCTTTGGTTTCCGTCATGTATGTCGCAGTTGTGTTGTGAAATACAAATTATTTGATGATATTTACGATGCTTTTTGAGATTCCATAGATTCTATAAACCTAAGTACATTTTTAGCTCTATCACGAAATCTGATTGCTTTTTCATTATCTACTTAAACGATGAGGCAAATTTTTCTAAAAAATGTTTCCCAAAAAACACGTGATCTTGACGATGTTAAAATTGTTTGTTTGATTGTACCATCCCATGCCCAGTTTCAATTGCTTCATCTGTACCTATTGGTCACTCAATTTACCGCTTATGCTATAAAAATAATTCAACGAAAAAAAAAATTCTTCGACAATATTGGTAAAACCAGTAAACATAGTCCACATTCCAGGAAGATGTCAGACAAGAAATAACCACGGCACGGTGTTGCAAACCGTTCTGGTACGTCGGCTGTGCCGCAATAGCCGTGACGTAATACAGTAACGACAGTCGCTAAATATTCACTATGGACATTATGTTGGCAAAATTGTTTTATTGTCGAAGATGTGTGGCGTAATATTATAATGTTGGTATTAATGTCAAAGATCTGATAAAGTTTTATTGGTGAAAAACTTTTTGCTTCTACTGTGTGGGTAAACGGAATTTTCAAAGGTTTAGAATTCAAGAAATATTTCGCGTAATCTATGAAATTTATACAAAGTACGGAGTAAACATGTCTCTATTCCTGTACCAACCCATTACTGCCCACTGTTGGCCTCAGGTCTCCTCAGAAGAGGGATTAGGCATAGTCCACCACGCTTGCCCAGTGCGGATTGGGGACTCACATATCTTCAAAGGATTTTTAGAACCCTTTTCCGATTTGCAGGTTTCCACACGATGTTTTCCTTCACCGTTTTTAGCCAGTGGTGTTGTGAAAAATTGCACATAAATCTTTTTCATATTTAGATTTACAGGGACCTACCGTTCGGAAGGACGCGCTTCTACCACTCGGTCACCACGATTCACTATTCGATTTTCGATTAACATTCTCTATTCATTGTAACTGAAAACTTAGTTGAAAAAATCTGATTATTACTTTAAATAATATTTCCTAAAGTAGTTCGTTCATTCAATAAAATTAAAATTCCACTTAGTATTTTGATTTTGGACATCTTAATTGCTTCCGATTACAAAGCTGTTGAATAATTCATTTTTGACTATAAAAATGATATATCACGATTATAAAACGTTTGCACATTTTGGACAAGGCCATTATATTTGAGAGGTCTATTTTATTTATTTATCTAAATATTATATCCGTTTTAGCCGGAAGTACTTATAAAAAATAAATTAATGTATGCTAATTAAACATTAAATGCTTAAACATTTTCTTTTTTTAAATTACATCGTAGATGTACGAACCTGCTCATTAGATAGTATTTTATCAAGCCAGTTCCTTAGTTTAAATCGTAATTTAATGTAACCTTATTTAAATCTTAGTTCTTAATAATCTAATTGTATAACTTGTTGTCTGTGTGTGTTCTTGAATATATGTCTGTAGCCTGTTCCTAAGTCTATTATTTTATGAACTTATTCCCTGAGTAGTCTCATATATCTTTACCCTAAGCCAGCTGGTGAAGTAACAGTAGCTACTGATCAAAATTGTTACAGTACTACCAAAGATCAAAAGTCGTTCATAATTTCTACGAATCTTTTAACAATAGATTGTTATTGTATTCTAAGTTGTCGCAGTATCGAAATTTTTTGGTCACGATTCGATGTCACAATAAAGCAATTTAGTCATTTTCTTTACAAGCAAAACGAGCTTAAAATCGACATCGTAAAAGGAAAATCGAAATTGCATTTTATAAGGTTTCCGAAAAAGCGAATCGAAATTATGTAATTTTAATTGCATTAATAGTAATGTATTTTGAGTTTGGAAATGCGATGTGAATTGATTAGAATCATTTTACATACTGAAATTGTAGTAAATTATAAAAAATCGAGAGATCAATGCAAATAGAAATAGGAGAATACGATAAAACTTGATATTATTTAATTTTGTTCCTCATTGCATTTATATTTCCACCATCTTCCGAAAATTCTGTAAAATTCGAAATTTGAAATATATTTGGTTCACTTTCGGTACTCTTTTAGAAATAGAAGAAAAAAAACCTTAAAAATTATTTCACCTTTTGATCTTTGTAAATTCGTTACTGTAAAAAGACATTGATGTTTGAAAAAACATTTCAATCAGTTCCATGCCTACACTAGTAAAAACTAGATGGTCATGGACTTCAAATTTGGCGTTCTTAAAAAAAATGGCGTACCGTTTAAGTTGAAACGACCTCATTTCACGAAACCTTATTAAATGTTTGTGAACTTTAAGATCCGTTACCATTGTGTGTGATGGATGGGTATTGACACACATATACCGTTATCCTTTTTACTTGTCGAACAAAACAATTTTTATGGTTGAGTTCATCGTTTATTTTAGACGTGACCGATAACAGATCTAAGTTGAATATGGAATATTTGTTTCTAAAGTTCTTCGTTTGTAAGTTTAGTTTTGAGATTATAGTTTCATGTGATGTCTCGAAGTAGATGGCAATGAGTTCTGATCTTGTTTAATATCCTGGACTGATCAATAGTATCCTGGTAGCATCAAAACAATATTTACCTGCATTAATCTAAAGTAGATTAATTAAGTTTGGTTTTCCATACTTTGCAAATAGTAAAAAGTGTTTTTTGCAAATACACAGTTTCATTCATTTACGTATTTACCCATCAGCTATAGACATATATAGTACATAGTTAGACATACAGAATAAGAATTGAAGGAGGTTTCTTTATTCTACGAATAACAAAATATATGTAAATACAAAAATAATAGTGCGAATTAGTCCATGAGTGACAGTAACCGCTTACGATCAGGTGGACCGTTAGCTCGTCTGCCTACGAGGCAATAAAAAAAAGAATTAAGAAAAATTTAAAAACCATACAGAAGGTTCAGAAACGATATTGTGCAATAAGCAATTTGATATGCAAAATAATTCAAAGTTAATTGTCGTAATTCTTACATACATTAAACTCACGCCAATTTGAACCGTTGAAACGAGGTCGGCCTTTACAGGCGTAAGTACTTGCGATTAATTTTAAAATTCTTTAAATAATTTAGGGTATCAATCGTAACTATATTATTACAGTTCCTCATGTTATTTTATAGTTCTTTGTTATGTTATTATTATTGGCAGGTAGTAGGTACTTATGTATGCGGATATTAATAAAATAGATTATTTATTGAGGAATCGAGTTGCTTTTTATTAATAAAGAGTATTAAATACATTTTTCTCGGTAGATATAATTCTGCTCGACCGGGGCTATAAATAATGTGATTTTCCATAAATGGTACCACTTTTTCTAATTAAAACAGAAAAATAGTTAAAAAAAGACATGCCCGCTAAATTTCTTGGTTGGTAGCTATAATTTATTTTTATTGAACTGATATGATATCTTTTCATTGATGTTAAGAATAAATTAATTTATTTCATTTCAAAAGAAAAAAACCTCAAAATATTTACACATTTTTTCTAGATTCTGTATCTTATCCTTCAAATTAATCGGATAATGTTTTTATCTTCTCATTTCGCATGAATGAATGATATATTATTGCAATAATTTAAAAAAACATGTTGTTAATTTTATTGATTTATAAATGATATAATAACAAATGAAAAAAAGGTAGGCAGTTTAAAGAATGTTAATATTATTCTAAGTTTTAATTGATCAACATAATTTTAAATATTTTAATAGTAATTTTTATACATTGCTATCAAGAAAACTTTATAATGTAATAAAATTTAAAGTGAAATTGTTTCTTGTATCTATATGATACAAACTTTAACATAATTGCTAAAGTCATAAAATATATTTACCATATAAGGTGGTTAAATAACTATAAAATCCTTGGTTTCATTATTAATGAACATATTACGCATATATTAAAATTAGGGCTACCACCTATTTCGCAAATAAAACACATAGTGTATTAAAGTTTGGATAGGGAAAAAAAATATTTAAAAAAAAACATGTGAAAATATGAAGTAAGAATAACTTATTTCTAATTACTACACAAAGAACTATAGAAACTAAAAAAAACTAACATATCTTTACAACACTGTGAAAAGAATCCTTCAGGCATACTAAGAATAAAATCTACTGACATTCACAAAATAATGAGAAAAAAACTTGAGAGGTGTCATGGGACACCCGAAACGAACGAAGTTCCTTTCGATTAAAAGATATCTTATTTTCTTTTTCCTAACGTAACGGCGATAAGGAACGTGTTTTAAAAGATTTTGATCAAAGTGCCATCTAGCGATAACCATCTAAAACAAAAAAAGTGTCGTGACAACTTTTCGTAAGATTTTTTCCGTCTAGCCCCCTTTCGATAACACGCGATAAGTAACTTCGTTCCAAAAATCAACTTAATTGGAAGTCAATTATTCGCTTTAGATATATAACAGAAAACGGCTACATTATTTATTTAGTTTTAAAAATTTACTATTTATTTATTTGGCAGCCCTGATTTTTTGCCATAGAACTGCGTGCTAATAACATACCTTCATTATTATTGATAAATATATTTTAAGGTATTCTTATTGGTCAGCATGTAAATGTCGTTTTGACAACTTCAAGAGGAATTTTAGTCATTTATTTTAAAATAATTTATTTAAATCTTGGCCCTTAATCAATAGGTATTTTATATATTGAATAGATCTTTAATTTTATATTAAACCGGTTTAGCAAGGTTTTAATCAACTAAGTTATTATATAACATTGTTGTTAATAAATCAAATTTTATTAATGACATAGAAGTACATAATATATTACAATTATATTTTAATAAGAAAAAAATAATAATTTACTGTTCGACTTGAGAAAATATTTTGACAATAAATCGTCTCTTTTAATGACTTCTCATCATCCATCAATGGTTTCTTTTCATTTCAAAGTAGGTACTTTAGTTTTAATTAATAGATACAATAAATCTATTCGATTAGGTGCTGCTTAAACTCAATTTTATATCATCTTCAAAATAAGGAATTGTAGGTATCCACAAATAACTAACACGTGGTTCTGTAAGTTTTTTTAGTTGTAGGAAATCGACAAATTCGTGGGAGTTAAACCGTGCTAAAATTTCCAACTATTCAACTATAGCCAGAACCCAGCACGAGGTTCTTTACCGTCGTGACGCCCCTCTCCTGTAAGTACTGTAGGTATACAAAATTTTGATGGCGTTCATTGTCTTATTTATTGTGCTAACAAGTTGTCTTGCGGCGACTTTTAGCAGTCCTTTCCTACCATTTCTCAACTGAGCTCCTTCTGAGCTCGCACCTCCATCCTGGCGAAGCTGTAAAGGCTTAAGGGCTAACAGCGATTCCTCCTATCCCAAAAAAAAAATGTCTTATTTATATTACTGCAAAATTACCTATATTGTTGGCTGTTCAAACATTACACATGGACGAACACGAGCCTTTGCATATAAGTACTGTAGGTATCATGATGCCGTGTTTGCGGAAGGTGGACCAATCTAAATTAGATCTGACATTAAATAAAACATACCATGCTGTTATCTCAGCGGACATCTGTGGCGATTAAACGACCGTAAAATTGGCAAATGTATAATATGGCATGATATTTTGGACACAAAAACATCTGGGTTGTGAAAGTAGTTGTTTTAAAAATAATTACGCGAATGGGGAATGTAATAAGCATAGCGGTTCAGAATGTGCCTGCGTTAGATAAGACAGCTTAGGAAAAGAGTATTATAATATATTTTTATATTCATACAAAATATTAATGAGATCTAATTTACTTATTCTTTTCCATCACTGTATCTCTAGTATAAATATTCATAACAATAAGAGACTTAAGCACATAGGTACTTAGCTATGAAACGTGGAAAAAAGTGCTAAATTTTTCCGTAATTCAAAATTAAGAAAAGGTATAAATACCTAACTCGTTATTATTGTTCATGTAAAACTTGTTCAACCAATGCCAAATAAAATTTTAATATATTTTATAGTTAAAGTAAAAATTCCGTTCAGCGATTTATCTTCGAGCTATTTTCAAGTTGAAGTTTTTCTTGACGGGTTCATGAGTATGAATAGGAGAGTAAAATATGATACTATGTTTCAAAACAATGTAATACATTTAAATGTGTTTAGAATGTATTGAACAATAGTAAATTTATCTAAACAATTGGACAGCAATAACATAAAACAAGAAAATAATAAAAGACTTTATAATTCATCAACAACACTGTATCATATAGGTAGGTATTACTGAAATGAAATGAAATACTTTATTTTCAACATTGATGACGTACTCATTCTTGTTGACGTCTAAAGTTAAAAGCTACCACCAGTTCGGACACAAAAAATAATTATTATAGCCACCGTCCTGAGAAGAACTGGCAAGAAACTCAGCGGGCATGTCTTTTTTTTGTATAATGTATAACTAGATGAACTCCTAGATTTTGTTGAAAAATGTTCCCGTGATTTTCACAAAATATGCTTTTATGAACGTGCTGTTTGCTGCTTGTTTATTATGGCATAAATTACCAATTTAAACTAATAGACTCGAATGACACTAGATCAGTATTTGGGTTAGTGTCATAAGATATCTACTATGTTTGGTGATGGTGTACACTTAGTACAAATGCGAATAGAGTTCCTTTTTTAATTCACTTCAACACCATAAAAATAATTCATGACTTCAAGACGAATCTTAAGTACCTATCCTAATACAATTTGGTAGGGCGATATTAGCTTAGTCAATGCCCAATTGTCGGAAAAACTTCTGAAGATCGAAAAAACCTTGAAACGTCTCGAAGTTCAGCAAAAGCTTCCTATATTTAGTTCCGCAATGAAAATGGCAGTTTATATACCACCATGGGTGCGCCTTTGTACTATAATTTATTGATACTCGTAAGCTGTTCACCTTCAGGGCTAAAGTTTGGGGCCTGTCAACATCGGTTGTTAAAGGAAGTCTGTGTTTATGTCATAAAATGTCATGAATTTATCGTTTATTCAAGCAATTAGTTTGATAAAGTAAATTCACGTTTTGGGTGGTTTATTAAGGTTTATTTTTGATGATGACACGTAGATACAACTTGTTTTAAAAGTAGTAAATTGACAAGCTATTTTTAAAGTTGTTGTTAGCGATATGTTGTCGCGATAGGCCTTTTTATAATTTTTCAATTGGCATAAAAAAAATTGTTGTTTAATGGATACCTACCTATTTCGTAGTGTAAAATGATTTACTCGTTTTGCTAGCAGACAAGATAACTACTACCTTCTAGTAAGATGTTTTTTTTTTTTTTTTTTTTTTATTGCCTTGTAGGCAGACGAGCTAACGGGCCACCTGATCGTAAGCGGTAAGATGTTTATAGTTTTGCAATAACTATGATACAGAAGAAAGCAATAATGGTGTTCAACCGTTTCACTAAAACGCTTTGAACTTATACTTGAACTTTACTGGCTATGTCCATTTTCCGCACGCAGTATAATAGTATATATTAATAGTATATAGTACAACAGTATAATAGTTTGTACTATGAACCTACAGTCCATATCAAGCGAACAGATGTGACCCATTATTATCTATACGATCTCAATTCACAGCACCTTCAAATACACCTTACTTTCTATCCGTACAAAAAAACAATACTCTTAGCTGATACGCAACAAAAGTTCAAGAACCAATATACAAACGTATTATATAATACGACACACGCGTTCTATAAGATATTACCTAACGTACCATTTAGATTGCGAATGTAACTCAATGAAATAGTGAATGTTGTATATCGTTCGTTTTACGTACATCTATTATTTAGCCATCAATTGTTTCGAAGAAAAGATTGTAACTGCTTCTTAGATATCTTATGATCAGATCAGATCTTAAATTTTGGGTTCAGGTTCTTTTTGCATCAGATTAAAACACAGAATTATTATTTATATCTTAATATATATATTTCTTGTGTTCGTCTGTATGTGACTGAACTCCTCCTAAACGACTGGACCGATTTTGATGAAATTTTTTGTGTGTATTCGTGGAGATTCGAGAATGGTTTAGATTTACAGTTGGTCAAGGTCTGATGATGGAGCTGGAAGGTGGCTATGGGAACTCCGTCAATAAGCAAGATAACCTCATCGTGCTTAGGCTCTAATGAAGCGTCCTGATGAGATCTTTGTGTAGAGGATGAATGTCAAGGTCTGATGATGGAGCGGGTAGGTGGCCACTGTCTGTTTGTTCTGGCTAATCTCTGGAATGGCTAGACCGATTCGGACGGGCTGACTATCAATGGCTGATAGTTTATGTTATAAGGAGTAACTTAGGCTATATTTATTTTAGAAATTGTTTTTTTTTTTAATTCTCGATGAAGTCCAAGGATGGTATTTACAGCGAGAAAAAATCGAATAGTTGACATTTAATTGAGATTGGCGCAGACGAAGTTGCGCGGGGCAGCTAGTCTCAATATACGATTATAGTTTTTATAAGTTGTGGTTACAAGTGAACGGAGCTTGTTAAATATTTAACTTCCTACTTTACTACCATTTTACGTAGCTACTAAATACCTTAAATAAAAAATGACAATTAGTTTTGCGGTAGATGTTTCAATCACAATTTAAATTTTTTCGATAATTATCATCAGCATCACCTCGTTATGATTGTAAGCGATTAATAAGGATTTCAGAAGACGCTTTTGAGTAGCCTTTGGCACTTGAGTCATCATTATAATCAAATCTTTCCCTGTGTTTTTTCGCTGATTCGACCTTGATCGTTTTCGAAACCCCTTGGACAAGCTTCGAGGAATAAACTATCGTAAGTACCAATGCAATAGCACGTGATTCGCGTACTGATCATATTGTATTGTTCCATTAATTATATGGTGGTCATTCTGCCATGACGATTAAGGTGACACAAAAAGTGATCACGTATCGAAATAAAATATTACACTGGAGATTTGTAAAGTATTCCTATCGGTACTTTGGGCGTTAAATTCGATTAAAACAGTTGAGTAGTTGACCTAAAAATATTCCTATGTTTCCTTATGAAATACCTACATTTTACAAATACTTTATTGTTCCGTAACAACCCATTACTGTCTACTGCTGGGCTCAGATCTCCTCAGAAGAGGATTATGGAATCCACATATCTTCGAAGGATTTATCCTTTTCAATTTGCAGGTTGTTGTCTAGCTTCACCATTTTTAGCTAGTGTACATATAGTCTTAATTATTAGATATATTTTGGCAAGCACACAAAACCTCAAAAAGTGATTATCAGGAGTTTACGAAAAATAATACATATATAATAATAAGTATTGGATTTTAAAAAATCTGGAAACAACAAGAAGACAAGTCCATTATAAAGAACTTAGTGATAGCCCAGGTATTACAGTTTATAATGTACAAATTAAGTACACACGATAGACATGATACGAAATAGATGCGTATCGCTGCAAATGACATTGGTCACGGTAATGTTTATAATTCGCCATTTTAAACAAAAACCCACAGTGCGTTTACCCAGCTTCCGGTTTTAATCAAATCAATGAACGGTAACATGAGTCGTCATTCCGTGTAGATATATTTATAAGTATATAATTTAGCTCAACATTGTGATTGATGTCCTTTACTAACAACTTCTGTTGTACCAATTAACACATTGCAACTACAAGATAATTAAACTGCTCAGATAAATTACACTATACCTACCAAGTTATAAGCAAAAGAAGTCACTAGAAATAAACAGAGGAACATCACTAACAGATTTTGTACACAAGATTTCTTTTCTTTCTTTTACGTCACAGGTAGAACACGTGTCGTTTATTTATTTTTTGCTCCCGTTTATTCGACAGGTATGCACGGATAGTTTTTGTGTGATAAGGATTCCCCATATGCAACGTGCACAATTTGATGTCCACATTCTTAACAATACATACTGTATCTACTATACCGCCTTTACAGGTGGCACATAAAATAAATGGTGAAATCGACAGAGTGAATTTTTTGTTGGCCTATGTCCAGCATTAGATGTCTTGTGACTGAGATTGATATTGATGATGCATTTTTTGTTCATAGTTTATTTATTATGGATTTGATTGCTTATTAAAATTCCTCACATTGATTAGAATTAAATCTGCCTTTCAATCTTTCGTCTGCTTTCAAAATTTCACCATACATTCCATATGATAATTCTATATACCCTATAATAATATTAATATTCATCTCTTCTTAACCTAAAACGAAAATCTCAAACAATCCTATTCCTATCACAGGTTTCAAGAAAATAAAACAGGCAATCGTAACAGATGTTATTTTCGAATTAAACTTTGGAGGTCGCGGAGTGAAACTGCAATCATACCTACAGTTAGTGTCGGGTCGTTCTCGATAGCTCTAGATATTTCTGATTATGAATCCGTTGTTTACGTGCCTAAAAGTCAAAGGATTATAAAGGAAGTGATCATTATCATTCGAGTTATCAAGTGTCTTCCTCATATTATTATCATCTAAACACTCGTCAACTGGTAGTTCTGCGTAACTAGTTTCCTTTATAGTTTCTAGTGAGTTGTGTTATAGCATTACATTATTGTCATAGGATTCATATCTGTATCAAGTTATCGTAATTTGTTTCATCTGTCTAATTATTTCTTTTATAATGAACTAAAACACCATTGGTGTTCTGCTTCAATATAATATACTGTAGTGAAACTGTTAGGTTTATGACTAGTATAGATAGCAAATCTATATCTATAAAAACTGCGAAGCATGAGTCATTAAGGTTTATTTGGTAATCGCATTCGTGATCTAGGTACAATTTGTTTGTCAATCAAGATGTTTCGACATGTAATGAATAGTCCACGTTTACGACTCACCATTGTGTAGTTTCAAAAGCCCAATTTACGTCTGCGCAGTTTAATGTTCTAGCCAAATCTCTGGGTCGATCGCTCTACCTGGGTGCACTATTGTTAGCAATTCTTTTTTGCTGTCCAAAAAAGTTGGAAGACTTTTTCTTTACTTTTTTTGTGAACTGAGATTTGCGGTTCTCATTTTTATGTTCGTCCCAGAAAAGTTATTCGATCACGTTGTGTAATAAGAAGTTACGTTTTAAATAAAACTTGCTTGTTCTTTATGTTAAAAAGACAATTTTGGATCTTAGAATAATGTTAAATTGAATCTGCGAATTTGATGATAACTTTTCAGTATCTGTCTAATGCAACTTCGTTTAAGTCATATTAAAATCATTTATTTCCTTTGTTTTATTACACATACTTTGCTGCACTTATCTTAAGATATATAAAACCTTATAAAACAAACAATTAAAACAGATGTTGTACCTACAAATAATTCCAGCAGTTTCAGGGCATCCAAATAAACAAACTATTCAATTTTATAATACAAGACGAGGAATGTACAGCTACAACATTCATATTGTTATTTAACCACATGAATCTAGAGCAGAATGATTACTTTTTGTTTTAGTTCACATATCTTCAAAGCGTTACCTACTTTCTATGATGATCTAACTTCTTAGGATAACTATCCGTATTTCACAGTAAAAAAGTAGGCAGTAATTAGAGACATCAAAGCTCTCTGTGCTTGGGAGTCTTTTGTAAATATAAAAATCTAGGCAATAGTATTCTTTTATTTAATATTAAATTGTTTGATAATAAGATTTTGTTATTCCTAGTAGCTGTGACAGTGGATAGGCTACTTATAGTTTAGGAATACTAGACAAATCAAACTCAGGAAATTCTATTGGGGTGTATGTTTCAAGAACTTCGACGATTTTTAAAACCAAGTCTGATTTATGTGTGGACATCTTTCTAATATAATAAATAATATAAACTTCTTTGGAGAAGGATCTCAGCCTTTTGATAGGTACCGTAAGGATTAAGTAAAATTATTTTTGATTTAAAATTATTTTGTAGTAATATTAGAAGCTAGATGTCGCTAATGTTTGCGACGATTTCAAAATCATTAAGTGAAACAGTGCCGAAATGATGGCTAATTAAATATACTGTTCTATACTCAAATTGTGCAATTTGTATAAATTAGAAATGGGATCAACTTATTTAAATTCCTTTCGTAATATCCTAATTTTATACAATACAGATATGAAATCGAATTTAAAATATCAATAGATACAACATACAATTATAATTTTATGACGAAACGATACACAAGGCTCAATTTTTGCAATATACGCTCGTTAGAAGCGGAAACGGATATTTTATTCCAATGATTATCTTGTTAAATCATCGTGAACATAATTATTAGATATCTACAAGATTAAGTCCGCGAAACGTTTGCGAGAAAGTGTGTCCGCGCCGGACGTACCGACGTGTGTTGTAAATAGGTGGCCGCAAAACAAGTAAGTTGCACCTTGCAACAACTCGCCTCGACACCGTTGCCGCAATAATCGACGTCTATAAAAATAATACAAACACGTACAAAAATAAAATTTATAATTACCTTGATTTTCCTGAGGGTTGCTCTTTCAACGAAAAAAAATCCTTCCAAAAATGCACTGTTTATTTTTTCACTGAAACTCACTGAAGTACAATCTTTCACGTCACTGAATTTGAAAACATTTTAACAAATCGAAAATCGTTCCGAAGTATGGTTCGGTGCGCGGGCGCTCGGACGGCAATCGAGAGGCACGGTGAGACACAAAGTGTTGCACGGTGCACACCCCACCACGATAGCTGTCGAAACGCTTCGAGATAAGGACCACCTCCACTTACCGCTTCCCGCCGCGAGGGCCCTAATCCTTTACGAGTCGGGACTGGAGTCTATGAACTTTGTCACACGATTTTTTGTCGTCTCATTGTCGATGGAATTCTGAGTATCTTCCAAGATACATTACGTTACCTGAGTAATATGTCACGGTATTAGCTTGAGAATGCTCTGGTATAGAAGGTGACACAACAGCTAAGATTTTATGGGAACTCGTATAGATAAAGAGATGGAGAAATTTAAATAAAATATGTTCTTAGAAAGTGCCTGATTGAATACGGCTGTTTCGGTAAACTAATACGTTCTTTTGTTCGTTACATCCTCAAGTGATATCGTGGGTGGTTTATAAAATCTCTTTTGTTCATTATTTTTTTTATTTTTTACACTTAGTCTAAGATTACATAGTTATTTGATATCGATTATGTAATAATTTTATCATTATTTCTGTCGGTCAAGCCGATCTCAATAACCAATGATTGGAGAATTACAAACATAGTATAACAAGGTGATCAGGTAAGTTGTAGTTACTTAATTACTATTACGGCGAATTCAAGTATTACATTAACGAAACAAGTTTTATGGAAACATCGTAGGGACATTGGATACATTAAAAACCACAATTTAATACCAGAAAGTCACAATTTCTTTGTATTCTTTGATAGCTAAGTTATCATTGCTTCTTTGAATCAAAACTTCAAATCGTGTTCGGTACACAGTTGATTTTTAATTAATATTTATTTATTTTTTCTTATTTCTTTTGCGTTAACCCATTTAAAAGCGATCGACGGTTTTCTCCCTTCATACCTTTCTATCCTGACATACATCGTCTATCACACCTAAGCGTCATAATATCAATCATACTTCGCAGAACTAGACTCTTTTCCCCTTCTTTAATATCGGAATACAAAAAAAAAATAACGAGAAAAACTACACACCTGAAAAGCGCATAAGACAAGTATGGTAAACTTTACCTACTCATATAAATCATAGTCAAGCAGCGGGCAGTAATTGGTTGATAATAATAATGATATCTTATATTCTGAGGCTAAAACATTATAACTGTTAAGCGAAAAAATAGTACGTATTTATTGCAGTAAGGATTACGAGTGGTCGTGATCAAAACAATTTCTTGAACAGTTTAAAACATCAACGTAATTACTGCAACTATTTCAAGTCTCAAGTTCAGAGGAAACATTGGAAGTCACGAAATACCACGTCCCGCTATCATGTATCAAACTAACAGTTATTGCGAATTCTAATAAAACTTGACCTTACCACTTGCTAAAATTGCCTGGAGACTAGAATCTGGCTTGTCTCATGAGGTCTTAATGTGGCTATTTGGTGTGCAGGGTCACGGCGCCCACATCCGAAACACTGAGTAAGTCTGGGTGCCTTGTTATTGTAGGGAAGCGTCCAGATAAGATGATTCTGATAAATTGGAAACAGGATAATGCAGATTAGAGTAAGTGCAGTCACAATTAAAGAAGTAATGGCTTCGACAACTTCGCAACAATGTTAATAAGTTGATCAAGGTTGTGTTTTATTCATCATCATCATCATCAGCCTATAGACGTCCACTGCTGGACATAGGCCTCCCCCGAACTTCGCCACATCGACCGGTCCTGCGCCATCTGCATCCAGTGACCTCCCACAGTCTTGACCAGATCGTCGGTCCATCTTGTGGGGGGTCTACCAACATTGCGCTTACTGGTTCGTGGCCGCCACTCCAGAACTTTTCAGCCCTGTGTTTTATTGATTGTGTCGTATTTTCTTGCCATTCTGTACAGGTAGCAAGAAATGTAATTTTATTAAGATGACCAAATAAGTTGACTAGAGACAGAGATTTAATTGACTGAACTGATGGAAAAAGAAAGAAAATTATAAATCAAACCCAATGATAGCCAAACTTACGGAGCCAATTACGAATCGGTTAAATCATGATCGTTAAGAACAAAAATACTACAGGATAATCAAACAATCAACATACTTAAAATAATTATAATATTGTGAAAAAGATTAAAAGATCCGTTTTCATCAACTTAAACAACTTTTACTATAGAATAAACATTTATAACACGACCTATAGCTGCTATAAAGAAAACATGATGAAACAAATATTGCAGTTGTAAAACCAGCTTTATCCATCGGTTTGTACTTCTATTATACCATTATCTTAATTCCTTTTGGAGTTGGCGTGACCATAAACTTGTGCTTGTCCTGTTCATAGAGATAAGAAAGCTTAGAGCTCTAAAACAATACCAGAGATACTTATCTAAATTTCGTGTTATACTCACTGGATTAAGAGAATTAAGTTCAATGTTATTTATAGTCTTAAAATAGAAGTATGATGAACATTAAGTTCGTATTTTACTTTGAAATATTTCAATGTAAATTGATATGATTTTAGATCTTGAGACATCAGGAACCAGATCGAGAAATCGTTTATGGCATAGCTTGATATCCAGAAAGTAAATACGATCGTATTCAGAGACAACTGCAGATTCGCGCAGTAACTTCTTTGACAAAATAATAAAATCAATGTAGTCGCATCTCTTTTTACAACTGGCTAACTTTAACAACAATTATGAAAAACATAATTAAGATAAAGATTTGATATCTTCTTGGTTGCGTACAGTACTTGTATATCAGATTTCGGAGACAATTGTTTCAATAAGAGATCAACTCTTAAGTTATACAAGTCTGTGGTCCGTAGGATTCCTGGTAGCATCATCGACGTCTCGATTATTTAGTTATCCCGTTTATAGGCAGCTTCCGGGCTTATCTACCAACGCTCCTTGTCTATTCGACTTACATCATCTCTCACGCACTCTTACAATAGTCGACCAAAAATAATTTTTAGTTATCAGTTTATTTAATTTTTTTACTAGCGGGCCCGCGCAGCTTCGTCTGCGTCACTTTCTAAAAGGTAGCCTATGTTATTTCTTAGGGTCTAAAGATTGTCTGTGCCAAATTTGATCAAATTCGGTTGAGAGGTATAAGCGGAAAGGGTAACAGATAGACAGAGTTACTTTAGCATATAGGCATAATATAAGTAAGAATTTTTTTCATGCCCTAAAAATGTAAAAAAATGAGTATTTTTTTTAAATCTAGTTAACACTAGCTGTAGGTACTACGCAATTACCTTATTAATAAAAAGTTTTCGCAATTAGTTCAGTCGATCCAAAGATTTCCTTACAACGTCACAAACATCATATCTGTATGATTTTAGCATTGATAGTATCGATTACACAATTCGACAACCTAACTGTATGCAATGCGTCAAATCATTGTATGGGAAGTCACTGGATGCAGACAGCGCAGGACCGGCTGTTGTGGCGAAATTTAGGGAAGGCGTATGTCCAGCAGTGGACGTCTAAAAGCTGATGATAATAATGACGATGATGCCATCGACCTAGTGAAACAGTACCAGGAAAATGCAAGAGCACTAAATAGTCTGCATCATAGATTACAATATTACACATCGTACGCACCGCGATTCAGTGAAAGTTAACAAGGAAAATCTCGGGTAAACACGTTCGTTTCGCTATAACAGCGTCCTTTCACGTGGAATACTTGTTTATTAAACCGGTACTTCATTAGTTTATTGGAGAATATAGTAATTTCCTCAACTTATTTTATTGGTGCCGTGTGGTGCCGGCCTAGAATAGCACCACCCCACCTTGTCCCGTGGGTGTCGTAGAAGGCGACTAATTCAACCAAGGACACTCCGGAGAGTGGGCAGCAGCGCTCTTTGAGTATAATAACACCATACTGCGATCGCGAACCCGCATGCCAAGCGTGGCGGTTATGGCAAAAAACCCCCCATGATAATGTCAAATAGTTGTTGCGAGGTTTGGGGGAGGCCTATGTCCAGCAGTGGACGTCTACAGGCTGATGATGATTTTATTGGTAGGTAGGTATTCTCGTGTTTTATCCGCGTTAAATTCCATTTTTATAGCAATGCCCCTATCTTAAGAAGGTAGGTGCTTATTTAGCGTAATGTCTCCGGCTAAATTATCTTGGCGGTTGGTACTGCTAACTCAAAAAAGGGTACCTACTTGCAGTGACCATGCGAAAAACGGCCTACACTAAAGGCTACTACAGCAATTTTTCGTTGCAATGGAATTAATAAGAATTCATATTACGAAATTATAAAAGAATGGTTTGTATTTTATTACACTTACAGATATAATTTGAGTTATTTCTAAAAAGTTGCGAGACAACTTTCAAACTAGATCCCATGTATATTTAAACACCTTTCAAATGTTTTTCTTAAGTTTAAGATAAATTGAGATTTAAATCAAATACAAATTGTTGTCGTGTTGCAATTGAGAATGAGTCAGGTGCCAACAATCTTCACCATTACTAAAGCCATTAGTTGCAACTTTGGTGTGACGTTTATTCCTTTTCCCAGGTAATTTTCCCGTCACTTCGACTACGATCAACTACTTATCGTGTCTGTCATCTATCTTACTGGCGACTGGGGGATTTTGATATTCTCCGCAAGTGCTTTTAAAGTTTCTTTCCTCAAAAGTTGTGTTGCCTAAATGGGCGGCCATGCGTGAAGATTGCGTCATTAGATTTTTGTCAAATCAACATTATTGGGTTACTTTCCGCGGTTATTATGCTACATTTAATTAGTGTCTTTATATGCACGTAGAAGTAACGTAACTTCATTATATGCTGGGTATTTCATCCTCGTATCATACTATAGAATACTGCTTTAACTTTTAAGATCAAAGTGGATTGTTGGTAATCAATTTCACTAATTTTTAAATCGAATAAAGCGTGGGTAAATCAATTTGCACTACCTCATCGTTTTAGAGATCACAACGTCCTTACACGTCGTAATGTAATCTACGATAGTATTCGATTCACGGCGTAGTATATGCCCAATTTGATTAGTAAAGTAACGGACATTCAATTTATCAGGGCCCCCTGGTGTGCACTACGACCACGTGGTACTATAAATAATAATACGAGTCTGTCTGTTGTATGATCTTTACTGCGTACTCTGCCCTCTATAGAATGTTCTAGACTAGGGGTCAACAAATGGCGGACCGCAGAGTAATTTACGAACCTAATAATCTTCATTCTTCAGGCTTTAGACGTTGCGTGTATTGATCGATTGTGATAAGCTACAACAAAACTTGGAGAAGTTAGTATCACATACGACAAGTCTAGACTGCAATAGTTGTTTGTCAAACGGGCCGCGAGTAAAACTAATTGGTCACCCCTGTTCTAGATAGTAAACAACTTAAATTGATTGATGTTTTCTTTGTCATACCTCGTGTAAGATTTACTGCATGTATTCTTTAAATGAGTATTGTTCTGAACACTTTTTAAGTTCTGAGTGATTTGCAAAGTGTTTTGCGGTGCGGTTATCTGTATATTATTGTCATCATCGTCAAGATATGAATTAGCTTGTGGTTTTTGTAGTACAACAATAGTAATCGATGTTACAACTGCTGACAATAATCAATCTTAGTTATAACACAGATTTATCAAAATGGAACTATATTCTTAGTCTGTGGTTATACTCTACACCTCACTGTCCTTTTTCCGTTTGACATTGCTGTTCGATTGCATTGCTACCAGATGATCCAATTGATCCGAGTTTCAAAATAGCTAGCCTAAAACACTCATAAATAACAAAGATTTTTGTTGGTAAACCATTTTCAATTCTGTTTTGGACTACACAAATTCATAAACTGTAGTTCTTTTACTCCTCTTTATTTTTCATCATCATCATCATCATCATCATCATCAGCCTATAGACGTCCACTGCTGGACATAGGCCTCCCCCAAACCTCGCCATAACGACCGGTCCTGCGCCGTCTGCATCCAGTGACCTCCCGCGATCTTGACCAGATCGTCGGTCCATCTCGTGGGGGGTCTACCAACGTTGCGCTTACCGGTTCTTGGCCGCCACTCTAGAACTTTTCGGCCCCAACTTTATTTTTATTATTTATTTATTTAAGGAAACAACAGAACAATTTAAAACTTATAAGGACATGATTACATAAGTTACACATTGAGCACAAACGTTTCCACCGTTAAATAACACACAAATTGGAGATAGTGGACAACAAACAAAGGTTAGCAAAATAGAATAATAACCATATTTGAACAGAATACAATAAGAAATAAGAAAGAAACAATAACAATACTCAATCAAATTTAAAATTCACAAATTAAACTAAATTAAATTATTAAATAAAAATTTATTAATTAAAAATGTAAATTAAACAATTAATTTAATGAGTATAGATTTGTTATCCTTATGAGGTAGCTAGATTTATCTGTTAATTACTAATCACACAATCTCTTTTGATTCTATTGATTGTTGCTGCATGGAATCCCTTATTTCTGAGTGCTATAAATTGTTTTCTAAAGCGTGTTAAATTGATGAAGATAGTAGAATAGGCCACTCTATAGCAGTGTAAAAGACCGAACCATAATCACCAACCAAACCATAAGCCAATAAAACCGTAAGAGCATAAATATCCCACACAGAATAACAATTGTTGTTTTGGGCACACTTATAGTTTCTAAACAAATATTAGTAAGACAAATTATCTACGCTAAAGTGTTCATCATTCACCTTTCGAGTAACTAGGTCTTCAGAACTGGGACATATTTTTTGTCGCTCTATTGTTGCTGCAACCCAAAATATATTGTTATTGAAACAAAGATAAATACAGCACTTGTTGCTTTGAAATTTTTTTTGAATAATTTTAAAATTAGTGAAAAAACGTTATGGTTATTTCAGAAGTTTAATCGTTTTTTTGTTATTTTAGATGTTTAAAAGAGTAGTAGAGTAGTTGAGCGCCGTGCAGCGAAGTTTTGCCCAAAAGATATGCAAGGGATACAAGACAGTATCCCTTGATGCTGCAACTTTGCTGGCGCGAATACTGCCTCTTGACATACGGGTGCGGGAGGCTGCTGCCCTTTATGAGGCCAAGAGAGGAGTGTCTCGCCCGGACCTAGTGGGTAGAGATGTGGAAATGAGAGCCAGATATGCTGAGAATGGTCATCCAGCAGAGCAAAGGCCAATTGATATTCTGAGCGTGACAGACCCGATCGAGCTCGAAAATAAGGCTACATCTGCAGTCCAGATATTTACCGACGGGAGTGGGATTGACGGTGAAGTCGGAGCGGCGCTCTCTATTTGGAGCAAGGGTGCCGAGACGAAAGCCGTCAAGCTCAAACTCTCGTCCTACTGTACGGTGTACCAAGCCGAGCTTCTAGCCATCTGCAAAGCCTCACATTGCATTGCCGTAGGAAACGCCCCCTCCTACGACGTACTGAGTGACAGTAGAGCAGCGCTGGAGACAGTACAGAATACTAGCTCAACACACGTACTGGCAGTGGAAACGCGCAGAAATGTGAGGACTGCCAGGGAGCGTGGTGTATCTGTGCTATTTTACTGGGTACGGGCTCACGTTGGCGGTAATGAGCGCGCGGACGCCTTGGCAAAGCTGGCTGCCACCAAACTCAAAAAGGCGCCTGACTATGATGGAGTGCCGGTTTCATTCGTTAAGCGGCAAATCCGTTTGGAGTCGCTTGATGAATGGAACGATAGGTATATGAATGGCGAGACTGGCGCCATCACCAAGTTATTCTTTCCCGACGCGATCAGCGCATATAAAATCCTGCAGAGTGAGGATATATCAGGAGAAAAGACCCAACTGCTGACAGGACATGGTGGGTTCGCAGAATACCTACACCGCTTTAAGTGTAAGGGCGACCCATCATGCCTGTGCGATCCGGGAGTACCAGACACGGTACCTCACCTGCTCTGCGAATGCTCAATATACGCGAGGGAAAGATTCGACCTGGAACAAAAAATTAACATTAAGATAAATATTGAAAACATTTCGGTAATAATGAATGTAGAGGAAAACAGATCAGAACTTATTAAATTTGGTACAATTATAGTCAAAAAAGTAAAACATAGAAATAAAACTAGATAAAATATAATAAAACAAACAAAGTTGGTAAATACTTAAAAGTTATAAAGAAAAATTCACAGTAAACAATAAATAATGTTAAAATGTAAAAAAGAAGAAAACACAAAATAGAAGTAAGAAATTAATTTCAAAATCTGTTTGAAAAGAGTTTGCCACAATATTGGCAAAGAGAAAGCTGTAAAGCCATAATTAAAAAAAAAAAAAAAAAACCCAATTAGGATCTGGCCTAGTTTGTAAATTCATAAACATCCATCACACAAATTTTTCCCTTAACCTCTTTTACTCGAAAATATTGTTCTGACCTCAATTTAACATCGACCAGAACTTAAACCAATAAACCCCAAAATATTATCAAAGAACCATCTTCATTACTACATGACGCATATCGTATTCTAGACCTCATTAATATAATGAGCAAATGAATTTAGATTGGTAGAGGACAGGCGAAATTTTTCCATACGCAATTATATTAAGGGTTCTGTAGTTAACACGTTCACTGCGATACGAGGTCTCATGAGTTTCAGGTGTCTTCTTTGCGATGCAGATAGGCGATATTTTTCCGTTGTGCGAAAGGGTAACTGAACTAACTTTAATATATTCAGAACTTCAGAAGTTCCGCGGTGTTTCCGGAGCGCTATGACATGTCCCTCTTTAAACGAGGTTTAAGAAAAGTCATGTATCGGTAGGCGATAGAATAACAGCCCCTCATTGCCCTGGCATTGCAGAGGTTCATGAGCGACGGTGACCGCTTACCATCAGGTGGGCCGTAGGCTCGTTTATCTATCACGCAATAAAGGAAAATAAAAAAAAAGTTCAATTTTAAACATTTAGAGTTATGTGTCCATTTTCTTGAGCAAGTGGATATGGCCGGACTCCCACTTGCTCCGCCAGGTGGCTATGTATGTGGTAGTCCAACCCCAGTAAAGCTCCCGGTTACACTCAACATCAAAATCCCAGCTGACCTCAACCCAGGCCGGGGTTCACTATCTATTACGTATCGGCCCATGAAGCCTAACCCCGTCGTTGGATTTTAAGTATAGCATATTGTTTTTCCAAGGACTTTTGACTAAATTTTAGAATAAACATTGGGGACACACTGACCACTTTAACTCCACCTCACTCCACCTAACGTGATAGCAGACGATAATTAAGTTGTCAACAATATTCGCCTTTATTTGATTTTACAAAGATAAGATTATTGCAGAAAATGGCGAATATTTTCACTAATTCATAGTTGAATATTACATTGCTTAAGTATTACTTTCATGCATTTTAAACGGGTTCTTACCACGATATTTCATTAATTGAGTTGTCTCGATATTTCAACGTTGTTGAAAACGTTATGATCACGAGAAGACTGGATACTGCGGGTCGATTTAAGAGCAAACAAATCTGTCTACCTTCTTTCTCGTTCGCTTTTGGGTAGTACCACTGGAACTCGAACTCACATCATGAAAGTATCAGAGAAAACCGCGAGTGTCTGAATAAGTTTATTGCTTAAGTATTCACTAATTGTCCCTTAGCTACCATCTATAAAATGGAATAAAAAATCTGCTAGGTTTAGTGACAGCAAAGATTGATAACTTTATAAGCAACTTATCCAAAATTTCAAAGCAAAACACTTTATTGACTGTACCGTCTGTACCGATACGCAACGCTTTAATTTTTTTATAAATATTCATATTTTAAAAATTAAAAAAACTTGAGAGGTGTCACGGGACACCCGAATAGAACGAAGTTCCTTTCGATTAAAACATAAGGAACGTGTTTTAAAAAATTTTGATCACAGCGCCATCTAGCGATAATCATCTAAAACAAAAAAAGTGTCGTGACAACTTTTCGTAAGAATTTTTTCCGTCTAACCCCCATCCACAACGCGCGATAAGGAACTTCGTTCCAATAATATCAGATATAAGAATATCTCAATCAAATCCCACAATCATCTCAATCAAAACAAACAAAACGAAACTGTAAGTAAAGTATTAAAATCAGAGATTTACGTTACTGATCCCTAAAAGTAAATTGTAAGAATGTACTAATTACACATTGGTGTACGTCCGGTCGTTGTTAAGTAATAATCGCTCATTACTCATTCGGTTTTACCTGCACAATACTAGGTCGTACCTTATAAGTTAAAAATGAATAATACATAGTAAAGTAGTTTGCACAACTTGTTTTGTTTTAACTTGGAAAGTTAAAAAATTTGAATATTTAGTTTCACTTAATTTATTATTAAAACGAACCACATAGTAGGTACTTTGATGATATTTTTATTTCGTAAGTTGATTTAAATTTGAGTGTGAAATAGTTCAATTAATTTTAAATGAAATGTATCCTTTGCATGTGCATCTGATAGAGAAATTAAAAGTTCACAATTTAAAAGACGTCTCCAATATCAACAAGTTTATTGTTTGTCTTAGAGAAATATCCAAATTCATGCAGCCAAAATAATTTTACATTCATATTTATAAAATATTACGACATAATCTGATTGAAACTGATAATTACCATCTAAATGTCAATAACCAAGATTAATATTCAGAAAGTAGAAATGTTGCAATTTGTAGTCAATTGATTTATAGAAAGAATAACCAGTCTGTTTTTTTTACTATTAAGGATTTCTAGTAGGGGTGTGCGAATAATTCGAACTCACGAATTATTCGTTCCGAATCGAATACGCATATTCGAATCTTCGAATTATTCGAAATTCGACGAATATTCGAAATTTTTCGAATATTCAAAATAGTCAAATTCGATACTATTCGAAATTCAACGAATATTCAAAATTCAACGAATATTCGAAACTTTTCGAATATTCGTCGAACTTCGAATAATTCGTAGATTCGGATTAAACGATATTCGCACACCCCTAATTTCTAGTAGTTTTTAATTACCCTATATGTAGACGAGTTTACAGTCCATCTCATGGTATGGTATGTATGTAGGGCCTACGACCTACAATATACAGAGTGGATCTCTAACTTTGGACCATCTGACCTGGGGTGAATGGCCTGTCGAAATAAAACTTAGCACCACTTTTAGTTTTGTAATCGGGAAACCTTTTTTTCTGACATTGTATGGGGCGAGTACAAATATCGTTGCGGACTTCCATATGACATTGAAAAAAAAGTAAAACAGATTTCAAAAATAAAAGCGGTAAGTTGTACAACGACAGGTCATTCACCCCAGGTCAGATGGTCCAAAGTTACAGATCCACCCTTTATACGTCTTCTTAAACCTCGTTTACAGAAACAAATCACAGTCATTGGTATATTATTTATGTAGATTACTGTCCTTTCCCATGTGTTATTTACAATGAATATGAATCAAAGTTTGTTGTTTATGCCTTTAACGTATCCTAACAGTAAAACATTCTTACTAATTTTGCACTTCTACTATTTTTATATCTACGTATCTTCACATATTCAAAACGATTTATATCAGCTTAACTCATTAGAACTTCAATCATTACTCTGTCGGTATGTGCGCCCTTGGAATGTTTCGTAAATAAACAAAATTTCTCAACACTCGACCAACTACATACTATGATCACTTTCATGAACAATTTTGTAATAAGTTAGTAAAGGGTTAAGTTTGGTAATATAGCTGTCGATGATTTTTACCGAACACCTTAGTAAGAAGTATTGGCGTAATGCATATAACGTCATTTCTACAAACCAATAGTGCACATTTGATTACCGCTTTAGTCGAGTGCATTAATTAACAGTTTATCTACATTTTATAATAAGGCCTTTTTACAATAAACATTTAAACTTACACAACATTTTACTGCATCCCTGACCCTATAATATTTTAGCAGTCTGAACCAAATGATTATAATACACATAAGTCATTTTTGAATTGAAATAAATATACCTATAAACTTTTATTTAGGCCACATCGAATGTGCTAACATGTAGAATTAATATACGAGGATAAGTGTGTGTTAGCCCTGTTTTTGATGTCCCAAAAAGTGGTCCAAAGACATACCTACACATTCAGGAGATTCCATGAATATACGCTTACGCATCACATCGTTTATCTGTCCAAGAATAAAAAAACACTGTGACCCACACGAATTCTTGCAATACAGCTACTTTAGAAATATGTAGTCATTATGATAACTTTTCTAAAAATAAACAATGGAGTCCACTACTGGTTGACAACGGAAATCATAATTTAAGAAGTTAATCCGGATGCTTTAGATTCAAAGCGATATAGAATAGCTAAGTGTAGTAGGTATGCCAGCCCTTTTTAGATTGGCTGAAAAAAAGTGCGACTTTATTAATTTAAAAACTTAAGTAAGACAATAAATAAGACTAATTATAATCAAGTTTTGAAGTTGCGAACGTTACGGCATGTGAAAAAATTTGGAGAAAAGTTGTAAAATTATTTTTATATAAGGACATTTGAAATTAATCAAATTAGTTTATTTTGTAAAATATTCTGTTTTTTTAATTATATTGACGTAAATGTGTTTTGCGAACGAACTTGTAATTTTAATTCTTAGTAAATATATAAACAAGTGTGTTTTTCATTTTAATGTTCACTTATGCTTTTAATGAGAGATTAGACAAAACTAAAACGTTAAATAGTAATTTGTATTAAAATCTACGATAAAATTAAATTCAGATTGTTTATTTCAATGCAAATTACTGAAATGTAGTAACAACGTCTCATATCAATGAAGTTGATTAATTTTTCAATGCTAAAGGTCGTCTAATGTACGAAATTTAATTATAAATGTGTGTACACATTTAGATCGGACCGCAGTGTATAATTGTGTAGGTACGGTAGTCCACTAGACCTTTCATTTGATACTTTTGATCAATAGATGATCGATGTTTGATATCCATTTAAAAATGCGAACCGTCATTGTGTAGTAAGCCATTTATCGTGTAACATTGCAAAGAAATACAAAGAAAATCCAAAGCGGTTCAAGTGAGTTTTAGGAGCTACGTTCAATTTAATTCAAAAGCCTTTATTTCCAACCTTAAAACTTACAACTAACTTATCCTAAATTGCATCGGATATGCCCGCTGCTGTGGTCGGTGTGTCCTGTGACACGTAGGCCTCTTCGGCACTTCCAGACTCTTCCATTTCCCTCTGTCCCTCGCTTCTCTGGTCCATGTTTTGCCTGCTGTCTTCTTGACGTCATCCATCGTTTGAACTGTCTCCCTCTACTTCTTTTGCTGTCTCGTGGTTGCCATTCCGTAACTATTCTTGTCCACTTTAGTCTGCTATCTCTCGTCATGTGTCCCGTCCATCTCCATTTCAGTTGGCGAATTCTGGAGACAATATCTGCTACTTTTGTAATGGATCTTATGTATTTAGCTCTTTTGCGATCTCTCAAGGTGATGTTCATCATGCTTCTTTCCATAGAGGCTACGTACGATGCCATAAATAGACACGAAGTACAGACACATCAAATACGACACCTTGTTTTTTTTTAGGTTTAAAGTCAAAAAAGCTGATTCAATACATATTTGAAATAGGTGTTTAAGGCAAGATGGAAACTGATAATTTCGTTTTAATTTATTCGTAACTATAAATATTTAATACAAAACTGGAAACCTTGTTTTGTTTTATTCAGTACATGTAACTCACCATAGAACTCACGTAAATGTTTTCAAATACAATATGCGAACACACGCACACGTTATTATCGTCATAAATGTTGCAAAGTACTTCGGCGATCAAGGTCTCAATAGAAATATTATTTAATTAAATGTTAGTATGAATACCAATGCTCAATTTAAAGTTGGGTTCTAGATGAGTTTGAAGGCTCGTGAGCGGCCTTCCTATAGCAACGAGTTGAGGAAGGACATGAAACGCCCTGACTCACGTCTAGTGCTATACATAGATAGAATAGATAGAATATTCATACATTTTAGAATAGAACAATCGGCGGTCTTATCGCTGAACACATATAATTAGGAGATGCCTTTATAATTAAGTGTGGATGTCCGTATGCTAGTGAACTATACTAGGGCCAGGGAGAAATTAAATTACAATAGGAAGACCCACAGACAATCCTTTTCGAATTAAACATACATTTAAAGAAAATACAAATTTGCAGGCAGCCATTTTAGATTTGTCAGTCAAAGTTTTACTTGCACTTGCTTTAACACTATTAATTAGGATATAAGAAAACCCTATAATTTGCTCTTTAATTTAATTGAGTGTAATGTCTTTGGCGTGACCACTGCGAATTTGATGCTGACGACATGATTGAAGTCAATCTCGATTGTAGAAAGGAAGTTTGTATTTAGACTAATTTAAAAACGTCTAATTTTAGGCAGACGAGTGAGTGCTGTTACCAACGTGAATAGTAATTGCAATGAAAAGGTTAAATTGGCGACAATACTCAAACAACAACAAAAGGTAGATCCTTTCTATTTATTTTACCTTTACCATACGTTATAATTACACCGGCCGACAAATGAAATTTTTTTGAACGTTGTTTGTATTTGATCCACAAATATCACCAATTTATACTATTTTTAACACGAAAACACTTACATATATGCCCTATCACATCAGATTTTTTTAAAAGAATGAAAAAGCATTTTTATCAAAATTTAAAGAGAAAATCAATAATCATATTATAAAAACATATATTTGAACATTTACAAAGAAAATATTGAGTCTAAACAATGCTACAGGACTATTTAGAGTGACATCTTTTACGTTTCGCGACAAAATTACGTCTGGGTGTAGTTTTTTTGTGAGAATCTTCAGTAATATCACGTGTCAATGACCAGCAGTAATCAGCCATCATATTCACATTCCATCGACCTTGGTACCTTGTTTCCATAGTTTTTATGTCCCGGTGAAACCTTTCTCCTTGCTCTTCACTGTAATCACCAAGATTATCAGGAAAAAAGTCCACATGGGAATCTAGAAAGTGGAGTTTTATGCTCATATTACACCCCAATTTTTGATACTTATTTAATAAGTTTGCAACCTTATTTTTATAGTCGGGGTGTTTATTATTTCCTAGAAAATTGTTGACAACATCTTTGAACGCCAGCCAAGCATCTGATTCAATGTTATTCATTGTGGCATCAAATTTTTCCTGTACCTGTACCTGTACCAACCCATTACTGCCCACTGTTGGGCTCAGGTCTCCTCAGAAGAGGGATTAGGCATAGTCCACCACGCTTGCCCAGTGCGGATTGGGGACTTCACATATCTTCAAAGGGTTTTAGAACCCTTTTCCGACATGCAGGTTTCCTCACGATGTTTTCCTTCACCGTTTTTAGCCAGTGGTGTTGTGAAAAATTGCACATAAATCTTTTTTCACATTTAGATTTAGAGGTACAAGCCGGCCGGATTTGAACCCGCGACCTCCCGTTCGGAAGGACGCGCTTCGACCACTCGGCCACCACGACTCACTCAGCCACCACGACTCATCTTCATCAACCATCAAAGATCTGATTTGCGGTCCATCGAACACTCCTTCTTGAATTTTTGCAATATTTTGCAAATAAGCATTATACGAATTATCAACAAATTCAGTGATTTTCTGTTTTTGCTTTAAAGTCATAAAGTTTCCACAAATATAACAAAATGTAACCGCATTATTATGACACTTTCTTGAGGACATTCTGTTGTTTTAACAGTTTTTCAACAACAAATCATATATAAAATTTATTGAACACTAAAAGTAAAACGTAAGATTTTTTTATAAACAAAGTAACTGTAAAGGTTTATTTGCATGTAATCTGTTTCGGATGGGTGTGTCGTTGTTGCAACTAATATATTTCCTCACGAGAGGTCGCACGATTTGAGAAAAGAGCGCCAAAATCTAAAATTTAATTTATTTTAATCAAAAAATTAAAAATAGCCAATGTCTTAACTTTTTTAAAAACCTGATGTGATACGATAAAATGAGGTATAATTTCGTTATCAGCACTACCAAATTAGTGGAAAAAAATAATCAGAACTTGAACAAGGAAAATGATGTCGGCCGGTGTTATTGGAACGAAGTTCCTTATCGCGCGTTATCGAAAGGGGTCTAGACGGAAAATAATTTAGATGATTATCGCTAGATGGCGCTGTGATTAAAATCTTTTAAAACACGTTCCTTATCGTGCGTTACGAAAGGAAATATTTTTTATGAGATACGTTTTAATCGAAAGGAACTTCGTTCCATCCGGATGTCCCTTGACACCTCTCAATTTTTTTTTAAATATTTATCTGTTTGTTTCTTAATTAATACTTCATGGACACAGAACCCACGTACACAGACGAACTTAATTTCATGTGCATTATTTACCAGTCAACTAAAATATGAATGTGCGATAGGTGTCATTGATCTACTATTACTAGATGCACTTATCCCTTATCAGAAATTTCGTAATTGAAAAGTAGCAATAATAAACTTCATCAGCTGATAACAATTGCAATTGCTAAAGCATTTTACAATTACCCCTTACTTCGAAGAGGTTATTAAGTACAATGAAAAACGTCTGGAACTCGAGACTGATAGAACCGTATAAAATGTCTAACAAAAGTAGATGAATATTCGGTATTTTAGGTCATTTATCTCATGGATATGTCAGTTGGTAGTTACTAGGTACTATGTAAGGCTAAGTAGAGACTCTGTGATGTCCTGACATTAGGCACATTATTTTTGGAACGAAGTTCCTTATCACGCGTTATCGAAAGGGGGCTAGACGGAAAAAAACTTACGAAAAGTTGTCACGACACTTTTTTGTTTTAGATGATTATCGCTAGATGGCGCTGTGATCAAAATCTTTAAAAACACGTTCCTTATCGCGCGTTACGTTAGGCAAAAAATTTATAAGATATCTTTTAATCGAAAGGAACTTCGTTCTATTCGGATGTCCCATGACACCTCTCAAGTTTTTTTATTATTGAAAAATAGATAAACGACGAGCCTACGACCCACCTGATGGTAACCGATAACCATTGCCCGTCAACCTCTGCAATGCCAGGGCAATGAGGGCCCGTTATCTAGCACCTACCCATACAGGACTTTTCTTAAACCTCGTTTAAAGAGGGACATCTCATAGCCCTTATGTTATAATTGTCATTTTCATCAGCAGCTGTTATAGGTTTTCCTAAAATAACATTAATAATCGTGTCGGTTATTAATTGATTTTTTTAATAATTTAAAACGTGAGAACAACAATTATTTACACATTACCACGATAAAGCCTTGAAGTTTGAACGCAATAAACAAAAGTAAAAGTTTGAATTTGATAACGAAATACCTTCCGTCTGAAATGGACGTCAATGGTGGTCAATGTCAGTAACTATTTTGTTTCAATCATTTTTTCCTAAAAATAAATTTTAATCATCTTATATATAAAAATTAATTGCTGTTCGTTAGTCTTGCTAAATAAAACTCGAGAACGACTGAACCGATTTGGCTTATTTTAATCTTGAAAAATTCGTAGAAGTCCAGGGAAGGTTTAAAGGTTGTGTGGGCCAGCTAGTAATTTTCTAAAATACAGCGAAAATGGCACATAATTCGGGAAAGCTATAAATACTTAAGTACTAGGTAAACTAAATTATTATACTGTTTGGCTGCATAGTACAATAGAAATATACAGGGTGTAAAAAGAGCACATCTAGAAACGAAGACTGTAGTACTAGTGATACCTGTGCTAGGAAATCGGTTCATTCGACTTTTTTTCTTCCAAAAATTATCAGCCGTTTTTATACACTCGACCATGATAATTAAATTTTATTGAAACTAAACTTTTATAAAAAGTACACTTTATAAAAATGGAAAAAGGTCAACTTTATCACATTCAAATTGACAATAATATTTCAAGTTTGCAGCCTATTACTATAAATACTGAATAAGATGCATGTTGATTAACGATTATTGGTTAAATAATGTAATTACTACGTTAAAACAGAGCAAGGAGACCTAGATTTTTATCGTAAAAAATATACCTTGAATCAAGTTGGTTCGAAACTCGACTAACTTTTTGTGAATAAATGGAAATTTCATAAATAAATAAAAACTTTGAATCGTGAAACTTTTAACAAGAGCAAACAGATTTTTTTAAATTATGAACTTTGCCTGCTGCCTATTTTCGTTTAATTCAAAATTATATAACAAAGTCATTTTTTTAATCAATTTTAGGTTACTGTTAACAGTTTTAGCTTTTTTTTACAATTCCAGAGCAAATCTGGATGGATGTGCAAAACCAACTGGAACTAGAACTACCTACTACAGTTTTTATTACTGGAACGAAGTTCCTTATCGCGCGTTATCGAAAGGGGGCTAGACGGAAATTCTTATGAAAAAGTTGGCACGACACTTTTTTGTTTTAGATGATTATCGCTAGATGGCGCTGTAATTAAAATCTTTTAAAACAATTCCTTATTTTGTTTTATATGATTAGTGCTAGATGGCGCTGTGATCAAAACGTCTGTCTCTCTTGAAAGAGAGAGAGAGACAGACGTTTAAAACGAATAATTATAACTTAAAAAAAAAAAAAAATACAATTCCCTCACTAATTAATCGAAAGGAACTTTGTTCCATCCGGGTGTCTCTTGACACCTCTCAAGTTTTTTCGTAGAAGGACCAGGCTCACTTGATAGTAAAATTACCTATATGTATATTGGTTAGTCGCTCATGGATTTCTGCAATATCAAGTAACACACCATTGCCATCACCGTATTGAACTTCAGAAGGACCAGTCATAGCTTTCATGAAACTCCGAAGAGGAATCCATTAGTTCTACTCGAACTTCAATGTTTCTCACGATGTCTCGTAGTTTCCGAATCTTACTATAAAATCGTAAAGGTCAACCATTATCTAATATTTTTGTAGACTGGGGGCATTACGCACGCGCCGAAGAACCCACTGACACACTTTTTAGCCTCAATTTCCGTCAATGGCCGGTTTTGACGGAATCAAAATGATTTTTTGGGGGGTTAGGCCGCTGTCCTAAGTCAAAAATTGATTGTTATAGGGCTCGAACTAAAATTATATAAATCACTGTATTCCCCATATTGCCTAGAATCTTCTAAGAAAATATGATAAATTCAAGTAGTTTACCAATATCAACAACAATTAATTTGCTTTTTCAGGTTAGTGCTATCCCTCTACGTAGGTATTTGATCTCAGCCAAAATTCTTCATGGTCCTCTACAGTAGGCAAGACATCACAGAAACTTAATTAAAGATCACATGCAATTGGAAAAATTTTGGTGCTTTTAATTTATTACAAAAACATCGTTTCAACACCAGCAATCCAACACTAATTTATAGTAATAGTTTCTACATCAGTATTCGTCTAATAACAAAGATGATAACAGTAACTGTCTTTTTCGTCATTCAATATCCCACACAGAGTGACCCCCTTTAATGCTCAGTCCGACTCTGTCCTCGGCACACTGACCGGCCCAGCCCTTGGTTATGTAAAATGCAACACTATTACGGTTTACTTTGATGATTGCAAATATTGCAACGTCACAGTCGTCACTCTTATTTTGGACGTGTTCGTTACGTCAGAGAGTTCCACGTGATGTCAAGAAGTTTAGATTCGAAGAGGCGAGGAATTTTAAAGTAAATTCACTATTTGTATTATTTATGTGATCTTTGATTATTTTTTTAAGGGTACAGAAATAAAGACTAAGGCATTCCTATTTTAGGCCTACTTTAGAGTTGAAATTTAAAGTCCTATCAATGTAGTGGCGGCAAATCGCCATTTTGTAGTGGAAGCCATTTTGGATTTGAAATTTGTCATATTATTTAGGGATTTTCTACTGCAGCATCAGTCTTTGCTGATTCTTCTGTTACTGGTATGGTGGTACGTCCATGACTTAGATTCTATTAAGAAATTTAATCAAACTAAAAATTTGGTTTGTATTTTGTACAGTGTGGTAATTAATTCTACTCATTACGATAATAACATGTGAGCAAAATCAATATGATTCACGTGTAAATTAAAACCATTATTGATTTTTCAAGCTAAATAATTACACAAATGTTCCTTAAAACATTGCAAAGATTATTAAAATTTATTTGTATAAATAAAATACTTCGTCATTTTATCATAATTTACGCACGTTCCTTTATTAGTTTTACTTTGCAAAACAAGATCATTAAGTATTGAAATTTGAATAAATTAATAACTACATAATAACTGGGATGCTATAAAAAGTGTATCTATAAATATATTTGATTAAAAATAGTGAATGTATTTTGTGTATAATATTAAAATAATCAGAACCAACTTTCCTTTTTGGAATATGATTATCTAATATGTGATTACATCACATATTATTTATTAGTCCTCGAATAAAGTGTGAATGTTTTATTCTGTTTATATGTAATTGGAACCGTGTGTCTTTTAATTTATATTAATAATGCCTAATTAAATTATTTGCTCTTAATATAGCTTGCCAACCACTTTACCTTTTATTAGCCAAATGTAACATACCACTCCCTCTCAATATGAACTACCTCTTAAACAATAATCATTTGATAAATCTTTGTATTTTAGTTCTGAAAATGTAATTCTATTCAAAGTTCTTAAATTTCTGAGAAGCCTTTATCTATGTAGGACTTATGTGTCACCGGAAAAGAATAAGGACCGTAAATTTTCCAGCTTATCGTACCTATACCTATATTTTTTTTACTTTACGACGTCTTCTAAATTTATAAAGTAACGGATACCCAGTCGTAAGATTTTAAACCGTTTGACCAATAACGGAAAAGTAGGTTTTTGATATTTACAAAATGTGATCTTAAAATAATAAAGTTTATCTGTCGTTTGGAATACAACGAAAGTTTATAAATTTCCTAGAAAACTTATAATTTTACGGTTGTTGCTGTTTTCCGGTGACATCCTGTACCAACCCATTACTGCCAACTGATGGGCTCAGGTCTCCTCAGAAGAGGGATTAGGCATAGTCCACCACGCTTGCCCAGTGCGGATTGGGGACTTCACATATCTTCAAAGGATTTTTAGAACCCTTTTCCGACGTGCAGGTTTCCTCACGATGTTTTCCTTCACCGTTTTTAGCCAGTGGTGTTGTGAAAAATTGTACATGAATCTTTTTCACATTTAGATTTAGAGGTACAAGCCGGCCGGATTTGAACCCGCGACCTCCCGTACGGAAGGACGCGCTTCGACCACTCGGCCACCACGACTTTTTACCGGTGACATATTATTCACAAATACCAGGTAGTCAAGCTGATTTACTAACTAATATCTAACCTAAATGAAGTTAAGATCTCATAAGAATAGATTTACTCATTAATACCAAACGGATCGGTGCAGAAAGTTATATAATAAGGTGAAAGAGGTGGCCGCCTGGTTTGCAAAACATCTTACATCATGATATTCTACGAGTTTAATCTACATTGGATCGTGTTAACAATTAATTAATAAATATAATAATTGATACAGAAGCAAGGGAAAGGTTGTGTATCTCGGTAGGAACATAACATTTTCAACTATTCTTCTTTTACTTAGAAATGAATTGTAAATTCTGACAATAAACACCGGTCACAAAAAAAAACTAGGTATAATGGTAGTATTCAAAATATTACAATAGTTTAGAGTGTGTTCGGACAGCCGTTTATAACTGCAACTAAGTGAGGTTATATTAAGTATGTGGAATATATTTATCGAGTATGAGGAATCCAGTGCTAAATACAACAGTCACTAAGGGTTCATGCTCAGAGAGTCTTGTAGATACAGTGAGTGTGGTGTGTCGTGATGTGAGTTCGAGTTCCAGTGGTACTACCCAAAAGCGAACGAGAAAGAGGGTAGACAGATTTGTTTGGTCTTAAATCGACTCGCAGTATCCAGTCTTCTCGTGATCATGACGTTTGCAACAACGTTGAAATATCGAGACTACTTAATTAATTAAATATCGTGGTAAGAACCCGTTGAAAATGCATGAAAGTATTATATTAAGTATCTAACTGAAGGTAAATGTTTCTTTTGGCAATTGTAAAGACTAAAATGTGGTGTTCCTATTATACTACTTACTCCAACTACGAGTATTTACAAGAAATTAATGTCAAGTATTTCCGAAAGCCATTTGTTATTGTATGTAAATAGTAAGGTGTCAGTCATTTCACATAATGTTTCAACTAAATTAATACAGGAAGATAACCATACTTTTGTTCTATTGTCGCACAAGAGCTCAATTATTACAATTGTATTCGTTGGAGCTATCACTGTGACTATGCTATTATCTTATTCTTTGTTCTTTTTCATCATCTCGTTTACACTATAACAAATTCTTTACCTCATTTCTGCATAGATACGGGCAACGGTTACTACTTCAAATCAAGTGATCGGTAGGCTCTATCATATCAGTATATTTGGGCTACCCTAAAAGAAAAAAAAAATGTTATAAACCTTAATACTGAAAACTAAACTTCTATCCAAGAAATTCAACTTGTTTTTTCGTTACAAAAATGTTGAATGTGATGATAGTGTGTAGCGCCATCTAGATGTTACTCAACTAACTAAATTCACAAATAGTTTTAAGTGCGTAAGAAGTTCTAATGCTTAATGATAGATGGCAGTGTTAACGCTATTTAGTTCTTTAATCATAACATAGATGGCTCTCAAATACAACAACGTTAGAAAAGTTGTTTAGGTATTTATTTTTTAGTTTATTTATCCATTCAATAAAATCTACGAAGGAGGTGATTTTGATACTTAAAGCAGCTATCTAATTACATAACTAATATTTTCACCTTTTTTTAGTTGTATTTTTTATCGGTAACTATTTCTTACAATCTGAAGGCCTGTTAACAAGCCTACCTCAACTATAAGGCAATAATTTAACGTCTTAAATAAAATTTACCTTAATAGATGGTCTGTGATAGTACGTGCCGAAAAAAAGCATAACTACTTGTAAAACAATAGGTTACCAAAATCAAGATTATCCTTAAATTTAAAAACCGAGTCATTCTTCCATAATAAAAATCTAATAGAATCACAATATTCAGTTCCACAGTGACAAAGTCGTTTATCATTATTTACCAAAGAGCGCTGTATTATCAATTTGTTAGTACATAAAGCTCCACCAATTACGTTCGACTCCACGATGCGTCGTCGGCAGGTTTTATGAAATTCATCACCTCCTCTGGGGGACAGATTACAGGCGTACAGAAGTCAAGATTGACTAGTGCTTAACAAATACACACATAAACGAAACTTACAGATACGACATAATATCAGAATATATTGAAAATTGTGACGTATATTTATTATTATTTAATTTTGTCTCCGATCTCTTTATTTAGAGTTGAATTTCCAGATTTTTTTGAAAGATGAGCGTTCATGCGATCAAGTTGATGATGGCTACAGTCATACAAGAAGATTTAAACAGAGTTAGATAGAAGCTTCTATTCGTACAAGTGTCTACAATGTTAACGTTTTAAAACGAGGTTTAAGAAAAGACCTGTATCGTGGGTGATGGGTGTCGCCCCTCCAATGCCCTGGCATTGCAGAAGAACCACGGTAACCACTTAATCATAGTTGGCTAGTTCACTTGCCCCGCGAGTGGGGTATGTGGGAGTTGAATCGCACTAAAACCTCCCGCCGCTCACGCTCGACGTCCGATCCCCGGCCGGGACAGAATCCGGCGCGAGGCTGGTAGGGATGACAGGACGCGTTCGCGATTGTCGCTCACGTATCGCCCCGTGGTTAGTTTATCATACAAAAAAAAAGTCAGCATTGAGTCATAAGTACTAATAGTCCATAAGTTAACTTCTGCATTATTCTGTGTCTAGGTGGTGGGTCGTTGGGTGCAAGAGGGGGTCGGTGGTGTGAGAATCGGCCCGGCCTTCACAATGTCATAGGCGTTCGTTGGCCGTTGCTAAGGTCGACTCAACGTCAGCGATATTAGAGATGCAGCTACGAGACTCTTTTATATTCTGTCATAGACTATTTTCAAGTCGCCGGTAATTATTGATTTTTCAGCTTTTTTTATTCTAATAGTTGTGATGTAGGTACTGTCATTAGTATTCTGATTTTTAAGCTATACAAGAAGAGTTTAATTAAGTGGTCAAGCCTATTTACTAGTCTGTGTGGGAGAGTATCAATCATACATCCATCAGATTATATCACAAATTTGACGTAAAAGTTGAATTATAGACACTAAACAAAAAGGTCTAATATACCTACTAGTAGACCGTTGCCTATGCTGTTGGATTATTTTCAAACTAAGCAAGCTTGTATATAGTTAGTTACTGACTATATTTCAGTTTGGTTTCCTACTGCGTATCTACGCACTGTTTACCATAACATCACCAAAAATCCATCCGAAATCCATTCGTTTATTTGTCAAAATTATTTATTTAAGAAATTTCCAATTATTTTCGTTAGCACCACTCCGTCCCACCCGGTGGTCCCGCCTTGTCGTGGCGGTGGGCTGGAGCGTGCACCCTCGCACACCGCAAGGTGTTTAACTGGCAAGGGGGTGCCGCGACTAAGAGGACCACACGGAGCTCCTCTCCCCACACCGCTTGTTAAGCAAGCGGTGCCCTCGGGGACGAGGAGGGTGGCTGGTGGGCCACCGGAGGAGGACGCCGAACCGCAGGCGGCGGGTAACCTGCACAAAGGCGATCGCGAGCCTTGGGGGACTAAATCCCCCCCAAAAAGTGCGACCGCACCACCTTGGGTAAGTGGTGTGAGTAATCACCCAACCAATCGTAAAATGAAAAGTACAAATAGCGAGGATGCCTTGCCGGACGGTCCGGCCCCAGGCACCCGGCGCCCGCGGGTATCCGGGCCCGCGGGTGTGAAGACGCCCACCGATGCCCACGTAGGGGTAGGCAACCAGGCCCCTACGATGGAAGTAGACACTGGAAGGCACTCGCAGGTAGCCGGGCCTGCGAGTGGCAGTGGAAATGACACCGATGCCCGGGCCCAAATCGTCCCGTTCTCTTGGGCGGACGAGATGGGCTCGGAGGAGGATGCGGGACCAGAGCCGTCATCGAGTGATGCCGGCTCTGGAGAGCAATTTAACGCGGAAAGGATCCTCCGCAAGAGGAAGTCCTACACGCGGAAGACCTCGGGCGGCGACTCGTCCTCTCGCGGTGAGGGGTCGCAGAGGACGAGACGCTCAGGGAGGCTGGCCGCCAAGAGTGGCGGCGCCGGGCCCGGCCAAGACTCCTTGCCTCGGCCGGCTCGGAAGGAGCTCGACGAGCATACGGCCGTCCTCGAGAGCCTGGGGCGCAGGGCGCTTTATGCGTCCAGCCGGGCCTCGGGGAAAGGGGCCAGGGAGGAAGGGCAGAGGTTGCGAGCGATCGCCTCCGATGCCCGCAAACTGGTGCCGGTGTTCTCGGCAGCCATCAGCCGAGCATCGGCGCTGGAGGCGGAGGCCGAGCGGTCTCGTAAAGAGAACGCTCGGCAATCGGAGGAGATCGCCGCCCTCAAAGTGAGGCTGGCGGCGTTGGAGCGGAAGGGGCCATCGCGCTCGTTCCGTAGGGAGCGGCGCACGCCCACACCAGGCCCTAGCCCGGGGGATGCGGCAGCGCATCGGTCCCCAACTGCTCCAACGAATGACAAGCAGCCAGCCTTGCCCTCTCCCGAGGAGGCGGCAGGGCCCAGGCGCCACCCTTCGCCCCGCTCGAGGGCGGAGATAAGGGAGGCGACGGAGTTGGAGGGGCGCATCAGGCGGGAGCTGATGGAGGAGTTCGGCAAGGAGATTGCCGAACTCAGGGCGGAAGTCACTGCCCTGCGTGGTGCTGCGTCGGCTGCAGCTGCAACTGCGGCTGCTGACGCGGCGCCACCCTCCACCACCCCGCCTGGCCCCACCACTCGGCGGTCGGCTCGTCGGCCCCCCGCGGGGCCGACCCCAACCCCAAAGAGAGGACGCGGTGCTGGCGCGGCGGTTGCCCCAGCACCGAAGCCCCGTCCACTGCCGCCAGCGCCGTCCAATATGGACGACGCTTGGACGGAGGTGGTGCGGCGGGGCAATAAAAGGGCCAGGGTTGCGGCCCCTCCGGTGGCGGCGGAGGCCTCACCACCTGGAGGGCCTGCAGCCCCCCCACAGGTGAAGACGCGGGCGGTGGCAGAAGCTCCCCAGAGGGGTCGAGCGCCTGCCACCCCCACCAACCGGACTGCGACGCGGGCGGTGGCGGAAGCTCCCCAGAGGGGTAGAGCGCCCGCCACCCCCACCAACCGGACTACGACCACGGCGGCCGTGGCTGCTCCCCGGGAGGGTCGAGCACCGGCCGCCAAAAAGAAGAAGAAGCCCAAGAAGAAGGGCCCGCGCGCGCCGAAGTCGGCGGCAGTAGTGGTAACACTGCTGCCAGCCGGCGAGGAAAAGGGCATGACGTACCCTAACGTCATGGCCCAGGCGCGCGCGGCCATCGACTTGGGCGAGATAGGAGCGGGGGAGGGCCTCCGCTTCCGGACGACCGCCAACGGGGCTCGTCTGCTGGAGTGTCCCGGTGCCGATAGTTCCGGCATCGCGGACCTCCTGATGGCGGGTCTCCGGGCGGTCTGGCCGGAGGAGGTGGTGCGAGTCCACAGGCCGGTGAAGATGGCGGAAGTCAGAATCACCGGTCTGGACGACTGCGCCACCAAGGAGGAGGTGGCAGCAGCAATCGCTGCCCAGGGCAAATGTGCCCCGGAGAACGTAGTCGTGGGCGAGCTTCGTCCCGGCTACTCCGGGGCCAGATCGGCGTGGGCGCGATGCCCTGTTGAGGCGGCCACCTCCCTGGCCACTCCCCCGCCGGGACGACCGGCTGGACACCCTGGCAGGTTGCGCGTGGGCTGGATAGCGGCCCACGTGCGCCTGCTAGAGTCGCGCGCCTGGCGGTGCCTCCGGTGCTTCGGCACCGGACACAGCATCGCCAGGTGCACGAGTACGGTTGACCGCAGGGAACTCTGCTTCCGCTGCGGTCAACCGGGACACAAGGCGGCCATGTGCTCGGCCGCACCGCACTGCGCTTTGTGCGCGGCGGCCGGGCGCAAGGCTGATCACCGGGCGGGGGGCAAGGCTTGCTCCCCGTCCGGCTCCAACACGGAGCGCAACAGGCGCCGCAAGCAGAAGCGGCGCCTGAAGAAGAAGTCGGCCGGAGGAGTACCGGCCGGCGTTTCGGCCCCCGCTGTGGCGTCTCAGACGCCCGATAGCGGGGGCGATGGAGGAAGGGAGGAGGCGATGGAGGTGGTTCGATCTTAATGGACCACACCCTTCGCCTCCTCCAAGGTAACTTGAACCACTCCGCCAGGGCTCAGGACATGTTGCTCCAGAGCATGGCGGAGTGGTCAATTGACGTTGCCGTGGTCGCCGAGCCGTACTTCGTTCCCCCAGCCGACGATTGTTGGTTCGGGGACGATTGCGGCTTGGCGGCCATACATATCAGGAGGGCCGCGGCGATCCCGCCCTTGGTAATGGTGGCCAAGGGTTCTGGGTTCGTCGCGGTTTCGGTGTTGGATACCGTCGTGATCGGGGCGTACTTCTCTCCGAGCCGGCCTACCGTCGAGTTTGAGCAGTTCCTGGACGGGCTCGAGGCGATTACTCACCGCCTCGCCCCCCGTCCAGTGATACTCGCGGGGGACCTCAATGCGAAATCCGTCGCTTGGGGCTCCCCCGCTCTACAATTCGCGGTAGGCTGCTGGAGGAGTGGGCGGTCGCGACTGGCCTCTGTTTACTCAACAGGGGTTCGGTCGCGACTTGCGTGCGATGGCAGGGCGAGTCCATCGTGGACGTTACGTTCGCGAGCCCTGCCATCGCGGATCGCATCCGCGGCTGGAGAGTGTTGGTGGGGGCGGAAACGTTATCAGATCACCGTTATATTCGGTTTGATCTTTCCGTCCCCACGCCGGCTGCGGACGCCCGCGGGAGTACGACCCGGTCATTCCCCAGGTGGGCATTGAAGCTCCTGAACAAGGAGCTCTTGATGGAAGCCTCTACGGTGGCGGCGTGGACGCCCATGCGTCCACACCCAGTAGACGTGGAGGCCGAGGCGCTCTGGCTCCGGGACGCGATGCGTCGCATTAGCGACGCTTCGATGCCCCGGGTCGGCCCTTGGTCTCCCACGAGGTCGACGTACTGGTGGTCGCCCGAGATAGCGCAGTTGAGAACTGTATGCGTCCGGGCGAGGCGCCAGTGCGCTCGGCACCGCCGTCGCCGCCTTCCGCGTAGCAACGACCCCGTTGCATTCGCGGAGGAGGAGGCCCGGCTGCATGGCTTGTACAAGGAGGCGAGGGGAGCCATGCGGCTGGCCATCAAGATGGCCAAGGAGCAGCACACGGAGCGCCTTTTGGAGACGCTCGATGACGACCCTTGGGGGCGCCCATACAAGATGGTGCGCGGCAAGGTGCGCCCATGGGCGCCCCCCATAACCGAGCGTCTACCGCCTCAGCAGCTGCGGGACATTGTCACGACATTGTTCCCGCAGGAGCAGGAGGGATTTATCCCCCCTGCTATGGGTGAGCCGCCGGAGGATACCGGCGGCGAGGCCCCTGCTGAGGTTCCCCACATCACCGGGGAGGAGCTTCGTGTGGCCGTAGTCAGGATGAGTGCTAAAGACACGGCACCCGGCCCGGATGGCATCCATGGCCGGGTCCTGGCCTTGGCCCTCAATGCCCTAGGGGACCGACTCTTGAGGCTTTACGATTCTTGCCTCGAGTCGGGACGGTTTCCCTCGCTGTGGCGAGAGGGTAGACTCGTCCTTCTCAGGAAGGAGGGGCGCCCGGCGGATACAGCCGCCGGTTACCGTCCTATCGTGCTGCTGGACGAGGTGGGCAAATTGCTGGAACGCATTCTGGCTGCCCGCATCGTCCAGCACCTGGTCGGGGTGGGACCCGACCTGTCGGCGGAGCAGTACGGCTTCAGAGAGGGCCGCTCAACCGTGGACGCGATCCTTCGCGTGCGGGCCCTCTCAAATGAAGCCGTATCACAGGGCGGGGTGGCCTTGGCGGTGTCGCTTGACATCGCCAATGCATTCAACACCCTGCCCTGGTCCGTGATAGGGGGGGCACTCGAGAGACATGGAGTTCCCCCCTACCTCCGCCGGCTGGTCGGCTCCTACTTGGAGGCCAGGTCGGTAGTATGCACCGGGCACGATGGGACCGTTTACCGGTTTCCGGTCGTATGCGGGGTTCCTCAGGGGTCGGTCCTCGGACCTCTCCTTTGGAATGTCGGGTACGACTGGGTGCTGAGAGGCGCCCTGACCCCGGGCCTGAGCGTGATTTGTTACGCTGACGACACGCTCGTCATGGCCCGGGGTCAAGACTTCAGAGAGGCTACCCATCTCGCCACAGCGGGGGTGGCCCTCGTCGTCGGTCGTATTAGGAGATTGGGCCTCGCGGTGGCGCTCAATAAATCCCAGGCCCTGTGGTTCCACAGGGCTGGGGTGACGCCACCTGCAGGGGCCCAAATCGTGGTTGGAGGCGTCCCAATAGAGGTCGGGGTGCGATTGAAGTACCTCGGCCTCATACTGGACAGCCGTTGGACCTTCCGGGCCCACTTTATGGAGCTCGTCCCCCGACTGATGAGGACGGCCGGCGCTCTGAGCCGGCTGCTTCCGAATCTCGGGGGACCAAACCGTGCCGTGCGCCGCCTCTACGCGGGGGTGGTGCGTTCGATGGCCCTGTACGGCGCGCCCGTTTGGGCCGGACCAGGAAACCGGACAACAACCGTTGTCCGGCGCCTGTACCGGCCGCAGCGCGTCGTAGCTATCAGGGTCATCCGCGGATACCGCACCGTCTCCTTTGAGGCGGCGTGCGTGCTGGCTGGGACGCCACCTTGGGACCTGGAGGCGGAGGCGCTCGCCGACGACTATCGTTGGCGCTGCGACCTCCGTGCCCTGGGTGTGGTGCGTCCCATCAGAGCCGCGGTACGGGACCGGAAGGCCCAATCTCGACGGTCCGTGCTGGAGGCGTGGTCAAGACGCTTGGCCAACCCCAGCTGGGGTCTAAGGACCGTCGAGGCGATTCGCCCTGTCCTGGAGGACTGGGTGAGTCGTGGCGAGGGACGTCTCACCTTTCGTCTGGTGCAGGTGCTGACCGGGCATGGTTGCTTCGGGAAGTACCTGCACCGGATACAGGTCGAGCCGACGACGAGGTGCCATCATTGCACAAGCGACCTGGACACGGCAGAGCATACGCTCGCTGTCTGCCCCGCATGGGAGGAGCAGCGCCGTGTCCTGGTCGCACAAGTAGGGCAGGACTTGTCGTTGCCGGGCGTCGTGGCATCGATGCTCGACGACGACGAGTCCTGGAAAGCTATGCTCGACTTCTGCGAGTCCACCATCTCGCAGAAGGAGGCGGCGGGGCGGGAGAGGGAGAGCTCTTCCCTCCCCGACCAACCCCGTCGCCGCCGACGTCGAGCGGGGGGCCGACCTCGGGAGTTGTCCCGGGACCTGGCCCCCTAAGACTACCGGGTCCACCAACATCGGACCCGAGGGGTGCCGCGCTAGGCTTCAGCGCGCACCCTCCGTGCCATCTGTACGGGGGATGGCAAGCCGTGCTCCCCGACCCGGGCTGGCCCTGGGCCGGCCCGGGCCGAGGGAGACCCTACATCACACGGCCCCATCTTGGCGGGCCTTAATTGGCCCGTCCACCGAGCGAGCCGGTGGTCGTTCTCACCGACGGCTGCCGGTTCGACGTCCGGGGGTGACGGGGCGATACGTAAGCGACAATCGCGAACGCGTCCTGTCACCCCTACCACATCGGATGTCGAGCGTGAGAGGCGGGAGGTTTTGGTGCGGTTCGACACCCACATACCCCACTCGCGGGGCGAGTGGAAGTCCGGCGATTTCCTCCCGTCCAAAAAAAAAAAAAAAAAGCACCACTCCGTGTTGTTTCCCAAAGTTTTTTATTAAACTTTGTTTGGTTTAGCAGTGTCGGGAAATTCATCTTGTTTCTCGCTAACCGAAATCTGCCTGCGATTTCTGTTTGTCGTGGCTGTTGGGAGTAATTGAAACTGAAGTGGTCGGGCACAACAGATTCCATTTAATTTCGCGTAGACTTAACTTTATTTGCGTCGTATTACGTATATTTGAGAAGAGAACGTTGACCGATGTTACAATATTGTTGGCATTTGAATCACTGTTTATTTTTCGAATCAGAGAAAGAAAAGCTTACAATGCAAACGACATATATCACTAAAAAGAATCTAAACACGACTAGGTAGACAATTCTTGGTCTAACTACCTACAATAAATTAAAAAGGTCAGTTTCCAATTTAGAACATCAAAAAATGCTACAACAAAAAAGTATGAAAGGGAAAGGTTTTTCTAATAATATTTCTGTCACCTCACCAAACATTTCCAACTCTAACTATACTTTTCACTTTGCAGAAAAATGTTTTCTACTTTGGCTGTTGTTTAAAAACCCCGTTCGCTTCAAAATGTTTTCAGACTGGTTTTTCAACGCGTCAAAACAATTTCAGTTGTGGTTTAGCTGTCATAAACAAAACAGTAAGAAAAATCCGAAAAATCAAATACGAAAAGCTGAACTGGGAATAATATAATATTCTTGTATAGTCTTTATCCTGAAGTCAGTTTTTAAATGATTTTAAATTCTTAAGTCTTAAGTCTCATCTCAATAGTTCTAGCAGTATTTAACTCCTTTTTTGGACAGAAGGAAATCGCTGGATTTCAGATCTGCCTCACAGGTGGCCTATGTGGGAGTTTAACTACACTAAACCTTGCCGTTCACACTCAGCGGCAGAACCCAGCACGAGACTGTGAGTGGTGACGTAACGCGATGCACACTAAGATTTAACTCTTACCCCGTAATAAACCCTATTTTTAAATTTCATACAAGAGAGTACAAGAGTTGTCTTATAAAAGATAGGTACATAATAATGTTTTTCATTAAATAACAAGATCATTCACATTTAATATACAGGGTGATTTGTTAGACAGGGTACATATTGCAGGAGGGTGATGAGTACTCTGTTCTAATACGGAATATTACAAAAAATAAGTAAAATTACAAAATATTTTTTTTTTTTTTTTTTAATCTAAATTCGACAAAACTACCTCAAACAAAAACAATTTCGGCTTAAAGAGTGTTGACTAATGACCTCTAGTAGTAGATTTCGCGCACCCCACACCTCCGCCACACCTATCAGCTGTCGAAAAACCATCATTTTGCAAGAATTTTTGATATTTTTAAGTTGCGATTACTAAGGCATTAAGCCATATTCTTTGGTAATAATATTTTTACTGGTCGTATATAACCATCAGCTACCATGACCTTCAATATGTACCCTCACTAGGAAATCACCCTGTATTGCTAAAGATCATAGTTGAGTACACAAGAGAAAAGATTAACTTTGATTTATGAGAAAACTTTACTTACTTCCTTCCGTTACAATATTATTACAAACTTTGTCTTGCTTAATCTTTTGTAATTCTAAACGCCTAACTACATCTTTTTATTAATTTGTTAAATGTTAAAGTTAAGAAATAAACTGGTAATTTCTTAAAAGATTGGAACTCTTTCGAAAGAATCTTAGACGTTGGTAACCACTAAGTATGTGTTATCAGTTGAGACCAAATTTGGCTTGGTCATCAAATCAATGAGTGACTTTTCCATTTCGCCTGAGATCAAATAAAGTGCAAGAAATGTGATATAACAGAACGAACAGACTGATTTTTTTTTTCAGTTGGAGGAAATCACCGGTATGTGGGAGTTGAACCGCACTAAAACCTCCAACCGCTCACACTCAGCGTCCGAACCCCGGCTGAGGCCAGAACCCAGCACGGGGTTTGGAGGGACGGCGCGACGCGTTACGCGCTCGGCACTCTTTCCCGTCGCTCCGTCCCCGGTGACAGACTATAGGTCCATTTACACGTGCAATTTATCAACCAGTTTTAAACGTGCCTAATTTATGAATATCAATGAAAGTCTTAATAAAATCATTTTCAAGATCATAACAGAATATGTCGTTATGTAAGCATTCTCTCAGTTAACATTTAACAATAGTCTTTCAAACTTAACTGCGTACTTTTGACTTTGTTAATTTAATTAAGTTACTGTTCAAATGTTATTTATGTGTCTGAAAGTTACTTAATACTTCGCAGACGTTTTATTAGCACTTAATTTCGAAGTTAAACGAGAAAATTATAAATTAAAATCATTGTTTGCACATAGTCTCGAATAAAAGGAAACTTAAATTCAATTGAATAAAAATATAGCAGATTGCTTATGAGTTACACAAAATTATTACAAAAATATTGTCAACACTATTAGACACACTTTATATGTACCTATAATATAATTTAATAATATAATTTAATTTCGTGATATTTCGTAATTTATTCTACAGTAGGGACAGTAAAACACAACAAATTATCATAAGTTATGTTGAGATTTTTTCAGCTTTCATAAATAAAAACTCATAATTTGCTTAGTTTAAAAATCAAAAGCTTTAAAAACAACTAACCAGTCGTACTATCTCCAAATTAAAAAAAAAATACATTTAATTTTCCCCATTCCACAAATTTAAATCAAAAATAAGATACGCGAACAATTTACAGATAAAATAATCGTTAAACCGCACCGGTGTATTCATGAAAATTTGAATATCGACCTCCCGAACCTCCCTCTCCCAGTCGCATTCAGTTTCAGGCTTCAGACGACCCTCCAAGGTCGCAGACGCGTGTACGCACAGGCACGCACACTTGCATCCACACCTGTATCTGTGTGCGTTAGTCCTAACTCATAGACTGACTATGTAGTATATTATACTTAGGGCATCTTGTAGACTTATATATATTGCAGAGTTTAACTCATACATTACTAGGTACCTACTTAGGGCATCATATATACTTATATCTAACAGTGCTGTAAATAGCTGGTTGTTTTAGGTCTAATGTCGCGTTCCACATTGGCTCGCCAACGTCCAACTCTCATATTAAACAAATGACGGTGACGGCAAGCCAGTGTGGAAACGCGACAAAAGCTTAATTTGCGGATTTAAAAAAAAAAAGCTTTATTGACCAAAAAACGTGATAAACAGTAAGGAATTACATTTATCTTCAAACTAGGTAATCCTGTATCTTGGAGATTCAATTTAATAACATTAAAGTCACGCTTACATTTCACATTAACATTAAAATAGTAATTAAATAAGTGGAATTGATAATTATTTATAATACAAAAGAAGATTTATAACAAATATTTGAAAGTGGGCTTGGATTGAAAGTAAATAATTTAGTGAGCTGTGAAAAAGACAATAATATGTTACAAAATATATTTGAAAAACATATTGCTTAGTTCTCGAAATAGGAAACCAGGAAAGCTATTCCTTAGCTATAAATACGGAGTTTGCACTAACCGCGCAGACGATCATAAAAAAGATATACATCGTAGTTACCACAACAACGCAGAATGCAGTACAAATAGAGACACGAAAATTAAGAAAAATGCATTTATAACACTCGTGTTTTGTAACTAATTGTAAAGTTAACGTATTTCACAACTACAGAACAAGCCCCTGTGGCCTAATGGATAAGGCATCGGCCTCCTAAGCCGGGGATTGTGGGTTCGAGTCCCACCAGGGGTACAACTTTTTGTTTACCTAGATTGATCATACATACTGCGTTTTATGAAAATAAAATATATTGCAATAAATTTCTTTAAACACTCGCGGTTGTCTACATCACTTACGTGATCATGGCGCTTGAAACAGTGCTGAAATATCGGGACCGCTCAATTAAAAATAATCGTGGTAAGAACCCGTTTAGTAATAGTGTAGTGAAAATATATTGCATATTATTAGTTATAGTAATTTTATTTGCGAAAAGTTCGCAAATGCGAGATGTTTTCTGACTCAGTTTAAAAAAGCTTGACAGTCTTTTGTTTTCTCAACGTACATTCTATTACGTCCAGTCTCTCCCAACCTCAGGTACCTAATACTCCTATAATTTCTTGTTTTACTGTTTCAAACGGACGAAGTTTAGGCAACATTGTAATAGACCGGTCAAACGAAAGCCTAGGAAACCTTCATAAAAGTTAGACAATGTTATATGTTATTTTTTATCCAGTTTATAGCTCACAAATCCCTGACACGGCGTTATTGGATGGCTTTTTGTCGTGTCGATGGAATTTTTATGACTTAGGGCGGGGATTAGATAAGGTACACAGTTGTAGAAGAAAGTTACAGGATATTATATAAATTACTCTGGTGGTAGTTGGTAGGTTTTAGCATCTACATATACATCTGACTTGTATTCGAAGTATAACTTTGACATATTCAATGATGCCATTTGCAGTTTGAAGAAACTTGTATTTGCGGGATAACGCATTCAGTTGATATTTTAATTGTGTAATCGAATATTTTTATCATTTATTCTAATTCTAATTTTAATTTAATATTTTATTTGTCATTATAATGATTTTATTTTTTACTAATTATTGAGATTGGAGTACATTGCATGTTATGAATGTTGTGGACATCTGTAATAGCTAAACATATTAGAATAACTTTAAGTTGTCATAAGCAAAATGTGTCTTCTCAATATGTTATACTGTTGATGTTCCTTTAATTATTAAAAAAAAAAGTCTAATGTAGGTACAAGCTAGTAGATAGCATGATCTAGGTTGGTAAATGAATGATGAGAAATAACATTAAATTATTATGACATGTTCCTTTTTCAACGCCGTTTAGGAAAAGTCCTGTATTAATCCTGGGTGATGGATGCAATTCCGCAATGACTTGGTATTACAGAGGTTCATAAGCGACGGTAATTGCTTACCATCAGGTGCGCCTTAAGTTTAATTATCTCTTATTTTGTATATCTTATTTTTTACTCGGCGTCGAGGTGGAGTTCATCCCTACTATATGGAACCACCACGGTCATCCACGGTTCGGTTCAGGAACGCTTTTTTGTCACGCATCCGGTTATGGAATGAGCTCCCCTCCTCGGTATTCCCTGAGCGCTATGACTTGTCCTTCTTCAAACGAGGCTTGAGGAGGGTCCTTAAAGTTAGGTTAGGTAGCGACCCCTCAGTGTCCCTTGACATTGCAGAGGTTCATGAGCGACGATAACCACTTCCTATCGGGTGGGCCGTTGGCTCGTCTGGCTACATGGCAATAAAAAAAAAATATATCAAGTTCATGCAAATAAGAGAATGATGGAACACACAAGTTTTGAATAGGGGTTGAGTCCTGAGCGAGAACACAATAGAAGTTCTTTGTAGGGTAAAAGCTTAGAATAATAAAATTATATTCTAAGAGTAAAAGAGACTTAACACACCTTACGAAAAATATTAGCAACATCTTTATAACAAGAACAAAATATTAAATTAAGCAGGAGCTTGATATTTAAAATAAAATATTATGAAATTTAATCTTCGTAACGCAGGTAGGTAACTTCGTATGTAAGTGAACCTATTGACAAATTATCATCATCATCAACCCGTAGACGTCCACTGCTAGATAAAAACCTCTCCCAAATCTCGTCACAACACTTTGTTGACACTCAACCCAAGTATAGGTAGAAATACTCTTCTTCTTTCTCCGTGCCTCTTCCCATTTCGTTTGGGGTCGGCCCTCCGAATATGAGTACGCCATGCGGTTCTGTCGTTGTAATGTACAGGTACATTTTGTGATAATTTTTGCAGGTTTCTCCACCAAGTAGCTTTGGGGCGTCCTCGGGGTTGTTTTCCTATGTCAATGTTTAAAGCAATTTTGGCAGGTCGTCATCTCGGCGCATCACATGACCGTACCAACGAAGTTGACTCTCATAGGTAGAAATACACTGTTTTTTAATTAATGATTCACACATAATTAGTACCTATACCTACTGCGCATTGATTTATCCTTCTTCAGATAATTTGCTCCCTGTACAAACCTATCAGCAATGGTACTCAGCCATCAGGTAATCCGTATGTTTCTGACTCAAATATGTATATAAGAAAAAAACAAAATATATATAAATTATTGGATGGTGTTTGGTGTGCGTTAATCTTTTCCTCAGACCCCTATAATTTTGGAATAAAAATCCAATAATCACATTACGTTAAAATCCATTACTTTACTACGGCACTCATTCAAAGATCCGATTAAGACGTATAAATAAATTACTTAAAGTATCAACTTTCATTTTATATTCTATCATGGAGTCTTAAACCCGTCAGGATACACAGAATATATATTTCAGAAGTAAAGTTTCATGCAAATTATGATTAACTTTTCACTGATGCAAAATGTGGAAATATTTTTAATATTTCCAAGAAGATGAGGCAATCAGTAAGACTGCTTTTTGGTATGCATGTTTGCGTATATTTCTTTTATAAATAAACCATTTTCGATGATTCTGTTTTTGTTAGAAAGCAACTTTTGTAATGATTTCTAATAAACTTGTTAAAGATTTAACTGCTTAAAAATACTTTAAAACAGTGCAGTGGCGTACTTACAAATATTGAAAGTCTGTAAGATATATTGCAACTGAGGTATATTCACTATATACCTTAACTTCTGGTAGTACATTTTCTGTGACGTTTATACTATTTAAATATACTCGAGGTTTACATAAGCGTGTGATTACTTTAATCGTATTCAAGCATCTCAGACTGTAGGCGTAATCTCAAGTTAATATTATCAACATGTACTGATAAAATTTATATTTTAATTTTAGACTTTTCTAGTATTCTCATAACGCTATAGGCCTAATATTTAATCTAAAATGGAATATGCGGTTTCAATTTTGTTGTTCATGTGTACCTAATATAAACACTAAGAATATTTATTAGTAGAAACCAAAACACTTCTACTTAGTATATTTCTTGCGTTGTCCTTTTATCTTTCAGGACAATTATTATTTTAACTGTACGTACATACGTACTTAGTGTAGCCTGGTGTGTCTTCTCTTGATATTGTTAAATAGCTGTTCGTAACGAATAATAAATTAGTTTCTTTATTTAAAAATGTTATAAAAGCCATAAATATCAATCAAAGTTTATAAACGACCAGCGTGAATAAGCTAAACGCTCACCGTCTAGATTTATCTGATCTTCGACAACCTTGTGAGCTTGATTTGGTCAAGACATGCATCACATTGTTCTTACACCGGAAATCTGGTGAAATTAGCCAAGCTTGATTACCCTCATATTTTAATTACTTTCTAAAATTTTGTTTCATTTTGATGACTCAAAGTCCAAATAATGGTATTTGCATAGTTTAAGTATAACTAAGAAGATATAATGGAATGAAATAAAGAGATAACAATCAATGAAAATGTAATGAGACAATTTTATTTACAAAAAGTCTGAAGACATCGTTAAATGTCTAATTTCTGTCAAAACCTTTGTAGAGCGGCTAGTAAAACAGTGAAAAAAATATTTAAATTTTAAAGATATATATTAAATAGTTATCCATTATGATAATTGTTGTTAATAATAAAATAAAAACATTATTACCGAGATAAAAACGTGTTCGCCAGAATAAAAATGATAAGTCATTAGCGTGTATTGCAACATTAAAATAAAAGTAAGACTTGTGGCCGCTGCCCAGACTATCAGACTGGCTGTCATGCTGACAAATTACATTTTGGTCTGGCTGAAGGCGTCTGGCAAAGGTAAAACTTTACTTTTAAAATTGCTGTATTATTCATAAACGGCTTCCGTAGTAATATGTTGATTTTAATAAAGTTTTGGTGGGAAAAAGTTAAGTGTTATTATATTTTAAACGCAATTTAATTTAAAATATTTAACTTTGAATATAATTATTTAGATTGGATGAAGTAATATTAATTGTTTTAAACTATTCTTCAAACTAGTCCCTAGAATTCAATTACGACGTTCTAAGTTCAATTTTTCAATATAATGATCGATCATTGAGAGCTATATTTTCAAAGTGTGTGCTCGATCCCGAGGAGCATGCGTTCACTATAATACCTACGGAGACCCTCGTCAATTTGATAAATTTGTATAAGCCTCAGCATCTTTGTCAAACGTCAAACTTATTATCTTCTCAGATCTACATCGAAGGCCCGAGGAGTTCTTTATTATGTACTCTAATTGTACTCCATTAATAAAATGACGAGTACCAACCGCCATTATCGACATTATTCTTCAAGCACTTATTACTTCGTTTTGCTTCGAGTTTAAATTCAATTTAAAAAGAAAACAACGTTACTTTTATCAGAAATTACAAGCGTCTATCTGTGTGCTGGTTTGTGTCTAGCTGAGCTAAAGTCGGGCCAATTGCGATATCAAGATGTGCTCTTGTAGAGGGGAGGGGGGATTGGGAGGAGGAGAACTCCCCCACTTTTAGAACTGCAACTTCTCAAGGTCAATCTGTCTCGGTCGCGTATCGTCTTAACTTATCAGTCTGCCAGAAAACGTGTATAAAATGAGTATGATCAGTTTAATTTGTAGCAGCTGCTGTGAAGGATTAAAGTAATGAGTGTTGAATGATTGAGTGCGAGCTGATGGAATGCAATTTCGTGAAACGCTTGTTACGCTTGCAATCAAGTTGATTAATAAGTTTTATGTTGTAAAGACTTGCAGTTTTAGGTTTTATTTCAAACTGCATTTTTTCTGTTTCAAGTTTTAAATATTTCAATTCAAATTTAACATTTAATCTGTAAAACTTTTTTTGCGTTAGACTAGCCGTAGACTTGACTAAGACATGACCCAATACCCGGAACTTGCCTATAAGGGGCACCTAAATGTTTTTAATGTTATATTTCATTCACAAATAATAAACGTTACAAAAGTCATAACTAGATACTGCGACATATAAATTCCTAAAAATGAAACCCATCATATTACACAAACTATAAATAACAAAACACACACACACACACACACACACACACACACACACACACTATTAAACAAAACTAACACACACTATCAACAATGATAAATCAATAAACACAAGTCATTGCAAGTTTGAGTGACAACCAACAACAGTTCAACAACCTCCGTAATAATCAGAAGACTGTAATTCCACATAATTACAACGTCAACAAAAATGTTAATTCGTAATCCTAGGATGTTTAATTAATTCATAATTATAATTTATTCGCGTCACGTTCCACGAGTTAGATTATTTTGTATCTATGCGTATGAATATTCAGGAGGAAGATTCATTAGCGCATTTAGTATATTGTGATTTGATAATACGTGGATTTACACAACATTAAGACACAGAATAATAACAATGTGTAGACAGAAAGACCTGCATATCGGAAAAGGGTTCTAAAAATCCTTTGAAAAATATGTGAAGTCCCCAATCCGCACTGGGCAAGCGTGGTGGACTATGCCTAATCCCTCTTCTGAGGAGACCTGAGCCCAACAGTGGGCAGTAATGGGTTGGTACAGACAGACAGACAGAAAGAAACCCTCAAAATACTATTATGTAACCCCACCTCCTAGCAGAAAGCAAGTTATAATAAACTGATGTATGTACGACTATCGTTGCGGGCTACCAATCGCTCCGAATCAACTGATTCTAAAACAAAAGTGTGTTAAAGTTGTAATTCGAGAGATTTCCACTAAGCTGGGAAAAAGTTTACTAAGTCACCCTGTATGTATATAGGTACCTATATCTCAATCTTATGCACCTCTCCGAGTGGATTCAAACTAGTCCAAGAGCGTGTGTTAAAAGTTTCAGAAACGTCATGTAATAAAATTAAAACTCAGATTTGACGATCCCATAGATTTTGGTAACTAGGTTGACCCTATTTTTAGTTGGAGGAAATCGCCGGATCCCCACACGCTCCGCGGGTAGGATATGTGAGAGTAGAACCGCACTAAAACTTCCAACCACTCACACTCAGCGTCCGATCCCCGGCTGAGGCTAGAACCCAGCACGGGGTTGTGCTGGACGACACGACGCGTTACGCACTACTGCACTCTTTCCCGTCGCGCCGCCCTCCAGGTTGACCCTAGCGTAAGTGCCAATTTTACTGTTAAGTTATTTCTGTATAACAAATATTATATGATTAAGAGGTTAAGACAGTATTCGTAGTAGACACAAGACGACTGAAAGTGAAATACCTAGAATACATAATCAGCTTTTATTTCATTAATTACAACTTACAATGACTCAACTTGGTAACTAATTGGGTAATTTCTGTTGATGAAAGCGAAATCTAGTCTCTTTAACTAATTATTACTTAAGTATCACTATTCACTAACAAATCTTAATGATTAATGCCTATAAAATAGACTAAAATTTGTGCTTTGATTTACACAGTAATAATAAAAGTGTAAGAAAATATTATCTTGAATAACGAAACAGCATATTTTCGAAAGTTCATAGAAAATTGAAGTCTATCTCATTACCATAAGGATCAAAATTAGTGGCTACTTTTACGCTCTGTTTGTACATAATTATACCATTTTGATCGTAGATTACTTTTGTCTTAAATAAAAATTTACTACCATAATAACATGCGTGAAATAATCACATTAAACATGGTAAAATGTATTATTATTTATTTATTTATTTACGATCATTAAATCATCTTTTCATAAATTCTCATGAAATACCATTAAAGTTTATTTTCCCAAAAATGTAAAAGAATCTCAGTTATAGATCACACCACTTTTCTTCAAGTCAAACGAGCATTTGATTTCCTGGAAACGTGCTTCGAACAATTTCGACTATAATAGGTTTCCTTTTGACAAAAAGATTTATGAAAATCACATTACTTGTTTTTAAAAGCTACATCTATGGTGAAAGAATGACATAGGAGAACAGATTTAAAAAGTAGTTGAACCATTTTATTAATTAATTATCCATTATAATAGTAGGTATAAGTTATCTACATCACTAACTTAAATATTTAACTGGGATTTCAATTACTTCATCGATTTTTACTGTTCAACTTATCCCGATATTCCGTCAGTTAGAAATGAACGAGAAAGAGGGTATACAGATTTGTAATATTAAATAATTTATCTACCCGCAGCATTCAGTCTTTCCGTGATCATGGCGCTTGCAACAGCGTCGAAATATGGAGATCGCTTACTAAATGAAAATCGTGATAAGAACTCGTTTAATAATATATGTGTTGTGTTAAGCACCATCTCGCTTACATATTCAGTTTTTCCGAACGATATGCCCTCTTTTGCGTAAAAGAATTAATTTTACTTTTGTGAATCAACATTCAAACATTCTTCTTCAAATGTCAAATTTCACCTGGTCGCGGTGGGCCAAAGGGCCAGACTAGTCTGACCTTTGTCCGGCGTGGCATGTTGTGTTCTATTATTCTTGTTATTGTTAGTTTACTAGTTATTGCTATAATTTGTTAGATTAAGTATGTTACCAATAGGAGTGGCATGGTCACTAAATGACAAAACTCCTTTTCTTAAAAAAAATAAAGAGAAAAAAAACGTCAAATTTGGCCTCTGTTATCCAGTCTTGTATATACTCCTTTGAAGCACCTGCTACTTAGGTACAATGTACTACTTGATATACATACAAACGTGATGGAATATAGGTATGTTCTGTACTTCATAATTTTAGAGTGTGTGTGTATTCGAAGAATGTTTTGAAAGCACTTGTCATTAAGGGGAGTACGAGTATAAACTAGAACGTAAGTACTTCAATATTTATTTAAACTGTGGTATATTTCTATATACTACACTCTATAACTTTTAGGTATAAGGTTTTAATATTTGTATGTAATACGTTGGTTCATTAGTTCTCACGTTGTAGATCATTCAATCCTTTCAGTTCAAACAATATGATAATAATATCTGTAAAGAACTAACTACCTAGTTAAACTAATATTTATTACATTATAAAAGACATAGACATTGTATATTTGTGACGACAAAAACGCATAAAGTTGCAATGCAAACATAAAGTGAATGAGAAACTGCCATTATTGTAACAAAACAATGAATAAAGCCGTACTAGTTGCGCAGTGAGTGAACCGCGCATCATTGTTTTCGGAAAAGCCCAAACCCGTCTGTTGTTATGCCATTATGCATCTAATAGTAGGTTACTTAATATCCAAGATGCGGAGTTCAAGGTTGGTATTGGCTTGTGCTGAAAGCGGTCCACGCGTTGTGGAAGTAGTGCCGTCGTAGCCCGTAGCGCCCTTTGCGCTTTTATCAATACGCAGCCTACTGCAGCGCCGTCTGCCGGCAGTCGCCAGTACCGCCTCGGACTCGAGTGCGCACACTCCATGTTCCCCGACATCGCCGCATTTCTCTCATTAAATCTGCTTCATCCACAAAAATACCTAATAAAATAATCGTATCCCTCCGAAATCGCGGGCCGTGGCGTGCCCGAGCACGTTTCACAGCTGCCCGGTCGCGCGCGGCCCTTCAACAACTTAACCTAAAACTGACCAACTATTACGTCAATAACAGCCCCGCACAGCATACACCTTCGCATCTCCAACTGTTATTGTTTGATCTTGCATTTGTAAAGTAAGGTGCTTTGACTACGTGGGAGAGCGCAAGCTTTAACGGTAAGATAAGTGATGATTTCATAGTTTTGGTTTTAATTGTGTAGTGTTCATATATGTGGAAAGTATTATCTAGGTAATACGACCGCTTGAGCGGCTACTTTCGCTGTATTGCGCGCTCAGGAATGAGGACACTCTCTAAAATAAACCAAGATTTTTACCGCGGGCCGCCTCAGTGGGTACATCGTAAGCATATCTTTAGAAGTTGTTACTGCGCATGCCGAGTGTTAAAGTGTTTATGTTTGAGCCAAGCGCTCAGAATATAAACAGAATATGAATATAGACCTAAAAGGGTATTGACTCAGTCTGGATATTATTAGTGTTCCAAGTTATTTGCTGTCTAATAAATACGTTATGGAAATTGAACTGTTACAAGTCATTGAGAATTTGCAAACTATTGTGGCTACACAAACGATTTAAAAGTTGTACTAAATCTATGAATGAGGTCACATTATGGGTTACTTTGCTGTAGTGTTATAATACGTTTTAATAAATCGTATTTTGATGCATAAACATGCCGCAGTGAGAGTGAAAGAGCCGGTTGTTGAGATGCATCGTTTAATTGTGATCGATTAAATTGTAGGCGGAGCTTCGTGTCCCTGTTTGGGAGGTTGCTATATTGATTTCATAATGCCTGATGCATTTGAAACCTTTGAAGGCGTATTTGCTAACTTAATTTATTGAATACGCAACTTCATGCAAATACAGTAGAGGCCTGTAGAGGTTTGTATGCGGTAGGACTTATTTACATGACAATGTTGGCATGATATATAAGATCAATAGAACTGTTTTTGTATCAAAATGCAGAAGTAAATTTATTTTTTTTGTTTCATTGTAAACTTAATAAAAGCTTAGGGACCCTCTGCTTTTTATGCTTATCTTCTATAATCTATCTAGTTCTCCTTTTTTTTATATAATACTCATCATTATATGGGTATTAGAATTGATGTTCATCTTGCTTTAACATTAAATTTAACTACTTTAAAATGAATTTTCCACGAGTTATCTACTGTAAAAAGATTGTTGATAAACATGACTCTACAATCACAAACTATAATCATACACACATTCTACAGACGACAAATTTCAATTTGACATTACACACGCCCAAAATACCGCATTGTGCCAATAGTAAAAATCTTTTGCATATTTCTTTGTGTGGTACCCTTCGTAAATCGTGAGAAAGTGCGCCAAGTTCAATGCCAGATGCAACTATTGCGTTAAACTAATGACTACAATCGAGCTTAAGGGTACAAATTCGGATTCCATTCGATTTCGTCGCAATACCTTATTGTGAATTCGTATTGAATAAAACTAGATTGTAGTAATAGACTCGAGCTCCGTCTAGCCTGGGAAAAATCGATTCGAACTTGAACAAAATGTATTTGTGTTAAGTTGTTCGAATTTCACTTTGAGAAGGATAATTTGATTTCGTCAGAACAATATCAGATAAGTTTTGTAATTACTATTTTTCTTTGAGCAATCGTCGTTTGGAAACAAAAAAGTATTGTTTAATTTAATCGTAAATTAAATAAGTAATAACGTTGGTTTATGAGTGCCGTGTATATTTATGACTTATATTATTACTGGTTTATATGAAGTTCCTAATCGTATAATACCACACATCACTATAACGTAGTATGATGAAATTATATTAAAGGAAAACATTCCATAGCACTCAACCCATACCGATGGCGAAAGAAAATATATCGAAATCACTGAAACTATATTTAGTAGTCCAATTGGCTCGTAATTACCTCCATTTTGAAGTAAAGCCAGATGTAACATCTTTAAATTAAATGTAGCTCAGACATGATGGATAACTAACACAAAAAATAATAGATTCATTTATTTACTTTGTTGCTGACGCGAGATGTGCATAGGCTGACGTCAGCGGATGTTGTGTGCATTCATGTTCTCCGCTGGAGCGATTCTTTAATGAATCCCAGACACAAACGCGGGCTTGTTGTCGAGATGACGTGGCTAACAGATAAAGAACACTGCAATACTATGTATGCAGCGTCTATTTGCAACATGCTATCGTCAAAAACTTTAAACATAAAATATATTTACCATTTTTAGGTTCTTCGGGAAGTACAGTAACTGTTCCAACCACTCTCATTAGAAATTACTTCGTCTGCGTACATGTCAGAATTTTTATTCAAATTGTTGTATTTGAAATGTTTATTGTTAAAGTTTCTTTTTGTCTCATCACATTTGTGTTGATTAGTCATTTCATTAAATTGCATTATTTTCCTCATTAACCTGTAGATGTCCGTCGCTGATCGTATGTCTCCAAAAATTTCGCTATAATCGATTTTGAGGTGTTTGCATTCAGTGTTTTATTGCGACTCTGATTTTCTGGGATTTCTACTGCATTTTCTGTCATACACATAAAAATAAAATCCACCAATCTCAAGTCATGATATATTTCTCACATTGTATTGTCTAAACTTTCACTGCGTTAATAAAGACCATAAATGGGGTGACGTATGAGCCACTATAAAATAGTCATAAGAAATCAAATAAGATCATATACAACTTTCAATACATAACAAAGTACGAATTGGTTTCAAATATAACATCATAGTTTATGAACTTGTTTCTCACAGCTGTTTAAAATAACAATCGTTGTAAAATGATAATTTGAACCACAAACACGTCGACCTTGAGATTTCAACGGTTACATTTTGAGAAAGATGTTTTTTTCACTCATTCGATGTTGCAAAGGTATGCAGTCTAGACGGTACATAGATGGAGAATAGATAACAATTTTGAATAACATTGTTTAGTTTTTGCTTTGTAATGTTTTTGAAAATGAAGTTGAGATTTTTCGAAAAAACAAAGAATAACCTAAAAGCTGCTGGACAAAAGGTTTCTGGAAATGTTTTTATTAAAATTGTCACTAGCAGTGATTATGCATGGTGAAGATGTAACCTTCTCCAAACCGAAGTGGAGTGGTTACTAGTTATTTTCCTGTCGAAAAATAACTTTGGACCACGTTCGTTTTTGGAATCAGTTAAACTTTTAATATCGTGTACGAACAACTTTTTTCGGGGGTTATCATATTTTATGGTATTGTACTTTGGGGAAGACCGTCGAATACCAGTTGCATTTTTTTTATTATGATCTGCAACTACAACAGTATAAGACAAACATCTTCAATGTGGGAGCTGTCAAATATCTCCCTTCCGCATTTTTATCTTTTGAATTTCGCGGCTATTTACAACGCGCTACAGAGCTCGTACCTGGCAATACTATATATAATTTGAAAGGTCTTGACATAACCTATAAAACGACGCTATGCATGATTAGTTTGGACACTTTTTATAAAGCCTTGAATAAAGAGCAAAAAAGCGGAAGGGAGATATTTGACAACCTATTATTTAGAATTCTCATTCAATCATATTAATTTTTTTATCATAAATAACGATGATATTTAGGCTGCGAAATAATTTCTGATGTCTAAAGTAAAACTAAACCTTAAAAGCTCAACTGTAAGAAGTTTTGAAAAATCCGTACAAACTCACAGTGACCTCTGACAGCGGTCCATGAGCGGCGGCAACCATTTACAATCAGGTGGACCGTTGGCTCATGGCTGCCTACATAGCAAAAACAAAGACTTTAAAAAAGCTAGAAATGATGAATGACAGAAAATATGAATAGCTATACAGTGAATTCCCAATAGGAAGTACAGACAGACTTCACTGACGCAATACCAAATCGTTCTCTAATTAGCATCATTGTTCCTGGTTGTTATACATCTTCGCTTTATTTAGAGGCGATTACGGAATAAAACACAGATTTATAGGCTCGATTTGGAGGAATTATTGTTTTGTATTAATAAATATTTTATACTTAAAATCTTAAAGAATTTTATGAGAATCGTTGTCGAAAAGATTAAGTAGTAAATAACATATAAAGATAAAGGTGTACAATTTACTGTTTATATTTTTGTGTTTATATTAGGTTGTCAAATATCTCCCTTCCGCTTTTTTGCTCTTTATTCAATGCTTTATAAAAAGTGTTACAGTCATCGGATTTAGTTCAAATATGCGCCGTTTTGTTCGATAATCTGTTTCCATCTAGACGGCAACTTCATAATACCTCCCTCGTAGAAGCCTCCCTTCTTATTTGCGAAGAACTCGGACAGCCACTTTTCACAAGTCTCTTTTGAGTTCAACTTTACACCACCAAGGGCGTTCGCCATGGACAGGAACAGGTGGTAATCACTTGGCGCTATGTCCGGGCTATATGGTGGATGCGATAAAACCTCCCATCCGAGCTCCCGTAGCTTCTGACGAGTCATCAATGAAGTGTTTTTGTTAACGTACAATAATGTATTGGAATAATGTACTAAATTATTGTAATTAATACCTATCTAAGAAATTTGAATACTACATCGTCGTAATACTGGTCGTTATGATATTATTTTAGATGCCTATGTTGTGTTTTTCTCATTGAATAAGTGAACTGTATACTTTGTTTTAGTTCTTTATTTAAATGAATAACTGTTTACAATAGGAAAACTGATGAATTAATCAATATTAGACAAATAGGCATGCTCTCGTCGGCGGTTGGCCGAAAGGTAAAAAAGGTGTCATGGCGGCCCCTTTACGGAAACCATGTCCACGTTCAGAAACTGAACACCAGCTGAATGTCCAGCATTGGGTTGAAGTAAATACTTAAGGAGTTGATAGGGCTGATAATACATAATAATATGACGCATTTGATGAAATGAACTAATAATATTGCAAATATAATTGCCATCTTTCCAATAACATCAGTTTTCAAAAGATAATCTTAAGAATTTAATCAAAAAACAGCACTATAGATCACGTATTAAATCCGTCAAAGCAAAGGAAGGCTTACAAAGGCTCGTTTTCGTGAAATAATTCACGGTGAGAAGCCTTCGAAATCAGTTAACAAATACCGATAGCTTTGATCGAGACTATTGTAGATTTTCAAAGGAAACGACGGTATTTTCCTCGGCCTATAGCTATTGATTTGTTTTTATAACAGGTAAGCTCTTGTTTATTTAAATACCTACTCATATTTATTATTCAAGTTTCTTTGTTAATGAAAATAGCTTCCCTGTCGCCGGGTAGGTATATTGCTTGCCTAGAACTATGTACCAAGTTTTAACTTGTCTCAAATACCTACCCAAAATGTGCCACTAGCTCTCGGGCCAATATGTCGTACGGTCTCCGCACAATACTTAAGAATCATTGAAATTATCACGAGGAAACTTATTTATTGGTAAAGGGTTAAGACCTTGACAATAAGACTAAGTGGATATGTTTCTTCTAGTTTCTATAAAGAGCCTCTGAATCACCCTGGCAAACCATTAGCAGGTAGAAATAGGTTCATAAGGCATTTTTAAAGGATGTTTCATTGCAGTGAACTCTCTTCGGAAGTCGTGGTGGCCGAGTGGTCGAAGCGCTTCCTTCCGAACGGGAGGTCGCGGATTCAAAACCGGCCGGCTTGTGCCTCTAAATCTAAATGTGAAAAAAGATTTATGTGCAATTTTTTGCAACACCACTGGCTAAAAACGGTGAAGGAAAACATCGTGAGGAAACCTGCATGTCGGAAAAGGATTCTAAAAATCCGCACTGGGCCAGCGTGGTGGACTTTGCCTAATCCCTCTTCTGAGGAGACCTGAGCCCAACAGTGGGCAGTAATGGGTTGGTACAGAACTCTCTTCAACTCTTAAACACTTTCGAGTTTATACGAAAACATTTTCTCATAATATCTACTATAGATGTTGATAGCTTTACGCCAACATTCTTGATTAACTTTAGCGTAGTTTAGTGACAAATATCGCCCAATAACTGTATACGAGGAGGCTATCAATCTCCAGTGGATAGCTTAATTGGATTCGCGGACCAGTGGCCGCGTCAAGGCCACGGGTCGAGAAAACGAAAAACAAACTGGAACATAACAATTTGCAAGTTCGGAAACGAAGCGGGAATCTATTGGTTTTTTGACAGTTTCAAACGCAGGTTTTATTGTGATACTATGTGTTTGTTTCGGTCAGGGTTAATAAAAAACAGCTGATCATAAAAAACAAAACATTAGTATTAAATCATTTATTACAAGTTTTTAAAAATCCTGGATATCATGCAGCTGTGCTAACTAAATTAATACAATTAAAACGAGCACAAACACGACAGGTTTGTCTTGCTTGTTAAACACAAGAGTTCCTGTGACCACCTTCCGAATCCATGATCAGATTAGTGCCCTTTTATCATATTAACGCTACACGATTTACATTTGCGTGCAAAATGTTAGCCAGCTCAATCGGACACCGGGAAGGTTGTCAAATTTAGCTTGTAAGATTCCACCGGAATTTACATAGGTACATCTAGTGCAAGTTGTATAAAGCTTAAAATAAAAGTGTTTTTTTTTTCAAATCATAATTTGTGCCTTTCTTTCTTTTTTCTTTTGTAAACCTGACATATTATATTTACATAGATATTTAAAATCTTTATTTAAACAACAGTATTCAAAGCTTTTCAAATAATAGCCAAGTTGTTTAAATAAGTAGGTTTCTTGTCGACAAATTCAAGAGGTTTTTTGTTATGCAAAACTTGTTTACCATTTACTGTTTACATAGATTTAAAATTCTTCAGTACCAAAGTATAAACCAACATTAATCAAAAAGTTTTCACGTGTAAATTACTCACATAAATTTTGCGTAAACAAAATTCTAAAATAGCAACACATCCCACACACGTATTTTAGGGCTTATAACAAAGTACTGTCATCAGAAAACCCATTAAGATCTCAGCGTTTTATTTATTTATATTATTTGATTTGTGTTTACCGGACAGAATCGACACGGTTCGAGGCATCGACCGCTAAGCTAATATATTCCTTTCAGAGCTCGGTACCATTGTGAGACAAACGTTTCGAAGCAAAAAGTCTTAGCAAAAAATAATTAAATCGTCCTCTAACTCGGTTTCAAGGTTGGAACTTTAACAGAAAACGAAATTATGTTTTCAGTGCAAAAGTTAGAACGTTATTTTCTATTGTTTTGGGAATTGAGAACTATAAAACTTAGTCTAAATAGGATCTCTAGTTTCGAACAAGGATTGTAGGGAACACAAAATTGTGTTAAAACTATTAACTTGGTTCTATTTTGTTGAAGGAGTACAATTTAATAATTTAACTTAGTTATTTGTTAATTGAAAAACGAAAACCTATTATTTTAAAACATTAACTACTTGACCAATTGAAAAATGTAGTGCAACTTTTTACATAAATGACAATGGCGCTCAATATAAATTGGTTCAAATTTCGAACACTAATTTCATTAAAATATATTAAATCATTTTTGACGCCAATTTTAAATTAAGAATGTACTTTTGTCATGCTGCCTTATTGAATCTTTGTATTCGAAATAAGCGTTAAATTTAAAATGAACTTTAATTGAAAATCCAATTTTACACATAAATTTGAAATTATTTGTTGCATCAAATATCTATTGTGAAGAATTGTTTAGATTTAAGAGGATAGAAGAGCAGTTCATTTTAAAATACTGACCTCGCAAACCTAGTCTTGATGCTTTTAAATCTATACTACATCTAGACAACTTGGCAATTGGAATAATTATTAAGTTACTTTGTATCATCTTTTCGATAAAAACTATAAAAGAATATTTTGATTGATTTATATTAATTTGTCGAATATTGAGCAAGCACAGGAGCTACTATTCCAAAAATGGAATTAAACATCAACTTGTGCACCCACTTATCTCAAAAATCCCATTGAGAAAGTCTAAAAGATTATATGGAAAACCTTTCGAATAAGGAGTTTATAATCTTAGTGTCTAATAATAGGTACTAAAGAGCTTACATTATTATGATATTTACCTCTTTTCATATAATTTATTCTCGAATCCACCCACTCGCTCCCCTTGTCAGTGTTTTACAAGCACTTTGACTTACGAGTATCTTTCTTCAAAGGATTTAAAAGAATTTGATTTAACTCGGCTGAGTAGTAGCTATACAGTATACTTATTTCACATGATCTTGTGATAACTTCACGTAATCAGGATTCACACAAGAAATAGAAAGAAAGTCCTTAAAAGGTAGGCCGTAGGTAGCGGCCCCGCAGTGTCCGCTGACATTGCAGAGGTCCATGAACAACGGTAACCGCATACGATCAGGTGGCCCGTTAGCTCGTCCGCCTACAAAGCAATAAAAAAAAAAAAAATACAATTTTTATGGACAAATGGACAATTTTTTTAAAAGATATATTTAAATTATTTTCTGGTACTTAGAAATCGACTACTTGGGAAAGTTTTGCCGCGGAAGGAATACATAATATGATCAAGTGCAACAGAGAAAGAGAGACAAAAAGAGTTGTCTAACCAACCAATCACGAAGAAGGGTTTACTTAGTAACCAGTCACGTACCTGAATTATCTGTTTCGTTCCTTCCATGGGAGACATCATGTCCCTCGCAGGGGGACACCGACGGGCCTTGGGGGCACCCCGCTACCCGGGCTTAATCTCTCCGCCGTTCTAGGCAGAGGTGTGATGTGGGTGTGGCGTTGAAAAGTTTTCCCTTCTTGGGGTTGCCCATGGATTGGAATTTTGCGCGTCCACGTGCCCTGGTCTGGATCTGCTGCAGTGTGGCTAGCTCCGGCCGAATCTTTGCCCATTCTGGGCAGTCTTCTGTTCCGAAGGCCACCGCAACGAAGAAGCGAAGACACAATGACTGAATATCATTATCGTTCCCTGCGTCCATCCAAAGAGACCCAAAATACGATTTCAGCACAACTTGCCCTTGCCAATATACGTGCCCATCACTGTAGTGTAGCTGTACCTATAAAATGAGAACTAAAGCTAAAATACAAGTTCTATACAGTTAGTGGATCTTGCCAATTTACATTTCGATTACTGTACTCTTCTAAAATAAAATTGCCAAGACGCAATGAGGCAACACCTACCAATAAGCGACAGACAGAAAATCTTCATTATGAAACATTATTTCACATTTTAAAACACAGATTTACAAATGAGGCAGTTTCAAATGTAACTTAAACATGAATCGTACTGATTTATAATGAATACCAAAAACCGATTCGGCAATCTAAAAAGTGGAATTATTACCGAGTTACGGTCGACGTCCTAAAAGGACCGTTTTTTGTCTTATCCAATGCTGGGCAGTTCATCAATGTATAGTTTCAAAAATCTCAATGGGTCTTTTTATTTAAATGACTTTTCGAAGAATATGTCCGACCAGCGTTTTTCGATGATTATGCCCTTCTATAAGAGGTTTTATGTTAGAGATAGAACCTCTTTTACTTTTGTTTCCCATAGAGTAAATGTAGGTTATAATCTGAGTAATGTCTCATAACTTCAACCAAACGGTGTCTAGAGCTTTTCTGGAAACTAATTGTAGTATCAAAACAAATGTATATTCTGATTTGTTACAACCTTTCTGTTCAATCCATATTGACCATACAAAACTTTTTATATTTCATTTGTATTCAAACTTTTTAGTTTTCGCGATGACTCTGTCTCGCGCTATGGAAAATTAAATTCAAATTCGATTCTACGTCAAATTTTACTTCTGTTTTAGCCATATAGGAGAGTAGTCATGTTTTATAATTTTATATTTTTTTCATTATTTCAATGAATTATAAAGTTTAACAAACAATACCTCTTTTCTTTATTGGATCCTATAGCATCCAACACTTTCAATTAGTAGTTAGAAGTTTTGTAAATTAAGTGAATTCCTTAAAATATAGTCTTAATTAGGCGTCAATTTATTGAAGTACTGGCGCTGACATCCTGTCCTATACTCCGAAAGTAAAGTATATAGCAAAAGGCAACCCTAATATAAATTGGCGTTCATCAGTCATCGGCCCCGGCTTCCGGTTACGTTCCTTGGTTCAATGGCTCCATAGATATCCCAGCAAACGACCTTCGCAGCATTTAGCGCATTCCAAATCAAAGAAACACACTAAACGTCGATTGACCACTTTCAGTTTTATTGCCGCTTCAAAATTACGAGTATTATGTATAGGCTAACAAAGCACGCAATGTAGTTAGGTCATTGTGGATAAAATTGCTTTGTGTTACTCTAGTGGTACTCGTTAGACATACGGGTATACCCATGCGTGATCTGGAGGCGGTCCAATTTTTTTTTGCGCCATTCTGGTTTCACTAGACTGCTATTAGCCTTTAATTTTATCGACACAATTTAATTGAGATTTTACGGACGTTTTGTTTTTTTGTGATAAAATTTGAATCATAAATATTTGTTTTGAACCCGCGCGTGTCATATCGTAACATCATAAATTAAACGAACTCGGATAATCTTGTTATGTTTTTGTGTTTTATTTTTGGTAATAAATTCGCAATATCGCAGACATGCTCTTTTGTATGTGACACAGAATTTTAAACTTATTCAGACACTCGCGGTTTCCTATAATACTTTCATGCATTTTCAACGGGTTCTTGTTTATTATCGAGTATGTGGAATCCAGTGCTAAACACAACAGTCACTAAGGGTTCATGCTCAGAGAGTCTTGTAGATACAGTGAGTGCTGCTCTTAAATCGACTCGCAGTATCCAGTCTTCTCGTGATCATGACGTTTGCAACAACGTTGAAATATCGAGACAACTCAATTTATTAAATATCGTGGTTAGAACTCGTTGAAAATGCATGACACAGAATTTTGTCTATAATATCAGAATTCTGAAAAGTATGAATGTTGATCCGGTTTAGGAATTTGTACTATTTCGAATTGAAAATGTTCAATTTAGCGGATGACATTACTTGAAAAAGTCATATTTTTACTGCCATGTTAGCGACGAACAAGCGGATAAACTGATTGTAATTGATTACTGTTGCTCATGGACTACTACAATGTCAGGGAACATTATGGACCACTACCTACGATGGAACTGAAAGGACTCTCTGCTAACCGTGTTTGAAGAGACTACAGGAACAATGTCACAATAAGCAACAGCGATAATACAAAAAAAATGTTTCAAAAATATGAAAATTAATTCCTAATTTCAGTATGTTCCCACTTAAAATGAGTTAAGACTAAATTACTTCCAGCGCAATTGCAAATTTAAATTATTCTTCAAAGTTGATAAATCTCTTGGCCACTCCAATTGGCGTTCCTCCAGGTTACCAAGGAAGTTGTAATAACCGTAACAGCTCCCAAACTCACTACTAATTTACACGAATAAATTATTTTTTATGACGACGTTGATCGCAGACGCCGATCATTGGTTTGACATTCAGATGGTCTGACTCTCATTGCAACGTATCAACTTGACGGTTGCAGATCCTCGATAAACGTACAAGCCAATTTCATCTCAAATTTCATAGTGGTACGGTCAAATATCACTCGTCTCGGCGGATTGCATTCGATAACCGAGCTTGTTCGTAATGACCGTGCAATTCGCAGTCAAGGGCACCGGTACGAATTCGTTTTGATCTGTTGACCGAATCTTATTTGACTTATACTCTATTGTTGGTAGAGGTTATATGAATTCGTGGTTTGAGCGGTCGGATTCATTGTTTCTGTGTATTATTCGTTTTGCAATCAGAGAGCCGTGTCGGGATTGTGTGAACGTTAATTAACTTAACTACTTTGCGGGGAGAATATGAATTTAAAGTCCCTTTGAATAAACTACAAAGCAAAATAATTGTATCTCATTTTCGAAACTGTTTATAACGTGATTTTTAATTTTATTTTGCTAAAATATTTTGTTAAACATTGCTTTGAAGATCAAAATATTACATTAAATTAGATTAAGTTAATAAAAACCCTTTTTCATTGCGTTAATTATAGAGCTTAATTTTTTTACACTTAAAGATGACCGTACGATTTCTAAGAGTTATAAAACAAAATACATAGTTACATACATACATAATATGTGTGCAAATTACATGCCTTTTAGAAACTGTGTTTGTTTTATAAAATTCTCAATTTTAATCCATTATTTTCTTTTGTTTCAGGTCTAAGTCGCCGTAGCCACTGCCATTAATATGTAGATATATAGATTAAGTCGAAGTTGTTTTAAGCCGAGAGTGTTCATATATTTTATTAAGTAGTTATAGTTAGTTATAAAAGTGGAGAATCTAACGGCAGCCAAGAGAAATGCCGGGTTCACCCCGGTCACGGACAGGTAAGAAAATTAAATAATATTCTCATTCATTAACATGTAGGTGATGGCACTATGTTGACTATCATGAAATTTTAACTTTTGCCCTGGTATAGTAGAGATTTATAAACAACGGTAACCGGTCAGCAGGGGTGTGAACTCATTTACGTCCTGTAAAAAAAACTATTTGATCCGATCATAAAACATACTATGAGTTATTTTAATAGAAGATAGCTTACGTTATTTTGAAGAAAGATCAATAATTGATCAATCTTACTACTGTAGTTTTTTATTATTGAATAAAACTAGCTTTAATTGTGATATCTAATTGTACATAGACAAAAAGCCTCTAAGTCCATTGTAAATTTAAACTTCTATGTGGGAGTCTTACAGCAAATTAGCAATCTTGTAAGTGCAGTGTTAACATGAAACTAGTATTTTAATTAAGGAAACTCCGATGGTCGCTCTTCGGGTGTGATTAATTAGCATTCGCTCACGTATTCTGGTTATCTCGACTCATTATCTAACCAAAGGCACGACTTTAATGACAAAAAACAATGTTTTGTTTTAAGAAATTATTTTGTTGATTTATTTGTTTTGGTAAAGAAAACCGCCTTTGAAATGGGCTGTACGAAGGTATTAACAAAAAATACGTATTTTAAACTATTCCATTGTAATAAGATTTATTATGTAATTCACGTTGAAATACACGTGCTAAACTTAAAGTTCGTTGAACTGTATTTGCAAATTTTCATATACCGTCTATTTCATTATTTTTTACTAAAGCACACACAAAAGTTCTCACATTAAGGAAACATTAACACTTTAACAGCTTGATTTAAAGTAATTAATAGCCAACTTAAACGACTGGGTTTTAGAAACAAACAAAAAAAAGTGCTCTAAAATTATAATTTAAGATCTTCCTCGATTTGGTACTTTTAAAAAGTGCTTCATAATGCTTCAAATTTACTGTTTTTAGACCTCACAAAAATATGGTTATTAATTGCACAATGTCAACTACGCATATTTCAAAATCATTATATATCAACCTTCCCTGCCTCTTGTCATTTAGTCTTTAGAAAAAAAAATCTAACAACATATGTATGAGAACGCACACGCATTTATTTGTAAAATGATAGTAATCTTTGCTAACTTCATTTTACGTTGGTGGGCGTAATCGTATATTTTTTCTGCTATTTTTATTACACTTTACATAATTCTATAATTACTGGTATCTCGTACGAGATAAAATCTAATAAACGACTTGCTGAGTTTTATATCTATGTTAAGTAATCACTAGTATAAAAAATAAGTCATTGACATTAAGGTTTTCTTCGATGTAATGCTTAATCAAATTAGATTTTTTACAACAAAAACTACTTCTAACCTGACTGATTCTGAATTTCTTCCTTAATATGTAGTTTTAGAACTACTCTAGTATCTGGACTAATATAACATTCTGGATAGATAACAGAGAAGAATATAAACTTATTTCAGTTCGGTATTTCAGTCCCAATGGACGCGTCCTCTTTAGTTTTGTTTACAGAATTCGTTAACTTTGTAGACTTTTTTATTATCATTTATTCTGACCCACACAAAATTTAAAATACTGGTTAAACCCAAGTGCCATCAATAGTCTCTACCTGAAGTAGTTACTGTGTGTGGCTAACTCTTTACCATTTCAGCCTAAATTCGTTTGGCTTAACTATAGATTTTTTTTGGGTGAACCTCATTTTCTTGTTATTTAATATACGTTCCATTATTACGATCTCAATTTAATATTCAAGTAAACAAGACAAGATCTCAAGTGTCTGTCGTTTTGACAATGGCGGGACAAATATGAATAATGATTAGTACAAAATGAGTTAATAACAAAACTGGCCAGTCATTACGAGGGTTCTTGAACAAATAACAATACAATGTCGTGATGTTTGTTGTACTGGGTATTGTAATTATACTCTCAATCACTTTTATACTGAGCTTAAAGACTGTGAGAACCGAGAATACTAAAAATAATCCAGTGTGGTAGTTAGATAACCTAACTAAGTTTGATATGAAAAAAGTCAAAATTTAAAGTTGGGCATTTTTGAAGTAGCAACCAGCCTTTGATAGAAAACGATGATTTTCTGCCTTATTGAGTTTCACACAGCTCCGTAGAATAATGTAATATAAACTAATCCAAATATATATTTCTGAACTGAATAATTCTAATAATCGGTAGGTAAAACTGTTTATCTTCAAAGCGATTTTCCAAACATTACTAACTTTTATCATAAGACTTTCATGCATTTTCAACGGGTTCTTACCACGATATTTAATTAAATGAGTTGTCTCGATATTTCAACGTCGTTGCAAACGTCATGATCACGAGAAGACTGGATACTGCGGGTCGATTTAAGAGCAAACAAATCTGTCTACCCTCTTTCTCGTTCGCTTTTGGGTAGTACCACTGGAACTCGAACTTACATCACGACACACCACACTCACTCAATTAATTAAATATCGTGGTAAAAACCCGTTGAAAATGCATGAAAATATTATAGAAAACCGCGAGTGTCTGAATAAGTTTTATCATAAGCACAATATATAGAAAAAATACTTAATAATTACACAGAATATAAACAAGGCTGTCATTTAAGAAAGCAATAACATTACAAATACGGGTGCTCAGTGCATCAATGTCATTATTTTTGTTTGTATATAGTTAAAAAGGATATTAAATCATGCGGGCGAGTGTCAACATTTTACCCTTTCTATCATAAAGCATTCATGAGATACAATTTTAAAAGTTAGGTTATAATTAAGAGGTTACTTAACATTACATTAAAAATAAGACAAATAGAGTTCTCCATTTTGTAGAATATGCTTTTACCAATCTAATATATATTATAAAGGCGAAAGTTTGTAAGTATGGATGTATGGATGTGTGGATGTTTGTTACTCTTTCACGTAAAAACTACTGAATGGATTTGAATGAAACTTTACCACAATATAGCTTATACATCAGAATAACACTATAGGCTACAATTTTTGAACCCCTTTGTAACGCAGACGAAGTTGCGAGGGTCATCTAGTGTTATAATAAAGTAGACATAAAATAATTATATGGATTAGTTCTTCTAGAATTTAATTTTCTATAACTTAGTAATAATACATTTTTTTACGTATTAAACATCTGCACATTCCTCAATATTCTTCCAAATAAGTAGCAGAAAAAAGTCATCCAGTTTTCCAGTCGCATGACTAGGTATCAGTTATGTAGAAAATTCCATAAAAACATCATACAATTTTAAACAACAAACAGAAAAAACTAGAATACCGCGACCTTCTGTCCGCGTTCTGACGTAAAAATGGGAAGAAAATCGTGTCGAGGTCAAACGAGAACAAACATTTTAAATTTACAATGTCCCACATATAATCGACAACGACTATTTATTCAGTATATTAGTACACCGAGTTTTCAATCGCAAGATTTAGAAAACTTAAAAAAACATTTTTAACAGGCATATAATATGTCTCTTTTGAATAGTAAAAAGATATGACGGCGTAAATAGTGTGTTGAGGTGTAATGACGTTGTAATTAGTCGATCTTCGTTTTGTTTTGTCAGGAATGACGTCACAATGTTCACTTGAACACTTGATGATCAATACTTTTGAATAAAAACTTCAAAATAACGAGTTTTAACAGTTTATTACTTTTACATCAAGAGGTCCGTTCGCCTCGACAATTCAGACACGAATAAATAATAACAACGGTCAGCGCCTGTATTTATAGCAAGTCTCCACTTCCAACTACCCGCACGGTGAATAGGTTGGTTTCCCTTGTTATCACCCCGTCAGATACAACAAAATACAAAGTCTTTAACAGCTGTACTCTCTACTAGCAATTGTAACTAGGACAGGCTCAGCAACAAACGGCAAAATAATGTCCTCCGTCACACAAACGAAACTGACCCAATGCTACCAATACAAAAAAATGTTGTAAGTAATTATAAATAGATGACTTTTGCTTAAAACAATTTCATCGACTATACAAAATAATCGTACTTTTGTAAACAATAAGAAATATCAAAAAGTGAAAGATATTTATTGCTACACGAGTCTGAATGCTTACAATTCAGGACGTCTGACAAAATTGAAAAATCACGCGATGAAAAACAAGCTCCATAATATTTTGACCTGAATTGTTCCTAGGTAATAAATTACCTATGTCAAGAAATTTAAGTATGCAAAATATTATTGTGGCTAGGTAGCTTTCTGAATTCATTCATTTCTTTTTAGTGATCGATAAAAGATGCTCGGTCCGATTTTGATATAAATCCCCATGGAAACCTTTTGAAGTTTTAGTCTTTCTTAATCCAAAGATATTCAATATTTTGACATAATTTTATGACATTGCATTACAATATTACGGCGTCAACTATTTATATGCTTAGGATGGCCTTGCTTTCCTCTTCCATTCCTTCCCTTTAACCAGCGGCGTAGTGAATTTCGTTGTATTTGTCTCAATCCATTACTGGCAAGCTCGGGTCTATTGAACGAAGGGATCATGCATAGTACCACACTTGCCCAATACACTACGGAGAAGGAGACTTCACTAATCTTATTTGTATGTTATTTAATCCTTCTTTTGCAGGTTTCCTTACGATGTTTTCCTTCAGTGGCTTTGTGACAGGTTTTTTATGTAGCTCAAATACTGACAAAATTCATGTTCGACCATTTCTTGTGCTTAATTGCTATAAACATTAACCAAAGGTATTAAAACTTAATTGAATATTTATTTTTATTACCACAGAAGGTGGACGAACTTAAGACAGATTTGAAGTAGGTATTTTATTTGTTTCTATGTCTTAAACAGAAGCATTTTATGTTACTTACGAGTCGTACTTATGTTATTATTCCGTACAGCCTTTTTCTAGGAGCACCAATGTTTCATTACAATCAAGATTTAAGCATTGGCAACTACTAATTATGCAATTCTTCAATTGGCCTGCACTCAAAACAAAAAACTTGAGAGGTGTCAAGGGACACCCCATTAGTGAGGGAATTGTAATAAAATATTTTGATCACAGCCCCAGCAAAAAAACTCGCTTACTTTGCTATAATCCAGATAAGATAGCGTTCATTTCAATACTATTAAACATATTCATTAAACATAGCCACATGTGGAAAGATTGTTCACACGCAGCAGGATGTAGCAGTAATTTACATATGAATAAAGTGTTTCAAGTAAATTTACTATGTTATGAATAGCACGTATGTTTTGTACGACGCTGTGTATGTCATTTATTTATTACTTTTGACTTGCAGGTATATTTTAGCTCTGATATCTGAATTGGTTGTATTATCTAATTATTATGAAGAGGTATCGATCGGAGATAAGCCTACTCATATAACTTTGAGTTTTAAAGCATTATTCAGTCACCAACCTCTTCGACAAGAGTAGGTTTTGAGAGAGAGGTCTTTAAGTTTTGACCATCTTAGGCTCATGATTACAAACTTTCTTTAGAAGGCAAATAATAAAGTAAATTCATCATCAGCCTATAGACGTCCGATAAAGTAAATAAAAGTAAGTTATAGTTAATAAAGTAAACACAAAGTCTGTTAGAAATTTTGTCAACACAAAAAAAATCATCAATGCGTTTCCAAGATTTTCAGCGAAATTACGACCAAATTCTAAGCCTCAGAACTCAGGGTCACTGACCAACTTTGTGCACATTTATAAAAGCTATAATCGCGTTTACCAAATGTGGTACTTAATCAAAAAAATGACAACATACATTCCGCTCCGTACAACGAGGAGTCAATAGGAAAGCATTCTTCATCACTGCGTCCTTTCCCTCCTATTGTTATCTTCGAATATATTGCTCTTTTGTACAGAACTACGTATTTTCCTCATACGCTAGTTCCAACAACTGGTTGAACTAAAGCGCTTTATGAACTATCTCATATTAGACCGGTTAAGTTCATTGGAACATGTGAACTATTCTATGAAATTATTTTAATTGCAGAATGCTTCTTAATGTGTAAATCAACCCAATAGGTAATGTTGGTTGCGCTATTTTTTTGCCATGTAGGCAAAAGAGTCAACAGGTCACTCTATTGTAAGTAGTTACTGTCGCATATAGACTATTGCAATGTTAGAGGACACTGCGGAGACTCTACCTACGTCCTACTATTGAAAACTCTTCAATCCTCGTTAGAAGACTGATGAGTCATAGCTTTGATCCAAAGAAAAACTTAAATGGAAGATCTATGTTAGAATATAAATATACATATGTGTGCACCTACTAAATCTACAAAACAATCCACTTGCATTCATTCATATTAATCACGCATTCGATCGCAAAATTGAAATAACCGTGTCGGTACGCGGCATCAAATCGCGTGCTTCAAATTAGTGTTACATAATCATGGACCGTTCATCAACATTGCCAACGTTATCAAACGCTTCCCGGGACGGCTGACCTTTGTTCAACGTTCGGGAACTAGGTCGTCGGCTTCTGACCTTTTTGTTGCAACTGTACGAATAGATGCGACCGATGAACGATACGCGACTTATTTCGGGACCGGTTCGCGATATGCTAAGATATTTACCAACATTTGGGTCATGAATCATGATACGCGTATAATTAGCGTGAAACAAGGTTTTTGGATGATAAACGAATGTCTGGACTGTATCGCGTTACGATGGCCTTACAGCTTTAAAGTGATTCGCGACAGTAATGAGAATTAATTTGTACAACAATGTTTATTTAATGAATTATTTTAGAGACTGAATCAAATTAAGCATCTTAGTCATTACACATAAATATAACCACAAATATTTACTAGATTCAATAAACATTTCCAAATTGTTCTCAATGCCATCGGTGACAGAAATCTAGCATATTCCAACTACCTTAACTTTTAGGTTTTTGACGTAAATAAGTCACCAATTCATCCAATACTATTGTTTAATTATATACTAATAATTAATTTATAGTTATCAGTTATGCGAAACAGAATATATGGATGGGCGTGAGTTGACCTACTTCTCATGACCTGACCTCACGTAGCCTTGTACCTTCACGACTCCATCACCATTTGACATAGTTTCAGAATTAAGACATCATAGTTTAATAGAGTAGTGGTCGTCGAAGGGACTGTCCCTGTGACAAGTCACGGGTTCGAAATAACCGGCCCAAAAAAAAAAATATCTTAACTAGGTGACCCGCGCAACTTCGTCTGCGTTACAAAGGGGTTCAAAAATTGTAGCCTATGTGTTATTCTGATGTATAAGCTATATTGTGGTAAAGTTTCATTCAAATCCATTCAGTAGTTTTGACGTGAAAGAGTAACAAACATACCTACATCCATACATCCATACTTACAAACTTTCGCCTTTATAATATATAATTAGATTTGTTTTCACTCTTACAACTCTACTAATTTTAAAGCCATTTAAAGATAATTCTAATAAATTATGAAGTATCAAACCGGTTAGGCTAGCGTGATAATAGTACTAACTTTAATTGATCCCTCTAGGGTTAGTAGGGTGGGGTAAACTCCAGTTTAGTTATTTGTATAATAATAGGTTGGATAGGTATTATAATGGTAGCTTATGTAATCCAAATCTACCAATTCAATTTTCAAATCTAATCCAATAACTAATCTATTAGGTTGATTGGAATCGATTCCAGCCTTACAATCGAGTTGTGGAAATTGTAAACGGGACAATGTCTTTTTCAAAAACTTGGTAACAATTTCGATATTGTTTTATGTGAAGTGATGCTTATCTTTTTATCTGATGTAAGAATGGCTTCTTCAACTTTTGTTGTTATGGTGAACGGACAAGGTTCAGGCTTCTCTAGTAAGTGATGTTTAATAATATTAACATACTTAAACCGTTGTTGAATGGCATTTAAAGTTCCACTGAGACGAGATCCATGTAATAGAAGAGAAATAAAAAATATTTAGTTTTAGTGCGGTTCAACTACCACATACCCCGCCCGCGTCCTCCAACTGAAAAAAAAAACGAATTCCATTCAGCAAGCAAACGCTTAAAAATACAAATTGTAAAGTTAGCTCATTTTCTTGAAGCAACTTTACGTCTCCATATTTCGCCTTTGAATATAAAGTGAGCGTCGTAAAATTGTGTATTCATAGCGAAGACACATATCAAAGTATTGGGAAACCGTCGCAGTATCAAATTACTGTTCCTTACATGTACCGTAAAATTGAAGTGACGTGTCTACGATCACACGTGCAAACTAGATTAACTGAAACCAACATGGTCGATGATAAAACGGAGTAATGGAGTAATCAGTACTGTACTGTAACAACCCATTACTACCCACTGCTGAGCTCAGGTCTCCTCCGAAGAGGGATTAGGCATAGTCCACCACGCTTGCCTAATGCGGATTGGGGACTTCACATATCTTCAAAGGATTTTTAGAACCTTTTCCGATATGCAGGTTTCCTCACGATGTTTTCCTTCACCGTTTATAGGTGTAACCAGTATGACAGTCAAAATAGTTATAGTGTGAGCAGCTTAGAGAAGATAAGGAGAAGTTGGTCGTCTGCTTAACATCCATTCGAAAGTGCATTCAATATAAAACATCCTTCAGGCAAAATAGATGAGTCGATAAGATTCTTGTTTATCAACTCCCAATCCCAATTAAATTTTTTTTTCCGTTTTATGCACCTATCTAATTTAATTAAATACAAGTAAACGATAGAAATATTTATTTTGAGTTTTTCAAATCTGAACCTCTAAAACAACAGGTATAAGTTACAAAAGCATTCCACCTAAAGAAACTTTCGTTAAAAAATAAACCTGAAATAATGTTACCATACTGTTCATTCCTTATGTTGTGTTTTCGTCAAGTTGAATCGTAATTTTCCGAGCACTGAACACAGAGATACTGTTTAATTTCCATTTATTTCGGTTACTTAATTACAGCTTATGGCGTTAAGTAAAACATACGCTTATGTTGTGACGTAATAATTATGTACTTATTCTCTGCGGTTGTTGGAAATAAGCTTATTTTAAGGAATATATGTATTTAGTTTGGTACATGCTATTAATGTTATACAGTTTTAGTAAATGTAATGAAAATAAGTCGTTTTCTCGATATTTACTGTAATAAATGTGAGTTAGAAATATAATCAAAATACATTATTACTAAACGGGTTCTTACCACGATTATTTTTAATTGAGCGGTCCCGATATTTCAGCACTGTTTCAAGCGCCATGATCACGGGAAGACTGAGGAACTGCAATTAAAAATAATCGTGGTAAGAACCCGTTTAGTAATAGTGTGAGTGATGTAGATAACCGCGAGTGTTTAAAGAAATTTATAATCAAAATAGTTTATCTGTTTCCTTTTTGTAAAACTTTGCTTTTCGTAAAGTGAGTCAGAAAGGGGAAATGGCAAAAACTGTATTAAGGGTACATTTTTCATTATGACTGCGCTAAAGGAAAACTTCGAGATAGAAAATTGATATTCAGAAAGAGTACTTTTAAATCTAGAACATTACCTATTTACCGAGCTTCTGGGTTTTATATCATGCAAAACCTCTAAATAATGTAGCAACTTCTTCATGTTTTTAAATTATAATACTACATGTTATAAGAATTAAAGATACTTAAACGCATACCCGAAAGCATCATTTATTTGATTAACCTCAAAACTTGCTAATTTTTAGTTCAATATTTTTCGTATATCTCCATATATTACTTCGTAGGCTAAAATAATATTTGTAAGGCCGCTGTAGTTAAACAATTCTTAGAATACCTAACTTGAATGTGAACCAAATTTTGTAGTTTATTTTTGGTATACATTTAGTACATGAAGTCATTATGAAATGATTGTACACTGTTTATATAATTTGCTAATACTTTCTTGCTTGTCAATAGTTTTTGTGCTGGAAGTACATAATTTCAGCAATAGTTATTAAGTTATGATTATGTCATTCCTCCTTGATCATATAAACTTTTAGTGGAAAGATAGATTGCCTATTTTTTTCAGTTCTGTTAATTTGCTTACCGTGAAAAAAAACCTTCATATTTATTCTAGTGCTTATAGGTAATTTTACCTACAAACCATTCAACTAAAACTAGACTCGACTGAACGCGCAAAATTCTCCACGAATCCTTTTGAAATCGATCCTACTAAGAAATATCGAAATATAATTCGACAATTTTCCTTTTTAGCTACGAACATAATATCCACTTTTTTCACACATCGACGAAGACTCACATCAAAGGCTTTATTTGATGTAACATTTCACGTACGAGGGTCGTTGACCGCGACCTTGAATACATATTAAAGATGCTAATTTAAATGTGTTTTGTGTTTAAAGCTGTCTGGGTATATATAGTTTATGTAGGTAATACAAAGTATGGGAGAGAGAATACATTACTTACACAATTACCAGACGGGTTCTTACCACAATTTGTTTAAAATCTAAAATAACCTACTCGCAGTACTCAGTCTTCCTGTGATCATGGCGCTTGCAATAGTGCGGAAATATCGGGATCGCTCATTAAATAAAATAAATTGTGTAAGTGATGTAGATAACTGCGAGAAAATAAAAAAAAATATTAGAGAATATATTGTTGCTCTTATTGCATTTGAAAACTAATATAAATAATACTTTTTATCACGAATCAACATGCCATATAATGCTAGGTTTCTTACTGACATTGTTTTTTAGCGAACTACTACCCTATGCTCTCCGCAATGTTCCTATAGATCTCCATAATCTTGAACATAGTGAAGTTGTTCCTACTGTATGAACCTCTTTTGTTTCCCATTTCTTTTGAAATTCAACTCAACTTCATGATTATCGTGACTGAGTGACATTAGAAAACTTTTCATGTAAATAAGTAATCCAATCTACAACAATCAAATCCAATTTACCACGGCCAGTACAATAGTAACTATAAAAGGGATTAAAAACAAAAGAAAAATTGCTTCTCATCCATTTGCAATAATAACTACATAATTAAAATCGGTGACCTTTTTCAGAAAGTATAAAGCCACAGATTAATTATACAAAAATAAAGCATACAAAACGTTTTTAAGCACTCACTTCTACACATCTCACAGGTCCGAAATATCATAATATTCAAAAACGTGCGTGCGATTGTCTAATGTTTCAGATCAAGTATGCACTATGCATAAATGGAATCAACAGCACAGTGGGATTTTATGACCATGTTGCAAGGATAAATTTAATACTTTCATGCATTTTTAACGGGTTATTACCACGATATTTAATTTACTTCGAGTTAGTTAGTTCGAGTTCCAGTGGTACGACCCAAAAGCGAACGAAAAAGAGGGTAGACAGATTTGTTTGCTCTTAAATCGACCCGCAGTATCCAGTCTTCTCGTGATCATGACGTTTACAACAACGTTGAAATATCGAGATAACTCAATTAATTAAATATTGTGGTAAGAACCCGTTGAAAATGCATGAAAGTATTATAGAAAACCGCGAGTGTCTGAATAAGTTTATAAGGATAAATTTTTCAAAGAGTGTTGGATAGGTAGGTAGGTGGTAGGTGCTTTCATACACAAGTTTTTCTATAATAAATTATTCTGTGCCCGTAGTATTATGTCAGTTTTATCCGTTACATTGTGACATTCATGGATGATCGCGCCTGTCGCCCCCACAGGCAAATCCCTTGGACATGCCTGTGATAGGCTAGGGCTGTCACTAAACTTACGTTTCTATAAAGTAAATAGTATTACCAAAATGTTCACAGCTGTAATTAACCGAAATCTGAAGTTAACCTTGAAGTAGCAACAGGGAAATATAAATTCAGACAAATCACAAAAAACATAATCAACGGGTATTTGCCCACCTCTCTTTACCGCCACTGATACTCCTGTATAGCCGGGTGACTACCATAATGGCTCTGAGCAGTGACTCCGAGGGAAAGCGAACTTGCCTGGCCCCGCAACAAATTTAATCAGAAGATGATAGAAGGAGTTTTTTTTTTATTTAGTTGGAGGAAATCACCGGATCCCCGCGGGGTATGTGGGAGTTGAACCGCACTAAAACCTCCAACCGCTCACACTCAGCGTCCGAATCCCGGATGAGGCCAGAACCCAGCACGGGGTTATGAAGGAAGGCGCGACGCGTTACGCCCAAGGCACTCTTTCCCGTCGCGCCGCTCCTGATAGAAGGAGTAAGAGACATAAGCCAAAAATCAAACTTGACAAAATGAACCAAGTTTTCGGATAGCGCTAATAGCAAACAGTCTATTACCAACTAACCAATTATTGACACAAACAAAAACGGTTGTTACCAAGCTGACAATTATGAGTAACTTCTTTAAATTTTTCTTTCAAAATTGTAGGAAGATACTGATCGCAGCATTGAAGACATTCCAAAGCACGCACTTTGGAACGATCTTTCTTCAGCATTTGTGGTTTGTAAACTATTAATAATAATGTAAACGGTTCCTAAAAGTTTACTCTAAAAATACCAACAGTAAAAATCATTTAAAAGTGATAATCGCAATTTAAAATCAAGATTTCAGTTCAACAGTTCAATTTGAGACAACCCTATAATTGGGATATCCGCTATGATTCGACACAGCCATCGAATTGGTTTTCGGTTCTATTATTGATACATAAGAGGGTTTTGGGACATATACATACATTACATACACTTACGTTATGTCATTGACATTACAAATATTTAAGTTGATACTAAATCGATCTTTGAACATCGAAAGATCTGAAAAACTATAAAACTACCTTACGCAATATTTACAAAATCTTCTTTTCCATCTTTTATTTTTTTTCACGTCTTATTTCGTTATTAAACGTTAAATAATTATGATAAAAGTACGATTGAACAAAAAATATTAAAAAAAATTCACAATATACCGCTTACAGACAGTCGTAAAAGTAAAAACTAGCATGACTAACTTCGTTTTCCTACTGGTAAAGTTAGAAGTCAAAAATCGGACATTAAACTCAAGGAACGATATGATTTAGCAAAGTGACATTGAGTGATGTCATTTCAAGTGCAAAGTCTGTTACTAACTCAGTTACTGTACTCTATTGAATCAGTTTTGAGTCATTGCTCATTTACTAACTTACTAAAAATACGATATTTTTACGTGTTATTTTAATACCTTAAGTTCCTTACGGGGTGAAGGAAACCTCAGATATTGTTGATGGTATATTTATCCTAAAAGATATTTTTTTCAATAAGCATTATAAATAGATATAACGAATGTTCACATTCACATTCGCGAGTATTCGCATGTTTTTGAATGCTCTAATTCGCATTAAACCTCGTGAATGTTATGATAATTGTTGCATGGATATTTCCTGGATTTAAAAGAGACTGGCGATGGATGGATGGAAGAAGGGATGGACCCAATATAAAGGCTTTTTCCTGTCATTTAAAATAAGCCTACACTCTACAATCTTCCACATTCCCACTGTCGCAATGTTGAACATTAATATTCGCGTTCGCGCCCAAAAAAGGAAATGCTATTTCAAGATTACTCATTTCAATTCTAAAACTACCCAAGCAATTAATACATAATACTGTATTAATAGTATTGATAAGTTTGTAACACGCCTATCGAAAGGTGCAAATTGATTTAAATTGGTTTAATTAAAATTATTTTTGAATACACTTTGATAAACAGCAATTTAAACTATTCTTCGGTTATCAGATGAGTGAAGGCCGTTTTTCACGACTCTCTAGTAACAGAGTATTATGTAAAAACTAAACTTTTAAATTGGTATAGATAAGAATAAGACAGTTTCTTGTTTAAAATTTTTCTGTTCAAATATTTGCATTCACTTTTACTGTAGTTTTCTGGATGATTGAATTTGCATATTCTTCCGTCTTTCTGTTTGTTCCGTGCAATCTTTGCGACAAATATTTTCTCATTTTCGTATCATGATATCACTAAATATTCTTTTTATTACTATGAATTTTAATATACCTACATTTTATTAAACCGGGAAAAAGGTGCACAACTCGCATGTTTCAAAGCTTTTTTTTCTCTTTTATTTCAACAGAAACGCGGCAATTTAGATTTCAATCCACAATTGATGATCCGGTGACCCGTTGGCTCGTCTGCCTACATGGCCATAAAAAAAAAAATGGTAGAGTAATTTGATCGAATTAACCCATAAAATATGTACCTATACTCTTTTGTGCATGAAGTTTAAATATATAAAATACGTTTGCAAAACTGCAGTACTGGAAGTTTCGAGTAAATCAAATAGTTTCTGAAACACCAAGAATTAGGTTCACATCTCCACTGCGATCTATTTTAATTCAGAATTAACTACGTGGACAGCTCGCATACGAGACGGAATTACTAACCAAGTTCTTGGCTAACACGTGACTCACTGTTCTATTTCTTATTTACCAAGAATAAATTCAAAACTGCATCGGAATGAGTCATAGGTACGCTAAAATGATGTCCAGAGGTTGTTGACCTGATGATCTTGTGACTGCGTAGGGACTTGGATACAACTGTTTTGCATGCACTATGTTTACGATGCGAGCTTCTGTATTGTATTCAATTTTGATTTAAAGCGTGTGAGTAAAATTTATGTTTTCTTGCGTGTCTATTTTAGTTATGTCGGTGCGTTTAGGAAGTCGACAACGATTAATGTAACTACAATAACGCGTATTATTCTCTCGAAAGAAATAGACTAATACTTTTTTCCTTACAATACATAGGTAATTTTTAGGGTTGATTTAGTCATGTTTCCACGCAATTCTAGTATTTTATTCTAGCAAAACCATATCCAAGCTTGCCTTATACTTCGAAGTAAATGAAGCCGTCAACAGAACTATAGTCACATTTGCATACAAAGAATGGACAAGTCAGAGAAAATATACAACACTCATTGTCTACGTTTGGATAACTTATTAATTAATGAGAATGCGCTTCTATTAACACTACAAAAGTACCGACGGTGTCTGTTTATGTTTTTTTTCAGTAGCTAGCTGCTACACTCATTTGATTTATTTTGTTTTAAAAGTATTCTCTTTGTATCATAAATACTACATACATAATAAGTTACTATTTTAGGGAAAACTTTTAGTTGGGAAGATCGATAGAACTCCTAACTCAATTTTCGACGCCATTTTGTAATGAAAAGCACCTTTAAGTTTATTGCAAATTCTCCTTAAATAATATCCGATCTTAGTCAGAAATAGGATTAAAAGATTATTTCAAGTTCGAGAGCAGTAAAGCTTTCCATGATTTCTCAGACTTCGAAAAACTGAAGTTAGTTTTTTCTTCATTTCAATATCGCGAACTGGTTTTATCCATTTGAGTATAATTGAAAACGAATCAATAGGTTCTATTTTAACTTCAGTTTTTTATAAACCTTCCAACTCTCGAAAGACGTTATTAAACTAAGTTTGATATTAAATTTAATTATTGTTTTATAATAATTTTCTACAGTAGGTAGGTACTATAATAAAAAAAATTGAGAGGTGTCATGGGACACCCGAATAGAACGAAGTTCCTTTCGATTAAAAGATATCTTATAAAAAATATTTCCTTTCGTAACGCGCGATAAGGAACGTGTTTTAAAAGATTTTGATCACAGCGCTATCTAGCGATAATCATCTAAAACAAAAAAAGTGTCGTGACAACTTTTCGTAAGAAGTTTTTCCGTCTACCCCCCTTTCACAACGCGCGATAAGGAACTTCGTTCCAACAGATTTTTAATCCTACGGTTTACGAATGATAATATCGATTTACGATTACATATTAAAATCGATAACACCATTTTCCTTGTATTTTTTTCCTTTGCGTATTTCCTAATTATTTATTGTTGTTTTAGACTTTATGTCATTGAATAAGTACGTGAGGTAAATAAGAACTAATTTGAGTCACACGAACAACAACACTACAAATCACATTTGATGTGCAACAAATAATTTGTTGAATAACATTTTATATTGATTTGTAGGAGCCGTTGCAGTAAAACAAAGCTTTTTACTAAACTTGTGTATTATTTGGTATTTTACAGAACAATGTATGTGTTGTGTACGTATAGTATTACTACATGAAATACAAAGTAATCTGTGGGCACACGTGCACATGTAATCTGTGGCTCAGTGGCGTACTTTGGGAGAGGTCTATGTCCAGTAGTGGACGAATGTAGGTTGACGATGATATATAGTAATGCATGATAAAAGCATTGGTTTTTAAAAAAACTGTAAAGAACTGTAGTAGTATACAAAAAATACAAATATCTTGGAAATCCCGAGAAAAGTTTAAATAAGAAGTTACCTTCAATGTCTTAGTTCCAAATTCTTCCTTCCTTTACGACTTACCCATGTTTTAAAATCTTCAAGGCATGTCTGCATTCTAAGTCCTTACTTACACTTTGCATTTCTAGAACTTTCTCCATAACCAACTCTAGTTTATGTGATAAAACTTCAACGAACAACTCTTGGTGGTGCCATTAAAATGTAATCTTTAGAATTAGTTCACGCCACAAACTTTAATATCCAAGACGTTGAATTCTCTTTCGACGAAATGCTTTTTAAAGACTTAATTTAAATTCAATAGTTATTTATTTCTTTAAGGGTTTCTAGGTAATTAAGTAACTATAGCATTCTTGATGTTCAGTATATTATGATGATAAGCTCATTTTGCCATACCCCTAAATGCAAGTTTGCGAAATTCGCTTGAATACAAGTTGATCTTACAAGTATGAATGTTTCAACGAATTATCAGGCAAGTGGATCATGATTGAGTTGGTTTGATTGTACTCACTGGAATCAGCCCTTAACTTTGCCGCTGTTAGAGTATGTGAAATAGAGGGATCAGGCATAGTCTACCACGGTTACATAAGAATGACTATGTTTTTTAATTAATTTACAAACACTCGCGATAAGCTACATCACTAGCCGGGTTTTTACCACAATTTGTAATTGTATAATTTCGGTTGTCTCGACAATCCTATTTTCAATCATAACACACATGCTTCCTCGTTTTTACAAAAAAATAATGCTTTTGTCTTAAAATTATTTCGAAAAACGACAAGACCACAATCTTTAAACGGTTCTAGGTACATTCCGGAAAATGCCTTTGTAACAACTCAAACCTACATTTTAACCTGTCACTTACAATCCGTCACAGCCTCCAAAGTTCCACAACAGTTACCATTGTGGTCTTGTAATAAATAACGCGCTGTTCCACCCTCCGCTGACAGCTCTAAGTACACCCAATGAACTGAAGCATTTTACGAACCTTTACAATAGCGCTGCGCATTCCCTTGCCATATAATTCACAATAGTATAGGAGTAGTGAAAATTTTCGTCCATCGGATAACTGAAATTTTTGTGCGCAATTTTATCTGGGTACAGTTTTAGACTAAATTCTTGCCTTTTTTTTTCAGTTGTAGGAAATCACCGTATGTGATGTTGAACCGCACTAAAACCTCCAACCGCTCACACTCAGCGTCCGAACCCCGGCTGAGGCCAGAACCCAGCACGGGATTTGGAGGGACGGCGCGATGCGTTACGCATTCGACACTCTTTCCCGTCGCGCCGTCCCCGAATAGGTATGGGTGTGGTGCTTTATCTACATATTAATTATTAATTAAATCTTTAAATGGTTTTTTTCCAGTAAGTAAAGTTCTTCACAATGTTTTTTTTTTCGGGTTTTAGTTGGTGATAGTTGACTCAACTACTCTTAATTCTTTTACAATCCAGATTTACCTGTACCTAAGAGATCGAATGATTTCGGCTATCGACACGTAAATAGAGGAAATAGGAAAGTCGGCAAATAGTTCAAAATAATCTCCTCATTCGATTATCAGATGAGTGTATTATAGTCTACTCCGTCTCTTCGACTACAACGACTGCGTCTGCCAAGTAACTACAAAACCTTGGTAGCTTGTTCTACAAATTATTATTCCGCGAAAGATTTGTTTCAGCTTGTAAATCATGCTTTCAAAGTTATCCACTTGTGTATTAATTATCTAGAAGGGTTGTGGTTTGACTTGTTTTACGAAGACAAAATTTTCTAAACACAAAAGAATATAAAAGGTTGTCTTTCGTTAGGCTTAAAGTAGCTTCCGGTGTTTCTGTATCTAACTTTATCCTGTTTTGTCAAGGAAAATTTTGGAAACAACATCATCATCAGCCTATAGACATCCACTGTTGGACATAGGCCTCCCCCAAACCTCGCCACATCGACCGGTCCTGCGCCATCTGCATCCAGTGACCTCCCGCGATCTTGACCAGTTTTTCGGTCCTTCTTGTCGGGGGTCTACCAACGTTGCGCTTACCGGTTCGTGGCCGCCACTCCAGAACTTTTCGGCCCCATCGGCCATCTGTTCTTCGCACAATGTATATCTAAATATTTTTTTAGAAAACATAAATGTGTGAGCCTAATGAAAGTATACGGCATCCACTACTATCAGAATGTCGTGAATTTATATTCGAAAAACATACTCTCAATTGGCTTCACTCTGTTATTCAGCGTCATATTCCAGGTGTTTTAGTTCCATGTTTCCACTCCTATATTAAGAAACAAAATATAAATCCTCTTAGCAAAGAAAGTTCTATATTTTTACTACATTCAAAAATATTCAAAGGCAGTAAAGCCACTTTCATGACGTAAGCATCTTAAACGACGGGCCTACACTTACTTATAAAAGCTGATGTTCTAAACATATTTTTACAGTATTCTAGAAACTTTATAATTTGTTTATCTGATTCGAGATCCGAAGTTTAACCACAGCAGTCGACCGTGTAGTGTTTTAATGTTAATTTAAATAGTCTCTAGCGTTAGACATTCATTGTTTAATTATTCCAGTGTGCTTATTATGCATTAGAGATTAAAATCTTCGGTTGTAATATAAGTAAAATGATGAGTAAATAGTATAGTTTCTTTTGTATAACTTCAGACTTTATTATCACAAATAAAATAATAATATAAATGTCACTGTAGTTTGTGAATTGTGCTGTATGTAATTTATGATAGCCCTTTGAAAAATAATTAAAGAGTATTATTAAATGACAGAGTTTATTGTTTAACATACGCGTATACGGTCAAAACGTATTATTTTTATCCCGCGATCGTAATGGTCCCTCTTCTCTGCCAGGTACATTTGTTTTAGAAATACTACTTCATAATCATTACTTACAAAATTAATGAACATCTTTTAGTATCACCACCAATAATATATTCTTACATCATAAATCACATTGCAATATGTGACCGCGAAATTCATCTCAATATACGTTTCTCGTCAAAGAGGAATATATATTGCTGAAATACTATATTTCCTTTGTCCCAAACTGTAACAGTCTGAATCTGACTTCTGCTCAATATAACATAACATGTAGAACGCTTTCATCTGCACCACACTGCTCCGTAGTTTGCATGGAGACAGGAATACGCTATGAATACATTATATTATAGTTGATGCAATCCTGCTTCGTCTGTCGTATCCGTTTATTTAAACTCTACATAATAATATTGTGTCTGTATTGCAATAGTGAAGTGTGTCGATGTAATCAATTGATGTCTAAACAAAGGAAATTAGAAGTATGTTTCTAATATTATGTCAATGAGAAAATGAAAGAATAGTGAATAGGGTTTTAGGACTAAAATAGAAGTTGTTAGAAATGGTTTCATTGGTTAAGAATCTTTTAGGTATCAGTCCGAAACTTACATAATTTATACAATGTATACGGCCCTTATTAGTCTTCTTGACGAGAAGAAGAGACTTAATGATCATAGGCAAAATCAAGACAACTTTACGAAAATACACTGCACAGTAACTAAGTAGTTTTATTTGTTTAATAATTTAAAATCATTGAAGTGTACATAGATTTATCTTTAACTACACTTAAGATTTCTAGCGTTTACTAAACCGGCTCTGGAAATTAGTATGTCCTTCAGCTGCACAAGTTGCAGCGGATTATATTAATGAACAACCAGTTTATTCAAGCGAGCAAAGGTTTATTTGAATATGAAAGTAGAACTTTCACTGCGCCATCGTTCTGGTATGTTCTTTCTTAATTGAATTGGAAGGATGAGCGTACAGTTCAAACGGAATCCCTTGGCATTAAATGCGGGAAAATTACACAATTATTTTAAATTCAAGGCTACTGCTCGGATTTTCTACTTTAAATTTTATTGTCTTTTAGTTTTAATGCTGTTTTTATGTTTTGAACGTGCAAGTTTGTAGTGTCCATTCTATCTTGGGAGTAAAGGTCTTCTTAAACAATAAAGCGAATACGATTTATCGTATAGGTACTTTTTGGACACAAAATCATCCGTATTAGTATACACACTAGGTACACTAGGTATAAATTTAATTTTAATTAATATCCATGTCTATTACGTACGAACCTCGTAATCCGATTATGAATTGAGCAAACAGCCTAAACACACATCTATTGAGTTACATCACACTGGTCAACTATTAATCGATTTGCCAAACAAATCCCTCCGGAGCCGGAACTCATGCCCTTGCTCTCATCATGGCCGAACCTAATGAGACATGATAAGCGTATACAGGCTGATTTCCCTTGCGAGGGTCGCTAATAGATGGACAGGATCCAAGGATAACAGTTTGGGCGTTGACACGCAACGTTGAATGTCATCCCATCTCGGCCAAGTGGTTGTTCGCGTAGGCGTTTTTATGTCATTGCACTGAGTGATTTTCCGAGAAATTTACGCACTAAAAGCTGGAAAGTTTTATTACTCAATTTAGATCCTAATATGGCCATGATAACTTGCGAGGTCCGAACTCTATTACTACATTTACAAATTCTATATCGGGTGGTACTATCGAATTCTCCCTTAATTTAGCTTTATGTCTATAATACCTAAGTAAGAGAGTAACAATGTATGTTTAATTAAGGTCAAGTTTGTCGTTATAGGTCAGAGCTAAGAACCTTAGTTACGTCGACGCAAAGTGCTCGCAGATATAGGGAAAACTTCATTTACACAGAAAAGGGAATAAAGACAGGGTAGAGGGTGCAGATTGCTACTGGATATCCATCCGTCGTGGCCGATAAAATCCCGAGACTCGATCCCTGTATTAGACCGAGAACAATTTATTTTTACGACGAGAGAGATGCTCTCATATTTTAAATAGCAGCAAAATGGCAGCAAAAAATGATTGATGCCGTCGGGCACGCTGAAAAATGTGCAGTCGGAATTTATTCTGTATGAAAATTTTATGCAAAGAGTTTAATATATTGAATTTATGCAAAGTGGCAATTATGATATTCGCGTCAAGAGCGACTTAATGACTATGCAAACTACGAAATTGGGAACAGTATGCATGAACTCAATTTAGTGGAACTGTAGCCTAATTTCAACGGTAGTGTTACGAACATATTCACATGGTTATAGCTAGTCTGCAATTGCATTAAGCTTCATATAAGAGGTGGGCCATATAATGTTTGCATTTTCCAAAAGTTTGACTGTTTTTCCGAAAACGTCCCATTTCGTAAATGTCAAACCTTTAACTAAATTATGAACACAAATTGAATGACATTTGAGCTGTCATTCTCGAAATAAACAGTACTTCAAAATGCAAACGTTAGATTGGTCCACCCTATACCACTCACATTTTGGTTATATCCCTGTTCTTCAACATTTCCATATCCGATATCTCAGTCCTTTTTTGAGAAACCACACGCAACTGTTCGGTTTATATAAACACAAACACACCTTTACAAATAACGGAAGCCACGTAACTAAAAGACCCTGTAAACTTCTAAGGATATTTTCCTAAGCGTTTGTATAACAAAGGGAACGGAACAATATCAAATTTATATATGTGCCTACTGAACTAAGTCTTTCAAAGTCATTGTGAAGTCTTATAACTGTCGTGAATTTTCAAACGCTTATGTATCGAACGTTTACAATAATAGATTATTACATGCTGTATATATATTTCCTTCTACGTATACATACGCTATTGGAAATGAGATGTGTGACTAAACGGGATAATTGTTGGCTATATTAAAGGGTTTTAAGTACCTACATTCATAGATTCGTAAAAAATAGTAAATAATAACAAAATTTCATTCATCTTCATCATCACTCAAACTTATTTATTTTTTTACTATGATATAACAATGTACGAAGTAATCTCGCGTGACCCCGCATAGTGAGTGTACCAGCTGAAGAAGCACAATTTTTTCGGTTATCTTCCGCACAGGAAGTAAATAAATATGGTCCGCCACGCCCACCTAATGCGGGTTGGGGACTGCACAAATCTTCAAAGGATAAGCTTTCCAAACATACAGTAGGTTTCTTGAGATTTTCCTTCACCGTTCTATACAGTGTTGTGTTGTCAAAAATTCGGATCAGTATATTTAAGACCACGCCAATCCACGCGTCGTCGGATGTCAGAGAATCACACATCAAAGAGGTGCGTCACGTGGCCGGCTTTATGTAATTACGAAATATACAAGTTCACTGATTTTACGAAATAAACTAGCTTTTAGTTAAAGCGGGAAATGTTTTCGGTTTGTTTGTTGCGAAAAATTAGCTCGTCTGCCTACATGGCAATAAAAAAAAAAAAAAAATATATCAGGCTTGTAAGCAAATGAGATTAAGGCTCACAATAAGCTTCACTCATGAATTTGGAGAGACGAAGTATCTACTTTATTCTCTTTAAATGGCTCTCTTAAAGGATAATTGAGAACAACAACTTATTATATGGGTTCTCTTATATTCTGTACCAAGCCATTACTGTCCACTGTTGGGCTCAGGTCTCCTCAGAAGAGGGATTAGGCATAGTCCACCACGCTTGCCCAGTGCGGATTGGGGATTTCACATATCTTCAAAGGATTTTTAGAACCCTTTTCCGACATGCAGGTTTCTTCAAGATGTTTTCCTTCACCGTATTAAGCCAGTGGTGTTGTGAAAAATTGCACATAAATCTTTTCACATTTAGATTTAGAGGTACAAGCCGGCCGGATTTGAACCCGCGACCTGCCGTACGGAAGGACGCGCTTCGACCACGACTTAAATTATAACCTCTTATATTCGCAATCGGTCAATTACGAACTGTAGCATATTTAGATTTTTATGAGTTGTGCTTAAAATTTAAGGTGGGAATTCCCTTAATCACTCTCATGGTACCTCATTGTTCTTTTTTATATTGCACGAAAAGTAGACGAGTTTCACTACAGCCGAATTAAGTATACCTACTGAAGGATGCAGTTTTTTTACCAAATTGCATTGTAACTTCTGTGTCGCACACAATGTGTATTTTTCTAGGATAAACCAAAGAAATTACTTGAGTCTAATTAAATAAAGATTTAAAGGAAGTTATAACTAAAATTTTATTTTAATTTCCTACTCATGTTTCTCTGCGTGTTAACTTTATAGCATGCCTGCATATTCACCGCGTGGCTCGGAATAGTTTACACCGGTTTGTTATCAGATTCGACTCGCTAGTTGAAATATTTTTTGCATGAATTGACCGGTTCGCATGACGTTCACTGTGGCTTGTTGACTATATTTTTTATTGATACGAGTAACGTTGAAAAACTACTATTAATTTTGTATAGGTTAAAGTGTTATTGAAAACATTTTGTATGTCTTTTAAAAATGATTTATAATTTGAATTTTCAGTTCTACTTTTTTTCGTTAAGAGCGCTATGACTTGTCTTTCTTCAAACGAGGCTTGAGGAGGGTCCTTAAAGTTAGGTCGTAGGTAGCGACCCCTCAATGTCCCCTGACATTGCAGAGGTTCATGAGCGATGGTAACCACTTACGATCAGGTGGCCCGTTGGCTCGTCTGCCTACAAGGCAATAAAAAAAATAAAAAAAACTTTAAAATTTGATATTGTAAAGTTTTATATGAAAAACAGATTACGAGTGCCATTGGCTTGTTCAACACTCGACTATCTTTTGCTATACCTTATCCTATTTAGATACACCTTTCTATCCTGACATATCAATCTGTCCATTGGCTATTCAACAAACTAAATCGACCCACTAAAATTCTTATTTTTTTTTTTTAATCTATACATACAGCCAATCTGTTTGTTATATAAGTGAGAATTGTCATGTGTAGGTTTAATTCTTTTGTCTTTTTTTTTCTTATTATTTTATTCCATTGTTGTTTCTTTGTTTTATTATTTTGTTTAGTAATTATGTGTGTACCTTCGTTCTGAGGTTCTACCTGAAAACCAGCGCTGTACTAATCGCAGCAATATGCTGAGGCAGACTCCTTTTGGACACACAAACTGTTAATTTTATTTTGCTATTTATCTTGTGTTTTAAGTGTGTGATGTGTGTTTAATAAATTTATTTTCTTTCTTTCTTTAATCAAAGTACTTCTTGACTATCAAATCAATTATTTCCACTACCATGAGCATAACGAACTCAAAACAATAACATCCATCGCTATTAAAACTAGAAACGTGTTAATATCAAAACTTTGTTCGAGTCCTTGATAAGAAAGTGATATTTATCATAATTTAGGAAGTTTTCCATTTCGCTAATGCTTCTGTTTTTCGTGGGAGTACCTACTGCGTTTCAATTTACGTGACTAGCATTTTCACTTCAGCGGGATATTATGTAACTGGTATTACTCGTGATATTATTAGGGGAGTTTTGGAGAAATAGGACATGCTACAATAAGCTGTATAGTAGTGGTAGACAAGTCTTTTTTTTTTCAGTTGGAGGAAGTCACCGGATCCCCGCCCGCGGTGGCGGTGTGTGGGAGCTGAACTGCACTAAAACCTCCAACCGCTCACACTCAGCGTCCGAACCACGGCTGAGGCCAGAATCCAGCACGGGGTTTTGAGGGGCGGCGTGACGCATTACGCGCTCGACACTCTTTCCTGTCGCGCCGTCCCCGGGTAGACAAGTCTTAGGCACTTTTAGTTTTCAATTTCAATGCTTTTAAATTTCATAGTACTAACGCATGATTCAAGACACGTTAAAAGACTTGGTGTAATGTAAACCATGCTTTAAACATTGTGTTCAATTACACGTCACTGTCTTAAAGGTTGATTATATTATTAAAACAATAATACATACATCTTTTTTGGGAAAGAATTCGAAAGAGAAAACGTAAACTTTTTTCTAGAAACTTATTCTAAGAACTGTCTATTGAAATGAAACATAACACAGAAAGTATATTTTCAAAGCGTTCAAATTTCGCAGTAACACCTCTGTGGTACTTAGTATAAAAAGAACTCGCAAACACTTCACCTTATTTTGCATGAAAAGTTTACTATTTTCCTGTTATGATATCATCAATTTATAAGTGTTTTTTTTATGTTCGCAGATACAGCGTTATACTTACAATATCGACTAATGCCTCCGACGGATTTGCCTTAATCAACGGTAAGTCATAGATAATTAAGATATTATTTTCATATATTTGTTTAATAAAAGAAAAAGTTCTGCTCTTTAATTAATAATAATTGATTACATTTTAAACTTAACAATGTTTTTCCAATGTATTCATGCGATCGAGTTCATTATGTATTTATTTAATTTATTTTAGAGGCTTAAATTATACTTAATACTTGCACTTATTGCATCCAAATTAGATTCCGATACTAGGATTAAGAAAAACAGTCAAGTCTATTTAAAAATTAAAAGAACATTATGCTTTGACCAAAGTACAAAAACAATTTAAAACAACACAACTAAAATGAAAAACGGCTAAATATCAAAAACAAATGACAATGCGACGCAAATAAGAGAACAAAAATACCACGCTCATACGTTATTAACATCAAAAGGAGTGTTATTATTCATTCGGAATCGTTTTTCACATTTTATTTTGAGCTACTTTTTTACAAATATGACGTGTGGATTTTGGAGTAAATCATTATCAGTGACAAAGTATCGGGCGGTTGTTGACCGGTGGTAAAGATGGCCTAGGTACTATTGGAACTCGATAGGAATTTAGAAATTAAACTAGATTGAGAAGACGATCGCGCGAGGTGAGGTCTAGAACGAAACGCGTGGTTGCGCAGATTTATACAAAAGCTTCATTCCTTCTTGAAGTTTGAAACATAATCTATGTTGCTTTTGACCATTGAGAGTAGTGTAGGACAATGGGACTTAAATACATCGAATGAAATGCAACTCTCTTTTAAGTATTTTTATTCAACTTATTCATATTGAAGTATAATTTGTGAAAAACGTTTTATCCACATATTTCTTTACAGAAAAACCCACATCAAAAAAAACAGAATAATTTTACATGCGTATGTTTTTGCCTAAACTACAATTTAGGCAACAAAAACTAAATCAACACTTTTTTGCACAAACGTTTTCCCCACATTTTAAATTTCAAATCGATTTCGCATCGAGTAAACCGTTCGATTAAACGTAGTATACGACCCGTGTCAGAGCAAGGGCGCCGAATGTCAGACGGTTGTTTCACCCGCGTTTTAGTACTCAACTAATTGGCAATTAATCACATAATTCCCTTAGGAACTAAACTTGTCATTAGCTCATCCGCGAGTTACGGCCCCGTCGATTTATGAGCTGCGACCTTTTTGATTGAAGACGTATCCCCGTATTTTGGACGTATCAGTATAATCTTAGTTTGGTTATATCCGGTGGAGTTACGTCAATTTAAGGACATCGCTATGAGTAATTTGAAACTAGGCAGTTTTAGTAAGGAATAAACTTTAGTTGTATTTAAGCTTTTCTGAAAAACAGAAGAATAAAGATACTTAATTCATTTAAAAAAGTTATAGCTATACTTTTATAAGAGATATACTTGGACATATTATGCATTTCGTAATGTCGTAATTTCACAAATATTAAATTCATTTCACTGAAATGCATTTTCAAAAGTGAATCATAGTCATGATTGCTGATTTATTTTATTTTATTTTAAAAAGCACATAACACACATTACAAGTTAATACACAAGTATATGTACTAAAGTAGCATTAATAAGATCTGACTTACAACGTAGGCCATGTGCGATACAAAACAAAGTAGAAGCGTGTACAAGTACATTTCTAAAACAAACTTATAACTACCCAAAATATTATTTTATGCGTAAAACAAAATGAATTTATACTATTATTATTGAATAACACAAAGCCATGTTTCAAAATTATTCTGACCGTTTCAATTTGCTTTACTCGATATTATGAAAATAAGATTATATTTCTGCCTACACTTTAAGTTTATGCTCAAGTCTTCATTAAAATTTACTTAAGCAAGAATTTCAGTAAATTTTACCTGTTTAATAAACATTTATTAGTAATAACAAACTAAAATTGATTACCCTCTAGTTCGTAATTTGAGAAGGTTTTTTTCATCAAACTAAAATAAGATAATTAAAAATATTTCAATGTTTTTATTTAGTTAGTGACAACCATAAAAGTACACTAGAGCTAAAAAATCTGGCAACATCATTACTTCGCTGCAAACTATTGCATTAATAAAAAACTTTTAGTCATTCATTTGTTAATGTTAACCTTCCCTTCTACAACTAACAAAAACTTCATAAATCACATACATGCAAAAAAGTAAAAACTAATTTCTTAAGAAACAGACTTATGAGTGAGGGACAGTCGCCCACAAAAAAACGTCAAATTTTCTTACCATTGTCACAGAATAAATGGAACAGAAGTCAAAGTATTTACAAAACATGTTTGACGCAACACAAATATTTTATTACAAGTAGCTTTTACAGAAAAGATATCGAACAACAAGATCGAACGCGGATATCAGCTATTTTGCAGGTACAGAAGTAAAAATACACTACATCCATCATGTACTCCTGGTACATCAGCTTCCTCATATAGCCGCGTGAGAATGCTAGTAAACGTGCTAACAGTTTATAGTTGGTTAGGTACCTTTACTCATAGACCTCTACATTGCAACGGTCTATTTCTTAGACTAATTTACATTTAAAGGACAAGCCAAAACACCGAGAAGATTTTTTATATTTCATGATAGATAAACGAGCTTACTGCCCACTTGATGCTAAGTTACCATTGCTCATGAAGCATCTACCCATCACCTACATCTTCTAAAGCTCAATCACTCTCAATACGTTGTTTCTCTACATACCACGTAACCAACCAGGACTTTTCTTGAATCTTCAGTAGGGACATTTACATGTCAAGATTGACTTCTGTAACATAATTCTGTGCTAATGTACAATCGGCGACATTTTTCACGCGTGCTCGACGAGGCGCGGAGGGGTTTAGTCAAGGTCATCGATGACGTCACTCCGTGGGCACAATGACCTCCTAAAACGAACCGCCGATGGCCGCTACCGCGCGACTCCTTTGCACAGGGCTGCCTGATTACAAAATAAACAATTGAACGTTCCATTTTGGGTTGTTTGCATTAATATAACTACTAAATAGACGAACGGAAAATTTGTGTTTCTATTAGTTTGTAATTTTGTAACAGGTTTTCTTAGTTCTATTTAAAGGTCTAATAACCATTATTTTGTTTAAAAGTAGCTTAGAGTAAGTATACTTATCAATAAGACAATAAAACTTGCTAAATTCGCCCACACACCTCTTTTTTTTTTTTTTTTTTTTATTGCCATGTAGGCAAACGAGCCAACGGGCCACCTGATCGTAAGTGGTTACCGTCGCTCATGAACCTCTGCAATGTCAGGGGACATTGAGGGGTCGCTACCTACGACCTAACTTTAAGGATCCTCCTCAAGCCTCGTTTGAAGAAGGACAAGTCATAGCGCTCTGGGAATACCGAAGAGGGGAGCCCATTCCATGCCGGATGGTGCGTGGCAAAAAAGTGTTCCTGAAACGGACTGTGGACGACCGCGGTGGTTCCATATAGTATACCTTTTAGTATTTTACATCCGTACCTTCGTAGGTACCTTCCCGATTACACCTTTTCAAGCCTAGGAACATTATTAAACTCTGTACACAGGTGTATTCTCGATGAATTCTTCTTCAAATATTTCCATCTCATGATATCGTAAATCATGATAGAATAAAGGTTTTGACCGCTTAAGTTATACGTAGAATAAATGTTGACATCCAATTTCACCCCGAGAATTGAACAATTAAATCAGAGTAGGTCATCGTGAATTTTTTTTCTTGTATTTTTTTTGTTAAGTTGGCACTCCTTTTTTCGTAATGTTGGTAGCCCTCGCAACGTTCTATCAATATTCAGATGACACTTGTCGCGTAATTTTGTTGACACGTCGAATAGTTTGCGCCGCGGTGTTTGTCATCACTCGAGGTTGATCGAGGACCAGACTTCCTTTTGTGATAGAAAGTTTATTTGATATTGAATTTACGTAAAAAAACACCAGGTATATCACTATTTTTGAGTCTGAAAATTATGTTCTATACGCAATTTTTGTTAGTGATTCATCTCTTAAGAAACACCTTCACTCGTGAACCATTTAAATTATATTATAATTTATAACTTACTAGCGGGCCCGCGCAACTTTTCCTGCGTCACTTTCAATTAAAAGGTAGCTATGTCCTTTGTCAGGGTCTAAAGATTGTCTGTGGCAAATTTTAACAAAATCGGTTGAAAGGTTTAAGCGGGAAAGCGTAAAAGATAGACAAACAGAGTTTATTTCACATTTATAATATTAAGTAGGGATTACTACCGTGACAAGTTAATATTCACAGATGAAAAGTTATAACACTGCAAATCCGCTTCTAACTTCTGACATTAAGAACTAGATTAAATCGTCTTTAAGATTTATTCAATACGTTTTTTGAAGTAGCACATTGCACAAATTAACTTAACCTAAAATAATACAAACAAAACAAATTACAAAAAAAACTTGAGAGGTGACATGAGACACCCGAATAGAACGAAGTCCCTTTCGATTAAAAGATATCTTATAATTTTTTTTCGTAACGTAACGCGCGATAAGGAACGTGTTTTAAATGATTTTGATCACAGCGCCATCTAGCGATAATTATCTAAAACAAAAAAGTGTTGTGACAACTTTTCGTAAGACTTTTTTCCGTCTAGCTCCCTTTCGATAACGCGCGAGTTCCTTAAACTTCGTTCCAAAAACTCTACGCCCATAAAATACAAGACAAAATGTATAAAACAAAACAATATTCATTTACAATGCATTCGAATACGCAGCAAAAGGAAATCCTAAGTTTATTACGTGTGTGTATTTGAATAATAATATGTGAATTTGCGATGCGTGTCCGCAACTCATATTATTACAAGTACTCAAGAGGTTGTGGAAATATACGGAATCGTCCTAAGTACACATCGCATTTGACTGATTTCATTTCGCTGTGTAAAGAGTTAAGTGAACCTTAAGTATGTTTACTTTCACTGTTTAATTCATGATACAGAATTTGGTGAATCTGTTTTTATGATTATTTTACTTAATTTCATAATATACGACGGGGTGATAACAAGGGAAACCAACCTATTCAGCGTGCGGGTAGTTGGAAGTGGAGACTTGCTATAAATACAGACGCTGGCCGCTGTTATTATTAATTCGTGTTTGAGTTGTCGAGGCGAACGGACCTCTTGATGTAAAAATATATTTTTTTTTTTTTATTGCAAGATAGATAAACTATTTAATAAACTGTTAAAACTCGTTATTTTGAAGTTTTGACGTGACAACGTCTTATAAATTGGTTTGCCGGGTGACACTTCAAGAAACTGCGTTAGGCTCCGCTCACGTTATGCGCTCACAATGAGAGCGAGTGAGAGGCACGCGTACCTTTCACTTTTATGTCTGTCTCTCTCGCTCTTAGGCGGGCTAACCATGCCCGAGTTGTTGTCACGTAAAACTTTCGCCCGTATACCGACTTTACAGGCAACCAATTTTTTTATTCAAGAGTGTTGATCATCAAGTGTTCAAGTGGACATTGTGATGTCATTCCTGACAAAACAAAACGAAGATCGACTATTACAACGGCATTACACGTCAACACACTATTTACGCCGTCATATATGTTGCTAATAAACCTATGTTATGCCAAGGAGTGACCTCGAAGTCTATCTTGAAATTAAGGTTTACCATAGTTTTTACAGTAGGCGATACGTAGCAAGTTCGATACCTATATCCTATTACAGTCCACAGGATCGTGATATTTTGTCCTAGTATTTAAGAACAAAGGCACTGTTGACGTCATTTATTTAGTTAGTAATTATGTTTTTGTCAATGTTTTTTGTTGAATTGATGTTGGCTTTATACTTAAATTGTTGAATTCAGATTTTGCTAAACTTTTTCACAACTTTACAACTAAAATATCATAATAATATCATCTGTCAATGCAATGGTATTAAGAACTATTACCATCAATATTTTACACATTGAAATAACTTTGAATATAAGAACAGATAAGAATAAACAAAAAATACCAATGATGATTTTCTTTTAAGACGAGTTTTCTTCCATTCAGAGTTAAGATGTTGTTATTATCGTGTACCTATAGCTATTTCATTTGTCAGTAAAGAGCTCTAAATGGGGCTTATTCGAAGGAAAACTGAAAGGAAGGTATTAGAAAAAGAAATTACGGTTTTCTTACTATGTGCTATAATAGAATTTGAGGATGAAAAAAGATCGTAAACTAAAGAACGAGATGAAACACTTAAGACCTGGCATTTGATAGAATTGACTTCAGTATAAACTTATTCAGACACTCGCGGTTTTAATACTTTCATGCATTTTCAACGAGGTCTTATCACGATATTTAATTAATTGATTTGTCTCAATATTTCAACGTTGTTGCAAACGTCATGATCACGAGAAGACTGGATACTGCGGGTCGATTTAAGAGCAAACAAATCTGTCTACCCTCTTTCTCGTTCGTTTTTGGGTAGTACCACTGGAACTCGAACTCACATCACGACACACCACACTCACTGTATCTACAAGACTCTCTGAGCATGAACCCTTAGTGACTGTTGTGTTTAGCACTGGATTCCACATACTCGATAATCTCATGATTTCAGTAGGTATCTCTTAAAGCAATTTTATAATTTAATAAATTTAATTCAGAATATCTTAAAGACTGTACTATTCTTACTATTTTATTCAAACATCATAAAGTACAAGTTTTATCGTAAGTTTGATTATAAATTAAACTTTTTAAACCAGTATCAAGTATTCTTATCTACATTTTATATCCGATATCAAAGGACAAGTTTACGATGTACCTATACATTACACTTTATGCAAAAACTTTTGCATATTATTATTAAATACTTGTTGACTGGTGTAACTTCGTCTGCGTCTAAAACGACAATGTTTCCAGGTTTTGTTACAATAGGCATTCGAAGTGATCACATCACAAAAAGCATTTTGATTTTAGAATGATTATAGAACCTATGGCAATCACAAAAAAACTATTAACAGAAATCAAAATCGGTTTAGTAGATACTAGGATTATCAGTACAACGTAACAAAAGTCGCAACAGAAGATGTTCTAATAAAGTACTAAAGGTGCAATTGTCTATTTTTTACTAATAATATCCAAATCCTTTTATGCTGTCTTTAATTCCTGTTCCTGTACCAACCCATTACTGCCCACTGTTGGACCTGGCTCAGGTCTCCTCAGAAGAGGGATTAGGCATAGTCCACCACGCTTGCCCAATGCGGATTGGGGACTTCACATATCTTCAAAGGATTTTTAGAACCCTTTCCGACATGCAGGTTTCCTCACGATGTTTTCCTTCACCGTTTTAGCCAGTGGTGTTGTGAAAAATTGCATATAAATATTTTTCACATTTATATTTATAGGTACAAGCCTGTCTTAATTATGAAAAAATAATGTTAAATGTTTTCAAAAATATTATACTCATAAACGCTTCATACATAAATCTCAAAAGACGATATTTTCTTTTGAAGTACATATAGTACTTCGCACAAACAACGGGTTCAATGACATTATGACCATCTTATCCATTATCAAGTACGTTCAATAGCACATGCATGAAGGGTCAATTAGAAGCCCACTGTAAATCATAAACAATGCTGTAACACAGAATATGTTCATTACAGAAGTCAAGAAATAAAACATGATTAGTAAATAACCAGGGGTGGATTTATCGCTGGTTAAAAAGTTAGCTTCTCAGGGCGATAGTAAATAATGCTGTAGTGGTTAACGCGTCATGTCGTTCCTTATAATATTATGTAATTCCCTCCGAATTCTGGTATGTTCGAACGCTGTGTGTGTTTGTCGGAGGTTTACTGCACCAAACCAACCGTTTCGAAACCAACTTGGTCAACCTGCTTCGTAGGTAGAAGTCTGGCGATTTTTTCGTACTGAAAAAAAAAACTAACGTCAAATACTGACAGACTGAAAGACAGTCTTTTTATTGCATGATACATAACGACACTACGGCCCACTTGATAGTAAGAGGTTACCGTCGCTTATGATCCTCTGATATGCCCGAGAATTAAGGGACTGGACCGATACCTGGTCTTAAGACAAAAGAAAACAAGAAAAAAATTCTGACATGAATGAGTTTTTTTTTTGCATGATAGATAATGAACATTTGTCCGACCTGCTGGTAAGTCGTTACCGTAGCTCATGAGACTCTGCAATGCCAGACCCACTTCAAGACTTCTTTTTATTTTGTCTGAAAGTCAGCACAAGTTAAATTTCTGTATAATATTAGTATATTGTGACTGAAGTTTTAGCAATTATAATGCGATTAACTTTCATTTGTTCGGTTGTTTGGGTCAGCGATCGGACGAACCCTCGTAATTGTTCGACGATTATGTTTCAATGCAATTTACGATTACAATCATTATCGTTTTGCGATCGTTTTATGCTTAATATGTATGTTTTTTATATTTATTATCGTATTAAATATGCCCTATTTGTAAATGTGCCTTTTGTATTTAACGACTGCAAAAAATAATTTGATTGTATTTTTTTATCTGAGTGGTCTGCATCATGTGGTTTAACTAAATTTGATGAGCATAATATAGTTGCTGTAAATATGTCCTTCTTTGTGAAAAGTGACTAACAATGCTCACGAATCTTTCCAAAGACACCATTACGACGCCAGGAACTGTTTTTTATCTCATGAGCAGTGTGATGGTTACTACTGCAAATAATATTGAAGTAACAGTTCTTAAGACATCGTCACTCTCATTCTGATTTTGCATTTTATTCCATATTCATTCACACTTAGGGCGCAAAATTCAACTTTTGGTTTATCAAGTTGTAGTGAATTTTGAACCTTTTAATCAGGGCAAAAATTGCATAAATGAAAATTATTTGATTTTGACATACCTAGTTGCCTAATACGAAATACTATTACAGTGCTTGTTTCTATAATCTGAGCGGTTTTTTTAATTTCTTTCAAATGCTAGACAATTACAATCTTTCTGCAATCAGTCTCTGATTATTGAAATGATGTTTTCTATTTCCAAAACTACTTAGCCCAGGGAATCTTTTACAACAAACTATAATTAGATTTTTGGAAACTAGACCTTAACCTATACAATTATAGGTTGTATATAGATAACAATTCACGTACCTTACGTAGTTATGTCACGTACATTGCGTAGTTATGTCACGTTTGAACGCAAGTTGATCTGCCAATAGACCCGGTGTACATTGATCCCCTATTAATCATACGCCTGCCTACCCCTGTCATGAACGAAGAGTAACCGCTATATGAACGCGGAAAATCTGAAATACAGCCTCTTTCGTGTTCGTGTCATTTTAGAAAAAAAATATGTGTTCTAAATTTTATTTTTTATTTAAGAAGCGCTATGGGCTAGTATATTTTTGTAATATGGATTGCTTATGCGCCAAGGTATCCCCTGATATTGCAGAGGTTTTTTTATGGCCTTGTAGACTTTTTAAGGCCTTGTGGTCTGTGAGCGATAGGAACTACTGACGATCAGCTGATATCTGAAAGTAAGAAATATGACAGGAGTTGTTGCCACGTCAAGGCAAGATAATTGCATGACGGCGAGTGTAATGATGACTGTATTAAGAACATGCTAGATACATCTACCAACCAGTAATATCAGAAATCATTCATTTCGTCTTGTGGTCAAAAGTGATGAAGACGATCAAAGCAGACGTGTAGAAATAAAGATTTTTATTATTGCTGATAAGTTGAGTGAAGTTGCTCCCACAAATTTAGTATTATGATACCTAATTTTTTTGCTACATTTAAAACTCCCATGATAGGGTCAACGACACTAATGACTAAGACCTCACAGTAAGAAACTATTAAAGAAACTTCAAGAGTTATTTAATACAACTAATACATGTAACCAATTCGGGCCTGTAATGTGTATCATTAAATTATTCCAAACAAAACGAACATAATTCAACAATTTTTTTAGTCCATTTAATGCCACCCACTCAAACACAAAATATTTACTCCCTAATGACAAACTATCAAAGAACATTGGCTTCGACTATTTATTTTTATACTCTTGTCGTTCGCGAGTTGTTACACAAAATGTCTTTAAGAAGTTCCTTAAATTTAAAGACTAATTAAGTAATTTTAAGTTATGTCGTGAACTGTAGTTTATGGAACGAAGTTCCTTATCGCGCGTTATCGAAAGGGGGCTAGACGGAAATTCTTATGAAAAAGTTGTCACGACACTTTTTTGTTCTAGATGGCGCTGTAATTAAAATCTTTTAAAACAATTCCTTATTTTGTTTTATATGATTAATGCTAGATGGCGCTGTGATCAAAATATTTAATTTAAAAAAAAAACATTTTATTACAATTCCCTCACTAATTAATCGAAAGGAACTTCGTTCCATCCGGGTGTCCCTTGACACCTCTCAAGTTTTTTTATTTAATTAAGTTCAAATATGTACATTCAAAGAATACTGCGAGTATAACTTCAATATATTAAAATTTAGTACAAAAAATATCTAATTTTCCACCACACTTGACACATATCTAGTTTATTATGAAGAAACCGTTCTTTGTTCGACATTCTCCACGAAGGTCCCTCCGGTAAAAGAAAATTGTCTTATCCAAGGATTTCTATTTCATTTCGCCGCAGGGCGACGCTTCATTACTTAATTTCAATGCAACATTTCAAACTTATTCAGTAGAAAATTCAAAAGAATTTTATTTTGGACCTGATTTAAGTAGATGAAAAAACTTTATGAGTATGTATGTGCCCGATTGCAATAACTTACACGATAATATTATTATGACTCGCTGACTACTTTAGGAAAAGATTTCCAACGAACTCTTTTCTTAAACGTGATAAAAGTTTGATAGAGAAGTATATTCAAAGAAGAAAAATCTTTTTTTTTATTGCCTTGTAGGCAGACGAGCTAACAGCCACCTGATCGTAAGCGGTTACCGTTGCTCATGGACCTCTGCAATGTCAGCGGACACTTCGGGGCCGCTACCTACGGCCTATCTTTTAAGGACTTTCTTTAAAGCCTCGTTTGAAGAAGGACAAGTCATAGCGCAAGCTGGAATATATTGAGTCATGACGCTGCCACTATTTTGTCTTTCTAGATAAGAAATAAAATGCAACACGTGTACGTGTACTTCTCGTAATTCTACCAGCGCCTTGAGTCAACCAATCGTTCTAAATGGCTTCGGGTGTTCAAATCCGTATTTATCGTTCGTCGAAGCCTCCAATCCAGTTTATTGGTTTCCCCTGTTTACATTATTTAAATGTTACCGAAACCGAATCGAATCCCGAATCTAATTAGAAGCGATGGACGTAATTTAAATTTGATTGCGGTCCAGGCTTTGCGCTAATGCCAATCTTTTGTATATATCGCGGTTAGAACTGCTCTAATTAAATTAAATCTGACTGTAATTGCCAACGGATACAACCAAAGAATGTAAACGCAGTGAAAGTAATGTCCTCCTTTCTTTTACGTTGAATTTTTTATTTAAATAAATTTTGGCTATAAACATTTTAGTGGAAATTCTTAGGTGCCGAAGTGGTCTGTACCAGTCACGTATGTTATAGGCAGTTAGTCACAGACAGTTCGAAATTTAAATAATAAATGCACGTAGCGTCCAAGATGACCGATAAAGGGGTCGTCCACTCGTCCATTCGTCCACATACAGCATATGAGGTAATGCTTCAATGTCGCACGTTCTAAATCATCAATATGTGGCGTTGTGCCGGTGTACATAATTCAGTGTGTCGGAGCGTGGCTAATGACGGTGCTGTAGCGGGTGGGTCGTCGACCGGCCTTGCCTAAACTCATTTGGAATGTTTTTCTTAATTGCGTTCGAAATTGATAGTTTTCGGTCACGCATCGCGTTAAAATGAGGTCCTTGATTGGGATCTGTGTCCATTTACATTTAGTTAACTAGAGCCAACAACTATACGGACGATAGTAAGAAAGCAGAATTCCGTCACCTAAGTTTGTACGACATCCGTCCACATAAAAAAATGTCTGTCTACATCATACCAATGCGACTTATGAATCACTGCAATGGCAGGAAACTAGACACTTACCGCTTGTATACAGTTTCGCAAAAGACGGTAAAATGTCTTGTCTAATGTCTATCAATATATAAACTTTACATCAAATTTTTTTTAATTTCCTTTAATGAAATTAAATTTATAACCCAAGTTCTTCGTAGGAGTCTTTGAATATGCAAAGCTTATCGTTTTAGCGGTCATTTGTCACACCAGAGGTCACAGATGCACTGCAGTTCTCAGGATCAGTGCAGAGACCAATTTCGTTTGCAAATTGACACTGCAGACGGCACGTCGGATGTCGCAATTGTGAGCGTCGCAGTCCTCCACCCAGACCAACTTAATGTAATCAATTTGTTTTAGATTGATATGATTACATGGCAACACTGTTTGCTCCTGATAAGTTGGTAGTTACAGTACAAATGTTAACACTACTCTGCTTGAACACGACTCACATGGTATTCGTGATGTATCATTGGAATCTAAATCGTTTCTCTTTTGTTTTATTATTTTTAGTCTTAAGATTGATGACCAAAGAAATGCCTGAAGTAGAATAGTTCTAGGAGATGTTGTGTAGGAGAAATGATCTATAGAAACAGAGGAACATTTTTAATTCCAAACTAAAAAGATATACCAAAGTATATATTATTGACGGATGGTAACTGCTATGTTCCTACCATATACGGTTGCTAAGAGACGGGAATATTTACACCGTGACATTACATTTACACTAGAATAGAATAGAACTACAATGTACAATAACTAATAAATACATTAAATACGTAACAGTAACAAAAGATTTAGATTCTTGGTAAAGGCGAACTGCTAAAAGTGGTTTCTCTCCAAACAAGACATTGATAAGGTTCATAAGGACAAAGGTAAACTGTCAACACACATAAGACCATCAGGTCATTTGTCTGCGCCAAAAACATACGTAACACAAATTAAAAATGACATCACATAAACTATTTACGTACCACGTTATCGTAACGTAGTCGAAGGTACTACACAACACACATTGTACAGAAGTCAAGTTAGATACAAATAATGTTTGACGAACGCCAACAGAAACTAATTTGAGAGACGAGATACGCAGTCTCAACTGCTTAGGGCGACTTAACTTAATTACATCAAAAACTGTGACGAATATTTATTTCTTCACTACTTAGAGTCCTTACAAGCTATAGATCCTGGTTATACAAGAATTTACCGTGTTAGGTGTAAGAAGTGCAAACATGTCATGAGTTTAATTAAAATGCCTCGAGATCTTAACGTTCTTCTGTGACCAATAATATGTACATGACCTATACTTTCGCCCTGCATAAGTAAGCTTGACTTTTGTACAATGATTGTGTTCTGTGGTGATACCGTAAAGTTGGACTAATTTTTATAAGAGTGGAGTCATTGGTCTATTATTGGAAGCGGTTCGGCCTCGACATCGTGGTTTGCACTGCGAATTAATGATGTAAATTTTCGTGAACCGGTTAAACACATTACGTTTGGAATGTTAAATAAGTTTCGTCATTTTGGAACCTTTTTCGTTATATTTGTAAGCAGAATTATCAGTCCACACTCGTCCACAGTTGAACATAGGCCTTTCCCAAAGGACGTCACTGAGCTCTATCTTCTGCTCGTCTGATCCAGTTACTGCCGGCCACGTTTCTTAAGTCGTCGCTCCCTCTAAGCAAAGGGGGTGCTCCATCGCGTTTTCTATGACAGCAGCCATGTGTAATGTTGTTAAAATTTGTAGTTTTGAGTTAAATATTTAATTAATTCATTAATTTTCAAAATTGCCTCGCCATGATCACATTAAACTAACTACCTATTAATTTAACTAACTTTTTTAAAATTTTCTTTACGATTAATATAAGTTGTAGTAAACGAGTAGTTGCATTGCAGCACTTGTTTTTGTCCAGAAGGCTTGAAGTTAAACGTTGTGCGGGTTCGAGAAGGTTTTTAAAAACGCTTCGATTACCTACATGAGAAGACACCAATCCACATTATGGACGTGGATAATGCCTGATCCCTCCACTGAGAAATCCTGAACTAAGCAGCAGGCAGCAATAGCTTTTTACAGTTACAATAACGTTACGTTAACACGTTTACTGCGGCAAGTAAAATCATAATTCTTCATCTGGTGCGATGGAGGGCCAAAATGCGCCCCCAATGATATTTCCGCCAGTGCGTGGCAGGTCTTTCTAGACCCACCAGCACTAAGATTGATTGATAATTGCTATAAATTTGTGGAAACATAATGCATATTTTTTTTTTTATATTGTTAGAATGACCTTGAATCCAACTTCCTTAAGTTTGATTCGCCCCGGGATCTGCCAAACAGGAACTGAGAAATAAAGCAGGAAAAGCGGCAGATCGATATCGACCTGAACCGCACTAGAAAGTATTTTTAGTAGTGATGGGACAGAGAAAAATAAGGGCATATCGAAAATAAAACAGAATTATCGTAAAAGAACTGCAAAATGTTTTTATTTACTCATGCCTGTCTTTGAAACATGTTACGCAAAGGTGTTGGTTGCATTTCCTGCAATATTTTTTTATTTTCTTAACTATTAAAGATTTTCCGCAGTCTATCGTAGCACCCTGCACAATTTCTTCGTTTAGCGCTCATCTCAAGGATATGGTCATTGTCCTTATGTTTTACTTGATTTTCTGAAATGATTTTTTTTTTCTTAAATTATCTCAAAAAAAAGGAACAACTGTCAAAAAAATCAAAATCATTTATTAACGGCGTTAGTGACAAACTTCACTCCCTTAAGTGTTGCTGTCTCTTTCTAACACAATAAGTGCGAGAGAGTGAGAAAACAAATCTGAAGTTGTTGACCAAGGTTTGACCAATGGAAATGGCAAGATGGCGTGGCGGCTCTTTGTTCGCTTAGCATTTTAATCGCATTGTAGGAATACAATTATTCACTTAATAAACGTCTAAACAAGAATATAATGCAAAAAGGTAGTAAGTATGAAGCGTGGTTCCTGAGATGCAACCGAGTCACTGAACAACTTTCCCCAAAGAACATAGGTCGGTATTAGAAAGAAAAAAATTGGCCGTGTAAAATAAATAGTGCCATAACATACCACAATAGAAGCAGTGGTGCAAAAAACGCCATACGTTGCTCGCAGAAAAATAGTGGAGTCAGCATAAAGCTCATGCACGAAGGCCATGCAAAATAATGACAATAGTTACGAACGCAACGTCAGATCAATTATATGGCACAACACTAATTGGCGGCGCGCGCGCTCTGTGCGGTATCGGGTCACCAGCTGCCTGGTGGGGGGCGGGCCGAAAGAGGCCCGCTGCCGCACTCAGTGGATGTTTTTCACCGTAAGTGCGATGGTAGGTCGATAAAAGCCTGCCGTTATGTTTTGAAGGGGAACACCTACAATTTTGACCACAATATGAAATATATATTTGTCTCTGTCAAATATTTACAAACACCTGAGGTAATCGTTTCGCACAAGCGAGAGGGACATAGGTTTCTTCGTCCGCACCAGCTGAAGTACCGCGGCAGGCCGATATCGGCCTGTTACGCAGCAAACGTGTTAAAACACAAAAAACATGAATGTAGATAGAATCCGTCAATCGCACGGACCCGACCTTGTTACAAATATTGTATAGATTTAAATATACTGTATCCATGGCCACACGTCATCGGTTCCCACGTCGCGATGATTCCGGTACAAATGTGAATAATTAAACGTACTACGATACATTATAACAACCTTGGATGTCATTTTTAATGGTACCGGAAACTGTGTGAGAAAAAAATATCTTGGGGAGATCAATCTTGGTGTCCAGTTCGTAGTTTCAGATAAGATAAGTTTATTGTATTAGAGTTGTGATCGTATTTTGTTTTCTGTGTTTCGTTAGAGTAGCTTTCAGTGGTTTTTTTCATACATCATTCATTATCACTCGTGTATTGATACTCGACGAATGGCTCAAGGCATGCTCCTAAATTCTGTCTTCAATCCTATTTGAGGTAAAATTATAACTAATAACTAATACCTATGAAGGAATTAAAAATCGAAAATTACAAAATTAGATGGTTTCGACTACAAATTATACATTTTAAGTATAATTATACATTCATTTATATTACGTACTCTCTTTACCATGTCGAGCGCACATCTGAAATATATAAAGATCTAAATAAAATGCTGGATTATTCCAAAAACAAATTGTTACTGGAGAATCGTGCACGAAATAAAATATGTATGTCTGTTCACATTTAATTTTAATCTCAACTTTAATCGGAATCGGCAATGTGACTTATCGAATGATCAGACGTCGGAAAATTTCGACGATTTATAGAATAATAAAACGAGCTCCGAATGATTCTGTGATCGTTTTGTTAAAATTTATCAAAAGCTTTCATTCAATGAAGTTATTGTATATGAATTATGATTCTCTTAATCATAATCATTATTGATGTTGTAAATCACAAATTTCATAACTTACACGAGGATTTTAAACTACTTTGTTAAAGACCTACAAACAAGGGAAGAAAAATATTTTAGTGAACTATCCTACTACAGTTTGTTTTATCATCGATGTCATTTTACGAATTGATAAAAATATAGTATGGCTGTTACTCAATGTACTATGTGAAAAACATGTTAGAAAAGGACTATGTTAGGTGAGAAATATTTTATTTTTCACCTTTTCAGATCAGACAATAAGGCACTCTTATAACAAGAGGAAACGCTCAGATATTTTAAATTTTCGTTTTTTAGTCTTGTTGAATTTTCCATAATCATGTCTCCCCATAAGGTAAAAAAAACTCTTTTTGGATATATCTTAAACTTTAAAAAAAAATTGACAATAATTTAACGTTCAGAAATGCGGAAGAGTATTATTAAGATTTCCAATCAAGCTTGTTAGTCTATGAAATGATCTAGTGAATTAATTGATCTGAATTGGCTTCACTTGTTATCTGGACCAAGTCTTATTAACATAGTATTTTAGTCTGAGATTGAGAATAATAATTACGTTATTACACATGGAATTCAGTTCTATAATACAAAATCATTAATACTGCACGTCGCACTAACTATTTAATTTTGTATTCATTTTAAAACAAAAACAAATAAGTAAATAAGAGAAAAAGTCTTTGATTTTGCTTAGTCAATACAAAAATATAAATAAAAAACAAAATACAATTTTACTAATAATATCTTAATTTCATTTTTGAGTAGGAACCCCTTCATGAGCCTCCTCCAACTTTTGTAACAATTATAGTCATATTATGAAAAGAACTTACGTGCACTTTTGCTTCATCATCTTTTTAGGTCATCAAAAATCTAGAGTGTTGCGGATTCAAACTATCAAGATTGATATATAATTAAATTCGGATTGCGATTAATATAATTTTATTTTATAACTTTTACATTTTCACATTTTTCATTTTTGGCGGCAATTTTCGTTCTTCTTTTTTCTTGGCAACGGCAACAACCCGTTATGCCTAACACAACTAAATAGTCTTTATATAAAATAAACATGCTCCAACATGTATATGAAATTCTAAAAATTCATAAAACAAAACGACACATATGAATTTTACTTCACAAATAAATACCTCATTTATATTTTATAACAAAATGCAATACCCTGTGCACATAATAGCGCTGGAACTTGTCAGCAAAACTGGTTGTAATTGACGTAATCGCTGTTCCAATGATCGTATCAGAATTGACTGAAAGTGCTCCAACGACCAGTCTATTCAGAAATAACTTTCCCGTTCCTACTACAGTATGCGAAGTGAAAACTAAAACAATTTTTGTTAATACATACAGGGTGGATCTGTAACTTTGGACAATCTGACTTGGGGTGAATGACCTGTCGAAATAAAACTTAGAACCACTTTTATTTTAGGAATTGGACAAAATAAATTCATCATAGTATGGAAGTCCGCGACGACAGTCGTGCGTTTTCCATACTATGTCAAAAAAAAAAGTATAATCGATCCAAAAAATACAAATGGTGCTAAGTTGTATTTCGACAGGTCATTCCCGCCACGTCAGATTATCCAAAGTTACAGATCCACCCTGTATATTACTTGAATAAGCTTAGTTAATAAACTTTAAAGATGGCTATATTTTTTTACGAATATACATTATAATGACCACTATTTGAAATCGATTCTGTGGAATACTTTATTTTTGATGTTCAATGTTTCGGCACAGGTTCCAAAAAGAGTCAATCTATGAAAAACAGTACTTCATAAAATGATAATAGAATTAGAGTATACAATATTTAAATGCTAATTTAAAATATTTATAGCCTGAATTTATATTTCAATTCTAAAACGTAGGTCTGGATCCATAAAGAAACCCAGTCATTAATTACAATTAAAATTATATTTTCGCGTGGGAGTTAATAAAAACGTCTAAATTATGAGGATAATAATACCTATAAGGATAAAGTTTTATTTCACAAATATCCATTTCAATGGATCGGAATTGTAATTTGATTCTTTAAGACCGAATATAAATTATAGTCATTCATTTACTATTAAAATTTAAACGTAAACATGCCATAAACAAATCATCTAATGCTAAGCTGTATAATATTCATTACTTTGAAACAGTAAAAGAATTCCAAATGTTTTTACTTTGACTTGGCTTGCTATAACGTCTAAACAGAAATATACAAAAAAAAAAAAATGTAATCGTTACTAGCGGCAAGGACATAAATGCACAATATACAGTACTTACTTAAATTAAGCACCCTATATAGAACAGCAAAAATTAGAAGATTAGGGAGCAGCCCGGCAACCCACCGGCGGAAAGTGTGAATGGGAAGGATGAATGTGAGGTATGCGGTATGACAGTAGAATACCAGCGAGAACTGGAATGAGAGAGAAGACTAATATTACTATATGGAACCACCACGGTCATCTACGGTTCGTTTCAGGAACACTTTTTTGCCACGCACCATCCGGCTATGGAATGAACTCCCCTCCTCGGTATTCCCTGAGCGCTATGACTTGTCCTTCTTCAAACGAGGCTTGAGGAGGGTCCTTAAAGTTAGGTCGTAGTTAGCGACCCCTCAGTGTCCCCTGACATTGCAGAGGTTCATGAGCGACGGTATCCACTTACTATCAGGTGGGCCGTTGGCTCGTCTGCCTACATGGCAATAAAAAAAATATTAAACAAGTAAGAACATCTCCGATCATGTTGGGGGGGATTTAGAGAAAAAAAAAACGTCTAAACATTACCCATGAATAACTATAATGCATCGAAGCACTACCTTAGTTAGAACTAGTTCTAGAACAAAACAAACCTTTATTTAAATCGCAGACACGTGTAACTTATCACCAAAATTTGTCCCAAAAACCTCCTTCAGTCTGAACATCGATAACAGCAACACTATGTACTTATCGAAACAAAACGTAATGCTGAAAACATTGTAAATGTACTCGAAAACCTTGACACAAAAACGAAATGTTTAATTGTGCAACATTTTTTGTGTGAAAAACTCTTGACAGGATTGAAGATTTACTTAACTTTAAAATAATAAATTATCGAGTGGAAGGAACCTCGTTTATGTATAAGGTTATAATAATATCAGGTTCACTATAAAATATTCGGATAACAAATAAGTTATTCGAGAATAAAATATGGCGGAAAATGCCTTTTTTTTTGTTTTTGTAATATTCTCCCAGGACAACATAAATTTGTTCCTTCTTTGCTATTTTTCGCCATAGGGTTCAGGTGGTACAGCCTTGTTTGCTGCTAGCTAGACTTTATAGAATGTTTCAGTTACAAAAAACATATTTTCCATTACTTTTTACTATACTTATTACAATGTCCGTGGCTTATCTCAATTCTGCTTTGCGAAAAGGAGGTCGAAACTCATGTTTTCCTACTCATTCTATGATCTTCTGATTAAATTCGTTGCGGAGCCCAAGACAAGTTAGCTTTCCCTCGGGTTCCTGGATTTCACAGCTCAGATTCATTACGATGGTCGCTGCTGTGGTCCTGGCTACACAGGAGTTACAGTGGTGGGAGTAAGATGGGCAAATACCCGTATACTTATTATAATCACTACGCAACTAAAATGAGATGTCAAAAATCCTCAAATAATACCAAACAGGCGAAAATAGTTTTGTAGAAATGACTTGTAAAGCCTACGCCCAACCTAAAAAGCTTTTAGCTATTACATTACACTTCTTATGAGGTTATTTCAGTTAACATCCATTGAAATCGACACCTTGATCTAAATAGGCTTCAGGCATTTGTTGGGCTTGTTTATGATGGATTTTATTTAGGGATTTAGCGGTTCCATGGTCGCCATAATGTCAAACTACTTATAAGGGGTTCTATTATTTTCAGTAATAAAATTTGTTTTATGTTAAATTAATGTCATTAAGTTAGGCAAGGTTTTCCCTTTTCTTTCCCTTCTTTTTACCTTATCTGAGTAATTTTCAATAATCATAACATATTTGAATTTTTATTTAATTTCATTATAGAGTTTCAATTAGCTTGCTGAAATATTACAAAACGTAGCGAATACAACCCACAAACATTAGATTATTACTTTTCGGGAGACATCTTTAAGCGCCGGACTCTTTAAAAGTTTGCCACTGAAATGAGACAGATATAGGAAAGAAGAGGAAGAAAAAAGTATTCGTCTACAAAAAGCACGTGTCTTATAAATAGGGTGTTTCTATTTTAGCAGCGGACCAGTAACTCTGGTCACCTTTATTTCGGTTTTTTGGCATACAGCCCATGCCATTTAGGCATATGTCAAATTTAACTGTCGAACACTGTAATTTGGTTTAACCTAATTCCCGTGGCGTTACTAAAATTAATTGAAAAACATAAATCCAAGGGCGATTGATATATTTAAAATTATTAAGGTTGTACTATATCATAACGTATCGTTGTATATGTATGTAATATGACACTTATTTTCGAAAAAAATGCTTTTATTTAGGCTTTTGTTATAATTGTAAGAAGTTTAAGTATTTTTTTTATTGCTTGATAAACAAACGAGCCTACGGCCCACCTGATGGTAAGCGGTCACCGTCGCTCATGAACCTCTGCAATGCCAGGGCAATGAGGGGCTGTTATCTATCGCCTACCCATACAGGACTTTTCTTAAACCTCGTTTTAATATTGGTAATTTTCCAAACCGTTAATATAAATCTATGAACACACAAGTTAATTTATTATTGTCATATAGTGGCCATACACGCACAAGTATACCTGTTTAACTGTGCATGCAAAACTTGGTTCCTCTACCCTGCAGTGACTACCAGCATTGACTCATCTTTGTCAATTGACATAAAAATAGCGCTTCTAATATATTCTCCTCGTTTTTATTATTAGCCTAAACTAGAGATACGAAGCCACAACGTCTATATCGCAAAACAAACAAAACTAAATCCGATCATTAGGCGTATCACACATCACAGCTTCTTATCATAAGGCAATGAACTTTTTTGTGTCTTGACGGGTCATGGTCGAATGTCTCTGTACCCTTAAATCGTCCCGTTACTTTGTAGAAAGCTGAAAACCAACTGCATTCCGCGTCTTGTCTATGCAGTCACAGAATACGCATGCAGAAGTCAAACTCGCTCTATACAGTGGCACACGTTATTTGCGATGATGCGGTGTTTCAAATTCGAAGATATGTGAAGTCCCCAATCCGCACTGGGCAAGCGTGGTGGATCAGCCTAATCTCTCTTCTGAGGAGACCTGAGCCCAACAGTGGGCGGTAATGGGTTGGTACAGGTACAGGTGTTTCAAACAGCTAATTTCTTAAAGGTCAATTATATTACATTAAACTAATTTACCATTTAATTGAATGTTTAACGCTTTTACTTTCATTTGTCACATTTGGTCACATTTTCGAGAAATTCCAATTCTAGTATGATATTACATTAAAAATCTATAATTAACGACATCACTTTTTTGGAATTCTCTTATATTAAACAAAATGTTGAAGCTGTTTATTAAACTTTAGTAAATACATTTAAAAAAATCTGTAACAATTTAAAATTAGAACACTAATATTACTGAATCGGATTTAAAATTTACTTATAACATCATATGCTACTTTAACGTTGACTATTAAAAAAAAAGAGGTCGTAAAATGTCAACACAGTCAGCGTCCATCAACTCCCACGTGTGTCATTTACGTCCCTTCAATCTTTCCGACTTCTGTGCAACCATTCTGTGATCCACTGTTACGTCAGTGGAGTCGATGAACTTTATATTTTTTACGTCGAATCAGGTCAAAAATTTAGGTTGAACTCCCTATATCGTACGTTTGTTCACCTCTCTAGGTCGTGTTTGTATCGTGGCCTCTTTAATCGCGCTTCATATTATATCCGGTATTTTAACACGCGTGTTTTAATTACACGTGTTTTACTCTATGGAAATTGGACTTTAGGTAAAGTTTATTTATGACGATAAAATTAAATGACCTATTTTTGCTTGTTGATGTTTAAATTCATGAGAACTTGAGATTGAGATATAATAATTATAGTATCGTTGCAGTAATTTATAATAGTACATAGGATAAACACCTATCATCGAGTTGGCGTTGATGTTAATGTTGAAATACAGCCGTTGGAAGACAACTCGATTAAATTATCGATTTTGAACATTTTACTAAACTAACAATGACTACATTACACTGACAAAAATATACATCTAGGTGTCCTAAATTTGCTTTAGGTTTATTTTTGATCAGTTTTTGTTGTATTGACGTGACTGGTGAGCGACAGTAGATTTTAGTGCTTTTAGAAACGAAGTCACGATTACATTTTCAATATTTCATATTTTCATGAATAGGTATAAGAATCCGCAGAATGACAACTAACTAGCGGTCCGCCGGAAGAAACGTTTGCAGCTCATTATTTTTTGTACAACGAATTTTCACCTTGAAACTAAAATCGCAGATTTCCGCAAACCGTTTTAGAAAATACCGGTTTTTGTGTACATTGTTAGAAATTTCTACGTAAGAAATTAAAACGTTTTAACCGAACGTTGGGTTCAAGGTTGCTGTTGTATAACGAGGTTCTCGATTCAAAGATCAAATGGGTCGGTATATTTCTCAAGGTGAAACGGCATTTAAATTGACGTTGTCTATGGATATTATCCCGGCTACTAATGAGCGAGCGAGGCGCTCACATATTTATATTTTATTTTAAAGAATGTTCTTTTTTTGTGCCTCAATATTGGAGAAACGAGAGTTCTATCTATGTATTTTTACGTTCCTTTGGTTCTTTTAATAATATGATAGTTAATTCACGACATAACTATCAGATAATATTGAATGAATAAATGAAATGAATATATAATACAAAGAGGGTTAAAGTTTAATTAATGTTCTTCTTAAAATGCCTATTACGCGATATCTCTCAAAGTAGGTATAGTTTTCACGTACTTATACGGTAGACAAGAAGACAGTAAAAAATCAAAAAAAATATTTTTTTACCGTTTAAAAAGCCTGAACAACTTGGAACAGAAGCCTACTGTAATCTTAAGAATTCTTATCTTATTACAATTCTTTATTTTTATAGACTACAAAAACTTGAGAGATGTCATGGGACACCCGAATAGAACGAAGTTCCTTTCGATTTAAACATATCTTATTTTTTTTCCCTAACGTAATGCGTGATAAAGAACGTGTTTTAAAAGATTTTGATCACAGCGCCATCTAGCGATAATCATCTAAAACAAAAAAGTGTCGTGACAACTTTTTGTAAGAATTTTTTCCGTCTAGCCCCCTTTCACAACGCGCGATAAGGAAATTCGTTCCAAAAATCCTAACTATTATGGTGATTCGACTATTAATTAATAAAACAATCCAAGAAGAAACACTCATCTCATATATCGTGTTTCATACATCGCTCGCACTACTTTAAACTTTGTTATAATTAAGTAAAGTAAACACCGAAATATAAATCTCTGTAACGTTAAAATATCTAACTCCCTGCAACAATGTAAAGTTGTTTATACGTATTAATGATGACTTCCTGTTAGTAATGACGGAGTATTGAGGGCCAACTATTTGTAGCTCTTGTATACAATGTTAAGTTATTGAGGGCTGCAGCTTTTGCTTTGAAACGAGGTAATTATTTGAGTAAAGGAATTTTAAGACGAATTATTGCTGCCAATGATATCATAATTAACTATTGAATTACGATGACTGATTGATTTCTGAACGAATTTTAATATTTTTTTAAGGTTTTACTGAGCAGACAATTTTTGAAGTTGCTTGTCTCATTAAATTATTTACTTTACTTATGTTAGCCGATGTTTATAGTACTTTACAGAATTACATTCCAAAAAAAGGTTTCCTTATTGCTTCAACCTAATGAAAATAATCTACTGTCTTGCATTTTCTTAGTAAAGAAATGAAATAATTTAAGTAGACTCTGTCGAACTTTTACTAAAATAAATAAATAGTTTTCATTTTATTATTTATCATTGTAATTTTGATAAAAATTGAGGAAAAATAACAGAAACATAAGTTTCAGTATCCCGGCACTCGCTCGCACACTGACCCAATGTTGGACAAGTATTCAACTAAATAGGAAATCCTACTTGCGTTTGTCAAGCGATGTGCGAGTCTGCAGCACAATTCCTATTAAAATATTATGCACTACCGCCTTTGCACTGATTTTATAATAACGAGCTCGAAATAGCTAGTTGAAGCAACATTTGTAAAGGAAAGGTAATGCTGATATTCTCACAGAAAAGAGGTATATTTTATAATGTTGTGTTTTGTAATGAGTTTGTGAGTTCGGAATCTCTGGATCTAGTGATTTTTTTCCAATTTTTACCAGTAAAAAGTCAAGTAAATGAAATGATAACTCAAAAAAAGGGTGAAAGCCTACGATAATATTGGAATATCCGAATATTGACAATATTTTAAGTACCTACTACAAAAAATATAAACAACCACACCTTCACATTTCAAATAATTATAAAACAATCGCGTATCTGATATTTTTATAACAGCAATCGAACAACGTTTACCGGAAAAAGTCTAGCACACTTAAAATCAATCCATTACAAACAAGTCTAAATTTAACTAAGAAGCAAATAATACGACTAAATATTGAAAAATGAGACGCTAAAGCAACGAAATAAATGGCGAATCGTAAATCAAAGACCGTCATAATTATTGAGCGGGTATAGGTATTGACGTTCTCAGTTCGTTGGTTGACATTGTTGTTAAAGCGTGGGTGGATTCAAACGTGGGCTGATTAGGGCACGGCTACAAAACCAGCGAACGGCGGTGGCAACACAACTTGCGCTACAGCAGCAAATGAGGTTGAAGAAAAGTCCTGTATGTGATAGATTCATGAGCGACGGTCACGGGTTACCATCAGATGGCCGTAAGCTCTTTGATCTGTCCTGCAAAAACAATGCAGAGTTTTGAAACATGTAAGTACTTAAGTAGATTATTCAGCTCTATTCAAGCATAGTATTATCAGTTGTCTTACGTTAGATTAAAACGTGGGCCCGAAACGCTTGTACATATAAAAAATAATGTGTTTTGTTTTTATTATTGATTAAATTATATACCACAATATAATTATATAATTATAATTGTAGAACACTGAACACTACAACTACAAAAAGAAGCAAATACACAGGCTCATCTCTAGCATTTTTTATACACCGCTACTCGCTCCGCTAACGCCATATTCGAAGCCAAGACCTCACGGGCGCCTTGTTCTTGAAAAGAAACCTCACGGTGTTGATTGCACGGCTCACGCACTATGTACAGATGTGACAATAAAATCCATCATCGCGGACCCGCCTCCATATTTTTTGTTCGTACTTTGTAGGTGTACAACTTATTTAACATTCAATTGTGTTTGTAATGGAGAGTTATAAGTCTGCAATGGCTCATTTAAAATTGATGGCAGTCGCTTTGGACTGAGTTAAAAGTGGCGTTTGAAAGGTGGTCGTCGTGTGATCCCATTTAAATGTTATCAAGATCTGTCCTGTTCTTTATGAAAGGTTGTATTACAGATTTATTTTTCTAAAAATATTACCTGGATTGATGTAACTTATTTGTCCTTTTCATTGCCTTGTAGGCAGACCGAGCTACCACCTGATCGTACGCGGTTACCGTCGCTCATGGACCTCTGCATCAGAATACATCACAGGGCCGCTACCTACGGCCAACCCTTAGGGAATGGAATCCCTTAACCACTTGGAATTGACTCCCATCCTTGGTGTTATGTGCCGAGTGCTATGACATGTCCCTCTTTAAACAATGATAGCCCCCAATCATAACCAGTAATTGGACTCCATTGATTAGTCACATACTCGATCATTCAAGGTTGACGTTTTAAGAGCAACCGTGCTTAGGAAGTTCAAACGATGAAAAGAAATCAGTAGTACGAATGAATAACTTATTTGTTATCAAATAAAGTTTTTTGTGTGGTAACTATCGCTCATGAGCCTCTGCAATATTAGGAGACACAAGAGTCACTACCTAAGACCAAACCTTAAGGACCTTCCTCAAGCCTCGTCTGAAGAAGAACAAGAATACCAAAGAGATTTCAAAGCCGGATAGTGTGTGACAAAAAAGAGATTTGATAAATAGCTGATTTATTTTATTTTCATTAGCAACGAAGACTCCTCGTGCACTTGTAAATATACTTAATTCATATATAATTTAACAGAAGTTGATTAAGTATATTTAACTATATTTAAATGACCTATAACAAGCCAGCTGGACGCCAGTGACTCACTAACCGAAAAGGTAGTTTAATGATCGCGTTTATGAAATATCCAAATCGTTCGACATCCTGTGACCGGTCGTTGACACCGAATCTTAATTTACTAAAACGAGATGCGTCCGTAGTGACCGTACCTTACACTTAACGATTCGGCCTCTTTGACGCACGATCCACTGCGATCCATGATGGTCATCTGCATCGTGTGAAAACATTCTTAGCTTAATAATTCAATTCAGGGCATTTCATTTTCGCACATGTAATGTAATATAATTATTGATATACCTAATAAGTTAGCACGCGTTAATTTTGAAGGACTAAAGATGGTTTTTTGTTAAATAAAATCTTAATAAAAAAATAAGCCAATGTTAATTTCTACTTCTAGTACACCATTTATCTATCACCAGTCATAGTCGTAATTTGTTTCAACTATGTCAGATTGTAAAAAATACACACCGATGCCTTGGCTCGTAGACTGTGCCCCAAAGGGACCTTCAATTTTATGACATTATTTTTGTAAATGAGTTTAAAAATAAGTTTTATACAAATATGCATTTACTTAAAAAATGCGTATAATGAAATGAAATGAAATACATAGTTTATCGTCCAAAAATACACTTTTACACATTACAACAAATACAATGATCCCCGCACTAAATAATGCAGATCTCTACCATATAGGAGGCATTGAAACTAATTTCACAGAAGCCATTATTTCCTTTCCCAGTTATAGCTATTTGTTAAAATGTTTCGGAAAGTCGTTTCATCTAAAATACCTCTTTAACATGAGCGGGTGGTACTTTTAAAGCTTATGTCCTCGAACAGTCATCTACGATGATACAATCAGATATTGTCGGCGTCGTTGTCAAAAACTATTATTGTTTCTAAGCACGTACTACTGAACGGGATTTAGTGTTTTTGTAACAGCACTTTTTAGATTTGTGAAAATATCTGTGCAATTTATCGCAAAATAGACAAACTTTTGGCTAAAAATGGCGGAGGAATCTTTTATAGGTATTTTGGAGAAGAATTTAAAAACCCTTCGAAGATATTATATGCAGTTGCCAAACTACTTTAGGCAAGCGTGGTGGAGAATGTCTGATTTCTCTACTGTAAATTATACCTACTACTATGTAATACTACAGTAACGGGTTAAGGTATAGTGTTATTAAGAACCTTAAAAGAAGTCTACAATAACTTCGATTGTCGGCCACTGCAAAGCCGGTGCATCGGTACTGGTCGCGACAACTGTGAGTTTCGGTGCTGGCCACAGTGCGGGTAGGAGACTTAATTTGAGTGCGGTTCGACCCTCAAATTTTTCCTTCCGTCGCGACTTCGTGAGCGTGCCCAGTCCCTGCTGCTGCCCCGGGACCGCCGTATTCGACGATTCCGGACAGCGGAGCAAGGGAGCCGGCGACACAGGTGAGTGGAGACACTTTTATTCTTTAATTAAGTGCATTTACGGGTGGTAGTCTTCACCCTGTTGTAGCTGTGTCCCTATTTTATCGTTCCATGATAAAATTAGGGACTCGAGCGCCACATTGAGAGTTGCCTGACTGTGTCAACCCCCTTAACCCCCCCTGCAGGGGGGGTGAGGCTAGCGGAAGACCCGCACTTGCGCTGCTAGGAGGTTCGAGCCCTCCCCTAGTTGTAATTTAATTTTATTTAGTTATAATTAGGTGTAAGTTAGTGTAGGAACCTCATGGGACCCGCCTAACGATAAGTGGTAGCCGAAGTCATGCCCGGGGGGGACTCACCCCCCCTTGTTAGCATCCCCGGCCCGTCCCGCGATGCTCGCGGTGGACGTAAATCAAAGAGGGTCGTCGTGTCACGCGACCTCTTTACGAACCAGATACGGGAGGTGGTTCCCGTAGATCAACCGGGTTCGCCGGACCCGGTAGTCGATCCTCCCGTTCCTCGGGCAGGGCCCTCCTCTGAGAGTCAGGGGGTAGGGGGCATCGGTTCGGGGGAAACTGTGTTTTCCTTGCCGACCGATGCGTCTATGCCAGCCAGGCCTCAGAGGAGGGCCAGGTCCGGTTCGGATCCGGTCCCGGAGGACAAGCGTCCTCGCACAGGCCCTTCCTCAATCTCCCTCGAGGTGGAGAGGGGGTTGAGAGAAGTATTTGGGTATTCCGATAGCGAACTATCGGATGCCTCAACAACATCATCGTCATCATCGAGGGGGAGGGGCCCCGCGCAACCTTGCGTGCCGTCTCACCCCTCGACCTCACAGATCACGACCTCTGGGAGCAGGCCAACGCCCGCGGCGCGTAGGCTTCGGACACCACCTGCCTCCCCAACACCTCCTACGTACTCGCCGATTTCCGGCGGAGCACCGGCGCAGCTGTCGGCGTCAGCTGCCGGACACCAGGTAGGTACAGGACTTCTGGACTCTACTCGTTACGCGGAGATCGGCGGAGGCCCCACGGGGTATGCGGACGCGGCTAGGCAGCCTGCGTCTCCGCGCCCGTCTTCATTGACGGCTCCACCGGCTCCGCGCCCCCAACCACAACCCGTGCGGCGAGCTGCCGCTACAACGGCGACAGCACCGGCCGCCAGTACAGCCCTACCTGGTCCTAATAGAACCGGAAGGGGGGACCTCGACTTGCGTCGTCATCCCCCAATAGAAGTGCAGTCGCTCCCCGACTGGCCGCGGCACTTCGCGATACTAAGGGAGCGACTTGGATCTGTCCCAAATGGCAGAGCCACCCCTGCGGGTGGTTTTAAATTCCACCCAGAATCTGTCCGGGAGTTCCGGGTGATTCAGGCGTACCTTACGGAGGCCTCCCGGGAGACAGCGATCTCTTGGAACTGCTGGTCCCTCCCGGAGGATATACCCTCCAAGGTAGCCATCCGTGGACTCCCGGGCAACACAGACCCGAAAGTGGTGTCCGACGCTCTAGCGGAGCTCGGATTCCCGGCGCGGTACGCCAGGGTGGTCCTGGCCAAGAGGGGTCGACCCTCTAGCGTATTTTACGCGGAGTTAGACCACCTCTCCAGGGAGGACCTCGCCCGGCTTTACAGCGTAGAGGAGCTCCTCTACCTGCCGGGGGTGGTGATTGAGGCTTGGAGGCCTAAGAAGGGACCTGCGCAGTGTCATCGCTGCCAGGCCTTCGGGCACTCCAGCGTCAATTGCCACCGAGCAGTCCGCTGTGTGCGATGTGCTGGTGAGCACATCGTGGCGGACTGCCCGAGGCCTCGGGACGCCGCACCGACCTGCGCCAACTGTGGCAAAGGCCACGCCGCCAATGACCGGCGCTGTCCGGTTTTCGTGCGGAGGGCGCGGGCCACCGGTGCGGTGATCCCACCACGCGTGCCTGAGCCACCGCAAAACCGGGACCCCCGTTTGAGGTCACAGCCTCAGGCACAGCCGCGCCAGCGGCCACAGCCCACACCCCGGCCAACACCGGGCACTTCAGCACCCGGGCAACAGCCCGAGGGTGCAACAAAACGATGGAAGGGCAAGGGGAAGGGAAAATCTTCCCGACCCGCCCCCCCACCCCCGACTCAGACTCCTACGGTCCCTGCAGACCCACAGGCGACCTCGCTCATGGCGGAAGCGAACGCTCCCCGTGAGCAAAGGCCGCCAAGACCCCGCGAGAGGGTGACGGCCGTTGCTACTTCGGCGACGCTTCCTCTGACTTCCTCGGCACCCGCCACCCAGGTGGCGGCGCCGTCGGGGAAGAAAAAGAAGAAGAAGAAAAAAAAAAAGAAGTCGAAGAGCAGCCAACCTGCGGCGGTGGGTACGCGAGCTGCGCAGGAGCAGCCCGTGGCCGCTACATCGGTCCCAATGCCTCCTCGGCCACCATGTGCCGGAGAGAGGCCTGTGTTGGAGGCTGTAGCCCCTCCACAGTCACTCCAACACGAACCCATGGAGGTAGGGTCTGTGCAGACTCCGACGGGGGCTCCGTCGTCTGCCACCCCACCCCTCCGCACGACGGTCCAGCCTCGAGCCCACCCACGGCCTCAACAGCGCGACGGAGGGATAGCCCCAGGGCATCCCTTCTCCGCCGCAATGCTGTTGGAGCTGTGGGAGAGAGTGTCGGAGGCGATCCGCGAATTTATTCGCGCGATCGCTTCCCTCATAGCCCCCCTCGGGGGACTAATATCGGGATTCGGCCCATTCGTCCCGCAGCATGGATAGGGAGGAGCTGCGGGCCATATATTGGAATCCCGGGGGGGTCCTCTCTAACAGGCTGGACCTCATCCGTTTAGCCCAGGAGTACAGACCGCATGTCTTGCTCCTGGGAGAAACAAAACTTAGACCGACTACGAGGTTTGTGGTGCCTAACTACATCGTGTACCGAAGGGACGAACTGACCCCTGATGGGTTGCCGTTCAGGGGAACGGCGGCTCTCGTCAGGAGGGATGTCGTGCACGATGAGTTAGAGCTACTGAGCTTCACCGACACCAGAACGGTGGGGGTGAGAGTGCAGGTATCGGGGGTCGAACTGCGGATTTATGCCGCGTATCGTCCCCCGGGCTACTACCTCGAGCCGGCAGACATTAGACGGGTCCTGGACTATGACCGTCAACCGACATTGATTCTGGGAGACCTCAACGCAAAACATACTGCGTGGGGCTCTCGGACTATATCGATGGCGGGGAGGCGGTTGATCGATGATGCCGAAAGGGGGGACTACTGTGTGGTCGGCCCCAATGAACCAACGCACATCCCGTACACGGCGAGTCATCGTCCGGATGTTCTGGATGTGTGCGTTCACAAGGGGTTACGGTGCCCGATTAACATCGAGGTGCTGTACGACATGGGTACCGCTCACCTGCCGATCTTGGTCACGGCGAGTTTGGGGATCACCCGTGCCGCGGCCCCCCCCTTGAGGCCCAGGGTCGACTGGGAGGCTTTTCAGTCTTCGCTAGTCGACCAATCACCGTTCCAGGATCTGTCTACCCCTGATGACGTCGATGACGCGGCCGTCCGCCTCACTGATTTCATCAGGGGAGCCATAGACCAAGCGACGACTATGGTGCCCAGCAGCGGGCCCAGATGCAAACTCCCGGCGTCGATTGAGGCGTTGATACGTCGCAAACGGCGTCTGCGGAAGCTCTGGGCGACCACCAGGTGTCCCAGGGTGAAGCGCGAGCTGAATGCGTTGGAGGAAGAGGTGAAGACGAAGGTCCGTGCCTTCCGGGGCGAATCCTGGGAGGAGCACGTGAGGGAGGCTGGTGATGACCGCACCATGACCTCGCTTCACAGGATCTGTCGTCGCCTCTCCTCCAAACCTAGCCCTGTCTATCCACTTGTGGATGATCAGGGCCTAAGGTGCTTTACGCCGCAGGCTCGCGCCGAAGTCCTGGCTGGCTCGCTGGAAAGGCAGTTCACTCCGAACGCCTCGGTCCCGGAGATGGCTCACTTCCACCGTGTCTTGGAAGAGGGGGTTACCGAATCCCTAGACCCTCGTCTCCCGATGCCAGCGCTTGAGGAGGATCAACTGATCACACCTCGTGAGGTGTATCAGACGATCAAGACCCTCAAGCGCCGTAAGGCTCCCGGGGACGATGGTATCCCTCCCATGGCACTACTATCTATCCCTTCCAACGTTCTGGCAAATCTGTCAGAACTCTTCAATTCCATTCTCCGCACGGGTCACTACCCACGGACCTGGAAAGTGGGTAAGATCATCGTCTTGCCCAAGCCCGGCAAAGATAGGCGTCAAGCTTCCAGCTACAGGCCCATCACCCTGCTCTCGCACGTCGGCAAGTTGTTTGAGCGGTTGCTCCTGAGGAGGATATCTCCGCATATCCACCTCAGACCGGAGCAGTTCGGTTTCAGAGCAGACCACTCGACGACTCTACAGCTAGTCCGTGTATTGCATCACCTTGCGGACCAACGTAACTCCGACCGGTACACGGTCGCAGTCTTTCTCGACATCGAGAAGGCCTTCGACCGGGTATGGCACGGGGGGTTGGTCAGCAAATTGCAATCCACCGGCCTACCTCATGCCTACTGGCGACTGCTGGGGTCTTGGCTGGAGGGGAGATCCTTCTTTGTCGCGGTCGAGGGGTGCAAGTCGTCTGTGCGCCCCATAACGGCCGGGGTACCACAGGGTAGTGTCTTGTCCCCGATCCTATACGCCCTCTATACCAACGACATTCCCACCCTGGAGGGGCATCTCCGTTGGTGGGAGGAGGATGTGAAACTGGCCCTCTTCGCAGACGACTCGGCCTATTTTGCATCCTCCAGAAGTGTTAAACTTGCCATCTCCAGGATGCAGAGGCTCCTGGATGTTCTGCCTCCATGGTTGGACCGGTGGAGAGTCTCGGTCAATGCGGGTAAGACCCAGGCCCTACTCTGCGGTCCGACCCGCATCAGAGTCGTCCCCCGTCTCAGTCTTCGTGGTGTGGATGTTGAGTTTAGACCCACTGTTCGGTATCTCGGGTGCGAGATAGACCGCTCGCTTCGCGCGAAGCCCCAGGTTGATCACGCGATTGGCCTGGCTCGCGCGGCGCGGTTTGTCTTGCGACCGATTCTCGCGTCCGCGTTGCCGATCAGAACTAAGCTCACTATCTACAAGACTTATATCCGTCCACGTATTACGTACGCTGCTGAGGCTTGGTATCACCTCGCACCGCCGTCCCAGCGGAAAAGGTTGCAGGCCCAGCAGAATCTCTCCCTCCGAGTCATCGTCGGAGCAGGCCGTTACGTGCGCAACGACGTAATAGCCCGGGACCTTGAGGTGGAGTCGCTCGAGGAGTTCATCGTCCGGCTCGCCCGTAACATGTACGAGCGGGCCGACCGAGGACCCCACGAGCATCTCCGCAATATAGCTCCCTTGCACGCCAGGCCGCCTGAAGGTGCGGCGTTGCCAAGGGAGCTGCTGGGTCCCCCGAGATTCCTCGGAGTTAACTACCCTACGGCGTAACAACGTTGTAGGATATAGGCGATCCCCTCTACGTGACTGAGACATTGTGTCGTCCGTCCCGCATGTTTGTCTGCCCTAAGATGGAGCCCACGGGGGCTACCATCACCCTCCCGGCAGGGAGGTGCGACCCCGCTCCCCGTTAGGGAGCTGTTCCCCCTTCAGGGGACCCCCCACGCTTTAGTGGGGGCTTGTTTTTATTTTTATTTGTAAGCCCCCTTATGGGGCTTGTATACCCCCCTCAGGGGTTTGGGTCGCCCAGACTAGGTCTGGGGACCTCTTATAGAGGTCTGGGGTCGCGGAACGGAGCCACGGACTTGTCCGGGACTCCGCCCCGCGTCTCCGGGTCCCACTCCCCTTTAGGGAGTTACATCTTAATTTAAAGATGTAGGTCACTCCGCCTAACGGTGGAGTGACCAAATCCAATTCTTCCTTTCTCCCCTTCCGGGAACCAAATCCCCCCCTTCAGGGGGTGGGACCTCTAAACGGGGGCCCATTAGTGAACTGTGGGTCAAAACCTGCAGTCCCGCTCCCCCTATGGGAGCGGCCGACCTCAGCGCGGACCCTTCCCTCTCCACGTTTCGTGGTGTTGTCGTGGGAGGGAGGGGTCGGCGGGGGCTGGACGGGGCCTCAAACCCTTTGGCTTAATTTTTCCATCATTTTGATTTTATTCTGCTGTGTAAATATACCTAATTTGTTGTTTTGTTTCATCCTTCTTAAATTCTAACTTCTGCTTAAATTCTAATCTCTACTTAAATTTTAATTTTTGTGTTAACTTTAACTTTTGTTTTAATTTCTGTTTAGTTTATTTGATTCTTTTTGTTTTAACTGTAGTCGCAATTGTTTTTGTTTTTATTTTTATTTTGTATAGTTTCTGTGTTTAGTTTATAAGCTTTTTCTTTGTAAAATTAATAAAGGGTTTCTCCCACCCCCACAAAAGGGAAAAAAAAATAGTAGGGCCCGATTGACTTTAAATCATCAATTATAACGTTTTTCTTCGCTTCTTCGCTGCTGTGGCCTTCGACTTGAAGACAGCCCAGAATGGGCAGGATTCCGGCCGGAGCTGGTGGCAGCCAGGAAAAGCCAAACCTAAAGAACATCCAGTCCATGGGAACACCCCAGAAAGGGGAAACTTCTCAACGCCACAACATTACCTTCACCTCCGCCCAGAGTGGCGGAGAGAATGAGCCCGGGCAGCGGGGTTGCCCCAAGGCCCGTCCGTGTCCCCCTGTCGGGGGACACGAAGACCCCCATGGCTGGCTGGGCCACTGCAAACCTGTGCACCTCAAACGAAAAATCTAAATGATCAAGGAGTTTGTTAATTAAGGAGTTATATTATATCATTATTTTTACATTTCATTAATTACTCTTTAATAAAAGAGAAGAGATAACCACATATTATGCTGCATATCGTTATTAAAATTTGATTAAAATCCGACTTAAGTTGGTGCGTTTATTTCTAATCAAAAATTCTTTCCCTGTTCAACTTTGTCATAAAAGTACTTAATACCTAGGTACTGTAAGATATTATCTAACAAGTTTGAAAGTACTAACGAACTTCGTGATGTAAAGATGAGATTTTGGCCACTTAATGTTAAAAGTTATATTTGTTTCGTCTGCGTTATATTTGAAGTAAAACGAAATGAAAATGATAATTTGAACCGCAAGAGAACAAAACTGGGCCAAAATAAAATCAACTATTCTATAAAATAAAAAAAGTATTTTTTTTTAAATTAGAATTTCCAATATGTTTTCTACGTGTATTAAAAACTACTTTTTCTAAATGCCATTACTTATTCCTAACATCTATATGTTGTTTACCATAATATATTATTTACTATTAATATTTACTTAAACCGTGCCAGTTTTTTCCAGATTAGCTCTCTTGATGAAAAACAAATAAACAACCCTCAGCTTTATAATCACAGTGTATTGTAGAGAGGATTTGAACCCGCGACCTCCCGTACGGAAGGACGCGCTTCGACCACTCGGCCACCACGACAAACCTCTGCACCAGTCAGTAATTATCATCATTTACTCCAATAATTTTTGCAAATGATTCCCAGTATAGCAGAAAGCATCATCATAAAAATGAATGAACATTATATTCTCAGTAATTGAGATCTTTTGACTTTCCCCTAAGTGTATCTGGCAATGATCCGGGCGCCGGCGGAAGTGAAGATTGGCATGCCGGGCGACCATCTCTGGAATTCCAAGCAATCCTTGACGACCGAATGTGTCCTGTAACTCTTGTTATTGTTGATCGGTATACGGATGAATGGATGCTTTTGTATATTTTTGTGGATATTTTAAAATTTGGATTTTGATTTGGGTAGTAATGGAAGTGAATTTTTTTTTATTGCCTGATAGATAAACGAGCCTACGGCCCACCTGATGGTAAGAGGTCACCGTCGCTCATGAACCTCTGCAATGCCAAACCTCTGAATGATGTTAAGATCGATACTGTTATGTATACTTTTAATGATTGGATTTCCCAAGTCCGTGGATTCAAATTAAAAACGCATTAGAATTGAGACTATATTACTATATTTGAAATGGAATACAAATATCTTGACACATTAAATCGAAAAGTGCCCAAAAATACAAGTCTAAGTTCACAAAAAGGAAAAATATAAAACAATGATTTTATGACTTTTGCGTGGTTACAAAATATAGTTATTCACATTTGTTTGTCTATGTTATTTAAGTTGTTTTATTACCTTATTAACGTTAATATTTAAAGTTCTTTTTTCTTAATTGATCATTACATTTATTTAGAAACATCAAAGTATTCTCACCCACCAGTTACGAGTAATATCAAGTTGATATTACACCTATGATTACTTTAATTAACGCTTCTAAGCCTTCAGCTTCGTCTAATGATTTAAATCTAATCAGACTCTAAATATAAGGTTCGTATCAAGTTATATTAATTTGGAAACGAATATTAAATAGCTGTTTATAACGTGTGGGCTTCATTTGATACAATACTCCATTTTGTACACTTGATTATATTTTGCGATAGTCGTATCATGTTCAGACCACAACAAATCGGTATATTATATATCCTGTTATGTTTAAGCGTCCTACATGACCTTAGATATATAAATTAGAAGCTGACCTGCGCAACTTCATTTGAGTGAATAAAAAGTAATCTGTGAAAGACAGGCTATCTCTAAATTTGACCAGGGTTAAACAGTTTTGTTTAAACGTTATTTGCTCACTGTATGTTTGAGATGTTCATCTGTTATTGACAGTCGAAGCTTCCTATTCCGCTCTACAACACGTAAAATGTTCTACGTCACATAACCTTGGATATACATGCTTTAGAGATTTGTGTCTCTAAGTACATGTCTCCACAAACGCCTTCACTACGCCAGCTATTATTAAATGAGTTCATTGGAACATGCGCAATCCGTGGCATCGCAACTAAGCACTGCGGTGACCTTACTTACGCAGCGCGAATGGCAGATTTACCTGACGTAGGAAGAATGTAATTTCTTTGGGCACAGAAATAATATAAAACGAGTTTTGAAGAGATTCCTTACAAGTGTATTGTAGGTAGCTGTCTGATGTATCCTCTGCCATTGCAGAAGTTCATAAGCGATAGTAACCGGAGAAAACCTCGGTATAGAGAGAAAAAAAAATATATAACATGATTGCACTTTTAAACCTTTGAAATAGGTCATGAACTATAATAATATGAAATTTACTTAGCTTTGATTATTTGCAGTATCCAAAATTGGGACAATAATTTTGACGGGAAATTTGAAGATTTTTATCAGATTTAACTAAAAATTTAAACTAACTTTGAGCATACTTTTTAATTAGTAGCTCATTAATTTGGAATTATTCATAGCCTATCTAAATCTTATGATAAAACAAGGCTGTAAGTGGTCAAGGGCAGATTTATTGCATGTTTCTATGAACTTTGGAAACCCCTCAAAAGTTCATAAACTCATCCACACATCTAAGCCGATAAAAAAACACTGAAACCCATTAATTCGAATTTCCAGTAGCACAAAGTAGAGTGTGCGTGGCGCATGCGCTCTACCAATGTTTCCACATGCGTTGTCCATTCACTGCGCAACGAATATGCCCGCGGAAACAAAGCAGACTTTTATTTTTCTTAAATATTCAGCTCGTCCGCTACGTTTGATAGTTGGAACGATTCGAAGATATTTTAAAGTCAAATATGATATGAGACTTTAAAATCTGTTTGAATGTTTCGTCGAGTCGAAGTAGAGGTGTCGGTGTGAGCGCGGGGCCTCGTGTCGGTGTGTGCGAGTGTGCGTCACTGCGCGTGTGTTTGTGAGTGAGGCTCGTCGCGGCGCGCCCCGTCAGTCGACGGCGGCGAGTCACGCGCGTTGTTTCGTTTACTAAATCTCTCTCGGCTCTATCTATGTTATACTTCTCGCAGTACACCTGCTAACAATCAGGCTTCGCCGGCTCTCACGCTCGAGAGCTTGGAGGTCAGTACGTCCTCGCTCGGTTTCGGTCCTCATCGGTTTCACCTCGCGCCGCCTGTGGACGTCGACGAACTCGCTGCAGCGGTAGCCGCTGATTTTTTGAAACTGTGTTGGTGCGTGCTGAAAGTCCAGCGGCCCGTCCGGCCGTTGCGTGCTGTGACAGTGAAATCGTGAATATTTCTGTTCTGTGCGGATGTGCAGTGACGGATGAATAGAACGAGGCCTGGAGCTCGACAGTGCCCTGTCTGATCGGCCGAGTTTTGAGCAGCGAGTGAGAGCGGGTCGTCAAAATTGAGTCCAAACTGTATTTAGGTGGGTACTATATTGGTGTAACAATACTGTTATGCAGGCAGTGAGAGCGCGCGGGTGACGGAATGGTTGTTGAATATTTATCGCGTCCGAGTTGGAAAGTTGCAACTCGGCGATGTATGGTGGGTCGGTCGGTCGTCGGTCGTGAAGAGTGAATGCGTGTCACCGTCGCGGAGTGCGCGCCCTCCGGTTGCCAACATGCTACATACACACAGCTGATTTGTTGTGGCACGAAATCATATCTCGTCCCAATTGAGCATATTGCGGTCACTCGTGTCGACAAGTATTTTGTTTGGCGTGATTCACACATTATGAAATTACGAATTGTATTTTATTGAATAAATACACAATAATAAATATTCGTTCAACTGTACGGAAGTAATGTATAACTGTACCTTGTTAAAGTCAAATAATAATTAGAGTTTTTTCCACACTTTTACTTCTATTTACTTTTTAACTGATTATAATAGAGTATTTATAATTAAAAAAATAATTGGTCAATCTTTTCTGAAACGAAATTTTGAATGCAATTATAACTAGGGGTACTAGGGTTTGATAAAAAAAAAACTTATCTTATGATATAAATACAAAGAAAATACGCACCTTCTATACACCTAAACTACAGTTTTTCGAAGTCAGACAGCCTAGTGTTCTACAACATGGCCGATGTAAAATTTATAGGGTCAACAACTCCTGTGCCTAGGCTTAACGTGCAAATTCAATTATTCAAGAGCAAGTCCAATGCAGCGGAATTATGCTAATACGGCTCATTGGATAAAAGGCTTTCTTTTGTTTAATATAAATGTACTTAGTTCTAGAACATTCTGTTGTATATTGACTTAGTATAGTAAGTTAAAAAAAACAATACAAAGTGATGAAAAGATGATAGGAATTTTAAGGAATCGATGTTGTTAATAAACTCAAAATCAGTGGCGTGCAGTTCGCTCAATCAAATAAGCACTGCATACCCTAGTTTTTCAATTGCATAACAGACAGTTATAGGGATTTCTTTCGCACCACAATCATTTTCGCATAAACAAAACAAACAAAAATGCTCTTACTTGTTTTAGCATACTCTCATAAATATTCTAGTCATACATTAAATCTAGATCTTCGTACGATACGTCAGACAAGAAACAATTTAAAACAAATATCAAAAACAAAAAAAAATAAGTGTGAATTGCAATTAAGGAGAATTATCTTTATTATAAATGATTTAAAAAAATAATTGCAATCATTATTGCTGAGCTAAACAAAAAATTACATAAGTTCTTGTTTTTGTTGAATGAAGCCTGTTGCAAATTACGTTCAAAGTTCTAAAAGTTTTCAATCACGTGAACATAAGTATTATTAATATTATGAATTGTAAGTTATATAACTGCAGGGGTTGCTTGCACGTGAATGTACTTCTAACAATACCGATAGTATAAATGTTACTCTAACCAATAATTAATTGGGAAAACAATTCAATTACAAATGTTAATAAAGTCCATGACATGTGATGAGAGAAAGCCATGCAAGAAGACGAATGATGAGTTTAAAAGTAGATGGATGTAAGAGAAGACAAAATATGGTCTGTTTGTGTGAAGGATGATATGATGGTTTCTGTTGTGACAGACGGCTTTAAATGTCGGCTTAAACGAGTAGAAAGGTATTGTGAGAGAAAACATACTACGCCCTTATTTGAATGGAATAAGGGAAAACGAAAGAAGGAGTACTTATATTATGTTCGAAGAGCAACATTAAGACACCTCCAATTTAAAAGTTCTTTACTTACAAACGAAGAAACATAAAATACCTAAGATCTCTTTATTATGAACCGTACTACTCGAAGTATATTTGTTGACTCGAGACCGTGTTCTGTACAAAACGAGCGACGATAATTGTATAATGGATAGCTAACGAGCTGAATACATAAACCGACTCTTACTTACTGTGGCATTTGGGAAAGTGAGTGCTCTTTATAAACACGATAGTTTTACATAGGTTGTATGTGTGGCATACTTTTTCTAACAATGTTTTTGTTGGAAACATGTTGCTATAAACATATTTGTTACAAATATTTTTTATTTCGTGAGCGGTTTAACTTCGCTCGTGAACTTCTGCAATGTCAGGGGACACTGCAAGTCCGCTACCTACGCTACCGTTAAGGACTTTCTTTAAGCCTTGATTTAATTGAAACTGCTGTTAGATTTATAATTGAAATGCAACAAAAGCAACTTCAAACAAAAATATATAGAATTAGTAAGGATGACGGATAACCTTATAAAGGTCGAAGGAACACACAAAATACTGGCTACCAACAAGTCACATTGTGGGACACCTATGTCCAACAGTAAACATCTTGTGACTGACAATAATGATAATCATGATGATGAATATGTAAACTTCTTAAGTAACATAGTTTACTAATAAAATAAGCCACTTTCTACTTCATTTATTAAGTTCAATATCTTTAAAACAAAATCGCACGTCCAATCCAAATGACAAATCTTTATCAAATGAACGACATAACCACATGCATCAAAACAACGTAGGAATACACGGCAAACCTTATCTCGTCTATCGATGTACCCTCCATCAATCAAACGGGTCCAGTTTGGCCGTAGTTCAAAGAGTAGATAAAAATGTGCCAATCTAAAATCGGGACAAGGCCGCGCCCTCAATTCTCACGCTTCACGTAATAAACTCACTATGTAGAATCGTACCATTCTGTAACTTGATAGCACGTCTGATTTATAGCTCGAAAATGAAAGAACAATTTTCAAGCTCTCTCCTCACTTCTTCAGATCCATCGTAAAAAGGAATCAAAGAAGCTTTAGAACATGATTAAAATGTCAGATATTATTATTGCTTTGACCTACATACCTTAACACTTAAAGGAAAACCTAATTAAAATTAACAATCTAGAAATAAAAATGCAGTGACAAAAAGTTGTAGCTACTTCGTTTTTTCGTGCCTGTCAAAATATTTTTAAGACAGAATTAGTAAACACGGGTACATTGCACCGTCGTTCATTATCACTCGAAAAGTCACGCGACGCCGGCTCTTCTTATGTCAACAATGAAGCGATTGCAGGTGCCTGCGATCAGACAAGGTCGTTCACCCTGACAACATTTGGATACACCCGGAACACCCATAAAGTCTATACATGGAGATTAACGCTAAGGAAGTATTTTCGACCCAATAGCGATGTTTATAAGGTCGAAAATGCCTTCAAGTAAAAAAGGAGTATTAAATGATTAAATTGAATCTATAAAAATTATAGAGTAATAAAATTAAGCAATTCAGAGTGTAATATTTTGGAATATTTATGATAAAAAGCGACCTTGAAATCATGTAAAAAATTATACTACATAACTTTGTAACCTACTTTCATTTAATGGCTCTATCAAAATGGCAATTTTGAAAACGTTTAACAATAAAACAATTTATGTTTTTATTTGTTACTGCTATGCTCCATGAGACCATGGATGAATGTAATATAATAAAAAAAAAATTTGAAAGAAGAGATCCCGTTTTCGTTATTTAGAAAATTCTGATTAATTAGTCTCTTTATAGGTCATATTATTTTATCGTGATACTGAAATTTAATTTGATAATAACAATTAAAAATTAAGATATAAAATAAAAGTGTCTTATAATTATCAGTGCCAACAACTGCAGCAGCTCGAAAATCAAAAATAGACAGATTAGTAAAAACAAACCATAGTTTAATTGTATAAACTCGTCTCAATCCGCGACTCCAGACTAAGGGATTCGAAACATGTCACTAACACAGAATATTTACATACAGAAGTACACATTTACATCGTTCAGTCCACCTAATAATGTTACCATTTGATCCATTCATCGTACAGTCAGTTCTTCGGTGAGTTCATCACAGCGATTTGTATGAAACTTTATTTGTGCTGTAGCAGTGTTTTGAAATGTTTTTATGTTTCATATCCATTATCAAATAATTATGGATGGTATTCAAATTATAGATGTGATCCCTTTTCTGAGGAGGCCTGAATCCAGCAGTGGGCAGTAATGGGTTTTTACTGTAAAGACTTATACTAGAATTGGAAGTAATAGATAGAAAAAAATGCATCCACTCCATTCCAATAGAATAAAGCTGAGCTAAATAATTAGGATTGTTTATTATCTACTCAGCTGGGAAATTACTAAAATAGGCATGTATGTAGTGTAGATGACATTTGGTATGAGTTCTAAATCTAAATCAAGATCTAATGAAAGTAAATCAAGATTAACTTCTGGCTTAATGTGATTTCTGTGTCGCTAGTTTATGAATATGGAACGTCGTTTTGTTATTTCGGTCACGAGAATTAACGAATACAAGCTTCCTTTTCGTTTTTCGATCGCGACAAGATATACGATGAGCTTTGGTGTCACGTCTTTATATGGTTCCACGAAATACCACGATTTTTTTGATGCTCTAATTGAAAACGCGATCAAATTCAATAAACTGTTCTGTGAAGTTTAATAAACATGTGAAGTATATTCTCTTGTGAAAATTGAATATTGTTTTTGAATTTCCCAAATAAAGTAAAAATAGTTTTATTAGGTCAATGCGATTTGGTATTTCAGTAGTATATTAATCAACTGAAAACAAATTGCTAAGGTAAATTGACGAAATATAATTAGGGATAATAATTTTGTGATAATTGCATAAATGACTAAATAAATTACGCAAGTACTTATTTCATCAAATATAAATCGATTCAATGGACCAATAATTTCGCTGCCTAGTTCCAAACCCGATCTCAATACTCCGAACGAGTTTAGGAATATAAAACGGAAACCTGTTTTCCTTTTGATGCTAGACAAGCTATCTCGCGATCAGGCGATTAAAGCGAGGAACATCGCAGTCACTGAGACAAGTCTTGTATCTAGTACACTTATTTCTGTGCCGGAATCAGGGCGGTGCGCTAAACATCGGGGTATCCAAACCGTGGGGACGAATGAAAACAAATAGTTCTTACACCTGAGTGGGCGGTGTTGTGTGCCAAACAATTATAAACTCTAAACACGTGGGCGCAAGATTGACATCAACTAAATTGAGTGCATGTCGGCACGCGACGTGGATTAATGAAACATTTTTTCCTGCATTATCTGATTTAATTGGATATCAAAAGTCGAACTCGGTTTTCGAGTGACGTCATCTTGTCGGAATGACGTCATAGACTGTGGGTAGCGCTACATCAGTAAACTTCGCTGTGCAACTCTCGTCATAGTTCGAGTTTTATGAACGAAATAATTTTAAACTCAATTTCGGGACGTAGTTTTACTGTCACTAACTTTCACATCCCGTTGTGAACTCTACATATAATATATAAAGTAACAAGTGCAATGCACTCACTAGTTTCAAGCTATTTTAGAAGGAAATTAAGGTAAATACTAATACGCAGTGGCGTGTCATTCATACTATAGCTTTCCATCTATTAAAATTCAAATTATAATTAACCCCAAATGACTCACATATGTTTCGTGTCTCCCCAATTCACGCTATGCAAGATTAGCAATGAACGGTCATCAACCCTTCCCAAATCGGCCTAGGGGTGCAATTGGATTGAAAACATTGTCCTCATTTTAAATGAGATCTTATCAACAAGTTGACGATAATCCAGCTGATCAAGTATTATGATACAATAGTAGTAAATACCATAGGTTTAGTATAAATACTATTTTAAGAAATGTTAGTTCATGTACTTTATTTTTAAACCTTTAACTGTGTTGTAACCAACTACTGTCCACTGCTGGGTTCAGGTTTCCTCAGAAGAACATTGATTACTATGAGTTACATTAAGCCATTCCTAATACATAAGCACATAGGCCATATATACATAGATTCTTATCGGCTTCAATTTGCATAATCATAATGATAACCAATCTATATATAAAACTTCTAAAATATTTGGACTTGGCCCACGAGGTGACCGACATGCACGGCCTAATAGCGAAAAGCTTCGACCGTCATCTAGAGAAGCTTTCGCTTTCCGGCTGGGTAAAGGGCTTGATTCAGAAGGCGGTCGTTCTTGACACGGCACGTATTGTGAGGAGGTTCCTCCCTCTTGAGCCCTGACCACTGATGGCTTGGGTCGTAGACCCCGTCTCCAGTGGCCCTCAGTTTTTTTATATTGTATTTTTAAATATATTTTTTTGTAAATGTTTTTTTTTAAATATAATGTAAAAAATAAGCAAATAAACGAATAAGGAAAACCAATATATTACACCTAAAATTTAAATCAAATATAGTACAGTATCGGTTTCAAACTACGTATGATAAAGTACTACATAAATAAGTAATGAAACGTACCATAAGTGATTTATAGAAGCAATTTTAAGCTTAATTCTGACCAGAATTCACGATATCATTTTTAAAAGCGAAATAAAAAAAATAAAAAAATAACCCAATAAAAATTGTCTTTCCTCCTTTAATTTAAAAGAAAAAACATCAAGACAACAATAGGTAAAAGGAAATTGAGTTAAGATTTCCATAAAAGCTTTGAAAGTGGGTAGGAATAAGTTATTATTATAATAGAATAGCCAAATATATCGTTCAGTTTGACCTGTACTGATAACCTGATTTAGTTTAGTCCAGTGTATTTGTCAACAATGTACGCCTGGTTTCAAATCTGGTCTACATTCTACGAGTAACTGTTTGATTTAATACCTCCCATTTATTTTAATTTGGTTTTATATTTTGTGTTTTCTTTGTAGTCTAAGGCGTATATACGGGAGCTTAAAGGAGTAGAGAGACTTTTCCCAGTGTAAATCGATAGTATTTATTTCTGTGTTTAGTATTCGTTCAAATCATGTCTGTTGTCATTTCGATAACTTTGAGTAATGTGGTAAACTCTCTCTCTCAATCCAAGTTCAGGTACCTTTCAGTAAAACTTCTTGCTTGATTATAATATTGTTTTATTCTCCACAATGTTTTCTCTTAATAATATCTTTAGGTCTGTTCTGCTCGAGATGCTGTCTCTGAATGCCTCCCTTTTTTGTTTTTCCGACAAACATACTTCATTCCGGAAACGAACGAAAATATGTTATCCTTTTTAATTCGTTCTTTTACACATCCGAAACGGCATCCCGAGTCAATTGACATTTTTAATAATTCTAATCTCAATTTAAATATCAAACTAATAAACTGAATTCCATCTATACTTAAAATAATGTTTAACTAACGTTAAACATTATTTCAAGACAATCATAAATTAATTATAGGTGTATAACAATCTACAAAATAAACTCATTTTTATCGGATATCCGTTGTACAATATTAAATTTCTCCAAACCGGAAATAGTGTTCTATATCGGACACTTAACTTTTAAAGTAACAATAAAAATACTTTAAGAATACTTCATTCTTAATAAAATCAAACTATTTTAAATAAATAATTATAAATTCATTACATTCGGCCATCTGACTGCGTGCGATCTCCTGACGCACGGGTAAAATCACATAAAAATTTACAAACTAAAGAAATGTAAGAATCTAAATGTATCTAATCTACTAATCATAAAATTTATTTCTAATTCATTACATTCGGTTGTTTGGACTCAGATTGAATTTGTGGTAGTTCATTGTCACTTTCAATACTTTCGCTATCAGTCGCACTATCGCTTCGTTTTCTAGCAAGTGTATAATTTTCAAATATGGGACGCTGGGAACTCAAAAAATTCAATAAATCCTCTGGCTCGGTACAAGTCAGTGCTTGTGCACTGCTTCTAATTGATTTATCAAGTATTCCATGAATTACGCAATCAACGGCATTTTTGCCTTTTATTTCACATCTGTTTATTAACGTTAACTTATCGTAAAAATATTCGCGTAAGCTTTCATTACTCAGAGTAGTGCGCGCTAACATTTCTTCGAGAAGCCGACCATAGTTTTGCTCATTTGGAAAGGCTTTTATAAGTTTATTCTGCCACTCTGACCAACTAAAGACAACACTAGGAAGAGCTTCAAACCACTTACTTGCTAAACCAGTAAGTTTTTGTAGAGCAAAATATATGATTTGTTTCTCATTCCATCCATAGATAACCGCACATTCATTTACTTTCCTAACCCAACAGTCTATATTCTGAATCTTACTGGACGGGTCAAACTCCGGTACAACGTTATTGAAAAAGTTGTTATTTAGACTATTCGCCTGGTTGCCTTGCCCTCGAAGAGTATTAAATATGTCAAGTACCTCTTTGGTAGACCAATTGCCTCTCTCCTTTGATCCTCTTTTAGTAGGTCGTCGCGAGCTACGATAAGACTCGCTGCTGGATGAGGAGGAGCGGGACGCCTGCTTGCGTCTCCTTACTCGACTTCGTTTCAATTTATTCGTTTCAGCAGCTTTTGGCGAGGATCGCCTTCGTTTCCTTTGTCGCTCCTTTCTACGGGTAGGGGAGCCCTCAGGAGTCACTGCTTCATCAGGATTCATACCTTTTACGAACAGTCTTTAAATAACGAAATTTCAATTCTCAACATACTTTCCTAATCCAAGATACTAAACTCTTATTGAAACACACTTGGTTTCTCATTGGTGGTACACATGACCCCAAAATCTCAAGCACACATGGCTCACTAGGCATACATAGCCCTGGTCAATGGAAGCACACATGGCTCACTAGGCATACATAGCCCTGGTCAATGGAAGCACACATGGCTCACTAGGCATACATAGCCCTGGTCAATGGAAGCACACATGGCTCGCTAGGCGTACATAGCCCTGGTCGATGGAAGCACACTTGGCATCCAAATCTAGGCACACTTAGCCCTTTCATATAGGCGTACACATGACGCTAAGAATCTTTGATTCATTTATTATAGGTGTACGTAACCTCAAGCAACAAAAAGAAACATTAATCATTAATATTATGTAAAGGCTATCACAGAACAGGTCATAAAATCACATCACATCAAAATCAAAACTATTTTTATTCATATAACATCATTATTAAGTAATTTACCATTTCAAAAAGACAAGAAAATTTTGAATAAAGAGCAGTCATTAATGTGTATTCAACACGGATTAATCCATGGGTAGTTGTTGTTAATTTTAACGACTAAATTCAATTATTATTATTTCACGACTCGTGTTTTTCGAATAATCCAATATTTAAAACACTTTTACGTACCTGAGATTTGGTTCAGATCCCACTTCTGAACTGTGGTAAACTCTCTCTCTCAATCCAAGTTCAGGTACCTTTCAGTAAAACTTCTTGCTTGATTATAATATTGTTTTATTCTCCACAATGTTTTCTCTTAATAATATCTTTAGGTCTGTTCTGCTCGAGATGCTGTCTCTGAATGCCTCCCTTTTTTGTTTTCCCGACAAACATACTTCATTCCGGAAACGAACGAAAATATGTTATCCTTTTTAATTCGTTCTTTTACACATCCGAAACGGCATCCCGAGTCAATTGACATTTTTAATAATTCTAATCTCAATTTAAATATCAAACTAATAAACTGAATTCCATCTATACTTAAAATAATGTTTAACTAACGTTAAACATTATTTCAAGACAATCATAAATTAATTATAGGTGTATAACAATCTACAAAATAAACTCATTTTTATCGGATATCCGTTGTACAATATTAAATTTCTCCAAACCGGAAATAGTGTTCTATATCGGACACTTAACTTTTAAAGTAACAATAAAAATACTTTAAGAATACTTCATTCTTAATAAAATCAAACTATTTTAAATAAATAATTATAAATTCATTACAGTAATGTTGTACTGAATTTTCTAATAATTAATAATTTTCATAATATAATCCTGGTACAGTGCCAATTTATAATAGAATGCTAGTACCATCATCTGTAAAATCAGATTTTAAGTTGAATATATCATTTCATGTCAGATACTAACAGCTACGAAAAACGCTTTCAAAACACGTAAATTCTCATGGAAATTAAAGATTATTTTATTAGCATTACTCTCAAAAAGTAATTTCCAAAATTCAAGGTTCAACCTCGCAAATTTTCCAATGATAACATCCACTCATTAGAGATTATTATTGACATCTGTGTGTGTAGTTCATTCACTCGTGATTAGCGAATTATACATATTATTTTGTTATTTACGAATCATATACGGATTTAATGCGAGTTAACAACCTAGGTTATTATCATAATTTACAAACGAAAGTCCTTTTCACATTTCCCGTGGAAAATTTCTCTTATTTTGATACGTAATTCTTTGTTTATTAGAAAATGATATTAGGTACCTACGTTAAAAAATACAATAATTGTTGCAAAACAATGAATCTGACGATAAAACTTGTCTTACGACATCCATTCGCAAAATTGAATGTAATCGAATTAATTTCAGCGATTATGTAACTACAACAATAAATATATACCTATTCATTTCTATACCTAGTTATAATGTAATCAGAAATTTTATTGTTTAGGAAAGGTATAATAAAATTGTTTTAATAATGGTTCTTACAAAATTGCAACACATTTTGTTGGTCAGTTTTCTAATATTCATTTACGTTTATTGGGGTCTAGTTTCTGATTTCCGAGCCACATAACATAACATAACATTAAATCCTTTTTTCCTACCTAAAAGAGGTACTTATTAAATATTTAAGTACCTAAGCTGATAACTGATTCAGTCTAATAATGTTTCAATTGTAATTACATATAATAGTCTAATAATCATTAACTAACAGTAAAGACGATGCTAGACTAGATAAAATAATAGATTATCTAAAAGTCCATCCAATATTATCGCAGAAAGTAGGCTATAAAACCTGATTCATTACAGCACTTAGTAATTATTTTCAAAGGACCATTTTACTAACATCGCCCGGTATATTTCAACTAACTAGTAAATTATAGCTACAAAAGAAAATTGAAAGCAAGTCAAATTATCGAACTTTTTTCGCAACAAGCACTTTATTTGCTATCTTCTACAATCCGCAGCGATGTGGGTTGCGTCATACATCGTTTACGTAAATGAGTTCAATGTGCTTCGTTAGAAATCACACAGAACCGCGTTTCTATGTAAATAAATTATAAATCAAAACACAGATATTATAGCTGGCAATTTTATCGTCGGCGTTTCCAGGCATTGACTAGTAATGTAGGACTGCAATCTTTTGTGGTTTTTCATCTGTTATGTGTGGTGATGGTTCCGCTCTTGCGTGCCGAACTCCTGTTTACGATTAAAATATGATAATTTGATGATCTGCCGACAGCAATGATATCGACTGAATGGCTTGTGATTACAGGTAATTTGGCATTACCAAACAATCAACCGATGAGCACACAAAAAGTGCGTGGGCATTCGATTCATAATGACAATGTTTAATGTAGAGTAGTCGTATCCGGATGTCACAAAAACGTCGAGTTTAGGTGACGAAACTTGTGTGGAACTCAACACTTTCAAACGACGACCGGAGTCCGTCGGCCATACATTCCACAACTTGCTCACCCACAGCACTGGACCGGTCCTCGACCATTGTACCAAACGATATTACACGGCCAGTTACAGTCGTGGCCACGTGTGAGGCAAGCTCGTGCTGTTTTGCCGTGGCGGGGTTATAAGAAGCGAACTACGGTCTCAAGGTGAAACGCCCGGTCAACATACACTAGCTCCGAATGCCTAGACCAAACACCGGCGCGTGACCTAACTACACGTAATGCAAACGGTTACATTAAAATTTGGCGGCGACCTAATCTATTGTTAGCGGGTATACGAACAATGAGTTGCGTCAACGCGGTAAACCTTCGGCTTAACCAACCACAAATGTTATTCTAAAGCCACCGCTATTGTCTTGTTTTAATAATAAAACAACTAGAAATAGAAATAAGAATGGAAACGAGGTAACGATGCGCGCGTAGCAACTAATTTAATATTTTTGTTTCGAATATACATTTTTAAATCTCTATGCAGGAATTTCCAGAAGCTTTGCCATTCCAATCGTTCGTCCATAAAGTTATAACTTTAAATATTCAGTAATTCTCGTACAATTAACACGGACTTTAAGAAGAGGTCAAAGTTCCTATTAATATAGTTTTTACTGATTAGCTGTCAGAAATGATCAGATTGTACGCGCAACCTCAAAAAACAGTCACAAAAACAAGTCACCGCGTGGGTTTCAATTTGACTCAAAAATCCATGCGAACGCTTAAAATTATCAAAACAAATGATGAATATTCTCTTAGTTTCGAAATAGAAGAATGCTCCAAAAGTGATGCTAATTTGTTTGAGAACGTTGCACGTGCGTATTATACGACCAACTTGAAAAGGTATGCCGTAACGATCGACATCCTCTAATGGGCGGTTTAAATCTAACCCTTAAATCGATGTCAATGGAGCGAACACAATGGGGCCGCGTTCGGGCATTGACCGAAAAAAAAAAATAAACAACGTGGGCCAACCGAGGAATTAGGAACTAGATCGTGATTCATACCTTGTCCTCGTGTGAGAACACAATACGTTTAGGCTTTCAATTTAATCGGTTCATTTGTTCAGAAAATGCCAGGTGATTTGTCTTTCTATAGACACAATTTGTTTAATTGTACTGCGTATGCCAAATGTACAAACTTGTTTTGCTTTTGAAACTGAATAGAATGAAGATTATTTGCATAAGTATGTCGTACATAAAAAAAGTCAATTGAAAGAGTTGTTCCATTTAGTTTATAGTTTTATTTTGTAGCATTTTGAAATTAGCGTCAAACTCTTCGAAAAACAATCAAGATTTGCTACTGATTTACTTAATTGTCGATAATATTCGAATTAAATAAATTCTCTGACATTTCAGATATTGCACAGAACCTGTTTTGGTATTGTGAAATATATAAAATCCGATTTAGCTGCCGGTATAACCAGTTAGGCTTTAAAGAGGTACCTCGTTCAGGGGACTTTAAACTGAGTGTCAGTTCATTTATTTTATAACTAGATCTAGTTATGTCGTAGTTGTAGAAGTTAAAGATATCTTGTCTTACTTACAGGAGAACACCACTTGCCTAAAAATTACAAATGGAAATTTTGGGAAGAAACCACATTTGCTTAAATCTTAAAATTTATAAGTTTATTTTAAATTTATTTGTAATTAACTGTTTTTGCGAACGACGACAAAACAACAGAATATTAATTCTTATCCAATTTTGTTACTTGGATTTTAAGATGATGTTTTTAATACAAACTAACCTACGTTATCTTTACCTTCCGTTACCTTACGTTAGTATGAAAAAGCAATATTAATAATGTTAAAATACATTTTTAATTTCAAATTTTTATTATTTCCAAACATGCACACATTCAACAAACAATCATAAAATAAATTAAAAACTTACACGCTAATACATAAGATCATGTTGGTATTGACATTACAGAAATTTAGGCAAGCCTGTATCGTGAGTACCAAAGACGATTCCCTGTGTTTGTCACCTCGGTTCAAAATTAATAATAAACGGAAATAAAATAATAATTCACGATTTAAAAACATTCTAACAATAATTATTTCATGTTACTCCCTATTCACATCACATTATCGTGGGACATGTAAATTAATTACACTTTACAATACTTACAAAATTGATACTCCTAATTCCAGTTAGTACGACATAAGATATATTAGCTCGAGTATAAACTCCGTTTTATGAATATTAATTATATATTTAGAACTAATCACATCTACATCGTAATCGCCACTAAAGCCTAACATTAACTTAAAGATAAATTTAATAAAACTGAATTAACTAAAGCAATATTCAGGTCTTGCAAACGAGAACTTAAAAATACTTTGTATTTTATGAATTTTCTATTCATTACGTTTAAAATATTAATACTGGCGGATCCAATCAACTTCTCTTCGTCTTGCTCTAACATATGCAATTTTTAATATGAGTGAGCAGGACATATGGTTGTGTACATTGTTTCAAATTGTTATTAGAAAATCTGGCTGCTATTAACGATAATAATTTAGACGAAATGAGTAATACTATAGTGAATTACTTCCTGTTATGTTCAATTCATTAATAATAAACTATTTATATAATATACTATTAAAACATTGACGAAAAAAAAACATAAATATCTAATACGAGTAAAAAATAAATATTGATGGTCCTGCCAACCTTACTATTGTTTACAGAAGATTCCACTGCGTACAAAACATTAGGCAATATCCTCAAGGAACGGTCATTGACTCGTCATCAAAATAGGGCTGTCAGTGTTATTTTTTCCTTGACTGTTTTTTAAACGTGAACCTTAGGAATTATTATTTATTTTAGTTTATGATGATCGTCTGCGTTAAATGCGATATTTCTTAAATCAATAATGTGTATTAATCCTTACTTAAATTTTTATGTATACCCCGTACTTTTCGGTTCAAGAGAGATTTCACAACCTTTTATATGAACCAAAGAATCTTTTCAATACATTGAATTGTGAGTTAATTCCTCATAAACTCACAATAAATGCAGGAGAGTAAGTCACAGATACATTTGAAGATATTACTTCCCACTTATTGTCATTAAGTATTAACTTAAAATATTATAGTTTAGTCTCAATATTTAGTTTATTTAGCTCCCTTCGCATACGAAGCAGGCCTTCCTAAGAAGCAGCCATAGTTCACCACGCATATCTAATGCAAGTCAACATGACATGTCTTCAAAAAGTAGACCAATAAACAGGTTTCCTTACATTTTCTTTTACTGTTGTAATAATTTACAACTTAAATGATATTCATTGTCGGTGCAAAATTATTTATGTTCCTTCCATAATTTAATTTTTAATTATCGAACCGCAATAACACTAAAACAATATTACGATATCGTAAAATTAAGTTTAATTACCCTCACTTACTAATTGATATCGATATAATATAATGAAACAAACTCTTTAAACGAGGTTTAAGAAAAGTCTAGGCGATAGATAACGGCCCCTCTTTGCCCTGGCATTGCAAAGGTTCATGAGCGACGGTGATCGCTTACCATCAGGTGGGCCGTATGCTCGTTTATCTAACTCGCAATAAAAAAAATAATAAAAAAATAGTTATTTCGACTTGTTTTATAGTCCCATAATTTTCTATGTTTGACCAACTTCCAAAAACGACTCGATAGTAATGTATGTTTGTTACCGCAACTTTGCATTGGCTAAACTAATTTGGATGATTCTTGTGTCAGATGAAAGGTGATAGTCACCGAGTGGTCCCATTTAGTTAAAAGATCGAACAAATACTTTTGGATCTCTATTTAAAATGTCCTTTTAACGGACAAGTTTTCACAATTTGCCGTGGGTTTTTGCGTGTATTCTTCTTCTAGACCACCCGATTTTTTTGTTAGAAAGTTGTCACTTTGGACATTATCTCATATAAATTTAATTAACATCTGTTTTGTAGTTTTTGTGGTATTCTTAAATATTGGAAGTCGGTCGTTTTCATTTTTGTAATAAAATTAAAGTCTCAAGTCGATGTCAATGGTGACCGACCCATTTGCCCATTGAACCGATCACCAATCGACGTGAAACTGGCCAAGGTGATGATTATTGCAGCATAAACACATTTTATAGTATTTGAAAATAAATAAAACAAAAGATTTCAATAGAAACGACAGTCTGCTTCCAATAAATTTATTTTCGAAGTGGATTCGATAATTTTCTAATTGAACTAAAGTAAAACGATCCAATATAAATTATTTTAAATACAAAAATCTGCTTCTTTTTACTTAAAATATTTGTTACTAATCGACTAAAACAGTAGTAACATTTAATATCGTTTGCATCAATTTTATTAAGGCGACGTATGTACGGTATTCAAAATGTAATATATCCATTTATAAAAAAAATACTTATTTTCTACTACCCAGTAACATTTTAACTCATCATTAATCTCTACATCCTAAATTATTGTAATACTAGTATTTGTTCGTTTAGCATTGAGATCGTTCAACTGTGCAGTTTACCCTACTCAGAATACCCGTAGTACAACACTAATTGTAACTGCACTACACAAGCGTTAATAATGAATAATTAAAATAGTACACTTTGATCTGGGCCAATTAATTTACTGAGTAAATTCTATATAATTTATAGGTATAATTTAACGGTTGTATAGTTTAGCTGCATTTGTAGAACAAAGGTAGAACTTAGTTTAACTAGAGTATTATTAAATCGTGATCCTTGGGGTTTCGATAATGTATTGGTGACTTCACTGCTCAGAGTCATTACGATGGTCGCCGCTGTGGATCCTGGCTACACCGGAGTTACAGTGGTGGGAGTGAGAGGTGGGCAAATACCCGAAAAAAAAAAATGTATTGATGAAGCTTGATGATCGTAAATTTTATTTTACTCACTCGTCACTCCACCAGCCATGGGGGTCTTCGTGTCACGGACGGGCCTTGGGGCAACCCCGCTGCCCGGGCTCATTCTCTCCGCCACTCTGGGCGGAGGTGAAGGTAGTGGTGTGGTGTTGAAGTCTTCCCCTTTCTGGGGTGTTCCCATGGACTGGACATGTTCTTTAGGTTTGGCTTTTCTTGGCTGCCACCAGCTCCGGCCGGAATCCTGCCCATTCTGGGCTGTCTTCTAGTCGAAGGCCACAGCAGCGAAGGAATGAAGACAACATAATGATTGCAATTTAACCATCGGGCCCTACTTTGTTTTTCCCTTTTGTTGGGGTGGGAGAAACCCTTTATTGTTTGAACAAAAATAAAAACTTAATATCTAATAATAAAAGAGAATTAAGAATCTATACAAAACTAAACATAACTAAAAAGAAATTAATGAAAGTAAAATGAATTTAACACTACACTACATCAAACAGGATTAGAATACAATTGAAAAACTATGAAAAACTATGAAAAACTATGAGAAACTATTATACAAAATAAAATAAAATTGAAAAACTATTATAAGAATAAGTGAAATTAAGTGAAAAGCTGTACAAGAAGGGTTGAGGCCCCGTCCAGCCCCCGCCGGCCCCTCCCTCCCACGACAACACCACGAAACGTGGGAAGAGAAGGGCCAGCGCTGAGGTCGGCCGCCCCCATAAGGGGGGCGGGACCGCGGACATATGTCCGCAGTGCAAAAAGGGGCCCCCAATTTGGAGTCCCATCCCCTGAAGGGGGATTTAGTCCCGGAGGGGGACAAAAATGGGGTGCTATATACTTGCCACCCTCCGTTAGGAGCGGTGGCAACGATCTCTTAAAAGAGATTACGCTCCCTGATGGGGAGTGGGACCCGGAGACGCGGAACGGAGTCCCGGACGAGTCCGTGGCTCCGTTCCACGACCCCAGACCTCAGTGAGAGGTCCCCAGACCTAGCCTGGGCGACCCAAACCCCTGAGGGGGGTATAAAAGCCCCATAAGGGGGCTTACTAATAAAAATAAACCCCACTGAAACGTGGGGGGTCCCCATAAGGGGGAACAGCTCCCCTAATGGGAGCGGGGTTGCACCTCCCTATCGGGAGGGTGATGGTAGCCCCCGTGGGCTCCATCTAAGACGTGCGGGACGGACAACACGAAGATCTCAGTCCCGTAGAGGGGATCGCCTATATCCTACCACGCTATTACGCCGTAGGATAATTTACTCCGAGGAATCTCGGGGGACCTATTAGCTCCCTAGGCAACGCCACGCCCTCGGGAGGCCGTGCGTGTAAGGGAGCTATATTGCGGAGATGCTCGTGGGGTCCCCGGTCGGCCCGCTCGTACATATTACGAGCGAGCCGGACGATGAACCCCTCGAGCGACTCCACTTTTAGGTCCCGGGCTATCACGTCATTGCGGACGTAACGGCCTGCTCCGACGATGACTCGGAGGGAAAGATTCTGCTGGGCCTGCAACCTTTTCCGCTGGGACGGCAGTATGAGGTGATACCAGGCCTCAGCAGCGTACGTAACACGTGAGCGGATATAGGTCTTGTAGATGGCGAGCTTAGTCCTGATCGGCAACGCGGACGCGAGTATCGGCCGCAGGACGAACCGCGCAGCACGCGCCAGGCCGATCACTCGATCGACCTGTGGTTTCATGCGTAGCGACCGATCAATCTCGCACCCGAGGTACCGAACGCTGGGCTTAAACACGACATCCACACCACGAAGACTGAGACGGGGGACGGCCATGGTACGGACCGGACCGTAGAGTAGGGCCTGGGTCTTACCCGCATTGACCGAGACCCTCCACCGGTCCAGCCACTCAGGCAGAACATCCAGGAGCCTCTGCATCCTGGAGACGGCAAGTTTAACACTTCGGGAGGATGCAAAATAGGCTGAGTCGTCTGCGAAGAGGGCCAGTTTCACATCCTCCTCCCACTCGCGGAGATGCCCCTCCAGAGTGGGAATGTCATTGGTATAGAGGGCGTATAGGATCGGGGACAGGACACTACCCTGTGGAACCCCGGCCGTTATGGGGCGCACAGACGACTTGCACTCCTCGACCGCGACAAAGAAGGATCTCCCCTCCAGCCACGACCCCAGCAGTCGCCAGTAGGCATGAGGTAGACCGGTGGATTGCAGCTTACTGACCAACCCCCCGTGCCATACCCGGTCAAAGGCCTTCTCGATGTCGAGAAAGACTGAGACCGTGTACCGGTCGGAGTTACGTTGGTCAGCAAGGTGGTGCAATACACGGGCTAGCTGTAGAGTCGTCGAGTGGCCAGCTCTAAAACCGAACTGCTCCGGTCTGAGGTGGATATGCGGAGATATCCTCCTCAGGAGTAGCCGCTCAAACAACTTGCCGACGTGCGAGAGCAGGGTGATGGGCCTGTAACTGGAAGCTTGACGCCTATCCTTGCCGGGCTTGGGCAAGACGATGATCTTGCCCACTTTCCAGGTCCGTGGGTAGTGACCCGTGCGGAGAATGGAGTTAAAAAGTTCTGACAAATGTGCCAGAACGTTGGACGGGATAGACTGAAGTGCCATAGGAGGGATACCATCGTCCCCGGGAGCCTTACGGCGCTTGAGGGTCTTGATCGCCTGATACACCTCGCGAGGTGTGATCAGTTGATCCTCCTCAAGCGCTGGCATCGGGAGACGAGGGTCTAGGGATTTGGTAACCCCCTCTTCCAAGACACGGTGGAAGTGAGCCATCTCCGGGACCGAGGCGTTCGGAGTGAACTGCCTTTCCAGCGAGCCAGCCAGGACTTCGGCGCGGGCCTGCGGCGTGAAGCACCTGCGGCCCTGTTCATCCATAAGAGGATAGACAGGGGCAGGTTTGGAGGAGAGGCGACGGCAGATCCTGTGGAGGGAGGACATGGTGCGGTCGTCACCAGCCTCCCTCACGTATTGTTCCCAGGACTCACCCCGGAAGGAACGAACCTTCGTTTTTACCTCTTCCTCCAGCGCATTCAGCTCGCGCTTGATCCTGGGACACCTGGTGGTCGCCCAGAGCTTCCGCAGACGTCGCTTGCGACGTATCAACGCCTCAATCGACGCCGGGAGTTTGCAACTGGACCCACTGCTGGGCACCATGGTCGTCGCTTGGTCTATGGCTCCCCTGATGAAATCAGTGAGGCGGACGGCCGCATCATCGACGTCACCAGGGGTAGACAGATCCTGGAACGGTGATTGGTCGACTAGCGAAGACTGAAAAGCCTCCCAGTCGACCCTGGGCCTCAAGGGAGGGGCCGCGACACGAGTGATCCCCAAACTCGCCGTGACCAAGATCGGCAAGTGAGCGGTACCCATGTCGTACAGTACCTCGATATTAATCGGGCACCGTAACCCCTTATGAACGCACACATCCAGAACATCCGGACGAAAGTTCGCCGCGCTCGGGATGTGCGTTGGTTCGTCGGGGCCGACCACACAGTAGTCCCCCCTCTCGGCATCATCGATCAACCGCCTCCCCGCCATCGATATACTCCGGGAGCCCCACGCAGTATGTTTTGCGTTGAGGTCTCCCAGAATCAATGTCGGTTGACGGTCATAGTTCAGGACCCGTCTGATGTCTGCCGTCTCGAGGTAGTAGTCCGGGGGACGGTACGCGGCATAAATCCGCAGTTCGACCCCCGATACCTGCACTCTCACCCCCACCGTTCTGGTGTTAGTGAAGCTCAGTAGCTCTAGCTCATCGTGTACGACATCCCTCCTGACGAGAGCCGCCGTTCCCCTGAACGGGATCCCTTCAGGGGTCAGTTCGTCCCTTCGGTACACGATGTAGTTAGGCACTACAAACCTCGCAGTCGGTCTGAGTTTTGTTTCTCCCAGGAGCAAGACATGCGGTCTGTACTCCTGGGCCAAACGGATGAGGTCCATCCTGTGAGATGTAACCCCCCCGGGGTTCCAGTAAATGACCCGCAGCTCGTCCCTATCCATGCTGCGGGGCGAATGGGCTGAGTCCCGATACTAGTCCCCCGAAGGGGGCTATGAGGGAAGCGATCGCGCGAATAAATTCGCGGATCGCCTCCGACACTCTCTCCCACAACTCCAACAGCGTTGCGGCGGAGAGGAGATGCCCTGGGGCTATCCCTCCGTCGCGCTGCTGAGGCCGTGGGTGGGCTCGAGGATGGACCGTCGTTGGGAGGGATGGGGTGGCAGCTGACGGAGCCCCCGTCGAGGTCTGCACTGACCCTACCTCCATTGGTTCGTGTTGGAGCGTCTGTGGAGGGGCTACAGCCTCCAACACAGGCCTCTCTCCGGCACGTCGTGGCCGAGGAGGCAAAGGGACCGAAGTTGATGCGGTCACGGGCTGCTCCTGCGCAGCTCGTGCACCCACCGCCGCAGGTTAGCTACCCTTTGGCTTCTTTTTTTTTTTCTTCTTCTTCTTCTTCTTCCCCGTTGGCGCCGCCACCTGGGTGGCGGGAGCCGAGGAAGAAGAAGGAAGCCTCGCCGTCTGGGCATCGGCCGTCACCCTCTCGCGGGGTCTGGGCTTTGGCGGCCTTTGCTCACGGGGGGCGTTAGCCTCCGCCATGAGCGTGGTCGCTTGAGGGTCTGCAGGGACCGAAGGGGTCTGTGAGGGAGGTGGGGGCGCGGGTCGGGAAGACTTTCCCTTCCCTTTGCCCTTCCACCTCTTGGTCGTTCCCTCTATTTGAGGGCCGGGGGCAGAAGTACCCGGTATTTGCCGGGGTGTTGGCTGCGGTCTGGTTGACCGCGGCTGCGGTTGAGGCTGTTGTCTCAGGCGAGGGTCGCCGGAGCGCGGCGGCTCGGGCACGCGTGGTGGGATGACCGCACCGGTGGCCCGCGCCCTCCGCACGAAGACCGGACAGCGCCGGTCGTTGGCGGCGTGGCCTTTGCCACAATTGGCGCAGGTCGGTGGGGCATCCCGAGGCCTCGGGCAGTCCGCCACTATGTGCTCGCCAGCACAACGTACGCAGCGGACCGCGCGGTGGCAGTTCACGCTGGAGTGCCCAAAGGCCTGGCAGCGGTGGCACTGCGCAGGACCTTTCTTGGGCCTCCAGGCTTCGACTACCACCCCCGGCAGGTAGAGGAGCTCCTCTACACTGTAAATCCGGGCGAGTTCCTCCCTGGAGAGGTGGTCGAGCTCAACGTAAAACACGCTGGATGGTCGACCCCTCTTTGCCAGGACCACTCTGGCATAACGTGCCGGGAAGCCGAGCTCCTTGAGAGCTTCGGCGATCACGGCCGGATCGGTATTGCCCGGGAGTCCCCGGACTGCCACCTTGGCGGGTATGTCCTCGGGGAGAGACCAGCAATTCCAAGAAATTGCGGTCTCCCTCGAGGCCTCCACCAGGTAGGCCTGGATGGTCCGGAACTCCCGGACAGAGGCCGGGTGGAACTTAAATCCACCGGCCGGGGTTGCTCTGCCGTTCGGGGCAGCACCTAGTCGCTCCCTGAGTATAGCGAAGACTCGTCACTCATAAACCACACTGACATACTGCGGGTAATTATATCAGCTTGCAGTGGTACCGGCAAACGAAAGAGAAAGAGGGTAGACAGATTTGTCTGCTCTTAAGTAATCTACCCGCAGTACTCAGTCTCCCCGTGGTCATGACGCTTGCAACAGTGTTGAAATATCAAGATCACTAATTTAATAAAAATCATGATAGGTATATGTAATGTAAAATTGTATAATACTGTACAAATACTTAAAAAAAAAAAATGCTCATTATACAAAAAAAGACATGCCCGCTGAGTTTCTTGCCAGTTCTGAGGACGATGGCTATAATTAATATTTTTTGAATCCGAACTGGTGGTAGCTTTTAACTTTTCACGTCAACAAGAATGAGTACGTCATCAATGTTGAAAATAAAGTATTTAATTTCATAAAGTATTTCATTTCATTTCAACCCATAAAATAGTTGTGTATCAGCTACCGTATAACTTTAAGTGCAAAATTACTATTTATTGTCACTTTCATATCTCTATTTTTGTCTACGATATTATGTATCATCCGTTGTTCACTATTTAAATTGTATTTAAATAATCTTATCGAATACTTTGTATTCGGAAGTAAGTTTTAGTTGCGATAAACACTCTTCCTTGATGGTATCATTGGTATCGCGTGAATATTTCAGATAATGAAAGTAAACAAATATAATCCTATTTAATACTGATGCAGTGATTTCAGTGACCAGTGCTATTTTTACAGTAATAATTATGTTTGAAATAAAATTACACTGATATCTTGGTCGTTCCGTTTCACATTTTTTTTAATTTTGACAATAGTGGAAGTCTGTTGTTAGTTCTCATACGCATATGTATTTTTCGTCGCACGTAAAATGTTTTTTTTTTCAATTTAATGCTTACCAACCACCTTCCACAAGCTCCACATAAGGTTCAAGCGCGACGGGAAAGAGTGTCGTGAGCGTAACGCGTCGCGCCGTCCCTCAAAACCTCGTGCTGGGTTCTGGCCTCAGCCAGGGTTCGGACGCTGAGTGTGAGCGGTTGGAGGTTTTAGTGCGGTTCAACTCCCACATACCCGGTGATTTCTTCCAACTAAAAAAAACATAAGGTTCAAAATGCGACCTAATTATACTAGGACACTTGTTTAAAATTGCATTTGTGATTTTATGAATAGAACGAAATTTCTACTCACGAAGAAAAAAACTCCATGCAATTGACTAATTTAGAAACTAACAATTTTCACATCTTTTATTAGACTATCACATACTCGTGCATATTTCAGCTCCCTATCACAAACCAATCTTTTTATTTATTTATTTATTTAATACTTTATTGTACACCAGATAAAGAGAATTACAGTGAATTATAGTAATTAAAAAATAAGCACAAAAGGCGAGCTTAACTCAAAAATGAGTTTTCTACCAGCAAACCTAAGAAAAAAAACTGATATGACATCTTACAGAGAGATAGTGAAGTGTACTAAATAAACTATACAAATTACATACACAGTCTTAGCACTGCCACTATATTACAATACCAAAAAAGACCGTACATTTTTTATTCTGAATTCAAATAAATATATCCGAGTTCGAAATGACTTTCATTCTAGGTTACTGAACACAATATCCAACGATACAGAAACTGAATTGCTACCTACATCCGTCCACGGTCGCGTGACACACTATATTACAGCGGACTTCTGAACGGAAACGTGTTTTTATTGTTTTTTCTAACTATGAATACATGCAAAAAGTAATTCTCATGAGAAACAAAACACTGTCGTTGTTCAAGAATATTTCGGTCGTTATAACAATGGACTATTATAAATTAATGGAATTTATGTACCTGTAAAGCCATTAATATTGGACGAGTATAATGGAAAATTACCTGTAAAGTTGTCTGAGGATTATGTTGTTTTTCAGCGGTTTATGTTTGTCATACCTATAACTTGTTTTTTTTTTTAAATACCGAATCCATTTATTCTTCAATTTATTGAGCATAGAAATTGTGCGTTCTAATTTGATTTTTACTAGAGCCTTAAAACTTATTGGACCAAGTGACTGCAGTAAAATTAAGTAAACTGAAATCACTGTGTTTAAAGTAAAGAATTTGTTTTATAACATACGTTATCAAAGTGAAATAGCACTTTGTACTTTCAATAACAAAATCCATATAACTTTATAACCCAAACGATTCAATAATGAAATATACACCAATCTATAGTTAAGGTCCACTGCGGCATAGTTTTGACACAGGCGCCGTGTAAGCAGGAAGCAGTAAGTAGGAAGCGAGCTATTGATCACGGCGGGGGCGCGGCAGCTGGGCGGGCGGTGCGTGGCTTGCGTTTCGTTCCCGGGGTTCAAGGACAAGGTCTTCGTCCATTCAGCCCGGAACACGTGCCCGAAGTAAATATAGTACGCGCATTACGGTAGCGTAGCCGATTCAGGTTTTCCCTAAACATTTTTAATTGACGTAACGTAACGTGTAGCGTAACACTTGTATTATGTATTTATCAAATATTTTCTTTAGTGTATAGGGCGCTTTAAACACTTTACATAATTTTTATTTGTAAAACGTTAAGCTACGAAATTGTCTTAGTCCAACAAAATGATTACGAAATAAAGTCTATAACATGGTTTTTACTACGTTAAAAATTAAAAAACTATTACTGACTAGCTGGCCCGCGCACTTCGTCTGCGTCACAAAAAAAAATCCCGGGTATTTTCTCACCGTTTAAACCTTCCCTGGACTACGACAAACATTTTAAAACCAAAATCAGCTCAGTCAGCCCAGCCGTTATCGAGTTTTAATCAGACTAACGAACAACAATTCATTTTTATTTATATAGATTGTAAATGTTCTAAAATATTGTCACAATGTCCTTGTTTAAAGCGTCCTTGACAATTCTTAAATTTAAAGATATATTTGAGAAATTTAATAACATTCGTCAGTAGTTCAAGGTTTTTTTTTTAAATGAAACTATTTCTGTGACCGTATTTCGTCGCCCGCTTGTTTCGACATTCAACCGAGGCCCAGTTTCCATAAAATTAAAATTAATTACGACAATCGTGACTACTCACCTCAAAAAACCAGTTTAAATGATTGTTTTTAGCCTTTTATTATACTTTAATAAAATATATTTTATCATAATGGAGACATCGCGACAACACCATTTAAAGTAAAGATGATCCAGTTGTTGATGACTAAGAATTTATTATAAGCAATAGTACCTACTGTAATAGGTTTTAAGCCCACGGCCTAAATTCGTCCCTACAATGCCGTTTTTTCAACCCGCAACAAACAATATCTGATTATACTTTCATGCATTTTCAACGGGTTCTTACCACGATCTGAAATCAAATCGACCCGCAGTATCCAGTCTTCTCGTGATCATGACGTTTGCAACAACGTTGAAATATCGAGACAACTCAATTAATTAAATATCGTTGTAAGAACCCGTTGAAAATGCATGAAAGTATTATAGAAAACCGCGAATGTCTGAATAAGTTTATAATATCTTATTGTTCCACCCAGATAAGTTTCATCCAAATCTGCACTATAATAGTCAAACTATAAAATATTTTCCCCCGTGACATTCAAATTAATAGATGATTAATATTATAAAAAAAAACACTTGTATCCTCAAATAGACAATAAGCTAGCCAAAAAAAGACAACAGAAATTTTAAAAGCTTTAATCAATGAATCCGCCCAAAAACACACTCAGTTTATTCTCTGTGTGGAATCCATGGTTGTCTAATAATTTATGCTTCTCTACATTACCATCAAGCGGCTTATGAGCCTATTATAACCAACAAAAAATTATAGGTAACATAATAAAAAAAAACTACCGATTACTATTACTGAGAACTGCCAATCATAACTTCTTATACTAAAACTCATCTTTGCTTTTCTTAGAACATCACTAACATTGTAAAAGCAGCTATTAACTTCAATATTTTAATTAGTTTGTAGGAAAAAAAGTATTACATATTTATAATTACGTTTAATTTTATATTGCAGCACTCCGTTTGAATAAAATGTGAAAATGACAACTCAAACAACACAGTTTCGTGCTATTTTCGAAAAATACAATGAATACTTTTAAAACATCGTTTGTCGTATTAGTACCTACAGTCGCGTTAGAACAACATCTGATGATTGCATATATTACAATGCCGCTTACAAACAATGTTTCTTAAGTTTTCGTTTAATTTATGTACATATACATCATTTGGACAAGGTTTGGTGGAACTTCGTAAACGAATCAGTAAACAACATTTTTCCTTGAACACTTTAACCGCCCGTGAACTGTAGTTTATGTTTGTATTTGTCCATTTGGAAACACAACATTATGTAAGCATCACAATTTTAAAATAGAATTTTAATTTCATATAATTAAGGGAAACATTCAGTGCCCAACAAATATCTCAATAGCTCCAAGATAACTTCGAAGATTCCTGAACTTAATTACATTCCAGAGGCCGTGCAATTTATTAAATCGTTAAAGCTAGACAGTTTAATGAAATACAAACTGAATACCAAACAACAAAGAACTGGATATCTATACATTAACTTGATTTACTTTTCCAATAACCATTCAAAGCGAACCCCGGAGCCGCAGTTGAGAATGCTGAGATGCATATCTAGTACACGAATACTTCATGTAAAACAAAAACTAAAGAAACATGTACTATCGCACGCAACCTACGCCGAGCCTCACCACCGTTCAATACAAACACTGACTTTGAAAGAAAAACAAAAACGTCGCGAAATTTATAACCGTGCGCCGAGCAACTGGCGCTCAAAGCACCCCTTGTACGTGCTCGCCTATAAACATAAACATGGAAAACGCACTAAAGCCTCTCGGCGTCGCGTCGCTGTCAGATAAAGTTGTAGCATTTCTTTTGCTAGACATGAGTGTGGCGACGACGGGTGCGACCGAGACGGCAGACGCGATCGTTAGCCCTGATCTTCAACGCGCCACAAACACAGAGCCCGACCGAGAGCGAAATTGCAGCGAGAATGCACCTAGCTATGTTATTACCGTGGTCGGGTTGCGAAACGGCCTTCTTCCTCCACCGCACCGAACGAATTCCGACCTCAGTTTCAAAGCCATTAGGTCGCCATTCGTTCACGATGTCAGCGAAACCGGTTGTGCTCTCTGTACAAACGATTCTGGACGTTGTGGTTGCGACATAAGTTCCGTTCGCGAGGCGGCTCCATTGGAACGCAATATCTGTATATTTAGCCCGCATTGCCTGCGGTCGTTGTAGTGGGTGTATTAGGTCGGTCGCACGCACTGCTGAACTAGTCGAAGGGCTTCCTATTTATCGATTTACGTTGGTGCAGGACGCGTTATAACGTCGCGTCGCGTATAATGCAGCCGATGTAGTTTTTCTCGCGTTTTCCGACGCGACGACCTCGTTTTCTCTTTCAAAGAAAGCTGTATCCAAGTGAAATTTGTCGGGAAATAAGATTTCTCTCGTGATATTGTTTATATCTTGTGCTATACAGTGTGTCTTAATTATGAAAACGAGTTAAATATAAAATAGATTGAAAATGGAATTGAATGTACTTTGCTTTGTATTATTATTAAATAACCAATTACATTATATATGTACTAGTAGACTAGCTAGTTGCGTTACATTGTATTTACGTTATAGTATACGACATAGCCCAAAGAATTGCATCTTTGAAGTGGCAATGGGCAGGACACATTGTGCGAAGAACAGATGGCCGTTGGGGCCGAAAAGTTCTAGAGTGGCGGCCACGAACCGGTAAGCGCAACGTTGGTAGACCCCCCACGAGATGGACCGACGATCTGGTCAAGATCGCGGGAAGTCACTGGATGCAGACGGCGCAGGACCGGTTGTTATGGCGAGGTTTGGGGGAGGCCTATGTCCAGCAGTGGACGTCTATAGGCTGATGATGATGATGATGATGATGATGCTGTACAGAAAGGCTTGTATACCTCTGCATTAGTAAGGGAATATTCAAGTGGATAGGGGTTTACCCCATAACGCCTCGGCATGCCACCGCAACCGTCAGACCCCACGTAATCCACAGTAAACCTATTGTGAGGATCCGTGAGAAAATTACATGAGCGACCTCTTTTACGTTGTTGTGATTTAAACCCACTTGCAATAATAATAAGATTCAAAAAGTGTTAATGAAATTAATGTATCAAGAAAGTAGATAATGAATAAAATCTTAAGAAAAAAATTATAAATCTTATTAATTCATGTCTATAGCTTGTATAGCTATAGCTTGTACTAGGTAAAAATGTTCCTTCTTCAAAACCTCACGTTATGAAAAGGCAAGAACCCATACACATATGATACTGATTCAAGGATGTGAGTACTCTCAGCCTATAATATTCACCAACTAATCACATCCAATTGTACTCATCTTGCGAATGTCATCGACCTACTGAATTATTTGATATGCGACGTTTCATCGAGGATATGCCCCTCAATCTCGCTTAGAGGGTGCTTGTAGGTCAAACATCTTAATAGTGTAGGTAATACTAAAATTTTAAATTCTTTAAAAATTTTATTTCCGTATTTTCGAAGCTTATTGAAAACTCTATGGTTTTGAAAGTCAGGCAGATCGCAATGCAGATCACGATATTTTTTGGAAAATAAAATTTGCCAGGTAACACATCTAATGCGGCTCACTAAAATGTGCGTTGATTCACATAAAATGTACAGGAGACGGATCCCGACGGCTGATTTGTTACGTCGCGCGACAAAGTTAAACCTATCTAATACTACTTTGTTTTACTAACTCAAAAACGATAAGTAGAAGCAACTATTTCCCCAATTACCTTGATAATGGCTGCAGTTACAAACGTATGTACAACATACATTTATTATTGTCAGTTGTAAAGTTTCACAGACATCCTTTATCCACGCACGCTAACAGGTAATTGCATTGTATGTGAATACTGTAATGTTATAAAAGAATAATGATACAAATTACAAGTCATGGTTCGTTGATATCTCGCGTCGAAACGTTTTGCCGAACGATCCTGTGATTACGATCTGGATGCGGTTTTAAACAGGCGTATGTATGTTAAAATTGTAGAATGCTCTTTTTGTTTATTAAAGTTATTTAAACATCATTTCGACTGCGTCTTATAGCTCAAGTTGATTTTGGAATCCTTTTTCGATATTAGCCAGGTTATATAATACTAGTGTTACTTGTAAATTTACCAAACATAATAGCTAAGGTAAGCAAATGAAGTTGAAAATATGTAAATGAAGTAAATTTGTCCTCTTTAGTCTCAATAACAGCTTTAAAAACATTTTAAAGTAATTTATATAAGCTACTAGTACATTTTCCATTGTTTACAGAAAACTGACCGTTTATACTTGAGTTAATGTGTGTAAAATATCCATTCTGTCCGTAAACGCCCAGCAGTAATTATGCAAATTCCTTTGGGTGTATTTTAATTATACAAAGTGCAAATGCAATTATTTGTATGATGAATATTTCTTTGTTAATATAGAATGGAAACGCTAGTTTCTATAATTTTAGGAAATATGTGTATAAATGGTATTATGCAATATGTATTTGCTATTGAAATTAATAATTGCCTATGTTTTAGCCACTAAGAAGTTATTTTCTGTTTTTCAAGATTGTAATTTGGTATCGATACAAACGGTTAATTCGACTGATAAATGTATTAGTAAGATCTCCACGAGACAGGCTTGACCTAGTGTGGAGATCTAATGGTTAATTGTATATTACACTGTAAAATATTGGCTGAATAAATATTTTTAATCTTTAATCTTTATTTCATCCACGTTTATGGCTAAGTCCTTTATAAGACTTATTTTAAATACCTTAACTAATATTATAAAGCTGATATATTTGTCTATAAATGCGCTAATTTTAACTAATATTTGATAGCTCATTTTCAGAAAGCCTATGCCTAGATCGCTAATATAATCAAAGAACTAAATTCCCTTACTTGACGGTCCCACATCGTTAAAGACAGACAAATCCGTTCCCTTCTATCAATACATAATATTCAAGTTCCTGTCGAGCTGTTGTCGCGTGTACCAACTTATATTTATTATAAGTAACTTATGAGTCGGATTGTATTTCCAACTGGTCGGATTACAGGGCAGGCCGTTGCTACTTTACTGATAATATCTCCGATACGGTTGACATCTATTAATATTGTCTGTGGTATTCGTAGGCATGTCAAGGTAGATTTAAAATCTGGTACATTTAATTTATACTCTGCTTTGTTTTTACGTAGTAATGCGTGAGACCATTTCTCGTTTTTTTCATTTTCAACCTTCTTTTGTTTCTATATGTATGTTGTCAGCAGGAATATAACTCATTTTAGATTGTAGAGATATTGAAACAAAGTAAAACCGCACGTCTGAAATGTACATTGATTTATGTTCAGAAATATACGGCAAAATCGTAGAGATTGCGGTTAAAATTAAAATTTTACTGCACTTCTAAGTGATCCGCATTCCGAGACTTCATGCAAAATCTAAAAATGCTCTTTCAATAATCGTGCCGAACAGAAATGCAATGCTAAATATAGGCGGATCGCAACAACGTACTCGACTGTTATGCGTGGTCAGGTTTTAATGCCCCTCCCTCCGCATCTCCCCCGCTTTCGTCTGCCGAACTAGGGTTGTCGATACCTAGGTCCCAAGGGTGTCTGTTTCAGATTAGACACGGTACGAATACTTGTCTACTGGGCTGGATAAGTCTCTCTCTGTCCACTGAGCTATCATCTATTGTACTCATCCTATTGATTTTAAGTCAGTGAACTCTGAAAGGTCAACAATTTGAAGACTTGGCGCCCAATTGTATCGATGAAGGTAATTAGTTTTAATGACAGACAATTTTACTTCGAATTTTCGAGAATAATGATTGAGCGTGTTCCGATAATATGTTTTTCTTCCGAATTAAAGCATTTTCCAGTTTTCTTTCCGAGAATTCTGTGATAAATAAAGTTGCTCGTTGCTTTGACTAAGTGGAAACAAAATGTCACCTAAGGCAAACTTTTCTTTTTTCATTCAATCGAACTTTGTTTCCTGTAGAACATGCTTTTAATTTATACTTTGAAAAATGTGTTTTAGAAATAGCTGTTTGTAGAAACCGACAACTTGTGCCACTATTCTTCTCGTGACCTAAATTTACCTATTAACATTTTTGCATAACACAGATAAAAGTATCTGAAAAATTTCAAAACTGAGAAACTATCCGTGCCAACCCTAACATTACATAAGGGAGAGTACATAAGTGCGCTCGATGCGTGTGCTTTGTATGCATGTGTGGTGCACTTGCATGCAGATGTGTATCAGTCTGGGACGGTCACTCGGGCACGGCTGTGGGCGATTGCCGTAGGTCAGGATCTACTGTATCAACTCATGTGTTGCTGAGACTTTTCAATAGGGATTAGTCTACCACACTTAGCTTGTGCAGATTGGGGCTACATACATTGAAGGAAAATGTGCAAGTTTTTATTTATGTTTTCTTTCGTATTTGATCAACTGTCTGGCTTTAGGATTAACTGTTTTCTGTAGTTTATATTATCTTCTTATATATAAAAATGAATTGCTGTTCGTTAGTCTCGCTAAAACTCGAGAACGACTGAACCGATTTGGCTTATTTTAATCTTGAAATATTTGTAGTAGTCCAGGGAAGGATTAAACGGTGAGAAAATTTCCTTATGTGACGCAGACGAAGTTGTGTGGGCCAGCTAGTTACTGATAAAAGTAAAAATTTCTATAGTGTATCTTAAAGCCTTTTTTTTACATGAAAAAATTATGAAAATTCACAATGGTCTCAGAAAAAAATGCGGATTGAAACCAATTATGGCAATGCTAGTTGAAATTGTGACAATTATTTTTGGAACATCAACGGATACAGTTGTGTAAAATGTGAATAGTTCAGCAGTACTAGTCATTAATTAACTAATAATTTAATGATTTCAATGGCTAGTCAAACTTTGACAAAACTGACGTTTTCGATAAATCATATTACTGTTCCATGAAAACTATTTTCATGTAAATTGTTACCTACTTAAATAACAAACATTAACATTATCTAGCAATAAAAGAAAACAATAAAATCAATACCATCAGGACATCCTTGTGAGATCCTTTGTTTAAAGATGCAATAAAATTTTATTTCTCGCGTAAATCACTTCCAATGTCGCCAGCGTTCAAAATAAACAAGGTTTTTGCTACTTATAATAATATCTTAGTTAGTATTGGTAGGTACTTGAGTTTTTGACGTGACAACGTCTTATAAATTGGTTTGCCGGGTGACACTTCAAGAAACTGCGTTACGCTCCGCTCACGTTATGCACTCACAATGAGAGCGAGTGAGAGGCACGCGTGCCTTTTGATTTTTATGTCTGTCTCTCTCGCTCTTAGGCGGGCTAACCATGCCCGAGTCGTTGTCACGTAAAACTTTCGCCCGTATACCGACTTTACACGCAACCAATTTTTTTTTTTATATTGTAAAACTGAACATTCTTTTGAACTACTGCACATAGGTCTGAAATTCGATTCTTGGTTAGAATTTTAGACACACATTTTTGATTTTGAGGTTAGTTTTTTGTCTGTCTCCGGTATTGATAAACAACAGGAAATTCTAGCGAAGTAGAATTTGGTAAATGTATTATTATTCGTTAGAGGTTATTTCTCATTCATACTAGATAACTCAACCTGACCTTTTAAGTAAACACAATGAGACGATATAAAATTAGTTTCTAGAATATTCTTTTAGATACAAATATAATTCTATAAAAGCTGTAATAAAAAGATTGAAGGAATAAACAGTCTGTCAATAGATCAAAAGTTGCTGCACATTGTCCAATACAATGTAAACAAAAATACATGTTTCATTCAGCGGTTCGTAAAGAATCATCTAAAAACGTTTATATCGTGAAGTTTTTATCCGTATACATTCAAACAAAGTCTTACAAGTCACCTTGTTAAAAATAATTTTACTCGTCCGAAACGACATTGAGTCAAATTTTACGTACACAAAAAATAAAACAATCATTGAGTTGTTGCATTATTTCGAGATTCATATTGTAAATATGTTGTTTTTGTATCTACATTTTCAATATATAATATGCACTGTATTGTATTAATTGACTAATCTAGTATATATTACTAGCTGCACCGCGCAACTTCGTCTGCGTCGAAAAAATAAAAAAAAAATTAGGGGTGCACTACCCCTAACATTTAGGGGGATGAAAAATAGATGTTGGCCGATTCTCATAGATACCGGATAAGCACAAAAAATTTCATCAAAATCGGTCAAGCCGTTTCGGAGGAGTTCAAGTTCGAACACCGTGACACGAGAATTTTATATATTAGAAGATAAAGGCGAAAGTTTGTATGGATGTTTGTTACTCTTTCACGTAAAAACTACTGAATGGATTTGAATGAAACTTTACCACAATATAGCTTATACATCAGAATAACACATAGGCTACAATTTTTGATAATACGGGACGAACCTGAAGTCCACGCGAAGGAAGTCGCGGGCAAAAGCTAGTAAAAATATAATTTTGCAATAACATGATTTTCGATACTTTAAGAACTGAGTTTTTACACAATGTAATTCACGTTGTAGAATGGGTAATTTTCAAACAATTTAAAGTAACATTGTCGCCTAATTTCCCTATAAATTAATTGTGTTAATTTAAGTGTAATTGTAATTTATAATCGACGATAACGTAGCACTTCCTATAAATTATTAATGCTTATACACAAGAAACGACACAAATGTCCTAATTTGTATTCTGAAGTGGCGATAAATAGTGCTACCTGCTGATATACCTAATTTTTTAATTGTTATTGCTATTACTTATGAGTTACTAGTACACGTATTACTTTCATGACATTTAAAACAAATCTCTTAGATTTTCAGTTCGAAAGTGTTGATAATTTTACTCCAAATAATCAAAATACTGTGGATTTAGAATATCTATGAACATTTTTTTTTCCTAAAAATTAAAAACTCATTTTTTTGTCTTTCGATGACTATTACCCATATATTGTTTACTCTTCACTATTTCAACATATTTCCTAACTTTCCAAGTTTTATGACTTCTATAGAACCTCAGTATTCACACGAACACACACATGAATGTAAGAACAATCACAAACACATTGCTTCATTATATAAACACAGAATTTGTTTGTGTGACGCTTACAGAAATGTTTACGCTGCGTTTGCTGTCGGAAAAAACCTGAAAAGTAAAATAACAACTTTAATTACTATATTGTGAGCTCAGAATGATTAATGGCATTTGGGATTAAGTTGATTAGTTTTTTTACTTGGCTGCATCAATAAAGATTCTGCTGTGCATCTGTTGAATAAAAATGATGATAATCAGAAGTCGTGGTGGCCGAGTGGTCGCGAGTTCAAATCCGGCTGGCTTGTACCTCTAAATCTAAATGTGAAAAAAAATTATGTGCAATTTTTCACAACACCACTGGCTAAAAACGGTGAAGGAAAACATCGTGAGGAAACCTTCATATCGGAAAAGGGTTCTAAAAATCATTTGAAGATATGTGAAGTCCCCAACCCGCACTGGGCAAGCGTGGTGGACTATGCCTAATCCCTCTTCTGAGGAGACCTGAGCCCAACAGTGGGCAGTAATGGATTGATACAGGATAATCAGTTCAATCTTCCTCTATGCGAAATGTTAATTCAACCTCCTAATTGTCAACTACGTAGTAACTAGTACTATCATAATAAATTCGAAAAATTTATTCAGGTTCGCGTGTATAACATATTGGTGCTCTTTATAATAAATAGCGGGCTCGGGCAACTTCGTCTGCGTCACTCTCAATTAAAATCCTAGCTTATGTTCTTTCTCAGGGTCTAAAAACTTTGTGTGCGAAATTTCATCAAAATCAGTTGACAGGTTTAAGCGGGAAAGCGTAACAGACAGACAGGCAGAGTTACTTTCGCATTTATAATATTAGTAGGGATTAGTACGGACAAAAATAAATAAAAAAAAACTTCTGAATATATTTCGTTCACTTCGTAAATTGTTTAAAACATATTTATTTATTTATTACTTTATTGTACACGACAGAAAAAAAGTTTTATAAAAAATTTTCACAAAAGGCGAGCTTAACTCAATACTGAGTACATATTTAAATTTTCTTTACTTTAGTGACAAAATTACATTAATAATAAATATTTCGTTGTTGTACTATCTTGTTCATGTCGGCATAATGCCAAATGTCGAGAGATACAGCAATTCTGAACTGAAAAAGGAAACTTTTTTAATAAACGTTATTATGAGCGACTATAGTATTTTATGCAATTTAATTATTTTTGTTTCACACACATATGAATACAATTAAGTAATAAAATGACTTGTTTACGTTGAAAAAGGCCTATTTTCATTAATTTAATCACCTGCGTAGAAAGCGAGTTACGTATAAAGACTTCCTATGTGAAGTTCACTGGCCTCAATTTGATGTCTTACTTCGCTAATTAATAAATGGAAAATTATTATTTTATTTCTTTATTAAGCATTATATTGTAATATGAAATCTCCAAATATTGTAATCAAAAATCTCCAAGAAAAAGATTAGAATTTATTCTAGGGTCTTGCCTACGGTTAGGGTTACGGGGCGATACGTGAGCGACAGTCGCGAACGCGTCCTGTCACCCCTACCAGATTGGACGTCGAGCGCGAGCGGCGGGAGGTTTTAGTGCGGTTCAACCCCCACATACCCCGCAAGCGCTTCAACCACTCGACCACCACGACTATATTCTTACACGTTGTTATATTAGCTAACTACGCATATTATTCATTGGAAAACGTTACGACATGGTGTAAATCAAGTCAGCAGTAAAGTCTCGTAGGCTAAAATACTAGAATTAGTCGTTGTGCTAATTGAGTCGTGTAGCTAGTGTGTCCAATTCTTTAGAGCTCTGGCAAATAAGGCCAGTGGTGGGACACGGTAGGGTTATAGAGGTCAGTATTAATTGGTGGTAATGTAGGGTTGTCGTTAGCAATTTGATTACAATTAGATAACCTTTCTAGTGGGATTTTCAGGTAAATTAATTCTAACAGAAATCTCGTCAACTAGCATGCGATGTAAACGATGACTTTAAATGTTCACTTCACATCTTCTTTCATTTTCCAAATAGTTGTGTGTGTGAGTTTTGAGCCGTCTCCAATTTGTTGGTATTCTAACAATGTTTTCCTTCATCATTTAAAACCAGTGATCTTCTGATAAATTTGACATGAACTTTTTAAAGAAAGAAGAAATATCAATTGCGTGTTAGAGTCTTCTGCGCATAAGACAAGCGCTCTAAAATCACTTAGAATCAGTGTGTCAGTGCACCTATGTTTATATTGAATCTGACAGCCCTGCACAATCACGGCATTAGCAGAGGTTGCGTAAGCCAGTGTCGTTTACCCCGTGGCCTTCGAATCGCTTCCCGCTTCGTTCGTCACTACCGGCATCGCCTCATTGACTATGATGATTTGAATCAAAACAAATTTGGTCGGTGAGATTGCTTTTTTGAAATCTTTTTTGTATAACCTTGGACCCTTTCTCGTAAATAAGGTTAATTCCTGTTTAATAATTATTAATTGCTAACTTTGTAAAAGTATTTTACAAAAATTGTTAGTTTACTATAAGAGAATATAGACCAAAGTTTATTGAAGCATTCATCAGAGATGAAATTTAACATACCTTGTTTATTTTTCATCGTGGATTAATTATGTGAAAATATGACTTTCAAGTGTCTTTCTTCATTAGATAAACTCGGTTTTATGCCAACTTCATACAAAATATTTAATTTAATTCAGTGATTTGGATGTAAAAATGCTGTAGACCGACACATTCCTTTTTATAAAATCAACTATGAACTTTTATTCCTTCATTCTATAGCGTCTTTAATGATGAATTGAAAAACCCCTGACGTTCGATTTAGCTATGATTTCACTCAGTTTTTTGTTCGTATTCAATCGTTTTAATTAATGAACATTTCGTCCGGACAAAAAACAACGAAAAAGAAAACAGCACGAACGTGTCGCAGTGTAGAATTTTAACAGTAAGTCGACTATTGTTTCACGTTTTCAGCGATTCGTGGCACGTGCGCTAATATGCCATTGACACGGTTTGTGATGGTCCTCCAAGTCGTTTGGAGTCCGACACGTTCCAACACGTGTGTGCACATTGCTCAACATTCTGCATACTTTGTTGAATAACTATCGTTATCCTCGTATTGTTATGTGGAACACTTTGCACAAATTCAAGCACTTGTTTACTACAAATTAGATATTGTACGAAAGTATATAAGTTGTGTTTATGATTCTTACTTCAGTACGGCTGCATAGACCAACTTGAAAGAAAAACATCGTAAATAAAATTGTTTGCGATATATTATTATACCTACCATAAAGGACATTTGTCTCTGATTCATAAAGGATAGTTACAACTTACTATCAGGAGAGAGAGGAGAGCTGCAGATTCGTAAACCTATCAAATTCAACGAAAAACATTCAAGTGAAGCAAGCATCATCAGATCTACACCTTAAGACTCAAAATAATCATTATTACTGCACTGTACCAAAACTTCGTCATTTTCCTCAAAATAGACTCCAATCACCTTTACTACTACTTAAAACGATCGTAAATATATGACTAGCAGACGTGTACGATCAAACAGATTCAGGGCGCGACGTCCAGCGGTCACCGAAGACGAGTAGCGATTATTTCAAGGTCAAACACTAGTTACATTACCGTTAGGACACTAAACTGTGACGTCATCGGTTATTTTGCGGAAAATCTTTGTATTACTGCCGCCCGATTTAATTTACGAATTCCTTATTTTGATGGTGTAATTAATTTGCGAAAAAGTTGTTAAATTTAATTTCTTTTTTACAGATTACAACGCTGCCCCGCTGTTCGCCTCTGAAAACGCCTCCAGTGGTATGTTTTTGATTCGTTTATTTATTTATCCCTTTTACCATCGTACCACACGCCGCAGGGGCAAAGTTCACCACCTTTTCTTGGAACCGCTGCGATCTTCTACGGTTCGCTTCAGAAGTATTTTTGCCCCGTACCATTCCGATTTGGAATGGACTCCCATCCGCGGTGTTCCCGGAGCGCTATGACATGTCCCTCTTTAAACGAGGTTTAAGAAAAGTCCTGTATCGGTCGGCGATAGATAACAGCCCTTCATTGCCCTGGCATTGCAGAGGTTCATGAGCGACGGTGACCGCTTACCATCGGGTGGGCCGTAGGCTCGTTTATCTATCATGCAATAAAAAAGAAAAAAGAGTGAGTGACGATTATCAAAAACACGACGATTAGACTTTTTAATTGGTTAAAATACAGTTCTACGATGTTATTCCACCTGACCTAATGTAGGTATCAAAATCGGTTAGTAGATACTAAAGTCCGTATTACCTTATCTTTCGAAAATGCCCTTCAGAAGAGATAAGATAGTGGACAATTTGGCGTGCCTTTGTAGGTCACACTGGTAGTATTTTTTTATAACCTTAAGGAGTTCTCCTTTGCTTCAATGCAGTGTTTAATATGGTAAACTATAATTCGAAAAATCTATACTTAAGGAAAAGAAGATTTATTCGAGTTTAAATATCTAAAATCACATGTTACATTGGAGTAAAGAGAGAGATACAGATTTTATAAACCTTTGATTTATTATTAAGGTGTATTTTTGGAAATGATGACTGCCAAGTTGATGTTAATTAGTTGTGTCTAGAAGAATAGTTGGCCGAGTGGTTGAAGCGCTTGCCTTCCGTACGGGAGGTCGCGGGTTCAAAACCAGCCGGCTTGTACCTCTAAATCTTAATATCAAAAAGATTTATGTGCAATTTTTACAACATCACTGGCTAAAAACGGTGAAGGAAAACATCGTGAGGAAACCTGCGTATCGGAAAAGGGTTTTAAAAATCCTTTGAAGATATGTGAAGTCCCCAATTCGCATTAGGCAAGCATGGTGGACTAACCTAACCCCTCTTCGGAGGAGACCTGAGCTCAGCAGTAGGCAGTAATGGGTTGTTACAGTACAGTACAGAACAGTACAGTTGAGTCTAGCCCCTACTTGCTGAGTAAATTTGTGTTTGTAAAGTTCATTTACAAAAAAACATCTGAATGTTCAAGTATACTTCAATGCGTAAACGGAGCAAAAAATTATACTACCATTTTACGTCCATATATCTTAGAAAACAACCTATGCCATACATTTTTTAATATATCAAGCTCAGCCCACACGGTATTTAAAATACATACCTATATATGAAAATCGTCTCGTATTTCGTGAATTATCATAATTAAATAATAAATTATTCGTTCTCGTGGATACACAATTTATTTCTCTTGACAGAATGTAAGACGAATGTTCGCCATTATTATTCTTATTAGTTCTTTTGTTTGAGGAAAATAAAACGTAATGGTGGGTCATACGTGGCCATAGTAGATACTTTAAACTTACTCTTTTGAATTGACTTCTAATTGTGAGTTGTAGATTTGTGGGTAAAATAATAAAACATATCTTATTAGATTAAAATCCCAAATCCCAAAATTTAATAATTACAATAATAATCTGTCAGATTACCAAAAAGCATGGCGTAAGGAAAAGTCTGAATTCCAAATTAGAAAACTCGCGTAACATAATGTAGTTAACCAGCTGTAGTTAACCAGCCAGTAATAATATAGTTCGATACAGATTTACTATGACAACACAAAAAAGGATTTTATAGACGTTGCAATTGAAAAGTAAATTTAAAAAAACATTTTTACATTGTTTAATTACCTCACTAAGAAGAACAACGATCACTTTTTTCTTTCCTAAACAAGGTTAGTGTTGATAATAATCACATCTAAAAATGTCTTATGTATACTTAACTAGAAAGTAGATCACTTAAAAAGCCATTGTTGCAAAAAACAACAGTAAATTTTATTATTGTGTCGTCATTATATTTCGAATAAGCAATATTAACTAAACAATTACACAACTATTCATAGAAAGGTACGTAAAACGTTTATAAATAACTGCTTGCGTGCGTAAAAACCATTAGAAATACTCAAATTACTGAGTAAAAGTTACATGGCCAGATTATCATTTGGAATTTTTTGATAAAACACATTGAAATTGTATGAAATGTATTTTCTAGTGCAAGTTCACGTGAGGTCATCGAACCTATTCTGAAAATTTACGATTTAGTTTTTCATTAGTTCTTATTGCCCTTGTTGATTGTAAATTAAATATGCACTTAAGTTAATTACTTCGACTTATTTTAGAAAATGTTTAATTGCTTAAAAAAATACGTTTATTATGGTCGATCTAGTTTATTTCTTTTTTTCTAAATCAAGCAATCTGCAGTACTGAAAATTTTCGAGATCATGACAGTTTAAGTTATCATAAATCAAAATGGTCTCAAAATTCATTTCAATGATATGCTTTATTCCAATTTTGGCATTAAAACAATGATTAATAATGAGCAAAAACTTGATAGCAATCGGTTGAAAGCAATTAAATTTAAAAAATATAGTCCAATAGTCAAAAAAATTAGGTCTTATATTAAAGCAATACATGAAAACGCGTTTACAATAACATATGACATAATAACTCAATTGATAACATATTATATGTTACGATAACAAGTTCGGCTCGTTGTCACCTTGGAACATAATTGAATAATATATTATTAAATGTATATTGAAATTATTTGAAATATAAACAATAGTTATTATTTTAATTATTAAATTTCGTTTAATAGAAGTGTTGTTCTGTGACAAAAAAAATTGACTAAAAATTGTTAGATTTTATGTAGTAAACTTATTCAGACACTCACGGTTTTCTATAATACGTTCTTGCATTTTCAACGGGTTCTTACCGCGATATTTAATTCATTGAGTTGTCTCGATATTTCAACGTTGTTGCAAACGTCATGATCACGAGAAGACTGGATACTGCGGGTCGATTTAAGAGCAAACAAATCTGTCTACCCTCTTTCTCGTTCGCTTTTTGGGTGGTACCACTGGAACTCGAACTCACATCACGACACACCACACTCACTGTATGTAGTTTTTATTAACAATCCTGTTTTAATATTGAAATATTTGAATGGCAGTCACTTGATGTTGTTAATAAGTAACGAGGATTACTGCTTTTGTCTTGACCAACGACATAAAAAAACAGTTGAAGAATCTTTCGTCTTGATGTAAGTAGTTTTTATTCCAACAAACCAAGTTATTTGCATTTCAATATAAAAAAGTCTAGTCTTCATCATGCATTTTTTATTTATTTATTTATTTATTTATTTATTTATCTCAAACATATCCACGACAGATCACCTTCAGTTATCTTGTTACTAAGTAAAGTCATCAATATCGTCACATCAGCTGTAGACATCTGCAGATGACGTGTTCTTACGTCAGTTGTGCATCATAGAGATGCTTCAGTAATGATTACACACTGACGACGGTTCTGCTGTAGACTGTTTCTATGGACATCTGACACAATTACATGAAATAAAAAAGTTTCAAAAGTCATGTTTTAATTTCTAGATATCAGAGGACGATTTCGATCGCATAGAATTAACAATTTAATTTAAGACCCTACAAGATAACAATATGCTCGTATTGGGTCATATCCGTCATCACAACATAGGATATCTAAAAACGCTTCACGTTCACACTATCTGTGTCTATCTATATGTGTACTAAAACTATGCAATGGAGTTTTTAATACAGCTTTTCTTAACAGATATAATATGTAATGAAGTATAGTAGGAAAACACTGAAGATTTTAGATGTTTTTAATGTCTTAAATAACCACATTTTTCTCCTTACTATTAGTTAATTTGTTGTTATTGATATAGAAATTAAATTTCCATCATAAAATGGACGTAAACTGAATTCTCAAAAATGAATCGAACATATCGAGTATCTAATCACGTGTCGAAGACAAGATGTAAGTCGAACAGCGATAAGGGAGCGATTGCAGTGATACTTCCAATACACGCCGATAGGTCGTTAACCCACAAAGATAACGCTATCAAACCGAACGCCCAGCCTACATACTTCCTTTTAATACGGACGCTCAACTCAAGATGTAATTATTATTTGGGAAAATCACTTGAACTAACTTCGAAAAATGTAAAAATCTTATCTTAGTTTTGTTTATTTTTTATTCTTGTTTCTAGTTAAAGAAGATTGTTAATTAAATGTTAACAAGTTTTTCATAGTGGAAACTTTAAAAAATTGTCTTTTCGGACTTCCATTCCCGCAAATACGGTATGTGGATGTCGAACCACACCAATTATACCTTACGCATTATATGTTGTGGGCGGATGTAAGTAGTATTAGCAGAAGTAGGTAGTATTAGAATCATCTATAAACTATACTTTTATGACAACTTATCATCTTCTAAGTTGTAACATTGAGCCTATAATAAGAAACCTAATCAAAAAAATGTTCGTCAATCTATTTTCTAGACCAATTACTGTCGTTCGAACAAAAAACAAAACGATACATTAACAACATAATGAAAAAAAACAAAATCTTTAACACAGACATTAATTATATTTTAATCAGAAAAAAACGAACAAGAAACGAAACATCGATTTTAGCTTTCAAAACGAAAGTAGAAAGCTTTTGTGCGATAAAATCTAGACTTATTAAACTAGTAATAAAAAGTCTTATCTAAATAGGCTGCATTTTTTTGTAAATGGCCAATAATTGAACGATAAAAATTCTTTTCATTTATAATAGTTATAGTTTAATTTATTTCTCAAAAAGCATAATTACATGACTCACTAAAGTCGACTTTTGTAAAAATAGAGTGATTTAAAAATGAAATATTTCATGGAACTCCATTAATAATAAGAGAATTGTAAAAAAATTTAATTTTTTTAAGTTATAATAATTAGTTTGTTTAAAACGTCTCTCTCTCTCTCTCTCTCTCTCTCTCTCTCTCTCTCTTATATAATTATTATAACTTAATTAAAATATTTTCACCACAGCGCCATCTAGCATTAATCATATAAAACAAAATAAGGAATTGTTTTAAAGATTTTAATCACAGCGCCATCTAGCAATAATCATCTAAAACAAAAAAACATGTCGTGACAACTTTTTCATAAGAATTTTCGTCTAGCCCCCTTTCGATAACGCGCGATAAGGAACTTCGTTCCAATAATTTCATAACTTGTACTTTATGAGCCGGAGAAAATCTTTAAGTTCAGTTGAACTCACTTTGGAAAACGAAGTGCCAATATTATTTGTTCAAGAGCTCCCATTGTTGACATTAAATACAACTATTTTTAAAAAGGTGCATAATTACAACAGTGATTCTAAAAGCACAAACGACACGCCTATATCTAAAAAATATGTTCTTTCTCTCGTTACGTACGATACAAGTTATTTATAGTCGAGAACATGAAAGACGCATTGGTCGAATGAAATATGTGCATAGATGAATTGTTTGTCAACTCCCCGGATGTCAGTCGTTCCGAAACGTATAAATGGATGTCGTTAAGCAAGAGATACCCACACACACGCTCTAGAGGAAGTCCTGTCTTATACTAAAGATTAATGCCAAAGGTCACCCATATGTACCACATTTTTTTTTTGTATAAAGTTTTCTTGGTTCTTTTTCGTATAAAACCTTTTGAATTTTTATTATATTGTTTTGATACGGCTTATCCCTTTTTCCCTTAATAAATTCAATGTATCATTGATTCTCGATTTGACTTTGAAATCTGTCCAGGTGTGCTCGGCCGAAGGATTATTACGTCATATCATATTTGTTGGACTAGTTACATAAATAATATTTAGTGATATTCTGATAGATATTTTATTGATAACGATTTTATCTTATGTTTTGGCGAAGTTAAAAACGCTGTGTGTAGGCTGTATATTACAAATACATTACGCATAATGTCCAAGATATCTTTTGGTTTTTTGTCAATCCAATTTACATGACAGACTCATTTTAGACTCCAAAAGTTTTATTGCTTTCTTTTGGTGAAAATATTAAACTAGTATAATACAAAAAAGCTTTTACTGAGTTTCAAACTTAAATATCTCCAGAAAAATATGAAAATGAATGCATCTCCCTCAATTGTACAGTACTTCTACTCAAGTACCGTTGCTGCCCATAGTGTAGGTAAACTGAATGTATTCGATGAAATATTCATTTTTTTCAACGGTCCATCTGTTCCGAATAACAAATTTTGTTTGTGTCCCATAACTCGTTTCGTTTTAATGCATCGACACAAATAAAAATGGAGTTTCTATTTGTTATAACAACAGTTTTGTTAACGGTAGAAAAAACAGTAATTTAAATGTGTTTGCGTAGGAACATGGTCGATTCAAAAAGTAAATCCCGTTTTCGTAGGAGAGTTCATGATAAATGAAATAATCATAGTTTTTTTTAGATTTTGACGTGACAACGTCTTATAAATTGGTTTGCCGGGTGACACTTCAAGAAACTGCGTTACGCTCCGCTCACGTTATGCGCTCACAATGAGAGCAAGTGAGAGGCACGCGTGCCTTTCACTTTTTATGTCTGTCTCTCTCGCTCTTAGGCGGGCTAACCATGCCCGAGTCATTGTCACGTAAAACTTTCGCCCGTAAACCGACTTTACAGGCAACCAATTTTTTTGCAAGGATCTACGTCATGATTAGGTATTACATTTAATTTATAAAACATAGATACAATTTAGTTACGACTTTTATAATAAAAGGTGTTACATCTTTAACGAAGTAAATATTGATTTTCAAACTCATTGCTTAATTACACGAAGAAGACAATAGTTTCAGTTGCAAAATAGTTTTATTTGAACAACGAATTGTTGTAAATTAATTGTTTGGAAACAGAACAGAACAATGATAAATGTACATTTTGTCCGCGACACGTTTCCGCATCGCACATTGTAGTTACAAAATAAAACAGTTTATCTGGCACACAAAACTTTTACTGTAATAAATTTGAAACAGTGTTGTTATTAAATAGGCTATGTAAACTGGCAACCAAAATTAAGGTCATAATATATTGCTAGTGCAAATAAAACGAGTAAAAATAACTTTAAGTTACGAATTGCTTCGTTATTCCTCCCATGAAGACAGACGTAAATTTAGATAGGCTCCTCTTTACAATAATGTAGTTTCATAGTTAAAATAAATTTAGAAAAAATATCTTACTGATTAAACTGTGTATAAATTACCATAACAATAAATTATAATGCAACATTTACAATTACGAGTATAATTATTTGATGTCCATCGTTAAAAACATTTTTTACACTAGTAGGAAAGCGACTCTTTTTAAGTTGTAATAATAGTCAACACTCTATGGAAAGAAGTATGCTTAACATTAAAAAGCGAAAAAAATTAGAACCTGTACCATAAGAAAAAAGACCAAGGTCACTGATGTAATATACAAAATAAAAACAACTTAAATGGAAATGGACAGGACATATGATGAGAGGACCTGATAAATGGAATAAAATAATAACACGATGGTATCCTAGAGAAGGAAAAAGAAAAAGGGGAAGACAGATTAAGAGATGGGACCTATGTCGTGGTCCCATCTCTTGAAGGTAGCTGGAGTTATGTGGAACAGGGTAGCGCAGGAAAGGAAGGAATGGAAAAAGTTGGAGGAGGCCTTTGCCAATTGGCAAACGGATCTACAAAGAGTTACAAAAATCAAATACTAGGCTAAGTTTATATTATTAAGATTACAAAATGTAAAACAATTCTACATGTAGATTCTGAATAAAAGGCTATTTTATTTATTTTATAACAGACATATTAGTGTAGTGGGTAGTGTATAATAAATAGTCCAAATAAGAATTATTTTTTAAGAAAGATGATACATAAAACCTTTTCCTTAAAAAATACAGGCTTCAAAACTCAAGCACAAAGGTCGTGAATCTAAATCCGGTCGTTGCTTTGGGAATACAAGACGAACAAACAGATGTTATCAGGATGACACATTAGCCAATCGAAATAGAGATCCCGATCATTTATCACACGCATAGACCCTTTCACTTCACTACTCGGGGTTCCGTGACAAATAACTTCGTGTTCGAGACGTGGTCTTGAAAAATATCTACACAAAACCTTCGTACATTATTTCTATAATGTGAATTTTAGTATGGACTTGGGACATTGAAAAGTAATGTCTTTCTTAAGTTCTTTGTAAATCCTAAACATTTTTTGGACTATTACTTGATCGTATATTTTTTTGTATCGAACAAGACCATTTTCTCCAAAGAAAAAAGGACGAAAAACATACGACACTGAGGTTATGTCTCATCTATACTAATATTATAAAGCTGCAGAGTTTGTTTGTTTGTTTGTTTGTTTATTTGTTTGTTTGTTTGTTTGTTTGAACGCGCTAATCTCAGAAACTATCTGTCCGATTTCAAAAATTCTTTCACTGTTGGAATGTCCATTTATCGAGGAAGGTTATAGGCTATATTTTATTTTGAAAAAAATTAGGGATCCGTATGAAAATATCGAATTTGTAAGACAAGGTGTAATATTAAAAACCTATTTATGCGTACGCTGCAAAAACTATTGACAATAGAACAAAATTATGTACTACGGGTTTTTAGGTGTTAGTAAGACCTACAAAAAAGTCCGCGAGAGCATATACCTAACTATTATAGTTTAGTCACAAAACCGCTTTTTTGTTTATAAAAATAAAAAAATTGACCGAAAAATTAATTTAACGTTACATGAGTATCGTTATATTAACCGTTATCCAAATTAAGTATTATATTATCAAGAGTATTAATGTAGAAGTAAATTACTTTTTGTTTTATTCCAATCGGACTTTTCGTTTAGAAGTTATCACGAGTATAAAACGCAATGAATATGCGGCCGCGCAAAATAACAACGCGACGGTATTGCGAGTATTTACGAGTACTGTTTGAACCCCTTTGTAACGCAGACGAAGTTGCGCGGGTCAGCTAGTATTTTATAATCTTAATTCAATCTACCCAAATAATTTAAAGTGATAAATAACCACGTGACCTTTTAACAACAACAACCCACATAATTAAATAATATGACTGATTCAAAGATTTAAAATAGATGCTGATCTTTAATGATGAATAGTAATACGAAACCGATAACATCCAATATTTCTACGAGCTCAAACAAAGGTACATTCATTGTGCCGTTCCTCTCACGAACTTGGTACTGCGTCAATCAATGTCACGACAGTAATTTGATCCAATCGAGCTTAGTTATCGATTATTCTCTGTACTTTCTAACTTTACTTTCAACTTCTGTAAGCTTTACTAAGTTTAAAAGTTACTGTCAAAAATATAAGTTACAGATGCTTTCTAAGAATTTATTATTTTTACGTGATTAACTGAATTTTGCGAGAGGAATTATGGGGAGCGAAAAGAGAAGAAGTGACTTGTTAAGTTTTGTTAACATGTCCCTCTTTAAACGGGGTTTAAGAAAAGTCCTGTTTAAGTAGGTGATAGATAACGGCCCCTCATTGCCCTGGCATTGCAGAGGTTCATGAGCCGTGGGCCGTAAGCTCGTTTATTTATCCTGCAATCAAAACAAATTTTAACACGTTCGCTGCTAAGCGAGGCCTAAATGATCCCCCCTGCAACTTTCGTGTGGTGCGGTAAGGAAAAACGTGAATTTCCCTGCGGTGCGAAGAGCATGACTTTGCTAAGGGAGATGGGATCTAATAGACCGTGTGTCGCCGTCTGGTCATGGTGCGGGCCGATAACACCTCCTGTCGCAGTGAACGTGTTAAGTACCTACATTATATTCTTCCTTTTATTAAATTTCATACAGTTATCTATACTTTCTTGTTTTATAATACGTGATTAGGAGCATGTTGTTAATGATAATAGCGTATGACATCATCATCATCATCAGCCTATAGACGTCCACTGCTAGACATAGGCCTCCCCCAAACTTCGCCACATCGACCGGTCCTGCGCCATCTGCATCCAGTGACCTCCCGCAATCTTGACCAGATCGTCGGTCCATCTTGTGGGGGGTCTACCAACATTGCGTATGACATATTCGAATATTTTTTCTTACCAATGAACAAATAATTACTTCGCTGAAAAAGCTTTCCAGACGGTAGAACCAAAAAAATACTTTACGAGTAACAAATTTACCTTAATATATATCTAGAAAGTATTAGGTTAGAAAATAGCTATTTATAACGAAATCGTTTATGTCCCTTTTCGAGATTTGAAAGGAAATTTATCCCTTATTTTCTAGAAATTAATAGAAAACATCTCAAAAGTTAGGTTCTTGGACCGATAAATACTATTCAAAGAACTGACTTATACAAGGATTTGTACCGAGATTTTTCGAATCGAATATAAATAGTTAGACGTTCTGGTGCTTTTATGTTACCATTAACAAGTATTTTTAAAGAATTTTTTTCTTAATAATGGAAGTATTTTAGAAAAAAGTGATAGTAACGGTGGGACGAAATAGTTTTTTTTATCTTAATTCAAATTAATTTACCACTTCCCAACTTTTTCCATTTGAAAATGTGTACGTGTATAATTAAACATAATTATTTACCAGTGAGGTGTCATGGGACACCCGAACAGAACGAAGTTCCTTTCGATTAAAAAATATCTTATAATTTAAAAGGAACGTGTTTTAAAAGATTTTGATCACAGCGCCATCTAGCGATAATCATCTAAAACAAAAAAGTATCGTGACAACTTTTCGTAAGATTTTTTTCCGTCTAGCCCCCTTTCGATAACGCGCGATAAGGAACTTCGTTCCAACAGATAAACTTAATAATTGTTATAGGTACTGTGTCTACATTATCCCCACTTGTTCCCACACTGTCACTAAAAATATCAATTCTAAACTCTCAATCTATTAAATCTAAACTCTCAATCTATTAAACAAAACCTGTAATCAATCTAAAATTAAACGGCTTAATCATTACAAAAACAGAATCTGTAATTTTAGTAAAAGAGGCCCTATATCAGATTAATCTTTACACGTGGACGTCGTGGAGTAATAAATTTACGTGGGTCGACCTTCCGTCGAAGGTGACATGGTTGTAACAAGGCTGGGTTCGTACACCATCGGTGTCGTCTTTATGAATGATGTCATGTCACACGGTCATTGTCTCCAGAAATATGATACGTTGTTTTGTTTGCCAAAAACAAAGGGCAAGAAGATAGAATACCTATTTGTAAGAAGTCAAGCTTGAATACCTTTAGGCTTTTAAGTTGGTGTAAAGGATAAGTTGGATTAGGTTTTGTGTAGCCAATAGTATAGGTACTTAAGGCAAAGGTTGAAGTGAAAAATCACGTGTCTGGAATGAACTATCTTGTCAAGTAAAGAGACCTTAATAAAGAACTGTTGTTTTAATGTTACTGTGCTGGCTTGAGCTTGTGCTTTTGCTGTCCAAGACTATTTCTAATTTGCACCATCAATGCAAATATCCTTCAAAAACTTTAATAGCACTTAACTTATAGTTTCATTTGGCGCATTTTCTGTTTTTTAAGAAATTAATTCATCTATAGGACCCTTAGGTGCATCTGTTTCGTATTTGTGAAACTTATTAATATGTGCGTAGTTAGACAATCTAAACTTCTGGTAAAAGTATTCTGTGGCAAGACTGGGAACATTATCTTCTAATATAGTTGTCGTTTCGATGTGTTTCATCCTGTTTTTGTTTACTTTGTATACTAGTGGAAATAAACATGAAAACATATTGATAAATCTGTGTAATGTTAAAGAGTTTACATCATGGTTAAATTTTCTACTATTCTTCTAAGATTGTAACTCGTGTTATTTGCTACGGAGACATAAACATAATAATATGTGTGTTTCAATACAAGTACTCTTAAAGTTTAAAAACTTTCGAAATGACAATTTTGTGTAGTAGAAATTTACTCTTGCGATTCTCAAACTCAATGGCCAATATATTTTGTATGCAATGTGTTGTTTTGTTATTTAACTAAGTATTGATGTGATGGCGTGGTATACTTTTCTCCATCTTATTCGTTACACTCCAAAACAAGCATAGTAGGTATTAAACAAGTTTTAAATATAAAAAAATCGATCGTCTTAAAAAAATTAAATGTAATTCTTTTATTAATATACTGTCATACACTTGATTTTGTAAAGAACATAAATACGTGCAGACCATCACGAATAGATTCCAGTAAAACACACACATAATTAAATCAAATTTAACCTACAATTTACCTTTATATAGGTCACAGAAACTGTAACCCTCTCATTTTCTCTGTTCCAACTGTATCCGGGAATCCCAGTTACAGGATCACATATCTTCGGGTAGGTCAGGGCTATCCCGGGCGAGAAACTGAAAGTACACGAACCAGTTCAAGTGCAGTGGGGGTGCGTGACCCGGTCACAGCATCCCGGAATGATACCTATTACAAGATAGAGTTGACTTTACTTGATTTGGTAGTGTTTTCTCTTCATTAGGTTAATGTTGATCCGCGCATCTACTTCTGCGAAACAAAGGAATTTTCCCGTCTTTGATAACGAAAGAGTGCTGAGGCCTTGCGACGGATTTGCTTGAACATACTGAGTTTAAATTTCTTTAAACACTCGCGGCTATCTACATCACTTACATTATTACTAAACGGGTTCTTACCACGATTATTTTTAATTGAGAGGTCCCGATAGTGATCAAACGACGAAAGGTGACGGCTTCAAACTATCCTGTATGTGGAATCCAGTGTTAGACGAAAATAAAGCCAAAAAATCTAGTTTTGAGACGGCAGCCGATACTGTCAGTGTGGTATGTCGAAATGTGAGTTCGAGTTCCAGTGGTACCGGCAAACGAACGAGAAAGAGGGTAGACAGATTTGTCTGCTCTTAAATGACCTACCCGCAGTTCTTCAGTCTTCCCGTGATCATGGCGCTTGAAACAATGCTGAAATATCGGGACCTCCCAATTAAAAATAATCGTGGTAAGAACCCGTTTAGTAATAATGTAAGTGATACTGAGTTTACCTACTTCTACATTCATAAAAAAACTGCATTCAAAATCTGTGAGTACCCTTTTTGAAACGATCAATTTCCGCATTTAATTAACATGACATCAAATTATTGACTTACTGCAGTCCAAAGAAATTTAACGAGAGAAATATTCTGTTGAGGAAAACGGCGGACCTGTCCAGTTACTTCTTGGTACGATTCGTGAATCATCCGGGGAGTCGTTGTTTTTCGAACCTGCACGCCAACCAGGTCCGTAGGGCGCTTGACCTTAATACGTCGAACCTTCGTGAAACGTTTAAAACGTTGTTTAAACTATTGCTAAACGGGTTCTTACCACGATTATTTTTATTTGAGAGGTCCCGATATTTCAGCACTGTTTCAAGCGCCATGATCACGGGAAGACTGAAGAACTGCGGGTAGGTCATTTAAGAGCAGACAAATCTGTACCACTGGAACTCGAACTCACATTTCGACATACCACACTGACAGTATCGGCTGCCGTCTCAAAAGTAGATTTTTTGGCTTTATTTTCGTCTAACACTGGATTCCACATACAGGATAGTTTGAAGCCGACACCCCGATCAAACGTGCTATTCCTTGAAATTTCAATAGGTTCCTTAAACAGTCTTGGTATGTAACGGCGTTCAGATGACAAAACCCTGGCTTTGTGAAACTGCATCCAGTGATTCGTCCCTGAGTCCAGCACAAGCGATGTGATTAAGTGATGTAGATAACCGCAAGTGTTTAAAGAAATTTATTAAAACGTTGTTTCCTTAATACTGTTATAATGAGGTTGTTTATTTTTCGGCACATATTAGGTACTGCCCATTGCTAACTTATGGTAAATAATGCAACAATACTAATACAATTAAGATTTTGAAGGGACAAGTCAACCTTAGATCTTATGAAAAATCATATAGCTTGTTTCATCGACTTAAGTAGCTATATCATTTTTGCTAGCTCCTATTATCAGCAAGAGCTCAACGACGCTTTCAATCTGAACATACCGAATCAAGAATTTAAAAAGGCATATAGAATTTAGCCACAGCAAAATTCATGGTCTTGGGCCTCAATCAAGCTATAAAACCTGTGAACCACGAAAATTTGCATTTTATTATCAAAACACTTCAATATTTTGTATTTTTAACATGAATGTCAAAATAACTTTGAACCCGCATTGCAACATTAGCGTTTCACAACCGTACATTACGAGGAATCAGCAAAAACAGCTGACCCATATACTCGAATGACAAGACGCATAATATCATACGTGAATCATTGTATACAGGTGTCGTGGTTGTGAAACGGGTGATTTCAATATTATATATCCTCTTCTTTATGCACTAAAAATTTAAGTAGATATTTACTTCACTTCTAAAACATTCTAGTGGGTCCATACCACTATTTGTATTTAGTTGAGATATTTCTGAATTCCGATCCCCAGAAAACCTGCTTAAAATCGTAAACATTTTATGATCACCAATAACATTAAAATTATTTGTAAAAATCGAATATGAGTAAATGAATTTTATACCTATTGAAAAACAATTAATATTAAAATCGTTTAATAGTACAAAACGAAGGAATCCACCATAATCGTAAAAAGGATATCTTAGTCTAATAAAATATTCATAAATAAACTATCATAAACGTAAAGCGTCATAAATTACAATCAAACCTTATTTAAATTTTTCATTAAAAAACGAATAAGTTTTTTGTACAACATCGATTGCGGGTTTTATCGCTTTCGGCCAGACTTCTCCCAATTAAAGGTAGCGTTGTACGCCGTCCTTATCAAAGGCAACAGAAACGGGCTGCGTATCGATTGGCGCTATGTAGGTCACAGGCTCTCGGGTCAAAGGTCACGGGTAGGTCACCTCGCCCAGCCTCGGGGACGTAAATAGTCTGAAGACGCCTCGTTTTGACCTCAAGGAGACTTGCAATGTACGCACGAAAACTCGATCACAAAATGCCTTTTTAAGACGTAACCTCGTAGTAACTACTTTCGTAAATGAAATTGAATTTTGAAGCAAAATATTTTTTTTTTACAAATATCGCTCTACGTTCAATTGTCCCGTAATAAGATTTTCTAAGTGTTAGACATACGAGTAGATAAGCACAGATTTCGAAATCAATATCTTGACTATAAATGGAACCTTCTTTTAAAAAAACACTGAACATAATTATAAAAAAAAGTCAATTTAAGAGAATCAGTAGACGAAAATTCTAATTTACAATTAATTTATTTTAATGTAAATTTCAATTTGTTCTATATAAAAAAACAACCATTTGAAATTATCAAAATACACAGTAATATCTATCTCAACATTATTCATTCATTTATTTAATTAATATAATGTAATTCAGTCCATTTGAACACATGAATATTTAAGGCAGACGTTATATTACGTTGCTAAAATATAAAATGTTGAATTACACTTGTTCAGGCCCTAGTCTGAACGACGGGTTTGCCCTTCATTCATCCCTCCAGAGGCCTTTCGGTCGTAAAACGTCTGAGCGTGCCGCAGAATATTTGTACAGAATCACAGAATGTAAATCAGTAGAAAATTTAATTATTTTTATTCACTAATTTTGTATATATGCTCTTGCACTAATATATTAAAACCTAGTAAAAGTAGATATCGACTTTGCTGCGCCTTGGCCTTGTAGAGATGTATGAGCAACGGTAACCGCTTCCCTTCAAGTAGGCTGTTTGCTCGTTTACTTGCCAATGCATTAAACAAACTGAGGCAAAAATTACTACACACTCAAATGAAGTTTAGAGTCTTTAAAGGTTGTAGATATTGCTCTGATATTGCAGAGGTCCATGAGCGACGATAACGACCTACGAACAGGTGATTAGTCTGCCCATATGGCCTTCAAAATGTACTCTTAATAATGCACATAATATGTTTCTGAAACATTTGACAAACTCTCTATACTATTTTTTAACACGTGTTCAATTTCTTTGTATTTTGAATTTATTACAATGTATGTGTGTGTTTCCGCCATAAATAAAACTATGTCTATGTCTATGTAAAGAAAGAAAAGAAATAAAGAAAATACTTTTATTCAGCACAAACTTAAACACTACATAAAAAGTAAAAACAAAAAACATAAATAAAATAGAAGAAAATGTGCTTAAGATGTGCACTGAAGAGGCGACCAGCTCAGCATACAGCTACAGCTCTGAAGCTATAGCGCTGATTTTCAGCTGGACCCTGATGTCTAGTTTGGTACTATTCAGTTAAGTTAAGAGCGATTTCTATACATCTTTAGTTCATTCAGTTTCAGTTATATATACTAACACATATACTTTTCGTAATTACAATCGGTTTCGTAGTGCTTTAGCTTATGCCTATCTTAAACACGATTTTATGAAACCTAACCTCTGTTTCATTATGTATCAATAATATAGGTAATGGGTATTCTGCGTTAACACAGTCGGCATACATTGTAACGCCCACACACAACCAAGAATGTCGTAAAATTAAACGTTAATTCACAATATTTATTGTATTTATGATTTCATTTATTTTAAATATACAGTGTATTTGTAACTTTATGTGTGAATAAAATTATTTAAAACAAGCTTTTGCCCGCGACTTCGTTCGCGTGGACTTCAGGTTCGTTCCGTCTAGTCGTATAGCCTATGTGTTATTCTGATGTATAAGCTATATTGTGGTAAAGTTTCATTCAAGTCCATTCAGTAGTTTTTACGTGAAAGAGTAACAAACATCCATACATCCATCCATACTTACAAACTTTCGCCTTTATAATATACTAGCTTTTGCCCGCGACTTCGTTCGCGTGGACTTCAGGTTTGTCCCGTATAATCAAAAATTGTAGCCTATGTGTTATTCTGATGTATAAGCTATATTGTGGTAAAGTTTCATTCAAATCCATTTAGTAGTTTTTACGTGAAAGAGTAACAAACATCCATACATCCATCCATACTTACAAACTTTCGCCTTTATAATATACTAGCTTTTGCCCGCGACTTCGTTCGCGTGGACTTCAGGTTTGTCCCGTATAATCAAAAATTGTAGCCTATGTGTTATTCTGATGTATAAGCTATATTGTGGTAAAGTTTCATTCAAATCCATTTAGTAGTTTTTACGTGAAAGAGTAACAAACATCCATACATCCATCCATACTTACAAACTTTCGCCTTTATAATAAATATTAGATATTACGTAAAAAATAAGTTTCATAATCGCTTTCGCGTTTCGAACACAATTTTAAACTACTAAACATGAGGTCTCTTTCAAAAATGTTCTCAATAGTAACTGCTAGGCTTTGCCCTTGACACTACATATGCCCATGAACGGCAGTTACCGCTTGCCATCAGGCGAGCTGTAGTGTCAATGAACTATGCAAGTACACGTCGCCGTTGTACAAAACTAAGATAAATTGTATAAAAGATTTCTAGGTTGTACCATTAATTCAATTTATTTTACTCAATAACTTCTTCAAATAAATTAAAATAAGCATCGAAGATTTTTAATATGTAGGTAATTTAAATATTGACAAAACAATTGGGTATTTACTTATTATACTACGCTTTCATTCGGGGGTGACGGGGCGATACGTGAGCGACAATCGCGAACGCGTCCTGTCACCCCTACCAGCCTCGTGCCGGGTTCTGTCCCGGCCGGGGATCGGACGTCGAGTGTGAGCGGCGGGAGGTTTTAGTGCAGTTCAACCCCCACATACCCCACTCGGGGCGAGTACAAAAAAAAAGCCATCCATCATCCTCATCTATTTACAGAAATATAATGTCAATACTTTTACCCATATTCGTAAATTTTGAACTTTAATATTTCAAAATCTCTAAACAAACCAACAATTCTGGAACACAGTTTTTAATATAAAATCAAGACTTTTTCTAAATTTATATTGAAATTTAACACATTGGTGTTTTCTCACGCTCGTGGTAAATATACAATGCAATTATCTGCATGAACAAAACAGAGCCAATTCAATTAGGAGAGTGGTTGCAACACTAGGGGTGCAATTTGTTAAGTAAATAGTTAATAAACAGATGGGGGTGGCAAGATATCAAAATTCAAAAGCATAAGTTACTTTTGATGTTGGAAAGTAATTTAATTAAAGTTTTTTTACAATGTATTCATAATATATTATATTTCAGTTTTTTTACATTAATAAAGATAAAGTACAAATTATTGAGTATAAGATACGAATTAACGAAAACAAAAAATAAACTTCCTTGTTTAACGGAGTTCCTTTAAACAAACTTTACAAAGTAAATTGTTTTTTGTATAATTTGTATTTTTTGCTTAAATTTTATATAAACCAGGGTTGTACGAACAAACACGAAAATTATGAAATTTTAGATTTAATTAAATTGGGAATTCAAGACTTTGAAACTCAGATGACATTCCTATTTCTTATTCTGTGAATATAGGTTAAATTAGCTTTTACAAAGACATCTCCAAACGAAAACAATAACATACCGCTATATTAGGAAATTCAAACCCGATATAGAGCGTTAGACCACAGAATATAATTATAACAAAAGACAAAGAGTATACAAATTAATGGTGAATATGTACGCATATATTATGAATAGTTTTCACTGACACATAACATATTAGTAGCTTTCTACAAATCATTTACAAACTTAGTATCATGTTTCACTATTTACACGCTATATATTTACACGTTATGTTCAAATTTTGTTTTTTTAAATGCATTTAAAATCTTTGCTTCAACTGCACGCCACTGTCACAAGTCATAGGAACATACGAAAACAGAGCCAATGTTGTCAAACATCACTACTAAATGTATGTCACCAAATAACTGTGAACGATCTTGCCTTCTGTATTAGTATTCTGTGTTTGGACTGTGAAAGTGTAAACAAGCTCGAGGAAATTGGATACCGTTACGAGATACAGAAAAATGTTTAGGAAATCGAAATATTGGACTCGAGAATTCTCGAACTGCGCAACGTATAGGAACTATCGCATCGTTCGCTTCGGAAATGTATTGTTAGAAAAATAAAAGATAAGTTTATTACACCTATTTCGTTTGTAGAAAATTTCAAAGTGTTGAGAAACGAAGCGGAGATCTTTGTGATTGTAAAATGGAAGGTTTAGATTTAAAGCTTTGTTGTGTTTCGTTTTCAAGGTTCTGCAAACTCAGGGTGTTTGTGTTGATGTAATTTTCTACATCGGTAACTCAGTACCATAGTATTCTCTGATATTATGTCTTTTGTATTGAGAAAAAGGACAATGTAGACCAATATTTCTTATCGAACGTCTCAACCTATTGTTATTGCAACTACCCCTTGGTCTTCTAAAACTCAACTCATTTTAGTTGTAATTATTATGAATAACTGTAGTCTCTAACGACAACGAAATATTCCGATATAAAATATTTTAAATCTAGATAATCTTTAAAATTCGGCGTTCCTCTATTTCTGTCCTAAGCGTCAGTCTGGTAGGTAAACCTTATCATAAATCCACTAAGGTGATTCTTATTAGCCTTGAAGAGATTGCCCAAAGCGATAAGGCTACCCATTGTAACACTTTTTAGCGTTAGATATACTTGTTTTCTGCTTATATAGTATTCAATAAAGAGTTACAATATTACATAACTACTCAGGTACAAGACAGGTCCTCTTTCTTATTCACGTGCAAGACCGTTCAGGCGAGGAGTACATCTGCAGTGGGCGCAGTCGGTTCGCCTGAAACGAGGGCGCCCGATCGATAGCAGACTGGCAGACACAACAACGTAAAACACGAGCCCGGCCATTTTACTACACGTCAATCTTAATTTTTAATCATGGGAATGCATCGCCTTTACAAACTTAGAACTGGCTATTGTATTAAAAGCTTTGTTAAACATGTATACCAGACATTATAGTGTTCATGAGTCACTACTCACTAGATGGATTATATGCTGGTGCATCTATTATTATAATAAAAATAAGACGTAGTTTACCTAATATTACAGAGGTTCATGAGTGGTTACTAAACCTCAGATGGATCGTATACTGGTTTAGGCAATAATGAAACGTCTATACAATTGTGCAGGCCCTCTTTCACTTTATAATCAACCACTGCATGTCAGTTTTGCGCACTAACAAACTCATCATGAACTTGATTAGAGTAATTTTTTTGCCCACAAACTGAGTGATAAGTACAAGTAAGGCAGGTAAGTCGGTTATAAAATATACGATACTAAAATAATGGCAGGTAAAGAGTGTCCAGGTAAATTTTATGTTTGCCATTCTACTGTCTGATCCACCACGTAGACATAGCAACACCTGCTATGAATTATTCACAGCATAATGTAAAGTATATTTAAAGCATTTAATAATGTATTAAATATGTACTACATCGATAGTACTGTTGAGGAGTACTTTGTTCAAGATAAAATCATTATTGGAGAACTAAATCTATTCAGATATCTATTACTGATAGGGATTTATGACTAGAATTTCTGCAGTATATAACGCTCAGTACTTGAAGAGATTAATAAAGTACTTGTTTTTAGAATTATAAACAAATTATAATGATAAGATCTACGATAAAATTTTACGCGAAAAACTAAAACTGATCCATCACCAAAGCATGTCATTGTCGAGAAAAATGTCTTCATACAAAGCATCATGAATGTGTCTTAAGACACCTGTACAAACACGTTGATAACTTGTGAAAAAAACACGAAAGCCTTCGGTGAACGACCTCAGACGGTCTCAAGGATTCACAAACAGTATTTATCCTACGTTATGGATACTAAATACTCTTTAGTAGTGGCAAAAGTACTGTGCAACACGATTCCTGTGGGGCTCCATTTCTGTAACTTACGCTGGGTTTGTCGCTTAAGTCTGAGGTACCACTGTGTTTCAAGAAGAGTCATCACCTATGTACTGTACCAACCCATTACTGCCCACTGTTGGGCTCAGGTCTCCTCCGAAGAGGGATCACCTATGTAATTGGCGATAATTTCTTACAGTCAGATGGTTCGTCTGACAAGCAAATAAAAATGATGTGTCATTGTGTCAAAATATCGTAGTTACAAAAACAAACGCCCACGTTATTAAAAGAAAACAGAATTTTCCCTATATTATTAAGCTAAGACGTGATCTTAACTTTCAATTACTTGAAATAACGAGGAGTTACGAAACATATTATTATTTTTTGTCTCAATTATATTTCGTATTGTTGAGAAAAACAAAGAAAAAATGTAATCTAGTTTCTCTATCAGTTCATAACTGCCCACTACGGGACTAAAATAATTCTTATTTTTGAAACATCTACATCTTTCCTCTTTATCAAATATAAATACATTTTTTATAGTCACAATGAGAGTACCTTATATATACAACCTACTGTGACCAATAGCACGCGAGATCCCGAATCGCGGTATTAATATTTGCAACGTTCGGCGCATATATACAACATCTGAAAATCTACTACAGTGGGCTTCGGCCTGGCCGGGCATACAATGTCTCGCCAGGTCGGAGATCTCCCTTTGGCCACAGTCCACTGATTACTAAACTACTATTAATTTTGATTCAATTAAATTCGTTTCAAGCAATTATCAGAAACAATAAAACAGATACAACTGTGTCAATAAATTTAACATCCTTTTTAATTTAGAGAACATTCGAAACCGTAAAATAAAAACACAAATGTCAATAAAAGTAATCAAATTTTATTGATTCGAGATTTTAAATGGGAACCCAAAACGAGTAAAACCTTATTGACCTCTATAAGCCAGATCGAATTTAAATTCAAAACGTTTTTTCAAAAACTATAATTATTTAATTAAGTTACTATTTTTATGCATAATTAAAATATATTAGTCCGTGGGATGCTATTATAAAGTAAAGTAATATTCCTAATTAGATTTCCTACACGATTATTTTCAAAGTTGTGGGTGATAATTAATGGCGGCCATTAAAAATGTACAAAGGATTCCATCCAGATAAGACCGGATTGTGACCTGCGATTTATTTCGTATTCGTTATTGTTTTGTTTTAATAAGCTACTGCGACATTTGAATCGTATCGAAGTTCACTTTTTGATTATTGTTGTAGCTGATTTAATTAGCACTTTTGTGTTAAAAAGTCATTTTGTAATTGCCACGGATATATAAAATAATGTAGTACCTATTGGAACGAAGTTCCTTATCGGACTGAAATTTTTTTTACGAAAAGTTGTCACGACACTTTTTTTGTTTTAGATGATTATCGCTAGATGGCGCTGTGATCAAAATCTTTTAAAACACGTTCCTTATCGTGCATAAAAAAAAAATAAGATATCTTATAATCGAAAGGTACTTCGTTCCATCCGGGTGTCCCTTGACACCTCTCAAGTTTTTTTATAATTAGTTTCAATGAAGTATAAATTTTATGAAATTCCAAAGAACGGTGTCAGTATTCTTAAATAGCTCATGAAGGAATGTGAAATTTAACCTAGAATTTTATGAGGGAACTTTAGTTAAGAATGTAATAATACAATACGTTTTTATAGCTTCTTTGTAGGGGTGTGCGAATAATTCGAACTCACGAATTATTCGTTCCGAATCGAATACGAATATTCGATTCGAAACTCGAATTCGAATATTCGAAAAATTTCGAATAATTCGAAAAGTTTCGAATATTCGTCGAATTTCGAATAGTATCGAATTCGACTACGACGACTACGCCTATTTTGTAGACATCTAGCCCATTAAAGATATTATCTACTAAATACAAATTATTGTCCTATTTCCGATGCATCGTCGTAGTCAAATTCGATACTATTCGAAGTTCGACGAATATTCGAAAAATTTCGAATAATTCGAAAAGTTTCGAATATTCGAATTCGAGTTTCAAATCGAATTTTAATATTCGATTTGATCCGATTCGAACGATATTCGCACACCCCTACTTCTTTGATGACTAATTACAGATAGTAACGAATCGTAACAATGTTTAAAATAATGTACCAACTTGATTTCTTCAAGACATTTTTAACACATAGAGACACGCGTCATTTGACATAAGTTTTCTTACGTTTTTTCACCGTTCCTTTAGTTTTAACATTACGATTTAATCATAATACCTAATACGAATTTTATAAAACATATTCAGACACTCGCGATTTTCTATAATACTTTCATGCATTTTCAACGGATGCTTACCACGATATTTAATTAATTGAGTTGCCTCTTCCTCGTTCGTTTTTGGGTAGACATAATTGTTTGCTCTTAAATCGACCCGTAGTATCCAGTCTTCTCGTGATCATGACGTTTGCAACAACGTTGAAATATCGAGACAACTCAATTAATTAAATATTGTGGTAAGAACCCTATGAAAATGCATGAAAGTTTTATAAAACACCTTTCACAAATACAATACGAATCCTCTCTTCAAGAATCTTATTCTTTAAACGAAAACAAAGCTATTTTCTTTGTGACAGTTATTGGAAGAACATTTGAAACGGATATCCCAATCCAATATTATTGTTTTATTGTTATCTTAGCGATTGCATTCACGGGTTGCAGTGGAGATATATCAAAATCGAACTAGAATTACAAAGTTCTCAAATTCTTAAGTTTATTGAGCAATAAACCTATTTGTATGGATCTATTTGATGTTTAGAGATATTCCTAGGAATTATTGGTAATATAAATATCATAATGTTGAATAGTCCAGATGAATCTTGGAAAACTAAATACAAGAAGAAGTGGTTCATACTTTTGTTCGTATTCAACAAAAACTACACAACAGATGCGGGTTGTTTTTTAATGGATTCAACAAGAAAGTTTGTCGTATAATAGTGGAAAAGAATCACTGAAAATTTTTAAGGTGTATGATTTGTAAATAAACACATTTATCTGCGTTTAAATCCTAAGTAGGGAACAAATTATCTGTGATGCGTAATGCAGGTCAGATAGTAAGTGTATAAAATATATTATTCTATTCTCTTGCAACACAGTCCATCTGCTTAAGAAATCAATTCCTTTCATCAAACAACCATTATCAATCGCCAACAGTTTCGTAACATAAAATGGGCCTTTGTCGAATTTGATCGACCGTTGCCATTCGTCTTTAAATCGTGTCCATTTACAGTAAGTACGTTCAACGTGACACATCCACTACCATTTGTAGTCAAGACATTGCTAAACTTAAGATTCGTTATCCCGAAATTCACTTTGTATATTGTATCTGACGCGATCGAGTTTATCTACGTCATAAAAAGGAATATCTTTAGATGCCACGATCTTTTCAGGATAAATAGTAGCAGTTCTAATATAAGCGCTTAAAGTCATAAAAGTAAACTATTCAGCTTTATAATATTTAGTATTATCTTAGAAAAGTAACAAGACACTGCATGTGATATCGAAAATTTTATGTACTTTCAAAGGAAATATCTTTGTCTGTTGAGAACGGAATAGAATATTTTCCGTATATTGTAATCGACTCTCCGTTCATATAACTGCATCTTCGACGTTCAAAATCAGATATTCTTGTCGTCAGATATTTTCATAAAGGAACTTTGGGCCATAAAGACAGTGCAAGTCCGCGATAAAATAGCTACGTGATTTTCCCGCGCAGATTTCTCGCAATCTTTTTCATCTCGAGCCATCTTGGATCGTCCTGTTCGAACATGAGACGTACTAAACACACGGTCCCTCATCTGATGAGGATATCCTTACAATTTATATCCCGAGATAGTATTCCAATTACTTTTCTACTTTCAGATATTTGTAATGCGATAGTTATTTATAAATTTCCTGCTCATTATGTCTACGGTTCATAGTCATGGTAATAAATCCCGTGGGAACTATAACAATTTGCTGGCAATCACCTCAACCCGGTACTCATACGGTAAGCTCAATAATGCATGAGTCCGCCACTCGTTTGCTGCACCGAACGGAGTCTAATTACGGCAAACAACACAAACGGTCTATTCCCACCTGAGGGCACGGTTATCGAACCCGACTCTTAGAAAACACCTAGTTCAACGTAAATATAATATAACAAGGTCATTAGTCTAGTTGTGACGCAACGCGGCACTGACGAGGCGGTGACCTCGCCGAATATATCACGAAGCACTCGTAGGGTCGGGCTACTCGTAAATTCTATTTCCGCGTCATCGAACATTCTTTAAGGGGGTCTTCCTATGTGACGGCCTGTTTTTTAGGGATATTTTAGGATTTTTTTTTCTACGACCAGTAAATATTTAGAGCTTCAAGTTTTTTATCATTTATTAACACATATTTGGACAGTATAAATAAAAAAAATCAGCTAAAAATATTCAGTCAAACTAGAGTTACAGCGCTCTGAACACCCCCGCCTCGAAAAAAAGAGCTCCCACTTCCTCCACGATTTCGGCTGATCGGCTTATCTGAAAAAAAAAAAATAAACGGCGTTTTAATTTGTAGGCTTAAAAGCACGGAATGACCTATAATCAAATGAATATAAAAAAAAATGGATTTTTGATAGACAATTGAAATAAAAGTTGCAAATTAGGCGTTTTTTTTTTTTGTTTTTTTGCTATAAAAAATCGAAGTTTTAAAATTTTCGATTGATAATAGTTCATTCCATGCGTTTACATATATTGAGTGTGCCCTGTAAATTTCAAGTAATTCGGTCCAGCCGTTTCTGAGATACAATGGAGGAAAGTTTGAAAAACACAGTTTTGAGAAAAACGCGTTTAAAGTTTCAAGTCCGTTAAAAACTATTAAAATGTCAACTTACTCTCAATCGGCGATGCCTGGTCCATAGAGTATTCCTTCCTCTTCCTCGTGAAACTCTTTTAAAGCAGATTGTTCAGCTCTTGAGTCAATCCTGGCTTGTTTAACGACATCACTTACGCGCCGCTCAGAACGTAAGATTCGCTTTTCATCCCGTTTCTCAACATACGCTTGGGCTTCACGACCAACAGGGCATCCCATAATCGACATAACTTTTAAAATACCTTGAAAACCTTCATTAAAGATAATAACTACTAAGTAGCTAGCAATTTCAACAACAAATAATTTGTAGCTGTTGCTCTCTTCGAAGTTCAACCAAGACTAAAATAACTTCGGTAAAATATTATAACCATAGAACGTATAAGAATATATAAATAGAAATAGAACCATAGAACAGATATATGAATAAAAGGGAGGCCAATTATAAAGCCGACGGTACACAATAGGCCCAGGCCAACTCAGCGCTCCGAACCGCTCTTTCTTTTACCTGCTGTATCTTTAAAACGACTTCGAATTTTCTAAAATCGCTTTACTACCGTATTCTAGACATGTTAAGGGAGCAATTTATGAAAAAAAAAAAAAATCGTTTTTTTCAACCGATCACATAGGAAGACCCCCTTAAAACTAGCAACTAGAGACGTGCATTGCGGAGTTTGCATTTAAATTGCTACGATCTTGACGGATAAAACACTCGTGGCGCGCCACTAGGACTGCAATACGACATGAGTACCTCGGTGAAAGCTTTGCATGCATTCACAAGTAATCTCAGGACGCCAGCACGTCCTCATTCCTCTTCGATAACGTTCTTTGTGCCCAAGTACATAATATCGCATGACCGCATCGATGTTACTTTATACGAGCGTTCTCCGCTTGAACCACCGAACCACACCGGATTTATTTTACTGAATATCTCCAGAGCTGTACAAAACATGTATAAATCAGAAGATCGTAATCGGAATGACTGGCGACTGTACAATGAATATCCTCCAAGAGGAAAACCCGGAGCTAGATGCTTTGGAATGTAACGAACCGTCAATAAGGTTCTATTGGTCTCTTCGCGTATTTTATTCTCACATTATCGTTATAAGTCGTAAAAATTTGTTGGTCACTTCGTAAAAGTGGATTCAAAGTTTAGTCTGCCAAGGTACCAATGCGCTGAGGCGAGAACTTTGATGTTACGACTTAAGCTGTGTGGGGAATAAAACTTGAATGCGATTGTTTGGCTTGCACTGACGGCTCCAAGGTTTCCCCAAGGCGACCATTCAAATATCACCAGTGCTTTGTAGAAATTACTGTCTTACTGCAACAGAAGCACCGCTTTTATTCTTAGTTTTTGTGTACCAGTGTCCTTTGCTAGACCAGAATGCTTCGTTACAACATGTTTCATAAAAAGCGAAAGTGGTATTACTTGTAAACGAGCCGGTATACTGGACAAACAGCTAATTTCTCTAGGACAGTAATCGAAACTAGTTTCCAGTAATTCTTAACGTGATTGAAGAATTACCTCCTTATATTAATCTCGGTGAAAATTGTACCTGTTTTTTTATTGTTCTTTTGGAAATTATATTTGATTTTTGATGCACATTAAAAAGCCTTATTAAAAAGCCCAAAGAATGAAGCACCAGTCATAGACATGTTTCACAAATATTTTGCCAAAGCATAGCAAAGATTACGTGTGTCCTAGTAATAGATTACGTTGTGCGTCGTGAAGAGACACGTTTGCAGAGAAATCCGACATTGTACCAGTATCCGTTGAAGTGGGTTGGTGCAGGCCACACTAGGTGAGCGTGTCGAGGTCGTGACGTCATACGCTTTCTCTGCGCCAGCGCGTATTGTGCAATGCAGCGTGCGCTGTCCTGACTCGTGATGAACCTGAATGTTCGAGAATATTCTTAATCCGAAGATAAAGAATGAACGAACGGCTGAAGAGTTTGTTTGTTTGAACTCGCTTATCTTAGGAACCGTTGGCCCGAGTTGAAATTTTCTTTCAGTGTTGAATAGTAAATTATTCATGCAGACAGTTTTTTGCATCGGATGTGCAAAGGAGTTCAATTTTAATCATAATTTCATAATAATATTATAATGGCGAAAGTTTGTATGTATGGATGTATGTTTGTTACTCTTTCACGTAAAAACTACTGAATGGATTTGAATGAAACTTTACCACAATATAGCTTATACATCAGAATAACACATAGGCTACAATTTTTGAACCCCTTTGTAACTCAGACGAAGTTGCAAGGGTCATCTAGTAACGTTATATTTGCATCGATCATGCCTACTACGATGAATAAACTCTAAAGCATGTTGCAATAACGTGTTTAAAGGGGCATTGTGTTGAACGAGAACACACACGACATTATTTTAATACTCATAAGTAGTTTCGAAATGGGCTTTACACATCGTAATATATTATATGTCATTAGTTATAAGTTTAAGCTTACATTATAAGCCTAAAGAGTTTTTGACGCGTTATCTGGTATCATAGCCACGGTTATGAGGAAAGTTATTTTTCTACTACCTACTTTTATACAAAAAAATAGTATTTCTTAACTATTTTAAATGTATTTGTCCTCAAATTATGCACATTCCCAAGCAGCTAGTTTTTAAAGAAAGCCTTTTACTTAATATTTGAAATTATTAAAATAAGAATCCTAGGTATTTAATTTTAAAGAGAATATAAATATTAGTAGAAACTTGTAAAACGACCTTGTGGTGATAAAAAAACTTGAGAGGTGTCATGGGACACCCGAATAGAACGAAGTTCCTTTCGATTAAAAGATATCTTATATTTTTTTTCCTAACGTATCGCGCGATAAGGAACGTGTTTTAAAAGATTTTGATCACCGCGCCATCTAGCGATTATCATCTAAAACAAAAATAAGGAACGTGTTTTAAAAGACTTTGATCACAGCGCCATCTAGCGATAATCATCTAAAACAAAAAAGTGTCGTGACAACTTTTCGTAAGATTTTTTTCCGTCTAGCCCCCTTTCGATAACGCGCGATAAGGAACTTCGTTCCAAAAAGCTTCACAAGAAGTACTTACGTACTTCGTTGTTGAAGTTGTCATTATTTAAGCTTTAGAATTCGGAGATGATAACAACATTAGTCAAGTACTAGAAATAAGCAATTGTGTCGAGGCCACGATGTCAACGCTTTCCTCGGTTGCGTATGTTGTGCAATAAACGTGCAATTGTCGTCGCTTGAATTTTAATAATTGACTATCGCCTTCATTAAGTTTGAGATAGACTTTTCAATGATAGACGTTCGGTGATAGCTTGTCATAGTCACAAAATACCTTCAAAAGAATTTTGTTGTTGTCGATGAAGTATTCCATTTATGAATTGTTCTTTTGAAGTTTACCCTGACATTTTTAGTCTACTTTGATCTTCGGGTTTACGATCGAATCAAAAAAATATTTGGTATTTATATTAACGGGATATTTTCTCTAATTCCTTTTATCCAGAGATTACCCAGAACCAATGGTTTGCGTATAGCTCTACATGACCCCTTCTAAGGTCTGGTCCGAATTGGGTCGGTCCGTATTGCTACGTGAACCGGGATTTACCTGTAAAATAACAATAATAAATCCGTAGCTGTCGTCGGGTTTCAGTTCGACGTTACGATAAAGAATATCGTAGTGCGTAACGCGTCGTGATGTACCGCGTAATTCCCCGGTTCTGGCCTCAGTTTGTTTGAACGCTGAGTGTGAACGAAAGGCGGTTTTAGTACTGTCCTGATCCTCCATACTACATGATATTCTATAAAGTAGACTTCTACTAATAGTGAATGCTTTCATCAAATTAATTAGGTATATGAATATACAGTACAAAACATCATTGTTACAAACTGAATCATGTTTTATAAGATGGTAATCAAAATCAAATGTGCTTAAAGATGGAAGAGAGAACTTAAATTAAATACAAAAGTGAGTAATGAATCTGACAATCAAAGGTTTTATTATGTTGAAGAAGCGCCGGACGTCGGGTATCTTGTTACTTCAAACTTTTAATTAAAAATATTAAATGGAAGAAAACGAAAGGAGAAAAGTTATTTTGTGTTATTTTTTTAAATAACGAATCCTTTGTTTTGTTTTGTTGAACAAAGATTCTATGCAAAGTAGTTCATGCTCACGAGTAATGAGTTTTGTGGTAGCTTGTTATTAAAATAATAAAATAATAAGTTCAAATTGATTGAAAATAATAAATTCATGTTTGTGTATTTATTACTTTAAAAATACTAAATGGTTCGCTTCACGTTGCCGCCCACAAATTTATTATATCTACACGCACCAAAATAAACAAAAAGAACTACAATTTTTATACCGTTATATTCTTATTTGTTAGGATATAATTTGCTGAGTTGAACCAACATAACTTGTAGGTATTGTAGTCCATTATTTTGTTGTACAATTAATAGGTACTTTTTGCACCACACGCTATTTTCACACCGTGTGCCTCCTACTTACGTTATTGGAGGTTTAGTCTGGTTCTCCAACTTTAAAAAAAAAATTAATGTTTATCAAAAATAGTGCAGCTTCCAAACTGTAAAAGAATCTGTCTAGTAATTTCGGAGCCTATTCAATGCATAAAAACAAAAAACAATCAAATCTTTCCTCTTTATAATATGGTGTAGGTTAGGAATAACTGAAAAATCTTCTTTTTTCTTTTCTTCTTTTACTAGTCAACATTTGCATTTACTGAGCGTTTTGTAACACTGGAACACTGCAAGATGTTTGCATATTTATATTTTATGTTTCGCCGTAAAACGTTTTAAAGTAACACAGTTTATAGTTTCCATAAAATTTGTTGGACTTGTGTCTACGTAGTTGTATGCACATTCTTCGTTAGTCATAAAACATATTGCGGCTGCCTGTGACTGAGTTCAGAGTTGGTCGATATTTAAACACACATGTTGGTACTATAATACATTACAGAATAAATTGGTTTTCGAATTCTGTGTTTGCTCTTTTTCACGTTTATTTTTAGAACCTGTCACAAGGGATTACATGCAAAACGGAACATGGAATGTAGATTTAGGATATAAAGTAAAATACCAGGTTATTTTAATATTGTAGAGTTCCTATTGTGGAAAATGGTCTGCAGGCTTTCCCAACTTGTAGAAATTGAAACACAGTGATGACAGTAAGATATTGTATTCGTGACTCGCAATTAAGGCGGCCAGGAAGAATAAGAAGAACAATAAAATTATCGACAATGAAATCTTATGTCACTTATTATTAACTTAAAGTATGTTGCAAAAGTTTACAATCATTTAACAAGTTTTAATAAAATTTTATTTTAGACTGTCTTGTGTCTATTCAAAATCCCGCCATCAATCTTATCTTTATTTCTTAACGCCTTCGTTCGGAAATCAAAAACTGATTTGAACTCTTTCGTTCGAAAACTGACGCCACACTATGATTTTACCTTGTGGAATTCTGCAACACTCCGCAACTACCCATTATTTAAGACTAGTATTAAACTTCGCTTAGATATAGATAAACCATAGCCACTTTACCTTAAAAACTCGATCAAAATCTTTGTATTTATAAGGTCATATTATTACTCAAGATCTATTTAAAACATATTATTATACCATCAGTTCAAGACAATACATTTTGTTAATATAACGTCGTGTCAATGTCACCGAAGTATTTTATCAAAAGATCAGCCCACGAACAAACCTTTATGTTCCTTTGTGCTTTCTTACAACATTACTTCAAAGTACCTTCATAAGCCCAATATCAAAGAAACGTTTTTTATTTGATATATTTCATAACTAAAAATAATTGCCACAAATGGAAAACAGCACGTAGACGGAAAATCTTATTTCGTTTTATTTAGAAAACGATACTAAAATAGATGAGTTATCAGGCGGTATAAATTATCTCGTTAAAATAAATTAAAGAATTTGAAATTTGAAAAGACGGTTATTTAAGAAACTGCATACAATTTAAAACAGGATTTCAAAATTAATATTAAAGAATTTTAGTTCAAAATATAACATGTATTATCATTGATAGATTGAAGATAGATTCCTTCACAAGTTAAAGCACTCGACCACTCATTGATTTTCCACGCTGTTTACGTACCTACCAATTTTGATTTGAATAGAAAAACTTATTTCGTGAGACGACAATTTCTAACTATCTTACAAAATTGTACGTCCCTTATTGTCCTCAAAAACACTTTAAAACTTTACTGGCTAGTCTCCTCACCGCTGCTACAGGATGCTCTCAACCAGTGTATTTATAACGTATTTGTTTCAGAAGTGTGGAGCGCGGGCGGCGGGGCCGGCAACGGGACAGCATGCGGTAGCACCGGCATGGACCTGAAGCACGAGGTGGCGTACCGTGGCGTGCTGCCCAGCCAGGTGAAGGCAGAGCCTGGCGTCAGTCACAACGGGCACCCGGTCAACGGGCACGTCCGGGACTGGATGGCGGGCGGCGCGGCGGGGGGAGGGTCGCCGTCACCAGGCGCGCCGGGTCCACCGCAGCCTAGTAATGGGTACTCCTCGCCGCTTTCATCAGGCAGCTACGGACCGTACAGCCCCAACGGAAAAATAGGTAAGTTTCAAGTGCAAATTTTGATTTCATACTCTTAGTTTCAGACTTGTTATTATTAGTACAAACAAAAGTCATCTCAGGGAACTTGCACACACATAAAATTATCGATTACATATTTTAATAGAGTAGAGGTCTGTACTGTCGAAATCAACTATATTTCTTAGATACAGGTAGTAGACTGTGAATTTGGGTAATAGATGTAGGGATGAAGTTCTGTAAAAGGACCTGTTTTACACTAATCAAATTACACAAAAATTTTGTCGTGAGTATATTTTTTATATTATTAATACCTATATCTTCTAAACTACAAATATCCTATCGCGCGCATGGGAACACTGAGAGACATTATGATAAAACGCCCATCACCAACTTTTTCAAACATTCATATCATATCAACAATAACAGTAATAGAAAACAAAAATACTAGAGACAATGATCTAATGTTCCCTTAGGCGTAGGATATCTTTATTATATACGAGTCTTAAAAACATATTCACATGTAGTCCTCACTATTCCATGTTTTTGAAATTACTCTTATGTCTGTAGTACCTAGTAGTGGTATGTTTCATCGCCACAGTAAATAAACAAGCTCGAATTCGATTTGATTTTGTATTTTGCCTATTAGAGGTAGTCAAGTCCTGTTAACTCTGGGTTGTTCAATTGTCTAATAGGTAAACCGGACTAGAGGTAAATTAGTGTTCACATTTTTGCTATTATATTCTAATCTCGCAGATTTGATGTACGTTTAGGCAAGTTCCAAATAATTATAACAGCTACCATAGTTAGTTACCAGTGGCGTGCAGCTCATACAATTAAATATGCATTGCATACCCTAATCTATCGTCAAGTGTATTTTTTTAATATAGTTAGGTAAACGTTTCAGCATATAAAATAGTCATAATACTTTCATGCATTTTCAACGGGTTCTTACCACGATATTTAATTAATTGAGTTGTCTCGATATTTCAACGTTGTTGTATGTGGAATGTAGTGCTAAACACAACAGTCACTAAGGGTTCATGCTCAGAAAGTCTTGTAGATACAGTGAGTATGGTGTGTCGTGATGTGAGTTCGAGTTCCAGTGGTACTACCCAAAAGCGAACGAGAAAGAGGGTAGACAGATTAAATATCATGGTAAGAACCCGTTGAAAATGCATGAAAGTATTATAAAAAACCGCGAGTGTCTGAATAAGTTTATAAAATCGTCATACACGCTACAGTTAGTCACAGTTCCTTTTAACAAGCCACGCAGCCCAAACCATTACTACCAACGTGACAGTCAATCGCTATTGCCAAATACCGTATCTTACCCTCAATCTAAACCATTGATGGAACAGACAAAACATTGACATAGCGTATGCGGGTCTGTTAACAAACTCACAGATTAATGTACTGTACAGAGATAAAGTCTAAAAAGAGTCCTGTAATTTGAGGATAATCAATCAGGTGGGTCGTTATCACTTTTGACAAGTGTTATTATTTGTTGTTAAATAAATACTAGACAATGGTAAACCATTTGACATTCGCTTTCGTATTTGTTATGGATTTTCCCACCTCTCACTCCCACCACTGTAACTCAATTGTATCGAAGATCCAGAACTGCGACCTACTTTATGAGTCAAAGTAGTAAAGTCCAGGAACCCGAGGGAAAGCTATCGTATCTTGAAACGGACAAAGAGTTTTCTCACAAATCATAGACATAGACATTTCTTTATTTGTGATAGAAACAGTGGCACAAATAATACAAATAAAATAATAATAATACAATATACGATTCGGTGCCCCATTCATGGCTAATGAGAGTTTTAGAGCTTTATAAAGTACATTCCACGCTACGCTCCTTTCTTAGTTCATGCATGGGTCAGTGGTCTACGTTTCTTCGTCAACCAGGACATGTTGGCTCTCCGGCCTCCCCGAGCTTGATAAGGATAAAGCGGGGTATCTTCCAGGGTGACAGTCTGAGTCCTTTGTGGTTCTGTCTGGCGCTTAATCCTCTAAGTACATTACTTGGAGATTCAACGCTAGGCTACCGACTCAAGAGAGGGGGTGAGCCCATTTCACATCTCTTGTACATGGATGATCTCAAATTATTTGCTACTAAAAAACCAGACTTAATATCTTTACTCAAAATAACCGACAATTTTAGTAAAGCTATTGGAATGGAGTTTGGAGTAGATAAATGTGCGGTCATAGATATACAGAGAGGTAAAGTTGTAAACTCGGAGAGTTTGCAACTTAGCCAGAGTGAGGTGCTTAGATCTCTGTCTGAGTCGGAAACCTACAAATACCTTGGAATGTTCGAAGCTTTGAGTATCGTCGATGCAGATATGAAACAATCGGTGAGGGATCGGTTCTTCGGCCGCCTGATAAAGGTTTTGAAAAGCCTCTTGTCTGGCGGAAACAAAATCCGAGCCTTCAATGGTTGGGTCATGCCTGTACTGACGTACTCCTTTGGCATTCTAAAGTGGACGCAATCAGAACTGGATGCCCTGGATAGAAAAGTTCGGCGACTGCTGACGGCATACAGGATGCACCATCCACGCTCATCTGTTATGAGGCTGTATATACCTCGGAAGTGTGGGGGTCGTGGCATGTTAAATGCCAAGGATCTGCACAACCGAGAGATATACAACCTTCGGGAATATTTCCTAAAGGTGAATGTGGGTATGTACCGTGATGTAGCAGCAGTCGATAAAGGACTCACTCCGCTATCCTTAGCGAACGGGAATTGGCGAGCGCCGAAGGTGATGAGTGTGGCGGATCGCACGGACGTATGGAAGAGCAAGGAACTACACGGTCGATTCTACCGGGCCCTTACGGGTCCCGATGTAGATCAGTTAGCCTCCGTGGCCTGGCTACGATACAGTAACCTCTTCGGAGAGACTGAAGGTTTTGTCTTAGCAATTATGGACGAAGTTATCATGACGAACAACTACCGTAAATATATTCTAAAGGATGGGACGGTCGACATTTGTCGGGCATGTCACCGTCCGGGAGAGTCTATTAGACATATCGTTTCCGGTTGTTCCCGTCTTGCTAACGGCGAGTACTTGCACAGGCATAACCAAGTAGCTAAGATCATTCATCAGCAACTTGCTCTGAAATACGACCTTGTTGAAGCCGCCGTACCTTATTACCAGTATTGGCCTCAGCCGGTTCTCGATAATGGTCATATAACTCTCTACTGGGACCGATCTATTATCACTGACAGGACTATTGCTGCCAATAAGCCTGACATAGTGATAATAGATCGGGATGCGCATCGGGCGGTGCTGATCGATGTCACCATTCCACATGACGAGAACCTTGTGAAGGCAGAAAAAGAAAAACTGCTAAAATATTTGGACCTGGCCCACGAGGTGACCGACATGTGGCGTGTTGAATCGACCATCATTGTTCCGATCGTTGTATCTATGCACGGTCTAATAGCGAAAAGCTTCGACCGACATCTAGAGAAGCTTTCGCTCCCCGGCTGGGTAAAGGGCTTGATTCAGAAGGCGGTCGTTCTTGACACGGCGCGTATTGTGAGGAGGTTCCTCTCTCTTGAGCCCTGACCACTGATGGCTTGGGTCGTAGACCTCGTCTTCAGTGGGTCTCTGTTTTTTATATTGTATTTTTAAATTTATTTCCTTTGTTAATTTTTTTAAAAATATAACGTAAAAAATAAGTGTAAATAAATATATAGAGATACAATATAAAGGTTTCCATCACAAACCAGTCGAGTCTCAGCTTAATACTGGGTGTTAGCTGGAGATAACCCACAGACACACCGAGCGCTGGTTTTCAGCCTCAAAGGAAAAAAAAAAAGACAAAAAATAAAACAATCAAAATGTACAAAGTCTTATCTTAAATTAAAATAAAATAACTGAAACGCAAATCGTATCGTGAATTCCAGTGTGTTTTGTATCAAAATTTCTTTCTGTACAATTATTCTGTGACATAATTGTGTAACAGCGGGAGTTTGTGCGACAACAGTAATCTCACATTGCACGACCCACATGCTGATTTGAACAAAGAACTACAATAGTCCATTTCCCAACAGCCTTCGGGGCTTAATGATGGCTCTGAGGTCAGAAGTGAACCTAACGGGAACGGGCAGCCATAAGCATATAAAGATAACTTTACTGATATATGATAAAGCTTTTTTTACATGTAGGCATTGTTTGTAGCAAAGGTCGATCTCATCTTAATACCTAAATCGTCCATAGTCAACACTTAGCGCTGATTTTTAGTTTCAACTGGTAGTAACTAACTGATACAACAATACAGCATATGTAATAATATGTATTGGTATGTATTTTTATTGGAACGAAGTTCCTTATCGCGCGTTATCGAAAGGGGGCTAGACGGAAATTCTTACGAAAAAGTTGTCACGACATTTTTTTTGTTTTAGATGATTATCGCTAGATGGCGCTGTGATTAAAATATTTTAAAACAATTCCTTATTTTGTTTTATATGATTAAAAGTTATAATAATTCGTTAGTTTAAAACGTCTGTCTCTCTCTCTCTTTAAAATTTTATTACAATTCCCTCACTAATTAATCGAAAGGAACTTCGTTCCATCCGGGTGTCCCTTGACACCTCTCAAGTTCTTTTTATTTTTATGTTATTCCTATCTCTTACTTGTTTTAGAAAGTTACAATTAAATAGTTGAAAGAATGATAACTAAGGATGTTTCTAATATAGATAGTCTTCTAAATTTAGATAAATTAAATACAAAAACAACGCTTTTACAGCGATAAATATTCATTTTTTTATATAATACCTAGGAAATATATGTATATCGGTATAAATAAAAAGTAGTTATCTTAGTTGTTGTATTTATCGAAAAGTTTTTCTAACAACAATTTCGGTTGAAGTTCCCACGTCATAAAACTTTCTTAACTAGTTTAGTACACAGTAATAACAAGGGCACGTCAGTTATTACAGTTTGTAACTAAAATATTAATATCCACTTTAACTGGGAACGCAAACTTTTATTTATTATAACGAAGAACTTATTATAAACACACGGTACTGAAAATGGAATTTTAAGGCTTATAATTTGACTAGTTGACCCGTGCAACTTCGTCTGCGTCACAGAAGTATATAATATAGCCTTTTTTTATTTTATTGCCATGTAGGCAGACGAGCCAACGGGCCACCGGATCGTAAGTGGTTACCGTCGCTCATGAACCTCTGAAATGTCAGGGGACATTGAGGGGTCACTACTTACGACCTAACTTTAAGGACCTTCCTCAAGCCTCGTTTGAAGAAGGACAAGTCATAGCGCTCTGGGAATACCGAAGAGGGTATAAGGGTATATATAAGCTTATAGTCTTCTTCAATATGGACGGACACTGAAAGAATTCTTCAAATCGGACCAGGGATTCCTGAGATTAGCGTGTTCAAACAAACGAACTCTTCAGCTTTATAATATTAGTATAGATTAACGTTGTGAACTCAAATACTTAATTAGATCGATATTTTTTCTAAGAGACATCAGAATTACCGATAATTTCACAGTTGCTTAAATATTCACCATTACTAGACTTAATGGAATAGAGTACTGTACCAACCCATTACTGCCCTACCCATTACTGTTGGGCTCAGGTCTCCTCAGAAGAGAGATTAGGCATAGTCCACCACGCTTGCCTAGTGCGGATTGGGGACTTCACATATCTTTAAAGGATTTTTAGAATCCTTTTCCGACATGCAGGTTTCCTCATGATGTTTTCCTTCACCGTTTTTAGCCAGTGGTGTTGTGAAAAATTGCACATAAATCTTTTTCACATTTAGATTTACAGGTACAACCGGCCGGATTTGAACCCGCTACCTCCCGTTCGGAAGGAAGCGCTTCGACCACTCGGCCACCACGACTATATGGAATAGAGTATTCTACTAGAACTAGAGTATTCTACAGTCTAGATGACTTGAAAATGGTCAATAGCACAGATTAAATTATAGTATAGTTGTTGTGTTATCTTGGTCCTTAAACTGTATGATGTTACTTTGAATCGTCGTCCATTTTCAGTTCGGTGTTTAAAAGTTTAATTCTACTTACCTAACTTACTCACCTAATCTCAGGGTTACGTTGTTTTCAAAACAATAACTCTAGAATTTCAATGATGTTTCATGTTTTTAGAAACTTGAGCACATGGATCACTTGTTTCACTTCAATTCACATTGAGAAATGATCAAGCACTAAGTCTTCGAAATTGAAACCTCTAAGGGCTTAAGGGCATCATCTCAATAGGTTTGTTGTCTATAAAAAAATCCGAAGGTCAAGTAATTATGGTTGCTATGTTTATCAGCACTTTGGATTTTTTTCCGTGTAGCGTTATCGTGCAAAGTGATAAATGGGGTCATCGGCCTGACGATTGCGTGATGCAGATAACAGCGACACGAGTATATTTGGAATTTCAGGAAAATCTGATAAATATTACTAAATATATTCCATTGATAATGAAAATGCGTCCGTGGCCGAGTATCGTATCGATAAATTCAGTAGAGAAATTTAGAAATTCGAAAAATGTTATCAAGGTAAGAGAAAAATTTTAAAATCGAATCTAATAGAGTCGCACAACTAGCTACTCTCAATTTAAAAGTTGCAGAACGTATTTAAATAAGGCAATTTAAAATACAATATGTTGTGAATGAAACACGAGTTAGATCAAGACTGATTTTTTATTGTGTACCCTCCACCGTAACTTATCTATGTATATCTATCTTGCTCACACACAACATCTTCCCTTATATTTAATTTTACAAACATATTATTTTTTAAGTTGAATTAGAAAATCAGGTTTTATTTTATTTTTTTATGTTTTACTTAATACTAAAAACTACATATTGAGTTTATTACAATTGTGGATAATACACAGTTTTGACATTTTAGTACGTACATCGCTAAAACAGTGTATGCAAAACTATTATCAAATTTTAAATTACCACTACGCTTTTAACATACTTATCTTTATATATATATATATATATATTTATTTTTATTTGTTTTTGAACAATTCTTCTAGCTTTTTACATGCTCTGATAGCCGCCGGTCTGCGATTTGTTTGAGTTTCAGATGAGCTGGAGGATAGCGGTTCGGGACAACTTGAGACTACATTGTTCGCGTCTCTTTTCGGAGTTTGCCACTCTTCATCATCGCTTATCGAGTGACTAGCCATGTTATTACCGTCAGCGCTCGCGATACTTATCAAATGTCGTCGATTCCGTCTATATTGCCTACCAGAACTATCTGATACAAAATAAGATCGTGGCTGCGTTGCGCGATCAATGACTCGCGCGTATTTACGTCTTCCGTCGTCCGCTATTATTACTGGTTGCCCTAACTGTAACTCTGGAAGGGGTTTTGATTTTCTATCATAGTATATTTTACTTGAGTGATGGTTGCTTATTATTTTAGCGTAGTCTGCTTCATTATTTCGACTAGGTTTTAGTGTACTCAAGTGAACCGGCAATCTAGTATTGAGCCTCCGACTCATAAGGAGTTCAGCAGGTGAACTAATTCCTTCACGTGGTGTCGCTCTATAGTTAAGCAGACCTAAGTAGAAATCATTCCCTGACTTATTCGATTTAATTAAAATATTTTTTATCGTTTGCACACTTCTCTCACTTAACCCATTTGACTGTGGATAGTTGGGAGATGTGGTGGTGTGTTTGAATCCCCACTCTTTACTAAATTCTGAAAATTCTTTGGACGCATAAGCTGGTCCGTTATCTGATATTAACTCTTGCGGGATACCATGTCTAGCAAACTGGTCCTTGCAGGCTGTTATCACAGCTCTGCTACCAATATTGGTTAAGGGACTGACTTCGATAAAATTAGAAAAGTAGTCTACTAATATCAGAAAGTATTTACCGGCGGTTTGAAAAATATCGGAACCTACTTTAAGCCAGGGTATATCGGGGACGTGGTGCGACATGAGTGGCTCCCTAGTGGGACGATGGGCACGCTCAGCACACGTAGTGCAGCGGCGCACCATAGCTTCGATGTCTCGCGCCATGCCGGGCCAGAACATCACTTCGCGTGCGTGTCGCTTGCATCGGTCAATGCCTAAATGACCGTCGTGCAATTTTTTTAACATTTCTGATCGAAGCGACCGTGGGATATAAACTAAGTTATCCTTAAATATAATTCCGTTCACTAATTCAAAACAGTCTTTATACGACCATACTATTTTCGCTTTTTCATCAACTTCATATTTGTTAAGTGGCCATCCCTCTCTGATGTAACGCATGATCGATTGGCATTCATCATCAACAGCTATCGCCTTTTCAATCATTTTAATTTTGGTGTCACTGAATCGCACATTTTCGATGAGAAAACAAGACTGTTCGTTAACTTCTTCTGATACCTTTTCGCAAAGTTTATCTACTAACGGGGCACGCGACAGTGTGTCAGCAATAAACATGTACTTTCCTGGTTTATATATAACATTAATATCATACCTTTGGATTCGTAACATCATTCGCTGAAGCCGCGCTGGTATGGAATCGAGAGGTTTTTTGAAAAGTGCTTCTAGCGGTTTATGGTCAGATTCAACTGTGACGTCATGGCGTCCATATACGTACTGATGAAGACGTTCTAAAGCAAAAACAATAGCTAGAAGCTCTTTTTCTATTTGAGCGTACCTCGACTGAGCATCAGTAAGCGTAGCTGAAGCAAATTCAACCGGTCGTCCACCCTGAAGTATAACTGCGCCTACCGCGTGTGAACTGGCATCCACGGACAGCAGCACTGGTTCGCGGACCGAATACAAAGCGAGCACAGGAGCGCTGCACACACATGTTTTCAGCCTCCACGCAGCATTCTCGTGAACTTCATTCCATGTCCATTCAACATCTTTTTTTAGTAAGCTTCGTAGGGGTGTCGCAATTTCCGAATAATTTGGAATAAATTTTGATAGGTAATTTACCATACCTAAGAAGCGCTCCAGTGATGATCGGTTGTTTGGCATTGACATTTCTTTTATAGCTCTTATCTTATTCTCATCAATTGACATCCCTTCAGCACTAAAAACATGGCCCAAATAATTAACTTGACTAATTTGGAATTCACATTTTTCTTTGTTAAATTTAATACCTACATTGCGTGCTCTATCAAGTAGCTTTTTCAAACGTTCATCATGTTCAGCCCTGGTTGATCCCCAAACTATGACGTCATCTACGAACGAGTCCACTCCCTCAAGATCCTCTAATAATTGACGAACTTTAGCGTGAAACACTTCTGAAGAGCAGTTGACTCCATAGGGTAGTCTTAAAAATTGATACCTACCAAATGGTGTTCCAAATGTACAAAGATCAGCACTGGCGTCGTCCAGTTCAATCATCCAAAAACCTGAACGAGCATCTAATTTACTAAAAAATTTTGCGCCTTCTAACTTAGTCGCAATTTCGGTGACCGTCGGAAGTGGATAATAAGCGCGGTGCACAACACGATTTAACGGACGCGGATCGAGACATATACGCAGAGTGCCATCCTTCTTTGGTACTACCACTATAGCATTAACCCACGGCGTGGGATGCGATACTTTCCTAACAACTCCCATAGACTCCATGCGATTCAATTCTTGCAAAAGTTTGTCCCGAACACCCAACGGAATTTTTCTAACTGGACAGACCGACGGCTGAACATTTTTATCTGTAATAATACTGTACTTACCCGGTAATTTGCCTAAACCATAAAACAAGTCGTTATACATATCTATATTAAGAGAAAATATACGTTGGATCATACCCATACTTTCACAAGCAACTTTTCCTAAAACACTTTGACATTCAAAATCAGCTATTACGAATTTTAATTTATATGTTACATTTTTATAAATCCATTCTATAAAAGTAGAACCAATAATGGAGATATAGCTGCCACAAAAAGACTGCGCTCTAATTGTATCTGACTTTATTTGATTTACAGGTAATCCTATCCGCTTGTATGTTTTTAATGACAATACATTTAAATCTGATCCAGAGTCTAATTTAAATTTTTCTTTAGCACCGTTAACAGATAAAATTAAGGTTTCGTGCCACTTACAGTCTTTAATGTGATACTGATCCGACAAGGTAGATATGTAATACAGGTTTCTATTGTCGTCACTATTGTTTGCGTCTATTTCATATATTCGATGACGTAATTTTGGACACATTTTTTTAAAATGACCGCGTTCATTACACCAGTAACACTGAACATATTTTGCCCGACACTGATAACTATTATTGCATTTAACACTACCACACGCAACACATGAACCTTTGACTAACACTTGCGAGGCGGGTCGCTGCGTCATCAGCTGACCCCTGCCGCGACCGTGCGCCGCGGGCGCCCCGGCCCGGCCGACAGCGGCGCGCGCTCCTCCGCGCCACCCAAGCTGGCTGCTCACTGCATCCACCAACGCCGTAGATGTTCCCTCGCCCTTGTTTTGTCCCGTCTCGATCTCTCGTTGTTCTTCGGTTGACATCTCATTTGCCTGACAAATTTGTACAGCTCGTGTCAATGTCAGGTCATCAGCCCTGAGTAACCGATCTCGCAATTTACTGTTTTTCACTCCACATACTATTTTGTCACGCAACAGGCCTTCCTCAAGATGCTCAAACTCACAGTGCTGTGCGAGTAATTTGAGTGCAGTAACATAATCTTCGATGGGTTCGCCATTGTCTTGATTGCGAGTGAAAAACTTAAAACGCGACATAGTTATGTTTTGTTTGATTTTAAAGTGCTCGTTATATTTTTTCACCAACGTGTCATAACAGTCTTTATTTTCATCTTTAGTATATTTGAACGTAGTGTACACGTCATAACCTTCTGGACCGATGAGGTTGATCAATAAACTTGCTTTCACATCGGATGTTTCTTTATAGACACCCGACGCCTTTAGAAATACACAAAATTGTTTCTGCCATTTCCGCCATGATTCTGCACGGTTAGCGGGACCGCCCTCTAAGCACAACTCCGCCGGTGGACGAGCGTGTTCCATTGTTACGATACTTTACGTATTTGTTATAATAATCGTAAATGATAACCGTATTGCACTTTACTATTTTAGAATTTGTTTAACTGTTTTTTAATTAACCGCTGTCACCATGTTGTGAATGAAACACGAGTTAGATCAAGACTGATTTTTTATTGTGTACCCTCCACCGTAACTTATCTATGTATATCTATCTTGCTCACACACAACACAATATTCTCGAAATATATCGAAGTTACTCTAATTGAAAACGATTCTTTAAAATGGGAAATAATAAAATATCGTCGTTCATTTATTTTCTCAAAACAGCGTCTAACAGATATCATAATTTCGGATTCCAAACGTGTTTGAGACAAATAAAACCGACTTCATACAAAACTTATTCTAGCTCGTCTTCCTATTAGCAAGTCGGAAGAATTTGTGAGTAAAACCCATTATGGTGGATCGTAAATCGCTAGCGTCGACAGGAGATTTTCCATTACCCGTATTGGAAGTTAAATTAGCGAGGTTGGACTTCGAACATAGAATATGTACGTACAGAAGTTAAGTTCTTTGCTGCAAAACGTTAATAAACAAAATTTTAAGCCACGTGATAATGGAATATATCGTCACTACTGGATAGTTAAAAAAACTAAAGCACAGATTTACCGATAGTAACTTAATACTAAGGTAATGTCACTGAGATCTTTTTTAAATGTAATATTGATTTCAAGTACCTACCTACGTTGTAACACAATTTTTCACGTTGTTTTCTTTCACTTTTGCTTTCCTCTTGAAAACAGTACCTACTCAAGTTGAGAACATATGTACTGGTGTGGCGATCCCGCTTGTGTAGGCAGACAAGATTACCTTTTTTTAAGTGGACTGTATGTTTGTAGGCGTTGATCCGAGCTTCTCAATTTCGACCTAGATTAATTTCAAAACCATGTACACCGACCGATACACATCAATAATAATGTAATCCGACTTACCTCTGCTAGCAGGACCGATGTTGGATGGATGAGATTTAGAGTTTATAATTTATCCGCCGACAATCAATCCGCGTCGCGTCGGGAGCCGAAAGACAATGGTAAAGATGTGACATCTGTCAGTGCTAGGTCTTTGAAATTAAACCTCATTTATAGAAATTGAATATTGCCCGAACAGGTACTTCTGTTAGCATTCTGTGTTTCGAAGTACTTCGCTAACGAATTTACGGAAACACGCTACATCAATTGACGATTGAAATTCTAACCTACTTTAACAGAACGGATGTATTATGTAATCAGTTGCTTGCAGTGTTTTATAACTCTTATATACTGGTTTAAAATAAACACTAAAACTCAATTAAGACGCTATAAATCAATTAAACTAGATTTTATACGTATTTCAATAATAAACTTTCACTTTTTAGTTTTGTAAATTTTTGGAGAGGTAATACATTTTTTTTTTTTTTAGTTGGTGGAAATCACCGGATCCCCGGTTTTTTTTTTTAGTTCGAGGATATATGTGGGAGTTGAACCGCACTAAAACCTCCAACCGCTTACACTCAGCGCCCGAACCCCGGCTGAGGCCAGAACCCAGCACGGGGTTATGAGGGACGACGCGACTCGTTACGCCATCGGAACTCTTTCCCGTCGCGCAGAGGTGATGTCTAGAATAATATCTAACTTTTGCACCTGTACAGTAAAATTATCTTTTCAAAAACATGTATGTGATCCTTGAATGCGTTGACCTTCTCTCAAAAACACCCAGACTTACCGGCCAACGACAGGAAATTAACTTCATTATAACTAATTAATTAGTCAACCCAATGAGTCAAGATTATTTAAGAAATCAGACAAGGTCCGCGACCAGTCAAGGCAATCCCGACAGCACTTAAATAAATCGTTGAGACAAATTGAAGTTAAATAAATTTCGGATATTCTTTTTCTTATTGAAATACTTTGCAGTCGGATTCTCGGCAGCCGCACGAACAAAATGCTTAGTGTTACTGCAGGAGACGATACGATAACTTAGCGAATACTTAGCAAGAAGACCTGTGTTTTTGAAACGAAGTTCCTAGACGGAGGGGGCTAGACGGAAATTCTTATGAAAAAGTTGTCACGAGACTTTTTGTTTTAGATGATTATCGCTAGATGGCGCTGTGATCAAAATATTTTATTTAAGTTATAATAATTAGTTAGTTTAAAACGTCTGTCTCTTTACACTGACGTTTTAAAGTAACTAATTATTATAACTTAAAAAAATAAAATTTTATGACAATTCCCTCACTAATTAATCGAAAGGAACTTCGTTCCATCCGGGTGTCCCTTGACACCTCCCAAGTTTTTGGGAAGTTATTGATGATGCATACAGACCAATGTCAGCCATTACTTACCGGAATACTAGCATATAAGCACATTGACAAATACAAAATTATTTAAGGTCTTTTTCCTAGTTAATTTCATGAGCTGTTAAGAAAAGAACCTCACCTTCTAAATACTCTCGGCACAAAATTTTACATTATTTTCGCGTTGTTCTCGTCTGATGTATTCACTCGATTCTAAGACAAAAAAAAACAGTGCCATATCTCACAGCCCGTTTGAAGCGCATCTCGGCATCTCGGGAATCCTAATTTCATTTAAAAAGAAACAAGAAGACTCATCCGAATGCGTGGGACGAGCTTATCTTGATTTACGTTTTGTTGGCTCCTTCGAAAGCTTTGGTAGCAGAAATAAGAACATAATTTTATGTTTTTTTATTAGTAAAATGCATCGTCACAGATTTGCGTATTTTGATAGATCCTGATATAATGTGCTTTTGGTGATAAATATTGTCAATATTGTATTTTAATTATCGTGACGTCACTATTTTATTTTAGTAATATATTTTAATATTATAACATTGTGACACGAAAACGCACTTCGATTAGTTATAAATTACATAAAAACAAGTTGTGTCCATTTATTTTACAATATTTTTATAACTTTTTATTTCATGATGTAAAATCAAGGCTTTATCATTCATTAATCTTTATCTAGTTAACTCTTCCTGGTTCTAAATACTTATAAATGTAAATATTTTCTACCACGTGCTATTGCAGCTTATCATTATTTATACTTTAAATTTAACTTTTAAAATCTCAGAAATAAATAATAAATTTCACTGTAGGAGTTGTTCTTAATTCTAATGTTCTTAATTTCAAAACTACTTCTGTAACACAATTCTTATGCAATTTATCAAAAGTATTTCAATTCAATTTCATTCGTTGCAGTTCCACAATTCAATATAAAATCATGTTTATTCAAAGATATTGCGTCGAGAACATCTCTATTATTACTGTATGCATTACTGCTTCGAGATCGTCTCCTAGTTGAAGAATTTACAGTGAAATGTAAACAGAGCGATGCAAATACTATATTATTCCGTTACATATTTCAACGTTCAGTTCAAGTATTATTACGTAATTGAAATAACTGAAATGAATTCATAACAATCAGTAGTTACGGTTTCTCGGTTGCAATATGACCGTAATACAATTGAATATATCTCTAAAAAGTAATTAAAATTTTCACAATCATAATATAAATCTTTTCCATAAATAATGCATTGTTATTCTAAAACACATTGCAGTTATTCCAAAAATGCTAAAACAGAACTATAACAATTTTAAAACCCATAATTCCATAGAGCGGTACTAGAAAATTGTCACTGAATTCATGTGTTACTTTGTGATTTCTCTATTGAAACCTCTTTGAAGAAGGATAGGCCAAGACGTCAATGTTACACATCATTCTAAATTCTTTGAAAATGACAAAAAATCTGCTTCAAACATGAAAGACCGCGATAAAGCTCTCAAATTAGAATCACAGATTTAAATTCAGCAAACAAAATGGGTCAAGCAAAAAATCAGCAAACAAAAGGAGGCGATAAATTTATTTTAATCGTTTAGTTGTCAGCCACATATTCTATGACTAACGATCAAGTACCAAAAATGATGTCAATCCAATAAATTACGCAAGTTTAGAGATTTCCTTTTTTATCACAACTAATCTTTATAAATTACATTGCTAATTAGATAATCGATCTTCGTGGTTTACGAGTTTTCCATTGATTAGATTAATAGGAACTAAATTTTTTGCTCTTATTTCCATATACCTTTATATATAAAAAATAAGATATATCATCATAATTAATAATGTTGGAATAACAAACTAGTAGCTCTGTTACTACCTACAAAGTAGCTACTTGGGTCACACATAGCCAAAGATAAACTACCATTATCTTCTTATATATAAAAATGAATTGCTGTTCGTTAGTCTCGCTAAAACTCGAAAACGACTGAACCGATTTGGCTTATTTTAATCTTGAAATATTCGTAGAAGTCCAGGGAAGGTTTAAACGATGAGAAAGTTTCCTTATGTGACGCAGACGAAGTTGTGTGGGCCAGCTAGTAAAAAATATTTATGTAATGTAGCAATACTGAATTTAGTCGGACAATGCACTAGTCATCAGAGATAGAGCGGGCTACAGATATTCATTTACTTTTATACGAAGACCAAGCCCACGATATAAACATATCGTCATAAGAGGTTGCGCTCAATTCACTTTCTCATTCAACACTCATCCATAATTAATGCAAATAAAGAAGGCATGCATAAATTATAAGCTAGCTACACACATGAAACAACTGTGTTCTAATAAACATCTTCAATGTGTAACCTCGATGCATAAATATGTGCACTCACCCTAGATTCATAATGAAACATTAATTGATGACGTCACCGGTGTCCTCGACGCAACCTTCTGCTGCTATTGTGATGATACTAAACAATTTATGCATTCAGTAGTAAAAAAACAAGCCATATTTGTTATTATGTAGGTCAATTCGAAGATGATTCGTCTATAAAGACGATAACAGATGTGAGACATTTGATATGTTCAAAAGTCTGTATATTCTTTAGCTCACCTCTTAATCACTGAAGTGAAGGATGAATTTAAAAGTACTAAGCAATCAGTGAATAAAGTTTCGAATCTTTCTATGCTGTCTAGCAGATAGATGTCAAACATGCAAATAGTAGTTAGAAGGATTGTGGTTTTTAAATCTATTATATTTGGTAGTTTATAAAGCTATCTTGAAAAAATAATCCGTAAATGTCACGTCAGTATAAATAAAAAGCAAAGCAAGACAAATGAAGTGAAGAATCACAATAGATCTTAACCACAGATTTTGTCATATTATCATGATTTGACACATTATCTCTCCACCCTGTAGTATTGTAGCCTGCATGGAGTCTACATAATATTCCAACATGAGACATGTTTGCCATATTTAATCATACAAATATATCAAAACAAGAACAGCAGGGTTTGCCAAGTTGGCAGCGAAACTGTTACATTGATTTTATTGCATAAGATTGGGTGTGTTAGTGTTAGATGAAATTCGTTGAATCGTAAAATTAATTAGTGATGCAGATTATGTTGAAAATAAAAGGAAAAAGACAGCTTCGTGATATATTGAATGTTTATTAAAAAGAGTATTTTTTGTTTTTAGATATAGATATGTATTATTATTATGATTAAGCTCCTTTTCCAAAAATACCAGAGTAAGATATGTAAACCTTTTTGAAAATTTCGTTCTCACTTCCGTTGAAGCGGCCATTAGTATTCAGATAAACGTTAAACCGAAACGTAAAACTCGTGACCGCATCTCTAAAAGCTCAGAAGACGCTAATTAAGGAGTTCTCAAAAAACAGGTTGATTACGCAACTGTTAGAAACATTGACCGCGTTTCTGAAGTCATCGTTCGGTGTTTGTAATCCGTGCTTTCCCCACCGATTTCATAATTGCTATTGTTTATCGATGCGGGGGCCAAGGCCGAGCGTATCGCCCGAACGAAACTGAACCCATGTGAACCCGAATGGCGCAATCGACTTCGTGAAATGCGTGTCACACGGGCTAGTAAGACCGCGACCTTTTGGCGAGCTAGTAAGTTGGTGGTTTATCAACACGGGTGGTAAATTCGCTGACCAGAAACTTACTTGCTTGTTCATTTTATATCCTCTTTATGTATTACTATGTATTCATACAGCTAAATTTCGCCTTAAAACATAATCACAAGGAAAGGTTAAAGTTTTTCAAATATACTTGATGACGACTAGGTAACCAAAACTGAGCAAAACAACACAATTTCTAAAAAATGTATGTTACACGAATTTCAATCTCCGAACTGTACTTTTGACTTAAATATGGATAATTTTAATTCATGTTGGTTTTAATATTCGGCCAAAAAATCTTAAAACAAAGCTAATTAAAACATCGCGATAACTATATTTATCCGTATTTTTTAATTTACTGTAGTATAAAACCTCGTCGACAATTACCACAATGTCAACATGATAAATGACCTCGGCCACGTTATTACATACACAGTTTAAACTACATACCCTTGAAGTTCATTATGAATACAAAAAACATCGGTAACTTCCATGCTATGGTTTTAAAATAACTTTTATATAAATGATTTTACAGTTTTACCTACGAAATGTTGTTTTAAAAAGTCGTTATAAATTTAAGTTTTACAGTTGTTCTTTTTCCAAATTACCTCTGAGCAATGTTTTAGGTAGACACATTCATTATAAAAGGTACCTACTTTTTTTGATTTTATATCATGTAAACTTTTTTAATCAAAATAAGACAGTACCTACTCCTGCTGAAATTTCAAATGCATTAGCTATTAAACCTGCTGCAACTATAAAACCAAATTTATCGAAAGCCCCAAGCTCGTCTTCAATTTAAAGTCTTTATCGAGATCATGAAACACGGGAATTTAAATGGGTATCTCTCGTATATTGCCGTCGGGTTCTGAATTATCCCGTTGCAGCCGAAACACCGGAGAATGCTTCGAGAACAACACGTTTTTCACTTTAATAGTCACGATCGCTACCTGAGGCCTAATGGCGCCTGTACGTCAGCCAAATTGCTTCTGAACCTATCCTATACGTCACGACACACAAAAGATACCTACTGATCGTTAATCTTTCAAACAAGTTCATCATCTTTCATATTTAGCAGTATAGTAACAAGATAAGATACTTAAATATAATTTGGCCTATCGAATAAAGACGCCTTTAATGGCCTTCATTTACATAGAATTTTGGTACAAAAATAACACGATCACGGCTATTTCTGTAACAAATTTATCAAAAACGGGTTTAGGAGTAAAAGCTTTATAAACCTACGTTGTTATAATAATAGGATTATTTATAATGATATAAAATTATCGTTAGGTCGAACTTAAACCTGTCGGGACATTACAATCGTGGAGAACACAACTGTGGTAACTTCTAGAACTGTGCAATGCGCTATTATTTTTGCGTATGTGACTTTAAACAAAATCCACGGAAACCTTAATTGGATGTGATGTTGTCAGACAAAAATGAATGCATACTCGTCTGCCCACATTGCGAAAGGTAATTTTGTTTTCTATTTCTGCTAGTCGTGAATCGTCGTCTACCCTCTTAATGGAATTTCACATAAACAGTCCCGACATTGCTTTTAAACAAGCACTTATCCCTATGAAACAAGCACCATCATTAAAATCCATTTACGGAGAGATCGTGACTGAGTTGTGTCGTTGCGTTGTGCGGTCCCAACTACTTTTTGTTCGGGTCGTGTGGTGGTTCAAAAGTAACTGCTAGAATGCGTTGTTCATATGGACGTAGGAATCTATTCATCTTTGCCGCCAAGTCCATTCGGGTCAATAGAAATTGTACGAACTTCCAGTTGATCATTTTTGTCTATTTATTTATGATATGTTACTAGAAAATCGTCCCTGAATTTATATGTAATACTTCAGAACATGAAAACAACTTGTGAAGTCTCTTGTCTCTTGTCTTGGATGTAAAAAATATAACAACCAATTTTACTTTCGCGTTTATGACAAGTGCTGTAAGGCGTTAAATATTGAACCATCTTCTTTTTATCATCGCATCACTGAACTCACTGTGGTTCTACAAAATTAGTAGCAAGTAATTCAATAAAGGGTAACAAAAAACAACAACTTCGGATATCTAATCTAAAATATGAGAATATTTCGTTCGGGATTTCCGACATGACACAAGTCTGTGACCCATTCCGGCCTCGAAGCCTTCGTGCATTTTGACTGGAAAAGTAGGTCAGTCAGATATGCACGGAAAAAGGAAAAAATGAAGAGAGAGAATATATCTGTCACTATCACACGAAATTCTTTAAAAAAACACACCTAAATTATTCTTTGCTATTTAGAATTACTCACGCAAAACTTACAAAAACAAAAGACGACCGCAAATAGACCACTAACTCAGCATACTGTGCTTAACAAAGAATTATCATCTCCACAGATAATAACACAGTGACAACCAAAAATAGTTTCAGTCACAAAACTGCCTAATAATACGTTTACATATTGGCTCACCAACGCCAACCCACGTAAAAACAAAAGACGGTGGCCAACCAACATGAAAACAGGGGTTCCTGTGACAGTTGGCCTACGGAAGTTGGTGATCTAATAAACGTACGATAACATTTTCTTAAGGTCCCAGTTTCCTCTTAAATATAGGCCGTGTAGCGATAAGAGCTGGGACCGCGGATAGGTATCGGCAACAAGTAGGTCGTGAGGCAGGTCGCGGCATGACCTCACGAGCGTGAACTGGGCCGTCTCCCTTGCAGCCTCCCAACGCCCCTGTCCTACTTTACGCATCCAGGGATGTAACCCGAAACCTGCTGATGACATGCGTATTGTACTAATCTAATAAAAATAAAGGATTATGTTTGTTTATCAGAAAAACACTTTCAGTCTGTTTAGTTTTTGGATTAATAATTTTCAGTCGTAGCCACGTATCAAATTACAGTAGCATCAGAATTAACCGTAACCGTGCACCATAGAAACAGCATGTTACTAAATTATATTTGCTTAGACAACTTATAGAAAATTAGACACAATATATTATCAAGAATTCACGAGCAGTAACCCTTGCCATTGTGTAGCAATAAACTCACATGCCAAGTCCATAAAAATATCATTGTTAAAAAGCTCTCACCAAAATATTCGTGCGGTATATACGTTACCTATTCTTTAACCCAAAATGCGCCTTGTGGGTCACTGTGTCGTTGCCATAGCAACCGACCCGGGTCGTAGTTAAACATTATACAATTTTCAGGTACCACTCTAAGTCACGGGCCTTATAACTTCGTTGTTATATGCCGGGATATATTGGAAGAGCTTATAATCTGAGATTCAGCATCTTAAGCTAAATAAATTATACGTATAATATCATCGCGTATGGATACTACTTTTCGTACTTTACTTATTTTTTTTTTGATGATTTAAAAATGAACCATCAATGATCAGCTTCAGAATTAGTAATAATACCACTACTTCTGTATTTAGTTTATTTCTTCTTTTTATCTTTTCAAAAAAATTGCAATCGTTTTCAATCTTCCTCTCGAATTAATTTATACACCACAGATCCAATGAAAAGAAATCTGCTTACACTGAAATCATCCGAGTTACATCAACTGCTTACTTTTACCAAGAGTAGGTAGTAGATCGTCAATTGTTTTTGTCGCAGTATTGAGATCATTTAATAGCCCAGTATTATGAACTAAATGTTCGTGTTTCAAACAAATCCTAACTAATTTGGTTTTTAGGATACACATAAATCTTGGGTCAACAGCTTTTGAGCGAGTTTACTTTGAACGTGGAATTTATGTCACTGGATTACGTGTTCAATTAAAGTGTTTTGTATCGTTTAAAACACGACTGTATTTTTAAATAAAATAGTATTTGATTGAGATAATAATAAAATAGGTAGCAAGGATGTCGAGTGAATTAGTTTCCGTGTTTTATCTGAAGATAAAGCCTATTTTTAAAATTAATGTTTAAATAATTGCCATACAATTTTTTTATTAATATATTATATCATTTTTGGAACGAAGTTCCTTATCGCGCGTTGTGAAAGGGGCTAGACGGAAAAAAATCTTACGAAAAGTTGTCACGACACTTTTTTGTTTTAGATGATTATCGCTAGATGGCGCTGTGATCAAAATCTTTTAAAACACGTTCCTTATTTTTGTTTTAGATGATTATCGCTAGATGGCGCTGTGATCAAAATCTTTTAAAACACGTTCCTTATCGCGCATTACGTTAGAAAAAAAAAATATAAGATATCTTTTAATTGAAAGGAACTTCGTTCTATTCGGGTGTCCCATGACACCTCTCAAGTTTTTTTAGCTGCTACTATGCTTATCTGAAACATTCCAGAGATGTGAGATGTAAATCAATATGCTACTAAGGATCTTGCTTGCTTTCCTAATATTTGTTAATTAATGTTTATGGCAGCTATTAACTACTTATTTCATTTTCTTTACCCAGAATAGGTAAACACTATTATAAACAGATTAGTTACATATAAATACACAGAAAACCAGCAAAACCAACACTTTCTTGCAACAAACCTACGAAACATATTTTAAGAATTCAACCGAATTTAAGAAACAAAGAATTATCATTAAATATTTACCTGTCCCAGTTTCGAGTGGCCTTCTTGAGAATATATGCATTCGGTACATGATGTTTAGTTGTGTCTTGTAAATGTATGAAGTTTCATTCGTATTCAAGGGCGCTTCGAACACTTGCAGTGGGTCCTGCGCTGAAAGATTTATGTTCCAGTGACGTCACCAATACGAATTTATACTAAAACTAATGGGTTGTTAATCATACATTGTTAAACATGATTAAGAGTTTTTTCTTTTATTTTGTAAGATTTTATATGTACCCTCAAACATTAAAGATTTCTATTTGGTCAGAGTATTCAAATGGGCTAAAAACCTGCGTAATCTAAGACTAAACTAAACTAAACTCTATGATAGCATAAGTTATGTCTTTTGAGTTACGTTATTCATTAATAAGATTATACTAAACAAACTAAATTATATTGTACAGATTGTAGGTTATTATTGCATATTACATAATAATATTGTAATGTAAGTTTTAGTCATAGATTTCTGCGATATTAGGCACAATAAAACTCTGAAGAGGAACAATAAAATGTTTTAAAATATTATTGGATTTTCGAATGAAGACTGTTTATTATTTCCTATATAATAGCTAAAAATATACACTTTTAAATTACAACATTAACGACTAATTTAAACGACTTATACAAGACTCTTAAAATAATATTATAAATTCTTAAGCTTAAGAAAACAGATGTTTTTGTTTTCTTGTAATTAGTTATTATCGTATTCAAGGTTTACGTCGAGTCTTTAAAATATTAATGCGGTTTAGCGTAGTTTTATGTGCACATAAACTATTGTAAGTCGCACATGAGATGCGTTTAAGTGCATTTATCTAAATAAGGAACACACGTCACCGGGAATAGGGCTGACAAAGTTTAAATTAAGATTTGTTTCTTGCACAAGTTTTGAGGCTTGAAGAGAATCAAGGCACGCTACTGCTCTCTGATATTGTAGAAATTCATGAGCAATTGTAACCGCTTACAATCAGATGACCTATTAGTTCGTTTACCGATAAGGCAATACAAAACCCACAGCGATCATCCACGGTCTGTTTTAAGAGAACGTTCTTACCACAACACATAGGGCTCCGCATCGGGCGGGCCATTTACCCATTTATCTTCGAAAGCAATAAACAATTTATGTATTACAAAGGATACCTAGTGAAAACCTCAGCAAACCTTAGGACTAACACAACCCTGGTCAAGAACAAAAACCCGTAAGATTTATGTTTCAGACAAAATCCCTGTTTTCGTTTTATTGCACGATGACATCAACCATTTGAGTATAGGTAATTTGAAACGTATTCACACCTCGCCTTGCCTGAATGTATTTTCAATATAAACGAATAGAATAATAAAACAGGAAACAGTTGAATGTTGATGTTTAAATTATATTTTTATTGTTTTCGTTTATTCTGAAACGAGGTTTCTTCAATGTAAATGTAAAATTACAACATACAGTTGTTGGAAACAAAAATCAATTAATTTCTTCATTCACTTTCCATTTTACATTCTTCGTTGTGGTCATAATACAGTCATGTGTATTATGTAGTCTTTCTTGTAGGATTTGGATTTTATATTATGTGTATCGGTATGTGTATAACATAATCTTAGAATCTTCACAACTCCATCTGCCTCTACTTGAAATACCTCTACAAACTTTCCCAGGATTTAACAGTAATTCACTTTAAATCCATTTCATATTTATACAAGTACGTAACACGACAATGCAGTATAATCTCTGTTACGTACCGTCCATTGTCAAAGTGCACAATGGCGCTCCCTCAAGAGCTTTACTCGTGCAGAATAGTTATAGAACTATTGAATCAATTCTCTAGTCCATGATCCCTGAGGGTTTTGGAGACCTCGGGGACATCTATTGTAGCGACGTAAATGTTATCTAGTCTTTGTTTTCAATGTGTACTATAAGTTTTGAGTCTAATTGCTGTATTTTTTGTTTCAGGTAAGCTATATGACCCAGCTTGAGTACGGAATATTGATTTTGAAAATCTCTACTAGAATGTCTTAGTAAGTAAGTTGTGATAGGTTTCGAGTTACTCCACAACGTAAAAACTATTTTGAATTATTTTTTTAATAAACGTTAATTATAACACACCCTCTATCTTAGTGTGAAAACTCTCTGAAAGTTGCTTTTTATTTCACAATAAGAATTCTATTAGTATTGCAACAAATGCAATCACCGATTCCGAAATCAGCCTATTGATACACTACATAATTACAATATCCACAATACAAGTAATATTCCACACAAATATACCATAACAATAGATAATAAGGCCTAAAATACATTAATGGAAGATTGGTTCAGTTGCCTAATGCGTCGGCCACAAGGCGCAGTGAAATCGCATTAGAAAGTAACGCGGTTAGCCGCACAGCACCGCCTTCTTATTTAAACTAGACATCTGCTAGCTTCTGAGCTTGTTAGTACTTTCCAATTGCATTATGCACTACTTATATAAGCCTAATGAGGATTTGCGAAGACTGTTATAAAATAAATTATACGTTGAGCTCATTAATTATAGATTTTTTTGGTTGTAAATACATGTAATGCATGTGCAAATCAGTATATTTTAAAATTATACACAATAAATTAATAATATGTAATACGCGTACCTACAAATAAAACTTAATTGTTACATAAAATGACCATGACATATCCATAATAACATCTTCGACAATCCAGTACTTAACAAACAAAGTAAAATTATAAGCGTATCTCTATACAATAAGCTTATAACATTACACAGTTAATTGTGTAATTACATTTTGGCATTTGTGAGTTTCGCTCCGTCGCCCACCAGAGGGCAGCCATTATCGCAAGACAATAGACGCACCAGTCGCACCCTCTATTATGACTCGACCTTTACTGACAATTTTCAGTTCACTTATTTCGACAATGTCATACTAATGAAATGAGAGGTTACGGTAACAAAAGTAGGGTGTGAACGCTCAACAAATACTGTGCTATTTGATATTGTACCTAAGTTCACAGTGGCGAACGAATTGTAAACAATTTCACATCATTAGTGATGTTGGCAATGGGTTTCGGGTCAACGACATCATTATGTATTTACAAGTAGGGTAGCTTGACTAAGCAGAGTAAATACAATTAATGGAAAAACGATTTTTAACACAAGAGTATTTCTTTTCACTAGCACAAGATCGTTGAATTATATTTATACACCTGCAAGTTACCAATAGGTTGCCAAATTACTTACTAATCTCTGTACCTACATACTTCAAAAAAACTTGAGAGGTGTCATGGGACACCCGAATAGAACGAAGTTCCTTTCGATTAAAAGATATCTTATATTTTTTCTACCTAACGTAACGCGATAAGGAACGTATTTTAAAAGATTTTGATCACAGCGTCATCTAGAGATAATCATCTAAAACAAAAATAAGGAACGTGTTTTAAAAGATTTTGATCACAGCGCCATCTAGCGATAATCATCTAAACCAAAAAAAGTGTCGTGACAACTTTTTATAAGATTTTTTTCCATCTAATCCCCTTTCGATAACGTGCGATAAGGAACTTCGTTCCAAAACTTAATCAGGGACCATTCGAATAAAGTAAGACTTCAGCATCTTACATAAAATCCTGATTTACTTTTTAATGCGAGAGAGGTAAACGAGCCTTCCCGATGGCAAAGCGGTAACCGTCGCTCAAGAACTTATACAATACTAGGCATTAAGGGGAGGGTTTTAAAAAGTTTAGTTTAAAAAAGGACATGTCATAGCACTCTGGGAATACATTTTACTTTGCTCAAAGCGCAAAGAAAACAATCCAGGTCGTATAAAACATTCTTTGCGACTGAGCTAAGCCGCTCCATTTCCAAGACCAGTGTAAACGTTGGCTTAGCACAAATATAGTGAATGAGTAACGACCCGGTGAGATCACTTTCAAATGATGTTAATTCGAAATAGCCAGGCTTGGTAGGGATGGTACATGAGCAGAAAATAGCACCAATCTTCTTATCTTATATATAAAAATGAATTGCTGTTCGTTAGTCTCGCTAAAACTCGAGAACGACTGAACCGATTTGGATTATTTTAATCTTGAAATATTCGTCCAGGGAAGGTTTAAACGATGAGAAAATTTACTTATGTGACGCAGACGAAATTGTGTGGGCTAGCTAGTCGCTTATAAAAATTACCCATTAAAAGAACGCTGGTTAAATCTGTAATTTTAAAAAAGATTAATATATTTTTTTACCGTTTAACGTTTAAGTTAACATTTGTCCATTGATGCAGTATTCAATTAGATGTAGAAAATTGTAATGACATATTTTGTATGAAGCAGTTTTAAAATTTTGAAAATCGTAAACGATAACATAATTTACTATGACAATAACGATTATTGTTTACAGAAAAACAATTCCAGTCTAAATAATGAAATATTTTTTTTATTAAATGAAAGTTTACACACAGTCGGATTAACATCAGGCTAAAAAATCTACAGGCAAACAATAAATAATATTATAACACAACTAGCGCCACCTAGTTTAAAAACGTGGAACTAAATCGTTGTATCGTCATGTCGACATTGACCGCTAGATGGGGGCACTAGTACATGCCGTGCCGCCTATGACGTGAGCGGTTAACGAACGTTCTTGACTGGCCGCTGGAGTTCGTTCGTTGTCATGACACACAATAACAAACATAGGATCGGCGTGCGACCAAAATCATTTCGTTGGCGCGAATTGAAATAACACTTGCGAAACAATCTTTGCCACAAGGCTATCACATTAAAATCGCTTCAAGACATTTTAAAATAAACAAACTCGCTTTAATAATAACATTTTTCAACGAATGGAAGCAAATATGTTTTAGAGCATTAACATGAGTAGTAGACCTTGAAATTATATGAACAAATTTCGAGCGTTATTTTAAACACTTTTCCATCTCGAGTCTGCGTCAATGACATCATGATTTACATGTTGAGAACATTAACCTTTTCTCAGTAAATTATACTTATACAATATTTAAGAAACATTCTATGTATAATACAACAGCTGGAATGGTCCGAAAATTTGCGTAACTAAACAGAGTAGGTAATAAAATTAATTCTTGCATTATTTTAAAAATGTTGTTGGTTTCCACGCTTATACGATAGATGGCGCTACTACAATGAACTTTTACATTCGCTTATAATTTTGAATTTTGTACACTCAGAGCAATTATGCTCTATAACAAACAATTTTATTAATGCGAAACAATGCGATTACATTCATATTTGGCTTTTACAAGGTTTTTTTACAAGGTTAAAGGAAAACCACTAGAAATTTAACGAGTAAATTTTCTGTAATTATTTCCATCAGCTACACGAAATTATGATTATTTTCTAGTAAAAGTAAAGACGCGTCAAGTTACATTACATTTTTTTATTTACATCATGGATAGCAGTAGTGTTCTATGTCTATGTTCTGCCGTTGCAGAACGTTGTAGAAAAAATATCTATGGACAGGTGACTTTTTGTACAAAATATTTTGGGGACGTTTGTTCTGAAAAGGGAAGATCATTCTAGAACTGAATAACATGCAAAAAATACTGAAACTTATAAAGTGTTCTGCCGAAATCTACCTAACTAAACACTGCATTGCATCACTTCCAAGAGACAATCGGATTGAAGAGAAGACTTAGTAGGTTGACGGTAGCTACAGTGTCCCTTGACATTACACAATGGACCACAATTGACGGTAATCCACTTGCGATCATATGCCTCGTTGGCTTGCAAAAACTACGACGGACTTCCTTGCACGAGCCTTAAATAAATCTTAATCAATACAGCCTTATGGCGTGAACCGAAAGAAGTTATATTTTTCGTTCGGTCATTAAACTTCACGGTCGATGGTTATGCTGACGCGTAACCATCGTTGCGACACAAAACGTGTTGTTTCTATCAAATAATATCAAAAACAATCCACTACCTATTGTGGGAAATACTAGATGACATAAAAAGTATCGCTCTACTAGCCTTTACAAGTTCCTGACATTTTATGTTTGAGTATGGGAACTTTTTGAACTTACGATGTGTATGACTGGCTGGATAAATTAAGAATGAAAAATTTTAAATTTGGAATCTTTTTAAAAATTGCCATTTCGTGTTCGCTTTTTTGTGATTGAAGTTTGAAATCTTCTACGTAGTGATTTACAACATTTTTAAAGATTTAGTAAATTAATTAATTTTGTTGGCATATGAACAACAATTGACGCTGAAGACTAGTTGAAGCAAACTTTCATCACGCATTAATTGATTAAGCCATTCTAAGCTTCTATCTGCTTTTCTCTGTCTAGCTATAGGCACAGCATTTATCGTATCATATTCAAAAACAATATGCGTCTTTACGTCGGTTTTCACACGATATATCGAATGTCACGTGCTACACCCTCGACCACACCCGCACTATCGATCGGCACTATCGCTTGTCCACTATCCCTGCTTTGTCAATAATGACGTGGTTCGTGTATTGGTTGAAAAATTAATATGACGTAGACGTAACTATTATTGGAATAGTATTGTTGGTATGGAAACGGCAGGCAAGTTGTTTCGAGAAAATTGCGTTTTATTTTAACTAGATTTGAGAAAAAAATGTAAAACAAATAAATATGAAATTTGGATATAAGAACTGTAGATTATATTATAATATAATAGAACATTATTCAAATCTTAATCTTAATTACAATGTTAATTAAGTTTAAGGCTTTAAACGTACACATACGTGTATAAAGGTGTTTTATAGTATACACATTTTGAAATTAGAATTGCTATTGGGAAATTAAATGGACATATTAAACGATTCAAATGCAAATAGCAGTCTGAATTTGAATTTTAAAAATACGATTTGATTTTTAAATATGTGCGCAGGGTCAAATAGTTCATTGACTATAATTTACGTCTAGAAAATTTATTTAGTAAAATTAGCAAAGTCATGAATTCAATACTTAGTTTAGTCCACCTAGAAAGTAACATTCTTCTTCATTCTATTAAGACTAACAACTCGTCTTCAAGTGACATGATTGTAGCGTCAAGAAACCGTCTCCCATCACGTTTCCCATTTTGTAATACAAACCTTCAGACGACGTTCAAAAGTGTCCTTAACCTTAAAAAATCAACGATTATGCCACGTGAACTTTCGTTTCACCAACACCATGCTTCGTCAGCTTATTTTACACCAACCGACCCACTGGCGTACATATTTTAATCAGATTCTGAAAATGTAAATTTTACAAATCTATAGCCTTTAATAAATGTTCCTGGACTTTTCATTAATCAGATGTAAATAAATTAGTGGATATATATCGATTAAATATACCGCATTTGATAATTTTTTGTTTTTATTTTTTACTCCAATAATAATTGGAATGCAATGCATATTAAACTGATCTGACAAAAAACTACACTATGCCCTATTTTCTCTTACAGTTTAATAAAATCCAACGTATGTAGACCTAACGAGCTCTGATGGCCCTCGGTAATGAGTTATTGTCAGCAATATCTATTTATACATCTCCGACCTTTGCCCGTCTCTCACGCTGTCCTTGTATCAAATTAACAGAAAAATATCTCGTTTAAAAACTACCACAATAATGAACGTCAAATAAAAAATAGGTCGACGCACTAATTAGGGTTTTGGGTACCTGCAAGAGCTGTGTAGGACGAGCTATAGATAAGTCTGACGGTATACCTAACTTTAAGATAAATTCTGTCTTGGAACAAATTTACGTCTCAGAATCAAGAATCACCTCGGAAACAGAATCCTTCAAGTAGGCAAATGATCCTAACATTTAGGAATTTTACTAGAGTCGTAGTTTATATACCTAACCAAATCATAGAACACACAGCTAAAAGGTTTATTTGCATCACCTTTGGTTGTCTGGTACAGAATGATTGCAGTAAAATTAATCATCAGATTTCAAATTTCATCAAATACATAAATAATAACGTTTAGGAGTGTGTTTTCTTTAGTGTTTTCGTGTCATCCTAGATCGTTCCTCTTATTAATAGATTCCAATGTACAACTAATACAAATCTCGATCGGCGATGAGTTGGTACACAATCTATTCTCGTCAAGTTCATCGTTAACAAAAATGATCTCATCGGAGCGATGCAGCGACATTACATACGACATTGCATACGAACATTGTGATTAATGTACAGCGTATCATCTCTGTTTATTGTTGTAATAAACTTATTTATGTACGTAAACGAAGGCCTAATATTATTATTTTAATAATTGAGAAATATTACAGCGCTAACCGCTTTTCTTATCGCTGTATATTCATTTTGAAAAATATCTTGTTCAAACTACTCTGCTTCTAGTCTCACTATACAAGTATCTCAATCGTATTAGACTGGCGAAGGTCGTTCTATTTTTTAGAATTTAGCACCTGAGCTTCGAAACCAAACTCTGATTTGAATTTAATCGTTAATCTAAACACATTAGCACGAAATATATGCAAATTAACAAGTTTTAAGTTATTTATTTTAGTCCTGCAACCGAAGACGTTAGCCAAACGCAGTCCTTTATAAATTACACGGCGGGCGGCGGCCGCTATCTGTCGATCTGTAATTAAACAGAATTGCCGCAATTTATATGGCACAACGTCTTTAGACGCCATGAATTGAGCAATTAGTGTATAAGGAATTTTGTTAATTATAAAATTGTTTCCGATAGAGATGGACAATCAAACGATTGAAAGTTTTATTACAGAACATGATATTAATTGTTTTTATATTTGGTCTTTGTCTGTTTTGTATCGTTTTATCAGCAAGATTCTCGCACCTTCATGTAACCACAGATTTGAATTTTATGCTTATAAGGAATACTAAAATAAGTTTAGTTTGTATAGCTCGGTCCAGATCACCAAGCTATCAGTCCATAGAAGTAGAAATAAGTCCCTAGAAATAAGTAAGTAAAAAACTAGAAAATCATCCAAATATTTTTAAAATTTTTCGCACTTCATTCAGTGAAGTAAACTCAGCGAATCTGTCATCTGTCATAAGTCATACATAACCCACGCTTAGGGCGGTCCCTATTTTATCACAGGTTATAAAATAAAAACGGTTTATATTTTTATATTGCGACTTTATAGCATTTCAATGTATCATGTACTTTAATATATAAATAACGTTTTTAGTTTAAATTTGTATTGGAATTGCTTAAAACGATCGATCACGAACCCTTTTCCCAGTCCCAAATCTCAAAGATTGCAAGAACTCCTTCTTTGATTTTTCCAAACTGATAACTGAAGAGTGATTCTTAAAGAGTCTTGTTTGTAATATGCATTAACTTTTTCACATTATTCGTGCATTCGATTTAGCAGAGAAAACATTGGAAATAAAACACTAGTAAATAAAGTCATATAGAATTGAATCACCTATTCACTCCTGTTGCTCAGAATGTTTTAAACGACTGAACAAGCGATCTAAAACTGAGTAATATGAAAGGCATAAACATTTTACTGCCGTTCAACGATTCTGTTATGAGTAAATACCTCATAATTTTGTTTATAATAATAGTTTATCCTCATGGTACGACCTCCATGCCATCCGGCGTACTGCCTTTGATATCCCGACTAATATACCATTTGTATTAAATAAAATATTTTAATCGAAATTGTTTTAGATGCAATTATCGTAATCCAGGTGCATTTTCTAATGCAATTTTAATTACAAATTATAAATGGTGAATAATAATAAGGAAGTAGTTTATTACAGGGAAAATGGGCTACGGTAGGTATAATGAACATAATAAAGAAAGAAAGAAGAAAGAAAAAGCATTTATTCAAGACGCACATAGAGGACATTCATATTATTATAACATTTAAACAGTATAATACCTATTTAAACAAGGTATAAAAAAGTTAAAAAAATAAAATAAAAACCAAACAAGATAGAGGCTTGTCCTCAGTGGCGTGCGAATAGGTTTCAGCTCAGCAAAAGCTTATGATATCAAAGAAGACCAAAAGCACTGATTTTCAGCTGAAACCTAAAAACCCGATGCCATCTGCCTACAGTTTATCATATAAATAAATTAGATACAAATTAATAAACTAATAAAATATATAAACAAAAGTTAATAAAATTCTCCTTGGTGAACAATAGTCATTCAAAGTCAGAATGATTTGTATCGATTATCGTGTTCATAAACAATGTTGACGGTGTAAATGTGAGAATACAATGTATTCTAAAACTTCTCAGAATACAGAAATGTTTAAGTAATTTTCTAAATACGTTTCAGTCGGTAATAAACTACAGTGGTTATGACAAAAGCAACTAAATTACAGGTTTTAAACCAGTTTAGTTTATGTTTAAAATCTTGGGCCTTTCATTTTAGCCAGTGCAATATGATTATAATATGTAGCTAGTTTTAGCCAGGTATAGGTTAGTAAAGTTTTTGTAAAATTTGAATACTGCTTATTTAAAAAAAAACACCAATCAATTGCAAATACAGAAATAATTATTCCTCAGATAGATCAAGTTGAACAATTAATCAATCAGTTGCATAATAAATCAACATTTCGATGTTGCCATTATTTAAAAGTCATTATTTACAATCACATCACGATTTTAAAATTAAAATACAACATCCCATAAATCTGCATATTAATTTATTCTAACCAATGCAGTGTCGTCTGCGTCACATACGAAATAAATGTTGCCAGGTTTTGTAACAATACGCCTTCGATGCCATCGCATAGATCTAAAGATTGACGAAATTATCTTTTTATAATATTACAATAGATATACGAAGAGTGTGAGCTGGTAAACCAAAATTGAAAAACATGATAAACATTTACATTTCCTTGTGTGTGTAATAAATTTTATGTGTATAGGTATAGGTTAATATTTCTGTTCTCTTGGCATTTATCACCATAGCTTGTACCCATCGTTCGGAAACTTGTTTGTAAAACCTTGACATTTTGTAATCGCATCCGACGGCCGTTGAGTTTCTGTTTTTCGAATCCAACGTATCATTATTGCAAGGTATACTGGATATTATTCCTTTAGAATGCCAGCTCGTATTTTAAATTGTAACGGTTTTTATCTTTGTTATTAAGTTTCAGCATTAACTAGTTGATGAGTTTCAAAAGGTCATAATTAAAAAAAATTGCTGATAGTTAAACAGTTCCAAAATTCTTTTTAGATAATTTTATCGAACAGCGCCCTAAAAATCCTTGCTGTTTCTTTTAACAAAGTGGTGTAATTCAAAATTGTCATAATTTAATTAACACACTTCAAAAAATTAATCACGTAAATGCGGCAACCATTTTGTGTAAATTCGCGCCAAAGTAAAAAAATATCGTTCAGAAATAATTGAATTACGACGCATGAATTTCTTAACGCGGCTACAAAATAAACTGAGTGGTAAAGTATTTTATCATGATTTTCACCGCACTTCAGTGCAAGGTCAACCTCGGTAATGTAAACAACGATATCGAATTTCAACAATTTATTTACATGACAAATACGAAAAATACATGAAATTGCGTTCTAAGAGCCATCGTGTAAGGAACGTGATTTTTTCTGGAAGGAAATTTATACGAATGAATTTGATTGAACGGTTAAGAGGAAAAACAAATTTGTTTTTCAAATGGAATTTTATACAGAATTTCTTATTGAATTCACTGTAAAGAATATGGTAATATATTTATATAATAGATATTAATAGCTTTACTAAATAGTTTTCAAGCAGAAGTTTATGTAAACAGATATTTCTGGCGTGGTGAATAATAATGCGAAGAAATTTTATTACCTTGCTTAGTATTTTTTGGATATATTTAACTCACAAAACACTCTTAAAATCAATGTAAAGTTACTGTACTACAATTTACATAAGTCGATTAATCATCTCAAATTAAGATACCTAACTTAATTTGAGATGAAACATTTCAGTTTCAAAAACGTTTAACTAAATCTAAACGATGGTAATAAAATTCTTAACATTCTTGTTCATCAAATTCCACAACTAATGTTTGTTATCATAACAATCGTATGTAAGAGGTTCAAATATTGTTACGGTGATTGCATCGCGCATGCGTCACCGAGGAGAAAGCGACCTTAGAGCCGGTCTGGTCGTTGACCCTGCACTAAATTCGGCCAAGGTCTAACCGCGACACATTCACTCCTCTTGTCTTCGCGCCATACCAATACGACCCAAAGAAACGCGCGAAGCTATATTTATTAACACAATACAAAACGATCAATGAAAATAGAACTTTCTGGAATTCTTAAACACCGGATCAAATTCCTATAAACGCATATTTCCAGTTTATCGCTGGAACGTTTTTATGGCGGCCACCATCTGCAGGACGTACTCTGTTTAAATCGATCGTGAACCAAAGTTGAGTCATGAACTTTATTACCAGCCGGAGAAAGTTATAAAACTCATCGATGCTCTGTCAGTCCATCGAACTTGCGTTTAAAATCGGCCAAGGTCCCGCGAGCGCTGACCTCTCCACTCGTGGTTACGAAAATCATCTCGAACATTCCACGTTCCAAAACCTATACTGAAAAACGAGAACCGAACAAGAAAACTGAAACCAATTAAGATTGCGTGTTGCAGCATACCTCCATCTGCAATAAAAGGTCCAAATACAACATCAAAAGTAAAACAAACGTCGAGGCGAGTCCATCGAACCGCGTCTAAATCCAGCCAAGGTCTCAGTCAGCTGAAGGGCGCTTCGCCCGACTGACTGCCTTTGTACCGACTGGTCGTTTACACCACGATAACAAAGGGTTGATTAAAATACCTTGATGACTCATTACAACAGATTGTTTATTAAACACATAAACTATACTTTTACACTGCAATAATTAAAAAATATGAAACTGTGCTTCGTCATTCGAGTAAAAAAAACTACGCAAAAATACGACCGTCTCGAGGTATTTCTTTGAAGACCGCCTGGTGTGCAATGTGAATATGATTTACCAGATCCTTAACAAATTAAAAGTATTGGAATAAATTTGTAAGCCATGTCCAGCGTAATTTGATCGTTGTAAACACAAAACATATTGTACTCTTTAAGAGAACTACAGTAATATCGTATCATATTATAGTAGGTCTTGTTATAATGGTGTTTGTAAATATGGCGTCTAGACTTGGTTTTGCTTGAGCGAGCAGAGCTAAGCCCAGCGCGGTAAGACTCCTGCTGTGTTCCCAGCGAGGTGAATGGGCATTAAAAAACAATAGCTTTTTTGCTTCATTTATTTAATCAAAGATACCTTTGAAATATTAATGAGATAATTTATTTGCTAACGTAAGAGAAATCAAACTAATGATTCAAATGTTATTATGGTTACGAACAATGTATGGTTGCAATTGTCAAACGTCACAGCAGCTCGACTTGATAACAGTATGAATAACTCGCTGATTATGACCCAACAAATTATACAAATTATTTCATTGAATTATGTAAAGCTACATGACCTGCCGCAACTTTTCCTTATTTTGTTGATAAAGCACGTTTCGCTAAAATCGTCGTAGCGTGTCGGCGAGTCGATTCGCACGTTCCTGTTACGACCTATATCGCTCCCCCAGTATTTTAGGGTTTCCACTAGACTGCCTATACCCTGACCTGCCGCAACCGTGTGGTTATTGCGTACTGTACGAAAATAACCGGGAACACAGCTGTCCTTGCACGACCACTTCCGCATGCCTTTTAAAGTACAGAGAGTTTTACGCAGTTTTATTTCATAATAACAGCTCTTATGGGATAATGGCCGCAATTATTATGGATTACAACAGTATCAATTACAACGAATATTTTATGCCTACAATAATTAAGTGGCAGTAATTAGTTATTTCGATAATGGCGAGTTTAATTGGATCGTAAAAGTTATTGATTCTGTAAATGTTAACTTTCATTGACATTTGGGAACTAATTGTTTCCTGGATATAGTTTTAAGGTCTTTTGACTTAAGACTATCCACCTGTTAATTACAAGTATAGTGAACTTTACCTTAATGTGTTAATCGTGTAAATGTCAAAGCAATTTAATATTGATGTTTTTGCATTGTAAGAAAATTAATCTTAATTTTATACTACAAAATAAAACAGTTTCTGAATGTAAAATATCCCTACAAAAGGTATCACTATTTCTAAATTTAGACTATTCTCCTAATAACTAAGGAAACAAGCTTCCGGGGAACTTAGTTTTTATATTACTTTTTGACAGTCTTTAAAAAAATCTTGAAATAAAATATTTTTAGGTTATTTTATATTGTAAATAACGTTTTTACAATCTAATGAGAAATTAAAGTTGTTTGTTTTTTAAACATTAGCTTTTCGGTATTACATATAACCTTAATTTTATATATAAATTCTTAGTACAATAAAGTGTATTTTTTTTCTCCGAAGTCTAGCAACACCACTGCGCCTGTTTACGCAGTTTACACGTTAAAACGAATCAATATGAAGTACAAAGGATATTGATTTCCTAGCACCACCTAAAGTTCTTGCCGCACCCGCCACCCACACTGTTATGGATGCCATAAACAAGAAAGGGACATTACAAAACATAAAATTAATATATCTTGAATATTGAAATATATTAAGAATAATTTACCATTAGGGATAAAAGTGTAGTGAGATTTTGCAAAAATATACTTGAAATAAACAAGTAGGTACGAATCAAAGCAAATATCTTATCACAAGTCAAAATTAGGTATTATATTTTAACTATTTTATATTGTGTCCTCAAAATAAATAAACAAAAATAAGTAATACTTGTGAACATAAACAATACTGAACGAATACTCTCAAAATGGTAAATCTTTTTCAGTTAGACGTTCATATATAACGTACTGTGAGTTACAATAGTTTTCTACTTTGGCTCGTTGACAAATCGAACATTTTGTTTTCTTGCTGCTTTCCGTTAAGTTATTTGGTTTGATGCCAGATCTTATGGCTATTAATCATTTATCTAAGTAACTTGAAAAGGAAAACTCGTAGTTAAGTCACTTTTTTTTTCGTTAGTCGTTGTTACAAAGAAATACCTACCTGCAAGATATGGTTGGTATGCAAAATGATACACAACTTCTTGATACAATAACAACTTATGATTTCTGTATTGTATTAGAGTTTGACATTGGTTTACTAAAAATCCAGTTCAATCTAAAGTTCATGTTTATTATTACCTTTTACTTTTACTCGTACTACGTCAAAAAGAATCGAAAAATAAAATGTAGGTCACCGTCGTCGCCCGAATATTTCATTCCATGTAAAAGCTCCGTCGTACGCATATTGCATCTATTTTATTGATCGTAGTGCACCACATTGTTGGAACTAGGATCGATTCTCGTCTGTCGCCCCTCCGCTTCTATTTTTACCGCTTCATTGCCTTCTCCCCTCACTGCCTGTTTCCTGCCTTTTATTAAACTATCTGTATGTTAATTAATAACGGCCTCGCTGAGACCGAGACTGTTTATTTTTCTATTAGCCCGTTCAATTGTGTACACAAAATCGTTTTTATGTTCACGATCGACGCATGTGGAATTTGATTGTTTTATTCAGTATGTACATTTTTTTCGACCTTCAAACGCAGAATAGCTTGAGATACATTTAATTAGTCGTCAAGTCGAACCTCCCTCATCATTCGTCCTTATCGTCTTGAGCCTTTTGATAGTTTCGTCTCTTTCTATGAGGGCATCTGGTATACATAAACGTGCGTTTACGTGTTGTTTTGTGTATGTGTGCGGCAGGGGTGCACGCGTGTGTGAGTAGGACTTGTCTACAGCTGTTGTGGGTTTGTGGAGCCACGTCGCCATCGACTCCTCTAAATTTATGCTTCCTCATGACCCACGCTCACACATCGGACGTGTTGTATACTTGTTTTCAAAATCACATCATAAACTGCTTAATATTCTATTGAGGACGGTTTCAAATAACAAATATCCGTTCGAATAAAATTCGTTCATGAAAATCAATGTTGTTTTGTATTCGTCGTTTAGTTGGAACCTACGTGCGCTCGTTAAGCGAGTGTCTGTGTGTTTGGTTGTTATTGTCGCCATTGTGCGCCCTCATTAAAAAAGAATGTCATTATTCACGGCTCTTTTGTTACGGTCCGAAAGACATGTACCGGTGCGAAAACGATTATTTGCCAAAACATCTCTCAAAACGCTTCTAATGCACAATAGTCAAACAGCTGGCGAGGGGTCAACGACACCGCGCCGCTAGTGCAAACTGTATGGGTACACATAGAACAAAAAAAAATCACTGATCCATGTGAATCGGATAAAAAAAGTTTATTTTCGAATTACGAATATGCGAAGATGCTTTATTGCACTATTCCGGGAACTTTAGTTTTTATAAAAATATTTGTGTGTGTTCTTCAAACAGAAGCCGGTCTGTTTACATAACAATACGTTGAACTCTACAACTGACCTTACTTACTAGAGCATCCGACGTTACTCATTAGAAATAATAGGAACAAACGTAGTCTACCTCGTTTAAGAACGTATTTGTTGCTATCCAAATTATAAAGAATTCTAAAAATAAAAAGTGATATATTTTGTTAAATTAAAATGCATTACAAACAGATTCTAGGAAAAAAAACGATAAAAACTAATATAAATCATGAGAATGTATCGTGGGAGTGGGATATGTACTCGTAAAGACCATTGTTTTCATAATTAAAATTATAACGTTAAAATTTTCTTTACAAAAATCATGAAATCGACGTATTTTAGAAATATTTTACTTCAATGAAAAAGTAAATTAAAAGAGTCATCACAAATTCGATGTTTAATTCGTATCAGTAGGAATGGATGCATTAGGATGAGTCGTGGTGACGTCATCGTTCAAAAACCCTTGGGGTCGTTGTTCGGGCCCCTACCTGCTTTTTTTATTTCATCCCCTGTGAAGCCACCGGTATCCACTACAAATATTTAGTAGTATTATACAAATACGATAGGAATTCGGTTAGAAAATACCACAGATATCAAGAATTTACGAAAACGTCCAGTTCTGGCATAAGATAATCGCTAAAGAGAGGCAGGAGGAAATACTCCATTTTTGAGTAGGTACACAACATAGCGTTACATTTTTTTTATTGCCATGTAGGCAGACGCTCCAACAGCCCACCTGATCGTAAGTGGTTACCGTCGCTCATCAACCTCTGCAATGTCAGGGGACACTGAGGGGTCGTTACCTACGACCTAACTTTAAGGACCCTCCTCAAATGCACGCAAACTGTTTACATTATAAATTCATGATTGCCAATAAAATGTAGATTACTTTCGCTTGTTTATAAGACATCGGTCCAATTTTACACTTGCCAAAATAAACCAAGTGATGTGAAACGAACGGTGCCTCCATAAAAAACGTTTTTCGCCAAAAATATTTTATTGTTTGTTTACATTACTCGTTAAATTTTTATAGACTTTCATGCGCGTAAAGTAAAAGTTATTTATAGCTTCGAGCCTGAAGATTCTGATGTGCTTTATCGTTTTCATTTTACAAAAATGGCTTTTGCATATTATTTTGTCTGTAATTTAAGTTGGTTTTAGGCAAATTCTAATATATACGTTAACACGTTATTCTTTTGTTTTTAATATAGGTAAAGACTAGACCAATTCCATAATACTTTCACTGCAAAATAGCTAATATGAAAGAACCATTAACACATGTTTGAATTTTGAAAAAGAATAGAGTTCCGATTCGATTTACGCAGTTTAAAAACGTTGTAATATCTTTATTAAAAGCAGGATACGTTCCGTTTCTCTCTCGATCGGCTGAAGTGGATTGGCACAAACGGCTTCCCGTTGCGCAAGTCGGCCTCGCAGGTCGCCGATCCCGCACAATTGGGCCAACCAAAAATGTGTCAAGTTGAACCGGGGTCGTTACCCTGACTGTTTACCTCTTTCGCGACCGCATTGCCAGCGAAAGGTACTTTTCGGTTGGTTAACGAAGGGCAGGTCAGTTTTAAAGCCAATTTAAGGTTATTTTATTTTGTAAAAGCTACATTTTGGATGAAAATAGCTTGCAGATTAATTGCTATTTTTAAAATGTCGATAAACAAAATGGACGCGAAGCTGCCTGGTCGAAGTAATGCGCTGTATTTAAGTAGAAGATTTTAATTAAATGCGTAATTTGTTTTATAACATAATCCGTTATTTTTCAAGTAATAGTTAATCTTGTTTATGTTATGGCAGTGGTGCCATATTTAATAGTTATGCGTGGGCATAACTATTAAATTAGTCATAATATAAATTGCGACGTGTTCGAAAAACAACAGTCGCAATTCGATGATTTTTTTTTTGTAAATATCTGGTTGATAATAAAAGGTAAAAACATTCATTGTTATTCTGCAAATCTTTATCAAAGGGCATCAAAAACATTAAAACGATCTTGTTATTCACAAATCGTTTTCTTCAACTCGAAATCGTAATGGTATCTCTTGTAAAGAAAATAAATAATTCATAAAGTTTTGAAAAATATTGTCGAGGCGCGAGCACATTATACTTTTAGATTATCGACCATTAAACATAAGGCGAGTGCGTTGTTATTAAGGTAGATAATAATAATCAAAGTTATTCTAAATATCCTTTAACGTTTAAGTTTTCTTGTAAAAAACGTAAATTCAGCTCTTACAATAGTTATGGTAATAAACTATTTAACCTTTAATAACAATTAGATAAAAAATATTTTTTTAGCTAGTCTGCTAAATAAGAAAGTAGATAATAAATGAAAAAAACATTTAAAAAAACGAACAAAATTATAGATACAGTAAGATCTAAGTAAATTAATCACACAATAAAATCTCAGATTATGAGAGACCTGTGATGTATGAGTGCTTTGATATGAACATCTTATTGTAACTGTGCTACAATATGAATAGTAATCGTAATAATATTGAAGAACGCTCAATCTCTAGAAATTCCTTTAGTTCGTTAATTTATGACATTCATAGGATGTTAAAGGCACCCACGTCTTTTAAATAACTTTATTATTCCTCGTCTTAGGTTAAATCAAGGATGGAATCGCGGACAAAAGCTAATTTAATCTAAACTGGTAGCAAATAAGCGTCTTCCTGAAATGAACAAGTTTTATTTGACTTAAGTGGAAAATTGCTTCTCGTTATTATATTTGCTCCGTATTCAAGTTTTCATAATCATCAATTGCAGGTAGGAAGTTCTGGAACCAGTTGAGTTTTTCGAACAGACATCCTTCGACTAAAGTCAATTTTGTTGCTTTGCCATTTCGATCTTAAATTTAACAAAAGTAAGTTCCAAATTGCCTTAAACTCATTCTTCAACTGAAACATTAATTTGTAAATATCTTTCGACGTTATTGTTCACGCACGCTTACTCTTGCACCTGCAGTTAAGGTCAACTCATGCTTATTAAAATATTATGATCGTTTTGTTCAACAAGCATTACAACGCTAAATGTCGACTGAGACAGCTGTTCAATTATAATTCAGCAAACACTAATTAGCATTTCATAAGAATGTTTTCCAACATCTAACGTACACAAAGGCACGGCACCACCTCACACTGTAACTATGAAGCAAGTTTTATTAGATATAGTTTTCCATATAACTTTGCCTTTAATGTTTACGACGGCTTAAATAACTCCACACATAAAAATCCTGACTTAATGTCTCATAAAACTAAACACTTGAATAAATAAAACGTCTGTATACGCCCATATCGTTGTTTTGTTTTGTTCCTTTAAAATAATACGTTGCTTTGAAAAATAGAGTTAGACACAGCCGATAATAAATCTAAAATCAAACAAATAGCGTCAACAACAGCGAAATTAAATCCATTGAGACATTGTCTATGCGGGTATTGTTCAAATTGCGTTGGAATACAATGCGGCCCTTGATGTATAGATAGTGTGTTTCCCCATACAAGAGACGCCCCATGCAAGGGATGCACCCACAAAACTCAAGTTGGGATTCCCCCGGTGAAATATTTTTTCGTACTACGCCGGGCGGAGCACGTATGTTAGAAGTTCTTTTAACCTTCTATACAGCAATTTTTTGTGTAGTTGATTTTGAATTCTACAGTTATATATTTTAGTTTTAAACTTGTTCAAACTTTACAAATTATAACAGAAAAGTACTAAAGTCGCGTGAGTTTGACGTCGGACCTTCCCTCTAGTGACTAGTTTTCAGACCATTTAGCTTCAAAGTTTCCTTTTCTTGGCGTCGAGTCACCAGCAACTTTCAACAGAACAAATGAGACAACCAAAGATCGAAAAACTTTCCGACCTCAAATTTCACAACTTCGATGAAAAATATGCGAAGCGAAAATTTTCCGATGTGAATATTTCAAATGAATATCTTCACAAAACTTCGTATTTAAATCCAACATAAAATACTGTATATATTTATTGTGAGTGCACGAACAAAACAGAGCTTATCATTATAAAAGCCATTTTTCATCACAAAACAAAAAGAGCTAAACTCAACATCTGCACAAAAAACTAATCTAAAATACGATGCAGCCTCTGTATGAAAAATAACAAAACAACAAAGCTTATGCAACATCCTGGTGTAGTATATACGAGCCAAGGCAGGGGAGGGTTCGATACATTAGGACAAAGCTCGAACTCTGCCGTGGCCTTGGTTTTTTGGACCTGGCCTCGAGCTCGGCAGGTGATTAGGTTACATAAACTTAGTCCGTCCCCACTTCCTGTTGACGCGCTTGGCAGTTGTCGGAAGATTCTACGAAAAACATCAAATTCGCAGCCTGTTCCCATTACGTCATTACATCAAGATTCCTTGTTGAAAAACAATCAAATACTTTATACGAATCTATTGAGATCATTGGGTTGATAACGTGACTAGTGTTTAAACATGTCATATTATTTTTTGTTATATGCTTAAGTATGTGACAGAAATCATAAAATAATTAAATCTACTGAATTATTTTTTATAATTAAATACCAAGACTGATAACTATAAAATGAATGCGACGTAAATTCCAATGCTTCATTAAATATTGTTATTAATACTAAAGGAGTAAAAGTTTAATGACAAACATTCCACTAATGTGGTTTCATAAAAACAGTATAATAGGTGTAGAGCCTTACGAATGGAATGAAGAACAGCAACAAACTGGTTTGGCTGCACGCGAACCAGCCTTAGCGAAGGGACGTGCAATAAATAAAAAGAAACCCACATGCAGCTCTAGGAAACGCTAACCTTGGACGCAAGAGGCACCTGGCGTTTTTATTTGCCCTTCAAATAAATTGCGAACTCATTTTATAACTCTTCCAGATCCCTTAAGTGGTTTTTTGTTTGAATCGCCATTATTTCGACGTTATGTAATAGTGAGTTAGAAAAACGTTCGAGGAGGTATTGTTTGAAGATAATCTTGAGTGGTCAAACAAGTTTGGAATTAATGGGCGGTGTTAGTACGTGTAGGTATGTCGTAGTGATGGCAATATTGCACGGAAGAACGACAAACTCCAAGACATACTATGTCGGTCGTGGTGTCAGTTGCGTAACCAGTATCGAGCTGTGAGGAAAGTGAACGCAGCATTTCGAGGTCACGTAGAAAGTTGTCTTCGCAACTGTTCCTTCTGCACACAAGTCGACGTCAACCACATTTGCTTTTACTGACAAATTCTACGATGTAGTTTAGCTCGTTTACGAAGCAACTTCTGAATATTTCACCCTCTGGGGTCAAAACATCGTAAATAAACATACGACTACTATTTGATTCGATTTACAACCAACGTTGTGATTCTAAGAACTAAAGGATAAAAAACTCTGAATTGGATCGGACCTATTAAGGTGTTGCATAATAAGGTATTCAACCCAGATCCTCCATTCGAGGTATTAAAGAATTCCAAAGAGTTTTGCACAAAAAGTTACACGTGCCGTCCGACTCAATCGCTGCGGGCCATTGAAATTTTGGCCATGGACCGACAGCCCTGCTTGCATATAATAGGACATCAATTCAGCTTGGTACTGAGTCAAAAGGGACGCAAAGCAAAAGGTACAGTATTCAAAGTCCCCTTAGTGTTAATTGAAGTATCGTGTTGTAGTATTATATCCGAGCCACCTTCAGGTCCTCCTATTAAAGCGTGAAGATGTAAATTATTCCCGGTTTATTACCCATTCGATATTCTTCATTTTGTACATAGTGTTTTGAATGAAATTTGATCAGACTATACAGATACCTTTTGATATATAGATTTTCTATAATGTTTTAAAGTATATTTATCTCAGTCTATGTACTTATTCACCTGTTCACAATGTAGCGTTGCCTTGCTCCGAGTCTGAGACTCGCCGCATACTAAGTAGTCTCACAATAACTTACAATAGCTGCTATAAAAAGCAGCCCGTCCTGATGCCACAAACACACGGTTCCGAAGAGCAACGTATTACGCTTTAATACAAAAACATTTTTATCTCGTATCTATTTACAAAGAGGTTAGACCATCGGTTGGCCAGAAATCTTTATTTTCAAGCAAGTTCTGCAAGTTATAGAAGATAGAATAAGTTTTTTAAATTGATTGTTGGTTAACTTAGATTTGCAGTATTTTCGTTACATTAAAATATTAAATGCTTTTAAGAGATCTTGATTCAAATTCCCAAGTCCATATTTTATGAATTTTCTACTCTGTAGTCCGTACAGTGTGCTCTTGTGTATCGCGTGCACGCATCATCATCATTTGCATATGAAACGAAAAACGCCTTCAGTATTTTGATTTTTACCAAAGCATCGAGTACTTTCCATTGTTCCTGCTGGCCAAGGTTCCTCCTTTATTTGTCGAGGTTCCTTCGTTTAAATGTCAGCCTTGCTTGGAAAATGTATTCATCTTTTGTGTTACAATGTATAAAATCAAGTTTCTGTATGGTTATAAAAATGATTGAGAAAATTCAAGTTAAAAGTGTTTTAATATCTGTTGGTGTTAAGAATCAGGAAGGCCACTTTATCTGTGCTCTGACATCAAGTGTCCCGCTTATCTCCCCATATGTTTGATCAGGTGCCTGTACCGAGGATGGTAAAGTAACTACAATATTATCTACTCGGCTCAAGGTCCTTCGATGTCTCACCGTTTGACCATGAAACCCTATCCTGTTTCGATGGTATCGAATTTAGTAAAGCCTGCGTAAAAAATGTATTAGGTAACATTAAAAAGCCAATCTTAACGGTATTTTCGTCTTGTTCACCTTGATTCGATATTAATTTAGACCAGTTTCTAAATATTGAAGGAACGTTTTTTTAGTACACTACCTTAATCAAACAGCCAAAGAATTTTAATCGGATTATTTCGTATCGATTTGTTGACGGATTGGTCGTGATTATTATAGACATTTCTCAAGCTCCAACCGAATGAAATTCCTAGTAAATAATTCCAATATTAAGGTTACATTCCTGTCAAAATATACTAAAAGCGTATATTTAGTAAATAACTTTGTGTCTGATATTTAAAATAAATATTATAAGACACCGAATGTATCGGTATTTCGTTTATCGAATGTTAATCTCGAAAGGAGTAAAAAGAACAAAAAGGGATCGTGACCTGTCTGGATGGTACATTGTGGGCGTAACTGTGAGATAAGGGAAAATCCGGTTGTACAAACATGCTGTTGTATATACGACCCCTTTCTCCAGATTTATTGCTTTTAAACTTGACAACTTTATTGCAGATAAAGACACCGTACTAAACCTGTGTAATTCCATGTTTATGTAGATTTTATTCGCTACCGTTTTGGTTCTGTCCTTGTCCTTACATTTCGAACAGGTAAGGAAGGTATTATTCTTGTCCTTTTTCACAGTAAACTTCAACCGCCATGGAATCCGGTTTAAAAAATAACATTACGACTACAAGTCGCATACCAACAGTATACAAGGTCACAGAACGCGATATAGACGCAGATGTTCATCAGGTTATCATGACAGAAAATCCAATAAGACTATCAACTACTTGAAGATGCGTAAATGATGAACTGGCATATAATCTGGTATTTTTCAAAGAAGAAAAGTTGAACTTCAATTTAATCATGATGACTTATACTTATTTTACTGCATCAAACAAAGATGTTATAGTAAGCTTTGGTAATTAGACTTTATTGATCTTCAGTATCAATCAACCACTATCTCTCAATCCTCTTCCCTCCAATGAATTAGGCCTTCGCTTTTTCTCATTAAAATCTTGCCAAACACTTTTTACGGGCCCCATCGTAAGCTCATTCTGTATTTATTAATACCAAACACATATTATGTTTCGTGTAACCGAAGCCAAATCCATAAATAAATTGTTCGTTATCCAACCCACATAGTAGTGGTAATTTTGTTCCAATGAGCAAATAAAAACAAAAAGATCGTATTATCACGGATCCCTGATCATAGCTCTGTAATTATTGTGCTACTGGCATTACAAAAAAGTGAATCCACTTCCCATGACTGCTATTATGGCTTTACCATTTTTTGTTCTAAGACTTTAGCTGACATTCTGCTACTGGATTTAGTACTAAGTAAATTTTGAGCCGGTTTTATCGTTTATACAATATTCATTGGACCATGACGTTATTGTGTCTCCCTTTTTGGTGTAGTTGTCTCTTTCTTAAATTATACTAGGTTTGTTTTTCTGAATATATTTCCATTCTTTTTATTCGCTGCTAGTATACGACCATTGACAATAATACAATTTAATATGCATTAAACCACAAATGCTTTAGTCATTTTTTTCGAATACTATCTTAATACTTCGTATATTACAAAGGTGTACTTGAATTGGCTAAGTCACTGCCATTTTTAACTAAATTATAAAATTTCCTGTACCGATGTAGCAGCTAGCACATTTGAAAATTTTAAAGTTGTAATTCTCTGGAAAAAGTAAGACCGTCTGGTAGATCGTCAGACATGAAAAACACAGCTTCAGACAAAGTTAATAAACTGAGCAACACAAACAGCTGTCTCGGACATTTGACGGTAAACGATATATTTCTATTATAGTTTTAGAGTAAAGATGGAGAATGGGCACAACATATAACACTATTGTAACCGTAATTATGACCGAAATACGTACCTGTATACTAAATTACTGACTGCTGACCTGCGCAACTTTGCCTAGCATGGAGAGAGGGTTTTATATATAGTTTTTCTGGTAATTTTATAACACACATTATTGGGCTGTTAGCGTGAATATAATTTACATAAAAATTATAGTTGTACCAATAGCTTTTCTTTATAGACTATCCAACACTGAATTTTTTCGTATTGGATTAGCAGTTCCAGAGATTAGCGGGTTCAACAATCAAACTCTTCAGCTTTATAAAATTTCATTCATTTCATAATCAGCCTATAGACGTCCACTGCTGGACATAGGCCTCCCCTAAATCCCGCCACATCGACCGGTCCTGCGCTGTCCGCATCCAGCCACCTCCCGCTATCCTGACCAGGTCATCGGTCCACCTTGTGGGAGGTCTGCCTACACTGCACCTACCAATTCGTGGTTGCCACTCTAGAACTTGTTAAAATAAATTATCTCAATTAAATTCGAAGGTTATTAATCAACAATAAAACCACATTTGGATCATAAACCACGAATTTGTATAATAAATACAATCTCACATCTCGAGGAAGGCAATTTTCCGGTCGTGGGTTCATTTAGAATCACGCTTAAATTTTATTATACTTTAATATAAAATTAACAATATTATTCATAATTACTAAAATTTTATTATTTTAACTAAATAATTATCTACTTTTGTTACTAGTGGAAATAATTTAACACAGGCTTTCAACTCTTAAAATATTTTTTATACGACTAAAATTATATCAAGTACGATTTATTTAAGTACAGTTTATATAAATTTTATGGAAATTACTGGTAGTTTCCGTACTGGTAGTTTTATTTTAATTTACTTATTATAATGGATATTTAGAATTTAAATAATACTTGAACAATGTTAGCTTTTACGTAATCTCATACTTAGTAACAATTTACCAAGTAGTGTCATAACTCGTGAAACAGCAATGAGTACCAAACAAATAAACGCAATGCACGATCTATCGTTTCTTGACACCAGAAACGTTGGGCTTTGACCTCGACGCTAATTGAGTAAAAACTTTGTTATGAATTACATTGCGTTGTATGCAAAAAAAAATCCAACACATTCTCAATACCTTACTATAAGCGCTAACGATTTTCATTTGTTTCAAAGTATTACTATTATTACGCATTCACAAAACATTCTTCTCAAATTGCGTCTCATATTCCAAACGTAAACATCATTTGGTTGTAGTTTTACCTACACACGTACTGTCCACATAAGGTGCCTCCGAGTCAAAGCACCACGATAATAATATCGTAAACAACATTCCATGCAGTTTTTTGCCACCTTCCAACTTTTGAATAAATATTTTACCCACTAATGTCCTTAAGAATCACAGTGACGCAACCGAACGTGACATGAAAATTTATCGCGTTAAATTGATTGCATCAGTTTGTTGCTTGAAATCTTTATGTACATGCTCCTGAGATAATTTACTTACAAAGACAGCAAATGACGAGACTTTGTGGTCGGCAATAACCACGAAACATCAGGAGAACTGGACTAGTTCACGTTGAAGTATCGAGTAACTAAAGGCTTGTTGTGTGACCATTAACCGTCTTATTTCTGCTTTATAGAATTCATTTCTCATTTTGAAGAATAAGATTACCACAAATATCAGTTAAATATCATTTGTCGATTTGAATAACAATCTTGACTTGTAAAACAGGTTCTTTAATTTCTATTATTCTTTCTTTTAAACCAATTGATATTATTTTTCTAACATATTTTGCTCATTAAAGTAAACTTTAGAATTGCTAAGAACGTAGTATCTATCCTCTTTGCTTAAAATAACATTTCACATGTCTCCAATCTTCCGGTTCACTTATTTAAATCAATTAATAAATCAAGACTTCAAGTTATACATAAATTTTATACTAGGTAGATTTATAGAGGAAGCCTTCCCACTGACGTTGGCCTTGAAGTTCGCGAGACCTTCAAATGTTGCTCGCAGTTTTGTCGGCAACGTGCGCAGGAGCAACGCCGCGTTCACTAAACTTTGTTATTACATCACCTTATATTTCGGAATGATCAGATGAATAGCCTTTAAGAGTTCTATGATCGGAATATTACCTCGTTCTTGTTTTGATACGCATGAGTTTGTGATATAAAGAGTTGTCAGGAAGTCTGATAGTGACATTTAATCAGTTGAAGGTTGATGTGGTTTGGACTTGATGGATTGGTGGTTTACATGTTCAGTTTGAAGGTAAATTGTTTTGTAAAACTAAGGTGAATGTAATTATGTATTATTTTGTAAATCGATGGTACCCAGATTTTGACAATAGGGATCAACGATATATTATACTACATCACTTCAATTCTACTTAGCTTCTTGATTCCGAAGTAGACAGTTAATAACTAGTGGTACTTGCTTACGGATTTAGGTGTTAGCGATTTCCATAATGTGATCTAGGATGAGAATATTACACCATATCGCTAAATCTCGCCAGTCATTTTTGTCATACAGTGTCGAGTTCTCACCTACTCGTACCGAAACGAGAAAAATAAACGAAGCGACGCTCAAAATCGATTATGCATACATCGTGTATGACTGTCAATGTACACAATGATCACGATTAATTCCAACAATCGAAAAACCCACGTCCGTTTCTATAAAAGTAATCGACAGCTCATCCATTTAATGGAGATCGCCATTTTAGTTTTTTGCAAACGAACAATTATGCTGCAGAATGCATTAAGTTATTAACATTTGAACAGGTTTTGGATCTTTTTAATCACTTAAAAATAATTCTCGCAGCTAGATATAAAATTATATTGTTCGATGCGATAGAGTATATTCCTGAAGTGTATCGAATGGATTCGAAACGAGAGGATTTATAATTTATTTCAAAGTAGAATTCAACGAAACACAGACCAAAAACATAAGACGATAAGTCATATAATGACAGATAACTCAAGATCTGGGCTCCAGTCATCCGCTTAGCTGTCGACTTTTGCAATAAAACTAAGAATGTCCATTTCCGAACACAAGGCGTCTATGCATCTGCTAATATAAGGACAGGTCGCGAATACCTGTCGATAGTTAGCTGAACCACCTGCAGATGCATCTGTCGAGGCCCAGACTTGGCAAGTGTAGTATTAAGAGTGCTTATAATCCTTATATGTTAATAGTCCCACTTAAATTCTAAACCCATAAATCCGGTGAGCATTGTAAAGGTGTCCAAATATCGATTTAATTCGTTTCTTTCTTAAAAAACACACGTCGTAGCAATGTAGAATTGAATATGTTAGTATCTAGGTCCTCTTATTTTATAATTTTCGTCATCATTTTATCGTCATGCATAAAAGAGATGGAGTAGTTCAACAAGAACTACAACTCGTAGGAACCGGCTAGATGCAGCCACTACCATCCCGTAAAGAAGACTAAAAACAACGAGAATAATGAGTTACGATGACATACGATGTTTATAGACAGAACTCAGTATGCCAGATATCTATCTACATTATTTATGTGCGTTTATCACTTATTTGTGCTGCGCCAATGTCACAGAGTTGCTGTGAGGGCAATGGACCTGATATCTCGGACTCACACAGACATACACCGCTAAACACATACATGTATACATATCGACTTACATTATAAAGATGTCGATGTGTGTCGCTATATGCATACATATCAGTGAAACGGATTACGATAAACAAAAAACAGATATCGTCAATTCATTGCCCTTGTTGTTATCTCTTCAATCAAATCTTAATATAAAAGTACTGATAATCTAATCGTGTGGAACTAGTAATGACTATTTTGTTTAACACGTTGCTTTGTCTATGATAATACAATGTACATATTATTCTAAGTCCTTGTTAAAACGAAAGATAAGTAATTGTACGTTCCGTTCTCTATAATTACATTTCGATGTAGTAAATTAAGAAATGAGTTTTAACAGAACATTTCTGAGCAACGTTTATTTCCTTTCTACTTCAAATACAACAATCTAAATATCAAAAACGGTCCAAAGAAAAATATTTCTTCAAAACTTTTTCCTTTACGCTCACATTACCTCATTGTTATTTTATACGCCTGGTTAAAAATCAAGTCCATTTCCTAGCCTAGCCTTATTACTTGGAAGTCCTAGCTTAAAAACGTTAACATTGAATGTCTACAAGTTCCACGTGACGCACTGAACCGAAACCAGAGCTCGATCAAGTACCTAGGTACTAAATGTATCTTATAAAAACATACTACCATTTATGAAAGTGTATTGTGAGTTTTAAGACGATGTATTACTATTTACTAGTTACCAAACTAGTATTAAGTCGGTATACTAAATACTTCGAACACCATATACTATTTTCTACTTACGCAGTATTCAGTTCAGTTCATATTCAATTTAACCTATACCATCTCATCTTTACATCAAATCACCTTTGACGTAGGGGGTACTATAGAAAAAAATGCAATTCCTCTGTGTAATGCGTGATATATTACGTGGCATTTGAATTGGTAACAGAAAACTTTCCCGTATCTAGTACGTTATCTGATTGGCAAAATATTCGGGTGACGTAAAAATTATCAAACAATACTTTATCTTGGATGTGTGCTCTCATATTTTTAAACTCGTTACGTTCAAGGAAAAAGTCTTGTACAGTACAAACAATTCTGGATTTTTTAAAACCAGTTCTTGCACACCATAAGTTGCATTGGATTTTGGCATTTTGTACTCGCTATGACATTTGTAATTTTACTATATGTATCTCCAAGTTACTTATAAGTGACATTCTTTTGAAAACTCTAGTAGAAAACTTCACACATTTAGTCAGTTTCTGAAATACCTGGCCGTAAGTCAACTCTTGTGGCCAAACAAGGAGATGGCGAGGTGACAAATAGATCATTGTAGCAAGTTCCAGAACATTTCTGCACCTGAGCATGACGACGTTTTTACAACTCGTGACTCAGAAGCTGTATGACGAACGAGTGCTAATGAACGCGAAATTTTAAAGGGCCTTGATTTTTTACCTGGCTGCACTGAGATTTTCTGGCGTATCTCATTTACATAATTTAAAACGAATATATATTTTTTTCATGTAATGGTTTTTGTTATAAGAGACTTGACTAGACTAGTACGAAATGGAACGTCGCGCGTCGAGGCGTTTCGCCCTGTCCTGGAGGACTGGGTGAATCGTGGCGAGGGACGTCTCACCTTTCGTCTGGTGCAGGTGCTGACCGGGCATGGTTGCTTCGGGAAGTACCTGCACCGGATACAGGTCGAGCCGACGACGAGGTGCCATCATTGCACAAGCGACCTGGACACGGCAGAGCACACGCTCGCTGTCTGCCCCGCATGGGAGGAGCAGCGCCGTGTCCTGGTCGCACAAGTGGGGCAGGACTTGTCGTTGCCGGGCGTCGTGGCATCGATGCTCGACGACGACGAGTCCTGGAAAGCTATGCTCGACTTCTGCGAGTCCACCATCTCGCAGAAGGAGCGGGGCGGGAGAGGGAGAGCTCTTCCCTCCCCGGCCAACCCCGTCGCCGCCGACGTCGAGCGGGGGGCCGACCTCGGGAGTTGTCCCGGGACCTGGCCCCCTAAGAGTACCGGGTCCACCAACATCGGACCCGAGGGGTGCTGCGCTAGGCTTCAGCGCGCACCCTCCGTGCCATCTGTACGGGGGATGGCAAGCCGTGCTCCCCGACCCGGGCTGGCCCTGGGCCGGCCTGGGCCGAGGGAGACCCTACATCACACGGCCCCATCTTGGCGGGCCTTAATTGGCCCGTCCACCGAGTGAGCCGGTGGTCGTCTCACCGACGGCTGCCGGTTCGACGTCCGGGGGTGACGGGGCGATACGTAAGCGACAATCGCGAACGCGTCCTGTCACCCCTACTACATCGGATGTCGAGCGTGAGAGGCGGGAGGTTTTGGTGCGGTTCGACACCCACATACCCCACTCGCGGGGCGAGTGGAAGTCCGGCGATTTCCTCCCGTCCAAAAAAAAAAAAAAAGACTAGTACGAAATTGTTAATGACATAATAATATGTACATAGTTTGTGTTTTATTAGTTTTAATACTTAAAATAAAGTTATGATGTGTATGTACGGCTTACAACTTTCTGAAAATAGAAATCTGCAAGTAATGGAAGTAGCTTATGATGAACAAACATTTTACGAAACGAAACGACAATATACAAAATCAAAATGATTAATTTTCCCTTGAGATTTTCCATTTTTTTGAATGTTTATGAAACTTTCTGAAATCAGAAATCGCTAATTGAAATAATAAATGTTACACGATGACTATATTAATGCTGTTAGTAATGAAACGACTAAGATCATGTTTGTTAATACAATTTAGATGTTTAAGCTACTCAAAAGTTAAACGAGTTAAAAATTTATTCCAATCTTAAGCTACTTAAAAAGTAAATTTACAAATTTTACAAACTTTAGAACCGTAAATGTATTCTAATCTCTCGCCTGAGAACAATCTCATTGTTTCGTAACCGCACATTTTGGGAGCATTCGTTGCTTGTTCATCTTGCCCCCGTTACTTCATCAACAATACCGTTACATCAAAGTTGATACGCACCAAAAGGCGGTCAATGATTTCCGGAGTAACCGAGACCTATATGAAAATTAAGGAAATGAGGTAGATATTTTCAGTTCTTCAGTATAACAGTTTGACTAAGATAAGAAGATGTAAGAGTAATATATTTTAAAATATGTTGATCTTCGGTAGGTCAATAGGGGCGTCGCGACGGGAAAGAGTGCCGTAGTGCGTAATGCGTCGCGCCGCCACGCATAACCCCGTGCTGGGTTAAGTCTTTAGCCAGGGTTCGGAATTTGTGATTAATAATTATTTTCATGAATGTACATCGAAACTTTTTTAAGATAGGTACATTTGGAACATTCACAAAAACTTCCACTAAACTACTCAATCATAGTATTTTTCTAGAAAAAAATAGATATTCTTATATATTATTATATATCTCGATAAAATTTAAAGCTTTATAATAAAATCAGACAAAATTTTAAAACACGATTTTATATTTTAAGTTTTTTTTATCTAAATTCTAGCTGACCAATTTTAAACTCTTATCTTACTTCTATTTTAAAAACTTGCTCCGTATCTAGAAGGACGCTATGAACTTGTTCACTAAAGTGGAAATTTTAGTGCATATTTTACGATTATTCTTTTAAAACATCTCAGTTAACTACACGATTATAAAACTAGATAACTTTGTGTTTAAAAAGGAATATTAAATAGTAATTTAAAATTATAGTAGGATATTTAAATTTAATTTCTTCATTTATACGTATAGACCCTTTCAAAAACTCTAATCCACCTAGCACACTTTTAGTTTAACTAAGTATAAAGTCAGTTCATAGCAAACTTAATTAAACGGATCAAGTGCGTTTATAAGTTTATTAATTTGTGGAAGCTTGTAATCAGCAATGTTTTGTTTATACTTCATTATAAGTCTTTAATAAGTAAAATTTATGTTATTAGTCTATAAGCTGTCCTTAAAAATAAATAAATAAATAACCAGTAAACCTATTGGAGCATTTAATTGGAATACTGACATAGTAATATTACTTTATTTAGAATTTTTAATTTACAATTTTCTTCAAACGATTATGGACAGCTGATTACTTCAGTGAAGTCAAAAGCACTTAAGTAAGTGGGTCGATAAGAACTCCCAGTAATAGAAAGATATTTAAGGACGTCTTACTTTGTATTTCAGTATTTTATTATCGTGCCATGCTAAAATAAGTCTTGGAATTGAAATCTAAAAGGATGAGAACAGCGTGAATGAGAATATGCTCTTTAATTCTAGACTAATAAATGTATTGTTTGTCATAGTGCAACATCATATTTGTGACTGAAAAAATGTTCTCTGATTTTCTTCTTTCTCAAATTGACTCCTGCATTAGATTATTTATTAAGCAAGACTGCGTTAATAATACATATATTATTTTTGTATATTTTTTCTAAGAATACTGTCATAGCATTATCTTTAGCACGGAGTTCTGAAGTCAAATAAACTGTTAGAAATCAGACGTTGATTTATCCATCCATCTCACTGTCCATGCCCATCATCATAAAATGTGTAACCGCATATTTTAGTGTTTACACTTTAGTTCATTCGCGTAGTTTTTATGAAGTAAAACTGATTTATTATAGGCATTAGACTTAAGATGAATTGAATCGTTAAATACAAAAATACTCGTCTCTTTTGTCTTTTTTCTTAATGTGTTTCCAGAATTTCTTTACTGTTACATATAATTTATAATATCTTCGATAAACACTAAAATCTTTCTGGAATCCCAAAGTTCTCCCAAAGAAATCTCCAACAATTAAATTAAATTAACTCTAGCAGATAGTTTACATGTGTTTCACCAAAATATTTCACAATAGCTAGGAGACCCAAATTCCAGGCTTAATGATTGCAAAACTAGTCAAATTATCTACAATTTGACGCCATTTTCTCATTACTGAGTAATAAGTCTTTATAACTATACTGCATATTAAATGCACATGGTATTATCAAGCTATAAAATCAGTACTGAGAACTGTATCGGTTGAACTGTGATCTCACGGGTGGTCTTAGTTATACTGTAACAACTCTCAAACGATACTGACGTAGTAAAAGTGAGTAGAGCATGTAGTAAACGTTTGTAAAATCCAGTGACAAATAATGTATCTAGCAGTTTATTAGTCGCATTGTTTGTAACAACCCATTACTGCCCACTTAGTCGCATAACATATATTAATTTTTATACCTCTTTTTGTTACGGAATTATTTTCAAATAAGGGTGTGAAGTTGTGTCTCAATAAAATTAGGTTGAACTTGTTTCTGATGTGCAATATAGAATCTGAATCATTCAGTTCCTTATTTGAAGATGTTTTAAATCACTTATGTACGATAATATTATAAGAAAATAAATAAAACCTTATTTGTTTCAACTGCAATCTTCCTGCTATTAATATTCTCGACCGCGTTTTATGTTATAATAGTTATAATATATCATTCAACGTGTCATAAAATGATTGATTGATTCGCTAACTGACAATTGATATAAAATAAAAAAAATCTTTAATTTAATTAACAATATCGAATAGTTGACAAGTAGTTCAATTAACTCTGATTTAATTCAATTAATTGTAGAATATGAAATGAACTTAACTCGTTCAAAGCATAGAATTGTACAAAAAATAATAAAGTTATTTTATATTATTTTGTAATAGTAAGAGTAGTATTTGTTAATGTAAATTGTGGATTTCCTCGTGTGTCGTGGAAACCTACTGGAATTTATAGTATAGAATTATACAAATTTGATGATAGCAAGTAGGTGCTTGATGGGCACTGATAGACACATTAAGTTACAAAGCTACTAATAGATTATTAATTTAAACTACGAATGCCAATCACTATTTACTATTTGAAAAACTACATTTCTGGACAGACAAAGTTAACAGTAATTTTGGAGCATGCCTCCTAATTGAGCGCCCAGAATAATACAGAGCACCATATACCGTTGTAAAACTTCTACAATGTGCAAACCCTAGGCAACCTAACTATTTATATATTCTAGGCAGGTGGCTCAGCTATGCAGGTGTTGGTTTGTCGCCTGCAACATATGAACTTTGCATAAAAACAGCACCTTACATACCGCAAGACAATTGACGATCGGTAATTAACAATAAGGAAATGTAACGGTTCTTTTCGATATTAGGACAGCTTTACAACATTGTTGCTAAATAATCGTTTTAACATTTAATTTTATCACGCTGCAGGTTATGAGTTATATGTGAAATTTAAATTCTCTTACATTATTTTCCTCGAATACAATTTGTTGTTTAAATCATAAATAATGTTTTTTTTACTATAACAGAAGCTATTTGTTATTTGTGATCTTAAAATTGTATTGTGTTATCCTGAAAAATAAACACTTTTTAGTTTATATATCGTGCATACTTGAATGGCTTTTAAAACTGTTTATTTTTATAGGACACTAAAATTTGAAATTTACCGGAAAGATTCAATTTAACATACATTAGATAGCTACCTCATGCGATTGAGTTCTTTTTAAAATTTCACTAATTTTGTTTAATTAAAATAATTTATCTAAAACTCGCCTACCATTACATACACATAACACATCATGAAAAAATACTTATAATGCCAAAATTATTAAGATTACTTCATAACTTTTAAAAGGAACAATGCTTGCAGCAACTTTTGTTACCATCATTTCTCAAGAATGACGTACAATTTTCCACATAAATCCGAAAAAGGCTCGCTGCTGTTTATATTTGTTAAAACAAACATTACATAGTACACAGTAAATTGTGTCCGCCCACACTGAGCAATCAACCTTCGCATTGATTGTACTTCCTGTCAATTGTTAATCTTTAACTGTTGGACAAGTTTTATTGTTCCAGTTGTATCAGTATACATTATTAATTAACCTATGTGTTTGATCATTAATGTTTCAATATTGTACGTAAAAAAAACCTGCGATATTGCTGAGGATTTTCATAAATGGTAACCAGGTAGATAGGATTTGTATTTTAAGGAAAATAACATAAGCTTAAGGTTGATATTACCGAGATATTTAAACGTTACGTAACATTATATGATATCTTTTGGGTTTTTGCCAATGCTGACTAATCGCGAAAAGCAACACTGCATACAATCTAGAGTTCACTAAATAAGGAATCACCGTTAACTCTTCGAAAACACAAAAACAATAGACGAACGTTGTTTTGTAAATGATTCTACAAAAGCGGTTTGTTATTACAGAACCTTCTAATAGAATATAATTTGATCTGCGGTGAGATTGTGTGTTTTTTGCCATCCACAGATTTCGTCGGTATCAATCGTATCTAATGTTGAATTGAGACGAAAAAACAACATTAAGAATCTAAATCGAATCACGTACCAATGATTGGTTTTCGCGATAAGCAACATTTTTGCGATTATAATTCTTGTTTTCGTTATAAATGTGGTTTCGTTTTAATTTAACGTTTGACAGGCGTGTTGGATTAAGATCCATCTCTTTGATATTTAAAGTAATTCTTTGGGAAGTTCTTAGGATTTCCAGAGGCATCTAACTCATGTTTAATTGATTATATAACGTATAACACGTACATCTGATTTGAATTGCTAAAGGGATATTACAATAAATGTATATGATTTAATCTGATCATAAAAATATGTACACCGCCCACGTCTCGTATGTGATTTCATCCTGTCTAGATTTTCTTATGTATAGCAATAGGTTGCTAATAAATCAATTTCAGTTTTATCTACAGCTCTAACTGAAGTTGTTTCATTTTAAACGAAACGTTTAAAATGTTTAGTAATCGTGCTATATGAGAAGTTTAGTTTTGTAAAGTTAATGGTGATTACAATACTAGATTTTAATTTATGTACTTTTTTTTTATTCCCACGGAAATGGAAAATTCCAGAAGATAATAAACATGTTAATACAGCACAACTAAAGGTGCGGGAGATAAACGAGTAATAGGTTTGAGTATCGGACTGTAGCATATCGAATCTGGTCGAGTTTTTTATCGCCCTTAAGCAGGTTACGTGCAGTACTTTACTCACTATTTACATTTCAAAAATTTGTCAAACTTAATTCTAGAATTGATGAGCATTATCAGTATGCGAACGTACTGAATGTCCTATTTCGATTACCATTTAATGCATTGTGATTATTGTAGTAATCATTTCTTTGTCTACTTTTTTGTGTCTTGCTTTGTCGAATAATCGAACCATATTCTCAGTTTAGAACTACTATAGCTACTACATCTACTTTCATGTTCCAAGTTTGAATGTACCATTTAATACATTGTGATTATTGTAGTAATCATTTCTTTGTCTACTTTTTTATTTCTTGCTTTGTCGAATAATCGAACCATATTCTCAGTTTAGGACTACTATAGCTACTACATCTACTTTCATGTTCCAAGTTTGAATGAAAGAATTGAAATAAATTTTGTAATACACAGATCTATAACAGTACACGCAAACATTCGTGTTTATCAGATGTCAGTACTGCCTGAGATTACACCGGTAAGTGGATCAAGGGTGCTGGACTTAGATAACGCAAGGCTGACGAAGTTTGCAAAACACGACTGCCATATGCAGGTCTCAATCGAACTGTTTTAATAGGGTATTTTGAATTATTGTTTGATGTCAAAGAGGTTTTTCTGTTTCATTCTGATACTCTTTTTAAGAGCCATGGGTACGGTACCCAAACAAAATATATCATAGAAGTAGAAATCAATGTAGTTTTTCAATTGTCTATAGAACGTAATTACACTTATGCTTGTAAAATGTAATAACTACCTCAATCAACAAATCCATATTAAACTTCGAGACGAATAATAATTTAAGTTTTTTAATAAGATACTTTAACAGCCTAAAATAAAATGAGGTGTATGAAAAATTAGAATTCTGAATCAAACTAAGAACCAACATAAAACTTGGAAACTTAAATTAACTTTCAAAAGAATGGTTGTTGAAGTGTAAGACTTAATTTTAGATTAGACTTTTTGTTTCAAAATTCTTTTAAAATGGTTTTTGAAGTTCCAATAGTGCGGACTTCAATTAATATTCAGTTATTCAGTAAATACCCTCAAGTTTTTTAGCATTCGATATGTCTGTACGGAAATGCAGGTTAAATAGTGTTAAATTAAAATTACCTTACACATTTTATTCACGTATCACACATGACATGAAAAAATCAGAAAACTGTAAAGTAATTTCTTTTGAATGCAAAGAATTTATATTTATAAATTGTTATCTTGAATAATGAAGACAAGGTTCAGATGTCATACAATTGTAAGCTCAGAGGTACACGACCGATGGCGATGTTCCAAATTTCATTACGCTAAATGATTATCACGATTTCTTTTGTAACTTTCCTAAAGACCTTGTAGATCAAAATCCTCTTTTATCAGATATTAAAAATCAGCGTATTCAAACATTCTTAACGAGGAAGGCCGTCGATAACAAGATGCATTATTTCACAGACTTGAGGTCGTGTTAGATAAAAAAATTATCACAACCTCGGAACAGACGCGGAAGGAATCGTTCCCGTACTATGCTGCCAAATCACAAGGCACTCAACTAGACAGGCGACCGCTTTGTCGTCATACTCACATTTTTTGTCGGTTTAACGATTTGGTAAATATGCCGCCGTCTAAAGAGCTTCAAGGTTGACCTCGTAGATAAAGTACGATAATTTAGGACATAATCGTTGTGCATTTTGGGATATTTTTAACATGACTGTCAGTTTTAAATTTAAAACGTATCTCCCACACCGATTTTGTTTTGGATTTTAGAGAAAAATCTCTAAACATTAAAATGCTTGAAGCATTTGACGATAGAATCATAAATAATGTCGAGGCCAGTGCAAGACCAGAAATAGCAGCGAGATCGAGTGTGCTTGATAGAATAATACGTCCTCCGCAGCCTTGTCCCGATTGCGTGGCCCAGTTACCGGTGTCCTAAGCAGGATGCCGTTTTAACATCATATCGACGTACCCATGTATTTTAGTACCGGAAACAAATTCATTTGCCATTGACACAAGTTATTTTTTGAAGTGGCATCCAAGATATGTGATAAGTTGCGTTGGTGCCAGATCCATAAGTGTGGCGTCAGTGACCTGTTTTGTTTCAATCTGTGTTTAGATTGTGTCTGGTGCATCCCTGTCGAGAGCAGAATCGGTATCGTTGGCTGTCGGGTATTTGGTGACGGTGACGCATTACCAGTGCAGATTGCACGGTCGTTGCCACGCGCGACTTCGTTGACTCAGTACGATGCGGGCGGACGGGTCAAGGCTGCCTCGACTACGGAAAACTCCGCGACCTGTCACACTAGTAAACTAATTACACATCAATGTTATAGGCATATACAGAAAAATAAGACTAGGAAATATAGTCTCTATAACTGTTATGGATGAGAATAAAGCGTTTGAACATCAATCTACAGTGAAACGTTTGTATTATTGTAGGCAATTTATTAATGCTCGTGGTCGGAGCTTCATCCCTGACCTACATTCAGAACCCCTCCAGCTCCACAGGTTCCAGGCCACAGTAATTGTCTAGATTTATGAGGCCAATTTTGTTCAGTAAACAATTTAGATGTTTTATATCCTGCTTTACGGGTCGAACATTAAGATACGATCCTACGTTTTCCTCATAAATAGCAGTATGTTTTGCATTGATTACTCAACAGACTGTATTAAATTCATGATGAATGATCAATTGGTTACGTTAACAATCAATTCTGCGTCTGCAAACGTTGACATTTGTATGTAAAGTTTGAAAACGATTCTGCAACACGCTTGACCTAGGAACATTAATAAAAACTCCAAAGCGGAACAAATGAGATGTATCTAATTCGTCGATTATAAAGTTCGTGAAGCGTTCAATTCGCGTGTTCTGTATCAATTGTACATCAAATGCGTGTACATTCAGTCGCGGTGCAACATTACGCAACCAATGACTGCGGAGCGTCGACAAACGTTGGTTATCGCTGTTTCAAGGGCACGGTAGTCAGTGAGCTGCCGAGTCGATGTTAATGAGTTGTTCATGACTTGTGTCGTCACAGCGCTCGACTGAGCTCCATACATCATGTGCATTCCATAGATAAAGTTCAATGCTGACTTGGTCAAGTCGTTTGGCATTGAAGATCTTTTAGTGTGATGCGATTATTCTGTAATAAGCTAGTTTTGCTTTAATTATGTAAAGACTGGCCATGCCCTTATATTTTCAACAAATACTTTAGCTTCAAAATCGCTATCTTCATGACAATAAGACGGAAGCTACCTTGGCTTTTGGAATCTTTTTAAAAATTAATTTTCATTCTATTATATTACATGAAGAATAAAACAATTAAGTAAGTTATTATTATTCCAAGTTTCATAAATACTCTTCAAATAAAAATTCAGAGTTATTTTGATTTAAATGACTCCAGTAAAACAAATGAAGGCAGAAGTATGTTCGATATCACAGATTAAATTTCATTAAGGAAGCTTGTAAAACGTATAATTCACATCAAAGTATGCTTACAGGAGATTGACTACAGCAATAGACTATAAAACTCTACAGCGGAATGTTTTACACGCGTCTTTATGAAGGATCTCTAATATTAGATGATGTTCAAATCCAAATTGACTTCTCGAATCTATTTTTGTGAATATAACTCATGCGATGGAATATAACAACGAGGTGTGCCTCAATGCCGCCAAACTGTCTTAGTTTGTATCGGAATAGTGACAAATCAACTTCTTACTGAGTTATACATTATATTCCCCATTGTTCTTTCAATACGAGTTGAGATTTAAAAAAAAAACAATGTACAATATAATACACTGTTACAGAGCTAGACAATATTAGGATTAATAATTTATCTAATATATAAATCAATCGATCTAAAGTTTCTACTGATCTCAAGACCGGAATCCATGAATGCGACGCGGCAAGAATAGTTGAGAAGTACCTAGCGTGCAAGCCCATATTACCTGTAACCAATACTAATAATCAACGTCGCATCATACTTGAAACAGTCGAACCACTTGTATATAATTTACGAAGACCTCCCCTCTAGAAAAGATAATACACCACAAAACCGATGTTAGACAAGGAAGGAGCTACTCGAGTAATTAATGCAGTTGAATGTCAAGCCTTCGTGCAACGATCGGTAAAAAGTAGGCACATGTGCGACGTACGTGTACCGAAGCTCTAGTCACAGAACGCAAACAATACAAAAGTCAAGATCAACATACGATAACTGCTTAACGTTCACGCTAATAAGTATATTCACAAACGAAATATTCAATCATAATAGTATGGAAACAGAACAAGCGAGAGTGATAATACTAGAAATATATCAGTGGGTAAAAGCACAAAGATACTAATTACATTAACTTGAATTCTATATGATACTCTGTGTGCTAGCTTTGAACAAGAAAAGGAACATTAAGAACACGTAAATGTCAGAGAGGAACAGGTACATTTTACATGTGTACTCAATACCGTGGCAACTCATAATGTCGCTAGACACAATAAAAAAGCAATTTCGCGCTTTCATTATAATCACAAGATTTTATCTCAAGCTGTGTAATAAAATGTTGATGACTTCCAGCAAGCGTCCTTTGTGAAATTTTGCAAAGAAATACCTCTAGCTGTAACAACCTCAGAGCTTAAAAAACGTGTTTATTCGCGACATTTTAAACCTTACAATAAGTGTTTTAAAGTTCATTATCTGGTGGAAAAGTAACTTGGAAGTTGTAAAATGATTTATTAATACTTTATAGGGCACATCGAATGACGCATGCAGTTGAGTCCTGTCTGACATTGTGGTTTTAATGAGAATTAAAGGCCAAAGGGCCAGTGCAGTCTATACACGTTTATAAAATGTAAAAGTTTTACGCGTTGTAGATTTAAATCCGGAGAGTAAATATAAATAAATTTCAGTTATCATACATTGATGTAGTTAAACATCTCAAGAGCTTTAAAACTAACATTAATTTCAAATAAAAATAATTGTTGTGAGGGTTTGTACAAGTCAATAGAGAAAAGATTTCACAATTATGATAAATGTTTCTAAATAGTTGTAAGCCCACGGTAACCTTGTATTAAATAAAATATCCACCTTTGCAACAACCACACAAAATTATTTGTTACTCATACAATAACACTAGCACATTCTGATCTTGTTTAATAAAACAACGCGTGCGTAGAAAACATAGTTGTAGGAAGAAAATAGTTTTATCCGACGCAATGCGGCAGTAAAGTCGTTCGAACCATAGCAATGAAAAGGAAAGAGAAGTTAAAACAAATGCACTTATTGGTCGGTGAGACCATTCCGCGTTATTCCTAGAACGAACAATAGCCGCGGCTGTAATAGAGCCGGTTGTGTCGGCGTCCAGCGATCATTGCAGCAAGTTATGACGCTATAAATACTACGAGACGTGCCCGTGACCCGACGGCAGAGAACTTAACTACCATACACTCACTATGCTTGCAATCCATTATTTTTCCGCTTATTTTTTTCTTCTTTTATAGCGCTTTTAGTATTTCGAATTGCAAACGCGCCTCGTACGTGACCGCAAGCGCAATAGAACTTAATGTTTGTCGCTATTTGGTGTTTGAAACACGTCAACTCGTTTCAAGTTCAGTTTTATAAGTGTTATATGAGTCGAACGGATTAAATTGGCTTTACAGACGATAAACCATCTTATTAGAATGACCTTTGCGGGGCGAGATTTCAATTTAGCAAGTGCAATATCCATTTGGGCTTAAGAGATAAATGGAGTGGTTAGTGTTGTTTCGATTTGAGATATCCACTAATACTTGAAGCCATGACTAGACCAGGCCTTGGCGGATGTCCAGCACAACTAGGGCAAACGTATCTATCACTATACCGTTTGTTGGCAAACACCTGAATAGGTTATGAAGAATTTCTCAACTGAGCGCTAATAGCAAATTGTACAGGAAAATGATGACTAAGGTGATCCTAGAAGAAAAACTATCAAAATATAAGTAACGTAGAAAAAGATCCATAAGATAACTCATTTAGTTTCTACTGTCAAACACGGATATCCATTCTAGGTTTAGGGATATTTTGTTAATCAACTTCAGAATCCATTAGTAGAAGTTGTCTTAGTAACCAACGTCACCCCAGAATAGAACAGTCGTATTTCTAAGTGCAACAATGGAAGTGGATTGACTAGGTCCTTTTGTTTATAAGGTACAAACAGACCTTCAATCTACCTTCCCATGTTATTGCTTATTGGTGCTTATTGGCCATGACCATGACTCACAATTAGATATAATTATCTTCAATTTGTACTGCTACCAATGTTATTCTCTATGGACGTTCTGTACTACTCGCGGTCTACAATTATTTTACCTTAGCAAATTAAACCCTACCTCGTAAAATTACAGCGGAAGTTGATTTACTTGAGATCAGAGTTCTGCGACTTGTTAGATAATGGAGGCTCATCCAACATTTGCGTTACATCTGCGGCCAAATGTTCGACCCAAATAATAACTATGATCTCAATGTAATTGAACCACGTGCACACACATACCATAGCAATGTTTAAAATAAATGGATTTTTTTTCACTAATTGTAAATTTGGCACGGAAGCTAGAGAGGACGGAGGCTGTCAATCCGTTCCTATTATATCTCGAAAACAGGGCGTTTTGGCAAATAACCCCGCGACCAGGAGTCAACGTTCCTCGGACAAGACACGGCACATGTCAACGAAATAAATAGTCGTTTGGAATAGCTATGTCTGAAAAATTAAAACATTTAACGTATACGTTATGTGCGTGTGGGAAATTATGAATATTTAGTCGAAGTATTCTAGGATTGTCATTAATTCTTCAACCAAAACAACTAAATGACGTTCCAGTCCATTTCACGATTTGCTCATTTCAAGAAACTACCTATTAAATTGTTATTTTGCGTAAGAAATCTCGATGCTAGAATGAAACTAATCAGATTATAGCCACCAACGTATATTCTTTTTCTATTACTCAAACGTTAAGAAACGATTGATTAAAGTTACTTGGCTTCATTCGTAGGCGACAAGTCTATCAGTTTTTATGCAACTAAATTTAGCCGCAATAAAAAACAGCACTATGCAGTATTCAGTAGTTACATAATCGTGTCTAGTATTAACATCACGACCGTCGGGGTAATATGTTATGCATGCAACAGTTGCATCGACATTCGGGGCACGCGCGCGCAACGGTCGCGGGCGGATAGTGCATCGCTTCTATGACCTAATTGCGGTTTGATTCCAGTAAATTGAACGATGGGTGCCACGTCAATTATTCATTTCATTTTCGAATTTAGTTTATAGAATCCGAGACTTGAAAATTTGCAATGGGAATACTCTGTCCGCGTTGTAGAAATTTATGAGTGATAAAACATGTTAGTAGGTATATCATCTCATCACATCACATCTTAGTATAACAGTAACTATCATGTTAGTTTCTAACTACCTAGCCAGTAAACAGCATTGCTTATTGTGTCAAAATGTAGGGTACAATATCCAATCATTGGCACTCAACCATCTAATTGGATCCTTATTTGAAAAATCACAACAAACTGTCCAATAGATCTCTTCCTTATCAACGCATATAATTGTGGTATGGAATTTGGATGGAATTGGATAATTCCTACAAATACAAGGAACCATTTTAAAACACACATATTATCATACCTGTATGCCACGGACAAAGTCGTTAAACATTTTACTACATTATCTATTTTATTGTACATTTAATATACGTTTTATGTTTAATAAGATACAAGGTACGTAAAATATGACTTAAAAAAATCACGAAAATAACCAGTTCTCGTCGGAAAGCTCGTAAATACGGTCATAAAACAGCGTCCAGTCCAATTACTAAATTCAGTTGACTTTAATCATGATTAATATCCGTTCGGACTTCGGGACGGCATCAGGACGGATGGTTTTCCTTTATTTGCCGATAAAATATACAGACCCTGAAACAATAACAAGTACATTGAATTGCATGAATTTAAAAGGAATAGAACCAGCGCGTGGTATCATAGATTCCAACATTGTAGTAGGTATCTGTTCGAATACGGACGTCATTTTTATTACACCAAGATTGAAACAAATATAAGAATTTCGGTAGTTAATGGAATGAAATTCAAGATCTTTAATTAATCTCAGTGTAGTAGTGACTTTATTTCCTTTTTATCAAAGGAACTGAATATTTTTGTTATTCAACGAGGATTGAAGTGAATTATTTTCGTTTCGTTTGAAGATTGTTTGGAACAAAATTAAAACTATGCTCAACACAATGTACCAACTTTTTTTGAGGCTTAATGCGTGGGACGTAATCTTACGTGGGTATTTACTGCAGTGGAATTGAAATACAAACAGTCTAATAAAATGTTGATCAAAAAGAACATATAAAATCTCAAAGATGGGATTATATGTCACTGATAAGGTGATCAAAAGGATTTCTATCACACGACAAGTTTACAACAGTTACATTTCAATTTTATGGTTCAACATGGCATTAACGGTCAATTATTAGAGGTTTTTACCCTCTTTTCAGTATTTGTAGACCAAAGTTACTCTTTCTTTTAATATTCTAGACTCGTACATCATACGATTGCGAATTCTTGAAAGTCGTTCTAATGCACAAACGATACAAGCGAAAGTGTAGTTAATGTCCAGTACTGAAAGGCTAAGTTCATGTAACATCAGATAACATTGTCTAGATTGCATTATGTAAGCGTTCGTGGGACTGCAAAGAACGGTAACATGGTTCCTTAGCAGGTCACGGTGGTGCAAATGACATCAGTAGCTGTCAAGTGCGGAGTCAACGAACAGGATTCAGCATTCAGTATGCAATAGATGCACCGTAGCCTTGACTTCCTCCAATAGTTGCATGGCTCACAGCCAGGACCATTCACTGACATACTATGCGTAGTTGGAAAACCCAGTCGTTTACTCTGGATATTGCCATTCTACTGAGAGGTAATTTACTACATAGCATAAAACAAAGCCTCCTCCTTTCTGTCCCTATGCTGGTATTAAAACTTTGCAACAGTTTTTGTGTGGTTTGTTTTAATAGGTAGAGTAATTCAAGAGGTGAAGGTTTTTACAATTAAAAAAGTCGACGGGTTCCAATTTACTTTCTATAAAAAAGGACGAAAACCCATGAAGTTCTTTGTGCATACGAAGTTGCGCGAGTCAGCCAGTAAGTTATAATCGCATGTGAAAGGCATGCACATCGGAAACGTTGTCTTATTATATCTCAAAGTGAAGGACTAGTGCTGCGACCAGTTAAGGCTATGCAGTCGGCGTGTTAACGCGCTATTATCTTTTAATACCATCAGCTTCATTAGTCGCTATATTTTTTTGCGACGGCAGCGAGGCGCGGCCAACTTCGCGAGTCGCCGACACGGGTTTGATAACCTGGAGACCTTGGTCTTAATTGCGCTTACTCGAACCATTCTGTCGAGTCCACTTTTTATGCGCCTGCACATCACTAGTAAAACATGAAAATGAAGACTAGCCGGCCCGTTTTGAAACATGTTTGTAAGGTGCTTTCAAACATCTGAAGAAAAACTTTACCAGATAATGCCAAAGTGCAATTTTAATTGTAATCGTCGCACGGTATTTTGTGTCTCCAAAAGGGGAGCGAAAACGAACATGAATGCGGTTATTTTTTATCCCTAACATTGCCAATTTACACGCACCATGAAAGCTCGTGATTATTTTTAGACTTTATTATTAACTGTGGCTAGTGCGGTTGTAAAGATAATTTTAGTTCAAACGTTTGTAAACTGATTTTAATGTTCATTTTAATTGTTTCAGGTACGAATAGTTTTCCTTACATTCTGCAATCTACAAAACAAGGTATCGTGAAGACGCGTATTACTTTTCGAATTCTTACATCTTTACTAAAAACCACAACAAAAGATTCCATGGCATAGAGCCAAGTTTCAGCAATATTAATCATTCCTCGCTAAATAAAATTCCCCATTTATACAACTGTTTACACAAAATTAACTTGTACCTTACTATTAAATAAAATAATCTAAAAACAAACAGTTGATATATTAAAACAAAAAGAGAATGTGACGAAGAAATAAAATAAAATCGATCCTGAGAATAATCGATTTCAGTGTACGAGATATGGCCAGACAGCTTTTAAACAAGGAAAAAGGTTGGCTTATAAGTAGTTTGCAAGCTTGAAAAAACCTTACACTGATGGCGGTAGAATTAAAATTGGTTGCGATGTCAATAATGAGTTGCCTATTGTATAGTTTAACCTTGAATGGAGCAGTCGATAGATCGATCAATTTCATCTCTAATTTACATTTAATGGAAAACTTTGAAGCAAAAAAATTGCTGGAACAGACCGAGTGCCGGCTATAGCGAAAACGAGGCCTTAACCAATGAAACTTTGCGAAACGTCCTTACAAATCAAGTTTTAACACTCTGTTTATGTTTTGTTACGTAATTTTTTTTTTTTTTGGGTAGTTTGATCAGTTTTCAGTAAACTTTGTCAATTTATAAGCGACTTTTTTCACTGCGTATGTTTTTCTGAATATTGAAAATTGTTCCCGTACTTTTTCGATTTTCTCAAGTTTGTTTGTACTTTTGCTTCTGGAAGTGGTTTCTGTCATTTCGAAGTAATAAGTTGTTTTAAAAACGGAACTAAAGGATTTTTAAAATATTCTTTAACAGTTGAATTCCATGTTATTGTGTATAATTCTGTGATCACATTTTAATGGATATTTTTCTCCTTTTCAAAGCCTGCTCTCCTGTTCTTCATCAAATAGGTAAGATTGTAATGTAGAAATAATTATTAAATTGTAGTTGAAGTTTGTAGACAGTAGTATGTAGTATTTGGTGTATTGTAGAAATGTATGTAGTCAATGTTTCTATCTATTGTTAATTCGCTTTGGACCAGACGGAAAGAAAAACCATTAAACCTTTTTGTTTAAAATGATATTATATTCCGTAAGATATAAAATATATTATTATAATTCATCCCCATTAATAGAATTCAGACGATGTTTCACCCAAAAAACCTCAGTAAAGTTGACTCCAAATATGATTTTATAATCTTTGGTCTATATTCGGCAATGAAGACGAAGTGGCGGGGGTGGGAGGGGGAACAGGAACCAATCGACCGTTTTACTGCACGCACGACTGGCCAACATCACGACAGTACAAACACTTCGCTCTGTACCACAGAATAAAATATATCTTCAAACAAATTAGTTTCACGAACACTTATGGTGCATAAGCAAATATTACGGACTAGATGACCCTCGCAACTTCGTCTGCGTCATAAAGGGGTTCAAACAGTACTCGCAATGCCGTCGAGGTATTATTTTCGCGGCTCGCTGAGTCCCACATATTCATTGCGTTTTATACTCGTAATAACTTCTAAACGAAAAGTCCGATTGGAATAAAACAAAAAGTAACTTAATTCTACATTAATACTCTTGATAACATAATACTTAATTTGGATAAGGGTTAATATAACGATACTCATTTAACGTTAAATTCAATCTCGGAACGAAATATTAAATTTTAAAAACATAAAAGTGGTTATTGTGACTAAACTATGATAGTTAAATATATGCTGTCGCGGACTTTTTTGTTTGTCTCTAAAAGACCTAAAAACCCGTAGTACATCATTTTGTTCTATTGTCAATAGTTTTTGCAGCGTACGCATAAATAGGTTTTCGATTTTTCACCTTTTGTTACATATTCGATATTTTCATGCGGATCCCTATTTTTTTTTTAAATAAAATATAGCCTATAACCTTCCTCGATAAATGGACTTTCCAACAGTGAAAGAATTTTTGAAATCGGACCAGTAGATCCTGAGATTAGCGCGTTCAAACAAACAAACAAACAAACAAACTCTTCAGCTTTATAATATTAGTATAGATTAAAAATGGTTTTAAAAGAGTTCGGGAGCGATTGTCAAATGTTTTAGAAATGTCGTAAAAGTGGTACCTATAGGGTGACCAACCCAATAAAGAGCGAAGTCCAATTAACGACAACTTCAAAATTGTAGTCAATCAATGGCGACTACTTTGTTGAAAAAATTGTTCGAAATTCTAATTTCTACATTCAAAATGTGTGGGAGCTGTCAATAACTAGGCCTGGCGTCGCTTTTGAAACATAAATGAAAATTCTACAAATTATAATATGTGTTACCATGTTCCTGATTATTAAATTAATAATTTAATAACTGATGATTAAATACGATTTTTTTCTACAAGTAATTAATTACGAAAACTTAATTTGAAAATGGACGATGCCATATAGGTGGCGCATCTAGGTAGTTCACCCTACATGAGATTGACTTCTGTGCTAAAGTTTTTTATTCTGTGCCAGTACGGTCCGTGTAAAAAGTATTGACGTTCATTAAAGTTTATGTTTAGTCATGTAGATTCTACGAAGATTTGGGTTCTATTTGTTAATGACGCTTTGATTTTGCGATATTTTCTGAATGTGCTTCTTTATTTAGTAGGTACTACTATACTTAGGTACTTACCGTCTTGACGGTATAGTTTGGAATATTTGGATGTTTTACGGTTTTTTATATTAAGCTACTTTGTTTACTTACTACAAAAAACACATTCTTAGGACTAGAAATCAATTTTACACATTTATAGAACTTTCCAGTTATTCGAAGGTATAATTTTATTAATTTTACAATACAAACTTTCAATTCGATGGAACATAATTATGAAGGTATTAAAATATACTGAAAAATTATATTATATTAATGACACATAATTCATATACAATTGTAGTGTTCATTATAAAATTAAATATAAACTACAAAAATCTAATTGCTGCTTAATAAGCCGACGTACAAGCCGAGTTAAATTCATTCATTAATTTTCTATTTATTAAAAAAACCGGTTAAAGTAGTTACGAGCTGATATAAGCGGAATTTAATGTAAATTAATACAACAACGACTACACAATCTTTAATTATACGAAGTAAAAAATGCTTTAAAACTAGCGATTCTCGATAAAACAGACAAATCGCCATCGCCTACGTATTATCATAGTTTAATAGTCGCTAAACAGAAATAATAAATTATTCATTGTCAACAAGGCGTTTAAGAGATGTCAGTACAATATGTTGAGATAAATCTTTTTTTTTAATTGCATGACGGATTTGGTTAGGTGGCTTTGCACTGTGTATTTCCAAAACATTGGCAGGTCAACGCTCCGGTATAACACGTGATTCTGTGACGCGAAGCAATGCTCGCCGGCAACCATGGCTGCCATAACTCAGCTATCTAATCTGACGATCGCGTCGTCACCTCGCCGATTTGTACGTTATACATCGATTTACGCACCGAAACAGACAGCGGTGTAATCAAATTAAACACGCAATGTATTTTTAACAAACGGAGTTGACGGTGCGGTGGACGGACTGATAATGAATATTGTATCAACATTAACATGACCATTGGAGGCAGATAACTCGGACGTTGCTATTTAGGTCGTCGTTCTATTTTGACTGTGTTTTGGAGGACACAAGATATACCTTCATTACGTGAAGTGTGTTGTCTAATAGATAAGTAATTACTCCGTCTGAGAATACTTGTAGAGGACGACTAATTTTATTTTAATGTTTGAGCTTTATGTAGCGTGGGCTGATTTGGCAAATATCATTCCAAAAATAAGAAAATATGTTTTTTTTTTTAGTTTAGGAGTTTTCGTTTCTCTCGTAGTTCTTTAGATTGGTTGCAAGAAGACATTGTTTTGAGTCATCATGAGAATTAAAAATTGATCACCTTATTTATAGCAAAAAAATATGAAGTCATAGTTCAAGCAGGGCCTAGGCTAAATTAGATCTGTGTAAAGGCAGTGTCTACCCAACATTTTTTATTCACAAAAATAGTACCTGAATTTTTTTAGTGAAAAAAAAAAATAAGTTAGTGTATTTCTCCATCACATAAATACGATTATACCTACATCCTATCAAACATTCTAACTAGGTTATGTTTATCTGGCTATTAAGGGCGCCTAAAATAGGTCTAGGTTTGCAGTGTTATTGAACGCAGGTTGATAATGTACAGGTATAACAAGATTAGATACAACTTGTTGTTGTCTAAATGGAGTAGATAGCTTTGGCCTTCTTATGAGTATGATTGACGATTGTATTATTTTATTATAAGTAGAATGTTGGGTACTAGAATTACCACATTTGTGAGCCAAGTACGTACTTAGTTTTTTTTTATTTACTGCAGTGTAAGAATAATCTCTATAGAGTCATAATAATGCAATAACAGTACACTCATGTCTATAAAATGTCGCGCAGTATCAGCTCAATACCAAATGGAATTCGAGAATTTGTATAGTTCGCACCCAACTTTCCCAAGTTCAAAAATTACATAACTAATGAAGTTGTTTTGATAGAACTAGTCTTCATAAATCGAGGGTGTTTTATCGGCGCGCTACATTCTGTCGCCGGCGACTTGACTTTCTGTGCCACGGTTGCGGGTGCAGACCGGCGGGGGGGGCGAGGCAGGGGCGCGCGGTGCTCGTGACGTCACGCACGACCGTGGCAGTGAGTAGTGAGAGCGGCCGCGTCGCTTGTTCGCTCGCTCTATGTACTCCGTTGACGGCGGTCGCGTGTGCGGTACGTCCATTTTCACGGCTCAAACGAGCACGGTAAACTTCGTCTTCTCTACATCATCGGCCGAACTCGTGGGATTCGCGTGCTCCTCTCACCTGTTGAACGAGTTGTGTTGTGATCCAAAAACATATCGTAACTGATATCAAACTTCGGAACCGATTAGTGTATGAGAGTTAAGAACGTGGATATCGTTTCGTTTACTTTGGACGACGGACGCGCTGACGAGTGGTGTATGTCCGTCGAGACGCGTTTAGATAGTTTAGTGCGAGGAAAAAGTGAAGTGAAAGCCTACGACGGAGGATGTCCCTCGGTACTCACGGATGCTGGAGCGTATGACGCGCTCTTCGACATGAGACGCCGCTGGTCTAATAACGGAGGCTTCCCGCTGCGAATGCTGGAGGAGAGCTCCTCGGAAGTCACTTCGTCTTCGGCACTGGGTTTCCCTCCGGCCATGGTTATGTCGCCGGAATCGTTGGCGTCGCCAGAATACGGCGCCCTCGAGCTATGGAGCTACGATGAGGGCATTACCTACAACACGGGGCCATCTTTGCTGAGTGCATGTAACATGCAGCAGCAGCAGCCCCAGCCACAGCAACCACATCCCGCGACACAGCCGCTGCCCTCAATGCCATTACCGATGCCCCCCACGACACCGAAATCAGAAAATGAATCAATGTCTTCAGGTTTGATTTTATTTTTCTTTACATGTAATCGCTTGATATGAATGTGTGCGTGTTTTATCGGTATATAAAGCTATGTTTGCACAGTTTACATAGACAATTTTGGCGGTAAGAGCAGCGTGCGAACAAGTCGGCGCTGTCATCGACCTTTGGCCCGGATACCTTGACCGGGCGCTCCGAGCCAATGTCTCCTTGCCCTTACATTCACAATTATTGTTTTGTTTACCCTCTAACGCTAGGTTTTGCGACATACAATTGAATGTCATTGAGCTAATACATAATAGGGACATGTACGTATTTACTTAACTAAGTAACTTACTTATCTCTATAAAGGTACGTTTTTACAATGAGATTTTAAATAAGAATCATACTTGAGAACCACTTTTAATTCTTTACAACTTTTACAAAACATAATTCAATTAAATAAAATGATCTCAGAATATTCAAAGATAGATACGTTAAGAAACTATTGGAACTGTTTAAAACTAAAAATAATCAATACATAATGAATAAACATGCAACGTTATGAAGCTAAGAATGAAATAATAAATATTGAACTATGCATTGCGTTCTATTACACCATAAAATATATTCCATTGAGAATAATGACTAATGGTATTTGTCGTGGGCGCGTATGCATTTATGGAATAAGCCCTCGCTTTAAAATAAATGATTCCATCATAATAATAGAAAACCATAGACCATGCTTTGAAAAAAACATTCCATAAACATTTTAGATTACTCGATCAAACTAATATTGCACAACAGATCCTAGAACTACGAATTTATTTAAATACATTATAAAAACAATTGCAACATTTGCAACCTATCTATAATTTATTTCATATCACCTACGTGTAGTCTAACACCTTTACCTATGTCTGATTGCGACGTGGGAGGACTAAGGTATGACTAATGTCTTTTTATCACAGTACTACAAGGTCAGGACGGAAAATTTTGCTGTTCAATGGTAAAATAATTAAAATAAACCAGCTTAGTACGCAATCGATATACTTCATTAATTCCTCGAAATTTAATTCAACTACAGTCAGTCGTGTAAATAGTACAGGCTTCTAGCTCGAACTTTAGCCAATATTGACTGAAATTAAAACAATAGCTTTAAACAAAGTTCAATAATCTATCAACGAATGTCGAAGGGGCGATAGTTACAATACGTAAGGCGATATATCAGACGCACCCTCCACTTAAACACTCACCCAAGTCTATTTTTATATTATTTTCGTGGTGCATATTCCTCTAAGTGCCACTAGAATATTTTTTGGAATATTGCACATGACTACAAACTATTAATTGGTTTTAATGTTGCTATGCCAATTATCACTTTCATTTTCAACAATCTCTTTTAATCTTCAGAATTTTAAATTCAAAATATTTAAATTAGTAGTAGTATTACGCAGTACAGTATTAAATATTATTGATTAGTATTAGCAGTAAAATATATCGTTAACTCACAGCAAATTATTTGAATTTGCCAAGTAAAGTATCATTTTAAAAGTGAGCTGGATGCATCGGGGTCCGCCGGAGAAACACGGCGCCGGTCTGACCGGTTTCAAACCACTTCTGATGGTAAACGCGTCGCTTGACAAGCCGTGTACACATGAGATATATCGAGAACGCTCAACACGCAACACTAAAAGTAATTAGAATTGTGATTTTTTTAATTTAATATTTCCACCCACTAGCATTAGACTCGAGAGCCAAAAATATCGCTTAAATCCTTAGCTCACGTTCTTTTTATGTTCATACGCGATGTTCTTTTATTTGTAGCTCTTAATACCATCTTTATAGCAACAAAGTCTTTTCAAAGTCAGCTTTCAATGTGCGATGAAACGATTAATAAAATATCATGTACACAATGATTAATACAAGTATAGAGCTCGCTAATTGCCGATAGCCCATTGTCCACCATATAGGTATCGTTATTATGCTTTCTAAAATTGATTTATACGCGTCAAGATTTTCTTATCCTCGCGTTTGGAGTTGGTCTTTGTTGTGCCTTTAAGTGCACTTGCTAAATGTGGTAATTCGCGGAGGCTACTTAGTCACTTCGCACACATGAGTAAGAGCGAGATATTCTAACTTTTTTCTTTATTTATCTAGTAACAAAGGTTGACTTAAAAGTTGATGTGAAAACGACTGGAACAGTCTTCAGTAGCAATATTTTTTATAGAGAGGCACATGTTTTCTATTATGATTTTCTTTAGGAAATATAGACCATACCTACTCCCTAACATTAATGTTTTTTACAAAGGCAACCGGGTATACTAAAAATACATCAGCAGTCTTTCAGGCTTAAGTGATGTTAAAGCTAAGAGCTCCTCGGTTCGTTTGTAATAAATATACTCGCTTTGTACCTACGCTAGAAAAAAAATCGTATGTCCTTTGAATGTTCTTTGCATTACACACAGTTCGCTATTTTTGGTACATCAGGGTCTTTTCCGAGTTCGGTTGAGTTCAATGCCAAACATCTTATTGACGTAGATGGGTGGGTGAGCTCAGTCTGGAATCTGCAAAGGTTTCCTGGAGAGCAAAGGTTATCCATTAAAAGTCGAAATTGGTAAAAGAACTTCGCGAAAGAATAAGGCCAGTGTCTTTCTGTTTTTATGTGCCATGAATTAGTAATGGAAAAATATTTTATGAATTCTAATTTATATTCTTTCTAGCCCGCATAACATAAACTAGTTACTAGCCAGCCAGTTTTATTGACGCGTTTGATGTAATCGAGGTAAATTAGCCGAAATGCGGGCTAGTTTTTATAAGGGGATGTTGGGCCTGGTACGTTCATGTCAAATTTCAATAGACGACAAACGAAATAGGTTGATTAGTGATTATATCCAGCCTTAATACTAGCCTAAATTAAGAGTAATCCATCAGAAACTAAACTAGAGATGGTAATCGTAGTTTAGAAGTCAACGACATGCTATTTTTTATTATAACTTTTACGAAATAGAACAAACTACCATGAAACTACTAGTTTACTTATCGTGACTAACATTATACGAATTTGAAAGTATAAACAGAAGACAATGTATTGAAAACCTTCAAAAATGATAATGACCATTTCCTTGATTAACTTTTATATAATTCTATTGAAATTTTTATTTGCACAGAAATCGTTTGAGTCATTGCTATTTGTAAGATCTATACAATAACTCCATTAGCCACCATTATATTTTTGTACATTTTCCACCCACAGATGCCTTAAATAATACTTTTTACGTAATTAAAATTGATGGACTCATCTTTGTAGCGAGTAGGTACATATTTGTGTTACATAAGTATTTGAAAAGAGTTCTGATTAGTACTAACAAGATTAGATCCCAAGAGGGAAATGATAGCAATCGTCATAGACAAGATGACATCGTGTTATGACTATTATGAAACAGATGGAGGGCGCAATTTGGTCCTCTTGAGGCCCCACCTGAGGTGAATGTATCATTGCGTCCGCGTGGGGGCGCCAAGGTCATTACCGTTTTTTGACACCTCGAATATAAATAATAGCGAACCAGCCATCCATCGAACATCGTGTTTATGTCGCTGTTATTGCGCTAAATCATCCTTATTACAAAACGTCGGATTGTATTTAGTTCCTTATCTTGTTACATTTTACATTCATTTTCGTCTACAACATTAATATGTTGTGGCTCTTATCGTTCAACGTACGGAACATATTATAAATAAATAACGATAAAGCTAATTTTTTAAATGCTCTGTGGTGTGTCGCTAATTGTTTCACGCCAGTGGCCCTGTTCTCAGCCGGAAATCATTTGTTTCATGTTTTGAATAATCGTTTGTTTATTTCGTGACTAAAGGGTACGGACCTCTCACGAGGCCTTGTGATTCTCGATTAAGAACGTTAAATAATTTTGAGCGATATAATTCGATAAGTAATCATAATTGGTCAGAAGGCACGCTTGAATGATTATAATTTAAATAATAAAGCTTTTGATGTTAAATATTTAGATTTCGTCAATCGCTTCTTGATTCAAGGAAGGAAAAAACTAGTTTAATAGTTGAACCTCAAAATGTATTTAAATATTTTAGTTTGAAAGAATAATTTAATACAACTTTTTTGTCATGACATGTAGCCGCATTAAATTAGAAACTTTAAAATGTAATAGAAATCTTTATTAATGGATCATAGCACATACGGTTTTGAATGTGGTATGAAATGCGATACTGCTCCATGTCCGTACCATATTTGATTGATGATTCCTTAATCATGCAGGTCGGTGAACTCGCCGAATCTCAAGATAGCTTATGACTTCATCTGCTTGAAATACGTTAAATTATATAATAAACATATTGCTACCAATTATTTTGTTCGTTCATTTTTTAATTTGCTGGTGTTTACAAATCGGATCAGTATTGCGATTATTAACCGCGTGCCTCTAAGCCGGTTGTCGTGTTAGAATAATAAGATCGCACGGTCGACAGCTGCCATGGTAATATACGCGAGGGTCAATTTTTACATTGATAAAATGTATTAGAATTAGCAACCCTTCAGTTCAGTCTAATAGTATCGGGCCCCGGGCACAATTCTTTTGTAACATTTTCTATGTTAAAGCGTCATTTGTTGACTAATGGAGTTAGTAAAAATTCAAATACATTAAGTTTTTCAGCGACATGAGATTTTAAAAGTTCAACGACACGGTTGTTGTCTTACGTAAAAAGTCATCACGTCATAGTGTGCGAACTTACGTGTTATTTCCTAAGACTATTTAACAGTAAAAATTTATGAACGGAAAATGATGTATTTTTTTAAGTTTATAAATAAAAATACACTTATCACTTTCTTAAAACATCCTTGGTTTCGAGTTTCGTTAACGAGCTCAAGAAAGCAATTTTTATCAGTTACTCAGCGCCCTGATGTCATAGATTGATAACCGGGAACTTACGTAATTATAATAACACTTTCAAAATAGTTTTGCTTCGTATTCGTAAATAACTTTTCTCTATGAATGTTCTGCGGTAACTAAGTATAAAGTTTTATTATAAGAGCGATGATAAAACGAAAAATGTTGACGATATAAATGATATGTAAGATATTATTTCATTGTGAAAATAAACACGGTAAACAAACGTGTTGGTAACGTAATAAAATGACCCTGAACGTTTGATATCATAAGATTCATAAGTATTCAAGTGTGAACTATTTGTACTAAGTTTACAGACAATTTGCTTAAAATATTTTTTTTACTTTGTTATTTTTAGGTTATATTAAAAAATATATGTTTATACGTCATTAATTTGTTAATATTGGGGTGCATGAGCCTGTCAAGGTAGTATTATTTTTTAGATAAACGGAATAATTCGGATGTGTGACATTTTTAGCTGTTCGAAAACAATTGCCGGTCGTGTAGATTCAAACCAAAAAAGAAATATTAGTTTTATGAATTAGATTAAGAAGGTGTCGAGTCTAGGAAGGTCTAGGGCGGATGTTCGGTCGAGTGCCCGTCACACCCGGCTGCGTCTGCGCTGCTATCGCGATCCTACTTACTCTTATTATATCTAACCTACCTTCAACATATTTTAGATCACGTTTCTCTGAAGTTTATAACAAACATACTTTTCTCTGGAACTGATAAATGTATTTATTTAAATAAACATTCCGGAATGGATGTTTGAAATGTAAATAGTTTTCTTTTACGTCATTCTTCCATTTTTAGTTTATACTACGTCGTATTCAAGCATGTACAACTTGCTACCTTGGGATCTGCGTCCAAATATGAACATTTGAAAAAAATTTTGAGGCCTCTCCGTACGTGTTAAACCCCACCGATTATTATAATAACGAGGCAATATCTATTGACAAGATTATTGAAGCTAATGAACAAGTCATTATTTTTTGTATCACAAAATATCTTTTGAATACATCAATACGTTGTGTCACGCGAAAACAAAGGCTACTATAGAACCAGTTCCGACCCGGAACTGAAAGAACGTTGATCCAAATCAGAATGAATCGGAGTCATAACGGACTCAGTACAAATATCTGTTAAACCAGCATCACAGAACACAGAAGGCAATCTACTTACAAATCGTGGATGACGACGAATACATAAACATCTCGTATGGATACAAAATTTCAAAACGCTACAGTAGTGAGTGTCATTACAGTCACTAGCAAAAGTTTTTCTGAACTAAATCAGTAATTGAGGGATACTAGCCCGGGCACCGGGGTTTCCCCAAGGCCCATCCGTGTCCCCCTGCGAGGGTCACGACGACCCCCATGGCTGGCTGGCTTGAGGGATAGTGCTAGTACTTCTGTATCGTAATAATTCTGTGGTATCATTGTGCAAACTTCGTATTATACTTATTCGCGTATCTCAAGCATTGTCAATCAAGTGTTCCTTTATTACAGTGATCTTTATTAATACGTCGTTCTTTCCGTGTACAGTGTACGGGTTAAACCTGTTCTTTAAGATCGTATTGAAAATAAATAACTACTTTGAATACAGAGTTGGGATGGTTTGTTCGAAGATATTTTATTCTTCTTGACTTTAGACAGAAAAAACTAATTGATGTGATTGCTACTTTAATTACTTTTTTAGTATTTCAAGATCGATAAGGCATAACAGTCAAAAAAAAAACGAAAATCTAGCTATGTTTGTATGTCAAATAATATAATAATGAATATGTAATTAGTATGTAATGAATATGTAATTATGTAGTAGGACCGGTCGATGTGGCGAGTTTTGGGGGAGGCCTATGTCCAGCAGTGGACGTCTATAGGCTGATGATGATGATGATGTAGAATATGTAATTTTACAAGAATTAAACTCGTTCTTGTTCATTCAAACCAAAACACACGTTCAAAAAATAAATAGATGTAACGTTGCCTTTAAAATGTTTTTAAAAATAGTACACAGGTATGTAACATACTACGCTGTTAATTTAATTTAAATGTACGCTACGATTTTGTTCGTCTAAAGTGGAACTTGAAACAAGGTACGTGACTTTGAACTTTAATTGTTCATTTGTTATCGTAATATCTTAGATTTCGCGTACACTCCGCAACTACTATTTTGTACATGTAGGTATTATGAACACAATTTATAGTGACTCGTAAATTCTAATAATAATCAACAGCCAAACTTTGACGATCATTGAAGAGATAGTCTTCAATTTTATATTAATAAGATCCATTTTTAACCAATCTGATATTATTTCTTCATATGAAGAAAATAATCCGGTAATTGATATATTGAAATTACAGTTAATATAGACAGTATGTTCATCACGAAAACATGTCGTTGACCTCGCGTTACATAAATTAATAATTATTAAAAACAGACGCTTAAATAACTTCGTAATTATTCGTCAAATTTAAATGAAATAAAGTGATCTTTTACCATCTTGTTAAAATGTTTTTTTCATAACATACGAATTTTAAAATGGCTATTAATTAAATCATAATTAATTTGTTGATACGTGGGAAGATAACGGTGATTAAAACGTTCTCACAGTTTATAAAGTCTCTTTAACCTCAACTAAACGAGCCGAACTGAACAAGTTTCCGTATTAGAATTTGTAACAAAAATTGTAAGTTTGACTTTATTTTTAATCGTTTACAAAAGTGCTTGTGTTTTTGCTTGTTTAGTTAGTTATAACTGGTTAAAACTGATAGAGTTAATTGATTTTTGAACTCATTCATGTGCGTAGAAAGACACATGTTTTAAGTATGTGTTAATGTTTTAAAAGGAAAACTATAACTTTTCAAATAGTTTTTACAATTTCTTTCTACGCTTTAGTACTAAAATCTCAACACATAAATTTTAATGAGTACAAAAATATTTCTGTGTATTATTTTAAAGTAAAACGTTTTTTGTTTTCCTCTGTAATTGACACGCGTATCTCAACAACCGCCTCGTCTTACATCGGAAAACAAACTCCTACACTCGTACTGGTTCTAATGAACCAAACAAACATCAAAAGAGCTGCAAAAATGTTCACATGAAAAGTACTTATGAGATTCCACGTTTATTAAGGATACTGAATTGTTCAAGCAATAAAAAATAAAATTTTAGTATTCAGAAAATATTTCGCATTGAGCAGTTGGCAAAAGATGCAAGAAAAATTTTAGATAACGTTAGCTATTTTCTTTGTGCATCGCTCAGTTTAAATCAACATGAAATGAACTTTGCCTACGCTTTATAATCTAGTCTCGGCCTTGGAATGCATAATCATTGCGTTTTCCACATCTTATCGTGTGTTGAACCTACTCATTTCCGTGCACTGGCACTTCGTTATAAAGGTCTACGAATGCATTCCAAACAGGCATTCCATTTTAGGCGAATGAGACTCTTAAAATAGCGTTTGAGAATGTACGTCTTGATACAAGGCAGTCGCCTCAAGGTCGACAAAGTCATTGTACGAGAGCGCACCCGACGCAATATTTTGCACACATACTTACACTGTACATGTGTGTCCGCGTAGTTAGCTTATTGAAGTAATCTTATCATATAGGTCACCTTACTTTGTTGATAGTACTATGCAGTCAATTGCTGTAAGTTTTTCGAACTTTTAATAAAAATACAATGTTGATTATTTTAATTTAAAATCACGTTGTTTCAGGTTTAGTAATTTTGCAGAAGTATTGAGTTGTTCTAGAAATCATTTTATTAATAGATTTGCAAGCTACAAACAACGGAACAGGTTCTGGATTCACGATATTAAATGTCAAGTATTATTGTTTGTTTGGCTTTAAATTATAATTTAAACTCAGCAAAATAGCTTGTCGTCGGTATAGTGATTAATGTACCTACAACAATCGTTTCAATTCATGCAAGTCTTGCTAAACGATTGATATAAATGTAACGAAGCTTGCGCTTGTTATTTCAGTCTGTCCTCGTTTATTTACAAGTGCTTCGGACTCACGGTCACGGAACACAAATTATACCTTCAGCGCTCCGAGAAGACGTTTACGATCACAATATAGCTATTCTATCGACAATATCATAGTTTGTTTTCATTTTAACCAACGCGCTGTCGAACAAAGTTTTATTGCATTTTAAAATACAACATCCAACAATTTTAGCTAAAATGTTTCATGCATTACTTAGAAATGTATCGTTTAATTACACTGTCATTATGACTCGTGATGTCAATTTAACGTCATCACCAATTATCACATCAACGTCACATGTTTGGCGAACTAAAATAAGTCGAGTCGTCATCAAAGAATTCAAGTTTTTCCATTCGTTAGGCGAATATTCGTGTTCGAAGTTTAAAATAGTTGGACGCGACGGCGGAACATGATTTCATCAATGGTGAGTCTCGCTCGAGGCTGAGCGTCTGCGTCGCGGCCACGTTGTGCAGCACAAGCGATTGACGCAAGCGATCGTCAGTTGTTTACAGTACAACCGCTCAGGTTATTTACATCGGGGTCACAGACACGCTGAAGGAGACCTGGGTTCAATCGATATAATTATCTTAGTTGAAACTAGCATGCTATACCACCGGTGATTGGTGTTCTCGTAATGTGACAATGACCTGTTTCGTTCGTACTGGGTCGTTTATGCAACATATTGGCAAGCACGCTATAAGTGGGTTATTCTAGCGCGGACGCAGAATATAGTGATGTTGGGTAAGGCCATCTTGCTGTTGCGACGCAAGACGACCGATGTTTCACGTTTGATTACCCAAGTGTTTCATTTTTCTTTTGTCGAGTGTGTCGAATCGTTATCGTCGCAACGCTGTTGTTATCTAGGTTACAGGTGGATGTGAGCTTTGATAATGGTAGTCTATCAGCGTCACGCTCACAGAGGTCAACGATCTTGGTTCCCACGTGGAATGTTACGTAACCTCCCCAAAATAGTAGCTATCTTTGTCACTAGGTCGATTACATCGGTAATCTAGCGAACTTTCATTTCGTTTTGGAAAATTAATACTTCAAACGAACCGTCTTTTGCCTTATAAACAAAATTTAGCGTTATCTGTGCTCGAGTAATCTTGATCGGCAAAGATATCTAAATCTTAAATTGTATTTTACACAATTGATTCGTGCTTTAGTCGTCACGTTATTTTCTTGCAACGAATTGCATTGAATCTATGATGAAACATCACAGAAAGCATTTATTGATTAACTCTGAATCAATTTAAAATAAAAATTACTTCAGTCGTTACTTTTGCATGGAAACTCATCATTATTTTTTATAAAGAAAAGGTGTAAAAACTAAAACAAATGGAAGATGGTCGACAGCGCATCTAAATATATAAAGTGCGGCCATAAACAGTCTGAGCCTGGAAACCGGTCCAGCCGGCCAGAGGAATGTTTGTTACTAACTATTGTGGCTATCACTCCACACGAGAGCGATTGCAAATGCTCTAACAATGTATTTTATTCTCGTAGGAACAATAATAAAACCGTCAAAGCTGTGCAATTGCAACAGGAGCTTGTTAAGTCCTAAGCTACGACTCGAAGTTGCTACGGTAACTAGGAAACGACATCCGCATCCACAGTTACAATTTTAGCTATCAAGCTCATTATAATGATATAAGTATAATATATATTGTGTACAAGTATAATCGATAAAATATGTGACACTTTTCTAAGAAAACAGAGGGAAATTTATCAACTCATTGAACGAAGTAACAATAAATGATATTAAAAAGTTTCAACCAAAGTGGCTTACGGCATCTTGTAACAAGAAAAATTGAATTTAGCTATCTTTCATTGGATTTGTTCATTTCAAGATTTTCTCTCAGAACCAAATTAAGTTCGTGCCTTCCTTGATAGAATTCTAATCGAAACGAAACAGTACGAGTGTAGCAAAATATTCTTTTGCACGTCCCTGTTACAACCTGTACGGAATATCATTCATGAGGTTATTAGCCAACGCCTCAAGTTCTTCATACGCTGAATGTATGAGGAAAGTTTGTATAATATGTACGCAACGTCATTGCGGGGTTATCAATCAAAGTGCCAACAACGATTGTTGTTACCCTGCCGCATAAAAGTGTACACGTACCCCTGTATACTTTCATCGAAATCCACATGCTTTGAAAAAGGAATTAGTTTAACCAAGTTCGGTTTCTTCGAAATAATAATACTAAACTTTTTATAGAAGTCTATCGTGTTATGAGGATCTCGCGAAGAGGCCCGACGGCCTTCCAACAAGCGTGGGTGGAGCCCATGACACAGATCACGAGATGCGCCATAATTAAAGACTACTTTTCTGCTTTATAATTTTCAATCTGCAACATGAATGCTCTTTGAAACATTGTTAATGTAACGTCATTGCTGTAATAATACATCCAAGGTACATGTAATATAGGGAGGTCGAGATGTCGCCAACACAAACATCAATTTATATTCCTTTTATTAAAGCAACCTTCTATGAACTCTTTCATATTTATGAACGTAACGTATGAGATTGGTCTGTAAAATTGTCTTTGAGTAACACCTAAGTAAGCATTTATTTCGCTCTGGCGACTGTGACTTGGGACTACATACTAGTTTTATTTTTTCCGTTCGGTTCGGATGTTGTACGAGTTTTTGCTCGTTACCCAGATCTGGTCACGATGCAGAGGCCCTAATGGTAAAACTGCTTTAACATACAATAAGTATGTTTTAATAACGTAATAATGTACCAGTATTATTTGCGATTACTATTGTTTCAAAGTAATTTGTAAATTAGACTTTATTTAAAACTGTTATTAAAAGCAAATCAATGATGAACACGTAAACCACTACAGTTTCGCTTGGGTTAAGTTGACCGTCTCTGTATATGTACTTAATTCGAGATTGATCTACCTGTATGGCATCTACATGTGTTACAGGAACAAAATACCAAATATGAGCAGTACCGTGATTGACATAATCACGTCGATTTCGTGGCGTCAAATGAGTCGAAAACAAAGGCGTTCTTTGTCGGCCGATAAGCGTCCGTCGTGAGCTTATCTCGACTGATACACGGTCGACGACCTCGACCATCCCAAACAATCATTTTTACGTACAGAATATTTACATAATGTACTCGGGCATTCTAGAGCCATACATAGTTTTGTAATATTTAAATAGACAATAATTGATGTCCTTAATGATTAGTATATTTATTAGTATTAACAAGTAAACAGTAGTAACAATGTCGTAGGTCTGATTTATTTCGCAACGTTACTCACTGTTATGTTTAAACGACATCCAGTCTTGACCTAGTTTACCGTTTTCAGTTTTCCTTATGTTCATGTTTAACTCGAATACGCAGAAATACAATGTTAATGACCTGAATACGATTAAGATTGCAGTTTGTCTGTAAACAAAGGGTTTTAATTAACAAAACAAGTAATTAAATTTATTTGTTTTTATATTTGACACATAAATACTTAATTATATAATCCTAACTGAAGCATTGAATTGTTATTCATGATTCTTAAAGATCTTTACAATTTATGAGCATTCCAAGGGTAGCAATATCTCCAATAACTTTGGACTACTTTGGATTAAACTCTGTGAACGTCTACTCTGCCCATCTGCTTTGATTTACTATTAAAGAAAACACTTAAAAATATACACAAAAATTAATTAACCATCAACAATTTAATTAATTTAATAATAAGTCGTTGACCTGATTGATTGGCAGAATAATTAGTTTTCAGTGAAGCGACACCTGACGTCATCGCGTAGGTACCTTGGCCCAGTTTCACGTTTTCACAAAATGAGGTTAAACAATAAGTTTTTATGGTCGCGTGTCGTGGTGTCAGGTGTGCAATCTGGTCAATGGTGTCAGCTCTGAGCTGATTCGAGGTCGAACCGAGCGGGACAAGGGCAACTGATAACGAGTACAATACAGATGGGTTTGAATTATAGCAAATAATATAACGTTTTGTATCTGTGTTCGATGTGAAAATGAAACGGAATGAAAATAAATCTTTGAAGGTAAAGACACTGTGAAGTTCATGTTCTAGCGATAAAAGAAAACAAAATTAAGATTTTGAAGTAATTCACATTATTACGTTTATTAATTCAGCAGGTTAATATGGCTCTCGAAAGAGATCATTGACATGTCATTGTTCGTATCGTTACATTTGTTCAGCTTTAAAAAATAGTTTGGAAAAAAAATATGAGTAAAATCTTACAAGTTACGTAAACTTCTAAAACCGTATGTATATTTGTATACTAAAAGCAACCGACGAATGCCTGCATCTACAATTCTTATCTAACAAACTATTTGTAACATAAACGTTTCTTAATCCCGTTTAGGAAAAGAAACCACACAGCATTTATTCTAATTATATCTCCCTCCCTTTTCTATTTACCCATTGCCATGTTTACTCAAAAAGGCGCGCCGAAGCGTGGGTGCGTGTTCAACTAAATTGGGGAGTAGACAGAGATAGCAAACCTAGTTATATTCGTATCTCAACGTGCAAGAAAGAGAGCAACTAATTCTGTCAATAAACAGACGGACGTATCTGCTGGGGAGCCCTATCCATATCGTACATCTAATACCATGAGTGTTGCCTACGTGCTAACTGATCGCCACTTTCTAATTTACGTGTCCGTTCAAATTATATCACAAATCAAAGCTTCCTTTTGCCTAGAAAACGACACCTCCAAATCGTTCTTATCATGGGCAAATAATCTACGAAAGTTTAATTAAATAAAACCACATGAAAATGATACTCGACGAGATGTTAAAACATGTTTTAGGAGTATTTATAATCATTAGCAACTCCCCACTAAAGATATCCGAAATTTTGTATAATTTTCATAAATTCAAATTGACAAATTAGTGCTAATTCTGTGCGGACAGGTTTACGTTCTGATCATTTGTAAGCTAATTTTAAAAGACAGTCGTAAAAGCTTTTCCAACATAAACATAATTTCGTTAAATAAATGTGGAATATTAATTAACACTACAGGAAAATACCCGTGATGTGTTCAAAATTAAATCAAAAGACGTAAATAATGTAAGATGTAATGCTTGAAACTGCAAGTGAAAAAGAGATCAATCATTCGTTAACAACACAGCATCTCACGACAAACTTATAGTCATTTTCAACAGCTGTAAATCGTTATCCAGGGAAGCGAAGTTGTTCAGTAACACAGCCGGATGGCGTGCACTGCGCTCCGGACGCGCATCCCGACGGATGTAAACACTTCCACGTGCGTCCGTTCCCGCTGAAGATCTCTCGCCACCGCCCTCCTCGTCCTGAACAATGCCGTTCCATTCATGAAACAAACTTGAAGGCGCCATAAACTTCCACTTGTCTGTCGCTTTAAATTACCAAGACCTGTTTAGTCTAGTACAGATAAATCTGTTTCATTGCACAGGAAGATCGACAGCTGTCCGAAGAGTTATTAATTTTCACTAGTTCGTATGAAACGGTTTCCATTGGCGTGCGTGGTGACGTGAAAATGCGATTTTCACCACGTTGCGATTTCTATTTCAATCCGATTTTCCCGGCGCGTGGAGAAACCGATCGCTCTAGTTGCGCTGACTTCGGCCCACATCTCTTGCTAGAAAGTATCGTAGAAAGTAACATCGCGGGACCGGCCGACGATGCATCGATCACGTGTATGTTTTTATAAATTTTCATTAGGCAGCTGCTGGACTGGAAAACAATTAATACGCTGCTGTAATTGCTACTAATGTGATAATTGATCTGTGCTAGCAGATGTGTGCCGCAAGTAAGAATAGTAGACAACTTTAATGCATTTTGTATTGATTTCGATTTTAGTATTCGATAAGGAAACAATTAAATGAAATGCGGCAGTGATAATTTGTATAGTATGCAATCTGTTCTGACAAAAAACACGATCCAGAGCACAACCGCATACTAACAGAGGCCTCAATAGTGATGTCACAACACATAGAGCGTACTTTCGCCGCACCCGAATTTCAATTACGTGTACGATGTAGGCTTGTGCAATACCTACTTTTGGGCAACTTTCACTAGGCGCTTACGCGGCACGCCTGCGAAATCATTGCGTTATCTGTCTTGTGAGGTCAGTGAAAGTTTCGCATTGTTTTATAACTACAATCTCTACAAGTACTTCAATCACATTGTAGTCTTAATCGTCCCCTAATAGTTACAATTTCGCCAACATGTGCGATCGGAAATACTCTACCCATAAGAAAGTACGTTACAAGAATTCAACTATTCATAGAAAATAGAGGCGGCGTGAGAGGAAAAACGGGTTATTATTAGTTAGTTGAGAATCGCGAGTATGCCGCGAGCTCTGATGCTATCATAAATAATGTGGCTGCGCGGTGCGCGGTGGCGGTGGTGCGGGGGAAGCGGGCAGACTCAAGAGTCAAGGCCGCACGCTGCCCCCGGTCGACGTTCGCGCCCCACTTGTCGCTCTCGTGGTACCTCTCACTCGCGCCGCCGACTAGCCGCGAAGATCGCCGACGCGGCACGAACTAGACCTTCCTTCCTATGCCGCGATGCGCGAGCGCACACCCTGAACAGCTGAGACGTAATAACATAACACACTGACTCGGTCATCCGTGCATTCAACTCTTGATTAGCTTTCTTTTTCACGGACAACTATTTAGTATTCATACTATCATATGCATTGATATTAACGATGAAACATTGCTATTGGAAAACACGCTAGTGTTTATAAAACTAGAATTAATATACAACTTGCCATAGCTTAACTAATCGATTTGGTCTGTGCATTAGTCACAATTTCAGACGTCATGAAAAGTTCATAAATTTTATTTCACACATATGCATTTTGAAATTGGATTACCGGCCGTTATTCTTCATCAAATGTAATGATTCACTCTCCATACAATTTGTGTTGACCTCTGACAAAAACACAAAATTTCATTAAATCATGCGATTTGCCAAGTATTATAACAAATGCCCATTGTTAACCTCTGACGGAATATAGGCAACTCATATTAATTTTAACTAATTCATTGCATTCACAGGCGTTTAATAACAGTCGACGAACACAAATAGCTTTTTGATAAAATGTCGCACTTGACCTCTTTATAAAGACAGTATTATCGTATTTATAGGTATGCATACCACTCGATTATAGCTATCAGTTAGAAACGTACGTGCTACGAGTATAAAAAATTGGCACAAACTCGTAAACACGATTAATTTTTTATTCGTGTTCATGTTTTGTCACCTCGTTTTTCTTGATTAATAAATGTAAATAAATAAACGTTTTTCATAATAGGAAAACAAACTACTTTCTTTTCGTTTTGACAATGTTTCATCATAAACTTTAAATCTCTGAAGGTTTATTAGACCGGAAAAGAAGTTGAAAATTCTTTAACATTCTCATTCAATTTATTAAAAGCTGAGTAACTCAAGTATTGCGTGTCTCGTTGGCTTAATGGATGTAATAAAAGTGTAAATAAAATTAACGAGTCGAGAGCATTACATGAGCCCTTGAACGTTCTAATGGACAATACGACTTTATGTTTATTTGTTCGTATTACTCACATGTACCTGTTAAATGACACCCGTAATATAAAAATTAGTCTTCATAATGGCTACAGCGACAGCAATTAGCATAAAAATAACTCGCTAGCAATGATAATTGGATGTAACATTAAAATAGATGCAATAACATTGCGAGCCGCTCGCTAGATGTCGCCAAAATACGTTATTTGTATTACACTTATATCTTACAATAATTGTAGTAAGACGTGGGTTGTAATGATTTTATTTTTTAGCGCGAAAAATTGTTCTCAACAATCTAAACCATAACATACTTCAAAACTGTCAGCAAACCATTGATAGACATTTGAAAATCCAAATATACTCTTCAATACAATGCAGTAATCCTCAATGTACTGTTAATTACGAATGCGGAAGGTAACAACGATACACGACAAATAAAAACCATTATTTGGAGAGATAAAAATTGTTAATATTTTTATGGAGTTCCGTCTGGTCTTCTGATTACACATCCACCGCACAGCTTTACTCCACGGTCCACACGAGTCGAATACAAAAACTACAGAATCTTATTTGGTATGCGTGACTCGTTCTAGGCACCTTTGTTTGGACAGGAAATGTCCACGCCACACTCGAAAATAACCGAGAGCCTGACCATATTCATATTTTATATGAAGATGAAAATTTTAACTAAATTTGTGTCATTTACCACCTCTCCACTACTGGATCCTATTAAGTAGTTAATTGTATTTAGTCATGCTTTTGTATTTTCTCTAAATGGTTGTTGTGAACCTTACAATATCACTGCCAACATACCTACTTAAAGTTTCTGACAAAAACATGAAAGTCACAAAAAATCACCTCTCCGTACTGACGTCAAGGAATTACAAAGTATAAACCATCCTTTGAGAGTCCCAAGCTCACAAAAAATGTACGCGCCGATCGACCAATCTTGATTTTAAATTGATGATAAGAAGAGGAACTGGATCATTTAATGTTATAAAACAATATGTTATATTTGAGATACAATAATTGATCTTTGGTCCAGTCATCTTCTTTATGATTCGTTATTACTAGCTATTGGTGTAGTTATATCGTGCCCTACTTAGATTCACCGAATATATATTCTTTAAGTAATGGTTGACATTTTTTTGTTATAGGCCGAGAGGAATTATCACCAGCTTCAAGTATCAATGGATGCAGTGCAGACGCTGATGCGAGGCGACAGAAAAAAGGTCCTGCTCCCCGACAACAAGAAGAACTATGTCTTGTTTGCGGGGACAGAGCCTCCGGATACCATTATAACGCACTCACGTGTGAAGGATGCAAAGGTAAATTTTAAATACATATATAACATTTAGTAATTATCAGCAAGATTATCCAATGTATGGAAGCACAAACATACATATAGAATAATTAACTACACTGCCCCGTTGTTATCCAGCTCTAACTTTACAAATGAAACGATAAAGATAAAATAAATCACATCTAAATCCAAATATAGTTTGTTATTATTCAGATCATGTGGGTGCAAAAATCTAATATGCAAATCAACCTCAATATGCATTTATAAAATAAGAGACAACGACTTAGAAATTAATCGATTTTCTGAACGTTAAATTTGTAAATACTTATATAATTTATCAGACATAGTGTAGTGCACATAATCACCGCTCGTCGACATATATCGCAGGACACAAGTCATTAAACGCGAGTTTGTTTGACCCTGAGTTCAGAAAGTAAACAGATAAATATTAACCTAGTTCGGTACAGCTACGCCTTTCAATTTTATATTAAAAGCTGTATTTGTAAACCTCATATTCTCATACCATATAAACAGTATAAAATTGAAGCGCCTGTGTAGATCAAAGGACCTAATCAAGTCAAACCTACACTAGTATACATACACAGACTTCAAACAACTATTATCTAATAAAAAAACACCATTAATTAGGAATCAACGCCGCCATCTTGCAGGGATTCAAAGGAAACAAATACAGCGACATTGAAAACATAACATTAACTCTCGATCTGAATGTGTGAAGGTCCCGACACCCACATGCTAAGCCCTTTTTGATTGCTCATGAGCGTGCCAATTTAGTGTTGAATTGGCTCATTGTGCGTACACGCCGGTGTCTGTCGCGACAGAACGTCACGGTATGTGTCTACAGGGCGTCTGCCGTTTCATTGACACCCGGGCACGTTAGCCAACCTTCCCTGGTGGCCTCACAGTAATTAAAACACGCTTCATCAAGCTCTTAATGTACCTCAGTTGTTTTGACGCGAACGTTAACAAAATCATGAAAAACAGACTGCTCATTACATCATGATTTTTCCGGTAATAAACGTCCAAACGAAGCACCTTTAAAATATAGTCGCGTTATTTTTGCTGGTTAACTATAGTCCAAAACACAGTCCCAGCTTTGGTAGATTTTTTCTCGGGGTTTTTCCGAGTGCAATGACTTATTATTCTACGAAGGTCAGCATGGTATGAGCGGACTGTACCTTATTTGTACGGGAAACATGAACCTTTTATCTCGATACATCCCTCGTTTTACTACGCAATTTCCACCAACAGGGATAAACACTAATAAAACAAAAATTAAGGGCAAAGCATATCTGCGGTAGTCCGAAACTCACTTCGAAAAATACCAAGTCAACTACATTTTTCGAACGGTTATGTTTACCTACTTAGAGATACCATCTAGTCTTTACAAATTTACGTGCATGTTTGGTAGTGCTGTAACAAAATTCATTGAACAATATCACGTGATACTACGTTCAAATTGAGTCATTAACACCAAGTCTATCTTATTTGTTTTGCAATATAAAATCGACGTTTCTACGTAGTCACGACGAGGCAATGACCCGCGTCTTTCAGCCAACCTTCGGATTCGTGTGACTACATTATCTTATCGATAAAAACTCGTTCTAGTGCATTCATGCCCTCAATGAAATTGGTAAACAGATTTAAAAACTTCATATTTCCTCTTCCAGGATTCTTCAGGCGGAGTGTTACCAAAAATGCAGTATACATTTGTAAATTCGGACACGCCTGCGAAATGGATATGTACATGAGGAGAAAATGTCAAGAATGTCGATTAAAGAAATGTTTAGCCGTCGGCATGAGGCCCGAGTGTGTCATACAGGAACCCAGTAAAAATAAGGACAGACAAAGACAAAAGAAAGACAAAGGTGTATTACCAGTTAGTACGACAACAGTAGAAGACCACATGCCGCCTATAATGGAATGTGATCCACCTCCACCTGAGGCAACAAGGATTGTAAGTTTATTTTACATTTTGTTATATTTTTAGGACGATAAGCGGATACCGTGACCTACAGACGTCACAAAGCCCATAAATGCCTTCGCACTATTACAGTCAAGTGAAATCATTGCAAAGATTCTCTAGTGCAATTTTCGTTGTTAATTTCACTATAGTTTGATTATCACGGAATTTCCAGTCTGAGAATTAAGTTTATTAAATGAATGCACAATTTTTTTTATTGCCATGTAGGCAGACGAGCTAACGGGCCACTTGAACGTAAGTGGATACCGTTGTTCATGAACCTCTGGAATGGTCAGGAGATACCAATGTCATCACGACAGTTCCTAACAACAAACTTAAACCAAACCGAGCACAAACAGCCTTTACTGTGTTATTCAAAGTAAATTGATATTCGTTTCGTAACTGAAGCGAGATATTAATCGTATTGTTTCGTATGTGAAGCTGGAATTTTTGCAGCACGATGTTGTCCCGCGGTACATCTCCGAGAAACTGATGGAGCAAAACAGACAGAAAAACGTCCCTCCGCTCTCGAAGAACCAGAAGTCTTTGATCGCGAGGCTCGTGTGGTACCAAGAGGGCTACGAACAACCGTCAGATGAAGATCTCAAGAGAGTTACTGAGGTGAACATCATTTTTATTTACATTATAGCATGCTTTTCAGTCTTGTTTTCGTTCGACAATTTTGATTAATGTTCTCATCCAATGTGGTTTTTAATGTTCTTATAAAAATCTGATTCAGTTTACAACGAAAAATCAATCTCGCAATAATTAAAAGAAAACTTAGTTCTTTAGCATTTTGATTATACATAAATTTAAGACTAACACTGAACCCCATCGTAGGACATAGTCTTGAAAGAAACTAAAGATTTTATATACAGTACTTCAAAGATTGATACAAACTGATTATAATAATTAAGCTCTAAGACTATGTACATAGAACTCATAATCTATGTCATCTAAGCTAAAGCCACCGAAAACCATTCATCAAGCCAAATTCATTACCAAAAAAATCATCACCATTTTAGTCACCTGTGCCCCTTCCATAAACAATATTATCTCTACGTTATTTCAGAACTGGCAGCCGGAAGATGAAGAAGAAGATAGCGATCTACCGTTCCGTCAGATCACCGAGATGACCATCTTGACTGTTCAACTGATCGTCGAGTTCGCGAAAGGCCTGCCCGGGTTCTCGAAAATATCGCAGTCGGATCAAATCACGTTATTAAAGGTAATAATCTAAGCCAGAAATTTGAAGCGTTGCATTGGTGGGAACAATAGAGCAATAAAATCTATGTTTTTTTACTAAATTTGGCCTAGCTATTGCTGGTAGATAAGCGATCTTTATCTGTTTTATATTTTACCAATTGCCTCAGTTTAAATTACAAATATTATTAATTACGAAGAAAAGATATTCTGACTGTGAAGGAATTGAAGAATGATATGATGGATGGTGGTGTGACTGATGCTGTATGTAATGATAAAAAGGAGTGGAGAGAGAAGACATATTGCACCGACCCCATCTAAATGGGATAAGGTGAAGCGAAAGAAAAAAATACAAATATTATTATACAGGGTGTTGAAACTCAATGAAACAATACGTTCACAGTAAATAGTATACTTGATGTAGAAGCCATCCACCAAGTCTGGGTTTTCTAGGCATAATATATCATAAGTTATAACTAATCAAAACTACGTGTTAATTTATACATGATCAACCCTACCGTACTGACCTACACCAACAGCTAAAAACTTAAGCCGGTTAGTTACCTCATAGAACATTGTAATAATACACGGGACAAAAATCACATTCTAAACAGGATATATATATAAAGTATGTGTATATGATTTGAAATGTGATATAGATTTAACCCTTAACGTATTGATTCACCGGCACCAACATCCTGTATAATTAGAGTGTCGTAGCAGTCTATTCCTGTCACCACACATTAAATAGTAAATTGAATTGAATTTCCAGGCATCATCAAGTGAAGTAATGATGCTCCGAGTAACGAGGCGATACGACCCGGTAACGGACAGCGTTCTGTTCGCGAACAACAAAGCGTACACCCGGGAGAACTACCGCAAGGCGGGCATGTCCTACGTCATCGAGAACATCCTGCACTTCTGCAGGTGTATCTACTCTATGGGCATGGATAATGTGCACTATGCGCTCTTAACAGCCATCGTTATATTCTCAGGTATGTAGGGCGAACGACCCAGATGCTGGATATAGTGCATCTTCCATTTTTAAATTCGTTAATAATGTTATAGTTATAGGGTAAAGTGCCCAATTCCCAAATATTGACTCTTAGGTTTCATGTCTGTGATTAAATGCAAAACTTTTAAAGTCTCAAAGGTGTTCACTAATAATATCACTTGTGATTCCAGACCGGCCGGGTCTCGAGCAGCCGTCGCTAGTGGAAGAGATCCAGGCGTACTACGTGAACACGTTGCGCTTCTACGTGCTCAACCAGAACTCAGGGGCGCCTCGCTCCATGGTCATCTTCGCCAAGATAATGGGCATCCTGACCGAGCTGCGCACGCTCGGGATACAGAACTCGAACCTGTGCATCTCGCTGAAGCTCAAGAACAGGAGGCTGCCTCCGTTCCTGGAGGAGATCTGGGACGTGGCCGAGGTGACCACGCCCCTCGCGGCCGCGCACCGCCCCGTGCTATAGCGCACACATAGACTGGCTAGGTTTAGTGAACGTGTCCGTGCTGTCCGTGCTGTCCGTGCTCCTAGTGCCCGGTGAATAGTGATTGTTGAACTTCAAGAGTATATTAGTGTTATGAATTTAAACACTCGCGTATCTATATCGCGTACGTACATATTAGATGAGTGCTTACCACGATCTATGTATATTGTAATCCTTGACAATAGTTAGAAGTGACGTCATTCGCTTAGAGTGATGTTTCAACAAATAATTGGAGAAAGAGCATTACCATTTAGAATTCTCAATCGATCCTTTGTAAGTGAAGTCTATTATGCTTATAAAATTTACTAGTACTAGCCAGATTTATCGCAGGTCAATTTGTAACCATACAAATGTTTGTAGGAACCCATCTAATATGTATGTTAGCGTTATAGTGTTGTTTCCTTTCTGACCGGATGCGCCCTGCGATTATAAGACTTTCTAAAGTACCCCGCCGTGGCGGCCACGTCTCGCAAACTTGCGGATAAATTATGTTAGAAACTTAAATTATTAAGGCTTAGTTTGTACTGAACTGTCAGGCGTGGCCGACGCGGTTTCAGAGAGAGTACTAGATTTATATAGAGAAAAAAATAATATATGAAGATGTTTCTATTGGATGGAAAGATAGTTATTTTTATTTACCAAATTAAAGAAGCGTCGTTTGACCTTTTGTATATGTGAGAAGTGTGTCGATCGCTCGCTGAACGAAGCGCGGTCGAAACTTCTAGAAGGATGGTTAATGAATATGTTTGTTTATATATAGTTTATGTGTGAGGTGTGTTCCGACAAGTTTAGTTCCGATTCGTGTTCGTCGTGTGCCCGCTATACAAATGTTTATTTAACGTTACTGTTACCTAGAGCACCCTGTATCACGATAGAACGTTCCAGAACTAATAATAGATGTGCGTAGTTGAATAGTAACCATGTTTCTTCCCTAATCTCTGAACACTTTGAAGACAGATTTCGAATGTTGGTTACAGTTAATAGTTATAATTTCAACGTTGTAAACGTGATCGACGGCAACTTTAGATTGAAATAGATCGTTTAGATGAAACAACAAAGTACAAAGGCAGCTATTTATCTATGCGATGATTTCGTTCTGATATTAAAGTTCGGGCGAGCTTACTGAGGGAACAAAGTAGAAGCGATATAGACACGAAAACAACGTTGTGATGTAAATCTGTCTTCATCTGTGTTGAACACTGGGTCGATTTACACAAGTTATATTACAAAGTATATGTATATAACCATATTGATTATTCCAATACAGTTAAAATTCAAATCTTTTGGTCAGTAATGACGTCATAATGAAACAATTGTGGGTAGAAATAAATATTTTCAACTGTTTTAGAAATGCTTGTGTGATATTAGTGTATCCGTGTTAATCGACCCCAACCCCTGTTAAGACAAGCTAAACTGTACCCTAATTATTTGTGAATAACTCTGTGTCTACGTTGATGAATGATAATTAGTATGTAAAATCTAAATTTAATCGATCTCAACGACTGGTTAGATTAGACCAGCGTGTATTGAGTTTTTATTCTTGTTACTCTGGTCACCACTCAGTACTCAGTGTCCGTCTCGAAGCCTTATGTGTCTATCTTTAATGGTAATATAGTACGACAAGGATCTATTTGCATGTGGGTTTTGCCAGAATATAATATAAAAAACTTGAGAGGTGTCATGGGACACCCGAATAGAACAAAGTTCCTTTCGATTAAAAGATATCTTATTTTTTTTTCCTAACGTAACGCGCGATAAGGAACGTGTTTTTAAAAGATTTTGATCACAGCGCCATCTAGCGATAATCATCTAAAACAAAAAAGTGTCGTGACAATTTTTCGTAAGATTTTTTTCCGTTTAGCACCATTTCGCGCGCGTGATAAGGAACTTCGTTCCAAAAATCAAATTCTCGTAAAAAATCTGAGTATGTAGTAGATTCTTTCGATATCGATTCTTTAAAAAACATGGTTATTTCTATAACGTGCAAACAGATCCTTGTCGATCAATAGTGAATTAAATAAATGTCGTACCGAATCACTCGCATTCAATTAAATATCTCATCTATAAACTTATTCGGTAAGTTAATATAAGTGTCTGATTGGCGCGTGTTCAATGTATTTAGATTACAGTAATTCGTGTGATTGATGTTTTTGAAATGCATTTCTATATAGTATAACGATCGAACTTGCACCGAGGAGCGATAGTAGTATTAAAATTTCTGAACATAGCATTAGACAAAAGATAATGCACAATTTTTCACTAGTGTCTTAAGCCTCGTGGGCTCATCGATGTACACACTGCCATTATATATGCGTATACACGGTGCGATATGTATGAGAGTATTCAAGTTTTTCTATTGTTGATGAATATTTCATGCGTGTTTGTAGTGTTTTTAGTGATATTGATCATTGGAATATTAGCTATGATACGTTGCCTTATGTGTGCGGTGCGATCGTGAACGCATCGTGACTATAACTGCCATACGATAAGTAACTATTGATATACATCGTCGTCGTTTCACAAATAGCTTCATAGGAATCTGCTTCCGTCGGTGCACGACCGATCGTGTTTACATTATAATCAAATTCGCAATATAATAAATAAGTATATAATAATCTCGAAAGGGAATTATAATAAAATACAGTAAAATTAATTCGTGTCTTAGCTGATAATGAAACTTAAGTGTGATAGTATATGTCTGATCGTTACGACGTGGACGGAGAGACGGCACACGATAGAAGTGGATTACAGTTGAGTGAAGCTCCTTACAGTTGAGTACTATACAGTCAACTACAGTTCAATACAGTTGAGTACAGCGCAGTACAGTCGAATGCACTGATCATTACACTGCAAAAGCTTTGAGTGCCGTACAGATAAGTACAGTAAAATTTGAGTTAAGTACAGTTTGGTACAATACAGTTGAGTACAGTACAGTTGAGTAGAATACAGTTGAGTACAGTACAGTTGAGTACAATACAGTTGAGTACAGTACAGTTGAGTAGAGTACAGTCGAGTACAGTCGGGTTAGACGAAGCGGAGCCGGCGCCGCTGGTTGGCTGAGAGTTTTGTTTGGAGGTGGACGGTCGGTCGGAAGTCTGCCACGAGTCCACTTACTTGTACATAGAGACCTATAGATCCTATTGTCATATGTTTGACATATGTACGTTTAGTTTTATTCATCTAAGAAGTACAGATGGCTGTTGTTATTTTTATATTATTTGGGTATATTTTTTTTGTAAATGACCTCTGTATTTATCTTTTTTAAGCTTTGTAAGCCATAGGGACTTAGAATAGTGTACGAGCTGCGAACATTGTGATTGCTGATTACTCTAAAATTTATATTTTAATTGAGATAATTCGTTCTGCGTATGCATTCTTTGTTTCGACAAATATTTCTTAATAACTTTGTTATTTCAGAGTGCAATATGTACAAATATTTTACATATTAATTGTACAGTCAATTTTAGTTTTAATTTAACGCAATACTAGTGTGCATTCGTTGAATGTACACAAAAAGCATAATAATATAATGAATCGATATCACAAGCGTGTTGCGATACGACGTATACACTCTCAATATTGTGTTTTCTAATACTTAAGCGAATAATTTTATAATAGGAAAGACTAAGCGAACTTTGTATTTAAATTTGCTATATTTTTTTGTAGCAGAATAGTTTTGTTTACATCGATAAGACGAATAATGTAAAAGTGATTTAGTTGTTATTTAGTAACGAATTTTGTAATGAAGGTGTATATGGCAGCCTTGGTTTGGCTGCACCTATGATACCAGTGCAATGTGTGCAAGTTACACTTATGGGTAATCCACACTTCGCAAGTGGCCATTCCGTGTTCACACCACACATCATTTTTGTATATTATAATTGTTTAAACCTGATATCATTTGTATGTTTTCCCTCCTAATATATTTGTTTGCATATTGTCTATGTTATGTTTAAAAGTGGTGAATATTAGTTATAGGGAACAGACATGACGATACGTATAAAAACTTTGTAAGAGACAACTTTTGTAAAATGATAATACCAGAGAAATAAAACTGAAAAGATGTGTACAAAATAAGGAGATTTGTATGAAACATTGTTATGTGAATAAACTTACACCTCAAGATAAAATTATTAAAAAAATTGGCGTCTTTTATTTTCCCTTACCTAAGTAAATTTATAGTTCGCTCCAAATGGTTTTGGTTTGATCAACTATAACACTCAATGTTTTTTGAAAGAATAGTTTCAATTAAATTTTCAAGATTAATAACATTAGAAGAGTAATCAAGTATAAAAGTGATTATCATAGACTCATTTACAATAACTAATAAGAAATATCTACTATTTTCATATTGTGCACAAGGGGTTTCTATTGGATTGGATAAAATCAGAAATGAGTATGTGCGAGAAAGTCTTGGTGTAGCACCTATCCCTGAGAAATTACGTGAGAGTCAACTTCGTTGGTTCGGTAATGTGATGCGCCGAGATGACGACCATCCTGCAAAAATTGCTTTAAACATTGACATAGGAAAACAATCCCGAGGACGCTCCAAAGCTACTTGGCAGGCTTGGAGAAACCTGCAAAAATTATCACAATATGTACCTACCTGTACATTAAAACGACAGAGCCGCATGGCGGACTCAAATTCGGAGGGCCGACCCCAAATGAATTGGGAAGAGGCATGGAGAAAGAAGAGTACAAGAGGTTTCTATGGCTAACTGCCCCAAAAGATTTAAAATGAAATAAAATAGTTGCTAATTATCTTATAATGATCATGACACTCCTTATCATTAGTCTGTCGTCCTTAGCATTGCAAAGGAACGTACCTTGAGGTATACCTATACCAGTGTTCCGCAAAGGGACTACTGTAGTCATTAACTAGTGTAGTGTACTGCAAGAATTTTTTTTTTCACTAGACATAAAAAAAATAGTGGAATAATACACAGGTTTACTTTTAACTAGGGGGCGGCGCGACGGGAGAGAGTGCCAATGGCGTAACGCGTCGCGTCGTCCCTTATAACCCCGTGCTGGATTTTGGCCTCAGCCGGGGTTCGGACGCTGAGTGTGAGCGGTTGGAGGTTTTAGTGCGGTTTAACTCCCACATACGGTGATCCGGTGATTTCCTCCAACGAAATAAAAAAACATCTTAATTTAAACTTACATATTAAAACGTGGACTCGTATTTTTTTTGTTTTGTGAGTTAAATGCGCAAACGTTCCACCTTGTGGAAAGCGGTTACTGTCAATCTTACCTATATGTTTGAAATAACAACACAATACGCAAAATAATTCATTGTACATATACCTACAGGTAATCGAACATTTGATCAATATATTATGTATTTTTTTGATGTTATATAACTTAAAGTTGAATTTATGTGCATAATTTAAAAGTCAAAATTATGGTTAAGTCAACCGAGGTACTAAGAGAAAACCTGTTTTTAAATTCCAAAAAGATATCTGTATTATTTTTAGAAGGACTTACAATTTACGTTAATAAAAGAATCCGTTAAAAGTAAAAAATAATAATTTTCGATAGGTACATTATTGGAACGAAGGATCCTTATCGCACGTTGTGAAAGGGGGCTTTTTTTTTTTAGTTGTTAGTTGGAGGAAATCACCGGATCCGGGTATGTGGGAGTTGAACCGCACTAAAACCTCCAACCGCTCACACTCAGCGTCCGAACCCCGGCTGAGGCCAGAACCCAGCACGGGGTTATGAGGGACGGCGCGACGCGTTACGCCATCGGCACTCTTTCCCGTCGCTCCGTCCCCGGACGCCGAACCGGTAGCCGCCGGCGAATACGGCCACCGGCTCTCTCGGTCGGCGGGCTTTCCGAAGCCCGCCAAGATGGGACCGCGTGTCACCCTCCCACGGAATACCCCGCTGGGTCAGAACCAGCGTGGGTCGGGGAGTACGCGGTCTACCATCCCCCGGTTGCTCTGACGTAAGGGCGTGTTGAGCGAGACACGGCACCTTCTTGGGTCCCCGCTCGCACTCGCATGCGTTGGGGACCCGAAACTCTTAGGGGGCCAGAATCCGGGCCAGACCCCGGTCCCGACCCCCTGCTCGACGGCGGCGGGTTTCTGCGTAGAGAGAAGAGCTTTCTCTCACACGCCCCGCCGCCTGCTTCTGCGAGATGGTGGACTCGCAGAAGTCGAGCATCGCCTTCCAGGACACGTCGCTCTCGAGCATCGACGCCACGACGCCCGGGAGCGACAAGTCCGGTCCTATTTGCATGACCAGGACACAACGCTGCCGCTCCCAAGCGGGGCACAGCGCGAGCGTATGCTCTGGTGTGTCCTGGTCACACTCTACACAGTGATGGCACCTCGTCGTCGGCTCCACCTGAATTCGGTGCAGATACCGACCGAAACACCCGTGCCCGGTCAGCATCTGCACCATCCAAAAGGTGAGGCGTCCCTTGCCACGACCCACCCAATCCTTTAGGACGGGGCGGATCGCCTCGACGGTCCGTAGACCCCAGTTGGGGTTGGCCAGCCGTCACTCCCACGACTCCATTACGGACCGCCGAGATTGGACCTTCCGATCGCGGACCGCTTCCCGCAGGGGACGAACTACGCCCCGGGCGCGGAGGTCGCATCGCCAGCGATAGACGCCGGCGAACGCCTCCGCCTCCAAATCCCAGGGCGGCGTCCCCGCCAGCACACACGCCGCCTCAAAAGCGACGGTGCGGTACCCACGGATGACCCTAATGGCTACGATGCGCTGTGGCCGGCGCAGGCGTCGGGCAAGATTTGCCGGAACGCGAGGCTCGACCCAGACGGGCGCACCGTATAGGGCCATCGAGCGCACCACCCCCGCATAGAGGCGGCGCACTGCGTGGCTGGGCCCCCCGATGTTCGGAAGCAACCGACCCAAATGGCCGGCCGCTCTCACCAATCGGGGGACCAGGTCCGCGAAATGGGCTCGAAAGGTCCAACGGCTATCCAACAAGAGGCCGAGGTACTTCAACTGCACCCCGACCTCAATCTGGACGCCTCCAACCATTATGTGGGCGTCGACTGGTGGCGCCGTCCGAGGCCCCCGAAACATCAGGGCCTGGGATTTGTTTAGCGCCACGTCGAGGCCCAACCTCTTTATTCTGCCGACGACGAGGGCCACCCCGCTGTGGCAAGACGGGCAGACTCTCCGAAGTCATCCCCCCGGGCCACGACCAAAGTGTCGTCTGCGTAACACACGACGCTAAGGCCCGGGAGGAGGGCGCCCCTCAGCACCCAGTCGTACCCGATATTCCACAGGAGAGGTCCGAGAACGGACCCCTGCGGAACACCGCGCACGACCTGGAACCGGTGCGTGAAAGGGAGCTAGACGGAAAAAAAATCTTACGAAAAGTTGGTTCGACACTTTTTTTGTTTTAGATGATTATCGCTAGATGGCGCTGTGATCAAACTTTCTTAATCTTTTAAAACACGTTCCTTATCGAGCGTTACGTTAGGAAAAAAAATATAAGGTATCTTTTAATCGAAAGGAACTTCGTTCTATTCAGGTGTCCCATGACACCTCTCAAGTTTTTTTTTTAAATTTTGCAATTTTTTTTACGTATGTTCCAATAGTAACAATAAAAGTTGAGTTTTTATTGTTACTATTATAACATACGACTTTGGTACATAATGAGATGTTAGCATATTTATATGCTTATCCAGCTTTTACCTACCCAGTATTGGCTCCTAACTATTAGTTATAACGTGGCAATCAAGTAAAGTAGCAGCAGAATTAACGTAAGTGCTACCAAGTTCATATCAGGATTAATACACGTTTTCTGTGTTCGTGTAAACAAGTTTTGAGTCTGTTTTTATAAGCATAAATATGAGAAACTCGAAGTTAGTAATTGCATGTTTCATTCTCGCATGACGCGCTGTTGTGTTAGCTCGTCTTTAAGAAAAAAAAATTGAAAATGAATTATTTTATTTCCTTAATTTTCCTGTTCACTGTGTTAGCATCGGAGTTCATTAGTAAGTTCGTTTCTGATTTTTTGCGCATCATCAACATTGAGTTTCATTTGTTTTTATTTTTGAAGATGGACAAAAGGAAAGTAAGTTTTTCCGCAAGGACTACACCTACATTGAAACGACTGAGAGTTTCTACAAGATTCACACGATTGCAAAACCCTGGCTGGAGGCTAAAAAGACATGTGCTATGGAAGGAGCCACCTTCTTCTATCCTGACGATAAACTAGAATTCGACGCCGTATCCAAGTTTTGGAATGACACACAACCATACAACTGGATCAGTATTGGGGTCTCTGCACTTGTGGAGAAAGGAGTTTTTGAAACTGTTGATGGTATGTAGCATTTTTATGAGTAAAAAGACACGCAGTTAACAGAGGTATTTAATACTTCTGTTAATATATTTGTGTTTGGATGTGTTTGAGACGACTACACAGGCCGCATCCTGCCAGTTGCTTTACTATTATTTTTTTATTATTGATTAAATGGCATATTACAAGAACCTACTTGTAGCATAACATGTTGCCGTTACGCACGTGAGGTCAATGTCTTTCGCTTACATTACCTGTATTATATCCACAGGGAGGATGGACCTACACACTGTCCCATAGAACACAACTGTTCAATTAGCAGATTCTTTTATTACAGTTTTTTAATGTACTGTACTAAATTGGCATGCGGTGATTTTGAATAATTGACTGGTTTAAGGAAAAAATCGTGTAATCGATTATTGTGATGAATTAAGCTATGTAGGTACCTATAGGTTTATACAAGCATTGTAGTTGTTTTGTACTCCACAAAACATATTGTGAGGGCTTTTGTAAAGAATCTTGATAACATACCTGTACTGTACTGTAAGAACCCATTACTGCCCACTGCTGAGCTCAGGTCTCCTCCGAAGAGGGGTTAGGCATAGTCCACCACGCTTGCCTAATGCGGATTGGGGACTTCACATATCTTCAAAGGATTTTTAGAACCCTTTTCCGACATGCAGGTTTCCTCACGATGTTCTTCACCGTTTTTAGCCAGTGGTGTTGTGAAAAATTTCACATAAATCTTTTTCATATTAAGATTTAGAGGCACAAGCCGGCCGGTTTTGAACCCGCGACCTCTCGTACGGAAGGCAAGTGCTTCGACCACTCGGCCACCACGATAACATACCTACCTACTATTAAATACACTCTGGAAACATTGGATAATTTCCTAAACACTAGCATTTCAACTACAGTTCAATTTCAAACTTAAATACAAGTACTACAGGTCGTCTATCGTATTACAGGTCTGTCTGTGCTAGATGTATACAATAACTGGAGTCCAGGACAGCCTAGTGACACCAACAATAATGAGGATTGTGTCGTTATCCAAAAAACAGACGGGCGTATGAACGATGAGGACTGCACCAAACCTTTCCAATTTATATGCAAAAAGACTCTTGCTACACTGGAATGGAACGATGAGTGTGATATTCCTAACAAAGGTAAAGAAGAACATATTATTATAATTACTGGTTAACTCAATTATTGATAAAAATAGTTCACATCATTGTCCATATTATTTTATTGACTAGTTTTAGGTCTCCATACGTTCGTCCAAATCTATCATTGAGTAATTTATAGTAATCCCTGGAACCCTATAAATCTACTTTCATAAAACTAAGTTCTCTGAGTAAAGTCGTTTCTGACCAAAATAACAAGTTACTTTTAATTTTAAAAGGTTTTCGGTTCCATACCTAAGAAGGCCACTGTGATTTTCACTTTGTTGTTCATTATGTGTTTGTCAAATGAATTAGTAAGGGCAATGTTTAAAAAACCCGCCAACTTGGTCGGTATTAAAGACTGGTTAAAGTGACGCATTAAAACTAATTCTACAAATAGTATACTTACTGAAGATAACACAGACATATTTCTGACCCTTCAGTGAGCTATCACATCAATACACATCACAAACATATTATGTATCCAATTGTACATCAAAACACAAATTAAGACGCAGTTAAAATAAATTTCAAATGAACACTAAAGTTATTTAGTGCTACTAATTTTTACCTATTAATGTACAAAAATAAAGCCGTTATCCGTTTCTGTTAAAACTTAAAAATGTCTGTCGAAATCCTACTAGGTATTTGTTACAACAGCTGTTATTTTTAGACTACATCTACAATAACGAATTGAAGACATGCTACAAATTTTATTTGACTCCTATGACCTGGTCTGAAGCGTATAAAGTATGTAGAGCTGATCAGTCATACTTAGCCATCATTAACAGCGAGAACGAAAAAGATGTTCTAGTGGAAATGACGAGATTGGCCCCAAAAGACCACGTCAAAGATGATTACTTGGCTGGAATTGTTTTTCTTGGATTCCATAATAAGCGTAAAGAAGGATGGGCCACTATCAAAGGTAAAAGTAATTTTATCTATATGATTAGAACAAGGTTTGAGATATTGGTAACACAACAAATTTATAACATTTATAACCTTAATCCTAGAACTACAATTTTTACTATTTGAAAATTTTAGATGAGATGAAAATTGTCTGTGAGTCCGACATAATATCTAAAAGTTTCTCACGCACCATGTGAATTCTGATTTCAAGTAATCCCTACTAATATTATAAATGCGAAAGTAATGTCTGTCTGTTACGTTTCCTCATTTATATCTCTCAACTGATTTTGATGAAATTTGGCACAGGCAATTGTTAGACCCAGAGAAAAGACCTAGGCTATCTTTTATTTTATAGCGAAAAAAAGGGATGTAGAACAAAACGGGTTATAGAATTCCGTTAAAAAACTTATAATATTCTAGGTACACCACTGCGGACGTGTGGATACGCAGGTTGGGCTTACCAGCAGCCCGACGGTGGGGACGACGAGCTCTGTGGATCGATGTTCTACAACGGACAGCTGAATGACATCAGCTGCAATAGGAGAAGGTGTTTGTTTATCTGTGAACACGATGTCTCAGCTTCGTATGACGAACGATTTGCAGATGACAACGAGGCTTAAGATTGTAATTAGGATGACAATTCAGATTTAGATGTTAAGCTTAATATAGACGAGATTATCGTAAAGTTAGAAGAAGTTAGACTATGTTTAGGTAATAGTTTGAAGAGTAATGTTATTCCAGCGTTGTGAATGAAACTTTAACTATTTTGATTTTTGTATTCCTATTTTCATTAAAATACTTAACAGTGCCAAACAAACCGATGTTTGTATGCTAATATAATAATACAATAAAAATTCTGTACTTGAAATAGTTTTTTTTTTGAAACTTGCTAACTGATAAATTTGTTTCAAATGGATTTGATTCAGCTACATTTTATACAAAACAAGCCTAATATGAACATTTTCTGTTTTTCTCAAGGAACAACTTTATCATTGCACTCGCAAGACCCATGTCAGGAAAAAGTAGACATCCAATTATACTATTTTAAAATCATGTTGTGTTCTTTAGTCGTTACAAAATTTACAAATACATAATTTATTTGGTATATTTTTTGGCAAAACACGAACTCTAATATAATTAGTTGGTTTATTAACACAATTTATACAAAAAAGATCAACTTCTCGAACTCATATTATTATTTAGTTTGACTCTACTCATGGTATCAGTTGATAGCACCTAGATGAAGTTAGACACCCTGGTTATGCAGTCTCTAAAAACGATTTACTCTACTTTATGTTACTCTATTCAGTAAACAACATGAAGTTATTTTTCAAGTTTTATATGTACTACAAATATAGTTGCCTAATAACTTCAAAGAACCTAATCTCTAAATAATCGTTAAAAAATTTAGGCGAAAATATGAATATTTAATGTAGTTACCAATCCACATTTCTAATATTCGAAAAATCAAAATGACGCAAGCAAAAATTCGTCATTTTGGATTAGACTACGAAATTATTATGAATGCGTTATACCTACCCATTTATAATAATTTTGTGTGTCATGATATAAAAAAGTAAATTCTAATGTTTAATACGATAAATTTCAAGGTTCATATTTTTCATATTGACTGTTTAATTTGTCTAGATACAATTTGCAATAACAACTTACACAATAGTTAGAATAATTCAGTCGTTGATAGAATTTATAGATTCAGAAATACATAGTCCATATTACTCGATTTGCAGTGTATAATAAGTTTTCTATACTTTCCATGTATATATTTTATATTTATACCTATCGAAGAGCTTTTTACTTTTCACAGCCCCTTAGCTATAAATCCAACTTCAAAATGCTGAAATCGAGTTTAAACTTTAAGTGTGTTCAGCAAAAAGCAATCGCACGCATCCAATTTAAAACGTACAACGCATACATACATATATCTGAACAAACGAGTTTTTTTATAAGTTTTTGAGAATTTATAAGTAAGATAATTTACTCAATTCATTGTAGCGCGACGTTCAGTCGTGTTAACACGTCTTTTAGTTGAGATCTATACATTTCATTTTCAAAATGGATTATTTCACAATACCAATCGTTTTCCTGTTAACCTTGTTGCCTTCTGAACTTATACGTAAGTGAATTGTTTTTAATTTGATAAAGAATATTTACAGCAAATTACGAATCACAATATGTAAGTATTATTTGTTTTTATTTTCATAGATGGACAAAAAGAGAATAAGTTTTTCCGTAAAGACTACATCTATATTGATTCAACGGAGAGTTTTTACAAAATACATACGATTCCAAAAACATGGTTGGAAGCTAAGAAGACTTGCGCAATGGAAGGAGCCACCTTCTTCTATCCTGATGACAAGATTGAATTCGATGCTGTGGCCAAGTACTGGAATAGTTCACAGCCGTTTGAGTGGCTCAGTATTGGGATATCAGCTCAAATGGTGAAGGGAGTCTTCGAAACTATTGATGGTGTGTATTAAATTGTTTGAATTTATTTTCATACTACACATTTGTAACTGACCAATGTAACTTTGTCATCAATTTCACCAGTTTCTATTCTTCTAAGACAGATTGACCTACTTAACTCCGCTTTACTTTTACTTACGCTTTATATATGAATATAGTTTAATAAGAGTGTAACTGAATTTACATAAAATAGATTTACGAGCATCCTGAGTTGCATTTTTAACTCTACAAGTTAATTAGTACTAGTGCTTTACTGACCTTAGGCAGTTCGCCTTATCCCAAGACAAGCAGTCATCTTTTTTATTTTGAAGGAAAATTAATACGTTAATTTAAAACTATGATAAATGATAATTATAATGACACATAATATCGTCATCGGTTAAGATCAGCAACCGCGACTTGCTCAAGAGCTGGGTTCTTTTCCCGGCTGATGATATATCCTATACCCATTTATTCATTGCAGTGCTGAGTTTAAGTTTCCTCAAGAACATCATTGTTCATAAATCTATATTTCTTCACGAATTCTCGAAGTCTTAATCCAAAATAGAGTAGGTACATTAAATTTGTCATACTGGTTTTTGTTCAATTTTACTTTTGTAATAAGTTCAGTCCTTGCATACCTACTTAGTATAACTAACTCAAAGTACATAGAATGAAATAAAATTTCTTGGTCAATTATTATGGCCTTAGAGCTAGATGTTCTGGCTTTATTTTTTTATATTTTTTAAACATACAATACACACTACAATATATATAAATATATATAAATTGCAATTTGCCTCAAGTACATTTTTCGAACAAATTAAATTACAAATGTTTTTAAAATTTAGGGATTCCTTTAGCTCAGCTCAGCTGCCAGGTTTGCAATTCTAAGTTGGGGTATATCAGGAGAACTATGGACCAAATTTTCAGCTTGTCTCAAATATCTACCAAAAAATTGGCACTAGCTCTCGGCCACTCTCGGGCTATTAGTAGTCGAATACATTATGTAAATGAAATGCTCATTTAATTTTACAAATTTAATTTTTTAGTTCAACTTTGACACGTGACCTTTAATAATTTTATTATAAAAACACATTTAATTAATAAAGTATATTATGATCATGTGAAATATGGTCGGTCTGAATGAATCTCAAAATAGAATCGGTTTGCGAAAACAAACGTGACTTAAACTTGATTTTGTAAAAAAAACATTGTCTGACTTTTAACCGTTACGTCGATTCTTTAAGAGGTTCACGTGATGCGTCATATTTTGTAAAGAAACACATAAAGTTAGCTCAAACTAATGCTGGTCATACACGCAAGCGATTAATATTCACACTAATCGGTTCAAAAACAAGTTTTACTGGAAATAAATAAAAAATAAAAAAAACTATTATTAGGGAATTACACAAAAAATACACAATGACAACAAATAAAACGTAAGATTTTTATTTTGATTTCTTAATTATTCTCAAAAAAATATTCAGACCATTTGCCAAGCTTTAAGAAGATTTTTCACGAGTAAAGTAACAATATACAATATTATTATATAAAATACTGGGAACTTATAACGGAGTCCACAGTATACCTATACTCTTGAATGGTTCTATTTCTTATCAAGACAATTCACCATTAAGTCATACATCCACAGCATGACATATCTCCAAGTTTCACCAAATCTAATGGTCATGCGTTTCTTTTACCTAACCATTGAAGTCTTATAGGATTCGATTCAGATATATTTTTCCAAATTTCAGGCTTATCCGTTCTCGATGTCTACAATAACTGGAGTCCAGGAGAGCCCAACAACTCACAAGGAAATGAAGACTGTGTCGTTATACATAAAAGTGATGGGCGAATGAACGACGAAGACTGCTCCAAATTGTTCCCATTTATATGCAAGAAAACATTAAGCACACTTCAATGGAATGTGGATTGCGAGATTCCTATTCTAGGTAAATAATTTACAAGATTTAGAACTTTATGGGTTAGCAATTGGCAACCTGTATAGGTAAGTTAATGATTTAAAAAAAAATCAACGGTTAAACAAACTGAAGAGATTATAATTTGCTTTGCTTTCGTCATTTATGTCAAAGAACGGTTATACAACTTACGCATATAATTTAGGGATGGCACTCAGAATTTATTCTTCAAAAAATTAAGGTAATATTATAACAGAACACCATTATATTTATTTAATAAGGATTCTTCGGGTTAATTCTGCATTGTTAGATTAATAAATAGAAGGAAAATAATATGCAGACAAATTAATATCAATAATATTGCAAACCGTATTTTCCTAAGATAAGAAACAGTTCTGTTGACCCCGGTGTAAAGTTATCGAAGTGTTTAAGACTGATTTATCTTTTGAATAACATGTTATTAGTTACATGTTTTCTATAATTATTGTGGAACCTAAAAATAAGAATTGTTTTTATTTTTTATCTTTTTAGTGACCTCTTTTTTAGTTAATCAAATATTCTAATTCCAACTTGTTTTACTTCGTAACTAACTTTTTAGCTGTTTTTTTAAGTTTATTTTTTTACTATCAAAATCAAAATTGTATTATTTAAGTAAATAATGTATCCTTATTTCATCTTTGCTAAATAGCTGATTAATTCAGTAAACCATGTCTGTGTAAACTCACATTCCTCGTTTTCACTTTTGTTGTCTAAAACGATTTTCTAAAAAAAATAAATTCTATGAGTTATGTTAAAGAAAGAAAATATGCGTAGAACCTATAAACCTAAAAACGAATCATTTTGCATAATTTTCATTAGGCAAACTGGTGCCTATTATTAGGCAATTAAAAATATATTTAACGTAAATTGATTTTGATTTATAACTTACAGTTATCAAGAAATTAAAAAGTAATTTTTGAGATATTCCCGAACACAATACTTATTTTATTAATAAAACTTTCTCTATTGATCGTGCAAACTATAACAAACAGCTTAAACTGATCCGATTATCATATCACACTACAAACCAATTAAACATTGCTTTGGTCTGCTTGCTGTATTTATTAAGATTGTTTTTATAAAGTCGTAATTATCTTAAAATAAAGCTTGACTGTTGAAGCACGAATTAACTTAAACCGAATTTCCTACCATTAATCTTTGCTTCATCAATTGGCACATTCGAAAACCATCATGAATCATATTTTTTGTTGAATTTTTAGACTACAAGTTCAGTGATGCTCTCGGAAGATGTTACAAGTTTTATATGACCCCGATGACGTGGACCGAAGCGTATAAAGTTTGTAGTATGGATCAGTCGTATTTAGCTATCATAAATACTAAAGAAGAAGCTAATTATCTTGTGAACATGACGCAGATGGCCCCAAAAGACAAGATCAAAACTAACTACTTAGCAGGTGCTGTTCATCTCGGATTTCATAATAAGAATAAATATGGATGGACTACGATCAAAGGTGAGAATTGAACTTTATTTTTTAAAGCATATTTGATGAGTTTACATAAAGAAACTTCTATTTCGTAGAGGCGTAGGTACCTACTATGAGCTGTAAATAAGTTTTTCTTCGTTTTCTAACCTTCACTCGTAGTCTTCATATTCTAACGGAGCCTTCATTGCTGTTGCATAAATATAGGTATAAGATTAGGACACTTTGTTCCTTTTAGGATTTTCAACATACGTTGGCCTAGCTTTTATATTGGTTATTTTGCAACATCGATTAAGTTCTTCACGAAGTTTTATAACTTTATAACTACTTTTTTGTAACAAAAACGGTCACGATTTCTAATCGCGAATTTCAAAACACATGTCTGTTTGATTCGTTCAAGGAAAGACTAGGGTAATTATAATTGTTATAATCTACATCGCGTTTTATAAGGTAAAAATTACAAGGAACAAAACAACACATGAAGTGTCTATTGTTTCTTAAGTATTGTAATGAATTTGCTTTGAAGTCACCCATAATTATAGAAATTACTACCAAATTACTGCGTCGCTCATGGACATCTGCAATGTCAGAAGACTGTGGGGTCGCATCTTATGACCCACCTTTAAAGAATATCTGCAAGCTTTGGAAAAGAAAAAAAACATTTTTCACTGAACAATTTTAACAGATTACCAAATACGAAAATCTTCTGTTAACCCTTAATCAAACAAAAATATAAATAACCCTTAATCAAACAAAGGAATAATTTCCCAATATTTGATTAAGGGTTAATTACTATTTTACAATACCTACATGTCACCCAAATTCACAACATAGTAATATTATTTTAACCTACATAATGTGTACATATCTGGATAGATTACTATGGCAGCTCCTAGTTTTTGGAGTGGTGGCCACGACACTAAACAGTACCTATACTAAATACACATCGGCCGGTCGATTCGTAACTTTGTAATACACATTTAGGAAAGTAATTTGTAAGACAAAAGAATTGTCTTGTCCGTACCGATAACGAATCTGACTGTTAACTTCCACTTTAAAGTTTTGAGGGTAGCCGATATATTAGCTTATTATTACTTTCATATTTATTAATGGTACTGGATACAAGTCCATAAGCCAATAAATATTATGCTGAACATATCATTGTTATGAACAACTGTTTTTTTAAAGCTTTACTAGTTTTAGTTACTCCTATACTGCTCATGTCAAACAGTGTCTGATATAAAAATTAATAAGTGTTTATTTGAAAAGATTTACGTGCCGCTTGACGTAAATTGGTCATTGTTTAGCACATAACACAACAAAAAGATTTGATTTTTGATGGACCTACAAACTGTGAGAGGTCATTATCTACCACTTAACATTGAGGCCATCTTTAATTGTCGTTAGAAGACGGGCATATCATAGCATATAGGTTTCATACAGTCAATTATTTAGTACTTTATATGTTCTTCTTCTCCTCCAACCAAGAGGCCTTTGCCAATTGACAAACGGATCTACAAAGGGTTACAAAAAATTAAATACTAGTTTAAGTTTATATTATTAAGATTGTATAATGTTAAACAATTCTACATGTAGATTCCGGCTATTTTATTTTACGTTCTTCTTATATTTTCTAGGCGCTTCGTTAGAGGACAGCGGTTATTCTGAATGGGGTTACGGACAGCCCGACGGAGGCGACAAGGAACTATGCGGGTCCATGTTCTACAACGGACATCTTAATGACATCAGTTGTGATAATCACAAATGCTTATTTATTTGCGAGCATGACGTGCAATCTACTTTTGATGAGAGGTTCGCTGATGTAGAATAAAATACCATAGACTACAAAAAATGCCAGGATTTTTTTTTATATTTAGTGTTTTGCGTTGTTTTGTGTTGAAAATTACATCTGAAATATACGCTTGTAAAAGATGTCTGTAGGTTGGTAAAAATAATGACTGTAGTCGAGTGATTGTGAGAATTTGCTTTATATTTTTCCACAAAAGTTTAGAATTTCCAAAACAAGACATAAGCATAAAATTAATAAATACCTAGTTGACTTTTAGAGCAAAATATGTTGATTTTTTAAAGTAGAATTTGTCGTAAAATACTCAAACAAGCATAATGTTGCTTATTGAGTTATATTAAAATTCAGATCTTCCTTTTAATTACCATAAAGGCAAATACTTTTTAAGTAACCACTAACTTATACTCATAGTCTATTACTTCTGTTTCGCAGATAAATTCAATGTAAAACGCAAATGAAAGGCGAATATTATACCAAAATGTTTATTGTAAACAGTATTTATCAATATTATTTAATAAACATAAAATAAAAAATACATTTTATTTTTAGTTATTTCATAGTTTTTTTTTAATTGCAAGCTTACGGCCCACCTGATAGTAAGTGGTTAAAAACATGAATCTTTACAAAGGACTTCATTGTTGAAAAACAGCTTTTCCCACTAAAGGTAGGTATCGTACGAATGGACCTCCGTAAGACAAAAGTTCCCGGATCGGTTCGCAGTATGAAACTATCCAAGATAGGATAAATAAATAGAAGAATACTGATACTACTATATCCAAGACGTAGAGGCTGAAAATATAAGAAATTATTAGAATTTCCTTATATTAGTGGATACACTGTACTAAAAAATGTGCTAAATAATAGACTTATTCAGACACTCGCGGTTTTCTATAATACTTTCTTGCATTTTCAACGGGTTCTTACCACGATATTTAATTAAATGAGTTGTCTCGATATTTCAACGTTGTTGCAAACGTCATTGTCACGAGAAGACTGGATACTGCGGGGCGGTTCATGCTCAGAGTCTTGTAGATACAGTGAGTGTGGTGTGTCGTGATGTGAGTTCGAGTTCCAGTGGTACTACCCAAAAGCGAACGAGTGCGAGGGTAGACAGATTTGTTTGCTCTTAGATCGACCCGCAGTATCCAGTCTTCTCGTGATCATGACGTTTGCAACGTTAAAATATCGAGGCAACTCAATTAATTAAATATCGTGGGTAAGAACCCGTTGAAAATTCATGAAATTATTATAGAAAACCGCGAATGTCTGAATAAGTATGTGTGTTTACTTTTTAATTAAGCATAGTCTTGTAACCAAGTGACTAACATAAAGACTACACAGACAAAAGATGATTGGTCTTATATCAAGTAATAGGTTATAAAGGTAATATACAGGGTGGAATTTTTCTGTAAAATCTCCAAGTACTAGAAAGATAATAAAAAAAATTTTAAACTTAAAATAAATAAAATTACATCCTGTACTTTTATGACACCAGTCAATACAGTGACTTATAAGGATCAAATCTCTATCAGAAACGCGTAAAAATGTCACCGACACTACGAAATATTAATTTTTTTTATTGCCATGTAGGCAGACGTGCCAACAGACCACTTTTGGGTAGTACCACTGGAACTCGAACTCACATCACGACACACCACATGAAAGTTTATACTCACATATTATTCTGCAGTCTCGCTTTAGGTAAATTTTCCATTTTCTCCTTCAAACAGTACATCTTCCCTCCGATCATACAGCTCTCTATATAAGGTCCATCCTCTATTATGGTCAGGTCCAAAGGAAACAGTTCTTTATCGACCGGATTCAATATTTTAACTAGATTCTTGAAATTGTCGGTATCGAACCACCATTCGCGAGTCGTGAAGTATTGTAACACTTCTAGACCTACTGATATTCTGTTTTGGATTCGGACCATGCTGTAATAGATATCAATGTTAAAGATATAAGTAAAATTGAAAAACTTGAGAGGTGTCATTGGACACCCGAATAGAACGAAGTTCCTTTCGATTAAAAGATATATTTTTTTTTTTTTTCCCAACGTAACGCGCGATAAGGAACGTGTTTTAAAATGTTTTGATCACAGCGCCATCTAGCGATAATCATCTAAAACAAAAAAGTGTCGTGACAACTTTTCGTAAGATTTTTTTCCGTCTAGCCCCCTTTCGATAACGCGCGATAAGGAACTTCATTCCAAAACTTCGTTCCAATAACTTACAATCGTTTCTGCATGAATATCAGCATCAGGAAATCGATGAAATACGCCGGCACTATGTGATAGAAGAACACGCACAGGTTATGTATGAACTTGTTCTCCCTGATGTTACCTCCCGGGTACCACAGGGGACCTTCGAAGGGATACTTCTTGACCGTCGCTTTACCTATATCTAGTACCTCCTTCCATGTTACATTCCTATCGTCGCCTGTGGTAAGATTGTATGTTGGGATTTCTGCAGCTCTGAAAATTGGGAGGTAATTTTTGAAAGTGGTAATTTTTTTTGCATTGAATTTAATGGACAATTTTTTTATAAACTTATTCAGACACTCGCGATTTTCTATAATACTTTCATGCATTTTCAACGGGTTCATACCACGATATTTAATTAATTGAGTTGTCTCGATATTTCAACGTTGTTGCAAACGTCATGATCACGAGAAGACTGGATACTGTGGGTCGATCTAGCAAACAAATCTGTCTACCCTCGCACTCGTTCGCTTTTGGGTAGTACCACTGGAACTGGAGTCTTAAATATCGTGGTAAGAACCCGTTGAAAATGCATGCAATTTTTTTATAGTAAATTTATATAAGTTAACAAATTAAATGAAAAACTAAATAAAATATATTTGTCTATGCAGGTAATGTGACTCATTCGTTTGTAAATTCAAATGAACGACGATATTATTATAATTCCCGTGTGTACGAGTATTATTTGATCATCATTATTAACAGATTATGTGTTTGCTTTTCACGTGGGTCTCGCTTAAAAAGTTATCATAATATATTACGTTGAAATTCATGCACAAGGAGAAATTAAGTAAAAGTAAAAAAAAAACAAGATAAGACTTCATTTACTTAGAAACTTATCAAAGTATATTCCAAGCCATTTAATTTAATAGCCATATTACAAAAAATTTAAATAATAATATTATGTAATTGTACGCCATTTTGTAGCGGCCGCCATCTTGGATCAATTTTCATCAAACAGGTCATCTTTAGAACAAGTCACCTCAAAGTCGGTTTATTCTAGGGACTACGATATCACAGCACACACACAGACAATTGTGAACATTTTTTCATAGAACTTGTTTCTCTGTAGTGTACAATAAAATATTAAATAAATAAATAAACAATGTACCCCACCTTTCAGTTTGTGTTCCAATCTGATAGCTAATAACAATAATAGCGTTAATAGCAATATCTATAGCGATCACTTCTGCGTGATAATTTCCATTGCAGTGCATGGAACGAATCACGCCTTTCCCGGCCCCCACCATCAGACCTATGGGGCCGTTTAAATTGTCAACCCAGCCTGGTATAGGCTCTTTGTAGGAGGGGGTCACTGGAATAAAAAAAAATTGATATTTATTTAGGTTTAAAGAATAAGAATAATTTATTTATCTCAAACAACATTACAGTATCTTACACTATTTCATTGGTCCCCGCACTAGGTCGAACCTGTATCGCGGGAAACCTATACGATTTCTTAAAATAATGAACTCAATCTAAGAGATATAACATTCTGAAATTATTATTTTATCTCGAATATTATGTTACATCACACTCATTGAAGATTAACATTCTTTAAACAATACAGATACACAAAACACAAAATAAAACAATAATAAATAACAATACAACCAGTGATGGCAGTGACCATTCTAGACAGGAAGACAAAATATAGCATTATCTCACAACGACCAACAATTATTCAGTCTCATCATAATTTAGCTTAAGGAAATAAATTAAATAAGATACTTTATTTGTTCAAAACTGGCATTGAATGAGTGACCAACACATTAGTGAAAATTTAGTAGTTGAATCGTAATTTAAATTATGAATTTTATTTGAAGAATATTATAATATTTGTCGAAGGAAGATAAAAGAAAAATATAGGTTATAAATTCTCGTATACCTAAGCACAGTAATTTATATCAGGATATTATACAGAATTATGTTTTATTTGAGAATGCAGTTGCAAAACATAAAACTTGCATCGATTATTATTTGTGAAAATTTTATATTAATTTTCAGGTATGCAATGCTTTTTTGATTCTACATATTGCACGCCACCAAAAAAATATGAAAAATATGTGTATGAAGAAACAATAACTTACCTATACTAGGTCTAACAACTGCAGCCGGTAACTGAGGATAGCTCTCCTTGACGAGAGCTTCAGCCAACCTTTTGGAATACGTGTAAGAGTTCGGATGCTTCTTGTATATTGATGAAGCGAGAATGTTTAGTTGTTGCTCTGATAGCCAACTCGCTGCTTGGAGCAAATTGTCAGGGTTGGTCGGAGGATCCAAGACCTGGAGAATGTATATCCATTTTTAGGTTTTACCCCTAATTTCTTGCTTTTCTGCATTTGGGCTTAATCTAAATTATGATGTACAGCGTGTGTGTTTGTGACTTGAAGAGAAGTTTTCGCGATTTGCTCTGCGTTTTTGCGTATTTTTATTCCGATTTTTGATGATTTTTATAAAGTAGGTAGTATTTTCGTTTGATAATTTTGCATAAATTACATAAAGACAGACTGGCAGTTTTTGTGCGTCTAGTAAATTGAATGTCCTTGGTTTTTGTCAAAAAAAATATATTTGCACCTCTTCAAAGACTTAATAACCTTTTCAAAGGGTTTTTGACAATTAAAAATGCAAGTTTCCTTAAATTATTTTACTTCACCGTTTTTACCAGTCATGGCGCAGTGAACTTACTCATGCCCCGTCAATAGAGGTTGTCCGAACTCAGCAAATTGTCATGCTTTGTACACCATCTTAGTTCTTAATGAAAACCTTCTGTAGATATCAGCTAAAAAAATGGTATTTAATGTTTTAGTTGATATACCTTTTCAGGAAGTCGTTCATAGTCAGGGTAGCAGAAAGCCGTGGACAAATGTATGAAAGCTGCCAAATTCTTGATGTTCTTGACGATTTCTAGCACTCGTTGAGTTCCTCTTGTGTTCATTTCAATACCTTCTTTCAACGGCGCTTCTAAACGTAGAGTTGCAGCAAAGTGGAATACCACTGAAACCTTATAAAGAGATAAAGGTATAACATCATTAATTCTTTACTCTGATTCTTGTTATCTGAATTAGTAAAAAAGTGACTCTGGGTTTAATATTTTAGAGTCACATTAATTGATATTCTGTGAAAGAATCTTGAAATCTATGTAGTTAAAAATGTAAAAAAGAAACGAGACACAGTCATCATAATATGAATTATTTAAGTAAGTAATTAAAATGCGTATTTCTAGAATCAAATCGACATTAATTAATATTAAAATATTGAACAAGTCATCATTCTTAATTAGTTTGAAATTAATATTTACTGCAGTTATTAGAACAATTTATAACGCAGTATTTTTTTGAGTTAATTATTATTTTCAGAATATCTTAAAATTAAAAAAAAACATACTAGCCAATGAACCATAACTTGAATCTACTAGGTACTAGGGGTGTGCGAATATCGTTCGAATCGAATCGAATCGAATATTAAAATTCGATTCGAAATTCGAAGTCCGACGAATATTCGAAAAATTTCGAATAATTCGAAAAGTTTCGAATATTCGTAGAATTTCGAATAGTATCGAATTTGACTACGACGACTACGACTATTTTGTAGACATCTAGCCCATTAAAGACATTATCTACTAAATACAAATTCTTGTCCTATTTCCGATGCATCATCGTGTAATTCGTGAGTTCGAATTATTCGCACACCCCTACTAGGTACCTACGTAAACGGCTTTCACTTGTCTCGCATATGTGTTTGGCAATGCTTTATCCAATGTTGGCTAAGTAATACTGTATGATGAATTTCAATATGAAGTTGGAACAGATATTGGGCCAACCTCAACCAAACCCTACATAATACGAGTTCAAGTATTGGCACAATCAATTTGATTTACGCGCTAAATGAGTTGGTTTAGAACATGATTTACGTGAGTGTGATGTAAAACGTTGATTGCGCGTTTACTGATTTCTATTTGCTAAAAAAATAGGGATCTACGTATATAGTTTCACCACAGGTTTCACTATAGAAAGGAAATATATAAAGTACTACTACTTGTTTTTGTGGTCATTGATCTTAAAAAATAATACCATAATAGTTTCATTGGTTTTTCAGTTTAGTTTTTCACAACACCACTGGTTAAAAAACGGTGAAGGAAAACATCGTGAGGAAACCTGCATGTCAGAAAAGGGTTCTAAAAAATCCTTAGAAGATATGTGAAGTCCCGCACTGGGCAAGCGTGGTGGACTATGCCTAATCCCTCTTCTGAGGAGACCTGAGCCGAACAGTGGGAGTAATGGGTTGGTACCGTACAGTTTCATTGGACCGTTAAAACTATTACACGAGTGGTGCCATTTAAGTGGTATCTAGGTACACAGACGAAATAGCGTATACTTAAAGTTTTTATTAGTCAAATACACAGACAGAACAGTGTGTAACTTACTTATTTTTTTTAATAAAGAGATTCTATTAAAACACATAACTGCTGAAAAACGGTTAAAATCCTGATATCCTTTTTCAGGTAACTATCAAAACTCATAATAATATTTAGAACAATCGAATTCCAGATTTTATTTCTAAAATGCTCAAATAACTAACTATTCTTACCCAATAGTAAAGAAACTTTTACTTAACAAGTTACTGTCATATTCTTAGTAATAGGTCATAAAAGATGAGTAAAGGTATATCTTGAGTTGGCTAATAAACTCTTAACTCATAAAAGGGACTTGTTATTTCGAAACGTGTACTAAAACCATGTTACGAGGTTTGAAGAAGCGCAAGTAGTATTGCAGCTAGAAATTGATGTAATCATTTAACTGACTCTCTGTATAAGCATAAGATGATCATTTTAGTTGAAGTAGGTAATGCCACATTATTTTGTTTGCGATGTTTTATGATGACTACTACATAATCATCATGATCATCATCAGTCCTGTAGACTGTTAGATACTAGTGGGAATAGGACGAGTCGTTGTGGAGAAATTTGTTTAACAAATGTTGTCTTAAGCTTTTGCGTCCTGTGATTTACTGTCAGAATATTTAGCCCTATCAGTAATCTGTTCTGCGGACAATGTGTCCTAACGTTCCAACATCAAGGTTTAAATACTTCTGCATAATATTTTTGATAATGATCCCATCATATATTTTTTGATTATCCTTTGAAAAAAGTTTTTTTTGGTATCTAAATTTATTTACCTCTTTATATATTTCTTCAAGTTTAGATTGTTCGATACCTAGTTTGTCGCTCAGAATGTCACCCGGCACCGCCACGAGCTTCTTCATCATATGAGGTTTCTCTTCTCTTATTCTTGAGAATAGCTGAGTGTGAAATAAATTACAGTTAGGTATAAATATCTTCTTTGTAACATGATCTTAATTTTCAAGATATAACTTGGATCATTCTTGAATTTGAAAGACCAATCTCTACTATCACAAATTAGTTTAGATGGATTTGATACTTTATTTGAGCGTGTATATCCGTAACGAAAATTTCACCTATCAACGTAGGTTGCGCAAGATTTAATTATCAATTAATGAAAGAATAATTTCACACTATTTGCATAAAATTGCACCAAATATTTTCACGAAACCCATTCAACATTGAAGTGTTTTGTAATCTTACAGGCAGTTTCCACATATCCTCGATGCGTGATTCCGGACTTTTTCCACGCTTCGATCGCACGAGTGCGTACACGCACCCAATATCCGGAACACTGTATAGTAACTTCTCTATTAGGACCTTTCCCATTAGTCCTGAGGACCCGGTAATGAATACATTACGACCTCTGTACCACTCGTTGATTTGTGACGTCATTCTGCTAGTATACTCTGTAACAGAAGATATATAGAGATTATTGATTAGTTTATCTGCACGACGTCTTCGTAACAAATGGAGGATTAAGTCAGCACATTCGATGTAATTGCAGAAAAACGTGTTTATTTGTGACATCACATCAAAATCTATTAAAATTATCAGTGTTTTTCTTATACTATGCATGTTTAATACATAATATAAATCTTAATCCTAAAATCTATCTAAAAAAAGCATTAACATTCGTTGCGTAGTTTATAGATTCAAGTCTACATAGTAGCAGACTGCGGAGACGACTATGTTACTTTGTAGTAATGATACAATACTGCTTCCACTGTAATTCATGTAATTTCCCACCATCTGTGTATGATTATATTGTAATACATAATATCTTCATATTGTAAAGTTTACTAAGAATATCATGATTAAGCTCACTTTTTGTAGTTTTTAATTGCTTCAACTTTCTGTGTCTTTTGCTTGTGTACAATAAAGTATTACGTAAATAAATGGGCAGCTAAGAAAATATACACGATATACCAAATTAACTGGGAACCTAAGAACATGAATACATGATATGCCAACTGATTAGTTCATAATTTAAAAAAAAACAATGTTTTAACATGGCTTGGTCTCCTTCGATAAAAGTCTGACCTAGTACTGGAATTACTTATTGTAATGTGTCAAAGTGTATATTTTTGGACAATAATCTATTTTTACAAGCTTTATAAACCAGCACTGGATGTAACTATGTACTAATGTACCTGTAGTAGTTCGGATGGAATCTTGCGAGTCAAATTTGACAAACTTCTCGTTGTCTGATTGAGCTGACATTTTGCACACAAATGTATATCGCGTGACAATGTAATAATATGATATCATGGAGCTAATTAGAGGCTAATATATTTTATTTAAATTAATTATTAGTAAATTAAAATAAATATTGAGGGCTCCTCATTTTGCAAAGATAGACTAATGAGTTAATTAAAATTGTAAAAATAGTCGAATTAGCATATTAATTTACTTAATATATCAATTAAAAAGATGCACGTCATATATACAATGTTCAAATTTCAACGAATACAAAGTTAATTTTACATAATGTTATAAGCTAAAAATATTATGATACAAATGATACTTTTAAATCAAGGAGACTTTCACGATATTGACAGACAGACAGAAGTAAAACATACATAAATATTACTATAGATTACATAGACAACTTAAAGTACCATTCATTTTACAAATAAGTAGTATCGATACGACTTCTTCAAATAGATGTCAAGTATTTTACAATTTCTACAGTTTTGTAACACGCGCAAGTAAAGTAGCCCATCATTATGTGGTTTGACCAACCGCTAACGTTAATTCATCGCCTATTCGAAAACTTATGATTTTGCAACGTTTTGCTACTTCTAGCCAGTCAGGACAAATACGTACAGATTCTTACTCCACAATACTCCACAACCACTTCGCATGAACTAGATTCTGCACAGAGTAGAGGATATGTCCTGCGAAGTTTCTCATCACCAGAAGAAAAGAAGGCAGAACAAAGTCGAAACATTGATTCGTAATAAGAGATATAAAGAGAGTGCGCCTCTTCGTCGTATCACGAATAATTGTAATGAGAAATTTGCATCATTGGATATTACTGCTATGTCAGTTGATGTCTTTAAGTCTAAACTTGTGAAGTTTTGATGGACGCAATTTGATTGCTATGCTGCTAAATTTCTTAAGATAATTGTTTTAAATAATGTTATTTATATTCTAAAATTTTAAATTATCGTTTTGTAATGATTTTTTTATTTCAAAATTTCAAGTTTCATTAGTTTTAGAGATTTTTTTACCACACATTTCATTTGTTCCCTTTTTTACAACAAATTACTTATTAATTTTCTGTGAATAACGGTGTGAGTAGTACATTGATTTTGTTTTTACTTATGTAGATAAGATTCATACTAGTTATAAGATTTAATGTACAACTGTTTGCTATTCCTATAAAATAAAAAAATAAATTGCATCCTCCTAAGTAAACAAATCTCATTTAAGACGATTACTTAATCGCTATGTCACGATTGTGACGGGGGTGACGGGGCGATACGTGAGCGACAATCGCGAACGCGTCCTGTCACCCCTACATCATCGGATGTCGAGCGTGGTTGGCGGGAGGTTTTAGTGCGGTTCAACCCGCCAAAAAAAAAAAATGTCACGATTGTTTGTACAAAGCTATTTGAAGTATTTCTCTTACGAGTAACAATGGAAAACTTTCAGGGAAACTCAATTTTAGTCTGATTGCGAAACAATACAATGCGACTTGCGAGTACGTTGCGAGTTAAGGAGACTTCGAAAGTGCTTGAAATATAACTATTACATGCCAATGATATTACGAAAGTACTTTTATTTTAATTCTCGCTTTTTTTATCACTGCATGCTGTTCAATATTCTGCAATTTACGCCAAATCTAAATTCAACTTTTGTCTCTACGATACGTTACACTCCAGCAGTCCTCAGTTTGGATTTTTTGTTCATATTCTTATGACACTTTTGGTAAGTTACAACCGTCATTAATAATCATTAAGAGAAGGTAGATACGGTAAGGTAGAGGAAGTGCGAATTTCTTAATTATAATAGAGGTACATGAGCTACGATAAAGTTTATAATCAAGTGGCCCGTTGATGTTTTTATAACAATATTCAAAAATAACTGAATAAAATGGGCGACCCTTCACTTTTTCACCCAAAACTTTCAACTAGGTACAGATAAATTATTTGAAGTTTTAGTTTCGAATGAATTCACCTACTATAATGTGTTAATACATTCCAAAAAAACACCTTAAAATCTGTTTTACTTACAAAAACTTGTGAAATTTCTCAAACAAACAAAATTCCGTTGGAAAAGTGAAAATGCGCGTGTACACTAACAAGGTGCGGCAACCGACCGCGTCTTTGCGTGTCCAGATGCTGGCTATAACTGCGTGTAGTGTATGTTGTATAATAAACCTGATTCAGAAACATAAGAACAGGGGACACCAAACGATAGGTCGCGGGGAAAAGCGAAACCGCCAAGTCATTTTGTTCTGCTCACTACTTTACCAAAATCGCGTGCTACTAAAGCTTAAGCTTTTTGAGATTATATAAGCTGTATAAAAGTAGTAACACCGGTCCGCAGCTGATACAAATTGGTAGCCCCTGCACTAGGAAGGAGGTTTATATGTCGTAGTACTTTGAAAATTTAGTGTCATAAGATCCTGAGATTTCGACATTCCTAAAAAGAAATTTGCAGTCATGTGTTAAAGTTGTGTAATATGTTTTAATTCATAATTTTCGGTGTTATCTAATTTTAGAATGGACGTCAGTATCAGAGAAAAAGGCAGTGTTTTGCTAGATAGAGTAGTATCGTCACGAAAAACTATTACTCTTAAATACTCTATTCCAACCTCGTTTGAAGGAGGACATGTATTAGTACTTGAAAACACCGAGGAGAGTTTTATTCTTCTATTGTCCATAGTTCTTATTTAGTTTTATCATAAGATTGATAGGTTTCATTTTCTATAAATAGAAGTGGGAACACAAATTACCTATATCTATTCTTTATGGTAGTTATGCACTTATGCACTCTTCAAAAACCGGTCTGACGAGGTACTTAGGTAAGTTAGAGATATAATTCGCTCTCGTAATATTGTGAACATATAATTAGCGAAGGATAAAGAGGTCTTATTAAGACCGGGAAACATCTGAAACATTTTCTCTCTACAAAATATTCACAAGTATCAGAAACAGAAGATTAACTACTAGCTGTGTTCTTTTATTTATTTTAAATGGTTATTAACAAATATTTTTTCACTAATCCTGTGCATTTCTCTTTTATGAAAAGTGCTTAAAGACTAATAGTTTAAAAATTTGATAGGAAAATTGTTTATAAGCGCCATCTTGTTCTAAGAATAAGAAACTATTCACATTGAGATGTTTGCGTAATATGCGCTATACGAAGAATATATGAAGAAACTGTACGGTTAACTGTAGTACATGACATTCATTCATAGATGACTCTGCAGTAAATAATGTCTTGATAAAATTGGTTTGATTTACCGTCGCTTATAAATCTATGCAATGATTTCACGGGGGCGGCGCGACGGGAAAGAGTACCGTGGGCGTAACGCGTCGCGCCGTCCCTCATAACCCCGTGCTGGGTTCTGGCCTCAGCCGGGGTTCGGACGCTGAATGTGAGCGGTTGGAGGTTTTAGTGCGGTTCAACTCGGGGCGGGCGGAGATCCGGTGATTTCCTCCAACTAAAAGAGACAATGATTTCAAGTTTGCTTTTTAAGGAGGTTTATTTGTTTAATCCTGCAATTTAAAAATTTAACTTTTCGGCAATAATAACATCGCCTGAAGGGAGCTTCTCTCTTCCAATTATATGCATATTAGGTTTTTTTGGTAATTTTTTCTATGGTCTATGTCGTCGATGACCCTTAACGCATCAGATTTAGTTACAAACTTTATGTTTTCAATGCCCACAGTGGCTGATCCTAAAGATGATCACTGCCTGATCTTATTAAATGTAGACTCGACTAAATCTCAGTTTCAGATCCAATGCAATAAAAACTAGCATGGCTAAATGTCTTAAATTACCCAAACACAAAGTTGCGATATTTTTTGCCGCAAACTCAATTTCGCAAGTGACATAATAGCAAGCGGAACAACAATAGCACGTGGGCTCGGTGACTGAACCAGAGCAGGCGCTTTAATAGGCATTCACAAAACCACTGATTAAATCATTAATGTTATCGAAGATCTGAGGGCGTGGGTGAACGAGAGTCAAGCTGATCGCATTCAAATTGTCATGTGTGCCCAGTGCTACCTGTAAGACAGTCGTGTAAAAAGTTGTTTGACACGCGATATGGTTGCATTCAACCTTGTTACTCGATAACGAAACCCAATCTTCTAGAACTCGACACGCATAAAGCACATGGTGAAGTTACTTTATTAATATCACAATCCTAGTGTTCAGTTAACTGTGAGTCCCTTAAGGTTTCACACGTGCAACATGCGGCGTAAAGATCCATCTCCATCGAGTACTGGGCGAGGGAAGAGCCTTATATCAATCAGAACGAACCAACAGCAGCAACGTAAAGTACCAACATGTAGAACTACTCTGCCAAGAAGTTACTCTACCCCAACTTCGTATGAAGCAGATTCTGCACACAGTAGAGGATATGTCCTGCGAAGTTTCTCATCACCAGAGGAAAAGAAGGCAGAACAAAGTCGAAACATTGATTCGTTTTACAGACCCAAAACCCACGGTTCTAGATCAGAACTAGATTCTGATTTGGAGAATTTTGAAAGGTTTGAAGATTGCTTTCTCGACATTGACGCAGAAGAAGATTCTGCTGGCCAGTATCAAAGCAGTCCTGAGAGAGATGAACCTAAGAAGGTGGTAGCTTCGCTAGTACCAGGCAGCGGCTTACAAAAGATTTCGATTGTACCTATTAGAACAAGGCAACCAATACAGAGTACTCGAGATGCAGTGAAAAAAATTACCGGAAGGGATAATCAAGGTGAGATTCTTTTAAAATAGCAGTAAGTATATTAATACGATATGGATCCATTAAATGTTCTTTTTACATACCATTATTGATCCTACAAATTGGAAATACAAATAAACATATTAAACATATGTTCTGATAAATTTAAAAGGCTATTGAAGCACTCACAGCGGGCGTCAATTTTTAAAATATATTCTTCCATTCATTTGTAAGTAGGTATATAGCAAGGCTACTAAATTGCGCAATATGTTTACAAAAAAATGTTAATGGAAAGATTAGAATAAAGAGCTCGTACATATTCAATGCATTTGACCTGTTGATGTTTCCTCTATCAGCTATCAGGAAAGCTAAGATACAGTTTTGAAGAAAATTTAATATAGTCATAAGTACCTACTTTCTTTAACCAACAAAATTATAAATGGAATTAGATATAAAATACAATTTTGGTTAATTTATAAGCCACTAATATTCAGTTACAATACATTGTTATCGTATTTAAAGATGAATATTTAAAATAAAACACATACACCAAATTTCAAAAGTAAATAATAGATAGGTACGAGTACTAGTAGGTAGGTACTTAATTATGCAGGATATGGAATTAATAACCATATCTATTATCTATCTAAATTTCTACGACTCTCTCCGAAAATTGTTGTCCATAAAATACCATGACCATATTTTTTAACCTTCAATATAACTTCTTGATGCAGGTGCCGCTCGCCTGAACTTCCGACCACTGCTCCTGAATGTCCCGACACGCCACGTTGTATCTGATGCAGAGAGATCTTCTCCCGATGTTGAAGAGTTGCAGACATCACCCCAGTATGACGAAGAGGCCGCTGAACTTGAGAATGTGTTAGACAGCGCTGAACAACATCTCGATAAAGAGATTGCTATCGCGACAGAAGAAAGTGATGCAGACACGGTAAGTTGATTTTTAAGTACTAGTAAAGTGCTTTTTTTCATAATAATAATTACAATTCTTAACGACGAGTATCGTGAAGGGTTTTCCCACACTTAAGCGTCAAAGCCGATGGGATTATACAACTCGGTTTAAGCAGCTACATCATTAGTTCATTATTATAGTTCAAAACAAATTCGGTTTCCGCTGTCTGTTTCTTTCTGTATTCTTGCTTAAATCCTTAAAATCACGCAACAGATTTTGATGCATTTTTATAGACTTTACGTGCATAATATGGGTAGTGGAAAACACCCACCTGCCGATGGCATCAGAACTAGGCACACTGTCGACAACAAAAAGGGGAAAACGCTTTGGACGCAATTGCGCGGCTAGTATAGTAAATATTTACGACTCAATAATTCTGACATTATACTGTCACATGTGGTCACAGATGCGTGGTAATTTAGTTTATTCAAATCTGCGCAAACCTTTACGACCGTCGATTAAGAAATACCGTGCCGTATCCGAAACTGTAAATAGCGGATATTTCGGTAACAGGCGCCGACCCTGTTTTATTGTACGTTTGGAAATTGGAACATACATTATTTTTGCACCATAGTCATGCCGATAGTGTTTTATATGAATAATAAAGGGCGTAGTAGCTATTAGTTTTGTCAGAAATTTAAAATGATGAGATTTTTTTTAAAGAAAATCTCTAATGTAATTTACTTTTGAAAAAAGAGCAGCAATTTATGCCTATCAAATGGTCTGTCAGCTTCAAGCTAGTAATTGCTTCGAACAATATAAATCAAAACGAAATAATAATATATCAAATTTTATACAAATTAAGGTTAGAGCTCAGCTTTTCTTTCAAATACACCGATCGTGTTTTTTTATTTACTAACGGAGAACGGGATGTATTAAAACAGTTTGCGTATATTTGAAAGTCCGCAGCTTTAGTAGTGATTTCAGTTAAGATAAGATGGTTGCAATTAAATTAAATGTATGTGATCTTAAAAAATTAAGTACATTCCACAATCCATATTCATATTTCATTCTCATTTGATTTGGGACTCTTTTTATAAGACTTTTAAAGCAACAGACTCCACTGGTTAAAATCAGTGAAGGAAAACATTAAATAAAAACCTTGGAAGATAATATAATAATTATGTTAGTCTCTAACATGACACGCGTGTTGGGCTTTTCTCTACTGAGACCTGAATGTAAAGGCGGACAGTAATGGATTGGTTACAGTGATTATCTGTTTTTCGTGTAAAATAATTTAAAAGCAATTATACTTCAACGCAGCCGTTGACAGTAATAACATACATAGATGAGCTTCAGTTATATACCGTGGGCCGACCTCGGTTTCGATACAGCGTAAAATGACTGATTTTAAACTAAAAGCTTGGACGCGTTCCATTTCCATTTCCAATGGACGTTCTTTAAAATAAAACAATGTATAGTGGAAAACGTAGCATACATAAATAAAGTAATATTCTGTGGCATTAAAATGTACGCTATTAAATAATGACATGATTATTTTAATTCGATTTAATCCATCACTAACCACTTATTCATAGTTTTATTTACTTATGTAACTACCTTCTTGACTAATTCCAAAATTCAAAAACAGTATTAAAATTTACTCGTAATTTATTTAATAGGTACAGTCTTGATGTCTTTAACCTAGTAGACGTTTATATAGTCGCGTGTAATTTTGTGTTATGACTTGTGACTTCAGTGCTATACAGAGATTATGTTTACAAGTACGTGCACGTGCACTTCTCGCGCTATCAGCTATCAGACTCCGCTCGACTAGTCGTCGACGATAACAAAACATTACAAACGACACAACACACAAACAAAACAACACGACAATCAACGCGGTCACGACGTGCATATTTTATTTTATAAGAACATTTTTAATCACGCATGGTGTGAACACGATTTTAATATCGTTCGTGCCTTACATGAATTCATATCTTGAAAATTAAGTTCGGTAGAGAGGGTGTAAACGAGGCGTCATTGGGTAAAGTGCCGTTCCCGTGGTAGCGGAATATAAACATTGCGTGATCGATAGTAGTAAAGATAAAGTTGCGGTCGGAAGGCAGTGTTGTAAGTGATGCAGGTGGTGGCGCCGCACTGATCAGTGCTGTTGTGATTGCAAGTGTTGATGTGCGCGTAAGCAGTAGTGGACATCAACAGCGGGAACAATGAGCATGCCTTGACCTTGCGGTGTGCGGGGGGAAGAGGCGCGCGATGACGCCAGCGCGGCCGGCACGCGATTCAGCTTTCGGGTGCGATCCTTCGCCGACGGCATCCGCGTAATCGGCGGCTTGCGTGATTCCAAAGTTTGTCGAAAATACCTAGGCGGGTGGGCGGCGCCGCGACGCCGAGGACTCTCACGCCGCTTTCATTCTGCGAGCCGGCGCCGACGCCGACGCGCCTCGAACGACAACCGACCGACCGAACCGACTCCCGCCGACCGTGTAGACCGCGACATGCGCGCGCCTCGACATGGGTAACGTGCAGTGCTGCGCCAGCGGACGCTTCAAGGAGGGCAACCCGCCCAACAAACCGAAAAACAAAAAGAAAAAAGCTAAAGGACTCAAAGGTGTTTCCAAGAAAAGTAACGGTGTAGGCAGTGGCAAGGGTAACGCGCTGGTTCCGAAAGCAACAACAGTGGCGGAGGACGGGTCCGAACGAGCGGCACCGGCCGCAGCGCCGGCTGAGGCCTTAGCCCAGACGTCGCCACCGGACAACGAACCACCTGCGATTGATGCCTCGAGTCAACAGTCAATAGATCAAACACAACCCGTCGATTCTGATGGCGCAGACTCTGATGGATCGCGCAACGAAACCATGGCAGCTGCAAGAGAACGCTTCTTTGGTCAGGTATGCAGAGTACGAATGTTTTACACGGCAGTAGCTATGGCAACTGAATATCATAAGTGCTACGCGGCGTGACGAACTAATCCCTTTATCGTAGCGGAACGAATCTGTTCTGGCAGAGGTCGCTCTGCTTTACATCAGCTAATGTTGTACTGTTTATAACTTTGAAGTGATATCTGTTTACAGTCTTCTTATCTCAGCGGCGGCTCTAGATTGAAGTCAATAAAAACATTTTTCATTATCAACGTATAAAATTCTCTCGAACGTAATTTAACCCATTTCGAATCAGATTACATTATTTATTTCTGTTATTGTCAGAGACGTTTTACAACAATTTCTTGTTGTAGAATGATTCAAAAATATAGATTATAATATTGTTGCCAAATGCTACCGTTTTTTGATTTACTGATTCTCAAAATGTACCTTATTAATAAACTCATCACGTTTGACCGTAACGAAATGATTCAAAGTCGTAAACTGCGGGTCACGATATTTTGTGCAATCCGTCCGCAAATAAGAATGTTTAATTAAACGATGTCTACGCTTCTTTTATTCAAATCAGCGAATTACAACGCGTCTTCTAAATGCATTCAAGTTCATTAATTCTAAATGCAAATGAATCGTTATTTTGCGATGGTTATTTCTGTTAGAAAAAGTTTTACAAGTCGAAAACAGTTCGGTTTATCAAACGTTATTTGGTTGTGTTAGTTATTTAAAAGACAAGTTTTTTTGTTTATACCCGGAGAGCATCATAATTTTTATTGATAGTGGTTTGATGATGATAGACAAACACTACCACCGGCAATATTACGACGACGATATTACTATTTTGATATTGAAAAATTATCATTATACAGATTTCTTAGTAATTCACAAAATTCTTACGGTAATTGCAATTAGTTCGTATTTTCTGTAACAATCGTAACCTTTTCTTTCCAGAACCAATTTTTTTATTATCGAAACTAATACACAGGATAAGTATTGGTTCATTATTAAAATCGATGTAAACAATAAGTTTCTATGTACTCAAAGGTTAGACAACAGGTTTGTGCGATGATCTAACTTGCATATATTTTTCTGTCAAGGATTATGTATATGTTGTCATACAAACGGAGAATATACGGATAATATTCATGAGTATATTAATTACTGATTTAGGAAGCGTCTACTTATTAACATTTTATTGCTCTTCGTAATACGGTTCTCATGTTTTCCCATAAAAATTATGTAAAATGATGTTAATAAATTTTAAAACAAAAACCATTAACTTTGTTGATCAAAATTTAGTTGAAGAAGACGTCTGATTGTTTGTTTGATTAAGGACTTTGTTGTGATAAAAAGGAAGAGTATAGATAATACGAATTGACCAAATTTGAAAGATTTAAGAAAATAGGAGACAATTTCCTTTTTAATACGCTTTCCAAGAAAACAAAATTTGAATACCCATATAAGAATAAGAATAAGAATAATTGATTTATCTCAAACAACATTACAGTATCTTACACTATTTCATTGGTCCCCGCACTAGGTCGAACCTGTATCGCGGGAAACCTATACGATTTCTTAAAATAATGAACTCAATGTAAGAGACAGACATAAGAGACAAGACAATCATATATTACAGTACATAAAATAGTGCTTTAAACACTGTATTAAATTCATTCAACAACTAGAAGTAATGGCGAAAACTAAATTATGATGTATCATCGTGACTGCAGACACAAACAAAACGCATCGAAATGCATCATCTATTCTTGATAAACCACGTTTTCCAACAATAATACTGAAAAACTTTTATTACAGAAACTTCTTTGAATTGAGTCATTTTCAGTCCATCTGAGGGTTTCAGAAAACTCGTCATAATGCTCCTACGTATGTCGTTGAGTCAACGAGGAAAGTGAACGAGTTCTTCTGATTATGCCCCATCTTTTGGAGCATGTCCAGGCGATTTCCCGAAATAACTCCTGTTCCGAGTCCCGAGTAGATTTTATTAGCGGTTGCAATAATTCGTTCCGTCGTGATTCGCTCGCTATTGTGTAAATAATAATGTGGGCTGAAGATTGGCTTTGAAAGGTGCAAAGATATCGGAATATTAAGAAATTTATTAAAATTTACGAGTAAAGCAACTTAGTATCTTCAAAATGTTATTTTGTTGGTAATCTTAAAGAAAAAAAACTGTGTGTAAAAAGATGCATGGTGTCCATGGCTCAACTGTTAATAAATTAGTTGCTAATATCCGAATTGATTGTACTCAATATGAACATTACATGGCTAATGTATTTTTTTCATGAATTAGGTACACACCTGAAATTAAAGCACCTAATCAGTATAGCAAAAGCTATTCCGAAGCGACTAACATAAGACACCAATACCGGAACTATTATTTCAAATACTCAAACTCGTCAACTGAAGATTCTGCTTATAGCCTCCAAACAAGCTCGGAGTTCTATTTACTTCATTCACCAATCATTACACAATTAGCACGTATACCGATTGTGACGGAAACATGCCAAATTTTTACCAAAAACTAATCAAAATTCCTTCCTTATCTTATAGAAGATAAAGCTTAAAATTCTTTAACATGTTTAGAGTTATAAGATCGTCGTGATTCTTGTTAATATTTTTGTCCAACGCCTTGAACAAATCGGTGTTTACATTGTTATTTAACGCAATAACATCTACTTGGCTTGAACATTATCCATATTACCCTGTCAATGTTTTTTTAGTTGTAAAGTATTCTGAAATCTTCATCATGTCGTAAGCTTTTGCAGTTAATAAATTAACGACTTAATCTGAAGATTTTTGACTGTATGAAAATACGATTTTTAATTTCTAAACTGTAACTCCTAGGAACTGTTCACGTCATAACAAAAAATCAACCTCTGATTCAAGCAAGAATAATAATAATTTTAATATCGTTAAAAATAAATCAGCCTTTATTTTTATTATAATTAATCCATTAACGAATAATCACGACTTATTCACGAAATCACACGAAAAAGACTACTGATGCTTTCACAAAAGTCTGTTTAACGTAATTAAATTATCATTAAATATGGTTCTAACTAGATGATTGAATTTTTTTCATTATATGTTGCAATAGAAAATTATGATTAGTTTCACATACATGTTGTATGTTATCACGACAGTTACAGTCACTGGGAAGACTTGGGTCAATGGCGTATTACGTCATAATACAGCAAATATATCTCGTATTCACTATGCTGATGAGCTTCGTATCTGGAATGCATCGTTTAAAAGAAGGCCGCACCCAAATCGTGATTCTTGTATGAATTTAAACATAGACGTGCGTAGTCGAGTTCACTAAAATTTAGTCAACAGTGACTCATCCACTTTTAAAGTTTAAAATTAAAATCGTTACTAATATCACGATTTTCACACCGAAATAAAATCGAGTTTTCCGAGAACCTGTGAAAATGAGAGTAACCTCGTACTATGTCTTGGTTACCTACAGGTTTCCAAGTAATCGTCGCGGTTGGCATTGGATCAATTCGTTCTTGAGCTTTCACCGATGTTTGTTTACAAAGATAAATCGAGCCTGTGAAATTCGGTTGAAATAACTGACATTATTAGATATACTTTTAACTGATGCGCGGAACGGTTTCTTAGTAACACGTCGATCGATGGTCATAAAACTTTGTATTTAATGTTAATGAGATGCCGTGTAAAGAAGATTTACTACGTAGTTTACTATGAAGATCTTACGCTACAACTGACGCCTACATGAACACCAAAACATGATTCTGTCTAAACTTAGGAGTTTATTTATAACGGATGAGGATGTGTCATACTGGTTAGGACTGCAACGTAACTCGAGCGAATGCATGTAAAAGCAAATTAGTGCAAATATTGTTCGTTTTGCGTAAGGTAGTCTAAAAAAAGGTAGAAGACAGAAGTTTTGATACATATTTAGATAAAATAAAAAAATTACTAAGTAAACAGGTGGGGCCGTCAACTCTATTAAACGTCTGTAATGCAATAAGAAGGGAAAAAAACGTAGGCAAAAGTTCTGAAAAGTGTTTTAATAATAAGAGTCCCTTTAAATATTACAATTTGTACCTACTAAAGTCAGACTCATATACAAGGTAAATTTTAGTTAATTTCACAAAATGACTAACCTCGCCCACCTGATTGAAATCGTCAGATAGATGACTATTAATATAAAATGATTCCAATGTTTCACTCCCGGCTTAAAAATAGATCGATCTATTTTTTATAAGGCAACAATTCGGTACTATTCGTTTCCTTTACCAAAATAATACAGGATATAGAATTGATCTAACTATATTTAAATATAGTTCTTCAGTAATTTTATTGAATTTTCTAGAATAATTCTCACATTACACACTTTTAGTGCTATTTTTAGCATCTGTTGTACTTGTAAATAATATGTACCTTAAGTGTTACATAAAATATTGGTCCATTAATTAAATGTGTTCTAATCTAATTCTCTTTTTGATCAACGTTAAAAAAAAGGAACTGTTAAGTTCAATATATTTTCCATACATATTAATTTTAATTAATAAGCTTTGTATGAACCAATTTGGATGATTCTTTTTTGCTTGCTTGAAATTATTCTCCCGATGAAAAATTTATCAAGTTCTGACAAAAAAAATCGAAGTCGGCCGTTCTCATAGATTGTACATTAACAAAGAGGCTTCTTTACACCACAATCGATAGCTAAACTGTAATTAATAAACGACGAAAAACACTTAACAATACCGCGATCGATATCGAGCGGCGGCGAGCACGCTGTACCCACAGATACGCTGATAAAACGCTTGTTAATCGTTTTAATTAGCATAGGCTCCCATCACGCGGCCACAATATTACAATTGTGAACGGAATTTACAAAATAGGTACCACTATCATACAGGCTGTGTGATGCTTTTTTTAAACACACTGCGTTCGAGTCCCGGGGATATGCAGATAGGGACGACGTGTTACACACTGCTGTATGATGCTAACTTTATTGTTGAAGTCAGCTAGTACGTGTTAGCTAGAGTTAATAATAAAATTATAAGCACACTACTTAAAGTGATGATTTTATCGTTCTAATGGAGCATTATTTAATTATGCCATGTGCTTATTTAAAGAAGGTTTAAGAATAGTCCTCTATAGTATGCATGTTTCTAGTAATATGCTCGTAGGTGATAGAATTCGGCCCCCCAATTTCCTGGCATTGCAAACGTTTTTCATCAGGTGGGCCGAAAATAATTATAACAATTTTAGAAATACTATATTGAACAATTTTTATATCGTGACGTAGCCAACTTACTAAACGACAAACCAACATGAAGCAATGATCTCATAAAATGATAATAATTATAAAAATGACTCATCGGATAGCTGCCGTTTTTATACGCAAATAATTATCTAACAAATCGATGAATATTCAATTTCATTTTTTTATTGAATTAATTTTAAACCTTATAATTTGTTATAGATTTTTTATTGCTTTGTAGACTGATGAGATAAAATAGATCTATGTACTTATGTATTAAGCAAAGAGATTGAAGTATAAAGATATGACATTGACAACTTTATTCATACATTAAAAAGGTGTAACGGCTCGCGTTCTCGACCTCTTAGGTCGAGAACGCGAGCGACGGTCGGTCATACATTATATTATTGTTCTGTTTAAATCTATTTATTATAACACCATTTAGTATAAAACAAGTAAACTAACCCAACGAAGAATTAAAAGAGTAAAGAAAATACATTGTAAGTATTTTATAGGTGACTACATGATATTAGTAAAGTAACTAGTATATAATCTTCTTATATATAAAAATGAATTGCTGTTCGTTAGTCTCGCTAAAACTCGAGAACGACTGAAGTCCAGGGAAGGTTTAAACAGTGAGAAAATTTCCTTATGTGACGCAGAAGAAGTTGTGTGGGCCAGCTAGTTAGTATATAAATTGTTTCTGTAGGTTTGCGGATATTTGTGACAACCATACAAAATAGTAGTAAGCCAAAGGTGATGATATAGAACCATTTGCACTAGAGTCGTACGGTGGTCAGTTAACAGATTCTAGTTCTTCACTGATCTAATAAATATTCGTAAAGCATGACTCATCAAATTTGATTAAAAAAATATGTGTTAATCACACAATATTGTCACCCAAAGGTTTTACATCAAAAACTACGAGATATTCTAACTGACAAGCTAGCTTCACAAATGTACAGGTTTCTGCTATAGACTGATAATAAGAATGATATATTTTCTTATCAGAGTAAATTATTACTTTGCCCATATACCTATAACAAAACGTAATAAAGACCAACGACCTTAATAAAAACTTTGATTAATCAAAACCAACGAAATAACTTTGAATATCTTTTTAATATCGAAGGGAAAATGTATTTTTTATAAATAATATTATTTCTAAAAGGTATACGCAATAATATCTGTAATATTCACGTTGAAATCTTATTTATTTGTATTGTTTTTAAAAGATTTTGGTTTGATACTATTGGAACGAAGTTGGGCTAGACAGAAATTCTCCCTGCGGGAAGCTGTTCGCGATAGGAAGGTCCAATCTCGGCGGTCCGTGACGGAAGCGTGGAAGAGACGACTCGCTAACCCCACATGGGGTCTACGGACCGTCGAGGCGATCCGCCCGATCCTAGATGATTGGGTGGGTCGTGGCGCAGGACGCCTCACCTTCTGGATGGTGCAGATGCTGACCGGGCACGGGTGCTTCGGTCGGTATCTGCACCGGATCAAGGCCGAGCCGACGGCGAGGTGCCACCATTGCGTGGGATGTGACCAGGACACGCCGGAGCATACGCTCGCGCGCTGCCCCGCATGGGAGAGGCAGCGCTGTGTCCTGGTCCAACAAATAGGTCCGGACTTGTCGCTCCCGAGCGTCGCGGCGTCGATGCTCGAGAGCGACGAGTCCAGGAAGGCGATGCTCGACTTCTGCGAGTCCACCATCTCGCAGAAGCAGGTGGCGGGGGCTGAGAGGGAGAGGCTATATGCCACTCTCAACTTACCAACCCGCCGCCGTCGAGCAGGGGGCCGGGACCGGGATCTCGCCCGGATTCTGGCCCCCTAAGAGTTTCGGGTCCCCAACGCATGCGAGTGCGAGCGGGGACCCAAGAAGGTGCCGTGTCTCGCTCAGCACGCCCTTAGCGTAAGAGCATCCGGGGGATGGTAGACCGCGTACTCCCCGACCCACGCTGGTTCTGACCCAGCGGGGTATTCCGCGGGAGGGTGACACGCGGTCCCATCTTGGCGGGCTTCGGAAAGCCCGCCGACCGAGAGAGCCGGTGGCCGTATTCGCCGGCGGCTACCGGTTCGGCGTCCGGGGACGGAGCGACGGCAAAGAATGCCGATGGCGTAACGCGTCGCGCCGTCCCTTCAAACCCCGTGCTGGGTTCTGGCCTCAGCCGGGGTTCGGACGCTGAGTGTGAGCGGTTGGAGGTTTTAGTGCGGTTCAACTCCCACATACCCCGCCTGCGGGGCGGGCGGGGATCCGGTGATTTCCTCCAACTAAAAAAAAAAAAAAAAAAAAAAAAGACAGAAATTCTTATGAAAAAGTTGTCACGACACTTTTTTTGTTTTAGATGATTATCGCTCGATGGCACTGTGATTAAAATCTTTAAAAACAATTCCTTATTTTGTTTTGTATGATTAATGCTAGATGGCGCTGTGATAATTTTTTATTTTTTTTTAGTTATAATTTTTAGTTAGTTAGTTTAAAACGTCTGTTTCTCTCTCTCTTATAGAAACAGTTTATATAAAGACTTATCTCTTATAGAAAGACTAACTAATTATTATAACTTAAAAAAAATAAATTTTATTACAATTCCCTTACTAATTAATCGAAAGGAACTTCGTTCCACCCGGGTGTCCCTTGACACCTCTCAAGTTTTTTTAATATTATGTTTTTAATAGGCATAAAACTAAGTCTCAACTAAAAATCAATAACAAACCTTTAAAATTCTAAGAATAATTAAAATTTAACTGCACGTTTTAATGGTGTACTTGACATTATGTTGAAGATTACAATCTACGTGATTTTATGTGAAACAGCTTCGTCAGTAGTGAATGGCCGTCGACATACGAGTGTTTAGAAACAAGATAAACTGGAAATTATTCGTCACTGTGTCACATCTCGTTTAAAATATTATGTTAATACTTTATCGGTAAGCTTTAACCTCAAAAGTATCCAATATTGTGACTTGGTAGAAACGATTCCTAAATAACAATAAAAAAAAGTTCTTACGTATGTTATTTCGAATAAAACTTGAGCTATTAAATAACCGCACGTTGGGCACATAGTAAAATATATTATTATCAGTCGTTGAAATTAAAATCACTAAAGTGCTGAAACACAGAATTCTGTTTCAAATATTGTAAATGATTTCGCGAGGCAAATTTAATTTATGTAAAACGATTTGTCAATTTAATCCCCTCGTTATTTCAATTTCAAACATCAGTTGTTAATTGTTATAACAAAACGGGATACATTTATTGGATAGACTTACACTTACACACATAATAAAATTAAAAAAACTTGAGAGGTTCCATCCGGGTGGGATGGAACGAAGTTCCTTTCGATTAATTAGTGAGGGAATTGTAATAAAATTGTATTTTTGAGAGAGAGAGAGACATACGTTTTAAACTAACTAATTATTATAACTTAAATAAAATATTATGATCACAGCACCATCTAGCGTTAATCATACAAAACAAAATAAGGAATTGTTTTATAAAATATTTTAATTACAGCGCCATATAGCGATAATCATCTAAAACAAAAAAAGTGTCGTGACAACTTTTTCATAAGAATTTTCGTCTAGCCCCCTTTCGATAACGCGCGATAAGGAACTTCGTTCCAATAAACAATTAAAAATAGTTGATGATTTTCATAGAAATTATTGAAAGCATAAATAAAGAATTATCTACTAGTGAACATTGTTAGTTCATTTTCTACTTAATAAATCAATTCAATCAATACTTGTTAATTAGAAAAGTTCCCAAGGAAAGCTGTAGTTGCGTGTAGATTCTAAGGCTATGTTATGCTATTACATCAATCAATCGAGCAATTTAGGTAATTATCGAAGCTTCAAATGCTATGAATAGATGGTAGGTTAAATCCTGAAATAACAGAAATTATGAACGATAATAACAGCTTATTACTTTACAGGTTGTAAGTTTACCAATTTTTTTAAACACTCGCGGTTATCTACATCACTTACATTATTACTAAACGGGTTCTTACCACGATTATTCTTAACTGAGCGGTCCCGATATTTCAGCACTGTTTCAAGCGCCATGATCACGGGAAGACTGAGGAAATGCGGGTAGGTCATTTAAGAGCAGACAAATCTGTCTACCCTCTTTCTCGTTCGTTTGCCGGTACCACTGGAACTCGAACTCACATTTCGACATACCACACTGACAGTATCGGCGGCCGTCTCAAAACTAGATTGTTTCGCTTTATTTTCGTTTGAAATATCGGGACCGCTCAATTAAGAGTAATCGTGGTAAGAACCCGTTTAGTAATAGTGTAAGTGAAGTTTACCAATTGTTTCAAAAACACATATTTACAACAGAAAGAAAAGTTAGCTGAGAATTCGAGCTAAAAAGTCACTCGTCTATGATTATTGTGATCATTTAAAGTGTATAAACGAAGATTCTTCATTGTATTACTTAATTTATAAGAGGAAACAGTATATTAGATTCAATTAACTTCACTAGTTTGTGATTCAGTCGCGTATTTATAGTTTTAGTCGAGATAACGAAGAGCTCCCGCCCACGTCGAGTTTCCTATGAACATATTGTAAATATTCTGTAATAAATTTCATATCCTGACCTAAATCTAGACCAGACGTGTTTAGTTTATGGTTTGCAATTATGAATGAAGGTCAGGATATTTATGTTTGTTGCCTTTGTTCTGTTTCATTCTTATTTTAGATATGATTAAATTTTTCAATGATTTACTTTTGAGTTGGATTTGTTTGTTAATTTTGCGTTCGATTGGATTAATAAATAATGATAACCTCAAAGGCTTTAATTCGAAGCGTTAGGATAGTAATGTTAAAAATGCTCAAACATGAAATACATCTTTTTCTTTAAGTACGTCTAAAATCTTTTAAAATGAGCTGAGGAATAATAATTTAATAATACAACTTTATTTTATGTGATACCTAAAACTTAGTAATAGAGTGAAATAAAAAAAACTGTATAAGACATTGCAAAAATAAATATCGGTAGGTAGAAATACCGATCATCTAGAATATTCTAGAATACTTCTAAAACACAATTTACTACAATTCATTCGCATTAGCCGACCTAGTTTACAATAATGATTTAATATGTACTCTTAAATTACTAAGACACGATTTGGAAATCACACGTTTCAGATGTGTGGGAGTAACAAAACTGTCCTACAAGTTGTTGATTTATTTGACAACAAAAATTAAGATATTAACGAAAATTAATTTATTTAGGTATAAGAAAACTTTTAAATACAAGCGTTTAAGATCCTGGATCTCATATAGCGGTAAAGTGCTAGCTAAGACAAGTAAAACGAGCCTAAATACGCATGCAAAGTTGTATCTCACGGAGGTTGATCAAATTCAATTCGAAAGATACCACCCGAACTTACATATGTGCATCCAGTGCAAGCTAATGTAAAGCTTATAAAAATTGTATTTGATTTCGTATAAAGTTCTAGCTCAGATTTGTAAGGTTTTTTTACTAAAAACTAATCGCTAAATTGATCACAGAATTGTACAACTAACCCAAATTGTTACAACACTGTTAATCGCCCTTAATTCAGGTTTCTCGTCCAACATAATGTTGCAAAAACGTGATCATGACCCACGAAGGTGAACTGTTCGAAGGTCGACTGATAAGGCTGTAGATTTACCGCCTGTATCCTGTTTATGCTAATTTGTTAAGGCAAATTACTGTCTTGGAAGACAAAGACTAATTGTGTAAATTGCTTCTCTAGAATTTTTTTATTATCATGTAGGCAATTTAACATGCGAGCCATCTTAGTGGTCACAGCTGCTCATGACCCTCTGCAATGACCACTGCGGGGCCGCTACCTACGACCTACGTTTAAGAATTTTCTTGAACCCCCGTTTGTTGAAGGACAAGTCATAGCATTCGGGAAGCATTTTAATTATATTATCTTGTAACTCTCGCTGATTCCATCTACAGGGTAATTTTAAAGATGCACTGTCTTTACCCTGATAGCATTGTAAGTCCAAAATAGACGAGTCAATATTCAGCTACTCTTTGCCACAGCTATTGGTGCTGATGACGCTCTTAGGTGACTAAGATTAATCGTTATTAGCCTCAAAATACTTGAAGGCATACAATGTATCCAATGTTCAGAAGATTCACTTCCTCTACAATTAAAAACGCATAAATCTAATAAAACTTGACCATTGTTGATTCAGTCAGTTGACTTTTCACCATGACAGCGTGTGGTCCGAGTGGCAAGTGAGTAAAATTAATAGGATTGTACAATATTAGCTCCCGAGGTCGGCCCATTCACAACTCTTGATGAACCAAGTCAAATGAAACACGTCAATCTTCTTTAATAGTTCTTGTGGCTATTTATATTGTTAGGAATGGTTTTATTAATCGTACGAGCGCCCTTCGTTAATATTTTGCAATCGTTGAACTACATTCATTGACGAAAATAGTTGTAGTGCGGCATTGTGCGTCAAAGATAATTGAAATGATATAGAAGTGACAGAAGCTTGGCAATGTTGGTGACAAAAAAAAACAAAAAGACACTTGGATTGTGTTGTGTAAGTGTCGTAGCAATCTTAGCTAGGTCGTATTAATATTCACTAAATTCTAAATCCTTTCTTGTTTGTATGCTTATTTAAAAAAAATACTTTAAAACTAATGTTTAGGTTTAATAGGAGCTTAGCAAGCACTTGAATTGTTAGCTCTGAATCTGAATAAAGTTAGAAATTGCGACTTCATTAATTAGATTAAATTAGTAGCAAGCATATTTACATGTGTTCCTTCTGTAATATGCACATAATTAAATATCTTTGTAATGCTTACGTATTTACTAATCATCACATGCATATGTAATAAAAATAGTTACACGTGCGCATAGTAAGCATATATGTCAGTGTTTTAATGATGCCGAACCAGCACCGTGATATTTATTTATTTAATTAACCTGTTACTACGCAAACAATGCTGTTTATTATAACAAGGAAAAGTAGATCGGAAGTATTATTATTATTATTAAGAGAGGGGGGGGGGGGCGATGGGCACTGGTAGCCCATCAGGTCACTGCGACCCTTGCGGATCTATTGTAACCGTCCCCCTATGTTACAAATCTGCACCAAGACTCAGGTCCAGCATGAACTGGACTATTTTCCTGGGGCAGATGTCCCTAATATCTTCAGGGAACAAGATATGTCCCCCGAAGACATGGGATCTAATGCTGTTAACAGCAGGGCAGTCGCAGAGCAAGTGAAGAGGGGTTTCCTCCTCCTCTTCACAAAGTCTGCAAGTAGGGTCCACCACAAGACCAAGCCTCCACATGTGCCTGTTCAGCGTGCAGTGTCCTGTTAAGGTTCTGATGAGAATCCTTAACTGATTGCGTCCCAGAGAGAGGGCATCCCGGGTAAGCCGAGCGTCGTAGCCCTCTATAAGGGCTTTAGCATGTTTCTTTCCTGGGGAGTTATGCCAGTGCAGCTTGCTCTGTTGGAACCCCCAGGATCTCAATTCAGATGAGATAGCATTTTTGGACAAAGCACAGACGGACTCGGGACCTAGAAATGGTAGTTCAGCACCTTTCCTAGCCAGCCCGTCTGCTAATTCGTAGATCGGAAGTAATAAATAGTTAGTAAGTTAATTCATAGATAAGCGAAGAAAATAATCTATTTTTATTTAATTCATGTGTTCGTAGTCTGTGTTTTGAACATTTAATGGTTTAGGCATAGTGTTGCCGCCTGTTACCTTGCATAAGCCAATACTCTACTAACAAAAGTATGAACCTAGATTCAAACTAGCATTCAAACGTTTTTGCCATAACTATTATTGGCATCCTAAATAGTACAACAGCTCACCGCATAGGTCCAATAAATTTAATAAAATCAATGTCCGTGGTGCTTTTCTGAATTCTGGCGTAATGCATCTTTCAATGTTATTTTATTGTCTCCCGCTTTTGCAAGAAGAGAAGTCGAAACTCATGTTTTTCCTACTCCTTTTATCATCTTCTGGTTAATTTCGTTGCGGGGTCCAAGACAAGTTAGCTTTCCCTCCGGTTCCTGGGCTTCACTGCTCAGAGTCATTACGATGGTCGCCGCTGTGGATCCTGGCTACACAGGAGTTACAGTGGTGGGAGTGAGAGATGGGCTAATAAAAAGTATGAACCTAGAGTTAATAGCATTGATTTATAAAAATATCGAAGTTGTTCCTAATTTAGGAGAAAATTAAGTTTTTGGTTTAAAAAATTATCCATAGTTTTATCATTCACGTTTATGCTGAATAATACAGTTTACAAAATAATTTGACGATATATTTTTATCATATAAAGTGTAGACAATTATTAAACAGACTTGGACACAGGCTACAAAATCTAAGTGGATCCAACTAAATCTAGTTTTCGCATTCATCCGTAGACTAATGAAATCTTGACTAAAACGTTTTAGTGATTGGCATACATCCGTTTTTCCAGACGTCCGTTTCCCAGTTAACGAACACAATTACTGTATTATAATGTAGGTATGTGTATACTTATGTGTAAGTATTATTACCTTTCACTACACTTGGTCTTCTTTTGTTTTCGTACTTTTTTAATCGACGTGTTAGGTGTATGTCAATTTCTTCTAATCTAATTTTTTTAAACAGTTTTGACAACTAGTTAGTTTTCATCGACAGCAACTACAATTAGCTCTGTATTCTACTTTGTTTGAAAATATTTATGTTTTTATCGCTTTTGAAGATATAAAATCAAGTGGCAATGACAAGAAGTTATTGGAAGCAAAAATATAATTAGGTTTGAAAGAATTACGACGGTTCGCGCATATGAAACTCAGTGTTTCGGATGGGTTCCATTTAGTTTCCTAGATCTAGATGTGATTAGAACTTGAAGGAGAATTGAAAAACTATACAATAATGTTTGAAAAAAAAAATAAAAGCTGGTGTTTGGTACCTATTTAGATTAAATATTTCGAAATTGAACTAATTCAATCAATTCCAATCAAAGGCACAGACACGATCTTTCTTTCACGAAATATGGTAACAGTTTTGAAATTAAACATTAATCGAGATTAACGTAGATTTCTTTCTTTAGTAATTTGATCTTCGACTAATCGATATGAGCATGTATAGGCACGATTTTAATACCTAGTACCTACCTGAAAGGTGCATTTTTTATCGTCCTTTTTACTTTATGGTACAGTTCATAATTTGAGGTTCATTTTAAAATGAGGTTTTTAGTATTGTGGAGGTATCATCCCTTATTATCAAGAGGATCCTCAGCTTGTTTGCCTCCAAAATTAAATGCTAATAACAATTGAGTTACAGTGTCAAAATAGTTTCGATTTTTGATACCGTATACAGTTATGACTTCGGCTATCGCTTATTGACGGTTTGACGTTGATTTTTGGGACACCCTGTACAATGTCATAATTATAGTCCTAAAAATATATTTATTTATTTATTTAATACTTTATTGTACACCAGGTAAAGAGAATTACAGTGACTTATAGTAATTAGAAAATAAGCACAAAAGGCGAGCTTAACTCAAAAATGAGTTTTCTACCAGCAAACCTAAGAAAAAAAAACTGATATGACATCTTACAGAGAGGTAGTGAAGTGTACTAAATAAACTATACAAATTACATACACATCAGCAGTCTTAGCACTATAGCAATATAGTTGTCGTACAAAATTTTGTTCTTAATATTTTTTACCTACAATAAAATTGATAAATGAATTAGTATTTGCGATACATTTTGTCTAGTTATTTCAGTCCTATTTAATAGCGAACTAAATTAAAACCCACGCAGGCCACACACGTTTAAATTACACGAAACAACGTAATTATAATTTAAAACACAGTTCAAAGTCGTATGAACTTCCACGCATCAATCTTAATTTCAATCACAGAAAATTCAGTACGTAACGTCTTAATAATTGGTTATTTTGCAATTTAACCATTAAACAAAGTGAGGTCGAAACAATTTTAATATATTACTGTTTATATCGTGTTTTTTGAATCTGTTAGGGAAAGAGCAATAAAATATAAATAGCACCATAGTAAAATGTTACATAGATAAATCAAGCAATAATAAAAGCTACTACATTTCCATAGATTCGGAATGAAATTGTTATTTCTATAAAATAAGGAGAAATTTGAATCAAGTTCGATTTCAGAGACAAATGTAAAATTTTAAAACTCAACTACAGAAAAACTACACAACATAATCCACAACCTCGTCCTTTGTCGAACTAAATCAACTAAATGCCTTCTCTTATATTTATGTACTCCCGAAATTTACATGCGTTAAAAGCATATATTGGAACGAAGTTCCTTATCGCGCGTTGTGAAAGGGGGCTAGACGGAAAAAATTCTTACGAAAAGTTGTCACGACACTTTTTTGTTTTAAATGATTATCGCTAGATGGCGATTTTGATCACAGAAAAATCTTTTAAAACACGTTCTTTATCGCGCGTTACGTTAGGAAAAAAATATAAGATATGTTTTAATCGAAAGGAACTTCGTTCTATTCGGGTGTCCCATGACACCTCTTAAATTTTTTTGATTAATCTATGCATACTAATAAGAAAAAGGAACACATGTAAAACCGTTTTTTTTTGCATAAATGTACCTAATCTGTCGCTTTGAAATGTATTGCAGAATCTTAGACGAGTTTAAATCGTAACAAGAGCAAACTACGGAATGTCAATGAACTATTCAATTCAGACTAGTGGTCACTGTCCGGAACTTACCGTTTCTCTTGAATGTACTGTCACGATATATATTAGTATTGTACAAGGTCGAGGAAAATGTTAGAAAAAATGTTCAATTGTCTAATATGTTTTTAGCATGAGTAAAGGGATTAAATACTACATAACAAATCCTTTCCCGTTTCCCTATAGATGAAAGCTAGAACTGTCAATGAACCTAGTTTCTTTGATTTGAAAATAGGTGTTTCCCATCGAACCTAGGTATTAGAGTAATCATTATCTAATTGGCAATTGGACATAGACATACTTTATTTGAGGTTAAAATGGTACAAAAGATGAAAAAAAATACAATTTACATAATCATACCTATTACATTTTTACCACAAACCAGCCGAGACTCAGCGTATTGCTGAATATCGACATAGATTATAAAATCGATGCCAACATCCAGCGCTGGATACGTGAAATTATACGTTTCAGAATGTTCAGTTAAATCAAACATAGTGAAGGGAAAATATTGTAAAAGATATAACTAATTGGTCAACCATTCCCAAATACTATACCTATACAGGGTGAATTGTTAATGATATTCACCTACACGATCCATAGTTGTACTAGTAGCTGATGGTAATTTACGATATCTGTAACAATATTACAACCAAAGAAGCCTTATTATACGCCACTTAAAAATATCTAAAATTCCTGTAATACTTTGACCTACGTTTTTCCAAAAAAATATAGTTATCCACTCAACTGAGATCGGCAACCAAATTAGTTTGTTTACTTTTGCCAAGTCTGTGTCAGGAGCCAAAATTGAGCACAGTTCTAAAACTTGTTTTCTTTAAATTTTTTAATCGTCTCATATTTTACGGAGATGATATATTTTCGCTGAAAATGCAATACTGCTATTAAAATTATTGGAAAAAAAATGTTTTTAAAAAGGGGCTCAAACACTATATTGATTCCGAACGAAGTCCCCAGTTTCGCTATCTAGCGAATAGTGACGTTCCCAGTTGAGTGGTTATAAATCCAAGATTATAATACCCATAAAAGGTCCAAAGTGTCACAAGTCTAAAGTGTCATATTTCATCTTTATCAGTGCTTCCCCTGTGCGTGGAACAAGATTGACACGTCCGTAAACGCGTGGGCATTAACCGACTTACGACACGTGCCATTCTTTATTGCGTTAACAACATAACTGAGCTGATTTCAGTTCAGGGAAATAGTTATCCTTTCATGAATTTAAATAAAATTAAAAGTAAACAGTAAAAAGTTGAAGAAAATTAGCGCCTTTATTTTCTATTCTGTTTTTTTTTCTTTATTTGATTGACCCACATTATGACTTGAAGAAAACTAAAAAAATCAGTTCTACTTTCTATAGCAGAGTTTTAAACATAACTTACGTAAATATAAGCTTTTAAACAATATATGTTAATAGGCCGTTTTTGGTGTTTGTTTGACGATGGAAAAATTACTATTTTTTGACAACCTCTAAATCCGAATTAATGATTTTAAAGTAGTTACGAACACCAAATACAGAAATTGAAGCTTTAAATACTATTTTTTGTTATTTTTTCGTGTTATTTGTTGTAGTAGTAGTAACAACGGTTTCCCGTCTTAGTCATCAGCGCCTACGACAAAATATATCTCACGTCCACAGTCAGTGGTTTGCTACAACGTTTTATCAGGCACCTATACTAATCGTAAAAGCATTGTTTGAAGCATTATTAGTTTAGTAAGTAAAAATATTATCTATGGAAAAATCGGAATAATAATTTTTTGATCATATTTTTATGTTTAGAAATGATTTATAAGCGGTTAATTTATGTATAGGTAAAACTTATCTACCACAATGAGGTCACAGAACTTATCTTTGAAAATATCCTGTTTCACTGCAGAAGAAAATATTTCAATAACATTTACTCGACTCTTACACTCACCCCAGAAAACCTAAATTCCTATGAAGTTAGTGAAGTCAGCTTAAAGTTAACATAGTTGATTCTGTACTTGTTCCTATTATATCGATAGTACAATGTTAAAACTAGTTGACATATTCACAGAACAATGATCCCTTGTCTAAAACTGGATTTAATAGGCGCTATGTCGCCAGCTAGTCGTAACTCCAGGTACTTACAACGACTGACACGGAAAAATGTGATAGTGTAACACTACACTGTAGAATTATATTTGTTTACTCAAACTTTGCATTACATAGCCATCCACTTATAGTTGGGGGCAAGAATAAATGCACACCGACTTTTAGGAAATTATGCAAAAATATTTAGAGTTTTTATTATATTATAATATGTTCAATTAAATTAGAACAACAACTGACAATGAATGCCACAAAGCTTTGTACGACAGAGAAAGCGCGAAAGTCAAAAGTCGAAGTGCATTTATTCTTGCCTCCAACTATACTTACCTAATACTTACTTTAAGGTGGTTTTAATCACGGAAAGAATGAGTTATGATTCGACTGTTTCTATAACAAATACTACTTAAACTACGAACACGATATTCCAGTTAAATAATAGTTAGTATCGTTAAACAGCCTAGCCTATACAGATAATGTTTAATCAGGGCGGAAAGATAAGCATTTATGGTAAACTGTAGTACATATTGTTATTATGAAAGTAATTTAAGTACTCCTCCTACTCCTTTGAAATAGTAAAAAGTTCAATTAACTTACTGCCTTGTCGGTCTTGAGGGTTCTACGAGAACGAGAGCCTAAGACTACCAGGTCTTGGTGGTAGTCGTTCAGCCTTTATAAACTAACGAAGGTCTGGCAGCCGTTGACTCTCGGCCTATAAAAGGATTTTAGTACCTAACCTAATAAAAGTTGTGAAATCTCAAGATGCTTTTAGCAATACGATTATCTCTCTAAGCCCCGTCTAGTCTTTAAACTTTACATATATGGCGAACCTAGAAACTGGATTTCTGGTGCTTGATGTTAGAAAATTATTTCAATTGATCAATTGAAGTTTAAACAAGGCTTTTAGGTCATTCTTAACAGTAATGTGTTGCCGCCAATATGTAGGAAGTTCGGCCCTCCTGCCCCCAAAAAGCCAGTGGGTGGATAGCGGTACTAAAATTCTTATTCGGTAGTTAATTAACACTAGGTGAACAGTGGGTTTATGTTAACGAGTATAAATCACCAGAGACGTCTTAAAACAATATCTTCATTCAGACTATTAAGTATTGAAGAAACAATTACTCACTACACAGTGTAAAACTAAGTCGCTTTCTCAGTCTCTATGTATGCGAAAATCTTTAAAACTACGCAACGGATTTTGATGCATTCTTTTAAACAGATAGTGATTGAAGAGAACGTTTTATGTGTATAATACATGCGTGATATAGTAGAGTAACACTGATAATTTTAGCGGATTTTTGTTTATTGTGACGTAGACGAAGTTCCGCGGGTCAGCTAGTTAGATTAATATAAAATTGCATCGAATTACCGTTTTTTTAATTCTTAAGAGGATAAACTGATGTTTGCCCTTCTAAAGCAATAAATTCTAATAAGTACATAATAACTCACTCATGTAAGTATATGATTGACAAACGTTTACGAAAGATTTTATAACCACAAAATAATGATGGACTATTAAATAACTATTGGTGTCACGGTCTTGATGACATTCTTGGAACGGTTATAACTTATAAGATCAAGCAAGATTTACAGACGAGCTTAATTTTTATAAATGAACGATTTTAGATTAAAATAGAACTGTAATAAATAATGACATTGAATTCTGAGAATAATAAAAGCAATGGATCATTTCAGTATTAATCGCTATACTGTATAATTGTGTTACGTTAGAAAAATTTACCTACTTAATAATGGAATTTGATGGAAGCCTATGTTAGACGCATTTTTCTAACTCATAATTTATTTTAACACATCTTCAATTTTTATGCTTTTTTATAGTGTTTATAACTACATTGTTAAAATTTAACAATTATTTCAATAATTACTCAATTGTTATCCAAACATCTCGAACCACTGTTGATAGTACATCGTAACCTTAAAAATGTAACTGTGGCCCCTCCCAAGCATGCCCACGTCCTTCATGAACTTAGTAATAAGGTAAACAAGAAACCGCCGTCTGTTTAACGTGGTTTAACCAAAACTTGACTAATACGTGAATCATAGCGATAGTGTAAGTTTGCGGTAACACATGAGATTTTATTGAACATTTCCGTTATACCTGCGCGACGGAAATGCATTCGATGAAACCACGTTCCGAAAAAAATTGTCACTAGGGTTGTGACGTTTTGGAGTTTGCCACTTGGGTAGTCAAGATTCTGTATATTATCGTGGGACATATTATTTACTTTGCATTGCGGTCTCATCTTAGTTCTCTACATATTTGTTAATACATATCAAATTTCTGCACCAAACTTAGTTTGCTGGTACGAAATAACCTGAGTATTACATTCGTAATTTGGTGATTTTTAACTCAGTTAAGAAGAAACTGTACTGCTAGTACTGTATTCATGTATCACTCAGAGTTAAATCTTCAAAATATATCGTCTCAAAACAACGTACGATACTTCATAATACCGTTCGGCTAACAACCCTAATAGTGACTCATGCACTGAACACAAAGAAAATCACAAACAGGTAAAAGGAGTTACCTTAAGTCGAGTCACCTGTCATCCATATTAGATCATAATTACTCTTCAGCCGCCCACTATAAAATGTATGGTCGTATGTTTTGTTTTTATGCGTTTTTAATTGTCAATCATCAGATACTAAAACGTTTGTATGGATGCAGAAAAATTACTTTATTATTTTTCTTTAATGTCATAAAAGATACACCGACCAGACAAAATTAGTAACAGATAGTTAAAATCTTTTATGGCGCATTATTATACCTACTTTGAATTAGTGTTAGGCACTGTGTGTTTTGATTTGTGACGGTGTGATATGTATGTATTTGATTGGCAAAAAACGAGCATTTAAAAAGTGTTTGGTAGAGAAAACGAAATGATATTTTTCTTTTAAATTAAAACATTAAACAAAACATTGATGCAAAAACGAAATTAAGGTATTCATGGTTTTAATATGGCTCTATTTAAGAAAATACGATGTCAAGAACGACCTTTAAGCCATGATGTATTTTTGGCTATTTCCAAATGAATATCGAAATCACTATTGTACAAACCTTTAGTATTATGAAATAGTGTTATATAAACTGACAGAGTACAGCTGTTCCCACGACAATAGGTGCCAATTTAGAAGCGGGACAGTTTGTTCTAGAAATAGATCGGGAAGTAACTTCAGGCATTCATCTAACTAAAATAGAATGAACATTCGTTACCTCTATACAATTGATAGGTAAGATTAAAAGATTTGCGTGTGAATATTTTTCAGCTTCTTTATTACTTTCAGCTGGTGTTTGTTAAAGTTGTGTTCACAAATCGTTCTTCTGTTCACTCAAAGTTGTATTGTGAATTAAATATGTTCGGACATAATAGAGATATTTACACGGAGAGATAGAATTAAGAACTTATCAACAACCTACGTTTATAAAATCAGTCAAGTACATAGTCGGCTTTTCGTAAACACTCTTAATCTGAATGAGATTTTATCTTTAGCTAAATTTAACTTTTCTTTAGATATAGTTTTATCAAAATAGTAACCGATACTCTTTTCCTAGTATCTTGAGAACAGCCAATCTCTAGTGCGATTCTGGCATTTTTATTGACATCGAGAATAACTAGAATGAAAATGTAAAAGTCATCGAAAATAGTCTAAATATGAATGAGAGAAGAAAGGTCAGAAATAGTCGTACAAACCACAATAAACACTACAATCATAACAATCATTTAAACGATATTCATATGTGACATAATAGTTATGAGCATGAATGGAGCAAGACGTTATATCAACTTACGTTGTATTTAATGAAATCACCGGGCACGCGTGGGTGATTCATTCTTGAAAATTCTCCGAGGGATTCGTAGACACATAACAATTTTAATACCTCTTTCGAAAATTGCATTTCACCCGATAAAATGTTTGGTAATTGTATGAGTGTGTATATTGTGTAAATTTGGTTTTTTATTTAGTGAGCTAATGGATTTTTAGTAATACTTGTAACTTTATTAATATTGTTTTATTATGCATAGATTGTTTACATGACAATATATACCTCGTAGCTTTTTAGTATTGTTTGACCCACAGCCTCTAATATTAAAAGATTATAGAGACATACAATTAGAGTTTTTCTCCCATATAATATAATATCAGTAGGATTAAGGATGCTTAATAATGAAAATGTCAATTTCTTACTAAATATTATGCAGTATGATATTTCTGATACCTAGTTTTGGCGTTGAAAATATTTACTATCAAAACAAGGTTTAGTATTATCTCAGTTAAACCTTGGTCATAGGCTTTACTAAAGGATTTCGTGGTTGCGCAAACTAATCTGAGAGGCCTCGTTGTTTTACGATACTCGTATGAACAATATACACGAGAACTGGACATAAAACACCTACTATGTACCTACACTATATAAGTACAACAAATACACGCTATGGGTGCATAAGCCTGTACCATCTTTGTAATAAGAAAAAATAACAATTGACGATCTATACAACGAACTGTTTTACACGAAGCTATTACATGCTAGATATATTTAACAATATCTATGATAACAGAACATCATAAAACACTTTTTAATAGTTATTCAGCAAACTATTAGTATTCTAAGAACCCAGAGCTGGTTATCTCGATAACAGTACAAGGTACTTTATCAAAAATCGGTATTCTATGATTCTTATCGATACACGGAAAAGTTTAACAACATTCCACAGTGTATACATATTTGCCGTCGATGTTCTTTTGTTTTTATCATATTTAGGGATCCGTAAAGCGAACAGTATTGGTAATTTCTTGAAAAGTCTATTGTCCTTATTACAATTCGTTTCCTGTGCCATTTTCGGAATTGTTTAAGTACTTTCCTGCTTTTAGACAGTTGTGAATCACGTGTATTGATAATTTTCATTGAATAACACGGTTTTATCTGATATCGTAATACTATGTTACAAATTCATTATTATTTCTCCAATTTCGTGGAAGGTACTGAAGGAAAATTTTGTATTGACGAGAAAATTATCAAGTGTGACAAATATTTAGTTCCCACGATTGTAACTAGGTAAGGTTTTGACGAAATTTAGGAGTTTATGAATCATTGTTTTATTAATTTAAATATAAAAGTACAGAAGCGATTTTAAATAACTTTGTGTATTGCAAAATAATTTAAATTTTTCAACATTTGATCTATTTTGGATCAACATTCTTTAATACTTTTATGCATTTTCAACGGGTTCTTACCACGTGTGGTTTGTCGTGATGTGAGTTCGAGTTCCAGTGGTACTACCCAAAAGCGAACGAGAAAGAGGGTAGACAGAAAAAAAAAATTGTTTGCTCTTAAATCGACCCGCAGTATCCAGTCTTCTCGTGATCATGACGTTTGCAACAACGTTGAAATATCGAGACAACTCAATTAATTAAATATCATGGTAAGAACCCGTTGAAAATGTATGAAAATATTATAGAAAACCGCGAGTGTCTGAATAAGTTTACAACATTCTTTAGATGTAAAACAGGTAATTTTAATCAAACTACTAAAATTAGCCAAAAACGTCTAAAATGATCTTCATCCGCTCTTCAATAATGAAATCAGTACAGACGTAATCAGACAGTGTAACCTTACACTGCGTGTTCAATGAATGGGCCACAATAAAACCATAATGTACTCATTTAGCCCAACGCACGTGGGACGGCACTAAACTTAAACAAATAACTTTATGTCCACTCTATTGGGATGTCCTGTCCGACGATATACGCTCAAACAAACTACACAGTGTTATTTGAGCGACACTGTGTTTCTATCATGTATGTGCATGTTAATAAGTTTAATATGATAAAGAAAATAAATGAAAATTTAAGCAAAAACAGGAAAATACGTGGTAGTGAATATAATTTGAGATATCAATCTGTATGTAGATAAGTGTTAGATACAGTTCAAATGAATATAAAAGTTTCCGATGCTGATCTCTTTAGGAACTTTATTTATTTATTTATAATTATGAGTAAAGCTATTCCTTCATTGTTTATTGTTAAATAAGATAAATATGCTTTTATTTTTGAAGTAAGCTGATGCATACTTAAATGCTACATTTGATTATGTAAGTTACACTTGATTTCAATCCAGTTTATAATCATTGTTTTCAGTGGATACAGAGAACACAGTGTCTGTTGTTGGAATACGTTTGCGTCAAGGATAATTTAGGCTTTAAACGAAACGCCTACAAATATATATTATAAAGGACTTCGTTACAATGTCGTACCGTGTTTATGAAGGTAATATAATAAAGGATTTTTATTTTTTACCACAAATGGTATCTTCAACATTTTTAAGAGCAATTTGGAATTCGTAACGTATTTTACATCTTAATATTGGTATTATATTTCGTTTATCTCTTGTTGTTTGAACTTAACGCTTCGGGTATAACGGAGTGAGCTCAAAATTGATTTTGCGATTTCAAAACCTTAAAAAAAGCGTTTGTACAACTTTATCATAGTAAAATAAGCTAGTAAACCTTGATGAATGGCTCTATGAGAATGTTTCTTTATTTAGTCTTTTATTTTTTTTTGAGCGTATCGATCGATTTTATGTGTGAAAGATATTGCTAATGCTAATACATTTTAAGTAACAATTTAAAAAATACAATCAGTACCTACCAAGTTAGAATTTATACAAACAAATTTCCTTGATCATCTAAATTAGAAATATACATAATAAACAGGATTTCAACCACTACTGTAGTTTAAGAACAATTTTATAATTGTAATAAAATGTTGTTACAATTTTTGACCTTAATACCCTACCCTACCTTAATACGTAATTATAATATAAACGTCCATGTATCTAAAATATAAACAACTGATATAATTATATATAGCCGATGTTTATTATACATAACATTTATTTTAACAACAGGTGTCCGCAGAAGCAGGTTCCGTGTAACCAAAGTCTTTATTTAGATAAGGAACGTCTATATTTACTAACATATGTGCTGAGAATGTGTTCTATGCTAATTACAAACACGAATTGAATATTAAATTGTTTTTAAAACGATCGATGAGAAATATGGGTTTTAAATAGAAACAAATTGTGCATGCGGCTTTGCTTGTACTGTCAGAGATAAGTACTGAGAAACAGAAAAGCAACCAAAGCTTTCTTCATTAACTTTAAAGATTCGTTTTTTTACTTATCTACCGTTTTTATATAAAAATAATAAAAATCTATATCAATCTTATTACGATTTGACAGTTGTTATTAAGAAGGTATACTTAAGGTAAGTTTTTTTAATAAAACAAGTTTTAATATGCATGTGTACAAGTTCCTAGAACATGATGTAATGAAAAAGTGGTATTTTAATTATTAAGCCTTATAAAACGTACCATTTAATATTTTCTATTTAATCTCAATTAAAATTTAATTGCATATTATAATTATTGAATGAAATGCAAAAATCCGAAACGAAATGCGTCAATCAGCTTGTTTCTCAATGGGTATTACCATCAAATTAGATAGTCATCTGGTAACTTTTTCTTCACTCGTCTCCGGGTGTGCATCCGTGTGTTTGCGAAAAACCAGCTGTTAGTCTTTCAACAGTAATCATATAATCTTATTATTTAATTTAAGAACTATTACCTTAATAGTGACAGATACTATAATATTATAATTTAAGTTATAATTAGAGGTATTATAATTTAATATTTAAAAAATGCATTCTACGAGTACAGCTGCATGGTTGTGGTACCTACAGATTTTGATGGAGTGTCATAATCACAGCTATTTTACATTTTTATTCTAACCAAAATGTATTATTTATTCATTTCTTAGCTACTTAATTAAATACATAGTATCAAAAGCTAAGACTGTAATGAGGTATGTAATAAAAGATTTAATAAACAATAATTGGATCAATTAAATATTACGTAAATGTAAATTGCAGACTGTTTGATTAGTTGACTGTTAGATTGTTTAATTGTAACCCATTAAAGTTTAATTTCAATTGACATTTATTAAATAGCTGATAGGTTCCTCGTTCACCTTGCTCTTAAAACGCAGGCCACCAATCAAGTATTTTTTTCCCAAAAACATTTGAGGCTCTTTCGGCACACCATATGTATAATATGCGAAACATGGTGCTCATTTATATTGTAATTTATACAATATTTGCCTGCACATTCACCTAGTTTAGCAGAATATTATGCACAGTATCAAATTGTTATAAAAACCTAGGTGTCAAGAAACAATTACAAAACTACATGCTGTTAAACACGTCGAAACAATGAATCGTAATATTACGACATTCGAAATGACTAAGCTCTCCCGATAACCGTAAAAAGTACATGCACCTACTTAATTATCGTTTTACTATGTCAGCATATCCCGTGACGACACCAAACACCATCTGTGTTTATACTAGGAGCACGTGCCCGAGTGATAAGCCACGTATTGCCGTTGACATATTCATTACCTTCGCTTTAAATAGAATCTTAACTTAGATTATTTTCTGAACTTTGATGAAAAAAACAATGGAGACGTGTGGAATGATACTAATATGAGTAATTTATTTCCAAAAAATTATTTAACAATGGGGTTAAACTAAAATTGAGTGTGCTCTCTTTTTTATCGCAAGATGAATGAACCTCATTCTATGCGCCTACCGTTGCTCATAAATCTCTGCAGTGTCAATGCATTAAAGGCTCGTCACCTATCTCCCACTATACAGAACTTTTCTTGAACCTCGTTTAAAGAGTGACATAGCGCTCTGGGAACATCTGCACTAAACAGTAAACACCTTAGAATTAACAATAGAGTTCGTTGTATTTAGTGTTGTAAGAAATGTGTTATTCTCAGCCCACACATATTTAATTAGCTCATGTTCTTCTTCAAAATTAAAAGATTTAATAGAAAGTAAATAATCACGTAAAACCATTTAAGGTAAACTAATAAATGATCGCGACGTATATGGATTAAATTTAATTTAACTTTCATCTCTAAAAGATTCCAGAACAATTTCTTTTCTTTAGACTGTCTTCACAGACCAACCTGATATTTATTTACCAACAATAAAGTTGTTTATCGTAAATAAATAGTCATAAAACTAATGTGTTGGTTTCTAATATCAGTTAATAATGTTTTCTTAGAATAATCGACATTTTAACGCGAATTTAAAACGAACTTCACAATATGGCCTGGTTGCGGTTTCATTCAAAGATTTTTAAACTTGTTAAATTAATATTCATTGTTTTGCGAGTAAATATAATCACAAACGTCATTCAGTTTAAAATAGTCGCTATTTTATATTAATTCATTCATAAGTTTTGTACATGAAAAGCCGGACTTGCTACATTACCAGTTTCTTGACAAGATTTCTCAATTACTTTATCTTTACTATTTATCTAATGTTTGTTTTACTACACTAAAGTTTTTAATTAATTTGACTATTCCAACTTTAAATTCGTCTGTGTACTATAAGAATTATCATCTGCTGCTTTAGAGGTTAGGATTGGACTGAATTGTTCGTCGTGTAGTTTCCTTCTTTATAAAGAAAGTATAAACACTATCAACATCAACACACAAACTAAATTTCAGTTCAGTTTCAGACACTGTTCTTTGTTCTTTTCATAATATTATTTTTATTTAAGTTTATAAATAGATTACTCGTATAATAAAATGCACATTAGGCCTATGTTTTACTTGCACAACCACACAAATCGATATACAGGTCCAATTACCTTACTCAGTTTTACGAGCCTAGGCTATACCTAAAGTGCAATAATCTGAGCTTGCAAAACGTTTGTCGGCTAATAGCATGTCAATGGACTAAGTCCACGCTTAAACTGAAACTGCTGGTAACGCATATTATTCATGTCAGAATCGTACGCAAAACTGATACTTCGTGTGGATCATTGACCGTAATTTATACTCAGAACAGATGAAATACAATATGATCTGCGTCTTTACCAAAACGGATAAGTAGATGAATCGAATAACACACCTACTCAATTTCGCGGTACTTTTGTCAGTCGTTGACCGTTTAGAAAAACATTTTCTGCTATATTCTGATGTACTGAGTGCTTGCATCTGTAATACAAATAAATTACAGTTAACATTGTTTTTGCGACATGATTTCTTGAAGACAAGATGCATTTGGAAACACGATTCGCGAAATTCAACGTCAACATTTTGCAATTGTTTACTGATTTAAGATTTTATTCTCTTAAAGATCTGTATTGTTCCAGTTTTAGTTGCATAATAAGAGGTGCAAAGTGCAACATTGAAAAATAAACTGTGTCATATAAATAATTTATGCTGAGTTTTACGATACGCACCGTGAGTTTTGCTTAGCGACAGAATTGAGCTAACTTATAATTTGATTCAGTCGCATGCTAATGTGCAGTGTAAACATACATCGATACAGTTACATACAGGAACGAATTTGTTTATGTGCAAAATGAAATTAAAGAAAACCGTGACATGTTGCATAAAGGGGAATTCGTTTTGCATCCGATATAGAACGAAGATAATATCCAAGGTACCTACAAAACTTTTTTTACAAGACGCAATTAGACTAGCATAGACTTTTCTACAATTTTAACGTGTAAATTTGAATAATTCGAAAATTAACACTCTATTAACGTATTGAATGGTTTACGTTACAAACAGTTAATATTTTCCAATGAAGGAAAAAATACATAAATAATACCTACCTATATTAATTTTATAAAAATATAACAGGCTGCTGAAATAATTTAATAAATTATAAAATTTGAACACTAAACGACAACAATACCAAATTAAGGACATCTATAAGGTCATCCGTAATGTTTTAACACATGTCAAATCATATTCTCCACCGTCTGCGTTCGGACCATATTTTCTTGATACAAGAATAACACCAGCTAATTAAATACTAGAATCGTATGTTTGAAGGCGAATTTGCGTCACCCATTGTTAACGATTTATCGAAATTAATGAATGAACCACACGTTCAATCGTCAACGAATTGATATGTTGATTACGATGTGATGTGACACATTCATAGTGTGTTAAACGGACAGGAACAAATGCACTTAATTGTCGTGTTTTTTGTCTTAAAATGAGTTTATCATGTATCATGGACTCTTGGTGAAGTGGCGCCAAGCCTCGGCGACCGTCGTGATGTGTCACGGCTTTCTATTTGAAGTAGGCGCCAGTAAGGACTGTCATGTCCACTAATCCCTTCGAAATCATTACAAAAATAAAACAGTCTCCAATCTTTGTTCGTTCATTTACATTAATCATCAATTTCTGTTAATTTTGTTGACCATCTGGTTATTGTATATCAAGTAATTAATGCATGTCTTAATGCTTACATGTTAAGATAAGAATGTGAAGAGTGCGATTATACGACTTGGCAGTAGGTACTTGAAGCCCTCATGCATGTAATTTTAGGCGAAAACTCCCCTCTGTTGTTAGTGTCGGCGAACATAAAAAAACACGTACATGTCACATTAAAGTAGATTTATTAGCGGTCGCGGTATGTTTTGTTGGAGGTTAGAGCAAGGTGCTTTGTTTCATTTTCATTATTACCTATATGATTCTATATCTTTAGAAAAAGGTTTTTTCTACATTTTATAAACATTTCATTTTGTATTATTAGCTTGTTTAGATCTTCTCTATCTGTATGAGCATACCGTTCAAGTTTTAATTGTGTTTGTTGTTCATTTCCTGTTGTTACACATTTCCTTCTGTTATCTTAATACATACTACTCTCGAAATAATAATATACGAAATATACCACACAACCGCTATTAAATCCATGTACGTAATGTCTACCATACTTAAACACATCATTCTATACAAACTCACTATCGATGTACTTATGTAATACGCGTGTATGTGTGAGCCATATGTGCTATCGCTTCCACGAATATACCGAATATGAAGAGGGAAAGAGACAACAACGGTCCGCGGGGGCAGGTCTGAATTGATAAAAGCAACTGGTGAACACGACGAAAATTCAGTTGAAAAGAAACAGTGCGTGGCGTTATGTTGCAACGCGCCCGTGAACACTCGATCCGAGATTAAGATGTGACTGCGAAATCGTATGAGTGATACGAGTAATACATTTGACTTATTTAGTGTGGACAATTCAGTACTGTAACCGGCAGGAGCGTGAGACGCACTGTCGCGCCGACGACGGTGACGTGGACGCGCGCGTCCAAGGATTACAATTTTATTGCGACGAAACCGAATTTGCAGAAAAACTTTCGCGCCGATCTGGATTTACGTATAGAACGACCATAATCATAAAGTGTACTATCAAATTATCAATTCAATCTCACGGTAGAGCACGTGATTGCCGGAAAATTCTAGAAAATACAAAGTAATTCTTCACAAGCGTTGTGAGTTTAAAGTTTGGTGTTTTAAACGGGTTATTTACTCTCGTTCAAATTATGGTTGTGACGAAAATCGATAATATGGCCTCGTACTCCACATACACGGGAAAACCGAAAATATTCTTCCCAAAAAAGGTAAGACACAAACAAAACAAAAATGTGTACACAGATGAAAATCTTCGCGACAACAACAACAAAAGAAGCGGTTGTGTCGTCAATGGTAACGCACATATTATTCATTAACTAAATAATTTACGAAATTTCCTGTATTACGCTGGAACAAAATTGGAATGAAAAATATTCATGAATAATTCAACAATTTCTTTTTGTTACTATTTGCCTTTATTAATACGTATATAGGTATTGTTTTGTCACTTAACACATTTTCATGAGCATTTACAGTAAAATAAAACTACTGTAAGAAATTTATTTTCTCTTCGTGACTATTGATATCCGTCTATTAGAATATTTATCGTACTCCTCTTAGGGCTTATCATTTTTGTTAATCCTTGCTGCTGCTTATCTATAGTTATACTCCATAAAATAAAACAAATTTTAGTACTATTGTAGACGAGAAACGGGAATTTCTTGTTCGATAATGCATCATATGAATGAATCAGATACGTGCAAATTTTAAGATGTTCTACATCAACGACCTACTTTAGCAATATTCGCACGATGGCCTTGTAAAAATTCTTAGAACTTTAAACGGACTATTGTTGGTTCTCGTCAAACTTTGATGACACTGACGATGTAGAAACCTATTATTCATCTTTAGTTTTATGGAGGTTTTAAAATAACAATATTTTAAACTGGGAAAAAGAAACTGGCACCTGGATAAATAGAGGACCTTGTTTCGTAGATGATGTTAATTTATGGACCTGTCTATCATATTAGGAAAAGTTATACAAGGCTGTTAGTTAAGGCAAAAGGCTGTGTGACTTGGATAAACATTAAAAGAGAGCAAAAATAAGGGTACAACCAAGCTATAGTGAACTATAGCTACCAAAATCAACTTCTCGAATTTTCTGGTAAAGTACGACCAGCTGTACAGCGATAGTATTGTTTTCAGGTTTAATTCAACATTCGCATTCACATACAGCATCCGCATAATACTGGTTATTACACAAGGTCCTCAGTGCAATATCTGTGACCTACAAAAGCATTGACTGTCTCGTTGCGCTGAACTCAATATGGTCGTACACAAAACGAAAAATAAGCATCTTATATGCACATTACATGAAAGACTACTTATGACTTAAAGATAAATTGCAGGAGTAATATAAAATTATTGTTATCCATATTTAAACCTTAAGCTAACAAATATTTTTTCGTTAATGTTTTACCTACCTGGGAGTCACAAGTTATTGATCACCTTTAATCAATTAGTATAAGATTTTAAACGTCTTCTCAAATTCTCGTATTTGTTTATTCTCGAGACGTTTTCCATTATAGTTCTATATTTATCATTTTCCTTTAAACGTGACCAATTAAGATTTATTTCTATACGGTCTATGAAGATAGCATTTCCTAACGAAGATATCTCTAAAGGGTATTACAGCAATTATTATATCCATATAAAATCATTAAAGGAAGTCGGTTCTCTTAGAACTCCGTTGTTCACATTTCTAATCAGAGTTCATTTGTTTTATTATAATCAGTCTAAAATTCAATGTATGCGTCTACCGCTAATTGCAACAACAAAACCACATGGTTTTAATTAATAAAATCGATCGAATGCTCAAATATGCAATAAATTGATTTATCCTCTTTGGATTTGACGTAGGCAGCAGACGGTCATATAGTGTTTCATTAATTAAATGACGCAAAAGGTAGATAAAATGGTGTCTAATATTTTTTCTATATGCGTGGGATACAATGGCTATAAAACTTGTATTTTTACTGTAATGAGTGAAGGATTTAAAACGGTTTATTAACACTTCCTAACTGGGTGTTCCGTTGAGTGAAGAGTCACAGTGCATTCCAGGCACGCCTTGAGGGCGCGGATGCATTGCAGGGAATTATACACGGTGGGTACCGACTCAAGAATGTGGTCCGGTATGTACGGGGTATAATCTTCTGCTCATGTCAAATGTTATACAGGAAAAATATCAAAAAATTGAGAGTGCTTTAAAGTTGAATTTTTCGTATTTATTTACGTTGTAAACTATGTCCCATAACCTAGGTATAGACATTGGTGATAATTTAAGATATTTGAAACAATTTGAAAACAAATTTAAAAAACAATTATAAAAATATGATTATAGTTTTAAAATATAATATTTTTTAATTTTACTATTATTCATCGAATTGTAATAATCAATTTTATGTCCATACACAAACCATGATTCATAATTTCAAATCATGAAATCGTTACTAAATGCATGAGTTTGCTTTGTATTAGCACAGTCAAAGGAAACAGACCTAGACGTTCAACTCCAATTTGCAATCAAATCTCTTAGGGATTGCATTCAACTTTCCTCAGAGGAAGCGACGGTGGGCGCCAAAAATAGTGTATCCGTCGAATACCGAGCACTGTAAGTAGGAAGTCGACATCGCCGGTCCACTTTTCCGGCCGCCCACAACTGTCTCGGTGCTTATTGAGTTTACAACACACTTATGAACGACGTGCGGGATGTGCCTACGCGCTATCTAAACCTGAATTAAACTGCTACTTTAACATTATTAGCCATTAACTGTACATAATGCGGTATCCACGCAAACTATTAGGGATAACTGTTATTTTTCACTTAGTTTTAAATGGTTAATAATTTAGCAACTAGTCGTCGATCGTGGTTATAAATCTTTAGCGGTTGGCATTGTAAGTCACAGACAAGAGTCGTATATATCTCATATTCAACTATAGTTATACATAGAAGCCAACAAGTTCGAGTTATGTATTGTAATCCAATATAGATAAATATTACATTCAATAACAACATAGATAGGTAGGCAAAGACGAAACAAATTAACTGTCGCAACGTACGGAAGGACGTCAAGTCCCTAATTCAAATTGTAGAGAAAACCCATATTTCTAAATTAAAATCTATAAGGAGTGAGATCGAAATGTTCAAAAATAATATCGATTAAAAAGAGCGGGAAACCGTTGAACTCATTACAAAGTTTAGTGTAAAAGTTGCCGAATATAAATTGTTTATATTATAATTCGTTCGACGTTGTCTACGTTTATAAGAGCACGTAACCATCGATACTTATCGAATATAATATCACGTGGTAAGGTAGTTCACTCGCCGAAATATATTAAGAGCTTAACGTGCTAGTATGATTTGATTTTTCAAATGTTTAAAATTTGTAATTTGACATTTAAGGTTTGGCAACAATTCAGCGTACAAGATAATTTTGAAATTATTGATGCAATTGTAATAATTTTCGTAGTTTAGTTATAATATCTTGGACTTACCCTTAACCTTTAGGAAAGTTTGAGAAGCCCTTATCGAACTACGTAGAGTAGATTCATGATCCTGTAAAGCTCGTTTTCCACTAGAACAAAAATTAAAACTTGAGTAAGTAAAATAACAATTAATATCGGTACAAGAAACCAATATATAAGGTCTACTGTATGTAAGCGTAGGTTGAAAATATGGAGCGTTATACCAAAAGAGGTGACAGCAGAATATTGCTTTTGTTTTCCTCGAAATATCATCGCACTTAATTCTTCCCTGGAACTAACTGTTTATATTTATTATTATACCTAAAAGGTTTACCTTTACACTTTAAGTTAATTTATGGTATTAAGAAACCAAACATTTTTTATTAGTCCATAATATCAGAGAAAAAAAATGCAATTAAATCGAACTCAAAATATAATTAATGATTATTTTTCGTTAATTTTTAGCCACCGCATTATTTGTTGCTTCATAAAACGTCTACTAGCAGGCGAAATGTAACATACACAATCTATTTGAAAAATACATCATCAAATGTTAAGCGACTTGACCTCTTTTATGTTTAAAATGATTCAACCGACAAAACAATGAATATTAATGTATTAATGCATGTAAATAAATCGATGTAGAATTTTATCGAATACTAAGAGACTGACACTTTAAAAAATGGTCTATTTGACCTCATCGATTAACCTTATCAGTTGATTGCTCTATTGACACAAAGAAAAGTAGACTGAAGTATTTGTCTCTAACAGTTAATAAATAACAAAACGTTTAAAACATAGCCAGGTAAACGAACTATGAATCATTTAAACAGAAATACGAAATGATTCATTGGAAATTACGAATTATTTATTTGGTCTCTAAATTCAATATTCAGTTACAAAGCTTTCAATCTTCGTCAGATTTCTTAATGGATACTAGAGTTTTTCAAAGAGTCTTCAACTTTAAAGTTCTTTTGTCTATTCTAAGTTACCTTCGAAGAAAGGAAGCATACCTACCTATATACAGCTTTATATAATTCAGCACTCTGTTCCATTCTCAATACTAAAGTATGTCTTCATCATAGCCGTTCCTTACATACTCGTACAATCATAGATACTTATTTATTTTATTTATTTAATACTTTATTGTACACGACAGAAAAATAAGTTATATTAAAAAATGTTCACAAAAGGCGAGCTTAACTCAATACTGAGTTTTCTAACAGCAAACCCAAAATAAAACATACAGTAAGTAGACTTTAATGTAGGGTAGAGAAGTGTACAATATACATAGAATATATATTTATATACTTATACATATAATAATAATAAAAAAAACATAAATACTATAATAATAAAATACAGATAAGCAAGATAAATATAACAAATATACCAATAAAATAGACTATTATATACAATAATAATGATAAAATGAGTAGTACAATTAATTAATATGTTATGCCATTTTGAGGAAGTGCTGTTTTGTGTTTCTTACTTAAAACAGAACGTGAACAATAGATCGTCAATGGTGCATTTTATTACATACTTCACGCATCATCCAAAAAACCATTGAACCTATTGAACTATAGCGTCAGAGATCTCTTTAATTACGACTTAATTTTGTTATTTATTAGTAGATTTAAAAGTCTAAAAGTTTATTTAGAAGTTATAAAATGAAAATTGCTTCAGGTCCGTTCAGAAGAATCTCTTCTTCCACAAGAAAAGTCTTCGAAGAACTCCAGATGGGTACGTTACGTTTGTAAAGTTATTGGTGTTGGGTAAAACCCGGGTTCGCTGTTGTAAACAAAAGTTGTGTTATGTGTTGTGCTAAAATGTAAACAAATTTATTTAGAAAACTGAGCAGTTCTGTTTCTATGAAGAACTTCGAATGTTTGCTTTAGCTCCCAGGTTGAAAACTGTACCTGGTTATATACCTAACAAAACTAAACATCTCATTGATATTATGATGGAATTTTGTATCTTAAGCCTGAATTGATGCTCGCGTAAACAAAAATAGAGACAACTATTTATATCACGTACTTACTATGTCTCGATATTATTACACATAGAACACAAAGATAACACTTTTTACTCCGATTTTGATACGATAATCAACATACGTGAAACGGATATGTCCAACAACATATTTAATTTTAAAAAACATAAATATTTATAAATAATAATTTCAATTTTAAAGTAATGCAATCTCTCTTTTTTTCATGATAATCAATTCACGCCTCGTTTTATACGGATTTAAGCTTTACACTACACGTTTCGAATTTTAAAATGTGATAATAGCTTTTAAACGATGTACCCCATTAGGTTGTATTGTTTATGTTCTGTGAATCGTGTGCTTAAAACTGAATTTTATGTGTGTAATGGCGATCATAATGATACTTCGACGTTAGTAACGTTCATAAAATATTCGTAAATATAATTACTTTTGAGATAACATTGGAATTTTGATGTAAAATTATGGTATGCTCGTCAATGGTGCGTTTTAAGTGGTCATTTTCGCCTTACTGAGGTTGCTTGATGTTTACGAGAATTATGAATTATATCTCTTGAAAGTTATTAGAAAAGTTCTATAGACTGCATTATAATTCTTAAACGCATCAAAGGCTTTATAGGCGCTCCGATTCAAATGCGATTGCACTAATATTTCCCGGAGCTTTTGTTACAACTTATTTACAAGATTATAAAGTTTTTATTTATTGAATATTCGTTCTTACATAATAAAAAATAAAGTAGGTACAATCAGCTTAAACTACTGATAAACAACTATGTTATTTGTACGCGGATTATACAGTAATCCTGTTGTTAATAAATTTTAAGTATACATTGCCTGGCCTTTACCTTGACAGCATGCTCCGAACTTGATTGATCGAATCGAAAAAAACAAAACACGGTCTATTTTTTATTCACATACTAATAAGGTCTTTTTATGTAATGGACTCATAACTTGTTAAATTTAATTATTCATAAAAAAATGTTGAGACAAATTCTCATTATTCGGTTTTTTTCAAGTAGCTATAATTAAAAATTCGTTTATTTAAAAGAAAAGAAAAGTTTTTTAAATATTTCGCTGCCCTGATATTCCGGACATTCAGGGCAACAGTAATTCCCCATATGGTGGGTCGTCTGTTCGTTTACCTGCCAATACAATAAAATACATATTCGAGTACATCGAGTACAAAAGAAAAGCAAATCTAAACAAATATCGTTCGTTCCAGTTATCGCGTCAAACCAAGTGGTTATCAAGAGCCCTCAAGTGCCGTATCAATTGAAGTGATGACGGAAAAAATTTACTCAAACCGACCTTTGTGTACTTAAAACAGTATTATTTACAATGCTAACATTTTTTTTTACTATCTTACAAGATCTAATTCTCAATTTACTTAAAGTTCTTCACACTTTTCGCAAAAACATTGAAAATCCTTAAATAGATCTCCATTAATTAATATTTTTATGTCATTGTGATATGTTGCTTTTTCTCCTACATTATTTATATTCTTCCATGACCCGAATAGGGCAACAACTTTATCACGAACTTAATCAAAATTTGAATACTTAATTAACGTTATAAATATATTTTAATTTAATCAGACGTCAACGATCGGACAAAGAAATTATAAATTACAAGGGGACCGTCACGTTTACCGCGTTTCCTAAAAAGAAATTCTGAATTAGCATATTGATTGGCAATGTTTGTAGCTCCAAGCAAAAGCAATAGAATCACTGACCCAAATTTAACACTAATCTTTATCAAATTAACAGTAAAACATAATTTAGCACGTAGAATATCTAAATTATATACCAAACACAATATTAATTAAATAAAGCGTATTAATATCTATTTTTATACACGTGTTTGCTTTGATTTTAATGTATTTGCTACGTTTTATAAATATTTAATCAGAATTTAATTAATTTAGGGTAATTCAAAAACGTATGCTCGTAAATTTTCCAGAAAGTTTCCGATGCGAACTGTCAGAAAGCATGTAAACTTTATCTAAACACGCAAATGTAAATAGCTCTGTTAATCTTGATAAAAAATTAAATGGAACCACGGCAAGTGTCAAAAAAGTAAAAATCAAATGGATAAGGGGGAGCTTATTTTTCTTAAATTTAAATATGTCCAAATATCAGTCTAAAAGTTAATTAAAAACTGCAAAGCAATTATAGACAAGATTCGAATCATCAACTTAAAATAAATTACGCAATCAGAACAAATAAACATCCGTGTTTCCGAACACTATACCGGTTCTCCTTTAATGATCGACTAATTATTATCAAGAGAGACAGTAAACACAATTATCGAGAGCATATTGGAATTGTCAACAACCATATCTGTTTCACACGCGTGTTTCGAAGAACTAGTTGACGAATGCGTTTATTTAAATAAAGTTGGAATGTGTTAAGTTATTTTATGTACACTCATAGAATAGCTGATAAAAGTAGTTATATGTAAGAGGTGAAAAGAAGAGAGAAGTATGTAAAGGTGCTTCTAAACTTTAAAAACAATGCGAACTGTGACTAACAAACAAGTTTTATTTTCTTATAATAACATGTCACTAATTGCATAATGAAGCGGTAATACCACGTCATACTTTTTATCTAAAATTACATGATATCATATACATATTTTTTGTGAAATTCTTTACAATACAATTCTTTATCTATAACATCATCGACGTCTAAACTATTGTGACTCATCCATACCTTCACACCGTATATTATCTCCAGCGGAATGCGCGCCACAATCTTTGGAATTTAAGAAAACAATAATATTGAAAATTCCGGGTTTCCATATAATTGACTACAACAGATAAGATAACAGTCAATAAAGTTGATTGTAAAGGATAAAATATTAATAAAATTTGATAAATGTGTTAATTGATTTGTTGTAAAGTTTGTCGTGTGCCAAGTGAAAGTACCATCGGTAACAGGATGTTGGCTGACTCATGTCTCTGTCTGCCTGAACTCGCAGGTAGGGTTGCCTACCTTTCCTTGTAAAAAAGTTACAGACTTTAACAACAAATTATTTCTTTTCAATAGGTTGTTGCATATTGGTAGCTGTGTTCCAAATTTAAACGCATATAACTATCTACCGAATATCTCACTTTTTATTGGTCTGTTTCTACAAAAAAAAATCATAGTAGGTATTAAAAACTATAACTAGTAAAATGATAATACCTATAACTCGGAAGGTAATAAACTTTGATTTATTTAATTTAAATCAGGTACTGCCGGTTCACCTACGCTCAAGCATCACTGTACCTACAACTAATAGTGTGCATTGTGTGATAAGGCGCCACGTGAACCATTGATGACTCACTTATAAGCATGAATTTTAATGGACCGATTGATTCGTCGGCTCAGCGGTCTAGATTGGAAACGAGTAGCCCGATACATTTTGTGCCTAACTGGTTTTCTAAACAAGAACGTGAGAAACTGATTAGCTTACGGTAAATTATGTAGGCAAACAATGAAAATTATCTTTTCTTCGTATTCTTTTGTTTGCTTTTCGAGAATACCTAGTAATGGTTCCTTAGAATTTTTGTACGAGATTACTAAGACTAAGATAAAAATATTTTCCATTATGACTAATTTATGAATACTTTAACTACTTTAAGAAACACAAAGTTTATATTCATATTCTCTAAACTTCAATAAAAAGTAGTAGCCTATCCTATTATTTTTCACCCTCCCTTTAATTTCAGTATAATAATTTGTTCGTCTTAGAGATATGAAACAAAATCCAAGTAATTATCTTCTAAAGTTAGAAGTCAGGTACTCTGCTTAATCTTCTCAATGTTTCCAAAATGTGAATTTAAATAGAGGTAGGCAATTCCTACTAGTTAATTTTGTTTGTTTGACGATTCGAATTGGGATAGTCTCCACAATAACATCCCACAAATCTTGTCGCACCATTCGTAACTTTGTTTCAAAATAAACAACTATAAATGAATTTACATTTATGAATGAAACAGCTCATGCAGTTTAGTCACTTCTCTACGAAACCGTTATACTATACGAAGAACCTCAATCACTTTATATGACTCAATGTTATAAACAAACGTAATTCGCTATTGTTTTTCTTCGATTTGTTGAACAACTGAGTATATTCATGTTAATTGTTAGTTTACCTCTTTGTGATTGAACTTATGTTACCTACTGAGTAACATCAGTGTCAATAATAATCCTTGTATTACCTATTTTTCGCGCTTGGAGAAACTTAATGGGTAAATTTCTTTAAACACTCGCGGTTATCTACACCACTTACACTATTACTAAACGGTACCGGCAAACGGACGAGAAAGAGGGTAGACAGATTTGTCTGCTCTTAAATGACCTACCCACAGTTCTTCAGTCTTCCCGTGATCATGGCGCTTGAAACAGTGCCGAAATATCGGGATCGCTCAATTGAAAATAATCGTGGAAAGAACCCGTTTATTAATAGTGTAAGTTAATGGGTAAGATAGCGTATTGTTATGCCCAATTTTGTCCTGTGGATCTCGCTAATGATTTGAGTAGGTGCCATATTTTATTCGTACATTTCCTCCTCACTTTTCAATAAAGTTTTATCCACAGAAGAGTGCAACGGTTACATCAACCTGGGTTTTGTTTTTCCTTAGGTTCACCATTTTTTCTTCAACTTATTTTAATCCATATGCAGTAGATGAATTTAAATTAACTACCTTAAATACTGGTATGCAAATTGTTTTAAGAAGTAAATGTTTTAACGCACTTATTTACCTTATACCTTCGCCGGGGACTTATCCACAACTAGGCGACATGCGACCATTTTGCGTATAGACCTATAACGTACCTCTTATATTATATTATAATTCTGAATATTTTAAAGCAAATTATGGTTTCATTTAGAGTACATTTGTTTGTCATTAATATAAACAACCACTATTAACTAGTTTTTTTAATAACCTAGTTCTGAAACGCGAGATTTCATGTCATTATCGAAACATAGCAGCTTAATTGAGATCACTTGTAGATGGTAGACACCGTTATAAGCATCACAAAGACGTTTTATGATTAGTATAGAATCAGTTCAATACCATTATTAATTATTTTTATCTTATTGATGAATTATCATTTATCATTCATACGTCGTACCACTCGTAACAATAAAACGACGCAAACTTATTGTGCGTTAGTCCAACTCGTGGTTGCGTGGGTGTCGAATAAGTAACTCAACCAGTACCCATTACGATGTTTCAATGAAGAACTAACAACAAATGAAACAGATAAAACTCCTTATAAGGCTATGCGCGATTCCGATAATGGCTCTTCAAATCATCAAAGCTATAATAAATTATCTTTTTTCTTTCGTCAAAAATGTAAATTGATATTCGAAAGGAAATCAGATGTATATTCGTTTAATTATCCGCGCCGATGATTCGTTGTGCGAGTATCTTTGTGACATTGAAAGGTCGTTGACTCACGATCGGCGGAGGCAAGTCTCCCTTCCCTTTTGAACTTTTTACAATAAACGCTTTGAGACTGTTCCTCAAAGGGTACTTACTTACTTTGTAAACCGCCACAACGATTTCTTTTTATTAAACTCAATCATGCATACTCAAAATTAGGTTCATTGTTTAGTATCCGACAGTCCTGCATACTATTATCGTTCTTAGCGCAGTGACCCAACACAGTCTTGGCCTCCAAAACGAATCTAGATTTAGCTATGAATAGGTGTAGTAAATTAAATTTTGTTCACTCACATTTTAAGAAAGAAGAATTGCTTTTAATACAAGTTAAGATAACACTATCAAATCGTAAAACAAAACAATGGATTATTATTTCTAGTAAATGATAAAGGTTGCTTTGTAGTCATGGTCTTTAGACTTAAATCAGAACACGTGCTTTTTATTATTTTAGTTATGGTGTTTGATAAGATTCGAACTCATCAAGAATCTATAAGGCGGATGCAAAGGTTCGTGGGTGGAGCCCCACCCCGCACCGCACTCAGCTAGCCATTCTAATTAGCCCATTGTGGATGCCATTGCCAGGCCAGTCAAAGTTTGCGGCCGACCGGCAGTCATGCTTTAGCCGCCGCCAAAGTTGCACGTGTCGCGAATACCGTTCAATTTGCACAACACGCGACTGTGATGACGATAAGTGATCGACTGTGCTCAAACTTGATAATACTATTTATCTGTTCTAACATGTGGATTCCCCCTATCGTTTGTTATAATATTTGCAAAGGTTAACGTTATTTGCGGCAAGTTAACAAAATACAAGGTAAAGTCATTATAATTTAGTTTCATAATTATATCTACAGTTACCGTGTATGTATTTGTGAAAATTATATGTTACAAATTTATTAGTAACATGTTTTGTTTTAATATATTCTAAATATTTTTTTGTCCATTCTTATTCGATGTCGAAATTTCTTGAATGAAATAGTCCATTACTAATTAATTATGTTATCAAAAACCAGTTTTACCGCTTGGTATTATTGAAGGATTAAGTTTATTTATATACATCTATTTTTGTGGGTAGTTAAATATTACGATCAGAGTTAGTGTTCATAATGCACTTCAGAGACATGCACTATTACTGCAAATGTTATGTAATCTTCATGCTCTCAACAGAGGACACATTGAACTCAATAACTGTATGAAAGATATTACAATTAAAAGTAATTACAAATATTATCAGATACATTACATCTCCAGCAACTATCTCATAAATTCATACAAACAATTTATATATATATACGCATTCTCTGAAACATTATTTTAATCAACAAAGCTGCCCGCTCATTTTATATTTCCATTCAATCTAATACCTAAATGAAAATACTTAAATGGAATAGGCAAAAATAATGAAATACAAGTGTATGATTATCCGTAACTTGTTTCTCTTAAATTACTGTTTTATATACCCATAAAATCTAAGAGCATAACATTATTTCTAAGTTCTGATCACGTTTGAGAGCTTAACGGCTGTAGCACGTTATGCAAGTTAGATTTTATCTCTGGAAACACAAATTGTGCATACGAATATTTGTAATATCCATAACGAGTATCTTAGTTCTACTAACACATGCAATCAATTAACTGACCTTCATCAATGAGTTTTCTTAAGAAAAGTCGCCAGGCTCGCACTGGCGTCACTGCCATCGTCAGGACGTCGCGGTGCATTACAAATGTAGGTCACCGCTTTCATGGAAACTTAACACGAATGGGAAAGCACATAAGGACGATATTGTATCGCATTTGATGGTAGGAAAACAAAATCAATTTCAAAATGCAGCATAGTTAACTGTGAAAGCTGTTCTCAGAAGTGAGCACAGTGCATTGACGTGAGGAGAATGGTTACTGCATTATTGTTTTCCTAGTCATTAATTTCTAAATGTGTCATGTTCTTCACTGTACATAGTAAATATGCTAATAACAAACACATTCACTTAATACAACAGAGATATAATAGAACTATACAAACCAACGAGTTTGGTTGAGCATGTTAATACGAAGGACCAATATGATAAAATCATTGCATAGCATAACACTATCATCAAGGAAGGTTGTGTACTGTTATAGTACTTATACGTTGTGACCACGGACGTAAGAAAATAAATTATTGCAAGAAATTTGTACTGGCGAGGGGCAGATAGCTCCTTATGGGAAAAGTTTCCCTAAATGCGTAATATTCCGCAAGAGTAGGGGCAATAATAGGGAGACGTGCATAAATAAGGTCATCTCGAATCGCACAAATATCGAGGGGAATTCCAAAGGTTTTACAAATGTCACGGGATACAATTTATCTCTAAAATGCGGATGCATAATGTGGACGAACTATTTCAGATAACAGAAACGATATTTTGAATGTGTAATGTAGTTGATAAATAGAGACAGTTATAGACACGAAATGACTGGCCGTTTTATAGTCACAATTAATTTTCCTTTACATTCTATGATCCTAAATTTAAATTGTAGAACATAGAGTTCAGATGAAATTAAGTTTCAATAAAAGCAATCAATAATTAATAAAGAAACACTTTGATAAAGATCTTACTAAAAAAAATATTGTTCTAGGATGTTTAATGTTACCAACAATAATAGTCACTGCTGTTGCAACTTGCAAGCTAAAGCAAGCTCTATACTTTATTTCTATTGCATTTACTACCTAGTCTACCTACTTAGTGAGTAGGTACACACTCATCAGCGTATAGAGTAAAATTTATTGAAATTCACTTTATTCGATGATCCACCACTTCAAATACGAGTTGCGATAAGATATTTTCACGCTTATCATTTTATTCAGTTTACTCAACAAATAATCCACCATTCACTATAACATTGGGATATTGGGAAAATACTGGATTAATGCTGTTTGAAATTGTTCAGATACTAACAGAAAACTTTAGAATAAATCGACTTAGATAAATATATTTCAGTGCTTAAGGTTAAAACTAAAAAAAATGTCTTGTCGCTATAGAATCAAAATCACAACTGAACAAAGTATGGTGATTATTTATCGTTCTATTTGAAATATTTGCATCCATATCAATTGGCTACAAAAATTAACGTTATATATCAGAAATGTTTTCATCGCAAACTTTACAAACAATAATAATGCATACCGCAATAATACTTAATTGTTAAATCTCGACTGGCTATTGTTAATTGCATAATCGGATTGTCGGTGCCCAGTCATTAACAGTAATCTCGTAGCGTGATCTCTGGAACTATGACGGTATTTCTACGAACATGAATCACTCTTGGACCACGTTTGACCCTATTACATAGCCGCAGATGAATAGCGACTTTTTTGCGATGGTATTACTCATCTATGGCGAGAACATCAGGATACGCGTTTATCAATGAAGCGATACGTAACAGAAACATGACATAATACAATACTATACCTAAATATAGAAACCAAATATTGTTATCATAATCTTATTATTGATGTTTTCATACGAAAATCGGTAGTTTATAATGTTTACTATTTATAAATACACTTTGTATTCGATAATAAACAACTTAAAAACTTGCCATAATAAGATACATGTTTTGTTTAAACTAAAAAACTGTGACATTGATCTTCTGTAGATTTAGATACTAGAGTTTAATTATATGATATTGCGTCATTTATAAATTATATCATTAAGTATTTAAATGGTCGCAAATGTTTTATTTTATGTAAATAGCCAATAAAATAATCCTAAGCACCAAATAATGATGTGACGATTTTTAATGACGCTGTGATAGTCCGCGTGCTCATGACATCACCATCGCGTCAGTTCACGTCATCCGATGCGAATCTCGATCTATTTCGCAGTACCAAAAGGTTAATCATCGCAATGTCGTGTTGCCAATCAAGCTATTACCTATCATTATTAAATCTCAAGATCGAGCAATGAATAAATTACCATGAGCCACAGAATTGAATGATGACGTGACGGTCATAGTATTTGGATTGCGTAAGTTTAGCACCTATTAAATTAACCATTTACGGGACTTGCACAATTTTAAGATGTACGTTTGTCTTGTTTGATTAAAGCCCTATTGTCGGCTGACATTTCGAGTGGATCCGTTGGCGTAACCAAACAGTCACGACACAGCACGGACGTACTGTAGGCGGGCATATCAATATGCATGAGGTGCGTCTTCGCATTCGACACTCCAGCACGTGAGCTGGATTCCGAATTGATAGTTCAACTCTGTTACCGGACTCACTCATGACTCATGATTCTGATTCAAACCTATGCCTCGGTTTTCCTTTTTTAAGAAAATGTTAATCATTAAATTGGGTACCGAAACTTTTGGAACTTAGTGGTTTCCTGGTTTAATTTTTCTTCGTAATTCTAAGAATTCAAATAGACCACAGCCATCATTTTCTTTTAATTCACCAATAATTGTATTAAAGAACTTAAAATTTCCTTTCGTACAACAACGAAAACTTCACATTTTGCGTTATTCGGGAGTTCTTCAGAGTTTAATTAATAATATTGATCCCACCTACGTCTTCATGTAATAACGGTTATGATAGTTTTATGATTAAATAAAATCTATATGTATTTCTCTTTTATGGCACATGACTCTTTTAACCCTCATAAATTGAAACGATAATAATTAATTGTAATGCCTGTCCTTGTTCCATATTTGCAATTTGCTTTGATTACAGAATTCTCGGTATCTAGCTGAGGATCATTAAACGCATATCAAATCTAAGAACTAGACGTAGTTTAATATCTTTGTTATTGATCTTATCAACCACATCATCATCGTCGTAGAAGCCTCATAAAAAACTTGAATTAAGATAGTATCAAAAACATCATTGTCCTACTAAAATCGTTTACAAAATAATTCGCTCTTTTAGTTATTTTTATAGTTAATATAGCAAATAGCCAATGTACTATAAAATTAAATTTATGCACGAGGTTAACAAACTTGTGGGCGTTCGTGATCACGTCAGTTGCAGCTTTACCTGAAGCTGAATGCCAATAACTGAGTACCTAATATTGATGAACAGAATATTATTAATGAATATTATAACTTTTGGATTAAATAACTGTTATGGGTAAAATGGTTAGTTAAATGGATTCACTAGTAACAATAACAGTAGTTTCCGACACGTTTTCAGAAGAGTTTTCCTGATATTGTTTGAAATTTGAAATATTTATTTACAGAATTATTAATATTTGTGTATATATTGGACCAAATGCTGTCACCACAGTTCACTTTTAAACTACTTAGATTATTAAGAAGTTTGAGAAGAGTTGATGAGAGACCTGCGACGATTTTGCAGGAGTCTAAGGACGGTTACCACTCGCCAAGATTGTTTTTTTACGAGTGGCCGCGTAGTGGCGCATAGTAATACCTACCTTATTGAGAACGTCAAAAAATTCACACATTAAATATATGTTTATTAATTTCTTCTTTCTTTGTTTTAGATACCAGAGCTCACGCTCGATGGAAGCAACAGTCTGAAGCAAAACGGCAGCGCCAAGGACTTGGCTTCCGTCATGGAGAACTTAAAGAAGGGTGGACTGGTTTCCAGGCAAAACCAGTCCCTGAATACCCAAGTCACTAGTTCGTCGACGCAACAGGTACATTATTAATGTATTACGATGATAACAACTAAACTAAGTGCCGAGCACTAATTAATTTTTTTTTCTTCCTATTTACTGTACAAAATTTCCCAGGTCTGTTGTCACTTGTCAAATGCGTGTCGATCAAACTAAAAAGATAGTAAATATTCTTAAATCTCGCTGATCTCATAAACTTTTATTTTCCTAATTATTTTTAATTTTAAACTTTGAATTCTTCTGTCTGGCTAACTAACTACTGATATTTAAAAAAATATGTTTTTAGTGACGACATCTAAATTCACGTCGAATAGCCTCTAAATGAAATCAAATAAAATGTTTAGAAGAGCGGTGTTATTTATAAAATTTTAAATCTAATATTGTGAAAGAGTTAAAAGTAAATGTCCTCCATTACACCTGGATATACGATACTGTCTGTTTTTCCAACTGTAAATAGCAGACACCGGATTCTAAATGAAATAATAAATGAAAAATAGTGCGAAATGGTGCCAACTTAAAATCTTTTTGTAATGTTTTATCAGCCATCAGGGCCCAAACCGGACCACACCAGACAATCCTCCACGCTCTTCGAATTCAAAGTTGACGAAACGCGACAAAAATTAAAAAAATGTCTCGCACGACTTAGCCGTCTGATTTACTAGTCTTTGTGCACCCGTTCAATTACATTGTGGCCTATTATGATGATTTTCTCAGGTCAGAATTATTTAAGATTCTACCAATAATTTTTGGTAATCATAAATTGGGATTCTCTTGAGTAAATACTGGTTAACCGCGACACAGTAGAGTTAGATGGTAGCAAAATTACGATAGTAGTCATCTATTAAATGTGAAGGGAGCAGCAGTTCGCCCTGAGTAGCGAAATAGCTGGATCGGACCTTGATTGTTATACAAATATATTATCACGCGACAATAAACACTAATATACTTATATTATTATGTGATATTAGAATTAATCGCAGGAACAGCGAATATCCGTTTAAATATAGATCTCGGGTTATTTCTGCTTCGACCTCGGTTCATAAAATGGCTTGTTTATTTTGAATTCGCCCAATGCGAGTTACGGGAAAAATAAAATTCGAACGTGGACGCATTGGAATGTACCTGACAAGGCTCAAATTATCTATTGCTAGTCTTTGGAATACTTCTTAACGGTTACCAGCATCGATAGTAGTTCACTGAATAGCGTTTCAACAGTCTCGTGATTAGGTGTTCATTGATACGAGATGGAGATGGAAATGTACCCAGATCTAAGAAACAAATATTTCTTGTCAAAAATACTGGGCTCCGACAAGGAAATGAACTCCCGAGGCTCTAGCAATCAGGGTCATTGACCGTTAAATTATATAAGAATAATCAAACGGGTCATGATCTCGACATATTGGTCGAGGTTATTTGATCTAATTTGAGTCGAGTCTAATGTCCGAGATTGTGGTCAACATCGTATTATGTTCGATCCGTAGAAAATAAATTTTATCTTCAATTCACTTCTACCAAATAATAGCTTACCCCGCAAATAATAGCTTACCCCGCATTTCGCAACAAAGTTCTTTAGATGTTCGGTAATCTCATTTAACATATTAGATTTCACATCTTTTAAGCCATAACATGCAACATCGACTTTATACCAATCTTTCACTTAAATCCATCACGGTCCCGCATGTCATTATCATTACTAAAATACATGTACCACGTCCAAACAATGTTACTGAGAGAAAACAATCATGAAAAACCGGACTAATAAAAACTTCGGGAGTTGTGAAAGACTACGAGCGTGTGTCACTGGCGCCTAGCCAACAACCAGAGTTGGTTTCATCCGCCGCGGTGGCGTAACGTAGGACGTGCAGTTACCATGCACCTTAAGGGCCTCAATTTATGACCATAACTATCAAAATCCTTTACAATAATATCGTAATTAAAATGAAAAATTGTACCTACTGTGGGAGGATATCGGCGTTTGGTGAACTTAATGGCATAACCAAAAAAGCATTAAACCCTTTTCTTGGTACGAAATACAAAAAGACGACTGGTTAACCAAAAATCTGTCGATACTTGGCCACGAGGTTCAAGGTTGTCATTTGTTGCATCCCGCCCGCCCACGCGTACTGAGTCACTGGCTCTTCAATCACGACATCTCCGCCAAACGAAATAAAAAACGTTTTTAAATAATTTATTCGCTGACCGCTCGACGGTGACTAGGTCAAAGTATGCAAAAGTAGAACACAACACAAATAATATATTTATGCATTGTGTTTTTTTTTGTTCCACTGTGTCGCGATGTGTCATTTTTTTCTCCATACGAAGAGAATAAAGTATAATACCTATATCTTCTATTACTAACAAATACCTATGTACATTTTTCTATTCAACGTTTTTAAAGTATATGCTGTAATCAGTTTCCTTCGACATGGGTAAGACGTAATGAGCTTAGTTATCCAGTGTCTTGAAAAAACTACGGCAAAATTAAACGCAAAATTTACCGACAGAACGTACGTACGGACGATACGTATTTACTTATTTAGTAAGAATGTATAATACAAATTATTTAAAATACATGCAATCTCTTTACTCGTTAGTTGCCAGACGATTTCCTTTGTACAGCTGATTTTAAACCGCTTCAATTTGTACGTCTATTTAATTTAACCCTGGTTTTATTTACTTTGCCAGTGTGCGCCAAGTCGTGTGACGCTTTTAAGTTTACAATCTTCACTAGCATTGGCACTGAACGGTTCCACAATACTAGTCCAGTGATAAAGCGAACGAACAGTTCACGTTTGTATTTTATAGTGACGCCATCAAGCAACGTTGGCGATAAACTCCTCTAAAGGTCGGGTCAGTCTACGATTACTCACTTCATTTTGTTAAATCACATTGCTAACCTCAAAATATATTGTTTCGTAGATGGTTTCCAGTACTACATCGAGCAGTGCAGCGTCCACGCAACGCCTACAAAGTTCATCGCAAAGACTGCAACACATGACTACTTCAGAAATGAAAGCAAGCTCCATGAAGTCCGACCTGACTGAACTCAAAAGTTCGATTTCTGAAATGAAGAATCTGAGCAGTACAGCAGCCAAAAACTTTGGACAAAGGTCAGTGATAAGACTATGTTTATATGTAAATAGCGGCAGTTATGAATTGTGATTCATAAAATTACATAATGTTTTACTCATAACCAAGTGTTGGTTTCATTTTTGGTCAGTGTGTTTTAAGATAACGCAGACGTTTTTTAGAACGTTTAAAGATGTTTTTGCCATTAGCCACGAACAGATACAAGCGAGCTCACCTGAGCAACCTTGGCTTGAAGCCAATTCTCATCCGCTATTTCTCGGCTGTGTTTGCAGTACCACGCCGACAAACAATAGAAACACTACGTTTCCTTGTTACTCTTAACATCACAAATATCACAACTTCGAATACAACACACGCCAAAACTCAGTACGAAATCCACTTCAGTTTTCAAAGCTATTTTAAATACATCATCATATTTTCAGACTGAGAAGTTCAATGGAGAACATAGTAGACCAAGATGATATGGGGGAGCGCCACCTTCCTGATATAAGAGATCTAGGTGAAATAAGTGATTTGGGTGATATGAGTGACATGGGTGAACTTCAAGGAGACGGACCTTTAGTGACTTTTCCGGAATCAGACACACCACCTCCTATCACTGAAAAACCATCTCTCCTGTCTGGGAACACGGTAGCGATCGGATCAAGTGCTGCAAATGAATTAAAGTACAGTGCAGCACGAGTGACTTCGGCAAGCTCAACTCGGGTTGTATCTGACGGATACAGTGCGTCGAGATCAGCAGCTAACAGTGCTAGGATGCGTCGCCTGCAACACGGTGAACTGCAATATGCTGAACGAAGTGCTGCCGGAGCATCACATCGATTGTTACAGGCTGAAGGTCTTACAGCAGAACAAAATGCCGCATATCTTCAAGTAAGTACACTATTATTAAATAAAAATATTTTTTCGACGGTAATACATAATAGTTCTCGGAAATTTTGTGGTTAAATTTTGTAGAAAATCGGTGTAGTAAGAGAGGCGTGTCGAAGGACGTGACCTCGTACAGAATGCGACCGATCGATATAATAGGGCGCCGCGTCTACATTCACGAAGCGCGCAGTGCTGTAGAATTTGTTGCGATGAAAACATCCAAGGCTGCTCACGACTTGGAAAACTCGCGATCGTGCATTTCTGTAGAAAGTGCATGATGAGTTCGCGTTTTATCAGTTGGACAGGAAGGATTCTGCGGCGTGGAGGATCGCCTGGGGCGGTGAGCTCATTTATCTAGCGACGCTTATCGTCACACTAACTGAACCACGCTTCTCTCAGTCAGTGTTTGTCCGTCGTACGCGCCAGCACACGCGGAAGTTAATTATTGCGCGTGCGCGCACGAGTACCCGATCATTTGATTTTAAATATAGACTCGGAATGTCAGCGGGAGGGGGTTCAGCTCCTTGGCCCGTCCATCGGAGAGTCCTGTCGCGGTTTCCTCCGCAAAATCCTTCGGTGAGCGTATATTTCTTCGGAAAATTTCGACATCGGCCTTCAAAACACGTGACGTTCGTACACAAACTTTAAAATAATCGTAGAAAGCCCACTAGTTTCGCTCTATTGGACTAAATCCAATATGTGCGATAGGGACATATAATCCCGGTCATGACGTGGATTGTTGTCCAATATAAAAACGATTTTTATTCCTGGACAATCGAGCTCAAACTTTTCACGAGTAACCATGTCTACGAAACGACGATCAAGACCGAAATTACGTATTTTCATTGAAGTAACTATTAAATATTTATTTTGTGATTCATTTCGTGAAACAGTGCGGTGTACCTACCTATATTCGCTTAATGCTATAGTGATAAAGTGATAACAAGGTCATATTTCGGGATTTGTCGTATTCGTGTTATAATGAAACTTATTTTCATACATCAGTGTTCATTCGCAAGTGTACGGTGGAAAAGTAGTAATTTAAGAAAGAAATGACGTCATTCGTCACATCGATCATAAACGATGATAGCTAGCTAACAACCTGAACACACAGATTATATCAAAACTATTTTTTGTTAATTATAGGAGCAGCGTTCCTTAAAAGCTGGTGAAGTGAGTGCACAAGAAGCTAACAACATGTCTGCATCAAGTTCAAGACTACAAACTGAAGCGTTTAGTGCTGAGAAGAAAGCTATGGCTTCGGCACAAGCACGACAAACAGTCACATCAAGCGGCATGTTCTCTCATAAGGAACACTCTACAATGGCACAATCGAATATGACAATCTCAAGCAAAAACCTCTCAACGAAATCGACACTTCTCTCATCACAAGTAAGTTCTCAAATTACTACACAAACTGTGTAAGTACAGTTGTTACAAAACCACAAAAAACAGACATGTGTTATTACAAAGTGCTCATTTTCATAGGCGCGAATAAATGAAAATAAATATTTACAGTTACTTCCTTTTTTTTCAGATGAGTCAGTTACTCAATGGGACAATCAAACCTGGCGATGAAGATCTCACAAATCTAAGTTTTGATGACTTAGACAACTTGAACGCTAGTTCTAATCAAAAAGACGTAGATATGGCCATTCAAAAATATTCATCCCGAATGAACGCATTCATTTCATCAATAAAAAACAAACAAATGGACATGAAAAATGCATCCATCCACTTCAGCAAACTGAATGAAATGTTAAGAAGAGCTTGGGCGGTACCTACATATGGACATGAACTTGGCTACTCACTTTGTAATACGCTGAGAACTTCAGGAGGTTTGGACATTTTAATGGCCAATTGTTTGGAATCCAGCAATCCCGAATTACAGTTCTCATCAGCAAAATTACTTGAACAATGCCTTACAACTGAAAACCGAGCACATGTTGTAGAAAATGGTTTAGAAAAAGTTGTCAATGTCGCTTGTGTTTGTACTAAGCATGCGAACTCTGTTGATCATTCTCGTGTCGGTACCGGTATCTTGGAGCACCTATTCAAACACAGCGAAAGCACTTGCGACGATGTGATCAAACTGGGAGGTTTAGATGCAGTTTTATTCGAATGTAGGAAAAATGACATTGAAACATTAAGACATTGTGCCACGGCTTTGGCTAACTTATCACTCTACGGTGGAGCAGAAAACCAAGAAGCTATGATCAAAAGAAAAGTACCAATGTGGCTTTTCCCACTAGCTTTCCACAACGACGATAACATTAAATATTACGCTTGCTTAGCAATAGCAGTTCTAGTCGCAAACAAGGAAATCGAAGCTGCTGTTTTGAAGTCCGGTACATTAGATTTAGTTGAACCGTTTGTAACGTCTCACAATCCGTCCGAATTCGCGAGATCTAATCTTGCTCATGCGCATGGCCAAAGCAAAAATTGGTTGAAGAGATTAGTACCAGTATTGAGTTCGAAAAGGGAGGAAGCTAGAAATTTGGCAGCATTCCACTTTTGTATGGAAGCCGGAATCAAAAAGCAACAAGGAAACACAGAAATCTTTAGAGAAATAGGTGCCATAGAATCACTCAAAAAGGTTGCCAGTTGCCCTAATGCTGTAGCGTCTAAATACGCAGCTCAAGCTCTGAGGCTTATTGGCGAAGAAGTTCCACATAAATTATCTCAACAAGTCCCTCTTTGGTCTATCGAAGATGTCAGAGAATGGGTCAAGCAAATAGGTTTTTCAGAATACGCTAGTAACTTTTATGAAAGCAGAGTGGACGGCGATTTGCTTTTGCAAATTACAGAAGAAAATTTGAAAGAAGATATTGGTTTACAAAACGGGATCAAAAGAAAAAGGTTAGTGTTATCCTATATTATTAAGACAATCCGTTTTATGCATAATAATAATTGCATTGTTGCGGTTTGACTCAGTGGTATTGAGTTTACACTTTACAGATTTTAGGTTAGGTTAGTTAGTTCGAAACTAGTTTATAGCCGAACACAGTTATTCATTGTATTGTTCGTCATAATATGATATTATTGTAAACTAAATACTTTTTTATTATTTTATTGCCTTATAGGCAGACGAGCTAAAATCCAAGTCCTGTGGTATCCAAAATTATGGCAATGAATGTTTTTTTTCTACCAATTTACCAATTGATACCTGAATGTTGACTTTGTGATTTTCATTTGTAATTTTGTTTTTTTCTTACCATAATCCATCATAATTATTTTGCCACTTTACAGATTTACCCGCGAACTTCAACAATTAAAAAAGATGGCCGACTACACGTCACGTGACACTGGAAGTCTGAACGATTTTCTACAAAATATCGGCCCAGAATATACAATTTACACATACTCTATGCTCAATGCTGGTGTGGACAAAGAATCTATTCGAGGCTTAAGTGATGAACAATTGGAAAGTGAATGTCGTATTGGCAACAGTATACACAGACTTAGGATATTGAATGCCATTAAAGGTAAGAAGCAATAATTGCAATTCGCCTATACCTATTCCCAATTAATTTATGACACCAACCAATGTTGATCATTTTATTTGAGAACAATTCATTACACTATATTATGGTATGGAGTGTAACGAGTACAGACCGGGTCGGCATAAATTCTGATAGAAAGTAGAAAAATTATTCCTATCCAATATCCCTCGACAGAACAATGCTTAGGTCACTTAAATTGTATTTTATTTATCTTACAGAAACTGTTGTTGTTCTATTTTACAGTGTACGAAAACAGTTTACCCAGCAAAGGGGAAGAAAATATGGAAAAGAATCTGGATGTTTTCGTCAGCTACAGGCGGTCAAACGGTTCGCAGTTGGCCAGTTTGCTCAAAGTTCACTTACAATTGAGAGGATTCACAGTATTTATCGATGTGGAACGACTAGAAGCAGGGAAATTCGATAACAACTTACTGCAAAGTATCAGACAAGCAAAACACTTCCTTCTAGTTCTGACACCAAATGCTCTGGACAGGTGTAAGAACGACCAAGACCGAAAGGATTGGGTCCATCGAGTAAGTATTATTTTTGCTCATACAAAACTCCTGTGTTACTGTTTACTTCATTTATTTTATTTTACATATAAAAATAAGTAGGTTTAACAATGATTGGAACTAAATTTGACGTTATCTTCTATTAGGAAATTGTGGCAGCGTTACAATCGCAGTGTAACATTGTGCCAATTATCGACAACTTCGAATGGCCTAAAGCTGAGGAATTACCAGAGGATATGAGAGCTGTGTGCCATTTCAACGGAGTTAGATGGATCCACGATTATCAAGACGCTTGCGTCGAGAAACTTGAAAGGTAAGCTTGCGATAATCGTGCTTTAGTTAATTTGAAATTTACTTTAAATAAAAGAATTGTTGCACAACACTGATACTTATTTTACTTTTTTTCAGTTTCCTAAGAGGAAAATCCAATCTCGCTAATCGCCTAGAAGGGCAACTAAGAGGTCGTGCCGACGCTCAAACTCCGGGAACTGCTCAGATAGGACGCGGTCCACCTAGTTACCAGAGAATGGCGTCATGCGAAAGCCGCGGCAGTGATAAAGCAGATTGACTAGAGCCGCCTATACACACCCTGCCCCCAATTCGGTACTTATTTTTGTATTTTCTAAAGCATCTAGATGCCTATTTCTAGTATCGGGAAGAATGCATCTCCAACATTTTTTTTCCGAAATCACCTTTAATCTGTTTAATTCTGATTCGACCACACCTGATAGTAATAAAACTAGGGGTAAAGCTAAATACACCGTGATTTTTTTTCATACCTATTTGATCTTCATAGATTTAGCTTAGGTTAGGCTTAGGTTAGGTTTTAGGATTTCGTAATCCAAAACATCCAGAAAATATTGTTTCGATACTTTAGTCACAAATCGCCTAATTCTTAAATATTTCTTACAGACCACGCCGAAACCGCCAATCATCCTTGAACAAATCTTCGCCATCAACCACGCAAAGCTGTGAACAATTAAACAGTAATATCTCGTCGAAAACTTCATCTCCAGAGAAATCGCTGTACAGTTTACCAGAAAGACTATCAGAAAGCAGCAAGAGCTTAGATAAAAACGAAGAAGAAAGAACTTCGCGGAGATGTCGGAGCTGTGAAGGCATACTCGATGCAGACGAGCAAAGACATACGCAACTAGCCTTGCCTGCGCCTTTAGATGCCGCCACGCAAACTAAAAGAAAAAGAAACTTCATGGATAGATGTGTCAACAAAGTGAGACTATGCTGATCTGAACGACAATTGATCAGCAAAAATATTCGAATAAAACAGGAACGCATACGCTTGCAGAGTGTGTATTTAAATGACTGCATAATTGGACTCTTTATCGCATATTTAAGTGGATCTTATTTTATAGTACAAATGTGCGCACCTTGTGTATATATTTTGTGTATGCCTATTATATTAAAAGTGTAGGAAAACATGTCATTAATTGGTAACTATTAAAGATTGTAATCTCATTGAGTGCCTGTGGTAGTTATGTGAGAAGTGATTGCTACCCTGCCATGTTAGAAGAGCATCGCACGAGGTGGTAATGTTGTATAATGGCCAGTTAGCTATTATTGTAGTGTGGCATATTTCTTTAGTATTCTCGACTTTGGCAAATAATATCTCTCTATTTCTTCACTCTCTATAAATGTTACAAAGAGTATGGATGTAGCTATTTACTTTGTCTTAGTGTCTTGCCAATAAAGTATTGTACAAAAAACAAAATTATAATTTGCAAATGTGATAGTTTAGATCTTCTAGAAATTATATAAAATAAATGCAATCACTCAATATAAAAATTTGCTAGTACATACCTAATTTATTTTTTCGTTATTTTATGAAATATGATTGTTAGAACATATTATTACTGTGAATTGTACAAAATTTTACCATAGAATAGTTTGTAGATTATCATTTTAAGATTTAACCATAGCGCTATTTTATCCAGAAACCCTATATTTATGTACTAGCCTAACAAGAATATAAATATTAAAATGATTTATGTTTTATTTTCCTATTTCCTAATCAGTACTAATATTATAAAGCTGCTACTCAACGCACTAAATACAGGGACTGTTGGTCCAATTTTAAAAATTCCTTTATAAAAAATGACTTTATGATATAGATGCTGTTGTACGGGTCAGCTAGTCTCATCATATTGGTCATTAGTAAATAAATTAAGAAACAAACCATGGGCCATTGCAGCTCAAAGTTAATATTGATTATAATATGAACATTGATTTTGATTAGGATTGATTTATGCTTGGCCCAACACAATCAGCAGTAACCAAAATGATATTGGATAATTTATATACAACAGTCTCAACAACAACAGTCTCCGTTTTAAAACTACAGGACTAGATATTCCACAAATCAATCTAATTACCAATTAGGCTACTTTTCACAAATTCTATAAATAAATTGAGCATACCTTCCTCTTCGCTAGAACATCATATTGCATCTATAATATGCACCATTTTTATTAATTTTTCTATTGTTGATACACAATATATTGCTGATTTTTTTCTTCCTTTAGTATTGACCATTGTTCTAAAAATAATAATCAATAGGTTGCAATGAGTATTTACAAATTTAAAAAAAATGTGCAAAGGTCTACAAAATCCAGGGACATAGTGAATGTTTTTAAACAAAACACCAGACTCAATATAAATAATTTTATCTGTTAACTTTTATAGAAAACGAACATTCATCACAGCCAATTATAACACTAGATTGCAAAAAAATACTCTTCTTTAAGACGTAAACTCCACCGCATCTGCAGTTGTATAAATACGAGTCTTCATCACTGTCATACTCCATTTCAGTTAAGTTTATTGTTTCATAGAGTAATAGATCACTGTTTTCGTGGCAGGTTAGTGCAGCGTCATACTGTTTCCGAGCAATAGGATCTCTTAGAACTGACCACGCTTTCTGCAGCAAATGGAATTTGAGTTCAGAATCATCGGCACTGTTTTTATCTGGATGGTGTAATAACGCCAGTCTTTGATAGTTTTTCTTTATTTCTTCGTTTGTAGCAGTTCGACAACATTCTAATACTTCATAGTAGTCGATAAATGGTTCATTATCCATATTTTGTTTCAGAGACACAGTTTTAGTACATTTTTGAAATTTTTTAGTAAACACAGATAGTAAACTCTCGAGTTGGTGTTCACAAACTAGTAATCTATTTCGTAGTTTTAGTAAATTAGTTATTGATAAGAAGTAGAATCAGTTAAAAAATAATTTCAATACAAAAATTGAATCAAAAGAACAAAATTAAATAAAAATTCTACGTGTTTTGTACAAAATGCTGCTTCTGACAGTAGTGAGTGTAGTGAGAGACTCACAAATGACATTTGATTGATAAGTAAAGTTTTTCTTTTTGATTGGACATGTTTTTGAGATGCAAAATCATACAGTTTACGCAGGTAGAATTGATTTGTACTTTCAGCTTGGATTTCAGAACAATAATGAAAAAATAGAGAATTTCTTAATATAAATTTTATTTTAAAGTATATAATGAGTGTGAAATACTTTTTGTCAATATTATGACACTTGATCTTAATAAATTCAAAACTAAGACTGCAAGATATTATTATGATGCGTGAATTTATTTTGAAAAAACAATCCAGCCAAGTGAGACACGGGTTCGTGCACTTAAGGTTCCGTACCATTATTTATGAAAGAAAAATACAAAAAAAAAACGTATATAAACAGCTTCAACTCTACATTTAGAATATAGGTTTGATTGTACATTTTTAAGGGTAAACTTACAGTATCATTTATTCAAAAACGGCGAAATGCCGAAAAAAACCTTGTTTTTAAAATTTAGAAAAGATCGGCTTACAAAAAAAAAATTCGGAACCCTAAAAGTTGACAAATGACATTACTCATTAAAATTTAGTGTCAAACTTGTAAACAACAATTCTGGTTTTTAGGTTATTCAAAGATTCAAGGATAATAAAGTTTTCATTTTCTTAACAATTAATAACAAACAAATATAGACAAGATATTATTTTATTATATTAACGATATGCCTACCTGGAATCAAATTCAGTCGCAACTCAGGAATCCTAACAACCCAGTTGTGTTTTTCGATATCACAGTAGGCACAACGGTAAACAACTTTTTAATAATATTTTTTAAATAAATCCAAACAGAGTAACTGTATTGTGTACTATAATTTCAGGAAATAGGGCGTATGATATTCGAACTATTTGCCGATGTAGTGCCCAAAACGAGTGAGAATTTCCGGGAATTTTGTACCGGTGAATACAGACGCGATGGTGTGCCTCTTGGTTATAAAGGAGCGACATTTCACAGAGTTATCAAAGATTTCATGATTCAGGGAGGTGATTTCGTAAATGTAGGTAATATAAATTTACAAATAAATTAACAAATCGGTTGTTTTTAACATTCATTCAAATTTGTTTTAATTTTTATGCACTATACTTTCCAACTTTTTATTTTAATGCATACCTTTTATTTTTTATCAGTTAAACTAAACAAAATGAAGTTCAAGTCCTTTAGAGAACATTATTTTCAATGATTTATGTATTTCAGGGAGATGGAACTGGTGTCATGAGCATATATGGTGGAAGCACTTTTGCCGATGAAAATTTCACATTAAAACATGATTCTCCAGGATTATTGTCTATGGCAAACAGTGGAAAGGACACTAATGGATGTCAGTTTTTTATCACATGTGCAAAATGTAATTTCTTAGATAATAAGCATGTTGTATTTGGAAGGGTTATAGATGGTTTACTTGTCATGAGGAAAATAGAAAATGTTCCAACAGGACCCAACAATAAACCAAAAATACCAGTTACAATATCACAGTGTGGACAAATGTAATAATAAAACTTTTTGGTAATAATCATTATTTTATTTTCATATGATTAAATTACGGCCTTGCCTCATGTTTAAAACATAAATTATATTAACAAAAGTGTACCTAAAGTAATCACAATAAATAATCAACATTTAAAAATTGAACTAAAATTTTTGGTTCTAACTAATTAACGTCAACTTTTCAAGGCGTGATTGTTTAAGAGTAAATTCCTTGGTTGCATTGTTGCGGGGCCGTTGCGGTTGCCAACTTCTTTTATGAAAGCACCCTCCATTTGACGTGCAACTTGGTCAAAAAACAAATTAGACAAATGTGAATGTAATGCTGATCGAAATTCAAATGTAATTTGGAAGTCCACAACACATGATCGTTGTTCTCTTTTCAATCCAGGACTAAATCTCCATAGTGTTAACATGTGGTGAAAAAGCTTTCCATCAGAGCATTCTGCTCTAACTAAATGTGGTTTAACAAGGGTAACATTTGATGTATAACTTTCGTTGATTGGAGGAAAACCAATGATCAGATCTGCAGTCAGATGATCTGGTGTTTGTTTTAATACTATTGACTTTTTACACCATGGCAGAAATTTGTAGTAGCTTCCTACATCTGATACAACTTCAAACATTTGTTCCATTGTGTAGCTGAAATGTAATGAATAATGAAATTGTATTATCATCAATTACAACTTTTGAGAGGGTTTATTTTGGGAGGCAGATTTTTGTTAAGTTACTTTTAGATAAATTTTGTAACATTTAGAAGAGTGCGAAAAGAAAATAACATATTGTAGCAAATACATAAATCTTTCAATGTTTATATTTTATCTGCCCTTGTAGTCTAATCAGCGTGATATGATAAACTACTTAAAGCAGTAAGGTTAACTATTTTCTTTCTAACTTACCCAACAAGCTGTCTTCCACAATATACTCTTGTTTTGTTTGTTTTTGGCAAGTTTATAAAATTCCGTTTTTGTTGTTGTATACCTTGGCATTGACATAGTGCACTACCTTGTCTATTTACGTAATGACCCTGAAAACTATACACACAGTTCCTGATAAATTATCAAATAACTTAAACGGTTTATTTGAAAGGATGCATTAAAATGATGATAACTAGTCATTACACAACAATTATAAGGATCACTCACACAAAAATTATCGAAGCCTACCTGAAAATCAAATTTTTATTGCGAAAAACGTTTCGCCCCACGATAAAATTTTTGAAGATAACCATAGTGTTTTCCACTATACTCTAGTGATCACAGAAGCATTTATTACTGTTTACAGTCTCTGTGCATTTGGGTTCAGGCATTTTCACACAAAACAACTGTTTTTATTTAGTTTTCGTAAATTTTCTTCTTCGAATGTTTTAATTTGCAAAAATTATTGAATGAAATCACGATTGCCAAATTTTAATGTCAAACAAGAAATGTCAAATTTCATTATTATTATTTATTTATTTAAGGCATTGGCTACGAGACCATTAGCCTAAACTGTAAAATTTCAGTCATCAACCCAGTGTTGTGGTTAACGAAACATTTTAGTAATGTAAAATTATATGTTGTGCACTTAGGCGGCACAATTGCATTAAATCCACTCAGAGCAACGTATTTTAGACGTGACATTGGCGTGAACAATGTTACAAAAATATAAGTTAAAAGCGAGTGTTTGAAATACATTAATTTAGAAACATACTCTTAATGAGGTAGGCACCACAGACCATACATATATATATATATATGAGAGAGGTAGGTTGATGTAGGTTCGCATAATTCTTTTATGATTACTCATGCATGTCAAGATGAGTTGAATGAACTAAACAATATAAAATGAGTTCAAGATGTTGTGATTTCATTTTTTTGTGTTACTTAGCTGAATTAAGGTACGAGTCAGTACACAACAACAACAACAAGTCAGTCACAACTCTTGAACTTGACTCATACTATTTTTTTTTTAATTAATACTAATTATAATGCCAGACGACGGCATTGATAGGTTGTATGTTACTTGGATTTAGAGGTACAAGCCGGCCGGATTTGAACCCGCGACCTCCCGTACGAAAGGACGAACTTCAACCACTCGGCCACCACCATATATATATGTATGGTCTGTGGCCACCACGACTTCTAAATGTGAAAAAGATTTATGTGCAATTTTTCACAACACCACTGGCTAAAAACGGTGAAGGAAAACATCGTGAGGAAACCGCATGTCGGAAAAGACCTTGTCAAATGACAATTGACATTTGACAGTGCTTGTTACTTGATGTCAATTGTCAAAAATGTCAAACGCCAGTTGCCCTGAAAATAACCTAGCAGCACGTGCGAACTTTTAGCAATTTCCTAGCGTGTATTAATTATTGTTGTGATAGTTTTACATTAAAATTGCTACATTATCAACAAAAGAATACTGACCAACGAAAATGGGCAGGAAAGCCAAATTTGATGAGACCAAAAAAGTGAAAAAGGGTCCTGGTAGAAAGGCTAAAAAACAACCTGATCCGGTGTTTAAAAAAGAACTATGTAAGTCAAATAATAAAAATATTTTATAGATATATATGTTATGGTAAAGAATAATGGCATCGAATAGAATAAATCTAAAATGGTTCGAACAGTTTCAATATACAAAATGCCAGCATTAAGTCATGTAAACATGTGGTAGTTTACTTACACATGTAAAAAATGAAATATCTAATTATCAAAGGATATTCATCAACAGTTTATTTTTGTATTTAGTGATTTCTGTCAATGCACCATATTAGTTTTCATTACCATACCCATACAATCTCATAGCCTAAAATTCATTGAAGTTCATGAACAACCTAATAACATATTAAACACATAGAATTCTCAAATAACTGTTAAAAGACACAAAGACATCAGAATACCTCAGACTTGTCATTTTAAAATTAATAAGGATTGTGATTTAACTTTACAGTAGACGACGAGAATGAAACCAAGAAATTGACTCATAGGCAAAAGCAGAGAGCTGCAAAACGTGCCAAGAAGCGAGCTGAACTCACTGAAAAGAAAAAGGCAATCAAGCTTGCCAAGAAAAATGCTACTAAACAAACTGAAACAATAACTAAAGATGATTCAGAAGAAGTTAATGTTAAAGTGAAAGGTATTTTTTTTTCTTAGTGCAATTAGTCCTACTTAACTGTATTGATGTAATTTTTTTACACTTTATACCATAATTTCCTTCAATATGTACCATCATTTAACTTATTTTTTAACAAACTTTAAATGGCAGCTATTGCCAATTTAATAAATAATTCAGTACATAATTAAACCAAAAAATATAATCACAGGCTGTGACTGCAATTTGGCTTTTAAATTTCAGGATTTTCTGATGAGAATAAAGAATGGTTGAAACCAAAACAAAAAGGAAAGGTTACAAAACAAATAAAAAAAAAAGATGAAGAAGATTCTGACAGTGAAGTTAGCGATGAAGAACAGGTTTCTGAAATGGAACAAGATTCAGATGTTGAAAGTGAAGAGGAAGGGGACAAGAAATCTAGTGAAAAATACAAGGTATTTCATAATCACTGCATGATTTAAGACTGATTGGTTGGTATAATACAATAACATTTATGAATCTCAAGATTTAAGTTAGCCGAAGTTTGACTTTGTTTGAATTCAAAGGCTATCTAATTCTATTATTTATGTATTCATCATAGGCCATAAAATGGTTTCACAAACATCATATTCTAACTTTTGAGATAAGATTAAAATGCAGCAGTTAACACGTAATACAAACTAAAATTTTATTATAAAACTCTACACACAATAAATGAAATTACCATCACTATTTTATTCTGTTTTTTATTTATAGGTTGGTACCCTTGATGATTTATTCAAGGATTCCGATCAAGAGGAAGCAGAGGAGGATTCAGAGGATGAAGGTACAGCAAATGGAACCACGGGATACAATTCAGATTCAAGCGAAGAACAATCAGACCAAGATGGCGATGACGATATGTTACCCATAGAAAAAGCAAATATAAAACTTAAGAAAAAACAAAAGCATGAAAAGCAGTTAGCTGATGAGGAAATGCAATTAAATATAGCTAAGCAAGATGTCTTTGCTTTTCCATCAGAAGAAGAATTACAAAATCCTACAAGTCTTCAAGATGTTCATCAAAGGATAAAAGATGTTGTGTCAGTTTTGAACGACTTTAACAAGTTAAAAGAGGATGGACGTTCAAGATGTGAATACACAGAGTTGTTGCTCAAAGATCTCTGCACTTATTACAGCTACAATGAGTTTCTGATGGAAGTCCTAATGCAGATATTCCCTGTACAAGAATTAGTTGAATTCTTAGAAGCTAGTGAGATTTCAAGGCCAGTGACAATAAGAACAAACAGTCTTAAAACTAGAAGGAGGGATTTGGCTCAGGCATTGATCAATAGAGGGGTTAATTTAGATCCTGTTGGTAAATGGAGCAAAGTTGGTCTTGTTATCTACAGCTCCACAGTGCCTATTGGTGCCACACCCGAATATTTGGCTGGTCACTACATATTGCAGGGTGCATCAAGTTTTCTGCCAGTTATGGCTTTAGCTCCTCAAGAAAACGAAAGAATATTGGATATGTGTGCAGCCCCAGGCGGGAAAGCATCTCATATCGCCGCCATCATGAAAAACACTGGCGCGTTGTTTGCAAATGATGCTAACAAAGAAAGAACGAAAGCTGTTGTTGGTAATTTCCACAGATTGGGTGTAGTTAATGCAGTAATATGCAATTACGATGGTCGACAATTCCCTGAAGTTATCAAAGGTTTTGATAGAGTTTTGCTTGATGCACCTTGTACAGGCACTGGTGTGATCGCTAAAGACCCTAGCGTCAAAACAACGAAAGACCAAAAGGACATACAGAGGTGTTTTAACCTCCAAAGACAGCTTTTATTAGCGGCTATTGACTGTTGCAATGCTAAATCTAGTACAGGTGGATACATTGTGTATTCCACATGCTCAATACTACCTGAAGAAAATGAGTGGGTCGTAAATTATGCTTTGAAGAGACGAAACGTGAAATTAGTGCCGACTGGCTTAGATTTTGGAACTGAAGGTTTTGTCAAATACAGGCATCATCGGTTTCATCCGTCGTTAAAATTAACGAGACGGTTTTATCCACATACGCACAATATGGATGGATTCTATGTCGCTAAACTGAAGAAATTCTCCAACGTCATTGTGAGTACTATTATCGCTATTTATGATTTAAACGACAAAATGCAATATTACACTTTTTATTCAACTATTTGAATCCCTTTCTCAAAACCAAAATATAACTAATATTTTTAAGACATTTTTTGATCATAATTATTACCTTAACAGCCTGAACCATTCAAAGATGAAGATGATGAAACAGAAGCAGCAGAGGAAACAGTCGAAACAAATGACAATGAACAATCGGCAAATGACAGCTCAAATGATGACACTACTGAGATCAAGGGTCCTGTCAAAAGACCATTGGAAAAAACGAATGCCTCAGTGGAACCACAAAAAAAGAAAAAGAAAGAAGATGCTCCTAAAAGGTAAATTTTAAGCTGCATTACATTGTAAATGATTTTTATTTATTTAATATTGATCTGTTGGACATAGGCATCACTTTCATATTTATATCCTTATCTATTTCAAATAAATGTATATTGTCTTTTAAATGGTTTAAATATTTTTTCTGTATTGGTAACTTAAACTAAGTTAAATAATAAAATTATTGCAATGTTACTAAAATCTACTTACATATTTCAGTCCCACTGTCACTCCACCAGCCAACAAGCAAATCAAAAAGAATAAGAAAAATAAGACACCACAATCACCGAAAGTAAATGCTGGAGATAAATCTCAAACTCAAGAGAAACCTACAATTACGACAAAACAACAACAGTCGCCAAAACCACAAAAAAATCAGACAAAAAATGACAGTACTGTGAAAAATGAAAACAGTCCTACTAATGATAAGAAAGTAAATGGTTTTAGTCAAAAGAATAAGAAAGGAAACAACAGACCTACTCCAACAAATGCAAATAAGGGTAAAAATCACAGCAAAATAAATAAAAATATAAATCACAATAAAACTAAAAAAAAAATTACTAAGCCTTCATAAATAAGTACAAAACAGGGAAATTAAGAAGCCGTATTGTATGTGTTAATGTTACTTTTTAATTATAATAAAATTATTATATTTATTGTTCTTGTTTGATTTTCAACAATTATTCGAACGACAAATAATTGTTAATAAAAGAAGAAATTTTTATGCATGCTCATATGAGACTTATTAGTCATAAGCGAGAGACGCATAAGACGTGCTCTCTAGCGTAAATGCATGGAGATTTACTTCTGTAAAGTAATTATTTTGTGGTCCTAGCTGTTTTGTTGACGCGCAAGAATTTCAAGTATTTACATTCTAGCCTACCCTATACTCAGCAGAGTTCCTTCTGAGCTCGCAATCTCATCCAATTGAAGCTAAGAGTCCTACTAAAACTCTCATACTTATGTAGATATAAATTTTATGTGTATGAATGAACCGCTACCTAATTTACATTATAAACTTATTCAGACACTCGCGGCTTTCTATAATATTTTCATGCATTTTTAACGGGTTCTTACCACGATATTTAATTAATTGAGTTGTCTCGATATTTCAACGTTGTTGCAAACGTCATGATCACGAGAAGACTGGATACTGCGGGTCGATTTACGAGCAAACAAATCTGTCTACCCTCTTTCTCGCTCGCTTTTGGGTCGCACCACTTTTGGGTCTTCTCGTGATCATGACGTTTGCAACAACGTTGAAATATCGAGACAACTCAATTAATTAAATATCGTGGTAAGAACCCGTTAAAAATGCATGAAACTAATTTACATTGTTATACAGTTTTGATAATGCAATACGGTCATTCTCGTCCAATTTTTTTATTTTTTTATTGCCATGTAGGCAGACGAGCCAATGGGCCACCTGATCGTAAGTGGTTACCGTCGCTCATGAACCTCTGCAACCGACCTAACTTTAAGGACCCTCTTGAAGCCTCCATTGAAACAAGGCCAAGGACAAGACCTTACCTGCCTTGTCCTACAAACCTAGCACGAATCAAAACAAACCTAGAGCCTTATAAATTACAGGTCATAGGTAGCGTCCCCGCAGTATCCCATGCTATTGTAGATGAATATTGGTGATAAAATTGATATATCGAGGCTTGAGGAGGGTCCTTAAAGTTAGGTCGTAGGTAGCGACCCCTCAATGTCCCCTGACATTGCAGAGGTTCATGAGCGACGGTAACCACTTACGATCAGGTGGCCCGTTGGCTCGTCTGCCTACAAGGCAATAAAAAAAAAATCACTTACGAACAGGTAGCCCGGTAACTTGTCAAACTAGATGACAATGAAAATGCGCGTAGGTTTAATTATACCCACTAAATATTAGCAGCAACTCGTTATATTGCCATTTGCCACACATGAAAGTAGGATCCGCCCATAATGGCACCTATTTATATATTTAAAAAAACGGTGGCTATAAGTCGTTTGTTATGACGATTTTTGTATCCTGTGAAATTGTATGTCTTTTAACTTAGTTTCTCATTTCCTTTGTTTCATTTTTGGTCCTTTGGAACGCGCATTCTTACGAAATAGAATGAAACTTCATAAAATTGCGTAAAAATGCCGCCTTTTTGAAATTAGTTGGCCTTACAAAATTCACCGCCCTGGGCTTTTTGCGTTATGGTATATCGCTGAAATACTACCCTTAATACTAGGTGTTAGGTGCTGATCTTGCAGTGCCCCCGACATTTCAACAGTGAACACTTTACATCTGCTGGGCTGTGGACTTATCCGCAACAAAAAAGTTCAAATTGTAGCATACCAGCCATGCAGGAAAAAGTTTCTTAACATAAAGTCGTTCGTGGGAGATTTTAGTTATTTTAAATTAACATTCCTGTCCCAAATTTGCCCCGTCGCATACCTATACGATACTATTTTAGACACAACAAGCTAAGAAATACAATCTGGCGGTAACGACTTTGTTAGAAGTTAAAGAGGAAGTAAAAAGTGGGTGAAAAACATTTTCCCACGGGGCGTTGAAACGCTGAATGTTTCGGGGATAAATCAAAGAGGCTGGGAGCTTCCCCTAGGTGTCCGGGGCGGCGTACGATGCTACGGCGGCGTAGCTCGGGTTGTTATGGAAGCCGCGGTCCGCGCAGCCCCGCGACCGTCTTCGCCCGGAGGCTGCCAGTAGCCCGCCGGCCGCGCTCCACACTTGACACGTGCGACATACACGCTCCATTTCTCAACTGCATCTCATCAATCAACGTACGTGCCTTATATTATTACTACGTCAATTATAGTGGTTAATTAGTATTTGTCGAGTAAATTTAGTGCTTGTTCCATTCATGAAATAGTGCGGCGGGAGAGGTGACCGGAACTCGCTGAAACGGAGGCAGGAAGTGAGTCCCGGGTAGGGCGGGACGCTGCTTTGTTCGATGTACTACGCCCGCGGAGGCTGTAGCGCGCAGCATCCGCTCGCCATATTCCTACCTATACATATAACTTACTCTTCCCTCTCTTAACGAAGCCATACTTCTCTCTTATCAAATACTATTATATTTACACACGGGTGAGATGGATTAAATTTAGATAATAATAGCCATTTTTATTCTACTGATTTAATATAATAATAGCCAATTTAATTCATATAATATCAAGAAATTATTCGTGGAAGATATCATAACGTGTTTTTTCAGCAGGCTTACAATTATTGACTGATACTCGTAATTAGCATACATATTTTAAATAATTTTCGTAACTTAACAAACGGTTAGTTCAATAAAATTAATTGTAAGCACCTGATATAACGTGTAGTTAGAGTAAAGATAACAGGTATTACCGCTTGAATGTAGAGCAGCCAGTGCAAGTACATAAATTGTATCGAATTACGAACAATGACATAATATTTAAATGCCTACTTTAAGAACTTAAACTGATACTGACTGAATACTTCGAGAAATTTTAACGATTTTGTACTCGTATTATGACACAAGTGACTACGATAAATTTAAAAACATGGCATAAAATTCTATCAGAAATTCTGAAATATTCATCTTTTACCTTTTCTGAAAAGAATTCGATTACAAAACTAAGTGGAATAACACTACGACCAGGTATTGGGGAGATCCATAGATATTATCTATTAGATAACGCTAGCCGTTTCACATCAGGTGGGCCGTATGCTTGTTTACTGGGAAAATTAATAAAAACTAAAATACTTCTAGGTCTTTTCACGGTCCTAAATTAATAATTGTATTGCTTTCATTTTTGAATTCTCATTGTGAATAAGGCATTCACTCTGGGGTTACTGACATCGAAAGTTACAAGTTACAGAATTTATTCATGAAAGTACTATTTCATCTGCTTAATATGATGTCTAAAAAGGTTATTTACTTGGATTAAGTAATAAGTATTTAATTTTTTTATCTCTAAGAACTATAAGAAAACCCGTGTTTTGTTTACTAAGTACCTATGGCATTGTCCGTGACATTAATGGAGATGAAAGTAAAATGCACTGTTCGTCTTGATCAATTTTCTATTGTAAACAGTGTGACGCGGAGACAATGTAGGTAGTTTCGAGTTTTCATCAAGCTTGGGGTAAAATGGCGTCCTATTATAGTATAGGAGCTAGCAACATTTTTGAGAGAGCATTTTAGTATTGCCAGTTTTTATGTATGTTATTTCTCACACACTCCCGGACGTCATACGGGCAGTCTGGCTGCTGCTAGTGGTTGCGTTTATCAGTGCGCATCATATTTGTGCAGGTAGAAAAGTGATTTTTCAAATCATTTTAAGACATTTTATTTCATTTGTATTATGTTTATTGAACTTTTTGCTACATGAATTTATTATTGCCAGACATGTTAGGTGCTGTTTAATTAGTGCCAGACGCTAATTCTGAATGAAAAAAAAAAACATTTTTTCAAAGTATTTCAGTATGGCTGAAATTTTTACATTATGTTATTTAAGCATCTACAAAACGAAATTTAATTTGCCAGACTGTAATTCGATTGTTAAACAACAGCCAGATCGATCTAAAGTTGAAAATTTATTTTAATTAAATCTTTATATACAACTCTTTAAGGGACTGAATATCAAAGTTATGGCAAATTAAATTTATACATTGTAGATGCTTAACACGTTCACTGCGAAACATTTTTTAGTGTACTTTCAGCTGGTGCGTCAAGAGGTCATCTTGGCACATAGAAGACTTTCCTGCCGTGCATCGTGTGGTCTGATTGACCCTCAATCGTTTCTGTTTTAATATGGGTTTATTCAGTACCTCATATTAGTATAGGAGCTAGCAACGTTTTCGAGAAAGAATTTTAGGTCAGCTGATTTTGTGATATGTCGTCCTTCTTGCACTTTCGGTTAGAATCTGGGCTATCTGGCTGGTGGTAGCGGTTGCGTTCATTAGTGCGCATCCTACCTGTCCAGGTAATAATCCTGGATTTTATAAATATTTTAGAAGGTGTAATTTTTAATTTTTTGTTTTTAAATAAGTCTACCTGACATACTTTTTTTATTGCCAGACATTTTTGACAATGCTAACTATGTGCCATACACGATTTTTTTTTTTTTATTAAAATTTCAAAGTATTTTATAACGTCTTTAATTTTAATATTATGTTATTTAAAGATAAGAAAAACTTAAAATAAATTTGCCAGACATTAATTCGATTGTTAAGTCTTGAATAAAAATTAAAAAGTCATGAAAAGTATTGCAGTATAATGCTAGTAGTCCGATGCATTGTCAAAAATGTCTGGCAATAAAAAAAGTATGTCAGGTAGACTTATTTAAAAACAAAAAATTAAAAATTACACCTTCTAAAATATTTATAAAATCCAGGATTATTACCTGGACAGGTAGGATGCGCACTAATGAACGCAACCGCTACCACCAGCCAGATAGCCCAGATTCTAACCGAAAGTGCAAGAAGGACGACATATCACAAAATCAGCTGACCTAAAATTCTTTCTCGAAAACGTTGCTAGCTCCTATACTAATATGAGGTACTGAATAAACCCATATTAAAACAGAAACGATTGAGGGTCAATCAGACCACACGATGCACGGCAGGAAAGTCTTCTATGTGCCAAGATGTCCTCTTGACGCACCAGCTGAAAGTACACTAAAAAATGTTTCGCAGTGAACGTGTTAAGCATCTACAAAAATAAATTTAATTTGCCATAACTTTGATATTCAGTCCCTTAAAGAGTTGTATATAAAGATTTAATTAAAATAAATTTTCAACTTTAGATCGATCTGGCTGTTGTTTAACAATCGAATTACAGTCTGGCAAATTAAATTTCGTTTTGTAGATGCTTAAATTACATAATGTAAAAATTTCAGCCATACTGAAATACTTTGAAAAAATGTTTTTTTTTTCATTCAGAATTAGCGTCTGGCACTAATTAAACAGCACCTAACATGTCTGGCAATAATAAATTCATGTAGCAAAAAGTTCAATAAACATAATACAAATGAAATAAAATGTCTTAAAATGATTTGAAAAATCACTTTTCTACCTGCACAAATATGATGCGCACTGATAAACGCAACCACTAGCAGCAGCCAGACTGCCCGTATGACGTCCGGGAGTGTGTGAGAAATAACATACATAAAAACTGGCAATACTAAAATGCTTGTTTTCCCGACGTTGGTAGCTCCCGTACCATTACGAACAGAATCAGGCCGGCAACACATCAATCTGCGAATACTTTCACTTGTTCCTTGAGCTAACAGTAAATATTGTGTAATCTGTGTATTGCCTAGGAAACGTGAGTTTATCGTACAGATAAAGTATAAAACACGTACGTTTCTATTACATTTGTAAATGTATTTTCATACGCGTATTCGTTTGCATAATGCGAGTAATGAACTCAATTCCAAAGATATGTTATCTGATTTTCTTTGAATTCAGTCTTCATTAGTAACAAAGGGATTTCCTTATTCTCTTATTATAATTAGATAATTAAAATAATGCAGTTACCGGTTTCCAGCATTTGTTTTCGTAGAGTTTAATTTGAAAGAAAATGTTATCAGTAGAATTTAAAATATATTTTTTGTGGCGTTGATATTTGTTATCTTAGCACTTTATCGTAGTAAGTAAATCGAAATACCAGAGTATTTTTTTCAATAGAAAATTTATATTTTAGCAACGCATAGTAATTTCGTAAAATGTAAACTTGAAATCTATTATTCAATATACATAGAATTATTACCTAATTCTATAGCAATATAATACTCTAAATGTCTGAGCTGTACAGTGAAATTACAATACTTAAATGTATTTCTTTATTAAAATAAGAAAAACTAAAAATAATAGTTTGACATTTAAAATAGCCTGTTTATGCAAAAAAATGTCTTCATCTTGGTTCATTTCGCAAATTGATAAACTTGTTAATGATTCTATTGCATTCTTAATTTATTGTCAAATCAATTTAACAAAAACAAACTTTTAAATTTCCTAATATTTCAAAACTATTTAACAAAATGAATCTTCTAAGCTGTAATTTTTAATCATTAGGTAAGAATTTGTTATCTTTTTCGATGTCATCAAAAAATGCACTCTATTTCATTATCATTATAATTTTAAGTCATTCTAATGTAATTATATATTCCAATTGAGTAATATTCAAAGATAAGTTTCATCAGAAGATCTAGATGAAGTTCCAGCTTTTATAGTTATATTTAAAATTCGATTCGCGTCGTACTTTCACAAGCGCGATGCACTTTTGCAATACCAAATAGGTGAATGTTTATTGATAAAATTTATTTTTCGTCATTGTATCGGAATTTGTATTCATTCGAAAGTAATTTGAGACTTAGGTATACTAATTAAAGGGTAAAAACAAGAGTCAGCGGAAAGAGTATAAGCCGACGATTTTCTTGTCTACATAGCTGATTAAAAACGTTAGAACAAGCACATGTCTTTGCACACATTGTGATGAATCTCTTTGAATCATGTCTATTTAGAACACGTCGCCACAGATGTCCAGAATGAGCTGTTTCTAGAAGAATGTTAATAATGAGTTGGTATTTGTCGTTATTTCCTGTTTTTGGAGAATTTGAAAACATCTGCGGTGTTCTTCGTATTATTCAGGTGTCTGTAAATGTATTATATTTACTCTACTGATTATGTTTGAAGTTGATGAAGCATTATATTAAAGTAACTTTGGGTACTGTTTTTAGATAATTTGGAGAGCTGAGGTTGCAAATTATTTTGAGTTTATATTTTGATTAAGTTCTAGTTTTTTCTAGTACTAACATTATCATACATATACATAGGTTATCATCATATTTGTATAGGTTTATGTTAGGTATCTTTTACATTCTTAAAATGCAATAACTTTTATTGTATTTTTTTTTTAAGTTTAAGTTTTTCGTAACTGATATTTTTTGATACATTAAACATTTTGACTTCATGCATAGGCGGAAAGAACAGCGTGGTAATTTAAATAAATTAACTTTTTTTTTGCTTGCTATAGTTAATTGAAAATCAGTTCTGAAACTTGCATAAGCTTACATATCTGAATTCGCACATCATTCCACAGAATTTGACGCTAGCTCGGCTTCCGTTTCCGTTACAAGGTTGTGAATGAATGGAGCTTTATTATTAAGGCTTTATACGGCTCTTATTATCCCCTTTGTTGGTTCTGCAGGCTTTGTATGAAAGTGGGACGGTGTAAATTAGGTTCTTCGAGACTTCATGAAAAATTAACGAAAAAATCTTCAAAAAAAACCTTAAAATCGGGTTATAGGCTCACGTTTGGGTTGATATTAGTTTTTTAGAACTTCAAATTAATAGTGGATACACTAGTCTCGAATTCTACGGTATAACCACTACTAGTTACAGGGACATGAAAAAAAGCTACGACTGAAGTAGGTATCGAATTTTAGAATATTCTAAAAGTGTAATAAGTAGTCCACCATTAGTTTCGTCCTCACTTTTCTATTAATAAATATCAATTTGAACTAATTCAATTAACAGTACAACAATTTATAACCGTGTAAATTAAATTTCAGTAAAATACACTCCCTTATCAAAACCGGAAGTAGGTTAGATTTCGTGACTATTTTAATAACGATTCCCAAATTAATTTCCATTAATTAGTCCAGTGAGATGTCACGTTTTCATTACACATGTCTCCCAGAGGTCCCGTCTCTTGTCACGGAATGACGGGACACTGGGAGTGCCTGGTATGCAAACAATAAATGACAATGATATTATTATAAACCTTTTTAATAATTAATTTACTGTATTGATGCTGGTTTTTTAATTTAGACATTAACAATTTTTACTGGAAAAAGTGCCTCAAATTTTAGTACTTATTTTGGATGCTACAAGTTAGAACAGATGCGACGGTCTTTCTACCAGTTTTCTTAAAATTAATTTTCTGCAATTTTTCTATCTATGATAACGAAAAGTAAAACGAGTAACAATTTAAGAAAGCATTATTTTCCTTAAAACATTCGTATTTCAAAATCCATCGCTGAGTCAATTCGATCTATAATAGTGATGATGTAATGTTACAAAAATTGCATTCCTACCGTACAATTGTATCGATAACATGCTGATAATACACCATTATTATGAATGCGTTGCATAAAACAAATTGCTAAGTTCCACGAGGTGGGACGGTGTACGAAAACCTTCCCCACTGATTTGAGGCCGCCGCAAATTGTTCCCATCCTCTATAAGTAGTCACGCGGTATTTGCTCCTATTTTACGTGACATAAGTCACATAATTCCTTAACGGAAATCCCCCGGGAATAGTACGTAGCGGGATGACAGATCGCCGCACTAGGTTAGTGGAATGAACGTTTGTATGAGATAATTGTGGGACTCGGAACAACGAAGTTTTATAGTCCTACGTTACGTACGTGAGATTGGATGGATTTGTTCCTAACTAACAGCTGTGGCTACCAAACAACTTCGTCTTCATCACAAAGGAAATACAAGCATAAATACTTCCTATTGTTATTATCAAAGGCGTATCGACACTGTTGGCCATTTATGTCGCGTCTAAACTAGGATATTTGCTAAGATATTGATGTTAATGATAGGTAAATATACTTCAAAGTACAATTAATTGCACAACGTACATATCCACCGTATTTAATTGGATCCGGAACAATACCTTACCGCTTCAAATAACATCGTAAATAAATCAAATTAGCTCGATGCTTATAGATAAATTTGATCAAAATTAAATAGCAACAGTAGTTTCTGTGATAAGTTTCCAGTTTTTAAATAATATTAGTGTAGAAGTAAAGAACTTCTTAACTTGGAATTTGATATTCCACACTCCGGTAAATTACTGACAATAATTGCATTAAACATTTCACGTAAATAATTATACCTACCCTTAGGTAGCACTACTTTGTAAGTAACTTCTAGTAAATTTCTTTTTTGAGAATACACGCTGATGATGTTGATGACACTATTGATGTTTTTAACTAGAGCATGTTTTGTAAAACCATGGTGTTTAACTGAAAATTTTGAAGGGTCATTGTTCCTTTGATATTTCAGTTCGCACGATTAATATTTCATAGAAACCTCGTTCTAGTAACACACTAATTTCTGAAAGAGTTTGGTCGATTCGTTTCTTTAGTAGCTATCTATTATATCGAGGTGTAATTAAAAAGCGATTCATGGTACCACACTGTGTAGGTTTGGAAATAATAATCTAACTTTGGTTTGATTTTCTTTTACAATTGTTTTTTAGTCTTAATGTAACATAATTAGAACGTGGTTTACCATTTTACTAGTTAATAGCGCACAATCAACTCATAGTATTTACGTTTTCATATTATTCTTGTTCATAAACCTTTGCCAATATCAGTAATAAAGCGAGAGACCCCTTTTGTATTTTGGCTCTCTTTAAATGTAATTTATACTTGAATGCTGAAACTGTAAATAAAACACGACAAAACTCGAGGCTGATTAAAGAGCAAAACTTTTGTTTGAGAAAGGTAAATTTAACTTCAGCAGTGAAACTTCACAATCTCCGCTATGTACCTATTAAAGGAAAACTTACTACACAGTTTCAAAGTACTAACAAAGTTTTACTGAACAAATTCGAGATTCAAGACTGATTCGGTACAGCTGCGCCGTTAATACTGGATCGTGTCTGTATAGTTAGAATGTAGATCTCATTCGGAGTTTCAAGAGCTCTTTGAAGTACAAAGAGCACTTATTTCTTTCTCAGAATTTTACATTAACTAGGCTGTTACAGATTAAAGAAATGACTTCCTAGTTTATGGTTACATGTATGTTGTTTAAAATGCTATGGGTATTATAATATTTTGTTGTTTTTTGTTAGTTCGTTTCTGTAATAACTAAATGATAAAAATAATTTAGAAGGTAATTTTTTGTTTCTGCATGATTTTTTAATGCAGTTTTAGTGAAATGGAAAAGGATCAGTACGGATACTTTCATATCACTTACAAGTATCAATCAATCTATGAAATTGTACCGTATTTTGTGATTTAGTGGATTTTTTAAGATTTTTGTTAGTATTTTTTAAATAAATAAACATTCGCTTATACAGGACCCCCTGATTTCGATTCATAATATTCGATCTAATAGAGCTTCTACTGAGTAGTAGTAGTAACCAAGCGCCTTGACCGTAGTTTATGTCATACTATTAAAAACTAGCTGACCCACACGACTTCGTCTGCGTCACATAAGGAAATTTTCTCACCGTTTAAACCTTCCCTGGACTTTTACGAATATTTCAAGATTAAAATAAGCCAAATCGGTTCAGTCGTTCTCGAGTTTTAGCGAGACTAACGAACAGCAATTCATTTTTATATATAAGAAGAAGACTAGCTGGCCCACACAACTTCGTCTGCGTCACATAAGTAAAGTTTCTAACCGTTTAAACCTTCCCTGGACTTCTACAAATATTTCAAGATTAAAATAAGCCAAATCGGTTCAGTCGTTCTCGAGTTTTAGCGAGACTAACGAACAGCAATTCATTTTTAAATATAAGAAGAAGATGTGGGTTTGATTGAGCAAATAAAGGAAGTGACGACCTCGTAATTTCATCCTTAGATGTCACACTACAAAAAGGTAGACAGATATTATTTAGATGAGATCGCTATATATTTTTACATATTTTTCATATTTTTGTGACAATTAGGAAAAAAGTAAGCTTGTAACGAAAAACATCTATATTTTCAAAAACTAAATTTTAAATGGTAAGTTGATACTGACAGTTAAATCATAAAGAACCGTATTCCTTCATGTAGGCATAATCGTTGAACCACCCTATGAATTGTCCTCGTAACTAGTGAGCCCTCATTAATTTTCTGCAGTGAAGAAGCGCGAGGGTCCTGTCCTCATTTCTGTCGTACTCGACACTCGCTCAAGTCTCTTCACGTTTTCCGAGTAGGCAGAATAAGCTACTATTTTCAACTTGTATTTGGAAAATAGTTTTTCTATTGTCTTCTAGGCTAACCAGGGGGACGTGTTTAGTAATAAAAAACTCTACTATATTTTGGGAGTATTTAGTAGTAATCCTATATTCAATAAACATCGAGTTGCTCACGCTGTAAATAAATAGCAAAAAAATTAGATTGAGTTGCTTAGTTGATTGAGTAACTAGATGTACTTGAAGATGATTAAGTAATTATTGTCTTTTACAGGCTTTTTATCGCTAATATATTACTAAATTTGTCGAAAAAGAAACGTAATCCTCCGGTATTAAATAAAAACTTTGTTAACCAATCTTTTTGTTCAAATAATATTAATCACAAAGAAAACATGGGTTTGTATAACGTACCTATCTAATATTCGGTATATAAGTCTTCAGTAGTGATGAGAAAACAGAATTTCATTTTTATTCTCTAATAAAATTGTAAAACAGGGTAAGGATCTGAAAGAGCTATTATTAAATTTCTCAAGATCTCTTCGCTATCTCCGAACTCGAAACGAAATAACATAAAACTGATATTAAAACCTCGGAGGGAATCTTAGAGACATTAAAATTGTTCATCTCGAGCAAATTATTTTTAATGGTTTCCGATATCGTCTGGGATAAAGACCAAGCTACGTAATTTAATTTAAATAATTTCATTGTAAACGCGAAATTAAAATAGAGAAAAATCTTATTTCAAGAAAGTGGTTATTGGATTGGTTCAGTCATTAGGTAAATTCTTATAAAAATACATTGCTTCAATGTCTTTCATTTTTTGAAATAAAATCTCTGTTTAATTGCGTCAGCTGAAATTCGGTAGAATATCAGTACATTATGCAACACGTACGTAATAAATAAGTAACCGAGTGACCATTATTATTTATAAACTCAAGCCCTGATAGCGTCAGCTAATTTGTTTTGCTTGTGAATAATCCACCTGCGGTCATCTGGGCGGTACACCCTCCTGGGAAAGACCCGGCCATATTGCAAGCTCGAGTTGTATATTTTCCGAGCGAAATTTCCACGTTTCCCCCAGGCTTAAATAACAAAGAGCAGGGCATTTCAAATACATAGGTTCTGTTAGATGTTAGTGTTGAATTCAAATTGCGTTGGTGAGATTCGATTTCGCTCGCCTGTACCTTTTTTAATGTGTGAAAAAACTACTCACATTATTATTATATTGTTTATGTTTGGATTTAGATCTATTTCCGGATAGTACCTTTTCGCACGAGTATGCTTAGATTATACACCAAACTAATGGGAATCAGTCAATTTCATTAAAAGTGGACGGTTGCCTGGAAGAGATTGCTTTAAGCGATAAGGCCGCCGATTGTTACACTGTATACTTTGTACAAAATTACTATTATTTATTGTTGTTGCTATGTGGTGTTACAATAAAGAATTTTCTATCTACATATCTATCTATCTATCTATCATTAAAAGTGATGAATTATAAAAACACAACAGAGGTGCAATATAAGTTTGAAAAAGTAATTAAATTTAATTATTTTTTATCCATTACCTACCCTACTTAACCTACCGACCTACCTAACCGACCCTATTCTTAATAATCATGACTACTATATTCGAAATTGTAATACGCACAAATTAATCTTAAGAATTTGGATTATAATTATTATCACCGTTTAGAATTGCATGATGGTGACTTTAGAAACATTCCATAGAGACGTGCAGCGTAAAATAACTCAGCAATGTGTCGTCATTTAAAGAATTCGCCGGTCTTTAACTTGTAATTGTAGATTATTATGAACCAAATTGCCTAGAATAGATGTAGGGTTGCTTAAAATACTCTCAGTATAAGTACATGCACCCATTTATTGTACCATATCATTCTTTGTATTTTGATGATGATGATCAAATATTTAGTTATCCTATCCATAATTTGTATGTGCTTATCTTTTCTTCTTATATAAAAATGAATTGCTGTTCGTTAGTCTCGCTATAACTCGAGAACGACTGAATCGATTTGGTTTATTTTAATCTTGAAAAATTCGTAGAAGTCCAGGGAAGGTTTAAACGGTGAGAACATTTCCTTATGAGACGCAGACGAAGTTGTGTGGGCCTGCTAGTAATTTTAGTAAAATTATCATTGTCCTTCCTTGAGAAAAATCCCATTGTTTGTCAGACTGAACAAGGAGTTTTATGTTTTTATAATATCGTTTGTCACTGTTTACGTTTTTCATCGACATTCTTCATAAAAATTATCCTTTTTTTCTAGAGTGGTACCCAATCAAATTGAATCGCAAGTTAATGAACTCCGATTCAGTCGTAAATTAATTCCACTACATCTGTTTCGGAGCTCTTACGACTTGTGGTCAACGTGTTGTTTATGGCCAATATAAACAACAGAAGCACGAGTCGTCACGGTAGGGCTCGCATCAGTCCCTTCCTGGCCTCACGTCACTCCAACAAATAATAATAGATGGGGTGCAGGACATTGTCCTTCCGTGCTATGAACTACTAAATCAGATAGTCCACAACCGTTGTACATACCGGTGCCTTCAAACTATTTGTACTCAAAAACCACATTACTTTTCCATTCGTCGGTAAATTTTCCCGCCTCTGTAATTACGGCTTTATCTATTTTTCATATCGTTTGACAAGTTATCGAGTTTCGGTCATCGCCTGCACCGAAGCTTAATGTATCAAAACATGCAATAATTTTCGATCTAATGGAACAAGCACGAATCAAGGAACAATAAATAACCGTTTAATCGTTTCCAGGTTCCGGACCTAATCCAGAGTAAATCTCGCCGCTCCCGACTTCCTATCGAAAAACTTTATATCTATCGAGGAACTAGGAGTTAGTGCCAAGGGATTAATTGTTCAGTGAATTAACGTACTGTTCAGTGATTCACTAGATTGTGTTCGTGCGACTTTCTGATATCCCTCCGGTGGGTGCCGGGGGTGGGAAAGGTTGTCAAAATAGCCAAGGTGTCTCCCATAAAGTTGTCAGCGATGGACAGCAACTCGGTGTCGCCGATGCCGGAGCTGGCGCCTATAGCCGAGTTTGATAAGTCGCCTCCTTCGCCTCCTAACGAAGAGGTGCCGATGGACGACTTGCCACCCCCGCCTGCTACTATTTCCCAGCCTGAAGGGAAGAAGATTAAAGTGTGAGTATTTTATATATTTTTAGCAGTAGGTACGTTAGTGTATATATTCTGTAGGGTGTATAATCATTAATCATTGATTCTATGTAGGTACTTGTAACTAATGGAATGAAATGTTATTATGTCCTTGAAATGTGGTCACTGGTATTAATATGATAGTTCACTTTTCCTTAGATTAAGTTAGAAAGTGCATTTTTCATGTAGGTAGATACTAATAAGAAAACTATTTTGGTGTAGAATTTGGAATCTACAAACATAATATATTTTTTATCAATTTCTCACTATTTCACACCGTTAGTCCCAAAGGTGTTATTCTTTCTTTTTCTCCTAAAAAAAATTGTTGACGATCACTGTTACCATAACCATTTTGGATGCGCAACAAAGCTTTAAGCAGGGATATAAGGTACTCTTCAGGATAACACAGATTTATTCATTCGTGTTAGAAAATATCGATTATCGTTATCCTATTTTGCACTAGCAAAAGAGTAAAGTTGAGTTATAAAAATAAGCTAATGTTTTTAGCATCGAGCCATCATGTATCGTTCATTCATTTCACACGCCAGTGAGCTTGATCGTTAACACACGAACGCCTGCGAAACACATTAACGAGCCAATAAAGATAGTAAATTATTAATAACTTACCTAACGCTAATGAGGAGTAGTATTCGGTACGGTCAAATTTGGATGCAACGTGATAGAAATAACGATAAATGCAATGAGGGTTCTCCTACTTTGAAAACGGGATAGCCATATCATTGTAATGTATGAAGCTTTTAGAAGTATGATCAATGGTAATTCTATTCAAATACCAATAATTATTATCACTCGTACCTAGTTTGCTTTAAGGAATCATGAATGTTTCTTTAACTACACCTAACAAGATTTAGATTTAGAAATATTAGGATTGCGTATTTTAAATAAATTAATGTCCCAGATCTATGGCCAGTCAACATCATGGAGAAGTAAATAAATAAAACTAAAATAAATTAAACATGTTTACAATGACATCTTTTGAGAGCTACTGGAATCACACATGGGCTCATATTTTATACACACTGGTTTTTAGTCCCCAATGATCCGTACGTGGTAGTGGTATCAGTATGTAGTTCAACTGTTCACCGCTAGATGGCAACACGTGTATAGTATTAAAGCCAACTGTCTTATAAAAAATAATTCACTAAATTGTAGTTTAGTATTTACATAAGCTAAACAAATAGAAAATAATAATTTATGAATAGAGCTAACTACAATTAACAAGTAGCAATCTTGCATCTCTGTTTAACAGTATGCAATTCGGTTTATTTTTCTCTTTCTTATTCGTCAACTGGTTTGGCTAAGAAGTAGGGCGCTCGACGCTGGCCCGATCGAGTCGAGATCTCGGAGAGTAACGACACGAACCTCGCGAGAAACATGCTCATGTGATCGCTTGCCGCCAAATTTTAATTTTCGAACTTTTATTTTCTTTGTGCTTCTGTGTTCATTTTGTGTTCTTTTCGGCCAGTGTTAAATTTATTTGTGCGAACTTTTTACTGGAAAACATGGCAAGAGGAAAGAGTCAAAAGTAGGTTTTTGTTTTATTTTTTTAATTTTTATTCGTTTCTTTTTAATCAATTTTATTATTTGTTTTACAAAATTACATACCATTATTTTTATTTAATAAAGTTTCGTGATAGCTTAACTCTTATTTAAAGTTTTAAGTTTTCTACGAGCTTTCGTTGTGATGTTCTGGTCAACTTTCTAAAATGTACTTTTTGTACTAGTTACCCGCATAGTCTTGATTGATTTAATTGGTGGACAGAGGAAACGCCGAGCAGTTTTATAGACAGTCCATTGAAATACAATAGTAGTACTACAATATAATTTTAAATTAGTTTGTTTCGTAAGAAATATTGATTGCTTAACATTAACACTAATTATAATGTTTTATTCATGATTCACTCCCAATAATTAGTGGTGTGTTATTCATATAATTAACAGGTATAAAACAATGGTTGTAATTTAAATATGAGGTACCCGTGAAAAAGAGTAGGTGGATTTGTATGTAGCTACTTGTGCCACTTGTACCTACTTGGACTACTTGACGGTTTCTTAAGCCGACGTTTCACATCGTAGGACTTACAGAGCTTTTATAATTCTACTAGTATTACCTCTAAATTTTTTATTTGTATTTATATTATATTTGTATTAAGATTTACTTATTTCCGTAAATCCATAATTCTCAAACTTCGTTTAAATATCTAAAGTAGCCAGATAAAAAATAGTACTAATTTTCCAGGAGTTAAAACATGTTTCATTATACAAATATCAGGTTTAGATTTTAAAATATGTAGTTAAAATATAACATCAAAGCTACTATTGTTGTATACAAATTCTACGTATTTAAACTGATAGTCAGATAATTGTTTAGTTTTTTCCGCTTAAGTAATATGAACCGCGTACTTCATGGTAATCTAAACAAGAATTACATTCTAAATGAATTTATCTATTACAACTTAATAGCTTTAATTTCTTAGAAGGGAATAGATGTTCAGAGCAAAACATTAGTACTGAGTTTGACAAATTATGGTATCATGGTATGGTATTATCACTTAGTGTCAGATGGATAGTAAACTCGTTCGTCTACTAAAGACTAGCGATTTATTTTATTTTATTTATTTACTAATAGGTATAGGTTTGACCGGAGTTAAAAGGAAGTAGATGTTAAGAAAATTCTTATTTTGATACATACGTGAAAGTACCAACACAATTTTGTGTAATAGTATGCACAGCTGTTATTAAATTTGTTTATTTTACCACGTGTAGGACATTTGCTTTTCCTTTTTCAATATGAGATAATCTGGATAGCGTTTACAGTTTTAAAACTCTTTTATAAATAGGAGTCATTTCACTGAACCATAATTCATCGAAAAGCGTGTCAGACAAAAAAAGCAAATTGCCTGCTACAACAAAACATCCTTCAACAAAAATTCTTATGTTATTTACCACTTCAGCGATCTCTTGCCACTTTGAACTAATAAAGAATACGTATGTGCTATTTATTAGTACAGAGACTTAAATTAAAATATAAAACACAAGTAGGACATTTTAAGACGCATCTAAAATCAAATGATACGTAGCTATCTGACCTCAGCTAGTTATGATTAAATTGAATGAATCGTCGAGTGGGTCGCAGGCAGTCGCAGGCACGGGGAGCCCGTCAGGAAATGAAATGAAATTGACTCTATTTATTACATGAGATCCTGTCTCTAAATATGATCCGATATAGTTATGTTAATGAGGATGACATTTTAAACGTGTAGCGAAAACGGGATGCTTTAAAATGTTTAGTAGAAATTAGGTTTTTTTAGCTTCAAGTACTTACTTCTGATTGCATTTATGTAATTAAGCAAATTGAATTTGTGGCTCTTTTGTGGGTCTCTTACTGAAATTAAGCCGATTTTAAAAAATCGTAAAAAAACGTTTTGCATTGACCGATTGTTTGAAATCTTATTTTATGAATCCATATCCTGACCAAGACAGAGGCTTAACTTCTTTCATTCCATCCAACTTGACTACAAAACTTCCGACTTGGATTCCGTTTTCCATGTGATAAATGTGATTTTCACTACTAAGTCAGTAAGTGTATGGCGTGAGAGGGTTCCCGCTACATTACCTCATATCTGTGGGCTCTGTGGCCGACAAATTATCGCACGACACATGCAATTACTGACGATTCAGTGCACGCAAGCCTTTGCCTCGTGAAACTTGGTAAGCTAAAGGACGGCAAAATGTCATCATGTGATAGCTTTGAAACGAATGTTAGATTTATAAAGACCCTCTTCGTGTGTAGATTTTTGTGGAGTTGAAACTCGTTAATGAACATGATTTTTTTTACAAATGAGTCAGAAATGTTTTGCTACATCTATTCTTATTCTTTGTCTGTCTCTTTAAGTTTTAAAAAGAGACATTTGCAGTAGAGTAACTTAAAGTTATTTTTTCTATTATTCAATAGCTTAAACAGTAAAACAGGCAAATTAACATGTAAATTTTTAACATACTGGATATTGGATGTATTGATAATGTAGGTAATCAGTTTCTGATAAATGACCATCCTTTCATCTGCTTAATACCAGTTAAAGTAAATTTAGATTCAGTCTCTCATATTTAGCAAAATGTATAATTAAGATAATTAACTAATTAATTTGTAAACTACGAGCTTTGCACTACCTAAGCCTTAAATATGCAATTATCTAAATTAAAGCCAGTAGTTTTAAAACTGCATACAATTTCATTTATATCGTTCTTAAATTGTACTTACCTACCAACCTACCAACTTACATATTCAATAGCAATAGTAGAACAGTAATATTTCCTGATTTGGTTTATTTCAAGGTGATTTTAATTTTGCATTGCCAGTATGTGATTATAGGCTCGGAGTGTGTTCTCACCCAGCTGTTGTTCAACTCGTGTAGATTATGATTGACATCCGCCATTGCACCAGACCTTGTATATAATATACCACATCCGCTCCTGACCCCGAAACAGTTAAGGTGCGCGCATATTAGGACAGGGCGGAACGCATGATCGTCTCGATCCGTCGTATCCGTAGTTCATTTTGTTTGAATCAATTAATGCATTTTTATCATTTGAATGCATGTTTTTAAAAAAAATGACAAATTTCCCTAATTCAATTTAATTCTCACTGATATAAGGCTCAAAATGCAACGCTACATGATTAGCTCTATTAAGAAGTGTCATTTTAAAATTAAGTTCTATTTTGAACCTGGGTACGTTGTGGCCCGACCCGGATAAATGTTAGTACACCTTTACATCGTACATGCCGTGATAACCTTGTGTTTAAAAATTAGGTTTCCGAAATATTTCTTTATCTTATCTATGGTAACAGCGAATAAGATTGAACGTTGAGATTTTTCCCGAGAAAACTGTAGATAACATGATTCATTTCTTGTTGTTTTTACTAAAAATCAGTTCTAGATCTAAAGATTTGTGAGATGTGCTGAGTTAAAGATTAAAATCACCTTTCAGTATTTTATAAAAAGTTTATTAACAAGTAGTTTTGTTATTTACTTTGTATTTTTGCTGAGCCGTTAAAACATGATGCGGTAAGTTCCACAGAATATTTTAAAAAATATGAATTGTAATAAATTCTATTTTTACTATGTTTTTCTTAATTAACGATTTATATTTCTTCCAATTCGCATAATTATTTCAGAGCGGGTCTAGAAACCATTGCGTCTCAGATATTGTAGGTATTCGAATGCAGAGAGATGTTTGAGATATTTGAAATTCATTTGTTTGCCATAAAAAAGTAGCTTTATTCATTTAAAAAAAAAGTTATTTTATTCATCCAAAGAGGTATGAACCCGACAGATGAATGAAAAAAACTAAATCTTATATCATCATCATCATCAGCCTATAGACGTCCACTGCTGGACATAGGCCTCCCCCAAACTTCGCCACATCGACCGGTCCTGCGCCATCTGCATCCAGTGACCTCCCGCAATCTTGACTAGATCTTATATATCGGGCTAAAACTTCAGATTGGAATTGAATTCTCTTCCGTATCAAAGCACCCGCCATTTCCAACCAATTTCAGTAAAAACGCACAGAGTATCTGTCAGTAAAATGTGGTTACTCCAACAGTAATATCTTTTTCAGTACAATACGTAGTAATACTGAAACTTAAATAGAACCAGACAACCGTAACAGTCTTGACGACGTTCTGAGGAAAGTTCGTAGAAAACAATATTATGTAACTCAATGTTTAACGATGCGGTTTTGTCGAAGTATAGAAGCATATCTTGTTACAGTTTTCTTAGATTGTAATGCACTTGTATGTATAAATGAGTGTTTTAGGAAATAAAGTTTCCAGCTAACCAGCGACTTCGTATTAGGTACATTTAAAGAAATTTTTATTCGTGCATTATTTTACACCTTCTTGCTTCGATACTACATAAATTTAGAGCTATCTTTTAATGCATTCTTTATTTGAAGTCACATTATAAGGATAGATTTTAGATTTAGTACGGTTGACTATTGATTCGCCAAAAAAAATTTAGAACAATTTCCTTTAGACTTAAGATTTATTATGGTACCAAAATTCTCCGTATTTTTCTTTATGTTACTAAAACTGCACTGTTTCAATATTCCATAATTTACGTGAAACCATTGACGCGCAGTGATGTATCACGGATCCGATAATTGGCTTATCTGAACGAGCTTTTAGTTAAAAGCATTTACCGCTGCTTTATTTAAAAACTTATCTACTGATAATAAATTACGTGCACTGAAGATAGCAAAGATGCATTCGGGTTATCCTTGTAATATTCAAAGTAATATATGAACATTCATATTATTATGTACATTACCTATTATAAGTGTGTGTGAAAGGGTATTCGATAAAAGAATAAATAAATAAATAAATAAATAATAACTAAATAAATAAATAAATAAAAAAAGAGATTCTGACAAGAATAGGTAGGTATATTTATTTTTTCTTTAATTATCATAAGCTGCCCTGTCAATATATTACTATGATATTACTGTTAGTCTAAGAATATAGCCGCCTCGCCACTGTTACATACTTTAGAAAAATAGAGTAAAAAGAAAAGCAGTAAATCGAGTAAAATGTAAGCTGAGAACTCCTTATAATAAATGTTGATGTTTGAATTACTTTGTAACATAAAACATGGAATGTTACAGCATCGTCTTAATGAAGTCGACTTTGAACAAGATCAAATCAGATTCTATGTACGGTGATGACGGACTTCAATAATATTGTTACATTGACGCTTTTTAATTAAAATTTTATTGTTTGAATAGTTTTGGCGTCTACTACCCGACATTGCATACATTTACATTGCATATAATAATCGATGAAACAAAGCCACAAGTCTTAGATTATATCAAACTAGCAAACAATTAAATTTATAAAAATCATTTAAAATTACTATTTGATAATTCTAAAATTCATTAATTTTATAAAACCTAATTTGAGACTTATAAAATCATAATTCAGTAATTAATTTACCACTAGCACTGTTAGGCACTGTCATTTTACTATGACTTATCTAGTTATCTTTGTTATACCCTCTGTTGCTTCAGACTCCTAAAATCTAGAATAAATGAGTTCAGTGACCTTATGAAGAACTAATGATATGCACTCGCTAGTGTTACACAACGTTTATGGGTTTAGTCAACTTTATACGATGTTTCAAACTTTCATTTAAATGTTACTTTCGTAGAGTCGTTTAACAAATAAATTGCAACAGACATCACGGAGATGCGTGGGTTGTGAATGATTTCGATATGTGTACAAGCAATACAAAGTATAGTTAGAGAAAAATACTTAAACAAGTGATTCGTTACGGTTTACAAATACTTTTGAGTGTTAGTAAATAAAATAAACTTTAGACATTTTTCACAAGTAGGAACAAATACTGCGACTCTGAATGCTGTACTGTGTCACATTTATTTCTTCTAGTGAACTCGCTCTCGGACATTAACAAATTACAATTTTATATCTGCAATTGTGCATCAAAGTCAAATTCAATTACATATTTTTGTTCGAAATCTCAGTCTTGTGATCATCGAAAATATTCGCATACAAAAGTTCCGTGCACTTCCAAGGACACACACAGATTTTTGAAATTCTTTTCAACTTGTTCATTCCGTCTAGTCAATTTTCAAATACGATAGATAACGATAGTAAACTGTGCTATCTCAATTTCACCTTACATTTTAATTCCTAAACAAATATAAAATCCTTCTGAAATTTCTACTTGTGACGTGTATTGATACTGTCGAAGTAGGTACTACGTATGGTTATTAATAGTAGTTGATTGTGGTCGTGTTGTCGGCAAATGATGAGCACTTTCTTCTTCACCTTTCACTTGTTACGATGCGACATGTCATTGTGTGTTCAATCATTGTTGCAATTTACTAACATTTCAAACTTTAACGTTCAAGGAATTTTCCGTTTCCTAGATTATTTTACTTTTTTTTATGTTTTAAATTATTGTTGAATGTCATGTCAATAGTAATGTCGTATCGATTGATTAATTGTGTAAATGTTTGTTTACTGTTCTTATGCTCAATTAATTAAGTAACTCAGTTTTGTACTACAAATAAAACTATCTATAGGAAGGAATAAAATCTTTATAGCATCTGTTATTTTAGTTAACTTTGTTAATTTCAAGTTTTAAATCATCTTACGACAAAAGTTATAATTGTGAAGATGGCGAAGAGTATTTTCCACATTGCAATCTTTGCATATTCGGTAATATTTAAATCATTTCAGTGAAATATTTTTTCTTGAATAGCGTCGATTTCGCGGTAATTATGTTCTATTGTTTCTACACAAAGGCTGCAATCGTGACACTAGCTGGATTGTAGGCTACGGTTGTGGACTTACCACTTAACATGTAAGTCGTGAGATCAATTTTAGTGTAAATGGACTTGGCACACGTATTAAACTAGCTAATCCGTGCAAGTTTGCCTGAGCCACAAAGAGAGGCATGTTCAATCCGTTTTTAATTAAATTAGTACTATTAAAGCCTACGAGATTTACAAACAACGTAGCATCCTATAAGTGATAGAAAAAGTGGTAATTTTCAGTCGATTCAGCAGATTAAAGGTTACTCTCAACAAACTAACATTACGACATTACCTGCTTAATATTAGTAATTAGTATACTTGTACAATAAAAAAAAGTAAATAATCAGAACAGAATGTAGCAACATTAAGAACCTATTCTAAAAACTCTTTGGACGTGATGTGACTTTAAATAAAAACCTACTTTATACAAAACAAATATATTAATGTAAATAAATTAAATAATGGATTTACACGCGCTAGTGAAAGCAGCGAAAGCTCTGCTTCGAAGAAATTTTGAACGAACTATATCAAAAGTGGGTTATTGATTATAATAAATCGATTTAAATACTCAAATTCAAAGATCGTATCACAATTTTCACGTGGTTTATTTCAATAAATTTTGTCAATTATTAATAAAATAGAGTAAATATGTTAAAAATTTTTGTTTACACAGAATCTTACTACAAAACTACGTTTTCCAGTTTTCAGGACACTCAGTTTATACTGCAACAAAACCTTAAATGTTTAGTGCGTTAGTATAAATAGTAGATACCTAAAATATATTTACTATCTAAAATAACTATTTTCCTAAAGATTTCACCATAATTTTTTGCATTTAATCTTACATGACATGGCACTCATGATATTAATTTACTATTGTATTTACAAAGTATATTATTGACAACTCTATTCGAAAGTGTTAATAATATACAATATTATCAATTATATTGTCAGTTTGTCACGATCTTGTTGAATAATGTGTTACATACACTGACTAACCGTTGTTTGTTATAGAGATATTAATCTCATGCGGTTTTTTTACATCTAATTATAATGTCTCCATTGCTTTAAAACAGTAATCATTCTGCCAAAGTTCGTCAAAATATTAATTATATGTTCGGTGAATATTATTCTGACTGTCTATGAAATTGGTTTTAATTTATTTAATTACTGTAGGTAGTAAGTAACTTCGCAATAATTTTCACTGAAAGACATTTAAAAAAATATAGGTATATCCAAGAGTAAGACAAAATTTAACTGCAGGTTTCATACTGAATAGCAAAATAAAAGCATAAATTGATTCAGTAATTACTGTAAAATGGAGTAAGACTTTAACTGTTATATAATACCTATCTACATCATTTGTGGAGAGGATCAGTTCTACAATGAAATGCAAATTCAAAACAGATATCAAGAGATTACGAGCGTTGTTATACACAAATAGCCCTAATATCGAAACGTCCATTCGGATGGGCATCCCGGCAATTTGCATAAATTGATTGCACAGGCGAAGCTGGCTCTGTCCGAGTTAGGTGCGCGTGCGCCCCTCATGCCCGCAGTCGCGCGCCCAACCGACAAACTGATACACGTTTACACACTTAATTACATCCTCGCGTAATTCACCGGCAACTCACTGTTGCTAATTCACGCGTCATCCAGTACAATAGCGGTACATATACTGCATATCTTGCACAGCACAGGGCGTCCTATCCGGTTATCCAGTGTAACCCATGTTGTAGTGATCTCGCTGTATCTCCGTGTTTATGTGCTAAACCACCATGCGACAGAGGTATCAACTTAAGCAAAGACCGTACGTACTTGTGTAGTAGTTGTAGTTTCAGAATGCCCGTTACATATCTTTGACCCGATGGCCAATTTATCCTGAGACGTGACCAAACTTAAAGTTCGTTTGTAAGCCCGTGGATTCCGATGCGTGCAAATGACCACCAATGGGTTTCCGTATCGAAAACAATGAGGCTTTAGAAAGTAAATAAGCCTACAAGTTATCCAAACAATGCACCTACTTGTCATACTCGACTAACATTTTAAAGTACCTGCATTTGATTCGTCATGATAAAAGTATCCATCGATATTAATATTCAATTTAGTTATTCTTATGTTTACTCAAAGAATATTTATTGCGTTTTACTTTATTGATATATCAAAACAAACGACGATCAGTCGCTATTATCGTGGGAGGGAGTATCTTATTATTATATTCTTAGATGTGTAATAAATCATGGATATCACATGACGATTCTTCAACAAATTAATAATTATAATTTATTTTCGGCTGACAAAAGGTTATAGTATAACTTAAAATTCAGAAAGTAACCGAAGTAATTGACGCCAAGACAAACCGCCGAGACGCAAATGTTTTGTAAATTATGAAACGTTGTTTGTTGGAAAACTTCGTCGATAAAGCAAACACTTGCCAAGTGGAAGTTTCGAAGTTATGGTTGATCGTAGTTTGTTTTAGGAAGTTACAAACCAGCTTACTAGCAACATTATGTACTTTCGAACTTTCATTGATCTTAATGAAGTAAAACAAACCCGAAACTTTTAACCTCTCTGCAATCAATCGATGGTAATTGCATTTCATTCCATCAAATGCTCATAAAACTGACAAGAAAATAGATGAAAATAGTATTTTTCTGGTTTTTATTGTTCTGTTTACCGCATAATATTATAACAGTTTCTGTAATATTTAAGAAACATTGGCTTCTTAGAATTTAATCACATTACTATGTCATTTTTAATTATTTTTTTATGTTACAGGTAAGTCAACAAGGCGTATGAGTAAGACATATTATTTGGTTCCTTTGCTTACTTCGGATTAATTTATTATTAAGCGATACAGATACCATATCAATTACTAAACTGTTGATGATCGTAGTGTATATGATGTCAGCCATTGAATATTTTAAAATAGATGTATGCACGTAGAGTGACCTTAATTACTGTGTGTGACATGTATGTGATGGGACAGTTAACAAAATGGATGCGACTTTAATAGACAATCGAGACAAGGACAATGATGTACACTGATCAAATATTTAGAGGTAATTGAAAATGTTTTACAGTTAAATCACACAAGCAACAATTTAAATGTGTGATGAGAGCATTTTATCGGAATACATGCTTTATTTGTGATGAAAACACATACAGAAATAAACATGTTTTAAATTAACAACACTGGTTTTCATCACAAACTAGTCGGGACTCAGCTTAATGCGCGATGTTCACTGTGGATTTACCACAGCAAACACCGAGCGCTGGTGTTCAGCCTCAACTAGCAGTGACGTCACAAAAATGACGATAGAATAAAATTAAAAAATAAAGGACACAGTACAATAGATCTCTGTAGATACACAAAACAAAATAACAAATAAACTTTTACAACAAAGAAACAACAAACACATACCTAATCATTAATATCTGTGGTCTAAGGGTTCCTAAATTGTACTAGATATTCAGTAAGTCCACTCATTGAAATTAGTAGTAACCCATACATAATCTAATATGTCATTAAATATACAATTGAAATTGATCTACAGCTAAAGATTATTGAATTTTGAAAGGACTCAGACTAAGAGTTAAATAGTATGCAAAACTTTTTCCTAAAAAACAATTACAGTAATGCTCAGCTTGGAAACTTTTTGTGTATTGTGTGTGAGCTGAAGTATAGGTACAAACAGCACGTGTCGATTAGAAAGTGACAAGTGACAAAAGTGTGTGACCGTGACCAGCTCTTGTGCAAGATAAATTGTTTAATTATTTAACGTAGGCATCTCAATGCACATATACTTGTTTTCTTTAGGTAAATATAATAAAAGTAGTCGACATACCAGTACGTCAGAAAGTGATTTCAAAATAGTTCCTTATTGTATTTTACACCATATTTGGATAATTAGAATACTTATACCATTAGGCAGTATACAAGACATCAATCTAATATTTTTTCCAAATATAACTAACCACTTCATACTATATATTTTACGCAAACACAAGTTACTTTACATCCACTTAAGTACATCACACAACGTTATAAAAATATTATACTTTTAATCAACGTAATAGACTATTTATCTATCTATATTACTCTATTTTATGTATTACATCGTTAATCCTTCAAAGGGCAACAAGGACCGCTTTGGTATTTTCTTTCCTTGTGATCTCCTCCCACTGTGGTCGCGTTAACGGTATAATTAGATAATTTTCTCATACCCTCTCGTTAGGTCGGTTCTTGATCTCAGAGGATGTTCAATTACGAAAGAAAGGATGTGATTTGTTATCAAAATAGTTTCGCCTTATTGCTAACGAGTCTATCACGAAAAAGATTTACTTTTTCCTTTATAGGCACTTATACTCACACGTACCTATAGGTAGTAATAAAATATCGTTACTATAATATCGTTGTAATAATGTCTCATTACGGCGGCGTCGCCATTGTAGACATGTTGTATAATTTCTACCTCTGTATTTCACATAGATATTCACGCAATATCTTCGAAGGTGTTTTTTCTCGCCACCATCTTGGCGTCATTTGTAATTTAATTATTAGACTTTTTAAACGTCATGTTAAAGTGATCGATTACATGAGATTTCTAGTCATATTATCATGTACGTATAAAACATATTTCATATATTTAGAAAAGGGCATAGTGATAATTTTAACATAATGTTAATGATGATAACATATCGCTATTTGTTAATATTGAACTTTGACATTCTATTCACGAATAATTTACTTTGTACTTCGCAGAATTATCTAATAACGCTGTGTCTAGTATTATTAGATAAGCGAACGAAACAATGTTTAAAAATATGTTGTTCTTCCGGTTTATTTCTGAGATTTGTATCTCTTTTGGCACAATTTGTATCGTAGTTCTTTTAGCGAATCACTGTCGTCGTAGTATATAAAAAGTTAATTGTAGGAAGTTTAAAGAAAGGTTTCTCTATCCACAATACGTAGTACTAACACAGTTTCCTTAGTTTAAATTCAGTTTAATGTTCCAAGTTTGAATGTTTTGAACAATCATAATAATCTAACGAATGAACGTCGGAATGCGGAATAAAGTTTTCTCAAGTCAGCGAGTAAGAGGTCTCTCGGTTACTTGAACAACTTATAATAACTAGAGCAATTAAATTGTTATTTAATTATTTTGGCATAAATACTCTTATATAAATTTATGACCACTGCTCTCTCAAATTTCGCCCTAAAGAATACTTTCCGCTGTTTTGACCAGATCCTCGGTCCACCTTACCGATTGACAAATTATGTTTTAAGAATCTATCTATGCACCTCGTTCCTCATACAGCAATTCAAAAGAAGAACATGATCTTCTTACGCTTTTTCGAGTAACGCGTGTACAAAAATTTCGACAATACAAAAATTCGGTTCAATTCAATTTGAACACACGTCCGCAATTAAGCGTGTTCGAGTTCGGTTCGAGGTAATGAAATAAACCGTGAAAGTCGTTGCCGCCATATTTCGACAAGAATGTAGACGAAACTAGATCGTAATTACTAAATATTGGCCCCGATGTACACCAATTGTGCCGTTTGTAAAATCAGCGATGGCAATTTATCAACATTTTGTAGTGTTTGTATTTAGGTCATGTATATTGGCAATTGCCTTATTTATCAATAAATTTACAAGAACCTACAAAGTTTAACTGAAATGTATCCCGTTAATTAGTCCGCAATAAAAAAAAACAGATAAGTTTGTATCCAATATCCAATTGGAAATGTTCTAAAAATATCTAAATTTTATTGTATTTAATACAAACTCCACTTGAGTACAAATACCAACAAAATTGTTATAATTACTCGTAAGAGCAGGATCATTGAAGGTCGAGTTTTAAAGAAAAGCAGGAATTCGTTAAAACAAAACAGCATCGTTGGTCTTGTGCTCGTTTTGAAAATTCATGTTTTTTTTTAAATAACGGTTTTATTCCAAATTCAACGGTCCCCGGCTGGCTCAAATCAAGATCACAGACCAGTATCAAATTAGGTTGCTTACTTTGTGAAAATATTGTCAAAAAGAATTAATGTTGAATAAACTCATAAAACTAGAGTAAATGTAGAATAGTGTCTGTTAGTTTTACCTACAATAGTTTTATGTTAAGTACATAATAATAGAAGATAAAATACGATAGCATTACCTATGCTACATTGTAGACCTTTCTCTTATATTATTACAGTAGTAAAAAGAAACAAGTAGCAGGTACTGCTTTTGTTATTATACTTCCGAAGATCATTTTTGCCCCGTACCATTCCGATATGGAATGGACTCCCATCCGCGGTGTTCCCAGAGCGCTATGACATGTCCCTCTTTAAACGAGGTTTAAGAAAAGTCCTGTATCGGTAGGCGATAGATAATAGCCCCTCATTGCCCTGGCATTGCAGAGATTCATGAGCGACGGTGACGAATTCATAGTACCATATGCAAAGCGGTTTTTGTTTCTTGATCAGAATTTGTTTAGTCATTTCCAAAAGTTTTTTTTGTGCCTACATATACTATTATTTATATATCTTTAGCAAATAAAAATAAACACTTCCTTCTTAGTAAATTAGTTTCCCAATGCCAACGCAATTCAAGCGGATGTGTTAACAATATCAATATGACGAAATGTGTAGCATTACTTGCACCGGTTCAAATCAAACAACGTACGTAGTAATAATAGGCATTAGTAATTATAGATTCCTATAGCCTCTAGTTTAAATCGGGTTCTGGCACAAAAATTTATTTAACTTAGATTACACTTTATAAAACTGATATTTGGATGCATACAAAAAAATACCTATCAAGCAATAAAAAAAAAACCAAATAATTTCAACTATTCCAAACTAAACTCGGAAACTATTAGATTAATAATCCAATCTCCTCATACATCCGTTTTTAATCTAAAAACACTTCAGTACACGCTGAAATTTCAAAAGGTTATTTGATCATTCTGTAATTTGCCGAAAATTACTTTCTTCTACTGAGGCGAGCGGTGTAGCTTTCCAGGGCAATGACTCCCGAAAGCTCTAATGGGCTCGAACGTGCTCTGAATTTCATAGCGTGAAAATGTTAGGTAGGGTCTCCACACTAGTGATAGAAACCGAATCTTATTTCTGCCACGATTATTCGTGCGTTGATAGATAGAATTTCTTACATAAAACATGAACTACATGAGTTAGGAAGCAGGAAAAAGAGTAAACTTAAAAATAAATAGTATTATAAAGAAAAATATTGGACACAATAAAAATTAAAAAACTAAAAAGATACATACACTGGTTTGGTACCAACTTATGATTAGATTACCTACATGTTAGCTCGTCTGCCTAAATGGCAATAAAACAATAATTTGTGAAACAATATAACATTATAAATGTATGCGTATTTTCCAATGATAAAACAAGTATAAAACGTAAAAGTTATTTTACAATATGACAATGTAACTATTTTCTTACCTTTTAGCATCTTACGTAAGTTACTCTTAACATTTCTGTATAGTCACTTTATCTAGTTTTCTAAGGGATTCTAAAGTATGGTCACTGTGGTTTCACACGAATCCTAATTTGCTGGAGTGCTGTTTACCACTTGTTAGTTAAACGAAGCTTTAGTGAACCTCGGGTAGCTTTACGAGAAGGCTTTCACATTGATTCTCATTTACCACTCAAACTGTATTTTAATCGCACCTTAGCTTTTGAGTATGTAGTAGGTAACTTACAAATTAAGTGATTTTGTAGGCACGAATTGTTTTCATCACTATTTAGTATAAAACAAAGTCGCTTCACGCTGTCTGTCTGTCCCTATGTATGCTTAAATCTCTAAAACGATGCAATAGATGGATACGGCTTTTAAAATAGTTAGTGATTCAAGTTGAAGGTTTATGTGTGTAATTAATGCATAATATAGTAAAGTAACACTTGCACATGCCGACGAAGTGTCGCGGGTCATCTAGAAGTAATATTTGAATGTCTTTAAACTGGCTAATCACGAAACGATAGTAGGTTATGGGTATGGTAATGGGTTATTTGTGAATCGTTTAAGGCGTTAAATAAATTGAACCCATCAGAGAGCGATCATTACTTAATAGCAAATTATTTTGCGATTAACCGATAAGCAATTGATTTTGATCGATCGCAGACAACAGGTGGTCTGTATGCTCGCCTATTTGTACTCTTGCAAAATAAAATTAATCGATTTTTAGATCGAATTGAAATGGGAATAAATCACCACATCATGATTGTGATGACACGGTCTATCCATTCTATTAAATATAAGATCGTAGTCAAAAGGTTGTTGTAATTATTAGTTTAGGAATTTGCCTAATGATGCATCTATGTTACAATAATATGTGAATACTTTTAATAACCATTACACTCACTTTCAAACCAACGATATAAAAATATTTTTTTAACGAAAGTAACAATGCCAGATTTTTTTTGTAAAACCCGTCTATAACTTTACACACTATAGTTTTGTTCTTAAAAACTGAATGCTTTTAGAACTAATTCTCGCATAAATTATGTTTTAGAACCGAAATTAATATTACGAGGTCGTTAGATCATTGCATTGCAGAACATAATGAAAGTATTCACACTTACGCAGGTGTGTTAAATTGTTTCATTGTACCGGCGATATGGCTATTATTATTTAAAACAACTGTGTATACTCAATGTACTTAGGCTTATTCATTGGATGTTTGATATTCACACCGGAAAAGTATCTAAACAAAAAATATGCATTATCTTTTAGATTTTGCTATTCTGAGATAGGGTATAGACGTAACCAATTGATAATAGAACCTGAAAAATTCTCTCTCATATGCTGCAAATAAAGGTGGGTCGATATAAAAGTTATAATAGCTTGCGCTTTATTACCTACTGGTAACCGCAAATGAGAAGTAGGCAGCTAAAAAGTAATATATTTTTGCTCTGTAATGTTAATACATCGTGATATACTGATACATTATAGTTAATACATACCTATATAAATACCAGGTAATTACATTTAAAATACTGTCAGTGCGTCGACATGCTTTAATTGAGACCAATGAACATTATTCTTATTCAACCTTGAAGCATTATTTGGTATGTTTCGCAACACCAATTTGTAAATGGATACCATCTAAATGTTTTCAAGAGAGTAATACAAAATGCATATTTATCATATGAAATTTAAGTAATTCGTTCTATGTTAGACAAACATTTGTTGACGTAGTAATTCTTTAGGACTTACATTTTCGGCTAGTAGTCTTAACAGATCACTTTCTTGATTTATAATTAGGTATTAATTCGGGAATGTTGTACGGGTTTGAACAATCGGCATGTACTCAAGGTGGTTCGGTGAAGTCAGGTAGAATGCAGTTCTCAGTTAAAGATCGCTAAGGACCTTGTAGGCAAACAAGTTTTGATGAACCTTCATAGTTGAAGTATTGGCCAAATTGTGTTTTGGTACTTCATTTTGTTTAGAATTTAGTTTATTTTATTGTAGATTTTTAAAGTTTTGGTTTTATTGTTGACAGTATAGGTATTCAATAAAGTACAAGTTATAACACATGTTTCAAAAGTGGCTCAAACTGTACTTAATCGTGGTAACAAACCGGCTAATTCTAAATGGTGTTTTAAAATATAATGTTGAACCTTATATTCTACCTTCGAAATGTCAGAAATTACAAATAGATTAGCTTAGATTAGAATCACGAGATACCTGTTGCTCTTTGTTTTGAAACTGACAACTAGGTTGGCGACCAGCTCTGATAATATCTCTGCATCGGTAACCACTAGTTACACATTCTTGTACTCCCACTGTCAGATAAAACTGAGGTTAAAACAATCTAGAAATGGTGACGGAACAAGGTACAGATCTATGCTAGATAAGCGATAAATATTGGTTAAAAAAAGTATAAAATTATTCACATAACTTTATTCACATAACTTTATACTTTGATTTTTTTGGTAATACACAATATTATAAAGTAACATCAGTTCTATAAAAACCTAGACAGGTTTAGAGATAAACAAATTTCTGAATTAAAGTCTTTGTAAATTTCCACAGGTTGAATTTTTCGAAATAGTCAAATAGTAGGTAAATAGTACCTACACAATGAAAATATCGATAATGTGGAAATAAATTAATACAATAAACATGAGTTACATCCCAGTGTGGTTCTATAGCGTATCTTCAAATCAGTACAAAAGGCGAGATTGATCTGAAATGGACTGGCTTAGTTTCAAGTGTTTCTAATCCATAATGGCCGAGAGTTCGTGCGGTCGGAGATTACTTCTAATCATTATTATCAGTTAAATACAAAAGGAAATCGTTGCATCACTGGCGATTAGGAACAAATACTGAACATAATACTATACCTCGAAGGTAATGACTAGTTTGAATTGCATCATAGATTATACGTGAATTTGTGACGTAAATGGTCAAAAATGTGCTGGGATTCGTAACCGCATTTTACCGCATTTTAGTAACGTTTGTATGAAAGTCGCAATTTTTAAATGCTTTCCTCATGATTTTATTACACAGCCTCCTACTATGTTAGGTAACGTTTCAATTAACATTTTTTTCCTAATAGACTGACTAGATTTGAACAATAATAGACCTGACTCATTCACTAAAAAAACAATTTGAATGTAATGAATGAAAATACAAAAATTTTCATTATGAATTGAACACACACCATGATCACTTACACTATTACTAAACGGATCATGGCGCTTGAAACAGTTCTGAAATATCGGGACCTCTCAATTAAAAATAATCGTGGTAAGAACCCGTTTAGTAATAGTGTAAGTGATGTAGATAACCGCGAGTGTTTAAAGAAATTTAATACACCATAATCATTAAAAAGAATGTCAGTTACTACTGCCCAAGATTTTGAAGTCTAATATACCAAAGTTTAGTTTGCGAAAATAAGCAATTAAGGTACTGTAGAATAAATTATGGGATTCAAAAGGAAATCCTTTGTACCGCGTAGGAGCAGATATAAATTGCTTCACAAGTGAGAGTGCCGACTGCCGACCCGACAAACTCAATTATATCTGACCCTTGATCTCTGGAGTAGGGCTTTATACTGCGTACGTAACTGTCATTTATTTATTTTAAGCTAATCCTGTGATTTGCTTTTAAAAAACGACGCCTTTTGATGAATTATTCCTAAAAAACGTTTGTAATGGTGTTCTTGTGGAAAGTTAGCTTTTTACAAAAAATAAATCATTTGAAATAATCGAAATATAATACGTCTATATTAATATTATATAATATATAACTTACGTTTTATAGATAACTTTCCCTTTACATATAACCGAAATGAAAATAAAATACAAATAAATCTTGTTATGTTTATTTCAGACTATTTATCAAAATGGCGGTTGTATCGTTTTGGCGGGAAGCCAACCATATAATTTATTTAACATCTAATACATTTATTCATACATAATCGTATTTTAACTTATAAAAGCGAGATTATGATCACGAATCATAACAATTGCAAAATTTTCGTCGCTCTAAACCTTTTACCTTTTGTAAAAAATACAAATGACAACGTGACCTCGGGTTGGACGAGGCTTTTGTAAAGGTCGATGTCCCTGGTTTCACTCTCATAAGGCAGCAGAGCGTTGCCATGGTTACCAAGTTAACGACCAGTCTTATGTAATTGGCGTAAGCTGGTATTAGGTTTCACTTTCCAGAAAATAAGCTAGACAGGTGCGTTAGCTTTCGCGAGAAATATTTAATGTAGATATTAATAACTTTTTATAGACATTTACTACACAACTCGAAGTATAAATTTACCTTAATCATTCAGTTACTTATTTATTTACTCTTACAAAATTAAAATAAGAAAACATATACCTACAATACAAGTAGGTACCGACAAAATCTTAAAGATAATTTAATCTTAGTTGAGTGAGGCTCACCTTTTGTGCATATTTGTTATTTATATTTTTTTATTCTAGTTGATTCTACACAAAGATTGAACATAATAAAAATAATTCAATCTCGTGCAAAACTATTTCAAAATTATGAAAACTGGAACTGATAGAAACTTAGATACAGTCATGTTCAAAAACAGATTTATACTTGTATCGATTTGTAATCGCTAATGGCTTATTGCTCACTGAAATCGATAACTTTAAGCGATAATTCATTGGTAAATAAAAGGTGGATTTGACTAAGCAATTATACTGGATTTGCTCACATCCCACCCACTGGGAATCGAGTGTGTTTCGTAACGCGGACATCTGGCACGGTCGGTTAATATATGCGCATACAGAGTATTACAGAGCAACGGAAGGAATCTTATGGTACATCCGATAAAGCTGTGTTATACAACGTGTTTCGGTATGTGTCTCATAGTGGGAGTGTTATGTAGGCCGGTATTCATTAGCCGTGAATTTTAGCTCAGAGTCTTAAGATACTTACTGTTTGTTGGACAAAATAAACAATGTATACCTACCTCTTTAACATTTTTCTCTAGTGCTAAGAATGACAAATCAGCACAATGAACGTTTACTTTTAATATTGAAAGGACGTAGTTGGTATCCTTTAATTATAAATAGCTGAAATGTCTGCAACCGATATTCTGAATTATAAATACGAAATTCCTCCTTATTGAAAACCTTTTTGTACATATATTCACAGTTGGAAAAGTGTTTCTGTCATACGGCATTTCATATATATTTTTTTTTATTCAGTTTATTTACAGCATTGGATACAAGTCCTTAAGCCTGGCATTTCATATTTATAAGATGAAATATACAGAGTATGTTTGGGACAGAAAACCCTACTTAAAATGATTGCTTGGACCGTTGTCTATCTGTAAATGATAGAACTGAGAGACGTAGGTTACTTTCGATTAATAAAATATTGTTTTCTAGATTTGGGTGTAAATGAACTTAAAAACTATTGTTATGTGTAATCAAGCTAAAGAACTTTAATTGAAGCACGTTTTGATAAGTAAATAACTATAATAAATACAGTAATAGCTTTTTTAAGACAGTAATTTAAGTAAAAGAAGCCAATGTAACCAGTTATGAAACGACTGACGAAAATCAAAGCACAACGTAACGCAGTCAGACAATTGTTGTTTGTCTAAAAACACTTGTCGTACTGAAAAAGCCTTTACAAACACTTTGTTTTTATCGTTACAAGGTTGCGATACATTATCGTCATCTCAAACACGGCTTATCAGCATCCAAACTGAATCACAGTGATACACGACCTTGCCTCGAGTCGCCATGAAAATTCCTGCTACATAGAAAATGATCACGAGTTCTTCGTCCGTTAAAATTTTTGTTCGCTGCATATTATCGACGGTTTAAGTATTTTTACCGTTGTTAATGGATTCGTTTTGTCTAGTTACACTTGATGGATTGATGCTTAAGAATTGGTTATTAGAACGAATACTTACAAATGCTAATAATATTATGACTTATTTTGCCACAGACATCTATTGAATTTATGCCTGAATTACATTCTACTTTTGTTCGAAAGAGTTTATATTACACTGCTTGTTTCTAAGATTAGTTATTATCTGCATAACTCACCAAATTTTAAAGACTACAAATGCAATGAGTCAAGTAATACAATTCAAAATCGTATTTTATAATCGTTAATAAATTTTATCTAAGGAAGGTAAAATAGTATGTCTATGTGTCATATTCTTTTCATTAAATTTTCATTGTCTATTACAGCTCCGACCTCTAATTGCTCAAAGCACTAAATCATAATTATTGTTTTGGCAATTAAAGGCATGTCTTAAACGCCCTTCTACTACGCGAAGTCACGTATTGAAGAGGTACTAAAGTTCCCGTTATGACATGAACTACACCGTTGTATACCACCGATATTCTCTTCATTTTCGACTCTTCGTTAATAGATACCGTTACTTATTGCTTTGTACGCATAATTGGGAGTAGTTTCGCATAAAAAACTGTGGATACATACGTCAAAAACATTTTTTTTTTGATGGTTTAGCATAGTGTTCTTAAAATTTTGCTATTAGTTGATTAGATTTGTCGATTATTCCAATAAATACTACAAACTTTATTTATTTAAGAATCTTTTTTCTAAAAGGTTATAGCATAAGCAACTAATGGATGGCATATGGGAATATGACGAAAACTTATCAATCTAATCGTATTTTTCTTATATATGCGAAAATGGATAGTTTTCCGTATGTAAGGATTATAGGTAACAAATAATATGAATATCTTGTTGGGTACATTACTATGTAACATTTCGACAGATATAGTGTTTGTTCTCACAATATTATTAGGAGATGTTACACAACGCATCATATGATGAGAGATGAGATGAGATCGTTTCTCCCTATATCAACACATTGAGAACAAGGATGTATGTACAATGTATTAATTAATGTTTATTTCTTCCGTTATAACTGAACTCGTATTTCGGTATCTATTACTTATGTTGTAGTATGTAATATGTATAAAAATAATGTCATAAAGTTGAAGAGATTATTTTTTACGCCTTTATTTTCGAGTGACTAGATCAGCTTGTAAAATAAATCTCCTCTCTCTGTGTAAATGTAATAATATCTAAATGTAGTAGGTATAGTTTAGTGTAAGAAACAAAATACATGTTTCGTCTCTTATGTATCACTTTTACCAAGATAAAAGTTTTCTTATTCACAATTTACATCTAACCCGTAAATCATTTCAACAAAGCATAAGTATGGATATTTGATATACAAAAATAAGATTCTCACAAAACATACTTTATCCTCTTGGGAAAATAAATCCAAATGTATAAGATTTTAGGACCATTCATTGAGCACGTGTAGATATATTTTATTCATTCGTTTCATAAAGACTTTGTGAGAAAGACACGTGTTTGCCAATTGATAGACTGGTTCTTTGATTAAAGCGTGCTATAAAGATGGCTTACAAATTATCCCCATTGGTTTGGCCTTGATGAAAACATTCACATTTAAACTATTAGTGTTTCCTTCTAACTTGCTGTTAAAGATGTTGCATTAACTCATTGATTGATGCTTTTATAAGACTTTAAAAACTTCGTGGCACAATGTTTTTGCAGTGTTGTTAGATTTTTTGTATCCAACTACAGATATACACAAATTCAATTTGAGCTCTTAATTTGTTGCACGAAATTTTGTTTGTATCTGCTAGTGTCTATTAGGTACTTAACAAATTTCTTGGAACCTTATACTAATGTTGTCTTACTTTCAAAGTCTCTAGTGTAGCTACTACCACTGTATAACAAGGAAGTAGAGACAATAACTATCTACGATCAAAAACTATCACCCGCAATGAATATTATAGCGATCCTCTAACCTATTCAGAATACATCAGTTCTAGTATATTTGCGCTGTAATTGGTAAACACGAAGGTAAACGAGAAACAGGTTGTTAGCGAAATAACACTGATAGTGAAATGAAGACAGCCAGTTGTACCGTTACGTGACGATCAGTGGGCCACTTTTTACCATCCATTGGTCGCAGCGATCTACCATCAAAGTTTATCAATACATGGATTTGTGAGAAATGATGTTTGGACAACTCTGTATGGTAGACGATAGGCAACTTAATGACATGGTATTGAGAGATCCTTGAGTACAATAAAAAAGGTAATTTAATTGTTTTTTATCGATACTCAGATATTACGGTTCAACTTGGATTCTGGTTACACGGGAATTATAGTAAAATGCTGTAAGTAATTTATCAAGCAACAGATGTTATTTTGACACCGAATGCTGTGACCTGTAGTTGATTTGAATTTCTTCTTGTTTTAGAGAAAAATAATTAATGGAATTTGGTTAATACGATCAACGGTGTTCGAATTTCATATTTTCCAAAAATTTCTAAAACTAGATTGATTGGAGACTATCATAGATTATTTTAATGTCTTAAAGTTCTAAAGGCAATTTTACGATAATTTTAATAACAATTGTGAAAAAAAGTTTGGGAAAGTACCTATACGTTTACTAATAAAGCTATATAAATAGATTGGTGCTTAATCATGTTGTCTTGTGATAATTATAATAAGACATGACGCAGTTTTACGTAATGTATTACGATTTACAAGTCATTACTTTCACATCAATGATATTGATAAAAGTGATTATCAATATACAGCATAAATAAAGTATGCTTCATCGTAGCTGTTATAACACCAACAACAACAACATACCTTTATATATTTCTTTTAAAAAAACATTTATACCGATGTAAGTCAAAGACAAATCAATGTTAATTTATTTCATAAGTTTATTTAAAGAAAACTTTTTAAATATGAACTACCGGGAGGTTGGTCAAATTCAACTAGCAGGATTCCACTCGAACTTACATACATAGACTACATACATAGTTACATCCAGGGTAAGTTTAATGTTAAGCTTGTAAAAAGACAAAAATCAGACAAAGCAAGCTTTACTTACTTACTTACTTTTACTTATATCTAATCTATGAATTTACTATGCTATATTATACTATACTATGAAGTATAAAGTAAAAATCATAAATAAGATAATAAACTAATTCCGATTTGATTACTCAATCCTAATGATTCGATTTAAATTCTAAACACCGGATAAAATTAAAATACTTTGTGGTTCACAACTTTAATTGGATATTTTCAAAGAGATTATAGACTTTCATATCCGTCGGTCAGAATACATTATATAACTTAGATGTAATTTTGCACTTAGTCTTTTTATGTGTCTAGAGTAGTTTCTTTCTAACTGTTTATGACTTCTGTTGTTTAAATATTACCCTTATGCCGCGTTTCCATATTGGCTCGCCAACGTCTAACACACGTATAAAACAAATGACGGTGACGGCTGACCAATATGAGAGCACCATTAGAAGTAGTAAATGAGTGTTTTCAAGTGATATGGCAAAAAGATCTGCTATCATGATATTATTTTTCCGCCATAAAATTTTACGACTCACCTTATTTAAGTATCGTCATTAATGGCCCGTTTCGAAAGAAAAAAAAACACGTCTTTCTTATAAACATAAAACGTATAAAACTGACACTTATTTTTTCTTTAAATGATGATATTTGTCAACATAAACTTATTCAAACACTCGCGGTTTTCTATATTACTTTCATGCATTGTGAACGGGTTCTTGCCACGATATGTAATTAATTGAGTGGTCTCAATATTTCAACGTTGTTGCAAACGTCATGATCACGAGATGACTGGATACTGCGGGTCGATTTACGAGCAAACAAATCTGTCTACCCTCTTTCTTGTTCGCTTGTGGGTAGTACCACTAGAACTCAAACTCACATTATGACACATCACACTCGTTGTATCTACGAGACTCTCCGAGCATGAACCCTTAATCACTGTTGTGTTTAGCACTGAATTCAACTTATTCATTAATATCGAGACCACTCAATTAATTTAATATCGTGTTAAGAATCCGTTCACAATGCATGAAAGGATGATATTTGCCGTTTAATTTTGATATTCCATTTAAAATGATCACAAATTACAACTGGGCAACCATTGTTCCAGCTCTATCATAGTTCACAGTACAATATAAATTGTAGTGTTTCTGGAGCATTTCCTCATTAAATAGGACGGACTCGCTTTTGTAGCTCGTTCCGCGGAGTTCTCTCCCGTTCTCGTTGAAACAAAAGACTGGCCAGCGGCCTCAGCTCGATGCACACGGGAGAGATTAAATAACGTTTGTATCTTACAGTTGTTATTATACGATATTATAAAGCTGAAGAGATTTTGGTTAGAGTATGACAATCTTTAAAACAGCTGGTCAAAATAATAATGTAGGTACAATGCATATAAGGTTTAATATATAAATAAATATACCTAGATGCTGATGGTACTTCAAATTATCAAATAAAAAGTACCTAATTTATTATCAGATGTTATAAAAATTATCTAAAAAGCAAAATATATAACATTGCAAAATTAGTAAGTAAGTATTCTCCAGTAGTAAGTCACTAGTTTCGCGAAAAAAGCATGAACGAAAAGTGTAAATGAATTAAATCGTTCAACTATCTTCAGTTCTCTTCTCTTCAGTTTAAGTGCTAGTAATGTTTCAATATGTTCAGAACTTATTTTCACAACATCTGTAGGAGTTTTAAATATCTAATCGGAATTATTTAAAGTCTACTTGATACACAAGCACGCAATAAATATATTAAATTCATTCCATTCCTACGAGAAGGTACGTTTATTGCAGGAACACTGTTAAAATTGGCTCTGGTAAGTGATTTAGATAAAGCGATCGCAGTTGTCTTCGAATAAGCACAATTTGTATGGCATTTCGATCCTGAACGAGTAACTGTTCTGTCACTGATAAATAGCTGTATTCTGTAGGGAACAAATGGGTAGATTATTCAAATGAACGACGACGTAACATGAGGTTAAACATGTAGCAACTTGGTACAAAAAGCGGAGGAAATTTATAAATATACAACAAATAGTCTAAAACTTAAAACATTCGCAATTATCCACATATAAGGTGGATCTGTAACTTTGGACAATCTAACGTGGGGTGAATGACCTGTCGAAATACAACATAGCACCAGTTTTTTACTTTTTAGTTCGGTTAAACTTTTTTTTGACATTGTATGGAAAACGTACGACTATCGTTGCGAACTTCCATACTATGATGAATTTTTTTTATCCAATTCCTAAAATAAAAGCAGTTCTAAGTTTTATTTCGACAGGTCATTCACCCCACGTCAGATTGTCCAAAGTTACAGAACCACCCTGTATACATATAAAGTGATAGTTTAGGTAAATATTATGTTTACCTTTCTTACAAATATTACAACAAAACAATGTTTAAGACCATTTAAAAACAATATTGCTCAAAATCGTGAATGCGTGTATAGAATTGCGCAGTTAATAACTTGTAGCTTGCATGTTGCAATATGAATGATGACAGCCGTGGGAATACGTATCTTTTAATATTGTATCGCAATTGTACTATTTGTCCAAAACACTAAAGTCAAGGAGATACATTAGTCACAGTCGATATAGATGACAAATATACAAATAAATCTGTGATATTTGCCGAGAAAGGTCATTGAAAATATAATATTGTTAATGTCTCCTAAATGGGTCAATGTACTAAACTTCAAGGTGTCCAAAAGCTGTACTGTATTGAAGGTTTTAAAATATAAGTAACGTTTACTTTCATAATATTGTTTTCCTCAATTGAGGACTTTTTTACGTACCTACGTGTTACGACCATTTTTCAGTAATCTTCAAAATATCATATCGAAAAATGTAAAACTTGAAGTATCGGTTACTGAACACTAATTTTACAAAAACATCTAGAGGCTTTGTAACATAGGTTTTGTGGTTTTGTAAGCAAAATTAATGTCATAAACATAGTCGATATCCCACGCTCGACTGCTTGCAATATATAACATACGAGTACGTTGGAAATTGCGCACACATTGGATGTACCTGTATAGACAAAAGCTTTCACAATACACGATTTAACCTACACAAAAGTAGAAATAAACTTTGGCTTTTGAAACTATTTATAAAAACATCGACATACGTGCGGATATTATTATATTGGTAAAAACATGTAATTTTGTTGATGTTGCATTAACAAAACTACGTCTAAAATAAAAAAAGACCTTTCAAAAACGAAAGGATTTAACTTTTGAAAGGATGAAGCCACATAATAGGATAAATACATCTCTAAACCAGAAGGCTTTCAAAGAAATCTACGTGCAGATAACTTAGAAATCAGCATATGATACGAACTCGAATAAGTCCGCCAGTCGTGTTAATTTTCAAACAACTTTCTACAGCCACACTTTGAAAGCATTTCCATATGGTTCTCGCAGATGTCTACTTTCATGTATTCCTGGGAAACAAACACATGCATGATTCATAGATACACTTATTTAAACGAGTGTGGAGATACACCAACCTAATTGTAAAACAACACATAGCGTTTTATATGTTCGATTCTCAAAATATCATTTACAAACATTTTCGAATATGAGATTTTGAAAATCATAACTTCAATTTACTTCTTTTATTTTTGAGGTTATAAAAAGCTGAAGTTTACTAAAACCAAATGAAATTTAACCTCGTAGTCTTAAATATTATTAGGTGTACAACTTTGCTTCCGCCGTTTTGCATAGATGGCTGTAGCGGTAAGTGGTAGTCGAAATAAATAAATCGTAGATGTCATACAATAAGCTTAGGCATTTGTAAACATAACGCCATCAAAATATTAGTCGATTTGTATCTGCATCATAAAGTTATTCTCGATTAAACATGTCAGCTTACGAGCCAAATTCTCGTCATTTGCGGGAGGTTTTAATTTTCTGCTTTAATATGAAGAAATCTGCGGCTGAGGCTCATCGAATGCTCTCAAATACCTATGGTGAGGCCGCTATTAGTGAAAGAACGTGCCGAGAGTGGTTTCAATGCTTCAAGAACGGTGATTTTGAAATCGAAGAAACAGACTGAAACAATCACAGGCGATCGTTATCGCAACGCAATTAATGCGTTTCAGCCGAGCATTGAAAGACAAACGGCCGCAATACAACGAGAGACATGATAAAGTGATTTTACAGTACGACAATGCTCGACCCCATGCGAAAGTGGTCAAGACATACTTGGAAACGTTGAAATGGGAAGTCCTACCCCACCCGCTGCATTCTCCAGACGTTGCTCCCTCGGACTATCACTTGTTTCTACCAATGGCACACGGCCTGGCTGACCAGCACTTCCGGTCTTATGAAGAAGTAAAAAATTGAATCGATTCGTAGATCACTTCAAAAGATGACCAGTTTTTTCAACGCGGGATTCGTACGCTGCCCGAAAGATGGAAGAAAGTAGTGGCCAGCGATGGACAATAATTTGAATCATAAATGTATAACCAGTTTTTTACAATAAAGCCTCAAATTTCGGAAAAAAACGGCGGAAGCAAAGTTGTACACCTGTGTAGAAACAAGTTACTAGTAAAATTGTGTATAAAAATAAGGTAGATTAAATTAACACTTAAGTATTTTGCTCCACATTGCCTCTAAGAAAATTCCAACAAAACTAGAGCATTCATGAATATCACATTAAGAACTTCCTCGATCAAGGAAAGTATTTGTTTACGAAATTTACAAATATCTGTAAATCAAACGGCCCGTGACACCTTTGAAAAGTTTGGAAAGGAGGGCGCTTGAACGGTTTGCCAAATTCTCTATTTCGATACAGTTTCGTGGTCTCGATGTTATAACTGGGCCATTGTAATGGCGTTATGTAATAAAAATATAATAACTACCACTGTTAATGTAATAGCTTTAGCTAATTGAATGTAAGAACCATTTGAAATTGACAGTTGTGTTTTTGTTTTATCTAAATCAAACCATTGTGCGTTTTGCTGTTGTTCAATTCTATACAACTAAGTGCATAATAATGTTGTTGTTTATAGTTCTATATTGTTGATTATAGTGTCGAAACAGACCCTTGGACCCGTGGAAGACGTATAGTTTTTCAAGACCTTTTATTAACTTATTCAGACACTCGCGGCTTTCTATAATACTTTCATGCATTTTTAACGGGTTCTTACCACGATATTTAATTAATTGAGTTGTCTCGATATTTCAACGTTGTTGCAAACGTCATGATCACGAGAAGACTGGATACTGCGGGTCGATTTACGAGCAAACAAATCTGTCTACCCTCTTTCTCGTTCGCTTTTGGGTCGCACCACTGGAACTCGAACTCACTTCTCGACACACCACACTCACTGTATCTACAAGACTCTCTGAGCATGAACCCTTAGTGACTGTTTTGTTTAGCACTGGATTCCACATACTCGATAATCTGAAGCCGTCACCCCTGTTAAAAGTGCTATGTCTTGAAATCTCGATAGCTTCTTTAACCATCCTTGGTACGTAACGACGTTCAGAAGACAGTACCTGAGGATTATGTAATTGTATCCAGTGATTGGAACCCGAGTCGAGCACATGCTCTGCGATCGCCGATTTATGCGGTTCATTGTTTTTAATCGCTCTGATATGCTCTTTGAGTCTTGTAGAAATCGCACGTTTTGTTTGGCCTATATACGACTTGCCACAGCTAATTAAGTCAATATTTAGACCAAACAAACAATTATATGTCTTATTTTTTGTAGATTTATTTTATATTAAACTTCCCAACTAACGATATAATTTAAAAAACAAATTAAATAATCCAAAGATTAACTAATTTAAGATAATAGCGCCTTCATAATTTTCTACTTTTATTGTACCACCTATACATCAAAAGGGGATAATCGTAGATTGTAAAATGAACCTTATGCTAACGTAAATTACGTTTCATATTACAAAAACCTGTGGTTCTGTAATCTCTCTCCTTAATTACAGCAAAAGGACTCTTGAGTACGAGTAGCGAAGTTCTCAGAAGTTTCCAAACGTGTGTAGTTAATTTAACGGCTCTTTTAAACGGTTTCTAAAGCTGTAAAAGAGGCACAAGGAATTTTTGAATAATTGTCTTCTAGTTTTAGAGTAGTTCCAATGTAATTTTATGCTCAAAGAAACTAAACTTGGGTATGCAGTAACTTGAAGTAAAAGATGAAGTATTTAAATATGGAGATTATTATTCTTTCATAAACTCCGTAAATTACCAGTTTCACCAAAATTGTCGTGTAAACACACAAACTAATATTTGAACAACAAACATGGACTCTTTTCACGTTAAAGAACAGAGACGGATCTCAATTCTTTACTTACATACTTTAGATACTTCTTGAATCTTCACGCCAATATAATAGTCGTAAAAACGTAGTATCGTGGTACTCATGTAGGCCAGGAGTACTATGGTCGGCGGGTTCATTGACCGACCCCCTCCCTTTACTCTCTAGACCCTGCACTACTACATTTCTACGTTGGACCCATTGCCAGATTAACGCAACAAGTTCGATGGATTTTAGAGATCCGTAGCCTAAGGAACATTTAAAAGATTCTTTTTGTAGGATATTTGACTTAAATTGTATTAAATGAATTCGTACTACTATATTTTCAAATTCGTTTTTTTTTTTATTTGGTCCACATAACTGAGATAAACTATTAAATACATCGTTACTTATTGTCTAGTACATAGTTAATAATAATTATGAGTTTATCCCTGCTTGATGTAGACACAGCTACCACAGTAAAATATAAAATACAAAAAAAGGTTAATCTAAAAGCAAGACAATATTCAAAGGTAAATGAGTAAAGTTAAGATTGAGTAATGTACATATACAATTTTTTTTGTCGTCAAATAGTAAATCTAATTTCAGTTCAACTTACGCCTTTTACGAACGAATTTAAAAAGAACACGGAGCACAGAACAGAAAAGACTTAACTACTACTACCATAAGCTATACTCAGGCACGACTAAGTTAGGAAAGACTTACCTACTAGGTACTACGATAAAATATAGGCACGACTGAAACATTTCGTCACAAATACAAAATTCTTTAAAGTTAGTTAGAATAGCAGTAGCTTACTTATACAGGGTGATTTGTTAGACAGGGTACATATTACAGGAGGGTGATGAGTACTCTGTTCTAATACGGAATATTACAAAAAATAAGTAAAATTACATTTTTTTTTTTAATCTAAATTTGACAAAACTACCTCAAAAATAAGCAATTTCGGCTTAAAGAGTGTTGACTAATGTCCTCTAGTGATCTCGCGCACTCCACACCTCCCGCCACGCCCATCAGGTGTCGAAAAACCATCATTTTGCAAGAATTTTAGATATTTTTAAGTTGCGATTACTAAGGTATTAAGCCATATTCTTTGGTAATAATATTTTTACTGGTCGTATATAACCATCAGCTACCATGACCTTCAATATGTACCCTCACTAAGAAATCACCCTGTATAAGTGAAAATCTATCAAAACGGAGAAACTACAGAACCTTATACTCCGTAGTCCGGTATACACTATGTTGTTTTTTAAATTAGAAATCTATCAGAAAGAACGGAGTGAATGCGTTATCAGATGAACGGTCCAAATTGCTTGATTGTTAAAATAATGTGTGAATTTATGTACATTTATCTTTTCTTTTTTATTCTCTTTATCTTATGGTAGTCGAAAGTAATACTTTACAACTACGCACTAACTTCATAATGGAGTTGAAATGGCGAAATTTTATCCCACGTTTTACTAATAAACTGTTGCTTTCTGTTTGTATTTGTGACTTCTACTACTTAGTTACTTAGTACGTTAAAGTATTAATTAGTGTTATAAATAAGTTTTTTGTTTATTTATTGAGTTTAGTACAATTAGTACCTATCTACATAAGTTTTTTATGTGATATTTAGATACATTATGATTTGTATTTCAGTATACGCTACATAGTATAAAGCAAAGTCTCTTCTGTCTATCCATATGTATGTTCATAATTTAGAAACTAAGAAATGGGTTTTCCTGCAATCTTAAATAAATATATATAAATAATGGATAGCGTGATTCAAAGGGAAGTTTAAGATGTATGATATCAGTATCAGTACTGCATAATATAATATCAAATTAAAAAAAATAAAAGTTAAGAATTAATAAAATATTCATCGTAGTACAATAAGCTGGTTCATTATTTTGAAATATTTCAAAGATTGTTCGAAAATTCCATATTAAACGAAAATACTTTCGTTTTGTTCGCGAAACTATTTCATTTAAAAATATAAGCTAGCTGCATTTTATTCCGACATTCTCACAAAAGAATGTGTCTGAGAAGGAATAAATGAGATTCTTTTCTCCACCGACATCGTGTTTTGCAGGAGTCAAACACCTTTACAAAAGATAAAAGTACTGAAAAGTGAAAATGTAGACTGAATATAACGTTAACAGAAGAATGTTAATAAAAAAAAACCATATAAATCTTTCAGTCAGTTTTTTAAAAAGTATCTACTATTTAACTGTGTGGATATAACTTTTTAAATATAGAATAAAGTCGATAAGCAATAGGTACATACTACCTAGTGACTTTTATTTATTGATTCAAATGCAAAATGTTCAAACTTATAGTTCGACCGTTCAGAGAATGCGTTTTTGACACGTAACTTAGTAATGGCGTTACGATTACGATAAAAATATTTTTGCTGGTTGTTTACCGTTTTAACAATTGATGAGCATTAAAACAACATTATTATATCAATAATCAATGAATTTTATAATTTTGTGCGAAACTGAGCGTCAAATAACTTGGTAAACAATATTTTTCGTGACTAACTGATAGGTGTCAGGAACGCATTCTCTGAACGGCCGAACTTTAACAGGTTTTCGTTATTGCGATGTAGGAAACGGACTGCCTAATAGTAAGTGGTTACTGTCGCTCTTGGACCTCTGCAATAACCTACCTTTAATTATGTTTATTAAATTTTTTTGGAGATTATGATAGAAATGTAGATTTCTGTACCGTCTTGTTTTAGAAGACAAAACGCAATTACAAATGAAACTTGATTCATGATAAATGCATGTCTTTGTGCAGACAAGCAATCTTCGCTAATTTAACAGTTAATGGACGAAATTAACCTCCGTGACCTGAGCGATGAAGGGATGAAAGCAATTGAGACTCTGTTTCATTCTTAATTAATGTACTTTTATTCTTCTATTTATAAAGTTATTGACCTAATTGCTTGTATATATTTGATGATGATAAAATGTAAGAATTTCATGACGGGACGTTTAGTATTTTTGCATAACACTACAAATCCTGTACGTTTATTTCAAATTGTAAGTAATTAACTAGAATTTTAGAAAATGTGCAACTGATTATTATATATTATTATAATGAGTCAGACCTTAGATATTCAATGTGTTTATTCATTTTAAACTCACGAATTCAATTTACATTTCTTAATTGCGTTTTGTTAATGTGCAAACGCCGTATTACGGTCAATAACAAAATGAAATATCGCCTTCAATATGTTCTTGAAAACGTCTTATTCTTTTTAACAATGTTACAATTTGTACAGAGATAACATGCTAATGAACTCGACGTCACACAATAAATAATGGTATTTCTTATCAACAGTTAAACAGATAGTCATTTAAATATTTTAAACTAATAAAGATGCATTAAAGTATATTAAAATACCACTGAATCAGTTTTTTCGACTTGTGTAGATTAAGAGTTACTTTCGTATACTTATTTTGTTTAGAGTACCTATTATGTATTTTGCTTATTGAGGGGCTACCGTCAAGCATATTTTTTTGGAATAATATGAATTGGTTTCCAAAGTAAATCTAATATATAAAATTGTCGTGTCACGGTGTTCGAACTTGAACTCCTCCGAAACGGCTCGACCGATTTTGATGAAATTTTTTGTGCTTATCCGGTACCTATGAGAATCGGCCAACATCTATTTTTCATCCCCTAAATGTTAGGGGTAGTCCACCCCTAATTTTTTTTTTCGGCGCAGACGAAGTTGCGCTAGTCAGCTAGTTGTAGTATAATTATCACATTTATAAAATAATGACACGCATAAATCCTCGCAGCAATTACCGACCACGCAAAAAATCCGATCCTTCATTTAATAAAATCGATAATTTATTATATTAAATTAATTGATCGAAAAATTTAAATTGAAATAGAATGTATTACGTTTAATCCCGATGATATTGTAGATTAATTCAATGATTTGAATTCATTAATACATTCGTTAATGAAGGTACTCTCATAATATATTGTATCTTCACGGATAATGGTTAATCATTGTGTAAAACAATAAGATATAGTGCACGAAAGAACCTTACTGCTCTTTGTGAACTATGTAAATGCTGCAATATATTAAAAAAATGATTGAAATAAACAAAGTTTATTTATATTAGGGCGTTCTAACACACATAATTGGATCCACTGGTAAGGTCTCCACGGACGATGTCTATTTCACATTTTATACCTAATACTCATAGATTAAAAGATCAACCCCATGCTTTCCATTAAGATAAACACTTAAGACTTGGGGAAAGAAGATACGTTTAAATTAGATTACATTATAATGTATCTTTCCAAATTACAAGAAGCAAGCTAACAAAACACGTATGCTTACAATGACTTACAAAATATGCTTATCGTTCCGTGACGTGGCTCCCCCTGCATCCTGTACTCGACACGTGAAAAATCTCACGCCACTTGCCTCTCGGGTTTCATCTGCAGGTGACAAACAGGGATGTATTCAGAGTGTTATCTTTAGTTTGTATTATTTCTGTTTACTTCTTAGAGTGGTCATTTTTAGTCTGATTCGAGAAAAATGTAGGTACCTATGTTTTGGAGAAATTTCTTTCGAATTATTCATGTACTTTCAATACATCAAAAATTAGTTGGAGTTCGAGAAGTTAGACGTCCTATCATACTATACTATTATCATAATTTATTTAGCTATACAATACATTTTCACGGACGCAATTGTAACTGTTGGATAATTTAGCTTCGAGTTATAAATGGGCTAGCAGTAACACAAATTGAATAAAAATCGCTACCAATGGTTTCTGTCTGACTTCTGAGATCACCGCTTAGCGTGAGTCAATTGTTTTCAGAAAACCAATAACGCTTCATCAGCAATAAGATCGCAAAGTACCTACCAAGTTTTTGAATTTATATGATAGAAATTTCTGATGAAAGAAGACTAAGTACGTCTCAATTGTATTGATTTTATATTGGATTCCCGCTTCTCAGTTACCGTGATACGGGAAGATGGAACGAACATAGGTACCTAACTACAAAACCGAAACGAAAGTTTAGCTCAATTCATTTCTTTATTAAACTATTATTTTGGAATGCTATCTGCGTCTATTAATGCATCCTTAACATTTGAACCTACAATCGGTGTTGTAAATAAAGTAGACTGGTAAGAAATATCTTAGTATCAATGGGAGTGCGGTTTCCTCACAAACCTGTCGCTTTGTATAAATCGATCCAAACGGGTTCTGTAGACAGGCGCTATCTCTGTAACGTTATCGGCTCCGCTCAGATATCCCACTTCGAAATGGGTTAAAGCTCTTGTACTTACGGAACTATAGAATTTAAATGAAACAGATATTATTATTTTATTTATCAAACTGTTATGGGATTCATTATCAATGTCTATGTATTATTATTTCAACTTACTGTTATATAGAAATGCAGTGGAAAAATCCATTTTTTTACCAAACAAACATTGATACAGCTGTACTAAAACAATCTTCAAATTCATAGAGGTCAAGAAGTTCACAATAATTTTACCTCAGCAATACATAAGTACCTTTACGGCAATGTAGCAATTAATTTTTATTCACATAGATATTTATTTGAATAGCATCTCAATTGTTATGAAATTTTGCGTCGATTCTCAAGCAAGTTTTATTGCGATATTATTGATGGTAGGTACCAAAGTACATGTATTGCAGTCTTTCAAGTACCAGCATTCTATCTGGTGACTGAAACATCAATGTCTAATTTGGTTCTTAATTAACACTAGTCTGTGAAGGCTCTGTAGGTATCAGCAATCCGATTTAGGTTTTCTGCCTTCTTTTTTATTTAAATTATCATACTACAGTACAGTACTCAAAACCTTTTAAACTTTGCCCTAAAACTTCCTATCCCAATATTCACCGCAACCTTCTTTTGCTAACGAAGTAGAAACACATTTTAGGTACATACCTAGGTCCTACTGATAATCTCTTAGCTTCCCCCTAGTAAACCGACCTTTGTTACTGTTCTATTCAAAAACAAATCATTAATGAATTTATCCAAAAAGCTGTATTGATTTCCAAATTTCTGTTGGTAATAAATAGTGTCTAGAATTTAAGTAAATAAATTAACAATGTACTTTGTTATTCCAGCCAACGCAGTCGGTCCTACGAGTCTGACGAGCATGAGCGGGGTGCGTGCGAGTGGTGCGAGTATGCGCTCGTCATCACGCTGGCGACAGTGCTGCTGCTCGGAGTCTCCGGGCTGACCATCTTCTGGGTGTTGTACTACCGCAACGGGTACGCCTGGGCGGAAGACACTCCCGACAAGCAGTTCAACCTTCACCCGACGCTTATGGTGGCCGGATTCATTACCTTCAGCGGATTCTGTGAGTTTCTTTTTATTGTGATGCAGACGAGCTAATGGATCTCCTGGTCGTAAGTGGTTACCGTTGTTAATAGCACCTCTGGAATGTCAGGGACTACTACCTACAACATACCTTTAAAGAGATTTTTTTATTTTACGGCATGAGATCGCGAAGGAGGTGCGCCAAATTCGTTTTATTGTTAAAACTAGCTGACCCGCGCAACTTCGTCTGCGTTACAAAGGGGTTCAAACAGTACTCGCTATGTCGTCGCGATATTATTTTCGCCGCCCGCTGTGGGTGTATTAATAAAATTGCGTTTTATACTCGTGATAACTTCTAAACGAAAAGTCCGATTGGAATAAAACAAAAAGTAATTTACTTCTACATTAATACTCTTGATAATATAATACTTAATTTGGATAAGGGTTAATATAACGATACTCATTTAACGTTAAATTAATTTTTCGGTCAATTTTTTTATTTTTATAAACATAAAAACGGTTATTGTGACTAAACTATGATAGTTAGATATATGCTGTCGCGGACTTTTTTGTTTGTCTTCAAAAGACCTAAAAACCCGTAGTACATCATTTTGTTCTATTGTCAATAGTTTTTGCAGCGTACGCATAAATAGGTTTTTGATTTTTCACCTTTTGTTACATATTCGATATTTTCATGCGGATCCCTATTTTTTTTGAAAATAAAATATAGCCTATAACCTTCCTCGATAAATGGACTTTCCAACAGTGAAAGAATTTTTGAAATCGGACCGGTAGTTTCTGAGATTAGCGCATTCAAACAAACAAACAAACTCTTCAGCTTTATAATATTAGTATAGATTGCATTGTTCGATATCTTTTCAATTTAAAAGTACAAGACAGTAATTTCTTATCATTTCTTCTATATTATTTATTACTTTTAAACTGTGTCAATTACCATTCTTTAACGTTCGTGTTTTCATTTAGATAACAAGTATTTACCTGGTTTAGGGGTACGTACGGTGTTGCAAAACTAAGTGGAAATAACGACACGAATACCAGTCTCTTTGAAGTACGAGGTCTAATTACTTTGATAGTTGTTCTACTCTCGAAACACGATCCCGTAATTGAATTGTTCCGTTGTAGGTAGATGTAATAACAAGGGTGATCTTGCCTAAACTTACAACTTGACATAAACTATCATGGCGAAATTTCTATGAAAGTGTACTATACATATATGTTTATTAACATTATAAAAGTAAAAAAATAATTTTAGAGAGATAAAAAGTTTAGAGATGGTAAATTAAAATAAATGATTGTTTTTTTTGATTAATTCATGTTTGAAAAAATCAATACGGCTTGTACTTTAGTGTGCAAATCAGGAAACGGATTACCTATAACAGCAAGACCGCAAAATAGCCCTGGTTTTTACCTACATTTTAAATTCATTCTTAAATTTGAAATGAAAATAAAATATGATAAAAATATGGTTGGGCGCAGTCACGTCCAGCGGTTTCCTCAATTTAATACATTTTGTTACGGTTAAGTTTATTTGGTTTACTTTACGTTCAGCGGTAATGGAAATATGAATACTGAAGTAATTTCTGTCATAAAGAACCTTTTTACTATCGAAGATAACGATTCGACTTTGTGTCGAGAATATAAGGTGTATGGTTCATTAATATTTCAATAGGCATTGTGAATATTTATGGACGAACGGGGTATAATTAATTTATCATTGTATAGCTTCTATATTTAAATGTCATATTTGCAAAGAGGCTATGAACGTAAAATTTTATGCATCAAATTATTATTAAGAGATTCAGGGAATATCAGATCTCTAGCGTTAAAAAAACTGATTGGTCTGACAGGTTCGTATCACGCCCAACTTAATTATTACATTTTAATTAGATACTATACAATTTTCTAGCCACTGTTTTAGAAGAATTAGTTAATAGGCGTTTTCCCTTTTGTTTCAAAATGGCCGGACTTTCTCCCGACTCGCAGGTGGGGTGTATATGAGAGTCTATAGCGCACTAAAACCTCCTGCCGTGTCGTACCCCGTTACCCCCAAGGAGTTTTCCCTTAACCAAATGCAACTAAAGTGACCATTTTCTTTGTCATACAGCGGTGCTATTGTACCGTATCTGCCGTTGCTTCCGTCGCATCTACGTGAAGTTGCTGCACGCTATCTTCCACGCTCTGGCATTCCCGTGCATCGTGATCGGATTCCTGGCCGTCCTGGACTACCACAACAAGAAGGGCATCAACAACTTCTATTCGCTGCACAGCTGGATCGGTTTCGTTGCCATGGGACTGTTTGGTTTACAGGTATCGACTTATTTTGTTTATCTTTTTGTGACATGTTTTAATAGATGTAAACGTGAATTTCACTTTTCCCTTAAGGCACTAAAATATAGCATAATTTACATAAGACGTAGATAGATCACTTAGATAAATGCATAAGATATTTTGGTTTTCTATAAGACCGTTAACTTGGCGCTGATCCTTTGATCATATTACATCCTGTACTTCTTCCAAAGTATTTAGACAATTCTATGAAGTGATAAATAATAGGCATAATGAGCTCCATAACTAAAAGTAATTTGTTCACAAACGGTTTAGATAAGAGTCGTAAAAGATCGTAGGTAAGGACGGGATGTTGATACCGAAAGGTTGTTATTACGCTGTGCGGTACCTTTAGAGTATGGATATTTCTTATATATGTGCCCAGATAAATAAATACCTAACCGAAAATATTTCACATACAGATCAAATTATAGTAGTCAATAATTGTAAATAAACTAAACACATCACTAAGATATTTTCAAATCGAATTAGTTCTATTTTTTTCTGTCTAGTTTGGCCTATAGCCTAATTAAAATAACATAAAGATAAGCTAACTCTGCTGACATTATACTACCAAAATACCTAGTTTCCGGTGAAATAATTTAGTCTGAAAATAGCTTTGACATTGTTACCATTTCGATTTCCAGTACGCAGTCGGTTTCTTCAGCTTCCTCCTGCTGTTGATCTGCAACAAGGGTACGGCTAACTTCCGCGCCTCCTTGGTACCGATCCACGCCGCCTTCGGAATCCTCACATTTGTACTCGGCGTTGCTGCTTGCCTCACCGGACTTACTGAGAAGGCCATCTTTGCTCTCGGGTACGTATCAATACGATCAAGTTTACTTCTTGGGATTTTAAGTTTCAAAAGTTTTTCTCGAAGTCGAAACGGTAATTTTAACGTTATCCCCAATGTTTGCATAAAAAGTAAATCTTTTATATATAGTATTGAGCTCCATTTTGTATCGTAAAATAAGAAATATGTGAGTACCCGCAGAATATCATATTTACAATTTCGACTTTGAGAACTCATTACACTGAACTCATAGATCTTTCTAGATGTCTCTAGTATCATAGTCACGTGTTGCCCAGCACGTTTGCATGTAAAGCTTTTCCATTTGTTTAAATCGTTTGTGTTTTATGTTGAGCTTGTGTATGTGAGTTGCTTGTGTGTGCGTATCCACAGCGCGGAGAGATACAGCGGCATGGCCGACGAGGGGATCATTATAAACGCTATCGGAGTCACCATGATCGCTATATTAGCAGTCGTCATGTACATCCTATCGAGAGACAAGTTCCGAACGGCCGAAGCAAGGGAAAGACTCACAAGAACCTCCGTGGATTTGTAAAAACATTTGACAGACGTTTAAAAAACGTTATTTTTTATCAAAACCTTTCGCTAGTGAAAGTTAAGTGAAATACGTGTAGAATGGCCAATAATGCAGTTAAATTTAATTATGGTTAACGAATTAATAGGTTTAGCAGTAGGTTAAAGAAATAATCTATTTTGTATAATTAAGTATGTTTGTAACTCTCACTGTTACATGTTGAGATTCAGTGTGTATTGAAAGTATTTACAAGTTATAAGTAGATTTACAAATTATGATTATTATCGTTGGATGGACCAACAATTAAACTGAACTGAGTAAAAGAATTCGAGATAACATTATATTTTATTTAATATTAGTGTTAATCTAAGATTCATTAAACGCTAATCTATGAAATGAGGCTTTATCTCTGGATATTTTGATCTGTATCAGATCAAAGAAATAATAGTTTTACCATACTATAAGTGACTGTATTTTTTTTACAATATAAGTAAAGTTACGTAATTAAATGATTTATTTCAATACCATTGCTTGGCTGTATGAGCTGCTTCCGTTTGACTGCATTTTGTTTGTAATATGTCAGTGGACGATTTGTACTGTAAGTAGCAATTTCATTTTATGTTCTGAACGTCATCATGCATGCATTATAAAGAACATTTATTTTCTAAAATACATATAAATCATGTCAATCACGTCTCAATAGTACGTCATAATCACGCATAATGACATTCACTTTTGCATGTTTGTTTAATGTTGTTATAAATATATTTCAGGATTCTTTTTAAAACATATTCCATCTTTTATAGAATTGCTATTTCATCAATTAAAATGTTTTGGACCTTTTCTAACTTAATCTAGTTATTCCTGAATAAGATCAGATTACTCACATGAATGTCTACTAACCTATTAAAGTTTCTACTAGTTTTTTGTCGCAAAATGGTCTTGCACATTACATTTAGTAATTCAAGTTTGAAATAAACTGAAAACCACAAATACACTATTAATTTCAAAATTCAATAAGTGCTGACCTTTCTATCTGAACAACTTTCGACAAGAAACTAGTAATTAAAATAACAATAACCTAACATTCCGTGATGGGGTACGCAGGAGCGAGCAGTACCCGCTTCTGGAACCCGAGGCGATCGTTATCAACGCTATAGGAATGACCGTGGTCGCTGTCGCCATAGTGGTTCTGTACACCGTGCGTGGAACCGGCGGCTACAGACTCCGCAAGGTCGCCCAGCACCCGAGCTAAACGATCAACGAATCACATCTTACTTACACAACCTAATAAAAACATAACCTCAAAAAGTCATGATCAGTTTTTTGTCTGAAAGTTTTATTCCTACCACCACTTTCCATTTATGTGAAAAGTAACTGTTGTTTTTATAAGATTGAGACCTGAGTACCTACTGAATGTAATGATCCCTGTGCAACGAGGTTGAGTAAGTAAGATGACGATACTTGGGGACAACATTTCGAAAATACTACAATGAGAATCTTCTTAATAATAGTATTATCAAATCATGTGAGCTACAATGATTAACTTCCCTTGAACTTCACAATAGAAACGATTTGATTTGTCTCCAAGTTTTTGTATATTTTTATTTGGATGCTTGACTATATTAAAATAGTCGACTGAACTATTAAAAACACTAAGATTATTGTTTCCTCGAAATACGTTCTATTTATTAAATAGTTTTATCTTACGTATACGTTGACTTGTTTCATAATTATAAACAAAGACAATTCTTTAGCTCAATTTGTTAATTTAGTTGAAAATTTTATTAAAAATTGACATCATCATTATTAGGGTTGTGCGTTGTTTTAAATATTTTTAATTCGAAATTGTGAGTTGATTCCGTCTGAATCGTGATCGATTAGTTCTTTGGATAACTAGGGTTTATTAATCAAAATTTTTAAATCATCTTTCGTGAAACATTTACTAAACCAGGCCAAATGTAACTGTTTTGATTAGACACCTTCTAAAGGGTGTTGGACAGTGTCATTCGTTTATGAAACCAGTGCCAAATGTGTAGACGTGAAAAGTAAAATAATCACTTAAAAAAGAAAAAAATCAAAGCCATTATAACTATAATATAAAAACATTTAATAAGAGCATCATTTGTAAATCTGAACATTGTAGTACGTAAAAAATCTGGACGCTTATTCTTAATTGAAAAAGTAACAACATAATTGTCACAATAATAGAGGAGGCGACGATGCTAAATGGGGATTTACTCGAGCGTTGAAGAGACCTATTGGGATGCAAAGCTTAGATGATAAGAAGAAAAAAATGTTATATGACATATACCTTTACATCGGTGGGGAAAGGGGCTATAGATTTTTAAAGATGTAAAAAAAAACTGTTGCATGGACATCCTCGAGCGCGTCAGATATTGATAGCATCAATGCCCTACGTATTTTTAATAACGTACGTATGTTAATCTGATCGTTTGCGTGATGCGGGTGGTTGTATTTAAAGGTTGAAAATGAAAAAAAAAAAAAAAAATATCGAGCGCGTCAGATTTTCTAAGGGAGTGTTAAGTACACCAAAAAAAAGCTCTCATTCACTAATCTGACGATTTCGATGGGACGCAAACTCGCAGCCATTTTCGTAATGTGCAAAAAAAAATCGCCATTTTGAAATACTCAAGCGCGTCAGATTAAGATATATATGGTTTATCTTTATGTTCTAAACGTACTGTCTCATAATCTGACGATTATCTAGAGGGATTCGCCTGATCTGACAAAAAAAAAAATAGGTTAATGGTTCACTTTAAAGCCATCCCTGCAACTTCCCGCTAATTCCATTCCTGAGTTCAAAGAAATAATATTTCTATGCATTTGAGCTCTCCCAGCTCGAAAGTCTGATAGAAGTTTCATAGAACACTATTTTTGGAATTTTCAAACTGCAATAACTTTCGAATGGATCAACCAATTTTAATGCGGTTGGCACCATTCGACGTAGTTTTATCATCCTCATAAGTAATTTTGATCGACTCACAAATTTCGGAGATAAATTTCGGAATCCCGAAAAACACTTTTCGGGTTTCTATCGTTCACGATATCTCTCGAACGAACCTTCCCTGGACTTATACGAATATTTCAAGATTAAAATAAGCCAAATCGGTTCAGTCGTTCTCGAGTTTTAGCGAAACTAACGAACAGCAATTCATTTTTATATATATAAGATTTTTGTTATTTCGGCTTGCGGAAATCGTCAGATTATATATTTTTTATTATTCTTGAATTATTTCCTTCAAAATAAAAAAAAATTTAGCTACGCTCGAGAATGTCGAGATGACTTTTTTTTTTACAACTTTGTTACCGTCTCCTTTTTTTACGTCACTCTCAAATTGTCAGATTATTGGAATATACACTTTTTAGGATGTAATTAACTCACCCTACCTTAATCTGACGCGCTCGAGAATTTCTGATCATCAATTTTTTTTTACTAATCTGATCCTGTATCCTTCACGGGCGGCCTTAGATATGGGCCTCATATTTTGTGGAGGTACTTAACCGGGTACAAGGTACCCCCTGTATATTAATCTGCCGCGCTGTAGTAAATCCCGGAATCCCCGCTTGGGCTCCTCTACTACAATATATGAATGAAACTAACAATGACAAGCTTGCAGAATATAAATCAAGAGGCCATAGCGATATAACGATTATCTAAACTCAATGTAGGTTTTAACTACCTATGTATTTAGATGTAACTTGTATATAATTTTTAAAACTAATTTAATGTATGTGCGAGTGTTTGATAGTTGTAGTACGTGATGCAGTCGTAGATTTAACCTTAATTACATATTTTAATCTTCAGTATGAACACCGATATATGATAAGTTAATTATAAACGTTAAAATACTTTTAAAACAGTGTAACAAACCGGTTCGTTAAACTCCCTAAAGTTTCAATGAAAAAAAGAGGAAAATAATGTTAAATCAAAACTTAATCTGTTACTTTTAACACGCGACACCCCTACTCTACTTGTATAGGGTCGATGACCTTTCATTGAGCAAAATGTTGCCTAGAACTGAATGGCGCTTAGTAACGTTTGAGTCAACATGCTAGGGGTGGTAAAGTCATGATAAATAATGAAATCTTTTAAAACTATTTCCATTTTTAATCATACCGGCTTGTTATATGTATGTACTTTTCTGAAATTAATCGTTAAAATATAAACCGAGTGAATATAATCAGTATAAATAACCTTTCTAAGTGTTCGCATTTGCCAAATTCTATGTGTGATGGTGTTCGCTGTAATCAATTATACTATAATATTATGATTAATCTAAATACACGTAGCATGTTTATGGTAAGTAGGATAATGCTCAAGGTGTTTCATTTTGTACGAGGGGGTACCTTCGCATTCTTTCTTAATTATAAGTAAATGTAATATTTAATTAATAAATATACAACGTAGTGTAATCTTGTATGTGTATTTAACGTGAAATTGCATTCCAAAAACACGTTTTTTTAATGTATTTTTCCATTGTTTTTCGAGTATTATATTATCAAGACCGAGACTGCTATTTGTGGGTTCCCATTTGAACAGGATGCATTTAAAATACATGAGAGAAATCCAGTTTCTGTGGATCCCATTAAGACAGCGGGGCCAAGTTTTTGGATAAACATACACCCTACCTAAAACTACATTTTTTAATGAACTTTATAACCTTTAAATTTTATAGTGAAATTAATACTAAACTAATTCTATACCCACATGTAAAAGTGGTACCTGCTTATTTTATATATCAATAGGGTCTTGGTACAATGTTGTTAAGTATGTTAAGTTGCTGTGACGATTGTCATATGTTTCAAATTTTATTAGTTCAGACAACGGAATATAATTTCCTTAGTTATGTTTTAAATTACAGTTGAACTATGAATTTTATCACTGTTTACATTTTTTAAATATTTATACGGCATTCGTAATAATACATTAAATACTTGTATTAAAATGAGTTGTTTTATTTTTTATCAACCCCTTTCCTTATTCCTACCGTGCACTAATTAATAAGTTTAAAATATTGTAGGAGTGGAAGAAAACCGTATTTACCTAACAAATATGGATATCCGATTTGTAATGATAAACATAGCAAATCACAAAAATTATCACTGAAATAAATATACTTATATCTCCAGTAGAATACAATATATGATGTCGAAGGCACATCATCATCATGGCCATCTGGAAGTCTATTTTATTATATTTTAGTGTACAAACATTAGTGTAGTGGTACTATAGAAAACTACACCTCACTGTGCTTCAGAAAATATAGAGTATATGAATTCTTAGAAAGAAATTTACGGTTAAGTTTAAATCTCAGTTACAAATACCAGTAAAGATAATGCTTCATAATTACTATGACTAAATCAAATCAGATACGCTTGTGTAGCATGCAAAAATTGTGTTGAATATCAAAATAAAATCACAATATTTAATTTCATTTTTATTTGAGAACCTTGGACTCTAAAATACAATAAACATGTAGTTGTTATAATTTAAAGCCGTACACAAGAACTAGCTAAATATGACATCGCATAATACTTAGAAAGCTTAAAATATTTGGCATCAACATACATTTTAAAATCATTGTCTTATAACCTACTTGTTTATAGGAAAGTTAAAATATAAAGCGAATAAATGTTGTAAACTCTAAAACATAAGATTAATTTGTGATGATTTTAGTAATTGATTATTTAAATATATTTTTATGTATTTAATAAATGTATTTTGCAGAAAAAGCATTGGAGTTCTATAAGGAATAAGTCACTGTTTTCTAACATTATTTTTGGTTACATATTTCGATGTGATTCTCGACACTTGCAATTGTTGAGTTTTTATACAATAAAATAACATAAATAGTTACAAAAAATAAATGCTAAGCTGCCAATGTTTTCTTTTAAGAGATCACTGTTAAAATACAATAAATGAATACTAGTGTAGTGAAACTACTAACATATACTTTACAGAATAATTGAGTATAAATTTTGTTGAAATAATATAATACATCTAGTTAGATTTAATATTATATTATATTAAAACGTCACTACAATAATGAGCGTATTTAATAACAGTATATTTTAGTATAATTAAAAAGAAGAATAATATTTTAAGTAAATAGATTATATTTGTGTACCTACATTTTTGTGTTTAATACTAATCAAACAATGACAAGGTAAAATCTGTATTAGAATTAATCTAATCTAAAGTTACACATCAGTAGTTTTATTTTTAATATAAAAATTAGGCCAAAAATATTTTCGTATTTTTTATTATTTATTTATCTCATTTCTTAAATCGATGTTGTTACTAACCGGTATAGTTTCAATAATGTGGTAAACATTTTTTTATTTAATTTAATACATTCTTACCATGATTATCAAGTAATTCTGATATAGATAAAGTTTTTGTACTATAGATATACATTCAATTTATAAATGTAACATTTAATTATTTCATTTTAGTTAAAAACAAAAAATAGTACATAAATATAATAATATAATAGTATAAAACTAAAAAGTTTGTGTTTAAATGCGTGTCAAGATTTAATCTCAACATTCAATATTTTTACCCTTCATTGTAAATTCTAAGGAAACGAGAATCAGTTCCGTTCAATACGTATTTAATGTGTTAAACAGTTTATTAAATTCCAAATATGGTTCTACGATTTTATTATAATTAAAATATTTAGAATTTTATAACATTTTTAAATGGTTTTTTTTATCACTATATCAACCAAATTCCTAAACAATTTGTTCTATATATTGTAGAAATATTTAAAAAAAATAAGAGATCTAACTTACATAGAATATTTAAACGTAATAGTTTTTAATATAGAACTATGAAAAGTTCTTATTTTTAAACATGTTTTTTTATTATTAATAAAAATCTATTAATACATTTTGACAAAAAAAAAAAACAATATAGCAATTTAACTTCATCAAAAGACATACTGTTTATTGAAATGTGAGATCGTGGACTGCTTTTAAATTTTAGACAATGGTCACATGATAATCCAAATCTACCATTAAAAACAAAAAAACGTCACAAAGCGACACGAGTATTACAATATCATCAGACTAGAAATAAGTACACGATTGGTAATTAAGATAACTATTCTATAATTAAATATTATTTAAATTTTAAATTGTGTGCTTAAAAGAGAGACAACAATACGAGTTTCGCAAAGAAAAGAATAACTTTCAACAAGACCTTTTTCATTCGCCATCATCATGCCTTCATTCTTTTATGGCACTTCTGTCATTCAAAATTTTAACATACCCTCAACAAAATTTAACATTCAATAACAAATCATTGGAATTCTTGGTACTAAGCAGTTGTCGTACTCTTATCCACTCAACTGGGAACGTCACTATTCGCTAGATGGCGAAACTGGGGACTTCGTTCGGAATCAATACCGTGTTTGAGTCCCTTTTTAAAAACATTTTTTTCCTTAATTGTAATTTTTAATTAAACCTTATATTTTTGTAAATCTTTATTACTAAATGATGCTGTATTGCATTTTCAGCGAAAATATATCACCTCCGTAAAATATGAGACGATTAAAAAATGTAAACAAAGCTAGTTTTAGAACTGTGCTCAATTTTGGCTCCTGCTACAGACTTGGCAAAAGTAAACAAACCAATTTGGTTGCCGATCCCAGTTGAGTGGTTATACAGAATATACAAGGTTTCATTAAAAACTTGTGGTTATCTACATCACTTACGCAATTACTAAACGAGTTCTTATTATGATTTTTATTAAATGAGCGATCGACAATAATATCCCTTTTAGTAATTGTGTAAGTAATACACAAGGTGTTTAACCCTTTCAGGACCTTAAGATGGCTGAGACTAATACTACGCAATATTTAAGTTATTCTGTAAAGTAAGAGATATATATCACTAGAAAAACATAGTAGAGTGTACAAATTTCCTATAAATTTCATATGAAACATTTTAACACAACGTACATAAACGTAACGTTTGACATTCATGAAAAAAATACATTATTCAATAATAATAACGATTTTTGTAGAAGGGAAAAATATTTCCCTTGGTCGTGAAAGGGTTAAAAAGCATTCATGAAAATGGATAGTACTAATTTCATTCTAATTGTTTTTGTTCTTGTTTGACTTCCTGTATGCGCTTGATGAACGATCTAATAAGTAACTCTCATGAGTACGAACAACAAAACAACACTAGAAATGATATTACAACCAGTATTGCAAATATTATCGAATTTATGGAACTCGCTCTCACATTCTGTGCTCACCTATACACATCACAAATGACATACAATTCTACATTTTAAATGACAATAAGTTAAAACTTGAATATACATACATTAGGCCTTAAAGAATTGCGGGAACTCGTTGGAAATGGCTCTGACCAGTGTTTGGTCGTCTCGGCTACATTCCCCCTCCTCGCAGAAGATGCGAGCGAAGCATCGGAGCAGGTCGTCGCGGCGATGGAGGTGGGAGCCGTAGTCGGTGTTGCGAATGACGCCTTGAAGAATCTTTAGGTATTGTTGACGACGCTGTAATTGGGAATGTTTTGTTAGTTTTAGTAATTACGAGGTATTTTCATATTAATATTATTATTAGGACTCTTGCGAGTTTAAATTGACCATTTTCCCGGTTTTCGATTCAGCTAAAAATTCATGTATATCACATCACAATGTAATCATATATTCCCATGGAGCTGATCTGATGATAGATTCAGATGGTGGCCACAAGAACTCCTGTACTAAACAAGATAGACCCGTCATGTTTAGGCAAATAAAAAATAAATCATATCTTTAATTCAAATTCAATCTCAGTATTAAGTATACATTGCTTATTTTCGTATTAGAACAGCACGCCACTGTTTTTTGTCAATTATTTTAATACACTACTTACTGCATCTCCCGGCGATAAATCAGCGAGTTGTCGTACAATGATATCTATGGCCACTTTGACGTCATTCGTGTAGAAATGATCGGCAGTTTTCTTGCGACTGAACAAATCGATCGCCAGTTTGAGAACTGAATGAATTGGCGCTGGTTCGTGCTCGAAAATACGTACGGGGTCTTCTGCAAAGGTGGAATTGATGTATGTGATTAGACAGTAATTTAATTCTAGTCACTTTTTAAAACTAAATAATTTTTGTAAAAAATATTTTCAAGAATACATAAAACTGTTGTTTTTGTATTATTTGTCAAATTTTTGTTTACTTACCCTCACGATTGAGCAACAGCAGAACTTTCTCGCAAAACGTCTTAGCTATATCTCTGGTTTCCAAAGCATTTAGCAATATATTGTCGAAAGGATTCTCAAACTGCAAATTGTAAGCCAAGAGGAGGGTAGAAAACAAATCCGGTATTTGTTCATCAACATCAGTCTCTGGCGGATCTTCAAGTAATTCCAGTAGAAATTGCGCAAATTCAAGACCGAGTTGTTCAAAGTGTGTGACCGGAAGTTTATCGCCCATAGACAAAACCATAGACAGTAAGAGAGCGGAGTGGGATAGTCTGCTGACAGCTCTGGGGTTGTCGCGCATGTCTCTTGCTATTTCCGCCGGAAGTGCCGACAATGCCAATGTGGCGAGAGCAGTTCGCTCCAATCCACACATTATGCCGAATGCCTACAAAATTGTGTTTATTTACAGATATTTAAAACAAAACATAGTTCTAACCCCAAAACACTTATTATAATTAATTAAAGTGTAAGAATTTAAAAATATTTAATCTATTAAAATCATATATCAAATGCAATCGGAAAGTAAAAAAACCTTTCCACATAACTAGTAGAATTTTTGAAAATATATTCAAAGAAATTGAGATGTCTTAAATCTCTTTAACATTTTAGTATAGTTTATTTACCTGTAGCAGTAGTTGACGTAAAGGCCAACGAGTTTCCATCTGATAATACTGAACTAGAGTTGTAACATAAGCATACTTGTGACTGCTCAAAACATGCTGAGATATATTCACATCAGCATTAGACTGAAATAAATATTTAAATATAATCAAACTTTACTTGATCTGGATTATCAAAGTCAAACTCTATACATGAGATCTATAATAGTAGAAATATAAGTCTTTTGGAACGAAGTTCCTTATCGCGTGTTATCGAAAGGGGGCTAGACGGAAATTCTTATGAAAAAGTTGTCACAACACTTTTTTTGTTTTAGATGATTAATGCTAGATGGCGCTGTGATTAAAATCTTTTAAAACAATTCCTTATTTTGTTTTCACACACAATTCCCTCACTAATTAATCAAAAGGATTTTAAGTTCCAAGAAGTTCCATCCGGGTGTCCCTTGACACCTCTCAAGTTTTTATTTCTTAAATTCTTTAATATTACATAATGCCTATCTGTTTTTGCACCAAATAGTTTTTTTATGATTTACTACTTTGCATTAAGACAACACACATGTTCTTCAATATTATTCAAATTTTCTTTCTAATATTGTTCAAATGAGGTTCAACTATAATTACTACATAATTATAATTTGGTATGATAATGGGAATCACATACATACATATGAGAATTTACAAATATGTATCTTACCATAACTGATATCAATTCAAGCAGCTGAGTCTGTATATCATGTGCATCATCGTGCAAAGCCCAACCTCTTTGTTGAGCATCATTAGCTGCTTTCGACAATGCGTTCAGTGCAGTCATCATCCTCAAGGCATCCGGGGCTGCATCTATGGCATTCTTGGGACAGGTTATATTGCTGTTAGCTTCACGTAACAATGCATCTATGATGGACCTGGCTGCTCCTCCTGGTAGGAATTCCTGAAAAATACATTGTTTCAAATTTCAGGTAAAGCAAACCATTACCTTATGAGGCTTAATAATTTAAAAATATAATAAGATTCATGGTCAATAGTTAGTTGAATTTTTCTCTTTGGGAACTAGTTCAACAATAACAATCATAAAAACATATATCATTTACTATTGATAAAAAAATACAAAACATAATAAACTTACCCTCAATGATATTAAAACAGTTTCAACAGCAACTTTAGACATTTCATGGCTAAGTTGTGTCTCTTTTCTGACGGCTTGAACAATTTCATAAATAGCATTAGGTTTGATACTCTCACTGCTGTCCTGACTATCATCCTGATTGTCTGTGTCGAAAGAGAGCTGCTTCATATTTTTGAGATCACCCTTACTCCTTGAGTCATCTGTAGTTATAATTTTTATTTTTTAGTTTGTGCTAGTAATGTTTAATGTTAGGATTGTCATATTGTTTGTATGTCTATGGAAAATAGACTACATTAGATGTCTATAGAAAAAAAATCTAAATAATTGTTCCTTATTTTTATTTTATTTATATCAATCAATAAGTTATTTATATTCATATACCATGATTGTATTCTTTTATTCTACAAAGTTTGTGCAAATGATAATGGTACATTCAACTTACCATTTTCTTCAGTAGTTCCCGATGACTTAGGTGGTGAATCTATTTCTTCATTAATCTGCTGTTGAGATACAACAGGGCGAAGATCAAAAGATGGTGACACACCATTGGGAGGAGTGCTATCATCCAAGCGTGGTGGAGGCTTTGGAGCCTGTGGTTTTTTAGGTTTTGTGTACATGCGTAAATCTCTCAACTTTTCAATCATTATTCCAAGCAAATTATCCTTCTGAGAGTAGGATTTATTTTTGCCCAAGTTTGTAATACATTCTTGCAAGAAAGCCGCTAAGAACTCAGGCTCAACCTGTGAACAAATTTAGCTCTGATGTAAGTGCCCGAAAATTTTTGCACATTGCGATAATTGGTATAATCGCTTACCTCGACTACGGCAACGTAATTAGAGGGCACGAAACCAATTTGACCTTTCCTACTAACAACATGCCACCAATTTCGCTGTTTCGACATGCTCTGGTTCAAATAAAAATATTCGCCTTCTGTGAAACTCAAGGTTTTAGCCAGTGTAGCCTCGAAATCAAATTGGGCCTTGAGCATTTTGAAATCTGTAATTTTTACACATTAAAACAATAATTACTCGTTACAAAAATATAAATTCTTTATAGTTTCATTTCTTTACAATACCGACCGTTTTCGTTATCTTCCATGATTTTAAATGATGCGATGTAAGGGATTTTATTCTCATTTAATTATGAAAGCTTTTAGTATGCACTTTATTTACTATAAATTAATATTTAAATGGAAAATATTATTTGTATTTATATATATACGTTTTGAAGGGAAACCAGAGATATTTGTATTTTCTTTCGGCCAACCGACATCAATAAATCAATTCTTTTGACAAGTGACATTTAAGAAAAGACATTGACATATTTGACAATCAATTTCAGTTTTTTTTTGTAGAATATTAAAGCTAACTAGCACATACATATGTATGGTCTGTGCTAATTAGTTAAAACTATCTTCGTCGTCTTTAATAGTTTATTCAAGGAACAATAAATAATTACTGAAATTTATTATTAGCTATCGGACACTAAGGAATATAAATATTTAATACCTCTTAAACACATTAATTGTATGTCTTTTTAACTCATTTTTTTGTGGCAATCTATTAATTTCAGTAGCAATCTGTATTTAATAGGTGGGTCTAATCATTTGTATACTACAATTGCTCTTGCACGGGTTCGAAACTTCAATCAAAAGTTCAATCTGTTCGAGGGATGCCTCACCATTTTACTGTTGATACGACGGTAAAGAATGCTTCGTGCCATCCCGTGTAACCCCTGTTCTGGACTCTGCTGGGGGTTTCTACGTAGGGTATGAGTTATACCCACTTCTTATCAATATTTTAATTTATAGGTCGCCAATAAGGAAACATATTTTATCGTACTTAAATAGGTACCTACAAGCAATCATTAAGATAAATCTTACTCATACACGTTAACATGCCAGTTATTCCCCTGATATATGAGATAACTGAGGGAAGTACCCTTAGATCTCTTTAGAAAGTATAAGTACATATTATATAATATGTAAGTATAAATACCATTAAGTTTTAAGTAAACCCACATTTATTTACTTGTGATCAATCGTTACGCTAGTCAATTTGCATTACCAATAATCAACATGTACAAGCTTTTTGTATTCTGTTTCATTCTGGTGCTTTTTCTCGGGCAGTCTTCGGGCCAGAGGTTTATCCAGCGGCCGTACAAGCCTCTTCCACGGGGTCCAGTGATACGCACCGTAAGATCAGCAGGCGACATGCCGCAGTCCTTGTACCAAGGTGACATTCCTCATGTACCGACCACTGCTGATCATCCTGTTTTTCCCTCGATAATCGATGACATGAAATTCGACCCTATCACAAGGTACACTCGCAGTCTTCTGAGTTCTGAAAACGAAGAGGTTGAGAGACTCCGTAACGCAAGAGATTTGAGATTCTTCACACCGCGGCGATCGGGAACACGAAGATTGCCGCGTGTGGCACCTCCATCCTTCAATCCGAAGATTCCGCCAGTCTATGTGTGAAAAAAAGTCATGACTGGAGTTATGTTGGCGTAACCTACAAGACTTCCATAAACAACGCGATGACAACCGTTACATGAACCATCCCTTGTTTTGAGAAACGCTAAGATAACCTAACTCTGGAATTAAATTTGTTTAATTTATTTATTCTAGATGTACAAATATTCAGTACAATGGCGTAGTAAATTCACTATAAACAGTTATTTCAATTTTGTATCACTAGTAAACCTTCCTAAAGGTATCTCATATTATTGTATTTTCTTATTTAATGTGTACCTAATAATAAAACGAAAACGAAATTATCACTTTTAATTTATTTTACTGCACTGTTATTACTATCCTGCATCTTGCTAATATCTAAAGCAAAACAAGTCATATCAGAAACATTTCGATTTATACTTTCAACCCGTGTGCAATTTTCTCTCGAGTGGTCATCCCACCAACAAAATATTTAACATCAAGTCAAGTCAAGATATTGGTCTGCATTTTTCATGAATAAAACATGAGGGTTAAACGGTCAAGACTGCTCTCGGAGCGAAATAAACTTTCAAGATATTCGTATAAAAAATTTAAATTACTCATCACTCCTTATTTGGAATTGCTCTTTTGTGATATTATTATGTGAAAAATAAGTTTATTTGGTGGAAATAAATAACGACATTTTTAAATAAATATTGACCGTGGCTTGTGGCTATAAGAACGTTTTTATTTTCGTCTTGCTGTTGAAAATTCATGTAGTTTCTTAATTAGTATCTATATATTACTAATAATAAAATAAAGTATTGAAAAAATATCCCAGTACTAAGGATAATTACAAGTTTGGATTGGCAGTGGACAGGATAAGTCTAGTAAGAAAGCAAGAATTAATTTCTCTTCAGGTTGGTATTGTTGTTTGCCACTCGCTACCTACATCAACGGGACATTCCTGTACGCCAAATAAATTTTAATTCGAAATTTCCTCTTCCTCCTCTCTCTCCTATCACAATAAACACAAAAAAAACATCGCCTTTAAGTGCATCACAACATTCTCGGGACAAGACCGGAAACGTACGTAAACGTATAGAATAACAGTTCCGGAAGTAAATTAGCACCGCAAATAGTGGGCGCTTCTAAAGGAGCCAAATTTTCCGCGTAGTTAGTGGTTTTCGCAGCGACAAAATGCTTAGCTTTAGCGATTTCGGAATAGAGCTCTTCAAATTACTTCCTCACAACTCTGGCCGCTTCTGGTCGCTTTGTAGAAACTCCGAACTTGCCTGATTAGTAACATTTACATGTTCAGCTTTTACTGAAAATGTTAACATCTGAACTCATTAGGATTTAACAAGAAACTAGAAAAAGAAATATCGTAATGAGTGGAAAAATCCTGATTTTAGTTGAAAAACATTACAACGTAGAAGCCTATGTATTAGGTACATTGTAAGTAGATAATTAAGTTTCTTGAATATTATCCTAATAAATATCATTAGTAGTTTTTTTTTATCACATGATAATTGTCAATGAAGTTATAATATAGGTAGTGGGCAGGTGAATAGGCCTTCCGAGCTTAAATCCAATCTTTTAGATTTCGATTCACACTACCTCTGACTAAAGGAAAATATTGCGAAGACAACCCCGGTAAAACTTGAAAATCCTCCGAAGATTGATTATTAAATTGACTTTTCAAACCGGCAGTGCTGTCTGTATTTGTTTATTCGTGTTCGCTTCTAAGAAGATTTGACCCAAGTGGTAAAGCTCATTTTAGCTTCAAAAATGCTCCTTTTACTTAAAATCTACTAAACAAAAAGACCTAAAAAAATGCCTTGACTCAAGTTGGCAAACCAAACCAATATCTTAAAGGCACAGCAGGTATTTCGACCTCCAGACTAACGAAGCGACCAATTATTTTTTTCTAAAATTGACTACTAAGGTTCGTTTTATTAGTCCAATTAAGTTATATAAAGCAACGAGACAAAGCAAACCTTTCATTCGTTCGAATTGAATCTCTCACGTCACGTGCACGGTGATGTTGTTAGATGTAAAACTTTCTCGAACTTTTTGAAACTTTTCTTCAGCTACGTATCCAATCGGCAACTTTGTCAGCAGCCATTGTGAATCTTAATTAGCGAGTAATCCTGGCTAATTGTTTTCGCTAATTAGGCTGAGAGATTTTGTGCCATTTAATTATTACCTAAATTATCTAATTAGGGGGTACGTAGAAGTTACGGTCCTACGGGTGTGTTAGTACGTAGTTTATTCAGGTACGAAATGAAGGCAATGTCCTCTATACCTACCTATTGAAGATTATAGATAATATAGATTTAATCTATAGTTTTTGTTTTGTAAAATAATGCTTTATACTACCTAGTTACAAAATATTTTTTACGATAAACCTAATAGTGATTTATAGGTTTTATTTAAAAATGGAAATTATTATATACCTAATATTATATTTTCGCTGATACGCAATACGCAAATACTAGTGCTAGTTTTTGCATTTCTTAAAAGATGTTTTATACATCTACTTAGACCTAGGTATACTACAAAAATATCTTGCTAAGATATAGGTACTGGGAAAGTGTAGAAATTGGAATCGTTTTTACGAACTTTAGCAAATTGAAAAGTTGGTGTGGATAATTCAACAGTTGAGTGCATTCAATGTATGGAGTTAGGTAGCCGTCTAAGTGCACTCAAAGACTAACAGTTCAACAAACTTCTAGTTCCCAAAGTAGTTTAGATGTTACCTAATCCTGACAAAAAGTATACAGTTTCAAGACTAAATACGTAGGTAGATTAAATCTAAATTTAGTTTTGTCGGATTTATTATCTTGACATTAAACATCCCACTCTTTTATATTAAAAATTTTTTTGGAGTGATTGACCCCTGAGAATAGAGCATTTACAATCGGCATATTTTTTTAAAAATGAGGATGACCAGATATATCTAAGTACTTACAATATAATAAGTTGTGCTCAAGTATTATAACTACAAATAGCAAGGGCTCAGAATTCTAAAAATTACCAGATTTAATACTAAGTATATAATTACTTTAAATAAAATAGTACCTATTGCAACGAAATTTACCTAAAATTAGCATGTTAGGTTCTTTTATGAATAGTGCTAAAAGGTTATCGATAGAGTAAGATGTTATCTATAACATGACTAACCAGACAATATTATGATGCATCTTAGTCATAACATAACACGCCAGTAATTCCCCGATAGTTTGAGAGAAAAACGATAAACCTGAGGGAAGTACCCTGAGCTTCCTTAAGAAAGCATATAAATACGGTTAACTTTCAATCAAGTTTACATTACTAGTGATCCATCGTGACAATCAACATGTACAAGCTTTTAGTATTTTGTTCTGTTGTGGTGCTGTTTCTCGGGCAGACTTCAGGTCAGAGGTTCATCTTTCCGACGTACAGGCCTCCTCCAAGCAGTCATCCAGTGATACGAACTGTAAGAGCAGCAGGCGACGAGCCACTTTGGCTGTACCAGGGTGACAACATTCCTCGTGCTCCGACCACCGCAGACCATCCAGTGCTTCCCTCGATAATCGACGATGTTAAACTGGACCCGAACAGAAGGTACGCACGTAGTCTCGTCAACTCTGAAGCCGAAGAGACTGAGGGACATCGTTACGAAAGAGATCTTCGTTTCTTCACTCCAGAGCGAAGGGAACCGTCGAGATTGCCACTTCCAACCCTTCCTCCTTTCAATCCAAGACTACCACCTGCACCGATCTATGTATAACTTTTGTATTTCATAAAAAGGGGAAGGTAAATAACCTTCGTAATGAAGAAGAAGAAAGAAGGTAAAATTACACTATGATGTTATATTTTTGATTATGAGTATTTATTTTGGCATATTTGTTTGTATTTAATTGACAATATAGTTTTCAAAATTCTATATTTTTGTTTTATTTATTCCCATCGTATAAATATAGTGAATTAGTAACACCGTAAGATTCTGAACAAAAAAAGCGATTCATTAATAAAGTGAGTAAAGTGACGCGTATGTTGGTTAATAAAAAGATAAAACGTAAAATGATGATTACAAAAATTGCTTCAAATGGAAATAATTTTAAAACGTGAGTGTGCTGTGCCTCCTCGCTAATACAATGTGTGAAAGTTCCACATTGTATTATTTCCTCACTTTGAGGAAATATAATTTATAATTAATTGGTCTTAAGGTGCTCGTTAGTTTATTTTGCTCGGTAATAAAGTTAACTATCATTAGTTTCTTGATTATATTCATTTTATTTAATCTGGCTATAACTGAAATACTTTGAACTAAAACGACTTGTCTTGCATCTAAATCAAAGAAATATGAAAGGAAGTGTTTTCCTCAAACGACCCTTAGTTTATTGAGGACTATCTTCAACGGCACCAGAGCGAGTCTTGTTGAACTTCTAAAGGCAATATAATTACGAAATACTAACTTTGGCTTGGAGGTTCATTCTAGCATAAATAAATATATGTATTTTATTATATAATCAATGTTAATCCCTAAACTAAAGTTATAAGTAAAAATAAATTTCATTTCATAGTACCGGCAGGATCGGGTATCATTATTTTCATTCAAAATAAAGGTAATAAGAATGACAACATAAAAAACGTAATAAAGTTATGACGATGCCTTTATGTGACATCAGACATGTCTCGAATCTAGTATTTGTTCTACCTGGATTAACTTATTTACAATTTACTTCGCCTTATCAATAATTCATATTGTATTATGGATTGGTATGCATTACACGTTCAGTAATTATACCTTTTACTTTAATGAGAACAATAATAACGAAGTCACTATCCCGAAATAGTTTCAATTCTAATTTCATCAAAATAACTAAAACGTGATACGGATTAAGTAGTTTCGGTTCAATGACGATTGTCTGAATTGGTTTCTTTGATGAGTTATTGATATAAGATTATTTTCATTTATGAGAGCAGAAATGGAATCTGGATTCTGTGTAATTTTGGCGAACGTCAAATGACATCACCCACGCCAGTGTGTAGCTGACATATGCCATTAAAACTACATTAACTTAAGTATAAGCGAATACGCCCACTCACTATTACTTATATTTTCATATTTTGACAATCATTGTAAGAAACCAACAACAGTTGTAAAGTTTGTAATTATTTCAGTGTTCGTCAGCAAAAGCTATGTACCTACATGATTTATAAATAATAGTCTATCTACCTCTAATTATAAGAAAAAAGGAAACCTTTAGTCTAAATTTTAGATTCCGAAAGAAAAATTATTAAAAACATGCTTTATTAAAACTTATTCAAAGGTAAATCACAGCAAAGAAAACATACAATACCTACGTCATACCTACAACAGAAAGCCACAGCAGTAAGTCTCCGAGGTAGACCGACTGCATCGTTAAGATTGTGGAAATTTGATGAACACAGGTGCCGTAGGCCAGGTTGTTGTGGTTCACCACAAATGGCACGCCGAAGCACCTCTCAGAGTGATGTAGAAATTCAGGGTAGGTTCAGTTTTCTTACTGTAGATTATTAATTCTCTATCATCTATTTATTTTTGAGTAGAACGTGTCATTAAAAATAAAATGAAATGAAATACTTTATTTTCAACATTGATGACGTACTCGTTCTTGTTGACGTCAAAAGTTAAAAGCTACCACCAGTTCAGACACAAAAATAATAATTATAGTCACCGTCCTGAGAAGAACTGGCAAGAAACTCAGCGGGCATGTCTTTTTTTTTTGTATAATGAGCATTTTTTTTGAAATATTTGTACAGTATTACACAAATTTACATTAAATATACAAAAAAAAAACGATTACGATAGTGAAATGACCTTGGCGAGCAACTCATTGCCACTTTCGTCTTTCCCAATCGTCCAAATAACCTTTATTACTGATAAAAAGTTACAAATTCGGCTTCAAATGTGTAATATTATATCAAAAGGAAGGAGTCCATATGTACATAAACATGTAGTATGTTTACTAAACTTACATATAATATGCAATGGTGATTACATATTAGTTACAAAATCTAGTTTGACAGTGAAGACGGTTCGTGCTTATCAAACTACTGAGATCCTCTTATCTTAGCGGATGAAAACCCAAGTCGAAGGAACTGTCAAACCACGAGATACACTAACTTAGTTTCGTATGTAAAAGGAGTTGTGAATATTTTATTTCTTAGTTTTAGTAAAATTCAGCAGGATAAAGTCTAGGATACGATTTCTTTCTTTTGGTTATTTCGTCAGAATTCATTGATCACTCTGAATTGTATTAACATCTTTTGAAGCACAACCAAAATCGCTTTTATTTTATTTTACATTGTTACAAAAACGACAAATTTCATGGCCACATCCACACAGTCGCTATTTTCTAGAACATTCTTGGAATAAACTATTATTTTCATCCTATTTTGGGAACAAATTGAGAGTAATACGTTAGACGTGACCAATCGATCTATAAATATATTTTGGTTTGTACTGTTTCTTTATATTAAAGAGTCTTTAAAATAGTTTGAAATAGAAAATAAAGTTGTTACAAATATGGGAAGTTTAACATTGTTATATATCTTAGAGCATAATTATGGTGATAATAAATAATGTTATAGCTATCATTAGCATTAGCATTGATATAAAAACCAATGTAAAAAAACTATTTAAACTGAAAAATAGTTATTTAGTGTTAGAAGCTTAGCATAAGAATTCTAATGGTAGATAGAAGCTCAATACTTAATTTATGTTATTTAAATATAAATAATATGCACTTTATACTCGAAATACCTAAATCAGAACATTTTGTTACTCATTTATAGGTATTTAAATATGAAACCATTACGGATTTATTCCGAGACAAACGTTCTGATAAATATAAAAAAAAAACACTTTATCTTCATAAAGCATAACAAAAGCAATATAATATTATTATTATACTCGCCTACAGAAATTAAAGAGGTTCAAATTTCTAATTTCAATCACGGAACAAACCTTATACTTGAATAATTTTGCTTTTAATTTTGATAAAGGAGTTCGTAAAGCTTCGTTCCGGCCTTTGAAGCGCACACTGTTTTATGCAAAAAGGAATTTTCATTATATCGTGGCAGTCCCTACACGACAACGTTTTGAAATTAACATGTATGGCTTAATCGCTGAGGACTCGTTCCGTTTCCGAATGTTCTATATGTATAAGATAAATATAGGCAAGGTTTCACCCGCGTACTAATTAAATATCAAAATTATGGAGGGCGTCATGTATAAATTTGGAACGGTTCAATAAAAAGGAATATTTTCGAGGAGCGTATTCATAACAATGTATACAGGGTGATTTCCTAGTGAGGGTACATATTGAAGGTCATGGTAGCTGATGGTTATATACGACCAGTAAAAATATTATTACCAAAGAATATGGCTTAATGCCTTAGTAATCGCAATTTAAAAATATCTAAAATTCTTGCAAAATGATGGTTTTTCGACAGCTGATAGGTGTGGCGGAGGTGTGGGGTGCGCGAAATCACTAGAGGTCATTAGTCAACACTCTTTGAGCCGAAATTGCTTATGTTTGAGGTAGTTTTTGTCGAATTTAGATAAAAAAAAAAAAAAAAATATTTTGTAATTTTACTTATTTTTTGTAATATTCCGTATTAGAACAGAGTACTCATCACCCTCCTGCAATATGTACCCTGTCTAACAAATCACCCTGTAGATCTCGTAATGACTTTTTTAATTATTATTTATTTATTATTACCTATTACACAAAATAGAATATCCCCACAGTACACAAACGAAGAACTATATTTACCAAAACAATCTTTTGAAAAGTAGGGTATTCAATGCAAATACCTACCTAATATCGCTTTCATTAAAAAAATATATGTTATAAATTTTTTTTGAAAAATATTATGATACTTATTTGTATTTTACTTTCACCAAATTATACTAAAATTACTTTTGTCCCAAACAAACAATCGCTATTCAAATTAAATTCGAATGTTCTCTTAAATCTCATTTGTTTCTGAAACATAAATTTCAAAGTTTTTATTGCTTTTGAAATTAACATGTACGCTTCAGCCCCCAAGGACATATTATCCATATATCACATACAGTATCCAACTTTGTTTTATTTCGATAAAATTAACACTGAAGGTACCTAAAGTTGTAATTAGCTAGAACCTAAATTAGAGAGTGAAACTTACTTTTATCACGGGTTTAGTTTAAAAATATTTTAATTAAATATATTAACGAATTTTCAAAATCAACGTAGATAGACGTGCCTATGCACTGTAAGATATAGATCTTTTCAAGTTTTCCATACCATTATGGTATGGTCGATACTAATAGCGAGTTATATCTACCAAAATAGTTAAGTAAGGACAAAGAGCCTATATTTACTCACATATTCCACACCCCTTACCGTTCCGCCTGAAACGTATAATTATTGTTGAATATATCTTTATAGGACTTAAAGAATTTTCACAGTTTACTTTGTGGCTCAAAATATTTCTTTGATATATTTTTGTATTGGTCGTAGGTACCTTACCAAAAGTTGTCATGATTATGAAAACCTTTAACTGGTATTGTACCTACAATCATTTATGAAAACAAATAGGTACTTCTGATACTTAATTTTATCGTAATATAGTTACCACGTGGATTATGAAAATAAACTTATTTAGACACTCGCGGTTTTCTATAATACTTTCATGCATTTTCAACGGGTTCTTACCACGATATTTAATCGATATAAATCGACTCGCAGTATCCAGTCTTCTCGTGATCATGACGTTTGCAACAACGTTGAAATATCGAGACAACTCAATTAATTAAATATCGTGGTAAGAACCCGTTGAAAATGCATGAAAGGATTATGAAAATGTTACCATTACCTTACAACGTCATTTAAAACCTTACGCTTTCTCGTATCAATGCAATAAAAATAATTATTTATTTTGGTTGTATCTTTAAAAAATATTCGAATAAGATCATTTTCAGAAGAACAAACACTTTGTATACAAACCACGTACGACTTATTTACGATCTTGAGAATGCTGAATGTTAAAATCAATATTATCTATACCTAAGTTTAAGTAAATATACATTTTCTAGAACATGTCTCTATGCATAATAAAAAGGTTCTTTGTATTTTCTACGAAATCGACGATTACTTTTGTTGAAATAAACAAATTGAATTTTTTTTCGGATTTATGTAATTTTAATTTATAAGTTAATCACTTAAGGACTTAGTTATTGATAAATAAATAATTCGAACGTTTCTTCGTAAAGTGATCTTAAAAGATTTTTGTTTTAATCTTGAAATATAATAATAACATAACAACATATATAATTATTATGATAATATTTTATGGACCTTTGCATCGACCATGATTCCCATACTTTATGTTGGGATATTATAGAAACCACAACATACATTGTATTACTTCATTTATTGTATTTATAGAATACAAAAATGATATAAAAAGAAAAATAAATTAAAATGCGACTACTCTCTATATAGCTAGAAAAGAAGTGATTTTGACATAACGCGAGACAGACTCATCGCGCTATGGAAAACAAAGAGTTTTAATTAAAAATAAAATATAAAAAGTTTATATGTTCAATATGGATTGAACACCTACATAAACAGAATAGTTATCAGAAAACTTTATTAAAAATTGAATTGAATTGAATTGAATTGTAGGGCAATAAGTCGTTAAGTGGGACATTTCAACCAGACTGAGTACAGTTACTGTGCTGGTGCTCCGCAATGCCAATCCACCGAGAAGCCGTTTCCTAACACTTTTTAAATATCAAATCTTGTATTTAAGATAAATAACTCTAAGAGTCAACTCCTGGGATCTATGTATAAGGTTATAAACTTTAATATTACTATGCTGCATGGCTGTTGTTGCAAGAAAACTTTTATTGGAAAAATTCTCAAACGCAAAAACTTGAACAGCTCTGTTTGAAGGCCAGTTATATTTTATTTAAAGTATGCTGTCGGTTCTCCACCCGTTCGATAGGTATTTGCATAGTAATACGTGTTGGGAACACAAAACTATTGGGGAATATTGTCCACAATGGAAGCAGTTTTTTTCGTAGTTCACTGATAGACACCATCGTATTTTAACCCTTTATAGCGACTGAGTACTTAACCATTATTAGTTACTTCTTTACATCTTTGATCGACTGTAATCAGTCAGTTCATAATAATGTTTTCATTCTTTTTGGTTTTGATTTTTTTCCATTTAGCTCGGATGATAAAATTGGCCATTAATTGACTGATATACAAAGTCTCAAACTATTGAAAATATCATCCATGAAAAATACATCACTTGAAATTTTAATTCAACTTTTATCACGAGTTCTATAAATATGCTTTAACTCTCAATCAGATTCAGCTGCATAATGCAATAAAAACTATTATAATTTTTATAGAATGACTTATAAATCAAAAAGTTTATGAGACTTTATGCATTTTCAACGGGTTCTTACCACGATATTTAATTAATTGAGTTGTCTCGATATTTCAACGTTGTTGCAAACGTCATGATGACGTCTTCTCGTAAGAACCCGTTGAAAATGCATGAAAGTATTATAGAAAACCGCGAGTGTCTGAATAAGTTTATAAGTTTATGAGAGCTATAATCTCGTAGATTTAAATTTATAGTCGTAAATGTTATAAGGCGTTGGATGGCCTCAGGCGTTGTATAAATATTGCATAGTTTTCCCAACACCTGCACTGCGCTGTCCAGAATCTAGAAAACATATATTTGGCACATGACTTGGCATCTTTATCCTGTTTTATTCCTTTGTAAACGATATTCAATACGTGTGTGAATTGCTGAATATTTCCTTCATAATATTGCAAATGGATGCTCTATGGTGGAGTTTTAAGGATTTCATTTTTCACATAATATGATAGTGTTTGATTTGCCATATTTAGGCACTTTATAATAAATTATTATTAAGTTAAACCTTGATGATTTCATTTTGAAAGGTTTACAATGACGGTTATTACCTTACAACTAGGTAGATACTAGATATATATTTGGTAAGTCGAATGTTGTTTTACCTGTTTATGCAATTTAATAAAAATACATTAACCATTTTCACTATGATTATAATTATTACACCATTGTTGTTCTAAAAAATGAAATTTTACCTCGTGTTGTATTAATTAACCTGGAATCCCGAGCAACCGCACTCGACAGTGTAAAAAGAGTGAAAATCACATACATTCTCACAATAAACCTAGTTTTCAACTCATGCAGTTAATTAAAGACTAACATTTTGTATGTTGCGAAATAATTTTCATACTTTACGTACAAGTTTGCAATTATGCTTAAATTTTGTATTGTGTTAAGTAAACAATTAGGTACTTTTCTCTTATATATTTATTTTTAATTCATTGTTACTGTAGGCGACTGAATGTAACTAAAGCGCCATCTATAAATAGTTTTATTAAGAATGATTAAAACCTCATTTGTAAATATCCTTTTAAATGTACGATGTAATGTTGGCGCTCTTTTTTAAATTTCGAATTCGTGAACATTGTATAATTCAGATTGCGTCATATCTTTGCTCTAAGTTTTTATTGTTTTATTATTTTTTTTTGTTCTGAAGTTTTCTTTTCACTGGCAGCTTTTGATTTCCTACAGTTTCTAAACTTTTGTAAATTATAATATTTTTCAAATTAACAAACTTCTACTTTCTACTACACTATACTATACTACTATACTATACTTTTCTATAGATTTTACGTTAGATATAATACGGATTTATGATCAGTGATGTTTATTAGTTTAACTGTACTATAATAATAATAGACACTACTATTCTGATTCGTTCCTTTAATTTATATTAATTTATTGAATTTAGAAAAAAAATATATGTAGTACCTACTTAGCTCCAGTTTAGTAGTTCATGGCCTGAACCTTCTACTGCGGACGCTTGAGCTCGTACACAGGAAGGGGTTGTTTAGAAACAGTACAGCTTAATAACTAATTAATACCTACGTCCAAAGCTTAATGGAAAAGATCATGTTATGGAAAATTGAGTTCAGTCAATCGGTTCGGAAAATTGACTCGTTAGTGGTATCTGCTCTGCTCCGAACTGTTTATGTAGCATATACTGCACAAACACGTATCTGCATGTCGCACGAGTATGTAGGTCAACCGCAGACGACGATCACGGAAATTATACTGGATGATATTTGGAGTTAAATAAACTATTATTTCGTGTCTAGGAAAACTTCGTCTGAAGATATTTGCATACGCATTTAATGGGAGCAAGATTGTCATAGAATTTAAAAATTCATCTATCACATTTTTTTATTTTAAATCAATAAAGCAAATGTATCTGGTAGTAAATGGTATTATGCGAAAGGCAATATCGGAAATAAATCATATGATTGTTTCACAAATAACTATTAAACTTAGTAAATAAATAAGTATGAAGTAAATAAGGCCTCCAAAATATGTTTGTCGATAAATTCAGCGTCCTTTGTCTTGGCTTCAAAAGATAAAATTGAAGGCAATCAAGTTAACAACCTAGCAAAACTTTATTCATTAAATTGTCCTGAACTTGAAAGGACAGATCGAAGGGAAGCCGGTTAATTACCGAACCTCGGGACAATGCTATTGTATTCTGTTAACGTAAGTAGGAGGAGGTTGCTTGTTGATATTTATTTCATGATTTTCTTTCTATTAACTGTAGAGGGTAAACATTTGGACTCACAAACTTGGCAATCTTTCACTTTAGTATTCTAAAATACAAACATATACAGAAGAATTACTGTGTGTAATATCATTATGTGGCCATGTTAATATTGTAAGTTAGAATGTTGAAATCTCCTCATAAATTGGGTAATTTTCGATTTACTTACGTGCAGTTCGTAAAATAAAAATTATTATACCTCTCTCTCTTTATGCAGCGATGTGAGCTCTTTTATTTAATTTCGTTGTTAAATAATTAATTTTTGTTATTAACGACTTTTCTTTTGATGTATACGAACCTGAATTATTAAAAAGAAAAACATGATTAAAGGATAGAAAGAAAGCTTGATTTATTTACCAAGCAGTTCTAAACTTATAGAGAACTGGCTGGGTACTGCCAGCGACTTCGCGTGATTGAATTTCGTTCTCAATTTTGTGAGTTTCTTTTGCGAGATACGGTAACTATAAGCATTTTATATCCTACATTATTTTTCATTTTAAAAATTTAGTCTCTTCAGCAACAAACAGGCAGATCGTAACTATAATTTAGATTAACTATGTTTTAACTACATCTGTTTAGTTATTTTTGTGCAAATGTGTGGGAAAACAAAGTGGCAATGTTATTAAAAAATTATTTAGTACCTACACTTATTTAACTATTATTTATTATAATATAATATTTTCTGAATTCTAGCACATTCAATTAAAAAACAATTCAAAATTCTTTTGCAAAATAATATTTTCGGCGAGCTACCAAAATTACCTAAAGTCAGATCCACTTTATAAACAAATAACATTTTGCATTTGTTTTTGGAGAAAGCGCAGTCAAAATGATGAAAGTTTAATTTACAAAACCTTTTTCTACTTCGCCGAATTTTTCGTGCGGACTGAAGGTTTCAAACCGTTTTTATTTTCAAATTATACAATGAATAAATCAGATATGTACTGCGACTGAGAGACTGCTAGATTGGTCCCTAATAAAGTGCACAATTTTTGATGAAAATAAAATAAATTGATGCCTGCTCAAATATAATCATAATCTTCATTTCACAGTAAATGAGATAAATTGTGTTAATAATATACTATTTTTACCAATCAATGTGAACGGACAAACTAACTAGAAGACGATAGGTCTAAGGTGGCTCCACAGTATCCCTTTGCATGAGTCCATGAGGAGCTCTGATACTTAATAACAAAAAAAAATCTTCACTGAACTGGTTCTGAGTCATTACTATAACCATTAGTGCATTTTTAGCTTGAAGAACATGTAAACAAAACTATTTTGAGCATCCTGCTATTAGTATTAATCCTTCTGAATCAACAGTAATAGCTTCTACCTCTATAAAACCTGAAGTATAATAAAAGTTTCAATTCATAGCACGTTTCGAAGTTTTATCGTCACAAAAACAATAAGTCGTAAAGTAGTTTACTCTTAAACTTAAGTAAAGATACGGAGGTAAAGATATTGTTTGGGAAATTTCTTGATTCAGATGACAATTAATGTGCAAAGTTTGTGTTTCCGGGTGTGGCGTCATGATTTATTGTGTCAGGGTTACCAGGATTTTGAAACTGAAAATGGGTTGAAAGTAAAATCAATACGATGCATAACTGATACTTATGTTAGTACCTGTAGGAGAGTTTTTAAAATATGCAAAGATTGTTACGTACTACTGTTAGGACTTCTTTATGAAACTCCTTGTGATCTCATAACAAGAGTCTATAAATTAATTTAAAGGCGTATGTTTCATCATAACGTAATATTTTTAATGTACTATCTTGCCATTAAAGAAATTAAAAAAAACTTGAGAGGTGTCATGGGACACCCGAATAGAATGAAGTTCCTTTCGATTAAAAGATATCTTATAAAAATATTTCCTTTCGTAACGCGCTATAAGGAATATGTTTCAAAAGATTTTGATCACAGCGCCATCTAGCGATAATCATCTAAAACAAAATAAGGAACATGTTTCAAAAGATTTTGATCACAGCGCCATCTAGCGATAATCATCTAAAACAAAATAAGGAACACGTTTCAAAAGATTTTGATCACAGCGCCATCTAGCGATAATCATCTAAAACAAAATAGGGAACATGTTTCAAAAGATTTTGATCACAGCGCCATCTAGCGATAATCATCTAAAACAAAATAAGGAACATGTTTCAAAAGATTTTGATCACAGCGCCATCTAGCGATAATCATCTAAACCAAAAAAAGTGTCGTGACAACTTTTCGTAAGTTTTTTTTCCGTCTAGCCCCCTTTCGATAACGCGCGATAAGGAACTTCGTTCCAAAAACAAAAATAATAGGTATAAATATACCTACACAACTTTAAGCGGTGCCCATTTTACGCGTAACTGGTAAGCACCTAAATTTTACTGAATATTTTCTGTTGTATCCAATTAAATTAATTGACGTCATAATAATTGGGATAGGAGGGGCCACCTCGTTAAAAATTTTCAACGGGAACATTCTGAACAGTAATGAAATGTTTTGATTTAATATCTACTTGACATGTCGTTTCTTATTTGTGTCTTATCATTAATTGAATGTTGTTAAATTCAAACAACAATTTCATTAAATGTACTGGATGTATTAAAATAAAACATAAAGAAAATGAAACATACAGCTAAAGAACATCCAATTTGTTTATAATCCTAAAACAAGACTTGTTAACAGACTCATTTAAAAACAAAGTTTTCAAGACATATGATGGCGATTTGAGATACCTATATCTACCTCAATAGATATAGCAAAAATATCTAACAAGATTTGATCAGCAAGAAGTCGTCCTTAAAAAGATAAAAAGTGTTTATTTCTTGTACAAACTTGCACCACTCGGGTTTGAGAGGGTGAACACAGACGTCGCGACGCTACTTGCCTTCGGGCAAACCGTCTCGACACAGAACAACTTTACTAGAAGTACAATTCCATACAAAGTGGGTTGATAAACAAGTAGCTTTCAAACAATAAATATTAGTTCGGAAGCAAGTGTCAGTGGTGGGAGCGAGTACTAAAGATTCATATCTAATTTTTATTATTTGCCATAGAAATAAAAAAGCAGCACCTTATAATTTTGTATTTTCTATTGTAATACGGAGTACTTATTTCGAATTAACCATTCAACAAAACATACTTTGTATTTGAATCTTCTTCTTCAGCTTAACTTTAGCCTTATCCAAATGGGGTCGGCACTCATTTTTTGCTCTATTTATTCCTAATCTGGCTTAACTAATATTTATTTTAATAATTAAAAATAACATCGTAATACTCATCATCATTGTATAGTTTTTACAGGCATGTATAGCTTGACTTCTGTAGGTGTAGTATCTGTATTCAGTAGTCCTGTCGTCCGGTCGACAGTCGCACGGGACGGATGCTCCTTGCGGACCTATTTTCATAATAAAACCATCTCGCTAAATGGACTTGGACTGGATGTCGCAATTCTACACTGTCCTTTCGCCCTCGCCAATTTGTTCCTTCGTCATTTTAGTTTCCTGTCCTTATTGATTTTTTGTTGGGGTTCCACAATTTGATGTATGTGACACATGACACAGATGATGGATAGGGTGTATCGTTTTCACGTTTTAATCAAAACAAAAGGTTGTGTAGAGTTTGTACTGTGGAAATGGAATAAGTTGTTTTCTTTTTACCATTTTCTGAGAAGCTGACTAGATATTTTAGGAATAGCTGAATTATTTTTGATGAAAGTATTATAGGTAAGTATTATATTAAGGTATAATATGTGTGATTAAGAAACTTGTTTGTGGACTGAAAATTGCTTTGTAAATTGATTTGAATTTTTTGTTTTCATACTCCATCATCAGCTCTGCATCTTGTTTATTTAAAAGATAACTTCTGTTTTTAAATAAAATCATTACAAAACCTTAAATTACAACAGTAAAAAATTCAACTCAAAAATTCCAGAATTCTCAGTTCCTTTTATGAAATAAAGAAGTGTAACATGGTATCGAGGCCGTTGTTGAAGCGCCCTCGAGTTCCGAGCGAGACCTCCAGCGCGCACAAAGGCAACACCAAAGGTATGTTTAACCTTTCAAAGATACTGATCTTAAACAAATTTAGGTTTAAATTTAGCTACTTCTTGTACGACCTCGTTTTTGCTGTTGACTTGTGAAAATGGAAGCTCGTAATGAATTTTAATTAAAGAATATCCGGCATTAATTTTGTTTAAAATTGCGTAGTGCAACATTCTCAATGTAATTGTGTATACGTACATTGAAGTTATACCTTCTTTAAAATGTTTATGCTGTTATATTTTATTGGTAGACTTATTTATTTATTAAAATTTATGCACATAGATTGTACAGACATTTTCTCCGAGAGAAAACTTTAGTATACTTTTAAATCGCTAAAACAGAAACTGCAATTTATAAACCACAAAATAAATTCATCTACATACTGCTCTCTCAAAAACTACAACGATTTAAGAGTACAAGATCGTAAAAGCTCTAACCAAAATCAATATTCACTTTTCCGATAGAGGTAATGTTTTTAAACAATGTGCCAACGTAACCCCAGACTCGCATTAACCGTTTACAGTCGACCCTCTATTTACCCGGCACAAGTTTCTGTATCAAATGTCGAATCCGCAGACCATATCGCATTTTATGAAGCCCAGTTCGGCGACAGATTGCCATTTTAAGTGCGGATCTCTAATATGAATAATTCAGTGTTGCGTGTAGCCTGTACCGTGGTTACGAAGGTAAAGAACCTAGAAATGGCTAAGATATATTGGTTGTGTTTTGTTTTGCGTTGTCGATCTAATATGAGTTTTCAAGCCATTATGTATTGTAATGAATAACTGATAGTTTACTGACACTTTGTCTTAAGTAGAAATTATTTTTTCATTTCTTATTTTTCCAATAGTTTTCCTTTTAATACCTTTGATAGAAGTTCACCAATGTGTTTATATAATTTACCAGTTAATCCCGCCATCGTACATAGTCTGTTCAGTAGTTTTAACGTGTAGAAGTAACTACTTAGTATGTATGAATATACCCACAAACTTTCATATTTCTAATATAAGAAGGATTTAATACAAATTCTGTGTTGTAAACAAGTTCAACAAAAATAACAAATACTGCCATTTTTGAGTGGTGATTAGATTTATAGCAAAGAGACAGCTTTACAATTGGCATTTATTCTAGAAAATACTATCTTTTTTTCAAAAATTTGTTGTAAGAACTCGTTAAAATATGTAGGTTAGTAACAAACTTTTCGATAGTGTCTGAATCTAAACTAAGTTTACTATAAGTACGTCTGATATTACCGAATTGAATCTGGGTACGAGGCCTAAAAGGACACACCGGACCAAAAGGACCGGACACCGGACTAAAAGGACCATGTGAAGCACAAACACAATATAGCAATTAAGAATAATATAAAGCAGAGGTAAATGTATGGCGAAACTATTATTTGTTGACTAGAATTTAACGTTACCTTTAACACAATAGTAACGAAAAATTACGTATGAAAATTCAAAAATACATGGTGGATGACAAATTGAGCATTGATATTATCTAATAGATAAGTTTATTTCAGAAATAGGCCAAATGTACCTACCTACCTTGTTTCAAGTGTAAGCCACGACAACATAATTTTGTTTTGTCGTCATCAAAAAGCTCATTATTTTTGGACCAAACGCAGCATTTTTTGGTTCGTAATAAATTCGTGTTGATATTGTACGAACTCATTTCCTAAAACATCAATTTCGTTTCTCTATTATTTCGTAAACATGATTCTAATCTTTTCGTTATTGACTTTATATCAAATATTATTACTTGCAAACAAGTCAGGTACCTTGGAAGGTCATTGTAACTTTTTTACGATATAGGTACTATTACTTATTAAATTTACAAGACTAAAACTAAACCGAGGTATATTATATTACACATTCTGTGAGGTCAATTATGTTTCATCGTTGCTCTATCTTTTTTGATGATTTGTCGCCTTTCTGCCGCGACTCGACAACGTGGACCTCTTCAAGTGATAGGTACTAGACATTCATATTGTGCTAATTTGTCAGTTGAATGGAATTTTTCTTATTCTTTGTTTTTATTCCAAGACAGACAAATCAGCGTACAGCCCGTTTGATGGTAAGCGGTTACCATCGCTCATAAACCTCTGCAATGGCTGGGCACTGAGTCATTTACACTGAGCTAAAACAAATCTATTGATTCAAAAACAATCTAGCAGTTTTAACTCATCGTGGATACTTTATCTGAACATGTTCAGTTAATTATGTGCAATTAAATTGTAGTAACAAACCATTATTTGTATTCGAAACCGAAAATACGAGAGTTAATTCTATTTGCTCTATCCCGCAGATTGTTAACGAACTGTATCCAACGTTAATTAATTTTGTTAGAACGATAATAAACACATACGAGTATGCAATTGTGAATAGTCTTTGTGTTTCATTGAGAAGACGTATAAATTAGTGTATAAAATAACGGTTGAGAATAAGGGATCTTAGTTGAACTCAATTTATAAAGACCCTTTGTAATTGAATTTAAAATAAAAAATATTTAATGTAACTTTTTTTTAATAAATCCACACATAATCGCGAACGCTGATATTCAACTGGAATGGTGTCTGTGGTCATTGGAAGAAAGAAAATGTATTCCGAAATACAAATAGCAAGTAAATACACAACCTATCTCCAGCTGTCACAAACTGAATCTTTAACACGATTCATTCAGCAGAGTGCAGAGAATCAATTTTGAATAATTGATCAATAGTCTGCGACATTCAAGATTGTTCGAACCCGACCCTGGAATTGATTAGATCGACCACGAATGGTAACCACTACAAACATAATGTTTTAGTGATAAACGGCAAAGTAGGTTACGGTATAAATAATTTAAAATCGAAAACGAAAGCCTATGTTTATCGGTATCATGAGCGGATAAAAAACGAAGCGTAATCGTAAAAAAAGAATAATTGAAATGAAAAATAGATTACGAAGCTACAGAGCTTTGTGCCGTTAAAGGGGTGACACACTGGCGTGAAAGTAATAAGCAAGCCTACTGGTAACACAGTAGGTATGGTATGGCAGGCGAATCGACTTGGAAAGAAATACGATGTTTTGCGTTGATGCAAACTTACGTTGGAAAGCATAATACAAGTAATTCGATTAGATAGATATTCTATTTAATATACTTACATATATTCAAAGCTTCCTTGCTTTACATTAATTTTTGTAAATGGTTTTAAAAGTAAACATTAAATTCAATTTCTCTATGAATTTTGCTCGTATGTGGCACAGACAGCACAGGAACTGTCTTAAGCATGAATTTTCAACTAAGATTAGCTCAACTTCGATTTTGTATCTACTTATGTTTGGTGCCGAAGTGGCAGGTTATTCAGGTAGCTACTGACACTTAATCTATTTTGGACGCTAATACAACCGGTAGAGACAGCTCGTACGTTACACTTGAGACATCAACCTGCCAAATCAAGATCTACCACTGATTACAATGTTAGGTTCCTACTCTGTTTGCGAAATAAAGTTTATTATTTTAATTGTCAGAAATTATTAAAACTTCCCATCTCACATAATTTATTATTATTTTTTGGTTGACCTAATATATATAAAAATGATGATGAGCTAATGCTGTAGGTATTTTATAAGTATTACGATGATATCGACGGTTCTTTACGTCAATACAAAGGTATTATTTTAAGAAATATGTTCTTGACACGGTGACTCACATTGGACCTCATCGTCAATGCATACGTTCCAAGAATGCAGTCATTTTATATCCATCGATCGTTCTATTTTAACCAAAATCCATCACCTTAAATAAATAATACTTGCTTCTTTGGAAGTACAACTAGTCTATACTATTTCTGTTTCTGTTTTCATTCAGTTGGTTCGTAGGTACTTCTTCCTCACGTATAAAGTTCAGTAATTACTTCTACAGAAAAAAGATCTTTCAATAAAGGCAAACGCAATAATCGACGACATTATCTTAACTATCGTTGCCTATTCTTTATTCACTGTCATTTTGATCCCTAAACGGATTAACTTCGTAAATATCATAACGAATCAAATCAAACAAAGTTTGATGTGGTTGACATGCGAAAATTGTTAGTTCTCATAATACAAATAAGTTAAAGGTAAAGTTTAATGCATCGTTATCTGTAAGGTGACTGTCTCAGTATTAACGAGAAGATATGCTTTGTTGTTCAAACAATGTTGACTACTGGAAACTTTTGTCGATATGCCTTTACAACAAGATTCCACTTAACGTTCAAAGTCTAAACACGCATACATTTAAAAAAGTTGTGAAAAATCGTTTGTGCAGTAAAGCTTATTATACAATTAGTGATTTTCTAGATGACTGCACTAAGTGGGAATGAAGCTTTCATTTTAGGTCAAAATTGTAACAAAAAATTGTGATATTGAGTTGAAAAGATAAAAAAAAAACAAAAAAATAATATTAAAAAAGACATGCCCGCTGAGTTTCTTGCCAGTTCTTCTCAGGACAGTGGCTATTTCTTTTTCCGAACTAGTGTTAGCCTTTTGACATCAACAGGCATAAGAATTTCATTAACGTTGAGAATAAATAATTTCATTTCATTTACTGTTGATTTTGCTAAACATGATACTTAAAAAAACACTGTTGCTGCTACTGGTACATAGTGATTATTTTATCTGTAGTCTATCGTCGACAACTACCGAAAAGTATTTTTTTCCTGATTATTTTTTTTTCTTACAGTAAGCCAAGTCTCTTTGAACCCATACGGGAACGGCAAATAACATATGCGGATCAATATTTCACTACATGACTCTGTTTGGGCAACTCTCCATATAGGAGCGAAATGTATAGCTCATATTAAGACAGTGGTTAAGGGCAAATGTTTTAGCAAGCTAACCTTGGCGGTCGGTTAACGCAGGCTATAGTCAGTCGTCACGTTATCTCCATATCATAGCGGCTGAGTTATGTGAGGTTAATGCGAGATGTCACGAAGGCACGCACCGTCGCCAATTGGTTATTTCTGAACGACACGACTGCCAATTTCGCTGGAATGTGAACAAGAGATTTTGGTTTTATTAACGAAACCTTTTCGACAGTGTAATGGGTTAATTCAGGTTTAGGATTCAGTCGAATTAGGTCAATGTTTTACAATGTCTTAAACGACCTGTCTCTGCCATTTAGGGTTCGTTTTAATTCGCAGCAACAGATAAAAATCTTCAGCAGTCGCTATAGTCCAATTTTCTATCAGTATAATACTATATTGATAGAAAATCATTAACATAAATATCAGCTCGTGCTATTTCATTTTGCCACTGAAACGGACTAAAAAACAGATTGAATAAATTCATTCACACACACAAAACATTACTATTAAAATAACATACTCAAATCTTGTAATAGGCTTTGATCTTTGAGGAATTGAACAGATCATTGTATTTTTAAATCTTACCCTCCATTTTAATGTATGCTTCTAAAATTATATCCACAATGTTGAGATGTACCGATATCTCAGTAGCAAAAGGTCTTTTGTTAAACGAACAAGAAACATCGTCCTTTCAACGATCTTTGGAGGGATTTCATTGAGCAGGTGGTGGATAGAGTAACGTGTGTTTAAACGTATCGATGTTTATTTATTAAATCTGGTTCGACCGACAAATCGTTGTAATCAAGCGGGCTTAGATCTTTCAACCGATACGATTTTCATTATGAATAGTTTGAAATGAACACAGTACAATAAAAATTCTAATGTTTAGACAATTTGGGACCTAACATACAATTAAGAAAATACTACAGTCGTTTAGCCTGATCCCACTACTGAGGAGATTTGAGCCTACGAGTGGGTAGCAATTGCTTGTTATAGACCTAGACAAACCTTTAGTTTAGGTTTAACTTACAAAATAACATTGCTTTAAACATTCTACTCGGAGTCTCTATCGCCATGAAGTTGGAATATGCAACAGCATGTTACTTTTAGGATCAGTTCAATAACTTGCAACAATTTTAGCCTGATACTTCTCTTTATCTTTGTCTTGATACAAAATTAGAGTAATATTTTCGTTTTAAAAAGTGTACAGATCAAGTGTACAATTAAAAGTGTACAATCTATAATTCCGTCCTACAAGTTTCTAGAAACACATAATAAAGTGGTATCGCACCAGCACTTTTAATTCATCGCGTGTAAATATCAATATTACTCGATGCTATTATTAGTGACTACTCATTCGCTTTGTTTGTGTTACAAAAAGCCGCGTGGAGTGTAAACATCACCTGTTATTATCCATCTAATGCGTTACACACACGGCCGTGTGAAGCGTAATTTCATCGACCTATTACTTAATTACTTTTGAAATTGAATCGCCTCACATTATGGTCATCGATAATGTGACTCATGTCAAGTTTTTAATAGAAAAGTTTTAAGTGTGACTCATAGAAGTGAGACAGTTACTTAATAAAATAATAATACACATTGTTTTGTGTTTTAAAATGAAATCTCTATCTATATAGAATATAAAATGTGAGATACTTATATTTTAAATAACACTTACTACTAATACCTTATTACTTCATTTGCTACCGTATTGTAAAATACAGCTTTTACGAAACCAAAAAAAAACACAAAATAATGAAAAGTCAGAAAATTACACCACTTTGAAGCAGCTCTTACTATTTAAAACAAACCTAAAACTCATAGCTCGTTTGCCTACATGGCAATAAAAAAACATGAATCAATTTAAGTGGGCTTAATGGATGTACCCCATCAATTACACCTATTTTTAAAGTCCTCAGCTTACCTACAACATACATTAATCTTCGTACATTAATCACCTAATAGCTATGACCAGTGACCATGTTGTCACACAGGTTGAGTGATTTCACAGTGATATTTTGTGACAGACCTTAGAAAATTGGAAAAAAATAATCAAGCATAACGATCGTGACTTCGTTAATTTTATTAAAAGTAATTGGGTCACGTTTTGTGTTTCCACGTTTTGTTGTTTCGAAATTCAAAAGTTACTCTCATGGACGCTCTGTGCGGAGTTTGGAAGTTTTAAAAATCAAACTTTCAAATAATTTGCTATATTTTAAGATTTCAACAGACATTAGACCTTAAAATGGTTTGGCCTTACTTAATTCGAATTGAAGAACGTCTTCTGAACTCTTTTCCAACACATAAAAAAGAATAATATGTCTACTTCTTCTCTTTTCTTTTTAAACTTATCAAAATAGACAAACGACAGTGCTCTACATTGTTAAATTAGAATTAAATATCAACGTAGAGGTCAAACCTCGATGCCCCATCCTGTTTTACAGCACACCCTTCATCTTGTAATTAATTAAATAAAGAGCATGTAACTCAATAACCAACATTTACGATCTATCTATATCATATAATTTATTTCTTTAAACACTCGCGGTTATCTACATCACTTACACTATTACTAAACGGGTTCTTACCACGATTACTTTTAATTGAACGGTCCCGATATTTCAGCACTGTTTCAAGCGCCATGATCACGAGAAGACTGAGGAACTGCGGGTAGGTCATTTAAGAGCAGACAAATCTGTCTACCCTCTTTCTCGTTTGTTTGCTGGTACCACTGGAACTCAAACTCACATTTCGACGACATTTAGACGAAAATAAAGCCAAAAAATCTAGTTTTGAGACGGCAGCCGATACTGTCAGTGTGGTATGTCGCTTGAAACAATGCTGAAATATGGGGACCGCTCAATTAAAAATAAACGTGGTAAGAACCCGTTTAGTAATAGTGTAAGTGAGATATATATATATTTTTTCGTAAAACATTTTTTTTAATTATTAAAGTGTCCTCATAACAATATTTAGTATTTACTATAACAAAATATTCAACAAGAAGAAAATGAACTCTAGATATTAAAATTAAAAAAAACATTAGTGGCCTACACACTACGGCTCTAAAGATGTAACGTATTATTAGAATTCAACCTCAATGAATGTAAAACCTGCCTATTTTTGTCACAAAGTAATGAAGATTGACGTAGGAGTTTGATAAATATTTTTTCTCGAAATAGAATAAACAAATTCTTGTTTTGACATGTTCTAAAAGTTACCTTACAAAAAATAAATGTTTCTAAAGTTAAGAAATAAACACGCTAATATAATAGCTAAAAAAAGTTTGGAATAAAGTCCTTTACCAATAAATAATATAATAAAATAAAGCTAATATAATAGCTAAAAAAAGTTTGGAATAAAGTCCTTCACCAATAAAAATATTTTTATGACTAGTCGCGAAACTGTTTATTATAAAGCTTTAGAAACGTGAAAAAATTTACTGACCCTCTAAAAGTTAACAAGAAACGATCACAGACTGCACATGGTTACTTTGACACTTTATGGTGATTATTAATGTAATGTATCCTACTCAAACAATTGAAGTTTTGTTGGCTAATGTCCAAAACAATGTGTGGGCCGTGATCGGATAGCACCCGCCCTAACGTTTCATTATAAACAAATTAATGTCAACAAACCATAATAAGGTAAAACTATCAGCAGCTAAACCAACGTTTTACTCGAGCCAATTTGCGACCAAACGTCTCAATTAAATTCAAATTAGACAAACGAAGATCGGAGAATAATCGAGGTTTAATATAGGCTTTGCATTGGCGTAGGTCGTGCTATAATCACCTAAATGTTTCTTGTCAAACACTACAAATAGGGATGTCTGATCCTGTGAGTAGATATTGTGGCAAATAATTGTAAACTTATAGCACAAAACATGAAAACTAGACACATTTATTACACAGATAATATTATATACCTAATCGTATAAAACTACAGAACGAAAAACCTCTAGTTGTTCAAATACCTCTCGTAATCAGAGATTAATTAACCCAGACACTCATTATCGTAATTGCGAGCAAACACTTTGAACCAGTAAAATCCTTTTAAAAGTTGTCCATTGAAAGGGACTATACACATCGAATGTACAGAGCAAAGACCGAACGTATTCACCACAATGTCCAGCCCGGCAAACGTGCTGCTCCTGTAAATAGGTCAATTACGAACCTTGCTTCACAGTATAGAAATGAAAAACTGTCATTAAGAAACCGACTTAGCTATTGCAATAAAGTTAACGATTGTTTATAGAAGTTCTCGTAATTGTTACTAGGTTTTTGAAAATTATTTGGCTCGTTAAATGACGGGGAACCTTGCCAACTATTAAGTAGTTTCAGAACTAAAGCCCGTAAACAATACATGCAAAATACTTTTAAACCTGTGGTTAATCCACAGGTTAATATTCATTATTGTTAGCTTAGTATGGAGGTCTTCACGGAAAATGCCCGATCTACTTTGAATACTTTACTTTAATATACGAAACGAATAGACTATGAAGAACATAAAGTATTATATAAGGCCAGGGTGGGTACACAGCTGACTTAGTTGATAAACTGATGGGGAAACGAGCTTCCTTCCCTCTCCTCTTGAATTAAAAAAATGTCGCATGCTTATCTTCTTTGAAATTGTCGTATTGCAGACAATCAATAAAACTCTAATTGCATTAAATTAAAATTAAATCTTCGTGCAAAGTAAATAAAATACGAATAATTAGGTCATGACGTCAGAGAGTGCAGTTTTGTGACGGTACCTCTCGTGCGCTGTTTACTTATCAAACCGAATCTGAATTCATGAATATGAAAAGCACGCTCACAACTGTCGATTGAACAAAATCTACAGACAAAATCATCGACCACCGAAGTAAATAACTATTTTTATTCAACTTTAATTTAGCTTCATACGAAATCGTGAAACATTTTTTAATGATACTTCATTAAAATACTCGAATATCAGCAATTCCATTATTTTATTCTTTCATTATTTGTTTAGCTTTAAGAAAATTATATAAATTATTTTAGAATTACACTATTAAAAAGTGTAGAGCAAAAAGCTCTTGGACCTTATTGGGCGATTTATATTCCCCAATTTCTTTCTTTTTATATTTCTGTTTTTTAATAATATTATACTTGCATCTCACACTCTCACTCACCTAAGTATGAACCCTAAATAATAATAAATAACAGCAGTATCACATTACATTTTCGTATAAAGATAAACATGAAATGAGATAGTTCCATGACAAAACTGCAGGAGCTTTCGTCTATGAATACGGATGATCCTATTAGGGAAATTGTTTGCGAACACAAAGATAAGTAAGGTTGGCCAAATTAAACACAGAAATGAATAGGACTAAATTGTGGGTTGCGGAACTATTTTTCAAGGTTTCGAAATGTTCATTGCAACATTTATTATCCAAGATAAGTTTTTTATTAATGTTTGATAATAATTATGGATGAGAACTGCCAGGGATCAGCAAGAGTTGAAGAGGTTGGAAGAGGCCTTTGTCAAAATAGGGCAAACGGATGCATAATTAATTAATTTAAGTTTTAGAAAATAAGTTAGAGTTATTAAAAACTGTAAACTGTGTCCGAAATAAAGGATTTATTTATTTATTTTATTTATTTAATAAATGTATCCTTTATCCTTATCCATACGACAATACGTATTGATAGATGATCTTTCATTATAATTTTCAATTACCAATTGATTTCCGAGATTGGATATTTCATAATCACATTTCATAATTTGATTACACTAGCAAAGGTTCTCACAGATGAGATTAATAAGTAAAATACAGGAGTACAATGCACGAGATACAAGGAAGCGCCTGGAGCGTTACAGATACAAGCCGTGACAAACAGCCGAGAAAGCAACACGGTTGAGTCGCGGGTGCCGGGTGCCAGGGTGCCAGGGTGCCAGGGTTGGCAACGTAGCGGGTGTTACTCTCCTAGTACGGAGTGTTTATTCTGCCGCGTATATCGACCGGTGAGAGAAACGCGCGCCGCCCGGCTCAGTCGCGATCGCCGCCCCGACCTTGTCGCGCGTCTCCTCACCTATACGACATCCGCCGCCGATTTACTTAACAACAAATCGATCTTAAACAATACAAACTCTTAAAAAACTACATTTTAATCGATGGACGTTTTCGAACCTTGATTATGTGACGATACAGGACTGAAGCTATTGTTGCTATTGTTATAAAAGATTGCGGCTTTTGCTGGTTTGCGGGCTTCGAGCGGCTGTCAAAAAGGTAATATTGTTTAGAAAGTATGAAATTTTGTTATTGGGCAGCAATATTGTATATTTTATTTTGTAGATATAATGAAGTCCATTCATTAATTGAAAAGAACGTGTATGATGTCATATGTGACATAAACATGTCACGCTTCTTGATAAGAGGTTACGATAACCACAACAATAGCGCGCCGCCTTTTAGACTGGATTAATTCGAAGGAAACACACAAATAAAATGTTCTCCTTCATTAATTTAAAAGGAAAAATGTCCGGTCTACGTTATTTTGTTTATTTTTTATCAATATTTGTATTAATGAAACTTCTTCACTAATTAAAGTGAAATAGTTTAGTTCAGTGAGTGTTTCCGTTTAAGCATGCTACAAGTTAGAATGCCTACAAGTCTACGGTGCTACGTCTACCACCGCTGTAGAGGAGGAGTAATTTTCAAATTAATTACCTATCGATAAAAACATATTGAAAACAGCTTTATTTGCGATCGAAAAGCTCAGATAGTTAAATCTTACTTATTAGTTGTATTAAATAAGTAGTACTAAGTAGTAGAAGTAATAATTTGATTATAATAATAAAAAAAATAGCAAAATATTTAATTACATTAAATAATTACTTAGTTAATGAACATAATCAAATATTAGATATAGTTTATTTTATAATTAAAATATTTTTAAACGACGTTGAGCCATATTCAGTAGTGAACGTCTACGAGCTGATTATATTGTTTCAATTAATTTAAGCTTTTCAGATATATGTACAATAGGTAAGGTTTACAATATTTCCATGTTAAGCGGATTATTTCTTCATTGTAGTAAATACCAATATGATGGAATCGGATTACTGTAAACACATTATGAGTATTGTCTGGTTTTCGTCCATCATTTCGGAGACAATATATTTTTATGAATCAATCGTTAAGTGAATGAGATGATTATTTTTTTTGTTCGGTATGTTTGTATGTTTTTGTAGTGTTCAATAACGAGTCTATATTCTATTCTATTCAGTTTTCATTAATACCAGATAAAATTTTGAAAGATTACAAGAAATAAGTCTTAATCATAATAAACAACTACGTCTACGTCAAAAAAGGAGGATTTTTTGACCAATTTCACACCATTTTAATTTAAAACTATTGAAAAACTTATGACAGCCATAAATTTACTTCCTATTTGTAAAATAATTTTCTAAATCGGTTCAGTAGATCCTAAAATTACCGCATACAACGTCACAAACGTCACGACATTACCTCTTTGTTATAATATTGGTATAGAAATAGATACTTAAAGAAAGGGTTATCATATGAATATTAAACAAAAACAAGAGAACATTATAGTTTCCCAATGTTTACCTTATGCGTGTTATGATATTGTTGTAGCGGGAAAAACTTTCTGTCTTTATGTAACTTTCAAATAAACTTCTTGAACTCTTATTCACGGAAGAACAAATATAAAAACTGTATCGTATTAACAGTGATTCCTGAAAACAAGAAAAAATCTTAGTAATTTAATATATCATACTTATAATATTATAAATGCGAAAGTTTGTGAGTACCTATTGATGTATGGACGGATGTTTTTTAATAAATTTCTTTAAACATTTGCGGTTATCTACATCACTTACACTGTTACTAAACGGGTTCTTTCCACGATGATCTTAAATGACCTACCCCCGTTCTTCAGTCTTCCCGTTATCATGGCGCTTGAAACAGTGCCGAAATATCGAGATCGCTCAATTGAAAATAATCGTGGAAAGAACCCGTTTAGTAATAGTGTAAGGGATGTTTTTAATTTTTTCACATAAACACTACAAAAGGGTTTTTTAAGAAACTTTGCAGTTATAGTAGCTTATAAATCAGAACAACACATATACATTAATTGGACCAGGTAAAGAAAAGTCTGCCGGAATCAACTAGTTATTTATAAAGTAACATCTCCAAATCAAAACAAGGAAGACATATCCATTACAAAGAACTCTGAAAAAAACATTTTACTACAAGTTTCTCTTCCGAAAATATTGACCAAACTGCTCACAAAAGCAAACATTTACAAATACATTTATCAAATCGTACAACAACGTCGTTAGATATGAAAATGAACACTGGAAAAAAAATATACAAAATATTTCAATAAAGATTTGAAAGTCGCAAATTATGTTATTCATAGATATACAAGTTCAACGAGTCTATTGAAAACCTAATTGATTGTCGTTGCGTTAGTGAGCAACTTATTTCCATTCATTCAATAATAAATATAGTACTTAGGTATTGTGTTATGTTTTATTACAACTTAAAGAAGCGTAAATTCTTGGAATATCCTTTATGATCTTGATGACGTAATAATGATATAGATAGATAGAAAATTCTTTTTTGTACACACATAGCAACAACAATAGTAGTAATTTTGTACAAAGAATACAGTGTAACAATCGGTAATATAGTAATATTTGAAAAGGATTAAAGTGGTTTAATGGAATGCCTTAAATATTGTAGAAGTCAATTAGGTAAAATTTAGAGAACTTAAATCTCATATAGCCTTCCTTGAAGAACTTTTTTCTCTAAGAATCGAGAATCTTGAAGAACCACTGTAAGGCAGCAGTTACACTAAAAATACTTTTAATACATTCATGAAAACGGGGTTATGCGGAACGGCACGACGCGTTACGCACTCGGCACTCTTTTCCGTCGCACTATTTCTGTTAACGTTCTATTCTATCCTCGTTTTTTCACTACATTTTGTTTGTCTACTTGGAATAGAGTAACTCGTCTTTTATCAAACGTTTTCGCCTTGTTTTTTGTGTCCGCTCTTTAAAGTATGTTTTATACAATTCTGACATGGAAAATAAAGCTCAGTGCAAACCGTATACAAACCACAGCCACCGGTGGCTGACACGTTTTACGTACTCTGACACTACTAAATTTGCCATAGAACTTATGGTTGATATTCGATGTTTATTTAAACGATTGTTGCTTCGTTAAATATTAATTAATATTACTTCTATCTTACATTGGACAAATACAAATAGATAATAAAATGTATTTGTTTTTTTTTTAAAACGAACTATCCTTGCTGAAAATGACCAAGAACAAAAATCAAGTCCTAAGCGTACATCAATCCCCTTTCAAAATATTTAAAGCAATGTATTTGCATGGAATTATTACCTCTGTATTTGTAAACATGATCGTTACATAGTCACGAGACGTGAGCACAGCGCCGTGGTCCCATGGGCCCGGGGCCTAGTGACCTCGTGTTAAACCTCATTCATAGAGAGACGGCTTAAGTGGGTTACCATTTCCGACACACGCCATACGCAGCTTAGACTTAGCTTTGTACTTAAGTATGTAAAGTACCGTCTTACATTTGTCTGTATTTTGGCCAAATATTTTCGGGAAAAGAATTGAAGATTGGGTATATAGCAAATTGTATGAAGTTAAAGTCGTACCCGAGATTGCTTTTTGACGACAGCAGGTCACAGCTAGCACGAGACAACTTAAAAAATAATAAACCAATTCACTAAAAATACCCTCTATTCAGATATAATGTATTTTTAAGAAATTTTGTATCATACATATATTGTATCAGTACAATAAAACATAAAGAATAAAAAATCAATGACTTTACATCTTCTGTGAAGTATAATACTGGCCGAAAATAAGTATCGGTTCTCGTCGCGACCATCTAAATTGGAGCGTGGCCATCTAGATTGTCAAGACAAAAGAAGACGATTTGACATAACCAAAAAAAATGTGATCCTGATTGGACGTTTCGAGTTACAAATTAATAGTTATTAAAACAGTAAGTTTTCAAATATTGTGCCATATTACACCATTGACTAAGACTGCAGATGAAAATAGCAAATTCTATCAAGTAGGTGGAGTATATTACCTACCTCATTACCTACTGCGCGAGGGGGCGGACTTATATTTTACTTGTTATCTACTTTTCAAATATAAGTACTGTTTACTACAACTACCAATACTATATGTAATCAGAAAAATATAGTTGTTTCGTTATTTTTCGCATACCCACTTGAAATAGCTTAAGCCCATATTTAAGGGGACGGAGCGACGGAAAGAGTGCCGAGCGCGTAACGCGTCGCGCCATCCCTACAAATCCCATGCTGGGTTCTGGCCTCAGCCGGGGTTCGGACGCTGAGTGTGAGCGGTTGGAGGTTTTAGTGCGGTTCACCTCCCACATACCTCGCCCGCTCTGCGGGGATCCGGTGATTTCCTCCAACTGAAAAAAAAGAAAAAACAGCCCATATTTAAGGTAAATCTGAATTATTACCGTACAAAAAATTGCCAGTGCTCCTTCCGGATTAGTATTTACTAAATAACTATTATATTCATTATATTGACTACGAAATACCTATTACAACTACTATTTCTTCACCCGCTATGACAGGAGCTAACTTTGCTGTCCATCTCTGACATCTCTATTCAAATCTTAAATAGAAATCAAATAATTTACTTAACAATTTCAAGTAAACTAATATTATATAAGACTGACATACCCGACATTAAACTCTTGATCTGTTAATTTTCGGTTGGTAAATCATAGACAAACAGGCTCTGGTTTGATCGCTGTACTGTGAAAATCGCTTGAAACGATCCGGAAATTACTTCCCACGTTTACATTATACTAGTTACCCCGGACTATATTTAGATCTCGTAAATTTTAGTTATTCTTAAAAAGTGCCTTTTAAAGTAAAAAATATGTCAAATTTTGAGTACTCCTTCTCGAAAATTTGAGGTAGGTATTCCTAAAAGTAAACTCTTAAATGTATAAAGAATTTAAGGTAAATAAAAAACCTTATAATTATCCACAGCTTAAAATAAAGGTTCATTCTATCTTGAATTATAAATGCTGTGATTTCAATCCTCCTAGTATAAAATCCTAAAAACATTGTATTACATACCTTTTTCGGTTTATTGAAATGCTAGGAATCGTACCGCTGACTACCGGCATAACTACATTACATTTCTCTCTCCCTTTCTCTCGCTTTCTATCTCAGTCACGCTCACTTATAAGTATGTCTGTGGTAGAGTTAAATTGATAAATGTGCAGCAGCGGTACGCAGACTCGTCCTTGAGCTCGACGCTAAATGCATTAATCATTCAAATACAGGAACATTTCCGCTATCATTTATAACTCAAAAATGGGACATACATTTCTGCGAAATTACATTCAACTTGTATTTTTATAGCCTGTTAAATCGATAGCCAATTTGATTATTTTACGATCACAAGGCTATTAAAGGAAAAGCACATTTTAGTGCTTGCGATATTGAACACTCAGAATAAAGTGGTTTGTTTAAGATTCGGTTTGCGAGCCTCGTTCGAATGTCGTGTATTTTACATATTTAAATTGAGTTCACCAAACATTTTAGCGGCCGGAAAGGTCGAGGTCACTGTTACAAACAAAAACATTACGGAAAATAAGCTGTTACATTGCGGACATATATGGCAGTCACGAAGTCATTTAATGCGGAAATATTTCAAATGGAATCGAAATGTGTGAAATAAAATTCATGAGTTTATTTCTGGGCTTTACTCGTTATGTTCAACAAAGAAGGTTTAATGTGCGTTCGCGGCCATTTCTCTACTTTATGACAGAGTGGCGAAAAATCGCTGCATTTCGAAATTTGAGCGGCTGTTTTCAGTAATAGAGTGTTAGCTTTTTAAAACATTATTATTTTTCATCATACCGTAGTTGATTTTCACATCAAAGCTCCGAGACATATTATATCCTTTGAAAACTGAGATTACTGTTCTATTATATTACTAATGATTATACTACATAGAATTGAATCAAATATATATAATTACTAAGTCTTCATCAATCTAAAAACGAATAATCACTAAACTATAAGTTCACAAAGTACCTATGTATCGTGATTCTAGCTCGTAACATGCTACACTGATTCTTGTGTCTAGACTGGAGTACAACACGTTACTACCAAAAAAAAACAAGTCCATTATCCGTTGCACGAACAAGTATAAATTTAGTATGGTGAAATACCGTGGAACAATATTCTAAATTTAACTTTGGATATATGGATACTATGGTATAGTTCTGCTTCGTCTACTACTAGATATTGGCCTCTTCCAATTACTAATACGAGAGTCTCCCACTAAATCCAATCGTCAGTTCTCCGCTCTTCGGTACTTTCTTTATACTTCTAGAAGACACACAGTGTTAAAATTAAGTGTAATTTTAAAAATTATGCCAAAAGTACTAATGAGATGTGTTAGTAACTGCATAGCACATCATTTGAACTTTGTTACTGTTTACTAGTTAGTCCTAGTAAAGTGTAGCTAGTTGATACAAATCATCTTGCCAATTAATTCTGCCAACAATTAAATCGATAGGTGCTTCAGTCCAAAGATATCTTTAGTTAAACAAACAATAAGGTCGATAATACAAAAAACAGCTCTCTTTTCTTATCTAAATTGGACCTATTTGTGGCTAGCTCAGCATGTGTTGCAAATTGCAATGACACGTGCAAGTTTTGCAAATACAATGAAACATACAAGTTTTGTCATTTTATATCAGTAGCAGACTAGCGTGTATGGTATGTAGGTACGTGACAAGTATTCGGAACCTACCCAATTCTAATCACGATTGTCTGAATAATTTCTTTATACGTAAAAGACAAACATGCATAATATATATTAAGCTGGTAGTTTTAATTGTACTGAGTTTTATAATGATGGTACATTCTAAAGGTCATGATGAATCGACACGCTTCGCCGTTAATAACATCACGTACACATAAGATCATCTGCAATAAAAGACGGGGACAGCTCATAATATCCAATGACCGACGGTCCTAACTGCAAAAACTTTTAATTTACCGACGAAAATAAAATACGAGAGTCGGATGAAGTTCTCAAACAGAATGTGTTATCTGGGTCGTTTCAACTAATGCTTTTTGAATCGTTGCTCCTCGGGATCTCCAACTTTATAATCTTGATTCTAACTTCTCAAACGAAGGGTAAACTACAATTTCTAACGTAAAATAGACCTTAATGTTTCTAGTGCGGTGTTTTAAATTATGAGAATCGAACTTTTGAAATTAATTGTATATTACAGTAAGCTTGTCTAAAGAAAAAAATGCGAATCTTACAGCTGCTTATTTGGAAGTATTTTTATTTATCGAAAGAGACCGAAATAAACTTGTAAAGCTATTTTCGTATTACTCAACGAAATCTTTTCGTATGTAGGATGAATTCGAGTATCAGTCAGATTCACAAATCAATTTATAACTTGTAAATAAGTATGTAATTAAAATATCGTACAAAACCCTTCAAGAATATAATATAAGGAATTCAATTTATAGAATGGTTGTATGAGAAACAGCAGACAGTCAAATCTCGAGCAGACACTGTAATTCAAGAATGGTGATAAAAGTGATGTGATGTTTGGGGAACTGCAAGGTTATTCTCCGAGCAGGGTGAATTGTAAGAGGCTCCATCGTCTTTGTATGTTTATTGCGAGATCCCTTTATTACGAACCTTGTAATTCCGAGAAATATTACCGCAATGCAACAGTGAAGTCCTTGACGAAAGCCTGCTAATTCTACCGTAAATATACGTATTATAAAAAAAACAAATAACAGTAAATCACTTCTAATTTTCAATGTGACGGTATTTGAATCACAGCTTTGAACCTTGACCCTCGTGCTGATTATATAACTAAGCTCAAGGTATTTTAAAACAATGTAAACACGTAAACAATGCCTGAACTAAGTAAATTTAGTCACGAAAATATAAACTATGTAAGTACTGTATTTATGGGTTATTTGCAAGTAGAATTGTTATTTGAAGGTCTTTCGAAGTCTACGACTAATGTTTTATTACGGAGCCAAACGACCACTGCTCATTCAGCGAAATAATATTTCAACAGCGTGGCGTGAGTCTAACCCTTAAATATTACTTGACTGATTTTTATTAACTGAAAGACTCAAAAAATACCACGTCTAAAAATGAAATCAACAAAATGAGCACAATGTTCGGAAATCATTAGAAATCGGACGATAACGAACAAGGATCAGTCCTAAAAGAGTAATACGTAGATTTTGGAACGGACCGTCACTTTGGCGGTTGATAGGTGCTCTCACTACATGGACTCCATTAGAATTAGATAGTTGACCTAACAATATGACCAAGATGTCTGCAATGTATTAGATTTAAGATTTAATAAGTATAAGGAACTGTTGGGGAACCAAATAAATTAAAAAAAATAAATTAAAATAATTCAATATAGAAAAATTAACGTCCAATGATTGGAAAGTTGACCATTATAATTAACTCTGAACCTTCAATCTTAGAGCCATTCGCTACGTAGGTATATATCCTAAAAGAACAACTTTTTCTATTTTATTAACATTCTATTCTTTCTTTACGCAGTGAAAGATATAAATAAAGCAATAAAATGTTCACTCGGTTTTAAGCGAAACCATTACATACAGACAAAACCGGGAATCCAATTTATCCATTTCCTTTTATTCTAAGCATAAAAACATCTCTGGAAGGAGAAAATCCCGGTTCCCAATAACACAGCAGTAGAGGAACACGGCTATAGAAAACACATTTCCATAGTATTACGGGCCTTACAAAGTTTCAAGTGATGTAAAATTATTTAACGCTTTTTGCATAGAAATGTAAATCATTCGAGGGTTAATGGTAACAAAGTACTTGTTGAGTATTCGGAGAATATGTTAGAATCTTGAATTGAAAGTTTTTTAATGATTACAGAAAAATGGAGGTCAAGGAGGCTATGAACCAGTTGTAGTTACAGATTTTATTTTATTTTCAACCAGACACCTGTTACCACATACCATTATGGTAACAATTTACAAAAGTCATGACTATCGATTATTGGTAATTGGTCTATTCGTATCTATTGTATCTATTTGTTAAATCTAATATATATTATAAAGGCGAAAGTTTGTATGTATGGATGTTTGTTACTCTTTCACTTAAAAACTACTGAATGGATTTGAATGAAACTTTACCACAATATAGCTTATACATCAGAATAACACATAGGCTATACGACTAGACTAGACGGGACGAACCTGAAATCCACGCGAACGAAGTCGCGGGCAAAAGCTAGTATTATTATAAAACCAATATTATTCAATTTTTTATAACTTCTCAAAACAAAGGAAGGAAACAGGGAGAAAATATAATATGCGCACTACACATACACACTAGGACTACTTGCTGTGGAGCACGTAGCAGTAACATCACACTCAAAGCTGAAAGTAGTTGGCAAAAGAAAATAATCGTTTGAACTACTTTCCCGCCACTTAAAACATCACAGATTCATAGTCCAAGTCCTCTTAAACAAGTAAAGATAGTAACAAACGTGTTACGTACACCTGTGCTGCCTTTCAGTACGTGAAACCACACATGCATAAACCCTTACTCGTGCTGTTGACATGTTTTGATAGATGGGAATGGCGGTTTGGTAACATCAAAGAGTTTTTGAACAAATTTGATATTATTTGATGCAAAATTCAAATTAAATTAACATGAAGGTTGTGCTCTGATTCAGTAACAGGTTTTTTCTGTACATATATTTATTACGGTTAAGTTGCAAAAGGTAGCTTAAACTCAGTATGCTCAGTTCATATATACATAACGATTGGTGTGACTGGACCAACAGACCCTTGCAAGTTTAACCTGGTTTCTAGTCTACTTAATTAACTACATACGACCAGGCCACGTATCGTTTACCGAAACCTTTTCATCCTCATCAACATTCAAGCTATAAAAATATCAACAATATCTTTGAATCAGCGTGGTACTATAAAGCAATATGTAAATTTTATCTGACAACAACAAACAAGGTAGATAAGTACATAAAAGGAATACTGTGTATTATGAAACTGTAATCTTCCTGTGTCAAGTTGACTCCCAACGGCAATGTTTACTAAAAACTTAATACTTTCGTAAGGGTTGTTTCAAGATGTTCGGTATAAAAACAAGGTTAGACGACTAAATATGGGTTGTTTTAAAATGAAACTTTTGCGTTTTGTGGCTTAAATATTCATAACTTTTCTGAGGAACTCTCTTATTTTTAATCCAGGCCGGCCAAAATTATTTTATAACAAAATAAAGTTGAAAGAAATTTCAAAACTCTCCTAGATATTTGCATGGGTATCTTTTTAAAAATAATTAGTGTGAATCTTAACCATTAATATGTTCGTCATCGCAATTACCCATACTATACAGGCCGGACAAAAAGCCTTTTCTCTCTAGTACGAGCAGCAGACTGAATTATCCAATGTCGCGAAAATGTCGTAAAATTCACAACCGAATTATAATCATACTACTACTTCGAATAATCAATTACGTCGTGTAATTGTCGACGAAACATGATAACTCTCTTTTGTCCGAATTCGGTACACCTATATTTTTCTTTACCTGACAATTACAACAAAACTCCAAGCCAAAGCTAATGAATAAGAAACTTCGTTCCAAAAAAAGATTACGTATCCAAATTCGCAGTTCAAGTAACAAGGCATCTTGTAGGTATTACATAAAAGCTTTAATGAGTTTCTCTGAAGTACAGCGTGTGTGTGGTTAATTGACTGTTGCCTCCCGGAAATCCGGGTGTTTACAGAACGTATGAAATGTATACGATACATCTTCGCGTGTGTAATTTTTAGTGTTCATGTCGAGTCACGAAAAGGTCAAAACTGTTAACATTTGAAAAATAATCTAAGTAAAGTAAAGGTTTGAGAAATGTTCAGATGATAGGCTGTAGGTGATGGCGCTACTTGGCCTTGTTTTAGAGGTGCTGAAGCAAAGAATATTTCATAAAGTAAAGCATTAGGCAACAAACTATGACAATGGCATCAGCGAAAGATCCACGCTACTGTAATCGCAGGTATAGAAAAAAGATTTCCACTACCCGAGAGAATAAGTCAGCAACTAAAAGGGATAAGGAAAAGCTTGTATTTATTAAAGTCAGGGCCCAATTTATTGTCAGTGTCAAAGGTGTCTTTCAATAGAACTACAGCCGACCTTCCGAGCCCTTCTGCCTATTCACTGACAACTTGCCCTTTACGTCACAATAGATCGGATCTGAGGACTCACACTCTGTCGTTTAAGAAGGTTACACACATCACCAACTAAGCACTTACAAAAATAAATACAACACTATTAATGTCAAGTTTCTAAAAATCATCAACTTTTCACTGACTTCAATTTTACTTTCGCTACTTATTCAAAAAACAATAAAATAACGTGATAAATACACAGTACATACATACACATATAAGTTTTTTAAATTACTTTTGAACAATTTATGTAGTAAAATATTCAGTCGATTTGTAAACCCTCTCTTTTGGAAAGTCAGTTGAAATAAAATTTAATGTAAACTATCAATAGCTCTGTAGGTACACAGTGATAAATAAATCAGGGCTTAATAACTACAACCTAAACATTTTACGGCGAATGAGCCCTACCTTATACTTAGCAAAGCAATTTCTTTCTTATTTATTTCCTCAAGTTTTATAGGTGCCTAATACTGAAATACTGTGGTAATTTTCGTCGCTTCAGTTGGGTTTCGAAAGTTATTGCCACGGAGATACGGAGTCTTATCATATTTTTGTGAATATCCAGTAAAATTTATGGTTATGAACGAAATGTAGACGAAGTTCAAATCTTAAATTTTATTGTTACTGAAAATATAATTTGACTTAATAGTTAACCAGTTTCTAGTATTCACGAAATCATTATAGAAGTTTGATTTGTTTTGCACTATTGTTTTTGAAACAGTACGAAAACCCACAAAGCCCTTGTTATTAACAAACGACAGTTCGAAACAAAATACAGATTTCAGGCGACTTTAAACTATTTCTAAAAGCATATTAAAAAACATATAATTTGTGAAACTATATCAATTTAGAAAAGTATAAGTACTAGTACTTCCATGATGAAAATTTGAAGTTGAAAATTAATTTTAGTTTAAATATTTCTATGGTTTTTTAAAGCAGTCAAAGAAAAAGTTACGTTTGTTTGCATATTTAATAATTGAGGTAATGCTCTTCTGGAATACTATAAACTTTTTATTTTAGGTTCATACAAAACTTCATCTCAGTAAAGTTTTTCGTATAGGTATAACTAGATTTAAAAAAATATATATCACAAAATTTCTTTTTTTTTAATTCACATTATATTATAACTGTCTAAGTTTTGAGGTATCAAGAGTTTTATTTTTAGATTATATTTTCTAACATGTCTAGTTTGTTACATTCGACCGAAGACTAGAACCCAATTTTACGAATAAAATAATCAAAAAGTAAAACACGTAGTCTCCACACTCCGCAGCACCCACGCTCTAACACTCAGCCCACAATACTCCTCCCACGCAATTTTCAAATGAACCACAAAACAAGGAGCTACCAACACAATTTATCATTTGCCGACAATCTATCAAATTGACTATTATTATGTTAGACTTAAGTACTGACAAATAACTTAGGTTTTGCTCTCAAAACAATGTTTATTCTCTGGGTACTTACTTTCCTTTTAATTAAGCAAAAAGCTTCAGAATATAATATAAGTTTTCGACTTGTTGAGTTTCTTCCTCGTGTGTTTGTAGTTAAATATTAGACTATGTCTAAATTATTATTGTTTGAGGAAGCGCTTTGGACGTTTAACATCTACAATTAAACGAATTTAATTATCTAAATTGACTTTGGTTAGAAATACTGTCTTGTTAAAACTACAGATAGTAATTTAATTTGTATTAAATATAAAGTTTATTAATTAATTACTGTTATTTGTTCGTTATTACTCTCGACGTTAAAAATGTATGTATGTTCACATTAAGTTTGAAAATAAATGAATTGACTTGGACATGGAAATGAGCGTGGTTTATGAACAGTCAACAAGCTTTTTTACACAATATTTTAGCAAAGTTGATGAAAATGAAATGAAAATTTTTAAGTGCCAATATTCATCACCTTTTTATAGTCCTATATAATATACCCCAATGAAACTATTAATAAACATAACTAAATAAATAGCATTTTCAAATACGTCTAATCTAAATCGCTACTCTGACGTTACAAAAAATCTGGAAACTGAAAGAATTTAATTACCGAATAAACTTGACTCCTGTAAAAATTCGGGGTAGGTTACTTTATGTTGTGCCCTAAAAGGCTCTTTTTATGATTGCTCGTAAAAATGAGAGCCTCCGCGAACCAATTCCGCTCCTTGATTAGGGTAACGTTCCTGTTTTACACGAAATGTTAACTTTACTTACAGTCCCCGGGAATTATTATTTTATGACCCGAAACGCATTTATTTAGTGTGTGCAGTTTATAGAGATGTGAGGTTTTTTTTACTAAATAATAATATGCACATCTTTAGCTTTCCTCATATCTACAATTATTTACCAATTAAATCAGCTCTTTGAAATATTACAAAAGTATTACTAAACTATTTACGACATAATGGAAATATAGTGAATATTCTAGGATACAGATATTCCTGCTCTGTAGTATAATAATATGATGTAAATGTTATTTAGGACACCCGAATACTTTTAACTGTTAAACTATACATTATGACACACAAGGTGGAATTGGCTTACTTCCAGTTTGTAAACATAAAAATACGTAAAGTATATTTTTTGTAACTCATATTCAGTAGTTTTTAGTTTCGTTTGTATTTAAAATAACAAATGTTTTGAATTGTTAACACCACCAACATATTAAACTTTATGATATTTATCACACCGATAGAGTTGGACTATGTTGCCAAAAAATGTTTAAAGTAAAAGTTATGTTAAAATGGCTCTTTTATGCACATGCGAAAATCGCTGGACTTCAGACTTGTGGCGGTTGAACCATACTAAATCTTTTTACCGCTTATACTCAGCATTCAAACTCCAGAACCCTGCACGGGTTTACGTGTCGCCCAGTCACCCCCGCTTAAACTATCTTGGGTCTTTCACACAATCTGTCACAGTTTATTTAGAGTTGCTACTATAAATACGTGTACGAAACTATCTGGAGTAGCTCACGTCCTTCAGTTCGAAATAGCGGTAACGTGGCTCGATTGGCGGACCTCGTATGATATTAATAAACTTGTGTCGGTGCATAGAGGCCTTGACCCAACCTTCATGTGACCTCGGCTACCGCATATGAATATACACGAGGCTCTTCAAATTGTTCAAAAGAATTACGATAGCACGGATTAGCAGTCATGAAAAACATTTTTGGGTAATAAATATTGTGTGACGTATTAATAACATGCGCTGTGTTGTGACTGTATATGTCCGTGTGTGTGAGTTATAGGTGTTCTCTGTATGTTTATACGCTTGAAGAGTACGGAGCCAGATATAGCCACATGAAATAGATCTTTTACCTATTAACCCTACTTTGAAGTAACCTACTTTGATCAAGCTTCATTTCCTGTTGTCTATGAAGCTCGATTCTCTGTTGACTACAGATTCATTTACCTAACAATAAAAAATGTTAAATTGTTTTTAACAATTTTAGTTCACAGTTTAATCATTCATTATTAATTCTGTAAACAATACCCGATTTTAAAAATATATGAAATTATTTTTTTACCCTTTCGTGCCTTTAAGCTGTTGTTAAACTTCAAGGTTAATTTCTGTATTCTCTTGAACCTTTGCATGATCGATTGTATCTAGGTTTTGAATAATTAATGGCGTTAATGGATCAAAAAACATGTTCGACATTTTGGTTTTGTTTTCGAGTGAATGAAGGTCGGACTATTTTTCAACTGGTCAAATTTGGAACAAATTAATTAAAATATTTTTTTGTATCCGCAAGGACTGCAGATTTAAAAGTTGATAGTTTCGTTTCGTTATTTAGTATTAGGTTCCCTCCTCAGTATCTGTATCTGTATCTGTACCAACCCATTACTGCCCACTGTTGGGCTCAGGTCTCCTCAGAAGAGGGATTAGGCATAGTCCACCACGCTTGCCTAGTGCGGATTGGGGACTTCACATATCTTCAAAGGATTTTTAGAATCCTTTTCCGACATGCAGGTTTCCTCACGATGTTTTCCTTCACCGTTTTTAGCCAGTGGTGTTGTGAAAAATTGCACATAAATCTTTTTCACATTTAGATTTAGAGGTACAAGCCGGCCGGATTTGAACCCTCCTCAGTGTATCTCGTTATTCTTCAAACGAGGTTAAAAGAGATTCCTTGTTCTTTTGAAGACATGGTCATAAAAACTCTTTATTAATATAAATGGATAATTACTCATACTTAAAGGATTCTGTTATTGTCTATGCTTAGAAACCAATTATTTTACCATTGGAAAGCTTAAAATAACTTTACCACACCAACAAAGTATACCTACAAATACCTGTTTGTTTCAAGGCCAAGATGACTTTAATCTCAACATAGTAAGCCGTAGCTCGGTCGGCTGTGAGTAATTTCATTGGCAGCCGTAACCCTTAATGGTTGCTTTATGACTACGACTTGTAATAATTAATGTACGCTCCCTTGCTATCAGATATTGCATTCATTAATTATATAATACAGACGCTGAGGCATATTATGAGCTTACACGTGGGCAAAACTACTTATGCTTATATTTTCCTTGCTTAAGTCTTATCGTAATATACTTTGTAGTCCTGTGTTAGTGATTAAAGTTGCTTATTACCATTATCATTATCCGGTAGATGATACATTTGACAGGTCTTGCGTTCTGCAACAGTATATTCCGGTAATCGAGGTATCTTTCCATCTTGTAAAATAGTGCTCCATAAATACTAATTGATGCTAAATAGCCACACGCCGAAATTATAGTCTACCTACAAAAAATATTTTTCTACTACTAGTACTTTTTCAGAGTTAGTAAAAATATTTCTGAAAATCTTATTTATATGATATCGTAAGAGATATTAGCAGATTTTTTTATCATAAAGAAAAAAACACAAATATTAACGTTTTTCTTAATGTAATAAAAACACGTAATTTACGACGACCTTAGCTAAGGTAGGTATTCCCAAGTGTTATTGAAACCGGAAAACAAATGTACAAGGACAAACACGCCCAAAAATGAAAAATGTGTTGCACATACAAATAATGTTACGGAATGATTCATTTCATTAAATTAACGATGTCCACCACCATAAAGGACATTTCGTGAATTTTTTACATGTACCTAATAAAAATAACTGTGCCGTAAGTACCGTATATAATTATACGAACTTTATTATTCCTAATTTTTCGTGATGTATTAACAAAAGTATTTACATCTGTTGGGTATGATTTTCACGGAATTTAGGACAAGCTTCAGACGGTTAATAAAAAAAATTCTATAGTTCTGATAATATTTCATAAGGGTGGTTTTACTATTACCTGTGTATTTTGGGGATTCAGAGATGAGGAGATAAAAATGGAAATAATCTACATCGTCACAATATGTATTGCCACTAACTTCTTCCAGTACTACCTCTACTATAGGGCAGAAATGGCAGTATAGGGTAAGTCTTTCATGTAGATCACGCAAAAGTAACAGCACTCTCAAAATAACAGGCACCGGCATTTAAATTGAATTTTACATTAATAATTCTTGTTTGCGTTTCCAACGTCAAGATCAAAAGATTAAATTAAATTATTGTTCAACGAATTATTAATTGACGATAGAAATCAGGGACGGGCCGTAGTTGAAATCTAAATTGTGAAATATTAAATCAATCCATAATAATTAGGTTTATCTCAAACAATAAACTTTAACAAGCTCAGTTTAGACATATTTGTACAAATACATATAATCGGAAGTTGTAAATAAGCTATTCAACATCTACAGATAAACTAAAACATCGAGTTTCATTCAAAGAAACATGTTTGCAGCCGCATGACGTCAGCCCACTGGCACCTATAACTTGATTAATGACTTAGCTCTCTAAAGTTCACCGCTTACGTATATCGGAATACTAAATGCCCCCAGTATTCCCTGTGCGGGCTATTACCTATGAAAAATTACAGGTTTATCGAAAACATCCATTACAAGAACATCGAACTGTCTGTCACCTATAATTATCTCGTGAAAAATTGCTGATCGCTCTTCGGAGTGTGTTTAGAGGGAATAAACTATGATGACAGATGGATCTAAGTTGTGATATTAATCATTCGTATGTGCTAAGTTGTGTACTATATTTTGATTATAGTCATCATAACCATTTTTATTCCTATTATCATGATTAGTAAATTAACTTTCACTGATTTCAGGTTTATTATAGAAAATTTTATTTTAGCTTGTTTGTGATTTTTTAAAATAAATAAATAGATCTTAGGTAAAATCCAGTTATCATGAATTGGTAAAATTAATAAGCGCGATATTTCAACTTGTTTGAGAAACTGATAATTCTGCGAGACGAAACGAACGAAATTTCAACAAATTTCGTGAGGCAGCTAAGCTTCGGATTATAAAAGTTAAAGTAAAAAATGTTAGACTAAGACGTTAATCTACCGGGCTTATAAAGATTTTACTACTCAATCTATTTACTGAAGCTTTGTCATTTATTAAAACTTGTTTTAATTTTGAAAAATGTCTCAAGTTATATTCAAACTTTGTATTTAATTATTAGCTACCTTTATTAGCAGCTGTATCAACAGTGAACAAACAGCTTTGCGAACCTAGCAATCAAGCTGATTGGTTATTATCCTAATAACTCACTCTCACATGCCTGGCTACCTACTTATTATTTAGTATTTTGGTTTGGTATTTGATAAATAAATTACGATTATTCGTTATAATTTTGTATAATAAAATATTATTTTGGCTCGAAATTCAACAGCAGGAAGCCCAACCCAGACCGGTTGTATGTTATTTTCAAGTCCCAGGTATCAACTTTACAAGCTAAATGATAAGTTACAAAATACACTTACGATTATAGTTCCGCAGAAGATATAATAAAATCTTATACGGTGAGGTAACTTCGTCCGCAGCGCAATAAAACGACACGTAGGGCGCACGGCTCCTTCGATCCGAGAATCGATGTAATTTCCTTACTTTCCAGTTCGTGACTGCATCGGATTGCATTCTAGAATTCTTTTTAATGCGTTTTATTTTTGTTTCAGGTGCAGGAGAAGCGTCAAATATACATGTGCAGGTATGACAGATACCTAAATAATATTGTTATGTAGAATATTCCTAAGACGTAATGTATATGCTATTAGGCCTATAAAGGTGGTGTGTGATTTACCATATTTATTTCACCATATATTAAATTTATACTACTATTAAATTAGTAACTTTAATTTTGAATTAAAAAAATTACAGATGGTTACAGATGATCAGGTGATCAGTTAAACCGTATAGCTAATACAAATAACTTTCTTCGAAAACTCAATCTATGGAAATTGATACAAAGAACACAATAATTAAATCATAATGTTCCTTCAATTACTAATTTATAAGAAACTTTGTTACAGATTCCATGAAAACAGGAATTTAATAATGGCGATAAAATTACTTTTGAGAATCCAATCTACATTGATATTAATTAACTACAAGCAATAACTGTGATGTGAAGATTTAGGTATAGAGTATATATTCAATGAAAGGAGGAAGGGATCGCGCGCCCAAATGAGTCAGTTGCCGAACAAGCATCATCGCCCCGAGGCGGCCTATCGAAGCTGTTCGCAGTCATTGCCGCTCGATATTCTGTAAGTATACTCTTTCACGTACATCTCATATAGGTAGATATATAGGCAAGTAATAATAACATCCATTGTTTTATAAACTCATGTAGTCGCACTGGTTAGGAGTCCCTTCTTCAAAGTAGACTGCTAAAGTTTTATGTACGTTGTGGCTACATGAACACAGGTTCGTGCGGCTCATGACTGACGGCTATGGGTTAACTTTTTCAATATGTCGTATAAAATAATAAGGCTGATATGTAAGTCTTAACCATCATATATAAACCTCAGCTATGTCAAAGGTATAGTGAAGTCGTCCCCTCCATACCTATACCTACTTTTTTGAGCATTAGGAAATGGCTGGACTTCTGGAGTATGTGGGAGTTGAACCACTCTACAACCTCATGCCGCTCACACTCCGACTGAGAATAGAACCCAGCACGGGATTATCGGGCGATGCGACGCTTTTCACGCTAAGTCTTACGTATCTCCCCGTCACCCCCTTTACACCTTAGTGGCGCAGAGTCTACACAACCCCTTTCCTATGGGCTTCCCCATTGATATTCGTAGACTAAAAATCTAGCAAATAAAACTTCCAAAGCAGCTTATAATAATGAAATCAAAACAAAATGTACCTATTCTAGTAGGTACTAATCTCTCATAAAAGCATCTCTATAAAAAGTTGACTCTTCGCCTATACTACACCTGCTTTCTTCTTTTTTTTAATGCCTTGTAGCCAAACGAGATAACAGGCCACCTGATCGTAAGCGGTTACTGTTGCTCATGGACCTCTGCAATGACAGGGGACACTATGGGGCCGCTACCTACGGCCTACCTTTAAGTACTTTCTTCAAGCAGTGTACATTGTAGATGGTTGCCGCGGTCGTCGTTCCGGCCGGCGGAGGGCGAGCTGGCGGACTGCGTGCTGGTGGTGGGCGTGTCGCGGCCCAAGCTAGCCGCGGCGCTGCTCTCTGTCACGCTACTCTCACTCTTCCTCACCTTCCATGTTCTGTACGACAGCGCGCTTTACAGTATACAGGTAAGATACGCTTAAGTTATTTTGATGGTACTTTGTAAGAGGTAAAACATTGTGTTGATGGAAGACGGTGAAGCGACCATAAATGAATTGTATGTAGGTATGTGAAAAACATATATATATATATATATATATATATATATCAAAATGAAGTCGACACTGCTTTTAAAAATTTTGTTCTCTGATGTAACCATAATGATTTTTTTAGATCATATACTATATCTTTGTATCCTTTCTCAAACTAAATAAAAAACGCTACAACGAATTTTGCAATTTTCAATAAAACTATCATAATCAATCATATTATACCTAATACTAAAATGTTGCTATCACTCCTGAATTTAGTTAAAATATTCATAAACTGTAAAAGAAGACAATTTTTTTAGCCAATGCAAGTACTACAAACACTTTCAAATAATTTTTCAAATAAGCTACAAAAGTACCTATCTAACTTTATACCTATCTAAAACCATAAACACTTGAATCCTATTAACTAGGAAAACTAATTCCGAAGACAATGTATTCTGTAATTAAAACTTAACATGTTAAAGTTAAATTGGTTTAGTACTACAATTACAAAGCCTAATTGAAAACCACTTTAAATTTATGCTAGAAGGTTCAAATCATGCTAATGAAATAAACGTGGCCATTAAAATTTATGGCTATAGTTCTTAGTACAGTAATTTTACTTCAACTCATAATTTTCTTGAATACCGTGTGTTTTTATTGAGATTATGCATATTTTAAAAGTACGAAAAATTTTAAAAATATATTTTTAATATTCGAAGAAGCTTCTAGAATTTAATGTGTTAATCTCGTTTTATTACTCAAACTCAAGCAATACATACTAATAAGCAAATTCTCAACGTTTTTCATTTATTTAAATAACTGTAACATAACAAATCTTCTGTAGAAAAACAAATCGAACGTTCACATAAAGTTCGTAAACTATAAAAAAGAATAGATACGTACATACAAACATACCAATATCTACAGCACTAAAAATCTAGATAAACTCTCAACCATCATATTTTTCCTTAAATGAAAACATTAGTTGAAGGGTATTGTAACAGAGATAGAATCGAGTGATTAGTCAAAGTTGCAGTGGCCGCTTCCTATGGCCGCCCACGCCGCCCGCCTATCGCATAACTTGTAATCGTAATTAATGTTGGGCGCCGCTCTCCAACAGATAACATGACAGTCCCTTCTTTATATTAGACTCGCACTGGTGTTGTGGATACAACGTTTTTCAGTGTCTTTAGAAAAGTGTTGTCTATGTGAAGTGTTGTCTATTGAATGGAATGTATTTTTGTGTTGTTAATGAACTTAAAATATTAGTGATGTAATTTAGCTAGAAGTTTCGAAAAGACGTTTTGTCACCCGAATCAAAATTATTTTACCGCCGTCGCTCATCTTGTCATGATCTGGACAGATTTAGATAAGTAAAGCAATTTATGATAGAACTAATTAAATAACCATTCATAATTGTACGCTTACATCACTAACATAATAATAAAGAACAACACAGTCTTTATGTTTAATAAACCCATTTGTTTTCCTCAGTGTTTCAATCGAAACACTCGACACAATAATAGTCAGAGAAAGCCAACTTATTTTACAACGTGTCCGGTAGTCCTGTGCGAATGGCCATTTTACAACGCCCTTGTTATACCGCCGCCGAGTTACGCCGCTTTTACGACATTAAACTACGAGGAAAAGCTATGTAAAACGTACGTGTACAATAACAAAGCCTGTTAACTTTAATTACAGTACATTCGATGGTTACTTCGTTCGCACCTAGTTTAGATAGCTAGTGAACGTTTTATGTCTTAGAATTTAATGACTACTTTATTTTAAAGCTTTTTAAATGTGTTTGATACGGTTTTATATGCTCTTTATTGCGGTGTTTCACTTGATAACTTGCTTTATGTTTTAATTGGTTTTGTGGCTCGTGAAAGTAAAGAACTTTATGAACGTTATCATTTGTTTATAAAACAAGTTTAAAGCCACAGCTGAGGCGGTTTCAGATTAAATACTGACAAATACAGCTGCTGTTTGTGTTGTAGTAAATATATCAACGCAGGTCCATCTAACATAGAATTTTCTTTTTACTTTATATTGGTTCAGGCATACAGCTTTTTAATATATTTTGGAAAATGTGTTTGTTTTAAGATTTTACTGTTATCAATAATGCAGCCATTGTTGAAGGGTTTAGAAATGATATGAAATAATGAATAAGTAATTTTACTATAAACTTCATATACGTCTGTTTAAATATACGTCTTTGTATAAACTTCAATGTAATTAGCTTCACAAATTAGAAGTCTCAAGCTGTAATTACTTCAAGACAAGACACGGGTACCAACTTGAAACAGCACCTTCTTACCTACTTTTCGAAGAAAAGGCAAAATCAAGTAATCAAGTTAATAACATTTAATACAAAATTATATACAAGATTTAACTACTTGTACAAGTGAGAAGATTTTGTTTTCGTCAAATGAAACTTTTTATCCTTAGCTGATTTAAATGTAGGTAGGTAAGACAATGCTGATTTAAATGTAGGTAGGAGTCGTGGTGGCCGAGTGGTCGAAGCGCTTCCTTCCGAACGGGAGGTCGCGGGTTCAAAACCGGCCGGCTTGTACCTCTAAAATCTAAATGTGATTTAGATTTATGTGCAATTTTTCACAACACCACTGGCTATAAACGGTGAAGGAAAACATCGTGAGGAAACCTGCATGTCGGAAAAGGATTCTAAAAATCCTTTGAAGATATGTGAAGTCCCCGCACTGGGCAAGCGTGGTGGACTGTGCCTAATCCCTCTTCTGAGGAGACCTGAGCCCAACAGTGGGTAGTAATGGGTTGGTACAGTAGGTAAGACAAAAGATTTTAACAATAATTTAAAACATTGCGTCAACATATTAAGAATTAAGAAATAACTCTTACGAAAAAAGAAAAATGTTATTATTAAAAACCAATTCATAAATAATTCTGTTTTTGAATATAAGAATACAGGCTATTTACAAACTAATTGAACTTTGAAATCAATTTACTTTTAAAGGTCAAAAAAAAACGGAACTACCTCAAGATAATTTTATGATAATTTAAAATTAATTTCGTGGGCGGAGATATAGGTCTTATAAACTTCCATTTCACCTTGACATGAAACAATAATGTACAATTAGTTACATGGACATCCAACAAAAGCTTCGTGAGGACGTAATTGGCCTGTCATGGTCATATCCAATTAGTGTTATATCAACCGATATATTTACCGATAAGAGTTACTGTTTGCTTAGACTTAGTTACCTTGAGTTTAAAACAAATATATTTTCTAAGGACGCTTTCAAAAAGCATAAACTTAAAGCTGCCTTGTAACAGTTAAACTTTTTTCAACTGTTAATTATTTATTTTCCAAATTAAAATAAAACCCGAAAGCTTACTTTAACGTAGTAGTTAGCCTTGAGAAAAGCCTTTGTTCGTTGAATAACGAACAAGTACAATTTCAGTAAAACCAGAAACATCTGTACATGAAAATGTGCTTTTGCGTTAAAGACAAATATGACAATTTTAAATAAAATATTTCTTCGACTATTTATTCTTCTAAACAGCTATTTTAGTTACTTAATTATAATTATTGGTACTGTTTCTATAGGCGGCCAGCATGGCATCAGCTGCTAACGAAAACCGCAAGCTGTTACTAAGCCAAGAGAGTGACACTCGCAGCATCAGTCATCCTATGGCATTACGCAAGAGACTTAGGCCTCCAAAACAGCCAAGACCCGCCAAAAGGCTTCCACAGGTACCCTCTTGAATCAAATATTTATTAACCTTTTTTTACAATTTTATACAAGGTGGATGTTTAATCCTTCTGGTTCCAAAACAATGTGAAAATGTTATGAATTATATCATCACAATGGGAAGTAACTTTAGTCACAGAATAACTAAATATACGTCAGTCAAATCGCTCTGATGAACTCGCACATTCGCACTTCTCGAAAAATCGACTGGTTTTAAACCAATACATAAGTATGCAAAAATGAGCGAGCGTCAATTGTAAATCTGTGAAACGTGGTGCATACATTAGTTTACATCAACCTAGTATATTCAGTCTGTACTAAAGCTTCAGTAATGTTAACCTGTTTCGTATCTAGAACGATTACAAATCCAATCTGTACAAAGATTAAAGATTAGTACCTAAATTATTTAGTTCCATTAACAGATCCTTCTTAGTGGTTATAAATAGGTCACTAATTCCGTTTACCTTTAGTTTGTAATATTCGAACCCTAACGTTGCGTAACTAAGATTAATCTCTAAGCCTCGGGTGAGACAAATCTTACTTCCCAAGTATATTGTAGGTACTTTGTGTTATTAACACAGATTTTTGTGGCAAGCGTTCAGAGACTGACGTTATTTTAGAAAGTGGTATGTTTTCAAACATAGGCGATATTTTGGTAGAATGAAAAATTTTGAAAGAGTCAAGAGAGTGAAGTTATATTGCCATAGATGGACAAAACGATAATTTACCCTATATACCTATTGTTTGTGCTTGTATTAAGAACGCTAAACATACAAAACTCGTGGCGCTTTAACTTTGTTGTTTGTGCCTGGTATACTTAACACTTTAAAATTAAAAACGAAGTTTTCCTCAGGCTTTGATCATCGGTGTTCGGAAATGCGGTACCCGAGCTCTCTTAGAAATGTTATACCTACATCCGATGGTACAAAAGGCGTCCGGAGAAGTCCACTTCTTTGACAGAGATGAAAACTATGCATTAGGACTTGAATGGTACAGAAGTAAAATGCCGTTGTCTTTCAAAGGACAAATTACCATTGAGAAAAGTCCAAGCTATTTCGTCACGCCAGAGGTAAGTGAATATTGAAAGCGTTAAACAACAACAAATTCTAGTGGACATAATACATCCGTAAAGTTTTGAGTAGTGACGATGGTCGTACTTTAACATTACAAGCTATAGCACTGAAGTTATTAATTTTATTTTCAAATTCCCTTAGCTTTTCACTCCATAAAAAAACAACTTCGTCTAAAATCGAACCAAGCAACCAATAATCCGTAAGTCGACAAACCAAGTTAAAGAACACAAACATAATATAGGTACCGGAACGCGTCCGAGCAATGAACTCGTCTGTCCGCCTTCTGCTAATAGTCCGAGAGCCAGTTACCCGAGCCATATCCGATTATACACAACTGAGGAGTCGGGCCACGCCGTCCGCGCCGGCTCACCCACAGTTGACAGGACAAACAATCACTAATACTGCGAAACCGTTCGAGCATCTAGCCATTTCCCCGGACGGATCTATCAACGTTGCTTACAGGTATTCGTAGATTCATACTTAATTAAATTTGTATTTAAAATTATGTTAGTTTGAGGTGAAAATTTTCCAAATTGAGTCAAACTGTTCAACAAAGATGGATGGCGGTGATTTAAACGTAATAGTGATTTTCCAGCCAAACAATGTAAGATGTTATAATAACTTTTTGTTTGGCTTAAATTTGGAAAATACAAAAACTTGATAAACAAAGCCACACCCGCCAATGACTGAATGCTGTTTTGTTATTTTTATTTATTCTCGCTATATTTTTTATTCAAAAAAGTTGAACAACACTCAATCTTCATAAAAGACGTCATACAATGGAATTTCTGTATAAACTATGACCTTCAACTTGGCAAAAAATCCACTAACAAACACACTCCCACGCGAAAATTAATTCAGCAATTTATTCAAATTAATAAACCCTATATTTTCTCAGAATTCCAAACACGTCATTATTACGAACATATTACTAAATTTGTTATTATAATTTCATGCATCTCGTTAAGTATTCAAATGAATGTAGCCATTGAAACTGTAAGAAATTTTTACCTCGCGGAGGGAACACGAAGGGGTCTTCTTTTCATTTACTTTTAATAAAATTATGGATACTGGTCGAGTTTTATTTGAATTTCTATTTCATGTTTTTCTTCCTTCGTAAGGTACCTAATTCAATTATTTTTTTCATTTGCAATTCAAATAATGATACAGGCGTCGTGAAATAAAAACTTTATGAGCGTTTTTTTTTATATTTTTTATTTATTCCAATTAACTCTGATCTTTTTCCTGTTACGACATTTCGCAAGCTATAAATGCCACTGAGTTTTCTTAAACAGAAGTGTTTTTTATTTGGCGTCGTTTAATTTGGTTTGTTTCTTTATGTTAAGTAAAAGTAAATTAGTGATAGTTGACGGCCATATATAAACAAGTAGTAAATTTTATGTGTACAAGCACAAATTCTTCGTGTTTTATAAAAAAAAATATTTATTATCCCAGACCAATAGCGATTTCCCTGTACCACGCCCACCTGCATCGATGGCTCGAAGTATTCCCGCGAGAACAGATCTTGGTCGTCAACGGTGATCAGCTAATTGAAGACCCGGTCCCTCAGTTACGACGGATCGAGAAGTTTCTTGGGCTCGAACATAAAATTGGTGAGTTTTTTTATCAGAGTTTAAAAAAAATTTTCAGAGTAACTAATTTATTACGTTTTACAGTAATATTTTCGTGTTTAGATTAACCTAAGTCAAAACGATTAGAATACATTAAAAACCTCAAGTCAAAATTGACGATACCACATTCTGTTAACATCTGATCTATGGGTTTTAAATACAAATTAACCGCAAATTAACCGGTGTCCCATAACTCAAATGCCCGTACCAATCCAAATTTACTTAAATTAAATAACAATTGTTGTATGCACAATTGTCTTACTATAATAGTAACAAAACTACAAAACTTGTCATCATAAATCCTTGTAAAACTAAAACGAAACACGAACTTTGAAAACAGGAAGGAAAAACTTCTACTTCAATGAAACAAAAGGTTTCTACTGCCTCCGAAACGACACGACAGACAAATGTTTGCGGGAAACTAAAGGTCGTAAGCACCCGAGAGTGGACCCCGCTGTCGTCACCAAACTGAGGAAATTCTTCATACAACACAACCAAAGGTTCTATGACCTTGTAGGAGAGGATCTTGGCTGGCCTGAAGATTAAATTAAAAAGGCCCCTAAAAATCTCAACAATACGAAATTTCAATCTATCAAGGCAATATATCTTGAATAAGTTAGAGATAAACAATTCCAAGCAATATCGTTGTAGAATTGAAAAATAAATTGAATTCTCAGACGCCTTGAATAAGAAATTGAATGTTGTGATGAAATACATATCAAAGTAAATAATAAAAATATCTTAAAGTAATTGATACATATCACTAGATTATACATTTTTTAAATCATTTATGTATACATTTAGATAATAATTTCGTCAGGGACAAATTTTATCAATCTTGAAAATTTTAAAATTTATTAATGAAAATATATTTACCATAAAATAATAGATATAATGATTATTGTTTTGTTAATTGTTTGAAGTTTATGAAAACAATCTTTTAGGTTGTTTAATTAATTATTAATTGTTAGCAAATTGACTTTGGCTCCAAAATACGACTGAATAATGGTAATGTCATTCTAAAAATACCCTCTATTTCACTGAAACAAAGTCGGAGATGAATTTGCGCCACTGCACTGATATTAGATATTATACAATGGCAGTCAAAAATAAAATTGAGTCCTCTGACAAATGCTATTCCACAAATAGGCTTTCAGATCGTATTTTCAGTAGGTACTTATTGACTTTCAGTATCCAGTTGAAAAAGAACTGATTTTTTGCATTTCAAACCGGGCATGTAAATGATACATATTATTATGTAATTAATATGGCACGATTGAGGAAAAGGAATTAGTAAGTAATAATTCTGAAGATAGATACTAACTGTATTTTAACAAGATTGTGTGCTGAGTCAATTTGTTAACTAAGTAAAAAGTACCGACCCTTTGAAACCATGAGCAATATATTTTTATATATTTAAGTAAGGATTTTATTATAATAATATTGTATAAACTGCATTGCGATGCAGTCCAGGTTTTTTAGAACTATTTGTGATTTGTTCCGCTAGGTACAAAATGAATGTTGTAAAATTAAGCTTTTCTCTATTTAGATGTTGTGACTGGTCGTGTGTTATCGTAGTTTGAATGTATTTAATTTATTTTAAATAAAAATTTCCTATTCTTCGATGTTAATACAAATATTAGATTAATTTTTAGATGAATGTTATCTTCTAGTAGCGTTTAAATTGCGAACTCGAATCAGTGTGGATGTTTCGTTAGTTAATAGGTTTCTTGAAATTCATCTTCAATTAGGGACTAGCGCAGACTATTGTAAGCCGCATTTTAGAATTCAAATGAATACGAATTGTGAAACTCTACAATTTGCTTAATGTACGGTTTATGGAGAACAGAGGTAAAGAAATTAGGGTAATTTACTATAGTTGTAGAAAAGAAGAAATTTTTTGATGGGTTTTTGCGAAATAGCGATTTACAGTTTTCTGAACATTTCCTTTTGGTCATTAAATCGTTTCAAGTAAAAAAATGTAACAGATATTTCATAAAAGTAAAATATACAGTGCACGAATGTTTTTTCGTGTTTTAATACGCCAAGTACCTAAGTCTATTTTTAAGCTATTTTAGTGCACCTCTGCAGAATCTAATAACAATTTAAATCACGTCTTGCCTTATTTTTTTCAAGATATAGCATACAGATTATATTCTATATGAAAATTATGTACGCTACTCTAGTCTGTGCTAATCTTTAAAATATATTTTTAGCGTGTAATAATATGCCGTTATCATAAGAACTGGTGTGAAAAAATTCTACGCGGGTTTAGAGTATTCATTATAAGTGTAACGACCAAGACTGAAAAGAGTTAGTTGAATAAGTCTAAGTAATCTTTATAGCTTAAATGTCCATAGCTATTACGGGAGACGACGGGCCCCAAACAGCAAGGAAGGGCCGTAAATTTATTTATTTTAAGTAGTATTCGCTTCCAAATATTTTCAGAATCAACGAATATTTGTATGTTTTTTATGATGTTGGATTCATTGAAAACAATTTCGGAAAATATATTATATGTAGTTAAATGATAACATCGTGTGCTCTTAAAATAATAAGACGATCGTCATGTGTTGAACCTGATATTGTTATATCAATGACAAACTAATCACTGCATAGTTCCATGTTCCATATTCTGAGTTCAAATAATAACACCAATATTACCATTATTTAAAAAAGTACAAATAAAATAATAGATTTCTAACAACATTTCACATTTTACAAACTGATTTCAATAATTTTAAAAGAAACGATTCAACACATGGCGGTTCGCAAGAATATCAAACATATCAATTTGAATGTAAAATATCTAGATGTATAAGATTTCGTAAATTAAAACTTAAGTGATATTTAATTAAGGAAAATTTGATTTAGGACTTAAATTAGAATGTGAATAATTTTATCACTGTTAAATGTTGTGCACTTTCGTAAAGTGTAGTTGAGACGTTTATTAGTGCAATTTTATTAGGTTACGATGTTTAAGTATAAATTGACGATTTATATTTTTATGTGTTACGTTTAATTATTGATAAGATTTATGTAGTCACGGAAACGATGTGCGCAATTATGGAATTTAAGATGTTACTTTCAGGACCTGTCTTCCATGAAGTATTTCTAATTTATTAGACCAGATAGAAAACGGCGTCGTCAACTACTGTTTCTCGTCACTATTATTGTCATGAATCGTATCACTAGATTTGACCACATCACTAAAGGTCAGTACCCGCTTAACCAACGAAGCGATTCGTATAAATCACAAAACAAGCTCTTCCTGAATAACAGATGCACATTCCCACTATACAAATCTTAGCAGCGGTAATGGTTCTATTGCACTGACAAAATTTAAATAAAGCTGAATTATTTAGTGAGAGCCTCAATCCTTTTGCTGGCGCACTACGCCAGAGCCGGAATAAGGAAGCTCAAAATAAATAGACAAATAAATGAATACTTTCATGCATTTTCAACGGGTTCTTACCACGATATTTAATTAATTGAGTTGTCTTCTCGTGATCATGACGTTTGCAACAACGTTGAAATATCGAGACAACTCAATTAATTGAATATCGTGGTAAGAACCCGTTGAAAATGCATGATAGTATTATAGAAAACCGCGTGTCTGAATAAGTTTATAAATAAATGAATGTATATTCACAAAATATTTTAGGTCTGTTATTTAGTCGAAAAAGATAAATTGTAACATAGAGCTATGTTATAATTTATCTTATTGTGTGAGTAACAATTATTCTTCCGTAGAAAACGCGGTAAATTTATATTAGTTGTTGAAGTCATTCCGTACGAAGTATAGAATGGAAAAAAAATGACGAATAATATTTGCATTTGAGTGATAGACGAAATATATTAACTTACTGCAAGTACAATGAGATAAAATTTCTAGATCAGGCCCTGCACCGTTGTATCAAGTGGTAGGTATTCGTGTGCAAATCACAATAAAATATGCACACACCTGGTGCGGATTTCCATTTTTTTAATAAATATGTATGTGAACAGCCTTGTAAGGGAATAGTCGATGACAACGGGTTGAAGTGCGTTTATATACAAGACTTAAGTTTGTATATAAACAGAGGCTTTTCTTTCCCTAGCCCGTAACTGACAGAATATTTGAATATATTTTAACTTAACTTACATTATTTTTCATGATGGCAAACTTTCTCTTATTATTTTATTTTTTCTAAAAGTGTATTAACGTTAAAAAACTACATAAAATAGTAAAAAAAACCTTTTACTAGAGAAACTAGGACTATACTTTCGATATAATTAAATTTGACTAACATGTCAGAATCACCTTTTAGTGTGTGTATAACGAAACTTAAAAGGGCTATTAAAATTAAAATTACTCGCATTAGATCGTGTCATCTAAATTAATTACGTTTCCGCAGCTTCCGAGAGCTTTTACGACTTACCACTATGTGGGTTTGATCGCGAGACTTCACATTTAAATTTAATAGTGCTATAAATTAAAATGTTTAAAGTTCAAGGTAGGCTATAAAGGACTGTTACTATGACAGAATATAGGAGTGTGTATTTTCGCATTTTTATTACTCGGTCATAAAGTTTCAAGGTCTTGAAAAGTTTCAACAGTAAAGTGTAACTGTCACAAGGGAATGTGTGATGATGTGACATAAACGATTCATATCATCTTCATTGTCACATAAACGATTGTGTGACCAAATGTTTTGTTAATTAGTGATACTATACTTTGGCAGAACCCTATTTCGTAATTCATAGAGTCTATTTTCAATGTTAAGTTCACGTAACCAAAGGCAAATTTGTTGATAATACGACAATGTTACAATCAACTGATATAACTAATGTTCATTATTTTAGGTAAATATAGACTGTGATATCTACTAATAAAGATTAGTATCAACATCATGTACCAAAATATATTAAGTAATATTAAACACCAGAATTATTCTAACAATATTTCATAATAATTTAAGCACCTAATTGCGCAATCTTTACCGTGACTTGAAATTGAATATAAAAAATAAAATTGTTATATGTTATTTATTAAAAACTAGCTGCCCCGCGCAACTTCGTCTGCGCCAATCTCAATTAAATGTCAACTATTCGATTTTTTTCTCACTGTAAATACCATCCTTGAACTTCATCGAGAATTAAAAAAAAACAACAATTTCTAAAATTATTATAGCCTAAGTTACTCCTTATAACATAAACTATCAGTCATTGAAAGTCAGCCCGTCCGAATCGGTCTAGCCATTCCAGAGATTAGCCAGACAGACAGTGGCCACCTTCCAGCTCCATCATCAGACCTTGACATTCATCCTCTACGCAAAGAACTCATAAAGACGCTTCATTAGAGTCTAAACGCGATGAGGTTATCTTGCTTATTGACAGAGTTCACATAGCCATCTTAGAGCTCCATCATCAGACCTTAACATTCATCCTCTACGCAAAGATCTCACCAGGACGCTTCATTAGAGCCTGAACACGATGAGGTTATCTTGCTTAATGACGGAGTTCCCATAGCCACCTACCAGCTCCATCATCAGACCTTGACATTCATCCTCTACGCAAAGATCTCATCAGGACGCTTCATTAGAGCCTGAACACGATGAGGTTATCTTGCTTAATGACGGAGTTCCCATAGCCACCTACCAGCTCCATCATCAGACCTTGACATTCATCCTCTACGCAAAGATCTCATCAGGACGCTTCATTAGAGCCTGAACACGATGAAGTTATCTTACTTAATGACGGAGTTCCCATAGCCACCTACCAGCTCCATCATCAGACCTTGACATTCATCCTCTACGCAGAGATCTCATCAGGACGCTTCATTAGAGTCTGAACACGATGGGGTTATCTTGCTTAATGACGGAGTTCCCATAGCCACCTTCCAGCTCCATCATCAGACCTTGACATTCATCCTCTACGCAAAGATCTCATCAGGACGCTTCATTAGAGCCTGAACACGATGAGGTTATCTTGCATAATGACGGAGTTCCCATAGCCACCTACCAGCTCCATCATCAGACCTTGACATTCATCCTCTACGCAAAGATCTCATCAGGACGCTTCATTAGAGCCTGAACACGATGAGGTTATCTTGCTTAATGATGGAGTTCCCATAGCCACCTTCCAGCTCCATCATCAGACCTTGACATCCATGCTCTACGCAAAGAACTCATCAAGACGCTTCATTAGAGCCTAAACACGATGAGGTTATCTTTCTTAATGACGGAGTTCCCATAGCCACCTTCCAGCTCCATCATCAGACCTTGACATTCATCCTCTATGCAAAGAACTCATCAAAACGCTTCGTTAGAGCCTAAACACGATGAGGTTATCTTGCTTAGTGACGGAGTTCCCATAGCCATCTTCCAGTTCCATCATCAGACCTTGAAATCCATGCTCTACGCAAAGAACTCATCAAGACGCTTCATTAGAGCCTAAACACGATGAGGTTATCTTTCTTAATGACGGAGTTCCCATAGCCACCTTCCAGCTCCATCATCAGACCTGTTGGAGGAAATCACCGGATCCCCGCCCGCCCCGCGGGCGGGGTATGTGGGAGTTGAACCGCACTAAAACCTCCAACCGCTCACACTCAGCGTCCGAACCCCGGCTGAGGCCAGAACCCAGCACGGGGTTATGAGGGACGGCGCCACGCGTTACGCCCGAGGCATTCTTTGACATTCATCCTCTACACAAAGATCTCATCAGGACGCTTCAGTAGAGCCTAAACATGATTGGCTGGGTCGATTTGGATGGGACTTTCAATGGCCGAGCTTATGTAATAAAGACTAACTTTTTTTTTTCAGTTGTAGGAAATCACCGGATACGTGGGAGTTGAACCGCACTAAAACCTCCAACCGCTCACACTCATCGTCCAAACCCCGGCTAAGGCCAGAACCCAGCACGGCGTGTAGGGACGGCGCGACGCGTTATGCGCTCGGCACTCTTTCCAGTCGAAATACGAATTACTCAATATGACTGGTTCCACCGGCCACTTTAGTCAGAGCTCCAGTTGCGACGATTCATCATATAAATTGGAGATCTCTTTATGTTGGCCCTTCCGAACGTAATACCCATCGACGTTATTTCGCTTATAACTTTTTAAATACTGAACCGATTTTGATAAAACAACGACTAAATGTTAAGTGAGACTTGCCATAATACATTACAAAAAACCCCAACTAAATTGGTTCAGCCGGTTCGGAGATTAGCGTGCACAAAGATACAGACAAACAGACAAACATATAAACAGACAAACAGACAAAAAAAAATCTAATTGCATTTTTGGCATCAGAATCGATAACCAAACACCCCCTGCTAGTTTTTTTTTTGATATTTTCAATGTACAGAATTGACCTCTCTACGATTTTATTATAAGTATAGATGTTTATTTATGTTGTATATTTTGAAAATTCTAAGATACACGTAAATTAAGGAATATTAATTATTACCTGACTTTCACTTGTTTCTTGTCTTGTAAATATCTTCTAAAATCCTCTTAAATTAGTTCAATCATCTAAATCCTACATCTTCGATAAATAAATGAATGAAACAACTTATACGTGGTTTTATTTAACTTATATTTCTTGAGTGCTTATAAAGATTTTCCTAAATTGCTCGCCTATTTTAGGAATATTTTTCTTGCGAAGTAGGCAATGTCACCTACGCTACATATTCAGTCTACCGCGAAATCTAGCGAACGTAATTATTCTGGGAAGGCTCAAGTAAAACATTTACATAAGAAACAAGAATACGAAAATAATAAGAAATTATATTCATGCATAATTTTCTTAAACAAATTCTTGTAGGTAGGCGTGGCGGTAAGTAGCGACTTAAATTTGTGTTCGGTCGGTTTAAACTATCACGTGGGCAGAAGCTTAGAGTTCAGAAATTTCTGTATACAAACATATGTACAGTTTCCTTAGTTATGGGAACAAAATGGCGAAATGGGAACAAAACAAAATGAAAATTAAGGTTTACAAAAATTTGGTTTAAATTTGAAATGTCAGGAAATGGAACATGTATGTAATGGTAAGAAACACATCATAAAATCGAAGTAAACATTTATAAAATTCGAACAGTTGAACTCAATTACTGTAGTATGTAAGAAATTGAAATACAAAATTGTATATCGCAGTGTACATAAATCGTGTTTGACCCGAAAACGGTTTCAATCTGGTTGCCTCCAGCATCAATCACAGCTGGTTGTAATCTCCATCCCTCAACGGGGAGTCCCGGGTCTATCCTGTGACCGATTGATATTAGACCACATAAAAAATATCCTACGTACGGAGGAACTCACCTGGGCCCCTAAATAAATAGGGGCCACGTAACTTAGGAAAAATTACTTTTGTAGCCCCTGTTTCCAGGGAAAACGCACCGCTAACTCATTTGTTCTGAACGCGTATTCAGGTGGGATTTTAAAAACAATTCACCTTTGAAATAAGGTCACAAGCTATGTAAATTTCTTGTCGGAGCTCGATTTGTGCAAACTTTATGATTATTTATGAATATTTCAACGTCACTAACTTATTTTATTTAGAAGGATTAGCCAGAAATTTATATTCCAGGAAAATCGATATGATATATTGACTTACACCTTTGATCAAAAGCCCTTTTTATAATTTATTCGTTTTTGTATAATCACTAACCAAACTTATAGATCATTTTATAAATGAGATATTCGTCGGACATTTAAGTTGCTTTCAATTTTCTTGCCATAAACATATGACAATGTATGGCGTATTATGTGATACTTTCCCACAAAACAGGTAAGTATTTTCTAAAGTATTGCTTCCATGGGTTTATTCCGACAGTCACATAATATGATTATGCCATAAAAGTGTCCCGGAAAAAACATTACTCGGAAACATTATATTCACGACAACACAAAATGCAGCTTCGTCTATAGGGGATACGGAGCAACTGGAGATAAAATCTGGAAAAGTATGCATATTTAAAATAAGCAAAGCTAATTTTAAGTTCATTTATAACAGTAGAGAGGTAAAATTAGTCCTAAATGCTAAATCTGGCTATACAACATAATAGTATCATAGAACAATAGGTTTATAAATATAGCGTGCTTGTAACATAGTTATTGAACCACTTCACTACGTCTATAACTAAATGTACACGAGCATGCAATTATAGTACGTGTCTGCTTCGTCCCCAGACTGTGGGCAGTCACTAGAGTGCTACAATTACTCACACCTCATCACTCGCTCAGCCCTTTGTGACGTAATCTAGTGGAAATACTAAATTGAATCTGCAAATGACGCTCAGCTCTAGAACATTTAAAGCGGAATATTTTCTTTAGTTAGAGCTGCTCTCGAAAAGTTCTATTGAATTGAAATCTCGGATTGTTGCCAAGGTAAATTTAGATCAGGGTTTTTTTTCTACCACCATTATTAAAACTTTAATTTTGTGATTAGGTTAAATGTAAGTTCCTAAAATTTTATACTACAACATTTTAACTCACGCCACTGTTTACACATATTTAATATTATCCTTTCGCCATAAAGAAAGTTGTACATAAAACGATCGACAAGTTTCACGAAAGCAATAAATGTTTATTCAAATCGATCTTTTTAATGGTGCGGTCATGCAATGTCGTTCTCGGTGATCCTAAAGTGTGCTATAGATAGATACATCTATTTGTAACAAGAGGTTCCTTGTAACTTCATGAAGGTTTTAATTTGTTTATAAACTTTTCGTATTGGTAAGTTTTTGGACTATAGTTTTGGCGCTTCTAACGGAATTTGAATTGTTTTCTGTGTTTGTTAGAGTGGTAAATTAGTGACAAAAATCGCGCATTTAAATGTTAGTAAATGTATATCTTAGACAATAATACAATCAGTTAACACTATGTTATTTAAAGTATACATAGTATGTGTATATTGTCTACTAATGTGGTCGTTCATGACCTTTGTTGTTAAAGAGCGACCTAAAATAAATAAATTAAAAAAAAAAAAAATATAGGTAATTTACAATTTTATAAATGCAACAATTATTTTAATTGCGTGGTTGTCTGTAATAAAACCACAAAGGTTTATAACACTCAGAAAGAAACACACAAATATAACATTGTTTATTTAAATCCTTTAAATCAGATTTAACTCTAGTCTACAAACATTGGTCACCTACCCATCTCTCTTCTACTCTGTAACATTCGAAATACAACCAGTATATGTGTAAGAAAGACAAAGGTGTAGCTCGAGAGCTGATAATCCTCGGAGACGCCTCCTGAATACGAAACGGTGTAACGTACAGATAACGGACCCAAGGAATCGGATACGCAAATAAATAATTCAAATTTTACTAATGAAAAGTGTTATTACAATGAAGCCATTCAAAGGCACTTCATCAATAGCCTAATGGACTACAGTTATAGAAAAATGGAGATTACATTACTGAAGCTTATTTTTATTAAGATATCGTTAAACACGTGCCATGGACTTACTTCTCTTAATTTAATTATTTCTTTGCAGCCTATTCATTATATTATATAGTCGATAATCACACATTAATTTCAGAGAAGATTTTCTTGTGGTCAATAAAAGTTTCCTATATAACGCAAACTGTTATGATTATAACAATTGTTAGAATTGATTACAAATGTAGCATAGTTTTTAATTATTTTTTATTGTATATTTCAAGTCGTAAGTATTCCAGTAAATATAAAGGACCTGAACTTAAAGGCAATAAATTTTATTACTTTAATTAATGTGGTACATATAATCAAAACAATAAAGTTGATGTGACTGATAAATCGCTCCAAAGTTTCATAGTAATTTAGGTTTTATTATTTGAATCACAGTTTCTATATTTGATGTTTCTATGTGTCCAATGTTTTAAAATATTTATGAAACATAAACTTTAAAGATTAACAAATACTGTTTGTGTGGTAGTGTTTTTTTGCAACGAGTTCCTTGTGTCAATTATAATTAACCTGTTGACGTCCACAAATGAATATCGGTTTCTGCTAGATCATAACTAACGAAAAATTGATTCACACAAATTACAGAAGTTTTCACGTTAAACTTAGAGCACGCACACAAATTTACTCGATAGATCTTGATAATAATAAATAGGGACCATCTCTGAAGCATGGGTTACCTTTTGTAAAAAAGTATTTAAACGAATTTACAAAAGAAACAACAAAATAATCGAAGCCACCCTTTTTATGTTGGTCCACAATTCAAATTGTGTTCCATCATGTACAGTGTACTTATCCAAGGATAACATAAGAAAGTGATAAAGATAAAAGCTTGTTAATACCTATACTTTCTGTCGCAATAAAGAAATGTTTTTTTGTGTAAATTTCCTCATTCGTCCCCGGAGGCTTCGACGGCTTCGCTCACTTCAATCAGTTACCGGAGACGGCGCGAAATAAAAATAACATTAAAATTTCATTTTATCATTGAATCGTTTTTCCTCGCTTGGCAGTCGAGTGGCCTTGAGAATACTAATAAAGTTCTCTCGCTGAAAGGGAAGTCAATTTACTAGCAAACTTACACTTGAAAGAGAAAGAAGGAAAAACATTTGTTTGTGATAATTTACTATGCTCAACTGCAATGTAAAACAATATGAAAGAAATCACCACAAAAAGGTGCCCATTTCAGTAACGTAAAATAAGAAAATCTTTATCAAAGTAATATTTTGTAACTCATGATTAATTCTACGAATAAATTCAAATTCTACGTAATTGTGACATTTTAATTAAAAGTAATAACCTATGTGACAGTTCCCTTATTGTGGGCATGAATGGTCGCCCACGTGCTCCGTAGCCGCCTACGAGCTACGAGAGGTCTACAAATCGCCGCTACGACTGCGTGGGTAGCGCCTACGCACAGCAAAACTAAAATACAGAAGTCAAGCTACTTTTTTGATGTTGAGATACGCAATTTCGGAACAAGCGGTAACATCAGAGCAAAAGTTGTGTGAATGTAAGTGTGTAGAAAACTAAAGTAACCTCGAAAAGAAAAAAAGCAAATATAATATTTTGTGTTTTTTTTTGTTTTATTGTTTAATTCTCGTGTTCATGAGAACAATATTACGTGGATCAAATTAAAAAACTCAACTCGCCTTTAAATGAGCTATTAAAATAATCTTTTAAAGTTCCCATTTCTTTAAACCACTATCTACCCCCAGAGGACAGACCTCTTAATTTCCTGCTCCTTCATTTAAACAAAGCTGAAATTTTGTCAACGATTTAAAATAATGAACTTTAGGTCATAGTGGCTTTGGCAGATTTACGCTTCTCTTAAAATAACCAATAAATAGAATCTCTGGAGTTCACGAGCTTTCACTCTGACACTTTTTGCAATTATGCTTTTTATTAACGAGAACAGTTAATTGAGATACCAATAAAAAATTGACTTCTGATTACTCTACTGTATTCTGTGTATACAAACCACGTGCTACGTGACTGAATCGGACCGGGTCCGAGCCAATAATAGGTACAAAGAAATATTATATTGTTCTCAATTGTTACTGAAACGTTTTTTTGTTACAATGATTTAGCCTTTGTAACTTATTCACAACGTTCATTGAATGCTAATAATTTTGAATTTGTGGTAATTTTGTGATAATATTATTTCTTCTGCCTACGTAATTGTAAGTGGTGGTCTTCACGAGAATACTTCACATTAAAACACTTTCAAAACTAAATTGTAACCGTTAACCGTTCAAATGTTAGAAATATTTTATTTTGTAAAAAGTTGACTAAATAATTGCTATATTAAAACAACCAGTAGGGTTATACAGCTACTGCCGACAAAAAACGATTAATTCTACTTCTTTTTGCTGTTTTCTTTATTTCTATAGTGAACATTGAAAGGATTTATCTTAAGAAGTGTTTTTCTAAGTGTGTCAATGTGCCCTTTCAATTACAAATTGCAACTCCAAAAATGCATCTACATTTTTTTTGCGAAATGGAAGACAATCAATGTCAAGTATGTTTTACAAATATTGGCTAACCTTGAAGATATGTCTGAAGAACTCAATTAATAATACAATATTATAATATAGTTGTAATTATACGCAATGTCTCCAATGGCGAGGAACAAACAAAGGTCGGTTCTATCATCAATCTTGTCAGATTTACACGGGATACATGTCTAGTTTATCTAGCGACCCTCGTACTGGGATTATACGCAACCAAAACTATGTATTTATACGCATTTATTTATGTAAATAAATACTAAGATAAGTTGTAACCTTAGTTATATTCTCGTATGTAACTTAGGTTGTGATCACTTTTAATCGAAGAAAGTATTTCTGACGACTAGAGGTCGTAATAAGATAGTTTTTGCTTAGAACTTAAATTTCAATTAAATTTGTATGATACTTAATGTGTACACATTACCCCATTTCCGGAAAGATGGATTGTCATTGTACCACGATGCAGTTGTCACCTCGGTATCATGCAGCTCAGCTGGAAAAGAGGAATGCTAGCACGATGTTCATACTATACTAGAATCGTTTGAGCCTCAAGTACTTATTGCTGGTTAAAAACCAACTAAAAACCCAACCGATTAAAATAAAAGCCCAGAAACGATCAATATTTTAAAAGCACCTTTTAGAATTCCTCAACGAAGTTTTTAAAGATACTTAATGTTTTTTATAGAAAAAAGTTGTACAAATAAAAACACGAGGCGGCACCGGGTCTCAACCAGCCATTTTTCCTTTAGCCACATCTGTCCGACTAACTAATAGCCGGCGATGATCATTTGCCACCGATCCGCGCCGCACATGGGGGCCGGAGCTCGCACTCCATAAGAAATTACGAACACAGAGCTACGCCATTAGTTTTTTGTCCGTGTAAAGCTGAAAGGAAAATTGCTGGAAAGCTTCTTACAAGCATTTTATAAACTGCTGTAGAAGATAAATAGTGATGTATTTACAAAATAAAAGTCATTCTATTTCTTCTAAAAGATACTTAAGAATTGACGACCACTTTGTAATTTTCATGGATAGTATACTTTCATTAGCAAATATTTTTTTCTTACCTTTTCCTCATTCCACGTAGCGCTGAAAATAATATAAGCCAAACGATAATATTTATGATGCCTATAATAACTTTGAAAGCGCTTCTCAATACACGGAAGTTTACTCCAGATCCCAGTAAAATTTTATACAAAATATTCAATAACTCATAAAATATTGAAAATGTTCCTGTCAGTAAGAAGATGTAAAATATTATAATTTAATGGAACACAGATCGATATAACTTATCCTTACGTTAGAATTTAAATATTTCAATATTAATTCAATGTGCACTCAAGTGTTTGATTTCTTAAGAAAGTTCAATAACAACGCAAAGTTTTATAGTAGCAACTAGATAACTGAACAAATTTCAAAGTTTATAATGCTACAAATACAGACAGTTAAATGCAGTGTCTCGGATAATCTAAAGTAATCTCAACTAATCTAGAGCTTCAGGTTCACGAGGCAAGTCTGAATTGCTTCTAATTGTGTACTTATTAAAATTAAAGAGTAATTAATTTAGTTATTTCAATAAGTACCATCACGGAATTTTTGTGTTACAATTAGTACCGTAAAAAACAGAAGTTTATATTGCTGGGCATCTGTTTACAAAATTTTTGTGATCTTAATTATACCGGGAAATAATTATAAGTTAATACTAGTAGCGATTTTTACACTGTTTAAACTCAAATTACTACTGGTATTACAATACTTATGATTGTAAATGTGGAAGCAATGTAACAAGTTAAATCATGTGTCATCATAATTTTAGTATGTTCTAAACTTACAATGAAATGTCATTAGAAATCTTTTTAAAATATATTATAAACAGCATGCTTTCAAGTTTAAAAATAATATCTTGAAATCACAGCATATAAACCTCATTTTCAAACTCTAAAAAGTGCTTTAACAATAAAAGTTCCTGTATTTATCTTACTCTACAAGGTGTTAAATAAGTTGTTGGCCCCAAGGAAGTAATATTTTAACCTTGTCATCATAAATACGAAGTTAAACAGAGACTGTTCATGAAAATTTACTGTAGTTCACGAAATGAACACGTATGCTGGAAGTACATTAAAAAGTTGTAAATATTAGTCACTTTTGAATTATTATTATTGTCATTAAAACTTTTTTTTGTGTGCTCTTTAGAAACAATACAAACTATTTTTGCGTTGTTCTATTTTAGACTCCCATTTAGCTACAACGTGCAATATGAAGTCTTTATAGGACTTGTGTGTTTTTATGTTATTTATACATATTAGTTATTTACTTTTATATGGAACTTATATCACTCGACTAGCTACAGTGTACAGTTTAAAAATTGCTGACTAACATTGAGAAATAAATAATCTAAACATAGCACCTGCATAGTTATGAATACGTTTTTACACGAATTTCCAAAGTAACGTTAAACCTAAAATAACTAAAACACATCAAAATAAAACCAACATACAACTCCTATATTTCTTGATTATCATTTAGAACGACTTGGTATAAACTAATCTCGTTTAAAAGCAACGTACGATAGAATTTAATAGTTTTAATCAGATTAGTTGAAACGAGAAAACGCAAGCTCAGAACCTCCGCAGTCTATAGCCACTTTCATAAAACAACGTTTACGAGCCACTAACGTAGTGCACTACTTTGTTATTGCATTAGATGAACTTTAAGACCACTTTGAGAGCGTAAAAAGGAATGCCACTCTTACAAATAACTGGAACACTTAGCTGGTATTAAACCTTGGAGACGAGTCCGGTTTCAATTTTTCCTTTCAACTTTCGCACTATAAAGTGAAAATGAAATAAACGAACTCTTTTTTCAAGTGATATAGCTCTGTTTATTGGCTATGATTTTTTACATTTTATACAGTTACAATGTAAACTGATTAAGCGGGGTATAAAATAAATAACGAACTGGAACTGAGCTCTAGGGCTTTTCTGATGGTTATTGGTTGTTATTTATGGACATTAAACAATGCCACAATCTATTGGGTTCAGTTCAGAAACACAATGAAAATTCCTTGGTTCACAATAACAGTTTATTCATTTTCCAAAAACAGTATAACCATCCTCCAAAATCAGTACAATTATCCTCCAAAACTCAGTCACAATTACTCTCAACTCTGTTCACTTTGAAATCACGTCGACTACTGTATTCAAACGACAGCTTACACGCCTTTTATACTTTCTTGAGAAATAAATCAGATGGCGCCACTAGTATTTCCGTTCGCATAAAATAAAATTAAAAGAATCTAACAACACTCTTATAAAATGATTCATCACAACCGGAAGTCCTTCCTTTAAATCGACGTAATACCCGCTTCTACAAACAATTAAATGGAATTAGAGAAAAGTCACCTAACAGCTCGGCCATCCTGTAACTAAGCGAGTCCTCGCGCTTGTTTAACTCTCCGTAAATCCGATCAATTGCAACCATTACTAAAAGATGAGAAAAAAAAAAAATAAATAAAAGGAGACCAAAACAACCAACTAAAAATCAAGCAACGTAGAATTCAAGTGTCCACACAAAAAGCCATGGTTGAATTTTACTCCTCGACACTAGCCTCGTAGCACCATAGCTGAAAGCCATAAAAAACGTTACGTGCCCAAAAGCCTCCTTCATTCCACTCCTGTCTTCAGCCGTTTCTTCATTATAATATCCCTGTTATTTAGTATTCCCACCATCGAAAAGGCCTACCTCTTTTCCTCTTCTGTCCGGTGTATCAGTTCATATAGTTTGTTTCATTTATTGAATCATCTGATAGTATGTCAGTCCACCCCTTCAAATTTCTTTACCGTTATAGCATTCTGCAAGCCTGATAACATTTTTGATGTTTAATTTGATGAGGTCTTGAGTTTGACATTCAGATGGGAGAATTGGAAGGATACAGCCTTCGAAGACTTCTCATTTTCACGTTTTTGTTCTTCACTATATCTTGAGATTCCAGTTTCTCTTCCTAGCGTTGCCAACTCACGTATTCCTACTTCTTTTCTCGCAAAATCCATTAGGGAGATGACCTGTCCGAAATTAACAGTATCCGATTTCATTAAATAAATTATTTCCTCTATTCTGTCCATTTGTGTCCTTCTGTTCATTGCCTTGTTTTATCAGTATCACATTCCCACTTTTCGACTTTTCCTATTTAAATCCTCCGAATTTGTTCAGCTCTACTAATCACACTTTAATGATGGGTCCAAGTGAAGTGGTCCCTCTATCACATCCACATGCTCCAGCCCTGACACGGCCGCACTCCAAGCGAACGAAACTTCGCACCTCCGGGAAACAATACCTATCCTTCTATCTTGAATAGGTCACAACGTCTCTTACAACACAAGATCCTCACCATCGTGCCTCACTTCGAGAATCTACCAGATAACTCCTTTGAGCAAAAACCCACCAAATACAAATACAATACTCGCATAAACTTCAAAAAAAACGTAAGGCCTTGATCAATAACAAAATTTCCCAGTTATCCTAATAGTCCGAGCTTCCGCACCTGCCGATTGGGCAGTTACAATCCGACGTCATCAATGGCCACAACAGCTCTATCAATGGGTCTCCGACTAAAACAAGATACCAGCTGTAATCAGAGAGGGACTAGAGAAGTTGTGTTACAGACGTACACCAGCCAGGCCTTCTACTTGCATACGTCGCATTTTGCTCCAGGATCATATAGAGCCAAGAACGATACGCCAACAATCATTCGTCCACAAAAAGCATTAATCTGACTCTCATCTTCTCACTATCCAATATTTCCTGCAACATACTCTCATCAGTTCACAATCCACATCCGACACTATAAGGGGTTCAGATCCTCCGTCTCAGTCACCATCCGATAGGCTTTTGTAAATTCTCGACCTTGCAAATCACATGAAACAATCCCTACACAACAGCATATCTGGAGCTAGAAGCGCTCGATGTTGTCGATCACTACAGTTGTTGCTCTGGTCAACCGCGTTTTCATGGAAGTCAACTCTACAACAACCCAAAATGGTATCCTTTCCAACATTAATTTCCAATCGTATATTCTCTAGGACAATACTCCCTTCTACTTCAGACAAACTCTGCAAGCGTTTACACATGTCGTTTGAACATTCGATTCATCTGGAATTCCAGCGACAATTATATCCGGACCTTCTGTAAAAAGTATTGACTCAAAACATAGGAGTGAATAACACTGCCATCAACAATGCACATTCCTGCAACACCGGCATAAACAGCACCAATAAAGCAGGCAAATTGTTATCGTCCCCCATCAAGACTCATAAAAATAATAGACTTCTTCTTAACACAACGTTCGTCTTTCGCGTCTTTTGTCCATCTTCTTTATCTGTCATCCCTTTCACTCTGAGCTTCGTCCAAAAACATCTTTCACAACATTGTTCGTTCAGAAACTACCATTCTCACACAAATCCAGCCAGTTCCGTCCGACCCTTTAATCAAGGAGAACTTTGACTGAACATCAACGTTGACATGCTGTAGGTAAGCATTTATTTGGATTTCTAGGACTCTTGCAGGGCAGAAAGCCTTTCCAACCTTCCCTTGCTACCAGATATGTCCAGAGTGATCCAGACCCAAACTCCCTTGATTGGTAACGCGCATTGGTCAGAAACAGTCCTTATCTAGTAATTCAAAAGGCGATCGCTCCCTCGCAATCGAAACACCTATTACCGCCACTGTATCAACCTCAGAAGCACCAGGTAGGTTCCAATGAATAGTTGTCTGCGTAATGATCTGTCACTTGTATCTCACGACTCCCCGAATTGCCCTACTTTGATGGTTCCGCAAGTTCTTCTTCGCTAAATTACGCCACCTACGCACTAATGGCTCTATGATCCATCCCGTGAAGTAAACAAGACACATCCTGCTAACCTGAGATTTTATAGCGAAATAGTAGATTAGTCATCGTGTATAATGCTCTAATGATTCTTCAAACTCAACTATTTTGCTCAACAATCTGTGTGAAGTCCGGCGTAACTCTCACGACAAGGAGAGGGTTCCATCAACTTTCGCTTCTATCCCTCCCAGACATGTTCCATAATGAATCAAATCTATTCTCCCCTTTTTTTTTTTTTCTTCCTTTATTCAGTCGGTCTCTTTGTTTAGTTGAAACTGAATAGTTTTATCTTTTGCCATAAAACGATGTAAGGCAGAATTAATATCATTTGGCTTACTTGTCCATATTCCTCGTGGTGACTGCCGCTCCGCCGTTCTGTTCAATCATTTAAGAACCCTGATAACGTTTCCGAATGTTACCCCTTATCTGTCTCTTTGTGCCATTATTCATCGAAATCCTGGAGACAGTCTCCGCGTCTTCCTTTGTATTTCCTAGTTTTGTTTATCTACTCCAATATCAGATATGCCTGATCATTCGGCCTTGTTCCTTCCCGCAACCTATCAATCTGGTCCAGCTCCAATCCCGCTCCAGGTCCCATCCAGCTCCAGGTCCAATCCAGCTCTAGGTCCAATCCAGCTCCAGGTCCAATCCAGCTCCAGGTCCAATCCAGCTCCAGGTCCAATCCAGCTCCAGGTCCAGTCCAGCTCCAGGTCCAATCCAGCTTCAATGCAGGCCCAGTCCAATACAGGCCCAGTCCAATACCAATCCAGGTCCAGTCCAATCCAGGTCCAGTCCAATCCCGGTCCAGTCCAATCCCGGTCCAGTCCAATCCCGGTCCAGTCCAATCCAGGTCCAGTCCAATCTCAATACCAATCCAGGTCCAGTCCAATCTCAATACCAATCCAGGTCCAGTCCAATCTCAATACCAATCCAGGTCCAGTCCAATCTCAATACCAATCCAGGTCCAGTCCAATCTCAATACCAATCCAGGTCCAGTCCAATCTCAATACCAATCCAGGTCCAGTCCAATCTCAATACCAATCCAGGTCCAGTCCAATCTCAATACCAATCCAGGTCCAGTCCAATCTCAATACCAATCCAGGTCCAGTCCAATCTCAATACCAATCCAGGTCCAGTCCAATCTCAATACCAATCCAGGTCCAGTCCAATACTAATCCAGCCCCAGTGCAATCCAGTCCAGCCCCAATTCAAGGCAGTGCAGTCCAGTCCAGCCCCAATTCAAGGCAGCGCAGTCTAGTCCAGCCCCAATTCAAGGTAGCGCAGTCCAGTCCAGCCCCAATTCAAGGTAGCGCAGTCCAGTCCAGCCCCAATTCAAGGTAGCGCAGTCCAGTCCAGCCCCAATTCAAGGTAGCGCAGTCCAGTCCAGCCCCAATTCAAGGCAGCGCAGTCCAGTCCAGTATCAATCCAGCATCAACCTAGTCAGTACCAATCCAATTGAGCATCAACCTAGTCAGTACCAATCCAATTCAGCATCAACCTAGTCAGTACCAATCCAATTCAGCATCAACCTAGTCAGTACCAATCCAATTCAGCATCAACCTAGTCAGTACCAATCCAATTCAGCATCAACCTAGTCAGTACCAATCCAATTCAGCATCAACCTAGTCAGTACCAATCCAATTCAGCGTCAACCTAGTCAGTACCAATCCAATTCAGCGTCAACCTAGTCAGTACCAATCCAATTCAGCATCAACCTAGTCAGTACCAATCCAATTCAGCATCAACCTAGTCAGTACCAATCCAATTCAGCATCAACCTAGTCAGTACTAATCCAAGTCCAGCATCAATCAAGTCCAGCATCAACCCAAGTCCAGCATCAACCCAAGTCCAGCATCAACCCAAGTCCAGCATCAACCCAAGTCCAGCATCAACCCAAGTCCAGCATCAACCCAAGTCCAGCATCAACCCAAGTCCAGCATCAACCCAAGTCCAGCATCAACCCAAGTCCAGCATCAACCCAAGTCCAGCATCAACCCAAGTCCAGCATCAACCCAAGTCCAGCATCAACCCAAGTCCAGCATCAACCCAAGTCCAGCATCAACCCAAGTCCAGCATCAACCCAAGTCCAGCATCAACCCAAGTCCAGCATCAACCCAAGTCCAGCATCAACCCAAGTCCAGCATCAACCCAAGTCAAGTCCTGCATCAACCTAGCCCTGCATCAACCTAGCCCTGCATCAACCTAGCCCTGCATCGACCTAGCCCTGCATCGACCTAGTCCTGCATCAACCTAGTCCTGCATCAACCTAGTCCTGCATCAACCTAGTCCATCCAAGTCCCAGCCATGGTCACTCGACTCTTTACCTCGAGCCTTCCCGCAACCATGACATATCAATCCAATCCAGTCCAGCCATAGTTACTCGACTCTTTACCTCGAGCCTTCCCGCAACCATGACATATCAATCCAATCCAATCCAGCCATAGTTACTCGACTCTTTACCTCGAGCCTTCCCGCAACCATGACATATCAATCCAATCCAATCCAGTCCAATCCAATCCAATCCAATCCAGCCATAGTTACTCGACTCTGTACCACGAGCCGTCCGCAACCATGATATATCAATCCAATCCAGTCCAGTCCAGTCCAGCCATAGTTACTCGATGTTACGTGAAAAAGAGAAAAAAAGAGACTTTAATGTAACGGAATTCAACTAAGTAGTATTCAAACCAGAGTGTGGGGAAATGAAAATAAAATAGAGAAAAAAAAAAAAAATGGATCCTCTCATACATAATGAGCGTCCATTTGAAACTCATTTTTTTTGTAAGCTGAGCTCAGTATCATCCATAATGAATACTTTAAAAAAGATGTAATATCAGTGACTTACGGTTTTCTGTGGGCGCAGTACAAGAAAAAGTGGTACCTTTTTCCGTCGATCCCGCTTCTGAACTATTGGGTTCAGTTCAGAAACACAATGAAAATTCCTTGGTTCACAATAACAGTTTATTCATTTTCCAAAAACAGTATAACCATCCTCCAAAATCAGTACAATTATCCTCCAAAACTCAGTCACAATTACTCTCAACTCTGTTCACTTTGAAATCACGTCGACTACTGTATTCAAACGACAGCTTACACGCCTTTTATACTTTCTTGAGAAATAAATCAGATGGCGCCACTAGTATTTCCGTTCGCATAAAATAAAATTAAAAGAATCTAACAACACTCTTATAAAATGATTCATCACAACCGGAAGTCCTTCCTTTAAATCGACGTAATACCCGCTTCTACAAACAATTAAATGGAATTAGAGAAAAGTCACCTAACAAATCGTAGAACCAATACTAACAACCTCCTAAACTGCACAATAATAAAGAACTTGTGAGCACGTTTTAAACACGAAAACATGAGATGTAAACAAACTTTCTATCCCATATAAACAAAATGTTTTGAAAGGATATTTCGAACATAACTCCACATATGAACAAAATAAAGGCATCGAAACAAAAGCAAATCCCGTGCAACCCAACTCAGTTCCACACGACGTAATTTACCATGCCAACGTTATCCCAAAAGAAGATATGAAAGCCACATTTATTTTCCTCGTTCTACCTTACTATAAATTAAATTAATATTTGTAATAGCTGGATTCATACATTGTTGAGGGTGAAAAGGTGTTTAGACACCTTTCGTAAACTGAATTTGCTTTAATAATAACTCCATATTATTTCAGTGAAGTGTAAAGGTCAGGTAGCCCGTTGGCTCGTCAGCCTACATGGTAATAATAAAAAAACTATACAAGGACATTCAGAATCATCGTCCCTCAGAGACTCCAGAATCTAACAATTACCTATCAAGTTGATCCATTTTAGTCTTATCTGAAATGCAGTAAAACAATCTCATGTAAAAATAATGTTTAAAATTTCCTAATTTTTATTTTCCTGGCTAGTAATCCCTCTTTTATCTGCCTCTTATTTATCTCATAAATCAGGTAGTATTCATGATAAACACAAAATCTCAGGAATATTGAAAAACGTACGATGTGAGCTAAAAGAATTTCTTAATAACTAAACTTAGGCACACTAAGCACGAACCCTGAGCACTACTAATACAGTTAATACACAAACTAAGTTCGTTCATCAGTCGGTCCTAATAGCCACTTTCCAAGGTTACCCAGTAAAATCCTCTGAGATACGTTAAACAGAAAGTTCTTTCGTCTAGGGAGAAGTTGAATCGCCTTACTTAGACACATTCGTCATTGGAGAGTTCCACGTTCTTAAGGAATGTTGAGTAGTTATAATTGTGTTTATGTTTGCGTATTATTTTTGTTGTATTTGTAATGTGTTGTAAAGGACTTGGCACCTACTGCATATTACAAGTTTCGAATGTAAACTTTTATAGCATAAACATTCATTGCTTAGATTATATCGTATCTAAAATACTTCAATGCAATCTAAAGTCTCCAAATTTCGTACTTACGAAGTTAGAAATAAAAATACTCATGCATCCTCTATTCCTACTGTCGTCTGTTTTTCTTTACTTTTGATATTATTTTTCTAATGTAGGTACTTTTGTTATATGTCTTATGTGATTTAATGACTAGTAAACAAAAAAACAAATTAATAAATCTTCCTATAGGCTCTTAAAGTCCCGATTTTCTTGGACGAAAAAGAAAAAATATAATAATGAGGACCATTGTATGATTGTGTCTATCAGTAAATGTTATTGAAAGATGTAATTGGATCTTACAAGCAAACATGAACAAAAGGGGATGTCAAAGTTTTTTCATTTTATTTCCCCTTTGTTCTTAGACATCATTTAACCTTTTCTGTGAAAAACACATGCGACGTTCCATGTCGATATTTTAACATAGTTTTTGTAACAAGCAAAGGATAAAATAAAAGTTGTATTTTCCTGTATAAAAGAAATTTCAGAAGCACAAAAAGTTTATAATAATTTTATAAACAACTTTGTGATACTGATACCAATTTATTGTAAGAACTAAACTCGTTCTTAAAAAGCCATTTCATAAAATGGATACAACCACATTTTTTAAAGCGTTCTAAATCCAAAATTAGAATAACAATAGATCAGCGACTACGAACTTCTGGTCTGTACAAGTATTTATAGAGGTCGTGTAATCACCTAATTACATAGTTTGTCTCTTAAGTCTAGCCATTAATATTCATGGTTATAAAGCAACTACATAATGAAAGCCGTTAATATACTTGACTACGATGTTTTTATATTACTTATTCCATACTGTGCACATGCAATTAAAAGCAAAACAACATTTTATGTTAATGTCAAAACTCGACTTTACCTCGTTGGGTTCTCGCGTTGGAAACGAGCCAGCTAAGCTATTGAAGCGAGAACTTTCTTACAGAAATAACAATATAATTAATGCAAGAATCTTCAGTAATTAATATTCGCCTGTTCGCTAAGTAAATATTCGGTTAGCTGCGAAAATGTTTTTGCACAGGAAGGAAATGTTTAAATGCGCGCTTGGCTTAGCGAGTAAATTTGAAAAAGTTTATAAAGTACGAGTAATTAAGCTTCTTCAAACGGGAAGTGTTCTGCAGTAGGATTTAGGTGGCGAACTCACTGCGCCTCTGGCATCGCCGAGGTCCTAAATAATTTTTAGTTTTGTCTTGAACTGCAGTCATTTACCATTCGGATGAAAATTCTTGTTGAACTAGGCTGTGACCTTATGGATGTTTTAACTTGTCTTACGCCAATGTATAAAAAATCTTCGTATTGGTACTCACTTAGCACAAGGTGAGGCTTAAAATAATTTACATTTTCTTGCAATAATCAAAAGAGTTATCAAGGTCCTTCATTGACATCAAAAAAATTCTGTAAAGTATGATATAACCCAGAATTAAACCAACTATTTAAATGAATATTAATAGTGTAGGAACCTACTTATTTTCACCAAGGTGATTAGGAAATGAGCGAACAAAAACCACAGTACAAAATTAACTCGTAAATCGTCCCCAACAAAACGTAATCAAGATACAAAATGGTAGCTAATTTCAACGTTAACTTTGGTAAGAAGGCCAAACTATAAGCGTGTTTGAAAACAATTAAATCCACATTAATTTTGTAGCAGAAAATAACTAATTCTCGACAGTCAGTTTATGATGGAATTAGTAAATTTGTGGCATGACCTCGGCCTTTTGTACCTAATAATATAAAGGTAGTCATGTAAATAGTTTCATAGTAAAATCGATATTAAAATAATAACTGCTTATTAATCACTTCTTTTTGTTTCAAAACAATGGACTTGAACTTTGATTTAGATGATCCAAGTATGTAAGGTTCAATGGACTATTATTCGCTCAGACATGCCTCAAACAAGGATGGATTTTTTTAGGTCCCAAGTACCTACTATTTAATTATATAAAATAAAACAGGTAACGTTAATTAATAAATAAGTTCACCGCGTTCTCGTGCTGTTACTAATGTTTAAAAACATGACACTAAGATAATGAAGGATTGAATAACATAAAGTATCAAAAATAACAATATTATAGTATCACAGCGATCAAAAATTATATGCGAATTACGATGAGCTTCGGAACCGAAGGGATTGTATAAAATTATGACAGTTTCAAGGTTACACATAAGTACAGGAATATGCAAAACATGATTTATTAGGTAGATATAATAAATATGGCGAAATGTTCGAAGGAAATTTGAAGGTTACAGAGGTAACGACAAAGGCACTATGAATAACATAACAAAGTATGGCTTTCACTTATGAGATAGGAAAGTTTACCAATTTTATGAAAATAACATAATTAGACGAAGTAAGAAAATGTGATTTAAATATTTATTACATACGTAATATTTCTCATAAAAGCTTGTCTTGAGCACAAAACAAAATAAGAAAGAATAATTGCAAATTTTATCCATACAAAATATTTACACGGGCCGTTTTTTAAAGTGACGTGTATGAGGAAATTCTCGTAATTTTCTTGATTTATACCGTTTCATGTTCGCTTAACGAAACGTCAAAATACTAAATTAAATCACGTACGTTACGAATGCAATCTACTCAATTATTACGAAATGTGTAATTTACATTTCCTTTTACAGACGAAACTTTGTATGTAAACAAGCTACCTTGCTTCTAATTAATTTAAATAACGCTCATTACAATAATTTTCTCTAAGCATGATGAAAAGTTCAGCCATTAAAATATATCACGGTACTCACTAAAATGATGATGATTCCATAACAGTTAATTCTGAAATCGAGGAAGTTGATTAAACAGTATCTACCCTGAAAATTGTATCAGTTGAAGTAAGGACATTAAAAGAATTACCAGCCCCTTTACAAAACTGATTCACTTTTCCACCTTCTTTCATAAATTGCGGTCGCCATAATACCAAATACAACCGCTTTAAGCACAGTTTACTTAAATATAAGCAGCGACGATTGGATATACCTGTGTGCACCATTATACCTTCCCGTTCAAATCCTAATCGCAGACAAACTCCCTAATTAACATAAATACGTAACATATAAAATATTAATTAAAAGGGTTGATTACAAAATTTAGCGTGCATGTATCGCGTTGCCTGTAACTAAATCTCCATACGTTAAGCAACTTAAGCGAGGATATAATAGGATGCGACATCAAACGGGCCGCATGTGCGAGGGTCGGAAATTACGTGGAAACGTATTCAGTGTACGAAACAAAAAGCATTTGTTCTTGAAAAACACACCATGATACAAATAAGAAGAGAGTTTGCGTCGTACGCGCCGTGACATGCCGCCGACTTCATTTACTTTGTCGTAGCGAGTGATGTTATAAAAGAGATGGTTGACATTTCTTATTTATAAGCCCGCTCGTGTGTTTCACGTTTTAGGTTACCTTAAAAGCATACACGATATTTAATACATCTGTGACAAAGAATCGAATAAAAATGTACCTAAGTGACAAATTCACAGCAGCTACTTTAATTTTCATAATACCTATTTAGTGCATTTTTACATGATTTACCTCTTGAATTGATGGATTGTACAATTGATAACTCTGGCAGGTAGCTGTATGTTGACGTTATTCAGTTTCTTAGTCTCACTTTCGTGGATAAACACTCAATGGTAAACACAAACTAGTACGTCGCGGCGTACCACCGATTTGCCCGTGTCTCATTAATACAGTCGAAAATGATATTTTCATATTTATTTATTTATTTTATATAATACTAATATAATACTTCAATCGACTGAAGCTAAATTAGCGATCCAAAAGTATCTATCTCTAGCATTCGTATTTAGCAGTTCTTAACTAGTAAACTACGAAGGCTACAAAACCCTTATTAAACAGTAGCTACTTATGTACGTACAAAACAGAAAGTAAAAATCAGTACCTATTAATTAAAAACGAAAGTAACTGAATTGGAGTAAGCGAATGTTTCATAGCTGTTCAACGTCAGATAGACCTGATGACGTCACTGACAGTTTGACAGCTGACGGATCGCGCCTAGCAATTTGATACGCGGCCCCCACTTTGTTACTCGGGCAGAGTAATTCCAGTGACAAAGCAGTATCAGACCGTCATTACCTGAACGCGAGGGCGTCACAGGATAACCAGGGACCACCCACAGAGCAAGGAGGGTTAAAATTAAACCATTACAATATTATGGCGTCTTGCGTGTACTGTGAAAGCGCGGTGATGCATGATTAATCTGTTCAAACAATGGTGTTCATTACTCGCGGGGATTCTCTTATTTCTATTGACGAATGCCAGACGCTTTCGGAGCGAACTGCCGAGTTATTGTCTGTTTTATAAATGTAGTCTGCGTTTTCCATTGTTGAAGAGAACATTCTAAGAATACAAAGCATTTTATTAAACTTTGTGCATTCAATAAATGTAATAAAGAGATTTTAAGAAATTTATCAAACAAAAATTATAAGACTGCTTCAAAACAAGGAGTTAGATAGACATCACTCTAAATTTTCTTCAGTATATTCGTGTTACTACTAACTATCCTTCGTAAAATCAAAATATATTCCAATAGACTGTTAAAACACAAAAATCTTCGAAGATTTAAAATAATTACATTAAATCATTTGGATAGCAGTGCAGTTGGCGAGCATCCGAGTCACGTAGTTTGCTCGCGTGACGGAGAGCTCTCTAGTTAAACCGGCAGATGCGATAACAGCTCAACTTGTGCTAACTGCGCTCGCTCTGAGACTCACAAACGTCTTGAGATGACCCTTCAGATTTGGCTTGCAATTTCAGATAACATAAAATTTCACATTTGTCTGAATGTTGAGTTCAACAGTTTTACGATAAAGTATTTTCGCTCGGTTGTTATTTTTCAAGAGAGAATTTTGAACTTGGTGCTTGAAATAGTTGAAAACACTAAGTTCATTAGTATGACGTGTTAAAAAGTGCTCGAAATAGGACAACCTCCAGGATTCGCTTTACTTAATATTTTATTGAATTATTTGATTTATTCCAGGACTAACGCTAGGTTAAAAAAAATCATTCAAGTCTCAAGAACCAACGCCAAATACTAGCCTCGGGTGATGGACCTTTCACATCGAAGTTAAGAGTAAGATCTTAATAAGAATTTCCAATAGTTTCCAACACTTTTGTTCATTGGTAATGCTTGACAGCTTTAGATTTATACCTATTTATTATTTTCTTTAATTTAATTTTGATTATGATAAATCTTGTTTTGTAATAGAAGCCCGAGAGATAGTGACTATTGCTATACCCCAACTCGGAAATGTAGACCTGGCTACCTCAAATATCTGCTCAAAATTTGCCACTATCTCTTGGGCCACTGAACGGTTACTTATTCAAATTCCAAGTTCTTTGTTATGTCAAAAGATCAAAGAACTATTAAATTAAATGATTTTTCTTAAAGTACCTACTTGAAATTACCAAAGTCTGGAAAGTTTGTGATTCGAGATTTATTTTCATTTTATTTTCGATTTAATCACCTTGAGATATTAGGTATATTGTTTGTCCGATTTTTCTAAAAGAGTACTACAATATTTAATAAATAAAGTTAATCACGTCAGTTGTGTTAGTAGTTCCATAAAATTATCTACTATAGCAAAGTAAGGGGTGGTGCAACCGTAAAGAATGCCGTAATGCGTAACGCGTCGTGCCGCCCCGCATAATACATATAGTAGTAGTATATAGTAGGTATAGCTCTACAACTACTAGGTTCATGAATTGTCATTACAGAAAACAATTCAGACTGGTAGTTTTGAGATGTCATCAAGGCCATCATAGCCATAGCCTAAACATCATTACTTTACAGAAAAATAAATACAAAAAAAAAAAATATTTCAAAGAACAGGGCTTTCTATAAAGATTTAAAAAAATATTTCTATACAATAATCTGAAAATGCATTTTTGTGAAAGGTGCAGTATACCGACCTATAAATAAACAAATATGGCCGTTATTGGATCTAAAACAAGTAAAGATTATTTCTAAGAACATGATAAAATGAACGTTTCAGTGAAAACTGTATATTTCTTCCGGTCAGCGATGTAGTGAGATGAAAAGCGACAGGGATTAGGTTACGTGCTCAAAAGAGCATGAGTTCGAAGTGTTTTAGGCGGGAATATAGCACTTGATACGAAAAATAATGGCTTCCGTAAAAAAATATTTTGTAAATCACATAGTTAGTTATTGTTATTTACAAGAAATGTAGTACAGTGTAGTATTCATCGATACTTCGGTATCTAATTTATAAAATTCTCGTGTCACAGTTTTCGTTGCCATACTCCTCCGAAACGGCTTGACCGATTTTGATGAAAATTTTTGTGCTTATCCGGTATCTATGAGAATCGGCCAACATCTATTTTTCATCCCCCTAAATGTCAGGGGTAGTGCACCCCTAAATTTTTTTTACGAAGTTGCTCGGGGCAGCTAGTCTAGGTATAAAATATCCATTTCAAGTATCTCAGTAACCAGGCGAAACGACTAAGAATATCTAAATTACATTTGCTTACCTATATAACTAAATATCTTGGATTTCGCACGAAAAACAAAGAAACCAAAAAAATAATTATCAAAAACAACACGACGTAACCGAAGAAAAACAAGTGTTGTAATAAAAAGAAACCACAATTTCCTTTCGTATAATTATTACGTAAATAGTTGGAGGCAGTAATCCTGGGTCGTTGCGATAGTAACGAACCCCAACCGGACGGCCTCTGATTAGCCCGGGCCAGGACATTACTGTCGATATTTGTACAATTATTGTCCCTTATTCTTCCAATAAGGAAATAAATTACATTATCCTTTTTTGTCGCTCAGATGATTACGTTAAGTTTTATAACACTTTTTGCTCGTTGTGTTGAAATAGGTATCATGGATCATTTCTTCGAAGGAGAATAAATACAAAATCGCATTGGGTAGGTACGTAGGCTATAAAAAATCTACTCTATTGACAACAAAACTTCTAATAAGGTTTTATTCCTTAACTAAATTCAATCAATTAATTCACTATCTTGTATTAAATTCGCCTACTGGTCCTTCGAGCCAGATTTGCACAAGCTACTTAATATTTATTTCTCAATTTCAAATTGACAGCACAAGTCAATTATTTTATGACCATTTTTCATATTTGTGGCGCCGTAACCTCGATATTACAATTTTTTTTAAGGTAGCTCGTACAGTTCTGAGCGTGATTGTATTTAAAGAGACTTTTCTAAGGGAGGCCTGGTAATAACAAGAAGTTTAAAGTGATAGGTTTTGTACAAAACAACATTGTAAGGTCGTTTTCTCAGTAACTTGTCGTGTCCGAACGCTATGTGTCTGACTTTGAACTGAAATAAAAAATTCAATACTTTCAATAGGCAGTTAAAAAAATTAAATTCAACTCTTGATAACATGATAGTTTAGACTGTTTAGAATACGGCTTGTAAGTTTAAATAGTTTTGCAGCTATTCATGATCAAATTTTGTCCGGGGACTTTTTCTCCATTTTCTGTTCTCGCAAACTAATGAATTTTATAATAAAACTATTATGTTTATGATACCCCGTTCCAGTGCACAATATAGTTACAGTATCTAGTTAAACGTTTGTAAAGAAAGAAGTGCTATAATCCTGACCGTTTTCCTACCATATACATCCAGACATCAAAATTCGGATTTTGTAACCGGTATGTTATCTATGTCCTGGCGCATTTTTTTTAGTTTGTGTATGGAAATATTTAACAATTCATACGTACAAATGTGACATTTAGTATCTATTTATGATCCCTTTACTAGTATATTAAACAACCGACCCATTTAAATGTTATTCAATATTTTCCCACGTTTTCTCATTAACCTGTCTCTCTTTCTCCTGTTAAAATGCACAGGTTAAAGAGATCTTTGCCAGGTTAAAGTTATTTCCTCTTAATTATAGAAAAAAAACATTGTTACTAAGGGAATAAAGATATAATTAGGCTTCAATATCTAGAACAAAAACTAAAATTTGCATTAATAATACTAAAAAGATAGCCAAAGCTATGGAACTAATCATACCCACTTAAACTTTTAAGGTAATGTTTGACCTACTTCTGCTTTAACTTCTAAGAAGAAATGTAGAAAAACAATAAATTTATAATATGTATAAGATAACTAGAAGGAGAATCAACAAAATCCAGTTATCTAAATGAAGAGTGTCTTTAATACTCTGTGGCTATAGCTTGATATTTTGAGTTACTTTAGTCCTGATGACAATAGTTTTCTTGTCCTTTATTATGTACTTATTGTTATCAAAGATTATAGTAGTACCCAAATGAATTTGTATGTATTCCTCATACATTGTGTACAAAATTAGCCCTGTCTGAAATGGACTACCTCTGAAACTCCAGTGTTAGTATAATGCTGAAAGCAAAGCAGGAAAAGAATTTCAGTCGTATTATGTCTGAAATAGGGTGATAATACCCTACTGAACACTGACGTACACCCATTAGGCTTCTGAGCCATGACTTGAAGCTATGTTTTCTAGCGTCCTAAGAATCGTCTCACATTCACGGTTGACGATATCTAGTTCTATCAAGCTGGTTTCTAAAAAGACTATAATATCGTAGATAAAACTCATACGCTGCAATATATCATACAGTAGATCGAGGACTTGCCACTTTATATAGTTTTGAAAACTACGAAAAGGTCTTGATTAGGTCGAAGGTTGGGCTGTATTGCAGTACCTTCAACAGTGCTAAACTAATAAGGCAAAGTGTCTGTACGAAAAAGCCACCATGTCAGTCTAATTTCAGAGTTAGACCCAAAACCAATCCGCGTAAAGCGTGAGATAAGGTAATGTTACATCAAAATAAACAGCGAATTTAAATTTCAATATTGATTTGCGGATGTTGTTGTCTTTTTAGTGAACTTGTGCTTTAAGTTCTCTACAATGGCCAGGCATAATCTCTCTCTCTCTCAGTACTCAATGATATCAACAAAATTTCATTATTATCAACAAATTACATCAAAAAAAGTCCGAAAATAAAACTTTTTTAAAAAAGTGCAAAATAAATCAATCGACGCCACAAATTTGAAAAGAACCCTTATATCAATTAATACAGAAAATAATCACATTGTCTGTATTTCCCTTTCAAAAATAGAAGCAGAACGTTCAGTTGAATCCATAGTATATTTATTTTGCTGATTGAATGTAATTAACATAACAATTTGCTTTTGTTTCAATTTCATTTGGTGAGATTTTCTTAACGATGTTTTATTAGGAATCATTTATCATTACTTTTAAGTAAAATTAAAATCTGTTTTAATATTTATGCAATTGTTTTCTAGGTGGTACTCGCCGGACTAGTGTTGAATAGAAATCGTAGTGTTATTGTTTGCGTTTGTGTTGAAGGCCCTTAGTGTTTCCTGGCATTGCAAAGGTACACTAAGGATCTACATGTATGACAGTAACAAGCTTTGATGTTATCGTATTATAATAGAAATCCAGAGACTATCTTACACGGGTAACGCAAATCCACAGAATGTACCTCAACACCAATTGTCATGGTATTAGGTAAGCATTTACAGAGACCTATATTTATCTAATTATTTACATCAGTGTATCGTTGATAATAAATGTTATTGCTACACACTATAGTGTTTTATGTTGTATTTTATTTTATTTATTCTAAATGTTTTTTAATCAAATGATTACCTATGTATTGAATTCATAAAAATAAATTATTATCTATTTATTCGATTAACAGTTGTTAAAACAATGTATAAATTAATGCTAATTTTGCTCTGAATCGTACAATTGAATAAGTAAACAAACGAAAAAGTTTTCGGCACTTTGTCTATGTACCTACTACAGAAATTCGGAATGAGTTTAACATCACTGTATCAAAAAAATGACAATTAGTAATTAATCTGTTTCATAACGCTCGGCTATCTCAACCAGAAGCAAATTAGTTGTACGACAACAAACGGTGCCGATGTATCGTGACAAAACGTTACTAAAGCAACTTACCACGTTCGTTCAACACCCTTATCTCTAAACAGTTAACATTTAAATTCATTTAACAAACAACGTCTTTATTATTATCGCTTAATCACGTCGAATTTTATAAGGTAGAGAAAGGTGCATTGTAATTGAGTAGGCACTATTCTTCTTGAAAATAAAATTAAGACGTAAATGAACAACAGACACTATTGAATATAATTTATCACCAAAACTTATGGATATATTATTATATTTAAACTTAGACTTTAAGTCTTCTACATACATTATTGACACTAGGGCATGATAAAATATTATCTTAGATATTTAACACGACTGTGATTTTTCGCAAACGACACAAACATAATGTGTCCCAATACACTCGTTGGAAAACGATCCACATAACCATTCTAGATAAATATACTCGCAGGAATATAGAACCAAAATTCAAGTCTAGACTTTAGTTAGCCAGAATTAGTAGACCAAAACCTATTTTAGGTTTTATTTAAGTACCATCTTAATAATGTAATGCGTACCTCACTCTCACGTAATCTGTATTGTATGATTTTGTTTTACTTTAACTACATTTAATAAGACACCAAAAGTAGAACTGAACACACACTTTTGTACAAATTTGTTATGTTAAAATTAAATGTTCATTTGATAATTTCCGCGACCGTTAAATGATGAAGCACTCTGTGTAGTGACCGGAACCCAAGTACGTCAAGTGGGTGTTCCTCAATTAAAAGCTGAATCTCGCACATATTCTGAACGTTGGTGCTTTTGACGACTGTATAAAGATGTGTTTATAGTGTATATACAGGGTGTCCCTACTAAAAGGGAAGGTAAGGGGAAATTATGCGACATGAACGGGAAGTACCTTAAATATTAGAGATAGGATGTTTTGCTGAAACGAAACATATTTTTTTTTTGATGTTTATTAATCTTTAGTAAAATAGAAAATAATACGACACGAATTATTAAAAAAATATATATCATTTCGAACACTAACTTTGAAAAATGGCGGGCCTCGAATCTTTTTTTTTTTTTTTTTTTTTTGGACGGGAGGAAATCGCCGGACTTCCACTCGCCCCGCGAGTGGGGTATGTGGGTGTCGAACCGCACCAAAACCTCCCGCCTCTCACGCTCGACATCCGATGTGGTAGGGGTGACAGGACGCGTTCGCGATTGTCGCTTACGTATCGCCCCGTCACCCCCGGACGTCGAACCGGCAGCCGTCGGTGAGAACGACCACCGGCTCACTCGGTGGACGGGCCCATTAGGGCCCGCCAAGATGGGGCCGTGTGGTGTAGGGTCTCCCTCGGCCCAGGCCGGCCCAAGGCCAGCCCGGGTCGGGGAGCACGGCTTGCCATCCCCCGTACAGATGGCACGGAGGGTGCGCGCTGAAGCCTAGCGCGGCACCCCTCGGGTCCGATGTTGGTGGACCCGGTAGTCTTAGGGGGCCAGGTCCCGGGACAACTCCCGAGGTCGGCCCCCCGCTCGACGTCGGCGGCGACGGGGTTGGTCGGGGAGGGAAGAGCTCTCCCTCTCCCGCCCCGCCGCCTCCTTCTGCGAGATGGTGGACTCGCAGAAGTCGAGCATAGCTTTCCAGGACTCGTCGTCGTCGAGCATCGATGCCACGACGCCCGGCAACGACAAGTCCTGCCCTACTTGTGCGACCAGGACACGGCGCTGCTCCTCCCATGCGGGGCAGACAGCGAGCGTATGCTCTGCCGTGTCCAGGTCGCTTGTGCAATGATGGCACCTCGTCGTCGGCTCGACCTGTATCCGGTGCAGGTACTTCCCGAAGCAACCATGCCCGGTCAGCACCTGCACCAGACGAAAGGTGAGGTGTCCCTCGCCGCGACTCACCCAGTCCTTGAGGACAGGGCGAATCGCCTCGACGGTCCTTAGGCCCCAGTCGGGGTTGGCCAAGCGCCTTGACCAGGCCTCCAACACGGACCGCCGAGATTGGGCCTTCCGGTCCCGAACCGCAGCTCTGAGGGGACGCACAACGCCCCGAGCGCGGAGGTCGCAACGCCAACGGTAATCGTCGGCGAGCGCCTCCGCCTCCAGCTCCCAGGGCGGCGTCCCCGCCAGTGCACACGCCGCCTCAAAGGAGACGGTGCGGTATCCGCGGATGGCCCTGATAGCTACGACGCGCTGTGGCCGGCGCAGGCGCCGGACAACGGTTGTTGTCCGGTTTCCTGGTCCGGCCCAAACGGGCGCGCCGTACAGGGCCATCGAACGCACCACCCCCGCGTAGAGGCGGCGCACGGCACTGTTTGGTCCCCCGAGATTCGGAAGCAGCCGGCTCAGAGCGCCGGCCGTCCTCATCAGTCGGGGGACGAGCTCCATAAAGTGGGCCCGGAAGGTCCAACGGCTGTCCAGTATGAGGCCGAGGTACTTCAATCGCACCCCGACCTCTATTGGGACGCCTCCAACCACGATTTGGGCCCCTGCAGGTGGCGTCACCCCAGCCCTGTGGAACCACAGGGCCTGGGATTTATTGAGCGCCACCGCGAGGCCCAATCTCCTAATACGACCGACGACGAGGGCCACCCCCGCTGTGGCGAGATGGGTAGCCTCTCTGAAGTCTTGACCCCGGGCCATGACGAGCGTGTCGTCAGCGTAACAAATCACGCTCAGGCCCGGGGTCAGGGCGCCTCTCAGCACCCAGTCGTACCCGACATTCCAAAGGAGAGGTCCGAGGACCGACCCCTGAGGAACCCCGCATACGACCGGAAACCGGTAAACGGTCCCATCGTGCCCGGTGCATACTACCGACCTGGCCTCCAAGTAGGAGCCGACCAGCCGGCGGAGGTAGGGGGGAACTCCATGCCTCTCGAGTGCCCCCCCTATCACGGACCAGGGCAAGGTGTTGAATGCATTGGCGATGTCAAGCGACACCGCCAAGGCCACCCCGGGCCTCGAATCTTGCTGAAAATTAAATCTGTGATAGTTTTATTTCGTTGTATAGTTCTTAAACTTTTTTTACACATTGCTAGAAACATTATTTAAATACTGTGTAATTGATAAAAATTAAAAATCGGGAGTGTTCATTCGTACTTTGTGCTAGCCCTGATCGGGGTTTAAAGCGCACCAGAGGTTAATACTAGCGACGGGAAAGAATGCCGAGCGCGTAACGCGTCGCGCCGTCCCTCCAAACCTCGTGCTGGGTTCTGGCCTCAGCCGGGGTTCGGACGCTGAGTGTGAGCGGTTGGAGGTTTTAGTGCGGTTCAACTCCCACATAACCCGCCCGAGGCGCGGGCGGGGATCCGGTGATTTCCTCCAACTGAAAAAAAAAAAAAAAAAAGAGGTTAATACTGCATTCACAGATTTTTCGTAATTTGTTTAGTTTGTCTGAAAATCGAGCTAACAAAATCGGCAAAAATAAACACCCTGTATTTTTATGACACCAATTGAAAGAACAGTTAATTACATCACGTAATAATAACTTATAGTTAAGTCTCAACTCTCATTTTTAATAAAAATCTAGTAATGATTTTATAAACTTTTGTTCCTATTAAATATTATGTTAAATCATGCATTATTATGATGGTTAAAACTAAACAAATTAACAGAGAAGAGAATAACTATTGCAACCCCGAGAAGAAAAATGTAATGTAATAACTAGAATTTGTCTAGTTCATTCTTTCAGAGCGAGAATCGTAACGCCTGAATAAGAATGAATTGCGCAGAAGCCAGCGTATTTTTACAAAGCTTGATTTCGGGACAAGTGCAGTTCATTTCATCCTAGACTGCATTTTCTCTTTTTACTTTGTTCATTTGTGTACGAAATAGAAAATTATGATTTAAAGTTTTATTTTCAACTTCTGTTTATTGTTAACGTCATATTTATCTAATCTTTAAAGTGTGTCGAATAAAGTTTACTTTCTTTCTTTCTTTTCTTTATATCCTTTAATCGCTATACAAATTATACATATTTATCTAATAATTATCAATGACACACTTAGTATTGTCATTTTTTGACTGGAAATAGGAAAAACAACTAATAACAAACTTTAGACAACAATGATAAATGACTTCTTGAGTCAAGTTCCTCTACTTTTACATTATAACGTAGTAAATTTAAAAAAACATAAAGTTGAATTTCAAATAACATTTTAAAGTATGGCCATTAATTCGAAAAACGAATTTTACAATTTCTATTTGATGAAAGTCAGCGCAGTTCAACAGAGCTCTTAATTCTGTCGAGTGTGCAATTCGCAATAAAATAATAAAATTTCTGGGCACTAGCGACTTCATTTTATTAGTATTTTCACTATACGTTTAACTTTTAAGTAGGTATTTAGTTTAATTATTTTAATTCAGTTAATCTATTGTGGTGCATAATAGATTTGTCGAAGACGTCATGGAAGCTATGCGTGGAAGTATGTTTTAGAAAAAATATACCTACAGTACTTTTTGCCATTCCCATTTAGTGGGAATAACAACGAAATCCAGGTCGAACTACAACCACGAAAGACAGATAAAGTAATGAACGAGAGGAATTGGAGCATCCATCACGACTAGCGCAGAGCAGCGCCGACATGTACTAGTAATTGATAACCAGACTGCACTCTGGGGTGCTACTAGCTGCCATGACCATAAATACATCACCAACTAATGAGGACCTAACTGTAAAATAGTAAGTATTTTGTTATAATGTTATTATTCATTTAATTCAACCAATTACCAAATACCTATCTATGTGTGAATCGTTTGTGCGAAAGAATTGTTTTTTAAATGATATGATGTGCATAAGAATCATGCGTGTAGCGATTACAGCCATAAAATGTTAATGAAAATACCCTTTTCTAATTGTATACTTCGTTTTAAAAATCTTAACAGCAAATAATGTCCTAGCAGAAATCATCAATCAAAATAGCTTTAAATGGATTTCATTTGCAACTTGATATCGATTAGACTAGAATCAGCTTCAACTATCACATAAATGACGAAACAACAATGTCGAATGGAATAGAATTGATCCAATAAAGCTCTTCAACCATCCCCATCGTACATTTACTCTCGAATTTCACATGCAAAACCCGACAGCAGTATCGGGAAATTAGTGGTATCGAACCAACACGGGAACATAATGCCGTCTGTGTGATTTAGACACAGTGCGGGCCGCACGAGACTTGAATTCAAATAGACACAAGCTCAATACAAATATGGCGAGTTTGAACAATATCCTCATATTTCAGAAGAGGCGCCGACTTGAATATTCACGGACGGCTCTAACGCAGTTACGTAACTGGGCTAGCCAATTCGACTTGATTTTCTGAGCTGAAAAAGAATGTTAGGGCTGCAAATTGGCTGAACGATGCATGAATAATTGCTTCATAATCATATTACCAATACTGATGCAATCTTTTACAATATTTATATTGATGTGCCTTTTGTTGATAGCCATGTGTATTTTCGACTATCGCAAACAAGTTTATCTCAAAGCCCAGAAATTTCTCAATGCACACTACTTGCAGGTTTATTCGAGATAAGTCAACTAGAGAAAAAAAATTCTGATTTAAATTGAGAATATTATGATCGATAAATAAAATTATATTATAAAAGGAAAACTATCGAAATCCAGTCTCAAAACTACTACTGAAAAACAACCTACGCAAAGCCTACAATACTAGTTATATAATTGAATATTGACGACATCATGATCGTCATGAGACGTTGTAAAAATGCATTGTTATATGCGCATGGCTTAGGAAGAATTTTTATCGCGTGTCTGGTTTAATTTTAGTCGACAATTTTTCATTAAAAACGTGCCGGATAAGCCACACGCCATCATTACAAATGCCTCTAAATTGAATTAAAATTAGAAGTTAATTACATTTCACACCTGTCTGTATCAATATTAATATAAGCGTCTTAGATGTGAAATATTTTTTTATCATTAGTTAACTTTGTTATGTTGTAGAGAAGCAATGTATTGGTATCGCTGGCTATCTGAAAGACAATGCCATAATAAGACCTACTTGATCGGTTATGTTGAACACACAACTTTATAGTATCATTATCTTACATGCTTAAAGAGTAGAAAATAATTATATATTTTTACACTCTATTAAGTTTAGTGTAGTCAACTTATTGGTAAATATTTAATGAGTTATCAACACATACGTCAGTGTTTTCTCTTTGGAATTTAACAACTTTTGCTCCGTAAACATCGAACATAGAAGTTCAGTCAAAGTCGGACGGGTGGAAATTTGAACTTTGAAAATAACTTGCCACGAAGCGGTCAGGTGGAACTTGTGGCACATAATCACGTCTCTGAAATTCTGTATAGTGGTTAGCTTTGAGAGAAATTTCGAAACCATAGAGGATGTAACTCACACGAAATATGTTTTATTAACGAACTACTGCAATATATTTACATTTATTTTTACGAGTACTTTAGTGAAACCAATATTTTTTTACCTTTAAGTGCTAGTTGTACTTAATGTGCCTCTTCAAAAGGCAAACGGCTGCAATAAAATAACAACTTTTTTATCAAAGCTCTTAAATTTTCTTTTGGATCTATAAAGTCTGAGAGATTTAGACACATTCCTAATAGATGTTGCGTCTGCAAATAAATTTCTTTCTACAAAATGGATCACTTTTCTCCTTTTGAAGTAGCAATTTATTAAGATTTAAAGTCTTATATTCACCCTCTTACAGATATTATTTTTATTTTATTTACTATTTTTGTTAGTTAAGTATAGTTCATTTCGTTTATTTCGCTCTGATTTTTGCTCAGTATTTATCAGATATTTATTTCAAAAAACATAACCATTAAAATATTACACTTTGGAATTTTAGACATTGCAAAAGTGACTTACGACCATTCAGTTAGTCCAAGTTGTACCTACCATTGACTACTAGTTAATAATACTCATTTTAAAAAAGTATTTTATTTTAATAATGAAAAATAAGTATTTTGAAACTATACTATTGAATTAAAGTGTAAATGAAACATTATAATGGACGTGTTAATATTATGTGATTTATTCGAAAAGTAAGTAGATCCGAGACTTCGGAGGGATAGTCCCGTATTTAGCATAAATCCACTCCTTTCAAATCAAACCTTTTGACGGAGACGCGGACGAATGAAAACGTTATTTTTTCACTCACAAAAGGATACGAATACACAGCTGACCCGTTAAAAGGGTAGCTTTTCACATTGATAAATAGTAATCGGTTTTTTGTAGAAAATGTTAAATACCTATGGCAGAAGTTGTCTGTTATATTCTCTTTAATTCTAATGCCTACACAAGTACAAATACTAAAACAAAAATACCACAATCGTCTTCGTTAATCGTCAATCGTTTGTTGTCTTTATTGTAATAAAATATTGTATTACTGAGGCATTTCATTAACTTAATATCGTTCAAAACAATGATTGATAGACATTGGTAAACAGTATAGGACTGGATTATTTCGTGAATCTTAGGAGTGACCAATGTGTAACAGTAAACATTATACATATTGATAATAGTGATGATTGCAATTAGTAGAATTTAATATAAGTATAAATACTTATCAGGCTAGTAATTATAATATGTTCATAATATATGATGAACATAAAGTATTATTATGTCTGTTATAATAGGCGTGCCTCCTAATGTTGTGATACTATCATTTTAATATTATGTCTTTTAAATTACAATATTAAATTTGAGTCTCTCCGACGTAAATTAAAGCTAAAACAACTTACCGTAAAGTTTGGAAATGGCTTATCCACTCGAAATTAATTCAACAATAATGTAAAGTAAATAAATCAAATACTAAAAGTTAAATTAATTTAATCAAAAACTTTTACTAGATTTGTTAATTAAAACCGCCCACCTTAAATAATATTATTCTAACCGTTACACGTGGATAATAATATCAACAAAATATTTGTTAGAGAAATTAACTGATCCTAATCTCCTCTTGTAGACGTGAATAATTGAAGCCCTCGACCAATCTGAAAGATACTCGAGTTCCAAAACTGTTTTAAAACATGCAAAAGCCCAATTTAACATGACCTCTGCGGTGCCTGTGAGTTACAGAAGGGCCAGGTCACGTTTAAATGGTGTAACGTAACTTGTACAGAACTAGTCGACTAAAGTTTAGACAGCTGATAGACCTTAACTTGTCTGATCGATCCTGTAAAGGTACCTAACGGCGGATTTACATAGTCCAAATGTCGGAGTTCCGTTTTAATTACTATAATGACTGTAATCATCTAGTCGAACTGGCTTTGAGTGAGAGGAGTCAAGATAGTCTTGTAATTTTAACTGAATGTAAATTAATAGTTGTGTTTCGACTAAGTAAGTGAAACGTTAATATTCAAATTGTTCTCGGAATTAAGCCTTTAAATTTGGCGTGAATTGTTGTAAAATATGTGTTTGGCTTTTTGTTGATTTAAGTTGTTTTGGATTACCATACCGCAACAATAATCTTTAGTTTCGAAAGCTATTCATAACACATTTTAATATTAAGAGTGGACAGTACGTTTTAGAGGTAGACGTAGGTAAAGTGCGAAGATAAGTTCGCTCCTCGTACAATAATGTGCTGGATATAAACTTCACTTACCTTATTATTATTGCTATCTTCAACTGCATCGCTGAATGATGGAGAAGGTGGCGCAATTAACGAAACTTATTATTCTAATAAGTATTTAGACTAACTAAAAGTTCGGAATGTCCGATCGAGACTAAGATCAAGATCAGGTTTTTTTTTGTTTTATGAGTAATTTCGTCTTGTTTTTTAACACAATTTTAGGGTGTCTCTAGTCTAGAAGGTCGCGACGACAACTATTTTCAGCCAGTATAAGTCAGTATTGCGGTACACGGAAGGGTGGAAGACTATCAAGATCGTACTCATTTCGTGGTTTCTTTTATTGTATTAGGTAGTGGTACTACTGTCGATTTTTCGTACCTACTAGGCACTGTAAGTCGAACGAGGACCGAGTTATGCGGGAGAACGATGAATAATATTATGTAGTAAAATGATAGAAGAAATACAAAAACAATGCAGCATATAATTAAATCTACATCATACTACAGAAAAACCTTTAATAAGAATTATTTCCTTAAAACTTTCAGCTTAGCGAGATTCCGCCTCAGCGCGCCAAACAAATTCTGAGCTTACCGAACGCTCGAGTTCTCATGCAATTTAACTTTTTACTGAACGAAAGCGCCTGCAACTCCGTCTTTGTCCTGGTTTATTCGATTAAGCACCGGAATCATATAGTTAGTTGTGTAGTACATTGAGTAATAAGGTTCAAATTTTAAACGAAAATTTAAACTTATTAATTTCATAGCTGCTTATAGGATTGCCAATATTATGTGTGTTATAGATTTATGTGAAAGGAATTTGGTTTCGTATAAAATGTTAATGATAATTTGAAAAAAAAAGTTTATTTGAAAACTGTACGTATTCTGTCGCGATAGGTAAACTAGATTGAATAAGAAAAGCTGAAATTTACTTACGAAACTTTAACTTTAAAACTTAAAAACTACTTAAAAACTTAAAAACTATTTATGTATGTACCTATTAAATACCAAGTTTGCCTTTTAAATAAGGTACTTTGACATCCTATTACAGGCGTAGGCATGAAAAATATCCTTTTTTGAATTTCCAAATAAAGAGTGTGTTTTTCGTAATTACTACGTCTAACTTAATATGAATTTTATTAACTGCAATTTATTTAAATTACCACAGATTTTCCGATGAATATAGTTTTCCAATTATTTAAAAAATTGGTAATTATAATTTGACTTGATAAGTTGCTCTAAACATCAAACAATTAATAATACCTAAAAGCAAAGGTACCATGAGAAATAAATATTTACTTCGCAATTAATTTCCAATTTCATGCTTTGGAACCATAGCTCAGAAACAACGAAACAGCACTAACACAAATCTAAAGGGAAAATAAAGTATTTTTATTACAAATGGATCCCGAACAACAATCAAAACGTTTCATGAGTAACTCCAATAACAAATCGTGATTACATCGAGGAAAAGTAATAAAAATGTATGCCTCACTTTGTAAAGAACGTTTTCGACAGACCAAAACTCAGTTAAAAGACAAAGACTTGGATTACTGCAGTGAAACTTGTCGGGAACATTTCAATCTGCTTAATTTTACTCTTCGTCTTTTACGGAATGTAATTTGCATAGTCGTGAATCCGAAATCAAGGACTCGGCGCGTAATAATACCCCATAACTCCATGTAATAACATTATAAGGAAACGTGTACTTGGTATACCAATCTCATTACTACATTAACGCCACAACTAGTAAAATATAGGCATCAGATCCAGTTTCAATAAAAAATATTCAGTAACATGATTATGAAATTATCATTTTTAACTGACAATATTAATTTTTTTAAAAGTAAATTACAAATATGGCAAATTATGATGAGCTTGCTTTCTCAGTAAACCTAAGTTAAGACTTTTAATACTCATGTCTCTCATACCAACTGGAAACAATAATTTCGAATTACTTTCATTACAATTCAGGGATTTTTTGGGAGAAATATCTCAATATCAGAATAAAATGAATTGCTAAAGGAATTCTTTTTTAAATGAAATAAGGAAAATAAAGATATATATTCAATAATTTCCTCGAAGATAAACATCAAAATTGCGGAAATGAATTTCGGGAAATGTCACAATTTCCTTCATTCTTATCTATTTTAAATCGACGTACTTAGTTCATTGTAGCAAATTATAATTTCTCAACATATTCTATGAGTATACAAATGAAAATACGGTTTATTATTAACAGTTTTCTATTTAACATTATCTAACACTCGGTAAATTAATGTACAAAACAACTAGATACTGGTTAACGGGGGCGGCGCTACGGGAAAGAGTGCTGAGAGCGTAACGCGTCGCGCCGTCACTCATAACTCGTCCTGGATTCGGGCCTCAGCTGGGGTTCGGACGCTGAGTGTGCGCTGGAGGTTTTAGTGCGGTTCAACTTCCACATACGGTGATTTCCTCCAACTAAATAAAAAAAAAGGTACCGGTTAAAAGATTTAATCTTCGTAGGAAAGATTTTTTAGCAGGGCTTTAAGCGGAACTGAGAAAAGTTATTTATTTACTAAAATAATTTAAAAACAAATGTAACCTATTTATTTTCGTGTACTAACCAACTTTGGGTTTTCATCGAATTTATAATAGTTGGTAAATCTATGAATACCGAAACCCGAAAAACAAACATCACACAAACTACGATTCCACGTTGATGTACTTTCTGCTCTAACTAGAAAATACTTGTCGTTTGTCAAATTCCCCGTCGCGACCTTTTGTTCTTCCGTTTCAAATAACAAAGCCTTGAAACTCGATAGTCGCGCATAACGAATTTAAACTGAACGATGGGAATTTCGAACCGAAAATCCATAAAAGTGAATAACAAAAACCTTTGTGTGGCTATCTCGACACACGAAACATACGCTGCGGACTTTGGAATATGAACAGTCCCTCTCATAATTTATCTAGAGTGAATACTCAGGTTCGATTTTCCGTGTTGGGCCGTAACAAAAGTGAATTTTGTCTAAACATTATTAACTCGATAAATAATGGCGTATTAGAGCTCTTCTTAACAAAGTGTGAAAGCAGTGGAATGAGTGTAATATACGAAAAGATACGTTTTATTGTTGCTCCTTACAACACCATTTACTTAAAAATAATTACCTGAATACAGTCAAATCTAACGTCAACGGTAGCCCGTACTTTATTATTATTATTAAGAGAGCTGAGAGAGAGATTATTCAGGGGGGCGATGGGCACAGGTAGCCCATCAGGTCACTGCGACCCTTACGGATCTATTGTAACCATCCCCCTGTGTTACAAATCTGCGCCAAGACTCAGGTCCAGCATGAACTGGACTATTTTCCTGGGGCAGATGTCCCTAATATCTTCAGGAAACAAAATATAGCCCGTACTTTACTAAAATTACCTAATCACTCTAAACGAGTCTCAACATCGTTTTCCTTGCATTGGTTTTGTTAAATTAATAATACGCTATGTAATAATACTTTACTGGTTTGAATAGCAAGTTACACCGGGTCCTGTGGTTTAAGAAGGTTCCGCCGGTTAAGGGATATCCCAACAACGATAGGGTTTTGTTTCGTATCCTTGTAACTCGAGAGTGGATCCGCCATGCAGCGTTAATTCATATTCAGGTCGCGTCCGACGACCGCTGGAAGCTCACTGAATATTTGCAATTAGATTACCTAAACTCTGTGAGAGAGTGTAGGAGCGACGAGATTTAAATTATCTGACATGCGGCGAACGTTACAGCACTTACTTTGACTGTGAATCTACGGGACAAGAGTAGTTTTCTAGCTTCGTATATGGATTTTAATAGTTTTTTGTAGTGTTTGTAGTAAACATGATATTTTGAATAAATTCATTTACTTTAATTGTGTTGTGCTTTCTAGTCTATGTACCTAACTTGAATTTATGTTGTTAAGTTTAATCTGAATTTCGCGAGGTAAACTAATAATTTCATAGGTGTAACATTAAAGAAATACCTGCATTTAATTTAACGAGAGAAATACCCTAAAACACTATCTAATAAATTATTCAACTTGATCCTAATGACATGAAGTAGTAAATTGTTTGAAACACAACAGAAACAGCTTTTCGCACCTCATTAACGTGTTTAATCCTTATTGAGGTTACTTTGTCTTACACTAAGCTGATTAAAAGGAAGTTTTTCCCAAACCATTGAGAGTCACGTGAACTCACGTGGCTAACCCCACACACACACACAGGTAGGTATCATAATGTAACGCCGCCCACATCAAAGAGATAACATTTACATTACACGAAAAAAAATGTTACGTTATAATAATATTTATTCAGATGATCTGATACTAAAAAAGAATATAATTGTAATGTTTTGTGGGTTTTTCAAAAAAAACAAGCTTGTAAATTTGGATGTTGGTATTTTTCCGATACCTATACCTAGTCACAATACCGAAACTTGTAGTTTTAATTTACCTATTTAAAGCTATGAAAATTAAATATTCCTTCAATTGGATCTGTTATTGTAATTCCAGAAATTCCTTCTTTAATAACATCATAGTTTACCTACTGCTAACTATTTTACGGTTTTAAGATATTTATTTTCCCCAAAGACTACAGAAGAATTTTAGTAGACGGTAATACCGAGAGGTATTTATAATATTTTTGGTTTACGTTTATTTGTATGTAGGTATCACTAACAATAAAGAAGGGAGTTCCATGTGGCAAACGATCTCTTGAACACCAGGCCTCGCCTACGCTAAAGGCTAAAGAAATTTTTTTATTCGACGAACAGGAAACCGGAAAGAGATTTTATCACCATGTTTCGTAACGTTAACATTAGCCCGAGGCATTTCGTGTTGCGGATATTGCTTCCGTGAAAAAATATATGACACAGTGTGTGAACCCTTATCTGAAAAGTTAATAATAATATACTGCCTACGTACTGATTTTTTACTGGTGATGGCGTGTGGTAATCACACACGCACAGGCTTGTTTACTTCGAACAGCGGACGTTATATAAACAACGAAGAGTTGTTCGGATCGTTGATGAACCTAAACTCACAGAACGTTGGAGCCATGTGTGGAGAAAGTTCACTCTGTATTTTAAACAGTCTATTTCATAGACAATACTTTAGGAGAATTCATTGAAGTGTCGTAAGTTAAATATTAGATTTTGGTAACCTGCTATTCGTAACAAAATATTTTTTGCTATACATCACTTCATTTTGGAATGGGCATCTTCAGTATTTCGCGGGCGCTAGGCAATTTTTTTGTTTAAATTAAGCAGGTTTACAAAACTCTTTATAATAGGCAGTGGCGACCCCCTACTATCTTAGAAATACAGATGTGTATGAACTCACATGCAAAAAACTACAAAGTTTGACTAAAAAGTAAAACCGTTTAACCCACGCACGTATATATTTTGAGATGACGTCGGATAAGAAACTACTTACCTTGCTAGGATAAAGGATAACCTATTTTATAGCCATTTCGCATTTCCCTAGTGGGCTCAAATGTGCCTATTTGAATAAATTATCCGTCAATGTATAGAATTTGAATTACCTCAACTTTAAAATCGATAACAATATTAGTGAAATATTTGTAAATCGAATTCACTGATGCACTTTTTAAAAATTATCTAAATTACCTCTTACCTCAACTTCAGAACTTTCTCCAGTAGTCATCTGATCGCCGTACTAGGTCCGTAGTTTATGACTTGAACAAAGTTTTAAATTAAAATGTCTCTATATTTTTTAACGTTCTCTGTATCTATCCTCATTAAAGAATATAACAGTAAAGTTTAAAGTAACCGCTCGTTATGAAATTGTAACGAGACACATTAAACCGACATTAACTGCCTAACGTCCAGAAAATGAAACCTCTAGAATGATTCTATTACAAACTAGTTATTTCCTCGACTTCTTTAACTATTCAAAACTCTTTAGTTGTTGAAATATTAATTTGAAAGATTAAGGCACATAATGAAGTAAAAGACAAAAAACATAAAGTGCCAGTAAATTTATTTGTTATGATTAATTCAATCTCTAGTGATTTTATACCTCGGTATAGCAAATCTCTTGATACACTTTCCTAAACTTACTTTCGCAACTAATGGAGAGAAGTCTCAATAGTAAAAATAAAGATGAGAAAAGCAGAAGAGAAGACAAATCAATACTCCATCCAAACGTCTTTGTTTGTCTGACATACTCATTTTATTGACTACGATAATATGTGGACAGATGTAATTGATAGACATGAATTTAGGAATCAAAACATGATTCAATTATATTCAGTATTAGTATATTCAGTAACCCAGGTAAAGTGTACTTCCATACAGATTTTTGTTTTCGTTGTCGACTCTATGAACAACACGACTAACAGTCATTACTAAACTTAATGGCATGGTTCGCGCTATCTCTAAGCTCAAATTCTAATGACACCAAATACAGTAGGTATCTTTTCTAATTACATCTCGTTATTCAGAGATAACTGTTGCGGTTGAAACTCAATTCGTCGAGAATTAGTTAAAAGTTACGTAATGGGTACTTCTACGCAACATACAGGTATATATTATACCTACTGCGCAAGGATTGCATGACTGTAAAAATTGTATAATGCACGCAACTCGTGTATTCGTTCTCCTTGTTCTTAAAGTGGAACAAAGCGTAAAGGTACTTATTAACTTCATAGATTATATTTAAAGTAAAGGTAAGCACGGGTCATTGTATCACCATAGATTCTGCTCTCTTAGACATGTGTCGAAAACAAATGACTACCTACGATAAAATTGATAAAAGAAATAGTTTAATAACAGGCACAAAATCATACTAGGTACCCTATATTACTGCAACTAGATGAAGATATTACAATCGCTTAAATTTACCTTTAAAAACTTGAGTATCTTAACGCAAATTATAATCAAATAAGCTATTCCAAAACGATACAGTGTTTAAGTGAAAATGTTTAAGGCGTAACTTATAATAGTAATTTGCATCAGTCTAGTGATAGTTAATTAAATTTAAAAAGCATGAACAGCAAAATGATAAAGCTTAAAGTTAATAACGTGAAATAATGTTAATACAATCGAAAAACGTTTGTAGAGAAGAGAGTTAATTAACTGAACGATCCAATATGCGGGCAGAGAGCGCCGTTCAACCGTACAATCGTATTGCATGCATAATTTAAAATAATAAATCACAAACTGTGAAATATTTCCAAACAGAACAAAAAAGGACAACCATTTGAACAACGCTGCATTTTTGTATTCGTTTGAACTATTTTCAGTCGCAACTAAAAGGAAATTAGTAACAGATGCAGTTCTTATTACGAGAACTTTTCTTTTTGTTATTTATTACTCTGCGGTTCCTCACAATTTCCATTTCTTAGAATCGTTTTTTTTTTACATGTCAAACTAATAAAGTAATGTACCTGCCTGTACCAGGTATAGTGGTTCTGTTTTCATTGTGAATTTTTCCTTATGTAATACGTATGTTATTGTACCTTAATATCATACACCATAATATCCTCGATTATACTAAAAGCTGAGATTATAGTCAACCAGTACCCTCCAGAGAAACGCCTACTTCATTAACGAGACAGGACCAAAAATAATATTTGTCCCGTCGCCTCCCTCTGCTGGTAAATAGGACAATCGTACCTACTCAGCCAACAGTATTTACTAGCCTAACAAGGATAAGCGAAGTCGGCAAATCCCCGTAGATTGATGTCCTTATCCGGATTTACTTTTGCTACATAAAACCAGAAATACATTAATAAATCATCACTCCGTTTCTATGATTATTTACGTGGCGACATGTAAGCGTAATGTAGGAATGGATTCTATTTATGTTCTTGAATAACAAAATCAAAAAAAAGGTTATATGGTCACTCAATTTACTTTCAGCAGTTTAGTGCTCCCAAACAGTTTTGCTTGTTTAGAAATAAAAATATATAGAAGTGATAATCAACAAAGTAGAACAGAAATACCTATAACTAGACATAATTAATCTGCTGTGATATTTAAAAAATCTGTGGTATTTTATCATAATTTTTAAACAAAAAAATCGGTTTGTTAAAAACTGAAATAATGAACGGAAATCAATAATCATAATTAAACTCGTATACCAGTATCTCAAATGTGGAAGTCTAATATTTGTACCAATTAAAGCGCAAGGAAAACCCCTTCTTCAAATTATATTAATATGCGAACATGTATGAGATCTGTACTGTGTTATCTTTTATAGGCTGCATAAACACAACCCTCCCGAATTGGGGAGGTGGGACTAATTTAAACCGTTACGCACCGCCATGATAAAACGGTCCTATTATCAACTCAAAGGGTTTGTGTGCGAAAAAGATATTGTACCGGCGAGACGAACTTTACATCCGCAACTTTTAATTATTCAATTTTATAGAGATACTTAAATCGGAGATTTTAAGAATCTCAGATGGCAATTTGGCAGTCTCTTCAAAATAAATTATAAGCAGGATACTAAATATGCTGGGTTTCTCGACTATAGAATGCAATAATCTAGAAGTCAAAAATTACCAATTGACACTATCGCATTTCTGAGCCGAAAACCTATCAACTAATAAATTGATTTATAAATATCTCACATACTTGGTGCTAAATTATAATTGAACAACTCTACGCTGCACAGGAAAACAGCTATCCGTTTTGTATGTTTTCTGAAAAAAGTTGTTGTTGTGTTGAGCTAAATTTATGTTACATATTATACCTAACTCTTGAATCACCATCCATCACAATCTTTCTTACATAAAATTACTAAAAAGTGATTTGATTTAAAAATGCAAAAATTAAAAAACATTTGGCAAAATGTAGGTACCTAATACGGAAATTCCATAATGAAACCCAGAATTAATCAAATAGGTGTTTCACAAAAACTTAGCTTCTGAAACGAGAACTTCACTAATAATACTTAGCTTCAACGTAAATATTTTGAATATTAGTGTAAGAAAGTCATAATACAAGTAAGGTAATATCTGCTGTAAGTTATAACGCTCATAAGCAGCCAGCATTACCTACAAAATAAATATTAAAGTACTAGTAAAACTTTTACGTAGATACCTATTTTATTCTACATTCTCTTTTACATTATGTAAGTAACTATCTAAAGTTTGCACGATAAGTCAGACAATTTTCTTGGAAACAGTTCAATTTAAACACAAACCGAATAATCTAATCCAAATATTTATTATCTAGAATTTCTAGTACTCAAGCAAAGTTCGCCGTTCGATTTTATTATACCTATCAATAATGAAGAAAATACATTCCTATCTACTAGCTACAACATTTGCATATTAAAAGTGAACTCATCGTATATATAAGAAATACGAATATTTCGTTACGAGTCGAGGTTTCGCGTTTCTTAATGGGATTGCGCTGTTAAATTGTTACTGAGGCAATCGCGGTCTTCGTTCAGAAAGGTCGTCTCATTTTAAAGGCGAAATTCTCGGTGTTATAAACACAGGATCTTCATAGACTCGTATCCAATTCTGTTTCATTGCCAATAACATGCCAATACCGATGCAGGAGCGGCCGGTTAACAATAAAAAGGAGTGAAAAAATGAAATTGAACAGTCGTAAAAGTGGAAATCGATTTCGAAAAGCTTTTTGGAAAATTGAATCTGAATCTCTTTTCAGACATTAAATTTTATTGAGTAGAATGCTTACTCCTTATTTCACAATGTAAAACAATAGTGTGTGCTACAAATGTTCCATGTGATTTGGCATTTTTTTACCTATTTGGTACTATTTACTGAACTTACGTTGGTACATGTAAGTAATCAACAACTATAGTATAATTCACAAATAGGCAGCCAACATACAAGTGAATGTTTGAAGTTTACTTTCATCAACTATTGGCACATTTAACGCTGAATACTGAAATGTTTCTGAAATTTAAAACTCTGACTGGAATGACCCCTTGTATTTTATTTTACCTACACGAATTTGTATTAGCAATAGTGCTTAAAATGATCCGCGGTGTCAATACAATTTTAATGTTTAGAGTGTTTCAGCATTCAAGTCCAGTAATTTATGATAAGAATAATCACTTAGATGAACTTCTTGCCTTTTTTTTCCAGTTGGAGGAAATCACCGGGTATGTGGAAGGTGAACCGCACTAAAACCTCCAACCGCTCACACTCAGCGTCCGAACCCCGGCTGAGGCCAGAACCCAGCACGGGATTTGGAGGGACGGCGAGACGCGTTACGCGCTCGGCACTCTTCCCGGCGCGCCGTCCCCGAATTTCTTGGCCTATTTTAACCAAAACGACAAAAACAAACTTCTCTGGCTCTTTTTAGAACCTAGCATGCTTTTCCAGTGGATTAGGTGCTTATTTTGTAATGTTTCGGTCGAATTGACTTTAGCATCAGTCCATTACCTCCTGCGCTCATCGAACTGAGTGGCATTAAAAACTCAAATCGGTTAAGTAAACAATATTATAGAATCTCTCCGCTATTCTGTTTGGAAATCTATTAAGGATTCCTCATTTGAGGTAGTTTTTGAAGCTGAAAATTACTAGGTACTTTTTATTACTTAGCAGTTCATCAAAAAAACTTACAAATTAATACCTTAAATTTCTTTAAACACTCGCAGTTATCTACATCACTTACACTATTACTAAACGGGTTCTTACCACGATTATTTTTAAATGAGCGATCCAGATTTCTAAATCTGAGTTGAAGTTCCAGTGATACCGGCAAGCGAACGAAAAAGAGGGTAGACAGATTTGTCTGCTCTTAAATGACCTACCCGCAGTTACTCAGCCTTCCCGTGATCATGGCGCTTGCAACAGAAATATCGGGATCGCTCATTAAAAAATAATCGTTGTAAAAACCCGTTTAGTAATAGTGTAAATTATTACCTTTTTTACGCAAAAAATATTTCACTAATTATGACTACGATCGATGACAACGATAATATAAATAAGTATTAACTTTTAAATCTAAAAGTTTTAGAGTATTTCCTTCGTGATTCTTAAATTCGCCTGCGCGCGGAGCTGGACAGTAGGTAGGTACTTGGACATTATTTTTCGTTCGTATGTATGACTATTTTGAAAACTTATAAGGAATGTTTAGTAGAATTCGCTAATATTACTATTTAGAAGATGTACTTTCCTTACCCCCTGCATATCAAAATTCCGCCGTATTCTTAATAATACGCTTGTAGTCATGCAAATGAAGATTTTAATTTTACTCACACACAAAGAAGAGCCACAGAGTAGAGCGCACGGGCAGACAGGGGCCGACGGCGGGCCACAAGTGGTCCCAGCACAACCTCCACACAATCGTTACACGATAATATTTTAAGAATTTTTGAATGGGGGAATTTTCTAATAGTGCGGGCTCCCACAATAACAAACTCAAAATGCTCAAAATTTCGCTAGATTTGAAAAATAGAACATCATCTTTATTGTGTAAAGATATCCTCACTAGTCGATTTACACAATATGGCATGGTATAAAATTAATTAAATTATTATTTTCTAGCTCTTTTGCACGCCCTAACTACACACCCAAAATTTAGCGCTAGCTGGCGCTAGCTTTAAGTTACTCCTCCTCCTCCGCTCCTTACTCCTTTCTATCTATACTTTTATATTAATTAGGTTTGTTTGTTTGTTTGTTTGTTTGTTTGTTTGTTTGTCTAGAATAGGCTCCAAAACCACTGTTCCGATTTCAAAAATTCTTTCAGTATTGGAAAGAAAGTTCATTTACCGAAGGCTATAGGATTATATTGTTTCCCTTTGTGACGCAGACGAAGTTGCGCAGGTCAGCTAGTTTTTTATAATAATGAATGGGTATTCTTAGTGTAATCCTTATTAATCTTAGCCATCTGAGACAATATCTTCGACGTTTATCATTTAAAAAAAATCATCAATTATATTGCCGTCACTGTCAATGTCAAATTACAATCAATGTCATTTTTTGGGACCTAATCTGAACAAAACAAAAAATTGTTTAGAGAAATAAGAGGACTTTTCAGATTTTCTCAATAAAAATCACAAATTAGAAAATGGTCCGACGACAGCGAGACCAGAGTACGACAGAAGACGAAATTGTAATTGGTAATTAGTTAATTAGTAAAAAAAACAACAGTTCTATCTTGCCTAATATTGAAATTATTCTGTACTAAAATATTTTATTTCAGATACGCCGCCGTCTAAAAAGCTCAAAAAACACAGACACAAAAAGCATAAGAGAAGAAAACTTGAGGATGAGTTCGATAGTGATACTTCCATCGACGTATCATATGAAGACCAGTTGGATAAACCCTATAAAATAAAACTAAAAGGTGGAAGAGAGCTTCCTGGCACATCTGCTGCAGATTTACTCAAAGCACAAACAATGAAGTCGTCTTCAGATTCAAGGAGGTCTCTACCAGGGTCATCATCCAGTACTCCTCCCAAAGTACCTTCTAAGAAAAAGAAAAAAGGTCGAGATAGTGGAACTTCTAGTGAAGAAGAGAGGTGGTTAGATGCAATTAAATCTGGAAAACTAGAAGAGGTAAATGTTATATCCATTGTAATTAATATTCATAAAATGCAATTATTTTATCTATTTTTATTATTGTCATGTCTTCCTTCTTGATAGATTTTTATAAATTTAGAATAGACAATATTGAAGTAATTTAAAGATTAGGTAATATTTTGATTATTTTCCTATCATTCAAGCATTTGTTATTGCTGGTTTTACCTATGTTTAATGACAAAATATTCCATTAGGTTGATGATGAACTGAAGAAAATAAAACCTAAAGATCCCAAAATGATGACAGCAAGACAGAGAGCCATGTATGAAAGAGGCACAGACAAAGAAACAAGTCCAGGTGGTGAAGTTCTACTTGCATTGCCTTCTGGTTATAAAGAAAAAGTTATGACCGCTGAAGCCATACAGAAAGCTGCACTAAAATCACAAAAACGCAAACAACTTGCTGATGAAAAAAGAGAAAAGGATAAAAAGAAAACAATGGACAGGCTCCTTAAAAAACAGGAATCCAAAAACTTAAAAAATATGCAACGGGGTAAACCTGCTAGAAGACTAGAACCTATGGTTGTTTATAAAAACAATAATAATGAAATCTCTTTGTCTATACCCATTGGATTTGATTTCCCACTGAGTGCAAAGCCTCCAATTGAAGCTCCCAAACCAATCACCTGTGGTGTAGATGGATGCCTTAATTTAAAAAAGTACAATTGTTCAAAAACAGGCATACCGCTGTGTAGTTTAGAATGTTACAAAAAGAATTTAATAAAAATTTAGAATATCCCACACATTTTTTATTAACTAAAGTAGGATTAGTCAAAGAGCAATTTTATTATATTAATGTTGACAGCATAAAATTAGAAACCTCAATAATTGTTTTTAACAGTAGTAATTTGTTACAAAATACAAAATTTGTGAAAACAGAGCAGAGAAGTTCCCTATTCCGTCCCTAAAATAAGGACCTCCTATGAATTTGATACCTATTGTTGTACGTAGAAATGTTGCTCTATTCAATTTAATCCCTCAGTACATAAGCTGCATGCATCGAACATTACTATAAATTTAGGAGGATATAAATAATAAAAAGATCTGAGCTAAACAGTGAGCATATATTTTAAAAGGAGTAAAATGAGTAAGTTTTTAGGGTTACAAAGTTTTCTAGTCTTATACATTTAGTAGCTTATGAAACCAGTTTCATTGCAAATAAACACACTAAGTAACAAATACACATTTACACAGCACAATGGAATATTTTAATACTATAAAGTAGGTAGCCTCTGAATATTATAGACATTTTATGTTAGGTACAAGTTTAAATACAAATAATGTCACAATTGGTTATACTACTTATTATTAAAAGTTAAGTAATTATTTGTGTTACAAATGAATATTGCAATTTTTCAAGATTTTTTTGAATATAATTTGAATTGTAAAATATTGTTATTCTCTCTTCTATAAGCACTTAGATCCCCATTCTTTGTACCTATACCATTTCAAACTACCACAAGCAATACCAAACTACAAAATATAGACAGTGGACTAGACATAACTTCATCTACTTGTCATACATGTCTTTGTTCAAGCTTACACTAAGGTATAAGGAAGGTGGGTGACACACAGACAAGCAATTATGCAAAATTTTTGCTTAACCAACTTTTTCACCAATTATGCTATTACAGGCTAAAAATGTTGCACAATTACTGGCCTGTGAGCCTCCTCTTGAAGAGTCTATAAACAATCTTCATGCTTAAGATAATGCTAGAACATGAATTGTCTACACATTTAAAGTTAAAATGCACAAAGTTACAATACTTTTTTTTCTATATATAAAGAGAATTACATATTTCATTAAATACACTTAGAATGTTTTTTATAGAATTTATAAGAACAATAACATGATTTTTTACTAACATCAATTTGGCAATTACATATTGAGCTAAATACAATTTTCAAGACTACAGTACACAGAATATGCATAAGATTATTAAATGTATAAGTTTACAATCAATGCATTCTACATTGCAGTTCCATCACACACATCTAAACATCACTGCAATATTTACAAGCATTTCATTAAACTTTACACTGATTCACTAGCACACATACAGACATAGTAATAGAAGGAATTGTTCTCAGTGTCACTTGTATTCACTATTCTCGGTTGTCTATACCCACTTTTCACTGTCACAATCTAGAGAGCTCAAGGGAGACCCAGAGACAAGAATAAAGCTCAAAACAGTCTACAGACCGAAGCAGGGCAGCCAACAGAATGGCAGAAAGTAGCCAGCTTCGTATCAAACATTAGTTCGTTTCGAGCTGCGAAGGCGTGCCAAGCCTGACTGTAACCGCTAAGATTGATTATTCTGTTTATTTGATCTGAGTCGGGCAAGGCCAGATCGTTCCTCCTCTTCGTCACTGGTGCAAGACAGACCACCAACAGCTCCACGAGAAGAAGTGGCCTGAATTAAATCTTGATCAGGTCCATTACGACTCTCGTACAGCAAAATTCCTAATGTTTCTTCATAAATCCTGGCTTCAGGAAATTCAACTTTTGTGTGCTTTTTATCAGTAGCATAAACAATTGATGTGCAGCAAACTTCAGCACATTTCTTCCCATGTCCAAAGAATGACCAGCAGCAGATCTCATTAGATCCAATAACATCCTTGATAAACAATACCCTTCCACTGAAACGCAGTGATAGTTTGTCAAACAGTTCAATATTCTTCAGTAAGTTGTCATCAGATGTGCTTGTATAGGAATATTTATTGTTGTGTCTGTTGATTAACAGTTTAACAACAGGCTGAAAGGATATAAATAATATAAGTAAATACACTGTTAAATATTGAAGAGAAGACCAAGAATTTTATTTGTTTTACCTTTGAAGTTGACATAATTAGAAGTTGTTCTTCCTTGTGTGAAGTAATCAAAGGAACTCTGCAGATAGGTTCAGCCTCTCGTTCTTTCTTTGCTAAAGCTTGTAGGCAAGACTCAGTCAACTCTTCAATCAAGAAATATTTGGCTTCCGCTAATAATTCCATGACTTCTTTGTAACTGTCGGGTAATGCTACTGTGCCATCACGAAGGTAGTTTAAAATAGTACCGAAATGCTTTCCACAACGATCAATCAGTATCCATCCTGAAAAAAGTGATTGTAAATACAATTTTTAAAGTAATCCTAAAATTGATTCTAAAATTAAATTTCATGATATTACTTATACACTAAAACTATGAAACCTTATAATTCTACATTAACTAATACATTCAAGATCTACCTTCTGAATCCGTGAGTACCTCCATCCTTCCGCTAAACATAGTCCGCAGCATGTTATCGCTTTTAGTGAGAGTGCCGATGGTTGTATAGAACAGTGTGCCGCCCACATTCAACTTTACATATTGCGATGGGCTGCCTTTTAACAATGTTTTGTGATCCCCCGACATTATTCAAACACTAAGTGATCACTTTAGGAACTCGGAAGCAACAATACAGATTTAATGATACACCCGACAATTCTATTTCCTTTTATTATAATTATTTCTCAATACTACATTTTGTTTAGATTGAAAAGGTTAAGTAGTGACGTGCTTTATTGCCGGACTTGCAGAGCTTTACATAAATGCAATATATTGATTTTTTTATGAAAAATTGAATTGTACACAGAAATTTTATTTTTCGATTTTTTTCAGTTTTTGGTGTCTGTCAGTGTCTGTCATTTTTTGTTGTTGTTAGTGAATAATTTACGGCACCTGCTTAGGCGTTTTAAAGCCTATTGAGAACATTAAATGGAACGGTTGGTAAAATCAAGTAAAATGACAAAATGATTCCACGATCTGTAGTAATTGAAATATTATATGTAACATGTTTTTTTACAGCACAAAAGGCAAAACTTAGCAGAATAATCATTACTAAAGTTTACCGAGATACCACTAAACGCTCGAAATCGTGTAGAACCTAAATTACATTATTATATTTTTTATTTTAATATGAATAAAAAACGAAGAAAGTGGACAGCGCCTTTATTTAGCATAATACTACCGGAAAGTTTCCCAGGTATGATTAAAAGTAATGCATATTAAATACAGAAGTCTTCAATAATTGTGACATAATTTTTAAGTGACTGTTTTTATTCACTTTAATTATATAACGTTAATACACATGACACACAAGTTATTCTTTTTCTTCAAAATGAAATTCTATAAAATAAACATTAAACATTTAGTTTATTATCGCCTTCGTTTCAGGTAAACTAAATGCCGACAACATTCCAGCAATAGAAAATAGAGCTACAATAATTGAAGACCAAAATGATCCGTAGTTGTGTTCCTGCAAAACATAAACACATAAAAATTAATGGGTACATTAATTATATTCGATATTACAAAAAACAACTGTGTCGTAACTGCATTAAAAAAAAACTTACCAGCAAAAGTACGTAAGGGGCTACGGCTGCGGATACCCCAGAAATTAAATTACCCAAAGCCATTCCAGATTGACGCATAGAAGTAGGGTAAATCTCCATATTGAGCAAATTTATGGTGTAGTAAGATATTGTTATACAATATCTGTTAAAAACTCTTATAAACGTCCAAATCCATTCAGCATCAGAAAAGAAATTAAAATCTAAACAGCAAAAATAGAATTTTAGTTAGATCTTATATAAAATATTGCATTACATAATGATGATGTTAACATTAATTTTCAAATTATCACAAGATTTTGTCATAATTCACTTTTCATACCTCTAAATCCAACTACAGCCCATGCAACAGCGGACACGCCAAATGCAATACCACCGGTATAACGACGACCTATGTAATCGACTAACCAAGCTCCTGTAAAGTGTGCTGGTATTTCAGCCAATGATTGGAAAGCAAACTCTAGAAAAGGATTTGCTTGAAAGCTTTCACCCGAACTCAGAAAACTCACAGTGTAACTTAAAGTTACTGATACCCTAAAAAATAATAGTTGACAAAATTGTATCGTGTTTGTTATCAAATTAAATTCATAACTATTACTCGGGAAAAATAATATGGTATGGAAGATTACCATATACAAAGCTGTAAAACAGTGATACATGCTATTTTCTTGTCTGAAAAAAGGGGAACAAATCCAAATTGTTGTATTGTTTTTCTTTCCTCTTGAGTTTCTGAAATAAGTTCTTCGTTTGTAGGACTTTCACAGAAAGTGCAACTATTACTTTTTGCTATTTGTTGTAAAATTTCTTTGCATTCTGTATTTCTCTTCTTTATCCATAACCATTGTGGAGATTCAATCATCTTCCTACAAATATTAATGTATTAATAGAAATATAAATTCTACGCGTCGTAAAGAAGAGCAATCGAAAGACAATAAAAGTAATGTAGTGTGTGTATTCGTAATGTAGTAGATATTAAGTCATATATATTTTTAATTACCACGAAAAAATTAAATAGGGTAACTGAGTTACTGTTGTGACGATCATGAATAACTTCCAATCGGTAATAGCCCAATATAACAAAGGCATAATGCATAATCCAATGCTTGAAGCAATAAATCGTATCTTTGCAATAGTTGATCTTCTTTCTGGTAGCGACATTTCCATTGAAATCAATGTTGTGCATTGTAAAGCAGATGTCGCTGGAAAAGCAGCTATTAAGCATCCAATAGCAAATATTAAATAAGAATGGCTGAATAGTACTGAAATAGCTCTGCCAACTACCAAAAGAAATAAAGATAAAATATATGTCAATCGTCGCCCATACCTACAAAAGAGAAATTTAGTAAATACAATAGGTAATTAAAGTTGGTTAAAGTTGATCTAAAAAGTCATTTAACTTTCAACTTTATATCGTCAAGAATATCATTTAATAATAGAAACAAGATTATTACAATATAACTTTTATCGACGATTAAGATTTTAATCTAAATGTCTCGATTCTTGAGTAACAAATTATATTTAGTAACGAGTTTAAGAAAAGGTTAAAAATACTAAATTATAAAGAAAGCCGGTGATGTATTTTATAATGGTGGTATTGTGACAGTAACTTATAATGTAACAAACCTTTGCTCTTCACCATTGGGCTCAGGTCTCCTTAGTGTAGGAATCATGTATAGTTAACCACACTTATGGATTCACTCCACATGCCTTCGAAGGGTACCCATAGGTTTTAACCTACCAATTCAATTTATAAATCAGATCATAACAGATAATTAATACATACGCATCACCAAGCCAACCAAAGACGAGTGATCCAATTGTTTCCGAAATTTTGTTGTATGAAAGAATATTTATTACATAATATTCTTTTTTGCAAACCCAATTGTTTTCTAAAGTAATCGTACTTTTGTACCACGTTTTATCATATTGGTACTTATTACATTCTGGAAAATGATTATGTCAAGACTTTATATCGTAATATACATTTAATTATACTATAATTATTGAATAGAATATATTAAACTCATCTAGCTAAAAATATTTAGAAAATAAAATGTTGAAAATCTATTGGTACCTGATACCTCTGTATAATTATTACGTCCAATTCGAAGCAGTTTTATTTTGCTTATAAATTCTAAAATATAATCTTTACCATGGTGTTTACTTGATATGGACATTGAAAACCTACTAATTAACGAAGAGCGTAAAATTTTTTTTTTCTTACTTTGCTTACTAAAAACAATAAGAATATAAATAATTCTAATTACCCGTGATGGTTTTGTCATCAAAATACATTAAGCAACTGCTGAATACAGTTTTATTGCCTTCTATGTGATCCCTGCGAAAAACGTTAATTAATAAAATTATTTAAGTGCCAGCAATACTTTCCTACTGCCTACTTTTTTTTACAAAATATTGGAAATATAAGATGGCTAGCTGACCCGGCCAGGCCCACAACACAATAATATCCGTTGTTTAATATACGTTGAATGAAATGTAATAGTTCGATCCATAATCGATCGTTAATCGGTGCGTTGATTCATACAAAATACATTTAATTTTATAAAGAGATTGTATTCACCATCAGGTGGGCCATAGGCTCGTTTATCTATATATAAAAAGAAATCTAGAAAATAAGTAAAAAAATACGAATATTAACTTCCAACCGTCCAACTCCGTTCAAATGATTGAACGAAATATTTACAATTCTGACTAGAAAATGGGATTATTGCTCTAAAATTGACCACCAAATTACCCGTGGGTATTAGTGATTGTGAAGTAATTTACAGATCTCCCGAACTACAATTAAATAATACACTAATTAGTAGTAGAGATGTAACGAATATTCGCATTCGCAAAAAAGTCATGCGAATGTTTTGACAAAAGTTAGGAGGCTGTTGTGTGGATGTTCCATTGATGTGGGGTTCCATTTATCTGGTGGGGGGAGGCAAGTACCCCCTACTTTCCAAGTAGATCTTGAGAAAATATAGGTACCTATTTTGAAGTGTCTATTAATTATAATGACTTTTGGAAGATACAGCTGACTTGTCCGTAAAAAACCTTGAACTTTTTGTTCGAAAGGTCAACATTCGCAACATCCCTAATTAGTAGCAGATGGGTAAAACTAATTCGCGTTCGTTTACATACTACACTGAGGTATGAATCTAAATGTATTAAAATTTCTTATCAGTAACTGTAATCACAATGGCAGCCGGGACAATAAAGTAAAGCATGCGTAGTCTTGCGTCTACCTATTATTGTATTTATTATCAATTTACAAACGCCGTGTAGTGTTAATGACCTTATCTACTTCGTTCATTTTATTTTGTTCCTTTAGTTTAACCCTTCAACTGTTTTATTGTGATTTCGGTATGCTTCGCCTGTAACTATTTAATCTAAGTAAAATGCGAAAAACTTACTGTGGTATCCATTTTTCTTTCCAACTCACCGAACTCACATTTGTCGGAGTTTCTGGAATCTCGCAGTTATGAGGAATGGTAGTAAGAGCCAAAATAATATTATTAAAAGCCATAGACCACAAACAAGCTAGCGTTGCATTATAAATGAAATCATATTTTTTCTGATATTTCTGATTTTTACTAATTTGATAAAGTACACGGTGATATAAAGTTTCAAGCTCCATTGTTCTAACGATAATTTGATAATTACTTTATTATCAATCGCTCTATTAAACTTTAAACAACAGTTCACTAACTCATGTAAAATGATAATGAATATCAGATAGCATTATGAAATTAAACAATGTCCCGAAATTCCAATTCCAAAGATAACAGACAGACAGACTACTTAGCAAAACTAAAATAAAAACAGTTAACTACTGGCGGAAAATTAACCAATAAAACACATCGCCTCTTGAACAAAAAAAAATGTGTCGCTATTTATAGATGTCACATTTATCTTGAATAATCTTGACCCCTCAGTACACTTGATCGGCCTACCCGAGTTGTTTTGGTTTGTAACATTATTTAGAAAACACTACCCGTGTTACACAATTCACTTTATACCTCCTACTCATCTTTTGAGTAATTGAAAAATCGATTCTGAGATATCCTGTGAATGTAATAAAAGAATGTAATGTGCCTTATATATTCGATCAAATATAACAAGAAACGCAGTTCCGAATCGCGTTACGCTATGAATCACATTCGTTACAAAGTTTAATCCGTCAAGCCGGAGATCAAGTGTGATTTCTTTTATTTTGGTGATGTTTAATTCAGGGCAGCAGTCATTTTACGCTTTGATTGTATCTTCTTCTCGAATTAGTTTTGCACACGTAAAACTATTAAAATTAATATTTTTATTCGAAATTGTAAAGCAATAATAGTGTTTACGAACCACAATCTTCTTACGATTTTAATCAATATTATAATAAATATGTAATAAATATTATTTTAAAAATTAGGATATATCCGATATTTTGGATCCGTTTAAAAGCTATGGACATACTCAGTGTTTAATTATTATTAAAAATATTAGTAGCATAAAATATCAGAAATATGTATACAATATTTTAAATATTGAAAATAGTAATTAGTATCTATAAAATTTTATATTTAAATCTAAGCACAAGTTCACGCCGTTATCGTGATCCATTATAAAGTTACATAAGATTAACAATGTTTTATTAGCTTCAGTTACTAGCTGTTTGCGATCGAAGATAAACTTTTAAAATTTAATAATGAACTGACATAAAACTGGATGTCACACCCTAATATTTGTAAATGCATAAAAATAAAGTTTTCTTTGTTTTAATCATTTAATGTACTTTTTTTTTTTTTTTTTTTTTCTGGCATTTAATGTACTTATTTTCAAGTATAAATGACATAATTATAGTTGATTAATTACTTTCAAGTGTATTCTTGACATTCATTTAATGTACTGAAATGAAAAGAGTAGCTAGAAGGATCTGTTACCAAAAGCCATAAATTTCCTATAAAAAAGAAGAACAGTTAAGGTTACCAACTTAATTTTTTTTCTCAAATTTGGGGAATTTTTTCACTTGGATTTATGATTCAAAAAACTAGCAATTTCTTCTTCAAATTACAAACCTTTTTTAAGTTCTTTACTTTAAGTTATCACGACGCTTAATTATAAATTAATTAAATTATAAATTAAATAAAAAACAGAATATTACACATTTTGGAATGGGTGCGAATGTGGTGTGAACCTATGGGACATATTTAACTTTTCAAAACATAATTAGATATTGAACATACCTTTACAAATTTGCAAAAATGTGAATAACATAAAAATAATAATAATATTTGAAATTTCTTTATAATTTTATAAAGTTGGCAACCCTAAAAGGCGGTTGATTGACTCGTCGTTGCTTGCCGCCTGCGCGATTTCTGGATTCGCGCCTAACATTTAAGTATTTATTTATTGTTTAATGTGATTTACATTCCAATATGGGTGCTTATTTATCTGAACCGGTTACTGAAAAAGTGTCCAGCGACGAAGGGAACGATAAACTGGAATGCGGTGCAAGCTCCATGCAAGGATGGCGTGTCAATCAAGAGGTGAGTCTAACTTTGCGTTGTTTCTCTGCATTCTCGAAGAATTTAGCATAAGTCAGACCGTAGCGTGGTATTTAAGTGCTAGTTCAATAAATAACTATGTCATTTTCGTGATTTTGTTTAAGTTAGCCTCCAAAGATTGGTCAGTGCACACAATGCCTAATGTCGCTATGTACTTACGTAGTCTGGACTATGTACATGCACAATAAACTTGCAGTAACACGCCTTTCTAACTCTAACGGCAAGTGTTCAAATGGGTTATTTCATATATCTATGGCTTTGTTATTAGCTACAAGTTCTCCATTCATTTCAATATAGCCCATGTACAATGTAGTACCAATTCTTTCATTGCTAGTAACCTCTTCAGTTAATTAACAAGTGCGTATAAATGTATTTATATTTAATGTGTGTTTGTGAATGTATATGGTGATTTAAACTGATTGAAATTGACATGTTATAACCTATAAATGTTGTAACATATTGTTACTGAAAACCTCAATGTATGTACAATGCTTTTTAATCAAATTCTGTTTAAAAATTAAAACAGGATATTTGAGAAAGAGTTTTAATGTGTTGCTTGGTAGCATCCAATGATGTCTTCTGAATACCAATACAAATCAGTATATCTTGGCTATGACAAAGTATTGAAAATGCATAAAAAATATACCAATGTCTCCATAATAATAAATAAAATAAAATAGCCTTTATTGACCCATTTCTTAGATACAATTATGAATTTAAAATCATTTATAAAATTATTAGAATTGAAGCTAAACTCACTAAACTGAAGCCGCTCAGGCGTAAATGCCGAGTTTAGTCACCATAATTATCTTCAAACCTTAAATACTTTATAATTTGTTAAGGTGAAATTTATTATAATGATTTTCTCTCGAGCTTTGCAAATATCATTTTTAGGTATTGCTTTTGAATTGTTTCACACTACAGATTAGATCATTTAACCACTAAGAAAGCTTTTGTAAGGCAGCATTTTAAACTATTCAGATAAATATTCTTAGCTCTGTAATCCTTATAGCTGATAGCTGATAGTATGAGCTGAACTAGTCTACAGTAAACTGCATCAAGTTACTAGTTCTAAGAGTTTTTTTTCTTTAATGCAATTGTCTACTTGCCAAGCAAAAATATTGCACATAACAAATTATTACAATAAAATTAGGATGTCAAAGTAATCATTATCTTTCATAACATGTTTTTATAAAGACACCATCAACCATAATCAATTTTAATTAAATATCCATTTTCATTTGCAGGATGCACACAACACCATCTTGGATTTCGACATTAACACATCTTTATTTGCTGTTTACGATGGCCACGGAGGTGCAGAGGTCGCCACATACTGCTCACAAAATTTACCAAATTACATAAAAAATACAGAAGCTTACAAAAGTGGAGATCTAACAAAAGCTTTGGAGGATGCATTCCTTGGTTTTGACGCGACTATTGCAACAAAAGAAGTTATGGACATTCTCAAGCAATTGGCAGGTATAAAATATGTTCATTTCACATAAGTTTATTATGATGGATGTAAAAGTTTTATTTAAGTTAAATGATTTTTAGAAATCTTATTAACAGACATATTTTGTACTAATGGTTTACTATTGTAAACCAAAAGTAGTCAAGTCAATAGTTAATAAAAAAATGAATATGTTAAGGTGAAATCAATCCACCAGGATCCAGTGACAATGAGGAAGAGTCTGTCGATGAGAATGTTAGCAACTTGTACCAAGAAGCCCATCTACCTCTACAAGTAAGTTTTTAACAACTTATTATTGTTGTTCATATATTTCAACAATTTAGATATCCAAATAGCAGAAGCTGATGCTAATTCTTGTTTCAAGCTACTTATAATAATTACACAATTAAAAAAAAATTAAGCTCACTTTATTGACATTGATAATGTAAAAGTGATGTCTTTGCATAGTTGTACTTGTTTCATTTAAATTTTATATATCAGGAAGTATTGGCCAAATATGAAAACAAACTGAGTTCACTACATCGAACAAGACTTGGAGACACATCAACTCCTCTGTCCCCCTGCCTACGTGCCAAGAAAAATGCTGACGAACAAGGTACTTGAGATTCAAAACTGTTAAGATAAAATGTAAACAAAAGATACTAGTTTTCTCTGATAAAAACTGTTGACATTCTCGTGAAGTCATTGATATTCAAATATGAAAAACAGTTGATCTTGTGTATTTAAATGAATGATATTATGTAGTAAATACATTGTATCTTCTTTGAACAAGATTTGAGAAGAGTTTGAAGTGTGAGGTTGTATGTGGTGACATTAAACTGGATGGTGAAAATAACCTAGAAGTAATAATAGTAAAAGTTTGTTACTAATGTGTAGGCTTGTCTGTCATTCTACATGCATTGGAAAATTACTGCAATATTCACATTAATTACCAATTAAAATCAAACTCCATGTTTATCCAAAAACAACGTCAAAGCAAAGGCTAATAAAATTTATAATTGTGACAGGTACTTCAAGTGACCCATTAGCATGCTCGTCAGCAGCTGGTTCAAGTTCCGAGCAGCTAAATGCAGAAGCTTCATCAAGCAAGAACGGTGTTATTGCACAAGATGAAGATGTGAAGATGAACACAGATGATGATGCTGGAGGTGTTTCCTCGACAAGCTCCAATGAAAAAGACAAAGAAGTTAATGGAGAGGTAGTTTTTACTTTTTATAGCTTCTACTGAAAATATGATAATTTCTTTAGGAAAAAATTAAAATGTTGAATATTATAGGAATTACAAATAACTTTTTATTATGCCATGTTATTAAGAATAACAAAACATATAAAAATAACATTACAAACCTTTCAATTATTTAGGTAGTAGGTACTACTAGGTACTAGAGACGTTGTGAATGTCAGATTTTTGGACATCCCTAGTAGGTACATTAAGAAAATTTCATGGTTTCGCATTATTTCTAGGTCTCAACAAGTGAACCAGATTCCAATGCAAAAGATCCTATAAGTGTAAGTCCCAAAAAGATAAATTCAGCTGCACCCGACAGTTCTGCTGATAACTGTCACCAACCTGAACAAAGTGAAAATGTTAAAAGTGATGCTGTTGTAAATGGGTCTGAAGTGTGCAATGGAGAAGTAACGGATTCTAAACAAACTGAAGAGGACAATAATATTACTTCATCAAATGGATCTGCAACTCCCGTCAAATCTGGAAAAGCTAAAGGTAAGGTGATAACTTTGTATACCAAGTGACAATGGTACCATGTAATCTAAAATTTGGTTAGGTTAAATTACCAAATTTTTTAATATAATTGATTTTTTGATTATAATTTATAAATAACAGTGTATTACATGATTGCGCATTTTTTTTATTTATTGATCAGAACATGATTGTGCATTTATAAAACATAGTCTAATTTAAAAAAAAACATTGTCATCTAGATAAAACATCGCCTGTCTCAAGTTCCGACAAGGAGATCCCAGAAAGACCAAAGAAGGCGAAGCTTCGCAGAGCAGCAGCTGCTGTGTACGAATCATTGTTATTGGAGGCAGAAGATGATGATGAAAGTGATTCCAATGATGAAACATTTGAAGGTGGAGAAGTCAACTCATCTGATGAAGAAAATGTCAATGGCAATGAAGATTCTTCTAATGAAGGTATTATATTGTTTAATGATGACTAACCTGAGCCAATTTCTCTTACAGCTATTCTTTATTTCAAACAATTACGATGACCTAAGTTGGTCAAACAATTAAAAAATCTAATAATTATTACAGAAGCAGGTGAAGAGGAGGATGATGAGGAAGATTATGACGGGGACTCTAGTGACGATGGAGAAGAGGATCTGAGCATGACTGAGGAGCCTGGGAATGATAGCGGGTGTACAGCTGTTGTGGCATTATTGAAAGGTGAATATTTACATGAGTTCACTTCATTTTGTTAGAATAGGTTTTATAAACATCAAATTTCTTATTTTACTTGCATTGTCGCATAATCGATGTACTTTATTTCAGGTAATGAATTATTCGTGGCGAACGCAGGCGATTCCCGTTGCATACTCTGCAGAGACGGCACAGCTATTGACATGTCGATTGATCACAAACCTGAAGATCAGTTAGAACTCGACAGAATTACAAAAGCAGGTGGAAAAGTGTCAAGTGACGGACGTATTAACGGCGGATTGAACCTTTCACGAGCTATCGGTGATCATTCTTACAAACAAAACAAAGAGCTCGGTCCTAAAGAACAGATGATCACAGCGCTACCTGACGTCAAGACACTACAGATAGATGCAGTCAAAGATCAGTTCATGGTATTGGCTTGTGACGGAATATGGAATTATATGTCTAGTCAAGATGTTTGTAATTTTATCCTGCCAAGATTAGCGGAGGGACGGGAGAAATTGTCTCAAATTTGTGAAGAGGTAAGTAGTTTTGAAATACTAATAAAATAGATCGAGAAGTTTAGTTCAAAGTAATTTCATTACCATATTTTAAACCTTGGCTATAATTTTTATACCTATTTCAGATGTTTGACCACTGCTTAGCGCCCAGCACAATGGGCGACGGTACAGGTTGTGATAATATGACTGCTATTATAGTGCGGTTTAAAGATGGTGCCATCGCTGAAATTGGACAGCACACTACTAGCGAAATATCAAAAAAGCGCTCAGCCGAAGATGAACCCAGTGAAGAAAACAAACAAGAAACGAAAAGACAAAAAACTGACGACTCCCTTTCAAGTTCAGTAGTGACTTCCAGTGTTTAAGGTTAAATGATAGTGTTGCAACTACACAAATAGTATTGTGAAAATAGGGGACTTTGTAATTTATATTTACGGAGTAGGCATTATAAAATGTTAAGCATAATTCACAGTACACCAGGCTGTGACCTGGACAGGAATGGATAAGGAATTTCAAATTCATTTTGTATGAAGCAGTATTACCATGCACGATTTGTCTAGCAGTTCCAACTTTGTCACAACAGGCTATACTGTGAATTGGCTTCTTTCTTTTATAAGGTTCTTTTGTAACACATTATTTTCTAGTATCATTTTTTCCAGTGATGAATCTCCCTCTTACACATTAGCCATTTTTGTTGGCATATAACTTTAACTAATAGGTAAACAGTAGAAATATTTCCGGTTTGTTTATGTATGTAACCATTAGGAAACGTAAAATGTTTCTGGTCTTTACATGTTCAAGCTCAATATAAATCAACATTTCAACTTCTTCAGGGACTTATGGTATTTTATTATTTGGGTCTGTCAAATTTTTATGAAATGAAGGTGCGTTGTATAGGATGGGGTGAGCCATTTCTAGTTTAATGCTAAGAAAAAGACTTGATGTATTCGTGATAATACATGATGTTAAAAGGCTATAGAGTAAGATATTTAAGAAACTGATGATGAAGAGTGATTCAGTGGGGGAGAAAATTTGCCGGCAAATGACATCAGAACTGAATTTTGACTATAGCATTTAGTTTGTAAGTTGTAATTGTAAGTTACAAGTTAACAAACAGTAAGTAGCATATTTATTTTTAAATGCATCAATTGGCTGAAATAAACATTTTTGAAGTCGAATTCATAGTTGAGATAATATGTTAAGGGGATTTTTTTAGTATTTGACATTAATTTGTGGCACCTATTTAGGGCTTTATTTCGATTATTCTAATAATTATCGTTGTGAATCGACATAATGCGTTAATGTTTGTGTTCACAATTAAGGAATGGTAATATTAACATATTCTCGCGAGGGAATGACTCCTATAGAAAGGAATAAATACAATAAATTAATCATGATACATGTTAGTTAATAAGTAGTATTTTTGTAATAATCCTAATCGAAATATAATGAAGGTATCTAAATTAAAATTGACTGATTATGTTTCACTAAATAAAAACCCCAATTCAATAGTAGCTTATTTTTATTTTCCGTGTGTTTTGATGAAAATTACATTTTTACAGACTGAATTGTAGTTTTATTTCAACGTAACTGTGTTAAGTATTCAATGGTTTCCATTTGTGTTGCTTCGAGTATTTGAAGCGCGTCGTATTCGCGATCGATTTGCTCCAGAATCGTGGTCTTGTCGTTTATTTCAGCCTGAAAAATTGCAAATTATAAAAAAAAGTCGACATAACTCGCTGCCACCTGCGTCGTCCGTGACAATGATTTTCCAGGAATTTAAGACTAATGAAACAAAAACTGTTAACAATTTTCCCTAGTTTCAATATTACTACGACCATGTCCTTTACTAATCAGTGTCATACGTGAGTTACGTGACACGTGAAATAAATTGTATTATTCATCTAACAGCTTAAAAGTGAATAATATTCAGAGATAATAAGTAGTAGATAATATTATCTTACCTGCAATTTCAACTGTTCGGATTCTCGATCTTTAGCTATAGATTTCAGTAAATTCATGGCCCCAATAGCAGCCATTTTTTTGTTTTCAACGTTATCGCCAAGTTCTTTGATTACGTCCAAAAATGAACTTATAATTTTTCCAAAGTTTTGGACCTCTGGATATAAAAAGTAAGTAACATATGATTCATTTTTAACCGATTTCCCAAAAAATATCACGTTTTTGTTTTTATCTTTAGACTATGACTTTTTTAACGCCACGTATCGTAGGTAGGCGAGCATACGGCCCGCCCACCTGATGGTAAGAGGCTGCTATTTTTCACTCTATATTTCGACCCGAGATTGAATTTAACGTTAAATGAGTATCGTTATATTAACCCTTATCCAAATTAAATAATTATATTATCAAGAGTATTAATGTAGAAGTAAATTACTTTTTGTTTTATTCCAATCGGACTTTTCGTTTAGAAGTTATCACGAGTAAAAAATGCAATGAATATGTGGGTGCACTTCGGGCAACGCAAATAATAACGCGACGGCATTGCGAGTACTGTTTGAACCCCTTTGTAACGCAGACGAAGTTGCGCAGGCCAGCTAGAGTTATAATATTATTGTTCTAAGATTTACTTACTACTTTCATAATCCTTACAAGTGTCTTTTAAATCTTCAGTTTCTTTTAATATATTCCCCTCGAGGATTCTTATTTTATTGATGTCATCGTAAAAAAGATGAACTTTTTGTAATTCTTCTGCCATAAGAATATTACTGAGAATTATTTTAATATTTTTTATTATATTAAACGTAGTTTAGTTTTAATACTTCAAATAACTAGCTATTATATCCTGATTAGTCTTTGCAAGAATTGTGGCAAGAATTTTTTATTTTTCATCTGCGAATATTATTATTGTTGTGATATAAGTTGCCTTAGTAACCGGAATTTCTCTTGCTATAGGTAACCTAAGTATTTAACTAAAAATTCCATAATTTTATTTTCATTGGGATTTTTACAATGTTTCTTTTGCCGTCTAAATTTAAAAAGTATTATTAGGGTTTCCAACTTCTGAATATGCCGTAAACCTAAGAAAAAATGATGAAAGTGAAAGTCATAAGAGATTTAGATTTTTCAAGAATAGCACTGCAATCTCTGTCCAGTTTTTCTAATTTATACACAATTATTTCAAGAAGAGTTTCTTAAAATATTTTTTTACCTAAAATTTAAAAAACAAAATCGTTTTTTCCAGAAATGAAATGAACACAATCACGCACAACAAAATATTGAAAACTCTTGTCCATTAGGATGTTACATATAGGAGCAGTTAGGCTTTAGAGAGTGATGATCACAATACTAATTTATTTGTTTATTGATTACAAGGAACTAAGTTATGGTAAGTAACAATAGAAACTAGTGCTCTTGTCTTTATTTATCTTTATTCTTACTCGTAGTTATAACAAATTGCTGTATCAGGCTAAGTATTTTTAAATAAATAATAATTGTGGCAAATAATTGTAAAGAGCTGATAACCCTTTAAGACTGTCAAATTTTAATTGTCAAAGTCAGCTGTCAAAAGTACACAAAATTTGATATCTTTATTTTAAAAATAAATAAAAAATAATCTATATTAGTTAATCACATAATCAACTCTGGTTTCTTCCTATAATATTAATAACCATTAATTTAAATATCATTTAGCGAGTTTCTCGTTAGTTTAAGGTATTGTATTAGTAATAATTGGTACTGTAATGGTTTTTCGATATGAGGTTCAATAAAAATTGATTCTGTTATTGTTTTCAGTTTCTGTTGACAAACCTGCATTACTCATTGTTTCAATAATTATTTCAATCAAAAATATTTTCTATTAACTTAGTATTTTAAGTATAATATGTATTAGTGTGAAGTACTATTATAATGGAAGGATTAAGTCAAAACGAGAAAATAATATGGTCTTGTTGGGAAGAGAAATCACCTAGAGATGTCGTAAGAGAAGCAGCAGCTAAAGGCACTCATCTAACACTGGCAGTTAAATATTTGATGGATAAAAACTCTTGGAATGAGGAAAGTGCTCGAGACTGGTTTGTTACAGAGGTAATTGTTTTAAAGTAACATACAATTATGGAAAATGGAATTAGGGATATTTAGTTAACAGTACATTGCAGAAAAAGTGATTACTTGTGTTGTGCAGTAATAACTATTTGAGAAAAAAAAAAGTATTGTTATTAAGTTTCTTCTTCTTTCTTCCATCTTAAATTGTATTGTCAGTATTAAAGAATGAAACTAGAAATGAAAAAATTGTTTACACCTATTTTTACTCACCTTCAGGTAAAAGTATGGACAGTCCAGTTGTTGCTAAGAAAACAAATCTTCAAAGTTTTGCACATATTAAACAAAGTAAAAATAAATCCAGAAGAGCATTTGATGTCTCTCGCCAAAACGTCAAGCTCTATCGAATACAGGGACTTTCTCGTTGAACAAATAGAAAAGATATCAAAAGACATGATACCCGAAAACATTCTGAAATGGTTAGATTTCAAAAGACACTGGAATTTGTTGAGATATTTAGAAAAGTCCTTTGAAAGTGACGGAACATACAAACAGAACAAAGTGTTTGGTGCAGGCAAGGACAGGATATTTGTAAATGAGAGTGAAGTTAAGGCATTGACAATAGAAAACATTGAAAAATACCCTTTGCCGTGGAAGAGTAAGATTGCTACAGTCTTGTTTTTCCAGTCATTTGGTAAGTGCATATTATTAATAACTTGTATTTTGCGATACCTCCCACGTAAGTTGTTGTATCTCCAAAACTGCAAATTTACAGTAGAGCGTTTCAGAGATTCCAAGTGAACCAAAAATTCGCACTTATTGTTACATCTTTTTGAAATTCTTTGAGCTATAATACATTTAAATACGAAATTTCAAAAATATGTAACAATAAATGCAGATTTTGGTTCACTTTGAATCTTTGAAACGCTCTACTGTAAATTTGCAGTTTTGGAGATACAACAATTTACGTGGGATGTATCGATTTGATACAACACTGACTTGTTTTTGTTGTGTACTTTTTTAGTTTTACCAAAGATGCATTAATGGTCTTATAGGTAATTTGAAAATGGTTCTTATAAGTTTGCATCTAGCATAAGGTTCACATTAATATAATAATATGAATGCCTGTTAACTAGTGATACTTATTTCCTGGTTGTTATTACTGCATACATACTGCTACAATTAATTTCATCAGTACATTTCATATATTTTGTTATCAAAGTCTACCCAATTAAACATGTTTGTTGAATGTGCATGATTCTGTCAAATGATTCAATAAATTAGGTTAGCAGATAACTGCTTTACTAAATAATATTGTTCACTTGAAGTAACAAATTTAGATTACTTTATTATGCAAATTCTCCATTACAGAATTTTCATTATTGGATTTTTCAAGTCCTGAAGAAATGTGGAGTCATCTTGTTGAAAAAAATAAAGCAATGATTTTAGTTCGCTGGATAAATATTCAGTTATCAGAAGTGGTGCGAGATAAGAATGCTCGTTATAACTTTTTCAATAATGAGGGTTTTGTACAGAAACTACTAAATGTAGATACAACTGGATTTGATACTAAAGTGTTGGACAATTTAGACGAAGTTTTTCGCAAATGGTCCATCACTCCAGAAATGATATCCAGTGTATCGACTAGTCAATGTTACCCCTACACTAAAATGTGCATTTATGATACACTTTGTTCATATGGCATTGTTAACGACGACGAACGAGATAATTTATATCAAATAATTTCGAGACTCGCTCGTACTCAGAATTTAAAACTAGTAGATGACATATTCACCGAATCTTGTTCTACAATAACGAAACAACATTTTTATGTTCAGTTAGCTAAGTACTGCGTAAAAAATAAATTGTATAAAGTGTTGACTATGTGTGTGGAAGGTCATATTCTAGACACCGATTTGACTGGTGTCGAGCAGGAAGCAAAGGAATGTATTGAATTGTGGTTGTTATTTAAAAGTATCGAACAAACTTCCGACCGTCAGAGTCACGTGCTTCCAGTGTATAAGACTTGTGAGCAAATTGCCAAAGACAACATAGACGATTATATCACTACCAATCCTCATTTAGTTCTAGGAATGATTTTATTAGAGGATTCTACAAGACTATTTGATATATTTTCTAAAGAAGATCATTTACACTTTACCGATTTTATGATACCAAATAAAATTTATAAAGACAAACTTCCCCATCTTCATAGTGTTTACAAAAAGTACTCTGATGTGAATCAGATGTATGATTCCAAAGATGTAAATGTTTATCAGTTATTGTCCGGGTATAGAGGTTTGGATGTTTCAAAAATATTCGAATTTCAATTGATAAACCAAACCACTAACAATCTGGTGACCGAGAAGCCTGATCGACGCAGTCTAGGGAGTTTATTGTCCAATGACGTAGATGTAAAGACAGCGTGCATCAAAGCCCTGTCTCAAAAAGGAACAGAAATGCCAGACTTCGCTAATGAAAAATTAATGAAGAGATTTGGCTATGTTGCAAAATTGAATCATCTTTATTATTTAAAACAATATCGGCCGTGTAACGCGAGCCAAGCCTTTGTAGCTCAACAGTATCAGACGTACAATCGTTTGCAAGATAAAAGCATTAAGAGTGCTTGTTGCGAGGCTCATGCTCTGGCTTTACAGAACTGGATTGACCCAGCACTTACAGCTTGTGCCGTTTCATTCGTCGCTATGATTGGATGTAACCCAACCAGATGCAGAGTTCATGTGTCAGCTGCGAATATGATAAAAGACCATTTGAGGAGAAATGGTGCAGCTGAAGAAAAAATCAACAAAACTGTCAACGAGTATATGAATAAGCTCATTCAGAGTAGTGAAGACGCTATGAAAGATATATTGAGCTACTTGGAAGAAATAACATTTCACATTCTGCAGGAGAAACAGACTATTACTGGAAAAGTGGACATGTCTGTTGTATTGTACGAATCACAGACTATGGTGAAATTCGCCATGTTACATAACTTACCTCTTCCCGAATTGCAGCTTAAGGAGTTCATTAAAAATAATTCTTGGTTCAATTTCCTTTTATTTGGCGACGTCTTCCGTTACCCCTTACAGCAAATGTTGCAGCTATCACAAGAGTTCGAAAAACGGTCATACGCCGAGCATTTAAAGCACATCATGTTGCATAAAAATGGAGACGATACTTCAGACAAGGAATTAAAATCTCCAACGAATGGTCAAAGGCGGTTGTCGAGACTAAATTCTGCTGAAATAGTAAGGGATTTCTCAAAAAAATGAATTAAGTCGTCAATTGTATGGTTTTCTAAATGGCTTGTTTGTTTTAAATAGAGTTACAGACCAAGTGGTCCAATTGATGGGGCTTCTTGCGTGTATTTGGGTCGGGAACTGTGGGAGGTCGCGGCGGCTTGTCACGGCCCGGAAGATCCACCGGCTGCGTTATTGCGGGCAGCTGAATTATGTAGAGAACCACTACTGGTCTTGATTGCTAGTTGTTACGAAGTAAGTCTATACTAAGACGGCTAATATTAGATATTATTGAATAATGAGTCTTCATAAAAAAATCCTGACATGATGGTGTAGCTTTTTCTTTTATAGTTCATTGGCCTGCATGCTACTATTTTATAAGCTCATTTTATGTTAATAGCCTAACGCTGTGGATGTTCTATGGTCGCAATGGATCTTATCCTCGATGGGACCGAACAAGCGTGCCTCGAAAGACATGCAACAGATCATAGGACAACAATGTTCATCCGCTGAACAATTCCAACGAGTCGCTGAATTGTGTTTGTATGAAGGATACATTACAACTTTACACGAATCCATGCTTATCTTTATGCCGGTAAGCAAAGATAGACCAAGTTTTATAGGTTTTTTTTCTGGCTTCATTAATATTAATGTGGTATATTTCGTTTTAGGATAGTCCACTAAAAATTCTGACAGGATTTTTGTATCGATGCATAAGACAGCACCATTTTGATTTGGACTCTAGCAAGTTATTGACAAGTTTCATTTTGCATTGCCAACGAAAATACAGTGTTGAATCTAATAGGCTGTCGTGGCAAATGTCTAAAGAATCACTTCAGCGGGTAGCAGTGTCGCTAGTCAAGATTGCAATAAGCGAAAATTTCGATAGTGCCTACCACCAAAGAGAGTTCTTGAAACTGTTGGCCAAAGCCGAGTTTGGCAAAGACTTTTTAGGTAAAGTTTTGCTTTCTATGTACTTGATATAAAAACTCTATGAAATAAAATCACAGTAAATAATTTATTATTTAATTTTACAGTACCGTCACCAAATTTCGTCACCCTGTACGAAATTCTACAAATATCTATGGAGACATCTGTTGTTATAAACGTTTCTAAAATGTTCGATGACGATTTTAAAGAGCATCTCAGTGCTTCCGTCGACGTTTACATTTCTAATCGTAATTATGACGTCGCTCTTAAAATAGCCAAGTTGTCAGACATTTCTATCAATAAAATATTGATCGCGGAATGGACTGACAAATACGAAGCAATTGTACAAAAACACGAAGGCATGGACGAGAAAGATTTAACACTCTTCATAACAGAGTGTAATGAGGGTTTTAAAAGAGCTGGCGTCACCTTCATAAACGCCATAGATTTTTTGATGGGACACGCTACTAAAATAACCGATCCCATACAAAAATTTTACGCACTCAAAGTCATCATGAATTGGTTCGAAGAAAATCTAGAATACGGTCGTAAACGCGAAGAAATCGAACACATGATGTGGAGAGCCTATTTTAAATGCGATCCCAACAATATTTTCTTGAGTAATTATCAGAACACCTTACATTTCATACTAGCAGGACAGAAAGACAGAAATACGTCCAAGAACGTCGGAGGTATGAACATTGACAAACCTTTTTCGATGACGTTAAATGAGATTGAGGTCGAATCAGATGTGGGGAACATTGAAAACATGGTTTTATTGGAAGAACCAGAAGCCATTGATAATTGGCGTAAAGTTATATTCCAGCTTCTAGAATTGAGATTGATTGTCGATGCTTTTCGTTTGTCAGCATTGTTCAAAACTCCCGCGGAGTACAGATACAGGTCGCCGGCCTGTCCCGTTCAAATCTTGAGATGTAGTTTGAAACTGGCCGAAGGAACGTGTTCCCCTTACGAACTACCACAAGAATTGAGATTAGTAATATCATCTCCAGTTCTGCAAAATAAATTGTCGAGTAAGTCATTTATTAAAACATTTTTCAAGCTCTTTAACAATTTAATTTCGTTAAATGTATTAGACTAGTTTCTTGATTTAATTTGGTAAAAGACTTGGCCAAAGCCAACAAGTTTATTGTAATTGAAACTTCAGAAAATATGTATAGTACAAATTTGGTTTGTTATTCATTATTCCACCGTAATACCGAACAAGTACCCCACTGCTAGGATCAAGATTTATTATTTATTTAATAGCCTTCCAGAAGATCATTTAATTTAAGATAAACATTAAAGTTTATCTTGAAGGGTTTTAACAATCCTCAAACGCTTGTTTCCTCACAATATTTTACCGTATAACCCAGTGTAATCTTACAGTTTCTGGTGTATCCGACGCGAGTTTCGAGGAGTTGGTAATAATTCAAGAGAAACAAGTGAACGCTCCTGAAAGTTCGCACCTCGCGGCTCGCGAAGAAGCCGACCGGCTCTCTGCGTTGGACGCCTTGGCCGTGAGAAGCGGGCTGATGGTGGCCAAGCAGGTAAGGAAAGCCTTGTCAATGGGCGAACCGAAATCGTGGCGATGCGTGTTTGTTTTGTAATGTGTATGTCTTCTGTGTTATTGAAAGGAAGTGGTGGAATAGGCTCTTTTTAAATGAGGATCTTGAAAATCTCAGGTTTTGAATAAAGCAAAAGGTTTTGATTGTAGGTAGCCAGTTACTTCCGGATAGCCCTGCAAATCGGACGGGATTATTTATCGGTGCTAAAGTATCAAAATAGAGCTCTCGATTTTATAAACTTCGTTAGTGGAAGAGCGAGGTTGACGCTGGCGAACCTAGTTTTTAGGACTTTTAACATTCCTACTATACAGGTAAAGTTCAATTAAAAATACAAACATAAGCTTTTGAGCCGACAGGCACATTTTTCTATCATCTGCTAAAAGATTCTAGAATGGAATTTTATTAAAGTAATCTTTTTAGGTGGCTGAATACCTTTGCAGAGAAATGGTGGCAGCGATTATATCACCACATCTAGTAAAAACATCAACTTTCAGACAAAAAGAGCATTTTCAGTACACACTATGGGGTTACACCATTAATTCCGACATCGAAATGTTCCTTAACATGAGACCGGACGCTTGTAGCCAAATAGGGCGGCTCATTCTCGATCATTTAATGGCGTTCCAGAAGATTTACAAGGCAAATTCTGCGTCGAAAGTTCCAGAAAATGCTTTGGACGACAGTTGCCTTGATGTCGAGACGTTGATCGATGAGGAGTATCAGAATGTTGATGAAGAAGTTGAATCAGTGTTGACCGGTGAAGGTACCATGGTGTCAGCTGAGACTGAGTCAATGTATTCAGTGTCGACTGTCTACGCGAACGGTAACAAGCTATCGAGAGACTCACGGAGGAATTTGTTCGATGTCATCACAAGGAACAATGTCCATGTTCGATATGAAGTCAAATCGAATATACGGAAAATAACTAAAGGCGCTAAATTGTCTTCGAAGCAGGTTTGTTTAAATATTTTAATGCTAATATTATTACCAACTTCGACAACTTTTACAAGTTAGTTTGTTGCATTTATAAATGTAGTACAAACAATGACTGGTTCCAACATATGTGGTTGAAACCTAATTATGATAAAAAATAAATCTCGTTTAGTTTTTAACTTCGGTTCGATTTAAAGAAATTTATTTCTCAAAAGAATACAATTCACTTACATGAGAAAAATAAAATATTCACTAACATAATTTTGTTCGTTCAAGCAACTATGCAAAAACAATAACAATAAATTGTCACAGGTATCGAAATTACAAACTTACAAAAACATAATCACAATGATTTAGTTTAAACTTAAGACTTTAAACTATAAGAATACAAAGAAAGCAATTCTTGCTGCAAAACTTATAAGTAAAAAAAGAGAAAGAAAGTGGGTAGTCACAAACAGTTTTTAACGTAAGTGTGAAGACAACTTACACAGTGTTTATATAATGTTATTCTAGAACAAAAACTAAATGTGCGAATAGTTCTTAATTTTATCGTTTTTATCTAATCCGTAAACTAAGCTAAAAAACATGGGTAAATTTGTGCGTTAAATCAGTAACTGAGGCGCAGTGGACTGTGCCGATATAGTGTGTCAACTCAGTATCTCGTTGTAGGTGAACATAATATCGATAGAGCTGCTAGTGATGGCCCACGAGTGTTTCTCGTGCGCGTGCGACACGGAGGGTGTGGCCGTGGCGGTGCGGTCCGCACAGGCGCTCACCTCGCGGCTACTGGCGGCGCGCTCCTGGCGACTCATGGTGCGCCTGCTCACCGGCCTGGCGCGATACACAGAGTGCGCCTACATATTCCAGGTACACATACAGACGCTCACCTCGCGGCTACTGGTGCATCAGAGATTATTACTAAGTTAATTCAAACATTCAACCTTAACTTCATACAAATATCCCTTAATTTACAGGCATTAAGAGACAATCACCAATTCGAATACCTACTCGGACAGTTCGACTACATGTTGGGCCAACAGCCGGACAAGATAGCAGAGTTCAAACAAGGGTTACTGGATTTCCTCAAGACACATTGTCCCGGAGACACCGACACATACATCATGGTGGCATTACACTTCAACATGCACGCTGAAGCTGCTGGTGTTAAAAGAAAACAAGCGTTGAACTTGATTGAAGATTTAGAAAAGATGGCTATAGATGCTGCTAGGGTAAGTGGGATAATTAGGAGTTAAACATTAGTGTGGTCGTTTGTATTGTGAACAATGTATCTCAGGTCTGGGTACATCATAATTTTAGAGGTTATAAGAGCAGTGGAAGTAGGTTTTAGTGAGGTTCAATTCCAACATGGCCGTTTCGAGGGGCGGATGCAAGTCCACTTTACTTCCCTACGGGTATTCTGCTTTACTCTTTCTCTTCCACCAGTAGATTAAACTAATCTTAGTAGATCCCGCAACAATTTTAATTAGAAGATGACAGAATGAGTTGTAATACCGACTTGCCTTCTCGCAAAACGGGAGACAAGATCAATCACGCCAGAATTAAGACCTCATTAAGAATCACATTACATAGCAACATTTTTTTTCTTTGCAGTTGGTATCCAAAAAGCCATTCCAACCACCAGCATGGCTTCTTATACACGAGAATCCATCTACAAAACTGCTTCTCGAAACAGCATTGAATCACTGCACAGACGCCGCTGAATTGTACCTTCAGGGCGGATGCACCGGGTTTGCGGGAGAAATGGCCACGTTAGCGCAACAGATAGCCTTGCAAATATCGCTATTGAACGCGTCCCCTACTCGACTGATACTGAATCGGACTACTGAGAAGACTTATAGACTTGTTAGCGAGTACTTGAGGTGAGTAGTATAGTATTTATTAGTTTTAAGTAGTAGTATTAACAAACCTCTTCTGAAATCTTAAAGAGGCTCAAGTTTCGAATGCGTGTTTGCGAAATGTCATGTTGTTTTTTTTTTTGTGAATTGCTTTGGCAGATAAATGATCAATTGGTCTACCTTATTGGGAGCGGCTACTGTTGCTCATGCAGCAGTTACCTACCCTTTATCCACTGTAGAGGAATTTTCTTGAAACTCTTTTGAAGAAGGACGTGTCATAGCGCTCAGGAAACTTAGGAAGGGAACCCTTGTCCTCTATTGTCTAATGATTACCGAATGATTTATCGCATACCATGTAGTGTCTTTTTCATACGTTCAGTCGATAAACAGCTACCAAATAGTAGTATTACAATCAATCTTTATAACTAATGATATTGTTTCAGTTTCATGGAAGGCCTGGTCCTGTTAGCGGGTCGGAGCGGCGAGGCGTGGCGTGAACTCGCTTACAGACGGGCGCTGTCCAACGACCAGGCATACCTGCGGGACATGGTCGCGTACAGGCCTGATGTAGCTCACGATATTATGAACAGGTAATACAAACATTATTTTAGACTGACAGGAAAGAATTAGAAAAATATAATGTTAATTAAAAGATCAACTTAAATTTTAAATTGTAAAACATTTTTTTTAAAGGCTTTCACTGTTGTATTAAACCGAGGCTCCATTTTCAAAAACAGCCTAAGGCTGTATTTCCAATATTAATAGTACTTGAAGATTTATGAGCATTTACAATCAGCTCAACTACAATATAGTGTTAATATTTTAAATATTTCAGATATAAAACAGAGAGAAATAAGACTTCGGTATCACAGGCAGCGATGACTGAATTGCGTAATCTCTGTAGATGATATAAGATAAAAATTATTTTGCATGTTTTTATTTGTCTTTTAAAATAAAAAATATATAAAAAATATGTAAAATTTGTGCGATTGATATAATTGAAAGAATTTATATAAAAAAATGTTCATTGTGAAATTGTTAAGAAGATTGTCTGTGATATATTTTTGAATTGACTGTGATTAATTCTATTTTTTATATTGTAAAAGTGAGATGAATAAATCATATAATCATTTGATAATAGTTTTAATTATAATAAAAATACAGCAAATTGATTTCTTATCTATAATATATCGAAATTTTGTTGGAGTTTATCTAAAATTTAACGTACACTGGGAATGGGTATAAAATAAAACAATTGTTACTTAAAATATATTTTATTATAAATTAACACGAATCCAACACAAGAACATAGATGAGAGATTACAAAGCCCTAATTTAGGGTACATGGGAAAAGAACCTCAGTCCTTCTAATACCTAATACTTGATAAAAAAAACATAAAAAAGTGACATCAGAGTCAAAAAGTTCTTATTTGAACCATTTGTTTCATGGGTTTACACATTACATAATTAAAATACCTATTTAATTACAATGTTTATTTAAAAATGAACTTTACAGTAAAAACTTATAACGAAAAAAAAACATTTTAAAATTGTAGCTCAGTAAAATTACTGATTTAATGTTCATAATTCTGTTGATTGTTAAAACTGATTGAAACAATATTTAACTAAGAATTTAATATTGACGTATTCTGAGGTTAAGTTCAATTATCATTTTAAAACAACCGGCATCAGGTATCAAGTTAGCTGATATTAATCTTTATACAAAAGTGTTGATGTTGACTCCGATGTCGATGATGGTAAAAAATATAAAAAAATTATAAAGGTACATAAAATTTTACACTTAATTTTGATTAAAACTTAAAATTCATGAGATTCAATTACCATATAAGAGCTATGGGCATTGTATGTTAAGCAGTACTAAGCACCTATAAAACTTAAACCTAAAATCACAAAACGAGATAAAAAAATGTGAAATTTTGAATTTCCAAGTTCCCTATTATTTCGAGTTTTAAGTTATATTTCTCTTTTTGTAAGTAATTAATTAAGTAGAGAAGATAATATCAAGTTCGAGATCGTGTGTATTATAAAATATATTCATGAAATAAAATTGCGTGATTTATAATAGGTACAAGCAACAACGTCAAACCGCATTAACATTAAAATATACATAATGTATTATGTGTACAATAAATCATCAATAGATTTAGCGTTGGCACGACATTGCTTGTAATATAACTGAATTTTTTTTATCAAAAATCCCTAAGCCCATAGCTCATAAAAGAATAAGAAAAAACAGCGTCGACTGTATTAATCTCGTTAATGGACTGAGGAGTAGAAAATACAAATTGGAATGTAAAAAAATAAATAAGTCTATTTACAATATTACAAATAGAAATGTCGTTAACTGTTAAAAATTCTATAAAGTCACACTAATTTTGTTCCCGAAGTTCAGGTGAATGAGGTTTAACTGTTCATAATGATTTGGGCCCTAGGTCCCTACTATTATAAAATGTCAAACATGAATTAAAGATATAATTAAATGCAATTTCAAAGTGAAATCTAATTTTAATATTAATAGAATAGGCCGACAAGGAAATTGCTAAATTATGGAATATTTTTTTTTGTTCTAATCAAAAATAGATACGAAAATCTGACTGGGTTTTCCTTATCGTTTCTATATTCAACTGTTTACCGAGCGTTACTTACGTTTTAGTGTTTCATAACATATAATAAAGAAGTAATATCGAGGTCGTACTTTTTTTGATTTCGAATGTTTATAAAAGGAAAAAAAGTACCATTAATAATGTATTATGCTGGTTACGATAATTGACCTCGGTAACGCTTACCTAATTTCTAGTTATTGTACTTATCGGTAGCTTTGTAAGTTAAACTTACAACAGTTGAACTTGCCACTATTCAGAAGGCTTATTACGATTTGGCAGCTAAAGTGTTAAAATTAAAGGGGAAATAATTGATTTTTTTTAATCTTTATAATTGCTTGTTAATTGAGCATATATTTTTCATAGACTGCCGTTTCGAAATTATGAGCTTTCTACTGAAATTGTCTATAGTTTTCCGACTACAGATTATAGAACATTGATATGTTGTGGGACGATTACAAAAAATGCCGTCACTGCAAAAGTGGTACGATTTAAAAAAAGTAATCTTTACACATTTGAAATATACCACTTTTGGAAACGGTTCCAATCATTAACAGAAATATAACAGTACACTTACTATTTACAAAACGAATCACCTACATTTATAAATCAACCATTTTCATTATTCTCAAAATACATTGCACTTATCTATAATAAACTTTTCATTCTATAACATCATCACAGTCTTCTCACATTACTTAAACTAAATAAACGAATACACTGGTTCTGTCAGTATTGTCCTAACTAAAAATCAGATTAATTTTCGAAATTCAAATGTATCATTTCTAGGAACGAAAAACACATGTCATGAAAGCTCGGGATATAAATAAAAAAAAAAAATATGGAATTTGGTAGTTTCTAAATTATTTAATTATTTGTCCGTCTTCAAATTTAAGTAGCACGAATGAATGGTGACACCATCTGGATTTAACTAACTTTAAAGATAAGAAAGGTAAAGTATGCATTTGTAGCTTAGGACCTGCCTACTTTTAAAGGACATTACTTAGAAAAATAGATTTTTATGTAAACTGTAGTTAAATCACATCTCACACCAATCCTTAGTTGAGATTTGAGATTGAGTTGAGAATCCTACAGAAAACGGACGTTCCAAAAGGAAAACATCGAAGTCTTAGGAACGGCGCACACCATAGCCGCATCAAATAGCATTTTTACAACGCGTAATAATCGTATGTATGTCGTAAATCCGACTTTATTTTTAAGGACTCGATGTTTCAAGAGATGCTCAAGAATTTTACCATAATACAATATACTAGCTATAGTATTTCACTCCAAAATGCAACTGGATGCGGCTAAGTGTACGCGAATCATAAAAATTGTACGTATTAATGTCAAATATCGACCTACCGAAATAAGTTTGGTTTTGGCAAGCCTCGAGCGTTTTTCTCTACAGATGCTATTTGGCAAGTAAAACTTACGAATACTGTCGGTCAGCGCCATCTGTTATCGTGATCCTAAACTATATGAGTGACGCGATACGTGTGCCGTTCTTCGAGAACAGTCTGTATAGTGCGATGAACGTTCTCTGGCAAATGGTCCAGTAACATCCGAGGCATCACTTGCAGCTCCATGAAGTCCTCGGGGCAGGCCCAACGCATCTCATACGTTGGCTCTTGTGTACGCACTTTCCTGTCAATTATAGAAATGTGTGAAAAAAGTTCTTAGTTGACTATAAATAATTTTAAAATGAATAGACTGGGTGCAAGTAATAACATGGTACATGTTGAAGAAGGGTGAGAAATACTCGATTTTTTTAATACAACTAAATTATTAATTAACATCCTTGTGTGGCCTCGCGAACCCTTTTTACAATATGTACAGTATTTTTACTCTCCTGTATTATTATTCTATTACCTTTCTTCGTCTCCTTCATTACTGTGATCAGACATGAATAAAGAGAATTTTGTGAGTATATTGTTACATTTAAGTTGTATAGGTAAACTTCAAGAAGTTAGTACCTACTAAAAATTTGAGCTAAACTTACTTTTCAATTCCCATGCGTTTGCGTCGAACGATGTGTAAGATCCGGCCCGCCGTGAACAGTCGCGCTGATGAGAACCTTCGCACGAATATATCCCTGGACACTAGAGCTGCCTCCTGGAATTGTGTTTATTAAAAGTTAGTGTAATTTATTGTACACGTTTTTCGATGTATTTTGTTTTAAAGTTTTATGTAGGTAGTCTTCTAGATAAGAATAAATCGAAAGTTTAATTTTGTGGGGATGGGATCGGATCCTGAAAGTTATTTTTTAGTTACTAGGGTGAGATGTAAGCTTAAATATTCATAATCAGGGGAATAAGTGCAAAACAACTGCTTTAATCAGTACATAGAACATATATTACTTCTACCGCAAATCTAGGCGCAAATGACTCTTTTGTAGACTATTAGTCTTTGTTTTTTGTAGTGTCGTTATATCTTCAATTATTATGTCTTTACGTATGTGGTATTTCCGCTTACACTGACTTGCAATAAACACAACGATAATAATACCAACCTGAACAAACTGAGATCTAGTTGAAAAAAAAACTGTTTTTGTAAATAAGTACACCTAATTAGACAGAGCTAAAACACGTCAATAAAACGATTTTATCATGGTTGGTCAACTTAGAAGAGTACGAAATGATGATATAAAGTGGTTGCTAGAGGTCGGAATTCACACGAAAGTATCTCAAAATATGAAAGTGAAAGAAAGTGCCTTATCCAGCTTCTGATAAAAAGTGCCTGTATGCATCGTAAAAACAACAATAAAAAAACAAAACACAAAATAAAAAAAACATTACCTGCAATCACCAAAAAAACAGTAAACAACCACCAAAGTTAGCGTAGTAAAGCGTTTAAACACACACGACACTTATATTTATAGAGATGTGAACTGACAGCACTCACGGTGGACACGGTCTGTACTAGCAGCGCGTCCGTTGAATCATCAGAATGGTTCGCCTCCAAGTCTTCGGGGCGACGCCATGTTGATTCCAGGTCTCGGGCGGGAACGCCGAATAACGCGTAGCCGAAACCATTTAGCATTATTCGATACTGAAAACAAAATTAAGGTGAAATAATAGTCTAGAGTGACATGACATGACTTACTGTTAAGACTCATTTTGTTATTGTGGGTCAGTGGGCTATTGTGAACCTTTGATTACTTAAACAGTTTAAAAACTAATATATTGACAATCTTTAAATAAATTTAAACTCAGGTACTGTACTGAAGATTGTAGATAATGTTTTCCAAAATTATTTTACTGATATAGGCAACCTCGGGGTTTCCGCATAATTGGTGCATATTTCTGACGAACAGCAAAATCAACAAAAAAACGATAACAAAGTTAATGTAGAGCTCAAACATCCGACAGGAAAGACGCATGATCTATTAAGCATAAAAAAATCGCCTTACCTTAGGTAACTTAGTAGCATGTATGGTTTGTATGATCTTCGTCCTAAGGTTTTCTATACTGTGCACACTGAGTCTCATTACCAAGTCGTCTCCCACTCCCACCGTCAGCACGAAGCTCTCCGTATACCTCGCCGCTTCTCTACTTATTAAACCCGCTGCAAAATAAAATTAATTGTTTGAATCCATTTATCTGTTTTTAACTTATAAACATGAGAAATTTAAGAACAAAACTGTATCTTGGTAAAGGAGAAAACATCTACGACGAGATTCATGTATCTACCTATGGTCCTAAATCCTCATTGGGAATTCTTGATGAACTGTGCCCGTTCTCTCTTTAGATAGATCAAAGTTAAGTAGTGTGCTTTAAGAGATTACAATTCCAATGGGAATGGGTATTTGAGTAGTCTATTCCTTTATCATATAATTTAAGTGTAGTCTTGTTTCTTAATGTACATGTTAGTTATATCAACTTAAAAAAGTATATTTTCTAACTAAACCTTAATTTGCAAATCTAGGTGCAAATTAATCTAATGTAACCTTTGTTTTATTAGGTTAACTACGGAACAATTCAACTGTCTCTACTTACTATGAGGTATTGCGATTACATTGACTTGCAATAAACGCAACGAAAACCATTCTAACTAAGCCTTAATCATAGAATTATTACATCTGGAATCAACATCATGAACAACAGAATGAAGCCAATTTAAAGTGCACCGATCGCGCGTAACAACACGATATTTTGAATCAACATCAGAAATAACAAAGTGAAATTTTAAAGAAATTATGTGTATGTAATATTTTATTAGTGTGTTAAACGAATTCCGTGTCATCGGTACCTACACTAACGCCTGAATATCGTGTAGTTACGCGCGATCGGTGCACTTTAAATTGGTTTCATTCTGTTGTTCATGATGTTGATTCCAGATGTAATAATTATATGGCCTTAATTTCCAAAGTTATTACGCAGGATTAAATTACTTTAGGAACCTCTTTACTACCTTGTCTAAGAAATAAAACTCATTTTTTTAGACAAGGTAATAACAGATTAACAAACTTAGATACGCATTCAATAATTTACCTGGCGTTGAAAAAGCGTAGACCTTCAGATGCGGGTATCTAGGTCGTAATTTTAAAGCTACTAATACTGCTACACCAGCACCTAAACTGTGACCTGGAAACAGATAATATTTGTTATTAAAATACAATTTACGTCATTAAAACTTACCATTAATATTGCGTTTACTTATAATCTATCTCGTTGTTACTATGAGTGGCTTAAAAATTAAAATAATAATTATTAAACAATCTATTCAAAACTGATGGTACGTCTAACTGTATTTTTACATTAACGCTTGAAACTTAAATTAGGTTGATTACATCAGATAGAAAGATCTTAAATTTTAGTGCAACTTACATAATATAATACCTATGTATTACCTACATTCGAGTTTTTAATTTGAAAATTATTAGAACCACATTAAAGGCACTCGTACAATTATTTGCGTTCCTAACATCTAAATAAGATGCTTGTTTTTTCATTCTCAAGTGCAAGAAAAGTGATAAGTCAACCAATTGATTGCTGTTTCCACTTTTTACAAGTGTTTGTTAACTTTTGGCTTTTCATGAAGTGTTTGCAACTAATTTATTAGTAGTCACGTAGAAGGTATTTGAGCTTTAAAAATGTTGTGTTGCAATAACTTCTTTTCGTAGTTTGACCGCCATAAATAAAGGAGAATCTTTATCTTATTGTGTTTGAACGATCCAACATCTTGACGAACCGCAAAAGCGAAAATACGTGTAAATTGCCGATCACCCCGTTTCACAAGTGCACACCTTAAGTAGTTAGTAAATTACAAGTAATATTATAATTACCTGTAAGTACTAGGTCGTAGTGTGGAAACTGTTGGAATGTCCGGTCGAGAACCGGTAGGAGTCGTTTCAACATTTTGTGGGCTCCCATTGCCATGCCTTTGTGAGCTGCCGTATCTTCTGGCAAACCTACAAGCATTCAAAAAAAGATTGTTATTGTTATTTAATTAAACAAATCATTTTATACATAGAAAAATGAACTTGTAATGAATGTATTTTATTGACAATATTTACCATCTGCTTCGAATTTCTCGGAGCCAGCCGTGAAATCCGTGAAGATATCTCGAAGTGAGATGGAACCTCTCACTGCTACAACTATGCTTTCCCGCTCATGGTCCGCTATTACGCAAAATGGCAGCTAAAAATCATAGACAAGAGTTTTTTTTGGTTAATTGACGAACGATATGGAGTCCAATCTATAATTTTAATCAGATTTAAGAGCATTGCGTTACCAACCCGAAAATTTACAAAAACTGGTACTTATTAGTAGGAGCGGTAAAGGTTTTACATTGGCAATCATTGGGTAGAGGGTTACAAACACATTGTATGTGTGCCCATACTGTATTTTACATATTGATGAATTAAAGATTACATATAATCATCATCGATCAATTAAAAATTAGAAAATTCAGTTCTTACCTCAAACACTTTATTATTGAAAGAAGCGAAGATAATATCATCAGCGTGTAACTTGGACATGTATTTGACTCCAGCAAAGTTACATAAACAACAATTGTCGTCCGTCACTATCGAGTTTTTTGGTCTGCGGACAAAGTTTAAGATTACATGTTTAATCAATAGATTAAGCTAGTATAAGTGCATATGTCCTATGTTAAAGAAGGTCTTGAAGAAGAGTCAGAGTGAAATCAACTACAACTTTTATGAATAGCACAAAAAGAAAAATACAATTGTTAACTTAACACAATAGCTATATGTTAGTTAGATATCATACCGACAACAGCAACAAGTCAAATGCTTGGCCAACTTGCAGAAGCCAGTGAAACAATGTCTATACAACACATAGGGCCATCCGTAAGCAGCTATCGACAATCTCAGATAATACAAGGCGTCCTCCAAATTCATCCAAGGCGGAGTTTCGGAAAATATCTTGTTTACGTCAGTCGTGTAAATCGGTTCCTCGTCATTTAGCATTTGAATTCGTCTCATTTCTCTAGTTTCCCGTTTTTGTCTGACTCGGAGTAGAACACAACCCGCAACAACGTCGGATGGTACTAGATCTGTAGATCTGAACAGGGCACTTAGTAACGCTGAAACAAAGTATTGAGCTATTTAGGTATCTGAGTTGGGAGTGTTTCAAGTGTTTTGTATTTTGTTTACACAATACAAAGTATTACAGTTTAGTTTAGCTAAATATTTTATTCAATTGTCGTTTATGATTAAGGAAAAAAGGTAATATTAACTGTTGAATGATGAACCACATGAGGCAAGCAAATTTGTGATGATCACAAAGATCGTTAAAATTTTATGTTTATGCTTGCTTAGACATACATCATCAGACGTAGATCTCCACAATATCAGAGCACAGTAAAAGCACTCATAGTCTAATTAAGGGCTCAAAACACAAAGAAAACTAAATGAACAAGAATAACGATCATAATTTAGATAACAAGAAACCGTAAATATATTTTCAAAGGTTTCATAAAATGCTTCTTCATACAGTATAAAAGATTGTACGGTAAAGTCGTGAAGTTCGTTTTACCCTCTCGTTTAACCGTACTCACTGATTCGGGAATGTCCCAAAGCCATTGCTTTATCGAGCAGAGTTTACCCCTGATGTTATTTAACGGCCTACACGCATTTACTTTTAGCTTTTGTGTAATGTGATTCACATAACATAAATTCAAGGCCTTTATGGTAAAAACAAAGTGAATATAGAGTTTTTTTGCTAGCTTACGATGGATAGTTTGAAAATCGTTTTTCTTATAACTTGGTAGATATGGTATCATAAAACCATGTTGTATACAATACAATAAATGATTACGGCAGTGTGCTTTTATTGTAATGTAATGATGATGTTCAATTTACAAGATAAACAAATTATTTGACATCGTAAATTTTGTTGTTGAGTTAGATTTTAGTAGGTAATGTAGGTATAATTTGAGGATTGTTCAATCAAGTTTTTCAATACTTTAAATTGAATCTGAATTAAAAAAGTTTGATGTAATTTACGATTAATTACAATATTATTTGTAAAGTCATAGGTTTGTAGCGTATAATAAATAAGTTTTGTGAGAATTTAATTTTTATCATCAACATACCTGCAACCTGCTGAAAAGCCTCTTTCCCGTGCTCATCTCTCTTCAACCAACAAAACGCCCACCTGAACCTCCTGGACCAGAGTCCCGTCACTTTCCTATGATGCCTCACTTGATTCGGCGTGTCTTGCATATCACCGTAGTTCACTGATCCCAGCGGATCAAATACCATGAATAGGCCAAATATCGTCAGGCCTAATTGCACCCAATTAAATAATACTATACCTACAAAAAAAATATGATTACAGTTACCTATTCGGTTAATTTACAATACAGTTATCTAAGTCTTAATTTGTGGCAAGTTTAAGTCCAAACTTATTCTTCAGTAAAATTTAATTTAAAAGTTTGTATTATAGAAAACAAATGCATGAATGTAAAATAACGCACTTACTTTGTATAACTATACTAGAGAATTTATCGTCGACTGAGCACTCGATGACTTCACAGAACATCCACATTGTACCCATCACGTTGAGAGCTGTTTCCGGTAGCACTAGAAGTACTCTGCAGAAAGAAAACTTGGTCAAAACTTTGGAAAACCCACACTTGATTTATGGCACGCAACTTTCCAAAAATAAACCTCTAAATCTTAATTTACAAAGAGTTATGCGATGTTTAACATGTCAAAACTTGCTGAAAAGTTGAAAAAAAAAAACATCTTGAGCAATTTAGTGCATTCAAGACAAGATCTTAAAAGTGATTTAGATTAAGGTACAGGTTTAATCAAAATAACACAACTACTAACTGAAAACCAATTTATTAAATGAACTTATTAAGAAGTCATTTATTTGCTGCTTACGAAGTCTTCATCACTGAGACTAAAACCTCTTAAGTAGGTATTCATCAAAATTTGTATATCAAAGAAGTAAAATCACACCTATCTGAATAATAATATCGTATTAATATTCTATTTCCTATGATGTAAGTCACTGGTCTGAAGATATATCAGTCGGACTTCAGTCAAATTCCGATAATAGCATTAGCATCAGTCGATTAAATTTTACCACAGGTTTAAGGTAAATACAATAAAGCAGAAGGCCGACATAAAGGTCGATACGTTTCCCTCGTAGTTTACTAATGTTTGTCTTACAATTTTACTTTGTTTCAACTGTCTTACTAATTAGGAACCCGTGTAGGAATCAGCACTGATAAGTCATCAAAAGATTAAGATTTTTTAAAATTGACATACGAGCATACTGACTTATTGTTCATGTGTATTGTAGAAACTCCATTCTAGCGGGAAAAAAGAACCAGATTCTACAAAAGCGTAAAAGAAAAATAAAGAGAGAAAATTGCATATGAATAATCTTTCGGAATCGAAACAATCACAAACTAAAATTAGAGTCCAGCAGAGTATTCGGAGTTGATAGCTATTTGGAAAAACCTTTATTGTTTATTATTAGAGTAGAAAGTAATAGCAAATGGTAGAAACAATTTCTGTAAATTGTTACGAAATAGTCATTACGGTAAAGTATGTAATATGACTTTTTCGCATAAATGCATATTTTTTTACATACATACCTAAATGCGTGCTTATATAAGTTAAATTATACACGATTAAAACATAAAATTTTAATGCAACATTCAGCAAAGATTGCATTTTGATATCATTTATGATTGCGAAATGAACGTGCAAGATATGCACGTGTTTTGAATTCACATTAGCATTAGTTGTACATTAAATATTCTATTCAACACGATTTAACAATATATTGTGTTCTCCTTAGATTACAATGAGTTTCATTAAATTAAGCATGTGAAATAATTTAGTTAAAAAGTTAAAGTTTAATGACACTTAAAATTATTTTTGATTATCAATCAAGACGAGACAAGTAGTTTTTCAACATAGGTATATGACTTGTTTTATGACCAAATAATTTTATTCATTGAACTTGTTGTTTGGTGCAACTAGGTGTCACTGTAGCAGATACTTTTTTCCAGGCTTTTGCAACAATATTATCGTTATAGAACTTGTCCTAGTCATCATACTTTGATTTTATTTACCTCATCAAAAATACCATTAAACTTTAACTTACTTGATCAACAGCAATGGCGATACCATTTTCCTGACGTCTACATCTGTAATGGTCCCCCTCGCGGACTGGTGAGCCAAGGCGCCAAGTAGGAGCATCAATGCTGCCTGAAGAGTCAGGGTACCGCATAGGTACAGCCTGACGAAGGAACCTCCATGCCAACCGTCCGTCTGGCACTGCCATGTTACTGGATAGAGAACTTCTACCACCAATGCTATAAGTACCAACCTGAAACAAAACGAGTGTTGAAATAACTGGCATACCCCTGAAACCCTTTACAGCTTTGAAGTCTGAACATATTGAAGGAGGGTGTTGTAACTTAATTTCTATTTCAAAATTTGTAAAACTAATTTACGATAAGTCCTTACTTTTAACCTAATTAAGCTGAATGTGTACCTATAATGTTCATTTGGATTGTTTAAATAGCAATATTTCGTAATAATACGAGACATAGCAAATGTGCTAGTTACAACATAGAAGTAGCTATCAACAGCTATATTTTGATTTTCAGGAGTTATAATCCGATTTGAGAACATTACTCAAAAGAAAAGAAAAATTATTAAAAAAACAATTTCCGCGAGCATCTCGTTTCCGAGGATTAAACGAAATGATCATTATAAAAAATAATTTGAGCACTTGTAAGCTGAACTTTTCCACCGAATTAATTGAAAAGGAAAATAGAGTGTCATCAATTTGGAAAGTTACAATGGGGCATCCGAGGGCTTTTTGTAAAGGGCAACGTTTTCAGAGTTCCGTACCCAAAGGGTGTCAGCGGACCCTATTACTGAAGCCCTATTGTCTGTTCGTACCTATACCTGACAATAATAAGGTGCGTAAGGAAAAGAGTATAGACAAATCTTTGCAGAATAATAGGTTTACGTGGCTCTTGTGTCCATTCATAAAAAGCTGGTACAATGTACCTATAAACGATTTTTTTTGTTACTTAACACAAAAAATCGTTTATAGGATACTTAATGAATGTACACAATAATAACCTGTATTGCGTTGGACGAGGAACCCATCTTGCTGTAACACAGTTTTAACTAGCACGGGAGATGGAGGTCTTACCAATGTTTTACTACCACCACATTTGTTAAATTATTATGATTGTTTTGTTCATCACGCAATAATGAAGTTGAATTTATACTGTATTATTCCTACTATTTAGTTTTAGTTTCTAAGTTTTTTTTTTCACTTTGTTATTTTATTTAGTTTTCACTTAAGTTTGTTTGTTTTTAATTGTAAGGTAGTTGTAAATGTTTTAAATAAAAATATTCTTATTCTTATTCTTAACACTTCTTAATTAACCAATCCATAATCAATATATGTTTCTAAAAGAGAAAATCACGAACAAATCTAATCAGTTGTTTCGAAAGTGGGCGTTATTATCCTATGTTCAGTAAAGTAAAAAAAGTAAAGCAACGCCGACTCGCACTTACCAGCTTCTTAATTCAATAACAAAAGTATTCTTAGAAATGAACTGGTTTGGAACTCGTTAAAGGGAGTAACATTATATTTATACTGGATATAAAAATAAACAATAAACCCTCGACATCGGATATTTCTATTAATAACCACTCAATAACGAAGTCCTTGACAACGAAGTTATTTTCTATTACATTTATTAGATAATATTTTGCTATAGCATTTATTTTTACCAGTCACTGGAGGATTGGGTTTCGAATAATCTAATTGTGTGTGAAAATCCTCTGAGGGATTATTGGTTGAGCATTAATAACAGGTAATAATTGCATTATGTATTGTGAAATTCTCATGTGCGTTTAATAAATGTAGAATTATTTTTTTTATTTATATTTTAGTATATGTTATGTTATCAGTATTTTAGAAATATTTTAAAACCGCTTGAATGTATATAGCGTTTAACATTTGATCTCCGTGTACGTCCTTGTCACAGCAAGACAAGATAATGAGGTTTTTGTTGCTGTTGAATTTGAAACATTATTTACCCATTTTATTGCTTAGATTCAGATTTATTTTAGGAGGTAAGAATAATCTACAATGATCTGGAAACTTCCATGTTACAAGTGCGTCAAGACAGGAATGGAGATTCGTGATTTTTATATGCGAAATGGTATAATGGAAAATTTTTATTGAAGAAAATTTACATAAAAAATTATGAATTAATTTTTGTACCGAATATGTAATTTACCTAATGCGACATATGTAAAAAAATTCAACAATACTGAATTTAATTTAAACGGCTTAGTTAATATTGACATATGAAACACATGGGATCAAAACAGGAACAAACAGAACATACATGACAATCGTTTTAACGTCTCTCGCGTGTTCAAACAATGCGACTACCGCATGAAAAAGTATCGTATCAAAACAAAAGGCTTTCATTTGAAAAATGGAACGTTCGAAGTGTACGAATGAAAGGTGATTTAGAACAGCGATGTGGATTTACCGTGTAAAATAACATGCATCATTGCTCGGCTCTTATTATGTGTAACAAACAAAACTACGTAGTCACAATTCTGTAAAATACCAATTAATTTGGAAATTCGTTTTTGAAAATGAGTTATCAAGTCCACAATAATAATGTAGAAAAAATTAGAACTGACAAATAATAAAAAGTTGAGGAAATAATCTTATGTTTAGAAGATATATCTAGAAGATATTATTGATTGTAGAGTGAAGTTCTTTTGTTTAGTATGTGTTCACATCTATGTCACGTAATATCAACACGTGAGCCAAACTTTTAACAAGATCACAACTCGAAGTCGCCGTAGCCATTCGAGAGTACTCTCTTCTATGGCTTAAGTTTTCGGGAAACTTCTTTAATGATCACATTAATGTTGAGATGAGAAAAGAACCTTGTAATACTTTGTTATAAGGTGTCCCAACAAAATACCCATTTGTTTGACAGTTTGGAAGTCTGTGTTTGCTCCAATATTGAGATTTTGGTTAATCAATTAAAAAAATAATAACTTAATTAAGTAAGTAGAAAAATTCTCTACAGCAGACTTAAGCTATCAGTTTCGCTTGTGCCCTTTCGGTGTGCCCTTGCTTTGAGTAGATTGACAGTGGTGACAACTTTCCGGTTGGCTTCAGGTAGGCCGTTTGCTTGTTGTCTGCTTTAGCTTTAAATCTATTGTATAATAATTTGTTGTGTCATGTTATTTAATGCTCATAATCTGTCTAGTATAATTTTACATTGATTTACAGTTTCTGCATGACTTCTGACCTTCAAAATATCGATATGGAGCTAGCAATACTTATATCTATCTTATACAAGGTTATTATTAAATTACCAATATTTCTTACAAAGACCATATTATTCAACATAATATTATATTAAAAAATAACCATATCATTAGAATCATTACATAAAAACGTAATCATTGACGTGTATAAAGATTTTTTTGTTTTTGCAGATAAGACTTACGACTTTTACGAGCCATTAAAGAATTTTATTGATTTTAATACTAGTTAGAATTAATAAATGGAAAATCAATTTAAAAGTCATTATGGAACAATTAAGCGAGAGACAAGGTCGATTGCAATACCGAAAGGAATTTTTACCTTCTTCATAGCAGGTGTAAAAATTAGTTTCGGCACCGGTCCGTTCTTTCTCTTTTTTATTTTATTAGGTATACCCTAACTTAATCTTTTTTTAATTTTATTTCATTTATTCGGGAACTATTAAATAAAAAATATATATTATAGCAAATAACACTTAACTTGAATTCCGTTACAAAATTTAATTATCTTTTTCTTAAGAATTTCGGTACGCAATTCGGCGACATGCTCTGTACAATCTATACTAATATTATAAAACGGAAGAGTTTGTTTGTTTGTTTGAAGGCGCTAATATCAGGAACTACTGGTCCAATTTCAAAAATTCTTTCACTGTTGGAAAGTCCATTTATCGAGGAAGGTTATAGGCTATATTTTATTTTCAAAAATAAATAGGGATCCGTATGAAAATATCGAATATGTAACAAAAGGTGAAAAATCGGAAACCTATTTATGCGTACGCTGCAAAAACTATTGACAACAGAACAATATGATGTAGGAGGGGTTTTTAGGTCTTAGTAAGACAAACAAATAAATCTGCGACAGCATATATCTAACTATCATAGTTTAGTCACAATAACCGCTTTTATGTTTATAAAAATAATATTTCGTCCCAAGATTGAATTTAACGTTAAATGAGTATCGTTATACTAACCCTTATCCAAAGTAAGTATTATATTATCAAGAGTATTAATGTAGAAGTAAATTACTTCTTGTTTTATTCCAATCGGACTTTTCGTTTAGGAGTTATTACGGAATGAATATGTGGGTGCACTTCGGACCGCGCAAATAATAACGCGACGGCATTGCGAGTACTGTTTGAACCCCTTTGTTAAGCAGACGAAGTTGCGCGGGTCAACTAGTATTTACTATAAAGAGTGATGTTAGGTGAAAGTCGATATTGATAGAGAGCAACAAGTGGGGTTTGTGTCATCTTTGATCTGTTGTCATCACAGAACATGTGAAATGTATTATTTGTGTCACATTGTTCTGTGCGTACACGACAAGTTACATTTCTGTGGTTACATTGGTAGTAGTTTCGACATATTATTAGACTTAACCAGTTTCAAAGAGGAGGTACTCACCGATACAGTTTCTGTTAGCTCATAATTATTTCTAGTTATGACAATTTTGTGGAATCAGAACTAGAGGACCAAAAATAGTAGGTAATTTTGTGGTTTAAGCATAGAGGTCGAAAACCAGTAAATAGGTAACTACTCACTGTGTTTAATAATTAGACACGGCTTGCTATCTTCTTATATATAAAAATGAATTGCTGTTCGTTAGTCTCGCTAAAACTCGAGAGCGACTGAACCGATTTGGCTTATTTTAATCTTGAAATATTCGCAGAAGTCCAGGGAAGGTTTAAACGATGAGAAAATTTCCTTATGTGACGCAGTGAAGTTGTGTTGGCCAGCTAGTTAAATATAAAAATAAAAAACCTTCATAAGTCAATTATTTTTTTAAATATTTTTGTAATGGCTCGATTTTTAGGTCGACGTTTCTGCAGAAAACTCCGTTCCCTGCTGGTTTCTACGTATGGCTACGTATGAGTTCTGTCTGTGTCGACGGAAACTATTTTATTTATGTATTTTAATGACTAGTTTTTTTTTATATTTACTATAGAAATAAAAGTTAATACGTACCATACAAATCGAAAAAGCAGTTCAAAAATACTTGGAAACACGAGATCATCGGAGGCTGCCAGCCATTTGCGCCCCAAAAGACGCAGCGCCGGCATCCTGGAGAACAAAAAAAGTATTAATTAAATATTAATTAGCTAAACGACTTATATAGAAAAATATTTAATTTAATCATGTATTTAACTAATAATTAATTGATGCAATTAATTATAATCGTTTACGTAACCTGTTAAATTTAAAATTAATTTAAACTCAAAAATTATTAGCGTTTCGAAGATATTTTTAAAATTTAATTCATTACTACTAAAAGCTAAACAAGTAAAATAATTTGTGTAGACTCGATTACTTTTAATCAAATTGAGTATCTAGTAGTACGAACTATTAGCTATACCTATATAGCTGTAACACCAAAATTTATTTTGTATAAATATAATATATAAATGCTACTACGAAAAGGAGACAGTTTTAATCTAAAGTTATTCTAGAACGATTGTTACTGCATAACGATCACAAATAGCTTAGCTTCCTATTTGTAGATCCAAAGATTACTCCATACAAAGTCTCAAACGTCACGGCATTACCTCTTTTTTAATACTAGCATAGATTCAGTAGTGATTAGTAGCAACTTTTAGCTCTAACATTCAAAACCATCGTATTATTCAACAAAACTTAATTTGCCTAGAGTACAGTTGTATCATAAATCTGTTTCGAACATATCTATAACTTGTAGCATGAAATTTCCGCATCGCAAATTCAATTTGATGAAGTTAAATTTGTTGGAGATTGTTCTGTACTAGTTATAGTTTGATAATCAAATGTATCTACAACCGCATCTGCTGGCTCATAGCTTAACTAACTTATGCAGCGTTCACGAGTCCATTAAGGCCACTTAAAATGTTCTGCTGTTGTGTCGTTTCATAAATCTTTTACAGAATAAAGCTGGTTTAGAACATTCAATTTTTATCTTATTGATTTACGCTTCTGATTCAAGAAGCTATTTGTAGTATGTTGGCGGTTGTACATAGCGCGAGAATTGCTCTTAGTTTTATACTACGTTTTTCATTGCTTCTTAAAAATATTACGAACATTAAATCATAATTTTCAAATCCATTGTTCTAAAATAATCCTATTACGGAGATTAAGAAAATTAAAGCGTTATGAGAATAAAATGTAAAGCTGAAGATGTAAGTCCAAAAATAGGACGGTTTTGTTCCAAGTGATGAATTTTCCTTTAAAGATATAATTAATATTAATTTGATCCGAACTCCATCAACAAGATGGATAGAGGATGTCGGTGTGAACGTCTCTCTAATACAATGATCTTGTATTACGTTACATCAGATGAGATTAACAGGAGAAAGACGTAGGAGATATATTAGGTGATTTCATCTAAATTGCTCGAGTTAAATTACTATTTAGATTCTATGCCTCTATATTAAAACCCTTTTTGATTATCATCATTTCGATTGTAGTTTTTTAGACCAAATTTAATTATAGCGGAAGCCTTGAGGGATTTTTCAAATCCAGAAAATTCAGTTATAATATTATGCTTCTCTAACTCAATAGTTAAATAGGTAAATTATGTTGTTATGCAATCATAACAACATAATTTTGCAACTTGTTTTATTAACCCAAAATAAAAAAAAATACTTAAAAGATCATACCCGGATATGAATACTTATTAGCAAAATGATAGATTACATTTTTTAAATTAAAATGCAAATTTTCGTTCAAAATATTGATATTTGAACAAAAATAAAAACGACTAGCTGGTAATTTTTAGGTCAGTGAAAAAGCTTTTCCATTTCAATTTCGGATATAGAATGATAAGAATAGTATGAATGCATTTCCACAATAGATTTGTATTTTGCAACGAATACTAAATACACTGTTCTGTTAATTATTAAACTGTTATTGTGCACTGCTGGGCTAGAATATGTTTCGTAGAAGCAGAGAGATCTCTCTAATACACGTTTGCTGACGTCATTTTAAGCCTATGGTGTTGTGATTACTATGATAGAAATCATTACTAAGGAAGATTTACTGGGAAATATAATAGACTTGTAAAGGTACAAAAACTCTAAATTGCTTTACAGTTGCAAAAACAAAACTACGAGATTAACAAAAAAATCATACGCACAGATATCGTCTGACGATCGTCATTCTTCATTCCTAAAAACCACTATCAACAGAAAGTCACACTATAGATCACATTAATCTAAAACTCTTGGTATAATCAAAATCAATTAACTTCTTATATTTATGTATATGTTCACAACAATAACAAACGATTAAAACTGAAACATGAAAGAACAATCTAGAATCCGTATAGCTGGGATTACATTACTTCACTGATAAAGTGTTGATAAAACAATGTACCGCACATATCGCAGATATAAGCCAATGACACGATACCTCGTTTAGAACAAAACGACAATACTAATCATTTTCTTACCCTAATAATCGTATTAGAAAGACAAAATTAAACCGACAATAAGATTATCTGAAATTTGCATATTCATCGGTGTCTAAATCTGAACTTCCGCGTTAGATTTGAACTGATTAAACGTTGCACTGAATAAACATTATTTCCATTAGGAATACCTTCGTCAAAGATGCGGATAACGGTTTAATTGCAAAATTATCCTATGACATGACAACATGGAGTTCTTTTAAAATACAGATACATTGAAAATCTATAAAACATAGGGACTTCTAAAATTAACGATAAAATAAAAGTTTCACTAAATAGTTCTAAAAGATGAATTTATTATCTAAATATATTATTTCGAAAGTAACTTACTTTCATGCTACCACTTCTTACTGAGTTTAAGGACCTACTGAATTTTTTTGCAATTTAAATACGAATCATAAATATAATAGTTACTTCTTGACGTCAACAGCGAAACTTTGAAAAAAATGAACAAACAAAAAACCAATTCTTATACAATATTATACATACCTAATACTTAAACAATGGTTGCTCTTTCCCCTTTTTTCAAACGTTAGAAACAAAAGAAATATCCTTTTATTTCCACAATTTTTTTACAAAATATTTTACTACATTTTTGCAGTCAGTTCTAGCATTCCGACGTTATTTTGCTGTTTATTTAATTTCATCAAGAACCCCCGTTGTTATTACTCGTACCCTTAATAAAGAAAGGAAATATACCATATTTCAGAGTCCTAAGTTATTTTGGTCTGTTGATGACATTTTTTATTAAGTACTTGAAATCTCAATTTCGTTATACTATCTTAACTTAGGTAGGTAGCGACTACTGCTACATTTATTTTATTATTTTGTAGTCAAGCAGCACATTTGGATTATTAAAATAATCATTATTTGACAACGAAAGTGAAAGAATTAAATCTATCATCGAGATAGCAACGAAACATATCCCAATTCTCTAAATCTATTATGAAATTACAAAACACCAGACCATCCAAGATACGATTATAAATGGAGATTACGAAACGAGTAGCAACCGATGTCAGGATTACGTAAACAATAAATACAGTCTCCTAGCCGTTCGACGTAACCCACGTAATATTGAAGACGTTCCAAATTATCTCAATAGACTTAGTACCAACTACGAGTACAGTACCAGTCACTAACTAGGCAAAGAAATCACTAGGTTGGTACCGTTTGTAGACTCATTATTGAAGAAGTTTTCAAACTAGGAAAGACTGAATGTGGTTTTAAAGGATATGCATTTTATGAGAAATCGTTCAGCTTATAAAACCGAACCAGCACATGTGAAGTGCTCAGCATCTCGATACTTTATCTCTCGATCGACCGCCATGATATTCCTCTTGATGCGGTAGATATATAAGCTTATTGGACTGCATAACTAATAAATATTATTATTTTACTGTCGTTTAGTTTGGTAAGATAATCTCCAAAGTAATCGGTGCTAAACGAATTATACAATCGTACTAAACTCATAGATTGAGTCATTGATTCGAATAGTCTTTTTATAAATCGTTATAGATACATAGACCATATCCAATATACACTTGATAATGTTCTATTGAAAAGATTTAGAGACTTCTATAGAAGTTTCTTTAGTCTTAAAAATACTTTGTAAAGTAAGGTTAAGTTTCATACACTCCACGCAAAATGAGCAACGTTTAATTTTTCAAAGTTTATTTATTTAAAGTTTATTTCAAGATTCTGATAAAACTTTGTTGTTGTTGTAAATTTCAGTCTTTCCAATTTCTCCTGTTTGCAAAGAACTTGGAAACATTCTTTGATAATTGTATAATTGGCTTGGTAATTTTCATAATTGTTGTTGAGACCTTTCTTATACCTTTACAATGCTACTCCTGTTCTAATTCTTGAATTTCATACTTTGTTATTGTAGATAGTACTTTTTCGTAATCGTAGAGGTACGAGTGGTATACCTACTAAAGATCATTTGTATAGTTATTCAAGCTCCACCATATCTACATATCGATTGCATAAATATTAAATGTTAAAACACTGCTTCGATTCAAGGACCCATAATTCATCCATCCGTCAGGATATCCGTCTCCGGGGATTTTTATGTACCTACCCGTCATATTCACTTAAGATGTATCAACTGAATCGTTCGATATTATCAGTTACTAACTTTAAATTTCACAAGTGAAGATCAATATTTCATATGCAGATTTGAAAATGGAAAGTAGTCGAAGTAGTAACAGCTAACTTTGTATCAGTTTAAAAATTAATATTACATAATATTTTTATGAGACAAGTAATAGTTGTTACAACCTTGAACTAAATTTAAGTCTTTAATTGTTCAGGTATTATACTGGAAACGAATCGTTTTGATCCGTCTCGACAGGGATCCTGGGCGTAGGCGTCCTACCGACTTCGAACAATATTTTATCACCGGTTACGAAATATATTGATTGGGGTTTATTCACAAAATACGTCACTGTCATCCATGGTCGTAACTACAGGTTTAGATGAGAAGACCTCTCTTAAAATAAGTGCTGAGTCATATTCGGATTTAAAAACTAAATAGCTTATGTTCGACGAGGCATTACAATTATGTTACGTTGGTTTGTACGTTTTTTGTGTACATTTGCACGTTTTAGGATTCAGAAAATTGTTGGATGTAGTTTTTTCAGTCGTTTTTGGTTGTTTGAATGATGCATGAGTACTTAATATCCACGTGATGTTACCAGCAGACTAGAACGTAACACATTCAAGTTCACAGCTGCTGTGTAGTTTTATTTTATTATAATTTGTAATTTTTTTACGATACACCTTTAATAAATATAGGTGAGTTTGAATTTAAATGTTGCACTCGAAATTGTATATCATGATTCGAATTTTTAAACTTTATGTTCATGAAGTTCAGTTAATTCCATAAACTGCAATAGTCGGAATTTCAATTTACTCGTCGTAAAGTTAATAGAAGTATGCATTTAGATTGACTGCATTTAAGATATTAAGTCGATATATCCACATCACGTCCTACTGGTTCTGTCTAGTATTATCACTTAATCTAATATTTAATTTATTTATTGTAGATTTTTTTTAATTTTCAACATTTATTTCTTAGTTACAATTATGAGTGATCAATATTGTTAATTAATAATTGTTCATATTAGATATTTTTAGATATTATATTATAAAGCAGCTAAATAAGATTAATAACAGCTTGTTTTATTTATGTACAGAAAGGAAACGCTTTTCAGTCCCAGACCACACGGGTTGTGTACGCGGGAATTTAATTTGTTGAGGTAGCATTTTGCGACGAATACAGACAACTTTCAAGGTGAGGACAAATTAAATTTTGTAAGCTCCAAGGTGAAGAGAAATTACACCCGCAGTACACAACCTCTATTTTTAGCAGTACGATTATATTTTTAACTTGAATGGAAGTTGTTGAGATGACTGTAATTATTAAACTCCATTTTTATTTAAGATTAACTAATAACTAATTATACCTAGGTTGAAACTAAACTCAATGCCTTAGGCATTAACTCCGCCATTGTACCATTTATGTGCACAAAGTTTAATAAATAAATAAATAAAGATCTTAATACAAATTTTAACAAGACCTCTAAAGAATAGAAACATCTCGAACTTTTACGATCCCTAAGCTCCGAACTTTCCTGCCTACAACCTTCCTTTGTCTTCATTATTCTCAAGAAAAAATAGTAATTGGAACCTCCTTGAAGTATTTTAATCAGGGAACTCCCACAGCAACTTTCATACAACATTAACACGTGTATAGAAACCGGTTGAGATTTCTTGCACTCACCAACCAATCTAGATACTGTTACAAAACTGTGTCTGTGTGAGTTAAATTACATGTGAAGAAAGAGCTCTGACCGCAAATAGAATTGTGGACCTTTTGGATTTGTTTCGTTTCGTGCAACAGTAAATCGTTGTTCATCACATGAAACAAAAGTATTGCATGTACGAGAAAAGTAATGTAGAACTGCACAATAAACAACGTAAGATACTAGTGGCCAGCTTCGACTTCGCACGGGTGCAATGTTCAAAGTATTAATGACTACAAATTTAGTTAATATTTCTTGCAATTAAACGTTTTAGCTTTATCACCCCGAGATCCTCGAATACTTTAATGTAGCTCAATTCAGTTAAACCCTAAAGCAGCCTCTAAACATCAAAATTGTATTAATAATTGTTTTTCGTCCTGTTATGCAGCTAACCCCAAAGTCTTTAAAAAAAAAACGCGATTTACAATTCACACCTTTATTTTAGTTTTACTACACTTTTACTTAATTTGTATGACTCCTTAGACTTCCAGACTTATTGTCCAGTGAATTCGCTTTTATATGTCGTGTTGCAAATTCACTGGAAAACTCCGTTCAAATGAAATTTGTATACCTTGCAACTTAAGCTTTGATTATAGGGCTGTAACAATCCGTACTCGTCTCAAAACTCGTCCGAAAAAATATTATTGTAGGTGAAATAATTGTTAGGGATATTGTTAATTTGATTCTAATCATTCAATTAGGTTAAAGAAACGTTATCGTATTCGGATCGTTACTGTGCCACCAAAAATAGTATCCTATGAATAAAGATGAAACCTTAAAACACGTTAACCGTAATATAAAGACGTAAATGATAACAGCAAGATAATTTTAGCGAAGCGACTAATGAACTATTTAATGAAATAAGAGAATACCTCGCTGGAAGTCGTGCGACAAATTTCTTTCTATTTTTATCTGAAGACGAGGCGGAAGTTTTTGTATTCGATTTGCTGAGATTCAATGAGCATTGAATACAATACTATTTTTTTACTTATTCTTTCTTACTTCTATTTTTGGCATCGTATTTGCGTAATAAAACTTTATGTTTTCCAGGGATCATTTTGTCCTGTTATTATTGTCTGTTTTTGTATCATAATCGAATATTACAAGTATCTGTGTTATTTATAATAACAACTTTCATTTTTCTACGATTTGCTTCTAATTTATTTTATTTCCTTAATTTCCTTTAAGAGTTATGTTTAATGTCGGAGCTTCGTACGCTCTTCCTTTTAATTAAAGATTTCTTTTATAACCTATTATTTTCTTTATAGTTCCTTGATAGGATCGGAACATATTAAAAAGGGCAATAAAGTTCATGCCACATTCTAAGTACCGGAGCGCCGTTCCAGATAAGTGAGAGGAATGGGTAATAAAATATGACTTGAAATATATAATACATAATATTGAGAAGGACATAAAACTGAGAATATGAGGAAAGATAAAAGCGCAGCTTGTGACATTTATCTTCATGGATATATGCGTCATGCGTTATTTCTTTGAGATCTGACGTGGACTGACAGGACATGGGTTAATAGGTATCTGTATGTATCTTTGATAACTAGGTATTCAGGTAGCTACTACTTACTACGAGTAGAACGTTAATACACTTATTTACTTTCCGACTCAAATGTATTTAAAATCTATACTTTTAAATCGAGGACTGAATGATCATTTGATTTAGATAAATATATTTTCAATTATGTAATTAATATGAATAACTTAACGATATATCAAACTTTTACTTGGTCTGATAAAAGTAACTGGCTACCAAACTCTGTGAATACGTAATTATATTTTCTGATTATTTCAGATCAACTTTGTGGTTCCACTTGGACGGGCTTAACATTAACTTGACAGCTAAGGCCGGATGGATTAACAGGGGCTGCATAATTTGGGCCAGTTTGTTCGTGAAACTCGGTAACAAGTACAAGACTGACCATCTGTTAGATATATGCTAATTTCATTAAACTGTGACGATACGAGGGATCAGGAAGGTTAATGGAATGATATATTTGTTGATGGGAAGGTTACTGGGGAAAGTTTAGAATTATTTAACAAATTTCCTTTTGGTCATCACGGTATTTAGCATTGAAAATAATAGTATTTGTTTCCTTGCCTTGTGCATTTTAAGAGCATTGTTATTGAAGTAGCATCTGCTCTATTTTATGATTCTGATAATCGGCCCCGAATTCTTTAGGTATGTATAATACTTTTTAGTTTAACATTAGCTCTTTGTGAATATACAAAATTTAACAAGGTAAGTTCATGTGTATAACTATACCTATAAGAAAAAGTACTTACTGGAATGTTTTTTAGATTATTATTTATGAATTAGGTTCAAAAACTGCTTCATCATCGAGTTTTTAACGATATTTTTGGACCAATAGAACCAGAAAAGCCACATTATGTATATTATTGTTTGTTTTTGCTGAATCCTCATTAACCAACAGTTATTTTTTTATTATGCGTAATTCATCATCATTCATCAGTATTCGTCATGATATCCGCAGATTTGTAATATCTATTTTGTTTTTTGAGGTAATTTTATTTTTAATCTGGCACCTACATCGAGGTCATTTTTTCTGTTGATCACATTTGTTTATTTACAAATGGTTTTTATGTGTACTGTTTTGACTTCGATTCGAGATGTAAACATGAATTGTGAGTCAGTATTGTTTTTTAAGAATTTGTTAGAGATTGTCGTTGGATTTCCCAATCTAAATGATGATCTACAAAGTGTTTTTTAACGTTTTATTACTTGCTGAGTACAATACTTAATTGTACTGCAATTATAATGACATTGTATTTTTTTATATAACTAATGTGCATGAATCAACAAAAAATGTAGCTACTACAAATTAGCAGGATCAACACCTAAAGTCCTTCATTAGGTATAGTCAATCTGCACCGGTATCTTGTATCGTAAAATAATTTAAGCAACACAACAAAATCACTTTTAGCAACATTAATCTTGTTTCCAACCCGCACATTTGAAAATCATGCTCTTAAATGAGTTACGCGAACATTCTCATGACTCTTTATTTTGATAGCTTGCTCCTTGCACTTACGGGTAAATTTAGTCTATATGATACCTATTTGAATCCTTTCAATGAAAGTATTTGACGTCAGAGGTAGGTCGACGACCGGGGTTCGACGTGTTCACAAAGAGCTAGACGGCTGAATGCAAGTTTTCAGTTATTTCTGTTCAACTTTACGGTAAGTTGTTGGTAGAATAGAGGCTGGGTGAAAGGAAGCACTTAAACTCATTTTATACGTTAATGTAACTTTGATGTACCGAATATTATTTTTAGATTTTATATCTACTTAGACTTAACAAGACAGTTCTCTAATATTTACATAGATGTGTTCTGAAGTTGTATAAAAATAATGAAGCTAAAGTTGCATCGAAACTAATTTCGAAAGTCGAAAGTTTATCAAACTTGGCGACCATGGGACACCATGGCGAAATGGTGATTTGACAACAGTTACTAAACGAACCCAGCTCATTATAGACGAAGATAAAGCATAGATAAGTTAATGTTAACCTCAAATAATAAAAGTTAAATAGACTGGTGTTTCGTACCACAGCGTCGCTTAAGAACGGTTAGAAAATGTTTCTCCGACTCCGCATATTCATTTAGTGCCATGTTGTTTTATAAAGTAGCTATCCAAATAATATTTTAATTTAAAGTATGAGATACCTGCGAATAGCGCGTTAAGCCATTTAAATATTCGACTTTATGTATAAACTTTAATGTGCTACAATAGATTACGTTTATCTACTACAACAACAGGTGGAGGTGAATCAACTTGTTGAAACTGAAAAACCCATTACGAAGTTCTTGAACTTTTAATTTTTAGGTTGAGTCTCTCTGGTTTAATTTGCCTTTTTTAAACATGAGATATACGAGCTATTCTATATGTTACAAGAGGATAACTTAGTAAACTAAGTCTAAAAAGCCTGATGCAAGAAAAATAGATTAATGTAATGTCGTTGATGTTAAATAGTTAAGAAATTAAAACATTAAAAATGCACACATTAGTTTTATAATATATCTATTCTATAACGTGACATGGCTCACAGACTAAGTTATTAATTTATTTCAAAGTATTATACATATTATAATGAAATAGACACACTAAGTTAAACTACTTAGGAATATTATACTAAGAAAATGAGCTCTACGAAAACACAGCTCTTGTTTCAATTATATTAGGGCGTGCCTCTTCTGAGGAGACCTGAGCCCAACAGTGGGCAGTAATGTGTTTGTACAGTACCTTTTCAAATTACCTACGGTAAACTATATCTTTAAAATTTCATTAATATTTTACATAGAGTTTTATTTAATTGGCGTCTTATTTATTATATTCACACAATGTCCAAGGTCTTAAGTAAACTTATAATCCTCCAATATTTTTAATTATATTGGAATTTTATAAAATGTTATTTAAAAACTTTTATAACTTGGAATATACAAACAAAACTATAATAATACATCAAAAAAACATTATTTTTATTCGTTTACACTCGTGGTATAATCTGTGCAAAGTAAACGTTAAATCTACATTATTGTATTTCAAAATAAAGCCTCCATTCTGGAATAAATTTAATTTCATACTGAACCTTTATAAACGAGGTTTATTTAGGCACATATGGTTATAACCACACCTGGCGGCTCACGTTACAATGTACTCATACATACAGGGTCAAATGAAATTTCAGAACCGAAACCTTTTCAGTACAATATATTTTAATTATGCCCGTTATAATTATTGTTTAATGGAAATTGTTATTGTAAAAAAGACAATGACGACCGTAATTTGAATAACATAAAATGGTTTTAACATAAATTTTGATATAAATTTACCTGTTTATCTGTAGTGTATTCTCTAAATTTTTAATAATCATATCATACATGCCATATTCAAAATTTTGAGTTTTCAGTTTATTCATGCAAGCTGTTTGTGGAAAGTAATAAATAGAATAAACGAAAAAAAAACTCTTACTAGTAATGTTAATGTGTGTTAAATAAGACCACTTGCAGTAGCTTTTAAAACTCAATATTAATTTTATATTATCTTGCAAGAAGGATTAAAATAGAGCTGAAATCTTCTACCTAAACTTTACCATTTCTATAACCCAAATTTTAAATGACAAATTATCGATTGATTAACCGGATTATCCGGATTTTCCAACATTTTACTGAAATCCCATTCAGACAATCTAAATTATACGTTATTAGTGAAATTCAGTAGAGGTTTTAAAGTATATTATATAGACAGTCACTTTGTTCAATTAATTAATCTGTGGTCTGACCGTATCGCTGTCGGAACATCAATAATTAATTACTTAATTGAGTGAGAGTGCTGACACAGTACCTCTTCTCGCCGTAGATCAAACACAATCCAATTAATTTAATTAATACGAAACACAAACACTCATTAACTCAATTAGCTTTTCCCTTAATGGAATACTGTTTTTATTTTTAAACCTTCGTTATTTTTGCGTATAGCTATATAATTACAATTACGACGAGTACTTGATGCTAATCATACTCATTTTCGTTTCGTTATCTTTTAACACGTATGTTAAATTCGAATTAAATTTGACTTAAAGCTGTTTTAGTTACTCTAGCATTCATTTAAAATTAAAATTTTCATTAATTCAAAAATATACCTAATGTTTAAAATTCCTTTTCATACATTTAATACTCATAACTAAGCGCTTGATATTATTATTTAATTAAGTTAATTCTTTTTTTTTTCTACATTGGAATTGTTCATGATAATTTTATATTTTAATTCTCAGAAGGACGTATTCTCGCATTTACACAAAACTCTCAGAACTAAGCAGCAGTTGCATTTTAATTTGTCTGTATACCTATTACAATTGTCTTAGTTACAGGACAAGCATTTACCTTAGTTTTTAGTCGATTATCATCACTACTACATTTCGCTACTACGTTTTTATATCACAGAAACTAAAATAAAATGTGAAGAAACGAAAATAAAACTCATATTAAATCTCGTATTTCTAATAAGATTCTGTAATTAACTTTTACTGGACGTATTTCCCACAAATGTTCCAGTTATTAAAGAACTATTTAATATGGATATTAAACAAAGTAAACACATAAATTAAACTCATAAATATGTATTTCATTAGTCCCTTGTTGGTTAGAAGTCCGTCAGTTGAGATTGCTTGCATAATGTATCATCAATCGAAGGCCAAAGTTCAAATGAAAATAAAGAAAGGACGAAAAATGTAATATGGGGTTCTATGTTGAGAATAACTGCATAATTTTATACTGTTTACTATAAAATGAGATTAAAATATTGTTTATATTAGAAGGAGAATTTCATTATTATGAAAAAGTCGATGCAAGTCAACGCACATTTTCTTATTGATGACTATAAAAAAATTGTTTCCCTACTCAATGTTATTAATGGATCATAGAAATACCAGTGGCCTACCTACCTCATTATTTTTTCATGAAGTTGTTTGATAATAGAATTTCATACATTTTCATTCAAACAAATGATATATCATCTGTCATCATGTAAATGCAAATGAAACGTGAAATAGGTTAATTACGCATTACAATTAAAAAATATTAATCCCTGAAGCCATATATCATCACGCAGAGCTAATTCTCTGCCGCGCCCTAAGATAAAGTTTAGAGTTTTTGTTTAAATAATAATGGCCCATAAATAACCTGTTTTTTGTGCTTAAACAAAAGAGGTTTAAAAATAACTCTAGTCATGGTAAGTAGAGTTTCGGTAATCTTAATCGATTTAAGAAAAGTCATGTCCTGCCCTGGCCTTACAGAGGTTCATGAGCGACGGTAACCGCTTACCATCAGGTGGGCTATAAACTCGTTTATCTATCCTGCAAAAAAAACCTGTGGTGTTTTGCAGAGATCTATTCTCATAGCATCAAATAGGATCAAAATAAAAGAATGCAGTTGAATGTCTTTGAGAAGGATACTTTTTTGCTTTTAATTAAATTTGTACTAATTTAATTTGAATATTTATGAATAAATTTCAGTAAATGTTACATAAGAACCACACCAGTTTTCTTTAAAGCCAGTTTATTATTGTTAACACGACCTGGTTTCTATTTAGGAATTGTAAGGCGGGTCAATAAACAGATTATCTCTTAAATTACATTTTAATGTATTTTGAATACTTTGAATCAAGATTCGTACTTTACTGTGTATTTAAAGAATTCGAGAAGTTATTTTTGTATTTGTTTAGTTATAGGTATAATAGTACTAATCAAGAGATTGCAATATTTTCTAACACTGGTTTAGTTTAAAATTGGGTTATGGAACATACTTTAAGGCCGTTGCAAAATAATAATATGATCATGTTATAATCATTTAAAGACTTCACTATACAGTAAACGATGTACATATAGGTATCTTTATTGTTATATTTTTCGAGATAATTTTACTACTGACAATATTATAAAGTCCTATAGAGTTAAAGTAAGTACAAACAACCATTGTGACAAAAAATTTAATTAAGACAAAACCCAAGACGATGTGAATAACATGAAATAGGAAATGAAATAAAAAGGTTGTGTTTCAACCTTATCCTTAAACCTTATGAACCCAGTAAACTACACAGGCAGGAATTTAATATCTGCCCTTATTGGCTTACACAATAACGCAAGTCGGGATTTAGGCTAAATAATTGGCTATATACCCAGTAACATTCGATATTTAAAGTGATATTATACAGGGAATACGTTCAAAATAAACCTTTGAAATTCAATCAAGTATGTTAAGTACACATAAATAATTTACATGAGCTGGTTCTGCACAAGGGCGAACGTCGGCTCGTTTAATATTTAGAAAGCAGCACCGTCTCGAAATGAGAACGAATGTTGAAACTTACTGAAAATGTTCTTTGAAATTTACGATGATTATTAACTTTTTCTCTCGGTGAGTATTTTTGTCACTGACTGCCCAGTGACATGTTCTCATTGCTATAGGTCAAACGATGTTAACTGGATGTGGTTACCGTTGCCTAGGAATGCCTAGTCAACCAAAAAAATCGCAAAATCCACTTAGATTCGGCATCGCTTTTCGAAAATAGTTTTTCTGAAAAAAATCAGCATATGCGTTGATGAATGAATCTATCTAATAACAGTTTCTTATAGTGAATAGTAAAACAGCACATATAAAAGTTCTGCCATATAAACAATAACTATTTAATTTATTTATTTATTTAGTACACGAACAGTAAACATATATACACAATTACACTTAGCATTAATAAAACATAGGGTCTTATATGAGAACCTATTACAGGTATACACGTCATTACTAATTGTAACCTTCAAGGACAACATCTGTCGTATTGGTTTAAAAGAAAAAAAAAATAGCTAGATTTAATTAGAAATTAATAATTAAAAGAAATAAAGTGTTTACAAGTAGAATTCTTCTTAAAAAAACAATGTTATTAAAAAGAAAGAAAGCTTACTAATATTACATATGAACTCATAATAAACTAAGCTAAAACTAAAAACAAAATATAAAAAAATACATAGTTTAATTACATAGTCATATGGCTGTATCATTTCATTTAGAATTCTATCTGTGTATAATGAACTGATTTCAGTTGTTTTTGGTTCAAATTACAATATCTTTTTTGCTTTTGAATTATTTCAAGAGGTTGTTTTTATGTAACGATCAATGGTTATCGTTATTCAAAGCCATTAGCAACTAGAGATACTATATCACTGCCTAGAGCTAAAAATATTTCAATCAATAGTGTATTTCTATTTTCTAACGAATGTCTAAGTATAATAAAATATATTAAAACTATTCAGCACAAAAACTGCGGCAAATTGTATCCTTAAAGTTTTTACAAAACAAAAAAGATAAAACTTGTTAACATCTAGTAAGTCATAAGATTAAATACTAGTTATGTACATTAAATTACAACAAATTTGTTAGACGCTACTGGGTCTATGTAATTATTTTATTTGTATTTGGGAACATTATTCGGCGAGTACACGACGTGCATTCATTCGGCTCCGTAAATAAATTATGCCGTCTCTCAAATAACGTTTTTTATTGACCGCATTTCTCTGAGGCGTTGTTACCAATGATGAACTTTTTGTCCATTAAAATTGTGTCAATTGCTGAATATTTTAGATAAAAAGGAAGATAGAATTTAGAAGATAAGAAACCTGTTTATTAGCTTTATTACTTTTTGTCACGACAGTTGAAGAGAAAATGAAAATGTCGTAAATATCTTACACGTGTATAAAGGTTAACCCTTTCAATACTTTGCATTGATTCGAATATCACACATAAATGTTGTATTATGATATTATCAGTATTGGTACCGAACTTCTCAACCCAACTATGTACAAACTGTTCAATAGTCTTCACAATTCGATTGTGCGATTGATATTTCATAGGATATGATTGTATCGAATTTACATGTCTTTATATGCATATATATACTTATATAATTGCAAATACGATTATACGTAAAATGAAGTCGTTACGGTAAAAAAATTACAAAGGTACTTTATTTTAACAAATTGATAGCTACTCATAAGCAATACCTACTAGCATATTTTCGTAGTAGTAGAAATAGCCTTAGTAAGAATAGTTATTGCTTTGATGAAATTGAAGCGTTTCTATTAATAACATTCTATTCAAGTAAGATAGGTGCGAAAAAACAAGTTAGCCGGATGAGTTATAAATGCAAGTCATTGTATCGATTGCAGATAAATAAGTTCTAGTCGTATAAACAGTTTACAGTTACGCAAATGAACAATCTATTAGCATTGATTTGCAGATGGAATCAATATGTCCAACGACCTCAATAACAGAAAGTGGCTATTATCAGCTTTAATTTTAAATCGATGACATCGCGAATACGACATAATGAAAAATCAATAAGTCGGTTCATTGGTATACTGATGATTCACTGTGTAACGTTCACATAAAAATCACTCATGCGTATAATATTATGTGTATCAAGAGGTAGCTTCTGGAATTTTCATTTGTAGTAGCGTAATCGAGTTATGAGTACATCCATAACGGAGCATTAATGTGTGTAAGACGATGAACATTTATATCGAGATGAGGATTATTCACGTGAGGAAAAATTTTGCAGTGACTTAAAATAGAGACAGAGATTCATGTTTGAAGACTCAAAAACAATTGAACGACGAGGAGCAGAATTATATATTATAGAGGAGTAGTATTCCGTGTTTCTAAGTATTTTAATTACATGAATATTTATATTGTTTGTAACGTTGATATATGGAGGAAAATAGACATTGTGTTGATTAGTTATTCACAATGTACTTAATCATTATTTACAGGATATAGATATATATCTACATAATAATAAATTTTATTAACAATGTTTCATTCTATAGCAATGTTATAGTGATATTTAATACGAATGGATTTTTTCTGAAACGATGGATTTCGTAAAGAACATTTTAATTTTAACTCCTCAGAAAATGCTATTTTATTTATAACAGTAATTTTATAATAAAGATACTGCTAAAACTGAATTCAATTAGAAATGGAAATAGATAGTCTTTTTCAATAAAACTATTTTTTTTTGTTGTTATTTCGAGACAAAGATATTTGATTTCAGTACATAGCGTAAACATCCGATAGAAAGCGAGAAAAATTTTATCTCAGCATTCCGTGTACAGTACGTAGTGTTATCGAATACACGGAGAGTCTCACAATAATATGAGACGAAGACTATTCGTCCCACGTTTCTGAGATTTTTCTTGTAAATACCTATATATGTATCTTTCACATATATTTGAGGCGTAGATTTAATCAGCCTTAGTTTTTGCAAAGTTCGTTTAAATTGTACATTTCCACGCTATACTTGGTGGCGACGAGTGGACCATGCTATGTACCAGATCCTACTTATTGAAACTTCCTTAACGTTTACCAAAATACACAAATAGCTACCTATGTATGAATTCTGAAGTCATATAGGCAGTTACCGCTAAGTGGATCAAGCTCTTATAAAACGAAAAACCGTACTAAAACATAATATTAGGTATTGTTATTTTTTGTGATCAAACTTGATAACTGCGATTTATAAAAAAATATAGTGTAAAAAGAAGTAAATAAATGTGTGTAGATATTAAAACTAATAAGCGATAACAAACAATACGAAATAAGTTTTAAGAAAACCTATATGAAAACCCGTAAACTACATACCGTGCTGAACACGAAACTTCTAGGACTACCAGATATTCCTAGATATTTCGTGACGCAGATAAAATAAATACTAATTTTCCCTTCGCTGGTTTACCAGCAGTAACTAGATAAAGTTAGATTAGTTACGGAAAGTTTATGCAATCTTTTATTTTCTTACTTTTATAACTAGAATGAGATATTTTATGATTCAGAACTAGTTTTTTATTATATGTTTATTGTGAGTTATTTCTTCACTATGCTACCGAATATGAGTGTTGCAGAATTCTTATGAACATTTTTATTATTATTATTGCTTTGCACAGCGAACGGTGGGCTGTAGCATAATATTTTAATTTGGTATGGAAGTTTTCATATGAGATTTCTTTGGAGGGAATTTTCTCATAAAAGCCCAAATTGCGGCTTGCTTTACTAAAGTAAATAAACGTGATAAATATATTAAAGCAATACCTTCCACGTGCTTGTTATTGTTCCTCTGTTGTAAGAAGCTTTAAGAAAATATCTCATAACAGTATCTATGTTGGTGCAAGATAAAGCTTGTTAACTTCTATAATGTTAGAAACATTTGGTGTATTTTAATTCTATAATTTCTAAAAGTTATTTCTTCTTCTTTTCTTTAATTTGATTTTTTTCAATTCTTCGTAAAAAAGTTCACTAAAACATTTTGCAGTTTTATTATTCTCCCAATTGAAAGTTCACAATGACATAGTAAATTAAAAATCTTATCTTTAGTAATATAATCTAAGGTTCTACGTTTATGACAGAGAACAACAGCTTTTTATAGAACGTACTTAAATATTTTTTAATGTTCTGCCTGTTTGTTCCGGCTTTTTATGAAACGTGTCCATAAACTTGCAAAAAATTATAACCTTCGCTTTGTCAATGTAATTACCGATATGAACTAATTTTGAAGGAATTTTACTGCGTTCATACATAAAGCATCATATTCAGTTAATTAACGAATTGATAGAGAATGAAAAACATACAAACAGATCAGATATCTCGAACAAACACGAATATAAAGTATACGTACAATTTTTGGAACGAATTTCTCTATCGCGCGTTGTGAAAGGGGGTTAGACGGAAAAAAATCTTACGAAAAAGTTGTCACGACACTTTTTTGTTTTAGATGATTATCGCTAGATGGCGCTGTGATCAAAATCTTTTAAAACAATTCCTTATTTTGTTTTATATGATTAATGCTAGATGGCGCTGTGATCAAAATATTTTAAAACATGTTCCTTATCGCGCGTTACGAAAGGAAATAATTTTTATGAGATATGTTTTAATCGAAAGGAACTTCGTTCTATCTGGATGTTCCGTGACTTCTCAAGTTTTTTTTTTTATATTTCGAGTTTCTTCTTACTCTAATTAACCTACTATTTACAATTCTGTGCCTACTTCAAAAACATCTCTGAAATGTTTGTCTGAGTTGATTAATGCGAAGTCAAAAATAGTCTGAATTTTATCAAAGTTATTTTTGAAAGTAAGAACAATTTAGCGCTGTGCGAAAATAGAAAATCGTGTGAAACAAGAAACTGTGTCATGCTGAGTTAACGTTGACAATTTTGATTGGGCTGATTTATCTTGTTTAAGCACACAAACAGGCGGGAATCTGCCGTTATGATCAGTCTCTTTACATTTTTGACAAGATGCGGCCCGCTAACGCTGCTTTGTTATTCGGAAAGCTATTTAAGAATTAGAATATGGAAAGAAGAATGGAAAATAATCCCATTTGTGTTAGTTACTAAGCATAGAAACGAATGTACTATTTTTTTATATATCGTTCATGTGCACCGAGTAGTAATGACAGATACAGAGACGCCTCTATTTACTGTCTGCCGACTATTAATACCATATTCTACTATCGATTCCATACTTCTCCTATCTTTGATCACTTGTTATTTCTGTTAATAGAATTATAAAGTCATTGTCATATCGAAGGTCTTCGATACGTAATAACTAGTTACAGTTCCATGGTTGTCCTTAACCTCTATCTATGATATTGAACAGTCAACAATTGGTTCTAAAATGAAAAATTGTTTACAAACGTTTTAGTAGAACTAAAACAGAAGACGACTAGTTTACTGAAAACGAAAGTGTGTAATCATAAATCAAAATTAAGGAAATTCCATTCTCTTTTTCGGACAGAAACAATGTTGATCGAGATATCATGATTCATTTTCTTCACAAACAGAAGATTTGATTTCGATGGAAGTTGATAAATCACGAATTATTATGGACATATTTTCAATTCTGTTTATTTAGGACTTTGAACCATTTTTAATTTACTTTAACGACACTGGTTGTCAATTCAGTGTATAGTAGGATAGGTTGTAAGGTTCAGCAAGTTAAAAACGTAATATAAATACATGACGAACAACTACCGTAAATATATTCTAAAGGATGGGACGGTCGACATTTGTCGGGCATGTCACCGTCCGGGAGAGTCTATTAGACATATCGTTTCCGGTTGTTCTCGTCTTGCTAACGGCGAGTACTTGCACAGGCATAACCAGGTAGCAAAGATTATCCACCAACAACTTGCTCTGAAATACGACCTTGTTAAAGCCGCTGTACCTTATTACCAGTATTGGCCTCAGCCGGTTCTCGATAATGGTCATGTAACGCTCTACTGGGACCGATCTATTATCACTGACAGGACTATTGTTGCCAATAAGCCTGACATAGTGATAATAGATCGGGACGCGCATCGGGCAGTGCTGATCGATGTCACCATTCCGCATGACGAGAACCTTGTGAAGGCAGAAAAAGAAAAACAGCTAAAATATTTGGACTTGGCCCACGAGGTGACCGACATGTGGCATGTTGAATCGACCATCATTGTTCCGATCGTTGTATCTGTGCACGGTCTAATAGCGAAAAGCTTCGACCGTCATCTTGAGAAGCTTTCGCTCCCCAGCTGGGTAAAGGGCTTGATTCAGAAGGCGGTCGTTCTGGACACGACACGTATTGTGAGGAGGTTCCTCTCTTTTGAGCCCTGACCACTGATGGCTTGGGTCGTAGACCTCGTCTTCAGTGGGCCTCTGTTTTTTATATTGTATTTTTAAATTTTATTCCTTTGTTAATTTTTTTTAAAAATATAATGTAAAAAATAAGTGTGAATAAATGAATACAGAATTAATGTATTGGCTCAATAAATTATAATAATATAGTCGTAAAATTTGTCATCTCAGGAATTTTGAAGGAAAATGCTTATTTTGTATTGGTTTTCCTGTAAGATGTTGTGGAAGTGGTCAATTCAGTGTATAGTAGGATAGGTTGTAAGGTTCAGCAAGTTAAAAACGTAATATAAATAAATATTTAAGTAATTTGAATCTGTATAACAAAAATAACTAATTTTATAAGACACAGTTTTATAATTTATATGATTAAATTCGTAAGAAAACGTGACAAATTATGGACATATTTAACTTTGTTGAAACGTGACTCGCGAAATACTACGACACTAATTTATAGCTAAAAGTTGTTATTATATTTTATTACAATGTTGTATTCCTTTACAATTAGTTTTAAGTAGTTTGAACCTGATGTTTGTAAACTTCTATTAACATGAAATTGAAGACCATAATATTTCCTAGGGATAATTTTACATCCTAAAAATATTTTTAGTAAACTTAAGATTTGAATCTGTTCAATTATGTTTTAAATACCTAATTTAATAATTTACTTCTTTTTGTCACGTGTTTAAATACTTAAAATCTAACTTAACTATCTTACCAACGAGTACAGAAGATAACGAATAAAAAACACAAAACAATTATCTTTATGGAAAACAACACGATCAAATCAGATGTTCGCATTTTTAGAAATACCGTAAAAGATAAATATATTTTTGATATACGATTTAGCTCACATAACTCTTCACTAAATTCATAACTAAATGACATTTCTCGAGAATTCAATTTACGAAAGGAAATTTATCTCATAACCTGAGTAACGACGTAGGTTATCATCCGTATTTTCACGACGAAAAACCATTAATATTTACCTTTATTTGATAGAAAAAATATTATTTTACTGTTTGACGGGGATAGATTCTAAAATTTAAATTAATTTAGGTCTGTGGAAGACTTTTAATTCCTTTCAGAAAGAACAAAAACAGTTATGATATATTACAAATCTCTTTGCATTAATCAGCTAAAGGTAAAAAGATGAATGTTTAGTTGACTTGACTGATGTATGTCATCTCTTAAACTTTATCCATTTATTGTGATAATATCTTACAAGAAGATGATTGATAATTTGATTTCCATATAACGTTGACCAATTAAAGAACTGAATTCTTTTAAAATAAAAATACTAATCGAACAGTTTTGCATGACTAATGTTTGTTTCAAAAGTAGTAAATTTATAATACAATACTGAATATTTATATTCAAATAGATGATTTTAAATTTGTTGATTTGTAGAATTGTTTTCTGATGTTATCTCTTGTGTAGATGAAGTGAAAGTAAAGACTTCTGGTTCCGTTACGTTTTACGTTGTTTTGTCCTTAATTGGAATGTCCGTTTTTATGATGATCACCTAGATTCTAGAAATTTAAACAACTTCCTTATTTTGTTTCTTTTTAACAAAACTTAATGTCCCAGTGACCTATACTAGTGATATCAACAAACAATTTTCTTTGTATACTGCTGTTGAAGTATTAGCAAGTAGACTCGTCTACGGGTTCGATTGTTAATCTTCTTAAAACGAAAATTTTCAATTTTATAATTACTTTTGAGTAGTTTTGAGATACGATATAAGATTTTTGATTAACATTAATAAGTGGAATACTTGTTTTAACTACATAATACACATGTATATCACATTTTTTTTCTCTTACAGTAAGATACACATTAGTGATACACACTAAAACATTTTCCTGTTATTTTACTTCAAACTATTTGAAAACACACCGGCTCATTCAAACATTTTGAACGAGCTGAGATCATTATGTACGTGGTTGATTTTTATCAGTACTTGTGTTCGTATTCAATTATTCGTGTATAACTAATTCATATTGTACATGAGTGACGTCACTACCGGCGCAACTGAAAACGAGGCACCTTTTGTTAACACAGGTATTCTGTATTTCCGCAGATATCATTTTGTTTATTAAGGATCAGGATAAAAAAAAAAGATTTTTAGAAGCGTTTTACAGTGCGTCTAAAATTGTACAAAGTGCAGTGTGCAGTTGAATAGGAAATGGACCACCTTTTAACGTTTGAAAAGGGTTCGGGGGTATAGTGAAGCGGTGAAAAACCTGTATACTCTTCGGAAATACCTACGTCAAGTATCAAACTTACATTAGACAAGAAGGACGGGAAAAGAGTCAAGAATGGAATTCTGTAGATCGTAAAAGGCTATAAGATGACTTTCAGCTTAAATCATTTCAATTAGAATATAGAGAAATTTGATTAAACTTTAGGCGTGACTTATGTCAGAATAGAAATAAGTGGAGAGATATATGGCGTTAATAAGGTGAAACTAAAGAAAGAAGAAGAAAGATTATTAGTAGTCAAAGCATTATTGTACCTAATGCAATTCAAAATTATAAAATAAAACTGGTGACTTCACAAAGTCCTTGAAAAACGATGGTTAGGTATAATCATTGATAGTAAAAAGTTATGACCGGTAACATTTTTTCCATCAACACTAACGACCGGTTTCATAATAATTACTTTTCGACGTAATATAAAGTTAAAAATATGCATCTCGAGTGTTTTTTTATCTTTAAAATAGTAGACCAGGTATTTACATGTAAGTTAAACCGGTGGTTTTAGCTATATGATTAAATTCTGTGCTGGATTTCTGTATCAAATATGGATGTAAGAAAATTTTGTATTTGCAGACTAATGATCACTATATTATTATACACATTCCTACTCGCTAATATATAATCTTTTATCTTCAACTTTTACACATCAAACAATATTAATTTTAAGTGTAAACAGTACAATTTTTAAATAAACAATGATTCTCATTGTAAGTGTAATAAAATTCTTCATCTCTGATATCTCATTCGTGTATTACGGCTTCATGGTGATCACCGGAGCCGTGACCTGAATACCTAAGTACTAATGTAAACGTGACATTACAGATACTTATCCAATTTACTTTGTATTGTACTTGTTAAAGTCGGAGACAAATTATAATAAAATTCTTCAAATGAGGGCACTCAACCTAACAAAATTTGTAAATGATATCAAACTCTTAAGTTGGATGTATCTACCTATGGAATGTTTTTAATTACTCAAATGGACTTGGTAAATACCCTCTTTTTTACACATCGTCATCATCGTAACATTCATCTACAATTAATTTACGGTTTGGGTCATTTATGAATATAAATATTTCTTTGTTGTTCACAATATAATCACTCGTTATGCTGTATATATATATTTTATTGCCTCGTAGGCAGACGAGCTAACGGCCCACCTGTTCGTAAGCGGTTACGGTCGCTCATAGACCTTCGCATTGCCAGAAGACACTGCGGGGCCGCTACCTATGGCCTACCCTTAAGGACTCTCTTCAAGTCTCGTTCGAAGAAGGACAAGTCATAGCATATATGCACAAATAAATAAAATATTAAATAATTAACTTTACTACTTACAAACAAAACAATCTGTTACACAAAAATAGACCTAAACAATGCATTAGTTGTTTTATTGATGTAGATGTAATTGAACGGACATGACTCCATGTGTATGCATGTACGGAATACTGATTAATTTCGCTTAATGACTCACTAATTTTCAATTCAGTTTATGTCCATTACGCGTCATGTTGTTTAGTTCAAAAGATAATCCGGATCAGGATATTTAACGAGAATAATGATGATAAAATTATGGAACTGCACAATGAATCAGTCATATCTGGTAACTAAGAAAACAATAGTATCGTTCAATGATAATATTAAAGACTAGGTAACCCGCACAACTTCGTCTTCGTTATAGAGGGATACAACATAGCCTTCCTCGATAAATGGACTTTCTAACAGTGCAAGAATTTTACAATTCGGACCAGTAGTTCCTGAGATTAGCGCGTTATAACAAACAAACAAACTCTTCAGCTTTATAATATTAGTATAGATGAAAAAGAGGTCTCGTTACTATTACTTCTTAAAACCATTTTAAATCAATATTTCTGAAAATAAAAAAAGTAAAATTAACGTGTAGGCTGTATCAATCATGTTTCAAGATGTCACATTTCACAGAATCTTCGCATACTTAGGTTTAATCACTTTGTGAGAAGCGTTCCAACAGCTTACCTATACAATATACAACATAGTAAGGTTCGCTTTTCTCTTTTCTCAATATTGTGCAAATTAGTTGCAAGTTTGTTGTTGAATGTCTAAATTATCAGGCCTATTCTTATTTATTATATTCTCATAGTACCTACATACATAGTTATAGGTAACTTTTAAAAAAAATATTTTTAATACATTGTTAAAAAGAACTTCACTTTTGTTATAATATAGAAGGAACTGGAATCTATTTTCAAATTGGTATGAAAAAATATAATTGTATGAAAAATTTTCCACCGTCACTTTTTGTGAATTTAAGCCTATTGTGCACATCCCCAGATTGGCTCAATAGCGCGGCTTAAAAGAATTCAGAGCACTATGTTGAAATCAGAATGACCGTGTCTTTCACCAGCGGATTTAAAAAGAATGTCCTAAAATCTTTTTCACTTCAAATATTAAATCTGCTTCAAAATATCTTTGTATTTTACTATAGCAGAAAAGTCTTCAGAGCCTCCTAGATTTAAGGTCCTCGTGCTATTTAGGCAAAATAAATAGGCTGTCGGACTGGAAGAAATACATTTATTTTAACGTAAATTCTAGGGGCTTAGAAGCCCGAGATGATTTTCAATGTAAGTTAGAAAAATAGTTTTTTTAGGAATACTTAGATATATTTTAGTGGTTAACTTATTGATATTATATACTGATGTTATTTGAATAGAAATGTTGTATCTATTTCTTAGTTTTCTCCAATGTTTTAATTATAATAATATATGTTTGATGTTTTAAATTTCTTAAAGCTTGATGAAACGAATAAAGGGAAATTAAAACAGTGATCTTATAAATGTACCTAGTTTAATTATTTTAGTGTCAAATTGAAATAAAATATTAAACACCGATGAGAAGACCTCTTACAAAAACATTACAAAATGAGGAACTGAATTCTTTACAACTTGTTAAAATATTTACCAACGTTTCTTGAAGGAAATATGTTCATTAAATATTTACGAAGAGAATAATACTCATACGACTTAACCACAATTCAACACGTTGTAAAATTCAAGTACTAGATACATGCATTTATATATTTTTTTAGTGTTTCTAATAATAAATAATAATTCTACTCTCTTCTATTCTAGCTACTCTTTACATTAAAATAAAGAAGTTTACAAGTACTAGTTTCGCAACTCTAAACAACTAATTACATGCAAATTACTTGGTGTCTGCGGAGTCAGGTGTAACCGATGTTCACCACCGGCACTTCACAGTCGAGGGCCACACATAATTCAGGTTCATTATGTACAATCCACTAACCAACCACGATTACAACAGAATCACTAAGCTCCTTTCACTTTAAGTTCCAAATTCACTTCATAACGTTTCTTTAGTATACATCGTGGCCGACTAGATTTCGAAATAGAGAGAAACAAAGACAAAACACAGCTGATGCACGCCGACGATAAGTTATCATTCGATTTTCATAGATGAGTCAAGTTTATGTCAATTTTGTATTTGTTTACTGCGAATGTAAAGAGTCGCGATAATCGAGCATCGCTGTACCCGCGGTTGCTCACTGCCGAGCTACCGGCGACGACTACCGCACATTTTCCAACGAGCCGCGATCGAGTATTATCATTTTGTTGGAAAACATTCGACTCGCTCGCACTTAGGATAAACAAATGGAACGCGATAGAGACGGGTGCATTAAGGGTGATAAAGTGAAAACTTGGAGACAGTAGTCGCTTCCACTAGTACCCATTTATCTACGTATCAAATCATGTAATGCAATCCGCTATCTTATCTTTATAATGAAAACAATTAATTGCTACTAATAGTATTAATATCATCAATTATAGCAATAGTCAGGTCATCATTGCTAACACCTATCGAATTTAAAAAGAGAACGTCTTTATAGACTAGTTAGAATTAATTCTAGTCGACAAAGTTATTACTTGTAATGTACTGAAGGTCGTCTTGTAATAACTGCATTGCTAGACTATTAGTACTTAACAAGACCAGGTAATTATTAGATATAGGCAATATAGTAAGACCGTTTATGTAAAAATTATGAAGTATTTCAGGTTACGCAAAAGTTTTGAGATTGACAGACTGTCGTTGCTGTTTAAGAGATTTAACTTCGGCTGTAAATAAAATGTTAAAGATAATATGCAAAATGTGCTTAAAATACAAAAACTAAAACATAGGTAATAGGATAAAATTTAATAGAAAAAATCAAAGTGTAACAATAAAATAATCAAAGTATACGAAACATAAACATACATACGTACAAAACATAAATATCCCCAACTTTGTACCTAGTTCAAAGATCAGAATAATCATGAGATATTGATAATCATGCTATATGTTTCCCAGAACATGTAACAAACATATATTTACGTTTCTAAAAGTGGAAATACATGAATGAAATCAATACGCAACAAGGGAGTCATATCGGGAATAAGGGGTTTAGTAATAAGAGCTTGTTACTAGAGATGATGAAAACAGTATGTATCGATATTTTTACAATTTATTTACAACAATTTTAATAAGGTGTACTATAAACTTATTCAGACACTCGCGGTTTTCTATTGTAAACTGCCGTATATAAAACCTTTAAGATACTGGCAGTTCGCGACGTTGCTACGCAGGCGAATTTGACTTGTTATTACTATCAAAATAATAATAATTTACAATAAAAACATTGCTTACAATACTAAGTATGTTTTTTTTTATTGAACTTTATAATAAAAGTTAACATCTATAATACTTTCATGCATTTTCAACGGGTTCTTACCACGATATTTAATTAATTGAGTTGTCTCGATATTTCAACGTTGTTGCATACGTCATGATCACGAGAAGACTGGATACTGCGGGTCGATTTAAGATCATGACGTTTACAACAACGTTGAAATATCGAGACAACTCAATTAATTAAATATCGTGGTAAAAACCCGTTGAAAATGCATGAAAGGTGTACTATACTAATTCTGTGGCTGATAATGGTATAATGGCTTTTAAAAAGATTATGGAACAACCCAATTAGTTTTGTTTGTGATGATTGCTTTTACTGAATGTTATTTTTCACACCAGTGTGTCTGCAATTCTCAAATATAAAGTATGCGATTCCTTGTGAAATAGTATAGGTATTGTTGAATCATTTAATCTTGCAATTTTCGCACAATCAATGGAGCAACTGTCAATCATTTGGATAGAAACGCAGAAAATATGAATTCGACAGCATCTTAAATATTTTTTGTGAGTGTAAAAAAAGTATTTCAAAATAAATAATTAAAAATATCAATCTAAATCTCTCTTAGTAGGTATATGTTTCTTTAATTATAATAAAAATGGACTTATTTACTAAGTACATAGTATTTAATTAATCGACTTATCGATAGAATTGTAGCAAGAACTATCGATATTTAAGAATAACATCGATATTTCGTATACGCATATACTTGTTACATTAACAACCCTCACAGAACGATGCGAACATATCTTTGTTAACTAACCAATTACCCTGAGGATAATATTAAATATAGGGAACAAACATAAGGTTTAACGACATGGTTATAGACTTAATTATTACCAAAATTACCAGTGTAATATCTCTCCTGGGGTAAAGTTACATTTATACTACATATTCTACTGTATGTACTATCGAACTCAAAAGTACATGCATATTTTGAAAACCGTATCGTTGAAAGCAAGTTGCACTTATTGCCTTTCTCTATTACATTTTTTTTTTAGTTGGAGGAAATAATCGGATCCCCGGGGTATGAGGGAGTTGAACCGCACTAAAACCTCCAAGCGCTCACACTCAGCGTCCGAACCCCGGCTGAGGCCAGAACCCAGCACGGGGTTATGAGGGACGGCGCGATGCGTTACGCCTAAGGCACTCTTTCCCGTCGCGCCGCCCCCTTTCTCTATTACAAGCATTTTGCATACACACACCTACAGCATATATCGCACTATTGCGTACCTACCTACTCTTTCACTATTACCTAGTTGAAAAGAGCGTGCAAGCGAATTTGGCTTTAACCGTGTGCATCTAATTATGAGGCCGGTTGTACATATATGTTGAATGAATCCCGGGAAATCTTTGGGTAATTCGCGTCAATTCGATAATCTGATTATTTTAGTATAATTCCACTTTATAATCTTAAAGAGAAAAACCGAAAATTAAAACGATGAACTTCTATATTAAAACTAATATATTGAAACTACTAGATATATGCATGTTTTTTTTCTATAATGCTTGCTTGTATGAATAATAAATTATTATTGGAACACACAGTAGGTAAACTGCTTTGTCATTTAAACGTTTTAAATAACAAATGGCTAACAATATGGACAGTAGGAAATGGAATAAAGATTTATGTAAATGTCGCAAGAAGAATGTTTTCTCATTGTATTGCTATATGGTTTGTTTGACATCGCATTAGGTAGCGTGCTTTACATAATTGCGATAACACTGTTCATATTTATTTATGGCACAATATCGATTAATGAAATGAATTAAATCAAGGCTGCACTGTCGCTGGCGTTGACTTATAAGTGCATTGGCGAGAAGAAAATAATTATCTCTAAGGTACCTTAAGGAAAGTTATCTAAATGGCTTTTTTTTCAGTTGGAGGAAATCACCGTATCGAATCAACCGCGGGAGTTGAACCGCACTAAATCCTCCAACCGCTCACACTCAGCGTCCGAACCCCGGCAAAAAACCCAGCACGGGGTTTGGAGGGACGGCGCGACGGCACTCTTTCCCGTCGCTCCGTCCCCTATCTAAGTGGCTATAATTATTATGTGGTAAATTTTTGGTTTACAAACTCCTTTAGTATTTTCTCTCTTTTTAGAGTTCTGGAACTCCTGGTAAAACGGCACCGTTATAAGATCATTTTCTTGCACGTGCATTTCAATTGCACTTGTACTTGTATAGATATCAATTTTCTTTCTAAAATCATCTCTATTATCTCGTTATATGTATATTGTGATAAAGAGTTCAAATCAGTATTAAACACCCGTAAAAAAAATGTTACTAGTTATTTAAAAAGCTTACATCTTTACAGTTCCGAAATTACCAGTGTCTGAGAATACCTTAGTTACCAAGCTATGCAAAGCATTGAGCTCCATTCCGGGAAGGTCCCTGGAGTGAATTTAGTAATTCTCCTCACCCGCCAATACAGAGACTTGAATAGACGATGTTTCGGAGAAATCAGGCAGTTAATCAAATATCAAGTAAGGTATCTTTAAATAGAATATGATTATGTCATAGCTTTCAATAAAGGTTTATATTTCACTTAAAGTAGATTAATTTGAATTTCACGTTTTAGTTTTACGGTAATTTACAAGTAGTGCTAGTAGATAAGTTAAATTATTAAAACGTCTTTGTAATTTAAGTAATACTTAGATAGCAACACCTTATTGTAAGTGATGACCATTGCCTAAGCTTTCAGCGTCAGACAACAGCAAAGCAGCGCCAACCGCCTCACAGACAATGCTTTTTCCCAAATTAAAATATTTTAACCCACCACATGAAGATACATATACGATTATCTAAGAACGGTTTTAATTCGAATTAATTATTGCTATCAAACTCCAAGATCAAATTCATTACAAAACACACAAAGTTGATTTCGCTCCGGTACTGAGAAGTGGACAATGAGATCCCGTGATGAGACTTATTGATCTTGATTACGGTATTGTGTGAGTATTCTCTGAGAACCACAGTCGTCGAATGTATGTACAATTTAGGGATTTGGTACAGAAACTGAGGCTGAAATGAGTAGCTTTATTGAATGTAATTATTGATAATTTTAATTGTGATAATTTTGTACACATCTATATTGTATCTGAAAACCTGTTAATAACAATATCGATTCCATACAACCAGGAAATTCCGACATTAACTCGTATTGAAAATTGTGTATCAATTTGAACCAGATGGTACTATGCTTATTGCCTACTATATTGCATTGGAATAAAAAATGCGCTAGTTCTTTTTATTGTTATTATATCACTAGTTGTTTTTCTACGTGTTTGGAATTTCTAAGCAAGTTATTTTATAGAAATTATCAAAGTAGCTACACAAACTATATGTGTATTGTGTACGTTCAAGCTAAGAAATTAATCTTTTATAGGTAATATAAATTGATGTTGAACAATGCATTGAGATAATTCTGGAGACCTAGATTCAGAGTATTTGCTTTCAAATTTAATTAATTCTCTGATGCCGTTGATTCTAAAAGAGGTTAAAGTAAGTGTAATAATCAGTTTTATTTTAAGAATAATATTTATTATTGTTATATAAAGAGGCCGTCGAGCCCACGTAAGTGTTTACAATAAGGAGGAATAACTGTGAGTGTTACTGCCCACATTGAAACACGATCTCAAATATACAGAGCATCTACAATGTGCTTTGTTGTTATATTTTCGTTTATCTATAATTGGAAATTCTTTCGTATACCTACCTTATAATCTAATATCTTATATATTTATAAAGGCGAAAGTTTGTAAGTATGGATGTATGGATGTTTGTTACTCTTTCACGTAAAAACTACTGAATGGATTTGAATGAAACTTTACTACAATATAGCTTATACATCAGAATAACACATAGGCTACAATTTTTGAACACCTTTGTAATGCAAACGAAGTTGCGAGGGTCATCTAGTATATTATAAAGGCGAAAGTTTGTATGGATGTTTGTTACTCTTTCACGTAAAAACTACTGAATGAATTTGAATGAAACTTAACCACAATATAGCTTATACATCAGAATAACACATAGGCTACAATTTTTGATAATACGGGACGAACCTGAAGTCCACGCGAACGAAGTCGCGGGCAAAAGCTAGTATTGTATATTTATAACTTATCGTTAGTCTATTGAGACCAAAAAAGTATCAAAAATTATTTTGTTTTTGTTAAAATTCAGCCATGTAACACGTGGTTACCGTCTATCATAAGCTTCTGCACAGCCTATATTAACGCAAAAAACCTTTTCAAATTTCGCCTCGAGAAAAACAGGTCATAACTTTCAGGAAACACAAAGAGGCTTATTCATCCTAAAGCCGGATAATACGCAACAAAAACGATCTTATGACAAAACCCTGCTTGACCGCGGCGAGTCCAAGTGAAAATGGACATTACGATTGCGATAGTAAAAAACAGATACCTAATGGAATCATAGACATGAACAGACTAAAACGTTATTAAAGGCTTTTCTTAGCGTATAAAAACTCGACACATTTGCTAATTGAGAAATGTTGTTTTATTTTTAAATCTTCAAACTTGTTTTTATGACTAAGCTAAACTAAGCTTCGGAACATCCTCAATGCGTGTGAAAAACAAAGCAGGTAAGAATTAAGTCTTCTAGAAATATATCTGAGGCTATTTAAGTTAATTAAGCTTCTCACAAAAAACCAAAGTAGAGTTTATTATTATCTACATCAATTTATTACCATATTATTATTTATATATAATATCCTTAAAACTCGTTTTAAATAACTAAGTACTATTATAATTACGACTTTGTGTTAAAATAAAATTACATAATAACATTTAATTGGATTTTTATAATATAATCTCTAGGTTTTATACAAATCAAATTCAAACTATTTTTTCTTATACGCTTGGCTTTAACTGTGTCTTAATTTGACTTATTACCGCGGTAGTACAACATACAGCACCTTGAGTCGTATGCCTTATGATTAGATGGCGCAACCTATCGCTATATTCGTCATAGTCTAGTAACTTTCAATTTAAAACACAAGTGAAATGAATCCATAGTTGGTAATAACCAGTGTTTTAAATGCAGTCTCCAATTTTATATTTATATGTAGGCAGATGAGCCAATGGGCCACGTGATCGTAATAGTCACCGCCTATTATGGATCTCTGCAATGTCAGGGGTCACAGCGAGGGCTCCTTCCTACGATTTGCCTTTAACCCTTTCAAGACAATAAGATGGCTGAGACTAAATATGCGAATACTACACAATATTTAAGTTATTCTGTAAAGTAAGAGATATCACTAGAAAAACATAGTAGGGTGTACAAATTTCCTATAAATTTCATATGAAACATTTTAACACAACGTACCTAAACGTAACGTTTGACATTCATTAAAAAAATATCGATTCAATAATAATAACGATTTTTGTAGAAGGGAAAAATATTTCCCTAGAGCGTGAAAGGGTTAAAGACTTTATAAATTACGTAAAAAAAAGGAAAAGATATAGTAATCTTACAAAAAGTCCCGTGTTAGAGCCGCCAAGACCTATAATATTATTTTAATAGATTCATACTGAACAGACGAACGAACTTTGTTAAAAGTTTAAAATTTGGTTTGTAAAATTCCATATAATTTACATGTTGTTTGTTTTTCATTTCGTCACGCTCATAACTCAAGTTTTTTTAGACCAAAGATCATTCTTAAGCAACTTCAAACTTTATTATTAGAACCTTTTTACACACTTGTGTAGATTTATATATTTAACTATATGTTAAGTAACTAAACCAGTAATATGACAGTTAAAAATGATAAAGTTATATGTAAACTAAAAATTTAAAGTAATTATGTGTTACTGTTTTGCAATACAGTAAACTATTAAGTGTGATTCGTATTCAATGGTCAGATTTTAGGCTATTATTTATTCTGCAATGTAATTTTGCAATTCTTTACAGTAGGACAGGAAGGTGAATGCATACAAAAGTTCAGATTTATTTTGTTTCTAGAAAGTTCAAATGTACATTCTACATATAAACACCTATAATAAAAAGTATGTAGGTGTATATGTAGTTAGGAACGTGCTGCTTCGTATAAAATGTATAATGTCTGCACACACAAACCCGACCCCTAAAACCCAAGGTTCAAATCTGAAATTCTCAATACAAACACACTTGCGTAAGGGAAATTTTGTTATTAATGTAAGCGAGTAAGTAAACGTAGCAGGGTTCAACATAAACCTAAGGGCGTACCAAACGTAGCTTAAGTTAACATTTAATAGGTCCTAGTTTTAAAAGGATAATTTATCACTTTCGAAAGGTTAGGTAACCATATTTTAGTTGCTTAAATGTTAAATGTCCGTGGTATTTGCCAGTTGCACTGTTCTACACATCTGTGTGTGTCTCAATTTCTAACGAAATGCCTTTTCAGCATTTCCTATCTCGCTTTGTGAATAGATTCTCTGAATAAATTCGTTGCATACTTGACTTTAGAGTAACTCCGAGCTTCGTGGTCGATATCTTGATCTGTTTCTTATAGAAGGATTTAAGTAAGATTTATGTTGATTTTGTTTTTAGATGATCAAAAGAATGATGCTGTTACAAAATCATAACAAAACTATTAGCTCTATTTCCATTACAAAGTATGTAGAATCTTCTTATTTATAAATTATCAAATTGTGTATGTTCTGTACATTAACTACCTAAAGAATATTTCAAGAATGGATCTAACATCAATTAAAAATTACTTGGTTGCTTTTTTATGTTTCTCGCTTTTGGTGTGGAACCGGTTCCACCAGTTTGACCTTCTCAGCGTAAGTAAATATTAGTTACGCTGACTTGACGGAGAGATTGGAGTGTGTTAAGTTTACAAGAAATCTATTGAATTATAATACGAACATGATCCCTTATTTAACAATTAAGTCACGTTCAGCAATAAATGTGTTCCTTGGGCTTTGTTAATTGTATATGAAGTAGAACGTTGTTTAATGTTAATAGCCTGAAATTTACTTACAAGAAGGTTAATAATATATGGTTTTCAGAATTAAATGAAATGTTTAACATATTGTGCACCTGGTTAAATTTATTTATGCAAGTTAAAAAGGTCGTAATAATAATAATTAGTTACGCCAAAATTCACATGTGATGTTTTTTTTATTTTTATTGTTATTTTGTCAGTTCGTTTTAGGTTATGGTGACATGTCCGGGTAGATAATATCTGACATACGACCTTATCGTAGCGGGAGACGGAGTTGGGAAGGACCGATACGGACACTTGCAATGCTAGACGAATCCGGATCTACTTATCTTATCTCCTTCTATATTTTACTGTCACGATCGACATTATACAAGAAAAACATACTATTTTGTTTTTGTTGCCTTATTAAGTCAGATTTACTACGGATAAATGTACATATCAAAGTAAATGTTTCATTAAATGGAATAGATGTACAGACAATTGTAATAAATCATCGTCTAAGCATAAATTTATTTCATGCATACAATTCAATAAAATTAATAAGAATCATTCTTTTGTGTGCATAGTAAATGCCAACTTGGAACAATATACATAAAACAATAATAAGACAATGCAATCGAATAATTCTATGCAGTAAACCTTTAAGTGAAGCTTTGTCAATCAAACGCTTTTGTAGTTCATAAATATTCATTACTGAATATAAACTCAGCGTATTATATTGCATTAAGTCGTTAAGTAAAATGTTTCGTGTTACGCCACGTTCTTAAATATTATGTTTTTCACAACATTGCACTGACGTAATCCGCTTATGCAAATTAAATAATATTATGTACTTGTTCAGTTTTTTGCAGTTTTTCTGCCCAAGTTCAAGAAGTTGCAAAAGTGTGTATGACGTCACATCGCATGATCAAATGACGTTCATATTTCGGCATACTGCGGTGCTTTCATTTGTTAATGTGAAGGTAAGCCGGTGTATTATAACGGTAACCTCTTTTGTGAATTCTCTATTCTATTATTTCACCAAAACACGCATTTTTGCTACATAGCCACATTGCGCAAGTACAATGAGACATTTTAATGCACTATTGAGCAAAACGCTAAAATCATTTCGGACAGAACGATAACGCAACTACTTTGAATTTAAGTAGTTTTTATTTTTTGTTTATACACTTGAGTATGTCACATTACTTTATTCTTGGAAATCGATTTAAGTCAGTGTGAATGTAGATATTAACGAATCTAATAATAAGTGTAATTATTAAAACTTGATTATTGAATTTGAGTAATAAATATTAAAGTATCCTAGGTACCTAATGAATTCATCATACTGAACACACTTCTTATTTGGCCAGCTGTTCATAATATGATTAACATTAAAGTACTTTGTAGTTAAATAGATGTAATATACTTGTATTTAATGTGCTAAATATATTTATTTACGCAAGTTTATGATCACAGCGCTTTACGAGCTTTTAAATCAAATCAAATCAAAAAACATTTATTCTGAGCTATTAATAAATAAAAACTTATATCTACAACTTTTTAGGAGCAGATTTTTACAACCTGTTTATTGTAAGACATTTCTCAAGAGGGTAATGATGTGAATGTCCTTCTAGTTGTCTGTGCTTTCAATATTAGTAAACAAATGCAAACGAGTCATCTGGGCACGAAGCCAACCCGGTCATCAGAGGGGACGCTTACGACGCATCACCGTTTCATTGCTAAAGAATACAGAGTCCACATATTTTAACATGAGAAAATATTTCACGGTTTTGGTGACAACGCTTTTGCATAAAATGATTTTAATTGTATATTTCGCATTGCTCCAACAACAAAAAATCAATTAACATTCATAGTTAATTTTCGCCTTTATTACTTTTACTCTTAGAATTCTAGTGTTATTTTGTTTTAGTTAAATTTTATGTTTTATGAAACGCCATTAAACGGAAATGTAAACAGCATTCATGAAAATCGACCGTAAATTTTATTTTATAGAGCATTTTAAAGCTCTCAACAACGAAATTTAATCGACAGCTGAATTGAGAGCGGCAATGATTGACGAGTTAGTATTATGGTTCAAACAGTTTATATGGAACATAAGTAATATATTATATATTCATCATCACATATCATATTTTTATAGAAAGCTTGAAATCATCCGAAAAGTGTTCATTTTGCCTATTTATTTATTCTAGCGAAATTTGCTTACTTGTTTTATGCTTCAGTTGGGCTTACATAAGAACTCGTCTGTTCTACTGCAACATGGCACACATGTATTCCTCACAGAAAATATTTCAACACTTTAACACTAATTTTCATTGCAACACTCCGAGGGAAAACATTTACACAGATAAATTCCTCCCAAGTTAGCACACGCTTGACCGCTTTCGCTCGTTTGTGCAAACACAGCCTTTTGCTTTTGACGCGGTTACTCAAACTCACTTTGTATCTCAATTATTTTTTTGTTTTCAGTTTAGAAAGTTCCGATAAAAAACGTGGTACTAAAAAATAAAGCATGAAAATAATGGAGCGTGTTGCTCAAGCGCACGTGAAATCGTGTTTGTCGGGTTGTGGCACGGAAACAGACGCACGCGCAGACAGTCGGCAGAGACTGGCGACTAGTGGCAACTGGCGCATCCAGTGCGGGCCACGAGCCGGCTGCAGGGAGGTGGACAGTCACCGTCGCACTCGCACTCGCCACCGCGGACGGCATCGCGCGATGTCGCCCTAGAAATCGTCGGTGCCTCGGCTGCATAACTCACTTTCGCTAACGGCCCATTTTCATACAAGTTTTTCCGGAGGTAACTCGGATTATTGCATAGTATGTATATTGGAATAGCAGCAAGTGATGCAAGATTGATGAATCGTAGTCTGGCCTAAGCATTCACATTTAGTAACTGGTATAATATTATTAAGTATAGTAATATAAAATAATAATTACGATATTGAATGAAATTGTCGTTCTAAGGTTTCTCAAGGTAGGAGAAAAACTAGAATATTTCGATTTCAGACTTTATTGCTATAAAGAGAAATGATCACTTTCTATTCTAAATTGTTATTGCAATTCTAGGAAGAAAAATGTATAAATGGATCGGTTATGGACCTCTTAAGCCTACTCTTAAGATAGTTTATTTTACAATCAATATAGGTTCTGTCCAGTTTCAAATTAAAATTAAGTACTAAGTATTTCTGTTTTCAACCACTAAACCAACACACATATTAATTTTAAAATTAGATAAGGACTCGTACTTCATTTATTAATAGATACATTGTGACATATTTACAATGTAGAGACCAATCAATCGAAGGAAATCTGCAATTGGAAGCTAAATGCTAATTGACAAGTGAATAATTACTATGTAAAGCTGATTACGAAGATAATACGTTTTGTGTAGGAAATAGTTAACGTGAAGCACGCAAAGACTATGTACCTACGTAACATGACATTACATATTGGGAATGTACCTACTTAATTATTTTTTGCTTTATGAGCCACGAACACAAGTGGTAGGATGTGTCGTAACTCTTGTAACACACGCTATGTTGTTGTATGAACAGTATAGATAGTGGATAATAAAACGCTATTATTACTTATATTCATTTCAACTTCAAGGGTGTTGATTAATAAACATAATAAGTATAGTTAGTTACAGTATTATATACTGCAATTCGATTCGAAAAACTGCTACTTGCCTCAAGCATTAACAACTTTCCTCGATGATTAACAACAACAGCGGTCGAACAACATCTAGGAAGGCAGGTCATTTAAAAATATAGCTTAAAACAGCACTTCCAATTACATATCTTTAAATGGTAATGACAATGCCATGATTGTCACTTACCGTTTATTTACTAAATAAACAAATAGTAATCTAAAAGTTCACTGTAAAGCAAATTACCTACTGAAGTTTGTTTTGTAATAATAAACATCGTCTCCAAGTTTCACGATGAAACCTGACCAAATTCTAATAAATCTAGACTACGTGGATTAGTCTGGCGCGATCCGTCGAGGGTCTTAGGGCAACGTGTAAGTTATGTAATGTTTTTTTGTAGGTCGTGACCTCTCAGAGCTTAATCTTAACGCTGTGTTAAGCACAACTTGTTTTGCGTCGTTGTGCCAATTACATTCGGGCTAACAATGCGTCCTGTTCACCTTGTATTTTCAAAATTGGATCCTTAGGCAAATACTGAAAAGGGGAATGGTTCCGTGTAAAATATTCATATTTTAATAGCCTAACCTTTACGTTTTATATTACACGGACATTATCTTGGTTTTCGTAACGTTTACTATGAAAATATTTTTGATAAGAATCCATTTGTATGGAAATTAATTTTACATCCTATTACACAACTAGGGATTATTAGGGACAACCCTTGGACCTTTTTCTGATCTCCGGATTTCAGAATTATCTAAAGGTCATATCGAGATCCAAGGGTAGTCCTGGGATTACAAATAGTTAGCTAATAACTAATTAGTTCAGTTTTTCTTCAGTGTTTGACTGAATTCCAATAGGTATTTTAATTTAGTATTGTGAACCGTTAAAGTTAATTTCCTTTACCTATATAAAATTGAATTGTATTCGAAATTTAAAGAAGTCATCCCATTTACGACAGATTGAAAATTAACATAGATGACAAGCAGGAAATAAAGCAAATTTAATAATATCACTCGCTGTCTCTGATCTAATCATCATCATTTATAAATTTTTAGCGACATTTTTTTTTTTTTTATATTCAGTGATTCAATGAACAGAACTGAATGTAGGTTGAAAAACAAATTTTCGAATTACAGATAAACGCGATATTTGACCTAAAACTCGTTTTCTTTCCATTCAAAGATACAAAAGTTCAGGTTAATGTACAAATTAAGTGAATAGAACTTCCGTTGAATGATAAAGTACATGGAAACTATTTTATTGGCAGTTGTAGTATTATTGTTCATCGTAAAGGTACAAACTTGATATTTTTATCGCTGCGGTTTTCCTTGAACAATAGAATAAAAAACAATATCAATAAGAATTTTAAATTTATAAATTGAATATACCTGTTATAATATAGATAACAAACAAGTGAATAAATCATTCTCAATTCCATACATCATTCACCAAACATGTTCAAACCGACATTGTGTGACAATTACAGGTTTGTATTGCAAAAGTGTAAACGATCAAACGGCCTACTTGATGGGGAACCTTTGTCCATGGTATGGTGGTGGCCCATGGTGTGGTCTCCGCAATTCTAAGCTGCAGTGAAGCCGTTACGTATCCTACCTACCATTTTTTTTTTTAATAAAGAAGTTTACTGATCTATTTTTGATCTCCACTTCGATAGCACACTTACCTATTTGTAAGCTGACTTGACGGGTAAGCTTAGTACCTACCTAATTAGTTTCAATTTCCTTGAACAGATACCCACCTAAATGTGAAACTAAATTAAAATTATCTACATATCACATTATCATTACCATGTGCACATCCATACAAAAATATTCCTATACCGATATTATAAGTTTATAAGACTTTTACTTTTTCGCTACAAGAGTTTTGACGCCAATTTAAAGTCTGAAGTCCGGGATCAATTTACACAACATAATTGGCATTCATGAACAATCAGCGAATATTGTTATGTAGGACGATACTTATTTATTGGTTGTCGTAAAAAGTGTAACCTATATTATGCGAAAATAAACTAAAAAAGTATTGATAACGCATACTTACTAGGGGTGTGCGAATATCGTTCGAATCGAATATTAAAATTCGATTCGAAATTCGAATCGAATAATTCGAATCTTCGAATTATTCGAAGTTCGACGAATATTCGAATAATTCGAAAAGTTTCGAATATTCGTTGAATTTCGAATAGTATCGAATTTGACTACGACGATGCATCGGAAATAGGACAAGAATTTGTATTTAGTAGATAATATCTTTAATGGGCTAGATGTCTACAAAATAGTCGTAGTCGTCGTAGTCGAATTCGATACTATTCGAAATTTCGCCATTCGGCCAATTTCGAATAATTCGAAGATTCGAATTATTCGGTCCGAGTTTCGAATCGAATATTCGTATTCGATTCGGAACGAATAATTCGTGAGTTCGAATTATTCGCACACCCCTAATACTTACCCTTTTTTAAGGCTCCGTAGTGTTTAGGCCAGTTTTCCAAACTTAACTCAACCCTTATAATTTTGCCAGGTAATTTTGCTGGAACTTTTTCCGTAAAACTTTACTACAAACACTATAAACTGAAACCTTGCAGAAAAAAGTATACCTACAGAAATTAAAAAAAAAGAAAAAGGTGGGATACAATGTTGAAAGATATTTTAACAGATAGCTAAAGTGGTAAAAGATTTGAGTACTCCACCGAGTGGGATATCGTTGGATATGTTTTGATGATGACTTTCTATTTAGAATTTTAAACTTTAAAGCTTTTTTTGCTAATTTTTCAATGAAATCTTCTTTAATTTTTGAGACGCATGTTAATTTGCGTAGGCTCTTTAAATCGTATATTCTTAACAAAAAAGGGAAATTAATACATACGACTAGGATTTTATCATTTATATCTTTGTTGCTACACCATGTGTAGATTGTTGTTTGTTACCTGCACAAGTAGATAATGATGAGTCACGTCATCTCCAGATACAAATCTGGTACATTTGTTTGTAATGACCTCGCGACTGCTCACGTCATGGGGTTTCACTGTAACCGCATCATTTGCAAGAACCGACGGGCGACGACGTCGAAGCTGGTTCTTTAATGGAAAAGTTTCATTTCATCGCTTAAATGTTAAGGCAGATAATTATGTTGCTATTAATAGATACATACGTACGTTCTTATTAGGGGTGTGCGAATATCGTTCGAATCGTTCGAAGATTCGAATTATTCGAAATTCAACGAATATTCGAAAAATTTCGGATAATTCGAAAAGTTTCGAATAGTATCGAATTTGACTACGACGATGCATCGAAAATAGGACAAAAATTTGTATTTTGTAGATAATATCTTTAATGTAATATAACTAATAATTCGTGAGTTCGAATTATTCGCACACCCCTAGTTCTTATTACTTTTGTATTTTATTTACACAGCTGACACAGCTACAGAAAAAAACACTATTCCTTAAGAAAAGTATTTATTTACCTACTATTCTATGAAACAGAATAGAATTTCTTCTCAATATTTAGTTGAATAAGTTCCTAGGTGGAAATTCCATAATGCAACCCAACGTTTTTCTTTCTTTTTTATGAGTTTATTGTATCAACAAGTAGGTATCCACCTGGAGCACTTTGCACGACAAAGAGAATTGAAACTAGCAGTATAAAGTTATTAAACCCGAACAAGTTGCACTTAGTGCGTCAATAAAAGGATAAAAATTCGGAGATGAAGTAAATTGGGGTTACTCGTTTGAGAACGAAAGTTGCCACAGATAGGCTGAAGTAAAAGTGGGCTACGAGTGAGTGACTGAGAGTATACATCACACGATTAAATGTTTTTTTAATAAAGTGAACTATGGCGTGTGATGACGAGTGAATACTACATCATTGACCTTGTTTAACTCGAATTTGAAACTCATATCATTAGTTCTCATCGTCAGTTATGATAAGTGCGAGTTGTTTTGACGTTAATGATGACACGACAGCCAAGTCACTAAAATCTTATTACAATAAATAATTTATTCATTTTATAATTCTCTACCTCTTGAGAATGTGAAGGTACTATAAGTGAAGGTATTGTTGTACATACACCTAAACTAAGCATAATAATGCATTCAACTTTCTTGGAAATAATTGCATAAAATATATTTTATGTAAAATCAGCACAACTTCTCCATGTGTTAGAATTTCATAATTTGACCCTGTTCTGAGCGAAACTCGGTCGACCACAACAATTTAATACGAAAAGAAATCATCGTTTTAAGATGGCCAATTTGTGGCTTCCACCTGCAAGGTAGGTCAAGAAGGCCACGGTAAAGGGCAATCTTCTGGTACATTAAGTGTTAGAACGCACGCAAGCTTCGACCTTGCCCTTCCTAACGATCGTATTCTCAAGATAAACGGTGCACGACAATTCAAAGTAATGAGAAGGGATTCTATGACAAGACAATGATTCAACTTCGAGATAATCCACGTCGTCTATTTACGATGGCGACGTTCATAGTTACCATAAATTTTAAAAAAATGATGACAAGATTGTTCAGTATGAAATCATCGGTGTCTATAATGTGATTTAATAAGAGAACTTGTTAAGTTTTACATCAATGCCTGAATAGATATAAAACGGTAAATTATAATGTAATTACCTTGATTTACTATTATTATACACGTGGGTGTTACTAATAAATAATACAATTACCCACCATTAGATACAAGTTCCTTGATGTTTTTTTTTTTTTTTTTTTTTTTTTTTTTTTATTAAAAGATTTAATTATCGCTACTATTAATAAGGCAGCGATTGACAGCTATACCAAAAAATACAATAGAAATTCAAACTTTTTTTTTTTTTTTTTTTTTTTTTTTTTTTTTATTTCGTTAGTAGTGTTGATCCGTTGGCACGCACACAACGTAGAAGTGCTGCTTCGGCAAAACGCAGGAAAATGATGCGGGATTCGGGATTTTTCATTATCTGGGGTAGTATATTTTCCTTCAGTTCTGTATTTAACTTCCATTCACACTCCAGCCTCTGAAGTTGGTATTTTGGGCAGTGCATAAGTACATGCATGACTGTTTCCGAAGAGCTTCCGTCACAAGTGCAGTTTTGGTCATTAATTAGTTTGAATTTATGCAAATAAGATCTTGTTCCGCCATGTCCCGAAAATAATTGTGTCCTGATTGGAACTATTGGCAATTTACTCAAGATCTTATGGCCCTCAAGAGCGTCAGGAAAGAATTTTTTGAGGTTTCCACCAGTTGAGCTTGCAATGTAGTTGTCTCGCATGATGCATCTGGTTTTGTCTCTGATTAAACTTCGTACGTAGCAGAGAGGAATTTTGTCATAGCTAGGTGTCACCTCGAGTAACGCTGCCGCTTTTGCAAGCTGATCTGCGCGCTCGTTACCCGTATAGCCTGCATGTGCCTTGATCCAATATAAACCTATCCGTGTAGGGTGTTCTTCTATTTGGTCTTGAATTTCTGCGACAAGTGGGTTGTCCGTATCAGGGTTACAAAGAGCTTCCAGGGCCGAACGTGAGTCGCTCAATATGCACCCCGAGTTACCACTTTTTTCCACCATAGAAACTGCTCCCAGTATCGCCAATAACTCTGCCTGGAAAACCGTACAGTATGATGCAAGTTTCATTTGTGTGGTTTGGAGTTCATGACCACTGCTACTACTGTAGCCAATTACAGCAGCACCCACTTTCCCTTCGATTTTACTACCATCTGTAAATAGTACTAATTCAAATAAATCACTGAGCGCGGTGATATCTCGTGGCTCAGTGATAAGGGCAAAGTTGCATAGGCTGCGTTTTGCTGGGTGGCTTAATTCACTTGGATGAATTCTTTTTTCCAGTTCGCCGTTTGGGTGATTAAGTAGGGGCCTCCCTCGTTTTGTTTCATAGAGCTCCATGTTTTCTATTAGCCGCAGATTCATGGGAATAATTCCTGAAAGGAGCGTTGTCGCAGTGTAAGAGCAGGTACGATGGGCTCTACAGATTTTTATTGCGAACATTCTTGTTAGTGATTGCAATTTTTTCTTTACATATATTTTGTTGCCCACCTTGCCCCACACTCCAGATGCATATAAAATTTTTGGCTCCACTGCTACAGTATACAGCAGCTTTGTAATTTCAGGGTTCAAGCCCCACTGAACTTTAACTGTTCTGGCCAGTTTCTTATAAAGGGCAACAACTTTTAAGCTGACTTCCTCGATGTGCTGTTTAAAAGTCAACGCTTTGTCTATCCTCAGACCAAGTACCTTGAGGGAATCTGTAAACTCAATAATCTGCCCCTCAAAATTAATTGTTGGTTTCTCATACTTGCGTCGTCTTGTTACTATCATGGCCTGGGTTTTGTGAGTTGCAAATCTAAGCTTGTGCTTTTTTCCCCAGGCCGAGATGACTTTTAGCGCTTCGTGTGTTATCCTCTCTAGATCTTTAGTGTTTTCAGAACTTGCGATCACCAGAATGTCATCCGCAAATGCCTGAATATGCGCGTCAAGGCTGTCAGCTCGTTTTAGAAGGGGATCGAGTTGCAGATTCCACAAAATGGGGCCAAATATTGATCCCTGGACACAACCCTTATTTGTTTGCTGGGTGACACTGTGTCCCAGGTAGCGTAAGTCCACACTTCTATCTGATAGGTAGCTATTGATCAGATGCGCAGTTGATTCATCCACATCTCTGTGAAGCATTTCAAGAATGATTCCTGGCCACCAACAGTTATCGAATGCACCTTCAATATCGAGCGAGATCATAATTGTTATTTGCTTGTTGGCTAAATTCTCTTTCACTATTTGTATTGCATCGTACAATGCGTCTTCAGTACCACGATGGGGAACAAATCCATATTGGCGTCCGCTCATGTGGCCGTTTCTTTCCAAATGCCATGTAAGCCTTGTTGTCACTAACTTTTCCAACACCTTCCCAAGAACCGGAAGCAACCCTATTGGTCGATATGCCTTTGGGATCGTGTAGTCTGTTTTGCCTGGCTTTGGTACCACTACAATTCTTGCTGTTTTCCAGCATTTGGGAAAGTAGCCCAGTTTTAGGCATTGGTTAAATATAGATAGTTGAAGATTAGGGGCCGCTTCGAAGCTGTGCTGGCAAATGTCGGATGTTAAGCCATCAGCTCCTGGAGATTTTTTGGGATTCATCGCTGCATAGACTCTGGAAAGTTCTGCAGTGGTGAATTCTGGACATTTAAGCGAGTTTGATTGCGAAGTTCGAGACGAACTCAGGATTGCCAGCGTTCTTGACCTAATTTCCTGCTGCTCTGGGGTGTCAGTCATTTCATTATCCTGGGGAAAAAATGTTGTGGCTAGTAGTTTCGTGGAGTCCGTAGCGGTGCATAACTCGCTTTCAGGATCTGGTCGAAGGAGACAATCACATTGATGAGTGTTACAGATTTTCATAATTCTGTATGATCTACTCCAAACTGTCTCTGCCTTCTCCTCGCAACAAAATTTTCTCCAACTTTTAGTGATAGCATTCTGAATCATTTGCTTGTACTCTTCTCTACAGTTGACGTATTCTTGGATAATCCTGACTTTCCGAAATGTATTTGCCTTCCGAATACGGCGTCGGCATCTGATCACCTCTCTTTTTTTGTCGTCAAGGGCTTTGTTCCACCACCGGCTCGGCTTATGTTTTGGATTTGTTTGTAGACGCTGTATAACGATATCGCTGGTCTCCACAATCGCATCCACATAGCATTTAACCACTTCTTCAAGTTCATCCGGTAGCTCCGTTCTGGTAACACGATCAATTTGGACTTCTTTTAGTGCTAATGCCTCTCGAAGTTTCTGGTCGAACTTCAGCCAGTCTGCTGTTTTAGTTTTATATCGGCGTGTACCATTTGGGGCTGCTTGAGCGCTTCTTGAGCCCAGGGACATTGCAAAAGATATTTGTCGGTGATCTGACAGAGTGACCGCTTTCTCGTCTACATACCAACTTTGTATTCGATTTACAATGTTGCTGGAGCACACTGTCACGTCAATAATACTAGAGAAAAGTTTGTTGGCTCGGTAAGTGTGAAATGTTGATTTGTTGCCTTCATTTAGGACATGTAAGTTGGACTGCGCAAGAAATTCAGCACAACTTGCTCCTCTGCTGTCCTCCTTCCTACAGCCCCACCATCTGCTGGCAGCGTTGAAGTCTCCCCCTATAATTATTGCTGGTGTACCCAGTTCTTGGAGTATGCTCTGCAACACTGCCAAATCTTCATTTATATCTATAGTTCTGTCGAAGTAAGCACTGACCAGTCCTACTGCCTGTCCAGAGATATGCAAAACACAGGCTACTATCGATTCCGTCACAAACTTACTATTTACCACAACTTCGATGTTCTTGTCAAGTATGACAATTGCGGCCCTTACAGGTTTATTCCTGTCACTTGTCAGTCTCTGTACGGTTCTGTAAGGACAAACTAGGTGTGCTTTAGCCCCTACATATGGCTCCTGTATTAGCAGGACTGATTTCTGATCTCGAATTGCTGCCTCGAAGCATTCCTTGGTTGCTGCGAAAGCTCTGCCTAGATTTATCTGTCCAAAATTTACAGCTGTTTTGTTGTTTATTGTGTCTGGGTCCTCAGCAATAAGATATAGTTGCCCTTGCTAGGCGGTCCCATCGCTGCCACTCTGGGCACAAGGAGCTGTATGATGGATGAGAACAATCAGTTGCCTGTGCGAGTGTGCAATTAACACAGTTTGGGACACCATTTCGGTTTCCGCAGGCCCGGGTGTCATGCGGGCCAGCGCAGAAACCGCAGATCTCAGGTTTAATGCAGTTCTTCGCAGTATGACCAAACGATAGACACTTGTAGCACTGGATCACAGGAGAGCAGTCAGTTGCCAAGATCACTTGATAGCCCAAGTGCAGGCGTTGATCTTTTACTGCCTTCCATGTGGTAGAGTCAACCTCTAGGGTTACATTTTCTGTAGTTTCAGTGCGTCCTCTTGTTCTGCGTAGTACTTTGATATTTGGTTTGGTCGTGTCTTCTGCGGGAAAGAATTTGCGGTTCTGACTGACGACTGCGTCGACCAGTTTCGGGTTGTCTAAATCTCTCGCCACGCCGATTAGCTTTATAAGTGGGCTTCTCGGCTTTGGCTGTGATATTGTCAGTTTTTCCGCCCTTTCCCTAATAGCCGAAGCAAACACTTTACGATCTGCTTCTGAAGAGCAGTCAATTACTACACGTTGGTTTCGTATACTTCGCACTCCAGAGATTCCTATACCTAGTTCCACTACGTCAACCCTCTCTTTCAGTTTTTGTAGTACTTCTTGGCTGGAGTGTTGCGGGTCTATTGACTCGAGCATCACTGGATACCTTGGTCGCATCAATATATCTCTATAGGTGGGTTGGCCGATGTCACGCTCCAGCACATTGTGGTTTTGTTGTCGCTCTAGGTTTGCAGGAGTTGAGTCTTTGTCGCGATCTATGCTAGTTACGGAACTTTGGATACAGCCTAACTTATCTGCTATATCTGCCAGCATCATTTCTTCTCCGAGTCCACGGGGGTGGCCTGCGGTATTCGTGCACACTGTCAGCTGGTTCTGGTCCTTCAACTCCTCCAGTACCTTTACGACCTCCGTAAGACGAACTTTTAGGGGAGCAACTGCCGAGGACATCTCAGTCTTTAGGTACTCTGCACTGCTTGTAACAGTTTCACTTAATGCCGCAACCGCTGTCACAAAGGATTCACTTTTTTCACAATTTCCCACCGCCAAAACGTTCATCCTTAACTCCTCCATCGTACTCTCAAGCTGTTTCAGGTCAGACTTTTTAATTGTATCAGATTCTGAAGTGCAGTCTGAGGCACGTTGACTGGAGTTTTTTAAGGTTTCTATAGAGCGAGTTAGTGTGATAATCGAGCTTTGTACATCAAGCGTGCTATTCTTGATCTGGATCAGTCGCTCTGCAAGTGTCGCTATCTCATCGCTCGAAGCTGCACCTTTCTCTTTTGGGTTTATCTGGCGTCCACACTGATCAATGCACTTCTTGACTTCCTCTATTTGTGTCTCAACGGCTACCAAACTTCTAAGTGGACCCTCCAATTCATAGTTCAGCCATGACCATGTCGCTTCCACTGTTTTATGAACCTTTCCAGACATATCTCGTATTTCCTCTAGCTTTACAGCTTGGGTAGTGATAAGGTCAGCTATCATTTTGTTATGAGCTCTTTCTACCACAACAAGCTCTTTGGCAGCTCTAGTACGCTCCTGCTCTAGGGCCGACCGATGACGAGACCTTGAGTCCGATAGGGATAGTACCAGTTCATACAAGGCTTGCATGCATCTGTGAGCCTCGACTTTGTATTCCCGCTTCATATTCGAAGCGTCTTCCAGCGCTTGTTTGCCTGTCTGAAGAAACTCATTTGCTCTCTGAGTGGCAAGGTCCATAGTAATGCCCGTACCCAAAGCTGCGCTCGGAGGAACTATGCTGGATCGACGGCTGCCAATGCTTGAGTTGTCCGACCATTCATCGTCGGTTCTTGGCACCTGTCCTGTCTTTTTAGAGATGCCGCTGCACCAAGTCTCTACTTCGATAGTGGGCACTTCAGATACCGGCCCTCCACCGATTTCTGGGCTCAGCGTGGGTGTTTTCCTTTGAGATGCTTCGGACTTAGCACTCCCAGCTTTTGTTGGCCTCTCCTTTTGACCTGCCGACAGCACCGGTCGTAGCGACATTCTGCCAGTTTGCTCAGGTATCAGTCAAGCAGAACGAGTATTTAGAAAATGAGTGGCAACAATAGCGAATTTAGTTTGGTTTAGTAAATCAGCACAGCAGAGTGATTTTAAAAGTTTCTACCGAAAAAAAAAAATTCGTTCGACACGGTAGGTACACTCCAAGCTATACGACACTGTTATCAGTGACCGCAGCGAATAATGAGTATTAAGCCTTAGTTGTCTATGGTTGTCTAGTTGACGTTGACAGTTCTCAGTGAATGTCGGTTGACATTTGACATCAGGGCCAATAAATAATTTTCGTACCTTCAATTTTATGATATTGGCTTCTATTTCTAATGGCGTCGTCTTCCGAATATTCACCTAAATCCTCAATTTCTCTGCAGCCACGACTTTCTTGCGCTGTTTCTTTGCTTGAATCACGTTCCTTCAGAGTTTCGCATCAAAATTAACACCTTTTGAGTGTCAGAAAACACTTTTGTACCTCGATTTAAGATTTTCAAAAACTGAGCTCGCCGATTCACACTTATACGTACAGAGTCCGGTAGAAGTACCATCAGTATTGTTTTACTTAATCTATAAGCAGAGTTTCACAACATATTTCCGATGTAACTTGTTAAACTCGATTCTACGCGTTTTTTTTTATATTCTGGATAAACCTTAAGTTAAAAAAAATTAGCGTTATGAGTGATAATGCAACTGCAACTTAATAAACTTATTCAGACACTCGCGGTTTTCTATAATACTTTCATGCATTTTCAACGGGTTCTTACCACGATATTTAATTAATTGAAATATTAAATATCGTGGTAAGAACCCGTTGAAAATGCATGAATGCAACTAGTTGATGTCAAGGAAAAGTAAAGATTACCATTGTGTTGCAAACAAGTTCTGCAAATTGGTCACACTGTTTTGTTCATTGCCAATATATAACTCTTTATACTCGTACATAAACCTACCTGCCTTCTCTTTCCTCCCAAATACTGTTCATGAAACGATTAAAAATAAAACACAGCAATAAGTTTGAATACTCGGATTTATTTAGTTATAGATGGCCAATTGTTCATACCAAACTTACAATGTAAGTAAAAATACTATACAAAATGATTTCGCTTAAAACAACACGTTATACAAGTATGTACAAAACATATGGACACGCGAATGCAATAATGTATTGCTATAAAATTGTCAAGTAAATTTAAAAAATCTTATAAATTACCAAACCGAAGTATTCAAGAATACATTCAGAAGTAAAAATATTAATTATTTTTATACTTCTAAATCTTCGGTCAAACTTTTCATTGCAAATTTAAACTTCTAAAACACATATTTACAAATTGCATATAAAACAGAACTCCACACAGAATAATTGATACAATTAGCAATAAATCATAGTTACGATACAACTGAGACGTATCTAACTAAATATCACAAAAATATCTGAGAGTAAGATATTCCTAGAAAGATTTTATTTCTAGAACATTTTATAAAAAGTGACACATTAAAGTAGATATAAACTAATAATTTATTAATCAATTTATAAAACTTATACTAGATAATAAAGAATACGAATAATTCAGTCACAATTACATATAGTTTGTTTTTCATTACTTGTCCATGTACTTTCAAACTTTTGTTTTTAAACACGTCATGAATTACAAATGACGTAACTAAGTAATGAAGTTTGAGATAGACAGGTAATAAAAAACAAACTGTAAATGATATCGTTTAAGTAATTAATTGCCTTAATACTACTAAGTGTAATTCCTAATGCTACTATTAAAGCTTCTTTGATTTATAGTTGTTACCTCTTATGTAGGAATGTTCAGGAATTTATATTCATTACAAAATACTCAAAATATTTGCATTTTATTTTTCTTATTAACTTTATTATTATTATCAAAAACATTGTCTTTTTTCGAACTATAGGTACGTAATTTCTAACAAATTTTATGATACTTAAATATAACGATTTTATTCATAGTTAACCACTCAACTGGGATCGGCAACCAAATTGGATTGTTTACTTTTGCCAAGTCTGTGGCAGGAGCCAAAACTCAGCACAGTTCTAAAACTTGTTTTGTTTACTTTTTTTAATTGTCTCATATTTTACGGAGATGATATATTTTTGCTGAAAATGCAATACAGCGTCATGTAGTAATAAAGATTTACAAAAATATAAGGTTTAATTACAAATCAAAATTAAAAATTATTGGAAAAAAATGTTTTTAAAACGGGGCTTAAACACGGTATTGATTCCGAAAGAAGTCTCCACTTTCGCCATCTTACGAATAGTGACGTTCCCAGTTGAGTGGTTAAATATGATGTAGTTAGGTATTAGGCAAATGACAATAAAAAGGTCCTACAGAGTTGTAGGTGTAAAGAAACGATAGTAATTATACAAATGATTATGATGACTAACTTCACTCACATACCATCTTCATATATTGTAAAAGTTAAAGAATTTATTTTATATATTTAATGCTTTATTTTAAAAGATTTTAGAATGATCCCATTTTCATTATAAACAGGATTTCAGATAATTGAATCTAACAAAACCCTCGAGAATGATTTTTAATATTTTTCCTCACATTTATTTTGGTCGGAACCACGCCAGGATTTGGGCCATCTATCTCAATATTAGTGAACCGTTTCCTTACACCCTTACAACGTAAATATAAATTGTCTTTTATTCGCAAAAACAGAACCTTATAAATTTAAGTTAACCCCGGTGTTGGCTTTTATGCGGAAAACTTGAGATTATTGGAAGATATTAAGATTTATTATACTTTGGGTATCTTTATTTTATAACCTATAGGTGTATATATTTAGAAACCTGTTTTGTGACTACGTTTTTCTGATAAGTAGGTATTTAAAAAAAAGTCAAATCATTGTGAAAATTTTTAGTGAGTTTTAATGTATAATAAAATATATATTTTTTGTAATTTATTTAAACAAACATTCAGTGTTATTTCAAACAAGCCTCGCATAGCAAATTTAAGTTAGTGAAACTTTTATTTAATTATCAATTTCTAATCATTTGGTTACTCAATTTTTTCCATAGAATTAACATTAGAGTTAATTATGTATGTAGAGAGCCTTAACTGTAACTATGTACCTACCATCGAGGAAATTTTGCTTTATATTTTGACTAACCCAAGCTTACAAAACAAGGTATTTCACTATTTTACAACCAAACTTACATACATTTTTGAGGTACAATAACATACTGAGAGCGACCTTATTTTAATGCTAAAATAATCAAATTTAGTTCAACACATAAATCCGTAATTTTAAAGGAAAAAATACTACAATTATTTTCGAACACAATAATTTGGTTTTAAACTTCAAAATTACGCATTTAAATGTTTACGATCAGTCTCCAATGCAGCATTAGATGATTTTTTACAGAAATAGTAGTGTTCAAATTTACTTTCAAAAGCATACTAAAAACAACTCAAAAGTTCCTTTCGTAAGATTTTTCTCTCATATCTCTGCCAACCATTGATTTTAAAGTACAAAATAGGCATGACGGTATCAAAGATTCGAAGATTCAATGATATTGTAGGAAACTACATATCAAAAGAATTTAAAACACTAATTTGGTTTTACTTAAAAACTTGAGATTAATGAGATTTTTAATAAATTAAAATATTACAATCGGCCATTTTGCTGAAACGATAACAACATCGGATGATGTCACTAATAGGTAAACAACACGAAATTGACGTTCTCTATTGGTTGCGCCATGACACCTTTGCGTTTATTTACGTAAGTGTGACGTCAAACGCGACGCCATGACACTAAGGGCTGCACACTATTGAAATGAAATTCAAAAATGGCTTGAAACCTAGTTAAACTTTGCATTGTTACCGAAATATAGGTGTTTTCGTAAATGGTTAACCAGTACCCACAATATGGAAGAGTATTTCAAAATCTTTCGTCATGCCTATTAGACTACAAACAGAGACCGATTCATTAGTCATTAATAAATGAATGTACATTCGAAACCGATCGTTATAATAGTGATAATGTTAATGATAATGCGATAGTTTCCCGGGTCGTCGCGGCGGGGCGGTGTCGTATTCGTAGTAGTTGGACTGGGGGCGGCCCCCGTCCCTACAGGAGCGCTGAGAGTGGTAACCAGCCCCCGTTCGACGACTAGTAACAATTATACATGTTTAAAGTTTATTTAAATTAGGGAGATAGCTATGGGGTAGAAAAGGAGAAAAAATATTTTTGGAATTATGCTTTCAAATTGTAGGCAGGTAAAACAAGTAACAACAATAGTAGGAAGCGTTAGCTAGTCATAACAGATATATTTTTTGCCGTTTTTTTTAATAATACGGATATACGTATAAAAATAGAGAGCAGTTCTAGCAGTAGGTAGCGTCGCTCAGCTATAGGTAATAAGAATTATCACTAATAGTAACAAAACTGGCTACTAAGGTAAGCTTCTACTGAGAATGTTTTGGTAAAAAAATTACATCTTCAATCTATTTCTGAAAAATCAAATCTGATCTACAATATATAAATCTTAAAATGTCTAAAACTCAACTACCTATTTTCTATATATTGTAATCGTTTTTATTTCTGAGTATTAACACTACCATTGAAGCACTAGCGAACTACCTCATCGTAGTTTAAAATTCAAACCAGCATTACAAAGCACATGCATCTTACCAATACAAATCAAATGTAGCAAGAACAGATAATTGATTTTTTTATATATTAGTGTTTTTATCGAATCGCAATTCATATTTTTGAAAACCGGCACCCATTAATTCATCATAAAAGGACTTTAATATCAAAAAACATGACTTTGTAAAAATTTTTCACTTCTGAGATTTTTTTCACTATTCTAAAAAATATAATATTGTAATGTCAATGGAAGAAATTTAAACACAATTGTCTCAACTTTAAATGTTATGATGCCTCCATATTATATTTTCAAAATGGGGCGTAATCATTCAAATTGAGAACCACTGGTCAAAAATTATACTAAAGTTAATTCAATTTTTTTTAATTTATTAGATTGTAGTTTAGATTACATTTTATGATTAGTAATATAAAAAAAAATATTTACCTTTCTTCCTCAGCTTTGGCCCTTTGCGACTGAACTTGTCTTCTCATCTGTCCGATTTGAACTTCACTTAATTTCTCTCGTCTTGTACTGGAATATTCATCAGTACTAAAGTTTAAATAGGTTATTCCATTTATTAGTAAGTTGTTTTAGTTATAAATTTAAGATAAATAATAAAACTCACTTAAGATTTTGTTGTATTTCTTCGTAGTTTACGTAATGACCAGTCGGACCCCACGCGCTGTCCATTGCCTGTTTTTAAAAATAACAATAATTATACTATTACCAAGCAACATGACAATTTAATATACATTATAATGATTTTTTTTAGGACCAATGATTTTGATGCGACGTATCTATCTCGTGTCATTGACCCCGTCTATTACATTCTAAAGTAGGGCAAGTATAATAAAAAAGTTCACACTTAAGTAGGCTACAACTCAATACATGGTATCGTTACAATTTTTTACGACAATCCGGCAGTTACAGTATGTCCACTCCTTCTCAAGATGGTTTTTGAAATTGATAATACTGTTTTGTTAACTTTCAAAATGTAGGTGTGTCCACATCTCATTTTCACTACCTAAACGATTTAGCAGCGTGCGTTAGTTCCGGCGGACGAAGATTTTAGTTTATTATAAGAGGGTATACCTATAAGTGTAAGTGTAATTATTATAGTGTTGTACCTGTTGTTGTTGTGTGTTGCGATGCGGCGGCGCGCGGTACGGCGGCGCGTTGTGTGCGAGTGAGGCGGCGAGTGAGGTGGCGGGGGCCGCGTGGCGCCGCTGTGAGCGCTCCCCGCTGCCGCTGCTCTGTCGCGAGTGAGATGGCTCCAGACGAGACCTGGTCACAGTATTAAAACAAAACTAATTAGTATATCTTTGACAAAAAGTTTGAACTCAGCCGTAATACAATTTATAATAATGTTTAAAGTCAAAAAGTGTTTAAGTGATGACAACATTTTGTTACAAGTTAAATTAATTATTTGATCTATCTATCTCGGGGCATTCGTATATTGCAACTTACGTATTTTAAACTCTCTGCCATATAAAAATCAGATTTTTTTTTTGGATTCTAATTTTATTAAAGATTTTACAGACAACTTTACAATAACTTACGGTGGTTGTTGATTATCTTCAGCGCGTTCATCGGTTCTATTGTGTCGGTCGAGTGCGTCCCTCGAGAGCGACTTCTCGGACGCGCGTCCTGGTTGCGACCGACCGCACTCACCGTCCGACTTCTTATTAGTTTTACCCATTCTGAAATTAAATTAAGAACGAATGAATTTAAATTTGAGTTATTATTAAATGTAATAACAAAATTGTGTTGTAGCCAAAAAATGCGCTCGACATTTAAATCAAAGAAGAGAAGGAGATAGTGAATTGAGAAACAAACCTGAACATAGTAGATAATGATTTGAAAAGCGATGGTTTCTTGTGAGAGAGCGATGACTGCTGAGGAGATCCTCTGATGATTTCCGGGCCTGCATTATCGTCAGTCAACCAATGTTTCAACGCTGTAATCAAATATAAACATTAATACAGTGTCTTTAAAGTTGAAATTATAATAAAAGTTTAATTAAGTGTTTCTTACGTGGGGCGCCCTCCTCCCGGGCCTTAGCGTTATTTGCTACGCGGACGACACTTTGGTCGTGGCCCGGGGGGATGACTTCCGAGAGTCTGCCCGTCTTGCCACAGCGGGGGTGGCCCTCGTCGTCGGCAAAATAAGGAGGCTGGGCCTCGACGTGGCGGTGCACAAATCCCAGGCCCTGTGGTTCCACGGGGCTGGGGCTGTGCCGCCAGTCGACGCCCAGATAATGGTTGGAGGCGTCCAGATTGAGGTCGGGGTGCAACTGAAGTACCTCGGCCTCGTGTTGGATAGCCGTTGGACCTTCCAGGCACATTTCGCGAACCTGGTCCCCCGATTGATGAGGACGGCCGGCCAACTCGGTCGGTTGCTCCCGAATGTCGGGGGGCCCAGCCACGCAGTGCGCCGCCTCTATGCGGGGGTGGTGCGATCGATGGCCCTATACGGTGCGCCCGTCTGGGCCGACGCACGGGTGCGAAAACATGTCGCCCGATTCCTGCGTCGGCCACAGCGCATCGTAGCTATTAGGGCCATCCGCGGGTACCGCACCGTCGCTTTTGAGGCGGCGTGTGTGCTGGCGGGGACGCCGCCCTGGGAGCTGGAGGCGGAGGCGCTAGCTGGCGATTATCGCTGGCGATGCGACCTCCGCGCCCGGGGCGTGATACATCCCCTGCGGGAAGCGGTTCGCGACAGGAAGGTCCAATCTCGGCGGTCCGTGGCAGAAGCGTGGAAGCGACGTCTCGCTAACCCCACCTGGGGTCTACGGACCGTCGAGGCGATCCGCCCGATCCTAGATGATTGGGTGGGTCGTGGCAGAGGACGCCTCACCTTCTGGATGGTGCAGATGCTGACCGGGCACGGGTGTTTCGGTCGGTATCTGCACCGGATCAAGGCCGAGCCGACGGCGAGGTGCCACCATTGCGTGGGAGGTGACCAGGACACGCCGGAGCATACGCTCGCGCGCTGCCCCGCATGGGAGAGGCAGCGCTGTGTCCTGGTCCAACAAATAGGTCCGGACTTGTCGCTCCCGGGCGTCGCGGCGTCGATGCTCGAGAGCGACGAGTCCTGGAAGGCGATGCTCGACTTCTGCGAGTCCACCATCTCGCAGAAGCAGGTGGCGGGGGCGGCGAGAGAGACGGCGGCTATACGCCGCTCTCAACTTGCCAACCCGCCGCCGTCGAGCAGGGGGCCGGAACCGGGATCTCGCCCGGATTCTGGCCCCCTAAGAGTTTCGGGTCCCCAACGCATGTGAGTGCGAGCGGGGACCCAAGAAGGTGCCGTGTCTTGCTCAGCACGCCCTTAGCGTAAGAGCATCCGGGGGATGGTAGACCGCGCTCCCCGACCCACGCTGGTTCTGACCCAGCGGGGTATTCCGCGGGAGGGTGACACGCGGTCCCATCTTGGCGGGCTTCGGAGAGCCCGCCGACCGAGAGAGCCGGTGGCCGTATTCGCCGGCGGCTACCGGTTCGGCGTCCGGGGACGGAGCGACGGGAAAGCATGCCGATGGCGTAACGCGTCGCGCCGTCCCTCCAAACCCCGTGCTGGGTTCTGGCCTCAGCCGGGGTTCGGACGCTGAGTGAGAGCGGTTGGAGGTTTTAGTGCGGTTCAACTCCCACATACCCCGCCCGCGGGGCGGGCGGGGATCCGGTGATTTCCTCCAACTGAAAAAAAAAAGTGTTTCTTACGTGGGTGCGCTCGCGCATAAATAGGTTCGTTTCTGGGATTCCTTTGGTTTTCTTGTATAGCTATTTGAAGTGATTCCAAACTGGATGATTTTCTCATACCGAGTGATGGCCCTACTTGCATAGCTGTGAAAATAATTTATTTAACATTAATAATTGAAAATTTTATCATCAGCATCTCATAAAAACAATCCACATTTTATTGTAAATAGGTACTTCTGAGGGTATTTTATTTAAAAATCAGATTTATTGAAAATACGTACTCGTAACTAAATTTGCTGTTCAGAGTTGTGAAAAGGTTCAACGAAAGACACCTTTCTTCAATCGATCAATCGATCAATCAATCGATTGACAGGATTGATCAACGATGATGAACGAATGAGTGAATGAAATACAGAGTAGTATTACGAATACGAAGAAAGGCGAGTGAATGAATCAAATGGATCACGGAAGTGTATATGTAAATGAACGAATGTTTTAAAGTATACTTACAATTAACAGCCTTGATTTCCTTAATCTTCTTATAAGTGCCGGTCTGCTTGGCGTCCATTGCGGCGTGTCGTTTCTCGGACATGGAGCGTCGCCCCACCGCGTCCCGGCTGAACCCCGCGCCCCCCGCACTCCCCGCGCCGCACTCGCTACCGGACTCGCCGCCGCCGCTACCCCTGGACAAATATATTTGAAGTTTAATTTGGGAATTTGTAAATTTTTATGCAGCCAGTGAGCTATGAGAATAGGTCGTAAGTTCGACTTAGAAATTGTAATTGAGCAGTTGTTCGGTATACCGTGATCAGATAGCTAGTAATTTAAAAGGTACTTAACTATTTTCGCTTTCAAATGTTCTAATTTTTAACACTTTAAGAATTCGATTTACAATAGTTTTAAACAAAAGATTTTAAGATAGTTTCAGCAATAATAAGTAAAACAACTCTCACCTCGTCGTTCCATAATCTTCTTCAATAATAACATTATGATGAGCCGGCGGCGACCGAGACATGTGCACGTGACCTAGGTTCTGTCTATAATGGTGTCCGTTCACCTGCGGAGGATCTATCTGTGTGGCCATATAATAACTCTCATTCCTTAGCCCAGTCAGTCTGTCAATCACAGGGTTCCATCCATCAAGCCTGCTCCATTCAAAACTGTCCCTTTTACTGTCATGCGGGATCTCTTTATCCCTTTCTAAATAGCCTTTGGTATCATCAGATTGGTTGGAAACCCAACTATTATTGTTGTTTATGGTTACTATGGAAGCGTGTTTTTTAGTACTGCTTCTTGTTTCGTGGTTATCGAAATCGTTTTTGTTGTAGTCTGTAGGTTTGTTTTCTTTGTCGCTGTTAGCTGTGTAAATGACTGTGTTGAAATGTGAGTTGTCGTTTGAATTTGTTGTGTCGTTTCCGTTTGGTGGAGTATCGTCTTTCCACCTCGCTAGACTGTCCATACTTTCTGTAAAGAGGAATAATACTTGAGTACCATTTTATTAGAAATGAGTAAAGAACACACTAAAGAATAAAAAATATATTTTTGCAGCACCATTTTCCTCATCTAAAAAATAATATTTTAGGTCACATTTCTTACCTGTCCTCCTAGCAATAGTAAGAGATATGCTGCCAGTCCGCTGAGGTCGCGCGTGTAACAAGGCCTTACGAAGCGTCTCCATTGCTTCGGCATTAGATTGACCTACCAATGATACTCCATTCACACTGAGTAGCTGGTCGTTTGTGTGTAATCTAAAAAATAATATAAATGAGTTATTGAATTTGATTAATTAGGACGCATAAAAAGTCAAAGTTGCCATGACTTAAAACTATAAACTGAACTACAAATAATAATATACCTTCCATCGCGTGACGCAGCGCCTCCATTTAATACTGATTTGATAAAGATCCCTAAATCCTGAGGGTCGGGCCCTACAGTCACTTTTCCCTTAACACTAATACCGAGTCCAGCTTTCTCTGAATCGTGGACCGGAACATCTAGTCGAAGAACTAGACGATTTCTTAAACCTAACGCCTGAAACGAAACACAAATTTAATGAGAGATTTAATAAAGTTACATCTGAAAAATATTAGGTAGTCGACCTGGCAAATGAAATTCTGCCTATACATTTCTTGATACATATTTTGGTAGTTTCTGGAGAGAATGATTGATTGAATGAATTAGAATCGTTCCCACTTGTATTGCTCTTGTAGGAATTTTGTTTAAACTTAATCGTATTGACATAATTAAAAAAAAACAATCATGGACAACTTACAGATCCCGAAGAAGTATTCAAAGCCTCTTGTAGCGCACTATCTGGGCTTAATTCCTTATTCAACAGATCATCTTTAGAGGAACTCTTCTGTATCCGACCTCTCATCGAGCTGTTCTGATTGATCGCATTCACCATACTCGAGACTCGACCGTTCTCTGTCACTTCGGGCTTGTTAGGATCAGTACCTATTGCCTTCTCCGAGTATTTACTGGGACTTTGCTGGGGTTCTACCCTCTGAAAGATTATGATTGTGTATTAGAATAATATTTTATGTTTGCTCTTATTATGCTATTTCGGGCATATTACCAATATGAACAAGAATAACAATCTTAAAATTTAAACAACTTTACCTATTCCCAACGAAAAATATTATTTTACAAAAAATAGACAAATAAATGACAGATTTTTATTACTTCATAAATCCGATCCAGAATCACGATCCTGAACAGATCCTTATCAAATTCATACGAAATTACACCACAAGTTGATTTCTATCAAAGAAAGTATTATCTAAATCGGTTCAGCCGTCACATCTACTATAGTTCTCTCACCTGTGTCCGAGTAGACGCTGCTCTCTCTATAACAATATCGACGGTGGAGTGCGTGGGCGTGTTCCTGAGCAGCGCGACCACCTGCTGCTGCGTGAGGCCCGACACCGACACTCCGTTCACAGACACGAGCCGGTCTCCCGCGCGGAGACGACCGTCTGTAACCGCCGCACCCTGCAGTGTACATGTTCACTAGTTTAGATCATCTTCCAAGCCTAGTCCATTAATTGAAACTGTGTGTTCGATCACTCAAACGGTTCTATGGATTATTCACTAGGTTCATCATTCGTGCACTTTCAAATTTCAATCATTCGTTCATTTATGTTCATTCGATCAATCATTCATTCATTGAGAGAGGATCATTCGTTTTATATTTAGTATTTATATTTATAAAAATTTGATCTAAATGAATGACTATGTGTGTGTCGACTGTGATTTATGGTTTCTAGTTAAATAACAATGCTTTTTAAACTCAAACCTTAGGTAAGATATTTTTGATGTAAATAGGACAGTGTCCTCCGGTAGGGTTGTCCCTGGTAGTGATAGTGAAGCCGAGTCCCTTCTCGCCCTTAACGAGCGACACGATGACGGTCTGAGTGGCGCCGCTCACGTGTTTGCTGCTCGGACTCACGGGAACTTCCAATCCGGTGATGGCACGTTCGCTACCCACTGAAAATAGCGTTAAAACGTGGTTTAAAAAAATAAAGAGAAGAACAGAAAAAAAAATACATGAATCAAATTATCAGCATAGTTTTTGAACAAGCCTTTTTCAATTTAACATTCGAATTTAAACGTCTATTTTTATTGATTAACAGAACGCACCTTCAGGTAAGAGATCAAGTGGTCGTTCTTGAACGGGATGAACGCTCGCCACATTATTAACTCCCGTCACCCATCGGAGCATGTCTTCTACCCTGGAAATTATAATGAACATTATTTTAAATTTACAATTATATTATTTTATAGGCTGCCTATATTGTACAACTACTTTAAGCATTCAGTATCAGTTTGTGAATTTCTTGGTGTTTTGGTACAATAAAGTGTATTCTATTCTATTTGTAGTCAAACCATAGAAAATTTTTCAAATTGTCTTAACGTGATCAATCATATTTTGTGTCTGAAAAAGCTGTATTGTATTTACCTATGGTTCTGATGGTCATTTAAAGTTGTATCTTGTCCTAATGGTTCCCTTCTCGCGTCCCTCGGTAAACTTTTGCTACCGTAACTCTGTATTCTTTCAGCTGCATCTAGCCACACTCCACTCCTGAAAATGATACAATTAAAATTAAAAAAGCGTTATTTCATGTGTTAATGGCATAAAAGAAATATATTTTTTTAAATTTGATTTATTTAATATTCTGTCAAATATTTCGTGATGCAAAAGGGGTCGCCATAAAAAAGTTTGAGAACCACTGGTCTATAATTTAACACGTTCGGCTCGGAACTGTTAATCGCTACTCATAAAGATCTTTCGTATTACCCTTAGTTTTAAACACACCTAAAATTTTAAAATTATTGCTAACAAAATGTAATATTTACCCCGGTCCCGAAAACTGCATAGATAACCTATTAGACTGCCTCTGGAAGTGTTGTCCCTGCCTCTCTGCATTCGATTCTGGAGACCGTCCATCCGACATCGGATGTACTTTATGCATGATTCGGTTACAATCATCGCGACCCACCACCGCCGCCGACCAACGCTTGCTTTGATCTGACACCTGGATATCAATATTGTTTCCTTAATACAATAATTATAATGTATCCTTATACATTTATTGATAAACTTTGGTATGGTTAAATTAATTTGATATGTTTTGTTTGTTTAGAAATGTAATTTAAAAAAAATGATGTTTGTGTGGTTCATTAATCGATGTTGTTTTTTTTGTTATAGGATATTTGACACAATAAAATATGTTGTGACGACATTAAAAAGTGTTCAAAACACACAACAATCTAATAAAATGTTAGGTATTCATTCACGGGGGCGGCGCGACGGGAAAGAGTGCCGATGGCGTAACGAGTCGCGCCGTCCCTCAAAACCCCGTGCTGTGTTCTGGCCTCAGCCGGGGATCGGACGCTGAGTGTAAGCGGTTGAGGTTTTAGTGCGGTTCAAATCCCACATACCCCAACTGTGGGGCGGGTGGGGATCCGGTGATTTCCTCCAACTAAAAAAAGGTATTCATTCAAAGCATTACATGTTATCCAATCAAATTAATAAATACAAAAATTTTAATGTGATAACTAAATTTGTAACAATAACTTACGAAGGTATTAATTAATATCTTTCTAACTTAATGACTGTACAGTTTCAACTCATTCAAAACTACGTCAATACTAACGTCATAAACCACATGAAACATGTGATAATATTTTAGGTATGATATTATTTATTTAAGTTTTATACATTCACAAATCATAACAAAGGCTGTAACGAACCGCATTTATGAGCTATTTTGTGAACAGTGAACATATTACGTGAGTATTAAATAAAGCAAAATTCCTTAATATGTTTGTGCCTTTAAAGTTTAACATATTCAATTAGCAATGTGTTTATATAGTTGTTAGCGATATCTATTTTACTATACTGGTTCTTATCATTGTTTTAAAAATGCGACTAATCGTTTTCAGCGAAATTGACTTTGTTGCTACACACTTATGTTTTCTTATGTTTTTGTTTGGATGATTCTACATGTAAACCATAGAATAGTATAGTGAAGAATAAGGTAAATTAGTACTATTAAATTTTCTTCAACGAAGTTTTAACGTCTGATAATAACAAAAATCATAATTTTTGTATGGTAATTTAAAAATTTTGATTTTCTTGTAAAATCTACTTTTTAAACATAATGTTCAAAATAAGATAATAAATTAATATACAGAACAAAAAATATCAAATTCGATTCGCAGTACATTTTTGATGATCTTACCAGAAATTTTAACTCTAATTTTTCTTATGGAAGGATATTAGTAGTATTCTTACCGGTCTCTGTGGAGGTAATGTATCCTGGTGCAAGGTGGGCTCGCTCCCTCGTCGGACCTGTAGTCCATTGACGCCGTCTTCGAGATCAGCCTCGCCTACTTCCACGCACGAGTCCGTGTGAGGAACGCGCATACTACCACCAACACTTCCGCCTCCCTGGGCAAAAAAAAATGTATTTCCGCTTTTTATTAATAATTTAAGGAATCCTATGTTTGTGATTTCAGTTTTGCTAAAATCTACTAAGAGGAGGTCCAGCAGTACGTCTAGGGGCTGTTAATTATGATGATGATGAATATCTGCTGAGGTGTTTTTCAAATTTACCTTATCTGTTATTTAATATTATTTGTAAATGCAATTTTGATCTTACGAAATTAAAGGCATAGGTATATCTCAAAGGTTCAAGAAATGACGAAATATTGGAATAAGAATTCGGCCTTAGATGTTTCAGTAAAAACGCAATAATTTTTAAAACTTAACCGTTTTTTGGAAATAAACATTTAAATCATACATAACTATTGAGGTAAATCAACTCATCGTGAAGTATGAATAATATGATTGACGTAAAATACTACGAATTCAACTGGTTTCTTTCATTGAAGTCCTAAAATTATTTGAATGGTTTGCTTTTTTGTTTGTTGATTTACTCGTTTATTTTCGTAATTCTAACAGTGGTGCAGTCATAGATAAAACAAGTGGCCTTCACTAATCGCCAGTCAATGGACCGCACTTTCCGTTCTTGCAACATCAAATACTTTTATACAATTCTTTAGGTGTGAAACTACACTGAACGCATTCGTTTTATAACATTTTAGCAGTTGACAACATAATCTTATTAAAAAGCATAAAGAGTTTATACATTATAAAGCTTTGCTGTTATTGGTAGGTTTAACTATTACGTACTTTAAGTAGTCAGAAATAAGCAAAAAAAAAAAAGTTTAGTCTAGTTGCTATTAAAAATAAGGTTAATTAGGTAATTAATTGTACTATTATACTTGGCATGGAAGACAAAAAACTACTTTAGTGTTTAAGTGTGAAAAATATGATAAGTATTTACGCGTAAACCTTGGCGGTATGGAATAAGATTTCGCGTGCCTTCATTTATTTTCAAGTATAAGTACAGCTTATAGCTGGTCGAACGAGTGCGTGCCGGCGTCGTAATCCTGTTAGCCTCGTTTCAGCCAGTTATCTAAATTATTGTTTGTATGAAAGGCGTGGCGACAGACATGCTCTCGATGTCTTCGATCTCTATAGATATTTTTATGAAGGGCAAATTTGGCTACATTCAATTTAATATTCAATGATATAAGGCTCAAAATGCAATGATAAACATTGTAGACAAGTGTCAAGTGTAATATGAAGCTTAATTTTAAGTTTAATGGTACATTTACATATTGGATCACCAACTTCCAATTTACGCATTTATTTGCATTAGCCGGCATTCAAATTTGAAACTATATGAAACTCCGTTTGACAGTTAACCTACCAGTTGTCATACGCGCGTATTGGAAGCTGGCGAGCCAATATGGAAACACGACATTATCTACATACGTCGAGCGTTGAGCCAATATGTAAACGCAGCATTAGATGCAGAACATTGGACTAAAGACGAATAAGTTTGCGATTATTCATCCATATTATATAATGTATGAGAGACAGAATCAGACAAGCAATGCGTCGCAATCCGCAGTTAAAGTAATAAAATATTTTTAGATATGTAGTTTGCGCGCTTAGCACAGAGTACCTACCTTCCTTCAGCGCGGAATTAAGACCCGCGTACATTTAGACAAGGACGGATGCAATAACGCACACAGTTGCAACAAATTTTGTTTGGAAATTGCAAATCTTTCACACAGCCACCCGTTAGTCGTTCATAATATGTATACGTGAGTCCATACAAAACATTATGCTAGCGGATTCAAATAAACAATGCGTAGTGACTAGTGGCCCATCCCATCCTAATGTGCTCTTACCTAGATACCTTATAGAACCTACTTGTCAACGAAATATCAGGTATTAACTACCTAGTACCTTATAAAAGCAGGTACATTTAATTATGTCTACTAGGTGTTACTTAAATTTAAATAAAATTTAACTACCTATAGACTAAATTTTTTAGATGAACTTATTTATATGATAACTAGCTGCCCTACGCAACTTCGTCTGCGTCGAAAAAATAAAAAAAAAATTAGGGGTGGACTACCCCTAACATTTAGGGGGATGAAAAATAGATGTTGGCCGATTCTCATAGATACCGGATAAGCACAAAAAAATTCAACAAAATCGGTCAAGCCGTTTCGGAGGAGTTCAAGTTCGAACACCGTGACACGAGAATTTTATATAATACTAGCTGACTCGCGCAACTTCGTCTGCGCCGAAAAAAAAATTTAGGGGTGGACTACCCCTAACATTTAGGGGATGAAAAATAGATGTTGGCCGATTCTCATAGGTACCGGATAAGCACAAAAAATTTCATCAAAATCGGTCGAGCCGTTTCGGAGGAGTTCAAGTTCGAACACCGTGACACGACAATTTTATATATTAGATTAGAATATAAAATAATATAACTCACAGATTTCGGGCGCTGTTTACATTTACACGAATAACAAGATCCCATTTTAAAACAAAAACAATATGATAAACACGTCGTTTTACGAGGAAACATGTCGCGTTAATAATATTTTTCGAATTGAAATCAATATGCAACAAGTTACGACTTGCATCTATTTTCTAAATCCAAATTTTTCGCGCCGTGATTCTTTCTCTTTTTTAAGGCACAGGATTACCATTACATACAGCCTGATTACAAATAAAATTTTATTATTTGATTTTTGTGTTGTAAATATTAGGAATAGTAGTGGGAATAATTATAGATACATTTAGTAATTTTATAATTTACCCATAACTATTTGTTATTTCTTAATTTTTTTTCTCCATCAAGTCACAGATGAAATTACACGTTTATTTTCAGTAATTCTAGAATAATCCAAATAGAACAACAATCAAGTTATGCAATAAGAATCATCAAATTAGATATGTGTTATCAAATTAAATTATCTTTAACTTACCCTAAACATGTCAGGGGAAGCGGTGCCAGCTGACGACCCACTAGCGCCATCTGCCTGCGCCGCTCTCGGCTGAGGTGTTTGACCAGTGCACTCGGCGGTGAGGGTTTCACGGTCGTCGGCGACATCACAAACACGGTCATCCGGGTCTAGGATCCCACCGGAATTGGCACGGAGAGCTCGCACTCCTACCCATGTTTCTGGACCCTGTAAATAATTATAATTACATTTTATTTAGGTAACGTTTTAGGTCAAGAACAAGTAAAATAACTGGAGAAATAGAATATTATACAGAAATTGAGAGAGTCAATGGAGTTTCCCAATTTCTTACGTTTTATGTCCCATCTGGTGATTGTCTATACACAAAGGGTATACTGCAATATCGATATTTCAAAGACTTTGTTTGTTAACTAGGTAGGTGACAGTATTTAGCTAAATATCCGATAACCTATAATAAAACGTAAATAAGCGATAAAAGATTAGTTTACTTAACTAGAGTATAATAATTTTACTAAATATTATCATCCAAAATCCAGATCCTATTATTATTTATTACCGTACCATACAACTGACTTGACTAATATAAGACACCTTTGATCAACGGACACTGCCATAATATTCTTAGCAAATTAAGTATTGAAAAAACCTTTTCATACAATATTTCGTTGGAAATTTCTGGTAAATATACCTATTTTTCAATTGCCAAAGCCATAGTCCGTTTTATCTATTTGGCTCATAGAAAAAGTCCTAACCAAATTAAATTGCGTAAAAACTCATTGTTTGATTCCGTTTTGTGTTTTTGTTTTCACAACGAATATAATAACGCCGGAACCGAGATGTTCCCACGCAGTGTTTGCTCTGTATTCATCTCAGTGAATAGTTCGATCTTGTGTGTACCTTGTGTTTTGTCTGGCTTCACGTCAGCCATTGTCTGATTGTCCTACATGATGTCAACGGGGTTTTTATAAGAGCATGCCTCAACATGCTAATTGTTTTGATCTGAAGGATAAAATGTACTTCAAAATCTTCATAGAGGTTGTTATTTGCAAAATTTTGATTGATAGGTATAGGTGGAAAATATGATAAGTTACCGATCTCCGATGGGGTTCCTTCGCTTGAAGACGCGCTATCTTCTTTAGTCTCGGTGGTGGTACAGGCGGGGCTACTGTTATAGACGACTTTTCCATTCTACACCCTCATCGGAAAATTAATCACTTATTCACATTTTAACGTCACTAGTTTCGATTTCACTCACTTAATAAAACACAAGTGGTGGAACGACCGCGCTCTATAGTAGTAAATAAATAGTTACGAGTGTTTCAATGCTTTTGGAGAAGTGATTTGCATGAGTGAAGCGAGTCGTTTGGAGGATAGGTCAGTGGCGCGAACAAAACCTTGGCCTTCGCGCGTCGTTGACCAAACACAGTCTCCCACTCACGTGCCTTGCACCAGATGCTATAACCCAGTGATACGCTCCATGAGAGGAATTGTGATTCATAGCTGTAAATGGTTTATCTGGGACAAATTACTATTTTTGTCGGATTGAACAGACTCATGGTTTTCGAGTTGATTTCACCTATTATCTTAGCTGCGAGTGATACTACAATTTCAATTATTTCCCAGTATTGTTTAGTTTCAAATATTTAGATGATAATAGATTTTTCTTCTCTATTCGCTTTGTTTTTAATTTTTCAATTGTCAGTTTAAATTATAATATATCTCCGTAATGTACTGATAAAATAATAACATCTCATTTTAGTGTTATAGTTATTGACAAAGTTATCAATAGGTACATATAAAAAATACACTCCTTGTTCCATAAAGATATAGTTTATTTATATACTACTGCTGTTATTTCATAATATTTTTGAAGGTATATCTACTTAATAAACGATCAACAACCCACGTGATACATTATACATGATAAAAATATACCTATTATGTGAATTTATTACAACGCTAAATATCTTGTTATGGTGACACTATATTATTGATACAGAAAAATTATGACGCAAAGAATCTCTCCAAGAAAAGAAAGTGTTGATCTGTAGGTTTGCGCTCACTACTTTCCGAGAAAATGCAGCATCAAGACATTATATCTAATTGCCAAGTTCAAAAATGACTTTGTTGCATAACATGTTTTTTCTCAGTAAGTACTATTTCCAAATTTTGCAATCAATAATCAAACAAAACAGTTATCATCAGTATTGTGCAACCTTGAAGCTAATATGTTGACAAAATTACGAAGCATAGTAAACCAATACGGCTGTTTATCAACGTACATGTCATGTGTATTTGGCAAACTGATGACTATTCATGAACTATTATCCGAGTATCAATTTGTCGATGCCCTAACACGTTTTTTTTTTTTTTTTTTTTTTTTTTTTTTAGTTGGAGGAAATCACCGGATCCCCGCCCGCCCCGCGGGCGGGGTATGTGGGAGTTGAACCGCACTAAAACCTCCAACCGCTCACACTCAGCGTCCGAACCCCGGCTGAGGCCAGAACCCAGCACGGGGTTATGAGGGACGGGGCGACGCGTTACGCCATGGGCACTCTTTCCCGTCGCTCCGTCCCCGGACGCCGAACCGGTAGCCGCCGGCGAATACGGCCACCGGCTCTCTCGGTCGGCGGGCTTTCCGAAGCCCGCCAAGATGGGACCGCGTGTCACCCTCCCACGGAATACCCCGCTGGGTCAGAACCAGCGTGGGTCGGGGAGTACGCGGTCTACCATCCCCCGGTTGCTCTGACGTAAGGGCGTGTTGAGCGAGACACGGCACCTTCTTGGGTCCCCGCTCGCACTCGCATGCGTTGGGGACCCGAAACTCTTAGGGGGCCAGAATCCGGGCCAGACCCCGGTCCCGACCCCCTGCTCGACGGCGGCGGGTTTCTGCGTAGAGAGAAGAGCTTTCTCTCACACGCCCCGCCGCCTGCTTCTGCGAGATGGTGGACTCGCAAAAGTCGAGCATCGCCTTCCAGGACTCGTCGCTCTCGAGCATCGACGCCACGACGCCCGGGAGCGACAAGTCCGGTCCTATTTGCATGACCAGGACACAACGCTGCCGCTCCCAAGCGGGGCACAGCGCGAGCGTATGCTCTGGTGTGTCCTGGTCACACTCTACACAGTGATGGCACCTCGTCGTCGGCTCTACCTGAATCCGGTGCAGATACCGACCGAAACACCCGTGCCCGGTCAGCATCTGCACCATCCAAAAGGTGAGGCGTCCCTTGCCACGACCCACCCAATCCTTTAGGACGGGGCGGATCGCCTCGACGGTCCGTAGACCCCAGGTGGGGTTGGCCAGCCGTCTCTCCCACGACTCCATTACGGACCGCCGAGATTGGACCTTCCGATCGCGGACCGCTTCCCGCAGGGGACGCACTACGCCCCGGGCGCGGAGGTCGCATCGCCAGCGATAATCGCCGGTGATCGCCTCCGCCTCCAGATCCCAGGGCGGCGTCCCCGCCAGCACACACGCCGCCTCAAAAGCGACGGTGCGGTACCCACGGATGACCCTAATGGCTACGATGCGCTGTGGCCGGCGCAGGCGTCGGGCAAGATTTGCCGGAACGCGAGGCTCGGCCCAGACGGGCGCACCGTATAGGGCCATCGAGCGCACCACCCCCGCATAGAGGCGGCGCACTGCGTGGCTGGGCCCCCCGATGTTCGGGAGCAACCGACCCAAATGGCCGGCCGCCGTCACCAATCGGGGGACCAGGTCCGCGAAATGGGCTCGAAAGGTCCAACGGCTATCCAACAAGAGGCCGAGGTACTTCAACTGCACCCCGACCTCAATCTGGACGCCTCCAACCATTATGTGGGCGTCGACTGGTGGCGCCGTCCGAGGCCCCCGAAACATCAGGGCCTGGGATTTGTTTAGCGCCACGTCGTGGCCCAACCTCCTTATTCTGCCGACGACGAGGGCCACCCCCGCTGTGGCAAGACGGGCAGACTCTCCGAAGTCATCCCCCCGGGCCACGACCAAAGTGTCGTCTGCGTAACACACGACGCTAAGGCCCGGGAGGAGGGCGCCCCTCAGCACCCAGTCGTACCCGATATTCCACAGGAGAGGTCCGAGAACGGACCCCTGTGGAACACCGCGCACGACCTGGAACCGGTGCAAGGTCCCACCGTACCCGGTACATTCGACCGACCTGGCCTCCAGGTAGGAGCCGATCAGCCGGCGGAGATAGAGGGGCACTCCATGCCTCTCCAGTGCCCCCCCAATCACGGACCAGGGCAGGGTGTTAAAGGCATTGGCGATGTCGAGCGACACCGCCAAGGCCACCCCACCCCGGGAGACGGCCTCCTCCGAGAGGGCCCGGACACGTAGAATGGCATCTACGGTCGAACGACCCTCCCGGAAGCCGTACTGCTCCGCCGACAGATCGGGTCCAACCCCGACCAGGTGCTGAACGATGCGGGCTGCCAGAACGCGTTCCAACAATTTGCCCACCTCGTCCAGCAGCACGATGGGACGGTAACCGGCGGCTGAGTCCGCCGGGCGCCCCTCCTTACGTAGGAGGACCAGTCTGCCCGTCCTCCAGAGCGAGGGAAACCGTCCCGACTCCAGGCAGGAATTAAATAGCCTGAGGAGCCGGTCCCCCAGGGCATTGATGGCCAAGGCCAGGACCCGGCCGTGGATGCCGTCCGGGCCGGGGGCCGTGTCTTTCGCGCTGCCCTAACACGTACGAGCGGAAATGCACGCTCTACGGTCTGAAACGCGTGTACCGAATAACCAATGGACCAAGTTACGTCAAACCAGGTCCTTGTTCTAATGAAAAAGCAGATAATGATGGAAATTTAAAATTAGATGAAATGGCATGTCATGTTGGAAAAGATTAAGAAATCAGTGATAGAGCCTTGGTAGTGACTTCACTGTGCCGTTTAGAAGGTCAGCATCAGGTGCCGTCAGGTGCGTATTTTTTACCTAGTTCAGCAGTAAAATAAACAACTGTAATTGTTTACAACAACCTACACAACCTCATCACTAAAACAGATGACTTCATTATCGCAATTTACAGTGATTATGACCCTCATACATTCTAATGATTCATTCATTGGATCCAACCATTTTAGGTCAGTTGATGTTCGTTGATTTTATTCTTTTGAACCATCTCTGTCTATTGATAAACTAAATAGATAATACAGACCAGTCAGACGAACATTGTTGTACTCGCCTCAAGGCAAGTCGCGAAATTGTTATGCAAATAAATTATTGCACTCGCTAACATTTACATTTCAAAAAGGTGAGGGAGGAAGCACAATTACTTTTTCGATTTCATATTTTTGTAACAACTACTAGGTATTTAAAGTTTGTGAAATATCGTAGAATAATTTATTTTTTCAGAAGTCAAAACTGTAAGAATCCTGAGAAAAAAGGTTAGTGACGAAGTCTGCACTTAACATAAAACTGCACTTCTAAAGAACCTGCTAACACTCAATACTCTATTAACTTAACAAGAAAAGAAATTACTGCATGTTAATTTGCAGTAACTTGACATAAGTATTTTTTGCGTAATCATTCACCACTTTTATGATTAACACTCACAACACTGATATTCATACAATTTACACTGAAATGTCTTCATTCGACAATATTTCACGTTATTTTCATTGAAATTCGGAATTGTAGCGTACAAGTTTACTATGCGAGTCGTAAACACAATCGCGCTTCGTCGTGGTACGTTCACAACTGAAGAGTGTTCAGTGAAGCCGTCTACCGAGCCGGTACGATTAGAAAGAACTTCAACAACAACTACAAATAAAAACTGAACATTGCTGAACCGCAGTCTACCTATATTTTCAAGGTTTGCGAGCTGTTGTTACAAAAAGTACACAGTTACTTAAGGGGTCGAATGTGCACATCGACTGTTTGTTTAGTTTTGATTTGAAACGCGTTGCAAGAAGTTGTTCTTGTCGCTGTTTCAAATATATAGCTTATGATTATGATAGCTATATGCGCAATATTTATCGCATTAACAATAAAGACTATTCGTGTCACAACGATTAATGTTATTATTTCAAAATGATAGGTTGTTTCTTAATTCTGATAACGCTTTGTAATATCGACTGGTATAATACGGTATACAAATCTGATATTGGAAGTTTAACAATTGTTTAATATACGTGTGTATGCCATGTACCCCACTAACATCTATTTAAATAACTGCAATCAATCCGTAAGCAAGGGTGGCTAGTCGTAAACTACTTCCGTTTCCGGCGTTATACGTATTAATTTCTTAAATCGTTTTTACACTTTTTACTGTCATGTTCATCTAAAATATAAATCAGAAACATTGTTACATCTTCTTTGCGTAGATTCTAATTTACGTAGATAAATCTAAAATATGCATTCTTAATATTTGGTCCTTTTAGAGAGCTTAATAGAATTATAACGTTGTATCATGTAGGTACTACCATCAAAAAATGAAATCAAAGAATAAGTATTATAAATCATAATTATAATCCACATACAAAAGAACAGGCTGTAATGGCAAGATCTTTTGATAGTTACATATATTATCCAATAATAATAATTATAAAACAATACTTCAGAAGTTAGTATGAATAAAAACTTTTTTTTTTATCCATAGCTTCAGACTTATGATTTTAACATATTTTTTTGTGCTAGCAGTGCCAGATTTAAGTATTTTAACACCAATAATATTCGGCAAATTCCTAAGTTGAATAATCTACGAAATTTTAAACTTAACATGTAAATCAAAATCTGTAAATCAATCATGTTCCATTCATGTTCATCAACATTATTTTCATTTGCATTTAAAAATTTTATTTGCGTGTTTTATCAAGCAAAGATTTCTATTGTCCATTTATTCATTTAAAGTTACCTTATTGGTAGTTTCACCAAGTTTTATATATTTTTATTTTATTCTTATCATAGCTTCCGAGTCATTGTAAAATGCAAAATAAATTCGTTAATTCGCTAGGTGTTGAATAAATTTTAATGAATTTGGTTCTCTACCGGTTACGTCATACGAGATTACTTTAAATCATTATTATTTATTTATTATAAATTAACTCGAAGGTACTTACCATTTTTATTAGTTATATTTTCTACATCCGCATTATAATACATTTGAGAACTAAGCAGTTGAATTTAAATTTATCGTTACTCTTACTTTCTCGACGTTGAACTTATATCTTGACATATCATGGAGTTTTATTCATAATATTATAAAACTTATGACGCTAATATAATCTAAAAATAAAAAATCGACTGCCGTGCGATAACCTCATAAAAATTCGAATATTTCTCGACCGATGCAGATACCGGTATACGTGCATACTGCATAATATAAAAATAATATGTATTTTTATAGAATTTGTTTATTAGTAATGGTTATTCAAGATAAAGGCAAATAATTTGCGGATTCAGTAGAACCAAAGAAATACCTTCACAAATTAGCATTAATTGCAGATTATATTATGAATACTTACTTAAGTTAATTTAATTTCGTTTCGGATGTATCTAAAATGATAATTTGATAGCTATCTAATTCATTTTTTTAAGTCAGTCCAGCTCTTACCAAGGAGTCCTTGTTATAATATATATTTAAAAAAGTAAACGGTATAATGTTATGTGAAAACGTAATATATTGCAATTCTTTAAAGGTGTCCTTAACTGATTTCATAATTTATAACAGTTTAGTATAAATTAATTTTAATAAAGGTGCCGTTATCATACGATACCAGCTTAAGCACACAGTAATTTTTACGTAGACACTAAGGAATGCGTTACTGATTAGTTCTTCAAGGTCGAGAGAATATTACATTCTTCGGGCAATTCTTTTTCTTTATATTAAGTGTATACTTATGAATATACTAGGTATATGGTTGGTTACTGAAAACCAGAAGCAACCAGAAATACCTAATACAACGTCTCTGATGCTACCATCAGGATTTGTTCAAATGCTTCTAGTAAAGAAACTTATTGGTTGCAAATTATAGTATTTTGTGGTTGAAACATACTTTTGTAAGATTTAATATCAGGTTTATAATAATCGAAGTGTGTTCCTGTGTTTCAGATGCAGATTCTTGCGCCGCGTTTCATTAATAAATTGATAAATTAAGAACTGTAATTGTGATTCCCCATCGCAACAAGTTCAATGGCCCGATTGCGTGAATGGCAAAGCAGTTATACCTATAATCACAAAGTAATTCCACCTTATGAGTGTGTTGATTTAATGAAGTGCTTTCCAACACTTTCAGATCACAAAAGAGATTTGTGAAAGTTATGTTGGCAACAGCTATAAGATTCTGAAGCGAAATTTAATGTAAGGGAAAACTGCGTAACTATTTCGTTAAATGTAGCTTGGTAATTTCCAAGTATTGTTTGACAAAATTAATGGTCCCTTGTTGCAGCGAAAACATTATACACACACTACGCAGGTTGTGTAAAGAATGAAAGTAGGCATAGTAATATGAGATTATATCTGAATCGTAACACTTATCGTTAGTCATCATATTCATTTCAATTAAATCGCATTAAGCCTACAATAAATATTAATTATCGTTATTCATAGTCCATTAAACTTATCTACTATTACTTACTGTTTATTTAATCTGTTTATTAGTCACTAGTACCAAAAATATGATGATAATCTCCGTTTAATGTTATTTAAGAGTACTTTATAGTATTAAATCACATATTCAGAATCATTACACTAAATTATAATTGCAACAACAACAAATATCCTATCTCACCGTTTCAGCACTTTGCGGCATTATACTCCGCTGTAGCTTTTGCACAGGATATGTTTGCCTCCACCCAAACAGCCTCACAAGCTTGTCAGCCACATCCTCACATCTCGCTGCGGATTCCTTCATGTTATCCACTTCACAAACCACTGTTTATTCCACTTTGATTAATTGCACACTCAGATTCTCATTAGTTATTCTTACGACAACGTTTTCACTATGAAAATTAATTATCTATGTTTCAAATCGAAAGATATTTCTCGAGTTTCACAATAATTTATCTACCGGTTCTTATTACCTAACTCGTTATAAAAACTCAAATCAAGACGAGCTAGACATAGAAAAAGGCTTCGAAACGTATTTGCAATGGAGCGATCGACGCTTTCTGCGGTCTCTTCAGTGCTCCGTTATCGCCAACATCGTTATCTGGCTATCACCGCCCCTCCATACAATGTACCTTCACTTCCACGCAGAAACACGCCCGCTTTGTCCACAATAGTGAAGCAAGACTGCCATAATCGCACAAAGAATATAAACAACGAACATTATCCAATAAGTGAAGAAGGCACGTTTAAAACCAAAACACAACATTACATACTGATAGTGACAACGAAGCACAATATTCCATTAACGCTAATTAGAATGTACATGACACACTCTGGTCAATAAGCAAGTAGAGCAAGTAGAAAGGAAGGGTATCGTGTTTCTTTATATTTGTCACGTTATGATTTATATCGTGAAAATATAAGTAGGCGTATAATTTACATAGAATGAAATTTAAATTCACTTCAAACTTCTATGTGTATTTTGTAGAAGAGAAGAACCGCATTTCGTACGAATGTATTTTTTTTACAAGAAACCAACTATAATAGATTGTAATTTCTATTATCAATATGTTTTATGACTGCATTAATATTACATATTGCAAAACGTGCAGATGTAATGACCACATTGTTCAGATTAGCGCATAGCTAGCAAAACGTTGACTTGTCGCTTCGCTTGCAGTCACGCACATAATAACTATGGAACAACTATGCATGTATTCAAATGGATGGTACGTATGCTATACTTTATGAACAATTAGTCGATGTATATTGGTACCTTGAAACACTTCATAATAATCATGTGCATGTGAGACACGCATGAACAAAACACGAAACATTTTTAACGCAATTTATTAGAGAAGTCAACGGTTCAGAATAATCTTCTAAATATTCCGGAGAATGCACTGCGGTTTTCAAAGAAATACAAAATACAAGGAACATTAAGAGAGACTTGATATTAGAAAATCACAATACCGTTTCATAGAGCGGATATTAAAATGAAGAATCTAGAAAGTCCCACGACGGTTTTGATATTATTAAATCTGGTTATTGAGAACAGTGTCATTAACAATAATAATATTAATACCTACTCTACTAGACGACGATTAGATAAAGGTAGGCAGTATGTAAAAAATAATGAAGACAGTTCTAACAAACCATATAAATCTGAAGGTTATTTTTCTTTTCCAATGCATAAAGGCGACAAATACATTATATGTATGACTTTAATTTATACTAATCAAATAGTACAACTACATAATATTATTTTGAAACTACTTTAATACTAAAAGACAATTATTATGCAACGTTTCTCTAAAGACATACTATAAGCACCCTAAATAAAGTTTTCCAACTTCAAGAAAACCATTTTTCCGTCAAGAACCACGTATCCAACCTGATATTTGATATAAAAACTAACAGAACAATACACAGTCATTGCATTATCCACAACATTACCACGAAAAACAACGGTGCAGGTTTTGTGCAAATACAAAATACCTAACTGGTATTGGTATGCAATTTCACTGGTCACAATACCACATTTCAAAGCATCTCTTTCAACATCACTGTACACGTGGACGAAAAATATAATTCAAAGACGGTCAAAAACCTTTTATTTTCACAGATTTATTTATATAACAATCACACTAATTCAAACCACCGAAATATCTTCAGATATTTAAATCGATGTAAACAAACTGGAGGCTGCGCGGCAAGCAACTGGTTTGGATTTCTGCGCGTGCGCCGCGTCGGTCGACTCATTACCTGAGGTGGGGGGCAGGTCAGGCCTCCCCCCGGCCTCTGTGAGGTACTCAAACCATTGAAAGGTGCTCGCACTTATGTAAACAATCGTTCCACCTGTGCAACCACATACACAATTACTTGAAAAGTTCAATATTGTAGGACTTGTGCACGAAAACGAAGTAAGGATATTGAACCACTTTCAAATTTCTTTATTCCTGAATAATTTGGTTTTAAATATTTGTCTCAGATTTAAATCTGAATTGCGATGATTTAAATGGTTTTCCTTCCAAGCCTTACTTTTAAAAGGTAGGAACTCATTGGGGACTTCCTCGAGGGTGGGTGATGTGACCCAGGAAAGGGTCAGTGGCGCGGAGAAGTCAACGAAGCGTTACACTGACGCAGTGCACTTACCGGAACGGCTACGTGGGGTGGGGTGTCTGTCCAGTGTCCAACCACCTTACTTTTTAATAAAATGGTACGTAATAGTTCACTTGAAGGTTTAATTTACAAACTTTTTCATTGAACTCTTATTTCCTACTTCTCTTATTGCGAGTCTATGTTTGAAAGAAGACAAAAATATCAAACACTGCCTACCGACCATAGCATCATCGGCTCCCTTAAGTTTGATTTAATTTAGTGCCAAATTGTGCCAAATTGGATTTCTGGCTATTATGAACTTCTGCAATGTTAGACTCAAAAAACTCAATTAGACATGTTTATTCAAATTACAATAATTATTCCCCAATGTCTATGTAGCCGTTACGATAATTAATAAAGACATCACAAATCAACTAACGCCAGACGATAACGAACAACAAGTTGTGGAATTAGATAAATTCTCTAAATATGGACTAGAAACTGATGAGTAAATGTAAAGTATTTTTTTAAATTTCCAATTAATTGCAATAAACTAATATATTTTTGTACACCGATAATAATGATGCCACATTTGGTAATAATGCCGATAAACACACATAAACTTCTGTTCTAAAAGACTTAACAATTTTAAATGCATTATCTTACTTTACACACTGCTGGCGCCATCTATGTAGAAACCACTGAACGTCTGAGATGTAGCGAATGTAGAGACTGTGCGACTAGATAATATTATTTCAAACCAGCAGCGATCAAAATGCTATTTTAACATTTTACTACTATTTTTCTTTCTAAGGTTTAAATTGCAAATTTTTTAGGCAAATAAGATAAAATTAAAAAATAATTCATACAAATAACAATATGGTTTACACAACATTACCGAATCCGATCAATAGATGTCGCTTTGTTATCTAGCATGTATTAGTTGATATCAGTTGGCGCAAAATTTTAAATGTGGAAACAAATCCAAATTTTAATTTTAGACTCGTCCAGTTGATAACTATGCGAGTGATAAGCAATAATCCCGACTTCAAGATTTCAGAATGCATCGACATACTTCGCATGGGTATTATTGGTTGTGCGCTATCGTCTTTCAAATCGACTAATACTACTCTAAACTGTAGCAATTAAGTATCACGTTAGGAAAAACGCAGTTCTTTTTTTATTTTAGCGACTGGATGCCAAGACCTTTATGATGTATTTCAAGTTTTAATATTTTTTAAGTTTTCTTCTTTTTCATACTCTGGAGTTTACTCTAAGTTTATCCTTATTATTATAATTTACCAAAGATATAAAAAATGTTTTATTTTATTTAATATTTTTTTTACCTTTAAATATTAATATAAACAAGATATAATCCACATAATAAGAAATACTCTATTAGTGTCAAATCACAACATAAATTCTTTGAGCTCCTAAATTGCATCCTGAAGACCTAAAAGTTTACGTACCATAGGAATTTATTCTGTGATCCTGTTATAGGATTACTCAGTAAGTATATATAGGGGTTGCCACGTTACCTGTAGTCATTCGTCACAAGCTTATTTACATAAAATGCCTCGAGCCAAACTGGAACTGGATTGAAATGTGTAACAAAGTTGATTGACCCAGAAACTCATTTTGATGACTGTGTGGATGATGTGTTAGCTTCTGTTAGAATGGGTATTATATCGACATGGTATATGTTCTAGGCGAGTGGGTGTTGTATGAGACAGCTCATAATTCACGAAATAAATTCAATAAATATGAACCTATTGCTACAACATTATTCTTAAAATCAGAGTGGTTGAATATTTTCTTTATATTCGTTTCTTTTTGTACGATCGATCGATTTTAACTACAAAGCAATGATAATTGTATTGTAGCTACCTAAATATATAAAATATAAAATAGTGTATTGGATATTCAGTGGATATTTTTTTGAAATAATAGGAACAATCTGAAAATGTGGTATCAAATTGTCCGTATGAGTTGTTGTAAAGAAAAACCGTCAATCAAATTATAAAACTACGGCATAAAGAAGAGCAAGATACATAAACAAAGGTTTTCCACGGTCCTATTTCCAGATATTTCCAACGGACATGATTTCCCGCTTTTTATGCCTTGGAACAATAGTGGTATGAACTTCACTATTATTAAGATAATCATCAAAGAACTGTTGCAGAAAATTGTCATACAAAGATAGATAATTAACTACAGTACTGTCTGTTCCCAAATATCAATATCGAGAATATTGACGGTAAACTACCCTTAACTTTAGGTAGGTTAGACAAATTCTTTGATTTTAATTACACTACCTAATCTTTGTAGTGAAGAGGATTCTTGCAATGAGCTTCCATAGGCGAAAAAATACCAGGAAAAAAAAACCTACGAAAAATAGTTTTTATTGATTTGGCTGAATTTACAATTCAATAGTTCCCTCAGACAGTACCAAAATGTTTTTCAACGCTGTTTACGTCACATCGGTAACTAATTCATTGGATTAGAATGGAATTCTAAATTCGGTAAATAAGCCAGCATTTTAAATTCACGCAAATCAATCATGGCCGAACTGTTATGCTGGCAAGGTCAACGAACCTCCTCCGTCTGCAAAATTGGACCCTTACGTGCTAAATTAAACACGTAGGAAGTTCACCTTGACGTTTCTAACGAATGTCCTCCAAATCAGATGTTTCTACATTGAAATTGGGACATTTCATCGACTAAAAGTTAATTTATGCACATATGCGATGTTATTGAAGTAAATAACCGTTATTAGTTATAAGGAAAATGGGTAGTCTATAAATATATTGTACATCAATAGGCTATCTTTGCCCTACAATATGAAACCCTGTGGTAACGATTTAAGTAGATTGGATACAGTACTATTCATAATATAAACTCACAAGAGACCACTTTCGTCATTTCAAGTCGAACGGAAACTGTTGTGACCGGATAAAGTGTATAGGGTATGCCATAAACAGGTTTGTACAGAAAAACATGCATATTAAATACAAAGATTGGCACAGTTAATGTTTGTCGTCGTTTTTTCTGTAATTTTAGAAAAAAATGTATTAGACGAAGAGACTGCTTCTTCACTATATTTTTTCTAAAGTAAAATATTATTCGGCTGGAAAAGCAAACTTAAAAGACGCACTTTTAAAGTAGTAAATCAACAATATAGGGAAGACACGTTATATTTTTAGAAAAACCTGAAGAATCAAACCGAATTGTAGAGAGACGGGGTATGTAAAATTTAAATAGCTATGGGTGGCTATTGGGCAGAACAAACGGAAGGAAAGAGCGGTTAAGTACAAAATTCACACGCCTGTTAACCATGTACATGCTTCATGAATAATTTGTCGCACAGGATGTGCAACGAAGAGTGGAATAACGTGGGGTCGAAAACGAGAGTTATGGTTTAATACAGAGCCAGACACTCTGTTTTAAAAGTACAAAGTAATAACTTTCTTAAAGGCCTATTACCATTCTCAATTTTTAAGGAACCTAACCCTAACTAAGGGTGGGTAATAAGAGATAGAAAGTCAGTTGCTTTAGTAAGTTATCGGGCCCCGAATACCGTCTAGTGAATCTAAGTAAGTTTTAGAGTTTGCGAAGAGTCACACAAGTATTTAATTTACAGTCAACCTGTTTTAAAATTTCTTGGTTGTGATTATATCGGAGAACATCTGGTAGATGTTGACGTGCAAAAAAACACTGACAGCCCGCCTACCTGCTATATAGAAAGCTGAAATCACCCACGACAAAAAATGAACCCGTAGGGATTTCATCCTAGCATGAATTTTTAAACATCATTTATTTATATAGTTTACGTAACAGCAATGGTTATAAGGAGGATTCCATCTAACTCCAATATGAGCATTGTCTTGTCCACTAATAACATCGTTAAGGCAGTCTACGTAGATATAACTGACTAGAAACAATTATAATTTTAAGTTATAGCTCGCCATAGTCGCCATAATGAGTTTCCTCTCCAGTTCAAGTTTTATTACGTGTTTAACCATATTTTTGGAAGTCTTATCTTTATAGGGTAAATAAACTGTTCCAAAAACGAGATGATAACGTTGGGAAGTCGCGTCACTTGTAATAGTAATATATTAACCACAGACACCTGTTTTTGTGAACACGTAAAATCGACAGAACAAAATAAAAGTAAAAGTTTTGAAACAAATTGCAGACGAACACGAAGATAATAGCTATTCTCTGGTCGAAATTCAAAAAAATTAAGTACGGTTACATTTTTCAATTGTATTAAGAATGCACGTCTCTATAATGGTAGCAAAGTAATAAAATTAATGATCCGAATAGTGTGAGAAAGATTTAGTTGAGTTTAAAAGTATTTTCTAAGTTAATATAAGTTTTGTAGACAAAATTGTAATATGGGATTTTAAGATGGGGTATTTTGGACATCCATAATAATAAATCATTCAATCTCAGAGATAATGCATGATTGAGGCTTCCGAAAATAACTTGAAACATGAATTAACATGATACATTGTATTTTACTTGGATGCTTTCAAAAATAACAACACATTTATCATCATAAATATCATAAACAAAACGTTGGTTTTATAATGCTTACGTGTTTAAAATATCTACGCTAATCATAGTTTACCTTCGCACATACAAGTACATATGTATTTTGTTACATACATAAAACTAAAGTTCAAGTCACAGAAATTCAGTTGCTTCTGGTTTTCCCGAAATCATTATTTTCAATACTGTATTTGTCTCTTAAATTATTATATTTTAACAATTCTTGATTTTACCTCAGTTTTCTATATTTTTACGATTACGCTAAAATTTAACACTACCTAACGCTTTAAAATAATAACAAAACGGAACTGTTAGACCAAAAAGAACCGTTGTCACGTTGATACAATGGGCAGGTCGTGTAGCAGGACGCACAATGGGACACGCAGGTACTTGTATCATGTTTATATACCTGATCCTTTGTTCATTTATACTATACAGTTTGAATAAAACACAAAGCGAAAGTGTCTGCTGGAATATCACCTGATTATGATATTTCAATTATAATTGGATGTAGACGCAAAATGGTGTCATTATTTGTTAAGCGTTTATTTCCTTTGTAAAATCATACAATCTTGTTGTCATCTAATATTTTGGAGTAGAAAGAATAGGTACCTATGTCTATGATTACTCTTGTTCTCAATGTCCCAGAGCCTAAGTAGCTAATGATATTTGTTTCATTAAAAAAACAATAAAGAACTGTTTGTATTGATTCCTTACAATAAAAAGATACAATTTGCAAGAGATATAATATTTCTACAATTTTACGATTCCTTACAGACTGTATGCCACACGCAAACAATATTTTGACTGATTCATTTCTAACAGGAAGGAAACTGACGCACTATTAGATTTCACGTACCTTCTGTCTACTCAATACAAACACATATTGTTGTTAATGCAAAATATACATCTAATATAGTAAAAACCAACCAGGCTCACAATAAACCAAACCAGCTATTTTCAAATATAATCAATAATTTCTTTGAAGCAGGAAGGTATGTAATCTTCCTTTGGTATTATCAATAATTTAATTATAATTGGAGGCTACTACTGTACTCAACTTGGCTCAAAACACTAGCCCATACTTAGATAAAAGCTCAAATAATCTTCTACGGAAATAAAATAAACTATTGACCGACTCTCATAATTTATAATCCTCTATTAAAGATTACAAAAACAACATCAGTAGAAAAGCAATAATAACATGTAGCTCATTAAGATACATGTAAAAGTGGTTGAATAGCGTTCTATAAATCGTGATGGTGCGGAGACCTCGTGGCAGGTAACATTCCTGAGACGACCGGCCCTACATAGCATGGGGTATAATTACATAAACATAAAAACGATCTCCTTCTGTGGACGATAGACAGGGCACATCCGTTGGAGAGTGCTCTCTCCAGCGGATGTGCCCTGTCTAACGAGCATACGGCCCACCTGATGAACCACTGCAATGCCAGGGCAAAGAGGGGCCGTTATCTACCGCCTACCCATACAAGACTTTTCTTAAACCTCGTTTAAAGAGGGACATGTCATAGCGCTCGCTAAATTTTCATTTAGATAGATACTAGGTAAATATTTAAATACATAACATAATTAATCATCTAGTAAACATAAGTAATAACACTGTGGAGTGTCATGATATACAACACACGGTAGCTTTACGACAGTATAAGGTGTTCAATTTAATATTCTCGTTACATGTATGGGTTTTACGATGATCTTCACACGAAATTTGAACGATGAATGTTTCCAACAATCAACAATAACATACCATAGTCGCCGTGACTCACGTTTATAAGTACGTCTGTACGTTTCTTGAATTGTTATTTTACTTTATACACGGTCACAAGTAGTCATCTAGAGTCATTTTCAAGAAACTCAAAATTCAATACGTTTTTAGACATTTTTTTACGTGTGAACTTTTATGAAAACCTCCTAAACCAATTTTAAAGATTCTAGTCAGAAAGTTATCACTTTTCACTCAGTTAAATTGGTGTAGGTATTTATGTTTAGTTCTTTACATTAAAAATAAAATATTATGTTATTCAGATGGATACGGAAGACATAATGAACAATTAGATCCCATAATGGATATAGGATATGATATGACAATACACGTGCGTATGACTCAGTACATAGTCTAAGACCTACGCACTGTGTACCATTGTGCTTCATATAACAAAAATGTACCAACATTACATCATAACATAGCAGTTTGCACAAAATGTTAAGGTGCGACATCTCATCTTACTTAGTTTGTTTACGTAACGAACTTGCTAATTTCATTATCGGTATTTGACTTAAGCAAACAAAACAATGAGTTCGTAATGTTTTAAACTTGATCTTCTTCCAGAGAAAAAAGAACTTACTATAATAGTCATTACAGAGAAAAATAGTCAAATAGTATCGATTGTAAGTTATTTAGGTTCCCTTCCAAACCCCATACAAAAACGTTCAATGTTAAAGACGTAATTTGTACCATCATAAAATCTAATCATAATTAACTAGATAGATAAAGAAGAAACAGTAATTTGTACCTAAGCAACACTATTCTTATGCAAGTACATGATTTGATATGTCCATTACAGGTTTCGTGTCAAGCATCCGATCGTGGTAGTTCAAGGATGAGGGCAATTACCTTGGTGTCATATGAATTGACATCATCGATCGTTACCATATCAATCATTTAATTCACAAATGAAATTTGATCTCTCTTCTTCGCTTTTTTCGTATAGCGTAACAAGCAAAGTCATGGATCTCAATAGTAGGTTTATTTTTTGCAAATATTTTTCAAAAAAACATATTAAGAATTTGGTAATGGTGCCACATTTCGATCGCTCAAGGGTCAATGTATTGTTACCGCTCACATAATATTTTAATCTTATCAAACAGCTAAACAATTTGTGAAGTAGGTCGTTTAAAGTTAATACGAAATTGATACAGATAGTGGATTACGTTGCAATTAATTGAAAGAAAACATTGAACTACGTATTTGTTTTCTTATACTAACACTATAGATGCCAATGATGCTTTCATACATATTTAGGAACAAATTTAAATTTTTATAACGTAGTTTCTTTTTGTTATAAACATAATAAATTAAAAACCAAACAGGTCCTTTTACTTTACAAAGTATCTGTTAGGTTTTCAGAAACAAAAAATCAGGAAAACAAGGTAACTTAATTTCGAAACTATTTAAATAATGTTCCTTGAATTGGTTGATGACAGAACGAAAACACTTCAGGAACATGTGCACGCCATAAGGTAGAGCTGATGGAGATGTTCAAGATATAGACAAAGGTCAACGGAAATTAATCCACTTGACAGTAATGGTCCATATGGCCCTTGAAACAAGACACTGTTGTTTTAAATTCACTCTAAAATCTTTAAATTTTCAAGGACTGGTCGTTTAATACTTCTATATTCAAATAGGTTTTCGTCCAGTCGTTAAAAGTTTATAGTTGTTGAAACAACAGTATCATTGTTATTCTGAACGACGATTGCAGTATTGAAGACCACCATGCACGTCGTTTCTAATAATTCAGCGTCTGCTCTTTATTCAACAACAATATAGTAACTAAACACTTTGATTTAAATTGAAAAGATAGACATTCATAATACGAGATCGCGTATCTCCCAAGAATGTCTCGTCATAGTTCTCAGAACCGGTCTCAGAACGAGAACGTAGGTTCATTTGTCCGTATATTACAAATCACAATAGTTATTTCGGGTTAAAGCAGTATTATGTACCTCATACCTGGCATACTTGGTGTACGATTTCGTGACCACTCCTCTGTATTTCAAATAAATTGCAGTGTAATATTGAGTTGAGAGCATTTACTTCCAAATGTGAACAATATATTTATGAGAAAATTAGTGCCTTATAGTCCGCAAGAACGTGACTTTACAATGGAAGCTTAAAAATACTTTATACTTATTCAGTCTTATTACAAAACGAGGACTAACTACTAAACCAAGTTTAAACCGCGGTTTAACTAAAAGTCTTATTACAAAATGCGTTTTATCACTAATCTATGGTTTTACAATGGTCTAAAGATAAACCTACGTGACCCCTAGTTTAAATTTTTAAACCATGGTTTAAGTTGTATTTCCTGATTGGTTTTCATAAGATTTTTTTAAAAACACAATATTGATAACCAGATTTCAGTGCTTTCTCTCATATGTCCCACTCTCAGTGCTACTACACCTTCGTATTAACATTCAATTAGGTGTAGAAAATTTGACTGACTATATTTATTTTACTTCGAATTTCAGATTTACAAAGTTAGATACAAACAAATGATTTCAATTTAAATATACTTTTATTTCTATATACCAAACAATGCAATGAATTATTTTAACATATAGATAAAATAAATAGGAAAAAATAATAAAATAAAAATCTAATAATAAAGCGTAACTACTGACCTAGTAGTTCTATATTTCGTTTTATATATTTACAAAAATATATGCAAAATAAAACAAAAATCCAAATTGGATTAGAAAACTCGTGTTTCTGGTTTCAATATCACATCGTTTCGTCAGTAGAGCGGGAAAATTATATTTTTGCCGGTTGTTAATTCGAGCAAGCGACCTGAGTTGTGTAATTGGTATCCAATCATGCAGAAATTATAAACTGTTATAAATATTTGCTCGAACTTATATGAGTATTTCACAGTTATTTTCTATTAATGTTAATGGGACTACTAATAAAATATACGGTGGAATTACAGCGAGTTAACGAAATGCAAGCAAGGTCGTCGTCTTCCTACACCAATAAATGCTTTGAAAACGTAGATACAATGTGTGTAGGAGGTGATCATGAAGACTGGCAAATAAACAAAAATCAAATGAATTAATTGATTGCGGTAAGTAATATGTCCAGCATTAAATGAGACTTTGAAGAATATTTCGCGTTCTCGTTCTCTTTACGTAAAATCTACATCGTGACAAAATGGTCCATCATTATGATACAAATAACCCGACACCAGATTTTTTGGCAATATCTCGCCAAAATGAAACTTTCTGTTGGTCACTATTTTCGACACTTTCATTTGGTTTTTTTTTTTCAAATTATCCCATGCGATTTCTTCCCAGAAAAATAAAATAGAGATGAAATAGTAAGGTAGTTTTTGTTTTATAACTAAACTAGATGACCCTCGCAACTTCGTCTGCGTCATAAAGGGGTTCAAACAGTACTCGCAATGCCGTCGAGTTATTTATTATTTTCGCGGCTCGCTGTGCCACACATATTCATTACGTTTTATACTCGTAATAACTTCTAAACGAAAAGTCCGATTGGAATAAAACAAAAAGTAATTTAATTCTACATTAATACTCTTAATAACAAAATACTTAATTTGGATAAGGGTTAATATAACGATACTCATTTAACGTTAAATTCAATCTCGGAACGAAATATTAAATTTTAAAAACATAAAAGTGGTTATTGTGACTAAACTATGATAGTTAGATATATGCTGTCGCGGACTTTTTTGTTTGTCTTCAAAAGACCTAAAAACCCGTAGTACATCATTTTGTTCTATTGTCAATAGTTTTTGCAGCGTACGCATAAATAGGTTTTAGATTTTTCACCTTTTGTTACATATTCGATATTTTCATGCGGATCCCTAATTTTTTTTAAAATAAAATATAGCCTATAACCTTCCTCGATAAATGGACTTTCCAACAGTGAAAGAATTTTTGAAATCGGACCAGTAGATCCTGAGATTAGCGCGTTCAAACAAACAAACAAACAAACAAACAAATTCTTCAGCTTTATAATATTAGTATAGATATGTCTTGATACTTATTTTCTATTTTTCGCTCTTCTTCATAGCTTTGGATTTGTCCTCAAAGGCTATTGAAAAGTTCTCTCTTAAAATATTATCAAATATTTTTATGATTTAAGTAGACATTTGGAATATGTACGAAATGTATGGTGGTTTAAAGTATTATGGCGAAGTATTAAGTAATAATTATAAACCAAACTTGATGTCCCCAAAATGGAACAAGCATAATATTGAAAGTAGTTCTTGCTAGATCAAGATTCCATAAGTAAATGGTGAGTAATCATTGGTAAAACGAAAAGTGGTATTTCAACATAACTAGTTGTAAATATAAACATAAGTGATCATTTTCTATACTCAATCTAATACTATAGAGATATAGTTAGGTAGATCTACTTCACAATACTGAAATAGTTGACTACCCACATTTTGCAACTGACAGTTGACGTCAATATCAGCTGTTGTTAAATGCACGGTCTATACTAATCGTCATACAATCTATTTACGATGTAACTGACCTGTCCAGTGGCTTTTTTGTATCGATGTGTTGCTTCCCGCACGAGGTCCCTGACCAGCAAGTCGCCAGAGCCGCATGGCACCAGCACCCGGACGGGTCCGAAACAAACCGTCACTTTCATCTCAACACTGCACTGTCACTCATCAATACTTCACTATCCACTTGTAGATATCATATTAGTTTGCTGACAAACTAACAGGAGCAAAGCACTATCTGATGCACATGGTAGATGAAATTCCGTATCGAAGCGGCTCACGTCCCATTAATGTTACAAAAAGAACAAAAACACTGAAACATCCGTAAGATACCATTGCGTATTGAACCACAATACTACCTGCCGACCGTTTACTTAATTCACATTCTTAGCACATAGTGTTTGCACCGATCACATTCAACATTTAGAACATTTTGATAAGATTACGCGAAATACGGGCGCATTCCTTTGGCGCGCACTTTCAACGGCAGCAACGGTCGTGGCAGGGAACATGAATAAGAATTTAAAGTTGTTTGTAGCGACGGCGAGAGGGGAGACAGTGGGGAACCGGTTCCCGCGACAGCCAATCAGCGGCGGCGTCATGACATGCAGCTGTACGCTTGTAGTAGGAGACGTACCGCGTCATACCTGTCTTGATGCGGTGTGGAATAAAAATATAATCTCACTTATTGTTAACATTAGAATTACAAATGGCTACTTTTGTAGATCCATAAATAAGCCTAAATATTTTTTTTGACTCAAAGTTACACTATAAGCAGACTGCTTCGAATTCCGTGTTTCGTGGTACAATAGCTTAGTCACAGTTTTAGTCATGAACGAGTCATGTTAATTTGCTGATTGTTCGCATTTCAAGCACTACAAAATCGTAATACAGCAAAATTAGTCAAAGTATAGTGCACTACATAACGTGTGGGTACTATACTTTTAAAGATACGTTATACACAATATTATACAAGAGCATCTTTACCGAACTGTGTGTTCAATATCACCATGCCAACCACTTCCACAACATCTTACAGGAAAACCAATACAAAATAAGCATTTTCCTTCAAAATTCCTGAGATGACAAATTTTACGACTATATTATTATAATTTATTGAGCCAATACATTAATTATTGTTAAGCTTAACGATCCTTCGAAGATATTATTGCGAGTCGTTAAAATTAGTTGCCACTATGTAAGGTTATGTTCGCATTATCACTAGTTAAGTCATCCTAGTTCAAGGTAAATAGTAATTTGTATGCGGAAGGCATTGCAGACGACTTGGCTTCACTCGGCACATAGCTGGCTCATGCGTTTGTGGCAGTTATTTCGAATTCAAATATAAAGGCGTAGCCACACGACGTGTAGTTTTGTCTTTATTTCAACGATTTGAGTTTAGATAGATTTTTGAATAATGTAAATTTTAAAGGTTAAAAGAAACACAAGTCGGGTGTTATAATTCATTTTTAATTCGTAAATATTTCATACAGCTTAAGAGAAATCAATAGAATATACAATATTTTATATGGCGTGTATAAGTTACCTACAGGAAATAATAGTAGATAGAAGATACACAACTTTTAATTTGGTACTAAACGCGTTTGCTGCATTTAAGCTGTTCACTAGTCACAATAAGCTTCACATGTTGTGTTGAATCATGATAGTAAACTATATTGAGAAACTGTATCTTTTAATGTGAAAGTAACTCGCAGCAAATCCTTTAGAAAAGAAGATATTTATCGAAAAATTTATACCTAGATAATTTCGTCCCATAAACTTAACTTTTTACTCTATTCTAAAGAGAAAGTTACATTCCAGTTATTATTGTATTCTTTAGATAAGGGGTATGAAATATTTTTTTCCAATATGATTCGATAATTTGTACAACATTAAAAATAAACTAAACATAATTTTTAAGCAAACACATAAAATATTTGGCACTACATTTTGTATGTTTATAAACAGTTAGAATAATATAATGATACGATTTATTAGAAAAATAATATCCATTTATTTAAGATTAAAGTGTACCGAATGATCTAACGCAATTGTATTTTACAACAAATTATATTTACAAGTAACTAACTAATTCTTTATAATTTTATGATTAGCTCAATAAGCTCAATTGCTATTACGTCCAATTTAGAAATCAAAATAGTCAGAACAAATCTATAATAGTTGAATGTTACAGTTTTTAAAAGAAAATTCTCTAAACGTAGTTAATTAATTAATTAAGTACAACTCTAAAACTAGAAGCTTTGTTACATAAGTATTATACAATAAATTGGTAAAATTAAAAAAAAAACTCACTCTCAACAATAAAATTGACATGATTTTAATTTATACATAGTTTCAATAAACAATTGGATTACAAAATAGAATATTCTACAACAAATATTCAGTATCTACTTCAATTGTACTTTAAATTTGATAAATTGTCCCTACAATATAAAAATGTTATATATTTAATTCGAAAAAGAAAACTTAGACAATATTATAGAGAAATACTTTTGTGGAAATCAGATCTTGTTCGAGATTATCAAATGTAGAGATTGTAATTTAAACTGACTAGAGTGTGGAAAGAACCAAGAGAGAAACAAATAGATAAGACATTTCGATTTTATGTTTGTAAGCATCATCTATAAGCAAAATCACTCAGCCTATGGTAACAATATTTCTACAATTGAAATGCATTCTTATACTTACTTACTTTTTTCTTACTTGTCTTTTTGTGATCAAAATTAACGGACTTAATGAAATTGGATTTAAAAAAGTAACAATGTAACATTACAATAGACAAGTAAGAAAAACCAAACTTTAATAGCACATACCACAACGAATTATTAGAAGTAGTGTAGGGGTCCAGCCCCAGGTTAGGTTTATATTGATTTTCACAGATTAGCTGCTCCAAAATGATCACGATACCTGAAATAATCCTAGTTCAGAGCACCTTATAATTGTAGAGATCTTAATTCACCCCAAAATGACGCAATCGCCATCACATGGCACAACAATACTTTACATACATACATACAGTTATATAGACATTAACACGATTTAATATTAAATTAAGAGGCACGTTCATGTTTTCATAGAAACAGAAAATCAGTAACAAAATATCACAAATACAATGTTGTAACTGTTGAGTATAATTTTAAAATAGAGAGCCAAATAAAATGGTAATATCAGACGCAGTTTGGGAGCTGTCATGAACGTTTCGTTTGAGAGACGTTATCACAATCGAGCGCAGTCACGAGGCATGGCCGGCGCGGATCCAGCCCTCACTTATGAGGAAAATCGCCAAGCGTGAATAGGCAAGGAGAGTCTCTCGAAGACATCAATGTCCTCTGCTCAATCTATCACAGTCGGCGGATTGCGGACATGCCTGTAGTGGATCCGCGTATCGCAATGTAAAGCGTTCATTAATATCCAATGTATGGTCAATAGGTATCACTAGACGTCGCTCTCGCCATCAGTCACGTGCGCCGGTTGACCGAAGTTCCGCGTTATGGATTCGGTGACGGTTCGTATGTTTGCTAAGTACCTGCACACAGAAAATAAACATAAGTTTGAGATTTATAATACTTACATTAAATTTAAACTAAATCAAACTTATCAAACCTTACATCCAAAGCTCTCTGTTCTGTATTCCGACATTTCAAAAAAGATAAAATAAAAAAAATTTGAAATTTCATATTCAGCTTATTTTTAACTTGGCCACCCTCGATTTCTTCCCAAAACCACAAGTACAACCTCAACGAAAGCAGCATTAAAAATCTAAACAAAAATCATAATCACCTATGCGCCGGTTCATCAGAGTCATAAATAGCACTGAGCGACTCGAGCGAGACGAGCGCCTCAGAGTCAAGCAGTCTTGACGAAGCCCGCGAGGACACATCGTCGTCCCTGTCCATATAGCACGAGTTGACGTCACTGAGCGCCGCCTCCGCGTCCGTGAGTCCGGCCTCGTTGAGCATGGACACGTTCTCCAGCGCGGGGTCGTCGGTGGTGTAGCCGGTGCTCTCGGGGTGCGCGCCGTCCCCCTCGCCCTCCCCTTCGGAACAAGAGGAGCTCCACTCGGACTGACTCTCGCCGTAGAGCCCCATCTCGCGGAGGTTGGACGTTGTTACCTGGTGTGAGTTAAGAACATCGTGTTTGTTTATTTCAATAACTTTCTTTGACAGTTATCAATAAGTTTTCGTTTTGTGTTTTACGTACCCGGTTCTGCAGTCTTTCTTGAATCTCCTTTTCGTGTTTTAACGCCATTGCCTCTGCTTTCCTTTCAAATTGCGGGCTAAAAATAATATTTCATTTTAAAAACATTGTTTTGTGAACTATACAGGGTGTTCTAAATAGTAAAGGCACATCGAAAAGTAAAATAAAATAAATAATTTCTTACAAGTATATGCATTTGAAACAGTCTAAAACTGGCAGTAAAATTTTCGGCATGTAATATCTATTGTACTTACTAAGAGCGTTGTTCCCTGTCCCGTGTAGGTGAAGGTAGCTCAACGACTACATCAGTAGGCAGCACGCCGGGGAAGTCCGTGGCGAGCGGTACCTCGTGACGAGGTTCATGTCGGGCCTCATGTCTTGGCTCGTGTCGCGCGTCGTGCCGCGCTAGTTGGGCAATGGCGGCCAGTCCCACCGCGTGCAGGGGACTGCTGTTGTTGTTATTGTTATTGTTGCTGCGGACGGGATCCAAGACGGGGTTCTGGCTCCTGGTACACATCAAAAGCTTTCAGAGGAAGTTTAAAACACGAAAAACCGAGACTTACTCATGGATTACAAGTACAAAGAGCAAAATATTTGACATAAATTGCAGCCTTTTGATAGTGGCGTGAAGGCGAAGTATTATGTAAGTACACAATAGATTAAAGTAAGATAATATGTATGTTGTTCTTACCTCAGATCGAGTTTGAGTTCTTTCCGCTCCATTTTTGGTGGATTGTTTTTGATGAGATTTTTGTCCTCCAGTAGTCTCTGTATTTCTCTTTCAAATGGTGGAACGCACGCCACATCTGATGGACTTCTTTTCGTATAAACGTCTACAGCTTCATGGTTAAAATGCTTAAAATGGTTTGGTCTACTGCCAGAACTTGAGAATGAGCTCGTCCGTTGACCCTGCCGACCGTTGTCTTTCTTATCCGTTTGTGAACAACTGTCTCGTTTTGCAGAAGTTTGTAACAAATTTATAATAGTTCTGGGAATTTTTTCCTCATCTTTCTTCTCAATATCCAAGAATTTATCATCCAACGGTTTCTTGTTCATTTTATGCTTAGAATAAATTTCGTTGATGTGATTCATAACTGGTTTTGTGACTCTTTGTGGGTAGTCGTACCCAGGGTTTGGGCTCGATCGGTTGGGCCGCGCGGGGGGGAGCCACTGTGACGCGCGAGGGGGGGAGGGAGACGCGTCCGTTGTACGAGAATAACTTTCATCTGAAGAACTTAAGCTTGGGGATCGTGTTAAAGAACTTAATTCGTCTGCAGATGAATGGACTCGGGGACTCCTCGTTAGAGGTAGGCTCTCACTAGATCGCGGTCGAGGTAATCTAGTCGGAGGTCTCCGTTTGTGTGGTGCGGGGGGTCGTGTCTCCTGCGGTCGCGGCCAGGGTGGAACTAGAGCTCGAGGCGGCGGCCATCTTGGATTCGCCACACCGTGGGGAGGGGGAGGCGGGGGCACTTCTTCTGGAATAGAATCTTTATTTCTTCTATTTTTGCTGCCCTTGTGGTTATTACCGTTGCCCTGATGGTTGGTGGGCAGGAGTGGTTCGTTTTCTGCGACAGAGGCTTCTCTTACAGGAGGTAGTCGCGATGGTTGTGCGGCGGCTCGTCGCGCCGAGTTCTGCAGCATGGCGAGGGGGGTGGCGACGCCGCCGTACGCGGTGGGAGGGGCGGACGACTGACCATTATTACTATTATTTTGCGTGGTACCATTTGTAGGCGCTCTGTCCGTCAAGAAATAGGTAGTCATCTCGCCCTTTCCTTTGACCTTCACCTTGCCCCTGCACACGAACTGATAAGGCATGTCCTTCAGGACTTGGTACACTTCTTCTGTGACTTGTGTATGGTTGGGTAAGCCTGTGGAGTCCATTCGTGAGGCGACATTGACAGTGTTCCCCCAGATATCGTACTGTGGTTTCCGAGCGCCTATCACACCTGCCACTACTGGACCAACGTTGATACCTAAACAAACACAAAATTGGTATAATTTCAATGCTTTGGTTTAATGTGCTTACAAAAAACTTTAAACATTATATGGCTTTAGACGTCAAGCACGAGTATCTCAACTTTAGTACACCTTCACGCTTTCAACTACCTACATTTCTGTATGTAGTTTGATCAATTACGAGCTAATCTTTTGTATTTTATTTTGTAATAGGTATTTATCTAACTTACCAACTCTGAGCATAAAGTTGTTATATGAATTATCGTTAATATCCTTTAGTTTGTCCCTCATGGCGAACACGAACTCCACTAAAGTAGCCATGTGCTTCCTGTTATTAACTTCGTCAGTCATCTTCTTGTCTGGTATTAGTCCTACAGCTGCCATATAAGTTGAACCGACGGTTTTTATTTTATCGATAGCACTGAAACGGTCTTCACCTAAAAGCTGGAATTTTTCATAATTTGTTTTATTAAATTTCTTTTTAAGTTTGTATTTGGGCAACGTATAAGATATGTAAAACTTGTCTTAAATCTACTTATGCTTAAGTTTCTTTCAAATTGTAATTTATTTATAGTGTAAATGTCAATTTTATAAAAGAGTCAATGAAATAGATCAGTACCTCATCAAAGTCAGCAATGATTTCGTTGAGTAACCGCAGACACTCCATCCCCTGGTTGTTGCCGTCCAGTTCCATATAGAACTCGTGGTAGTTAGTTATAGAGGCGAACACGACACCGACTCGCTGATATGATTGATGGTATAAATCCTGGAAACAAATAATTACAATTTTAATATTGTGGTAAAAAGTAAAACATTTCAAATATCGCAGACAAAATGTCAATAAACTTGTTTTAATAAAAATAAACATACCATATTGGTTTTGAATTGTGTATCCAAAAAGTGTGTGGCTACGTGTGCTGGTAGAAGATTGAACAATATCCTTCTGTTCGATGCCTGTAAACAAAATAATTTAAAAATTACAAAAATAACATTATTTACAAAACTTTTGATCAGAGTGAACATAGACGACGGTAAATACAGAAGTAGATTTTAAGCTTTATAATATCATTTTTTTGTTGCTTAAAGTAAAGCCAAGTCCATTGACCGTCTACGTAATCAGTTCAAGAGTTCCTGCAATATTAGTTGACATTGTTTGTTAATTTAAAGTGAGGCCGATATGAGTCGTGTTATAGATCGTCCTCGGCACCGACCTGCAGCGCGTCCATGTCTCGTTTCTCGTCGCGCGCCTGCAGCTGCCACAGGAAGTCGAGGCGCGCCGTCCACTCCGTCTGTCGCGCGTGCAGCAACACCGCCAGCGCCAGCGCCAGCGTCCACGCGCACGCGATGTACGCCGACCCCACTGGACCCGGCCTGAGGTACACGTGTACAGGGTGATATTAGTCATTTTTCTTACTTAAATAACATTGATTTATCTAATATATAAAATTCTCGTGTCACGGTGTTCGAACTTGAACTCCTCCGAAACGGCTTGACCGATTTTGTTGAAATTTTTTGTGCTTATCCGGTATCTATGAGAATCGGCCAACATCTATTTTTCATCCCCCTAAATGTTAACCCCTTTGTAACGCAGACGAAGTTGCGTGGGTCAGCTAGTCTTTATATAGGTATATTGGCCTTAAAAAAACTTAAGAATGAAATACGTATACGTCTTGATTTATCAATAGTCCGGTTACTTCACAACTGGATTGATTCTCCAAAAGTTATCAGAGCGTTAATTGTTTCTTCTTGTGAAAAGTCTCTCTATGTTAAGTTTATGATACATATCAATGACTCAAAAACTTTTATGAGATTATTTATTACATCGAAACATACTCACTGAATCATTAAATCGTAGCAGTCGAACAGATCTTTATGGTAAGCCAGGATTACAACCATATACCCTGCAGTCATTACGTATAGAAGGATGCCTTTAATCATGATAGGTAGCCTCAGGAACCCTGCGACGGCGAGCATACTGAGGCAACAACCCAGTGTGATGTACAGGGGCACGGGACACGCGCGGTGATCATCGCTACTCCATAGGAGAGAAGCTACATCATCGCTCGCCATTCGAATTTCGTTCATTGTCGTGTTATTTTCAGTTAGATTTCTGCACACGTCTACTTTTCTGCATGTTACCTAGGGATATGAAAATTAGACTGTATTGTGTAACTTATAGTATAGATAATTTTCAGTATTTTAATAGTTACTTATAAAACTCACCACATTAACTTGTCCCACAGCGTAGCCCAGTACCAGCGTAAATGTAGTAATAGCATTCCTCAGAGCGAATGGTCTTGATACATCGCAAGGTATCAACCTGAGTCGAGCGGCGAGAGTCAAAGCTAGTACAGCCGCGGACCACGCGAACGCCGTCACGAAGAGTAGCAACAGGATCGTGGTCCGCGGCAAGATGGCGGCCTGGAGCGTGCCCGCCGCCACTAGCGCGCCCAGTGCGGCGCCGACTGACCCCGCCCATCCACCGTCCGTCGAGGCACGGTACTAAAATTAAGAACGTGATGAATTCCTATACTTTCATTCCTCATTAGAATATTAATCTCTGTTTTGTTTTTATCCTTTGTAAACAAATTTACCCAGTACTATTATTAGAAACAGTCATCGTGATGAGCATCTTTTCTACTTACTTGCGCCTCTTTATCAGCTTGTTTGAAACACAAAGTGAGCAGATGCACGTGCGTTGCCTTCTCCCGATGCACGGAACGCGCGTCTATGGCTTGTGCTAAGTACTTGTTGACGCGGTTGGTGGGCTGGTGGTACACAGATGAATGACGCTTTTTCAGAGGCCGTTTAAATTTCTCCGTTACCTTATTCTGTAGAAAATATAATAGTTGACATAACCGTCTCTTAATTTTTGTCGTTCTAAAGGTAACATCGAAGGAAGAGGGTTGAAAAGTGGATCGACATCGACTGCAGAGAGGATCGCACGACGAGGGAAGGGTACACATGGTACACTGCATGCCGACTCCATGCTCCAATACATGGAACTGAGACTGACCTTAGAGTACAAGTTCCGGACTCCGAAGCAGCGTTACGTTTTTAAAAGAATAAAATAAAATTAAACAGTTGACATCAAGATTTTTACAATTATCCACATTTTAAACTGAACACTCGACTGGAGGATAGTTTAGATAGAAAATTGAACGAGAACTTTTTGAGTTTTAGACCAAGACGAAGTTATTAACAGTGGTAAAATTATAAATCGATTGAACACAAAACAAACAAGGTGTAAATGATCGAAAGGCAAGTAACGCCATGCAGGTTAGTTTATCGACAGTCGAGGATCATGCCATGCTCTAGTGCTCCAAGTGGCTTATCGGGATAGCGAGTGAAACACATTTCGGTGCGTTAAGCTTTATTAATAAAAATAAAACTCATAAAAAACTGAATATTAACATTTCCACATTTTTACGTAAATATTCCTATGAAACAATCGACGAACACTCGCCTTGTCCTAGCAAAAATAGAAAGTGCTTAAACCGTGTCCATTGACAAGTCTGAGGTGATCCTAGTACAAAATATAGGGGAGCATACATAGTGTCGCCCGGTGTACGGTGGAGAACAATAATACACATGAACAACATTGTCTGCGCTTACTGTTTCAGCGGGCATTTGTAGAGGAACTAATGTCCAAGGTCGGAATATCTGAAAAACAACGAGCAGAGGCTTTTACTTAATTCCTGGTGTATTTAAGTCTTCCGCTCATTGTCATAACCATACAATAATTTAATTTTACAAATAACTTCTAGTTATCTATTCTTGGGCGAAGACTTGAAATACCCAGCAACTAAAACTTTCAGAGTGGGATATACATTCGTTCTGTTGAAGGACAAACTGCAGTCTAATAAACTTCTTATGAAATTCTTAACATTAGAGATATCAATTGTAATATGCACACCGGATTAATTTTCTTTCCAAACTATTTTGAAAAAATCGTGCAATTTTGACCTTGGGATGTGACAAGGAAGCCTCTGTGCAAATTCGATTTAATACAAAGCTGTTTCATTTAGTATAAAACCACCACGCAGAAATAAAACTAACTACAAAAAATCATCAAAGCGAGGTTATAGTATTTAACACACAAGATAGTATGAAATGCATCTAAGCACGATGCACTTCATGTACAAATTTCAGAAGCGTGAAATCACAAAATTAGGTGCAAGAGCATTATAGTCATCACGCCTACTCTAGACCTAAGCGAGCCATCTTATTCTAAATTGCCCCTAGGTGCAGTGTAAAACGTACACTTTCAATCATATCATCATAAAATCATATCATATCTTAATCTCAATCATAAAATAATTTATAAGTAATAATTAATATTTAATTCAGTATTTCCATTGATCTCGCGTACGTTTTACGTGCAAAACCACCCGTCTCTTTACTACTACGAATCATTTCATCAGCCGAGTCTCCTTACCTGTTCGCCCACCTTCTTCTTACCTAATTATTTTTATGGCATAGCAATTTAACCTCTTGATTTCCTCTGAAGTGTTTGAAGCCATCACAATAAGCAGATACAAAATGTTTGTCATCATCATCACATTCGTCATCAGTAGATGACGAATGTTTGAAAGTATTTGTTAACTTGTCATAAAAGATAACGGGGTCAACAAACTTCCACAAAGACAAACTGTATCCGCTGTTCCAAGAAGTCATGGTTTTGTTTTTTATACATATTCGCTTTCGGGACACCCTGTATAATGTAAGTTGATTGCAAAAGAGATATTTCGGCAAAGTGGTAAGGAGACTCGACACTGTAGTGCGTAGTAGAGGTAGGGTGGTATGGTTGTGTGGGTGTGGGTGTGCGTGGTGGTGACCGTGTGTTGTGTGCGGCGCGCGTGGTGGTGCATGAGCGCGTCGAAGGTGGTGAGGTGCGGGGCAGGACAGGGCGCGCTCACGTCGTCGGCTCGCAGCGCCGCCACGCGCAGCGCCTCCGCCGAGCCCGGCTCCGCGTGCAGGGCGCGCTGCAGGTCCTGCACCTGCACACACACGGCACGAGCTACTCCTCTATACACACACCATCTATACACGCGACAACGATACCAGTACCAGTGGCGAGGCAACTACACAACTCGATTCCCATCGGTTACCCAATGCAAATTCGAGTTCAATTTTTCTATAAACAAGGTAAACTCAATTCTAAGTATAGTAATACAAAGGAAAGAAGAAATTGGTTTCGCCACTAGTACAGAAAATACATCCATAAATTAACCAGCTTTTAGCAATAAAAACACATAAATATTGTGAATTGTTATTTTCTGTTTACTTGCCATACAACAAAAATGCGTACAATATTTATTGAATACATTTTTATACAATGGTGCTATTAAAAATACTTTTATCAAAAACAGTGTATTTACAAATTTTGAGCTAATTCGTGGGTACTTTGTATTGTAGTATAAAGACAATGAGCGGGCTCTCGACTCAGCGGTTTCATTGTGAAATCTTTAAGATGGTTGGACACTCGGTTCACTTGTCGTAAGGGTATACCCGCGTATAAAATTACCTATAAAAACTACCAATTCGCTTTCCTTCATTTACTAAATAATTTAACAGACAAACTTTAATTTTAAATCAAAGCACAATAATTATACAACAACGTAGTAAAAATATTATTACAAATGAAATAGCACCGAAATAGTTTGAAAAACTTTCATGCATTTTCAACGGGTTTTTACCACGATACTTAATTAATTGAGTTGTAATTAAAGAGTCTTGTAGATACAGTGAGTGTGGTGTGTCGAGATGTGAGTTCGAGTTCCAGTGGTACTACCCAAAAGCGAACGAGAAAAAGAGTAGACAGATTTGTTTGCTAGATCGACCCGCAGTATCCAGTCTTCTCGTGATCATGACGTTTGCAACAACGTTGAAATATCGAAATGCATGAAAGTTTTATAAAAAACCGCGAGTGTCTGAATAAGTTTGAAAAACCTACAAGTTTGAATACCCGAATAACTTTATCTATACAATTATTACACTTTGTTTTACAATGAAGCCACTAAAACAAAAGACAGTGAACCATTATGCGTGATTCCTCTGAGGTTATTGGTCACGCTTTAAATTTAGAACTTGCTTTCAAATGACTCATAAGATGAGACACCTTTCACGGATTAGAAACTAATACGTTTAAAGATAGTTTATAAGTCACATAAGTTTCTTCAACTAACTAACATTCAACTTAAAACCTGTGTACTGTTGTTTTGTCAAGAAGATAATGTTTTCTAGGTGTTCCAATGCTTACTGTTAAATACTATGCTACTGATGTAATTTCTCACATAGTCCTAATATGCAAGTAAAATTCAAAATGATCTATCTATGTCAATCTCAAAATTACTAGCATATGTATTGGAAGTTTAAGTCGTAATACTCAATTGATCATGCATACTACACCTGTTTAAATCATCAGGAACGTTGGACACAAATAAAACAACACATATGATTGCACATATTATTATTTTTTTAAAGTGATCGAATTATTAGAATGTTTCCTCACCTTCATTAAATATTACAACATATAAATAATTCAAATTATAAATTAAATAAATAAAGATTCAAAACTTACCTTCAACTAATGTAGATCTTGTTGAATATTGTAACACTCAAAGATCAACCCATGATTTACTTCATCGTATCTTATAATGAACGAGCCTGACTTTTATCACAAAATTTACCATGTAATACCCAAACAATAAACAAGAAGGTTGAATAACACTAAGTTGTCCTCTAACAGGAGCTTGAGAGCTCTAATGTATAACATTTTTACCGGTCAGATTACTATGTGTAACAAAGTCACCTTTTCCGTAGGTTCGAAACGCGACCACGTTAAGAAGTGTTAGCAAAAGATCCGATTGTAATACGTTGTTTATCGTTTCACTGTACTGTTAGAAAAGTGCCGACTACGCAGGTAACGATAACTTGTAATAATAATATGTAATAAGAAAAATGCAATCATATTCTTCCATATAATTTGATTAAAAGAGTAGTTCAAAACGATTCCAGTTTGTGTGGAACTTAATTCTCTAAGTTATCAAAATACTAATTCTTTTCAAGAATATTTTAAATTTTAACAATTTAGATAAAACGTACCTTTCTAGCTACATTCGCTTTAAGTTCTTGAGGTGAAGCGGCCATATTTGAAAACGGCACATCCACATTGAATTTGATAGAATGTAATAATTGTACGACTACGTTGGACACATTCTTGAAAGATAATTTCCGTCGGGACCCTGTTCCCAAACCCGCCGTCGACGATAAACACATCTGACAAAAGAAAAATGCACATTAGAATTTAACAAATATTTGTGATGTTGTGATTCACACATAATAGAATCCATGGATCCATTTGACAGGAATTTTAAGAAAAGTACTATGGTAGTCGTTAGTTTGGCCATTACCAAAATATTGTACTAACAAAACTAAGTTTTCATATTGAAAAATAGTAAATAGTTCCATCACCGTCAAGTTAGAAGTAAACTACCCTCAAAATGATAGATAGAGAAGAAGGATATAAATAACTTACTTTTCTTCTTCTAGGAGGTGGTATAATAAAATACGTTTGAACAGAGTGGTCCCTCAGATAGGCATTGCGACTAGCTCCGTGACCCGGCTCCACCTCGTAGGCGCCGCCAAGGCACTCTAAAGTCGCTTGTGTGATATGTACACGACTGGAAAAACATAATATGTTTTATTGAATGAAATTAAATTGATTTCAATGATTCTATTTTTGTTTTGTTACAACCCATTACTGCCAACTGCTGGGCTCAGGTCTCCTCCGTAATTTTGTTTGAAACGTGGTAACTCTCATGAAGCTTCAACTTCAAAATCTCAAGTGTAGTTATAAAAACTAGTCTTAGAAAATGACGGTTCGATCTAACTATTACTCTTCTCTAAACGTAGAACAAATGTAAATGTCAATGCAGAAACCAAGGCACAAAGAAAAACAAAAATGTTACTTGTGAATGTTTTGGTGTTACAATAACATAAAGTTCAGGAATACCGCAAACGCATTTTCGTTAAAACAAAAGACGTAGATCATGGTTAACTTTAATAATGTGAAAAAATTTCGTTTGCTTCGAAAATTCCACATCCTTGTAATATTTTTTCACTATAGAGAGCACCCAATCAGGATAATTAATCAGGTACTTAAAGAGTTGGTAGGTTTGATAATATCTTAACTTTGCTTCAGTTTATTTCTAGGTTCATAATATGGCATGTTCCACTTTCAAACCAAACACACAACACTGGAAAATGCACGATTTTATAATTTATAACTCATTGTGTGTACGAGTAATATGCGTGGACTGTAAACTGTAGTGAACATAATTGAGGCCAGTTAGTTTAATTCGCATTATTTGTTGGAATTTCTGAAGCAAATATTATTCAGATTCACAGTTCAATCATTCTACTGAATCAGTATTGAAATAATATTATTGCTATTAGGAATGTCTATCAGGTAATGTAATTTATAAAAGAGATTATAGAGAGAGAGAGATTTGATACTAAGACCTAAATTTTATAGAGGTTTTAATGTGACGTACCCAGGCTCACCGCCTGCTTCCATGTTGTTGGCGAGTGTGACGTCATTGGACCACACGTCGTACTGCCACTTGCGAAGGCCGAGTACTCCGCACAGCACTCGCCCGGTGTGGATCCCAACACGCATGTTCAACTGAACGTCGGTAGCCTCCACGACTGACCTAGAAATTAGAAGAATTTTTCAGAATACGACAAAATTCATCAAAATAACTAAAATTTATGGGTATGGTAATAAATTACACTATTCTCAATGTCAATAAATCTTGCTTTTTGGCTCACTTCTTAACTTTTAAATAGAGACTTGGCATATTTGTGAGCAGAGAATTTAACTAATTAATTATTTCCAACTAGTTACTAGAAATTTATTCCTAATTGCGTTTTCAATCAAATGTATTTTAAGCTAAATCAATTTAGACTTTGATCACTGTCTGATTAGTTTACAAAATATTCATTTAAAATCATTATGCCAGGTCTCTTTCTAATTAATCTTCTTACAATACTGTGCAGCATCGTTATTTCTTATACATCATTATCACTAATGATTTCGGTGCCAATATTATGATATGAACCTGACAAACGATAATACATTTAGGGGGAAATAAATGACTACTTTGTCATTGGACGTGAACAAGAACGACCATTTATTTTCTCAAAATAATCCTATATAATTTAACGATATATTACACGAAGATTTATGAAACTATTAGTAGTATAATGTTATCGTAACAAAATTAGTGGTATTTTGAACCAACAACTAAAATATAAATTTCGGTAGTCTGGTGAAAAACACGGATATAAATAAATAAATTTCTCCTGAATATCAATATAGATTTTATGCCCATTATCCAGAATTAGAACACTCATTTACATAAATATATGTCATCGAAAAATACGAATAAATGTCACTTGTTAAGTTCCGTCGAAACTTAACGGAATATAAGTACAAACCAAACAAATATTTTGGAAGTAATAAAATAATTATGTGTTTAGATTGTTAAATACTGTGCTTTAATAGATTGATTCTAAATAAAATATATAGTAAACTCTGATTCGTTTCGTTTATCTGTCCAATAACGTAAATGCGACTGAAAACTACTACTATTATGCATCATCTTATAGGCTAATACTCGATTTAAAACCAACAGATAACATATCGCCCAGCAAGTTATAAATGACAATAGAATAACTGAAAAATAATAATCTTAAACTCTTACAATATTTAGATTTGACACTGCCCCAATCTCCTGAGATTACAGCATTCAAATTAGCCAGCTCCGAAATATCCGCTGAATTATTTTCCTTTGAAATTGTAGAGCCTTTAAAAGCTACGAAGTTTCGACTAGATCGATGTTAATAACGGTTTCAATAGATTTTAATCCTCTAGAGCAGTTCGTTGAAGGTTGTTAAATCTTTGTTAAAGGGTTATCGTGAAAAGTAATACCTAGTAAATTGTAATTTAATAATGAATTTGGGTTTTGTGAAGCACTAAGCAAATACAAAAAGGTTAAAAGCTAAAATGGAATGACTAGATATTTAGTCGAGTTTGTTTAAAAGTGGGTTTATTGAAATGGATCGGAAAACTCGTAACGCGACGGATTATTGATGATCAAATGTTTTTACTTTTTAGAATACGAGTATAATGAACATTATAAAATTTAAAACCAGATTTGGTGTTAAATCGACGATTATTATTTACAACATTCAGCTATAAACATAGTATTAATTTGAGCAATAAATACTATGTTTAAAGTATGTTCTCAAATTATACAATCTATGAAACTTTCCAAAAAATTATCTAAGATGTCTTGATCTCGTGATATATTCTCATGAATCACGATTTAAGGTAATAAAGGCGCAATTTGTGTGAGTTAACAAAGCGCTGTCACACCAACGGAGACAGCAAACTCTCATAATTTCTCATTAACTGCCTCAGCACAAACAAACAAAACTTTCATTTGGCCTTATTTTATTTATTTAGGTGAAAAAATATTCATTACCATTCTTATTTTCAATGAAAGTTCCAAAGAGTTCAATATCATCAGCAATAGACCAATACTGAACTCAAACTCGTTAACCAGATGCCTACCACCAAATGATTATCAAATTCTTTTGGGAATTCCGAACACGAATAATACCGTCTATTATTTATAGCGAAGGCTTTATGTATTGTTCCGAATTACAAACTCCTTCGTTTTGAATTATAAATAAATGTTCCCAGATGGATACTCTACAAAGCTTGTTTTCTGAATAAATAAGAAGGCAGCCCCGAGATTTACCGAAACTCAATACATCTTAATGTTGAACGACTTAACATTTGGTTAATTACTAAATCACTATAGTTAGTTTAGTTAGAATTTCCTCATTATTTTGTTATATAATATCTACATATTATTTTAAATCTTTAGCTTAAAGCTACATTAAGCGTCTGCGTTAGATGAGCTTCTGTTCAGTAGGTACTAAATTTAATCATTATCCTCCGCTGAAACATAGCATAGGCATATTGTGAGTGAATTTGTAGACGTCTTGTTAGTTTCCCTTTGTTATGATTACGACCCATTTCTAATTGCGTTACGGAATTGACTATAAACACAGAATTTCATTTCACACATGAAAGTCAATTTAACATCCTAAAGCACTAATTATACTTGTAGTTTTGTTACCTGCTATTAGGTATAATTATTTTCATGCCTTAGTTTTTTTGTTTGAGAGTCGACAAACACAATTATTTTAGAAATATTTGCTCGATCAGTTTAATGACCCACTTGAGTGCGCGTTACTATCGCCTCTTGTCGAAGCTCGAGTACAAATTGACCGCGTCACCGACGGACCGGAAGGAAGCCTGTTTTTCGACCAACCCCGGCTGATTCCGATACTCAACCCTTTGTCGACTTATCGTTGGACAAATAAACATTCCCTAAGGTTTATTTCCATTTTGATGGAATTGGGTTTTTTGTTTATTCGCATTCTTAAAATATCTTGTTAAGTTAGCACTGTTTTGTGTGAAGCTAAATTTGCAAATGTTTTTTTATGGTTTCATTATATGTATTCAACGTGTTCTTAGAATAAAAGGGTTATTTTTTTAAAAGTTTACCATTTAATGGCTTGAACAACTTCAAATGACATAAAATGGAGAAAATAGCTTTATTACTGAGTTCACTACCTCGTAAAACAACTCGTAAATAAACAGACAACGTTTTCTACAAAAATGTGTTTGTAAGCTCGAGAGACGAGCAATATAATGATTTTCGTTTATAATAATTTTTCATCCTCAATTTTATAAACTCGAGCAATTATTTCCCACTAGTATGATGAGCGCTCCAGCAATTTAGGCCGATTACACCCACTTACAGAAAGGTCGGGCGAAATTAATTTTATGTTAGTGCGTATTTCTCACATTTAGTTATTTCGAAGAATCAGATGGGGTACAAATTTATTAAGGTGTTAATAGCTTTAAAATTTTTAATGAATATTAATAATGTTACTGTAATTATCTCTTACGAACTTAAAAGTAATGTGTGGACTTTCGGAATAAAGTTCAAGAGCAATAAATACCCAATAAGAAATTAATTTTGTTCTGTAAAGTTTGTCTTTAAATTTACACAACGTCTTAAGTGAACTTACTTATGATGAAGAAAATCTTAAACAAAACCTTTATTGATGTAATTTTAAGAACAAAATAATATTGACACCTATCGACAAATTCAGCAAACGATTCAAAGTAGATGCATCAAACACGTCATACGTACGCGCGCCTTTATTGACAGCACACACGCGGCCATTGTCAACAAATTCCCCATTTGATCCAAGCCACTGTACACACGACATTACTCGCTGTATCGAATCACAAACATGTTGCTATTTGCTCGTTACGCTCTATTACAGATTAAATTTTAGAAGTTAAAATAGGACACAAATCTCGATTTCGATAACAAAAATTTTCAACAGAGCTTTTCTTGATTCCCGATGCGTCTTCTTATTCCCATTTTAATTCCAACTATCCAAATATACGTGCGATAATGCCGTAATTAATCGGTATTTTTTGAGTCAGAATCGTGCCTAGGAGTGCCAATTATGGCAAGCCCAATCCACTTCCAGTAAAATCCTAGTCATTTTAGTTGTTATGTTATATTAATCTCACGAAATAGAATATTTTAATTCTTCACTGATATTATATATATGATATTGATCCGTACATTTCATAAGAAGACAGCAATACCAAGTGCCATCTGTATATTTGTCAACGAATTGCTATTTCAAAATAGGATCCTCCCCAAGAATTCCCGTGACGGCCGGCCTCACTGGACCAAGCTAAATTAAACATTTTAATTAGCAACGTCTTTATAAATTATTGTTGTCTTTTATAGTGTAGTTAACATGTCACAAAGTTTACGGTTCCCACAAAAAAGTTCAAGGTAAACGCGAGGTGTGGTCAGAACTAACATACTGTTTTCGTGTTTTATTTGTATGACTTTACTTTTTTAAAGACTTTCGCATAGTTGTCTCCATACTGGTAAAGCTGATTTATATTGTCACATTTACTGGCCATGCTCTGAAGAATTGTTTGGAGCTCGTTCGTATTTCTCATTTAAGCATCACAACTTCACTAAAACACATTAAAAACACCATAATCATTTTGGTTTAGATTGAACCTATTCTTTACGAAAAGTTTGAACCAACACTTAATAACTCAATATGGATTTTTTTTTCAATGATATGATGCTATGGAGTGAACAGTTACGCATACGACCTCACCATTCAGCATCAAATAATATAGAAACTCTCAAAGCATTTTACAGTTATAGTAATGTTTTCGTTGAATGAAATCAATTCAATAGTTTTCAGAGCACTAAACTCTCAATATGCTGATTACAATAGATTGTAGTAGTAGCGTGCTCGTCGCGTATCATAGAACAAACGTAAGCATAACTATTTATAGATCGTAATTTTTGTGCGAGTGTCTGTTGTATTAATTGACGCTCGTTTGTTTGCATCATTAAACTAGCACTCTTGTTCATTTGTTATATTCAACACTGACGAGGGATCTAGAATTTTGGCAGAAATTATTGAGTGATTTATTTGTTGCGTGTTTTGACTAGATTGATGTTTCAATTCTAGCTTTTAAATGGTATCCATGACAATATGTTTAGTATACTGGAACGCTAAAGTTGGGTAGGTAACAAATGAAAATACGAAACAAAATAAAATAACAATACAAAAGCGAGTTTTAAATACAGTGAATGTTCGTGAGTTACAAAAATGTTCCTAAATTGAAATACTTTGAATGCACCTAAACAACTACTCCGTTTAGATACGTGCATACAATATAACTATAATATTATGACAGTAGTATTAATAATAATAAATGATCTGAATTTTTGTATACTAGAACTGTGGGTCAGTTGTCACAGATGACAAAAACGTTAATGCAACTCTATCCTTGACAACCCTACATTGTAACATTTGCAACAATAACAATACGAATGACTGACTGGCAGATTAACAGTAGATTTGTTTTACGTCAGTCGATCATTCAAAGACATATTTGGGTCAAGATCGAAATGTAACCATTTCAACGTTTCGCCACACATTGTAAAAATTCTAAATTACGCACACCGACGATAGATTCAGAGTTTTGTTACTCACTAATGTATCTTCACTGCAAGTAATTTCTTTTTCGTTTTCTTTTATTATTTCGTCTTTTTTATACTTGGAACTTGTCTTAAATAATATAATTTGAGTTCAAGGTTTATTTTAAAACTTCGTTAAAAAGCTCAGGATACAATAATTCTCCAAGTATTCTTTAAACTTCATCATCAGTAGATCAAGTATGTAGACTGTTAGATATTAGCATTTTAGTTTATCATAGTACCAAAATTATTCTATACATGCATTTACACTGAATTTAAAGTGGTTCAATTTATTAAAAACATAAAAATCGAACTCGATTTATTCTAAAATAATAATATATACAGAAACATTACGCGTTAAATTATTTATCTTTATAAACTAACAAAGACATCCTCGAGTAATTTAATGTGACGTGTGGAATTTCTCGCAAAAATAATGGCGATGCGGTTCTTCTAACTAAAACAATACGTTTCACTGAGTTTTTTGATTCTCAATATTCTTTGCCAGCGGGAAATTAATCAACTATGAAAACATCGTAAAAAATATTTTCACCTAGACTTGTGTGCCGCGTGTGTTGTGATAGCCTAGAAAAACTAACAAAACAAAATCATAAATTTTTTCAAGGTTTACTCGGAAAAACCTTTATTGAAATCCGTTTTTTCTTTTCTAATCTATTATTTCTTCTTTTTATATTAAATGTTGAACTGATTATGAAGATAATCTTTGCTTCTCAAATCTTGTAATATTATCATTAGTTCTTTTAATTTTTTATGTGTGATTGTCTTTAAGTAATTGTAGAGATACATCAACTGTACCTACTTTATTCCAAAAATACCAGTGTTCACGTATGTAATCTCACCCTAGTCGTTATATTTTTCTGCTCGTCTACAAAAATACTCGTAATATAAAAATACGAAATCTCCATAAATCAAACACATAAGACACATGAGGGGAAAATGAACATGTGCCAGCTAATCGGAAATGGGTCACACTTTTGTCTATCCCTATTCACGATTCGCACGTAAAGGAAAATCCGGAATTATCTGAATATCCCTGACCCATGATGTATTACGGAAACGTCAAAGTTGGAACACATAAGTAATACAATAACGTATGAATACCGATACAGGCCTGCGCTTGGGGTTGCGGCTTGCGGTTTGTACGTGTTCACCGCCTTGTGCAGCCTTGGCTTTTGTTACGAATAATGTTAGGAATTTCTACATTATTATTATTATCCATACGTCAAAATAAGCAAAAAGGTTGGTATTCTTCAAGTAGGTAATGGTAAACGAAATTGAACTTAGTTTACTTTGAAATAACTTACTATCAGAAAAATTCATAAAGAGTTTTGGCAAACGGTGGGCCTTGCTGTTTTTAGGAATACAGAAGTTTATCAGCAACGGTAGCCAATTTCCAGAAGCAAGACAACATTTTATTGCAAAGTAATTGATTGTTCATAATTATATTCCCAGCATTGTTATAATTACGTCAAAGCCACTCAGTGCCGGGGTCACGATCACATTATATTTAGCTTACTCCTTTGATGAGAGCACAGATAGGCGCCTAAGCGTGTATCGCGATATGGACCAATGCACACGACCTGCAGATACCCGGCTTTTAAAATAAACCGACAATATTATAACGCAAATAAACTATAAATTTACATGATGCTGTCGTTATAAAGTATCGTTGAGTTCAATTGTAGATAAATAATGTATATGGCACCTCATATTTTCTGCAAAAATCCCGTTTGAGATGCATTTGCATTTCGTGCTTTGACAACATCTTTTGCATAACCCTGATAGGGTTTCATTTATATGGGGTCGACTTTAATATAACTCTTTACTCCACATGACTTTATAATCTTATAATGTGACGGTGACACGTCATTCGTCAAGCCTTTTCAATCCATCTTCTTTTTGGCTTTCCTCTTACATCAACTTTTAAATATATCTATTGAGATATTATTGTGTAAATAGAGCAGCACTTAAAGTTAAATTGTTTATGGATAGTATGTATCCGCTAAACTTCGGCATACACGTTAGTTACGGTACGGAAGTTTGTAGGAGTTGAAGCGACTAAAACTTCTCGCCGCGTATCAATCCGGCTCCTAAGTCTAGGAGAGACAGGGATCAGTAAGTAAGTTTTTCGGTAGCTTTTTGAAAGGAAATTGTGTAGGTTTTAGCGTGAAAGGAGCGACGTATAGATGAAAGACTATTTTGGGTATTTTTAATAGTATTCTGTTTAGTTCAAAATATTTGAAACAAATGTCAACGATGATTACTTCATGATTAGGAGTTTCGTAGAGTTACAGTCGCATGCTTCGACACCTAGGTACTCTTTTAAACTTTGTAAATAACTTGAAATGCTAGAATTGTTGCTACTCGTAAAATCTCTGCTTAAAAGTAATGTTTTGTTATTTTCAAGAATAAAAAATCCTTTCGACATAATCTCATTACTAACACAACCTATAAAAAGTATGCATCTAATTAAGCTTTTCTTTCACTTGAATACAAAAACGAGTTTAACATTTTTATTTTATAAGCCTTTGAATGTAGCTTGGCTTCCCGTTTCATTCAACGAGGGAGCTGAACTCACTAACATTAACTTAATGAATTTCAGTGAAGTTAAACTATAAACATTTCATCGCATCACATTTCTAGACATTTTATATTACTACATCTCGGATCGATTTTTAATTAGATACCTTGTTTTATTGCAGGACAGATAAACTAGCTTACGACCTATCTGATGATAAGCTGTTTCTGTCGCTCATGAACCTATGCAATTGCCAGAGCAATGAGTGAGCAAAACAGTTTTTTAACAAATATCTACTCACATTCCTTCCTTGTATTTATGAATTTGACCTTTTTGTGTATTTGTAATCTATATTTAGGTATTTTTGTGTAGTTTTATATGTAGGGTATATGTGTGTATATATATCATATTGTATTTTGTTGTATAGGTATGTACTCACGCGATGCCGTCGATCATGTCTAGTCCCATCTCGACGGTGCAGCGCGCGTGGTCGGAGCGCGGCTCCGGCAATCCCGACACGCAGTAGTAGCAGTCGCCCAGGATCTTGATGCGGAGGCAGTGGTTGTCCTACGAAGTCGTACTTTTATATGTATAGTTTAAACATTTACTTGACTGAAGACTGATGCCAGAATAGGAATAAGTGGAGAGAAAAAACATTACATGGAACCTATTGAAGTAGTCAAGATACCTGAGGTAAGTGATAGAGATATAATATAAATAAGTCATCATTGTTGACCTGTCCATTACATAAGCCACCCACAGAACACTATAATTCCCACAGCTTTTAACACTACGGTAAACGTTCGCTAGAATTTTGTAACATCAACCTGCTATCCAATATGTGGACAAAGGACAGTAATCCATCACAATCTGATGGCTGAAACTGTGCGTATATTGTCCTAAAGCGCTCATCTATTAATTAATATTTAGACAAAGTAATTAATCAACGTAATTTACAGCTCGGTTACCTCCTTTCGCCTTCATGTACAACAATGTTGGTAATTTGTTCAATGTCCTTACAGTAAATTCACCTTTATAATGTCATTTTGATAAAACTAATTTTGTAGGTAAATTTGAATGTTAATTCCAATAACTGCTTTGGCTAACGCATGAAGCGAAGCCTAACTAGATCAGTGCGTTAACTCCATCAAGATTTATATGGTTACTGTCCAAGGTTGGGGATTAAAGGATGTCCCTGCATGACACAAAAGCTCCGAATGGGTCGACGAGTAGCCACCCCTACCACCGAGATAAGAAGTCCTACATGCCACATACATATTTCACGATTCAGTTTCATTTGGCTGTGGTTTGGGGTTATTTATTTTAGTACTAGGATTTTACGTTCGTACTTACGTTCGCCAATTGATCAAATCTTCCGAACAGCTCGTTTAACAACCGCACCAGTTCCTGCGCACTGCACTGCGAAGCGAGTACAGTAAAACCCACGATGTCCGCAAATAATATACTACGAAAACGGAAGATTATAATTTATTTATTTTAAATTTAGAAAAATTAAATATATGTAATAGAAAGAAACATATTAGTAAAATAGTGCTTTAAATTATTTAAACAAATATATATAATGATATAGATCATGAAATATCACATAATATAAATGGGGCACCGGTGGACTTAATACCAAAGATAATGGATAGCATCTTTGGGCCGTAAAGGCTGAGAAGGTATTTCATTAATTTAGTCATTCATCAAAACAGGTACACTGATCGTTTAAATTGCTCAAAAATTTTAAGATACCTAGTTAAATGAATTCGCACATAAAAATAATGTTTCACAAACAAGAGATCAGAAACTTCTTCATAATCTTATGTACATTTACAATTTCAAAGTATTTGTTTACTAAACACTACTAAATCTGTGTTACACTTCGCGATTATTCCTATCGTTTAATAAAAAAATATTCCACTTCGTTGAAACGACTAGTCTCTGCACGCTCTTGATATGTTGATACTATGCCAGATCAACAATAACTATTCAAAGTTCCGCTTCAATTGGATGGAGTAAGAAGTTTTGAACTAACAAACAACTGTTCCATCTTCGCTGTTCAATATCATTTTGTTTACAATACTGTGTGTTACTGTTACTTCTAAGAACGAAGTATACATACATAATTATACTAAATTGTAGTCATAGAGTTGCTATTACATGGGTTCTTTATTTTATTTGATGTATAAACTACATTCAAATAAAAATTAGATAATATGTACTAGTTTGCGTTCCGCGTTCTTTCATACCCATATTTTAAGACTAAAGAGATATTAAATTAATCAGATAATGTGCTTTCATGCATATTCTATTAAGAGTTTTCACGGGGGTACGGGAGGTCGCGTGTTCAAAACCGGCCAGCCGGCTTGTACCTCTAAATCTTAATATGAAAAAAAAAAAAAAAAATTATGTGCAATTTTTCGTTCGTTCGATCGTTAGGAAACCTGCATATCGGAAAAGGGTTCTAAAAATCCTTTGAAGATATGTGAAGTCCCCAATCCGCATTAGGTAAGCGTGGTGGACTATGCCTAACCCCTCTTCGGAGGAAACCTGAGCTCAACAGTGGGCAGTAATGGGTTGTTACAGTACAGTACAGTACTTAGGTATCATTACAAACAATAAATTTCGTTTTATTTACTTAACAAAGGTATGACACGATATAATAACGAAATAAGATACAATATTCCCATACAATTTTACTATAATAAGAAATTTGTTTTAATATGGAATCGATGGAAGAAGATCGAAGTTCAATGGGGAATGGTCAAGGAGGTTAATAAAATTATAACGGGTCATTGCAATGTCTGTGTCAGACAAATGGGTTCCATTTCATTCATTTTACACAGAGTGCCTCCAGTATATCTGGATAATCGTTCTCCTTTGACAACGGAAATTTCTCAGTTGCAATTGATACTTTCGTAATTCAAACTAATACTAGTACAAACAATCTTATTTCACATCGATATTATTCACGAATAATAAATAGATAGTAACAATAAGATAATTCTACTCCAATAATAATTATTAAAGTCATAATAAAACTTGGTTTCCAAACAATCACGGGCAATAATATGACATTAACAAAATCTATACAAACTGGCTAACAGACTGGCCATCGCATAACACATTTACGACAAAGCAACAAATTCATCAAGTTTTTGTTGCTGACAAAAAATCATCATAATTTACCTCGAAAAACCAGTCATCAAAGAAGATTTCGTCATAAACCTGTTTTTATTATTTATGATTAATAAAATGATCAGAAAAATAAAAAAAACAGACCAAAATTATATAAAACAGAAACTAGTCTTTAGTTTCACACTCAAAAATGTTAAGTTTAAATGTAAATATAATACAATATTTATATTGACAATAAGAAAACCGTCGCAATTTTTAGTTCCAAAGTAATTTCTTTGGAGGAAAACACAACGTTTTTCTTTTATCGTTAGTTCCTTTGGGACAAACGACAGCTTAAAGAACGAAAAGCACAGAATTTCGCTGGAAACAAAAGGGAATTTTGTTCCAAGAACTATGTAGTCGAGAAAGAAAAGGTTAAAGGCTATCTTTAGTTACATTTGCTCCGTCAAACATAACAGTCGCCACGTGTATAAATGCTTAAGGAATATTATGTATCGTATCATTGATGGCATAAGGTCATCTCTATACAAATTTATTAAAGGATGCAAATAAGTACGGATGTGTCTGGATTCCATCAATTTTAAATTTGAACTAACATCATTCACTAATCCTCATGTTTTATCTAGAAGTCAAATTTAACAAAGGAAGTTAGTAATAAAGACTAACACAATCACCATTTGTGGTATGAATGCACATTACATTAATGTCCAGTTCCAAAGCATTTGAGTGCGGAATAAACAATTTACCGTTTACATGGAGTTTGATTCTCAACGAATACTTACATAATTTTCAAAATTCTCGCACGCCCAAATACGCGCAGTAAAATTTCGTAATGACACGCAAAAGACAAATAAATTTTACATTGTTTTCGGAATAACTTGTCCTAGTAAGACTTTTACAAAATTTCGAAACAGTTTTTTTTTTAATTTTCCATCAAGGTGTTAATATAACTTAGTGCTCGGATTAGTATATCCAAGAAAATTCAAATAAACGGGAGGTCGCTAAGAATTAACAGCCAGACAGACAATCCTATCAGCAGAATATCCGTTTAGCTTAAAAGGATCAAGTGCGACGACTTCCTGCTAACATGACAACGAGTCGTTGTGCAATCGTATCGACGTGTCTAGTAAATTAATACGTTCGTTATGTTAAAACACATGGTTGGAAAATTGTATCAAGAAAATCAGAACAGTCGTAATCAAATTCATGAAAAATGTAAATCAGATGATCTTATTATGAACTACATCGTGGCATTATAACCAAGTAGGTACTACCGAGTGGATTTAGACTTAAGATGTTAAAGGTCAAGAACCAGTGTAAAAGTGAATAATGTGTTTTTACTGTGATGATAAACAAAAATAAAGATGAAAGTTTGAAAAAGTGCCAACAAAAAAAACCTTTTATTGTTAATGTAATTCTGAATTTGCAGTTTTTTTATGTAATGTAAGATTGTAATAGAGTTTAATCTCCATTTAACACCAAGTAGAACATAAAACAGAAATGAAACCGTAAAGTCAATATTGAATGCGAGTAATTTGTTCCTTCATTACGACAATTTAATTAGATGTTGAGGCTCCCAATGAATTTGATATAATTAACAAAATGCTTTATAACCAACAGACCGGCATTGTCAGATAATGAAGACAGCCAGTCACAATTCACTGTAGTTGTATAAATTTCGTTTGCAAAGCTTATAATGAAGATATAAGTAGGTGGAAAACCTTTGAGAGAAAATAAGAAAATGTCGGTCCTTTTATTACATAGAGAGAGCTCTTGTGTATCCTAAAACAACAAATCGATTCATGTTTGTTGGTATAACTGGTATATTATGTTCGTTGGAAATGTAGAGCAATTACCGAAAAAGATTTTATTACATAAAGCTCTTAGAGGAACGGTTAACTTAATTTTTATACAATGATATAAAAACTTGAAGCACTTTTCAATGAACGTTGAGTCATTAATCATGTCCTTACTTAAAACTTTAATGCACGTTGTTTTGAATGGCTATATTTTATACTTAAATAGAATGACCCAGATCCTTTGATTTGTGGATCACAAACGGTTATAAATAATAATCAATTTCATAGCGCAATTTTTATTATTTTATAACAAACGATTTGTCGTTAAACAGGAAACAGAATCAGATAACACACATTACATAGAACTAGTAGTATTGTACAGACTTTAGGCCAATTGGATTGGAAAAAACCTCCCGTATTTTATTTTGCTTTCTATACAAAATGTACAGCACCTATTTAGAGACTTTCGACAAGATCAAGTGAATAAATACTCTTTTGTAACTTAAGAAACCTAAATCCTTCACACTTAAGTCTCAAATTCCTACACCTCTTTTTACTTATGTAGATACTTATAATATTTCTTCTTTCTACAGATTACGGAATCTGTAGAAAGTAAAAAATAAAAAATATATTCTTTAATGTTGAAATTTGTGATGTAGTTATTATTGGAGGTAGATACAAGCATCGAGCATAAATATTCCCTTAACCACAGTACCGTTTGGCAGGAATACATAGGTACTTTACACATTACATGCACATCAAATGAAGGAATGAATGGTTACAAATTATCACACTCAATATAATTTTCTTAAAACGATGCGTCCAACACATGTCGTGTTTTCTATCGATTGGTATTGTCTAATGGAAGTTACAAGGTTTCTCAGTAAATGATACTCAACATAATAATAATGGACACAGTCATTACCAACTCTAGACATTTTTGATGTTTTATCAAATTAGTTCTGACAATGAAATTCAAACCTACACCACAGAAAAATATTAATATACAGAAGGACTTTTATACATATTTTGAAATAATTTAAAATACCTACAAGGTTTTTAACGAGAAACACTTGAACTATGGTTGATAAATTCTACTTTTGACTAAGACGATTCTGAACCTTTGGCACACAGTCTGGACTCGTTTGATACAATTTGGTATTTCGAGTCGGTAAGAGGTGTATAAGTGCAAAACCAAATTTGATTAGAGAAGATTTACTTCTGTATAATAATGACTTTATGCCTACACGCACGATTATCGTAAACTGTTTATAGCACTTCAAACTATGACCACTTTTATCACAATAAATGTTTCGTAGACCAATGTTTTGCGCAATAATTTTCGTCTGAAGGTCAGAGGTAATAGAATAGAACTGCAGCAGTCGAGTCAAGGACACTGAATAAAATATGTTTTGTATGCATATTGTAGCGCTCGAAAAATGCAATTTGCTGTTCTTAGGTGATCGATTTTTAAACAGAAAAGACAAATAAGAAGAATTTAAGAAAAATATAAATCAGAAAAGCTAGTAAAATAATTACGCTTTTAATGGAAAGTTTTAGTTTCAGAAAGACATGTAAATTTAAACGTAAACAAAGACGTTTTTTATATAGCAATAATAAAATAGAACGGAAGTAGAACACGTCATTTACAACATTATCCATTTTTCATTACTATATTTGTAAAAGAATCCAACCTTTGAACAACACCGATACATCACCCAAATTCCTCAATATACAAGTTAGTTTCAAGAGTGTAACTAGTCAATAAAATTACCATTGAATTGGGCATGTTACGACACACTTCATGAACATTATCGCCTTGTCCATATCACACTATGACATTAAATCCCTGGTAATGTGACACTGTAACACTAAAGAGGGCTATTGTTACTCATTTAATTTACACGAAAATAGAGTTCTCTTTATATTTTGTGTATGTTCCTATTATAATAACGTTTTTGTGTTCATCGTAGTATCTATAAATAGTACTTATTTGTATACTATAACTATAAAGACACCATAGCTAAACTCCCCCTCACAAAACTAACAAGACAAATTGATTAGATCATGATTTCTTTTCAGATCGTGTCCGAGTAATGAGAAACTTGATAAATGAAAACCTATAAAGGAATAGTTTTATCATGAATAATTTTTGCGTCTCGGGCCGCCTGGACGCCTGCCAAAACAATAGCCGACAGTCTCTGATTAAATAAGTATCGTACGTATATTATGTACTGATACTAATGGTTCTATTCTATTCAAATACATTTCCCTAGATGGCGAATACAGTACGATCAAACGTCATGGGAACGAAGTTAGAATATGTTTTCGTTGTTATAATGCAATGGAAGAATAAGACTCACATAGACTTACAGTTGAAATAATAAATATTGATAGTTATGGAGATGTCGTCTAGTCGTATATTACTGTTCTTTAATGATATTTTTATGTGTAGTCAAAGCTATTACATATGTACAAAAGCCGAAAAACCGTTACTGTTGGTGACATAAAGAGATTTACACAGGACAGCTCATAAGGTTTTACAATACAAACACGAATGACCTGCCACCAAAGTGTACTTAACGAAGTCAAGTAGTTTTCACACAAAACACATCAGAACTAAGGGCGAACCTCTAATTGTACTTTATTAGGAGTCCATTAACATTCCGCTGAAACCTTAATTTATTTACGAGGGCTCAGGAAATTTATTACAAGCGGATGCGTAAGAAGTGGCGAATTCAAATAAGCCATCGTCTGACAACGTGTGACGGAAAATTTGAAACATAAATTGCATTTAGTAAGACACCTCGGCTCGTGATAGAAGTTAATGGAAATCGTATTATCGGAATTCACTTTAACAATTTGGCTTCGAAAATAACATCAAACAAGCGCGTCGCTGCTTTTATCACGTTGCCGCATTGTAATAATACTCGGTCTTGTGGCTTCCCATTTGTAATTAGCGAATATCATGATGTAAGTGTTCGACTTGACTGTTTTATATTTTCGCCATGTTATTGTAGTCAAAGTGATAAAAAAGTTTTGATTTTCCATAAAACATTTAATTCCGTTATTTTTTAGAATCATATTGATATAAAGAATATTCTATAGGCCGCTATTCTGCCCAAAATCTTATTTTAACACTAACACAACTAAACACTTTCTAATTTAATTTTCTGTTTTATAATAACCTTGACTTTTCGATGTTCTCATACTAAATTATGTTTTATTCAAGCTCAATATTCATGTACTCGAATTTTTTTTAAATAATAAATGGAAACATCATATAAAACTTAGTTATGCTACATTTTTTTTGTTTGTGCACTATATTTCAAAAGATAGTAATATTAAAGTAAAGTTCAAATTTTTGAATTCAGTACCGAAAATACACCGAAGATCCCGAGCGTGCAGATGTGTGACGTCATAATGTTAGTTTTTACTCTTCACTTGTCATTAGTATTTATACTAAATTCAAACGTCGTCACAGACAATCACAGGGCGTTTAAAGTCACGTGATTTTAAATCAAATTTAAATTGTTTACAATTAATTGTAAAAAAAAAATTATGTTTTTTTTGTATTAAATATGAATATTATTAATAATAAAGTTTTAAAATACATAAAAAAAACATTTGTTTTTTCAAATTCCCAATTGTAATTATTTGATTCTCGTATTATATCGGCAATCCGCAATGTATACAGATACGCGTAAATAAAGCATAAACGATATTTATTCTACCGTAGCTTTGATCAAGCAAAGATAAGATTACAAATATGTACTAACAGACGAGGAGTAATATCTAAATGAACACAATGATTCATCCGCCTTCGGTGACACAAGTGACTTTGCGTATTGTCTCATATACATACAATGTAACTTTACATATAAGGTATGTATATAAACTCACGAGTAAGTATAGGAAGAATTTTACACACAAAGAAATTATATACTTACCACAAATTGTCTTATAATTTAAATTACAATAATATTCATAACTACTAATGACTACCTAATAATTTTGTCCAACAAATAATATAAAACCTAGTAATGTTATGTATAGCGTAGGACTAATACAAAACATAAATATAAAACAGTTATGTCACACCTACGATTAAAACAAATCAACGAAAACTAACGTGTTGAAATCCATCAAACTGTTTAAGCTATGTGCCAAGGAAATATGTTCCACCTACATGCACTTGACACACATTACTCTTTTTCTCGGTCAATCGGCTAAAACTCACTAATTTTAACAGACTTTGTTAAGTTTTTGGCCATTTGCAAGAAACACATAGGTACTGAAAAGACAACAGCAATATTTTTCGATTGTTTCAGGTTGACCGGCTTCCCAATTGAGGAGGTCATCAGACGTGAAAAAAGTACTATTGGGAAAACATGTGGCAGACAATTTCTCAGATACCCAATTCCAAGTAATTAAGATCTGTATTAGTTCCTTAATTGCAATAAATTCAAAACTATTCCAACTCTCGATAAACTTGAGCACCTCCCAACTCCGGTTTGAAACCGACCGTAAGTCAATTTCACGAATAAATATTTTAATGTAAAGCGTTTGTTGTGATGTGTTTATTTATTTTAAAGTTTGACGTCAGTGAAAGCGGTATAACATTCTACAGAAGCCAATAAATTGGCAATAGGATAATAGAAAAGAAGATTTTTTTAAGTCGTCATTCATCGCTGTTTATAATATTGCCAATTTTTGTTTTAAACATAAAAGATTTCCGTCATGAAAAGAATCGTAGGTCGAAGCCGAAAACACTATTCTATAGTATAAGTAGGTACTATCAAAATGATTTATTTCGAGGTAACACTTGGTAATAATAATTGTATGTATGTACCTAGATATTATAGGCCAAAAACAACATATCTTAAATAGCAGAATTCATAATTGAATGCGAAGGGATCATAATGACAAGGTAAACGTTTTAATTATTCCGCGTTTTGCAAAAAAGATGAACTGTTAGCTCATTTCCATAACCATAACAACAACAAAAAATACGAAATTTCTAAACTGGATTTGTTGATATTCGAATCAAAGAACAATATTTAATGTGATTCTATTCCGAATCGAATAAGTACTTCTTATCTTTTATCACAAAATTTACTTTTTAGCAAAGCCTCTGATGAACACAAATCATCACAGATGAAAAGAAACAATACTTTTACTATCGCATTGAGGAAAACAGTGACATTTCCATCCATCCAAGCCCGTTACGATTGTTCTATTTATACGTGATAATTGGACCATTACCACGAGTCTTACGACATCGGCAAAGTCGGCCGACATGTCAATGATCCCGTCTAAATATTCATATGAGTTGCACAAAACACGAAAATATACACACACAGCCAGTTAACATCAGATCTGACCTTTTCATCTCATACCCTAATGATGTAAAAGGGCCGAACCAGACGCATAAACGGTGCCCTGTTTCGGGTTGAAATGTTACGGAAATTGGTACAAATTGACTACGGGAAAATATAATAATATTTTATTTGTGGAATATGTTTTGCACCAAGGTTATCTATTTGAGAAGTACTTTAGTATTTTAAGAATCACCAGGTAATCGTATAAATGCGGATCCGTAGCAGTCGAAAATAAAAAAGTAGAAACTACTATAAACTCATTGAAGATCAAGGTATTGAAACGTTTCGATAATATCTTCTTTAAAAAGCAGCAACAAAAGTTAACAGTATCATCTGTCAAATGAACAATTGTTATTACTTTCTTCAACATAAATATAATGCGATGATTGCACAGAAAGTATGCAAAGTATGTCAGTAAACAGTCTACTCGTAACATAATTAGTGAACGATAACAGTTTAATCTTAATGAGCGAGACACTTAGTAGCGACCTAACCGATGATAATCTAAGCAATTAGTTCAGTAACAGACGAGAACTTTCTGAATACAAGTCCCGAAAACAGTTGTCAAGAATAAATATATTATTAACTAGATCTCAGTCAGAATCAAATTCCATAGTTAGTTTATTACAGCTATTTCATTATAGCTAGATGCGCTTTAGTTTACTAATAGCCCAAGATAAATTAGTGCAGTTCGTAAAACGTAGCCGTTGAGATGTTTTATGGATAGCTTTACGAGACACTGAAAATCATTCGTGGTTTCATAATTTTCATTATATTACCACAAATGTTATGTTAAACTTCACGAATGTTTGAACACACTGAAAGTCAAATCGGACTTAAGAAAATAATTAATGTAGGCATCACTTAATTATTCTATTAGAAACTTTGTTGAATTTCAGTTCTGAATGCCTACAGAACAAAACAAATATTACGTTCTCCTTTGCGCAATTGAATTTCAAACACAAATTATTCTATTTGGCATTTGTTTGTTGATCAACAAACAATTGAAGATGCTTTTACCACTTTTCATCTTTTACATTTACAAAGCTTTAAGAAAATCTTATCAAAACAATTTGTCTCTTTTTATAAGTCAAATTTAAATTGTTTGTTTTTAACAAATCAAACAGCTTTTGAATTTTGAAACTCAAATATTTATTTTATGCTTTGGTGAGAAGAAACAAGAGTCTTGGTCCTGGCATTGTCGAAGTCTATGAACGACATTGACCTTTCCATTACACTAAAACAGCTTCTCTGCCAATAATGGTAGTAGAAAATAGCTTTGTTTTCCAACCATAATTATCGCACGACAACGCAACAAAATGAATATATTCACACCTCTTTATCTTTTCTATGCAGTTAACCCCTCGGCTGATCACAACAGCGCACGAGGCTTCGTTTTTTCACATTATTGTTCGTTCAAACAAGCCCGTCCCACATTTAAAACAATGAAGAAAAAATGAGATTTCAATTAACGCTCGACGTTTCTCTCGCGAGTAACGAGGTAACAATATAACTCTTATATTATAAGATATCGGTTCAATTTAATCGCTTTTAAGAAAGCATTGTGTTGCAAATTGGACTTCAACTACATTTGGATATAAGCCAAAAAGCGACGCTTCAAGAAGCAGTCACAAAATTGGCAATATTAAATACATAATTATTCAGTAATCCGCGTAGATTAAGGGCATGTCTGGGAAAACGTTTCGTCAGGTCATCTCGTGTCGTTACACAGAAGTAAGTCGTAATGGAATTTTTATTCTTAGTCGCATTAGTTTAAATGGAACGACGAAAATAGTTGGCGTTATTTTAGGAAAATACGTTTATTTTATTGCACGCATTTCGCGAAATGTTGTAATTATGATATATATACGAAGATCTGAGCATGTGAATTAAATATAAGTAGTTACATTTTATTGACTCTACAATGTTTGTAGAATTGAACAATTTCAACAAACAAAAAGAAATGATGAGCGCAAAAACTGTAAATAAATCAACTAATGAGATTTTAATTTAACTGTTCATCTTTTCATAAATCTGTTATTGAGTGACTAATGATAACGACTAATAATGATGATAAATTATTGCCTCACAACTCACAGCGCGCCTTCGACATTGTAGCAGACGGCGAAATAAAATTAGATTCATAGTATTATACTAAGTTTAGGTTGGAAAACAAGACTTTTATACAGATATATTTTCATCAAGAGAAAAGTTTTCTAGTTTTGAGTTCTTACTCGTTTAAATGTCAGCAACTTTGTGTAAACGTTTAGATAAAATTTACTTAGAAGAATGCTACAGATGAGATGTTTTAATGTTTCCTATACAGACAGACTGGCGTAACGAGATAATTACTGTAATCTCTCAACCACAACAAGTCCATTTAAAAGTAATAAAACGTAAATAAACCTTTTTAACGTATCAAAGTATCTGTATTTAAAATGAACAGATGCCGTGCAAAAAGGGTCAACGTTTTTGTTACACCTGTTACCGATAAAAATACATCGATATTGTATTTAACAATGATTTCTCTTTGAAAAATATCGTCTGGAAATAAAGTTATAAGTTACTTAGGAAAGTTAAAAGATAGAAATAAAAACCTCAACACAAGATAGCAATAGTTTAAAAATATATTTCCCACACTTTACTTATCCTTTTAACATCTTTCATCTTTAACTTAATGAAATTTGATTTTGATAAATATTATACAACGTCCTTTCAACGGTACTCATATTAACTTTGAAGTCATATCATTATTTCTTACAAAACATTCCACGAATGAGGTAGTAGTCAAAGTTTTGACAAACTTCAAGAGACATTTGCGCATTTATCTTCAGCGAAACTTTATTCAAAGTCGGTAGAACTTGTCTGTTCCGATTCATACATTAGCTTTGTGCAAGTCATTTATTACATGTATGACATATTTATACCGTTTTCCGAATCTATAAAGAGTAGTTGTTTTTTATTTAAAAAAACTACATTAATTACACAGACGCAAAATATATTTTTCCTCAGTAATTGTCAAAAATAAAGCTTCAGAAAGTCCTCATTATTATCAGACTCGTTTTTTTATTTAAACTCAAGTTTGAATATTTAATCGTATAGTGATCTCCAAAAATTGTTGAAGCAACATTTGTACTTTGCGGATTATCTGGTATCTATGAAAATCTTATAATAATTCAATTTTGTGTACTTTCAACTACAATTTCATATTAGTCCAAGAACCCAACATTAAGTCCACCAATGTACTTTTTGGGTTCATAATTAATGGTAAAATAAACAACTTACCTAACTTGTTCATGTTTCTGTATGTATATCTTATGGAACTGCCCCTCGACCGGTGATATGATGTCGTTCTTCATTTCCATGGCGACGTGTTGCGGAAGAACGGACAATAGAAGCCTTTCCTGTTCAATAACATCATAAGATAACGATTTTATTCGCCTAATGTTCTTTGTAATCAGTGTTTTTCCAGTCATTAACTGTTTGATGTGTAAAATAACTTTGAACGTTTTGTTTTGAAAACTTATTGTTTTTCAATGTAATTTTCGTTTAATCTACGGTGATCTGTTTAACACATGACATCATCATGATCACGATATGTGATGCATCGATATTTATCTCTCAATGTACGTTATTATTTTATAACCTTACTCAGGAATAGAGCATCAAAGATTTTGTTGCAACTATAATTCTCATTGAAGACTATAAAAATATACAAATAAATCACTAAATAATAGAACTGTCCAATGTCACAAAACTTTACTGACCGAGTATTCTTGACAAAGTTAACATGACGTTTTCATGTAGGAAAAAGTAAAAGTTTATTTGAGCAAGATAATCTCAGGAACCATAAATCGGATTTGAAACCTTCCTCCATTACTTACAGTCTGTATATAGAAGGTACTGTCCAGATTAGAATTGATTTGATTTATCCTCAGAATCCTCTACGAAGACTTTCCCTCGCTTTTCTCGGTAATATTATGACAATGCGGAGGATTTGTCTGGGTCACAGACAATCACAATGGGCAAGTTGCCCACTTAATAAGTTAATATCTTATACGTCTTTGTAACTTTATATATAGGTAGACAATATAAAGATTACTAAGAATATATAAACGTACTTTCACTACAATTTAAAGTAGGACTAAATATACACAATAATTATAATAATTTGCTTATTGCCTAAACACACTGTTTAGACACAAATTATAAAGCTCTCGTATACACTGTTTATGAAGCCTAAAATATTAAATTTTACAAATCGAAACCTACACGCTAATAAGAATGAATGTTCGTATTTAATTGAATAATGCGGTGTTCCTAATCGATTATAATTTCTTAAACCAGAATTTGTTTTGGAATAGCTGTAAACGTTTAAAACTAACCACGTCATGTCTTCATTAAAGTCTATAAAACGTCGTCATAAATTACCGCCTAATTATAATATCACATGCGGTCATTAAAACGATTTTTATTTTATCTTAATGTACACAGAATTGAACTAAAGAAGCTTGATTACATTTCAGAGCTTGATTCATAGTTTGGTAGGTATTATTAGTCTAAATGTCCTACTGGACATAGGGTTCTTAGAAGTTCATTTGAACCTGATTTTCGAATTACATAGTTACTGTTAAGTATAAAACATCTTTCCAAAGCCAGGTATAGTCAATATCGCATTTTCTTCAAATCGATCATTCTAAAATTATATTTGCAATTCTTTAAGCTATTAAGGATTGATAATTTTCATGTAGTAATAAGGTTCTAGGGGATTAAATTTCTCTAAATATAATACTCTTAATTAAGACGTACCAATTTTTCATTTTCGTCTTCCATGTCGAGTCGTGCCGCGATGCAGTTCCTAGTATCGAGGAAGGCTCTCCGTTGTGCTGTTTCCATTAGAGAGTGCATCAAAGCTCCGACAACATTTACGCACACAAACACCACCACATTGCCCAGCATCTGTCAACAATACCAAGCTTCATGTATATTTTGATTCCAGTTTTATTTGTAATTTATACGTTCGTGGCGATACGTTATTACGTCAGAAACAAATACAGAAACAACGCAGAAATGTGTTCTTGAAATAGGAATCGAACCTGTGTTCCGAAACTGTTCAGTACAAACATCCCCGTGAGATACTAATGAGGCTGTCAAACTGAATACTGCAATGTCTGCAATAGAGCTATGCTTCACTAATTTTATTTTGAGACTTAATTAAGTTTTCTTAATGAAATAATTAGAATAGGGTGTGTAAATCTCAGAGTTTACCTATAATGTCGATTTTATGATGTTCAGAAAGGAAATTTCGATTTGTAACGCTCAAATGTTCAAATTTAACTCTCTCTAATATATACTACATTATCTGTTGTGACAAACAGAACATACCATGTACCAAAATTCAATAGAAAATAACAATATTATCTTATGTATGATGTTCCCTCTAGTTCTTGTTGTAAAATTAAAGCTCAGAATTGAAAAAATATTAAAATCAATAGAAGTACAAACACAAAACAACGGAACGACAGATTATAAACATAACGTACGTATTCATTACTGATTTGCAACGGTATTATAGTATGTTATCGCGAATCATAGCGAATTATTTATTATTATCGCTATATGTACTGCGTGTATCATGAAGCTATGTTAACAGTAATAATTAAAACATTCGTGTCTATAATATAACATGAATTTTGTTTCTAATATTCCTCTTATCTTTGAAAGTTATTACTAAAAGAAAATAATAAACATTTCTTCAGGACTTCAGAAGTGGAGATATTGTAATGATTAAATTCTGATCGATATTTACTGCTTAACGAAAGATAGTCCTAGGATAATTATTTATGTTTTATTGTAATACAAATCACGATACAATTTTGAAATTTGAATTGATAACTAGTGAAAAGAAGACTAAGATGTCAGGATATAAGAAAGTGCTACAATATCTTAAAAAAGGACTGCTGCAGAACATAAATAGTAATATTATACTTGGCACGAGAATAAATTTAATTACGTCTAAACCATCTGCAGGCATGAAGTAGCTACGCAGGGGATCAGCCGGCTGAGTGCTCATTGCTCGTTTGTCGTTATAATTATCACAAAAACTCGAATGAACAGAAGCTAACAAGTATTTTTTAGCATATATTATTTCGCTATATTGAATAAAGACATGGCACTTGATTTCTTTCATTTCTTTGGGGCATGGTATAATTATGGTATAATAGTAATTTGTATTTACCTGAATAAGGAAAAACTATAGGCCATTCTTTACCAAATAAAGTAAGCATAACCATATCCACAAAGAATTACTTTTTTACCGTTCAAACAACATGCAAAATAAACATTAGAGATCTTTCTACCGTAGAAGGATGATGATACACCTTTTACAGATTCGAGTCAGTGATCTGTCTGGCTCTATTAGTCAGTATTTAATTTATTTATAGATTATAAGCGACATATACTGAACCGTGCACTTCACGGTTTTATGCTAATACTAGCTGACCCCCGCAACTTCGTCTGCGTTATAAAGGGGTTCAAACAGTACTCGCAATGCCGTCGAGTTATTATTTTCGCGGCCCACTGTTGCACCCACATATTCATTGCGTTTTATACTCGTAATAACTTCTAAAAGAAAAGTCCGATTGGAATAAAACAAAAAGTAATTTACTATGCTGTATTAGTATGCTGTCGCGGACATTAACGCGCGTAGTACCTAAAAATTACCTAAAAACGCGTAGTACATCATTTTGTTCTATTGTCAATAGTTTTTTCAGTGTACGCATAAATAGGAAAATAAAATATAGCCTATAACTTCCTCGATAAATGGACTTTCCAACAGTGAAAGAATTTTTGAAATCGGACCAGTAGATCCTGAGATTAGCGCGTTCAAACAAACAAACAAACTCTTCAGCTTTATAATATTATTAAACGGTTTTATTTTTACCTAGTACCTATAGATAACCTGCCACCGGCAACTCACTGTTTGACTCATCACATCAGACTTTTTAGTTTTATTGTACGGTTGTAGAATCTACATTTTGTGGGGTACTCACGAAGAGACAAGTATATGCTCAAAACATTCAAGAATAAATTACTTGAAGTCTAAACAGTTATAGGTGCCTACCTATATGTGCATATATGGTGCATATATGGGCATACCAACATGATAAATTATGATCAATTCTTGGACATCTGCTTCCTAAAGCAATAAGAATTATACCAACAATTTCAACGTTAGGAATATTACAACCAACATAGAAACTCAACTCGTGTGCCTTTTTCGATTAATTCGTTCCATCCTGAGCTTTAAACAGGTTTACGAGACTTCACCCGGCAAGATAAATTATTTCCGTAATTAGTCCAGACTTGACCTTCGTTTTAAGCGTCAGCCGTCAACAATAAAAGGGTTTACATCTCAAAACATTAAATACGTTGAGTTTGTTCTTATCACAAAATATAAGATCACTGTTAAGACCTACGGATTTCACAAGCTCGTGAGATGTGGCATCGGGTTGCGTGGTTATGTCTCGCTGTTACAACGTGAAATTGTAAATGGCCGACATCAAGTTTCAAGACAAGACGTGTTTATTAGCATGTGGTACTAACTCGTGCACTTTCTGATGTACTTGATGATAGAGAACACATGACAGGTATTTGAAAGCATTTTTTTCTACCTAAACACGCGAGGTTACGAGTTACGATGTGTATCAAATTTGGCGAGTGCCGTTTAGTTCTAAATATCACAGATTTGATAAGGTGAATATTTAGGAAACTTGTAATTAGTTATAATTCTATGGTAAATAATTTTCATGGAAAAAAATAGTAATACTAACGGTCTACCTGGTGATACCTAATTGATCAGTAGTAAGTGGAGTGATGATAAGATCAATAAATAACACACAATAGAACAAGCTACTTTTACTATTTCTAAGACAAGAGAAAATTGGTACAATCTGAAAACGATTTAACAGTGCTTACATAATAGTATAAATAAACGAACATCGTCCTACAATAAACCTAATTATTATGGAAATGTGATGTGAACTCGCTCGAAATGTGGAGAGGACATGTTTCAGAAATGTGTTTTGACTTCCCCTGAGCCGCCTTGGGGCGTTTTCGTGAAGAGGGCTGAAGACGACCACCCCGGTTGTTCATATTCATGATACGAAGTGCCTTTCTATCATTACGCTGTTCCATTTGGTAAACAAAACCCTTTCAACAACTTAGTTAATGTTATTAAAGTATTAAATGTGTTCACGACCGCAAGATATTTTCATAGAGATAGAAATAAAACAAAATCAGGCAGACAACTAATATAACTATGCGCATTCCGAAACATTTTGTTAGATGTAGAAACAAGCTTCAAAATAATTCCAAAATAGAAAATGTATCTTTGATATAACTAAATTAATTAGACCACGAAATTGTTTAACAAATATAAAAGCGTAATAAATTTGCTATAACTTTGGTCCGATCCCGGTGATGGATTGCGTTCCTAATTTGTCTGTTTCATATAAAACGAAGCACGATTAATTCTACGTATACAGTTGAATGATAAGAACGTTTAATAAATTGCTTCTTTCTGACACGAACATTCATCTAAATTATAAAGTAACAGACTTGATTTCGAAGCACTCAATACTGGTTCGAATAAATCACTTGTCTTTGAGGATATGATATTTTTTTAATGAATTATTTTAATCGATTAACTTAACATTTTTGTAATTACTGAAGAACTTATGTTGCGATTTTAATTAAGGCTATTACGGATTTCAAAATTAATGGTCCAACGGGTTAAGTCTAATCTTATTTCCTGCAGTCGTACCTATAGCTTACATTATACATTTTTCTACATATTTATCGATAAACTTTACTCCAGCATATTATTATGTTTATGTGAGTATTTATAGCATTCAAACTATAATATTTTAAATGTTTTTTTAAATGTTGAACTACATTTGTGTTTCTAAAGTAGGTGTTGACTGACAAGCAGAATGGACTGGAATATTGTTGAACAGATTAGCTTTATATTATTTTTTGATGTATTCAACAGCCGCCGAGCTGTTCCAACGAGCATGATAATGACGGGCCAAGCCGGTCTCAAGGTCGCTCCATTGTGTGGCGCATTAACGCGGATTTCTATTTACTTTTGTGTTACCAATGCTTTTTCGATAATACGTGATTAAAATATAGTAATTAAACTACTTTAAATTTTAGTGCTGAATTTCTAAAGTAACCTTTTTTATTTTGTTACTTTCCATACGTACCTAACTTTTTCACGTTTTAAAAATAAAAAATAAAGCAAAACGTGCATCAAAATGAAATAAAGACTACGTATTACTGCTCGACATTGTTATTCTATTTCTGTAGTCTGTACTACTCTGTACCTACTAACCTCAGGAAACGTTCAGTACCTTTGATAATTGAAATGAACCGAACCCTAATGATCATAATTTACGGGGATATCAAAATGTATTTCACCCCGAGTTATGACAACCATAAAATTGTGAACGGAATTAGCATATTTCACAATACATTATGTAATGTAACGAATACACACGATGACACATCCAGGGACGAGCGGGTTTGTTTAGACCGAGTCAATGACGTAATCAGCTCACGCGAACCTTTAACCCTTGAGTGGGTGGTCTGACCCCGCACTGGTACGAGAGGGCAAGGCTGCGACCTCCACAACTATTCCGCCACAACCGATACATCACGATCAATCATTGCAGTTTAATAAGTTACAACTTTATTATTACCTTATCCAAGAAACACGTCTATTTCTCAAATTAATAACATCAAGGATTTAGTTCATTATTGGTTCTAAGATGTTTACCGATGAATAAGTATCGACAAAGACATTGGTGTAGAAAAATAATGTTAAGGCGTATTTTACGCCTGTTCGATATACTCAATATAAAGTTCAACCCATTCTACCAATACTGTGAAACTTCAAAAAGTTCAATGATTACCAACCAATTTTACGATTGACCATGCAATAAACGGACGAGAAAAAGATTCCCGACCGACTGGAGATAGGAACTTACGATAAAAACTTTACGCAGTATTAGACAGTTTAAAGACACCATTAAGATTTCTTATCTAACTATGAACATACTGAAACATCTTAAAAAGTTATATAATATTCATGGGTTAAGTCGAAAATGGGTTCATCTCACATAAAGTTAAGAAGACACTTCGTTTTATTGCTACTTTAGTCTACGTAACATGGCAATCAGTGGCAGTCAGGTCGAAACAATAAAAAGCAAATGAGGGTACGACGTTTTTACACTCAAATCGTAACTACTATGGGGTTTCCTAAATAGGCTTATGCTTTTTACGATGTATGCAAAAGAATACCATGTCCATAAAAATAAAGTAGAAAACTTGCGTCATGACAAACATTCTACATACTAATGTGTATAGTCCGCTCTTGTAGCTGTAATATACATAATACGCAATATTAATTCTATATTCTAAATTAAATCAACATACCTGCTGCCAGACATGGTATGGAAATCGATGAGCGACGAGTGCAGCGGCGACTGTATGAACTGTTGGTAAGATTATTCCGAAAGCGGCTGCGACGGGGGCGCCTACAGGCAGCAGGGCGTAGGCGGCGAAGACTGCCCACACGACGTGCACGGCGCCCTCGGCCGCGGCCCCGGGGCTCCAGGCGGGCAGCGTGGCGGCCAGCACCACACCCCCGCCGATCAGGGCCAGCCAGCACGCTCGCGGTAACCGTCTCTCTGGCGCTACTCCATCCGAACGACCGCACCACCAAGCCAAGCCGCTGCACAGCACCGCGTGTACACTCAGCACTCCCACCTAAATGGAAAACAACATTCTAAGTTCAACATCCCCGTATCATTGAATGCACAGCGACTGGAAATATGCATAAAGGATCTCAAAAACGATCTAGAAGATCTTCGAAGTTCAGTGTTCGGTAATCTAGGTGGTTTCTCGCTACTAATGACACGATCAAACATTATGCAAATGCTTTACGGAAATTATCGTTCTTTCATAAACTGAAATAAGCGGGAAGCCACATCATCTGGTTACAATAGGCATTCCTTAGCGACGGTGACGAGTTAATACAGGCCTAACGTCGCTTTCCCTTATGGGACGATTACAGGCAGCTGATGTCCAAAAGCTAGTTTATGTTATTTAAAGTACTTTACATAAATAAATAACTGTATAACTCAAATAATGTTAAGAAGAAACTAAAGTATTTAGTTTACTTTTGCGTTAAAATGTTTATTTAAGTAACTAAACTTTTTTGTACTATCAATTAGCTATATCTGAAGTCGAGGTAGAAGACTGCTTGAAGATTTGTAATCGAACAGAAACAAGATATTATTATATACTAGCTGCCCCGCGCAACTTCGTCTGCGCCAATCTCAATTAAATGTCAACTATTCGATTTTTTTCTCACTGTAAATACCATCCTTGAACTTCATCGAGAATTAAAAAAAAACAACAATTTCTAAAATTATTATAGCCTAAGTTACTCCTTATAACATAAACTATCAGTCATTGAAAGTCAGCCCGTCCGAATCGGTCTAGCCATTCCAGAGATTAGCCAGACAGACAGTGGCCACCTTCCAGCTCCATCATCAGACCTTGACATTCATCCTCTACGCAAAGAACTCATAAAGACGCTTCATTAGAGTCTAAACGCGATGAGGTTATCTTGCTTATTGACAGAGTTCACATAGCCATCTTAGAGCTCCATCATCAGACCTTAACATTCATCCTCTACGCAAAGATCTCACCAGGACGCTTCATTAGAGCCTGAACACGATGAGGTTATCTTGCTTAATGACGGAGTTCCCATAGCCACCTACCAGCTCCATCATCAGACCTTGACATTCATCCTCTACGCAAAGATCTCATCAGGACGCTTCATTAGAGCCTGAACACGATGAGGTTATCTTGCTTAATGACGGAGTTCCCATAGCCACCTACCAGCTCCATCATCAGACCTTGACATTCATCCTCTACGCAAAGATCTCATCAGGACGCTTCATTAGAGCCTGAACACGATGAGGTTATCTTGCTTAATGACGGAGTTCCCATAGCCACCTACCAGCTCCATCATCAGACCTTGACATTCATCCTCTACGCAAAGATCTCATCAGGACGCTTCATTAGAGCCTGAACACGATGAAGTTATCTTGCTTAATGACGGAGTTCCCATAGCCACCTACCAGCTCCATCATCAGACCTTGACATTCATCCTCTACGCAGAGATCTCATCAGGACGCTTCATTAGAGCCTGAACACGATGGGGTTATCTTGCTTAATGACGGAGTTCCCATAGCCACCTTCCAGCTCCATCATCAGACCTTGACATTCATCCTCTACGCAAAGATCTCATCAGGACGCTTCATTAGAGCCTGAACACGATGAGGTTATCTTGCATAATGACGGAGTTCCCATAGCCACCTACCAGCTCCATCATCAGACCTTGACATTCATCCTCTACGCAAAGATCTTATCAGGACGCTTCATTAGAGCCTGAACACGATGAGGTTATCTTGCATAATGACGGAGTTCCCATAGCCACCTTCCAGCTCCATCATCAGACCTTGACATCCATGCTCTACGCAAAGAACTCATCAAGACGCTTCATTAGAGCCTAAACACGATGAGGTTATCTTTCTTAATGACGGAGTTCCCATAGCCACCTTCCAGCTCCATCATCAGACCTTGACATTCATCCTCTATGCAAAGAACTCATCAAAACGCTTCGTTAGAGCCTAAACACGATGAGGTTATCTTGCTTAGTGACGGAGTTCCCATAGCCATCTTCCAGTTCCATCATCAGACCTTGAAATCCATGCTCTACGCAAAGAACTCATCAAGACGCTTCATTAGAGCCTAAACACGATGAGGTTATCTTTCTTAATGACGGAGTTCCCATAGCCACCTTCCAGTGGGCCGGAACCGGGATCTCGCCCGGATTCTGGCCCCCTAAGAGTTTCGGGTCCCCAACGCATGTGAGTGCGAGCGGGGACCCAAGAAGGTGCCGTGTCTCGCTCAGCACGCCCTTAGCGTAAGAGCATCCGGGGGATGGTAGACCGCGTACTCCCCGACCCACGCTGGTTCTGACCCAGCGGGGTATTCCGTGGGAGGGTGACACGCGGTCCCATCTTGGCGGGCTTCGGAAAGCCCGCCGACCGAGAGAGCCGGTGGCCGTATTCGCCGGCGGCTACCGGTTCGGCGTCCGGGGACGGAGCGACGGGAAAGCATGCCGATGGCGTAACGCGTCGCGCCGTCCCTCCAAAACCCCGTGCTGGGTTCTGGCCTCAGCCGGGGTTCGGACGCCCAACTGAAAAAAAAAAAAAAAAAAAAGCCACCTTCCAGCTCCATCATCAGACCTGTTGGAGGAAATCACCGGATCCCCGCCCGCCCCGCGGGCGGGGTATGTGGGAGTTGAACCGCACTAAAACCTCCAACCGCTCACACTCAGCGTCCGAACCCCGGCTGAGGCCAGAACCCAGCACGGGGTTATGAGGGACGGCGCGACGCGTTACGCCCGAGGCATTCTTTGACATTCATCCTCTACACAAAGATCTCATCAGGACGCTTCAGTAGAGCCTAAACATGATTGGCTGGGTCGATTTGGATGGGACTTTCAATGGCCGAGCTTATGTAATAAAGACTAACTTTTTTTTTTTCAGTTGTAGGAAATCACCGGATACGTGGGAGTTGAACCGCACTAAAACCTCCAACCGCTCACACTCATCGTCCAAACCCCGGCTAAGGCCAGAACCCAGCACGGCGTGTAGGGACGGCGCGACGCGTTATGCGCTCGGCACTCTTTCCAGTCGAAATACGAATTACTCAATATGACTGGTTCCATCGGCCACTTTAGTCAGAGCTCCAGTTGCGACGATTCACCATATAAATTGGAGATCTCTTTATGTTGGCCCTTCCGAACGTAATACCCATCGACGTTATTTCGCTTATAACTTTTTAAATACTGAACCGATTTTGATAAAACAACGACTAAATGTTAAGTGAGACTTGCCATAATACATTACAAAAAACCCCAACTAAATTGGTTCAGCCGGTTCGGAGATTAGCGTGCACAAAGATACAGACAAACAGACAAACAGATAAACAGACAAACAGACAAACAGACAAAAAAAAATCTAATTGCATTTTTGGCATCAGAATCGATAACCAAACACCCCCTGCTAGTTTTTTTTTTGATATTTTCAATGTACAGAATTGACCTCTCTACGATTTTATTATAAGTATAGACTATGTAGTATGTGTTACTATGTATTGCTTTCAGTTAAGCATTCGTGTATCCCGTATCGATTGTGGGGGAACATTCACCGCCGACTTGACAATTTTATTGGTAAAAGATTTACATATCTTTCTGTTGACTGTATCACTTAAACGTTTCGTCTATTTCGGGCGAAAATAAACTGTATTTTATGACAAATCTACAAAGCTTTTAAATTAAAACACGACATGTTTTTACTTTTTTTTGTGACGGTAAAAGACGTTTTTGTTGTGATGTCATTTTTTTTTATTGCATTGTAGGCAGACGAGCCAACGGGCCACCTCATAGGCCATTACTCATGAACCGTCAGGACACTAATGCAGGGCCGTCACCTACGACCAACCTTTACGGACTAACCCCGTTTCAAGAAGGACAAGTAACACATAGATATATTCATTGTATAAGGACCACTAAGGGAAGACGTAATAATTTCTAAGTTTCTTTGTACGTAATATAACAAAGATTATTGATACGATACCTGAGGTGCTCTACGCCAGCCTCGGGTGCCTTCGACTGCGGCAAGTGCGGCGGCCAGCACTGCCCAGAGCGCCAGTGCCGATCCAACCGAGCTGCGCTGTAGCTTGCAGGCATAGCGCGCGTACAGCTCCTCGAGTTCAGCGGATTCGAAGCGGCGACGAGTCACCAGCCTGGCCAGCGGTCCGCGCGCCGACATGGCCTTCACCGCGTGATCCATGCCGCCCGCCACACTCTCACCTGGCTCTCGAACGCATCACCAACCTTCGCGTCATCTGAAAACGATAATACACTTTAACATTTTATAACCAAGAGTAAAAGGTAAGGTCGTATACGTAGGGTTCCCTGACGTAACAAAGATTCATGAGCGACGGTGACCGTTTACGATCAGGTGGCCCGTTGGCTCGTCAAAAATAATAAACCAAGCGTATAAGTAGACCTACTTGAGTTTCCTCTGATTACGCTGATCAGCTGATTGTATATTGTTTATTTATTTGTTAAATTCAATCACGTTTTATATAGTCAATGCCAGGATATAGGATAGTTATACTTACCCGCTAACGTCTGCCATAAAATTTATTATGTTTTTCAAATAAAAAACTCGTTTACAGAGCAATAAATCTAAAGCACTCAGGAAAAACACTCTTGCATAGAAAACCTATCACATGACAAAATATCGAGTCAATATCTAAGTATCGAGTATCGAGTAATATTCCGGTATCTTCAGATACCGGAATATACACATTAAAATTATAATACACCCACCCATGTCATAAATTATACTTCATTATCTTAATGGAGGCGTGTTAAACCGTTGACCCAATAAATTAAGCAATGTTTTAATTATTTTATTGTTATGAATAATTGTCCAAATATTGGATAAAATATAGCTTGATACACATTTTTAATGAAAACTTATAGTTTAAGCCAAGAAAATTATAGCGAAGATTTTTGAGATCACTTTCAACTTTGAAGAAATCTAGCATAAAGTTTTACTAATTGAAATCAAATCTTAATAGTCTTAATAGGTTCTGACTTCTGACAGGTAAATATTGGGTTTCTTAAATGTGGCTATTACTTTTTTACTTACAATTACTTATAATTTCTTAACTACCAATCCCTCCAATGAGGTGATCAAACGAATACAAATTGAACAGGAAATTCTTGTTGAATTAACAAAAGCTAAACTGCCTGTAAGGTTTGAGCCATTTGTGTTTGAGTATCTGTTCCTGAGCTGCTCAAGCGAAGTGACCGCCGATAATGTAGTGCCATTGACTTCCAATGATAGATACTCAGGTCACCGACTGCTACTCAACCATTTGTTGATTTACGGTCGGGTTTAAACGATTTTGTCAAAGATACTGACTTCAATTTTCCTTTCAATAAGACTCGTGAAATACATAGTCTGGCGTTACTGCTATAATGGATAGATGTGCAATATTTTTCTTATGATAATGTTATTTTAGCGACCCTAATAATTACAGAATAGAAAATGATTTTAATATTGTAGAGAAGACACAAAGCATGGCTATAAAAAAAGATTGTTTAAGTTTTTGATACAATCTCGTATGTTACACCATTTTCTTATCGTATCAAAGACGAAGACATTCACTTTGATAAATAGAGTGCGTCAGATTAATATAATTTATACGATTTCCGTGGCAATTAATGTGTATATGATTCAAAGAATCATCTATTGTATGTTAATATCGTATTACTGTATTCAAGCCTTTCAAATTAGAAAATAAAAATATCCATTTAAACGCAAGCCTACATTGTTATTGCACATACTCAAGAGTTGAACGAAACGTTGCATGAATCCCACGTAATCTTATAATTTACAGGTTTATAGTTATTTATAGAGATCAAAATATTAAATTCATAATAGTGGCGTGGCATCGTGCAGGGTCGCGAAGACTTGACGTCTTGGCATTAGTGCGATGGGCGGAGCAACACTAATACGGCTCAAACCGGCACGGTTCGGCTTTACCTTTATATTACAGCTCATTTGAAATTGAACCACTGGATGGAAGGAATATAATCTAAATATGGACATACATATTATAAGGAATAATACCTTTTCACTGAATGGGTTTTAATATTTTGAATATTTGGCATAATTACAATAATCCTTGGAAATCACACAATTCCACATGTCCACATCTATTACAAAAAGTCTAAATTCCAAAAAAATATATACATATAATGGTCCCATACGTCTTCATTAAATTAATTCGAAAAACAGAACTACAAACAAAAGAAACTACTTTTTAGCATCCCGATGTAATAATCCAAAGCTAACTTTATAAAAGTAAACAACGGTTGATCTAAAACAGACCGACTGCTTTACATTTCCTTTGGAATGCTCAAAATAAAATTAAGATACTTATTGGCTATTATGAACGTGGCAGACAAATCTGAACTCCTCGTTTTGATCTTTACGAGCAACTGTAACCACAATTTATTACAAGGTAGAGAAATTTGAGAGAAACACTAGTAAAAAACATTAAGACAGACTTCCTTGTACTACAGCTTTTAAAACAAGTTTTCATAGTAAACATTCGTTTCTGCATTCTAATTCTGTTACTAACAATATTAGGTACATAGTATCTACATTATAGGACAATATCCAATTTGTCAATGAAAGGGATCATTCCAATACAAAAGTAAATTTCACAAATTAATTTATACCTGCATCGAAAACTTAAACCAGATTGATGAAATGCTTTATTGTCAAAAATAAATATTACCCAAGATAATTTTTTTCTTTGATTGCGTTAAACTTTACAACTTACTACGTAAGGACATTTCTCAACGCAATAAACGGCCCTGTGCCCTATTAAAACATTTTACTTTTAAATATGAACATACATTTTAATCAAATATACCGATAATATGTAAACAGAGCGTCAATGTGTTTATACATTACATATTACCATTATTGAATGCTGCCGATAGTTTATTACGCTTCGGTTTAAGTACATAATAAATCATCGGATGCAGTATCTTATACACACTTTTAACATTAATGTTTGCCAAAACATTATGTACAAATCATTATCTTGTACTTGACATACCAATGTATTTCTAAATTTAGAGAGTTATATTTATTCGAGAAGTGATACAAGAAGATAAATTATCAGGCTTTTGGGAAATCAAACATCATTTCCATTAAAATGTTGCGTTCAAATCTTAATTTTGCTAACCATTTTCCTTCAAGAATTAAATTTGCGAATAAATAAAGTCTGTATTAGGTATTATATTGATTATATTATTTTGGTAAGATATTTAAGAAATAATTAGATAATTAAATTTTAGAAACCACTATTCAAATGTCAAGTCGAATATCATTAACAACATCGAATAAGACTAATTTCTCACCGTACAATACCTACCTAGTCTATCTACACTATATGAATAACCTGCTAACATCCGCTAATACTGGCTAACTATGTCTATTAACCAGATCTAATTTCATTTAATTGGAAAGAAATTAAAAAAGTGTTAGCGAACCACCATGAAATCATGTTTACGGTAAAACTTAATTAAATTGGAATGCGATTTAATAAACTTTGAATACAAAGTCTTGAACTAGTGATCTGTTAATAAATAAAATTAAAAAATAAATTAGAACATCAAATGTCTCTAATTACGAATCTTTCATGTAAACGTTTATTTATAGAACAAGAACACTAAAAGAGATCAACATTTTTACTTACCTTCTTAACTCATAATTATTATTCAATTTTTGTTGATGATTTCTGTTAGAATTAAAGAAAATGTTACAAAGAGAAGGTATGAGGGGAGGGGTCACGGTCGTCGGGTCAACGAACTGGCCAGCGTCGTGCTAAACTCAGAACTCAAAGGCGCCTACCGAGAGCCGCTTACACCGCACTATGAATTTCAGTGAATGGAAACCTCGGGCTGCGCACTTCATCCGATATTGCGGTTCCGGGAAAGCCTGGACGAATTTAAAATTGCTTTACGATCTCAATATTCGCTCTCCAGTATTTATTGTACGTACTGCCTGTTCAGGGTTTTACTGCAAAATTTTATATCAGATAGTTTTTTGTATTCTCGCAATAACAGTTTTAAAAAAACTATTTGAATTCTAAATCTCGAAACAAAAGGAATGAGAGAAGTAAATGTATTTAAAATTAAAATTTAATTTAAGTAAATAGTTGTAAATAATACTAAACTGGAAACCTACGTCAAAGGAAGAAAGTTATTATTGAGATAATTTGTTGAAACTTGTTAACGCTTCTAGTAATAATATGATCAATCAAGTTAGCTTTAATTTCGTGAAGTTCAGAGTTACTCAATAAAACTTCCAACAAGTGAAAATATAAAGTTTAATTTCCAAAGCCTTTATTATTAATTTAAGTTATACTTCAGAGTTCTACAGTAAATTTAACATTCAATGTAAAGGAAATCTTATAACTTGTAAATGTATCTATTCGTGTTGATCAATGGTTTGAAAAGGGCAATGTATTTTTTGTATAAATTGCAGATATTTAATTTGAAAAGTGTCGCACTTTAGACACTTTCTGTATGGCTTTATTATCTATATTATAAATTTAATTATTGAGAAAATATTGCGACCTCTTTAAAACAATTGTAACTACAAAAACTGTATACCAAACTAAGAGCAAAAAATACAACGAAGTACTGTCCTTTTTAGTGATAGAAACACAGTGATTTTATCTTCTGTAGCTGCAACAACTCCAAATGATAAATTCATATTCTGTGCGGTACTGCGGGTACGTCTACTGAATACCAAACTACCACTCTTTTGAATTTTATTTGAACGAAACAAGGACAAATTACCTTCCGATTTCCTTGTTGAAACCTTCTTTGTGTATTTAAATGTTTCAGCTTTTCATTCTTAAAGGACAAACTACGTTTATTCGTGCGTTTCTGATTGGTGTCTGTGAAGAAGGTGGAACTTCAATTTCCTTTTGGTCCTCTTGAATAACGGTATGTAATTAAAAATTGGATTGATGCAGCAATATTTACGTTGAAGATTATATTGATTATTTTAATGTAGTAAATTAGTGCAATGGCCTGATAAGAAAATATTATTCTTCTACATCGTAGACCATAAAGTGACATTGTCTATGGCCAGGCATACACATTAAAGCGTCTCGAAGATTATTAAGACACCGACTCCACATTGGACCGAGACGACAGTATCTACTTTATGAAATGCTAGCTGTAACTTTTTTCTATCTAAGTTTTTCAAAAGCTGCGATAAGTAGTCACTTTGCGCGTTATACTCCCCATAACTGACTTCAGCACTAGAAAATGCGTTATTTATGAATTACTTACATTTAAATTCAAGATACAACTCACGGCAGCAACCAATGTCTTTGTTAATATCATTGGGAGTTGTATCAACGTAATTATAAAGACAATTGCAGAGCAAACACAATGAACGCTTTGTTTTCATTTACTGACATGCAATTATCACCAAGAAACAAGTATAGCAGATAATAAACTTTTTGTGTATGCTCTTTATTAATTAATGAACTAGTGTAATAACTCTATCATTGATTTTACTAAAATAAAAGTATTTTGTCTAACAGTGAAACGTAGTTATTTTTACCATCGCTTTACATTTATGAGCTGACGCATCGTGTACTTGCACATTCGTTTTTGATTACGGAAAATACTCAGTGCGTTTTAATGTTCTCGTAAACTAGCTGTAAAAAATTTAAGATTCTGAAGCTTAGACTAATTTGTTGTTTTTTTCTAGAATTAGCTGCTCATAAAATTCTCGTATATTCGAAGAACCTCTAACAGAATAAGCCAACAATTGTCAGAACGTTATTAGGTAGACATTGCTTCACAACGCTTATTGCTATTGTATTTGCAAATGAATTTGTAAATTAACTGTATTAATAAAGTATGGGATATTCCAATGATGAATATGACATGTATGTACTAATATGTAGATATGATTCCAGAAATCCTTTTAATTTGTTTTAATTTAAAGGTAATGAATCTTCGTAACAGTTACAGCGTTGATAAATTAATCATCTTAATAATTATTTTTCATACGTGAGTGAAACAAAAAAGCAATCATCGTTGTTTTTTCAGTCAACAGCTTCAGGATTAGCACAACCTAAAATTGAATACTAATGCAAATTAAACTCATGAATACCATGAAACCCGCTATTTACCAGTTGGAACCCTTCTCCAGTTTCAGTTAGATACTTTTCCTCCTACTATTAAATTGAAGTTCGTTTTTGCATTGTGAACTTAGAAATTTCCTTAGCTTGATTCCTCAATAATATTACAGAAACGAACGAATGTACAAATCACATACAATAGTTTCTGGAAGTTACAAATCAGCACGCGTAGTTTCAAAAGCGTTCGAAAACAAAGTAATGTTCGGTTTTGTTGTTCGATTTTAGATTGCTGCATTGAACGTTGTTCTCAATAACCGAACAACTACACTCACAATCATTCAAACTGCAACATGCCACTGCATATTTTTTCAGGGCTATTCTTTGCACACATAATTATAGTGTGTATACCTTTAATAAATTAAGAGCTTCGATATTATTTAGAGAAGCAAATCAGGCCTTTAAGAAACTACAAACGCCAATTTTTTTTAAATATATGCTACTGTCAAAAGTTTACTGAACGAACGCTATGACGTGATTCGAATGTTTTAACCCATTTTAACATTTGAATGCTAAAAATTAAATCAACGTACGTACTCAAACATCTGTCATCACAAACAGTCGGGCGGTGGCCACATAAAAATAGCGAGTCACCTCGAAATATTAATAAATACTAGTGCTATGTATACACGACATCTGAATATGTTCCGCCGTTTAATATTATTTACTTACTTATACGCGCCGTGCAAAAGCTATCCGCCTACATTCTTTGTTTAATTTACAACTAACAAGCTCTCAAAATAAATCCGTCTAGTATTTGTATAATTCAATGGAAGAGTACCGCCTGCATGGTGTAGCGAAATAAAAAACGTAGTTTCAGAAAACACACGCAGTTTTCATGGTCTAAAATACATATTCGTTTTCATAAATTATGACCTTTTTCGAAAATTTTATATTATTCAATTCAATTTTTGCAAAGAGATTTAAAAACAGTTTTCCTTTTTTGTGTAATAAATCCATTTATTATTGTATGTAGTTTATACTATAAAAACTGTCAAACACAAGTTTGAAATAATTATATTATTGTTTAACAGTATGTATGTAACAAATTGTTTAAATTATAATTTATTTAATTAAATCATTATTTATGTTAACAAATTAGCTATCAAAACGCAGAATACAGGCGTACATACATAAATTAAAACATAAAATCTAATATTTTAATCACAGATTATTTTTATATTTTAAAACAGTAAATAGCTAACCTTGGACCGTAATTGTTTTGTTAAAAGTAACACTTTTATTTATTTACATAATGAATAGGGTTAGCCAGCGGCGTGCAGTTCATACAAGCAAATACGCACTGCATACCCTATCATTTCAAATTTGCTTAAAAAATTGTAACAAAAAACGATTAAACTTTGTATATTTAACCAAAATACTCTTTTCATTACTATAATTGGCACACATTTAGCGTAAAAGTTAAATTAAATTGATTATAGGACATAAATATGTGGAAAATTACTCCGATTTATATTTCTGTATACCCTGACTTAAATATGCATGCACGCCACTGGGGTTAGCGATACATGGAAGAGATTTATGTAGTATGTTACATAATTTATACATTTTTTCACTAAATTATTTGTGTTAAAAATTTACCTCGATAAATTGTGTATTGCACACATAAATAATTAATTATTTTAATACTAGTTTATCATTAGTTTAAAGAACATTTCTATTCAATTTCATAACTGCTTGTTCTGAACTGACCGGGACAAGTTATTTTCTTTGGCCAATATTCAAAATCTTGAGGAAGTTTCTGCCATCAGGGCATCACTGTCAAGGTTAATATGTACAATACTGCTCCTGACGCAGACCATGTCATACTGTTGTGCAACTTGAACTGACATTTATTTGTATAAAGAGCAATTATAACCAGGAAATTGAATGAAACAATTCACAATTCATATGAGCGTTTTTAATGAGCAAAGTATGATTATTCACATTGTTTTTATATTACGAGGACAGGGATTAGTGAACTAGACATTCAGAATCATAGCGACCAAGAATTGAGTCTTTGAAGCACCATCGTTGAAACAAAGGTGAGATTAATAAACTGATATAGTATCTCTAATAATTATCATCTAAACATAAATCATGTTTTCAATATTTATCTTACGAGATTACAATCATAGACAATCACAAAATAGAAACATGCTTTGATAGTTGATTGACGAGCGTGTTGTCACAAGTGGAGTATCTATATATGTATGTATCTATCTATAAGCTGACAATTATTATCTCACCCGTCAATAAACAAGTAATACAGTCAAGTTTGTTAATTGGATATTCAGTATAATTGAATACATTAACGATTGTTATAATTAGTCTAGAATGTTGAATCAAAACATACTAAACTAAAATGAAAACAATTATTGATTCTAAGATTTAAATGTAACTCAAATATTGTACATAACTTATTGAATTATTAATATAATTGGTTTTGTTTCATTATTTTCTTAAAAGGTTAACGTGTATGCAATAGTAAATATCTAAATATTTTTTACAGGTCTTTTGTCTATCTATTGTTGGATATGGTCATCCCTAAATCTATTCTGTTTCTCCATTCAATCTTGTCACACGACTCACTACAGATCATAAATCTTAATTTATCTAATAGGTTTTGTAAAAGGAAGACCCTTTAGAATCCCGTTTTACCAAAATAGCTTTAATTTCAGTTCTTAGAATATAATAATAACCATTCTGTGTTTAAATTTTATTGTTTCACGACCTTTATCGGGCCTAATTCGAAGCTTTCGAAACGACCCTGACATTGTGTGAAGAATTTAAACAAATACCAAGTTTCCTTGAGATGGAAATAATTTCGTCGCTTAACTTCAATTATATGAAAATTGGGCGTCGGCAGTCTTTGATATTCCAGAAAATTTAATAAAAACCAGCGTCAACTGCTTTTAATCAAGCGATTGTTGATTCGCGACCTTTTTGAAATTTAAAAGAACGAAGAAAGCGAAAAATCTGAATAATTTAATGAAGAGCTTAAAAGGTTATCATGCTTATGAAAAGTTTATACAATTTAATTTACCGTTGATAATGTGAAATCTTCACAGAAACATCCGTTTTATGTTTACATTTTCGTTGAGTTTATTTGCTCACTTAAATGTTTTCACGACTTTGGAATAGATCGACTGTTATACACAGGAAGTCGGTTACATAACCATAAGTGGAGTTTAATCAAATGGCGCGCGTAAAAGCTTGACAAATTAAGTAATTGGGCTCTACTGGGTAACTTGGTCGCCTATTAGTTACAATTAAAACTAAATTACCAAACCGCAAAAATAGCTCTTAGTATATTATTAAGTCTACTTAATAAGCTTTTACTCCCACTCTTACTTTAATTACCGATATTGTTCTCTTAATATTTTTTTATTCTTAAATCATTAGAATCCTGTATGGAAATCTGTGGTACATACATTTAATATGGTACATATTGTATACTGAGAAATCTATTCAGAGATCCTATTATCCGAGAATTAGTGAAAGAATATTAGAAATATATTGTCTTAAATCATTCCCAAACAAACAATCACATGCTATTAACGTGTGTCTGATAAAAGAAACTTATATAATAACTTAAAATTTATTTTAGCCATTGGCTTTAGTCCAAAACGTTCAATAACTATATCCAATATGTTCGTTATTCTAATTGTTTTAATGACTAAGATTTTCTCAAATTTAGCCATCATGACTTCATTGAGTAAGTCAAGTAGTTGTCGTGATTCACATTACCTTGGTAATAAAAGTATATTTTTAGGAAAGCTTCTTTAAAATCCATTATTTTACAAAAATAAAAGCTTTAATTGGCTAAATCTAAACTGTTAATTAACGTCATTTTAAACCAGTAATACTACTGATACTTAGACTTGAATCGTAGACGAAGTTGCACGGATCAGCAATCACGAGTACCTATCAGCTTTATTTCGAAAACCATTGCATCTTTTATGCTTAGTATTTAATCAACTTAGGCCCTAATATAATAATATATTTGGAGTTTCTTAACTTTGACATTAAATTTACCGAACTTTAAGCCTTGTAAGATAATTCCCAATGAAAATTTACCGAAGTTACGAATAAAGCGAGCGTCGAAATACGCATTTCAGGCATAATAAAATATGATTAAGGTATGAAATACTTGATCGAGTTCGAATAACATTTCCCATTTTAGCAAGTTTAAACATAAAACGTTTACACTTAGTACTTTAAGTTAACACTTATAATAATATATGTAAAACTGCAGCATTTCTTTAAAATTTTTGTATTAATTTATGCCATTCAGAACAAGGGCGCAGTTATGCAGATCCATTTACAAGTGAGTTATGCTCATTGGAAAATTCGATATCCGTTTTAAAAAATAAATCGACTTATGTGTTATAATTTCCTTCTGATAATAATATACGTCTATCGAAAACGAAACAATATTAAACTAAACAATAAGTGGTTACTTTCAAAACTAAATATACTGTCCAACAATATTACTGTTAGCATCCGCATTTGAACATAGATAAAGACGCAAAGAGAATCATTTTATTTATCTTTGTTTCAACATTCAATCGTTAAATAATAACAGTGGATGATAAGAAAGCAGATATTTTTTGTGTTGGGTTACATTTTCAAATGTTCGATTTCCTATTTGTCAGTACCTATAGCGGACCATTATATATATATATATATATATAGCTGATGTCCATCAAACATTCATGTACAAATCTCTGTGGAAGAAAGTTCGGCATTGTTACAACAGAAGTTTCAATCGCACAGGGAATAAAACGATGTGTCGGACGGAAATGCTTCATTCAATGAAATACTTATCGACCTATACTTAAATATACATTTGACAGTATGACCTTTTACTAGACGTATAATAAATAATATTTCTCCATATTATTTGATTAGGGTAGGTACTGCCATCATTATAAGAATATTCCCACTGGTGCAATCATAACAATAGCATTGTATGAGTTTTTATGATTTTAAAAAACCAAAGTAATAAACTACGGAAGGTAGATAGACGCAAACAGCAGTAATAAGTAATAGACTGTGAAATAGGTTTCTTTAAGAAATATATTGAAACGAATATTGAAGACGATAGAATTCGCAATCGAGGAAAATATTTCAGAAGGTATATTATTATTTATTTTAGACATAGATTATATCTACTATATGTAATACCTACATTATATAATATATAAAATTGTCGTGTCACGGTGTTCGAACTTGAACTCCTCCGAAACGGCTCGACCGATTTTGATGAAATATTTGTGCTTATCCGGTACCTACGAGAATAGGCCAACATCTATTTTACATCCCCTAAATGTTAGGGGTAGTCCACCCCTAATTTTTTTTTTCGGCGCAGACGAAGTTGCGCGAGTCAGCTAGTATTAATATAAGTTTCCTTTCAAATTGTGTTGGCACTGCTGTCCTACTTTTGATTCTACGAAAGAATAAATGAGCGAAATACTTTTATACTACGAATATTTAAAATTAAGGAAAACTATTATCTTTTTCCTTACTGATGCAATCTTGGGGATACAAATACAAGTAACACATGAGAGTAGACGTCGTTTACTAAACTTATTTTTAACCTGTTCATGTAACAAAGAGCGCTAGTTTTTAAACTGTACCGTTTGGACACGTTCAATATGTTACAAAAGCAAGAAATGCAACAGCTCTTTTGTTTTGAAATTATGCAATTATTTTACAAAAGTAGTTATATGCATTTCTAACGTTGTTTGGTATGGTTAAAATTTAATGAAACGTATGTATATTTAGTTGGCATTCATTTTCTTAGGTCAAACATTTCTTATTTAACGTAAAGTCGAATGTTGAAGTCATTGTTTTAAGTACTCTGCCACAATTCACTATATTTATTAGAATAAAAATAAACAATCGGAATCCATAATCGATTATCTAAGTCAAACAAGTTTGCATATTTTAAAGAATGAATTTACGAAACTCGTTAGAATTATATCGTTGTTAAACATAATAATATTTAGTTTTTTATTAAGATGGTAAATATTTTCAAAAAACTGAACAGGAAGTAAGAAATATCACAAGTGTTTAGCAAACCAGTCATGTATGTTACTTCAGATATGTTGTTTGATGTATAGTTTCAACTTTCAAGGCAATCAAATGCAAAAGGCCACTATGTACATCAATCATCGGTAGTTTAACGTGATGACTCTCAATGAGTTCATAATAAACGACATAGGTACATATTATCTAAATTTCCTCATAGTTGTTAGAAATAGATCAGATACTGTATTGGTTTAGAACATTTTTAGTAATTTTGCTTCAATATTAGAGTCATCATACAAAAGATACGTTATTAGTAATATTATCTGTGATATTATTAAGAAATACGTATAGGATTAATTTAGTACTGTATAACATTTTAGAGGAAAATGAATAACACTAATTGATTCATTTAATTCATAATTATGGAATCCTAATCATTTTACTCCGTTAACGATACTTGTCACATTATAAATAGGCGACATTTTATATGGGTTGAGCATTTTATAAAAGCATCTTGCTATTTATCTTTTGCAACTGTTAAGAAAGTATTTCATATATCAATCGTCAACCTGTCGCCTATTCAAAAATCGTAAATTAATATAGATTAAAGGGGTTGAAAGGAAATAAGAGCAAGTTGCCAAGACCAAAGCAAACACTTAAATTTTACGAGCGGATGCAACCATGCCGGTGCAACTATAAAACTGCCTCAAACACACCTCACTGTGACTGAAAGCGATGCCGTGCCGTTATTAATTTTGTACCGGGTACTGGTAACAGGAACAATAAGGACTCACCTGAACTTGGGTAATAAATTTTCGAATAGAAAAAACTATTAATTATTCTGTTTTGTACGTTCTACAATAATTGCTTGCTTGTAAAATATAATCGTCGTCAGTACATAAATGTCTAGGGAACTAGACATTTGCCTTATTCAACCCAAACCAACTCAACAAAATCCAAACTGGTACAATACTATAGGCAATTATGTATTTCTAACAGCATGTTTCGTGAATGTTAGGTTTTTCTTCGGATACCGCGTAAACATTGAAAATTAGTAACGTCTAGACTTTATCGCGATGGACGCATGACTTTAGATAGGCTTTACATTTCCTTCGAATGTTGAACCATCTTCAATTTTAAATTTTGTATTGAAAAGGTTGTTTTTATCAATAAGTTACTGAACGAAAGTCGAAAGTTAGAACTTTTTTTTAATGCTCAAACTGTAGTAGGTAACAACAATCATCGCAATAGATTCGGATTCGATAAATTTGCTTCATTTTCTTAAATTTTTCCAATATAAACTGTCAAGACATATATATTAAAGTTATTGCACGAATGTGAATAAATAGCATATTACAGTCTATGTTTCTTGTTCGGAATGTTTCCGAATCCGTGTCGATTCTGCAATGAAAAATTGGTTCCACCGTTTTAATTTGATTTAATATTGCGTTTGGTTTACAACCACATCATTATGCGGCGGATATTCTCCCTCATGTCTAATATATCCAGTATTTGTTCTTGACTTTCAACTCGTGGACTACTGTTATAGTTCACGTTTGCCAAGTGTTATCTAGAGCATGTCACACAATTGTATACTCCGTTGCTCAGTGTGTGACAAGAAAATCTGGATTAATATAACAGTGTGGTCAAGCGAGTGAGCATTTCACCGGGTGAGCAGATCACTGAGGTGAACTGTGCAGGCGTGACCCACGAAACTAGGTTACCCGAGTCGCTAGCTACCGACATCTCCTCACTAACCTGACATTCAATAAAACACAGATTAATAAATAAAAGCAATAAAATAATAGTTATCTTTATAACCGTAATTATTAAATGTATAATAGCGCTTACTATAATTACTTTAGCGAATTTAATAACTATAATTCGATAATAAAATAAACTTCCTACGTCGTCTTAGTTGGTTTTAAAATTTATAACCTAAGATTATAAATTCATATTAATGCAGAACTGTAATATTTATTATCTAACATATTTGTCTATATTTATTTGAAGGAAATGATACTCAAGTAAATAATGATTTGTATATTGTTTAATATTATTTTTAATGCCAAATCTATTTTCAAAACGAATTAATATTTGAGGGTTTTTTCTAAAATTTCTAGTACCCAACTACGTGTCTTGAGAGATGTATGTATAATTTCTGGTGATTTAATTAATTTAATTTACAATATGAAATGCAATTTTCATATTTAAAATTGAGGTATACTCTTTTAACTGACATAATGTTATTGATGTTATCAGTTTAACAAGTAAAATAAAATTAATATTACCCTCAAAAAGTAACCATTTTTAATACACACACTAGAAGCATAACATTACGGCAACATAACAAGGACGATTACAAAAATGTTATGTTTTCAAGTTACCTCTATTTAAGATTCCTCGAGGGCGACGTCCCTCCAGCACGCCGGACGGATCGGGCGCCGCGCAACGAACATAAACACTGCACCAATACAAATAGAAATACTTGATATTACTATATCACGGCACTCAAAATACGTTCGTACACTGTAATCCAGTTGTATGGCTTGTTTTTAGTCACTAATTGAGAAGTTGTTCGCGCATGTCAGTTTTATCTCATTAAAATCGCGTTATTGTCGAAAAGCATCTCCCGCTACTGTCGCTCGATGACTGAATGAGCGGAGCGAGCGCGCGCCGTTCGGCCCGTTCGTTCGGAATGATTCGGTTGGATACGGCGGACCACGGAAGGCGGGTCGCGGAAGTGCGGCGCGCGGAGCGGGGAAAAGCATTTTCAATTCAACTACATAAATAATAATAAAATCTATGAATGGAAATTATTTTTTGTTCTAGTCTGTGAAATTAAATTGCAGCCTTTTTGAATTGGATGTTTTCTACTTAATTATCATTGCAAATGCATAATTATAGTGTTATAATTTATATAAACTAGAATATATTATGCAACAGTTGTTCTAATGAAATGCTTAATCTGTGAAAAACAAAATTCAAGTAATTCATTAAAAAAATGAAAAGAGGAAAACTAATGAAAAATTCAAATTGTATCTCCCGTTTGCTAACTTTATTAAAATTGACGATACAGCTAGTTTGATTAAAAAAACGTTATTTTTAGGTAAAAATATTACCTACTTAAGTTAAGGTTTAACATGTGTGTTCGAATCTCGCGTCTACCTTTGCAATATCGTAGATCGGGGGCGGCGCGACGGGAAAGAGTGCCTTGGGCGTAACGCGTCGCGCCGTCCCTCATAACCCCGTGCTGGGTTCTGGCCTCAGCCGGGGTTCGGACGCTGAGTGTGAGCGGTTGGAGGTTTTAGTGCGGTTCAACTCCCACATACCCCGCCCGCGGGGCGGGCGGGGATCCGGTGATTTCCTCAAACTAAAAAAAAAAAAAAAAAAAAAATATCGTAGATCTATTGAAATATACAAAGGAAAACAAAAACATTTATGTTTTATTGTTTTCAAAAATATTGTGCCAAATGTAAATGTAATGAAATAATTCAAACCGTAAACGCAATTGTAGGTATTATTATAAGCAAAAAGCAATGAGACCAACAAGTATCTGTTTATTACGATACATTGGGATAAAGCTTGAACACATTGTTTGTGAATTGCGAAATTTATAAAATAAATTACATATACTGGAGTGAAATATTTTTTGAAACCTCCACGGTAAGAAAAATTCTCATAGACTATTAAATTTGGTGGAATACGTAGGTACACTTGACTTAGTGGGTGCCTCTGATCTAGACTCTGTAGATCATATTATTACATAGCGAGAACTGAAACGAAACTACTACTAGCAGTAACAGTTTGCGTAAGCAAGAAGTTGCATCCGAATATAAAATATGTAGGTACCTACACTAACTATCAAAATAAATATTTAAAACTACGCAAAGAAACCAAAACTTTAAACAAAACGAAACGCAAGCAATAAAATCTATAATTTTATTTATTTATTTATTTATTTAAACTTTATGCACAAAATAGTGTACATAGGCGGACTTAATGCCATAGGCATTCTCTACCAGTCTACCTTTAGGTCATGGAGAGATGAGTGAAGGTAGGCAAAACAAGTGTTATGGAAATATAAAAAAAAAAGAAATTGTTAGCTTTAAAGCTTAAAAATTTAAAATAAAACATGCCAAAATTCAGAATATATAAATATACACATACAATATACATACTACAAATACATAAATATACACATACATACTGGAACCATACAATACACAATACATACATACCACACATAATCAATACATAGTATAAAATAAAGTCGCTTTCGCTGTATGTCTGTATGTATGCTTAGATCTTTAAAACTACGCAACGGATTTTGATGCGGTTTTTTTTAATAGATAGAGTGATTCTTAAGGAAGGTTTGTATGTATAATAAATGCATAATATAGTAGAGAAACACTGATAAATTTAAAGGTTTCTAATGTGATGTCGTAAATAAGCACGTTTTTTTGCGCTTATATTGCAAACGCTGGCTGAACCCTACGAGATAGACCAAAATAATGTACTACAATATTGTTCACCTTAAAAAGTTCAACAAAAAGTCCGCGATGGTATTTGTCTATCTCTTAGGGATAACCCAGCATAACCATTTTTATTCTTTTACGAAGTGATTTTAGAAGCGCGTAATGGTGCGGCGGGCGCAACTTCGTCTGCGCCACTCGCTGTCTGTCAACTGTCAATTATTCGATTTTTTCTCTCTGTAAAAACTAACCTTGAACTTCATCGAAAATTAAAAAAATAAAGAATTTCTAAAATGAATATAGCCTAAGTTAGTCTTTATTACATAAGCTCGGCCATTGAAAGTCCCATCCAAATCGACCCAGCCAATCATGTTTAGGCTCTAATGAAGCATCCTGATGAGATCTTTACGTAGAGGCTGCATGTCAAGGTCTGATGATTTAGCTGGAAGGTGGCTATGGGAACTCCATCATTAAGCAAGATAACCTCATCGTGTTTAGGCTTTAATGAAGCGTCTTGATGAGTTCTTTGTGTAGAGGATGAATGTAAAGGTCTGATGATGGAGCTGGAAGGTGGCTATGGGAACTCTGTCAATAAGCAAGATAACCTCATCGTGTTTAGACTTTAATGAAGCGTCTTGATGAGTTCTTTGCATAGAGGATAAATGTCAAGGTCTGATGATGGAGTTGGAAGATGGCTATGGGAACTCCGTCAATAAGCAAGATAATCTCATCGTGTTTAGGCTCTAATGAAGCGTCCTGATGAGATCTTTGTGTAGAGGATGAATGTCAAGGTCTGATGATGGAGCTGGAAGGTGGCTATGGGAACTCTGTCAATAAGCAAGATAACCTCATCGTGTTTAGACTTTAATGAAGCGTCCTGATGAAATCTTATAACGGGACGGCATTGCGAGTACTGTTTGAACCCCTTTGTAACGCAGACGAAGTTGCGCGGGTCAGCTAGTAATATTATAAATGGATCAATGTTAAGATATAACTGCTAACTTTTTAAAGAAATATGATTTTATTTTAAGTTTGAAAGTTGCTCGATTGGTGATTAGCCTTATTTCCTTGGGGAGTGAGTTCCAAAGAAGAATGGATTGTACGAAAAATGAAGAATGAATAAATTGAGAACGGTGAGAAGGACACATTAGAAGACGATTGCCTGAAGACCTCAAGCTTCGCTCATGACTGGAATCAAGGTAAACGAAGTGAGGCGTTAAGTAGGACGGCGGTGTAGAAGAGGAAAGAAAAGAGAATAAAGTGGTCAACGCTCGCGACTCCCTGCGTTGGCGTATTGGCAACCACTTTAAACGAGATCGGTGGTCGGATATGTGATCATACTTCCTTAGGTTGCATACAAACCGAATGCAATTGTTTAGGAGACGATCTAACTTGTTGAGCAAATCAGAATTCAGCTCATAATAACAAACATCTCCGTAGTCTACTATAGGGAGTATTAAGGCCTGTACGAGCAAAGCCTTAACATTGCTCGGAAGAGTGTTCTTAAGAACGTAAAGTGTTCGTAACCCTACGACTCACGGCAGCAATCTGAGGTTTCCACGAAAAAGTGTTATCTAAGATTAGTCCCAGATTTTTCACAGTACTAGTGAAAGGTATTTGCACGCTATCAAAAACTACTGGAGGTAATGTGATATCTTTGAGTTTACTAATGCTTCGCTGACTACCCACAATTATCGCCTGACATTTGTTGGGATTGACGGCCAGACCGAAACCATTAGACCAACTCTTTAAAGCCTCCAGGTCGCTGTTTATGAGGTTAATAGCATCGAAAAGATGTTCAAAATTAAAAGTTCTGTAAAGTTGAAGATCATCAGCGTAAAGGTGATACATAGAATGCTTTTCAATGGTTTTGCTATTAGGTATGTGAAATTTTATTATTATGAAACAAAAAATTAAGATAATAAAAATAAGCTTGTATGCATGTTTAAATTACGCTAAAACTCACCATAGATCGTTTGACCAGCAAAATTAAATAAAGAAAAGCCGTAATAAAATTGACGAATAGGTATTTAGGATTTTAAAGAAGTTTAAAAATTAAAAAAAGATAAATGAATTTAGTAACGCGAACCTAATTTTTTTACGACTAGCCAGTGTCATGACATAAAAGAAGGGTATAAGTATTAAATAGAAAATAAGAATATAACCTCTTTGTTAAAAAATCGCCGTAAAAAATAATATTAGTCGTAAATATTTTACTAAAATTTAAATCGGAAATAATATTTATAAATTCAGACTTTATTTTTGTTACTAAAACGAAATTCTAAAATTTACCTACAATTTTACAATTTTATGGGCTGCACAACACTGGTCGGTGTATTAAAAAGTAAATAAAAATTACTGGTTACAAAAATTTAAATGCAAAATTAAAAAGTAATGTGTACAGTCTACCAAATCTTTATGTACCCGTGTGCAATTCACATCCTGCAATGCATCATGTCTGAGTACCACACAAGCTGCTACTAATGTCTTGTTTGACGGTAACCAGTCAGATTGAACGTAAATAACTCAGGTAAATAATCCAGAACGTACGTCATACTTCGGAGTGCTTCGGCCGATGTTCTCTTTGTTATATCTAAGCTACATTATACTTAATTTCATCTTTTCATTCACATCTTGAAAATTGATAACTAACTGTTAAGTCATAGCGTTGAAGTAGGGTATCCCCCGCATCGGTCCGATCATCACCATATATCAGGATTCAGCCAAAGACTGCTAAAGAATCGCGGTTTGTTACCTAGTTCGAATCTTCGCTAATCTCCTTCACACTTTTATTTTTTTGCTATTAGGTATGTGAAATTGAACGGCACTTGGTAAGTACATTACGTACTTACTGTACTCTCGAATATTAATTTAAAAGCATAACAAGAAAATATAGTAAATTACTTCGATGAGGGAATACAGCGCAACATATTATTATTCGTCCATATGTGGCGGTGAGGTGCGGTCGTCTCTCAGACCGCCCGGTTAGGTGGCAATCATTATCAACGTATTAACATGGTAATTAAGAGCCATCAAAGTAAAAACAGAAATAGCCATCGAGCTGTATAGAACTGGGGGCTCATATAAAATATGAATGTACACAGTTAATGATTCAATCTCACGCATGCATGGCTCGGACGAAATCATTAAAGGCCTCATTGAAGGAAATGTGGTTAACTTTGTAATATATTGTAAATTGTAATGAGCTAGGTAAATTAGTAAAATTTAAATTTCTTTCTCGATTTGTTATGACTGGAGACGAAACTAGGACTACTATCTTTATACATACAATTTTCGAAATTGACCACAGCTTACTTACTTCTCATTACCCTTTCCATGATGTATTCTAAGTTTTTATATTATTGTTGATGTATTTCAAATCAAAAAGTACCTACTTATTTTAGAAACCAGTGTTTTAGTAAATAGGTAAACCTTAATATCTTTATTTTAGGAAGGTACACAATGTGTACTCCTCATAAATGTAAGGTTTAAGATACAATGACAAAACTGCTCATACGTACATTCCAAAATATTATTAAATATTTTCAAGTGATACTTCAAAAGTTTTCTGTATTACACGGATGCATCAGCAACCTCCGGCGATAGTTACTTTACTAGTGTTTCCACTCCTGTGAACTCATGTAACGAGCTCGTATTTTTATAACGTCAGTAATAAGTATACATGGATATGATATAAAATATTACTGAAATTTATTTTCCAGCCTTGATGAACTTGAACTCTTTAAAAAGTGTTTTAAAATGTAATTAATAATAGTACGAAATGTTCGATTTCAAACTATGAAAAATATAAGAAATTCCCGTAACTTAAGAAAAACTTTTCAATAATTGAACCTTTACATTATTACCTATAGTATCCCTATGTTAGTAAGATAATTCCGCTCATAAAACCAATTCAGTCAAATTAAATCGAGCTTAAAAAGTAGCCAACTTCGAAATGTCCTGTTTTTGGATCAAACTCAAAAATAACTAAAATAAAAGGTGAAAAATATGAAACTATCTGAAATAGTGCAAAGTGCATACTAGTCCACACATACGTGCTTTGGATACTGGATACATTAATGTTGCTAGTATCGAGCATAGAAGGCTAATGCGGGTTTATCGAACTACCTTGAATATGATTTACCTATTCGAGTCACATCTCATACGATCTCGGCTCTCCTGGCATCACGGATTATCCTGCGACATTGACGGGAGACTTACTCGAATGCCAATGACTACAAGTAAGCGCGTAAATCTAATACATAATTCCTTATATGTTCTGTATTAGGTATATAACATAATAATATTAGGTATATACAGATAGAAAGTCTAGAAAGTTTCGTTGGCTTGTTCTTGAATATATCTGTTGGAATCTGCAATTTATGAAAATGGTCATAAGTGGGTACACAAATAAAGATAAAATTTTAAAAGGTTACTACGAGCATTTATTCTGACGACAAATTGAGAGCAGTTTCCGCCATAACAATATAATCTTAGTTGGAACGATGTTCATAAAAGTGTAGAAATATTAAAGCTGCCTTGGATGATTGGAAAGAGAAATACTGAATCTCTTGAAACGTACTGAATACGAGTCGCAACAAAAAGTTTTCATCTGCAGTGAAAGGATGTCCTCCAGGCAACAAAATTTATCTGCGCTTCATATATAGGTACACTTCGTATTTATCGTTGTCTCCATTTCTAGTTCAACAGGAAGAAGCGATATCAACGTTCCCGGAACTCGCACCAGTTATCCTTATCCTATACCTGTAAAGTTATGATTTTCAGGCGCACGTCCATATTCGATTAATGGCCTATCCATTGTAATAATACTATTGTAAATAACTGCTTGTCTTAATTAAATTATACAGGGTGATTTTTTAAAGAAGGTACATATTGCAGGAGGGTGATGAGTACTCTGTTCTAATACGGAATATTACTTAAAATAGGTAAAATCACATTTTTTTTTTAAATCTAAATTCGACAAAACTACCTCAAACATAAACAATTTCGGATAAAAGAGTGTTGACTAACGATCTCTAGTGATCTCGCGCACCCCACACCTCCGCCACACCCATCAGCTGTCGAAAAACCATCATTTTGCAAGAATTTTAGATATTCTTAAGTTGCGATTACTAAGCCATTAAGCCATATTCTTTGGTAATAATATTTTTACTGGTCGTATATAACCATCAGCTACCATGACCTTCAATATGTACCCTCACTAGAAAATCACCCTGTATAGAGACCTATACCTATTAGTTATTACTTATTATTTTACTATTTTTTTGCACAATGTTTTTCTAACAATAGTGCCACGGCCCCGCTGTGTCTCCTAACATTGCATAGATAGGTCCATAAGAGATAGCCCGCTAGCTTCTTAACATCTAACATCAACGCAATGAAAAAATAAAAGTCATGGTTCGAATTCCAGCACTTTGAAACAATAGCCTCACGTACACGAAGTTTATGTTAAAGAAATCAAATCATATTCAAATTATGTCTATTCTTGGAAAATAACAAGATGATGTACCATCAAATTTACACATTTATAAGGTTTTTGTTTCGAAATCGAACAAACAAGTTTGTATTAAAGTCAGTTATAAAAAGTATAGATCGCAAAAAAGTTACGTTTTTTTACTGTTTATCTGTATGTAATAAATTTAATCTTACCTGAGGGTTTACGTACTTAAAAGCACCTACTTGTGGGGATTTTCACATTGCAGATTGCGTACAATGTTGGTGGCCATCAGGTTCACAAATACCTACTGATTACCTTATTTTAGACACAAATTAGAATGAAATCGTAGTAGTCGAGTATTTCCCTTCTCTATGGCCCAGAAACCAAAGATTCGAATCCAGCACGGTATGTTAGTTTCACAATTCGCACGGAAACACGGCAGTACGGAATTTTAGTTTCACGCTAGGGAGGCTAGGTGGTTTGTGCTGTCTTATTCATACACTGAGGAGACTCAAACCCAGTTACCTAGCACTAGGTTTGTTATAAAATATTGTACTCTATACATACAGTACAGCACTCAGTGAAATTGACTATCTATTGAAATTTAACACATTAAACTAACATCAGCAATATGTGAGTACCTACTATGTACAATCCAGATAATATTACAAGGAGTATAGGAGCGTGTCAAGAATCCATTAAGTGTTACCGGAGACATCCTGAGACTATAGAACATTTCAGTTCATGTTTTACTCCATAACACGAAGCTAAAACCGGCGTCTTTGTAATGGTTATAGTGTTTTGTGCAGAAAGACAACGAAGTAAGTAGTAAACACATTGAAAACGGTAAACGGTTTACAGTAACCACTTACGATCAGGTCGCCCGTTAGCTCAATAAAACATTTTATGTTTATGATAAAATGTGATGTTTCAATGCATTCAATATTGCTCCAAGTTTCAAAGCGGTAGCTATTTTTCACCATCATTGTAGAAGATTTTAACTGTTTGCATAAGGCGAAACCATAATAGAAGGCTTAAAATTATCAGAGCAGAAGGTATGAAAAACCCGCCGCATTTAAATAGGACATTCGACTAAAATCCTAAAATCACCTAAATCTAAACAGCAAATGCAAGAAGATGAATTATAATGATCGCTCGACTGGTCTTGTGTAAAGAATAATGTAAAAATAATTGAAAGAAATAATTTGAAGAAATAATGTGCATTATACCTATATTTTTGTTGATCAATAATTTAAAGAACCAAGCTGGTTAAGGGAGCATCCATAAATAACGTGAAGTGTTTAAGGGGGGGAGGGGGTCGATTCAAATCTCATCTAATCTTACGTTGGAGAGAGGGGGAGTCTCAATGATTTCATCAGTAAAATAATAATAATTATCTATTGGTTTACAAACAAAAGTGCAAACGTGTTCAATATGAATTATGATTATATCACACTTGCTACTTTAATTAATTTTAGTATTTTTGTCACTGAAGTCTCGTTTTGATTCGTTTCTTTTAGTTTATTGTTAATGCGGAAAATTCCGGGATGGGAGAATTTCGATCCCGAAATTTTCGGGACTGAAAAAGGTCCGAGATCCCGGGATTCCCTAAACACACTCCATTTACGATTTTCCTTCATATATCCTTCCATTTGTCGAATAAATCTATTATGCTTAAGTACTAATATCAATGGGTGAATATCAACTTATATAAAGAAAAAAATCAACAACTACGCCGAAAGTCGTATCCCTGAAGCGGAGGACTACTTGGAATAATTCATTTCGGAAGCCAAATTAATTGAACAAAAGAAAACATTTACCTAGCTAGATTTATGGCAAGAACACCATAACATTGATATTGTACTTGTAAGGTCAGGTAAGGTGTTAGAAGCACGCGAACACTCAATTTCCGAGGGCACCAAGAATTTGGTACATCCGTGAAATGGGTAATAACTTTCATCAAGGTTGCATAGAAAATTAAATTTATGCTTGCACGCTAACTTGATTTTCATATTATAATAATACTATTATTTATTATGTACCTAATAGATAGGTCGATAGAAAATTCTTTATTGTAACACTACATAGCAACAACAATAATACGTTATTTTCTGTAAATTACCAATGTACCTTCTACCTACTGGTTAGGTAGGAACCAGATAAGCGAGACATAAGCAGATAATTATAGATTTTTGGATATTGCTACAGAATGTTAACAATATTCAATTAAATTAATAACACAATCATATTAAAACATTAATGATCCAAACTGAATTGATTTGATGGGTTTTAAGTGGTAACTAACTAATAAGCCAATTTAATCAGACACTGAATAGGATTACATTTTACAAATGCGGAATTCAGGACGCAGAAGTGTGTAATTAGAAATAGAGACATTTAAATAGTATTCTTATCGATCGATACAGTGAATGGGCACTATTACACAGGGTGATTTCTTAGAGAGGGTACATATTGAAGGACATGGTAGCTGATGGTTATATACGACCAGTAAAAATATTATTACCAAAGAATATGGCTTAATACCTTAGTAATCGCAACTTAAAAATATCTAAAATTCTTGCAAAATGATGGTTTTTCAACAGCTGATGGTTGTGGCGGAGGTGTGGGGTGCGCGAGATCACTAGAGGTCATTAGTCAACACTCTTTTAGCCGAAATTGTTTATGTTTGAGGTAGTTTTGTCGAATTTAGATTTTAAAAAATATTTTTTTTTTTGTAATTTTACTTATGTTTTGTAATATTCCGTTTTAGAACAGAGTACTTCATCACCCTCCTGCAATATGTACCTTCTTTAAAAAATCACCCTGTATATTTACTAAAGCAAATAAAATAAATTAAACTTGGTAGATTGGTAACATATGCGGAGGATTATACTGAAATACGAATGTTATATGTAGTAGGTACTGTTGGAAAAACTATAATGCTGCTGTAAAACTTGATACGATATCGAGCATTTCACGTTTCAAGCATGATATGAATATAAAGGTCAAGTTCTTTGTCGAGGTTGAAAGCTCACGCTCCGTTGGTGTTAGTCCAAGGCCGTTGAACATCAAAGCTGACAGCTTTCAAATTATCCCCTCTGACGATCAAGCGCTCTTGTGTGACGACGCTTCTGAATCTGGAACTAGATATTCCAATGAACCTTAGCTAATTCAAACAGATCGATACATAAAAGAATGACTACAAAGGAAATAAGACGAAAGAAAAGCGTTTAAGTTTTTATTTATTTAACAGGTAGTACCTACGTAGTAATCCTACTTACAAACGCAGGTTCCCAAGTTGTACTTAAAATGTAGCCTGAGTACGTCTTTGTCCTTGAAGCCGAAGTTACATATTTTTATAACTAACAATTAATTTTAAAAATAATGAAGATTATCTCTCTAGAAATAAATTCTCAGGTGGAGATCACAATAAAAACAAATAATTATTGGAATCTTCGTAATTTAAATCGAGACAGGATATTCAAAATATTTAATACATAAACCTATTATTATTCAGAAATCAAATGGTTTAATTGCAGATTCTCCCGATTCAGATTATTCCCATAGGAGTACAATGTTTTTAAATACGAACTGCCATCACGGCAACTAAAACATCTAGAAACAAAAGATTGAAATTTTGAGGAAATAAAAAACGCCTATTGAGAATGAACTCAATTCGTCTGTATATTATCTCTTAATAAATTTAAGTTTGTTTGGGTCTTTTTTTGATTTGGAGAAAATCACCGGATCCCCACCCGCCCCGCGGGTCAGGTATGTAGTTGTTGAACCGCACTAAAACCTCCAACCCCGGCTGACGCCAGAACCTAGAATGGGGTTTTGAGGGACGGCGCGACGCGTTACGCACTCGGCACTCTTTCCCGTCTGTTATATGCTAGCCAAGACAAATAAAACGAGTCCAAACACGGCGAGTCCGTGTGTAGGAAGTTACTAAGACCGTGGATATCATATACCCTCAGTGCTAGTGCAAGTCTAGTAAAACGAGATACGACAGGTCGTTCTTGTTTAGTACAGGAGTTCCTATGTCCACCTTTTTGACTATTGAGATCATGTACATCATGACGACGGGTTTATCTTGTTTATTACAAGACCTATCGTCACCTGCCGACTCTATCATCAGGTCAGCTCCATGGCTCCATCCATTCAATGCAAGTTAAATCCTTGCACTCCTTAACATGCCAGTCTAGTTGCGCAATATACTCGTTCATTATTTACCTATAAAATGTTATTTTTTTGTCTGTGCGTGTATGACCGCTATAAGGCAATTAACACACTACGTACGCCCTACGCGTCGTAGTGCGTAGTAAAATATGTCAAAAATGTATGAAAAATCTGTCAAATTGTTCGAAAAATACGCTGAAGTGCACACACTGCCGGCGTAGGCAGTGTTTTCCACAGGTACGACGGAGTTTTACACACTGCTACGCCCTGCGACGCCCTATACATGATTCTATGAAGTAGTTTAGGTATATCGTGTCCTGCTGAGAGGGAATTTCTTGAATATGTAGAAAATTGTGACAAAATAATGATAAATAGTGACCAATACCACATAAATAGTGCTACTGTACTTTAAAATATATTCGATAGTCTTTATGTGCCTGCCAACTTGACGTCAAAGTTAGCAGGCACATAGCATAACCTGGACGGATCAATTTGATTTATGTATAGAAAAACTGAGCATAATTAGTGACTAAAAGATACTAACTTTCGAAACTAATTGTCTACTACAGCCCGAATTATTAACTTCTTTTATAAATTACGCAGTAACCTTGAGTTAGACATCAGACAATATTTAACTTTATCCCATTGTCTTAAGATTCAAAATCGTTAACTGTGAATCAGAGAAAGTGAGGTAACTCTTAATGGAATTACAGAGCAATCCGCTTCGTTCGTGATCTTTGCTATGAACGTCGAGATACTGATTAGAATTATTGCTTGCAAACTTGACGCACGCGAAGTTAATACTATACTACATTTACGTTAATCATTCTTTAATAAACCTTTTAAAAAAATGTAAATTTAAGCATAGACACAATATGGTATAGATAAGTGTAGTAGTAGTTTCTAGAATTCTTATAAAATTCGATTTAAATGCTAACGAACAAAATGTAATTCTTATAATACGAGTGTAATATTGTTTTTGAAATGTATTTAGATGAAAGGTACAATAAAACACAAACAATAATATTTTAACTTTTTAATAGGGATAACTTATATAATATGCAAGGGACAGTCCCAAGGATTCCTCTCTAGTGATAAAAGGATAAAACCATCACTCACAAGTGGAGAATCACATTTTATCACCCGCTCAATAAATACGGTCAACAGTAAGCATAATCTTAAACAATTTAATCCGTAAATGATATTTAGTCATTTTACAACTCTGGATATTTAACCGACAAGGTTCAAACTAAAATGTAGTCGGATATCGTTCGTTGGCGGGCGTCGGGTCCGCGGCCGGAGCGTGGCTACTGCGCCGCCGGGTGGCGCGGGCGGCGCCGGCGCGGCTAGGAGCCCCCGCCCCCCGCGCCGCCGCCGCCCGCCGCCGCCGTCGCCGCGCCCGCCCCGCCCGACGCCCCGCGCGACTTGGGCGTCGGCGGCTGCAGGTACTCGTGCCGCGCCAGGCCGAACACGTCGATGCGCTGCTCCTTGTGGTACGCCAGGCACGCGCGGATGAAACTCTGCAACACCACAAACACATTACAACACAACTCTATAAACATTAACACCACAAACACACTAGCAATTACACTTCGACTTTTAATTTTAAAGTGATTAATAACTTTACTTTGCATGCTTAATTATTAGGAGCTAACTGTTGAGCGACAATCGTGTTGCAGGAATTTTTTGATATTTATAAGTGGCGTTTACTGAGGCAGTATACCATATTTTTAGCTATCAACTAATACGACAATCAACTAACAAGACATTCGACTAACATGATCTTCAAATATGTACAATGCGCGCCACGAAAGATGACCTGATGATCACGTGGTTTAACCTGCGCAGTAGACGATTCGTGGGCCATTTTGGCGGCATGCAACGCTAGTGGGGAGTGCAGGGTGAGGTACAGCTCCGGCGCATGCGCGTCATTCGTCTGACGTTCCCCGTCACCCACGCACACACAGACCATACATATATATATGAGACGCGCACACGTCCCTGTTGCCCGAAGTACTGACGAGTGTAAAAGTGATTTATTTCGTTACTGTCATCGTTGTTGTAGCTTTTTTTTCGTGTTTTTGTTAATTATTATTATGCCTCGAGGCAAAACTTTGAATAGACAAAGTAGGAAGATGGTGTATGATGTATATAAATTTATGGCGTAAGAAGCAGAGGAAGGTGTAACAAATTTGAAAGCGGTACAACCCCCTACACAACAAAAAAAATAAAATTGCGTCCTCTAAAAAACGCAAACTTAAATGTAACTTTTCAATGGACTATTTAACAAAAATGTAAAATATATTTTTTATTACATATAATATGATGTTTTATTTTCCTACATGTGAAAACTTTACTGACGGTACAGATTGTGACCGCGAGTGTACCTGCGCGTGATCCCCTCTACTCACGACTGACAGGTCTCATCTTTCGTGGCGCGCATTATACCATCATTAAAACATGACCCATATAGAAATATGTATTGTCTTTCTTAACATTCATATCTAAGACTTTGTTAGCACTACAGAACGTACGTAAAATTATCCATACAACATAAAACACCTGTTTTCGATTTGAGCATCAATGCAGTCATGCACATACGAGTGTGTCCGATGTCTCCCATTATTCCCCCGTTCTCCCGATTAAGTTTTGTTATAATAAAATGTAACCTCAGATCAATTTAAGGCTCAGACAGAAGTATGTCTATGTTATAAAAGTTCTCAATAAGGTAATATGTTGTAAATAACGGAGTTTCTTTTAAACAACTAAACATTTAATTTTGTAATTTTCTATATCAAATAATGTACACGAATCTACACATAATCACAAAAAACAAATATATTGAAACTCCTGTATATAACATGTAGTAGGTAACAGAGCAATGGCATTACGTAACAGAGGTTCATGGACGACGTTAACTTCTTACCATAAGGTGGGCCGCAAGTTTGTGTATCTGCCTTGTAATAAAAATAAGAAAATTCTAACTCACTTTAGCCTCGTTGCTGACAGTGGGTTTGTTGGCAAACTGAACCTCAGTCGCCTTAAGTATGGTGTTTTCTTCCAGAATAGTAGCCTGGCTCTGGTTGTGACCGAACGGCTTCTTCCCGTACAGGCACTGGTAGAAGATAACACCCACACTCCAAACATCCACCTTACTACTTATCTTTGGTGGGTTTTTACCAACAATGAAACATTCTGGTGGCAGGTACCTGTTTGATAAGAATTATAATTTTAAGAAATTATTGAATAATATAAATATGTGTAACTTATTAAGTGAAAATGTTTCAAATGATGCCAGATTAAAATTACTAATATTCAGAAAATGAGCAGAGTTCATTATTTCTACTTTGTGCCACCTCGATAATCCACGGTGTGCTACAAGAAGTTGTTTTAGCCACTTATTCACTCAACTGGGATCAGCAACCAAATTGGTTTGCTTACTTTTGCCAAGTCTGTGGCAGGAGCCAAAATTGGGCACAGTTCTAAAACTTGTTTTGTTTACATTTTTTAATCATCTTATATTTTACGGAGAAACTATATTTTCGCTGAAAATGCAATACAGCGTCATTTAATAATAAAGATTTACAAAAATATAAGGTTTAATTAAAAATATAAATTAAAATTTATTAGAAAAAATGTTTTTAAATAGAAGCTCAAACACGGTAGTGATTCCGAACGAAGTCCCCAGTTTCGCTATCTAGCGAATAGTGACGCTCCCAGTTGAGTGGTGAATTGTAAAATTAGGCTTTTGAATGAACTCCCGTTCTTAACATTCATTGTACCCTGCGACATGTCCCTCTTCAAAGGTTTTAAAATTATAGATAACATTCTCTGTATCCCTGACAGAATTTTATCGGATCGACGGATACTAATATAAGTGAGTGAAAATGGAATTTTAAAAGAGAACCATTTAAATGTTGTTAAAGGGACTTGTATCGATTTAGTAGCTTCTATATCTGATGAAAATTGAAATTACAAAATTAAAGTAATATAAATTTTTAGGCAATTTAAAGACAATTTTTGCAAGAAAAAACGGTTTCGTCATTGTGTTTTGATCAGCCGTCGACTCCTCCACCCGTTGAAACAAAAATCGTAATTTGACTAACCAGTATGTCCCAGCTCCCTGGCTGGTCAGGTCCATGCCGTGGTCGGGATTGTAGTTCTCCTCGTCCATCACCTTGGACAGTCCAAAGTCAGTGATCTTGATCTCGCCGCACACGTTCCCCTCCGTGAGCAGAATGTTGCCCGGCTTCAGGTCGTAGTGAATGACAGGTGGTTTGATTTCGTTAAGATACTTTAATGCTGAGACCACTTGCATCACGATTGAACGTGCCTCCCGCTCCGGGATGGTTTTGTGCTGTAATAGACATCAAACGATAGTTGATTTTTTTTTTGATTTTACAAACAAGACGACGAAGAATAAGTTTATTGTCTTTTATAGCAAAATTTACTACTTTATTTTCCTAAAAAGTATATTTATTTATTTTTGTAAATCACACCAACAATTTACATTAATCCTATTAGAGTAAAATACATTTTAGTTAAATATGTTATTGTTACTTATTTGTGTTATAATTAATAGTGTTCCTTCGTCATAATTAAATTAAATTATTTAAAAAATGGACCAAGTTTTAAAAAGTACTAGCTTTATAAAGAGATATTGGTTACAGCAAGGATATCCTAAAATTCATTAAAACTAGGGGTGTGCGAATATTCGAAAGAATTCGAATATTTCGAAAAGTTTCGAATATTCGTCGAATTTCGAATAGTATCGAATTCGACTACGGCGACTACGACTATTTTGTAGACATCTAGCCCATTAAAGATATTATCTACTAAATACAAATTCGAATCGAATCGAACGATATTCGCACACCCCTAATTAAAACTATTTGAATAAGCAGCACATTTTCATTATCAAGCTTTAATAATGCAAATTTATAGCGATATTATGTTGTCATAAAACATTCACGTCAGTTTCAGCAGTGTTAACAAATGTCCATAATCAGACGGTGCGTCGCAACAATTATCGGGAACACTCGCTTACCTGTTTGAGATAAAAATCGAGATCATGTCCGTTACAGTATTCGAGTACTGTACAAAAGGAGTTTCCATCAATTTCGAACACGTCATACAGTTTGACGATGCGAGGGTGATCCAACGCCTTGTGGATGTTGTACTCCCGCAGTGCGTGTCTGTACAAAAAATACTCAATTAATTCTACGCTCTCTTATAAAATTTTCTTCTATAATGACATTGATCACTTCTTCTCAAATTGTACTATATGGTAAAGAAATTTAGAATTCGAAAAGATTTTTTTTTGAAGTAATGAGATTCGGAAAGTACAATGTTATGGGCCACAATAAAAAAGTGACTATGTAATAATTAAATAATATAATAAGTAAAAGTCGTATGTTCGTCGTACACGACTCACTTGATATAATTGGCCTTCTTATCTTCCTTCCAGTCTTTGTTGAGTTGATGCACCTTGCAAGCGGTATACCGCTGCTCCTTTAGATCGAACGCTTTGTGAACCTCACTGAACCCACCCTTGCCGAGTAGCATCAGCAGCAAATACCTTTACAAACATTACATCATCATCATGGAGTTTCAAAATTTATCATGTCAACTTCTATTCATCAAGAATAGCGGAAAAAAATACCAATTACTTTTGGCCTTAGACCTTTACAGCTTCACCAGAATAGGGTGCGAGCTCAGGAGCTCGACTGTATAATAGAGTAGGGAGGGAATGCTAACAGTTACCCGAAACCAAAATTAATTAGCTGATCATGAATTTACTACTGGTTTTTATTTTTTGCCGCGTAGGCAGATAGATATGATACGAGTATACCAGAACGAATGTGCTTTAAAACAAGAATCATGAAAATCAGTTTGAATACACACACAATAATGTCAGACGTAAGTAGTTGTCATTTCTTGGAAAACACAGTTATCTGGATAATCACCTCCTTTAGGGAATTCGGCCAACAATTATTACACTTCTTGCTAAATTTTTCAATTAGAAAACTTTTTAAAATAACGAAGTAATTTTGTCCCATTATAGATTATGTCATTCATAGTTTGGACACCTTTGGGAGATATTATTTAAAACTTTTTCCTTATTGCCTTGTCGGTAGCCAAGCCAACAGGCCACCTGATCATAAGCGGTTACCATTGCTCATAGACCTCTGCATTGTCAAAACTTACCGTTCAGAGAGCACAGGATGTTGTGAAAAACGACTCTGGTCCTCATTATGTATCCGCTTTAATTCCCTAATATGTAGGTTTCGTTCTCTTTCCAACTTCTCCATTTCTAGCTGCAAATCTGCATCTTCTTTTTTCAGTGCACTCTGTCTTAACTGTAATGATAAGTAGATCTTATATTGTAACAATTTATTATGCAAATAAAACAATGGTATTCAGGTTATGTAAACCCTTTACATATCGGTAGCGAGAAACAAAAAAATCCCAGCACCAATTAATGATGTTTTTTTTTAATTTGCAAGATGGATAAACGAGTTTACGGCCCACCGTATACCGATAGTAAACGGTAACCCTCTTTCATGAACCTCTGCAATGCCATTATCATCTGTAATTATTTCTTATTATAATAACGCCGCTATGTGGCATACTGAAACGGTGACATCTATATTGTTACAAAATGGCGAAAGTAGACTGACATCTCAGTGAAAGTCAGGAATTAATTATGGCCTAGCCGACTGTTCACTGTATTGTATGAACGTGTGTTTGTATGAACGAATATTTCCGTGTGTAAATTGGCAAATAGAATATCAATACATAGTATAAAACAAAGTCGCTTTCGCTGTATGTCTGTATGTATGCTTAGATCTTTAAAACTACGCAACGGATTTTGATGCGGTTTTTTTTAATAGATAGAGTGATTCTTAAGGAAGGTTTGTATGTATAATAAATGCATAATATAGTAGAGAAACACTGATAAATTTAGAGGTTTCTAATGTGATGTCGTAAATAAGCACGTTTTTTTGCGCTTATATTCCAAACGCTGGCTGAACCCTACGAGATAGACCAAAATAATGTACTACAGTATTGTTCACCTTAAAAAGTTCAACAAAAAAGTCCGCGATGGTATATGTCTATCTCTTAGGGATAACCCAGCATAACCATTTTTATTCTTTACTAAAAAATGGTTATTTACGAAGTGATTTTAAACAATACAGCATTAATCCTTATCCAATTAAGTACCTTAAATAAATTGTGCATTTATTATAGATCAATATGCTTTTTACAGCATTTAATTTAAGTGAATATTACCGAAGATATTACAAATTTAAAATGCAGGGTCGTAGTTGTTTGCGCCGGGCGGCGCGTGCCTATAGGCTACAATTTTTGAACCCCTTTGTAACGCAGACGAAGTTGCGCGGGTCATCTAGTTATTATAATAAATAAGATTATAATTATTTATTAATAAATCTAATGATCAAATTTATTTTCAAGAAATACATTTATTCTAGTGCCTGTATTTGAGGTTAAAATATGGTTTATAATAAATTTTATTTTTGATGAAGAAGAGAAAAATAGTTCCAAAATCTTCAAATAAATCAAGCAAAACATAAATTACACTGATACATGTGTGTATGTGTGTGTGTACCTTAAGAATCTCATCAGCCTCGTAGTACTCCTGGTATGTCATGCTGGGCAGCGGGTCGGGCTTGAGGAAGGTGGGCGCGTCGGTGCCGTTGTGCAGCGGCGAGGGTTGCGGCGTGGAGGGCGCGGCGCTGGCGGTGCGCTTGCCTCGCCCGCCGCCGCCCTCCGTGTTCACGGGACGCTTCTTGAACAACAGCTTCTTCTGACGATCTATCTCTTCCTTCTCCGCTGTTATCTCCTCTTGCCGCCTGTCACGATACAAATTTTAACTATAAGTTTTCTTTATTTTTTTACAGAGAAACAAGCCAAGGGCCCTTCCTGTGGTAACAAATTCCCAACACTCCTAACCTATGACCTAACAATGCTACAGCACTGTGAAAATGTTTTCTTATATCTTCATTGTTAATATACAGTACTTTTAAACATATTCCAGTTTAAATCACATATCAGATATTATATCAAATATGTTAGATAATATAAAGGTTCAAAATCTTTTATGAACATTTGAATCAAACATTTGAAAAGAATAATTAATTTCTTCCTTTTTAAGTGTATTTATACATATAGCATACTTTATCAATAGTATACTATAATATACCACTTGTAAAAAGATGTAGTAGCTTAATTCAAAGTACAAACACCTACAAGTGTTTTACTTCACATTATATTCATGTAATGATGTATATTTAAGTTGTAAACTAAAAAAAACAAAATGATATCAGATTAAGAGTAGATAAACTCAGCATAATCAACATAAAGACTTCCTACTACAGCACCGTATTATCAACGTCAATCAATGTACTGAAAAATATATCACAAACTAACATGAGACATTACTTTTCCAGTTATTTTGACTTTTCAAAAGAACAACTTTATTATCTCCCTACGCATAAACAGGATCTCTGTGAATAAAGTACTTAAAATAAGGAATGAATGTTGAACATTTCCACCCATGGACATTTATTGTATGTAAATACGAAATGTTTCTCATTCTTTTGTGATATATGAACTTCATAGACAAATAAAAAAGACAAACCTCGTCAACTCTTGAAATGCATATCCATCAGTCCAATTCTCCTGAAAGGTGGCCCCGACACGTTGCGTTACAAACTGGCCTAGCCTCAGTCTATTTTGCATGCAGCGCTGTCGTGCCTCTTTCTTTTCAATAGTACTCTTTTCATTCAACAATTTCTTAACTACTTCTATACATTTATTGATGTGCGATTTGTGTTGTTCTATCACCTGTAACAAAATTTCAACCATTTTTTGAATACAATTTCCCACTAATTTCATTTTGTATGTGGTTGACTACCTGCAGGTTGAGATTTTTACCGAACTAAGTTGGTTTCTTAGTTAGAATTAAGTTGTTTTCATAATAATGAGGGTTTTTATATTGGTCTACATGCATTTATCAAATTTTTACCTTATTTTGAGCTTGCACCTGATGCTTTAGCTCTTCATTTGTCCGCGTTAATTCATCTATTTTATTATTTCTTAGTTCTAAATCAGAAGATGCCTGAGTTTCTAACTCTTGTATCCTCTGACATGTCATTTCTGTCTGAATCTGCAAACAATAATTCTTTACATATCTAAGGAAGGAAAACAAAACAGTGTATTGGGATTAATTGGATACCGATGTATTGTACCTGTTTAACTGAATTGTGTGATCTTTGCTGTGAAGTTGCTCGCATGAAGTCAGCTCCGGGCAAAAGTGATGAAGGTGACGGTGGGTACTGCAATTAACAGAGTACAAATTATGAAAGTAAATTATTGTCACAAATCTAGACGACTAGAAAGCAAGTAGTAGCAAGTACTAGTAAGTAGTACTACTAGATAAATTAATTAATAGAAATAAGACATTGGTATTCAACATCAGTATCAGTCAAAAACAGAAAGTTATAAAAATCACTAATAACCAGCCATGCCAATATACCAAATATTGATACTAATACTATATTATAATAATGATTTTGTTAAATAAAAAAATATATTTACCATAGGATAATTAGCGCCTTGAGGCGAGGGGGATTTGGCTCCAGTATGTCTTACAGGACTGGATGAGGGATGCTTTGAGAAATATTCTCTTATATTTTTATCTGAAGAGTTGTGGCGTTGCTTTCCACCACCGCCTCCCCCACCACCAACCCCTTCATCTCCTGGAATAAATAAATAAATACCCGTGAATAAATATTAAATATTATTCTTTATTTCTGAACCTCAGATACAACATAGTAATGCAACTTCAATTCATAGAATAGTTTTATTGATAAAATTTTAATTCATCAGATAATATCAAATGAGTAGCATAAATAAATGATGCATTTTATAAAATAAAAGGACTGTAATGCTGAAAGCTGCAATAAAACTGATTTTTAAACAATACCGAGCAAATGTTGGAGTATTTGACAATGTGTTTAGTAAAATAATATCATGAAAATATTAACCTTTCCGTTTTCGTTTCCTTTCCGGCATTGTAATGGTAGGTGTGGCACCGCCAGGAGCCACCAGGACCGTGCCCGATGCTGCACTAGAGCCTCGCATAGCTGCAGATTTCTCCGGGGTTAAAGCATCTACTTCTTTATCACTATGAGATGACCCTGTCATACATTTTCCAATTAACACTAAGATCCAAATAAACTCCAAATAATGGAACCAATTACTTTAGGATATATTCAGTGTACTATAAGCCAAACAATCATGTTGAATGTTATTCATTTTTCTCATTTAAAAATTCTAATAATAAAGAATTGGTAGTAAATATATTGAGCAAGCAATAACAATCTACAACTCACTTTTGGACAAGACATTCAGTAGGCTGACGTGGTTTATGTTAGCTCCGGAATTGTACTCGTGCATTTTATGAATGGGGCACAGAAGCTATGTGTTTCAGGAGTTAAAACAAAACTTTCACGGTACTTATCCGGCATCGTACACGATAATAGTACGTCACAATGTCTTTCCCCAAGATTTATTACACAAAATCACTGATCACAAGTTTCTAATGTGCTTAGTTTTATTTAACCGGCTCGAAGTCAACACTGATCACTGAACACATCACCAACTTTTACAGCACTTAACACCACCACAAATTACCTGTGCTCATATTGGAGTCCTGGCTATGTAGTGGTTGCCCCGTGTTGACAGTAGTTTGTGGTGCCATCTGAATTTGTGAGCCAGCTGACATCTGTAAAGAAAGATGGCGCCTTTACATATGACTCGCCTTTCTTTAACACACTGTTTTACTCCGTTAGAACACTGTTTGTTACACTAATACTCACAAATTACGTGTCAATGTTTGTTTCCATTTCAAATGAAATATTTAATAGTTTTTACTTGTAAATAACCTAACTATTTTGACAAGTCGTAAACGAAACGCCAGTCGCGAGTCGGAGTCGCGACATTCGGATACGCATCCGCGAGGAGGGAGGGGCAAGAAGTGGAGAGATCGTCACGAAGTTTGCTCCGAATGTAATAATAATAACGACAACGGGTGAGGCGCCATTTTACAAGGATACAAGGCCGTAGGCATTGTAAAATTCAGTGAAAACACTAGATTGCAATGTACTTGTATTTAACTGTAAATTAATATCCAATGAATCATTACTTCGCGACACCAACGTTTTGTAATTCACAAATATAATAAAGCACAAAACTTATGCATGTTTGTAGAGGTACCGATACTCGTGACAGGTCAACAGCCCGCGATTACGATCGTTATTGTATTGTTGAATGTTGATCAATTCGCGATTTCGCATAGTATAAATAAATTATAAACAGAAATTATTCAAAACAAGAAAGTGTAACTATAACTCTTAAATTTGTTAATTATTTGGTAGGTAACGCACAACCCACGGGAAAGCGGTTTGACCGATTATTCCCGCAATGAGGTGGCAGCGGCGCGGGTGGCGGGAGTCGTGGCACCAACCACGGACCGAATGAATAGGTATCTACGTGATATCGGTATTCGGCGCTCGTGCCCTACAACAAACTGCTTACTGGACGTATTACGTACTTCATACGTCTGTGCCGTAACGTACATACCTACGGCTCAGAGATATCAACATATTTCTATGTTATCGCGTATTGATCATGGAAATAAGTCAAATAAGTATTGACAAAAGCAAGCCTGATAACATTCTTAAATAAAATGCTGATATCGATTTAAATCATTCAATACATGCAAGAAAAGCTTTTCCATGTACGGAGAGTTAAGTAAATATGGAGTATGGAAGACATGAAGGCTGATCTAATGCGTCAATAAACAGTACTTTAGGAAAACATTCATGAGAGTGATGTAAAAATATCGCATTTAACTTTTGAACAAAAAAAGAAAAGATTAGTATTATATTCATTAAGAATACTATAAGGAAAGTGGTCAAAACTAAATAATCTAGTGAATTTTAGTGTAACTGATAATGTCATGAACTATGAGTACTCATTGAGTAATTTTAATTACTGAGTATCGTCGTGTTTCAAGGTACAAAAATAACGTACGTTATCGATAATCATAATTGGGTTTGAAATTAATTCGTTAGTATTCTAATTTTAAAGTAACTAATCAAATCTTACGTAATAAACGTGTCTCCAAAAAATATAACTGTCAACATTAGGCACGTTGTAGATGAATTCTTAATAAAATCAGAGATAACAAATTCTATTCTCTTGGACGCGTTACGAACGTTAAATAAAATCTCTATAAGGTGGAATGCAACGTACTGAGATGTGAGGGAGATAGGTACAAAAGTCGGCGCAACTTCATTCGCAAGTAGTGCATACGCTGCTTACCCCGACCCGGCGACAGGGCGCCATCAGATTGAACCGAGCCTTGTACCTCACACTAGCTTACATACTCTTCTTATTGATTATTTCGATGCCCGGTTCGTTGTGGCTTATTTTGAAGTGTGTTCGACATGTCGCTTTTGTTTCCAGTACAGAAGTTTTGTTAATAATGTTACTGTATGTTGAGTTAACATTGTTGACAAATTTTAATTAAGAACTACGAAATATTAAGGTGTTATGAGTTCACAAATATTTCTGTTCGAGTGTCACCTATTCCAAAATGTCATAATTGCAAAGGATGACAAGGTAAATAAAATAAATAAATAAAAGATTGCAGTGCTCAAAGAGGACTTTATCAAATTCCTAGTCGACGCCCTTACATACATGTCCCTTGATCCTAGAAACAGATGCGGTCATAAATTCAAGACCGAAGAGTGGCTAAATATAATTTCGGAGACTTAAGATTCAGTTGGGCTTACTATGCTTGATTTAAATAATTTTGGTATAGGAAAAACAATTGAAAATCAAGTGTTAAATCTAAAATTTTCAATTCAACAGTAAAGTTTACTAGCAATTTCAAGTAACATAAGGATCGTATATTAAATGACCATTATAATATGTAATTGTTTAAAAGAATCATCAAAGGCGGCTCAGCAGGGCATCAAGTGTCGGCTCAGGAGGCCCTCCACGCGGCACAGTGGGTCAACCGAAGCAGTACAAACAAGCGGACTTTGCAATGTCGCGGCGCGGCATGACGCTCAGCTGACGAGCCCGCCCTCCTCCGCGCCACGCTGCCCCCGGCTCTGACTATCGGCGACGTTCATTGCCTTCGTGGCGGTGCCAGCGGCAGGACGTTGTGTATGGCTCAGTAACATATCGTATTTTATGATTCAGTTTTGGAAAATCAACGACTTAGATGTGCCTATCATGTGAATCTACATACAATGTAGTTAGTTACCATGTGAGTGTGCCGTGCCATTGATTATTTAATGAAATCTGATGTGTGGTGTGACCGGTGCGAGAGGTCGTACTGTGTAAAAATAACTGCGGAACCGGGCGGCTAAGCAGTGGAATGAGGTTTGACGGCACATTGTAGTCGAGGCGGGGCAAAACCGTGCGCCGTGTTATAATTTCCCTTCGTGTCGAATGTGCAAATTGACTGACTGAACGCTGCGCTATGCCTCCTTCTCTCTTTCACTCATTGTAAATTTGTATCCAAAAATACAAGCCACAGACTATCGTGGATCAATGGCGTTTACCCTTCTAAGAAGATTTGCGCATTTTGTTTTAAGACACAAGAAAACTACACAAACAAAGATCAAATCCGAAATCCAAAGTTACTAAAATAATTATATTATTAACCTCAGCATAGCAGTCTATTCAACTGCATAAGTAAGATAATATTTGAAAACACTATCATTCAGAAAAGGATCTTAAAGTTTAAAATCAATTTACATAACTAAACTCTTTACAGCCACTTATTGTTGATATAAAATTTAATTTGTATTGTTCAAAGATTGTGATTTTTTTTAAAGTTCTCACTCTTGATCTCACACTGATACAGTGTTTATCGGGGAAAATTATTATTATAAGTGTGTAAATAAAGACCTTGATGTTGAAGATTTACCGTTCATAAACCGTAATTAATACAGCAATAACAAATTATATAAAGCAAATTTAGGTATTGAATTCTTTATTTAGTTACAGTGGCTAAAGTAAAAAATGTAGGGATATTACGTTGGCAAAATAGATCGCTTTGATCTGTGACTTATTATAAAACGTCTATAAATAAACTTCTAAAAGAATTCAATAAACACTGGCATGTGAATATTGTCGGACTGTTGTATCATTGAAAATTGAATGTTGTGGTGTTCTATTTTACTGATTAGTGGCAGAAGAGGAAACGAGGTGCGGGGAACAGCCAGTCTGTGTCGCTGACCTCGCGGCCCCGACCGACTCTACACTCGCATTCTCAACGACTACTATTTTACCGATCGTCTACAATCTACATTATATACTTTTATTACACTCCGTAATATAATTATTTTCTTGTTAAAATTCTCCTAGGGTGATTAAACACTTAATTATTGCGGTTACCTGAATTGTTTGGCATGATTCGCTTTCGGAATCTACATGTGAGAAAAGTTTATTATCGTTATTATACCAATAATAGTATACTGAGTAGTGAATTACAAAGACTTATAATTTATACATCATTTAAGTATAAACATGGCTGATGTCTACGCATTTTTGCATTGTGTTTCTGTCTCGCTCTTCAATCTATTAATACATTGACGACTAATGTCATGCAACAATACAGAGTTTACACACAGAGAAATAGCGGCGAGTGGGAGGAGTTAATAATGAGAGGTCGATGATAGAAAATAAATAAAAAAATTTAAATAACACGATCGAACTCACCATTTTGAATTCAGGAGCACGATGAGTTTCTAATATTATCTCTCTTGATGTAACCTGGAAAACAGGCAACAAATGCAATGTTCGACCTACTTTCTAATATTCTTTTTGTACAAGGATCAGGTAAATTGAACAGTCGCAAATTTATTGTTCCCACTGTTATTTTGTGATTTCTCAAAGTAGAAAACACAATTTTTACGATACAAACTTTTGTAGTAGCCAAATACCCATCGAATTAAGTTACGGCATAAAATATGTACCAACTCAATAACTTTCACTTTTCTATTTTGTAATTTGTACCATATAATCATAGGGAATACATATAAACATATTTTAGTAATATTCTCTAGAAATCAATTAAAACTGTACCTTTGAATATAGGCAGCTATCAGTCTGGTATCAATGTTTTTAATAGGAAAACAACACTACCCAAACATAAAACGAGTTCAACTAAAACGGGTTCACCTTTTGAGACCACTATACTAACTTGAATTCTTTCCGGTGAATAACAAAAAGAGAACGTGATCAATAATACTGTCTATTTGAATAACAAATAATATAGCAAAGCAACGAACAAAACCGATGACCAGACATGGCGAAGTGACGCGTCAACAGGGCAAGATAAGGACGAAGATCGCGAGCGTAGTGCGGACGAACCGGCATGATGCTATTACTTGTTTCATATCTACAGCGATTTACTTGTTTAGTCAACTTTACTGTACTATACGTGTATGTATATAGTCACTGATACATGGCGGTAATGTAATATGGACGTGTCGCCGCTCCGACGGACGCGGTGAGGAGGAGGAGGCAGGGCAGGTGCGCCTACTGGAATTATCAAAGATCACGTGATCGATGCGTTGTATGCCACAATCAATGTTTAACTATCAGCACGTTACACAGCTCAACGATGTTTTACCACATACCAAAGTTTTAGAATACTTATCATTTTGTTTTAAAACTTGGTTTTATCTGTATCGGTTAAATTTTTATTATATTGCATACAACAGTATATTGAAATTGAAATGTAATAAATACTTCAAATAATGATTATGTAATTTAAAATATACATGAGGAAGAGGAGCGGAGGAAATGTTATCAAAATTTTCATACAGTAGGTTTAAATCTGACTTTGTTGGCAAGACAAAGGATGAAGGCAAATCCTTAAGAAAAAAAATGTATGATTATATGACAAAAATGCTATAAAAACAATACAATGAAAACAGTGTTCAAGATATATAATTACTTCGACTGTGTGTAATGTAAATAATCGTTCTATAAGTGGTAGAAATCCATAGGCGATAACCTACAGTTATGACAATCCAAAAGATTACAACTTCATTATTGTGGTTTAATGCGAATATATTTTCTACAGAAGAAAGTGACAGACACAGACGAAATTATCAAAAATCACCAATTTAATTTGATTTTAAATAAGTTCTATCGACATTAGTTCATTACGGACTTGACTGTAATGAAAACACTTTGAAGAAAAAGCTGAAAAAAATCAACAAAATCAATCAAAATTATGTATAAAGAGGATGTGACTGAACAAATTAGCATTGCAATTGCTATGCACTGTTCAGAGATAGGCGTACAATGAAGGCATATTGATACTAATTTAATAATATTCAACCAAAAATTATCATTTTTTGGTGTAATGGCCGGTCTCAAGAAGTTATGCCCCAAATCTGACGAAAAATATTTTAGTTCACTGACTCTAGATTATTTCCAACTAAGTTATTAACCCTTAACTATACCTACAGAAGACAAGAAATAATAAATATTAATTAACCAAGGAAAATGGACCTTATCGTAGTCGTAGACCATGGTAATAGTGGTGACGACGTTGAACATAGTAATAATTTTTAAGGTAATCAGAAATCGGTAATCAGAATTTACTTACTTTGGCTCCTAAGAAGCGTGCTTCCAGAAGTTCCTGCTTGCGAGGATCCAGCGCCGCCTGGAAGTGCTCCATCTTGACGCCAGCACCTAACAACAAATAAAATCTATTTAAATGTGAACATTACATGTTCTATTTATTTTTAGAAAATTAACCACCGACTCCTATTTGTATCGCCTACAGGCTACATTGCATACTAAGACTAGCATTCATATACAGCACTCAAATTACCCTACGGACGCGATTGAAAAAAATGGCACTAATTGAAGGAGTCTCTCAAATTATTATTATTATCATGCCCTATTTCATAATAAATAAGATAAAAACGAAACATATTTTACACAAAAAAAAACCTGAACAGTATAGTCTGCGTCACAAAGAGGGAATGGGTTTTATAAATATGTAATATTTTTATTACAAAAATGAAAACGACCGACTTCCATTTCTCGAGCATAGCACAAAAACTACCAGTCAGATCTTTACCACATTTATATGAGATAATGTTCCAAATGTCTGGTTTCTAATAAAAAAAAATCATCGAAATCGGTTCATATAAAAAAGAAATACACGCAAAAACGCATAGCATATCGTGAAATTTTGTCCGTTAAAAATACACATTTTTAAACAAAGATCCAAAAATACTTGTTCGATCCTTCAAAGAAAAACAGTGGGACCTAAGCTCAGCCATCACCTTTCATCTGACACCAGAATCATTCAAATCGGTCCACCCAAACTAAAGTTATCGAGGAACAAACATAAAAAAACAGACGAATTGAGTACCTCCTCCTTTTTGGAAGTCGGTCAAAAAAGAAGTAGGTATAGCAGGTACTATCTAGTATAACAGCTATCTGCTAGTGAAAGTCTCTTGAAGATTACTTCAGTCGTTTCAGAGGTAACCCGAAATTAACTGACAGACAGACAAAATTGTTAATAGATGGCGTTAATTGTATTTCGGTATAGTACTACTGTTCAAGCGTGGTGGACTATGCCTAATCCCTTTTCTGAGGAGATCTGAACCCAGCAGTGGGATGTTACAGTACAATACTACTGTTCTATGACACGATCATAAGATGACTGAGCTCCAGTTTGTATATTTGAAGTCCTGCAATTTTCCTAGTCCTTCCTGCCAGGGCATAAAGAAGGCGTGTCATGCATGGTAATGAATTATGAAATAGGTTTAATCCATACCGTTATAATAATTTCGTTTAGAAAATGTTGAATTGACACCAGGATCATTCAAATCGGTCCTCCCAAACTAAAGTTATGGAGGAATAAACTTACAAAAAAAAACATACAGACGAATTGAGTACCTCCTCCTTTTTGGAAGTCGGTCAAATATTATCAATCTCAACATTCAAATTTCATGTAGTAAAACAAACACAGTTGGTTACTCCTAGAAGTGAAGATTTGCGAGTTTAAGTATTGATCGGCGCTATGTTTCGTAATAATACCGAGTACCGATTTCTGTCTGCCCCTTCATTGTGGTTTCAAACCTTTTTCTTGTTCTGAAGTTTATAAAGATTTCATATAGATCATGTTAAACTATAATTACTAATCAATCAGTTCATATTTTGATAATTGTAGAATTAATATATCAATAATTATTATTTATGGCCACCAGATCATAAATGTGGCTGATGCTCATTTATAAAAAAGGCTATACATAGTTTTACGTGAAGTCATTAAAATTATAACTTGTAACTTTATTAATCATAAATTCTGAGTGCACTTTAATGAGTTGTTATGTTAAGTGTACAGCTTGTACAATTAATTTTCGCAGTAAAGGTTGGTCGTGTATCAAAGAGTAATAAGATAAATTTTATATCTTAATTAAATAATTTTATCATTTTTAAATTCGTTATGATAACTGAAACGAATTATAATGGCCTATATTTATCATATTAGTTTTTCGGCACTTTTTCTGGCATGGTTCTTGGTGCCAAACAGTGTAACAGGCGCTATTGTAGCCGACCACAATATTCCACAGGCTGCGGTAACCACTTACACTCCCGTCAGGTGAGGAGCCACCCCTCGACTGTCTTGATTGTAATAAAAAGGAGATTAAAATAGAAGAATGACAGATTGCGTGACTAACGAAAATCGGAAAACGAAACCTTAAATAGACGAATCGTAAACAGTATAAGGCAGAGTAAGAACACTATCAATTGTTTTGATTTGGTGATAATCCAGGTTAACAAGAACATTTATAAAAGTTCTTGCTTCTTCTAAATTTTGAATACAAATAGTCAAATCAAGGATGTCTATGTCTAAATCATGATATTATATTATTTTAATGTCGCATTCGCAAATGTCCAAAAATTGACTTTCACAACATCTCGATTACCTACTATGGTACTCAATATCGCAAATCAATGATTACCAAGAGATACGATTTTTTATTGCTTTATAATATGTACTTGTAGTATTAAGAAGGTTTTACGATGACATTTTTATTTGATGTGAGTTTTCTTCATTACTTTATACCTACATGATTATTTAGAAAAACGAAATTCTAGTTACTGCCGACTAATTTAAATTATGTATAGAAAAATTGATCCGAATGAACGAGTATATAGGTAAAAGGAGGCGTGGGTGGCGGAGAGCGGGGTTTTGGCGCAGTATCTAGAGCAGACAGTAGAGTTGCGAGAAGTTAGGTACATTTATTTATACAGATACGTATGTATGTTCAATGTACATATCGATCGCCTCCCCGGGCCACTCGCCACTATGATCTCACCTCCATCCTAGCGACTCCCTTTCCCCCTTTACGCCTCATTCCTTGCCGCAACACCCTTGAGGTTTAACCAATGTCGTTGCTAAGTGAAACACGTGACTATGAGAATGATGAATGAAAAGAAATGAACAATATTCAAATCTCCGTGATTTATTATCACACAAATATAGTTTTGTAAATTGTGATATTATCCCAATTGACGAGAAGCAGTCGAACTAATTCAATAAATAGCTAAATAATAATAGAGGGCAGAAAGTAAACGCTTTTGAATACTTTTGACTTTTTCTTTACTCTGTCTAACTGGACTACACTACCAATTTTTCAATTTCTTAGGGTTTTAATTTTTGTATTACATATCTTAGTACGAATAGCAACAAACAATTAGCATGTATGTTGCAGATAATGTACAATTATAATATTATTACGTAAGTTTACTTGAAACTCTTGATATCAATTGTTTTAATTAAAGTGTGTATGTCTTTTTTTTCATACATTTTCGATGTTGTGAACAGTTTGTATATCTGATGAAGTAGTGTAGAAAAGCGAGTCACTGTAAATAAATTTGTGAGTACGCGTTCGTTGATGCTATGGTCATGATTGTTTCACCACAAATAGGTAATACGTGTCGAATGGTAGCAGACGTCGCAGACGGCAACAGAATCTGAACAGACGGCTTTCGACCGTCATAGCAGGCGGACACCTACCCTTGCATCGAGAATTGCGGCGGCCGCGTTCGCTTGGTCGATCGCTCATCGCGAACGACTCTTTGAAATGCATTTTCCAAAACAATTATGTACTCCATCCACATTCACCATGTGTTATCAGAACTCAATTACGAATATCCACTATCACTATCACCTCACAAATATAACTTAAAATGTCAAGTTACTCCGTAAATCGTTTGGTCACACGTTTCGTACACGTCACTCTGTTCGAAAGTATCATTTTCAATTTAGAGAATAATATTTACGAATGTCGAGATAAGAGTGTTCCGTAGGCTCGAACTAATGCGACAGTGTGGCTCGGTTGCGGAGAGGCGCGCGTTGCGAACGGCCGTCGCCGCCGCCTCCGCCACGGGACCGGACCTCGCGTCTCGGGGGCGAGGATGCGGGAATCGGCTTCGGCGCAATACCCGTCACGAAAATAATAGGAACACCGAGTGCACCTCAGAGGCGCGACGCGTCGCGGTCGGTGTGAGCGAGACGCGGATAAACACCAGACTGTTTACTTACGGTGTTCAAGCGCGGGGCTGACAGCGGGACGAGGGGCGGTTGCCTGCAATCCGCACGCTGCAATTACTGCTTTAAATAATTATTCAATTTCATCTCATTTAAACCAATTACTGATAAATACGCAAAACTACACACAGGTATAATCTGTTTTCCAACACGATAACTGAAGAACCGAAGAGAACTTATTACAAAGATACGCAAAAAATGCCATGAGAGTATAGTTTTATAATATTTCTCGCCTACGATAAACGATATCATAATGGAAAGCCTCATGACCTTCGTGACATATTGGTAATATTCAATGAGGATTAAACCTTATAAAGTAAACCAGTAGTAGTGGCCGTCCAAAAGTCATACTTTTTTATTTATAAAATGAAAACAAGTCACTAATCTGGTTTCAAGAATTTATGCATAATATAATACAAACAGCATCTCACCGCGGAGATGCTGTTTCGCGTCATCCCCTCGTTCTTCCAGTTCTGGTCACGTGATCTGACGATTAGCCGTTGAGTGCGCCACCGAGACCAAAATAGACCAACTGTATTATGTACCAATTCTACTGTGGAAGCTATAGGATTTGGATTACAATATTGATTCTAGTGGTATTTGAATAAATCATACATCTTGCTCAGATTCCCAATTGTTATGAACCAATCTATGTTCTTTCGGTGAAGCAAAGATATTTCAGAAAATACTGACTTTCAATGAAATTATGTAAAATTATCAAGCTTAGTTTCAAACTAGGTTTTTTTCATTGATGTATATTTCACATGTATAATATGGTCATAAATCAATAATGAAAGTGTATTTTGTAAATTGGTAAAAATGTGTAACGGAAACATAACTGGTGTTCCTCGGTTCAATCAATAAATGAATGTCCATTAACTAGCACTGTAAATAAATAGCAGGGAGGATGGGTAGTGACTGGGGTGCAAGATCGTTTCTTTTGTTGTAGGTAGCTGGCGTACACAGCCTATAGTATGTATATATACAAAGGTTTGAACCGAGAGAAGTGACGCGTCCGGTCGATATCGTCCGCGAAAAATACCGCAGTCATGCTACGCCCTAACATCTTTTATATAATACGTAACCACTATCGTGATTTAGAATAACTCTTTAGATGTTCAATGTGGTGCCACGTAAACGCATTAAAAATTGATCAAGTAACTGCAATTTTTATAGTCATTTGAAAATTACAAACTATGAATTGGGTTGGGACTGAGTAGAGTTATAAGAATCTACGATACTCATAAATTCCAAATACAAATAATATCTCATATTATTAGCTTTAATTTCTATTATATTAGACCAAAAGAGACGATGACCATATAATGTATTACTGTTAGTTCAAATTTTTCAGATATTTTCGACAACGTATATCGAATGTTTCGATATCGCCTTCAACGAACATGAATGATAAAATCTAGCTTTTAAAATGGAAAAATTAACAAAGTAGATACAGAATAGTCGATTTAGAATACTTTCCAAGTTTTTAATTACCTATAATATATTGTGAATTATGAAATGATTGAATCTTTACAGTCAGTTTTGTTTTTGCCTTAAAATTCAAACGCGTTTGTCTTTAACCATAAACGTAAAAATATATTTGCTACACCTAATCATGAAATATTCCAAAAACTTGTCAATAACATCCATTACTCCGGTAAACATTCAATACCAGAGTATTGAATGTTTAATGAGGGAATAGATTAAAAGTGTGTCACTTTCTAATCTATCGTAGTTTCTTTTCGTGTTCTCTTCTGACTAGCCTTTGAAATGTCGTTGTTCGTGTATTCTATCGGCAGAGTTGGTGACTACTGGCAATGCTGTCGACGTACCACACACTATTTGCAACGGATGCAGCGAAATGAACAGTTCGTCGACCTCTAGCGAGCTGAGTTTCACTCATACATATCTATGTATATTATTATACAAACGCCCAGTTCACTGGCCCTATTATGTGCTACTTAACAATATATTGTAACTAATCAATTATAGTCAGAAATTCTGAAATAGTAATGCTTTAAAGGGTTGCCCAACAAAACACTAAAGCAGAACAATGCAATATGAATACTTACAAGCAGTTTTATATAAATACGAAAGTAGGTGTATTAATAATATCGGTTTTCACAACTGTACATGACATCATTTGTTACACATTGAACTACTAAATAAATGAAGTCATAATTAACTCTAGCAGTAACTTTCCTACTATAATTTATCGAACATAATGCATCTACTGTAAATTATTATTAGCATGCGTATTAAATAACTTTTACTGGAAAAAACATACTAATGTTAGTAGTGTCTAATAATAATATTTCTATCCCGTTAAGAGTTAATGATCAAAAAACTTCGTGTGAGAATTATTATTACCTACAATATGATTATTTCCACACCAAACTAAAGTATCATTGTATCTTATTAAATTACAGTAAGTATAAGTCATTTTTCACAACACCACTGGCTAAAAACGGTTAAGTAAAACATCGTGAGGAAATCTGCATATCGAAAAAGGGTTCTAAAAAAATCCTTTGAAGATATGTGAAGTCCCCAATCCGCACTGGTGGTGGACTATGCCTAATCCCTCTTTTGAGGAGACCTAAGCTCAACAGTGGGCAGTGATGGGTTATTACAGATTACAGCAATTACAGTAACAGTATTTAATAATTACAATTAATAATGAAATTTAAACCAAGAGTTAATACTTAAGAACAAAAGTTGATGATACTGTCCAGTGAAAAAATAAATTTTACTTCTGTATTCTTCTAAAGGAATGTAATACAAATTAATACGTTCGATATATTTATTTATTTATTTCAATCATAGACCATATTAAAAACAAAATTGCATTAAATTAAATTTATTATATTAACAATTATTATTAATTAAAGAGGGATGGTATTTCACGGTATTAAATATAGGTACCGATCATGATGCGCCATATTTTATTAAGTTTAAAAGTTGTCAAGGTCAACCCAAATGCGCATGTGCGACTTTTTAAGCAGGTGTTTGTTTCTAGTTTTTCCATATCGTTTTCTATTTTTATACACAATACTTTAAGTTTGTCATTTCCTTCATGTCGCTTAGAACAACCAACGCCCTAGAGATAATCATAAAACAAGTAAAAAAACAGAGAGAGTTGTTATTCGTCCTTGTCTCATGTACGCCAACACACGAGTATGTAACCTGTGTTGGTTCCAACATCGATCCACGTCTTATATACTTGCTTTTTACATATTTCTCGGCTCACTATGTGGGGATTCAACCGCGATGCGTCAACTGATGCAAGGCACTTGCACTTCCCTCCTGCCTCACCCCGCACACCCAACGCCCAGAATCTCAGCCCGACTACAGTTACAAATGTTATAACCTAACATCATTTGTTCTTAATAATCTACAATTTGTTTAATATTTGAGATTTAAAACGCATCTATTTTTTACTAAACTGGATGATCTTTACAAAAAATAATAGCGCCTCATAAGAAAACAATAATAATTTCATAAATTGAGATTTAAAGAGTTCATTAGTTATAGAATTCGACCATATACAAAAAGTAGGCGGCGGTAATCGTGATTTCGGATCAATGGTTACAATATTATAAGCCTACTAACAGATATTTTGTTCGAGTTTTGTAGGTCTAAGTAAATAAGGTATAAGGTGTATTTGAATGAAAATAATAAAGAAATATGATTTTGGCCTAATTTGAAACCCATTCAAATTGCATTTCTAAATAACTATTTCGTAGACATGATGATAAAATTATTAAAGTATTAAAAACAGTAGAGATAAGGAAACTTAAAACGATAAGAAAGATTTATTTGCAACATTTTAATACTGTGATTGAAGTGGGTACGATAGCATGTTAAATTTGTCGGACCAAACTGGAATGACCTCGAGTCCTTATTGATCTGGTGACGGGTCGGCTATGACGTCACTGTCACGTGACCTCCCCCTAGCAAACCAAGACTAGTCTTGAAAACAGATCGTAGAAACTTTACGAATCGTAATAATTTAATAACTTAAAAATGTTGAACTAGAATAAATTTTAACTTTTCACACTACAGAAAAATAAGGGTGCAAATAGGTAAACTACGGACAAAAATCTAATGACAACTCACCCAGGTGCAACACCTTTTCCGTCATGCCTACGAGCTATGGGTCTAATAATTCCTTCGATGATACCTGTCGAAGAGGAAAATTGATTAGGTACCGTTTCATCAAAAGAACCAAAGTATAGTATTACCTGTTGTAACTATCAACTAAATCAGGTTAAGTGAAATGAATGAACAAAAGCGTAAAATAATAATCTGCAATGGTCGTTTGATGAAATTGCACATGTACCTACGAATCAAACTGAACTGAATTTCTATATTGCACATCCAAAGAGTGAAATTATTGAAGTTTAATCATGCTATCATCGTTGGGTAGTAACTAAAGTAATTTTGAACATCGCACCTGGGTTAGCAACATTTTGCTTCTCTGTCTGACTAATCGGCAAGCGGAGGCTCAGAATGGGAGCACAAACGATCAAATGGCACGTACATTCCCGTCTTTAGAAAATAACGGAACGACTCAGGTATAAAACGTGAATAAACCGGGTGCACACAAGCGACGGAAGATTCACTCATTAGTATTATAGCAACAATTCGAACGAAGGTCATTCTTTAAACATAAAATAACTCGTATCGCTTGACGTAACTTGTTAGCATAACAAGACACACACATACTTGTCACTTGATAGAAAAATACTGATCGCCTTTTTTCCACAGATGGGCAAAATGACGTTTTACAACTAGATGAAGTTTCACAATCTTCTTAGAGATGGTATTCTGTATTCGACTTACGAGAAGTGTTACAGGTTGTTACATTATTGTGTACCTACGGCTTGTCATTTTAATTTTACACACCGTTTTTCAAATCTACACAAATTGTAGAGAAAAGACGCTAAAAAAATATTCGAAAATTCAACAATTTACACTGTAAAAGATTTTAATATCATAATAGTGCACAGACATTGAAATCCCCATGATCAAAGTGTCAAAAAGTTACAATTATTTTAGTTATATACCACCATATAGCACCATTCGAAAAAAAAAACGCAAGTTGAATTATGGTATTTTTATTGCTCTCTAAATATATGCTCGCAAAGTTTAACTTAATTTTTCCAGAATGGAATATCCAAAAAAAAAATTTTACTAATGTATTTTTCTTTATCCCGCCCCTTTGTTTCGGATTTTGATCATATACATAATATTATTATGGAGAATAGAACGGATAGGCTAGATGCCTTAGAGACTAGAGTACCGAATAATGGCAAACGCCAGAGTCGTAATTGATGATATCCAAGCAACAACCACCAACGGAAAATGTGATACTGATTTTGATATAATAACTTCGATAGAACCAAACCCTGTCAAGTTTCCATGAAGACAGATCCTGGTGTTGCTTGAAAAACGTAACCAACACACTAGTGTAAGTTAATCAACTCAAGCTACTTGTTCTTATAAACACCACTCCTGTGGACATCGGAGGTCAATTTGGCGACCACACGCTGCATGACGCTGATTTCAGGCATAAACCAGTTAAGAAGTCAGAAGATACTTTTTCAGCTTTTCCGTCAAATTGTATTGGGACACTGACCTTAATCTTTGAGGCCTACACTGCGCGTGGATTGTTAAAGTTTTTTCATCCCTTATTTTGAATGATATTTTAAGTACTTTTAAATAAAACATGTAAAGATGTTCAGAAGATTTGATATGTTTGTGCAAAAAAATAGAATTGAACTAGAAGTTCTCCTAAGTGACGAATACGTTTCAAGATAGATTCTTCGCATGAGAGAATACCTACGTGCTTTGGTTCCATGTTATGCGTTAACTACGTGTTAACAAATCGCGTGTAGGTACCGTTGACCAATACACTAAATGTGTAAACGATTTATTATATTCTTAACAACAACATAGCTATGAATATAAGTTTCTTGTGGACTGTTATTCCTAAAAATAGTTGTTGAACTCCATAGATTCTAAATTTATACTTTACGTGTACGACTGAAAAAAATTTAGGGTTATATTTACACTCGGTAAATTAACCAAAAGCTAACCAACAGGCAAACAATAGGCATAACGACAGTATCAAAGATTCGAAGATTCAAAGATCTTGTAGGAAACTACATATTAAAAGAGTTTAAAACACTAATTGATGATTTGATTTTACTTAAAAACTTGAGATTGGTATGATTTTTAATAAATTAAAAAATTAAAATATCACAATCGGCCATTTTGGCTGAAACGCCAACAACGTCGGATGATGTCACTAATAGGTAAACAATATGAAATTGACGTTCTCTATTGGTTGCGCCATGACACTTTTGCGTTGGTTTACCTAAGCGTGACATTAAACGCGACGCCATGACACTATGGGCTGTTTTCGCGCACTATTTGAAATTAAAATCAAAAAATGGCTTGATACCTAGTTAAACCTTAGCATTATTTTAATGATGGCACGAGTTACGAACGAGGTACGCATTCAAAACTTACCAACATGAGAAGTCTGGTAACCTACAGAAACTTTCAGTTCACAAAATGAAAAAAAATCTTACCTTAAGTTTTTTGTCGCTTAGCAATTGATATTTCATGGTTCTATTCTTTGTAGAAATTTATTATTGCATAAATTATTGTATTAATCCCCTAGATACCTTTTATCTTTAAGCAATAGACTTCTTTTTACAATTCCAGAATTTGTGTGGTTACTTTTTTAAGTTTTTAGGTTTCAAGAGTTTCATTGCCAATAGCAATATTTCCAATGATTTGTTTGAGACTGTTTATCTTTTTATATTTGATTAATACTTTTGAATTTTAAACATGTTTATCACCATGGTGTGTCATGATGAATGTGTTAATTCGCAAAAAGACTTTGTGTGGAGATTTACTTCTCATAACTATATTATGAAGATGGAGAGAGGAAACTTGAAAGTTCCTGGCAATATCAATCTAACGGATAACCATAAAGTAAGGCAACTGTGATAAACTGAGTACAATGTTGGCATGGTCATGTTTCAAAGTGAATGTGGAATTTGAAAATAAATGAATGAAAGAACATATGAAAATTTGCAGAGTGAAAAAATATTATGCCATATTAAGAAAAATAAAAAAAATATTATGCTGACATCACTTGATTGGGATAAGGATGAGCTAAGAAAGAACTATTTTGTGTTTATGGAGAGGAGTCTCATAAAGGTTACACATAATTTAATGTTATGGTGAGTGAGACAGTTTATGCTGGTACAATGCATTGCAATTAATTGAAAAAAAAGTCCCTTCTCATGGGTCTCCCAACTACAGATTTTAATATGGGACCCTATGATGATCACCTTCTTCTTCTTTAGCTCCCATTCAAATAGAATGTGAATCATAAAATTTGTTTAACTAAAAAAAAAATATGATCCTTAGAACTGCAGTAAGTAATGATGGGGTTTTAGGACTTCAGAATTTGGAAATCCCTGATAGGAACAAACATACAATAGTAGGTTGTTTCCCGATGACCAATATGTTTATAATATTAATCTTAAGATGTATAATTTAATAATTTTGATACTAATTCCATAATAGTTTTAAATTATCAATGTGGCAGTACTCTAAAACGAAGAAAACAATTTTCTGATACATTCAGCCCTAAACAAATTACTATGACCTTCTAGTTCCTACCTGTAAGTAACATGATAATTTTAAATAATATTATGTTGTTAGTAATTAGTTTAGTACTAAGTAATTTCTATCAAAGTTTAAGTATTTAAAAACAACGGTACATATGATGACCAACACATTCAGTCAGATAAACATATCCTGAAATCATGTAAGTTGGGTTATTTTACATCTAAACAAAGTAAAGATATTTTCGTACGTGAAGTCTCCAACAAGTATAGTATAAGCGTGGTGGAGTATGGGTTGAGGCAGTGAGCAGTGATGGGTTTATACAGTTAATTACAGTACAATGTTAATAGTAGTTACGAGTACGAAACCTCAGATAAATGAAACGGTACAACATAGTACTGGTAGTTATTTACAAACCAAAATGGTTTTCATATTATTTTAGGTTAAAAAAATGTAAGAAAGTGTGTGAGCCATATAATAAGCTATTCGATAGGGATATAGTTGAAATAAAGAAAAATAAATATTATGCACTTTTCTAACCTCAGACATTAACTTGCAGAAACTGGTCATGGTACACTCAAAAGACGAATAAATATTGTTTTTAATAACAATCCCATTTGCAGTTATGTCCACAAAGAAATTATCACTTCACTTGAATAATTGTATCACAATTTTTTTTAGTTTTTCAGCACCAAAGTACGAAAATGGCGACGAAACAAATACCATTGACAGTTTTTTCTATTTCCCACAATTATTCTATTGCTAGTCTAAAACAATTATAGGTCTTTAAAAAAGAGTTATGTCACAAAATCACATTGAATAAAATACTGAATATTGAATTTAAATTAACGCGAACTCGTCAACAAAATATAAACATACAAAGTATAAAAAAATACTTGCGACTTTTTGCCAAAAAAATAACACTTCACTTATCAACAGGAACACACTATTCAAATTTTTATAACTGAAAAAAAATTATCAGCTAATTTATAGATATTATTAGAAGATATTTGTAGATTATCAAATATTACTTTGGCCAACCTAATATAGGGTGCCTAACCCAGATCCTCGACCAATGGTGCGATTTTCATTTTCAAACTAGTTTTTCTTTATTAATTACGAGCATCAATTACATGATTATTATATTCGTAGGATTGGTGTTTAATTAAGTATCTAATCCATACTAATATTATAAAGCTGCAGTGGTCGTCACTGGTCGTTTGTTTGTTTGAACGCATTAACCTCAGGAACCGTTGGACCGATTTCAAAAATTTAAAATTCTTTCACTGTTGAAATGTCCATTTATCCAGGAAATCTATTTTTTTTTAATTAGGGATCTGTATGAAAATATCGAATTTGTAACACAAGGTGTAAAATCGAAAACCCATTTATGCGTACGCTACAAAAACTATTGACAATAGAACAATATGATGTACTACGGGTTTTAAGGTCTAAGTTAGGTCTAAAAAATAGCCCACGAGAGCACATATCTAACTATCATAGTTTAGTATCATATCGCGATTATATATATTTTATAGAAATATAAAATTCTCGTGTCACAGTTTTCGTTGCCATACTCTTCCGAAACGGCTTGACCGACTTTGATGAAATTTTTTGTGCTTATCCGGTATCTATGAGAATCGGCCAACATCTATTTTTCATCCCCCTAAATGTTTTTTTTTTGTTTGACGCAGACGAAGTTGCACGGGGCGGAAGTATTTTATAGAAATTTACGCTTGTTAATTAATAAAATTTTAAGCTTGTTCACATAAAGCATCATTGTGGAAATTAATAAATTACAATTTATTGCTAAACAAACTTGATCACAATATTACTGTGCTGAAATATCAAAATCAAATCAATATCTTTAACATCGAAAAATATAGGTAAATTAAACAAAAGTAACATTAAAGAAAGTATTTTATAATAATAGTCATTTAAAATAAGTTAATAATTGAATATAAATTTGGATAATGTAGAAAATAAATCAATAAATTTGGATTTAATGTAGTGTACACTCTGATGAAAGTTAAAGCAGTTGTCAAAATGATAAAATATTATACAAAATCAAAGACTAAACAATTAGAATAGATTCAGTGGACTCATAAGTTATATAATAAAATAAGTCCTCTTTAACTCCATTCACTGTTTTTTCAAGCTTAACATTACATAGCTTTATGACACTATTGTAGATGTAGCATTCAACATAAATAGTGAAGTAATGCTCTGTGAAGTATTTAAATTTATTACAAATTTTATTTTATTAATTTTTTGAATAAATAAATTTTAAATACAAAATTTAATAAAGAATATCTAAAACATTTTAAACTTTTTAGGTATATTATAAATTTTAAATCTAAGTGGGTCTCCCAGAATTGGACGACCCTCTCAATTTTTTTTTTTGCCTTGTAGGCAGACGAGCCATCAAATGGGTCAACCACCCTTCTATTTATTTATTCACATCGGAATTAAGTTGAGTGAGTGGTCATTAATTAGCCTACGCTCCTAATACTATTTATTTTTGAAATTGCATTCTCCAATGTTCCTATTGAAAATACAATTTTAAATAGAAACATTTTGCTTTTTCACGTAAATTGAATAGTGTGTCGCTCTAAAAAGGCCATAGACACTCAGTGAGTCTGTCAATTTCTGAAATTCCGAGATTACCGGTCTCTGAAAAAAGGTATGGGACTTGATCAAAAAAAAAATCGTTTCATGATTAGAATCGATATTATTTTGTTGTGTTTGATTTTCGTTGTAAAACAAATTAAAATACAATTCGAAAATGTTACTTAACGATGTTAAAAACATTTAGATTCAGAAATCTGAAAAGTTTTAAAATAATCCCTAACGATCGGGTTATAGAAAAATAAACAGGCCGTATGCGAGGCTAGGTTTGGTTAGATTTAGCAAATCAAAGCAGCATCAGCAGTTTTTGAGACAAAATGCGTTAGAAGAGAAAATACAGAACTCGGAAGAGAGAAATAATACTGAATATTGTGAAAATACTTTGCCATGATCCACATTGTAGAATGTAATAATTACGCATACGCATTTTATGGCAAAATAATTCAAAAATAGAGATAACTACTGTAATGGTCAATGACATGAATAGTGCATGTTAATAACTTGATGGAGCATGCTGCATGAACTCAAAATATTTCCATGTTAATTAATTATCGAATCAAAGCACCTAGATCATTTCGATTATTTTCTCAAGCACGTAACTACAACTTTAGAAAACTGTCAGTGTCAAGTGATCAACTTGTAAGTGAATTGTCATTTGTCAAAATTGTCTGTGATTAATTTTTTGTGACCTGTCTACTGCTGAACTAGCTGAACCTGCTGAAGTCGAAAATTTTCTATTGAATGTCGTGGATGATAAATTTACTATGAAATCAATGTGATGTGTAATCATGATCAGTTGTCCATTACTTTGGATTAAATAAGTGTTTAATTTAAGCGCATCAGTAATAATGTCTGTAGTCAGTGAACCTGTGTTAAATATAATTGTTGTTGGTTTTCATCACAAAAAGGGATGTCAGGTAAACAAAAACGGCATATTTTGATTAATTACGCACTCAATAGATGATATCTTAATGATATAGTGTAACAACATTCGAATGATAGTGAATCACTACTACAACACGTCATTGGAATTATTTTTTGTTATTAATTAGGATAATAGCTTTTCGTCCAGGGCCATAATATATCTTTCGAAAAATTATGCATTGGATATATTTATAGGTGGAGCACTGTTATCCCGAGTTGATACCGGGACACCCAACTGAGTTACCTCCTGCTTGGCGACATCTGCCCGCTCTCGCTCTGCCTGATGGATCACATAACTATCATTCTGATACAATATTTTTCAATTTGCCTGGACTAACAGAACCTGCACACACTGTTTATGGAGTATCCTGTTTTAGACAAATACCTTTAGAGGTTTGTTAACTATTTTAAAATTACAAATCTTTTAATATGAAGTATAGCTTTTAATGATAGTAGTTGATCCGCGCAACTTCGTCTGCGTTACAAAGGGGTTAAAACAGCACTTGCAATGCCGTCGCGTTGTTATTTGCCCAAAGTGCACCCACATATTCATTGCGTTTTATACATGTGATAACTTCTAAACGAAAAGTCCGATTGGAATATAAACAAAAAGTAATTTACTTCTACATGAATACTCTTGATAATATAATACTTAATTTGCATAAGAGTTAATATAACGATACTAATTTAACGTTAAATTCAATCTCGGGACGAAATAACATAAAAGCGGTTATTATCACTAAACTATGATAGATATATGCTGTCGCAGACTTGTTTGTTTGTCTTACTAAGACCTAAAAACCTGTAGTACATCATTTTGTTCTACTGTCAATAGTTTTTGCAGCGTATGCATAAATAGGTTTTTGATTTTTCACTTTGTGTTACATATTCGATATTTTCATAGGGATCCCTAATTTTTTTGAAAATAAAATATAGCCTATAACCTTCCTCGATAAATGGACTATCCAACACTGAAAGAACTTTGAAATCAGATAAGTAGTTCCTGAGATTAGTGCGGTCAAACAAACAAACAAACCCTCCAGCTTTATAATATTAGTATAGATTGTTTTTTTTTTAGCAAGTAACTCAAAAAACAGAAGACATGACCAGAAGTTCAGTACAAAAAAGTGTTTGTGTAATATGTCGAGCTCCATTGTTCGGCCGACTTGCAGTCAAAATGGAGTTGGTGGTAAGGGCATGGTTTCTTCAGGGTGACTTTTCACAAACTACATTATTAGAAGATGCATACAAACATTTAAATAGTTGTCCTGTGCAAACTGATCAAATTCTTGAAGGTGAGTCAGAAATCTTAGTTAAAAATATGTTGATAAGCTAAACTATGTATTTAGGAATACATTTAATCTTTACTTTTAGGTTTATCAGTACAACAATTGGTGGAAAATTGGCGACATAAAGCACTTTTATTATTTAAACTCCTTTTACTGAAGCGGAAAGTGTTACTGTATGGATCTCCTGCTGGTCCACTATCAAATGTGCTGCTTACACTTATCTCACTGCTTCCTAAATGTATAGAAAATGGTTTATCTAAATCTGCAAATGTTGTGTAAGTTGTTATAATCTAGTTATATTTTAAGTCAAAAATAATTTATTTATTTACTTAATTCAAGGAAAACCAACAGCTGCAATACACTAAACAATAGCCTGGTTATCAGTTTAAAAAAAGATTATTTCATACTCAAATTATTTTGTGCTGTGTTAAAACTTGACTGGTCCCATTGCATAGTAGCATTATTTACACTGTTATGTGTATCAAAGAATAAAATATACACATCATATTATACACATAATATATTGTATAGTTTGTAATAAATATTATATAATAATAAATATACATCATTGGAGGTATTTATGTGTTAATGAATATTATGTTTGGTTTACTTAATTACTTAATCAATTCCTGAATATAACTTATTCCTATTTATAATAATCTATAGTGATTTTTATTTACATATTTTGTTTCAGCTTATCACGGCCACTATCTCCAATACCTGTTTTAATAGATAATAAAATTGAAGACACAATAGAAACTAGCACTGAAATAATTCCTGAGGAGTCTCTTTTAAATGGTGCATGTCCTGTAGAAGAATTAACACATAAAGAGACCGGAAATATGATGGATGAAAAAGACAGAGTCAGTAGACAAAGTTTTGATGAAAATATCTTAACTGATGTTACAGATAGATCAGAATTTTCTACTAGAGAAAAGTGCCATAGTATTGGTGAAAAATACAAAACTCAAAAATCTGTGATAGAAGCACAACAAAGTCCAACAATGGCAAGAGATATGAGTGTTGATGGGTTGCATAGTTTAACCAGTCAGATTGATCAAGAAGAATGTGGTTTTCCATTACCCCTCTTTGAAGATGGCTATCTATGTTTACCATATTTATCATTACAATACTTAGATCTGTTATCAGATCCTGCTGTACAGGGTTTTGTTGTTGGTGCATCAAATGTGTTATTCAAACAGAAGAGGCAACTATTTGATGTGTTGGTGGAGTTAAATGAAATGAGGATAGAAACTGCAGATATGTTGCTTAGGAGACAGCTGGCACTAGGTACTGAGGATCTTAGGTTTGCTGATCATGTAGTGCGCCATGGAGCAAGTCAGGGCGATGCATGGATCAGGGATCAGTTTTCAAGTTACTTAATATACTTATTAAGAACATCTCTCCTACCAGGTATGCACTTAAGAACGTAATCCTTTAAATATACATTTTCAAACCTATCGTTTTTATGAAATTTCTAATAAAATTTTGCAGAGGGCAGTAGAGAAATAGATACATTCAATGCTCAATTTATGGCAGCTTTCAAGAGCACTCCAGCTTATGAACAATGGTTAAAATCTACAAATGATGGAAACATTGAAGCCTTTATGAACCTCATCCCTATGCATCCATTTTCTGGTCAACTGTCTGTAGCTGACATGAAACTTAAATTAGCACAGTAAGTATTTTTGTTTGGATACAGAATTCTACAAATATTATATATGTGAAGGGATGCTTAGATGTTTGAGGCTGTAACCACTCACTATCCATACAAAAGAGCTTGCTTGAGTTTTATTTGTCTGGCAGTAAAGAGAAAAGCATTTGGTCAAAGTCCACCTAGACTTTGGGTACAATAATATCAGCCAGCATAAATAATCACTAACAATAATTTAATAATAAACCTGGTAAACAATTAATTTCCATAATCTGTCTTGGACTAGAGTATAAAATGTATAAATAACTGAATAAAAAAAATGGACACATTAGGTTTTTTAAGGCTCATCAACATAATGTAGAATGGTAAAATTTCACCTATTTATTTCTAATTTGTTATTAAGAGTAGATGTTATTTATGTGCAGCACAATGTCCACGACTGAGGGTGGTCGCAAGGTGAGCGCCGCCGTGGCCAGCACGTCGCGCGCGGTGGGCGGCGCGCTGTCGCAGGCTCGCGGCGCTCTCTCCGGCTGGTGGAGCGCGCTCACAGCGCCGCCGCCGCCCGACGCCGCGCTCGCCCCGCACTCCCCGCACGCCGCGCACACCCCGCACAATGCTAACCCCGCGCACCCCGCCGAGGAAGCCACAGACGCTACTGACATTACTGTCGTCTGAAGCGATAACTGGATCTACTACTTTGGTACAGGTCAAACCTCTGATATTAGAAAGTTTTATACCAGAACTGTTACATCGAAAATGAGTTTATAAATGAACAGCAAAGTTAAGACTAAAAAGAAATCCTATCTGTCTGTCTATTGAACTGTCTGCATTGATAATATTGTCTGTTCTGTGCAGCTTCAGAAGTAGCTTTTTGTATGTTGTAGTATATTACGAAACATTTTTATAGTCATTTCGTAAAGGCGACGATTAAAATTGTGTACTTAATTATGCACTTGTTATTGCACAAAGTTTGTAAAAAGTTGTATGTGTGAGATCGCGATGTTATTGAATCTGATATTTATTTAAGGTGTATCTTAGTTTGTCTCGATCTCCAACAAGGCTGTATTATTATTAATTATATTAAAGTTTAACCATTATGATGTTTGAGTAGTTGTAGTAGAGACATTATCATTGTTTTGATTATAATTTTATTAAATCATATTATTGTATGTTATAATAACACTACTAGCAGATTTATTTCTGCTTCAATTGATGAATTTTACTTCCACAATGTTATAACATTTGTACAATTGTATTTGTTATATTTATATGTAAGAGAACAGAGCTAAGTATAAAAATTCATCTACCCAGTTGTTACATTATTGATTTTTTTTAAATAAATTGTAACATTTATTGCTAAGGATACAAGGCATAATTAATAAAATTTGCTCTCTAATGATTATAGTTCTTGTGATGATACTTGCCAATTTGTAACACTCATATTGCAAACTTTGTACCTTGTAGTTGTGGATATACAATAAAACGTAGAACATTTTAATGATTTTTATTATTTTGAATAATTTAATAGCTTTAAAAGCTTAGAAACTGAAATTGATATTATAATGGTATGGTCACATTAGCGGGCGAATATTGTTTGTTGTTGTAGTATTGGCGAGAGTATAGGTTAAATATTTTATTATAAATTTGCCCCTCATTGTCCTGGCATTGCAGAGACTCATGAGCGACGGTGACCGCTTACCATCAGGTAGGCGGTAGGCTCGTTTATCTATCTTGCAATAAAAAAATACTTTTCAGTAAAAACTTTGAATTTTTGTTTAAAATATCAACATTCGCATTCGCTAAAATAAATATTCGCATTCGCGAATGTCCAAAGATTGACATTCGCAATATCCCCAATTTGTATCATATTGTTGCGTGTAGCTTTTTGAATCATAACTATTTGATATGGACATTATTAAAAACAAATAAAATAAATAAAAAGTAAATTCAATAGTAGATTGTGGTAAACATGCACGTTTTATTAGCTTTAATATCACATCACTTGCAAACATTAAATGCAATATAAATTCATTTTAGCATGACGCATTTCAATTAAACGTAATATTAAAGATACTTATGTATCTTATAAGTACTGTTACTAAGTACACTGTCGTGATAATCAGAAGGATGTAATAAAATTATTAATATAACAGTTACATATGACATAATCATTAGGTATAGTAATTACATTTCATATAAATGTATTTGCATGTTTCATGAAAAGGGCATGGTTCGTATAAACTCATGTCAGGTCTCACAATGTTCAAATGTGGCAATGATATTACATAAAATCCAAGCCGCGGTACGTGCACGCGGGGCATCTGTATTACAGTTGCCATCTGATTAGAATTGATTGAGATTTAGTATTATCACATGCAATTTCAGACGACGGAATCTGGTTCATGGTCCCACGGCCACGGCGGGTCCGAGTCGAGCGCGTCCTGTCGCCACAGCGTGCCGTGCGATAACAGCCGCATATTGTACGGCTCCACCATGTTGGAGAGCGACGCGGCGCTGTCGGCGCGCTGCGGGACCCGCTCCCCCGCGCCGCGCCCCGCCCCGCACCCCGCGCGCTCGCCGGCCTTGCGCTCCGGCAGCAGGTCGAAGGGCGCATCGCTCGAGCGCGGCGATTCTAGATCTGTGACGTCAGAGCGCGGAGACTGTGGCCCCGCGCGCGCCTCCTCCGACACGAGAGGGGCGGACTCGTCGTCGCTGGTGACGTACTCGCGCGGAGGACTGCGGTCTCGCGATCCGTTTCTCGATATTATTTTGTCGCGCAGCCTTGTTAGTCGTTCGGCGGAACTGACCTTTCGCAGAATCTCGGCGGTCTTGCGCAAGCTCCGCAGTTTGATATCGAGAGGGTGTTCGGGCGGCGGTGCACGCGACGAGTCCTCGACGGAGCGCGAGCGGGCGGCGAGGCGAGGGTCGTCGGGAGCCTCGGCGTCGGTGTCGGCGAGGTCGGGGGCGACGAGCAGCGAGGCGGGGCGCGGCCGGTAGCGCGCGGCGGGCGCGGCTGGCGCGGCGGTGAAGGTGATGTGTCCGTCGTCGTCGTCCTCGTTCTCGATGTTGAAGGTGACGGCGGGCGCGTCCCGGCGGCGCACGCTGCCCGCCTTGCGCAGGGAGGGGTCGCGGCGCGCGGGCTCGTCCTCTGCAACAAAGGCGCCGGTGTACCGACCCGGACTCACCCGGTCTTACTGCTGCGGGATGACGAGACTAATGTCTTGGCTTCCCGCATTATAGTAGAGGAGCCCAAGCGGGGATTCCGGGATTTACTACAGCGCGGCAGATTAATATACAGGGGGTACCTTGTACCCGGTTAAGTACCTCCACAAAATATGAGGCCCATATCTAAGGCCGCCCGTGAAGGATACAGGATCAGATTAGTAAAAAAAAATTGACGATCAGAAATTCTCGAGCGCGTCAGATTAAGCTAGGGTGAGTTAATTACATCCTAAAAAGTGTATATTCCAATAATCTGACAATTTGAGAGTGACGTAAAAAAAGGAGACGGTAACAAAGTTGTAAAAAAAAAAAACTTCATCTCGACATTCTCTAGCGTAGCTAAAATTTTTTTTATTTTGAAGGAAATAATTCAAGAATAATAAAAAATATATAATCTGACGATTTCCGCAAGCCGAAATAACAAAAATCTTATATATATAAAAATGAATTGCTGTTCGTTAGTCTCGCTAAAACTCGAGAACGACTGAACCGATTTGGCTTATTTTAATCTTGAAATATTCGTAGAAGTCCAGGGAAGGTTTAAACGGTGAGAAAATTTCCTAATGTGACGCAGACGAAGTTGTGTGGGCCAGCTAGTTCGTCGATAAAGTTAAATGCGTGCAGCTGCGTGATGCCTACATTTCCATCTCCGCATTTCTATTCCTCTCTCACTCTTTCTCTATCTATGACTCTCACTCCGTCACCACTCTGGTTTCTGTTGCATTCGAAAGTTATTGCAGTTTGAAAATTCCAAAAATAGTGTTCTATGAAACTTCTATCAGACTTTCGAGCTGGGAGAGCTCAAATGCATAGAAATATTATTTCTTTGAACTCAGGAATGGAATTAGCGGGAAGTTGCAGGGATGGCTTTAAAGTGAACCGTTTTTCTAATTTTTTTTTTGTCAGATCAGGCGAATCCCTCTAGATAATCGTCAGATTATGAGACAGTACGTTTAGAACATAAAGATGAACCATATATATCTTAATCTGACGCGCTTGAGTATTTCAAAATGGCGATTTTTTTTTGCACATTATGAAAATGGCCGCGAGTTTGCGTCCCATCGAAATCGTCAGATTAGTGAATGAGAGCTTTTTTTTGGTGTACTTAACACTCCCTTAGAAAATCTGACGCGCTCGATATTTTTTTTTTTTTTTCATTTTCAACCTTTAATTACAACCACCCGCATCACGCAAACGATCAGATTAACATACGTACGTTATTAAAAATACGTAGGGCATTGATGCTATCAATATCTGACGCGCTCGAGGATGTCCATGCAACAGTTTTTTTTTACATATTTAAAAATCTATAGCCCCTTTCCCCACCGATGTAAAGGTATATGTCATATAACATTTTTTTCTTCTTATCATCTAAGCTTTGCATCCCAATAGGTCTCTTCAACGCTCGAGTAAATCCCCATTTAGCATCGTCGCCTCCTCTACTATTACAACCCTTTCTAAATTATATTATAGTTTTAGTTTTTAGAATAGGTAAATAACTGTTCACTTCTATGGTAAAAAGCATAATGTAAAGTTTCTAAGGTACTTTGTTAATATAAAGCTTAATGATTGTTGCAATGAAATAAAACATCGTATTAAATTTCAATTATTTATTAATCAAATAAATTAAGACATATTAGCGAATCTTTTATACGTGAAAGTTACCAACTAAAACGTACTGATTTTACAGTTTCATCAAAATTAATTCCTTAACAAAACACGCCTTTTATGAAATTAATTATTTAAAGTAAGTCTGTTGCACTTGGTATGAGAATACTGTTAATTTTGAGTAAATCATCGATCATACTGGCTAATATGAATTTTAAGTACTATCTTTAAGTCTTTTACGAATTATCACTGCCAACATCCATTTGCATTGATGGCACATCAATTAAAATACTTATCCTAGAAATAAGGAACATGCTTCTTTCTTGAAATTACCATATAACTTAAATTGTCTTTATAATTTATACACAACCAAAAGGAAAACAAATGGAATGTTACCGATTTTTTTTCTTATAAGATTTACTACTTTTGTATGGCTGTTTTTTCACTTGTGAAAACATAGTTAAATTATATTGAAATTATTTAGGATTATACAACTTTACTTTTTTTATCAATCTTTCTATATCTTGCGTACATTTTATGATAAAATTTAAATACTTATCAACACTATGCTTAAATAATATTTCAAATAAAATACTAAAAAAAATAATATTAATATAAATCGTCAAGGATTCAGGCGGAATCTTCTGATTACATTAATGTAATCTTTGAGAAAAAGAAAAAGCATTTTTCAAGGAGCACCAATTTTAAGTGTTAGTACCTATTTTACTGATATGATGATTTTGATTAAGCCTAATCCTATTTTACAATTTTAAGTACTACAAACAGAGGCTACACCGTTGTTTGACATGTTTTATAAGAAAAATATTGTGATTATAACAATTATTCACTCAAATGGCATATGCATTGCATATTTTTCTATTTGACTATTCGTCTTTTAAAATAAATATAAATAAAATTACGTTGTATATTTCCTTGATGAAATTACGACTTTTGTCACGCAGTATGAAAATGACCAATATAAGCGTTTGGCGTCATAACATTTTGACGAAATTGGTAAAGCTATATGCGAATGTACTGCGTAAAACATGCGTGCTTTGAAAGCAGACCTTCTGAAAACTCATCACAACCGTGCACTGATATATTTATGGTAATTTATACCTACCATTTCATATCCAATAATAAAAAAGGCGAATTCAAATCTTATTGAAGATAATGTTACAAAAAACTAGCAATCTCAGTTTGTTAACCACTGGTTTCGATCTTCAGTTGGCGGCTCTAAATGTTCATTACACTTCCGATTAGGCACGTGGTTCGCCTCAGTGCGGTTAGTGTAGTCTCGGCGCGGGTCGCGGGTGGCGGGTCGCGGGTGGCGGGTGGCGGGTGGCGGGTGCTAGAGGTAGTGGTCGACGTCGATGACGTGTTCGTGTGCGTGCGAGGTCTCACCTGAGTGCGTGTCGGCCGCCTCGTCGCCCGCCTCGTCGCCCGCCTCGTCGCCCGCCTCCTCGCTCAGCGTCTGCAGCGCGCCGCAGATCATCTGCTCCTCCAGCGTCACCTGGACAATATAACACGTTAACCACACACTCCTTTCAATTAATACACCGTGTATGAAGAGCACTCCCGAAAATAAACTGGTGGTAGTACTAGTATACCTGTGATGATAAGCCAGGAAATCGGTCATTCAAACGATTTTTTTTGCAAAAAAACTTAACATCCCATGTTACAAACCCAGCCTTCGTTTTCGAAAATGGCCTTTATACACCCTGTATAAAGGTAAAAATAAAGTTGGTAAGCCCGTTTATCTATTTTGCAATCAAAATAAAGTATGCGTACTGTACTCATATGCAAAGCAAAAATAGAATGTATTTAAAATAATAATAAACTCAATAGAAGACTACTACATTAAAAACGTAAACTATTCTGTCGAAGATCTATATTCACCTGATATTCCGCGTATGGCTGTAAAGTATAGCTTATGTGAAATTTTGTAATTTTTTATGTATTTGAATCTTTAGTAAAATAGATAATTATTTAGAACATATTTCAACTAGAAATTTAGAAGACATTTTTTTGAATTACTAATTCTGAAATAAGAATATAAATTTTATAGTAAACTCACTTGTTTTTCTACATTGGAAGGTCGACTTCGCTGGTGATCCGTTGTGATTCTCGGTTTACTGGAATCAGTCTCGATTTCTGGCGTTACTTCAGAATGTACTGAAATAAATAAATTTAATTTTAACATTTTTATAAATTACCAACAAGATGTATTAAATATAAGTAAAATACATACCAGTGACAGCAGGCATGGTTGTGGGCATGCTGGCTTCAAGTTCACGAAGATTCGTTATCAACAGTTTGAATAATTCCCAGTCACCGAATGGCAGTTTTAGCACCTGCAATACAAAAACAAATCACCATATTATTATTTTATAAATCTTTATCTGTTATTATAGTTTAATGCTGGACACTTGTAGTGTTGTGGTTTTATACCCTATCAACGGGTCCTACGTATACTGGTAAAACCAAAAATGCCGAAAACCCTTTTTCTGTATAATAAATAGTTTTAAAATGACAATCTTAATATTCTGAAAATTTAATTTAAATATTTTATTTATGTTATTTTCAGAAATAGCTTACTAAATTGGTATAAGTGCTAGTAAGTGTAGAACACTCAAATGGGTCTCCTGTAAAATTGCGCCACTGAGAACAAGCCTCTATCTTATTTGTTTTTTAGTTTTAGAATTATTGTGCCTTTTGTTTCAATTATACTGTTTAATGTTATGTTATGAATGTCCTCAATGTGTGTGCTGATTGTTTTTTCTTCCTTTCTTTCCATTAATGTGTTCCCTAACAAAGTATAAGTATAATACCGGTTGCAAGTCTTCAAGCCTGCAGACGGAGAGCGCCAGGCCGCAGACGCGGTTGTCGAGCAGCGCCGCGGCGGCCGCCTCGCCCCCCTCGCGCAGCCCCTCCCGCACCACGCCGCACACGCGCTCCACGCTCAACGTTGATAGACGGATGTTTGATACGTCACACTGCAAGTTTAAAGGAAAATCAACAAATACAGGTCGGATGGCTTGGGTTACGTTGAAAGCTCATGAGAAGATTTAAATTTACGGTTTCAATCAACTCAGTATTATTTATTAATTATTTAATAAAATTCTAATCTGAAACTTACATCTTTTTGTAATGAAAGTGATGTGATGAAGACTTGTGCAACTACATGGGGAAAAAATGTGAAGTAGAACTTACCAGTGCAGGGAAGGCCGTCCGCAGCATGTTGTACGGGTTGTGTTGTGTGGGCGCGGCGGGCGGGGCGGGGGGCGCGGCGGGGGGCGGGCCGGGCCACTCCATCCACATGGCGGGGGGAGGGGGCGCCGCTGACGACGTGCTCGCTGCAGTCGCGCGCTGGAACATTAACAACAATGAGAGAACGAGATAGACGGAGTTTATGGCCCAGGAAAACATAATTTATTTTAAAAAATAATTTACACACTAATTATTCTTTTTTTTTTTGACTCGAAAAATCTGCGAAAGGTGCAACATGGTTAAACACTTACATTTTTTCTTTGGAATAGTTTGGAATGCGGTTGTTTGGGAAGTGGAGTAGGTCCCCATCCAATGTTACCAGCTGCTCCAGCGCCCATCTCGTCTTCACCACTGAGTTGAGCGTGTTCTTCTGTATAACATTATATAACATATGATATATTACATTATATGTATATTATATGACAACACTGTACACTATAAAGTAGAATAAAATTGGATGAATTTTAAAGTAGATAGTTTAACTATAACAGTTTATAATTAGAATAGAATAGAATAATTATTCATCTATTTGTAGTTAGTACTCATCTTTGAAAAAATATTTTGTAATAGTAAATAGAACTTCACTAATTTTATTCTAGAAAATTGGACCAACATTGATCTGTAGAAAAGGAACTCTGACGCTAAATTAATTTTGTGTCATAAAGTATTAACTAACAGGACCCATTTGACTACAAATTTACCTTTAATTACTTTCTTGATATATGGATCCAGATTGATAGTGAAGGGTAGGAAGATCTTCAGATCGGCAGCGGTGAGTGTGGATCGGTGAAAACTCAGGAACACTTCTAATTTTCGCTCGTCACGATCTAACTCCATTAATGTGCCGGCTTCGCGAAGACCATTCATCAATGGTTTGACTCTGGATCAGATGATTAAGGATAAGTTCTATGTATAAGCTATTTTTTTTTAAACACCATAAATCGCAATAATAAAATAAAGGATACAATAAATAAAAGTTTTGAAAAATTATAAAACTTTTTTAAATACGACAGCATTTTTAAACACGCTGTACATATGATCTTTTCAAAGCATATAGCAGAAACTCACTTTTCATAGATATTTTTGAGCGAAGTGGTATCGTCGATGTGTTCCTCGTAAGTCTCGTGATGGTAGATGATCCACGATGTCCTGAACGGCCATTGTTCTGTGAGATTCACCCATGACGCCAATTGATACCAGTTGAATTCGATTTGGAATGCTTTCAAAAGACGACCTGAGAAAAAGAGATTTTTAATTAATGTTTTATGATCTTAATGTTTTGTTAGATAGAAACTCTTGTACATGTCATGCTTCAGTGAAATTTTATGCACTACTAGATGTATCATCGTCGGAACCGGTGAAGAAATTATGGTAATAACTTTCATTTTGATGAGATGGACCATTTATCTACTAGCTGCTGTCAGTAACGTCGTCTGCGTGAACTCTACAACCTGATTTTTCATTCGTTTTTGTAATAAAAGGTAGCCTATGTCCTTTTTCAAAGTTTAAATATTGTCTCTGGCAAATTTCATCAAAATCGGTTGAGAGGTTTAAGATAGAGTTACTTTCGCATTTCTGTTGACTTCGTGTGTGAGTAAGTACCGACCAGTGATATACAGCACGTTCATGAGTCGGGTCATGCTGCGCGGGTTGACGTCGCTGAAGTAGTCGTCGGTGAGCATGACGCGGCCGAGGTCGGCGACGGGCGCGGCGCGGTGCAGGCCCGACGCCACTGACGACGCCACGGACTCCGAGGGACGCAGGCGACGCGCGCGGATCGAACCCTCCTTGTCTCTGCTCTGTCCCTTGATGCGCTCCTGGCTCGACATCAGCTCCGATGTTGATGATAAACGACGCGCTGATACCTGCATCATATTTTATTATTGTCAAAAAAAAATGAAGACGAACAATTACTGCACGTAGTTTAACTGATAGTGTGATGTTAAGCTTATTTATTTATACAAGTAAAATGAACAACAAATGACATGCCTGTTTTCTATGAATTTTCAGAAATTGAAATTAAATTAGACTAAATTAGTTTACTACGAAAAAAAATCTTACAGATCGTTGAAGTGACGTGGAGAAATCTTCCCCGGCAGCTGGTAGCATTCGTTTAGTGGCGGTTTGTTGTGCTATCTTCACTCTACGGAGCGCTGAGTTTTGTAGATAGAACGGTAGCTGCACCATGTTCCGCAAGTAATCCCATCCACCGATGTTACTCTCAGAAAACGTTCGACGACTGTTCATTTCTACTGCCTATTTTAAAGTTAGAAATAATATATTAAAAAAGAACATTCTTGTAACCTTAAAAGGCAAATCAGAATTTTTTAGCATAAGATCTTCATTTTCATAGATATATCATTCTATCATGCAACAAAAACGTAATACACTCAGGACCACATTACACAGGAAACGAAACCATGCTTCACATAAATAATCATATAAAAAACAGATAGGGACAATCTCTAACATCGACCAAGCTATATGTAGAACACCGAACACTTCACTTGACGCTTAACTAACCTCCATCCAAGCAACCTGCATGAAACATGATCATAGTATTTCAACTGTTTACTTAAAGAGTTATAGTATTTTAGATATTATTTGAAATTTATTTAAAGCAAATTAGTATCATTCGATTATAAAAGTTATCGGTGTAATTTAATTGATTGAAAACGTACCTTGGCGATGATGTGTGGATCTATGGCGAGTAGCAGAATGAAGGGGCTCTTAGGATCGGAGCATAACGCGTGCACTGCGTTTAGTAGTGTGAGTACTTTCTCTTGTTCGCAGCTGTCGAGCGCATCCACCACCACCACGAGACGTGTTTGTTGTCCAGTGAACGCGTCTAGGCATGATACCTGCCAAAATAAATGTAGCGTTATTTTTAAGTAACAAAAACAACTGGTTGACGTCGCGCCATGTGCCAGGCGGTGGGGCGTGTGAGGGACCTCTTTTCTCCACGCAGGAACCTGTCGTGGACGAGGAGGGGGCCGTAACCGGGATCTCGCCCGAAATCTGGCCTCCTAAGAGTTTCCGCAACACTATCCTTTGAGAAGGGACCCAAGCTGTTGTGCTTCGCTCAGCACGCACCTTGCTTCAGAGCAACCGGGAGATTGAAAGCTGAGCTCTCTGACCTACGCTGGTTTTGACACAGCGTGGTATGCCGAGATTAACACGCGGTCCCATCTTGGTGGGCTTAGGAAAGTCCGCCGACCGAGAGACTCGGTGGTTGTATCGCCGGCGGTTGCCGGTTCGGTATCTGGGGGCGGCGTTACGGGAAAGAGTGTTGTAATGCGTAACTCGTATTATCGTATCCGCCGGGGCTGACGCTGAATATGAGCGGTTAGAGGCTTTAGTGCAGTTCGACTCGCACATATCGGGCGGTTTCCTAAAGCTAAAAAAATAAATACGTACCATGTGCGTGAGTGCGTGCACGTGCGGCCTGAGCGCGACGGTGGGCGCGTCCCGGCGCAGCGCCCGCGCGAGGCTGCGTCGCGGCGTGACGACGAGCGCGGCCAGCACGCGCCCGCACGTGTACAGGTTGGCCACCACGCACACGCCCGTCACGCACGCCGCTGCTATCAACAAGCCTTGCTGTATGTCGCGCCGTCTGCAAATAATGATCAATCACATTAGAACTTTAATCAACCAGAACAAAAGCACGCAGTGTTCTCTGACATTGCAGAAGTCCATAAGCGACGGTAACCACTTACGATCAGATGACCTGTTAACTCATCTATCTACAAGACAGACAAGACAATAAAAAAAACTCATCATTATCACAGCCCTGTTTTATCGAAATTATTGAGGTCAGCCCTTACACCACAAAGCCATGGTAGTTTATTAAATCTGTTTTACTGCATAAAAGACGATTTAGGAGTTAATTACTTAATCGTAATTTACTTACTCTTGGTTTTCCGTTTTTTCAGTTAAGTACAATACTAAAACGCAGATACCGACGACCATACACGTGAAGCAAAGTTCGAAAGTGATGATGTGTGGTATACAGCAGATTTTACGCCATCTAACAAACAATATAAAAAGTTCATTAAAATCCATCGTCATTTTAATTTTAAGTTGTAAAAATAATGTAAATACATACATAGAATGCTTACAAATCACAACTGAAAATTGAATTAAATTGAAGAGTACCAAAAAATTTTTATTTGTTAAAATGAACTCACTTCCACCCCGACGTGGAAGACACGGGTTTAGGTCTGAAGGCCCGCGCGAGCCTCGTGCACACGCGCCCGTACTGACACTCCAGCGCCTCGGCCAGACTCGCTATCATCTGCACCACCATTGCGTCCCCTTCCTGTCCGCTGCCACTTCTCATACCTTCCGTGAAATGAAATCTATGAGAAGGAACGAACATTATTTTTATCTCGTAAAATTATAGTATAGTTTAATTTACCGACGTTGAAGTTGTGTTAAGTTTATTTGAATCAAATAAAGCTTTTTAGTACCATTTTTGAGTCGGTCAGATAGAGGAACAATAAGAAATGCTGACGGTTACTTATTTGAACGGAGTCTGAAATTAAGGTTACATAAACTTGTCACTCATTCTAAGGTTTTAACGTAATACTGAAAGGAAATGAGCAGCTAATTTTATTCTTCCTGACCTTTATTTAAGTATGGATTAAGATATACTTATTGTTACGCGAGTCGTACCTTATTGGCGTAGCAGGTAAGGCACGTGGATCGTTTGGTCCGGGCGGATGACAGAACACAACTTGTAGTACTAATAATAATGAACTAAACTTTCTTCCTAAACTAGACATCAATCCTCCCGCCCACCACCACTCGTATCTAAAAAGAAACACATATTCCTGTCATTATTGTTCTGAAGTTGCTTTTGAAGTCAAATACATAAGTTCTAATTTTTTATTCGATTGACGACGCACGAAATTATTTTCGACTTTCTAAATTAAATGACTTATTAAGATCGTTTATAATTATGAACCTTTAATTAAGACGATTAGTAATGTAAGAAAAGAGAGGACTTCTTTGAGTGCATGTGCCCGTACCTATTCCCCGTGTACCAGAGCAGATACAGCACGAGGTAGATGGCCGCGAAGAGCGCGAAGCAGAGCGCGGCGGCGAGGTGCGGCGGAGTGCCCGCCACGGCCGCCAGCGCGGACACGCCCAGCGCCGCGTGCCACGCGCCCCACCACACCGCCCACGACCACGCCCATCCCGTCTCGCTCCATTGACGAGCGAAGTTCTTCATCTCCTCTGAACACATCATATCTATTTACTAACTAATTCAAATAAAGTGGCTAGTATGCTTACATGTCAATAAAAAAAATGTTAATTCATCTAACGCAAGGTACGATGATACAAAGTAATACAATACACAGGCACGCCATACCTAATTCCAAGACACGGTCAAAACAAACAACGAACATTTCGATTCATGATTCGTTACAATAACCTATAATACCTATATTATAGGTGTGCTATATATGTTCATTTATTGAAACTGTTTCTTTATTAAACCCCGACTTTCGAATTTCTTTATAAAGAACCTCGTGATTTGTGATTATTAGGAATTCACGTCTGTAAATTTCTTATGATCGCATCTCATCAAGTCTTAAAAGTTCTATAAAAAGTGTTCAGTATTCCATTACAGTCAAATCATTATTATTACAGTCAAAACTTTAAATTTACATAACAGTAAAGTGGAAATCTGGATTTAATTAATCATGGATAGGTATTTCAAGGTAAACAAATATTAACACAACAAAGTAGAGTAAACCAAAATAAACTAAGATAAAATCTAAAACAAACCGACTGCGTATTTATTTTCGTTCGCTAATGTGTAACGAGGTCATATTCAATATTTGTTCTACGGTTGAATTACGAAATAAGTAATGACGTAATTAGAGAGCTTTCATTCTACTCAAAACTAATATATTATTTCCTTTGAAGTTGATATATTTTTGTGTGTTTAGACTCAAGTAGATTTACAAGCAATCTATGAAAACAGTTTCAGAAAACATTGCGATATATTTTATCTTTTCCATGAATTTAAAATAGATAAAAGAAAATTACACAAAACAAAGGTTTTTCAAGACCTCAACATTCTTTATAGATTTAAATCTATCAGATATATCACAGATAAGCGGTGAGAAGTTAATTTCTTAGAGAGGGAAGTCGACTTAAGACATTCGTAGGTATAAGTATTTTTTATATATAATTTGAATTTAATATATAAATTGTTTTTATTTTTTATATTTGTACTACTATCTTTTCCATAAATAAAGGATAACTATGTAAGCTACAAGATGAGTTTTAGTCATAGCATACCTAAGTGTAAGCCGATAGGAATAGAGTTGTATAGAGTCATCGCCACTAGTAATTACCATCGTAAAATGATACAAATTAACTAAATCTTTAACATCTTATCACTTAGTATCGACTACCCACATTCTCATTGTGTTTTATTTGTAACCTCTTTGTAGCAAAGTATTGTTTTTAGTGATGAGCAAAGCAGGACCATGACCAAGATCCTTGGTCTTCCTTGAGGCTTGGCTCTTGTTGAGTCTTGGTCTTGGTCTTGCTTACCTAGTTTTGGTCTTAGTCAAAAAAGCAAGATTTTGCAAGACCAGGACTAAAAGACCAAGACCAAGACCAATGTTGCTCACCACTAATTGTTTTCATGGTACTAATTATGGATTCAAAATGTAACTATTTTCCTAAAATGAATCTTGTGATAATCTATTGTTTTTCACGGTCGCTCGAATGAAAAAAAAAATGTTTTGTACTTTATTTCGCATATTAGAGTATAGTTTTGAGATATATTTTTTTACCTTTAAGTTTCTTGAGCAAAAACGATTTCCCCGAGCCCCACCGCGCGTACAGTCCCACCGTGATGGGCACGGCGAGGCTGGGCTCGGACAGCATGTCTGCGAGCGCGGCGCTGTACAGCTCGTAGCCGAGCATGTTCTCGTTGTCCTCGTTGGTGTTGAGTCGCCGCGCGCCGAATATCTGACCCAGTATCGTCTTGTTGTAGTTCATGTCTATGTTGTACGGTGTCTCGTTCAGCTTGTTAGGCTTATATAACAGTTGGCTGTGTTTCGGATTTCTTAGTAGTATCTCCACGATTTGCTGTGAACATAATTTTAATGTTAATTACACATGACTGATGATAATGACTTTCCAAATGTATACTTGTTTCACATCAAATTCAAAATAAATGATTTTAACTTTCATTTCTTTTTCGCTCGTCTGCCACTAACTTAAGGTTTATAACAATTCATGATAGGTTTTTTTTTTTTTTTTCAGTTGGAGGAAATCACCGGATCCCCGCCCGCCCGTACGCCATCGGCATGCTTTCCCGTCGCTCCGTCCCCGGACGCCGAACCGGTAGCCGCCGGCGAATACGGCCACCCGCTCTCTCGGTCGGCGGGCTCTCCGAAGCCCGCCAAGATTCATGATAGGTTAAGATAACTATTTGTTGAACAAGGTTGAAAGACTTTTTTTATAATTTACCTTAGACCTAGCCCTCATAGCGATGTGCAGTGCGGTATCCCCTCGGTTGTCAGTGACGGTGACGCGCGCCTTGCGCTCCAGTAACAGCTGCACCATCTCCGCGTTACGGGACCGCACCGCGCGCAGCAACGGCGTGTCACCGCTCTGAAACAACACAATTACACTAGTGTTATAAAACTAAACATCTTTTTTAGATTAGCAGGCGATAAATATATCGTGTATTGGCAGTGAAGAAAAACAACTAAGTAGTTCAAATGTAAAAATATATTATCGCATATCTCATCGCGTTAACACGAATATTCGCCATCGCTTTATCACGCAATAACTACTGAACGGATTCGAATGACGTTATACTCAAATTGTATGTTATTTTTTTAAAGAATATACAGGAACTCGATATCAGAATGGATCCGTTCCTTAGCAATCATAGGTATGATAGCATAGGCAATCATAGCATAATACGTGTGGAACGATAATTAAAATAACAATTAATTTTGTTCACGTTTTTGAACATGATGAACCTCGTGATAGAAAAAAAAAACTTACTCCTAGGAGGAAAACAAAAGGTGTAAACTATAAACGACAATAATTGGATTTTAGCATCCAATCACCACATTTTAGAAAAGATCCATGCAAAATACACTAAATACTTTGTCTATTAAACTAACATACCTAATATTATTATAATATCAGAAGCATTTTTGCAAAGTGGGGTATAATTACCGTTTCACTTTTAAATCACCACAAATGAACCAAAAAAGTGTTTTACTCAAATAATATCACATTTCCTTTTTAGTATGGTTTCGGTTCGATCGTTTTATTTCATAATCTTTGCTACTTATATAGATGATATTTTGACATGGAGAAAAGTTCTCCATCATGCACGTTTCTTGACAATATTCCTTAGTAATTTTAACCTATAAAATTAAAAGTAATTCTAAATCAAAATAGATAAAATGTCTGTTAATCCACTGACCGCAGTACAATGCTCGAGGTCCGGGTTAGAAGCGAGCAGTAATTTCAATACGGGTACATGTCCCTTCTCGACGGCGGTGTATACTGGGGTTTTCTTCTCCTTCCCGGCGAGGTCAACATCCACGTGCTTCTTAAGAAGGGTCTCTACTATGTTCTTGTGACCTCCTTTGACTGCGTGTATTAGTGGCGTGTCTTTTGAGTGATCCTAAAAACAATTTCAGAGATCATGAAGGGTAATAAAGTGATGTAACAAGAAAAATATTAAAGGCGTATCTATCAATTATAAAAGGCGATTTTGAATAAAAAATCGAATTCGATTTTTAAGGATAAAATAAAAGCTAAAGGTCATTCATAAAAATTAATTGAAACAAGGAACTTGAAAACAAAAAAGAAAATCGAATACAAAACCAATAAAATTGTTACCTGAACGTTAATATAAGCACCAGAATTAATAAGAGCTAAAGCGATGTCGTAGTATCCTTCCTTACAAGCTATGGCCAGAGCGGTGTAGCCGTCCTTGTCTAAAGCATTCACATTAGGCTTGTGTTCCAACAACATTTGAACTATTTCGAAGTGGTTACCTAAAAAAAAAAGATAATTTTATTCATCGAGGAAGATCTTTTATTGTTCATTAAAAGGAAGACCACCTCATTATACACTTATATATTATTCAAGATAATATCAATTGTACTTGTCAATTGGTAAATGCATTATAAGCTAATATTTATAGATTAGTGTTTTCTTAATCTATTTCCTAGTTCTTGAACTCAATCTAAGAGCGGAAATACGCATTAATTATATTGGTAGAAGGCTTAGTTGTTATAACTGTAGGTGCCACACGACACATTGTTTAAGGCGTAATCTCAGCTATTTTATCAGATAAAGTGCATAACATTATTTGCATTTATAAGTTTGTTTTAATACGTTTTACAATGGTTTCGTTTATATTTCACTATTGCTATGTATTATCTTAACAACGGAAAAATTCTATTCATGTTCTAGGCAAACTCTATTTTAGTTTAAAACTACATATTATGTTTACATAACTACACTTATTAATTTCAGAGTAGTTTAAATAGAAAATTACCACAATAGACATATTACGAAAGGCTTGAAGGCAGATTGAAGGAAAATTTTAAACGGGTATTTGCAATTTTTTCTCAACAAATAGTTTTACGAGATATCATTGCGAGAATATCATGAAAGACTACGAGGTAGGCTGAATAATAATTTCGAATAGATATTAGCAATTAAACTGAATACAATTTTACGATCATTCTGAGAATATCATTAAACCATACAACCAGTCATTTTTATTTATTTATTGTTTACACACTTATTATAGAGAAAGTTACCAGTGGCCCTCACACTAGGCCTAGTCATTTTTATGTTTAAATTATACAGGATAATTTTTTAATAATGGTACATATTGAAGACCATAATAGTCGATGGTCATATACGATCAATTACAATATTATAACGGAAAAATATGGTATATAGTCTTAGTAAACGCAACTTAAAATTCCTGCAAAACGATCGTCGTTCGACAGTTGATGGATGTGGCGGAGGTGTGTTGTTAGTCAACACTTCGTTGTTCGAAATTATGGTTGTTTGGGATAGTTTTGTCGGATTTTGATTTATTTTTTATTGCACACGTTAACTGCAGAGAAAAAAACCTATTGTCTTTTTAAGGAGTGTCGGACAGCAGTGACCGTACTGGCGGTGAATGTATCAATATTTTTTAATATTCCGTATTAGAACAAAGTACTTATCATTAAAAACTCCCTGTATAATATTATCTAATATATAAAATTCTCGTGTCACGGTGTTCGAACTTGAACTCCTCCGAAACGGCTTGACCGATTTTGTTGAAATTTTTTGTGCTTATCCGGTATCTATGAGAATCGGCCAACATCTATTTTTCATCCCCCTAAATGTTAGGGGTAGTCCACCCCCCATTTTTTTTTTATTTTTTCGACGCAGACGAAGTTGCGTGGGGCAACTAGTATTATCATATAATAGTTGTAGTATTGTCGTACCCTGTGTGGCCTGTAAGAGCGGCGTCCAGCAGTACATGCCGGCGGTGTTGGGGTCAGCGCCGGCGCGAAGTAGTGCTGTGCACGCGGTGACGTCACCGGCGCGCGCGGCCCACGTGAGCGCGGACGTAGCGTACTTGTCGCACGAGTTGGCGCGCGCGCCCGCCGCCAGCAGCCGCACCACCACGCCGCTGTGACGACGACCCGCCGCCCATACCAGCGAACTAGGATAATCATACATTGTAATTGTTATTGTATAATTAATTGTACATTGTGTTGTGTAGTTTTGAATTTTTTTTATAATTATACAAACAATTATCATTGTTCAATGTGTAAAAGTGTATTTTTGGACAATAAACTAAAATTCTATTTCTATTCTATTATTAAAAATTATACCAATTTTTTAAATCTCTCGTAGGTCACTCTACCTTGTGGGAAGATTTTCTAGCAAAGACATGATGTAGACTGGCAAGAAACGGAGACAAATGGAGAGATTAAGAGTAGGCTTAAGTGAAAGACAACCTGACCTAGTTATAAGATTTATAATAAATGAATAAAATACATTTAATAAGTTGAAGCTTAGAGAATGTTAGAATTGAGTTTTTTTATTAAATACTAGATGACCCGCGCAACTTCGTCTGCGTTACAAAGGGGTTCAAAAATTGTAGCCTATATAGGCACGCGCCGCCCGGCGCAAACAACTACGACCCTGCATTTTAAATTTGTAATATCTTCGGTAATATTCACTTAAATTACATGCTGTAAAAAGCATATTGATCTATAATAAATGCACAATTTATTTAAGGTACTTAATTGGATAAAGATTAATGCTGTATTGTTTAAAATCACTTCGTAAATAACCATTTTTTAGTAAAGAATAAAAATGGTTATGCTGGGTTATCCCTAAGAGATAGACATATACCATCGCGGACTTTTTTGTTGAACTTTTTAAGGTGAACAATACTGTAGTACATTATTTTGGTCTATCTCGTAGGGTTCAGCCAGCGTTTGCAATATAAGCGCAAAAAAACGTGCTTATTTACGACATCACATTAGAAACCTTTTAATTTATCAGTGTTTCTCTACTATATTATGCATTTATTATACATACAAACCTTCCTTAAGAATCACTCTATCTATTAAAAAAAACCGCATCAAAATCCGTTGCGTAGTTTTAAAGATCTAAGCATACATACAGACATACAGCGAAAGCGACTTTGTTTTATACTATGTATGTATTGATATCTCTACTTGGGTTAAGGCATGGTTAAGGTAAGAGTAGATAAAGGCTTTTTTTATTTATTTATTTTTTACATTTTTTTAAGTATACTTCATATCAGGACAGAGTACCTTTGATTCAGGAAGTTTTTAATTCAAATGACGTCACTCACGACTTTTGTTTTTATCGCATAATTTTGTAAACATTAAATATCGTGAGAAAAATTTAAGACAGTGATGAAGCATAACGTAATACAAGTATTAATTCATAATCTCATCGCACGTGTTTAGGCAACTCATCGTAATGACATACTCGTACTCAAATTAGTGATTAATGTTCTAATCTCTAATCATTATATCGATTTAATGATTACGAAAAAACATTTCTATTTAATGTTAATTGAATGATAAAATTGTTTTGTTACTCGATATAAATAATAAAAACGCTTTTCAGGCAATATTAAAGATTCTGATTCACAATGAAATAAGGTGGTCTAGTCAAAGTACAAATCTAGTTATAATTGTGATAGACAGAGATCCCTCTGCTAAATTGTCTGTCGTCCCAAATCGTACGAAAAAGTACAATTAAAATTAGATAAAAGTATATTTCCAGAGATTAGCACTTTAAAACATACGAATAATAAAGCGTTTCACATTTATTATGCCTTATTAGCGAAGATAACACTTGTTTCTAGAATAATATACGATTACCATACAGTACTAAACAGTGGCTTTGTTCTGTTAAAAACATAATTATTATCATATTTAAGAATAAAAAATAACAAAGGAAGAGGTAACAAATACTATAAACTACCGTAATGCAAGGTTTACAAAAAATCCAAACATTGACTCAGTATTATTTAAATTTGAACAACGAGAAACTGTACCGCCTTAGATGAATTCATAACAGAATCAACAAACAAGACGGAAATGTTATGCATTCGAAAAAAGATTCGAAAAACGTAACGATTCACCTTGGAATGAGACATAATTCCGTCTTCATTAATTAAACGGAACCTGCGAGATTTGATTTATGTAAATAATTATGGTCTAAGGTCGAGGTCGTACATTTTTTGTTAAAGTCAATCTACACATTTGGGTTCTCAAAAACTTTCACTCGAGTGCAAGCCACAGATTTCTAATGCAAAATCATTATAATCTAGTACGTTGCAAACATTTCACTTTTGTCAATTTAAATAGGTTGTTAGAAACACGTTTTGTTTTAGTTGAATTAATAATATATTTATAGACAAGTCATTTAAATGTGAAGACTTTAATTTAAATCTGTATCGTGTGTTTTTTGTCAGCTTAGTATGTCCTGAAGAGAGTATCTTAGTTACAATAATAATAATCAGGTATTTAATATAAAAACTTTTGCTGTTTTTTATGAATGAATTAAAAATTTAATAAGGGCTTGAATGCCGGCCTTAAGTTATGCCAAGGTGTTTTTGCGAATTATTATTTACGTAAATTACATTACATTAAACTTAATATTACAGTTAATACTACGTATTTAAGTAAGATACTTACTTGATATTATAGTTTCCATGTGCATGTACGTCGGCGCCTTTTTCTAAAAGTAGAGCTACCACTTCTTCATTACCCTTGTAGGAAGCCCACATCAGAGGAGTCCATCCACCCTGTTTATTAAATACAATACTCTTAAGTCTTCGAATAAGGAGACCAGCGGATATAATTTAAATGTTCATCATGTAGAATGTGACAAAGAAAAAAAGTTAAAAGCTTTGGAATAGCTAAGTATCGAGAATAGGGCTCCCACAAGATAGTTCCGATTTAAGGACTGACAAATCTGATGATTACAGAAAACACAGTTCTCGATGGCACAGTTTTGGATGTGATTTTTTTTGTGAAAGATTTTTTTTATAATTTTTTATTTCTAGGCAGAGTAACGTGTAGTACCTAGGTTAAGCAACAGCAACGTTTTTCCTACTTAACGTTAGATTCTCGTATGCGTAATTTATTCGAGGATAATTTATCAATAACTATAATAATGTAAACTTGAAGTTTATTGCGGAAATGCAAAGTAAATGAAAGCCAATATCTCTAGTTATTATCTATAAACAATACAATAAACCTGGTAAAAGATAACACACAATATAAATGATATTGCTTATTCAATTTAAGATAGACTTTTATTTGGCGAAATAAAAGAAGAATTTTAGGGACCTAAAATGATTTAATCAATCGGAACATAGAGGACTTTTGAATTATTATGGAAAATATTCTCTTCCTCAATAGAACGGCCATAACTCCATAGTAACAAACAGAACCACACACATTAGCCCCCACACGCGCTAATATTTATATCGTCAATAGACAGGTTTAAAACAGGATCGATCTATTTATGTTCAAGTTGAAGGCACTTTAGTTTAAACCTGTTTCAGTTAAATGCACCATCACGGACGATCTAGTTAAATAAGTAGCTTTTTCTGATAACATGCACCGAGATGAACGGAGCTTCAAATAACGGAACGTGTACTTGGAAGATACAAAGATAAACGTAGACACTTTAAGTAATAATATTGAGTTAAAATAAAAATAAACCTTGATAAGTTACTGAAATAATTTTATGGGAAAACAATGTTTTTCAAATCTTAAATAACTTAACTCAACTTTTAATTAAACCAAAATTTACCAGCTGATCTTAGCATTTGCTATAACTCATGTCTTCATAATGAGAAGCAATTTATTCCATGCTAATGAGTTGTGACGATGAGACAGATGGGTGAGTAGATGCAGTTACGCTTTAGCCAGATTTTAGAATGTGGATGTCAGTGACATGTTGGCACAGATCCATCTCAGGTATAAATAATACTAATTTTGAGTACTCAGGCCAGAGTACATTTTGGTCATTGCTCTATTGTGATTTTCGGATATAAATACACAATGCACTTGCACACATTGCATCTAATTCTGGCATTTGTAAAGCACGCCTACAGAATTGCTGATGATGATGACTATTGTCTGTTTTGAAGCTATTAGCTGTTGTTTTTTATAGAAATTAATCATCTTGAACTCGTGCCATTAACGATGCATACTTTTGTGTAAAGGACAGGAAATATTCAGACGACTTTGAAAAATAAATATGGAACATCTGTTACTCCGGGATTCCACAAATGTAACGTAAACACACTTAATTCTACGAGACAAAACACACAATACAATATAAATAAAGATCGCGTGATTTTATTTCGATTCTTTTATATTTTTAGCGGTCAGTGTCTGTGACTACTACTACTCTAGAATAGTCTAGAAGACACAGGATGAAGAAGATTTGCAGTAAAATAGTGTCTTAAATTCAGGAATATGGGTTTTTTATCACTTTGAGAATGTGTATTTCTGACACTCACAAAGCATTATAAATGTGCCGTTAACTATTAATTATTGTACAGGAAAAATATGTCATTTATCCATAAAAAGAAAACTATGAAAAGAACTCGCATAAAAGTAGTAGACATCTGCGAGTATGTTAATTTACTAATATTGAATACTTACGCAATCCTTAGGGTCGACTCGTGCACTAGCGTCTAGTAATTCTCGTACGATGGGTAGGTAGCCGCCACGTGCTGCGAAGGCCAAGGGCGTCCAGCCGTCAGCGTCGGCAGCGCCCGCGTCCGCGCCCGCTTCCAGCAACAACCGGACCGCATCCGTGCGACCGTTCTCCGCGGCAACCATGAGCGACGTCGTGCCATTCTGAGTTAATAAGAATTATCTATATTAAGTATATTTTTTTTGTCGTTTAGGCAGAGAAGCTAATGGGTCACCTGATAAGTGGTTCCATCGCTCAAGCACTTCTGCAAAGTCAGGGGACACTGCGGGACCGCTATCTACGACCTACTTCTAAGAGCTTTTTTTAAACCTTGGGCCTAGGGAACTCAATCAATAGCCGGATCTTTTACTACTTAAAATTTGGAATTCGGGCCGTTAAAAAAAAATAATAGCATTGTAAAAAGTTGGTGTTGGGAAGTTCCTGATGCGTACTTACTACATGAATTGTATTTCATCTACATTTTGAAGGTTCAATCTAACAATATAATTTTGTTAATGTATTCAATGAACCAACAAGAATTACTCAATCAACGGCAACATGTATTGACAATATTTTCACAAACACTAAACCTTTGCAAAAATACATTATTAATAATTTACCTTCTGATCACTGTGGTCAATTTTTATCTTTTAAAAGTAAATCAGATGATAATAATGTAAAAACGCTTGAGTTTGTTCCTATAAATTGTAACCGTATAGAAAAGTTCAGGAGAAATGTATCAACAAAAGTGTGTAATTTGAGCAGCTGCAAGGACCCCAATACCTTGTATAACGATTTTTTTGACTTGATTAATAAAGAATTTAATGATGTATTTGTGCCTAAGTTATTCAAGTTAAAAAATAAAAAGAGTTTTTGTGAATGGGCTACTATTGGAATTTATAGAAGCAGGGAAAGACTTTACGACTTGTATTATGAAAAGTCATATAATCATAGTGAATCATTCCAACAGTATGTCCGAACGTATTCAAAAATATTCAAAAAAGTCTGTGCTGCGGCAAAATCACTACACTTATATAGGCAAATAAAAAATGCACCAGACAAAATTAAAATGACTTGGAACATTATCAATAGGGAGGCTGGAAGAGTAATACATAATGACTCTGAATTTACACTGCAAATTAATAATAAAGTTATAAATTCTCAACAAGAGATAGCTAGCGTTTTTGAAGACTTTTTTGCAGATATTCCATCTGCCACAACCAAGTCCTTGATTTCGTCTCCTGCCATTGCTGAATCACTATTAGAAAATCATGTTGATAAATGTAAAGTCAATTTTAATTTTAGCCAGATTAATACAAGTGATATCATAAAAAGTTTTAAAACTATTAATGTTAAAAAAACTCCTGATTTATGGGGAATATCAATTAAGGTTATTAATCATATAATAGACGTAATTGCACCGTTTCTCACTGAAATCTTCAATGAATGTATTAAAACTGGTGTATTTCCGGACCTAATGAAACACAGTAAAGTAATACCTTTATTTAAATCAGGTAGTACATCAGACCCCTCAAATTTTAGGCCTATTTCTGTGCTACCTGCGCTAAGTAAAATTTTTGAAAAAATAATCCTTAACCAACTTCTAACTCATTTTAATAAGAATAACCTGCTTCATAATAAACAATTTGGTTTTACTAGGGGTTGTTCCACTACTGATGCGGGTGTAAATTTAGTTAAAAATATATTTCAGGCATGGGAGAAATCACGTGATGCACTTGGTGTGTTTTGTGATCTATCCAAAGCCTTCGACTGTGTTGATCATGATACATTAGTAAGGAAGTTACACTTTTATGGTATAAGGGACGCTTCGTTAGATCTTATAACCTCTTATTTATCAGGACGGATACAAAAAGTCGATGTTAATGGAAAGCGATCCGGCGGTGTCATGCTTAAAATGGGTGTCCCTCAAGGATCTATCTTGGGTCCCTTCTTGTTCTTAGTTTATATAAATGATTTACCTAGCTTTGTAGAAGCACGTCACGAGATTGTATTGTTTGCAGATGATACATCTTTATTATTTAGACTTAAACGTCAAGAACTTGACTATGACGATGTGAATGATGCCATCTCGCGTGTAGTTCATTGGTTTAGTGTTAACAATTTGTTATTAAATAGTAAGAAAACTAAATGCATAAAATTTACGTTACCAAATGTTAAACAAGTTAAGAGTAATGTTATTATTAGTGGTGAAACATTGGAGCTTGTTGAGTCAACTGTCTTTCTTGGTATAACGGTGGATTCCAAGCTCCAGTGGGGCCCCCATATTACTAGGTTGGCGGGAAGGCTCAGTTCTGCAGCTTACGCGGTTAAAAAGATAAGAACATACACTGATGTGGACACAGCTCGCCTTGTGTATTTTAGTTATTTTCATAGTGTTATGTCTTATGGTATTCTGTTATGGGGCAATGCTGCCGACGTAGAAACAATATTTATTCTGCAGAAAAGAGCTGTTCGTGCAATCTATAATATGAACTCAAGGGAGTCTTTGCGGGACAAATTCAAGGAAATTAAGATTCTAACTTTAGCGTCCCAATACATTTATGAAAATTTAATGTATGTACATAAAAATATTCATGAATTTCCTAAAGTCTCGGATATTCATAATTTTAACACTAGGAACAAACACAAGCTTGCGTTGCCAGCATCTAGATTACATAAAATAAGTAATTCTTTCCAGGGTTTGTCTGTAAAGCTTTATAACAAAATCCCAGTGGCCGTTCAAACATTGCCTATAAATAGGTTTAAGAGAGTTATCAAAGAACGGCTATGCAGTAAAGCATATTATAAACTTAATGATTATATAAATGACTGCACAAAATGGGAATGAGGTGCTCGTCCGGGCCATTTCAATTGATACATTTGTTAAAAACAAAAATATTATAAAACAATATTTAAAAAAAAAGAAAAAAAAAACATATTAAATTAAAAAAAAGACATGCCCGCTGAGTTTCTTGCGCCGGTTCTTCTCAGGACGGAGGCGTAATTTTAGCGAACTGGTGGTAGAACTTTTGATTTTATTTTATTTTTGACTTTCAAAATGTATGTGTCCACATCTAATTTGAAATAAATGATTTGACTTTGACTTTGACTTTGAACAATAATTATTCAAATTGGTTCAGATTCACATATTTTAGCACGAAAACGTGAACAATCAAAAAACAAAGTCACGTATTTACAAAGTTAGAGAACACTTGTAAATTAAAAGTCGGTTACAATCACGAAATAAGTTGAGAATTATATCTAACACACAGGCGCAAATCATTATACTATCAACTAGGCGTATTTTATCCAGGATATACAAGGTCAACTATATAGTTCAGGGATGTTTTGTGATTTTATAATATTAGGAGACTACTACTATAAAAGCTATCAAAGCTAAAGTAAAGCAAGTAAAGCTAAAGTACTACGACCTACTGGAAATTCGACCAGCAAGTTTGTCATGGGCAAAGAATTCATTTAGATACTGAAAAGAGAGTAAATATTATTATTTCACAATTCACAGTATTGCTTTAAAACTATAAACCAATCTTCTCATGACAAACACAGACTAAAACGACTTTAATTACGTTTAACAAATGAGTGTCTTCTGAATAAGAATAAATGTTTATATGAATTCATGTAGAATTCATTAATTTTCCTGTTTTAATTGATTGATACTAGTATTTTATTGCGAACACTGAGTGGAATCAGTCGACTGAACTTTATTCATTGATTTAAATAGTCTACTCGCTCTGGTAACGAGTTCTGTTCCAACTCTGTTTAATTGTAAAACATGTAAACAATCAAATAAAGTTTTGCATTTATAGCATTATTATGAACAGCTGTTTATTTTTCTTGATTAACTATGTAAAAGTGAATAAACGTGTGCAGTATTTACATACTGAAAAGATTCCTTTGTTTTCATTTATCTTGTTGCTCCGTATTATTGCAAATTTGGTAATTGACACAAAAAATCTGAACATGGAACATCTAGATAACAAAAGTGCATTATCATAGTTATGACAAAACTTTGTGTAAATTAATCTTAATCCCAAATTATTTATCAAGAATTGCATTTCTGCAATTATTTTTCGTGAAAATGATACAAAACACTTTGTATAATGGAAACCTTAAAGCCACTGGTATGATCTATTGTATAATTACTATAATTTTCCTATAATAAAGCAACGAGTTAGAGGGGCTTATTTTCAAAGGTTTTTTTTTTGAGTATTAAAATATTTACCTTAAATCTTATTGTTTTACACATTGAGTTGAAAGTTGTTTACTGTAATCTCTCGTAACTCACCTCATCCTTATCGTCGACATTGATATTCTTATTGTTCGCAAGATACTGCTGAAGTTCAGTGACGTTCTCACTGTTCACCAACTGGGATAGAGTCCTGAAGCACGCCAGAGACACCATCGACTCGCTGCGGTGGAGGCTCTGCACAATCATGAAACCATGCTATAGTTTTCAATAGGTATTATAAATGCAAAATAATTTTAGTAACATTTTAAGTTGTAAATAGACAATTAACTAAAAATTTTAATCACCGAAAAGTCTGGGCTTTCTTTGTAACATACAAAACTTTTTAAAAAGTCAAAAAACCAAGTAAAATTCGTTAAACTTCTCATATTAAAATAATATAAAAAAATCGTATAATATTAAATTCAGATCGCACAACACAGGCACATCCAGCTGATATGTATATTCGGATTGTTATGTTATATTAAATGAGATAAATACGTAATTTTCAATATCAGTGATAATCCAAAACCAGTTCGGGCAATCAAATTAAACATTCTCAAAACAGCTTTGAACATTGCAATACGCACACACATTGAGGAAAAATCAAACAAATAATAATTATTAGTTTATGAGAATTAATTACTAGATGAATGATAAAACGTGAATTTTGATTTTCGATTTCCGTCAATATCGATTAGTTTATTATTTTCACCTCGAGCGGTTGTAGGCTCCAACGTAGCATGGCAGGTCTAGCCATCGTCTATGTTAAGCGAAAACTATCGTTTTTCGTTATTGATGACAATCTATTGATAATTAGGAACAATACGTGCAAACGTTCACACCACACAGTTCGCTTCTCGTACTGAACATAATTTGTATTTCATAGATATACTGATAACGAATGATATCACAAGGTAGCCCAATAAAGTACGCACTAATGTTTGGCGAAAACGATATAACGGCGTAACAGTAGACTATTTACAAAATTAAGTGCCAACAATCGTATTCGTGCCGTAATTACCTACTGTTCTGCAACAGTACAGATCTACAGTATTTTGAGTTCACAAATCGAAAATGCGTTCGTTATTCATCAACGGTTTGAATCGAAATGATTTAATTTATAGATAATTGTGATTAAATAAATCTATATTCTTTAAAGTTTCATATATACTAAAGGTCCGAATGAGATCTTTGTTGATTGTGGTCGTGTTCATATTAAAAGAATTAAATGATCTCTTTATGATGAAGCATGCATCAATATCATATGCATCATGCGAAGCGGTAGTTAATGATAGTGCAACAAACACATAACTATCGTTTAGTAACATAACAGTCATATCACAAAAAACACATCATGTTCACACTTGTATCTTTCATTTCGCAGACCGTGTTGGAGTGTCGTCGCAATGCGAATCCGTGGAAGGCTGGGAAACCATGACTGAAACGTCGGTGATGCTCTCCGGGCGGTGCAGTTACAGTGAATCGTGGAACGTTGAGGTGAGGCCCTGCCGACACAGGCCCTGGGTGTTCCGAATTACCGCCGATATGCAGATGAAGAAACGAAGGTCGTCGCCTTTTGTTATGCTGCATTGGTGGAGCCAGCATTGAACCTGCGAAGCTGTTACTTTTAGCACGTGGCGATGGTGTTACTTCTGTCATGTCTTGTTTGGATATATCCGATCCTGAGTAATTTTCCGACTCGGAAGAACTCGGTGATTCCTTAACAACTTCCAACATCGAGCTTTTTTCTGCCGTCGCTTTCGGCGGTCTCGACACATTTTTTGGTTTGTGTATGTTTGCGATGAGGCAACGTATATGAACGTATTCATTATCACTACTATTTGAATCGGGAATGTGTGGCGGGAGAGACATGTTGTCTCAATTTCCCGCATAATATAATGAACGCTACGCGCCACTCTAGTTACAGATTAGTGAATGTGGGAAGCGAGTAGCAAGAATCGTATCGCTTTGGGCGGTTACTATTTAGAGCGCGGCGCGTCGTGTCGTCACGGTGGGCGGGCGGAGGGCGGTCTATGAATGAATGAACTCTTACGTACTAGAGAGTATGTGCTGCAGGTCCGCAGCGAGATCCGTTTGAGGATAGCGGTAGCTGTACGATGTGCGGCTCGCTCCGGGGGCAGCATTTCGCGCCGTGTCCGATCAGACTGTGCCGGTAACTCGCCGTCAGAGAGGTCAACGCTGACTTAAAACCCTCCCCGCCGCTAGGATCCCGTCATGTGCGTTTTATATCCTCAACAACTCAACGTATCTCGGCACAAAGGTCTCAGATCACTTTATTACGATCTATTGCTAAGACTATCATCGTGAAATATTATTAAACTAGAAAATTTCAAGCTGGATAGGCAAATGTCAATAGGTATTTAGTGTTATGAAACCAATATCAACTTTTACAAAGTCGTAATTTTCAATAATCTACGTTTAATTGGAAAAATCTTATGGAACAAAATTAAGGAAACAAGAAATAATTATTGGTTTTTCTAAGATTTTTTCATATCTGCAATCAACAATTATTTCAAGCAAGTCTCCGTTAACCACAAAGTTACCTAACATACGTTAGAATTGGATGTGTCCGGAGGATTCGGAGACAAATGCGATTTAAGTATTTTAGATTATTATTTATCTCTTGATTAGGTGTTTGAGGGACTTGCACTTTTTGGAAAAAACTTTCTTACAAAAAATGTATAGCGGATAAAGTTAGTTTTGCAATTATAGTAGTCGTTTAACTTAGACCGATGGACGAACCTATTATTCGAATAAACAAAATTCTTGTTTTTCTTACTTATAATGGCCGAAATTATCATTGCCCAATTTTTGCATATTGCACTACCATAGTAGTAGTTGTCTGTTACCCAAATTCACTGTTTACAATATGCCCCTTCACACAGGTTGAAATATATTGCATGTGCAGACATAGAATTAATAATGTGAGGGTACCAGCACACAGAGTGTAGCAGATCAGCATGATCTGTCTCTATTCGTGTAACAACACTTTTCCTGTTATCGTACAGTCTAGGTTATCAAGAGATAATTGTAATAAAAATTAATAAACTTTTTGTGTATAAGGTACCATTGACACTTTAAAACTTTCAGTTTACCCTAAAGCCCTAGAAAGAAATTATGTAAATGACGTTTTTATCATTTTTGTAGGTACTTAGAAACAATTCAAATATTATAAGATATTTGGAATAATATTTTTGTGCTTCTTGATTTAAATTTTGATGAATACTACTATTAACACTTCTAAAAATACTTAAGTGAGTTCTGTATGAAAATACATAATTATAAATTGCTTGACTCTCGAGTATCGAAGCATCTCCAAGAAATTCCATATTTCTCAGTAAGCCATTTTTTTGTTTCCGATGAACACAGGAACATCCGATCATATCATAAAACGAGTTTCGTTTCATACTTTTTAATTTATACTGCCGAGATGGGTTTTAATATTAATATAATGTTTAGCTACAAAATTTATCTGATAAATTATATCACAACGCCCTACTTAAGTTGGAATTGGTAAAATCCTATCAAAGTATCGCAAGTAGATCAATAGCTTTGCGGAAAAATTACATACATTGTGTTATTATTTTGTAATTAGTGTAAAATCCCATTAGATCTGAGATTAAAACAACATCTTTCCCAATTTATCTTGAATTATAATCCTACAAATTAGTGTAACGAGTTAAATTACATACGATTATAATATGTACGATATTTCCGAAATTTATAATCCATACATATGGATAAAAAGAAACAAGAAAATATATAAAATCTACAGCTGCATTAATTACAGTTGCAGACTTATTTTCTCAACTTAGATAAAAACAGCTAGCATTTGGTTTGTTTACCTCGTTTAGAACAGCATCGTTAACGGTATCTCTCACGAATTTGTAATACGGAAAAAGACTCCCATAGCTCCTCGGCACTCGCAAAGCCAGCATGAGAGGACGTCGTTCAACCATTGAACCGGAGCCAGGCGTCTCTCTCCGTGTTGACATAATTTCACAATCACGAACAAACTAATACGTCTTATAGAAACACTAGCACTAGTCCGAACACTGTCAACACGATACATATTGTGCTGCCATATCCACATTGAGACAAATTTCACTTCGCGCTCGTATCAAATAACAAGCAGCGGTTGCTGCGGGTAGTTTTTTTTGTACAGTTCTTAATTCGATATCAGACGATTACGCGACAGTCCAAAATCGATTGCAGTCAGCGACTGGTTTAAGTTGGAAGATAAGTTTATTCAGTAAGAAATACTACTGCAGGATAGCTTATCGGGTATTTATCAGTTTGTTTGTAAAATTCATTCCTGGTGTATGTGTGTGTTAGATAGTGGTAGCACAGCTATCATTGTAACTCGTAGTTCATCACTCAGTACATATTGAGTTCTATCTTAAAACTCAATTACTAAGATGAATCCTAAACATTTGGAGAAACGGTGACAAAAATAAATGCAATAATAAAATGATGACAAATACATTGCTCCTACACGAACATTGCAAAATTAAGAATAAAGAACAAAAAATATAAAATACAAGTAGGTATTGTATAGTTTACTTACGTGATAGTTTTTCAGTTATTTCTTGATTGTTAGGAAGCAGAACTTTTTTTTTTTTTTTTTTTTTCTTCTTTTTTTTGGACTTCGCATCTTTTACTAAGCACGGCTTGCCAATGTCAGGTTGTACAGGTATCAACATATTTTAAAAAATATTGCAGTGATATTGAGAAAATATTGCAGATTGGAAGTTATAGTTTAATGTTATTGACGTTAATAAAGTATGCAAGCGTAGATACCACATTTTTAGTTGGTAGAGTTAGTAGGAATTTTATATTAACGGGAAAGGGGACATCACACTGATTTAGTAGGGTATATAAAGGATCACATTTATTGTTAAGAGGGCAATTAAAGAATATATGATCAAGTGTACCAGTCTCAGTTCCACAATCGCAAGACGATGTGTTTCGGAGTTTGAACTTATGCAATTGAACCGGTGAACAAACATGGCCTAATCTCATTCTTATAATAATACTAGTCGCTCTTTTATTAAAGTTTCTAAACTTGAAGAACCATGGGATATGTTCTACATTTGGTTGTATCTTGGAATATTTATATTTAAAAGTTTCCCATTCTTTGGTCCAGTCGTAAAAGAGAGATTGTTTTGTAACCGCTAGAATGTCAGAACTAATATTATAATTGTAAGTACTGTCACCATGGGAGGTGGCAATTTTCGCCAAACAATCTGCCCGTTCGTTGCCCATAATACCCGTGTGAGCAGGGATCCATACCATTGTAACTGAGATGTTATTCTTGTAGCAATTAAACAGGCATTCTTTAATATTGCTAATTATGGGGTTGCGAGCTGAATTACTTTGGAAGGGGTTTCCAGAAACTGCTCTAAGGGCACTTAAGGAATCCGAAAAAATGAGTGACGGGTTTATCGATCGTTCCAATATAAACCTCGTACAGCTTAAGATTGCTGTGCACTCTCCTGAAAAGACGGACGACTCAAGAGGTAACTTATGTGATTTAGATTGGTTAGAGTTCCAGTACAGAAAAGCAGCACCAACATTACCATTGGCGCTTAATTTTGATGTGTCAGTAAAAAACAAATGCCTGTTTGGCCATTTCTCATTAACTGTATGTAAAAAGTTAGAATTAGGGTTCAATGTATAGTCATCACAATTCAAGCTGTCAATCACTTCGGGAATATAACGCAAGGCGTCGAATGTTATCTTATAAACTGGCAGGGTATCAGATTGTAGTACTGGTGCATTAAGGGTTGGCAATTTCTCGAGGCTCTTGATGAGACTCGGTTTATTTTTTGATCTCCAGTAATTCATTCCTAGTTTGAGTTGGAGTGCATTCAATTTAATGACAACTGGGTTTTGAAATAACTGTATGGCTTTAAATATAAAACGGTCAGCTAGATACTGACGTCTGAGGTGCAATGGTGGATCGACGCATTCGACCCGTAATGCTCGATTAGGGGATGACTTCATGGCTCCAAGGACGACTCGTAGGGCTTTTGTTTGTATTTTGTCTAATAGTGTCATGTGCTTTTTGAGGCAAGGTTCCAGAGTGATGGAACCGAAATCCAGGATGCTTCGAATTAATGCATTGTATAAAAGTTTTTGGTTGTATGGGTGAGCACCCCACCAAGTACCTGACAGGGCTCTGAGAATATTTAAGTTTTTTTCGCATTTCGCAACTACTGCATCGACGTGGTATTTCCAAGTGAGGTGTGAATCTAGAGTTAAACCTAGAAATTTTGTATTGGTACTTGTGGGAATTAATTCATTTTTATATTTTACAGAAATGGGGGGAATACTACGTTTTCTAGAAAATACTACTAGTTTGCTTTTGGCTGTCGAGATATCTAAAGCGTGGTCTGTTAACCAGGAACCTACTGATTTAAGGCATTGTGTTAAATTGTAGGCTGCTACAGGGATGCATTTATTAATGTCATAAATACATAAGTCATCCGCGTACTGAATCATTTGGCAACTTCCAGTAATTTTTTGGCTGATATCATGGGTATATAGATTGAACAGTATCGGGCTTAAAACGGAACCTTGCGGTAGGCCTCTCCAGACTCGACGAACGTCTGTGAGTTGGCCATTAACTTGTAGTTGATTGCAGATGAAATGTGTCAACTTGCAGGGTAGACTCAGGTGTTGCAGTTTGCTACTGAGCACTGAAATTGAGACGTTATCGTAGGCCGAAGCTATGTCAATGAACGCCGCTGCAAGGGAGTCGTTTGAAGAAAACGCGTAGTGAATGTCTGATATGAGGACAGTGTGGCAGTCAGTCACACTTTTGCCTTTGCGGAACCCGTACTGGACGGGAGGAAGGATTTTTTGATTTTCTACGTGCCACTCTAATCTATTTTTTATTAAGTGTTCAGTAATTTTGCAGAGCGTGGAAGACAGAGCTATGGGTCGGTACGATGTATGAAGAGAAGGGCTCTTGCCCGGTTTTAAAATAGGTATTACAACTTGATCTCTCCAAGTACTTGGAATAAAGCCAGAGGAAAACATAGTATTAATGAGAGACAAAAAGTATTTTAAAGTGTTATTTGGGGCATGTCGAAGAAAGGAATATGGAATGCATATGGAATATAGGTATTGTATAGTTTACTTACGTGATAGTTTTTTAGTTATTTCTTGAGTGTTAGGAAGCAGAACTTATTATTTTATCAATCGATTTTTTTAGTTCATCATATTTGATACATAACTGTGATATAAAAATATCAAAAGTCCAAAAAGACTTTAAAAACAATATAAAATTAATTGTTCTCTCTTCACAAGAAAAAGTCTTTGTCCGGAATTTATTAACAGCTGTAATCCCTTCATGAATGCCATCTAGCGGTAGATTCGGGAACTAACTAGACTAGTAGTAGATTGACTGCTGCGTTAGTTTGACTCCGAGATGTTACCTTTCTGTGATGTAATCAATTTCGTAGATTGAAACATAGATGGCGCTGATTGGCGATATATTTGAATAGTACACAACACCTTCAAAACAAAGTTGTAGATGCAATAATAATTATAATCAAGTTTTTACTTGTCACACATAACTGTAAAAAAATATTGTTTTTACGATTTATGAATGCCATTTGATCACGTATGTTCTAACGATAGCTCGTCAAGTAAAAACGAATGTAGCTAACAAAAAATAAAAACATACTTTCAATTTGGAGTTGTCGTAATTTTATAACTTGTAGCACGAGAAAGGAAATATTATAAAATCTTCAAGTAATGTAATCAATTCAACCACAATAGCGGAATAATAAATCTAAGCCAGTTTCCATAAAATTATGAAACCCGTAGTATAGTTAAGATCTTTAAGTTATGACTAAAGTCGTCATTTTTAAGTATTTTTCTTCAACATCAAGGTTTATTTTTATAGCTGAACAAGACATTGCAATGAATGATAATGTAATCAGTTAGGAAACTAGATGCAAGATATAAGTCCTATAATTAAGTGACACGTCACGGTTGAACGCTCAGGAATCAATGTTTTGCGCACAATCACTTCAATCGATAGAACAAAGGATTATTTTTATATTTAAAAGGAACATTATTTGCAGAAAGACAAAACAAAAACTTTGAACATTTAAATTCCCGGAAAAACTTCAATTTCTTCACTGGGGGCTTAACGCTGTAGAAGTAGATTTATTATTCTGTAGATAAAAAAAACGCAGATTTTAAAACACAATAAAAATTGTTTAAATATCTTTTTATCATAATTATTGTATTATGTTGTAAAGAGTAATAGTTTTGCCAAAATTATATATTGTTGTTTCAGATAAGCGTGCTGATGATCTGTTTATCACAAGACAAGGTCATTTATCACAATTATAGTTTCATCATGAGAATTTAAGTTCTGGGTTTCCTGAAGATAAACCGTGGAGACATAATTTTACTTGACTTATAAACGTAGTTACTGACATACCGGAAGCACAAGCCGCCAAATCGTATCCCAGAAACTTAGGTAAACTATACGTATTATATTTTTTTAAGTTTTTAATCCATCCATCACATAATCTAAGTATATCTATTGACATAAATAATAATCGCCGATCACACGCGTGGTGTGTGGAGATCACTCGCACATCAACAGTGGACTCGTAGACATTTCATTACACATTTTGTTATACGTACAACTATAAAGTACGACCTGTGTACATGAGGGGTACGCGCTCTGTTATCTGTATGTTACACACAAAGCGGTCAAATTATTTGCAATATATCGTTCAAATAGTATGTTTTATTATTCAGTATATTTTCAAAGTTTTTTGATTATCTGTTACAATTTTATTATTCTCTACAGATTCCCTGCGGTTCAGGGAATTGACTGATCATGGAAAATTAAATTATAAAACAGCAATTTTATAGTTCAACTAGCTGACTCGCGCAACTTCGTCTGCACCGAAAAAAAAAATTAGGGGTGGACTACCCCTAACATTTAGGGGATGAAAAATAGATGTTGGCCGATTCTCATAGGTACCGGATAAGCACAAAAAATTTCATCAAAATCGGTCGAGCCGTTTCGGAGGAGTTCAAGTTCGAACACCGTGACACGACAATTTTATATATTAGATTTTCCATGCCGACTCAGCAACTTCATCTACGTCACGAATAGAGAATTCAGTTAGTGCAGAGCATTATCTTATTACGAGCATTGCTTATTTACGAGTTACGACATCCTATCAAAAATCGCTAAAATTATCAGTATTTCTCTTCTGTGATGATGCATGTATTGTAAACACATATAGACATAAACCTTCCTCTTGAATCACTCCATTTAATAAAAAAAAAACCGTATCGAAATCCGTTGCGTAGTTTTAAAGATTTAAGCATACATAGGGATATATAGACAAGAAAGCGACTTTATTTAATTTTTTATACTACGTAGTATGTATAGTAATTAACTGTTGCATCTCCATAAGAAGAAGAAGATTTAACATTATTTATTACAACTTTTATTAAAGTAATAATAACTAGGATTCGTATGTTTTGTATATTCGCATTCCTATTCAATTAAAACAAAAAATATGCGAATAAAAATATGTGTAAACCTTAGAATGTAGTTTTAGCGATACTATTTTTTGTATTAGGGATACTTAGTCTTATTTGAAATGCTGTTAGCTTGGAAATGATTAAAATGATTTTGAGATTACAATTTTTATAGACAATTTGTATAAAATTGTTAAAAAAAAATGAAAAAATGGTATCCAGGTCGTTTCAATGCGTTTTGATGAGAATTCTAAGTGTGCGTGTGTTTCTATGTAATTTTTATAATTTGTGGAAATGTGATGCGATGATGTCACGCTATTGGATAATGAATTAATGACTCACAAAAACTTGGTATTGCGGTAACCTTGAACGCTTCAATGCTCCGAAAACGCATTGTAAAAACAAGCCCCTTGTATACAATGCCACACCTTGGATAAGAAAAACCTAACTCTACTAAGTGGTTTTCGAATTAGGTTTACATCATACTGGTATTCCCCGTGCGCATACATGTTCACCTTTCAACAAAGCCTTGAAAAGTTATTCGGATGGTACCATTTTTCCTTACTTCACTATTTATTTTTCTTTTACGTTCATAACTGTATCAGATATACACAAACCGTAGTGGAAAACTAAAAACATCGTATGAAAACAATGATTTTTCTTTTGGCAATAATGTCGATAACTTTAAATAAATGACTTTAGTTGTAGGTAATATTATACTATGTACTGTTATTGCATTTCTAGTAACTGGACGTAAATAAATTGTATCAGTTTACATCTTTAGTTATTTTGATGATTCATTGTATTTAACTAGACGTTAGCGATACAGCAATCGTTGCAAACAATTATTAATCATCCTTGTATGTTGGCAACATGACGAGACAGTCATGCGACAATAAAAAACCTCTCTACAAACAAACGATGAACCACGACAGTCATGATAAGAAACATGTCGTAGTATAGTTTTATTTTCATGTGGTTATTTAGCACGATATTAGGGTTTTTCTTCCTGTGCTGGAATCTAGTAACGTAAATTTTCACATCTTCCACTGACCACCACCTTGATTAAATTGTAGGTACTCTTACTGGAAATAAATTTCGTGTCCCTAAACAGTCTTTGATAAAATATAAAAAATACATAGTTCCGAAATATTATGCTATCGACAACACAGCTCTAGGGTTCAGCAGATCTAAGGGTTTGTTTTTAATTGATGGTAATGTTTACCCGTCGTGTCGTGTTTATGAACCTCGACAATGTCAGAGGCACATCATTATGTAATCAATGTATTACAAGAGATGCCATATCAACCAGGAAGGTAGGTAGCTATATGTCTAGTTTCATAATCAATTATTTATTTATACTTTTATTCATTCAAACATTTGAACGGAAACTCCGCACTGCGACATCTTATCAATCTTAGTAAATGTGCCAATGGTTGAGATAAGTATGATATTATTGTCACTGTGATCAATTACGAAAATCACATTTGAATAAGATCGATTGAGAAACAATTCAACGCCAGACTGATTAAAAATTATTTCTCATTTAAATATCTTTGATACAGATAGAAAATTAACGATAGTTTATCAAGGAGATAATAAATCCTCACGATTCAACAAAATTTTAACAACATTTGGACGATCAGTTAACACTTCATTACAAAGAGAGAACGAGAATGCAGAATTGCAAGAGTTAACACTGGCAATTGGACCAAAAATATTGATTGATGCATAATCTTGATTCTATACTCTATCTCGTTTAAGTTCTTTGAGTAACAATATACTTTTTGTTCACTTTGAACATCGAAGATTCTTCCTTCGTTATCCCTAGTTAGGAGAACCTCTTAGTAAAGCTTTTCTCCCAACAAATAATCAACAGAATTAAATAGCTCGGAGTCAGTTGTAGGTGAGGGGTTTATTAGTTTTATTTTACATAAATACTGCTTAGTGTACTTTACTCTGTTACTATTAGCTAGCCCGTCTAACTTTTAACACAGGTCTGTACTTAAGCATCATGAAAATAATATAATGTGTGTTTTGTTGACTCCGTTCAAGAATATTGAGTAGGTATTTATGTCTTAAACATGTTTATATCAAAAACTTGGTCAATGTCAAGTGGTTTTACACACTTATATGTAAATTGTTTGCAAACACAGATAAATTACATTTTCAAGTTTATTCTAATCCTAAGTATACAACTTTATTTCCTACACGAGTAGTCTACTCGCTTTGCTAATGCCTTGCGTATATAATTATCAAACAGTATATTAGATTGTCCTCGTGATGTATTTGCCAAGTAGCATAGCTGAAAATTTATGAGGTGATTCGAGTTTAACACATCGTATTTCGGGAATATTAAAGTAATAATTCTACTGTTAATCTCTCTACTAAAATTTCAATATTTTAAGTGTTTCCTAAAATAGGTTTATGGGTCGCATAATCATTTTATTAACGGTCTTCAGATGAAGAACGACCCAACAAATTAATAAATTATCAAATCACGACAGTGATTATTGCATCAGAAGCAATTGAAATCAAACTATTAGTAAGTAGGTAATGCACGTGAATATTCCGTTATTTCTTTATCAATCAGACGAGGTTTGATTAACTGATAAAGAATAAACTCGAATAACTCAACAATACCTAGTAATGTTATATTTCACCGTATTTCACTATTTTTATAATTCATAGTTCATACACGGTTTTCTAAGTTAGATAATTTTTCACACCTACTTTTCGGTCAAAAATCATTCTATGGTCGAAAATTGGTAATTTAATCCTTATCACAAATTTTCATACTTATCTAGTTTTGTTTCCCCACAAAACAATAATAGACAAGTAGCGTTGTATGATTTCAATTGAACTCATTTATGAACGTCAATTGTTTCATCAACGAAACTAAACACTTGTTAAAAAGATTTAAAAAAATGTTACCAGTGCGTATTTTTTATCCATGTCATTAAGTACCATAAAAATAGCATATTTTCTTGATAAATTAGTCATCTATGTCACAATATTTAATATCTAAGAATTTTTACACACATATTGTTTTTAAGAAAATGACAGACAAGACGGTGAACTCACTTTCTTTTTATTATGTTTGCTCTTCGTCTCTCTTTCTTCGAATGATTCATTAAACTCTCTCTCAAGTTCAAGTTTAGTCATACTTGCACTTTTTCTTTTAATTATATGCATTATAACACTTGGTTGAAGTTTATTCACTTTTAGGTTGGGATTCATATAATAGTGCATTTCATCGGTTTTTTTGAACCTCCGTGACAAGTCTCTACATCACCGGTCAACCGCCAAACTGGCGATACCGGCCGTTGACATTGTTTCAGATTTTGATACGACGTGACCAACGTATCTTATCAAAAAAAAAACTAAAAATAACAGACGAAATTTTCTGTTACTAGTTTTTCAAATATGTTTTCAAGGTTCATTGGTTGTTAACTTTTTACTAACCCTAGTAGCATGTCTGTATTAAGTCTATTTAGTACTATTAATCTCAATCAGATTATAATAACTTTTCTGACAGTTATGACTAATTAACTCAAATATACACTAAAATGTACAGTTGAACCTATGCGCACATGGCCGACTATAATATAATAGTCACCCCAAAATAATTTGCGAGTTACGTACTTGACGGGGCTGAAAAACCTTTAGTCCATGATGTGGGTAGCTATTTCAAATAGTCATGACTCATGACTGAAATTATTAACAAATTCGTAAAATTTAATTGACAATTTGAAAGCAAATATTCTCTAGAGTACGTATAATTTTGCAAATCTGTCGGCAGAGACTTTATTGTCACTTTGATACGCGGGTTCCATTTATCTTTATCTAAGATACTATCTTTATCAAGATAAAAATGTCAACTTTTATTTTATTAAGTTCATTTTTCTTGAGTGATAGAATCTGCAGACTATGACCACGATCAGATGTTTTTGATGTATTTTGGACATCTGTTGGAAATTATTGTAATGATTTTTATTTAATAGTTTGAACTTTGAACGATCTTTGAATTTTTTGAATATTTATTTATTTTTATCTAAAGTCTAAACTGAGTAGCAGGTGCTAAAGACTGACAATTGCCTGTTTTTTGTGGTGGTGGTGGTGGTTGTGGCAGTAAATGCTTTGTTTAAATTGAGTTATATAATATATTATTATTATTTATTATACTTTGGTTTACACAGTATCTGATCGAATTATAAAATAAATATTGATGATGTACTGTTCTGTACATACTCTGTAATTCTATAAATCCTTAAAAACGTAAATTTGGGAAGTATTTTTTTAAATAACCTACAACTCTTTGTGAATTTTCGCTGAACTTTAATGTTTGACGTTAGTATACATCTACCAAATAAACTAGTGATGATTTTTGAAAGGTATTGTTTGGGCTCATGTCCATTTTATAACGTTAAGGTTCCGAAGTGATAATAGTGATATAAAGTGAACAACGTAGGGAAAGGAAATAATAAGTGTCTTTAACTTCAGAGAGCGACATAAATACATTATTATTATGCAGTTAAAAACTGGAGAGAACAGCTACAACATTTAAACACACGACTCAAGTTGATGCCATCATTGTTAATTATGTAAACAAACCGAAATATATTAACGTACGGACAGGCAGTATCTTCAGGGGAATAATATATTGTTGGGTGCACGATATCGTTCACTCTTTACAATTGCTACACAGGACTGACTCAAAAAAATGCAATAAGTAACCGTAAAAAGAACATGCCACAAAATTTTGTTAATTAAAATCAATTATAACAACATCTACCTCATGGGCTTTTTGTGGTTCTCCACTCCAAATGTCACGCCAGTGAATGAAATGCTGAAGATGGTTCATATAGTTATGCTGACGATGATGAGGATGGTCTCGTTTTTTCTGTAAACCCGTAGGAGATGGTGGAGCTGTAAGGGATTCACGTCGTCGAGAGCTACTTGATACAATCACAGATTTTAAGTCATGGTTTAAAAGGCGCTCTGTTTCTGGGCCTTCATCAGACGACACGCTGTCCGTAAGTTGTGTAGACGGCCTCGTCTCTCTCAACTCTGTCGGGCGGGAATCTTCGTTCTCCATGTTGTAACTGATCACAGAGCACGAACTAAACTAATAACTACAGAATAAGTTCACAATTGCAAGAGAAAGCTCGAGTCTTGTTAACATTTCGCAAGATATCGTGTACTAAATAGAGGTCGTATTGTGAGGCATGGACGTGCGACACGAACGACGCCAGCGGCTGACTGCGGTATAACTATAAGTACGAGTGCACGTGGACAATGATTCGATATCATAACATATTTAAAGTTAAACAATGGTGGTTTTAAGTTTTATCATTTGTTTCATGTATAGTGAGTAATTATTTTATAATTTTTTGTTGTTGTTTCTATGAGACGGGTTAACTGAACGTATTCTTAATACTGGGTGAAATTTTGAAAATACAGAGAAATTAGGAACTCCAAATAGCAATTATAGTGATACTCGCCGAAAGAAAGATTTTTTTTTTTTTTGGAATGAAACACAAATGCATTTATAGTTTTTGTTTTAATTCTTTTGGCACACTCGGGAATCGAAGCTGCTAAAAATCGAATTAATAACACCCTGTACCTTTAATCCATAGCATAATAGAGAACATTGTACCTTATTAAAAAATATCGAAAGACGACTTTCAGTAAAAAAACACTACTTCTTGGTGAATGCTTACCAAAAAAAATAAAGGTACCTTTTGAAACCTAAGTGCGGTAATTTTGAAATGTGAATACATTATTTCAAATATGTAGTAATTATGTAAATACATAATAATGTATTTTTTTTTATTCTTTTATTGATTCTAAAGCATGTGGCGGCGATTTTTATTGTAATTTTCTGATGATATATGAATTGATCTATATGTATATTCTCCATTGTTGCCGACTTGAGATTAATTTTTGGGACAACCTGTGCGTAATTAAGTTGGTTGGTTCAGGTTTTAACGTACGACGCTTTTCATGCTGTATTAAGAAAATAATACTGATAGCAATTAGGGCACTGTCCACATTCCACATTACACATATTTTGGATGTCTTCTTGGTTCATAGAGTAGGGATGGCGATCTCAAATCGATTAATCGAAGAATCGATTTCTCGGACCAAATAAATCGATTTTTTAAATCGTTGGGTATAAATAATGAAACTTGATTTTATGACACATTTTTATTGAAGAAAACTTAATTTTGAGTCTTATAATGTTTAATGAGCATAGAGCATTAAATTGAAGTGAGCAAATTTTCTCACTTATTAAAAAGTTGCCGATTGCAGAAAACCACTTACGTGTGTAACTTTGGAGGAGGAAGAATAATAATTAGTGCCCGACCGAAAGTTTCGGTTTCGGTTTCGGCCAGTTTCGGCCAAAATTCGAGTTTCGGCCTTAGTTTCGGTTTCGGCCAAACCGAAACTTTTGATAACAATTAACAGATTGATAACGGATAAATGGGGTTCTGAAATGGAGATTTTAAGCAATTCCTAATATTCTAAAATAAGAGTCATGTAGAGTTTATTATTTCAGAATTAAATGTTATCCACAAACTACGTCGATACATTTCATGATTTTTTACCCCTTCTTCCTTGCCACATGGTGTGTTGCTTGGAAAGTCGATGAACCCAATCTCAAGAATTCAAGGGCTTGCTCGTGGGCTATGATTTGTCCTTTTTGAAACGAGATTTAATAAAAAATAAAAATCTTTTAAATTGTGGTAGACAATAACTTCGGCTTTGGTAAGTACTTGCATCGGATACGGGTGGAGCCGACGACGAGTTGTTATGATTGTGCGTGTAACTTGGACATGGCGGAGCATACGCTCACTGTTTGTCCCGCTTGGAAGTAGTAGCTCCGTGTCATGAAGGACTTGTCATTACCGGACGACGTGACTTAACTTCTGCGAGTCCACCATCTCAAGACGTGTGAGCGAGAGCTCTTCTCTCCGCGCAAGAACACGCCACCGTCGGGCGAGGGAACAGGTTTGGGATCTGCCCCGTAATCTGGCCCCCTAAGAATACCAGGTCCTACTAAGACGCTAAGAGACGGTGTTGCACTCTTTTCGTAATAGCAACCGGGGAATGGTAAACCGCGCTCCCCGACTTAGGTTGGTTTTGACTCAGACGGGTATTCAGCGTGAGGGTGTCACGTCCTCTTCGTGACACTCTCACGATTCTTCGGATAGTCCGCCAAGCAAGCCGACTGCTGTCGATTATCGTATTTTTCAGACACCGCTCCCTCCCTCTGTCACAATTGGTCATATTTAAGAGACAACCCCTCCCAACCCTTTGTCACACTAGGTTACATTTTGATGATCCTTCTCTCTTCCCCTCGTCACACATCACATTTTTGAAACCTCTTTCTTCCTCATTGTCACAACTTGACATATTTTTAAAATACCCATGGGGTGCCAAGTCTCGCTCAACACGCCCTTACGTCAGAGCAACCGGGGGATGGTAGACCGCGTACTCCCCGACCCACGCTGGTTCTGACCCAGCGGGGTATTCCGTGGGAGGGTGACACGCGGTCGCATCTTGGCAGGCTTCGGAAAGCCCGCCGACCGAGAGAGCCGGTGGCCGTATTCGCCGGCGGCTACCGGTTCGGCGTCCGGGGACGGAGCGACGGGAAAGAGTGCCGATGGCGTAACGCGTCGCGCCGTCCCTCAAAACCCCGTGCTGGGTTCTGGCCTCAGCCGGGGTTCGGACGCTGAGTGTGAGCGGTTGGAGGTTTTAGTGAGGTTCAACTCCCACATACCCCGCCCGCGGGGCGGGCGGGGATCCGGTGATTTCCTCCAACTAAAAAAAAAAAAAAAAAATGGGATGCCAAAACATATTCTCCCCCTTGACAGACTTGGTCACATTTTTGAAACACCCTCCACTTTCCCCTTTACGTGTGACATAATTTTTGGATAACCCATAATGAAGAACAAATTTTGGGAGGAATGATAAAATATGCACTAAAGGACAAGGACAATAAGGACATTTTCAAAAACAAAAAAAATTCTGTGAAATTTGTGAGTTGCGGTTTCGGTTTCGGTTTCGGCCGAAACTAAGAGCCTAGCCGAAGGTTCGGTTTCGGTTTCGGGCAAAAAACCAGTTTCGGTCGGGCACTAATAATAATAAAAAAAAATTGGTTGCCTGTTAAGTCGGTATACGGGCGAAAGTTTTACGTGACAACGACTCGGGCATGGTTAGCCCGCCTAAGAGCGAGAGAGACAGACATAAAAAGTGAAAGGCACGCGTGCCTCTCACTCGCTCTCATTGTGAGCGCATAACGTGAGCGGTGCGTAACGCAGTTTCTTGAAGTGTCTCAAGTGTTTTGAAGGCAGCTGCCTCTGATTATTCTTAGCATTAAAGAGACCTTTAATTGTTACAAGACAATATGGGAAAGTTTTGTCAATATCAAGAAAAATAAAACCATCAGGTACTGATGAGAAGACAAGACAATGATAGAGACTAAATTTGGAATGTTTTAGGTGATGATTGATTTTTACAAGAGTAATGTTTGTTCCTGTATACAAAGAAAAATAATTAATGTTTTGGTTTTCTGTTGATTTTTTTAGTGGTGGTAGGCATTAACCAAAACTATCGTAGAACTTACCTAATTCACCGAATATTATTTAAATGGAATAAGAATACAAAAGGTCTCTTTTCAATATTTTTGCTTTATGATACCAAAATATATGGTCAGCAAAACAACGTTTTATGACATGTCTGTATAATTTATACTGCATAAAGGGTTGGGGATTGCTTTTCTTAACGACGAGTATTAATTAAAAAACATAAACAAAGTCTTTTAAACTTACCTTTGTTTAATAAAATGATGTCCTTTCATTTATGAAGTACTGAGTAATTTAGATACGACCACTTTATAACTTGTATCATCTTAACGTGATTTTAATAATTATCTGTCTAAAATTACAAATCAAAGCAATTGTAATTTAAGAAATTCAAATTTGATAAGATTTTTTTCTGCAGAAAATGTAAATTAAATTGACCGTTTGACGGTTTTTGGTCATTTGACAGTTGACTAAATTTGACAATGACATTAGATTCTTGAACTTTTTTGAACGGTTCTAGATATTAGTTCTAAGGATGGTGCAATTAATTAAATCATGAAGTATTTTTACATATAAACTCATAAATCATTCACCTTTATAATAATATATAAACTCATGAAATTTATAGAGAGTAATAATATTAAACTTTAATTTATCCATCCCTCATTCCATTTTTTCAGTAACCCTTTATTTTATATTTCTATTTTTACCTTTTAAATATTATATCTTATCTTCTATGTCATTCTTACCTTTTTACCTTCATAGAATTTAATAACATTAATTTCCTACTGCTGAAGCTGGAAACCGAACAATACTTTGGCTTAGTTTCTTAAAGACCTTGTATCTGTCTCACTTGACATTGGCGAATCGTCCCGAGTCTTGGACGAGGTCCAGAAAAAAAGAAGAAGAGGTTACTTTTTTGTTTACGGCACCTGTGTACCGCACTAATATTTTGTGTGAATCTACTGTTTATACTGCAGTAACCTCTGGAATAAATCTAAAAATAAAGTGATTTACATACAATATTGCAAACTCACCGAATCACTGATTAAACAACATCATAACATTTACAAATGGCTTTACCACAAAAAAAATATTACAGGCAGCGTGCGCATTCTAACCCTATTGCTGATCATTGTTTTGAATAGTAAGTTGCTAATTAAGACTCATTTCCATAGTGTTTCTGTGAGAATAGGTGCCTAAAGTTATAAAAAATAATATGAACAACAAAGTGAAGCCAATTGAAAATATGCCGATCGATTTAATACTCGAGGTACTGGTATTGGAGGGTGCCGATTACTCTGAATTCACGGAGCAAACAAGTTCTTTGAAACTTTATTATTAGACCCTCGCAACTTCGTCTGCGTCACAAAGGGGTTCAAACAGTACTCTTAATGCTGTTGCGATATTATTTGCGCGGCCCGGGGAATATTCATGTTTTATACTCGTAATAACTTCTAAACGAAAAGTCCGATTGGAATAAAACAAAAAGTAATTTACTTCTACATTAAAACTCTTGATAACATAATACTTTATTTGGATAAGAATTAATATAACAATATTAATTTAACGTTAAATTCATTCTTCGGACGAATTAATTTTTTTTTGAACATAAAAGCAGTTGTTGTAACTAAACTATGATAGTTGGATATATGCTGTCGCGGACTTTTTTGATTGTCTTTAAAAGACCTAAAAACCCGTAGTACATCATTTTGTTCTATTGTCAATAGTTTTTGCAGCGTACGCATAAATAGATTTTCGATTATTTACTTGTGTTACATATTCGATATTATCATACGGATCCCTATTTTTTTTTAATATAAAATATAGCCTATAACCTTCCTCGATAAATGGACCTTCCAACAGTGAAAGAATTTTTGAAATCGGACCAGTAGATCCTGAGATTAGCGCGTTCAAACAAACAAACTCTTCAGCTTTATAATATTAGTATAGATGTGTTAGTTCCATGATAATTTTATAACATTAATTTTAATTTCAGTCCATCTCATCCAGATGATTATAATTGGTCCAATTTATATCCAAGTGTCTCCAACCAACCCAAGCAAGTGGAATTCCTAGATGTAGGTTGTGGCTATGGAGGACTTTTGGGTTAGTATAATAATATTCAATTTCAATGTTGTAATTGTAAACTTTCATACAAGTTTTTCGTTTCAGTTGCATTGTCTCCAATGTTTCCTAATAATTTAATGTTGGGTCTAGAAATAAGAGTTAAAGTATCAGACTATGTGAATGATAGGATAAAAGCTCTTAGACAACAACATCCTGAACAGTACCAAAATATAGCTGTTTTACGGACAAATGCTATGAAATATCTACCAAACTTCTTTCACAAAGGCCAGGTAATACCTAATGACTTTATTATAGCATTTTTTGGCTTCCCCACACTGGTTTTATTTATTCTAACAAGAAGATAAAATTTTAACACTGAATATGTTAAACATCATGAATGCTTGTGGGTCATCCTTTAATTATTCATAAAGATAATATTTGAAAATCTAAGCCCCATATAGGCCAATTAAATTATTTACTCTCTATTGTATATCTAATTCATTGTTGTAACTTTATTTTGTTTTAGCTAAAAAAAATGTTTTTCTTATATCCAGATCCACATTTCAAGAAAGCAAAACATAAATGGAGGATAATTAATAAATGGCTTCTATCAGAATATGCTTATGTGTTATCTGAGCAGGTACAGTCAGTTTTAGAGAAGTAAATCATCCTTATCAATGTGATTTGATTTAATATTAAAGGTATTTGAATACCTGATTTAAAAAAGATTTATTGACATCAAAACTTTGCAGAGGTCCATGAGCTATGGTAATCACTCACCAGTGATTGGGTCGTAAGTTTATTAATATATCTAGAATTAAAATATTAGTAGCTTTACTGTTACTGATATGGTCATCATTTACCATATTGGTAACAGTATTAATAAATAAATAATTATTTTAACCAATTGCCATCATTCTAAATGTTTAAACACCTTCAATTCTACAGGGTATTGTGTACACCATAACTGATGTAAAGGATTTAAATGAATGGATGGTTGCACATTTTGAAGAACATCCACTATTTGAAAGAGTTCCTGAAGATGAACTGGTAAAATAGTTTACATATTTTGTTTTAATGAAATCAAATTCCCTATATTATTATCACAGGTATCAGTAGTACTACATCCAGTCCTTGTTTTAGTGGTGAATTGTTAATTTCTTAGAGAGGGGATTGATGGAGAATAGTTCAGGAATTTGTATATTTCGTTTTCATTGATTTATAAGCTAGTCTAAAACAATAGTTCCTTTTGCTGTTCATTTTAATCTATTAATCAATAGGTAATACAGATGGGAATTGGGTTGCAGTCTTCACCAATGATGTAATTGTCTTATTTGTAATCCTATTTGAGGAATAGAAATGTGAAAATCTATCTAATCTGTATGATTTTTATTACCTGTATGCTTAGCCTCTTGAGTACAATATTTTTATTGTACATAGGATAGTTGTGATATGCAGTAATTTTGTTCATATTTGTTTGTGTGTGCAATCAGCATTTCAAAATAATAGACCTTTGAAGAGTAGACCTTAATTTTGGCTTGATAGAACTTATGATTTACTGCCTTGTTTTGAAAGACTTGTGCATTATTTTAAAACTGCGGACTATATCATATGTCTAAATTGTTATTGTTTCAGAAAAAAGATCCTATTGTTGAAAAACTTTTTGAGAGTACCGAAGAAGGCCAAAAAGTTACTAGAAATAATGGAGAAAAATTTCTAGCTGTGTTCAGAAGAATTTCAGATAAACAAAAATTTGATAAAATTTCATAATTTATTTAGTAAAAAAGACATTAATAAAGTTTGCTTATAATAAATATTTTTATATTAGAGGCAATGTGTATGATTTCAAATGAATATATTTTTATTTTTTTAAACTCAAGTTTATCTCTTTTCCCAATAAAAGCATTGTTATTGATTAAATATAATCATATAACTGGAACAGAAGAAGCTTTACTTGTTTAATTTTTTTTCTAAAAGAGTTATCCATTTAGCAAGACGCCGAGATATATTTAAATTTTTACGCATATGATCCGTTATTCCTGTTAGCCAATGTTTTTTATCCAACCAAACTTTCTGAGATAAAAGAGAAGGTAAAATTGCTGCCCATATTTCTGGTTGACAGGGATATAAATGAAGACCTTGTTTTGCCAGTAAGAAGGCACGTACGCGATCTCCTCCTATGTATTCGGCTATGCTTGCAGTAGCAATTAATTTAGATAATTTTACATGAATTTCACTATATTGCGCTAAAGACAATGCTCTTTGTGCACATCGGCTTGATACCTTGGCTTTAAGATTATTATCCATAAGACAATACTGTGCCATACAGAACCACAGAGATGCATTATAAGGATGATCATGCAGGGAATCGCTTAAAATCCTTGTTGCTTGATTCATGTTCTCTTCTGAGACATGCAAATAAGACTTGAGAAGTCCAATATCAAAAATGTAATTCATATCCTTGTCATATTTTTGCATTTCACCCAAGGCTAATTTTGACAATCCTTTGTCAGTATGCAATAGCCCTAATGAACAAATGGCAAATAAACTACTAGCTGTAGGTTTCTTCTGTGAAGCTTGAATACTGCGAAATAGTAAAATCTTGGTTTCATTAATACCTTTTTCTATATACACAGAACTAGCCATAGCTATGAGTAGATTTGCTTTGTCATCCTCAGCATCACTAAGCCATTGAAAAGCAGTATCATATGCAGCATACGCTTCTTCATATAATCCTTTTTTAAATAGTGCTAAAGCTAAACCAGCTGTAGAATCCAAACTAGCTTCTGTTATTGCTTTAAATGTATTTACTGCATCATCATATTTGCCAACTCTAGTTAAAATTCTTCCCATATTCAGAAGAGCAATATTTTTGGTCACTTCTTCATTACTCAACTCTAAAGCCCTTTCATATGATTTATGAGCACTTTGTAGTAGTAAACTTCTTTCTTGCAGAATGCCAAGAATAGTGTAGGCGCAAGAATTATCGGACTCAAAGGTGCAGAACCACTCCATCAAATCCATAGCACAGGGTATAGCATATAGACCTTCAATTTCATATTTGTATTCAGGATCCTCTTGATATTTCTTAATTTTAAATGCTCTACAAACCCAATCTGCATATGCTAGAGCACTTTCAGAATGATAGCCTAAGCGAGATGCATGCCTAAATAAATCCATTGCTTCTTCTTCTCTAATAACTTCTGCTATTAGGCCCTGCCCTACCCAACTATGAGGATATGACGGTAAAGTTGATTGTCCACGCCAGAAACAATAATTGGCTAATCTATAAAGTTTTAATTTTAGGTACAATGTGCCTAAATTACACCATATTTTGGCTACTGACCATTTCCTAGTAGAGAGCAAAGCTTTAATAAAACAATGTTGAGCAATTTGATACTTTTTTACATATAGAGCAATTTTCCCTAATAAATTCCAGTTGCGCCAGTATAACGGCTTTTCTTTAATACATGTAATTGCCAAGTTAAATGCTATATGGCAGTTTACCACTCTTTTGGTCACATTATAATATGCTAGGTATGTGGTAGCCAAATCAAAGGAGGCAAATTCCTGCTTTTGTTTTGAAATATATGAATAACATGTGATAGCTTCTGGAAATATATCTATAAGTTCTTTTTTAACAGTTTCTTCATTAGTGTCTTTCATAGAAATATATGCATATTTCTTTGGCAGTTTTGTTATCATTATCAAAGTATCTCCCAGTAATTTCCATAAACAAGTATATTGTTTGTTTGCTTGTTTTGATAAAGCTTCTTTTAAATAATCAATAGCTTTTTGGGCACAATCTCTGGCACTTCCATAAACCTTGGCAGTTATTTTCTTTTTTGCTATTCTTATCCAAGTTTCTGCTATACCTTTCACAGCTAAAACATAATTGGGATCTAATATCAACACCTTCTGAAATGTGAGTATAGCTTCATCATATTGTGTCAAAAGTGAGAATATGTATCCACTTCTTGTTAAACAATGGACAGCTTTGCTTGGATCTAATTCCATTACTCTATTATAGGCTTTCAATGCAGAATTATATGAGCCACGGCAATAATAGGCATCAGCTAAGCACTCAAATGCTATTGTATCTTTGGGGTTAGTTTTTACAACATCTCTAAAATTAATAATAGCATTCTCCCACTCTTTCTTATTTAAATAATGTAATCCTAGTCTAAAGTGTATCCAAGTTTCTGGAATACTTTTAGTTATCTTTGTCAGCATTTCAAAATCGGTTTCATTTAGTTTTAACTTTATATAAATATCACTTAAATTTTTCACTGCATTAGGATTATAATTATCTATACTATAAGCTTTTTCATAACATTTTTTTGATTTCAATAAATCATTTTTGTGATGATAATAAAAGTGTCCCAAATAACAAAATGTTTCTGCATGTTCAGGGTTGAGTTTTGCAGATTTAAGTAAGTTAAAGTGAGATTGATCAAATTGCTTTAGTTCCCAATATGCTCTTCCCAAATAGTAAAAGTTTAGTGAGTTTTCTGTGCTACTGTTCTTGAGCAAATCCACAACATCACTGAACTTTTCTTCTTTTAAAAGACACAATGACTTGAGAGATTCATAATAATTTGTAGACTGTAATACTTCCAGCAAGTGTTCATATGGTTCACCAACTTCAATTGCACACTCTGCTAGTAGTGCTAGCTCTTCAGTATTAAAAAAATCTTGCAGATCTGGTAAAATGTCTTGGATGATTTTAAAAACTTTCAAAGCAGATTGCCATTTTCTTTGCTTCACTAAGGAACAAAACAAATATTTATACAGTTCCAGAGAAAACTTTGTGTTTTTTACTTTGGATAAGAAAGTAGTTGCTAACTTTTGTGTTACAGACCATTTTTCAAGCATCATTGTGCACTTTATAATAAAAATTGCTTCAGTGTACTCTGGTTCTTGGTAATTGATTAGAGGAACACAAAGTTTGTATGCATCTAGATATAAACCCTTTTCAAAGGCAATTATGCTCTTTAAAAGATGAGGATAAATTGAGTTTTCTACTCCCAGACAAATAATATCACTGTATTTTTCCAAGTTTAACCTGATGACTGGCATGTTTTCTACATATCTTTTACAGAGTTCTCTACACAGCCATTCTCTCACTTTGGAATTATCCTTGATTAAGTTTTTCTCAATGATTTCATCCAATGCAAGTGACAAATCTGATTTCTGCAAAATAATTTTACATTGTAATAATTGAATTTCTTCTGCTGTTGTATTTTTGATTTTAGATAATATTTCCAAAAGTGGAGGAATATTTTCTTCTTTACAAGGTATATTTTCATTGATAAGGGCAATCAATTGTCGTTCTGCTGCATCACGCAATAATGGAGGTTGTTCATCCTTTAAGAAATTTATAAAACTTTCAATAGCACCACTACTTTTGCATGTAACACTTAACTTCCCTAACTTAGATATAATTTCTAATGCCTTATCTTCTTCTATTTGCAGTTTTAATATTTCTGCATACACTTGTAACAGTTTAACTTTTAGCTGTTGATCTTCTTTGGTTTCATAATAGCTTGCCAAACCCAACCAAGCCAGAGGCTGACTTGGTTTGCAAGCAATGGCTTTTTGATAAGCTAGACAGGCCTGATCAGATTCTTGGAAAGATTTACCAAGTAATACTAAACCAAAGTAGTTTTGTTTATCTTTCCTCAAGAGGTTTTTGCAACATTCTTGTGCTTCTTTGTAGTTTTTATCATCAATATGTTTCCTAGCCTCCTTCAAAAGCGTTTTTATTTCGGCCATCTGGAAATAGCGCTACATTAATTAGTTATTTACGAAAAGTTTATTGTAGTTTATATATAAGTAAAACTAGTGCATAAAATGTAATCAATTATTATTTAATATTACCTTATAAAATTTTATTACACATTTATTTCTGCTGTGGAAAATTCGAAAATAATTTCGCTACTGTAGCTTTTATTCACAATTTTAATGCATTTTGTGATTTTGATCACAATCTGTGATGTGCGTGGATCTGTGGCTGTGATCACAATTTTACAATTGACAATTGACATGTGATTTGACACACAGATTTGACACAATTTGACATCATTTTTTTAATTTTAGTTTTTATTAATAGCTCCTCTACACGCTCGGCCAGCGCTGGCCCAGCCCAATGGCCATGCGAAAAGCCTCTACACGCTGGTGATGTTCAGTTAAGATCTTATCGTTCTGTTATATCCTTTTATTCTATGACCCATATGCTGACATAAGCAACATTAATTAATATAAATACAGAAGCCACCGCGTGGCAGAAGGCAGTCATTATCAACCAAGCAAGTCAGTTAGTCATTGTCATTCAGTCAACCCGGTCAGTTATCCAGTACAAGTCCTTCAGATCGGTGCACACCAGTCACTCGACATAAAAACAGAGACCTTAAAAAGTGTAGTGAGTTTTCAAGAATAAAAAGTGTTTAGGGACACAAAGTGTTTTTTTTTTAAAAAGACTAACGCCCACCGCCGCCTAACAAATTGGTGTCAGAAGTGGGATGCTGAGAGAGTCATAGGAAGAGACCTCAGCATCCAAAGAATCCGCAGCGGTCCTGTTAGTCCTGGTCGACGGTAAGCCTCGTCAACCGAGCCCGCACCGGAACACTGCCCATCCACGACACAAACTCCTGGTCGACGGTCAGCCTCATCGCATCTCGTGAGCCCGCACCAAATAACAACACATCTCTCTACAACTCTGAACTTTGCTGGTCGACGGTCAGTCTCACCCCGCTAAGTGAGCCCGCACCAAACGCAAATCGACACTGGTGGAACCCTATCAAGTCATCAAGCACGATCTGAACTCAAAATCTCCAAAATCTTCAAAGTCTCCAAATCTTCAAAATCTCCAAAATCTTCAAAGTCTCCAAATCTCCAAAATCTTCAAAGCCTCGAAATCTTCAAAATCTTCGAAATCTTCAAAATCTCCGAAATCTTCAAAATACAACATCTTGGACCAAGATCACGACTCCACATCGCAGCACGCGCTTCTTCATCGCAGAACCTCTTCTTCGTGATGCTGCCGAATATCTTCGTAATCTTGTAAGTAATCTATCATCCTTATTAATTGTAAGAAATTATAGTTTAAGAATCCTTTCCACAACCTTCCTGAATTATCTATAATATTATATTATTTTTATTCTTAAATCTTATAAAATGACTAACACAAAATCAGAAATCGAATCAGGAAGTGAAAAACTAAACCTCAACTTCCTAACTAAATTTATAAGACCATTCAGCGGAGATCGCGAGTCGTTACCCGCTTTTCTAACAAATTGCGACAACGCAGTCGCTCTTGCTTCGCCACAACAAAGAAACATCCTTTGTAAATTCATTATCTCCCAATTAGAGGGAAAAGCTCAACTAGCTTGCAGCCTAAAAACCTTCGACACTTGGGATGAACTTAAATTCTTTCTCAAATCGACTTTTGGCGAAAAGAAACATTCAACACATCTGCTCATAGATCTTCAAAATTGCAAACAAAGCAGCACGGAGTCAGTCACGCAATACGCGTTAAGATTGGAGTCGTGCTTAACGAGAATTCAAGCTGACATCCATTATTCTTGTAATGACAAAACTCTCCTTCCTGGGAAAATAGCCGCGATGGAGGAGTTAGCTTTAAATACGTTCATGCTAGGATTAAATCCAGGTTATTCAACCATAGTAAGATGTCGAAACCCTACAAACTTAAATGCAGCGATAACACACGCTGTAGAAGAGGAAAAGCTGTTTAATCTAAATCGAGCATCTCACAAATCCTTTAAGGCATGCTCGACTTGTGGTAAGCATGGACACTCGTCCAACGACTGTTACAAAAAGAAAAGAGAACCTTTCCAAAAGGCTTATCATTTCCAACCTCCTCAACCAACATCATCTTCATCATCTCAGCAATCTTCCAATAACAAATTTATCCAAAACATCGTGTGCGCCTACTGCAAAAAGGTAGGTCATCATATTAATATGTGTAGGAGACGCGAATACAACAACCAACGTCGGAACTCTGAAACAAACATGAATCAGTCGCAGGCTTCGAATTCTAAAATTATCAATGTTTGCGAAGAAGCCGCGAGCCAAATCTCTTCTATTCCAAAAAACTAAATGAGGTCTTAGACGTGTGCCGGCTAAAACCTCATAGCTTTACAGGCACAGAAAATCTAAATACAAACTCTTATACTAAATCTTATCAAAATCCTAATACAAACCCTTGTACAAAATCTTACGAAAATTCTAATACTAAATCTTGTCAAAATCTTAAAACAAACCCTTTTACAAAATCTTATACTAAAGGTTGTCACGAACATATTACTAAATCTTTTACTAAATCTTGTGACAACCCTAATACGAAATCTTACCCAAAATCTTAAAAAAATTGTCATCCTAACTCTTATGACAATCTTAAATCTATTACTAAATCTTGTGACAACCCTAATACGAAATCTTATTCAAAATCTTTAAAAAATTGTCATCCTAACTCTTATGACAATTCTAAATCTTGTTCTAAATCTTTAATTAATAAAAATGAACCTAAAACAAATACCTCTAAGGTCGAAAATAATCATAAATCTTCTCAATCGGAAACCACGATTTCCGAGACGACTAAAGAAATTATTTACGAAACGTCAGCTCTTAATAAAAAAACATCGCTACCTCATATTAATTTAATTACAAAATCTTCGTCTAAAATTCTTTGCTTTCTTATCGACACGGGTGCATCTGTTAGCATAGTCAAACATAGCAGTCTTGAATATTGTCCGATACTTTCCCAAGATAAATTAAGACTTAAGGGGATAAATGAAAACGCCACATATATCGAAACCTTAGGTTCATTTGAACTAAAATTTAATTTATATGACTCATCCTTTTCATACAAATTTGACGTGGTCCCCGACGCGATAAACTTAAAGGTAGACGGAATCATAGGTTCAAACTTCTTAGATTTTTTCAAAGTTAATATCGATTACCAGACTCAATCTATAATTTTACAAGGCTATCCAATTCCTATTACATATAACATCCCTAAATTTATAATTCCACCTCGCTCTGAAAGTGTTATAGAATGCAATGTCGCTAATGACCTTTCGGAATTACCTAAACTTAAAGAAGCTCTTGTTTTAGACCATTGCATACGTGACGGCGTATACATTGCAAACTGCATCGTTAGCTTAAAATCGAACAATAGAGTTAACGTCTCGGTATTGAATACCACAGATGAGTCAATCGAAATCAAAGATTATAAAATACGTTTAACAGAAGTCGATCTTAATGAACTTAATAATAATGTTTCTACAAATCTTGAAAATAAAAACATCTTTAATTTTTCTCCTTCTCCTTCGAATCGTATAGACAAAGTCCTTAATCTTATTAGACACTCTCATTTAAACGCGGAAGAAAAAAGGTCACTTTTTGAATGTTGTTCACAATATTCGGACATCTTTTATATTGAAGGCGATCCACTCTCTCATACTAATGCTCTTAAACATTCAATCCAAACTGGGGATGCACCCCCAATTAACGTTAAAGCTTATCGCCTCCCAGAGTGTCATAAGGGTGAAGTAGACACCCAAATAAAAAAAATGTTGGAACAAAAAATTATTGAGCCATCTACCTCACCATGGAATGCTCCCGTATGGGTAGTTCCGAAAAAGATGGATGCGTCAGGAAAGAAAAAATGGCGTATCGTCATTGACTACCGACGCCTTAATGACGTCACGGTCTCCGAGGTCTATCCGATCCCTTTAATTACTGACATCTTAGACCAGTTAGGTCACTCAAAATACTTCAGTACCTTAGACCTCGTGTCTGGTTTTCACCAGATTTGTCTCGATCCAGCTGACGCTCAGAAAACAGCTTTTACAGTAGTAAATACAAACGGAAGTACCGGGCATTACCACTATAATAGAATGCCATTTGGCCTTAAAAACGCGCCCAGCACCTTCCAGAGGCTGATGAATACAGTTCTCTCTGGACTACAAGGTCTACACTGTTACATCTACCTAGATGACTGTATTATTTACAGCCCAGATCTTAGCTCTCATATTGAAAAATTAAAACTCGTCTTTCAACGCTTCAGAGAATATAATCTCAAACTTCAGCCGGATAAATGCGAATTTCTCCGCCGTGAAGTCTCTTACCTAGGTCATATTATCACTGACAAAGGTGTCTCACCAAACCCCGATAAAATCAAAGCTGTTACAAATTTTCCAACTCCTAAAAACCCAAAAGATATCAAATCCTTTCTAGGTCTTGTCGGATATTACCGACGATTCATTGAAAACTTCTCAAAAATTACAAAACCTCTTGCCTCTCTCTTAAAAAAGGACATTTCTTTCACTTGGTCGTTAGACCAAGAACAAGCTTTCAACATTCTTAAAGAAAAACTAACTACTGCCCCACTCTTACAATATCCAGATTTTACACAACCCTTTGTCGTCACTACCGACGCCAGTAATTATGCAGTTGGAGCAGTCTTATCTCAAGGTCTTATAGGCAAAGACAAACCTATAGCTTATGCGTCTCGAACCCTTAACAAAGCAGAAGGAAACTACTCTACAACCGAGAAAGAACTTCTTGCCATCTTATTTGCCGTGAAAACTTTTCGTCCTTACTTGTACGGTAACAAATTCAAAATCGTGACGGATCATCGTCCTCTTGTCTGGCTTTTCAATGTAAAAGATCCTGGTAGCCGCTTAATACGTTGGCGCCTTAAATTAGAAGAGTATGATTATGAAATAATTTACAAACAAGGTAAACTTAATTCTAACGCCGATGCCTTGTCTAGGATATATCTTCTTAATAGTGATAACTTAAATAAATTAACCTATGAAAAATACTTTAAACAACAATTTACCAAATCTTTACCGACCCCGAATACAAAAATCGAGGAACACTCGGAAGCTCTTCATCTTACTAAAATAAATTCTATCGCTTGTCCCGTCTCTTTAGATTTTGATTATTCTATGCCGCATTGCGAAGAAATCTTATCGCGAATGAAAGACTCCGCGAAGTTACTGGAATCGGAACGAGTCCCACAGTCCGTGCAAAGCGTTACCGAGAATAATAAAACATATCATTTTCTTTTCATAAAAATACATCATTACGAAGAAACAACTTACAGGTCAATTTACGATACTTTGATGAAATTACGAAACGAAATATTAAATAGTTATTCAGATATTACAGATTTAGCTATATCTGACTTTACAGACCCTTTTACTAAAATATCTTATACAAAAGTTTATAATATAATTGCACACATTTTTCATAACACAAATCTTGTACTTCACATCTATAAAAATCAAATGATTTATCCTACCCCTCTTGAAATTCCGAAAATCTTAAAAGAAAACCATGACTCTCCCGTAGCCGGACACCCCGGTATTAAAAGAATGTTAAATAGAATCAAATCATCTTATTATTGGAAATCCATGCGAGCCGATATTGAAAGATACGTTAAAAATTGTAAATTATGTCAAGTAAACAAACCCCTTAGATCTTGCAACACAGCTCCTATGGAAATAACATCTACTAGCACGAAACCTTTTGAACGACTAGCTCTAGACATCGTAGGCACTTTGCCTGATGCAGGTTTCCAAAGATTCAGATACATTTTAACTCTTCAAGACGATCTAACTAAATTCACTTCAGTTTATCCTATGATATCTTCCTCTAGCGACGAAGTAGCCCGAAATCTTGTCCACTTCATATCTCTTTTCGGTATACCTAAAACCATCTTAACAGACTTAGGCACTTGCTTTACCTCTGACCTATTCAAACAAGTAACCGAAATCTTTAAAATTAAACCCTTATTTTCAACTCCTTATCATCCGCAAACCAACGGCGCGCTTGAAAGAAGTCACGCCACTCTTAAGGAATATTTAAAATCTTTTGTAAATGAGAACCAGAATGATTGGCATTGCTACCTAGCAACAGCCGTTCTCGCTTATAACACAACTCCTCATACCACTACGCATTTTTCTCCTTTTGAACTTCTTTACGGTCATAAACCTACATTACCTAGTTCTTTATATGAAACAAATAGTAACGTCACATACCATGAGTATATCCGAGCTCTTCAGTATCGAATGAAAGTAAGCCGCGAAAAAGCCCTAGAATATATTCGTCAAAGCAAAGAACAATCTAAAACAAATTACGACGCGTCTACTAGTAATGTTCAATATAAAACAGGCGACATGGTATATCTCAAATGCCACCACAGACTTCGAAAAGCCTTATCACCTATCTGGAAAGGTCCTTACAAAATCGTAAAAACTAACGGAAAACATAATGTAACTTTAGCCGTGAACCGAAAACACGTTAAGTATCATACAAATATTCTTAAACCCGCACACTCTTAATCAATCTTAATTCTTATTTTACGAAATATTTTTATCTCATCTTTTCAGATTAATCTTACATCGAGTCACATCGGAATCAGAAATAACTCCTATTGTTCATAGTCCCGGATTATATTTCGATCAAACAACAAACATTTACTTTTATAATGATTATTGGAATGTTATTACTCATGTTAATGTAAAATCTCTCGAACCTCAACTAGAAAAAATAAATAAGCTTATGATAAAAACATCCCTTTTATGTGAAAAATCTCGTCCTGAAAGTTATTCTAACTGTATAGATGTTTTTAGCCCACTCGAAGTGATCTTAGAAAGTAATTTTATCAAATCTCGTTCTCTTTCGCATATAATATCAAATGAACCCCCAAATCGTTTCAAAAGATCTTTAGAATTTGGTGGCGAAATCTTAAAATTCTTCTTCGGAACTCTTGACGCAGACGATGCCCGAAGGTATAACGCTGCCATCGACGCGTGTCAGAATAATGAAAATGAAATATTTAATTTAATGAAAGATAACATTCATATAGTAAAATCAACAATAAATTCATTCAATTCCACAATTTCAAAGTTAAATCAAAACGAAATAAAATTAAACTCTCAAATACAAGATCTTAATGATGTGCTGTCTCAAGTTACAAAAACCAGCAATAATTTATTAATTAACACAAAACTCAATACTTTAATGAATATCCTCGAAGGATCTCTCCTAACAATTTCTAACCTTCTTGACTCTATTACGAATTCTATTTTATTTTCTAAAGTAAATATTTTGCATCCATCCATTTTAAGCCCTACTAATCTTTTCAAGGAACTCTCTAAACGTAGTAGTTCTATTAGTAATAAACTAGATTTTCCCGTTCCTCTTATTTTAGATAATATACATATTTTATTAGACGTTTCTAAACTAGTAACATATTTTTATAAAGATAAAATAATATTTGTCCTTCAAATTCCTCTTATAGTTCCTATTAAGTATACTGTGTATAAAATTATTCCACTTCCTACTCCTCATGAAAAATCCATTCCTAAAACTTTTGCATTAATAATTCCTACAAAACCTTATATCGCATTAACGGATGATAGATTACATTACACCTTATTCGATAACATGCAACAATGTTCTAAGTTAAGCTCTAATCGTCTTATATGTCAATCTCAAACTGTATTTTCTAGCATAACAAACCCGTCCTGCGAGACGAAACTAATAACGGAAGTAATATTAAATCTACCGAAAGAATGTAATTCTCAACTCTTGTATGGTTTTATTGATATTTGGCACAAATTAGAAAATAATCGTTGGATCTATGTTCAGTCACAGACTACTAAGTTAACTATTAAATGTGATGAAAATAATATTAAAGATTACCCAATACAGGGTACAGGAATCTTAAGCCTTTCAGATAATTGTATAGCATTTTCTAAAACTATTCGTCTAGAACCTTCTATTTCAACTAATATTGTAATTAACGATAATTTTAAAATGGATTTTGATATCACCGATGATGATTGTTGTAAAACGGAAATCTTGAATCAGTCGATACCTTCACTGTCTCCTTTAACTTTAAGTAATATTGATCTTGACTCTCTTAAACATTCTTATAGACAACTTGATGATTTAGAAAGCGAAATAAATAAAATTCAAGATCAATCTCATTTTGTAAAATTTGCTAGCTATTATTCGTCTTTAACCATAATATCGCTTATCTTAATATTTCTTTACATAAGTTATAAATTATATAAATACTGTTGTAGAAACAATAATAATTCAAGTGCATATTGTATTCAAATATTCAACCAATGTAATACTAAGAAGAACTTTAGACAAGAATCGAAATTTCATAATTCAATTGAGATGTCAGAAATATCAGATGAAGATAAAAAAATCTGTAAAATCAATTTCAGACTCAATTCATTTTAAAAGAAATATAATGAACAATTAATTTTAAAATACATCTTTTAAATTTTGCTAATTAATAATTTTAATAATATAATGTCTTTAATTTTTATTTTGAACTTTTAACTTTTTATTGTCTTAGTTATTTAAGTCAAATCTTTTAAATCTTATTTTAGTTTGTAAGTCGAAATCCTTAAATGTATTTTAACCTTAAACAAAATCTTTTAATATTAACTTTTGTATCTTAGTTCTAAGTGATTGTGAATCTCTGTTTTTATTTTTTCGAGTTCTTAACTTTTCTTTTAACTTCGCTTTTCTTTAAGGATAAGCTCCGTCTTAAGGGGGGAGATGTTATATCCTTTTATTCTATGACCCATATGCTGACATAAGCAACATTAATTAATATAAATACAGAAGCCACCGCGTGGCAGAAGGCAGTCATTATCAACCAAGCAAGTCAGTTAGTCATTGTCATTCAGTCAACCCGGTCAGTTATCCAGTACAAGTCCTTCAGATCGGTGCACACCAGTCACTCGACATAAAAACAGAGACCTTAAAAAGTGTAGTGAGTTTTCAAGAATAAAAAGTGTTTAGGGACACAAAGTGTTTTTTTTTTAAAAAGACTAACGCCCACCGCCGCCTAACAGTTCGTTGAACAGAATGGACGTCGAAGCACCAGTAGCTTTATATTTATTTAGCACGTAGAATTATTTTCTTGATGTGTAGAAAAATAGTTATTATTATTACAAAAATGGATAATGACCTACTTCCATTTCTCAAGCATAGCATAAAACTACCAGTCAGATCTGTATCAAATTTATAGGTAGGATAATGTTCAAAATGTCTGCTTTCCAACAAAAAAGAATCATCGAAATCGGTTCTTAAAAAAATAAATACACTTAAAAACGCATAGCAAATTGTGAAATTTTGTTCGTAAAATACACATTTTGAAACACAGGTCCAAAAGTACTTGTTTGACCTTTATAAAAAAATATGGGACCTAAATTCAACTATCACCTTTCATTTGACATCAGAATCATTCAAATCGGTCCACCCAAACTGAAATTATCTAGGAATAAACATAAACAAAATTAAAAAGAATCTGACGAATTGAGTTCCTCCTCCTTTTTGGAAGACGGTAAAAAAAAGAAAATAGCGTAGAGGAAGATGGTGGATTTTAACTATTCATCGTAACTATTCTAAGTAACTTAATAAATGAACAGGCTGGCCGACGTGTAGACGCGTACCACCATCGCTGGCTTCCTTTGATGTGTGGACGAAAAACCGACACTGTGACCATATATCTATACTAATATTATAAAGTTGAAGAGTTTGTTTGTTTGTTTCAACGTGCTAATCTCAGGATCTACCGGTCCGATTTCAAAAATTCTTTCATTGTTGGAATGTCCATTTATCGAGGAAGGTTATAGGCTATATTTTATTTAAAAAAAAAATAGGGATCCGTATGAAAATATCGAATATGTAACACAAGGTGAATAATCGAAAACATATTTATGCGTACGCTGCAAAAACTATTGACAATAGAACAAAATGATGTACTACGGGTTTTTAGGTTTTAGTAAGACAAACAAAAAAGTCCGGGACAGCATGTATCTAACTATCATAGTTTAGTCATAATAATCGCTTTTATGATTATGAAAAATATATTTTCGTCCCAAGATTGAATTTAACGTTAAATGAGTATCGTTATATTAACCCTTATCCAAATAAAGTATTTTGTTATCAAGAGTATTAATGTAGAAGTAAATTACTTTTTGTTTTATTCCAATCTGACTTTTCGTTTAGAAGTTATTACGAGTATAAAACGCAATGAATATGAGGGGCACTGCGGGCCGCGAAAATAATAACTCGACGGCATTGCGAGTACTGTTTGAACCCTTTTGTAACGCAGACGAAGTTGCGCGGGTCAGCTAGTATGTACAGGGTGTTAAAATCCGATGAAACAATACTTTCACAGCAAATAGTATACTTGATGTAGAAGCCATCCACCAAGTCTGGGTTTTCTAGGCATAATATATCATAAGTTATAACTCATCAAAACTACGTGTTAATTTTCTATTAGTAGGAGTTTATTATAGTACGGAACTCTAAAATTGCGATCGGATGCGCCTGTGTGCGTGAAAATAGCATATAGGTATAGCACGCTACATGTAGGTCAGGGTAGGGTTGTCAAAAATAATACAAAATAATATTTTTTCAACTTTGTATGGGAAAATAAAGTCATTATCTCCGTTTCAAAAGTATGTGTATATGATTTGAAATGTGATTTAGATTAAGCCCTTAAAGTATTGTTTCACCGAGCAACAACACCCTGTATATATGTATGGTCTGTGGCGGCCATCCTGTCGCCAGCGTATGTACCCACGATGGTCCACTACGCTGGGCCATCATGAAGAGCCAGCGCTGGCCCAGCGTGTAGAGGCGCTATAAAAATAAAACTGAATTCTGCGGAATTCATTCAATTCATTCACAATTCATGCCATTCATTCACGAATTAATTTGAATCAGTGATTTGAATTGGTTTGTTTATTTTTGTGGCTTTTAACCACTCAACTGGGAACGGCGACCAAATTGGTTTGTTTACTTTTGCCAAGTCTGTGACAGGTACCAAAATTGACCACGACGTCACTGAACTTGAAGTTGTTTTGTTTACATTTTAATTTTGTCTGATTTAATGAAAATATTGTAATTTTTTTGCTAAAATTTTAATAATGTGTAGTTAAAACATCAAAGAGTTTAAAATAATAGCATTGTGACGTTTTTGACAATTGAACGATTAATTAGAACTATCAAAATTCAGTTCATTCAGCTGAACTGCAGTTCGTTGAACAGGCGACGCGCTCGCCTACCTTTGATGTGTGGACGAAAAACCGACACTGCGGCCATATATGTATATGTATGGTCTGTGGTGGCTATCCCGTCGCCAGCGTACGCACCCACGATGGCCCTCTACGCTGGGGCATCATAATGAGCCAGCGCTGGCCCAGCGTGTAGAGTCTGTAGAATTCATTCAATTCATTCAATTCATTCACAATTCATGCAATTCATTCACGAATTAATTTGAATCAGTGATTTGAATTTTGAATTTAGTTTGTTTATTTTTGTGACTTTTAACTTAAAATGTTCTGAAAGTTCATCATTTTTGCTTTTAACTTATTCTTTACTCCATCTCTACGTTTATTAAGAAAATAAACTAAATAATACAGTTGATAATAGATGGATGGAATTCATCTAAGAGAGTTTTATTTGAATGTGATATTTCATTTATTTTCTTTGTCAGTAACTTAAGTTTAAGTTGGTGTACAAATGCAATAAGCAGCCTTTCTAATCACCGGCTACATACTACACATTAATTACTATTGTAGTGAGAAAATGACCAAACCAGAGATTGTTATAAGTTATATTCAAAAGCTCAGTAAGTAAATCTGACTTAAGTTATTATGGTTTAAACTGCTAATAATAAGGTAGTAGGTGGAAATGTTCAAAATCTAATAAATTACATTAATCTCAGGTCATCCAATAAAGGAGATACGTGAACGCTCATTGCAATTGCTTAAAACAAAATTGAAACTCGGATGGGAATTTGATGATGAACTAACAGGAACTAGATTTCTTTTGGAATCGTTGTTAGAATGGCTCAGTACCAAAAAACCAAGTTTGCAGTATGAAGCTTTGGATTTATTACACACAATAATAAAGGTAAACTATTGTTTATTTGTAGTTATCATAAGAATCATTGTCATTTGTCAAAAGTACCAAGTACATTGTTAATGATCTGGTCTGGAATAAGTGCTGGAGTGGCAGCCACAAACTGGTAAGAACAAGATGAACTGATGAACAGGTCAAGATCACGGGAGGTGATTGGATGCAGATAGCGCAGGACCAGTCCTTATGGTGAAGTTTGGGAGAGGCTTTTGTCCAGCAGGTGAAGATGATGATGATAGTCTGGTAAAGGAAGAATACTAAGTTAGTAGCTATTAGAATTAAATCTATCATTTTCATCATGGAGTATGTATGACACAATATTACATCTGATAATCAAAAATGACTTGAATCTGTGTAATACCTCTCCAACATTGATTTTGGTAATATCTTGTTTTTGTATTGCTTACAGACAAAATCTGGCACCTATATAGTGCGTGAAATGGGCATAGATAACTTGGTGACTGTTTTAAGTAAAATCAAAGACACAATAGACTTGGATGCAAGAGGAATTTATGAGGACATAATGGAGGGTCTAAATTTTTTAAATTCTGTTTCATCTGAGGAAAACCTAAGTATCCCAAGGCTATGTTTATCAGAAAGATTTAGGTGATATGTTTCATTCAATAATATAAAAAAATAATAATTTTAAATTAATAATTTATAAAATAAAAGGTTTAAAACATAGAATTTTTTAAAAGAAAAAGTTGCATATCTAAATGAAGTAGCAAATGTTCATTAAGATTTAATTCTTAAAAATGTGGTTTTATTACTATGCATTGTTAAAAGCTTTTGATATCATGTTTCAGCTCTGATGTTAGTATATCAAACAGTGGCTATTATAACTTAGATCCAAATATGAAGAGCTCCAAAGAAACATCAATTTCAAATGATGCAGATTTCTGTCAACAAAGGTACATGTCTTACAATCTTAGTTTCTTATTCTAATACTCTTTGTTTATTCTTGATAAATTCATCATCTTACGTAAGGTAAGCAGAAATTCATTACTTTTTTTTGAAATGCTTGGAAATTATATTGGTTTTTATTTTTATTTACATAATCACAAACATTCTCAATTAATTTTAGTCCAATATCTGATGATGGAGTAAAAGTATTGTTATTTCCATGGGCCGATCTGAGTCCATCAGATGTAAGAACAATACTTTTGATAGAAGATGCCTTGAGATTGTTACGATCCACTAGAAGATGTTGCCGATTTATCTGTGATGTATTTTTGCGAGATTTCCCTCCAGAGATATTTCTGAATCGTCCCCAGATTGTAAAGGTATGTGTTACAACTTTTCTCTATAGATCTGTTGAAAATTACAAAAGGATCAAATATCATAATACTATTATAAAGGTGAAAGTTTGTAAGTATGGATGTATGGATGTTTGTTACTCTTTCACGTAAAAACTACTGAATGGATTTGAATGATACTTTACCACAATATCGCTTATACATCAGAATAACACATAGACCTATGATTAGGGCTCTGCAGTGTTTAGTTACCGTATTTCTTACTTATTACTAGACTAGACGGGACGAACCTGAAGTCCACGCGAACGAAGTCGCGGGCAAAAGCTAGTACCAAATAAAAATAAATCACAGAAGCATTTCTCAACTATAAATGATCCTACAAATCAGAAAATTTTGTCTAATTTACATCTTTTTGATTTTCAGAATCTGTGGTCCATAGCTGATGGAGATAATAAAACTCGTTCTACAGAAGCACTTCATGTACTCTTCCATATAACTTCAGCATTAAGGTCCAGGCTCTTGCAACTATCATCAATAGATCTCAGAGACAGTGTTAAGGTATAAATAAAAAAAGTATTATAGTTAATCTATTAATCTTTTAGACAATAAACTAATTTTGTTTGGAAAATATCTTCCAGATTTCAAATGATGAAAAATATATGCAAGATGATGTTAATTTAGAATTAGAGCAAATTGCTGGAGATGGTCTTCCTGGTTCAGTAGAAGAAGATAGACTAATAGCTTTAAAACAGTTACCAGCGCCTATTTTTGCTTTGGAAACTCTCCATACTGTTTTATCAATTATGATCAGAAATTTTGGTTTTGTTAAAGAGAATGAAACCAATGATGTTCTTGCTTGGGTAAGATTTTCTTAGTTGGTAAAGCTGACTGATTATGAATCTAATAATTGTACTGAACATGCTAAAACTGTTATAGTAATTCTGGCTACTCTCTGTACTCATAATATTTTTATTCAATTTGCAGAAAGAATTAAATACACATTTATGTTTGACTGATTCACTGCTTGAATTGCTTTTCGACTGTGTGACAGAAAGATTCTGGACCTTAGATCATTACTCAAAAACTCACAGAGACATTTCTCACAAAAGTTGTATGGTTATGCGTGTTTTAGGAGATATATTACTGAAATACAGGTATGGATACTTGAAAATATACAATATATATATATATATATATATATATTTTATTGCCTTGTAGGCAGACGAGCTAAAGGAACAATGTGAAATGTTTGATTCAACATTTTAATTACCTTATACTATTATATGCTTCCCATTGATGTCGCATAGTTTTGGGACACCCTGTACACCCTGTATAGTATTTATTAAGCATATTGTAATCTTACAGCTTATTACTTTATTTCAGGAACACACTTTTCGGTAGTTCTGCGGTGGATCACTATCGAGTGGCATGGTTACGTTTGATAGTTTGTGGAGAAAAATTGCTTCGTTGGGCGAAGAATTCCGCTTTGCCGCCGACTACGCTCGTTTCCGCAATACAAGCCGCACAACTAGATCCGGCAGTAGATTTGTTATATCCCGAACTAAGCGACACAATATCAAACCTTCTACAAGTGAGTCTTATCAAATAATTTTAGTTAAACTATTGGCCATAGTCTTTTAATAAATGTTACATTCAAACGAAAATAATCCAGTTGAGTAAAACATAATATTAGTAATATAATATTTGAACATTTAATGATAAGTCTTTTTGTCAATTTCAGAATGTAAGTTTATCTGTTGACCAAGAATATAAAAGCAAATACAGAGAACTAAAAAAAATATTCTCGAGCATGGAGCATGCCGTAAATTTCATGAAGAATAAAAGTGGATGTCGAACTTCAGTAAAGGTGCTGACTGTTGTGGCAGACGCACTTCCTATTGTAGAATTAATTCAGAATGAAACATTTCTCAACGACATTTTAGAAATATTGTTTAATAAAATTAAGGACTTTGACATGAATGAAAATGATTGGTCCAAGGCTCGGAATATAACTTTAAAACTAATGGCACATAATTTGGAGTGGGTTCGTGCAAAAGTTTATAAGAAAATGGCGGAAATGGTAAAATCGATTTTAGTTGATGAGACAAATCAATCAGTAAATGAAAAATGTATGACGTTGATATGTGACGTTGGAGTTCTAACTGAGATCTGTTGTCATGGGCTTTCTTCTAAATCTAAAGAGGTAATATAATGGTTTCTAATCAATCTATGTATTTTCGTTAAAAATATGCTAAGAAAATTTTTATAGTCATTCGTAATGCTGAAAACGTACAAAACTTTTAACTCTACATTAAATAAATTATGACGTCACTGCATCCATGAAAAGTTGACGGTTGTTACAAAATTTCATGTTGGATTTTTAGCATATTTATCGAATTAATCCAATGTTTTATCATGAAATTGCCACAGTGTAAATGTTTATACTTATTTGAGTTTAAATATTCATTTTCATTCAAGTTTTGTATAGTAATTATATTATTTGTATTTGTCAGGTCGAGCAACACGCGTCGGATGTGTTGTTGTACTTGTTGCGAGGTCGGCTCGTGCTCAGTGACAGTTGTTGGTGGCGCCTAATGGCCAGTTTGTTACCCGTTCTGCCCTTGGTACATGTTTATGCCGCACATGACACACATTTAGGTAGGTTATAAAAGTAATTTTGAAAAAAAAAGTAATTTTGACGATTATTGTATTATTCTTACCTCAAATTTTTGTATTTAGTTGAACAGCCACTCAAAATGAAAATTACCATAATATTTAAAATAATATTTTTTTAATGTAAAATATTGGATCATTTAATATTTGACTAGAAAAACTACAGTTTGTATTTTATGTAAAATCTGGTGAAGACTTTTTGTCAGTTTTTTTAAATTATAAATTGATCATTCTATTTTTCAGGAAGAGCTATTTGCAAGTCGCTCGAGCGTGATATCGCAGATTGTATGGGAGTATCGAACGCGGACTTGACTTCTGGCTTAGTGCGTCTCTTGTTCGTCAAATGTGCTACAGTACAACTAGATGCTGCACATTCGTTGTGTCGTCTTTTAGGTAAATATAAAAGCGTTCTTATTAATTTTAGAAGTGGAGATTAAAGGTATTCTTATTGACATAAGCCATTTTGCTTTGTATTATTTAATTTTGGAATTGTAATGGAAGCCGGTGGGAATTGTATTATGTAATACTTTCGCGACCGATAAAAAGGAACTGTTAAGAAAATAGTTGATTTTTTTGCAGATGATGAAAAATATTTACCACCAAAACAGTCATTGAGAGTTGATGTTCTACTGAATACATTGAGACGAGTTCGAGTACAGGAATTCAATTTGGATTCATCCAGTTCTCCAACAAAGACGGTGCAGGTAGTTCGATTTATTTTTTTCTTCCATAATTTTGTTTACAGCAAACGATAATATACCTTTACATGTGTATGTATTTTCATTAAATGTATTAATTTTTTTGCTTAGACAACAGCATTAATACAAATGTTGGACGTGCTAAAACAAGGCATTATACTCGACGAGCATGGAACTGAATACATAACGCGGTCGTCAGTAACTCCGGCTCTCGAACCTTCTCTAAGGAGAAGCACACTCCAACAACTCGCTCTAATAATGCGACAAACGGAATTACACGAAACATTCATTGAATACGAGGGGATAAGAGTGATTGTGGCTACGTTGAGGTAGGTTTCAGACTATTTCAATCATTAAAATGTTTGAGATAACAACCCTAATTTAGGGTTGAACCTTACAACAGAGTTTTCACTAGTATTTATTTATATTAATGTGTACGTATGATTTGTAGGATGTCGTTATTAGTAGATGACTACCTCGCTTTCCCCGAATGTGCTGTTAGTTGTGTATCAGTACTCAATAGTGTGTGTTTCACAAGCCGACATGTCTTAGCGAAGATACCTGATTTATTTCTATTGTTATTGAGAGGTAAATAAATCTATTTTATCTTAATAATTCAACAGTAAAAATGTTTTGCATTATAATGCTTCAATATCTTTTTTTAGTAATTTTGGTGTTCCCCACAAACGAAGCTGCAGTGATTATGACGTCACAAGTGTTGTCCTTAGTAGCATGGGCTGGATTTGTGTTACAAGAATTAGATACGTCTAGACGTCGCATACCAGCGTTGCCATTAAGCGTTACGCAACGGATATCATTGCCTTTCAACGTTAATAGCTATTGGAATACTAGCCCTAATGCTGAACATTCATATGTTGGTAAGTCGTTTTGTTGCTATTTTCAGTAGAAAATAATCAAATGAAAGTGTATTAAACTAAGGAAAAAAATGTCATTATAATGATAATGCTGTTTAATAATAGAATGTTGATACAATAAAAGCTTTCATTACTTTTATAACAGTGTCTTGTTTGTCCATATTTTGGAACTTTTAGGGAACACAGATATTTTGACTATCTATTCTTCCACTTATGGCGTACATGAATGTCTACTACTTTTGTGTAAGTGGGGTGGATGACTTGTCGAAAACTTAGAATCACTTTTGTTTTTGGTAGGGTGGTGGGTATTGACAATACAACCTCAGCGAAAAGATTAACCGTTCCTAAAAATAAGAGTGTTTCTAAGTAGTATTTCGACAGTTCAATGACCCCACTTCAAAGTTACAGATCCCTGTATAACATCATTATTTGTGTGTAGAATGGTTGTTAGGCGAGGAGCAATGGCGTGCGTGCGTGCGCGTCCGCTGGTGGTGTGCGTACTCGGGGCGTGCAGGCGCGCTGCACTCGGCCCCCGCGCCCCCCGCACCGCTCGCCCTGCAGCCCTCCGCGAGGGACGTGGCCGCGCTGAGGGCCGCGTGTCCACTCTATGCTAGTGCAGCAGCTTTGTTAGCATTGGAAAACGCGACCACGCACCATCATGTTATTGATGCGCTTTGTAGACTGGAAAGGTAAAGTAGTCTTTAAATTATTTTTATTGTCACAGAGGTAAACTGTTTAGACGCTTATGACCCTCTGTAGTATCTAGACCTACGATACAAATAAATCAAAACAGTTAACAATCACCAAACTTTTATTTTGTCAAAAATGTATGATGTTATAATTTCGGCAAAATTTGTACATAAAGCTTATGGATTAGCAAATAGGTTTGATTTTTGTTAGTTACCAATGTTTGATTTATATACACAGTAAAAACATCGCAATCAAAAATTTTAGTTGACTATGTAACTAATAATTTTAGCTACATACACCTGGTTCCACTGTCGTCTACAAATCTAGAAGAGTTTAGTTCTTTACCGTGGCACAACATGCGGAAATTCATATCGGCACCTCCTGCTTCTTCTAGAGACACTGTGTTACTTACAACGTTGTTGCATTTTATTTTAACGTATATGGACAAGTTGCCCAATGAAGGTAAGTGTTCTGTAAACAGAGATTATTTGCAAAAACACATTGTTATCCTTATCTTAAAGTGACAAGTGCGATTGGTAAACAATATTGTTGTGATGCTCGTGCTATTTAATGAGAATGTAGGTATTTTTGTGTATTGAATTTTGTATTGAGAATTATCAAATTGTTAAAAGCTGCTAATATATTTTTTTGTTAAAGTGTTCATTTGTTGAGAAGATCGAGATTATTGTTATTATGTTTCGGTTAAATTGCACAATGTAAAAGTATACAAAAGTAATGGCACGTTTTATAGATAAATTTCCAAATTCAAATCTATAAAATCTTAAGAGTAGTACCTATACCTAATAGAAAAACAAGCGATATCCAGCAGATGAGATTGTAAACTTTAAATAAAGGCTTCAATATAATATTTCTGATTAATTTCGAGATTTCTTGTATTGTTTTCGCTATTGCTGTTTATTATGTCTTCTTGTTGTGGTTAAGATGTTAATACACGGAATGATCTTGTAGGTGCTGCATTGTCTTGGATCAAACAGTCATTTATAGGAAACGATGCTTCAGTAATATCATTGTTGAGTCGCGATCAGTTTTATCCACAACAAACTGCACAAGAATTCATAGAAGTGACTCAACTTCACATACACATCGTTAAAGTGCTCCTCAGATGTATTATATTGTTGGAACATGACGAATACAGTACAAATAAACTGGAAAGCTTTTTGAAAATATTACTTTCCTGTTTGGATAGAACCGACTTGAAGAATTTTCATATGTTAGGTAAGTTTCGCTAAATGATTTGTTGTAGTTTGGGAAAACCAATAATACAATCATAATAATAACAATGAAATCATTACCTATTAATGTATTTGGAGATAACTGCCAATAATTGTGATAAGTTGATATGACGTTGTATAGCTATAGTTTACGATATTATTTTTTACGTGTGGATTCTATTCATTGTACGGTTTTACAGTATTCGTTAAAAGTGTAATGTCATAGGCATAGTACAAGATTACAAATACTTTATTGCTAGATAAATGAGCTTACGGACCTCCTGATGGTAGGTGGTAATCATCACTCAATCTCTAAAATGTCATTAAGGAAAGTTACAACTTTTTTAATAGATACATTTTGAGAAGTCTTTCGTAAAAAACTAAGATGGAATTATTTTTAGGATACCTCAACGAATTAACACGATGCATACGATACACTTTAAACTCACGATATTCCAAATTGTCACAAGAAACTTTAGTTGAGTGTATGAAGCTTCTCACAAAAACGTTGCACGGTTGTGCATCGGGCGGAGGATGTAAGGGTCAAGCCTGCAGATTAGATATAATGCTGTCATTGTTAGCTTTATTACGTGAAATATTCGAAGAAAACATACCCGTGCAGGTTAGTCATAGAATATTTGAAGTACGTTAACTACCTATATAAAGTAGGTATTTAATGTTTTCATATGTGGATTATGAGAATGCGAGGAAACTGTTACTAAACAAACACTGTTGTTTCTGTAACGATGTTTTAGCAATGTTCTTTTGTTTTATTTGCTTATATGCACTTTATTATTGTTTATGAAAATCAAAAGTATATTTTGTAAATTATAAAAATGCAAGAAATACATTTTACAGAATAATATTTTATTGCATTTTCCAGCTCATCATTACTACCTTCTGTTACCTAATCTTAGTCTGTCTTAGCCAAAGGAATGATTTATAACATTTCATATATTTTTTAAAGAGATTTTGAATATAAGTTATTTTTTTATATAATATTTGTAGCGCTGGAGCGAGTCTTGGAGTAGTGATGTAGTAAAGGCAGTAGTAGTGTCGAGTAGAAGCACGAGAGTTGAGCTTCGTGCAGCCGCTTTACACGTTATAGCATCGTTAGCGCACTATACGCAGTTCGCACCACATTTGCTACAAGGTAATAAAAACAATGTTTTAGGTATATGTTTAGTTTCTGTGCAAAAAGTTATTTGAGTTTTTCGTTTGTTATATTTGTACTCATCAAATTTACAGTACACGAAAGGTATTTGTCTTGGCTCTGTCAGATCCCCTCTATATCCACACAACATACTCCCAACTTTTGTCAAAACATTCGCATGATTTTTAGCGAATGCGAATGCGAATATCCAAATACATGCATTCGCGAATCTTCGTTTTATCTCGACAATACACTCATATTTGCTTATTATGCTTAACCTCTAAAAATATAATATACTAATAAAATGACTGTACTGTGTAGTTTGAAAAAAACATCCTTAAAATAATACTAAGATTATAAGAGATCGTTTGCAATACGCGAGCGTTGCATGATCTCATTGTTTACATTACCTATTCAATCAAATATAGTTTACCAAAATAATTTTATATCAATATTTGGTCTATAATTATTAATTAATTAATTTATCTATAGCTGGAACTCAATTTGTTTAAACTGTAGTTCCATAAAACAAATTTTAATCGTGTAAATGAATTTGCAGCAGTTACATTTTATTTTACGTATAATTTATAAGTTTTAAATCGCTGTTTTAATTTTTTATACAGAAAGCTGGGTTTTAACAAAGTTGCTGTATCTATTCACATTTGTTGTTTATTTCATGTACTAGCTATTGAAGAGGAATCTTTGTCACAATACGCGACCCGTATTTTCACGCAAGAGGGTGAATCGAACATTGTTCGAGCAGCTGCCGCTGATTTATTAACGTCAATCACTTCAAAAGTATCGTCGAAAACAAATGTAAGTTCATTTAAAGAATAGCTCCTAAACGGCTACACACGTAACTTGTATCTTTGAATAATTACCATTCGTTTAGAATTTTTCATTTCGGGTCATAAAAATGTATCATACATTTATGTTGTCGATAGTTATTCTTTATTTATTTTTAGCTTCTTCTGTCTTTTACTGTATATTTTAAGTAAATATATGTATAAATATCTAGTAATATCTACATAATATATTCTGCATTCGACATTTTGACATTGTTGTACAAACATGAAATTATGCACGAAGTCGAAAACATGTTTCTGATTCATCACTTTAAACTTAAATTCCATTGGCAGACGCACTTAACTAGACTTAACTTTACCAACAAAATATTTTTTGTTAAAAACCTGTTATGATTTTGCAATGTGATAATGTATCATACATATACAACGTATTAATAGTAGACGAAATAAACCCAGTCATTATACAGTAGCACTATTTTTGAAGTCTGATTGGTAAATATACAACTGTACACTTTTATATTTAAGTAGGTATGTAACGTATGTTAACGAAGACATAGTACAAGACAGAAAGAAAAATAGCTGAAATTAAAAATAAATTTTAGTGAACTGTAATTTACATCATTTTCATACTATTATTTTTTTCTCCTGTATTACACTATCTACTGTAATATCCACGAGGTTTTTCCAAATGTCTTTAACGTGTAGTTAAATTTAAGGTTTCAATGATATCAAGCAAGGTAAGTTATTTCGTAATAGCTATATTTTATTTCTCAGTAGAACAGGAAAATTGTGAATATTTCGATATGAAAGAGCTAATACCACATGCAAAATCACAGAACTGTAATATAATATAGAATGTCGGGAACTATTAATTTTTAAGCCATTTGTGTGTTTATGATCGGGACAATAGCTATCATGATAATTGATATGTGATTACATTCAAGTCACGGGCATACTTTAATGTGCACGGCCTTGAGTGCAAGACGCGTAGGGCTTATCTGAGAGTGCGGGTTGGGTTTATGTTTCACTTGATCGCGGAACGTCGCGTAGTGTACGCGCACACGCCGGTCCCCGCACCTCGTAGCGCATGCTCGCCTCTCTGTTTACACACATCGATATGCGGGCACGCTGACCGTTTGCGGGGAACCAAACTACTCGATTTATTCTTGTTTTTATCTTTATTTTGCTTCTCGTGAATCTGTGACAATGTGGCTATCTCTGATATTAGTGGTGATTTTAGTTACTTTGACATTGCTGTTAGCAGTGTTTCATTATACGACGAAAGGAAGAAAGTACTGGTTGCTTAGAAATGTACCTTACAGAGAACCTTGTCCTTTATTTGGAAATTTTGGCGCAATGTTTATCATGCGGAGAAGTTATACAAAAATGTTACAATATTTTTACGATAGTTATCGTAATGAAAAATATGTGGGAATTTTTCAAGCACGAAGACCTACATTAATGCTTATAGATTTAGAGCTTGTGAAGAATATATTTTCAAACGAATTCCCAAATTTTAGCGACCGCATTTCCGTGACGACTGATACGCAGCGGGAACCTCTGTTGCGTAATCTAGCAAATATGAGTGGGACTGAATGGAAAACCATGAGACAGATTGTATCTCCCACATTTTCCCCAGCGAAAATGAAAGCAATGTTTCCATTAATAGCAGATTGTGCTCAGACACTAAATAATACTTTACACAAAGAATGTGTAAACGACATTAATGTGCCAAAATTGATGACTCGGTTCACCACTGATGTCATTGGCAGTTGTGCCTTCGGAGTTGACCCTGGAGCTTTAAAGAATCCAGAGTCACCATTTTTAAGAATGTCGCAGAAAATGTTTAAAATTAATCGTTCAACTGTACTGAAACGTTATTGCAGGGCTTTCTTTCCAAAGATATTTAAATTTTTGAATCTCAGAACTTACTCAAAGGAAGTGGAAACATTTTTCACAAGTATTATAAATGAAGTCCTAGAAGAAAGACGAACGACGTCAGTTCAAAGACATGATTTTCTTCAACTTATGCTGAATGTGCAGAAAACGGAAACTAACTTCATTATGACGGACGCATTGATTACGTCTAATTCGTTCATATTCATGCTTGCTGGGCTAGAAACATCAGCTTCCACACTCTCTTTCTGTCTGTACGAATTGGCAAAAGATAAGAATATTCAAGAAGATCTCAGAAAAGAAATAGAAGATTGCTTAGATAGGCATGGTGGAATAAACTATGAAGCAGTATTTTCGATGCGCTTGGTAAATCAAGCTGTTCTTGAAACATTGCGGCTTCATCCACCGACGCCTATGACGACACGTCTTTGTACTTCACCCTGTACTCTGAACGGTACAGATTTAAATGTAAAAGTACGAGACCCCGTGTTAATACCGTTGCATTGTATTCAGAGAGATCCTGAATATTTTCCGAATCCAGACAAGTTTGAACCAAAGAGATTTGAAGATTCAAACCCTCCTGGATTTCTAGCTTTCGGAGACGGACCTAGGAGTTGTCCAGGTACGTTAATTATATACAAACATAATTAATTGCCAGTTGATTATCTAATAGAGGGATGTTATGTCTATCTATACTATCAATGAATGGTTTGTGATAGTTCACAACGTACAATAAATCAAAACATCGTTCAGTTTTAATAAACATCGGTAAAGCCCCATTCATTCAAACTGCACTACATATAGATATTGTTGAATGTTTGATATACATGTTTTGTTTGTTGCAGGCGCTCGTTTTGCTCAGTTGACAGTAGCCGCAGGACTTGCAGTATTACTTAATAATTTTGAAATAGAACCTTGTTCACTAACAACACCTACTATTGTTTATGATCCCAGAAGTGTGATGCTTAAAAATAAAGGCAGCATTTGGCTGAAATTTGTACCTATTACAAAAAGTTCTTAATTCTGTAATTGTTACTTACAATGTACTTAAAATCAAATCAGTAACGATAAATGTGATTTATTACTTAATTATTATTTACTGTATTATATTCGTATGTTACTTAATGTCTTTAAATTTCGTATAAATAATATGATCACGTCCGGTGGCTGTTATCATATTTTTTGTTATTTTTTCCTGGGTCAATGTAAAATGATGTTTTAACTGTTGTGTGACTAATGGGTTGCACGCTACAACGTATGTAATAATGTATCATCCGTTGATTGTGCCGTTTAATGACCTCGTGAATAAAAGCGTAATGTAGTTTCGTGAATTACAATGTATAAATGCAATGAATCTTGAGATGAATTTTCTTATACTCGTCATAGGTTATTGTTATAACAGTATTTTAATGTCGACCTGATTTGTAATGTTATACGTATTGGAGTAGTATGTAATTTATACGTTAAGATAAATAAATGAACTTGCACTTGTGAATTTTAGTGTGTTTTTATATCTGATACCTGATGCTATGTTAAAAAAACCATACCCGGAAACTAGTTTCTCGGCCAAATTAATATTTCGCCTTCAAAAATGTAGTTTGGATTTGATCGTAATGAATGTTTTCTATTAGGTATATCTGTTTATCTTAATCTGTTTATAGAATGTCTTATGGAGATTTGTTCTAAAAACCTGAAACGTTTGAAGAATTTAATTTAATTTTTATCTTATCATGTTTAAAGAATTTGATCTGTAGCTAATGGAACAGATTATTTATTAATTATTATTTCAAAATCATTATCACTTAATTGAATAACGAACTAAGATATTTATTTTTAGATTCTCGAATGCGAAGTATTGGAGCAGTTTAAGGAATATAACTTTCTCGAAAACGTTCTAGACATACTGGTCGAATTCTGTAATACGAAACAAAACCAGCAAGCCATTGGTAAGTTTCATTAACGTCTTAAAATACTCTTAAGTACTATTTATCTTTATAAGTAAGATAGCTAAAAATAATCTCCGATAGGTTAATTGGTATGTTTGACGCACAAAAAATCTTAGCGTACAACAAACCGCATCGCTCGCTAATAGAATAATAATGACTGAACATCATTCTAGGCTCTAACAGTTGAATAATAATTACATTCGTTGATAGTTACGTAAGCGGTTACAATTTGATTGTTCTTAAAATAAGTGTTAATGCAATATTTTTTCTATTGTGTTCTATGGATACGAAGATGACTCGACTTATTACGACATATCGTCTAAGTTGTTGAAATAGTCATAATCATCATACTATTATAAAGGCGAAAGTTTGTAAGTATGGATGTATGGATGTTTGTTACTCTTTCACGTAAAACCTACTGAATGGATTTGAATGAAACTTTACCACAATATAGCTTATACATCAGAATAACACATAGGCTACAATTTTTGATAATAATTTTAGCTAGACGGGACGAACCTGAAGTCCACGCGAACGAAGTCACGGGCAAAAGCTAGTTTAGTATAAATGAAAAGTAAAAAATAATCGTTATATGAGCTTGTTGGAATCTTTGAAATACACTGATTTAAAAATTTTCATTCGTTGCAGTTGTTTCTAGATTTTAACTTTAACATGATTCCGAACCGCATACAAGTGTTCTGTATGTGTATTCTAGTTAGCAACCCTACTCTATTTATTTAACAATTTTTCCGTTAAAACGTGAAGGGCAGACTGTTAAGTCATCTATATCAATAAGGAATGTAATTATCGAATTGCCGATTTATTTTTAGAGCCGAACATTTCGTTATCGGTTTTGGATCGTCGGTCAGAGATAGAGGTTCGTGCGGACAAGTGCAGTGAGTTGAGAGTACATCCGAGTACAACGGTGTATAAGAATTCTCCAAGTGCTGAGCTTGTGACTGCTGTGGCAGATTTGCTACACAACGTTGGAGCGTTCGCACACTGTCCCCTGCAAGAATGGAATGAACGCGGATTGTATCGACTTTTGTTTAGGTGGGCTTTTGAACAGAATTTAAACAAAGCAAAACACAGATCACACACACTGTCTTTAGGAAAATATTTTACAACAAATGGCAGATCACTTGGTCTTGCAAAAATCTTGCTTTTTTGACCAAGGCCAGGACATGACCAAGACTAGGTAAGCAAGACCAAGACCAAGACCGAGACCGAGACCGAGACCGAGACCAGACAGATTGACCTTGGTCTTGCTTTGCTCATCACTACTATCAATCATATCATATTGGCTGAATGTTGATACAAATGAAATCAAATAAATGGATCATCATCATTATCAGTTTTTAGATCCAATGTCCAATTCATAGACAACCCTCCAAGGTTCATTACTCACTACCTCCCATACAAACTTTTTAAACTTTGTAATATTGTAACTTGTAATGACTTTAACCACTCGTCTGTAGCCGTGAAATGTCACTTATAGATGACACTACCAGACAAACGCCAATTTTGGTTAGTTTTATTATTAATTTAGTTCCTAGTTAAGTGGTTACAATATAGTTGTATATTATTTACAGATGCGCGTCCTGGTGCAAGGGCTCGGAGCGTGCGAGCCGCAGGATGCGCGGCGCGGCGTGTCGTGCGCTGGTCGCGGTGACGTCACACAAGTGCGTGCGAACCACGCTCGCGTCCACTAAGGACTGCCTGCATCACTTGATGCTCACTTTGGTTCCCGTACAGGAAGGTGACATACTATCTTTGTAATCTCCCGGTGCACTATATTAATGCATGTTAAACACTCTTCAGTGACGAATACCTCGTGCTTTTCATCAGCTTAACAACGATAAAGTATTGATCATTTAAGATTATTTTTTTGTCAACATTACTCTGGATCCTGCTTCTGTAGCTCCCTATCATCTCCGGTCTGAGACACACTTTTAGCAAAGTGATTATAATAACTTTGGAAAGAAGTGTCAGTTTGAATATGGAATGCTCGTAGATAAACATTTTTACACGTGTTTTTAGAGTGAAGCGTTAAGCATACATACATCAACACATGATATTGAGGTATTTTAAGTTATTATTATCAGGCATTAAAAGCAAATGTGCGAAACACGGGGGCCTTAATGTCTGTTCTGGCGATAAAAGAGCTCTTAAATTAAGTAGCAGATTAAATCGAAATAATTACAAATTCAAATGGAATTTTTATTATATCATTATCGCGCGATATAAAATAAATGAAAGATTTCTCATATGACATCACTGATTTCATTAAGTACATTTATCGGATAAATGGCACCGGTCGCATAACAATCATTCTTATCACTTGAGTGGTGGTCTCTGTGAAAACCTATGTTTGTTATGCTCTATATCTAAAATAATCTAATTAAAATGTATTTTATTAATGACTTGGTATTTTGTGTGTTTTTATAACAACAACAATGTATCGTACACTGCGATTATCCAAATTCAAAATTCATACAATTTTTTTCAACATACAAATGTGTATAATAAATTGCAGACAAATATTGATGCTATAAATAAGTATTCATATTATGATGAATCGTTTGAACGAAAACAATAGTAACATAATATTGTGATCATAAAGATAATATCTCTTTTGTTATAAGGTGGACAATAGTATTTTGGTCTTCGGTTTCTATGCACTTCCTTAACCTTTAAATGACATTATTGTTCCAAGATCGTAGGTTGTTTCAATATTTTTAAATGTTTGATCTCACTAGGATAGGTAGGCAGACGAGCCAACGGGCCACCCGATCGGAAGTGATAACCGTTGCTCATTGAATTCTGCAATGTCAGGGGCCACTGAAGAATCGCTACCTACGACCTAACTTTAAGGACCCTTCACGCCTCATTTGGCGAAAGACAAGTCATAGCGCTCATGAAATGAATAATAACTTATGAAATAAAACAAAGCGTCTCACCGCTTAAACTCTGTTTTGTTCGAGAAATTCTGATATTTATGTACATAATACATAAGAAGGCGCTCAGATTTGTTGATGCATTGAGTGTATCGATTGTAATCTTAGATCTGTTCACGTCGCGATGACCTGATTTGTTATTAGATAAATATGATTCATGTTTCCCGATGTTATGTTTTAGTGATATATGGAAACGTCTAGAATATGCAGTTGGTGATAAAAATGTGATTATTCAACGTCTTAAATATAATTTTCGGTATGCAGACATACAAATTATTATTATACCTAACAGATTATAGGTACTTTAATAAGGACTTTGTGATAGTGCAATCATGCAATTGGTATTTTTAAGAATTTAGTTTCTAGTAAAATATTTGTTACAGAAGTTGTCGAGTCGGTCTCATTTTACAAAATATGAAAATATAGCTACAAAAACAACGAATTGTATTTAAACAATTTTTTTTTCTATATCTTTTACAGAAGACATCAATCCCGAGTACATATTCGCACGATCAGAAGCTTTGCTACTCTTAACTTTGTTACTGAGCGAGCGAGTAGTCAGCCAATATGTGTGGTGTGACCTGCGAGATATGATACAACCATTACTTGGATTAATACATCAAGCTTTACGAAGTAATGAGACAGGTTTGTTATCTGTTGTATTCTATATTTTAAACACGAAGAAAAGAAATATACGCTTAAACGCGTAGCAATTTGAGGAATTTGTTACATAAAATAGTTTTTAAGTATAGCTCCAAATGTACTTAAAATTTAATCCTACTGTCATCCACACAATACACGTTTTGTATCACAAAGAGTAAATAAAAAATGTGCATTTTCTCCATAACAAAGTGGCAGTAGCATTTTTACAACAAGACTAAAAATATTTCATCACATTTCCAGGATTTCAAGATGCGGCGTTGCTCTGTCTATCTCAGCTTGTTCAATCGACGGCCCGACAGAAACACATCGATAAAACTAAAGATGATTCCTGTGTACAGTTCTATGACAACTTGAAATGTGCATATTCAAATAAAACTTCAGATGCGGGAGATGATTGTGTACCGGAATATTTGGCTGAAGAACTTTGTAAAACACTTATAAACTTATATCAGAAATTTTCGATGGATACCAAGAAGTATTTGGCTAGTCAAGGTAAGCTGAAGTAGGTACATTCATAATACCATTGAACTAGACTGAATTAAGTAAAGGAACTAGGTTTGTTGTATTGATTCGTTGGAATGAAGAACTATATTAATTTATTATAGATTAGAAATTTAAGATCTAGGTTCTAGATAATTGGTTGAAATGATACGATTCAAGCATTTTAAAGTAAAACTAGTTCAATTATTTTTCGTTATTAACTTCATACGACTTACTTTTTGGTCTTCTGTCTGGTATAAAAAACTACGCAGGACACAATCATACCTTTTGCAAACCAAACACTGACTGAGTGTACTTCCAATATCGTCTTAAATAAGGCAATATAAAGAAGTCATACTGTATTAATAATTTTTGTTTTCGTTTCAGATGATCAATGGGTGAACACATCATCGTGTCTATCATCAGTGCTGGCGGTCAGTCCGCGCAGTCGCGAGTACGGCGTGCACCGACACTTGCCGCGCACGTTGCTGCTGCTGCTGCAGGCGGTGCGGGATCACCTCTCCGTGCAGGGGAAACCGGCCGAACTTATACGTAATGCTAATCATGTAAGTACAATATACCCAATGGAACGGATATGATAATATGGCTAAGTTAATCAACATAACGACGCTATTATGAAATGAGCTGCTTTAAGTTTATTCTAGATCCATAAAAAAAATCAATTTCAAGAATCATCCAAGCCATCATTTAACAATAAGCATTGATATTTTCTTTACCAATTATATCAAAATTAAACATTACAGCATTATCATGAGTTCTCTTTTATGAGATTGCTTCTTATAATAAAATTAATTTCTTAATGTTTATGTGATAATGGTAAATAAAGAAAAAAAAAATTTAAGCATTTTAATTCTGCTTCATTCAATCATTCATTAAATCTACTTCAAATTTATCTTGAAATAAAACTCATAATTAATTTTAATCTTCTTTGTCTTTCTTTTTTTCTTATAGAATCCTGTCCTAAACACGTTGTACTGGATACTAACCACCATTGACTGTCTGATGGTGAATTGTTCAGCTGCAAAAAACAGTTTCGCGGAGGACAACATGGCGCTGTCACTCAACAAACTGTGGCCGTGGTGCATGATGACGGATCAGTTGCGACAAACTGTCATGCACTTGATGTATACTTTTACTAATGACTGCGATAAAGGTATGAGGTATTTTCATAAAGTTAGTAAAGTTTTTTTTAATTGTTAAATGATAGGCGGGTAGAGTTTACCTTATTTTTGTACACACACACTGCAACTGTACGGACATGCCCGTGCAGTGGCAGTGTCAGTGTTCTCGCTCTCTAAAATCAAAGCAGATGAAGATAAAGAAACAAAGATATTTTATCAGTGAGGCTATTAACAAGTGTGGATTTGCCTAGAATTCGAAAGCTTTCTGAAACATTCACCTTAACAGAGTACTACTAACATGCTGTATTGTTATACAGCGTACTCTGCGATGTGCACGTGTGTGTGCGGGCGCAACCTGTGTAGCGAGGTGTGTGCGCTGGGGACGCGCGAGGCCGCCGCGCAGTCACGCACCAGGGCCGATTCCCTGCTACTGCTCGCCTTGAACACCATCACCAACTGCTTACAACATCACCATTGCAGAACCATCATTATAAAGGTATGAATAATATGATATTTGACGCAATTATGATCGTCAATGCGACACGATTCTCCGACTGCTCTTGCAACCAAGTTTTAGTCATGATAAAATGACTACATTACTAAACCATTGGCTACGTTGAAGTGCTCTACTTTTATAATCTTAAATTCAAATAATCTACATACAATAGTTGTATAATAAATTTGTCACCAGAGCGACGTCCTGAGCGCCGTGTACAAGATGTGCGTGCGCGAGCGTATCCGCGGCGTGTTGGACGCGGCGTCGGCGTGGGCGCGGCTCACCGAGACGCTGGCTCGGCACGCGGACGGGGCGGGCGCCGTGCTTCACGCCCTATCCTCTAAGTCAGCGCTGTCCGCCCTGCCCGCCGCGCTCAGAACTAAACTGATGCCGGCGCTCGCACACGCAGCTCATCACCATCGAGTCACCTTCCTGCAGTCACGTGAGTTGTGTTTGATGAGAACAGCGATGGATCTAAATTCTAAACAAAGTTTTGGGATATTGATAACCTAAGTATGGGAACACGAAACGTATCGCCTTCGTATCATCAAGTCATCTTAGTAAGATTGCTATTCGATAAATGCATTAGTCATAAATACATTACAACTTTTGATTTAACTACGCAAATAGGGGAGACAAAAATCCACGAAATTAATGGACGGCTCTATTTTTATTCCCTTCTACATTCAAACATAAACTATTCGTTTAATTAAAATCACCTTGGACAGCTTCTATTTGTGGAACAAAATTATTGTCTAAAAACATTTTGACTCTGCATTCTATTTATTTTAAATATTTTCAATAGCTTAATTATGAATAGTCAATCGATATTTTTCAAAGAAATGGTAATCTAATTTTCCAAATTTATACCTAGTCTAATGTCTATGTCCTCTAAATCTCCTTTGAAATAAGACTATAAATAATACATTAATTGTCTTGCACATTAACATAGGTCATGACACGCATAGTTCATTAGAGGGCGTCCATAAATTACGTGAGGTGTTTAAGAGGGGGAGGAGGTCGAGTCAAATCTCATCTAAACTTACGTTGGAGAGAGGGGGAGGAGGTCGAGTCAAATCTCATCTAATCTTACGTTGGAGAGAGGGGAGTTCTCGGCAAATATCACAAAAATTTTTTTCTGATGAAACAAAAAAAAAAAAAATATTTTGGTTGTTTTTTCTTTTTAAAATAACAATCCTACATATTTACGTAAGAAACTCACATTTTGAAAATTCTCTCGTTACATTGGGGGATGGGGGAGGGGTTTGAATAAAATCTCACGACATCTCACCAGGGGGTGAGGGAGGGGCGGGCAGAAAACTGAAAAAAAAACACCTCACGTAATTTATGGACGCCCCCTTACACATTACGATTTATGAAAAAACTTTATACATATTCATTCATGACTTTCAAATACCTTTGGTACAGTTCGGAATACTTAATAGTTTCATGTTTCTAGTATTGTTATTCAATAAACCAATAAAGTGTGTGAGTTATATGCATAAGATTTTGATGTTTATGTCGTACGTAATAATAAATGATTATTTTGCTCATCCATCGTTCGATTATTTTTAATTAAAAATGTCATATTTAAAATATTTTTTGTTGTTGTTAATCTTGCATATACCTACTTTTTTGCAGTCATTTATTATCCATAAATCATCAAATTAAACCGGATGAACTACACGATGTATTGACAAAAAAATAACGGCACAGTAATTTTAGTAATTGCACATAATAGGTACAAAAACAAATTGTTGGTTATGGTAATTTTCTTGTCGTAGGCCATGTTACTATGTGATATCACTATTTTTTGTTATACTGTTCGTAGCTATTCGTGCCTTCAAGTTTATGAAGTAAATAATATTATGTAATACAATACTAGACATAGACTTTTCTTTATGATGGAAACACCGGAACAAACAATACAAAAAAAAGTTCCACCACAAACCAGTCGAGGTTCAGCTAAATGCTGGGCGTTTGCTGGAGATAAACCACAGCAAACACCGAGCGCTGGTTTTCAGCCTCAACTGGCAGTGACATCACAACAGGAGACAACTTTTCTAAAATATAGGGTGGGCAATGTAACGTTTGCATTTATTTAGAGAATGACAGCTCAAATGTCATTCAATTTGTGGTCATAATTTCGTTAAAGGTTTGACATTTACGAAATGGGACGCTATACCCTTGAACAAAATTGGGAAATATTGAAAAGTTCCTGCCAAAGTGGTGAGTCTTCAGTCCAAACTGTAAGGTCCACCCCTTACTTCCATCAATCAAAAATAATAAAATATCTAATTATTTATAATATTTTCTGTGTAAACGATGTCACGTGTCGCGACTCGCGATCGAGGAAGTTCTCACAATCCGGAACAGCTTCAATTTGAATTTTAGTATAATAAAATATTATTTGACAACTACGAATGACGCAAATTCGTTAATGATATTACGAAATATGCAAATATATTGATTGTTGAATGTGTTGTTTTGTTAGCCGACAATGTACTACGAAAGAGTCAGAATGATGCTAATGTGTTAGAAAAATATCGAGCATAAATATTGTGTGGTGACGTTTTAAAAGATTGATCTTTCGTGTGTTATATTTCACAGTAGTATACGATTTTATGATAATTGTGTTTGTATTCAGAGGCTCGGTCACTATAGTCTGAAGGAATAATTGTTTGACGATTTATTGCATCTATTCTTATATTATAATGGTTTAACACTTTAATAGCTCGTATGTCAGAACCAAATTTTAATAATAGCTGCAGTTTACTGCAGTTTGGTTATGCAATGATAAATAACAGTTTGTCTATAAAATATGATAATTATTCGTTTATCTTTTACTGTTTTTTATGATTATTTCTCATCTTGCAAAAGATCTATGATGCGTTTTAAGAACACATTATAGTTTTTTTTAGTACGAGTTATTGAGTGTCTGGCCAAAACATGTGATTTAAATCAGTTTAAATGTAATAACAGCGGATCTCCTGGAACTCCTGTCAGGATGTCTACTGGCGGGCGATGTCAACGACGTGGTGAATGCATCGCGCGCCGTCTGGGCACTCGCTGCTAACAATCACAAGGTAATACAATTACTAATACTAGTTTCCTGAGTATATGCAGAGTTGGAGATGTAATGATTTAGTTCGAAACAAGTATCTTATAGGAAAAGTGATATTCAATTTCATTGCCTGTAGCCCCTAACAGAGCAATCCTTAGCAGCAGCCTAAGGCAGATTCAGTCTCTGATATAATGTTGAGACCCATGGACCGTGGTCGGATGGACTGGCAGGTCTTTTGCTTTCAAATACCAATAGTAAATGTATAAAAGTAGGACATCGTTTTCTGTTTTAAATGGTTAATAAGTATATTTCACATTTATTTTAGAACCAACGAAATAATAGTGTCTGAGTCAGCGTGCGAGTTAAATCATAAAATAGAAATAAATTGCTCGAACAGCTTAGAAGTTTTTTTTGGCGGGCACTAGAAAAAGCTATAATTTGCAATTCAAGTTTTACTTTTTGCTCTCTAAAATTTTAATATACAAACATCTCGTTGTAATTATTGTGTTCGATTTTAGAACTGGAACTGTTTTCCCTATTACTTAAACGTTGTAATCTCATTATGTTTGCAACTAAAATGTGGAAGAGTTTTGTTTTAATAATTATGAGTATATTAATATAATTTTGTAAATTTAGATAATTGCGTAAGCGGTTATCTATCGCCTATCATATAGAACCTACTAGCATGGTATTATCTCAGTCAAATGCAAACTGAAAGCTTTGTATACATCGACTAGTCCAGTTATATTGATGTAGAACGAATCCAGTCACATAATATCGGAGGCTTCTTGATACGGCATCGAAACCGTTTAATTCCATCAACCCTTTGGCACTTTGAAGATCCATTTTTTTGGTCTTGCCACAAAGCCTTAAGTAAAATAAAATATATTATGTTTTAGGCGAAGTTGTTATTGCGTAGTGCTGGCATACCCACGGCCGTGCACTCTGCCTTGCAGCGGCTGCAGCGACAGGCGACCAGTCCGGCGCAGAGGAGGGCGCTGCAACTACTCACTTACACTCACACTGTGCTGCACGCCACTTGAACATGACAGGCGAGGGTGCAGTACAACTCGACTTGTAACGGATTCTCGTTACGACGTTAGACCTAATTTTGCTAAATTCTGAAAATTAAAGAATGTCTAAAAATATATATAAATAAATTGCAAAAATAGGTGAAGCATAGACAATGATGCGAAGAGATAAATCAGGAAATATTTTCGTTGGTCCTTAGTAACAAAATCCAGTTTGCACTTTAAATAATTTTAATCGTTATTATAAATCAGTTGCCATGCCATAAAATTTTGTGTTGTATAAAGTGTAAATAATAGTTTTGAGAATTCGTGAATTATTTACTGTATGTAACTTATGACAAAAAAATACCTACTATTATTTCGGTTTGTAACTTAAAATTTAAAACTTGCAACTAATGTATAATGAACTTCACTGAATGACATTCCATGACAATGTTTATATTGTGATAAAGACTATACTACTATGATATAATGATGTAATTTATTTTGATATGTAATTTTAAATATTTTTGAGATTATGTTACATTATTTTAATGAAGTACATGTTATTTTAATATTTCTGCCTTTCATTCTTATCCCATAAAAAAAAAATATTGTTCTAAGATTTGATATCGACACTTAAAGTCGACATCTTACATCCTACATATACTTACACACTTAGCACATTTCACTTGGTGACAAAAATTGTCATCGAGTTACCAGTTGTGACGTCACATTAAAATACTCTCAATGGACTGAGGCATTAAAATTACATACCTTTATTGAACCAAACAAATACCTATAATAAAATATGATATTTACTGTTGCACAATCATCGAAAACATTAATTTTCGATCTGAAGGATTGATCACAATGTCCATTGTTTATTCATGATGCTAATTCCATGTGTAGCAACGTCGATTGTTTATTTATTGAACATTGTGTGGGTACGTATAGTATAAAGTAATGTTTGGAGCAGTGCGTACCCACAGTATCCAGTGTTATAACTGAGTACACGACTCGTTGGACCAGTCGCAGCTAGTCGCAGGCGGCCGGTTCCGCGATAACGTACGGTGTCGATAGCGCACAATCTGCGCACACGGCGGCCAATATCAATTTGTATGCATGGCCAGTTTGCATTACTCATTATCGTGGTAAAAAGTGATAATCCGCGTTTGTGAGGGCGCCGGCGCGCGTCAATTCAGTACCTCCATGTGTCCCGGGACGCCTCATCGCGCATGCTCACTCGCGGCCCTCGTGGACTGTCACGAACACCCGACTGGCGGGTACCATAGTATAGTGACGGTTGTGTCTTGTGTTTGTGGTTCCTGAACCGTCAGTGATGTCGTTGCAGTACAGCTTCCCGCCGGAGAGTTACTCTGCTGTTTACACGAGTGACGGACCGACGCCTAATGCGAATGTGAGTACGGAATACGGGTATGTATGGCGAGTCGGCTGAGACCTGTAATCGCACCGGATGACAGCTGCATGCGCATTCGCAAGGTCGCGACGCCGAACACCGGTGCATTCAACTCCGACAGAAAACAATACCAATTGATATCTACACATTCTAAGATAGACCACTACAGTGAACTACCTTTATCTATAAAACAATAACATCAATACCTAGTATGACACATTGTAATTAATTAAACAACACAAGTAACGTAATTACGTTTGATTAAAAGTTTAAATATGTAAGAATTCAAAAAATACGTTATAATTCTACTTGTTTTTTCGATTGTCTTGTATTCAGAGTTAGGCGAGGTCGACGATATCTCTTAAGTTTAGCCTCACATCTGCTTCCTTCATTGTGTTTGTCAAGGTTATTAACTTTATCGAATCAAACATATTGTTGTGTTATATTGCGAATGTAGGTATCTAATTCAAAGTTGCACGGAGACAGGGTGGTGTAAATTGCATCGATAAATGTTTTGTCCGGAAATTGGTCTTGAGAATAAATCTAACATCCAACTACCTACAACCTACAACAAGCTAAAGTACTAAAAGTTGAAAGTGTTGAATTCAAAATAAATGATCTAAATACATAAAGCACGGTACGGTAAGGAATGGATGTCCAAGAAGTGTTTGATGGGTTTTAACAGTAATTTAGATTTGATATGCGACTATAACTCATATTTAATGTAACCTAATATAGGTTTAGGTTGAGTAGCTAGCTCAGTTAATTTTAATGAGAGTTTTTAAATACCACTTAATAAAATGTAAATCAGACGAGATATTTGATATACCTATCATCTCCTGTTACCTACTCAACATGTATCGTAGGGCTACAACAATAAATTCGAGCGATACGCGAATAATTAAGGTCTCCGTCAAAATTAAATTTTCCTTGTCCCAAAACAATAGGTACCAATATAATAATTTAGTTATGTTTGAAATATTGTATTAATATATTGCGTTGTGCACCAGGCTTAAATGATCAATACATGGCACATTTTGCAAAAATATTTTTTTTAATCTTTGTTCCTAAAATGTTTACAACAAAAAAAAAAACATGCTCGGATGCACCTTTGAAGAGGTTTCGAATTGCAAGGCACTTCAGTATTATTTGCATTTCTTGTAGTTGTAGTAGGATTTTGTACGCCTTTTATTTACCTACCTTGAACACTAGCCTTTAAATGTAGTGTAACATCTGAATAATTCAGCGAAAATAATTCATTCAAAATTAGCAACGGGTTTTGATAACATTCCAAACAGTAAAGAAAATACCCTCACCTCGTTTTATTGATTGTTGTTCAAGGAATTACATTACAAAAGTTTTGTTTTATTGCCTTGGGTGGGTGGACGAGCTTAAGGCCTAACTTACTATTTAAAGGAACCAACTAAAGATATTCAACATCACTCTTATACAGTAACTTAACCTTTGGAACCATATAGTTTTAACAGCTAACTATTCAGCTAATATTCTATTACAGATTCCACCTAACGGTAGTATAAACGAGGCAAATGATGTCTCGAAGTCTGCAGATGAAGAAAGAACACGACCCTCATTATTCAACTGCTTCAGCTGTGCAGTAAGTTCGAGTGTTTAGTTTTATTTTCTAGTTAACTTTAATTTACTGTCAACATATTCATTGCTTTTTCATTGCATTCACTTGCATGCTTGGATAAATATTATCTACGCTATACGCTTTACGAGATTGATATGTTGAATCAATTAATGGAATAAAGTCTTATAAATGAATTTTGAATGTACCTAAACATACAGGGTGTATAAAGAGCACTCCCGAAAACGAACACTGGTGGTAGTGCTAGTGATACCTGTGATGATAAGCTAGGAAATCAGTCCACTCAGACGATTCTTTATTGCAGAAAGCTTAACATCCTAGTTGTCACTAGTACTAACACCAGCCTTTGTTTTCGGGAGTGGTCTGTATACACTCTGTATAGATACCTACTACAACAATTACATAGCTTAAAGTTTTTGTTTTTGTGTGGTTTAATAGTGATAAATGCGTCCCATAAGATGTCGAACAAGAAACTAATCATGTTGTTTAATTAAGACTACCTCGGTAGTTCTTAAAAAACATATTTTTGAAATAGGTAATCGAGCAAGCACTTATAAAACGTCTCTAATCTAATAAAACTTGTTTTTTTACAGTTGCGAGATTCAATCAAAGTTTTAAGAAAAGAAAAACACAAGAAAGATCTCAACAGAGTAAAAAAAAAGGTAAGATTAAAATATCGGAAATTATTCTGTGTGAAATTCTCATTAACGTGTTTTCAACGTAAATATCACGTGCACCATTAAAAAAAACTATTAATTTTCATTATCCTATGTAATGAATTGAAAGTACTTGACGAGCCATTCCAGATAGCTCGGCTGCTCGGTTGTTCGACGAAAATATTTGACGTTTCATCCGAGTCCGAGGCCGTCTACACGGACCGAGACTGCTCGCGAAGCAAATTCCTCGCGCACAACCTCTGTTTATGTGGACGTGGCCAATGAAATCTTTTCGAAAAATGGGAATAAGCCCGCAGATAGTAGGCCGATCAATGCTAATCATTCGTGTACCTACATTGATTTGAGAATTATTTTTGAGAATATCGTTATAATTAAAATAGCTTCTGTTTGTAAGTCAACGAATACCTAAGTATTTGCTCATTTTAAACATAGATTGTTTTCGAGTACCTTTGACGTATGACTGTTTAAACATATTATCTGGGGTCTTTGGGATTTCCCACTATCTTAAATTTTATTACGAATTGGTTTTTAAATTATTACGCATTACGCATAATGTTAAATATATTTTGCGATAAGTTTTAAAAGATAAATTACAAAAGTTAGACATTTTTTTATAAATTAATGGTAGACCAAATACCTACCTATGTATGTACCTTAAGACTTTCGCTGCCAGTGCGGTCAGTGCTGACCGACACGACAAAGACAATTTTTTTCTCGGCGGTTAACGTGTTAATATGGTAAATGATTAAACGACTTTCAATTTTGTTGCTACTTTTGAATCTATAATAATATAATATTTTACACTACAAAGAGTCAGAAAGTCACAACATCTTTGTAATAATTTCCTTCTTACCGAAAAAATCTTGACCATGGATTTAATATCATACTATTTAATATCTATTTTAACTAAATATTATCACTACCGAACTCCATTGTACTTACACCCAGCTATGTAGGTCCAGTACCTTTGAATTAACTTGTATTTTTTTTCAAAATTATTTTAAATCCATAAAATATCGCGTGCCAAATATGTATATGTTTGAAACTACTTGTATGATACGTGTTTGTTAACTCTCAAGATTCATCTCAAACCATTTATTTAACGATTCTGTGAACATAATATACCTACCTAATTTTCAAACTCAAATATGGAAAACCCAGTAATCTATACATATTTTAAAGCTGAAGAGTTTGTTTGTTTGTACGCTATCTATGCTAATTGAAGGAACCGCTGGTTCGATTTGAAAAAATATATCAGTGTTTGATAGGTACTGCATTTATTTAGGAAGCCTGAAGCAACAGGAGCTTAACAAATAAAAAAAAATAGGGATATCTTCTAAAAGTCAAATAATGTATCCCAAGGTTATTTGATAAAATAAATAAATTAGACCTAGAAATTACCCGAAACATGAGGTAATAACTAAATTTATTAGGAAATTGAATTTTAATAAGTCTTTAATTTTAACAGATGTACCTACTAAAAATATTCGATATTTTAAGATTGATGAGTTTTAAAAAAACATATTGATAAGTGATAAAATGAATGTTACAGACAATATTCGAATCAGAATGATAATATTTAGTACGAGTATAATTGATAATAGTATAATTCTACCTCGAAATCAATTAAATAGTAGGTATGTTTCCGTTTTTGCATAATAAAGCGAAAATGAAAATGAGACAATAAGAGAGAATAGTTAGAACGATGATAGAATGTTTCATGATTTAAAAAAAAACTTCTAAGCAAGTGTGATAAAAGGCGAAAGTCACGCGATGTGGTCGACTAGCTCAAAATTTTACATTCCTGTAAAGGACATTGACTGACCATGACACAACATCTCAATAACACGCGTTTTCCTTCACGACTTATGCGGCTATTCTTCAAATTAACCCCGACAAAAACTATCATAGGCAATTCATGGTGACGTATTGAAACAATAATTCAAGAGAGAATGATTACATTTAAAAGGGTTCATTAATATTGATGTATTCTGTTCGTCACAGCGTGTTTGAATGGTTTCTGGAAAGATCATGCGCATGGCCGCTGGCCGGTGAGTGACCGGGAGCGACCGGGCATTTCACGTTTTTCGATGCCCGTGGGATCACCACGACAATATACCTTCTGATGTTTTCATTGTAGAACTGCACGTGACTGAATAATTGCACATTAAAATTATCTTTGGCGTACATATATTACTATGGAGTAAGCAGTTTAGAATTGCTAAGTTCGTCGATCGCTTGTTTTTCTCATTTGACTTTTAATAAATTCTCTTAAATTTTAAATTTGAACAAAATTAACATTTCATTGTATTTATAATGTTGAAGTATATAGAGAAAGTTAGATTGTCACGTTGCAGCTTATTCTTAGGAAAAAATAAAATCTGAAGATTGAAAATTTGATTCTTATAGAAAAATAAAATTACACGTAGGTACAAAATCAGAGGTATTGATATAATTCATGAAGTAGTGATAGATCCAAATATAATATTATAATTAGTATTGTTTGTTTTAGCAGATTGAATATTCACTGAAATATATTGCTCTCTGTCTGCTCCGAAATATCTTTCTAAATATATCGTATTTAAAGTGGTAATTTAATTTTTATAGTCCCTTGCTTTGTTAACTTTAGACTCAAACTTCTTTATTTAATTTGAGTATTTCATGTAGAGTAAAAATTTGAATACCCTATCCTATTCATCTTTAACGAAATACAGGAAAAATTCCAAATATACATTGTATCCATAACAGAATCTGATAATTAAAGTGATTTTAAAATTCCAAATTACAAACATTAGTACCGTTGAAATAAGACTTTATTTTCAGTTTTGTTTTGACAAAGTCAGTGGTGGAAAAAAACTCTGCTTGCCAAATGCCAATACGTATTTTTGTTATTATTTATAAGGCAGGCAGACCTCTTTTTAGGACACGGAAATTTTCAAACTTCCGCTTACGATATGGGATATTTAATTATGAATAGTATTATATTTCGAACTATTTTTTATTACTATTTATTTTCTATATTATTATTTTTACGTGTTTCCGAAACATCAAAATTATAGACTGCTTAAAAAAAATTATTTTGCGCTTTAACTCGTGTTCAATGGTCAAACTTCAAACTCGCGCCTGAGCTCAACCTAGATAAGTGATGTTGCGAATACGAACTTGCCACTCCCCTACCAAAATTATTGAAATCCCCTTGTAAATTAACTCAAAAGTCGTCGCAGTAGTCGTCATAGGTCGTAGATTTATTTTGTGATCTAATTTAAAAGAGCAGGAGTTTTTTGCTCTATCAGTTTCCCTCTACAATCCCAAGACTTTCATCAAAACATTTGCAGATTTTTTTGCGAATGTGAATATTCGTTACATCCCCAGCCTAAATTATAAAAAGCCAATGACTCCGGCAATAAATTAAATATATTCCGTTAGACTACTAAATCGTGAAAATAGTGGCAGTTTATACCATATTTATTTTTAGGATTAAGCTGCAGAGTAATATTAAAATATTTAAAACAATGAATGAGCTACCTGAACATTTACCATAATATGAAAAATCAGACAGTAAATCCAAAAAGAAACTTCTCGAATTTTTGTATCCAAAATCACGTGTGGAACGAAGGTACTTAGGTATGAGCTGGTATCCGGTGTCATTCACTTACCTTTAGTGACGTATTTACATAGTAATAGAATATACATCAATATACCAGTAGGTCCAGACGAGCATACATAAGTTATGAAATGTCAGATTTATTTGACCTGTGAGGTGACAACGCTGGATATGCCTGTTGCTCAATGACCGGTCATGGCTCGGGCGCCCCTGTCGGTTATTGATCCCCGAGAATCCTAACACAAGATATTCAATATTTTATTATGAAAATGTAATGTAGGAAAAAATATGAATTAAACAGAACCTGAAACTCTTGGATATCAAGTTGATTATGCTGGATAAACTTTACCTAATTAAGATATCTTAAATCAAGGGAAGCTCAGATTTTATAGTGCTTTTTGATAATAATCAGCGGTGGGGTGATTGTTTGTACTGGTGTAACTGACTCTTTTTTTTAGTTGGAGGAAATCACCGGATCCCCGCCCGCCCCGCGGGCGGGGTATGTGGGAGTTGAACCGCACTAAAACCTCCAACCGCTCACACTCAGCGTCCGAACCCCGGCTGAGGCCAGAACCCAGCACGGGGTTATGAGGGACGGGGCGACGCGTTACGCCATGGGCACTCTTTCCCGTCGCTCCGTCCCCGGACGCCGAACCGGTAGCCGCCGGCGAATACGGCCACCGGCTCTCTCGGTCGGCGGGCTTTCCGAAGCCCGCCAAGATGGGACCGCGTGTCACCCTCCCACGGAATACCCCGCTGGGTCAGAACGAGCGTGGGTCGGGGAGTACGCGGTCTACCATCCCCCGGTTGCTCTGACGTAAGGGCGTGTTGAGCGAGACACGGCACCTTCTTGGGTCCCCGCTCGCACTCGCATGCGTTGGGGACCCGAAACTCTTAGGGGGCCAGAATCCGGGCCAGACCCCGGTCCCGACCCCCTGCTCGACGGCGGCGGGTTTCTGCGTAGAGAGAAGAGCTTTCTCTCACACGCCCCGCCGCCTGCTTCTGCGAGATGGTGGACTCGCAGAAGTCGAGCATCGCCTTCCAGGACTCGTCGCTCTCGAGCATCGACGCCACGACGCCCGGGAGCGACAAGTCCGGTCCTATTTGCATGACCAGGACACAACGCTGCCGCTCCCAAGCGGGGCACAGCGCGAGCGTATGCTCTGGTGTGTCCTGGTCACACTCTACACAGTGATGGCACCTCGTCGTCGGCTCTACCTGAATCCGGTGCAGATACCGACCGAAACACCCGTGCCCGGTCAGCATCTGCACCATCCAAAAGGTGAGGCGTCCCTTGCCACGACCCACCCAATCCTTTAGGACGGGGCGGATCGCCTCGACGGTCCGTAGACCCCAGGTGGGGTTGGCCAGCCGTCTCTCCCACGACTCCATTACGGACCGCCGAGATTGGACCTTCCGATCGCGGACCGCTTCCCGCAGGGTCCATAAGTGACTTAGCAACATAAAGTGGGCTACGACTATAAAAATTATAATATGAAATAGTCTAATTAAATTTATTTAAAATTTATTAATTATTTCGAAAGTAAATTTTAATATAAATATAACTCATTGTAAAGTACATTTATTGTATGATATATTATATACCTGAATAAAAGATTCATGACAGTACGTACTTAAACATTGTAAATGTAACCAAATTCTTTTTTATATTCTTGTATAAAAGCAAAAACGCTGAATTATGTAATATTCGGAAGACTCCTATTACCTTGAACTTATCACGTGAAAGTTTACCATACTTGATGTATTTCGTAATATGTCCATTTCGGGGAACAGAAAAAAATATTTTGCATGTTAAACAAACAAGTGACACGTCTTTTTGGCATGATCGTTGGAAAATTTCGTTGTTATTTTCAAAATAATAATATAATTGTGTATATCGAATTTTAATTTTAAAATTTAAATTGAATCTTTCAAAATTTTGTGGAGTGGGTAACACTCCCTAATGCCCTGGCATTGTAGAGGCTTATGAGCGACGGTTACCACGTACCGTCAGATGGGTCGTATGCTCGTTAATTTCTTTTACAAAAAAATCATCTTAATAATAGTAATAGAGACTCATTAAGTAATAGTGTATTTGCGAGCTTCGATATTTTTTTCAAGAGTGGACAAAATGAAACAGTACCAACACATAATTAAATATATTGATAACACGAACTTTGTCGGATTCTTCAAGTCCTATTTAGATTTTAGAACAAGGAGAGGGACGTATTCGAGGAAAACATATTAACTTTAAAGTTCAATATTTCGCTTATGGATTTCTAAATAAGATAGTGTTAGAAAATCTTCAGTATTTAAAAAAATCTTTCTAAAGTCAATCTACTTTACATGTGCGGGAGGTATCCTATAAAATATTTTACAAAATTTTATTTTATCGTTTTCCCCGCGTAAAAAAACATATTCCTGCAAAGATTCACCTTTATTGAAGTTATAGTTTTCGACACTATTGTGAACTATAAAGGTATCGTCGTTCAAACTAAGCATCCTTAAAAGATGATAGGTACCTAAATTTATATGAAAAATGGTAATATTTTTGAAAAATAATATCTTTATAGTTTAACCTATATAACAGAAAATAAGGAAAAGCAATTTTAGACTCTAGATAACTTCACACATCCTATCCATCATTATATTACCGACAACTGAGCGACGACATCACTGATCAACATGTGGTTTGTAGTTTTTTAAAAGAAAAATATCCTCAAAAACTTAGAATAGTAATAGTATTATTATTAAGCTCAAAAATTGTATTAGCTTATATTAATACAAAATTATAAAGTCATCACATTGACAAGCACATGCTCCGCTTCTTTCACCGTCTGACGCGCGACCTTTTCTTTTCGATCGATCACGTGGCTTTTGCTACATTTCGTGAAAGTGAACACACACAGTCACCCGCCCAGAACACGTGTCCCGGGAATACATTACAATATTTCATACTGTTTATCAAAACGATCATTAGAATTGTGAATTAGAGTCATTATCATTAAATAAATCGAACCGAAATTATTGATAATGCTTTATTTATTTGGTGAGGATATGAGCTTTGTATTCCAATATGTACAGGATGTTCTGGGTTCGGAGTTGTATTTTAAAAGGTCATTCACCCTACTTCAGCTGGAACAAGGTTCTAAATCCACAACCATCCATCAGTCCCTCCAGATACCTGAATACTCTGTTAAGTGTTAACAGATATTCTTTGAAGATTAATTACGCGTATGAAAAAATCTTTGCTAATAAAAATTAACCAAAATAAATACATATAAATTCCATTTAAATAAAAAATATATTTTAGATTGTTGTCAGTTAAATACTTGTATTATTCAAATCATATCCAGTTTAATGGTTCGAATATTAATAATTTATATACGAGTATGTAGGTACTTAGGTGAACTAATATCCATAAATGGTGATTAAGGCCCTTGAGGTCAAAACAACAATGTGTCAAATACGTCATTTATAGTAGGTTTTAAATTTATAGAATATTTTTACAACTTTATAATGGCCCTTCTTTTATTAGACGTCTTTTTGCCAACTACCATTTAATTTGTTTTAACATCAGATTGGTAGGCGTAAACTCTTAACAACAGTGTACCTAATGGCCCGAGAGCTAGTGGCAAATTTTGGGTAGATATTTGAGGCTGAAAACACTTGGTACATAGTTTTTAAGGGATTTCTACCATTATTAAAAAAAAATAAGGGGTCCGTTTAGCCAGCAGCCAGGTTTGCAATTCCAGGATTTGGATATATCAGGAGAACTATGTACCAAGTTTTCAGCTTGCCTCAAATACCTACCCAAAATTTGCCACTAGCTCTTGGGCTAGAATCATTGTATAAGCTGACAAGGTGAATAAAGTTCAGAAGTCCATGAGCGCCGTTAATCGCTTACGATCAGGAAGATGGCCCTTTAGCTCATCTGCCTACGAGGCAATAAAAAAAGTTTCGTATTATTTGAAAGTAAAATTGAAGTAAAGTTCACACACTTGTTTTATTTAATTATTGATGACCTCAGTGTAATGTGATCATTCACAGTCTCATCTTAAAACATAGGGATATTGAAAAACATCTTTTCATTCATATCGGTGAAATTCATAAAGTTAACAATGAAACAGTAGTAATATTTTTGCATAAATATTATCATATCAACATATTTATTTCAAAATAATAGTTTCAAGTGATTATATGTCTTTGAAACATTTGAATTAGACCAAAAATCAATGGTATACCGGTTGGTAGTTATTCAGTAATAGGCTTAAGTTATTAAACGTTGAATGAAGGCATTCAAGACACGTCTTGTGTGTACGTTAGCGTTGGTTGGTTCGAGTCCGATAAGCCGACAGGAGGCAGCCGATGCCGGCGTTGCCAGAGGTCAGTATTGACGTCAATCGAGTCACGTGATCACATTGCACGACTCTGCTTCTGATACCTACAAACAGGTTTGTAATCAGAATTTGAATTTAGATTTTTTTGGACTGGTTTAATGAGCTTATACTTAGTTCTAATTATTATCTTGACAGTCATGTATCATAACACTTGGGGGTAGTAGCAAATTTGCATTTATATGTTCAACAGGGTCGGAATTGGATGTATATATGGTCAGAATAGATCAGCTGTTATAAGACTGATCCTCTTTTTACACGCTTTTAACAATTAAATGAAGGCAACTAATTAACTTCGTAACTAAAGCAGAACCAGACATAAATTCAGTAGGCTGATCTCCAAAACATTTTTTTTTTTCAATATTAATTATCTTCAGTTCTCGTCCAGGTTGTGTGTGTGTGTACTGTGTATTAGTCGCTTTGATAGTAACAAGGGCATACTAAACTTCTACGTAGGTAACTATTTCTATTTTGCAAGTTCAGTAGGTATTTTACAAAAACAGTTTTTTATTCATAGCTGCTGTTTTTCTCAAACTGTAATGGGTTGTTTCATCATTAACTAATTGGACAGTCTTTATGTGTCTTTTATGTTTGATTTGCATGTGAACTTTAAATGACCCTTAGGTACCTAAGGATTCAGTAGATCCTGGAGCTGGGGTAATTTAGTCTACTAAATGGGTACGCTCTTTAAAATATTTTGTCTGTTTTAATTTGTTATGTCTTTCCCGAGGCCAGATACCACCTAATCCTGGGATTATTGTATCAGGTTGATCTTCCGTTCACCCTGAGCTTCGAATGACGCTGAGTCTGGCCTCTCAGAGTGTGTGAATAAATTAGTTTAAATTACCATAAGGCGTCTTCACTAATTAGCTTCTTGTTTGTGTATAATTCAGTTGATTAACTAACGAGTCAAAATACTTGCTAGAGTTATTGTTAAAATACTTTCATCGAAGGTATTATGTAGTATTTACGATAAGTATATTCGGTATGCCGAAGTTTAAGAAAATCAAGTTTTCCATATTATAATAACAGATTGCAATTAGCATATATCGATAAAGTAATAAAATACATTAAAAAAACAAAAATAAATTCCAAGTACATATCTGTTCCGGTTTAACATCACAATCGTTTATAGTTTTATAAACAAGAGACCTTCAAGCTACTATCTAAATACTAATTTGGTAGTGATCAACGTTGTATACGACCAGGTGCACTGAACCTCTTTGTTTAAAACATTTCGTAGATAGGAAAATTATAATGTATTAAACAAGTTAAATCACTTTATGTACCAACTTACTGTAAAATTAAACTTGCGAAATCGCTTAAATTTAGCAGCAATAAAAAAAAAAAACTCAAAATACGTGTTACTAGAAAAAGAGACGACTTTACTTTTCTTTATCTTCTTCATCTTTACTTTTAATTCTCATCCATTTCCTTTGAACTTACATTGAAAGTTAATATCAACTTTAGGTACTTAGTTTATTAATTTGTGAACTGTAAGTACTGCTTACATTATCACTTATTTTACATTGACGTATGTGTAATTAAGTAATCTTAATGTTCCACGGTTTGTAATTAAATGAATGATACGAAACACTTATTTTGTACATATTAAAAATATTATCATTTTAATATACTCTTAAACTATAATATAAAAATTTCTAACATGCCCAATGTCAAATGTACAAAATTTGTGGAAAATACTTCAAGTATAGTAAGTATGTTTTCAATTATTAAGTATTCGAATACGTTCTACATGCGATTAGATTTTAGTTCCCACTTCACAAAAAAGACCAAGTTTTACTTTCTAACTGAATCTACAATGAAAAATAAAATCAATTAAACAGTGACGTGATAAACATGAACTTTGATTGTGAAACATTGAAGTTTATTGAAGTTCAAGTGGTACCTATCTATAATACAAAATCGATAACAAGTTTGCTCCAAGTCGCCTGTCTTGTTTTACTAGCAATCACACAATCAACGATCTGTTTTTACGCTGAATTTATCGAACAGGAGATATAGTAACAAACAAATGAAATAAAAAAGTACATAGATATGTACGCGATGACTCCACGCAGACATGTAATAATAGAGTTTTAATTTAAATGTTTCAACCAATAATATTCTTTTTTTCATATTATGGCTTAATAGTTGATAAGTTACATTTTTGTCTTGTATAAAAACACCTCGGAAGGCTTAATTATTAAGACCCGATGTTGCATAAAATGGTTATACATTTTTTTTTATTGCAGTTTATAAACGAGTCTTTTCAGTTTTTGTGAAGCTGTAAATTATACAATTAATAAATTATGAGGATTAGAACTGTAGAAACTAATAATATTTTGTTTACGGAATACAAAAACTTTTTACAAATAGATTTGATATATCCATATAAAGACATTGAACGTAGGGTGAATAGTTTTATATGTTTACGTACGTTGCTACAGACCTTGAAGTGACAAAAAAGGTGACCAGCATTTATTACAGTGCTATAATCTAATTTAATGTACAATGACCTCAAACGCATGAAATCCTACGAAGTTCATTTTTTACGTATTTCCAAAAAACTTCATGAATACATACTACAAAGTTATTGTACATATTATTCTATTCAGTGTGGTTTGTGTTTGAGATATTTTTGTCTTGAATGAATTTGAATCAAAAAGTCGAATGCGAGAGTCAAATGTATTTTTGCGAATTTAAGAATATGTATTTATTTTAACTTCATGCACAAAAGAGTGTACATAGGCGGACTTAATGCCATAGGCATTCATAGCAGTGTACCTAAGAATAGATTCTTTTTATAATACGAGTATATGCTTTATTTAGAATGCATGAACCCAAATACCGAGATAAGCCTATAAATTGTATTAGATGTATAATAAGACTAATTTTAATGCTTTATTTTTCATTAAAATTATGTTTTTGGTAGTGACGCGTAGAATAAGTTGCGATCGTAGGATACAAATAAGTTTATGAGCCATGAACGACATGCTCGTTCCGCTTCAGCTGCTCCGACTTGAAAATACGTAATATGTTACGCTCTATTTAACTTTAGCTTTAAATAGATACATGTTCAGAAGGTGTTCAAAATATCTCACGAAACTATATTGTATTACCTACGATGGCAATGACACACATGAACTGCACTAAACCTTCTTTTCTCGTGCTACAAAAAGTAGGGTTTCAATATAATATCATGATTATTTCATAGTCATTGTATGGATATTGTTATGGCTCGAATTTCTAAATTCTCCATATTTACCTTCAATGTCGGTAAACTAAAAAACAAAATCAACTCCAACTTTGCAAAATTTTATAAAGACGGTACCAAATTATATTCGGTACTTAGCATATTCATTCATACCTATGTTTTTTAAATGAATTGAAGTTTTACGTTATCTACTGACAAACATTTACTTAATTCATATTTATAATATTAATGAAAGAATTGAATCGCACTTGTTAAAACATATTTTATTAACATTTATCGTCATAAGTACGCTATAAATACAGCGTTCGCGTCGTTTATTTCGAACTTCTATTAAAATGCACTCTTATAAAAATTTATGGTTTTTTGTTGATCAAATGTTTTTAATTAGTCTGATTGACGTCAGTTAATTCTTATTCAATGATATCCAAAATAAAGCAGAACATTACCGCGAGGCCCGATCGTCATAATAATATGTTAACATCGCAGAACAAAGGATCTCCATGAAAATACAAGAGAAATTCAAATATTGTTTTCGATTTCGAGAAGTGGAAAAAAGTACGAGAGTTTTTACCTTTATCCCTTGTGGGTGATTCGAGGGTAGTGACATCGCTATGCACCTCATTGTGGATGCGGTGTCATTGTTTCAAAACAAAGGAAGTGTGCTGGGTATATCCACATTGATTTTAATAAAGTTTGTCACGTTGTTTATTTAAGCGTTTTACAAAATTAACGGGAAAACGATACGTCTGCTAAGATTTGGGCCTTTTTTAGTGAGATTAACTATTTTTTTTTAATATACCTATTATTACGTACTTTACTGCTTTACGTATAATAAATATAATGTGTATAAACATGTTTAATGTTTAATACCTTTCTACCTTAGGCTTGTCTTCTGCATTTAATTTATTTCTTTTGCAATATCATACTTATTTTGTAAACAAAGTTTTGTTTCACGTTTTAGTATCACGTTTTATTGCATTCGGAGATAATATAGTAGGTAGGTACATACATATCAGTAGCATCGAAATACGAAATAAAAATAATAACATTATCTACTAATACAGCATAAAAACCGAAAGAACACGTAGTTTTTAAATTGTATAAAATTTTAAAATATCTAAAATGATCTTTACTTGAGATCAGAAATTGTCATTAAAAAACTAACTTTGTTCTGGTTCACACACTTGAAATCGGTTACGAAATACTTCTATTCCTCATAGCAATTAATAATCCGGTCATCAAAACAGTTAGATTATGAGTCAATTAAGGCTGTGTAGGTAGTAGAGCCTGCGTAAAGTCACGTAGTCTTTGAACACAGAATTATTTACTATACAAAAGTAAACCTTATGTGCACCAAGTACCACTGATCTTTGCACTGGGGTCAACATAATAATATCTAACTTTTAATTTAATTATTTTTTATGCTCGCTCTCGCACTCTTTGGAAACTCCTTGAAATTGTTTGTGATAAGTGCATGTGTATGTGTCTTTATTTCTGTATAGTTGTTTTGTGCTTCAAGTACAAACGGCGCAGGCGGTGACACGGCACGTGCCCTACCTTAATAGCAGATGAGTTTATGCAACATTACTAAATAAAATAAATTATTAACATTTTTTATTATATGCGGTTGCAAGGTGGAGGTTCCTATTGAATTCTTGTATAGTATTTAGAATGGTATGTGCCCATAATATGCGACGATCTTATGCAACATCATAATAGCTAAGCATTCATTGACATTTTTACCATCTATACTTTTAAGTTTAGACAAAGGCAGGCTCATGAAATATTTAATGGATACGATATAGGACCTAACATTTCTAAGTGAACTACGTGGTGGTACTAATTAATTTTTAATTTGATACATTTAGTATAACATCTTTACTTTTAAGATATACGTCAATAGTTAATGACTCTGAAGGTATTAATTAGTTTGCGGTTATAAGTATTTAATATATTGCTGAGTAGCATTAGGGCCAGTGTGATTTTCATTATTGATGCTCTCATTAGGCAGTGATAGAATTAATATCAATCGTTAATATGCCGACAGCGTACGTGACAGAACTCAACTGTGTCAGCCCATTAAGAACAGTAGATCCGATTTATTAATTGATTTTTAATTTTATTTACCTACTATAGAGTTTTGAAACATTTTCCTCATCGCTGGCAGGTTAAGAACGTTAAAGAATTTATATTATGAAAAATAATAAGTAAAATGTTATTTTTTTATGCTTTTAGTTGTATAACATCATTCTACGAGAAAGTTTAAGTCACACTTAAATTTTCGTCATCTTTGTTTTGGAAAATAGTTAATGATCTTTATTACCTACACAGTACACTTAATAGACATACGCATTATGGTCGTTCAAAGTAATTTCTCACTTGTTTGTGTGATAACTTGGGTACTATCCTACACACTAACAATTACTACTGAAAACTGAAAGGCAAAATTTAAAATGAAAATAATAAGTCCATAATCTCAAATACATAAATGTTACAGTTTTGAAAAATATTTAATTAATGAGCCTGAAGCATTTATAAACGATGTGATTCCATCATTGATCAATGACCGAAACTGGTAGCAATGAACTATTAAGTTTATTTCGTTTAGACGTACATGATATACAGTCGTTATGGGACTAACATGGGAAATATGGTTATCGTATGTAGATAGGTCGCTGTCTCTTACGAGAGGGCAAAAGGCAATGTTCCCTTCGCCGTGCGTTTGTTGATGCAGACGTCCCGGGTGCACTGCCCATCGCTCATGTATTATTCAGGTGATGCATCATTGACCTCGGTCAATCCAGATCACTCTACGAACTTGACATTCAGTCCCTTATACACTCAATTACCGGGAAAAAGGGATCGAGGAAAATACTCGAAAATACTGTTATGGATGTTGTTTTTGTAACGAATCTCAGGATGCTTGTGTTGTAATATGGAAATAGTTTTCTGGTTAAGAGGTAGGTATACTAATATGTATTTTAACTTGATCTTTTGGTAGGTTCTCAATGCCAATTGTCCGTTTTCGATGGAATGTGGGAAGACTCCAGAAAGTTCATGGGTGAATTCGATTTGAATCTTGTTTTATTTTAGTTCCTTTAAAAATCCCCATCTTGTATTAGATAGTGCACAGCGTTAAGGTCACTTTGTTTTGAAAAAAATATCATGCAGATTAAGAAATATTAACATCCAATAAAATATTGTATACCAAGAATTTTACATTTTCATCTATAGTTTTGATATGATAAACAATAGAGAATACACATGCCGGTATTTTTTATAAGAGTTGAACTCGTGTTGATAAATTCAATAGCAGGTACCTAAATGACGTGCTATCAGTCTGCGTAGAATATCTATTTATTATGCATTCACTATTTAGAATGTCCTGCGTTTTAGATGATACTGAAACTGAATAAATAGATACTTCAGTTGTTGTTTCGATTTTGTTATTTTTAGATGATTTCGTGGTATCTTTAATATTCATAGTTGACCAGCGCTGAATATTTGTCAACGCTGCGGTTAAAGTTCGGTTCGGTTAGACAAGCTTTATGTTAATATTTTTTTAATTGGACATGTTGTTTCAAACGAGAACTTCTACGAAACAGAAAGAGATGTTAGAGCTGGTCTGGTGGTTAACTTCAACCACAAAATGCCACACGGAAGCTTTTCAGTTTTTTCTGCTTTGCGGAAAATTTGCTACAATAGAAGACGGAAACCCCGTACGATTTAAAACTGCATCTCTACTGTCTATTGGAGCGCTATGAATTTAAAAAACTGTCATATCTCCACTTTTGAACATCAGCAACAGAATCCGTTCCTTCTATTTAATTGCTAACTTTTGAAATCGGTCTGTAAGAAAAGTCGTCGTGTTATTTTAAGAATTTATTTAAATATTCTTAGCTATCACCATTTGTAATTTGTTGATGTGTGTTTTTGGAATTTCCATTCTTTAATTATTCTTGTGTCGTGTAAGTTGACGTAGTTTCAGGGTTTTTACATTTATGAAAATTAATTTAAATTTAGCGTAAGAGTTTTTGCTAGTAATAAATAACAATACCTATAATATGACAAGTATACATTAAACTATCTTCCTTAGTCTAAAACCACGTTGTAGAATGTAAAAGAAGTAAAATATATTATCTTAATCCGCACATTTGTAGTGTTCGCCATATTGAACAGATTTACAAAAAATAATATTATTAGGTTTTCTTTTTTCAGCTATCAGACCCTCAAGTATCAAGAAATTCTTCCTTCTTCCGTACACACACATAGATATAACCCTTTTTCGTCGAGGGTTAAAAAGGCCAGAAATACGTAACTTAGGTCATTTTGAAACTATACAAGTGTTAAAATAACTATAGTTTCATAGATTTTCAAAGTTTTTCTGGATTTATAATAATATATTTGAATTGTCTGTGTATGTATAAAACTATGCTCTGTTTCTCACATAAATTACCTACGCTGCGGAAAACCTTAGGTTGAGGTCAGTTTATGTGAAATGATTATTTATTTATTATGAAAAATCGAACTATCAACATAGTATGCATGTTATACAATTCCAAGGATAAAACTCTGTTTCAACTCAACACGTGACGTTGATTTCAATTTTCATGATTTAATATACCTTACCTAATATACATACTTACAGGTAGTGTGTTAGAAATGTTAGAATCAAGTAATGGTATCATTATTTTGTTAAATATAAGGTCAAAATGCACAGAGCAGAAAGGACAATTTATCATGTTATTAGAAAAAAAAACGATCAATCTCTTCAGACTCTTGATGTTAATGAAAATGAATGATAATGTCTCCCAAGTAAACACATGTATTATACTTAGGCTTCATTAAAATGGCCGTTAGGAATGAGAATGACACTGAAAACACAAGTGTAATCAGCGTATCTTGTTCGCATGTTATGAATACTAACTAAATTGGGATCAAATGTAGGTTACATCGTAATTGGGAGTGACAGATTCACAGCAACGAGTCACAGCCGAGCAGTCAGCTGTCACGATGAGGACGCGTGCCAGTTGTGGTCTGTTATCCACCGTGAATCGTGAGTCGAAGCATATTCTTTTATTTCTTTATTCAACGAATGAATGAAACACCTAAAAGAAAGCATTTAAATTGGAAAGAAAAAAGAAGTACAATTACAAATTTGACGAAAAGTTTTATGTCGTAGACTATATAACATATTATATGTATACTAAGAGAGATTACTTATAAATACATAGATAAATGCATACTTAGTGACTGAAAATACTCATTCGTCCTAAGAAATCATTATTATTTATAATACATTTATGAAGACCTGTAGAAGATGTCTATCACACCATCTAAGTATTTGAATATCCATGAGATAAAATTCGTTCTTCACCTAGTATTATTAACGTAAAATAATAGACAATTCCTCATAAAGTTGTTCCGTAAACAACAAAAAAATAAAACCTCACTTAACTCTAAATTAGAAGCGACTAACTAACTGTTCTCTACATAGACGTGAATTAACTCGATCTATAAATCTTCATTAATTTAATACAGTATTTTCTAGAATCAGACCAAGTATCTACATTAATTGTCTCTCAACAATGTCAGGCTCGTTTTGTGGGCGATAACGGAATCCCACTTGAAACTGTCAGGAACAATACTTATTGGTCTCGTGTACGAAGAATTATTATACCGACGCGAAATCTACACGTCGTTGTTCAATTGTTTAGTTACCCATTTATTCGTAATAAATATTGCTGTTATACCTATCAGAAAGCCATGCTCCCCGTCCCGTGATGGTTCTGATTCAATAGGTAAGAGAAACCGGAACATCTTGATAAGCTAAGAGAACATGTAAGTATACTTGGTTTATAAAACATAAAAATATCATGACATTGCAGAGGTTCATGAGCGACGGTAACCATTTACGGTCAGGTGGCCCGTTGGCTCGTCTGCCTACATGGCAATAAAAAAAAATCTGTAATAATTAATTCATACCCTGTCATCGACACAACACAGCACACAGAATATTGACAACATTTGAATACATTCAAACACAATTAAACAATTCAAAATCCGTGATGGTGATCACTGATATTCATTCTACTCGACATTGGCGGAGTCATTCTGTGTCGAAGACACTCAAGCCACAGAGAGAAAAAACAAGCAATCAACCTATACGTAGGGATACATACCTGTACTATTTTAGAGATATTAGATAGTTAATTTATGCTCATATATCCCTTAAACAACAGGAGGGGTCTTCGATCTGAAAACATTCGACATTAATAGACAAAAACAAGACTAAGGCAGTGGTAAAAAAGTCTTATTCGTAATTACGGCGAAAGACATCGAATATATTTTGAAATTAATTTCGTGATATACAGTTTCATAAGACAATTGGTTTGTAACTAACTGTATGTAACCAACAATTAATCAGCCTGTACATTTACATAATTGCTTGTTTGACAATTAAACTAATTTTGCCTGTCATAACAAGCACGTGGCTTGCAATGTGAACGAAACAGATATTTTTAATATTGATGAATAAATGTAGTAGACCATATGAAAACGGTAATCTGTCGTATGAATTAGTGACATAGTTCTCAGAATACTACTTAAAAACGAAGCCTTAAAAATATAAATCGGTAATGTAACGATGGAATAAATAATTGTTGCATCATTTAATGTGCAAACAAAAAGAATTATATAAACAAATCAATGTTTTATATCAAATTACAAACTTACAAAGGGAAAACGTGTCAAACTACCATCTTATTATTTTTATCTCCCTGGTAACCGTTCGAGCTAGACGTCTTTTACTGGCCATGCGCGGGCGTCGAGCAGTCATTGGTGGAAATAAGCTGACATTTTCGCGTTGCGTTCAGTAAGGATGCGTTCAGTGTTAGACTGTAGTGTTACACCCTCCCCCTCTGACCGTGACATAGCGCCCCCGCGTCTAGGTCAGCTAAGATCGCTTAGGCCTCCCACGTTTACGTTTTTCATTCACTGGCGGAAGCGCTACGTCGCCAATGAATGGGGTCAACTGAGAGACATGATATCTGCCTAAAACTTGTCCATCTCGGGGCCGTTCGAGCACGTAGGTGGTACTACTCGCCGCTTCCTTCACGCGGTAAGGGCCATCCCTACGAGGTATGAGCTTCGCAGTCTGTCCACGTATGGTGTCGTTGGTGCCTTGCGTCTTGAGTAGTACGAGGTCTCCAGGCGAATAGTCGGGCGCGGGGCTGCGGCCCTCGTCGGCGTATCGCTTTTGCCTAGCCTGTAACTTTTCGTGGACATCCCTGGCCTCGGAAAGAGTGGTTGACAGCCGCCGTAAGTAGGGCGTGAGATTAGTGATCACGTTGTCGTTCTCTACGATAGCGCGCATGTCGGCAATCACGTCGGCTGGGGCTCGTATCTCTCTTCCGAATGTAAGGTATGCTGGTGAAAATCCGGTGCTTCTCGTCACGGCAGAATTCATCGCGAAACGTATCGCGGGCAAATGAACGTCCCAGGTAGCATGATCCTTTCCGACTAGAATAGCGAGTTGGGGTTTGAGGTCTCTGTTTTTCCTCTCCACCGGGTTAGCCTGCGGGTGGTACACCGGCGTCAGCGACTGAGTAATGCCGAATGCGTGGCACACTTGCTGCATCACCTCGCTCACAAACTGGACGCCGTTGTCGCTCAACACTCGTCTGGGTACTCCGTAGCGGAGAAAAACCTCTGCTACCAAAACTCTGGCTACTTCCGTGCTGGTGGCGCTCTGCAGGGTGAACAGCTCTATCCATCGAGAGCACGTATCTTCCAGTATTAAAATCCATTTGTTACCTTGGGCTGTCTCCGGCAACGGTCCAAAGAGGTCAACGGCCACTACCTCAAACCGGCGGTTGGTCGCGGGGGTTTGTAGCATCCCAGCAGGCTTCCTGTTTTCCGCTTTGTACCGCTGACAGTGTATACAGCGCTTCAGGTACTCGGTGATGTACTGCCTCATCCCCGGCCAGTAGTATTTTGCCTTCACACGGTCGAGGGTGCGTTCCACTCCGAAATGTCCGGCCGTCGGCGCGTCGTGGTAATCTTTTAAAATGTTCTCCCGTTCGTGCTCGGGTACGACGAGACACGCGGATTCGTCGTCGTAATCGTCGGGTCCATATCTGTAAAGGATTCCTTCTGACATTAGAAAGCCCTTATCCGACCAGCCCCTCCCCCTGAACGGATCGTCGGTTGACTCCATGTCCTCGACGATTTTCCGCAGTCCAGCGTCTTTAAGTTGGTTCTCGCGAACGTCTCGTGGGCTTCTCGACGGTATATCGACTTCGGTGTATCCTAATTCGCATTCCTCTCCTTCGGCGCGCGGCGGGCGAGATAGAGCGTCGGCTACCGTATTAGACCTTCCAGGTGTATACTCTATTCGGAGGTTGAAGTCTTGTAACAAGAGGGCCCATCGCGCCAAACGGCCACTTGGCGATTTCAGGCTCATAAGCCATCGCAGCGGTTGGTGATCGCTTTTCACTACGACATCAGACCCCTCTATGTACCCCCTGTACTTGGTCACAGCCCATACTACGGCCAAAGCCTCTCGCTCGGTAGTATTATAATTTCTTTCTGCTCCGTTGAGCAAGCGGCTTGCATACTCAACGGGGCGCTCATCTGGACCCTCTCCCTGCATAAGAACTGCCCCGAGACAATATGCACTGCTATCGGTTTTCAGCGTGAAAGGAATTGTCTCGTCGGCCTGGCGAAGTATAGGCGCCGTCACAAGCAGCTGTTTGAGGTGCTCAAACGCTTCCTGTTGTCGTGGCGACCACACCCACTTACTCTCTTTTTTGAGGAGGTCCGTCAACGGTCTGGCGACTTCGGCGAAATTCGGTATAAATCGCCGGAACCAGCTGGTCATCTGCACGAAAGTCTTCACGTGCTTGACGTCTGTGGGAGGTGGCATTTCGGCGACCGCTGCAGTCTTATCCGGATCAACCTTGATTCCTCCCGGTACGATCACGTGGCCTAGAAATTTTACAGACTCGCGAGCGAAGCAGCACTTCTCTCGGTTTATTCTTAAATTATACATGGCGAGACGATCAAACACTGCTTCCAGGTCTTCCAAGTGCTTTGGGAACGATTCAGATAGGATGATAATGTCATCGAGATATACGAGCAGACTTACGCCCGCGAGCTCCTTACCAGCCTTGAATCTATCCATAAGACGCTGGAATGTGGCTCCAGAGTTACGTAAGCCCATGGGCATTCTCTTAAATCTGAAGCAACCTAGTGGACTAACAAAAGCAGTCTTATCTCGATCATCGGGTTCTACGCTAACCTGGAAATATCCGGATCGCAGGTCGCAGGTAGTCATAATACTGGTATTCTTAGCAGCATGGAGAATATCATCAACCCTCGGGAGTGGGTACCGGTCAGGTTCTGTTACGGCATTCAACTTTCTGTAATCCACGCAAAGTCGTACTCCTCCATCCTTCTTACTCACGAGGACCACGTTCGAGGCCCACGGAGAGTCGCATTCCTCAATTATATCTGCATCCAGCAGCTTCTGCAGCTCTGCTTCCAGTAACGCCTTTTTCTTGGGGGATAACCTGTAAGCAGGTGACGCTATAGGTTCTTGGTTCGCGTTAACTTTTATGCGATGTTTCGCATATTCAGTAGGAGGCCCTTCCTTATCAAAAAGAGCTGCCCTCCTTACTAGGAAAGCATTAAGTCGCACTTTCTCATCGGCATTGAGCATAGTGCCTTCGTCTTGCCTAAGCAGTAGTTTCGAAGTTTCTAGCCTCTTAAGTTCTGTCTCAGCCGATTCTACTAGGTTATACTCCGTAATAAAGTCGGACCAGTTGCTAGTATCATTTCGGAAGCACCACCTTTTGAGTGTTAGGTCTAGTAGAATGTTCGCGTTGGTTATGAAATCTCTTCCAAGGAGAGTGCGGGTGTCGGCACCCGGAAAAACAATGAAATAAGTAGGTACCTTGTGTCCTCTGAGAGAAACCACTGTTTCTGCCTCAAGTACCGTGCGCGCCTGAACGGATCCATCTGCCAGACCGATAGTGCGCGACGTGGTCACGAATCCGACGCCATCCTTGACCAGCAGCTGGTACAGTAAAGGTCCCGCAATGCAGTGAGTGGCACCAGTGTCAAGCATCGCGACTCCACGATGTCCCCCGATGTCCACCGTCACTAATGGACTTGTGTTCTCACTATGCGCAATATTTGCACTTTGAAATTTCAAATTATTACACTCAGAATGAGATGTGCTAGGCAACACCTTACATCTCTCACACTTAGACCTCACAACTCCCAGCTGACCACATCCATAGCAACGCAGCTGTGAACTGCTACTACTCGTAATAAGCCTAGGCGCATCCGCTTTGCTCTCATTATTGCCCTTCCTAAGGCAATCATCTACGGAATGACCGAAACGTTTGCAGTAAGTGCATTTAGGTCGTACTCGTTTTTTGCTCTCGTTGTCACCCTCGGGCTTAGTGTCGTGCGAGGTCTCGGTTGGGTTGGAGGGTGTGACACGAATCTTAACATTAGAACTACCCCTTCCTACATTAGAGTCAGGTTTTGAAACACTTACCTCCGCCAATGACTCCTCGACATACCTGGCCTCCGTTATTAGTTGTTCGAGCCCTTCCACTGAATTGCGCGATACTCTTTTCCGTATCTTGCGGTCTAGTAGCCCATATACCATGTCTACTTGCATACGCTCCGGCACTGAATATGGTAACTTGGATATCAATGCGCGCAATTTACATACAAACACGTCGGCGCGTTCTTTGTCTTGCTCCGCGGCGAAAATGTCTCGGAATATTTTGTACGCCGGTCGCGGTACGCCGAACATTCCCCGCATCCGTCGCAGCGCGTCGCTCCACGTACCTACGGACTGCTTCACGCCTTGCCACCAGACGGCGGCCTCGCCGACCAGCAGCATGGGCAGCCCGCGCAGAGCGTGCTCGTCGCTGACATTGGTGCACTCGCGGTATACTTCTACCGCGTCTATGAATGCCTCCAACTCGTCAGCATCCTTGGACGTGCCGTTGAATCGCGCCGTACATTTCGACAAGTTGCCGAATGGCGCACAGTGGATGTCCTCTCTGCACACCGGCGACGATGTCCGTGGCGGCTGCTCCCTGCTTAGGATGCTGTCGATGAGTATGCGATTCGCCTCGGACTGACTCCGCGTGATCGTTGCGACGAGTGTGTGCAGCATCTCGTCCGACATGACGACGTTCGTAGCTTGTTGTTGTGCCGTTACGTTCCCCTCGGTGTCGGTGTCCGAATCAGATCTGTCACCTCTTCCGCCCGCTCGTCCTGCCTTCTTCGGCGGCATTGTAGCGGCCGCGGGTGATGACGATGATTTTTTTTCCGACTTCGCGTCACGATTAATTTCTGGCCGGTTTTTGGTAAATTCTCCGCGATTCGTGGAAATGCACACGAATGCGGGTTAACCGTATCCCAGGCGTTTTAATTCTCGGCCGCGAGTTGGGCGCCAATATAAACAAATCAATGTTTTATATCAAATTACAAACTTACAAAGGGAAAACGTGTCAAACTACCATCTTATTATTTTTATCTCCCTGGTAACCGTTCGAGCTAGACGTCTTTTACTGGCCATGCGCGGGCGTCGAGCAGTCATTGGTGGAAATAAGCTGACATTTTCGCGTTGCGTTCAGTAAGGATGCGTTCAGTGTTAGACTGTAGTGTTACAATTATTAAAATTTGACGATAAATAATTACCTAGTTGTTAAAAACTTTTTTGCTTATTTCAAACACCCATTTACGTGGTTTGGATGTAAAAGTTATCTTTATAATTTAATTAAATAAATGTTGATTCAAAAGATGTTATTAGAATTCAAATTAATATAAAGTTCAAAGGTCCCATCGGCATAATATTAGAATAATAAAAAAAAACATCATAATTTAAAATACCTATAAAATTTTAAGGCATCAAGCTCTATAGATATTTACTGATTTTAAATGTTAATGTGTTTTCAACAAAGTTTTTCTAATGACCGTTGATAAAAAACATTTACGTAGTAGGATGAAAAATACATTAGATTTTCCTAAGGTATAAGGCGCGCAGGTCAACCGCCCGGTGCCATCTGCATATCGTTTCATTATATTAACATTTCATTATCAATTTGATTGTCTCTCAGGGACTGTATGTATGTATTTAAAATCGGGCATTAATATTAAAGGTGGTTGCATATTCAGCGGCTTCGGCCAAGGACCGGTCATTCGGCGAGTCATGAATACAATCGTGCGCTACGAGATACACTCTACACCACCGGCTCTCACACACCGGCGACTAGTCGTCAGTACATATTACGATTATTGTAGCAATCTTTGCTCGCTGTTTTTTAAGCTCTTCGGGAGCATTTGCCACTGGAACCCATTGGAACAGCTTCGTTTATTTAAAAGTCGTCAATTTTTCGAAAAAAAAAAAACTAAACGCACAAAAATTGTTTTTGCTTACAATTTATGGAGCGAAATTATTCAAAAAATAAGAAAAACACGGTAATTTTAATAAATAAAGACAAATGAAATTTGAAGTATAAATATACTCAGATTGAGACTGTAATTTAAAATATTTCAATTCAAAGCAATACATTAAGATTTTCAAAAAATATTATTTTAGCATATTTAAGGCAGAAGAACAAACACCATTTTGTTTTGTTTTTGTTTTGCAATTATTGAATAAAAATCTAAATTTTTTTGGAAGTGTTTCCGTTAGTGTGGTGAAAGCCTTAAGCTGAAGAAAAACGTCGACACACCGTGGGTTCAATGATATCTGATTCTAACTACAAATCAGTACAACATCCGCTGTCGCACTTTATATTATATGAATTATTCTAGGAAATAAACATAAATTCAATTTAAATTTTACTCATGTATTTAACATTCAGTGATATCCCAAGTAAAGTTCATTCTGAAAGAATATCTTAAATATTAAAAACAAAAACTAATCTATTTTAAGACACTGTGATATTGACTATGTACTACTTGGAATAACAAACAAAAGACATGAAGTAGAACGTAAATTAAGTGCCTTTTTTTTTTTTTTTTTTTTTTTTTTTTAGTTGGAGGAAATCACCGGATCCCCGGTATGTGGGAGTTGAACCTCACTAAAACCTCCAACCGCTCACACTCAGCGTCCGAACCCCGGCTGAGGCCAGAACCCAGCACAGGGTTTGGAGGGACGGCGCGACGCGTTACGCCATCGGCATTCTTTCCCGTCGCTCCGTCCCCGATTAAAAACAAAAACTAATCTATTTTAAGACACTGTGATATTGACTATGTACTACTTGGAATAACAAACAAAAGACATGAAGTAGAACGTAAATTAAGTGCCTAAGAGATTTTTTCGTGAATTATTCTGTTAGAGGCTGGATATGATATTGTATTTTTTATGACTTATCATATTTTATAATTTAAATTTGTTTTATTCAAATACGCTAAAGCTGATTCATAACTATCTGAGGAATATCCTCGGTTTGTTAATTCATGAGTTCACTCAACATGTCTAATACTTGTAGGTACTGTGATAGGTATACCATATTAGACAGACTCATAAAAGTATTTTTATGAGAATATAATTTATCCATGACACAGATAAAATGAAAGTGTTAAGATATGTCAGTTTTTAAATGGGTTATCTAATATATAAAATTCTCGTGTCACAGTTTTCGTTGCCGAATACTCCTCCGAAACGGCTTGACCGTTTTTGATGAAATTTTTTGTGCTTATCTCCGGTATCTAAATTTTATTTTTTCGACGTAGACGAAGTTGCGCGGGGTAGCTAGTTGTCTTTATAAAATCATAGTCACCTATCAAAGGTATGGATTTACCGAAAAATCTTCCACTTTCACTTTGTAAATTTTTTGACGTTTGTTGTTTTACTTGTATGGTACGTTTTTGTTTCTATTTTAATAAATAATTATACTGCTAATTTATAGGACTAGGATTCTTCCGTCAACTCTTTTTAACTCTTAAAGTGTAACTTACTCTTCTTTACACACAGTTACTATTAAAATAATTTCAGACACGTAATTGAACGACCGGTTTAACACAATTCAACTACAACACACTCCGCCTACCGCCTCCAAAACGTGGGTTGTAACCTAGTAATTTTTTATTCATATTGTACTAAAAACAAGCCCTACGTGCTTACTATGACCGTTGTTGATTTTTTATTGCAGATAGCAATGAGCTTAGGTTATCGTGCTCTATTTTAAAATGTGTAGCCCAGAAGCACCAGTTTAGACTTTATTGTAACTAAGGTCTTTCGTTGGCAATATTTCCAAAATGGGTTTAATTGGTATCTTGAAATAGCCGATGACGTTATCGTACAATCTAAATCGTCTACATTAATTTAAGCCCAACATCCTGTTAATTAATTAATACTCTTATTGTTTCAGTTCAAGGAATCCCTATTTCGTCTTATTTCTAAGAAGTGAATATTAGTTATTTATTGTTAGTCACTGAAATAAATTTGAGCATTTCAAAATAAAAAGTTCCCCGAAGTGTTCACGTCATCAGAGAAGGATGGGAATGCGTATGAGTATTGGTGGTATAATATACATAAGCGTGGAATTGTTGAAACAATAAATAAATAGTCAATCGTATTACGTTATAAGTTATACCTACCTGACACTTGAAGAAATCTGTCTTTTAAAATGTCGACATAGAAAATAATAAAGAAATAAGGAAAAATGTAAATGTACATTATCTCACATTCATCATTCGAGATAACATACACTCCTTAAATGTGAGGACTTCATTGAAAAGAATAGAGACACGTTGAATACACATTGTCTAATTAATCTTATAAGTAAGTAAGGATACATCGAAGTCACCATTCAATTAATTCTTTGATCACACAGCCCACCCACACGGCTATGCTAAAATAAAGTACTCGCGAATTCAATGTTAAGGCTGATTCATTACTTAATACGTTTTACATTTTCAACGGAAGTTTGAGACGTAGTGGGTGGTTTATGTGTAATGATGAGTGACATGTTATTAAATGAGTTCGGTTAAAAGGCATATAGATTGCAAATATGATAAAGATTATCTTTCATTAAGCGCAAATTTTGTTTCGAGCCCGAAAGAATATAGCGATTTTTTTATTGTTATCACAAAATCTTTACAATATCGTGAAACTGCCATTATGAAATCTTAGTAAAAAGTAGTACTTAGATACCTATGTAAGTTATATTCGTTTGTTTTTATATAATAGATTTTTTTATTATTATTTTATATATTTTTAAACATTTCTACCTATCTCATTCAGGAAATTATAATTGGTAATTACATCGGTGTTTACGTAAAATGTTTATATCTTAGAGAATTTAAAATGCAAATTACGTTGCATACAGTCCATGAGTCGATGCTTATGAAAAACAAATTACCTATATCAAAACAGAAAAACACAAATAGTGATTTGCAAAATAAACATTAAGTTAATTAATTGTTTTTTAACTTGAAACTGGTTTTTTTTGTCATTGACGTCATAAACAGGCTATATAACATTCTTATCATGTTTCTTGATCATAAACAGTAATTAAGGAATTCACTTGGCGAGCTCATCATCGTTGTATCCATCCAACTTATCTCTTTCAGTTTGCACGATTTTAAGATAAGTCCTGTGCGGTTGTTGATGGGCCTTTGTATAATCAATATGAAAATATAATACACAAGTAATCGGAATGCACGAATGTGAATTGTATCCGAATGCTTTCGAATCCGAGAATCGATTCCGTAATTGTGAATAACCTCTTCAGTTTACTCAAGAGTTTAAAATAATATAGTTTTTGTATTTATTTCACGAAAAAACATAATTAAAAAAAAAGAGTTAAATAAAGAAAATAAAAAATAAATAAGGGTCCGTTAAATTTTCATTATTATTTTTTTAAAGATATAATGTAAAAAATAAGCGAAAATAAATGAATATAGAGAAGATAATATAGTTTCAAATTACTAAATTTAATATCACCAAGAGACTACTGATATAAGATAACTAGGTACTTAATCCAAAACTGGTCCTGGTCCAACCTGATAGACTCGGAGGACAGTCAGGGTGAACACTTTCTCGATCGATTATGTAAACCGCCTTAGCTCAAAGTTATTTGGGGTATACTTCAACGACGCATCATTTATATTGTGCTTTTTTCCACATAATAACCAAAGAACTCAATCGCCAATGTACTCTTAAATCAATAGAAAAATTGCAAGAAGCGATGAATACAAACATTGCAAATTGTGTCAACTAAATCGTTTTCCCACGAGTATCGTGTTGACTCAACGGAGTTCATGGAGAAAGCGCAGCGGTCGCCGTTGACGTCAAACGTTTCACAACAATGTGTACTTGTGCTGTTTAAATCGCAGATGGAACTGTGATTAATAAAGCCATTGTTGTTACAATGTTACGAGTAGGCAGAATCATTATAACGTTGAACGAATCTGATCTGATTTATCTGCGACCTGAATATTTGAGCATAATGTAGGGGAGTATTTATTTGGTTCATTTAAAATGGTTGATAATAATTTTAACGATCTATAAAATTTTATTTATAACGAAATAATCATTTGCTATGGAGAAACTGAAATGTGCCGCCTAACTTAGTATCACTTAATTTAAACTGAGGGACAAGGTAAAACCGATAACTTTCGGTTCAACGATGCTCTTGTCAACATCCAATTGACACAAAATAACGTTTTACTTTAACGAATGTAATATTTTCTGAAAACTGAATAAACAAACAACATAAACAAGTTATAAATTATTATTATGTGTTCAGTTCTATTGTTATTTTCTGTTCTAGAAATGTGAAGATGCATTGTTGACACGCATGTAACCTATTTACCTACGCATTTGTTAATCGCCTTCGAATTAAAACAGGTTTTAAAGCTAGTAGGTAGGTAGGTACTACTAGATGTCATTAAGAAAACAGGCATTCACCTTCCTCAAACATTTTAAAACATTATTTAAATAAGCGAGACTTAATAATATTTGTTTGGCAATAAAAATACGTTTTAAACATAGTTTTAAATCATTCTTAATAACTTGAACATTGTTTAGGTACAATAAAAACATTTGTACTGTATCATAATAATTTACGACGTTACTCTCTATTACTATACGTGGAAAAACTTAATTGATTCAAAAAAAAAAACATTAACCTACACTAGAAAAAAATTATTGCATTGTAATTCTTCGCCCTATGTATAAGGCTTTATTAATTCGGCAATTTATTCTTTTATTTCTATTGACTATATTATTTCTTTTGAATAGTTTTTATTAAAATATTTTTGTTCTTATGTGGGTGATATAGTAGGTAGATTGGAACATTGCATTTTTATTTGTCACTTCTTTATTTTTTGTCGTGTTTTACCTGTGATTTACTCCTTAAAAAAACCTTTTAAAGCCCTTCCGTTGCAATAGACCAACTTCAATAATTATAATATATTTTCTACATACAAACGCGACGTTCAATTATAATATATATATACGGAAAATCGAGTACGCAGCATAGATATTATGCCTAGGAATTCCTGTAATTTGAAGTAACTGTGACTTTGTAATAACTCGCATTACGCTGTTACGCATAAAACTATATATTCAGATAACCTCAGTAATACCTGTGCTTGGAATATTAAATGAAATGAATACAAAGAAACAATTTATCTCTTATATTTGCAGTTCAAAGATTACGGAATATGTTTTCATTAGTTTTGCTTCCTCCTTGGCAGTGAACCACAGCAATAAGTCACCGAGGATGTGTCGGAAGTTAAGAATGTTATTATGTGATATAAAATAGTCGTCATAAACAAGAAGAAAAACTACGTGCAGTTGTATATGTACTATGAATGAAGATAAGTCTCAAAACTAATGTGGATGTAGAAAGATGATGAAGCCAAAATAAAAATTTGCCTTTCTTAAAGTCAAAAGAAGCCAAAAAAATCTCACTAAAATAAAAGTGACAGCAACTTACGATTGCTACATGAGTTTTGGATTCAAAGTTATTTACTACACTCATTGAAAAATCCATAACTAATTATATAAAAAATAATCTTATAATTTTATTTGATTTCTTGTATATGCCTAATAACAATAAGTAAATATGTGCACTGTTGTTTATCTCGGAACCCAACACTGCGCGTAACTTGTAACGCACTTTAGTTTTCCTTTATTTGTTACCTACAAGTAATTCAAGTAAATAGAAGTTGTTGTTGATAGTCCATTTATTTAAAATGAATAATTAAATATTATTTAAATGTTATGATACTAAAAACAAAACAACAAGACATTTTCTGAATTATTTAAAGCGCATTAGGCTATAAACCAATTCGTAGAATGGGAATGAAAATATTTTAAACTATGACGCCATAAAAATTCGGGTAGATAATAAATAATATGTAGTTTGAGAAAACAATAAATAGAAGAATTCCGTAGTCATTCGTGTTTGATTCGAAATAAATAATTACTTAAATCAATACTGTCATGCATTTTCAACGGGTTCTCTTAAATCGACCCGCAGTATCCAGTCTTCTCGTGATCATGACGTTTGCAACAACGTTGAAATATCGAGACAACTCAATTAATTTAATATCGTGGGAAGAACCCGTTGAAAATGCGTGAAAGTATTATAGAAAACCGCGAGTTTATGAATAAGTTTATACTTAAGTCAAATTAACTTAAGTTTGTAATGTTTTAATTTTTTTTATTTAACCGGACATATCATATTATTATAATAATAATTAGGTACTTGAAATCTTGAGACCAGCTGACTCCTATTTTAATTTGTAAAAAAAAACAATGTTAAATAACAATTATTATGTAAAAATAATCATCACTTCTAGAATATGAAGAAGTCTAGAAATAACATGCATATTATTCAAAATAGATCGAATTAAATGATTTAGTTTTGTAAATAGAAGTAGTTGAGATGGACTGGATTGAATGGTTTCTTAAACTATGGTTTTCGCAGAGCAATGTATCCCGAGCAGGTACAAATAAATGATTACTTTTATTTTAATATTTATATACAGGGTGGATCTGTAACTTTGGACAATCTGACGTGGGGTGAATGAACTTTTGAAATACAACTTAGCACCATTTTTATTTTTTTTCGATCGGTTAAACTTTTTTCTGACATTGTATCGAAAACGTACGACTATCGTTGCGGACTTCCATACCCTAAAATAAAAGTAGTTCTAAGTTTTATTTCAACAGGTCATTCACCCCACGTCAGATTGTCCAAAGTTACAGATCCACCCTGTATATTATACTCTACAATTTATTACTTGATTCTGTGCTGATTGCATAATGAGTAAGTATTGCGTACGTAAGCTGTTGGTTTGCTGGTCACGTCTGTTCTGCACCGGACAACTACCAACCCTATAAGTACCACTCAATGTATTCCACTAATGACGTAAATTCAGACCCTGACTGAATTATAATTTGTTACATTAGTTTACTATTATTTACTTAATGAGGACATTGATTGATAGTCTAAGTGTGCATTTATATTAATTAGATTTTTTATAATTCTTGTTTTCTTGCGAAGCTAGGTAATCAACTGTACTCGTTGCATTCCACTCTATTTTTAAAAGTATTATAGACGTTGTCCATTTAATACCCAATTTAGTTGGTAAATAACTAATAAAAAAAAAACTTATATAAACTTTAGTAAAAAAATTAAATTGATTGTATGATATATGATTGTTCTCACTCTGCGGAACTTTTGAATATCAGGTAAATATCAAAACTATTTAAATATTGCTTTCAAACCTTCCCGTGTCCGGTATGCATGATGCATGGATTCGAAGAACGAAGATAATGTTTATATCCGTTTATTTTAGGAAATAGCTGGTTTTTCCCTATTCGGATGTAGTAATTTAAAACAGTATCATTTATACAATTGTGTATCTTTTGTTATTTGTAAGTAAAATCATTTTGAATCCGTAGAATAATCTTCAATTTTCAGTTTTCCTCTTACTCAATGATGTCTCATTCAGAGGGTTATATGTATAATAGATATTTTTTGGTATCTTTAATATTGTGATATCTATGAACATACAGTATTCACCGCCGACACCGAGTAGCGAGAATTCGTTATTATAACTTAAAAATTACGTATTATCATTGTTTATTTTGCAACAATTGAATCTTTGCGATATAAGACTAATCTGAGTTTACAAGGAGCGGGTCAATTTAGTGACCGCGAAACATAACCTACTCGTGATAATACTCAATTCACTAATAGCACTTACGTAGATGCATTAAAATTCGCGATAAATAACAAATAAATTATAAATTTTATTGTTTTAATTATTATTTCAATTTTAATTATTCATATCATTGACGTAACTCATTGGAAATTAAAGAAAATGTATTTAAATTGAACACTCTCTGATTTAATTACTTCACGAATAATAATTGTGGAACTTTCTAGAGTACCCTCTGTTGTCTAGTAATTAGCATTAATCGTGAATATATGGATTTAAGATGTCAATGACATGGCTTGAACTGGTGTTTGGGATAGGGCATGGCGGGAGTTCCTCTACCAGGACGTTCACCCCTCATCCATTGTATTTGATTTGGTAACCTAAGATTCTATATACAGAGGTAAATTTTTTGACTAAGGGAAAAGTATTCGAAAAAGTATATATAACCCATTTAAAAATTATATTATTTTACTTTTCAAACCTATACTGCTACATATGGGAATGTATTTGATGAAACATTTGTATTGTTTTTGAATTATTGCATATTTTAACTTTGTAGCAAAACAGAGTATTTTTTTTCATAACAATGCATTCGTTATTTTAAGGGGCAAATATAAAGTTGCGAATTGTCAATGGGACCAAAATCGAAAGTGAATAAATACATCCGGTGCATTATTGCATGCTGTTTAAATTTTACTTAAATATTTAACTATTAAAAAACACAAACTATAGCAAATGGGAAATTGTAAACCTAATTTAACTGAGTCTTAGACCTACCATTATTTTGTTTATGAATCAACTTACTTTGTCATAAAACTTTACGATTTAATTATGAAGAACAATGCTCTCCATAAAAGGTACATTACACTCAGCGATGCTTCTGCCGCATTTAAAGATTAACTTTACCGTATTTAAATTTAAAATAAACGTGCTTTGTTGTGGCGTAGGTAAACAAAAAAATGTACAGGAAACAGATTAATAATTAATGAACGACCCTCATCGAACTCAATTAAAATTTATTAGAGGTAAATGCCCGATTTGGAGTTGTCATGTACATATATGATACGTTCCATGGGGCGGGCACTGTTGGGGTCGTTGACGTCAATCCAATACCACGCCTGCATAAAGTTATCGATGTTCATATGTACGTGTTCTGAAGCGTCTGTGTGGATAGACGAACGACCCTGTAGTGCCTTGTACTCACATAATGTAGACGTTTAATCGTGTGATGCTAGGGTTAAACCTACAGTCTGCCGACGTCGATTATCTACGCTTTAAGCTGTCGAAAGTGATGATGACTGCAGCTAAACGAAGACGAGTATACGATACGAGAAACTTTATTATATATTTAAAGCTCTCGAAATCCTAAATTTTAGATAGGGTGTTCATTTGGTTTTAGACTCTAAAGGAAAAAAAGGATAATTTTAATTGTCGTAGATGCCTAACCTACAGTGTCCCGTGACATTGCAGAACTCCTTGAGCGAAGGTAATCACCTACCATCAGGTGCACCGTTTGTACATTTACCTATGAGGTAATGAAAAACCCTAAACTAATAACCTAATAAATTCTAAACATCTTTTTAACAAAAATAATTATTACATGACAACTGTATTTGTTATTTTTTAGAATTTTGTTTTTTTTTTTTTTTTTTTTTTTATTGCCATGTAGGCAGACGAGCCAACGGCCCACCTGATAGTAAGTGGTTACCGTCGCTCATGAACCTCTGCAATGTCAGGGGACACTGAGGGGTCGCTACCTACGACCTAACTTTAAGGACCCTCCTCAAGCCTCGTTTGAAGAAGGACAAGTCATAGCGCTCAGGGAATACCGAGGAGGGGAGTTCATTCCATAGCCGGATGGTGCGAGGCAGAAAAGTGTTCCTGAAACGAACCGTGGATGACCGTGGTGGTTCCATATAGTAGGGATGAACTCCACCTCGACGCCGAGTGGTACGGTGATAAAAGGGAGATGTTGGAATCATCTCAAATAATTCTTAAATCTTACCTTAAATAAATCTTACCTTTGTGTTGCCACACATTTTGTTTTGTCTTTCCCTATCGTCTCAAACTGACGTATTTCGATTCGGTTTTGGTAATCTCCTTTCGGCATATAACTATACGCACACTAAGCTTTTAAGATGTTCTACTTAGATGTTTGGAACAAGCCGCAGTAACGAGCTTCGCCATAACGAGGTGCTACAAGGTACAGTTTGGTCGATGATGCCATTTACAGTTGACTACAATGGGCTGTATTGACGTCACGATAGGTTGACCGATATATTTTTTCATTATACATTATCATATCTGGTAACATCCGCAAACAATGAGATTGAATTTGTAATTCGTGAGCACGTCACTCGTGATTTTATCAGTAATTAAACTTTGTGTTGCAATAAGTTTTGTTTATTAATATTCATTAAAATAATATAGGTATTGCAGTTATTATGGAATTTCAATTAATTTAAATAGTCATATAATTCCATTCTATTAGGACGATTTCACAATTTTATAATGCAATAGAGGACGTGTCTACAATTTTAAAAACATTATTTTTTGTATAATTTTTTTCGGTTCTCGTGATCTTGGTTGCTACTTATACATTCAGTTCTATTAATTGATGTATTGTTCTATAAACCATGAATTTTATTAATTAGTTTCTTTCACTATTATAACCTGTATAAGAAGTGACTCTTAGTCTTAAATTTCAGAAATACATTTAATTTCTATACAATGTTTTATACGAAATGAAAAGATAATTTAAAAGGCTATATTTAATTAAATAGTTCAATTCATGAAAAAAAACAAGCACCAACGCAGCATAATTACTTATGACGGTAGAGAAAATTGATCTGTGTTATTATCTGTTATTATTAATAAAAGCACCTTAGAGGTACCTACTTATTGAAATACGTAATAGTATCCTTCTCGTTGGCAAATGAAATTCAATCTTTAGTATTATTAATTTGATATACTTGCAATATAAAATGTTATTACTAAGCTACTGGCTACTTAACAAAGCATTCAATCATTAAAATAATCAGAAACAGTAGCATGTATACCTACCTAATATCTATTAGGCAGTCACAGTACATAATCTACAAAAGTCAAATTAAAAACCTTTCTTCTTGAACCCAATTGACTAGATAAATCTAGTTAGATATATCTCAATGTGTCATGGTCATTCAACATCAGGGCGCCGTCTATCGCCGATAAAGGGTCGCGGCCTGTCTACAACCCGTCTGTCGATCTTCACACGCAACATTCAAAACAATATTTAACCTGTGGTTCATGACGCTTTCGTAACGGGAAGTCTTGTGAAAACATCGATAAGAAGAGAAAAAAGGCGATAAGTTGAAGGCACTTGTTGCACGTTTTCATTTCTCATTATCATATAAAACATACCTAATGTTAAACATAATCAATAGCTGTTGTATTGATTGAGTCATTTACACATCTTAATAATCGTTTACATTTTTTTTGCTTTAAAACTGTTTTCTTTTAAGTACTATTGATAACACTTCAGTGATCCCTGCTACTCTACGACTACTCATTAATCCTTATGATACTATTGTTAATAACGTTCCAATTTCTATATCCACATAGTACAAGTTTCAATGATGTATTTTGTAGTCCACGGTACAACGTCCAAGAGATGTTACGCAGATAGATACCTACTATCAGGTCAAGTGTAGAATTTATGATAAAGTACAAGTAATCAATGGCAAAGTTATTATAATAACATCACTTCAGAGTATTCATTCCTTCACGTTACACTTCCTCCTCATGCTAAAAACACGTGATCTAAATATTCACTGCACAGCTTAATAGCTCGTTAAAAATAGCATGCTAATAGCACGCTCATATAACTTATCTGTGGTACTCGTTATTTTGCATGAGTGGCTTATAATTCGATATGTATTGTTCACGTGTATAAGTTGTGATGAGAATTACTGTTAACGTAATTATCGATGTGATTGTTCTCACGTTTCGTCATTTGATAACTAAGATGCGATTTGTTAAATGCATTAAGATGTAGAAAAGCACTGGAGTGTACATTAATCTCTCTTGACACTCGCGGTTACATACAGGCTAGATACTTGAAACGTAACATAATCACCTATGTTTACAATACATGTTTATTTGCTGCCCGCTGTACCTCTACTCCGATCCTAATCTTCATCGAAAACTTCTAAAAGCTATTTTGTTGCTAGGCTACGGCGTACGATTTGGTTTTCTTCTTATATTTATCCGTAAAAATACCTAATGCTTATTTTGAATGACTCCCACTTTTCAATTTTGAAGATATCAATGACACTTCGTATCGATAAAATGTACCTGAGTATTTATTAAAACAGTTTCCTAAAAGTGTCTGTTTTGTTGAAATGTGCACGACGTGAATGTATGATCATCGTATTATGTGTTTTTACGTAAATCACATAACAAGCCTTTGAAGACATTTATAGAAAGTGAAATTCATCAATGAGTCATATTTATGATATAGCTGTTCTTGGTATTGACGTGAAGCCAGACGAACAAACGGACCACCTGATCGTAAGTGGTTACCGTCGCTTATGGACTATGGACCTCTGTGATGTCACTGCGCTTCCTACTTCTTTGTGTTCTTAAATTTGATTTATTCGTTTTTTATGAGAATTCATTACTTTGATTAGTTTTGAATATAAATTTTTGTTCGAATAGGTATTTCAAGTTTTAACCACCTAATTGTAATGTTTTTAAGCATTTCTTTCTCTAATATCACTGATTACGAAATTAATCCTGATTCATGAGGTTCTCTGAATTTAAAAGTGAAATTCGTTATGCAAGTTAATTTTTTGTGCGTCATATTGAAGCTATAACCTTTACTTGTTTGTTGGATAATTCAAGTGAAAGCATATCTCAATGTTTTATTATTAAACTAAACTTCTTTTGTATTTAAAAAATTAGTACATAATTTTAATTTTATGTTTGAAGTACGTCGTTCAAATCTAATATATATTATAAAGGCGAAAGTTTGTATGTATGGATGTTTGTTACTCTTTCACGTAAAAACTACTGAATGGATTTGAATGAAACTTTACCACAATATAGCTTATACATCAGAATAACACATAGGCTATACGACTAGACTAGACGGGACGAACCTGAAGTCCACGCGAACGAAGTCGCGGGCAAAAGCTAGTAAATCATAATTCGAGCTAAAGCGAAGAACAGGTTGAAATTGGAGGATCCTTAAAAATACTGAGATTGAAGAGCTGGTTTACATTTAATGTTATACGACGAACGAAAGCTCATCATCAAAGGCAATATTAACTTTTTTTTATTGCCTTTTAGACAGACGAGCTAACGGGCCACCAGATCGAAAGCGGTTACCGTTGCTCATGGCAGCAGACATTGTTAGGGGACATTGCAGGGCCGTTACCTATTGCCTACCATTGACTTTCTTTAACTAAATGTTAACGTAAACAGTAACGACTGCCTATGAAAAATATAACACTTTTGAGGATTTCTAATGGTAAGCTAGGACATTTTGAAATTAACTCACCAGTGGCTCAAGATTAATGATTATTCACGTCCTTGCAAGATGCACACATATGTATTATAGTTTGAAATGCATTATTATTTTGAGCTTGAGTACTGAGGTCAGAACTGTATTTATTTATATTATATTCCGTAATCTGTACACATCTGGATAAAGTGACGTATTGATGCCTAGCGCCAGTGGAAATATCCAAACACGCAGATGACCCGCGGTTGGGGTTCCCTTGGCACCAAGTATTTACATTGCTTTTACAGAATTACAAGAGGAATGAGTAATATACATATTTCAAAATGTGTTTCCCTCATATTAGATAATTACCGCTAAATTGGTTTTGGATTTGGTAATTCCAATAGAGTTCTGTGAATGGATCGAAAATATAAAAAAAAATGTTTTTAGTTTGCACGTCATATTATCCTTCTTCCGATTCATAGATTATTGGAGATATTTTTCCTTTGCCTAATCACAACATGGGTCAGGTAGAAGTTATGTACGAGTTGTACTACATATTATGGTTGTAGCAGACACTGAAATTTCATGATGGTTATAATATTGTAATGGTTGTGTCTATAACAATACTCGACTTAGGAGTATTATTAATACAGATTTTGTTTTGTTCTAAATCATAAATTTTCCTTAACAACGGTTATTGTACATGTATCATAATTGTATACTATAAATATAGTTTAGTCTTTGATTAAAAAATTAACACAGTTAAACGAGTGCTGTTATGCCAAATTTAGGTTTGAGAACTCGCTAAAAGGACAATATTAATTATTAGCACCAACTGACGTATGGTGAACTCTGTGTTTGCAAATAATTTGTACCCCATCAATGTGTGACAAATGTTATTTTTAGATCTTCGTGACTATATTTAATACGTGCTGATTAAATATAGAAATATGCTCGCAGGATATTTCCATGACACGTAGGTCAATATATCGTTTTCTTTACATAAAGGTGACACTGTTGCTCTGCAAATGAAATTTAAAAATAATCGTCAGTCAATTTAAGACTAGGTCTGTCATTGTCGTTAGTTATTAAACCGTTGTCGCATTGGTAAAAACGTATCAAATTGAGATCTAAATTATTTATTCTAAACTTGACTAGTTTATAATGATTCTGCATGTTAATATACCGTGATAATCATTCAAGACATACTGAACAAAGGTGATTTGATACCACGCGCCGATATTGTTTTGTTAATATTAAAATTGGTAATAAAGTTAATTACCCTGATAAAAAGGCATTTATTATGACGAATCAAGTCTTACATATTTAGTAACTATGCAGTTTTTATTATGTATTACGTAAAATATTTAAAACAATATTAATTTCATGTAAGATTTTATTTTAAACGACCCACCTAAGCACCAACTAATATTAGAATATTATTTTATGACGCAATAGTGTGCATGTCGTCGATGGAGAATTAACTTAAAAGTTTTAATTGGAACATTGCTATCAAGTGGAATATCTGCTAATTGCATTTGTTCAACAGTTTTTAAAGTTATAAAATCATAATATATTACAAACAGTATGCAATTTTTAAGGAATATAATAATGTTAAGTTTTATTTAAAAATAACTTGGTTTTCACGATAACGTGAGTGACTTTTTGTTGATAACATTATAAACGGTGTCATTACGCTGCTTATAACTGGTTAGGGCATATTTTATTTTATTACTAAGGTTGTTAAACTCATAATAATTTATTCTGTGAAGTTTTACTATAATAACATCAATAAAGGCATTTTATTGAATTCTAATTAACTGAAATGTAAGTTATGACACCTGTAGTATTGCATGGCTCGTTTCTGTCTAGATCTATTGATGTCGCCATTTTTGTATTTTGGAAGATTTATAGTTTGGAACTTTTCATATTATTATCAAGTAACATCTCGTTAGGCAATATCTAATAATATTCTATGTTCTTAAAATTAAGTTCACCGAGCTCTACCTCACGATATTAGTAAGTACCTATCGTAGCATAAGAGGAAGGAAATATTCCAATTATCCGAGGAACTTCCTATGAATATGTAAAACCCCGAAGTATATGGACTTAAAAAAAAACCTAATAAGAATATGATTTACATTTGATGAGTACATCAATAAGTATAATTGATTTCCCATGATTATTAAAAACCTTACCTTGTCTCAAAATGTTTTTACAACAATATAAAAGATACGTTAGCATTTAGAAACCTATAACGTATGGTACAATCTCTACGTTGTGTTGGGTATTTATAAGTTTTTAAATCACCTTTCTTGTATCTATAATAATATTTTGATATATAAAACAATAAAAAATCCCAGATATGAAGCACATGATTTTGTCGTGATCATAATTGCATCATTAAACAATCATGCGTGTAATGAGTAGGTATATAATATATTTAACTTCGGCCGGCGTTCTTCGTTAACGCTTAACGATTACGCGTTAAGTAAAATAAGTCATAATCTGACAATAATATTTTGAATACCTTTATTATAAATGACTTCTTAAAATAAACCAAATAGTGGTGTACAGTTTTATAAACAATAGACCATTAATAAAACGGTATGTGCTATACATATTATATGCTTTTGGAATATCATCCGGTGTACATGATATAAGCGTTTATGTATTCAATCAACGTCTCACTACTATAATGAAGTAAAGCTATTTTTAGGAGAAAAACCGATCACGTTTTATAGATAAAAAACTAAAGAGTGTAAAAATCTTCGGTGGAGTTGATCGATGTTTTGGACTTTAAATCGACACAGAGCTTCCGTTTGCTCTTTGAAAAATAACGAATAAGGTTTTGTTTGTTTTTTTTTTTAACGAAATTACGCATAATTAAACGAAACATAATCACTTAATTCCAAAAACAAACATTTTCTTTCCATTTAAAAGATATATAATTATGTAATTTTAAATTAGGAATTCACGTATGGCAATAAAAAAGATATGCGTATGTGATCGTCTTTGTCGTGATTTAAACAAAAAAAAACAACAATAAATCACCGCATAACAATGAGCAGTATATTTTTTGTTGAGTGTGGCGAAATACCAAAGTCGTGACTACTCGTGACACAATACTTCATCTAACAAACGACTTAAATCAGATCAATAAAAAATACAACTAAGCTTTTGTTGAGGACTTGAGGATTAATTACTACGTAGTACTATACTTTAACTAATCCAATGAAATGTTATTCCAAGAAAACACCTTTATTCTTTTAAGAGCACTATATTGACGGGTATGACAATAAAAATGGTTTAGTCTAATTGAGGTGGCCAACCTCCATTAGTAAATTGGACATTGAAACGAATACAAAAGAGTTTACAATATTTAATCTAACACAATGTCCAACAATGTTATAGAATATTTTTTTCTTATTTATAATATTTTAAACATTTTTAAAGTTTATTATGGAACCAATGAAATTTATTAACACAGTAATTCCAGCATCCATAGTCCTCGTCATTCAATCTCCATAACTTTGTTTGTGGTAAAATCCGGACAATACCTGAGACGAATGTGATTGTTTCTTCGTATTTTTTATCAAGTTCAAATCATCGTCAGTGCAGTGACCTTAAAGCTTTTTATATCTTCTCCGGTTTTAGTGCAAAATAATCGGAAGAGCGAATCCTTGACCTGTTCCACTTCATGACATGTCGACATTATTTCCGTTTTTCGAAAGGTCAGTCAGACAGGCGACCGACAAATGATTAAAATTGATAGGACAGAATAATACACATTATTAATTGTTTTTTTTTCATGTTGGATCACAGAGAAACTTATTGAAATTCGGTGAAGATTTCATAAGTAAGGTTTCATAAACATTTCATGAAATCTTTGTTAATCAAATAAACGATTTTAAAGTTAGGTATTTTAAGGTATTGAATGAAAAAAAGGTTAATGTTAGCTTTCAGCTATTGTAAATTTGGAATCTAAAGAGGTTGTTTTATCTTTTAATGGAGCGTATCGTAGGAAATTATGTGTGTAATGAAATTGTTATTGCCTTCTTTACGTCTACGTTTTCATAGTTTTTAGTGGGTCATGGATACAATTCTGCAATATATTATACGTTATCACGCAATTCCGTTCAACATAAAATAAAACATGTTACACTACAGTTTTGCGTACATTTTTTGGCGATTTTTATTCCATTTACGCGGGCCTGTTTTTTCCTACTTGAACTCAAATTAAATTACTTAACAATTAATGTATTTAATTGTATGTCCTCTTCACACCTGAGTTAACAGTTCTAGTTATCTGTATATAAAATGCTTTAGTATGTAGTTCTCAACGCTTACGTAATACATTATTCCGAATGTACTGTTAATTAGTATACTTATCGGTGTTAATATTTTCAATTCCCGACCATCTAATGCCTTTAGTTCATTAGTTTTAATTAATATAATTTGTGTATCTACCTTAAAATTGAAGAGAAATTTTCAATTAATGAATCGTATATGGATTCCTCTTACTTTCATCGTTTATTTAAATAATCACTTTCTTTGAATTCCCGTTTCATTACCTACCCATTGATTTACGTAATTCGACATAATAACTGTATTTTTGTAAACCTGTCTTTCATTGTTAAATTTTATAGATTGGAAATAAATGAATAGCCCACAATTATTAACAGGAGCAAAAGACATTTTATGAAGTTTAATATTCGTTAACTAGTGTTATGTAAATGACTGAGGACACAACTGCTTAAAAATGTATTGTTGTCTAAATATAGTAAAAAATTTCATATTTTTTCAAACCTGTTAAAGTAATTTGCATACATATTTCTGATTCAATGTTCAAAACTCCAAATGCGCTAATCGTCGTGACGTCTCTTAAATTTGCAAATGCCATGGTTAAATTTTGTGTTTATTAATTTTATTACTTATGTGGTTATTAATAATGCTCATTTTTGCGTATATGAGGATCGGTTTGTGGTACATGCTGAGCCGGTCTGGCTATAATAAGAATAACCGTTATAACATCGACGGGAGAACGGGATGTTTGTGAGAAAGGGAGAGGGCAGACAGCTTCCAAACTTTGCTCGTATACACTAAACGCATAACTTATGAAATGTAAATTAAACACGGACTTTTAAAGATTATATTTTATTTGAAGTTTTAAAATAAGTGTTTTAAACCATCAACTTACATTATTAGTGATTCACTTTTGTTTTTCGTGCGGTTTGTTGAAAGAGGTTATGTTGACTGAAGAGCTTTGGGCACAAGTAAGTGCATATTCTACACTTTTAAGTACGAGATAAACCTAAGTACATTATCTAATTAACATACGTGATCTAATTGTTGTAAAGTTATCATGTTTATTTTGTTCGATTAATTCATTTACACCTTTTCGACTCTGTTGTTGTTGTGGCCCCCGAAACGCCGGAATCCACATGGTGTGGCATTTTGTTACAATTGTTTAAAATACAACTAAAATACTCCGTTCACTTATATTAATGATTTGTATCAGTTCAATCTATTGAATATGTTATTAAATGTATAAAGTGAAATATTTAAAAATATATTATTTTGCAGCTTGTGCCTTTAAAATTTCAAATCATTAAAAGATGTTTTTTGTGATTTTTTAATGTAAATCGTATTTTTTTCTTGACCTCGGACCAACGCGTTCATCCACATTCGTTTAGAATAAACTACTCCAAGTGTTTCTTTAACGATTTTATCAGAAATTTTAGAATAATCTAGGACTAAAATTTTAATTAAAATAATTAAATAATTAAAAAATATTAGTATACATAATACCTATAAAAAAATATTTAAATATTCTTCCTGTTGTCTTGCACTGAAACAACATTGTCTTAAACTGAGCTTTTTGTGACCACTCAAAAAATATCTATACATACCTACATCAAGAGCTTTTTTGAATGCCTAAAAAGTTGTTGATCTACTCAGACCTACGTGTCACTAGTCGTACCTGAACAGTTGAGTACGTTTCGAATACTAAATGACTTTAGAATTCTATTTGTAACTACGTATACCGGATCTTGATTGAAATTGATATCTACGAGTAAGCTTTCAGTAATAAGGTGACTGAATATCGAGCTCAAATAGATATTACGAGTATTATGTAATTCAGGTTTTGATGTCATATTTTAAGAAATAATTTGAGTCATTCTAGGTATTATAAATGTGTTTGGCAATCCGTTTTGAGTTATTAATTCATAACGTCGACCTCGCCATTCTCGTGACATTTATTTTCATAAAATATAGAGTGTATTTTAACTGCTAATATTATGTAAGATATGAAGTCTTATTTGTATTAAGATATTAAATAATACCAATTTTAAAGGATACCTAAGAAAGCTCAGTTTTTCCGCAATTATCCTCGTTTCAAGTAGAGCCCTTTGATCTATTTGTGAATATCTTTAAATCTTCTGTACATAAAACAAAATTTTAAAATAAAGTTAATAAGGAAATATTCATTTTAAATGAAGTACCTTTACCTTCATAAGTTGTAAACTTGATATGAATAATAAAAACTAGTTTACAAATACAAGTTTATTCACATCTTAACGGGTTATTAATATTAAAACGCTCATTCAATAAAGTAACATTTGAAACTTGTTTTATTCGAAATAGGTTGTCGATTAATATGTACCTGTGCATTCTTGTTTACTAATTTTTTTCTTTTGATTTCCGATTACTTTTGCGTACCACTTTTTGTTGTTCAGTTTAAGATATTTTTGTTTACATGGGCTATATCTTGTGTGGTTTGACGCAAATGAAGTGGCAGCAATAAAATTAGATGAAAAACAACTTACGTTGCATTACCATTTTGGAATCTATTCATTAAGACGCCTGTTTTGGTCTGATCTGTACATTATTCGTAAAAATACTCTATTGCAATTAGATATGGCGTGGCCTAAGACAAAATGCAACGTAGATTAAAACAGGATAAAATCACGAACTAACGTACATTGTTTAGTCACCGTTTGGTTCAATTATAAAATGTAATGAATTCAATCGGTCGTTAGCGTGACTCCACTTCTATTCATCGCAGTTCTTCGCACCTTGTATCATCCTAATCACCATCGCGCCATTTATTATTACGTAAATGTGCAAATATAGGTACGTCATACATAATTATAATTAATTTATAATATCACATTTATAATCTACAGAAATATATTTGAATATAAATTTACATTTATATAAGTATATAATAATATTATACAGAATTATACAGTTTACTTTGAGGTACTCAATATTTCTGTCTACCGAAGGGCACCCATATTGTAAATTATTTTCACTAGGAATCACCAGCTAGCTTTGAAAGCGAGATGAATTAAATTTCGATTGTAAAATATTTTGGAGATAGTATTTTCCTTAATATTCATTTTACACATTGACCTGTTTTTGTTTAAGTATTGCGACTGAAGCGTGTCTAAAGTTCCATATCTCATATAACAGTATGGACTCTTCATTTACCTCGCTTTTTTGTAACAATCAATATAAAAACAAAAAAAATGTTAATGTTTAAGCGCGTGTGTACATAATCTTGTTTACAGTGGTTGATACAAACGACGTACTCGTTTACGTAAATATAATTGTTGATTTATGTTGTATGTGTGGACTGAAATCGTTAATAACCTTTTTTATTTACGCATGACAACCATTCAGCAATAAATATTGTGTGAACTAAGGCATTGTTACATATTTTTATTATTCATAAAATTCAGTAAACATTAATTGTGTTAGTACTTTGTAGTGGTTTATTTATTAACTAAGCTTAAAACAAAAAAGGCGATTATCTTTTAAGATTTATTCAATAATACAATGAAAATCAGATTTTATAGCAATAATAAGAGTACTACAGGTTTAATCATATTCCTACCACGTTTTGTATGTCACTTTGCTTTAGTATTTTTTCTCTTTCATTTCGTTCTGTTAAAGTTCTTGCAAACTGCACAGAACTTTACTATTCATAGTTTAGGAATAATCTCCATACAACTTGAGCTAAAATGGTTTCTGAAGTCAGTTTAAGTTTAGTATAAAATATTTGAAAAGATAATGAAATTTAATTTAAGAACTTGTTGAGTTCTTTGATGTTATCAGATTTGCAAGATATTAAACTTTGAACATTGTGATATATCACGTCAAATGCATTACTTTACACTTGAGATACTCGTTTAATTATTATTGTAATGAACCGACTCTGATAGTGTTCAAGACGGATCATCTAGTCTAAGTTTTTATATCTAACGTATCGTCATGTTTTTATACAAGACAATTTAGATACTAAGATCCGGGACAATGTTACCTATCGAAATATTTTATATGAAATTAGAACAAAAAATATACCTACTGCCTCTAGCAATACCAGGCAACAGCTATCTATTTTATGGAAAATATTATTTAACGTTTCCAAAGATATATCAATAAATGCAAACTGCAAAACTATATTAAATGTTTGTTAAAATTATATGAAATTGACAAAGTTTCAGAATATCTAAAATGTCACTGCAAGTACTGCAGCAGTTGCATCGATGCACACAGTGATGTGTGTGTGGTCCGCATTACTGAGGGAAAAGCGGGTCAGGTCCTCGGTGGTTCAGGAAAAGTTAGTCGAGTGTGGTCAAATCCAAAGTTTCTTTTTGCGGCCGGTTCCACAATCGCATGCGCGTGGCCCCAAGTACGTCAGTGTTGCGTGTAGCCTACGTTCACTTCGGACGCGCGATTGGCGCTCGTTTCCATGACCGGTTTAGTCATAATTTTTGCCAATAAGCGAGTGTTTGTGTGATTTGCGATGAGTGACGCGGGGGTGGCTTCCAGGATGGCGGATTCCTTGCTGCTCCCGTCCGAGCTCCCCGGCCGACTGTACGTGCGAGCTCTGCGACAGTACCAGAAACTAGTCGATCTCAAACGGCTATCTTCCAAAGACAAAGTAAGCATTATGTCGCGTCTTAACTTTGAACATTGTTTGTTTTCCTTGTGTATCCCTTCTTACTTCATAGATTATGAATTATTTATTGATTTCTCGTACAATTTCGCATACGTTAATATTTATCACTCTTTTAGAATGAAAATAACAAGGGTCTGTGTTTTAAGTTTCCACATTGTTTTGCTCTTTAAGTTACAGTTTATATTTATGATAATATTCATCAAATAATTTAAACAACATCAAATTAACAATAAGAAGTATATTTTTGATTGAGTATTTAATGAATATTATTTGTACCTTTAGCTAATGTAGACACTTGATTATATGAATATGTAGTAAATGGATCACGTATTCATACAGATAAAGCTTTTTTCAAGTCGCGTCTTATCGTATTAGACGAGTTATTTCGGTTGAAAGGGTTCGTTTGTTCACAAGGTTGCGACTGTGTGGCAATATGTCCTCGCCTTCGTCATTAGTTGCTTAAACCTTACACGGATAATTTTATGTTTTCGACAGACACTATTCAACTTCACGGCAAGCTATTGAAATTATGTCTTTTATAAGTACATATACGTTTATATATAGATATGTATGGGTCATATAACGGCCCCTCTTTGCCCTGGTATTGCAGAGGTCCATGAGCGACGGTAACCGCTTACCATCAGGTGGGTCGTAGGCTCGTGTATCTGTTACGCAATAAAAAAAGACATATATATATATATATATATATAGCTTTGATATTCTAGTAAGTGAATGTAAAATATGGAATACTGTACATCATCAAATTTATTTGTCAAAAGTAACTATATACAAATAATTATAAAAATGACAATACTATTTGAATTAGCATTAGATATAAAAATGCAAATACCCCTCAAAGAAGTAGACTAGAGCCCAGGAGTGTATTGCGTACAGTACAGATTATTCAATAGGTACATAAAATAGTTTCTATTGATTCTAGATTATTATAATATTTCTCTCCTCGCTTCTTCATACGCAAGTGTCCATGTTTCCTTTAAAAACATTCATTGACGTAGTTTATTTTATTTATCGACTGATTTTGATGACGACCTCTAACATACGCTTAGTTTTACTGAAAAACACATTCCAAGGAGTTCATTCGTTTCTGAGATTAGCGCGTAAATACACGGGCTTATAGTTACATACATAAGCATTATTATGGTATTATGCGACCCCATATTGTCTCTACATTAGAGGCCTATGAGCAACGGTAACTACTCACCATTTAAAGTCTCGTTAGCCTATGTACCTAAGTAAGCAATGCGATAAAAGACAATGTCACCTATAGGTACTAATATTATGCATACAAAATTTGGTTGATAGCAGTATTTTGTTATGTAGACCGGTACCTACATCTACATATATTTGATTGCTGTGTGAAGTGCAGTTTTCGAAGTTTGTGAAGCCAACATAACATAGTAGCTTAATATATTTATTTTATTCTGCAACAGACGAAAATCTCTTTAGTTATACAATCTTACACTATCTCAAATGCTGTAAGGTTAAACACGTAATCTTTGTAAGAATTCCTATCTTATTCTAAACAAATTTGAATCTCCTCTTCAATTTAGAGATGATGCAATTGTTTAATTTAGACGCTGCAATCTTTACCCAACTCGTGTATTGTCTCTATGTAAATAGGTACTAAGTGTGTGGGCGTCTTACTTTATTTTTTGTAGATATCGCAAGTTTTGTCTGCTTGTATTGCAAATTCATGTAAAACACTTTAATTGTACGAAGTCATTGTTAAACTATGATACAAATTATAATAACTTGACTTTAAAAATAAGTGTATTTTATTAACATACTGTTAGTTGTTACATCGTCGATAAAAAACTTACCTATTTATTTTATAATACTTTCATTTGTATATTTGTAACGTATAACTATGTACATACATGTGGTGTTTCAATAAAGAGTTTTTGTATTGTATTGTATTAATATATGTAATATATTTGAAAATATCATTCTAGAACATCCTAATAGAAATCGAATGTTAAATGCACGAATTCACTGATATCTGTGTGTTCTTTATGTTTTTAATATGTATTATGAGATAATTTATGGCCAAATTAGTCATATATACCTTTTTTTTTTTTTTTTTTTTGACGGTAGGAAATCGCCGGACTTCCACTCGCCCCGCGAGTGGGGTATGTGGGTGTCGAACCGCACTAAAACCTCCCGCCAATCACGTTCGACATCCGATTATGTAGGGGTGACAGGACGCGTTCGCGGTTGTCGCTCACGTATCGCCCCGTCACCCCCGGACGTCGAACCGGCAGCCGTCTGTGGAACGACCACCGGCTCACTCGGTAGGCGAACCAAAAGTCCACCGAGATGGGGCCGTGTGTTGGAGGGTCTCCCTCGGCTCAGGGCGGCCCAGGACCAGCCCGGGTCGGGGAGCACGGCTTGCCATCCCCCGGATAGATGGTACGGAGGGTGCGCGCTGATGCCTAGCGCAGCACCCCTCGGATCCGGTGTTGTTGGGCCCGGTACTCTTAGGGGGCCAGATCCCGGGACACATCCCGAGGCCGGCCCCCCGCTCGACGTCGGCGGCGGCGGGGTCGGTCGGGGAGGGAAGAGCTCTCCCTCTCCCGTCCCGCCGCCTCCTTCTGCGAGATGGTGGACTCGCAGAAGTCGAGCATAGCTTTCCAGGACTCGTCGTCGTCGAGCATCGATGCCACGACGCCCGGCAACGACAAGTCCCGTCCTACTTGTGCGACCAGGACACGGCGCTGCTCCTCCCATGCGGGGCAGACAGCGAGCGTATGCTCTGCCGTGTCCAGGTCGCTTGTGTAATGATGGCACCTCGTCGTCGGCTCGACCTGTATCCGGTGCAGGTACTTCCCGAAGCAACCATGCCCGGTCAGCACCTGCACCAGACGAAAGGTGAGACGTCCCTCGCCGCGACTCACCCAGTCCTCCAGGACAGGGCGAATCGCCTCGACGGTCCTTAGGCCCCAGCTGGGGTTGGCCAAGCGCCTTGACCAAGCCTCCAGCACGGACCGCCGAGATTGGGCCTTCCGGTCCCGTACCGCGGCTCTGAGGGGACGCACAACGCCCAGAGCACGGAGGTCGCAACGCCAACGATAGTCGTCGGCGAGCGCCTCCGCCTCTAGATCCCAGGGCGGCGTCCCCGCCAGCACGCACGCCGCCTCGAAGGAGACGGTGCGGTATCCGCGGATGACCCTGATAGCTACGACGCGCTGCGGCCGGTGCAGGAGCCGGACAACGGTTGCTGTCCGGTTTCCCGGTCCGGCCCAAACGGGCGCGCCGTACAGGGCCATCGAACGCACCACCCCCGCGTAGAGGCGGCGCACGACACGGTTTGGTCCCCCGACATTCGGAAGCAACCGGCTCAGTGCGCCGGCTGTCCTCATCAATCGGGGGACGAGTTCCGTAAAGTGGGCCCGGAAGGTCCAACGGCTGTCCAGTATGAGGCCGAGGTACTTCAATCGCACCCCGACCTCTATTGGGACGCCTCCTACCACGATCTGGGCCCCTGCAGGTGGCGTCACCCGAGCCCTGTGGAACCACAGGGCCTGGGATTTATTGAGCGCCACAGCGAGACCCAATCTCCTAATGCGACCGACGACGAGGGCCACCCCCGCTGTGGCGAGATGGGTAGCCTCTCTAAAGTCTTGTCCCCGGGCCATGACCAACGGTTATATATACCTTACCTTTTTCGCGAGCTATTAATCTGTAACGGAAGGCCAAAATCAGCCGGCGGACGTCGCTTCCTGCGTCATTCAAGATCATTAACCCCAGGGTTAACTGATACTTGATTATACTATTAGTTTAAAATACTAGATCCCGAAATAGATATCTACTTATACTTTCTGCGTAAGTAAAAGTTCGATACTTATAAAGATTTCCACGTTGATTTACGGCTGAAACTGTTGAACTTTCCTTACTTAAGTACTACGTCTCAGCTTCTTTATCTTAACAGAACCGAATATATATTATTATGAAAAGCCAGTATATATAATACGTTTTATATGAATTTTAAGGTGATAAATTATGTGAGCTATAACCATAAAATTAATAAATTATTAAGTGTTGTAAATATGAGGAAAAGCTATATTTAGTGCTGTCAAAAGGATATACACAGGAGGATTTAAATGAGTGATCGTTGTTACTCAAATCCTGATGAAATAGTTTTCATTTTTATACACCTAGCTCACTTATGATTTTGCTAATAAAATTAAGTATAGATAGGTTTTTGTTAAAAATAAATTGATATCTTCATTAGTGTTCTGGAAAATTCGAAACGAAATAAAAAATTGTGACTTCAGAATATATAGTCGCGTGAATCGTGAATGGATGTACTGAAGATTTTCTGTACACGATAAAGCTATGTAATTATTAAAAACAGAACTAAAAACTTTTAATTAAATCATTCGACTTATAGTATCATCATCAAGACGTCATGAACTCAACACTAATAACTAGGTTTCCGTTTTTTGTTTGATTTCAAAGATAAGAATTCAAATCAAGAATAAGACAGGATAACCAGTTTAAACATCTATTTTGGTATTAAATTTTTACCGGTTTCACGGTTGACTTGTATGACTTTACCGAAACTGTTTAGTTTAAAAATACTTTGGAACATTATGAATTTATCCATAATACTTAACTGCATCTAATAAATTGAAGCGAGTATTTGATAGTTTTATTTTTCTGAGAACGTCTTTGATATACAATTGTATGTAATGTATTTTATTTTGTTAATCAACACACTAGATTTTTGTCAAAGTCCTATAGAATTTTACAAAAGTGCTCGAAGTACGGAAATTATTGGTTCGTTGGGTTCAATCGTCGTGTCGTCCCTTATTTTATAAGTTCTAACCTGCTTTGCGTAAAGCGTTCGTACAATGATCTGATATTATTTTCCGAGGTAAACGAGCTTACCAACGTCATGGATTAACTGGTTACCGTAGCGTATAAACATTAGCAGCACAGAAACAAATGTATGAAGACATGTTTTTTTAAATAAAATTAGCTCTCAAAAGTTCTAATTGTAGTAATAACCGTTACTTATTGATCATCATTTACCTTTTTGACCGACTTCCAAAAATACCTCAAACTGTTTTGTAAGACTGTTTTTTAAATAATTATTTTTTTAATGAATGTTTATATATGATAAATAGTTTTTGAAGGGTGTTTAAAAAATCAGTTTTTGCGATGAAATTTTGACGATTTGTTGCACGTAATCGTGTTTATGCAATTATTGTAAAATTAAAGTCGGTTTTCATTTGCTGGAAATATATAACTGGTTATAAAATTGCATGTTTAATCACAAAAGAAAGAAAAATCATTCGTAGTTTTAAAATTTTCTTATTCGTTTTGCTTTAAATTATCTGCAAGACGTCATCAGTCTGTTCTGAATTTGCCTACTAGCTATGCACAGCTCACCTCGGGTCAGCTAATGATGATTTCGTCCCTTTACTTAGCTTTCGTCATCATAGTGGCATGATATAAATTCAAAAATTTAGTTGAAATTTTGTAAATTTTTTGGAAAAACCAACCTTGAAAAGATAGAAGAATCGATAAATTATCACACAGCAAAATCACATTAATGTGAAATAAAATGTAACTATGTTTAAATTATGGTGTTATCAACCTCTGACATGCGTCATTTAAACTGAAAATAGTTTATAAGTAGGCAGTAAAAACGATCACTGTTGTTAGGTAGTCACGCGAAACTAAAATAAAGTAATTTAAAAAATGAATCGAGCATGCTTATGGTAGGTACCTATGAGAAATATTTAAAAGACTAACAACAAAACATTATAGTAACCAATTTAGAGTAGAGCATTAAACCGTAAAAGTGGATTAAGTAGTAGGTACGGTTTTTAAGTTAATCAATATAAATACCAAAGTATTATAAAAAATTGTATTATGTCTATTATTTCTATTAAGTCCTAATAAATGCATCTGAATACACGACTATATAACAATATCGAATAAAAAATAGCAAGGCAATATTATCAAAAAGCCATAAAACAGCAGCTTGGTACTCGTGCTATAATTCTCACGTGATTCTTACTATACACGGGCATAAGAATACTTACCGAATGTGATACTAATCACATCCAGTAAGTAAAACCAATTTCTAGGAATAAATACACTTTCAAAATCTACTTAATTTTATTAACTTTATATCACTTACTTACACTATTACTAAACGGGTTCTTACCACGATTATTTTTAAGTGATGTAGATAACCGCGAGTGTTTAAAGAAATTTATATCACTTAGTTTTTTGTGTTAATAATCAAACAAATAAATGACATAATATAAAGTTAATTGGTATTGAGCATTGTATAATTATTAATAAACATTGAAATGTTTTGGGTAAAAATGAAAACAATTACTATTTATTATTCTTAACAAATATAACAATTATATAGTAACTACAAAGGCACATAATTATTTATAGATCACTCAGTACAGTTATAGTTTTCTAATAATTTCGGCACCCAAACTGTCAGTGAGTGCTTCCGGTCCAGTCTACTTACTTCCTGCTGACAACTAAGTACGACCAGCTGTAGTAGTACCATATTATATTTCTTATTGTATAGCCTGTTTGGATTTATTAAATTATATTGATATTCTTTAAAAAATTAAAATAGATAAAAATAAGGATCTTTTAACTTACATTAATACAAGTACCTATAACAAAAAAAACCTAACTAAGGTAGAAAATGTAACTGCCTCGAGGAAAAAATATGTATCTAAATAGTGTTTAATTGCTTATTTTTACAAGCAACTTTATTATTTAACGACATGTTTATTAAAATTTGCATCCACGTGCATGTGCATGACGTACATACTCACATACTGCATGTTAAAGTATATTTAATGACTTTTTTAATATATTGCAATCTCACGCGATTACAAGTCGTCCGAACTATTTTTATTTACAGTGACTAATTTAATCCAATGATTTGGACTCCTTTTAGATTTTAATATTTTTTTTATTTTACAACATTTATGGTGATCTATAACCAAATATTTCAAATTTATATTGTAAAGTGCATACTACATAGTGTACATACCTACCTATTTATGCACAATATTGTCAAAAACACATTGCGTATAAACGAATTAAAATTAATTTTGTACATGCACAGTGTGAACCAAGTTGCACAAGTAGGGATAATAAGATATTATAAAATTCACTTGTCACTTTAAAACTTGTTGTTCATTGTCACTTTAAAATTTATTTACTCAGTTCTAAGTGATACTTAACTTTTTCAATTTCGTTTAAAATGTTAATTTATTCAATGCCTCAACTGTATTTCGTAGATATGCATCTACCATAAAATTATATAACTAAAATTTATTAAATTGTTAGATCGTATTTGGATCTTAATTCCAAAGTTAACTCAAAGAACAATCACTATTTGCGTATCTGATACCTATTTAAAAATATGACAGTTGATGGTTACCTCCTTCAAGACTCAAAGATACTCAAGCTGACTAAATTGACTAGTTCAATGCCTACTTCTTGTATTTTTTTTCCAATACCACGTGACGACATACATGAAAAATATACTATATGATAAATAATTTTTACTGCATATTATGCTGATTTCTGAATGAATACTCAATTTTAAATACAAAGAAAATTACCATATGTTCCACTTTCACCGGTTTGTCCGTCACTTCATAAATAAACATGACTTTATTCCTTGAGCGAGTTGACGTGTATGATATATGAATTTAAATAAAAAAATAAATTATTATAATTTTAATGTAACTTATTGAGTATTATAAGCTTTTAAACCAAGAGTATGGAAACTTTTTTGTCTTTGTAAATGTAGGTATTTGAAGCAATTTTAAACTCATATACTGTTGGAATATAATTAATTTACGTAGTTTCGTTCTTATAAATTGCTACTGTTTATGACATATCTAACTGGGTTTGATTTCTATTTTTTATCTATTTATTTAATCTAATTAATAATAAATATTCAGTTGAATGGAGGAAGGAAGAAAAATTCGAATCAAATAATCTTTGTTTTTTTTTCTGTTTATTTATTTCATTAATTAATACTTTATTTGTCCTTTACATACTTATTCCAAAATTGTACGATAATTATATTTTCCATAATAGTCTTCACTAAATACCTTTACCACGTGGTCATAAAAATACATAACAATTACATCAACATTACAGTCATTTTGTACATCAAGACGTTTTCATTCAATTCTTATACAATTATGACATCAATAGTACAATAGCAGACTGTATCAAGGGTTATCTTTTGTTTATAAAAGCTTATCTACGTAAAGTATGCAGTCTATTTTTGACGAATATAAAATAATAAATTATCTGCCCGCGTCAACCGATCGCGCCACATTATTAGTATTAGAATAATGATGTAATATTATTGAATTATTATTGTAAGAACAGATCAAAGTCAATAAATATTTTCGGGTCAATTACGTGATCATTATTATCATACTGACTTAAAATATATTGCACTAAATATCGATGAATAATAATACGATTATGCAATTATAATTCGTAGTCTACCTATTTAGATACTCACTGACACACTAAATATTAATTAGATAGCTTGTTCAGATATAATTTAATTGGATAAAAAAGAAACAACGGCAATCAATTATGTTTTAAATATTTAAAATCATTATAAATAACTTATAGTACCTCTCTTTTATATCGTTACTAGCTGGCCCACACAATTTGGTCTGCGTCACATAAGGAAATTTTCTCACCGTTTAAACCTTCCCTGGACTTCTACGAATATTTCAAGACTAAAATAAGCCAAATCGGTTCAGTCGTTCTCGAGTTTTAGCGAGACTAACGAACAGCAATTCATTTTTATATATAAGAGATTATTACATATGTTACGGGTAAATTATGATTTGAAGAACCCAATCCCAAAATAAAAACAAAGTTCACTGAACATGTTAAAATTATTCTTATCAGTAAAATAATATTCTAATACTTATCAGCAAATTGGACGTGGTTCGATATGTTAAAAACTTATATATTTATGTTACGATTTGCAAGAAATGTTTACAGTTTATATATTCTGGGGCTATCTCTAATCTGCAAGGTTGGCTGTCTATGACGCAGTTCGTATATCGAAACTTCCTTTCTCGTTAAATAATGTTAATCTTAAAGTCACACAAACAATTTTAATTTGCATGGAGACAACTATTAACATTAGTGTATTATATTAGATGTACGTCATTCACGTTATCATTTGATACAATAAATCATGTGAGGGATTTCAATTTAAAAAAAAATAAGTAGTTTAAAATATCTTTTCGCATATCAACACTGAAATGAAATAGTCATTTTTTAACTTAAACTTAATATAGTAGGAGAATTTAACTTTATAGTTACTAGTAAAATTATGTTGTCTGCTTTTACAAGATTCAAGGTCGGTTTTGAATTCAAAATGAAATAACATACAATGTAATAAAATAGCCTTACCGGAACGCACGATTGCCTTGCGGCAAATATAGGTACGCAACATGATACGAGGATCATGTAAGTAATACCTACTTTGTGTCGTAAATTATCAAATGTTTTTTAATATTATTTGGTACCTCAGTTGCTTCATATTAACTGAATGTAATAATCTTAATTCTCTTAATCCTAATAAATCTTATTACAATTAAAATATAATGATAGTTTTAAATATCTCCCCTACGAGCTTGATAATCATCTCTAAATTGATTTGAATCAACACTAGCATGTTGTCAGCTGTCAGTTGTTGTTGCGCACCGGTTCGACTTGCCTTTTACATCACAGCATATCAACCGGAAACACACCTTATTTCCTCGTCAGCATATTTTAATTTGACCACACTTCATACATCTATATTTACCTATGTCTTAGATGCATCCATAATAGTTTTAGCGTGTTAATTAAGCTGGAAGCAAAAACCTAAATCTGCATAAGTAGTGTTATAAGATTGCAGCTTTAAATTATAAAATTGTTTTGATCTTTTAGTTATCCTTTAAGAAAAATTGAAATCTGTAGTTGGCGCTGCACACAAACATGCACGAGTTTGGTTTTAATAGTCTTACGTTTATTGATAGTAATTACGGGCTCACGTTTTTTCGATAATTAATTGGACAATAAATTATTGATTTGGCAATTTAGCTCTACTGTTATTAACAAGGTCACCTACAGCTCAGTTTAGCTATAACCCACTGTCTGTTAAATCATTAATTGACTAATGATGATGATATAACGCGTTAAACTTTATTGTAGCAATATGCGCTCTTATAAATTGGTAGCCTAATACTAAATTTAATGTCTAAGGTAATTTAGAGCGAAAAATGACAATAGTGTTAAAAGGATAGTAGATATGTTATCAAACACTTATTAAATAATTATTATTGTTATTTGTATTTTGCTGCTCTATGTGTCTACAGTTCTAAGTTGATCTAAATTACATTGGTCTAATAGGTAATTACTTTTTTGGTGATTGCAATTACAGATGGATTGATTTGATTTATTGATTATGATTGTGGAGATACGTTTATCACAAGTATATTGTTATGATACAACTAGTAAAAGATCACGTGTCGGGTTATGGACAGGCCCACGTCCTAAAATAAAACTTTGTTAGCCGGTCAGATTCCTGTACCTGTACCAACCCATTAGGTACTGCCCACTGTTGGGCTCAGGTCTCCTCAGAAGAGGGTCAGATTAATCACCATTTTTTGCCAGATATATACAGGGTTGATTTATAACTTTGGACAATCTGACGTGGGGTGAATGACCTGTTGAAATAAAATTCAGAACCACTTTTATTTTAGGAATTGGACTAAAAGATCGAGACGATAATCGTACGTTTTCCATACAATGTCAGAAAAAGAAATAACCGATCCAAAAAATAAAAATGGTGCTAAGTTGTATTTCGACAGGTTATCCACATTCACCCCACGTCAGATTGTCCAAAGTTACAGATCCACCCTTAAAGTATAGACAAAAAGTAAATAACCACTATTATTTTAAAATTAGTTTGAGCATGACTCTTTTAGACCTTTAAAATACACGTTGTTGCAAATGTAAAAGGTACGTAAATGTTATATGATTAAAAAATCATTAAACATAAATCAAACAACTTTTTACGAACAAAAACTAAGTACCTATGCTGTGAATTCGCTACCAGTTTATTCTTAATTTAGAAACACATAAAGTTAATTATGTATGGTATTGTGTAGGTAGGCGTACCGAGGTCGACGAAGGCGCGAATAATTACTCTGATAATAATGTTTTAGAAAGATAGTAGTCACACGATCTTGTAATAGTCACGGTATATTCAAGTACACGTGTATTATACAATGTATTTAAGTTTTACTTAGTAAATATGAAATCTCGTGGCTTTTTATAATAAAAAACTGTTGGTTAGCTATCATAGATTTCTTCATGAGGATTTTATGTTGATCAAGAATCGATTTAGTGTAGAGAAGCGACAATTCGGCAGACCTAAAGTAAATACCAATGTTTGTAATACCACCAATCATCAATGTTAAATTCAATTTTCCGGTAGTGTTTAAAATATATTTTATACTAAAATCGTTATGACTAAAGTGATGATTATGAAAATCAAGAAAAACATTTCAAATGTCGTACAAGATATTGCCCGCGGACTTAGTTTCATTATTTTAAAGAAAAACAACGTTATTGTAAGCTGTAGACTCGGCGTCACATTACACATGGTCCACAAGGCTGACAGGATGGCCCCATTTGGGTCGTTACTGGACACGTCATAAGTCCTCCACAGACGGTGCGTCACCATCGCCATTTACAGAAGCTCGCTGGACTGGGTCTTCAGAATTAATAGCATAACGACTTGTGTCTTCGAATGAAATTGTTTACAGCAGTATCAAAACAATTTTATTTTAGGCTTTAAAATATTAAAAGTATCTAAATTAATTGTAGGTTAAATAACTACGTATGTTACAAAGTTCTTTTAAAGCTTATTTTAGAAATCTATAATCATTTATTATAGGAATGTTAAGGTTATTATAACTTTTTTAAAGATGTCTAATCGAGCTTACCGCCTACGTACCTACGTAATTACTACCCTTCATGAACCTATGCAAAAGAACTAAAAAGAAAAGGAAACTCCTCATTACCTTATTGTGATTTTTAAGTGACTTGTTTAGATTGGTTAAGTTCTTTCTAAATTGCTTTACCAATCCGACAGAGCACAACTAAAGCTATTTTTCTATTTAGTATTTAGTTTACACGTCGATTATGACTGTTCCTGTTATTCATAAATTTGTAAAAATAACTAGTAGCATATCATAGTCCTAAAGTCTACAATTCATAAGATAAGATCAAATCTCAAAATGCGTAGTGGTAGAATATCATAACAGGCTGACGTCGAAAAACCATAAACCTTATCGTGAAGTATAAGCAGATCCTCATGTAATATGTCTTTGCGTCATATGCGTATGTACATGTCTGACAATAATTTATATTATTTGTGAATTGTATACGCACATGAACTGATTATAATTTAAAATACAAGTTTCTTTAGTTTGCTGCTTCTTTCTGCGGTATACCTAATATTTGAATTTGTTCTGCAAAAAGTATTTTTCAAACCTATGGAACATATAAATATTAGCTGAAAATGTTTGATATTTGATGATGGAAGCGACAAGTTTTCATTAAGATTTTCTAAAGCAAATTTCAAAAACAGGTATTTTGTATTTTTTGTCAAAAACTAGAACATTCTGGTAATTTTCGTATCCACACAATTATTTTAGAACGATTCATAAACATTTAAGTATATAATAATATCTCATGATCATAAATACATACATTTCTATGTAAATATCGAAAACAGACACAATACAAAACAACGCTGAAAGTAAATATATTACGATAAATTCAAAATATTTGTGCCTCCGAAACATAGTATTAGCATTATTTTCTTGCAAAACTTCATTTAAATTAAGTCAATTTCCACTGTTTTTGTATTATTACACAACATTTTTTTTGTTACGATTTTGTCTCACGAAAACAAGTAAAAACTGAGTAATGAGCCCTGTGAAATGTATAATAATCGTGATTACGCGGCCTGTAATGAATAGATTACGCTATTGACTTATGTAACACAAGTATTAGAAGGACAAAACAAGTGCACGTGTTGTTGAACGATAAAGGTTATTAAACTGACTATATTTACGAATCCCCTTGAATTTTCTGGAGGATGGCTTCAGAATAACAAGTTTAAGATATTTGTCATGGGATTGCGTTACGTTTTTTTGTCACGTAGTCGTGGAAAAATGACGGCTTTAGAACGATGTACAGTTCAAACGAGAAGTGAGATCTGTTGTTTTTTTAAATTATTTCCTTCATGATTTCACGTTAGTTGTTTTTAAAGAGATAACTACTATCTAATTATTATCATTGGGTTTACGAAGAATTCTAATCTTGGAACAAAACAGTTCAAATAGACCTTCGCAACAACAAATTAGCGGTTAACAGTATCGCATGATAAAATTTAAACGAGTTGAAATTAATTATTAAATTTTCCCGACAGAACCTCTACATATGAGCCTATCAAAAGCTTTTTACTTATACAGACAATTAAGTTCGAGATGAATCTTCTTATCGATTACATTTTTTTTCAAAGGCAAAAAAATCTCGTTGCGAAGCAAATTTTTGAATTGATAGTAGTTGGAGGTGTTGTGGAGAGTAAGGCCTAAGAAGAGATGGATGGATTTTATGAATCGGCCTAACAAAAAACTTAATATTGCCAGAACAGGAATTAATGAAGAGATAAAATAATCCGGGTAAGGCACAATAAAATTTTGAATGGGATACAGTTAAGCTTTTTTTTTGTGACGGGAGGAAATCGCCGGACTTCCACTCGCCCCGACAGGACGCGTTCGCGATTGTCGCTCACGTATCGCCCCGTCACCCCCATACAGTTAAGCTAATAAAGATTTTAGTTAAACTATTAATATGTAGTTAAATTATTATTGCACTGTCGAAACATGATGAATATGAAAGTATTTAAGAATTCGTGTTTTTAATTTCTTTGTAGAGATTATATTAACAAGATATGTATCGCATTAACCAACCTCCAAAAAAATATTTCTTCTATTAGTAGGTGTCTATCTATTGCTGGATTAAATACAAATTTATGAAGATTGGAAAATTATAACATTAAATTATTTTGTTAATTATTGTTGAGAGAATCTTTACACACATGTTTTATTACGTAACTATAACTCGTCTTGATAAACTTTTGAACCTGGAACAATATTACACAACTTTCTTAAAAATGACATATTAAATATTAAAAATTGCACCTGTCTTGAGTACGAGATTGTAAACGTTTCGTATCGTAATCTTATGGAAATATGTTTTCGAATACATTTACAGAACATCACTTGTGCACTCCGCGTGTACGTGTTTAACTACAAAAAAATCTAGATAAATATTAATAGGCGTCGTGTCAATAAATTTTAAGAGTTTCGACATTTTCGTATAATGTGACCTGTGACGTAAGCTTTAGCCTTGTCGAGATGCGCCCTATTTCATAACCTTTGTCTTACGAAGGCGAGACACAATGAAAGTCACTCTGCCAACGACACCGCGCTGGACGCATTATGAAATCTAATAGTAATTGTAATTTAAGTCATGTTTATTTTATAGTTTCAGTGGAAATGTACTATTAGTTACGAAATTTGGATGAACTACGTCAGTGTATTTATATCGTAATACGCGTGTGAGGAACGTGCAATACTCTTAAACAATAACATAGTTAAATCACGTATCATGGTTGACGTTTTAGATGTTTTAATAAATACTATCCAGTACATAAATATATTTAATAAAATATCTAAACTTTATGGAATTTTATTTGATAATTATGAGTAAGATTCATATACAACATGGATATTTAACCCTCTCTACTCATACGTATTCCTTCGGAAAATAATTTGTAAGAATACGGTAAATAAATGAGTTTTTAGTTGATATTAAGGATTTAATTCCAAACTTAACATGTGTGGAACTGGGAACATGATTTGTCTGTTATTTATAAAATAATAGAATTTTCAAAGTTAACGTTCAAATAACGAAGGGACAAAGAAATGAATTTCATTATTCAGGATAGGCATAAATATTTAGTAGTAGTAAAGATCTGTTAGATATCATCCTAATTTAAATATTTCTGGTTAATTTATAACTAATATTATATTATATACCATAATTAACTACACACAATTGTTAGAAATATTAGTAATCTAGCGAGATAAAACTGAATAAAAATAAACGACTTCATTCACGTTACTGTGCTATAAATTTTTATTAATGACTTCGACCTGCAATACGTTAAGTAGATGCAACATATTAGCAAAATAATATAAATGTTGTTAAGATATAGTTAAAAGGCACGACGGGAAAGAGTGACGAGCGCGTAACCCGTCGCGCCGCCCCTCAAAACCCTTCGGACACTGAGTGTGAGCGGTTAGAGGTTTTAGTGCGGTTCAACTCCCGCATACCCCGCCCGCGGTGCGGGCGGAAATCCGGTGATTTCCTCCAACTGAAAAAAAAAAAGATATAGTTAAAAATACAATCACTTACACAATTACTGAACGGTTTCTTACCACGATTTTTATTAAATTAGCGATCCCATGTAAGGGATGTATATAAAATATATAACCACGAGTATTTAAAGAAATTTATTAAAAATATAATGTTGTAGGTACAAAATGATTATTGAAGTGATTATATCGATTTAGGTACTTTTTGAGTATGTTTATCCTAAAAAAATCTTTTTTACTACCTCCGTCAGTTACATGCGAACCAACTAAGCAGGTTAAAATGAAAATGTTTATTTTCATTTTGATGTTTTAAGGAAGTTATTATTCGAAAACATATTATTGTGACAAAGTTGTATTTTGAAAATAATTTTGGTAAGTTTACAGTGAACTACTAATTTTAATGGTTCACACAATCGTTTGTTCGTTGGATTTATTAACATCACATATTTTGTGTGCTCATTGATTGTTTGCGGACGGCGCCGACGCGTCAGCTTACACAAATATACTGTCGATCTTCGGAAGATACAATTGACACGTATTTAATCAGTTACTTGAGGATATTTATAAGGATACAAGGATCGACTTCCCCCTTCCGCTATGTATCCTGAATTTTGATTTAATTGTTTTCATTAGGTATTCATCTTTAGGCCTCAAGTCTGAACACTAACGTAACTGAATGCTGTTAATTATGACACTAATACTAAATATATCGCATGTGTTCTAAAAGGCATAATGATGTCATCAATTATGTGCACAATATAGGTAAACTTATAATTTTAATGTCAACGTTAATAAATAATAATTATGTATTTCCTCAGTCGCAAATCGTGTGTGTTGTGAAGAATACTTCATTGGATTTTAAAGAACTTAATAAAGAAAATAAATTCAGATTTCATTATAAATAATTTAGCCAAGATTAAGGAGCCAAAGGAAGGAATTGCAATCAATATCTAACAATATTTACCTGGATTTTACGAGTAAGCTAGGTACGGTGACAATTTACTAAGACTTTCAATAACTTCTTCTTTAAACAATATGTAATTTCCTACCACAAATTTTCATTTTCCGTAAACATCTATCTATACATCTATACATATAATAAAAGGATAGAACAGTCAACATTGCACTATTCGGGTCTTCTCTTTGGCCGGTGGGTGGCCCCGAGGTAACCGGACCAGACGATGGTCTGTTGCGGTGGTTGCGTACGCCGACTGCAACAACAGCCGGGGACGGGGAGAGGCCTCTCGGCCAGGTGATGGTGTCTCCTCGACGTAGAGGCGGGGGGCCCCACGAAGTGAAGCGATCGAGCCCGCAGGAAGGCACGCCGGCGGGCGATAAGCTGGTCACTCCAGGGGTTGTCAGTCCGGTGAGTGCTGCAACCCACCGCTCGGCGAGGTCGAACCCACCGAGACAAAAGGCGTCCCGGCGGGCATCCGTCCGCCAGCGGTGAGGAGCGTCGTATTCTTCTTACTGGAGAAGAAGGTCACGTGGCAGTTCCCTCATGTCCGCAGCTGGCCGACGGTATGGCGCTATCCCACGAAGGTGGTGAGATTGCGCTCCATCGGCTCGCGCGAACATGTTGGAGCTCAGGCGTCGAACGAAGTCGTCCAGGGGCTCCATGCGCAAGTCTCGCAGGATGACGTCGTTCCGCACGAAGCGTGTTGCGCCGACAATTGTACGCAACGCTTGCGACTGCTGCGAGCGGAGGCGTTGCCGACGTGGTTCGCTGGCTAGCTGAAACCAGGCCGGGGCAGCATAAGTGAGCCGCGAGCGCACGTACAACTTGTACACGCCGAGCTTCGCACGGATCGGAATTGCGGACTCGAACACGGGACGGAGGAGGCTGCGCGCCGCGCGCGCCTGTCCGACGACGTTGTTCACGTGGGGGCCCATGCTGAGACGGCGGTCGATGGTCACGCCGAGGTACTTCGCCTGCGACGTCCAATCGATTTGCTCGCCGTTCAGCGTCAGCGCAGGCGGATTGCACAAGCCGCCCACGGAAATCGCCTGAGTCTTGGCCACGTTGACCTTCAGTCTCCAGTCTTCCAGCCACGCGGGAAGGGCATCCATGGATCGCTGCATCTTCACTGCAGCGTGGGGTGAGTTGAGGGAGGTCGTCACGAGGGCTGCGTCATCGGCGTAGAGCGCCAGCATGGCACCTCCGGCAACTGGTATGTCGTCGGTGTACCACGCGTAACACAACGGCGAGAGGCAGCTCCCCTGGGGTACGCCGGCTCGTACTGGACGTGGAGAGGATAGGGCGTTTTCGACGGCGACCTGGAAACGCCTGTCCTGGAGAAAGCTGCCCACAGTCTTCACTACTCGGCGAGGAGTAGCAGACAGTCAACATTGCAAAATACACTCTCCCAAGTCAAACAACCGTTGAACATTTTGATGGCGCGATTCAGAATCCATACATTTAGTACTGTAAAAAAGTCAGCTTTGTCCGGGATAAACTCGAAAACTGCTGCACCGATGTACTTCAAATTTGGCAAGAATATTGCTTAGAAGTCGGGTCAACACATAGGCTATATATTATAGTGTTATGATGTCCGAGGAACGGGATATAAAATAATAAATTTCATTAAACAATTTTAGAGCAACGACATCTATCGGCGTTCAAGTCAAATTTCATGTTGAATCATTTTTTTATTAGTACGAGAGCTAGCAACGTCGGGAAAACAAACATTTCAGTAAAGCCAGTTTTTATTTTTATATATGCTATCTCAGTATCTCTCATACTCTTTCACTTTTATATCAGTTGGCAAATTAATTTTGGTTTTTAGGTCCTTAAAAAGCTTCATTAAAAAATAATAATTCAGAATTAGCGTCTGGCACAGAAGTACAACAAAAAAATATCTGGCAATAATAAATTCATGTAGCAAAAAGTATAATAAAAATAAATTAAAGAAAAAAATGTCTTAAAATAATTTGAAAAATCGGTTTTTTATCCGTACTCTGTCGGCTACTATTAGAGTAGACAGTCCGTATCGATAAATACTCTGTCAAAAACATTGTTAGCTCTTTTACCATAATTTAAATATGATTGTGTCATTTTTGGCACTGTCAATGGTTATTTTTGATTTGTCATAGATACAAGGAGTTCTGTTTCTTCTTAAAATTTTGTCTTTAATTTGTTTCAGAGATTAGAAAGACCTATACATATAAATAATTTTAATTAAACAATTTTAGAGCAACGACATCTATTGGCCTTCAAGTCGAATTACATATGGAAGCATTTTTTTGTTGATATAAATAATTTAAATTTGATTATGTCATTGTGGGACAATGTTTCCTATTTGCTAACTAGATGGCGTTGGCGTATAAATTTGAATTATTCTGAATCGCGCTATTATTTCGTACACCAAATGTCAAAACTGAGGTTACCTGCTTTGCTATAAGTTATCGTGTGGTTGGTCAATTTATAATACTTAGCAATCATTAGATTATTATTTAGTTTCGACTTAAAATAATTAAAATGCCTGGAAAAGGATATCTAATTTATCCGAATGCTCAAACGATACTCGAAGGAAAAGGTTAGCTCGATGTGTAGAGACCGCCGTTGAGCGTGAAGCTAGGTTGGCTACTCTTCGAGAACATATTGCGGAAACTCAGTCGATCGAAGATCTTGAAGAGCAGGATACTCAGTTAAGGAGATATCACTATCAGCCTGCTCTTTCACGGACGTTGGAGACTGATGAGCAGCAGGAATAGCGTAGTGCAGCTGCCCAGCAGAGTTACCAGGACGTACGTGACGATACTTCTGCTCATGTATCGCAAGACCGGGACGGAATGCAAGAGTTGCAAGAGCAACCGTGGCTAAATAAAGAGGGAAGTGGATTCATGTACAATGTTGCGATTAACTACGCCACACACGGAGATATTGGCATTTTAGAAGAAGTGTGCGCCCTCTGTAAAGGCCGTAAATGGAGAGTACGCTTGGAGTCTGCAAGACCCACCAGAACTGTTGAAACTCTTACTAAGCGGCGAACATCCAAAGTCCAGCCATTTTTTGAAAAACATCCGAGTCTATAATAGTGCCTTCCAGATGACTTCGTTTGGTGCAAATCAAATCGTTGAAACAGAGTTCATGCCGACATTCAAGATTCAGAGACAAGTTTACCATCAAATTGGTTCGCTGCTACCCACAGATATTCCAAAATTTTTGCAAATTTATTTTGTGACTGATTTTGAAGAACAAGCATACCTTCGAAGTAGATCCATCCCCAATTTGGACGTGCTCAAGAATTCTCCGAAGTCTTGGTGAAGGTACTCTACCAGAGGAGAGAGGTGGACAAGTGGTGCTTCCAATGTCAGAACAGAAGAACTCATTCGCTGTGTGTACAACGACATTAGTCGTATACCACACCAGCAGATTCTTGGGTGTGTGAGCGAGCCATTTTGACACTCATATGTGTCTAAATGCATTCTTTCAGAAATTGAGGGAAATGAAGTGGTCTACAACTCTATAAATACTGTCGTCGAGCAAGATGATGCCACACATTATCCTGTGCAATTTCTGAACTCTCTTTCAGCAATTGGATTTCCAGCGCATACTATCAAGCTGAAGGTCGGTGTCCCAATTATGCTTCTTCGGAGCCTATCTCCTCCGAAGTTGTGTAACGGGACCCGTCTTAATATCATTTCACTCCACAAACACACAATTGAGGCGGAAATTCTTACGGGTTCTGGCTTTGATTATTTTCTACATCTGCTTCAGTCACAACTTTTGACTTAATTCAGCAAAATCACCTTAAAGTCATTTATTCGAATTGGGTCGAAATTAGCACTTTTTTCCCCTTCAATTTTACAAAAAAACAGTCTTATTTTGTAACTCTGCTTAGTGTAGATATGAAAAGTAAAGAAGAAACCAGTAAATGAATGTTATTTTAAAAGATATAATTGTTGGTATATTATTATGGTGTGGTACATAGCATTCACGCAGACGACGTCGCGGGCAATAGCTAGTTTTATAATACAGTTCTTACCGTGTTTTGCATTCATGTTTTTCTTTAGTTTTCGTCACCGAATACCTACATGAGTCACAATCATTAATAACTTCCGTTTAACATTGTTTCGGTTCTGAGTAAACTTTAATGCTCCAAACATTGTATTATTTAAATTGAAAATGGGTATAACACTTTTTGTCGACTTGAAAAGTGTTGAAAAAGTTAATGTTACAACCTGGTTACACTTTGTCGACCAAATTTAAATCGAGATGAGAAATTTAAATGTATTTGATTTTAATATCATCGTCTGTAATATTTCCAAAAAAATAAGGAATTTTAATTATAAAAATGCAAAAAGAAAATCGTTTAGCGAACTTATCTCAATGTAGGTATTAATCATCATTAGATTTCATGTTGGACTAAGATCTACGTTTGGATTAATAAGCGTTATGTACGCTAGCCCATGGACATCACCAATGCCAAGGGCTGCCCCACTACCAATATTTTCTTGTTTTTTTCCTTACAGAATCGGATGTGTTTTCCCAGTGAATGAACTTACTGGCTACTTGAAAGGTGACCGTCAGCCTATGTGACGTAATATAAAACGCAGGTCGAATGTGAATGGACAATCTCTCGTATTCATTATTTAGAACGACTCCCAATATAAAGCTTGATTAGCGCAAGTGACTATCAAATCCTAGAATTAGTTTTAGGTTAATTCACCTAAATTATTGATTACCTTTTGTTACCATTTCAAATTTAGCTTTTTGTGGTTTAGCATTTCACAGTTCAATGAGTTCGAACTTTTACATAGTAATTAACTCTTCTTTTACCCCAAACAACTCTTCTTTACACGTGAGGTGGTATTTTTAATCTCTCTGTATTTACAAGTGAAATTGTACTTTCAATCTCAGTGTATGTTTTATGCACAAATAAATATTTTGATATACAACAGCTTGCTTGTTTTTTTACATTGGACAGATCCAAGATTCTAACGTTGACTTGCGTTGACAGCATCCATTAAAAAATAATGCATTTTAAATAGGTACTATGTACACATAACACAACAGTGCTTTCATCGTTTACGTTTGTCGGATGTTACACTCATATTCCTCACAGAAACATCCTTTGGTAAAAGCCTTGGCCCTGTTTAATGACCGCAGTTCGTTTATCCTCGTCTCGTTCTGTCTTCCGGCTCGGTCTACACTGGTTGACTGGACTCGCTAGTTTGTATTCGCGATCGCAGGTTTCCGCTTGCCGATATTATTAACATTCGACCCCGAAATGTACTCGAACTCATGTTTCGATTGCATTATTGCATACGTCATATCTTTGTAGTTTTATATTACAAAGGTTTTGTTCGTTCGAAGGTCGTATGCGATCTTATAAGATCTAATCAAAAATGTTCTAAAAATGCCTTTATTTTAATTTAATTATCTCTAAATATATTTTTACAACTTTTTATTGAGTGTCTAATTTCAACACGAACTTATGTTTAAACACATTAAAATACTTCGGTGTGATTTTATTAATAAGAACAATAGAATTTGCTAAAGTCAAGGTTCGCATAATTTGATGTGCAAGAATGAAAATATTATGATACATAATTACGATTTGAAGATTTTATCAATACTTTATGCACTGATAATGAATGTGCATTTAGCAGGATGATCAATGAAAAATACATTATACTATCGAAAACTTAAAAACAAATTGTTTTCAAGTGTTTCTTCAAAATTGGCCGGTGACGCACGTTGTGTTCGGGTCTGCAAGATGTAGTGGCGTGTCTTGTTGACACAGCTGCCTCTAGCCACACTAACTTCGCATAAGGTACACTGAAAAGTATTTATTTTAATTTTACGCATACAAATGATTCATACTTGCAATCATCAATTCTAGTTATTGTCTCAAAAATGTTTTTGAAACACCCGTTAAGGAAAATGTGGTAATAATCAAGTAAATATGTATAACGGGATACAGAAAAAATATTCTCATTATCCGAAACATATTCAGACAAAGATGTGACTACATATTTTGGGCAGCCATCAGCCTTGAAATTACTTGAGACTACTACATCCTTTTAAAAACTATAATACCTATATCATACTTATCACGTCATAGTGTCATAGTGTATACCTTGCAATAAAAAAAAAATTAAAAGAAAATTGGAAAAATGAAATTAGAAAAATGAGAATTTGTGCACTGGAAATGATGTAAACCATGTTACTTGAAAAAAATACAGAATGGAAAACTGATATCAGTAGAATTATTCTACAAGCACCTACTTTAGTTAGGTGTTATTAGGAGTTAGCATGTCCTTGGTCGAACTAGTTGTTATCAGAATTTAAGTAACACATAGGTGTCAAAAATATGATCAACAATTGACAGTTTTACAAAACATGATATTATTTACGAGTTGTCATTTTGCGTAAAATTTAAGCACCGTTGATAATTTTATACCTCCATCTCGCGCTCATTGCAACAACGTAGAGTGCATAACTGACTGTAGGCAGGTAGGTATACCTAAGTACTATTCTTGTACTTTTTTCACGTTCCTTTTTAGTTCAACTAATTTCTAATTGTAAATAGAACAATGGAATCTTAGTGCCTCTGAATATTTTTTTATCTATTTTCATTTACAAGCAATGTTGACAATGTTAAATTTTCAAAATTTAATTCCATGAATTTAATTAAAATAGTCTTTTAGTTTATACATTTTATTAGAAAAACACATTTCAAAGATAAATAGAAGGCCACTGTAGGCGGAGTCTACGACCCAAGGCAACCATTGGTCAGGGCTCAAGAGTGAGAAACCTTCTCACGATACGCGCCATGTCAAGGATGCGTTTTGAATCACGCCCAATAATTGAAAAATGATTATTATTTATTCATAATATTTGTATACCTAGAATCATTCTGAAATTGAAATTAGAAATAAATAGAATGGTACTTATTTAATATATTTTTTTACTTATTACACGCGCAGAGTAAGAGCAACTTGGTACGTTCTATTAGTTAAACATATTTGATCTGTATATTACTGCTAGCACACGACTTCGACTGTAGCGGTGCGAGCAAACATTGGAAAAGTACGAAACCCGTCATTTGATATAATATACTAAACTCATAAGCAATTGATTTTCTTTATATTCGTACTCGTAACAGAATTTATGACAGAATTACCAAATAGGTATTATGGTAAAATTATATCTAACATAGGTACGTATGTATAAACTAAACTTAAAATCATATCGTCACTTTAATACAGCATATTAGATCCTACCAAATTATATTAATACAGTAGAACCGCGATAATTCAAACCTCGGTCAACAAAACCTCAAACTTAAAACCTCTATAACTTCAAAAAATAAAATGTTCCCTTCGCATCAGAACCCTAACATATTCGTAGACCCTTGATAATTTAAAACCTCTATAACCTAAAATATTTTGTGTATCCCTTGGACTTTAACTTATCGAAGTTCGACTGTATTATAAAGAGGTAATGTGAGGAGAGGAATGTTTCTGACGTTGTAGGGGGTACTTTGGATTTACTAGACCAATTTCGAAAAGTTTATTATTAATACGAAGCTAAGTTATTTGTAAGTAGCATAGACTATATAATAGTTCTAAATTAAAATTAGGTAAAACATGGTAAACCATTTCGTCCCTTGTGGCGCAAGTAAAGTTTAGCAGGTCAGCTAGTCAATTATAGTTAGTTAATCAGTGAAATAAATTTATGTTTTATTTTACAAACACCTGTTTACAGTTTTGACAAGAATCACATTACGAATCTGGTTTTTCCATGACTGAGAGTAGATTTTGCATAAATTGCCGGGAAACAATAGGATCTTTCCTTATTGTTTGTAGGATAAATATTTAGCTAGGTGGAAACCTAATGAAAGGTCACAAAAATAGTTTCTTTTCTAAACTTAATTTTGATGTTGCAGTAATATAATAAATTATTACTATTGTGAGTTTATAACTAAATTAGTTCCTGATTACCACTCTTAGGCACTACAATACGAGGTATTAATTTTATTTACATTTATTAATAATTTAAATAAATAGAACTTTATTCAGTCATAGTTATAAAATACATTTTAGACGCATAATTCACGTAGTTATGCTAATGAGGAAGCATATTATATTAAATTACTCTTCATTACTTTTATAAGCGGACATACGTACTTATTCTCGCCCACATACTTAAGTAGATAAATGAGTATATAGTCATTTTAACCACTTACCACCCTGAAAATTGGAGTTTTTCTTTTAATTCTGTATTGTAACCTTTTATCAAACTGGCTTAGGCAATATTTGAGCGGGTAATACAACTAATTACAAATTTAGCAGTTACAATGCTCTGTGAATCTCAGGTGGATTTAAGTCGATAAGTAGACCTAAATTTATGATTTAAAGCTACAATCGTCACCAGTCTATTCAAATAAGTACTTTGCGTCATAGCGAAAAAAACTCCACAACTGCACTCTGTCTTTGATAGACGTGTTAAAGAGATTCGTATTACTGCCATATCATCTTCACTAAGCTCACGTTGCATAGAATATGTTCATTCCTAATTTAAATACAGCATACGGGATGCAATGTGTTACAGTTGGCCTCTAGGCGATCTAGACTTGCAGAAAACACATTAAATCCACGCGACACCTACTTATAGGCACCTACATATAATATATAAGTACATAGCCTATAACAGTAGCAATGGGTGCTGATGTGACCCTGACCTGACCTACGTTATACTGCACTCGAGATTTATAAACATCGTTTGTCAAATACAATGTAATTTAAATAAAACGTGAACGGAATCAGTAGAAAAATTCCATTATTTTGTAATGGCCTCCATTTAAATTTAATGAAAATTTCAACTCATATTTTAATTTTAATGTTATCATTAATGAAAATAACTTTAAAAACAATAAAAAACCCATTCATTAATTCAGTTCTATATTTATCTTTAGATATTGAAATAATAAGAAAGAGTAACGAACTTTTTAGAAACAATGGGTTTTTCTACGGGTTTGTACAATATGAACAAACACCCTTTAAATTATTTTATATAAATTTTTATTTTATTTTATTTATTTACAATAAGAAGAACACAAACAAATTGTACAAGTTTTTTTAACAAACTAAATTTAAGATTAGTTTCATACAATTCAAACGACATGTTCCACATATAAGTTTTCAGATATACGCACTCATCAGCACTTAATTAGATATGAAATAACAATAAGTATGTGACAGTATTTAGCATATGAAAATGATTAGGATATACATAAAATCAATCCTCATAATTATCATTCTATAGTTGATGTTAAACTATAAGTGTATGTAATTTTGCAATAACCTCTCTCTTAAAAGTACCTATGTTAAGGTGTAAATACTACAAACTATCTCATTTTATATATTTATGATAAAACATTGACGGAAGCGGCTCTACACTCAATTGTACAAAACAAAAGAACAACATAACAAATATGCACATTTCACAGAGTACACCAATTAATAATGTCCTTATATCGCGTAAAGGAAAAATCTATTGGATGAACAATACTCTGGAAACACAATAAACGGTCAGTTACAATAACAATATGGTTATTAGAATAATATTAACACTATTTTTACCAATAAATGTTTGATTGTATTGTTTCCTTGCATAAATAGAAGCAAAGAGTAATTATAAACTCGAAAATAAAGCAACTGGATAACTAAAATAGCTGAATTAAATCACTTGAATACTGGTACCTACTTATAATGTGGTAATTGGTCAGTAAAAATGTTTTGTGTACCACTCATTAACTTGTTAAAGTAATGATTACTAGTAAGTAAGTAAGTTTTGCGCATTCAGGAATACTTTTTTTTACTATTATATAATAATTTTTGAGTAGGTTCTTATTCTTATTCTTTATTGTACAACATAACAGATAACACAATAATATGAAAAAAAGCAGGTACAATGGCGAGCTTAACTCATATAATATAAGTTTTCTTCCAGCAAACCGGGTATTGGTGGAATAGGTAGATATGGATAGGATGAAGCGTACAAGAAGTAGAAGATTATAAATAATAATAACAAAAAAAGAAACAATCAAATCTTACAGCAACTAATCTAAAATAGGTAATACTCAAACTTAATCTAGTCATCACAATATTATGTCTCAGTTTCTATTGTTTTGTAAAACTCTGTTAAAAGTAATTTACAAAGTTTTATTGTAAATGTGTTTGCATAAATACTTTGTATGAAGCCCTGACCGATTATAAACCATATAAAATGTATTTATTTAAAGTTTTGTTTTGTAATATAACGTCACACCTGTCACACTTGTGACCTACTTATAGGTTCTTTGTCCTTGTATAAATCAAAACACCGACATTATGGAGTCAATATTTAATAACTGTCTATGATTTTTTTTCAATCTCTGAATTCAAATTGACTTAATAAATAATATCTTCTAAAACTATTTATGATATAATAAACTCATAACTTAACATTATAATATTATTTTATGGTACAGTCTATCAATTTTCATTATAGAGTTATCATATATACGAGTATGTAGAACTTATCTTTTAGAAGGTAAAGTTAACCTGGAGTCATATTCAAAACGTTTTTTACTTTATGTACAAGTATATTTCTCTAAACAATGATTTTACTCACTTTAGAAATAATCACAATATATATAAACTTATATTTTGATACAACGGTATTCTGGTTTTCGAGAAATATAAAGTGAAACTCAAATATGGAAAGTTACTCGTGGAGCACAAGCGAGTGATAACAATCGATTATAAGTTTCTAGAACTATATTTAAAATCGATACAGTTGTGTTCTGACTATGGCCCAGTTAACATCATCGATCACTGTCATTGATGGAGATAATCTATTTTCAAAGTCATGCACCCACTGAAATGTATTTCACATTCTACAGTATTTTAATGCACTATACAAGTATCTACAATTCTTGAAAGTTTTTATCTATTTTGCGTCAACGGTTCTTTCGACCTGTAAAAAGTAACGTACCAATTGATATCAGTTTTTGTGCGATTATCAACCTATATTACACAAATTAGCTAACGTAGATAATAATAAGGTTGTACAAATATGTGTAATATTACATACATAGATTATGTACGTTATATAACAAGCACGTGTAATATAAATTCAAGCGGGAATTAAATACAAATATACATTTGTATTAATTGTTACGTGTTTCTGAAAAAAATAACAAGGTGATTATGAAAGAAAGAATAGGAGAAACTTCGATCCACGGTTTCGAAATCTAATTAACAATTTGATTAAATGGAAATTTGACTACAGTTTCTGCAGATCGCCAAGGATGCTTGACATTTCCGAACCGTTAGTATACTATACTATAAAAATAGAAGGGGTAAGAACATTACGTACTGAAAAAGTATATTAGATCAAGTATCATTCAAGCTAGGTCATGAGCACTTCATGAAGTATGGGTACGTTTTTGACCCGATTACTCAATAAGTAAATATTATTCGGTTGTAACAGAAATATCTACTAGGTCAAACATTTGTACAACAAACACAGTTATCTTACTCAAATACGACGGCCCAGGAATTCCACTCAAGCGGAATAAAACCAAGATTACACCAACATTAAGTCTTAAAATCTTTACATTCCTGATTTTATGACAGTATTTTACGACATACATTTTTTTATAGTCCACTGCGTACCTCTTCACAGTTTTAAGGGTTGTTATTTTTTTATTTTTTTTTAAGGAACAAAAAACCGGTACATGTTAAACTTAAAAATTAAAATAATTGACTATAATAAAAATTCACAAACACGTTACCTAAGACTATGTTCGCAGGATAAACTATAATTTGTTATTTAATATAACAAGCGCGCGACTCCGTGTCACTCGGTTGGAAAAGATACATTCAATGCATTCTATTTATATTCATACAGTAAAAAAAAAAATAGTAAAACATGAACTTAACACCAATAACACGTTATAATTATAATTGCGGAACGTTAATAATTCTTGTTCTTCCATAAAGGTAGTTAGTTAGGCATTAGGTAGGTCAAAGAATTCAAAAGTGTAAATAATAATATAGGTACGGGTCAAACAATATGTTAGAAGGACTCGTTATAAAAAATCATAACATATCTATCTCGTAATTAAATCGGAATGTACGTCATGGTATTATAGAAGGCGAGTCAGATCGTGAGTATCTTACTGGAAATGGAACGCTTTCAGGGCTGCCAGGAAGAAAACTACTCTACTACTAATAGGTATACCGATTAGAGTAAAAGACATAATGTACCTTTTCTGAATCAAACGCGCAAAATGTTAAATGATAATAACTGGCTTAGTTAAAAAATCTCGTCTTTAAAATAATCTAGAGCAAACCTCCTACAAACATATTATGATTTTAAGAGATAACATTTCCGTTTTATGATTTTATTGAGAGTTTAATTTAATATATGGATAAGAAGCAAGAAGATTTTTTAAAATGTAAGAAAAACTTAACCTTCAAATAAATTTAACACTAGGCAACCCTAGTCGGCTAGGAAAATGCGTCTTCCTTCCCATTGCGTCACACAGTAAGGACAACGCGTCATCGTTAGGAACTTTCAGGATTGCTGCTCAGACGTCATTTTAATTATATTCACATACAATTACAAATATTGCGTACATAGATCAAAGGTGAATGCAGCTCAACTGCACTGAGATACTATGATAGAAAAAGTTGCTTTTCAGGAAATGTGTCATTACAGTACCACAGACAGTAGTCTGTTTTTTGTTTCCTAAAATACTAAATTTAGTTAAGTATAATAGGAGGCACTTTTTATATTAACTGTTCGAGTTCATTTATTTCTTGTAGACAATTTGTCGTCACTAGTGAATGTATCTATCCATATATTTTCTATCCATATAAACGCAAAATAGCTGCTAAATAGATTAAAATTTGCTCTACTGAAGATTTGGAATTGTTTCTGCTGCTATAGCAAGTGTGATAACTTCCCGACTATCCTAAGCAAAATGTTTTACCTATTTACACATATATACTCAGGTATAATAAATTGAATAGATGTTAGCAATTATGTTATATATAAAGTAGTAGTCTTCACTTCAGTATCAGAAGAATTTAAGATTCTCATTCTATCCTATTTCTAAACACTTTTGATGGTAGGTTGTAAACGGGCAACCAAAACGTGTTTAATGTCTTGAATTTTCTATGAACATGGTATTACTTTCATCCGAATTAATATCACTGTTTCACTCATACCCGGTGTGTATCTGTAAGCATGTATTTACACATGCTTACGGATAGAAAGCGCGAAAAGTTTCAACAAGTTTCAATTTCATTAATGTCTATGAATCATTTTTTTTATCACCACTAAAGCTATCCATGCATTCTATATATAATAATAAAAATATTAATTCATATCTACTTACCGCTATCATACGTTATGGCATTTGATTTTGAATTCTGAAAGTCATATTAAAATGTAGGACCTACCTACTGCCTAGGTGCAGGTAATGACCTAGTTGAACGTGTAGAAGGTCATCATTAAGAATACGAGTAGCTCAGCGCGTGCGGAGATAGAGTTACCAGTAGCATTACTTTAAAATAATGTAGGTAATATTAAAACATATAAGTTTTACTGTGTAGAAGCGCAGAAATATATTTTAATGCTAAATATAATTTTAACCGAAATATCAAACCAAATTTTAAAAATATGTAGTTTGTAGATAGAAGCTCTACTCGTATTTTTTTTAATAATAAAGATAGATAATTTATCCACTCAAATATTGAAGGAAAATCAAAAAATACGTGAGACGATGGTAAATGGTGGTTCGAGAAACGCGACATGCTCTCTACGGAACTAAACAATGAATGCAGTTCAGATATGTGGAAAATGTAAGCGTGGAAAACTGAGCGGAGCGGGTGGGTGCGCGGGTCGCGGTGTGCTCTACGTCACAAGAAAGTCGAGGTCTCTATATAAGCGGGCGTCGTCCCTCCCATTGATATCACTCGCAAGCCAGCACTCGTTCGCATTTGCTCGTTTGCCAGTTACTCCGCGCTCTATACACTTGTGTTCGCTCCGTGTTCACACGCACTCGTACAACATGACTGTCACTAGCAAGATGAACAGTGTATCTCGTCAATCTATGCTCAGCCGTCTCGGGCCTGGTGGATTACTTTACGCAGCAAACAAAATTTTAGCGGTACGTCATCAAAATGTGATAGTGTGAAAATTTAGTGAAAGTGAAACTCTCTACAGCATTTTTTGTGTTCGAAATGGTGTTTCAATGTGGTTTTTTATTGTCCTCAGGTTGCTGTGCCTTCTAAAGAGGAAGACCGCTGGCATGCCAAAGATGGAACTCTATTCAAGCGTTGGCGTCGCACTACACCGCCGGCAGTGGAGACCGTTCCCACGCCAACTCCTACGGCAACGCCTGCACAGCCTTCAGAACTATTGAAGTTCTTAGCCATTGTAAGTATATCAAATACTATTTTATCAGTTTAATTTAATTAAGTCGAAAAACAAGTTTAGCGTTAAGAGTTTTTGTTACATTAGATTCGAAGCAATTCGAATCATTCGGAATAAAACTTGAACAAAAGTAAATATTTTTATTATTTACGTTACTATAATGAAAATTTTCTTGTTGTTACAGAATGCTTTGGAACTTTCGGCTCCTGCGTCAGATGCGTTACTGAAATCTCGTTCATCAGAATGGTTCCAGTTAGCGGGTCATCCTGGTTCATTAGCACCTGCTGGACCTGGTACTGTTTGGAAACGTCGCGCCGCCGGTGACCATCCTGCCCACAACCCTGAACGAGATGCTTACGAAGCACTCGCAGCCTGTCCTCACATGCGAGGTGTTATCCCTCGCTACTATCGTGAATTGGAATACGATGGGGAACGTTTTATTGAACTTCAAGACCTTCTACACGGTTTTCGTAATCCCCATGTAATGGACATTAAAATGGGTACTCGGACATTCCTTGAAGATGAGGTCAGCAATGCTCATGCCCGTGCTGATCTGTATGAGAAGATGGTTCGCCTCGACCCTAATGCACCCACCGAAGCTGAACATGCTGTTCGAGCTATCACTAAACTCCGCTACATGCAGTTCCGTGAACAACGTTCGTCGTCAGCTGAGCAAGGTTTCCGTATCGAAGCCGTCAAACTACCCGGCGAACCGGCCTTGACTGATTTACAAAAAGTTCGTGAACCTAAACAATTGGCTGCCACAGTAGCGCGATTCCTCGGAAACGACGAACGCGCTCGAAGAGAGATCGCCACTCGTCTTCGAGAAATCAGAGATCAATTCGAACGTTCAGATTTCTTCAGAACTCATGAAATAGTCGGCAGCAGCATTTTTATTATTTATGACGATGAGCGCGTTGGTGCTTGGCTCATTGACTTCGCAAAAACTAGAAAGATCCCCGAGGGCACTCAAGTCAACCATCGTGCACCCTGGGAACAAGGAAATCATGAAGAGGGATTCTTGTATGGTTTAGATAGACTGATACAAACTATAGAAACGGCGAAACTATCGTCCAAATGTGATGAAACTGTAGAAGAACCAGATGTATCACGTTGAACAGTGAAGGCGAGAGGACCCTGGACTCGCCCCACGGTCGTTGTCACCGTCCACTGGCTATCGTGCCCTGTACTTGTACCGTTCCTGGCCCGAGATAAGGCTTGGAGTTGTACCTTTTGTAAATGAGCATAATAATGAGAATAGCGATAGAACGCCCAATGTTTGATCTAGTCGTTAATTTTTATATTATTATAATGAATAAATTGTATCTTGATTTTTATTTCTTCGTTTTATTGTTTACCAATGAATTATTACAACCTGTTTACCTAATACCTTCAATATGGAGCAACCATCACTAAGTAGGTAATTCTATATACCTAGTCGAAACATCAGCCAGGATAAATTAGAACTAACTAATATAAAGTAATTTAGATTGCATTCCAACACGCTGATTTTAAGTCGATAGGCAGGTTTACTAGATTCTTTCCAACCGTGTTTCTTTTAAAACCAAAAGTAAAAGAGCAAATTAAAACATTTGGTAGGTAATGTGGTATTTACCAAAAGCTCCTATTACTGAAATTAGCTACTATACATAATCTATTTGATTATTATCAAAGATATTCAACATCGTGTACCTATATACTTTAATCTCTTTGAATACTGTAGATTTTTTTTGTTGAATTCTTTTTTCAAATCCAAAGTAGTTATAATACAAAATAAACATATGGTAACCTTATATAAGGTTCACCCACGTTGTATTCTTGACTTACAAAAAATTACACCTTTTATTATTATTATATTAAGTTGAAGAGTTATTTGTATTGGTTCATAATCAGGATGATAAATCTAGGTGTCACCTGTTTACGATTAATTTTATGTGACCAAACCCGAGCTAGAGCAATTATTACCATTTACAAGCCGAAGTCCTATACATGCATATTGTCCTTACTGTTGTAATAAAAACAAACGCAGTTTTGACTTAACAAACTGTCATCCTACTGTCTATATTCTGCAATAATGTTATAGCTTTTCTACTTACAGTATGAACTAGTAGCGCCATCTATCTAAAGTTGCAATAACATCGGAACAAACTCATACTAACGAGTAACGACACTCTGACATTCGGTGTTCATTATGTGATTTCCTCAAGCAAATATTTTATTTTTATATTAATTAGATATACAATTTACGAAATAAAAGCCAAATTTTTACACAATATTTATTAATAAGGCGCAGTGAACAATATTCAATAATACAAAGTAGAGTCATTGTGTCAAGCAACATTATTTGGAAGTCAATTTATTTTATAATATATTAGTATACGTACTATAAGTAATAAATTGGATAAAACATATTAATTACTGTATGGAAAAACATGTCAATTTGTAATAATTATTTATAATTATAGATAACAATAACATAATTTGACAAAATCCACATTTCCAAAACATTTGGATTTAAGTTTAAATTAGAAAATCATGAGAATAACGATAGATCGCCCAATGCAGGATCTAGTCGTTATTTTTTAATTTAATTGCAAACAGATATTAAATTGTGTGTCAAATCAACCAAATAAGCTACATTTACAAATTAATAATATTGTATCATTTACATATTGAGATTTCTGGTGGGTGGTTGACTAATAATAAATTTATATGCAGGTAAAACTTATCTAAAACTAACAATTATCTAAAAACTATGAATAACATAATCTATCATTAACAATAATCAAATAATAAAAAAGAACTATCATCAAACCAATAAAATTATTCAAAATACATTTGTTAAAACCTACAAGTGTAACTTGTTAGGAACAAATGTAAAGAGGAAGTAGCTTACAGTTTTACAATTTATACAAGAACTATGTTTCAACCATACACAAATTCTTTTTGGCCTTTACCACTCTGCAGTTATTGACCTTAGTAGCGAACCTCAAAGAATTGAGAGTTTCACTAAAGCATTCATCGAATTGATTGATATTGACCAACATAAGGGTTTTAGAGTTTCCACCAAGACTGGGCATCAACAGATGAGTCAGTTTTGAATTTCTGTATGGAATATGCATCTGGTTTGTCTGAAGGGAAAGAATAACTTTAGACAGTTCTGATAAGGATCTGTTAATGTGTTTTGTCTCATCCATTCTCTGAGTTGTCTTTCCACTTTCAGATCCAGCCAGGTCAACTAGATTTAAATTACTGGTGTATTTCTCCTTTCGCTTCTCATTTATGGCAGAAATTTTAATTTGAGCCACTGAATGTGACCTGGAACTACGCTCATTGTTCAGTGTTGCTGCAGTTTGTCTGTTTCTTTGGGCAAATATCATCAGCCTGATGAATTCATGCGAACTCTTCACTTCTTCTTCCTTTAAATTTGACACATATACATCTGCACCTTTAGAATTCACCATTTTTATATCATGACTTTCTTGGTCTTTGCTTGAATTCAGTAAATCGTATATCACTTCATTGTAAATCTCTAAGAATGAGGCTTTTATTGTGAGTTCCCAGCCCATTCTTTTCAAATCTTCCATGCAAGTAAATATCATATTGAAAGCTCTTGGTATGATTCCATACTGTTCAGTTCCACATCCTCCTTCCATTGTATAAGTTTTACCAGATCCAGTTTGTCCGTAGGCAAATATACATACATTGTAGCCATCTAAAGCTGATTGAACCATTGATGAAACTTCGGCAAATACATCTTCCTGAGATGTGTGAGGAGTGAATATGCCATCAAAAGTAAATAACTGTGGTTTAGTTTTTCTTGCTGAATTGAGTAACTCCACTTTCTCAACTTCTATGGAACAAGCATCAACAACATTAAGGTTGAAAAGTGGTTTGTTTGTTTCAATTTCAAGAGGTGGTCTAATTCTGCAGTATACACGTATGTTGCCCTTCAGATCTTGGATGGCATTCCGAAGATCTCTTTGCTCTTTGTACATTGATGCTAAAATGTTCTGAAGAGCTTCAGAGTCAGTTTTATATTTGGTAATATTTTCCTGAGCCTCTTTGAAGTCAAGTTTAAGTTTGTCATATTCAATTGAAATCTTTTTGAGTTGGTCCGTTAGCACTCTTAAGGCTTCTGCTTCTTCTTTCAAACTATTGTGGCGTCTTGTCAATATCTCGAAGTCTGACTGAACTTGATCTAGTTCAGATGATTTTTGTCTTAGGCTTGATGTCACTTCTTCTAAGAGCTTTGTCTTACGATGAAGATCTTCATTCTCTAACGTTTTAATTTCATAATCAATTTTGATTTTGTCAAATTCTGCAACCTTGGTTCTCAAATCATTGAGAGCATTGAGTAACTTCTCTTTAAGAATATCTCTTTCATTGCTGCAACTCTGGACCGATTCTTTCATTTTTTCATACTCATCTGACACTTCTAAGTGTTTGTCTTTTAAGTCAGTAAATTCACTTTTCATAGCTTTATGTTTTTCAAGTAAGTCATTGAATCTTGCTTTGTAGTCATAAGGGGGAATTTTAGGAGCCACAGTTGATCTTTTTTCAACTTTTGGCATTTTGTTAGGAGGTACTGTAGAAGTTGATGGTACAGTAGCCGATCGTTTAATCCGTGGAGCCGGTCCATTAGCAACAGTTGGACCATTTCGTAAAGGTCGAGTATGATTTGTAATCAAACTTTTTTTATCAGCATCACTTAGTGAGTTGACAATGGTCCTTGAAATAGGCCTGTTGATTTGACCAAATCTATTTTCTTTAGAAGCCATTGTCGGTAACTTTGGTATCTTGGACATCTAAAACGAATTAATGAAAATATATTACAAATTAATGATAAAGCTGTTCAGATTTATTTTATGTTAAAATTAAAGATGAAAAATCTTAAAATAATGTGATGTTTTTGTAGTTACATGGTTCAACATAGTACAATTTTTAATAATTTCAATTGATTGATAAAAACAGGTTACAAACTCTTTTGTGGGAAAAAATAGATATTATTACAAAAATAAACTACGTTCACTACTTCTGAAGAGCAAATTGTCAATACGGCATTACTTTCTCTGGGATTTCATTTAAAATTAAACTGAAATGCTTTTAGAACCATTTTACGCTGTTAAAACCACTAACATTAAGAAACATCATTTTAAGTCGAAAATTTGTAACTGAAGAGTAAGTAATTTAAAAACAAGGACAGTATTAGTAAATACACACAAAAAGAGGTAATTTTTAGCAAAACCATACTAACTTTATTCAAAGATTACACACTTTCGCACATACAGATTCAAAGTTTGTTTGCAACCGATTTTGAAATATTTAGTAAACGGCAGTTCTATTCAAAATTCAAAAATGACGCTTTTTACTTGTTGCCAGCACAAAAATGTCTTATTTTTGAACACGAATTGAAGGAAAAAGATAGGTGATATGACACTAAACTAAATCAAGATGTCTTATTTTAGACTAAAGTTTTTTATAAGATCTTAAACTTTAAACAATACGTAATGAATTTGATTTGATTTTTACATTTACGATTCTATATTGTAAAAATCAATGTCATTTTTCATTGTAATGTTATGACTCAACATTGCCTTTACCGATTTGGTTTGTTTGGAAATGTTTTATTTTGAATTATTAGTGGAAGTCCAGGGAAGGTTTGTTCGTAGATAAAAATTCAAGTAATTGCCAGGAAAAAAGAAAAAACGGGTTCATATAGACGACGTCGCGGGCAGCAGCTACATAGTTTCAAATAAGAGATTTTGTGATCAGTTTATGACATGTGGCGACCGCGCGAGATCCTAAATCGCGGTGTTGACATTTACAACGTTCGGCGCATTTATACAACATCTGAAATCTACTATAATGGGCTTCGACCTGACCGGGAATACACTATCTCGCCCGGTCGGATATCTCCTTTTGGCTATAATATCACAAATCCCACAGACATACGGAGAAATCAGTTCTAAATCTTCTGAAATGTTAAAATAAGTATTCTAAATCTAAAAGTTGTTGGTACTCAACGAACAACGTACTTGGAAGAGCATACAATTCTACCGGAACGACAGTCTGGCCAGGGGGGTGCCACTGGTTTAGTTAGGAAACGAACTTTAAGATGTCGCTACGGTTGTATCGAAACTTTATGATTTTACGTGAGATGGCGCTATTTGGAAATTCTTTTCCACGCTTTTTCCATTTCATTGTTTTCTCGCGAGATGGCGCTAATTTAAAAAAAACGTTTTGTCCTAGTATTTTATGATCTGACAGTTATTGACAAATGGGGACTATTTTTCAGCTATAACCTAAGCTTAAAATAAAATAAATGTATAATATGTTTTTTATGTTAGAATTTTTTTTTTAGTAACTTTGTAATGTAGATTTGTGCTATCTTTTTTTTTTTCGTCACAGACTATACATATATGTATATATGAGACCGGATGTCAAATGAACGTCAGTGTGAATATTACGTATTTTTTTCGCGTTGTTTTAAATAATTATTTTTCCATGTTATTTGTAAATATTTCCTTATTAGTTCTTGTTTAACATAATTATAGTTAGTGTAGTTTGTGTGTTGGTGTTGGTTAGTAGGTTATTTTCTTTATATTTCATTATTTTTCATTAGGTATAATTTTTATTAATTTCCCTTATTTACGTAAGATGAACCCAGAGAAAAATAAACCTCCCGACCCAGGGATACCAGACGACGTATCTAAATCTCTGGAAAATGAATATATTAACTCTCAGAGTTCAGCTCAAACTTATCTTCTCCAGTACCTGATGTTGAGATCATGTCAACTGACGGTTTGACAACAATCCCAAGAAAAAGATGTCTAACCTCGAATGATCAGTATATTAGTCGCAAAATTACTAGAACAGACACTACAAAAGCCTTGAATTTGGAACAGCCTAAAGCTCAGTCTTACAATCGCAAATATTTATCATCAGATCTAGGTCCTTTCGCAGTCCACATTTCTAAAATAGATAATGCCTCGGCATCGGGCGTGACTATTCACCCTGTAAAATTTGGCCAATTTATCTTCAAACGTTTGTCCGCTCGGAGCTGTACCGGTGCCGGGGCTACTGCTGGCTGCTAGGAGCTGCTCACTTCGCACGCCGCCGACCCAGAGCCACCGACCACGACCATGTTTCCGCCATACCTCAAGACGGACCTGCTCGAGGTACTATGACCCATTACTGTATATGCTTCTCTTTGTAAAGTGAACGGCTCGAATAAATTAGGTTTGCATAGAGGAGTAATACAAACATTGTTGGCATTAAATTGGCGTTTTTATTTTTATTAAAAAATATATTATAACAAAGTCGCAAATAAACAAAGTCTTTTTATTATTAAGGTACGATGATATAGACCCGTATATTTCGGCGCGCTTATAAAAACGTTTCACGTCAAAAATAACGCGACGACATGCTCGCTCGACACGCGAGTGCTGTTTAAACCCTTTCGTGACGCAGACGAAGTTGCGCGGGTTATCTAGTTTTTATAATAGTTTCAATAGTATCTAAATGATGTATTTGTTCTCCTACCAAACAACGACGAGATATATTGTAAAACATTTTTATCGAATTGAGTAACTTGTAATAAAAATGTTATTTTATAGAATAAAATAAACACAAAAAATCTATTGAATTATTGTGTTTATTTTATTCTATAAAATAACAATAATCCGTATCAATATATTGAAATCCGAAATATTCTTGAATACGCAATACGTTTAATATTATTTTATAACATTAATTGTTTTGATGGATCTAAATTTACAATCATGTCATATGTTAGATATTCTAATATCCTACTAACAATAATATTATAATTGCGAAAGTAACTGTCTGTTACACTTTCCCGTTTAAACCTCTGATCTGATTTTGATGAAATTTGGCACAGACAGTCTTTAGGTTCTAAGAAATAACATAGTCTACCTATTAATTAAAAGTGACCCACTAGTTTTACTATGAAGAGTTACTGCTGCCATTTAATTTCTTATTAAATTAATGCTGTCACACTACTAATACTATTATTTTTCTTCGCAGGACTAGAAAGTCATCAGTGTCAACAAAAATGAAGGAGGACTTTATCCTGAATGTCAAGACATCAATACTGTTATAGAATTGTTTCAAAGAACTAAACATTGGAATAAAGTTTAGAAGAATTTTTATCAATAAATGCTATAAATAACCAACTTGTACCATAGCATTTATACTTTTATGACTGAATGTTGTCAAGTCAAAACAGTTTTTAAAGCATTCTTATAAACCTGCTAAAAACATTCAACCAATGTTGTGTTCTTCGAAATAGTATATTTTAGAATATATAGTATAAATTTGACTAGGCTATTAGACAACTACACAAGTAGAACGAAAATACCATAATATTGAATATTTAAAGTTTTTGGAATTTGTTTTTATGTAAAGCTAAGTAACTTACTAATTTTCATGCATTTTGAACGGGTTAATACCACAATATTTAATTAATTGAGTTGTCTCGATATTTCAACGTTGTTGCAGAGCCATTCAAAATGCATGAAACTATTATAGAAAACCACGAGTGTCTAAATAAGTTTATAACTTACTAATTGTCAAATATCCGTGAGAATAACACAACTGATACTATAATAACACAACCATTGTTTAATAATTATTTATAAAAAGCTATTTTTTGTAAACCTGTTGAGTTTTTACAAATTTAGAAGGAAACTACATGTGAAATTATTTTGTCTACAATTTTATAAATCAGTGATTTTTTTTATAAATAAGTTTAGTTATAGAATTACTATAACATCAAAAGGAACTAAATCATCTAAAGGTTTTATGTTATTATTATATAAAATTTTACATTTAAAGAATAAAAAATATATGAAAATTATATTCAGCTCCAAATTATTCCTGAATACGCAATTTTTGTTATGTTTGTACATATTTGTATAAGATATTGTTTTGATTGATTTAAACTTAGTTTTAAATTCCTAAACGATGCATCACATTGCAAGTACTTTCATATTTTTCAAAATGATGGTTGATTATACTATATTTTCACAAAAAATGCTTTTGAAAAAATATTATATTAATGAATCATTTTCTTTGAATGTTATTCCTTTGTTGTTGCTCTTTTTGTACATTTTCTTCTTGGTATTATAATGTTATTGATAAAAATAATATAAATTTGAAATGGAATGTGAAAACAACAGCTTTTTATTTTAAAAACTGTTCTATTTCAAAAAAAAATGTTTTGTTAAAAAGCTGAGCAAGTTCACAGATTTCGAATTATAATCAGTTTGTTGTTTTAAATTACGAGTGGATGCATCAGCTATTGTAATGAAACATTTTTTTTTTCAAATAGAAAAACTGGATTCCCCTAGTAAACAAAAAATACATTTAAATCTAGCGCGCAGCGCATGCACTCAAGCATGTGGCTCCACCTCTTACTGCAATTCGTAAACTTAAGCTCATATCTATCTCCAGTCTCATATCTATCTCGTATATATATGTATGGTCTGTGAGTCTGGCTTTAGGAAGTGTCATAGCACAGCAACAGCTCTCACATACAATGTATATAGTATGGTCTGTGGCAACAGGCATCTTAAATGTCACTGACGGTATTCTGGAGGCACAACTGTGTTTACTAGTTTTAAGTTTAAATTGTACTGAGTTTTCATTAAACATATTTCTTTTTTTAAAATCTAAATGAAATAAAAACAATTATCTTGTGATAGAAATTTATATAGTTAAACGTAATTCAGCTTGTTGGTTTAAGCACTGCAATTTTTAGAAAGACTAATGGATTATACTCTATGGGAATTTAAAAAAGATATTTTTATTTCTGGCAAGTTTTTCATTATTGTTCTACAACGTGGAAATGAAATATTTTCATTGGTTAGCACAGACGATAAGTACATTGCAGTGATTGGTGGAAAATAACTTTTTAACTAATCAGAAACGAAGAACAGGAATCATAGAAAAGACTTGCCAAATGTCAATTGACATTGCTGAACAGGGAAAACAAAGCGAAATCACATCGCATTGAATTACCATTTTTTCTCGTTTCGGTAAAGCACAAGGTGCGAAAATAGTGATGGTATTGTATTAATTTTACTGTTTTGTGCTCGTGATTCGTGTAAAATATATTTGAGTGGATTGAAATATATGAAAAATATCAGCAAGTGTTTGTTCTGTGAACAAGAAATTAAAGTAAAATAAACTGCATTGTTAACCTGTTTACCACTATTGACGGACATACTGCAAGTTTGGAAGTGGCGGTAAATTTAAATAATCTTGGATTTAAATTTATTGTATCATGTAGTCTTACTGACTACTTTTATTTGTATAGATTTAAATGTTCTGATTTGTAATGGGTAGTCCTGAAGAAAATGCAACAGCCTGCGAGGCTGTTAGTGAAAATAAGGCGGAAGAATCTAAAGAGCAGCCGGGATTAACTGCGGCTGATGTCACAGAACCTACTGCGAGTTTGAACTTGTCTACCGACCAAACTTTGAGTGATGTTAACGTTTCAAAAGATCAAGACACTTCTGCTACTAGTGGTTCGAAGAAATCGAAAAAGAAGTCACGACAAAGTAAAAAAGGTCATACACCTTCCAAAGATAATGTCGACAGAAACGTGGTTAGACGAGTGCATTATACTGGTACGAAGTTTAAACAAGGCCGCAAGAGAGCGCAGAGCTTTCCATCAATATCCAAATTCTTCCTGCCTCACAAAAGGCCACGCAAAGAAACCTTCATTCCACCAACTAAGTTTCTTCTAGGGGGAAATATATCAGATCCCCTAAATCTGAACAGCTTACAAGATGAAGATGTCAACAGAGCCATGAATGCAGTAACTCCTGAATCATCGCCTTTGCCAACACCTCCCAGACATAAAGCAAAAATTGATGTCATTATTCCACCAAATATTAGGGATCCACTTAATCTAATGGAGCCCCTAGATAATGAGGAATATGAGAAACGATTAGAGATGCAACAGCGCAAGCCAAAGAAGAAATCAAAGTTAAGGAGACGCACTACGGATAACAGTTCTCCTGCAAAAGTGGTTTCAGATGAAGAAAATGTGGAAAGTATAAAAGTACCACAAGCACCTGAACCCTCAACTTCACAAAGCATTCGTAAAAGATCTTGCAGTGAGAGTGAAAATGCATCTCAGAAGGGGAAAGATAGCAAGAAGTTACGTCGGATGGATTCGTTGGATAAGATAGTAAGTCCAGTGGTCCCACAGCCTGGAGCTTGGAAGCGAGCACGTGCACAGACACGAACTGCACCACCTGAACGTCCTGCATCTCCTCATCGCACAAAACTCAAGAGTAATTCTGAGGAAGATCAGCAGCTGCCTGTTTTTCATCCGAAAAATTCAAGATATCAATTTGGGAATTATGATAGGTATGTTACAATTTATACATATGAGTGATCATAGTGCTATGGAAAGATAATTTAAAGTCACTTTAAGTAGAATAAAATTAACATAGGAGGAAAGGAACCTTGGTATTGTACAATAAACAAAAAGTAAAAACTGATGTCCTAACATATTAAAACTAAATAATTATAATCATCAGTGGAGGCTATATTAATAACTAAATTTATTTCTACCTTGAGGGTAGTTGATGGTGGTTTAATTGAAGTAAAATAAAAGGGATGAAAAGGTCACAAAGCATATTAGATTTAATTTAATAAGCTATTGTTTTTGCTAATTTATGTTCAAAGCATCTTAAATCATAATCATAATAATATTATAAAGGCGAAAGTTTGTATGTATGGATGTATGTTTGTTACTCTTTCACGTAAAAACTACTGAATGGATTTGAATGAAACTTTACCACAATATAGCTTATACATCAGAATAACACATAGGCTACAATTTTTGAACCCCTTTGTAACGCAGACGAAGTTGCGCGGGTCACCTAGTTTGTCATAAATGATAATATTTGAAATCTCATCTAATTTACACTCTTGATCACAGAAAACATAACTGTAATTAACTATATTCAATGATATTCTTATAACTGTCTCCTGAGATAGGCCTAGTCTAGTGCAAGGACCACTGCTATTCTAATTTTTTGTACAGTGCATTTTGTTTGAAAACAATTTTTTTATTCATCAAACTCTTTATTATTTACGTGTTAGTCTTGTGAGTTATATTTGTTTCATTTGTAATTTGGTAGGTAGCTAATGAAAAGAAATTAAATTAAAATTATGAAAAAAAAAATTTAAAGCTAAGAAACATAATTGTAAATGTTTTTTATAGGTATTATGGATACCGAAATTTGAATGCGATGATGGATATTCGCCTTCAAGTGTTTGAGATGCACAGACACTTGTTCCAAAACAAAGATGTTTTGGACATTGGGTGCAATGTGGGCCACATATCTATTGCAGTAGCACGAACATTAGGTGCTCGATCCGTTGTTGGAATAGATATAGATTCTATTTTAATTGGTGAGTAGATGTAGCTCGTAAAATTTTTGATATAAGTTTAAGAATTTTATTGGTCTTATATTTTTTTTCAGATTGCTTTAAATACAATCGTTTTACCAGATCAATTTCGCACTGTTCTAGCGTATGTCTCTTCTCTCTCCCATATTAAAGAAATTACCGATTTCTTTATTTCAATAATTTTAAAAACGATGTTATTAGTATTTTGTGACATACCCATCTTCAAACGTTAGACTGTCGGCAGCGGTCTTGTGTGTCTCTAATATGACATAACTCTATTAACAATAATGACCGAAATAACATGAGGATGGCTTTCGCCTCGTCAGTACAAACAATTTTCATTTCAATATTTTGAATATTCTTGCGTACATTGTACATACACGGACATTTAATTTATCTAAAAATAAAATAAAATACCGAAATCTGTTCTACTGCATTTGAAATTAATTTTCTTTCACTCTTTCGCCATTTATTGATGTGATGCTGGGTCAGTCTATCATCTATTGAACAGCGAGTCTGCCCATTTGTTTAATAGAAACACGATTAAATTGTGTCAGCGTGAAATCGTGGGAGAGCGTATCATTCTACTACAAATTTGCACTTGCTTTATTGTTTTGATGACAAAATGAAACACTTTAGGAGCAGCTATTTTTGTAGGGATTTTTATACTAGGATTTAGATAAGAAAATGAGACCACCTTTAAAAAATCGAAAGCGTTGACTGATGCGCTTTTAAAAAATAAAATGAAAAATGTGTAGGGTGAGTTTTGAATAATGGTGCTTTTTGAAGGTCATATACGACCAGTAGTTATAACCATAGAATATGGTATAATACCCTACAAAATGACATTACAATATTTAAAAAAAATCCATGTTCTATTTGCTGGAGAGCTGATGGCTGTGGCAGGGGTGTAGGGAGCGCGAGTTCTCTCGAGGTGGTTAATCAATGCTATGTCATCCGTACTTAAAAATTTCGTGCGATAATTTGATCGAATTTTAAGTATCTATGTTTTGTTTAAATTTCATATTAGAATACATATCAGCACCTTTCTTTATGTACCACCATTAAAACATCTCGTGTAGGTAAGATTTATAGGTATCATTAATTCTAATCAAGATTTGTCTAAGATTTTTGTTCTAAACGTCACCGTGAAATTAAAATGACCAAGCAACGCAGCTTAAAAAAACTTGAAACTAAAATTTTCAGCAATTATCCTCACATACCTTACTGAATAAATAATGCTAAAGAAGTAAAATGTGCTCTATCAAAACTATCTACGGTGTGTTTTTCTCAAACAACGTGTTATCTTCAAGTTGGCCTGACATTAAAATAAATATGGCAACGCTATTAATGGCTTTACCACAACTGCCTATGTAAACAATATGGAATATAGGACGTAGTTCTTAATGCAGTTTTTTTGCTTTTTAATTATATTTCTTTTAAAATGCACTCCGACTTTTTTGACCTACCTAACTATAATAAATAAATACCTAGGCTCTTCTTTTTATTTTTTGCATTAGCACGATTTCTACACATCTAATGTTGATCATTGACCTTTAAATATCTTTTTCCACAACGTTAAGCAAATGCTTTGTTGGGCGATCATGACATCTCCCTGCGTAATATTTAATAGAAAAGTATAGATATAATATTAATATATAGATATTTCAGATATATCTATGAATAATGTATGATTACTGATGCATAGAGACAAATTATTATAAATCATAGTCAGAAATTAAGATTAATTTGTAAGAGATGTGATGAAATACCTTTACTGTCGGAGATAGTTCCAAATCCGCAAAAGAGTAATTCGTATTTTTAGCAGCTTTTCTGTTAAATCAGAAACAATAGTAAGTCGATCATTAACTTTGAAAAGTAGGTCATACTTTTAATCGTGTTGTGTTTAAACATAGTTTGATTTTATGACAAAACTTATAAACAAACTAGGTCATTGATAGTTTATAAATAAGAACACACTGTTTTTTTTATCAGTTGGAGGAAATCACCGGTTATGTGGGAGTTGAACCGAACTAAAACCTCCAACCGCTCACATTCAGCGGCCGAGCCCCGGCTGAGGACAAAACCCAGGACGGGGTTTTGAGGAACGGCGCGACGCGTTACGCGCTCTGCACTCTTTCCCTTCGCGCCGCCCTCAAGAACACACTGTAGGCTCTAAAATGTGTATTAACACCAAAAATGACGATATTGGAATCTGGCTGAAATATATTTCTCAGTGACTGTAACTACGACACCTATTTGGAAATAGTGACAAAAGTTATGAAGTTTAAAAAAGAGATAGCGAAAATGCGTTGGAAAATAAATTCGTTTTCATTCCCTTGAAGTATTGTTTTCTTGAGTCAAAAGATTCATAATATATTATTTATTTCTTTCAGGTCAAGCGCGGAAAAATCTACTTTCCTTCGTTCCAATACCTCTGGAGCCTCCAAAATTAGAAGTAGAGAAATCAAAAGTCGAGGTTGAGGAAAAGAAGTCAGAATGTAGTAAATGCGAAGATGAAAAGTGCGAAGATTGTTGTGATCAAAAAGATAAAGGCGAAGATACTAAGAAAGCACTCACTGGAAGGAAATTAAAAAAGCCAAGGAAGAACAGAAAGTCATTCTATAAACACGAACATGGACAGTGCTTTTTCCCGATGTCTATGTCCATGATGTTCGGGCCTATAAATGATTTGTTACCCGATACTTTCACATTCCCGCGCAATGTTACTTTTAAACATGTAAGCATTTTTAAAAGCTATTTAACATTTCTTCTGACTTAACTTCATTTGCCTATTTGCAATTTTCTGGCATTAGGTACTGTTGTTCCTAAGCAAAAGTACCCATCACTATACTACATTGGAAATTGCTATATTTGAAATGCATGTCCCAAAGTTTATAGTTTTTTTTAGATTCTTTATTTGTTTACACATTTTTACTTTACAAGTAAATTTAATTTTAAATTAAAGTTGATATCTCTAGAACTGTTATTTACTATGTGCATTTATTTTTCAGGGAAATTACGTTCCTCGTGAAGACGTAGCAGTTAGTTCCGGCGAGAGTCCTCAGTATGATTTGATCCTTTGTCTTTCGACCACGAAATGGATCCATTTAAACTGGGGCGACGCCGGCATGAAGCGTGCCTTTCGACGGATGTTCGCTGATCTACGCCCCGGCGGGAAACTGGTGCTCGAAGCGCAAAATTGGGCTAGCTATAAGAAAAAGAAGCGTTTGACGGTAAATATTATATTTCCATTCTAAAGTTTTAAACGAAATGTGATACATTCATTATTTGAAAAAGACGTTTGATTTGTTTTAGTGTACACAATATGTTTCCCATTATATAGAAATCCAAAATTTGGTTATGATAGTTGTTACAAAAAAAGAGCAATTACTAATACTTTATGTACTGCCATCTAGGGATGATGTTGACAAGATTACTAAAAGTATATTTCATTCTGTTACAGCCAACAATTTACGAAAACTTCAATTCTATCGAGCTGTTGCCATGCAAGTTTCGGGACTATTTGCTGTCACCAGAAGTAGGGTTCAGCAATTGCTGCATACTAGGTGTGCCGCAACACGCCAGCAAAGGGTTCCGGCGTCCCATCCAGCTGTATGTGAAGGGAGACTTCACGCCGAGCAAGGCGCGCTGGTCGGACGCGCACGTGCCGTCGTCGCACCACCGGCCCGAGGCGGAGCAGCCGCGCCGCACCGTGTACGCGCCCGTGGAGCCCGCGTACCGGCCGAGCGACGACGCGCCCTCGTGCGGTGCCGCCACGCCCTACTCGCCCAACCTGGACTGCAACGCGGACGACTCCCCGTTCTACAATCCGCGCAGCGACTCGTACGCGCCGTCGTACCAGCCGCCGCGGCCCACGGTGTACGCGACGCTGCCGTCCCCGCTGGGCAGCGCGTCGCCGGCGCCGTCCCCCGCCGCGTCCCCTGCGCCGCCCGCCGACCCCGCCCCCGACCCCCTGGCGGCGCGCGTGTTCCCCGAGCCGCGCCTGCACGATGAATGAGCGACCAGTGCCGGTCGAATCTCGCGGACCCACTAATGAGAATGTGCTCGAAATTATTTGTTAAAGTTGTTGTTTTAGTTTTGTAATATATTGTCGCCGTTTTGGGAGCGTATTTCGATGATATCGCTCGTGCGCCCCTCTAAAGCCAGCGCGTCAGCTAAGGATCTGATCCGCGCTATTCTTGTAGTTTCAATGTTCACGTTTTTATGATACGGTGGATTTGTTTTGTATTTACTCTCGTATTCATTATAAAATAGTATTATTGTTATAGTACCGGTGCGATAGATGGGGGCGCCCGAGTGTAGCGCGTTGTCTCATTTCTGGGTTCCGTATTGTCCTACCGCCTTTAAAGTTTTTTTGTGTAAATATCGATTTAGAAATTGTAAGATTATGTTTCGATAGGCTGAAAGTATTTTATAATATTATACCCACGCATTACTGTCTTGAAGAGTTTTATTTCTGATACAGATGGATGAACTTTGTTTCCAAATGCAGCAAACTTGTAGGATTTGGTTTGGCATCTTGGTGCGGAATTGTTGGAGATGATTCTAACATCTTTTTATCATCCTACCACTATTGCCCATTGTATGGCACCTTCCGGTCATCCATGGTTCAGGATTTTTTTTGCCACATCGTCCTACTGTAGAATGAGCTCACCTAGTCGGTATTTTTCGAGTGCTATAAATTGTTCTGCTTCAAAGGAGGCTTGATGAAAATCCTTGAAGGTAGGTTGTAGATAACGGTACCGCAGTGTCCCCTGACATCTACACTAATATTATAAAGAGGAAATATTTGATACTTTCATGCATTTTCAACGGGTTCTTACCACGATGTTTAATTAATTGAGTTGTCTCGATATTTCAACGTTGTTGCAAACGTCATGATCACGAGAAGACTGAATACTACGGGTTGATTTAGGAAATCTTTGTTTGTTTGATTGTAATAAAAAGGCTTAAAATGTAATGGACCGTTTTTAAAAATTATTACTCCATTCGAGCTACATTATACAGGAGTTACATAGGTAAGATTTTATTTTGAATAAAAAAAATAGATATCCGTACCTACTAAAACTTCACTAATGTCTTGGCTTACATTAGTGTGAAAAAAATACCCAAAAACTTTAAATCGCTTTAAAGCTTTAAAACGCTGCGAAAACGATTGAACAAAATGATGTACTACGGCTTTGTAGGTCTTATTAAAATCTAACAGTGATGCCTGAACCCCTTTTTGTAAGAGACGAAGTTGCGAGGATCAGCTACGTAAAAATAAAATTTTAGAAGATATTTGAAGTTTCGGGCTTGAATTAGTCAAATGAGCCCAGCAGAGGGCGGAATAGGTGTACAAAACAGTTTCACAGATTATCATCGTAGGCTACCTACAACCCTGGCAGGCCCTGCTGTGTCCCTTGATATTACCGAGGTTAATGAGCGATGGTAGCCGCCTACGATCAAGTGCATTTATTCTTGCCCCAAACTATAGGTATTTTTATTCAAACCAATGTTGCGATTAGTATAGTAGTTATATCATGTGATCCAAGCACCAATCAAAACAGATTCAAATACGGAATTCGCGCCAACCAATTAAAGCACGGGTGCAAATTTAAGACTACCCGCGTGTGAGTATTGTGTTTTTATGACAACTCGTGGTTGCAACAAGTTTGATTAGATACATTATGCTATTTAAATATGACGCGTAAACGCTTCTAATACCAAATTTAACATTACAGTAAAAGTGCAGTGCTCAAGTTCAAAAAATTCGTTTAAATGTAACATGTTCATCGGTGTGTGGTCGGTGCCAACTGGCTGGATTCAGGTAGGTGTGGTAATTATTGTTTTGTAGGTACTATGATGACTCCAGGGCAAACAGACACTTTTTATTAAGTTACACAAAAAAAACAAAAATTTTTACACAAAGAACATCTTGTATTTTTCTAACACTAATCGGTACTGAAAAAGTTCTAATGATAAAATATTCAAATGTAAGAAACATGATGAATTACCTAAATGTAAGGATAATCATGAAATCGGAACTTAAGTTAAATGGAATTGAATCAAACGAGTAATAATTCACATTAAATCGATGACGATCAACTTCATTGTTTTAAGAATATCTAAAATATCTTGATTAAACTGAACTAAGACATCAGACGCCCGAGGAACTATTAATACACTAACGTAACTTGTTGTTGCCATATAGATTGACCAGCCAAAGGGTCACGTGATGGTTAGTGGTTACCGTCGCTGTACTTGACTTCTGCAATGGCGCATTGAAGTATCGTATAAAGTATACCTACGATCTAATATTAAGGACTCTCTTCAACTTCTTCAAGCCTCGTTTGAAGGATTTGTCCGTACCCGTACAGTTGAGACCGATGTAATTTCAAAGTCAGATGGTGTGTGGCAAAAATGAATTTCGGAAATAGCTATACTATAGTAGACGTCAACGTCAGATGGTGCGATGATAGAAAAGTGTAAAAATTAGGTAAGTATTTCAGTAGGAGGTTGTTAAAGCTTTAACATAATAAAAAACCATTTAAATATCTAAATGAAATTAAAAAAGCTAGTAAAAACAGTGTTTTTACGAAACGAACAGCAATAATAGACAGTATCGTTTAGATTCTAGAGTTGGTCGCCTGGAGTCTATAGAAACATCATCATCAGAAATAGCATCGTCATTATCTCTTTTTCTTTTATATTATTTCTTTTTCTTCCTGAATATTTTGAGTGATCGCTTACCGGCGCACGTACATTTAAATTCTCTACTAATCTAATCGTAAATAGATTTAAAATCCAAGTTGACCAGATGGAGAGATTTTTAATCAAGAAAGTGAATGGGACGATACCCCTGCATCAGGAAATCGACGCAAGGAAATTGATTAAAGGTTCAGAGGCATTTAAAATGCATTAGCACTTTAGCAATATTACCGTAAAGAGGGGAAACTCGTTAAGATTGATCGCAGTTAAGAAGAATACCTATCTACGATCGTGGCACAGAAAGCGATTTACGGCTACCAATTATAAAAAAAGGAAAATTGAATTTCCATTCTTTCAGTTTTATTTCTTACAAATATAACTAATTAAATATATTTATTTAAATACCTTTATTCGTGCTAAATTACAAGTAGAAGGTATTAAAACTTTAATTAATTTTGGGTTCCTTAGAGCCGTCCAAAGATTTAAAATTAGCTAAGTATTTACGAAACAACGGCATCCATTGAAAGTAGGTACCTAACTAGTAGGTATTTCATTGATGTGGTCTTAACACTTCACACAGTTTCACAAACTCAATTAACAAACGAAAACAAATCATAGTAAAGTACCTATTTAAAACTAAACAAAAGGGGAAGACGGATTAAGAATATCGATTATGAAAAGCTTTAAACGAATGATTTTAATATGGATTTTCGAATAATAGGGAAAAGACGGAGATTCGACGAGACAGAGCTCAAACTGACTTAATTTATCTTCTAAGATTTGACTCCCAATTAAAAGTTTTTGTCAATAATAATATTCAGAAATAGAAAGAGGGTTTGATTTTAGTAAAAAATCTACACAAAAATATATTTACATAAAAACTTTTATTACTCTTTTAGGTAGCTAATTAGTGTTTATATTTTTTAATTGGTTTCATTGCCGAAATCTATAAATACCTAAAATCTAAATATTAACTGGTAATGGTCTTATTAATCGTTGTAGGTTCTGGATCTGAAAATAGCAAGTTTTATTATTTGATACCTACTTGTAAACCTAATCACTTACGAGTAAGACTTAGATGTCTTAAATGGCCATTTAAACCTAGCAAGTTTTAAACTTTATCCTCCAGACCCAAGGTCATCACTTGGCAAAAAGTATGTAGTTGCAAAATTAGGGTTCCTTAGTCCTTAAATAGTTTCGTCATGTCCAAGTTGTCTAACTGTCCAAAGTTTTGCTCGGAATCTAGAAACATTAAAAGCTGCAAATTTGTAGGAATGTGTATGCCAATAACTGAAAGGAATTTTAAAATAAAGAACATTACAAAAAAATAAATTTGTGAATTACCTGGTAACAGTTTCCTATATCACATTATATAATTAGATATATGGCACAAACTACAAACCTTATAGGAAGTCAATATTATTTCAACAAATTTTCAACCAAGGATGTTTGCAGTTGTATGATTGTGTAAACAAACAAATGAAACAAACCTACCTAACTTCTGTTAATTAACATAAAGGGATCGCACAACGTATAGTGTGGATACATTCGGTAATCATTCGAGTGAATTAATTATTACGAATGTCAGAAGTCACAAATTGCTAAAGTTTTTTGATTAGAACTCGAGTTGTTCAATTTTGCTCTGTAGATAAAACTAGATAAGTAGTTCTTATGTTCGTATTAATGTAGGTCGAAGTTCGGGACCCTCATAAAGAAACTTGATTTCGATCACGTGCTGGAAGGTTCTCAAATATCTTGGGATACTACGGATTGTGGAATTTGCACGGCTCTGTTCCGGACCAAGTTGAGCCCCACCTTATTTATTGAGGTTTCAATAGCCGGACTTCGTGAAATAGGCCTCTCAGTTTCACTTATTAAAATGTAATGGCGAACTTTACGTGAATAAATTGTGTTTAGTCTCGCAAATCGTAATACGTTTGACTTCGTTCCGTAAATATTTACTTAGCAAGCTCCCCCACACGTGTGCAAGCAATTACGCGCCTCGACAAACGTATTTTAACGATGTGATAAATCAGATTAAAGATGTTTTTTAATCTCGTATAAATCTTAGCACAGTACCTACCTGTCATTTATGTGGTTTGAAAAAAGAACATTGCCAATTTAATACAATAATAATTTACACACAAGCCTGAAACGATATCTAAACCCACATAGGTCCATAAGCGTCCATTACAAATGATGTTAATTGTTTAGTCTATGTTCTTTTCTCATTGTAACCTCAGGATTACTTCGTAGATATTTATGGACTACGGCATACCGTTCTATTCAAATTGAAACAATAATAGGTTTAGGTAAAGAGTTCAAAATTCTACATACATATAATATATATAATAATATATATCTTTAATATATAGGTATTTTATTATAAATTAAAATTAAATCTCCCTGTTATTGAAGATTTAAAGATGATGAAATCGTGATCGTTTGAACTCAAATCTACTACAAATCTTGACTTGGATATAGTTCAGTATTCGAAAAGATAAAAGATGAAGAACCTTACTACGGTTTCGTTGCGTAACACGACAGTTGATACCTAGGCTTTACTAGTTATCCAATTAAAATTATTTTGTCTATTCGAGTTTTAAGAAGAGAAAAGCCAAAATTTTCGTAAGATTATCGAAGGAGAAGTTTCGCGAACAAAAAGTTAAGCGAACTGAGTAACAAAAATGTCGATCTTCAGACGCGTTTTTTCGAAACAAAATAACCGAGACCTTCAACTAGAGTTACGTTATTGTTCTATAGGAGTTGCCCCGAAGCGTTTCTTAAAGATTCTTTACTTTTATCTTAAAGTTGAAGGAGTTCGTGCTTGTTGAAGAGTAGGTTTTCAATAGCTTAGAAAATTATAAATATACACTACATAAAATGACTAGTCTCCTCTTATACATTTGGATAGGTATTTCACATATTCGTGTTAGCATGAGTTAGTTAGTACACACATAAGATTTCACACTTTTTAAAGACACGAAAGCTTTTTATTGTATCATTAACTATTAAATATTTTATTTAGTCACGAATAAAGTTAATGTTGATTAGTATTCAAATTAAATATAAAAATAAATTAATTATAAATTACTTAAGTGAATTCTTCTTTCTAATAAGAAAGGACAACCATTATCAATATGGAATCATTTATTACAGATAAATCTATTTGTAATGTATGTATTATGTTCGTTACTGTAGCATGTGTTTCTAATATCATAAAATATTTTATAGCATGCTTTTTACTTAAGAATAACCGTTATCGCAGAGTACTGTACCTACGATATTATAATATAATAATGTGAGTAACTTGCATTAAATCTTTATTATAAAAAATATACAATAAGATATTACTAAGATAGAAAAGATAGATAGAAAATTCTTTATTGTAACACCACATAGAAATACAATTATAGTGATTTTGTACAAATAATACAGTGTGACAATTGGACTAAGTAGATAGATATCCAATTTGAAGATTGTCCATTAATAGGAATACCTACATAACAATGAATAAGTATCGACGATATTCCCCAAAAAAAGTCCCAAGACCTTCAACGTTATTGCCTCACAACAGAATCGAAGTCTATTGTAATTTCTCTCTGGAAAATAGCTTTGATGTAATTATTACCTGACGCCCTATAAAAAGGCTCTTAATATTCTAATGAACGTTTAATTATATTATTGCTTATTACTTATCGAATATAGATATTGATCGTCGCGATGAAGTGACAAAAGTGTAGGTACTGAAGACAGAACCCAGCACGAGATTGGGCGGGTGACAGAATGCGTTGCACATGAATGTCAAATGGAAATGATATTCAGCCTTAATAGTTCTTCTTAAAGTTTCTCTAGTTGGCGTACCACATACAGCAGAGATAACTAAAGTTTATGAAAAAGCTTTAAACAATAGGTTACCTGTTGTGTTCTAAACACTCGGTTGGTAAAACACTCTGTAAACCAGTTAACTTTATTTTTCAGGTAAATAATATTAATAAGGTTTTGATAATATACCTATCAGAATTGTAAGTTACAAAAATCCATCCCTGAACACTGCTACCAATTACCGTAACATTTTTATAGGTAACTGAATATTAAATAATTGACCGTTATTTGAAGCTTACTTGACTGAGAGAGGCACTTCCTTATTTCCGGTTCCGTTTCCTGTATTTTTCCTATTGGTCCATCTATTTAGCCCCCACCAGGCAGCCCGGAGATGTTCGGAGGGGCGTAGGAGGGGCGAGTCGTAATCAGACTTGCCTCGAGCTAAGCTAATCATTGGCGTCAAAATTTCCGTACCGTAAGTACACTTGGAGTTCCAACTCCCTTGTTGGAACGGTGTAAGTCCTATTGGAATATTCCTATTCTTATAATAATTTGTAATAGTGTTTTCTTCTGTCCATCGGTAAGTGATATTTTTATTCTACTATATCGCAATAATATTTTAACGGGTTATCCGTTCGTGATATTTTGTTCAATTATTTCCTTATTACAGGAAGTTGTTAAAAATGTTGGCTATTCTCAGGTTAACTTTATTTTTATTTTTAGTGATTTTTGACGATTAACAGATTCGTCATAAGTATTTTATCTAATAATAATCAGAAAACAACAGGTAACATTTAGAAGAATTTTACCTACCCTACAGTTGAACTTACTAATTCTTACCAAAGGATTATTATACGTCTAGTTCGAAGTATAAACTGACCACCTGAGGACTTCGTTAAGCAGTGATGTGCATAGATGTTGAGAAATGTTAGTAAATTGTTCATTATGTATAATAATTCGAATTCGACTTTTGTCGGTATTTCTTATTGCTATTTCAGAAATCAAGGTTTTAGTTGAAGCAAGCCTGCATACCATTGTCAAGCCCAAAAGTATTTACGTACAGTTACAGTGTAACAAAGGTTTTGGTAACCATGTATTACATAAAATGAAGGTGGAAGAAAATGGTGTGTTTCAAAGGATTTCAGTTTTACAAACTGAACCCTCGCAGGGTTTCAGAGTTTTTAATATAGTTGGGCAAGTCATGCGTACTGTCAAGCCTCCGCAAGGCGTTAAGATGGTCTAACTATTAATACGAATCCTACGCAAGGGTTCTCGATCGGCATTATGAAGCGACTCACCGTGGTTATTGGATATGGTGAGCTTTCCGGCTATGAAGAGTCTACGCAGCGCTTTTCTCATCAGGATGGCCTCTCTATAAATACGGATGTCATGGCCTATCGAACATTATGATTAGTGATTGCCTGCGTAAGCAATCACTTACGAACGAAACCGTCGGGGTTATCGGTTATATGTTAATAAGACACTTGAAGCCTCCGCAAGGCCCGTCGATTTCGGAACATCAATGCGAGGCCGGCATAAGCTCTGCCAATGGATCGCATGCAGAACGAAACCCTCGCCGGGTTATCGTTTATAAAATGTTGGCAGGTTTCTTTCTAGCAATATCAAGCCTCCGCCGGGCTCCTCGATCTGGATTGACTGCTTTACCTTTAATGTGAGGTCGAAGAGAGGTTCTTCGATGAGTCGCACACAGAAAGAAAGCTTTGTCGACGTTATCATAGTATCAAACCTGGGCGGCTGAAGATCCCAGCTATGATCATCGAAATACGACGTTCGTAGAACATTTATGTAATCATCTTGTGCCAGGTGCGCTACTGTGCGTGCTCAATAATGGGCACACAAGGATCTACAAGGCTTTTGCTCTAGCAAGGTCTGTCCGTCATCACCATGAAAAGCCGATGCGAGATCTGCTTTATAAGTGGCAAGTATGTGATGCAAGGCTTGGCCCTCTAATCAGACTTCTATTACCCATAAAAACCTTTCATCTTTGTTAAGGTTGGTATTAATGTGGAGGATGTCGAAAGAAAAGGGTTTGAATTTGTATCGTTTATATTATTGTGAACAATCAAAAATACTAAGCATCATGTATAAATTGCTTTAATTTCTTCGTGGACAACGAAATGTACGATACGACTGCCGTCGATTTCATCTGGAAGGTAGAGTGCAGGTGAGGACTGCGTCAACTGCCAGCTTCGTTTTTGTGTCACGCCCGACTACATTCCACAAGTCTGCTGTCCTTGATAAAGGAAGGCGTCTATCATCATGCTGCACAAATGCCCGAAAGTATGCGCTGCAGATGCACAGAATTCTTGATTCTATGCTATATGTTCACCGAGATCACATAAGTGGCGGATTGCTGAGATTACACTGCTCAGGAGTATTGTTCATGAAATGTAAAAATAAGGAGACTGAAAGGATTACAAGTGACTCGGCTAGAGCCGTGGTAGACTTTTCCAATTCGCGCGTTCTGGCATCTAGTGGCTCGTGTATATGTATGCCAATGGGTAGCCTTGGTTTACAAGTCTAACTGAGGAAGTCAGAGTGCAGCATTAATTCCATGGAGTGCAGTGGGTCTGATCGCTATTCGCTGTGCGCATTATTAGTGCTGAGATAATGCACATTTAGCGTTGTAAGTCTTCAGGCTTGAAGAGGTGATGGACCACGGGCGATAATAGCCCTTCTGTGCATCCATCGCAAGACATTGAATGATAACACAGTAAGTGTCGCTGTCATTAGTCTATTTAGTCACTGAACAATCATTACACTAAAGCTAATGAGTAGTTACACTTCACTTACAATTTTAGTGTAAACATTAATACCTGAAGACACTTGTCTAAGGACATACTAAAGCTAATGGGATTATCATCCCCTTACTAAATGTGTTTCAGTGTTGGATTTCAGATGTAAATAATTCAGACACCATGTCTCCTTATGTAATAAAATCTTTCGCTTATGTACGCAACCTATTGCTCATTACTACACAACTCAAAGGTAGAAATCATTCTATCAATTTAAGTGACTACATATTTTAGCAGGTTAATTGGGTAATTTAAAGTTTGTCTTTTTATGGGCTCTAATTACAATACAATACAAAACTTTTTATTGGAATATCACAGTTATGTACCTAGTTATGTTACAAAAACTTAAATAGAAGGTATCAAAGGGCGGCCTTATTGGCGCAAAGCGATCTCTTTCAGACAACCTTGCATGCGAAGAAAGAAAGTAATAGAAGATGAGCTATTCTATTGGTGCATTTGGGCAATCTATGAATTGTACTTAACAACTTCAATAGATCACAGAATTGTGAATTTTTGTACTGGATAAATTCATAATTTGTACTGCAAGGTTGAACAGTGCTTTATAATTATTATTGCTAAATAATTATTTTATTAATGAAAAAGAGTAAAGAAGACATGATGGCTAATGCATCCACCAAATTATGATGTTTATTAATTTATCACATCAAGCATATTTTCATTAACGTTGAAAATAAATAATTTCATTTCAGTTCATTCCGCTGATAAATTTATGAGTAGTGCAAACTATCTCATAGTTTTTAGTACACCTAATGAGGGTACATGCATCTAAAACAAAACAAAAAAAAAAAAAAAAAAAACAGTGCAAGGGTAGATAATCAAATTGACTCAGTAGGTATTATTGTTCGTCTCAAATTTTTGTTGCTTACAACAGTAATATCTACTCACAAGCTGCCATAGCTGTTCAGACAAGGCATGATCCAATTTGTTATATTCTTGTGGTAGTTTGTGACAAGTTTGCCTTTATCTATATAATATTTGATGAGTATTTCATTATTCATTGCTTGAAAATGGAAACATCAAAGAATTTCCAGTATCAAGTAACAGAAACTGAAGAGTATTGCTTTGTTTCATCTTTATTCTTTACAGGAAACAGGTGTGATCTGGCCTAATAAGGATCTGGATGAAGAAGAGTTAATATCAATATGATTTGTATGAGTAATCTTGGTTCCTGTAATTGAAAAAGCGATATTGTGGAGTACAGTAAAATCTCAATTCTTAGATCTTACCCTGCAGAAGGAATTGGCTATTCGATGAAGTATTACTTGAATAATAATATAATTATTTGGCTTATAAGAATATTATCATTATAGCTACCTCAAAAAATCAGTGCATTTTTAGTTGACTGATTAGAACCTGATATAGTGACATGGAAACAGAATGATGCTTTGATGAAGTGACAGTGAGCACAGGTAATGGAGATCGGTTGTTTAATCAATTACGACTTACGACAGCACCTCATTAAACCACTTTACAAATGAAATTTGAATGATCACGTTCTGTAATTTTCGGTTTTTCAAAAAGAAATGTCATCATGTCATTGTTGCCAAAGTTCCTACTATAATTTGTTCGTAACTGGAGTTCATAGGCTTGAAGGTTAAACTGCCTTTTCTTTATGGCATTTCTTTAGAGAGTGCTTTATTACTTAAGAGAGAGCTTTTATGAAAAAATTAATCAGCAAACTATGTTTACAGATACTTAAGTCTATAACAAGGGCGTGTAGTGTATTTTGGGACTTGAAGATGGAGGTTTAAGGTTCCTAATACTAAAACATTTAGCTTGTGTTAACAGGATAATGATATTGTCTTAATTGAATTGTCAAGATACTGAAGTCCTGTAAGAGCTACAGCTCTCTGTACACACAATACATATTTGTGTATGCTTCTTTTGAAAAAAGCTAGTCTTGTTGTTGAATATACCGACGGAAGTGGACGGAATATCAAAATGAATGTAACTTCTGTGCCTTGTTACTGAACAAGTTTAAGATTCATAATTATATTAAAATACTGTAATTGTTGTAATTAGGTTTGAGTATGTATATTCTGCTGGTGTAACTTTATATAAATACGAATACAGGCTTTGTTCAAGCACATTTATCAAACCAATAATAATAGTTCAGACCACTCCAGGCTCTTTTTAGTTGGGCCAAGATTATATTGTAGGACTAGTGGGCCCGCGCAACTTCGTCTGCGTAACATAAGTAAAGTTTCTCATCGTTTAAACCTTCCCTGAACTTCCACGAATATTTTAAGACTAAAATTAGCCGAATCGGTTCAGCCGTTCTCGAGTTTTAGCGAGACTAACGAACAGCAATTCATTTTTATATATAAGAGATATATTAAACTAATCAGTGTACACCATACCTATCTAATGGTTTTTAATCAAATCAATGCTTTTCAGCAAATGTAATCTTTAACTTTCGGGATTCCCTACGAAATGTTAAATGGCGTCATCACATTGGCGTCTAGCCCACCAGGCGATAACAAACACGTCTCTCAGTCAAGTAAGCTTCAAATAACGGTCAATTATTTAATAGCGGTGTTTTACCTGGAATAAAACACACATTAAATACTTACCTTATTTGAAGCTTACGCTTTTCAGCACTGCCTGGTGTCATACCATACATACCAAAAATTAATTTTGACTCAATGATTAGCTTAGCTCGAGGCAAGTCTGATTACGACTCGCCCCTCCTACGCCCCTCCGAACATCTCCGGGCTGCCTGGTGGGGGCTAAATAGATGGACCAATAGGAAAAATACAGGAAACGGAACCGGAAATAAGGAAGTGCCTCTCTCAGTCAAGTAAGCTTCAAATAAGGTAAGTATTTAATGTGTGTTTTATTCCAGGTAAAACACCGCTATTATAAATGTTATTCTTATAACTGTAACAAAATATTATCTGGCCGAGTTTCATATTATCTAATAATATCGCATTAATCTTGTTTCTGTTTACTTTCTGAGAAAAAGTCGATTCTGCGCGAAGTTAGTATCGACAACAGCGAAGGAGAACATTGCTTAACATTTAATTAAGAAGTTTTCAAAGATGTTGTACTTACTGAATACAAAGTTTCACGTTAAAATGCTGATTGACGTCCACAAATTGGAAATAACTTCATTGATTCCCTTATGGATGTTTTGAAGGAAAACTCGGAGCAGTTATTGTCTTGACACATTTTTAATAACCCGTTTTGGGAGAAACCCATGAGTACCCGTGTTTGGGACCAGAATATTTTTTTATTAGTAAAGTGAAATGAAATTATACCTTATTGATACCGAAAATTTCAATTTATATGAAAATAAATTTGAGCTTGAAAAATGTTAGTTTTAAAAACAATTATATAATTGAAACATAATTACACAAGTCTCTCAAAATTACATGTTCGACGACCAACTCTTCCTTTTGAATAAAATATTTCTTGAATGAGTCTTAGTCTTAATTAGATTTAATAAATGCTGTCAACCTGTAAAATATATAATATTATGAGATCTGTAGTTGCAGAAGGTGAAATAAACAACTAGTTGTAGAGTTAAGCAAAAATTGCCACGTATATAATTAAGTCTATGTTGCCAGTATCTAATGTTAGGTAAAACTATAGAGGAAAAATAACAGTAATGTAGTAACACAATGTAATAAGTAAATCATTTATTCTAGATCTACATCGAGAATGCGTACGCCCTCGGGATGTTTTTTTCGCATATCTTCTAATTAAGAGGAATGAAATGGTTAACATGTCACTATAATACTCTACTAACGTCTGAATATTGGGATTATAAGTATCACTAGATTCTGAAACATTTTTTTACATTTTGATTCAGTTAATAAAGCTGAGAAAAATGTGTCGTGCTTAGAAAATACAAGTTTACTTCATGGTCTAAATCAGTGAGTTTTAACGAAATGATAACAATAAATACAACAAAACCTAAAAAAATCCTTAATTATTGCCTTTAGAAAGTTTTGAGACTTTTTGAGACTTTGAAGAGAAATACAAAGCCCTTCAGGGGAATCAGTAGGTAATGGCGTAGTCCTTTAGTAAACTAAAGCTTGACTACTGCTTGAAAGTAAAGTTAATTAATTCAATTTATAACTTAATTGTGCTCGACAGGTTAATCTAACATCTACGATACCAGATTCCTGTTTATCTCAAAAGTTATATCTCACAGTAAATTTTGTACGTGAAAATTATAATAAGCTTTAGCAGAATGTTAATTGATTGTGTAAAAGCTATAATACGAGGAAGCGTGTTCTAATTATTTTAGAATTCAGAGAACTTGTGTGTCTTCTTGTGCATTGTTAAGGAGTTTATGTCTGTAGACTCATTTCGTAGATGGCTTACAGTACTGTACCAATAAAATACACTAAAGAAATTAAATTTACTTCCAAACAGTATTACCTAAATACAAAAGCAAAATGATTTTCAACCAACATAGCAACTGTCAAAAACTTAGTCATTTATATTCTACACAAAATAAACTTTCTTTGTCTTTTGTTTAGTTGAAATATGTAAAGAAATAGCCTATTAACACTTGATTGATCCGTGACGGACCAATCGCACGGATCGATCCGCACGTGTAAATGGGCCAAAAGGGTACTAGATTTGTCAGGTCCATTAACTTCAAAGTGTCAGTGCCTAATGGATAAATGTTCGGTTTACCGGATACGGAGATTTTCAGAATAAAACATGTTATTTTATTTCGACCGATTTCAATAATAAGCAGGCAGTCAATTGGACATTCTACTGCTACTTTTGTGATGTATCATAAATATTTTCTCAATTAGAGTTAGGTAATTGATTTTAACTATTGTTTCGTTCATGGAGCCTTATTAGACCAAAATAGCGTGTTTTTTTTTTTTTTTTTTTTTTTTTTTCAGTTGGAGGAAATCACCGGATCCCCGCCCGCCCCGCGGGCGGGGTATGTGGGAGTTGAACCTCACTAAAACCTCCAACCGCTCACACTCAGCGTCCGAACCCCGGCTGAGGCCAGAACCCAGCACGGGGTTTGGAGGGACGGCGCGACGCGTTACGCCATCGGCATGCTTTCCCGTCGCTCTTGATGCAAGGGTAAGATATAGTAGAGTAGAGGATGCAATATAAGACTGAAGATTAAAGTAATTTTTCAAATCACAAAAACTGTCTTGGTATTTATGGCATTGTTCTTAATTAGATGTTTTAATTTTTTTTTCTCTCAGTATTTTGGATGAAATATTTAAGTTATTTAAATAAAATTTATGCCTTTAATAATACCCATGTACTCATTTTACGTTACAAAAGAGTTCTTAGAGGTCGATATCAGCTAAATGAAAAGACTACAATTTGTAGCTATCAACCATTTCATTACGGCATTATGAAAAAAACCGATAAACTTCTTAGAAATATACCAATTTAATAATAACAAAGAAACAGAAAGCGAATCAAACAAAATCGATTTAGCAAAAAGATCTTTCATTTGATGAGAAGTCATCCGATGCCGGTCGACCGGGCTGAATAATTTTCTCGCAATTTGACTCAGTTTCAAACGGAATAGCTGGGCTATTATTTAAAGTAGGAAGATGTATTGATTAAGGTTTTTGTTCCATTTTCTCTGGGTTTCAATGTGCTTAGATTTGAAAAGAGCCCACTTTGAGTCGTGATTATGCTCATTGATTATGAATTAATAATCTTTGAGATGAAGGAAGACTTTCTTGCCTTAAGGTTGCCTTGCCTTGTCGGGTGCTAAGATACAAACAAAATAAGCAATAATTTTCTGCAAATAACAACCATTTCTTAACCTGTGAACTTGGGGCAGCGAGGCGATACGGGGGTGGCGGTACTTAGTATGAATCAAAGGTCGCCACCGTCGTAACCCCATGCTGGTTTTGACCTCAGTCGAGATTTACCTATCAAGTGTGATCGGTAAAAGTTTTTTATGCGGTTCAACTTCCACATATCTTACTAGGGCGAGGAGTGATTTCCACCTACTGAAATAAAACTTGTTCATCATCATCATCATCATTCTCAGCCTGTAGACGTCCACTGCTGGACATAGGCCTCCCCCAAAGATTTCCAATGCGACCGGTTGGCAGCGGCCTGCATCCAGCGTGTTCCTGCGATCTTAACAAGATCATCCGTCCACCTTGCAGCTGGTCGTCCCACACTGCGCTTGCCTTGACGTGGGCGCCACTCCAGAAACTTGTTAACTAATCTTAAATCATCTGAACAGCTCAAAGAGCATCTGGCACATTCCAACTTCAGGAAAAGGGATAGATTTTAACAATGTAAAGGGACTACGAACCCCGGTAGCATCGTTCACGTAGATACTTTGATAATTTCATCTTATATTTCAAATACCTAATATAAAATGAAGCTGAATTACAATCCAGTATTATAGCATTTCTTGGAAAATTCTTTGGAGTAAAAATGTTGTTGAATAAATAATATTATTGTTTTCGCTAAATTGATTACAGACGCTCTTCCCGTCGTTTCATTAAGAATGCCGTTTACGAGAACAACGTCTAACAAACGAAACATTTAATAATCTAAAAGGAAAGCATTTGATAAAATAAACTCAGTTTCGTGGAATATTTTCACTCTGGATAATATTTGAACTCTGTTGAAAATTGTTTTATCTGAACAAGTCTTATTCAAGCTTATTTTCAGCGTGTATAGTGGGGAGTACGTAGGTTCGTGAACGAATGTTGTCAAACTATGAGATAGTGAGTCCTGTATGGGTAGGTGGTAACGGCCCCTCATTGCCCTGGCATTGCAGAGGTTCATGAGCGACGGTGACCGCTTACCATGAGGTGGGCCGTAGGCTCGTTTATCCGCCGCTCGTTTATAAGCCGTTGGTAGAACAGAAAAAAATATTTGTTTTTCGATTTTGTTTCTGAAGTTAGTTTAGAATCTCTTGAGGTTAACAATTACGGATTCCAGTATCCGTTTGTACAAGTACTTTTGAGGTTAAACTTCGAAATATAACATTAATTATCTAAATTTTCGCATGAAAATCACAATAGCAGGTCATATTTGTCTCTGAAATAAAAATGTTAACGAATAAGTACCCCAATCTCAGTTCTCAAGAGACTCAAGGGTTCGTAAATTTGACCTTACCCAACGTTTAACTTAAGACGGGGGTGCACTTAAAGGGAATATTTTACGAGGCTGAGGTTTCTAATAGCATGATAACAGGATTGTTTAACCGCAGGACCTGTCTCTCCATAAATTCATGCATAAATGTTGTGAATACGTTCGCCATGTGTCATTGACGAGCTGTTATGTAATTCCTTTTAGGGATAAGCAGACCTTTGAACTTCGAATACGATATTGTATACATTGTTTATGACGCGTAAATGGTAAGGAGATTTATTACTGTAACTGTTTTGGGCTCCGCTACAAACATGATTAAATTATCAGATAATGTTAGTACCTATATGGATGTGTAATTTGCTGTTAGTTTTAAAGAAAAGTAAATGTATGTTTGGTTATTTCTACGTGGATTGCAGTTTTCAGTCATTATTTTAGACAATTATTATTTTTCCAATACAGGTAGGTATAAAAATTTATATTTTAAAACTTGATTAAAATTCAATTTTTCAAACCATGAATCTTAACTGCATACTTTTCAATTCAAAAGCTTTTATTTCCAACCATAATAAATTATACAAATAAAACTTACAACTGCATACTTACTACTTAGCTATTCGCAATCACTCATTTAATTTAGGAACTTACTTAATCATTTGTTAATAGGTATATTTTGTTCTCACAAAAAATATACTAAAAATCTAAACTACCGCATATCTCTTGACAAAGGATTTGCAGTTTATTTCTTGTCACTCTCATCCAGGTTTCTCTGTAATATTTTGCATTTTCATATTATTACTATGACGTGTATCTCTTCTCTTTAGTTGCGAGAATACAACTAGGTAAATATAATACGAACGGAAATATTTGTACCTAAAACTAAAATCAACAAATTACCATGAAATGTTTCAAACCTCAAAACTATTTAATGGCCTTTTAACCCTCAATATTAGCATGGAATCTCATTTGTAAACAACTTAACAGGTAAATTCAATGGGTCGGCCATTTCCAAACTTCGTGTGTGTGAGTCGATGGACGGGTTCACTGAGAACTTTTGTTTCGAAATTCGAATTTTCGAACAGGTCCGAAGTGTAGGATCGGTCGTTTACGTCCTTACCCAAAAAGTTTGAGGTTACTTTAATTGTTATTTTACTTAACCTATTTTATTAATATTTTCAAAATCATAATAAATGGTTATGATTAGGTTTAGTTTTGTTAATAAATGTACAGTAAGATTTCCTTCTAAAATCATAGCAAATATATATTTTTTTTAAATTATCATGATGTTCTAAAACAAAACCGTAATTTTCGACAAAGTAGTTTTACTAAAAATAATATACCTACTTAGTCATGTTTCATCAACGATGTTTACCCGTAGAAGGTTTTCATGAGATATTTCAATGTTGAATAATATTCTAAAATTTTCGTAACTGAATACCAGTTGTGTGTGACAACTTTAATTAAATCAGCAAATAAATCACTTTTCTAATATTAGCATATTAAAAAGACGTTTTTCGCGACTGTTATAAAAAAGTAATTGCCTCGAATCTGATATCAATTTTCTGAACCTCACAATTAAAATGTTAATAAAGGTGTTTTAAATTCAGATTGCTTGGTAAAATCAGTTTAATCGGAATTCCAATCATACTTCAGTTTTTTGTACTGGAAAAATGAATAGATACTATTAAGATAAATTTAGTACTTAACGAAAGATTTTCTAATTCGTGCAAAAATCATGTTTATTACGTAACAATAGCTCTAGGAGACATTACAATGAAGGAGAATCATTGAAGTTCCCACTTGCATCTGTAGGTATCTAGTATGAAAAAAAACTTGAAATGAAAACTGAAAGTTTTTGAAGAGACACCTGCTCTAAATATCAATAATAATACTATGTATGTGGATCGTGAAAGAAATCTTTTTATTTAAGGTAAGATTGATTTTCTTTGAGGAAATCTGGGGAAACTCAACAGGGTTAAATAGTACCAACACAAGGCGAGATTTCCAAACTTGACTTTATATTACCTTTGTGTATGGCCCTTCGTCGAATTCTGTGAGCAAATTACAAAGAGTTTGGGCGGCTGTGTCGTCGGAGATGACTCTCGACTGTGATGGCGAACGGTCCAATGAAATTGCGTGCTTACCGACTCTAGTCGATCTTCAAACCTTTTGAAGTGCCCTTAGTAGTCGTTTCAGTGCTTATTTTTCGAAGTTTTTTTCATTTCGAATTCGAAGACTCATGATCAAAAGTGTTGATGATTTGTTTTATATTGTAGAATTTTTGGTACAGCATTCAGTATACGGAAGTAAACCAATTAAAGCAAATCTACTGCATGAACCTTAGTTACTTAGTTCAGTTTAATACTAAGATGATAAAAATATGAGTTATATGCTTATTTGCCCAAGGGAAATCTGAATATTAAAGTGGATAAAGTTACTAAAGATCAGCCAGTATCAAAATAATAATTTCATAAACATTTTCTCAATACGATCTCTGTATAAGTTTATTTTGCCGATATTGAGATAATGGTTTCGATACAGTTTAATGGAATGGATTAGAAACATTATTTATATCTGGCCGAAGAGATTCTTGATTTTAATATATTTTTAATTACTTTATCTTAGAATGTTTTACATAAAAATGTATGCCGGAAATTACAAAAGTTCGAGTTTACTTTCTCGAATATCCTTAATGTGGTTTTAATTGCAGTCATTATTTTCAGAAACACGGACAAAAAGAAAGGTAAAATAAAACATTAAATTCGTACACATTATTGTAGGTACTTCTATTTGAACTTTCATTTACTTGGTTTAAATTTTATTAGAAACTGTTACCTGTGGATGCATATACGCTAAGTTTATATTTTGGATTGTTGTATCTAATTTAAATAATTATGTGTATTTAAATGGTAACTTATAACCTATTTCATGAATAATAGATACAATAGCCAGAATTGTGTATTTAAATCCAACTGTCAGTTCCAGAGCCTAACCACAAACTCAAACCACCAGGCTAACCACAGGCTTATTTCAAATTTAAACCACAATGCCTTCAATCACAGTATACCTAGACCTGTATTAATATTGGTAGACATTCTATGCTTCAGCTACTACTCTTTGATGAAAATTATATTAGGTATCTTATATTCAGCTTCAAAGAATAAACTAGTTCACTCACAATATTACTGAAACGATTACCACGAGTTCTAATTTAACATTAGTACTTTGCTAGAAGATGTAAACTTCTAAGGAATCATTAATGTTATCTGATTACGAAAGTTGAGTCGTTGGAAGTTCTAAATATTAAATTGACTTAATACAGTACCTTCGTGCTGTGTCTGTGTGATCCAACTTTGTGTTAAGGTTAGCACATACTGTCGAAAGTAATTCAATAAATAGATTTTACTATTTTAAAACAACGTTTTAAAAGGTTGATTTATATATTTTTATAGGATCAACTATGATTTGTAAGGAAGTTGTTAGGTATTTAATTTTATAAAGTACGTATTAACGTTTCAATTCAGATCTCCACGAGATAGGCTTGACCTAGTGTGAAGATCTAATGGTTAATTATATATTACACTAAATTTTGGCTGAATAAATATTTATTAATTTAAATTTAATTTAATTCGCTTAAATAATACATCAAAAACAAACAGAACAATAAAAAAATATGATCAAAAGAAGATTAGAACGCATTTACACTGACGTTAAATGGTTATCAGCGATGGTGAATCTCTATAGTTTCGGAATCTAAGAATCGTTACTTTTGCACACATTAGAAAATATGTAACTCGTGAGTCTAGAAATACTAGCGATCAGTTAATTTTTTTCGAACGAAATAGAATTTGCCTAGCTTCAGTTGTACTTGGATACAAGTAAGTAGTAAGAACTAACTTAGTTTTATTCAGAGATGGGAGGTTTTGTTGCTTCAGGAATAAAGATATAAGGCTGTTATGTACGCTTGTCCTTAATAAACCTAAAGTTTTCTATGTAGTTGTAATTCGAGTTATCGAAAGTTCGCGTATTACGAGTTGTATAACATATATCATTAAACTTTCCACGTACTCAATTTATTATTGTAGCTGACTTTGATTTCATATTTTGTTACTGAGTAATTAGAACAAGTTTGAAAGAAAAAAGTTTTTTAATTATCTAACATTTTATGCGACTTCAATTTCGTAAAATATGAAGTGAAGTCAATATTATTCTCATTTTTTTATATTTGATGTTCTAAACGAGTTTAGAAGAAAACTTTACATCTTTGTGTTTCATTCCCAGACGGGCTCAGTGTCTTTGACACAAGATGTTCACGAGGTTTCGCTGTTTTTCTTTCTGTTGTATATGTTTCCGGAACCCGTCATTCAAGAAGTAGGGAAAGGCTGTTTATTGTGGATCATTATCTATTAACTGTTCAGTCGTGAACGGAGTGATACCAAAACGTGATTTTATGGAAATTCTAGCACTTATTTGTGAGTGAAAATTCTTTATACTTATTAATATTTTTTTTCGTCTCTTTAATGATTTTGAAAAAAAATGAGTCGTTTCATTAAAATGAAGACGAATTCAAGGTCTATCTCCCAATCAAAATTTTACTCTGGAATAATTCAATTCTATATTCCAATTTCGAAGAAAATGTCCAACCCTTATTTCGGTCCAAATCCTTTAAGCTGTATAAACAAATATTAAGAAGTTTTTTACTTAATATTTTTACATGTTCAGGGATATTTCGTCGTGTTCCAGTTACTATTTACCCCAATCTGTACATTTTTTTTTCAAAGTTTTCGTTAGACGTTTTGGCAAATGGCATTCCTCTTTGTGGAAAACAGTTCGATTCAGAAATGTTCAGAGCCAGTTTAAATATAATTGGAATCAAATAGAACAAAGAGACACGACATATATATTTTAAAAATTGTATGTTCCTGTTTCCTATAAACTTTGTGTTTTATCTTCGTAGCGTGAATAGCTACACTAACTTACTCTCTGGTCTTTTAATAATGAAAAAGTAAGTGGACAGTTTTATCAATGTAATATATTTGTAACAAGGTGTGAGGTTGTTGAACTGTTGGTAAACACAGGATCGTCTAATAAATGACACGTGGTATAGGCTATTTGTCCATCTTGTCTGTCGTGTGATTGACCGCTCTTATTAAAGGGTCTTCACTCAAAGGCAGCCTTTATAAATAGAGATAACATTGGGTCACGTTTACTTGCCCTCTGTTTTTTTTAGAAAAAAACAAAATATTATTTACTTATAAATACAAACCTTATTTTCATTCAATATAAATAAACTCTTAAAAAATAAGATGTTACCGACTTTTAGAATTATTTTCACTGCTTTTTTTGTAGGTACCTTTTTGTTTATTTATTTTGTGTAACTGTTTATTTGTTTGAGACTTTTAGTCATAAAAAGTCAGATCTTTGCAAACAAATAAGTACAAAGTAGGTATGTATATAAATTGAATAAGTAAACATTTGAAACAAGCAAATTAATTATGGTTTGAAACCAAAACACGAGCTAGGTAGATTGAAAACTTTACAGTTCACTAAAACAGGAAATTCCTTCTAATTGTTTTCAGTTAGTTCCACGTGCTTTGCATGTAGTTGTATGGATTCCGGACGAAACTAATAACGATATTTCCGTACTTTCGTTTCAACAAGTTTGTGTTTGCGCACAAACTCACTCAGCAACTAAAATCCGATAATTTCCTTGGTTCAGTCCTGTCCAAACGTAGGTATAACCGGTAGCCGGATATTGTTCGATGCGTTTAGATAACACTATTTTATTTTAAGTTAATTAGAATGGGTCGCTAGCCGACATAATTGGCCTAATAAAGAGGGTTTTTGAGTAAAATATTACCTAAATCTTTTTATGAAGCTTGTTAATGTACTTTAACAGTAAAACAAATCGTTGCTAAAATGTTGGAATTACATTATTTGGCGCATATCTCAATAATAACAGGTACAGAGAAAAAAACATGATTTGTTAATGAACGAAATTTCATTTATGAAGTTAATTACAAGCATTCAATGGTCAAGCAACATAATAATATGGCATAATTGTGTACCTACGGCACGTGTCAAATAGTCCGACATTATTTTTTACACGCTCTAAGTCTGTTATTATCATATACAAAGGGCATTTCCTAACGAGGTTGTTTGTGTATTATAGAAAGTGCTGAGCATAATATTGATTGGTAATTTGTACGGAAGGGTTTGAAGGGTCCTATCGTGGACCTCCGGACATGTTATTTAGTGGATAGAGGCCATAAAAACTCTCATCAACTGAAGCGAGATGTCCTTTTCATCTATTAAGTATTAGTAGAATGGCCGATACACGACGATGTCGACTCATCTATTTTAGAACTAAACCAAAGTCGTGTTTTACTTTTGTGTTTAATTTTCAGAAATGTTTCATTTTTAGAGGAGGTTGTTTTTTAAATCTGATGGTAAGTGATTACCGTCTTCATGGATATTACTAGGTTAATTTAAAAATAGTAAATAGTGCATCATCATTATTATGTGTTTAAACCACGTCCATGATTAAATAGGTGTACCTATTTACTGTGTCGAGTATACTAATACAGTAACCTTGTAAATTTAAGACATTAATAATGCGTTAATAGGGTACCTAAATGTAAATGGTAATTAAAGTCCATAAAACCTAAGTAAATTCCGTTGTACCAGTTAAACAAGGTCTGACCTTAACTAACAATTTGTGAAAAATGGAGGAAAGCCGTGTCTAAAAGGATTAGTACGATGTTAATAAAAGTTAAGTTCATAGTATCACTTAGTTTTATGTCCCAAGGTAACTTTAATGTGTCAAGACATGCTGTCTTTGAGCTTTGATTTATATTAAACACAAGGTAGTTCACAAACTTTTGCTCATTCTTTGCAATAAAAATTACTAGAAACTTGGCTAATAATCTACCCAAAACTTGATGTTTTTAGTTAGAATGAACGGAATACTTACCGTGAAATACTTAATAACGCTTTTAGATTGCGTAGGTACCTACTGCCTACCTACGCCCTCCCGAGATGTAGGTACTCTTTTATTTCACTACACAGAACGTTACGCGTCATCTGTCGTCCTCTAATTGCTTGTAATGTTCAGTACTAAACAACATTACTGCTAAAAGGAAACAGAAATAAACATTTCAATGATGTCTGCTATTTTAGAAATAGCTCTCGATTCAACTACTTTTTCACACAAGGAATTCCAAACTACGTTGCTTTAAACTAATAATACACTAGTACTGCTTCCAAACAACTCTTAACAATAATACTAGATACGAGGTTTTTTTCAACTTAGTATGATTCTGTTTTTGATGGGCTGAAAGAAATGGATTCCTCACTCCTATGAACCGCTTCATATCCTCAATCTTTTCTGAGCACTATGACTTTTGTAACTATGAATGCCGTTTAAGAAAATTGAGTTTGTAAAAACGTTTTCAGAATAAATATTTTATTTTACCAAAACTTAAATATTCATAACATTTTCGCCACTAAATCTATTATCTCGAAATATGATAGAGATAAAGTGTACCTAACTGCCTTGACTAGGAGATCACACTATGATATATACTATGATATATAGGCTTAGGTTAAACTCACTCGCCATACAGATTCGGTACGAATTCAATGTAAATAACACTATGCTTTTTAAATAAATTTAAGTAGTACATTTTAAACCATTCAAATTTATTTTTGTTTCTTGCGCTATTTGAGTGGGATACCTATTTACATTGCTGTTGAAATATTCAATTCCGAGTCTCTTGAGATTATCTAAATTTATTGACTGAAAAACTATTCGATTCTCTAATAAAACTTTGGAAACATTGTCCGTGAAATTTATGACGATGTAGATTTAAGACAACAATAACTAGTCATAAATTATTTGAACAGAATAGTGATAAATAACAGTCACGTCTAATTCCGAAATATGCTTTACGAGTAAATGTGAATTCGTGCAATATTATATAAGTATGCCTATAGAATTTTATATATTGGTGCCCATGTTAATATCTGTTATTTGCATAGGGATAAGCGAAGTAGGTATATTATGAATACCGAACGAAAATGAAATGGGAATAAACGTGCAGAGATTCTTCAGAATATATTTATTTGTAGACAGCATTTATGTGTAGGCAATGACATAATATTATTTTTTCTTTCCCGCGGTATAATATTATTAACATTATTGTATTTATTGAACCTGAAATTGATTTAAGTATGTAGCTCTAGCTGTTCCTAGTTGTTATCTTACATACCTAAGTCATACCTAATACAGCTGATCGTTCTTCAGAGCGACAAACAGGTTTAAAATACGAGTGACAAAAGTTCCACGATAAAACTCTTTCGTCCAACTTTAAAGACGATTTTGTCTTCCTGTTTAATTACAGTGTCCTTGCGTAATAAAATTTATTTTATCTCAAGTAATAGTCTTTAATTTGACAGACGTTATTTGCTAGTCAGCCGACATCATTATTTACCTCCACAAATGTTTGTTTAAATTTAAACGGTCGGTAAAATTGGGTGCTACAGCAATTTATAAACGTATTATGAAAACATTTTAATAATAACTTTGAACAATGAGCTTTCAAACAAAAAGTAATAAAATATTTCAGTATTGTTGAAACGTTTGTTAATTTATTAAATTCATGATTCATTCATGTTTGAAATCGTGTTGGGAATTTGTTGCTTTATAAATGATTAGTCGCATTTTACACGCGTGTTGTAAATACATTAGCCACGTTATGAAGATATCGCATGCACGTTTATAAACAGGAAGGTCATTAAAATGCAAAATAGTTTTGTATGTTAGGTGGTAGAGATGTTGCGAATGTCGATTTTTGGACATTATTTAGGGCCTTTATTTTGGCTCTATCAGATTCCCTCTACATCCACATAACATCCTAACTTTTGTCAAAAGATGACAAAAGTTAGGAGAGAATGCGAATATTAAAAAATATGCGAATATTCGTTACATCCCTATTAGGTAGTATCAAATATAAATAAATTTAATACACCAAACGGTGAACTTTCTCTCTTAATTTGCATGTTAAAGAAATTATATTTTAATTTAGATACAATTTCATATCAAATTGTACCTATCTAAATTATTAATAAGGTATAGATTATAAAATATCAGTTTAATATGTTTCGGTACTATACAGCGAACAGTTTAGCAGTAAAAATCTTGGAGTCTTCATATACACTAGATTTCTTTCGCATCTGTATGTACATATAAAAATAACTCCGAAACTATAATAATATTATGTTACTTTTATATGAGCTCAGACACATTTCTCATACTCTTGTATAATATTGCTCGTATGAGATTTGTGCTAGTCACATTTTATATGAAATAAACGTAACTCATTTTCTTGGATCAGCCACTTTGGGTTGTTCCATTTCTTTTTACGGTAGTGAACAGCAAATGAATCGGAATAAACACATCTTTGAAGTGAAAAATTCTAATGCATAGTAAATAGTAGGATAATTCGGATAATTGTAATAATTCTATTGAATATTTTTTTTGGAATTGTTTATCTTTGTTGTTGTCTCTTGATGAAGGTTTTTAAGACTGTTTTGAAATTTAGCAGCTGTTTTGAAATTCCATTATATCAATTAATTATCATAAATCGGTAGGACGTAAGATATTTGGACAAAGCCAGTTACCATACAGAAACAGTTTAGCGAACGGATATCCATACTACTTACATTAAGTATAAGAGAGAGAGAGAGAGATATTTTTTTTTTTACTTGTTAACTTTTAAATCGTATTATTTTTCACTTTTTAATTGTATTAAATTTTTACTTTTGAATATTTTTTTTATTATTGAACTTTGACCGCTAATTTAAAATAGGCATGCAGGGCATATAGGCACCTATAATTATGTTAGCATTAAGTTTATACTGGAAGTCTTTTAATATACCTGTATTGCATGTATAACATGTTGGTGCCCTTTAAATAAATAAATAAAGAGGTCAGTTTTATTGATTTTGTTTAATGTGACGCGGACGAAATTACTAAGGGGCTAGTATTGAATACAAATAAGAAACATGACCTAAACTAGTTAAGTCTAATCCTGCTTGTATACGTTTCTTGACAACCCTATCTATTTATTTAGTAAGGCTAACTAGCTGGCTCCTTTGATTGAGCATTCTCGGTTTGTTTCGAGCAAATAGTATCCAGAGGCCAGACGCTTGCTCTCTTTAACAAAGCCACTTAGTCAGATTGGCAATTGGCGATTGTGTATTTCTACTCAGTCATATTTATCTAACGATAGACTTTTCGATAATTACACAAAGTAATAAAGGTTCAACAAATTTGGTAAATTTTTGTTAAGATAATCTAAGTAGTAGTACGTAAATTGATTTCATGATTAAAATGACTAGCCATTATCATTATATCTGCGGAAAAAGTGGTTATTTTCAAAGGAAAGATAATAGTTTTTACTAGAATTGATAAACAACAAAGAATTCTATTGTATTGAAGTGTACTCGCACTGACTGTTGAAAAGGGTTCAAAATAATTATTTTTAGCCGTTTGTTGTGAACGTTTTGAAGAAAAGTCGTTTTCAATCAGGGTAATGATCTTAGATTCAAAGGTAGACGACATTCGAATAGATAAACTCCGTGACTGTTACCACCACCGGACATTGACAATTCCATGGACGTTTTTTGCAGTAGGTATTAAATGGTATTACAATACTATTACTGCAATGTTTTATACCATTTATACTACGTGGCGTTAAACTATGTGGTTTTCAGTATAATTATAAATTTGGAACACACAATGTACTGTTCGTCCAAATTGGATAACCCCGAGGCAATATTCTGTTTTTCAGTTGACTGAATTCGCTATTTTATTACTGAATGGTAATTTAGTAATGGAACATATTATTCGCATATCCCAGATCGGATATTATTATTTATTTTATAAAGTGATAGAAATACACTGAATTGTATGATATCTATTTTTTTATTACTACTTGATAAGAGAAAACATTTAATGAAGTCACTTTTATAAAGCCCGCGTCTATTTTCCATTCCGTAATCTGAGGATTATCTGGGCTCGCGATTTGGAATGAACTCAAACAAGCTGTCGTTTCATTTAAAATAATAATATTGATCAAGTGCTAATATCCATTGATGTTTTAAGTACTGAAACATTATTTTTTAGAATTTACCTACACCATTGTATTACCAAGTTTGTTTCTACTAAAATTATCGTTATCGCATCGTATGTTACTCACTCGTCCATAGGCTATTTTCTGTTACTAAAAGTCATGTCATAGTTTACCAGGAACAAACAAATGGATGAACAAAATTTTAAAAAAAGTGTTCTTTTGTTGTTTGCTTTATGTTACATATCCCTGATGGAACTTGATGATTTGATGGAATTTATTTGATTTTATATTTCTTGGCTTTCGAATTACTTATTGGTGTATGAACCCAAAATATAAAACTAGCTACATTTTTTTTGTTACGTATTTACTGTAGCAGGCAGTGCTTGAATAAAATGTTTATTTTAAATATTATAGAAGCAATGGTCCTCGTATCATTGTTTCATTTTCATCCCCGCATAATCTCTTTTCAGATAAAAATGCGAATTTAGAAAGAAACACAATGCTGAAAAAGCCCCACATCCTGCTTTAAAAAGCTTCGATAACACCCCAGAAGCGTAAACAAAATCGTCGCGCTGCCGAAAATAAAAGGCATGTGCATTGCGTAGCGTCATCAATGTCACAATTCATAGTCATATATATTTATTTATTTTTTTAGTTGGAGGAAATCACCGGAATATATGTGGTAGTTAAACCGCACTAAAACCTCCAACCGCTCACACTCAGCGTCCGAACCCCGGCTAAGGCCAGACCCCAGCTCGGGGTTATGAGGGACGCGACGCGTTACGCCCTCGGCACTCTTTCTCGTGGCACCGCCCCCATAATCATATAGTAGGAAAATTCCCTTCGTGTCAATAATCGGCTTAAACCTTAGGTGAAGCGTTTTGTTTAAGTTTTCGTTGATCACCTTCTTGTCATTCAAACTTTCTAAATCGTTAAAAGCTCGTTAACTGAAAACTTTACGGGAAAAATAGCTGCCAAAATTGTGATGCTTTTAAAGGAAATCTTAAAGTTGGCCTAAATACCCGTTCTTAACCACCACCGCACCTGAGCCATTCTGAGAGTAGTTATGTTTTGGTTTCCTTTGAATAATTCTGAAAAAAAATGTATATTTATTTTGCCTAAAGTAAAATAAAATCAGCATGCTTATTTAATTCCATTTATCTCGGCCAGTTTAAGTTAAATATGAATTAAATTTTCCCGTAGCTGCAAGTCTGAATACTGCTTATTAAAGTTAAATATGCTCACTCAAATCAATTTATTGGCCCAATAAGTGACTACTAATATCTGCACAAGACAGACCATAAAACATAAAAGGAAATAAAGAGCAGCAATAAAAACCATGACACCCTTCGAATGTACTGTGCAAACAGAAAATGACTTTAGTTTTGCAAAACGAGGCTAGTTTTATGTTTTGCGGTTTGTACGATCGGTGATTTTATGGTTTTAATTATCCAGTCTGGTACGATTTAACAACTGTTTTGAAAGCCAAATTCTAAACTTTACATCGTTACTTGGCAATTGGTTCCAGTGAAATAAAGGCAATCTACAACAAACACGAAAATGCAAATGATGTACCTACGCACAGGAATTGAGTAGTTATTATTTACTAAGTGAAAACAAGATGTAGTGGGCGTATTCAAACTTTGAAACTGAAAATAAACTCATTTAATCCAGTACCTTATCTACACAACTTCTACAAAATGTTTATAATGTAAATCTCTTAAACTTTCAAACGGTACTTTTAGAGTACGTAGGTATAGGAATTAGGATTTTTGGACATATCTAATGAGGAAAGGAATTAATTTACGGGAGCGATCAGAAAATGAGAAGTTTCATCATATTATGCTTTAAGGTACGACGAATATTAATTACATACCATGTTTCTGAATTGATGTTGCATGTTTAAATATTCCTTATTGTGAATATCTTCCTCTATTCTCTTTCTACCTGAGCTTTTTATCTTACAAAATTAACGTAATTATAAATTACTCTATAACTTCAAACTTATCATCTAAAATAAATTGAAGACAGCTATTATTTAGACGTATCTTCAATGATAAAACATAAATAAAAGGCTATTATAAGTACCGTCTAAACCAGAGCATGTCACGTAATATCGCGACTGCCTTCATGAATTTCGATGTAAAATGTATCATGCTGGCTAAACCACTGCGTGGCGCGTGCTCACATGTTTAGAAAGCAGCAATTATTCATAAAAGGAACGCGTAGATGTACAAAAAATATAAACATATCGCGTACTCTCGTTAGATCCTAAATCTTTTATGAAGACACATTTGTGTAAACAAGTTACGAAGCGAAATGTAAACGTGGATCGTGTCTGTAATTAGATAGACACGGTTTTTATAATAGGTTACATTGTCTGGAACATGTAATACGTTGTTTTGAAACGTCTCTATCTTCGCATACGGCATATCTTTGGAACAGGGTTGTAACCACAATAGTAACTCAAGATTAGATGTTAAATTATTCTCTATCTAGCAAAGATGAAACGTATGTTAAATTGGTGCAGAGAATTTATTTAGTAGTAGGAAATAGAACTTACTCTATTACCTCTTATTGCGACCCAGGGTATAAGGCCCACATAGGTTTGGGGCTATTTACACGCCCTAAGCCTCCCCACTTTTACCTTATCGATCGAAAAATGCAAGGTACGTATCCGACAATGATACTTATTATCATTTTTAACTTGTTCAATTCTTCTCTTCTTTTATTTCAATTCCATAACTCTAAAGATGATATAAATTTTGTTATATCATTTAATCTCGTTGCTGTTGTCCTCTTTAAAAAAAAAGTTTTTGTTAAATCAAATGCTCTTCTAGTTTTATTTTACAAACACACGTACATTTTCTAGTGTTCTCTTTGTAACTGAATGTCAATATCATTAGATCGGCACATCATGACATGTGGAGAGAGAAAATATCTTTGAAGTTTATATTATATTTCTGTTCTCTGTGTCACTGTTCTTAATATACTTTTTGTTGGTTAGTACATAATTTGAGTTTATAAGTTATTTAACTTTTATGAGTGTGGAAGAAATGTTCTTTAGAATGAGCAAATTATATGCAGGACGTTACGTAAATCAATTAGAAAATATGTTAGTATTAAATTAAAAACTTATGTAATATATACTATAATTTACCACTTTTTTACTTCACTTATATACTCACAGCTTAAAGAAAAAATATGAACTATTACAACTGCTTGAAAAAAGTAATAGCCTACAACCTACGCAGTCATTCTAAGCCATCAAGAAAATTTATATTTTAAATGGGTTTCATAATATTGTCTTCCCTAGCTGTGTCTCCGAGGAAATCTCCGTTGGAATCTAACATTATTTACGTGATAGAGAGCGTGTCCTATGAGAACGGCACACAAACATTCATAATTATATTTACGACTTGTGGTACGATCGTATAAGCAGAAAATTATGGAAAAGTTAAACATTGGATTTAATTGAATTTTATTTAAAGTATGTAAAATACAATTTTGAAGCATGATTTGCTACATATTTGGTAGAATTACATTTGAGTTTAGTGTAATATAGTTTTATACAGCTTCTGAATGTCCTTTAGCATCTATTTTATTTATTATTTTTTTAAATCTCAATTTCAAGAATTATTTCTCAAGTAGGTAAGAATAGGGTAATGAAAAATAAAATTTGCCTCGTAGTTCCACTAAAGTGCTTAAAAAAAAATCAAAGTTAATATGTGATGTAGTTTCACATTGTAATAACGACGTTCCTATGATAACATCTGAAGTAATTAGAATAAAAAGTAGACTACGATACGTTATTTTAAAAAATACACAAAATCTACCTACTGCCTAATTCTTAAAAGAGACTCATATTTAAAATTTTACATATGACAAAGTTTTAGCCAGACTCTAATTACGTAGGAATGTACGTTGACTACGGAACCCTTTTTAGTTCTTTGTTGAAGTTAAACTCAAGAGATTAATTGCGGCAATGGCGAGCAAGACTTTAAAAGACCATTATTAAAATTGCTTAATTGAATTGAATTTAAAGTGCATTTTTTGTTTACTATTACTTCTATTCTTTATCTACCTAACATTTTTTTAATACTATTCATTTTAAGTTTAATGGTAGAAAGTTTTAAAGGTAGGCTGAAGTTTTTAAATGTATTAATCTAGAATGCAAATATTATGCGGGTCTAAACTTTCAGTTTGGAAAAGTCTTAACTATTATGGACTCATTATAATCTCAATATATATTATGCATATGTATAAGAATTATGTTGGTTTATGCACGCTTCAAAAACACAACAAGTCTTTCGAGTATTTGCCCACCTCTCACTCCCACCACTGTAACTCCTGTGTAGCCAGGATCCACAGCGGTGACCATCGTAATGACTCTGAGCATTGAAGCCCAGGAATCCGAGGGAAAGCTAACTTGTCTTGGGCCCCGCAACGAATTTGATCAGAGGATGATAGAAGGAGTAGGAAAATAAGTTTCGACTTCCCTTCTTGCAAAGCGGGAGTCAATTAAATAAAATTGAAAATGCATCAGTCAAATATCCGCCACCGCGAATAAACAGTTTTTTTAACGATCGGTTGTGGTCTAATGACCGCCATCTGCCCGAAGCGAGGAAAACACTCGTTGACATTACAAATCATAATGTGCCACAGTGAAGCGTGGCAGGTTACAGCTAGTAGGTACTCTATAAAAATATAATCGTATTGTTTTTGTAGACCAATTTGTGGTTCCTTATATCCCATTAAAGTCAGCATTTATTTATCATCAAATACCTACTTAGGATTTTGTAGATCATTGCTACAACTATTTTCAAGATTTATAAGTAACGGTTACAATTATCAAACAAGTTCGTTTACTTAGTATAAAAAATACAATGAAAATAAGGTAATTTCGTTCATTTTCCCTAAATAGGGTTTTGTTTAATCAATCCTTTTATTTCTCAAAGAATATTCGTTATGCAAATATTATGTAAAATAATAATAATATTCTTTCATCATAAAAGTGTACTGTCTACAGCAGTATAGTCAAGTTAACGACTGCGATGAAGGTTTGTTCCTTTTGTAAAGTATACGACCGCCAGTTAAACGTTTCAGTGAGAATCAAGACCATTATGACTCCCAGGAGCTTAGTTCTACTTTGAGTACAAAGGTATGTGCTACACTACAATTTTCATGTGAATTAGCTAGTAAAGTTCTTAGCTTTAAAATTACTTGAAGGTCATTCTCACACTAGCTTTAAAGTGCCAAAATTACTTTACCTTACGTCCCTAGTAAAGTATTCGTCTCTGTAAATATATTGTTAAAAAAAATGTGTATAAGCTTATAATCAAAAATATACTGTATAATTAAGACAACCTACACATTATAATATTATAGTCTGGGCATCGCATTACTACATATATCGACTCATTTTAATAATTAGCTGTAGATATTATTTATTGTTGGCTTTTAGTAGCAACTTTTTCTATAAAAAAAATATTCACAACACTTGAAATGCCTTTTATGTATTTAGTATAATAATATAATAAATCCTAGTGTGTATTATGAATGTCATTCAACATCTGAAATTTATATTGCGGATATGTTTGGGTGTTTATTCGCAAAAACACATTGATATTATTATCATTCAATACGCGGCTCTTGCTCGTAGCTTCCGGCGCATTGAAATCGAGATGAGACAAAAATAAATGTTCAATGTGATCTTGTCTATAAAATTTCCTTTTACATTTTTTAAATTGAAAAAGATGTTATGTAGATAATTATGCCCGTTGGCAAAATTTTGCGTTCAAAACATGAAAGGGAAATTATCATCAAAAGATTTCAGGAGCTTTTACCTTATTTGTAACAACAATGTAACAAACAACAGCTTCTTATGTATTTATACGTATTCAACACTTTTAATATCAAAAGAGAACGTGTGTTATTTAAATTGTGTGCAAGTAGGTACATAAATTACTTACAATGTAAGTGTATTAAAATTTGTATTCAGACACTGACCTATCTTGTAACCTCATTGACTACATAATATAAAAACAAAGAATAAATCATACTATTCATGAATCGGAAGTAGCACCTGCTTTCTTGTTATCTGAGCTACCAGTGGTTCATAAATATGGATGTAACCATTCACTCGAAGTAAAACGAAGCTACAATGTTTCAAACTGACAACTTGCCAAAAACATAAAAGTAAAGGTACAGTTACACATGCTAGTTAATAGCATGTTTTTTTGTATGCTCATTGGCATACTAGTATCGAGCATGCTCCGCACTTGTCTACATTTGCTAGATATAAGCATGCTACTTTGAAGTATACTCCTTCAAGAGCATGCTCAAAGCAAATACTCCAGTACACATGCCATTTTATGCTTTATGCGTGCTTTCTGTCAGTTCAAACAAAACCATGGATAATCATACAGCCATTCGTATGAAGTTGAATAGAATTATTGTTTTGGTGGCGTTGCAATAGGTCCAAACACTTCTCTCAGATAGAAAGAAAAAAACAAGGAATAGGAAGATTGACAACTGATCGATACTAGCATGCTTAATAAGCAAACCTGTTCACACACGCTATAAGCACGCTCCTTTCCAACCGCGCTGCAGGTAATAATAATATAATAATAATTATAATATAGCCTTTATTCAGATCCACACGCAATTTATTCAGCTCAAAAATCGCACGACTGTAAATTTTTGACCAAACTCGAAACTAGCGTGCTCATTATTAGCAGTGTTTCGACACACGTACCACTAAGTAGCAATTGCTCAAAAGTAGCATGCTTTCGTGCTATTAACTAGCATGTGTAACTGTACCTTAATACATCAATATTTTCATTAATGTCGGACATAGTTTTTTTTTACAAAATATAGGCATATAAGTAGACACACTTCATGGTAAAATCTTATTTTAGCATGTTCAAAAATAATTATTTTTTTAGTGGTTGTTTTATCTTTGTCTCTTTCGACCTAACTTATTTCAAAATGATGTTGTTTCCGTTTGGATTCTATTAAATTGGCTATGAACATTTTGTGAAGATAAAGACATTCTCTTATATTGCACCTACTCGGGTTAGATGATCATGACCATCTTTATTGCTATGTTTAGTGGTGTCTATCACGGAAATTACATGGGTAATGGCCTATTTCTTGTACTGCTGCAGTGTGTATCTATGATTGGGATCTTAACCGGATCATAAAGTCCGGTGAACTTTATAGTAATTTTGTGTCAAAGTTGGCACTTAGTCTTAATGGTAAACATAATGTAATTATTATAACAAAGTTTAGAACATTTCCAAACAATTGGGACAATATTGAAATTTAAATTACCTTTATTTTTGATAACTATACAACTATCACTTTTCGTTCAATTTAATCTTCTTTAGGTCACATCTCTTTCTCTACTCCTCTCCTCCATATAAGTCTCCTCTCCTCTTTCCATATAAGTAACAAGTGAATAATAATAAAATTATGTTGAGTTATTTAATTCTATATCCATAATATTATTATGAGATCCGGTATTACGAGTACCCCTACATGTCTAATGTCATGAAGAACTTTACGTTGTTTCTTGCAAAACAGAAAAATATAAAAAGTAAGTATGTGTAATAAAACCAAAGCTTATAGTATGTATCTGTGAAGATCAGAACTTTCTTATTTGTTTGAGTTTATGAAAATTATCCCAATATTGCGTATATTTCTACTTGGCGCGAATTGTACCTACATCTGTTTTCAAATTTTTGTATAGGAATTCGTAAACTTTTTCAATAGGAGATCCTTAAATAGCTTAACTTTCTTTTGTCCTTTGTCCTCTTTATTTGTTTCCAACAAGCCTTAAAGAAACGTTTATTTTCTCCTAAATGTTTTCAACTTTTTCGTAATTCCCAATGTTTAATTACTTTTTGAATTATTTGTTAAGTATTTTGAACAAGGCTCATGAATATTGTTTCTTGTTAAGGGATAAATTATTTTGCCAATTAAAGCAACATAAGTTATAATGAAAAAAAACTTAAATAGGCATTAAATTATTTTTATAAAATATCGGTATCCGACGTACTTTAAAGTTTATTCATAACCTTTAAAATTGTACGATTCATTTTGTTAAATTTTAAAGAATTGACGTTTGTATGGATGCCCATAAATATCTGTAAACGTTGGAGACTGAGTTGAAGGAGGAAAAAATATAAAAAAAGCGACACAAAAGAAGGCCTCTATTGCTATTTCGAGAATGAATTATTTGTTGTTCCATTCCCTCTGATCTGAATCGTTGGACACTTACGTCGAGATGCATCGTTTGTAAATAACAAAAATACTTCACTACTGAAAGCAAGGCAAGTAATTCACGAAATAAACTTCCGCCGCATTAGATACGCGCTGTAACGCGTTATATCCTGACGAAAACAATAATGTTAGTTTACGACCGAACATAAAATAAGTAACCACCGACCGGAAAAAATTGTGTCTGAAGTCAAAGCGAATGGACAAGAGAACGATCTCGTTTCTAATAAGAAGGTAATGTTGCTTATCTTTACGAGTTTTTGTTAAGTACTCAATAGCATTGAGGTTAGTAATAACAATGTAAACGATAGGAGGAATGTAGGTAAGACCTAGGAAATCTTAAAGTAAATTTTTACTGCTCTTATTTTGTTGCTAAAATTTCTGATAATAAACTATTTTGTATTTGTATTTGTTGCACCTTCTATTACATGTTCATGAACGTACTATTTAGCTAATATGTCCTGTTTTAGAATGTTTTTATTTCCATGCTAAACATCTAATTTGTTTCCGTCGTTCTGCTGTGACTACTCAAGTACTAAGTGATCTGAAAATTTTATTTATTTATTTGGTAATATAATATTAGGTATAGTTTTTCTGTTAATAAATATCTGTTTATTACCTATATACCATTTCTACGTAAAGTAAAATTTAATTCAATTTTAACAACATAATTACTATTCTTATAATATTTTGAACTATAAAACCCATAAGACAATGTTTAATCCAGTGCATAAACATAGAGATGAGTGTAAACAGTGGAAAAACCTCAATATTTAATTCCTTCAAAGAATAAAATCTGTTAGAATCGTAACAATGATCAAAAATTGTAGGCAGCTTAATGTTATTTATATTCCAAACTTTTTATGTATATTTTCAATTTAAACAGCGTAATCCTTAACATTATGTTTAATTTGAATCTTAAACGAGATTTAAGATTAATTGTATCTATTTTACTTTTCGTGGCAATATCCATAAATAATAGTTACAGTACGAATTACGACTTCAATCCACTTTATCTGTGAAGTTACATTGTACTCAATCCGTGTCAAACTGTTACATTATTCCCGTAGATATTCTCAAGTTTTCAGACAACTTGGAAGTCATTATTCAGATGGATTGTTTGTTACTTAGCGAGTAATAATGAGCAAGTACTTACTGCGAAATTGCCATTGAAACAAAAGAAGGAAAATTATTGTATTTTATAGTGAGACCTTTTGTTGTTTGTTCCATGGATGACAAAAAATTATACTTACCTTACTTTACATTTAGGTATTTATTATACCTATGATATTTATTATACATTTATTATACCTTGCCTAATAACGACAAGCATTTCGCAGCCATTTGTAAGAGTTATAGGAAATAAAAAAGAAATTCTTGTTTTGGGCACAGTTTTACTCGTTCAACTTATTTGGAGGAAATTGATTTTCGTTCCGGAACCTTTAGGGATATAAACTTTTATATCATCATGATCCCGGCCGTAAACGTTCACTACTGAACATAGGTCTCCCTTAAAGATCCTGCTCTGCTCAAAAAGAACATATTTCTACGAAATTAAGTAGTAGGTATAGTTGAAACTAACATTTTAAGATAAACTTATTCAGACACTCGCGGTTTTCTATAATACATTTCATTTACATGCATTTTCAAGCTCAGAGAGTCTGTAGATACAGTGAGTGTGGTGTGTCGTGATGTGAGTTCGAGTTCCAGTGGTACTACACAAAAGCAAACGAGAAAGAGGGTAGACAGATTTGTTTGCTCTTAAATCGACCCGCAGTATCCAGTTTTCTCGTGATCATGACGTTTGCAACAACGTTGAAATATCGAGACAACTCAATTAATTAAATATCGTGGTAAGAACCCGTTGAAAATGCATGAAAGTAATTTAAGACAACTTTAAAGGTTGATAGTTGTAGTATTTATTTTCTTACAAATTTTCTTTAGATACCTGAGTTGCTGTATATTTGTTTCATGGTTAGTTTGATATCACAACATACATTTTTATTGGAGCTAGGGGTATCCTCAATTGACAAAGTTGCAACTTTTGCGCTTTCGGTTCTGTTTGTATGTTTAGCTTGAGTTCACTATCTTGACTGTTGATATGAATCACAAGGGCTGAGAAATTTATTTTGTAACTCAAGTTAACTAGGTTAGTAGGATGAGTAAGAAAAATAGAATTAGAATAAACGTTACAAATACGTGTGACGGAAATAATAAAAAAATATAAGGTATATAAATAAAAGTGTTAAATAATTTTGATTATCAACCAAAAAGTATTAAGTTCAAATGACAATGATAGTTACAAACGTAAATTCATGATTAAATTCACGAACTTATACATACTATTAAGTTAAAAATAATTATCGATCAAAATCATCAAACGCGACAAATCACTAGGGAACTTCTTCACTTATTTGTTTGATGATTCCTAATTATATTTTACGTAATTGATCTTAATGATGTTTACTACGATCACGTTAATTATCCTCAACACATCCGATATTATTAGCTACTCCGTAAAATATAGCTTAATATATTGGTACCTGCAAATTATTATTTTTTTATTACCATTACCCTTTACCTCAGTAAATTTAATGCCATGTCTATTGCGTAGTAAAACTGTTCATTGAATCAATATAATCTTATTTTTACATGATTAAGTATATTGATACTGAACGACTAAAAGAAAAATAATCTACGATACTGGATCAATGATATTTTCATAAACTAGTAGGTGCATCTACGTCACAAACGGAGATTCACCTTCCTCTTGAATCACTCTAAAACCGCATCAAAATCCGTTCGTAGTTTTATTTTTTTTAAGTATACAGAAGGAAGCACAGCAGGGCGCGACTTTGTAGCTTCTATGTAGGTATGTGACTGTATGACTACTGATAAGAATATTTAATTTCGTCTAAACCTTAAGTTCATTCATGAACGTGAACAATAATAATCTACCTACTTAATATTATGCCATTGCTTTCCCCGTCATAGATTTTGCGAATAATGTAATAAATTATGTTTACCTGCAACTCAGTCTCACGGCGTCTTTTAGAAGATAACTTTGTGTTTATTACACGGTCCACCGCTTTCACAATTTATCATCTGTAATCTTGCATTTCAAAATTATTTGTACAATAATAAGACTATTTAACAGTTTTAGTTATTTTTTCGAAAATATAGCGTGCATTGAGGCCGCCATTTTTTTAGTACTAATTGAAAGTTCAAATGCAAGGACTAGTACAATACAGTATAACTGGTTTTTTACGTTTTTTTTTTAATTGCGTGATAGATAAACGAGCCTACGGGCCACCTGATGGTAAGCGATCACCGTCGCTCATGAACCTCTGCAATGCCAGAGCAATGAGGGGCTGTTATCTATCGCCTACCGATACAGGACTTTTCTTAAACCTTGTTTAAAGAGGGACATGTCATAGCGCTACGGAAACACCGCGGATGGGAGTCCATTCCAAATCGGGATGGTACAATAATTTCCTCTCATTCTTGTCTTAATGGTGCGTAGGTGTGTGAGAATGTGTGAGGGTGTCTCCATTTTGTGAGGTTGTTATTACCCTGAATGAGAAGTGCCACGTATCGAAAATGCGCAGTTATGATTTATTTATAGAACAACATCGTTAGCCTGAAAGGTGGAGGAATGACCTTCTCGATTTCCCACTTCACCCTTCTCAGAATAATATTTGCTTTGTTAGTTGAATGCCATTGTTTTCTTAGTATCTACAAGTTTGTTAACTAGTCGATGGAATAATTATCCATAATATCTTTATTTTTAAAGATTAAAAGCTTGTCTGCTTGTACTTTGATTCAAATCGTGTAGGTATTTGTTTGTATATTATTTTACGATCGAATTGATAATTATTTTAGTAATGGAAAGATATTGATCAACAATGTTAATATTTAATATTGTAATTACACTATAATTTCGGTTTTTGGGGAGAAATTGAGAGGTTATGTTTGTGGAGTTTTGCTAATGTTTTTTTATTTATTTATTTAACAATAATCCACAGCTACAATTACAATTAAATTCAACTTAATTTTTTTTTTATAAATTAGAGATGATTATTGAGCACAATTTGAGTATTATACCGAATTCATTCGATATCTTACTCTCTCGTCAATTTTCACCATCTACTAAATCAAACCAGATCAGGTGGGCCGTTAGCTCGTCTGCCTACGAGGCAATAAAAAAAACAGACCAATTTTATTTCAACATTTTTACACGAAAAACTTAGTACGAGTATGTTTCCGTGACTAAGTGTGTCTTGGCGCGATCAATCCCTCTTATCAATACAAGTGAGCATTTGTCGAGTGTGTAAAGGACCCTTACAGAGCTTTGCTGATCTCAACAATCGAAATGGATATTGCAATGTAAGAAATGTATATCATTTTCATACCAAAATGATTTTTCTGTTTGAAAAAACGTTTTCGAATCTTGGCTTTATGTTTAAAGTGCGTGATCCATTTTTAAGCCACCCTCATTGTTTTATTGACTTCATAGAATTAAAATGTTTAAAAATATTCTTTGTAATTTGTGACTACATTAAATAAGAGTTCTTCTTTTCGACAAAAAAATTGCCATAAATAAAACGCCCCCTTTGGAAAGTAGATGACGAACTCAGATCTTCTACATAATAAAATGCCCTTAACCGTTCCCATTCAATTTCACGCTTAAGGACCATGTAAACCTGCTCTCGTTCCTTTTATTTATTTACTACTACTACTACTAATTACTTTATTATTCGTTTTAAAAATTATAGTATCAATGCATTAAATCGAAAAGTCAGTCCGTCGGTATTCTTGACTTTTGTTTTTAACATAAAGTTATCTTAGATTTTAATAAACTATAATTGATGTTATTACTTATTATCTTTTTTTGCTTTAGCAACGTGATCATTGACAGACTTCAATGATTCATGAGATATCACATTGTTCGACGAAGCAAAGATGTGATACTATACCTTATATAATATGATTTGCAATTTTTTGTGAGCGTTTCTTAAATAGAAATAGACCGATACAGAGAGATATCACTTATGGATCATTCAATACCATTACTTTGCCTCTTGTATAGAAGCATATGGCTTAAATCTCAATTGTAATGTACCAGTAATCAAAAAGTAAATCGTTACTGATCCACGACGGAATATTTTCGGCCTTATAATGTCAGGCTGCGTAATTTGTTCGTGTAGCCCCCAGGCAGAACGTTCGGTTGACTGGGCTTTATTTTAATGTCTCTGTCGCAGTTGATTGAATTTTTATTAAGTTTATTTAGCAAAGTATCGGCTCTGTTTTATTTCACCACAGGTTTGTATCATTATTTGATGGAGGAGTTTATTCATAATGTATTTCGTGAACATATTTTTTTTTTTTTTTTTTTTATTGCCATGTAGGCAGACGAGCCAACGGCCCACCTGATGATATGATACAATAATATGAATATATTATTATCACGTGAATAACCTATTTTTTTTTTTTTGTTCGGTTATAAATTATTGAACAGCATTTATATTTTAGGATATTTTAGATGGATAAGTTGGAGTTGCTGGTAATTGGGAGCACTGGTCCGGAGATGAGAGTAATACTTCCTGTGAGGCCGAACTTAAGCTTTGCACAGCATCAACACCGGTGTGAAGTACCTACCATTCGGCTCTGTTAAGGATTCCCGGTATTTTAAAAGCTTGTTTAGCTTTACCCTTGCGATGACTCCGAAACTGGACTATCGCAAAGTCCAAACAAAGAATGAAAATATTATTATTTTTTAGTAGGCAATTAGGTACCATTAGGTACTATGATAAGATAGTAAAGTTGGTAGTTATTATGTACAATTCCCTGAAGACCTTTTATTTCGTAAAAATACAATAAATTATTTCATAATGGATGACGCAATTGAGTGAACTTTTTTCAACTACAAATGTATTGTTTAGAAATTATTTGTTTGTGTACATTCGCCAAATCAACTTAATTTGCAATTAAAGTGTAAAGTGGATTAGAAATGAAAGGTAGGCGAGTCAGTAACGGTCGTCCTGTCACAAATAAAACTTCTACTAATGGGCATGTGGCAATGTAATCATGTAATTGAAGCTCGCTTAATATGTACACTGCTGTTCAAAGATAATTACGTCTCAGTGAAACGTATATACATTGTGATATGTTAACAAACTGAAAACGGAACCTTAAGCGAAAAAAAATATTTGTCCAAATGAGCCTTAAACCTGGTTTGTATTAATAAAATATCTGCAAATGTATTCATACGATACTATCTATATTGTAGATGAAAAGTTCTTATTTCTAGAGCCAAATTTGTTAGTCCTAGATAAAGTTAAACTGCTTTATTTAAGATGTTCCTGACTGTCAGAGATTCCGCGGAAAGTTCTTTGAAGCATCTTTTTGTTACGTTGAATTTAATTATAATAGTATTATAGTTTAATAATAAAATCCGTACCTTCATTAAGTCGTCAACAGTGCTATTTGTACTAATCTAAAATGGTTTACTTCTGTTGCTCAAAGAGTGATCATGCCATACTGCCTATACAGATTAGAAATTCAACTTATCTTCCAAGATTTTTTTAAATCATTCAAATCAATAGTTATAAATTAATTCCATATAGGTACTCAATTTGGAATTAGGATGTAAATTGTGTTTATTTTTATTGCCTTATTATGCTGAAAAAGCAAACTTCAAGCCAAAAATATCTAAACAAGATTATATTTTCACAAACCATTTTTAAAATTCACTAAAATCGTTTTCATGTTTTCGTTAAATTTCCGAAGAACAATTTCATCGAAAACTCTGTAACTTGATAACAAATTGTCATCATTAATTTGGAATTCTTTTAACAGATGCGAAATAAGCTTCAGACAATTCGTTTGTTAGCTGAGCGTACTTTGTACTTTTTTAATGTATATTCCTAATTGTTTTGTTAATTAATAATTATTCATTAGGAAAAGTTGTTGAAATCAATAGCGTAGTTGACACAAAAGTTTCTTTTATACGAGATTTTAGTTCTTTATCTTTTGAATAAAACCTTTGATGATTTGAAAGACTTCGTCTCTACTTAATTCGCAAAATTTTAATTTAAAAAAGTCAACTGATTTTATAAAATATCTTATTCTGTCTTGCTATGCCGGAAACTATTTATTTCAATCTAATCTATAAATAGTAAATCTCTATAATAGTCTATAGTGTATAATTAATATATTCATGAATTCATCATCATCATCATCATCATCAGCCTATAGACGTCCACTGCTGGACATAGGCCTCCCCCAAACCTCGCCATAACGAATTCATGAATTCGTATGTAATAATTCATGAATTAAAACAAGAAAAATTTTAGATAATAATTACACCTTATGTAAACCAATTAAAACCTCTTTCTCTCACTTTCTTTTCAAGCACCAACGTACTTATAAATACTTTACATTCTATGGCGTCTTCGAGACTACTTAATAGAAAAAGTTACTAATACTAAGATTAAAAATATAACAAGAAAAAACTAATTAATTTAAAGCCACTCGAAAAGTCCGAATGAAATGTTTCTTTTAGTCTCATGGGACAAGCCGGATTTTCATCCCGTTTTCATCAAGTCCAGAAGTGCTTCATATTTCTGAGGGAGCAATAAGTATTGTTTAAGTCGCGTAGTTTTCGTCTTTGGTATAATTATCTATCTGGGTTTTGTTTCATCTTCAATTTTCTTATTACCACAAAATGATTGTAATCTCTTTTCCCTATTTGTACATTTACGGAAAGAAATAAAAAAATAAACATAAAGGAAATTTCGTTTTTTATTTTAATTATAGTTAGTCCAAAAGGGTGCACTGACATTGCACTGGCCCAAGTGGATCAAGTGGTTCATCAGCTCGTCTACCGACCTACATGACAATAACACTTCGAAAAGCTAAAGCTAAATTAAAATGGACCTAATTTTAATATTTAACATAAGTCTAATTTTAAATAAGCATACAAATATCAGACCAAGTGGTGAACATTGGTAATATATTGTAGCGTAGATAAATATTCTCATCTTTAGTGCTAATCTAAGCAGCAGATATTAACTGAAAAATATGCACGTTCGACAACAACATGCTGCAAATATGGATGCTGTTGTATATGTACATTGGAAAACGATTTGCAAACAGCGTTGTTTGCTGCCGATTTAGCATTTAAAATGTAATCTGCATTGTATGTAGAATATTATAGTTCCAACAGCTTTGAACAAAGCTATGAATACTAATATTTTTTTCGTAAGAATTCTGAATAAAGTCCCATTTTCATAATGTATATGTGCATCAATCACCAGTCCTATAGGTATATACTTTTTGTACTGTCCAGCTCGCTTGACTGTAACTGCCATGAATAAACAAAATGTTTAGTGTACCTTGTTGGAGTTTCTCCGAGATTTACAGAACTTTCAGATCCGTCGTTTTGCGAAGAAAGTTTTAATCTATTTTATTTAATTAAACATTCTCGCTGTCGTAACTTTTGAGTGTTTAACCAATAAAACTAGTTAAACTGTTTAAGGTTACAGAGTTAACCTAGTTCGAGGTTATCTTTGTATCATTGATTAGTTTTCGGTGATAAATACCCGTATATGGTTAGTGAAAATGTCACTATGATGACACACCTCGTTTCTATAAAAAAATTTAAAAAGGTGAACCAAACAGACTTTATTTGTCCAATTTTGTAGTTTTAGTTTGTATCCAATTTACGTAATAATAATAGTGTTTGTATAATACCAGAGAAAAATTTAGGAGATAACCTACCTCATGTATACCTAAATAATATTTTAAGGGTAATGTTTTCAATTTCCATTAGTCTTTGAATGTTCAGAAATCTAGATACCACCGCGCTTAGTCATCATTTATAGATCGCAAAGGTAAGGGCGGGACTTGCAAAGAAATATTATATTGAAATTAAATTGTCCTTAGTACTTTTGCGTTTGAAATTATGAAGGTAACTCAAATTCTACGTTTGATCTATTTAAGAGGTCAAACAGATTTAATCAATGTGATAATACTCAATATTTACAGTAGAAAATAGTTTGGTTATTTAGCAACTTCACAAAAGTTATGGAATCACAAATAAAATAAAAACTTAAATCAACCAGTGAGTTACAAAAAGTCGAGAAAATTTTCCATTCATTAACAGTTATTTTTATTTCCATGCTGTTGCTTATTCATCCATGAAAATACAAGCTCAATCAACACTCATTTTATCTTGCACCATTTTAAGTGCAGAGTAAACATAATCGTGCCCTAACGATATGTCCTTCACTACGTTCTCTCAAACCGAATCAAATCTAGGGGCTCACATTAGATCGACTATTTTATTTCAAACTAATTTTGCTCTTGAGTTTACCTACTAATAAACAAGAAAATATTAAAATAAATGTAACCTAAAACACTGTTTTAATAAAAGCTTTGAAGCTTTCATGTTTTCAGTCAAAGTGCTTTTTACTAAGAAAAAGTTGAGATATTTATAGCGCCATTACAAATTTTCCGAAATTTCCATTAAATGTTGATCTTTTCCGAAAAACCCTTTTTGTAGATATTAACGTGTAGGAGCAAATAAACGCTGCCACATAATTGCCTGGAAGAATTATTTTTAATCAAAGTATAATAATTGAGCTACTATTTTTGTATTGTTATTTCATGTTCTTTTTGCATCCATTGATTTAAATTCAGGGTCACTGACCAGGTTTGGAATGGACTCCCGTCCGCGGTGTTCCCGGAGCGCTATGACATGTCCCTTTTTAAATGAGGTTTAAGAAAAGTCCTGTATGGGTAGGTGATAGATAACGGCCCTCTTTGCCCTGGCATTGCAGAGGTTCATGAGCGACGGTGACCGCTTACCATCAGGTGGGCCGTAGGCTCGTTTATCTATCTTGCAATAAAAAAAAAAAAAAAAAAAAAAAAAGGTCGGAGCTTGTTTTCTGCTTTTTTAGTACCAGGTACTATAATGAAATAAATATATAAGTTGTAGTTATACAACACAAATATACAAAGTTATACAAATATCAATGTTATATAATATTAAAAAATATAATGATAATTGGCGATGTACAATTATGAAAACGAACGAAGGCAAGAACTTCTTATCACTTATCTGTAATATTCACTATCGAAACCGTGATGAACATAATTATATCTAAGACTTGACCTCCTACAAAACAAATAGAAGTGTCCCTAAAGTTTTAATCAATGTAATGAAACAGGAAGTTGTTCTTCCAGTGGAGTGGTTGTGGCGAAATTTCATCACACTTTCCTGGTTCTGATACGACCCTAAATTGTACTTCAGTGGTTTTAAATTGTCTCTTATCTGAAACCATAATTTATTAGGTCAGTGGATTCCTTTTTGTAATGTTGGGAAAAAATGTTTACTTAAACAAAAATCTATTCATGTTTTCTTTATTCTACACTAGATGACCCGCGCAACTTCGTCTGCGTTACAAAGGGGTTCAAAAATTGTAGCCTATATAGGCACGCGCCGCCCGGCGCAAACAACTACGACCCTGCATTTTAAATTTGTAATATCTTCGGTAATATTCACTTAAATTACATGCTGTAAAAAGCATATTGATCTATAATAAATGCACAATTTATTTAAGGTACTTAATTGGATAAGGATTAATGCTGTATTGTTTAAAATCACTTCGTAAATAACCATTTTTTTGTAAAGAATAAAAATGGTTATGCTAGGTTATCCCTAAGAGATAGACATATACCATCGCGGACTTTTTTGTTGAACTTTTTAAGATGAACAATACTGTAGTACATTATTTTGGTCTATCTCGTATGGTTCAGCCAGCGTTTGCAATATAAGCGCAAAAAAACGTGCTTATTTACGACATCACATTAGAAACCTTTAAATTTATCAGTGTTTCTCTACTATATTATGCATTTATTATACATACAAACCTTCCTTAAGAATCACTCTATCTATTAAAAAAAACCGCATTAAAATCCGTTGCGTAGTTTTGAAGATCTAAGCATACATACAGACATACAGCGAAAGCGACTTTGTTTTATACTATGTATTGATTATGCATAGAATATTATGAATTGTGATTATGAGATCTAATCTAAAAAATATATATTGTCTTTTCATCAGATTTCCCATTTATACTTTATCCCATTATACTTTATCCTTGAAACATAACATGATGTACGGAAAATTTAAAACAGTGTTTTGTTTATTTTTTCTGTTCATATGTAATTAAGTCCGATTCAACACATTACGATTTGTGAAACGAAATTAAGCTCAATAAAAATAGCATCAGCTTTTCATCCAACTATTATTATTTATCCGTAGCTTACATTAAAATTTTATTTAAACGTGATAGACGAAAACTAAACTAAAATTGTAATCTCTCTTGAAAGAATCTCTTTATGCTAAATTTTATAGTTCATCGTGGGCGAATATTGTTGCATATGACTCTCATTCATTTTAAAATAAGATGACCTATACAAATTTTAAACAAGCAAAGTGTAAGAACCGGGCGCACTCCTTATAAAAATAATTTATAATACTCTCAAAGTCGGGTTTGTATTAGACGATTATGTAAAATGATATTGTACAATGTACGTTGAAAACGATGACATAATATGATAGAATTTAGTTTACTTGCAATATATCATAATAAAAGGAATATTTTTAAAAATGTTGGTCAATCTTGCGGCATGAAGCTTAACCGAGGCATTCTCAGGATCGCACAGAAATTGTTTAGAAACATACTTGTCCTTAGTATATTTTATATTTTTAATTTTGTTAGAGAGTTATGATAATATGTGAACGTAGTGGCCTATATAATATTGCTATATGAAATCATCAAAAGCTCTGATTTAAAACCCTAAAAACGTTACAGCAAACTTGTGAAGGTTGAAATCACTGAGGTTCCATGGGACTCAATATGTAAATTTATTTGGGTAGATCCTTCTTGATTTCTTGACCGTTACAACTAATTTATAATACATACTAAAGTATGTAATTTTTGATTATTTTTTGCATTAACTTTCGATATAATATCGAGAAATGGAAGCAAAATTATAAAAATAGTTAGTTAGTTAATAGTTACACTACTAGGTACCTATTGTGTAGTGAACCATCACTACATAGTAAATGAGTTAATTATAATATCAATATTACCAAATATTCATATTATAATTAACTCTATTTACATATAGGTAGTTATTGTAAATGTGGCTTGTTGTTGTTTTGCACTCTCAATAAGGCGAAACAGCAATAATAAGACTAAAAATCAGTGTCATGTGACTAATAATACAGCTAGTAAAAAAACTACTAAATAAAGTACTAGGAAAACTAAAGAAATCAGGCTGGGAGCGACGTATCGCTAAACCCACTTCGGGTCTGCGGACCATCGATGCGATCCGCCCCGTCCTAAGGGATTGGGTGGGTCGTGGCGAAGGACGTCTCACCTTTTTGATCCACGTGGAGCCGATGACGAGTTGCCATCACTGTGTAGGATGCGACCAGGACACACCGGAGCATACGCTCGCTGTCTGCCCCGCATGGGAGCAGCAGCGTTGTGTCCTGGTCCAACCAATAGGACCGGACTTGTCGCTCCCGGGCGTCGTGGCGTCGATGCTCGAGAGCAGAAGAGGGTGGCGGGGAGTGCGAGGGAGAGAATTTATTCTTCTCTCCGTCCCGCAACAACCCGCCGCCGTCGAACAAGGGGCCGAAATCGGGATCTCGCCCGGAATCTGGCCCCTTAAGAGTTTCGGGTCCCCAACGCATGTGAGTTCAAGCGGGGGCCAATGAAGGTGTCGTGCCTCGCTCAGCACGCCCTTACGTCATAGCAACTGGGGGATGGTAGACCGCGCTCCCCGACCCACGCTGGTTCTGACCCAGCGGGGTATTCCGTGGGAGGGTGACACGCGGTCCCATCTTGGCGGGCTTCGGATAGCCCGCCAACCGAGAGCCGGTGGCCGTCTCGCTGGCGGCTGCTGGTTCGGCGTCCGGGGGCGGCGCGACGGGAAAGTGTGCCGAGAGCGTAACGCGTCGAGTCGTCCCACAAAACCCCGTGCTGGGTTCTGGCTTCAGCCGGGGTTCGGACGCTGAGTGTGAGCGGTTGGAGGTTTTAGTGCGGTTCAACTCCCACATACTGCCGCGTGGGCGGGGATCCGGTGATTTCCTCCAACTGAAAAAAAAAAGAAATTAGGCTGAGTCAATGTCAAAAGTGGACTTTAAATGCTTTCGTAGGAATGTAATTGATATAGCGTACCTAATTGGTGGAGACCAAGCATAATGTGTTTTACTTACTTGATCGTCATCAGATCTGTTTCAGTTGGGATGTAGAGATCCATGAGCGAAGGTAACCGCTTTCGATCAATTGGTCGAGGCAATGCACTATCGAGATTGCTGATGTGTGTAACTTAAGACGTCTGATAACTGTTATATCATGGATGAGAATGATTTCAATTCTACGCTACAACAGTCATAACCGTTATTATTGAGGTCATTCTCGAACGCCACCGCAATTTTAAAAGCCTGAAGCAAAAACAGGCACAAATCATTTATAAATTCGATCACGTTTCATTTCATTTTATAACGCTATTATTTTTCGAGATAAATTTAGGGTTGTTGTAGAAATATCTGACTGGTCACATTAATTTAAATTATTTCATAAAACATCGACGTGGCTTATTACAGATAACAAAGTTAATTATAGATAAATCTATTATGCAAACAAATAAAAATATAATAGATTTAATCAGTTACGTGTATACCAGATATATCTGATAAGATATCTTTTTCACTGAGTTAACATGCTGTAACATTGATCGATTATGCAATTACCTTTTTTTTGGGTAAACCTAGTACAGTTATTCAAATTCCCTTAGTAGAAAAAAACTTGAGAGGTGTCAAGGAACACCCGGATGGAACGAAGTTCCTTTCGATTAATTAGTGAGGGAATTGTAATTAAAATTTATTAAATTAATTAGTTAGTTTAAACTAACTAATTATTATAACTTAAATAAAATATTTTGATCACAGCGCCATCTAGCGATAATCATCTAAAACAAAAAAAGTGTTGTGACAACTTTTTCATAAGAATTTCCGTCTAGCCCCCTTTCGATACCGCGCGATAAGGAACTTCGTTCCAATAAAGTAGAAGATCCATGAACCAACACCATCTGTCAAAAAAGAAAAAAAACCATAATGTAGAAAAACGTCATTCAGAACATTTAATTCCACTACGGGAACGTAAAATGAACAAATGAGCGTTTAAGTTAATTAACGAATAACTACGCCCACGGAAGTGACAAAAACTGTATGAAATAAGGATAGCTTCGGGATTTCCTTTTTAATTTCATTGACTAATTTTTCTCCCACGCGAGGGCACATAGTTGTGATTTATGATTTGAGTTTCATCGTGGGTGTCCTTTCCGATATAACGGGCCGGTGTGGGCCGTGTGCTTTCTCCGACATTTGAGGTAAAAAAAAACAAAAAAAAACGGTTTATAACATTTGTTTTTTCAAAAGCTTACCTAATCCTTATTTTTATATTCTTTTTTTTTTTTTTTTTTTCAGTTGGAGGAAATCACCGGATCCCGTATGTGGGAGTTGAACCTCACTAAAACCTCCAACCGCTCACACTCAGCGTCCGAACCCCGGCTGAGGCCAGAACCCAGCACGGGGTTTTGTGGGACGGCGCGACGCGTAACGCTCTCGGCACACTTTTCCGTCACGCCGCCCCCATTTTTTTTTTTTATATTCTAAATAGATGAAAATATTATGTGGAGCTCTGTAAATAAATATTTAGTAATAGTGTAAGTGATGTAGATAACCGCGAGTGTTTAAAAAAAATACTTTTGGAAATAATCGACCACTAAAACTTTTCAACATCAGTTTTGCAATCAAACTGGTTTTTTGATACTTTTAATTATTTTACTAATTTGTACATTTATAACAATGAACATATTATCGTATTATTCTTGTAATCTTAATAACTGAAGCACTAGCGAGTAAATAAATTAACTATTTTTACTAAAAACCAATCTAAAATTATACTCGTAAATCCATGCTTAATTATATGTATGTACGAACTCCAGTAATTAGGTTGACTTACAAAAACATTTTGTTTGATTCTGGCACATAAATAAGTTAACTTATTTTCTTCAAGTCTTGATTACCTCGCTCTATTAGTTTTTGTCGGTCTAGAACAATTAAGCCATGAAATCAGTAAACGAGAATCAATATGAGTAAGTAGGTAATCTACGTACTAGGTAACATAATAATATTGTCTGTCGTTATCTTGAGAATTACTTTTGTAAAATATTTTATTGCAAATATTACTTGAGGAAATGAATAGTCTAAGCATAATATTTTTATATAGTCTACACCATTCAAACTAATTTTTAATAAAAAATGCAAAATGTTTTACCACTGCTTTCAGGTTCAATGTACTAAAATAATCAGTATGAAATTAAAAAAAACGATGTTTTAAAATCACAAGAATTCGTAGCTGAAACTGAACGTGACAAACGGGTGGCTCAATAATTTCGGTGGGACGAAACGTGTAAAAACCGTTGATTTTCCACAACCACTACTGAAAATCGAACAATTAATATTGCCGGTATATTTCAACTTCAATATAAAATTGTTTTAAAGAAGTATTTCGTTTAAAAAAATGTTTTTTTTTTATAATGGGTTGCATAATGGGTTTTGCAGGGTGTTTACAAATTTATTTTTCAATTGCATTTACTTTAATTTAATTTTTTATACATAAATACCCAATTAGATTTTTTTATGAAATGGGTATATAAACCATCCGTTCAAAAAAGAATCATTTAAATCATCATGGAATTTGTGCCTTCAATTTCCAAACCTAATCTATACCTACTTACACAACTCTCTCCTTCTGCAACTGTGCCTAAATAATCAATAAAACGATTTTTTAAATAAGAGAAAGCCAATAAAAAACGATATAATGTTTGTCACTTTTAATATATTTTTTCATACCTAAGAAAGAAGAATCATACAATAATTATTCGCAAAACTTAAGCACACGATTTAGGATATATACCTACGTAAAGAAAATTGAAGTCTCTCCACATCCAGAGATTATGTTTCAACGTGAGTATTTTAATAAAACACCTACAAGCCTTATACAATTAATTTACCGTTTCCGTGGAAAATACTAATGAATGTAGTATTTCGTCCCACGCCGATAAGCTTTGAGAAAAATAACTTGAATCCGGTAGGATATACTGACTAATATACAGTTTTATATAGGGTGGGCCATGAATTAGTTAACAATTGAAAAGATCGTGTAAAGAAAACCATTTGACATATTTATAAGTTTTATGGGGTCATTTGAAGAGTCGTGTTTACATCCATAAACCAAAAACACTACGTGAACTAAAGGAAAAAATTAGCGAAGAAATGTCGGCGATCTCGCAGTCTCTTTGTCGACGAGTATTCGAAAATTTCGGCGTTCGCTTAGAGGAGTGCAAAAATCGAAACGGTTGTCATTTAGATGATGTAATTAAAAAATAAATTCCAAATAATTAACTTGTAAATAAACAATTTTAAAAATATGTCAAATGGTTTTCTTTATACGATTTTTTCAATTGTTAACTAATTCATGGCCCACCCTATATATTTTTTGTTTTAGGTATATTAATCGTTAGTAAATGACGTTACTACTATAACTGAATCGCGCTACCGAAAGTTGCAACAGATGATTGACTTGAAATGACACAAAACACATGAATGCATTGGCTTGAAGGTGTGTTTCACTTTAAAACCCCTCGTGTATCAGATGATTGTTTGGAAACTGCACAGTCCATTTATAACAAGCTTTATATGAACTTGTACTGGGTGTAACTATTCAAATTCGGGTGGAATCTTACAAGCTAAAATTTACAAACTTCCCGGTTTCCGATTAAGCTAACATTTTGCACGCAGATGTAGGTATATCGCGTGACAATGCAATAATACGAGTATGACAAAATGGCGCTATTCTGGTGATAGATTCGGAAGGTGGTCATAGGAAATCGCCATTAAAATAACTAAAACACCAAGACATTTTGAAATCTTACAATTATCCATATTTTTAAAATAAATAGGTGTTTGAAATTTCTTAAATATATCTTAAAGCTTATGAAAAATGTGTTGAACTAAACTAATAATTTGGTTTCAACGCAAAGTTTTCTCGATTCATTTATGAAAAGCCTAAATTTACTTCATTCAAAATTCAGCGGACTATCACCAGTCGAGAAGATTGGTTTACGTCGTTTAATTATTTTCTAAACAACAAGGTGTATTCCGACGCTTTCAACGATTAAAATGAACGGAGTAATTTGTTAAGGACAAACCACGTGATTAATTATTAAGAACACGCGGCTACGATTACTTAGGTACATAAATCACCACGAAAAAGGCTTCTTCAACACGTTGATGTTTTGAGGTTAACTTCAACAAGGTAACTCACTCTACTTTATTATTTTATTCTGATGAAAATTGTCAGACTTCAACGTGGTTTTAAAGAGATCAACAGATAATACAGATAAAATAATCATCTGTTGAGCTCATTAAACTCCATAAAGTGAGTTTTATCTAAAAAACTAAAACTAGTGACCGAGTTTGGAGACCTCTGGGTTCAGATGCAAGGACCATGATTAGTAGTATGTACCACTACGGTTGTTATCATCCTGCCACATATTTATAAAAATTGGTAAAGTCTATAAATAAATATTATGTGATAAGAACCCGTTTAGTAATAGTGTAAGTGATATTTCCAGAAGATTCGATTATTTTCATCTATTCATTTATTGGTGCTGATAGTTTTTAAAAACGGTTTTTTCTAAATTTGTCTACATTTTTATTACATAAGTTGGTAAGCCGAAATATAATGCATTGCTAAAGTTTAGTCAATTCGAGAAGATGATTATAACTAAACATACATATTATTATACTAAAATCAAGCACTTTTATTAAAAAAAGCCTTTCTAATTTTGTCTCTGATTAATGATGACGTTAACACATCGGGCCGTTTAAAATTAAACGGCGTTGCGGTGAAGAACAATTAGTTTGGTGCTAAGGAACGTTGGCAGGGAATTACTGGGCCGATGATCAAAAATCGTTGTAGTTCCCCCTAAAGGACGTACCCTCCATGTCCCTCTTTAAACGAGGTTTAAGAAAAGTCCAGTATAGGCGATAGATAACAGCCCCTCATTGCCCTGGCATTGCAAAGGTTCATGAGCGACGGTGACCGCTTACCATCGGGTGGGCCGTAGGCTCGTTTATCTATCACGCAATAAAAAAAAATACTCTTAACTTTCCTGTCAAATATTATTTTCAACATATAAAAGTTCAACAATAAATATACCTACAAATAGTAAGCATATATAAGAATCCGGGCGTGTTTGTGTACCTAATAGTTCATTAATTATTACGTGACGATTTTAACAAAACAGTTTACTTTAAGCAAACTTAAAACCGTACATCTGCATATAGAGAATTTAATATTAATTTTCTCATCAAAGCTGTGTAAGCCATACAATCTACAGTAAAATCGATCTATTGATGTTTTAATTGGGAACACGTTAACTTATAGCTTTATGCACAAAGACACGGGGAGAGGGTGGCTCGGGAGCAATTATATGTTCCCCGCGTATAAACAATGTGTGTTAAACTTCATTACGTATGTCATTTATACGGTATTGTGCCAAAACATTTTAGGTTCGTTTAACACACGTACAAAGAGCACACACTGTTTGTTCATTATTAAAATTGGAAATAGAATTTATAATAATATTTTGATCAAAACAACATGTTTGCTGCAATTGGTCGGAAAATAAGTTTTGATACTCTTTTTTATGTTGTAACTATATGGCGTCTGTGGTATTTTTTTAGTAAACTCAGAGGTTCTATTATTATAGAAGCCATTAGCCAAAATCCCGAACATGAGCTGGATTAAGATCGAACCGAAGAGAATACAATAAAACACATATTATATTTAAAGCATTGAATAGTTAGGTTGATGCATTCAAGTAAACAAACAAAAATTCTTCAAGCTTTCATAGTTAATTAAGTATCTACATTTCCTAGAAATATGCAAAAACAACTCCATACGGGCGTGGGTAAACATGACTGAATAAACACAGAGTTATCAGGCGCATAATGAGCGCTATTTCAAATTCTGATTATCTACTGTATCTACTGTTTGTTTTGATTATTCAATCGTAATGATCACAGACGACAATTTATCAATTAATTGGGAATGTGTACTATGTATCTTTTATTGTGCTTTTATACAAAATTTCTAGATACATACGATTACAAAATTGAATCGTAGGTAATAGAAAATGGATAATGTGTTAATAAATAATTATCTCTTTTAATTATTAAAAATGATAAAATTAACGAAAAACACAAAAAAACCTGAAAACATCAATTTTTCTATAGTTCTATAGCTATATTATATCACAGTTTTGAAATTACTAGCACTTTATATATTTTTCTTCGTTTCAAAATCCTGTACTTTGACGAACACAGATAGGGAGCAATGCCACCAACTAACGCAAGCTCAGGTTCTTGTTAAAGAGATCTTTGTCATAAGATTAACCAGCTTTTTGTCACTGAAATATATCTTCATCAGTTTTGATACAAAAACTTCATTAGTTCCAAAATAAATTACTAATTCTACGTTGCATTTTCAAAAGTGAATTTAAGCTTTTCAATTATAGTTTGAAGGTATGAGAGTATTTCATTGATTTACTTATCTTACTAATTTCATCTAAATCCTCTGTAAACTATTTGCTTTGAAGTTAAAGCTGAATGAAATGATAAGAAATACTGCGTGGTACTTATTATAGAATAATTTAAAGTATTTAATATTATGATTAAATTAACTTTTCAAAGCTAATTATGTACTTTGAAATTCTGTTTCAATTATGTTTTATATTTTTTCATCATTAAAACAAATCTTACACATACCTAGAGGTACTAATATGCATAAACAAAAGAATTAAATATTGAAGCACCTTTCCAACACAATTTTGTAAAATGATGTTATTATTTTTAATACGAAAATAAATGAACTTAATTTTATGTTGTCAGTCTCTAATATGATGTCAAACTCATTTTGATATTCCGAAAACAACGTGTTAATGCCTCCAGAAGCTCGTCATTATAATATTATTTTTCACGTGAAAGGTCGGCACCCTTTGAGACCTGTGCAGCCTTTGTGTGAACGAACTTATATCACTTTACAAGTTCCTTTTAAAGAGAGTTTGACGTATGTATCGATTTTCATAATAATTAATATTCTTTTGCAACGAGTCATTTCTATGTTTGAAAGTCAGATATTGATTTTTAATATTTATCTACTCTAATAATAATAATATTTTTTCACTGATGGCTTGGGTCGTAGACTCCGCCTGCAGTGGACCTCTGTTTTATTATATTGTATTTTTAAATTATTTTTTTTTGTGATTGTTTTTAAAAAATATGATGTAATAAATGAGCAAATAAATGAATATGGAAATAATATTATTATAAGTATTATAAAAACAATAGTATTTAGCAATTTGCTAGCTTTTGTTATTTTGAATTAGTCAATATTATTATTTATTAAGCTTGATTGAAGGTATAGTTTCTTCAGTACAAGACTTTACAAATTATAAGTAAGTTTTGTTGTGTAAAATATTATGTATGTGGTATGCAATATATCATAAAATAGTAAGTAGGAAGAAATTATTGAACATGAAGCATTTCTGCAATTGAATTAAATCTCGTCTTCACTCTACACTACGCGATACAGACAAACAACTAAATCAACAAGTATACATATACTACTATAGTATATAGGAAGGTACTATAGCCACATGGCTTATCTAACAATTTATTTAGCTAAGCTACTTGTGACTTTACCTCGACAGTTACATATGTTTAAAATAACCATTTCTTATAAAATCGATTAAACGACGATGTGTAATTAAGTTTCGTATTATGAAAATGAAAGGGAGCGGTTTCATTCGTCGAAATTATGAACGTGACATAAATTAAAAATGAAGGAAGGGTGTGTTTACAAGCAACCCTTTCATTAATAAGCGTACGTTTTATCGTTTCCTGTTAGTAATACATATATATGGGACCTATGATTTATAAAAGTTGCGGTGTAGGTCATTTTTTGTTAATATTTGAGAAGTCTATGGTAGTGGAAAGTGGGAACTGTGAACTATTGCAGTCGAGTATCTTAACAAGGTTCTTTCTGCCAGATTTAATGAAATATTATAATATGGTACGGGCGGGTTAATAATGATTGAAAAGATGATACAAAATATATATTGCATAATTCTCGCTATAATAGATGAGCAGTTGAACCAAAAGAAAAAAGCGTATTTGTGATACTTGTCTTTATCAAATTGCGACTACATGTTACAGGTTACTCACGTTCATACAAATATTGTATAAGCTAAAAATATCTCATCTGGCAAAATAATTTAAGGTTATATTTTATATTCACATTCTGTGTCTGTCCGTCTATTGAGGTGACATTTTTTAAAGGCAAACAAACCAAGTAACATAAAAAAAATTGAGCTTAACTATAATGTAATTGAACTGTTATTAATGTCTTAAGATGATGAGATTTCTAAAAGAAATAAAAATGATATTCTGATGTGAAAACTCGTACACATAAAAATACGTAAAGGTCTCTAGATACTATTACGGAATCATCGCTGTCCTATATGGATTGAATCTCAGTTTGAGCACTTTCAAATAAAAACGAGGCCCTTTCTAGGTTTTATATCGGGATGTACGTGACTTCCACGCTAACACTATTACGAAATATATTCTGTCACTGTTCGAAATAATATTAAATTTATGAGTCTATAAAGTTGTACCAAAATAGTTTTCTGAAGATTCTTTTCGATTTTCAACTTGTTGTTTCTGTCTATGAATAGATATCATATCTACTCTACTCTACTCTATTCTTAGAGTTTACCTACGTCCCCAAGCTGTATAAACTATCTCTACTATATTTTTGGTAACTGGGTATTATGTAGTCACTCTATCCTTTTTAATATTCACTTTGCCAAAATAATATTCAACTTCTACACAAAATCTAACGGTACTTATTTTTACATTATACATATTACCTACTATGTATGAGCTTGCAGAATTCTTCACCATCCAAAGGTAGACAGAAAACAATATAAGTATAGAAAAAAATATAAGTTAAGTAATATAAGTAAAATATGGTTTTTGAAATAAAAATAACACTATAAGTTTCATAATTTTATTTATTTACGACAAAAATCATAGTGCTGATATAATTACAACGTTCGTTTTCAATACATCAATTAAATACACTTAAAAAGTCATGGATTACAAGACGATATTAATATTTACAGATACAATAGGCACATAATATAAAAACACAGTTGTACGATTACAAACGAAATCTAAAATTAATTAGACACCGATTTAAATTCGTTTACACTAAACTTTACTAACTACGAAAAAACGATTAAATCTTATCATTTATTATTAAAATGTACACAGAGAAATACATATTTTTGGTTTTCACATCAACTTTATAATTAAAAAACTTACGATTGGACCCTAAATTATATGTACAGAGAAACACATTAAATTGATAAATAATTTACCTTGTTAGTACTTGCGCCGTGGCTCAAAGGCGCAAATATTAATGTAAATTATTTCTATTTAATTTAAGAATAACTATCACTAACTTTAAACGATTGACTACAAAACTTACAAAGATAATTTAATTTAAATTTTAAGGCTAAATATTTGTTATTAAAATTAAACGCTAAGCTACTTTGACGATATTCTAGTAGGTACCGTAGAGAGCGAAGTCACCTGCAAAATATAGAAAATAAGTAAGAGATAAAACAACTCAGTCCGTTAATTCCTACGCCTATTTGAGCTTTGAAAATCAATTTATAAGAAAAACAAAACTTATTTTGTTTCTCGCAAATCTTTATTATTTTTTAAAGAGAGCAGTCAGTTCGTGTTAGAACAATCTCCTTGAACTGACGAAGAAATAAATAAAATTACGAATTTACGTCAAAGTAGACCTTTGAAGTTTCGAAGTTCAGAAGTTCCTAGCGATTTTCCGTGTAATAAAACAGGATTTTTATCTCACAATCTTTGTAAGGTAAGGTTCTGAACATCCGTTATTATTCCAATCCGCTTCACCGGATGTACATTGTACATTTACGTAATATTTGTGTAAAAGGGATACAACTCTCTGATTTCATTACCATATAATTAAATGTTTTGGAAATACCATTTGTATTGTCTCATTGAACAGACTGACGTAATATAATAGTTAATACTAAATCGACTGTGAACAATAGTCACTTGTTAAGTTTGTGTCCATCTTTATTAATAGTAATACTGTCTGGCTCTACTCAACGTTATTGTTATTAAATCATTTCTCTAATACTGTTTCAAAGATAAAATTAAATATAATTCATTAAATAAAGTTAAAGTTAGGTCGTAGGTAGCGACCCCTCAGTGTCCCCTGACATTGCAGAGGTTCATGAGTGACGGTAACCACTTCCTAACAGGTGGGCCGTTGGCTCGTCTGCTTACATGGCAATAAAAAAAAAAAAAAAAAAATATCGTGGTAAGAACCCGTTGAAAATGCATGAAAGTATTATAGAAAACTGCAAGTGACTGAATAAGTTTATAAAAATAAAGGTAGATAGGTATCCATGTCGATAGAATAGGACTAAAATGTTAAACTAAAACGTTAAATTTAGTAAAATAACTTTCAAATCATCATTCTAAATGTAGTTGAAGAAAATACAATAATATTCACTAAACAATTGAAGGTATAAAGGTTAATAATTTCAATTTACAAGACAATGTCTGAATGTGCTCTCCTTTGTAAAGTCCCAAGTAAAATTTATTATTGGTATTTGTAAGTTAAACAGAAGGTATTAGTGTAAGTCCTGTGAATACAAGAAGATTTTAGCACGTATTCTGTTTAATTTACGTGCCACCATTACGGGCTTTAGATAGATAAATTGAGGTAGCTACGAACACAAAGTTCACAAATCCACCTGCGACTAATGCGTCTAGAACTATCAAATCCTTTAGTTTAGAGAATACGTGAGTATCGATTTATTAAAGTTGTTTTAGATATTCAAAGTTGAAACCCAATTTATTGTAGTTTTTTTTACTTAATTTATTATTGCACAAATAAAATACTACTCAATTCTAAATGAAAAAATCTAAAATATCATGAATAACACTTTAGCTATTTTATTTCTTTTTACGGTTACTTAGTTTAATAATAACATAAAAAATACAATATCTCGATTAATTTTTTCTACATTATAAAAAATAAACTTTCACATTCAAATTAACTCACCTTTTGAACACTTACATGATACTCTCCTCGACCACCCTGATGAGGGCGGGAATCTGTCGCTATAGCGGCCCAGTGACCTGTTTGTGACAGAAACAATAAATCATTAGACAGTAGCGTCAATAATATCTGACGATGCGATCCATCACAATACAATGCGTGTCCAAGTAACGACTCAACCAATGATCAATGCTTTGATAGAACCTTACACCCAGAGCCTTGTCCTGAATTTATATAAAAAGCTATTCCCAAAACCTTTCTATTAGACTAAAAAACACAAACGCTGCTAACCCAAAATATTGTTGCAATGAAATTGCCATTAACAACTGCGTTTATACATACATAGCCGTGATCTGCAAATAAAATATTATTTACCAAAACAACATGATTTCGTAAACACAAACGATATCGTAATTGCCACCACCAGTGTGTTAGAAATGATGTGCACATGTGTGTATGTATGTCTGTGATTGTGTGTGTTTATAAGTTAAGCTTGTAAATTTTAGTGCTATAATAAAACGACGTAAATAGTAAATCAGGTGTTCAAGCAAAATGCTCATTGTGTTTCCTTTTGTATTAAACTGCTAAAGTGCTTTGACAAAAAACAATTAAAATACCCTTAAAAATGTATAAATTAAATTTTATGAGAGAAATTAATATTCAGAAATGATGACAAAGCTGTATTATTAAAAATGTACCTACATTTTATGATGAGCAAGAACTTGCTGTTTAAAAAATTAATTCTGTGGAAATGCGCGTTTTTAAAACCATTCATAAAAAAACAACGACCAGTTGTTTTGAATACGCTTCAGTTTTTGCAAAGAGAGATTCGCAACATAGAGACTACTTTTATAAAATATTTTTTTGGTCGAATAATTATTAGTATAGGTACTATTTAATTAAATAAATGTTTTATTTTATTCAGGTTTATTCGTTAACTATATGCATATAAGATATGACGAATTTGGTTTTACAAATACTGTATGAACCCTTGCTCTTTAAATAATAAGGTACTTCAGACAAAAATGGAAGCTCTACCCTGAAAATTAATCTGGCAGGGATATCCTTTTTATAACCAAGAAGTGTACTTAATTTCAGTCCTATTCTGGAATGAAATAAATTAATTTTAACACGAGTATTCTCGTACCCATATCTGAAATTATATATTTAAGTAGCTACCATCTGATTTTTTCATGATGTTATTTAGTTTTTTATAAACAAGTGAAGCATAAAGGAAATATCAAAGGAAGATTGTTTACTCTGATATTTATGAGGACTGTCTGCTCTACAACTGATGAGCAAAATATTATGTTTAATGTACCTACATTATGTTCATTTACAAATAAAGGCACAAATATTATGAGAACGAAACATTTCACATTGAAGATGAATCGACGATTTCACGTATTGAAAGAATTGTTACCATGAAGTGCGGTACCAATTTCTGCTTTTGACAAAGAATACAGAAACAAAAAAAATACACTCACTTCTCACTAGTAAGTTTCTCGCATTTGCAGAAAATCGTATCTGTACAAATATTTGTAATGTCATCGATTTCCTGTCAACTTTGTCCTTTTTGTCGCAGTGTTTATCCTTGGATTAGTGTAAGAAAACGCCGGCCAAGCCTACCCGCATCTCACTACGTTTTATCTCACGATCTTCAGCTGGTGAAATGGATGACAAAACCAGATGTCGTTTGTAGAAATCCATACAGGATAGTTAAAGATAGAAAAAGTCTAAAATACAGCTATTTGGGTAACAAAATATTTCTAACTTTCTACGGCTGAAACATGACGTTAATCCTATGCGTAAAGCTTTTTTCATATTTCATGAAAGTTAGTACTTATTTGAAGTACATATATTGTTATTATGCGATGATTTACAGTATCTAACCATAAGTAGCATTTTACCCACCTATGTATATTTATACTGCTAAAAAACTGTCATCTTTACTTCTTGTCTTCGTGTGTCCCAAGGGTGTAATCGCATGTATCGTTTGCCAACTTCGCCTTAAATTGATTTAAAACATCTACATATAATTGCCCACCTAAATAAATTAGCTGTTAAGCTGTTGTAATTGAGTTAAAGCTTAATTACCTGAGTGGTTGGTTCCAATTTCGTAGCAAATTTCGCAGGTTCTTCGGCAGCGTACAACATTCTTCTAGCCAGGCGTGCGAAAGTGCACCTGAACTGTCGACTCATGCTGCAGTACAACACGAAGTTCACGGAGGATGTGAAGAGTGCCAACATGTCCATGAGATCACCTGGTAATTAAGGTTTGGTGAAAACCACAATTCCGACATTTAAAATTTCCACATTAGGCACGGTTATGGAAACAAATATGACTTAAAATACGAAACCAGATTTGTGCCATGATGTGTCAAGGATTATTTATTTGTCGTAATAAGTAGTTATGATGCTAATCTTAGTTGATGGCCCAAAACAAATTTCCAAATTAATTTGTTTTTGATCTAGAAATCCTACAAATAAACTAGTAAATGGCAGCTATTCTCACACAGATAAATTTTCTAGAGTTTCTTCAAAAAGTTTGTGTTTGGGTGAAAATAGCAAAAGGCTTGTAATATATTACTCGTAGATCTATACATCTATGAAAATACAAGTACCTATTTCTCCGTATCATTAATCTTGTAGTAGTTACCGCTCCAAACGTTCTTTCATTATTCATTCAGATTAGAGCAGGTTATATACTACCACATCTTAGCTGTTACAGTGCACAATACATTTCTTTTCTTTTCCATATTTTATTTTTAGATAGGTACTCGTCTACTATCGCACCTCAATCACGTATATTACTCAGAATAAATATAACAGCAATGTTTTAGCTTTTATACTAATTATGTTAATCCTTACTCATGAATCCATCACAAGTGTCAAGATAACTTTAATAAAATAATTAATAAATCAATAACAGGTATAAAATACAGCAAACTTTTACAAGGTCTTGTTTCTTTAAACCAAAAGTACCTAATATAAGTTGTAAATTGAAAACCATAAAATGAAATTTCACTCCAAAGACTAAAACTATGATTTCCCCTAAGAAATTTTTAGAAGGTAAACTTTAAATTTTCATAGTCCAATATAAAGTTATAAAATTAAAATTACTACCTCAGCCAGGGAACTACATCCGGAGCTTTCATAGCAAAATACGCTTGAGTATAAAAACGAAGTCCAAACTACACAAAGCATTTGAAAATTTCGTCTAGTTTTTGACTAAAGAAATATTGGAAGCACTCGTTAAAAATTCATCACTATAAATTAACTCAGCAGCAGTCAAAGACTAGTGCTAAGATTCTAGATTGACCAGTAAGTTTTATCGTCAGCCTAAAGTTGCGGTAAAACTTTCGAAATGGGAGACGTTTTGAATATTTTCAACTAGAAATATTACGGGAAAATTTTGCTGAAAAACGAGACGGCGACGGCTCTCTCGATTCTCGTAATGCAATGCTAAACTTTTGTAACTTACAAAAGCACTTTGTGTTTACGATGGCTACATTTTATTTTTAAGTGGTAAAATTTGCTGGAACTCAGTATGCCCTAGTTTTCAACTTAACCCCTATTTTAGGGGTAGTGTAGTCTAACTTTTATAGCTTTAGAAGAGGAAAATCTAAAAGTCGAATACCGGATAAGTTTTGTAGTGTTTTTGAAGCGATTGATCCTATCATTTTTACAAGTAGCGTTACATATTATTGTGACTAAAATTATACGATCAATTTCTAAAATTATAATTATTTTAGGATTTTAGGAGAAATATTGGTAGTTCCTATTTATGTTTCATTATGAACAAAAATAGGAACTACCCATATTTTTAAATAGTGTAATTTTTCTTGAAGGTGAAAATAAGTCTGAATCATTCTCATCATTTTCCAGTGCACGCTTTAATTGTTTAGTTCATTATTGACTCCTTAAACTGTTATTAACGTGTTTTTACTTTATTTTCGAATATTTTTCAAATATTAAAACTAAAATACCGGAACTGTTGTAGGTGTTTTTTAGAATAGCCAGACCTAAGCATACTCAAGTTATTAAAGGCACATTGTTAATTAAAAGAAACCCAATATGGACCTTTGCAGTAGGATAATATAATAAAATAGTCACTAGCCACGACCCTTAACCGACCTTTTAAACCCTTTGGATTAGACGCAATTTTTCGTAAACAAAAAGCCTGTGGGTTATATAAGAGTATATTGTACCGCACTCGTTGTGCTCTACGTATTAACTCTAACAACATTTTGCTTTTATAAAATGGGACGTTTTTTTACCTACTTTACATCAGATTATGGGACCTAAATTAAAACTGGCTTACTTTTTTCTTTTTTACTGCCATAAAGGCAGGCGAGCCAACAGGCCACCTGAACGTACATGAAAAAAAAAATTATGAAAATAGTCCGGAAAACATTAATCGACACAAACGAAACAATTTTCAATACGTATAATAATATATATTTTAAATTATAGTAATGTGGATAATCTGGAGTGTGTATAAATTAGATTTTTTGTAAAGTAAAATATGTTGTAAAACGCCGAATTGAAATTGGTCTCGAACATTTAGTGTATTTAATATTACAACGATATTTTATAGTTGTCTCAATACTCATCAAATTTGTTTACTAACATCGTCAAACACTCAAGCATTGCCAAACAAACTATTCGTGATCGCTCTACACGAAATCCCTTTGAACTACTTGATGCCATTTCGTGCAATTTGCATCGAAATGAATCGCTTCACGAGCTGAAGTTTCGGATACATATCCATTCGACGAGTCATGACCCTCTTTTTTATCTTTTATTCTGTATTTTTCCTCTGTCTCTATTTTTCACTTTCTCACAAACCTTTCCAACTACTGTTATTATTCCTACTCTCTCTGATAACAAACACCTATCTGAAATATCAAAACTTTTATTTTGAAATATAAATTAATGTCGTTTCTAAGTTAAGTATTCTTTTAATTTAATTTTTACTAAGTAAAAGTCAATTTTATAAACGCTACATTCTCTTTGTGATTTCGAATCAAAATAACAGTTCCATGACACTCCTTGCATTAGGTTCTATCAGAGTATAAGAACAATGGTCACGTGCCCTTCACAATAAAAGGACTACTCTCTCATTCATCACTCTTTGTATCGAGATAATAAATAACTAATGACCTTATTAAGGCGCATCAACTCACTGCCCCCATGGTGCTAAGCGGTCACTGGAGTTCATAGACATCAAGTACATCGTACCTGTCTACTATCGCCCACCTTTAGAATGTAATAGAATCCGTAGTTTAAGTTACGAACAAAGTTGAAGATAATATTTTACACAACAAATTATTACCATATAATAATGCTCAAATATGCAGATTTCACTTTAAATATTTCGACATATAATTTTTCTGCAAGAAAAACTAACCTATTAAATCTATTTTTAAGAAACCCGTAGGTATCACTTTTAAATGTTAACATTGAATCCAAACCTATAGGGGAAATACGAATATCAGAAAGCAAAAGTTACCGGTAAATCATTGACGAATATTAATTTTTCTGCAAATTTATGTGTAAAATTCAATAAGGTTGTAATAGGAACGATCCGTTACAGAGGCCCGTTATAATTTACCATCAGTCAGACCTCTGATAGAGCCACGTGAATAATGAATTTCATTCTTAGAATATGGGCCACTGCTCTGAAATATTAGAGATTTAGTGATTTTCGACAGATTTTAACTTTGTTATTAGAACTACCGATTTAGAATTGCATGCTTAGCATTTTAACTTCTGAGACATTGTTAGTATCTTCTTGTGTTTTACTAAAATGTATTTAAGCACATTAAATTAAAGTGAATGGTCTCTAAAGTAATTTAAAATAAAGACGTAGTTCTACTTTAATATATTCGTTTAAGCTAAAATTCTACAGACAGCAACTCACATAAATCACGAATTCTGAATAGTATTATATACTTTTTAATATTGCAAGGAAGTTACTTCCTACCTCATTCTGAGGTCGTACTCATTCTCCCGCAAGACCGGATATCCGCTGTGTCTGTCGAGCCCCTGTCTGACGTTTCCCAAATCTCGTTTAAAAAAACCATTTCAAAACACTCGGAAACAGGAAAGGAAAGGAACACGATAAAAGAAAGGAAAAGTTTTAATCAGGTTAAATATTATTCATTTTTGCCATGTTATAATTAACTGTTTTTTCTTGTTAGAAGAAAATGTAATTAAACATCTCCACAATCTCGTTTGATCACGCTATTATTCAAATTATAATTTACTACAGTTATTGTACAACAACAAAACGACGTAGAAGGGATATTCTTGCCTTTTCTAGGTAAACTAAGTGAGTTTATTCTCATGATGTTTAGTATCTTTTATGAAGTGTACACAAACTATAAGATTACCTCAGCTCGATTTTGCTATTCCCTGTTTACATATATAGGTTTTATATTAGTTTATTTTGAGTTAAGGGTCCGTTTTGATAGTTATATCTCATGAGGTGCTTCGTGTACCTACTGTATACCTACTGATAATAATAAACAAATACATTTAATTTTGAATTTTCGTGCTAAACTATTCTTTATCGAAGATATCCATTTAGCAGACTTCAACAAACGTATCATAATAACAATTTAAATGACTCTGTGACAAAGGGCACTCGAGAAGTCATTTATATTTATAGACCTTTTAATAGTACATACATTAGGTAGTTCAGAACCATCAAGTTTAGATGAGAAATGAGCATTGTACGCAACTCAAATAACAGGGATGATCTAAGACGAGAACACAATGGTTTGTCCTTAAGCGGTATAATCCGACTCCGCAATCCTACTTAAGAACATTAGGAAATAAGATACGTTTGCTATCTAAATTAATGACTGTGTGGAGAGGGAGACACGCCAAATTAATTCAATAGTATCGCTTATGTATAACGTAACGTGTGTCTTGAGATCACTTATGACAGTGACACTATCCAAATCGAGAGTGTTTTGTATGGATTTAAAGATAAGCTAAAAGGATAGTTAATAAAACGAGATATTAAAGAATCAAGGGGCTACATACTGGAGGTTTCAAATATTTTTCTCTACTACTACTAATCCAGTTTTTAAGTTATTAAAGGTACTTTTTTTTTTTTTTTTTTTTTTTATGTATGTCGTGCTGGATTACCTCTGGCAGAGACCAGAGACATTGGCAGCTGACACGGCTTTTTTACGTCTTTATTTATTCAGCCTTTTTTGTTTTTATATTTAATACAGTTTTTATAATATGCGAATATTAATATTAATGCTTATTACTACATCTAATTTATCTATTTTTCTTACTATATTAAGCGTCTATTTACATTGTTATTTACTTTTTAATTTAATTTACATTTTTATTTATTGTAAGATAAAACTATTTTTATTATGCTAGGTTTTAGTGCTGAACGCGTATAACTTATGCTATATGTCATCAGCACAATTGTTCACTTCAATCAAATTTACTTTATTTATTTCTTCTTATTACTTTATTTGCTAAGTTTGTAGAGTATCTCAAAAATATATCTCTGACATTTTTATTACCTATAATTTCTGCAATGTTTTCAACTTTCATTTTTGTGTCAACTACCATTTCAATCTCATACCTTTCTTTTCCATATATAGGACATTCTGTTAAAATATGTATTATTGTTTCCTTAATTCCTGATGCACAGAGACATGACGGGTCTTCCTTTAGCTTGAAGCGATTCAAGTATTCCGAAAACCCACCATGTCCTGTTATTATTTGTGTTAGAACTGGCGTAAGGTTAATATTTTGCACGAAATTGTAGGCATGCTTTATTCGTGGAAAGAAGAGCTTTGTGGTTCCAGCAGTGCTTCCAGTATCGTACCTCTGATCCCACTCGTCAAGCGTTCCCACCCGCAACTGACGCCTAACGAATGAGATCGGGCACATATCATAGTCCGGTTTAGACAACATGCTGGCTGCCTCCCGTGCGAGCTGATCAGCTCGCTCATTACCGACAAGCCCTGCATGGGCCTTCACCCAATACAGAGAGACAACTTTTTTCTGTTCTATGCAGTGATTCAGGTATCTCCTTGCCTCGAAGGCAAGCGGGTGCATGTTATAAGGGTCGACAATGGACTCGAGCGAAGATCTAGAGTCACTATAAATAGCAGCTGTTTTCTCACTGTGTTCCGAGATTACAGCGGCGGCCCTGCTTATTGCCAGAAGCTCAGCCTGATACACTGAACACGCTGAGGCCAGTTTTAGCTTGATAAATTTTGTCTCTCTTGCACTATTCCACACCGATAAAGCGGCCCCCACCTTACCCTCGAATTTACTACCGTCTGTAAATATGCGTAGTTCTTGACTGTTATTCTGCTCAACTTGTTCTTGGTTCATGAGACAATCAAATTCGAAGAATTTCAGGCTCGCAGGATGAGGTATTTCATTAAAAGGTGTTATTTTTTCAATATTGCAGTCTAGTATAGCACAAGGAAACCCTTTTCGGGCTTCAAATAACGTGGCCACTTCTCTGACACGAAGGTCTAGAGGTAACAGGCCGGCCAACACCAGTGCCGAGTGCAAGGAGACAGTTCGGTAAGCTCTCGTTATCTTTTGGGCAAAGCCTCGCTGTACTGCATTTAGCTGTTTCCTTATTCCTAGCTTGGAAGCCGCGGGTGCCCACACAGATGCTGCATATAAAATTATTGGTTCAACCACTGATACATATATAGTTTTTATTATTTCTGGATGAAGTCCCCAGCTTATCCTAGCTGCTCGGGATAATGATCTGTACACATTAACAGCCTTTGCGCATACATTCCTGACATGTACCGAGAAAGTCAATTTGTCATCGACAGTGAGTCCAAGTATTTTAATTTGCTTGACCAAACTCACTGGAGCCCCGCCCATTACTAGAAGTGGGTTATTGTATTTATGCTTCCTAGTAATTATCATTGCATTGGTCTTGTGTGCAGAAAAATGGAGTTTATTAAGTACTCCCCATTCCCAGGCATAAGCAAGAGCATCATTAGCCTGATCCTGTACCTCAATCGCTGTATCACCGCTAAAAACAAGGACCACATCATCTGCAAAGGCCTGCACGTAATAACCCCTACTCTGGAGTCCCCTAAGCAAGGGATCCAGTAAGAGATTCCAAAATATCGGTCCGCCTATAGATTCCTGTATGCATCCCTTTGTGGTACTCCGACAGCTTTCTTCTCCCATGTATTTTACTATCACCCGTCTATCTTCTAGGTAGCTATCAACAATTTTGCGAATGTTCAAGGGGCATTTTTCTTCGGCCAGTCTCACTCTTATTTTCGGCCACCATGCATTATCGAAGGCGCCCTCTATGTCCAAGGAAACCATCGTGATCAGTTTACGTTCACATAACCTGTTTCTGATGTCCCTCAATAGAACATAGAGGGCGTCTTCCGTACCCTTTTGAGGCATAAAACCGAATTGCATCTTGTTTATTTTAGGGAGCACGTGCCATTTTATTCTTTGAACCAACATTTTTTCCAAAATTTTGCCCATAACTGAAAGTAGACCTATTGGCCTATATGATTTCGGGTTCGAGTAATCTTGTTTTCCAAGTTTTGGGAGAACTATAACTGCCGCCTCCTTCCATAATCTGGGGAAGTAACTTAGTTGGAGGCACTTATTTGTAAGTGCCAGGTAAATCTCCGGGTTAACGAAAATCACTTGCTGACAGATATCGGCCGTGAAACCATCAAGTCCTGGGGCTTTTTTTGGATTGAAACTTTCCACAGCTTTCTTGAGTTCATCTACTGTGAATGGTGGATCACATGTCTCAGAATGTTCTCCACAATTCACTTCTTTAGCTCTTTGCCTGATCTGCTGATGCATAACTGTTTCGTCATTTGTTATATCTGCTGGGTAAAATGTTTTCGCCAGTAGATGGGCGGAATCTTGATTATTTAACATTTTCCCATCGTCAACAAGCGGCTGATCCTCCTGTTTTCTTGCTGTTCTTCCAATAACCCGATATATTCCCTGCCACATAGTTTCTCTTTCTTGTTTCCTACAAAATTCTTTCCAACTTTCAATCCGTGCTCTTTTCGCTTTCTCTTCATAGTTAATTTTTGCTTCCAAGTATATCCCAACAACGTACTCCCGTCTATCTGCCGCCGCACACCGGACTCTGCGTTTCTTGGTAACCACTTCCTTTTTCAGCTTCTCCAGCTCTTCACTCCACCATGGTAATTTATATGTCTGTTTATTTTGTTTCTTCTTAATAGTTTCGTCTGCTGCTTCTTTGACTGTTTTCATAAATGTTTGTACTGTTTGTTCTAGTTCAGCTGTGTTATTGATTTTCTGGATTTCTATTTCGTTGATTTCGGCTTCTGTTTGTAATTGTTTCAGTTTCTTACGAAACTGTTCCCAATTAACATTTTTTGTAGTGTAAATCCGTGTTGTCCTTTGGGCACTATTGTTATTAGGTTTAGTTGAAACAATTTGAAATTTTATGGCGTTATGATCAGAGCTCGTGAGACTGTCATCTACCATCCAATCTTTAATATGCGGCAACATGTCAGGTGAACAAATTGTTATGTCTATGATACTTGCTAAATGTTTTCCCCCACGTACCGTTTGAAATGTTGGTGTTGTTCCTGTATTGAGCACTTCAAGTCCCATCTCATCCAAAGCTCCAGAAACTGTTACTCCTCTGCCATCTATTTTACCACTGCCCCACCACGTACTTTTGGCGTTGATGTCACCTCCCATTATGACGCGATTTGGTCCAAGTTCGGTCATTATTTTTCGCAAGTGGTTGAGATACGGGTCAAGGGCCATGTCAGGCTCAAAGTATAATGACACCATGACTATTTCTCCTATTCCGATATCGATTTTCACTACTGCGATATTATTAGTTGTAAGGGTAACACACGGCACCACTGGTAATTCGTCGTCAAAGACAATAATGGCTGCCTTCACAACACCACCACAACTGCAGTTATTTTGAAAAACTCTTACTCCTGTGGTACTTCTAATTTTATTCTCTTTACCCACATAAGGCTCCTGTATTAAAGCAATTGTCTTTTTATTTCTTCCGACAGTTTGCAGAAACTCATCATGAGCTAGTTTCTTTCGCTGGAGATTTGCTTGGACTGCTGTGTAGATGTTTACTGTTCTTGTGCTGCCCGGGGCCACCTTAGCAATAGGCTACCGAGGATCTTGCTAAAATTTCCCTTTTTTTTCTGATTGGGCATTCCGTACTAAATGCATTATGGTCTACAATATCTGTTTTTGCCTTTATACAGTTTGAACAGCTTGGGGGCGTTGCTGATAGCCACTCTGCACAATCTATCTTTAAGTGCGAACCGCCGCAATGACTACACGTGTCAAGGCCTTCACAGCAAAATCGTTTGCTGTGACCATAGCCAAGACAACGCGAGCACTGTATCAGCGGTGACTGATCGGCCACTTTAATCTTCTGCAAATCTATGTGCACCACACCCGCCGCCGTCAAGCGACCCCAGATGAATGGAGACACTCTCACGACAACATGTGACGTAAGGGGGTTTCGTGCTTTACGCCTGAACCTAACTTCCATTCGGTCTGATTCACTGTTCATGTCCTCCAAAAGATGTTTGTTTTGGACTCGTATAGCCTTCATAATATCGTCATTAGTGTTTATTTGTAATACACCGTACAATATTATTAAAGGATCTTTATTTTTTATCTCTTCTAGATGTAACTGTTCTCCCACTCTGCTTATTCTTTCTTTAACTTTTTCTACTTCTTCTTTCGATTTGCATCCTATTATTACCTTCTTGTCTCTGGCCTTTCTTACTTTGTCAATTTTTAATCCTTCTTCTTTTGCATTGACTGTCCCTCTGATTCTTTCCAGAACTTGTTCACCAGTTTCCATTTTATTTTTTGATGATATTATAACGGAGTGAAAGACTTCTTTTTCTTGGTTTAACCTTTTGACCCAATCCCGAAACTACATTTGCATACGTTATTTTTCCCGTTTCCATTAGTTCACTATTTTTCTTCATTTCTTCCTTTAGGTTATATATTTCCTCTTTAGTTTCTTTTAAAAGTTTACTATTTTCATCGAGTTTAGAAATCAAGTCTACTTCATTCTTGTTTACTCTTTTATCTATAGCTATAGTTTCGATGCACTGGTCCTCTTCCTCGTGGCTTTCACTAACTAATTCTTCATATACCTTACCTTCTTCCGCTTCTTTCACCAGCTTTGTCATTTTCTCCATAACTTTTAGTATTTCCGTTTTTATTTCACGCTTAAGGTTTGCTGCGCTCTTAAGTTGTAGCTGTGTCTTTATTGACTTAAGAAGTGCTACTGCCTCTGCAGTTCTATTTTTATGTTTTGTCATAACCAAAGTATATGTGATATTTTCCTGTTCATGTAAGCCAGGTTTGAAGGACGGGTTTGGTTCCTTGAGTTTTGCTTCAATTTCTCCAACACTTCTCCTGACTTTTGTCACCTTTTCCGCCTGCACAGCTTTGTCAATTGTCTTAGAGGATCCAGCATGTCAAAATTTACTTATTTACTTATCCAGATGTAAAGGGTCTGGTATCGAAACGTGTTTTGGGAATACAGTTTTATATATTTAATATTTATGTACTTACGGCGTAATATGTATGTGTTTATATATATATATATATATATACTTATAGTTACGTAAATAATATATGATCATATACTTATTGTATAGTGCCTTGCCTTGCGTTACTCAAATGTATGACTAATAAAAATCCAATTGTAAAATGAATGAACAACTGTATGATGACAAACAACAAATATTGTCATATGCTAAGAGAGTAATACTATATAAATAATGAAATGATTATGTATTTACAATTCGTGGGTTATTGTGTCAAACGAAAGTTCGGTGTCAATAATTTACCAGGAAACTGCAGGTGTGTCATAGTTATATTAAAACATTATTATACAAGTTGTACAACTCACAGAATCAACAATCAAAAATAGTAGGGTATGTGAGAATATGCCTCAGTTAAATAAATGTCAGTCACTTTAGTATCTAACAACCGCTAATTACGACTGTTTGTCAACAATACGGTCTCACCATCTCTCACAATCTTATTAAATTATTTTTACAATATCTTAACAAACATTAAAATTTAACAACAATATTATAATATTATAGTTCGTAACAACGTAGTCTTTCTCGATCTGCGACAGTAAGTCAAAAAGCGACACTCGCGTGACGTAGCACTCATGCATCAGCTGATGAACGAGACAGTCGATGTTGTCGGCGTTGTCGCTCGCTCAGCTGTTTGCCTAGCAACACAAGCGGGTTACACCGGAACGAAATGCGAGATAGCCTGACTTCAGTTTTTTCTTTGTATCTTCGTTATCTTTTACCACAAAATGTTGAGATTTGGTAGGAAGCTGGAGGCACCAATTGACCCCCGAACCACAGATTTAAATTGCTGTGTCACAGCGATGAATCGAGCAGCGTGCGCAATTGAAATTAGGTTTTTATTTAATATCTAAAATACTCGGCCAATCGCCGAGTGATTTTAATATTTTTTTGATATTCGTATAGGACTTATCTTTACGCACACTATGATATATCACACGCGTATATTCACTACACTTTCCTTCTTTATTTGATTTTTAAATACGGAGCGCCTTGAAACACTGCTTCACGTATGATCGCTCGATCGAGTCTTTTTATTAAAGGTACTTACTCGGTAACCGATCTGTACGTATATCTTAAGTGCTCCTTCAAGACATGTCCTCTTAATAAATGATTATCGTTTTCATTTATTAAGAGGACATGTCTTGAACGGCATAGTAACGGCTAACATATTCAATTTATTTTATTTACTCTAAAAAATATTTTATAAATATCCTATTCAGGTACCCAGGATTCTCTAACCAGGTCTGGAGTAAAAGATTATACATTTTTAAAGTTTAATGAATTTATTATCTATCTGGAACGGTAGCACATCTACAACCCACACACGTTCAGCTCTTTTTCCATCTCAGCGAACACCCATTAAGAATGCAATCGCCACACCTCCGGTGGAAGCCGAGTTTTCAATTCGTTGGAATACACAAAGCAGACAGATGCGACTCGGTTTAATCTTCTGATAAAAAAGGTTTCACAGAATTTTCAAAGCGAATATATTTTTGGGAGTAGTGACATTTTAGGATTTCATAAGTTTTGACGTTTTCTTAAATTTATCATCGTACACGCATTTTTTCTGATTCCGACCCATCGCACCAACACATGATCATCAGTAAAATATTTTTGTTTGAGAGGGAATGTTTGAGATGAAGACATCGGTAAGCATAGTTTCAGAAACTAACAAATTTGCAACAACCAAATTTAGTTATATATTTATACCATTTTATCCAGAATTCCAACCAGATAGAATAACAATAGCATATTATATTTGCAATAATATTACAAATTCTACAAAGAGTATTCTTAAACCAATAATATCACAAATGTGTGTAGATACGGCGTTAGGGAGTGTCATCCACACACAGTATACTTATTCAGACGAAACATGAGCCGTAGGTGTAACGCATGGTAACACCGACTATGTCATTAAAGTACATTACATTTTGTTTACATTCTTCACGCCTATTTAGCATGTTAAACTAAGTACGTTAATGGTTAAGTCATTGTTACGAGTCCAATCAAAAAAAAAATAGTTTTAAATGCAATAACCGGACTATCTATAAGAAACGGCAAAACTCTAGCTTATTTCAAAAATATACGTCAAAATCCATCTATTCAGCTCGACAAAGTAATAATTATTATTTGTAGTAACTAACCAAATACATCTTTCAAGTAGGTACTTAAACAATCTTTTTGAAGTTCAAAACAAAAAAAATCTGTCACTAAAATATTTTTATCTGAACACAATTAACAGATAAAAACATATCTATGGATATTATCTGTAATCTACATGCTTCTATTACAAGATTAGATTATATGCAATAGATCTAGCATAGAAAAACACGTAGGTATCACTAGATCGTGGTGACATTGTTGTTCGCCCATATTCTTCCGAGAAAGTTTAATAAGCGCCTTTGGTACTTGGCAGTTATAACATACTTTTGGTTTCATTAACATCTCAAACTAAAACGAAGTTTAATTAAATTAGGTTTTTAGTTACGTTCCTGTAACTTTTATTATTTTTGATTAAATACTCATTTTACTTCAGTAAAATCTACTGGTTTAAAACTAATTAACTACATTGTACAGAAAAGTACTTTACTCTTTGGTTTAAGTTTCAGATTAAAGAAATTCTCGCTAATTCAAATTGCTAAACAATCTTTTATACTTTGTATTTTCCTAGTCTTCAGGTTTCATCTAATTGTGTTAATTAATTTTGTAAAACAAGTAGGTAGAGAGTCGTTCCAATTAATTACATGATATATTTTGTTATAAAGGAATTTACTTTTAACTAAAATAATAAGGATTTTCGGAAACATCCCTAGTTGAGATAAAAATGAAATAATTTTATCGCAAAAAAGTCCTTTGCCATTATTTAATATACGTATTATTCAGAAATTGCGTACCGTTTGTCTGTCACTCTTTGATCTCGTAAAATATGGAAATTGGAGAGCTGCTATCAGCATATTAGTAGGGCGTGAATCACATCGTTCAACTGTATTTAGGAAATATTGTCAATTTATTCGATATTGCTGACGCACAAGCTAAAAGCTTTCGAAACAAATTTCGATTATATTATATTATAATTAATTGCGGAGAATCTAAAAATAAGAAATTAATTTAACAAATTGAAGGCATCCGCGTAATATTTTTGGCCACTATTCCGTTCAAATATAAAGTAGCTATTCATCACAGCGATAACACGTTAAATATAAATAATGTTGTTTTCCGCATCAATGGCAACAACATTGACAGGAGACTGATGTTTGTGGAAATAGCTTTAAAAGCAGCAATTTATTTTGACGGCAAAACCATTATTGGCAGTGATAAAATCATAAATAGTCCGCCACTTTGTATACATGTTGGAACGCGAGAAAAATCCACCAGTGATTCTGCATGGCTTCGTTTTACGGCTACCACGATTAACTATAAACATTTTATTTGGGTTGGACGTCATAAACAACTTGTACGCTCCCATGATAAAATTGAACAGTTGAGAGAGCCGAAAAAAGGTTTTATATCCACTTCGCGCTGCCGTAAAAACAAATGATTGTGAAAATGTTATTTAGTTATGTTAATTAATACATAATCTCGATTTCATTAAATAAATAAATCCTTATAAAATTTCATGTGTTCCATAGTTATAACAGTAAATGTTATGTAATATTATGTCACATAGAACCTACGGCAAAGTAATAGCCTCTCTTCAAACGACACGTCATAACAAAATTATTAGTATAATATAAGAAGCAACAACAACTTCAAGTGATCTATAGATTCATCTTAGTGCCTAAAGTAACAAATTTAATATGAAACATGCTCGAAAGTTTTAGTATGTAGTGATTACTTCAATAAATCTAATTGCATCGTTAATTTTACTTACCGAACATATTGTAGCAACTTTTAAAAAAGTCCGGAGCTAGTGCACTGGCTAATCCCAGTAGACCTTGTGGCACTTCTGTGGAGAGGAAGAGGCCGAGTACCGCAAGCAGCATTCTTGTAGTGCGATCCGTTCTACTAGATCTACGGGCGCACGAGTCGTCTGCCAGACATTGTTTTTCAGGCTGAAAAATATAAGTCAATTAACCTATTTGCTATAGACTACCCTCAAAAGTTATACTTTTGTTGTGTACTAGATAGAACTAGATTATGAATATTGTTGCCCTCGTGAAGGCTCGACTTCATTGTTTCAAATTCTAGTGATCGAATTTCTGACTAATTATGTACATCACGGCAGATATATGTATGAAAGATGGAGACCTAATGAACTTATGGTTGTTACCACATCCTGTTTTATTTTAGTCTCTCTGAAATTCGAAAATGTCGCTCTCATTTTTTATCCGTGTTCTCCTATAACCATATCCTTTCCGCTTTTTATCCAAATCCCTTTATATTACCCTATCCGCTTTTTTCAATCCGGCTGCGTTTTTTGTCCCCTTCCGGATTCGTGATTGTGCACACCAAATAAATCCTCAAAGATTAGCTGAGTTATTGATTGAGGATTGAAGATTAATCTTGAAAATATCAGTTAATTTTGGCAGGTCTTACTCATAAGCGTTTTAATCTGGAGTCGTGCAATAAATTTTGATTTAAAAATATGTATTGAGTACGTTAACCTTAAGAATAACAATCCGAAAGACGAAACACTGTTTACAATAAATGGCTACATGTATTTAAATGAGACTGTTAAACCTATTTATTTCTTACACAATAAATAAAAAATATTTGGATTATAATCATAAATAAACAATATTATGTCTTTTTAAATACTATAGTTTTATATTGATTAATTACTATACAAGTTCACCTCTATATAATGTGTTTTCGTAGGTCATTTTCACAATTATGAATATGGATGTTACAAAATGATCCATTTGTAGATATTCTTAATTACCAATAGTAATGAAATTGAAGGCTTCTGTAATTTTGTCGCAGCTGTCAGCAATTAATAGGGCCACTAATTCGAAGTTAATTGAACCCTTTTAGCTGTGTTAGGTACTTAGTTTCGAGGCAATTTATGGTTTTTATCTAACTACTAATAAAAATTTAAACAATCTAACTAGTAATCGTAAGATATTCCCAAGAGGTATTTTGGCATAACAAATAATTATAAAATTATCTCCAGTTGTTTACTCCAAAAAAGCATTACAATTTATTATTCTTTCTGCGTAGATCAGACCACGGAATGGTGGTAAAGCCAGATGTAAATCTTGAAATATTTTACTATAATGAGGAAATTTAAGGATTGTATTAAAATTTTATTGGGGAGAGTCGTATTCGTTAGTATTACAATATCTACGTTTTCCGGCTCGTCTATCCTACTAGGTTAGATATTTTAGCTCACAATCTTACAACTGGCTGGTTGCCAGACTTCTGCGGCTTTTTGCGATTGACATGTCGATAACAAGCAGGGTTAAGAAGGTAAGTAATATGCTCATTACTTATCTGTATGAAAAGAGGTGACCGATATTTTATTGAATATTCCGATAGTAGTCTAATAGGGTCAATATACTTATTTGATGCCGGCTGGTGAGCTTTAATTAATGACTCATGATTTATTGGACTGAAAAATGGAAGTTGCAATGAAACTGAATCATGATCAATGAAGTCGTCTATAGGTACGTATTAGTTGTCTCGAGACATATCTTTATACTCTAAATTGTGTCATAAAATCTTATTTGACCATAAAATATTATTAGATTTAGATGTTTGCTTTAAATGCTATTAATATCAAGCCAAAAACGGCCGTATCAGACATTCCATAGTTTGATTAACTATGAGCCGTGTTCAAAACAACTTTTTAGTATCAAAGTAGAACATCAGCAACAAAATTAAACTTGCTGGACAAAACTTTAATGTAAACACAACTAGTTATATTATTTCAAAATTAAATATTCGTTTTGTTTCTTACGAATAAAAGTACCTAGTATGGTATATATACTTACTTTGATTGATTATATTATGTTTAGTAATCTCAAGACTACGCACTAACTACATTATTTAAAAAATATTAGATTTCATCTAAAGTATTCTAAACCTTCAACAATATATTTAAATTGCTTAAGATATTATACCTATACCAACCCATTACTGCCCACTGTTGGGCTCAGGTCTCCTCAGAAGAGGGATTAGGCATAGTCCACCACGCTTGCCTAGTGCGAATTGGGGACTTCACATATCTTCAAAGGATTTTTAGAACCCTTTTCCGACATGCAGGTTTCCTCACGATGTTTTCCTTCACCGTTTTTAGCCAGTGGTGTTGTGAAAAATTGCACATAAATCTCTTTCACATTTAGATTTAGAGGTACAAGCCGGAATTGAACCCGCGACCTCCCGTTCGGAAGGACGCGCTTCGACCACTCGGCCACCACGACTTTTTTATACCTTTTTTACTTTTAGACTTTTTTAGATATTATACCATATCTTTTCAATTAGCGAACTTTTTATAAAATAGACTTTCAACTCAGGTGGCCCTCAGGTTGTGTGTGTTCATTACCTCATTTAGAAATTGATACATAAAGATAGATAATGACGATATAATATAATATTATTAATTTACACAGCTAAACCTTTACTACATTTCGACTTTCATATTTTTTTACTAATAGTAGTTCGATATAAGCTGTTCTAAAACATTTTTATGCCCGATGATAGTGAACTAACTCGACAAACAATACCTCTCGATAGTAATAAAACTTGAAGAACTTAACGTTGATTTTGTTGAACCTGTCTAAGCTTATCCTATGTAAGCGAAAGTTTGTGGAACTAAAGAAGCGTACGGAGAAAAGTTTTGTTCTAGTTCGAGATATAAGTTGATGGAATTCAAACCAATTTGAGAGTTCCTGCTGGAATTTTTTTCTGCTTTCACCTCCTAGCATGAAGTAGGACCTACTAATGGTACTACCGTGTTAATTGACATTCCTTAATAAATTCTGATGATTCGGGAAAATTTTTAGTGTTACATAAATAAGTTATAAGTATTCTTAAAAAATAAAAAATATTTACTTAGTACTTACATTTGGACACTCATCGCAAAAATGTTCATTTCTACTACTCAACTCACTTATTTAACACAAATATTATTATACCTTTTTTAAATCACTTAATCTTACGCGATGTAAATCTAACTCAGTGAGCCTATTTGTTTGATAATGTACTTTCTGTACCTAAATCTCAATGTATACAATCAATTTGTGTTGATTAATATTCTAAAGGCTATAGGTAAATAATTAAACAACAACTAATGAAGCTTATATCTAAAGCTAAACTATCGTCAACAAATTCCATTATTAGTAAGTAAATACTATGTAGATAGTTCTAATCACGTGGTAAAACATTTCAGAATAATTAATTCGTTACTATTTCTGCCCGAAGTTTATAAAATGAAGATATTATATTAAACCGTTTGAAGTTGGTATATAGTCACACGTAAGTCGTAAAGAGATACCTAAGTTTCATATTACTGTAACAACCCATCACTGTCCACTGCTGGGCTCAGGTCAATACACCTCAAAAGAATTTTTAATTCGTGTCTGTCTCTCAATTACTAAAAAACTGCATATCTTAAATCAAACAGAATAATACTCATATCAATCAAAACAATCTGTTGTAGACGGACTGATTTTTCTTTTATATTTGTGTTGGTTTCACGTTACAAATAAGTTTTTAATTAAGTTACAGAATTGTTTTGTACAACAACTTTTATTAAATCACAAAACAATTTCATTAAACTTTGAGTCAACTAATAAGATAAAAGATGCCTCCATTTCGACATCGACTCTTGATATTGAATGATCCAAGACGTAATAAGTCACAATATATAAATAATTCGCAGGATCGTAACTGAAGTATAATATATTGGTAAGCCTCTCTTTATTTATGGTAGTACATTATCCGCATTTATATCATAATTTATGTTCCTTGTCCCATTAAATAATATTAAAAGCTATATCTCAGAGTTTATGTACATTGTACACAATGTCATATACATACCTACTGGGTGCTGTACTCAATTTCATTTTCAGTAATCCAAACCAATTTTAGCATAAACCCCTATAAATTGATTAATTAAGGTGAGCGATTTTCATACATACTACAAAAAATGCAGTCAATACTACAAAAAACCAAAGAAAATAGTTTATTTTATTTGTGGTTATATTTAAAAAAATGCACCTATCCGACATCAATCATTCTAAAGAATCATATCGTGTCTCATATAATCAGATCTCATTTCGGTATTTTCCTGACAAGTTAACTAAATTCATCGAGTTCATCTTATCAAAGTAGTGACTCGGAGTGATATAACTTACCTCATTTGGTCCAACTGTTGATCGCTTCAGAAGTTTCTGTCTCCTCCTCTCAGTTGTCGTCAGTTTAGATATTAAGCACGTACTCAATATTGACAATGCTATACTTGGAACTAGTTTTAATATAACACTATAAATCCACATGATTGCTGTGACTAATTCTACATTTTTGGACATTTCTAACACATAAACGGTCCGATTTTGTGGCAATGCTAAGTCCTCAGCGAATTCGGAATTGTTTTTCGACGTCACTTCACTGGGTACTATGTTCATAGCAAAATAAATTGGAAGACACAAAAACGGACAAATCACGTAAGCACTCACTATAGCTGTAACTGTGTTTTTTCTACTGCACCAGGTTCGATTTCTCTGTGGAAAAGCTATGGCCACATAACGCCACACCGCCAATGTGACCGCTAACCATATCGATATTGTATGAAACGTTTGACTGAATATTGAGTGGAAGTAAACAAAAACAGCCCATGCGTACGTATTCTTATTCACTTGAGGTCCTATTTTTATATTCATATGGAGAGCGTACGGTATGTATTCGAGCATGACGAGAAGGTCTGCGACGGCTAAGCCGGTTAATATCGAATTCGTCGAGCTTGTCATCTCCCGTCGGCTCAGAACAGCAATATTTATAGAGTTAGTCGCAGATCCGACAATACATATCACTAGTGCTATATAACCGTGAAGCTTGCTGTATGCCTTGTTGAAATTTGTGGCGCCAGGCACACAATAGGCGTCGGTATCGTTCGCCATACTCTTCGATTGAAGTTACTCTAGCAGGGTAGGTCATCAGCTCCCTTCAATTCTAATTTTCTTGATTCAATTTATTTTGTACTCGTTTTGCAAATGTCCTGTGAACAATGAAATAAAAATCAAATAATTATGCTTCATTGTAAACCTAATACATAGACAGACTCTGTGGTATAGTAGCGGTAGGTACATAAGCCTAAATTGTCAATCAGTATTTTTCTCAAAATGTTGTTATTTTTTTTAAAATCTGTAGTTAATTATAAACACAACAAGTGATATTACACAGATTTTAAGATTACTTTGATAAACAGATTTGTTCGTCATGATGTTGATCACATTATAAAAATAAACATCATGTCTGTTGATCCTGGGATCATTTTCGGCGATACTCCTTCTGAACCTCATCCGGTTTTACTGAATTGAATTAAATGGATATAACACGTGGGAAAAATTGTCCATTGTGACAGTAACTGAACAACAATAGGCGTTAAATTGTCAAAATATACTGTGTGATGCTGGCCGTGAAATTTCGTTTCGATATTAGTGTATTCCTTTGAAGAACGTGCAGTACATACCTATTCTAAAACGTGAGTCGAGCGTACGAGACATGTGTAACTATTGTAAATATTATTTGTTCATTTACAAGGCCTCGTGAATTGCAAACACATGAGTCAAATGAGATTATCTATCATTAACATAGATGATCTTTGATTATGGAAATCATTAGCAATACAAATCCCAAAATTATGGTTTATTAAGTTTAATAAACGTGCAAATGAATATAATATTTTTAATTATTACTTTACCTACTTGGAAGACACCAAAAGCTACGTACATCATTATATCACCATAACAACCTTTTTTTAAGTTTACAATTATTTACTTAAAATGTTTTTATTTTAACAAAACTTATTTTTCTGTTTAAAACATTAAAGTCATATTACATTTAGGTTAAAATTAATCCTAAGATATATTATTACTGTACTGTTAAACTTAGGCCCTCCGCACATGGAGCTACTCAAATGTGACGGAATTAGTTAGTGATTAGAATTACAAACTACTTACAAACTGTATTTCGCACACGACGCTACTCAAATTGCAAGGTTTCAGTCAATCTTGTCACAGATCAGAAACTAGTACAGATGCGACAGCGAAAGCGATTGAAGTTGTGTTATGTTTTTTTAATGTTTGTTTTAATTTAAACAAATTTAATTTGCAGTCTAGATGTTTTCATGGGTTGTAGACTAGGTTTATTTCAAGGCCTTTTACTGTAGGACTCACTTGCCAAATTAGAAGGGTTTTTGAGATTCCTGTAATAATTTCGTTCTCTGTAAAGAGAGATGGGTAAGCATTACTTTTCCTTCTATTTTTAATGAGGAACTTTTTTTCAAAGTTTTATACAAATATTTCCATTCTCGAGCTGTTTTTTTTGTTAATTGCAGTAGTTGAGGCCTAAAATACCTAGAATGCAAATTTAATTTATTTCAATTAAAACAAACATTAAAAAAAACATTACACAACTTCAATCGCTTTCGCTGTCGCATCTGTACTTTCTGATCTGTGCAGTAAACTCGGGTAACCTAGTAGCTTGGCGACTGACACGACGCGTCGCGCGCGATTAGTTGCCAATGCGTTAGTAACTGGTTAGTGACTAGTAGCGTCGTGTGCGAAACTGTATGACAATGTATGGGCGGTGACGCTAGAGAAAGGCCCTCCGCACATGGAGCTACTCAAATGTGACGGAATTAGTTAGTGATCAGAATTACAAACTAGTTACAAACTGTATTTCGCACACGACGCTACTCAAATTGCAAGGTTTCAGTCACTCCTGTCACAGATCAGAAACTAGTACAGATGCGACAGCGAAAGCGATTGAAGTTGTGTAATGTTTTTTTAATGTTTGTTTTAATTTAAATAAATTTAATTTGCAGTCTAGATGTTTTCATGGGTTGTAGACTAGGTTTATTTCAAGGCCTTTTACTGTAGGACTTACTTGCCAAATTAGAAGGGTTTTTTGAGATTCCTGTAATAATTTCGTTCTCTGTAAAGAGAGATGGGTAAGCATTACTTTTCCTTCTATTTTTAATGAGGAACTTTTTTTCAAAGTTTTATACAAATATTTCCATTCTCGAGCTGTTTTTTTTGTTAATTGCAGTAGTTGAGGCCTAAAATACCTAGACTGCAAATTAAATGCATTTCGAGTAAAACAAACATTAAAAAAAACATTACACAACTTCAATCGCTTTCGCTGTCGCATCTGTACTTTCTGATCTGTGCAGTAAACTCGGGTAACCTAGTAGCTTGGCGACTGACACGACGCGTCGCGCGCGATTAGTTGCCAATGCGTTAGTAACTGGTTAGTGACTAGTAGCGTCGTGTGCGAAGCTGTATGACAATGTATGGGCGGTGTTTGTGATTAGTTACTTTTGAGTAGCTCCGTGTGCCCCTCCGGCTTAATTTGCATTGAGACGATGTTTGATAAACGTTCCAAAACGGTGACGTATCAACGTAACATGACCGATTCGTGTGACACAAAAGTGAAGTATAGCATGTACTAACGAGATTTTATTTACATAACATTATTACATATCACACATGTGTGACGAAGTCATATTAAATTAAATGTAAACGTTTTTTGATTTTCCGCGTCAAAACTACTTCTCGGTGCAATGCTATATTCAAAAATATTTATTAAATAACACATTAGGTAATTATTTCAACTAAGCAGCTCAAAAATATAATCCTGTATTTAATTGAGACTTATTTAAAATAATTTCACCACGCATTTACGTAAATCTCCGAAAGCTTTACCCTGCTAGATTGGGTTTCAACTGTTATTGTTGGTTTGAAGGTCTTTCCGCTCATCAATGGGTAATAAGATCTTACTGAATGAGTACCCTCGGCTTTATAGAGATCTATTTTTGTATCAATTGTGCTGAAGCTATAGGGATTATTAGGATGGTTTATTAATGAACGAGACGTCAAATATTGCGGCTCACATATTATTATTATTATAGTACATAATATAATTATCAAATAGGAAGTAAAAGGGTACGTAGTATTACGTAAACACCCACGTGTTTACCCAGTCAATAAGTTATATACTTTTCTGTATTAACTTTTATGTTCCAACGTACCTAGGAGTTTTTCTTGTAGTAGAACTGACAACATCACGTTTGCCTTATGCTTTTTAGGGACTTTCAACAATATCTTCGAAATGTTTTAGCTCGTCGATCATAGATCGTTGATGATGTTTATTTTTTTTTATTTATTGCCATGTAAGCAGACGAGCCAACAGCCCACCTGATAGGAAGTGGTTACCGTCGCTCAACAGTTTAAAAGTACAACATCTGATGGTTGAGTTAGAAACAGCTAACCCTTAGCCAATTTCAGTGGAACTTTACTAGAAGCTAAGTTAATCTATTTCCAAGAGTTACTTTCCACTATACGGACCCCTATCTAGGGTCATTAGTCGTAATTGACGTAGTTGAGTCACAAAACTACGGACTTTACTATCTAGAACATCTAAAACAAAAGTAAATTGAAAATCATTAAAGAATTTAGAGATTTTCCTCGGCTTCGGCATTTTGTTAACTCACACTGCTTTTTTCATATTATGCTAATTTACATATTGTTGTATATCTTGTTTTCTTGGTGAAGTAGTAGAAGAAAATGTGATATTATTAATTTAACTTCTGAGTCGATGAGAACGCTATTGAGCTACATACAAAACTTGACATTTTTTTTAAATATTGTGTCTTTTGTTGTCTTTCTCAGTTCCATTTTTTTAATATTTCCTTCCTTCCATTCCTTCTATCTATGTTCAACATATGGTATTACTTTAAAATACCAGTGCTCATCAGTAACAATACAAAATATTTATCGCAAACTAGTTTTTTTAGTTGTAAGAGCGCTGATCGTTATTTACCATAAAATAATTATTAAAAATAGAACTCTTACTCACTAAAGTTAGTAAATTGACATTAATTGCGAAACAACAACCTCGTGGGATTTCTCATCATAAGGTTAATACAAGTTATCAGATGTAATAGCTTCAATTGAAGACATGTACATTGTACGTGGTGCGGCGTATATGTAACGAAATTACCGGTCGTGGTTCACGGGCGAGAGCTAAGGTGAATAGACGAAATTCATTGTACTCGTGCCATATATCCTCTATAGATAGTATTATAACAGCAGGAGCATTTAAATCTTTTGATTAAATTGTAAAAGATATTGTATTGAAAAATTCTGCAGTTGCCTATCACACACAATTTTTGTAAAAGGCTTATTCGCCCTATTAATAAATCTTTCACGTAGGTATATTTCATTTTTGAAAATACTCGTACTATACATGACATTACATGACAGTAATTTTGTTAACGTAGTCGTAGTAACGTATAAATCACTAATTTAGATCCGTAGTTTCGTTGTTAAAAATGTTTCATTTGAGAAACAAGTAAATTAAGAGTACGTGAGTGTTCTTTTTAATACGTGTTTTACATAGTCGTGTTACTGAAATTCAATTCATGCCTAAACTTAATAGTGTATGTGTATGCAACTTCGAAAGACCTGAATCCAAATAGTCTACGATAGTGCTACAACTTAAGTAGGTATTTGTATTGACAGTGACACGACACGAATCCATTTCATTTGAATTTCGAATAACTTTAAAACAAAGCAAAGCTTTTACCACAGCTTTTACCACATCCCTTAGACAAGCAACTTACCACCCACGTAAATGGATTAACTCGAATTGACAGGACTTAAAACAAAGCGGCTGTTGAACAGACTTCATTAGCATAACAATGCATTTAATATGGAAAATTCTTTTATGTGTATTTGAATAAGCAGCAAGCAAGCGTAATGAGAAAGCAGATTAATTAAAAATATTAGATTTTATTTTTGCGTTTCTTTGTACTGATTACCTACTGGCGTATGATTTATCCGATAGCTCTAATATATATGACGAAGGTTATTAATATAAATAATAAATAAACAAACACAAAAAATACTACTACTACTGATTCACGTTCACACATAATGTGTTAACGAAATGTTACAATAATATTCAGTAACACTAATTCAGTCTACAAAATGTGTTCCTAATTTTTTTTTATTGTCTTATGACTGACATTATGCTCAAATATTTTATTTATTTATCACATGTACACTTAAGAAAATCAAATATTCGAGTCGGAAGATTATTTTATTTAATTTGAGACGGATGTCGCTGCTCCCAGCAGCGTAACATATTAATGTGACTGTTGACCATTCATTTGTCTACTGCAAAAAAGTGTGATGGAGAATTTTTAATTATCTATCCAGTTCGTGATAATCAAGACTAGAGTAATATAAAATACGAATATGTATTTATTAGCCTTAGATGTACGAATCATGGACCACGTATTTAGTTGGAATCGGAGCCAATAGAGATCAATACGAAGCATCCGTTCATATTGATCAAAGAGTAATATGATCATTTAGGTAGGTAATCGGGTCAAACGAAATGTACGTGCTTCATGTTTCATGGCAGAAATAAATATAATTATGCCGACAGGTTCTAGAACACCTGCGTTAGTTATAGATTTAAAGTTCAAATATGTATTGATTTAAAGTTGCAGTTTAATTATTATTCACATTAGCCGTTATTTTATTATGTCAAAGCACATCCTTAAAAAATCGATCAACTCTTAGTAGATGCTATACCTAATATCATTATTGGAGGGTTATTCATACCTTCAAGCACTTCTAAAAGTAAAAGTTATGGAAGAAAACGACCGGATATCGCAAAATTGCGAGTTTTACAGAGTTTAGTAATAAAAGGGAGGTTAACTTAATCCACGTTACAACGAGGAGTTACGGATCATAGTAAAGTTGTTTTACAAGCTTAAATACGATTTTAACGCTAATCATATAATTTAAAATATATTATAATAAATAGGGATTATCGCAACTTTCGAAAATCTGCAATTTTAGATCATCAGATTTTTCATGATAATACGTTGTTTGTATTGTGTCTCTTAAAATACAAACACAGTACAAAGACATAAATGTGTCTTACACATTAATTTTATTACACTGGTATTCTTTAGAGAATAGACTCTTCGGCACTAGCTTGTTACTTCGTAAAGGACAGAGTATTGTTATTTACTCAGCGTACATCCTGTTATTTCCCTCTCAGCACTCAAATTCGTCCTTGAGGACAGCTCTTACCGCAAAGTTTTACTTTGAAAATATAGAACAAGAGAAAATGTATTTTTTTTACATCTTACATGTTGGTTAGAAATGTATCAGTATTTTATTCCATTCCAAACCGGACAACATGCTCGGCTGATATGCAAATGATTTATTTATATTAAATGAAAGTCGTTCATAAAATATTACGGGTAGAGTGTGCCGAGCATACTCACATACCTTATATATTCTTAAATACTCAGATTTTCTTGCCATATTTTTCACCGTTTTGAAACAGCCAAATTGGAACTAGATAATGAACTTTCGTATAATCACCAATCGACAATGTCCGACCTGTTCACTGGCAGTCAATTTAAAATTATGCGATTCTCCTACGATACGTTTTTAAAATATGTTCATATTATTTGGTTGCATTATTTCGGGTATAAGAACTTGAAATCTAACTCATGCCCATAGGTATAGAGGAAATAATCTCACGAGTCATTTGGTATTCAATGGGACTAAAGAATTTCCATAAAATCGTGAACCGTGCAGAAAAGTTTCGCTTTCCTTTTCTATTTTACTATCACAACATAAACACTTAATTAAATACTTTCATTGTACTTTATTCAGCTCAAAATATAATGCAGTTTATAAAGAGTAAATAGCTACAAAGATTTTGTTTCATTAACTACAGAAATTTCCATTTAGTTTGCATCTGCTTTGTGTAGAGCTCGTCTAAGATAGAACCCCGAGGCACGTAACTGTTTACTTGATTGTTCTATAGCACTGTTCCGAACTGCAACGTACTAATGTACCTTGAATTTAATATATATGCTATACATGTATAACATACAGGTTTCGTACAACAAAACACAATGTTTTTGTAAATTCTGTACCGAACTTCACTATGCTCTATTTATTTCACTGTTCCCGTTGCGATCTCTTTAAGTACCCCAAGGCGACTTTATATTCATTAATTCCATTACGAACCAAGACTTTAGATCAAATAAATTCATTTTCGTCAATTTTCCTCTCTCGTTTCGTACCTTGTTATAACTTGGCATTAACTCGACAATTCACATTGACTACGAACAAGTACAGTTCAATCATGAATCAATGAGAGTAATTATAGAGAATGATTAATGACACGCTATTGTTGTTTTACGAGTGTTCGATGGTAGGAACAATGCACTTTGAATATATGTTCATATAATAATATTATATGGATCATAAATATACAGGGTGTCACTTAACTACGCCGAAGTGGTATCTTTACTAAACGGAATCTTAATGCTACAGTTTTAAGTTCGATTGTTTGTTTCTTATTTAAGTTAGTCGTAATGATAAAAACACAACATACGTCTTTTTGAAATCCATGTTCCATTTTCAGATAAAAAGAAAGCTATGATAAAATAAAGTTATAATAAGAACTAGCTTATGTTTACTATCTATGATACTATAAAAACAGAATAAACTAGAAATTTCTGTAGTCTACCCTATTCCTCGCATGTAGTAGAAGTCATTGACTGCCTTTTAGTTTCGTAACTGGCTTCCCTGGAGACGCGTCGTTCAATACATCCCAAATCACGAACTTTAACGTTTGAAGTCGGAATCATTTGGAAGTAATGAGTATTAAAATGAGCTCGTTTAATCCATTCATTAGACAATGAAACTACCAGAAAGAGCATTGTCGACTAGATATACCTACTTCAAAGTAATACGATTTTTGTTACCTTTTAAACCGATAATAGGACTAGAACATATTTTATGTAAGTAATAAGTGCAGTTATAAATTTCAAAATTCGAAAAATTATTAAGCACCAAATTTGGTTTGGCTATCAATTAAATTATGTTCTGAGTCTTTTTGAAACTTTTTTTTTTCATTAAGGATTCTGTACTTCGGTAGTTGAACTGAAATGTGTGTGTGTGTGTGTCATACTCCACTTTTTATTAGGTACTTCAATTTATCAAAACTAATCAATATTGTAAATTAAAAAAAACTAATTTAAAACATTTTGCTTTTCCAACCATGATCGAGCAGATTTATGAGATAAGTTCGTAATAAATCTATTGAAACCAAAGCTCTTTGAAAATAGTTGAAACGGCGCGCAATTAGCTTGCTCGTTGCGAATTCTTGTCCCGAACTGATAGTAACAAATTAACTATGGATTAATTTTATTGCAATTACCTACTGGCATTATTCTCTCGGTTTAGCTAGTAAAGATCAAGTCTTTTAAAATTATTTAATTGATATCATGTGTTCAGTGAAGACAATAATCATGTTTCTTTTTGTACTTAAATACCTACTCATCTTAAAATCTCCGTTGCAGTGAACATAATTTAGAGTAGATCTCTGTTTACGAGGACTCTCCCAGTTTTTTAACAATGAAAAAATTAATATCTATAAAAGGACGTCAGAGGGTGTTATTCAATATATTAATGAAGAACAATAAACAATCACTTATCATCTTCATTCGCAGTAAACACTTGTCACCTGAAGTAAAATGTACGAAATTGAAAAGTATAAAAACGACACAAAAGCTACTTGAGTTACTTTGCCAGTCTTCTTGACATTAATAGCACGATAACGAAGGCAGAAAAAAAATGGAAAATTATTTGGTGACCTAATTTTACTTTCGGTTGCCCTGGCACTTCGATGTCGGCAAAAAAATAACGCCATCCATCTTGTCACATGGTCAATGGCGGGTTAAGGAAGGTAAATATGTCACACAATCGGCATGTTCATCGTGTTCAGTATAACACAAGAACTAGAGTGATCCTAAACGATTTATACAAATACAATTATTAAATAGTAAGGCTAATATGATCACTTGAGTTGTTTATTCATTGAAAAAAACACAATAGGTAATATCTATAAAAATGGAAATATGTGATATTTTCTCAACAAATAAACATTTTTAAAGTGATAAAATTATTATCATTAAAAAGGTTTGTTGATTTAATGTTTTTCTTAACATATATGATTTACAGAGTAGAAAGTAGATTTCAGTATGAATATAAACTTTTTGTCGAATAATAAGGTAGAAACCACACTCCAATTATCTAATGTCTTTAATAAATTTGCTATCTCAGTTCGTTGACGAAAGAAAGAAAGTCGGAAGGCAGAAAGCACACTATACAGATATTATAATTAATATTATCATTTTAATTAGTAGGATTTTCGAATATTATCACGTGCAATTTCCTTACAAGCTTACGTGTTCATTTTTTCTTCATACATCGCGATGGCCACGTCCAAATCTCGATGGTCGCGACCAAAGGCTGAATGTCATCGCGGCCAGTATCGCAATATCGTAACAACAAAGACAAAAGAGGTCACTCATTTTATGACTTTTTCGAAAGCAAGAGATGTAGGTAGGTATAATTTGTTCCATGTTATAAATATAGAAAATATAGTTTTGAAAGTTTTACTAAGGTAGTTTCTAGCATATTCGTAAATCTGTGTGAAATTTATATTAATTAACATTTAATTTCCATACAATTGAAATTATGAAATCTAAATGTGGAAGACGGCAAGCCATCATTATTTTTAATAAACATGATGTTGTTTTTAAAATTAATGTTTGATATTTATAGATATAATGAAATTGAATGTGATGCCTTGCAACTGTAGGTACAGTATGAAAGTTGGTTTAAGAATACTTCTGTGTTCTGACTGATTTAATAGAAATTGTTTCACATACAGTACAATAGTTAATATTTAAACATTATTGTTAAAAATAAACTCAGATTCAACACACCTTGTAATAGATATAGACAGCTAACAAGTAACCACAAAATAAAAATCTGTCAAACTAATTTTAAGGTAAATGTACGCGACGTAACACGTTGCGCTATCCACAAAGCAAACATCGAGGTTTCATTATGAAATTGAAGTAGATAAGTTCGATGGTGATTTATTGGATCCGATAATTTCGAGTGCCCTCTCGAAGCGCAAACTAATTTCAATTTCCCGGCTCTTTGCAGCACGAACGATTTGAAAGCGGCATCAATTCAAAAATACTAATTGCTGCCTTTGAGCACTGCTTCAATTATCAAACGATCGTTTGTTATGAAACTGACTGGTATAACCCGTTGCCTTTATTAAGTCACTTCAAAGCCGTGAAGGGATGAGCCCCCGGGCAGAACCCGCTCCGGTCATGATCTGAACATTAAATGATCATTTGGTAGATGGACTGAAGAAGGCACATTCACAAATATTTAAATAATATTTTACTTCAATTGCTTTTCATTCAGTAGAAAAACACGATCTTTTTAAAAAAGATTTGCACGAGTACGCACAATAAAAAGGTCATGATATAATTCAAAGAACTTTTTCATAAAAAAATAATTCCTAATGTTGAGTGAATAAAGAAATTGTTTTTCTTTCTTCCCTCAATTTACATAAAGTAGGTACTCTGTTTGTTCGGAAAAAAACGTTTTTTTTATAAATATTAAAATTTCATGCGCAAATAACATTATAATTTAAAGAATGGATGATGATGATGATAAATGAAAACGAAATGAAATTAATAGGTAGGTACTAAACCTATTAATTCAAGAAAGTAAAAGGAAATAAGTTACAGTTGATTGTCACTTAAATACTACACACAAGATAGAAGTAAATCTTTAATTTTACAGTATTTACAGTGTTTGATAATAGAATATACTCTTTTATAAAAGTAACATCTGAACATGAAAATTTCTGAAATTACTATATTCATAAACGAAGTGTAAATGTTTAAAGTAAACGCTACATTTCGGGTACATTAGTTTTCTTCAATTACACTTTATGCGAATGCTGATACGTATTGCCAATCGCTGGTGAAAGATTGCTGCTCAACGACTGATGAATGATCGAAATGCGAGGTTCTTATTTGCGAACTACGATGATCTAAATATACTACTTCCTGATGATTCACCACAAAGATATCCCATAAATGCAAATGCAACGTATAATAATTTTCCTTTTTCTTAAGAGTGAGTGAATTAACAAGCACAAAGAGGAAGAGGCTGCTTTAACTGATGGATGGTGTTGTAGAGCTCTAAGTAGTTATTGCCTCTTATTAATATAAGTACCTACCTAAATATTGTAATGTTGAATATTTTTATTTAAAAATGATTTCCGAATTTAAATAAAACTCTAGCCCTGTATAAAACGGCTCTTGAAGCGAGTAATATCGAATATTCTAGTCAGTAGGGGAGATACAAATCAAATTCCTTACGCCGGTACTCATAAATATTGAAGGACATCAAAGATCGACAAATTATAAATATTTAGGTACTATTAAACATATTTCATGTATAGAAAATTATCAACTTTCTTTTGAAGAAGAATATTATCTTGAAACTTTAAATAAGTAGGCGAAAAGTGGTTCAAGGGTGACACGATAGTGAATGCTTTATCTGCTAGTTGTGTTCTGAAATATGTAGTTCTTTTAAAATTCGATTATACGACAAGTTAATGAACCGGATGTTGTAGGTACAAATATTTATTTTCACTCAAACAATAGACTGTTTTAAAATACTGTCCGTCTAAGATTTTATATCTGTCTGGTTTGAGCAGATCTAAACGGAAACGGAAATTCCATTAAAAGTTACATTTTATTTTCTTGGGCAATAATTTAACTGGATAAATAAAAGACAACAGCTACGACAATATTACTACACTTATTTCTAAGCGTTGTATTATTCTACCATTTGGTTTTTCTCAGTCTAGCTTAATTTATATTTAACATAACAGTTACGTAGCCGGCGGATATACAACAACAGAAAATAACCGACTTAAAGGAACTAACAAATTACGTTAAAACAAGAGGTATAATTTATTAGATTTTTATCACTGAACGATTTACTTTGGTGATTTAAAAAGAAACTGCTAAATTGCGAGTTAACCAAATAGCTTCAAATAAAATTAATTTTATGAGTTAAAGGTTAAGGTTACTAGATATTACACTGATAAAGTTAAAACGGAAACTAAAAAAACAAAAGAAGGTTAGCCATTGCCTATTTTATAGTAATGTAACTAACATTTTACTAAGCACTCTGATGGTACTCGAGTGGAAAATCTTTGATACCACAACAGTTACGCAATGTAAGGAAAAAAGTATTAATATGTCAAATAACGCTTTTTTACAGGTCCAGCAGATGCTCTAAAAGTGTGTTATGGTATAGTCGTGGTTATCATAACTTATAGATGTCTTTCAAGAATAAATTATACTTCAAGCCTCTTTTTAAGAACATAAGTTAGTTCCAATAGCTTTCATACTTATTTTACCTTTCACTAGAGTTACTGATACCACAAATCTGTCAAGCAGAGCCCAATTCAGGAAGGGTGAGAGTAACGAATGTACGACCAACAAAAAATGAAAGGCGGTAAAATGATAGGAACCTTTTGGCTTTTATTTTTACCCATTCATGAATCAGTGGAGCGGTCGAATTGATGTTGGTCGATGTACTTTATGGTGATCTTTTTTGTTCATCTTGCGCAACGTGAGCAAATATTTAGAGGGATTAAAGAAATCAGATCCTGACGCAAAAATGATTTATTTTCTGTAATATCACCATTACTTGCGAGAAATTATTTTAATATTACTATAACTTACATTATATTGTTAGCATGTTGTTTAATACTATTTAAAATTCGCATCATATAATAGCGGCCTTGGAGTTGTGTTACATATTGATGACAAATAGCCCGCTAATGACATGCGAAAGCGATTTTTTTTTGAAATTTTTCTATGTTTTTTTTAGGAAAATCTTGATGAGGATCGAATATTATTATGCTATATTATCCTGTAGATTCAGTTGCAAAAAATTCAATTCCTACATCTTCGAAAGAAGTAATCTAATAAAGAATGATATGAGGCTGAATATACTGAAAGAAAACAACACACAAAACGCTAAATAATTCAACAAAAATATCATCATGATTAATATTTACACTTAAGATAAAACGACAACTCAAAACATCACGCTGAAATGAGATACACAAAAATGAAAGAAATGTCGTAAAGCTTAACAGTGTTATAACCGTTACCTTGTTTGTCGTCGCGAGCAAATAGACCGTTTAGACACTTGATAAAATCTTAACACCTACGCGTCTCAAGATAACGAATACATAAATAATGTTCTCTGCAAATATTAAATTTAACACTAGACTTATCAACTAGGCAATTCTGAAAGAGATAATCTAATATTCTTATTTTCGTAATCTTGGATTCACTTAGAGGCTATAATTAAATAAAAGGTTTCGTGATAAGGCTGGCAATTATTCATTTTTTAGTGTTAAATTATAGTCAGAGGACAATATAGCCAAACCAAGCCAACCGCTTGCTTTCCGAACCCTATTAAATCGAGTGTAAAATTAGTAGTACGTGATCAATCGTGATAAACATATTTTATTTTTCACGATTTTAAAACTAGTGCTTAACAGATTTAAAATAAACATTATTATTTTTATTTAAATATTTAACATAAAAGGAAACACACAGACGGCCGTAACTCTTGGTTAAAATTTCCAAGTCCTTACATTCTAAAAAGTAATTTTCTCAGAATAACCGACTTTAATTTGTTTAAAATTCTCATATTTAAAGTAAACATAATCCGACAGTGGGAGACCGGCATTGTTGCGTACAAAACATACAGAGGTCATCGTAAATCCGTTTTATGACTTATAACCTCACATACAAACGCGACCCACGTCACGTTTTTTTTAAACGTAATTAACATAGTAGGTAATACTCTTGTATCAACGCTTGAAGGTTTACAAGCTTGTTATTTTGTGCTGTCAACTTTTGTGCCAATATGGTATTTAGGTTTTCCTAGCAGCCTATCAATGTCGAATATAAACCAGAAGGAAATAAAATATTTACAGATAATAAGTGTTGTTAAAATAGAAAAACGGTAAGTAAGTATATAATGCTTGTTCAATTATCATCATCATAATCAGCCCACACTAGTCCACTGCTGGACTTAGGCCTCTCCCAAAATCCGCCACTGATCTTCTGCTCGTCCCATCCAGTTGTTGCTGGCTACCTTTCTTAGGTCATCGTTCTATCTAGCAGGGGGGCACCCAAAACCACGTCAACCGCATTGCAGTCTCCATTCCAGAACCCGTCTACTACATCGAGCATCAGTTCTTCGACATATTATTATGTGCTCAGTTCATTGCAACTTCAGCTTGCTGATTCGTAGAGCTATGTCGGTTACTTTAGTTTTCTGTCGGATAACTTCATTTTTGATCTTATCATTCAGTGAGACCCCAAGCAAAGCTCTATCCATTGCTCTCTGAGCAACTTTGAACTGACGGACTAGGCCCACCGTAAGTGTCCACGACTCAGCACCGTATGTTAGAACGGGTTGGACGTACTGGTTGTAAACCTTTGTTTTCAATTACTATTGTACACTGTGTTACACACTTACTATTATATACGGGTTTCTATTTTTGAACCTTCATCTTTATAGGTATCGCATGTATCATGCTGTTATAATTCGTGTGATAGGTAAGTTTTTCTTAATATAATGGTAAATGGTAATTTAATGCTAGTACAGTGAAACACCAAGAAGTAGTGTTATTATTATTCAGGAAATATGGGCAAAGCAGTGTTGGTAATAATATATCACAAACAAACCAGTCAACTTACCACGTGTAAAAAACGGTAGGATTTGTTAAAAAATAATCAAAACAAGGTTCAGCTTCCCATAACATTTTGTTTTATTTTAGAAAGGCAATTAGGAATAGGTACCTGGGTCTGTGTAATACACAGACCGAGTAAAGTAACGTGTTTAATTCTTGACACGAAAAGGTAACGTACCTTTTCATGATTTTGAAATAACTTCTAAAATTGTGATACATATAATGAGTTATTTCCAAACTCATATATTCGTCATTTTCTCGTGTTTATATTTCGTGTTTTCCCATGTACCAATGTCAATGTCATATCAAGATAACTCTTTTGAAATCAGCGTCATTGGTAGTTTTCTTGATTCAAGGGCACCTCTCGATCAAGTTAAGGAAAATAATGACAAGCCTGAGACAGGTGTCGTTAAATCTTTGTTATTGTCATTGATCTGGCGGTTGCTGAACCTGACTGCTACGACTCATGCACCGACTTTGATTTTCAAATTAGATAATTTTGATTTTCCCTGTTTGAGTGTTTTATCATTTATCTACTCAAATCTACATATTATTATATCTTTCCATACCATTATTTTTATTATATATTATATACCATTGTGAATTGAATTGTGTTTAAAAGCAATTAAATTAAGGCTTTATATTTCTTACGAATGAAAGCAAACGTTCATAACACATTGTTTATTTTCAAATATAAATTCTTAACCGATGAAAAGATTTCTAATTATAACAATTTCGAAAAAAATCTTAAGCACATTTCAAGTACAGTTGAATCGGATTAGTTCAAAAGCAGCTTAGAAAAGAAACATAATAGTGTATGAGACAGATCAATGCTACTTTTGTTCCCGTTATATCTTTCTATATCGGGAAAGGCTTATTTGGTACAATGGAGGAATGTAGGTTAACTGAGCTTCATCTGTTCCTATCTTACATTGCAAAATTTATATAACTAGTTACTCAACAAAAATGTAATTTCAAATATAAAATTTGAAGTATCTTTAGCGCCTACACGCGCTACGATTTATGATGATTTATACTATGGAATATCAATATTTCATGATGAAAAAGCCATTAATGTTTCAGTACGACATCGATATAACTGACCAGATATTGAAAGCATTCGTGAATATTGCACCTCAACGAAATATAAATGTAGGCAGAAACATAATTCACTTTTACTGACAATTTAATCACTGTATAATCTAACAGCATATTATATTGGGTACTGTAACGTCATTACATGACCTCCAAGAACCAAGGTTAAAAGGAAAGTCCCTTGTGGCAGAAGCAGGTTTTCTGCTGTTTTAGAATTACGCGATTCCATGAATTATAATTGTCAATTAAATTAATTTATTATTTTTGCGCATTTTAAGATATAATAAGATGTAACAAGACTCCGAAGATTGTATGACGGAAATAAGACTAGCTAATTGTCAATGCGGTATAGTAAAGGTAGGTCGAGAATTTTTCCCACCCTTTCGTATAATTTTCAACTATAAATGTCTCTTTTTTTCTTTATTTATTGTCACTAAATAGTTTTATAACAAATCTATTTTGAAAATAGAATAGACATTTCAACGATTAAAATTACTCAATCAACTATGGGTTTTTTTTTGTTTGAAGAAGTCGCAAGATTTCCACACGTCCCGCGTTTGAGACATGTGGGAGTTCAACCGCATTCAAACTTCCAATCGTTCTATTCTATTTCTTTATCATGAAATGTCACAAGTGTTTCTCATCATTAGACTAGTTATTATTTCAGACTCATCGATTCAAACTGCCTATTCATGCAATGATAGTTAAATTACGTTCAGTAATATTAAATATACCTCGACCTCGACCTCATTCTGGAAAAGTGACTATCCTTAAATTTAATTCATGTTTTAGAGCTTGCTTTACCTATAAAATAAAACTGTTTATGACCGTTCAATTTTCACGTCATTAAATTCGATTTGTTTTTCTATTTTTATCTTAATAAAATATGAACTTAAGGGGGTCTTCCTATGTGATCGGTTGAAAAAAACGATTTTTTTTTTTTTTCATAAATTGCTCCCTTAACATGTCTAGAATACGGTAGTAAAGCGATTTTAGAAAATTCGAAGTCGTTTTAAAGATACAGCAGGTAAAAGAAAGAGCGGTTCGGAGCGCTGAGTTGGCCTGGGCCTATTGTGTACCGTCGGCTTTATAATTGGCCTCCCTTTTATTCATATATCTGTTCTATGGTTCTATTTCTATTTATATATTCTTATACGTTCTATGGTTATAATATTTTACCGAAGTTATTTTAGTCTTGGTTGAACTTCGAAGAGAGCAACAGCTACAAATTATTTGTTGTTGAAATTGCTAGCTACTTAGTAGTTATTATCTTTAATGAAGGTTTTCAAGGTATTTTAAAAGTTATGTCGATTATGGGATGCCCTGTTGGTCGTGAAGCCCAAGCGTATGTTGAGAAACGGGATGAAAAGCGAATCTTACGTTCTGAGCGGCGCGTAAGTGATGTCGTTAAACAAGCCAGGATTGACTCAAGAGCTGAACAATCTGCTTTAAAAGAGTTTCACGAGGAAGAGGAAGGAATACTCTATGGACCAGGCATCGCCGATTGAGAGTAAGTTGACATTTTAATAGTTTTTAACGGACTTGAAACTTTAAACGCGTTTTTCTCAAAACTGTGTTTTTCAAACTTTCCTCCATTGTATCTCAGAAACGGCTGGACCGAATTACTTGAAATTTACAGGGCACACTCAATATATGTAAACGCATGGAATGAACTATTATCAATCGAAAATTTTAAAACTTCGATTTTTTATAGCAAAAAAACAAAAAAAAAAAACGCCTAATTTGCAACTTTTATTTCAATTGTCTATCAAAAATCCATTTTTTTTTATATTCATTTGATTATAGGTCATTCCGTGCTTTTAAGCCTACAAATTAAAACGCCGTTTATTTTTTTTTTTTCAGATAAGCCGATCAGCCGGAATCGTGGAGGAAGTGGGAGCTCTTTTTTTCGAGGCGGGGGTGTTCAGAGCGCTGTAACTCTAGTTTGACTGAATATTTATAGCTGATTTTTTTTATTTATACTGTCCAAATATGTGTTAATAAATGATAAAAAACTTGAAGCTCTAAATATTTACTGGTCGTAGAAAAAAAATCCTAAAATATCCCTAAAAAACAGGCCGTCACATAGGAAGACCCCCTTAAAAGTTCATTAGGATTTATTTTTTCAATTCTTTTTTTTAATTATTCCCAATAGTAGTTAAGAGAAAAAGACAGCGGTAAAACTAATACTTCTAGTTTTAATGTTGATAGATGCTTCACCTTATCCATACACTATTTGTGAATAACGCCTATCTCTAATGCTTCCATATTGGCTCACCAACGTCCAACAAATGTAAAAAAAAAACGACGGTAACGGCCGACCAACATGTAAACAGGGGTTTGTATGCACTGGTCGTTGAAACTATGTGATACATGGTTTGACAGTTGGCCTACCAGTTTTCATTTGCGCGCATTGCAACTTATTGCAAATGGCGTAATATAAAGTACTTCACATAAAACTAATGTGTGATGTATCCGAATCATAGTCACGGTGTATCTATGTATCATACCTTAAAGTAGCATTAAAAAACGTGATAAGTTTTACTCTAAGTTTATTGTAAACAAAAAGAAATCCGGTTTTATGAAGATTAAAATACTAAGAGTTATTAAAACATTTTTTGTTACTTTTTGACTTTAATAACAAAATTCTTGTTTTGTAATTGGTATCAAAGTCATAATATCTAAATACAGTGTATGATAAACCGTTTTTATTTATTGTGTGTTTTATTTACTGTCTAATCTACTTACTAAACCCAACTACGGGACTCGGATCCATTTTATATTCTATTTAATGTTTTTTTATTACTCATTTTTACCCATATTGTCAAAAACAAGTAAGTGTATTTTCACTACGTTCCACGCTTCCACGAAAAACCATCGATATAGAAGCGTTTCGTACGTTTTATTACAGCTAAATCCGTTTTATGTACGGTATAAACATTTATTCTATTGCATAGTCGGCAAATGTGTTGCACGATCATGTGATTTAATCTTATATAATATTATAACTTAATAATATAGAAACAGCATGAGTGAAGATATTTAAACACGCGTGAGCGCTATTTAAATATTTTTACATTTTGGCCTATATGATACATTTTCTGGATGAAATTTTTACTCAAAATAAGAAAGAGCTATTACAATTAAATTCTCTCAGTAAATTTTGTAGAAATAATATGAGAAATGTAGTAATAGTATTAGAATAAGAGAAAGCTCACTAGTAAAGCCTACTTACTTACTAGAAGAGCTACTAGCGTGCAACTAAGCCGTTTTTTTATTTTTTTCGAGGTGCCAGAAATGTGTGAGATGGTGTGTGGTATATGTATGCTCAACCGCACTAAAACCTCCAACCGCTCCGATTCAGCGTCCATACCCCAGCTGAGGCGAGAACCCAACACAGGGTTATGCGGAGCGGCACGACGCGTTACGCACTACGGTATTCTTTGCCGTCGCGCCAAACCCGCCACTAAAGGTTAACTGAATCTCAAACTAGAATATATGTTATTCTTGGAGCTACTGAGATTGCCGAGGTTTTATTACTATTCTGATACTTTTCAATTTAAAGAAGTTCAAAGATCTTTAAATTGGTTCTTCCTAATTTAGAAACAGAGGAAATTGTATCAGTATGAAAGTATTCGAATACTCGTTGGATCGTTTCAATAAATTAAAGAATAAGTAGAATTGATAGGTGGACAAGTTGTTGTAAGAGTTATTTTTTATAATCAATAGATACTTCCGAATATACAATATTTACGATGTGAGTTGCCGTTTTAAAAACAATCTATCACAAGATTTTTACTGACTTTCAATTATTATTGCTTTCCAAAAAAGCAGTTTAATAGAGTCATTCGGTGAGACTTTCTGTTGCTGAAGTAGCTTTGAATATAACCTATTATATTCTTTTTGAAAAGTTTAAAAAATTAATCCGATTTTTTTTGTTTCACGGATTTTTGTCTTCAAGTTAGTTTAGATGTTAATGTTATAATTTTCATAGCACTTCATCATTAATTCTATACTCGCATATTACTTATCAATGACAATAACTAGTTATATCATTATTATGATGATTAATTAGTGTTTATCAGGATTCAAGACATAATCAAATAAAAGGCTTAATGATGGGACAATTAAAATAAGATGTGCGTTTTATATTGTCACATCATATTTTTTTGTAAAAGAAGCTGATGCTTCACACATATGTGGCCACTGTATGCAGTTATTGGTTGAAGCTATTAACTTTTCAATCAAAAGTACACCAAAATCTTACTAAAATAAATGGTATATTAAAATATAAGCATTATACATTACTAGCGAGCCCGTGGTACTTCGTTTGCGTCACTTTCAATTAAAAGCCTATTTTCTTTCTCTGGGTCTAAAGATTGTCTGTGCCAAATTTCATCAAAATCGGTTCAGAGGTTTAAGCGGGAAAGCGTAACAGACAGACAGACAGAGTTACTTACGAATTTATAATATTAGTAAGGATTGGTTATAGTTTAATAATATATTACGTATTCTGCCTCGTTTATTAAAAAAATCAATAAACATATTTCATATGTAACAGCACGTTGTTATCGCTTATCAGGGTTTAAGTGAATTTGGGTCTCTAATCAAACATCAAGGGGATTTAGAGATATTCACGGATATTTTACTAATTTTGACGAAAAGTTTCTCGCTAATGTAAGATTCAGTAGGTAAATGATAATTATTAATTAATTTCATACAATGATTTTAGTATTTATTGTTACTAAACGTCTGTCTCGGCACTGTATAATAATATACTGCAGTCTCGTAATTTTTTATAGTTACAATAATAAGTACCTACCTACAATATTGGATAGACGCGCCCTTCCACACCCTATTTTACAATGACCTAGCCCAACCAAATTAAAAGTACAATTTTGACAATAGTATCATATAATTACAACAAGATTAATAGTTATTGTTCAGTCATTTATAGACTATGGCGATCAATTATAAAACAAATTATTTTTTAATTATTATATTCCGTTTTTGATAATCCAGTTTTCGTTCAAAAAATAATGTTAACTTACCAATTATAAGGGTTAAATTCCATTGTCCACTTATAGTTTAAATAATGGCAGCGCGGGTAAAATTGAAGTTGTCACGAGTCTGTGAATTCGGGCAAGCGGTCGCGAGGGTGGGCACGTCCACACAGCCGCTGTCTCAGTTCGCACTGCTGCAAAACGTCGTAAACGTATGGAAACGACGCCAGGCAACATCACTCAAAACATTTTAAACGCCTTTTACAACTAATTAATTAAATAAACTGTAATAATAATTATGGAACTTATTTAATGTGATAGCTCTAGAATCTTTCGTAAAGAGAGATGTATTTAAACTTAAAATATTATTACACACAATACCCAAGAACTATGTACTAATGTCTCAAAAAGTAAAAAAAAATCACATTACACGAAAATGGAGTTAAGTAATGTTAGGTAATTTCAGAATTGCGCTATAAACCAGACGCAATTTTCTAGTCTACGAAGATTTACGTCAGATTTGTAACTCGAAATATAAGAGCACCTTCATTCACTTAAAAACGTGTTTAAAATGATGTTAATCTTCGAAATGAAAAATCTACTTAGGATTCTTGTGTATTAGCGCTCAAAATATTAAATAATTTCACTCATTATTTCTGCAATAAACCTCTTTCTAAGAAACCTTACTAAGCTCACGCGATAAACACTAGTGATAATGAAACTATTTTAAAATATCAGAGTACAGGCAATTGGAAGATTTGTATTGTTATCTCATCTCTATAGCGATTCAATTGTAGTGTTATCTATGGTTGTTTCATAATATCGAAATTGATAACGTTTTTAATCTGTACCTATAAACATATGTCTATGTGTGTTATGGTACATATTCGTTAATAACATTATTTTTTGTTTACGACATCATAATTTGGCCAGTCTATGTCTGCTACTTCAGAACCTTTTGGCTCAATTGACCATGAGTTCTGCAAATAATGTGCCGTTTCCATTCCGAAGGACGTCGTTTTTATGTCGGTTGCATTGATTTCCTTCCGAATTCTCTAATTTGTGCTTCGATCAATCTACTAAAATTCTAGGCAAATCCTTCATTGTCCTTTGTTTTACTTTAAAGACTAAGCAAATATAATTTTAAGCTGTTATAGCAGAGTGCTTTAGATTAAATTCATAATCTTAAAAATCTTGTTTTTTCGCTGAAATACGAATCTTTTTTTAGAGTAAAAACTTCCAGACGGCTCGAGTTCTATAATATCTACGCAGTATTTACTAATGTAAATCCTTTCAAAGTCGGTTAAGACTTTTCGGGGATTATCGTGTAACAAACATTTTTTATATTCTGATTAGGTATTTACACAACGTTTATATTTTATTTTTATTTTTTATTTTATGAATGAATATGAATAGAAAATTAGGTAAATAAACTAACTAATCTTAAAAGTAAAGTGGTAAGTAGCCTATCCTTATGGAACGCGTCATCTTACTTCGGAACGATCCCATTCTTGAGATTTTGATGAGAGTTCGTGAGCTACCGACGGTATGAGTTGAAAACTGAAAACTTGGGTCGAATTTTAAAACATTTCAAGATCATCTTTTGAGTATCACCTTTCGTCGTCGAGTAGGGTCTTTTCCGAACTAGCATAGTTTAGAATTTAGTAAGTACCCACTTTATGAAAATTATACTTAGGTACTCTTGATTCTTATGCAAGAATAGTAAATTAAACTTTTTTTTCTCATTTACTTATTTTTCAATTCAAAATACTTTATAATTCACATTACGAAGAGCTTATCACTCTCCATTAACAACTATTTTTGTTTAAGTATATACCTACTATTCAGCTTTTTAAGAACCAATCTAGTTAAAGACGTTCACTGTAATAGAATTTTCCAAATAAACAGATTATCTCTTTTATATTCGTCGTTTAATAGCTTTACCTTTCGAAATTCATTTTAAACGATGTGAAAACTGTTAATCGCTGTCTCTTCTTTAAAGAACCGAACCTTCACCGAATATTGCACTTATCTTAAATTATCACTTATAATTTGAATATATTTTAAAAATAATTTACTCTGTTGTACAATAGCTTTCTGTACAAATACAGTCTAAACTTTAAATTAGAAATTGAATAATATATTTTGAGTTAAACCAGGAGTATAATATAATAAATAATAATACCTACAATATAATATTTGTGTGTGTGTTACGACTCGCGTTCTCGACTTTTTAGGTCGATTTTTATAAATTTAATTTTATATACAATTATATTGTGTGTGTGTGTGTGTGTGTGAGTGTGTATTAAATTATACAAAAAATGAATGGAATGTAACTGCTGAACCATTTGGCTGTAGGTAGCGATACCGTACTGTGCAGGAGTTGGTGAGCGCGAACATCAAATTACAACTCAAATACATCTACAACACACATTTATAACAAAATATGGTAGGTACAATCAAAAATAAATAATAACAATAAATAGATGTAAAACCGCAAATGAAAGCACTATTTCTCTCACTTCTGATAAAAAAAATTATTGCCTCGTAGGCAGACCGAGCTAACGGCCCATCTGATATAAGATTTTTTTTTTCACAACAGCTGTCTCGATCTCCAAAGCAGAACTAATTCTTCGCGGCAACAACGCACATATCGTCACTAATTAGGTAATAATTATACGGCGTAACGTGGAACCAACCAGGAAAATATGTGATACAGCCGAAAATGAAGACGCTTCTGATTTCCAATTATCCCGACAAATGCGTAATTACGATCTTGGCAAAATCAATAATTGTTTCGTGCTTAACAAAACTAGTATCTAAAGACGTTTTACGAATGGTGCAAATTATTGTGTTTTTGCGTCTCAAGAGGCAGTCTGTGCTGAGTCCCCGGGTGGGGTGTGTTGAACCCAACAGACAATGCTTTTAAAAACCAGACCTGCCACTTTCCAACTTGGAATAAACTTTCCTTGAGTTATTGTTTTCAGTTTGTTCTGTAAACGCTGTTGTTTATTATAATTAAGATGAACTAAAATAGTTTTGTGTATGATCAATTGCAAAATCTAAACAGTTCATCTGAAAATAGAGGGTTATCGGCAAAATCGTAATGATGGGCATCTGGTCTTTAATGACTATTATTAACCCTATTTAGAACAAGATATAGTAAATATAGCTACTACTTGAGTAATTTTAAAGTACAGATAGTAATATGTACGTCCAAGTGCTAAAATCTATAAACATGTGAAACACCATCAGTATGTTAATAATATGAAATCGTTATTCTTGTAAGTTCTCGTAGATTAGAGGATTCGTCAGAGTTACTTACCAACTGTCAATGTCTGGTTTTTATTCGGGATTTATACGTCTATGTTGCTCCAGACTTCTCAAAAGTACGACGGGTCCATTAGAGGCGACTTAATATTTTAACCAACGGACATGTGTCTTAATTCAACATTTTCATTAGTACTTTTCCGACATAGATTGGCAGTCGGCCGACAACCGGATTATCCTACATATAACGCATGACTACGAGTACTATGTGGGACCTAGTTTATCCTTGAGATTCAATATTGAATCAATACCTCAATTGAGTTGGAACTACTTGGAACGGCTTTAAATCATAAGAGCCTTTACCTGTAGTGTGGTTACCCATAAATGGAAAACATTTTCCCTATTTTAAGTGGATCTTAACCCGCTAAGTAAAATTGATTCTGTTCTCTCACTGATCAATATGAATATGGTTTGAGATGCAGTTAGCATAATGTTCAGATTTCAAGAAGACGAAACTTTTAATAACGCAAATATGTAATGAAAAAATCTGAAGATTTTTTAAAAGTTAATTTTAGTATATTGTCGACTTCTCAACTGGAATTTATACTTTTTAAGAAGGAAGTTCTTTTTTATAACAATGGATATTAGTGAAAATACATTAACAGTATTTTTGTTATTTCACACTGTACTTTAAATTCTATTCTACTCCGAGAAAAACTAATTGTAAACCCAGCTCAAAACTAGAATAGGTTTTATACAATGTTACGTTTTATTGATATCGCTCTGAGAATAACATCTGAAAGTAAAATAATTTAAACATTCATGTAATCTCTCTTATCTAATTTAATGAGACTTCTGCTGCTTACATTCAGTAAAATTGAAACTTTTAATGCAAACGTCTTGAACAATTCGTTTTTTTAGCATCGATGAAAGAAGAATTCTAAATGATCAATTCTGTAAAAGGTTTTTCAATTGATGATCGAATAGTCAAATAAGTAGTTTCATTAGGTATTTTTATTTTCTTTTAATGAATTAAAACTAAATTATGACACGTATCTGTGTATATTTATAAACAACATTGATATGTTAAAATTGATTACGTAATATTAATATCAGTAGGTAAGTATAGGTTTCGAAAGTAACGTAAACAGTAATATACTTTAACATAAACTACTGGTCAAATGTTTTTCAAATTTAAGAATCTATCAAATATACCATCTTTGAAAATGTAAGAGGATGTTTTTAAATCTGTTCACCCAAACTTAACATATGCGGGGACAGACATAATACATAATAATATTATATTATGCAGTAAACTTGAAAACCTCCTTCTTCGAAGAAGGTCAAAAATTATTACATTTTAGGTTATGAAGACAAGATATGTAATGCAATAAAAAGATTTCTGAATAATGAAAAAGTACTTAAGTAATGAATAAATTGACAATTATGTATCATTCTTGAAAAAAATCCGAAAGATCGTTACGATATAGTAGTCAGATTACAAAAAAAAATAGACATTATTCATATCATCTTATTGATACCGCGTGTGTCCATTTTAAGGTATTTTCATTATCATCACCAAACAAAAAATGAGGATTTAATTTAAAATTGTCACCGATCAAATCCCCTTTTGGCTATAAAATCCCTTAGGTCGTATCTTCTTTGTGAAAATATGAAATATGGACGGTTTTAGTTTCAGTAATATTTCAGCGTCATTAATAAAGATCCGTATCAGAATCAAGACGATATTCGATGAAAAATCTATTCGTGAACATTTAAAGTTTGGTTGTAACTATAATTCATAGACATTCGTTCTCGTTCGATTCAATCTTAAAATTAATATTACGTCTTCGGATGATCGCTTTGATCTCTGTAACTCGATTTGTCGTGACTAATAGCTTTTTTCTTTAAGTACAAACTGCATTCCCACCCGGTGGTCCCGCCTTGTCGTGGCGGTGGGCTGGAGCGTGCACCCTCGCACACCGCAAGGTGTTTAACTGGCAAGAGGGTGCCGCGACTAAGAGGACCACACGGAGCTCCTCTCCCCACACCGCTTGTTAAGCAAGCGGTGCCCTCGGGGACGAGGAGGGTGGCTGGTGGGCCACCGGAGGAGGACGCCGAACCGCAGGCGGCGGGTAACCTGCACCCAGGCTATCGCGAGCCTTGGGGGACCAAATCCCCCCCAGAAAAAGCGACCGCACCACCTTGGGTAAGTGGTGTGAGTAATCACCCAAAGGAAACCGTAAAAAATAAAATGGAAATGTCAGATAAAGCGCTCGCCTTGCCGGACGATCCGGCCCCAGGCACCCGGCGCTCGCGGGTATCCGGGCCCGCGAGCGCGAAGTATGCGACCGAAGCCCGCGTAGGGGTGGGTAACCAGGCCCCTACGACGGAGAGGACCCCTGGAAGGCGCTCGCAGGTAGCCGGGCCTGCGAGTGACACGGCAACCGATGCCCGGGCCCAGATCGTCCCGTTCAATTGGGCGGACGAGATGGGCTCGGAGGCGGAAGAGGGGATGGATGCGGGACCAGAGCCGACATCGCTGGCGAGCACCGCCGCGAGCGATGTCGGCACTGGAGAGCAAGGAGCAAGGGTCCTCCGCAAACGGAAGTCCGTTGCGCGGAGGACCTCAGGAAGCGGATCGTCTTCCGGCGGTGAGGAGCCGCGGAGGACGAGACGCTCCGGGAGGATGGCTGCCAAGGGCGGCGACAAGGGGCCCGCGGCGTCCGCGGCCTCTGCTCCGAGTGGCGGAGAGCTCTCTGAGAGCCCTTCGGCCGTTCTCGAGGGCATGAGGCGCGCGGCGCTTTACATGTCGAACCGGGCCCCAGTAAAGGCGGAAGCGCAGAGGCTGCGAGGAATCGCAGTCTCTGCCAAAAAACTAATGCCCGTGGTCTCGGCGATCATCAGCCGAGCCACGGCATTAGAAGCCGAAGCTGAGCGGTTCCGAAAGGAGGCCGCTCAGCAAAAAGAAGAGGTCGCCGCCCTCAAGGTGAGGCTGGCGGCATTGGAGCGAAGGGGGACATCGCGTTCGCTGCGGAGGGAGCGGCGCACGCCGACACCGGGCCCTAGCCCGGGGGATGCAGCGGCGCATCGGTCCCCTCCCACCCCAACTAGTGCAGAACAGCCGGCCTTGCCCCCTCCCGGGGAGGCGACAGGGCCCAGGCGCCACCCTTCACCCCGCTCAAGGGCGGAGATCAGGGAGGCGACCGAGGTGGAGGGGCGCATCAGGCGGGAGCTGATGGGAGAGTTCGGCAGGGAGATTGGCGAACTCAGGGCGGAACTTGCCGGCCAAGGGTTCTGGGTTCGTCGCGGTATCGATGTTAGACACCGTCGTGATCGGGGCGTATTTCTCTCCGAGCCGGCCTATTGTCGAGTTTGAGCAGTTCCTGGACGGGCTCGAGGCGATTACTCACCGCTTCGCCCCCCGTCCAGTGATACTCGCGGGGGACCTCAATGCGAAATCTGTCGCTTGGGGCTCCCCCCGCTCAACACCTCGCGGTAGGCTGCTGGAGGAGTGGGCGGTCGCGACTGGCCTCTGTGTACTCAACAGGGGTTCGGTCGCGACTTGCGTGCGATGGCAGGGCGAGTCCATCGTGGACGTTACGTTCGCGAGCTCTGCCATCGCGGATCGCATCCGTGGCTGGAGAGTGTTGGTGGGGGCGGAATCTTTGTCGGATCACCGATACATTCGGTTTGATCTTTCCGCCCCCACGCCGGCTGCGGACGCCCGCGGGAGTACGCCCCGGTCATTCCCCAGATGGGCATTGAAGCTCCTGAATAAGGAGCTCTTGATGGAAGCCTCTACGGTGGCGGCGTGGACGCCCATGCGTCCACACCCAGTAGACGTGGAGGCCGAGGCGCTTTGGTTCCGGGACACGATGCGTCGCATTAGCGACGTTTCGATGCCCCGGGTCGGCCCTTGGTCTCCCGCGAAGTCGACGTACTGGTGGTCGCCCGAGATAGCGCAGCTCAGAACTGTATGCGTCCGGGCGAGGCGCCAGTGCGCTCGACACCGCCGTCGCCGCCTTCCGCGTCGCAACGATCCCGTTGCCTTCGCGGAGGAGGAGGCCCGGCTGCATGGCTTGTACAAAGAGGCGAGGGGAGCCATGCGGCTGGCCATCAAGATGGCCAAGGAACAGCACGCGGAGCGCCTTTTGGAGACGCTCGAGGAAGATCCTTGGGGGCGCCCATACAAGATGGTGCGCGGCAAGTTGCGCCCATGGGCGCCCCCCATAACCGAGCGTCTACCGCTTCAGCAGCTGCGGGACATTGTTTCTACTCTGTTCCCGCAGGAGCAGGAGGGATTTATCCCGCCTGCTATGGGTGAGCCGCCGGATGTCACCGGCGGCGAGGCCCCTGCTGAAGTGCCCCATATCACCGGGGAGGAGCTCCGCGTGGCCGTAGTCAGGATGAGTGCCAAAGACACGGCACCCGGACCGGACGGCATCCATGGTCGGGTCCTGGCCTTGGCCATCAATGCCCTAGGGGACCGACTCTTGAGGCTTTACGATTCTTGCCTCGAGTCGGGACGGTTTCCCTCGCTGTGGCGGGAGGGTAGACTCGTCCTTCTTCGGAAGGAGGGGCGCCCGGCGGATACAGCCGCCGGTTACCGTCCTATCGTGCTGCTGGACGAGGTGGGCAAATTGCTGGAACGCATTCTGGCTGCCCGCATCGTCCAGCACCTGGTCGGGGTGGGACCCGACCTGTCGGCGGAGCAGTACGGCTTCAGAGAGGGCCGCTCAACCGTGGACGCGATCCTTCGCGTGCGGACCCTCTCAAATGAAGCCGTATCACAGGGCGGGGTGGCTTTGGCGGTGTCGCTCGACATCGCCAATGCATTCAACACCTTGCCCTGGTCCGTGATAGGGGGGGCACTCGAGAGGCACGGAGTTCCCCCCTACCTCCGCCGGCTGGTCGGCTCCTACTTGGAGGCCAGGTCGGTAGTATGCACCGGGCACGATGGGACCGTTTACCGGTTTCCGGTCGTATGCGGGGTTCCTCAGGGGTCGGTCCTCGGACCTCTCCTTTGGAATGTCGGGTACGACTGGGTGCTGAGAGGCGCCCTGCTCCCGGGCCTGAGCGTAATTTGTTACGCTGATGACACGTTGGTCATGGCCCGGGGGCAAGACTTCAGGGAGGCTACCCGTCTCGCCACAGCGGGGGTGGCCCTCGTCGTCGGCCGTATTAGAAGATTGGGCCTCGCGGTGGCGCTCAATAAGTCCCAGGCCCTGTGGTTCCACAGGGCTGGGATGACGCCACCTGCAGGGGCCCAGATCGTAGTTGGAGGCATCCCAATAGAGGTCGGGGTGCGACTGAAAAACCTCGGCCTCATACTGGACAGCCGTTGGACCTTCCGGACCCACTTTATGGAACTCGTCCCCCGATTGATGAGGACAGCCGGCGCATTGAGCCGGTTGCTCCCGAATATCGGGGGACCAAACCGTGTTGTGCGCCGCCTCTATGCGGGGGTGGTGCGTTCGATGGCCCTGTACGGCGCGCCCGTTTGGGCCGGACCGGGAAACCGGACAACAACCGTTGTCCGGCGCCTGCGCCGGCCACAGCGCGTCGTAGCTATCAGGGCCATCCGCGGATACCGCACCGTCTCCTTTGAGGCGGCGTGTGCACTGGCGGGGACGCCGCCCTGGGAGCTGGAGGCGGAGGCGCTCGCCGACGATTACCGTTGGCGTTGCGACCTCCGCGCTCGGGGCGTTGTGCGTCCCCTCAGAGCTGCGGTTCGGGACCGGAAGGCCCAATCTCGGCGGTCCGTGTTGGAGGCCTGGTCAAGGCGCTTGGCCAACCCCGACTGGGGCCTAAGGACCGTCGAGGCGATTCGCCCCGTCCTCAAGGACTGGGTGAGTCGCGGCGAGGGACGCCTCACCTTTCGTCTGGTGCAGGTGCTGACCGGGCATGGTTGCTTCGGGAAGTACCTGCATCGGATACAGGTTGAGCCGACGACGAGGTGTCATCATTGTACGAGCGACTTGGACACGGCAGAGCATACGCTCGCTGTCTGCCCCGCATGGGAGGAGCAGCGCCGTGTCCTGGTCGCTCAAGTAGGACGGGACTTGTCGCTGCCGGGCGTCGTGGCATCGATGCTCGACAGCGACGAGTCCTGGAAGGCGATGCTCGACTTCTGCGAGTCCACCATCTCGCAGAAGGAGGCGGCGGGGCGGGTGAGGGAGAGCTCTTCCCTCCCCGACCGACCCCGTCGCCGCCGAGGTCGAGCGGGGGGCCGGCCCGGGGATGTGTCCCGGGATCTGGCCCCCTAAGTGTACCTACCGGGTCCACTAACACCGGACCCGAGGGGTGCCGCGCTAGGCTTCAGCGCGCACTCTCTGCAACATCCACCGGGGGATGGTCAGCCGCGCTCCCCGACTCGGGCTGGTTCTGAGCTGGCCTGAGTTGGGGAGATCCACCATCACGCGGCCCCATATCGGCGGGCGTTAATTGGCCCGCCTACCGAGTGAGCCGGTGGTCGCCGTTCGCGACGGCTGCCGGTTCGGCGTCCGGGGGTGACGGGGCGATACGTAAGCGTCGATCGCGAACGCGTCCTGTCACCCCTAGTCCATCGGATGCCGAGCGCGATTGGCGAAAGGTTTTGGTGCGGTTCAACCCCCACATACCCCACTCGCGGGGCGAGTGGAAGTCCGGCGAATTCCTCCCGTCAACCAAAAAAAAAAAAAAAAAAAGTACAAACTGCATTAACCGCATTTTTGTTTTTGTAAATTGTAAACAAAAATGTTTAGTAAAGTTCCAGTAGAGTTCATTTTCCGACAAATTTGAATTTCTCTCTAAGTATTTGTTTCTTTTGAGGCTATCTGTAATTTATCTATTTGACTTATAGTATCTACAAAATAAATGAATTGTCTATCTATAAAGTCTCAGTAAGTACCTAACAAAATAAATCGTCTCGTTCCCGCAAATCAATTTATCACGACATTTATAACTTGATTGCTTTTCGATTTGGCGACAGTTTAATTCGATTTTGAAAATTGGATACAAGCCAACTATTACAATAATTATAAAACAATAAGATTGATGATGATTAAAAAAACCATGGGAAACTACTATAATTAAAAATCGTTGGTACTTCACGTGTACGTCTTGTTCTCATAATGTGTTATCGCTAAATATCGAATCATCTGAGCAATTCGTCGGCGTAATTAATATTTCGTCCAAAAACTTGTTTAGCCAAGTGTTAATATATTTAACCGTCAAATGTTTTTGCAACATGATCGATGATGGATATTCGACAGGCACAAGGTCTTGCACGCATTACACAGGTGTCCAACATACACCAGAATGTATCCACTAAAAATATTACAATTAGTTGTATTATTTTATACGAATTAGTAGAACTAGGATCTTATTACAGTCTTACATTTAAATAGACTTTAAATTGTTTTGTTTTATGCTGAAATTAAGAAGCACATCATTAATTATTAAATGAACGCAGCGGTTCCAAGTAGAAGCAATTAACTCTACCCCTGCGACATGTGGTGCAATGGAAAAAGGGAGACAAAGGAATCAATCGAAGAGTTCATGAGAACAGAGCATGGCAAAAATTTTCAGATAATCTATGATAAAACAAACACAAACATTACGTTATGAATATTATTATACAAAAAACTGACGTCATCAATCATAAAACAAATACGAAACGACAGCCTAACACTCCGAAACGGGCTGTAAACTCTTTTTCAGTATGTGATAAAACCATTGATAAAACACATCAATCTCATGCCGCTATACCGTTTCCCTCGTCGATCAATTACGATGCTAACTCACGTCGACAATTCCAAGAGATTTCAACTTTCAAGGGAGAAACGAAATTCGACTAAATTATAGGTGTGAAAAAGTTATTGAGTTAACTTTTTTGTCGTTTGTAGCAGCAATTTTTGCTGTTATAAAAATCGAGTAAAGAAGGTAGGAAATAGGAATGGGTGATACTCGGATTTACATTGTCATTCGCTTCTGATGTCCTAGACTCTATAGGTGCACATTTTAGATTACTAAAATGTCCGTTTTCTGTTGCCAAAGTTCCACTTTTAATTGTTCCACTCGGGAAAATCGTTATTATTATTGTTAGATTCGACACTTTACTTTAATTATTATAGTAAAGTATAAATGTCGTAGGTTTCGCTCGGGGCAATGTAGCTGATTATATTATAAGCCATTTTTATTCCTGACTAACTTTTTCCTAGGTTACAGAGGAAAACTATTTTGAGACCATAGTTTCAACATTGCAAAAATGTATACGCATTTTTGTTAGATTATCTATTCAATCAATGTCAATACCACGATACTTTATTTCGTATATTTATTTGAACTTGTATTGCAACTCCGTGAAATATAACAGGTGTAGTTTTCTTTGTAATATTAAACATTTTCCTTCTTTCGAATTTATCTGTATTTTGAGCACACGCTTGTAAAAACAACTTTCAAGGGAACTTAAGTAAACGTTCGCCGAGCTTAAATTTTCTTTGTTGGGTTTTTACGGTATCAGTAACCGAAAATAAGATAAAAGGTACTTTTTATTTATACAGAGATATTCTTGATTATTTTACTATAAATTGCGTATGATTTCGATATGTAGGAGTAGTTATACTTTTCTTGCGATTTCACTTCCATGGTTATGTATAAGTAGGTAGGTATTTAAATTTTGTCAAAGGAAACACTTTTCAATGTTAATCTTAGTCTATTTTAATCTTAAAAACGCTAAGTAATATAATGAAAACATTATAAACCCCAAAATTTCGTATCATAAACTGTTCTTTTTTTAAAAGCCATACGTTATATAAACCGTAGAGGTTTGGTTGAAGATTTCAAATAACCGTTCTTATTTAGAGTAATATTAATTTGGAAATTATAATTCACACAATCCGTAATAATGAGGGCAATAAGTAGGAAAACGATAAAGATAATTTTTGTTTTCAACTTGTACCTAAATTAACGTGCTTATTCAAACGACTTTGAACTTTAAAGTAATTAGCAGTTTGTTTTGATGAGCGCCATTTTCCAAATTGAATCTATTGGTTTACCTACTCACTTTACTATGTATCTTTTATCTATGGTTTTATTTAGAACAAAATGAGTAAAAGCACAGATTACCTACTGTTTGTTACTCGTAAACTTCGCTATAATACTAAATCAAAAAGTTCTTTATAAAGTCCTAAGATAGTCAAATAACGTATTCCAATTATTGCCTAACGAGTAATTGTATATCCACTAGCTTAATCAGTTACAGATAGTTGTGAATGGACTTACTAATAAGTAGATCTTTCTATTCCATTCACAAGATGCCTGGAATGAGATGTGTGGTAACAAATGGTGTTTTTCTCACGTCTTGTTACTTCAGGAACTGATCGTTCGAGTCTATTTATTCCTTTTATTTTGGTCGGTCGATGTTACAAATTAATGAGCAATGGTTAGGTCTTGTATGTATTACGAAACAAAATATCTTTATTTTTCTTTTATTTAGCAGTTTTTGATTCGCTAAGGATTAAGAGTAAGCCGTGCATTCTGGCAATGCAGAGGTCCATGAGCGACGGTAACCGTATACGATCAGGTGGCCCAGTAGCTCGTCTGCGTACAGCAATAAAAATAAAATATACTTATGCAACATAACTTCGATATGATTGTATTTTGGTAATTTTAGTCAAAAAGTTGTGAAAGTACCTCCGTTCTCAGGTGTTTCTGTGTTTACTTTTGTAAATATTTTTTTCTTTGAGCTTTTTTATTTTCCTATTAATATTATTTAACACCTAAATAATTATTAATTTTACGATAGTTATTCATTCTTAGGGCAAGTATGCGACTGTGAAGATTTAAAAACAACAAGTCAAATTATAATCCTTACATACTTATCATAAAATCTGTTTTAATAAGAACTCGGGCACAGTCCAATAAAATGTAAGTTTAATTTGCATTAACAATATAATAAGTATTGTCTACAAGTACCTACCGACATGCTTGAGCCACTCGTTATCGTTCTACATAAAATTTATAAGGAAATTCTTGATTTATTTCCATCAAAATAAAGCATTAAGTTGATTTTACACTGAAGAGGTTTATAACATCGAATCCTACATAACAAGCTCGTAATTAAGATCACTTCCGATAGAATCAATAACATTTCGAGTACATTCAAGATGTTATTGGTATAAGCCTATCAAAATGTTATATCAAACGATTTTCGTGATCATTATAAAATGATTGGAAAAAAATATTGAGCTTATTGGAAACGTAAATTAATTGGTAATTTATAAGAACATATAGTGTTATGTTATGATTCAACTATATTTGTAAAAAATCTAATGCTGCCAGTGAAACAGAAGTTAAGGAGGAATCAGACAAAAAAGTTCACAAAATGAATAAACGTCTATATTTAGTAATGGAGTGTTCTAAATTTAAATAAGGCGCGTTAAAAAGTATTTAACTAAAGAGGTTTAGGTACTATATTTAGGCCAAACTATTAATAGATGGCGGTATTGTTGACAGTATCTTTGTTCTTAAATATAAAAATTATAATTTGTTGATTCTTTCACCTACCTACAATATTGAAAGTTTTAATAACTAAAATTAAATCAACGATAACGTTAATTGCTAAAATTGGCACTACACTCTCAATTTACACACATAGTTATTGTAGATTATAAGTAGGTAGGTATATAGATATGTATTTAGCTGTTGATAGAGGAACATGATAGTAAATTGGAAGATAATAATTATTGTAAAGGTGCTTTAATTATTTTTCCATATTTTTCCAACATTGTATTATGAATGTAAACAATCTATTAATATTATCAAATAAGCTCACAACCCTTATGTCCCTTGAAACCGTCAAGGGATATTGAAGGCCACCCCGAGGCAGGGTTGAAATTCCAATTACATTACATTAATATGGATATTAAACCGTTCCATTGAAGTGCAAGGTGCCTTATAGAGACATCACATAGGGGTTAATACTAGGTGTTTTTACAGGTTTCTGCTCAATGTACTTTTTTAATATGCTAAAACATAGTAAAAACTAAACATTACCTTGTAATGGAAAAGCCCTGTTTGCACTGCCTGCCTCGGCGGTGGCATCTTAAACCTAAATCATTGTGTGTGTTTCTGCTATTCGTTTTTTTATTTCTCGCTAGGCCATTTCATTAAGCTATTTAAATTTTCCTTACAATTTATATAACTATATTGTGTAGTATTAGTTTCGAATATAAGAACACAAGATAAAATGAGAAACCCGCTGATTTTATTGCAGATTATATATCTGCTATCCCACAAAAAAAAAACTTAACTCATTTCAATTTTATTTTGCAGAAGCACTTAGCCTAATGTAGTATGTGAGAACATTGACAGTGAATTAACAAGTTAAAGAATCAATATTATGGTTTAGTAAGTAAAATAAGCTTCACAAGTTCTTACTACGAGCTCATTTAATTAAGAATCGTTGAATTGCTAATGATATCGCTCTAAGGGTATGTTTTGCATAAGACAATACCAAATAGTTACCCTGCGCAATGTCCTTCCTATGTAAACTTCATTTGAATTAGGTACATTTTACCCATTATAGAGCTAAATTAGTTTCTAAGTCTGGAGTATTAATTAAACTTAGACTTTGTTACTATAACTCCTACGTTATATAACATACGAAATTAGTTAATTACATGAATGGTTAATTAATTAGGTCTATATTTAGAAAAAAATGCGCAGTGTAATTTTTCACATAGAAAGTGGACGAGATGTAGTTTTTAAGCATTTGTTTTTATCAAATGCCAAAAAAAACTATTAGTAATTATATTTATTGAACACACAAAAGAAAAACATGATTTCCAAATTAAATAAGTGACTTATTATAACATAGTCCATAAGGCTTGAAAATGCAGAACCGATTTTCAGGCAGTTTAAGCGGAGCAAGACAGTTATAAATTGTACTTAAAAACTAATGAAAACCAATTTTGATTCTATTTTAAATCACTTCACGTCTAACTGTTACTAAGTAAGTCTCCAAAGTTCCCAAACCAACTTACTCAGTAAACATAGATTTCATTTGTTGAAAATTTTGCATATTATGTTGAACGAGATCGATCTTCTAAAGTCATTAAGAGCAAACTCGTTTTCGTCTTTTAGAAGTTTAACTGGAATTCTATCTCCTGCATTATGCTGAATTCTCAATGGAAATTCTTTGAAACAGATCCAAGTTTTGTAATCGGTGTCTTGAGGAAGATTCGTTCCAGTTCTTATAATGAATGCTTAATAAGAGTCATGTTAAGTGAGGTATTTTATCATGTTTTATTACTAACCAATAAATTGACGATGACGTCAATAGTTCCTAACTTATTGCCATAATCAAACGACGTGTGATGTCTACTTGAACTTAAGCTTAGATTTACTGTAGGTTGTACCTACCTATGGCAACGGATAAAACGAAAAAAAACCTAAACTAGAGTAACACAACACGTAAGTTTCTTTATATAAAGATAATTCGCTTAGTTGTAATAGGTATTTTTATTAGTAATAATTTAATATGAAATGAACTAGTTACTTGTGAGTTAACACACTTCGTTATTTAACACAATTGGTTTATAAGTGCGTATTATCTATATTAGGAAAATAAGTGCTCTAGGAAAAACGATATCCACCGGACAGGCTTTTCCTCTTACCTCTCCAAATTAATTTCGGTGTTCTTTTGTGTTTATGTGTTTCATAAAATATATATATTTTTTTCTATTTTTTTGTTATTAACATAGCAAATACATTGTATTATCAAGTATATTAAGATCAATCGTAAAAAATCGATTAGACACTATAAATTAATACATTTTGAAACAGTTCATCATGTTTCTCTCAGTCTATGTTATATCCGCAGCCGCCTGACCCATATCATAATTAACCTAGACTAAAAGCTTCGTTAGGCACGTTCAGGTCAGAGAAAATTACTGCGGCATGAAATGTAATTTTAAATTTAGGACATGTGCAGTTTGATTTTACATATGGATCCACGCACGGTAAACCTAAATGCATTCGTATTTCTTAACTTATCCCTTTTAGAGTATGTCACAACATTTGAAGACAGAGAACAGAACAGAACAAGTAAGACTGGTTACAAGATAGGAAACTGTTGTGGTTTTGTCCTTACATCACTTCAAAACCTAATGAGTTATAAAACCGTTTAAACATTCTTGTAGTAAAAGAGGTTGTAAGTTGTATTGATAGGACTGTCATCCCACTACAGTCGGGATAAAGTTACAGATGTACCCTGTTTAATAATAATGTTATGGTTCTAATACTATAACGCGGAAGTTTATAAAAATATACAGGGGCCTATAACTTAATCATGTATTTTTGCCAAAACGGATATCTCTGAAATTTTGCACATACATTCGATATTAAGAAATTAACCTAATTGATATTTTTTTACATACGATATTTTATCTAATAACATCGTGATTTTAAGTCAGTAATGCCATCTAGTATCACCCTCATCATACTCATAGCGCCATCTTAGTGAAGTGTTCGAAACTAAATTTACTTTATTTGCGGAGAAAGTACAACTAATTCCCATAGATGAACGAGGCGCCACTTTAACTTAAAAACTGAAAATTTAAATATTTTGAATATAAGTAATCTAAGAAGAAAATATTATTCAGTTGGGAACTTTATCTACTCAGCATAACAAGCTCGTAAAAATCCTTCATTAAAATCCTTTAAATCCTTTTCTTTTTCTATGCATAAAGTGTGAATAATATTAAGTTGAATGTTCAATGGTCCGTTATAGCGACAAAACTGATATGCAATTAAAATCGGATTGCGATGAATGTTAATTTTATTTTACGAATTATTACATTTTGCCTGTTTCAGTTTTCGCGGCAAAGGGTTACACGTCCATTAAGCCTAACTTAATTAAATAGACTGTAGGTACAATTACATGTTATTAAAGGAACTCCAACATCTTATCATAGATTAACATAACATACGAACGTTATGTACTACAAACTTTAATTGTAACATAATTATGTAATCTCTATGATTTGTTGTACAATTTTGTATACTTAAATTGAGGCTGTAATTTTTCCTTGAATAAACATTATAATAGTACGTCTACATTCAGTGAAGTGACTGAGTGATCTACTGCAGCGTGTTTACTTGAACGGTAACTAACTCATTCAAAATCATAATAGAATCGCATAATTCTAGATATGGAAGTAATTAACATTTCATAAAAGGAGAAGAGAATGTTTGGTGATTTTATACAGACTTTAACTGGGAAAATTTTACGAAATAATTAAGAGTTTCAAAAAGATCGAGTTTCAGGATTTTAAGTTTTTTTTCCAATTTCACGAAAAACGAAAATTCAACAAAAATGTTTATTTTTTTCCTGAAATCAAAAAAGATACATTTTACGATCTTTCTACGACATACTCGAACATGTCTATTAAGCCAAGGGTACAACGAACTTGCTTTCATGTCGCCAAATATTGAAGAGTTTTTTTATGAACCATGTTATTGAAAACTTTAACCACAAACAAATATTACTCAAGTACCTTCCTTCTCTTTCAAAATATAAGATTTTCGTATTCACCTCGTAAGCACCGATTGGGGACATTCTCGTGTCTAGACGTAGTAATAATATATTTTTGATACTCCTATGTACAAGCTCAGTTAGTATGAAATCGTTGTGTGGTGTTGCAGTACTCGCAGTGGACCGATAGATATAACTTTACGATACGTAGCTTGAAATTATAAATAAATTCAATGAGCACTTTGTCTTGTGAGTAGGTACTAAAAATACACATGTAGACACATTATATTACTTAGGTACACTTACTTTTTGTTTTCTCTGCTCCACCCTTTGTTGACTAATAGATAATGCCTCATTAAGTCCGCCATTGTAGGTACTTATTTTTGAAAATGAAGAATAAATAAATAAACAAAATACACACACATCACTCCAGATTAACAAACTTTATACAAAACCACACAATATGTTAATATTAGATGTTCTTCAAATTCACTTCTTAACCTATCAAATGACATACAACAAAATTGAAACCACAGACGTAATCAGTTTACTTTAGAGTTTGTATAGAACACAGCTTCATTTAAATCCTCTGCTTTGAGACCACCGAGACCACTTGAAATTAAACCGAGATTAATCAGTTAATTGTTTTTTATCATGATGAGTGGTTGTTGTTTGGAACATTCTCCGAATGACTGCAGGAACAGTATTATCCTTCCTTTCCTTTCCATTAGTAATTACGTACCTGTATAGTCCTCGGTCGTCAATGAAGCGCTGGTATTTTAATCTATAATGAATGTCAGTAATAATGTTCAATTATTTTTGTAAGATGAGATGGGTGATTCATTTCATTTTAATTTAACAAAAAATCTGTTAAGTATGAAATTAGGTATAGTACTAATTTTCCCAAAAATTCCAATAACGTCCCTCTTTCAACATAATACTTAATTTTATAAGGTTTTAATACGTTTTATGAATTATTATTCTCTTGAGTAATATTTATTTAAGTTTTCTTCTTTTTATAATCTTAGAAAAGCCTCAACAGGACCCGTTTTGTTATTAATTTATTAAGCCTAAATTCGTATCGAGTCCGCTTTTAAATGGGAATCAAATTCCATTGTAAACAACTCGAATACAATGTTTGGTTTAAAATAAATGTATGTGCGTTGTTTCCACTGCCCTACCCTCCGCAACATTGTGTCAATCTCCATAAAATATGAGGTTTACGGAAAAACCCTCGTTTGAGTTGTCCTGTTGTACATACCATAATATTACATGATGTTGTTTTTAAGTATTGTTTTCTTTGCCATAAGGAATACAGATTGAATAAAGAATACTTAGATTTTCTTAAAGATTAATTATTTCAGATCACTACCTTATTTTAAATTATTAATTTAATTCTTTAACTGTAAAACATAACAACACAATTCGTTGATGACTAGTTTCTATACTATCATACTTGTTTTGCATACTCGTATTAATGTGTCGATCCAGCTCATGGATGCCGTAACAGATTTGACAGCAGATAGGTGCATCGTAAATTGAGTTTAGTTGTACACTATCTATGCAATCACACTGGCCGATCACTGCGTAAAGATGAGTCTATTAGTAAAAATAATGAATAGTTTCAAGCTTCACCAAAACGGCCACAGTTTTTCTCCCTAAAACTTTATTCAGTCAAAGACTTGGCGCTTTTTAATATTTACATTTTCATGGGAAAATAGGTTAACTTAATTCATTACGTCGCAAGCCATAAATTAAAACGGGTCAGGTTTTTTTACTGTCCTCAGTCGGCTTGTTTTGGTCCCAATGATAATAAACACAGCTCTGTTTCATAAATTATTACCGTGATAAATTTACCAATTTGCTTTAAAACGAACAAATTTCGTAAAACATAAATAATAATACTGTAGAACCGTTCCTTGAACAAGATGATAATTCACACAGACTGCCTGATGATTAATGTTTTTTATACACAAATAGAAATAATAACGATGAAATCGTCATCAATCAATTGATATTGAAGTCCAGTGTGTGTATTGGTACGAGTTAATTTAATTAATTCTTCATAACTGACTAGCTATTTCGAGATTTCTCATTAACACGCCTTCTGCATATTCTTACTACTATACAAAACTTTAGGCAGTTTTTATTCTGAAATTAAACATGTATAAACTTTATTCGTTTTCCTTTAATCGTGAATCCTATTAAAGAAATAATATGAGGACGGTTGCCATTCGTTTCAAGTACTTAGTAATTTTAAGAACATATATATTGACTGACATGATTTCGGTATATGTATCGTTTCATCTTCATTGTACTTCGTTCCTGCTGTGGCATCCATCTTATAATAGGAAAATTAAACACCCTGAAGGATAAGTTAGCTGTCATCATCATCATCATCATCATCAGCCTATAGACGTCCGTTGCTGGACATAGGCCTCCCCCAAACCTCGTCACATCGACCGGTCCTGCGCCATCTGCATCCAGTGACCTCCCGCGATCTTGACCAGATCAGTACAGTTAGCTGTAAACACAAGCTTTTGCAAATTTCTATGCAATTATGTGGAAAAATGAACAGAAATCAATATAGCAACACAATCCAAAAACAGTTTCCATCAGGCACTTTACCGTTTCGAGTAATGACTAATTAACATCTTTTACGGGCAAGCCGTATATCTAGTTTCCCAAACAATGTTACCGCCTACCAGCGTGTTAATAAGTTAATGTGTTCAGCTCCATTAGGCCGTCCATTTGTGCTTTTAATTTCCTTTTCGTAAACAAACACATGCCAACTATGAATTGGTGTTATTCAAAAATAACAATACGTTCGTTGGGCAATTTTCCTGAGTGCTGCGGTAAATCAACGTTTGTACGTTTTTTAATAGCGTGATGATAGCCCCAACTCTACGATTTAATGTTATGGAACCGTATTAACAATAACTAAGTACTAATTTGTTATATCCTCGTGTTTGTTTCTGTTATTATTCTGTAACTTATTGTGTGCGAAATTTTAAATGTAAGTATACTCAAACTTCAATTTCGTGATAAGCGAGCTTTCCGTAATAGTTCACTTTCTTCCAAACTCATAGACTTTAAGAGAAATCCATATCAAACACATTAATGTCAATATTATTTATGTTGATAAACATATGTTGACCTATTATTCTACTCGTTCCCCTCTCTTTCTTTGTTTTATTCTACCTTAACAGCTTCATTTACTGTAGAGAAACTCGTAAAGTACTTTTATGTGGAACGAAAAGGATTTGTCAATTTAATTGTTCTCCGAAGACAGTAAGTTATTAGAAGACTTAGATTGCCATTGTGCAGTGCCAACAAACACACCATTAGAGCAACTGAAACGGGCACCGAAAGCCAATTAGTTACGAAATCAATTACCTTCAGACAACCAGGAAGAATTCCTTTATTAATCACTCGATAGAAACGTTACCGTTCTGTTGTTGACGTATTGTGTACATACATAATGACAAAATTATAAAGGACACAATTTTGTCCCACATGCAATCTTTCATTAGGAATTGATGATTTTATATTACAATAATGTTTAGACTTTTACTTTATTTCTTCCAGTTTATTTTCCTTTTAAGCAAGGATCTGGGAAGGTAGGTTATTTATTGAGACAACACGTCAAGTAAGGATGGAGGGTCTGTAATAGTGAGAAAAGAGAAAAGAAGATAGAGGCTTAAATTAAACGCAAGTGTACCCGTAAAGCTTACTTTGATTTTATAAATATGTAAATGAATCATTTTATTTTGAAGACAAAACAAGATAAGTATTCTTTCCACGTTATTATACTGTTTTCAAGGTTTATTTTCTTAATAAAATATTCTATGAAACAAATTATTTCGCTATCTTAAATGAAGATAGATTTGAAACAAATTTGTTTTATTTCGTTAACAAACCATATTTTTTCAAAAACAAATAATATTCGTTAGTAAACTATTCTAAGAAATAACATTTACTTCGTCTATAAATAATGCCAAAAAGACTGTCTGTTCGCAAATCGCTGAAATCGCATATCATTTGGAAAAATCGTTTCTTTCACGATTCTTTCATTTAATGGGGATATAATAGCTATCTCAAAAACGCGCGTAATGTCATCCAATTCTCAACGATTTCAAATGATCACTGCTCACAGCCTTGAGAATATGAACAACAGAGAAGAGAAGAACACTGATTTTAATGCTATTTGACTCCTAACTAACCCTCATTCTAACCTGTAAACAAAATTAATTATTTAAAGAAAAGTATCACTACATATTATAAAAGTCGTATAAAATAAAATAAAAACGATGAAATAATAAACAAATAATGTTTATTTCTGCGCAAACCAAATCGTGGGTAGCAGCTAGTTATTATAAGATCGTAATTACTCCACGTCTAGCCACGCCCTGACTTCGTATTAGAGTGACGTGCTCTGCAATTACAATTAATTGAGAAATAAAAGCCTCTAAAATGTAGCTTAGGTTAACGACATACAGGGCGGGTCTCGTGGTACCGGTGTATGTTTTATACAATTACGTGAGAACTGTTTGCTATGATATGATGACGCATACGTTAGTTTTAATTTCGGGTGAAAAATCTAGATTGAGCAATTATACAAATTGGTCGGCATTCGAGCTTAAAATTTTGTTTCTATAGGGTGCTTAAAAGAAGTATTTTTTTTACCTTGATAATTGACAAACCTCATACACCACAACAGCGATAAATCCAAAAACCTGTATCAGTTACAATATTTCATTTTACAAATAATGACAACAGACGTTAAATAGAAGTTTTACTTAAGTAAAGTTGAAGCAAGTAGGTAAATTAAATAAACTAATAATATGCTGAAAGTAAAAAAAATATAGGAAAATATGTAAAATACAAATTTATCCTTATCTTATCGACCGAAACGTATATCAATGTGCGTGTGTCAGCCTAAGCCACCGCGACATGAATATGTAGGCACCTAATTTACAAAGTGAATAAAATTTACTGACCAAAATCACAAACGTAATAGGGTGGTTTTCAAAATTTTTAAGTAACAACTTATTGAAAATATTAGTGTTAAAATATATTATTATCTTTTCCCTTTACATACAAGTCTAACGAAAACCATTTTGACAATCTGTATGTATTTTCATTCGATTAATAATATTAAAAATTTAATGTGATAAATATAACATCGGACAACATAAACATCGGATGTCGCAAAATAGGATCCTAAAAGAATCATATTCGTATTCTGAATCATAAAAGCAAAACTAGCTGTGTGGGCACTATAAAAAGCTGTTATCTAAAAATCAAATTTCAGATCTGATACTCGCAGTATTTCTAGAAATCCGTACATAAAATGAGTTGTATATTCCAGATGTTATCGACTCTTAGGGACTATTAGGGGAAGACGTGAACTCTAGTCTAAATTGAAAGGTCCTAACATTAAAGTTAACTGCTAACACAACCTTTTCCAGTAACGGATGAAAATTCTAACCAAATAGTGTCGTGAAATGTATGAAGCTATATTCATTTACATATAAACGACATAATTTTCCCGCGAAGTGTGTGCTTCTGTCAGATTTAGAAACGTATGCTAAAAATATCATACGTGTGATATCGAGATTACGGTGCGAAAACAGATTAAAATTACCATACGTTGAGGTTTACTTTTTGGTGCAACATAAAAGTCGATAGGTAAATTCATTTGATTGAAATTCATTTCAATTGATTGAATTAAAAACATCCTTGGATTTGCAAATTTTTAAATTAGACAAAATGTTGCTTAATAGGTACTTGCGATCGTGCTATAATTTGAAGTTGAAGGTTGGTATTTTAAGTTATTTATTTATTTATTTAATTTAGGAACATCTACAGTATAACATATTAAATAATAATCATTCATTAACAATTCACAACTTAATTTCCAATATGTATACCTATTAAAGATATTCACAGCATTCAATATAATTAAGTTATCAAAGGTTGATATCATAATAAACCCTCAGAACAGAATCAACAATTCCAAATCGACATTCATGTTGTTACAACTCGCGCATAAATGCTTTCCCTAAGAAAATAGGTAACTGGAATTTCTATAATAACTAAATTTAGCTAAAGTAGAAATTCAGCTTACCTTTTTTCCATACCTCCTTTTCACTACTTTAAAATGCTACTTAATATATTTATTAGTTATTATATTTTGTAAGTCCAACGCAACATAAATACATGTTCTAATTGTTGCTTTAAATTAAATATATCGTTTTCTTCCATTCAATCACACGCATGACGCACGCCTAGTTTGTATGTCTTCTTGTGCACCATTTATCAAACACACCTCCTATATTTCATGATTTATTGCCATAAACAAAACTATCTCACAATAAATCAATACCAACTTTTAATATAAATGCGTAACAAGCTAAGAACGAAAAGCTACTAGTCATTCATCCCATACGAACGAGCTTTTCCAGTGAAAACTTTCCATGCCTCAATATTCCCTATATCCCTTACATTATAGCTTAAACAGATTGTACTAATAAATCTCGTAGACCCGCCATTTATGAACCCTAAAATAAACTACATTCGCTTGTCCCAAAAATTTACCTACTCTGTAAAAGTTAGAACGCCTAAAGTAATGAAATCGACTCTTCAGACCAGCGCAGACTGATGTCAATTACAAAGTACCTAGACCTTGCTACTCCTGCTCAAACGTGAAACCCGCTTTTTAATTAATGTTTGAAAACTTAATTTTGACGTGTTAATGAAAAAACTTATTATGGAGGAATGTTGAAGAATTTCGACCAAATTTTACTATCTGGTTATAGGGTGTTTTCGTGATAAATTTCAAGGCATAAATCGTCGCCCCTCACAACCCGTAACAACTGCAATAAGATTACGCTTTGGTCCACTTTATCAGGATTTTGTCGGAACCCTAACACTTTATATTCTAAAATAAATGTTATAGCGGTACCAATATGAGCAACACATTTTTTAAAACTATAAGCCGACAGTAGACACTCAGTAAAGTTTTGTATAAGAAAATAACCTAATTATATAATATTATTTACGGTAACTGGAACTTATATACAAAAAACTTAGTATCATAAACACGAAGTGAAATTTAATGATCAGTATAAAAGCTTACATATAGTAATAAGATATTTTTTTCTAACCGAGTACTATGTGGTATTCATGATCTCCCAAAAAAATCTTGACTGACCTTAATTTTGTAAATTATTCAGTAATAAAAGTAGTGGCTATTACTCTGCTATTTAGGCCGAGGGATGTGACCCTAAGGGATCATTGCGTTGCCGTAACTCTCCGTCTCATCTCAAATTTACGAGAGCACGAACTGATTTTGTCATGACATGACAACAATTCTGTGTACTGGTCAATTGCTGTTATTAAGTTTATTGTTTCTGGATAAAAAAAATGTTTATTTTGTTAATGATCTATTGTTTCGGTTACGTGGAGTGTCTCTTAAAAGATCTTCCAAATGTTAAATGAACATCCTGACTTGTGTAAATGACCAGCAGCGAGACCAAACCAAATTTTTGTCGTATGTAAAGTACTTAAAATCTCCAAGTAGTAGTATATTTACGTGGTAGGAGGCGGCTTCACTGAGTCCTTAAGGGGGTATTCTAGTCTAGAATTTTTAAAAAATCAATTATTTTTTTTTTGTATATTTTCAAAGAATATACCTTCGAGAATATTTCCTCTAAAGGAATTTTAAAAATTTTAATTATTTACGGAGTTATAGCAATTTAAGTTGCAGCGCGCAAACCAGTTCTGACCCATAAAATCGAACAATAGGCAAGTAGCTAGCAAGTACTTTCACTGACTACCTGAGGGTGAATATTCCTGTTGACAAGTTCATTCTTTATGTATCCAGCAGAAAGTCCTTTATACTATAGGTATACACCATGAATTCTCAAAAATTATATTTGTGAAGGGCGTTGTAACAGTAACGTTTATGTTTAATCGCGTTTTTCTCGAAACTACTATTTTCACCACGTTTGACATGATTTCTTAACTTCTAATGAACCGATTGACTTGAAATTTGGTGTGGGCATTCTTTATATATCTTGCTATGGCTGGAACTAGGATTATTTGAAAATTTTGATTTTTACTATTTTTAAAAAATTCAAAACTTTGCAAAAAAGTGGGGTGGAAAATTCAAACAGCCACTATTTTGCGAAAAAATTTTTTTTTTTGTTTATCCTAGTTCAGGCGATAGTGGCATCCTTACTGATTAAGAATCCGTTAGATTTTTTTTTTTCAGATCACCAGAAGGGTTTTAATCGTGTCAACAAGGACGCACCGATTTTCTCAAACCTCCCCATTCTACCAGCCTGCAGTTTATCAAATTTTCAAAAAATAATTTCTTTTAATTTTTTTTGTATTATAAAAATATCAATAAATATCTGATAAAAAAATGTATACTAAAAATTTTTTTAGTTTTTTTTTTATTGGCCTTTGAAAAATACTTCAAAATAGACATTCTAGACTAGAATACCCCCTTAAGAATTTTACTTTACTAGTTATCACTTAGCTTACTTCGATGGGCCATTATGGGCTCATTTGCTTTCTTAGGTAATATAAAGTAATTATTTATTATTGTATAAAATAATATTTTAATTTTGAAGTATGGACATACAATACACTTTTCTAAGGTCAAACCAACTTTGATACGGAAAACTTTTGTCTACTCTACGTAAACCATTACATTTGCTTTTTCCATTAAACTTCTAGATTTATATGGTATATTTTAAATCCAATATGTAGATATGCAAAACAAACATTCGTAAGCTGAAACAGACAATAAAAGTAATTCGTTTTATAGTTCGGTGAGCACACTCCGGACTGTTTTACGACTTCGTATTTTTACCTGCTCGTTTTCGCTTCGTCATCGTAACTGAAATTTTAATTTCAGTTCATACTTTAAATTTTACTCGTACATTTTCGGAGTAAAATATAACGTTTATTCAGGTTTTTTTTTACTTTTAATATAATGTAGGTAGTTTAGTTCAATGCCTATAAAAGGACGAATATTATCACAAAAACACAGTAAGATCATTTTAAGTATATTTAATTCATTTCTGTATCATCATGTTCTCTCAGCAATAATTATAAGCGTAGGTAATTTGAATTTTTCGATTAGAACATTGAATCTCCCAATTGAAAGAGATTATGAATACTAAGTTGATACACTACAATTCTCACTATAGTTCTCTACGAACGTCGCCCATTTAGTAAACACTAGCTTCATGTTCAATACAGTAACTTTTATTTCTAGGTATAATAAAATCCCATTAGAGCTGTCCCACAGATAGTCGTACTCTGTGTAAAATATAGTCATGGCCTCAAGGAATTCATGCATTTATTACGAACGGAACACTGATTTTCCTGTTGCTATTTCTAGAGAAATTTTAACGCTACGTTTTATAACAGTTTCGCCGCGTAACTCGTTAGAATTACATTATTATGAGTTCAACACTACTACGTTCTATTTTTAACTTTTGTTTTCAAATTCTGCTGAGTAGAAACGTAATTACGAAATAAATCATAAATTTTGAACATTTCCTAAGAATGTGTATCATAAAAGTGTTTTTTGTTGTTGTTTTGGTTGTTCTGGAAATATTTCCAAGAAGATAAAATTTTAGGACGTGTTTGTGAATAACGAAATAATACTCGAAATTTAAAGTAATGAATAGAAGAATAGAGAAAGAATATTGATATAAAATATTAGACAAAACACAGACAACTCAATCTGCTAGTTTTGTTTTGTTTTCGTTATTGTTTTTCTCTTTATACTTTAAAATAAAATGGACTAAAACTAAAAAAAATACTGGTACCAATTTTTCTAAAAACAAAGATGAAAAAATCCGTTTGCCCATCTAATTAAATAAAAATTCCTAACTTAATTTTGTGATGTAACTTTACATATCAATCCACTACTCCTACGCTCAGACTAGATGCCAAAACCTAAAATTATAATCAAAAAAGGTTATCCCAGACTAATTTTACAGTTGAAATTCAACTTTGGATGTACCTACATAATAAAAACATGCAAAACAATAAATACAAAGCTTTTTTTCTTAACTAGAGGTATTTTTATTAAGTTAATATTTGTGTAAGTAATTAGATAAATACATAACAGTAGCTGAAATAAGTTTTTTGTTACTAATCTTTCACTAGCTAACAGCTTATCTACATATAAGTAGCGACCAGTACAAAAAGTTTGTTGGGCTTCCTACTTGACGCTATGTGTTCAAAACGAGGCTTAGTAACAATTCTGTAGCCTACTACCTATAAGTAACGGTTCCTCAATGTCAGAGGTCCATAAGCGAATGCTACCACTCACCGTCAAATAACTGGTAGACCCCTAGTTTTTGAAAAAAAATATTCATATAAAAACATTAAATACATAATATAAACTTATTTGTAATTATTATTTTTATCTATTAACTATATAAAAGTAGTAATACACCTATTGTAAAATTTATTAGACAATTTCCCACTATCGAAGTGATCGAGTTCCGGTAGTAAAAGTTACAAGCGCACGAAAAAGGCGATGGAAAGATTTATGTGCTTTTATACATCACTCGCAATATCCAGTCCTTCCTTCATCGTGATACTTGTTACAACATCGAAATACCGTAATCCCTAAGTAAATAAAATCATGATCAAATCAAATATCTATTCTATTCGTAATAATTTGTAATGTAAAAATTAAAGATTCAAGAGAGAATTATTTACGCATGATTAATTGTATCATGAAACGAAATACAAAATATTTAATTTTACATGCGTTTATGGTGGTGGTAGGTACTGGCAGGGTTTACTATGTGCCTGTCTGAATTGTATCCCTAAAATTCAACCTTGATCAATATTAAATGAAACGCAATAAAAATAACTTCTTCACTACTCATCGTCATAAAACATATTGAAAATAGGTATGTATTCTCACAATTGTTTTACAGTGGATACTAACAATACTAGTCTCTGGAGTCTACTATAGGATAAACTTGTATGTAGCAGATGATCGCTGGAGGAAATTCACAATTGTTCAAGAACAATGCGGGCAGTGTGCACACGAAGACAGAAGTTTTCTTTCGAAATACAACGTTAAATTAACCTACTCACAAATGTAACAGTCATTCAACGCAACTATTTACTAAAGAAAGGAAACTAATGATATTATAATTATTTGTTTAAGCCAGAATTTTTAAATATTAATTGTTAATGTTCTGTGTACAAAAAACTAGGTGCCTTGGATTTACTCATTTTGTCAACTATTTCCATAACAACTAATATAATCTGAGTATTATTATAAATTTTATATTATAAACTTACTTAAACAATTCCAACAACTAAAAACAGTAATCGACTCAAATTAAAAAATATATAATATTTATTCACACCATAATTGCAAGATGTACGTATACCTACTATAGGTATGTTTAAAAACTATTCAGTCTATTTAAGTCTGAACCAAACCTTACAAAAATACATTTTAGACCAAAAAAACAGTAAAAGAATAAAGATCCCAAGGTACAAATAAAACTGACATTTGGTGCTTATTGTTTCATTTCCAAACACTAAAATTGGGAAAAATGATCGAGCAATACGTTGAATAAAATCCACTTTGCTAGGTAACACAAATATTATTCAATTCGCACTTATCGAGAGCCGGCGAACATAAAAATATGATTGATAGACATGTTAAGGTTTCATTGAACGATGGCCTGAAATTGAAGAAAATTCAATCTAGATGTCTATTAAACTTCAAATGAAGTGACTGAACGAATTAGAAGGTGTTTACTGAAATTTCAGCAAACAATTTCAATTCCAAATTCCAATTATTTTGGGGGAGACAATAAGTATTGCATTTGTTGTTATTACTTTATGATCATAGATAAAAATACAATAAAACTGCTTGCTTAATTAAAAAGGTGGGGATTTTCAATCTGCAACCACTATAATACTTTCATTGGACGTCTACAAGTACACACCTTTAAGTGACTTAAAATAAAACATTTCACTACAATAGTATTCCCATCTTTCCCTACTATTGCTCTATAAAGAATATTTTTAAACTAGAAAGCAATACTACAAAACCACATAATACAAGAACCCTGCACTTGAAAGACATTTCATCCTTTCAATTTATCCCTAGTATAAAAAACACAACTCTGCATTTTGCAAAGCAAAGCCCTCTTCATATCGCAGACAATTTATCATCCGACGTGATTGTCTTCTCACATCGTCATTTACACTGCCAAGTACAGATTTCCAGCTTCAAGCTGACGCGTACCACAAACGCCTTATCAAACCTGCATTCATAATTAACGGCTACTGGGGGAAACATTATCTGCCACACTTTAGTAAAACAGAAAATACGATGGAACAAAAATTAAGAACACGTTTAGTACAAAATACATTTTTTGTCGAATAACATCTCAGACACCTTTTTCGATAATGCTTCAATGATATTATTCAGATAAGGGAAAACGCTCCCTTTTAGCAAATACCTTATTATCCTTACGTGAGAAACAAAATAAAAGTGAACCTTTCCTAACGATGTTTTTGACATGATCGTGGAGGATATATCTACATTGTTATAAGTAAAAAAGTATGATTAGATTGCAAACACTGTTATACTGGATTGAGTGTGAATATAGGATAGGTGCCATAATCTAATCATATCTCTTACTCTTCGATCTTCAAGCTCTTGCAAAATATGTTACATCCAAGAATGTTAAGAAAAATAATGCCCACAGTGTCAGCTGAATATCTATAAAATAGGGTCAATGGTAACACACACATTCGTAAGATTGTTTAGCGCTAGTTTGTAATATGTTTACAGAAAGCTATTGTACCTTTACTGTGCATGAGGTAGGTATTATAAATAAATACTTACCAATTTAACGTTAGAACAAAAATGTAATATTTTTTTTAAAACCTAATTCAGACAATTATAAGTTTGGAGTAACTTTAACTCGTCGTAGTTCGTGTCAATAAAATTACTTTATAACCTCTTCATTTGAAACCTCTCCAACTTAGGCTAAAATAAGCAAATTCAATATCAAATTCAAAGAAAGATTACAACTTCTTAATTCGATAATAAAAGTTAAATATTTATAATAACGCAGTTCTTAAAATTAATATTCTAAACATTTAGATGATTCACCTTAAAGTATGTAGATGAATCAGTACGTATGGGTTCTTTCAAATGAAAGTCAAATCAAAGTATTCATCAGCTGCAATTTGTACTCACAATATTCGCTTATTATCCTTCGGTTATTAAAGCAAATAAAATTATACTGATGCATTTCATGGCGTTTTGTTCAGTAATTTATGCTTTAAAACTACAGATTGCACTATGATCCAATGTTGTTGTAATGTTCAACGTAATTCAACATGTTCAAATGCTTCAACCGCAGCAAATGGCGTTATAATTATATCGCAATGAAAGTGATGTCACACAATACATCATTACAACCACGACCGCTCTGCCAAGAGTGAACGACTAACAACAAGTTAATTCGTAAAATAATATTAAAAAAAAATATTAAGTTTATTTTTCTATTGAAATTGAATGTATTTCAAATCACAAAATTATAACAAGTTTCTTCTTATTATCATGTCTCACAAAATAAAATTTACATACTAGTAACTTCTGTTATTCATTATGAAAATGAATAACATCTGAAAGGCTACAATATCAAAGAAACTTAACCATTTTTGTACACAAAATGTTGATTTTTTTCCAAAGCAAAATACTCTTGATAGAACAGTTGAAGTTATGCAATAATAAAAATTACGCTTTCAATGTAATTTTATTTGATCTCGTAAATTCCGCTGAGCTGGAGAAAACAAAACCTCGTGTGAAATTCGTGCCAGCTTCGAAAACAAAGTTTGATCCGGACTGTCCGGATTTCAAGGAGAAACCAATTTAAATGTTTACAACTTTATGAGTTGCAAAAAACGCTTTCGTCCTTCATAACACTTAAAGCCTCCCTCATTCTATTCGCATTTAGTAAAAGAGGTTTGGCTTGGACGACCCAAACGTTTTTGAGTGATTACTTTTTTTTCTTGGTCACTTAACTTTCGAAGATGGTGAAAATGCAATCTCGATACTCGCTTTAGATTCTTTTAGGATTTATTTGAAATCCTGTACTTTTAGTAATAATAGATGCCCTTTCTGTATGTAAAATATACGTTAGGTACTGAAAACTGTATTTATCAACTAATATTATTTCAACATAATACTAATTTGGGCTTAATGTTGTATCTTGGAGGACTAATTTAAGTTTGCCTAAACATAACTATATATATCTAGTCTATATTAGACTAGATATATATTATAACATAAATATATATCTAGTCTATATTGACTAGTGTCTAATACATTTTAAATTGTATTCAATTTAATGTTGTTATTTTTTTATTTTTGCATCTCAATTCTGTAATTTTGTACTTCATATTTCATGAGTTTCTGTTCAATAATAAATTCAATTTTGTTTGTTTCTCCACCATATAATTCTAGTACCTAATACCTATTCCAAAAGATAGATTATAGAAGATTCGTTAAAGATGTTTTGCATTGAAATTATACAGTCGATATTGAATTAAAATAATATTGTTTTCAATCCCGTTCTCGCTAGAACAACGCCAGACACGAAATTTCCAATTACAGAATCCAGATTATATCAGCGAATTCAAATCTATCATTCTCTCCAATTAATATGTTATTTATTGTTCAATTTAACTTGGCACACGTTAAAAATTCCTGTTAACGAAAAATATTATTTTTTTCTTAATTACATTTCGTTTCAACAAAAAAAATTGAAAAGTGAAGCCAAACAATATTTTTCACAATATATTATTCTCACAAAAGACCGCATACGGACATACAATACATTTGGTACCAAATATTATACTTTAACAAAAAAATTAAGCCGTCCCTTTATTAAAGGGTCTCCAAAAACGAATGTTCTGGTATAATTATTTTATTATTACAAAGGAATTTATTTTACATTTTTAATGTCAAGGGTTAAACATTGTAAAACGAGTGAAATAAGATTTATATTCTGTGGCAGCCAAAAAACACAACCAGATGTGAAAGACAAAAAAAGTAGGTATATTTTCATTTAAGCACAGGTCAATTTTCTGTTCAAAAGATTTTGACCGAAAAATCGTCTTTTCAGATGAAGCCCATTTTCACCTCGGAGGCTATGTCAATAAGCAAAATTGTCGCATCTGGGGGTCGGAAAATCCACACGTCACCATTGAGAAGCCAATGCACCCACAAAGAGTTACGGTTTGGTGTGGGTTTTGGTCCGGCGGCATCATTCGAAAATGAGCAAGGAGCCGCCGTTATGGTCAATGGCGAGCGTTACCGTGCTATGCTCAACGAATTTTTGTTTCCAAAAGTTGAAGAGTATGACATGGACGACATTTGGTTTCAACAGGATGGCGCAATATGCCACACAGCCAACATGACAGTCGAACTTTTGGAAAATGAAAACTTTATATGGCCCACCCCTTACATGATTAACATTAACTTAATAATTACACATAGTATGAATACTGATCGCCATTGATTTCATAATTCTACAGATTTCTACATCAGTGTTTTTTTACTGCCATGTAAGTAGACGACGAGCCAACTGAACGTACGTAGTTACCGTCGCTCATGGATCTCTGCAATGACTCTGCCTCTCCGACTCTCGACCTCTACGACCTCTGCAATACAGCTGAAGTTTATAGTTGGTTTGTGATTACAAACAAAGATACTATACCATTTATACATTAATACTAACTATTAAATAAGGGTTTGACATCCATCAAATCTGAAGCATCTACCTTAAAATGTCACCGCCATTTTAACGGTTTCGTGGCCGTTAAATTAGCGTATAACAACCCCTAAGGGCCAGAAATCATTGGCTTCCAATCTCAAAGTCATCTGAGTACAGTTACCCTACAACTTTTATTGCGTTATATTACAGACTTAGATACAGTCATATTTCTTAAAATGAGGCTATAAGTTGAATATTTTGTGATTTCTATTCATTTAACAACATTTTACTTGCCACGAATTTCGCACTATTTATACATTCCATTAGTAAATTCTTACGTACTTTTATTTATGCTTTATCGCAATAAAACTTCGAGGGACCCATTATGGGACTCTTAACAAAAGAAAGAAATTAAAAGTACAATAAAAGTTTTTAAACAGCTCTTGTTAGATACGAATATATAAAATTAATTGTCTGAAAGTTTAGGATGATAATCGTTTAGTAATTTAAAAAGTTGGCGGAAAATTTTCGTATGAATAAGTGGTTGTATCACCCTATTCTTTCATCCATTAAACGAAGACAATGCTTAACTTAAGTAATTAGCAACCAAGCCACAATGTAATTCGATTAGAAAATTGTTTGGGTTAAACTTTGACTTCGCAAAATAATACAGCTAGTATAAATTTATGTTTTATGTCGATGAGTTTTATGATTTTTAGAGTTCCGTTTATACCCTTTTTCTCAAGAATGCTTAGACGTAGCAATAAAACAGGTCTACTATTCCTTCAAGTTGTAACAAAATCGAGTGCCTAGGTTGCAACGCAACCAAAAGGTACACATTTTTTAGCAAATATCGCAATCATTGACTATTAAAAGTACCTGCTGATTCGTAAGGAAATCGATGTTATAGCACAGATAAATAATAAAATACCCAAAATCATACTTTTAGTTAATTCTATCTGCACCTTTAAACTAAAGATTTGGTTTGGTCACGTGCAGTAACCCATGGTTTATTTTTCTTAATTGATTTTCAATGTTATTTTTTGGTACTTCGATACATTCTAGGTTTTAATAGTTATAAGTTTTTTTTTATTGCCTCGTAGGCAGGCGAGCTAACGGCCCACCTGCACTGTCAGGGGACACTGCAGGGCCGCTACCTACGGCCTACCCTTAAGGACTCTCTTCGAGCCTCGTTTGAAGAAGGACAAGTCATAGTAAGTCAAAAGGAAATGTTGAAAAGTTTTTTACTTTTATAACTTAAAATAATTATTGAAGATCTGCTTTAGGCTATTTTATACCGAAGCCGATCAGAGTAAATTCTTTCTGTATGTAATAACATTTTCAAAATTTATTTTATTTTACAACGAGACTTCAGCAATGTATTTTATAATTTACTGCATACTACCCCATTTCGAGCTCCATAGAGTACTTCTACATCAGAAACCGTTCCCTCTAAGTGTTTTCAATTTAAACTTCGAGAATATCTTGAAGTGAAACTGCAAAATTGTGAAACTAGAGACTGAAATAATATCTTATCGAACCCACTATATAATGTAGAGACGATCTTCTGAGAGTGTGATCTGTAATGAGAGTTTATAAACAAGTTTTGAAATAGAATGAATGACCTTTCCATCGGCAGTCTATACATCTTCTAATTTTGTTTCTGTTGATGTTACATCAGTAAAATCAAGCTATGCATTAAATCAAAGATTTATGAGTTATTTTAAAAGTATTAGGAATATAAAAATAATAATGTGTAAAATCCTCATGAACAGAACACAACTAAGAAATTCTAGTTAGTAAAACTGAAAGTAAACAAAAACATAATTTTGTACAACCTAAAACTTAGAAAAATCAAGTAGATTGATGTCGAAAAACTCCAGAACATTAACATTTCGCACACAGAATTTAATCCAATCACTTTCTATAATATTTTTTTAAAATTAAAAACATATACAGGGTGATCTGTAACTTTGGACATTCCGACTTAGGGTGAATGACCTGTTGAAATAAAACTTAGAACCACGTTTATTTTAGGAATTGGATAAAAAAAAATCATCATAGTATGAAAATCCGCAACGATAGTCGTACGTTTTCCACAATGTCAGAAAAAAAGTTAAACCGATTCAAAAAATAAAAATGATGCAAAGTTGTATTTCGACAGGTCATTCACCCCACGTCAGATTGTCCAAAGTTACAGATCCACCCTGTATTTTTTTTTCACTTTTATTATACTTTAATTTTAAAATGTAGTTTCGTTTCTTTTGATTCTTGATAATAAATTTAGTCGCAAAATTTTGTCATTATATTATAGTTAAATACCCTTAAAAAATACATTTAGTATAGAAAGAATGTAGCATTGAGGCCAAAAAAAAATGAAATAATATTTACTTCGTATACAAATACGTTACATTGTATTAATATTCAGGCCACTAGATAATATAAAGAAGATATAAGAAAATATTAAAGTCCGTACCCTAGTAATATGAACTCATACCGAGTAATGCGATTGGCCGAGGTTCCAAATTTTGGGCCAAGTACCGATTTTCCTTATGTTGTCGCTCCCAAGCAGATTCGATAATCATAATATTCAAATGTTACTTAAGAAATTATTTACCGCTCATACTTCTGAAAATATCTATCAAGAAAATAATATGAGTGTTTCTTTAGTTCGTTTACGATCAGGTGGCCCGTTAGCTCGTCTGCCTACAAGGCAATAAAATAAAAAAAAAACCTTAATTTAGGCATAGAAATTTAAGGTAGAATTATTGTTACAAAAGTTATTGTCGTTATTTCCTGGATTGCCACGCCACTATCTTACGTTTAACTTCTTTACGTTTGAAAAAGATTACGATTCAGTAATTGAGGCTTGAAGTTTCTATACAACAACATTGGTTTTTATGAGCGACTGATCTCTTGAAACTCTTTAATATATTTTTAGTACCGAGTTCAAATGACTGAGTATAATTGACGAATGTTGCAGACACGAACCGCATTTATTAATTTATTCCATCCATTATATGGCTCATATATCTGAATCGTTAATATATACCGATTCATAAAATTTTAATATAATATGAAAATCACATTTAAACCAGCATCAAAGCCACCACGGCTTTCGTACCAGTTAAACAAAACGACATTTCAAACTTGATTTAGCGTCGGTAAATTACAAACTTTGTTCTAATTAATCCCTATAAGGCACTCGTCTGTTGTTAGCTCACTTAAATTAAACATCACTTACAGATCCCATGTTCTATGTAAGATCGTGAACATCAAAAGAAAATTATTGTTTCTCTGAAAATCCGTTATTCGACTCGGTTTCGTTTCTGACAGGTTGGTCAGTAATTGCTGTATTTTTATTAATATTCAGATATCACTTGATATTTTTGTAAAAGTAATCGAGTATTTAAGTACATTATGACGATTAAACGTTCCACCTCCCTTGGTTGGTGGGTGATGGTTCAAAAATGGATAAATAGTTTACACCTTAAAAATAACTTTTTCGGAGTAGAAGTTACCAAAATTAGAATATTAAGTATTCGACAATACCATTCAGTATTCGGATCCCTATATTCAGCCTGAATTCGTTTATTTTAATGAAGGTTTTATCCTTCTTACTGGCCCTCACTGGAGTAAGTTTCAAAAAAACAAATTTGGATTTACCATTACATAAATGTAGGCTGCCAGAGAATACCTTTGGCTTTACTTAGTCCACTCATGCAGTTTTGTTCCCTAATAAGTTAAATTTGGCTGTCCGAATTGATTAAGAAAACTTCGGAATATTCTTGTGATGAGACATGAAAAATATTTAGATATAACATTTTGAATAGTAAAGAAATATATTATTATGTTGTTTTTAATATAGGTATACCAAGACATAAAATTATGCCTTGAAGGAGTTTGTCATCCTAAGAATTCTGAGCTGGCTTGAAATGTCGGAGATGGATATATGGATGGAGATGCCTTTTGTCGGATGCCAAGATCCTTTTAGGTCACTCAACTATTGTAGTAAGGAAATAACATATTCTAATATTTCAGTCTTATGTAACAGATGGTGCTGTTGTACTTAGAATGACGAAGTAGGCATCTGAATACACGACCCAGTAAAAAATACTTCTTTGACAGAAGCGTGAATATTTTAGTATTACTTCAAAAGAAAATACGTTTATAACTGGAAGTCTCCTTTTCTCGAAATTGAGAACAAAACAAGTAAGAATGATTGTTTGAAAAAAGAGAAGGATTTCGTATCTTTAATTTAATTTTATTACCTTGTTGCTTCGGCTAATACAGTTTCATCACTTAACGTACAAGTAATCATGACACAGACGTTTATGTAATCCGATTATGTTCCATTACAGACCATGATCACCATAACGACGGGTTCTTAAAGATTCTAAGGGTCGGGTCATGCGGATAGTCTAATCATCAGGTAGGTGCTACCACCCTTATTAATTTTAACGATGGTAATCAATCAAACAGAACCAAACTCTAAAGCGCGAAAGGGACACCTACCTAAGCCTAAGATGTTTTGACATAAACAGAATATTCATTTGCTCAAGATTACTATAAATTTTGTTTGTGTAATGTGTGGTGTATTCGCTGTTACAATATAATATAGAAACTAAAAAGTTAAAATATTTGCCAAGAATACTTCTGTACAAAAATAGCTGGTAGTTTTTTAAGTTATTACCTAAAGTCCTGTATCGGTAGGCGATAGATAACAGCCCTTCATTGCCCTGGCATTGCAGAGGTTCATGAGCAACGGTGACCGCTTACCATCAGGTGGGCCGTAGGCTCGTTTATCCATCACGCAAAAAAAAAATAGAGTTAAAAGTACAACAAACCCTTCAGACATTAAAGTTGGTGTTTTATATTGAGAAATAACTATCACTCAATATAAAATCTGTGTAATTAGTAGGTATACATACCTACATAATTTTATGTACTGATCGATTTGAACTTCTTGTTCCTTACAGAAAAAAGTTACATGAACCAAATAAAATATCACTTGGAAATTCAAACATAGGTATCATTTGGCGTAGTAGCCAACAATGGAATGTGTCACTTTGTCTCTACACAGACCGGAATAACTTAGAGTTCATTTCGTCACGTCCTTTACACACTTTAGCACAAAATGTCAATCGAATTCCAACACAGAAACGCTTACAATAGAGAAACGTTTAAATTTCCATATTTCAACGTCAAACAATAGGTAGCATTTGTCAATTTACTTTTGTAGGATATTTCAGCTCCAAATGTTAATAACTTGAATGTGATGTAGGCGGATTAATAACCTTCTATAGACACTGAAACATGACCTTTAAACTTGAGTTCATCGAACAAAATCACGAAATATTACAAATATGAAAGTTACATTATCTGTTGCCTTTTTAATCCTGAACCTATAAACCAATTTTGTAATGAATTTTAGGGTAGAATAGATTAGGTCTTAGAGAAAATAGACTTGAACTTGGGGTGAGATAGAAAATGAAAATTCGTTTAATCGAATATTTCTCAAGGTATCTCTACTACTAGATACTCTGTAGCGGTTGGGATGTGAACGGCGATATGCTATGCACAAGTTTTAGTTAAATTTTGAACTATACAAAACTATAAATTTCTTTAAACACTCGCGATTATCTACATCACTTACACTATCAGTGATCATGGCGCTTGAAACAGGGCCGAAATATCGGGATCGCTGAATTGAAAATAATCATGGTAAGAACCCGTTTAGTAATAGTGTAAGTGATATACAAAACTATATTATTTGAAAAGGCAGTTTCAATTCATAATTATTATACGGAAAACTTTTCACTTGATTACTCTCTGATCTGGAAAACTAGAATAATTATAGTATAGTTAGTTCTCCACCAGTTATTACTAAGTGTCTGTTTATAAAATACTATTTGCAGTATTTAAGATATTATTGAAGATTCAAACTGAAACCTCAACTTCAAACAACTCATTAGTTTCAATATAAACCATTAGTTGATTTGCTAACCGTCGTTGTTTTAACAAAAAAGCTTTTAACATCGTTGTTCTCGTGTTGCTTATTTGAATAGTGCGCTCCGGATCCAGTTAGTGAAAAATTCATTCAGAGTTTATTCATAACGTTGAAATATTGTTTAATCTCGTAATTGTGTAGTTATTTCTAAAAACTGAGGATGAATAGAGAATCTGTAAACAAACTGTTATGATACTATATTTGTAACTTTTTGGTGTGTTCTAATATTTAGTTAGGAAATTTGTCCTTTTCAAATATAAATACGGTAAATAGACCCATTAGGAGTCTTCTGAAAGTGATAAATTGAACTGATGTTACCTTAAACGTTCGTACATTTACGAATCTTATGATTACCATTATATTCCCTATAAATCATAACCTTAATACCACTGCTCTATTTTAGATAGTATGACTATACAATTGTAGTCTTCACTTAAATTTATTATTCGTCCTATCGGTCGATCTGCCTGTCTATATATAACCCGGATCTATTATCAGTATTTTGAAGATCAGCAAACTAATATGCACCTGATTTACCAACGACTATCGACAAAGGTTAAATTATAATCGTCCTAGATTAATTAAACATAATTAGGTACATTTATAAAGTCTAACTTTCTGATTTCATCAGAGTTTTCGTTCATTGTTTAACAAAATAAAAGCTTTTAAACATTATACCACTTTACTTGACAAATCAACAAACGCTTCAAGAATATAACACATGAAACATTTATCTAAGTACAGTACCTATACCTACTAGTATATTTATAGGTTCTAAAAGCCTGGCCACATTTTAGTAACGGACTAAAATGCCTTAATTTATGGCGATATCTAATGTAAACGTTTCAGCTAGTGCTACTATTCACTACCTAAAAATATCCTACCTAGCTTTAACACGAACATATTTTGGAAAAGTATAATATGATATTTTTTTAGGGATTGATTTACAATTCTAATAAGACTTATATTAAATATCACAACGTGGGTGTAAAGATAAACTCGAGTATCCATCATAGATTAGATTCTCTAATATGAAATAACTCCAGATTGTTAAATAACTAATAACTATATTAGAAACTGTGCAATAAAATACGAATATGAATACGAATTATTTCAATAAATTCAGATTGATTTAAAATTATTATGACAATATCGAAAGCACTGTGAACCTATCCATATGACTGAACATAAAATGCATAAACATTTGTATTTATATCGTCACTAAATTCTGTTATTGAATAACAATTTCCATTCCGTATCATTCAATGTAATGGCATTAATATGATCCAGCCAAATGTTCAGTTGATTTTTTTTTTGGGTACATTCGAATATTTTTACACTTTTGTTCACTTGTGTTCTTTTATAAGTTTAAATAAAATAAAAAGATTAAGAGAAGCTAGAAAGTTACAAGCTTACCTAACCTACATATTACCCAAGCTAATATCTTCCATCCACTTACTTAGATTCTAATAAAAATAACGATTCGTCTAAATTAAAAATATAGCAATATCGTTCCAGAAAAAATAATAAAAATGATTCATAAAATCACATTTATTAGTCCAATTCAAATTCACGAAGAATTCGTAATTAAAACTTTTTCAAAATTAGAACTTTTCATAAAGAACATTTTCATTATGTATGTTTAATCTGTCTGAAATAACATTTACAATTAAAGTCAGTTTGTTTACAGATTTTCACGATTTTTAATAATTTTTAAATGAGAAATATAAGAAAATTAATATGACAATCAGAGTTTTTAAGACTTGTGCACTTTATGTACTATTGAAATACTATTTAACTGCTTTACAATGCGTGGTTTCCTATGGGGTATAGGAGAACTAGCAAATGATCCTTCAAGTTTCATTCTAAATGTTTTGCAAGAACATATTTCAAAGAAACATAGTGTACATAATAACGCTTCAGTCTATAAATCGTCGCATTCGGAAAATGAAATAGAACTTAGCACAACAAAAACAGGTGAAGGACCTACATGTTCCAACACTTCTCAAAACGCTATAAATCAAAGCCGAGGCGTTCAAGCGGCGTGTAATTTTGTTTCACAAAAGCATACAAGTACACAGTGCCCCAAACTGCATTTGAAAAAAGTAAGTAAAACAACAAGTTTCGATCGTGTAGAAAAAATAGATCGATGCACAACATATTCAAAAACAACTATTAAGAAAGAGATAGAAACTTCTCCTAAAGAAACAAAAATTTGCGATGATCATCGTCAAGCACTTTACATACTAAAAAATTGGAATCATATAGAAAAGCTGCAGAGGGAATCAAAATTGAAAACTAATCTCGTGCAACTTATTAAATCAAAGCTAATTAAGATTCTCAAATCTTTGGACGTGGAAAAAATACAAAGCGCCCCAAGGTTTAATATTACAGACAGTGGCATACAATTATACAGGCTATCCAGTGTGGAATTAATGAGGAAACATGGAGTAAAATGATTTGGTAAAGATAAAATAAATGTATCATACCCGGGTTGAATATCATGGTTTATACTCTTTTCTATGCATGTATGACATTTATAATAACGACCATTAATATTTCCATTTGTCGTTTAATATTCTAGTTAATTATAGTAAAATTTTGACCAAACTAAAAAAGATTTCGGCTTACTGAACACCTAGTCGTAGCTCTGATCGTTTTAGTCAGTTCTTTGACACTTTAGTAAGTAGTATTTTACTGCCTTTCTTGTAAGATAGCTCTCTTTTTCCAAATAAAGCTACAGTTATTATAAAATTAAAGTTAATGTTTTCGTAAAAACCAATGATTATTAAGGCGTTTTTTTTTTCAGTTGGAGGAAATCACCGGGGTATGTGGGAGTCGAACCGCACTAAAACCTCCAACCGCTCATACTCAGCGTCCGAACCCCGACTGAGGCCAGAACCCAGCACGGGGTTTTGAGGGACGGCGCGACGTGTTACGCGCTCGGCACTCTTTCCCGTCGCTCCGTCCCCATTATTAAGGCGTAATCTCGATTACTACTAAATCTGAAAACCACTTAGCTATTACAAAACCATTGAGTCATAACTTTTAAGTATAATTTTATTGACTTTCTTCAACTAAACTTGACGGTTTACTAAAAACAAAGCACCTGTTATGCTATACAAATGAAAACCATAGTTAAGTAGGTACTCAGATATACTTTCGCAAAAAGTTTAGACTTTAAATTTAATCAAACGATTTATATGGAAATTTATAATTACAAACAAAACTTATTTGAGTCTCAATTTGAAGAAACATAACAAGATGTCTCGAACAAGATATTCAAAGCCACAATTTCGGTCGAAACAATCTGAAGATGTTTAATTATGTTTCAGATAGTTTAATTAAATAATTTATTTGTATCGTAGTTTGATATTTAATCTGTTACTGATGCTGTCACAAAGAAAAATACATCGTTTTCTGTTCGTCCTAGTTAAACAATCCTTAGACAGTTCTATTTTACTTTACTTATTTAGAAAATCTATTTTAGTTATAAAATATTTTCATTTTTATCAAACTTCTTTAAATAATAATGGAGGAGACAAAATCGTCTTTCATCATCTTTCAAATTGAAAATAAATTTTGTATGATCTGGAATAATTGCTTCAGCTCTTATTGAAATAGTTCTCACTTTATTCACGTCAGCATCAAATAAAGTCAATTGACTGTTGATTCTAAATTTCAATCAGAAATAATGCCAAAAATATAGTAGTTATACTCAATATGTATACCTATTACATTTTTATGAATCAACGAAAAAGAACACGATTTAAACGATTCTAATAAAAAAGTTATCGTCTAAAATAACCAAAGGAAAGGAAATACATTTTTGTCTCGTAAGATCTTGTTCAGCGTTTCGCGAGAAGCGTTCAGAGACCACGTAAACACCGCACACTGCGATTCAACAAGATTCTGTTCAAATAGATGTTACCGACGTTACCGTATATATTTATTGAAACTAAGTTATAGTTGGAAAGTGAGACGAGGCACAACCTTCATTGGTAAACTATTGAATCGTAAATAATTCGAAATAACCCGCGAGGTTGTAAGAGGATTAAAAGGAAATTGGGTTGAAATGTACGCATCTGATTTTCGTACACATGAATAAAAATCAAACTAGGAACATGGAGTTGTCTGCACGTATATCACAATTTCCTGATTTACTCTGCGAATATCCGGAGCAGAATTTTGTGGTCGCAAAATCAAAGCACGTTTTGAATTTTGAACCATATTTGCCTGTGATACGAAGGCTGCATTGGGATATGGGGATTTGCTTTGAGAGTATGCCAATTTGCACGTTGGAATGACAATGCAATGTAAACATGCAAAGTAGAATGCGAGCTCTAGCACAGTGCTATTGTTGTCACGAAAGGTTGCATGCTACGGTAATTAGGCTATATGTTTGCACGAGCTTTACGGTACGTCTACATGTACGTGAAGAAGAATGTACATTCTTAAATTGGACGTTATTTCTTTTTATTGTTTCCTTTTTTGCAATAATAGTAGCTTTTTTTCCAAAGCGCTCTAAACCATTATGTCGTAATCTTCACAGTACTTTCAGATACTTTTTACTTGATAGATATTCTTATCTTAAGCCGAAATCTACGAACCCCTGTTGTATAACATTCTCTTGACAGCGTAGCACTCATGCCTAAAATATTATTCTATTTTGGGTTAATTTTTCTTTTAAGTTTGTAATCGTTTGATGTCCGATAAATTATATGTGCACCTCAACAGATTGGCTAATCCATAGATCACGTCTTTCCGCCATAATTTAGGTAAACCTCGAAATATACCTACACGGCATTAACTAATTGCTAATCGTCTCAATATTGAAGGTATATACTGTATAAACATCATAAAGTGTGCCTGTCCAATATACTTGGAACGTGGGCAGACTCCATGGTCACGCCCACACACGGATTTACTTAACAATGTTATTGTTTCTTTGTAATTAAAGACAGCTAACCTTAATACTGATCTATTTTCAGATTTATATAGTAACATTTTTACAATAATCTGAAATGAGTTGTTATTTCTTACTTTCTACTGTATTTTATCGAATATTAGACATAAATGAAATGTAGGTAATTTCCATGCTACATGTAAATAATATTTGCACTTGAACTATTCGTTCAATTTCAATCGTTAATTAAATTATTTTCATTGTGTAAGGAAATTTTAATTACGTTTAGATTTTTTTTTGTTTTACTTACATTTTCGGCGATGATTAATGTATTACATTGATATGTTAATAGATTCTGTCTTAGTAAATGTTTGTTATTTGTTTTGAGCTTTGAATGAAATCTCACTGGCGATAAAGATGATAACAAATGACGCAGATGGCAGAGACAAGTAGTGGAACCTATAAACGACAGTTCTGCCCTCAAAATGAGATCAGTAGGTTAGTGGAATCTACCCCTATAAACTCACAATAAAATTACTACCCTGACGGAAAAAGGGTTTAGCAAATTTGCATTCGTAACTCAACTTCTTTTTGTAGATTTTTTTAATGTGGTCAATGTTTATCTCTCAATGCAAAGCAAGGTTGAATTATTCATTAAATATTTACTTACAACGTAAATTTTACTTAAAAATACAAATAAAAAATTGATAAACTGATATGTTTACAAAATTATTTCACTGAATTGTTCGAAAACACATGCTTGTTGATCATTAATATTCATTATTGAATTTTCTCCGTTAAGTAAACAAACAACTTTTCACATACATAAACAATGATATTGTTCGAGTTTAAATTACTAAGCAATAACGTAAGAAAACTTGTAGCTAGTTGAATTATACTGTTATAATTTCAAATCGAGAACATTGGGCGACAGTTGCGCACGTGTCCGGAATGTTCCCGGAAGGTTCAGATTTGATTAGGTACTACCTAACTTTACTTTTGAGAGATAAAACTTATTAATCACCACACCGCTACGCCCGAAAATGTTTTTGGTATCACATATTGGTGATTCTTTCCCAATAGACGTCATTATGCCCGATTGTTACACCACCTGTTGGGTTTAAAAATATAAAGCAACGTGACTTAATGTGATTTTCTGGTCAAATAAATTTCCAAATTGACTACGAAAATCGAAAGATCTACCTTTATATCATCACTATTAACCCTCACTAATAACAGGAACCGATTGTGCTATAACGCAGGGTGTGTCCGTTTGTACCGAATTCCCATGAAAGGAATCGCCTTTATGGCTTTGTAGCTTGAACTGAATTTGCAGTATAAAAAGCTTAACGTGACGTAACAAACGTAAACACGTACATACCCACGATTTTACGGTATTGACGCTATTTTAATGAACCCCATGTTCACCGAACGCGCACGTGTAGAATAGATACAATTCTGGGTATCTGAAAGTCCGATCGATATGTAATCCGAACTAATGACATGCCGGATTTCCGTACCATTGCAAATTGTATCTATGCATTTTATATATTATATATGTCGAATATTAGTAGAAAGTTTATTTTTTATTTGCAACACTAGTTTAAGTTTATGAAATGTGAGATGTCAATGTCGGGGACAGACGTAAGAGGAAGATTATTGTAAAGTAACGATTGAAACGATTTAAATTAAAATACACAAAGACTTTTCATTTACTACAACTTTGGGGGCTCGTCCGGGATGTGAATAAAATTTACGAAGATTTGAAGATTGAAAAAGTAAGATTTTGCCGCAAGTCATCTGAAAAAAACATACTTATAAACCTATAAGCAAACGGGTATGTCGCCATTTTTTCTTCGCTGTGAGCTGCTTGAACGACATTGTTCAGTCTGAAGTTGTGCGCATGTCATCACTGCTTTGTTGACATTGCATGTGTTTGAACGACAATGCTATTTTCTGAAGAAACGTTATATTTGAAAATGTTGCTATAGGCGAGAAAAAAACTGGAAGATGATGGTTTTTTTTGAAAATGAGGATTTATTTTGAAGACGAAAGACTAAATGATTTCAAATAGACCATCATTTTGCACAACAACTAGAAGACGCAATTCAAAGACTTTTAAGAATATCAATAATACTAGTATAACAAAAACAATGCCGCCGAAGAAAGATACAAAGGAGAGTGAAGATGAAGAACAAGACTACGAAGTGAAAATTTCATTTAAGGACCTAGAGCAGTCAATGAATATTTTCACGGGAGACGACACCTATCCCACAGACGTATTTCTTGATGAATTCGAAGACACAGCGCAAATCATGAAGTGGACTAAAATAGAAAAGCTAATCTATGCAAAAAGACTACTAGATGGAACCGCAAAACTATTTTTACGATCGTTTGGAAGAGTAAAAGACTACACAACTCTTAAGAATGCACTCAAAGAAGAATTCGGCCCAAAGATGAACAGTGCAAGCATACACAAAAAATTAGCATCCCGTAAGATGAAGAATGACGAAACATACCAACAATATTTCTTATCTATGAAGGAATTAGCACTACATGGTAAAATAGAAGACGCTGCACTTATGGAATATGTAATCGATGGTATCAGAGACGTAGACACAAACAAAATTATATTGTACGGAGCTTCAGATATAAAAGAATTTCGCAAGAAGTTAGACATTTATGGTGACTTTAGAAGAAAGATGGATAGATCTGCGAAACCTGGTTACTCATCAGAACAGCATTCGACTCGCAAGCTGACGACGACGACTGTACATGTCAAACGATGTTACAACTGTGGTGACACTGACCATCAATCTGCCGACTGCAAGAAGGGTATCAAATGTTTCAGATGTATGATGTAATGAATATGGTCATATTTCGAACGATTGTGCTAAAGATAAAGACAAACACAAGGTTACGCTAAATATCAAGGAGGATAAAGATGATACAATACCGACGGAGACAGACGACCAGAAAGGCTTTAAGATAGAAATTGACAAATTTACAGATAAGATTAAGAAGACAAATAAAGACTACGCTCCGGAAGAAAAGAAGATGAATCAAAGCAACGTTGGATTAAGAATAATACCAACTGACGAAGCAAACAAGTTGGACATATTGCCTGTAACCGAAGACAGTCGAAAGTATAGCTTATTCGTAAAGCTTCAAGATGAAGATGGAGTACGTGAAATGGAGAAAGAAACTACGACACGTATAAGAAAAGCACGGAATGAGGATGACCGAGCAGGACTGATTAAAACAAAATTAGATGTACAGAATTCGCAAGATTGTAAGAAAATGAAAGATGAAGATAAATTAATTGTACTACCGAAGAAGATGAAATATGAAAGAATTAAACAGAAACGTGAAGACGGATATTTTGGAAGAAAAACTGAAGAACTTATGAATCGAGAGTATTTATTTGAAAAGGTAACAGAGAAGATCATAAAGATAGGAACTGATTGTATTGACCGTTTTCAAATATCGCACAAGAGACGCAAGAAAGAAAGATTCAAAGGAAGATTCCTACATCCGATAGATACAGGACAACTAAGAGGAAGCGAGCTAGAAGAAATTGGTTTTAACGAAGGCCCGATTAATACAACTACTTCAGCTGATTTTATGAAGCCATGGATCTCACCGGAAGACGATTCATCAGGGACTGATGACCGGTCAGAATAGCCGTGTCGAATATTAGTAGAAAGTTTATTTTTTATTTGCAACACTAGTTTAAGTTTATGAAATGTGAGATGTCAATGTCGGGGACAGACGTAAGAGGAAGATTATTGTAAAGTAACGATTGAAACGATTTAAATTAAAATACACAAAGACTTTTCATTTACTACATATATGTACGTCGAACCCGTGACATTGCCAGTGTTCAGTTCTCACAAATGACGATAATTATGAACAGTTTTTATGTAAAACCGTATTCTGCACTCTGTAGGCTCTAATAATGGTGACAAATGTTGCAGACAGCTAGATTAAGATTTCAAAATCAGTTTAGGGATTTTTTTAAGACTTTTAACTTGTCATTCAAGCATTTTCTTAAATATTCATACTTTTTCGCTAGCCAGTCGCTCAAGATTAATGTTGTACACAGGGCAATGAGCTAAGAATAATGGAGCATCATTAGAAACTTAATCTGTGTTGATACCCTTTGAGATTCTTTGTTCTTGCGTGACAATATGTCTTGAATACAATACTATAATTATTATGTGACAATACTTTGGTGACAATAGCTTTATGTGGGTAATAAAATGATAGCCTATCATGAATATGAAAACAAAGCAATATAATTTCTGCCCTCAACACTATAAAATATATTTATTATCTTTTAACAAATGATATTAATATAACGTAGGTACTATGTGCGGTGTAACTAGTGGTATGGGTGTGCGTTTATTTAATAGAGAGTGATACACCGATCAACATATTACATATTTTTTACTGTTTGGCAGATACGTCCACCAATTTATACCAAGAGAAAGAAAGAAAGAAAGAAAACAACTTTATTCCACACACACAAAGAGATCACCTCTACTTAACAATAGAAACCGAACTAAAAAGTCGCGAATTTACTCGCACGTGTTTCAACCCTTTGAACCGGATAAAATTTTTGGACTAACACAACTCTCGTTCAGCAGCGTAAAACCTCCTGCCGCTCACACTCAGTGCCCGAATCCCGGTTGAGGTCAAAACCCAGCACGAGGTAGTACGGGGTGACACGATGCGTTGTACGCTAAATTTACTTTAAGGTAAAATTGCATTATAGTATTATGTATCTACGAATAATAAATTAATGTCTTTAATTAAAGTAATGGGTTACTTTAAGTGGCGTATGTTTTTATCTGAAAGTATTCAGAAAATAGACCCGACTGTTCTGTATCTGCACTCTTTTGTCGAAATTACAGCGATTATGGCTCGTGAAGTAGGAGTACGACAGACTGGGGCGTAAATATTTAAGTACCTAGCTAACATCAGTGTAATGAAGTGAAAAGATAAAGGACTTTTAACAATTGTAATCATATATAAATTAGGAAAGTTAAACGATTTGTATTGATTTCCTAACACGTATTATATTATTAAAATGTTTCCCATGTCTCCCTTTTTTTCATATCAAATTATTAATTCCAAATTTTATGCGATAAGTGGAGGTCATTCTTACAATGCTACTTCCAATAGTGCAAAATATACCTACTTATAATGAAATGTCGACTTTTTCATGTCCTGAATTTAAATTACCTACTGTCCATCTAAGCTCTACGTTATAACATTTCTTTAAAGTTTACTGAAATTACTTATCCACATAATATAAAGCATTCAGTCTATTTTTCTAGTCCTAAAGTGCCTAGTTACTTTACTATCAAGTAAGTTAGACGAATAAAGTAACTATTTAAAAATACCTGTTTGTATAGGTGCCCACAATTTTACTTTCTTTTATATTCTCTGTTGTTACGTTTTCGTAATTTTGTATACAAACAAAAATATTTGTGGAGAGAAACAGTAGACATACATATTATTAATTTTCCTTGCCTCTCCATTACGTTGATATTCATCTCTGAAACATGTGTACAAATCCGGCTTGTATCTTTTTAATTAAAATGAAAGCTAAGCGTGCTTATGTAATTTGTTGTTGAAATACGGTATCAGAACAACACTGTGTAGGCTTTTAACTTTCAAACAGAGAACAATAAAGCTGACTTAATCTAAGTTTAAGAAGAAAGTATTGTAACTTTTTCAGCGAAACTAAATATTTTGAAAATAATTATGACGCAGTTTTAAAGTTTTAAATAAACTTTTATTAATTTTGATTGATACATAATCAATCGAATGAACTGAATAATCGATCCAACGATTTTAGTAACAAATGGAATAGTATTTCATACTATACGTTTATACAAAATTATATTGAATATTTAATCAGACAGAATTACCTCATTAAAACGACCCAGTTCTAGCAAATATTCATGATGAGTATAAGCGCGTATATAGATTTATCTAACATGAAAAAGCCATTAACACTAAGTAGGTAGTAATTTAGTTCATGATTTCATATTAGAGATATACTAATAGTCTAGTTAATGTAATTGATATCATTAAGTATTATTTAATCAATACGTTTAACATATAATTGTCAAAAATAGTTCCAAAATTGATAATTTATTTTTAAAAGAATTTGCAGTCGGTACTAAAATAACGAATAGTTTATTATCTATCTTCTATTCTTATAAAAATAAAAATATATTTTGATATTATAATCTATAAGTAATCTACTGCGAATATTAGAGCATTTTAGATGCATTTTCTAAACAAAATACTAGTCATATTTCTAAACTTAGCAAGTAATATTTATCATCACAATAATATACTGCAACCCCTATTCAGCACATTTTTCATTGTTTTGTATATTTTTGGACTTTTTATCACTTCATTTCCCAATATAAAGTAGCAGAAAATGTCTTTATTATTCCGTCAATATTTTTTATTTTATATGCAATGTAAAGAAAAGAATATAAAATTGTACTTAAATGATGTCAAACACGATAAAACTAATTAGGAAGGAGATATTTACCTATTAAATGTGTAACTTAATAATCACCCTCATCCACATCGTTAAAACGATAGCTTTTCTTTCACGTGGCTTTGTAATTTAGTAAAAACCAATAAAAAAAAATGATAATCGCTTTCTGTTAAATATAAGCATAATTTTCATTTCGTAGATTAGAAAAATATATTTACTTCGAATGGAAGAGAACACATTCAAAGCATTATTATATTATCATAATAAATGTATAAGAAAATAAATCTTTGAGATATTAAGAATTCGTCAAAGCGTGACTGTACAACATCAAAGAGTATGTTACGAACACATAATACGTAGTGGACCTTCGAGTTTTTCTGCGAAGGGCAACGTTAAACGAGATGAAGACGCAAGGCTTTCGAGGGATAATAATACTTTGCATGGACTCAAATACTAATGTCACGATATTTATTTTGTTTCATCTTTCTTTTAGATACGGTTTATTACATAGGGACATCTATTTCGTTTGCATGACTAGTAAGTAGATTTTTCTTGAATAGCCAAGATTTTATCAATTCATAGTTAGGCTAAACTATGATCACTTTAAGCACCACTTAAAGTAATTGTTTGGATTTAATATTATTTAGGTGGTCGTGGGAGCTCCTGTAGTAAACAAGATAGACCTGTCGTGTTTAAACTCATTTTACTTGTCTTGGCTAGCACTCGACTGATACATACATAATATTCAGGATCTTAAAACCTTGTATTTCAAATTTTCTTTAAAATAAATTATTAAAACTAGGCTAACTAGAGAGCGAAGTCAAATAAAATGAACATTCGATTTGTAATAAAAATCGTATTTCATTTTGATAGAAATTTGAACATTAAAATATTTTTTTTATTATTCCTCCACATTAAGTTCTAATTTATGTTAAAATTGATTCTAATCCATTCAACCATTTTAAGAAGATCTAATATTAAATTACATTTTTGTAATATTGGTACAATGTTCGTAGAGATGCTTTAGAAGTCATATTGAAAGTATAACAAGATAATCTGTCCTGAAATTTATGAGATATGTAAACATCTAATATATAAAATTGTCGTGTCACGGTGTTCGAACTTGAACTCCTCCGAAACGGCTCGACCGATTTTGATGAAATTTTTTGTGCTTATCCGGTACCTATGAGAATCGGCCAACATCTATTTTTCATCCCCTAAATGTTAGGGGTAGTCCACCCCTAATTTTTTTTTTCGGCGCAGACGAAGTTGCGCGAGTCAGCTAGTATTTAAATATATTCCTTTTCATAAAGAATTTTAGATAGAATTTCCAAACGTATAACATGAAGACAACCATACACAATTTTATTAAGTTATTTTATATTCTTCCTGTGTAATGAAGAATAGCTTCATAAAAAAACAACATAACAATGTACAGACTACGGATAATACATCGTTCATGAACCTCTGCAATGCCTACCATAAAGAACTCTTTGAAACCTTTTATAACATTCCACACGATCCACGACCTTATACTAAGGTTCTTCTGGTATGTAGGAAACTAAACGAATATTGTAAAATATATTTTTTACTTGATAGGTACATGGGCTAAAAGTCCCCTGATGCTAATCCAGCCTGAATTATTGCTTACATAAAATAGGCATTGTATGCAGACGAGCCAACGGGTCACCTGATTGTAAGTGGTTACCGTCGTTCTTGGACCCCTGCAATGTCAGGGACCACTGAAAAGTCGCCATCTACGACTTTAAGGAACTTTCTTAAGCCTTAATGAGGGGGGTGGCGGGGCGATACGTGAGCGACAACCGCGAACGCGTCCTGTCACCCCTACATCATCGGATGTCGAGCGTGATTGGCGGGTGGTTTTAGTGCGGTTCAACCCCCACATACCCCACTCGCGGGGCGAGTGAAAGTCCGGCGATATCCTCCCGTCAAAAAAAAAAAGCCTTAATGAACATATCTTCAGATATTACATAATCTTACTTAAGAAGATCGCACACAAAAATATATAACCTGTATCACGACTAGGTTTGACTTAAGCACAGATTAATAAATATGAGTCTGTTGAGTCCATAATATTATAATTATTGTGGATAAAAATATTTTTGAATTCATTTTTAAGTAATTTTAAGCATCTGACTAATAAATCTATGGTAATAGTGACATAAACAACCGCAGTAAAAATTAGTAGCGAATTAATAAGTATTGTTTCATGCACTGTTTTACATCTGAACACTAATTCTTTATAGTCAGAGGAACTCATATACTATATTTACGTGCTCGAATATTACATGAGCTTAGAAATTTAAAAATACCACAGTAACAAACCCGTTGCCTTGCAAATAACATAAATATAAAATTACTCACTAAATTCTCCTGAGCATATTTCAAACGCAATGTTGGTAATATGAAAATATATCATGACTTGTATATTTTCGATATTTATAGCTCAGTATTAATAGCTGAAGTATCTTTATTACATTGCAATAACTTTCGGTTGAAAATGCATTTATTTTGATTGATAGATCTTGAAGAATAAGCTTTTCATTATGTGAATTGTGGCTTTCAATCTTTGACTTAGCAACTGTAGATCAATAATGTGCTTTAAAATAAGAACTTAAGGATGGAATTACTTTATTAGAAAATAATGTATTTTTTATTTATTATAATACGAGAAATGGGGTAATAAGTATATTTGCGGTACCTATTACAAGTAGAAAAAACCTTGTAAAATACTTTGTTACCCCATTTATACTGTATCACATATTGAAACGTAATATTACGTTTACATATTGTATCACCAACTTCCAATACAAATTTCAATGCCGGCCAATGCATACAAAACCCCCGTTTACAAGTTGGTCGGCCGTCACCGTCATTTGTTTTTTTCGTGTGTTGGATGTTGGTGAACTCATATGTAAACGTAACATTAGATTACATTTCATGTTTGGCTAAGTTCCAATGTGCTGTCAAGTTAAGAGTAGTAAAATATGTCCAGTAAGTAATACAACCTTTCATGAATAAAATAATAAATAAATAGGGTTGGTTGGTTTATTGTGAATATGCTGTTTAGTTATTATAGGAAACATCAAAATAGTCAGTCAATGGGTATTTTTATTTTACAGGTACGTAGTTGCTTCACAGTTACATCCAGTGTTAAGTTAATAAAAAGCTTGTAAAATACTGAAATGATTACGACTAAAAACTAATCATATCTATAGTTAAGAAATAATCATTTTCTAAATATTTATATTAAGCTAAGGTGAAGATACAAAGATCGTGTTTCTTTAAGTATAGGTACCTATTTAATTATGGATTCTGGAACTCACTGAGGTCTATAGGTACTATAGCCAATCCCAAAACGTGCATACTTATATCCTGGCAAAAAACAGGCTTAAATAAATTATTATTTTGTATAGAGCTTCAACGGAAGCTTAATCTAATAACCGTATACGGAGAGATAGTTTTTATAATATTAAAACCAACTTATTGAGAATCATCGTAGCGAAAAAATAATAGAAAACACAAGTTCCTTATTGAAAAACAAGAAAGGTTTTCATTTCACTATTCTGTAAAAATAGATATTCGTTTTCGTTCAATTCTTACTTAACAGAGTTTATAACCGGAATTCTCATTTCCTAAGAAATTCCAAGCAAAAACTTTATAAAACTCAACTGTTAGAATATAAGGTGGAATAAAATTTCACTGCTTCACCCTTTTACAGGAGAAAACTTTCATGCACTTTTGGATTATAGCTACGATCTTAAAACTTTTCGTTCACAAACATTCTTAATATCCATAATTTATATGCACCACATGGCTGCGTATTATGTACTTGCAGCTAAAATACCGCCAAGTGACGTAGAAATATCGTGAATAAATATGAAGAAAGTTGGAACGTTCCACAGGGAGGACGATAACTTCGTCTCCTCTATACTCTAAACTGATTTCAAACTCCCAAAGATGTTAAAAATATGTAACTTTGTTGACACACATTTGAACAAACTTGGAATGTTCAGTAATAATTTATTAACATTTATTTGTTTATTGATACGATTTAAAAGCTGTTTAAAATTATTATACTTGAGTTTTGAAATCTTGACTGCTGATATTAGGCAATAATTTTAATTATATTTATCTAGCTGTCCCTTGAAAGTTATATATTTATGTAAGTAATAGTAGTGCATTTTATTTTATAACTATTCATTTTATACTCGTACAGTTTATTAACTTTGGCACCTCGTTCACATAAAACTGAATTCTAGGTCACTGATCAAAGAAGTTTCAGCAGAAAACATTTCAAATACTCCACTTTACATTTAAATTGTGAAGTATTGAAAAATATGCAGGAAATAGAAAATTGTATTGCCTTTCAAACGAAATCAAATCGTGTCGTTGCCGCTCTGAAAGTTCCGGGGGCGCCATTTCCAGTTCTCCTCCGGGAACAAGGTTGCTTGTAACTCAAAAATAAACAGCTAAGTCATCTTTTTCAATTTCTGAATATGCTTTAAATTTCGGTGTGATTTATAGTGAAAGCTTTTGCTGTTGTACGCAAAAATTTTCTTTGTTCACTTCGAAAATGTAGTGTGTATTTTAAAATGATTTACTATGTTCAATGCACTAGGTTTCTTATCGAATATTGCATTTTCATGTTTCATGGACTATAAAGTGCGAATATGTATTATAAAATATGTTTTATAATACATTACCTTCAATTGATGGCCATAATCTTAGACGTAAACTAAATACTACTAACTACTTTCTATCAAATTTAAAACTCTCTTAAACTTTTCTTCTTCTACCAAAAACATAAAAACTTCAGGAGAATTCAAACCTCAATATTCTTGTTATAGCATGAAAAAGTTTTAGATACATTACCATCTCGAAGATTAAGTAACTTTGTCTGGTACCTAGTCTACATAAAATAAACTTATAAAAATCAAGGTTCAAAAACAACTATCTTACTATCACATACTTTTATACTACCATACTAAAACTGTTCCTACGTTAGAATAAGAAGATTATAAATGTATTAGTTACGCTCAGAAAGTTTTATTACAAAATTTTAATGTTAATTTAAAGTAAAATTAGTGTTAAATTAATTATAAATCTTTTTGATGCAGGTGAAGAGAAGATTCAAAACAAAGTCTTATTATTGTTGTTATTTATATTTCAGTACTTACTAATATAATATGGTAATTTTCATGAAATTTTGCTAATTGATTTAAGCTTTGAGCGTCTGAAAATTGTTAGTGTGTCTGAAAAATTAAATAATGTATCTTACCTACCTTTTAACGTATTGTAAAACTAACTTACCTTTCCGCTTTTTCACCTATCCCAATTCACGATTTGATTAGGTAAAAATTAAATTAAAATCGATATCGTCTATTTGTTCCACGCTATTGAAAAGGAGAACCAACGGAACAAAGTTTATCCGCAAATATTTTAAAGTTGCGAACGTGACAGGTCGAGATTGGATTCAAAGGAGAGAATCAAGTGACATTCAAGAGCTATCGAAGCGATCCTCATCTTTGAAGAGGAGTGTTTATTTTCAAAATTAATGACAAGCCTAATAACTAATTCGCAATGTTTTTAAAAAAGGATATTTTTGTGATTTTATATCCATGTGTGCATTAATTTTCGATTACAGTATCATTAATGAAGAAATAAACGTTCTGTAGTTGGTACTGCTTAGTACGGGTAAACTTGATCATAAATGAATATAATATGAGCAGTACCTACTAATGGTTTATTCCTTTTCATAAAGCTATTTGGAATAATGTTAAACTACGTTACATATTCGTTTAAGATTTCTTACGGTTACCACAGAATACACACAGAACAATTTACTATACAGAAAGATAATCATTCATTAATTTGAATCGTCAGGTGAGCAATTGGCTACTAAGCCCACCTATAAAAAAATATTCTCATAAAAAAATAGTCCTTTCAATAATCAGCAGTCATGGGTTGTCATGTCGACAAAAATAGACTAATCCTATAATATTGCTATAATTCATAAATGCGTGTACGTAATATATTCAAAGTGTAAAATGGGATCGTCCACTGCCCTTTTGAATTCATAATATGACCGCGGTTATGTAACGATTTTCATTTTCCCGACACAACTTTCGTCTCAGTATTTGAGTCTCAATTGCTTTAAACGACTATTGTGGTTGCTTAAATGAGACAGTCCTTTTTATTAACACAATAATTTATGAATTTTAAAAACCTTAAGAGACATTGAAACGAAACTGATGAACTATTATTTATTTTGAATGGAAAAAGTCTGCAAATATTGTTATTCCTAATCGTTAAATATTCGTAAATTAATATTTTTTTACTCCCGTATAATGTCAGTATCTCCTAAAAATGCAGAGGTCCATTGGCGATGTGGTTAGCGTTCGCTTTCGATCAAGTGTCCAGGTGGCTTATTTGTTTGCGTGACAATAAAAAGGATAAGTTTGCCAATATAGCGGCTATAATTTTTTTTTTGTTTCCTAGTATACGTAATTTTATGACGCACACTATTATAATTACAATCTAGTCTAATTCAGACAAATAAGCAATTTTGTTTTAACCTAAATTACTATATGATTTTATGCTAAGAATGTGTCCATTGGCACTTTTCTTATTGTCTCTATTATTAAGGTGTAGACACAATGTTCACGTGGTCTTTATTATTACACTTCACTGATTTTATATACTAATTTTATTATTAAGTACACTACACTAACTCGAACGGTTTCGTTCTTTTGAGTCTTCTTTTATATCTGTGATGTCAAGAAGCTGTAATGCTTCTACGTTGACATGATGGTGAAGCCTCTGTTTGTGAGCTTCTGCGCAATTCCTTATGATGCTAGTAACTACGGCTATAAAATGCTATTTTTATTTTATTTTATATTTCTTTTATTTAACCAATCTAATTCGGAAAGTTTTCTCGTCCACAATACCACAGTGTCTCAAGACGAAAGTCTTTGACCAGTGTGTGTTGCCAGTGATGACCTACGGATCAGAGACTTGGCCGCTTACGATGGGTCTTATCAGACGACTCAGAGTCACTCAAAGAGCAATGGAAAGGGCTATGCTGGGTGTCTCTCTGCGTGATCAAATAAGAAATGAGGAGATCCGCAGAAGGACTAAAGTAACCGACATAGCCCAAAGAATTGCATCTTTGAAGTGGCAATGGGCAGGACACATTGTGCGAAGAACAGATGGCCGTTGGGGCCGAAAAGTTCTAGAGTGGCGGCCACGAACCGGTAAGCGCAACGTTGGTAGACCCCCCACGAGATGGACCGACGATCTGGTCAAGATCGCGGGAGGTCACTGGATGCAGACGGCGCAGGACCGGTCGTTATGGCGAGGTTTGGGGGAGGCCTATGTCCAGCAGTGGACGTCTATAGGCTGATGATGATGATGATGATGAACCAATCTAATCGTTAGTGAAATGTAATCTACAAAAATGATGTCTGTTATGAATCTCGTGATCGCAAACAAATGCATTGCTTGATCACTGATTGATATAGGTAAAATAATATAGCAAAAATAATTATAGCACCAAGGTATAATTGAACTAAGGAATAAACAAAAACCTTTTTACTATTAAAACTGCAATTATTGCACGGAGACTCGGAAGTTTTTATAGGCAAACGAGGTACTAGTGAACCGTGCTTATTTTAATTATTTCAGACGTTCTACAGTGCTTTGAATGGTAATAAATTGTAGTTACTCTTAACTATTCGGAAACGGTTATGTTCAGTAGTAAATATATTTTGACGGATAGAGATGAATATAAAATTGTTTACGTAGGGAGCTCTATGTTGGTCACAACAACTTCTTTTAGCTTTATTGCTATATAAGAACTGAATTGAACCTTAACTTTTCATTACCCTCAAGTCAAGTTCCCTGTAATATTGTATTATAGTTAAGATAAATACAGTGTACATACATAGTAACATATTAAGTTCAAAATACATTGGTATTAAGTCTATTAAGTCCTAACCTTTGAAAGTAATCGATGACCACTAACTACTTTATGCTTCAAACGTGTAACATTATTTTACCAAAGAGTAATAGCGGGCCATATGAACCGGAATCCCTACTTCCTTTCTAAAAAGGAAAGTGGCCAACGAGAGTCAATATTACCTTTGAGACCTTATTCAACATATCGGAAAATGAAAGCAAATGACTACCCCTATTTCTCGAAACCCAGAATTGAGATACACAGTTTGTATTTATCGTAGGTATCGTTTTATTTTTAAGATCTGTGTCCAAATGTTTTGTAGAGTACCTACTACATTTACTATATTGGTACAATAAAAATATCTACTATGTCTGATCATTTATTGGAATGTATACAAAAATACCAAATAGCAAATAGAGCGATGTTTATTGAAATTCAAAAGAATTGTTTCACAACTCGATTTGATTATATCGTTGTTCATATTGAAGATGTATTTGTTGTGAGAAAATATCAAAACAGCCACGAGATGAAACATATTCAATTCAGTGCACGATACGAGAATATTAAATATCTTCATGAAGTTTCTAACAAACAAGTTATTGAGAAACTTATGACTTAGCAACACAGTATTTACTGACTAAGTTTGAGTGGAACGATATTTTATTATTGACCAAATTTTTTACAATACAGTGATTTTTTTTTTGTATATTCATTTATTCACTTATTTTTTACATTGTATTTTTAAAAATACATTTACAAGAAAATAAAATTTAAAAATACAATATAAAAAACAGAGTGCTACTGCAGGCGGAGTCTACGACCCAAGCCATCAGTGGTCAGGGCTCAAGAGAGATGAAAGGAACCTCCTCACAATACGCGCCGTGTCAAGAACGACCGCCTTCTGAATCAGGCCCCAGGACCACCCAGCCGGGGAGCGAAAGCTTCTCTAGATCAAAGCTTTTTGCTATAAGACTGTGCACAGATACAACGATCGGAACAGTGATGGTTGATTCAACACGCCACATGTCGGTCACCTCGTGGGCTAGGTCCAAATATTTTAGCAGATTTTAATTTTCTGCCTTCACAAGGTTGTCGTCATGTGGAATGGTCACATCGATCAACACTACCCGCGCATCCCGATCTATTATCACTATGTCAGGCTTATTGGCAGCAATAGTCCCAATACAGTGAATTATCATTACGCTAAACAAGGTAAGTATCTTATAGGGAAAGGTATTTTTTTACGAATTTAAACATAGAAACAAATACCACAATTGAATAACAACAGCAAAATTATTAATTATTTCATTAAAGTTATGTATGAGAGTATTTGATGATGTATACTCCTTATCTTTTTGGATTTGAAAACCTTGATTACCGTGATTGCTGTAAGTGGTTTGACTTTACACTACTGATCTTATACTCCAATAAGTACCTATAGATACCTATTATGATACTATTAACTATAATATATTCTGCGCTTATTTGATCTTTCAAAAAGTTATCAAATGAAATAAAATTATGATTTCTCTTCCCTACTCGATATTCGCTTTGAAGTATCATCTAATACAATCAAAGCTAAAAGCGAACGATTTTTCTCGTATTTACATCTACAGATTGGTACTATTTGTTATTTAAATTTATACGCGGTTCCGACGTAAACACATCGAATAAGTGGTGAACTCATCGCTTTTATTTATACCGAAAACGTCGAATCCAGTTTTTATCTACGTTCACTGAAATAGAAAAAAGTCAATTTATGTGGCTGCTCAAACATCAGCTAGCTACTTACAGCGTTATCAGATGATTCTTGAATAAAAGCTCAAAGTACACATTTCATTCCCCGTGTTAGTTTTAAAATCGTACTGAGATTTGCCAACGCAAATCGAAACTGGGAGATATGAGACTGATAAGACACTGCTATCTCTGTATTATATATCACTATGTTCCTAAAATGTTAACTACTGAAGTTCATCATCATCATATTATTATTATTATTTTCGTTGTTTACTATGAGATTCGTTTAATATATTATTATAATAAATGGCAACTCTCTCGAAGCCGAACATGAGTGTCAGTAGCAATATGCTATAGGTTAAACCGTATACAAATACATAAGCTGGTTTGTACCCAACATCAATAAGTAAATATTCGAAATTTGTTATCCTCTTAATATTCGAGCCTTTTAAGGTTGTATTTTGAAGGAAAACACACAAACACGATTACAGGAATTTATTAAACGAGTTCATCGTGTCATTTGTCGTCGTCATTGGAAGACGCAACGTGACTTAGTTGTAAATTTAGATTACAGCTTTTGTATTAAAATGAAGTCCATGACTTACAATAACTTTGTTCGACATGCTGAATATGATTGACCACAAACTTCCTTTGCTCAATATACTTAATAAATTATTTTAGTTTTGTGATAGTACCTATTGCTTATATGTACTTCACTGAGTTTTTCTGATTCAGTATAACCATGTTAAAAGATTTCAAACCTTCTCTGGAACTGGAACTCAGTGTATTTATAAAGATATGTGTGGGCAGAAAATCCCATGAAAAGCCAGTGAAGGCAAAGTCATGATTAATAACAAAACGTGATGAAAACATATCCTTCGAAAAAAGACGTTGACGACGGTGGTAGTCTGTGGCCTCTTCGTTGACATTAATCTGTGTTGATGTTACCCTAGCAGCGCCAGATTTAACGCTTATTGGACCTAACGACTGTTCTTTCTGATTTCCTCTTAGTGATCCCTACTTACTTCGTAAATAGATATCACTGTTAACTTTTAAGAGCTCTCCTTTAAATGGAGCCCCGCATAATTTTAGTGTTGACTTTAAACCAAAGTTTATCTTAGCAATTTCCTACAACTGTAAAGTACCTTATAAACGCTACAAATCACCGTACGAGTGTTTTAGACGGATTGAATGGAACTTGAACGACCCAACAAATCCGAATGTAAAACGAGAAATAATAACCCGAATAAATTATAAAGGGTCCAAGGACCTTCGACGTGAACAACAGATTATAACTCATTTCAATATGATGTTCCTGTAATGGACCTGTCAATATTACACAAATTGAATTATAATAAGGGTTATATCTAATCATTTTTAGGTATATACCCACGTAGTACTAATTTATACGTTAACAGGACAAAAAAATATCCTCAAAAATAAAACTTTATTTAAAATAATTACGTTATTTAAAAGCATCCATCCATTTTCTACTTTTCAGAGATAACGGAGTCGATGGGGAAACAAAGAAAGTTAAATATTCTTAGCGAGATAGTGCAAAGCATACATAATCTCTGATACAACACAATGAAAACTGTAGGTGGAGATCGAGTAAAAAGAATAAACCCTAATCCGTAGACTGCGATGAGACAACGGAATCACGTCAAATAAAAGTCCCGAGAATACTTTTAAGAAAAAGCAACTAAGTGAACACAAAGAAAACGAGTTTATTCTTAAATTCTGAGACTGTGAACGATTTAAGAATATCTTAACTAAAATATTGTGTTGTTCCTTACACACACCAAGTGTTTTGCTTCCTACCAAACCTTTGTTAGGCAGTTCAATACTTCAAAAAACATAACCAATACAAATATATCATGTCCAAGACGTGAATCCTTGAAAACACAAAGGTTTCTTTGAAAAAAGCAACGAGCACTGTTCACAGTTACAAAGATGATTGTAATATATCTCCAGTGTCTGAAATACAGAGCACACGCGGTGCGACCCACGATCTGTAAAAACAAGACTGACCATCTGCTTTATTTTCAACTTTAACCCTCGCGTTTAAGGCATTAATTTCAATGTTCTAGTTTTGCTAACATTCCATAAAATACAGGGCGTACAGCTGATTCTGAACGGTGTGTGAATGTTTTGATTTTCGGTTTTACATATATGCTAGAGTAAATTTATTTGTAACGTGTTAGTCAAACAATCATGTTCTGTTTTAATATTTATTTATAAAACACATTTGGTAATTTTTTATAATAGTTTCGAATTGAATTTACTAAATATCTTTAAGTCTACTATTGAACATAATACACATATTCATATTTACATATATTTAAGAATTTGTAACCTAAGCGCTGAAAATCAGTGCTTTTGGTCTTCTTTGAGACCATAAGTTTTTGCTGATGATATTGTATTTTTTACACAAACAGTATTTAATTTTTATATTCTAATATAATATTTTTAGAAGATCTTAAAATTTCTTACATACGGCATGAATACCACTCATGTCATTCTAAAGGATTAGATTTTCTCATAAATATACTCGACGGCATACCAACTTTAAACCACATCTTAAATTTACTAAGAAGATTTACTCAGTTCAGCAACAAATACATCCTTGGGAACTAGTTTAAATAGGCTAAGATTAAATCTTCTTGACCTTGAAAGTTTCGGTCAAAGTGCTTTACTTGACTAAGTGGAGTACACAAGATGATATACAGACATAGTACAAACAATGTTCTTCGGGTTCTACTAAATTTAACATTGTCAAGTGAAGCCGAAACGACTTCATCTTAGATAAGCATTCCACAACACTGAATGTAAATAAATGTTATCACAAAGAATACTTTCTACTATAAGCCTTACTTCTATAGCTACATATTTATTTTAAGAGACTCCTAGCAACTATTTTAATACTAAAAATAAACATTACATTTACATATAAAGAAACAAATAATCGTATCTCTATATGAAATTTATGTAGATAGAATGAAATATTTACACATTCCGTTTGATACTTAGATACTCCATAGAAGAAAGATTTAAAACGCTGGTATTATAATTTTTTGCTGTAATCATATACAGAACAGGGTAAACCGTCCAATAAATGTAGATTTTTGAAATGCCAAATTATAATGAAAATAAAGTCATAGTATACAGATTCTTATGTTACATCTAATAGGTAAAATAACTACGAAGATTACCGAATAATACAAAATTAGGAGAGGTAAACAAAGGTGCGGTCGCTCTTGTCATGTAGGTATGTCATTCATCAGCAGAAATTTGATCCGCACATTAACTCAAGAACAATGTTTACTCTGATTAATTAGTAACTCAGGAGTTCATTGTATTAGTAAATTGATTAATCCTATGGTTATACAATAATCCAACTTGACTTCCAACTAACTATCTTTAGCTTATTATGGTAGGCATATAACATCTCGAAAGGCTAAGTATAGGTATAAATTCCGCGCGAGATTGAAAATGTGCTGAAAATTCTTAAACAAATCCTTTTAGATAGAAAATTTACAAAAGACTTGTGACAGCAAGAATGTTAACTAGCTCCGAAGCTTTATCAAAGGAATATTGATATCCAATTTTCTAAAAATAATGTGATAAGTACTCCATCACGATACTCCATCTCGTGAGCGGTGAATGATTACAAAGTGTGCAATTTCAGGAGAAAATTTCGAAATATTTTCAATGAATACAAATCGTATTAAGTATCTTTAGGTATCGTCACCGTTAAAGTACTTTATACTTATTGCAAAAAGTTTAATAAATCCAATAGACTTTGGATTTTTTTTAAACAGTGACTTTAAAAATGAGATATTAATTATTATCAAATAGATTTTACTAATGATGCAATATTACAGCAATCAACCTAATATATGTACCTATGCGTAAAAGAGAATAAATTGAATAAGTTTATTTGATATTTTTTACCAAAGCTATTTCAATACATACTTCAATATTTGTATTACATATATTTTTTGCATACTTCTAGTATTTAATTTATAATTTGTCAAAGTTATAACTAACAAGTTTCACTATTCGTCTCTCATAGATAATAATATGTCCATACTACATTTACAAATTACACGTATTAACAAAAGTATTTTAGCCTAAATACATCATATTTTATAATTAAATCTTGCTATTATATGTATATTTTTATACTTAGGGTTGTATTCGTTTGATTACACTATTGGTATCAAAATATTAGTTTTCTAAACGTCTACTTGTCCTATATTCTACACAATACAGCAAAAAAGCTATTTTGAAATACAATTATTTAATACGTCACAATATTTTGATAATTTTGTTTAGCTAATATGTGTTTCAAAATCCTCAAATTTATCAAACTTATCTAAATAAAATCTACCTATATTCACGAAACCACTACAGTGCTTCATAACTTATAACATTTTTCATAATTCCAATTAAAATCAGATTCTCTACGAGATCGTTCTTATTATTTAAACACATACATATTTTTCTATACATTTCCACACAAATATAAAAATTAAATACACATACGAGTTATAGCACCAATAAATTGGCTTCGAACTTTTTGTTTATTCTTCGTTATTTAACTTCTATGAATCCAATGTTAGGTTATAAGGTTTCTTCAATCAACTCAAAAAGGCATAAATAAGACTAATATTTCTTTATTTCTAGGGCTTTAAAAAACTAAATTAAATTAAGTACCTTTTCATTTAAGTATTGTTGGCCTCTCCTCTAGTCCAATTTAGAACTGATATGGAATTGAATTATTTAAAAAGTCAAGTTAACTGATGATATTCACTCATGATATTCTGTGGGTAAAAGCTCTAATTGTACCAAAAGATTAACGATCTCAAATGACAATATAATAAAGTTAATAGTTGAAGCTATGATAAACAAATTAATAACTGACGGAGGGAATATTAATGACCTGAATATCTAAGCATTCCAATGATTGCGATCCAATATTATTTTCATTTTGGATGTTATAAATCATTATAGAAACTTTTATATTTTGCAAAAACCCAAACAGATAACGCGACTTATATTCCACGAATGATAAGCTGTGACAAACGAACGGACGGATTTTAATAAATTGCCAGATTCTGCATGATAAAATTCTGGGAATTGCCAATTTTAGAAGGAAAAACGAATAAAGATGAATGTTTTGTACCTTGATAAGATTAATGAAAAAATTATAATTTATGTCCTTAGTATTATCGTTATTGTATGTTAATCCAATTTATCATATTATAGGTTATAAGAACATAATACATACATAATACATAGGTATGAATTAATTAAATTTGTTGGCAATGAAAGTCTTTTTTACTAATCTCCAATACAATCTTAACATCCACTATTACAACGCGATAAATATTACACACCACAAAGTCTACAAAACGTTTGCTTTTACCTTTCACTAGTATAGTTTTGAACACTCAAGTGTCACCTTTAAAGTTGGGTCACTGAGGCCATAGCGTTGGCCGCGGTCTTGCGCTACGAAACGGTCACTGTCGTGAGTGGCTCCCTCTCCTGCTGCTGTGGAAAAGGCAGGACCTTCTTAGCTAGTCGTGTGAACGTGGATCTGAACTGTCGACTCATGCTGCAATACAGCACGAAGTTCACTGCAGACCCCACGAGCGCCATCAGATCCATCACTTCACCTGAACAAAAAGAGTATTTTGGAATAATTGTTTAGTGTTAATAAATTATTATTTTTACTTAATAACACTTCATTTCAAACTCTCCCGTTACTATAACGATATTCGTACAGTTAATAGAAGTGTGGATTCAATGACACTAAAATTAATATTTAACGAGATTAAAAGAGTTTAAGAGTAGGCCATAGATATTGACCCAGCAATGTCTGACGACTGACATTGCAGAGGTTATGAGTAACTTAAGCGACGGTATATTTCGAACAATTCCGATCCTTCAAGTTGTCTACATGCATGTCGAAAAAAATTGTATCCAAAAAGAATAAAATCATTATGATATTTATCAGATTTTTTTTTTGTAATCCTAAACACGAATGTATCCAGATTAATTCTAACTGTAAATATGTGACAAGATTTTGAAACGGGCACGTGTCGACAGTCCGAAGATGTACCATTAGCGAAGGTGTTATCCAATGACAAATTACCCTACCTCGAGGGTCTGTGTAGTCAGGACGACTTGTATAAATGATAAACTCCCTTACATTGTCTCGATCTGTACAGTTTCTGAAATAAATGTGAGGCAACATTTTACAGTCTACGGTCGCACGATCGCAACCAACATTAAGATACAATAAGAGCTTTAAAATAAGATGACAATTAACTTCTAATCTTCAAGCAATGGTAAGTACATTTTGACACACCCAAAAAAGATTGAGTATAATATCGTAAATAGTCAAATTACGTAATTGTAATAACGAAATTACAAATTCACTAGTACAATAGAAAAGTAAAAGGTATAAATATTCCAACACTGTAAGCAACGTTCAGCATACTGAAAGCCAGATATGACATCACAAAACCAATAAAACAGCGCGAACTGGTAGTTATGGGTCGTATTTTACGCCATTTCCATCATTTATAATAGTTTTAATGTTTCTTGCTTCCCTTGTGCAAATGAACCACATAAATGGTGACCTTATACTAAAGTATTTTGTATTGAATTAGAATGAAACTTTATACCTTTAACTAGCTAATAATAGGTAAACTTTCACAAAAAAAAACGATTTATTCCACATTTGCCATTTGGTCGTGTAGACGGTTAAGTCTTAATCGATTTAATAGTGGGGTAATTTCAACGGATATTTTAAAACTTCACATCTATAATAGGTATTCATAGAATTCGATTTGAACAAAAATATTTCGAATAGAATCTGAATTTATTAACAATAACAGTGTGAACAACCTGAAAGGAATAGAATAAGCTGGGTTTGCGGTCCTCCAAACCACAAATGCAACTTACAAAGCGAGTCTAGACAAGGGAAAAGCAATTTACTCTCTAATCCAGGAATTTTCAGACGTATATTCAGGAATTTCAAGTTGGAGAAACATATCGTACGGTCAAAGATTTTAAAAATTAACTCGTAACAATCGTGAACAAGATACAAACTAGTCATGTTGCACAACTATACCTAACACCAGATATAAACCAAACCAATATTTATTATGTAAATTCACTTGCTTCAGAATCGTTATCTGCAACCGCCAGTTTGTTTATAATAGAATACAATAATATAACGATAATGTTGTTGTACATGTTTGTACCTACGCAAACAACCGTTTCATTAATTAACTCGACAACAAGTTGATATTAAAAAAACTTATAATTTGGTTTATTATAGTAGTTACATTCAATTATTTTTATTAATTAAGTATAACTTTGTTACTATTAGGGATGTAACGAATATTCTCATGTTTTTAAATATTCGCATTCGCAAAAAATCATGCGAATGTTTTGACAAAAGTAAGGAGAATGTTGTATGGATGTAGAGGGAATCTGACAGAGCCAAAATAAAGGTATTTAACTGCCCTTTAAAATGAGCCCAAACTCGATGGGTCTACGACCTTTCGTTCTCAAGATTATTTGCAGGGGGGTTTCAATTATTTGGTGGGGGGAGGCATTTACCCCCTACCTTCCATGTAGATCCAGAATAGGTAAAATATAGGTACCTATTTTGTGGTACCTATAAATTACAATGACTTTTGGAAGATAAACCTCACTTGTCAGTAAACTTAAACTTTTTATTTGAAAGGTCAACATTCGCATTCGCGAATGTCAAAATTGAATATTCGCATTCGCGAATGTCCAAAACTCGATATTCGCAACATTCCTAGTTACTATAAATTGAAGCGTGCTTAATACTAATTATTTACAATTGAAGTAGCATGATATGGTGCAATTAACGAACATATCAAAATATATTTTTATTCTTCTATTACTTCTATTAATTCTATTACTCTTTTAATTTTTCAATAATTTTAGAGATGAGTTTTCTATATAGTTCATAAGCATACAATATTACTACTTTAAAATAATAAAATTCGAATTGATAAACAGTTCAAATTTTTCGGCAAAATAGTCATATACCTAGATTTTAGCTGACTTAAACATTGGCTTAAACGTATGTAATGTTTTCTAAGGATATCGTCATTTTCATGTTTTGCCTTCGTAACTTTTTGAGTAAATACCTATAAGGCCTCATTCACAAATTTAAAAACCATAAATATGAATTTAAAATATTATTTCGTTTGAAAACATGTTAAGTGGATCAAAACCATAAACTTAAATGAATTGGAAGAGGTCATGCAATGTAATAAACTACTTAAATAAACATTGTATATTAGACTCTTGGAACTTTCATAAACATTCTTCCATTTCCTGTAATCCTATTTATAGCACTACAACACGCACTGGAAATATTGGTAGATATCAAACAAACGTCAATTGAAACTGCAACATGAATTACAGAGGTAAGTTAGGTACCTACGTCATACTTAGGACCTACGAATATATGTATAGTTTAGTGTACTGTGTGTCTGTAGAAGAAATAAATAAATCGTTTATACTTTTTAAAGTTGAATTACTTAGGTTAATTTTTAAAGTTCACTTATATTTTTCAGATATATCACAAACATACACTACATAAATATCCAATTCGCTTGGATAGTTGTGCACGTATCGGCAAAGGAGATATTTTACTTTGCTCAGTCAACTGTAAACGAAGTAGTACGTTTACCGACTCACTCCAGAGCCTTATGTACAGAGAGTCAAGATTACGTTATTTGTCGAATCAGTGGCTTAGTAAACTCCCGTTGGGCCACATACTTATTTGGATCCTGAATTAATGATTGATACAGAGTAAAACGTAGTCCTGGTATAGATCAACATCAGAGGATAACATTTTAACTGAATCAAATTAGAATCTAGCTTTAGGAAACACTTTATTAATAAAAAGAGTTCAGTAAACTTTAGAACCTTTGTGGAAACTCAAATAAAGCTAAACTCGATAAATTGAGTTTAATAATAAATTAAACCTGAAAGTTTTTTATTATAACAGTTATTTGCCAGAATAATATTAACATTTTATTGTAAGTATTAATATAGGTAAGTATTGAATTTTTTTTATGTTTTTTGTTAGGGATGTAACGAATGCCCAAAAGTCGACATTCGCAACATCTCTAGTTTTTGTTATTATATTGAGAATATTTTTGGTGATGTGGTCAATAAATCATACGGTCATTCAATATCTTAAAGATATAAACATATACATCACAAAGATACCTACTTAAAATAAAATTAACCTTCCTATTACTAGTCTTTTTGTTCATCATCAGATCTAAATAAAAATATACACAATTTCTGTACGATTGTAAAATAAACTTAATAATCTGGGTGAATCCTTCATTTTATTAAAAAAACGACTGATGTTTCTGAATTTCTCTAACTTTATAAAGTGGTCTGTATCTAACACAACACGGTATTTCAATTATAAGGCCCTCACGTTCGCCTCGACCGTTGAAATTCAAGTGGCAATCGCCGGCAAACCGCTCGAGGGCTACGACAATGCTTCATTGAACAGCTCAACTAATGACGACCCGAAATACAGCAACAACTTGTCCAGAGATACATTGGTTTTTATTCCAGAAAAGAAGTACTTTGTATTAGAAATATATCGTATATTATTGCATTGCGGCGTAGTTGCTGGGGAGTAGTAATCGTCGCTCATATGTAATATAGAGGACCGTTGAACAAAAATAGTTTATTTACCTTCTACTATACTGAATTGATAAAATACATTGATATTTGTATTGTTGAATAATTTATCTGTAAATTTGCAAACACACGAATGTTTGCCTTAAATAATGTTTTGTTGTTGTTTTTACTAGCGAACGAAATGTTTTGTTTTATTTCCAGCATTTGATTGAAATAAACAGATATCATTGACGTCGTGTTAAGAGTCATTCCTTGTTTTAAGAAGCTTTTGAAGAAAACCATTCGTATTTAAATCAAAGAGGCTTGTGCACGTTTCGGCCGTTGAATTCAAGTGGCAATGATTGTTAAAGCTCTTGAAAACGGCTACATCTCGCAAAATATATTAAATTAATATAGATTTCAGAATTTAGAATATTTGGAGATATCTGAGGAGACCTGAGCCCAACAGTGGCCAGTAATGGGTTGGTACAGGGGATATCTGACATTCTGGATGCAATGCTTGTCAATAAAATTTGGACATTTCATTATTGTGTGGTGAATATCCAAAATATTTTTTTAGTTGCCAATTAAAACATTCAGAATAAAAAAAAGTAGTATACTTAGACTCCTGACTTACTGAAATAATGAATTATATTATTTCATAGTATATTCAAGAAGAATTATTAATACATCGGTCCGGAATTAATCTATCTACATTTAAATATTAATGATTCCATTATTACTTCGACTCGAGTAAAATATCCTAACTTCGGATTAAACATTATTAATCTCCGTATTAATCCTATTAATACGGTTAATAGGATTAATACGGATAATATTTGTATCCCGTAATTTTCCGGAACTCTCGTGAGGATGATAACGATTAACCATTATATGAAATCTTATAATCTCCGAAGTAATTATTTTATATATTGGGTACTCTGCGAACAACTACCGTAGCATAGCTTTCTATTGTTCAAGAATCTCGTACTTAATTAAAGCCGACGATATCCTGAACTAACTTGCTAACTAACGTGCTTCAAAGGCATTTAAATCTCAACAAATTAAATAACAAATGAATTGATAAGGCTATAATAAACTTTTAAATTAAAGTTAAGACACCGTATAAATCTTTCACAAAATTCTACAGAAAGTAAGTATCTATTAAAACTTCTTTGAGTACTGCCATAAAACAAGGCGCCACCATAAAGTTTAACTGGAATATAATCATTTACAAGAACATAAAATCACAAGCTGTGATAAGATCTGCAATAACCCCTTAAGAACCATAAGGACACATCAATAAAGATTACTATAAAATACAAAAATAAACACATAAAGGAACCGTTCATTAATTAATTCTGCATTTATTATATTTCTCAGTTATTAACGTACAGGCATATTCACAAAGGCTGATCACATTACGTGAAGTCTATCAATGCCTCACTACCGTACAATATACCAACTCTAAAATGCAGGTATAGTTTGCTTTACTGTGCTCACAATCAGTAGTCACTTAAACAAGAACCTTGAAGATATCGGGATCTACGAATAAGATCGCTTAAAATAAAGTGTGCGAAAATATAAAATTCGCAACCTTCTTGACATCTGACAACTGTTTCGTCTTTATGTAATTGCAAAAAACAATATTCCAGAAATATTTTAGTGAAAATGCTCAAGCTCCTCAACTGTATTGAACATTATTTTTATATTTTTATTAACGCTTGATAAATATCATAACACTTACCGAAAGCGTAGTAACATATCAGGAAGAGCTGAGGGGCTATAGCTGTTAGTAAGCCAAACAACGCCTGCGGCAGTTCCGTCGCGAGGAACAATCCCAGGAGTGCCACCAACATCCTCGTCGTTCGATCCGTGCGACCTCCCCCTTTCTTTCCGTCGTCATTGAGACGCGCTTTCTCACCCTATTGACAAATCATAATGTTACGGACGTGCTAGATTTACTGTAGTATTAGAACATTCATGAATCCTATTTCAAATGCATTGGTTTCATTCTCCTTGTTCTTGGCCTTTACATCGTTTCTGTCTTTATTGAACTTGAAAAGAAACTAAATTTTCAAAATGTAATCGGATATAATACATAAAACAATTGTCACTGTTAAAAAATATGTGATAGTATTAATTTACCTCTGTAGTGGTTATAGCTGACTTCTTCAGTAATTTTTGTCTCCTTCGATCACTTGATTTCATCTTCAAAATTAATAATACACTTAAAATAGATAGAACTACACAAGGTATCAGTTTTATGAATACACTATAAATCCAGAATATAGCTGTCAATAGATCATTATTGTTGGTCATTGCGATGATAAATTCTGTAGCATTCTGTTGTGTGTATGTGGAATTCGCGTCCATTGTAAAGTTCAACTCAGTATTGTTATTCATGTCATCTGGATTAGTTAATGGACGCTCCTTTATATCCATTGCAAAATATATTGGCAAGCATAACACAGGACATACTGCGTATGCTAAAATTATCGCTAATGTAGTATTCCGTTTGTTGCACAATGTTTTATTCTTTTGTGGAAATTTTATAGCTATGTATCTCCAAACCGCAAGCATTATCGTCAACCAAATTGAGATCGTATGAAATGTCTGACTAAATATTGAGTGAAAATATATGAATACTGCCCATCCATAAGAGTTTTGGGTTAGTTCTGGACCCAGTTTGGTATATAAATGAAGCGCTAGAGGTATGTAGTCGATCATTACTAATAAATCAGCGACCGCCAGTCCAGTGAGGATGGAGTTCGTGCAGGACGACATCTCTTTTCGGCTGAGTACAGCGATATTGACGGAGTTGGCCGCTGAACCAAGAAGGCATAGTATGACCGCGATGTAGCCATGAGCTTGGATGTAAACCCTCTGGAAGGCTCTGGCGCTATCCGAGCAAAAATCGTAACTATCGACCTCCGACATTTTCCAATTTATTAAAACTGCTTACAGTAGTAATTCTAAATCTTCTGTCATAGCAGATCTGTAACAAAAACATATTATTATTATTACAACGCCGCTTTCCGTAAAAATACATAATATTTATGATAAGGGATATGAGTAGTATAAACAAGTAGATTAAACTAAGAATTTATTCGTATATCAAGTTTTAGCAAATAGAATACGACATTTCTAGTCAACATCTAATTTTATAATAAGAAAAAAAGAACTACGGTTAAAAATGTGTTGCGTTTAAATAAAACGACTTTATTTGGGTCCTTGTAATTTGTTACAGAATGTACATGGAGCGCCCACGACACGTGGAATCCTGAAACATTTCCACACATACGTAAAGTGACATGTGTTCGTTGAAAAGATAAACACACAAACATTTTTCGTTGACGATATAATTTTCTCTGCAACAACACTCATCGCACATTACTCAGTAATGTCACGTAAGGACGTAAGGTATGGATAACGCAATTTGCTACAGTTATGCTGTTTGAAATGTTTCATAGCATAGGAGTCTTTTAAATTTCCTATATTATCGAATTTTATTCACATTATTATGTTATCCTATTTCTAAATACCTACATTATCCTACATACATACATTATATTTATGTATCTTGCTTCTTATTAAGTATCGATGAGTGCTTATTATTCATCGCTATTTGTTTTTCCAACAAATGTCTCTTCATATTTGCAGGACATGATAAAACTATAAGGATTATTTTAGACAACGGAACTCTGAAATCGTAACATGTAAGGATGTTGAGAGGAAAAATATAAAATAATGAATTTTAAAGTACCTTTATCCCTATGGAGAATTGTCTGATTTATGACTTCCCAAAAACTACTATTCCCTATACTAATATTATAAATGTAAGAGTTTAGTCTGAAATACGTTGTACATAATAATATGTATCATAAATATTTTAGTCAACTATCCCCGAATGGATGATCTATATTGGATATTTGGTAGAATAAGTTACTCATAACAATGTATTAAGTAATATAATATTTTTGATAACCAATACATTTTATTGTTGTTAAACATAATTTATCTTCCCAACTACTCACAAAACATTAGGTAATAAAAAAGAAATAGGACCGCATTTATCTCAGTTCTAAAACAACGATAGATAGATACAACCAAATTGAGAATCTCCTTTTAAAAATATGATTTAAAGTACCAAATCCCCATAGAGGCTTACAGTAAAGTTTGTCTTGTGCATAAGCTCAGCTAAATAAACTAGTTTAGTAGTTACTTCAACTTATGCCAGAGGGGATCGTCTCGAACTCCGCTAGCTCAGAAAATTACACTCGACACCCTTAAATTGCACTTAATGTTGAATCTCAGCTATATCCAGCTTATAAGATCAAAAGCCATCGTTTCAAATGGGTTTAATTTCAAAACCTTCGCTTCAATGATATTTACATAAACTTTTCAAATATTAAGTTAGCAAAGTATAAATAATAATATTCTCTTATATTGTCTTTCTGGAAAATACATTCGGCGTATTTGCACAAACATTCATGTTATTCGGTAGAAATAATATTAACTTTGTGTTTATTGAGTTTTACCTACTTCAAGTAAATAGCTCGACGATACAAGTAAATATTTAACATTAAATATTTTTCTTATTGCGGTTTTTTTTTATATTGTTAGTGAGAATTTGAACTACGAATCCCTCGAAGGTAAGTGATTGAAAACTGTCGTTTCTAAACATGAGCAGTATTAAAACCTGAATAAAATTTAAACTATCAACAGACAAGACGTTGAATCTCGTCGATAAAGATGTCCCTTTTGCACAAAAGCTCTCTTTTATAACCCTAAAATGTTTTCCAACCCCTTTAAACTCCCCATAAAGAATGGAAGTTATTTGAGTTAAAAGGGACAATCCCTGAGAGGCGCAATAATAAATAGGAGGTTCAGTAAGTTTCCTTCCAAATAGTCTCACATAAAATACGTATGGTATAAAAAGGCCACCTTTCTTTACTCCTAGACACTTTAATTCGTCTACAATGTTAAATAATAAAGATGATAATATTTATAAAAGCAAGGATGACCTCGACTGAGATATGCCAAAACATTTTCTTAGAAGTATTTTTTCTTACATTATGCTGGAAAATTTGAAAAAAAACTTAACACAAAGTATCTAATTAACCTCGGTTAAAGACAGTGGACCTCGACGTTCATCATTGCGAACAATGTTACTTGAGAACATAAAACTCAGTGTTTGTGAAATTGAGAAAAATCTCTATTTCATCATCATCATCATCATCATCAGCCTATAGACGTCCACTGCTGGACATAGGCCTCCCCCAAACCTCGCCATAACGACCGGTCCTGCGCCGTCTGCATCCAGTGACCTCCCGCGATCTTGACCAGATCGTCGGTCCATCTCGTGGGGGGTCTACCAACGTTGCGCTTACCGGTTCGTGGCCGCCACTCTAGAACTTTTCGGCCCCAACGGCCATCTGTTCTTCGCACAATGTGTCCTGCCCATTGCCACTTCAAAGATGCAATTCTTTGGGCTATGTCGGTTACTTTAGTCCTTCTGCGGATCTCCTCATTTCTGATTTGATCACGCAGAGAGACACCCAGCATAGCCCTTTCCATTGCTCTTTGAGTGACTCTGAGTCGTCTGATAAGACCCATCGTATTGTAAGTAATCTCTATTTAATAAATATTAAATATGATATTTTTAAATAGTAGCAGACGTAGCCGTTTAAGACTCAGACGTAAATTACGTAAACACTAAAACAAAGTTCTTCTAGGTAACCTACTGAACAAATATTCAAAATTGAGGTTGATAAGCCTTTAAATTCTCTTAACCATTCACTGACATCACAGAATACGTAGATCCTTAAAGTGTACGCTTAGTAACGAGAAAAAAAGAATCAATCACAGAACAGTAAAATAATAATTTTAAAGCGAGCATATCTTAAATAAACAAATCACACGAATTTCCTTATCATTTAATAAAACAGTTTTGAAAGAAACCACAACAAGTTAAGTAACTTTAGGGTAAATTCTGACGGGCACCTTTCGAGTAATCATTTCCGCGTTTAGAGACGTCAAGGACTTTACCATTTTGTGAAATTTCGGTTGAAATTATTTCAAAAACACTTTCACTTAACATTACTGAACAGATTTATTGTAGTGTAAGTAATTTAAAGTAGAAAGGCCGTAATAATATTTCTGTAACTAAACTAAAAAGTTTTCAGAAAATTCTTTTAAAATAATAATAAAGCTTTTAAGATAGCTCTTCTAATAAGCAGAATTGAAATGAAGTACAAAATATACACTTTAACATAAAGTTATTAAATATAGCTGTTCTTGCTGTCCACAAGTGGTTTTAAACAGCTTAGCAACATGAGTGGCTGAGTTTTACCGTCTACTTGAGGCATATACTACGTCTAAAAACTAATCATTTTAGAATTTATATAATATATCTCTAGATAAATGAATAAACTTTACGATGTTATCTTAAAAGTATGACAGCGCAATAAAACATAACAAAACAAACAAAAAAGATCAAAGTTCAAAGAAAGCAATTACATTAATGGAATCCGTAGATCAAATAATAATATAACGTATGAAAAATCTTTTAAATTTTCTGTGGTTTCTTACGAACATTAAATTGATCAAAAACAAATTGTACTTTTGCTTGAGTAAAATATTTAATTATTAACTAAACATGTTTCTTTTAAAATGAAATTTTGTGATGCTTAGAATTAAAAAAATAAAATGTAATTAAAATATATTACAATTATATCCATTGTAGTAAACTTTACATTTTTAAGGACTCCTTTTAAAGTAGAAAAACAAGTAATAGAAGAAAATTATTGTTAGCAAATAAAACATTTTTACTTTGATATTTACTAACAATTTTAGAGTAAAGGACTTATTAGAATCATAACCTTCTTTAAAACGGACAAGGGAAAGGTTACATGATATTATAAAATATTAACACGGAAGGAAAAATAAAGAATTTGCTACCTCTAACTATTACTTAATATTCTTTTGTTGCCCATGAGAATAAAAAAGCAAGGATGCTCACATTATCACATTTCATAATAATAGGACATTCTATTATCGCCTTTTGTGCTTATTTTTTAATTTCTATAAGTCACTGTAATTCTCTTTACCTGGTGTACAATAAAGTATTAAATAAATAAAATAAAATGCTCACATTATCACATTTCATAATAATAGGACATTCTATTAGGTACGGTAATCGAAGATCATTCATCACCAAATCACATAGCACAGGTGTGAAGTCGTGTGTTTACAGACACAACCACGAATGACCACGATGCGTGCGTTAGAATGAAAATTATGGTAAATTAAAAACACAAGCTAAAAGAAGTGGATTATTTTTTAACCCCACATTTACTAAGCCAGAAAGGCTTAACACTCACCTGATGTGAGATAACTGTAAAAATATATACCCTTGACCTCTATAATACCCGGGGCGCAGCTAATCCGCTACTTGCCGCCTAGATCGGTAAAATCTCTTTTCAAATATCTTATAAAAAAGGATACGACTAGCATATAATATTATGTTAGTATATACACTCGCGCAATTTCGTCTGCGTCACAAGGCAAGAATTATTTCTTTTGTTGTTATCAAAGTGTGCGAATACCTGTTGCCCATCAGCAGCTGTGCGTATTTATTATGTTGGAGTTTTTTAAAATTCCGTTGGTGTTTCTCTACTTTGTCATCCTTAATACTTAATGTATAAACCTTCTTTTTGAATCACGCTTTCTGGTAACAAAAATACTTGGGTACATAAAGCATGAAGCGACTTTGTTTTATTCTATGTATTGATTTATCATATGTAGTGATGATATAAGTATATCTTCTGAGTATATCTTTAAGTTTAAACAAACTCTAATCTCATTACGGTATGTTTCGATGTTGAATTTCGATAATCTAATTTTCAGATAAGTTTGAAGGTGAAGCGTATACGTGAGCCATTTTCATTAATTACTCTCGAACAACTTTACATGTTATGTTTGAAATCACTTTCGAGACGTTAATTAGTCTCTAACTAAGGTATGTATTACACTCAACATAATTTAGTACAACATAGGATCACCATGTAACACTCTTGGGTCACGGGTTTGCTTTCTGGTCGAGATAATTTCTTACACACAGTATTATAGTGATTTTATAAAACTCTTTTTAGCACAACGCCACTGGCTATAGTAGTGAAGGAAAACATCGTGAGGAAACCTGCATATTGGAAAAGGATTCCAAAATCCTTCGAGATACGTGAAGTTCCAAATACGCATTAAGCTAGCGCGGTGGACTATGTCTGATCCCTCTACTGAGGAGACCTGAGCCCAGCAATGGGTTCGTTACAGGACCAGTAAACTCTAAGAAATAAATCTAAAGAAATAATTTAAAAAAACATATATTATAGGTCTTCTGGATAGTGTTCAAATACGGATTTTCTACCGTACAAAAGCGTGTAATTACCAAATCTAGGGTTACCAAAACAAGCACACGAGAGCGGCAAAGCTTTAATTAATCTGTATCGTCTTTTTCTACAAACATATGAGCCCTTAATCTCGCCATCTTTCGGCAGCCGACAAACGAACCAACTTTTCTGATTAGAGGTTAAAATGTATGAGTTCTACTTAAAACTTAATAACAAATCATGAAATTTAAAATATACTTTTACTACAAGAGTCTTGGTATTTTTCAGTTTCTCATTAATGTAATAACTCTTTAATATAGTTGGAAGAAACAAAGACGAGGCTTAACTTATGAGCTCGCCTTTGTGCGTTATAATACTCGTCTGCACCTGCAAAGTTAACATAAGGTGTGTATTAAAATAATAAAGCATTATATAACAAATACTAGTTAAACCACGTAAGTTTTCCTACGACACAAACAGAGGCAATTCTAATTTTAGTTTAATTTTAGAATTATTATCTAGCCTATGATACTCACAAATACCGTAGCTTCCAATTAGTAAAATATGTAATTTCAAATCGTTTCAGTAGATATTCGGTTCAAAGATTCCCAAACAATCCACAATTATGTCGACATTACCTCTTTTTAATATTAGTATGGATATAGATTGAAAAAAAAAACAATAAAAACAATTATAGGCCAGAAGTATTACATAATACTACTAAATACTCTAAATTTATCACTCGAATTATTTTCAAAGCATATACTACAAGTAAGTCATACTTACATAAAGAAATACTTTCCTTAAGAATCTTTTATTCGGCTTTTTTCACAAAATCGTCTGAAAGATCAGCAAGCGACAGAGTTATACGTTCGTTCCTCGGAGACTTTATTCATTATATTCATAACGTAAAACAATAATTTTTCCATCCACTTTTACGACTGGCAAAATTCTTTATTGCTTGTTTAATAAAATTTTCACAACGCTTAATTTACTGACAGATAATACCAACATTTTGGTCATAAAGGTATAATCTTACCATGTATTTTATGATATTATTTTAGCAAATAGTGTCTACTTGAATATTTGAAATTGTAGTACCTAGTAGTTGATATCACTTGAGATTATTCGCAACAACCAGCTCAGCTGACATAAGCCAATTTAAAAATAATTGAAAATGATTTGCTCTCATTTTGCTCATCTGATAAACTATTTTTTCCTTATTAAATATCTTTAACTGCCTCAAACAGATTGAACATTATAAAAATAAACGTACCTATTCAAATGTTTTACTACCCTAAATGATGACTTTTAGATTGCGTAAATAGCATTAATCGGAAAAAATAACCATTGTGTTACGAAACTGGCTGTTAGCCAGTAACCATTAGTTGAATGGCCCTATTAGGGATATGACTTGTTCATGCGAAGATGTGGATCTATTACAACATTGCTACGCATCAGAACAGTACAATTACGACGCCTATTACATGTATTATGAAAATCTATTTACGTATTTATTGAACTCATAAAATTATATTGTTTTTCTTCAGTAAAATGGTTTTACTACTTACAGTCGGTTTTAAATCAGCCTACTAGTTCAAAGTCAACTGAAGGTTGAACTGATGTGTGATTTTAAACAGAAAGTGAATTTATGTGCAAAACGCTCTCATTTAAAGATTAAAAATAATATTCAGCCAAAATTTACAGTGTAATATACAATTAACCATTAGATCTCCCCACTAGGTCATAGGAAACGATTATTTCATAAGGAAATAAGCAACATAATTATGTAACTAGTTACGAATTAATACAACTGCCAATTCCAAAATCGTACACAAAACGTATTTCTCTAATCGCGAGTCAAATTTAGGGCTCCGCTACAAAACAGTTGGCTGACGGCTTCTCTATGGAATAATAAAACTCATAAACAATATTGTATTCAATAACACAAGTAGGTATTGAAAAAGAAAACCTTATCATGCCTTTGACGATATTATTATCGGTTATTTACATTTAATTTTCTCGGAGAGGTAAAAATAGATCGAGCTCGTGTTTATACCCGGTCGTAAATCATGTTGTGCCAGAGAAATACGTCAATTTTTAATTAAAATCCTCATCATTAGAAATTGATTGTTTCATCACGGTATTACAATAGTTAATTAATTGTTACTATAATTACAACGGAGTTATCTAGAATGTTGTAACTTGTAAGCAAGTTTCATACCATTTTTTGTTTTACTTACACATCGAGCTAGTTAGCCAAAAACAGACGTACCGTAACTTAATTTGGTATATTGTGACTTCGCAGTGGCCTAATGTACCAGAAGATCATGGATAATATCTAACTTTAGTTGCTTTTGCAATATAATAAAACAGTACCAGACTACAAACATATAAAGGATAAATAAACCAGTTCATTTTAGATACACATGTGTTTTATTGATAATTGCAAATCTACATTTGTTATAATCCATGTCTGTATGTATAGGTATGCGTGGTTGCCGACTGTAACACTCCTATATTAGGGTAATTGTCGCTCTGTAAACGCAACGCAGCTGAACCCAGAGACAAGTTAATACTTTAAATCACACTGGTCGTGTTCTGTGTTAATTGTTTATCGATGAAAACGAACAGAATGCTGTGAGATATCTTGTTCTTTACTCATTTCTTGATATAAATGATAGTTTTTGCAACTTTAACTTTAACTAAATGACCTCGTATCATTTTTAACTATTAAACTCTCGAACCCCATCTCAAAGATTCGTTCATACTTTTCGTAAACGTCTTACGATTACAGCTTATTATAATCAATTATTATTTTTATGATCTAATTAAGATTAAGCTCCTGTCGAAGTAATAGAACAATTACTAATTAATCTTCCCGAAAATGACGTGCATTAAAAGATAATTTTAAAAATGCTGAAGCCTTATTCCCCAAATAGGAGGATCAATTTCAAATCCCGAAGTTTCAAATACTTTCAAAAGCTTAGCCCTCGTAAAATACTGCGTCGTGGTCGTGAACTTGACAGTATAAGCGCAAAAAGCCAGTCGTACATTTCACTATCCAAGTACCTACAGCCAGTCTGTGGTGCCAATTTCCGCAGATTCAACGTAAGCCTTATAGAAATTTGAACTAAAGCAAAGTCGGTATTCTAATCACACTTTTACAATTGTGTTTTTGAAACATCCGAATAAATATCAATTATAATTTTTAACTATTTTAGTAGTCTTTTAAACATATTATTTTTTTTTTTATAACAATATCTGTATATTGATAACATGCCTTAATGAACAAATAAACTTCCATAACCGACACAGTCCTAAATTAACCCATTGCTGCTTATAGTAAGACTTGGACCTCTGATCATCTAAGATGCAGGCGTTGTCCACTACGCTTACTCGATTCGTCTCGGGAACATATTTTCGAAAGGATCGTATATGCAGGTCTCCAGCTTGTTTGCAGTTAAATTGTGATGAATTGAATATAAATCTTCAAAGTAAGTGAAAAACCTTATTTGTTTGAAACATAATTTTTGTTTCAAATTCTGTGTGTTAAGTATTACAATCTTACGGCATTAAAATGGTTCAAAATGACTATTCCCCATTACTAATTCCGAAGCCTAATTAATGAACAAAATTTAATTTAATATAGGTTATACAAAATGAAATTATAGCGTTTTATTTTTATTTTGAAACTCCCGGAGTCCCAATTAACCTTTATTTGACATCAATTAAGAGAGTACTCTTTATCGTGACATCCATCTCTAATTTCTCCAATTAATCGAATAAATCTAATAAGGAAGACGGTTATTCGCCAAAGAAAATCCACTAACTTAGGTATAAATTAAATTACTTGGGTAAGGATGAGACGGGTCGTTGGTCAAAAGATACGGATGTTGCCAGCTGATTGATGTATTGATGGCCAGTAATTAAAGTACGGCAATCCAAACTCTCAGTCTGATAATCACTAGCCGTTCTATTCTAACCAAAAAATACTATTGAGTAAGATATTGAGTATTGAGCTAGAGGCTGAGAGGCTGAGAACTGAGAGGCTGTATTAAGATGGAGTTCTATTTTCTCGTTCGTTTCTCTTGGCTCATTTTTGATGGTACTTAGGTTTAATTTATAACAAATGGTTACCAAAGAGGTACTTGCGATAAAAGTTTGTTAACTCGAAAGTTAATTTCCCAAATCATAACAAATAAAGACCTACTTTTTGTATACCTAATAGATATTATGTGTGTGCGTGAGGGTGAAACCGCCCTTAAACCTCCTGCCATACACAGAGCACAGATTTATTTATTATCATCAACAATGTAAATTATATTAATTAGCCGTGTGGTGCCGGCTTAGAATAGCACCACCCCACCTTGTCCCGTGGGTGTCGTAGAAGGCGACTAATTCAACCAAGGGACACTCCGGAGAGTGGGCAGCAGCGCTCTCTGTGTATAATAACATCATACTGCGATCGCCAACCCGCATGCCAAGCGTGGCGATTACGGCAATACCCCTCGAAATGAAAACGTCAAAAAAGAATTGGCCCCCAGTCCCCGGCGGCCCCACTGTGCTTGGTTATGGTAGCGACCAAGCCAACAGTGGGGCAGGGGGTGCTAAGAATCCCCGGGTGCGATCCGGCTACCAAAAACAACCGAAACTGCACCTGGCAACACTAAACACGCGTACACTGCGAACAGACGAGAGAATTGCGGAACTAGAGGAAGAGTTGAGCCGGCTGCGCTGGGACATAGTAGGATTATCTGAAGTCCGAAGAGAGGGGGAGGACTCGATAATTCTGCGGTCCGGCAACCTGCTCTACTTCCGGGAGGGCGAACAACTGTCCCAAGGTGGTGTCGGGTTTATCGTCCACAAGTCCCTCGTGAACAACATCGTGAAGATAGAGAGTGTGTCGGCTAGGGTAGCATGCCTTATACTCAGAATAACAAAGCGTTATTCGCTGAAGGTCATACAGGTCTACGCTCCGACCTCGGCACACTCCGACGATGAGGTGGAGGCTATGTATGAGGACATATCCAGAGCCATGCATAGCTGCAAATCTCACTTCACCGTTGTCATGGGGGACTTCAATGCCAAGCTGGGCAAACGTTCTGAGGGAGAGCTGCGAGTGGGGCAATTTGGAGTCGGGTGTCGAAATCACAGGGGAAACTTACTGGCGGGTTTTCTGGAGAAGGAGGCATTATACATGATGAACTCCTTCTTCAGAAAACGAGACCACAGGAAGTGGACCTGGATGAGCCCCGACGGTGCTACCAAAAACGAGATAGACTTCATCATGTCGACAAAAAGGCAAATATTCAGCGATGTCTCTGTGATCAATGCCATTAAGTTTGGAAGCGATCACCGAATGGTAAGGGGCACGCTGAATCTCAAGATCAAGCTTGAGAGATCCCGGCTGATGAAGTCTACGCTCCGACCAGCACAAGCCCACATCCAAAACCCCGATAGCTTTCAGCTCGAACTTCAGAACCGCCTTAATAGCCTGGCCGGCACAGTGGACGAGTACAATGACGGGTTTGTGGAAGCTGTCCAAGCGGTAGGGTCTAAGTTCTTCAAGGCCCACCGTACAAACAGAACCAAGAGACTGTCGGACTCTACCCTGAAGCTGATGGAACAACGCCGTGAAATGGCTCTGCAATCCTCAGATGATGCCACTAAACATCGGCACCTCAATAGACAAATCTCTAAATCTTTAAAACGAGACCTGCGCCGATTCAATACTAAGCGTATTGAAGAAGCCATTGAGCGAAACAAAGGCACCAAAGTATTCGCGAGAGATTTGTCTATTGGGCAGAGTCGGTTGGCAAAACTGAGGACCATTGATGGCAGAGTTGTTTCATCGGGTCCTGAGCTTCTGGATGAGATCGAGAGGTTCTATGGACAGTTGTACACATGTACTCGGCAACCCGTGACAAACCTGGCAAAAGACCCAAGAGCCAAACTTACCCGACACTATACCGAAGATATTCCGGACGTCAGCTTGTACGAGATTAGGATGGCCCTCAAACAGCTGAAAGACAACAAGGCGCCGGGTGATGACGGTATCACGGCTGAGCTTCTGAAAGCGGGAGGGAAACCTATCCTCAAGGCTCTTCAGAAGCTTTTCGATACCGTCATACTCGAAGGGAAAACGCCACGGGCATGGACCAGGGGTTTGGTCGCATTGTTCTTCAAGAAGGGTGATAATACCCTTCTGAAAAATTATCGACCCATTACGCTCCTGAGCCATGTCTATAAGCTGTTTTCGAGGGTCATCACGAATCGTCTCTCACGCAGGCTTGACGACTTCCAGCCTCCCGAACAAGCCGGTTTCCGAAAAGGCTATAGTACCGTAGACCACATACATACGCTGCGACAAGTTATACAGAAAACCGAGGAGTATAACTTGCCTCTTTGCTTGGCGTTTGTGGACTACGAGAAAGCCTTTGATTCTGTCGAAACATGGGCTGTATTGCAGTCTCTTCAGCGGGGCCAAGTCGACTACCGGTATATCGAAGTGTTGAAGTTCCTGTACGAAAACGCCACTATGTCAGTCCAACTCCAAGGCCAGACCTCGAAACCAATACCTCTAGAGCGCGGCGTGAGACAGGGTGATGTCATATCACCAAAACTGTTCTCCGCTGCACTGGAGGATGTCTTCAAGGTTCTGGATTGGAAAGGGCTAGGCATCAATATAAATGGCGAGTACATAACTCACCTTCGATTCGCCGACGATGTAGTGATCATGGCTGAAACCGCGGAGAAGCTCTCTGCAATGCTCAATGATCTCAGCAGAGTTTCCTTGGAAGTAGGTCTAAAAATGAACATGGACAAGACGAAACTTATGTCGAATGTCCATGTCGTACCTTCTCCAATAACTATCGGAGACTCTGTGCTTGAAGTTGTTGACGAGTACGTATACCTGGGACAAACTGTCCGGTTAGGTAAGTCCAACTTCGATGCAGAGATCAAGCGACGAATCCAACTCGGCTGGGCAGCGTTCGGGAAGCTACGGAAAGTTTTCTCGTCCACAATACCGCAGTGTCTCAAGACAAAAGTCTTCGACCAGTGTGTGTTGCCAGTGATGACCTATGGATCAGAGACTTGGCCGCTCACGATGGGTCTTATTAGACGACTCAGAGTCACTCAAAGAGCAATGGAGAGGGCTATGCTGGGTGTTTCTCTGCGTGATCAAATCAGAAATGAGGAGATCCGCAGAAGGACTAAAGTAACCGACATAGCCCGAAGAATTGCATCTTTGAAGTGGCAATGGGCAGGACACATTGTGCGAAGAACGGATGGCCGGTGGGGCCGAAAAGTTCTGGAGTGGCGGCCACGAACCGGTAGGCGCAATGTTGGTAGACCCCCCACAAGATGGACCGACGATCTGGTCAAGATTGCGGGAGGTCACTGGATGCAGACGGCGCAGGACCGGTCGATGTGGCGAAGTTTGGGGGAGGCCTATGTCCAGCAGTGGACGTCTATAGGCTGATGATGATGATGATGATGATGATGTAAATTATTGCACTTGTGACGCATTAAAACAATATTTCAATGTAAATAGCTATCAAATATAAAATTTAAAGTAGGCTCAAAATTTACAAAATATGTACCTACCTAAAAAATGCCTAATAAGTATCTTAATGTAATACTAAACCTATATCGATATAAACAACGTAACAACATAGATATCGGAATATATCAAGAGCCATTGTAACATTAATAAAACAAATATCTAATCGGTAATCTCAGATAATTTTTATCTTAATCCTATTTTAACAATGTTCAAGCGCTATGATACAGGAAGATGATTATAAAGATTGCGCAAAATATTAACGACGCGTCTTATACTCACAATACTCTCGATACCATTCTAAAGGCTGTCCCTCAGACCCTCCATTAGCAATACGTCAACCGAAAACTTGTCTTTTGTAAAGAAAATACCCACAGAATATTCAAGTAAATTTTGATCATTATAAATCAAATTATTCCAAAGAGGTTTGTTTCTCGAGGCCACGAAAACATTTCCTGAATCTAAACGCCAATAAATTATTATGAATGAAAGAGAAAATCGATAAATTACTTTAGTCTATCTTTTCTACCTTTAACCCTTTCCCTTTAACCCTCGTATCGGGTTTTCACGCAATTAATGAACCATGCCCAAAAACATTTTACCAAAACTTTTCGCTAAATTATACCTTTCTGTTTAAGGCTGTTTACTTTAAGAACGAACTGTGACAATCCTACATAATATATAAGCCAAGAGATTCAAGACAATTTCCTTCTACTTTAATGTCATTATAAATAAGTGAAACCGCGTTGGATTTAACTTTTGCGTATTTCCAACATTAATGTAAAAAGTTCGAATCAAAGTAAGAACTAGAAGATTAATACAGAAATTTAGTAGAAGTATTTGAATTATTAATTAAAAGTTACTTTTCTAATAAACGTAATTGAACAATTTTATATTGTACTTTCTAACACAGTATATCGATATTATGTAAGAGAGATATGTAAAATATACGTATATATGTATTTAGTACCCAATGGCAATACGAAGCGTGTGTGTTACAGAAAGAGTAAAAGAGATGAACCTCAAAGAGCAAAAACTATCCCGCACTCCTCTGATCGATCGTTCAGAGTTCGTGGTATTTCCTTAATATGTGTATCACACCTAATCCACAAGCGCCTCCATTAGATCTCTTAATTAATAAAGTTATGCTATGAAAGAGCACTTTGAACTTCCTCAGAAAGTTTTACAACGCAAGAAAGTTAATTTAACTTACTTAAAGGCTTGAATTGCATTATTATTTTTGTTAATTTTGTGAAATAATTTTTGATATAATATTAAAAGATGTCAGTGGTGAGACAATATCAAGATACCAAAATTGAAGATATGTTGATATTCAAAAACATATTTAATACAATACGAGTAGAATTATTTGGCATTTAAATGAATGTTGTTAAAATATGACAAGGACACAGACCAAAATATCTGCATATGTAAATTTATAATACAATGTTATGAAGATAGCAAGGTAAGAGTATATTATGTACAAAGTCCTGTGTTAAGTCACACTAAGCTAAAATTGAATTCAGTTCTCATTGAAATAAAAGCAGTTACGAAAACATTTTACATTAACGTGTAAGCTAAGATGTTACGCATTTATAAGTCGTCTTATTTGACGACGACTATATAATATTTTTCTGTATTTCGAGCGATCGTATTACCATCAATATCGAAATCCCCAAGCAGAACTAACAACGTATTCTATCGACGTGTCACGAAATCCACAAATATACCAACATAAGTATCCCCATTGTCGACGCTCTGACACGCAACGTAACTTTCTAACACTGATAAATACCCTTTCCTAAAAAATGTTACAAAATCTTATATATAAAAATGAATCGCAAAATGTGTTAGTAAGCGCATAACTCAACAACGCCTGGACCAATTTGGCCAAATCTTTTTTAAAATTTTCGAATAAAAAATGGAATAGTTGCCGGGAAGAATTGAAAAAAACGGGTCATAGGGTTCACGCAAACGACGTCTAGGGCAGCAGCTAGTGTCAAATAAATGATTAAAAAAAACGGTTAAATATCTTTTTCGATTAAGTTAAACATAAATTTCACATTGGATAATAATATTATATTTGTAGTTAAAATGATCAACAACTTTTTAAAATACACTTCGATATTGAACTGACCTAAGTCTTTGTTTTACTAACAAAAACGCCGTTAAAATAAACCGCAAACTAATTTAAATTTTACACCATTAAAGCAGAAAAACTGCGCGTAATATTTTTCTCTTTACAACATAGTGTACCTTGCATATTTTTTTTCTGAACGAGGTAGAAAGTTGCCAACGGTCTAGTAAATTATAATGTTAATTAACTAGGTATCATACCGTTGAATGTACTACTGTATTGTATTGTATTTTTAATGTTAAAATTAGCGTTTGAAACTCCGAAACTATCCGAACTCCAAACTCCTTTCAAGCAAGCGTTAAAAGCTATTCTGATATTTATAACATCCAGCGCATTGTACCTACGTTAAATTATACGCTTAAAATTAAACAAAAATAAACATAACCCAATTGTAATTTCTGTAAGTATCAAAACTGTAGCAATCTCGATATTACAGATGAAGTCTAAACCGAAGTACAATAACAGCACCATCCTGCCTATGTCTGTCAATAATAGCACTTAAGTCTTCGACAGCATTATGTTTATCAGGCGTTCTAATTCTCCAAATCAAGGCTAACAGCGACATAATCAAAATAGTATAGGTATACCTATGTATCACATTTAACGATTCGTGATCTTTCAATAAACACCTCCCGGAATTGGGTGCGACTCGCTTAATTGTGTTACATGACGTTATCAATATACTTTTAGCGTAATTCGTTCACAATATAATAATATTTATTATAGTCTGACTTTTCTAAGAAAATTAGCTTTTGGAAAAATTGGGAAAAGTGTTTCGATCAGTTTTACAAGCGAAGCATTAGCTAGTAAGTTTAGGATTTTCAGTTAATCGCTTCCGCTTAAAATTCATTAACCATAAAATACTAACTTTTTAAAAAGTAGGTAGTTAGTACCTAAGTAGTTTGTGATACTGAAATAATTAATGGATAATTTGGAATTAATTGTATGTATTCACTTGATCGATAGATAAAATGCCAAACATGCAATCATGATAATGAAAAAACTTTTTAAAGAGCAACGGAAACATATTGAACATCTTTTCTGGCTTTAGTATACCTATAGCAATCCTTAAATTCTGTCCTTATTAAAAACCAATTTAAAAAACTTTTACGATCTCGCTACTTTACAAACTAACTAATAATAAAAAAACGAGTTTTCTGCAAAATTGGTCATTGGAAAACAAATGCAAACAAACCTCATTTCATTTCGAAATTCATATAGAGTAAAATCAAACAATATACATTTAATTTACACAAACATTGTAGATACAAACCAATTTGTATCAAACACAATAAACACAAATTAATATCAAAGTTAACGTTTCAATTAGCACGTGAAAATGAACAAACCTAAATCAATGTATGAAATTTCAAACACACAGCCACAAAATACCTACATGAGACCGATTCCAATTTCAGACAAATTAATTGGTCTCGTTAAAAATAGCATCGCTCATTAAATTAGTTTACAACTGCATAAATACAGCTATTAATTTATTAAAACGAATATATCTTAAAATATTAAAAATGGACTAATTATGATAGTAGGTACTAGGCATAATTTGTGACAATCGGATCCGACCAAATTACTAGGCAAGTAAGTACTGACTGGGCAACAATTAACTTGTAATTAATGGACAGATGAGTTCACATAGAGAAACAATTCAGCAATTTCGTAAAATACGATGATTTTAGGAAATACCCTAAAATAAAAACAACTTTTTTTTACGTTTATGTCTACTACTGTTTTTTGTTTCAACAACCAGTGGGATATCGCGGCAAGTTTAATAAACAAAAAGTAACACTTTTTATAGAAAACTATAGTTACAGTGTGTTATTCCACCCCATAATTTTCAGAACGTAATTTAAACCTTATTGTTATAATAACCATTGTGCGTGCATGTCCCGGTAGAACATATTTGCTGACTAACCCTACAAATTCGTCAGGCCACCTTGACGGCGTACACATTTTCACAATCTTACAGCTTCTTGTTCCTGCGTATACCTACATATCTATACTAATATTATATAAAACTTTAACTTTAAAATTATGACTTGATAATTGTGTTGCAAATTACAATTAAATTTATTCAAACAATGTTACTATTGTAAGCTACGTAGGTTATCTAACCTTTGCCTTTTTTCTTTTATCATTTTTATCTCTTTATCGCAAAATATGAGATTAAAAAACGTCTAATTTACCCTCCAAACAAAAACATAATGGTATAGAAATATCGTAGCGAATTTCTGGCTGAAAAATAAAAACATTTTCTAGAAACCAAAGTAGGTACCATCTATTCTATTAAGTTTGTTTTCTATCAAACCAGAAATAACTGTAATAAACCTGCAAAAAATAAAAGTATTATTCTATTTTCTAAAAAAAACATGATAGATTTGTACGTAACCTTATTTTCCTGTTTGCTTGTTTGTTATCAATTGATTTAGCGCTCACTATTTTTCTTTGTGAAGGGAAACAATGTAACCCATTCAAGATTCTATTAATAAATTAACATTTGATTTTTGGATGTTGTCTATTTCACCTGTACCGCGTTCAATTGAAAATTAAATCATGATTTTATAGAAATTGTTTTGTACATTATTAAAGATGGTCTGTTGTTCAAAATTATTCTTTATTTATTGATATTAAGGTTATATTTGTTACTTTCTGGAGCTCTTTAAAGAAAGCTTGTTTTTATGTATGTAATAAAAGTTAGTACGAACCCTTTAGACTCTCATATTTTTATTATAGAACTAAAGACGAATTTATATAAAAAGGTACAATAGAATATACTCCCGAGTTTTATTTTATGAAAGTTTTAAAGTACTTTTACATTACTTCGAAATGTTCCACTTGAAGAATTTTTACGTAATGAATATCAAAACACATTTCCTTATTCTCTCCTTATGAAATTATAGGTTGACGTAAATCACCACCGCCGCTTGAGGTTCTTCATAATTTATTTAATTTCCCTGAGCAGAGGGGAACTTGACTTCACATTGTTTACATAAAATCTTTGATAAGTAATATTTTACGATGAAATTAAATTTGAATGTCATGAAAATTTAAGTCTTATTTGAAAATCAAACGTTGTAATATTATAAAAAAAAGGATACTGGTAACAAAAAACTGAGCCATACAAATGGGTATTTAACCAAGTTTCTCCTGTATACGATTGGATAAATTTCAATTTTAACGAACGCTCATACAATACCGTGATGTTTATTCAGCCTGTTTCCCAATCAAAACAATGTTAAGTCTTATAGGTCTGTACTCTATACTGATAAATGAATATTCGGACACTTACATTATCGATACCAGCTGACAAGGTTGATTTAATTTTTGAATACTTTCTATCCAATATCCAGTCAACTATGAATATTCGGTGGAACTTATGAAAACGTATGTACATATTCGTAGTCTGAATTGACGACCGAAGGATTATTGGGGTTATAACTCGACAAAAACCAGGTCACTGTTTGCAAACTAAGAATAAAACTTGATTTGAAGTTTGTCTGAATTACTATTACGACTTTTATTTAATTCAGTAGGCGTATGAACTGAGTAGAAGTTATATAACAATTAATTTAAAAAGTTGATACTAATCGTTCTATTGTGTTAGTTCAAGGATTCATCCATATTACGTAATATAACCGAGTTCCTTAGAGAACTGAGAACGCTGAAGTAAGCTAGTGCTAACTTCTTACAGCTAATATAATCTGTTATAAAATCAATACCTATTATTAAATATTAAAGACTAACCTTTTGAAGATAAGGTTTTTATCACTTAGTGACCATGCACTCCTATTGGTAACGTAATTAATCTAAAACGAAGAACAAAATATAACAATAACTAATAAACTAACAAAAACGAGAAGCATAGAACACACGGTTACTATTAAATGCCAATACTGAAACTGACTATTAATTTGTTAAAGAGCTAATTTGTAGTAACAAAACAATCCTTTGACCATCGACAAAAATTTAAATTTAAAAAGCCTCTTTCCATCGATCCTCCACCACAGATAGTTTCTATAACAATTATTGATTTTTGATTCTCCAAAATATAAATAATAAATATTTAACTTTAAGTATAGGAATAACATTTCTTTCCATTATGCTAACATAACAAGTCTCTTCAAGTAACAACGAATTCTATATCATAATACAAACACTCTTATAAACCCCTTTTATGTTTTCCATAAATATGATTATTTTTTTAACATTTAACTTCTCTTTTCTACGAACCAAATATTAGCATAATGCTATGAAATTGATCATTTATTCTAAATAACATTTTCCTCAACGACGTCAGTAAATGCCTTTTAAGTAGGCCTTTGTTTTACAGAGAACAACCAATCTCAACAATCAAGATTATAAGTTTATAAGCCTCGTGAATCCTCCCTTTCATAGCTATAATGTAGGTAGTTAATGGGTATTAGCTCAATTAATTTGTGCATTATATTCTAGGTTAAAGAAACACATTTGGTACGTATAAAACTTCTTTTTACAATGTCAGTATTAATAACAGACTACATTACCTACATATTCACCGCATTTGCTACCGTGCATTTTTTTCGTAAATAACTTATTTTTACAACGATTATACGACAATCTGGTTTCTTTGATCCCTAACTTTGTTATCTCTATAAAGTAGGAAATTTACGAATCATTATTCTGTAGAAAAATAATGATAGAAAAATAATAATCATTATTTTGTAGAAAAATAATTATTTTCAGACCAGACTCAGACCATGATTCAGTTAATCCAATTTTTGTGAATATTCTCCTCACCAGAACAACTATCATAATGGCACAAACCACAAATGTTCAGAGTAATTTGTAAGAGACTTGCTCATAAACTAGACTAGACTAGATCATAAAGAGCTGCTCTAATTAATGTAATTTTCAGCAACATTACAATGTTAGTAACGTCACGTAGGTACACAAAATACAAAATGCTGTCAAAATTTTGGTACCTAGGTCATAGTGTGTGACGAAGGCAATAAACTTACACACCTTAAATGCTTCTTTGAGTAAAGTTTTTAAATTTCTAAAGATAAGATTGAAATATACCAAGAATTATTCAAAAAAAAAAAAAAAAATTCAAAGCAATAATGAGCAATTTGACTAACGCCATTAATATGTAGCTCGACTAAGAAATTTTTGAAATCGAATATCGAATGATAAGTTGTGAAAAGATTGATTTGACGTGGAAATTCGAGTCGTAATCGGGCTGTGGGTCGGAAAATTAATAATCATGACTTGTTAACATTTTCTTTCTGAGATGGCAGAGATTAAATAAAGTAGGTGATCACTGAAACTGAAAATTACATGAACATTCTTCAGACGGTGCTGGTTTCAGTAATTCACAAAAATATTTATAATTTTATTTAGCATTAAACATCTCATACCATTATACTGTAGACTGTAGTACATTTAATTATTTCAACAAACAACTTCTTCACTTTGCTCAAGTGTAATTTTTCGCTACTTGAATATTTATGTCTGAATATTTCGAAAGAAATTTTCAATATTTTTGAAATAATTCATCAAAAAGAAAATAGATTTTGTTTCCTGTAATAATTTAATCTAAACTAACTGCTTATTGCTCGATGAAAAATATTGTAAACAAAAAGAGGTTATAATTGAACAAGTCTACCCTATGCATCAGACATATTTTAAACTTCATTTACGCACAAAGCAAAAATAGCGATAGGAAAACATTGAATGTTTCAAACATAAATTTGCATCGGTCCAGATCCTACCAGATGTTACATATTTATCGTGCACGCCAACGTACATGCAATGTTTCCTAAAAAAATAAGAATATTCACTTGCATCTTCGTTATCTTTAACAATTACTTAACCAATACATTTTTGTACAATTGGGTCATAATTTTTTAACATATACGTTCATAACATACCTACTAGATGACTCGCGCAACTTCGTCTGCGGCACAAAGATTCGATATTTTTATACGGATCCCTATTTTTTTGAAAATAGGTAAATAATAGCCTATGGTAATCGTGGATAATGTAGCTTTCGTACTGTACTGTACCAACCCATTACTGCCCACTGTTGGGCTCAGGTCTCCTCAGAAGAGGGATTAGGCATAGTCCACCACGCTTGTCCAGTGCGGATTGGGGACTTCACATATCTTCAAAGGATTTTTTTAGAACCCTTTTCCGACATGCAGGTTTCCTCACGATGTTTCACTGTTTTTAGACAGTGGTGTTGTGAAAAATTGCACATAAATCTTTTTCACATTTAGATTTAGAGGTACAAGCCGGCCGGATTTGAACCCGCAACCTCCCGTACGGAAGGACGCGCTTCGACCACTCGGCCACCACGACTATCACGTACTATCTACTATCCACGACTATCACTTCGTACGGAAAGAATTATTAAAATCGGTCCAGTACTTTTAAGTTTATTCGTTACATACAAAACTACAAATCTTTCCTCTTTACAATATTAGTGTAGATTAGATAGGTACTTTGCAATAACTTTGCTACACCCAACTGCACAAACTTTTAGTGGTGTGTATTTTTTGTAACATTTTTATTTTTATTAATTTTGATGAAATATACTATTATCTTTTTATCGCTGACTATGCAAAAGATTACAAATTCTATACCTTATAGAAAACCCCGTTTCTATTATCTGTATAAAATACTAAATATGCTCTTACGTCATTCTTGGTGGTGGTTCTTGTCACTCATAGACTTCTAGAATACAAGCAAATAAGCTCACTACACAGTCATATAAACTACTATTACCACCATTTCGTTTTATTATACTTTGAGGTTATCAGATATCAAATTATCTAGAAAAATGTGGGATCCTTCACCTGAGTTGTGATATGTTAAATTATCGCATCATGATAGAATCACAACTGTACTAACTACAATTAAAGGACTTCAAAAACAGAATGCCTTCGAAATGAGATTGACGTCCCAAGAGGAATGTAAATTTTAGTAAACTTTAAATAAAGTTTAAGGCAATTAACAAATAAAGGCAATATTTATTTAAAAACGATATCTGTGAATACAATGTTATCATAATGAACACAGAACTGTTTCGGGATTTACTTATACCTACAGCTCTAGATAAATAATAGGTGCCTACTACTAATAGGTAGGTAGATATTAAAAAAATGTTTACAGCCTTATTTGTTGATAACACTCAAGTTTCTTTTAAAACTGTTGTCTTAGTATTCATTATACTTCATAAAATGTTTATTTAGTCGAAATAAAACATAAATTTAATATTTAAATTATTAAGAATTTCGTTGGTGTGATCAACCAATAAAATTCCAATTTTTTTTAAATAGAACTTCTCGAAAACACATCAAGTTAAAATAACAAAAGTACGTACCTTTACTATCGAGTAATTAAAACGCACTACAATAAAACTCGTTTTATCACTGTCATCACGGTTCTACTACAAACTTATCGGAGAAAACTTTTCGTGCCCCCCGTTGTTTACAGTAACTCTGTTGGAATGCTAACGAGAAGAACGAGATCAGTGTAACAGTATGAGAACAATAACTCATCATAATTCATAATCAAAGTATCGTGTCCAGAATTATTTCGCGCAAAGTACTGAAAGGTTTGAGTCAGTACCGACCGCGTGCTACACGACGGCCGTCCCCATCGAGACTAATGGAAAATGTTCCGCTGAAGCTTAGACGCTTCAGGCAGAACTGAATCCTGCTATCGGTACCTAATACAACTAAACTATAAACCAATAGCGAATAATCGCGTAGGAGGAAGTAGCCTCCCCTGAGTATTTCTTATCATCCATACCTACCCGTATACCTAGACATAATATTATATTAAACATCAAGTTTATTGAATCTGATTGTACCAATTATCATACGGGGAGTATGCGGGCAGTATGTTAAGTTTTTAGGAGTGAAAAATATGTCTGTATTGCTAATTGTTTATTAATGTGAACTCGATGCATAATTATAATAATATAAAAGTAGACTTTGCTTTTGGCTTACATTAAAGTCCACAACTGACCTGATTAACACACTATTATTTTTTATACATGTTATACTGACGTTTAATTAACAAAACTAAAATTATGATTTTATTCAAAACTATGTAGATAATCTTCAAACGTAATTTTTAATCCCTAAGCTTAATCTACTCCTGAGTGATCAAACCTTGTAAAAAAAATTGTAACAAGTAAATTTAATCAAAAGAACTTTGAAAAAGAAATTAAAAATTTAATACTAAATTAAATAAATGATCAGTTAATTTCTAACAGAATGCTCTTTTAAAGTACCTTTTAACCGGCAATACTTAATATTTTAAAATACATTTGAGACTATTGTACTTACATAATTTGTTTTGAGTGAAATAATTACTTTGGTTACCGCTGAAATCTATATGCGTAGATAGAGCCGTAGCATTAGGCAGCCTGATGATTACTTTTTGTGTTGAGAAAATAATATAATATACAGGGTGATTTCCTAGTGAGGGTACATATTGAAGGTCATGGTAGCTGATGGTTATATACGACCAGTAAAAATATTATTACCAAAGAATATGGCTTACTGCCTTAGTAATCGCAACTTAAAAATATCTAAAATTCTTGCAAAATGATGGTTTTTCGACAGCTGATGGGTGTGGCGTAGGTGTGGGGTGCGCGAGATCACTAGAGGTCGTTAGTCAACACTCTTTAAGCCGAAATTGTTTATGTTTGAGGTAGTTTTGTCGAATTTAGATTTAAAAAAAAAAAAAAAAAATTTTTTTACCTATTTTTTGTAATATTCCGTGTATGAACAGAGTACTCATCACCCTCCTGCAATATGTACCCTCTCTAACAAATCACCCTGTTTAGTACTTTTATAATAATAGACTGTTTTCACGTTAGATAGGGACGTTAAAAATGTTTTATAAAATGAAATATCCGCTAAATATTTTTTCTTTTCAATGTTAATTTCAGGCTTCTCTTTAATGTTGTTTGCGTCAGTCACCCTTTGGGACGGTGCCTTGGGTAGAACGAGTGTTATAGTAAATAAATAAAGCCAGGTAAAAACAACATGTTTCATTAGCTGTTTTATTTTCACCAATTACTTATTTACAAGAATTACTAATATTTAAGGTAGGTATTTGGTGAAAAGGTTCAAACTACGTTGTACCCAGATCTGGTAATTTGTTATGCTTAAAGACCATTATATCTAATGATATGCAGCTATGGATTAATATTATTGTGTTGTTTTAGTAGACTGTGGAAGAAATCTTAACTTTAACATATGCATTACAAATCCAATTCTGTGCCTGTCTGGGGACGCAACGAGCTAAAACTTACGTAATAAAATGAAAAGTCAGTTCTCAATATCTATTGCACCCGCTTCTCACAACGTTTGAAGAAAAATAAGTAAATAATGTGAATATATAACCACTACTTTTTGCTGTTACAATACCAACTAGGTATAATATAACCATTGCTAGTCTACCTCTTCATGAACAGTAGATAATTAAGCAACTGAACTCAGCAGTAAAGAGTGTATCGAATTGTAAATACAGGACATCTAGTAAAATCATCATAGAAAACTTAACGCCAAATATAGCACCCCAATAATTTCCTCAAGTCACGTCGTCTTCGCCGTCATAGTTAGTGTGATACACAAAATTTCATAGAGAATAAGTGGCTTAATTGGCCCCAAACTGTCAAGAGGATTTATGGGACCATTGTTAGTGCTTGAAGAAAATGAATAAATTTACTAAACACTAGAGCACATATAGTTACGTTATACATCGATCGTTTATAGTAGCTAATCGTAAGTATTCCATATTATTATAATCGATAGGTTTTTGGAAAATTATAAAATAAAACAAATAATCATTTTTCAAAATAATAAAAAAAAAAAAGTAAAAATATTCAAACTTACTCTTCTGTTGATTTGAATTCGATTGCTAAAGAAAATTAGCTAGGCGTAAGCTTGTCTCTGCGGTTATTGCCATTCCGATCCGTACCTTACGCACATCATAAGTCACCTCGTTAATCTTAAAATCTTGTATGTCAATAATATTATGATAACCAGATTTCAGAAATATCGATCAACAAAACACATAACTTCCGCGAAAACTTTTTAAATCAATAAAATATTAAATGGTCTTCAACCTCCAACGAAATTATGAAGAACAATAAAACGTACAATCCGAACAAAGGTAGGTATTATTATTCTTCCAACATCTTTAAAAAACATAAATTACTCGATATTGTTTCTAGTCTAATCTTATAGAACAAAAGCGTGATATTTTGGCATGACGCAGCAGGTTCTCGTAGGATCTAGCCGGAGGTCCGCTAATCCTTGTAAAGTAATATAGAAGTACAATGACGCTGGTGATTCGGTGAGTATTTAGGCCCTTACAACTCGGCTTAAACTTGCCCCAACTTCGGATCCATCGTTTTATCTCCCATTATTACTTTACTAAAAGCTCCCCGATCTCTCGAGTGGGCATTCCAACTATTACCGAACAAACTATTCATCAGAGATAGTTTAATTCGAACTGAAATTTAACTTAAGGAATCGTTGAATTTTTAATAGGAACGTTCAATCTCAAGATTTCTATAATAGTTTTCATTCATAATTAAATTGACTTATGGATAATTATATTTTGCACACTATTTTATCATTATACATATACGTAACAGTGTATGTTGTTAATTGTTTGTTATCATTAGTATACCTCTTACTACCTACTTCATAATTTTATTTATACCTTTTGAAATCATTTTCTACAGTTTGGTATTTTATCACGTTGACTCACAAACTTCTTTATTCAGAATTTTATAAAGCTTTTAAGCTTCCCACATACCTGAAAAAATATCTGTGTGTACATGTCTAAAGTTTCCCAACGATAGGTACGATACGTAAGCTGAGTAGTCCTTAACCGTCTGGAGTAGCTAATTTGATGAAAATAAGAAGAAAAGTAACAATAATAGGAAATAAAATTCATTTTCAGGTAGAGTGTGGATCATTCTATGATACCGCGTCGAGTAGTGTCGAGTGGGAGCTGTAAACGTGAGTTATATGTCTCAATATCCGTTCAATCGCGACCGCAACTCCGGCACGCACCAGCACCACTTCACGTCCGCTGCTACGTAAATTGATATTGGGTACTTAGGTACACTCCGCAGGGACACTTTTTAAATTAAGTTTGCTTTGACGTTAAAACACGATCAGCATTCTTAAAACTTTTAGTAATATAGTAGTACCTATTTTTAACCGTCAACTGCTGATTAAGTTTTATTACCTACCAATTGTAGATTGAATTGTATTTTTGTTAATTTTATTGACGCTTTTGCTACATTTTATTCGTCTGCAAACTTAACTTATTATTATAAATCAAGCAGCTGGCCTAGTTTAGATATTGTTTCCTTTTTGAAGCACTTTCAACTCGTCATTGTTAACCCAGCCCTGATATCAAATAATATATATTACTTATATAATAGGTAAGTAATAACGATAGCAATGATAGCATTATATTGAAATTAAATAAACAATAACTAAATATTAGAAGTTTCACTAGGTAAAATAAAATAATTTCGGAAGACGGATATAATTTAACACGGATATTAACATCAATTTCTAGAACCTCCAGAATTCAAGTAAATTCGCAAATTTCTTTATTTCTGCCTTAAATGTTTTATTAATTAGTAGTGGAATTTTTGTTTATATATTATGTATCGAATGTATTAAGGAAATGTCTAAGAAATTACACTGTTTCATTAATAATTAATGAACTTCGACCCAGATTGTGATTGACAGTCGATACAGGCTGAAATTCAGCTGTAAATTAGAGAACTGGGACCTCAATAATATTGGAACATGTGTATTAATTTAGAACTTAATTTATTCCACTTTAGTCAGCACTAAGAAACTTACGATGAAAACTAGCAATAACACTAAGTTCAGTGTTACCTGAACTAACTTCGTACTTTACCCTTCCTAACTTCTAAAATTTACTCAGTTAATATATGAAAGTTAATCGAGATGAGAAGAATAATCTGTCTTGCGGTTCAAGTTTGAATCTTCATTACTATAAATTATACCGTAGGACGTAGGTAATTAGTTTGAGTATTAACTAAGAAATAGTCTAGCTAGGCGTTTGTTTACACGTAAAGAAATTTAGATCTGAACACTTAGACACATCTAAATTTCACTATTACCTATGATAAAAATATTTCAAAGTAACCTGAACTTCACACTTGTATCAAATAGAATAAATAATATGTTTTTTTTCCTTGTTGTTCTAACTTTCTATGTTTCTAACGTTCTTATTTATTATTATATCATTCCTCTACTGAGGAAACCTAAGTTGGCAATGGGCAGTAAAAGTATTATATTACAAGACAGAAGTGGGGAAATTAATAAAAAAATACACTACATTGGCAATTACCTACTGAAAATCTTGAAACGTTCGGACGATTGTAATTCGTACAGTACTTATGCTCAAAATAGGTTACTCTTCGAATAATAGTAATTTATTCCAAAAATACAATTTGCTTAACTTTATAATGATTAACAAACCTTTTTAATTCACATTCTGTGAGATTTTTGAAGGAAAATTTAAATCAAGAACATTTTTATTGTGGTTGTCCTGTGGGAAATCAAGAAAGATGCACACTTTATCTAAAGAGATCAGCAACAGAAACGATCGAGTTTTACAATGTTATTTACTTACTTAAATTTTCAGAAAACAGATTCGGTTTCTGTTTAAAGATTCTCATTTCCGTGCCTTCAGGCCAAATTCCGAACCTTCAGGTGTGTAAATTAATTACAACCGAATTGCAAAAAAAACTCTTTTATCCCACAAATCTCGATTTATTTTAATAGAATGCCTGTATGTCAAGGTGAAGCTACAATTTTCCATCGAACCCTAATTTCGTCATCCCGTTCTTTGTAATGGACTTCCTTTTGTTGTGTTCGATCGAAATGCCAATAGAATTGGTGCCAATTCACAACTTCGAATGCGAAAAATAGAATCTCGTTATAAGGGAATACTTTCGAATATTAGGTCAGTATGATTTTTTGAAGCAGAAGTTTCAGAGTAGCTTGAAAAAACTGTTATGACTCCGTCTCGAGCTTAACGTTTCGAATATTTGTAATTTATAAATGTTGAAAGATGAATCTGTACGCTGCATTATTATTATTATAATACGTGTGTTATGTGACAATATATAATTAGCCTTGAGTAGTTTATTGATGTTACACTCTAGTTTACATTTTATTTCATAGCTTTACGCACATAAACCGACTTACAAATTACTCTACAAATTAGAAAAAGTTTTAAAAAGACCCAGATCACTAGTCGATTCGTGGCATAGGTACTTTTACACTCCAAAAAATAACACTCCTAACATTTAGCTTGGACCTTGAAGTTAGAATCTTTTTCATTGTTAATCCTGTGATGGATAGTTTTTTGTTCCAGGAGACAGATAATGTTTCCCGAATGTGATCTGCGTTTTTTTCTCTGTGTCCTAAATTCACCTAACAAAGTCGATAATTTACTAGAAAAATATAAAACACGAAAACGTTGGAAATAATTTAGTATAAAAATTCTTCCTTAGATAAATTAACACTTAAAATAGGTACTAATTGTACCTACTCAAAACTCAACCTACATTTTGTGAACGTACTATTGTAAAATAGAATGTAGCCAGTAAATTACAAATGTACATAAAGTTTCACATTTACCATTATTTGCCAAACAATTGAGAATTCGACAAAATCCAGTTGTAGGCGTGTTCAAGAACTTTATTTTACGTGAAGTCGTTTGTATAACACTAAAATGAACTGAAAACTAGGTACCTATATTAAATAATTTAATTTAGCAAAACGTAGCCATTGACAGCTATGTCATTTAGGTACCTTATCTACAGAGTTGGTGATGTAAATTAACTGTTAAAAAATTATATTGTTATTTGCTTTTACGAACCATGAACTTTATTTACTCTTTCAAAAACGTCAGATAAAAGTCTAATTAGTAATGGGTAGGTAAAAACAATTAAGGTTTAATTTCATATACGCGATAAAAGAGATAGGTAAAAGTAGTAGTCCAAACCATATTAATTATTATATATTTAACAAATAAGAGATTCGAGACATGTAAGTGAAAAGAAATCCTTTCATAAAGCAAGGGTAGTATTTTATAATTAGACTAACGAAAATCCCAAGTTTCAATTACTTTCAAACGCGTTAACACACGTTCTGGCAGCATGATAAATTATAGCGACCGTTGAAGTGACTAAGCAACTCACCCACGGCTCAAGTTTGAACAGAAATTAATTTACCTTTAACTTCTAAAAATCAACGGGGTCACGGTAGTAAGTTCTTCATTCTTGTATGGAATTCGATACTGCACTCGCCGAGTCCGTCCATTTGTCCTAGTCTGTTCTCTTGCACCCTCGAGGAAAACTACTATCTACTTTAAAATGGAAATATCAAATTTCGCGGAAGTGAATAATTCCTGTATTGTTGACAATGAACACAACTGTGTTCAAAGGTTTTTGAAAATTATTCTTTTACATTCGGGAGTCAAACTTAGCAAAATTCGAAAAAATCACACCCTGTAGGTGCTTTTATTATTTTCATCAAAAAAGTAAATTATAAGGATCGAATCTCTACACGAGACATGCTAGATTAAATGAAAGTAAAAGCACGAAATTCAAATTTAAGTCATTGAATTGTTTCAAACGAATTACCTATTTCACCAAGTAGTAGACATCTATTAAAAAAATATTGTTCAAATGGGCCTCAGACAGAAGTTCTGTTGTAACATACGCAAAAATACAGTCGAATTGAAGATCACCTCCCTTGGAAATTTTGGAAGTAGCTCAAAAGTTTGGTTCGGTATTTTTTTTTTACATTTTTCTACATACTAAAACACATTTCTAAAGTTTATAGTATTATTTATATTCATTGACTCTCCCTGGATGATTTATGCAAATTTAGCAAATTCGATTCCTATAAATAAACTAAAATGGAAAAAAAGTAAAATACTGTCACTAGCAAAGGGCTCTTGCAGCCAGTAGCCACAAGTAAATTTTACGCAAAAAAAAAAAGCAGGGATACCTTGGTATATATTTTTTCGCAATAGCCAGGTATTTTAGTTTAGTAATTTTTTCGTGACCTACATTGGCATGGCTGATTTAAGTAATTTAATAATGTTTATCAATATGTAAGCGCTATATATATTTATATTTTTTATTACATAAATATACAACAGTTCCTTTGCTCCCAGGGATTTTTCAGGTTTTATAAAATATTGATATGAAAAGAAGCAAAAAATTAAAATGATAAAAATATTTGGGGAAGCTTGGCGCTTGTAAAAAGCCCCAAACCTATGTGGGCCTTATACCCTGGGTCGCAAAAGGTGCCCGTCAGCGACCAAAGGTAGGTCGGAGAGCTCAAGGGATATTTCACTGATGATCGGTGCACCCTTGTGCTAATTGGCCTGTCATCTCGTGCTTGCCGGAGCGCAAGGTATTGGCACTCTGATCCCAGACGGCACACTGGACCTCTTTTTACGGACACACGATGTGTCACGTATCGTAAAGAATAAATTGAAAATATGCCAAAATTGTCACAATATCGAAAAACTAGCGAAAAAGTGATGGTGTAACTGTGAATTTTGGAACTACAAAAATAAACAATATTCGTTGTCGACGGTTGCAAGAGTGTGCCATTGGTGAAGGAGCAGCCGATACTATTGCAGGTAGGCAGCGCCGTACACAAGGTCATTGCTACATAGGTTAGTGTACTAGTTTGAGCTCTCCGAAGTACTTATGGTCAGTGACAGGTACCCTCTGCGACCCAGGGTATAAGACCCACATATAGAGATGGGAGCGGGTAAATACCCAAAGGGAAAAAACCCGGGTATTTACCCGAAATGTGTAAATACCCGGTATTTATGTGGGAAAAAAATCAAGTCATGGGTATTTTCGTTTTTTACTGTAAATTCCACAACTTGTATTAATTTTCTCAAAAATTGTTATCAATTGTGACAATGGGCAGGAAGGAGTTGTCTGAAAACTATGTTCAAGTCTGACAAGTGGTAGTGAGGCGTCTGTTTTTTTTATTGCAAGACGTAGAAGAAGGTATTAAGCGTTACTGTCGCTTATGAACCTGGGTAGGGTATTGAGGGGCCGTTGTCTATCGTCTACTTATGCAGGACTTTTCTTGAAACTCGTAAAGATTGACATGTCATAGCGCTTCGGGGACACCGTGCACGGTAGTCAATTTCAAATGGGAATAATAGGTACGGTGCAAAAAGATATTATAAAAGTTACTAGCTGACCCGCGCAACTTCGTCTGCGTTACAAAGGGGTTCAAACAGTACTCGCAATGCCGTCGCGTTGTTATTTGCGCGGCCGTATATTCATTGGGTTTTATACTCGTGATAACTTCTAAACGTAAAGTCCGATTGGAATAAAACAAAAAGTAATTTACTTTTTCATTAATACTCTTGATAATATAATACTTAATTTGGATAAGGGTTAATACAACGATACTCATTTAACGTTAAATTCAATCTCGGAACAAAATATTAAATTTTAAAAACATAAAAGTGGTTATTGTGACTAAACTATGATAGTTAGATATATGCTGTCGCGGACTTTTTTGTTTGTCTTACTAACACCTAAAAACCCGTAGTATATCATTTTGTTCTATTGTCAATAGTTTTTGCAGCGTACGCATAAATAGGTTTTTGATTTTTCACCTTTTGTTACATATTCGATATTTTCATGCGGATCCCTAATTTTTTTGAAAATAAAATATAGCCTATAACCTTCCTCGATAAATGGACTATCCAACAGTGAAAGAATTTTTGAAATCGGACCAGTAGATCCTGAAATTAGCGCGTTCAAACAAACAAAGAAACAAACAAACAAACTCTTCAGCTTTATAATATTATATAGTATAGATAAAACCGTGGATGAACGGAGTGGTTCCAAGTAAAAGCGATGAGGGCGGCGCGACAAGAAAAAATGTCATAACGCGTCATGCCGTCCCGCATAACCCTGTACTGGGTTTTGGCCTCAGTCAGGGTTCGGATACTGAGTGTGAGCGGTGGAAGGCTCTAGTGCGGTTAAACTCCCACAAATATCCCACATAAAATCCGATGATTTCCTCCAACTGAAAAAAAAGGTATGTGGGAGTTGAACCGCACTAAAACCTCCAACCGCTCACACTCAGCGTCCGAACCCCGGCTGAGGCCAGAACCCAGCACGGGGTTATGAGAAACGGCATTCTTTACCCTCGCGCCGCCCCCGTCGGACGCAGAACCGGCAGCCGCCAGCGATACGGCCACCGGCTCTCTCAGCCGGCGGGCTTTCCTAAGCCCGCTAAGATGGGACCGCGTGTTACCCTCCCACGGAATACTCCGCTGGGTCAGAACAAGCGTGGGTCGGGGAGCGTGGTCTACCATCCCCCGGTTGCTCTCACGCTAAGGGCGTGCTGAGCGAGAAATGACACTTTTTTGGGTCCCCGCTCGCACTCACATACGTTGGGGACCCGAAACTCTTAAGAGGTCAGTTTCCGGGCGAGATCCTGGTTCCGGTCCCTTGCTCGAAGACGGCGGGTTGTTGCAGGGCAGAAAGATTAAAAACAAAATATAACTTCAAACAAAATATGCGAAATCGAAACGAGATTATTAGTTGTTTTTGCACGAGAAAAAAAATCTATACTGATGGCAACACTGATTATTAATTTAATCTGTAACCCCATTTAATCTGCACGAGTCTCTATTATATGTGTACAGTGTAGCGTTAACATAATCTGTGAACGACACTAGCGACTAGCGGATGGTGTTGGTGATTGATTTTACTGCACACGTTTTGTTTTGCCGGCTTAATTTCAAATATAGTGATAAATCGTACCAAGAAAGTGTAAAATACAAAGGTGTGCAATGCATTAAACAGTCGAACGTGACGTTTACAACGTAAATTCGATCATAATCTCACTACGAGGAAAAGTAAAAAGTTAACATGTCACACCTTAACTACATCTTTATTTCTTTACTGTGTATCATAAAAACTGCCACAGGATTAGGAGAAATTATCTACGCAATCAACGCTGGAGGCCCTGCCCATACAGATATCTATGGTATTCAATATGAAAAAGATCCGCTACATGGTCGAATCGGCACTGCGTCAGATTATGGTAAACAGCTGGTTATGATTGGGAGAGTGAACCCTAAAGATGAAATACTTTATCAAACCGAGAGATACCACCACAGCACTTTCGGCTACGATATACCAGCAAACATGGACGGTGACTACGTTTTAGTTTTAAAATTTAGTGAAGTTTATTTCAGTTCACCCAACATGAAAGTATTTGATGTAGTTTTGAATGGAGATCACACTATTGTAGCTGATTTGGATATTTTCGATAAAGTGGGACGAGGTGTCGCTCACGATGAGTACATTCCATACACAATAAAGAATGGGAAGCTTTACTATAATGAGGAAGAATCTGATATCAGAGGAGGAAAGATAAAAGTTGAATTTATTAAAGGATATAGGGATAACCCAAAGATAAATGCACTATATGTTATGAGAGGTACAATTGATGAAGTTCCTAAATTGCCGCCTTTGGTTTGGCCTGAAAATGAAACAGAGGATACCAGAGATGAGATTGAAGAAAAAAACACCAAAGCAAGACGTGCAAGTGGTCCTAAACAACCAGATCCATACGTAATGGATGAAAGTTCAGTTCTTATTCCTGTCTTCATAACTATTGGGGCATTTATACCTTTGTTATTCTGTCTTTGTAAATTATAAAATTCCAACTGATTAGATTTATTTTGTTTGTTTGTCTGTGTGTGTGTTTGCGTTATGGAATGCTTGTTTAAAATAAATAAAGAGGAAATATTGGTTGTTATTCAATTGGAAATGTAATTTTATTTTAAATGCTTGATTTTATGTCTGATCAGATCTCAATTTTTTTTGTAATTAACGAATTTAATATTTTATATTCTTTCAAGGAAATATGACACAATGTAACAAACACACTGAAATGCAAATTACTGTTCTAGAAAATCAATGAATTTTAGTTTGAGTAACTAACATTCTTGTTCATCAAAATAATCCACCAAGATTAAAATACATTAGATTGAAAAAGAAGTCGATTAGATTTGAAAAATACTGCAAACTATGATAGCGTATTATACAATTTTAAGCCAATGTTATAAGTTATTCATAAGTTAGTACAAATGCTGCTGTACTTAAGCTAAGTGTAAAAGTTTTAACATTAAAATTAATTAAGGTGTGTTGACCTTTTTTGCTTAAGTATGGCAGAATTTTTATTCCCGTCCCACATTCACATAGTGCATGAAAGCACACAATAGATGTAAAGAAATTATTTGAAAATAAATTTTTGTTCCAAAATCTTAGTTTTATTTTGTCCAAAAACTGCTGTCTCTTTTATATTTATGATTGGTTTAGATTTAAAAAAAAAGAATTTGTACATAATATCTATACTTGTCTATAAGTACTAATATTATAAAGCTGCAGAGTTTGTTTGAATGCGCTAATCTCAGGAACCGGTGGCCCGATTTCAAGAATTCTTTCTCTGTTAGAATATCCATTTATAAAGGAAGGTTATATACGCTTATACAGGGTGTTGGTGTCCGGTGAAACAATACTTTCAGGGCTTAATCTATATCACATTTCAAATCATATACACATACTTTTGAAACGGAGATAGTTACTTTATTTTCCCATACAAAGTTGAAAAATTATTATTTTGTATTATTTTTGACAACCCTACCCTAACCTACATCTATCGTGCTAAATCTATTTTCAAGCACAAAGACGCATGTATCCTGTTTAGAATGTGATTTTTGTCCCGTGTATTATTACAATGTTCTATGATATAGGAGGTGACTAGCCGGCTTAAGTCTTTAGCTGTTGGTGTAGGTCAGTACGGTAGGGTTGATCCTGCACAAATTAAGACGTTGTTTTGATTAGTTATAACTTATGATATATTATGTCTATAAAAACCAGATTTGGTGGATGGCTTCTACATCAAGTATACTATTTGCTGTGAAAGTATTGTTTCATCGGATTTTAACACCCTGTATATTTTTATTTCGAAAAAATATAAGGGATCCGTATGAAAATATCGAATTTGTAACGCAAGGTGTATCATCGAAAACATGCGTACGGCACTTATTTTACCCGTTATAATCGTTAAAAAAAACATCCAAGTATAAGACCAAAAACTCGACTTGATACTCCTCATTTTGGAAAGTCAAGGGAGTCAGATCGTAAAATTTTCAAACCAGATTTTGAAGGAGCTTCCCACATCTTTTCTGAAAACAGTATCATGGAGACCTATAACAGCAACAACAGCAGCAGCAATAACAGCATGGAGGCATTTCAATTCTACCTACTTCTTTTAGACGGCGCGCGGACCACAATTCCCCACTCTTGGTAAAATTTATAACAATCAATACGATTATAAAAGTTTTTATAGAAAACATTATCACGGCAGCGTTACTAATATATTAATTTGATATTCGATCAAAAACCTAAACCGTTACAAATACCCATAGAATTAGTTAATAATTCTATGCAAATACCTACGTAAAAGAAAAAAATAGCATCTAAAATACTACGGACACTACTTTACAAGTAGGTGCAGTAAATATCAACAAGGAACTTGGCGGGATAGGTCATAGGATACCAATAAAAATCACAAAAAAATATAATGCTAACTGGCATGCCTTTTTAATTTATTCTAATAGCCCTTTTTTAACCAGTGGGAAATCGCTGGACTCTCACACTCAGTGTCCGTACCCCAGGTTAGACCAGAACCGAGCACAGTATAGTTCGGGGTGACTGATGCATCGTTCCTCGCCAAGGCTTATGTATCCCCATCACCTTCGGATGCCGCACAGAACCGGCAGTCGTCGGCGATGCGACTGCCGGCTTTCTCGGTCGGCTGGTTATCGGATACCCGCAAGAAGGGTTGTGGAAGATGGATGCCAACATGCTCGGTCTGCACCTGCACCAGACGGAAGGTGAAGCGTCGTTCACCACGGTTTACCTAGTTCTCGAAGACAGGGCGAATCACCTCTACGTTGTGTAGACCCAAACTGGAGTTGACCAAGCGACTTGACCACGACTCCAGTTTGGATAAGCCAAACCTACTATAAAATGGTACCAGGGGTAGCTGTTTATCACTAAGTTCGTTAAGTAGTTATTTTCGGGTGTACTAAAGATTTTTTTTATTTATCCGACATAGACGTACTCTAATTCTATATCTTCCACATAATCCTGTTATTAAAACCACTAAGTATTTCAAATCAATATTTTATTATCAGTTAATAAAAAACACAATAGCCAATTAGATCCACATTGCAAAAAAATATATAAATACTTTGGTTTAATTTTCCCTCCTCTTCAATTTTTGAGATAATCTCACCATCTGCTTTAACCTATGTAACAAAGAAAAATATTTTTTAATAAAATATTTAACTACGTAAAGTAATTTTTATTTCCATTCAAAATCGACAGACCTAAATTAATATTTTGTACATTATAATAGCTACCATTAAATTTAAGATACAAACTAAAAATGATCTTATGTATAGTACTTAAAGTAATAATACTCTATTATTCTAAGATGTAGTATCTCTGGGCTTTCACAAAACTTTGGTTCTTTCTATGCCTTGTACGGGATGTTCAATGAAGTGTGCTAGGTCCATGAGCGGCTATTCACCTTCCACATACCTGACATACCTTCAGCTAGTTTCCTCCAATAAAGAGTAAAACAAGGTAAGCTACTAAATTTGAACAATTTACTACCTGTGTGACCACTTTGTGCTGCTGATAATCGTGCGATGCAAAGTAAAACTTGTCCTTCTTCAAACGAGGCTTGAGAAGGGTCCATAAAGTTAGGTCGTAGATAGCGACCCCTCAGTGTCCCCTGACATTGCAGAGGTTCATGAGCGACGGTAACCACTTCCTATCAGGTGGGCCGTTGGCTAGTCTGCCTACATAGCAACAAAAAAAAAATAACCTGTGTTGCACTGATTAACTTTTACATGTCCTATTTGAATAAAGCTACGTACACCTATTTAGTGTTTAAGTAGATTCGATTCCTGGATGACGTATGAACATTTAAAAAATATTGCAGTCGTATTTCTTTTCAAACATAAAAGAAGAATTCTTTTCATTATTATTATTCCTTTGTATTAGTAAGATCTCCACCAGACAGGCTTGACCGAGTGTGGAGATCTAATGTTTAATTGTATATTACACTGTAAATTTTGGCTGAATAAATATTTTTAATCTTAATCTTTCAGCAATAACGATAAATAAATTATTTGGGTTACTTTCTCTGAATATGGACATTACAAAATTCTACCCTGTATACTGATATCAAAATATACCTAATAAGTATAAAATGTAAACAAATAGAAAGGTACATAATAAAATACTTACCTATTAGAAGCATTATGGAGGTTAAATTCACATAGACCTTTATCATTTTTCACAAAACCCTGCCTACAATCGTTTGAAACTGTCGTCGACGGACTCGACGGAGCAACCGTTTCAATATTTAATGTGGTTGTTATCGAATCTGAAGTACTGGTGATACTATCTGTTGTAACATAAGGAACAACGATTTCCGTTGTAGAAGTCTCCGACGGTGTATGCGTGATTGGAGTTGTTGTAGAATTATCTTTAATTGCTACAGTAACTGTACTCGTATGGTTTAACGGTTTCGGTTTTGTGCCAGCTGGTGGCTTGATAGTCATTTCGGAATAATCATAGGCATAGTCATATTCCTGAAATGAAATAAATTATTTAAAAAAGAACATGTTGGTATTAAATTAATAATTTGACTGAGTGTAGTTGATGTGTGACTTGTGTGAGAAAGGCCGTAGGACTTAGTCGATGATGTGATTTAAAACCTAATTATAACTGTTTATGTTATTTCAACATTGTTAACTATATTTATACTTAGTATTCCTATGAAATACATCAATGCTAATATTAGACATAATATTAATAAACTGTAATCACTAACAAGCAGTTGAAAGGACTGATTCTGTTTGTCACATAATACGAAAGCTATAAAAAACATTTTTGTGTTCATCATTAACACCAATAATTTTATGAAAAATTCTGCAAACGTATAGTGTGTACCTAAATATTGGAATATACGCCTACTCTAATTGCAAGTGGATAGGTATAACAGAATTTATCAGAACTTATCGCCGAATTAATCACTCGTCCGAATCAGTAAATCTTTTAATCTCACACACAAGAATAGAATACATACCACATAATCCTCTTTGCCTTTCATTAAAGCAATAATCTGAATATCATTAAGGTCGAGTTGCACATTTAGTTCACCTGTCTGTCGCTGATTGTATGAAGCTGATTGAACGCATTCACAAAAAAAAATACAAAACGTAACAATTGTTGCCTTAGTCATTTTGTCTCAATAAAACAATACTTAGTAGATACTGACTCGATGAACATGTACGACTGGTTCGATATGCCAGGCGCCCTGTGCCGTTTGCTTCAACTTAGTAATTTCCAACAATTTAACAGTTATTTCAAGTAACTGCGGGAAGGTCGATAGCCTTTGCTTGTATCGAGCTTCGACACCGGATTCTCTGATTTTAACTGACTTAAAATAAGAGTAGGTTTCTCAATATGACCGTATATATGCGCTTTTTTAAGTTTGTCGTGGATAACTTCTTCGTTTACAAATTACTGTTGATGATCCTCTTTTTACATATATCAAATAAAAAAAATATAAAAGGTTGTTCCAGTTAAGTAACCTAGGCTTTGATAATGGCAGACCAGAGAAATCGCGTTCAACTTTTTTGTTTTTCTGCTAAACTTGAAAAAACAAAGTCTGTTGTTTTCATTTTTGGATTATAATTACTTGTACGTCTAATGTTCAACTATTCTGGGCGAGAAACAGCGAGGGACGCGTGACGCGGCTTTCCCTCTCCCGATTGTCACCCTCTACGGACTACGCAAGGCGCGTGCTGAGCGGGAAACGACACCTTCTTGGGCCCCCTTTCGCTAGATAGAGTGGGGACTCTATCTCGGGAATTCTTAGGGAGTCAGATTCCGGGGAGATCCCATTTTTGGCCCCCTACTCGATGGCGGCAGGTTCCTGAGAGAAGAACTCTCTCTCTGCAGAGGGCAGTGGGGTGTGTCCCCACTCCAGGGTCTTTGATTGACAAGTCAGCGTTTTATGCTGACCCCCGCAACAGCTGTCGCAACGTTATCTGCATCGAGACCACTTTTTCCTAGATTTTCTTATCGAAAGTGGTGGAAGGGCGTACGTTGAGTTTTACATTTTCGTTTTCATTCCGAAAATTATAAATTTGATAGCTTAATATTATTGTAATCAATTACACAGTGTGAAGGCAATTTAGTTCAACATTAAATGGACGGCGCGTTGATTTTTTTTCAGATTAGACTACACCTATTAGTAACGCAATGATAAGTCTTTATGATGACTCAGGATGTCCTTACCTGATATCTATACTAATATTATAAAGCTGACGAGCTTGTTTGTTGGAACGCGCTAATCTCATGAACTACAGGTCCGATTTCAAAAATTATTTCAGTGTTGGAAAGTCCATTTATCGAGAAAGGCTATATTTTATTTTGAAATAAATTAGGGATCCGTATGAAAATATCGAATATGTAACACAAGGTGAAAAATCGAAAACCTATTTATGCGTACGCTGCAAAAACTATTAACAATAGAACAAAATGATGTACTAAGGGTTTTTAGGTCTTAGTAAGACCAACAAAAAAGTCCGCGAGTGCATATTATATCTAACTAGCGAGTACTGTTTGAACCCCTTTGTAACGCAAACGAAGTTGCGCGGGTCAGCTATTTCTATTTTAAAATTAGAGATCCGTGTGCGAAATATTAAACTTCATTAAATAATGCTTATAGACGTCACTGGACATAGACCCTTTTTGACCGACTTCCAAAAAGAAGGAGGTACTCAATTCGTCTGTTTGTTATGTTTGTTCCTCAATAACTTTAGTTTTGGATGGACCGATTTCAACGATTCTGGTGTGAAATGAAAGGTGATAGTCGTAACGGGGTCTCTTTTATTTTTAAATATCGAACAATTTGTATCTGTGTTTAATAATGTGTATTTTGAACGGACAAAATGTCACGTTTTGCTGTGCGTTTATTTATTTTTTATCATAGAATTATTACCTCTGGAATCAACATGATGAACAACAAACTGAAGCTGTAATTATTAATTACCTAAAAATGAAATAAATAAAAACAGTGTCATTTGGCATTGTTTATCATAGGCTACACGATGTTGCAACCAGCGGCAACAGTGGCTAAAAAACTACTGATTTAATGTTCGAAAGAAACAAAACGAAACAAAATTGTTTTTATTTCGATAAAAATTGTTTACAAATTGTAAACCACACTTTTAGCAATGTAAATGAAAATCCACGACAAAAGTACCACTAATAAGGAATACATTTCACGAATAGCTTTAGTGAAATGATAAAATTCTGGAAAAGTGCAGGTGAGATCACTAACAAATTACAATAGCATAACAAATTACATGGAAGGTTTCTCTCATAATTAATAATCATTCATTCGTGTTTTAGCAAAAGGTAAAACCGGATATCCAGTTCGTCCTCCTGAGAAAAGTCCTGAAACAACTTACAATGTAAATCATATCCTATGTACGCAATTTCTGGACGACAATAAAGGTTTGTTGTATCCTTATTACTCACAACTCGTAAATGAACTCACCATTCGATATTGTTTATTGTTAATAATACAGCATATGTAAAAATTCATGATTGAATTACCATTTACCAATCAACAAGTCTAAAAACTTTTTTCTTTAACTGTTTTATTTTGTATTATTTAATGCACCTTTATAATTGGTAATCAAAGCACACAAACATCCTACATAAAAATAATATTTTATGTTCTTAAAAAAATAGTAACAAAATTAATAAACCTATATTCTTCACAATACTTACTATCCATAATTTTAAAATTAATTGTAATTTCAAATCCTTACAGATTCTGAAAATATATTTGAAAAAACATCCAAGTTATCATTAACATTAAATGACATTCTTTTGGAAAGAAAAGCAATTTTATATTTTATGCAATTTATGGAAACAATTGGACAACATTTACTTGTTAAATGTTGGTTAGATTTAGAAAATTTTAAATCACAGTTTAAAAATACAGATAATAATTATAAGAAAAATGTAGAAATCAATAAAACTCAAAGCTGTGATTTGTATGATGATCACAGTCAAATAAAAATTGATGAAAGGGACTTTAAATCAAAGAAAAAAAATGGGCACAACACTGTGATGGTTTCAAATACAACCAAAAAACCAGTAATAGCTTCTAGTTCATGTGGAAATCTGTTTGATCAAGTAATCTCAAATATGTATACTAAAAGTAAAGAAACTCAAAACTCTACTGAAGAAGCTGTGAATTTATTTAAGAGATATATTGCATTAGAGGCACCATATCAAATAGGTATACCTGATAACATAAGGAAATTGGTGATAACCAATATATGTCATCCTGATGGAATAAAAGAAGACTGCTTTAAACCAGTGCAAGATTTATTATTCACACAAATGGAAGATAACTATTTTGGTGACTTCATCAATAGTTCATTTTGTATTAAAGCACAAATAGATATACTTACAAATGGCTCTCTGAAACTTAAAGATATTTTGTATAATGAAACACTATTATTTTATTTTACGGAATATTTGGAACAGGAGTCTTGTAGAATACTGCTTGAGTTTTTAATGGCCATCATACACTTCAGAGATAATTTAATAAATAATAATAATGATAACAGTGATCAAGCTCAAGCTGATGCCATTGTGCTATATGAAAAGTTCTTTTCCCTACAAGCAACCAATCCACTGGGTTTTCCTACAGATATTAGACTGAAAATTGAATCTGAAATATGTAGAGAGGATGGTCCTCAATATAGTTGCTTTGATCTGCCTTATAGAATAGTTTATGTGACACTAACTCAGTATGTTAAAACCTTCATAGAATCTAATATTTACTATAAGTACCTTTCTGAAATGATTCACTCTGTTGATGATAACTTGTCAACTTTAAATCATAAATCTTACTCTGATTGTAGCAGTGAATATAGTGTCAGTACCCAGAATACACTTCTAGCAATGGGAGATCCAATCTTCCGAAGGAAAAAACGTAATCACTCAGTACCTGATATGACAATAGACTCTAACCAGCTTTATAATGCAGATTCCTTATGGAAAAGAAGTAGACAAGAAGGCCTCACTCTAGGGCGAATTAACAGTTTGGGTCGATTTGAGTCAAAATTTGAACCAGACCCAGACAAAAAAGAATCTGTTTTAAAGAAAATGGTTAACCGCTTTGTGCCAATGAGTACTTCTAAAGTAGAAGAAGAGATGGCTTGGCAAATAGCTCATATGATTGTTAAAGATGTAACGGATCTAACTATGGCGCCGCCAGATAATGAAGAAGTGTAAAGAAATGTGATAGTTATTGTTAAAAAAATATAATGTTTAGATATATTTTGTACATTATAAAACTACTTATCAATTAAATATTGGTTGCAACTACAATTAGAACTTTTATTCTATTTGATTTATGAACAAAATCTAATTTCTTTTTAATCCACATTCATTTGCTCCTCAGGACAAAACGAAGTCACTACATAGGCACTAGCTATTAGGTGAAATATACAGGGTGTATAGATCCACCCTCATTCGATCGACAGGTCATTCACCCCACGACAGATTGTCCAAAGTTACAGATCAACCCTGTACATTTTATTTCAGTTTCTTTAAATAAATTAATAGTGCCTACGAATTAGATTAACTAGGAAGATGTGGCTGTGAGTCAAAAAATTTTTAACTTTTCAGAACGAACTGAACGACTTCCGAAAAGGAGGTGGTTAGCAAATTAACTTTTATTTTATTAGTTCTGGCATATTAAACTAGATTCAGATGATTCTTGTTTCAGATGGAAGTTGATGGTCGCCAATCATGTTTTTGAATCATACACAATATTGAATAATGTCTTTACTACGAGTGTTTGGATTTATTTTCTAGATGAACCGATTTCGATAATTCTTGATAGAATGCACACTGAACATAATATGTCAAAGATCTGACCGGTAGTTTTTTTGCTATTCATTTTGCAGTTTTCATTGTCGTAAAATAAATAATTATGATTGTTCAAAGAGTCAATTCGCATTAGTAATTTCCAAAAACCAACATTCGCATCATCTTTAGCTACAACTCACGACTTTTTAATTAAAAGCAGTAAATAGATATCAGAAAAACACATGTACGTAGGTACAAAAAGATAACAAATTTAATAAAGTAAGTAAGGTATATCATTAACAAATTTGTACATCATTTAAACTAATTTAAAGCATTACGATATGTAGGTAGGTACTTAGAATAATAGTAGTATTATAATTCCAAGTGTAGGTACTTATACCATGTAGGGACAAAATATATTCTAGTATATTCACAGGGTTGCGTAATTATTTATACTAGGTGGAACTGGCGACATATGAAGTTTCGATGGTTCCGAACCTAATAAAGGAGATTGTTCGTCATAATACAAAATATCTCGACGAGGAGTTTGTATGTTTTTTTGGGAGAATCGCCATTTACTCAAATTCCATCTTCGATAAACTAATGCATTAAGTAGCGCCTGCATCGGGTTGATGAAAGCCTGAAAACCAGTATCATTTATAAAATTTGTAGATAAAGTAGGTACTAGTATTGCTCGCGGTGAGACAATAGATAATATTAACATCGAAACATAATGATTACTCATACAAAATCGTAAAAATATCATCCCAGAATAAATAAAACACTCACCATTATATACCAAATGCTAACTATTGCATTTATTGGTATACTGAACCACATCGTCCACAAAAGTAATCCATTTATAAGGTTTGGTAGCCAACATATGTAAAAGACTATGTTTATAAAAAAGAATTTCAGACGTAAAGCATCTACTACTCGTCTTTCTTTGCTTGTAAACTGAAAATAAATAGAAATTTACATTAGTGGTCCATGGTTAAGATGCTCACAGTCGAGCAAACGTAATGACACGCGTTTACCAATACTTAACATAGTCTATTAATTAAGAGTATTAAGATTAGACTTAATGTTTCAAAAACAACTATCACTTCAAGAATCTCAAAACAACTATTTCTCTCAGAAATAAATAAAGTTGTTTTCTTTCTTTCTTTTCAGAAGACCTTACCCAACATTTCATGCAGTATAATAATATTATGATCCACGTATTTTGAGTAGACACTATTTGGAAATGCCTGTCTCGGCTATCTCACGCACTGAAGGCGGTAGATATTTTACGTCGCTCTTTAAAAACCTTATTAGATGGAAACGTTTCCGTTCTAACAGGCCAAAATTATAATGCGGTAAGTGGTAACCAGTGGCGTGCGGTTCATACATGCAAAAATGCACTGCATACTTTACATTTCAAATTTGATTTAAAATTAACAATGACAATCGATTAAACGCTGATAATATTTTATCAAGATACACTTCTCATTACTATTATTTACGTATATTTAGCGTAAAAATTAAATGAATTGATTATAGGGCGGAAATATTTGGAAAATTACTCAGATTTATATTTCTACATACCCTGATAAAATATCTCAAATGCACGCCTACTGGTGGTAGGTAACTAATCGCTCTCATGGGGTGAAATTCAAGAAACAATATTGAGTCCAAACCTGTGCTAATGGCAACGATACAGCAGTTTCCACGTGCTTACTAGAATATACATAAATAATCGGATTGGCTATCATTACTATTGCAATCGGAACATACGTCGCACAGTAATTTGGTAATATTTTGTATAAAGCACTAGTTACGGATGGCAGATTATGGCACCTGTAAAAATATAGTTTTTAAATCAGATATTTGTATTAAATTATACATATAAAATGTTCGATAGAAAGTAATTAGTTTAGATATTATTGTTAATCTGGCAGAATACTAACATAGCATTAGGGATATATAAAATAGATAATCCAATACTGGTAGTGGCTACAGGAAGTCCCCATGCAAAAGAATGATATAATATTGTATGAGAATCTCGTCTTTTGATAGTATTCCATGTGTCAATAGCATAAAAAAGAGTCCAAAACCAAGTTGCTGTATAGAAATACTGTATCCAAGCCTGAAAAAATTACGTCATGAAATAAGTAATATAATATAAATAATATTATTAAATTAAACATACATTATTTAAGATATTAGGTGATGCTGTTGCTACAAGCGATAGCTATCAGTTAATATCGTATTAGCATGCGAATATTCGAAATGCGAATGATTGCGAATGCATATTCATTACATCCTTAATCAGCACGGTGTTACCTTTCAGACAAAAAAAATTAATGATCAAAACTTGAATTTCGTAGTTTTCCTTTTTTAAATTTATTTATTATACTTTATAAATATAATAATCTAAATATTAACTCCAGTACATTTAAACTGGGAAGTGAGTAAAAGTGTTATTTGAACAAACTGAATACTTACAGAAATTATACTACAGAATAAAACACTGACATCATCACCAGGCATAGGCATTATGTTTTTATATTTCAACCACAGTGAAGATCTAACAAGAACACCTGCAAAAAGATTATAGAAATTATCATTATTATAATTTCTGATTGCTAGCTTTTTTGTTCCAACTAAAATCTTATATCTATTACTAGATGACCCTCGCAACTTCGTCTGCGTCATAAAGGGGTTCAAACAGTACTCGCAATGCCGTCGCGTTATTATTTTCGCGGCTCGCTGAGTCCCGCATATTCATTGCGTTTTATACTCGTAATAACTTCTAAACGAAAAGTCCGATTGGAATAAAACAAAAAGTAATTTAATTCTACATAAATACTCTTGATAACAAAATACTTAATTTGGATAAGGGTTAATATAACGATACTCATTTAACGTTAAATTCAATCTCGGAACGAAATATTAAATTTTAAAAACATAAAAGTGGTTATTGTGACTTAACTATGATAGTTAGATATATGCTGTCGCGGACTTTTTTGTTTGTCTCCAAAAGACCTAAAAACCCGTAGTACATCATTTTGTTCTATTGTCAATAGTTTTTGCAGCGTACATAAATCTAAATGTGAAAAAGATTTATGTGCAATTTTTCACAACACCAGTGGCTAAAAACGGTGAAGGAAAACATCGTGAGGAAACCTGCATGTCGGAAAAGGATTCTAAAAATCCTTTGAAGATATGTGAAGTCCCCAATCCGCACTAGGCAAGCGTGGTGGACTATGCCTAATCCCTCTTCGGATGAGACCTGAGCCCAACAGTGGGCAGTAATGGGTTGGTACAGTACAGTACATAAATAGGTTTTCGATTTTTCACCTTTTGTTACATATTCGATATTTTCATGCGGATCCCTAATTTTTTTGAAAATAAAATATAGTCTATAACCTTCCTCGATAAATGGACTTTCCAACAGTGAAAGAATTTTTGAAATCGGACCAGTAGATCCTGAGATTAGCGCGTTCAAACAAACAAACAAACAAACAAACTCTTCAGCTTTATAATATTAGTATAGACTAGCTGCCCCACGCAACTTCGTCTGCGTCGAAAAAATAAAAAAAAAATTAGGGGTGGACTACCCCTAACATTTAGGGGAATGAAAAATAGATGTTGGCCGATTCTCATAGATACCGGATAAGCACAAAAAATTTCAACAAAATCGGTCAAACCGTTTCGGAGGAGTTCAAGTTCGAACACCGTGACACGAGAATTTTATATATTAGATTACAATATTATTTCTAACAGTAAACTCAAAAACTATATTTAATTTAAAAAAAATATATATTAAATTAGCAAGTAGTAAATAGAGCTATAGACTTACTGAAATAAGAATAAAATAATATTGTTGTATACTTTATAAGTGTTTATTTCATGCTGTGGGGAAAGCATTATTATTGATGGTATTGTAATGTTGATAATTATTTTATTGGTGTTTTTTGTTTTGTACAAATCTACTATCTGAGGTTTAATCTCACTTATTATATTTATTTATTGGAGTTCATTGACATTTCTTATCAATACGCTATACAAATACAAGGTGGAAATATTCATTGTACTTCTTTTTCAAGTACGAAGAATTGATTCCTTTCAAAATCACAATTAAAAGTATTTTTCTGAAATTCTACCCTGTTAAAACTTTTAAAAACTGTAATATCAATGGTTAAGAAATAATATACTATTATTCTACTAAAATTTAAATTTTACTTCGCAACTACATATGCCAATGTTGTACAGATGTCTGTCTCAATTACTTTTTAAACATTCAATAACTGGTGATTGATAATGATTTACTACTTGTGTTTGTACCTACTAAAAATATTTTAATACATTAAATGATTATTACCAAAAGATGCAAGAAGATCTGCTATAGCCAGCCAGATGATAATTCGTCGCCCTTGAGATAAATTATTTTGTGGTTTTCTTATTGATAAAATATCAGGGAAAATCTAAAACACGTATTTTTGCAACTGAGTTATAAATAAACACTTATTAGCCTTGGATTCAGAATTAATGAATAACAATAAGATAATATTAAAATATTTTCAACAGTAAAAACTTTATTTACTTTAAACAACAAGTTTTTTATTTTACTTGAATCAATGCTTTTACTAGAAAAATGTGTACGAAAAACAGAAACAATTTTTCAAAAACAAATACATTTCCAGAGATTATGTACGCTACCTACTGTTTTGATTTTTAGTAATTTGCTGGTTTATTTTTGAAGCCATATTAATTAAATAATTTTACACACAAATATCGTTATTACCTGATATAAAGCACCTAATATTCCGATTGAAGATGAAATGAGACACACTGTGTTATAGGAATCTGTATTAAATTCATCCATTATTCGCACGGCCATATCCTCTTTACTCCCAGTATGATGACAACAAAATGTCTGAATTGTTGGATCAGACATTTTATTAAATGTAATGTCTTATAGATTGATTTTTTATTTTTAAACAGTTTTTCAGACTTGAAATCACTTGAAATTGTGAATAGCATTGAAAGCATGCATCAACAATCTGTGATCAACAATGTGTGTCAATTCTCATTTGCGTTTTGTTTCTGTCAATCAGCTGATTATCAAAATTGGGGAGAAAGGCCTAGAAGTCGTATACATTTTTAAATTAGTTAAATTACTATTTAAACAATTATTATATTATACGGTAATATCTATATTTTATACATTACAATGTACAATCTACAAATTTATTAATTTTTGAGAGTAATTTTACAACAAATAAATTTTGTAAACATTTTTGATCGTCATAAAGTAATAATTATTGTTCAAAGTGGTATTGTAAAGCTGTAGAATTGTATTCTTTGGATTGGAAGAAAGTAGTCGTCAATGACTTAATATTAATTTTAGAATGTTTTTGCGGAGTTTGTCATTAATTGGCATTTGCTCGTAATTGGGTCGGGTACCCTAATTTTCTTTAATTTTTTTTAAGACATTGGCTACAAGGCCACTAGCCTAATAATTTTCGTCAATATAAAAACACCCTAAACAATTAATGTTTTTTGGCTTTAGCGTGCACGTTTTAGGCACGGGGTTCATGTCAAGTGCTCAAGTTTTGAGGGGAGCCTAGTTTAGGTTTTCTTCATTAATTACAAGTAGAACATATACATACGTAGATGACTCTTTGAGCAGGATTCATATTTGATCAGGAATATGATTTTACAGAATTTTGACTTTGTTAAAGATAAATTCATGTATGTTTGAAAAGTGAGCCAGATAAATAAGGCCAAATTCAACGGCTCTACGACTTTCTGTTCTGAAAAAAATTTGGCTGGAGAAATTCATTTATTTAGTGAAGGGGAGGCAAGTACCTCCTCCCTTCCTATTAGATCATTTAGGTATAATAATGGTACCTATTCTTCTAGGTCCTAGACCTAGTCTTCTACAATACAGGGTAGATCTGTTACCCTGTACCAAATGATGTGAGATGAATGACCTGTCGAAATACAACTTAAGACCACTTCTATTTTCAATATCGTAGTGTGTACTATTATTATTTCGGGCTTTTTTCTGGCATCCACAAAAAAAAAGTTTAACTCATTCCAAAAATAAAAGTGATTCTAAGTTGGTTTTAAGTCACCCGAATCAGTCCATCCAAACTAAAATTTTGAAGTAACAAACATAAAAAAATACAAACGAATTGATAACCTCCTCGTTTTGAGAAGTCCATCAAAAAGTTTTCCGATCAACTTGTGTCACAATTTAGGTTCGAGCCTGTTCAAGTCTCCTAAGATATTTCATCTCAGATCTTGAATCACGTATTTTACATTGTTTCTTTTATTGAAGACGCTGTTTTTTGTAAAGATTATGTGTACTGTCGATTGGCGGTGTATAAATACAGAGTGTGATTTTTTTTCAATTTTGTTGTTCGATTTTCAGACAAAACAAACGATTTACGAAAAATCTTTGAATGCTTTTGATGAGTATTATTGCATGTCAAAAATAAAATGATGTAGGTATCCTTTCAGCGAAACATCTTATCTTCAATATTTCAGGTACTTACTTCCTATTCATGTCGCATAGTTTTGGGACACCCTGTATATGTATGGTTTGTGAGGTTGGATATGTTACCGAAAAATACAAAGAAATGTCACTTATTAAGTTCCGTTAAGTTTCTACGAAACATAACAAGTCTCGTTCGATAACAAGTGGCAGTTAATATATGTGCAGACTTGTTTATTGTTTACCAAATGATATTGTGGGTAAGCGTAACACTTACTAAAAGCAATTTAGATCTGGTCATTGTTTATCAGCATACCTAACCTAACCTCAATTGTTGCGAAAATTATGTTACTTTAAATGGAAGTTTGTCGTTTTCACTTTTGTAGTGAAAATATTATTTACGTAAGCCAATTCTATGAGCGTTTGTTATCGTACGAAACTTGTTAAGTTCCGTAGAAACTTAACGAAACTTATCAAGTGACATTTCTTTATATTTTCCGGTGACATTTAAAACTGGATATGAGGTCACTTTTAAAACAAGCGTGAATTTCTTTCTAATAAAGGTAAAATTCTATAAAATAATATTTAATCAGATACTTGATTAATCACCGATCCAACATAAACAATAGTGATGTTATTAATTTTCGTAATTAATAACGAACTAATTTGGAAATGAAAATCGCACTTTCAGTAATTACTATACGTATAATGATGAACAATTTACTTAAAAAACACTGATTTAAAATAATTCGATACAGAATGTATGGAAATTATCTACAACTGGGACTGTGCCGCCTCAAACAAACATTATAGTAATGAAATATGTAATTGCTATTACTTTTTAAATTTATTAATTGAATTACCATTCATACTTTTGCAGGCTTGATGCTACCTGAAACGACTTTTTTTTCATATCTTTTAGCGCAATACATAGAATAACACTCATTGTACGCAACCATCAGGGGTATATATTTATTTATTTATTTAACAAAAAATCCACAGCTACAGTTACAATTAAATTCGACTTAAAATTATAAAACAAATCATTAGCCAATTACGGATTTACACTTTGCTTACACTAATTTTAGTCCTTAGGGGTACAATGATAAAAATAGATCAAACAAATAGTAAAATTATGTAACGTGTGTGTATGGGTGTGTGCATATGTGTGTGCGTGTGTATGTGTATGTGTTTGTGTCCATGAGAGTGCATGTGTGCGTGCTTGTGTTTATATTCACTAAGTATCACACAATCCGAAAAAAAAAAAAAAAAAAAATATAAACAACATAATTTTAATTTCTGTAAGCTTTTTAGTGCATTTTACTCAAACATTGTTATTACAAAAAAAAACCATGATAGAATCTTTTGAAAAATATCGAATCAAAGTTATACAAAAACACAAATTCATCTAATATGTTTTATATGATAAAATCTCATTAATCCTTAATATAAAAGCATAAATTGTTTTCCCTAATTAGCCATATTGTCAGCAGTAGTGGTAGATAGTGGAATAACAGAGAGGTTGTGATTTACAGCAAAACAGGGATTGATTGGATCTCTAGTCGAACCCGGTTCTAGAGTACAGTTGTGATTATTATTTATATTCAATCCTTCATTTCCTTCGACTTTAAGTGGTGCTGTCTGGATTGGATCGTCAGATAAAGGAACCATAGTGCTATTTCCAACATTATCTATATTTTCGAGTATGGGTGGTTCAGTAACATTGTTTTCCGCTGCTGTGTTCAATAGTACTGAACATGGAATTGTAGTCATGTATTCTTTAGCTGTTTTTGTAACTACAGTTACGATACATTTTGTATTGTCTTGTCCATTATTATTTGAATTCATATCTTGAGTATCAGCATCCGGTGTAAATGAGGTCGCAATGGCGCATGGGATTGCAAGTACTTCTGTGGATTTGTCACTACTAATTGTTAATGTACAATTTACCAAATCAGATAGAATAGGATTCATAGAAGCAGTAGAATTATTTGCTGGCTCAACAGCAACAGGCTGTCCTCTATTATCGTAAATAACGGTATGGTGGCGAGTTCCTGTAGAGCGAGCTAAGTTCCAGAGCGCTAATCCAGTGAGGAGAGTGCCCACACCTGCTCCCGCAATTCCAACACCAGTCAAAGCAGTTCCAGTGCGGCTAACTCCACCGAAACCTCTTCCATTATTGGCATAATTTCCAAAATAACCAGGCATTTGGGACGCGTATCCAGGATTATAATTTCCGTTACCACCGTAACTTCCAAAATTAGGTCCAGGATTATAAGGGGGAGGTGGTCCTTGTGGATGATGATGTTGGTTTCCATAATTATTATATTGAGGTTGACCTTGATAGTGCGGAGCTCCTGCTCCTGAACCTGACATGCCACTGTTTTGATGAGGATAACCTGCACTTTGTTGTTGGGGATAATTATTTTTTGTTTGTTGTGAAATTCCACTTCCTTGCGACGCAGAACCAGTACCAGAATTTCCTGAAAGCCCAGTTGATGATGGGTACGAATGACTTGGTTGGTTATTAGTTCTGGTTTGTTGAGTATTCGAGTATTGCGGGGCATTGTTTCTTTGAACTGTTTCTTCATATTTGGGAGGTTGTTTTGGTTGACTATTTCCTGAAAGTCCCGTTTGACTAGACGGATAGGAATGACCTTGATTAGATGGCTTAGACTGCCAAGAAGACAGACCTTGAGTTTTCGTAACTGGTTTTTCTTGCCATCCGGACAGAGATGGCTTATTAGCTGTTGGCTGTGGATAACTTAATGATGTTGGAGCTGGTTGAGGCTTAAAACTGGTCCGGGTACTTGAGCGCCGACTGGATTTCCCACCACCAGACATTCTTTTACCGTCTATACATGTTAGTACACTTATGGTTAATATTAAAATTAAATATCTTTTATCCATTTTTTTGGATTTCACTATATTATGTTTCGTCCAAATTAAAAACGCTTATAAGACCAGGTTAGATGTGTTCACAAAGGAGCGTATATTAGTACTAACCAGTCGCTCCGTCTCCGCTTCGAGTACATTCTGTTTCGTATATTGGTTTAAGTGAGTAAGTGTGTGGTCGATTGTTCGCCCACCCTGCTGCGCAATACACCAATCTAACCATGTACCTAGACCTTATTCATGGAACACGCAAACAACTCGACCTCTACGAGCTGGTTTCTGAGAATCAATAATATTACATTGAAACACAAACAGTAACATGGCGAAGGTAACTACGTAAATAGATACCTGTAATATTATGTCTGATGTCTATCGGTTTGTTTTTGAAATTTGTTATTATAAAAGTTAACTAAATACTTATCTTCTAAAATCTACAGGGATAGGACAGGAATAGGTAGTAGTAGTAGAATGTTTTGTTTATATGAAACATTATTTTGTTTTTGATATTTCATTTCATTTTTCATGTCTATATTACAGAAAATTTCAACTGTACTTTTAAAATTAATGTTACGCAGAACATTAAAATTTGTCTGAGTGATTTAGATGTCATTTTTTCAACGAATATGTGAATGTGAAAGGTCCCATAAAATCAAGATCTGACACCTGCACTCTTTGACCTACGCCTGAAAGATATAATTTTTAGCGTTTAAATTTAAAAAAATTGACATGTTTGCGTAGGTACGTTTATTTGCTGTGTGTACTGATTTCAATGACACTTTTTCCTGTTAGAAAGCTAATTTGGACATGATCTCATATAAATGTGATAAAGAACTCTTTGTGCGTTTTTATGCCATTCTCGAAAAAAGAAGTCATTCGTTTTATCTATACTAATATTATAAAGCTGAAGAGTTTGTTTGTTTGTTTGAACGCGATAATCTCAGGATCTACTGGTCCGATTTCAAAAATTCTTTCACTGTTGGAATGTCCATTTATCGAGGAAGGTTATAGGCTATAATTTATTTTGAAAAAAATTAGAGATCCGTATGAAAATATCGAATATGTAACACTAGTGAATAATCGAAAACCTATTTATGCGTACGCTGCAAAAACTATTGACAATAGAACAAAATGATGTACTACGGGTTTTTAGGTATTTTAAAGACAAACGAAAAAGTACGCGACAGCATATATCTAACCTTCATAGTTTAGTCACAACAACTGCTTTTATGTTCAAAAAAAAAAAAAAATTCGTCCGAAAAATGAATTTAACGTTAAATTAGTATTGTTATATTAATCCTTATCCAAATAAAGTATTATGTTATCAAGAGTATTAATGTAGAAGTAAATTACTTTTTATTTTATTCCAATCGGACTTTTCGTTTAGAAGTTATTACGAGTATAAAACATGAATACTTCCCGGGCCGCGCAAATAATATCGCAACAGTATTAAGAGTACTGTTTGAACCCCTTTGTGACGCAGACGAAGTTGCGAGGGTCATCTAGTTTTTTATAATTATATACATGTCAAGCAAATTGTTGTTAAAAATTGTATTGTTGTAATCGAGAATCTGGCATTGCTGAGGTTTATGAGCGATGGTAACCGCTTACCGTCATTTGAGCCGCAAGCTTGTTTATCAGTCATGCAGTAATCTCCTCCCACCTGAACCTGCCGCCCACCTTACCGATGCCGGACGGATCATGGGAGCTCATCGGAACCAGTTGACCCGGTCGAACTCGACCTCGTCATAAAGCGGCGGGTTGAAGGCACCAATTTTTCATCTTTTTTCCAATCTTCCAATGAATAACTCAAAGAATATTTTTTGGCCTTTGTATACTTACTACTAACTGAAAATAACTGAATCATCCACCATCGAATTATAAAAATATGATTTAAATCACGTTTAAATTCGAACAAGTGCTAAAACTGATTAAATACCCCTAAAAGACGTGTATTATCATTAAATTTAGCGATAAAGGCGCTAAGTTGGGAACGCTTCGTTATCGTTAATTATTAAAGTCATTTTTTTTTTAACGGAAGCTTACAGACTACCTACCATGACCTATGCCTATGACTAACAAAAAATTACCTTCGGTTGTCTCATTTCTACTCGTGTACTTTTCATTGATTGCTTTCTCTTTCACTATCTTCATCTATCGTTACCAATTGCAGACTATATCTATGGTTCTGTCTTAAATTTACTTGTACATCATCTGTGACTTGTAGCGCTTGTAGCTTGTATCACAGAACACAGAATCAGACTTGTATTTTTTGGATTGTGTTTTGGATTAAGTTTGATTGATTATGTTGTGACTTGTGGATTACTTACTGCGCATTTAAATGATAACAAATTTTGAAACAAAACACCAACAATTTTAATAGGTACCTACTAATACCGTTCTACAGGTTTTACTTAAATTCTAGAACTCGAATTCATATTATTATAGTCCCATAGAAGATCAGTATTATATTTTAAACAACAATAACATAAATGTAACAGTAAATAAATAAAACAATACTTGATAGACTACTTTGTAATTTCAATCCTTAGTCAAATTAATAATTTAGAGTATTCATTAATCATCAAAGGTTAATATTATTGTGTTATGTATAATGTACCTATATAACACTTTGTAAATATACTTGTTATGATTTTAGGAGAACTTGATTTAAACTTAATAAGAGAGCAATGCAAAGAACACAAAAAGATGAATGACATGAATGCTCCAACTAAAGGTGTAATACCAATTACAATGGCAGCAATGACAGAACACACACTTAGCCCAAACATAGAAAAACACTGTGAGAATATGAACAGCTTGAAATCACTAAATGGATCAACTTATAGAACAGATATCAAGCAAGAGAACACTGATGAATCTGTTTGTGAAAACACAGAACTGACTCACATGTTTCAAGTTGAAATAGAGGTGAAACAAGAGAAAAGTGATGATGATATCGAAACAGAAAAATGTATTACAGAAGAAGCACAAGATCAATATAGTTGTAAAGATTGTGGTGAATGTTTTACTCACCAAACCTATTTACAGGCACATTTAATGATACATGCCAAAGAAAGCCCTTATGAATGTGGAGTTCATAAGCAATCATTCATCAATCCAGGTTTTGAAAGTAACACTTTTGAAAAATCTCACATATGCGAAGATGGTGCAAAAACATTTATAAGAATAAGTGATTTAACAACTCATACCGCAGAAAAATCTTTTGTATGTGAATTCTGTGAAAAAGTATTTCTTCGCATTGATAAGTTAAACCAACATTTAAGAACTCACACAGGTGAAAAACCCTATTTGTGTGAGATTTGCAATAAAGCTTTTGCCAATAAAAATAACTTAAAAGTTCATGTAAGAATTCACACTGGTGAAAAACCTTATGCATGTGAAGTTTGTGTAAAAGCATTTACTCATCAAAGTGATTTAAGAACACATCAAAGAACTCATACTGGAGAAAAACCTCATGCATGTCAAGTTTGTCAAAAAGAATTTTCTAAGTTGAGTCATTTAAAAATACATCTAAGAACTCATACTGGTGAAAAACCTTATGAGTGTGAAGTTTGTAATAAAGCTTTTATAAATACAAGGTATTTGAAAGTACACCTGCGATCTCATACTGGTGAAAAACCTTATACATGTGATATTTGTACAAAAGCATTTTCCACAGGTAGTCAGTTAAAAATACACATACGAACTCATACTGGTGAGAAACCTTATGTGTGTGAAGTGTGTCAAAAAGCATTTACTAAAATGAGTGATTTAAAAAGACACCAAAGAACTCACACAGGTGAAAAACCTTATGCATGTGAAATTTGTGAAAGATCATTTATCAATAAGAGCCATTTAAAAACACATTATAAAACGCATAGAGATATTAAGCCATTTGTTTGTGAACTTTGTCAACAAACATTTACAAATATGAGTGACTTAAAAACTCATGTAAGATCTCATCCATTAAAAAATCTTACACATTTGAAGATTGTGAAAAAACATGTATCAAAATAAATTACTTTTTAAAATAATTCTAAGACTTAATTTGTAAAATATCCAATTAAAATTAGATGTTAGAAAATTAGCTTTTTAATGTATTTATTCTTAATAAAATAGCACTAAGCAGCAGCAAGCACTTATTTAATGAAACAAATTTTCCATTATTATGGAAAAAACAAAGTAATTTAATGGTTTTTTAATGATTGATAAAAATATAATTAATGTAAAAACAAATCAGTAAATGAATGAATAGTATTATATTAATAGTAATCGATTATTGATAAAAATTATAACTTAAGTATTTATAATAATATGGCTTAGGTTAGTCTACAATAGCCCTTTGTTTTTGATTTTTAATGTAAGTTAAAATATAAATAAGTTAAGAAACATTGTGTAATAAGTATTGCCTAAACTTATATCTACTATACAGTGTAATAATGTTGTAATTGCAAGCAAAAAAAGGATCAAGCGATTCATCTTTACTGCAGATCACAAATTAATTATTATTAAAATATTTTTTAATATTGTTTTACCATTGCCCTGGCATTGCAGAGGTTCATGAGCGACGGTGACCACTTACCATCAGGTGGGCCGTAGGCTCGTTTATCTATCACGCAATAAAAAAAAAACAATTAACAAATTAATAAGGTAAAGAAAAAATATAACATGAACTGTATGTATTATTAACTTATAGATTAGAAGTAAATTTTATGATATTTATCTTATTTTACATTCTTAGCAAAACATGTCTTTAATAGTGGTGATAAATAATAACCGATCTAATTAATTATTAATGTCCTGACTCGCAAACATTACGAAAAAAGCATCGAAAAACAATGCTAAAAACTTTAATTTTCATTCAAGTAATAATATATAATAATGCAATACATTTTAATGGGGAGTCGAAAAACACGTGGATTATTTTGCTCATTCCTATTATTTATGATATAAAGATTTTATAAATTTGGTCTTTGTTTAATTTAGGAGTGCTATGAACTGATTTTTACGGTATTTCAATAACGGCCATAGTTTCGCTATAAATAACAATGGGCAATGTTTCCATAAACTGGGAAGTTTTCAAAAACAAAGTAGTTATTAAAGATACTTCCTATTACATCAATTATTTGTTAGAAAGTTGTTCCAGTTCCTGAGTGTTGTAGCCGTGTTATCGGTTTGTCTGTGTACTGGCTAACGGTGGTTGAAAAGCTTGCATTAGATAACCCCCGCCTCGTAAGGCGGGCAGCGTTAGAGGGGGACTACCCCGATGCCCATAGCGTGCCTATCTCCGAGGGGCACGTTGACCCGCTTCTTCTCCAATACAGACACAAGCAATCCACTTTAATGAATAGTTTATAGAAGAAGAAAAAACTTGTTTGAAAGTTGCAATAATAATAATTTATTATTTTCCATTGTCGACAGAGTTAAAGATAACGATAAGCGTCGAAAGAGATAGCACATATTGAGATCAATGATAGTGTAACAAATAAATATTATTGCCATATAAGTAAGTGCACAGTGGAATAATTATTGAATTATAATAAGTATTAATTACGGTAGTTGCTACCCATACCGGTAAAAAATACTATATTATGGACAAAAATATTTATTAAAAAAGCTTTCTAAATTCAGTGTAATCCTATTAAATCTTGTTATTATCATTTTTTCATTGTTTTGCATAACACATTTTGTGTACCAATCAACGAAAATTATTGATCGATAACAAGCTACCTCCGCGTCACATTCTTATCATAATTAATTAAATATAAGAAACACGATAAAAACGATCAGAACTAAATAAATTTTATAACTCATTGTTGGAACATACAACAACCCAAAAGGTGTTAATAATGCTGAAATTTTATTTATTAATCCTTTGCGTTGTTACGGTTTCGTACGCCAAACCACAACCTTTCGACTTCGGGCCACGGAATGTGGTAACAGTGCCTCCAAATTGTCCGGAAGGACAGGAATGGGTGAATGGAGTGTGTCGTGATGTTTGGCGTAACTTCGCCTTACCTTCTAACATGATCACAGTTCCCCCTAACTGCCCCCCTGGTACGGTATTTATCAACGGTCAATGTCGTGATGTATGGAGATTCTTAGGACTATCTGAAAAAAGGTAACTTTTTAAAACAAATTTATTTTTATTTACTTTTTCAAATTTATTTTGAATTAATTGAAAATATTAAACAAAAATATTTCCTTCTGAGTACTTTTGAACTTTCGCACGTGAATACAGTACATAATAATACGAATATTGAGATAAAATTAAGTTAGAAAGTCTTCTTACCCTTACCCACTTAAAGCTAAAGAGTAAACTTGTTTGTAAGATCATCCCTTCGGTCAAATATGCCACACGTTATAGTAAATCGAGCAAAAAACCGAAGAAAGATTTATAATACTCCGTCGTTTTAAATCGAAGATAAATAAAGGCAACTTTCTGCTAAATATTGTGTAGGTATGTAAAGGAGCTGCGCAAAAAAATATTATTATGATTTTATTGTTTTATTTATTTTAATTAAATTACTTTCTACTAAATATTTACTGGTTACTGAGGTTGTGCAAACTGCAGACGACTAATCCGCCACCAGAGCGTAAGTGGTTACCTATAATCGCTCAAAAAGTGGAATGTAAGTAATGTAATCCCTACACTACGTACTGTGCTGCATAATTAAATTCTGATTCAAAGTTACAGAAACGACGCAGGATTAGCATTGTGAACTTTTGCATGAGTATGTGAACACATTAGATCTAACTAATTATTCATTATCATGTATAAAATGTAGTTTTCAAATCTATGTATAAAAATACAAGTTAATAATCAAAGGTATGAAATATATCATTTCCTGATTTTGATTTTGCTGCTTTAATATAATTATCATTATAATCGCTATGTAAACGAGTTTAAACAATAATCCGATTTCAATCATAATAAAGACAACTTTATCATTCATTGATAAAGAATTCCAGAGACTTACAAAATAAAACAATAAAGGTCGATGAATTTTCGACCGACTTCTAAAACGAGGCTGCATGTACTTACAACAGGCCAAATAAGTACCTGTTAAAGTCGACTGCGTGTTTTCTATTATATTTATTTCCTATATGATTCATATTACATTTTGTAAGGATAAATTGGGAGGATTATTTTTTAATTTGAATGAATTCAATCGTGGCAGCTTTAAATTTTTACTTTTAACTTTTATTTTCAAAAGATGAAAAATTAGGTATGGATATTTTCAAAAATCTCTGAATACAATTGTATTTATTTTCAACAAATAATTATTTTCTGCAAATTACTGTTTGAAGTACTTTCCCTTAGAGGATTTCAATGGGAACTGTGTCCTGTGGGGCAGGACGCCCCTTGATACTTCGAAGAAGCAAATTTTTCAGACTATAATGGTTACTCTGTTCCTTCTGCGAATCTATTTGTTCCTAATTTCTTGACGCAGAAATACCATGCATAGCCCTCTCCGTGGTATATTATTATCATCACTGCCAATACAATAGGTTGAAATGTATAAAATCTGTCATTGTATACAATTCCTAGGAAACGTATGTAATTCCTAAAATCGCACGGAAATGTGTGAAATAAATTAAATTATACACTATTCCTAGGAAATGTATACATTTCCTAAATAGCAATCGGAAATGTAAAATAGTACGCGGGGACAGCGGTCAATAACAAGAATGGTCAGTTTATCAATTTCCTTGGCAAAAGACTTCTATTTAAATTAAAACTATTTTCCAAACAATTAAGGTTAGTTAAGGTTAGCATGCTGATAAACATTGCTAACAAACATAATGTCTTTAGCAAAAGGAACAATGTGAAAAGTTTGATTCAACATTTTAAGAACCTCATTTTCCGCTATTCAAGGTATAACAGAAACTTATGATATTATTATTCCGAGAATAGCTTTGATTGGTTTCTAATAAATATTTACTTAAAAACTTATTCGAGAAGTGTCTTATTTTTCATAGAGAGCCCTTAAATAGGGTAATATCAATGGTGAACCTCTTTGAGCGCTTCCATAATAAAACACTGAAGTAAAATATTCCATTCTCAAATTTAAGAAAAGCAATTTACTTCTATTTACCTTACAGCTTACAGAAGATCTGTCCGCACAATAAATTCCATCCATAATTAACTCCTATTTTTCCCATTATTCATATTCTACAGTCCGATAGTAAAAGTACGTACAACCCTCTCAAGAACATTTTTTTTGAGAAGCATTTATTAGTAACCTTTGATAGGTTACTAATAAATGCTTTGGATAGCTATAATGATGGTTTCACTAGTTTTAGTTAGACAAACACAGTAAAAGGTGGAAAAGCAAAGATTTATTTGTGCTTAACTGTTCTTTCGATTGGCATCATAAAACACAACATCATCGACAATTTAACATCGCACAGTTCTGAGGCCTTGATTCTATCTACTTGAGATAAAATTCAATTACCTAACGTAACGAGGTACCTAGTAATTTTGAATACCTACACTAATCGCTACTATGTGATATTGTGTATAATAAAGTATAATTTACCTGATCTCACTACTGCGGAGCCCTGAGCAGTGATAGGTCGTTGCAGTGTATAGTATTGAAGGAGCCAGTAATAAACTAACCACTGATCTTTTTGCTTATTTTGACCGTGTGGAATCTTACTTGTCATGTGTAATTTGATACATGAATAATAAATAGTTAGGTAAAAATGATTGTTACTTTATTTGTCCATTTTATTACAGAGAACAATTGGCGAACAAAAACATTGATAAAGATTTTATTGATCTACCTGAAGAACTACGAAACATCATTACTATTCCGAATCAATGTCCTACAGGTTACAAGCCCGACGCTCTTGGTTACTGTCGTAAAGAATTCTAAAAAATGAATCAATGTATGATAGTTATCAGTTTTCAAAATAAAATTTAATTTGCGTTTATATTGTAATGTATTTTCATTAACCCTCGAATGGCGTAAAATATAATAATTAAGAATGGTATCCGATCGAAACTAATATTCCAGGTGAAACTAAACCTTCACTCTTGATCTCCGAGCCGAAATTGAACAATTTCAAAATGCAACTAGATGTGTGACAGGCCACGAACAATGTAGGGGTTCTGGAGCGGGGGCGGCGCGACGGGAAAGCGTGCCGAGAGCGTAACGCGTCGCGTCGTCCCTCAAAACCCCGTGCTGGATTCTGGTCTCAGCCGGGGTTCGGACGCTGAGTGTGAGCGGTTGGAGGTTTTAGTGCGGTTCAACTCCCACATACCCCGCCCAACCCGGTGGATCTGATAATTTCCTCCAACTGAAAAAACAAAAAAAAAGGGGTTCTGGATTCTGAAGCTACCCAACATAACACAATTAGAAGATTTACTCAGAAATAAACACTAATTGTAGCTAAATAATAACATTTATTGTTTAAAAAACAAATGTTATTTCAAATTATCTTGACCTTCGAAATTGTTCATCTAATCTCAGCGTAGGGTTGTTTCTCATCTACTCGTGTCATCGTTTGTTATCTCTTGCACTAGCTATCTTTTTCGATCCAATTACAATTTTAAATCTATAGCAGCACTCATTGCATCTATCAAATATGTGCCAAATACTGACATGTGACAACTCTGACTTGTTGACAAATACCAAAATGACATTTGCCTTTCTAGCCATTTGCCAACTAAACAAATAGCAAAAAATAAAAGTTTGAAAGTTTTTGACTATAATACATATAAAATGTACAATATTATAACGCTAAAACAAAGTGTTTCGACTATTTTTATTTATTAAACTATGTTCAACACTTCTGTGAATGTAAACGTTCAATTTTAATTGTTAGGAAAGATTTTTAAATTCTTAAAAAATGTCGGAACGAAAGGGCACCAAAGCTCTAGAGTTGTGGTGTAAGCGATTAATTAAAGATTGTCCAGATATACAAATAGAAAATATGACAACATCCTGGAGAGACGGAATGGCATTCTGTGCTTTGGTTCACCATTTTAGGCCAGATTTGATGTAAGTACCTACTAGGTGAAGTAAACATTTTAAATAAAAATAAAATTATTGTAAGTAAAATTTATTTTACCGTCTATTCACAGTGATATGTCTAAATTGAAACCTGAAAATATTTATGAAAATAACCAACTAGCCTTCAATATAGCTGAAAAGTATCTTGGTATTCCCGCTTTACTAGACCCCGAGGATATGGTGGAAAATGATATTCCGGACAGGTTATCTGTTTTAACATATTTGTCACAATTTTATCAGCGACTCAGTCACACTGGTAAGTTTTATAGCTTAATTATTTCTGTCTGTTTTGAAACCTGCTGATTAAAATTTAATAATTAAATATCAAAGTTCATTTAAAAATTATTCTTAACAGTGAACACTAAGGTGTCAGAAAATGAATCTAAAGCTCTGTCTCAAAAAACTGCAACAGAATCACCTGTAAGTACCCTTTTATTCAAAATTGATTGTATTTTGTCAAGGATACTGTTTGTGAATGTATGCTACTTTACTTTTCTATTCACATGTGTCTTCTTAATTTTTTCATCAATACTTCTTTCTAGACACCAGTACGTTTTGGTAAAACCGGTCTTGACAAGTGCACATTGTGTGGTTTACCTGTATATTTGGCTCAGCGCCTCATGGTAGCACACAAACTTTACCACAGAAGATGTTTCCGTTGTTCAAAATGTTCAGGACATTTGAATCCTAAGAGTTTTGAAATAGTTGAAGGATCTGATTTTACTTGTGACAGTTGTAAAAATGATAAAACTCTATCAAAACTCTTAAACAATAATAATGATCAAAATCAAATGGGCATGTTGGCATTCAGTGATGTATTAGATGAACCAAAACCAAAAGACAATATATGTGAAGATAAAACTAGTTCTAGAGAAATATCACGACCACAATCAGTACTGGGTGAGTTAATATCTACAATTGAACATAATGCAACTATAATTTTGGTTTTGGTATGTAATTAATTAACCTAGGACCTTTGCTTACACCTAATGCTGCACAAATACTAAATCTGCCTTACACCTGGATATTTGTACAGATTCTATTTTCTTACTTAAAATCAATTATTAAATGGCCTTCTTAAATGTTTTAACAGTTCTTATACCTTATCTGTTTGTTTCAAGGTTGTAAGAATTGCTTCTTGTTTGTTTTTATTAAATAAACAGTATATGAGAAAGTATTTGTTAAGTTTAAAAATTTTTAGTAATAATGTCATGGTTGTGGTCTACAACAACATTTTTATGATTTATGAAATCTAAATATTTAAACCAATTTTATATTACATTGATTAATTTCAATATTTAAAAAACAAAGTAAATTATTTCAGTACATCATAAAATAAACTGTGTGTTTACAGACAAAATAAGTATGTTTGAGAAAAATATAGAAAAAGATAGCTCCATAGATAGTAAGATGACTAAAGAAAATTCCAGTGTGAAAAGTATAGATTTAAGAAGTGAAATAAAAAACGAATTTGACTTGAAATCTCCAGTAGATAAATTATTGGATTTCCACAAAGAAAATCATAATCCACCAGAAGTTGTTTATAAAAGTAATCTTAGTAAATTTAATTTCTTACAAACACAACTTTCTGATGCTTCAAACAATGACACAGCTGTAGAAGAAATAACATTACCTAAAATTGAGCACAAATTAGAAGAAGATCTAAGTATCATTGTAAAAACACCCTATAAAGAAGAAGTTTTATTTGAAAGCAAGGAACCTATAATACTTGATGAGTATAATAATATAACTGATGACAGCAGACTTGCTAACAGTCTGAATGTCACACTAAATAACACAGAGCCAATTCCTGAACAAGTTGATGTAACAGAGCCAGAAATAAAAATTCATGTGCCACCACGCCGCAAGAAGCAAATGGCTCAAGTAAAAAAAGCTGAAAAATTAGCACAAACTAAACAGCCAAAATTACCAACAAGTAATAGAATAAAAAAGGAATATCCAGATCATTTAAACCCATTTTCAGATGATGATGATGATGGTGGTGATGAGGTGAATATGTATAGACTTTTTATTATATTTTCATCACAAATATTTTGCATAATATGTGTGAATGCAATTTTTTCATTTTATGACTAGTTAGTTAGAAGTGAAGTGAACTGGAAGGTTAATGAACAAAAAGTAGTGTGAATGGTATATATTTATGGAAGTTACTCAATCACGCGACAAAGGCACCTAATCTGTAATAGGTTAACAGGGTTCTAATAGCCAACAAGATTGCACTTTTACTAAGTTTACTATTAACCACAACACTCATAATATCAACTTTACAATACAATGTAAACCTAAATGAAAACCTACCACTCCCACAAACACATAAAGGATTATATATATGTGATTATTATTAAATACTATTTTGCATCAACCTTCATAGGATCATTCAAGAAAAATTGTTTGTATAAAGTAAATGTTTTATGTAAATAAATTGTAGGTTCTGAGCCCACAAAATCCACCTCAAAAAGTGAGCACTAATCCTTTTGGGAGTAGTGATGAAGAAGAAGATGAATTACCACCAGTATCCTCTACACCAAAATCATCTGAAACACAACCTGTGTAAGCCTATGATATTATACTTATTTTTCTTTCAAAGTCAAAGTTTTTCACAACACCACTGGCTAAAAACGGTGAAGGAAAACATCGTGAGGAAACCTGCATATCGGAAATGAGTTCTAAAAATCCTTTGAAGATATGTGAAGTCCCCAATCCGCATTAGGCAAGCGTGGTGGACTACGCCTAATCCCTCTTCTGAGGAGACCTGAGCCCAACAGTGGGTAGTAATGGGTTGGTACAGGTACAGGTACAAATATTTCTACGGTAGTTTAACCCTTACTACATACACCCGGGATCGAACATGTCACCATCTAAGAAAAACATACTCAGTACTTTTATTGCATTGAGTGTTTAAAAATCCACCCTGTATAATTAATTCATTAAAATTAATGACTATACAGGGTGTCCCAAAACTATGCGACATGAACGGGAAGTATCTTAAATATTAGAGATAGGATGTTTTGCTGAAACGAAACAATTTTATTTTTGATGTTTAATAATACTTCCTTCACAGATTTTTCGTAAATTGCTTGGTTTGTCTGAAAATCGAGCAAACAAAATCGGCAAAAATCAACACCCTGTATTTTTATGATGCCAATCAATAGAACAGTTAATTACAAATAATCTTTGCTAACAAACATAGTATCTTAAACAAAAGGAACAAGGTGAAAATCGTGATTCAAGATTTTAAGTACCTTATTTTCCACCACTTACTGTGTTATTTTTACCAGCTGTTGGTTTACTGTTATTTTTATTTATGAAGATTTTATGAAGGTATTATGGTTTTTACAGAAAACGTCTAATAGCTGTCAATCCTTTTTGGTCCGATGGGGAAGAACCTTCTACAGATGAAGAAATGGATGATATGAGGTAAAATATTACTATACTACTGCATCAATGAATAAGACCTCACTGCAGAAATTGGAGTCTTATCATATTACCTATAAAAGATTTAGATCCTTCTTTATAATTGACATAGAGACAACATTTTGTAACAAAAAATAAAAAGTTTTGTCGATTATAAACACGACTTCACAATCTTTTGTAAATACGTACATATCTAGAATGACACACTTTTTCCATTTCTGTAATGGTACAGATAAAATGTTTTGCATGTAGACAATCAGCAAGTTGTTTAATCAACCTAGTTGGAATTATATTCATAGATGTTATGGAGAACGGTTTGTTGTGTCTTAAAATGCTTTAGCTATCACACCTACATATTCATTTGTATACCCACTGCGATGATGCATCAAATCCAAAATATAAAACTCATTTATTTTAGAATCGTCGAACTAATATACGTAACACAATAAATATATTATAGAGATCGTTTGTTCCTATATATAAAAAAATATAGTGAATGATACCAAATTAGGTGACAGACTATTAACATTAAAACACCAATTATTTTTCAATATTATACCTACTAGCAAAGCATTGTTGAATTTGAATGAATACTGTAATGTACCATCAGGGTGAGGTTACTTTTGTTAAGTTTATTTGTTACTTTGTGAAAAGATGACCTTGGAGCGAACCAACAAAAGCTTTAAAAGGTCTTTGTGTCGCAGCGTTCGATCTTGGAACATATTATATTATTTACGTGAATAGATATGAATAGGATAAGGAGCTAAAGAAAGAAGATATCACTTCCTTAGATAAATTCCGCAAATCTTTTATCAGATACAGTTATGTGATAATAGTTTATAGTGCCTTACTACCAATACTGTCCGATAACAGTGTCCGATTTAAATCATAGTCTACGTGATAATATTAATTGTACTTGACTTTAGCTGCTGTATAAGTAAGCATAAATCTCTACATGCCGTTTTCTCAAATGATAATTCTCGAAAGCGCATATTATTATCATAGAATTATTACCTGATGAGGTAATAATTCCATGATTATTATATGCGCTGAAGTAGGTACTTTCAGTCGTGTTTGTCCATCAACGCATGTCATAGCAGAGTAACTAGCAACAGTTTTTAGCGAAAGCGAGCGCACGCTGACAAGCTTGCGGATTCGCGTAATAATCATATGCATACTTTATCTACTTGCACTTCTAAACATGCCATTTCTTTTATTAATGCAGCTCAAAAATGTACAACTCTTCGATTGCGACGAGCACGCCTAACTTACCGTCGAGCGCGACTAGACGTAAGAAGACGAAAGCGCCTCCTCCTCCTGTCGTATTGGTGTCTGAACCGCAGCAATCTTGCACGTCGATGGACGATGTCGCCAGCATATCATCGCATAGCTCTTACAATTCCACAGCTACCTCAGAAAATGTGAGTCACTATTCTTGTAGGATTGATGGGTAACTGTTGAAAGTGAACTATAAAAATTTTCCACTCTTTTTATTGTCTCTACAGGCGGCCAAATTGATGCATCTGGTGTTCAGTGGTTACCGCCTAAAATAAGGATTTCTGTTTAAATCTTGTTTAAAAGAATACAAAAACGGGAGTTCACTTCAAAGCCTGATTATACATCACAAACACAGTCTCTTGCAGCGTGAATGATCACGGCGGTTACAGGCACAGCTAACCAGGATCTATTTGACGATTACAATCAAAATGTTTTGGATAATGCTTTAACTATCTGTGTTATTTCATAATTTGTATACTTTTGTTAGTTTCCCAAATAAATAAATAAAAATATTTAATACTTTAAAATCATCATCATGTTTTTTGCGATGAATATCCAGCGAATCACTTTTACACAAAACTGATTCATTAGGATCGGATAACAAAAACAGTTACTACAAAGTCATATTATTTTATAGAAATACGGTAAAGGCACTCCGATGACATCAAGGAAAAATAAACTGGCTCCCACTCCTCCCGACAGCATATCGACGTTGTCCGAATGTACTGGATCATTGGAAAAGGTCGTCGATACATCCGGCCTTGGAAGTAACAATTCTAGTTTGGGTCTGTATCACTGATTCCTATTCATTACTTACATTTATAACTTAAAATTAATAATTACTAGACCTAGAGTACTAGACCATTAATGATTAGAAGTTAAAGTAAAATACGTATTAATTTGCTTTGTGTAGCACGCTCACTTCCTCAATATGAATGACTGTTAATAAATTATTTTGCTATGTAGTTTCTCTTAAATACGTAATATTAATTTGACATCAGACTAAGTTGTTTAGGGTTCGGTTTTAATATTGTAATAATATCAAAGTGCTTGTAGTGATTTAAGTAATATTTATGACTCAATCAATCAGTGGAATTCCCCGTGCAATCAATACCACAAGTCTACACCTATTTTATTATCTATGTGTAACTTTAATGAAATACTTTGAAAATTGCGCAAAACTGACCATAACGTAATGCAGGTAAACTTTTATACTGACACTTTTTTGAATTATATCTCAAACTCAAACACTACACGACCACCAGATAGCAATATGTTACAAATAATATTGTTATTATAGTTGGGCGAAGAACAAAAGGTCCAGCTCCGGGGTTGCCGCTGCCGGAGCGACGCGAGGTGAAGCTCCAAATGTCGCCCGAACAGTTACAAGTGCAACTGGACCTGCTGGAGACGCAACAACTCGGCCTCGAGCGACAGGGAGTACTCATCGAGAAGATGATACGGGATAAGTGTGAGGGTACACGGTACAACTGCACGTATCTATGTTTCCTGAGCACGGCTCTATCCTAGCTTACATCAGGAGACTTCCGGAATAATTCTCGTATAACAGTAATATAAGTACTTACTGTATATAAGGATAATTAATTTTACATGCATCGTAAAATAAAATCCCGAAAAGCTAATTCTCATAGTAATACGAGGAAATCTCCTTATGTAGTCCAACTTTTACTTCTTGTTGTCTGAAAGATTGATATTTTCGTTTTCTTATCTACTTTTTTATTTGATTTCTTGAAATTGTTTGAAGTTTGTTCGATTGTTTTAAAGATAAGTGGTAAAATACTGTTTTATGTAATACCAGGTGATCAGCCTTCATTAGCTCCACAAGAAGAGGTGGAAGATCTCGTGATTCAACTGTGCGAGCTCGTCAACGAAAAGAATGATCTGTTCAGGAAACAAACGGAACTCATGTACATGTACGTTGAACTACTACTACGTTGTAATAAGTTGTTAAGTAGATAAGTTGTTCTTCCCCATCACAATGTCACCTGCCTACAAATACATCATATAATAATATCTTAAATATTAATCAATAGAGTTATGTGTATAAATTTAATGTAAATCCACAGCCATTTTTGTTCATATTATAATGCTTTAAAATACCTGGTTATAAAGTATATGTAACTTACTTTTGCTTGCAAAATTAAAATTTAAAATTTTCCTTTAAAATATAGTTACATCATAGGTACACGGAAAAGTGGATTATAACTATGAAAGCTTCCTTAATGCAAATAAGGATAGTGATTCATATTTCATATTCTACATTATCATAACAAAAATTCTCTAATCACTCGTAATCCATAATAAGAATGTCTCACCAAAATGACAAGATCAAAAAAATCCTTCTATTTTCATTTTTAGATTATCCCCGTCGATTAATTATTTACCAACTTTAAATAATCGGTTTTCCTCAAGTTATCCTTAACGTGTAAAAAGCAAAGAATTATTAAAAGATCAAGATTTTATCGTTATTTTCAGTCGTCGTCAGCAACGATTAGAACAAGAACAAGCAGATATTGAACACGAGATTAGAATCATACACTCGCGTCCGGCTGTGAACCGTATTGATGCCGATAAGGTAATCTATATTTTGAATGATGGACGTAAATTGAAACATTTGTCGTTTGCATTAATAATAATTACAGTTTGTGATGCAAAGGCAGATCAAAGGTAGAGATTATTTTTTGTAAATTTAGCACATATCATCATCATCAGCCTATAGACGTTCACTGCTGGACATAGGCCTCCCCCAAACTTCGCCACAGCGGCCGGTCTTGCGGTATCTGCAACCAGTGACCTCTCGCGATCTTGACCAGGTCGTAGGTCAATCTTGTGGGATCCACATTGCGCTTACTGATCGTGGCCGAAACTCCAGAACTTTTCGGCTCCAACGGCCATCAATTCTTCGCACAATGTGTCCTGCCCATTGCCACTTCAAAGACTCAATTCTTCAGCACATATAGGTTTCGACAATAGTATTTTTTACGATCTAATAAATTCAATCAAAATTATAATATTTTAGCACTTATTAAAACTTGGGATAATATTGGTTACGATTGAACGTAGTTCCTATTTATTGATTCATTATATTTGACAACAACCACCTTCAACCGTCTGAGGATTATGATTCTAGTTCGTAATGTATTTGTGGTTTCGGTTAGGTTCGCGAAGAGGAGCTGGTGACGCGTCTGGTGGAGATCGTGCGTCTCCGCGACGAGCTGGTGCAGCAGCTGGACGCCGAGCGACGCCGCGAGCGGCAAGAGGACCTCGCCATCGCAGCCTCCATCGCAACCAAACGAGGTACTTACATTCTTTATCCTTCCTTCTGCTTCCTGGGCTTCACTGCTCAGTGGCCGCTGTCGAACCTGCCTAAACGGGAGTTACAGTGGTGGGACTCGGTGGGAGTGAGAGGTGGGCAAATACCCGAGTAACTTTCTTTAAACACTCGCGGTTATCTACATCACTTACACAATTACTAAACAGGTTCTTAGCACGATTTTTATTTAATGAGTGATATTTCAGCACTGTTGCAAGCGCCATGATCACGGGAAGACTGGCATGTCACCTCTTTTAATAAAAATCGTGGTAAGAAAGAACCCGTTTAGTAATTGTAAGTGATGAGGTACTTACTGTCGCGTTAACACAACTGGAACTCGAACAATTTGATCTTGTCTAGTTGTGTTTCTGCACGTTTTTTAGTTTAGGTACATTTGTATGAATTAACACACTTAAATGGACCATAACCTTAACGGATTATCCACTCAACTGGGAACGTCATATTCGCTAGATGGCGAAACTGTGGACTTCGTTCGGAATCAATACAGTGTTTGTGCCCCTTTTTAAAAACCTTTTTTTTCAATAATTTTTAATTAAACCTTATATTTTTGTAAATCAATATTACTGAACAACGCTGTATTGCATTTTCAGCGAAAATATATCATCTCCGTAAAATTTGAGACGATTAAAAAATGTAAACAAAACAAGTTTTTGAACAGTGCTCAATTTTGGCTCCTGCCACAGACTTGGCAAAAGTAAACAAACCAATTTGGTTGCCGTTCCCAGTTGAGTGGTTATCTTGCAATTTTTACTGTTGGATGCGTTGCAGCTAAACAAACTCTCCTTAATTTATAGTCAACTAGTAGGCCCGCGCAATTTCGTCTGCGTTACTTTCAATTAAAAGGTAGCCTATGTCCTTTCTCAGGGTCTATGTGTATGTACCAAGTTTCGTCAAATCGGTTGAGAGGTTTAGGTAGGAAAGTGTAACAGACATACAGACAGTTACTTTCGCACTTAAGATATTAGTAGAGGGATAGTTGATAACTCCAAACTGACGTTATGACGGGTAAAAGAAACACAAGCATTTTTTTCTTATTTCCTAAACAAAATAGAAAGAAACGTCTAGGTTTTCAATATTTTGTAAAATAAGCTTTTTTGAAAATTCACTTGTACTAAATGTAACTATGTGTCTAACTATTTATATAATGTTACCTTACTTGGGTCGTACACCTCGTTTTTAGTGGTCCTCTGATTTTTACATTGTATTTTTTTTTTTTTTTTTATGTAAAGAATAATAATAATTGATTTAATGAATACTTTGTGAATGTGATGAATTAGTTCTATCTAAAATATTACCTTAAAAGTCAAAAGTTATCGTTTAAAAGAAATTATTTACATTTTGCTGTAAAACTAATAATAACGCTTTTACTGCACCTTTATGTACTTAGAATTAGCTTAACAACTTATATTTTGTTTCAGCTCAAAGACAAAATGATTCAAACAATTCATCAATCAAATCCGTTGAAGTAGTAACACCTAAAAAAAATAAGGTAAAAGATAAAATGAAAAAGCAGTTTAAAAAGGCGAAACATACTTTAATATCTAAGAAAAAAGAAGATTCACCTGAACACAAAGAAGAAAAAGAAAGAAAGAAATCAAAATAGAACATTCACACAATTGATTTTCACTTACGCAGATATTAATTGATATTAACATTTTCAATTCACTCTTTTATTTCGCTTTTAAATGTACTGAAAGTACTTGCAAGACTGAATCATTCCACTAAATAATTTTTATTATTGAAAAAAAAGTCAATTAGGTATTTAAATGTATGGGTCTGAAACTCCGTTCGTTTTTATAGGTTAGTTGTTTATTATTTTTAAAATGTAAATGTCAAATTTTCAGGACTGTAAACAGGTCTCTAAGTTATTTGATTTGTTTAGTTTAAATGAATGGGTTAATTGGACGTATCATTAGAATTAATCAACAATATTTTCGTGCCAGATTTAGTGTAGTAAATTCACGAAGACGTGTTAGGAAATACGTACCGAGTCTAGTTACAACAATTGAAATAAATTCAAGAGCTTTTGCGTCCTTACATTGCAGCCAACTGTCTTTATTTTATGAAAGACATTAACATTATACATAGCTACTATTTAGCTGTTAAATTTTATGTTCAGTCTATTTTATAGTTATATGTTTGTTCGTTTGTTATAAGCTCTGAGCAAAAATTATTTTCGAATATAAGATAATATTATGTATTTACTTATTTTGTACTTAACTAACATAGTATTAAATTATCACTCACAATAACTACAGTATTATTTATACAATAAAAAAAGTGTATTCTAATACTTATTTTTATTTACCAGTTATAATTTTGACAATTCCAAAACATAAAATCTAATTTGACCTTAACAATGTTAACTCTTATTAAAAAGTTCTCAAATCTTTAAAAAGGTTTCAACCCTTAAAACAATATTTATATTTGTACTTGTTCATTAAGAATTCTATGATTTTACTATCATAGAATTTGCTCTCAATGGGAAAATTATGATAAACTATTAATGTTACTTCATTAAATTATAGGAATAGTTTGAGATCTAACTAATTGTAACACGCTTCTGAAAACTTCACAAAGCAGCTATTAATATTTCATCTCATGATCATTATACAAGGTGAATGTTAAAATGTCCAACACATATTGAAGGAAGGCGTTATAATAATTATGTAAAAAATATCCACGAGTTTTTTAGTATGAACAACAGAGCATTGTCCAACAACCTTGCATTACATCACACAGCACTCACTATTGTTATAGTTTAACTTGTCGCATATGGTATTATATATCCATCATCAATATTTCTCATGTTTTATCTTTCTCTCTGTAGAAATGAGCGTAATTAGAGTTAACGTAAACGACTTGGACACTATAGTGTCAAATTTTAGTACAAGAAGTCTTAGGGGAATATATTTTATGTGTATAGCGTTGTCATCTGTATCGTGTGTTTAATAATGGGAATCGGGATGAGAAAATGTATTTTATAGAACTTTTCATGCCGTTGTCGCCTGCGATTGAGGTACTTTGTAAATACAACAGTGCTGCAATTTGTCTTACAACCTGTATTTTTTTTTTCATCATTAACACTAATATTATGTAAAATGTCCATAGAGATATTACATCCGTGTGTCTAAGATGTATATAATAATGGTAACAATATCCAATCGCGCTCAATATTTTTTGTTATGCTTATATTTAGTATCCAAATACAGGAATATTAAATAAAATCTTTAGATACTAATATAATGTCTTCCGAATTATTTTACGTATTTTTAAGCTATTTTTGAATTATGTATTATTACACTCGTGAATATCAATCAATCTACAGTCAGTAATTTTTCGATTTTATGTATTGTATTGCTTAATACACTATGTTAATACTTCGATACAATATACAGGGTGTCCCAAAATCACCATACAAAACCTGTTAGTCTTCAGTTTAAAACAAACTAAAATATTAAGCGGCAGAGAGTCCAGTTTTGCAGTTAGGTGTGTAACACTAGATCGCTAACGTTAAATGACACTCTGTCGCCGAGCTAAAGACAAGAGACTACCAATTTTTGTTTTCGATAGTATTTAGTTTGTGCCATTTTTACACTCTAATCTTGTATCTGATATATTTTAGTATATTTGATATTTAAAACATTTTATATTCAAATTAAATCTTACATGTTTTTAGAAGACACCATGAAGACAAAAATATTCTGCATACTTAGAAAAAGCAAAAAATCATGAAAAGTGCCATAACAATATTATGTCGCTAAATGCTCCATACTGTGTGGCTATAACATAACTATGAAGCTGAGAATGAAAGATATAGGTATTTTCTTTTCGTACAATATACCAAACAATTACACAATATTTAACATTATCTGCAAATGCATTATTAATATGTTTAAAATAAAAACATGATTTTTCTATGTTCGAACTTTTCTTATCCATGAAGAATTAAAACAAAAGAACACCATAATAACAAAAGTTCACTTCATTTGTTATTAAAAACAAATTTTACTAAAAAATAGTATATTTCTATAACATACTCATAGAAGCTTTGCTCACATCTATGAAAGTTCATTGATATAGATTATTATATATATGAATCAAGCTTTAATCTACAATAGTTATGCATTGTACTGATTTTTTAAATTACTTCATAATATACATGTATATTGTATTAAACCACAAAACACATTGTAAGTAATCTTAGTGCACAAATGCACAGAAATAAAATATGTTTGTAAATATTGTATTTTATTACCCATTATACTTAATAATATATTTTTAGATAGCAAAATTAATTATATTATCAAATTTTTCTATTTCATTGGGTGGACAAGGTTTGAGTAGGAACCAGATAATATTTTTTTCATTTTACACTGTGATAATCTCTTCAATTACATAATATAACAAATTTTATTAAGATATGATAACACAATATTTAGCAGTAGTGTGTACTAATTAACAAAATTTGTATATTTAATGGTCATTTTTTATCTCCATGTCATACTGCTGGAGTCTCTGGTCTGATAGACTTAAATATAAAAATTAGCAACTGTGTGCATTGTTTGTAACCTATTTTTAACTACATTATCTTAAATCTTCAAATTTTATGAAGTGTTATCTATTTCTATACGTAAATTCTCTTTTCTGGATTTGCCTATTCTATCTCTGAGGTCATCAGATTTCTTCTTTTTTGTTAATAGTTTTCTCAGGTCATTCTGTTTCTGAGAGCTAGGACTAGGACTAGTGTCTCTGTCTAATCTTGACCAGACACTATTTGAGCTTTTTGACTTTTCATGTACTTTTTGCACTTGACTCCTGTAATTATAATTAAAACCAGAAACATCATCACTTGAATTACTATCTGAATGTTCTAATTTTTCACCTAATCTTAATTGTATGCTAGGCTTGGGATTTGATGTGTGGTACTTGAATTTATCTGACAATTTTGTTGATTCCCTTTTGATGTAACTACAACTGGAGTTAGCAACCTGTATAGCTAATGGTGCATATTCTTCTTTACTTTCTAAATCAGATATTCTCATTATATTATTCTTTTTCTGTTTCTTTTCTTCATCATCAGCATGCATTCTCATCCTGGGTACTTTTGATTTAGTTTTCCATTCTGAATCTGAGCTGTTATTATCAGAATCAACCGAGGTTTTTCTTTCAAAAACTCTCTTTCCAAGTCTTGCTGCTAATCTACTGCTTCTAATTTGTGGTATTGTTTCATCATCATCATCTTCATCACTTACATGATTTGTTTTAGGTTTATGGTAATTAAAGACCTCTTGATGATCATATACTCCCCATGACTTACACAAATCACCCCAAGGATTTTTTGTAGTTGATTCTGTATCATCAAAATCTCTTTCTGGTTGCTTTTTAGTTAATTTTTTGTCACTGTTGGTAGCATATCTCATCAAAATCATATCTTTTTTGGGATGAGGTACACCCTCTCTCCAATGATGGTTATTTTTATCAGAAACCATAGCTGATAAATTAGGGTCTTTGATTTCATGAGAATGAGCTAATAAAGCTAAAGCTGCTGAAATATGATCTTGACAAACAACATTACCTGAAAATTACAAAAAAAAATATTTAACTGAACATGAATCCCATTATTTTTTATTGTTCAATATTTTTAAAACATAATTACCAAAATAATGATTAAAAAAATCAATTAAATTGTTTAGACAACATTTTGGAAATATTGTTTTTTTTTTCAAGTTTTCTTTTTAAATTAATGAATTTTGTTACTTACATGATATGTAATCAACCCATTCTAGGGAAAGTGGTTTATAATCTTCCAGGTACTCGAATATTTCTTTGGTTGTCAGGTCATCAATGCCATGTAAATGAATAGTATCAAAACGGACATGTCTTTCATTGCCACTTTCTATGCCGCAGTTTTCATAAAGCTCATCAATTTGTTTCTGAGTTATCACTCGTTTTCCAGATAAATTGAGACCAAATCTTCTGGCTCTTTCATCCAATTTTGCAGCATCAACTTTTTCGAGTTTTTGTACAACAAGTCCACTTTTGTTTGGTTTGAAAACCTGCAATTGAACCAATTAATTGTTTGATATAAGTTTATGTGATTTATTTAAATTATCATAAACGTTTAGTTCTGAAATGTATTGTGAGTGAAAATATTTTGAATATACACTACTTCAAACATTGTTTCAGAATATAAAAAATGTTGCTAACAACAAAATAGTTATATTACATAAAGAATATATAATAAAGAAAGTTAGATTCCACAATGATGCAGCTTGTCAATATAATATTATGTTTTTTATTCACCATTGTACATTCATCTTGCGTGGTTCGAACGGGCTCGTCGACGTCGTCTACAATCATTGCGTTATCATCACTCATTTCTCCGTCTTCTCTATCCATTTTAAACTGTTTTAGCTAGATAAATTATGGTAAATATTTCGAGGATGGGTTAGGATATGATCGGTTACACAGCTACGGTGACAAAACGTGGAAACAACAACAATATTTGTCGCAGAATGTATTCAATGAATAAAATTTAGAAGTTTTAGTGTAAATTGAACACAGATCACAGATCTTTCTGATCTGTGCACAGACTAGTGACCACAGAGTCCACAGATTAGAAAGAATAATATTTTTTTTATTAATATATAACGGCCCTGGTAACAAGACCTTTAAGCCAAAATAATCACAGATTAAGAAGGAAAAATTGAATTAGGGTGGCAGACCCATTTAAGAGCTAGGTCCAATTATTGGCAACTTTGTAGAAAGTTGTAAAATATGAATCCATTTGCTACGATTATCTCATTTCTAAGTAAACTGATAAATAGAGCATTTCTTCAGCTTTACGATGATACTACTAGTAATAATTAATATTCTAAGCAAGATGATAAAAAAATTATTTCAAAAAGTCATGCAACGGTTACCTGAAATTTACATTAAATTTTTATGGGAATCGTTAGAATGATACTGATCTTAAGTAACTAATTTTCAATTATTTCTCATTAGTTAAAATTATATGAAGGTTTCTGTAAAGTCTTCGAAGTCTAATTTATGTGTTATTTAATTGTTGAAAAAACTCATAGATTTTTAGTTTTCCAGTGAATTTAGGGTGCCAACATCTGGACCATGTTTTCTCCAAATCCAATTAGCAACTTTTTCATTGTATGAAAAATTCATAGAAATTAATTTGTTGATAATTTAACTGTCAGAAAATGTAAATTAACGGCGTAATTTAAAGAAAATACTACGCAAGAATGACGAAATCGTTATAAAAATGCTAAATACTACAAAAAAATTTTTTTTTGGAACAGTCATTGTCGTCACCAGAAAAATTTAATTATTATACTTTATTAACAGTCGTACATTAGTGTTAATACGCTAACTAATAATAACTAATGTTCGGGGTACCAGATGGTGTTTTTTAGCTGGAGGAAATGTTTGGAATGGGAAATACATAGGGATATGCGGGAGTTGAACCGCACTAAAACGTCTTATCGCTCACCCTCAGTCTTCGAACCCGGGCGGCATGACGCGTTACGCACTACGACATTCTTTACCGAAGTAGCAAGGATTTTTTTTGGACTCGTAATTTGTCGCTTAGTAATTTCATGTTATTTGATTTAATAAATAATAATAATTGTGTTTTAGTAATTACTTGATTAAGGTGAAGTACCCGATGTTATGTAATCACCACGCCATTATCTTTCATATATTTTCAAGAACAACAAGCTATTTAGAATTATAATTTACTAGATGACCTGCGCAACTTCATCTGCGTCACGAAGTGGTTTAAACAGCACTTGCGATGTCGTTGCGATATTTTTTGTAACCGACAGAGTTTTATACTCGTGATAATTTCTCAACGAAATGTCCGATTGGAATAAAACAAAAATAATTTTACTTCTACACTAATACCCTTGATAATACAAGGTGTCTCAAAAGAAATTTCATATTTAGTGGATTGATTAAAAAAAGGGAAGCGGTATATAGAAAAAATGTTTATTTATTGTTAAAATACACTTTTTGGGAATTCATTTCTTAAAAATAATATCGTCTAAATGTAAACCCTCACGTTGTTGGCACTCATTTAATCGAACAGTAAAATTACTTATGACTGCTCGACAGGTGGAGTGAGGGATGGCTGCCATTTCGTGACGGATATTTTCTTTCAAATGCGCCAGTGAGGTTGGTTTATTGGCGTAAACTTTAGATTTAAGATAACCCCATAGGAAAAAGTCCATAGGGGTTAAATCTGGGCTACGTGGAGGCCAATTTATGTCACCTCTCCGGGAGATCAATTTTCCTGAGAAAATTTCACGAACACGTGGCAGAGATATATTGGACGTGTGTGAAGTTGCTCCGTCCTGTTGAAACCATGTTCTTTGGTTATAGCCAGGAAAGTTTTGCAGTTCAGGTACCAAGAAGTTGTCTAACATCTCCACATAACGCTCTGAATTCACTGTAACTGTACGCCCCATTTCGTCTTCAAAAAAGTAAGGGCCGATAATTCCTCGCGCCGACATGGCAGCCCATACGGTCTCTTTAGGCGAGTGTAGGGGCTTCTGATGTTTGCGTTTCGGATTGGCTGAACTCCAGTAGCGGCAGTTTTGCTTATTTACGTGGCCATTAAGATGAAAATGAGCTTCATCCGAAAACAAAATGTTGGTAAACGTTGAAAATCGCTCAATCACCTGATTTACGAAATTAAGCCTCTGACCGGCATCTTGGGGCTTTAATTCTTGCACCAATTGAATTTTGTAGGGGTGCAGCTTTAGATCTTTGTGCATAATGCGATGTAATGATGATCTATGGACATTTAAAGCACTCGCGCGCTTCCGAATTGAAAGGCTCGGGTCGTCACGTACAGATTTATTAACACTCTCCACGTTTTCTACCGTTCTTGATGACCTAGGTCGCCCGGATTTTGATTTATCCAGCGTTGATCCAGTCTCTTCAAACTTTTTAACCCAATGTCGAATGAGAGGAAGGCTTGGCGCATCATTTAAGTGGAAAACCTCGAATACTGCAGAATTTTCTACGCGCGACAGTTGTCGAATCACCGTTCTTGTAAAACTCTCGCACGCACAACGCGCGGTCTGCTCCCGAGAAACGCTCCATAGCGACTGAATCCCCAAGAGCCAAGCTACCAATTGACATAACCCCCGCACCCCTCAAGTACGCAGCGTTCACGCAGTAAGCTAAACAAATATAAAATTTCTTTTGAGACACCTTGTAGGTTAGAAATAGAATATTTCGAATTTTCATTATTAATGTTCTCCATTCTCTTAAAAATATTAAAACTCATTTTGATGCATCTTAAAATGTGAATAATGAACAAACGTAAACACTTTCAGAAAATATTCTAAAAGTGCACATTAATGGTATCAATACTAACCTGGACGAACCTGTCCTAATCTAGGCTCAAGGTTGCACATTACTGGGCCTGGGTCACATTTCAAACAAACGTGAATTTCTTTTAATTAAACGCAAATTTCCATAAAATGTATATGCAGTTAGATACTTGATTAAACAAATTCAAAAAAACAATTCTTCACATATAATCATCATGTAATTCATACCCGTAATTAATATAGAAAAACTAAGTTGAAAATGGAAATCGCACTATAAGACGAGCATCTAGGTCGGCCACCCTACTACGAACTAGGGATGAGTAAAATTATCAATAGGGTGCTTCAGATACTTGATTAAACACCGATCCTACAGATGTGATCATCATGAACTAGATGCTCATAATTAATAAAGGAAAAAAAACTAAGTTGAAAGTGGAAATCGCATTGTAGGACGAACATCTAGGTTGGGCACCCTATTTTACTATGTAAATATGATAAGTTTGCAAATAAAACACCGTGTGCGTTCAAGGACGAGTACTTTATTACTAAATTCACACTGCTCCCGCGCGTCCCCGCGGCATCGGTCAGCAGGGCGGGGGGGGGGAAGGAGCGCATAGATACATATCATTCCTCTCTCCTTATTTATTAACCCTGTAACAAAATATAGCTATTTCCAAATTCTATAATTAATAATTCTCCGTGGCCTCGTAGACCGTCGAGGTACAGCGGGCGACTGCCTGACCGATGATACTGCCTCATCAACACTATCTCTATTATAGGATTCACTCTCACGGTGCTGTTCAGAGGGTTCGGTCAGGATCACCTCAGTTTCAGTCGGACGCTCGCCCACCTCTTTATCCTCCGTGTCAACAAACTGTTCGTCATTATTATTTCGTTCGAATGCGTCTTTTGTGTCCTCTACATTAGCACTAGTATTTGGAATATTTACTAATGGACTTATATTTGGAATGTGTAAGTTTGAGTTTGTTGACGCGGAATGGTTCACATTGGATTTTTTACACATATTTGTACCCTTGTAATTTATTATTTGATCTACATGCCTCACTACATTTTGTTTTTGATTTTCTAATGCAATTAAATACATTCGTTTACCAATATTTTTTATAATTATACCCTTTACCCAAGATGGGTTCCTAGCAGAGAAACATCTGGTTAAAACATGTTCCCCCATTTTAAAACTTCTTATTTTTTTGTAGTTTTCTATACTTTTTTCTATATTTTTATGAGGAGGAAACATTAAATCTAGCCTACAACGCAGTTCGCGCCCGTACATTAACCGAGCCGGCATCGACCCTGTGGAGCAATGGACGCTGTTTCTATATTCAAATAAATATTTCATAAGCTCGTTACTGTCTTGTTTGTTATTATTTATAAGAATACTCTTCAACATTGATATTTAAGGTAACTCCCGTTCATGTCGCATAGTTTTGGTACACCCCGTGTATGCGAGATAGATAACTCTTCATTTCAAATTGAGTGAAGATTCGGAATCTGGACAATAGATGGAGCTACATATACAAAATTTAGTGCATGTTCTGCCCGATAGACGGCAGCTCGAAGCCGAAACTAGCAAATTTCGATTCAGGTGGCTCGTTGGCTCGTCTGCGTACACAACAATAAATAATTTATTCCACAGTAGTATTCTAAATACAAGCTTTTAAGATCATGTAGCAGTAGAGTGCTAGCTAATATAAGTTAAACGACCCTAAACAAAACGGGCCTATCTTATTTATCACAAGAGTCCTTATGGGCTATGACCACCTTCCGAGACCATCATCAGATCAGCGCCATTTTGTCATATTATTGCATTGTCACGCGAAATACATATGCGTGCAAAATATCAGATCAATCGGAAACCGAGAAGTTTGTCAAATTTAACTTCGTCGTCGTCAACATTATTGTCCTCAGCTTCGATAAAACATTACACGATTTTCAATTAGGAAAAAGATAAAAAACTGTTTTTTAATTGCACTTTTTTATTAAAACTTCCGTAGTTTACATTAATAGACAAGAGTCCGGATAAAAATGACATTTACGCTTGCAACTAAGCTACAATAGAAATTCATACCATACATACATACAGTAACAATCGTATTACAAAATTTAGTTTTTTACTAGGACTTCCCAAGTAACAGATTGCTTTCCAAGGCGAGTTAACATTTACAACAAATCAACAAAATGTTTTCGTCACAACGGGAATTTCAAGCTTTGAGGGATCGTTCGCACCTGGTGAGTTTATTGAAGCGACAAAGTTTGTTCTGTTCAATTTAATACTCAACACCCGTCATATAAGACTGAGAAGACTAAGAAGCCGCCGGCGTGCGAACAATTGCTAAAAAAAACTTTTATTTATAGAATAGTGTTGTATGTGTGTGAGAGCCCTTAGAATGTATCAGTCCGATGTATCAGATCGAGAACACATGTATCAGTCCTTAAGAAACGAAAATATTGAATGTTTTTGTCAATTTCTGTAAAGTAGGTCTCTTAGATCTTCCTAGTAAGATGCTATAATAATTATTTCATGCGAAGTAGGATTTTATTAAAGGTTTTCAATCGACATGAAAATCTGGTTAAGTTCTATCACTATACATGATGTTGCTAATAACAAACCTTCCAACCAATCCTATAGACCACAAAGACTACTATGATAATTCGAGCACATTTAACAATTTTTTTAACTCAAATCAAAGGTTTTTAAGTTATTACTTACACTTCATCCATATAATGTCTAATATTAAAAATCTTTATTCTTGCCTTTTCAAACATATGTATTACTGATGACTAAACAAAACTTTATGAAATGTTGAAAGATCAGGTTCGACATTAGAGTTAGTACTGTATAATGCTGGTTTACTGTTGTTTCTGAAATTATAAATACCATGTTAATATTAATTTTAGGATCAGTAAATAATAAACTCATTTGGACTTTGTTGGAGGTGCGTATCCAGCTTCTTGTATGTGCATATTATTTATTTATCTAATGCTTATATTATTATAAGAAGTAATGATATGATGGTTGTGACATTGTAGGGGGTAATCTTTCAATCTACTGGGAAGAAGTTTAACAAATTAATGTTACCTTGCAGTCGCATTTTGGGTCCTGGGGACGACAAGAAGGCAGTTCATGGGTTGGCCATCGAGTTGCCGATTGTGATATAAATCTACAGCTTTCTGTGCATCTTCCTGAGTTTTGTAAATGACCTCTGCAGTTCCTGGACGAACTAAACGTGATTCAACCATTTCTCCAACGTCCCCAAACAATTCCTACAAACGTCATGTGAAATTATATTGACTAGTAATTTTTTTTTAAGAAATCATAAGTAATATCCATGTGTTACACAGGGTTAAGTTCAAAGATTTTTTTGTTTCGAATGAGAATTCTATTATAAAACCAAACATGCATAAAAAGGCAATTAAGATTTTACCAAAGTATAATCTTCTATGTTTAGTTTAAATAAACATTAACTATGAGAACATAACATTTAATACTGCAACTTGTACTATGGTTTAGATATTAAGTTTTATTAATAAATTTATTTTCATTTTTTAATTTTACTAATTAACTTAAGGTTAAGAAGGTAAAATAATGTAGGATATAAAAGTTTGCATAGTCTCACATTTTTAAAAGTGGAATGGACGCAACTTTTTTCATAAACATAAACTAAAAATTTAAGTCAGTTATACCTCAATATCCCCTGCCGTTACAGTATTTTTTAAACTGCTTACTATGATACGGTATTCTGGAGAAGTTTTATCTGACTTTTGTATTTTATTATCAGATCTTAAAGCTGCCATGGGACGTTTTTTAAGAATGGATGGCGGTCTTGGTGGGCTAGGTTCTTTCTCATTTACATCCACCCTGAAAAAGTTATTATTGTGTCAGTGGATTATTTACTGTAGTTACAATTCAGCAGCTCTCACCTAAAAACTTCTTCACAATTAGAACAATAAAGGATTTTAAATGATGATACATTTTAAAGTAGGGTAAGTTTTTTATTCTAATACAGAATATAAATAAAATTTATTTCGTTAAGTTCTGCAATACTAAAGTATACGAGTACATTACTTAATGGTAGAGTAAGGCAGTGAAGTTGAGATTTCCTATTAATTATCAATCAAACTTATCTTCAGAGATTGACATTGGGAGAGAGAATGAGTCAAATATGATCAAATGTATTTGTGATTACCGATGAATGGCAGTAGACGGCTGCTTCCTGGCATCATTATTGCGTGCAATTATCTTAAGTTGAAGACTAGCTTTACGATTCAAAACTTTTGGTGGAGTATAATCCTCACCCATCGGATCATCATCATCATCTATAATCTGTACATCATTTTCCACAGTTCTGACAATTTTCTGTGGATGTATTGTTTTATCTAGAAAAGTAGAAAAAGTAAATATACCATGACAAAGTAGGTAAAACTTTTGTATGTGTCAAACTTTACATTATGATAAATATTATATTTCTTTCATACTTACATGAAAATTGTGAAAAAGGATTTTGATTATTCCCCACAAGTTTGCGTTTGTGGTTGATTTGACGCCTTAGGTTCACTGTGTTTAAAGGCTGGGAGACAACTTGTCTAGAAGTATCTGTAAACACTGAATAAATATATTTATTAAATGATTAAATAGAATTTCCATCTACTACAGATTTCCATTGCTAAATTCCTATTAGATTATTTTATGGGTATTTTTTTCAGTATCTTGTTCTAATATGACTAGCATAGTGATTATTATACAATATGTAACAAAAACCCTGTTGTTCTTTCTAACCACGTGTTAAGAATCGGCACAAGTATATAATATAGCTATTCTTTTATAAAAAAAACGTTCCACTAAAATAATTAGAATAAATATTTAATTGTTTTTTTTTAATTGTAACTTCATTATTCTGGTGCCTGTAGTCAAGTTTATAGGCCCCTAAAAGGAACAACAGGGTTTTTGTTGCATATTGTATATTATCTTAACTATGGCACCCCCAAAAACACAAAAGGATTTTAATTTTTTCACATAGTGCTTTTTGAGATTCCAGATGTATAGCACTACAGATACCATTACACTGTAATTTTATTAGACATTAATTTTCGTATGAGTATTTTAGAAATTAGTTTTTTTAATATCAAACACATAAACAATAATATTTGGTTTAATATCATTTTTTACGTAAATAATATAGCTTGTAGTTATTACATATCGTCGGTGATACTGCAATACCGTGTAACTAGCACTTGCTAATACCGCGTAACTACAAAAGTCGCAAAATTGATATTTCGCGCCAGCGTGTTCCTGTCACGGATTGGCACCTAACTGCATCAATTGATTTGTCTATCGGCCATTCAGAAAGCCCAAATCACGTGTAGCCAATACCGCGCGAGTTGCGGCTCGCCGAAAACGAGTAGCAAAACCGCGTAACTGCTCAAAACACTTGACGTAGTGAAGAAGTTTTATGTTGTTCTGTTAAAAAGCCTTCTTGTAGGATCTAAAGGCAGCATTGAGATCTCGCTTCTTCAAATAGGTGTTGGGTTCCTGACGCATTCTGGCATCATTCCACGCCACATATGCGGACCGCTTGCGGTGTGCAGCGTCCCGACTGGCAGAATTGTACCAGGGAGCACTGCGACCCCCGACGGGCACCACAGAGGACGGAATAAAAAGTTCCATCCGCTGCAGCACCACGTCCTTAAGACGGTCTGCACAGGCGTCAGGATTATTGTCGAAGAAGCAGAGCTGCCTCCATGGGTAGGATGCGAAAAATTCACGCAATCCATCCCAATCTGCTGACCCGTATTTCCAAACGGGTCAGCAGATTGGGATGGATTGGTTTGCGCGTTCACTGCGAAGAAGGACCAATTTGTCATGGCGCCGAAATTCCAAGGAGTCTCCCTTGAAGTGTCTGAGAGCATTGGGATCCTTGGGGTCAACGTGTCGAGCACTGTCCAGTATCGGAGTCATCTGGAAGGCAAAGCCAAACTTGCCTCTAAGATGCTGGGAGTCATCAACCGAGCGAAGCGGTACTTCACGCCGAGGCAAAGGCTTGTGCTCTACAAGGCACAGGTACGGCCACGCGTGGAGTACTGCTCCCACCTCTGGGCTGGTGCTCCCAAATACCAGTTGCAACCACTTGACTCCGTGCAGGGCAGAGCTGTTCGTATCGTTGGTGATCCCAGGCTCACGGGCCATCTGGAACCTTTGGGTCTGCGAAGAGACTTCGGGTCTCTTTGCATCTTATACCGGTTGTTCCACGGGAAGTGCTCTGAGGAATTATTTGAGATGATTCCAACATGTCCCTTCTATTACCGTACCACCCGGCGTCGAGGTGGAGTTCATCCTTACTATATGAAACCACCGCGGTCATCCACGGTCCGTTTCAGGAACACTTTTTTGCCACGCACCATCCGGCTATGGAATGAGCTCCCCTCCTCGGTATTCCCAGAGCGCTAAGACTTCTCCTTCTTCAAACGAGGCTTGAGGAGGGTCCTTAAAGTTAGGTCGTAGGTAGCGACCCCTCAATGTCCCCTGACATTGCAAAGGTTCATGAGCGACGGTAACCACTTACGATCAGGTGGCTCGTTGGCTCGTCTGCCTACAGGGCAATAAAAAAAAAAAACTCATTCGTCGGTTGACGAAAGGGGCGTGGGATTGGTAGAACAGCACAGATAAGGCAGTGATCAGATGACCCCAAAGTTCAGCATCGACCACCACACTGTATCCGGCCGTGTTTGTGGTCAGCAGAAGATCCAACAAAGAAGGCTCGTGACCCTCAATGTCCGGGACGCGGGTGGGCTGCGTCACCAGTTGAGAGAGGCCGTATGCCAAGGCGAAACCGTAGGCAGCTCGACCGGGGAGATCAGTGGTTTTGGAATCTAACCACTCTTTATGATGAGCGTTGAAATCACCAAGAAGCACCACCTCCGCTGTCGGGTACTGCCCAAGCACACGCCCAGTCCCCTCTTGTACATGCTCATACAGAGCTGATCCTGCATCACTGCTATGGGACCTGTACAGGCAGGCAAAGATACGGGTACAACCGTGATCAATGCGCATTTAAACAATTGTGATAAAAGTTAAAAGAAAAGTACTCAAATAAATATAATTATGCTTCTTTTTGTTGACCATGATTAGGACAATTCCGCGTAATTCACATGTAATTTCCAACTATCTCAGATATCTGTGAAAGCGATACAGCGTAAGTTCATTTAATGGCGTTTTTAACACCAAAATGCAAAAAATATACTATAATACGTTAGACCTGTTTATTTTGAATGTATATAATAGTTCAGTCGACTGTAGCTTAATTGTTGTATTAAATATTCAGTTTTTTCTCTCTCCTGTGAAATCAGCTCATTGTAACTTACGCGGTATTTGCAAGTGCTAGTTACGCGGTATTGCAGTATCACCGACGATATAGCACTGTGAATAAGGTTTTCTATAATGTTAGATATTCAAGTAAAAACGTCCTTGTGCATGTGTTGTGGTTGACTATTCTTACGAATACTACCCATGCCTCGTTTTGCATTTGAAGGAAATTAGCTGTTTTTTGTGTTACCATAAGTCACAAACAATACCCAATGTTTTTTGATAGTTATGCAAGAAGTATTTTAATGTTCTATGCAACATAATTTTTGATTAAATGTTTCCAGTAATATTTATTTTCTTTAATAACTAAGTTTCAACTAATTGTAAAAGAAATAAGTATAAATAAACAATAAAAGTTAGCTTTCATTTAATGTAAATTCATGCTATTAGGTTGGAGAATGTTTAACACAATTGCCACTACTACCACCATTAATTTCTCCTGGATTTTTATTTATCAATTACCAACTTATCTAGAGGAGCAGTATCATTTTTAAAAACTTTGTAAAAATAACATAACCTACCAGATAACATAAAACACAATTTAAAATCCCAAGTTACCTCTTTCTTTGTTGGTCACGGTGCGAGGGAATTTAGTAAACCTTGGAACATTTATTGGAGCAATTTGCCTCTTCTGAAAAAAAAAAATATCATACTACTTCCTAGTCTTCACATATTCTTTGTAAAGTTGTGTTAATGTCATTATAAAATGTCAGTGAAACAATAATTAACTTTTCCCAATCCTAAAGTTGTATATACGTTAGCCACTTTTACCCATTCGAATAACATCAAACTGTAAAATATTTACAAATATTCACAAAAATTACATTTTAGCTAATTGTTTGTCATCTTTTACTTTATTTCTATTTCTGCTCGTGATATTCTATCTACGTGACTGTGGCAGAGTCATCCAAAAGGAAAGAACTCGGGCCAGAAATAAAAAAAATAAAAAAAACAATAATTATTAAAAATGACAGAACAGCATTTTGTTGAATAATACTGTCTTATTTTGAATATTTATAAGTTACATTAATAAAGATAACATTAAACAGTTATTAGAGCCAAGTCAGTTCAATCATTACAATTATTAAACCTTAAAAAATGTTTTCCTTTATTTTAATCATAACACTCACTCTTTGCATCCGTAGGGTTTCAAGTTTCAGTCTAGCATCTTTTTGTTTAGCAAGCTCAGCAAGTTTCTCACGAGCATCAGTTATCTGAACTCTCTTCTTAGATATTATTTTATTCCTGGCATCCGTAATTTGTGATCTTCCTTTAGGAACTGTCTGTGGCACTCTTGGATTGCCAGTCTTGTTCTGTCTCTTAGGTCTGTAGGTGATATTAATTTCACAAAATTATAACGTGATACAGATATCGGCTATGGTCGGTATAATATACGGATTCAACAAACCTGTTATTTATTTTCTTTTTCTTAATGATTTCTTCCAAACTCATTTCAATCAACGAAGACATCTTTGGATTAATGTTTACATCCAACAGATTAGATGGGTTGATAACAACTGAGATAATTTACTATTTATTCGAAAAAAATGCCTGTTAATTGTTTTGATTTCGTTCTAAAGTGTAACCAAATTATAAATTGTCTACAATATTGTCCAGCCGTTTTATTTTCTTTTGGCAGATGCAGATTGGATTCGGATTTCGGCCTGATTGGGGCATAGCCGGCAGCGTTGCCAACACAAAAATGTTGAAATTTGGCGCTAGATTTGCAAAATGGAACAACGCCTCAGATACGATTACTAATTCCTGTGAGTAAAATGATAAACTGTGTCATTGATACAAATAACTTCTCTGTATTCATTGTTTTTATTGGTATCAATTGGTATTGGTATTGGTATGCATACAGTAGGTTATAGGTTTATTAAATTCTAATTTAATTCTTTTATACGTGTTTATGAGCCTTTGAGTTATTTTACTACTATCTTAACCATCTACCATCGAAATATTAATAAAATACGATGTAAATAACCTCCTAAAATCGGAAAAGCTTTAAAACTGCTAAATAGCCCTAAAAGCGCCAAATTGCCTTTTTGCCCTAAAGCTGACGCTAAAATGTTAAGCTGGTATTGCTGAGCGGTAGAATAAAAAAATGGAACGTCACTTACGTCAAATCAAAGCTGTTGAAGTGTCTGTGGTCTATGTTGAAACCACAGTTCAAATAGGCTAAAAAATCGTTAATTTTTCACCTAGCTCTTTTTTACACATATTTATGAGCTTTTGTGTCCTTTTGCAACTATCTGAACTATTTACCATCAAAATAAAATATGATTCAAATTACGTCAAATTTCGAAAAACCGCTGAAAATTTATTTTATTACACACACACTTAAAACAAAAAAATATATAAAGAATTATCGTTATTTGTGTTACAAAAAAGGATCTGCTATATACCTTTTTACCCCAAAAGTGCTAAAAGTCCCAAGTTGGCTGAATCGTGGGTAATTTTTCCTCACAATCTATGGTCACTCTCTCTTGTGCTCTTCACTCTTTGGTTTATTCTTTTGTCAATGGTGTGCGTGGCGTTTCGTCTAAATTCGTCTTAATTATTTTTATATTCTAGGCGCCTATTAGTAATTTAAAGAGTAATTATGGGCGATCGTAAGTATATCATTTTATTAAGTCTTTACTCTTATTTTACTGTGAATAACTAACAAGTGATTTAACGTTATTATTTTCAGGAGATTATAGTGGCGGCGGATACGCGTCGCAATATTCCGTGCCTCCACCGGCATCTGCTGATAATAATAGTTACGGTGGTGGCCAAGGTGGCTACAATCAAGGTGGATACTCAGGTCAATCGCAAAATCAAGAATGGAGCCAACAAAATTCAGGTGAGGTTATAATGTAACACACAACGTCGTATCGATCAATACATCACACAATAGATCACATAAACATACGCTGTTCAAGAAACATTTAGGCCTACGCTTGCATTTTTATGCCGTCGGAACTAAATTGATTTGCAAATGCCGCTTAAAAGAACACCTCCAACCTCTCCACTTAGAAAACATTTAAGTTCTGCAAGCAGCATGGCTTCCCTGAGTGACACAGAAGTTAAGACTAAAATGTCAAGTGTACGAGGTAAGCGCCGGCGTGAAGAGTGTGACTTTGCATCTTGTATGGCCGAAATGAGGGAAATGTTCTCAACATGGGCTGAAGAGCAGAATAAAAAACTAGACGATTTTCAAATGCTTTTGAAGAACTTGAACGATAACTACAAACAAATTAGTGCATCACTGGATTTTATGTGTAACCAGTACGAAGAATTGAAGACTAAGTTCGAAGGTCTTCAGAAAGAAAACGATGCTCAAAAGTCTCACATACGGTCACTGGAAGATACAATAGAAAAACTACAATCTTATGAGAAGAAATCCAGCGTTGAAATCCGGAATGTACCGTCTTTAGACGGCGCCACAGAAACCAAGGAACACTTGTTACAAATTGTTTTGAAGGCCGGTAGTGTTTTTAAATTGGACTTGCTGCATGCCGATATTCGTGATGTATTTCGCACAAATAGTAAACCAGGTACCTCCAAACCTATCATAGTAAATTTTACTAGCGTTATTACAAAGGAAAAGTTCATAAATGCTTCTAAATTACATAACAAAAAATATAGTTTGAATAGATTTAATACAAGTGATCTTCAAATTAAAAGCCCAAAAGTTCCAGTATATGTTTCTGAAGTGCTTACACAAAAAATGAAGAGATTATTTTATCTAACTAGAGAATTCGCTAAAAAGAACAATTTTTCATTTTGCTGGGTGGCTCATGGTAAATTATACCTACGAGCTAAAGAGAATTCACAACTAATTCGCGTTAACCATGAACAAGATTTGGATAAAATTCTGAAACAAATTAAATGACTAGATAATATTATTATGATGTTTTGTATTCATTTTCATTTTTGTAATTGCGATTATTGTATAATAATGCATGCTATATTTTTACTTATTTCTCATATTTTTCCGATGCGACTTTTTACGGCAGATAACTGTTTCAATGTTATATTTACTAAAAATATATTGTACACACTCACAAAATTACACTTACACACAGACACTATTACAATCAAATTAATCTATGTATATAACAATTATATCAAACACCTCGTGGGTAAAAATTTAGTTTTACTAGCTTTTCTTCCTTATTCAAGTTTTATTACGATTGGGGATGAAACTCTCTTCAGGGAGTATTTATTGATACAAAAAGTTGAGACTCTGTATAAATACATACTAATTGATGGATAGTTTTTTAAAAGTAAACGAAGAAATCGATTCTATAACTATTGCTAATTCATTCCAATGCTCACCGGAGGACTGTCTACAGTACTTTCAAACGGGTGACTCAATGTTGTCGGTTCTACATTTAAATATTCGTAGCGTGGAACGTAATATGGATGAGTTGATGATCTTGCTGTCAAGGTTAGGATTCGTTTGTGATGTGGTGATTCTGACTGAGTGCTGGCTTAGTAAATCGCCGAATACACCGGTACTGGATGGGTATATGAGTACTAAATCTAATTTCAAAAATCAGAATGACGGAGTTATTATTTACTATAACTCAAAGCTAAATGGTTTTAATATCTGGGAGCCTACCTTAGTCGATGCGACGGGACTTATTCTTACTTATCAGCAGTCTATTGCTATTGTTGCCATCTATCGCTCACCATCTATCTTGACTACTCACAGCTTCATAAATAGTTTGGACAATATCTTGATTAAATTAAGGAAGTATAAAACCATATCAGTAATTGGAGATATCAACATAAACATAACACCAGATTATCTTAACCAAAATGCAAACGATTACTTAGATATGTTAGCGGTACATTGTTTACTTCCTGCTCATTCACTTCCTACACGCGGAACCAGATGTCTGGATCATATTATGTTGAAAACAGATGTACAAGCCACTTCTTTGGTACTGGACAGCGCCATCACAGATCACTTTCCTGTTCTTCTCCGCTTGTCGCTGCATGAGAGACCAACTATTCGTGAAACCTACGTTACCTATATAGACAATAATGCCATTATTAACGACCTAAAAAATACAGATTTCGCTCCTATATACAACCTCAGTGATGCAAATGTAGCAATTGAAAAATTAATCAGTTTGATAATAAATATTATTAATAAAAATACCTCTTCTAAGAAAATATCATCCAAAAAGCAACCTTTAAAACCATGGATGACACCCGGGCTTGTAAAATGCATCAGAAATCGTGATAAGCTACATAAAAAGTTCAAAAAAAACATGATTGAAATAAACAAAATAATTTATTTAAGGTATAGGAATTTTTGTAACAATTTACTAAAGCGACTAAAAAAAGAATATGAAAAAAAACAGTTTCAATTAGCAAAAGGTAAGACGAAAGAGACTTGGCGTGTCATAAAATCCATAATCAACACAACCTCTAAAAAAAACAATTCACATTCATTGAATCTTTTGTCATCTTCTGATACACCGCAACACTCAGTTGACAATATTAATAAATTCTTTGTGAGCATCGGGAAAAATCTAGCGACTCAGTTTACACGGGCTCCGCCCTATACACAAAAACACTCATCTAAAAACACAAACGAAAGTAAGGCTACTCATAGTATGGTTCTGTTTGAAACTGATCAGAAGGAAATCGAATATATCATAAACAACCTTAGAAAAGATAGTGCTGTAGGTTGCGATGGTATTTCTACAAAAGTTCTGAAAGCCGGCAGCTCTGTATTAGTCCCGCCTTTAACTCACTGTTTTAATTTATGTTTATCTTCGGGTACTTTCCCTAAAGCTTTCAAAAAAGCCGTGGTTCATCCTGTGTTCAAAAGCGGAAAAAGAGACATTTACGGGAATTATAGACCTATTTCAGTTTTACCAGCCTTGTCTAAAATATTAGAGAAACTTTTAAACTTTCGGCTCATGAACTATTTAGAAAAATACAAAATTATAGCAACTAACCAATATGGTTTTCGAAAAGGTATCTCGACTGAACACGCTGTGTTAGATCTCACAAAAACTGTCATAGATCAAATTGAAAGTAAAGGTAAAACTATTGGCATTTTTCTGGATTTGCGTAAAGCCTTTGACACTGTCTCTATAAATTTACTGCTTAATAAGATGGAGAATATTGGCATTCGAGGTCTAGCGCTCAATATATTTCAAGACTATCTAACCGATCGAACTCAGTGTGTAAAAATCGATACATATATTAGCCAAGATTCGACAATAAGTTACGGAGTTCCACAGGGGAGCATTCTTGGACCCTCTCTATTCTTAATTTACGTAAATGACCTGTGCAAACTTAAACTTCCTCATTGTGATATTTTTGCATATGCCGATGATACTGCTCTCATCATTCATGGTAATAATTGGGTAGATACTTACAAAAATAGTGAAATGGCCATGGCTACTGTAATGAAATGGTTATACTCAAACATGCTCACTCTCAACTTAGATAAAACCTCTTACATAACCTTCTCAGCTAGTCCTTTCTCGCTGCCCGATTCTTCCTATTCTTTGCGGGCACATAACTGTCCTGCTCCAGGCTTTGTACAGTGTAACTGCCATACACTCATAAGAACACAACAAGTCAAATACTTGGGTGTTCTTGTTGATTCTCTGTTGAGTTGGAAACCGCAAGTAGAATCTCTAACTTCAAAAATGCGCAAACAAATATACATATTTAGAAAGCTTCGCAACACAGTAGACTTTGAGACCCTTAAGATGATATATTATTCCCTAACTCAGTCGATAACTAGCTATTGCTGTACCGTTTGGGGCGGTGCATGTGCCACCTTCATTCTCCGGTTAGAGAGGGTACAAAGAATGATTCTTAAAACGATCTGTCTGAAACCCATTAGATACCCTACCACTGCACTATACCAACATGTTCAGGTTCTAACAGTAAGACAGCTATTTATCCTAAATTGCATTCTTTGGAAACATAAAACTTTAAAATACGATCCTCTTCTTGATGTAAATCTTCGACGTCGTAATCGCGTGTGCACGTTGCAACCATTCAGAACTGCTCTGGCAGGTAGACACTATGAGGCTGTTAGTAGTCGGATATATAACATAGTTAATACTAAATGTCATATTTATCCCCTCACAATTTTCCAGGTCAAAAAGGTTACTGAAAAATACCTCTTACAATTGACGTACAATGAAACAGAAGACCTAATGAGGTTGCCACTCATAAATACTTAGGCACTTTCCTACTACACCCACACCCTCACTCACAAAAATACTTATACACACACACCCACGCTCACATACACACACTCATGCACACACGGACACAAATATATACTCACACACACACTTACACACTCACGCGCACACACACACACACACACTCATACACACACTCACACAAACACATACACGCACACACACAATCCCGCGGCAGAGGTGATACTGCTACCGGGCGCGTCTCCACATGCGGATTGGAGGATGCTCGTCGTTCTTAGGAGCGGAGGGTAGGAGCGAAATAAAATAGCTCCCGTGGACAAAACACCCCAAGTCAAGACGTTAAGATACCGTGTCGAGGACTGCATGGCGCCAGGGAAGTGGCGTCGCAAACGGTTCCCCTGGGGCACCGGGTCCCCCCCCAGGCGTATTTAGTGGCCTTACTCCAGCAACCGGGGCTCTGCTGGAGTGGACGGAATATTTCCCTAGGTTCTCGTGGGAACAAAATGATTAGTCTAAATACAAACAAAAACCAAAACGATGTAAGAAGTAACAGTGGGCAGGAGGCCCAACAAGCTACAGAAGCAAGTGCAGAAATGAAAAGGACGCAAGCGTGGGAACACCTTGAGAAGTTAATTAGTGAGCTCAGGGAGTTTGTCCAACCCAAAATAAATGTCCATAAGGAGATCAAAACCAAGGTGGCCAGTATTGGCAGTGCCTTCAAGAGGTTAAAGATGTTAGAGGATGCCAGACTCACAAGCCAACCTCGAACTGTACCGACGCCAGTAATCTCGTGTACACCACCAACACCTCGGGTACGGCTCGTCACTAAGACGACTACGACGATGGACAGTGAACACGAAACTGATGTTGAGCCCGTCATTAGGGAAAAACGTGATGTTCGCAAGGCTAAACGCAAAGAGCGGACATCACCAGAATCAGGAAGCAAGAACGCGAAGAAAATGAAGGGAACAGGACCCACCCTATCCGCTGAAACACAAACACCCGACAAGACGGTATTAGAATGGCAGACGGTTCAACCTAAAAAAGGGAAGAAACAGTCTCAAAAGAAGAAACCAAGACAGTCAGTGGGAAGGCCCAACGCATTAATCGTTCGGCCGAAAGAAAAAGAGAAGTATGCGGATATACTCAGTCGGGTCAAGAAAGATATTCCTGATGAGCAAGTCCGCTCAACAGTCGATAAAATTCGTAGGACAGCGACTGGTGATCTGTTAATTATCCTTACCAAAGAGAGCACAGACAAAGGACATGGACTCCAAAAAACTATTGCTAAGCTACTTGGGAATGAAGCTGAAGTGATAAGCAAGGGACCGCAAGAAGAACTTGAGATACGAGACCTCGATGATACGACGACTAAAGAAGATGTTCTCGAAGCCATACAGAAGGCGGCTGAAGATGAAGAATTGACGCTGGATGTCGTCAGATCATTGCGCAGGGCTTATGGCGGTACACAGACGGCATTAGTGACACTTGCACCGCTAATAGCGAAGAAAGTCTTGGGAGAACACGGTAAAATCAGAATAGGCTGGGTCAACTGCCGAATAAGAATCGTGGACAGACCAACCAAGTGTTTCAGGTGCTGGCACTATGGACACCTTGCCGTTAAGTGTAAGAGCAACGTGGACCGGTCCAATCTCTGCGCCTGTTGTGGAGGACAGGGACATAAAGCTGCCACCTGTAAAAAAGACCCTCGATGTGTTTTATGCCTCGAAATAGGCAACACAAAAAATTGTGACCACATTGCTGGTAGCAGCAGATGTCCAGTATATAAAGAGTCATATCAGAAGGTGCGAAAAAAGAAACAGTTATGAAGGTACTACAACTAAACCTTAATCACTGTGAGGCTGCACACGATTTGCTCATGCAGACCGTACGGGAAATTAATCCAGACCTTGTCCTGATTTCGGAGCCATATAGACACGTCACAACGCAACCATGGGAAACAGATAGTACTGCCAAAGCTGTGATCTGGGCCTGTGGCCGATGTTCCTTTCAGAGTTTGTCTAATAACAAGGAAGCCGGTTTTGTCGTTACAAAATTTGACGGAATTCATGTCTACAGCTGCTATGCCCCACCCAGCCTTTCGCTTGACGAGTTCAAGGACCTTTTGGATCGGTTGACCGAAGATGCGAACCAATACTCCCCGATTGCAATTGCAGGGGACTTTAATGCCTGGGCAGTCGACTGGGGTAGTAAGGAGACAAACGCACGAGGAAAAGCGCTATTAGATGCAATGTTCAGTCTGGATGTAGTGCTGCTAAACAGTGGAAATAAACCTACGTTTGTCCGAGGAGAAGCAAATTCCATCGTTGACCTTACTTTCGTCTCCAGCAGCCTAGTTAAGGGAGCCTTCTCTTGGGAGGTAATGGATATTTACACAGCCAGTGATCACTGTGCTCTGTTGTGGGAAGTATCCTTCGGACAAGGCTCTAGAAGAGTGGATGGGAACACTAAGGCTTTTGGCTGGAAGACAGGTGCCTTCGACCCGCAAGTCTTCATGGTGGCTCTAAATACCGAACCAATCAAGGATGGAAATGCTGAAAACATGACGAAACACCTGATGAAGAGGGTCGCAGAAGCCTGCGACGCTACCATGCCGAGGAAACGTACGTTGGCTGGTCTTCCATCCATATATTGGTGGAACGAGGTGATCGGTACCCTCCGAAAAAAATGCCTTAAGGCGAGAAGAGCAGCACAACGCCGTAGAAAAAAAACCAGGCTATGAGGAACTGGCAGCAGTGTATAAAGAGACTCGTCTGACTTTAAATAAAGCCATCAAAGATAGCAAAAGACGATGCTGGAATGAATTGATTCTCGAAGTAGATGATGACCCGTGGGGCAGGCCGTACAAGGTAGTCATGACTCACCTGAAACGTCAACCAATGCAATCGCCCACTTGTCCCAAACTTTTGGATAAGATTGTTGCCACACTGTTTCCACACCAGATGCAATTGCACCAGGTAGAACAATATGAAATAGGAGAAATTCCACCTATAACTGAAGCACAACTGCTCGAAGCCTGTTCTAGAGTATGTTGCACTTAAAGCTGCCATTAAAGCAATGCCTGCAATATTTCTTGACGTCTACAACAAATGCCTTAGAGAAGGAACCTTCCCATCGATGTGGAAACAGCAGAGGTTAGTCCTCCTCCCCAAAGGCAAGAAACCTCCGGAGGAACCAACATCCTATCGTCCGCTCTGCATGCTGGATACAGCTGGCAAAATCCTCGAACGCATACTACACGAGAGGATCGAGGCAGTAGTCGAACCGCTGCTTGCAAGTAACCAATACGGCTTTAGGAAGGGGCGCTCTACATTAGATGCAATTAGTGTTGTCGTCAATACAGCTAAAGACGCAATCGCCGGAACTCGATGGAAGGGAGGTACGAAAAAGTACTGCCTGGTGGCAACGTTAGATATAAAAAATGCCTTCAATTCCGCCAAATGGGACTGTATTATGAAGGCTCTCTACGAAATGAAGGTACCAGGATACTTGCGAAGGATGGTTGCAAGTTACTTCGATGACAGGATCCTAAAATATGACACAAGTATTGGCCCGAAAACTTACTATGTCTCTGGAGGGGTACCCCAGGGCTCAGTCCTTGGTCCACTCTTGTGGAATATTATGTACGATGGACTACTGAAGGTACAACTTCCAAAAGAGGTCAAACTCGTGGCATATGCTGATGATGTGGCCGTAGTGGTGGTAGCAAAACATCTCGAAGAAATCATCTTTGCTTTTGATACTGCTATCGAAAAGATTAGCCTCTGGATGAATACAGTTGGCCTACAACTAGCAGAGCATAAGACTGAGGCAGTACTCATAACCAGCAGGAAGCGGTTGGAAACCATTACACTGCAAGTCGGAGCACATGAAATCACGTCCCAGCCTTTTCTACGGTATTTGGGAGTTATGATTGATGCCCGACTCAGCTTCAAACAGCAGGCACAGCACGTGGGTGCCAAAGCGTCGGTGGTCAGAGCCAAATTATCAAGGCTCATGCCCAACATAGGAGGCCCGAAGCAGACAAGGAGGGTGTTGCTGACATCTGTAGTAACATCCATACTTACTTACGGAATCCCCATCTGGGCCGATGCGCTTAACATACAGGAAGCTCGAAGGAAAATTGCGCCAGTATACCGACTGAGTGCTTTAAGAATCGCCTGCGCTTTCCGCACTGTATCGAACGACGCGGCGAACGTTATTGCAGGGGTGCTCCCAATTGAAGTACTAGCCGAAGAACGGAGAGCCATTTACCATCGCAAAGCAACGACCACCTTGAGCCCTGGAGAACTCAACAAGGAAGAACGGCTGAATAGCATACGACGTTGGCAATCGAAGTGGGATACCAGTACAAAAGGCAGATGGACCTACCGTCTCATTCCACAAATAGATGTTTGGTTGAATCGTGAGCATGGAGAGCCCAATTACTACCTGACCCAAATGATCTCAGGACATGGCTGCTACCGGGCATATCTTTACAAATATAAGCACGACGTATCTCCATTGTGCCCGTCGTGCACAGGAGTTGAGGAAGATGCAGAGCACGTATTCTTCACGTGTCCACGTTTCGACCTGTTACGCAGTACCTGGGCAGACGCCTTGTCGAAGCAGGTCCAACCAGAGACTTTGACAGAGGCTCTGCTCTCATCGGAGAAAGCATGGCAGGCGACAAGTGCATTTGCGACGGAAGTCCTCAAGGAACTCCGTCGGTTGGAAAGAAAGCGGTCGGAAAACAACAAACCATCTGACAATAGCGCGACGGAAGAGCATTAGCTAGAGCCTCCCTCCACGAAGTAATGCCTAGCGGCGGTTCCGTGGAGGAAGAGGAGGTTGGCGCCAGAGGAGGTTTTTAGTCGGTATGGGTATGGTATATATCTTAACACCGAGTCCGACATACCAGGTTAAAACCTGATGATACGCAAAAAGTATTTTTCGTCCAAACCTCTGGAAGGAAAAAAAAAAAAAAAAAAAAAAAAAAAAAAAAACGCACACACACAATTTACACAAATACACACACAAATTTGCATGCTTGCATGTTACCCTAGACCTTAATATAAAATTGTTATTACTTAGGTACTATGCGAACGCGGATACTTTACTTAATTTCCTATTACCTACTAAATGGTTCAAACTGTGTGCGAAGAGCGCTGATGCCTGTGACACAGTTTAATTACTACTGCAGGCATCATCTTTTCTTTAGTTAAGTCTTAATGTTATTTTATTATAAGGTGCATCTATTTTATAAGTCTTATTTTGTTTAACCTAAGTTGTCAAATAAATAAATTTGAATTTGAATTTGAAATTTGAATACATTATTTTTGTACATCTAAAATATTTAAGTAATTTCAGGAGGGAATTCATATGGAGGTGGAAATCAACAAAGTAGTAACTATGGCCAAAGTTATGGTAGCGGCTATGATAGTGGTAGTGGTTATGAACGCTCCAACGATGGTTACAACTCGAGTGGCGATCGTGGCGGGAACAGCTATGGCGGCAGTGATCGCGGTGGCTCTGGTTACGGCGGCGACAGAGGCGGCGGTGGTGGTTACTCCAGTGGAGACAGAGGCGGGTATGGTGGAGGGGACCGTTCCAACAACTACAGTAGAGACGGAGGAAATAGAGATGGTGGATATGGGTGAGTGGCACATCTTTTTATTTGTTTCTCATCAACCTGTAGGCAATGCAATGCCATCTACAGCACATGGTAATTAGTGCTAGTGTATGGTATTTTCAGTATACAATGCACTTTTCACACATACATGGTGAATAGAAGTAAAAAAAATATTGGTAAAATACGATATTTATGGTAAAACATGCTTTCCAAAGGGTTTTCAATGTGGTTCATTAAGATTTTTCAGAAAATATCTTACAATACAATGTTATTTTTGATATACATAGTATTGGCTGATTTTGTCTATAAAGTAATCACAAATATTTTTATTATATTTTTTGGTTTTTAATTAAATTATTTTTATTATTTGGACAACACTTCTTCAATCTATAGATTTGGAAGATTGTTATTGATTGAATGAGAAAAAATCATCCTGTATATACTTATACTGTATTTATAAAACAGTAATGGTGTGGTAAAAGTGGTGTTGCTTTTCAATTTTGTTTTGTTTTACAGTAAACTTGTAAATAGATACTTCATATCCATTGCCATTTTATTGTTCCTAAACTAACAAATACAGCCTGTTGCTTATATAAAAGTATTAAAAATAACATTGTATTTTAAATTGGATGCTCAAAGTTATGTTGTAGGAGAGTTTAATAGTATTCATTTTTCAATTGTCTACAATAGTTATACTAGCATATTTATATGCAACACTGGAAAGGTAACAAATCATATGATTACAATAAAGCGATGTAATAGAATATTAAGTTTATATAAATTTATGTAGTAAACATTAGACACCAAGTTTATTTAAGATAATTTCTTTAATCAAACTTTTATCAAAAGTTGAAGTAAGTTGATCAGGTGATTCGTTGGCTTGTCTACCTACATGGCAATAAAAAAAACACTACAAGAACAGTATGATTATGTGGATGTTTGAATATGTTAGTGTTAGGCACATTTAATAATTTCAGAATATTAACAAAATATTTCTACATGAGATTATAATTCTGTTAACAAGGCAATCAACTAAGTTATAATTAAAGCAGTAAACTTGGTGCATAATGTTCTGTTTCATATTTTCGAAATACAATAAGTGAATAAAATATAGAATTTTTATTCATTACAATGGTATGCATGTATGGTATGCATAATTGCTGCAATAATTATGTCTTCAAGCATTGTTCTAAGATTTTCAAGGTATCAAGGTTTAAACATTTTGGTAAAGAAAAGGATGCAACTCTTGGACTGAGGTCACTTATAGTGAACCTAGGTGTGAAACAATCTACGTGCGACATACAGTGTATCCCTTACCTGCCTGAGTACTAAATGCTGTCTTTATTGTTTTAGTGGCGGAGGCAGGGGGGGTGGTTTTAACAAAGGTAAAGCACCTCGCATTATGCGGGAGATGCTGTTGTCATATTATTAATTTGTATTTATAAGGGGCTGCCAAACATGGTATTCTACTGGTTCACTGATTCTGTTAGCTTATAAGAAGGTGATTTGTATATATTTCATGTGAATAGGGAAACATTATAAATGAAATAGTTTATAAGCTATTATGATACACAATATTATTTTAACTATGTATTATAATTAAGATAATAAGTAAATTAATAGGTATTTCTGTTTCGATTAAGTAAATTAATGGGTTGTGATAAAATTTTATGGATTATTTTGAAGGGTAAGTCAACTATGAGGTATAAAACAAAGTCATGTAAAAACTGTCATGTAGGATTATATTTCTTGATACAAATGGTGTTATTAATTAATTGTCAACGGATACTTGAAGTTTTAACAAGGCAGTGAGACATGAAAAATCTTCTGTTACAACAACACGTGGTAAAAAGTATGTTTGATCAGTAATAATGCTTATTGCTTTGGCAGCCCCAACATTATGGTATAATAACGTAAAAAGGTTCCTTCTCCAAAGTAACATATTTCAAGGTAGATCTGCTGTAAAATTGTGTTAAAGGAAATCCTAGTATTGAACACAAAAGGTTTAGTTTTAAATTTTTAATGTTATAAGGAATTATTAGTAATTTAAGAAGTAAGCAACTTTAACAATTTAATGGTTTGGTTGGTTTTCCTTTAAATAAATAAATAAATAATCAACTTGTAATTTTTACTACAACTAGCAATTAAAATATATTGAAAAATCAAAATTAACAAGCAACAAAATCTACTAAAATTATAGATTTTTTTATACCAAGATGATTGAGCTCAAATCTCATTAATGTACTTGGATTACTGGTTGGGTGACAGACTGAAACAAGAGCTCTTTGTAATTTTTGTTTATACCCTTCGAACTGAATAATAAATAGGGCTACTCTACTTTTGATTACTCATAGTAAATATGCGAGGTATATTTTCGACCTGTGATCTGAAATTATAGTTTAAAATCGACTTATTATTCAAAATAACATTTTACGGCTGTTAGTTACAAAAGATAGTTTAGTTACGGACATTCAAATTTTAATCGTGAATATAAGAAATGAACAAAATAGTATGGTTACCCCTATATATAGATTTGATATTTGGTTTCCGTTAATCATTATAATTAAATAATATATTCCTTCAGGCGGCGGCGGCGGTGGTGGATTTGGCGACCGTAGTGGTGGTGGAGGTGGAGATATGGTAACTCAAGAAGACACTGTGTTTGTCCAAGGAATGAATCCCTCTACCACTGAAGAAGAGCTGTGCCAACATTTTGGAGCTATTGGTATAATTAAGGTAAAATTCACTTTATATAAATAAATAAATATATCTCTAATATATTATTATGTGAAGATACTTTAGGAAAAAAAAAACTTTAAAAATATTTTAATGCATTTTTTCTTTTAGACTGATAAAAAAACACAACGACCAAAAGTGTGGATGTACAAAGATAAATCTACTGGTCAGCCTAAAGGAGAAGCAACTGTAACATATGAAGATTCTAATGCAGCATCTTCTGCAATTCAGTGGTTTGACGGAAAAGATTTTAATGGAGCTACTATAAAAGTTTCGCTCGCACAAAGACAAAATACATGGGGCGGCGGTAAAGGAGGTGGAGGAGGCGGCTTCAGAGGTGGACGAGGCGGAGGAGGAGGAGGAGGTGGCGGCGGACGTGGTGGCGGCGGCGGCGGAGGACGGGGTGGCGGCTCGCAGGGTGGTAACAACCGCGAGGGAGACTGGAGGTGTCCTAATCCTAACTGTGGGAACACTAACTTCTCATGGAGGAAGTCTTGCAACAGATGTAACGAAGAGAAGCCTGGCGGTGGGGGCGGTGGAGGCGGAGGCGCTCTGGGTGGAGGACGAGGAGGTGGCGGACGCGGGGGCGGAGGCCGAGGTGGAGGTGGTGGCGGCGGCGGATGGGGAGGCCGCGGCGGGGACCGAGGTGGTGGCGGCCGCGGCGGTGGAGGCCGAGGCGGCGGCGGCGGCGGTGGGAGAGACGGGGACCGACGCGGATATGGCGGCGGCGGCAGAGACGGTCGTGACAACGGCGGTGGCGGTGCTATGAGAGGGGACGGAGGGTAAATAATTTACGTTGTTCATATCACTCATTCATTATTGTATTTTATTACTGTGCGTTGTAAGTATCGAAAAATTAAGTAATCCCAAAAAAAAAAAAAATCCTATTGTCTCGATACAGGATTGTCTAGTGAGGTAACCTGGACTACATTTAGAAAATAAGTTTTTATGAATAAATTTATTTTCATTTCTTGAAACGCACAGTACTCGCGTCAATCCATAATTTCATATTATTTAAATATTTTTTGGATTGTTGTAAAAGAGTGAATTTTAATTCTGCCATGGTATAACTAAAATGCAAAATTACAACAATGAAATGAATTGAGTTGTATTTGACATCTTTATTAGTTTCTGAACTTTATTTAACATTGATATTGAATTGTTTATTAATTGTATCATCAGTTTACCGTTTTCAGCAGTTTTTGATTGTATACTTAAAAATGTCAGTTCATGTATCAGCATTGTAGTCATACAACGGCAGATTTTGTGTAAGAATACAGTTTTATATCAACTGATCAGATTTTTTTTTGTTTCAGCAGTAGAGACCGGCAACGACCTTATTAAATAATGTAATTTTAAGGCTTAATCATATAATTAATATCCATGTTTTTCATAGAGTTCTTAAATTTAAATGATAATAAATCATTTAAAATAACCTTGACTCATGAAAATGCATAGTTTTTTTCATGTTTACTACTAGTAATAAAATAGAATACCACATGTATGTGAACTGAAAATAGTAACATTATTTTTAATCTAGAATTTAAGTTGTTTCTTCCATTGATGGGAAAATTAAAAATACGGGTATTTCTTACCCAAAATAAATTAGCATCTGCTTTTAATACAATAGTATTTTCTTCCTTACTGAATTTGGCTTGCCTTGTCCTCAAACTTGTACAGCTATGGCATTTAAAGGAGATTATTATACTATATTGCGGAGTAGATTGTTTAATTAGAAGTATGAAAAGTATCGCATTGTGAATTACCGAAATGTACATAGGATTAAGTAATGCATTTTACAACCTTCAATTTAGTAAAACTTCTCAATAAAGTCTTTTGTAATAAAATTTGTTTTTTTTTAAATATTTTTACGGCTTACTAATTCGACTAAACTGATAGTTTAAACTTCAGTGAAATGATGTCCTATTTTGTAATAAATGAATTTTAAAACTAGAAGTGTTGAAGATGATAATGATGGAACAAGAAGAGTTATTTGTTAACTTTTATAAGTAGTAGGGCTATAAATCAATACATATTATAAAACAAAGTCGTTTTCGCCTGACTGTACCTATGTATGCTTAGATCTTCAAAACCACGCAACGGATTTTGATGTGGTTTTTTTAAAGTGATTCTTCAGGATGTTTTTTAGGTATATTTTATTTTGAAAAAAAGTAGGGATCCGTATGAAAATATCGAATTTGGAACACAAGGTGTAAAATCTGATACATATTTGCGTGAGCTGCAAAAACTATTGACAATAGAACAAAATGATGTACTACGGGTTTGTAGGTCTTAGTAAGATCTGAAAAAAAGTCCGCGAGAGCACGTATCTATCACAGTTTAGTCACAATAACCACTTTTATGTTCTAAATTATCCGAAGTAAGAAATAACGTGAATTGAGAATCATTTTTTTAATTTTTATCCAAATTAAGTTCCATATATTATCAAGGTTATTAATGTAGAAGTAAAATACTTTTTGTTTTATTCCAATCGGACTTTTCGTTGAGAAGTTATCACGAGTATAAAACTCAATGAAAGACCTAACGCAGGTCGCGCAAATAATGTCGCGACATCATTGAGAGTACTGTTTGAACTAGGGGTGTGCGAATATCGTTCGAATATTAAAATTCGATTCGAAATTCGAATCTTCGAATAGTATCGAATTTGACTACGACGATGCATCGGAAATAGGACAAGAATTTGTATTTAGTAGATAATATCTTTAATGGGCTAGATGTTTACAAAATAGTCGTAGTCGAATTCGATACTATTCGAAATTCGACGAATATTCGAAACTTTTCGAATTATTCGAAATTTTTCGAATATTCGGCGAATTTCGAATAATTCGCGAGTTCGAATTATTCGCACATCCCTAGTTTGAACCCTTCGACGAAGACGAAGTTGTGGGGGTCATCTAGTATTGTTAAAAAAACAAACAACTAAATATTTCTCATTTTTTTATTTTCAACAAAATCTGGATTCAACTAAAATTCTTTGGTAGGTAAGTGATAACGTATCAAAGACGACTCATAGGGTGTCCTAAAATAAAAGTAAAATGCCCTAAATAGACTTACACACCAAGGGTTAAGGTTTTGGCATCATAGTCCCATCTACAGTTATAATACAATTTTATATGTACTAAAAAAAAACCATCGTTAAAATTGGCCTCAAAATTTAAATAAAACGAATTGCTGGTATTTGGTATTATTGGTATTTTGTGACAATCTATTAGTATCTTAATAATTATATGTAACATTCAATGTTAAATACGAAGCAGCCAAAATCGCAGATATGGGTATGTTATAATAATTATACATTATAAATAAATGCTGTATAGAATATTATTACTACGAACTGTAATAAACTCAACTATTTTTCAGTATAATAGTTATAGTCAAGAAGCGCTAAACGTACTGTACAAAATTAAATGTACTCTAATTTAAAACCAAAAACTTATCCATAATAAATTAGTATTTTTTACATTGTGATCCAAAATATGTACAAGCATCTAAAGAAAATCTTATTTCGATCATGTTTTTATGTATGACCATAATAAACACAACTCAACTGCTTTCATTGTCATGCAAATTACATTATTTTATAACATCCAGTGCAAGTTAATAGAGTATTTAATATTTTCACATACATAATTATTATTACTCACATTTTTAATGCAGAATGGCAGGAAAAAAGTTTTGTTGGGTTCTACCAAAATTTATATATTTATCATTAATTCCTGAGTTTGGAGTTTTTTATTATACACCTAATGTGTAACGAACCCTAAGGCACAAGTGTTGGTTTCAATCTCAGACAAATTAAGGAAGATTTAGTAGTGTTTAATGATCTGGTAAATTTCACTGGACACCCTGTACTTTAAAAATTAATGATGGCAAGTGCATTAACTGAAATTATCGTTTCTGAAGGCTAAATATCTTGATAAGGACGAAACCAACGACAGTTGCAGCTGCAACTCCGATGCCAGCTTTCCACCATGATGCATTTTCACCGGAAAGACTTGCGAAATGCTTCAGATGTCTATAAAAATAACAAAGGAATTTAAAGTGATTTTTATTATTTCAACTAATTAACTATTAAGAGACAGTACTATAAGAGCTAGCAACGTATTTAAGAAAGTATTTCAGTAAGCCCAGTTTTTATGTATGCTATATAGGGCTGTCTGGCTGGCGGTAGTGGTTGCGTTCATCAGTGCGCATCCTATTTGAATAGATAAAAATCGATTTTTCCAATCATATTAAGATTTTTTGTTATTTAAATTTTTGCTACATGAATTTATTATTGCCACTTATTTTTGTTTAATTTGTGCCAGACGCTAATTCTGAATGAATCTTTTATTTTTTGTATGCCTAATATTTTATGTAATACTAATTTTATACAAACCTAACATTAATTTGCTAAACGACAATTCGATTGTGAACATTCAGCCAGATCGACCGAAAAGTTCTTCAATCTAAATAATTATATTATTATTATTTGAAAATATACTGTGAGATAGATCTACTTTATAGTAACTGAATAGAATAGGTTAACTACTAACCTGCGTTTGCTGAATAAAATCCAAGCAGCTTGAAATTGACTGACAAAGAATATTAAAATAACAGTAGATAATAAATACTTTCTTCAAAATAATTTGTTGAATTAACTTTTTGGTAAATAGATTAAATATGATTAAATAGTAGGGGGTGTGCGAATATCGAATAATTCGAAGATTCGAAATTCAACGAGGGTCATTCCATGTCAAATCGACAAATAGTTGGACGCGACCCCCACCGATTCGGATGATTTTTGGTGGAGAGTTTTGTCTCATTATAAAACGAAGTTCTGCCAAAGGAAAAAAAATTAAAAAATTTTTTCTAAGAGATATTCAATATCAAAAATTTCATTGATTTTCCGATTTTATGAGTTTAGTTATTTAATATTTCAGAGACTACGGACTATTAAAAAAAAAACTCTGGTATGTTTTCAGAGGATACTTAGAGGTAAGAGAAAAAAATTTTTTTGAAAAAAATTTTTTAAACTGATCAAAATTAAAAAATTTTGAATTTTTAAAAATCGTGAAAAGTACCCATCGCGGGAAAATTTTGGCCTGAATTTTTTTTATATTATACTTATAACATATCTAAAGATATTCTGAAATTTTTAGAGGGGTGTTATTTTTCGTTTCATAGATATGAATTTTTGAATTTTGACAAAAAAATAATTTTTCACTATTTTTATAATTTTTTTTGTTAAATATCATTATTCTACTAAATGATTACTAAAATTTGAGGTCTAAAATATTTTTTTATGTTAATGGGATGTGAAAACAAAAATATTTCAAAATATACTATACATTATAGATTCAACTTTAAATCAAAACTTAAATAATGTTAAAAGTATCACACTCTGCCGCCTAAAAAACACTGATGTTTATGATATCATCGATGAATCACCAATGAAAACTAGGTAGGAAAATCAGAATTTCGAGTTTTTTTACTTGATGGCAATTAATCTTTTATTTTAAAGTTGATATCATTTCTTTCTTTCAAGATTGAGAAAAAGGTCTGAGACATCAACCTCAGAAAAGGGAGTGACCAAAAAACGTTGTACGAAATAAACTGCAGCAAACTCTGAAAGGACAAGAGGAATTACAGTCTTAAAAATTAAATACTTCCTTTATGCTGTTAATCCTTTCATTTCATCACGGAAGCCTTAAATGTTAAATAGTATTCTAAATAAACAGATAATTACATACAATTTTGAAATATTTTTGTTTTCACATCCCATTAACATAAAAAAAATATTTTAGACATCAAATTTTAGTAATCATGTAGTAGAATAATGATATTTAACAAAAAAAAATTATAAAAATAGTGAAAAATTATTTTTTTGTCAAAATTCAAAAATTCATATCTATGAAACGAAAAATAGCACCCCTCTAAAAATTTCAGAATATCTTTAGATATGTTATAAGTATAATATAAAAAAAAATCAGGCCAAAATGTTCCCGCGATGGGTACTTTTCACGATTTAAAAAATTCAAAATTTTTTAATTTTGATCAGTTTCAAAATTTTTTTTCAAAAAAATTTTTTTCTCATACCTCTAAGTACCCTCTGAAAATATACCAGAGTTTTTTTTTTAATACTCAGTAGTCTCTGAAATATTAAATAACTAAACTCATAAAATCGGAAAAACAATGAAATTTTTGATTTTGAATATCTCTTAGGAAATTTTTTTTAATTTTTTTTCCTTTGGCAGAACTTCGTTTTATAATGAGACAAAACTCTCCACCAAAAATCATCCAAATCGGTGGGGGTCGCGTCCAACTATTTGTCGATTTGACATGGAATGACCCACGAATATTCGAAAAATGTCGAATAGTATCGAATTTGATTATGACGATGCATCGGAAATAGGACAAGAATTTGTATTTTGTAGATAATATATTGAATGGGCTAGATGTCAGATTCGTGTGTTGTGAGTGTGATTTTAGTGCGGTTGGAGGTTTTAGTGCGGTTCAACTCCCACATACCCCGGGCATTTCCTCTAACTGAAAAAAAAAGAATACTTACGGAAACGCTGCCATTGTTGCTAATTTTACGAAAATATCATTTTTATTTTCTCGAATAAAAAAAAACTGTGGAGGCAGCAACTGATATTTTGTACAGAACATCTCCGGTTGCAGAATGTATTCCTGTCGCGCGATGAGCGTGTCCCCTCGCGTGCCGACGATCAATACAGGAATATGACTCTCCGCGAAGTATTTCTGTTATAAAATTAAATATGTCTAAATTAAAAAATGTGCGACTTTTTCATTTTGATATTCCTATACAGGGTAAGTGTTTAATGATTTCATATTCAATATGGAGGATGATAAGTAGACATCAGACTATCGTATCGTGTGCTAGTCTAGTGTAGTTTAAAGTCCATACAGTTTATAATATGTTCATTGGACCTGTTCGAAATTGGTCATGGTACATTATAATTGATTTTTAAGACAAAAAATTACAAAATACAAAATGACAAAAAATGTCAAGACATGACCGGTCGCGACACAGTGTTGCATGAATCATGCTTTAGAGGGGGATAAAGATAGACATAGATATGAATCAAATTATAAGTAATGGACACCCGTATACCCTTCTTTACTTACAATATAAATCCTGGCGATGTATTCGAAGGATCGACTCGCCCCGACATCGTATACGAGGCAGGCCACATCGCAGTTCACTTCGTGCGGCTGCAATGGATCTGACACTCGCGTTATAGGTATTTCCTTTAAAACTAAATATTTCTCTTGCCCATAAACTAATACTGTGTTGATACAACAATTTTCAGAGTTATTGCCGTCTCCCCGTTCACCTCCGTGTGGCTTTATTTTCTGTAAAAAATACAATATTACATATTTATTTACTTTTCGTTTATCCATCATAAAAATAAACTGATTATGGAATGCATTTGTATAATCTGTTGTAACTCTTAATTAATTAAACTACCTTATGTCCTATTCCAAGAAAGCTTCGACAAAGTGATGTTTTGCCACAAGATCGTGGACCAATAACGTGACATTGGTACACATTGCGACTCGATTGTCTTTTGGCTATATCGACCTTCTTTTCACGTGTTACTGGAAAGTTAAAATAAATCAATGATATATTTTATACAATGTACTATCAACTGTTGCATAATAAATTTATGATTAATGGTAAAAATATTGTAATAGATTTTTTTTTGTATCGAAGATTGTTGTGTAAACATTATTTTATCTTAAATAACTGCTGTGAAAAATGCAAAAAACACAAACACACTTTTTCGAAAGGTAAAATTGTAGGTGCTGTCTATATTACAGTTTGAGTTAACACATTTACAATATAAGTTATGTTGAATAAGTACTTACTATGTATTGCTAATTTTTGTGACTCATTTTCTAGAAAATTAAATCCAAGATATGCTAAATATGCACTTGTGTTCTGTAAGTCTAGTAATGTCATAAGCGTCCATCTACACATCCATCCTTGGAGTGTTAAATAACCCTGCAAGTTAATTGAATTTATCTATCTTATTTAATATCAGAATATGTTATTTCCTATGCATAATATGCTTACATAATAATATTTGCATAGTAATTACTAGGCTTAATACCTAACCTTTAACTATTTTATGCTTTTAATTTCTTTCTTACCTTTTCATTTGTTGGAACAGTGTATCGTAAATTATGCCAGGGTATTTTTGGACAACATGAAAATACATTTTTCAATTCTGTTGGATTTAACATTCCGTCCTTATCTTTATCATATTTTTCAAAGAGCTGCGTCAAAAATTGTTGTCCTTTATAAGATAGTTCTGTTGTACAACCTGCAGGTACTTTTATGCTGGAAAGTTTTGATCAAATTTATCAAAATCGTTTTAGGTATTAATATGCTGCACAGTGCACTAAATACTTAGTAGCTTATAAAAAAAAAGAATATCACTTAACTATTTATACATTATTCTACAAGGTATATAAAGACTACTCCCGAAAACGAAGGCTGGGTTAGTACTATTAATACGTGAGATGTTCAGCTTATTGCAAAAAAAATCGTCTGAATGGACTGATTTCCTGGCTTATTATCACAAGTGTCACTAGTACTGTCTAGTACTAGCACCAGTCCCACCAGTCTTCGTTTTCGGGAGTGCTCTTTATACACCCTGTATACAAAATTAAACTGTGCTAAATTGGCTCTTTGCCATTTTTGAACAACAGCTTAAATAAAAAAAAATGTACTTTAGGTATAGGAGCTGTAAACAATATGTACGTGAATCAGCTGAAGACCCAAACAATATTGGAGACATCATAGGTCATTATCTACCAACTACTATTAAAAAGTTTCCTTGTTAAAATATAGCTTACTAGTTAACTCGCGTAACTTTGTCTACGTCTAATCGGTTCAGTACCAATTCAAACATCACCCCCTAGGGCTCTCAGTGTGAGCGGGTAGTGGTTTTAGTGCAGTTCAACTCCCACATATCCAGGACATTCCTCAAACTCAAAAAACTCCATACTACTTTACAAAAATTACATTACCTCTTTGTAATGTTGGTATAAATAGGAAAAATAATGTTTTAAATAAAGACATTACATTATATTAAGTTTATCCATTATCTTATAATCAAGTATAAGTACCTACTTTAAGTAGCTACAATGAACTGTGTGTATCAGAAATATGTTATCTGTTGCTTATCATGATTGAGAAAGGAAATCACATATTCATAGCAGTGTATATAAAAAGCAATTTAGTAAAAAAAATCTTACTTGGCATACAAATAACTGGGAGTCAATTCCAAACTTTCATCGTAACCAAATTTTCTTAATACTGTCCAAGTTGTTTCATTTCGTCCTCTTTGTATAAATAAACAATGTAAGAAAATAAAACCTTTGATTGTTATACATTCATTTTCAATTCCTCCGGCTACACTTTGTGCAATCACTGATTTTACTTCATCTAAAACCTACAATTTACATATATTAATAACTAAGGTGCTTTTTACTTTAGGTGTTCATATAATTTAGATTAATACAAAACATCTTTAAATTAATTATAATTCTTTATATATTTTTCTTATAACAATATTCTTACCTGCAATTGCAAAGGTGAATCAAAACATTTTTTTTGAAACATGGTCACTTCATAGTCATCAAGTACACCATCACCATCTAAATCACATATTTTAAATATCCTAGACAGTGCTTTCTTACATTTTTCTGTCAACTGAAAGAAAAAATTAAACAAATAAAAGCTTTTCTGAAAAACAGTAGATTTATTTACTATTACAGGAGACATTATTACAAAATGTGAGAATAGAGAAAATATTTATTAAACTTACTTCTTGTTCTTCTATGGAATAAATAGGGTTGATAGGGTGCAAAACAGCTTTTTGTGCATTGTAGAACATTTCTGATACATTTATAAGAGATTTTGCTGAACATTCTATACATCTATCCACTTCAGGATATTCTTCTGCTATGTCCCATATATTCTGTAATTATTTAAACAAAAATGATATAATACATTTTTTATATTATATAAATAATGTGATATTTGCCCCTAAATTACATAGGAAAACACAGATATTATAATCACAAATGAGCAATCAGTTCAGAAAAAAACAAAAGTATAAAATATCTAAAGTTAAATCACCGACTCACATCAATAATTGAATAATCAATCAAGTCTATTTTGTTTCCAACAAGAATGACTGGTTTCCTGTAATCATCTGTACAGTTATCTCTGACGAAGGGTAACCAATATGTAGCTATTTTGTTAAGAGTCTCTTGTCTGTCAACTGAGAAAACTATACAAATAACATGGGCTCTTTCTATCTCTTCAGCAACATGTTCTAATGACTGTTCAGCAACTGAAATTTAAAAAAAACCTATTTTATTAAGTTTATTCTATATGTGCTATGTTGGTTTAAGCTTACAACTGAGAAATTTGTCTGCAAAACTGAGTCCTATGTCCAAGAATTAAGCAGAGGTTCTATGAAAACTAATTGTTTGAAGTTTAAACATGAAACTAAACTTACCACAAATATCTATAATATTAGTTGGAACTTGTTCTGGTGTAACATCGGCAGGTATGGTTATTTCTTCAGCTTTTGGAGGCACATGTTCTGTGAATTCTTCAGTGACTAAAGATAATATTAATGATGTTTTTCCAACTCCAGGGTCTCCAAGAAGAAGGATACGGACAGTTCGAGGTACAGAATCATAAACCATTTTGTTGTTACACCAGATACATTTTACATCTATTTATTTTGTCAGGCAGTCGCCGTAATCATTGGAAATAATACATAACTCAATGTGTAAAAAACATACTTTTTAAATAATATTGTCAGTCGAATGATGAAGAATTTCAAATAATGGCTATTTCACTGATAAATCAAATAATATCGATTAAGATCTATTTTTGCTATTTTGTAAGATCACAATTTTGCAATTTTGTCACTATTTTTTTTTTTGACAAAAACACAGAGTATTTCCTGTCACTTTCTTTAGATTCTGTCATAAAACAATCTGTCATTTTAGGACATAGATTGACTTGGACCACTAGACTGTTTAATTTTAGGAACCATTGAAAATTCCATAGATAAACTTTTTGCAACAGCTAAATCGATTTTCGACATTTATTCTAATTTGTCACAGTTTGTGGGCACCCTAGCCAATAAACATAACCCTGTGACATAACCTAAAAATATCAGAAAAATATTAAAAAATAACCTTAGTGAGATTTTGTATTGTAGTGAAATAATTAAATGTTGTTATAAAATAATGAATGAATTACTTTAAAATATCATTGTATTTTAAGTTGTACCCTCACATACTGATATTGGGTAATTTAGATAGACCATACTGAATATAATTATTATTATACTTTCTGTCTAGGGTTTTCACAAACCTCCTTAAAAAGAAGTCAGAAATGAAGACAACCATGTTAAAATGTTTACTAACTCTCGCTACATTATTCTTAAAGTGATATAAAAATGTTTATGTCGACATAGTGCAGTATCATTTGGTAAACAATGGGTGAAATTAATAAAAAACAAAATGAGTGGGACTACGCTAAAGGTTTAAGAGATCCTATAAAAACTCTCGAGGTGAGTGAAATAGGTAAAATTGGTATTATATTTTTTACTGAATTTTCAATAAAGAAATTAAGAAATTATTGTAAGAGTTAAATAGGAACAGTACTCTAAAATTATAGTTGTTTGGAATATATTATTAAGTCTTACTACTTACTTACTACATAAAGTCTTACACTCTTACTAAAATTACATAATTTTGTGATTTCATAATCTATCTATAATTAAGCGTTGAATATGTTTTCAAAAGAACTGATTGTTAGGCAATATTATATTTATTAAACACTGATTATAAGGATGAACAGAAAAAAAACTTACATGGCATCTTGAAAGGTTTTTGTATTGTTTTAGGATAAATGGAAACTAGTGCCTTCATTTCTTCAAGTTAAAGGTCTGGTTAAACAACACATAGATTCATTTAATTACTTTATTAATGTGGAGATAAAGAAGATAGTACAGGCCAATGAGAAAGTGTTTTGTGATTCTGACCCTTTGTTCTACATAAAATATCTGAATGCTTATGTTGGTACACCAGATTTGGAAGAAGGTTTCAATATCACTAAGCCGACAACACCTCATGAATGTCGACTTAGAGATATAACATACTCCGCTCCTATTACAGTTGACATAGAATATATTAGAGGAAACCAGAGGGTCATCAAAAATAAACAGCTGATTGGAAGGTTAGAGAAGAAAAACATACAATTCAAAAATTTTTTTTCTCTTATGCTATTAGTATGAGGACTTAAGAAGAAATTAAGAGTTGCCTTAATTATGTGGTTGTTTGTTGTAGAATGCCTCTCATGCTGAGATCATCAAACTGTGTTCTCACTAATAAATCTGATTTTGAGCTGGCACAGTTGAATGAGTGTCCTCACGATCCAGGAGGTTACTTCATAATAAGAGGTAATTTATTTTAATTTATTGCGTAAGAATATGAGCTTACACATCTTTGATTATATGTTTTAACCTTTGTTAAGTATGAAGAGTAATTTAAATGAATAATGTAGCTTTTATGTCTAATTTGTGATTTAAACCATAATGTTTGTTTGATTTTTTGATAAAGACATTATCTGAAGCTAAAATGTCTGGGCGAATAGTACTAATACTTGATTAACAAATCTGTTACACTTCCAATACTTTCATAGGAAGTCTCAAATATTTAGTAGTGATTGAGTTTCATTTTCATAGGACAAGAAAAGGTGATATTAATTCAAGAGCAGTTATCTAGAAACCGAATGATTGTGGACGAGTTCAAAGGTGCGGTACAATGTCAAGTTACAAGTTCTACCCATGAAAAGAAAACTAGAACCAATGTCATCCTTAAACATGGCAAATATGTGCTCAGGCATAATGCTTTATCTGATGTAAGTTATAAATGTTATATGGGAGTTTGTAGTACAAAAACTATACATTTACTTCAAAATCTCAAGAATTCAAAATATGTATGCATGTTTTTTTAAAATACTTGTGTAATTGTTATTGTAACCAGAAAAATTAGAGAAGTGCAATGGACAGTGAAAAGTGTAAATTGGATGGAATCGATGGAATGGAAATCGATATGAAAGACTTTTATAAGAGACATTTTAAAGAAAAGTTCTGTATGGGTAGGTGATAGATAACGGCTCCTCATTGCACTGGCATTATAGAGGTTATATTCCAAGAGCCCTTGAACAGCCAGACCTTCGTTATTTTATAAAGGCTGAGAACTTGATGCCGCGCGGGGAAGTGGAAGAGGGGTCGCATTCCAGCGGGATGCACAGTTAATTCGTGCGAGTTTTAGTTTTCATTGAATTATCGTAACCTGCTCGTTAACCAAAAAAATGGGAGGGTTCCTGGTGCAATTTTTTTTGGATTATGGAAGGGGTCGCCGATAGGAATTGGATTAAATGGAGCTAGTATGTAACAATTTCGAATTTATTCGAAAATAAAAATTCTGTTCGTAATTTAAAATTCCTCATTAATTTATTATTAGGTAAATGAATGTTAATAAAATTCTTCAATAAATCTTAGAGAGAAAATCACAAAGAAGTCACGATTGTTTTTCCATTTTCAGGATATTCCAATAGCTGTTGCATTTAAAGCAATGGGCATCTGTAGTGACCAAGAAATAATGCAGCTTGTTGGCACTGATGATAACACTATTAAAAAAATGGCGCCCTGCATATTGGATTGCCATAACTTGAAAATATTTACACAAAACCAAGCTCTGACTTATATAGGAAGTAAACTAAAAGTAAAAAGGTGTAGTAAACTTTTTACAATTTTAAAATTTACGCCATTTATCAGCGTTATAATTTTCATACAGTCCAGAAGTTGGCAGATAACATTTGAAAACATATTATTTTACCATACTAATTTTTAAAATTATTTTTATTTAAAAGGTATCAATCTGGAACTGCAAAGGTGCGTTCGCCGATTGACGACGCTCGCGAACTCTTAGCAACGACAATATTAGCACACGTAGCTGTAGAAAATTACAACTTCTATGTAAAAGCAATTTACCTAGCAATAATGGTAAAACGAGTTATCGAAGCTGAAACAAACAATACTGCAATAGATGATCCAGATTATTATGGAAATAAAAGACTTGAGTTAGCTGGCTCGTTATTGGCGCTTATGTTCGAAGATTTGTTCAAAAGATTCAACTGGGAGTTGAAGAGCATAGCTGATAAAATAATACCCAAAGTGAAAGCTGCACCATTTGACGTCGTGAAGCACATGAGACCAGACTTGATTGCGAATGGATTGTTCACAGCTATTTCAACAGTCAGTAGATATTATATTAATTAATTATCTTTCTTAAAACTGTTGAAAATCCGTTAAGAATAAACTTATATTCCAGGGTAACTGGACTATTAAGCGTTTTAAAATGGAGAGACATGGCGTCACCCAAGTATTGAGTCGTCTCAGTTATATATCGGCACTTGGCATGATGACAAGGGTAAATTCACAATTTGAAAAGACACGAAAGGTATCTGGACCACGTTCGTTACAACCCTCACAATGGGGTATGTTGTGCCCTTCTGACACCCCAGAAGGAGAAGCTTGTGGTCTTGTTAAGAATTTAGCTCTAATGACGCATATAACAACAGAATGTTCCGAAGAACCAATAGCTAAGTTAGCGTGCAATGCTGGTGTCGAAGACGTAAGATTACTTGGTGGAGAAGAAATCAATCATCCAGCCGTTTATATTGTTTTCCTCAATGGTAACATTTTGTTTTTTTTTATAGCACATTAAGTTGTTTCCAGTGGCATTGAACTTTAACAACCCGAATCCCACTTACTTTACATTTGTTCTTTACTATAGTTGTTTGGCTACATTAGTAGGTGATGGCGAATATTCGTGTTTACCTATTGACATTACACTCATAGCTATACCTAATGTAATTCTTGTTGGTAAAACTGTATCTACAATGTTTTGTATAATCTATTTAATTTGCGTTACAGGTAACATACTCGGCGTTTCTCGTCAATACAAACGACTGATTAGAGTTTTTAGAATGTTCCGAAGAAGAGGGTTGATCTCAGCTTTTGTTTCGATCTATCCTAACCATAATCAAAGAACAGTTTATATCTGTAGTGATGGCGGTAGACTTTGTCGACCTTACATAATAGTAGAAAAGGGCTGCCCATTAGTTCAGCAATCCCATTTAAATGAGTTGAATAGAGGTATTAGGAAATTTCAAGACTTTCTAAATGATGGACTTATAGAATACTTGGATGTAAATGAAGAAAATGATAGTCATATAGCAACACGTGAAGCAGATATAGACCCGTATGTTACGACTCATTTAGAAATAGAACCGTTTACCATACTAGGAGTGTGTGCAGGTCTAGTACCATATCCACATCATAATCAGAGCCCCAGAAACACATATCAATGTGCTATGGGTAAACAGGCAATGGGTTAGTATAAGATTATCTTTTATCTTTATGCTTGTTATATTATAATAATGTTTAATTTTTTATATTAAGTTTTATGCAAACAACTTAATTCTAGTTACAGTTACATTTATATACTAACTAGCTGGCCCACGCAACTTCGTCTGCGTCACATAAGTGAATTTTCTCACCGTTTAAACCTTCCCTGGACTTCTACGAATATTTCAAGACTAAAATAAGCCAAATCGATTCAGTCGTTCTCGAGTTATAGCGAGACTAACGAACAGCAATTCATTTTTATATATAAGATAAACTTTTTTGTTTGTAGGAACCATTGGGTACAATCAGAAAAACAGAATCGACACGCTTATGTATAACCTTGTTTATCCACAATGCCCAATGGTGAAATCGAAAACAATAGAATTGATAAATTTCGACAAACTGCCAGCCGGTCAAAACGCTACTGTGGCTGTGATGAGTTACAGTGGTTATGATATAGAAGATGCTTTGATTCTAAACAAAGCTTCTATAGATCGAGGATACGGCCGATGTTTAGTTTACAAAAGTGCCAAAACAACTATGAAAAGATACAGTAATCAAACATCTGATAGAATTTTGGGGCCATCCAGGGATGCAGTTACTGGCAAAATTATAAGAGCACATGAAATCTTAGATTCAGACGGGATCGCAGCGCCTGGGGAAATGGTTGAAAATAGACAAGTCTTAATAAATAAACAAATGCCACCTGCAACTTTGAACCCTGTCACCCAAGGGCAACCTCAACAAATTGATTACAAAGATGTACCAGTCACGTATAAAGGACCAGTGGAGTCGTATATCGAGAAAGTTATGGTATCCTCGAACTCGGAAGACGCATTTCTTATTAAAATATTGTTAAGACAAACTCGAGTTCCGGAAATCGGTGATAAATTCAGTTCGAGACACGGTCAAAAAGGTGTGACTGGTCTGATTGTTCAACAAGAGGACATGCCTTTTAATGATAGAGGTATTTGTCCTGATATGATTATGAATCCTCACGGTTTCCCATCTAGAATGACTGTAGGAAAAACCATCGAACTATTGGCTGGAAAGGCAGGATTATTGGAAGGGAAATTCCACTATGGTAATTATAATTCTTTTAATTTATTTTTTACCCTTTAATCACCTTTAAAGTAAAGTGTAAGTGTTTTATAATTTCTTGTAATAAAGATTTATTGTATTCTATTCTTTAGTGTATTTTTGGTGCTGTATAGTGTTCACGTAGACGACTTCGCGGGCAGCAGCTAGTAGTAATCTAAAAGTAATTCAATGTATTTTTATATCTTAGGAACCGCGTTTGGAGGCTCTAAAGTACAAGATGTCTGTAAGGAATTAGAAAAGCATGGTTATAATTATCATGGAAAAGACATATTTTATTCAGGATTAACTGGAGAGCCATTACAAGCTTATATTTATTCAGGCCCCGTAAGTATTTTCTCATAACAGCTGATAAAATGAATAGCACAACTCTGATACTTTACTACGTCTATTCATGTACCCTACTCATATTTATCTCATGGAACCGAGGACAAGTTTACTATGTAACTCAAAAATGAAAATGAGTAATTTTATGACTTCAGGTGTATTATCAGAAGCTGAAGCACATGGTCCAGGATAAAATGCACGCTCGAGCTCGCGGACCAAGAGCTGTATTAACTCGACAACCCACTGAAGGTCGGTCGCGCGATGGAGGCCTCAGACTGGGAGAAATGGAACGAGATTGCCTTATAGGATACGGTGCTAGGTAAACGCTCTTTAGCACCTTCTTTAAAACATTTGGTCTTCAATATTTCCAAAACTAAATATGTGTTTTCATTGCTATTTATTTGTTATAAAAATTGTGTGAAAGAAGATATGAAAATTTTTGGTGTCACAGAAAACTTATGCAGATCTATATCTTCTAATAAGTATTATAAAGACGAATATTTTTTTTTTTATGGTGTATATTTTTTTCAGCATGCTTATAATGGAACGTTTGATGCTGGCTTCTGACGCATTCACTGCGGACATATGCGGCGCGTGTGGAAGACTAGCCAGCCGCGCTTGGTGTCACACTTGCCGCTCATCGGCCGCGGTCTCCAGTGTCGAAATGCCGTACGCTTGTAAACTACTGTTTCAAGAATTAGCTTCTATGAACATTGTGCCTAAGCTTACCCTTAAGAAATATTCTTAAAACAATAAATGATTGTGATGCTAATTGGCTTTTTATTAGAGTACTAGGTGGTTTTATAATCAAAAAAGGAAATAAAAAGGAATAAGTTGGCACCAATCTGAACTTGATGAGTTTTTAGTCTGATAGATAAATGTAGCCGTTTGATGAAGTTTAGGGACCATCCATATATTGGGGGTCGACGAAGTGTGACAAGGGGCTGGGGGGAAAATTAACCGTTTTTGTTTGATTTGATATTCGTTTTATAATAAAAACGATATAATTATAATAGGAATAAACTTAATTCGGAACCTATGTTTTCATTTTAGTCTAAACGTATAACATTTACAAAATGTGTCACGTCACACTAGGGAGGAGGGGTTTCACAAATGTGACTAGCTGTGACAAGGAAGGGGGGAGGGGTAAAAAATCACATCCTCTTTAATTTACGATCTTGAATAGATTGTTTTCTCTATATGCAAAAATGATGAATTATACAATAACTAGGAAACACTTCACAGCAATGAAATAAAACTACAAAATTATTTCTAAAAACATAATATAATAATTAATATATTGTTAACTTTGATTAATTCGACTTACTTTCAACATTTTAAATGCTGCTTTCATGAATATATACGACAAACATACACAAAATAATATTGATATGTAACTAATACCGTTGATTGAAAATAGTTTCATTATTAAATAGCCTACAGTTAACCAGAACACGAACGCCTGCGAACCGAGACGCCTTAACGATAGCCTCGGAGGTAACTCTTGACGAATGACGCGGTGGTGATGAGATAAATCCTTTACGTAATTCTGTATCATACATGGTTTTTGTAGTACTTCTCGGGCCGCAAATCCCCAAATATCTTGTCTGTTCCATAAATGTATGAATTTTGTGCCATACTGTACAAATCAGAAATAAACATTATAGTGACTAAAGTACTATTACAAACGTTTTGGAATATAACTTTTAGATCAAGATATTTAATAACACGAAGCATAAAAAATTGTATTGTTAACCTAACTGACTCACCATTTCGTTTATTTTTGTTGAAATTTGATGCAGTATTCGGACTAAAATTGTACTCTCATAAGATGCTATCGGCATAAGGTCTGGATTGCCCATATAATGAATATCCGTGGATTTATTCCTTAACTGAAAAATACATTGTTTATTATTCAAAATATTCGATCCCCAAAGGAAATTACAATTGTCGTTATCTGATATTGATGGTTATAAAGGTGGGTCTTTTCAAAACTTTTTTAAAAATAATAATTTTGTATTTGTGTTAATTACTTTCCTTAATATTTACCATATTTGTTATAGAAGACGGGAATGCAGTTGAATTCACAAAAGACGAATTTTCCATAGAATTCTCTTCAATTATCGGTTCTGGGGGCATCAAGAGTGTTTCATTTAGCTGTAAATTATCAAAAGATATAAATAAATAAAACAATTAAATTGGAATATCTGTTCTGTAAACGTATTTGTTTACCAAATAACCAGTTTTTGCCAATTCATGCGTTCGATACACATTGAGGAACTTCGCAAATATTCATTGTCGATATTCACGAAATGTTGACTTTTTCAACAGAAAGTTCAACGTTTTTAATTGAGGAGTCAGCTACATCTTCCTAGTCATTCTAATACCAATTAGGGATGTAACGAATATACGCATTCGCAAAAAATAATGCGAATATTATACGGATGTTTTGGCAAAAATTAGGAGGATATTACATAGAGGAAATTTGACTTAGCCAAAACAAAGGTTCTATTTGGTCTTGAAAATAAGCCCAAACTCGATGGGTCTACGACCATCTGTTGTCAACATAATTTGCGGTGGTTTTCAATTATATTTGGTGGAGGAAGAGAAGTACCTGCTACCTTCCTATAAATCCAGTATAGGTAAATTATAGGTACCTATTTTGTAGCACCTATAAATTATAATGAGCTTTGGAAGATGCAGCTGACTTGTCAGTATTTTTTCTTGGTCTTTTTGTTAGAAAGGTCAACATTCGCATTCACAACAACATGTACTATACCAAGAAAGCAGGTTATCAAATTATCTTAAGAGTGAAAAGTTGTAGACCCATGTAGTATGGACTCATTGAAGGGTAGGTAGAGTTCTTTATTTTGGCTCCATCAGATTCCCTCTACATTCGCGCAACTGTTGTCAAAACAGTCGTTAGTTTTGTTTTTTTTGCGAATGCGAATATTAGTGTAGATTCCGAATAATCTCTGAAATACTTGAGCCGATTTTTACAGGTTTCTCTGTCAATATTTTTTTTTTGGCAAATAACCAGTGTAAATAAATTGCTTACTCCAAATATCACTGTGTAGTTTTGTATGGAGGTCCCCAAATGAATCAGTACTTTTTTTAACTCTACTAAATGTGCGTCAGTTTCATCTTGGGCTATCATTAACCAATGCATCACAGATGACCAGAACCCTGGAAATAAATGATATAATTACACTTTAATTAGATTCAATTACCTAAGCATATTATTTTTTTAACTTATGCAAATGCTTCTTTGTACCACACATTTACGTACATCCATTTGGATGTACGTAAATGTGTGGTACAAAGAAATAAACTTAAATATTAATTATGAAAATGGAATCTAATATTTTACCTTGGCTATTCAGATTGATTTTTTTACTAAAGTCTTCGATGTTCTTTTCAGTCAATGTTTTTGCGGAAATTATTTTTTGAACAAAATCGACAGCAAAAGGTCGCGTGCTATCATTCCATATAGGTTGATACTCAAAATTTTCAGGCATATTAAATTCCGATATTGCTTGTTTTGCAATTGTTGCCCATTTTTGTAATGAAATGCCATTGTATGTGTAACTGAAATAAATTTGGTTTCAAACTCGTGCTTACTTAGTTAGCTTATTAAAAGCAAGAAATTATATGAAATAATTAAGTTAATAAAACGTGTGCTACAGATTATCTTAAATAATTTAAAATAAATCACCTTTGATCAGTAATTGAGTTGCTGAGATTTGAATCTGAAAAATACATCAATCCAGGTCCATTATCCAGTATGGCATTCTCTAAATTCCGTAGAATTGGTACCAAATGTTGTTGAGAAAATACCTAAAGAAAAAATGATTGATTTAGTTTGTTTTGACTCTATTTTTTTTAACATTAGTATCACATTATATTTAAATTTTAAATAAATAAATCATTGGACATTTCATACTTTTACTAATAAGGAACGATAGCAGCATGCGATCTTCGAAGTATTGAAATACGACAAAATTAATAAAAGTTTAGTAAATCGGCCCAGATACTGGCCAAATTATTTCGATTTTGGATTAATATTCTTACTTTTCCCAGTCTAAAAAGCATTATGGCATTCTTGTATGTTGTGAGATCTAGTCTCAAAAATCTCGGGAGAACCAACTGTAAAATGCAAGTGTATGATGGAAAGTTCTCGGCTATAAATTGAGTAAATGTTGCATCTAAGGGGTGTGTAGCATTTTCCTCTTGGTTTATATTACTTGGAAACCTGGAATTTAAAATATACTTTTGCATACTTTCATGTTCAGTAATAATAAATCATCTGACAAATTATAGGGATACAATATCATTTACCTGTCCTGATTAATGTTATTGTTAACATATCTCCAAGGTTGTATGAGACTTAGCCACAGTTCCATAACTAGTCTAAAAGAGGCATCCAGAGGCCAAGATGTAACCAAATGTTTGACATAGTGATATGCACGAACACACATTATCTGGCGGGCGTATTTTCTTAATGCAGAAGAATGTACTGCAGGATCCGAGGCATACTTCGCCGTAAATGAATGCAAATGTTTAATAAGCACTCTTACTATTCTTACTCTTTCTGGACTAGTAACATTTATATTATAAGGTCTTTGATGCATCTGAAAACAATTTAGTACTGTGTTTAGAGATGACAATAGAAAAATATAGATGTAATTTTGTAATATTTGCATTTGGATTACATTGTTAGTCATTTCAATATAAGTTATTCCTCAAAGTATTCATAATAAGAATTTATGTAACCTACCTCTACAGACCTCGAATTTAATTGCTCAACACTCATCCAAATATCAATAAAAATTTGTAAGACTGTTTCAGATCTCCATACTTCATTTCTGGACTGTGCCTGTGATGAACACTGGTTGTTTACAACTGAATTGGAGAAGTCTGATTTAAGTAATAAAGATGGTGAGTACAAAGGCCTGAAAATTTATGAAATGTATTAAATACATTTAGAATCACATTTAAATATAATAGTTTTAGTATAGTTAGCAGCAGGTTCTCAGTGATTCATCAATCACTTATTCACACTCCCGCATCTTGCAAGAATTTAGGACTAATTTTATTGACTGTTTGTTTTGTTCATAAGTGATTTAAACCTCCAACCGCTCACACTCAGCGTCCGAACCCCGGCTGAGGCCAGAACCCAGCACGGGGTTTGGAGGGACGGCGCGACGCGTTACGCCATCGGCATGCTTTCCCGTCGCTCCGTCCCCGGACGCCGAACCGGTAGCCGCCGGCGAATACGGCCACCGGCTCTCTCGGTCGGCGGGCTCTCCGAAGCCCGCCAAGATGGGACCGCGTGTCACCCTCCCACGGAATACCCCGCTGGGTCAGAACCAGCGTGGGTCGGGGAGCGCGGTCTACCATCCCCCGGATGCTCTAACGCTAAGGGCGTGTTGAGCGAGACACGGCACCTTCTTGGGTCCCCGCTCGCACTCACATGCGTTGGGGACCCGAAACTCTTAGGGGGCCAGAATCCGGGCGAGATCCCGGTTCCGGCCCCCTGCTCGACGGCGGCGGGTGGGTAAGTTGAGAGTGGCATACAGCCTCTCCCTCTCAGCCCCCGCCACCTGCTTCTGCGAGATGGTGGACTCGCAGAAGTCGAGCATCGCCTTCCAGGACTCGTCGCTCTCGAGCATCGACGCCGCGACGCCCGGGAGCGACAAGTCTGGACCTATTTGTTGGACCAGGACACAGCGCTGCCTCTCCCATGCGGGGCAGCGCGCGAGCGTATGCTCCGGCGTGTCCCGGTCACATCCCACGCAATGGTGGCACCTCGCCGTCAGCTCGGCCTTGATCCGGTGCAGATACCGACCGAAGCACCCGTGCCCGGTCAGCATCTGCACCATCCAGAAGGTGAGGCGTCCTGCGCCACGACCCACCCAATCATCTAGGATCGGGCGGATCGCCTCGACGGTCCGTAGACCCCATGTGGGGTTAGCGAGACGTCTCTTCCACGCTTCCGTCACGGACCGCCGAGATTGGACCTTCCTATCGCGAACAGCTTCCCGCAGGGGACGTATCACGCCCCGGGCGCGGAGGTCGCATCACCAGCGATAATCGCCAGCTAGCGCCTCCGCCTCCAGCTCCCAGGGCGGCGTCCCCGCCAGTCATAAGTGATTTAAAACCATTCTGCTATTCTATTTGTACTGTCGTACTTTAACTTTCATGTGTGCATGTGACCGGCGAGGTTGTAAGTCAATCCCCTTCAGTCTATAGTTAGCAATTTCTAAGGATAAATTGTTCTGGATTGGTCGGTTGGTAAATATCTTCTTAAAAATTAGTACATGTTTTCAATATTATATTAATTATTCCATATAATTTCATTTGTTTGCATAACATATTGATTACCTGTTGGCTGTTTGCAAAGGTGCTGCCATGGGCACTTTTCCTGAATAATGTGGTATGTGTGGAAGCACAGGCATATTGGGATCCAGAGGTAGAAAATGCATCAAATAATCACATGCCAATGCAAAGTAAACACTGTTCCAATTTTCCCATGAACTCTTGTTTTGATTGTTGTTGATTAAGTATAATGCAAAATTTAATATGTAATAGTCAAATGGATCTGGTGAAGATATTTTAAGGAATTTATAGCAATAATTCAAAAATAGAATACAATAAGTACTAATTGTATAATCTAAACTTAAATGTCAAATAATGTTTTAAAAATTGTAGTTGGAGTAGTTTTATTTTTAATTAGTTATACAGATTTTGTGATGTATGTTTATTTTCAAAATTTAAAGTATGCTTTTCTCCATTTTTTTTTATAATGGTAATCTATACTAATATTATAAAGCTGAAGAGTTTGTTTGTTTGTTTGTTTGAACGCGCTAATCTCAGGATCTACTGGTCCGATTTCAAAAATTCTTTCACTGTTGGAAAGTCCATTTATCGAGGAAGGTTATAGGCTATATTTTATTTTAAAAAAAATTAGGGATCCGCATGAAAATATCGAATATGTAACAAAAGGTGAAAAATCTAAAACCTATTTATGCGTACGCTGCAAAAACTATTGACAATAGAACAAAATGATGTACTACGGGTTTTTAGGTCTTTTGAAGACAAACAAAAAAGTCCGCGACAGCATATATCTAACTATCATAGTTTAGTCACAATAACCACTTTTATGTTTTTAAAATTTAATATTTCGTTCCGAGATTGAATTTAACGTTAAACGAGTATCGTTATATTAACCCTTATCCAAATTAAGTATTTTGTTATTAAGAGTATTAATGTAGAATTAAATTACTTTTTGTTTTATTCCAATCGGACTTTTCGTTTAGAAGTTATTACGAGTATAAAACGTAATGAATATGTGTGGCACAGCGAGCCGCGAAAATAATAACTCGACGGCATTGCGAGTACTGTTTGAACCCCTTTATGACGCAGACGAAGTTGCGAGGGTCATCTAGTACATAATAAAAATATAAGTGTAAAGGATACTTAGTGACAATGCAGTCACATTCATGGTCTGTGCATCTGTACTTAGCATATCTGCATAGAAATGAGGACATCTTCCTCTTTCTAATGTTACTTGAAGATCCAGCTGAAAACAATATGAATAACTGTTATTATAACACAATTTTATTTAAAACATTCTTATCCAAAGTCCTAAGGACATAAACATAGGACTGAAATTGATTTAGATACTGTGTGGAACAATGACAAACTGATACTGATAAGAGTTTATAAAAACTGCTATCCCTAATCTTCAACTATATCTTGAATACAGCAACGGGTCACTTAGGAGTCTTGTTTTGGACAATGTTGTGAGTTGAATTAAAATAAATTAAAATTTAATATAAAGTTCACTTACAGGCAAAACATTTAGGGGTAATTCATACTTAAGTTGAGCATCAGATAGTAATCTATAACACAGTCGAAACATTGGTCCTTGCGGCTCCAAGAAGCTTAATAAAGCTTCGAAATCATATCTATTAACATCACATGTAATGCTTTTTAAATCCCAGCCGCTACTAAATGACGAAGTGAAGATATTGTTGACCAACTGGGGAAATATTGTTTGTAGATCTTTTGTTGAACCGCATTGGTCTATAATTCGAGTTAACTCAATTACCTTCTCTTGGAGAGGTAAATTCAAACTTGTGTAGAACTGACTCTGAAATCATCACCAAAAATTTGTGTGAAAAGGTTATGAAAATAAAATACTGTTTATTTGTTTTTAAGAAATCAATAATTAAAGGTACCATTAGATCGTGGGCCATTCTTGAGAAGAATCCTGAAGAAGGGTCAACTGGTGCAAAAGAAAGAAGTTTTTCGTTCTTCAACAGCTGTATCAGAATCACAATCAGAATTATGTTTTTGTTTCTCTTCAACTTTGGAGTTTAGATAGTTTTAAACCAAGATTTGTATTTTGCTCTATGTTGTTTTTAATCATACAATACGCTCAGAAGTTCTTAATTCTTAACTTTCATTGTTTAATGTTTCTTTCGTTTCTGAAACTAATTTCTTTCTCATGCAAATGCAACCAGAAATGCAAGCACAACCGGCAATTTCGATCACAATTTCGAATCACACCTAAAAAAGTATTGACAATACTTTCGATCGAGGGATGGGAAAAGATACAAAAAAATAGCATGTTAAAGAAAGTGTTAATTAAAAACCCATTTTCAAAAATAGCATGTGCATGTTTTAGGATAAATAATACTTGAAAAACTTAATTATATTTTAGGATCGAGTTCCAAAATCGTATAATGTTAAAAATATTATTTTATCATCGTAAGTCTACTATTCAGTTGGTATTTTAATTTTTAAAATATACCATTAATTAATTCAAATTTCTTTCATACTTTTACAGGTTTGATGCTGCCTGAAACTACTTTTTTCATGTCTTTTAGCGTAATACATAGAACTAAACTCGCTTGACGTAAGCATCAGGAGGTATACAGGGTGATTTGATGATGGTGGTACATATTCAAGGATAAAAAAGTTGAAGATCAAAGGTTAACAATGTAATTATTATAATATAAAAATATTAATTCTCAGCTCAGTAAACCACGACCAAAGTTGTCTTAATTTTTCAAAAAAACATGGTCACTGCATTTGCGTTGTCAAGTGAGTATCTCAGCGGCTCAGTGGGCCCGCCGCTGGGGTTAATTGAAAAGTGCTCACCTCTTTAATATCGATGAACATTCGGGTTGTCTGGAAGAGATCATCTTTAGTGATAAGACCGCGTCCATCGTTTCTTTCTTTTCACGTTTTTTTTTTCATTTTGAATAGGTATCATTAAATTTCATTAATTTTTATTTCATTTTTACTACACACATTCACACTACACTAAGCAAGTGCTCAAAATGATCTCCATTTTGAGCAACGCAGAGTTCGGCACGCCTTCTTAAATTGTTTTTTACTCTGTTCAATGCTATAGCACCTCGTACGCTATCATTGGCTCTGCAGTAAGCGCGAACCATGTCCCACATTTCACTATTGTTGAAAGACATTTTGACACAACACCACTAAAACACAAAAACAACACGAAAACAACGCGATCAAAAATTGCTGCGCGGACGCACTTTGACCTCGGCTCATGCACTTTGACTGAGCGGTGAGCCGACATGCAACACAGCCGCTACTTCCGGGGTATTTCCCGGGACGGGGTAGGTTATTTTAAAGGCAACGACCGGAGTTAAGATTGCGTAATAAGTGAATATCGGTGTCCGCACTTAAATGTTTTTGTGGATAATTTGGTCATATTGTAACCACCTGTTTTTATATTTTTTTTGAATAAGGTATCGTCTGTCCATTTACCTCTATCAGTATGTACCACGTATAGGAAATCACCCTGTATACAAATAACACAATTTCAATATCTAAAAGATGTTAAGAGCATGCTACTCAAACGCTATTATTGCTATTTTTTTATAACATTACAATTAAATTGTTATGACTTTTAAATCCCATCATTCCTTTTGTCACAAGTATTGACAATACTGTTTTAGGTCTGCGGGCATGCATTCACAAAATTTCCGAGACGACTAGGGATGTTCAAAATAATTTATTTTCATTCATATCGACTTATTTTTTTTTGAATTAATTGATTTTACGTAAATTATTTTTTAACCGGGGGATGGTAGAACGTGCTCCCCAACCCACGCTACTCCTGTCCCAGCGGGGTATTCCCGATTCCGTGAGACGGTGACGGTGGGTGACGGCGGCTGTCGGTTCGGCGTCCGACGGGGTCTGCCGGTTCGGCATCCGACGGGGGCGGTGCGACGGGAAAGAGTACCGAGAGCGTAACGTTTCGCGCCGTCTCTCATAACACCGTAAAAACTATTATTTGCTAGCCGAACAGCGTAGAACTAGGTACCTAGGTAAAATAATTAAGTTTTTCAAGTATTATTTATCCTAAAACATGCACGTGCTATTTTTGAAAATGTGCTTTTAATTAACACTTTCTTTAGCATGTCTTTTTTTGTATTTTTTTCCCATCCCTCGATCGAAAGTATTGACAATACTATTGTAGGTGAGCGCGCACGCATACCCATACCATGGCTTTTGATCTGTGCTTTTGATGTCACATCAAGTCACTCACATGTCATGTCGAGTGTCAATATTTGACATGTGTGTAGCTGCCTCCTGTTCTATGCAGCTTTACTTTCAGCGTTTATTACCAAAATATATTGAATGATGGCATCTGACTGGTTTATTGAAATAGGTAAACCACGCTATGTTGCGGCACCAATGGTTGATGCTAGTGAATTAGCTTGGCGCTTATTGTGCAGGCGCCATGGTGCAACTTTGTGTTACACTCCAATGTTTCACAGCAATGTGTTTACGAAGGATCCTAAATACAGAAAAGACAACTTAGTCACGTGCGCGGAGGATCGTCCTTTGATTGTACAGGTACTCATATCAGTATGAAATATTATATGTTGAAAAACAGTCCAAATAAGAAGCGTCCTTTTCTGAAAAAAAGAAAAGGATAAAAGAAAAGTTACCATACAACTTAGTACTCATATAATTTTAATGGTTATTATTTAAGTTATAAAACTTTAAGGCTGAACGTAAACCTACACTATTTAACCAATAATGTTAATGTTGTTTAGTTCTGCGGTAATAATCCTGAAATCATGGCGAAGGCTGCAAAATTAGCTGAAACTTACTGTGATGCAATAGATGTCAATCTAGGCTGTCCTCAATCCATAGCCAAAAGAGGAAAATATGGATCATTTCTTCAGGATGACTGGGAGTTGTTGAAAGAAATTGGTAATATTTATTGAGGTAAATATTGTGTTTATTGCTGATATTATAATACCTGCATTTAATTTATTTATCAATAATTCTAAGTAATGTGTAATCATTAACATAGTTACATCTTAATAAAATTGTGAACTTTGTATGTTGTGTACATGGTACACTTACCCAAAAATTTGTAGTTTTTGGCTGCCTGTCCGTGTTTTATCCAGAATAAAATTCTAAAACTGATTTTGAGGATACTCACAAATAAGAGTAAATAAGCCAATTTTTTTCTTTTTATTTTCATGGGAAACAAACTTTTCTACCCACACACACGAGTCAACTAGTACCTAAATATTTTGAGTATGAATGAGTATAATATTATGAGTTTTATTTTTAGTCATAGTTTACCTTTAATTACTGAAGTGGGTGTCTTGTAGATGGTGAGTTCACAAATATAAGCCATATTTCAAAGCCATGTAAGAACTTTTAAAGAACTAAACTAAATCACATCAGAACACAAGGGTTGAAATAAAAGGATAAAGATATTCTTAAGCAAAACCTTAACATATTATCAGTATTATGTTAATTATAAAATTGATTTTCCAAATGATCAGAAGTGCAACCCATTGTTGCACCCTAAAATGCCTTCAGAAAACATGAACTGAAAAATCCCCAATTATAATGTCAGCAGTAAGCAATAAACTAAATATGAAATGCTTTGTCAATTCTCAGTCTTTTTTTTCTATTTTAGTGACTGCAATGTCTAATGCTGTTTCCATACCAATAACATGTAAAGTGAGAATATTTGAAGATATTGACAAATCTGTAAAATATGCACAAATGCTAGAGGCTGCAGGCTGCAAGTTGTTGACTGTTCATGGAAGAACTCGAGAACAAAAAGGTCCCTTAACTGGCATTGCTGATTGGAGATACATTAAAGCTATAAGGTATTTTTTTCAGTTTAAGACATACCTCCTGGTTTAGTATATTTATAAAAACTTATCAATTAAACATAAAATTTTCATTCACCAAAAAAATGTCTTACTTTTTAATAGAACTACATCCAAAAAAATCCATTAACACTAACAGTTTTTTGATATCAAAATGTTGTTATCTGAGAAATGTGTTTTTTGAGAAAGTTCTGGAACCGTGAACCAGTACGCACAGGTAAGTAGATAGACCTCCCACAAGATCATACAACAACCTGGTCAGGATAACGGTAAGTCACTGGATACAGAAAACGCAGGACTGGTCGTGGAGAGGTTTGGGGGAAGCAGCAGAGCAGTGGAAGAGTGTAGGCAGATAATAAAGATTTATGATTTTTTCTGTTTCAAGTATTGTAGAATACTGTTGTAATTATCTTACAACAAACAGTAATTAGTGATTCTAGCTCATGCCAATAGATTCCATTAATGTCATGAATGTTAATTATTCTTTTATTTTTAAGGCAATCAGTCACAATACCAATGTTTGCAAATGGAAACATTCAGTGTCTGGAAGATGTACACAGATGTATAGAATTTACTGAAGTTGATGGTGTGATGAGTGCTGAAGGTATTCTGACTAATCCTGCTTTATTTGAGGGTATCAATCCAGTCTCTTGGGAAATGGCAGAAGAGTACTTAGAGTTAGTTTACAGATATCCATGTCCATCTTCATACATAAGAGGGCATCTCTTTAAAATATTCCATAAAATGTGAGTAATTTTATATTTTAAAAATGGTGTATTAAGACGAAGAATATAAATCAATCAATATGTCAATACTTTTTAGTTTTACTTTGGATGAAAATAATGATGATCGACAATTGCTTGCTACAGCTCAAAATATAAATGACTTCAAGAAAGTAACAGAAAATCTCAAATATAAATATGAACCATATCATGATGGAAAAATACATCACGAAGATGAAGAAAATATAACCAGAATTGGATACAATTTAATTTTACCACCATGGATTTGTCAGCCATATGTGAGAATGTCGCCTGAAGCACACACACAGAAAATGCAAGAGATATCTAGGAATCAGGTACATAATTAGTTTTCTAATAGTCAGATATTCATATTTTCTGCTGAAATATTCAGATTCAGAGATCAGTGTTCCGCATACTTTTCTGTTCAAGGTACTTTTAGGAAAACGAAAAATTTTTGGAGGAATCAATATACATACATATTTATGCTACTATTTATAAAATATCATCATCAAAATAAGTTTTGTGCTAGCCAAATATGCATAAAATCAATATTATGAATTCTGGGTACTTAAAAACTTCTCTCTTTACTTATTTATTTCCGTTACATTATTTACTAAAAATAAATCTATAACATAACCGATTTTTCCGAGGCACACAAATCACATAATGGTCATGGTACACCAGTATTCCACGGTACACACTTTGTTAAACACCGACTTTGACAGTAGTCATAAAAGCTTGAATGCAACCTGAGACAGTGTCAGGAAATTTTAGTGCTGTTTCAGTACCACATCCTACAAAACAAGTAGACAAATCCTTTCAATACACAAAGTGATAAATACCTTAAGTGATTAACTTATTTTCATGTATAGAACAATCAAGAATGTAAGAGATCGAACGAAGATCAGGATGGGCATCCAATCTCGCGTAAAAAAATGAAAAAGATAAAACGCATGATGCGGCGACCGCAAAAAGCAGACATAAATCAAAATGGTCGTAATGGAGAAATATGTACCAACGAAATATGTCCCAATCCAATGGTTTGTATTTTCCAAGTTCCTATAATTACCTATAATTAAATAACCAGGTTAATTTCAAACAATTTAGGGGCGGGGTTTCCCAACACCATTCAAGACGACTTAAATTTAGTTATTTCTATAGAATTATTATACCTGGAATCAACATCATGAACAACAGAATGAAGCCAATTTAAAGCGCACCGATCGCGCGTAACAACACGATATTTTGATTCAACATCAGAAATAACAAAGTGAAATTTTAAAGAACTTATGTGTATGTAGGTACTATTTTATTAGTGTGTTATGAAGAAAGAAAGAAAGAAAAAACGTTTAATGGACACAGTATAAAAAACAAGAACAAAAATAAAAAAAGAAAACATAGTACTGCATACCATAAGGCTTCAACTCAGCACATGCTGTAGTGGTGCACCACAGCGCTGATTTTCAGTTGAAGCCATATGTTCACGAACGTCATCACGGCATCAGTTATTATAAACATCACAGTAAAAATAATTATAATAATTAAACGTTTAAACGTTAAAACGTGTTAAACGAATTGAGTGTCATCAGTACACTAAAGCCAGAATATCGTGTAGTTACGCGCGATCGGTGCACTTTAAATTAGCTTCATTCTGTTGTTCATGATGTTGATTCCAGATGTAATAATTCTATGTAGTTACGCGCGATCGGTGCACTTTAAATTGGCTTCATTCTGTTGTTCATGATGTTGATTCCAGACGTAATAATTCTATGGTTATTTCTTATTATCTCTCGTTAATCATGCAGTGAGTGGAGCATAACGAAATTAACCTGGTTTTTGAACTGAAAACACTAACGATGACTATAAACACCTCACCCAAGCTTACTCATCATATTCATAATATTTTAATTTTAGGGAGGCAAGTGTTCTTACCAATTGTGCAAAAAATGTTGTAAGAATAAGTGCTACGAAGAGGATTTGGACTGCAGAGGACACAGAATACTTGTACATACTAGACGTGAAATCGCAAAGACATTTGCGAATAAAAATATTGAAGATACGTAGTCAGAAAGTTATTGTTGAAATAAATTGTACAAAATTTTACCTTTAGTTTTCATTTGAAAACAATTCATTCCCGTTATTTAGTCAGTTATCTTAATTTTGGAATTCGTAAATATTTCAAAATAGAAAACATTAAAACACAAGTATAAAACTAGTCATCATAACTTTGATAAATAGAGAATTGGGTAAAAGATAATGCAAACATACTATAGTGATGAACACGTTTGTATCTATCCATTGCAAAGGCTGAACTGAGACGCAGCTGCGTCGGCGTGCATACCCTCTTGCGTTGCGTTGGCGCAGCGTCAACGCTACACAGGTGTGGCATACAATGCGTTGTTCCGTTGCGATGACGCGACGCAATGCACTAATGGGACCTCACCCTATTGGGGGCGGCGCGACGGGAAAGAGTGCTGAGGGTATAACGCGTCGCGCCGCCCCTTAAAACCCTTGCTGGGTTCTGGCCTCAGCCGGGGTTTGGACGCGGAGTGTGAGCGGTTGGAGGTTTTAGTGCGGTTCAACTCCCATATACCCCACCCGGGGCGGGTGATTTCCTCCAACTAAAAAAAAAAATGGTACAACTATTGATTACCGTGGTTCATGAACCTACGCAATGTAAGAGTATGAAGAGGTTTTCATTTACTACTTGACGTCTACAATATAGAACTCTTCTTAAACTTAGTTCAAAGTGAGACCAAGTCATAGAATCAGAATAACTCCGAGGAGGGGAGCCAATTTAAAAGCGTAAGTGTTTTATATGTGTACCAAATCCATGAATATCTAATAGTTTGGTTGTGTTTTTGTGTTCGTTGCTATAGAAACTAACGTAGTGATGTTTTTGAAGAGGTACATTTAATATGAAACGGAGTTGTGTTGTGTGCAAAAGTAATCACGAACATTAATAATATAGTTCAAGTGCCCATCAAGATAATCATATTTTTAATAATGTTGAGATAATATCAGACGCAAAAATCATTAATTAACTATAGGTGCCTATTTAATATAAATGCGCGCGCACTTTTATTACTCTACTGTGGTGAAGCTACAACTATGTAAGCATATTTAAAGATTTAAAGTATATTTTCTCTGTTTAATGAAGATGTGAAATTTTGTTAAAATTAGTTGCAAGTTGGTTGTTAAAAAGTGCAATTAACATTAGTACGGAGTTAATTATGTGATTGAAAATGGCTTTAAAACCTTAAATTTGGTGCAAATTATTTCATTGTAATTTAGTGCAAATTATTATCAATGGCCAAATGTATTACAACAAACTCGCCACCTCGACTTCAAAGAAGAATTAACGGTTTCCAATTTCCATTACACTATCTGCAAGTACTTGGATGGATTGCACTTATAGGAACAGCTCTGATAAATTTCATATTTTTAATACAAATACAATTTAATGAGCTTAGGATGATAGCTCTGATTGTGTATACAGTTTTGTATGCATTCCATATTATTTCACATATAACAGCGTCATTGTTGGATCCAAGTGAAGAAGAACTGAGAAAAATGGAAATAAATATTGTTCCGGAGTTTGATCGAAGCATTCACGCCCACGTTATTGAAAATGGAAGATGTCATTTATGTAACATACAAACAAGCAGTAGAAATACAAAACATTGCAGTATATGCAATAAATGCGTGGATCAGTTTGATCATCACTGCAAATGGTTAAATAACTGTGTCGGCAACAGGAACTACTTGCCGTTTATTGCGTCAGTTACTACTGCATTAATGATATCTATTTTTACATCGGCGTTATGTTTTACAGATATTGTTTTGTTCTTCACAAATCCATCAAAATTAAGTACTGGTCATTACAATTATATCAACTGTACAATAAGTAAAGATTCGTCTTTAGAGTATTGTAAGATATCAATGCCGTTTTTAGCATTTTTAGTAGTATTTTTTGTAATAGCCATTGGAATCGCGTGTGCCTTACTACATTTATGCTGTTTCCACGTTTATATATCATTTTTGGGTGTTTCGACTTATGAATATGTTATGAAAAGTGGTACAGCAGAAGCAATTCGTTGCCAATGTTTTGTATGCAATTGCCGAAGGATAACTATGTCAAAATTGTACATTAAGGACAATAATAAAGTAGATAACGAGATTGATGATAAAGACGATAAACCAGATATAATTAATAGGTTGTACGGTACAGAAGCACGAAATGCAAGCAATCTCATTATTTTGGTGAATAAAGAAATAGATAAGGCAAGAAATTGGTTTTTGTTTCATAGAAATAAAGTACATCCGCATGCTGACGATCCTGAGAGATAACATTTAATTATCTTTTGTTAGTGAACATTGTTTAAATAAATATAATAAATACTTATTTTTTGGATTTATTTGTACTATCTTACCTACCAGCACAGCTTATCAGTCACCGCCTCATAGCCATCATTCGCATCGGCATTTATTTCGGCTTGCGTATTGGGGTTCTAGTGCGGTTTAACTCTCACATATCACAACCGCGTGGCGGGAAGAGGCTATGTTTTTTCTGATAGACTATTCAAAATTAAGTGTGCTTTCAATTGACATGATTAAAATTTGGGTGTTGTTTATTCCGATTTTGTTAGTTCGATTTTCTGACAAATCAAACAATTTACATAATTATTCGCGTTGTACAAGTTCATTACTTTCGATAGATTACACCAGGCACTGTAAGTCAATATTAAAGCACAATTTTTTGATACATAAATCAAATCTATCCGTCTATCTATCAATCTATCTTACGTGCTGCCTAACTTTTGAACTATGTTAACATTTTTTGTAAGGTCGACAGGCACGTATTGACTGCGTGCGTCAAGTTGGCAGGCACACGGTCGCATAGTCCTCGGACATCCTGTATAATATAAGTTATTCCTGATGAGTTTCTTTCGCCAGATCTTTCCAGGAGGTGGCTAAAATGTATTTTGATGAACTGGCAGCAGCTTTATGGCGTCAATCAAAAACTACATTTTATCTGCACTTGCCTAGTGAGGTAACCGCAACCGTTACTATGTTTAGATCATAGTTAGATTAAGTTTTTATGAATCAATTTATTTTCATTCATAATAAACCATTTCAATTCATTTCGTTACTGGGCTAGGCTACTAGAATATTTTTTTTATACTAGTAAATTTATATTTTCCACTACCTAAACATCAGATCTTACGATAACTATATTATTTTAATAATGTATATCAATAAAAAATGTATATACCAATGGCCTTTATTAATGTAATTTACAATTTTTATGCATTGCCTAAAATATTAAAATCAGATAACTAATAAATAAAGAAATGTTAACAAACTCCCTATCACCATGATGTGTAGGTAATTAATACTTTTAAAACTGGTTTTCCAATAAAATTACGAACAATAGTTATAGATATTTTAATTCAGATATTTTCTTCGTATTTTATACCCAGGCTTTGAGTGTTATAACAATTTAATTTGGCATTGGAAAACCAGTCTTAGTTTCTTATAATTTATTCACGCTTGCGGCGACGGTTCTGTTCTTCCTGAAATAAAAGAAAAATTATGTTACTTTTAGAATACTATAATAGTCAAAGTTAATAAAATTTAGGTATCAATATATCTCACCTTCTGGGTTAAAATGATGACCAGTCTTCGGAACATTCCAATGAAGTCAATGAATAATTCTAGTGCATGTTGAACAAAGTCTTTGTTACCCATTCTGCGTTTCTCAATGATCAATTGTGTATCAAACAATACAAAACCACACATGAGCATGAGACCAAGGTAAAGATGAGCCTGTAAAACAAAACAAAGTTAATACAAGTAACTAAATGTTAACATTCATACAATATCTAGTGGCAGTAACTAAAGGCTCGGCTCCAGTATTACACATTGCTGGTGAAATGTAGAATGTGGCATTAAAAACATGTAACTTTGAATACTTTTAAATACTGAACTTGATTGTGCTTTTCTGCTTGACCAAACCTTAACAAACAGGAGCTTTAATTAAAATGGCTTTGTTTGATAAGACTGAACATTTTAACAGTTCCTGACTCTAAAGAAAAAAATGGTAGCATACATTAATGATTCAGAAATATTTATGCACATTTGTATATTGCATATTAATTACAATATCACTGACTAAATAATATTAAATGATAAAACTACAAGGTTGATTCAATCTATGATTACATCATTAGCTAATGGCTGAATTATAAATTTCCATTTAATTATTTACTCATTTACAGTATTAAGATATGATACTAACTTGGTACAAGAAATGTGACTGCATGAACAGGTTAACCAGTGTCATTAGAGACATAGATGTTAGCAATGTCATCAATGTACCACCAAGGAACAGCCAGCTGCCTCGCTCGGCCAACATTGCAGCAGCAGAAAAGCATACAAACACCAGTGTAGTACCGAGCAGAGCAGTTATTATAATTGATGGGTCAACTACACTGACATATTCCAGCAGAGGACCCATGCTCATTCCTGAAATTTAAATTGTACATCAATAGGTAATAAACTTGTAGGAATTTTATGGTTCCGAAATAAGATTAAAGCAAGCACAAAAATGTAGCAAAGAAAAATTTAAAAAAAAACAAAGGAAAAAATATCATAATTTTTTTTATCAATATTATTTTATGAATAGTGATTCATTCATAGATCATATAAAATCAAGAATTAAAATTGCACAATGATTGCTTAATTTACCTGATGTTAAACCAAATCCAATCAAGTATCCGAGACGTAAGTTAGTGTTCTTGCCATTATCAGGTGTGGCAATTAACATAAGCATCAGACCAGCCCCAATAATGGCTGATAAGAATCCAGCTTGGAATCTTGTGAACATGTCCACATAAACACCTGCAGATGCAGAGGCGCATGTCATCATCAGTGTGGCGTAGACATTTTTAAGATGTTGACGAACTGGCTGTTCCCTAAAAATATTAATGAAATTATTTCATCATAAAATTACTGGCAATTACAATCATACTTCATCATCAAGAATCAAACTTCGAAAATAACAAGAAATTCTATTTTGTTTTTTTTACGATTGTTTTTTTGTACGGTAACAAATATAATTAAGAATAAACAATATTGTAGGTTGTGTTCTAGAAAGATCATTCGATGACCTCGTTGATTTGTTTTAACCACTTAGCTAGACACAATATCTTGTTTTTAACAATATGTGTGATACTTACAGTCGATTTTGAAAGCTGTTGATAAATGTTTGGAAGTTTATCGTACTCATGATGTTATTTTTGGAGACTAGTTTCAATTACAATGATTTCGATGTTTTGTTCTAAATGCGTAATTGTAATTGAAATAAAAACTTTTATGACGTAATAATTGTTGACACAATTCACGATTCACGTAAAGTCACAGTTAACAAGAGAATAATCGAGATCCGTAGTTTTCTTTTTATGTTTTACGCTGTTATCAAGGGAATCGACAAAATCAAATATTGAACTTTGTAGCGCACGTACGCAAAAGTAAAATGTTTTTTTTTAATAGCAACACATTTTCAATTGTTTTTTTTAGGGCATAGGCTACAAGGCTAGTAGCCTAAACACAATATCTGTTTCTTTTTATAGGATTTTGACCACAATTTTGAACCCTAACCACACACTTACAATAGTATTACGGTCTTAAGCACACAATGGTTGGAGAAAATTGCTTTCTTCTTTCTTTTTTTCATGGACTTCGTCCCCAAAGTGGAGTGGATTGCATTTAATTGCAGATTATGATTGATGTGTTAAATAGCACCAAAATAAAATCTGCTCCAATTCGTCCTTATTATGCACGCACACCTTCGTATTACAAGGTTCAGTAATTTGAATGGAGATTAAAATGAACTTTTCAATTTACGAACCGAAGTTACCGCATATTGAAAAAATGGCATTATTATTATCTATGGTATAACCTAAAAAGTGTAAACATGACTAAAATAACCTCAATTTAGGCAATGAAAGCACAGCAAATCAATTGGAACACTGAAATATTGTTATTTTAGTTATATCACTACTATTTTTTTGAAATGGTAAATAGAATTTGACACAATGGGGAAAAAAACAAAAGTAGGAAAGCAGCGAAAAGATAAATACTATCAGCTAGCCAAAGAAACAGGTAAATAAGCTAATATTATTTCGATCCTAAAAAATATTTACACTGATAAAATAAGAGATAGAATCAGTTTTATTTACCTTGTTAATAAAATCTTAATAAATTAATTGCGCATTAAAATATTTGCTAATATTTATTGGAATTTATTCATTTAGGATACAGGTCAAGAGCTGCTTTCAAATTAATACAATTGAACAGGAAATTTGGATTCCTGCAAAAGTCGCGAGTATGCATAGATCTGTGTGCTGCACCTGGTGGGTGGATGCAAGTCGCCCACCAAAACATGCCAGTGTCCAGTGTTGTTATTGGAGTAGATTTGTTTCCTATAAAACCTGTGCCTGGCTGTATAGGATTGACAGAAGATATTACTACTGAAAAATGTAAAACAGCCATTAAAAAAGAAATAAAAACTTGGAAGGCTGATGTAGTACTTCACGACGGAGCACCAAATGTTGGTCTAAATTGGATCCATGATGCTTATCAACAAGCTTGTCTCACACTGAGTGCTTTAAAACTATCTACACATTTTCTCAGAGAGGGTGGTTGGTTTGTGACCAAAGTATTCAGATCCAAGGACTATCATGCACTTTTATGGGTCTTGAAACAATTCTTTAAGAAAGTTCATGCTACAAAACCTCAGGCATCTCGTAATGAGTCTTCTGAAATTTTTGTTGTGTGCCAGGGCTACATTGCTCCTGATACTATAGATCCTAAATTCCTTGACCCAAAACATGTGTTTGAAGATTTGGATATAGTGAAAAAGCAACACATGAATATATTACACCCTGAAAAACAAAAGAAAGCAAAAGCAGAGGGATATAAAGAAAATGATTATACAACTCATCATAAAGTAATGCTCTCTGAATTTCTTGGTAAAGATGATCCAGTAGATTTGCTTCAAGGATGTTCTGAGGTAAAACACTATTTTATCATATTTTGCAATAAAGATTCATTTTGTTTGTTAAGTAATGATTGTATAGAAAGCATATGTACTACTCGCGTGGGTTAACTGTGCACCTCAGTCTGATTTCACCTGAAGATGTTTTTGTTCTTGTAATAGAACATCTAAATGTCTTAATAACAAATACATTGATAGTTTTTTTATTACTTATGTCATGCATTTTACTTCCGAATAAAGTTATTATTCATTTTTCACTATTTTTAGTTTGTTTGTTTGCAAGTTGAAAAACTTCAATTAAAAGAATAAAAATGTATCTATTATACTTATAAATTAAATTTATTCTACAGATTGTATTTGATGACAAGGAGATAGAGGCTCATCCTAAGACAACTCCAGAAATTAAAGAATGCTGCAAAGACATCAAAGTTCTTGGAAGAAAAGATTTAAAAGCTTTATTATCATGGTTTAAACAAATGAAAGAATACAAAGCATCTAAGGTATTAAGATTATTTTTAAATGTTATATATTGTTTTCACTGTTTTGTAATTCTGTATCAGTGAATAACATTTTATAAATTAAAGTAAAAAGTGCCAGTGTCAATAAAAAGTATCAACTAATTTCAGGAGAAAAAAGAGGATGAACCAAAAGATGAGGAAGAAGCAAAGGATGGTAATGACAATGAGGATGCTGACACTGAAGCTGATGTTGACACACAAATTGCAGAATTACAGGTGAAGTTTTTACTTTTAAAACATTACATACTACTTTCAGATTATTAATTATTGTAAGCTAACTTTCCATTCAATACACAGAATACTACTTTAATCTTTGATATTATTTAGTGTAGTATACATAGTTCTGAATATTCTAAACACTCAATTTCGTTATATTCAATTTTAATTTAAGGATGAAGAAAAAAGGCAACTTAAACGGAAAAGGAAACAGCTCAACAAGCAGAGACAAAAACTAGCTGAGAAAATGAATCTCAAGATGGTACTGAAAGGGGATGATGGACCTATTTTGGAAAGCAATGATATGTTTAAATTATCTGATATCAAAAATGCAGAAGTAAGTAGTCAGAGTAAATTTATTCATGTCTTTTGTGAAAGAAAGAAAGATAAGAAAATGTAGTTGAAGTGGGTTTCTATATGCATTAGTTATCATTATTATTATTGAAATATAATTGGAACAAATATGCATCTGTCATTAATATCATTTGTAAAAGTTGTTATATATTTTTATATGTTTTCTGTGTAGGAATTAAATAAACTTATAGATCAACAACCTGACATAGTGGCAGAGAGAGATGATCTCTCAGACGATGACATGAAATTAAAACCGAAGTATATGAAGTATGATGTTGAAGATTCCAAATTGGATTCCTCTGGACTCTACTACAAAGATTCTGACAGTGAACTAGAAATGGAGTCTGATTCGGATTCAGAAAAAGAAAAAGAATCTTTAGGTAAACTTAATGACTGACCTTATTTATACATCTTTAGAGCAATAAATCACATTTTAGTAACATACAGCATAATCACATTACACATTTTACAGCTTTCTCAGACTCTGAGGATGAAACGAAAAAAATCGCTAAATTAACGAAGTTGAATACATTAAAAAACAGTCAAGTGAGTCAAGAAGCAAGTAAAATTAATAGAACTCAGCCTATTCCAAAGGACAATCCATTGCTAACAGACCTTGATAACACTGATCCAGTGTCAAAAAGAACAATGAAGGCACAACTCTGGTTTGAAAAAGATTGCTTTAAAGATATTGATGAAGAAGCTGATGAGGGTGTAGATTTAGACAAATTGGCTGAAACATTTAAGGAAAAAGGTTGGTGGTTTTACCTTTATCTTAAACTGTCCATCAGATACATATAAGTAGCAAAGATAGTAGAAAGTCTATTAAAAAGAGCAAAAGAAAAAACAATTTGATAATAAATTGTGGTGGTGACGGATAAGGTGTTCTCATAAATTCTTGTAAACCTAGTGGTCCGCTTTCGTAAACGGAAATAGATGGGAATTTTGTTGTATAGAGCTTTTGTCACACTGAATATTGTACAGCACATTATTTGTACTTTTAGAACTTATAAATAGATGAGCAGAATTTATAAATAGTTCTTAAAATGACAAATGTGTGTTACAGGAAAAAAAGTAGTAGAAGATATAGAATCGACAACAAGAATAAGTGCATCTAAAAGGAAATTGTCAGACAGTGAGAGTTCCGACGACGATTCCTCTGACAGTGATTATGACGTTGAAGAAAACGCAGCTCCAAACAAGTCTGCGGCTGGAGCTAAAAACAAGGATGGGTTCGAAGTTGTTTCTCAAGATCCAGGTAAAATCAACAATAATTCTTTAATTGGCTATGACGAAATTAATCTGTTATGTTTAAATATTCAATAAGTAAATCATGGTTTTGAAATTTTAACTATACTATGTAAATATAGTGTAGATAATATTGAGTCATGTTCATCATTCAGATTGTAATCTATACTTCTATACTAATATTATAAAGCTGAAGAGTTTGTTTGTTTGTTTGAACGCGCTAATCTCAAGAACTATTGGTCCGATTTCAAAAATTATTTCAGTATTGGAAAGTCCATTTATCGCGGAGGATAGGCTATATTTTATTTTCAAAAAAATTAGGGATCCGTATGTAAATATCGAATATGTGACACGAGGTGAAAAATCGAAAATATATTTATGCGTACGCTGCAAAAAATATCGACAATAGAACAAAATGATGTACTATGGGTTTTTAGGTATTTGTAAGACCAACAAAAGGTCCGGGAGAGCATATATCTAACTATCATAGTTTAGTCACAATAACTGCTTTTATGTTTATAAAAATAATATTTCGTCCCGAGTTTGAATTTAACGTTAAATGAGTATCGTTATACTAGCTGACTCGCGCAACTTCGTCTGCGCCGAAAAAAAAAAAATAGTGGTGGACTACCCCTAACATTTAGGGGATGAAAAATAGATGTTGGCCGATTCTCATAGGTACCGGATAAGCACAAAAAATTTCATCAAAATCGGTCGAGCCGTTTCGGAGGAGTTCAAGTTCGAACACCGTGACACGACAATTTTATATATTAGATTAACCCTTATCCAAATTAAGTATTATGTTATCAAGAGTATTAATGTAGAAGTAAATTACTTTTTGTTTTATTTTAATCGGACTTTTCGTTTAGAAGTTATCACGAGTATAAAACGCAATGAATATGTGGGTGCACTTCGGGCCGCGCAAATAATAACGCGACGGCATTGCGAGTACTGTTTGAACCCCTTTGTTATGCAGACGAAGTTGCGCGGGTCAGCTAGTGTATTATAAAATTGTAAGATACCACAATTGAAAATCTTTATATCTAAAAATCTAACCTCTTACAATAAAAATTTCAGAGTTGAAAAAATTAAAGAAAAGTTTAAAAATGGACGCAGAAACGCTTGCTTTGGGAACAATGATAGCCACATCTAAGAAATTTAAAAGAGATTTGATTGATGACGCCTGGAATAGATACACATTTAATGATAAAAATCTACCCGATTGGTTTGTAGAAGATGAAAAGAAACACATGAAGAAAGATATTGTAATACCGGAGGTGAGTCATACAGACTTACAATTCCCACCACTATATTCTTCAAAACAACTCTCTATCACCTTTGCCTTGTTTGATTATTAACGCAATTTAATTTAGTTAAAATACAACTCAATTTAACTACATGATAATGTCATCTAATCATTGTATCGGAATCATCATACACACTTTTACAATAAAAATAACCATTTTGTACATTACGTTTCAGAAATACACCGATGAATACAAGAACAGATTACAAGAAATCAACGTTAGACCCATCAAAAAGGTGATAGAAGCAAAAGCACGTAAGAAGAAGCGCATGATCAAAAAAATGGAACGCGCCAAGAAGAAGGTCGAGGCCGTCATGGAGAACGCCGACATGTCTGAACGAGAGAAAGCCCAGCAAGTCAGGCAACTATACAAGAAAGCGCAGACTGACGGCAAAAAGAAAGTCACCTATGTCGTAGCCAAGAAACACACGACAGCTAAACGAATGAAGAGACCACAAGGCGTTAAAGGTCAGTACAGGGTGGTTGATCCACGGATGAAGAAGGACTTACGCGCCCAAAAGGCCAAGGAGAAAACGAAAGGTCGTGGCAAGAAGCAGCCTAAAACTAAACAAAACAAACCTAAAAAGGCACCGAAAAAGAAAGGCAAAGCTAAATGATCATAAGTTCCGTTGTAATAATTATTGTAAAACTAATAAATGTAATAAATTTTACATGTTTTAAAATTTGTTTGACCATGAATTCAAGCTTTTTGACGATGATGACGACAAGATTACTGAACTAGTTCCATTCTGTTATCTGTAACAAAGTCAAGCTGAGTCTTGCATTTCTTCTGTTCTCTTATGTCCCTACATACATTTTTTTAGAACTAGAAAACTTGCTTCTCTAATAATAAAATGTGTAATTCATCCCAATTAGACGGCCGAATCATGTCGTGGTAAAGTGTTCTCGTCTTCGATAATAAAAATATCTCTGAGGTCAGGGACTAAAATTTTATTACAGTGGTATGATAAAATGGTTTGTTTTAACAAAGTTTATTTGTGTAAGGTTAATGCAGATTGATTAATATTGACCTCTGGTAATTGTATCGAGGCGGGCAGACCCATTAGTTGGCATTACAAAGATTATTTTTACTACTAAGGTCAGGGTGATATTCGAATTCACGTGCGTCATTCGGCACCGAGTTCAGGGACAGACATGCTATATAAAATGATATCACTTCGTTTTGTGGCCTTGGTGTCTAATTCTGATTCGTTCTAACTACGTCGTCTGCCTACTAATGCTCTCAAGTGATTTCGCGAAGCTTTTGATTCGTATTGTAAATATAATTTTAAACTTATTATTCCATCATAACGTTTGTTCAGACGTCCATGTGAAAGGCAAATAACCTTAGTTAGGTCAAAAGTTTTATCATCATTTGACATTTGATTGTTTTATTAATTAATAACGTTTCTACAAGAATATCGAATTTGGATTATCGAACGAGAACTTATATTATTCGAATCTAAAACAATCCATCATTAGTAAACGGTTAACTTACGAATCTCTGTAAAACGCTCTTCCCTTAGAGTATATTGTGTTATTCTTTATTCTGATACTTTACTATAGAGCCAACGCTATTAAAAACTGTTCAAAATGTAAAATGAATGACGAACATTAGTACAGCAAAGTTATGTATGTCTTTGGATTTAATTTCGGCAGTCGAAATGTCATCTCCATTCTGATGATTACACATTGGTATGTTACAACAGAATTATATTTTAAATCTATCTGTCACTATTATTACACCACGAGCAACGATTAATAACTATGTCAATTGATCCAAGTTATTACGTTTTAGAAAAAAATATCCTACACTATTTCCAGGATATAACCTTTCCAATGCTTAGAAGGTACAAGTATGTTATATTATGTATAACCATTTTTATGAACTTTGTGACTGTGTTTTATTTAAAAAAGGAACTAGGAGAAGAAGAGGAATGTGGGTGGATCTGGGATGAGGTGGGAGGGCTTGGGGTTGTACATGGAGTAAGGAGGCAAACGGAGGGTCGCGCGGTCGGCAGCGCTATATCGAGCGCGCGATCACGGCCAAGGCCGTAAGCCACCGCCGCTGCTACCGACTTACCGAGTACCGACCGCTCGTGCCCTCTGCCTCCCAAACGAACCCGACTTACTACATAATGTAAACACCTCATTAATGTCACTATCCTACTAAATAACGCTTTTTTAATCTCAACAACGTATTTAATTTTAAATAAAATGTTATTTCTAAGTTTCTGCTTGATGCCCCATTTACCGTTCTTGTATCACTGACATTGATTTTCATATAATATCTAAATCATGCCCAATCCTATCATGGATTTTCCTGCGATAACGATCTTGTTTAGCTCACAATTTTATTCTAAAACAAAGTTATTTGTTTTCTTCACAAAATCTTTTACAAGCTCTTGTTTAAAACGACGAAATTCTAGGTAACCAATGGGTATATTTTTAGTTAACAAAAATTAGATACCTATTGTATATCGACAAGTATGGAGTTCTTTTATAATATGTTGTTATTTAAAAAAAAAAAATTTAGATGTGAATATTCAATCTTGGAGTTATTTAATTTGTACAAAAATATTTGTTAATAATAACAATTTGGATTGCTGGAAACTAATGGAAAGAACGTCCGCAAAGGCTCAGGTAGGCCTCGGGAACGAGGTATGTGGGGAACGGGCGGTTGATTTGACCTCGCTCTTACAAGGGCAACGGTTCCATTCCACTCAGGCACGCCATACAACCCTCCTTGTTCAGTAATCTTCCATAATGGATTTTCGTTTCTGATATATTGTTAGATATGTTGTCTCAGATTAAATGTCAAAATAAAATAGTCTTTTAAAATACCTACATTCTTAAAGGTCTGGCTTTTGTCAGTGAACTGCTCCTTGATCGAAAGATACAGTATTGATTAAATATGCAGAGTTACTTTAAATTGAAGAGACAATAGAGGTTACACAAATCTTGTACAAGGGACAGTTGCACGCCCCCGCACTATAAAATTGTATAGTTTAATATGAGTTGGACGGGTGAGCGACCACGTTCATGGCCATCGTCTTTGAAGTAGCCAGCAAACGGCGACAAACAAAGCGAGCGCTGACAGTTAGCCGCAGGTGAACCGCGATTAACCTCTCGATGAGCGGTCGTTAGCCGAAATGGACTCTTAATAGGCTCGCTGAAGGTGTCGTCTTTTCAGATACGAATATCGTTCAATTGCCTTACGTACAACATTAAAACCCGCGACGAAGTACAAATGTGAATCCATTCTTTTCTTAAAACATAAATTTAACTTTGTATTGTAATTGTTTCTTCTTAAACACTGGATCAGTATTAAACAAAGCTGTTTTGAGAACGTGTGCCAGAATGGAGGTTTGACAATTTAAAGATATTTTTTAAAAACTCAGTAAAACGGAATATGTAACAAAGAATATGGAATGATTTTTTCATATAGAGAGTGGCAGTGCCACTGTGGCACAACTGGACCGATTACACAGACGAAGTCTAGTTAGTAGTAGTTATTGTAAAATAAATTTAAAAACCTTCTAAATAAATAAAGCTAATATAACAATTTTTTAGTAGATTAAGATTCTACGAGTTCCGTTCTTGTAACAATATCTGAATTCAGCTATGTATTAAAGATTGTTAGTACACAACAGAGTCGTCTTAACTTAATACGAGTAATAGACTCGAATTTGCTACTTTTAACATGAAGTCAAAAGGTTTTTTGATGAAGCATATTCTATTTTTGTAGTGTGGTAATAAGTATTTTTTCGCAGTTTAAAATACATTCCAGTTTCGAACTAGGTTGTGTGTATGTACATTTTTTGAAATATTTTTCACTTTACATTATTATATATTTATATTTTTTTTAGTTGGAGGAAATCACCGGATGTATAAAACACTTACGCTTTTAAATTGACTCCCCTCTTTGGAGTTATTCTGATTCTATGACTTGGTCCCACTTTGAACTAAGTTTAAGAAGAGTTCTATATTGTAGACGTCAAGTAGTAAATGAAAACCTCTTCATACTCTTACATTGCGTAGGTCCATGAACCACGGTAATCAATAGTTGTACCATTTTTATTTTTTTAGTTGGAGGAAATCACCCGCCCCGCTGTTGGTGTATGTGGGAGTTGAACCGCACTAAAACCTCCAACCGCTCACACTCAGCGTCCGAACCCCGGCTGAGGTCAGAACCCAGCACGGGTTTTGAGGGACGGCGCGACGCGTTACGCCATCGCCCTCCTGTTAACATATTGAAAGTTACCGTTGGTGAAATGAGACATCATAATTCAGAATTTCCTCTTGAACGTACATTTAGTTGCGTAACTACTAGTTGTAAGCTGTCTTGTAGAAATGGACTAAATACAATTAAGTACCTACAAGAACTAGTATTATTTATTACCTACTTATTCGATAATCTAGGTACTATCTAAGGTATCCTTGAAATATATTTTATACTTCTATAAAACAAAATTAATACACCTTTACAAACGAGTTATGTATGTCTGTATGTGTTAACTTGTAACATTTCGATAAACATTAATTACGTATAAATCTGGCAGGCCGACGATATGAGAATTTCCATTGCAACACTTTCGTTTACCAAAATAGTATAGTGTCATCTCATGCAGTTGCACGTGGTGAGAAGGTTCTCGAGCTATTTAGGTGCGTGTTTACTGTGCTACGGGTTCGAAGACCGACCGTGGCACGGCTCGCTCGCATTGCACGCCACGTTATTTGACCGATTATTGCTTATTGCAACTTGAAATCATTGAAAACTTTAATTCATAATTATTATGAGCTTAAAAACTTACAAAATAAGTTAAGAATTCTTTATTTGGCATATAATTTCTAAATAATCACTAATAATGTATTTAATCAATTTTACGCTTCGAAGATGAACACTTTTTAAAGATCGGAATTTTAACCTAAGGCATAATAATATTAGGTTGTTTTAGTATCATTGAACAATTGTAGTATTCATTTATGTTAGAGGGTATATGCTATACTGCCAAATAATTAATTGATATAGGTATCACTATAGGTAGCTCTTACAATTCTATCAATTCAAATCAAAACAGGTTCAATATACGCAATAATTTGATGGAAGTAGCACGAATGATTTAATAGTTTCAAAATACGTAAATTAGAAGTAGGCAGTTCTAAGCGTGTGTATTGTTGTGGCGAAATACGGGCGGCCGCGATCGGTCGTCGACCGCGGCCCTTGACTCGGCTCAGTTCAGCGACACCGGCACTCTGCGGTCGACTCCACCGTACACCGTACTCACTACACAACCAACGATAATTCCGTAACTATGTTGCACCTTCATTAATTTACCGTTTACACGTGGATGCATTCTGTTTTTTTTGTGTTACGCAACACAATGTTGTTTTATTGAATGTGAAATTATATAACATTTATGTTTTAGTAGGTAGTATAGAAACAGTAAACATATTGTTTCGAGATTCAATATTGTTATAAAGTTTTAGTACTTTAAAACTGTAAAATTGCCAACTTAGTAATCCGATATTTTCACTGAGCAGGAGCAAAATATAACAAAAAAAACTGTCTGGGTGGCAGACAGCCTTATAGAATTGTCACTTGTAGGTATTTTTATTCATAATTATGTTATGCATATACACATAACAATAAATTATTTTATTCTAAAAAATATGTTGAAATAAACACACGCTAGGTAAATAAATTTTCAAGCATTCAATTTTTTATTTTCTCTATGTCCATTCTTCCATGCTCCTGTTCGAGCCTTATTATATTTTTTCTTAAATTTCACTTAATACACTAAAAACGCGGAATCTTTCATATTTTTCTATTATTTCATATTTTTTTAATTATTAGATTTTTTAATGAGGGGCATATTAGTTTGAATTTGTAAAGTTAATTAATTAAAACAATAAATATTGAGTTCAGAATAAGTGAAAACCCACTAACCGAACTGTAAAAATATAATAATAATGCTAGTGTTGAGGAAGTATAAAACTAAATGGCTAGTTGTTCCAGAAAGAGTACAAATAACGGGTACCCTGGTATAGGAGTGACTATTACCGCATCGTTATTCAAAATATAACTGCTACACATTTTGTCTAACGGTTCTTCGCATTATTGTGCACGGATTTGCTTCTTTAGAAATATCTTCTATTCGTATCTAATCTAATTAGTTATATCTTATTATGATTTAATTATAATATATTTTCTTTATACTTAATTAATCAATTTTGTTCATTCTCTGTTCGCGAGTACTGTTTTAATCCCTTTGTAACGCAGACGAAGTTGCTCGGGTCAGCTAGTGTGAACATAAAATTTTGTAGAAAATACTAATCAAGATAATAAATATATTTATTACAAATTAATAAAAAACAATGATAAATAATGAAAGAAAGATTTCAACGGTACTTTTTGTGTTTTTCTTGAAAAATCTGTGTAAGTCGTGCGGTTTTCATTTTTTGAATAATTTATTTTAAAGAAAACTTTAAATACAAGCTTTTAAGCTTCTGAATATCATGTATCAGTAGAGTACTAGCCCAGATAAGTAAAATGAGCCCAAACACGAGAGATCTATCCTATTTAGTACAGGAGTTCCTATGACTACTTTCCGAATGCATCATCAGATCAGAGTCATTTTGTCAAATTATTGCATTGTCACGCGATATACATCTGCGTGCCAAATGTCTGCTCAATCGGAAACCGGGAAATTTGTTAAATTTATCTTGCAAGATTCCACCCGAACTTACATATAGTTCATTGAATAGAGCTGATCTGATGATAGATTCGGAAGGTGTCCAAAGGAACTCTTGTACTAAACAACTTATGCTCGTCGTGTATGGGCTCGTTTTACTTGTCTTAGCTAGAAATTAAAAGGTAACTTTAAAAAAAAAAGTACTACTACACAAGACTAAGACATTTTAATATATCATTCTGATTAATACGGTGTATTTGGACAAAGAGTATTTAGTAAAATGAAACAGTTAAACTAATTTGAAACGAGTTCTTACCACGATTTTTATTAAATGAACGACATTCCCGACATTCAACACTGTTTTTGCGCAGTGACTCGTGAGCGCGGAAAGACTGAATACTGCGGGTAGGTAACTTAAAGGAGACAAATCTGTCTACTCATATTAAATATTTATTTTGTGTAAGTAAGTGATGTCGATAATCTTGAATATGTTTAATTAAATACGAAGAATTTTACTAGTATCAAATCGGTACATTTTACAGACCAGCTGGGTCTGTGTGATTTTTTTTCTGAGTAACTATTTTACCTATTTTTTCGGGTCTGTTAATAACGCCTTCGGTTTCATTGAACTTGTAGTACGGATTCCTAATATTTGAAATATGTTTAATAAAGTCTATAGCTTTCCTCGATAATTGAACTATTCAGTACTGAAAGAATTTTTCAAATCGGACTAGTGCAGCGATTCCAGAGATTACCGTGTTCAAACAAACAAACTCTTCAGCTTCATATTAGTTTACTTAATTTTATATAGTTTATTGTGTCTCCCGACTTGTTCATAATTCTAATCAAATTTTTTAACATGGCTCGGTCTCCCGCGATACAGGTCTGACTGTCTGATCATTGTATTTTTTGTAATGTGTAAAAGTGTATTTTTGGACAATAAACTATTTCATTTAATTTCATATTAGATTACCATCGGACGAGTGACGACAAGTTTGTGCTTAAACGCTTCTTTCTTATATTGACTAGTTCGATTGAGAAAATATGATATTATCTGTTTTGTGTCTTATTCATAAGTCATAAAACTGTTCTACATCGTTGTTCTGCGTGTATATTTTATTTATTTTAAATCATGTATCGACAGTCGTTCTAGTTTTCAAAGTTATCTACAAACACAAATTTGTGTCGTTGTAACGATTATTCAATCGTTTCGAGGCTAATGGTCTCTCAATAATTTTGTAATCAGCTATATTCCCTTTACAAAAATGGAACCCAAATTATAATTTTGAATAGTCTTTCTATATTATAGCAATTTTATATTGATCTAAACATAAGGTGTTATTTATATACGCGAAAAGATGACTAATATTGAACTAAGATATTAAATAGGTCTTTTGTTTAATAATTTTAAATGAGTTCACACTTTCATAAACTTTTACATTAGGTGCATAGTATAAAAGGTACTTATTATTATTATGAAACGAATGTTAAATCGGTTACGTAGAAACGTCATGGAAAATTTATAAACCTTGATGTGAGAAATTGTTAAGTTTTCTATTGTGTTCTGTATTTTACGTATTGTGTTACTATTGAAATGCTGTACATACTAGAAAGTTAGTTGTTGTTAGTATGGTTAATATAACTGCGTAGAGTTTTCTATTAAAAAAAACAAACGTAAAATGCTGATGATAGGAATGTTAAGGGTAGTAAATTGGTGATGAGATAAATTGGTTTCTGAATGCACAATAAATTACCGCAATACACACAATAAGAGGTTAGGTACCTCTTGCTTTTTTCTTAACTACTTTGAAAGGAGAATCCCCACCCACCTAATACAGATATGAAATTGTTATTATCATGTTTTTATTTTTTTTTGGCAAAAAAATCTGACTACTTATTCATGAGATTCTGTAACTAATTAACATTTGTGTCCCTCGTCCTAGTAGTCGTTTGTGTAACCGAACATTTTGTGTCTAAAACAAACCTGGAGTCACATTCCCCTATTTATTAAATCTTTACTAAGGAAAATAATTATCCAATCTTTACTCACTTACCTTTTATTAATGTCTTACTTGTCTTATTTTTTAATCAACCTCTTGTATATTTTACAGTGGTAGCTATGTCACACATCAAGCAGGGATAAACTATGCACTTGACAATAAGTAATTTACTTATTGGTTTATATCTCAATTATGTCGACCAAATAAAAAAATACTAATATTAACCGAATTGTTTTACTGGCATTTCTCAAAATATTAGAATGGGAAATTATATTTCAGTTAGGTTAGGCAATCAAAACATATAATTAAAACATTAATTTATAAGACTGATCAACAGCTATGGAATATGGATGATATTTTAAAATAAGAGAAGGTTAGGTGTATTTCTGTACCTTAATTTAGGTTCTTCAATCTAAAGTGCGTCAGTGCTGGAATGCCCCATCTGGGTAAATCAAATCGAGTGCATCGAATTGTGACGGTGTTAGTACAGTATATCTCAATGGGTGCCAATGCTTATTCATGCATTAAATCAAATAAAAAACATAATAAAACAGTTTTCCTGAACTTCTTTGCATGATTTAAAATTTATGAAATAGTTTTGTTTCATAGTTTATTAAACTAATTAAACTGTTCATACCATAGCTAAGAAAGTCATTGTAGACCTCAAAATAACTTTTGAGCCAATAAAAAACAGAATAGCGAAACAGCGTAGTTTCTATTATGAGTTGCAATATTTCAATATCATAATTAATAATAATAATATTATTTGATTATACTTTAAACATTAACACGTATATATGCGAATACTGGAATATGTTCCAAGAACCTACATAGGTATAGGTAGTAATGGGAAAATGGACTAATTAGGGTAGAATAAAGTTAATTTTACTTATTGCCGAATAATGCATGTAAAATGTACCCAATAACCTAATAAAATGTTACATTATACGATTTATTATTTCTACGACTTACGCGAACTTCAAAAATAAAATAGTGATTTTCATGAAAATATTCTCCACCGATGTGCCACTGAAATCACTACGTTTCTCCTTTATTTTTAGGAACTTATACCTATGCTTTATTTATAACGGTAAACCTAAACCTAAAAATTAGGTTTCATAAACTTAAAAGGCTTCAAGGCTTGTTACCTTTTCACTTTGGTATCTACTGAAGGTAATGGTATATTTAGTGTAGTTGCCCATAATTTACTAGTTTTTTTAAATATTATAGGCTTTGTAAAATTTCAAAATCATACGATTGAGTATTTTATAATGAAGAGGTTCAATAAATATCTTTTTAACTGTTTTATACGTGCATGCTAGAAATTTGAGATGACGAAGAAATTAGATGTAGTGCATGAATTATTACTGAGCAGGGGTTACATTCAAATATTTAATCCAGATTTTTGTAGAGAGATTGGAGAGACAGTGTAAGTAATCTATGTGACATTCTGGTGATTGAAAAACAAAAAAGGGCTATTCGTTTGTGAAGTGTGTTCGCGCACCGCAGCAGTGAAAGTGGGTTGAATGCGGCGGTATTACTTTCGGTTTCTCTTGCGCGCACGCCGCACGCCGCACGCCCGATCGCACGCTCGTTACAATAAACACCGCATCCCGTCGATTTCTCGCTCCGTTAAATTTCACCTTTTCCACTCTACTATCTCCTCGTGTTTGACCTGCTAGTAGAAAGCTGTATCTGTTTTTGTATCAAAACGCTACTAAAATCAGAGTAGTTTCGGTATCAAGTTGCTTTTAGTTTAACTAACGAAAATGTTTTTGTCTGCTCTGAATTTCATTGCGCCGTTAGAACTGCCAAAAAGTTTTTCGATTTTGATTTTCAAATATTTACAATAACTAACTACATAAATTTTAGTTGAATAGCTAATTATATACTTTTTATCATTCGAGGTAGATAGCATAAACTTAGTCTATGAATATTTCGATATTTATTTAGATACCCACTGTTGGACCGGAGGTTTTTTAAAACCAAAATCAAATTTATAAAACAGTTTACAAATTGAAAGTTCTCAAAAACTAAAACGCTGTAAAAATGTTGTAGGTCTAGATAATTTTGTATAAAACAATATTTGTTTTGGTTTTGCATGTATTAGAAAAGGTGTGCGTTATAAAAATGCGTGATTAGTGTGAAGAATGACCTAGAAACCTGTTACTTTCGACGGCTGCGTCGGTGTACCCTCGTGCTGTACTCACGTGTTGAACATCGGTTCATGTTACACAAAATACACCAGGATGTACGCTCATACATGACCTTAATACACGTAACAACACATTTTTACTTATTTTGGTATCAAAATACTAAAGATGATAAGAGTAAATATTTTATACTTTGTTTAAACACTTTAAATTATTAGAAAGATATTGGTATAGATAACATAAATTTTTGGAGCAAATATTGCACATAATAATATAAGTATAATCCAAAAATCCCGACATTTTTGTAAGCACTAGTCCATGATATCAGTGTCTACTATTACTATTACTACTGTCTACTATACTTTTACTACTACTCCAAATTTACGGTGAAATGTCAACTAAATGACCTAATTAGTCGAAACATTTATTAGGACTAAAATAAATTTATTTATGTAGTTGGAATACAACAAAAACTTTTTTGCTATTTTATTATAAGCAATAACTTTGACTAATAAGTGTGCAAAGAAAGGAGGTAATGGATACGTGCTAAGCGGCATAGCAAATGTTCGCCGCGTTGCATCCGAAAAGAAATGAATGAAAATGAAAGTGTCCCACTTTTCCGCCCCTCTCCCCGGCCGAGGGGGTCGCTTTCTCGCACTCTTTAGAGTCTAATCTATTAGTTACAGCCGTTTGTTATTTCACTTCCGGATTTCGATAGTTATTAACATTCGCCGATTGGCATTTTACAAAGCAAACTAGCGAAATTTGCAATAGTGTTTTATGAAAGTATGTAATATAAATGAAGATTCGTTTGCATGTTAAAGCAGTGAATACTATTGTATTTTATTACAAAATTGCATACTTTCTTCGCTTTCATTTGTTGTAGCTAGTTATTTTTTTAAATTTCATATCAGATATAATAAAATATAAATTATGGTTTTTTATGATTTTATTATCAAAAAATTACGTTGTGTCTGTTGTTGGTTTCCAAATGAACACTATTTCGAAAAGATGCGAGCTAAGAAGCTACTATACTAATTGTTTAAAACATATACTTAAGATAAGTCATGTGTTAAGTATATACAATTTAATTTTATTTGATAGCTCTGAAACAGAAAGCTACAGAAGGTACAATGAAACGATATCTACTTATATCGATATCACTATATTAATTATGCTTAGTTAAATCTGATAAAAGTGAAATTTACTACGATAGTTTGTAATAAATGAACCCATTACAAATTTTAAAATCAGAACAGTCTAAATATTATTATTATTTACATATGTAAATGCGAAAGTGGTGAAAGCATCCCACAATAAATACAATGTCCGTTTCAAGATGAACTACTTATGACGTCGGAATTAATTGTTAAATTTAATGCTTTATGTTGCTGTTGTTTTATTCAGTAGGTACTACAATATATACGGTTGCGTAATTTCTAATCAGGAAGTCATCCTGGTGTGTATAAATATCGGGGTAAACGTTTATTCAATTTTAAACTTATTGTAGGTATCTTAATAATATCATGTTTGATGGAAATATTTTTTTTTTATTGGACATTACCATATTTTGCGTCATTTTCTAATTCAAATCTTCAAGATCTATTATGTGTTACCTACCTTTATTTTTTATTAAATGTAGGCAACTTGGGAAAAGGTAAAAGTTGCCTCTAAGAGTTTTTACCATTTCTCTATAAACAATTCCTTGAATTCCTTTAATGGTTAGGGTGTGAAAGCGCATCAAAATACTCTTGAATAATAATTGTGATGCAGTTTTTTATTAATAAAGTATTGGTATCGAACAAAAAACATTTTTAATAATTTGGTGAAAAGTATGCAATTGAATTCTGTACCTTTTAAGTGTATGTTATCTAGAGTTTCATTAAGTTTTGTAAGTGCTTGTATTAGGCGCGTGTTCTCCGAAACCGAGTCAAGGATTTTTGTCTAAAAAACAAATATCAATTCAGTACAGGAACAACTTTTATTTGTTGACAAATTCTTTTTTTAAAAGTGTTCATCTATCAGTCGTTTCTATCTTATTGTGGAAAAATATTAAGGCCATAAATTTGTAGTCAATGTTGTGTTTATTACAATACAGTGCAAAGAAAGTAGGTCAGATTCTGATGGTACTTTGATGCTCAAAATAAAATCAAATACTTAGAAAGTAATTTAGTAAAAGTAATATGGAGAAATTATATTTACATTAAATATTAAATATATTCACATTCTATACGTTCATAATATTATATTAATTTTGTATCGTTCAAGTAGGTAACTAACTATATTTGAGTTGTGTGACATGGTAAGTACTGTAAGGAAGCAGCAAGCGTCACTCATATCTAGATCTCTATTCTGAATAATGCAAAAGGTCAACGTAGAAGCCGGTAGTAGTCCTCCGGCTACAATCTGACCTTTTTAGTTGCCTTCCTTTATAGACCTTGTCAGTGCACTTTCAAATTTGACTTTTCTCACACGACATACATCACTGCATAGAGAAATGATAATTTACTTAACATTAGTCACTTTCAATAATATTACATGTGTAGCTTCTAGCGTAATAGCTAGTACTCTATACTGAAAGGAATTGCTGTAACATAACGGAAAATTCCAAAAACGCTCAATCAATTGAAAAAATCTCCTCGCTGTTTTTTTAAAAGCCCTATCCAACGATTCAGGGGCCGGGACCGGGATCTCGCCCGGAATCTGGCCCCCTAAGATTTTCGGGTCCCCAACGCATATGAATGCGAGCTGGGACCCAAGAAGGTGTCGTCTCTCGCTCAGCATTCACTTGCGTTAGAGCAACCGGGGGATGGTAGACAGCGTTCCCCGACCCTCGCTGGTTCTGACCCAGCGAGATATTCCTTAGGAGGGTGACACGCGGTCCCCGGCTGCCGGTTCGGAGTCCGGGGACGGCGGGATAGAGTGCCGAGCGCGTAACGCGTCGCGCCGTCCCCCAAAACCCCGTGCTGGGTTCTGGCCTCAGCCGGGGTTCGGACGCTGAGTGTGAGCGGTTGGAGGTTTTAGTGCGGTTCAACTCCCACATACCCCACCCGCGGGGCGGGTGGATATCCGGTTATTGCCTCCAATTGAAAAAAATAAAATCCAACGATTCAGGGTACGGGAAGAACATCTTGTCGAACCCACTCAACATTTTATTATTATAATTTCATTCATTTTCTGCGCTACTGAATTTTAACTATTTTTTTTTTTTTATCTTTATTTGGGGGCTTTGTCAGTTTCTGACTATGTCGCCCCATAATGCCAATAACAATTATTCCTTAGACTACTTAATTAACAAACTAACTTACACTACATTATTTAAAACTATTAATAAAATAATACAGCTTTAGGTTCTATCTTTAGACCACGCCAAGTATATCGCTGCTAAAGTTTTTGCAGCCTCTTCCTGAGGTTCAGCTAAAGCAGTGTTGATCTGGCCTATATTGCATTGGGATCTCACCCCAAGCTGACTTCGTTTTTGTTCAGTCCTGATACATTCACCTAAGACATGTAGTAAGTCTTCTATGCTGTGGTCACAATATGAACATTTAGGTGTGTGGGTTATTCCCATCATGTGTGTGAACTTGTTGGAAGGAATATGTCCGGCCCGCAGTCTTAACAATGCCACACATATTCCTATTTTAACTACTTTCTATCACTATTTATTGTTTAGAGTAAAACCTCTATCGAACAGATGGAAATGGAGAAACTAGTAAGGTCCCTTGTGTACAGAACCCTAAAACTAAATTAAATTTGAAATAAACCTTTCGTGATAAAAACCACACTTTATTTTGTAACTTTAGGTAGAGTAATCTATTTTTCAGATTGTATCTAGTTAAACTATAGTTTACTAGTATAATTACTAGTTTCTAAGTCTGGAAAACCGAATTCTGCATAATAATGTATGATAATATCGAAATTATTATATTCAACTTAATTCGTTTAATAATTATACATAGTAAAACACACATAATTGAATTGCTATTCTTCAATAAATATCAGATCCCGTTTGAATTTTGAGTATTTTAGGAGTTTACACAAAGCTCTAATTTTATCGATAGTTATTTATTTCAGTATACATATATTTAGGTAATTTGTAAGACACTTGGTACATGTTTGAGAACAGCATCAGTCACACTTACCGCTTCAATGTTTCGGGTTGTTTGATGAAACATTGAATCACGTAAAAGTATAGTCGCCTTGAAAGTAACTGAACCGTAGTATTTCCCGTTTTGTGCTCGGAAGGCACAGTACCTTCTTTCAACCGTTGAGATGCTGAGAGACGCGCAGACTGAGGTCATCAACCGCGGGCTCGTTGTGTGACCTCTTTACAACCAACTCTGTCTTTGTTATTCTGGATTCAATCAAACAAATAAATATTGTATGCGGACCTTAATACACCGCTTATATGAACGTATGTGTTAAACTTATATTGAATAAAATAATTAAGTTATGGTTTTAGAATACCTAAAAAGTGACTATTAACTTTGTCATTAACTATTATTTCATATAGACCTTCTTTAATAATTTTTTAAACTTATATACTTGATCTTCTGTATTGATCATCATTTCCGTGAAAATAGATGCAATATGAAATGTAGCAAAATAAATGAAAATCTGCCAAAACACTTCAAAAAATTACTTCTAAAAATATTTAATAAATTTGAGAGATTATTTTTTTATTAAACCCAAAATATACTTGATACTAGAAGTTCTTCGTGTATAGATTTTTCTATTCTTGTAAAACAGAAAACAAAATTAGGTATATTGTTTTAGGGAAGGGAAACTGACAATATACTTATTTAAGAAATCAATAATAATACTAGCTAGATGACATGTGATGACAAAATTTTATGTCATTTTAGAGTCTGTAACAACCCAATGCATTTGCTTACATGATCTACATTCCTAAAGAATTTGTTTGTTCATATAGATGATTACTATAATAGGGGAACTAGAGTACAACAGGCTTTTTTGATTGATATGTGTAATCGTATTCGGTAACGATTAGTGAGTTGTCCGTCAAAATGATGCGCGTGCGACTAGTCAGCGCTAGAGATAGCCGCAGGTCGTCGACCGATGCGAGGCCGACGCCCGCTGACGTAACTTTACGCGAATTCCGAAGCCCCCGCCTCGCCCCTCACCCACCCCGACCTAATTCCTTCGAAGCCACTTTGTTTGTGCATCGCTAATTATAAAACGTAATTGCACTGCCCTGCCAAACCTGTTCTATTTCTAATTTGATAGACGGTTTATTTCAGGACAAGAAGTAGATTTTAACTAAAATGTTTGAATTACAGCCTTTTTCGATTTTATAGTTTGGCCAAGGTAAATCAATGGTTGCTCACCATCAAATCTAATTAATTTTGTCATCGATCAAAACTCTTTGGTCAATGGACTTTAACGTTAACGTACTTCTTTCATTTCCAAGATGTCTTGATACAAAGCCAATCTAAATCTTGCCTATTCAGAAAACAAGACAACGTATGCTCAATGCTTAAAAATGTACTATTTAAATATCGTTTTTCCTCTAAAACTATTATTGTTTAAGGTGTTAATCATGATTTGATTTGATGATTTGAGGTGTTTGATTTGATGTTTACTCTGTTAGTGCAACTTTTTCCAAAAATAAAATAAAATAAAATCATTTTGATGTATTTGGAAATCGATGTGGATCGGTTTGTGATATGCTTACCGGCTCGGTATAGTTCGGTTTTTCCGGAACCGTATGTTTATCATGGCATGAACAATGTAGGCAGTATTCCTATAGGTGGTCCGACGACTTAATTAGGGTAACGGGAAAACAACAGCGCGGAACAGGTAATTATCGCAAAATTTAGATGTGATGATGATTATTTATTACATATTATTTTGTACATCAATAAGTGCTTCAAGAGTTATACTTTTTTTGTGGCCCACTGGCTACTCAACGTATAAAGGAAAGACAGTTTACGAGCTGCTAATTTCTATTTCAACTATAAAAGGTAATAAATTAATTAGTTATGTCTTTATTCACTATTATAAATTATAATACCTATAATGTTGAGTCAAATCTCATCTAATCTCACGTTGGAGAGAGGGGCGATCTTGGCAAATACCACGTAATTTTATTTCTGATTGAAACAAAAAAAAACCAGTTTGGTCTATTTAATCCAGATTCTCAGAAATAGAATCATTCTATTGTTAAATTTTTAACACACTTATAGATAAACACTTAGCAATTTTTATTCTTAGTCTTAACTAGTTGTGAATAAAATCACGAAGCAAATTTGTTTTTTGTTTTACAATAACAATTCAACGCATTTACGTAAGAAACTCACATTTTGAAAAAACCCACGTGAGATTGGGGAATGGGGGAAGGGGTTGAATAAAATCTCACGAAATCTCACCAAGGGGGGATGGAGGGGCTGAAAATTTAAAAAACACCTCACGTAACACGATATTACCAATAATTGCAATAAAAAACTCTCTGAATCATGCTCTTCCTATGAGAATATAACTTTAACAAACATGGTAGATATATATATGACGTATTAGGTTGGATGTCTGTTTTGGTAAGGTAATAATAATTAAAACTTACGGTAGACAAAAACGCGTCCTTTCTGGTAAGATGAGGTCACCACTGACTATTAACAAAAACAGGTGTAATATTGCAAGTTATTAATTTTATACCATATTACCTATTCTGTGAATATTACCTATATAATAATATTTGATGGTTTTTGTAGTTCACATTGGTAAGAGAACACAAACAATGGTAATAGTGAAGAATTATGTTATAGATTATATGAAGAAACTTACATTCTTGTTTACATCATGATTTTATAGTAGTTCTCGACCTGAAAAATCTAAACTTTATAAATACATAGAGTCTATTAGCCATATCAATTTCATGAAAATAACAAATTTCATAAAATTGTAAATAATCACATATTCTAAGACGAACAATAATAACTGATGTTAGTATTGATTCTCATAAATACTATACAGTCGTAACTGAACGATAGTCGATACAAATCTTATATGTAGAACCGAAAATGTAATTGGATAGCACGAAGTTTCATAACATTACTACAATCCATTACTGCCCACTGCTGGGCTAGGGTCTCCTCCGAAGAGGAGTAATATTATGTATCGTACCTATTTTATTGCCAGTATTACATAGGTACATAATGATAATACTGGAAACTACATATTTTATGAATAATGACCAAAGTAATCGCAGTTTACATTGCAGAGGTCGTTTAGTGACGCTATCCACTTATGATTAGGTGGTTATCTCCTATAAATTTTGAATGTTAACATAAATTTAATTATTTACAGTGTTCGTTATGACTATTGGCATATATGAATTGATAGATGAGTAAGTATTGTAAGTAGTTCAGGGTAAGTGACAACAGCATCCATGAGCGACGGTAACCATGATCAGGTGGACCGTTGGCTCGTTTGCCTACATAGCAAAATTAAAAAAATGTTGTAGTATTTCGCCAACCCCATTACATTAGGATAAAGCAGAGAGAGAACACACAAAATACTCTGAAGTAGATCCCAGTATGTAGTTTTATCCTAAACATAGTTCAATATTATGCGAAATGGATTGGAATGCCAATATTAAAGTGTTATACCCCAACAACTGATCAGATGATAATGTATTATTATAAAAATTGTAAGTGATGAAAACGTGACAAAATGAGTGAGACAGGTAACCAATATCTGAATATTTATTTATGAGTCGATGACTCAGTCAATGGGTTTTGTTTTAAGGGTCAGGATGGTGACTAACGTAATGACGAAGTTTGGAGTTGGTTTAGAATAATAATAATTCTAAATCGTGTTGCGGACGAAATCTCGTGGAGCTTTCAATTTAGTAGGTTATTCCTAGCTGATTTTTCTAGAATGTACATGACACAAGCACATTAAGTTCATGAAACAAGTGAATAATGTATACAGTAACACATTTAAATTCGACCTTCTAGTAACAGACGTTGTACGTCACTGTATCATCAAACTGTTGTTTAAAAACGCTGCGGTCATGCAATGTCACCCCCCATCCGGCTAAGACGCGGCGTCCGCAGCCACGCCGGTCACATTCAGCACAACAAAACATCAATTGACTCGATGACCTACCTGTTGCGACCTCGTCAATCTTCATACGCAATACTAGGTCAAACTTATTGATTGAAAATGTCCTACTTGATGTAAGAATTAGCAATTATAAAATCTTCATTAATATTGCATGGTTATAAATCGCAAAACTATGTTATTGTAAAAAGTAGTAATAGGCATTTTTCATGTTTAATTATTATATTTTAATACCTACATACTTAAATTGCATTTTTTATAATTGTTTTGATGCAATTGGCATAATTTTAATAAAAAAATGGCAGTTAATAAATAATCATTTTTATTCTTTTAGTTGTAATTCAGTCATTTATAATACAGTGATTGCGTTCTAGAACTCGTGTTCGTATTCATTGTCAAGGTTACTCATATAGTCTGCATCCTCGTTGTGATGAAGATTGCGATGTAAACACACGTGTAAAGTCGTGAGTGATTAAAGTACGGGGTGCATGTGCGACCTTCAACGATAAATGTCGAATGCGCAGTCGCAGTGACGACGATGACGGCGTGGCGCTTATCATAAGCATGCCTATTGCTTATCATCGGCATGTCCACGTGTTGCTGACCATGCGTACTTATGTACACGCTATTTTCTATTCATGCTCTTATATATCTATTTCATTATTAACTATTATTAATTGTAATGCAGGGTGGAATGTTGAAATGCCAATGAAAGGTAGCATGCATTCAAAGACTATTGAAAATAAATTTCGTAGAAGATTGTAAAATTTTCTGATTTCACAAAATGAGAAATTTTCATTTAAATAAAAAAAAACACATTATTACTTTCTCGAAAACGACTGATATCAAACGTTTCACGATACCGACAACCATTACTTGTATTAAAATTTTGTGGTAATTTTCAAGATGACAGGCAACACTTGGGAACAGCACTTGGGTTTCTTTCGTTTGGTTAATAGTTAAAAGTTTTGATTTACAAATGATGTTGGAGAACAAAAGTTGACCCAAAGCCAAACTATAAACTCTTCGGATTCGTTTTACTATCACCAGAATTCTCTGTTACCTCCAACTGGTTACTTTGTCTCCGTTTACACTAAACTGAAAATAAAATGAAATGTAAAATATACCACATTACTACATTTTTTATGAACATTAAAGTTTTAATTGTACAATAATAAATATATTATTTGTGTGTATTTGCAATCAAAATTCTCGACAAAACTTTCTTCTTGGAGTGACAGAGAACCATTGATACAAATTTAAAATTTTAATATTATATGAGTTTATAACTCACATTAAATAACATAATTAATTGGACATAGTTGTATAAGTTATATGGGTTTTTGTAGGTGTAGTTGCGTACGTTTAAGATTGCGATAGGTCGTTAGTTACGTATGCATGCATTTATCTTCGAAATTGTATTGAAAGATTTGAGAAACGATGTCAAGGCTTTTTTCTACAAATAACGCACTTGAATAATTATTAATGGTTATGGTAGATATAATTATGATTTCATAATATTTGAGGTGTAACTTTTATTAATATGATGTTGTATTTATTACATTGATAATATCTATATGCATTTTACTTATTTTTTACATAATGTTTTTAAAAGCATCTTCAAAAAATACAATATAAAAACAAAGGGCCTCTGAAGTCTCTACGTCTCCAGCCAGCAGTCATTGATAATATTATTATTGTTTGTAGTTTGAGAATGCTCTACTCGAGAGCTAGTGCCGATTTTTGGGTAGGTATTTGAGGCAAGCAAACAACTTGGTCCATAGTTCTCCTGATATACCCCAACTCGGAACTGCAAATGAAATACTTTTACAAATAATGTTATTTGTGTTTACTGATTAATTTGTACAGTTGAAAAAAATCGAGAGTAGGTCTATTTTTCATTTTCTTGTCTCAAGCTTTCTACTTTTTCCTGTTAAATTTAAATTATGAGTAATTATTCTACATAATATATACCTACAAAGCATTTATAAAGTTTCACGCGAGTTGATCTGCATCAACGTTTCCTATTACTCATCGTCAAAAATATGTTCCAAACGCTTTGTATATCTTTTACTATTTTAAACCCATAGTTTAACTATTTTTTAGTCGAATTACCTGTATCTAGTTGGTAATTAGCGTCGTATTAAGTATATTCTTATAACTACTGACTTTGTAAAGTAAATAGGAAATAGTGACTTTCACAAGTGCAAAACGTGATCTGAACTACAACTGAATATCATATATTTAACGATTTTAATTTTACGACTTCCGACATTAAAATTACTTCATGGTACGTGATTATGAGTGACGTACGAAAAAAACAAATGCGAGATTAGAATCGGTCAGCCATAAGTTGTGTTTTAAAATGAGTAGATTTGTAAGTTTATTTATAGATGAAAGTATGAATAATAATAGTTAGTAGGTATGATTTGTTGTAAATAGGTAGGGAAGGGAGTCATAGTGAGATCGGTTGAGTGGCGAGGGCGCCGGTGTCGCGGTCGTCTCAAGATCAAGGTCGCGCGGCAGACGTCGGCAAGGTCACCTGCCCTGCCCCCCCGCACTGCTACCGCACTCGCCTCTCGCGCGCGCAAATATTTGCGACCGTCTGTCCTCCGCGACCGATACGCCGAGGTCAGCCCGTCAACAGACCTTGAAGTAATATTATCCGACCTCTCCTGCTTCAAAGACGAGCCCGTATTTTTATCGGTCAATATTATAATAATACACATTTATTATTTATTTTCTAAAGTACAATGTAAATATTTAAAACACTTTAAACGATAAATAGAGAAAGTTGTCAATACGTTTGGAGAACAGTAATAAATAATGCATTGAATATGCTATTATTTACCATCACTGTATTAATTAGTATCAACTTATTAATGAAAAAAAAACAACATTATTATTATTAAATGCTACATTTTTGTAATATTTATCATGCTATCAATATTAAAAATAAAGTTGTTTTTAAATTAAGAAAAGCAAACTACATTTACAATCACTTATATAATTATTTAATTTGTTTGATAATTCATTAAAAAAAATACATTAAAATACATTTGTCCAAAGCCACGAGCTGACATCATCGTCTGGTTTTCCCCTCGATACAAAATGGGTGGCGATGTTTTCCATCAAACTTGTAGGTTGTAATTACTAAGGAAATATTCCAAGAAAACCTATATTTTTCGTTATATTAGTCAAACAGTACCTATCATTTTTATTTTGCATATGAAATATTTTGCATGTAAAAATGTAATAGGTACTACATTATACTATTACGTACGGCAGTTGTTAATTTGGAATTAAGATAAAAAAATATACATTTGTTAATGTATGTTCATTATTATCATGTTTGTAACATAAAGAGATAGATGTTCGATATTTAGATGTCATTTGACATTGATAATTTTTATTCGATTGAGAAATAAAAAAGAACGTGATTAATCGAGAACGAAACTAGGTATCTTTTGAAATTCATAATTACAAAACTGACTTATACCTGATCAATGGTGAAATATCAAGGAAATGGCATGGTAATTTCGTTTCTGCAAGAAAATTAAGTATAGTTTCATTACTACTTGGATCATTGTAGTTTTGGACAATTAACTATTTCTATTACAAAAAAAAAAAAAATAAGATTTTTAATTTAAGAACTGTATCATTAAGAAAACCTATTTGGTGAGATCACTAATTTGGATCAGGATTAGTACCTATGGATGTGCGCTTCAATTTTTTTTGTTACCTACTATGAAATAAGGAGTGAGTCCAATAGAAGTAATTCAAAACTCACTATTTTATTTTATACAACGTTGTTACTCGCTACTTAAATCTTTGCCGTCGATTGGTCAGTGTCACTGACTTAGTAACGACATTCATCCATTACTTTTTTTTTTCTATGTCGATATTAAACTTTGTCTTTATTTAACACTAATAACAAAGCGAAATCAATTTAATTTATTATGAGTTTTCTAAGAGCAAACTCACCTACCTTCTTTAAATGTGCTGAAAGTTTGAAATTGTTCTCTCAGTTCCTCATATAATTTACATCCATCTATGGTTTATTTATTACAGGTATTAATCATTTTCCCAATTTCTCTTGTTATTTTCCACAACTTTATTATCGCTCGTGAATTAAAATTTATTGCAATGTGGCATTTTATGTAGTTTTTGTTTTGAAATTTAATCCGAAGTAGAATGTATGTTGACATAGGTAGAACGTATTTGTTTAAGTTTACACACTCAAAGAAGCACCTATATTTGTTTTGAGTTTGACTCATTATCGTAGAAAAAATGTCTTGTATTTTTTATAATATTTAAAAGTTTTAATGTGTTCGTAGTTCAAATTAAGATGTCTTGTTTTAGTAGAAGGCGATGTTAAATGTTTTTCATTTACCTTTCCCTAGAATGTATAAAATATCGTGATGATGTGCAGCTACGAAATCCTACAAACCCGTGGCCCGATAACAACATATCCTTTTTTGTTAAATAAAGTCAAACTAAAAATTAACCGAATTACTTATACTAGTTTGGCTTAGCTTGTTACTGGTGATTATGATTGCTCTAAAATATATCACATTTTTATGTACGTGCACAGAAATGCATTTTTGTTTGTCTCACTATAAATAACTGAAATGTGAGCAACAATTCCTGGTAAACCGCCAGGAGAAAACGCTACATGTGTTTAAAAGTTGTTTATCGCTACGTAAAAAGCGCTGGTACAACACTACAGAGATATGCGCCTCTGACATTATCTGCAGAACACAATAACATCTTCATAGATTATTATTTATGTTGAAAATTATATGTTATATAAACCGTTGCGCGTGTAAGAAGATTATGAGGAGGCTTTCACAGTCTCTTTGTTTATACAGATTAATACAGATTTGAATACTGGCTAGTGCTACCAGCATTACCTAACCAGTATTTAAAAGCTAAAATTTCTTCTATTCGATGTCAAATTACCAATACGAATTATTAACTCATAAATTGAGATCCGAAAGAATTTACTTTATTTTCCCATACAAATTAAAAAAGTACTATTATGGCGATTATCTTTGACAACCCTAAATATTGATGCCTAGTGTTACGCACACAAATGTATCAGATGTTTAATAGTTCGTTAGTTTGGGTACTTTATTTTTTATTTAATCTCTATTTCCTTTCTTTTTCATATTCTTTCTATGATAAGTTCAAAGTTCTTGAACTGTGTAATAGGACTGAAAATAAATATTTTTTTTTTAAGTTTGACTGGTCATAACTCATAGTAATATTAGTATTAAAATATCCCGAAAAGGCTGTCCTTAACACTACATCAGCTATTTGTGCGAAAGTATTATTGGATATTTATTTCATTTTGTATATTTTATTGTAACTTAACTTTCTGGTTGTAAAGATTTGAAAGATCTCTCAGTTAAGTCACAATCTCTATTTAATTAACGTAAATTTATAGATAAGATGATTTGAGGCTGTTGGCTATCTTGGGATATGAATAGAATGGTCTTAAAAATAAATAAATGAGAAGAATTTCTAGTTTAATTGCTTTGAATTTAAATTACTTTTCCTCAATTAGTTCAACAAAAATATAAAGAATTATAAACTAAATTTAATTATCAACATTACTTACATAAAGATAGACGAAACTCCACGACACTTACATGAAGTTTTTATTATATTTCAACCTTCAATATTGCAAACATAATTTCTATTTAGCTTTGTTTATACAAATGTACATTTGTATTATAAGGACGCATTTCATTATTCACAAGGATTTCGACGAAAAAAAGACAATGAGTGTCCATAAACAAAGGTCATACAAGAACACTGAATAATGTACGCGAGATATTTTAACCTTGATCTAAAGTCAAATACTGTATGTATTGATCATAGCTACGTGTGATAATGTTATACGAGTAAAAGTAAGAGGTATAAGATGTGTGGTTGTGGCTGAAAATATACTAAAAACTAAAAATAACTGATTTGATGATAGGTAAGTTGTTAATGAAATACAACAACTACAAACATTTTGCCTTTTATTTCCTGATTTTTCTGATACTCTACTATTAAACTTAACGTACAAATTATACTTGACACATTAAATTGTTATTGATTGGCAATGGTATTAAGGAGGAACTGCGATCAGCGAATTAATTTAGAAACATAAGACGCATCTCGAGCGATTAGTAAGTAGCAATTATAGTGTTATTTTATTAGAGCTTTTACCTTGTCCATGGAAAGAATAATTAAAGTTTACTTTTGTAATCATAATAATATTTTTATACTGTGATTATTATGTGCTAACAACTTAATCGTTTAAGAAGCATAAATTAATAATGTAAAATAATATATTGACTTCTTTTAATAGCTTATAAAACTTCCTGATACAAAATAAATGTTATTTCAAACTTTGTCTAGATTAAACAAGAACAAGAGAGATACATTTTTGAAATTGACGAGCCCTTGCCTGTCGACCGGCGTGGTGTGCCACGAATTAAGTATTGGGGCCAAGGTCCTTATGAATTATGGAGTATATGGTATTATTTGGGCAATGTATGTCAGTGCTCCGATTTCGCGGCCGCTGCGTTAATAATAGCCGACGAAGGTTCCATTCGGCACAGGAGGTCACATCTACTAATTCCAGTTTCCGGAGTCGTTCCAATTGTTTGTGTAAGATCTTATTAAATAGATTTAAAAGGCGTATAAATTTTGATTTAACTTTTAAGTTTTGAAAATATTATGTGTTTCTTCTATGTTTCAACTTTTAATAAGGTTATAGTTCTGATGTGTATTTATTTGTTTCGAAGTTGTACAAAATGAATTTTATTCTTTTTATTTTAAATTATTTAGTTCTAGTTAGTCAAATGCGAAGCTAACAAATTAGCTTTTCTAAAAGTAATTTGGCGGGATGGTGTTAATATATTTTGATTAAACTTGAATTTAAATAATTAAAACAGACAATAAATACAATCATATTAATAATTGTAAAACTAATTAACAAATAAAATAAATATTTTAGTAATATTTAAAACCCAGATAGTAAAACACCATATTCTAATATACTTAACCAAAAGATTATCCACCGTGTTCTCGAATATTGATAAACTAGGACATATTTGTACGAAAGTTGTGCGAACGCGCACTACAGCAGCAGCCGTTCCCAAATGAGGTCAGTGGAACGCGAGTTATTACACTTGACCTCTTTCTGTCGAGTCCTTACCTCCGCCAGACCTTCACACTTTTTTACAACGGTTTTACGAGCTAGGTCGGGCCAATTAAAGTTTCGTCGATCGTCCAACAATGCCCCCGTTCCGTCGACCGTCGACCGTCGGCAGATGCAGCTCACATCGGCCGCCCTATGCGATGCGCGCCGCCGCACACTCTTGACACACATTCGCATTTCAATGCCTATTGATATTTATTTTTTTCGAAGTGACCGTGGCTTGCAATTATTTTAATCCAGTTATTAATAAAAGCGTTAAAATAAAAAGGACACTGTTCTATTCATATGAATGTAATTTGAATTATGTACTTGAGAGGTTGCTTATTAGATCTCGGTTTTATGCATCAAGGTAGTCGACTGCATTCATTTTGTGATCTATATTGGCTCTTATTAATTATTGAAAACTATTAGGTGTGAATAGGTGGTATAGATGGTGGTGTAGATAGGTAAATGAATAGGTAACCATTGGTTTCTGTGTTCTATCAAAACGTTTCAATTATTAGTTACGGTCACCAAATCTATTGTAATAAATATTTTAACGATATTGAAGGCAATGATTTAATTTATTCTGGAATAACAACAAACAACTTATAGTTGCTATTGTTATAACGATCTACGTAGTTCAGTACTCGATATCCAAGAGTTTGGATTTTTGGAACAGATATATATTTTTTTGCATACAGCAACTGAGTCTCAGTTCGAAAATATACAAGAGAGAGAGATTGTGGTCGATTTTCACAATATCTATGTACTTAATTAACAATTGATTGTGGTCATCGTCAAAGAATACCAGCGGATAATTAACTATATTACCATATAAAGAACATTTTCATTAAGCCTATCTACGAGGCAATACTAATAAAATTGTTTACACATATGCTTATACAAATAAAACAAAACAGTATCAATTTTTTTTTTTAACAAATCCTCAGAATTTTTGAAGTGCCAGTTCAGGAAATATGTTAGGTGATACGATAACCAGAAAAGATGAGTAATATCATATTTTTTTAAATTGACTACAATTGGTGAAGTGTTCTCGGAAAGTATATAGAGCGTGCTTTTTAAATCACAAAGGGAAAGAAACATAGAAGAATCTAATAGGTAAGCTAGCTAATGAACACGTCTGGTTGATACCCATTACAGTCAGCCATCATATTATGCAGAGTGGATAGCTAAAAGTTATAAACGATAGTGTACCAGCAAAAGTTTAATAATAAAGACAGATGACATGATAGCTTCACAAAGGAAGCAGAGTTACTTGGACTATATAGCCCATCACCTGTTAAGTTACTTAAAATCCATATTTAAATATTTTGAGGATCTAAAATACTCTGATTTGGTAATGGTCTCGATTGGAATAAATGCATCTTAGAGTGTGAAGGCTCCTTTTCCTTTCTTTCAGCTACGCCACCGTTTGCTCTGGACGCGTAGCTCGGGCGTTCGTAGATGTTGTAAGTAGGTCCCTTCCTCTACATAGTCATTTCTTCCTTTGCTTACTTCGAAATTATATTATACTTCATATTTTTTTATGTCGACTATTAAGTCGACTCGAATAGTAATATACTGTTTACGACTACTTTAACCTGACTGATGTTACCAACGTCACTTCAAGTCTCTATAAGTACCTAAACGTTTGTTTTTAACATACTGCCAAGCGTAGATTGATTAACATCTAAAACAATAAGATTTTATTTGAAACTCTGTAATTTAACAAAACATGGTTCTGTGTAAAACGTTGTTAATTTTAAAGTTTAAACATACGTAACATACCTAAATTAATACGCAAATCGGCGCATCGGTTCCTCGTAAACAAGGTCAATGTGACCTTGGTATTAAGTTTTAGTTTTATTATTTGCCATTTTCGCAATAATAAGACTACAATGACAAACAAGGAAGTCGACGTTCTGCGATGATTACTCGGACTACGTTGATTGTGAACTGTTTATTCATATTCTTTGTTCAAGGTCGACATTGATTACATATTCCTACATACGTCTCATGAAACATAAAATATATTGATGACGCACTGTGCTGGTTTTGCTTCACGAAGGTTTTAGTCATAACCTCAGACATTAGATATCGAAAGCGATCGATTTTAAATATAAACAGCTAAGTACCTATTAAGCAGACTGTTTACGACTTACGTAGTATTTAACTCCTCAATGTCACCAGCATGGGCTGCGGCAGAAGATTGTGTTACATTATTAATTTAAATGTGTCTCAGAAATCTTTCTGCTTGTTCAGAGTATCTATGAAGTGACGTGAGTGATTTTCACTGGTTGGTACCAAGGAGTAACATAGGATACGTTTTTGTGTTTCTTTTCAGTAATGAAACTGTTCTCATGTCGTTACTATATAACTACATTTCTTATTTTAGTTTGCTCAAGATGTTCGTTTTTCAGGTTGCTTATTTTTATAATCATTGTAGATCTTAAGTCATGTTAATATAATTTGAAAAATAAGTAATTACCAAAAACTTAACACCCACTCAACCATATTTTATAAATTACATAACCATCAACATTACATAAAAGTGTTATTCAAATTTGAATTTGATAAGAAATAAAGTAAAGAGCTTAGTGTATTCGAATATTTGTTTAATTCAATAACGCTGTAACTGGCGCCAATCATCCACTTGCAAACGTACGATTCACCAAATTTCTTCGAAATCGATAAACTAACAGACCAAGTAATTGTAACATATGCTACAGATAGCTAGGCAGATTCGCACATATCTAATTTATCAAGAAATTGTGACAAAGCGATTACTGGAGAGTTCCCGGAATAACAATATTTAATCAATATTACAATAAGCTCATTGTAGCTTATCTACTTGTAGTTTTTAAATAATGTCAGTTAAATAAAATAATATATTTCAACAATTCACTACAATGAATGAATGTTTTTTTTTATATAATGCAAAAGATAAGTTAATTAATGTAACATATTACTTTAGTGTGTGAAGTACATGACATAAACATATTTTTGAGCTGTTAAATATTTCTTTTTATAGTTTTTATAGTTTACTAATAATACCATAAGTACTAGTGCAGTCGTTGGTTATTTGACCGATTCATTAACATCTATTTACATGGTATAAGATACTATTAGATAAACCGACTATATTGTCCTAATGACGTTACAAGCTAAAAGTAAATACGGCTAAAGAAAACAAGTGATAAGACGAGGGCGCTGCTCCGAATGGTTCTATCGTTCAAGATTAAGGTCGTTCGACGTGCCGTCTATAGCCATGAAATAGTTATGTATGTATGTCAGTGCATGCGAATATTACAAATTAGTTGAAATATAACAACGTTACAATTGACAATCCCCTATTTTTATAATCCTAGTATTATTATTGTTCTACAACGAAAGTTAAGTAGTATTGGAACTGGGTCTTTGACAATTATTTTACTTTTACCCTAAAAATAACGAAATTCTTGAATGAATGATGATAATTATTGACAACTAATTCTGTAAAAGATACGTTCATTAAATGTTTTGAAAATTTGGTTTTTACGCAGTCTGTTGAGTCAATAAGTAGGTACATAACCTGAATGTAGGTGGTTACCGACGCTTTAAATATACCTACATCTAGAATGTTGAGGGATACTGAGAGGTCACACTACTACGTTACACTTTTTCCATTCGTTATATTCTTTGCTTTGAGAGTCATTACGATGGTCGCTGCTGTTGAGGATCTTGGCTACACAGGAGTTACAGTGGTGGGAGTGAGAGGTGTGCAAATACTCGATTTTTTTGCCTCGATGCCTCGACTCTCTGAAAATTTAAGCATTTTGTAAAAAAAAATGTCATAGGACGACACAGTTACCGTGGTAGCGATTGCTTCAGTGTACGGATATTGTTCTGCCTTACAAAATATACTTGCATTTCGAAATCGAAATAGACTTAGAACTATTTGTAACAAATTGATAAATAAAATATCACCTATTGGCTGATGAAATTCGAATGAGTAAATAGAATTTAAAATAATACTTTCACGTGGATGAAAAAGTTGTATTATTTTAAAATTTAGTTTTGTTCTTTTAATAATATTCTTTTAATCAAGAAAAAATAATAATAAGAGTATCTATCATATTTTGAAGGTTGATGAACGTAAACATTGTGTTTATGGAGGATCATTATTATAATTAAAATAAATTAGGTCTGACTATTAAGAGTATTAACTGTATTAAGTACCCAATTTATAGGTTGGTTTCATGTAACCTTGTAGTTCATTCGTTAATTTTTTGTTATTTTAAAATATAAACATTGTTTATCGCCTTAATTAACCAAATATAAAATTAATAACAGCGTTTGATAAAAATATCAATTAGTAGACCGGAAATTAGACCATGTTTCAAAACGCGAATTTGTGCAAAAAATAATATTTTATTGATTTAGATAAAATTGAGGCTATTTATTTGACACGCAAATATGAAGTATTTGATTTAAATATAATAAACAGCTTTGCATTTACAGAAGTAGAGATTTTTCTTGTAAGAATAAGAAATTAAACAATTTTATAATAATTATACGGGACTTAAAGTTAGAAGTTCCCTTCCGTAGATGAATTTAATTTTTGATTACTGTACGTAATGTCGTTTAGACTGACCGTCAGAGTTCACAATATTAGATTGTACTAATTTGATTTTAAATATCTCGTAATTATGCATATAAAACCTTAGTCATAGAAATCAAAACGAGCAACAGGCGATATCGATGTTTACATTGTGAATGGAAACTGTGAATGCCATTGTTTATCAAACATTTTGCGCAACAAACGAGAACAATCGCGACACCACGAATATATTGCCATAACATCAAACAACGACTGCCAAGAGCTTCGATGTACTCTGGCATTCTTCTCAATACTCTGAACAAAAAATGCCGATAGCATTATCTGTTCGTTTTAATTAAAATAAGGAAGTATTTTAAAAATAATCGCTCGTTGCAGAATTAATATGAACTTATAGGTAGGTACTTAAATAATGTTTCAACATGTTGGCGCGACGATATTCTGCGAAATGATTTGGGTGTTGTACCGTCATCCGTTGATTAGAGTAATGTGTCCGCGACTCGTCTACCAATGACTCAAAGGTCATGTGGTCATGAGATCCTAGTAACAGATACAACAACAACTTAATTAATTACTTTAATTTGCGTAAGATTCTTATTCTTCCGTGTTTGATACTGTAGCAATATTGTAATAGCAAACCTTTATACAGATAATATAATCTGCAAACGACCTCTAATCTTTTTCCGCAATTTATGTAATTTCCGAGGAATATTTTGGCATTGGAATTTCAATGTAAAGATTCAACCGGGAAGACGAATTGTAGCGTCAAGGAGCTAATGGATGACCTCTCCTACGTATTTAGACTATGGTTTTTTTTTTTTATGAAAACTAGTTATTAAAAATATAAAATAGATTTTTTTGAAAGTGTTTTGTTTAAAGTTTTATAAATAAATAAAACCATTTCCGTCAATCATGGAATCGAGCGGTGGTATTCACATTGTACAACTCGTGATAATCACTCCAAACAAGGTACACGTGCAAAAAATCATCAACTTTTTCCCGTGTAGAGGACATGTTACAGAGAGGAGACTGGCGTGGGAGGGGCAGTGAGGTGCGGTGAGTCGTTGTCGAATATATTTCGCACACACAAGGTCGAGGCCAAATCGCTTGACTTCCTAGAGCGAGGCTGCGTGGCCTTGCGTGCGGCGCCGCCCGTTGCTGACCGCCGCACCGCCGCTCAACGCCGCTCTGTGCTGCAAAATGCTGCTTCTTGTACCTACAGCAACGCACACTGCTGCCTGTTGCTCACTTATCTTTATCATTTTGATTTTAACCAATTTTAATTATGTGTGATTATGTGTCGACTCACCGCCCTAATGTCATTGAATTCTGGACTCAGGGTTAATTTATATTTTTTTGATTTAACAAAGAAAACCACCTGCTTAGATGTCTTTACATTTATAACCCTGCAAAAAAACCAAACCATTATCATACTAATATGATAGTATCAAACACATATTATTACTAAATTCTAGAAAGATCTTTGTAATAGTTACGTATCCTGAATTCACACTTAATAGTTATCTTTAGTTTTATCAAATGTTGTGTAAAAATTAGTTTAGTAATTCCTCGTCACGTTGTTCGTATCTACGCAACATTCGCGAAATGTGTATGCGGATAAAAATACTCAGGGTCAGGCTCAAGGTCTTTGTGCTTTTCTGATTAGGAGCACGTCGATAAGAACTGGCCAATATCAAATAAATTTAGAATTTGTATGAAACACATAAGACGGTATTTTCTTTGACAGCTCCTCATGAAAAATATTAACTGTTGTTTCGCTTATTTCTTATTTCTACAAGGTTGTTGCTTACACGCTTGAAATACAATAGGCATGTAAGTAATATATTTGTCAATGTTTAATGTGATGAAATAATACGTTTCTATTACTTAATAATTTAGAATATGTCTTATTATTAAATGAGTATTCCGGAGTGTAAATTCCCTATTAATATATAGTAGTCTATAAAATATTCCAGAATCAGGAAATTTTTACTTAGTCATCTGTAATTAATAACAGTATCATTTAGAATGTTAATGGAGTCATCACTTTACACAAAATATAAATATTCGTCTTAAAATTAACCTTAAATTACGAATGTGACTGGTCCAAATGAGCTGACAAACAGTTAACTATATTTTAGTTGAATTTGATATTATATGACCAATCTTCAGAACACAATTCTGAATCGTAATTCATAGGACACGTTATTATATTCAAAAGATTAAATGTTATGTTCAATTAAATTTCAAATATTTTATTATATAATACATGATTATAATGATTATTGTTCATCTTTTTGAATTATGTTAGTGACTCTTGAAAATTCTATGTTTTTTTTATATTTATGTATTACACGTGATACGTAGCACGTGATTGAATGTAAAATAATAAAATGTTACGTTTACTAATGAAGAAATCATTTATTAATATTAATGTTTATTCTCAATCATTTTAAAAAATAGAGTAGGTATGAATTCGAAGAATGAGAAATAAAAGCTTAAAACCTTGTTGAGGCATTTGTGTACTGTCCTTCTTAAGTGTTAAATATGTTAAGTGAAGTGCTGTAATGACATAATATAAAATTATGTTAGAGAACGACTCTACGTTTCCTCTGCGCTACGTCTTCTGCGCTGAAAGGCAGATGATTATGTTGTGATGTACCAGACTAGATACAAGTGAGAAATAATTATATATGTCATATTAAAAGTAAAAGGATATAAAAGGAGAGGAAACGATGGTGTGATTGTGTGAAGGAAAATATGATGGTTTGTGGTGTCTGTCATTTCGTGATGTACATATGTCAGGGTAGGAATGTTTGAAGTGATAAAATGTATTGTGTGTGGAATAAAGTTGTTTTCTTTCTTTCTTTCTATTACGCTGACCTTATTTAAATTGGATAAAATAAAAAGAAAGAAAATAAAACGACTCTACGTTTAATTTTTTACTTGATCAATATTCAATTCTATTATCTACTAGAACTTATTTCCCTGAAAAATACCCAATACTAAGATTCTTAGGTATGTTCGCAAATGCATGAAACAACAAGCAAGAAAAACTCTTCCGCTGTTTATACGACTGTCATAGATCGTAACAATTTGGACGCGGAAACGATTATAATGTGCAGAGCAGATGAAGTATTGGTGGAGGCTTATCAATAAACGACGTGCGGCAGGCGGGGTGCTCCGACCGACCTTGCAATGTGACATTGACGAGGCACGGACGCTTCCTATTATCTCACTTGTGATACTCCACGACGGCTGCGGTCGGCATTAATCACTATTGAAACAAAGAATGTCCACTCACGGTAATTGTAATTAACACGCGTCGCCCTTGATGGGCTCATTATATCTGTATCGCGGTCACCACACCATGCCACGTCACAAAGGACATTATTAAACAGGAATGTTTTCCTCGATCATTGTTTTCATATTAATGCGAATGTTTATGATCACGTTGTTATCGGGAAGTATGTTATTATGGTTTATATTGATTATGGACAATCCAGTCTTACATCTCAGTCATCTGAGATGTGCAAATAAATTTTAAACTACTGTTTGGTGGAAACGTTTTAAACTTCGAATAAACTAACAGAGTTTCGTTGTCAAAGTCTTACGAAATCAGATATTGTCGTACTGTAATCAATCAACATAACATTGGATTTAAAATATAGTTTTATACCTAAATGTTAAAACTACACTTTTAAATACCATGTGTATACCTAGCCTATATTTGTATGTTAAAGATTTCCTGTTAGAAAATCGGCGGGTTTCCCGGTCATTTTATAGCGTAATGAAAAAAATGTTAAAAACCCAGCTTTACTTAAAATCATAAAAGTAGATAACGAATACGTTTAATAATTCAAATGTTAGTTACTTTTGCTTAATGGCTTTGTTCTGTTTCATGAAAATAACTAACTTTAATCCATTAAAAACTTCCACGTGCCCGAAGGTAACGGAATAATCAGAAACAATGAAACAATGTGAATCGAGGACCGTAGGGTGAGTGACGTCACAATAAGAATAAGAAACATTATCCTTACAGAGTCGAAGTCTTCCGGACCAAAGTGGAAAAGGAATAGTACCTACATGATTATGTTACATTTATTCCAAGACTACTAAGACTATCAAAAAACCAGTGTATAATATTAGGCATGTTGCGAATGTCAATTTTTGGACATCACAACAAGTCAACCGTATCTTTCAAAAGTTATTATAATTTACAAATTACTATAAAAATTATTTTGACAACGGATTTTTAAATGTCTAGTACAACATTGATAATAGACATTCAAGGTACAGGTTATTTATTGAGTTTTATTACACACCAGCTTCTTGACCATGTACTCAAGTTCATTCATAAAAATGAGATTAATACGAACCTTAGAGGCTGTTACTCTGTTAATGTACGTTCAACAGCTAAGGGGTAACGAGTGCGCAGTATTCACCGCGCAAACATGTTTATTGCTGTTCTCAAAGTTCAAGGCTCCGGCTAACGACTTTGTACTCCTCGAGTCGGCTGTTGATGTGTCTGTATCGCTTGTAATTACAACCGGCTATGTCCTGATTTAAATAATACGGATCATTCCTCAAAGTACGTTTATACCTACTGATCATGAGGACATCGCTTTTATTCTCAAAAACATTTCCTACCTGTTAGATGTAACTACTTAATCGAAACAAATATATTCGCTCATTTAATTAGTAATATAATTAAATCAAATATAACTGCTATGATTTTCTTACTTATACAAAATAAGAGTTTACCAAACTTTCGTCAGGAACGATCACTTGATAGAAGCGCGTGACTTTCGATCGGCACCTGTAGAGTTCTGGATAATGATGACTAATGATATTTAAAGAGGCTAAAAGTAACATTAATACAGTTGTTTTTTATTGCGGTCTATTTATGCAATCGACAGGTGCTACAAAAAGCACCTGCATGCCTGTATGTAGGTTCTCGTAAATAAAATGTATTATACTGATAAGTTAGTATCGACTGTGGATTTAACTTTTCAATCTGACTTATAACTCTTTGGTTTGTTGGTGTATTATGGACACAATTGTCAAGCGAAAGTCATTGATTCATTAATTTATTTTATTACTAAACTTCTGATTGATAAATATCGGTCATCCCACCTGTTATAATCTAGATTTCGAACCATCTATTTAAAAGTCACAATATATTTGTTGAATTTCTGTAAAATACGAACTTTAATTACCTAAAAACCCAGATACATGTTTAATAGTCAATCCTGACATAATGGAAGGGGAAAGTCCAAGCTATCGTACCTTGACTTAATTGAAAAAAACTTTGAGAGAACACATTGAAAGTATTCAATACATATTCAGAATTTAAACAATGCAGATTATATTAAATGGATCGACTGAGACTTTTGACATTGTAGCGGCTTCCTGTCTATTTACATCACTATAGGTTGCCTTCACACAAACGGGTTGAGGTCATGCAGCAAACCACAAGAACACAAAGTGACGTCTTCCTACCAACGTTTTTACAGTCGTTCTTTTTATGTCGTACTTATTGTTACTTCGAATAATTACTTTGTTTTATTTGGATAATTACATTTACAAGCCTAAACTCACTTCAATTAGGTTGTATGCATTCTGCAACATACTGTACTGAGTAATGAGCATTCAACATAGGTACCTTTAACAACACTATAATATCATCAGACAAATTTACTTTCTTAATAGTGAAAAAAAAATGTGTACCTAACGTATTGGAATCACAGAGTCAAACCTTTTGCAATCTCAATAGTAATTGATGCGAAATGTTTATTTCTTGTAGCCAGTCTTCCTACATGTATTTTTAACAGGTTATTATATTATTTTTTCTATAACCATATTTAGATAATACGACAGGACCGCCTTATTATAATAGCTAACAAGGATAACAGGTGGTGCTTAGGATTGTAAAATAAATATTACAGTCTCAAGGTGACACGTTTTTAAACGATTGTAGCGAGGAAATGACCTATTTAGAGTGCCGACCACGGAAATGAATCACCAAAAGAGAATGTCGGCTGCAAATTGGGGGTGATCTGGCGTCACTTTACAAGAAATCCGATAGCAGCACGTCACAGCAAAGAGGTGCGCGGGCGCGGGTGACGGGCGCCGTCGACCCTGACTCTTGAAATAGTCTTCCGTATTAACGTCGAGAGCAAAAATATCGCATGATGTTGGTACAAGGCCATCTACATAACATCACACCCCCGCCTTGCCATACATGGAATTAAAATTGACTGGTAAATTGTCAACTTGGACGAGTCCACGATTCGTCATTAGGTTACTACGTGACAATTCATTTGTACAAAATTTATATTGTGGTTATAATGTACAGTGGCATGAGTTTTCAATGACATAATGTGGCTATCCTTTGTTTTAATAATTGTTTTTGTTCCAAAATTAGGAATAAAGACAACATGTAAAGAAATAATACATACCATAATAGCGGAAAACTAAATCCTCAAGTTGTATAGTTTTACTTATAAATACTGTTATTAAATGTACTCATAAACTATGATCGTAATATTATATACTCTTATATGAACAGTATAATGTGTGTATACTATACTTATATGTTTTTGAAATATTGCTAGTTAAAAATATTTTGTTCGAAATTTCGCATGTAATGACCTTGTATGCTAATACATTATTATTAGGTTTGTATATGTATATAATATTATGTACGTGTGGTTTTAAATCACACGCGGACCGCTGCTGTAAACATACTGCCCACACTTTGCAAAAATTAAAACGTTTCTACAAAATGCGCCTCTAAATTAGCAACCTTGATGAAAAAAGCTGTTTCAATGCCAAAGTCTTGAACTGAAAACTGTTTCTGACAAGACCGTTTAACAGTTTGATTAATTGTTATATATCTGTAATTTGCGTTACTTTTTAAATAAAATGATAGCTTAAACAATTTCATACCTAAACTTTTAACAAGTATGTTATACTTATAAGTAATTAGTAATGTTTTAAGAAATATAATAAGACACTGTCAAAAGTATACTTGTACCATTTTGCTGTATAACTTACGAAAACTTCAACTAAATATCGATCTGGTCATATTTTGTAGGAAAAAAAGCATAGCAGAGGTTCATTATATTTGAGTGAGTCGATTTTGAAAGTGCATTTCATAAACAAATATCGAGATCGAAAACAACCCGTTTGCCTATCTGCCTGCTTAAACAATAACTCAACTTACTTGTCATCACATTGTATCAGCGCATGTTATTTCCTATAAAATAATGAATAAGTGATATGGAAGCCCAACGGTCCTACATGTGATCACGTTGTGCAGAAATGGCGTGAGCACGCAGCCCTACACGTGGCTCGATAGTGTTTCTGCGACGCAATAATTATAACTCATTAGCTGAACCTTAGGTTACGAACTGAATGAACTAAGGAGAAAACGATGAAAATTCTCGCTAAAATTCTATGTAGGTATTCTTTTTATATTGCATGACAGATAAACGAGCTTACGGCCCACTTTATGGTAAGCGGTTACCGTAGCACATGAACTTCTGTAATGCCAGGGTAATAAGGGGTCATTATGTATCACCTATCTATCGTATTATACCGGACTTTTTTTACAACTTAAAGTTTTTAAAGTTTAGTAAGACTAACAACCATAAGATGTGATGTGATGTGTACTTATTATGCTTACTGAGCGTTTAGAGTTTAAATTATAGTACAATTTGAATCTCAAATACAAAGAATGAAAAATTAATTTACTTTTAGAAATCTAAATTCATTTCTTGCGTCAATGAACCCGTTCCAGGAATATTCAATGAGGAGATCATCAACCAAGTGTATAAAATCTCATGATAAATATCACAATATGTTTATTTAGACAGTAAATAAATTCTTGCTGAAATATAAGTATGGATCTTAATCGTTTTGTTTAAAACGATTTAGATTTTCTCTTCTTATCTTAAAATGAAACGAAACAATAAGGTCATTGAGCCCTCAAATGACGTATCCTAATTAGAACCTGAAAAGAAGACTGACAATTTGTGTTCTCTCATTATTGACAAATATAAAACAAAGGAAAATGTAACCCAGCACAAGTAGAAGTACACAGAGATAAATGGACTAAGATTGGAGCCTCGCGAAATAAGTGTTAAACCGGGTCACTGACCGCGAAAAAAACTATCATGTTGAAATAAATAATTTGGGCATTTTAGTTCACAAATTCGTGTTCGTTACCAGTCGTTTATTTGGAGTAGCAAATCGGTTTCGATCTTTAGTGTTTTCTTCATTTTTTGTATCTCATACAGTAGGTCACAACTAAAGTTAACAAGAAAAATTGGATCGACTGAGACAAATTTTTAGATGAATAGCTGTTACTAAAATATGCAGGTAATATTGGAGCACAAGTTGGCCGCGCGGCCTACTGCCCTGACCCACATCACTGATGATTGTATGTAGATTTTGTAAGTCATAAGTCAATCGCAGTAGAGAGTTTGATGACAGCTTCTACACGTTTTCTCCGCCCATAGAATAGACAGATCATTGAAACAACGTGGTGACTAGTGAGGGTACTAGGTGCGCCCTTCCGTAACCATGCTTGGTACATCAGAGAAATTGAGGTGACATCACTGGTGGTATGTACGTGGTCTTTTCGTCCCACTGACCGACAAAACGCAGAATTCAGTTTCATTTCGTGAGTAATTTTAAACCTACATTTTTATTTCTTAATCGTGATTTTCAGAGATCATTGCGAGGATCACATTAATTTAATTAAATAGGTATTTTTTTGTAACATCCCGAAGTAGCAGTACTTGTAAAATTAATAAGAGCGTTGTGTTTGACATGATTCAGGTTTGTACTAACTTAGTGAAAAGCTCGGTGTAGCTAAAGATTTCTCTCGTATGTCCGTATTTGGATTCAGGTCGAGCTTACCTCACTAAACGTGATCTACTTTTGGAAGTCCGTTAAGGAAAAGGTTTTGTATATTGACTATTGATGTTAAATTTATTTAATTTTGAAAAACATTAATTTATTGTATTAAATACTAAATAAATTCGAAGTTTAGGATAATAAAAATAGTGTATAAAAATAACTCGTTGCTAAATTATGTTTTTTCTTTGAATACTATCTGTGATAATTTTGAGTTTTAAAATATAAAAATTAGGTTTTATCTACCAATGATTTAACAATAAACAACTGTAACACTTATTTTTCTTGGCGTGAAAAAAAAAATGTTTTATTTATATGTTTAGAAGTAGTTTTCATGTCGCAATAAAGAATGTACTTTATTGTACACACGATACCTAAACCTTAAAAAGAGGCGGAAGAAAAGACTAATTGCTTGCAGATTAAACGTGTTTGATCTCTGCTTGTTTTAGTAACGTCATCACTGGCATTGTTACTTGTTCGCAGTTTTCGACCTCGTTTCCAGTTCGTTTCGCTTTTCTGTAGGTCTTAAAAAAAACTAAAGAAACCAGAAAACTTATTTACTATTTTTCATTTTCTGGAATAACAATCGTTTCTAGACACAATGACGTTTTATAGTGATTCCCTGTATTTCCTTTCTTAGATTTGAAATGAAAACGACAATCGTTATTGTGCACTGAACTATTATTTAAATATTTGTTATTCGTATATTTTTTTAATAAATAAAATCTAGCTTCCTTATTTTTTTTTCGTTTACTCAGATATGAGCCAAATAATAAAAAAATAAGTAATGGCAAATAAAACAAAAATGAGGTTCCTCTCACTGAACTTCAAAGTGAAATCTATTGAAATCTGTTTTGGTCTTTAACTAAAACATTTTGGTTAAATAAGTCTCTCGAAAAAAATCTATTCCACTATTCTGAATACATAATTTGCCGAATTTATAAAGTTTTCTTTACAAGTAGCCAGTTAATTTGCGATTAAAGGAAAAATAGTTTTATTAACATTATTTAACAAAATAGAAATGTAGTCTATTTGAAAGTACATTTGCCTTTTTTTTTCAGTTGGAGGAAATCACCGGCTTATGTGGGAGTTGAACCCCACTAAATCCTCCAACCGCTCACACTCAGCGTCCGAACCCCGGCTGAGGCCAGAACTCAGCACGGGGTTTTGAGGGACGGCGCGACGCGTTACGCGCTAGGCACTGTTTCCCGTCGCCCCGCGGGCGGGGATCTAGTGATTTCCTCCAACTGAAAAAAAAATAGTTGTGGCAGTTGTGAAAGGACTTCAAATTACAATTTAATTGCCCACTTCGTGTCATAACAATCATTTGTGGTAAAATTTACAATTGAGATGTTATAAATATCAGAGGATTGTGTTGAAATGAATAGCCGTGTTAGCGAAATTAAAAGTAATCTTTTCTTCATGTTGTTTTAAAATAGTGTATAAAGGTAGGCTCTAGGTTTTAGCGGTCTTTCGGTTTTCCCTAACAGTGAAGGGTTGGCAGTAGGCTCATTGACCTACCTAGCTCTAAAAAAATATTTAATTAAGTTCATTTCTTTAGCTTGTAAGTGTCGCATAATTGCGATACATTATTTATAATAAAATTATATTTATCTATGTTATTAAATCAGTACAACAAACTAACGAATTATATCAAGATGTGACGGAACAATTTAAATTATTACGCTTCATGTGGAAATTACACAAAATATACTTTTATAATGAATGTAATTTTTAACTTTAGATCGAGTATCATTCCATTTTTTTACAATTTTGCTATACTTAATAACTACTTATTGATCGTGATATATTGGTTAATCGGTACAAACAGAAACTGAAATAAAAATCTTTTATCAAAATGTTAGTTATCTTATGTAATCAATTTTAATCTTTGAAGGCTATAAAGTGACGTACTTAGTCTTTTTGTATGTTAAATACTTATACTTATTTTTTTGCCATTTTATATTATATTTCGTTTATTATATAAATGTATAATATTCTATACGTTTAGGTACATGTAAATATACAAGGTCTGACCTCGGGAAGCGAGCAGTGGTTAATGTTAACCGTCGCTTCCTGGTTAGCAACTAAAGATCGGGAAATCGTTTAGAATGTCAAGTTGATATTTTTGCACGACCATGAACGTACAAGGTCAACACAATATTTTGCAGACGGCTGCGATAAGTTCGTGAAAAGTGATTTCGATCGAACGACACTATCTATAAATTTGGCTGAAACCCAATTGCTGAAATTAAATACTATCTTGACCTTGTGATGTACAAATATTATGTTTGTTTGTACGTCTTTACTTTCCCTTTCTTATCAACTTTTTTAGTAGTTTTTATTTTCATTCCTAATTCGTATATAGTACAACTGTGAGATATTTAACAAAACGTTTGATTATGAGATTACAAATGAGACAATAATAAACAATATTTATGATTTGTAAACAGCAAGAGCAGTAAAAGCGTTGAGGTGAGGTATATGCGGAAGCGGCAGTAATATGAAATAATGCGCGGGCGACTCCTCACTATCGGTCGGTACCGGTATCTGGCGCGTTATCTCGCGGACACCTCACTGGAGGTCACGAGCTGACGTCACGCTGATAACGATTTGCGCGGTGACCTTGTCGTACGCCGAATTTCAAGGTTGCCGCTATTTGTACTATCAGATAGACGCCGCGAGCACCAGCGCGCAACAGCGCCTGTACATTTATACCATTTGCGTCACCCGGAATCGCCACTCATCCAATCATTATTATTTGCAAATCGTGGAGGTCAGCCGGTCGGTAGTCTCTTCTGCTAATATACAACTATTAGGAAAACAGTAGTTTTGCGTTTCAAGTTACAAAACAAAAATTATGTTAAAAACATCCGGATTGTAATATATTACCTATTATGATACGATCGCGTCGTAGTATGTAACTCATTGTTTGGTTCGATGGAATCTTACCATGGATGTTATTTTAATTAGAGGCAGATGAGGCCGCTAATTCAAGAGCACAAGACTGTCTGATAGTTGCAAAGACATGACAATGAAGTAACCTCGCGAGGTCGGTGTCGCGATACATTGCGGAAGCATTGCCTTGCAAATTAGTAACACGCTCAAGGACATCGTGGACATTTTATTCAATACAAGAGATATTTATAATAGTTATGGGCAGTTGTTTTGCTAACAAGGAAATGAAGCGAGGTCTCGTTTTAACGGCCATTTCATCAATAACTAAAATTCCCACCAATATCTTGTGCTTATGAAAGTAAAACCTCTTTTTAAGGAATATTCCCTTTTGTTTGATTTTTAAATAATTTAATACATAGTAATATTATTTTCATTGCCAGATAAATCTCAACGCACAGTTTAATAAACTTAGTAGTAGTAGTTTTAATAAGTATTCAATAATCGGTTTGAAATTTGTTTTCCGGTTTTGTTACGTATTCAATAAAGGAGTCGCAAATGAGTGTGATATCTATTCTGACGTATGCGGATGTGTGCAGATTTACACAAGCAAATATACTGAACAATATGTTGTTCAGAGATAAAGTTTGACTTGAAACGTAATGAGACAAACTGAATATCCTTGAAAAACTCGTTCGTTTTCCTTACTTTTAAATAAATAAGTTTATGATTAGAAAACATATGCTAGGAACGTAAATGTTTATTTTCTTAGGGTCAATTTTAAATATAATTAAACTGGAACCTACTAAGAAATATCTATTTATCTATGTAGGTACGTTCAAACTACGGTACAGCAAAATATAGACTAACAAGTTTTTACCGCTACTACAAAACTGCAAATATTTTTCTATTAGGAGTACCTAATAGAAGAACCTAATAAAAAAAGTTATAGTAATAACTTTGACTCAATAAATATAAAGGTGAATACTGAATACTAGAAGGTGACCGAGCGGAGTTACATAAAGGATCTTAAAAACAAAATTTAGATACAGAATTGGGAATTTGAAAAAAAAAGTTTTTTTTATGTATTTTAAGACTTTATTATTAATCCTTATTCATATATAATACAAAAAACGTCAATCATTTTTTTCAATTAATTATAAACAATTTAAATGTAATAAAAAATCACGTGACTTTATACGCCCCGTGATTGACTGTGACGTCAAAATACAAAATATTAATGACAAGTGAAGAGTGAAAACTAACATTATGACGTTACACACGCTCGGGATCTGTCGGTGTATTTTCGGTACTGAATTCAAAAATTTGAATTTTACTTTAATATACCTATCTTTTAAAATATAGTGCACAAACAAAAAAAATGTAGTATAACTAATTTTTATATGATATTTACATTTATTATAAAAAAAAAATTCAAATACCCAATTATAATAAAAAAATTATGAATTATTTCGTTTCTGGTATAATAAATTATATAATATTATTTGGGCATGTTTCTGTTCAGGTTGACAAAATTTAATCTTATAAAAAAAAATTTACAAAACATTTCGCTATAGTTTTAGATTACCCTCGAAATTACTTAACTACAAATTGAAATTTTGGATGAAATGATCAAGTACATTAAACTATTAAGAACAAAAAAAGGCGAATGATAAAGGTTAAGGCAAACAAACAAAATAAATATTATTGAATCAATGTATGGAGCAAATCAATCGTAATTGAGTTCGCGACCGCCACGGAGCCGGCCAATGTCAATGTCACTGTCAAAATCATTTCGGTCGAGTCGTGGACGTGTCCTCGTCAACAACGTACAATCTTCGAATACAAATTATAATAAAGATGAGGCATTTTATGTACAAAAAGTTTTTCATAGTTTTAAAACGCTAACCATCCTAACTTAGTATTGCATAATAATTGTAGGTAATAATTTTATTAACATCAAGTACCGTGTAGTTTTTATTTTTCATTTAGTTTTTTTTCTTGGAAAATTACTTTTGTTAATTTGTTATTATAATATTGAATACAGCGCGTATTATTAAAATTTAAACTGAAAATATGTAATTTCTTTTTTACAGATTTTTCCGGTTTATCTTGTTGCCGCATTATGCGAAACTGGTGCGAATCACGCTGTGGCCTAGGTTACGCAACTCGTGCGCTGCCGCGTGAAGTGTGAAGTTCAATGTCACACACACATACGCGAAGCCGACGTCTAGCTATCCTGAGCATGTGTGAGTGTTGTAATATCTAAATAATAGCAGCCAACCCGTTACTCGCCTCTATCAGCGATTCCCGGAATAATTCGGGAAAACACGATTTATCCCCAATGTACTGAGCTGTCTATACGATACATACGAATTATATTTTTTAAGCAAGGTCATGATAATGTCATACTACTATTTTGAGCATTTTATTCTCTTCGTTGGTAATCGTATGATTTTGCTTCGATTAAATTTGTAATATTTTTTTTATTTCAACTTTTACAACCTTTTAAGCTGCTAAAGATTTAGCGGCCAAGGTCTTTATTTGGCATTAGGTATCGCTAAGTATGACTCAATCTATCCAAATATGCAAATTTAAAGAAAACATAATACTTTTGCGATAAATTTATCTATCAAAGAAGTTAAACTTGAAACAATAGGTTAGAAATCTACATTAACACTACCTAATAAAGCAACTTTAAAATATTGACTTAAATCTTCTTCAAATATATTAATATACCTAAGCTAGTAGATTAGTAAGGTACATGTGTAATTATTATACGAGAATATTGCGTCGTCTGAAACAGTTTTGAACGTCCTTGTCTAGTAATATTTGGCGGAGACAGGCGCGGACTTCGTGAAGGGCACGCGGCGCCCTAGGTCAAGGGCGGTGAGTCTCACTGACCTACATCCTTGTTAATATGCCCTGGCAAGGTCTTGCCGTCCGTTAGAACTAAATGCCTATTCAACTGTTAACCGATATGAACTGTAGAATATAGGTACAGTGTGACGTAATGAAGCACGTAACATGAGAGAGATGTTTGAATAATAACGACCATCGAACAATACATCAAAAAGGAATAAAACACTGTACTGTAGTCAACAATCTTAGGTAAAAGGTAAACATTAAAAAGATTTCTTAAAAACCACTATCAAAAAATATTTTAAAGGGGAAATATAATTGAAATTTATAAATAGTAGTTTGAGTGAGAAGAAAATTTATACAAAGTATGATATTATATACCTACCTAATCTAATTTTTGAAGGATTTTTTGGATCTTTTTCCCAATGAAATCAAAGACTATAAAGAACGACCTTCACTCGTCTAGTAATCGAAGAAATAATTTTAAAGTTTTTGGCATGGAGATTGGAGAATACCATTATGATTATAAATTATTAATCTATGATCTACGAGAACTTGTCTGTTCTTCCACCTCTCCCAGATCACAAAAATATTTAATTTAGAAGTATATATAAATTTTAATTATATAATTTCTGAACCTATCATTCGTTCTACTGTAACTATTATGTTGTCAGGAGTCAGGATTCATAGTGTTGACTTCGTGTACATTCTCAGCAATAAAACTCAGTGGTGGTTATTTGCGCTGCCCGTATTGCACCCAAATATTCATTGCGTTTTATACTCGTGATAACTTCTAAACGAAAAGTCAGATTGGAATCTAACCTACTCTTGATAACATAATACTTAATTTAGATAGGGTTAATATAACGATACTCATTTAACGTTAAATTCTATCTCGGGATGATATATTATTTTTATAAACATAAAAGCGGTTGTTGTGACTAAACTATGATAGTTAGATATATGCTCTCGCGGACTTTTTTATTTGTCTTACTAAGACCTAAAAACCCGTAGTACATCATTTTGTTCTATTGTCAATAGTTTTTGCAGCTTACGCATAAATAGGTTTTCGATTTTTCATTCAGTTGTGTTACATATTCGGTATTTACATACGGATCCCTAATTTTTTTGAAAATAAAATATAGCCTATAACCTTCCTCGATAAATGGACTGTCCAACACTGAAAGACTTTTTGAAATCGGACCAGTAGTTCCAGAGATTAGCGCGTTCAAACCAACAAACAAACAAACTATTCAGCTTTATAATATTAGTATAGATAAAGACTGCTTACTACCGTTTCTAGTATTTATTTTTATGTTTATTAATTAACGAAATGTAATATCTCGATTTGGTCGCGTAAATAACATTTTTTTTGCTCTTAATGAAAACATTATCTGGTGAAGGTCAGTTGATATTTGGGAAAACACGTCACACATATTAGATTTTAAATCATATCTAAAAATAGCTTCCAGGATTCAATTATAATATCCTTTGTGTTAAAGGACAAGGCGGTTTTATTTGAAAATTATGTTTGCAGACAATGGCCTTTAGAGGCACGACCTCGTCTCGACCTTGCTGCGACCTTCCCCCAACCCCTCGAACACCTTTCTCCCTCTTAGAACACGTAACCTACGTAACTTCGCACTGATCAGGATAGCTTTCTACTGTCTTTCAAGTAGGAATCTTCTGCCTTTAAATATTTAATATTTTTTCTCTTTTTTTCGAAATTCGAAGTGTAATAAATTAAAACGGATATAAGTTAAATTATTGACATTATCTCTAAACAAATTAAAAGTAACTTATTTGAAATTGGCTATTGAGACAGTAAAAGATATTTCGTTTTAGTGTATTGAAAACGTATAGAAAAACGTAAAACGTGCTCTGTCTCGAAACGATGGCCTTGTGTTTACGAAACGCGCAACTTATCGTTGCACTATGGTTGCACTAGACTACCTTAAATTCACAATCAATAGTTGGGTACTTTATGATTTAATTTTAATTTTTTTAGTTTTGGAATTGTTTCTTCGCAATTATTAACGTTAGGTACACATTCCAACGCATGTGATCCTTCATTTATTTTGTATCCTTATGCTAACTATAATTCTATTATTAGTCCAAAATTAGACTAGATCGTAATATTAAATGGAGTTTTGTATATTACCATTCATTGAATAAGAAAAAATGAGACGAATTACGACGGAGATTTAGTAGGTTTATATTTGTATAGAATGTTACAAAAAACTAGACTACCTAAATGAGGTCTTTTGATTCATTTTGGGTCGTCCAATATCAGAGACAGACAACTATGCGAGGTCAAAGGATTACTACAGTAATCAGGTCAACTTTTTCTATTAGGGAATATCGGATCCAGGCATGGTAATTTCATCAATTTATTTTACGATAACCTAAAAAAAAATTTTGAGTTTAGTAATGAATACACGATGAGATATATTATTCCTATGATCATATGTTTTATTTAAATACCTGAAAGAAAAAAATCTGCAATTGAACTTATATGTCACAATTGCTAAGGAATAATTTTCTATATATTTTTAAGTTTTATGTAGGTACCGTTAAAACATTGAAGAAAATCAATATGAAATAACTTAAATTAACGTGATTTAACTATAAATAACATACTTTAAAAAAAATAAAGAATAATATTTTTAGAACAAAAAGCCTCTATGTTTATTAAATTTCCAGAAACCGAGAGAATAATAATATATAAGATCTGGGTCGGCTTTTCGAAATGGCTTCGCTATTAATTCAATTTCGAGATCCCTTCGCCTTCAGCGACCTAGATTCCAGCTCAAAATGTCTAACATCAAGGACAACGAGGTTACAAAACTAATAAAGACAGCTAACAACTGATATACCTACATATGCTTCTTGCGAACATTGAAGTAGTTTGCAAAAACGGTTAGAAAAACTGATATGGCACAAAAATGTATAATTTTATATTAACTATTTACAATACATTGGATTAAAAATATTAATTAATGGAAACACTAGCTTTCCAAATTAAACTTCATCATTTCATATTGAGGCTGATGATTAAGGGCATGAACTGATCTTTTTTTTTGCTGTCGTACATTTACTTATTATTTATACATATAATTAACGCCAAATAAAATTATAAGGAAATATACCATTCTCGAAAATGAGATGTTTTGTAACACATAAAAAACGAACTCATAATTGATTAACTTGTAAATAAATTATTTAAATTTTGACAACAATGAAAGAACTACAGCGTTACTCAGTTCAGATACTTATGGGAAGCAACGACGATGATATCACACTAGAAACCAAATGATGTGATAAGACGTAGACATAGACATACTTTATTTGTGGTAAAAATGATAGAAAAGACGGAAAACGGATATGGTTTCTTTGTCAGTCTTTATTGAAGAACCTGTAAATAGATTTTTAAACTTATATAAAAAAAAATAGTTTTGTTTTAAGATGGTAATATCGAGCAATAAGGCTCTATTATTAAAATAAATAAAAAAGTTAGCTGAAGAGATTGTTAGTTTAACTTAGAAGTTAGAACTAAATGTATAATATAATACATTATTTTATTGATAATCCACATAACCCAACATAATAATATTATAGGTCTTAGCAATGTTGGTAAACCTTGAGAATTACTGAGTGACGACTCAGCTTGTTTATTTGTTCTGTATGACGAGAATGGATTGTTTGCAACTTATTAATTATCTATTTCCTATTCGCTCATATCATATCTTTATCTATGCTTAAAGGCAGAGTGATTTATCTACTCGCACCATAACGACTCATTATATGACAAAAATTATACAAAATAAAAAATGGTCTTTAAAATCTAAAATTCATTTCATTTACAGAATCAAATTAGTTAATGAAATCATGATTATTTTCTGCTCCTGATAGAGCTAGAAAAACACTGAAAACGTTTGTTGTAGTCTTTTATCCCGACATTAATAAACCTATTGTAATATGTACATAAAAACTTACAAAAATTAATCGAATCGCAACACAAAAAGTTAAATACCGAAATAACCTCTAAAACAAAATGTGTTATATCATTTTGACCTTGCCCGTGTACTCGAGTAATGTTCGTACGTGTATTTTGCTAATTAAGCCTGCTGAACACTACGTTTTAAATTCAAACAAGTGACAATTATTTACTTTGGACTCGTTATCGATTTATAATCGTTTAAATGGTGTCCATATTTAAAATTTGATGTTGGTACGTCTCTGGAATAATTATTATTATTTATGTACCGTCTAGAATTTTAATGGTTCCGCTATAACAACATCGTACTACATAACAATAGCTGTGACAACCTTAATAATTAACTTGGTTTTCTTTAAGAAAAAATGGGAAAATGCTCATAAAATAAGACATATGATTGGATTTAGCGAATACATGATGGCTTATGTAAAATTAGTGCTAAGAAATAAATATTTTTTTATTATTAATTCTTATTGTATATTTAAAAAAACGAATATTCTAATTACATTTACCATTATAGAATTTCAATAATAATATAGCCACCCAGTTATGACTAGGCATAGATAAATAGATAGATAACCCTTTATTAACATGCCACAATGACATATTACGCATATAAGGATGACACATTAAACATCATACTGAGTAAATTCCTGAGAGTACGGAAAGGTAAGCAGTGTTCAGAGTTACGCGTGGATCTTCCGAAGGTCAGGAAGCAATGACGTGAGGGGCTCCAGCCAGGCGTTTGAAGCCACTCCCGGAAAACTAGGTATGACCTTTCATTAAATTAGGTTTAATCCAAACTTCAAGACCATATTGCAAAGTTTTTCCGGTGTATTGAACCAATATATTACCGATTTTTTGTAATATTAAGAAAATCGGTAACAGATATTGTTATTTACGTGTATGTTCTCGAAAAAAAGGCATTAATTTTTTATATAATTACGTCTCCAGAGCGTGGATAAAGGTCACGTCCCACGCAGAATCTAGGGTGATTTCGGGTGTGAAGAGCGTCAGTGCGGGGATGAACGGGCACGCGCGGGCACTGTAACCTTGCCCGGCTGTGACTCTGCGACCTTGGAGCCGCTCCACTGCCACCTCGCGCCACCCTTCCGCCTACGCCAACCCCGCGCCCACATCCTCCCACCGCCCACGCTCTTTACCTCCTACAAAATTTAATATACCTATAAGATCTCGGTAAAGATCACAGAACAATATCGGTTTAAATGTTAGCAACAGGCTATACTCAACTAACTTTCCTATGTTAAAGATAATTATTATAATATTTACAATTTCGTCAGGCTTTGGAACAATGAGTTTACGCACGTAATGTAATTTTCTTATGAAATAATGTTTCCAAGTATTAGTCTATCTTTCAATCTATCTAAGTGTTTTGTCATATTTAAAAATGTTTATTGCACTAGAAAATTATTAATAACCACAAAATTTAACACAAAATTTTCTGAAGTTTTTTTTTGCACGGTTCCATTAACTTTAAGCACTAAATGGCACTAAGTAAATTAAATTTTAGCTCATTATTTACTATTCCAAACTATCTCATTTTAATACTTATTATTAAAACTTATAACTCACAAGTCACAACATCCACACTTTGTAACATTTCTATCGATAGTTGAGTAAATAATCTGCGCACGTTTTCTCTAACAATACTACCTATATTAATCTTCAAGGTGGATGCTTTCAGTTACGCATTTCCAGGGCTTTCGAAATCGAATTTCGTAACATCAAGGTCAGGGGCGGCCTTGTTCAAGGTTTTCAGAATAATTCCTGGAACAGTCCAATGTTGGCCTAGAAAGAATATTAAGAAGAAATAATAATGTCACAATAATAAGAATATTATTGTGACACTTCAATAATTTGTCTTCAGAACAGTTTGTGAAAATAATAAAATGCATAAGAAAATTAAATAAGACAAGAAGTTTTATTTAAGAGTTAAAATATTATAAATTTGTTAGGTTCTACAAACAAAGTAGCACCAAAACACAATATAATAATTTACGTGTACGTGTTGAGTCTTACGTGAAATTAATTGTAAAGAAATTATGAATATAAATTTCAGTGTAACAAGAAGAAAATTTCTGTATGTATCTGTAGTTACATACATTAAATTGAAAAGCCGGTCGCGAGTCTAATCTAAAAGTCGTTTTAATTATATTGGAGTAGTTATGTAGTTGTTTCAGTAACAAATTAGATACCATTTCGCGAGGCGACGATATCTCATAATCGCAATTTTTTGTATTGTTGTCTTATCAGCTCGAATGAGTCGGGCGCATGTAACCTTGACCAAATATGGCCTTCAGATAATTTTTAAATATTGCGTAAGTATCTAATGTAAGTTATAAATAATATTTAATATAACAGTATATTGTTCAGCGTGCTAAACGTGTAGTTACGAACTTAATATGGTTGTTTGTATAAAAGGATCATAAAACGTGTAAACTTGAAACCCGTTCAATATCAATATGAATTTCTAGGGATTTTTATAAAATAACAATGTATTAAAATCTTTTCTAATTAATGAACAAACATTTCCGTGTTATTTTCATAACAAAATGGCGGTAGAGGGGTTGAAAACATGCAGAGAACGTTGAGGGGGGGATGCTGCGGGAGGAGGCTGTGTGGGGTGACATCAAGGGTTGGGGTTCGAGGAGTGCACGGGCGGCCGATGCACTGGCACGGACAAGTCAAGTGCAAGGCGACGTGCCATGCGCAATGCACCCGGTCAATAACATTCCCAGGGCGGTATAGCGAACTCATCTCTCTTGTTTATTGCGCAGTTATATCTACATGAGAACCATCGAATATTACACGTGTCGCAATCAACATCTATCAACGATGCACTGATCAGTAAATGGTAAACTGTAACTGTTTCAATAACAGTGCTTACTTGATTGAAGGACAGAAAATAAATAGGTGTATGATACGTTTGAGTAAACACTATTTTGATCATAATATTTTAGCCACTTTACTAGTCTAGGTTCCACTAAGATTAATTATAAAGAATTAAACACAAACTATTCTGCGTTGCGCATGAATAATAAGGTATTTTTTTATTATGGCTTGGTAGTGTGAATAGTGAAGAATAGAACTTAACTGAAGAAAGAAATAAAGAAAGAAAGTAAGTTTATTCCACGCACACAAAGAGTAACTGTGTTATTTTATATAGTCTTTTGATGCAATAGGTTAATAGCGTTTAAAACCAACATTGTAGATCAGAAAATGAAAAGTTTGAATGACTAAAATCGAATAGTTATAATATAGATATTAATTATATTGTGTCTTTTAGAATATAGTTTATAATTTTTAGATTTATAATATAATGAATAATGGTCATGGGACGGGGTATTCTGCAAAAAAACCGACCTAAAAAGTCGAGAACGCCAGTCAGTTACACACAATAATGAATATTGCACAACATCTTTAATGTTAATACCTTGTATACTATTTTGTTCATTAGACATTTGTTTAACTATACTTCATATTCGGAGACATAGTCTGTGATATCGTGAAGGGTCTGATGGATTTAAACTCTAGACCTTCAGGACCGACCTTAAAAATATTTTCCCAATGGAAAACCACATTGTTTATGAACTTCAGTCTATATATTTTGACGCGATTAGTTGCGCAGAAAGAGTAGAGACAGAGTAGAACAGAAATTTACCGGGAAGGATCCCATAACTTAATTTTCAGTATTTTTAGTGCTTTCTTCTCAAATGGTTCAGAATGATAATATAGGTATAGGTATTTCTTATTTTAGTCTGCTATTGTTTGAATTTTTTAGAATATTACATATCTAGCATTGAGGTGTCTTCTTCTATGATATAATTTCATCTAAATAGCTATTTTATAAGGAGATGTGTTTTGTTACCTTTTAATTTCTTTGTTTTTTATGATCTAGTAAGTAAATTTATATTATACGACCCATTTATACAGTACTAGATGACCCTCGCAACTTCGTCTGCGTCATAAAGGGGTTCAAACAGTACTCGCAATGCCGTCGAGTTATTATTTTCGCGGCTCGCTGAGTCCCACATATTCGTTGCGTTTTATACTCGTGATAACTTCTAAACGAAAAGTCCGATTGGAATAAAACAAAAAGTAATTTAATTCTATATTAATACTCTTGATAACAAAATACTTAATCTGGATAAGGGTTAATATAACGATACTCATTTAACGTTAAATTCAATCTCGGAACGAAATATTAAATTTTAAAAACATAAAAGTGGTCATTGTGACTAAACTATGATAGTTAGATATATGCTGTCGCGGACTTTTTTGTTTGTCTCCAAAATACCTAAAAACCCGTAGTACATCATTTTGTTCTATTGTCAATAGTTTTTGCAGCGTACGCATAAATAGGTTTTCGATTTTTCACCTTTTGTTACATATTCAATATTTTCATGCGGATCCCTAATTTTTTTGAAAATAAAATATCGAGTTCCTTCCTCGATAAATGGACTTTCCAACAGTGAAAGAATTTTTGAAATCGGACCAGTAGATCCTGAGATTAGCGCGTTCAAACAAACAAACAAACAAACAAACTCTTCAGCTTTATAATATTAGTATAGATTCAACTTTGTTGTTAAGGGACATATCAACTGTGCTTGTTGAAGTGCATTTCTGACTATGCTGAGCTATGTTTTCTGGTATACCTAACTAATACTGCTTAGACTTATTTTGAACAGCCAGTTAATATTTTTTTGTATCATATTAAATCTAGGGGTGATTTTGTGGCAGGGTAAATAATAGTCAAGGATAATTCTTACAATTTGTTTTATTTAATTCGACAACCTGTCATTATATTAACAAACAAATGACTGAGCACGCTCACAAACGTACTTACGATACACACAAACACACCACGACCGGCGCTGCATTGCATTATAAATTACACTTATATAGTCTTAAATTATTTTAATTTTCAGTCTATTGCGCTCTCCTCGTTCGGCGCCGGCCACACACGCACACGTCCTACACGAATTATCACATATAATATATTAAAACGATCTGCGAACGATTACTATTATCTAGTTTATTTAATTTAAAGTAGGTCGGGGTGGGGTGGCGGAGACTCGCGGCTCCGCTGGCCGGCCTCACGCCTCTAACATCTGCGGCATGTACGAACGAGGCGGCGACGGCGACTTCTTGGAGAGGTTGAGCGGCGCGTCCGTCACGTCCACCTGCAGCGCCAGCACTGGTGGTGGCGCAGGCGATGCGCCGCGGTAGCACGTCAGCAGTCCACCCGTCCGCAGCGGGCAACCCTCCGCACTCGAACCAGCCTCGCTCCGCCGCATGTACTGCTGGATCATGTCGGTGCGTTTCAATTGTTCAGGAGTCATCCTTGGACCCTCCATTAGACTTTTAGCGAGCACTGAATGCGTGGATGAGAGAGACACGCGTGTGGGTCGCGGCGAGTGAGCTGGATGAGCTGGACTAGCAGGGTGTGGATGCATTGGTTGCGGCGACGGCGTCGGCTGTACAGGGCGAGCTTCTGCTTCTCCAGTGTCACGTCTCATTGCACGGAATTTTTTGTGCGGTTTGTAGGTCTCATCCATTAACGATGTGGTTCCGCCGTATAGTGGTGGTGCTTGAAGAACACGTTTGAGCACGGGCATGTCGTCAGAAGGCGCTGTGGGCCGTCTGTCCTCGGAGTGTTCTTCTAAGGACGACCGCGGACTAGAGCAACCTGAGCCTGGTCCAATTATTCTTTCATGTTTCTCGTTGCCAGATTCAATGCCAGAATCAGTTGGCGAATCTAGTTTCCGATACCGAGGAGGAGGACGGACAGGTGTCACCGTCAACCCATTGTGCGCAAGATGAGCTACGCCGAGAGCTTCCTCGTCGACGGATCCTCGAGAGTCTAGACGCCGGCGACCAGCCAACGTCGCTGCTAACAGAGGAGTACCGCAGTCACTTGGAACTTCGCCAGACTCACTGCTGGATACGGACCCGATGGGGCTGCGAGCAGATTCTTCAACAACTGAATCGGCCCAGGACATACCTTCTTCTTCATTCCACATTTGTTGACGCAGATATTCTTTATGTTCTGTTCGGAACACAACTAGCTTTTCAGTATGAAGCGTGCTTAAAGTGCGCAAATCTGGTAATGTATCCATTAATTCTCTTAAAAATCCAGGTCTCTCTGGTCTGTTTTGTGCAATGACTGTTTGCAAACAAGCCTTCAATCGTGAATGCATTCTTTCTACTAATTCTATGTTACGCAGACCTGGCCGATCTGGCGTAATAAGGACTATGGAGCAGAAAAGTCCAATTTCTGCATCTGTTAAATTCATTGAGTTCATACGTTCCGCAAACTTGAAAGTGGAATCGACGAGGAATCTTGCGTTGGCGCCATTCTGAATGGAGTCTCTCTTCATCAACTGTCCGTTTAGGCAGATGATACTGTTCAGAGGAGCATCAAACATACAGATGAGGCGCACAAACAAAGCATCGAAAAGTCCACTTTTGAGTAGTGTGAACTTATCATCTTGGGTAAGCAGCTGAAAGCCGGGGATCAGGCCGGCGAAGTCTATCACACCACGTATTACGTGAGCGAACCGTTGGGAGAATTCTTTTTCAGACTGCAACTCTGGTGCCGGGTTTAGTGGACAAGCCTAAAACAAAAAGAGACAATAGGTTAGCTTTTGCCAAAGATATTGACTTAAATAAAAAGTAAAGTTATTTAAAATTCAAAGAGTTAATTTTTGGTTTAAATTAATATGTGAAACTTACCAGAGTGGGTTGTGAGTAGGTGGGACAATCGCGAGCTCTTGCTCGCATGGAGGCTACACGATCACGTGTGAACTCGCATGTGTCGAGATGAGCGCGCACCACTCGCGCCAGCAACCGAGGACCATCATCAAGCTCAGCGGCTGCGGCTTGCTCGTGGGCACGAGATGACGACGATTGTTGCATTGCTGCGAGTATACGCGCTTTCTCGCGTTTGGGTACACGACCAAATCGCACAGCTGCAACAATAGAAAAAATATTTTAAGTATACATAAATCTTACAGAACAATTTAAACTCAATAAAAAGGTCACATTGAAATCGATTGGCACATTAAAGTCTGGGAGACTAATAAAGGGGATGTTGCGCAAGGTCACGGTTAAACATACATCGGAGTGCAGCTGTCGTTAAGCATGCGTGCATGCAGGCACACCGCACAAAGCGAGCCATGTGCACGCGCAGCTGACGGCGCGAGAACAGAGGTCATCGGCCGTCGTGTCACCAGGGAGCTACCCCTGTCTGATCGCTTTTTACAACAGAACCAGGATTAGTGAACGCGTCGCGATTCGGTGAACTAGTTTGAATGACGAGTGACAATGCCCGAGGTCATACTGAAAAGTGTGACGACTTTCTCGTATTAGGTGCAGCGCGGATCGAAAAGTAACATGCGCCCGCAACAAGCACGCCGCTTGCGCTGTTCGTGTTCGCGACTTGGTGAAAGTGTTTATGCGCGCAGCTCACGGTTGAAAACGAAAGCAGAGAGCGCCCTCTCGCCATTTCTCTTGACTTTCGCTGCTCAATGTGGGCCGCACCAGATGCATGATCCCATTGTTTCTTGCCGATAACGCGATTTTCTTTATTTGCGGTCTTTGTACGTTCTTTGCAAACTTGAACTTTCATCTTAATTTGTATTTGCAGCTATTTTGATCTTTGGTTTATTTATTTTTTTAATTTTAACATTATTTTCTTGTTCTGTCTTTAAAGTAATATTTTGAACTTAGTTCTTATCTTTCGTAACAAACTTCTAACCTTTGATTTGTTCATATGGACGAAAAAAATAACCAATGTCATAGCGGATTCGTTAGTGAAAATACTTAGTTTTCCAATTTAAATTAATGTAAAATTTATTCAAATTTAGTAGGTACTGTATAATTACTGTATGTTTACTCGATGTTGTTAATATTTTTCTCATATTTGATATTTTTAACATTTTTCTCATAATAAAATATTTTTAATTCTCATAGTTTAAAGTCTAATTTAAGGTATAGCCTTAAAGTAAAAATAAACAAATAAATTAAGAAAGATCTCGTAGCATAATTCTCATTTATATAAATTCTACATTATAAAGTTTTTTTTAGTAAATTGATGTTAAATTATAATTTTATATTTGGTATTTATTACAGTTATTTATCAATGATACATACGTGCATTGTGATATTTGACAACGCCGTTGAGGATTCCCTTGAGGATTGGTAAATCTTCACCCATGATTGAAATTGTTAAAATTATTAATTAAATATAAAGTTCACAGCCAATGGCCACTGATAAGAATTGGTAACTTTATGTTAAATTACGACTATTTAGTGTCACTAAGTTAAATGTCACATGTCACATATAAAATTGTTTTAAATCACACAAGCACTGTAATCCAAATGTACAGAAGTTGCAATCCAATGTGTATAATCAGGATAATGTTAGCGGCAAACAGTCGAACGATCAGTGAGTGTCGCGATCTCGAGTTGAACTGATGTACGAGTTAATAACATAGCGCGCGCTAGCAATGAGGGCTGACGACCGGTGCGCGGTCCGGACTCCCTCGCACTGCGCACTGCCGCCGGCCGCAGCGCGCGCCACAGCCAACCTTGAACTTGACGAGGGGGGCGCTGGACGGGCGCGGGGCGGGCGGGCGGCCGCGGGGGGGAGGAGCAGCTCCGCCGGCGGACGCGGGGGGAGCCGTCAATAAACTCCACGCAGGCCCCTGCCCCCACCAAGCACGCGCCACCAACCTTGCCGATATATGACGTGACACCAACATTTTATTACTTGCTTTTCAGGTTGAGCCATCTGGTTTCTTAATTAAACTTCACATCTATCGCGAATTGTTTATTTCCTAGTTCCCGGAGCTCAAGGATAAATGGCTTTATTTTTAATGTTGCTTTATTCACGTTAATAGCTACTGTTGATCGTACACCTTGATAAATAAGACAATTCGACAAAACAACTAAGTTAAACTTCCTAAGTAAAGATGTCAACGAAGACGATTCGTAGCAGCGCTACGAAGTCGCTACGAATAAGGTTACAATCTTCTTTACATGTAGCGACTCAGAATTTGCCTGAATCTATTTTCCCATCGTCATTTTTAATATCATTAAATTATGATAAATATTTATATTTTATTTTGTTATTTTTTCTAATTTTGTGAGTAATACATTTTTGTCTTTAAATTTAAGTCAAAGTACCGTAGCACCTTTGCTACGTTAGTTCCACGAGTATCCGTAGTGGCGCTAGTGTTAATGGAACAGTCCAGCGCCATCTGTTGTCGGATAGCGGCACTACTCTGCAAATATTCGCACCCTTCCAATTTGTCGAAGGTAAGCTTCAGTTTAAATTCGGAAAGTTTTTATTATTAATATGTTTTTAATGTAAGAATTAACGTTTTGCTACAAAAACAAATATTTATTAACACTGGATAATATCTATCGAATTGACATTTTTACATTTTATATTTTTAGGATAAACTTGTTCTGATTCTTACAACAACAATAGACAGTGTGCTCATTTAAAAGTCCATTACTTTTACTTGATAACTAAAACAACAACAATAAACGAAACAAATTTATTTGTTTATTTTATTTTCTCGCGAATTACTTATTTACTCATGTAAATGAAATTTATTATTATCGCGTTTGTATTTATTAACGATTAGAAAATGATTTGTTTACATGTAATTGTTTATTTTTATTGAGATTGCGCCTGTTACGAGATTGTATTGTTGTAAGCTTTGTGACATGTCGAACGTCAAGAAAGTTGCTTGAGGTCATTAAACTGCATTATGAAAGTGAAAACATAAATTTCACTCTCGCGCTTACGAAATGCGCCTTTCTCTGCTTTCACCGCGTGGTGCGGCCGAGTGCGGCGAGGCTGCCGTGTGTCGCAACGGACAGCAGCGAGCGGACATCGACCTGCTTAGCGAGCGATCACCCGCGGCCCCGGAGCGGCCCCGGCGCGGCCCCGGTGCGGCCCGGCTTGCATAACCGACCTCCCACACGACGCCCTCCGCCGACCCGCCCCGACCCGCCGCGGTCCGCCCCGACACTACCACCGCGAGCAGCGAGCCCTCTGCACGCTGCACTCGACTCCAACAACACGGACGGACACGCGCGCACGTCTCTACAATCTACCTACTGCTCTATGCTCGTACTGCGATTTATGCTTATACTGCGACCCTTACACGCAACAATTACTATATCTAGGAACACAATACAATTTTAGATTGATATAAATCGATTTGACTTTTTTTTAATTTTTACAAAAATAATATCTTTATATAATTTAAATTGTAATAAAAATGGTATAAGGTTAAAAAGTGTGCCAATCATTTACTGAACATAACTTAATGGATATTTATGATATTTACTCTATTGTAAAATATTTTCAAAACAATATAATATTTTGTGCAAACTCACCATCTCTGCTCATTCCGACGGCGATGCATTTTTTGAGCCGGCAATACTGGCACCGATTTCTATTAATCCTAAGGATGGAGCACTGCTGGTTCTTCGTGCAGGGCCGATATTGTATCTTCTGTTGGATGGACCGCCGGAAAAAGCCCTGCGGATCACAGCTGCACTTAGTACAGTCTTTTTCACAGTCGGAGCTGTCGTCACTGGAGCAGCCGGAGTCAGTGGAGTCACGGCGAGACTCCAGCATGCTCACCAGCACCGAGTGCCGCTCGCGCAACTCAGCGCCGCACGACATGGCCAGCACCATTCACTACACTCGACACGAACACCACCACTCTCGTCGCTACTGATTGCGCTGCTAGTGCGGCTGTGTACCGCCACGAATGAGGGCCGAGAGCGGACTGCGCGCGCTGCGCTGGCTCGCGCACTCACACCGAGCGCGCGACCTACTTGCCGGGCGCCGACCCGCCAGCCGAGAAAGTGAGAGTGCCCCCTAGCCCCGCGAGCTCGCCCCGCGTGCGCTCCTAACGGTCCTCGGCGCTCTAGAATGCGCTGCTGCCGCTGCACCGGTGCGCCGGATATAGGCCGGGCGCATCCCGGCGGCGTCGCGGCGCACGGTCGTTCACCCCGGGTCGTCGACCGCTCGATTGCACAACCGCTGCCTCTCCCCTCACACCCTCTCTAGGCCCGGGAGCTAGGGCACGAGCCCGCTCAGTTCGACGACCGGATTTACGCCCGGTGACGTGAACCATGCGTCACGGCCTACCTCAATGCGCGCGCGCTTCTAGGGGCTGCACTGATCTAATTCATTAATTATATCTACTCGACGACTACTAATAACGTTTGAGACATACGAAGAAGTTCCGAAAATTATCTTAAAATCATCAGTGTCTGACATTCTAAAAACGCCATCCATTTTTAGATTTAAATGTAGAGCATTGCGATACTTATTTTGTAACTTTGTGTTGAATAGTAGAAGAGTTTGTATGGTTACGATATCATAGTAGCTACACAATAGCGCGCGGGAGAGAGCGTAGAGGGACGCGAACGTTCGGGTCAGTGGCCCAATTTCGCGTAGCCATCGATCCATTGTACGGTGTGCGAGTGGCCCATAATTGGTCGCAGCGCGGGCACTGACCGCCCGAACGGTCGACGACCTCGAGCCGCAAAAACAAAACCTTTCTCGTTTGTACCTCAGGTTATCGTATGTCTATTTAGAATTTTGAATTGTAAACACTCATATTAAAACTCTTAAATGTATAAAAATAAGGCATCCAAGTCCAGATATTATTAAGTTAACACAGGATCTCGCTACTAACTCTACACGAGTTACAAGAAATATTATTATTGATGTTTATTGAATGTAATCTTCGTAGTTCAACGACACGAAAATAATTAACACGGTGACTTCCTTTCGAACTGTAAAAATATTCTATTTGTGCCTGACGGTGGCAGAATTCTTATAAAGACTTTAAGTAGTTCAGACCAATTTAGGTCATTCGATAATGATGAGTCAAGTCCTTCTTATTTATTTCAATATTAATATAATTAGATTTATTTAATTGTTCAATTAAAACAGCTGCAAACTGCGAGAGTGATATCGTAATGCCGTTATGCAAGTATGTTATCACTAGCGGTGACGTGTGTGTTGCACAAATGCGGCTGAATAATGACGCATGATGCTCGTATCCAGGGAATTATTTTATTGATTGCACGCTTTGGGTTTTTACTATAAAATGAGTCAGTGGTCGAGCTTTAATTAAATCGAATAAACAAACAGCTAGAGCGCGGGTTTCGTCAGTACGAAGTGGGTCACGCTTACTGTGCATCTAGGCTTTTCGACATAGCCTCATTGTTGCTCGATAAGCTATCAAGTAACGCTTTTAAGTAGATATCGTTACACGTAGGTATCGATACAAACGCGTTTAAAAATATTTAATTGTGTTTTACAACTACGAGGCCTCCCTAAATGAACGCTAATGAGGTTAAACCTCGACTCGCCCTTTCTTCCATGTACATTGTTTATTTAGATTAAAATTTAATTTGTTCCATTTAATCAACAATATTACTTATCATCAATCAACATTCTTCGCACAATTAGTTTATTTTTATAATTTCAACAATTTGTTGTAATCAAAAAGTTGTCAAAAATAGTAACTTAATAATGTTGTCTGATATTGCTTAACAAAACTATCAGTATGTTATTGTTTGAGCAATGAATGTTGTTATTAAGTTATATTATATGAACATAGTAGTCATCAAAATTTGCAAGTGGCAAATATAAAGGATGGAACGTTCGCGAACGTCGCGTTCGGCGGTCGGCAACTAACGGTGCCTCGGACAACGACATCGGCTTCGCGGTCGAGCCTCATGTAAACATGCTGACGCATCTCCTTCCTCCTCAAGATAACACATCGCTTATAAAAGCGGAAAATAGAAACAATAACATACCCGTTATGTACGTTTAGTGTATCTGGTGATTCGCCGTTTTCCCGGTAAGGGTCGTTGTTTCTAAGGAAGCGGCCGGCTGACCCCGCTATGGCTAACACTCCGTTACGTGCTTACAGATGTTCGTTCGATAACGCGTTAAGTCTCTGACTCATATGGAATTCTGATTCATTTCCTGATCACGTGTCGCCATTTTATTTTTAGTACTAACCTAAACCCAATAGGTTATTTGTATTCGTTCATTGTTCGCATGCATCGTGTGTGCATTAGAATTTTTAATCAATGAATGAGCGAATAATTGCAATTAAGTAACATCTAGCACTGTTTGCTTTACGTGCTAAATATATCTGATACGGTATAGGATAAAGTTTTTTTTATTTAGATAGGCACTGAATATCAAAGGCTCTATTTTGACCAACTTTAACTCACACAACACAATGTAATTATTGCCTTTAAGTATTGTTATTTTTAATTTAATTTTAATTTGTATGTTTCGAATCCGCTCGTTGAAGTCTTTTGTACTAAATTAAAATTAAGGCTCTTTATTATTATTTCATCCACAAGAAATATTACTTTGTGTATACCACATGTATACACTTGTACATAATGTAAAAACATGGATCATTATAACTCTTTGTAAAATTTTAAAAATTCTAAATTGATTCAATAAATGTTTTTTTTTATATCAAAATGAAATTCAATTTGTCAGTTCTGAGAATCTATAATATTCATAATAATAAAAGTTTTATTAATACTACACGATGACCTAATTCTACGCGTACGAATTAAACATCTTCTAAATATAAAACTGCGTTCTAAAATAATTTCGTGAATTTATATTTATCTAAAGCAATTATCAGAATCAAGTTCAGTAAGCACGAGTGAAGAGGAAATCATAAAGGCAAACGTCGAGTCAGCGTACAATGTTCCCAATAAATATGACCGCACAGGGATCAACGAACTTTAAAGCTGACAGTTCAAAAATAATGTAGGTTACGTTCACGTTGCGCGTACATTCGGTGCCCGTAAAAGTTGTTTACGGCGTGGAGAACGATACTCGACGGAGCTATAGAGGCACACAGGCACAAGGCATAGCCACACAGGCACATAGGCACACAGGCACAGAGCCTCGCCGCGTCGGAGCGAGGTCGACGGCCGCGCGCCCTGCACTCTCGTCAATTGGTGCCGAAAAAATAAGCGACCCACAACGTGCGGAAATTGTAATATGTCGGTCACTCAGAACAAAGAACTCCTCGATGGGTTGTCGTGGCAACATAAAACGCGCTTTCCTACTTATTAATGTTTATTTTCATCATTTTTCGGTTGTATTATCTGGACAAGTAGGTCGGTGGATTTAGTATTAATAATACACAAAATATCAGTATTCCTATATTTCTTTTGTTTAATGTAAGTGAAAAACAATTATGAAGAAAATCATGCATGTGCAAATGTAATTATTGTTTTGTTGTACAGTTCAAAAATATTTATTAATGTAAATGTTAATAAATTCTTAAATTTAATATTACTTAATTCGAATATAAAACTGTCTATTTTATGTTATATAATAATAATTAAATAGTTTATGACGTTGAATTCAAGACTGAAAACCAGTTTATAATTTTATTCAAACTTAAACTTCCAAAGTCAATAGCTTCCGTCCGAAATATGAGGCTACTGAAGGTTACATAACATTCTCACTTTAAAAGAACCTACAGATAAATTTTTCTAAAATTAGAATTCAAAAGTCATGCCTCCGAATTAAAGTCTCATTAAAACAAACAAACAAATAAATAAATTGAAAACAAAGTCACTTCAACTGAATAGCGATAGTAAACATTTCTGATAATCGTACATTTCTAAATGACATAAACGGTTAACCCCGTTCTGTTTCTTTGAATCATTATATTTTTCCCTAAATACCTAATTAATTGTAAAACGTAATGGGCCAGAGTTCGTTGACTCCGGTGCGTACGGTCGAACACCCCGCCTCGTACATCGAGCTATAAAACTACGAGCGCAGTCCGTCATTCATTCATGTAGTTTCGCGTTTGTAACCGCGCGTTATTAGAGGCAGCACTGTCGCGCTATACCACTAACGCCACCTAGCGTTGAATAGCCGAACTACGCAAACGAGTTTCGCAATCGCGGCACCAGTTGGCGTCATAGAGCGTTTTGATTGCAACGAGAATAATTATTTTTCTTACACTTTTGTCTTTATTTTTATTCTGCATGAAATTTAAAAGTCATAATTATAGTTTGTTTTTTTTTTATCTTAAACTGAAAGTTAGTAAACAAGGTCGTTACGCAATATCACGCTGTGATATCATATTTTAGAATTGAATTATCACGTAAAGTATACCTAATTTTCATTAGCCTCGACCTCGGCCCTGCTGCGCTATGCACCGTGCACAATGCACCAGACATCCTTGTACCGACCGGACGCTCCGGACGCTTTGTCACGATGCGATAATGTGGAGCCCATTTAACCCACACTATAAAACCAGTTCACGGTACACTTGTGACTTTGTGATCGCATCATTCATGAATACGACCTTTGCATGCTCGTAAGTCGGTTACTGACTTTACATTTTGTTATGCTAATTAGACGTTTGCGTCCATATATCCAAAATATTGGATGATTTTCGTTGTCATATTAAATACATTTAAGGATCTATTACGCTTAATTCGACTTATGAGGATCATTATAAATAGTTACTTAGCACGTCTTTGGCACATATTGAAACCTATTTGGCTGGGTAGAATAAAAATATTACATTGTCAAACGCGTGTCTTTGGTTGTGATATTTTTTTTACAAGAAGAACTGTTTGAAGGTCGGAGGCGAGTCCCCGTTCGACTAAGTTTTTATTTTTCTTAACTGGCTGTTGGTTTTCCTTTTTAGGTTTGGTTAATTCCATTTTTTTGTTCTTTTATAATGTTGATGTCGATCTAATGTTAGATTACATCAAACAATAGAAGCTAAACTGCACAACAAGTAGCTACTACTTATATAAGTATCGAAGAAAAAGAAATATGTAGGTATTGTGTCACAATGGTTTTAATTCAGGAAGCTGGGGCACGTGTGTAATCGCGTAATTTATTTCTTTCTATACATCGTATTTTTTGCCTCATTCATATTGGCTGATTTAACTGGTTTATGCATTCAAATGTATCTTATTATTTGTACAATAATTTTCTTAAATAACGGGTGGTTCCCGTGTGATTGTTACGCAACAGGTACCAAAAAAAGGTATTAATCGAAACGATAGGGGCTGACCGGCGCAGCGTGGCTCGCGGCAGAGGACGGCAGGTACCCACCGAACCGAAATCCACTTTCTGTGTTCACACGATGTTTTTTTTTGTTCGGATGATTTTAACAGTGGCGACGAGAAATCCGAGTTACTCTATAAGTAAATAAGGTCATCTGGTCGGGCTTTGTTCGATGAATGCAAGGAGATTGTCTTCCGTGTGTCGCGGCCTTGCTGCTGGCACTGCAATACCAGATATCACGAGTATCGAATCTACAGACAGTGAGGGGGCACTCTTAACATTTGTCACACGCAGTCACTTCCTACATTAGAATATGGAGTACCTATACCCGCATCGCTGCCTAATAATCTAATAAAATTCTCATTTACGACTATTTTAGCTGTATTAAGTTTTGTAAGAGTGGTGGTGGCGTGGTGTCGAGTTATAATGTTGACGACAACTCAATACACAAATATCAAATATGAATAGTAAGTTACAATATTTACCTTGCAGCCCTCACAGGAATGCACGCCGTAGTGGAATCCACTAGCCTTGTCTCCGCAGACGCGGCACAGCACCGTCGTACCGTCGAACTCTGCAACAAACAAACGTACAGTTGATTTAATTGATGTTTGAAATGTTTAACGGGGTTTTAAAAATTAAGAACGTATTTAGCACGTGCCAAACATCCTGAGCTGCAATTTGCAACGTCAGTTTGTATACCAAACATTAGCACGGCACACGTGACCGCCGATATAATTCTTATCTCGACCTTGTGAGTTCTGCTACACAAATCGATCGCACATTCGAAAATAATGGAAATATTGTATTGCATTTACATCTAACATGTGATTTGCCCACAATTTATAGTCTTTATAGTATTGACATTTAGTCAGTTACTATGAACCCTATTACTATTATATATAGTGACATATTATAGTTCCTCCTTCAAGACTTGTTAAACGGCTAGTTCTTAATGTTCTGTCTTCTGCAAGCGTGAGTTTGTTCTTAATTTAGATATACGTCAAACTAGATTAGTCACTTAAATATCCAACCTCAATTTGAGGCATAGTTTGAAGGACTATTGATTGTTTCAATTACGTCCATCCAAAAACTATAAAGTTGCTAATGTTTGTGACGCAACAGTATTATGTTGCGTGCGTCAAGGTGACACTGTATAGCTATTTTAGAAAGTGCCGGAGTCTCTCCACTTACAAAGTTAGACAAGTCGTTGACCGCTTCATAAGTGACGAGAAAATAATTTTACTATTATTACGTTTATACTTATTTTCTAGCATAAAAATGTAGTGTCTTACAAAAATATTTTGTTATCTAACATTTTAATATATTATGACATAATTAGCGTCTCGAATGATGATAGTTTTGACAAGGCAAACGAGAGAGGTAATTGTTAAATCAATTTTGTTAGTAGGTCAGTAATAGATTCCTGCGGCGACAACAGGTGTGTGAGATCGAGGCGCTCGTTGGACATTTAAGTCGACAAGGAAACTAGTTCGGGTGGCGCCCTCAATAGCTCTCACTTTCTTCATCCTGCCGTTTGTTTATTTGTTAAGGGAGCTAACTCAACGGGCGATAGGAGGGAACTTTCTATTTCTGGCGAGCAGCACTCGTTCGGGTCGACGATCGAGTCAGTCGCTTTCTATAGCGTTACTTTCTTTTTCCAGTGGCGTTGTGTGGTATCCCTCGGATGAATTCGGTCACATCTCGAACGACGCTTTCTTCAGTGCGTGGAGGCAGACGTGATGCCGCGAGATACACAATAGAGCAGAGAAAGCGATGTAACTAGTGCAGTTGCAATAGATACAGTCGCGTGCAATCATTTCTCCTCGTGTGATGCAACATGCACGTTTTTCTAAGCGGTGCTCAGTGTGAGAGTCGCTCGTTAGTTACGTCAATTAAACGGCGAGGAAAGTGAGCGAGAAAGTGTTGCCCACGTAACGCAAACATCGGTCGAGCGTGCAGAATATCGGAGCTATAGAACCACCCGATCGGGATCTGTGTCACGGTGATCTTTGTTTGTAAATAGTTAGCTCATGAAACCGACCACTATCACGTTCGATGTTATGTTTCCTCATCCGAAACACGTCTTTTTTGAACAGACGCTCGTGCAAATTGTAAATACTGAAGGCTAGCTGTTTTTGTTTCCGTTTTGTATATTTAGTTCTCACGTATTTAAAGATTTTCAAGGATTTTCCATTATATGCGTGAGGTATGTAACTTTCAGCGCATACTTCGCGTATAATTATTTGCAAGAATAAATTGTTCTTCAGAACTTGGAGTGAATAAACTCATGTATTGCGCATTGAGAGAAAAGTAAAAGTGGTGAGACAGCAGATGTGGCGACGTGGAACCCGTTCTCTACACACAACTAATAGATGTTTATTGCGTTATTTTACAACATTTGTTACGCGACGTGGTGTTTACTTTTTTATGACAAATGTATTAATAAAAATGTTCGTTGTAAAGCTTAAAGTACTTATCGATGAAATCATTAAGAATCGAATGTGAAAGGATAAGGACTCCCTACCGTTTTGTCGATAGAATTCTTTAGATGAAGTATTGTGTAGTTATTTCACGGGGTTCATTACATATCTGCACAATGCTGGTGATCGTTAGCCAGTGAGCCCTTTCGCACGGTAATGTTCGTCCATCCATCAATCAAGTATTCGTTCTGCAACGGCTTTATCTTTCATTTACAAATTAATTGTATTTGTTGAATGTGAACCCTTTTATCGATTTGTATTCTTTTACTCGTGTCATTAATCATAAAAAAATATTATTGTATGTAACAGTGATAGTATTTGACTAATACCGAGACGATTTTGTTGCTTGGATTTTGTGATGTTTTTGTGTTTTAATTTTATTATGTTGTCGTAAAAAAAATCTGAAAGATCAGAATTACAATCAAAAAGCCAACGACGAATTTCCATAAATTTATAAAAAAATTGTCTGTAGAGATGAAGGTGTTTATTATTGATTTGAAGTTAACTAACATTATAATGGTAGGTACGTTTTAGGAACATGCGGTCTATGCTAGTCGAGTAGTTGGCCTAATTCGTGATAAGTAGGTACGTGGGTATTGTTATGGACGCGATGCTACTGCCACGTCAGTTTTATAACAATATAAGGGTATATAATAATATATGAGTCGTCCAATAACGTTGATTATTTTCCTTTTTTGAAGTTATGTGTAAGTATATTATGTGTTTTCTTCGATATATTAAATTAAATAGAAATTAATTATTGTGAAAAACAAATAATTTTATTTTTATAAGTTGTTATTTGTAAACACTTACATTTTATTTTATCTAAGTAAATTTTCAAATTAGTTTTGAGTATGAAATCAAGTGAATATAATCTAGTGAATATGGTTTAATTGTTTGAAGATTGATATACCAGATCATATAATAATTACTGACATCAGATGTGATGATAATAAATGTAAATAAATAAACAATATAAGATTGTTGAAATCCTTTTACCTATATGCAGTTCAGGTTCACGTTCCTTATGTATTGAATTCATCAGATTGTGATCGACGGACGTAGGCACATCGTAGCGCCCGTAGCTACTCTCAGGAGACATCACTAAATTTTCTTATAACAAATAACGCTCAAAACTATTTATTGGTCCTCCCCCGCACTGCACTGCACGTACACCACATCAAAGCCCGTTGACATATATCGTCCTGTGCGCTGATCACTGAATATAGCACAGGAGTGCATGAGCCGAAGCGCGCGGCACGTCACGAGGGATGAAGGTCGCTCGTCTCGCAATAGTGTGCTGCACGAGCCGCGTGCGTCCCACTCAAGCTCAATCGACGGACTGAGCGATTGTCGCGCGCGCTCGCGCTCGTAGCCGCGGGAATAACGCCTTAAGAGTGAAAGTCTGCAAAAAGATCAGTGCTCTGTGCGATACAATCGCTTCGAAAACGAACTCAAACTCTTCAAGCGAATATCACCTCTATGAACCGTGGATACCAAACGTTGTGCGCTTCGAAGCGAGGATCAGCGCGTTTCAAACTCCGGTCTCCGAGGTCATTGCCGCGCCGTATGCGGACCAATCAGGAGCACACGCAGACGTACGCGGCAACCGATTGGACGAGGAGTGACTGCTCTGTACCCCGCTTACCGCTAAAGTTCGAAGACCCGAACCTTGCGGCTCACGGCGGCCAAGGTCGCGCGAGAGCAGCACCGACAGAGAGACCGCCCGAGCGTTTGAGTGGGACGTAGCCCACTGCCGGTTGCGTCACACCACCAAAATATTTTTGGTGATGGAACGCGAGTGAACTTGAACACGAAATCAAGCCGACGGATGGCGAGCGCTGTGTAGGTCGCCGCGTGACGGACTGACCCGCTGCCGTCCCGGCCTGCTTGCCTCTTACCCTCCTGGCACATACTTCCGGGACTAATCCCATAAACTTTAGTCCTATCCATTGCTACATTGCTTTTTAGTATAATTAGTGTTTCTATTAAATCTACTATAAAGATGTTAACGTAAATCTTTTTTACGAAAGTCATAGTCGAACTTATGACAATTTCAATGTGTCTTTGCGTTACATTTAAAACGCAATATTTTTACTGCCTAATTTTGAGGTTTATGCAGTAAACCCAATTCAGTGACGTACATAACAAGACATAATGTAACTTCGCATATTACGTCGTTACTTACCTACTTGTTATTGATAAACAAGTTTCTTTAACAATAGATACACAAACACGATTTTATATAACATCATCACGTCTAAATTCGTTTTGCTATTATGAACTAACGTACCCATAACATAGAGCGTATAATTGTGTGCGCGTAGTCATTATTTATGCGAGATAAACGAGTGACGGTGGGCGTCGCTGTAGGTGAACGACCTGCTGATTTTGGCGCAGGCCGGTCAAGGCCACCGTACCGCGCAAGCGCTTCGCTCCAACACCCGTACTAAATATAATTAAACCCTATTTTTCTAATAACATCACCTATTTTATTATAGCTGTCCACTTACACATAGCATAATACATTGAAAGTATGTTAGTTACATATATTCACCAACACGTCTTACAATCTCTTATCTTCGAATCTCTTTATCATTTTGCTCAAAGAAATTTTATTTTAAAATACAAATTAGTTTTTAAAATTTTCATGTATATACATATATTGTACTACTACTATACCTAATACCAATACTTTACTACAGTTAAATAGGTAAATACGTTTTTTACAAGTTTTTTCTAAATAATAATATTGATGTTATTGTGCGTTTAATCCATAATTCACATTTAATTATATTCTATGAAATGTTCAGGTAATAAAATGTCTTCTATACCTAACTGTCCTCGTTGGCAAAATATTAACATTTTTTACATTTATTTATAGAGTTCGCGAACTTTTGAAGTAGGACGGGCCTGAAATACTTTTTATATGATTCGTTTAAATCAGTACACTTTTACTACTACTACTACTACTTACTACTATCGACAGACAGACAGTCGACAAAGTTAGTAAACTTACATAAAACAACATTTATTATAATATATAAATAAATATCTTTGCAAAGGCGGTAAAAGTATCTACTCAATACATATATTTTTAGTATTTTAAATTATAAATGAACTCGAGACTTCAAAAAATAAATTATAATGTAACAATTAAAAGTGTAGTTTAACAATAAGCTGAACAGTGTCCTTACTTTCCCCAGAGTATAACTTCAATCTCTGTATTAAAATTCATTAATATTCGTTAAACGGTTTAGGCGTGACAATTCTACGTTATCAGATGAATTTAATCAATTATTTAATAAAAAGAAGTAGAATGATTAAAGATGTTTTAGTACTTTTTATATAACAGCTGCAAACGAGTGTGTTTATGGTTCTTTTTATAATGTTTGCTAAAAAAGGGTTGTAGCCAAATCGCATATGCCGAAGGTGTTCGCACACTGGTCTATTTACATTTTTTGCTTCAATTATTGCGCTTCAATACTTTCCCTTTTGCACAAAGGAAGCTCTTTTAAAAAGGTTGCACAAATATCCTCCCACGTGCATTGGTATATATTTTTTCTTTGACCAAGCTTACAAAAAATAGCGAATTAAATTTTGAGCTTTATATTTTTTATGAAGAGGATTCAATTTTTAACTAATGTCTCAGGTACGGGTATTTTACATGGTTATTACAGTCAATTGTTTTACCGAATAAAATGCAGGTATCAGTACATTTCCAAAGGTTCATTGTGTTATATTTTTTTCTTAAGTATAAATTGAGGACATCACTTTTTTCCAAGCATTTATTTCACATCATCAAAAACCTACATTCCACAGTACAGTTTAAATGCGATGTTTGTAAAAATAAACAACGCAATAAAATAATGGCGACATGTGCGTGTAACGATTAAAAATGTGAAAGTGAATAGGAACCCAGTTTTTTAGTTCCTTCCGCTGCCCTTACTTTAATACCAGGGTGCGAATATCAAATTTCGACACCAAGTTTTAAAATGAAGTAAATTTAACTTTTATATGATCTTTTTAAGGTTCATAATGACTCTAGCAAATTAAAGGAAAAATGTGAAGTGGATATCGTCAGTCGGTAGCCACATGTATAGTTTGTATTGTTCACTGTGACCACACCCAATGAGGTCGATTCACTTTTGATGATCTCGATTGATCGGACGCATTTTTTATTATTAGTAAAAAGTATACCTTATGCCATATTGTTTGCAATTTATGGTTTCGTTTTTTGTGTATCCGGATTATGCGACTCTACGTTACATTTTTTAGTATAATTATAAAGGTGGCATTAATAGAAAATGTATTATGTACCAGGGCACGCTTGTACGCGTGACCGCTGACAAAGCCAGTTTTTGAATAGATAATATTCAGCAGATAAATACAACAAATTACAATGGACCTGGTCGACCTTCCCGGCTTCGAAGGACACGAGCACAATGGACTAAGCGTGCCGGCCAAACGGGACTTAGCATTTATTAACTTTACAACCATTCTTCCATCCATAAATTACTTTAACAACTCTCCTGTTTACGAAATGCGGTCAAGGATCCTTTTTAACCGCGAGGGCGATGAAATACAACGCGACAGTTTTACATTCGTTTTACAGGTGACACTGGGAACTCGAACCAATTTCTATAACACAGTTATATTCAAAAGAATTGTAATAAATTACCATTCAATGGTCCGTGTTCCATTTATCATTGTACAGTGAAATGATCAACCTATAATATCAAATGTCATGAATGAAAGAATTTGCTGACGTGTTCACGTTGTTCTTTTAATGAGTCAAGGTTAACAACTGTATTGATGTCTGGAACGTAATAGATCACTTGGTTTAAAAACTCATAATAATTTAATTTGTTGATAAAATATTTCTCATTAGATGTTGTGGTAAGTAGGTACAGACCTGATATCGGTTTTTAAGTATTTAAATCGAAAAATAAACCCATTAAATATGAACAATGTTTGATGATAGTTTTGGTCCGAATTGAATTTGTAATGTTGTTTGAATTAATATGCCGGTGTTGAAATAAAACAATGGTAAGTGTCAACGTTCTTGTATTTGCGCAGTTGCATACTTTATTAAATTTGTCGAGTAAAGTAAATTATAATATCTAGAAGTCGAGAATTTAATGATAATAATCTTAAATTGATTTGTCAAGATTTTACGACATTATAAATTACTTTAAAAAAATGGTTAAGTTAAGCCAAGTTTTTCTAAGCGAGGTCAATTGGAGTCAGTTACCTCAGACAAGTTAGAACGGCAGCGACCATTACACTCCAAGTAACTCAATCTAAAATGAGTTTTAATAATTTATAGTTGAAAACATTTATTGAAATTTATACATAAAAGTAAGTTAAGTTTATAAACTCTCTTTATATTTAATATTTTTTTTTAATTTTGCTAATAATATCATTTTCTATGAGAATTTGTGTTTCATTAAAAATAAACTAAATACGGATAAAGTATAAAACACGTTCTACTTAACCAAACAAACATCCAATTTAGTTCGTTCTTTTTATCGTGTTGGAATCTAATTCTCAGAATCTTTATAGCCCGCCTCATAACTTCCACGAAGGACTTCAAGGCTTGATTTAGATACGAATTGATGAGCAGGTCGAGTTACAGTTGAAACGAGCATAGAATAGGTACGACAAACAGACGTGTGATCCGGACGCTTTCAATCATGGACGACCTCGAGTGATTCGGCAACCCGTGCCAAGGCCAAGGTCGGAGCCGCGGGTGCGCTCAATTAATAGCTCAACGCGGTGAGCGCTAGGGGCCCCCGCTCTACCACTCGCAGAATAACAAACATTGCTTGTATAATCACTTAGATAACATTATATTATGACTAATATGACACGACTATTACAATTACAGTATAGTTCTAAATGGCTGTACCTACCTATCATGAAACTGCGACTGTAAGTGATAATTAGATACTAAAACAAAACACAAAAAAATTGTTTTTATTGACTTGCAATATTTGTGTGTACTAACATAAATACTTGCTGGACCTCTGAGAGGCATAGAAAATTAATAGAGAAAGTCCCAAATCATTCCAACCTTGACCGTTTTCATGAAATAAACTTTCCGCTGACAAATAACTTGTTACGAGCAAACAAATAAAATCTAAAATGGTTTTTTGTAATCTTCGTAATATTTTAAAATTATGACATAAAAATGATCTATAAATATTAATTTCTACGAATTCATTAGAGATATAAGACAGAAAACAACATGACGACATTCAGCCTTCAAAGCTTGGCTAAAAGAAGTATGTATTAGCAAAAAGCTACAATGACCCCGATGGTGTGACTCAATGCTTAGAACGATACAACACATTAATTTTGTATTCTGCCGATCGGGGATCATCTGACAGTGGTTACTCATTTTCAAAATTATTATATTATTAAGATTGTACTTATATAAATATTTTTTGCTGATGTTGTACCCTATTTTTCAATATTAAAATTCAATTCATTACATAATTATATTTTTTGAATTATCTGTTTTAAAATAAAACCTAGTGTTTATTGAAAAATAAACCCTTTAATTAAAAACATATAATAAATTCCAACAGTCGTGTCGTCGTGTTCCTCCTCGTACAACTGATGTCCATGAAAACTTAACTCTTAAAACTGTTTGAATTGTGAACGACCCCGTCACATAAATTAGTAAAACTTCCTTGTTTGAATATCGGAACATGTCAATGCCGAATTGTGCTGAATTAGTAACAATGTCAGGCCCAAGGTGATGTAGCACTAGGAAATATTCTGCTAACCCACTGCGCGGATATAGAACATGCTTCTACAACGTAATACACATGCGTCAACAGTTACGCCTCTTTAACACAATCATTTTCTCGTTTAACAGTCACTTTGTGTTTTACAATTATCAAAGTATTTGGTATATTACAGAAATTCTGAACACTAATATCATATACAATAGTTTCATTTTCAGCACGAGTTATTTTAATAACCCAGAAACAAAAGGCATATAAAGGGATGCCTTTCTCCGTTCAGTTATTTCGCCTTGATATTTAAAATCGGTGACTAGACTTCCTGCTCTACTGAGGACAACATACAAAAATATGAGCTCAGTACAACAATCACTATGTGATAATGTTATTACAAAAAAAACACGATACGCGTGAATCATATAAGTATTTGCTAATTAGAGCATGGCATGGTTATGTTTGAAATTATTTGGATTCATTTGAAACTGTTCCCCATACTTCCTGTTTTGTTCGCGGCCTTAGAATCTGTGACTTATAATCCCTGCAGATGAATTACGTCATTACTTTAGTTGAATATAGAAAGAACCTTTTCACATTCTATATATCTAAAAAGATTTTTTATCATACAAATCTTACAGGAGTACAGAGGTAAAATACTTCAAGGAAAAAAATACAAGCAGCACGTTACTAATAGTGCTACTGTACACAAAAAAGAGGACTTATTTCAATATGCCTACAATACTTTAATTAGTAGGCGTGACGTAACGGTAACTGAGACGTAAGTTGTTCGAGTATATAAAATATTGTGAACTTTGGCATCAAAGCAAAGAGTATTCTCCATGAACCCAAAAGTAAAACTACCATTTAAACTTCAGAATTTTACGTTTTCAGAAAACAATTCTTATTAAACATACCAACAGGAACTTTACAGTGTTTTAAAAATACATATTGTTATAAAATGTTAGGTACTCGTGAACCGTAAGACAATCTGTTAATCAGAGCGTAACATGGTATTGGTTTAATCATTGTAGAGCTTTCGCTTCAATGGTACGCGGTGTATGACCGACCAGAAGAATTGTGGAGTAGGTTCGTGTATTATCAGAGCAGCACGGCGCGGCGTCTCCACAGTGCACTCATAGAACACAAAACTCATTGCTCAGAAGTAAAACTCATTTATGATTTGTATGAACTTCAGATCTAGTTTTTAACTTTTTACCAATACTTTTTTAATACTGACGGTAATGAAACTCGTTAACGCAATGTTTTTATTTCCTATAGTATGGTATGGGAGTGCTTTCATTAAGTATGATTTGTACTTAGGTTACCTTCTGTCTTATTCAGTTCTGTGCAGTTGTATAATATCATATTATGAATGTGAGCGCAAAAATTACGTTGCAATAGTCGTATTAACAACGAAACTGTACATAAGAACGAGGAAGCACCACGTTTAGCGTTTCCTCGTCATACATTTTATTATACTGTTTGCTATAAAAACGTAAAGATCGACATTGACATTAATTTTATGTACATGACTTCATAGTTCAAGTCGTAGAGCAAAATGTGTAGAAATAGCACTCAATGTTTATTACTATAACTTGTACATAAATTAAAGATTAAGTTTTATCTATCTATCCATATATCTATTTTCTGGCGTTTAATCGAAGTCCAAGTTCATGGACCTTGTTTGAAAGCAGTCAAAATTGATACAGAGCTGCTTTCATACATCAGAATCATGTATAAAAAGACCATATGAAGTAAAACGTACTCCGAATGCCAACACATGAATATCTGAAGTTAAAAAGTCTGAAAACATACCAAATGTAGACTCATTTTACATAAGAGTTCATACGACGCGACGTAGAAAACTACTGCTTTTAAATTATTTACTTTATTGGGGACACATTCAACTTGAATAATACCTTACGTCCTGTTTTGACAATACACGCGCATTTACGAATTCGACTGTCATGTGAACTAAATACATTTTGATGAGTATCAATTAGAATTTGAAAGAAATATAATCAACATTTCTAAAAATATATTAGTCGAAAACAACAAGCAAGCTTCTGACTTACAATTTAAATGGAATACCAAATTTAACATTTACAGCAGCCTCATAGATTTCATTACGCTGAGTCTACATGAAGCATGTGACCTTAAAATACGCTGTGATAATTGGTATGAGGGGGAGAGGAGTGTGAGGTTCATTGGCTCGAGATAAGCCGGAATATTGCGCAGTATTCGCTCCTGAAACGTGTCCGAAGAAAGTTCACGGCCGCGCGTTGACGCCACCACCTGCCCCGCGCTGCCTCGCCTGCGACGCTTCCGCCACCCAGCCTCACATTGGTAATAACATTCTTTTACTTCTATCTACGTTGTAATTTCCGTCGTGTTTTTTTCCTTACGTATAAGATATATAATTATTTATTATATAAAACGGTTTTAAAATTCAATTATAAATTTTACTCAGAATCGACTATACATTTATCTACCTGTTCCTAATTTCTCTATAAACTTTGTATATGATAAGAATTTCTATTATGTATTGAGTAGATAAGTGATAACGTGCGTGATCGAGGCTGGTAGAAGCTGTGCAAACGTGACGGCGGGAGGCAGCTTGGCCTTGTAGCGTTCGTTGGCCGCACGACGCGTGTACTGGTCGCGATAATTTCGGCAGTTGTGCACCCGAGTCTAGTGACCCCGACGTTGGTGTTTGCGACGCAAATGATCCCCTTGATTTTATTTAAATAATCTACGTTTATACATGGCATCCATTATTGATGAAGTTCTGTGGATAAACTGAGACTTGTAGGAAAAAAACTTTTGATTTCGAAACATTTCGATGGCACCTGAATTTTTAGACGTTGATTTATTGAATTGTTTGAAAATTATTGAACAGGTCAATTTTTGTAAGTGATTATAGAACCTCGTTGAGTTTCTTTCTTTGAATCCTGCTAAAATAAAATATTTATTGTGGGGTTCTAAAATTTGTTTCTATGTTTAAATTTAGTCAAATGTCTTATGAATAACATTTATTAAATATTTTCAAACTTTAAATTACGCAGTTGCACGTAAATGAATCGATTTAAATAGTGCTTCGATTTTGGTCTACTCTTAACGTACGTGAGGTTCTTCCAAATCGTAAAAAATAGCCCGGAGTTTCCTTTTCTGCTGAAAATGTTAAGCTACAAAATTATAACTATTTTTTATTCTTATTTAAGTAAAATGTTAATAATTTAAGTTTTTTTGTAAAAAAGAATAGTTTGTAACTATAAACAAAAAAGTATTCACAAAGAAGGATTCGTTTTTTAGTATTTGAAGGCCGGAGCCCTAAAAGTTATGCCATGTTACGAATGCTCGAGTACCTATGAATTTCGTCATGCTATATACGAGTGGCATGACACACCACACTGATTTAGTTAAAATGGAACATAGAAAAATAGACAATAGCAAATATGCTGTAGTGTATGACAGTTATGAACCTATTTATATTATATAAGTGATTAAGGCAAGATATATAACGTAGAAAAGAACATACTTCAAATTTATTTTATTTCTAGTATAGATAGGTTAATTCATGATTACTAAGAATCGATTAGGTATATTATTTCTTTCTTAATCAAATTTATTTGCAAAAGTTTCTGCCAAATAAAATACGACATGAGTAAGATTATAAAGTCAATGAACTTAAGCAATTTATATAAGCCGTAATATTAATGTAATAGCTCTAAGTAAGACGTTAAGAATACTATAATATTCTAGGTCGTCAAATAGGAGAGTATATTCATAAGTTGGGAATCTTTTTTGGAGTGACTTTGTTATAGTATATTAGTGGATTGTTGTTATTAAGAGTATTTAGGAGTTAAATTTTACATGAAACATTGAATGTGTGCCCTCTCTATGTATTTTTATATGCCTAAAAGATACTCATGTCATTACACAATTTTTTTAAATAATTTAATCTATGACACGTTTAATCGTGATTGGAAAATATGATTTATTTTCAATTATAGTTCTAAATGTTGGTTGATATTAGTTAATTGCGTAATTACATACAACAGGTCAATAAAAAATCAATTTCGGACATTTGTAGGGCAGAAAAGCTGCTATTACGTTATAATTGTGATTTCGACCTCAAATTGTGAGTTAATCAGTTAGTTACATTCACGATGTGTGGTATTATTGACAACATATCATTTTTCATTAATTGCTTGTTAGTAATATAATAATTCTCGAGTGCATATTTAAAGAACTGAAATCAGATTAAATTATTTTCTATTAAATTTTATTGTTGGAGAACATTTAAAGAAGAAAGCAGCAAAATATTGTGTAGTATGTGAAAATGTAAGTCGAGGTTTGTGTTTTTTGTCTATGATCGATATGTAATCAAGATGAAAGGATTTAATTTAAAGTAACATAGCTATCATAGTATGCAGAGAAAGTGCACGTAACTTTCTTTAAACTTGAACCGGTTCTAATCGAGTTTAACGTTACGATATTTCTGTAACAGAAACATAGGCAATTCATTTCTTTATAATAAATGACTGGGCCATGACATTATTAAATAATTAATAACTACTGTTGTCTTAGTTTTCTCATAAAATATTAGACATAAGAGTGCACACCTTATAATACATTAAATTTTTTTAAAAACTTTATCTCAAGGTACTCAGTTTATCCACTAAATACTATGTTATACCTCTGTTTATGTACGGCAGTAATAAAAAAAGATAAAGCCACTCATTGGAATATAATACAATCATACACATAATCATTCAAGAACAAAAAAATAATTAGTTATCTGCGGGTCAGGGCGCTCCTTATTTATGAGAGTAACGATAAATTAGTGTTACAGTTGGCCTTACGATTACTTGTAGTTCATTACACTGATATAATCGTTTACAGTAAACATTTCGCGTGGGTTGGAAACTTAGTGCTACTTGCTGGCTCGATATCTTGATATTGGTAGGTAATTATATCAAGGAATATAACGATTTATTGTCTACATATAAAACCTACTAATTTAGTAGCGGGATCCAAGACAAAACCAAGCGCACACTGACCTCGTTGCCAACAAAAAAATAACAATAAAGCAGTCGTTCAACTTCATAGTTTGATGTATAGTTTTGTAAAAGTATGTGCCTACCATAATGTACGAGTATAGTTCGCCTTAAACTATAAACGTTCCTAAATTTCGTGCGAGTGATTGCTTAGAACAGAATTTAGTGATAAATATTCTTAATAGAGAGGTAGCCAGTAGGTAGTATAAAAAAATGTACTTAACTTGATTTCGATATTTCTTCAGAACAAGGATTTTAATTAGGCAAGTAATAACGACGAAAGGATTTAAAATTGATAAGGACAAAAAGGAAAACAATGTTGTCCTTTGACGTTTACATCTATTGAGACGAATTTTATTTAAATTACACCCATGATTTTTTGGTTTCACTTTTTTAGACTGCCATTATAATTAAGGTTTCAAATTTATAAGGGAAAATACTAGCGTGCTTTCGATTTTTGGCAGTCCTGTAATTTATAAAGTGCTTTGTGCAAGTGCTTCCTCGATTCCCATCTGTCGGAGAAACGCGGCACGAGACTGCACCTTGTCATTATTAAAAACTGCATTCATAAAAAGAGAATCATATAGTTTTCGAATTCTGTAGAAAGTTTTTTTATGGGGAATGTCGTGAGCTGATTGTGTTAGCCATATGGACATCCTGGAGTGTGCCGCACACATGCTCTTTCTGCTTTGCGAACATCTCTTGTTATTGAGAATGAAACTCTTGCTGTACTGTTTTTAGTAGTAGTGTATAAAATGAGACCGTGGGTCAGTGTTGGCGGTGTCGGCGACCGCGCGCCCGTGCAATCAACTCACTGAGTGCGTGTAACGGTGCACAAAGCTCTTGCCACCATCGCTCTTTTGCTATATATACCTACTGATAATAAGAACCAACGCGAGCTTATAACAAAGTTTTGACTGTAACACTTTATTCGACCAAATTTAAATTTCTAGTGTTCCCGAAACGCTGAAATCTTCGCAAATACTTAAAGAATCTTAACGTAAATAACAATTTCATTTTAATTCCCTCTTTCAAACAGTTGTTGTTTTTGGGACTTTATGTTTAAAAGAAATTTTGTTTGTTGAGCCTTAGCCTTTTATTGTCTCTGCTAATGGTATTTTTTACTATCTCTACTGTCCCTATTCTATTCATTTAACGAAACCATTTAATTGTTATACAAAATGCAGATAGGTCATTTACTTGTTACATGACACATTTTGCTTAAATTTATCAAGAGGATACAGATTTCGCCTGGCATGACCTACATTGTTCGACAATCTCGCAAAAGGGATAAAATCTTCTGCTTAAAGGCAAAGGAAAAAATGGACAGATTAAAGTAACTTCTTTTAAAAAATAATTTAAGATAGAAGGTTCAAATTTTTGTTAGTTTCATACAGAATAGGCGGGTTCGCCGATTTCTCAAAAAAATAAAATTCGACCTACCCTTTCTATTCATCTCAGATTTCACGAACAGGTAAAAACCAACTTTTTGCTGATTGTACCTTTTTTAAACAGTTCGCGATACCAAACTCTTTCATGAACTTTACAAAAAATCTAAAGAATTATTGTTTAATCTAAAAATTCGGGTGACAAAAAATACGCGGATTGAACTTTTTATTTAAAGTTTTTTAACATCCTTTTATACGGAGCGATCGTAACCGACATTCCCAGATAGTTGATGCATTGTGTTTTGGCTAAACGACTATCCGATCCAAAGATGCCCTTTGATTCTTCGTCTTAATGATAAAATATCAGCGGGATATCATGGAATCTTTCGCAATATTGATCACTTCTATATAATATATTATAATGTTTACAAATCTTCAAATGTGAAAAATTGTTATTTAAATTAAATAATATTCAGTTAACATGTAAGCAACAAATGATGAATGCTACTTTAGGAATCATTTATTTCAATTTCTTTTCCTTATTCATTTTAATAATGAACAATATAAAATAATGGACAAAACATGCGGTCACCTAATGGCCATTATGTTTGGGCGTGTAACAACGTTGTTAACATTTGTTTGACCACTGAACAATTGCACCTCATAATGTGCTTGACAAAGTCCTACAATTTTGTAAAACCGCCCAGCGGGAGACACAACTGCCACAGTTATGGTCTTATGGGAAAGTTTTATTTCGTCGTCGTTCTACGAAATATGCAAAGCATAGAATGTGGTTTTTCACTTACGAAAGCATGTGGAGTTCGATTGCATTAGTGAGTGCAATTGCACGACAATCGCAAGTTGATGACGGCAGTTCGCGGCAGGCATAGGGCGAGCCCCGTTACGACGGGGTTACTGACTCTATCACTGCAACTTGGTGCATTGTGCTCTAACGAGAACGCATTATATGTGAATTATCAACTTTACCGATACTGAAGCTCTGCTGACATTGAAGCTTTCAAACTCACCTGAAACAAAGAAACAATATTTATAAATTTTCGTAGTAGGAACTTAAGATAATTCGGTCAACAATTAAGTATTTCCTGATTGCACGTATGCTGTAAATATATAGAGTGATTTGTATTGATAGTACATATGAAAGGAGGCTGATGAGTACTCTTTTCTAATACCGAATATTAAAAGCAATACTGATAAATTTGCTCAAAAAAAATAAGTACCTACATTCAAAATTTGATAAAACTATCCCTAACAAAAATATATTCCAACAACAATGTTGACTAACTACCTCAAGCGATCTCGCGCACCCAACACCTCCGCCATACGCATCAGTTGCCGAGCGACAATCGTTTTGCAGGAGTTTTAGATATTTTTAAGTTGCGTTTACTAAGGTTTTAAACTATATTCTTAGGTTATAATGTTGTAATTGGCAAATAATAATTTGACATTCAGTATGTGGGAGTTGGTGTAAAACTCATTCTAATATGGCGGGAAATTTGACTACCGCATTAATACCTAGAATACCAATTTAATGTATGTATTGTGGTTATGTTAAAGGTCATTTAACAAACAGTTTACTCATTCAGTTTTACAATATTGAATAATTTGTAGTTCTAATATTCCATTATTCCAGATGAGAAAAAAGAATACTTATGTTTGAATTTAGTAAAAAATAACCCGGCATCAATCATCTAATAATTTTGGCAAACGAACGAGGTCAATGGTCGTATTGGTGTCATTCGCAGCGGGCACAAAACCGGGCCCGGGTGTCCTTGAAACCACCAACAGAATTTGCCAATCATGCCTCACTTTGTATACTGTTCGCCTTAAAAAAATATGTTAGCGTATCATTATGTTTTTATTAGTTTTTAACTATGGAATTGGCATCACCGATCAAAGCTGAATTTAACTGAGATTATACATTTCGTATAGTTATTACATAAATACTGCCAGTTGATATTTTTTTAACTAAAACAATAATTACGTATACAAAACATTGAGTTAGCATTGAGTCATACATTTAGAAGTAAAATTGGAGCACATTCACAGTATTTTAACTAGTTTTTGATTGTAGTACCACAGAATTTTTATAAAATAAGTTTATATTGAATTTTTTTGGATGAATCTGTAATAAATTGTAATGAATATTGAAGTTACTGCATTTGTGTCGGATTTCAAGGTAAAAATAATATAAACTAAAACTATTATAAAAGTTATTCCGATGATGATTACGTTATTAGCACACGTAACTAATTTGGCAGCAATGACAGATTTTGTTCGACATTGATAAATTAGCATTAACACATAATAAAACAAAATTGTAATACACAAACGACTATTCATTTTGAAGGTTATGTTAATCTATTTCAAGTACGTCGTGCCAAATGCCAAGTTTGTTTCGCTAGCGCGTAGTTTCCGGGTGTAGTTTGGAAATGGGTAATAGAAGAGCGAGCCACCGAGGTCGGCAGCTTGTAAAAAGATATATATTTTCTGCGCGAGGCCTCAGGCCAGTGACCGCTGTCGAATCTCAAGGTCTGCGCATCGCTGTAAACAACCGCCCCACTATATGTAACTTTCCAGCTACTTTATATATCGACTTACTCTATTAAACGCTTTATATAATAGCAGAGAATCGTTCATATTTACAAATCACAACACTGTTTAACCTTTATTTTTAACGGGATAGATCATAAATCTTGAGATATTAGATTAATGTATTAGATATCAACATTACGAAAGTGTTACTATACTTGAAACAGAGGTCGTTCGGCAATCGCAAATTTTCTTCAACACGCCGCATCTTTCCAGTTCCAAAAACTAATTTATAATATATTGAAAATTGTTAACCATATTTGAAAATGTTAGTAATTGAGTCTTTTTATGAATTGTTCTAGAGTGGAAATTTTGCTTCGCACACTAAGATTTTTTTAATACCATAATTTTAGTGAAAGAACTGCGCAGAATCTTGTAACGACTTCAACTACCTACTGAAATATTTTAAAAAAATAAGTCGTAGAACTCACTTTAGCAATTCATATACCACCGGTAGAAGGAAACACGCAAAAAAATTGAATCGAATAATAGACATAGACCATGAAAAGTTCAATAACGCATGTAAATACGAAACCAAACCTCGCACAGGGGTCACTTGATAAACGGCAGCGACGACTACCCATTATTCAAATGCAAATCAACGATTTAGTTTGAACTGTTTTTCAAGTTTAGAATAATGTATAGGAATTATCTATGTCTAAATGTAGAAACGAGTAGCTACAATCGTAGCCGGGTCGCGGGTGAAGGAGAAAGGAGAGTCTGAGTTGTAGTGGGTCTCGGGCGTCTCGGCTCGAGGTTTGTGGGGAAGTTATGTGATTTGGGGTAATGGTCCAACCTCGGTCACGGGGGCGTCCGCTTTTTATAATACAATAACAAAGCGTAATTTAGCTATTGAATTTATTTGCAATTGTAATTAAGTTTTAAATTTGTTATTCATTCTTTATTTTTTATTAATAATTGTTGTACATAATATATTTTGTATCTTTTCGTGATCTTTTAAATAATAAAAATGAGAATCGAAAATACTTCTGATTGATCAGATTTGTTTTATTGATAATGTTCACCAGAATTGGACGTGCTATCAAAATTCACGTTTCTCGAACATTCGCGAATGTACGTGCACAACTTAATTTCTTTACATCAAGTTCAATGACACTTTATCATTTCTCCTTGAATTTATCACTATTGTCTACCAAATAATTTACGTATTCAAAGTGGTTGCACGATAACAAGCTTAGGTTTTTGCAGAAAAAGGATATTGTAATACATATTTGTTGTTATAAAATTCTTTAGTATATATTACCCATTTATGTATATTACTAACAAATGGAAAACAGTTATTATATTTAAAGTTTATTGTATACGTTTTTAATACTAGAAGCCTGATATTATAGAGGTTCATGATTAATCATGAGCCACGGTGATCGTTTCATGCATCGAGTAAGTTGTGTCCCTCCAGATCGTTTGATATGCAATATTACTAAAATGTAGAATATAAAAAGGTAGCAAAGTAAAGAGGCCTATGATTAAAAGTATGGATAAATCTGATCTAATTACGAACACATTCTCAGGTTACTTTTATTCAGACTTTTGAACTAAAATATCAAATTACATCACACCACATTTAATGTAGACGCTAATCTCAGCCTAACTCGAACCCGTTTAACTATTAAGTTAAATGAGATGGAACTAACGAGCATCTCATTAGAAGCACATGGCACGTAGGCTTGTGAAACTCTATCTATTCTATTTCTTCCTGGTGTTACTGCGTACGATCAAATATCGTGTGATTTAACGCGATTTTCCATCGAGTGCGCGACAAAGCACCGCCAAAGGCCGACGACCTCGATGAACTTTCCACTGGTTAAACTTGATCACCGCCTCTTGATCTGCGTAAGCTTACAAATGATGTAACAGGTTGATTAAATTTCTAAAACACCACTTAATATTTTAAAATTCTGTCGTTTTTATTGCATGTAAATAGCTTTTGAATACATTTGTGCCCGTTAGTGTTACATAGTGTTCGTCGAACGACAGTGATAAGAAATTAAATAATTATCAGTAATTATTACTTTTTCTTTTACTTAATAGTGATAGGTACTTTTTGTTTACAATAACTATTGCATAATAATAACAATTATTTTTATTGGCTCATCGTGTCTGTGTTTTACAGGAATTCCGGTGTCTGCTTTGACAAATGCTAGTTTATATTGCATAACTTAAATAATTTTTGCTATTTCTGATGAATGTTTTTACTAAAATATTTGAAAAGAAAGAACTATTTGTAAGTTGATTAGATTTTCAATAAAATATATTGTGCCCTGAACTAGATATAACATAGTGTCAGGAAAATTATACAGAAATGAAATAAACTTAACGGACACAAACAGCATTCAAAGTGCATAATAATTAATACATCATTCAAAGTTATTAATGAATCACAATTGCAATTACATTATCCTGTGTATGAGCGGCCACAATGCGAAGTACGCATACCGGTTTACGCATTTCATAGTCGTAGATAATGTGATAAACATGCGTGTCGCGTAATCGGACAGGATTCGCACGGTGTCGAATGCAACCGACGCATCGCAGGGTTGCAGTGTGCGAGCGAGACAGACTGAGTTCAATGGTATTTGATATAGTGCACTGGAGTTCTTTAACCCCTTAGCCTACCTGCGATTCTTGCGAATGAGGCGGCCCGGCCGTTGTCCCTGACTGCGCCACTATCGAGCACGTATCTTTATAGGTCGCTGCTAAGCACTGCCGTGCGCCCAGTACCGACAGCAGTTTCATTATTAAGAACTTTAATATATTTTTACTTCTTCTACAAGACTTTAAGTAGTTTAAAGTTTCTGTATGTTGTCTGATGTTTAGATTTGTTTAGAGTTTATTTACCAAATGTCATATAAAATAACAAATGATCAAAATTAATCGTGACAATGGAATTAGTTGTAGTAAAGGTTTAAAAACTGTATTGAAAAATCATAGGTAAAATTTCGAAAATTTCTAGATTTACATCGCGGTGGTGTGTTAATTACGTAATAGGCCAGTAGTTTAGAAATAAAAGAACAATTGCTGACTTGAGTACTCTGCAGACTGCGAAATTTAGTGATGTAACTATCTAGTAGACAAACATGCCAATCACGTCGCGTATGAGCTGGCCGCATGTCAACTGTAATCTAGGATTTTAAAAATTCGCAACAGGTGTAGCGGAGGTGAGGCGAAGGGGCACTGGACTGGTTTCCGTTGTTTCGCAATAACGCGGGTTCAATGACGCCTCCATACTTATAATTGTTGGCTTGTCATGAGCGCGCTCTCGACCCCTTCACTCCGGATCGCTGGGCTGCGTACACTGAGCAATGGAGCACCTAGTCATCTAATAACGATTTGGATCACGATGTTGTGACATCCAATCGACATTCAACTTGATTCAACTAAAACTTCTCTTCTCTTCAAAATGTAAGGATCTTTACATAATAAACTAAAGAAACAAACATTGTGCACTTCTCAAGACTGTTTAGATACCAATACTTTTAAGCAAGTGATTAAATCGTTGATATAAAGTTCTCTCAGAATCAACTTTCTATGTTTCGATTGATCATCAATTACAAATTTGTATCTAAATGTGATCCAGAGTTAAACAACAACATATCTATAACTTCTCTCGTTTATCATCTATTTTTCGTCGGTGCTACTAATCTCCAAAAATTTAGAATTGGTTTTGCCTATCACGTTCAGATAAGATTACTTTTTATTTACAACACAATTGAATTTTTAAAGGTGTTGGGCATTTGCAGATTTGGTTTCGTAGTCCAGATATATTTAAAGTATGTACAAGATAAACCTCAATGGTAAAGATTTTAGAATTTATTCCTGTATTAGAACCCTGTATGATCATGATTGGGACTTGATTTTACTGTAATAAGATTGTAATCTGGAATCGATACTTAATACTACACGTAATGGTTTTACCAATAATTTTACTTAAAACTAGGTTTAAAATGTTTATGTGCATTGGTGTGGTGTTTTTACTTATCAGTAAGTAAGCTCAAATTCGTAAGTAGTACATTTCGAAAGTAAACAATTTTAATTGAATCAAAATTACATAGAAATACTTTGAAATATATTTCCAATCAATTTGGATCACTCTGCATTAATACGGTTAAATTAATTGATAACATTTGAATTCAACAAACAGTAGGAGACAAACCGTGATAGTCTCGAAAGGGAATATTTACACTTCCACTGACCCACAAATTTTATACGGAAGAAAGTAAACAGATAGAATCAATAAATTATTCATATACAGTATAAATACTAATATTGTTTTGATATTGACCCATTTACAATATTAACACTGTTACCAATTCAAATTTGAACGAATGAGTTATTTGTTTACTTATTCATTTGATTTTCCTAGAAATAATGTGTTATGATAACAAAACTATTAAAATGTATTTTTCGATAGATGTTGGAAATTTTGGACATGGCTTGTAAAGAAAGTCATTTCAATAGACGTTTTCAGTAGTAAGAAGATTGTGTGATCTACTCAACATCAAAGTCAAATATCAATAAAAAGGATTACTTAAACGTACAAAGAAATTCTAAATTATATATCAAAGTACACCGGCGTTTATATTCTTAGCTAACTTAGAAATGGTAAGTTCGTCTTAGTTTATTATCTTTATACACATGGCGCTATTTTCGGAATTTATTTATCGAACGCTCTTTATCTAACATCAGCTAGGTTTATTACAATGTACCTACATGTGTTAGCTAAGTCGTGAAAGCTGTAAGTAAGCGGGTGGCGCGCGGCGTTGACCTCCGATGCGAACGACGACCCAGCGTAGACGATGCCAACTATACATGTCGTTTCTAAGCCAATACCTATTGCAGTACTGATATATTAGTCAAATAAGCGTGGGCGAAACAATTATACACTATTCTTAGTAATTAAATCTATTATATACTGCAATTACTACGCAAAAATATGTGAACATTTTTAAACGAAGTGGACTAGTGATTTAGGCAGTAAAGAATATGTTTTATAGTTTTGTAATGAACAAACATTTTGATTAGATGTTTCTACTGAAGCGTTCTATAAACTTGATAAAACGATTGTAATTAATTTCAATTACAGTGTGGTACAGTAGCTCTAAATTTCTGATGTCTATTAATTACACTTTTTTAAGAACTTATGTTGAACAATGTGTATCAAGACTACCAAAAATGTTAGAAATATTTAAAAACTGTATAGAGTAGTAGAGATATGTGATGACGTGCGTTCGGGTGTGCAGCGCAGTGTTTCGTAAGCGGCCGTGGTCGATGACTCCGAACGTTCTAGTACACCATCTCTCCGACGCGTTACGTAATCGCGAGAAAGTTGACATCCGCCCATGCAACGTTCCAACATACATTTTCAGTTCACTCACTCAATTAACATCGCACCCTATTTACAGACCAATCAAGTTCAAAGCTTATTTTGTAATCGTATGCCTCGCGCTCGGTCAGGTGTTTACGGGGAATGAACGCATTTATAGCCTAGTATTACTTACTCTCAGCGTCGGTTATATTGCGTGTTTCCATAACACAATTTTTCACATCTGTATTAACTAATGCTTGAGGTTTCTATAAATGTTTTTGGTGGCATTTTGGTATAATAGTATTATTATTATATAGGGACTACGTAATTTAAGGTTTAAATTCATTAATTTTAGTCTGTGAAGATTATTTTTGGCTTTGTTTACTTGACAGCAAGACACGATAAGTTCATGTGCACATTGAAAATACACTATTAACGTAATGTTACACCTGTACAGGTTGCAAAAAAAGTTTTATTTTAACGTTAAATATTAATATGCATTGCGACAGGAATTATTTTTAGGCGTACTTATGGTGGGATAGAAATACTACAAGATATTATTGAAGAAAATATTAGCCTCTACTTATCACATGACAATTTATGATGCTTATTTATGTTCCTACGTCTGTATTCACTCGACAACATTTATTGATCTGTGTCGGGGAGGTAAAATCATAAATCATCTGTTTCTCGAACGTTTCATGTCCCTATCGACGGAATAATAATAACTCGGGGCCGTTATGAAATGTCATTGTCACAGCGTTATCAAAATCGAGGACATTTTTATATAATTCTGGGTCAATGTACCGAAGCGATGTTTTGTTCAGCTTATCGCGGCTATGCTATCGAGCGAGCTATGTGTGTCACTGATAATTCTGCCTGTTCCTTTGTTTGTTTCAATAGATATATACATCTACGAACACATATTCAAAATATAATCCCTTTCCTCGTGTAAAGTGCGTGATGATATTTTCGGCGTTCACATGTAATTCTTGCTTCATTTTCCAGAAACATCACATATGACTTGACGTTTCGGTACTGAAATAATACAGGGATTTTATTTCGGGCCTCGTTGAATGGGCATGTTTCAAAAGAGTGGTGTCAATGTACTTCTTACATGTGAGTCAGAGGTAAGTTGACGTACACGCGCTGTATAGCGGATTCTTTAGTGACAATCACAATAAAAGAACTGGCCAACCATACACAAACGAAACAAACATCGAGGTGTTTGCTATGGGTACCGATACAAAAGCAAATATTATCACTTTTGAAATTTAATTTCAAGTAATCCGTAACGAAGACCATATTTTTTAACAAATTGTCAAAAACATTCAAGTTGTACGATAGATGGCAGTCATGGTTCAAAAATAGTAAAATAGCTCAAACAGTTAAGTATTCTTAATTGTAGATGTTACAAAAGACAGACAATACTTCATCACGTAGGTATCTGACAAAATTTGAGAGTGGTGACTGACAGGTTTAATAATATAAACTAAACCTTAATGTCTTAGAAACAAAACGAACTATTACTCTTTATCAAACAAAGTCTGAAAAAAATACTGTTCACATTTCAAAGGTCCACGACCGAAGGCAATAATTTAATCTCTACTATAACAAGAAAAAGTAGAAACTACTTTATCGCTTTTATCATTAACGAGTAGGAGGCCCCGGCCCCCGATGATCACCATTGTGTTTATTATAAAACAAATGTCACGCAACGTTAGATCGATATCATAATATCTATAACTTCTATAAGGTATATCTATATCTACCTCGATAGAGTTAGCCAGGTCGGGTTCAGTGACCTACGTTGGATATTTGTACAATTGTGTTTGTGGAATCATTTCAAGGACGCAGTTTACGTCACCCAGAGTAACGTACTTACACGCTCGCTCGCTGGTATTAACTAATTTTGGCATAATTGCGCACGATTAAATTGGTAATGGTATCAGTGCGATTACATGGTGCGATCTTATATAATTTGATAATAACTGGTAACATATCAATTTGTCGTAATTATGTCACGTTTCTAAACATGAGTAGTGAAGTAAAGGTAAATGCAAAATTAACTATTCATGTAAAGTTCAAATCATAAATAAGTTATAGTTGTGTCGCAAACGCATTAATAAAGAATTCTAATCATTAAATCTTATATCTCTAAATGAAATTACTGATCCATCATTTTATTTCTTAATATCCAGATAAAAAAAGAAGAGATTTGAGAAGAAAATATAGAGCACTTCAACAAGTAAGTAAGAGTCTCGATGGAAAGTATACATATAGCATTACGTTAAATGTACCTATGTAAAATACTTCAAAATATATTTAATTCTGCAAAGCTCCCTGTAAAAGTTTAACCTCTAGTAATTTTCAGCAGCTGTTGTAAACTCATAATAATATTTTATAGGTCGTTACAAAATGCCCCGGTTTAGAAGACACGAATCGCTGGTTAGATGTAAAGGGCGGAGAACGTGACACGCGCCATAACACGCGGTCGTTCACCCTGACCACCCTACCTACACCCCCGATAACCCTCTTCAAATTTAACTTCAGAAACACACAAGTATTATCTAAGTATTCTCTTCATAAAACATTTTGAATTAAATCAACTCGCTTATTAAAAGAAAATCATATACTTTTATTATTAACCTTCTGTTGATTGCACCTACCTTCGGGTCATATAGAACGTGATTTTTACTATTTCTGTATTTGTGCTGATGTCAATAATCCTGGTAGGTAGGTGCAATAAAAACGAACGGCAATTGTGAATCACGACTACATCCAAGATATTAGGCGATAAGCGCTCATCAATTCAATGCGTGTCGCCTGATTCTAACGACACAGGATTGTTCTAGACTAGACCCCATACAGTTACTAACTAACGGGATCCAAACATTTCCGCGTCGACACAAATATGCTTAACACAACACATCATTTAAGTATTCCCAATTTTTAGTTAAAAAGAGAAAAGCACCGATTTTCCTATCGACGATCGACCTCTTTACATGTTTGTCGATTCTCTAGAACTCTATAAAATATTCAGCATCGAACATTATGTAACTCACTGTCATATGATTTAAATTTTTAGTTTTCAAAGAAACGTCATTTTTTATAATAAGTTTTGTTTTCTGTGTTAAAATATTTGATTATTAAATTACATGATGGTTTTAAACAATTTTAAAGATAATGCTTTTTTTGATTTTTCATGACTATTTCGGTCATATAAAAAATATTAGATCATATTTTATAAATCGGACGAGCGGCGGGCAACGACCTAGGGAACTTGTAACTACATATTGTTTCTGAAACACGAAAAGACGTAACTCGCATTGAAGCGTCTATATTACGACACTTTACAACGATCGCGCTGACACTATTACCAAGCGCTTTGAACTCGATGTTAGGGCGTAGGCATTCCTCGAACTATTGATAGCCTAGGTCTGCTCAGTACATACTATTTTAAACACGACCCTTCGACTGATCAATATGTTTAAAACTCTTGTATAAGTTTTACGTTTATTAGGTTAAGAGAAGGTCTTTGCCTATGCCAATAACATTTATACAAACTATGTGTCACTTAATAAATTAAGTTTCAAGAAACTATTACTGTATAATTCATCAATGTAAATTCGATAAATAGAAAGGCCCTTTGCCGGGAAAAGTTCTGCTTACGAGCGCGTGCAGAGAAAGGTCTGTGAAATTTCCCCGCGTTATGACATCAACTAGATTTTGTTAGAATTGGCGAGTTCATGTTACGATGGAAATGGAAAATTGCTAAGTGCATCGGGGGCCGGGGGGTGGTGGCTGTAGTACGCGAGGGGGGTACGGGCATTCGCGTGCACTGGCCTATATGCAGTACGACGACACCGGCGCCCGGGAGCGATGCACTCTATAAGTACCTCGTAGAGACGCGTACTCGACGCATACTCAAACACACACCTATTTTTCCCTAGGTACAGTTGTTGGAACGTCGAGTCTCTTCACATAAAAAAGTTCTAAAGAAGCTCTCGCAGGCCTATTTGACTTGATATTGAAAGTGGCTCAATAAGCAGGGCAAACAGTTTTTTTGTAAGACTTAAGTTTTGGTTAGTTAGGCTACGTAGAAAGCTTTTACAAGTTTTATTATCCACCATTACAAAGTTCCATTATAAAGTTATAAGCCAATATTCTTATATACAGAGCTTTGGTAGGTAATTTTGTTAATTCAAAAATAGTTTCTAATATTATTTAATAATCAATACTGTTTTGAATTCTTTAAAATACTGGCCGTAAACGTACCAACCACAATATAAATAATCAATAGATATGCTAAAACTATGTATCTACAGAAAAAATGAAAAGCGGTAGTGCAAAACCGAAAAAAAAATGCGTAAAGCGACAGATAAAAATTGAATCGTACAATTTATTATGTGATGCGGAATATATTGTATAACTGCATCGAAGCGGGGTGACCGCGTGGAGTGATGCAGGGTGCATGGGCGCGGTAACAGCCGGTGTTCCGGTCTGAATGTGGCTGACTCACCGCCACACTGCCCCTGTGTGCAGCCCGAGCCTACAACCCTAACTCAAACACTACTTATATTCGGGAACTGAGTCACTGAAATTAACGAAGAGTCATATAGGTATTCGATGACTACTTCTAAATTCTATTTACCTACAAAAAAAAAAAAATAATAGTTTTAAGTTTACTTCGACTATCACGAGCTCTACGTAGTAAGTTATAAGAATTTCAATCGATCCTAAAGTTAATAAAATAAACGTTGAATAACAGTACCAAATGCTCTACTTTTAAGATTTATTATAAAGTTCCTAACTACAATCATTCAAGTTCAAAAAACTTCACAGCAACAAATAACTTTGTTCTAAATTGTTATCAATAAAGTATAACCGATTTGTCCGAATAATACAATATAATCGTTCGTTACTAAATATTATCCAAACAGAAACTTGCGAATCATGTAAACAAATGATGTATGTCTGACTTCATTAACATAATATCTACACGAGTTCATTGACCTCGTCCGGAAAATTCAAGTTCAGTACTACTAAAAAACTCGTCAGTCACTCACCAGTGATTTCAGGCGTGAAAGACTTTTGTTCTGCACCGACTTCCATTTTCGAACTCAGTGTACTAAGATTTTCCAAAGTTAGGTTTTAACCGCGGAACGTCCAAAGCAGGTTTGGCGCGAAATACGGTTGTGGGTCGCAGCATAGTACGTAAGAGGATCGCGCATGCGCCCCAGTGACGTCAATGGGCAACCCCACGCCCTGTGGTGATTAGTAATTAACGTATACAGATCCCAGGAATGCCATAATACATATAAAGATACCAATCACATATTATTACACTTTTAAAATATTTTAGCATTTTGTAAGACTGATGTTAATATACTTAAGACAATGGCGTAAATTGACAACAATTAATTCCTCAGGTTAATGACCACACAATACCAATTGTTGTAATGAGCTGTAATGGGAAGGCAAATATTATCGTTACAAGTAAGCATGTTGGGGAGTAGGTGAGTTCACGGCCACAGCGCTTGCCACCACCAACCACCCTATGCCTACCGGCCGCCTACACAAATCTTGAACGAGGCTCAGTTCTATTTTTAGAACCAGCTACCTAAAGAGATTGGGGAAAACGGATGACCTAATCAAACTAGATTTAGAATAATAATAGACAGGCCGATGAAGCAATTAAGGATTAAATCAAGATTTGGGTCAATATTCGATTTTGCCATTAAAATGTTTACGTCGCAAATTCTTGCGCTATTGTTTTTATTTTCTTGTTTTATATACAACGTAGTCTTGAATTGTGTTATGTACCTATACAGTTAATTAGAACAATTTGTATTCAGTATGATGATTATAAAATTACCAATGAATATTTAAAAACATTTTTTATACAAAAAGACAATAAATTTATCAAGTAATTGTTTTATTGGATTTAGTAAAATCGGCTAAATAAACTCAACCAACCTAACGCTTTTATTATTCTCGGGAAACCAGCGACATCTATCGGCAGAGTTGACAGTTATTTCTACTCGACAATAGATGGCGTTATTCTTGTCGCTCCTTCCTAGTTGGGTTGAACATAAGATACAAGTATAGAAAATGTTTTATTTTCTTTGAAATTTTTGACTTGTGTAATCTAAAATAGTATATTATTATGTAAATTGTTTTTATTTCCGGAATTTTATTTTTAAATTAGAGATCAACATTTCGATCATTTTGATTGAGCTTATAAATTTCATTTGAAAGTCGTAACTTTCTTATAAAATTTTTAAAACAAAATTGATTTTAAAATTACATAAAAAAAAAATAGTTAAAAATATTTTTGTTCGTCATTTGCGCTCCAAATATTTGCACCTGCTTTAAGGAGTAATTTGGCGACTGTAGGTGAGTTGTGTACGATTCGAGTGGCCTGAAAAGTTTGGCGGGGTAGGGCGAGCTGAGTTCGTTGACCTCGCTCCCTAACCTACTCCGAGAGTATTTAGAGCACGTAGGCCGACTCCCGCTTACCGTCGATACAGCCTGCCACATCTGGGTCACCACTGACTCATGATGACCCACAACAGTTAATCATCAACACGGGTATACTAAGCGTTGCATTATGTAGCCGACTTTGTCCATGCTGTGAAGGATACGACCCATTTTTTTATGTTACGTTAAGATAAGCTAAAATGAACATTGACTCACTGAATATCGTTACGCAATGGTTAAAATATTTGCTTCGATTTTTAAAGTTTTATCCAGAGGACAATATTTATCGGTGAATAAATATTTTTTTTATTTTTTTTTTATTTAAAGATAGATATATATTATACATATTATTTTTTCAAATATTTGTCATCAAATATAATCGTGATAATCGCTAAATTTACCTTGTCAACATAAAATACTAATGCATACAATGTGTTTCGCGCATCGCGTCCACATTATTTGCATTAAACGGTAGTCTTTGCCGTTCGTTTAGTAAATAAGAAAAATCAAATATTTAATTTTAAATGGCATGAACGGTTCATCTAAAACAGATGCAATTATGGTCAGTGTTTACATTGAAAGATTGCGATACAAAAAACTAGGTAATGAACACAACGTTCCATGTTAATAAGTGTGGGTTTGTGTAATGAAACTCGAACGGGTCAGCTCAGAGAAAAAACATCACGCTATTGTCGTAGTGAATGTTCCTCCGTTACAAAAGGTCTGTGACATACTTAGCCTTTTTATACTCCAGTTCAAACATTTGTTATTCTGTCCTTTTAGTTGTTACAGGCGAAGTGCTATGTGTGTCATTAATTTTAATTAACGAAACATAACGAACGTTGCCACAATAACGGTTGTAACATTACATTTTATGAATCTAAAAAGTACATGATGGTTCTTTTGAAAACATGAAAAAAAATGTAATACAGTTATGTTGTAACGATGGGTATTTTCCGCTGAGTATGCCTGGACGAGAGGTCTGCACGATATGACGCGAGCGCAGAACAAATTGGGGTCAGGGCGGCGCGGGCGTCGACCCGCAGCCTCTCGCGGTCGAACTCTCGCCCCTCCGATCCCCCCTCCCTTCACCTCACCCCCCCCTCGCAACCCTGTGCCCACATCCCGCTTTCCTCACTTTTACTTGTTACTTTCACTAGAATAATACATAATAATTAATAGCTACGACTTTATAATAAGCATAATATATTTAATTTATTCAAATATATTACGACTTCTATGGTGCACTTCTATTTTCGACAGAAAATTATAATATTCATAATTAATTTATTGTAATACATGATGTGGTATTTTTGGTGAATTAATTACATTATATTTGATTTATAATATAACTGAATTATTCATGAATTCATTAACTTGTAATAATGTTTAACTATTAGTTATTTTGCATTGTAATGTGATTTACTATTTGCATTTTAATTTAATGTTCTCGTGATCAAATACCAAGTTATTTCTAAGAATTAAAAAATATGCGTAAATAACTAGAAAATCGATAAAATTGTTAAACCAACTTGGATTGCCATGTCTCTTTATGGTTAAGTAACAAGTAGGTGAAGGATAGCAAAATGTAGTGATGAAATTTTTACAAATCACATATTTTACTTTTCGATATTAACACTAATTGACTAAGTTTAGCAGAGCTTTTGTTACAATCATTTACAACGTAAATACGTACGTAGTATTTGATGCGTTGTGACACATAATAATTGGTCCTAATATGTTTGCTTATATTATTTTTTTTAGAAAAAACTAATTTTATTTTTATAAGAAAAGGTAAATTAAAATTATATTTTAAAAAAGTTACATGCACCACTAGTGGTATTGTCTAACTTCTTAAATAAAATCAGTTTGACGTCGAATAACGAATACGCGTTGTTTTGTCAATCTTCAAAGAGAACTGAAACGGTACGTGTTGTTTTAAAGTAAATAATTAAGGTTACCCACATACTGAGCGTGACGTTACAGGCACGGATTTAGTTTGATTTAAACAGTTATTTGTGTGTGGGGTGCTCTGAGAGCGACCAACGTGACCTAATTGCGGGCCGGTGAACGAACTCGAGGCCTTGATCGCAATACGAGTCGCCGCGCCGCCCGCACCCCGCCCGCACCGTACCCCGCGCGCTCTCTACGTCACTCTACACACGCAACACATTGTTTCAATATTATTTTTTACTATTCACGCTTCGTAAAATAAAATATTTACGATCACACGAGCTTAGTTTATATAATGCGTTTCAATTGATTGATGTTTGTTTACGTAAGAATGTAGAGCTTAACTCATTACTTAGCTTAAGTCAGCTTTACGGAAAAATTATTTGTTTTACATCGACAAAAAATCACTGAATATTATTAGTAGTATTTTCATGTTTACAAACTATATTAGGAACCAAACTAAAAAAAAACATATTAGACTAAATTCAAAATTATTTTTTTATTTATTAATATAAGTTATCAATTTTTATTGATAACGAACGTTGAGTTAGGTCACGGTCTTGACATAAATTCTAACATAAAGACAACTATTTTCATTGAGATTGTATTTTTAGTTGTGAAGACATTGATATATTTTATGATCTAGTCAGCTAGTCAACTGAACGGCTATTGAAAATCTGTTCATGAACCGAATATTTTCTCGCTTTTTAACAATTGTTTATCTATATACCACAAAACTAAAAAACAATAGAAATTATGTAAGTTTTGATTTACAGAATACTATTTAGTGTGGTAATATTTGAATAGTACTAATTCACTTGCTGACTCTACTCAGCTATAGTGCATTGAAAAAGAGACAGTAAAATTTAGCTAGTAACTGCGAACACCGAATTGATGTTGCGAAACAGAATGTTGTCACTATTTGCGGGTATAGAGGTGTCGCGAGTGGGAGCGGGACAGCTGTATGTCCCAAGGTTTCTTGTGGATTATTATTAGAGTATCGCCGCTAGATTATTCTGAGTCGACCTAGATAACGCGCGGGGCCGTTGACCGCGGGCCCTCCGACTGCGCGCGCGGCCTCCAAAATTAAATGGCATTCAGCGATGGGTTCCACTTGCGAAACTCGACTCAACCATGATTCTGCACACAGATCGCATGCTCTTCTTTACTAATCGTGCACTTTCGATAGAGTACGTAATATCATATATCATGTTAAAAAAATAGTATTGACAATATATTCTATTTTACGTTTAATAGTTTTAAAGTGTAAATGTACAATTTTATATTAAATAAACGTTTTACACTACTTAGTTTCATATGTCATTGTATACCCTGCGTATTGATGAGCGACAGTAACAGCTTAATCCCCAAAAAGCAGTAAATAGTAATATACCTAGTGAAAGTGACAAGTAACAAAAATTACTAGTACTAATAACAAAACTAAAAATTCAAAAAAGTGTTTCCTTAATCCGACTCTGTGATTTGAGAAAAATGGGAAGCGGGGTATGAAGGGTGCGCGGGGTGTGACGGTGATTAGCGACGTCGAATATAGCCGGGAAGGCCGAGGGCAACGAACTCCGTTTGACCTAGATCCACCGACGCTCCCCACCTCACTCCTCAACCCGCACTCGCCCGCCACAACTAGTCTCGCATGAAAGTGAAAAGGACTTCTTTCATCCCTAATTCTATAATTATATTCTAAAGCATTATTTTTTTTTTAAAACTAACTTAACCATTGAACTTATGTCATAGTGATAATGTCGATACTAAAGTTTACGTTCCGCACGTTAATTTAGTTACACAAACTGCAATGAGTATTTGGTTATAATGAACCTTGAAAAAAAACATAACCTAAAAAATACATGCAATGAGTGCAATTGTGATTAGTTTAGTGATGTGACTGACCTGCAAGGACCCTGCCCAGAAGCAGTTCGGAGTCGTTGGGCGGCGGCTGGGCAGCAGGTTCGAGTTGGTGGGAGCACTCAGTCACAGTCATGGTAGTGTCGGGTGAAGGAGACGCGTGAGGCGGCGCGTCAGGAGCGCGTCAGGAGCGCGTGCGACCGACGGTGGCGACGACACGAATGGCGCGCGCCCGCTCTACGCCGCCCGCGAACGTAGACCCGCTACGGCCCGCCCGCCCCTAACGTCACACACCCTTACTACTATTATCACTTTACAGTGGCCCGTCTTATCAATATCACCGTTTAAATTCCTTATCTGTTGCAGTATTAGAAAATAGAAGATTTTTTCTGGCAGTGTTTCTTTTCTAAACGCTTTACCTGCTCTTTGAAATCAATACCAGATAACTTGTTTATTTATTTTTAAAACTTTATTCCCATTTTATTATGCTATGTAGTGAAAGAATAATACCTACACAACTTTATTCACATAAAACACAGATGAAAATAATAAATATTACCTTGCTATCAGATCGCCTAACGGCTCATATGCCAACGATTGCAAAAATAAAACTTTAACTACAAAAGATTTACTTTAATTAAAATATATCTTTACAATATAAATAAGGCAACAACTATAAATAGCTCACTATATTAATTCGTTTTATTTTACTTTTCAAACTCCAATTCTAATACTAAATTACATTAAAGCATCTAATTGACCCACCCTCCTTATACTAACAAACCACTCGGATTATTAATTGCCTTCATTTTAACTTCTGTCTATCTTTACTTCAACAATACTGATCGATATGGAGCAATCGATTACCAGCTATCGCAAAGAACTAAGATTTAAAAGATACGTTCCTAAGGCTAACCTTGGCCTAAAAGTTCAATAATTGATAAGAAACAACGATATGGTTTCTGTCGCGAATCGAATTCGTTCCGTACCGAAACCATGGAGCACATATCAACTGGTCTTCATAGTTTTTATAGAGTAGCAACAGGTGCTCTATTAATTTCTCACAAAAGTAGGTTTATTGAGTTTTGTTTACGATTTAATTGATCATTTGTTGCTTTCGAAATTCTTGCAAACGAATATTTCAAACCTTGTTGAGTGTGATAATATTATCCTGAAGTTGATTTCATAATTTTTGGAAAATTTCTTAATTAATTAGCCTAACTTATAAATAGTATTAACCTAATTTTTTTAGTCGTCCCCTTTAATACTAATTTGGTAGACACTATCTACATGATAAAGACGCCTTTTTATTTTTAGTAGGAAACAAACAGTCACGTCACTCTGTAGTATCGACTTTAGACCTAAGAATGTACAATGGCGGTCTTAAGACCTAGAACATGCTTTAATACTTAACCATCAGTAATAATAGACACCTATAGTTAAACTATGCAAGTAACCACTGAGCAGCCCCTTGTTTAAACAAAACATGGTATACATGCAAAAGTTAAATTGCTTCTAAAAGTTTAATAATATTAAAACTATGTTTCATTGTCATAATGCGTTTGCGTCTTTGTTCTATACTAAACAAAACTTTGAAAAGTAGCTCAGATTACGTCATAAGATTTCGATTATAAATAGATTATTAAAAGTGGTAAAATAAAGTGATACAAAAACTTAAAATAAAATTATAGTATTATTTGTTTTACCAATATTCAAATATTTCATTTCAATTCATTTCGTTACCAAATGTCATTAAGAGAAAGAAGATATCAACGAGAATGTCATTTTAAATTTGAATCTAACTTTCTAATTATTTACCTACATTGTACTTTATAGTTTTATAAAATGAATACATATACGAAATGTACAAATCAGGAAAAAAATTTTTTTATCAATTACATTATGGGTCAGTCGCTGATAAGCTGATTTATAAAATTTCCATTTTCTGTAGTGTTTTGTTCATGTCCAAAAAACACGCTCTACATTTATCAATTAAAAATAATATCGTAAGAATTATTAGGCATGAACTATAATAAAGATTGTAAAACTTGTTTCATTGACTGAACAAAATAAACACATTTAATATTTTATTGATATCTACAAATCAAGACTTAGATTTTAGTGGTTATTCATATTTTATTTATTTTCATTTTAAAGAATTTTAAATTTTATAAAACACTTATTAATTAATAGAGGAATAGAGGAATATATTATACTGTTATTATTCTTACTCACTTACTTTATTAATCAATACTGCTTTTGAGTGAAATTATTTTCAAAAAGTGATTTCACTTGAATAAATTATTATGTACTGTGCCTACATATCTTTATGTCCGTCTTAGAACATCCTTATAATGTAAGCCGAGGCATACTAGGTTACACACGAGGGTATCATTTAGAGTAATGAATTAAGAAACGAGCACGAAAAAGGGAAATAGAGCATGTAAAATGATTTCACCCAGCATTTCATTGGATTCTTCGAAGCAACTTGGGTCACTTGGAATACTTTCTAACTATTCGGAAGCATCCATCGCAACCCGGTGAACTGAAAACCTAAATCTAGAATTGGCGAATCAGTCGGTGAGCCGAGAGCCGTGTTTATAGGCCAAGGCAACCAATTACACAGCTAGAAGCCCGCCTGGCCGAGCGTTATGGCCGCCGTCGTGAACACATCACGATTTAACGAGTTCCAATAATGACAGTGTACGCTGCCACTGACATATTATTGTTTCCAACTCGTAAACCTTCAATGGAATCTTTGTGTTGTTCGAGCTAAATTACATCTCCTTGTAAATATAATTACGGACGGATGATTGTAATCAAACACTAGGTGGTCTACAACCTGTTGGGTTCAGAAATACTCCTTGCGTAAGACATGATAGGTACTCATTATAAACATACAGTTTTCATTATAACTCATCGAGTCGTTGACGTTGCAGAGATGCATGAACGACGGTAACATTGGTTGGAACGTGGTACCTCCATATGCAATTTAAAAAACACAAGAATGTCGTTATTCCCAGGATCCATCTGACTTTATTCATAAGTAGCAATGAATAAGTACACATAATAAGTAATATCATAAGTTGAGAAAACTTTTTTTCGTCACCAATTTGAAAATAAGTTGGAGACAATTTGGAAGAGCTCTGGAGTTTTTGCATGGAGACCACTTGCTATACATAATATCGTTACACAGAATGTGTTTAATGCATTTTTAGTCATTTAACGGTGATTGATTACAATATTTCACAATGCGAAAAATTTTAGAATGAATTCTAAGCCTTTAAAGATTTCCATGGTAACGAAACCGAAAAAATAACAAGTTAAAATTGTTATTACAGACAATTTTAGGATATTAAATATGAATAATTCGTCACTTGTTAATCGTTTATAAACGTCAAATGAAAAAGGTACATTTCGGAGTATCTTAAATGATTTTTAAGTTTACAAAGTTGAAATAAGGAATGGGTATCGTGCTTAAATATCTAATGTTATGAAAACTATGTAAACACAAATTCACTATTGTAGTTAGAAAGTCAAAATTGTTACGATTTGGTACTATCTTGCATATTTATCACTTTGAAAATGTAATACAAACAAAATAAAAGTTCATTTCATTAGGTATTGGATAGTTAGGTATTATAATAAGGAAAATCAAAAACAAAACTACCATTTCGAAAAATATCATATTAATATTGCACTTGGTGGCTAGTGGCTACTTTTAGCATCCATATACCTCGCATGCTAAGATATTTCCTTCTTCAAAGAAATTTAATAAGCTCTTTTATCTCTCTTTTGGTAAAACAATATTGATGTCTCTAATTTTTAATTCGCATGTAAAATTTTATCTTTATCAATCTAAAATCAATTTTCACATGAATGTTAAAAGTAGACTATTATTGTACATATAAAATAAAATAGTTTCAACGGAAACTGATCTTTATTCAACGCTTTTTAGAATCACAATCGCGCGACTACTATCCATATATCCAATGCAGCTAGAATACCTATATTTTATTATATAGTTAAGTATGCATGAGTGCACGAGGTCATAGTTCGGGTTAAGCTGTGGCCGGGCAGCATCAGGTCGTGCTGACGTCATTGCAGGTCGTCACCCCCGTCTCCCTGTTCACCCCTCTGCTGCAACTACGCTATGTTATATTCAACTGTATTTTCCAATATCATAGTTTTATTTAGTTTTAACTAACTTGATAAAAGGGCGAGCTAATGATTTTTTTTGTGATTTTCCTTATACATTTTTAAGGTTGCTGAGTTTGAAACAGAAAAAAATATCACAGTAATTAACTTGGTGAAGCGGAAAATATGGTGCCTACATAATATCATTATATCTTTTCAATAATACGGGCTTTATGTTCATAATTATAAGGCAACTAACATGCTACATACAACTGCTACATTTTGTAAATTAATATTCGAAACAATGATTTCACATATCAATACATGTTACTTGTTGAAATTCATTAAAAAGTAAAATAAAAGAGTGTTGTTGACGTTGCATCTTGATGTATGTTCATTATCGTAATATTAACGGTTTCCGTTGAATCCATGAGTTGGATCTATGGCCTCTATGGGCTATATCACAAGGGTATTCTTATCAGTTTTATATTACTTATAATTTTTATTTTAAACAAAAAACGTAACAAAATTACAAAAAGTACAATAAGTTCTTTATTGTACTTTTTTTCTTTTACATATTCAATTACTTCATGAAAATTTCATAATCAGCATTGTAAATAACAAAGAAATAATGTGCATTCTGAGTATTTGCTTCAAAATAAAATCTTATTCAAAGATGGAAATGTCGTAGCACTCAAGAAACTTCGTAGAGTATTCAAATGTGGTACGTTCGTTGAAATCCTTTTGCATATTGCTTTCTACTGTGCAGAATCTAAGTTATATCATTTATCGATCTGGAATTTATTTTACAAATAAACAGTAATAAATAGTATAATAGTGTTCAGTGAAAGAATATAAGGAAAATGTGTAAAAAGATACTAATTAAATAAGAAAAGAAATATGTCCGTTTGGCGCCTAGAAAGTTTTGATTAGGCTTAACTAAGCATTTTATATTATTTAAGTAGGTGCTTTAGAAGAACACTTATTTGTATTATTTTAAATAGACATTGGTATATGCGTATCCGGGATATTAGATCTCAGCTTTCGAATAAAATATTCGTCTTTTCATCATTGACAGGTCCAGGGAAGATTTAATTTAAAATAGACGCCGCATCGAAGTTAGAACGATGAAATTTTTAATGTTTCTTAAACATATCAGGAACTTAAATACACATAATTTGTTACTCTTTTAATTTTTTCTCTCTGGCAACTGTCGTGACAATACAATGTCAAAATTAAAAATATTAAATTATTAGATAGATATTGGAAAAATGGCAAAAATTGCACAAAAAGACAAATTTGTTACTCGTTATTGTTTCATCTATAACAATTTAATAGTAGAGGAGGCGACGATGCTAAATGGGGATTTACTCGAGCGTTGAAGAGACCTATTGGGATGCAAAGCTTAGATGATAAGAAGAAAAAAATGTTATATGACATATACCTTTACATCGGTGGGGAAAGGGGCTATAGATTTTTAAATATGTAAAAAAAAACTGTTGCATGGACATCCTCGAGCGCGTCAGATATTGATAGCATCAATGCTCTACGTATTTTTAATAACGTACGTATGTTAATCTGATCATTTGCGTGATGCGTGTGTATGTATTTAAAGGTTGAAAATGAAAAAAAAAAAAATTATCGAGCGCGTCAGATTTTCTAAGGGAGTGTTAAGTACACCAAAAAAAAAGCTCTCATTCACTAATCTGACGATTTCGATGGGACGCAAACTCGCGGCCATTTTCATAATGTGCAAAAAAAAATCGCCATTTTGAAATACTCAAGCGCGTCAGATTAAGATATATATGGTTCATCTTTATGTTCTAAACGTACTGTCTCATAATCTGACGATTATCTAGAGGGATTCGCCTGATCTGACAAAAAAAATAGAAAAATGGTTCACTTTAAAGCCATCCCTGCAACTTCCCGCTAATTCCATTCCTGAGTTCAAAGAAATAATATTTCTATGCATTTGAGCTCTCCCAGCTCGAAAGTCTGATAGAAGTTTCATAGAACACTATTTTTGGAATTTTCAAACCGCAATAACTTTCGAATGGATCAACCAATTTTAACGCGGTTGGCACCATTCGACGTAGTTTTATCATCCTCATAAGTAATTTTGATCGACTCACAAATTTCGGAGATAAATTTCGGAATCCCGAAAAACACTTTTCGGGTTTCTATCGTTCACGATATCTCTCGAACGAACCTTCCCTGGACTTCTACGAATATTTCAAGATTAAAATAAGCCAAATCGGTTCAGTCTTTCTCGAGTTTTAGCGAGACTAACGAACAGCAATTCATTTTTATATATAAGATTTTTGTTATTTTGGCTTGCGGAAATCGTCAGATTATATATTTTTTATTATTCTTGAATTATTTCCTTCAAAATAAAAAAAAATTGAGCTACGCTCGAGAATGTCGAGATGACGTTTTTTTTTTACAACTTTGTTACCGTCTCCTTTTTTTACGTCACTCTCAAATTGTCAGATTATTGGAATATACACTTTTTAGGATGTAATTAACTCACCCTACCTTAATCTGACGCGCTCGAGAATTTCTGATCGTCAATTTTTTTTTACTAATCTGATCCTGTATCCTTCACGGGCGGCCTTAGATATGGGCCTCATATTTTGTGGAGGTACTTAACCGGGTACAAGGTACCCCCTGTATATTAATCTGCCGCGCTGTAGTAAATCCCGGAATCCCCGCTTGGGCTCCTCTACTATAATGTGATGCTGGCAAAATAAAATCAAATTAAGGACACACAATTTAATGTAGCTGTACATGAGTTACAGAACAATCTACGATGAAACTACCAATACTACCAAAACTGTCATCTTAATACTTTTTTTTTTTTTTTTTTTTTTTTTCAGTTGGAGGAAATCACCGGATCCCCGCCCGCCCCGCGGGCGGGGTATGTGGGAGTTGAACCTCACTAAAACCTCCAACCGCTCACACTCAGCGTCCGAACCCCGGCTGAGGCCAGAACCCAGCACGGGGTTATGAGGGACGGGGCGACGCGTCACGCCATCGGCATTCTTTCCCGTCGCTCCGTCCCCGTCATCTTAATACTTAGTGTAGTGTAATATAGTACGTAACATGAAATAATAAAACAATAGTGCTGATAAAAACCTTTTCTCTATAAAGGTGAAAGTTTCAATAGAATAAATCAAATGAAAGTCTACGAAATTGTAAATAGTTGTATTGAAAATCGAAGTCAACATTTCAACAGCGAGGTACTTATTATGAATACCAGATACTAATGCATAACAAATTGCCGAGAGTCAATCGATGAAATCGTATAATATAAACAAGACATGCGCATACAATGAAGTCGTAACATGTTTAGAACTGGGCCCGAGAGGTTTTTGACCTCAGCATGGAAAGTGGACCATAATGACACTACTACCACTTTCATTTTCGCACAACTCTCACTGAAGCGAGATCGAAAGTGTACCACTTTAGTGACTGCGTGCGCGCACCAACCCCACCTACAAGCAGGTACCCCTCCCTAGGTTCAACTTTCCTAAGTCGGAGTCACTTTCTTCTGATCCAGCGCAACGAACTCCACTTGTGCAATTCGCTTTCTAATTGCATTGTGATCGCACTGAGACTGATGATGACTACTACACGTCATCTAGTTGACACACTTTCTTGAAATAGAAACGACAAGACACTTTTATTTCTTATGGTTTATTTTCTCAAGAAAGTTATTTTGTGTATTGGTAAAAAAAGATACTAGGTACTAAAATGATTTGAGTTTTTTTATACGCATTGAACATTTTTGAATTAATTAAGAATTATACCGTCTTTATTGCGAAATTGAACATCATCAGAAGTTCACGAACGTTCAAAACGCATATCATATTTTTATTGGCCTCATAATGATGTAGAAATTTAAATGATTCGATTATTTGTAATTCGAGGTCAACGTACTGAAACAACCGTTATAATATAACTAATTAAGTTAAACAGAATTGGAACGTTGATTTCTGTAAACACATAATTGACGCGTGTTACTAATATTTACGGGAAGTTTTACATAAATACATCACGGATACAATGTAACGAGGTTATAGGAAAATGTTAATTTTGACATTAGATTATTTTAGTATCATAACTAAAATAAACTATAATAAATAAACTTGTGTATACCATGTTTGGAACAGTTGCAGAAAGCGTTTCGGTATCCATAGCTATAAAACAGTTATTGAAAAGGAAGTTTTAAGAAAGTGATTCACAACAACACAATTCAACAGGACAGGGAGATACACAGATCTCGACGCTGAGGACTTTTAGTTGACTATATAATAACTGTCTAATACCTATTTGTTGAAGTGAACTACAAATGCCCGCGTGATTTAGCTATTTATTGTCACAATGAAAGATACTGTTTCAATGTTTGACAAAATCGCGTGTGTACTTTTCTTGCTAAATAAATTTTCGTTGAATACTTTTACATAATAACACGTGAGGTGCTCTTCTGTTCACATTTTGTGGGCCTTTCTACCGGAACCGGATCCTTTTAGTTAGGGACTAAATTAATTTAACATTGAGTTGTTGTTGTATTCTCGATGGTAATAAAAACTATGATTGGAAACGGATTCGCACCACTTACGTTACACGAATTTACATGTAGCTACACGGGCCTTAATTGTTGTATTTTCAATCCAGTGCATGTGCACAATGCTTTATAAACACAGGAAATTCGTTGTGAACTACATTCAGATTCCGAATAACGGGACCCGTTGTTTTGCATTCAGGGTCACTCGAACAATCTACTACAAAGTGAAGGTTTATTTCCATGTTATTTGTGGCATTATACTCTGTATACTGTTACATTCTACTGTTGTTCTCGAAATTTATTTTTATAAAAATACAGTTCATAATATTATTACAGATAGAGCAGTGACTAGTAGTCATAGTATAATGACTAAAAATAATGAACGTTTTATTGATTGATTTGTAATTACAGTTAATATGAACATTGTACACAAAATTCTATTAATCTATTTTTAGGTCCGAAAAATACCGGCAAAGATAAGAACGTACCTTTGTAAGTAGGTGAAAACACACCCTAGGTAGTTAATTCGATCGCTTTAGATAAACCTAACTGTGTCGCGTTGAGGATCTAGGTTTTGAGTACGTCAGCTTGCACGAATGTCGACAGAAATGTATTAGTATGTCGAAACAAAAAGAGGACAAAGTGCGTCACTTCATATTTCTAGTCGGTGCAATAAAATATTCCTGAAATTATATTCGAGTTATTGTTGTATAGCATAACATAATGGACAAGGTCGTTCATCTAGGCACACAAGTGCTGTTAGTACTGTGACGTATGTAGCGATAAGATTTATTACAAACTGTAAACAATCATGGTCGTTCGACACTATAACCTCGGTTGTAATGGTGCACTAGCGCAAAATTATATTAAGCATATTTTCATTTACATCACATTATCTACTTGAAATACTTTTTATATTTTAGTTATTTCAATAACAATTGACATAAAAACGTTTATCATGAAAAGATTGTGAAACTTATATTGTTTTTAAACTAGGTGTCAATTCACAACTATTGCAAATTTACAAAATTGTCATCACGTCGATGGCATACATTTTCCGTGTACATGTAAATGAAAAGTAAGAGGCTGATTCGTCCCGTAGCTCGGTGCGCAGCCTTGATCGCGCTGAATTGGCAATATCCTGGAGCTGCGAGAAGCCCGATTGGCGAAACCTTGCGACCTGCAAAAGTCGGTCGATGAACTTCACAAGGCCGGTCCGCTGCCGCTTTCTTTGTTCGTTCTGTCGCAACACTGGGCTCCGCCGTCAGACTCGAATCATTTTATAAAGCCTTCACTCATCTAAATAACAAACGATAATAACCGCATGTGTATCCTGGTGACCTAATTCGTTAATATTTATCATATATTTCATTTTATCACGATATTTTATGGTTTAGTTTAGAGTACAACGTTTTTGATAACATTTACCTCATTTAATTAAATCTGCTTATACGAACGATGAAATACGATTTATTAAGTATTAATTTGCAGCAAATAAGTATAGTACAAAGTAAATAAAATAGTATTGAAACATGAACTTCGTTTTACTTTTTATCCTTCCAAAGTGGACCACTGTTCCCCATAGCACAGTTAATAACTAGTTTGGTGACCTGGGTTTGCCCTATAATTTTGTTGTGTGTTTTCTGGTATCAATAAAGATTATTATTTGATTTGATAGTCACTTTGTTTCCTTACGTGTGTAAGCAATAGTAAATAGTTGTAATAGGTACTATTGGTCTCTGCTATAAATAGAAGTAAATACTATTTTATTTTATGACGTTTTTAATTATAGTGAATTAATTAATGCACTTACTCCGGTTTAACTGGTTTAAGATGTCTATTAATTTTATAGTTATTTGTCTATGTACCACAATGAAATTATACTCTGTTGTATGGTTTGGTTATACTAAGTGGAAATTTTGCACGTTTACTTTTATATTTATTTTGAGTGGGGTAGTTCCATGTTAACAATTACTCTATTACCGAATGTAGATAATCATTACTAGAACTTGTTTCGATTTAAATTAATTCAGTTTTATTCTCAGAAGGCTCCTGAGAAACCGCGATACATAAATTTTTAGGAGAATGAACTTTATCATAAATATTTATGTCAACAAATGGTTTGCTGAAAGATTTCGTAAGTAACACATATGTACATATGCATGTACGGACAAGTTACATTTACGTAAGAAGAGGCCTATTCTATCACTAGTTATTACCGTCAGCTGGTTACATAAACAGTTTCGCGTTGCTCCTTGCCACGATTAACCATTGTTACCAATGAACCATATTGAAACAATGATGTCACTTCAAGGAAAAACTGTATTTCTAGGTTGTTCCTACGTTATGAATAACCACTTATGAACAAAACATACGATGATTCATATTAAAAGTAAAATATGTCAAGATCGAAAAGATTGAATGAAGGATTATTGAATCTAAATTTAGAAATAAAAGATTAATTAGTAGTCTTAACGTAAATACAATTATAATGAAGTGAATTGAAATATAAAGAGATAGTGACATTAATAAAATCGTTTGTTTTTACAGATTTATTTATTTAGTTTATAGTTTACGATATAAAATTTATACCTATACACCATATCGGTGCAATCGTGCGCAAATAAAGGCCACGCATTTACATTTGTTGCTGGAACGTTGTTTCGCAGTTATCGTAATAGGTTCCATGGCCAAATTGCAAAAAAGAGGCGCGTGCGCAGGCAAGCCGTGGCTGAAAGAGCGGCAGGGTGCGGGGACGAGGGCCACTTTCACCCAGCGAGGCTGAGCGGCCGTCGACCCCCGGTGACCTACTCCGCTGACCCACATGTACTTACCGAAACACTACTCACTTTCATTTCTGACGAGACCATCGTTAAGTTCGAGGATGCGACTTCGTCTCGTTGCACCATCGCTCGCTCGAGAATAATGTTACGTTCTATGTGCGCTAATAGTGCTTTGAAGATGTGGCCCGAAGCGTTTATGATGCCGCAGAGATAGTAGAGAGTTGCCGCGGTGACGGTCGCTTGCGTAAGACTTGTTATTGGCGAGAGTGAAAGTGGTAAGCCGCTGTCTCCATACTAATGAGCGCGAGGCGGGTGCGTTGGACTAGTCGGTTTCGGAATGCACATCACTGGGTTAAAGTGTCACACCGAGAACACTTTCTGCTACCTTACGTAACTACTTTGGTAACAAAATAGAAATTTTGTTACACTTCAACAACAACAACTACAATAATGACGGCTTAATTCTTATAATAATTATTTTAATTGTCTAATAGCGAAAAGCTTCGACCGTCATCTAGAGACGCTTTCGCTCCCAGGCTGGGTAAAGGGCCTGATTCAGAAGGCGTTCGTTCTTGACACGGCACGTATTGTGAGGAGGTTCCTCTCTCTTGAGCCCTGACCACTGATGGCTTGGGTCGTAAACCCCGTCTTCAGTGGCCCTCTGTTTTTTATATTGTATTTTTAAATTTATTATTTTGTAAATGTTTTTTTTAAATATAATGTAAAAAATGACCAAATAAATGAATATGGAATTTTAATTGAAAAGCGTGAATAGTTGTTATTAAGACATTACATAAATTAAGATTGCAGTTTTATTCTTTGGATGCATAAGGTTGCGTGTTTCATTAACATTAACTTTGTTTTATTGCTTCTGTATAGATTCTATAATCATTATCTGGTTAAAAGAATTAAGACGTATTTCTGTAATTTGTTGAAATAATTATTTATTTCAATTAAGGAGAATGCAATAACTTTTGGAGTATCGTTCATATAATTTAAATGTGTTCGTAGACATGTACATACATGCTAAACTTTATCAAATATAGTAAAATATTATTAATTATTATATATATATTGTCATTATAAATGTAAAATGTTGCATTTTTTGCAGCATTGTATATCACTCGCAATTGTGACGATCGGTAATTTCCGTCCATGGTCGGCGCTAGTCGGGAGACTCTCACAGCAGCTCTACTGCGACCTCGAGTAGCGCAGGGCAACGAACGCTGACTAGGCCGAATGTATTACAAAGTCCGAGTCGGCCGTCACCGCTCCCTGCCACTCTGCCTAACATCCAGCCTAGGCTCACCTCTTACCACATGCCGATACTTATGTCTCCAACATATCATGGTCAAACAATTACTGTTCAAATATAATCTACTATTAAGCCAACCTTGTAAAGCACTGAATTTTATCTCTCACACAAACTCGGTTAACTTCAGTACCACCGAATATGGGTCAATCAACTGAGTCAGATATTTCTATACTGTATTATTTTGTAAGAATAACGAGGACATTTTGTTTTTGAAATACTCTTCGTTTAAGACAAAGAACGTTTGTGACTAGTGACGTCAATCGTCAATCGATTTTTATTAAGTCTCGAGGTTATTTTGAAGAGTCCAGATAGATTGCACTTTTATACTGGTCTTATAATGTACCAATGAATGAAACCAAATTACATATTTATTAAAAAAACATTATAATGTACATACTGTATATATCAAATCAATGAGCGAATTTCGAACTTCGAGGAATATTTATCCATATACCAGTAATCGTATTACTGCTAGTTTATAATATCGTACCGAAAATGTTGCCTGTTATTTAACGAAATCAAAGAATCTAAGATATTTGTAACAAAATAATGCAATCAATTATTTAAAAATACTATTTTATGTGGAAATTAAAAAACAATATTTTACAACTATTGTACCCCACCGCCACTTAGTTTCCACTAGTACAAACAACAAGTAAATGCAACTATATTGATTTTGCTATGAATAATTTGCTGATGGATTCGAATCAAGGTTTCAAACTGCTGTGGAGTCAGAACAAAGTAAGCTTATACGGAGTAGTGTTTCGATGCCTTCTTTATTATTGATTGTACAGTAAAAAAACTCTGTACAAGTGCGGCTTGTGGGTTTCATGTTCTTCTGCAAATTGCTTGAGTATGAGTACTCTATTATGTATGTACCGAAGTAGAATTCTTAAAAAAAAATCTAATTTGTAAGAGAAACTTGAATTGTAAATAACGACTCTACTTAATACATATCTGTTGTGTATGCACATTTTAGTAAGAAGATACGACTAGCGACAGCAAATTTAGTACATTAGGACTTAATTATACAGTCGACCTTAATGTCTCAGGTAAATTTCGAAGAATCCAATATTTATTAAAAGGAAGAAAATAAAATATTTACTTAATAAATTTTAAAAAGCAATATTTGTCTTTGGTTTTCTTTAAAATGTGAATGGCAGGAATGTTTTAATCGTGCGTCAATATTTTAGATATATCCGATTTTGCGAATAGCTATTTTTGAAAGTAACATTGCAAGAATTAAGGGCAACTTGGCTACAAGGTCTTCTGATGAACTTTGAATCGTGCAATTGTTTGAAATGATCTCGTTATTTAGTTTCTCTACAAATATTTAAATTAGTTATGCAGTTGAAAAAATCTAGTGATATTACGACAAAGTAGAATATCAATTGGTGATACTTTTATATGTATTAAATGCAAATATTATACCTACTTCTATTGCAAATTTGATTGTGATTTTGCAGTTTATTAATGATCAACATTTTAGTGGAGTTTCAATTAAAAATTCATATAAGTGGGGCTCGTGTTTGACCCGAATTTACGTGTTGGATCAACGTGTCGAAGTAACGTGCAAGCAAAATGTTGATAGTACGGGTTGATTTTGCGAACGTTAGAATTTGCGCGCGGCGCACGTTCGCAAGATAAGTCAGTCAGGGTCGGCGCGGTGCCGACGGCCGGCCATGCACCCGCGCCTTGCAACACCACTCCCTCCCCGCGCGCGCTGCCGCCACCCCGCCACCACTACACCACTTCACCAATTAAGCTATGGGGAAAACAACAACACCCACTTTGCTGACGGTTACAGTATATTATGGATGCGAAGTTACTAAGCGCCAATTTCATACAAGTTTCGCAACTTTCAGAAATTCAAATGACTCTTGTTTTCTTTGATATGATAATCAAATTTATACTCTATTGTTCTTACATTGTTTGCTTTAAAATAATTTCTTAAGATATGATTTATTTGTAATTACTATTACTGAGTTCTATTATGATTGTCTTCAGTTTTTTTTCAAAATACTCGTTTAAATTTCGATCATTCTCATGCCATCAACTGTAACATTTCATGTAACTCTAACAACGTTACGAAAACTGTCCCTTTAATACGTCATTGCATCAACACGTTGTCCTAACTCCAACCTATTTCTAGAAGAGCATTCAAACATCCTATTTTTAAAAGAAAAAAAATGACACAAATGAGATGGAGCTTCGAATTAGAACAATGTTATAACAGTGGAAATATGGTTTAACCCTATGGATGTTAGTAGGAGCGGTTGGGCGCGTTATCGCGGAGGGGTGTCGGTTGTCGAGGAGGACGCCGCGGCTGACGGTGGCGCGCTGGTGATCAGGGAGCGACCTAGTTACAGGTCGACGGCCGAGCTATATATAACTCGATCCCGGATCGCTCCCTGCATCCAACGCATTATTCCATTGCATTTCTACTCTTCAAGTTAATTTATTTGATGGAAAGTTTTACGCACCCACAGATCGAGTAGAAATCTCCTTGTCATCCACTTATTACAATTTGAATGCAATAGAAAGTGAAAATAAGCTGAATAGATTAAATGAAACTGAAATGGATTGAACTTTCAAATGATAATGGCTAATTTCTTTAGAATAATGCATTTCAATATCATTAGAAATGCGATCGTCATTATAATTGAGTAACTAACACACATGAATTAAACAATGAAGTTTTACTTACTCTCGTACAGGATTTCATTATGTTGTATCATAGTGTTTTTTTTATATTTTCGTCACTTACCTGAAACAAAGAAATGTAACTTATTAATTTTACATTATTATATCAACACATATTTATATTATTTACCACATGACGCCAATATGTCAAAAATGTATGTATAAAATGTTAATGAATGTAAGACTTAGAGCTTAAAGCTCTACCTAGTAGATACATATTGCCATTTTGAACAAGAAAATAAAAAAAAATCATAAATGATTATATAAGGACTGAAATAAATTCAAATTATTCCCAGTAATTGTTGACTCTGTGAGGTTCGAAAATTTAAATGGTATTTACATTCGAATTCCTAGAATCAAAATGGTCTTATTATTACCTTAGAACGAAACACTTCGAGATAGCTTGCTGAGCTGTCGGAGTCAGCGTATTTGTCTAATTGATTAAATACATGTAATACATATCCAGTTTATAGAATAATAAGCCATAGTGCATATTATTAAAGTCTATAGTCGTTTACAGTGAGCGGGCGTTCGAGTCATTACGTTGTCATCGTCCTAATTTTGCAGTGTCCTCGTTTTTGAGGTCACCTCTATCGGGGCAACGAACTCGTGCCCTTATCGCGGGGGAGGGGCGAGACGCGCGGGGAACGTGGCTTCATCACTCTTATACTAGTGCAACTATTCTGCAACAGATGGCGCTGCTTACAAACATAACTACTTAACAAAGAAGCAAATATAATACTATCTAATTTTAGGTGGAATAAATTTAATAAGGATTTTTTTGAAAGTACGCTGGACGCTGGTGTTTTTTTACATCTCTAAATAAAAAATATCAGTAAACATTTAATTACATTTCTAAAAATAAAATATGACACAGAATAAAAGCATAATCGAAATTTAATTCAGTTTGGCAACAGTTACAATAAAAAACTTTATCAAGGTTAAATTTCAACGAGTATTGTACAGAAAAACACGTCAGAAATGCATAATGTTCGTAGCGTTTTCGTAGCAGTCGGCTACGGTGTACGGTCTCAGTTACGTAGCCGTAGCCGGCGAGGTCGTCGCCCTATAACCAGGGCAGCCTTGCTCTGTCCTCCGTGCCCTATTTCTGACGCTACACCACCCCCGCACACTTCTCCTCCCCACTATAAACTCCACTCTAAATAACTAACTCGTTTCGTAGTTACAATCTTCTAAAATTTGATAAACAAGCGGATAGCTCAAAACAAAAGTTATTTATGTAAAATGTTTTGTTTCATAACAATAGGTCTGTTTATATCAAGTACAATGAAACATTTACGTGCAGATTGTGTGAGAGTTGCCAAAATAAACATTTGCAACTATTTAGAACAAAGCTTTTAATATGACAGGCAAATAAACAAGTCTTTCCGAATCGCAGTACATTACAATTCATTAAGAAGAATATTTAGCATAACAGTCTTAATAAAGTGACTTTACACTGTGTGTTACATTACGTCTATAGATAAAAATTAGTCTTGGTAAATTGTTTTGTAATTCTGCAATAAATTGATTCTGTAACGGACCTTTAATGTAAAAACGAAGTTGAATTTTCCTCATCATTCAGTGTTGCATTATCGACATGTTTCTAAAAAACATAAGTTCTACAATAAAGTTTTGTCCTTGTCTTTAGTGTAGAATGTCGCTGTTGTCATTTACTTTGGAGGTTTTTATGAAATGAGCACGATTCTCATTTTTGTTTTGTGAAGTGTTACGTGACTTACCCTTAACTAGTTACATATACGTTCGTACCGTATTATTAAAGATGTTGTATAAGACATTCAATTGTAATCAGGTGTCGTCAGTGAGTGACACTTATGTATGTGCACATAATACAAAACATCGACTTATACATTGTGAACTGGTTTGTGTGTGTGCGTGACGTGGCTCCGACCGGATTGTGACGTGGGTTGCGTCAACTTTTACTCGCACTTTCTCGTCGTGCTCTTGCGCAACTCCACAGCGCAATACTAGTTCAATCAACTCACTGCTGCTATGCCTTCTCTAATTGCATCCTTTGAGAATCCTAAACAGTTGAAACAGGATTTGATATACAATGATAACTTTATTCGTTTTTACTATTCATCTAGTGATTTAACCATTCAAGAATTTTCAATGGTACCAGTAAATTACTGTTCACTTTATAACTCGAGGATACGACCTCAAAATTATAAATGCAACCAGCAACTCGACAAACAAAGGATTATAAATATTACTAATACCAACATGACTAATAACTGTCAGCAAAATTGAGAATATTTGTTTACAAAATTAACAATAAAGTGTTGAAGCAAGAAAAATTAAGAATCATCCATATTTGTGAAGTAATAGACATATTTCAATGAAAACTCAAAGGTAAGCAATGGGACGGCGAGGGGAGTTAGCGCGAATGGAGGGGAGAACACGCGGTACGTGCCCTAGTTTCGCGCGGGTGCATGAACTTTAATGAGGTAAGGCCACCGACCGATGTGGCCGTCACACGATCTTGCACTCTAACTTTTATAAAATAAAATTTGTTTTCGTATAACTATGCTATCGGGCAGTATATCGTCATGAAGCACCTAACTATATGAATCTGGGTGTGTGGATGGATCCAGCTGCGGCGCGACCTTCACGATTATCGCCCTCGCGAGATTCTATGTACTTTGCAAATATCACTCAAGTCCAAAACAACTTTTACATAGCTACAAAATAAAACCATATTTCAACAAAAATAATAAAATACTTATATTTATGAAATATTCTTTTATTGACTAACTTTTTGATATGCTTATTATCATTCCTCTATAATAACTATAAAGAACCTGGAATGAAATATTTTACCTAGGTCCATACTTAGAAATAATTGTATAACATGATATATCCGTTTGTTTCCCACTTCAATTGAGGTTTCAATAATGTAGAAAAAATATGTGTCAATACATTACTAAACAAAAGAAGTCATAATATAATACTATCGGTTTCAAAGGATAAGTGTAGGCACAATGATGATATCCCTGCAGGATAAGCAGTGTGAGTGACACGCTCGTGAATAACACAATTGTGCTGAGATGTAGGTCAAATAGAGCGAGGACGTAAACATCAGGCTACTGGAGTGACATCCGAACGATCATATAATCTTCACTAAGCACGTTCCAGAACTGGGACATCCTCGAATCTTGTGTTGAAACTTGTAATACAATTATCAAGATTGTTCTACGACGCGTCATACTCTTGTTGATTCGGTTATTTTATAATAATCGATTACTTTGTTGTTTAATTTTCATTCTAAGAGCTATTACAATGATTTTAAATTATACGCAGTGAAGTGGTCTATTAATACTATAATAATAAGGGTACCCCGTCTTCAGTGGCCCTTTTTTATATTGTATTTTTAATTTACTTTTTTGTAAATGTTTTTTTTTTTTTAATATATTGTAAAATATAAGTAAATAAATGAGTACGGAAGAATGGAAATGTGCAAAGATATCATACCTTCAGCTAATGTACAAATTACGATTGTAAGAACTAAAATGAGAGAATTATTTTTTAGATTTGGTAGTAGTTACAAAGCTATTAATTACACCCAACTTTCAAAATTTGACCTGAAAAATAAAGTTATATTTCAATAATAAAAATATGCTTTTCCATTTAAATTAAAATAGTATGTGTTAACATTGAAGTTATTTTAAAAACCAAAACAAGTGACCTAACTGAACTATACAACCTCCCAGCTTATTGTAAACAATATAAGTACGGTAGTGTTCACTGAATGTCAAATCTATCATTTACATTTTTATATGTTAGGTAGCTTGTGATGATATAAAAGTAGTAACGAGACCTTCGGTGTGAATTTAATAGAAAACAATTATATAATACGTCTAGTAATTTTAGATGTAGTTATTAAACTAGTAGGTACTCAAGAATTCTTACAATTTGCAATACATTTTTTTTAAATCTTTGAATAACAAGACAACAGAGAGAGATCTTAGGTTGATTGTGTCTATCAGTTTGTCTGACTGAAATTTTCGCCTAATCTACAGAACTAATTTTTTTGATAATATATTATTACACATAGTAATGCAGTACGTACATATATAGATACTTTTGTTATTTAAGAATTAAGATGTACACAATATTTGATCTCAACTCTTTCAAGTGATGCTGCGGAAAGTTCAAACTAGTTTAAATGTGTTATTTAATTTTACAATTTCTACATTTTTGTTGCAATGTAAAAATAATTTCCAGGTCATGACTATTTTACAAGAAGTATTCATAGACATGATAGTAGGTATCATACTACATACTTATTTTTATTTAGAACATAAATTATCCGGACCAATAAAAAACATAGATAATTAGTAGAAGTTATGTATTTCATAGTAATCATTCAATTAAAACTTGAATAACGCAAGCTATTTAATGAAGCAATACATAACACATACGGCTACGTAAAGCAACGAGTAAACAACCTATAATTAGGACAATAAACTTCATCAAGAACGGTCTGTAATTTTGTATGATAGTCAGGTAATTATCTCGTTTTGTTTTCAAATTGATACGCGTTTATCTCAGAATTTGCATGTGAATGCAGGCGTGCGAGAACAAATACGATGCGGCTGACGTTAGTGTTACGATGAACCTTGTTGTTGCCTTCGGTATTGTGTGAAGGATTCCGCCAACATCTGCCACTGTTTTGATTTGAATAAACAAACTCATTATGAGTGTGACGTCAATATGCTGTATTCGCGCATTTAAACTCTACGGTCTAAAATTAAATTATTTTACATTCTCCTAAACAATAAATTATTTTTTATGCATGCATCATCAGCTCTTTAAACTGAAATTACATTTTGAGTCACTGGAATGTATGATATTCTACAAAATGCAGATAAGTGAAAACAGTAATAGGTACAACGTTTTTAGCAAAAAAATCCTTCATAAAAATCCAAACAGTAATATGCATTCTTAATTATATCATGTTACTTATTTAATTATACAATGAGTACTTGGTATTATGATATTATCCACAAAATAAAAAAAATATTACTTCGTTTTTTTTTCAGTTACACTTTATTTATCAAATAAATTATTAATTAATGGTGCTGTTTAGTTGAAACTGTGGTTTCGCGCAGTTAGACCGTATCACTGGAGGTCAGATGTACCTCACTCCGCGGCCCGCGCCCCCCGCCCCGCTCTCGTCCGACGGGAGCAACAAACTCTGCAAGGTTGCGGGGCGGCCGCTTGCTATCGTTGCCTACAGTTACGATATCGCCCTTCTCCTACAAACTACTTCATTTTATTACACTTCTGTCATATCGATATTACGCCTGAAGGTCTTGTGGATTAACTTACCTAGATATTATATGGAAGACACGTTAAAACAACAAGACATTGTGAAATGATTTCTCATTGGAATGGTAACAACTTATGAATTTTACAAGATTTTGTTTCACAACACTCTATTTATAATAATTTATTGTCAAGATACCGAGAGCAACTGATTATTATCACTAAAACAAAATGTAAAACAATAAGGAAATTGGTTATTTGGTAAATATTTGGTTGAAGACCAATTTTCTTTGTTATTATATTATATTATGTAAAATTATAATTTTAATGTATACTAGACTTTAATAATGCTTAAATTATATTGTATTTAGTAAATTAACTAACAAAAATAATATTAACCGACAGATAAAACGTGCATTAGGAAAGGACGAGCAGCGCCATCTAGCGTCGAGTAGCGGAGGCTTTCCGTATACCTTATATTGAAATCTACTGTTTTCACGTAATTAATGGGTTCAACAGTAAATTTCTTTAATATCTTATATTCAAAGTTATATTATTGTTATTTTGCTGAAATATTTTACTGATTAAATTGACACATTAATCTCATTGAAACTAATTAGACTAGATGTATTTATTGTCCACAAAATTAACTTTAATTAAATGATTATAATAAATTAATTTAATTACTAGTTCTAATCAGCATATCAGTGATATGAAAATTATATATTTATAATACCGCAAATGGAAGACGGAAATAGCTTTACAAATCCAGTTTAAGGCAGAAGATGTATACTATAAAACTAATTAAAATAGGTCAACACGTAATTGACAATGTAATAAACAAAATGATCTCACTCATTTGTTTAAAGGGAGCGACGACCGAGTGACGCATCTTGTTACGTGCTTCTACTAAAGAACGGAACGCTGACGTACTCACACAGAAAACATTTATATGTAGAAGTAAATCTTCATTTGTGTTTAATTAATGCATGAATAAGAAAAAAGATTTTATAGGAAATAGATAAAATCTACATACTCATAATTAAATTTACGTATTACGTGTTTAATGAATAAGTACTAGTATAAGGTGTTATAGAAATGAAATTAGTACCTAAATTATAACATTAAAAATTAGAAAAATATAACATTTTACTACAATTCAAATGATGATAATTACCTGCTAATGAGGATCGATATTGAATGTTGACTGCTTTGTTTGGTATATTATATTTGATATTGCTGCCGTCAAACGCTTATTGTACATTTTAACATAAGTTTCCCAGCTGAAGTTGGACAAATGGCACTATCTAGGCAGTGTGAGTATAGAACAAAAATTAAGGCAAATCTTAAGACAACTTTGACTTCTGCAAATATTCTACGATAATCCGAAATCGGTTGTCGTGTTTATAGCCCACATAACAAATCCGTGACGGTTCGCGAAATTTCCAACCACGTCGTGTTTACATCGAAAAAATAAATTGACGTAATGATTGTTTGGAATGCAAAAACATGTTTTAATTTTATTATTTCCTTAGTTCTACCGAATTCTAAGTCCTTCTAGACGCTTTTAAATAACTTTTCATACACTTATTATATCGGTTTTTCCTGAGCTTCACTGTTCAGAGTCATTACGATGGTCGCGGCTGTGGATCCTGGCTACACAGAAGTTACATTGGTGGGAGTGAGAGGTGGGCCAATATATAATAAAACCCGAAATACACTTATTATAGGTACTCTATCCCTCTTAGGTACTGTTACTCTTTTCTAATTGGTTAATTTCGTAATTATTAATTAACTATTGTTTAATACACAAATGGTGATGAGATGGTGATGCTTGAGATTTTTCAATGTACTCTTTACATTCAGATAAATATAATAATATATTATTGTTCTACACAACTCGTAGCTGGTAACAGTGTCTGTTGCCACACTAAGTAAGAGAATGTGTTTTTTTTTCCTTAAAAACTCATTCCAAATACAGAAATATCGAGGAAACTTAATAAAGAGCACATAACATAACATATAGTTTCTTGAAGTTGCTCTACACCCATAAATAAATCTGAATTCAGTATTTATTATTTTACTCTCTTTTAAACCTTTTTCTAGTAAAGCAATAAACTTATTGGTTTTCTGGCAACTACCGCCATCTGTTGTGCAACTTGTGAAGTTCAAGAAAGTAACATTCATGTAACGCCATCTAGCGGACTTTTCCAGAACTAACTGCCCAGTTAACTACGTTCATACGTTCAAGCGTCTCGGTTAACGACTACTAGAGTACGCTGTTCTCGACTTGAAAATGTTGAAAAATAGTTGGGAAAGTTTAGTAGTATTGTAGTATTGCAAGATTTTTAAAACAATCATTACTTTTAAGGCATTAAATACACAATAAAATTATCAACGTTTTATCTCGCACAGGTAATTATGATGTTAACACCATTTTTTTTAAGTATAAATAGGTACATATTTTTTCAAAATTTTTGGTTTCAAACCGGCATGACATGGACGTTGAAATTAAAACAATAATTCATTCTAAGTTCTGAATTTGACTTGGTAAAACGTAATTTCAATTTGCAATTAATTTTATTATCAGTACTTAGTCATTACTTCCGTGACTAATCTAATCATTTATTTAAGTATATTTACAATCAGGAAAAGTTGCGCAATGTCGAAAATTACGCAATCAATTCGGCACGTTGAGACATGCTAATTGCTAAGCAACGAGATGCATCTTATTTTGGCAAAACAATTATGTCTGCTCATTTGATAGCGCGTCCTAATGTAAATAACTATGTACGTAATGTAACCTCCAGTCGACTTTCGGACTATCGTCCGGAACATATACACGACTGACCTACAAACACTCGCGAACACAAAAAGATAATATCACCCATCCTTGTCTAACGAGTTAACATTGGTGTAGTGCAAGCGCGAAGGTGAATCTCACTGCGATGACGAGCCTCCGCTCTCAATGTCAAGTTCACCGATTATTATTAGTGTTCAATGCCACAAAACACATGCAAACATAATGGCGCGGCTCTGCCCAGACTCGTACGTATACGCTATATAAACATGAATTTTTCCAGATTTCCACCTTTGATTGCCTCCATTGACATTGAAAATGTTTCCACTGAGTAATAACACATTTTATGTGATGACAATGTCACGTAATTCTAATTAGAGTAGTGTACGGTAACTAGTATGGAGTATTTCAAGACATGGTTTCCTAGAAAAGTATGATCTAATTCAAAATTCGGTTTATAATTTGAAAAATATTATTGTCGTTCATACTCTTCTACGTGGCATGTTATCTATTTTGTTTTTGAAGTTTTCTATTCTTTATTTTACTTGTTTCTACGTACAGCAAATTATATTTAAAATATATAAAGTGAACTATAATTACAGCGATAAAAATAGTAACATCGTTCAAAATTAACACGTATTCCTAAAGTCACAGAAGTAGGAGATTTTTTATCGTTATCTGTGATTTCGGACGTAACTGAATTCGCATAAACTGACGATCGGGTTCAGCTAAATGGCATAGTTCCAGCTTCAACATCAACGATTCCCACAGCACTTGGAATTTCATGAAAGAAAACGTTTACTCGTAAATTATCAACAAGAATCTTTGCTCATTAATTATTTAGGTAATAATTGACTCCTGCTTGGACTTATTCAAATCAGTTTTCAAATAACAATTAGATATGATATAATTACGAGATTTACTGCCATATTAATTTCAGGGCAACAATATATCATACAAAATAACAATAGGAAAACAAATAAAACTCTAATAAGACAATGACAAAAATATCAAGAGTACTTCAAGTGGAAACATAGGTTACCTCACCAGTATTTTATACTTTAATATTCAAATTATCAGTCGACCCAAAGTTATCGTCTTTGATAGTGATTCTTAGTCGTCATGATATTAATTACTGTTGACGGATGTTGAGGAAGTGGAATCTCGAGGTCAATCAATATGAGTTCGTACATAGGTTGTGATTTATCGTTATCTTGTGCGTAAAACACTATATTACGAAAAATAATAATATTTACAAACAAAGAAATGATACTGCAAAATGAAGAGTAAAATAAAATCGCTTTCCGTTGTTTGTCTTCATGTATACAGGGTGAGTATGAATCACGATTATCACCTTGTTCCTTTTGTTTCAGACACTATGTTTGTTAGCAAAAATATTCGTTATTAACTGTTCTTTTGATTGGCATTGGCAAACCAAGCAATTTACGAAAAATCTGTGAATGCTGTATTATTGAACATCAAAAATAAAATTATGTTTCCTTTCAGGAAAACATCCTATCTCTAATATTTTAGGTACTTCCCGTTCATGTCGCATAGTTTTGGGACACCCTGTATATATGCTTAAAACTCAAAAACTACACATACGGATTTGATGCGATTTTTAAAGAAAAGGTTTGAATATAAACGCATAACATAGTAGAGAAACACTGTTAATTTAGAAATTTTAGTGTGATTTTATAAATACCTAAACACTTTTTTCTACGCTTACATTGCAAATCGTATCTAATAGAAGCCTCACTATATGACGCAGACGTGGGAAAGTTAATAATAATAATAATAGCCGTAATAATATATTAATTAGGAATTGATGTAAGTAGAATATTACATATTTAATAATTTTGCGTGGTTTTAGCAATACCTAATTGTCTAGTACTGAAATTTGTAAGACTCACATGAAAAATAGGGACATTATCTTGGGATACATACATTTATTTGCACGATAGATAAACGAGCTTACGGCCCACCTGATGGTAAGCAGTCACCGTCGCTTATGAACCTCTGCAATGCCAGAGCAATGAGGGGCCGTTATGTATCACCTACCCATACAGAACTTTTCTTAAACCTCTTTTAAATATACATAATAAAAGATCCAATAACATTTTTGTTGCAATTACAATTGGTGAATTTTTCGAGGTCAAAAATATGAAGGCAATGTTTAAATTGTAAAAAAGTTTTTAAAACAAATGTGAATAAAAGTTCTTGTTTAAATGAGTTCTTATTTAATGTAAACCAAACCAGTAAACCAAAAACACATCCAGATTTATTTCTAAATGCACAATAAACTTAAAAAATTTTAATTAAAAAGTAATATCGAGGTAAGACTTCGTAAAGTAATATTTAGTGTTAGACATGCGTTAAATTCGGTTGCGATGGTTGTCTGGCGTGAAGCTTGCAAGCACGCATTCCATTGCAGTATTGATCGGTGGCGCGGCCGTGACTCACGCCCTTGTCCGACATTCAACCACCCCATACCAGCAACCCTCCTGCACGCGTTCTATCTACTATCAAAACGCTACGTAATTTTAGAAGGCACTTGCCAAACGAAATCAGATTTTCTTTCTCTTTTCATTTGATATCATTCAAACGACCTATACTTAAAACTCTGAAATTAAGAATTTATATCTTTTTATTTTCCACTGATCGCGCTGCGATCTGCCTTTTTCTGTAAAGCTTTATAACTTATTAAAGGTTGAAGTAACAATTAATGATAAATATAAATATAAGAAGTTTATAATTTGTATTAGGAGATTTACGTTATGACACCATTGATATTTTAAGCAAAGTTCAGTATTTACATTTACAATGTTGTCAATAAATTTGCACGTGTATCCTATAAGCTCACATGCTCATTTAGAACATTGACTTAAGTATTGATGATGAAAAACGATAGTACTTGTAATGAAACTCCAACAACTTGAGAAAAACTTTTAATAGCGGATGTTCGGTCGGTCGAATCGTTACGGGTTGAAACTTATTTAAATTGTTTTCAACTGATACCTACGTGATTCAGCTGAACAATGAGCAAAGAAAAACTAGAAGACATCCGTAATTAATACTACCTATCTAATGATGAGATATCGAATCCCACTAACAACTAATATCAGTAGTTTCAATTATTTAACAATACATTTTTTTTATTTAAATCAAGTGTTTTCCAACTATTATTTCATTATTTTAATAGGTAAACAAGTATAAATCCCACTACATAGTTAGTGAAAATCGTTGCACATTTATTATTATTAAAAAATAACTACATTGCATGTTCGTGGATATTGTGAGAAAGTGTTTGTGAACGCTAGTCATCTATATCACTTTACAGTTTGTGTATCAGTGTGATACTGTGTTTAGGAAAGTAGGCACAAACTATTTTCGTATTACGAAGTTACCCTCGTGACCGGGAAGACGCACCCTACTAAGCTTTATACGGTTTTTACGAAAGAGGGATCGAAACGAAGGGGTCGAACCTACCTTGGCTACTGGCAAGTTTTCTTAACAAACAACGTCTTGCACTTTAAGACGCTGCTCGAGAATATTATATCCCAGAATATTTTTGGAATAAAATGATTTTGTGTTAATGCATACATAGTTATTTAAAAATGTTATTGTTTATACAGTTTAACATTTACACATTCACAAGATAATAAAAACACTGGGTTGACATAATATTATGATTATGGGTTCAAATCAACTTGTTCAAACTATTTTTTTTAACACGAAGTTCTCATTGTAAACTTACTTTTTTTATACTCTTTAGAGCAGATACATGATTATTTTACTAAAAGCTCTTAATTTTCTTTAATTTCACTTAATGGCTTTACTGTAGAACTCATACCTCATTAGAATATTTATTTTAATTTTACTAACATTACATTGCTTACGCTTGCTTATTTTAATTTTACTTAAGTTACATACTTCTCCTGTTGAATTTTTTAATAAGTAAATCTAAACCAAAACAGCTAGTATGAAAAATTAAGAAGCGACGTAGTATAATTCGTGTCTTGGCGCCGTTAAGTTGTGAATATTGATGTAATTTTCTTTCCCCTTCCTAATGTTAAAGATAGATAAAGCTCGGGGGAAGGTGTATAAAAATGGGGTGTCGATTTTAGTCTCGATTTTATCTCGATAATATTAAAATAAACGTTAGTAATAATGAATGAATGAACTCTAGACTCAGTCACTAGAATGTACTAAGCGTGAACAAAGAATTGTTTGCTTTACATTGCGCAGTGGATATGGATATTATGATTTTCATTTAATCCACTGATTTTTAATTATGATGATTTTCGGATTATTCTTCAAAATAACCTAAAAATAATAAATTATACATTTTGCATATACTTCTTAATTACTTAAAAAGTGTTTTGTTTGCTTTATACACCAATACACATTATGAAAAATCTCAAAAGAACAATTTAAACAATTGTTCTAATAAATCAATTTAGTTTTGCTGTCACAACGTCATAATAAAACAAGGGGTAACATCAAAAATCCTTAGATTACTCCAGCTCTCAGAACTCTTAAAAACCCATTTAGAGCAGTCGTATTTGTTTAAGTGCATAAAAGAATAAAGCAGCAATGGCTCTGGCTTAATACACTTTCCCGTTGCGCGAGGGTATGGCTGGATCGATGCCGCCCCACGTTCACGGTCATCGGCCTCCGCCCGCCCTACGCTTCCGCGTCACCGGCGCCGCACCACCCCGCGCCACCCCGCCCCACCCCGCACACCCGCACGTCCCTCGCCGACATAAATACACGGCTCACTCTGACACGACCCTTCGTCCGTTACGAAATACAATTAGCTTTACTATTTCGAGACAAACATTTCTTAGCTTCAAGACGAATGGTTAAGTTCACAGGCTATAATTAGGTTAGGAAGCGGTTAACGAACGTTCTGTTTCACTACACTTACGCAATTCGATTTTTAAGCGCATGAAAAATGACAATTACGTTATAATTAAAAATATTTTTATTTTATTATTCAATATTTTAGAATGTGGTATTAAATAGTTTAATCGATAATAAAAGTTTTGCCTGTATATACTGTGAATGGTAGGTATTACGATAAAACAAAAAAAAATAGGAAATGGATTTTGCAGAGGAAGATGTTGGAGGAGGACATTACAGAGGTTCATGAGTGACGGTAACTATGTAGGATTAGGTGGCCTCTTGGCTCGTTTGTATATGGCAACAAAAGAATTAAACAATCTAATGAAGTACAAAATAAAAAGAAAGTTACATACTATTACGTATTGTCGTTTATAAATATATTCTACTTACTCTACTCTACTTCTTCACCCAAAATATAACATTGTTTTATATTAAATTCATCTTTTTTTAATTTATTCCATGTCAATGTCTTTGACACAATATTTTGTTGCAAAAACTTATGCCGATGAAAGTCGGAAGAAGAAGAATGCGCTCTATTTATATTACAACTATGATATTTGAAAAAAAAATATTAAGTCACAAACACTGAACATAAAAATCTGAGAAATTTCCCCGGTTTCGATTCAAAACTACTGTTTGTTTAAGCAAAAATACGTAACCGTGTACCTATGCTGTATTGTACACAAGTTCTAGTTTACGATCGTAAAGGCCAGTTGCTGGAAAATAGTCCATTGTTACGTATGTATGAACATAGTTCATAAGCATACTTATGTTCTGAACACCTTCAGGTGCAACAAGACCCCGATCGAATAAACTCGAAACAAACAGGGAGAACTCCAGCGAAATTATATAATTTAATCACGTTGAAAATAATAATAGGTTTATACCTACTGTTTTTCATGCCATAAAATTTGAATTCCTCCTTGACTATTTAACTGTTGATTCATATAAAAATCGTTATGTTTTAATTGGATATCATTGACTTATAAACTTATACCACGCAATTGTCCACTGAAAACTGTGTCTTATGTACAAATATCGATTCGGTTTTCCCCTACTGACATAAGTTCCACCCCAATCCCATAGCTACATAACTGCGACGCAGACAAATAGTATATGGCTGCGTCTGACGCGACGAAGGTCCTCAGACGAGCTATACATGTACATCTTCAGCTAAGTACGGTGCAGTGAGTGGGTGAACCGACTGCAGCAAAGCCGGTTGAATCCCGGAAAACTACCGACCCAGTCTAGACATGGGGGCACTTCCCCTCGATCCCGCGACCCTTCCTTCCACCCCGCAGCTCTGGCGCTTTCACCACAGACTTGCAGACATTATAAAAAGAACGCCAACGCTTTTGAGTGATGCGGTATGTGACATGAGAACAAAACCTTGGGGAGGATGAAAACATGAAAAAATATAAAAGCTGTTTCGTAGCGGTAGGTAATGGTTACATACGTAATTTCTCGACGACAATTTCTTAAAAGGAAGTTTTAAAAATTAATGAGTAAGAAGACATTAGGTGGTTTGCAATTTACAATATGTAAAATGGCAATGAGTTATGTATGTGAATGATAAATAATAAATAATAAAAATCTAAATAATAAAATGATAAATAATCAAAAAAATATTATAAAAATCTGAAATTACTTTAGATGTACCAAATTTACGTTCCAATTGGTGAAAAACCTGAAACTCAAGGAGAACTCCGATACCAAGTTCAAAATTATATAGATTATTATAGATTAAAATTAAGTTAACATTTTGATTTATCAATGTAATTTACTAATGATTAAAAAAATCCACTTCACAATTTTTGATTTATTTTAGCAAAGTTCAACTATTTCGTATATTATTTACCACTATTACAAATTCAAGCTTTAGGTTATGACTAATGATATGTTTAAAATTAAAAGTTTTGTTTCTTGGTTTAATTTTTTTATCTAGTTCATTTATTAGGCGAGGTTGCTCTGCTTCTAGGTTATGTGTTTGGCATTTCAACACATAAAGGTGATGTGACTAATGTGAACTCTTTCAGCTACACATATAAGAAAGTTTTATGTAACAACTGATTATGTTTAGAGTTTTAAGTAGTGAATAGTGATGCGCTAGAACATTTCAGACGATAAATAATTGGAAACTAAACAGCAAAATTTTCGGACGCGTTTATAATTAAAAACTTTAAATGATGGTCTGAGAGTGAGACAATGCGAGTGAGCATGATCGACTGTGCTGCAGTGGGTTAGTGAGAGTGAATTACTTTCCGGGGGTGATGCAGAGGGCTGGTGCAGACAGGGTGGCGCGGTGGTGTGAGGCCAGACGGGAGACGACGCACCTCGTTTCCGCACTCCGCTACACTGTAACCCAACTCTATATGCACCTAGCTTATACATATCGACCTACCATGACTAACACACCCTCGGCCGCCAGCCAAAACTGTCACGATATAAAAGGACTTTGCAAGGATTCGGTTGAAATGTACTCATTATTTTTTCCAGCTACAATAAAATATAAGGTTTGGCTGTTTGTCAATTAGGTATTTTATTTATTTATTTTAAGTCTGTACGTAGAGTATAAAATTATTACGGGTTATTGTATCAAACGTATCTGTATGCTCTATCGCATAATCATATATCTATGATCTATCGTATCAAGATCGCTTCTTCTTATTTATTTGATACTAGATGACCCACGCAACTTTGTCTGCGTCACAAAGGGGGTTAAACAGCACTCGCGATACCGTAGCGATATTTTTGTTGCGGACAGCGTTTTATACTCGTGATAATTACTCAACAGTATTTCCGATTGGAATAAAACAACAAGAATTTTACTTCTACATTAATACCCTTGATAATATAATGCTTAAATTGGATAAGGATTAATATCACGATTCTCAATTCAATCTTCAGAAGATATTATTTTTTTATAAACATAAAAGTGGTTTTTGTGACTAAACTATGGTAGTTAGATATATGCTCTCGCGGACTTTTTTTCAGATCTTACTAAGACCTACTAACCCGTACATGATTTTGTTCTATTGTCAATAGTTTTTGCAACTTACGCGTAAATGTTTTCAATTTAATACCTTGTGTTACAAATTCGATATTTTCATACTGATCCCTAATTTTTTAAATATAATGTACCTATAAAACATCCTTAAGAATCACTCTATCTAAGAAAAAAAACTGCATCAAAATCCGTTGCGTAGTTTTAAAGATCTAAGCATGTCCCTATATACAGACAGGCGGATACGACTTTGTTTTATAAAATGTAATGATAATGATGATAATATAGTTAAACCATTTAATATGTTTACACAACATGTCAAAATTCTTTGAACTAAATATATTCCACGGCTGATTCTCCAGATTTCATATCATTTTTTAGACAAAAGTCGCTAATTACTTTTCCCATTTTATCTGAATACAAACAAACAAAAACAAACGGTTTTAAATGCCATTGGTACAAATGTTAATAAAAATGATTACACATTGATTTCAGAGTCACCGTTTTCGCTCGGATTTTTCCTTGAATTAATGTTTCTTGGAATCCAGTCGAATTAAACAAACTCTGTAGTCTGTAGTGAACATTACAAAAGAGCCTAGCAAGTTACTTCAGTCTACGAATGTTCCAAAAGTCTATTTTAAAAGAATATTCAATCTCCATTTTCACGAATGTTGACTTTTTCATAAAGAAGTTTATAGTTTTTGACTGACAAATCAGCTGCAGTTCTCTTAAGTAATTCAAAATTTCTAGGTACTGTAAAATATGTACTTATGTTTCATCTACTAGGATAGAAGGGGTGCTAACTCCCCCTCACGAAATAATTGAAACACCCCCACAAAATATTTATCTTAGAAACGATAGATCGAAGACCTATCGAGTATAGGCGTTACATTAAAAAGGTATGTAAAGATATTTACTGTGGTTCCGTCAGATTCATTACTAAATCCACGTAACTTTAGCCAAAACACATAACATTATTGCTTTTTGCAAGAATTCGTTAAAAGCCCCTCTTTTCCTCTTCTCCAGTCAAAAAAAGAGAGAACATTTAGTTTCAATTACTGAGATTTCAAAAGAGTTTATCAGGTGTCTTCGTGTTTTTGTAAGCAGAATGAACTCGACATTGATCAAAACAAATGCAGCTAAAAATAATCTGTGTATAATGTTTTGCAAGTTTCAATAAATTCAGAAATACCTGTACACATAATTTTACAATTTACATAAATCTAAAAAAGAGACAAATTCGTGTTTTAAATTTCTATTAGCCAACAATGTATTCACGTCGAGATAAGTTTTTAGAATTATTTATAAATCTGTCTGTGAGCAGTAAACAAGACACAAGTTTCTAACGCAAATAGGTATGAGATGGTATAATGGAGTTAGATAGCGCGTCCCTGACCGGAGGGGCCTTGGCCGCGGCCGTCGACTCGGTCGCTCGCGTAGCGCCTCTTCTCATACAATTCAGACATATCAAGCAATTTATCTTCTCTCCCACTCTTTTAACTCGCAAACGACAAGGTAATAAGAAAATTTGGCGAATCCCTCTTGACATTGGCACATTGTATCTATAACATTCTAAGAACCGTTCATATCATTGATATGTATCATTGTAACTTTGAATTTGATTTCGAAGTTTGGAGATCACTAACTACGTATCTGTGATCTCTAACTATCTATCTTTAAAACTTTTGTTTTTTATTGTACAAATAAATGTGACATTTACATGTAGAGGTATTATTAAATCAATGTGGAAATGTCAACAAAACAACATTTTATTTTCTTTTGTTTAAGTTGTGATTTTTTGTTTCATAGATTTACAAATTCGTTAGTCGAAAGAAGTGACGAGGGTGTTTGTTGGAGACCAAGACTCACTTTGAATCGCTGAACCAACGGAGTAAAAAAGTAAATTCACTAGCACAAGTTTTCCGACGAATTAATAATATTTAAATGTAGTTAATTAAATATCACGTGGAGGTACTGGAATTGAAAAATAGTTATTAACCTATAGACAAAACAATTTGCAGTGTCTGTTTAAAATATTGAAATATCAATTTTACTACATACGAATACATGTACGGTACATATACCAATATTTTTTTTCTGGCTATTTGTTACGACGTAATCTCTGAAATAGCTAGAATTTTGACGAGGTAACTGATGGTAAGAAGTAACTTATGAAACCTTTATTTTACAAAAAGATTTTTATAAATTTTTTAAGAGTATTAGGTAAAATGAGAAAAAAAATCTTATTTATTTCGTCTTGCGAGTTGCGTGAGCCAATACCTAATATGATTAAAAAAAAATCTAGAATGCTTTTTTATATTACGTAATTATTAAGATAGATGTGCCCGCGGCGTCATTATTGTTTTTAGTGCTTTGATTAAGTTTAGGCATATAAATATTTTTAAAACAAAAGGAGTCAGTAAAAGTGAAAGTCCGTTCATAATTATTCTAGATCGTTCGATGATAATGCACATTAGAGGACTATAGAAATAAAAGCCACAATATTAATGCCTATGTTTTGTTAACCTATACTTTCTTTTGCACGCGATATAAAGGGTTTTAGAGATATTTGATATTATAAACAAAGATAAAAAAATCCACTTTATTTTTGTAGTAAATGTATTTTAAAATGTGGAATAATCCTTACGAAGTGGTAGGCGCAGGTCAATCTCCGGGCAGGTCGTCGGCCGCGAGCCACATTTGTATGCGCGCGCGCAACTGACAGCAAAAACGTTCGCACTCAATTCGTCTACAATTGATTGTCGTTCACTATGATCACCTTCAATGGCCTCCTGATTTACAGGATAAATTCTCAAGTGTCTGTATACATTTAAAAATAACGTCTAACATTACTAAAGATTTTTTTTCTCAAAACCTGCACAAATTTTATGAATACACTAACAAATTATGCTACTATTGTTATCCTAGACGTATTTATTGATTTTACCAATAGACAATTAACCAAAAAGCTATAATAAAATATGTTTCATTTTGTTTTTAGATATGTGCTTACAGTACGTATATTTGTGAGTTTTTCATTAGTTCAACTCCTACATAAACCACCCACACTAAAGTGTAGTAAAAAATAGCGAATTGACTATCCAACTCCACAACAAATTCCATACTAGAAAAAACGAACTCTGATTGTCTCGTATATTATTTCAATTTTTTTGCTTATTTCTAGACTACCCTTGTATCAAGTTTCATACAAATCGGTTCATAAGTTTTAGCGTGGATGCGAAAACAGACAGAAAGTATTAAGATGTTGGCGGTTTGAAAAGCGGCCCCATTATATTTCCTGAAATTGCAGGGGTCCATGAGCGATGAAAACTCTTACCATCGCATGAAACGTAGTCTACGTCTGCCTACGCAGCAATTAAAAAGAAGAACAATGATGTACATTCTCGGTATCATTTATATAACATGTGTGACTACAGTGTGATGCTTATAAGCAATTTAGAATATATGGAACCTCGTGCATCGACACGATCTCGAGCTCTCAATAATTATACCTCGGTCACTGCATCGCAAATCATTTTGAATCAATTTAGTACAATCCTATTTTAATCTTAGATGCTCAGTAACAGTTTGTATGTCATAAAATTATGAACAAATATATCTCACGCATTTTTCCATAAAATTAAGACTAGAGCGCGAGCGCTCACAAAGCGACTAAAATGAACTCGAGCACATCGCTAGACGAGATGGTGATTTAAAAATAATCTGTTTTAAAACTATCATCGTATAGCATAGCAGACCAGCTAACGGGCTACCTCACCAGACAATGTCCAATAACAACACACAGGAGAAAACACAATGATGACAATATCAAGAAGAAAGCAATTATTGTTCTACCCACGTGATACATTATCATTTTCACGATATCGATCTGACACGTCATGGGACTTTTCTGGAAGAAAACAACGTGACGAATCTTTTCTGAGTAAGTCCAGCATTGTTCGTGGAATCACGTTCATAACAGTCTTAGGGGAGAAACAATAACTCCCTTTTATATGTTATAAACGATATGTGACAATTTCCGTACATGTATTTTCTTTCAGTATACAGGCTGATTTGTTTATGATGATAAATATTGAAAGAGAGTGATACGTACTCTGTTCTACTACGGAATATTTAAAAAATGGGAAAAATTACTTGAAAAAAAAAACAAACTTATTAGATAAAATACAAAATTCGACAAAACTATTCCAAACAAAAATAATTTCGGACAACAAAGTGTTGACTAACAACTTCAAGAGATCTCGCGCACCCTACACTCATCAGCTTTCGAGTGGCAATCGTTTTGCAAAAAATTTAGATATTTTAAAGTAGCGTTTATTAAGGCGTTATAGCATGTTCTTTGGTTATAATATTGTAATTGGTCGTATATGACCATCAACTGCCATGACCATACGTACGTACCATCATTAACAAATCACCCTGTATATCTACTAACTGAGTCCTTGATTGTTAGTAGTTAAAGTAGTCGGATATTTAAAATGATTAGTTACAAGACTAAATTTAAATTATTCAAATTTTGAGTTTAATTAAAAAAAAAAGGTGCTTACAATTATTCCAACGCTAACATCATAATCGTCGATACCTAACCTAAAAGAGGTTTTTATTCGATGATACTAATAGAATGTTTTATTTTATCAATAATTTATTACATTTTAGTCTAATCATTATTTATCACGTATAACACGAATTAGTAAATAAATAAATTAACGTTGTAGAAAATTCGTAGCAGTGCGCTACGATTTCTAGATCATTGTCCTATAGGGCGGTCGGTTGCAGGTCACTGGCACTCAGCGGGCACTGCACCCGACTAGCTTAGATACTTCTAACATGCAAGTTTTTTTCTATTACTAGCATTCCCAGCTCGACAAGTCCAGACCGCTTTTATAAGTCGTCGGTTCACCTTCCAGCCTGTACGAGTGAAACTTTTACATTTTATTTTTAACTAGATAACCTACGCAACTTCGTCTGTATCACAAAATATTCAAGCGCAGTGTTATTTTTGACACCGTTCCAAAACCCCAAAAATACTATGAATTTTATATTATGCTTATTATAAACCTTCCCCTTGAATAAATCTTTCGATAAAAATACTGCATCAAAATTTGTCAAACAGTTTTAAAGATTTAATGATACATGAAGACAAACAGCACAAAACGATTTTTATACTGTGTGTTTTCGTAATGATAAGTTGATCATAGAGATAATAAACTTTGCGGATTTTCTTTTAAACATGATTGTAAAAATGTTATTAATAATTATAAATAAATAGATCATTCAAGTACATTTCTTTTATATTAAGAAATTATTTTATTACCAAAATATGAATCATATTACGTAGTAATTTATGTAGAGTAAAATTTTAATTGTTGCTTGAATACTACAAATCAAATATTGAATGATCAGAATATTTATGAGTATGTACATCTACAAATTTGGTTATATTAAACCAAGATCAATCAATAATTTTAGCAATACGATATTAATATATTATACTATTGAAATTTATTTTAAATACTTACTACTTATATGTACCTACTTATATTTGATTAAACCATTTCATAATTATTTCAGTAAATTAATTATTAGTATCTTATAAAACTATACCAATTCTAAGTAGGTATGTTTAGAGTTAGAGGCTACGTTTGCCAGTCGAGTGAAATAGTTGCAGTATGAATCAATAAGGCCATTAGTGCATCAGGTTTACTTGTTTAATAAAATAAAAATAATAACAATAAATGATTGTATACCTCAAGGACGTTATGATTGAAGTTTATAATAAAATGAATATAACTTTAGCATTAGAGTAACTCTCGCCTCCATTACTTAGCGATGCTTAGTGTTGACCTTTAAAAGAAAATCGAAGGCGGAGTGAAAGAAGGCCAATGGAATTGAAATTGTAACGAAACGGTAACTACGCCTTACGTTTAACGATGATAAATGAAAGTGAGCAACAAAATATTGTCGTTATTAAAAACTTACATATCTTAAGTGTTGGTTGACGACTTTTTAATTTTATTCTTATTAAAAATAGACACATAACGGCAGACCAACAAATCATACGGGTAACAACACTAACAACACTGTACTAACAGTAGCCGCGTTAATGCGGGTTCCATTTGATACCTAAACCGTTTTATTATATTACGAAAATTAAGCAGATATATTTTTTTTATCGTGTATAGTCTAATTATGTGTATATTGTTACATTAATTTAAATAAAATAACAATAATTATTTTGAAGGCATAGTGGATGTTCCAGATTAATCCTAGGATCAAAACAATTAAAGTTAGTCAGAATGTACTATTTAATGAAGTCGATAAAATGTTGCCCAACAAAAAGTAACAATTATGTTATAAAAGTCCCATTTTTTACGAATGTGTGAGTCGCCCACCCGCTGTTTTTCCATTACGACTTCTCACGTTACAGGTTTGTTAGAAAAGGCAAACGCTTCCAGCAATATGTAAGTAAGCAACCGCGCTCTGAAATAGTCAGGACGGGATATATTACCCGGGCAGCTGCGGGCGTTCGTTAACCCATCGCAGGGCGTTAGAAGTGCAACGATCTCTGCAATTATCGGTACGCTCGGCTTGCAACTCTGAACGTGAACTGTTCTAAGACATGTGCATCGACCGTACAGCTCACCTTCACTGCTTAGAAAGCAACAACTATTACGTCTAACATGACTAGTTGCCGTATGAAGAGTAAAAGCGAGAGCGTCTTTCCCATATTCAACGTTTCTATGTAAAAGGTATTCCAGTACTGAAAGAAAATTTAAGAAAAACTTGAAATTTATATCTCGGAATACGTTTTATATAATTTACGTAGAGCAATTTTTCAACCGAAAAAGCATTAACCATGATATCAAATTCCTTTAATGAGCAAAATAATGTTAGTTATTTTTATATAAGCTACACGAGTATCCTCCGAAAAATTAGACCTATATTTTCGAACCCTTTATTTCATAGAACTTACTTAATGTTGATTGATTTTTTACAAACTTTGTGACGTAGTAGTATGGTAAATTGTAGTAGCTAAAAATATGCATATTAATTGACATGCAGTTCAGTATATTGTAGATTACGTAATTATTAATTTATTTATAAGTTATATTATAATAGTATCAAGATTAATAATTATCAATTGTAGGCAAACATATTACGTATTACATCGTCTGATTTTATTATGACTTGTTTAATTATATAAATAAACAATTTGTTACATTAAAGGTCATGTAATAATTATGTTGTCAAACAATTGAAATGCTTCTCGTCTTATCGGAGTATAGTCGTCTTATGTTGAATACGTGACGCGGTTGCATACAGAACTGCATTGAAAACTCTTGTAGCGTTATGCTAGCCTGGTACTCGGTTGCACTAAACTGCAGCTCACTGTAAATAAAATGCGCGTGACTCTCTCAATCATAAGACTGATTGACGCATTCATTTAGATGTCAAGTGAAAATCAAACAACTTTTTTTACTTTTATTTATTTGTTCTGCTGGTTTTTTTGGTATCATAAATTTATATTATTATTATATATAAAAAAGAAATAAGCACTAAGAAGTGGAACGATTTTTGAAAGTGAGATCACATTCCAATACATATTTTTAAAATTTATAAATTAATAATATTTATACATACAATTCTAAAGTTTAATAGTATGTTGATATTGTATTTTCCCCATACAAAATAATATCAGAAAAGAACACATTGCGAGATAAAATATAGATTTACATTTAAATGCAATTCCACTCATTGCATTCGCACTTAAAGAGCGAAAGGGACGTAAATAGTTTATTGCATGTGCGCCTGCGCAATTGTGACGTCGGACGAATGTTGCAGATATACTGTAAATATTCATATAACTAAAAAATTACTAAATCATAAAATAACTTTTAAAATAATGAGAAAAATTATTATTTTGTAATATGATGTAATAAATATTATATTATAATTAGTAAACCATGTAACTTTGTCTCCATCATATTGATTCACATCTTTCGAGTCTATTCAGTTTAATCATTCGTGTTTGAACAAATTATTAGTTTTCTTTTTTTTTGCAATAAAATCTGCTCCTGATCACAACATAGTAATAAAAGAATGTTCACTTGGGATTAATTTTATACACTTTACTTTCAAAATATACTCGTTATACTGAATCCAAATAATTAATGTTAAATGTAGTGTTAAGTGTAGTGTGTAAACAGTATGTACTGATGAATATCCTACTTGTTTTTCAATTCTATGTACCTAATATAAAGGTACAATTGAAGACATGAAAGACAACATGCTTACTTTTTATCTCCAACTTTCAAATAGATAATATTACTTCTATAATGGTACGAACTACGAAATAAAAACAATATATTTGCGAGGCGTTTTGTAAATTGACTAGAACGCACATTTTAACGCATCATACGCAGAATACGTCACGTTGTGTGACGTAAATCTTAGGGCTACGCGCATACGTTCAACTTCCTCACGATTCGGCACTCCTGGTACTAAAGGTTGGTTCTTGTATAACCCTTCGGTAACTTTACTAATTTAAATTATTTATTTCATTTACATTGGTATTTTTCCTGTCAGATGGCCCAACAACCCACCTGATTAAGATTTTTATCGAACATGGTCACAACATAGACCTCTTCTACACATCTGTAATGACAGAGCATTACTACCTAACATTATGAACTCCTTAAGATGATAAGTTTTTAAACGTTAAGATTTATCAACATACAATTTTATTGTTACAAAATGATATCAATAATGTCTGAGGTTTATCTGCATTTATAATTGAAATATGATTTTATATTATGAACAATAGCAAGATTGCAATGATTAGTCGATTATTACAAGATTGCAATAAATTTTATGAACTGAATAACCTTTTATTTATATTTTTATTTTGGTTAATCCTGTGATGTTAATTTTGGAAACTACTTTATAAAAGGTGTTAAGTTGTATTTTGTTGCTGTACGACTGTTGCATTCAGTCATTACAAATGGACGTATTGGCTTTTCATTGTTTCTTTGAATTATGACAAAATATGTGTTATGAAAAGAAGGCAAATTTAAGTAATATCTTAGTGAAATAATGAAGCCTATTATTAAAATGTGTATATTACTATGAAATTTCATATATTTTTCTAATAACTTCTTTATAGTGAAAAATATTATAATCTACGAAGGAATAATACAATAATTTTATGGGACAGAGTTTGTTTCTTCATTTAAATTATTGTTTTTAGTATCGAATCTTTTGTTAGTATTTTAACAAACCTACGTGGCACTGGGACGAACCGTAATATAAATAAAACATCCCTTAGTATACGCTAAATTTGGATCCTGATTTATTTATAACCAAGAGATCATTGACCGAATACTTTAAAAATGTTTTATAAATTGTATAATTAGATCTTTAACAGACTGTTTCGATAAATTTACGTTGGGTTACAATCAATTTTAGGTGCATTTATAACATAAAAGTAAGTTTATATCGTAGCTAAATTGTACTATTTTGGTTTTTTTTACAAGCGCATTTTTTTCAATGAAAGAGATGTCGTAATAACTAATAATATTATGTGCGCAATACTTTTAAACACATGATCATAATATAAAAACGATTTGATAACTACAGATAGTAGAATTATTAACTTTAATCCTAGTTCGTGTACTAGTGTAAGGTATTAATCTAGAATTTTCTATGTAACTTAATTTTCAATGTTAAGTGTTGCTAAGTATACAATGAAATCTAAAATCGAGTTATACAGAAAACCTTGAGCAAGGAGATGATATAGAGTTCCGGATGCATCCCGGCGGCGCATCGATCGACCGTGACCATGGCAACGAGGAGAGGACTACGTGGGTCAGGGGCAGACTTTGCTCAATAAAGTAACCTTCTAACGTACCTTGAAATAATTGTTCTATACGTATAGTATATCTCTTTTAAGGTCGAAATAAAGATTGTAGAATCATCCCAGAATTAAATACACATACAATACATACAAAACACATTTGAAAATAAACAGTCACTGATTATCTTCGGATTTAATGTGATAAATTTCTAATTACAGAGCAGTCGTTTGTTATATCCCGATCTTCATATTTTTATTTATTGATTATTTCTATAATTACAGTTATCACTTATAATCAAGCGTTTTTAATTGTTGGTGCTTATGGTCCTAACTTATCTTTATGACAAACTATTTAAGTTGAGTGAAAGTTTTTAAATCTAATTGTTTTATTATCAAGCTTTATTCGAAGTTCTCCTGAAATGTCTCAACTTCAATAAATCAGATAATACTTGATTCGATGTAATAATAAAAGAAAGGCTGACTAATATTGTTTTAATGCAAAAGTCACCTCAAGCGGCATGTTTTCTTATCAGTGACCTTCATACAACTCTCGGACTTGCACAATCAAATAAAAGGTGTAGTACAATACCTAGTTTACCTACGTTCGATATTTTTCAATGCATATGTAAACTAGATAAAAATTGGTTTTATTTTTCATTATTTTATGCGAAATGTAATTGAAATAATATTAATAATTATACAAACAAACAGCACGTACTTATTGTATCATACAGGTGTGATCAGCAAAACGAGCAAATCACCGACATCCTCAATCCTTGAACGCGGAAGCCGACGATACAATTGTAATAATGGCTTAGATACATACAAGTGTATCACTGTGCAAGTAGACCATAATAGAGCATGTAACGCCATTAATTATTATACTATTGTAACCTTCTAATAGAAAATTGACATACACGTGCTTTAGAAATATTGTGACCATGACCCATGCTCGGTCACAGGAGGGAAGCAACCAGGGGTGCGGGACGGGTTCAAAGCGAAGGACGCCCGCCGGGGTGTGCGGGCAGAAGAGCGAGGTCGTGCCCGTGAATACGTACAAAATAGAATTTCAGCCGTTTCCATACCAACCGTTCAGGAAGCGGCAATACTGAGCAATTATTAGGTATACATGTTGTTGTTATGAAACAATTTATAAGTGTTGCGAGTGACGCTCCGCGACCTCGGCCAAGGTTGCGAGCCGACACTTCCCTGTGTGCTCAGCCGTTTATAACGTACGTATTCACATAAATCTAAACTTGGCACGCGCATATATATGTATACTACCCATGTGTATAGTTAACGAAACGTACATTTGTAATCAAATCACAGCCATAAAGACTGGCTTAGAACAGTAACAATCATTAAAATTTATTCACATACCACTGACCTACTTTTTTGTAGAAATCTAATTAATGCTTAGTTGTTAGATTAAGAAAATATGAAAATAGTGTTTGTATGATAAATATACAGATATGAAAATATAACAACGAACGTTATCAGTAGGAAGTAATTTGCGCAACAGAAGGTTATGGTGATACTGATAACACATCGCGCACCGAGGTTGACTCTTGCCGTATAAGTGGATTAATAAAAGTTCGTACAAACTATGGCGTCACGTATTGTGCTCACCATAATGTTTTGCCATGAACACCTACACGTACTTATCGAACGAGTACCTAACAATACAATTTATTGTATCCTTGCTGTATGAAGATAATATGTTGTGTGGAAAAAAAACAATAACTAAAAATAATTTCTATAAAATAAATCGCCATACACCTTTTTATGTAGTTGCATGTATATTTGTATAATTTCTGAAGCAAATAAAATCAAAACAACAGCCACGTTGGTGCATGTGTCTCATAAAATATAACTACGTTTGAGTCAGTGCAATTGACAAATGCAGTGCTGATGAAAATGACCTTTAATTGAGGTGACATAGAATAACTACGCGACTGAGACATGAGGGCTCCACCGGAGGCGCACTGCGCAGGGGTCGCAAGCACCTGCTGCGCTAACGCCGGTCACATTGCAAGATAAGATACGGCTATTATTTTGTCACTGCTATCCAATGTCACAGTGACCTTAATGACATCAATGACGCGTCGCCACCACGCGTTCGTCGCACTGACCTTGCGATATTTATCTAATCATTTCGCGAAAAATATTGTTATAAGCAGGATTATTTTTAATATGCAGTCGCAGACGTACATACATAAAAGGGCAAGATGTCGATTAATTTTTCAATAAAAACAGATAATTCAATATTAATGTCAATGTCACGATGTGGGTCATTTGTAGAGGTGGCTCGTGGTAACCATTAGCTGATTATGATATTATCAAAAATAATAGTGGTTTACTAGTGTTTATTAACTGCCTGTGTCACCGTTCTTATAGCAAGAACAAATCTCACAATAAAAAAGCAATTAAAAAACAGTTGTTGCTTGACCTTTCTTTTTTTTTGTACTGAGTACAAGATTTATTTGAGTATTTAGTCCTTCTTCAAACGAGCCTTGATGAGGGTCCTTAAATTTAGATCGTAGGTGGCGACCCCTTAGTGTCCCCTTACATTGCAGAGGTTCATGAGCGACGGTAACCACTTTCGATCAGGTGGTCCGTTGGCTCGTTTGCATACATGGTGATAAAAAAAAATTATAACAATTTTATGGAAATCTTTCTTCTTTATAAGAAAAACAAAAAAAACAGGACAAATATCTAAGAGTAGAACTTACCACCTTAAATTGTTTTTTAGAGATGTATGTTTACATGATAGCATTTATTTAAATATAATACTGTTGTTGTTTTATTTATCTTTTATACTTTGTTGTATATCACAACTTCGGTAACAAACATTACGAATGTGTTCGGGAAGTTTTCCAGTTCCTTCATTATGAAGATACATGTGATCGGATAAAAGTTAGTCAGCTTTAGTATTTCGTAATTCGTACACCAAGACATTATATTAAATACAAATAAGTACCTGCCAACTTGTCGACAACAATTCTATTTACTTCTATATTATATTGGTTTAAATAATGTGTTCTCAAAAGTAGAAAAAAAAACACAGAACATTTTACGCTTAAACATAAGAGAATTGTGTTTAGTTGTTTGTTTTTAGTACATTTTTACACCGACACGATTTGTGTTTTCATAAACCATCATGAGTTTTGTAATATTGAGTATGTAGAGCTCAGTGTGAGTTATAAGTTTAAAGGGTTAAAATTAATCGAAGATCAATTATATTTAGAACAAATAATTTTTAATTGAGAAAATTAAGAGAGGTCATGACCTCAAAACTATTACAGAAACATATAAAGACATAAATAATGAATAAACTCGGAAGCGTAATTCGATATGTGTATACAAGTGACTCTACGTACTTGAATTTAAACGCTTTACCCTTGACCGATTTAATTTGTTAAACAATTGCATTTTCCGGAAAAACTTGACTTTTACCTAAAAATAATAGAAACAAATATTGCGCATATTATGCAATATCAGATAGATTAAGGAGATATTTGAAAAATGTTGTTGATTTATTAATGATGACCTTCATCACTTCGTCATCACCCGGAAATCACTTTATAGTTTTAAACGCGTTGTTACAATTTTCCAAAGCAGGAAGTGTAAATTCACATCAGCCAAGGTAAAGCAAAATAATTACTCTTGATCATTTGTTTCTGATATTGTATACGATGACAATATAATTAAGGTTATCACTGCACGTGAATGTTTATTTTTTTACAAAAGATTCCGATAAAACTGCAATTATTATTGATGGTGATGATTAAATTGCAATCCAGAAGTATGGGACTTAAGGGAAATATGTGTATAGTTTTTGAACGATGGATGTCATAAAAATATAGAAATAAGAGATAAAATCATTGAATGTGTTAAATCACGAACGTTGGCTCGTCAGCCTACATTACAAAAAAATACAACAAAAGCATAAAACGCTATATCATAAATTTATATTAAAATATTAATTAAATTGTATCTAACAAATGAAGATTGATTTATTCAACAAATATACTTTTTATTGCTTTTACGAGTCAACGGGCCTTCTGAAATGATTATCGCTCAACTCTGTAAAATGTATCTATACATATCGCCTAATAAGGACTTTTGTAAATCACGTTTAACTCTTTACTAGTAATCTTGTAATAGTAATTGCTGTAATAAGATTTGTTCTGAATTCAAACTACCTATTACACTGGCAGTAAAGTCAAGATAGAAATATAGGCCATAGCTACAGTGGAATCCCGGGACGCCCAAATACTAAAAATAACCTTTAATCCCTAATAAGCTTGTCTTGGGCAAGCAGATTACTATTGATTGATTTCTTAATATTGTTGATCAAGTTCGTTTGTTCGGTTCTGGCAAATGATACTTGAAACCAGTGTCCATCTTCATTTAAAGTATTGCAATAATTTTCGAAAATTTGGTCGTTTTACCTTCATGTAGTAAAAACCTTGTATACTTTAAAACATATATTAATATAATTAAAAATAACTAACAAAATATTATCATAATGAGGTTTATAAGGGTGTGGTAAAAATGATTGTAAACAATCCCTGTATGGGTTTACACAATATTTGAAAGCAAAAACCTTGATTTTATTCTACTAGAATCAACTAATTGTTTGTAACATCTTTAAAGCTTTAAAGCTAATTTTAAAGCAATCCTATTGGCTGAGAAAATAATCACGGAATACGATTTTTATGTAAAGTGAATCGTTTTTATATAAGAAACATACATATTTTTTTATGAGTCATAATGTTAGGTACCGTTAGAAGACAAAAAAACTTTTCCAACTTAAAAGAGGGGTCTTCTATTCATTAATAAATTTCCTCCATATAATCACAGGTCAGACAAAATTTGAACTATAACATTTTTATTAGTAGGTATCATGTATTTTTAAAAAGACAACCATTAAAAACGAACGAAACTATATAATTCAGAAATAACTATTAACCGTGTGTTCAATCCATATTGAACATACAAAACTATTTATATATTTTTATTTTGTATTCAAACTTTTTTGTTTTCCATAGCGCGATGACTCTGTCTCGCGCTATGTCAAATTTCACTTATTTTCTAGCCATATAGAGATTAGTCGCATTCTAATTTTATTTTTCTTTTTGTATCATTTTGTATTCTATAAATGCAATAAATAAAGTAATACTATGTTGTGGTTTCAATAATATCCCAACATAAAGTGGTCCTTCGAGCCGGATATGAACCAGAGACCTATGGACCGTGTCTATGATCCATTACATTTCAGTTAATAACTGCCACTAAAATAGACTCATATTCTGTCCACAAATATTTGCTGACCAATTAATTTTGGTGAGTGATAAGTCGTAAGCTCGTGGTGTGGATTATTGTTTTGCCCGTGACTCTACTTGTCTGTCGTCAATATTGCTATTTTTTGTGCTATAGTAACATACAGGGTGGAGTTTTTCATTGCCCTTTCAAATTCCATCCTGTATAATTTTTATTTTGTATAAGCAGTGCCATGGCATTGTAGTCTCTGCTAAGAGGTTTTTTGTAATCCTTATTTCAGAGCTTTCTGAAAACAAAGCTCTAACACTGATCTTTATTTGTTCACCTGTTAATTTCCAGTAGCGTATAAATCGGTTTGCGTTTCGAATTAGAAGTTGTTTTCAAATGTTATAAACAAAACACGATCAATCTATATTTCGTCAGATCATCCAGGATCATCATATATTACGTTTTGTTTTAAAATAGTTGTGAACTATAAAATAATTTTATTATTAAAAAATAATCTCGAATAAAATAACTACGATCCTTAACCATGCGGTATGAACACCGGTTTTTCATTCACGAATAATAGTATTCGAAAAATAAACTATATAAGTTGAACCTTAAAAATTAGTACTTCAAGAGTTTTCGTTTGATAAATTCAAGCCACTAACTTTTTTCTTTGTGCAAGATAAATTAGCACTACCTCATGGTTCTTTAATAAAATGTAAGTTACCATTATATAATATAACAAAATTACATACCTAGATCTGGAATGGAGCTGGACGGTTCTTCGAAGGACGGCGGCTTCAGGAGACGCGGTGGTGGTGGTGGAGGCGGTGGCGGTGGCCGCATGCATTGTATGACGGAGTGCGTCGGAATCAGAGACGGTCCTGCCAACAACACGGGAGCGCGGAACTCCTTGCCTGGAGGAGCCGGCAGTTCCAGTCTTCGTGCTCCAGGCATCATCTCGATCTCATACAATCCTTCCGGAGGCTCACGCTTAGGTGACAACTTCGGATAGCACTGCATCGCGTTTATTATTTTTATATCTGATAATTAGCAGAATAACCTTCAAAATTTCAAGTACAAACTACGAAATAAAACTATCAAAAATGTCCACGATTAAAGTAATTAAATTCCTCTGTTAGTAAGAGTATATGACATATATGTTCATAGATGTGCATTTGTTTATATTCTGGTAAAGTGCGCAAGGGTGTAGAGCAGTTGGTATTCCGGTATAAGTACGCGTATCGTGCGTGCGCGGCGCGCCGCTCGACTCGCGGGACTCGTTCGTTCGACGCGACCAACTTTCTCTCACTGGCGTGGCGGGCGGCCGCAGCCGGACGAAAGTGAATCTGCAGCGTGCGTCCCTCGCCCTCTCCCGCCCTCAGGTGGCCCTGCACCGCCCGCCCAGCGCCGTCGTCGTCGGTGCCGCTGCAACGCCCATCCGACATAAACTTTAACCTTAACTCTGACCTTTGACAAAGTACACTGCACTCAAGTCACATCTACAACACTATATTTTCATTATAAATTACTTGATTATATTAGTAAGCCGACTTACATATTTATGCCAAAAGTTCAAGGTTGAATCTAAGAAACTTTTCGTCTCTCTGCAATAAATGAAAGTAAAATACATTTTTAGAGAATTAGGAACTGTAGATGGAAATGGAAGACGAAACCTTATTTAAATTTAAATCCCAAAGATTTTTTTTTTAAGATTATAAATTACTATAAATTAGGTAAAATTCTTCACTACCTAACTATAATCTACTCTGAAATATGATTATATTATGATTGTACTTACCTGTGTTGCGCAATTAATAAAATAATATAATAATTTTATTATAAAATGATAACGACCGACTCCCATTTCTCAAGCATAGCACAAAAACTACCAGTCAGATCTTTATCAAATTATATGAGATAATGCTCAAAACATCTGCTTTCCAACAAAAAAAAGAATCATCGAAATCGGTTCATATAAAAAAGAAATACACGCAAAAATGCATTGCAAATCGTGAAATTTTGTCCGTTAAAAATACACATTTTTAAACACAGATCCAAATGTACTTGTTCGATCTTTAACCAACTAACAATGGGACCTAAGTTCAGCAACCTTTCATCTGACACCAGAATCATTCAAATCGGTCCACCCAAACTAAAATTATCGAGGAAAAAACATTTAATTAAAAGCATACGAATTGAGTACCTCCTCCTTTTTGGAAGTCGATCAAAACTAACTCCAGTACATCAAGTTCTGAAGCAAATTATGTATTGCATGTTTTTTTTATAATTCGGATTTAATAAGGAGTACCTTTATATTACATGCGGAGTTTGTTTTTTATTCAGTGTAATTAAATTTTCTATGTTTATTTCCAGAAGATTGCACAATTCTAATTCGGTCACTACTAAGGGAGATAAAGTCATTATCATTTCCGTGAAGTCATAGGAGCGATAGTAGGATCGATCCTCAGTGGACATCGGGCACGCTCAATGATAACAGCAGCTGATAATCATCTTCAAGATAGCACATCAACTGGACAAGCGTGAACGTCTGTATGCCTAAACTTAGCGAGTTTATCGATATAAGATAGTACACGATTTTGTTATCGATTTCGTGATGTATAAAAAATGTTTTGATCAGTAATTTCTACGATTGATAACACTTTTTATAAAGGCATTTCAACTAAGTGTGTACCTACCTTAATTTCACTTTTGAATAACTAAACTAAGTAATTTTTTAACTAAGAACTTAATTAAATAGAAATCCTTTACAAATCACTTAAAATATCTGTGTACTTACTACACAATTATTATTTAGAAGTTACCTTCATTTTTCATGTTATACGACTCGAAAAGTTATTAGTTTTCAACTAACTCTACCTAGTGTAATACCTATCTAATACCACTAACGTCATTTATACTGTTATAAAGTCAGACAGAAGCGACAAAGATAGAAAAAGATAAATAAATATCTCATGACTTCACAAAAGTAATCGGACAATTATAAGTAGCAACTGGAAATACTAAACTAAATATATAAAAATATGTTATTCAAATTATTCAGCTCTACCATCTTGAAACTTTATACATTTTTCTAAAATATATTTCTAACTAACAAATATGTTAGTGTGGGTTTAAGCAAAGTAAAGAGTATCAGTAGTACGAGGCTTTTGTAGGGGGCAGGGAGGTGCAGTCGCAGGGTGCGCCGAGGTCACTGCCACCGACGGCTGACGTTCGTACGCCGCTCCTAAAGTTCATTTAAATTTGGCCAATAGATACAATGAACCTAGGTTTAGTTCAAAATTTTCCGTAATTAGTGAACTACTTCAGAAGATATAGTTGTTTAAAACTCTCTTGTGTCTAGTTGTACTTAGTATCTACATCGTAGTCGCAACATGAAACATACTTTATATGTCTAGCATTCGTGAAATACTTTGTTTCAATAAGAACCTACAGCCAGTACTTAGTGGTCACAAAATTCTGAAAAAGTGTTCATATTTCGAAATATTAGAAAAATATATCTTTGTCTCTAGAAAGTACGAGGGCTATATTTAGGAGTGAAAGTTTGATGGTATGGTAAGGGCACCGGGGCATCGCAGTGGGGTACTATCGAGTCAGGGCTGAGACCATCATACTACGCATGCGCTATGCAACTCCAGACAGACTTTAATCCTTGCATTTACACCGAAGTCGCTAGTAAATTTATTTTTATTATTACAATATAATTTAAAATTGTAGAGTCTTTGTAATGGGCTTAAGTATTATAGGTAAACATACTCTGCGAACTCTGTAACAGTCTTCTGTACCCAATGTCGTCTTAAAAAATATATGTACTTACGTATTTTTTGAGTAACCCTTCACACAAATTTAGTAATGAAACCCTGTTTAATAAGATGGTCATGTATGAGCTTCAACAGTTATTACTAATACTGGTGATCTGATCGACCATGTACTAACCTGCTTCTGGCTTGGAAACAAAAGAGGTCTCTAATTATTATGTGTCAATTAAAAAAAAAATAGAATATCAATGAACTTTTTACTACTTATTTCTTTAAGTTTTTAAGGCACTTACTAGTGTACGACATTTAATATATTGGTGTGGCGTATCATACTCATACTGATGATTATATTAATAGATAGGATAGTCATTAAAGAATGTTCAGTATATTTCTATGCATACATTTAAACAACAGAACAAATTCTAATTTGTTTGTCTAGGAAAAAGTAATATTATCGGGACTTTAACAAAATCGGTGTAAATGTTTTCTGCAACTGGCGCGAGCGTGACCTTAGCGATCGATATGCATTGGCGAGACGTATTTCTCCGCTAAACCTTAGCGACTACTGTAACAAATACTTCTAAATTGATTTCAAAATTATTATAATAAGAGTTTTCATGATATTATAATTGCAATCTCTCATTTTTATATTATATTTTCAACTCAACTATAAGTAATGTGATTCTTGTTGGTGAATCAATAAAATAAATCATTAAAATAATGAAATAGAATAGAAATATTTTTAATGGAATACTTTTCCAATTCTGTAGTATATTATTGTCATTTTTAACGTAAGTAATTACAATTTAATTACAATTAGCCAATTAATTAATACAGGAATTATGAATTACATAACATGTAAGCAACACTTCTAACATTAAACTATTGTAGAGTCACTTAATAACAAAAGTAACGTCGGCGATAGTCTACATTAAAACAGGAGACGGACTATGACAAAATGCCCAATTACTTACAAAAATAATTCCCTCTGTTTACACAATAACCCACCTTCTTTAAAGTGTAACAATGTATAATTTTTCATCATACGTTAGATTTTGGTTTACACTAGAGTAACTATAAGAAAGTTTATTTTTGTGAGAACAATAAAATAAGCGCCATTCGACATGTTGCTAAGCGTTCACGAAATTCAATGAACCTGCTTCGTCTGCAATTCGTGAAACCTTGAACAGTGCATCACCGCCCATTGAGGGTATCTGAATGTCAGTTTTTAGGTTCAAGTCGTTGAACCCAAGCCTGGTCCTACACACTTTCTGTTTAAAACTAAAGTTTGGATATAAATGATTTTGGTTGTTCTACGGATAAATTAAAATCAGTGCTTGTTTCATTTCTTTTACATTTCTCTTTTTCAAAATAAATATTGAAAATATGAAATCATCAATTTAAGGTCCAATTTTTCTTAATTTTTGACCAAGATTCCGAAAGTTCGTAATAGAAAGCCGCGGTGTGATCACTGGTATAGATTATATCTTCGATGGAGGAAGGATGGATCGAAGATGGAAAATACTAAGCACTATTACTTGGACAATAACATCGAAAATGTCTATAATTAATAATGACCCTTCATAAATAAATTTTGAAAATGGTATTACGTTATTAAATTTATAAAACAAAGATAGATAAAAATATCAGTAGGAACCTATGTTAGGCATATGCCATAAACTAGACTTCCTAATCTATATAGATATTCAAGAAACTTGCCGAGCCGTTAAACTTACTTTATGTATGTCATATACTTATAAAACATAAATTAACAAAAGTATAACTAATAATTTGAAACTATATGACTGTTTTGTAAATACCTAAAATAATTTACGATATCATATTATTCCTCAGAATACAAACACATGAGGGCAGCGAACAAGTTCATTAAATTTCTGGTAGTGGTCTGGGTCGACGGGTGTAGGGATGAACGGGTGAGGTGGGGGTGTTCTGCACGCGCCAGGTCCCTGCTGTCGATGACACGGCTCGAGGACGGGCTCTCCAAGGTCACAAGGCCCAAAATACCGACCCTTCTTAATCCCTTTCTTCACCAGAAATGAAAGTAAGCGCGGATAAACATCTAATCCGGTTAGAAACTAAAATAATCGAAAGATTTACTGATATTTTTGTGTTCAGGTTTATTTTCGACCTTCAATGACGAATTAGGGTACTTTACCAACACATGATTTTCATATTTTTTTGTTATTGATTTATGATTACACAACTAAAGAATATTATGACAATAAATAAATAGCAGCCAATTATAAATAACACAATGCTCAATAAACAACGAACGAGACATTGTGAAGGCCCTTACACTGCAGGTTCAAGGTTTGCAAGACATGTACGGTCGTTATCATCTCAATGTTATAACAACGCTCTACATTCTTGAACTTCATACACATACTTGTTGCATTACATTGTAATCTGTATTTTAAAACTAAAAATAAGATAAAATGCTGTTTGGTTCGAAAGGAAGTAGATGAAAAATGTATTCGATTTCTAGAAATATCTATTTGATACAACTATTCATATTTTTTTCAACTTTAACATTATACTCATATAACGGAAGGTACGAAATAAGTCAGCATAAATATTATACAAATTATTTGTATGTATTACAAGTTACCTTATAATCCGACATTTAATCGAATATAATATGTTATAGAGATAATTAATTGAATTTGTTGGTATTTCTGTGTTTTTGTGTTCCTTTTGTCTTCTAAAGTCTGTCCAGTAGGTCAACATGTATATACAAGTATACAACACACTAAGAACAGTCTACGTACAATACATCCTGTTAAATCACAAAACGACTGGACCTTTGTTACTAAAAATTAAATATTTTTTACCTTCAAACTCAAATATAGCAAGTACATTAACCTTTCTAAGATGTTTACCGCCTTATATCAGGTCAATAGCAGTTCTAGAATATTGTTGAGGGGGCTGCAGTACTCTGATGCTCTCCACTAGCAGGGGTGGAAGGAGGGTTATAGTGCATCGTACGAAAGGGCAACTGCAGATAACGCAGGTCCCAGACAGTCAACGTCCCGATGCATTCCCGTCCCCGCATCCCGCACCCCGCTCTGCTCCAGCGGGAACCCGTATCCGGCGACCGCCACGCAACATGGTTTTTGCAACGTTGTCATTAGGTACCGATCCAGTCTATCTCACGATGACTCGTTCGACTAACTAAAGTGATTACACAGAAATACTTGAGATCATCGTGCGGCGTAGTTTATATAAAAGGCTATGGATGCTGAATGCTTAAATATAAATAATACATCCATGCAGGTATCTATTATAGAAATACAAAAAGATTTTCATCAAACGTTTTCTTTCATCTTTTTTTATGCAAATGATGTAAATTGTGGATAAACCGAAGCTTTCAAAATGCATGTTATTGTCTGATTTCGGTTAATCGTATCTTTTTTTTTATTGCCTTGTAGGCAGATAAGCTAACGGACCGCCTGATCGTAAGCGGCTACCGTTGCTCATGGACCTCTGCAATGCCAGCGGACACTGCGGGGCCGCTACCTACGACATACCTTTTAAGGACCTTTTCCTTACCTTACCTTTCTTTAAGCCTCGTTTGAAGAAGGACAAATCATAGCGCTCGGGAAACACCGAAGAGGAGAGCTCATTCCACAGCCGGATGGTGCGTGGCAGAAAAGAATTTTTGAAACGGACCGTGGATGACAGCGGTGGTTCCAAATATGAACCCCACCTCGACGACGGGTGGTGCGATGATAGAATGGTAGATACTCATCGGTAGTATTTGTAGAAGCGAAGAGTTTTATTAAAAACTATATTATTCATTAATAAAATATAAAAAAGTTGATCCGAAACAATAAAAACTACATTTTACAATGATATATCTCTTTATATATATAGCAAGAATTGTTATATACTAAACAATTTCAATCGTGTATTTTTTTAGTAAATATTGTTATGTTTTAAAATTAACATGCAAAAGGATAACTCTTATTCAGTATTTTAGTACTTAAATCTAACTAATATTATAAAGCTGTAGAGTTTGTTTGATTTCACGCTAATCTCAGGAACTACTGGTCCGATTTGAAAAAATATTTCACTGTTACAAAGTTCATTTATCGTGGAAGGTTAAGGCTATGTTGTATCCCTCTGTGACGCAGACGAAGTTGCGCGGGTCACCTAGTACTGAATAAAGGTTTTAAAATAATGACCACGCTATTTTTGACTTTGTATTTACTATCGAAGACATAAATGGGTAAATTCGAATAATATTATTTATTGACAAAAAAAATAATTATTGAATATTTACATGGAATCTTGCAAGCTAAATTTGGCAAACTCCCTTATCTCATAATACAATAATATGACAAAATGGACCTAATCTCATGATGGATTCGGACGGTAGTCATAGGAACTCTTGTGCTAAACAAGATAGATCCGTCGTTGTCGTCTTTGGGCTCGTTTGTCTTAGCTAGCTCTGTACTGCTACATAAAATCCAGGACCTTAAAAGCTTGTATTTAAAAAAAATCTTTAAAATAAATTACTTAAAAATTCAATAACATTTTTTATTATAATTGGTCCATATTTTTGTTTTGTTTTGGACGCTGTATAGTAATTGAAGTTTAGAAATAAAACATATTTTAAAGTTTATGCAGGGTATAAGTTAAAAGATGACACATACGGAACTTACTACTAAAATATTGAAGGTATGTAAATACACATGATAGTTGATGATTATTACAATAGAATATGGTACCACCTTAGTAAACTTCAATGAAGGGTATCAAATATTTCTGCAAAATTATTGCCACTCGCACGATATATGAACGTGGCGTGTACGGGGATCAAGCGATCGCTAGATTATTAGACAATGCTCTGATGTGCATTCTTAAACATTTTTGGGCGATAATTTGTTTAAATTTGAAATTCTTACCTACTTATTTTTTTTTTCAAAACAAGAATCGAGTATTTATCAATGTCCCTTCAAATGTAACATATTATTACTTTAACTTAATTTTTTTATTTGATGCGGTACACTGTGCACACATATTAATTACACATACAGTAATGATTACTTGTGACGTACAATTTAGTAGAATTTTCTTCTATCATTTGATCGGATGAGTCCTTTCTTGAGAAGACACTTAAAATCTCACACCGTCCCTGTAGTAATCTGTAGGAAATGTTATTGTTAAATTACTAAGAAAATAGGAAAATTCTAAAAATGTGGTGTCAATTTTTTTTCTAGCTTTAAGATTAATTTGCTCTTTCAAAAGATTAAGCTTTTTTCCTGAAAAGGTTCCTTTTATTATATGGACGAAGCTGGTAGATGAAGCAGAGGCTGTGTCAAGGCCGCGCCCTCGGCCGTGACCGCGGACCTCCCGCCGCGCGCCTCTACACCCGCGCTGCCTTCCGCCTAAAACATTTATCTTATCGGAACATGGGTACCAGTTACATAATTAGAAAATGTTCTATACATAATAATAAACATAAACATAATCTCAAAAACAACTAGGGATGTTTAGCAGATGGCGATGAAATCATTTTATATCTTGGCATCCTTTATTCAATTCTATCATATTTACTTATAAAACTAGGGGACCCGTCACTTCATCTGCATCACCTTAGACAGAACAAGTGATTTGTGGTCTTGTGTTTGATTTACAGCTTTGATGCAATTGAATGTACCTAAGCATATCTGTTCGCTTAACTGTCATCTGCGTTGTTAAAATAGATTTAATTTATTGATCACAACGAATACAATGACCCAAGAGCTAGCGCCAATTTTTGAGTAGACCTATTTGAGGCAAGTTTTAAACTTAAACGGATTTTTAAAAAATGTTAGTTTCCGCCTGCGAAAAATGATTTCTATTTCTAACGTGTGTAACGCAAAATATTGAAACCCGAAATGTATAAATCAAATTACGCCAACAATTAGGTATCTGTAACGCCAACACGGGCCCGAGTGTTCAATAAAAGGGAACGCCCACGCCGAAGCATACACGTGCCGCTCTGAGGTCATGTCACGGTGAAGGCCGAAACTCCGAACCTTTCCTGAAAATAAGGACCCTAGGCCGACGACCCCGAAGGAAATCTTCCAGGGAATCTAACCTTGACCTTTACACGCGCACGCGCTTTACACATTATGTAGTTCTCTGACCCTGTTATGGAAGGATCTTATATACAATCTTTTGTATTACAACACTGAAGGCCATATTTTATTTATTACTAGCTGACTCGCGCAACTTCGTCTGCGCCGAAAAAAAAAATTAGGGGTGGACTACCCCTAACATTTAGGGGATGAAAAATAGATGTTGGCCGATTCTCATAGGTACCGGATAAGCACAAAAAATTTCATCAAAATCGGTCTAGCCGTTTCGGAGGAGTTCAAGTTCGAACACCGTGACACGACAATTTTATATATTAGAAGAATTAATTGTAACAGCGAATACTTTCGCGAAAAGACATAATACCTAACTACATAATATACGTACACAGTACACACTAAACATACAGAATCTGTCGAAATACGAAAACAGATACCCTGGTACTTGGCGACAGCCTCAAGTCTTGGCTTTAGGAAAATGGCTTAGACATACTAATCGCTAGGTAGTATATAACAAATACGCATCCGCCGTATGTCTGTCTCTATGTATGCTTAGATCTTTAAAATTACGCAACGGATTTTGATGCGTTTTTTTATAGATAGAGTGATTGATTGTTAAGGAAGATTTATATGTATATATTTTATTTTGAAAAAAAAGCAATACACCCAAGGCCGCCAAAATAATGTCGCAACAATATTGCGAGTACTGTTTGAACCCCTTTGTAACGCAGACAAAATTGCAGGGATCATCTAGTTACAATAGACAGGGTGAAATTTTTAAACGTCCCCAGGGAAAGTGTTCGAAATGATGATTTTAGCGAAATTTTCTAAAAGGAAACTTTCCTTTATTTTTAAAAAAATTAAAATTGCATTCATAGATTTTTTTTATTTTTTAGTTCACCCGTGAATCGAACCTGCTAGAAAACGAAAAAATCACACCCTAGACTTTTATTGCATCAATCGATAGAGTGACTTTTAAGGATCGTATCTCTCAAAGAAGCATGATACATTAAATTAAAGGAAAACCTCGAAATTCAAGTTTTAGTCATTAAATTTCATCAGAGTGATAATTAACAAAAAATCTTTGACTGGCAACTTTCTCTTTTCAGAAATAACTTAAAAATAACCAGTTAGATCTCTATTAAATTTACACAAGATATCAGCAGACATATTACCTCTCCGATAAAAATGATCTTTAAAATTGGTTCAACAAGGAAAATTAATGTTCTTAATATATGAATGTTTTGTGAACATTTTTCGATTAGTCACGTGTTTAAGTACATTACTTTTCTTCGATGAACCGATTCTTTTTTTTATATGAACGGTAACACGTCTCCTTATATTGTTTAAATTTAATCGACATCAGACTAGTAATTCTTGAGTTATTTCGGAAAAGATGAAGTCGGTAGTCAATTATTTTGTGTTAATTATTACACGTTTGATGAAATTAAAAGACAACCTCAGAGGTTGTCTTTTAATTTTATATATCACGTTTTAAGACTTAATAGTAGGATGAGCCAAGATTTTTTTTAAACTACTCCTTTAACATCTGCTGCGTCCGAACCCCGGCTGAGAACAGAGCCCAGCATGAGATTGGGCGGAGTGAAGGAACGCATTGCACGCTAAACTTACCTTACCTAGTCTTTTGTCAGGGACGTTACTACTACTACAGTCTAATTTTATAGTACTTATATTAACGTTCACCCATTTATAACTGCCAAAATTTACTCACTAACTGCTAATTTCTACTCATTCTTAGTTACCTACTACTTCTTTCTATTTATAAAATTTTTGACAATTTCAAGACTAAATTCTAAAATACATCTATGTTCTTCTGATTCATCATTATTTCAGGCATGTTATCTTTGCTTATCATAAAATTATTTTTTGATCTATTTCGAATCTGACTCTTGCAAACGTTGGGCAATCTAATATACAACATACAGTGCAGTTTCTGGTTCTCCGTATACGTAGCTAGTATTTTATTTATATTTGAAACGATGCTATACGATTTAAGTAATGTACCTATTATTCGGGAATCAGTTAGAACTTTGCCATTTCCACTCAGTTTTGACACATTTATGTTCATAGGGTCAGAATACGCATCGTTAAGAATGAATAAGTATTTTTAATTTCGGTGATTTTAAAACGATCCCTTATCACTGATCGATGATAGTCTTTCATTTTTGAAACTTTATTAGATTTAGAAAAACATTTTTTTGAGGTGTCCGATATAAGTGTGGGCGGGCGGTGTGCAGCCAACACTGCAGGGGAAGCGAACATTAACCCTTTCTGCAGTTCATTCGCCGTCTGGCCTCACCCCTGCGACCGCCCGCGCCTCCCCAGTCACGCCAGCCTGATGCACGTCTGCCTTACTACAATCCAATACTTTTAAAAATACAATTCAGTAGGTATACCCAATGACATTAAAGAATAATATCTGCAATTAGATGGGTACTAAAATGGGAAAATGGTGAAAGACATAGCAATGCATTTGCATGTTATCGCCGGATGCTATACCATTGATATCCAGGATAAATAACATAGGGGAGAGCACCGAGTCTTGTGAAACGCTTGTATATTAATCATACTAGGGCGCGGCGGTTTGATAAGTCCGTAACTTTTTTAATTTGTCGCGCAGTGCAACAGTGTTTTTTTCTTTTTTTTCTCAGTTGGAGGAAATCCTCGGATCGTATGTGGGAGTTGAACCGCACTAAAACCTCCAACCGCTCACACTGAGGCCAGAACCCAGCGCGGGGTTTGGAGGGACGGCGCGACGCGTTACGCGCTTGGCACTCTTTCCCGTCGCCCCGTCCCCGCAGTGCAACAGTGTTGCCGTCAACTGTAATCTATAGGTGGGCAACTGTCAAATTTTGAGCACGCTACGTCATGCTGTCGGTGTTTGATAGCCATGCAAAGCATACAGCCTCGTAAATTTTTACTAAAATGGAAAAAAAAACGGAAAGTGAATTTCCTGTGTTGATTACATTTTACGCAAAAAAACATCACTGAAACTAAAGAAAAGCTTGCTAAATAGTTATTTTAGTAGTTACTACGAGGACTCAGCACCATCAATTTCAATGGTAAAGAAGTGGTTTACAGAGTTCCGTTGTAGTTGTACCACCGCTAGTGACGCCAAACGTGCAGTGTGCCTATTCCGAGTTTTCTTTCACTGTTCGCTATGTTTACGTTGCGAAGAAAAACTCGGAATAGGCACCAAGAGAAGTGAACACGTTGGCAATCGTCGATAAAATCGTCCATGAAATGATATTGGATGATCGAAGACGATCGCCCCCTGCGACTATTATCTGTTTCCAAACCTAAAGAAACGGAAGAACGAAACCTAAAGAACGAAATGGATTTAAGGAATTGGATAAAAAAATTTTTTTTTTTTTTTTTTTAGATTTGAGGAATCGCTGTTGGCCCTCAGGCCTTTACAGCTTCACCATGATAGAGTGCGAGCTCAGGAGGGGCTCGGCTGAGTATATATACAGGGTGATTTGTTAGAGAGGGTACATATTGCAGGAGGGTGATGAGTACTCTGTTCTAATACGGAAAATTACAAAAAATAGGTAAAATTACAAAATATATTTTTTTTCTTTTTTTTATCTAAATTCGACAAAACTACCTCAAACATAAACAATTTCGGCTTAAAGAGTGTTGACTAATGACCTCTAGTGATCTCGCGCACCCCACACCTCCGCCACACCCATCAGCTGTCGAAAAACCATCATTTTGCAAGAATTTTAGATATTTTTAAGTTGCGATTACTAAGGCATTAAGCCATATTCTTTGGTATAATATTTTTACTGGTCGTATATAACCATCAGCTACCATGACCTTCAATATGTACCCTCACTAGGAAATCACCCTGTATATAGATATAGGATGGAAACACTAACAGTTGCCCGTGAATTTACTACTACTGGTTCGGAACATAATATGGAAGTCCGCAACGATAGTCTTACGTTTTCCATACAATGTCAGAAAAAAAAGTTTAACCCATCCAAAAAATAAAAATGGTACTATGTTGTATTTGGACAGGTCATTCACCCCACGTCAGATTGTCCAAAGTTACAGATCCACCCTGTATATACATGGTGTAATGTAATAAAATTAGGTATAAAATATTAGGTACTTTTCCTAGTTGCACCGATTTAGAAGATTATTTTTACCTGAAAGGTTGTAAAAGTTAGTTAATATCTAACTTTACTTCTGAAAAGATAAAGTCGGTAGTCAATGATTTTTTGTTAATTGTTACTCGTTTGATTCGATTCTCTAACATTCGAATTTCGAGGTTTTTCTTTCATATATTTATTATATTAGCTTGAGAGATTTTTTTCTTCTATATAACTCTATCGATTGATACAATAAAAGTACAGCGTGATTTGTTCGAATTGTAGCAAGCTGTTAGATTCCGAGTGTACTACAAAATTTAAAATGAATCTATGAGTGTAGTTGTTTGTTTCATGTTTATTTTCAAAAATAAAGCAATATTTCCTTTCAGCTTTCGCTAATATCATCATTTGGAGTACTTTCTCTGAAGTAGGCGTTTAAAAATTCACCCTGTGTAAAATGTAATAATAAACAATTTTTATTTGGCTGTATAAACATTGTTTCTTTGGCAAGAAATTTTAAAATAGCTGACATGTAGAATAGAGCTGAGTGAATTGAGAAGTTGACGAACGAGCCACAGTATTATCGATTTATGGATCGATTACAATCTATATTCAATATTAAAATAAATCGAATGTTTTGATAAGCGCATAACTAAACAATGCCTGGACCAATTTGGCCATATCTTTTTACAATTCTATGTAACAAACCCAATTAAGAGCGAAGTCCAATTAATGACAACTTCCAAATTGTAACCAAACGCGACATTTTTTTTATTTTCGTTGTTAATAAATAAATAGAACAATTTTTCAGCTTGACAATACATTACACATTACTTTCGATAGTTATAAGTTATAACATTCAAATTCAACATGAATAATTGATCCAAAAACATTTGTCTAAAACTGTTCGAAATTTGAATTTCTACATACGAAATGTATAAAAGATGCCAATAACTAGGCCTGGGGTAACTTTTGAAATAAACATGAATTTCTCTTTAACTAAAACATTTTTTTACAAAACATTTTTGCAATTCATTCATTCATTCATTCAAACATTCATTCATTCATTCATCATCAAGAACGAAATGCTATTAATTAATAATGAAAAACTAAGTTGAAAATGGAAATCTCACTATAGGACGAGCATCTAGGTAGGGCAACCTATGTTCGTTGAATTTAATTTTAATTAATAATAAATTAATAATTTCAAATAGCGCACGAAAACAGCCCATAGTGTGATGGCGTCGCGTTTGATGTCACACTTAAGTAAACAATCAATGCAAAAGTGTTATGGCGCAACCAATAGAGAACATCAGTTCCATATTGTTCAGTTATTAGTGACATCATCGGATGATGTTAGTGTTTCAGCCAAAATGGCCGATGGTAATATTTCAATGTTTTAATTTATTAAAAATCTTATTATCTAATCTGAAGTTTTTAAGTAAAACTAAATTAGGTAGTGATTTAACCTCTTTTAATATGTAGATTCCTACAATACCAATAAATCTTCGAATCTTTGATAGTGTCGTCATTCCTATTATTAATAGGCTATTACGCACCAAGCTAATAAAAATATAAAATTATGTTACTTTGATGGATTTGCGAAAAACTAAGTGATTAATGTTAATTTGTACTCATAGAAAGGCAGAAAAAAATTTATATTTCAATTTGAAAATTCGTGTTTTTTTATCTGTGCTTCGAATGTCAAAAACGCTATGCGCCATGATGGCTTGTAATGTGACGTCACTCGTCAGTAAATAATCACGTAAATAATTAACTATCGTACAACGTTCGATTTTCTATTGCAATATCGAAATTTCTATTTTACCAAACTTTTTGTTATCCTGTAACAAATATAGTTGCACCATGGAAGACGGTTTCGTAAAAGCAGACAGTACAAATCTCCCACGGATAAACACTTTGATGGTAGCAAAATTTTTTGCTTGTAATCCTGATTACTGTTCTGCGTAATTTAGGAACGTGAAAACATTTATGTAAGTGCTTATTTAACTGACTTTTGTTTACTTATTAGTGAAGATGCATATAATGTTTCAATTTCAATTTCTTTATGCTATATAATCCGGTCACTATCTAACCTAAAAATTGTTTTCAGATCTGGAAGGGAATCTTATGGAGATGATGCAATTGGCTATGTGCAGCTTAAGCGTGTTCAAAGCACATGCATTGTGAAGTGTTCAATATGTCCTGAACACAGTGCGTTCCAAACCATATGCAGTGACGATAATTGTTAATGAAGCTGAAGAGAATGTGACAAATGTTCAGTGTCATGATTGCTGGCTCCCCAGATGGTATAAATGTCAAAATCACATTTGAAATTAAATGTCCAACGACAGAGAAAACAGCATTGAACTATATTGATAAGAATGGAGTTATCACAGAAAAATATTATGCACAAGTGCAAATACAAATGTATTGTGCTAAAAGTAACACTTGCTACTTTTATGTAGCAAGCAGTAACTTTGAAAAAAATAATCAGGTTACTGTAATATGTATAAATTTTAATGCTGAGTATGCGGCACAGTTACTAAATAAAGTGGTTTCTTTTTGGAAGGATAACATTTTCCCAATTTTACACAGGAGTGTAAAGTTTAATTGTTAAAAATTGTACTAAATTTTAATGTGTAGTTAATGTGTCTGAATAAAAATAACATTTTAAATTAATATATGTTTTATTTCAAATAATTCTTAACATCTAGAGACAATAAACAAAACACAAAAGAGACAATATTTACTGATCTTTCCTATTTATTATTTAAATGAACAAATTAACACATTTTGCATGAAAGATTAACAATCACATTTTTTTTAAATAACATTAGCTTTAATTATTTAATTAAGGAATCTTGCAAATTAACTAAAACACAAGTTATTGTAATGCACATATCTAACATTCCAATGAGTTTCAAGTTTACAACTGAATGCATCTTCAACATGCTGAACTCTCTAAGTCTTCGAATGACCCTTTCAATATGGATTCGAAGACTGGCTATTTGTTTCGTTTGCTGAGCTTCAGCTTTAGTTAATTTGTGACCACTAGAAACACTAGGTGGTCTCATCGAAGTAAATCCTTTGAGAGATAAATAATGTTTCTCAATCAAATCTATAATGAAGTATAATTCCTGTGGAAGTCCAAGATATAAACGTGGTTTATTTTTTACTTTGTATAAAGTGGTAAACAAATTCATTGTCTCAACTTTTTTAAATTCATCTTGTGAGCTTATTTCTGAAATGCATGTCTTCGATGGGCTGGACAATTTATCTGGAGAAAGCTCATATTCAACAGTTGAGCCTTCCGTAGCGGGTGTAAATGATTCATCACTCTCAGGTTTTTTCTACAAGAACATCAGTTTTCTTTTTGCCTTAGTTGATTTGATGCTTGTACTTGCCTCTGAGATTTTTAAAGGTGATGTGGCAGTACATACTTGCTTTAGCTTAAAAGGGGATGTTGTGCTATCTTTATTTTTAATAGTAATCTGCACATATTTGCTTCTGTAGTGTGCCACATTACTAACTTGTATTCCTTTGTGTTCCCGTGCTGGTACTACTTGGATTGCTTTGTCATGACTCATTTTTTGAAGTGACAGGTTTTCTAGAAATATAAATAAAAATATGAATATGTTTGTTTTTGTAAATATTATATAGGATTAGAAGTGTAAATTTCCTAGTGCGTAAAGTAAAAGGAACTTAGATCAACTTGTCTGGCAAATTCAAATTATTTTTCTTTATTTAGTTATTTGAATAATATTCACATAATATGTGATTTTAAGAACTAAGTAACACAAAAACCTACCTTCACTGCAAGTTGGCTCTGGTGTATCACACGTAAAACTTTCACGTTTAATCGTTTCTTCAATCTCATTAACAATAGAGTCTTTGTCGTTTCAAAAACGCAGGACGTGGTTCACTTTGAGTGAACTTTCGTTTTCTATCTTCCTGGCAATCGAATCTGGACGGTAAACAGTCAGGTTTCATTCGAATTCGTTTGACTGAGCCCATTATCTTATATCGAACATAATTTTCAATGTCGTTTTCCAGCTAAAATATAAAATGAATTAAATCTACTATCAATACATAACCTAAAACATAAATATTACAATGCTGTTTTAGAAATGCTAGGAATCGAATTTTGCGTAAAAGCGTTGTTTTAATGTAAACTTACATAAAAATGATCTTCACAGAAATAGAGTTTAGACTTTGTGGAGAACGACTTCGGATCTCTTCTTGCTATTTTCAACCATGTATTTCTCATTCTTATATCTGCTAGAACTGGGATCCATAGCTTTCCTGGTGCTTTAACACTGGTATTCTTGCAGTTAGACACAATACACCAATGATATGGATTATAACTCATTGTTGATTTCAAAAAAATTACAAGTTCAGTTAGTAAATCGTAGTGTTTACACCGCTGTCACAGACCGCTGTTTACGAACGAGTGACGTAACCAAAGATGGCGGTGCATTTGGCGACGTTTTTGCACCAAATTTGAAATTGAAATTTGAAATGGTAAATTTTAGCCTAATTTGGCTTTAAAAAAATATGTTATATTTTTTTTCTGGGTTTTTATGAACTAAAGATTAAAATAAAACAGAAAAAAAAATGAGGTGGAATAGCCTATTGATCAGAGACGTTTTGATTGCTTTTAAAGTTTAAATCAAAAACATAACAAACAACCCTGAACACCCGGCATATTTACCATTAAATGATTACATCTTCAGATCGTTATATCCTTTTCTTTTGCGATAACTGAAACCTTTCCTACGATCATGGTCGTAAGGTAGGTAGTTAACTTTACTCATGGACGAGTGAAATATCAAATATTTACATGTACCTACCTATTTACATGTGTTAATGTTTGCTGGTAACATATGAGTTAATTTTTTTTAAATCTTCAATAGTACTACCTTTAAAATTCCAAGTTCATCTTGTTTAAAGAAAAAGGAAACTTAAAATACAGCATATTACTCTTTATCTTAAATCGAGTTGCAATTGTACAGTGATTTACCCTTTCGATTTAAAGTTTCGATTTTGGGAACCGCCTGTTAAAGTACTTTTCGATTTTTTCCCACTAGCCTCATCCCTAGATCTCTACTTAATCTATGCCCGATGCTCTAGTCTCAAACGTCAAATGCCAAAAACTCATAAATTGACAGAATTGAGAAATGTCAAAAAACATTTTCTTGGTTGGCATTTGGCAGACTAGAAATCCATGGGTTTTTTGTAGTGTAACCACTGAGTAACTGTTCATGTTTGTACTAAAAATCATATAAAACATGCCGAAAAATAAAGGTAAAGGAGGTAAAAATAGGAGGAGAGGAAAGAATGAAAACGAAACTGAAAAACGTGAGTTGGTCTTCAAAGAAGACGGACAAGAGTACGCCCAAGTCACAAAGATGCTCGGTAATGGCCGCTTGGAGGCCATGTGCTTTGATGGCATAAAACGCCTTTGTCACATCCGAGGGAAACTGCGAAAAAAAGTTTGGATAAATCAAGGAGACATAATATTAATAGGCTTACGAGATTATCAAGATGCAAAAGCTGACGTCATCTTGAAATATACCCCCGATGAAGCAAGGAATCTGAAGACGTATGGAGAATTCCCAGAGACTGTTCGTATTAATGAAACAGTAGTTTATTCCGTGGATGGATTAGATGAAGATATTGAATTTGGAGATGAAGTCAGTTCAGAGGATGAAGCTGATGATGTGTGAATATGTAATTTTTAGCTTTATTTATGATGTTTACAGTAAGTCTGTAAAATTACTGCTGTTGTTATAGAACCTACATGACTTTAATTTTTATTTATAGTTTAAAATTAATCAGCACTCTGTCTTGAGAATTATTTATTTTGTTAACAGTCTTTGAAGTTACAGTACTACAGTACTTCTTTGTGCTACATTCATTGGTATTCCTGGTAATGTATCTGGTAAATAAATTTAGATTTTTAACATTCCTTTGATTGTAATAAATTTACCCATTATTGAAATACTATAAGGAATGTACATAAATTAAACAAACGTCACCCACTCATAAGCTCTTATTATTTCAAAACCATTAATTACCACTCAGTAATTATTTTTGTAATAATATTATGAAGCGATTAGCTATCAATAATATTAAATATGTATTGTTTATTAATATTATATGAACAGGATTTGGATTTACGATAGGCTGCTAGTTTACTAAAACATGAACTAAAGTATAATTCAAGGCAGAAAACATTCTATAGAAACTTAATATTTTATATTGTTAATAAAATACAAAGTATGTATCATAGTATTTTTTATTCATCAACAATACAGAGAGGTTTTTTTTTACTTTTAGCTTCTTTTGCCTTTGATATTGTAAAATAATATGTAACCATGCAGTAAGAATAAACATTCTAAGTATTTTCTTTGAAAGACATAAGCCAAGACTTTATTATCAACCTTGAAGTATACATGGTATAATCTGTCACTGAATGCAGGATAAAATTGTACTGAAACTGGCATTTTGCCTATTTCTATGACTGTACATACTCGTAACATGTCATTAGTATTAGAAGAAAAAGGAGTTTGTTAACTAGATTCCATTGCCAAGTTTAATAAACATCAGTCTGGGATAATTATAGTATATTAAGTTTTCTTATATTTGAAATGCACTTACAGAAGGATATCTTATATTTGGTCAATGCTCAACGCTGATAAATGTGACGATTCTTTCACTAATTAAGAATATTAATTTTCTAATCTTTGCAGTGGCATCAAAAATTTCTGTTCTTTGGGTCTTTAAAGTATTTGTTGGATGCCTCAATGAAGGTTTCTTCAAAAATCATTTGTCAGCTTTTTTGTTTCTTAGTTATATTATTTTTTGGAAATATATTATTATTTATTAAATTATTTATTGCCGAGGTCCATGAGCGATGGTAACTGCTTACCTTCAGGTGGGCCGTAGGCTCGTGTATCTATCATGCAATAAAATAAAAAAATGTGAGAAGTACACCTTAAAATAGAAAAATCACCAAGATTGGTTGTAACAAAAAAAATACAATAGTTAATGTGATAAATTTACAGGACCTACTGAATCTCCTGGATGCACGATTGCCAAATTAGTTCGTTATGCGAAATATGCGTTTTCGGTGTGGCTTTATAAGCCCATAAACTGCTAAATATATTCAAATATATTGTATGTTAACCATTCATCGCAACAGGACTAAGTAACTAAATAAACAAACTGCCTGGCCACTACTATAAACTACCACCATGATGGACCATCGTAGTGGGTCGTAATCATAAAGAGGGCGTAGTGGCGTACGCTGAAAGGTGATGGTTGAACTTACGTCCCATACTTTTTTTTAAGATCAGACAAGTACTTGGACTTTGGATCTGTGTTTAAAAATGTGTATTTTACGGACGAAATTGCACAATTTGAATTTATTTTTTATATGAACCGATTTCGATGATTGTTTTTTGTTAGCAGACATTTTGAGCATTATCTCATATAGATTTGATAAGGATCTGACTGGTAGTTTTTGTGCTATGCTTGAGAAATGGAAGTCGGTCGTTTTCATTTTTGTAATAATAATAACTTATTTTTATGGAAAACCAACTTCAGGTTTCTCCATCGAGTTAAAATGAGAACAATAATTACAGAGACTTATCAATTATTTATTATTTTACAACTTTTACATTTTGTTAATGCTTCCTTGAAATTCGCGCCAAGCCATCTGCCCTCTCTTTCGTTCAGAAACCGCTTTCTCTCTGTCCATATCGTTCGGAAATATAACGCAACACCACCCCCCTACGGAGAAGGGGAACCGGGGAAAAAAGAAATAAAAATAAAATAGACTAAATGATCGCGGATTAAAGATTGAAAAGTTGTTTGCGCTGCACTGTACGTCCGGATCGTGTGGTATAATGCTGAGGTAGCAGAGAAGAAGAATTTACGGGTACAGGTGCTGGTATGAATGTATTTGTTACAAATAGGGATGTTAAAAAATAATCGATTTTTCTTTTAATCTATTATTATTTTAGAATAATCGATTTTTAATAATCGATTTTGAAAGTCATATTAATCGATTTTTAAAAATTAATTACGCGATTAAATCGATTTTTATAAATAGCACCATCTATGCGCCGAACAAAAAAACTCTAAGCCTTATTATTTGCAAATTGGTATATAAAAAACAGCGCCATCTGTAGTTATGTCGGCGAGTTAAGTAGTTTCAGTTTAATGAGTTCTGAGATCTGAGTTATTATAGTTAGGGATGTTCCGATACCATCAAAGTATCGATACCTATTACCTACTCATTTCGATAGTACTCAAATCTTTTTTCGATACTACTCAAATAAATACTCCTAAAGTATCGATTCTTACTGAAATCGATACTTTTAGCACTTTTGTTATCATTTTATTTAATTTTAAGGAAATTAATGTAAAAACAAGGAACTTTGAAGGACTTACTATAACTAAAAAATCTTTAACATCAAAATTGCTCAAAAACAGAAACTATTCGAGGTATTTTGGAGATAATTTGTTCCTAGTTTGAGACATTGTTGCAACAAAAATTAAACATTGGTGTGCAAACTTGTACATACAAGGAAATATATACTTCATGTTATCCCATTCATATTTTTGTTTCGATACCGAGTATGTATCGCAAGATTGATTCGACGCTAAAAGTACTTGGTATCATAACAAAAGTATCGAGTACCTACTCGTATTTACTAGTATCGGAATATCCCTAATATAGTTCAATATAGTTGTTGGTAACCAACTATAAAATACGGAAATAATAAAATAGTCGCGTTTGATTACAATTTGGAAGTTGTCATTAATTGGACTTCGCTCATAATTGGGCTGGGCCCCCTACCGCGTAACGCGTCGCGTCGTCCCTCATAACCCCGTGCTGGGTTCTGGCCTCAGCCGGGGTTCGGACGCTGAGTCTGAGCGGTTGGAGGTTTTAGTGCGGTTCAACTCCCACATACGGATCGGACGGGGGATCCGGTGATTTCCTCCAACTGAAAAAAAAAAAAAAAAAAAGTTTATTATTGGAATATGAAAAGGATGGAGGATTTTAAATAATATAAAAAAATCGATTTTTCGAAAAAATCGATTATTTATTTTCATTAAAATCGATTATTGACAAATCGATTAATGTTTAATAAAATAAAAATCGATTTTTAATAAATCGATTCTTTTCCATTAACCTCACATCCCTAGTTACAAACTGAAGCGCAGTTAGCATTCGTGCAGGAACAGGTGTGGAAGAAAGATCCGTCACAAGATACGCTCGGTTAAGTCGATCAATGCTTCTGAACATTGGCATCGTAAAGATGCTTTTGATGATAGAAAATGGCCATTTTGCTGGACAAGCGTTGGCCCATCATGTAGAGGAGCCTTAAGTAAAGTCTGTGTGGCTGCCGGTTACGCGGTGTGACGAAAAAGAGTGCAATAGTGCTAAACGAATCGTCCTGCTTAACCCCGCGCTGAGTTCAGACGCTGAGTGTAACCGGTAGGAGATTTTAGTGCGGTTCAACTCCCACATACCCCACACGCGGAGCGTATAAGAATCCAGTGATTCCTTCAAACTAAAGAAAAACTGACCTTTTTTGCCATAGCCTACTTGTGTAGGCACAAGTAGGGTGACCGACCCATTTAAGAGCATCGTCCAATTATTGACAACATTGCAGAAAGTTGTAAAATTTAAAATAATTTTCTAGTCTAAAGTATCTGTTATTGTTGACAAAACTCATAAATTTTCAGTTTTAATCAGTCTATTTTTTTTTTCTCCAAATCCAATTGTGAGCAACTTTTTCATTGTATGAATAATCAATGACATAGAAATTACTTTGTTGATAATATCATTGTCAGAAAATTTTAATAACGACGTAATTTAATTAAAGAACATATTTTAATTAATAGTACGCAAGAATGGCGATATAGTTATAAAAATGGTTAATACTACAAAAATTTACATTTTTTGTTGGAAAAGTCGATTATCGTCTATAGAAAAATTATTATGCTGTATTAGGAGTCTTATGATGGTGTATTAGTTCGGAGTACTAGACGGTGTATTTTATTTAGGTGGAAGAAAAGGCTGGATTATGAGAAATAATTAGGGATAAGTTGAACCGCACTAAAACTTCTAATCGCCTTATCCTTCGAATAGTAATTTAATATGTTAAATTAATATTATTTATTTACAATAATATTTTCTATTTTGTTTTTTTTTTAATTTTACCCACTCTCGAAATTCTCGAATATTCATCACCACATCTATTCTCTTGAAAATCAAAAAATATTTGATTGCATCTAAAAATGTGATTTAACGTATAAAATGAAGAATTGTAGCTCAGTTCAGCAGCATACGCGGTTAAAAAAATAAGATTATATACAAATGAAAACACATCTCGTTAAGTTTATTTTAGGTACTAGATGACCCGCGCAACTTCGTCTTTATCACAAAGGGGTTTAAATAGCACTCGCGATGTCGTTGCGATATTTTTGTAGCGGACAGCGTCTTAAACTTGTGATAATTTCTCAACGAAATGTCCGATTGAAATAAAACAAAAAGTATTTTACTTCTACATTAATATTCTTGATAATATAATGCTTAATTTTGATAAGGATTTCTCATTTCACCTCGTTTCAATCTTCAGACGATATCAAACATAAAAGCGGTTATTGTGACGAAACTATGATAGTTAGATGTATGCTCTCGTGGACTTTTTTTTCAGATCTTACTCAGACCTACAAACCCGTAGTACATTATTTTGTTCCATTGTCAATAGTCTTTGCAGCGTACGCAAATATGTTTTAGATTTTGTACCTTTGTTACAAATTCGATATTTTCATACGGATTCCTAATTTTTATTCAAAACAAAATATACTTGGAATACATCCGTAAGAATCACTTTATCTATTAAAAAAACCGCATCAAAATCCGTTTGTAGTTTTAAAGATCTAAGGGTACATACAGGCGAAAACGACTTTCATTTATAATATTATGTATTCTTAACCACTCAACTGGGAACGTCACTATTCGCTAGATGGCGAAACTGGGGACTTCGTTCGGAATCAATACCGTGTTAGAGCCCCTTTAATAATGAGTTTGGAACATTGGAACACATGCTAATTGGTCAACCTTGCTTCTAACTGGATCAAGCACCCTATGCGACTATAGACAATTTCAAATTACCATAGACAAAATGTCAGTTAATGTTGCCAACCTGCCCTACGCCATGTTGGATTTTGTTGTGCTTCGAAAACATTGTGAGCACGTGGATTGTTGGAAAAAATAAAGTGAAATTCGGTAGTAAATCCACCTAATCTCAAAATTTAGAATTAAAATTATACATTTCACCTTTGAAACAAAAAAAGGTTTTTCTCTCGGAGATCCAAGTAAGTGCACATTAAAAATTAGCCGGTAGCGTGATCTAAATTTTGATAATGGAGACTGCTCTTGCATGTACATACTGATTTTCATGATAGAATAACTTCAAAGGAAAGGATTTTACCAAGAAACTCAAGTAATTGGCGTAAACGATTATTTGTTTCTGTCAATATATTGACGTAAAGATAATTGCGTAACCTTTCATTTACGAATCCACATTTGCTTACGTGTTGCGGAGATTTCGACAACGTTCGTGACCCTCGGTAAAAATTTAAATTAAATATTGCGTGCAATCCTTTAACACGTGGTTTGTTCATAATTATTACCAATCGACGATATGTTCTGATCTATTAATACGCGGTGTGTTATTTTCGTGTAGTTTATTTGTTTTGAGGTTCCGGATGCCATGCTTGCCTACTTTATCCGCATATTTTTGTGTAAACATTGAAAAATATTAATCCAATATTACTAATGAATAAACTAGTGTTAACAAATCTGTAAACAAACACGCGGGCAGTAACCTATTTACATTCGCCAAAAAAAACAACCTAAATTCGGCTTAAAGATAAGATATTCCACGTGAATATCGTAGTTTTAATCAAAGAATGGAGCCTATACAAGTAAGTATGTCAGCAGTCTTAAGAATTATCTAAATTAACCCAGTAAGAACTTTTTATTGAAGGAATTTTTTGATAAAAGGTTTAAATATTCACTGTGTTTATTCTTATCATATCCACAGAAGATTTTTGAAGGCATACAAAAAATGCTTCAAAAATGCTTTATAGTTGTTGTTGATGGAAGTGAATTAATTATGTCAATATCTTTGAATTGACTAAACTTATCATTACCAATTAATATTACTTATTAAATTTTCATCTTTAATTATTTGTAACATGCGTGATCTTAACTTAAACATATATTATAATGTTATTTTATTCATATGTAGTTAAAAATTAATAACTTATAATATTATCATGTCAAAGATCAGTAGTAAACACTACCAATCAGAGATAATGGCTAGATTGATTGTATTGGGTTTGCATTTTAAATTGGGTTATTAAGTTATGAACCAGACAAAATATAGAAGCAAATCCCAAATCTATGACCATTACATTCTGATTGGAAGTGTTCATTAGCCGTTTCTCGAAACTCTGGTGTACTTAATGCATTGAGATGGTGTTTATCCATACAATGAATACAAAGAGGAACAAGACACCTTCCTAACTAAGCAAGTTAAATTGATGCCGCACAAGAAAAAATATGCACATAGTATGTATATTTAGTAGGAGCCAAGATTCAAGATTTCAATGCTTTGATCTTATTAATATCAAACTAAAGTTAACATTTATTTCTCTTCCAAGTGAAGATATAGTTTTTTTGTTATAGATTGTCATTAAAAGTGGCTCATTACAATGGCACCTTGTCGTCAACTGCTCATGTGGTCAGTACCATCAATAGCTGTCATATTGGGTATTTTTTGGTTCAAGAAAAAAAGAGAATACGCAAAGTCTGACCCAGGTGGAAGAGAACGGCTAAAGAGTTTGAAAGAGGAACTTGCTGAGGTTTTGAACGCACAAGCTGAGGCAAATAGGGGAACACCTATAAGCAAATTAGAACGATCTATCATTAAATCATCTCCTATTGATATCATACCTAACGGCACAAATTCACAGCGATCATCCCCTTTGGAACTCACTGACGAGGAAGTTGATTTGGAGATTGAAAAGATCATAAGAAAAAAATCTGTTGGAAAAGAAAAGAGAATGTCAGCTGGCTTTGACAAACAAAATCCGATAGTGAGCCCATTTAATAAGGAAACTACATTTATTGTGAAAGAGGTCCAAACCATTTCATGTTCAAACAGTCAACAACAGTCATCACCTAAAAACATAGAGATGCGCATAACAGATATTAACCATAGTTTTAATAGTAAAATGAATCAAGATTTGCTTCAATCAGAAGCTGAATGCTATCAAGAAATTAGTACAAAAGAAGAAATGGCGACACTTGTGTCTCATGATGCTACAATAGAAAATATTTCTGAAAGTACAGGAGAATTACGAACCCTTGATGTTGTTGATGAACCTTGTACCACAGATGACAATAATGAGAGATTTTCAACATCACAGAGAAGACGCATCTCAGAAAGGGACTCAGCTAATCACAGTCCTATTGATCCTCTATTAGCTAGCCCTTCAATGTGTAATTTCTCTGATAATCATAGTGAGGTAAGCTTTTAACCATTTTGAGTTTTCCAGAAATTCCAATACTTGTAATTTATAAATATTTCAATTGAATTATTTTTTTAGGGTTCAAGTGATAGTGGCAAAGGATGTTCTGAAGCTGCTAGTCCTCCCCCTGCAAACTTAAACATAGCTTCAACAGAAGCAGAACTTAGAATACATCAATTTGTTATATCTCAAAATCTTGTAGGGCTTTTAATAGGAAAACATGGTTCTTTTGTAACTCATATTAAAGCAAAAACAGGTGCTAGTGTTTATGTTAGAAGACATCCTGAATCATCCAAACAAAAGATATGTGCAGTTGAAGGTAAAATATATTACTATGTAAAATAAAGTTAAAAAAAATGTCACAATTGTGCATTTGCATTCTAATAAAATTAATAATTTCAGGAACACAAAGTGAAATAGAAGCAGCTTTAGATTTAATTAAAGAAAAATTCCCTGAAAAAAAATTTCCTACATTTTCATTACAAGAAATAAGTGCTGAACTGTATCAAAAACTTACACCTCTCATCCCTGAGTTTTTACAGGTATGCTATATTGAAATATTATTCTTTATTTCATCAATACAGTTTCACATAAATATTAAGTAATCGCAACTGTAACAACTGAACTGATAACCAACTCCTTATCATTTCCACGCTAAAAAGATTGGTCAACAATGAGTTACCACACTACTGTAGATATTTTAGAATGTTGAATGCTCAACGTCATAGTTACAGTTGGTGGAATCAGTGAACAACGACACGATATTGACGTGTTTGGTGTCGGCGGGTCACTTCTTCTTGCAACAGCCGCTGCACCCGACGTTCCCGTCGCTGCACGTGTTGCACCGGCTCATGGCCGCCACCTACCAGAACCCGGATGTGCCGTGTCTGCCGCGCCCCGTGAAAGGTGACTGTCACTACACAAAACCGGTTCTCGTTACACATTGCAATAACTCGATCAGACAGCCTCGCGCGCCACAACTCGCTTCATACATGTATTAATCTCACAATTACTTTCCAATTTTATGTTACCAATTGATTCACTCATTATATTCATACATTGATTTGTTACGATACACAAAGAGCAAGGTAAGACTATAACATTATAGCAAGGTCTTTCACTCTAAAAACAACTTTATATGAATACTAGCTGCACCGCGCAACTTCGTCTGCGCCGAAAAAATTAGAAAAAAATTTAGGGGTGCACTACCCCTAACATTTAGGGGGATGAAAAATAGATGTTGGCCGATTCTCATAGATACCGGATAAGCACAAAAAAATTCATCAAAATCGGTCAAGCCGTTTCGGAAGAGTATATGGCAACGAAAACTGTCACACGACAATTTTATATATTACTAGCTGGCCCACACAACTTCGTCTGCGTCACATAAGGAAATTTTCTCACCGTTTAAACCTTCCCTGGACTTCTACGAATATTTCAAGATTAAAATAAGCCAAATCGGTTCAGTCCTTCTAGAGTTTTAGCGAGACTAACGAACAGCAATTCATTTTTATATATAAGACTAGCTGGCCCGCGCAACTTCGTCTGCGTCACATAAGGAAATTTTCTCACCGTTTAAACCTTCCCTGGACTTCTACGAATTTTTCAAAATTAAAGTAAGCCAAATCGGTTCAGTCGTTCTCGAGTTTTAGCGAGACTAACGAACAGCAATTCATTTTTATATATAAGACTAGCTGCGCCACGCAACTTCGTCTGCGTCAAAAAAATAAAAAAAAAATTAGGGGTGGACTACCCCTAACATTTAGGGGGATGAAAAATAGATGTTGGCCGATTCTCATAGATACCGGATAAGCACAAAAAATTTCAACAAAATCGGTGAAGCCGTTTCGGAGGAGTTCAAGTTCGAACACCGTGACACGAGAATTTTATATATTAGATTATTAGATTAAAAATGGAAGTTGTTGAAATTTAGAAACTTCCTGATATGATAGGTACCTATCTAGTATCATTGCTTACATGCCTGAGACAGAGAGAAGTACATCCCAAATCTTCAGTTATAACTGATAAACACTAGTATTTTTAATTACAATTGCAGGTAATGAAAAAACATGAATTTAGTGTAATTAATGTAATACAAGTATTAGCTACTATTTAATTTAGTCAAAAATTAAAAAATGGCACATACTATTTATTTTATTTATTGGCACACAATACGCGCATACTGGGTCAAGGGCGGCCGCGATGCTATAATCCGTCCGAATCTATTACATTATCTATGACACACTTAGACGAGCCACAATTGTGATAGATTTACTTTTAAAGTAATAACTTTTACTGTGGTTTACTAAATTGAAAATTCAACATTTTGTTGTGAGTGATGTCCTTGGCCTATTTATAAGTGCAAACTACAAAACCTCTTTGAGTACGATCAAACATATGTCACAATAAAATTGCTTTTGTGTGTTGTAGAGGGAGCCATCTGTGCTGCACCAACTGAGAACAATTGGTATCGCGCCCAAGTGATATCGACGTCTGAAGAGAATGATACGTCTGTCGTGAAGCTGGTCGACTTCGGCGGATACCTCACGGTCGACAACGATCAGCTCAAACAGATCCGCTCCGACTTTATGACACTGCCTTTCCAGGCGACGGAGGCTCTCTTAGCATTTGTCAAACCAGCCAACAATGGTTAAATTCTATATATTTGTAGCCTATAATTGCATCATCTTGCTTGTATTTTTATCATTGTATTTCTCATATAATCAGTACTTTTCAATATAATGTAGATAAATTAAATTTATATTAGTTGAACTTTACATTACTTTTCCTGCATTGACTTACCATTTTACATGGACAAATACCTTATCATTTTATTACGAGTTTTAAGCTGTATACCTTGTAAGGCCATAAAAAATAAATTGAAAGCATTGAGCTAACATTGTAGTGAAAAAAATATTGTAAATTGTTTTATTAATTGCATGATAAGCATTCATCAGCAATGTATATTTTTATTTTAGAAATAATTCATTGAAAAATATTGTGTCACTTGTTGTATTAACGATGTCCGTTATATCGACAGGTGAGTGGAGCGGCGAGGCGCTGCGTATAATGGCGGGGCTGACGGCCGGCCAGCTGCTGCACGCGCAGGTCGCGGGCTACGACGAGACCGGTCTGCCGCTCGTACACCTCTATCTCACACTACATCCACAGGTTACTTCATTATTACAATTTACTTTTAATTCCCGCATTTACATGTATTGTCTACCAGCGACATCTCATCTCAAAATGTGTAAAATTTTTGTATCCCATTTTTATATTGCCTCACTATAGAAAGGGTAAAATTTTTAAAACGCCCCCTCCAGGGTAAGTACTCGAAATAAAGGTTTTAAGGAATTTTGCTGAAAGGAAACATTCCTTTATTTATGAAAAGAAACAACTGCATTATTTTGCTACTAACTCTTGATACTTTTCTTGGATAAACCTATTTTGAAGACTATTTTATTATATGAAAGGAAACATGTCTGCGAATATGTTGTTCAACTTTAATCAAGATCTGACTAGTATTTCTCGAGTTATTTCTGAAAAGATAAGGTTCATAGTCAATGATTTTTTGTTAATTATTAATTGTTTAATGACATTTAATGACTAAAATTTCAATTTCTTAGTTTTCCTTTCATTTAATCGTGAAATATGAATAACAAATCATGAACAATTGTTTCTTTTAAAAAATAAAGCTTTGTTTCTTTTCAGAAAAATTTGCTAAAAGCATTATTTCGAGTACTTTCCCTGGAGAGTTAAAAATGAATGAAATGAATTTCCGTTTAAAAATGATGCTGATGATAAGTGATCTAACTAACATTGTGATTATATTTCCAGCAAGTGATATTCCTGAACAGAGAGCTGGTGGAGCGCGGGCTGGCGGAGTGGGACATCCCTCCGGACTCGTGAGCCTCTACTTTGGCATATTAACTTTTAAAACTGACTATAATTTTACGAAATTTGATTTAACTTTTGTACATAATAAATAACAGAACAAATCTGTTGTCAACGTAAATGAAACCTGCGCGAGTTTGGTTTATTACATATTCTCATTTACTTTTTAGTTATACAATTGTGAAACATAGGATATTTAAATTAATCAATAGTTTACTTTTCTTATTATATTTTGTTCTAGTTAAACCTTTACATTGAAGATCAACATACAATATTATGAGTACTATATCAACATAGCTATTACTATATGCTACGCGACTAGCACATTAGTTTTCGACGTAACTGATGTATACTAACTTATTAACTTAAAATTCTTCCTGTGATTGGAACGCAAAATTATAAGTGGACATCCTAGATAAAACATAGTTGATTTTAGAATATACTTTTATGCTCTATGAGGGCTGTTTTATTGAGGCGATAGGTTAGAGAGCTTTTGAATAAATTCAGGATGCTCATTATATTATATTGAAAAATCTGTTTCATTGCCATCACTTATGTTTGATCACAATACTTTTATTTATTTTACACATTTCACTTGATTAGTGCCAAACATGTGTGATATGTAAAGCACTTCTAATTTTGAATATCTTAAAAAACAAACCATTGTTTGCCTTAAAAATGTGCCTTTCACTGTCATTTAAACATTTTAGTGTTATTTTACAAAAGCATTTACTTATTTTGTCACAATTACTTTATCTAAACCTTAACATTTTCTCCATAAAAATAAAATGGTTAACTGAAAAACAATAATAGTTATTGTTCAATTATTTTTTAAACGATTAAAGACTGAAATTGTATAGTTATGTACAGTTGTTACAATTTGTAAAATATTTGTAAATTGTTATAAAACGTAATGGCGTGTTCGTGTTGATGTAATGGTGTGAATGGCTCTTACATCGAAATTTTATATACAGATACTTTATTTTTGCACTTACGTATAATGTACATGTTATTGTACTTAATTTGACAATTTCATTCATAACTACTACTAATAGTAGGGCGAATATTTAATTGACCTGTAATGTATATTACCAGTCATCCTGCTTTTTATACCATGAAGCTTTACTGCTATCAGTATGTTGGGCATCGGATTTTATACAAACAAGATTGGTCCTATGACTCGCAGTAAGCGTTAACGGCGTGATGTCAAGTTGCTCGTAGAGCCTACGATCTGTCCTACATGTAGAAATAACAGTTGACCTTATTTTGATACAAAAAATACTTAAAAAAATCATCAGTAAAGCGTTTGGACGATTTCTTATTTCTTTTTTTCTACGATGGCACTTTTTGGTTTGACACAAGTATCAGACAAAAATTTAAATTAATAACGAACTTATAATGAGCGTTAATAAAATCCTGAATTATTGTTAGTAATTAGAATAATTTGATGTAAATAGTAGATATTGAGTAGAAATAGAAAAATTTGATACTTTGAATGTTCTTTTACGATTTATTACAGTATTTAACGTGTTGAGAGTTAGTTTTAGTGAATCGCTTGTTTTATGTGTAGTGTACTTTGCTTATCTGGTAAATTTAGGGTTATAAAATCTTCCATAACGTTTTGAGTGTGAAATTTTAGTTGTTTGAACTGTCCTAGAATAAATGAGTCAGTCGCATATTGTAATGATTTGACACATATTGTGTTCTATTGAATACAGGTGGCTGCCTGTTTGCATTTTGTTGACGTCCCTAACTTGTACATAAACTAATATATTTGCGGTTAAATCAATAAATTATCGTTTTAAAAATAATGCAGTATTTCATTAATTATTATTATCGTCTCCTGCCCTTTTCCAATTCCTATTTTTGCGAATTTTTCTGAAAGGAAACAAGCCTTTATTTAAATAAATAAAAGAAACACAACTACATTCAGATTTTTTTAAAAAAAGCTCTAATCTCTAAGAAAATGGTAGATTAAATGAAAGGAAAACCAAGTTTTAGTCATTAAATTTATCACACGTAATAACAAACGAAAAATCTGATGACCGCACAAAATTTGCTGAAATCATTATCTCAAGTACTACTTTCTCTGGAGGGGACGTTTAAACATTGAAACATGTAAGTATATTAACAACTAGCTGCCCCGCGCAACTTCGTCTGCGCCAATCTCAATTAAATGTCAACTATTCGATTTTTTCTCGCTGTAAATACCATCCTTGAACTTCATCGAGGATTAAAAAAAACAACTATTTCTAAAATAAATATAGCCTAAGTTACTCGTTATAACATAATCTATCAGCCATTGATAGTCAGCCCGTCCGAATCGGTCTAGCCATTCCAGAGATTAGCCAGAATAAACAGACAGTGGCCACCTTCCAGCTCCATCATCAGACCTTGACATTCATCCTCTACGTAAAGAACTCATCAAGACGCTTCATTAGAGCCTAAACACGATGAGGTTATCTTGCTTAAAGACGGAGTTCCCATAGCCACTTTCCAGCTCCATCATCAGACCTTGACATTAATCCTCTACGTAAAGGTCTCACCAGGACGCTTCATTAGAGCCTGAACACGATGAGATTATCTTGCTTATTGACGGAGTTCCCATAGCCACCTTCCAGCTCCATCATCAGACCTTGACATTCATCCTCTACACAAAGATCTCATCAAGACGCTTCATTAGAGTCGAAACACGATGAGATTATCTTGCTTATTGACGGAGTTCCCATAGCCACCTACCAGCTCCATCATCAGACCTTGACATTCAGCCTCTACGTAAAGATCTCATCAGGACGCTTCATCAGAGCCTAAACATGATTGGCTGGGTCGATTTGGATGGGACTTTCAATGACCGAGCTTATGTAATAAAGACTAACTTAGGCTATATTCATTTTAGAAATTGTTTTTTTTTTATTTTTCGATGAAGTTCAAGGTTGGTTTTTACAGAGAGAAAAAATCGAAAAATTGATAGCTAATTGAGAGTGGCGCAGACGAAGTTGCGCCCGCCGCGCCATTACGCCCTCCTTATACCTCGTGGCCCCGCGCAATCAACGTCCACTTTAGTCAGAGCTCCAGTTGCGACGATTCACCATATAAATTGGAGATCTCTTTATGTTGGCATTTCCGAACGTAATACCCATCGACGTTATTTCGCTTATAACTTTTTAAATACTAAACCGATTTTGATAAAACAACGACTAAATGTTAAGTGAGACTTGCCATAATACATTACAAAAATCCCCAACTAAATTGGATCGGCCGGTTCGGAGATTAGCGTGCACAAAGATACAGACAAACAGACAAAAAAAATTCTAATTGCATTTTTGGCATCAGAATCGATAACCAAACACCCTCTGCTAGTTTTTTTTTTGATATTTTCAATGTACAGAATTGACCTCTCTACGATTTTATTATAAGTATAGATGATAAATGAAGTAAGCTATAGTGTTAACTTTCAACTTTTCATTTACGTGATTACGTCAATTCTATTTTCCAATGTTATCTTTAAACATTATCACGAATTAGACGAAGAATCAACAGGCAGACGAATCAACGAGCCGCCTGACCGTGGTTATTGTCGCTTACGGATCTTTGTTATGTCCGGCGATACCGCGGCGTCACTCCTTAACTCTCTTCAAGTCTTGTTTAACAAAGAACGAATTTATAACGCTCAGGAAACCAGAGGATTTTATAGACGAATTCCAGAAACGAACCGTGCATGACGACAACGGAGATCCATGTCCATGACCGCCATCTGGATGTCGTATTCCCAACATACGACATTAGGGATGTTGCGAATGTCGATTTTTGTACATATTAGCATAGTATATTAGACGCGAATGATAATATTTAATTTTGACATTCTTTTCATTTATAATGTTGACCTCTCTAAACTTTTTATTGACAAGTCAGCTGTATCTTCCTAGTCATTATAATTTAAAAGGTATAATAATTGGTACCTATATTTTACCTATGCTGGATCTACATAGAAGTGAAGAGGTACTTGCCTCTTCCCCACCAAATATTTGTTACCCCCCTTAAATAATCTTGACAACGGAAGGTTGTAGACCCATCGAGTTTGGGCTCATTTTACAGGGCAGATAGAGGCTTACATCTTGGCTCTGTCAGATTCCCTCTATATCTACTCAAAGTCCTCCTGACTTTTGTCAAAACATTTGCATGTTTTTTTGCGAATGCGAATATTCAAAAACATGCGAATATTCGCGAATGCGAAATTTTCGTTACATCCCTAGCTGGGATGAAACGAGATTTAATTTGGAATAAAAATAAAACTCAACATGAGTATAACTCATTTTTATTATTAAAGTTCACATTTGTTATAAAAATACTTATTCCTAGTCCCAAGTCCCTACTATTAAATTATAATTATTAATTTTATACTAGGTATAAGTGAAGAAGGTCTTTTCTGATTAATAAAATAATCTAATAATATTATATTTATGGACCGAACCCTGTATATATTTTTTTAAAATATAAATAGTTGAAACAACAGCAAACCAAAACAATTTTTACTTTAACGTTTATTAACTTTTGTTTTCATTCGGGTAAAACGTTCAACAATAATCATAAAGTAAATCATAAAATAATTTTCACTAACCAGATCGGCCGTGCAAATATTTTGAATTTTCAGAATTATTAGGAGTACAGTGTTGTAGTAAGCAAACAATCACCGATAATGAAGACTAACTGCAACCAACCACTAAAATAATATTATGCAATTTTTATTGAGAATCCTCTATTGGACCCGAAAAATATATGTTTAGTTTGAATTTGGTTAAGCTGAGATTGTGCATCTTTCAGATAACTGAAATGAAGAAACGCGAATCACATACGTTAAGTCAGGATTAAAACGCTATTGAATTAACATAATATTACTACGCTATATTGAATGTACAATATATTGTATCTTGTGATTACTTACAATGAAATGAACATTCATATTCATATTTGATTGAATGTCTTCTTTCGTTCAAAAAATAAGTTTAGTAGTAATGAGATTTAATTATTATATAGTAATATTATTATCCCTTCACTAGTCAGAAATACATATAATTTATTTATTTAATTTTGGTTTATCTAAAAATAATAAACAGGAAAACTAAACATCAATTCTTAAATCATGCACATGATATATTTAACATAATAATTTGATTTATAATTATGACGATTATCAATTTTACAATGCTTCATCACAAGATGAGACAGTTCTTTTAATTTTGGGCCAATATCCACATAAAAGCCACGTCATTATATTTTTAACAAATATGAATGGACAAACAACTATATTCTGTGTTCTGAAACACAAACAAACTTCAAGATATTTTGTTTTATTCAACAATATTCTAATTTATGTATTATACATAATACTTTGACTGATCTGTGACAGCTCTTGTTGTTTTTATTATATTATTTTTCAGAGTGACTATTAATATGTTGTTTATACTTTAGAACTTTCTGTTTTAAAGAATCAACAATATTTTATTGATTCATATTTTATTAAATAATTGTATTCAATATTACCTATGTCAAAAACCTATTTATTAACTACAAACAGAGCAAAAACTCTATAAAAAGTCAAATTTTACTAATTTGTTCAATTCTATAAATTCACTGTAGTCTTACCTCAATATTTTATTTTATAAATGAAAATTAAAGCGTAATTGCCGATTTTTAAGAAATAATAAAATATCTAGTTTTTAACAGTGAATATTATCAGATTCTGAATTTAACTCCACACGTCTGAAGAGTATTTTTTAACAGACTCTAGTTTCTTGAGGAACTGCACAGCCTCCGTTTCAGTTTTTCCTCCCTTCTCCTTGATTGCCTTCAATACAATGTTCCTCACATCCACAGCCATGTTCTTTGCATCACTGAGAAACAAATAGTATTCATAAGTTACAAAGAATCTTAACCTATGACAATGCCCTTAAGTTTGATCTATGAAGTTATTGACATATCATTATAAGTATGAAAACTTATTTCCTATACTCTGTTGTTACCGTAAGTCTCAATATGATAAATCACAAATTATCATGGTTGAGTAAACTTATTTTTGTTGAGAGAGTTTTATAAATGACATTAACTCGATTTAATAAGAATAATTTTGTTTACAACGTTTTATGGTGATAATAATTGTAATTGATCTTACAAAATATGGTATGTTTATAGGCAGGGCATAGGAAAAGGTACAACAATAAATATAAACAAAATGACAAAATTACCCGCAAATGTAGAAATTTCCATTTCTATTTCCGATAATGTCCCACAGTTCATCCATATTACTTTCAAGTAAATGTGTGACATACACTTTGTTGGGTTGGTCGCGTGAAAATGCTAGATTCAATTTTACGTCACCATTTTTCTCATATTGCTCCAGTTCCTGTAAGAAAGTTGAGGTTACAAAATAAATTACATTATCAGAACTACTCGATAACATGAAATTACTTACTCATTGCAAATCTACGGTTGATTATTATTTTCTTTTATTAGTTATACATATAGTAACGCAAAGAAAGGTGAATGAGAATACGTTCCACCTCATACCTGTGCGGTAACCGTTTGTGATTCCGTCATACAGTAAGATATTAAAATACTTCAAATTGTCTGTTTTTCTTTAATTCATAATCAAACACCAGCAGGTTCTAACGCATCTGTCCATAGCTAATCATTATATTTATTTTCTCTACTTAACTAAATAAATGTATTCAACTTTTATTATTTACACAAGTTTGACGTCAATAATATATTTCCAACAATATTCAATTCGAAAGAAAATTAATCTGGCAATATTTTTGAGGGTAAGAAATTAAACTTATGATTCCGGTTATAATCCGGTTTAAATGATTACAGTATTCTCATCAACTGCACAATGATTAAAGAATGTCGAAGAGTTGGTTAGTTTAAACGTGCTAATCTCAGATCCGATTCGACAAAATATTTCAGTGTTTCATTTACCGAGGAAGGCTATATTATATTTTGAAAATAAGGTGTAATAGAACGAACTTACAAAAAAATGTTAAACTGTCTCCCTTTGTGGCGCAGGCAGTGTTGCGCGGGTCAGCTAATAATAAAATTTAAAGCATTGTCAAATGTAGTAACAAATAAAGCGAAATCACCTCCTGATAAATAAAATCTTGTTCCTTATGTCTACATCCGAAGTATAGAATGTTGTCACCGACGTCCTTCCCAGTGGAGCGAGCGTGCGCGCGTTCCTGTAGGAACCCTCTGAAGGGAGCCAGTCCTGTGCCTGGACCCACCATTATTATAGGCGTTTGAGTCTGCATTGGAAGCCTATAATGAAACAATACACTTTAAAACTGTAACTATTGCTGTTAAAATTATAATCAGGACATTTTATACAACATTCTTTTGGTCTATGCATAATACGTATATGCAGATTACCTACACAACCTGCCCCTTGCTCCTTGACGTGGTATGCAGCAGGTGACGGTCCCTCTAAATATTGAAAAGGGACAATTGGTACTGAAATATGTTTTGCTAATCATAATACGTACGATTTCGAGGGATTAAGTTATTATGAAACATCAATGTCATATTTAAATTACTTTGATATTGTAGGTGACGCGATGTAACATTAATAATAATAGTCGATTGTATTTTAACCATTTCGGTGCCGAGACAGTTCACGGTCATTAGTTATAACACTTATAACTGTAGAACGAAGTGGTAAATAAAGCATGACTTTAACATTATTACATAGTCACTATGCAAAGTTTTGGAAAATAATAAAATTACAATTTCAATCATGTGTATGCTATCCATTTACCATTACCAGCATAATGTTTTTTTAATCAGCAAGTATGTCTAAAATTCTATGTTTTGGTAATTTATAATACAACACTTATTAAAATATGATAATTAAAAAAATATATATATGTATGCGTGGATATTAAAAAAAACAGGACTTAAACAATTCTAAAAAGATCAAATATCGACCACGCTTTAATAACGTATTCTAGATGTTTCTGCTAAATACTACTTGTGATATCACGGAAGGTTTTCCAAGATGCAAATAAACATAGAACTGGTTTTACCTCTTAAAAATATTTTTTTGTTACGTAAATAATTGCTTTACAAATATAGTTACGCAATACGTTTGAACCATTTTTTACAATGACCATGAATAAGCTAAAAACCATTTTGAATTTACTAGTTCGTAATTTCAAGTTTACAATGTATGTAGACTGTAAAATGGAAAATAAAATAACTATTTTTGTTTTCATTATATCATCTGCTCCATTCTACTTTGAGGATTTTTATGGGATTTTTTTTTATTTAGGATTTGAGTAGGTAATTATTGACCTTACTTTTAATAAACTTTTTACTGATGATGATCTTAAGATAATGTATTGTAGCCTAAGGTCTGTCTTGGCTAATGTTTAGCCTTTGCAAGTTTAAACCCACAAGTATTTGTTGGTTCTCATTTTATAATTCCGAAAATTTGGATTGTTGGTAGAAACTAGCGATCATACATAATTATTCGTTGTTAGGTTTATAAAAACTAGCCAAATCAGAACTTAGGCTACAATACATTATCTTAGTTCATCATCATTGAACTTGTCACCCATTTAGATCTCACTTCTTTTGTCGTTGAAGTCATTTATTATAATATTGAACTTGGCTCTCATTTCACGTTTATGTTTTTGATTGTTTCTACTTTTTTCATTAGGTATGGCAACCAAAATTAATAAACGGAAATCAAGCTACTTTGATGACGATCACTTAGCACAAAAAACTAATGTAAATGTATGAATTAAAATGGAGAAGAGTAAAAAATTACATACATTACAAATAGTCATAACGTTAGTTAATTTATTGACCTTGTGTACAGTGATTTATCGGAAAAAATGCTACTAATTATATAAGATACACGTAGGTATTCAGTTTTTAATAAAATTGTGAAACTGACATAGGTATTTATTAATTCTATTTATCTATTACGGTGAAGTTAGTAAGTTACACGATAATAATGAGAACATAATAAAAATAGTTCTGGTGATCGTGACTAACGTAGAAAAATAAATTTATGTAAACAACAAAAAGCATAGATTTAACAATAATATATAATATACAAACAAAAAATCGACATTATTATGATATAAAGATGTGCGATACGCACTATTAACTTAAATGGTTTTTTTAAATTTTATTTTACAACTATGATTTTAACTGTTTCACAACTAAAATAGTAACAATATTAGTATTGTTAAAATACAATTTTATATCCTAATATAATATGTAATTTTATAAAGAGGTAATGTCGTGATGTGTGTGACGCAGACGACTCTGCACCGGTCAGCGGTGATCAATAAAAGTACATTTTAGTTAATACGTTTAGTTTTAGTTCGTAGGGCTCCAGATTTGCAGGCGTTCAAATGAATGTTAAGCTACTACGGAAATACGAACTTACTAGGGATGTAACGAATATTCGCAAATTGCTATTTTTGAATGTGCGAATTCGCATTTGCAAAAAATCATGTAATATTTTGATAAAACGTGCTTGTAAAAGGAATCTGATGGAGACAAAATAAAGGCCTCAACCTGCCCTTTGAAATGTGCCCAAACTCGATGGGACCACGACCTTCCGTTCTCAAGATAATTTACGGGGTAGTCTAAATTATGGAGGAAAGTAGCCCCCTCCGTTTCTAGTAGATTTAATACAGGTAAAATAAAAGTACCTAATTTATAGTACTCATAAATTATACGACTAACGAAGTAGCTCTAACTTGTCAGTAAAAAAAACTGAAATTTTTGTTGAAAAAGTCAACATTCCCATTAAAATTGAATATTCGCATTCGCGAATGTCCAAAAATCGACATTCGCAACATTCCTACAACGTACGATAATTATAACATTTCACATCGGAAACCTAACAAACAATACATTCTCATTTCAATAGTGATACTTCCAATGATTTGCGTATAACTTGAATCATTCTAAATGACTAGGCAATCTACTTTGTTTTACTTAATAACGTTTTCATACCTGAACTGAGATTTCCTGATGTACACAGGGACGCGTGGCAGCGGTTTCCCCGGCTCGGGTTTGTGTTGCGCGAGCCAAGTCGTGGCGACGCCCTTGTTGATGCGGCCCGTCGGAGTCTTGTACTGCACCACCACCGCCGTTATGTGAACCGTTTCAGGATGAAGCTGCAACAAACAAATCTCTTTATTCTTTTCTGCCTGAGGTCGAAGTATTTTTCTTTATTCCACTGAAACCGAAGCAGTACTGGGGATACTGTTCTATAACTTGATTGATTTAGTATAACAGCAACACAGGTATTTTTATTCATCTATAAAATGTCTTTATTCAATTGAATTTTGTAAATTGAAATTGAGTGTATGATAGTTTTTTTGTACAAATATTAAACATACAAAAAATATTCAAGAATCATTAACCAGAATGCTAGGTTAATAAACGGCAAAGACAGGTAACCTTGCAATTTTGCTGTGTCATACATTGTTTTTTTTAACACAACATGTCAACAACATCATGTCTTTTGTTGCATAACATTATGAACACACCGTCTACAGATAAAGAATTTGTTCTAAAATGTTATAGAATACTATCCAAATTAGAATACTTTGTTTTAATTACATTATCAGGCAAATTACCCATGTGATGTTCATTACTCTTCTTGAATCTTTATAAAGAATAACTCGAGTTCATTTTATTGTTAGCAGTATAATAATATTATTATCTGTCTGTTATTTAATGAACCATATTATCTAAAACATACCTTAGGACTAGAAGATATAGAGTAATATCTTGGTTGCAAACGCGGCAGAAGTTCACAGATGTGATCCAGTGTGGGTTTACAAGAGGGTAGATCTTCCAATATGTGGACAATATTTCTACAAGCATCTACTACAAACGACTGATACAATGATTTTCCTTCTGGGTTGTTGGTTGCCATTAAAAGTAGTTTCTTCTTGTCCTGAATAAAATATTAACATGTAGATTTTTTACGTGGCTATTCATGATATTCACTATTTACTATACACACAAATATATTTGATATGCAATTACGATTATGAACAAACAAGCTGTCTATTATATGCGTATTGTTTAGGATAGATATTCAAGTTAATAAAGGGGGGGGGGTGACAAAAGGCCTCAAGCACTGTTTCCTCATAGACAAAAAGTAAAAAAATAGTACTTACTTCCTCTGCTGAACAATATTCAGCCAATTCTCTAAGAATATGTGTTCGTGGTAATGCTGTGATTTCTACATAGTGAGACAGGGCAGTCCTGTATGACGTTGGACAGGGGAATGGATGTTTTTTACTACTCTCTTGGTCAGTGTTAATCAGAGAGAATATTTCATCCAGATTCGCATTTGTAAGTTGTCCCAAACGTTCTACCAAATCGGCATCATTGATGGGGTACACAGCTACATGGTCACCTGTTGAATAATTATGCCGTCAATAAAATAATAAAACAGTATGTATTCAAATTTATTAATAAACTTGAAAGAAATTCAGATGGTAGGTATATAGCTTTTAATTAAACAAATACTTACCAGCCTCATATCGCATTTTAGATTCAGATATATCTAATTCTACATGCAAACATGATCTATCACCTCCATTATGTAATTCTTTGTTCACAGTAATCTGCGCCAAGAATGGATTCTTTGAATCGTATGGTCTACAACAAACAAAAATAACATTAATAAAGCAGACAAATCCTGAGACACCCTGTATAAGGTAATAAAAATGTAAAATATTAATTATTTTATTAATTAGAATGCAAATGGACTATATTTACATTTTAATTTATGTAAAAATGTTACCCTTCAATACATACGGTCTTTGAACTTGCAGTGAATGTAGCTTAGCAATTTCACCAGTGAACACTCCATTTGCAGGGATTTCACCTGGTGCATGGGTGACATGTCGGAATTGTCTAGTAAGTTCCTCTTCTCCGGTGCTTTCAATATTGAACTTCTCACATACAGCTGGCCAAAATTTGTCCTTCCATGTGATGAAGTCTTCTTCAATACTTTTAAAACATAAATGTTATGCTTATATTAAAAATGTGATGTTAGAAGCACTGTATTTTTTTTTTATTATGGTGAAATGTTGATTACTCCTTTATCTAATTCTGAAGTCAGTTGCTGAATACATATTAAATTTCACCAATCCATTTCATTAACATACCTATGTATGTATCATAATTTTCATAACTTTTGGATTTTTCCCTTGGATCACTCCCCTGTTAAACTGAATGAAACTTTGAAGAACAAGAATGTTAATCAAATCCTGTTCACATCAATGTTTTTCATTGGATTTACTAAAGTATTGTTTTTAATTTGTACTACAACTCACATGTCTTAAATTAATAGTAACCAAAATTACACTTTCACCAATTATACTAATTGTATACAAATGCCAAACAATAATGATATTACGTAATAAGGCAAAGAATGTGTATTTAAATATGATCTTATAGTCATGTAAGTCTTAAAACTTACTTGGCATCGTCATCTCCCATTCCAAGTTCAAATACTCTTGTGGCTCCGAGGTCCTCTAACCTTTTATCTAAATAAATAGCCACTGCATTGTAATGTTCGTAAGTTTTGTTACCAAGCCCAAATACCTTTGGAAAAAAGAACAAGTAATTTTGAATTGATATATTATTACCTATCAAATAAACATTTAACAATATCTAAATAAACTAAATAAGAGGTGATCTAATACAATAAAACCCTATAGCAAAGAATTCAATTAATTTGATTGATTTCTGTTTTTATGGCTTAATCTAAAATATGGAATTAAGCTAAAAATCTTCAAGGGTAAGTTTTTATGAAGTAAAAGTCTATGCTAGAAATGTTTGTTTTCAATATTATAGATGTAAGTGCAAATGCACAGATTGTATCTTAGAAAAAACTTTACACTGATCTTTTTATTTTTTTTATCTAACTGACTGAAGCAGTAGTTACTTATTTTTTTAATGCCTTGTATGTGCACCAAGATATAAATAATATAACTTGTGAATTAATGTAAATTTTATTTTTTAGAGAAAAAAAGAGAAGACTTCAGAGATTTGATCTCCTAAGTCTCTGAAGAATTTAGGTACAATATGATGGCAGATTTGTTAGTGTGAAATAACTCAAGTAACCAACAAAATAGTTTAACATGTTAACTGCCGGGAAAAAGTGTATTGTCTTTTCAAAGGTGTGTCGGACAGCGAAAGACTTAAGGGCATATTTTATAGTATTTTTAAAGATATAAAATTCAATTAACATTCACTATGAAACTAAAAAGGAAAGGTTGTTGTTGTGAGTGAAAAATATTAAAATATAAACTAATAAAATTAAATGAATGAAACATTTACCCAAATCACATTTTCGTACCATATATCTCAAATTTAGCAACGGAGGGGTCAAAAGTCTGCGACAGTTAAGAAATCGAGGTAAATTGTGAATAAATATGTTCATTTTTGTAACCTAAGTTTAACAATATCACTTAATAACAAATCAACTAATTGAAGCTAAAAATACCACAAAAATGAATGAATTATATTATCCAGTAGGTCTTATTTAAAAAAACAGGTAGATCAGAAATAAAATTTACACAATAAATGGAAAATGTATGATCACATATTTTTCCCTATCAATAAAGACTATTATGTAATTTTTTCACATAGCTCACTTATTTTAAAACGAATATAAGGTGTTAATATTTTTCTTATTTATAATTATGGTTTAAACCGAGTTTAATTATTAAAATATATTTAATTAAAACTTGACCTGAAGCACTTTGGTTACATACCATTACATACCTAACAAAATGACAAAAGATTATATGTGACAGATGACATTTACAAGTGACAATCAAAGTGTCAAATAGCTTTTTAAAATATGTAACGGCAAGAAATTCCAAATCAAAACTGCCATATTATGTTGATGCTGCAACATGAGCTATAAATAATACCGCATGTAATGAAACCGGGAAACTTTTAGGTATACTTTCTGTGACGACGGTAACTGTGCCGGTCAGTAAGTAGTATATGAGGATTTCTAGAACATTTCCACTAGGTACCTGTACCAACCCATTACTGCCCACTGTTGGGCTCAGGTCTCTTCAGAAGAGGGATTAGGCATAGTCCACCACACTTGCCCAGTGCGGATTGGGGACTTCACATATCTTTAAAGGATTTTTAGAATCCTTTTCCGACATGCAGGTTTCCTCACGATGTTTTCCTTCACCGTTTTTTGCCAGTGGTGTTGTGAAATATTGCACATAAATCTTTTTCACATTTAGATTTAGAGGTACAAGCCGCTAGGTACGTAACACTACAAAACGAGTAAGTCATTCGTGTTTAACCAAATACTTATTATAAATGTAGGTATATAATTTATAGTTACTGTACGCAATAGTCCATGAGACAATGCCATTACGATTGCAGATGACCAAAGAAGTACAACGTTAACCTACTTTCATGAATCGTTATCCTAGTATGTCTAGACAATATTACACACCCAAAATATAATTTAAGTAGGTTATTATTAAGTTCGTATGTTAAAGTAGGCGGTTTAAGAAGGATGAATTGCAAAGATAATATTTTTTTTTTAAGTATGACTAGGTCATTTATTACTACGCTACGGATACTTAAATGCTAAGCAGTTTGTTTCATCAGTTTCATGAGTGGGATTTTTAATAAATGAATCTACAGGATTAGATTTTATTCCCATTTAGATGTAGTTATGTCGTAAAATAGTTGCTTAGGACAGTTGTATTTCTTTATACTATTTATAGTAGTTTTATATTATCTATCATGCACGAGATTATTAAATTTCTACAAAAGATAAAATTTTACACAGGAACGTGCTTACGTCATCACTCAAAATATTCAAATATAGTTTGCCTACATAAAGTTCTTTTGTTGCTTACGCAGGTAGACGGCTCAACTTTATACATTTTTTTTACCAACTCCAATTCATGATGTCTGTGCTGTGAATTGTGATAGATGTACATATTTATGAAGATACTAGTGGCTGCAAATGTATATTCGATCGAACATATTCTTTATATAAGTTATATATATAACTTACTGCGTAGTTGAGACCGGTCAAATCAGGATCTTGATTTTTCAACCATTCATAAAATTCCATCGAGTTATCGGTTGGGTCTCCTTCACCATATGTTGCCATACAAAAAACAGCCAATGAGTTTGATATGTCTTGTAGTTTCGTGAGTTCCTCCTAAAAGCAACAATTTTAAATTACATCAATATGCCCCTCATGTATATTGCCGGTCACCTGAACCAAAAATTGGTTGCACGATAAATGCTCACGCCCGCGCCGGGGCAATTCAGGGTCAAAGTAATATTATCGGAATGAACACGCAACGAGGAAGCTTAGTAATCTATAATTTTTAAACGTAGGTCGTAGATCTACCGTGAAAGTAGAAATATCATCATTAAAATTATTTATTAAAGTATTAGGTAATGATGACCATGACTTCGTCTATAAGTGTTAATACTTAATTGTGTGTAATATTTGTTATGAAATTCAAACTCTTCAGTGTTGACTTGCGACAGCGCTACAACTTCACTATTACGGAGATCCATTAGATTCAAGTCCATTAGTCTATACCTCCAGAGGTAAACGGTACCACTTTTCATCAAGTGCGTCGTATGCTCGTTCATTTGCAAAAGTAGCTAATAAAACTACTATTAAATAAATAATAAATATACACAAGAGATATTTTAGTAAGATTCTAGTAAGAGGACATTACAACAAGCCTAAGTAATATCTGCATATTGAAATCTATTTTTTTTTAATTTAAGTTGAATTTGTACATTTTAAATACATATCTAATGAGTTTATAATTACGCGAAATCGCAAAAATGTAGTTTTTGCAATATTGAATACTTACTTAACTTTATTGCGTCATTTAATATTATGTTAATTTATGTAGTAATTAGTAATTCACCGTACTCGCGATCAAAGTTAGTTATAAAATAACAAATTTAATATACATACCATGTCACATTCTTCTGGGTCAGCCACCATACCCTTCATTTTATAACGAATGCCTTCTTTGGCGAGTCGACCAGCAAACTCCTCTGCTGTACCTGTTTGAGATCCATAGAAAACTACTAAACTCCGTCCAGAAGACTTTAACTTTGTTATGAAAGAATTTTCTGTGACTTGTATAGATCCCGCCGCTCTGTAAGAGGAAAATTGAATTAGGTTTTATCCTCGAGTGAAGTAAAATCCCATACGTAACTTTAATACAAAATAATGACTCAGAATGCAATTTTAAGGAAAACCTAGAGGATATTAATTACAAGAATAGATAGATAATCTTGCAAATTGGCTTTTAGTTACAGGAAAGTCAAAACTACATTGAATATTTTTTAAAATGATACTTGGGTTTTATCTGATCTATAATATTAGACAAATCAAGAAATAAGAAAATCGATACGTATTTAGCATCAATCAAATACAATATTAAATCGATGCTATTTATGGTAGAAGATCGTGACTGACTGTCTGACGTACAGCTGAAACTACTGTACTTACAAATTTAAATTTGGCACAAATTTTAAAAGGATATAATATGCATTGTATAACTAATAGCTCCAAATACCTAATGAGTAGAATTGACAAAACTTGGTATTATCTTTATCAAATTTATATTAGATGATGTCCAAAGTATCTGCTTTCTAACAAAAAAATATTCATCGAAATCGGTTCATATTAAGAAATACACGCAAAAACGCACAGCAAATCGTGAAATCAAGTCCAATAAAAATTACCATGTAAAAACACAGTTCCAAGAGTACCTGGTCTACTTGTTCGACATTTAAAAAAATAAATGAAACACCACGACGACCATCACCTTTCATCTGACACAATAATCATCCAAATTGGTCGAGCCAAATCAAGATTTGTGGGAACAAACATAAAACATACATACAGACGAATTAAGTACCTCTGCCTTTTGCACATCATCTAATATCTAATATATATTATAAAGGCAAAAGTTTGTATGTATGGATGGATATATGGATGTATGTTTGTTACTCTTTCACGTAAAAACTACTGAATGGATTTGAATGAAACTTTACCACAATATAGCTTATACATCAGAATAACACATAGGCTACAATTTTTGAACCCCTTTGTAACGCAGACGAAGTTGCGCGGGTCACCTAGTCTCTTATAATTTGATAAAGATCTGACTGGTAGTTTTTGTGCTATAGATGGTTGAAAAAAATGGAAGCCGATCGGTATAAGTGCATATATTATAAGGTAATTATTTAATACACATTTTTTTAAATAATGTCAGTAGGAGTCACTAAATGTAACCTGATGGAACATTCTAATATAAAGTAGGTACCATGAGATAATTTCAACAAAAAAATGAAATATTTTACTTTAAAACAGCTTTTTACATAATCTTAGAAGGTCTCAGGAAGTTAATTACGTTTCAGGAAAAACATTAATAACCGTTTTATCGCGAATTATATTTGCTACATAGTTATAAGTTATCTTCTTTTTCTTCATGATAAACTTAGATAAAATATTTATAAAATGATAACAATGAAATTATCCAATTCCTCCGTATTCTCTAATGTATAAAACAGGAAGTTGTTTGAGCATAATTACGTTATTATAGTAGTCATACAACTTGTTTACATAATACTTATTACGTACATTATATTTATTGGTTTTTAGGCTTCAAAAGGTAAAAACAGGACCCTATTACTGAAACTTCGCTGTCTGTCCGTCCCTCTGTCACTAGGATGTTATCCCACGAACAGTGGACAGCTAGACAATTGAAATTTTTCCATTCGAATTTTTCACATAATATGAGATATTTTTATTACCCCTATAATAACAAATACTAAAAAAGTACAGTTTGAGTGCTCAGACAAAACATATCCAAATTTTGACCTAAATATTTATTTACCTACTTTAACAAAAAAATATAAATACTATTACAAAGGTGCCGATTTTTTCATGAGCAGCTGTTGGTAGCTTACTTTTTGGTACTATATCTATTCCAGATTCATAATTAATTATGGTGTCGATTAAAATTAGACGAGCGGACTTTAGTATTACGGAATGATTAAGTACCTATTTTTGTTTTGACATTGTTATCAATTACCGATAGAATAATGACATATAATGTTATCGTTATGTTTGAAACTGCACATCATCGTTAATTTTTAAAATTACTGGTTAGTAGTATAAAGGACATGCTACATACGTGCTTGTTTTTACAATACAGCACATATTTTTATAGCACAATACTTAGCAGGTAAGTTACCGTAGTTATACATTTGACCTGCTAATTTGAATGCCTTAGTACTTAAAGAACCATAATATAAATAAAATAAAATTTTGCATTACTCGATACCGTCAGTAAAAATAACTCGGACCAAATTATCCCTAAAAGAGCGTTGATTAACAACCCCGTTAAACCTCGCGCACCACACACCCCCGCCGGCGCCAGCTTTCTACAGTTCTACACTTGTTTTACAAGAATTTTGGATATTTTCAAGTGGCGTTAACGCTATAGCATTACCATAATCTTTGAATATCATAATAATATTATTACTGGTCGTATATGATCAGCAACTATCATGAAATTCATCTAGCGGATATCATGCTAAATATAAATTGGATCCTCTTTTATTTTAGGAATCGGTTAAACTTTTTCTTTTTTTTAAAATATCATAATGCCGCCATGATAGTCATGCATACACCATAACTGATCCCAAGGAGAAAAGTCATTCCTAGTTGTATTTCGCCAGGTCATTCACCTCACTTCCACTTGAACAAGTTGTCCTCCACCATGAAATCCACATTAAAATACCGATATGAATATTCAGTACTTACAAGCTTATAAAAGTAATAGTTCAGATTTGACCGGGGGAAGTACTACTAATCTTTAATTCGTCCCAAAAGAATAATCTAAAGATAACCCATTCGTTAGGGGTCAACTTAAAATATTTGTATCAATCACTATGGTATCACGTTACATTTAGGGGAGATGGTGTAAAAAATGTACATATTCGGTATATCTCGAAAATGACAGTAGATACGTACAGTAGAGGTTCCTCGTTTGAGATTACGGAACCCTAAATAGTGAAAGAGTATGATAACATTCTATGATAGGGCAGGTCAACGACTCAAACTATAGTCTGCGATGCATAATGATGTACATCTCATTGAAGGTACCTACATTATTTTTGTTGTCATTTTTTTTCAATACTACTAGGTCAGATCATAGTGAGAGCAATGTAATCAACGAGTCAAATCGTCAGCCGGTCGTATCCGGGGACGTAAACATTCAGCTGGTGTCTTGAAAAAGTTAATGCAGAAACAACTACATAGTACCTTTTTAGTACCTTTTAAATACGACAGCTGATAACCTTGCATTGGAATATATCCACCTGATTATTTTCACCACTTACTTATTTAAGTGGTGGTTATCCACCAGTTAACAAATTTTCAGTTAAAACGAAATGATGTAGGTATTAAAATCGGTCAGTGAAGTCATTACGTTTTATACTCGTGATAACTTCTAAACGAAAAGTCCGATTGGAATAAAACAAAAAGTAATTTACTTCTACATTAATACTCTTGATAACATAATACTTAATTTGGATAAGGGTTGATATAACGATACTCATTTAACGTTAAATTCAATCTCGGGACGAAATATTATTTTTATATACATAAAAGCGGTTATTGTGACTAAACTATGATAGTTAGATATATGCTGTTGTGGACTTTTTTGTTTGTCTTACTAAGACCTAAAAACCCGTAGTCCATCATTTTGTTCTACTGTCAATAGTTTCGCAGCGCACGCGACGTAAGGAATTTTTCACGTCATTTTTTTACACTTTATGTTACATTACTGGAGTTTTAGTAAGGATCCCTATTTTTTTTAAAATATAATACATAGAATTATTACATCTGGAATCAACATCATGAACAACAGAATGAAGCCAATTTAAAGTGCACAGATCGCGCATAACTACACGATATTCTAGCGTTAGTGTACCGATGACACACAATTCGTTTAACACACTAACAAAATATTACATACACATAAGTTCTATAAAATTTCACTTTGTTATTTATAATGTTGATTCTAAACATCGTGTTGTTACGGGCGATCGGTGCACTTTAAATTGGCTTCATTCTGTTAATTCCAGATGTAATAATTCTATGATATAACATAGTCTATGTTACTCGGGGAGAATGTAGCTTTCCAAAGGTAAAATAATTTTTGAAATCGGTCTAGTAGTTTCGGAGCTTATTCATTACAAACAAACAAATCTTTCCTCTTTATAATATTATTAGTATAGATACAGTATATATTTTCTTTTTGTAATTTGTTTATTAGATAAAAGTAAAGAAAAAAAGTTTATAGAACTTTTACCTTGGAAGGATGTGAAAATATACAGGGGGATTTTTTCAATGCCACCTCCAGGGAAAGTACTTTACATAGTGATGATAGAGAATTATGCTCAAAGGAAGCATTTCTGTACTTTTATAGAAAAAACACGACTGCGTTTAAAGATTTCTTGAAATATTTATTCTTTTATGAGTCTGACGAAATCGCATGGATCAGTTATAATGATAAAAGGATTAAATTGTTTAATAACTGGTTAAGATTGCTTTGTTGCTTTAATTTGTCCCTGAATGTTTAGTGTTTACCGCACAATTTAGTTTCGATGCGAATGTTTGTAACTTTGTACTGATAGCAAAAAACAGTATGATATTAAAAACTCGAACTAAAAAATATCAATACTTAAGTTGCTACTCATCAAATTATATTATTTTCTGGTGCTTCCGTCTTCCCTATTCTGTAATACGATTTAATTTTTGTAATCTCAGGTGATGTGGCGTTAACTTTTACTCTATAAGTTTTTTTTTATTATACTTACTGAATTGAATATTTCTCCAGAAGAATCTTGTCCTTTTTGCTTTCTTTTTTCGAGTTGTAGAACCACCACAAAGTACCACCTAACAACAGTACCAGTACGATAATGTCAAATGTGCTAAAAAGTGATCCAGTAGCGGCTGCAGCGGCGGCACCGGCAGCTGCATCTTTCAATACATCTTGTGCGTTGTCTGACATTTTTTTAGGTTATAAAATTTAGCGTAATACGTGGTAATGATCACTTAAACGGGGAACACACAAGGTCACTCTTCGCAACTACGCGACTGTGCGCTGTGAAGTAAGGAAACACTGTAAATCGCGCAGTGGCAACGTCCCACTTTCAACGCTGTTTTCCGAACACTGACTTGTACAGTCTTGACTCGACTCAATTCACTCAGTTGATTCGAGTGACGTATGATCTACGTGACTAGCGTGTTATTATATTACATCAATTTAATCCATCGTTGTAGTTCTACTTCGTGTCATAAGAATGTACCTACTGTTGATTCCAATACACATTTAAAAAATAAATGGTACACTGAAATGAAGTAACATTACACTGAGAGCGAAAAAGACAGGTAGTCAGCCGGTTCATTTTATGTTCTCGTATAAAATCAGATCAGTCTGGGGAACACAAAATAACCTCATGCGTGTCCAGCGAGCGTTGGATTTCGTAGTGTAATAGACATGATGAAAGACTTAAAAATCCTCTTCCTTATTGTTTGTACACGTTTACTATTTACGAAAACACCTATATTTCGATAGCAATGCAAAGTTAAACTAGGATTCAGGCTAGTTTTAATTTAATTTCAAATTGTACTCGAAAACAGCCCAAAGTGTCATGGCGTCGCGTTTGATGTAACGCTTAGGTAAACAAACTCAAAAGTGTCATGGCGCAACTAATAGAGAACGTAAATTTCATATTGTATACCTAATCGTGACATCATCAAAATGGCCGATTGCACATAATATTGTAATGTTTTATATATTAAAAATCTTACTAATCTTACGTTTTTAAACAAAACCAAATCTGTGTTTTTAATTCTTTTAATATGTAGTTTCCTACATTATCATTAAATCCTCGAATCTTTGATATTGTCGTCATGCCTATTATCCTATTTGTATCAAAATTTTACTGTGTGTAGGATCATAAAGCTATTTTAGGTACTAGCAAATGTAGCATAATTTTAACACTTAAAGAATTTTTGAAATCCGAGCAGTAGTCATTTTTCGACCGACCTCCAAAAAGGAGATGGTATTCAATTGGTAGGTATGTACTTTTTTATGATTATTACCTATTACCGTATAACTTTGGTTTGGCTGGACCGATTTGGATGATACTTGTTTCAGATGAAAGGTCAATATAAAGGAGTCGTTATTCGTCGTGGGCTTCCTTTTTATAATCGAATAAGTACATACTATGTTTTTTTTTCTTGTTTTTGCGTCAATACATAAATAACTTAATTCCTATACAATGTAGCTATTTATTTTAATTTAAAATGAGGACAAACGTACGGGAGGAACGACGGGCGGCAGCCCATGTCGCGACATAGCTTTTACCGCTAGTTCTGAAGGTACTTGCGTCATCTTGTCATTTTTAAAATTAAAATACATATTCGTATTATCATAATTCCCTTGATGTGAAAAATAAAACTAAATCCAAAAATAGCTTTATGAAACTCGATTACATATATTATTATTTAATTGCTTATTATTGTATTTATCTTTAAGTAACTTATCTAAGTTTTTAGAAAAATAATCCATAACGCAAAAATATCACATATTATTATTATATTTCTATATGTATAATGATATCCGTTAAACCGTCACAATACACCTAAAAAAACTAAATTTTGAGATATTAATGCCATCTTTATGACATTATTTAAAACGTTTGATTCTGAAAATAAAAATTGTTCAAGTTGTATTATGACAGGGCATTCAACCCACTCCAGCTGGTACAAGGATCCACCCTGTATACTGGTATTCGTGGCGGCTTATATATATATATTATAAAGCTACAACATTTGCTTTTTTTATAGCGCTATTTCAGGAGCCGAACCGAATTTGAAAAACTCCTTCCATGTTGGATTGTCCATATATGTATCGCGGAAGGGTATAAACTTTATTTTATCATTTTGTGACGAAGACGAAATGCGGGGGTTAGCTAGTAATTTATAGAAAACAACAGTTCTCTCATATCGAAAATAAATAATTAACGAAGTCTCCACGACGCTCAACTTGTTTTTAAATTCAGTTAAGTTGGCAGCCCGATTTAGGTTTATAATCGTTTTAAAAGTATAATTTCAAAGTTTTAGCATCATTGAATAACTACAACTCCATATGACTGTTGGAACATAAGTTGCGGAAAAAACAAGTCGCCCTCCATTTTAATATGTATTATTGACGTGACGCAATAACAGGTCAGCAACTCAAGGTGAGGGCCAGTCAGGCAGCCTCGCTATATCGCAACCGAACGGTTTATGAATATACGAGCAACGACAAATTCATCTGCTTTAAATTTCGTTACCTAAGATGACTTCAATTTATAACAATTAAAAGGTTATGAAAGGTTTCGTTAAAAATTAAAATTAAGAGTCAACATTGCAAACGATTGGGTACATCATGATGACTAATGAAATTAATGCACATTTGCATTGTAATCAATAACGACGTTAAGGGACCACATATAATAAATAAATAGAATAGAGGTTTATCAATGTACAAGATATAATTTTTCAATGCTACGTCCATGAAAAATTAGTAATTTAAATTCAAAACAATGGAAAAAAACAATGAATTTATTCAAAAGAAACATTATTATTCAGTAGAAAAACAATTTTAAACAATTTTGAAAGGTTTCGTTAAAATTAATATTGCAAACAAGCACATCATGATGACTAGTAAAATAAAAAAATGATAATATTTTAATCGATACTGACGTTCAATTGATTCAAAAAACATCTACGTTACGTTATCCCGAGTAACATAGCCTAGATTTCATTTCGTATAAAATTGGGTTCTGTAAGAAAATATCGAATTTGTAACCCAAGTGTTAAATTCAAAATCTATTTTAGCCCGAGAGCTACTGGCAAATTTTGGAAAGATATTTGAGGCAAGCAAAAACATGGAACTAAAAAGGAAAACTATCCCGATATACCCCAACTCGGGACTGCAAACCTGTCTGCTGAGTAGCGAGGCTAAACGGATCCCTACGTTTTTAAAATGTTTGATTTTTTTTTAATTCATGAAATGTGTCTGAGGCAACTTGCCATTTATACAGGGTGGATCTGTAACTTTGGACAATCTGACGTGGGGTGAATGACCTGTCGAAATAAAACGTAGAAACGTAGCACTATTTATGTGATATCGGTCACTATTTTTCTACATATTATAAAAACATTAAATTCTACTGTGTGCCTGCCAACTTGACGCACGCGCCAGAACATTTAGTCGGGGCTTTTGCATTGCAAGCCCCGCTACTCAGCAACCAGGTTTGCATTTCCGAGTTGGGGTATATCAATAGAACTATGAACCAAATTTTTATCTTGCCTCAAATACCTACCCAAAATTTGCCACTAGCTCTTGGGACACTATGCGTACGCCGCACGTGTTGATAATAGAACAAATTGATGTACCACGGATTTGTAGACCTTATTAGGAGGTAAAAAAATCCGCAAGAGCACGTGTAAGTACGAACCGACGATGAGTATCGTAATATTAATCCTTATCGCAATTAATCATTGTGTTATCGAGTATTAATTAATATAGAAGTAAAATACTTTTTGTTTCATTTCAATCGGGCTTTTCGTTGAGAAATTATCACGAGTATAACATAAAGAATGTGTACGTCCGCCGCAGGCCGCTACTAAAAAATATCGGGATAACATCGCAAGTTCTATTTGCACCCCATTGTGACACCGACGTAGTTGCGCAGATGTACTCATTAACATTTGAATCGTTCGATCGCGGTTTCATTTTGAAACAAAAGTGGGTCGTTTTCATCGGTTATAAAAAACATTAGCAAATTAATTTAATAAAAGGTCCTTTTTTTGTATATTTTTATTCTTAGATAATATGGAACAGTTTATATAATGCCGATCTTGTTCGCTACGTCCAATGCGTCGTCATCTCGTGCAAGTCGGACGTACGCCTTCTTCTTACCATCAGGCCTGAAAATTGTAGAAAAACTCGTTAACTTTATTCAATTTTCAACATTCAGCAAAACAAATTTGTTTGATTAATCAGAGATGTGTATTTTTTATTTCATCCTCAATCAATGAGATTCCCACAAAATATCATCATTTAGGGTACTGAAGTTACTAGTAATTATATAAAAGTAATTAATATATAACATTTTACAAACCTTATTAGAGTGTTCACTTTTACAACATTGATATCATAAAGTTTTTTAACTGCAGCCTTGATGTGATGCTTGTTAGCACTTGTGTGAACAATGAAGACCAGGGTGTTGTTGTCTTCAATCTTCTTCATCGCGGCTTCAGATGTGAGAGGGAATTTGATGATGTTGTAAGCATCCATACTGTAAATTAAGCACAATGTGAAATAACCATTTTGGGTTTATTTGTTTCAAAACAACTGACTACCTTAAGTACCTTAGGAATTTACTCATCCTGATTGTAAAATTGTTTTGGAATGTATTAATTTCTTGATTCATACTTTCTTAAATAGCATATAGTAAAATGTGCTTATTGAATTAGCAATGCCATCCTCTCATTTCATGATTATGTTAGGCATTGAAATGGGCTTGCTTTGTGAAATAAAACAATATTAGCCATTGAATTATGTTATGTATTGTCTGCGTATCATAGTCAACAGTGGACTATTGGGGTTAAAAATATTTTTATCAATTAGTGAAATAAAATACTTTATTTTGAACAATTAATTGATCATTCTTATTGATGTTAAAAGCTACTACCGGTTCATAGAAAAATAATTATTTTTAACTTTAAATTAATTCTCAATTTAAATTTTAGCTCATTTACAAAATTGAGTAAAATTCATAATTTAGTATACAATAGTACATATACATACATGCATATATCTTTTATATTACTATATTTTATTATTTATTATTAAAACACACGGACTGAAAGAGTTAGTGCTGGTGTTATTAAAGATGTTTTATGCATCATCTTAAAATGTTAAGTATTTAACCTGTTGGTTGGAAAGGATTGGTTTGTTTGTATTTGTCATTCTTTGGAATGGCCACTTAACATGTCCCTATCATTTAATAATGAATACTATAAAATTAAACATGTAATAAAATATATTCATTTTTGATGTAGTAGACAGATGATCAATAATTATTGTTATAAAAAAAATATTATCATACTAAAAGTTCAATATACCATAAAAAGCTGGTTCCTTTTGTAGCATAGCAAAGTTGTGCAGATCAAGTACATATAAATTTACTATTGAAACTAAAAGAATGAAGTAAATCTAAAGTTCTTTAAGTCAAAGAACAAAGACAGAGAAAACAAGCAATAACACATTAATTTTAAAAATGCTATTTGACAAATTCAGTCTTTATCTAACAATGTAGGTACCAAATTTATTTAGAATTAATAATTTTAACAGTATGTTTAAACAGGTCTTAAAATGGAGTAATGAGATCTTAGAAGAGATAATAGTATCACTGATACATTTTATAAACAAATATCACTCACCGGTTCCTCTTAGGTAGAGATTTTCTTGGGTATTTGGGGTGCCTTGGAGGCTCAAATGTTTTGGGCCTTCTGAAGTGCACAGAATTGCGGATCTTCCGTACTCTCTTGCCATGTTCACCTTTTACAACCTGCAATTACAACCATTGTATTTTTTAATCAAATATTACACATATTTAAATTGGTTGGATTGAAAATAAATGAAGAGTACTATTAAACATAGAGAGCCTACAAAATATACTATACTAATACTTGCCTTTCTCTGAGCTTTAAGTGCTTTGGTAACGGGTTTGACCACTTTCTTTTGACCCTTAATACCAGTTTTCTTGGGCTTAGGGGCAATCTTAAGTTTGGCTACAGCAGGTTTGGGTTTCGCCGGTTTCGTAGCGGATGCGGCTTTTTTAGCTGAGGGTTTAGCACTAGACTTTGTCTTCAAAGCTGCTGCCTTGGCAGAACCAGGTTTGGCCGTGGGCGCAGACGCTGGCTTCTTCTCAGTGGGTTTAGCCGAAGGTGCGGCGGCAGCAGGTTTAGGCGCAGAGGCTGCCTTTGGCGCAGCCGCTTTGGGCGCGGGTGCTGGCGTTTTAGCCGATGCTGGTTTAGTACTGGCGGCCGGAGCGGCAGCGGCTTTAGGGGCTGCTGCAGGGGTCTTAGCTGTGGCCGGCTTCTTTTCTGCGGGTTTAGACCCGGACCCTAAAAAATTACAAACATAACCTCAACATCCAATATTTACATTGAACAACATTATTGCAACAAGAATAACTTAAACATCTCTGCTGATTTCTACAGACCATAAATCAAAAGATGTAATTAAATTTATAGGAACTATTAAAAATTTAGTTCAAAAAATTAACACAACAAATGCACCGCGTGGCTAGGGAAGTCACATCAAATACTACTGTACCATTAAAAAAACACAAAATTTACAACGACTACTTATTGATCATGTTTATTAGCGACAAGAAAATAAAGTTTACTCAGAAAATCACTCAGAATAATGTTTTATTTAATAAAATACCGGATTTCTCAGGCTGCTTCTTCGGTGGCATGGTGACAAAAGATGGAGGACTAGAGACTGGAAATTGTCGACATCATCGGCCAAAATGATGCGATTTTAAAATCGATTTTTTTTCGATTAATTCGATCGTCTTTTTTTACTAGCAGTAGTAGAGTTTCGAATACATTGGATTAAAGAAACGGGTACAATATTATATTCATTGAAATACCAAAAGCAGAATGCAGCAGCAGTTACAACTTTTATAACTGTTTGCGGCAAATCTTTAAAATGTGAAATCATTACACTTTTAGCAGCTAAATATTATTGTAATATTCAACGGATACAGAATATTACTTACTTACTATGTTAATGAAAATATATATTTTTGGATTTTTTAAATAAGTACTATGTAAACGTAACATATTTTCTATGAGTAGAATCATACGATAAATTCTTCTCATAATTGGTTTGCTATTTTGTAGAAAATATTTTATTACTAATATGATTTGTCGTATTTTGTCTCAAAATATTACCTTATTACCTATACCTATCAAAAAAATAAGACAGAGTACTAAAAAGTAGAAATTGATCTTAACCACCGAAATATCGAAAATTATACATTTTCAAGTAAAAAATCGTTGTTTTAAATAGTTCTTGTCCCCTATTAATATTACCAGTTAAAAAATTCAATGCCTTGGCCGCAGGCCAACCGCACACCTACAATAGTATTGCCATCTTTCTAATCTGTGGTATTCCCAATACTTAAAAAAAAATATACTAAAAAATAGCATGTTATTTATTCTAGAGCTCGTTTTCAAAAATAATGTAAATGATAGGCTGATAGCCGTTTTTATGAAATAAAAACAATTTTCAGAGTGGGTAAAGTAATCTGGCTAATGGAAACATTGCCCATTCTCATTTACATCGGAACCACAGACCATACATATATATATGAGAATCGGAACTATAACTTTTATTTAAAAACCACAAAATAATAATGGGTGATTTTTTTTAAGTTAGGATTTTCATGCATTAGTATTTGCTCAGATTTTTTGAGGTTATGATTTTCATGCATTATTATTTGCTCAGTATGCTTTGACATTTCATCATGAATAGACTTACTAACGAGCAACGCTTGCAAATCATTGAATTTTATTACCAAAATCAGTGTTCGGTTCGAAATGTGTTTCGCGCTTTACGCCCGATTTATGGTCTTCATAATCGACCAAGTGAGCAAACAATTAATGCGATTGTGACCAAGTTTCGCACTCAGTTTACTTTATTGGACATTAAACCAACCACACGAACGCGTACAGAAGAGAATATTGCGTCTGTTTCTGAGAGTGTTGCTGAAGAGTGTTGCGAGTTTCGAATCGTGCGGTAGTCAATATAAGTGAGCTCCTAAGTAATTTGAGTTTTTTCACGTTAAACATAATTTATTCTACAGAAATAGTTGACAAAGTGTTGCCTAAAATCATTTCTATCATAGTGACAATACCATCGGAAGTGATCAAGAGTGTTATGGTGTAAAAATCCATTATAAAGTTCGAAAAACGTTGATGAATGGTGTTTTTGTCTGTTCCGGATAGAAACGCGTAAGCGACGCGTTTTGCACGGCGCTTGCGACCTTTTGATCGAGAGAATCATACGAATCTCAGCAATACAGCTGCTTGTCGCGCTGCGCTGCTTTAAATTACTTCGTCGTCTATAAAGCAATTGTAGAAACAGCGCAACAGCGCTTGTTTCCAGAACAACTTTGTAGGTTGCCCGCTTATTATTTGAGAATTCTTCAACTGTTTTGATTGAAGCTTAAAACATGAATAAATCAGCTGTTATATTGGAATGCGCTGCCTGCCCCAATATTTTGAACAATATGGATTTGCTTCACTGTTCCCGATGTACTAAAAAATACCACCGATCTTGTCTGAATATGACCCTTCAAGATTATGAGTGTATGTCGAAGGATATGAAAACAAAATGGATCTGTGTATTATGTCGCTCCAAAGAAAAGAAAGGTGGTGATAACAGCAACACGCCCGTCCGGGCTGCTATATCGCCTAGCCATTCAGAGTTCGTTACTCAGCGTACAAAAGCTAGGAATACTTCAGCTTGTTCTTGCCTTTCCGCCAATAATATCCGCGATATAATTAGGCAAGAAATGCATCACTTTTTTGAAAATGAGTTTCGACAACAAATGTTGGACATAAATAAGATGATATCATCTTTTGAGTCAACAATATCATTTTTTAATACCGAAATTGATCAAATTAAACATACTCATACTGCACAGGCTGCTATGATTGAAAAAGTATCAGAAGAGAATAAAAATTTGAAATCTACTAACCAAATGCTTACATCTAAAATTGAAAGAATAGAACAGAATTTGCGTGCATCTAACATCGAGATTCAATGTATTCCCGAACACAAGCAGGAAAACCTCGTCAACACCGTCCAACACCTGAGTAAAGTCATTAAGTGCTCAATTAAGGAAAGTGACATTCATTACTGCGGCAGAGTCGCCAAAATGAATAACAACAGTCCGCGGCCTAGATCAGTTCTAGTGGGGGCCCCCGTTGCTGGCGTCCGTGGGCGTGACCACCTTCACTGAAGGCTAACCCCACACGTGGTCCCCGGGTGGTGCCAAAACAGCAACGGGAGAGCGGCCGTGAGGTTGGGTGCCTGGGAGTAATCGCGCTAGTGCGGTTACTCCCCCCAACCTTGTGGTGTGATGGACGTTGAGTCCATCACCGAAGCCCGCACAGGGGTAGGCGACCAGGCCCCTGTGTCGGAGAATGCCACTGGCGTAGGGTCAGGGTGGGCATCGTGCGCGAGTGTCGTCGCGAGCGATGCCTGCTCGGAAGACCAAAGTGGGAAAGTCCGGCGCAAGCGGAAGACCGCAACGCGCCGGACCTCGAGTAGTGGGCCTTCGTCCGCCTCCTCGGAAGAGGAGATGCCACGAGGACCCACGAAACGAGGTTCCCACTGCACCGGAGGGACAAAGGGAGGGCCGCGGGAGACCCCCGCCTCGCCGACGCGGTCGGCGATAGCCCTTGCCTCGGCCCAAACGGCTGACGGGGAGCTCTTAGAGATCCCCGTCGCTGTTCTCGAGGCCATAAAGCGACGGGCCACTAATGCCACATATCGGTACAACACTGTGCGCCCGTCCTATGCGCTGGCGTGGCGACGGGTGGCCAAAGAGACTGGCAGGATCATGCCTGCCGTCGCGGCGGCCATCAGTCGCGACGCAACCCTGCAGACCGAGTTGGAGAGGTCGAGGGCGGAGGTGGCTCTCCTCAAGGGGAGGCTGACGACCCTCGAGGCTCAGAGGCCTGAACCTGTCGTGGCGACGAGCGGTTCGCGGAGGGCGCGGCCCCCGCCACCGCCTGCACAGCCGGACGCCACCAGGGTGACGCGGGCCAAAAAGTCGCAGACCAGCGACGAGTGTCTGCCCCCGCGGCGACTTGCGTCACCACGGGCCAGAGCGCAGCAGGCGGAAACCCGGGAGGAGCTGGTTGCTTGCATCAGGCGGGAGTTGGCGGAGGAGTTCGGAAAGCAAATTGCCGAACTCAAGGGGATTGTGGCGGCACTGAGTGGTGCTGCCCCATCCGCGCCGCCTCCTCCTCCCGATGCTCCTGCCCCCCCGGCTAAACTCCCGGGTCGGGAAACGGCTCCGACCCGGAAAAACAAGAAGAGTGGCGGCGGGACACCGGCTCCGGTACCAGCACCTCAGCCCCGCCCGCTTCCTCCGCCCCCATCCAATATGGATGAGGGATGGACTGAGGTTGTTAAGCGGGGCGCAAAGAGGGCCAGGGTTGTGGCCACTCCAACCCAACCACCACCGAACGAGACAAGGGCAGCGGCCAAGACGACTCCTCAGCTGGGGAGAACGCCGACCGCTGCCCAAACCACGAATGCGACTCCGGCGGTCGCGGTTGCTCCCCAATCGGGTCGAGCACCCGCCGCCGGAAAAAAAGAAGAAGAAGAAGAGCCAGAAGGCTAAGAAGAAGCCGCGCGCGCCGCGGCAGGCTGCAGTGGTGGTCACCCTGCTGCCTGCCGGCCAGGCGAAGGGGTTGACATACCCCGACGTCATGGCCAAGGCGCGTGCGGCCGTGGACCTCAGGGAGATCGGGGCGGAGGATGGCCTCCGCATCCGGCATACGGCCAATGGGGCCCGACTGCTGGAGTGTCCCGGCGCTGACAGTGACAGTGTCGCGGACCGTCTGGTGTCGGGTCTGCGGGTCGTATGGCCGGAGGGGGAGGTCAAGGTGCACAGGCCGGTCAAGATGGCTGAGCTGCGTGTAACCGGCCTGGATGACTGCACCACCAGGGAGGAGGTGGTGGCGGCCATCGCCGCCCAGGGCAAGTGCGCCCCGGAAAATGTAACCGTAGGCGAACTTCGCCAAGGTTACACCGGGGCCAGCTCGGTGTGGGTACGGTGCCCGGTCGGGGCCGCCACCTCCCTGGCCACTCCTCCGCCCGGAAGGCCGGCTGGGGACCCTGGCAGGCTGCGCGTGGGCTGGGTTGCAGCCCACGTGCGGCTGCTGGAGTCACGCGCCTGGCGATGCCTCAAGTGCTTCGGTACGGGGCACAGCGTCGCCAGGTGCACCAGCACTGTAGACCGCAGCGGATTGTGCTTCCGCTGCGGTCAAACCGGACACAAAGCGGCCGTGTGCTCGGCCGCGCCGCACTGCGCGTTGTGCGCCGCGGCCGGTCGCAGGGCCGATCACCGGGCGGGGGGCAAGGCTTGCTCCCCGTCTGGTGGTAACACGGAGCGTAACAGGCGCCGCAAGATGAAGCGGCGCCAACAGAAGAAGTCGGCCGGGGGAGTACCGGCCGGCGTTTCAGACCCCGCCGTGGCGCCTAGTGCGCCCGATGGCGGGGGCGATGGAGGAGGGGAGGGAGCGATGGATGTGGTTCAGTAATGGACTACACCCGTCGCTTCCTCCAAGGAAATTTGAACCACTCCGCCAGGGCTCAGGACATGTTGGTTCAGAGCATGGCGGAGTGGTCCATTGACGTAGCGGTGGTCGCGGAGCCGTACTTTGTTCCCCCGGCAGATGAGTGCTGGTTCGGGGACGAGTGCGGCTTGGCGGCCATCCACGTAGGAGAGCCGCGGCGATCCCGCCCTTGGTAATGGTGGCCAAGGGACCAGGGTTCGTCGCGGCGATGATGGAAGATACCGTCGTGATCGGGGCGTATTTCTCTCCAAATCGACCTATTCTCGAGTTCGAGCAGTTCCTGGACGGGCTCGGAGCGATTACTCAGCGCTCCGCTCCCCGTCCTGTGATACTGGCGGGGGACCTCAATGCGAAGTCAGTCGCTTGGGGTTGCCCCCGCACCGAACCTCGGGGTAGGCGATTGGAGGAGTGGGCGGTCGCGGCCGGACTCTGTGTCTTGAACAGAGGGTCGGTCGCGACTTGCGTGCGGTGGCAGGGCGAGTCCATCGTGGACGTTACGTTCGCGAGCCCTGTCATCGCACAACGCATCCGCGGTTGGGAGGTGCTGGTGGGGGCGGAATCGCTATCGGATCACCGGTATATCCGGTTCGATCTTTCCGCTCCCACGACAACCGCGGTCGCCCGTGGAACTGCGCCCCGGTCATTCCCCAGGTGGGCATTGAAGCTCCTGGACAAGGAGCGCTTGGTGGAAGCCTCCACGGTGGCGGCGTGGACGCCTATGCGTCCACACCCAGTGGACGTGGAGGTCGAGGCGCAATGGCTCCGGGACACGATGCATCGCATTAGCGATGCTTCGATGCCCCGGGTTGGCCCTCGGCCTCCTAACAGGTCGGCGTACTGGTGGTCGCCTGAGATAGCGCAGCTCCGTGCTGTATGCGTCCGGGCGAGGCGCCGGTGCGCCAGACATCGCCGCCGCATCCTCGCGCGCCGCGACGATCCCGTCGCGTTCGCGGAGGAGGAGGCCCGGCTGTATGGCGAGTACGCTGAAGCGAGGGGCGCCATGCAGCTGGCCATCAAGCAGGCCAAGGAGAGGCACATGGAGTCACTCTTGGGGACGCTCGACGATGATCCATGGGGGCGCCCCTATAAAGCGGTGCGCGGCAAGCTGCGCCCGTGGGCGCCTCCCCTGACCGAGCGTCTCCCGCCTCAGCAGCTGCGGGACATCTTTTCGGCGTTGTTCCCGCAGGAGCAGGACGGATTTACTCCGCCTGCTATGGGTGAACCGCCGGATCACACCGGCGGTGAAGCCACTGCTGAGGTGCCTCACATCACGAAGGATGAGCTCCATGAGGCCGTGGTCAAAATGAGTAGAAAAGACACGGCACCCGGCCCGGACGGCATCCACGGCCGGGTCCTAGCCTTGGCCCTCAATGTCCTAGGGGACCGACTCCTGAGGCTGTACAATTCATGCCTGTAGTCGGGACGGTTTCCCTCGCTCTGGAGGACGGGCAGACTGGTCCTCCTACGTAAGGAGGGGCGCCCGGCGGACTCAGCCGCCGGTTACCGTCCCATCGTGCTGCTGGACGAGGTGGGCAAATTGCTGGAACGCGTTCTGGCTGCCCGCATCGTTCAGCACCTGGTCGGGGTTGGACCCGATCTGTCGGCGGAGCAGTACGGCTTCCGGGAGGGTCGTTCGACCGTAGATGCGATTCTGCGCGTCCGGACCCTCTCGGAGGAGGCCGTCTCCCAGGGTGGGGTGGCCTTGGCGGTGTCGCTCGACATCGCCAACGCCTTTAACACCCTGCCCTGGTCCGTGATTGGGGGGGCACTGGAGAGGCATGGAGTGCCCCTCTATCTCCGCCGGCTGATCGGCTCCTACCTGGAGGCCAGGTCGGTCGAATGTACCGGGTACGGTGGGACCTTGCACCGGTTCCAGGTCGTGCGCGGTGTTCCACAGGGGTCCGTTCTTGGACCCCTCCTGTGGAATATCGGGTACGACTGGGTGCTGAGGGGCGCCCTCCCCCCGGGCCTTAGCGTAATTTGTTACGCGGATGACACATTGGTCATGGCCCGGGGGGATGACCACGGAGAGTCTGCCCGTCTTGCCACAGCGGGGGTGGCCCTCGTCGTCGGCAGAATAAGGAGGTTGGGCCTCGACGTGGCGCTACACAAATCCCAGGCCCTGTGGTTTCACAGGGCCAGGGTGGCGCCACCGGTCGACGCCCACATCATGGTTGGAGGCGTCCGAATCGGGGTCGGGGTACAACTTAAGTACCTCGGCCTCGTGCTGGACAGCCGTTGGACCTTCCGGACCCACTTCGAGCAGCTGGTCCCTCGACTTGTGAGGACGGCCGGCCATCTTGGTCGGTTGCTTCCGAACATCGGGGGACCCAGCCACGCGGTGCGCCGCCTCTACGCGGGGGTAGTGCGCTCGATGGCCCTGTACGGTGCGCCCGTTTGGGCCGAGCCTCGTACTCGGGCAACTTTTGCCCGATACTTGCGCCGGCCACAGCGCATCGTAGCTATCAGGGTCATCCGCGGGTACCGCACCGTCGCGTTTGAGGCGGCGTGCGTGCTGGCGGGGACGCCGCCCTGGGAGTTGGAGGCGGAGGCGCTCGCTGACGATTATCGTTGGCGATGCGACCTCCGGGCCCGGGGCGTAGTGCGTCCCCTGCGGGAAGCTGTTCGGGATCGGAAGGCCCAATCTCGGCGGTCCGTAATGGAGTCGTGGGAGCGACGTATCGCTAACCCTACTTGGGGTCTGCGGACCGTCGAGGCGATCCGCCCCGTCCTAAAGGATTGGGTGGGTCGTGGCGAAGGACGCCTCACCTTTTGGGCGGTGCAGATGCTGACCGGGCACGGATGCTTCGGGCGGTATCTGCACCGCATTCAGGTGGAGTCGACGACGAGGTGCCATCACTGTGTAGGTTGTGACCGGGACACACCGGAGCATACGCTCGCTGTCTGCCCTGCATGGGAGCAGCAGCGGTGTGTCCTGGTCCAACAAATAGGACCGGACTTGTCGCTCCCGGGCGTCGTGGCGTCGATGCTCGAGAGCGACGAGTCCTGGAAGGCGATGCTCGACTTCTGCGAGTCCACCATCTCGCAGAAGAGGGTGGCGGGGAGTGCGAGGGAGAGAATTTATTCTTCTCTCCGCCCCGCAACAACCCGCCGCCGTCGAGCAAGGGGCCGGAACCGGGATCTCGCCCGGAATCTGGCCCCTTAAGAGTTTCGGGTCCCCAACGCATGTGAGTGCGAGCGGGGACCCAAGAAGGTGTCGTGTCTCGCTCAGCACGCCCTTGCGTCAGAGCATCCGGAGGATGGCGGACCGCGCTCCCCGACCCACGCTGGTTCTGACCCAGCGGGGTATTCCGTGGGATGGTGACACGCGGTCCAGCCATCTTGGCGGGCTTCGGATAGCCCGCCGACCGAGAGAGCCGGTGGCCGTATCGCCGGCGGCTGCCGGTTCGGCGTCCGGGGACGGCGTGACGGAAAAGTGTGCCGAGAGCGTTACGCGTCGCGCCGTCCCACAAAACCCCGTGCTGGGTTCTGACCTCAGCCGGGGTTCGGACGCTGAGTGTGAGCGGTTGGAGGTTTTAGTGAGGTTCAACTCCCACATACCCCGCCCGCGGGGCGGTCGGGGATCCGGTGATTTCCTCCAACTGAAAAAAAAAAAAAAAAAAAAAAAAAAAAAAAAGATCAGTTCTAGTAAAATTCGCCAGTCCACGATTGCGTGACGAGTTTCTGGCTGCAACTGTTAAGTTCAACAAGAGTAACAGCGATGATAAACTCAACACATCTCATCTGGGAATTGGCGGACAAAAGAAAAGTGCTATTTTCGTCACAGAACATCTCACACCGGAGACCAAGATGCTTCATGCTGCTACTCGTCGCAAGGCAAGGGAACTGGGATATAAATTCGTTTGGGTTCGCGACTCTAAAATATTTGTTAGGAAAACTGAATCCTCTAATTATATTCATATCCGTAATATAGATACATTGAATATTTTGTCATAAATATAGCTAAGTTTGTTGTTACTTTGAGGCAAGAATAGTGTTGTTAATCTTAGCATTTACTATCAGAATGTTAGAGGGCTAAGAACTAAAACAATTGAATTATTTAATAATATTGTGTGTTCTTGTTATGATATAATAATCTTCACAGAAACATGGTTAAATGGAAGCGTCTTTGACTCTGAAATATTCGATAATCGCTATTTTGTTTATAGAAGAGATCGTTCAAGCTCAGGATTTCACAGTCGGAAAGAGGGGGGCGGGGTGCTAATTGCGGTTTCAAAACAATATAATTCTTCACGTTTGCTATCTGCCGAGTCTGATTGTGAGGATCTGTGGGTTCGGGTTGAAGTCTGCACCGGTCCAGGGAAAGTGGTAAAGTTGAATATATGTGGTGCATACATTCCACCGCCTGTACAACACCATATTCTTGGCCATTTCTTGGATAAATGCAGTCAAACTATCGAGGGTTTTGAGGTAGGTGTCAATCTCGTAGTTGGGGATTTTAACTTGAGTGGTTTAATGTGGACACCCGTCAATAAGTCCATGGTGGCTACAGCGTCAAACAGCTCTCTAAATAATATGTTAATTAATTTTATGTCGGAAAATGGTTTGTACCAGTACAATAATGTTCTCAATGTGAAAAATAAATTGTTAGATCTAGTTTTCTGTAATGCAGACGTACATGAATTTAATAATGCAGAGGTAAATCCGTTAATCAATATTGATCCTTTACACCCTCCCTTGGAATTTAATATACCGTTTGCTCAACTGGAATATATTTCTTGCAACAATAATAACTATAGATATAGGTTCTACAAAGCTGATTATATCAAGATCACAGCATCCTTAACTTCAGTACATTGGGATGAAATGTTGTCAGGTTGTGCAACAGTTGACGAAATGGTATCAATCTTTTACGAACAACTGCATGATATCATAAAATTGTACGTCCCTAGAGCTGCTCCACGTAACAATAGATATCCAATTTGGTTTTCATCCAACTTTTTCGTTCGTTTTCGTTTTAAAGGAAAAATATAAATTTAGAATGAAAATTAAAAAATTTAACAAAAATCCGCGCGACGTCCTTGCTTATGAGTTAATAAAAAAGCGATTTAATAGTTTGCATGCCCTACATTTTGCCAATTACTTGAGTAACCTGGAGTCATCGCTAACTTCTAACCCTAAATTGTTATGGTCGTTTATAAAACACAAGAAGGGTGGTCACGGAGCTATTCCAGCTCGTGTATCTATGGATAATAGTTCTGCTACTGGTGGTACTGAAATTTGTAATTTGTTTGCTACTCAATTTTCGTCCGTATATAATGGATCTACATATTCTTACGCTGCAGGTACTAATGATAACTGGTCGGGAAATTCTCTCTCTTCTGTCACTTTTACATGTTATGAAGTTCGAAAAGTTATAAAAAGACTTGATAAAGGGAAGGGCGCTGGAGTTGATGGAATACCGTCCATTTTTGTCGTAAAATGTGCATCAGTTTTAGCATATCCACTCACATTAATCATCAATCATTCTTTGAGAACTGGTACATATCCATCGGCCTGGAAGTCTGCTTTGGTTTTACCTTTGTTTAAGAGTGGTGATCGAAGTTTGGTAAAAAACTATCGGCCTATATCTATATTACCAATATTTGGTAAAATATTTGAAAAGCTAGTGTACCCCGTGATATCATGGCATTTCAAACAGATAGTGATACCGCAACAACACGGTTTTATTAAAGCACGATCTACCTCAACAAACCTAGTTTCCTTTCTAGAGGATTTGACGGAAATTCTCGATCGAGGTCAATCTGTGGATACCATCTACACGGATTTCAGTAAAGCGTTCGACAGGGTGAATCATGGCATACTTTTGGAAAAGCTTTCATGCATCGGGTTAACGGGTAGTTTGTTGCAGTGGTGTGGGTCGTATCTAAGTGATCGTCATTCAACTGTCGTGGTAAACGGTTTCACGTCCAAGCCTTTCATTGCTCTGTCGGGAGTCCCGCAGGGTTCCCACTTAGGGCCGCTATTTTTCAACATCTTTATCAACAACATACAAAACTGTTTTTTAAATTCTAGTTGCTATTTGTTTGCGGACGATTTAAAGTTTTTCAGACCTGTCTGTGCACTTAACGATGTAAGCTTGCTACAAGACGATTTGGATAGATTGATTGACTGGTGTAGATTGAATGGCATGGACCTCAATGTAGGTAAATGCTACACAATGTGTTTCACCAGATTGAAGTCTCGACTTGTTCGGGAATACTTCATTGATGACGTGCCCATCTCTGAAGTGGATCATATACGTGATTTGGGGGTTATCTTTGATAGCAAGTTGAGTTTCAATATACATGTTGATGACATAGTTAAGAAGGCATTTGGAATGCTTGGTTTTTTATTGAGGAACTGTAAAGAATTTAAAAGTCACCGCACGAAACTGCTACTTTACAACTCCCTGGTACGCAGTAATCTGGAATACTGTAGTGTTGTCTGGAACCCACACTATGATATTCACAGGAATAGGATTGAGCAAGTGCAGAAACGGTTCATGTGGCATTTGACGTATGGTTGCAATCTTGCTAGGAAACTATCCAGTTACAGTCAGAGGCTGTCTTATTATAAAGTTTCGACATTGAGTGTTAGAAGGAAAGTGTTTGATATCACGTTTCTGTACAAAATTGTTAATAATATTATAGATTCCTCGATGTTGTTATCTAAAATAAGTATTCTGGCATCACAAAGACGTCCTAGGGCTTGTAATCGCAAACTTTTTGCAGAAAAGCAGTTTAAATCACGTCAGGGTCGCTTTTCTCCGATCAATAGGCTGGTGACTGGATACAATGCTCTTGAAAGTAAATTAAAGTTATACACTAATGCCACTGATTGTTGTGGAGGCAGGACCTGTACCTGTGAGGATTGTTTGAATTTGGATATATATTGTGATAAGTTATTTTCATTCAAGCATAAATCACTCAGAATCATACAAGCGAATCATAGCGAGAACAACAAAATCACTGAAATTTAATTTATAATTTATTTTTATACACTTTTTTTTTATTTTTTTTATAATTGTCCTACTTTTTATCATTATTAATTTTTATTCAGATTATACATTTTAATTTTAATTTAACTTTTTTATTTCGTATTTTAATTTTAATTAATTGTTTAATTTTAATATGAATTTTCATTGTACATATTAAAATGGTTTTTGTGATTCGAATTTTATACTGATCAATTTTATTACAAATGTGTTTTTGTTAATAATTTTACTGTTTTATTCCAATGACTTGTTAAATTTTTATTTTATCTTGCAAAATTATTCGGTGTTATATTCTTTGTCGGTTGTTTTAGTGGCTATGACATTTATAAATTTTTTTTTCTTGTTATTACTACTTTTAAATATACATAGATTTAGATATTTTTTTTTTACTCTTTCTTTTTATATTATATTTTCTACTCAACGCATGCTGTATTTCACCTTTAATTAAGTCTGCATTTAACTTGTTTGTATTGTAAGTCTAATATGTAATAGCTATAAATAATGTAATTCTTGTTGGTGAATCAATAAAATAAATAAATAAATAAATAAGACCGTGAAATGTCTATTCGTCGCCGTTCGCAGCAATTGGGTTTGTGTTATTCGACCACATGGAAGATTTCACGCAAAGATCTTGGTGTAAAACCGTATAAAATACAGCTCCTGCAAGAACTGAAGCCGAACGATCTGCCACAACGTCGAATTTTCAGTGAATGGGCCCTAGAAAAGTTGGCAGAAAATCAGCTTTTTTATCGACAAATTTTGTTCAGCGATGAGGCTCATTTCTGGTTGAATGGCTACGTAAATAAGCAAAATTGCCGCATTTGGAGTGAAGAGCAACCAGAAGCCGTTCAAGAACTGCCCATGCATCCCGAAAAATGCACTGTTTGGTGTGGTTTGTACGCTGGTGGAATCATTGGACCGTATTTTTTCAAAGATGCTGTTGGACGCAACGTTACAGTGAATGGCGATCGCTATCGTTCGATGCTAACAAACTTTTTGTTGCCAAAAATGGAAGAACTGAACTTGGTTGACATGTGGTTTCAACAAGATGGCGCTACATGCCACACAGCTCGCGATTCTATGGCCATTTTGAGGGAAAACTTCGGAGAACAATTCATCTCAAGAAATGGACCGGTAAGTTGGCCACCAAGATCATGCGATTTGACGCCTTTAGACTATTTTTTGTGGGGCTACGTCAAGTCTAAAGTCTACAGAAATAAGCCAGTAACTATTCCAGCTTTGGAAGACAACATTTCCGAAGAAATTCGGGCTATTCCGGCCGAAATGCTCGAAAAAGTTGCCCAAAATTGGACTTTCCGAATGGATCACCTAAGACGCAGCCGCGGTCAACATTTAAATGAAATTATCTTCAAAAAGTAAATGTCATGTACCAATCTAACGTTTAAAATAAAGAACCGATGAGATTTTGCAAATTTTATGCGTTTTATTGTTTAAAAAAGTTCTCAAGCTCTTAAAAAATCACCCGTTATATAGCACTTCTAAAATAAAAAAAGACCCAATTTGTTTTTCGACTCCCCATACAAATTTAATGCAGTTCTTCCATTGATGGTCGACACTTGAGTTTTCACTCAAGTAAAATGTCTACATTTTTAGGCACTTTTTTCTTAACTTTCTTTTTCCTTTTGCTGGCATTCTGATAATCCTGTTTTATTTGTAGCAATAAACCGCTTATTTTGTATACTATTGGCAACCATCACTACATTTTACTTGTAGAAGATTAGTAGAGATACTCAGAAACTCAGAAATTATACAGGATAGATATAGAATCTTTAGGCGCCCCCTCCAGGGACTCCCCTCATCGAAATAAAGATTTTAAAAAATTATGCTATAAAGATAGAATTATGACTGAAAAGAAACATTCCTTTATTTTTTAAAAGCAACAATTACATTCATAGATTTCAAAAAAAATCTTGGTAAGTACTTCCAGGAATCGAACCTGGTACAATTCCAAAAAATCACATCATGTATTTTTATTGCACTAATCGATAGAGTGACTTTTTTGGATAACAATAAATTTCATTTTTATGCGGATGATAGTACAGTGGATGTGCGTTATACTCGCCATCACAGTTTCCTTCGGAGTCAGGTGCAGGAGAGACGAGCCGAACTTGTGTCTGAAGTGGAGCTCTCTCTAGGGTTGGGACTTCAGATGGGGTGAACTGAACTTAGTTTAGTTTAACCCTTCGAAGACGGAGGTTTTCGTATTCATTGCGAAGGACCAATTTGTCATTGCGCTAAATTTCCAAGGAGTCCTTGGAGTTGTAGTGTCTGAGAGCTTTGAGATCCTTGAGGTCAACGTGTCGAGCACTGTCCAGTATCGGAGTCTCCTAATTTAGATGCTGGGAGTTATTAAGTAAGCGAAGCGGTACTTCACGTCGAGGCAAAGGCTTGTGCTTTATAAGGCTCAAGTCAGCCACGCATGCAACACTGCTTTCATCTCTGGGCTGGTGCTCCCAAATATCAGGTTGGAGGAATGACACCGTGCAGGGCAGGGCTGTCCGTATCGTTGACGATCCCAGGCTCATGGACCTCCTGGTACCTTTGGTATTGAAATTGAAAACTTCAAACGAGGCTTGAAGAGAGTCTTTAAGTGTAGGTCGTAGGTAGCTGTTCTGCAGTGTCTTATGGCAATGCAGAGGTCCATGAGCGACGGTAACGAAAACTTTACTTGAAACAATATCTCATTACTGGGTAGATAAGATTAAAATTCATCGATCATATTTTAAAGAAAGAAGTGGCAAAAATATATACAATTATTTCTTACTTTTCAGAGGTAAATAGTTAAGAATAAATCAAATGGCAGCAGAGATATCATTTAATAGTCTTAATAAAAAAACAATACTAATGGACCATTAAGACAAGCTGATATCAATTTGCATTAACCATGAAATTCTGATATGTATACATACTAAAATAAAAATCAAAGAAATACTTAATTAAATCTAAATCTTAAAATATATACACTAAATGTGGTAATAATTTAAAGAACAAAGAAATACTGTATAGTCTACTATCTGTTATAGTCACTGCATGTATGACTAGAACTACATGCACCTCGGTGGAAGGAATCTATATTCAGCAAAGGTGTTATTGCATTGCTGTTAATTGTTCCTTGATGTGGTGATGAAATATTTTCTAATGCATACATTGGTCTTCTCCCTATAATCAATGGGTAACATTCATCAGATATGCATGATAATGTTTCCTGTATACGTTTCATTCGTGCTGAACATTCCTCAAAATGTTCTAACACAGTTTTCAATTCAGGTATGCCTGTTACATTACAATGTGTTTTAAGGTTTTTATCAGTAATTTTCAAGCCATCAGAAGCAGTATATGTAACCTTTTCTCCAGTGTAAAAGAATAACTCTATATCTGTCCCATTTTCCATGAGTTGACACTTTGCCAGCTTTGAGTATAATGTTATTTTAGGAGTTTTTGCTTTAACAAGATCAACAAAACGTGCAGCATATAAATATTTCTTCCAGTGTTTTTGAGGTAGATTGTGATACGAAAATACTTCGTCAGGATCAGGATTATGCTCCACATTAGGATAATCTTTGGTTTTTTCATTATCTGGGTTAAAAATTACTATCCTCATTCCATCTTTGGATATTTTGCATACTTCAACAATTCGTTCTTCTCTATTTTTTCCCTTTTTCTTAATAAATTCGACAGTGACTCCCATTGGTTCTATTTTTAATATTGCATTTCGAGTCCTATGAGATATTGTTGGCAATCTGTCGGCACATAAAGGTGGGACATTTAATGTATTTGTATTTTTACAAGTTTTAGGAATATTTTCTTTGTTTTCAGAATGGTTGCTTTTTGTATCAGTATAAAATTGAACAGGTGTGCTTTTAACATTCAAATTTTTAAAGTGCATAATTTCACAATCTCTATTGCTTTTACTCTCATTTGTTTGTAGACATGTTTGTACAGTTTGCTTCTCTTGCTGTACAATGTTTTCGCATTTTCTCCTTACATTAATTAATTGGTTATTAGCACCTTCACTATAATGTGACAATAACAAAGGATCTTGTGTTCCACCAAAAATATTAAAAGAAACTGGTCTTTTCTCTTCCATTGTTGAGCTACTAGATTGTGGCACACCTAAATATTCCAAATTCATTCTACTATCATATTTCAGTTTCGAGCTGTGTTGTGTACTATGCAAAGTAGTAAGAAATCCAGAATCACGGGATTCATCTTGTTTCCATAACACATTTAAGAATGGATGCTCCATTATACCCTTTAAGCTTATTCTTTTCATAGGATCTTTACATAAAAGTTTTTGAAGTAAATCTTGTGCTTCTCTTGATAACTCATTAGGTATCTTATAATCTGCATTTATAACTTTATTGAGGGTAGTTTTAACATGCTGAGTGTGAAATGGCGGGCTCCCAACTAATAAAGTATACAGCATACATCCTAATCCCCATACGTCAGCTGGCAGTCCATGTACTTCACGTGAAGCAACTTCTGGGGAGATATAATTAGGTGTTCCACACATAGTAACATGTTTTTCATCAGGTCCATTTAATTGTGTGGCTAAACCAAAGTCAGCTATCTTGACTTTCAAGTCTTTAGTTAGAAGCAAATTATTTAAAGATAAATCTCTATGAATTATATTATGTGTGTGTAAATATATTACACCACTAAGAACTTGTCGAAATATATCTGCAGCAGCCTTTTCAGCCAGGCCACGAGTCCCAAGTTTAAAATGCTTTGCTAACTCTCCATTGTGAGCTAGTTCTAAGACTAAATACACATAATGTATATCTTCAAAAAATGTGAAGAGTTCTAATATTGCAGGATGTTTTAGTCGAGAATGTATTGTGACCTCTTGTCTCACTCTACTTATCATTCCAGCATTTGCCATTAACAGCTTGTCTATCATCTTTATAGCAACAAATGAGCCAGTTCTTCGACATTTTGCTCTATAAACATGAGCAAACCCACCTTTACCTAAATGCTCTAAAATTTCATAATCTTCTATCTTTTCCCCAAACATTGTTTTTGTTTAAAATATTCTTATATCATGGATAAAACTAAATTTTAAGCAATCTTCACTGATAATTTTTGATTTACAGATATCCATTATTTTTGAGTGTACTGAAACAATCAATAATCACGATCAAACATAAAACAATAAACAAAATCATTACTTAATATTAGTTGTTTCCCATTATCTGTTGCTCAATATTCTTAGATCTTTAAAACTACTCAAAAGTTTTTATGTATATTTTATAGATAAAACTGAAAAATTTGCCTCTTTATGATGTAGGCCAAATTGTGTGGGTAAACTAGTCTCATAACATACATTGATCAACTCACTTTATTGACTATCCATTTGGCATCCTCAATACTTTTCAAAATTATTTCTTTTACTCTTTCAGGGTCTGGTTCAAACTTGTGTTGTTTGAAGCTCTGTAAAATAAAATAACTTAATTATTATTTTTATAACACTCACCTATATTTTCATGTATCTTCAATATCATAAAACATTGAAATTGAATAAAATGGTGGCAAATTAAATTGAATAAAATCTTTTCATTATATGATTTTTAGTATTTCTTGTATTAAGCATAGAAAAAGTAGCTTAGGTATTATGTTTTATGCCTTTTGTGAACATTTTTTTATTATAACTTGTTTTCTCTGTAGTGTACAATAAAGTTTTAAATAAATAATTTAAAATGTTTTTACATCTTAATAATATGTTTGCAAACCACCTATGTAAGGTGGTAACCTTTATGATATTTAATACCCATGTAAATAGTGTTTCATTGCTTAAATCTTTAATTACAATTAAATTTCAAGTTATAAATAACATGTTATGTTCCAAAAATTGACATTCAAAAAATGTGGGTCCATTTATTTACACGAACAATTGATAAACACTCGGCCTTGAGATAGTATATGCGGGTGATTGAATAACAGGCTAAAAGCACGTAATTATTATGACAGATTTTTACCTGTTTAACAGCGAACTTGTAATGAGAAGTAGCTTTCGGAGGTAACTTTTCACATTCACGTAAGAGATACTTGTATAATTGCAACGCAGTCATAATAATCCTTGCATCCTTAGAATATTTTTGTCTTGCACAAATAGAGAACATTGGTATCAATGAAACTTTTATTGAGAAAATTTAAGACAACGGGTCATTGTAGTCACAATAATATCTAAAAATATAGTCTTTTTTCTAACAAAAATATACTTTTCATACAATTCAAGTCAAACTGTCAAAGTTGTCAAACTGGCTTCGTTTTTCGTTTGTCTCATTCATTGACCTAAAGCTATGGACAAGTTGTGTGAGTTAAAAACCGTGTAGACACAAACACATTCTGCACACAAAATGGCTGACAAGTTTAGGGTTGTAACACATTTGATTTTCGATAAAATTTTCCATTTTGCGATGGTTCATCCCTAAAATTGGCGGCCATATTAAGAGCTGGATGTTCTTTTGTGTACACGGCCCTGTTGCTCACACAACCTGTCCATAGCTTTGGGTCCATATGTTTTAATATGTCAAGATTTGACATCGAAATGAATTGACATTTTATTTTGATGGCAAATTGCAGCGATACATTTGCCTCATCTAAGCACAAGGTTCTTTAAAAAAAACAATTCTTATTCATTTTCTTTTCTTTGAAATGACCAAGAATGGGCTTATTAATTTGCAAAAATTGAGCGAATTTCTTTTTGATACGTATAGTTTGTTTATCTCATGTGATTGTGAACGTATTTAAATATCTATTGATATGAAAGTTGTACGTATCGTATGTGATTCATACAGTCGAGTCCTACGATAAGTTATTATTATTGCTATTTTCGATATTGGTGTTATTGTGTATTAGTGTGTACCTCGATAATGTATCGTTAGCGCTAATGTGGTATGGCACTTGTCACAATTCGACGTTCTCCAAGTGTGCAAACACCAAGAAAATCGGTAAGTTACCACACGTGAGTATGTTTCGGTTGTATTGTTTGAATGCAAACTCCGGAACTGCTTTGTAGTTTTTCTACAAATAATAACTGTCCTCCTGGTCAATTTTTCAATGGTATTTACAATACACAACATTTACTCACCATCTTTGTTCAATATTTTGCACATCAAAACCTTGCACCAGATGTTACAAGAAAACATTCAACAATGATCAACATTCTAATGCAAGAGTTTTCTATAAGTTCCATACTTTGAAGTGTATTTCACTTATAAACTGAATAAACAACAAAATGCAGTTAAACTTCAAACTGATTGTTTCTGATACATAAAACTCACAATCATGATGATGATTTAGACTAATTCAGAGTAACTTGTAAATGAACATAAATGGAAAATGTAAAGAAGGATAAGGATGATGTTTTGTTTATCAGTAACAATATTACTTTTAAATTAGATTTGATTATTAATTGCAAATACAAGCTTTATGCTTTCAAATAAAACAAGAATTAAAATTGTTTTCATAATTTTATATAATATGTTATGTTATTAAGTGACTGATACAGCGGCAATAAACTCACTTATGCCTGCATTTGAAAAAGACATCCAATCTTATTAAGCTGAATTTTAAGTAATCTTAACTTTTCATTAAGTATCATATCTTTGTTATTTACTAAATACAGAATGTGAATCATCAAAATAAATGTAGTTTTAAACTTAATTTCTTGTGTATAGTATAGTAGTAAGTGGCTACCACTTATGTTCTTAAAGGTTTTTGTTAAAAAGCAAATGCCTCCTGAATGTTTTTTTTCATATTATAGACTAGCCTGCACTACTTCATCTGTGTCACATAAGACTGAATAAATAAGAGTATTTCCATAAATTTTCTCACAGTGATACTTTCTCTAACCTTCCACTAACATTCAGTTCAGTTCAACCATTCTTGAGCAAGACTAACAAACAGCAATTATTTTTATATCAAGTTTTATATGAGTTACGGTTATAACTATCTGCTCTTACAGTGGGTTTGAAACATCCATTAAGGGAGAAAAAGACAAGGCTCGCTCCACCTCACTGATTCAAAAATGGAATGATTGTAATTTCTAATTTGCGTGTATATTTTTAGGATGAAGCAGACAAATCAGGTGACAAGGCTACGGAAGACAATGCTAACAACCGTGTCAGCAAAAGGTTAGTTAACTAAACTTAGATTTCATTGGTTTATTTCAGACTAGATGACCCGCGAACTGTGTGTGTACATTAATACTCTTGATAACAAAATACTTAATTTGGATAAGGGTTAATATAACGATACTCATTTAACGTTAAAGAAAGATTGAATTTAACATTTTGGGACGAAACATTATTTTTATAAACATAAAAGCGGATATTGTGACTAAACCCGTATCACCCGTATCATTTTGTTCTATTGTCAATAGTTTTTGCAGCGTACCCTTAAATATGTTTTTGATTTTAAATCTTGTGTTACAAATTCGATATTTTCATAGCAGGGCTTGGGAACGCTACGCAAAAAATCAGGTCGTTAAAATCCACAACCAGAAGAAAGTCAAGATAAAACTGTTTTTTTTGTCCTTGTGACGCAAAGTTTAGTTTATTTTTATAAATAGAGCATGGAAGGTCGTAAGTTGCGGACCCGTAGTGCCCTGACATTGCAGAGATCCATGATGAATGAGTAACGGTAACCATTTACGATCAGGTGGCCTGCTAGCTTTTTGTAACATTTTTCTACGTAACGTACGTAGACATAATAAATATCGCCTCCACTGTTTTAAAATGTTCACATTATATCGAATGTGGATATAAATAATTCACTTGGAGCTATTCTTTCGGGACATTAGGAGGTTAAACCGGGACATTAGTTGTATGATAATGGAATGTTTCTGATGATTCATTCGCTAACGATATCCTCACCTAGTAATCCATTTAACTTTGTTTCTTCCTGTAGCGCCTTTCGCAATAGCAAAAAACTTGGTGACGACCTTCAATTTTTTGCTGTTTTCATTTAAAAGAACCTTCCGAAATCTATCTATAGAGCATACTTTTTTATCGAAGTGAAATCGTCGTTCGTCCTTCAAGAAATGTAAACTGTAGTTAATAAATCCCTTTATTTTCTACAATCTAAAACAGTATATTTTGATATTGAAATAAATATGAAGTACCTAAATATTTAAGTATAGTTTAAAAATTTTGCGTATGTACCTACTATCAGATGCATTAGTAGTAATGATTAGTGCATGCTCATTTTTAAAACAGTATCGCATGAGTACTAATACCTTTTTAATTATTTCATTCAAAAACAAACATTCACAAATCGCTTACGTAGGTGCATTGTCATGCAAGCGAATTTCGCTTTTATGGTTGATATGCATTAAGCAGGGTGATTGTACAAGAGCATTTTCTAAATTATCTTTGACGAATTGATCGATTGTGAAAATATAATATAAATTTGGGCGTCATAATGTAATGTATTCATTATTTCTTCCTTAACGTGTTCCTGTGCTGCGTCGTATTCTATATTTACACGTTGGTTTGTGCTCCATTCAGAGGGAAGCTCTCAGTGCTATGACGTCTCACATTGGGTAGACTCATCGTCCGTAGTACTAACACGCGCGCTGAAATATCATCACTTCTCGGGATATTGTGTTATTTTAACTTTTAGTTTAAATTACTTTCGATATGTTTTTCTATAAAAATACTGTACCCGTGTGTCGTTATAAGATACTATTACAAAATATTCCCATTTTGTGTTCAGTGAGTTCATAGGTGCAATAAGTGTGGTCCAATTAATTACAAGGATGGTTGCTTTCAGGTATTTATTATTTTTACAAAATAAGCTAAGTTTATAATAATATTTTAAATGTATAAGTTCAGATTATACACAATTATAATGTTATTTAATTTTATTTATCTCAAACAAATGGCATGTACATGGACTTGATTTGCACGTAAAGTAAATGGTTACTATTGTTTAGTATTTTTATTTATTTATTTAGCCTATAAAATACAAAATTAAGGGTTAAAGTTAAGGATTAAAAGTTGTACAAAAAAATTAAACACGTAGAAATTAATAATACAAACACAACCCATCCAGTTACCCTGTTACAGTATATCCCTCAATTCGTAATGCCTTGTAGCATAGACCTCCTACAACTGCCTTCAATGTTATCTATCCAAAAACCCGTGTCCAAAGCGGTCCCAAGGGTTAAGCGAATATCATCTTCCCACCAAACGTTATTATTTAATATAACCTACCACCTTTAAAAATTATCCTCTCAAATACAAAACGAAGTAGTAGTAGATGTTTCAAACTTTAAAAACATTCAAGGAACAATAATTAATGCATCGTTCTATGGGTAAACGATCTTTATTTACAAAGGCTTGGGTGAAGTTCTTGCATCATTATGTTGTTTCAAAGTAGTTTCTCAGTTTTTACTATCAATTACTGAGAAATATCAAATGTGTTGATAGCTGGATTCTTACTAGCATTTAAGAAACCATTTATTGATTTTTTTCTATGTATTATATTTTATGTGCTTTGCTTATGTTTTTATGCATATGTCTCTGTAACTCTAATTAAGTAAACTGCTTTAAATACCAAATTATTAATTCACTGTTAACAACCAAACTTGACAACGACGTAATGTTTAATAGCATTGTAAATCGTAGATTATCACTAGGAAATTACAAAAAATAGTATTAACACAAGTGAAAAAAGCTAAAATAGGCCATGACGGATTTTATTTTGAAATATTAACTGGTAGAAATTCAAATTCTAGACAGTGACAATAGTTAACAAACGCAATCTCAATGAAGCGTTTTTATATACCAGGCTTTTTAAGTGCTTCAGTTTAAAATTAATCTTAATTGCATGACACGTAAAACCAAAATTGTTATTAATATGGATTATATGTATAGATGGTTAGGCAGATACTTAGAATAGTAGTATTTCATACTTTAATTTATAAAACAGTAAACTTAAAAAACGGTAAAAGATCAAAAAATAATAACTGTTGTTATAATTATAATTATCCTAAGTAGCGGATTTACTTTAAAGCACAAAAGTAGAAATCCCAATGCGGTGAAACTTTGTGGAGGAAGTAATTTCGAAGAATTTTAAATTTTCTCACACTATTAATTGTCAATTGTGAAGATAAAGTACTATTTCAAATTATAGGAAGGAAGGAGACAATTAAGGAATAACCAGGGACAATAGAAACATAAATCCGCGGCTAATAATATCTATTAATTATTAGTAGTTTATCAGTGTTAGATCACTAGCTCCATAATGAATCGTAGGCAGGAACCAGAAAGAAAGAAAGAAGAAAGAAACATCTTTATTGCTGTAGCTAAGCGAGTTACATCAATAGGTATAATCATTTTTTTTTAGTCTGAAAGTGCCCTTGCCACAGCAAACGGACCACTGGCTCAGCAAAATGCTGTCAAGTGAAACACTTCACAGCGCTGATTTTCAGCCAGCTCCGCGATATATCGAACGGACGACATCACAACAGATATAAAATAATAAATGAACACGAAAAAAGTATGTACCAATAAAAACTGCTACACAATAATTACACACACACGTAGATAAATAATATGCTATGATTCAATACACAGATATTTGATATAATGTAAATACGTATAAAAAGTCATTAATCAATACAAAAAACCGGAATCCAAAAACAAATAAAAATCCAATGGAATTTAGTTCAGTGTACCCTACACATGAAAAATGCTGGAAAGAAATATATTAAATTTTATTGAACTGAAGAGTAAGCAAATGACTTTTGAGCAAACGCCCGAAAGTGGGTTTATTATTAACATCCACCATACATGGAACTGTTATTTTGCATAAAAATTTTAAAAATACATATTTTATAATTGAAACATCTCTGTGGATGCAAAACAAGAGACAAGAGAAATAGACGTGGAAGTATAGAGATTAGAGTCCGCAAAGATTAAAGAATTAAATGCTATGATTCTATATAGGTACATATATTTGTGATTATTTGGAAACAGCTGAATATCGAATAAAAAAGTCTTTATAATATATTTTAGGTATTGCTATCTAATAGCATGACAATATTAGGGGCAAATATTACAGAAGTTAGGTGCTTGTTAAAAAAAACGGATTGTTGTACAATAAGTAATAAATTAAATAATTAGAAAACTAATAGAATTGATTATAGCTCAATTTGGTTGTGATGCGCGGAACCGCGTTGATTGTTAGACATCTCCTGAATTGGCCCGACGATGGGTGTTGTGCGTTCGCTTTACCGTCTACATACCTACACATAATATGAACGGTATCACAACGTTTTGGCAACATGCCGCGTACGCTATTTTTGATAAACCTTGAGTGAACCGCCCTTGCCGCTTAAATACAACTTTATCGACAACTTTGTCCTATATAAACACTATGATTCACTTTGGAGTCGATAAAAAAAAAATCATGATTATGAAAAGTACATTACTACTGTCGATAAATTTAAGTAATTTAAAATTTGGATAACTAACATTACGGTTGTTAATATTTTAAATCTAGATTAGTCATAAGTGTTTTAGATTATTATGTGTATAAAAAGTCCTGAGTTATAAATAACTGTCGACTGGTAATAAACCTGTGCGGCCAGCCAGCGTGTCGTCCCTCGAGAAGCACCTAGCCGGCATGTACCCGCGCTGGTGAAAGGGAGGTTAAATACTCCGCCAGTAAGACAAATTGCAGCAACCTTACTAAAAATGGCATCAATCGTATTGTCGTGGTTTTATTCGTAATATACATAATAATTCCATATTAATTTTGTTTAATTACACGTTGACGAAGATGTTATTTACTAATAATCTTTGCGTATTTGTTCGTACTACTTTGTACCCGACGTTTAATAGACACGACTTTATCATGCGTAACATATCAAAACCAATTAATTATTATGTTAAGTTTAAATTTAATTACTAAAGCATAATCGAATCATAATTTTAAGTATAACAGCGGCCTGTAACTGAATGACGCATGTTAGTTTATATTCAAACCCAGTATCACTAAAATTTCATGCTACTTTTTAGTTTTAATAGCTACTAGGCGTTTTAAAAATAAAGTTCGCGAGCAATTTGATACGTAAATTCTGTTAACAAATGATATAAATAATATCTAATAAAGCAGACTAAATAAAATTAAATATATTTATTACACAAATGAAAACGACAGACGATCAGCAAAGCATAAATATGAGATAATGTACAAAGTGACATTAGTGAGATAATATCTAAACAAAATAATTATCGAAATCCTTTCATATAGAAAAGAAATGCATTCAAAAACGCACAGCAAATCGTGAAGTTTGTCCGTTAAATACACATTTTTAACACTGATCCAAAAGTACTTGTTCGATCTTCAAAAATTAAATGGGACCACATGACGAGCACCACCTTTCATCTGACATCAAAATCACTCAAATCGGTTCACGCAAACTAAAGTTAAAAAGGAACAGACATAAAAATCATTCAGACGAATTGAGTACCTCCTGGTTTTTGGAATTCGGTCAAAAATAAATACGATATAAACTACTAATAAATGCACACAAAGTGGATTATTATTTAAACACAAATAATAAACTAAACAAAGAAATAAGGTATTGAATATCTGGTCAAGGTCTTGCGGTTTGTGTGTGTAAGTTGAATTGAAACTAGCGCTCAAACTTCATAGTAACGGAAGAATTGTGTAGATTCGACCCAAGATGTTCCTTTTACCTTAAATATTTTTGAGAATAATAAATGTACTTTATTTCTAGCCTCAATGAATGCTACTTCGCAAACAAGGGCTCAGCAGTGGTGCTGGGGGGTACGGAGAGAGGCTGTATGGATCAGCGACGATCCCCAGCGCGCTCATGTCCCCAGTCTGACATACAAAATCACCTACAATCTATGTTCTACTTATTGCGCCCTGAAGAGACGCTCAAAATGGTAAAAAATTGTTTCTATCAAATTAACACAAGTTTACTTTCAGGATTTGGTCTTTAGTTGTATCATAACATTATTGTTAACTGATCTTACTGAAGTGGATGATAATTAGTAGTTTTTTGTTTTCATTGTTTTTTAGGCGGTGAAACTGGAAAGCGCACACCCAGGCCGAACCAGATACCTGGTAGTGGTTTGCCGCAATGAAGAGGCTGCTTTATTGGGTATCGACTGTAATGATCGCACAACTGTTGGACTAGTCCTTAGAGTGTTAGCCGACACGTCTATTAAATTAGACGGAGACGGGTAAGATTTTTATACTTATTCAACTCCATATTATTTAGGTAATGTTTATATTATTGACTAACTTAGGGTAGTGTTTTCCTAAAATACAGTATCATTAACTTTATGAGAACAGCAATAATCTAGACGTTTTTATATCACATAGAAACTAGTTCAGCTCATGTAAAATACCAACGTATTTGTTTCCTTTCTTCGACATTACTTACATCGCATAAATTAAATGCGATTCTTTTGTATAACAGGGTCATAGTTAAGTAATAAACTAAAAATTATAATGAAAATATACAATTTAGGGTCACCTTGACTTGATTTTATTAAGCAACTTATTCGCGGAATTTTTGCTGAAGTGTTTCGATATAAAAAAAAATGTTTTGTAAGGGTATTGTGTAAAGGTCGAGTTGAGGCTAACTCGGGCATATCCTACAAACCTTTTATCTAACGTGTTTGACATAATACTCGAAAATATATCTAAAACTAGGTGACCCGCGCAACTTCGTCTGCGTTACAAAGGGGTTCAAAAATTGTAGCCTATGTGTTATTCTGATGTATAAGCTATATTGTGGTAAAGTTTCATTCAAATCCATTCAGTAGTTTTTACGTGAAAGAGTAACAAACATACATCCATGCATCCAAACATACAAACTTTCGCCTTTATATTATTGTGATTAAAAACTGCATCATTGCCGTAGGAGTTAATCTCAGATTGCGATATTCGTAGATATAGGAGATCCTTGGTAGAAGGGTTTAAAGGTCAATAATAAAATGATAATTACTAAATAGAAATAATGTTTGATTTTATAATCGAAGATTATACTGTCCTATAGTCCACAATATTTTTATGAATAAGTCGCAAAAAAAGAATAGTATATTTATTGATATTCCTTATACCATTAATATCAATGCATAGTAAAGACATAAATAAGGAAAAACGCATTTTTACTCAGAGAAATAACTACATACAATTACATTGTCAACAGAGGATTCAGCGTCTGCGTTTGTAACCAACAGCATATATTCAAGCCGGTCTCAGTGCAAGCCATGTGGTAAGTTCGCTTCGAAATAAACATTTTAGCATAATATTTCTAATACCCATTTAATTTTATATAAATGTGAATTTCAGGTCTGCATTACAAACGCTCCATCGAGCAAGTGCCAGAGCACGTCAGTTGAATCATTTCGCAGGCGGATCTTCCCATTCTTGGTGTATTTTCTATGAAAATCATGTGGACTCAGATCGCTCGTGCCTTAACGAATGGCACGCTATGGACAACATAGAGTCCCGACGACCACCTTCCCCAGATTCAGTTAGATTAAAGTACGTATTGTTAACAAACTGTTAGTTATTCTGCATCAAATATGTAGTGATACGTTTCTTAGTTCTCATACCTACTTAAGTGACCTCGAAAACAATCGAACGCCGGCTAATGCGTTAATTAATACACATTACTTACATTTTATGTTGCGAAGGAAACACTCAATAAATCTTCTTGCGTGAATCATTATTGATGTAAAATAACCGTTATTGTTTCCTTTTAAAAGGTTAACTGCGCTATAAATTTAATAATTATATTACAGGCCCAGAGAAACAGCTGAAACGGAATGTATCATAAGATGTACCCTCAAAGAAATAATGATGAGTGTAGATTTGGACGAAGTAACAAGTAAAGCTATTAGAGGTCGATTAGAAGAAGACTTGAATATGGACCTTACAGAGTTTAAGTCATTTATTGATCATGAAATGCTCACGATATTAGGACAAATGGATGCTCCTACAGAAATCTTTGACCATGTTTATCTTGGTTCTGAATGGAATGCAAGCAACCTCGAAGAGTTACAAAGAAATGGGTTTGTATTGATTGCATTTGCCACTTTCGGTATTTAGAAAAAAATCGAATAAGTACTGATCTATTTCAATATTTATTTAACATTACAGAGTCAGACACATCTTAAACGTTACAAGGGAGATCGACAACTTTTTTCCTGGAATGTTTGAGTATCTGAACATAAGGGTGTACGACGACGACAAGACTGACCTATTGAAACATTGGGACAACACATTTAAGTACATAAACAAAGCAAGAAATGAGGGTTCTAAAGTTTTAGTTCACTGTAAAATGGGAATCAGTCGATCCGCATCAGTGGTGATAGCTTACGCAATGAAAGCATTTAGTTGGAATTTTGCAAAGGCCTTGCAGCATGTTAAAGCAAAAAGAAGCTGTATTAAACCAAACACAAATTTTCTTAACCAGCTAGAAACGTATCAAGGCATCCTCGATGCAATGAAGAATAAAGAAAAGTTACAAAGATCTAAATCTGAAACTAATCTTAAAGTTCCTAAATCCGTTACGAAAAATGAGAGTAAATCAATGGAACCAACGCCACTAGTCCTCGCTCTGACGGGCTCGTACAGCGGCCGGCCCAGGTCCTGGTCGCCCGATACTAACGTAGCTTCGCAGCTTCTTCCGGCCCTTCCTCCTACTTCTGTTTCTCTCGAGAACTTAGCCTCTGAAACCCGACATATGTTAATGCCGTGTGCCAACGGAAGTTATAGCGTTTCGCCTAATCAAATAATTAGGTTAAAAGGCGAAGGGGCTCCATCAGTGAAACACATAGTTAATGAAATCGAAAATGCGGCGTCGGGCGATCGAAGGGAATTGAGTCGGAGATATCAAAAAAATATATTTGGCAATCAATACGATTGCCTCGGTGTACGATCCACAGATGTTCCGAGTGGTCCAAGTATAGCACAAATTTCTCCTATTCGTTGTTCTGGTGTCAAATATGCACAGCAAAATTTTGAAGGCGAGAAAATACATACATGGGATCCTGGGGAAGGATCTGGGACTCGTACTGAAGTTCTTCGAAACCTTAGCAATAGTGATAATTTAGTGAAAAGTGACAGTGGTATTATAGATATAAAAACGAATAAAGTGACTACAAGTGAATGTTACAGTTTTATTAATTTGACAGAACGAAATTTAGAATACGAGGAAAAAAAAGTTGTTGAAGAAGAAGCACCCCCTCCGAGTCGGCAAAGTTCATGGAGTTCATTCGATAGCGCAGTTGTGCTCGATCTCTCTCGACATTCCTCATGGGGCTCGTATGACACGAGAGGTATAAAAACTCAAATCATCAGTCGAGAGGAATCCATCAAACGAACCAAAGATCGATCTGACGATCGAAGAAAAGAGGAAACCGAACGTAACGCCGAGTACACGACGGCCTCACAAAAACAGCTCTCTGATCTCAGTATCATAACCGAACACAACGAGGCCAGGAACGCGGGCCGCCGGCTCGCAGACAGATCCGGTCTCGTAGCAGACAATGAAAGGAAATTTAATGAAACGTGTGCCATATTAAACGAACTCTCAAGTGCCGCAGCGCGAATGGAGAAGAACAGAGACAGAGGAGCGTCGACGTGGAGCGGACGTCTGGCCGTCTCCGTGCCCGCCGACACGTGGCTGCGGGCCGGCCTCCGCAGGCGCCGCCCCGTCTGCGCCTCGCAAGGGGACTTACCGCGGGCTGCCGCCGGTCTCGTTAGCAATCTTAAGAAGGAATTCGAAGCACGCTCCGAACATGACTCGCTGCGACGATCCGAACCTCGCTCGCGGACCATCGTCAGTGAAGTCGTCGATAGATCACCGGCCTCGCCCCCTTCCGGCGAAGACCTCTCCGTTAAAGTATTAGTTGATAGATACGACAAACCGGGTCGATCTAGATCCGAGTCGGTCGGCGCCAAAGGTCCGCAAGAATCGGTGTCGAAGAAATGTCGGTTGACAACGGAGAGCGAGAGAGGGGAGCGAGGCGCGCGGGGCGGGCGCGGCGCCGCGGTGTGCGTGGAGCGGCCGCCGCCCGCGCCCACGGTGCTGGCGCCGGTGCCCATCGACTACAACGACGTGCTCGTATCTACTGTGATGTCTAAAGCTCAAAACAAAAAACAATTGCAACACGGGAAAACTCATCCGTTGACGAGGCTCAACTTAAATCGGTCAAACAATAGATGTTCAAATTCTGTATATAACACTATGTAGAATTGTATTTATGTGTTTTTTATTTATTGTGAATTCTTGCCAAACTCGACATTTTATCAAATTAGAGTTTTATATTATGATACCTATATTTACAAAAGAAAACGCAGTTTATTTGTCTATATTGTAAAATTGTACTGAACCGCTGTTTGTGCGTAGATAATATTTAAAAAAAGAGAATTAATAAAATACAATTCAATAAAAACTTTTAAATAAGTTTTTACTCATGAGGTTTTATTGTTATTTCGTTTTATTATTTTTGTTTCAGAGAGATAAGAGCTACAAACAAGGGAAGTTGCGTATGTCGATTTTGTGACATATGCGAACATTCATTTTTGATTAACAGGTACTACATAATAGATCCCTATTTTGTGGTACCTATACCTTGGAAGGTAATGGGTACTTGCTTCACCCCCCAAATAATTGAAACGTTGAAATCTTGACAACGGAAGGTCGTAGACCCATCGATTTTGGGCTCATTTTGAAGAGCAGCCTTTATCTTGGCTATGTCAGATCCCGTCTGCATCCACACAAAATCTTCGTAACGTTTTTGAAACAATCTCATTATTTTTGCGAATATATTCAAAAACAAGCGAATTCGCGAATATTCGTTGCAACTTACATCCCTACTACAAACTTGACAAAAATAATACTTCGGATTTTGATCGTATGTTAAATTAAAATAAATCAGAATGATGTCTAACAATAATTGAAATTTTCTGTTTCCTATTTATTTTATGCATGTTAAAGAAACATATACATAACATTGATTTCGGACAAGAAATTTATTGATAGGTTAAAAGTTAATTAGGTATACCTCCTTAGTGAAGTTATGTTCATTGCTGCAGTCTCAGGAATATTTAGCCAAAATCCACGCATTGTAATCTTTTGCCCGTAACAAAAGACACTCTGGGCACATTTTGTATTTCACTAATTTTTTTGAAGGTGTCCGGTATTTTTGAAGCTTTTCTTCTTATTGCACCAAAGTCAAACGCATAGATTCCGCCTGGATTATTACGAATGCTACACTCTGTCTGCAAAAACAAATTATCTTTACAGTGTTTTTTCGTTATGTATAATGAGTATAAATAAGCGTTTTTTGTTAGAACTACGAATCTCTCGCTCTCTACTAAAAAATATACATTAGATTTATTAATCTTACTATTTTCATATTGACATCAATTAATCTGAGAAGGTTAGTGTCTGAACCTCCACATAATATCAAGTCAGTGTCCGGTACCATCTTTCCACAGTACAACTTCGATTGTTGGTTGTCAGGTCGTATGGTTTCAATTAATTTACACGATCCGTAATCCCAAAGCTGAATAGTATCGTTCTCTTGCCATGAACATGTAAGTATCTAAAAAATACTTGATGAATGGATTGAAGATGAAAAAATCTGAATAATACAATAAAATTACATATATTTAAAAATTAAAACCTAACTTAAAAATATATTAGGCACTACCTTACTAGTTCAACACTTTTATGTGCCTGCTATCTTTGACGGAAAGTTAGCAGTAACGTATTGAGTATCTAATATCTTTTAACGTACAGTAGCACTATTTATGCAAAATTTTCCGGAATAAAACAAAATTCCATTGTGTGCCTGCCAACTTGACGCACGTATTTTTATGGCGAATTTACAAAATCCATTAAACACTGAGAGCAAAAACGATTTTTTTTTAAATATATGAAAATTGATGGCGCGAGTTAAGTATATTTCCATGGAATTATAATTCTATGTATATTTCACGAAAAATACCAGTAGTGACATTTATAGACGATGATGGCCGTCTGTTTATTTGTGCAGATTCTACACAGAAATCGATTTGGATGCGGTTTTCTTTAAAGTACCTAAGTAGTGCCTAAGAGGGCTTTACTTAAAACTTTGCCTTTATTTTGTTCAAATAATTTCAAAATTAAAAATAGTTGTGTACAAAATTAGGTTAACAGGCATTACACAAGGCAAATTCAATCAGTAGTGGATTGATAACGACGGACTTTGTTAGCAAAAAACACTACAACTCAAAAACTACTTGATCTATTTCAAAAATTATTTGACTATTAGCAAGATACTTTGTTTAGATGTAACATAGGCTATTAATATATTTTATTCCCGCAAAAATAAGATTTAAGCCTGAAACAACGAAATTTGTGCCAACCGTTTTTCCAGGTTTGTCGAAGTCTAATCCCTCGCCACAGATATGTACTCCAAATAAGTAACGTGTTGCATACGGCTGCCTATCATCCCAGCACATAACTGTGTTATCCCAACCTCCAGATATTAATTCATGGTGAGATTTGGGATTAAATGCACATGCGAAAATTCTCGACGTGTGTCCATCCATTATATTTTTACGTTGGCTATATAAACAAAAGTATGTTTTACAAGTTAAAGATACATGTTATCTAAAACCATTTTAAAATTCCGACAAAGTTAATACGCCTGGTAGCGATGAATTTAGGTGAGACTAAAAATCATGCTAAAAAATACAAAATGATTTGAGCCCATCGTTCATAACACATAGGGGATTGCGACAGGGAGATGCCCTTTCTTGTCTTTTGTTTAACCTGGTTCTGGATAAAATCATAAGAGATGCGCAACTAATTACAAGTGGGACGATCTTTAACAAGTCTGAACAACTGTTAGGATATGATGATATTGATATCATAGCCAGAACTAATGGTACACTAAGCGAGGGTTACGCGAGGATAAAACAGGCAGCTTTGAATATGGGTTTGTGCATCAACTCATCAAAGACGAAGTACATGGCTCCTTCAAAAACTGTAGCACAACGAGAACCCAAAGTTGTAACAGTAGGAGGGGACTTTCTTCAGAACTGTAGTGACTTTGTTTATCTTGGATCACTGATATCTAAATAAATAAATAAACAACGAGGTAACACTTGAAATTAAGCGAAGAATATCAGTCGCCAATAGAACATTTTACAGGCTGCTAAGGCTAATCACTATAAGCGAACTTGGTAACCTTCCTCCTTAGAAAGTCCGTTAAAAACGCTATAATTATATTTTTGATATGAAAATTTTAATTAGAATAGTAATTCTTCATGGCTTGGGTCGTAGACTCCGCCTGCAGTGGCCCTCTGTTTTTTATATTGTATTTTTAAATTTATTTTTTTGTAAATGTTTTTTTAAAAATATAATGTAAAAAATAAGCTATAGTAATTTATTATTAGTTATCATAATTATTAATAGATAAGTAATGAAATTATTCTGTGATACCTAGAATAAAATGCTCTCTCCTGTGTTTGTGCTTCTTCATCGTATAAATTTAGTTTAGAATCATCTCCATAGGTAATGAATTTACTATAGCGTGGATGGTAATTTAAACCTAATATTTGCCTTTTTTCTCTTATTGTATAGAGGCATTGATCGTATTTATATTTCCAACATTTAATACACCCATTCACATCTGTAAAAGTAAACTGTAAATAGTGGAGTGCCGTAAAGCCTAAAAAGTATAAAGACTTACATTATTTTTTAAAACAATTTTCTACAAGTATTTATAACAGTTCCAAAGTCCATATAGAGTTAAGATTCATTAACTTTCCCGGATTCCTTGGTATAAAGCTTACGGCACTCCACTCCTTAATCGAACGAATTGCACGTATGAAATTATTAATATAGATTTTGTGACAGTATACCTACTCAATTACTTATCTGCTTCTTATAGAATAGTGTAGAATTCTCATTGAATCACAGAAATTTGTGAATTCGTTAATTTAGTTCATTGGTCAGTAAAATTGTGGATAATATTATGCTTTCTACAGATCTTAACTTTCTTTTTATATTATATGCAAAAATGCTGCAAAACTTTTAGCCGATGTCACTTATCAACGATATTAATATTACTAATTAGGTAGAAGTAAATAATTAGCTTTTTTAAATTTGAAAACGGATATGGTTCGATTCATTATTTCCAGTAGGTACTTTCCCTGGTGTGGGCGTTTATAAATTCCACCCTGTATATTTCATGTGGCGACCGAGCACATTGATGACATGAATTGAAATATAATTTTCTTCAAAGATCGTAATACCGTCCTACTCAATTTTGGTATACAAATCCAACAGATTGCGTTACGTTGTTGCCCGATTAAATGTGCGTTGGCACACAAATATTATAAGAGGCGGATCTAGACTGCCGGTGCGTATCGTTAAGACTCGTGGCCCGCTTAAAAGCTGGCGAGAGCTCCCTTCTTGAAATGACGATTCATCGACTTGATAGTTATTAATAATTATTATATGTACTTACAAGATGATAACAGCGTATTCGTAATCGGATGTGCTTTACTGACTGGTCGATGCTTAATAGCTGTCACAGGTCCTGGATACGAACGACATTCATCATCTACAAGCAAATGTGTACAAGTTCCATTGGTGCAATTGAATAATCTTATTGTTCCATCCGTGAAACCGGTAGCAATTTCATTTAAATCCTCTGTGTACTTACAACACATGATTTCTTTGTTTGTGTCTCTATAAAATATAGTTTATTTATGTAGTTTCAAATAGGTACTACAAATTCTGTGTTGAGATTAACATAACATTTTCTTGTAATCTACCTGGTACAAATTTTCTGATTAAAACCCATAGTACCTAATGTACCTTCCATATGTATACCTTCATCTAACGTACGTTTTTTTTTTTATTGTAAGGTATCAGAGGATTCCCATCCATCTCGCAGGTGAGATATGTGGGAGTTGAACCGCACTAAAACCTCCAACCGTTCACAGTCAACGTTCGAACCCGCTGATGCCGAACCGAGCACAGGGTTATGTGGCGCGACGCGTTGCGCAGTACGACATTCTTTCCCGTCGTGCCGCTCCCATGTACATAAGGTTGGAAATTATAAACTTAGGTAGTAGTTCGGAACTTACATTACTGAAAGAACGTTAACTTGCCCTTGATATATTTGGCTCTGTTCGAGAGGAAATGATCGATGCTCTACAGCAGGTGTATTGGTATGAACAGATACAATTTCTTTTGCAGGAGGTATATTTTTGATGTAAGTATTAGTTACCGCAAAACTTTTACGAGCAGTTCTGATGCTAGTTGGCGCCATTGGTCCAGCTATAGCTTGTCGTTTTGGTTCCATTTTAATATTTATTTTATAGGCAGCTATGTGATTAGAAAAAAATAATAAATAAGTACAAAACAAATATAAAGATTTAAAACTGTAATTTTTTTACAAATTGCCTCAATTGCCAAGAAATTAGTAGGTTACATTGTTATTTCCATAGATCCATGTTTATTTCATTATGGGCACAGATTGATAAGATGTTAAACGCACTGCCTAGCCATACGCGTCTTAGTACAATATGTCAAAAATGTGTGAAAATCTGTCAAATTCGTGCACACACTGTCGCGTCGTAGAACGTAGCTGTTTGCCGGAGAATGGTCGGGGGACTTATGGCTCCTGAGCTAGTGCCAACTTTTGGGTTGAGGGAAGCTGACAACTTGGTCCATTAGATATGATTATCATAGATTTAATTGTGAGATAAAACTAACATACTCTTAATTTACAGAGATGTAATTTTTCGCTTTATACAGGGTGGATCTGTAATTATGGACAATCTGACATGGGATGAATGACCTGTTGGAATAAAACTTGGAACCACTTTTATTATAGGAATTGGATAAAAAAATTACATTATAGTATGGAAGTCCCCAACGACAGTCGTACGTTTTTCATTAAGTGTCAGAAAAAAAGGTTAATCGATCCAAATAATAAACATGGTGCTATGTTGTTGAAGAATCTTGGCTCTGCCAGATTCTCTTCAACTCAAAGGTTGTCTAAAATATCGCATTATATTTTGCTAACGTATAGCACATCCAGAGCAAATAAAATAAAAGCTTTTAAAAAACAATCGTAAATATGCAAAAATATTAAAACATCATATTGCAACGCTAAATAAATTTATTTTCATGTTCATAATTATTTTCACACTCAAACCATAATTTAGAGAACAGCTTAGCATTAACACATATTACTTTATTACCTCTGATGTCACACACAACATAAAAATTAAAGTGAACAATGTGGGTAGAACTTTACTATTTCATAAATTATAGTATAAGTAATTAGGATAAGGAATTTTAATTATTTTTATACATTATTTATAAACATACCCACTAAATAGGCTTGTTGGTTGAATTTTTAGTGAAGAACAGTTCACAAATATTTATTACAAAATTATATATTTTTGTTACTATGTCAATGAACGCTATCAAAACAAAAGTTTCGCTACTTAGGTACAAAAATATTTTATTCAAATTCAAGTTCGACACCAGGGAACTCCATTGTCATGACATGATTCTAATATTTTTCAATTAATCCAGTAACTAAGTAATGAGTATACTAACATCGATATTTTTCTATCGTGGTACTAATATATAAAAGTCATTGTAATTTATAAGTTTTTATAGACATTAGATCAGATCCTAATCCAAGGACTATATTTCATACCTGAAACAGCGCTGATCTGAGCGTATGAATCTTTCTATATTTTTGACAATTCATTTTATCAACATGTTTTAGGTACATGTTACAGTTATAGATAGACATTTGCTGAATATCGGATCTTTTCGTGAAATAATAATTTAGCGGATAATGATCCAATTAAGGTGAAGATATTTGTTTTGTTATTAAAGAATTCGTAATTCTGTTCTTTTTTAGCACCGAGGACAAAAGATAGGTTCACTTTTTTAGATTTTAATCTATCTATGTACTTTCAAAATATCTTGTAAACATCTCATGAATTGGTATAATTGTATCGCTATCAGTGATGTGTTGTGATCATCGCCCATATACAATTATATATGTATATTAAATTAAAATGCCCTGGGAGTCCCTCAGAGGAATTATATACCCTACACGGCGTTTAAGTTATCATTTAAAGGCACTGAAAACTAAAATTTCTTTCCATTTTGATCAGCCGCAATTGCATTCTCACTCGAGTAATAAGAAGATGATATTGTAGACTTAAGAGTGAAAACAATTTCATTTAAGCCACTATTCGTATTATTAAGTGGAAAATTAACTCTTTCAGTTTTTTAAATAAATCAATTTTAGCAATGGGAGACGAGCCCAAAGTGTCAATATTTCCATTTAATAATAAAATAGGACTAAATTCCGATTTCGTTTCGTTTCATTTAAAATTAAGTGTTTTCACACTGTTCACTTGCGGGACACATTGTAAACATACAATCAAAGCATTAAACATTTTCATTATTAGCAGAGTTTAAGTATTGCACTAAGTTCAACCCATAGGTACATAGATAACTATATATGTATAAATAAATTTAATCTGCACTTAGGTGTACAATTATATGAAGTGTGAAACCCATACAATATGACTTATAATATATTAAGATTACATAAACATTCTACACCAAAAAAATAATAATGGGAAGTTGTTATTATTTATGCTCGTAAATAAATTAGATGCTATAACTCAACACCGATAACTTTATATTAATATTATTTTTTTACAAACAAAAACAACACACGTAAAATTAAAACCGAATAACAAATGGCCGAAGAACATAAATTAGTTTAAACAATATAAGCACAAAAGTAAAATAAATATAATACATATATGTATCATTTTTGCATATTTACAAAGTCAGTAAATTATTTATTATTATGAATTTAGACAAACAGACATAACAACTTTGAATTTCGAAATAACTTGTTTTGAAACAATCACTTTATTAAATATTTTTGTTTTGATTATACAATACATTTTCTTCAACTATAGTGATTGTAGGATTGCCATTTTACATTTGTCAAAATAATTACACGAATAAAGTAATTAAAGTAAGGTGCTTGACGAAATTGATATGTTTTTAAATTTTACATATCAAATGCTTGTTTTACCAGATTACGTTACCTACACACATAACACACGTTTTGCACTGTATGCCACCAAAATGGCATAGTGGATTATATTTAACAACAATGTTATTCTTGATAAGAATCCAACACACAAACGTAATTAAAATACAGACATTTTCATGACGAGAATTCGAGCATAAAATGACACTAGTGTTCTCTATTTTCTCGATTCATAATATAATTTGAGCAAATGAAGATTCATAGATTTCTAATATCGTGAATACCTAATAAAAAAACTCCAAGAATCACTGACCAACAGATACATGCTTTTGATGTTCCCGCATGAATATTCATGTCATTTTCCATTTCAGTTGTAATAGCATTCAATCAAGTTTTAAAACCGATGCAAAAAAGGGCAACAATTATGATCATCAATAATTTTGTGTAAATCAATATTAATTATCACGATACTACTTGTATCTGAGGTATATTATCTAATATTGCCTAATTCTTATCGGAACTAGAAGCGTTTAACGCCTCGGTGACAAATGTTGGTTTTTAGGATTTCTTTCACTACAATCACACATGGTATTTTCATTTTCGGCGTTATAATAATACAGGGTGGATCTGTAACTTTGGATCATCTGACGTGGGGTGAATGACCTGTCGAAATAAAACTCAGAGCCACTTTTATTATTGGAATAGGTTAAACTTTTTTTCTGACATTGTATGGAAAACATACGACTATCGTTGCGGGCTTCCATACTATGATGACATTTTTTTTATCCAATTCCTAAAATAAAAGTGGTTCTAAGTTTTATTTCAACAGGTCATTCGCCCCACGTCAGATTGTCCAAAGTTACAGACCCACCCTGTATACTGAGCTGCAAGCATTCACGATGTCTTGATTTTCAGATGAACTTTTTGACTGATGAACATTGTTCGGTAACAAAATTTTTAATTAAATTAAATTTGGCCAAACTATGCGTCTTAAACATTTTAGTCACAAGTGTGCTTATTGGTTTCAATGAGGTATTTTATGGTTGCACTGATGTAATATAATATATTAAATAACTAGTTGCTGTCCGCGATGTCGTTTGCGTAAACGCTATACAACACCGAAAATACCAACGATTATGTAATTCGACTTGAAGTCTCATAGGTGGCGTTGCTTTAAAATTGTCTCATATAATTTACTTTTTTACATTCCGTTCCCCGGAGATGATAGTATAATAATTATATTGACCCGACTTCTTAATAATATTCATGTTAAATTTTAAGTAAATCCGTGCAGCAGTTTTCGAGTTTATCCCGGACAAAGCTGACTTTTCTACCGTATTATTTAATTTTGTATATGGATTCTGACTCACGCCATCGTTGTGTTACGGTAGCTTGACTTCTAGGCGAGTGTTTTTTACAGTTTTGACTTTCCTATCATTTTATATGTATAGATTTAGACGTAGCTTATGGTCAACGTTCCAACACTTCTAACTCACATTTCGTTAGAATTATATTTTAAAAAAATTTGCAAATGCGAATTTTCAGTTTTAAAATGTGCATTAACTTGAGTTAACGGTCTTGTTGTCGACGACGTGATTGGGTAATTCCTTGAAACCAATCTGCATAACTTGTAACGATACAATAAAATTATACATACAAAAAGCGCATATTAATTATTATATTATGATATAATGTTAGCTACACCTTGAGTCTGTATTAAAATTATAGGCGAAAGGTTCCTGCATGGAACTAAGTTCGCGGTAAACGAGAACCCCTAAGTAAATAACGCTATATTTTTACAATTTTAGGACACTCGGGACGGTTCGGTTGAAATTTAATTTCTGATCCGAATACCTATTTCAGCATCCTGATTGTTTTGATAAACTTCGACATTGATGACTAACTGTCTAGGGACGGGGAGTGATGCGGATTATGCAAATAAGTATTAAGATGGTCTTTTGTGTATTTAAAATTACAATCTGTTTGATGTGTTATTGCTTCAAGCTAATATTCCATTGTTAATGTCTATATTCAGTTAATCCAAAAACATACTCTGTACGTAAATTCAATTACATATTTATAGTTTCATGTTGCTTTCCTTTCATACAATTTTCAACATTACGGTATCTATTATGTTTACAGTCTTTCAAATTTTGTACAATAATATTCTCGTTCCAATTATTAACAAATTCTATTGAATCATTGCTCTATATCTACATTTTATCATTCATTAAATAGTTCCCCTTTGCATAGTTACAAAAATATTACATGTATACATACTTTCAAAGGTAGAAATTTACATACCCACATCCACCTGAAGAAACACACAACAAATTTATAATTAACAACATTATTTGATAAACAATGATAACAATTAATAAACTTTATCCTTCAGTAGACAATGTACGAGTATAACAGTCTATTGATAAAAATAACTTTAGCACTATCCAAAAGTAGACAAACATTCAGTCATAAAGACATTACAGAATGATAACATTTCAGTATTTCACTCAAATACCAATAAGAATAGACACTAAAATCATAATAATTATTAATTTACATCTTAAGGTCATTAAAATGACCATACAGCTGGAGGTTTTATGATTTTGGTAACTTTTATAATACAAATGTATTCTTTTCATTTCTTATAAGTACCTATATATTTTTAAATATATTCAGAAAAATTTAACAATTCAACTACCTACAAACTTTGTTTTTATTAATCATTGTGATTATTATTGGTTTATGAGGCACAGAATTTTTATTTATTTTATTCATCCTAGATTTTAACATAATTGAGTATATTTTTTTAAAATGTAATAATATAATTTATTTTTTATAACAACATCATGTATAATATTTAATAATTTTCCAAACTGAATATTTTATTTTAATAATAAGGCATATTGTTGAATAAAATTGACTGTAGCACAATAATGTGATATGATATACATATATAGCTAAATTCAAATTAAGAATATTTATCATTCTATCTACTCTATTTACAAAAAAATTGCCAAAGTATACAATTTATATTATTGTAATATTGTAGATGTACTTCTAAATTGATTGCTAATTTTACTATAGTCATGTTTGTATAAACTGAATTTTGTATGAAATTACCTTTAAAGACTTTTAAAAATAGACTCACCTTTCAAATTCAACATATTAATTCTTATACTAGAATTATGCAAACATTTGTATCTTTGTTATTGTCCTTACATAATAGGGATCAAGTAGAATTAGTTATTTTAACTAATCAAAAATTCATGTACAAAGTCAATGTTTAAAATTTATACATGTGCATTGTGCTTTTATGCCACAGTTATTTTTAATTCCCAATCCTAGATTTTTATAATAAGCACATTTCCAGTTTCACCAGAAGTACACCTTCAATATAATCATAAATTAATTGAAGCATTGTTAATAACCACATTAGTTTGAAATAATGTTTCACATTTAATAATATTTTAGTGCTTAACTTTGGAGAGTATAAACCAGTAAAAATAAAATTTATAATATTATGTGTTTTTGTTTATTTTTTCTTAAATATTATTTGAAGTTACTGTTAACTTTGTACTTAGAAGGCTGTATTAATTTACCTATCATTATATCATTTATGGACGGCCCTAGCATGACAATGTAAAAACTACCTCAAAATTGAGGATTCTGTTGATTTAAGTTCTTAATCATTGGGTCATCATACATTATTTAGTAAGATTAAGTAATAACATAACAACAAATAAAAAGCACAACAATGTTATTCTTAAACATATGATACAAGTATTACATAATTTTTATAAAAACTTCTTGTAATGTATAATGTGGTCACGGTTCATAATTATACCTGAGTATATGTAATAAGTCACAAGAACAAAATTGAAAACAAGCAATTCCATAAACAAATAACATTATTAGCAAAATTTTAGGTTAACCACTTGCCACCATCAACAACCCATGTTTTACTGAAGATAAAAACAAGTACTATTTATCTAATTGTTGCTACAATCACAGAGATTATTGTGAGCTTGTCAAGTTAGCAATCAGACAGAGTGACCTTGAGACTGATGTCTCTGTCCCCACTGACTAGAGGGTCCTTGTGCAGAGTTACCTTGTTGCATCCATGAGAGGAAGTTAGGAGGCGCCGGCGGTGCTGATGATGCTGGCCCAGCAAAAGCTCCTTGCTCTGATGCCCCTGATGGCATGTTGTTGATGAGTCCCCAACCGGCTGCTTGATTCAGAGCTGCTGCTACTAAAGCTTGATTAACAGGTAATCCTCCCATTCCTATAGGCATGCTGCCACCTTGAGCTTGACCTCCTCCACCGGCTACGGCTGTTTGCCCATGTTGACCAGACATACTAAGTGCTTGCATGTTCACCATATCCATGCTACGGTTGCTCCAAGAGTTATTGTTAGAAACATTGTGTGGATGGCCTTCTTCATAACTTCTGCTAGGCATGTTTTGTTGGTTTGTCCCACTCTTATTTTGTTTTGGTGATGCATTTGATACATTAACAGAAACACCTTTTATAATATGATCCTGACCACACAAGCTCTGTGCAACTTCTGGATCCAGAAACGTGATAAAACTGAAAGCTCTAAACGGTTTAGGGATGAACACATCAGTCACTTCTCCAAATTGAGAAAAATACTCCCTCAAGTCATTAGCTGTTAATTCTTCTGTACAGCGACCAACAAAAACTTTACAAGGCATTGGTGGTATAGATCCTTCTTTGGAGTTAGGTATCCTGACAGTGCACCATCTCCCATCAATCATATGCCTTTGAGCAAGAACTCTCATTTGAGATGTGTATGATGAAAATCGAATAAAAGCAAAACCTTTAGACATGCCCGTTTTTGGATCTCTTTTTAGTTGAGCCATTAAAACTTCGCCGAACTTTTCAAAGTATTCTCGTACTGTCTGCTCAGTTGCTTTCCAAGGTAGCCCTAACACAATTAAATCGGAACATAATGTGTCATTCCTTTTATTTCTCATAATCGAGGAATCAGAGTTTTCACCTGGCTTGCGTTTATTTTCTTTAGGAAAACTACATATATACAAATAATTTCCCCATCCTTCCGGGGGTGGATACAATCTGCCGTCTCTTAGTCGGATTCCCCTAACATTTTTCGTTTCAGGATGCCGATATTTCAATCCACAGCAACCAGGGAACTGTGCAGATACAGTTGAGAGCATTAACGCTCCATCTTCTTCGATAGGAAGTTCTATGGGTTCTTCGTTTTCATCTTCAGCAACGGGCAAGTATTCGAAAGACATTATTTTTTCTTGATGAACAGTATCATAAAAATTTATGAAAATTAACACAATAACTTTACTTATCACTACAGAAATGTATAATTTAACTTCATCTAAAATAAATAAAATTTAATTAAACGTCACCTACGGGTTACGAACCCATTGCAATTTGCAGGTTGAAAACATAGGTCAACTAAAAAGATTTGATGAATTCGTATAAAAATTTTCAAAGCAACTCGTAGTAATCTCAAGTATTAACTCTAAACAGTTGGAGTATAACAATAGACAACTTTCTAAAAATTGACGTTCAGACCATTTAAACTTTTTTTTAAGCTTCACAGATTAGGAAAACTAAAATAATTTCATCACTGATCTCTATGGTCCAAAGGCTGACAACACATCTACAATATTCCTGAACCTAAGGGCATGCTTTAATTAATGATAACCTTGTAAAAAGTTATTTTGGGATAACTGCTACAATTACTTTATATGCAAGTAAACTGAAAAATAAAGTATTTCTTCAGCCTTACGAAAGTTTTTTTTTATGAGAATCGTTAGAATGATACTAAAGTGATTAATTTTCAATTATTAAAAAAAAAAATTAACATTACTTATAGGTTTCTACAAAAAGTTTAAACTCTAATTTATGTGACTCAATAACAACACAATTTAATTTGTAACTTTCTGTGCATTTTACTTTTTTTGCTTATGTCAAGTATTATCAAGACCACATCAAGAGTATTGTTGATGTGCGGCTGGACATTGCCACACTGAAAAAATTAAAATATTATCTGTAGACTGTAGATAAATAATTATAATTATTCTTCTTAATCTGTGGTTAAATATTTAAAAAAGTATCTTGTCGATTGACAGGAACGTCAGTGAAGGCAACACGCGAATTTTTTTCAAAATTTAAAAAATATTTTGTAATTTTGCGAATAACGCTAGTTTTCATAAATACTATAGCTTAAAAATAATTATTTCTAGTGGATATATAACGGCATAGTAGTCATGGATGCTAAAGCGAAAAAACCTCCTGATCCCGGAACAAGGGTTAGCCCTAGCCCAACCTTATCGTCTAGCACTAACTCATTATCTTACTCAACTCTTAGCGCAAAATCCATTCATGATTTATTTAGTTCACCACGTAGTAATAGCGAAAACGAATTAATGCTAGGACAGCTATTAACTCACTCCTCTAAAAAACGACGTCAAGATTCTTGGTCGGATGAACAATCCTCAAAAAAAACCAACCATAATTTGTGTGACTCCCAACTACAAAATCCAGCCTTTCAAAAACCGGGTCCTGAGGATCCGCGTAATTATATAGCTACTGATTTAGGCCCTTTCATAATCCACGTTTCAAAAATCACCGAAGATCCCGCATCATCTGCTTATCTCCATCCTGTAAAATTTGGAAAGTTTATATTCAGCTTAAATGTCACTGGTCTCAAAAAGGAAGGCATAAAAAGGCTAGGTCGTAACCGAATTTCCGTTGAATTTAGAAACTTCCACGACGCCAATGATTTTTTATCAAACCCAACTCTTAAAGAAAGTGGATATAATACATTTATACCCAGTTTCAATATAACAAGAATAGGAATTATCAGAGGAATCCCAATCGATCTCTCCGTAGATGAATTGATTAAAGAAATAGAAGTTCCCTATGGATGTGGCAAAGTCATAAAGGCTCGCAGACTAAACTTTAAATCAAAACAAGAATCAAAAGAAGAACAAATATGGAAACCCAGTGAAACCATTGTAGTTACCTTCGACGGACAGAAACTCCCTAATCATATCTACCTATTCCACAACTGCCTTACAGTTGAACAATACAAATTTCCTGTTATACAGTGTTGCAACTGCTGTAGATTTGGCCATGTTCAGATTCAATGTCGATCGAAACCCCGATGTCATAAATGTTCTGAACCGCACCTTGCCGCTACTTGTGATATCGATGAATCCTCTTTAAAATGTATTTTCTGTTCTGGCTGCCATTCAGCTTTAGATAGAGCCTGCCCAGAACAATCGCGACAAAAAGAAATAAAACTACTCATGGCTAATGAAAATATTTCCTTCCTAGAGGCGAATAAACGGCTCTCGCCAGTGCGCAAGCCTTTCGCTGAAATTTTGAAATCCCTTAATACTGAACCCCGTCTTGACCACACGCCCAAAACCCAACCCTCGAAACCACTTAATTTTGGTAATAATACTACCTCTTATAAGAAGACTGTTTTGCCTAAACCAAAAGTCAGACCTACGTATCAACCCGGTTATGACCATTTAGCCCACCGAGAACTGATTAAACGTCCTCCATCACTCTCAAACAATGGTTGCGCATACACCGCCACTCATCCTAAAAATCCTCCAGTTAACTTGACTGAACTGTTAGACTCATTATTGTCAAATATCATTTCCCTCTTATCATCATCAACAACCTTACCGTCCAACGTAGCTGCAAAAATAGATACTCTTAATAATATTATTTTAAACCAACAAGATGGACAAGTTTCTACAATGGAATGTGAGGAGCATTATTCATAAAAAGAGTGACCTCATTTATTTACTGAATAAACACAAACCTTTAGTGGCTGCTATCTCCGAAACCTGGCTCAAACCCTCTTCAACCTTCTCAGTCCCAGGCTATGCTTGTTTAAGGCATGACAGACCTGATGGCTGGGACGGTGCTGCACTTCTCATAAAAAACAATTTAAAATACTGTCGAATAAATGTCCCTACAATTGATAATGTTTACCTTGTTGCTGCAAAAATGTTTTGCCACCAGAGAAATTATACAATGTTAAGTATGTACATCCCCCTCCCCACAGCTTATATAATAGATAGGTTAAAAACTTTATTCCAATCACTTCCAGACTCCGTTTTAATACTAGGTGATCTCAATTGCCATCATAGTCTCTGGGGTTCAAGTCACTGTGACACCCTTGGGTGTAAATTAGCAGATGTCATAGATGATTGCAACCTAACCGTCCTCAATGACGGTCGGCCCACACGTCGTACTTCGCCTACCCAAAATAAGTCTGCTGTCGATCTGACAATTTGCTCTAGTCCGCTTGCTTCACTGCTAAACTGGGATGTGGATACAATTACCTATGGTAGCGGTCACGCTCCCATTACAGTCTCTTTTCCATTCACCACCCCTGAAGCTTGTTTCAACCCTTTGCTAAAATACCGCATTGAACGTGCTAACTGGGAGAAATTTTCAGCAATCTTACATGACCGAGTAGACCAGCTGCCCCCTGTAACAGCACAAAATATAATAGAGTGTTACAACAGGTTTGTATCTCTAATACATGAAGCGGCTGAAAATTCAATACCCGTGAAACAGCCTGCGAGGAAAATTCCACCCCCGCCATGGTGGAATAAAGAATGCTCTGATGCTGTTAAACAAAGACGGAATGCAGATCGGTATTTTGCGGCATCGATGACGTTGGAGAACTTCTTAGCCTCCCGAAAGATAGAAGCCCAGTGTAGAAGAACCTTAAAGAAAGAGAAGCGACTAGGATGGAGAAAATTCTGCCAATCCTTAGCTCCGACGACGACTGTCTCAGCAGTGTGGAAATCTGTCAAAAGATTTAGATCCTCCAGAAATCACACGGGATCCCCGTCGTCCAACCAAACCGACATTTGGACTGAAAGCTTCTTCCAGAAAATCGCTCCTCCGTATGTTCCTTTTTATACTGAGCTTCAAATGGCCTATACCCTCCCGCAAATTAACAACTTCCTCACAGAACCCTTCTCATTCGCGGAGCTAAAAACAATACTTCAAGTTGTAAAAGATTCTTCTCCTGGAATTGATGGTATTATATACTCGTTTATATCAAAATCTCCAGTTGAAGCCCAAGGATATTTCCTTGATATTGTGAATATGATGTTCTCCCAAGGGGTAACACCGGATGCATGGCGCGAACAAATTGTTATTCCAATACTAAAGCCTGGTAAAGACGCCACGTGTCCTCTTTCGTATAGGCCTATAGCACTTGCATCGGTCCTGAACAAAATTACTGAACATCTGGTGAAAAACAGGTTAGATTGGTTCATCGAAAGTGAGAAAATTTTGCCCGAATTCCAATATGGCTTTAGGAAAAACATAAGCGTAACTGACTGCCATTGCATTCTGACCTCTGACATCCAAAAAGCCTTCTCAGTCAATAATTATGTTACCGCAGCTTTTCTAGACATCGTTTCTGCTTATGACAATGTTCTTATTCCTGAGCTCAGGGAAAAACTACTCAGTATTGGACTGCCATGTAAATTTGTGCAATTCACCTGCAATTTAGTAGCTGACCGTAAGGTCCATCTTCGTGTTGATGGTAAAATCCAAGGGGTCAGATCAGTTTGGAAAGGTCTGCCACAAGGATCGGTACTGAGTCCAATTTTATTCAATATATATCTATCTGATATAGGCTCATCAACCAAAAACGTGAATATAATTCAATATGCTGATGACATCTGTTTATACGCTAGCAACAAATCCGATATACTTGCTGCAGACCATCTCACCTCTTCCCTGGGCTCTGTAGGTCAATGGCTGTCAGATCGAGGGCTTTCATTATCAATAACCAAAAGCTGCGTGGTCACCTTCAGTAGAAAACGCATAATATCGGCAGCGGATATTTATCTTCAAGGTGAGCGACTACCCGTAGATAATAAAGTAAGATTCCTTGGAGCTATCATAGACTCACGACTATCAGGTAAATATCATATAGATTATGTGGTCTCTAAATGCGAGAAGGGTATCAACTTGCTGCGTGCCCTGTCAGGAACTTGGTGGGGCGCCCACCCCTACACGCAAAAGCTTTTATATAACGCACTAGTCCGCAGTATTTTAGATTTTGCTTCACTCATACTCGAACCTTGTAATAAAAAGGACTTGGCGCGCCTGGATGATGTTCAAAATAAGGCCCTTAGAGTGGTTCTAGGGGCAATGAAGTCTTCACCCAAGCATGGCCTACAAGTCGAATGCGTAGATGCTCCCCTAAATCTAAGAAGACAATATCTCTCAAACAGATTCATATTTAGATCTGCGCAAATTTCTCCCAGTTTTTGTTTGCAGAAAGTTTCAACTTTACATAACTCTATAATCTCTTCCCGTTATTGGCAGAGAAAAGCTTGCCCAAATTTTATAAAAAGTTTTACCATTTTACAAAGTTTACATACACCTATTTTATCTTTTAATACTCTGCCTATTTACCAAATACCGTTCAAAGCTGTAGTCCATAACCCCACCATAGTACTTAACCTAGGTATTTCTAAAAACACTAAAAACATTAACTCCGTGTTTTCACAAAAGTCCCAGGAGAAATGGCCAAATTGGAACTATTTATATACTGACGCCTCAAAAATTGATCCCGACGGGCTCACTGGGGTTGCGGTCTGGCATGCAGATGCAAATCATCCTATCCTACATCAACTTCCTCCAGAATCTTCGGTGTTTACAGGTGAATGCATCGCTATATTAAGTGCCCTAATATATATTGCTCAATTTTCAATTAATAAATCTGTTATATTTAGTGATTCACGGAGCGCTTTAAATTCGATCTCAGAAAATTCCATTAAACATTGTTCACGCCATCCTATTATAAGCATGATTAAAGACTTACTATATACTTTCGAAGAAAAATACATTAAAGTTGAGTTAGTTTGGATCCCTGCTCATGCAGGAATTTCAGGCAACGAAAAGGCAGACAGTTACGCAAAAAACGCCATTAATACGGGAGATAAGCACTTTTACTTTAATGTCATCAACGACCTACTTGCATTAAGTAAAAAAATTATGTTCAACGACTGGAACAAGAGTTGGGAGTCATACAAATACAAATATTCTTACATACAGCCATCGGTCCCTAGACGTCCTTGGTTTTATAACTTTAGAAATTTTGATAAACAGACCACGAGTACTATTATACGATTAAGGTTGGGCCACGTATGTTCCCCAGTGAAACTCTATAAATTTAAAATCAGACAGTCCCCGATCTGTGAGTGCGGTTTAGAGGAGGGAACTATCGACCACATATTTTTTAACTGCCCCGCTAACTCGAAAAGTCCGCCCCTCTACACCCTACTAAATAACTCCGAAACCCCTTTCCCATTAAACATGGCCTACTTACTCACACTTCCCAGTAAAGAAGTAATTTATAAACTAGCAAAATTTATTAGTATGAATAACATCCACTTATAATATAAAAAAATTAATATTTAATTAATTTGTATTTTATATGTATATTTGTTTGTAACATATATGTAAATATTTTCTTTGTTAATTAGAATTATAAGTAGTGTTATTTGCAACGTTTTGGTCAATCCGCGACAAGTACAAAACGTTGCCTTCGCTAAACCTGACATTGGCTGGGCCGCGCACAAAAGCGGTGGCAATAAAGCCATAAAAAAAAAAATAAAAAAAAAAAGTATCTTGTCAAACAAAAATTCTATAATTTACGCTTATATTATTTGAAAAATTAAGTTTAATAAATACATAGAAACAGTGGAAGCAATAATGAATAGCTATATTATAAGTGATTAAAAAATAAATATTTTGGTATAAAGTAATATAGCAATATAACCTATAAACATTAAATAGTTTTTGTGTGAAGAATCTAATCGTTTCTCAATTTTGTGAAATATTGGTTTTCTACACAATTATCTAGCTTACCGAAAAAATTGTTTTAAATTAGTGACATGGATGACGAAATCAAAGAAAATAGGAGGAATAAACCACAGCAAAAGTTTTATAAACCTGGTAGTGGTCCCTTAAGACGATCTGGCTATGGTTTAGATTGTAAAATGGATCCTAGTGATATAAATAGTGGCTCCAGAAGATTTAACACTCACTATGGATCACATAGTTCGGTCAATGATGATTTAAGTGATGCATATAGTGAAAGTTCGATGACCAATAATCGCTCTAATCACAAAAATGTACATGTTCCTACTTCAAATTATATTGCAGATAATGATAGATATTCCAAAGGTTCTACAAGGTTTGATAATTCTAGTCAGTTTGTTAATAGAAGATCAAACATTTCAAATAAACATAATGCAAACACAGGGTATTCTAGAGGCTCATCCAGGAAAGACAGGTCTTATAAAGATTATCAAAACAGAGATGGTAATAATCCTGCTAGCAGTAGAAACTATAGACAAAATTCAGAATCCAGATCAGAATCGCCAAGTGTTCATGAGCAGAATGTCAATTCACGAAATTATGATCGAGATAGTAGAAGTATGGAAACATCATCTGGACGACAAATTGCTGTCTCTGGTGGTGGGGGTAAACCACCTTCCGGAAGACGAAATTCAGCAGGTTATATGTCTGATACAACAAGACCAAAGTATATGATAAATCTGGAAAATCTACCTCCAAGATTGCGTAAAAAGTTTCTAGAATCATCAGGATATCATAGCTTTGAAAATGTTGACCAAATTCATAAGGATAGACAAACCTCAAATTATGCTTTACAAAATCATAATATTGGTCCAGTTCAATACAATACTAACTCAAATTGGTCTCAAACATTACCATCAAGAGGAAGAGGTAGATTAAAAGATACTGACAGTTTTGACAGGGAAAAATTTTTAAATACACACTTCAGAAGTTATGAAAACAATATTCATTCAAGACAATCAACACCGAGTAATTCTTGCATGAATCTGTATGAAACACCAAATAATCATCAGGATTATAAAAACGAAAATCATAATGCAATGACGAGCAGTATTGAAAGTCAAAATGATTTCATTAATAAAGGTAACACAAAACTATAGTTTTTATTAGTATTGTATTAGTATTGTTGCAAAGACCAAACCGAGTGTAAATTATGTCATTTGTGTTATGAATAATAAAAACTATATTTCCATTTTTATTCAAATTTACAGTTTCACATAATGGAACAAGTCATGCATCAGGAGATAGTTCAATTGCTCATTGTGAGAATGAAAGTCATGATAAAAACAATGATTCCAATAATCAATCAGCAGCCTTGATTTCAAATCAATCAGATTTCACAAGTTTGGTAAGTGCAAGAAATGTATAATTTGTCAAACAATTTATTAAAAAAAAGCCTAACCAAAATATTGTTTCTTCTAGGATTGGACTGAAGAGGTGGAGAAAAACATAAAATTAGATGATATTTGTGATACATCTAGCAGTTTCTCTGAACAATTGAAGAAGTCAAACATGGATGAAGTTCGAACATCTGAACCCAAAGAGACAAAGAGGAAATCAAAACGTAAAGACAAGGGGTACAGATGAGTTTGTTTTACTTGTTTGTGGGAAAACCTTGTTTCCTTGTTCCCCTGTTTTATTGACGTTTTGGCGCCAAATTTGAAATTGAAATTTTAAATGGCAAATTTTAGCCTATTTTAGCTTAAAAATATATTATTTTTTAAGGGTTTTTATGAATTAAAGATTAAATTAATATAGAAAAAAAATGGGGTGGAATAGCCTATTGTACATTTGATTTCAACATCAAAATAAATTCCAGGAGAAAGCGTAATTCTGAGAAAAGAGACAGAGTCAGAAAGGATAGTACTGCCAGTGTGCAACACATTGAACCAGAACATTCCAGGAAAGATAGCATCGTGAGCATCCACCATGAACCAGCCTCTGCTTCTTTGAAGAGAAGGGAAAGGGAAAGAAGAGATAGCTACAGAAGTAATAGATCATCAAATATAGGAAATAGCAGAGATGATTTGGACCGTTGGCGTTCATTACGATCTTATAGCAGAGAACAAAGTACAGAAGGGTGTGTTTAACATAATTATTTAAAATATTTATTTGAACTATACAATGGTTCATATTAAAGTTTTTACTAATAATTTCATAGAACTATACTTTTAAAAACAGTGTCTAAAATTTGTCTATTTGACTTTCAGGAGAATAGTATCTCAATGTAACAGCAGAGACACATCTACAAATCGTGCAACAAGTCCTAGAGATGGAGATGGATTCCGTGTACCTTGTGCTGTTAGTAAATCAGCTGCCTGGCTCTCTTCTCAGGTAATTAAATAATGGTCTTCCAAATAATAACATTTTACATGTATAATGATGTATCTACACTTCATCAATGTTTATGCTAATGTTAAATGTAAACAGGGTGTAATTTTAAATGAACTCTAAATAGTAATCATGATTTCAGAGACTTTTCCTCATATTCTATACATGCTAAAATCCGAAAAAAATAACAATACCAGGCAAAATTTGGTAAATTCAATATAATAAAGGCATACTTTTCATTTCAAAATTTCACCCTCTTCATAAAATAAGTAATAAATAATAACGAACCATATAAATAAGCAAAGTTATCTGACTCGTAAACTATAGAAGACTAGACTTCATCATCAATAAGAGAATATGAGAGTCATTATGAAAATATGAGAACAACACTTTACATTTGCAGCAGCGGAAGAATAGCGTGGGCAATAACGTTCGCGCGGGGAGCAACGAGAGGGGTCGACGGTCGCCGGAGGGCGGGGCGGCGGGTGGGCAGGTCGGCGGGCAGACCGGCGGGCAGGCCGGCGCGGACAGAGCCGAGAGGACTGGCTCGCGGCACTCCCGGCGCAGCGCACAGCGTCGTAACTCACGACACGCAGACACGACTGCGCCAAACGCCACCAACTGGAGAGAGGAAATATTGGAGTCAAAACGACACAATGTCCATGACAAGTCAGTAAAAATATTAATCTATAATCAACTAGCTGACCCGCGCAACTTCGTCTGCGTCGCATAGGAATTGTTCCCGGGAATTTTCTAAAAGAACTCATCAGAACGCTTCATTAGAGCCTAAACACAATGAGGTTTTCTTACTTATTGACGGAGTTCCTGTGGCCACCTTCCAGCTCCATCATCAGACCTTGATCTAAGCTATCCTATCTCTCAAGTTGGACCAAACCGCTCACGGTGTGCCAATTTAATTTAAAATCTGTTAATGATTTAAGTATTTATTACCGGAGCAGTGAGAATTATAATACCCAAGAGCAGATATTCAACGATCAACGATTTAACCCGACGAAACGATTTAAATACATCTTGTTGCCAAATGTATACATACCAGTTTTCATGTTATTTTATTGAAGTCGTGTGGTATGTGTTTCCGAACGCACTTTGACGACCATAGATAATAAATATATTGAGTGTCAAAAAAGCAATTAGGCAAGTTTTTTTTTTAAATTTTTATATATATATATATATAATACCTACCAGGAAACATTTTTTCCGGGCCGCAATAAAAAAACATGCATTTAAGGGTTAATCAGTAAAATAATAACAATTTCCATTGGGTTACATATGAAAAAGAAAACTTATTCAATAAGATTATACCAAACTTGCTACTGTAATTTGGGTATTTTGACACAAAAGCCGTGTTTTACTTCGTTTTTTTAAGTATTTTGCCAATCCCGAAAATCCCGGGATTGAACAATTTCGATCCCGAAATTTTCGGGATTGAAAAAGGTTCGGAATCCCGGGATCCCGGGATTGGATTCCCTAATCGTGACAGGAGAATTATATATATTAGATAGTTTTTGTTATTTATTTTATTATGCAATTTTGCAAATGTTCTATGGTAAAATCAAAAATATTTGAAGAGATTTTGTAGCTTTTGTTCTATAAAGGAGCGCGCATAATCAGGCGGACCGCTACTCAACGCATTCACTCCACGACAATTTTAAGTATTAAGATCTGAAAGATGAAATTTACTTGTTACTCAATTAAGGCGCTCCATAAATCTTCATGTTGCACTGATGTATTTTTGATCTTAATCATCTATGTATATTTTGGGAATAAAATTGTGGAGTTTTAACAATACTGAACTTATAATCATGAATAAAAATTTGAAATGTAATATATGAAATTCTCGTGTCACAGTTTTCGTTGTCATACTCCTCCGAAACGACTTGACCGATTTTGATGATTTTTTTTGTGCTTATCGGTATCTATGAAAATCGGCCAACAACAATTTTTTTTGAAGAAAGTAAAGTCAGAACTATAATTGCTGATTGTTTTAAACAGGCATCCTGAACCAACAAATCAAAGGAACAGAATGAACAGTGTTAAAAGCGACAAATCTGATTCATCTACACCACACCCCGGTATAATTATGTTGCCTCAAGGTTCAATAACTAATCTGCAAAAAGATCTAGGGTATGTTAAAAGTGTAATAAAAATGTGAAATTTAATTACTAGTCCATATTTCGATATAATTATTCTACATACTTCAATAACTATTTTGATATTTTTAGGCGCACAAATAATACAGAAAATCAAAAAACGTTATTTGACCATCAGAATCCTTCCAAACCAATAATCGTGCAAACTAGTCCTTCGAGAGTGGACATACGTCTTGAAAGAGGTGAGTAAATTCTTATGGTTCCGTGTTATGGTCATGAAATACAGAACCAATACTAAGACTTATTCTTAATTGTTCTCACATAAAATTGTAAAATACTTTGAAATATATTGTGCTCACATGATCACGCTAGTGCTTAGAGCATTCGTGTGTATTTTTGCTTGATACCTTGTGATTCGAATTTCATTGATTTAAAGAAATTTTCACCTTTAACATGATCAATTTAAATCAGTATAAGTTTGGTGGGAAATGTTTTAAAAATACCTTTAAAAGTATAGTTTTATAACAATAATTTGCTTCGAGTAGGTCCAAAGGAGTCGTCAGTAAGAGGAGCTATGTCATATGATAGCAGTGACGCGGCCCGCGCGGACAGACATCGAGCGTTACTGCAGGAAGTCGAACGAGCCGATGTAGTGCTTCAAACGCACATGATCAAAGGACCGGTCGTACTGGCCGATCATTGGAATGACGTCATCGAAACTAGGTAAATAGACCAAACTTTAACTAAATTAGTGGCGAATGTTTCGTTTAACTCGATTCATTCCGGCTTCCCTTGCATTTTTCTGATGATGTAAAAAAATTAGCTGTTTTAGATAATTCGTAGATATATGAATTTCTATACGATTTTTACAGAACATTTCTGCAAAATGCCCTACAGAGACTGCTCATGTCTGATCTCAAGTATTGTCAGGCAGTCAATGTGGAACATCAGTTTTGGAAAATTTTATACTATAATTTCATTGAAGTCCTGAGGAAGAGTTTTCCACAATTAACACCTGAGGTCAAATCAAAGACTATCAATTTAATCAACACTATAATAGAAGAAGGGAATGCATATTTCGAAAACTTGGTACACATTTTAGAAAAATGTTACAAATTTAACATAGACGATTATATAAATGATAATCATGTTTTACCACCAAAAGGCCTTGGCTATGTTGGATTGGCGCTGGTTTCAGTACAAAAATTGTATGTGTTCCTTGGTGATCTGGCAAGATATAAGGAATTAGTCAATGAAACAAACAACTATGCCAAAAGTAAACTCTGGTATACAAAGGCACAACAAATAAATCCCAAAAATGGACGACCTTACAATCAGTTAGCGATTTTGGCGATATACTCCGTGAGTATGAATCAGGCAAAACATTACATAGATACAATTTGAAAATATATCTAATTATTCATAATTTCATTCTTAATTTTAGAGAAGGAAATTAGACGCTGTGTATTATTACATGAGAAGTTTGATGTCATCTAATCCTTTTCAATCTGCTCGAGAGAGTTTGCTTTCATTGTTTGATGAAAATAGGAAGAAGGTATGTATACAAATTTATAATATCTATAATTTTATCGTAGTTCTTTGAAGTGTGCACATAATTGATCAGGCCGGACGTTGTCATCATATTTTGTATAATAATGTAGTAGGAGCAGATTAAGATCCATATTCACGCTTTAGTTTACTAATCATATTTTGCTATACATTCATTTTACTTAATATTTTTTCAAAACCACCCTTTGATTTTTGAACATCCAAAATAATAGATCTGTGGCGTCAAAGAACATTATGCAAAATTATAGGAAATAATACAATTATTAGATTGAAGAAAATTAAACTTCGGTTTATTGCAAGAAAGTATTGCAATCAGAATAACAGTCGTGGTTGCTAAGTAACGGCACAACAGTTATCTATGAACAATATTTAAAAGACTCCTTAGTCTGGACGTTGTTTACATTTCCAACATCCTCTCTTAAACATAAGCCCATTTTGGATGAACAATAAGCCAGTTTGGGGTATGTCGTTGCTTTCGTTAGAGCATCTGCAACCATCATATCAGTCTGTACATAACGAACTTCAATCGCCCCTCCAAGTATTTTGTCACGAACAAAATGGTGCCTTACATCGATGTGCTTTGTTCTTGAATGATAGCCATCAGTACTCGAGAGTTTTATGTAACTTTGGTTGTCACTATAAATGATCAAAGCTTTATTCTTCATTTGAGACCAAAAACATTCTTGAAATTGCTTCAGCCATAAAGCTTCTTGTACACAAGATGATAATGACATATACCTTTCTTGTTTTTAAATAATTTTTTCAAATTATTTTTTACTTGTTCTTTGTATGCAAATTTGTGAGAATTTGTAATTAGCCATAAGTCACTATGTATTTCTAACTACATTTGTACCTAGCTGTAAGTTCTCCTAAAAATGTAAAATAAAATAAAATAATAAAATAATACTCTGCTTCCGTTGTAGACAGAGCAACTGTAGGTTGTCGCCTTGAGTTCCAGCTGATTGCTCCTCCCTGGAAAATGAATGTATAACCAGTACAGGAACGCCGATCATCTTCTGAACTAGCCCAGTCTGCATCGCAAAAACCATGAGCCATAGTCTCTTCAGAGTTCTGCTTATAACTTAGCTTATACTCTTGAGTGCCTTTCAAGTAACGCGTTCGGGCTTGCTATTATATTTGCTTAACATATTAATGACAAAACTAATGTCAGGTCTGGTTACTTGTGAAATGTATAATAAGCACCCAATTATCTCTTGATAAGGAAAATCTATGATACTTGTCTCCTCTGAATTTTCTTGTCCACTCAATTTGTATCCATTGGAGTTTTGACAGTCTTACAATTGGACATTCCATATTTCTCTAATACCTCTAGTATGTACTTTCTTTGATCCAAGTATATTATTCCTCTCTTTCTATCTCGTTCCACATGAATACCAATGCAGTAAGTTACATCTCCAAGATCTCTAATTTTAAACTTTTTATGTAACTGTTCTTTAACATAACTTTTTGTTTCTTGATTGTTAGTAAACAACAACAGGTCGTCCACATAGACAGCCAAAAAAGTTATATTATTCTCATTTACAATTCTAAAATAAATACAGGGATCTAGTTTAGATTGCGATAGACCCATTTCTTTCAGTGTAAAATCTAACTTTTTGTTCCATTGTCTGCTGGCTTGTTTTAAACCATACAAAGACTTTTTAAGCAAACATACATTATCTTTTTGACCATTTTCATACATGGGTGGCTGTTTCATATAAATCTCTTCTTCTATGTCACCTTGTAGAAATGCTGACACGGCATCCATTTGACATATGTCTAAATCATCTTTTACAGCCAAAGCAAACAAGTATCTCAAAGACGCAAGTCTTACAACCGGTGAAAAAACTTCAGTGTAGTCAATTCCTGGTTTCTGAGAACATCCTTTTATAATTAGTCTTGCCTTGTATTTTACTATGTCTCCATTTTCGTTTGTCTTTGTCTTGAAAACCCATTTGCACGGTATGGAATGCTTACCGTCTGGCAGAGTAGTAATTACCCCAGTATTATTGTTCAATAGAGATTCATATTCTTCATCCATTGCCTCCTTCCATTGTTTAGCGTTTGAACCTGATAACGCTTCTGTAACAGTTAGTGGATCTGCTACCGGCGTAACACACATGAAATTATTACCTTGCATGTTTTGTTTCTGATGTGACTTCAGTGTGATATTTCTTTTAATATCATCATCATCATCATCATCACAAAAATCTGTATCTGGATAATATGTTTCATCATCAGTTTTCCTATTCATCACACAACTATCAAACGAGGATCATTACACAGTGATGAAGAAGTGATTTCTTGTCTATTGGACGAGCTTTCAACAATTGTTGTGTCTTCTGACAAATTCTGCGAGTTCGATCTATCATTCTCTGTAGAAATAGGAATAGTAGCGTGTTGTGACACTGATGTAGATTTTTTCTGCGTGATATTTTCAATGTCATCACATTTTTCAATAAATGTCACATCTCTACTAATAATAATCTTCCTACAAACTGAATCGAAGAACCTATATCCCTTTGTGTTCTCACAGTAACCTGTGAACACCAGTTCACGTGATTTACGATCCCATTTCAAACGATTTTGCTTAGGAACATGTACCATGGCTTTCGAACCAAATATCTTTAAATGTGAAATGTTCGGTTTTTTACCAGTCCACTTTTCGTATGGTGTTACCTCAGGCAGAACTCGTGATGGGGATCTGTTGATGAGATAGGCTGCAGTAGCGACTGCCTCAGCCCAGAAAGATTTTAGCAGTTTTGCTTCAAATAGCATGCACTTAGCACGCTCCACCAGCTTCCATTGTCGCTTCTTAGGATTTTAATTTTCTTTCCTAATTCATTCTCTACTTCAACCTTAAATTTCTCAAACACCGATTTAATATCCATTTTATTCTTTAAAAAGTAAACAAATACTTTGCGAGAGTAATCATCTATGAAGGTTATGAAATACTTTCCACCGCCAGCGGACGGAGTCTCCATCGGACCACACAGATCTGTATGAATTACCTCAAGTAATGCACTTGCTCTAGAACCAGAATTCGGGAACGGTAATCGTGTTTGCTTTGCTTCGCAACATGGTATACAAACAGTATTCATTTCTTTGTTACTTATAGAAATACCCTCTGCACACAATTCTAACCTCTTTACATCAACCATATTTAAATGCCCCATTCTCTTATGCCATGTAGTTAAATCTGACTTACTGTCACTTATCACAGCATATGCATTACCAGTAACAGTATTGAGTTTGTACATATTATTGGTTAATCTCGCCGTTGCTACTAAATTCTTATTGACATTGTAAATGTTACATCCAGTGTCAGTGAATTCTACTTTACAGCCACTCTTTGTTAACTGACTGACCGACAACAGGTTTGCACTCAATTCAGGAATAAATAAAACTTTTCTAACCTGGACTTGACATTCATTTCCATTTATCTTGGTCTGAATGTTTACTTTACCCATACTTTGCACAGAGACTGCTTTACTGTTTGCCACCATTATTTTCTGAATCGGAGGTGATTGTTTATCATACATCCCGTCGGAACGTCTTGTCATGTGCATTGTAGCGCCTGAGTCAATATACCAGTCATCCTTATTCAATGACCTGTAAGCTGAAAAAATTGCTGAAAAATTAGTTTGATTAGTTTTCTGCAACTTCAATTTTTCAAATGTCCATATTCGTTACAATTGTAACAACGGGGGCCCTTTCCTTTTGGCTTTGTATTATCCTTAGAGGTGGTTTTGTGCTTAGTGAAGAATGCAGAAGTTTCAGATACTGTGACTTCCTGTAAGAGTTTTGTTTTTATAAAGTCCGATGAAATTTTGATGCCGGAACTTTCCAGACCCATAATCATAGGTTTATAGTTGTCCGGTAAACCTGCCAACATGAGTGTTCCCAGCCATTCATCTCCAACTTCGAAGCCAATGTTCCGCAATTTATGCGCTGTACTAATGATTTTATTCAAATAATCTTCTATACTAGGACAGTTATCCAATGAAGTGTTGATTAAGTCCTTCAGTAAGCCGACTTTTCTAGACAGCCCGGAGTCTTCGAACGCATTTTGAAGGTTTTGCCAAACTTGTTTCGATGACGTAGCATTTTCAAGATGGACGTAATTTATTGGATCGACCAACAAAATTATCTTCGACTTTGCTTTTATATCTTTCTTCGGATCGACATCGGTACCAGGATCAATACACTCCCATAAGTCATCTAATTCCAAATATGACTTGACTGCGAATTTCCACGTTGAATAATTTTCCCGACCGGCTAATTTCTCAATTTGCAGATTAGCTGTGGCCATTTTTCACGGAGTGATTCGAATTCGCGATTTATTGTACTGTACTTTAAACTTTGCAACAAATATTTAATTACAGATCTAATAAAGGTATACGAGACGGCCCATAACCTATAGGAAATAATACAATTATTAGATTGAAGAAAATTAAACTTCGGTTTATTGCAAGAAAGTATTACAATCAGAATAACAGTCGTGGTTGCTAAGTAACGGCACAACAGTTATCTATGAACAATATTTAAAAGACTCCTTAGTCTGGACGTTGTTTACATTTCCAACAAAAATGATATAAATAAATAATATTTAATAAAAATAGTTGCTATTAAACTGTACAGGTATAGTAATAGGCACTTTGACAAAAATATTTATAATGAAAATCGATGAAACAATTTTTGGTCTTAATAGGACCTATTCTAGTTGCTTATTCTTGGTGGTGCAATCACATTCTCTGAGTCGCTGCTTTCATTATGATCTTTCATTATTATTGTGCAAACGTTTGACCGTGATGGATCGGGTAGTTTTCTTGATAAGGGTACTTCAGCGTATAATATTGTTACTAAACAGTACGAAGCTGCGGAAAGGAAGCGTCGTGCCCTGCAGGAGAAAGCCAAGATAAGTGGGGGGGAGGGCGGTACGGGGGGTGCGGGCGGCGCGGGGGGCGAGGGGGCGCAGCGCGAGGTGTGGCTGCGGCCCGGGGACTCGCCCGCCTGCACGCGGACGGACTCGCTACTGGACGAACAACTCGCCGCCATGACTTCTGTAGAGGTACACAACTTACGTTCTATTTCAAAGCTAGAAGGGTACACAAGATAAAAGGAACCGCCAAATATTATCAATCAAAAAAGAAGCACGGTTCGTTCACTTGCTACATACCACAATTCCTTTTGTCTACACTAGCGCCATTTTGGAAGATTTATAAACTGTTAATTAAAGCATACAGCTTGATACATTAAATTGTCTACCAGATGAGATGAGACTCATATTCTGTTTATCATTGCTAATAGGTTATAGGACAAGGATAAAGAAAACAATGTTTACATCAAGTGACATTAATCCTTTTTTATTTGATGACTATTTGACCCAATTAGGCTCATAAATGACAACTTCAAAATTGTTAGCACCTAATTACTGACCCTTTTCAATTAATATAGTTTGAAAAAAGAATTGACCATAATTTTTTGTTACAGCTAAACAAGAACTTTATAACGAGCTATTTACATGTACACGGGAAATTAATAACCAAAATAGGGTAAGTAAATAATAGTTTACTATTTAACGGTCAGCGAACACTAGTCAGGCTATGATCGTATGCTGTTAAACGTTACAAGAGGTGGAATTTTGAAATGCCCTACCTTCTATACTCCACCCGGGAATGCTAAGATTCGAAATGATAAAAGTCAGGCTTATCGGTGGTTTTATTATGCAAGGTGATTTGTTAATAATGGTACATATTGAAGGAGGGAGATGAGTACTCTGTTCTTATACAATTAAAAAAAAATTGGTAAAACACGACCCAAAAAATTTTGCTAAAAAATCGAAATTTGACAAAACCATCCCAAATAAAAATAATTTGGGACAATAGAGTGTTGACTAACAACCTCAAGTGATCTCGCGCACCCCACACTTACATCACACCCATTAGCTGTCGGGTAAACATAGTTTTGTGAGAATTTTAGATGTTTTAAGTTGCGTTTACTAAGGCTTTATACCATATTCTCTGGTTATGATATTGTTACTTGTTGTATTTGACCATCAACTATCATGACCTACAATCTGTAACACACCATCCTTAACAAATCACCCTGTATAATTTGTTTTAACATGTTTCATTATCTTTCAGAATGGAAACGTTTCACGAAAGTGCCGGTCTCATGCTGCGTCAGTTCCGATCGTTGTTGCATCGCCAGCCGTTACCGCTGCCCGCCGCGCGCCTGCTGCAGCTCACGGCACTCAACATGTTCGCCGTCGAGACCACCGGCTCTTCTTATAAAGGTAAGCAGGTGTTACTTATTACCGTTTGGTCGCAGCTCTGGTTTCTTTTTTGAGTTGAATGAAATCTCCGGTCGGCAGGTTTTCCGAAACCCGCCAATATGGGACCATGTGTCACCCGGTATACCCCGCTGGGTCATAACCAGCGTGGGTCGGGGAGCGCGGTATTCCATTCTCCGGTTGCTCTTAGGCAAGGTGCGTGCCGAGCTAAACACGACACCTTCTTGGGGACCCGAAACTTAGGGGGCCAGATTCCGGGCAAGATCCCGGCCCCCTGCCGCAGGTCTGGTTAGCGGAAATTACAAGTATGATAGTCACAAACTGGAAGGTTTAGATTTCGGCGTATTTTATTATTTAATGGTAATGATATTAGATAGTCCGCCATTGTACTACTTTTTTTGTACATGAAGAATAAATAAATAACAATTATATTGAAGGAAAGGTGACAAATCGATTTTTTTTTCTGTACAAAAACAATGAGTGAAACATGGGCGTTTAGGAATTTGAATATTGTTATATAATCACGTAGTGATTTCATGCTTATTTGTGAAGTACCCTTATTGTCCTCGTGATTTGGTCTTATTATTTTTAATATCATTTCCATGTTCGGAAATCTGGGATCGAAGTTTTTGTTGGAAATGAGAGATGAAGACAAACATTGTAGGGAGTTTATTTTTGTATGAGAAATCAACATCTTTTGTGTAGTGAAAATTGTTGATATTTTTAGTTAGTAGTTTAGTTAGTAGTAGTTTTGGTAACTGTTCTTGTATGATGTTGGCGGTATGAGGTGATCGTCAATGACGGTAGTGCGATGGTACTAGGTACTTTGTCATTAAAATTGTACTAGATTTTAATGCTCAGTCTACGGTCAGAAGAAGTTACATTTACTCAAAGTGATAGTTTTTTGGGAGTAAAAGAAAAAATAAAAAAACGCTATAGTATCGAGTGCTGTTTGAACCCGTTTGTGACGCAGACGCAATTGTGCGAATACAATAAAACCTGACAGGGTGTGATTTTTAAGGTTTTTTTTGTTAAATATTTAATTCAATTCTTTTACAAAAGGGATAACTGATTATATTGCAGTTTGATTATAACCTGACGTAATACACCATTGTAAGCTTCTACTTTTTAATAATTGATACTAAGAATTAGACAACAACAAGACAGAAATGACGTCCTAACTGAAAATTAATATAACGATTGATCTATAAAAATATTAACAAAGTTATCAATACCAAAAATTAAGGTGTATCTAAAGTACATTGCACATGATATTATTGGAATGAAGTTACATCGAGCAATAAAACTTCGTAATTAGATTAAAACTTTAATTCAAAAAAATCAATGATGAACCGCGGTCGTAAATGTATGCGTTTCCTGTCCGGACAGTGCACAGTAAAGTAATTACAAATTACAAGTTATCGGAGGTTGATGCACCGAGCTCCCGGTCGCGGTGGCCGGTCGAGCGCCGAGCGCAGCACAAATGCACACATTTCACGGGAACAGGTTCAACAAACTGACTACGCGACGCCACGGTGACGAACGCTTTTACTCCATTACTTGTAATGTTGTTTTGGATTATTATAGAAAAATTACGACGCCCGAGACCCTTCATTAAATCGTTGGATAAGGCGTTGGCCTTTAGCATAATGTGGCACGTCATTTTCTTAGAAAGATTACTGATAAATTAAATAAAAGTGAATTTGCAAATCGTGTGTCATAATATTTTTATTATGTTGATGCAACTCTTGATTATGTATTTAATTCAATACCTCGAGTAGAGGTGACCCCTGTTAGTTTTAGTTGTGATCTTTTTGTAAATACGTCGTCCAAATTTTCCATGTACAGTTTTATCATTCTAAAAATGATTGCATTATTTATTTTATCTTTTATACTGTTATGAATTTTATGTTTTCATTATCATTAATGAATAAATGTACATTTTGAAGTAATGGATAATGGATCGGGTTATAGTTGCGATAACTATACACTAAGCCTAAGTCATTTAAAGAGACATTTCCGCATTTCGCCATGATTAGTTTTATATTTTAAAATAGTCTAAATTATTATCACTTGTAAAATAACCTCTCGTATATTTTAAAGGCATGTTAAACATCATTTTATGTATTATGTACGTAAGGTACGTATAGTAACTATTACCAAATTAGTAAAAGGAGAATCGCGATTATTTTTGAAGTTATGCAACACCAGTATAATATTGGATATTCTTACACCTTTGTACAAATAGAAGAAAAATAAAAAGGTATCTAAAATATATGGCTGTAAATAAATATAAGGATTGCAACAGAAAATTCGAAGTGTTTGTAGAAGACTAATAGCTTCGAATGTTATTTTTAATTATTTATAAACATCACGTATGTACCCTATAATAATAAATGAGACATGGTTTACCCTGTTATTTACTATAATTGTAGGCGTAGTCCGTTTGCAGGTGCATAGCTTTATGTATATTTTTAGACGTAACTATTTTTACCCGACCGGCTCGCATCCCCGATGACCTGTCAGTATAATAATATGATCCGATATCGACATGGGTTCGTCAGATTATCTTTGATTTCAATGTGTGTACCATGTTCATTTAAAATCACTACGTACCTTTCGTATCGAGACGAATTAACTCATCGTTTTCTTTGGATCTTCTAAATGTTACAATTTTAATTTCACTAAAGTATATATGCACGTTAAAATCTCGATTAATACACGCGTATTACTCAGTGATTTAATAATACAAAAAAATAATTATAAAGTATACCTACTAATTAGTTACAACATAATAATAATCAGCACAATATGGGTACTGTTCGCATAGATGAATTTAAAGTAAGCAAAAAATAAACATTTGTTTAGTTAATGCATTTATAGATTGCACGAATCTTTGTGCACGAATATAACCGTCCGATTCCGGTTGTTGTTGATGGTTTTTCAATTAATGGAAATGATGATGTCTGCGTCTCACGATTGCGTATAACATTATTTCCTCTTAAACGCAAGTATTGCTGTCGATTGTACACATGATTGCTCGCTCAGTTTGTTTTTTTTCATGTGGGAATATAAAACAGAACATCATTGCGTTCTTGACTGATATCATTTTATGTTTGTACGGAATTGTTTTATTTTACAACCTGGAATCTATAATAACTGAAGTGTATAATGTAATTTTTTTTTTTTTTCGTTCTGGCTCTTGTCTCGTCATAAGCGACTGACTTCGCCAATGTCAGGTAGTGGAGGTATCATCGTATTTTAATTGATTTTAAACAAGCAAGTCATTCAATAACTTACATGTTTTACGGTTTAGTTCTTAGCCCAGTTAGATATAGTATCATATTTTTATGTTATTTGAGGTTATAAAATTATAATGAGGTAATTAGTTTTTACATCATGTTCTGCATAATATTCTATATTCTAATCTTAAATATTGACGTTTTTTAGTAATCGTAATGTTAAATATATCTTAATCGAAGTAAAGTTAAACAAAATGGTTTTCTATTTTACATAATCATTATTATAATTAAGGAATAGCTTAACTGATCAACTTTGCACATTACAGCAGTAGGTATTTTGTCCAAGAAAGTTTTCAGGAAATATCTGTTGACTACTCTAGACATTAATATTTCTAGTATAATGAATACTGTATGTGATCTGGAAGCATTGTAAGAGTTCTATTTGAACATATTTACAATAATAAATCATAATGTACTCTATGGTTCTATTATATGTAATAAGCTTTAAAACCTGCGTAGTATACCTGGGTATAGTCGATCCAGTAATATTATGAGGTAATATTAAACAGATGGCAGTTCCGGATCGGAGAGGCCAGCCTGGTTGGAGTGCGCACTCGGCGTGTCACTTCTCATGTTCGGAGCGCTCGTCGAGAGATGCTGTGCGCTACTGCCGGAACCGACTCATTCTCAGCAACATTCTGATGCTTTGCAGTTATTACCCTCTATAAAGGTACGTTTCACCCTAAGCTAGATTATCTAATTATAATGAGAATCTAATGGGGAAATTAATATCTTCAAAAATGTTTAAGAAGCACTTATTTTAGCAACAAGTCGTCCACTGCACTTATACTGTCAATTGCAGCCTCAATGATTTCCAACGGCATCGGTGGGTAACGGGCTGCATCTAACGCTAACATTACGTCTTGTAATTCCTCTGTCGGGTGCGGGTCGTCTTGTACTTGATTACTTTTGGATATCTTGATAACTCCGAACTCCAAAATTGCTTGCCAAGTTAGCTCGCCAGATATTCATTTGGTCCTTTTGCTAGTTTCAATGTTTTCCAACTAAAGACTTTCACCCATTTTACAGATACAGGTCCCATCTAGTTCCCGCACTAATGCAACACTATAATTTTGTAAAATTGTATGTGGACAATAAATTATTCTCATTCATTTTATCTTTGATTAGACGCTAACTATACATGTAGACAAACTTCATATCATATAGCCTAACAACTTGTTACTTATACTCGTTACTAACCGGCTAGTTCTGACAATAAAACTAAGAAGTTTTATGTGCAATATTTAATAAGTTTTCCAACTCATAAAACTCGTTCGGTGTACGTGGGTAGTTAAGAATAACAACGTAAGTTTGTAATTTATACCCCTTTTCCGTTGGTTGTTCATTAAACAATATGAATCCCAGGCAGTTATGCTGAGCACCTAACGAGTAAAAGAAACACCCACTATCATTATTTCATAAAAAAAACACCCTGTATAATTTATGTTATGATTTATTTATAGCGCTATTGAATAGGATGTGATGTTATATTTTTTCGCAGGTGTGGTCCGACTGGATGCTGTGTCACAGTAGTGTGTGGAACCCACCGCCGTCGTTCACTAATTTTAATATAGGGTAAGACAACAGAATGACTTCGATCTAGTGACTGTTGCTGGATTAAATAATGTTAGCGTGCCCGCACACCTAAAAAAGTATTGTCAATACTTGTGACAGAAGCAGAGATGGGATTTAAAAGTCATAACAATATAATTAGAATGATAGAATAAAATAGCAATAATAGAGTTTGAGTAACATGCACCAAAAAACTTTTGGATATTAAAATTGTGTTATTTAATTTTGTATATACCTTCTGGTGCTTACGTGAGCTGTGTTTAGTTTTATGTATTGCGCTAAAATACACGAAAAAAAAAATTGTTTCAGGCAGCATCAAACCTGTTAAAATATTAAAGAATATTTGAATTAATTAATTTCATTTATTAAAAATTATAGGAACACCTGAATAGTAGACTTACGATGTTAAGATTAATATTTTTAACATTATACGATTTTGGAACTTGATCCTAAAATATTATTAAGTTTTTCAAGTTTTATTTATCCTAAAACATGCATTTGCTATTTTTGAAAATGTGCTTTTAATTAACACTTTCTTTAACATGCTATTTTTTAGAAACTTTTCCCAACCCTCGCTCAAAACTATTGTCAATACTATTGTAGGTGTGTTGGCACGCTTAGAATCGAATTTCGTAAAACACCATACTTATTTTTGTTCTGAAAGAAAAAGAAGCTACTCATAACTAACGTCTTAATAAATAAATAAGTGGTAATTATTTTGTGTTTTTAGACTTGAAAACGACTCATGGGATTGGTTAGCGAAACTCATGAATATACTCGAGAAACTAGACGACAAAACGATAAAATTGGAAAACGAGATGAAAGAAGGCAAGTATGAATACACTATTAATTATTTAATAGCTACAAAAAGTCACGAGTTGTCAGGCGAGTTACTCGTATGAATATGGAATTGTAACGATATCTCCATAAATGCTTTCGTAACTCGAAGGTGTTGAGTCGAGCTATACATATAAGTACTCATTAGCAATTATATCGTCTCGAAGACATAAAAACTGTGGTGTCTTTATTTTATAAATCGAGGCGCCCTTGTGTAATTCTACAGAATGTAATTACGAAACAATTAAAAGTTTATTGATCGTACATCTGAAGTACCGTGTTATAAAGTTAAAGGTTTCAAATTGTAATAGTACAAGTTTTAAAACGAACTATTCTAAATAACTTTTCTTTGGCGGAATATGGCAACATGACAATCAAATATAATACTAAATGTTTTGTATTTTTTAACGGCATTATTTATATTTTTACTGAGTTTTTCGATTATTGCAGTAGGTAGATGAGTTGCTTGATGATAAGAAGCGGTGAACCATTGTTCATGGGCCTCGACATTTTGAGGAGCTCCGAGACAATTTGAATTATTTGATTTGGGAGTCAAGTTCTTTAAGGAGGCTTGAAGAGGGTTCTTAAGAGGGGGTCGTAGCAGTTATTTGCAGTCCATTGAAGCAAATATGCATTGCATACTCTGACCTGTCAGATTGGTTTAAAAATAACAATAAAATATATTAAAAGCTGTATATGTAATGTAAATACACTTACCATTCTTATTATTTGTGAAAATTGAGGTTAAAATGTTACAAAATTTATTGTAAGATGAAAATTTGTGAAAGATTAGGTTTTATTTACATTTCGGCATACCCTGACCCAAAATATACGTGCACGCCACTGGATCGTAGGCAGTCGCTCGCAACCCTTGACATTAAATTCTATGAGTGATGGTAACTTACAATCTAGTAGCCCATCACGTTATCAATACATTTGTATTTTTATAGTAAAACAGTTGAAAACAGTATGTTTGTTTATCAGGTCACGTGTGCATCCGTCTCGCCGAGGACTCGTCGCTGGGCGGGTTCACTCCGCTGATGTACATGGAGCCGGACCGCGCGTGGGCGCCGCCCGCTCCCACCGCGCACACGCACGCGCCCGAACACGTGCTCAGGATCAGGAAACTGCTGTTCTTCGGGACTGAGTGAGTACACGATGTATCTATAGCAGTGCCGTGCAGTACATAAATACAAATACACATTGCATACGATGAGTTAAAAACGCAGTAACGTTAAAAAACAACTTTGTTTTATTTTTTTTTATCGCTAGATAGATAAACGAGCCTACGGCCCACCCGACGGTAAGCGGTCACCGTCGCTCATGAACCTCTGCAATGCCAGGGCAATGAGGGGCCGTTATCTATCACCTACCTGTACAGTACTTAATTTCCAGTAATTAATTTTGTTAAATTAAGCCAAATTTACATTTCTGCATACCCTGTTCAAAATATACATGCACGCCACTGATCTACAGGGTGTCCCTTGTTATGTTTTTCGAAACAACTGGAACTTTTGGACAACTAAATATTTAAACTTATGTCTTAGGCGGTTACGGAATAACGTTTTATATTCCGATTATTATGATATGTAATTTCATGATGGATCACGCAAGCATCTACGAGACAAGTTAAATTAAAATATAAAACCTAATGACTACGTACGTACTTATTTGTGTTTTTTTTTTATATATTCTTTATTACATTGAATTCAAGACTAAGTTTAGGTATTATTTGATGTCACAGGTATTTAGTAGGCGTGGAGCCTCCAGTGTTAAAGCTAGAGTATCCAACGGACGCTCCGCCGCGATACGTCAGCGCCGTTCTGAAAACCGAGCCGCAACATCAACCTCTGCAACTATTGGTATGGATTCAAATAAAAATAATATTCCATTACAAACACCACAATCGCACTGAGAACTATTTTGGTGCTTAGTCTCCTATAGTGTTCAAAAAAATACAAATTAAAGATAAAATGATAAGATTCCTCAACTATACGTTGAAACATGTTCATTCATAGACAAGTTTCCATTTACAACTGCACATTTTAAAATTAAGTATGGTTAGTTACATTTAACAGATTAAATGAGAATCACTACTATCAAAGTATCCCTGGTAAAACTATTAATAAAATTCGAAATGGTTTTCCTCTTGAAGACAATCATTGTGATTTATCATCATAACAAAACTAGAAGTAATTTAAGTTAAAAAATGCTTGACCTAACCGCATCTTGATAAAGACGATTTGTACAAATCATAATATATCATCATAGTAATTGTGTTAGAGTCATGACCAAATAGCTGACGTTATTCAGCAGAAATCTATTTATAAATTCTAAGTCAATATTTCCTAACTCTAACATTGTCTCTATATTGTCAACATTGTTAGGAACAACAAGTATAGTTTGAACTTCGTGTGTTTGTGTTTGTCAACGATGACGCCAAAATACGGTTAAAAACTTCAATTGCTAATTTTACTTTAGTGTCATCATCGCAAAACAATGTTTTTGCCGTATAATTGGTTTTATCCACTCAACTGGGATCGGCAACCAAATTAGTTTGTTTACTTTTGCCACAACGAGAGCCAAAATTGAGCACAGTTCTAAAACTTGTTTTCTCGACATTTTTTAATCGTTTCATATTTTACGGAGATATATTTTTGAAAATGCAATACAGCGTTGTTTAGTAATAAAGATTTACAAAAATATAAGGTTTAATTAAAAATCTAAATTAAAAATTATTGGAAAAAAATGTTAAAAAGGGGCTCAAACACGGTATTGATTCCGAACGAAGTCCCCAGTTTCGCCATCTAGCGAATAGTGACGTTCCCAGTTGAGTGGTTATTTATATTTGATATAATTGATTACATTTTGAGGCTAAATTACTATTTAATGATTTAAACTAAATCGTTTAATTTGGTATCAATTGACGTAATCTTATTTCACAACCACTCTCCGTTTTACTTATCTGAAATGAGAGCAAGGAAGATTTTTTCTACCGAAACCACCCTATGAATAACAAATGAATAAATACAATTATACAGGCTGAAGATTCAGAATCTGAAGAGAACACTCCAAGTGGTCCGAGCAGCATCAGCGAGGCGACGGACGCGGACGAGGCCACGCGTCGGCTCCTGCGCAGGAAGGAACAGCTGGAGAACAGGCAGGCCACACTTGAACGACAGAGACAACGGGTTCAGGTTCTTAATGATCAATAAATAATAATGAATAAATTTACTTTTCGATTCGTTTTAGTCCTGTGGAGTACGAACAATTTCAAACCTTACCTTTGTTTTAAGTTGTAGTGTCGGAAAAATGGTTATAATATAAATTTTTCAATCGCAAATAGGGACAACATGTCTGATTTCAGTATAATGTTCGCAATTCTTCCTGAAATGATCAGCGGTTGTCGTCGCTCATAATTACAAGACACCACTTTAATTATCTTTGGAAGCCTGCTAGAGTGATAAGCTGTATCAAGAAACATAATATTAACAGTAATAATAATAATTTAACAGGAGATCCTTCGTAGTGATACATCTAGTACGGAAATAGTGGTGCGGCCGCGATGGTTGGTTCCAGACACTAACTGTTTCATCGATCACCTTCCGTTGTTGCAAGCCGTTGTCGCCGCGCCATCACAACCTTACGTCTTAGCTGTGCCGTTAGTCGGTAAGAAATACATACACAAAATTTTTTTTAAAAGGAAACTACGCTTGTGACTAGATGATCCGACATGGAATGTAAAAGTCTGTTATTTAGACGTATTTTTTAATTATTCCTTCGAAGTGTAACTTGAAAAATAGTTTTAGTTAGTAGGTACTAGGTTATGCTTTTTCATGTTATAGTAAGTTCTCAAATTGGTGGTCTGATTAAAAATATTGTTTATCTGGATTCTAAAAGATATTCTGAAATCACTTAACACTATAAAATAAAGTCACTTTCCACTAGTCGTTTTCATGTGTGCTCAAATATTAAAAAAAATATACAATGGATTCTGATTTAGTACTTCAATAGACAGTTTGGATGAGATAGATAAAACCAATTTTTATGATTTTTTTTAAATGTGTGTGTTAGTAATGAGCGAGCTGGAAGGCCTCAAGAAGTGCAGTCGCGTCGGTCCGATGTCTGGCGCGGCGCTGGAGTGGGTGTGCGCGGGAGGGGCGGGGGCGGCGGGGGCGGCGGGCGTCAAGCTGGCCACGTCGCGCGGCTCCCTGCTGTCGTCGCGCGCCTTCACCGCCGAGCGCGACGCCGACCGCGCCACCAACGACGACCGCGTGCTCTCCACCGCGCTCAACCTGCACGCCAACCTGCACGCCAACCCGCACGCCAACCCGCACGCCAACCCGCACGCCAACCATCAACAACACGACAATGGTACTAAACCTAACAAACGACTTAAGTAGGGTGTAACTGTTGGTAGTACTAGTGATATCTGTGATGATAAGACTTCCTATCTTCAGACCGGATCATTCAGATTATTATAGGTATCAGTATTACTACCACCAGTCTTCGTTTTCGTAAGTGCTGTTTTAGACCCTGTATGTCCGAAATAAATACATTACTTTTTGTCTTGATGTCTTCCTTATAATCATCGGCATTGTTAATGCCACATTGAGATTGTCCTCTAGCACTGACTGAATGAATTTTTATATTCGTAAATTCGATTTGGCTCAAACGACCAAGTATTTAAATAATATGCACTGACACTTTTAAAACAACAATCTATCGTTAAATAGCGAAATTAATAAATGTTCCTATCGTAATAAAGTTCAATGAGCCATTTGTAAATGTAACAGAAAAGAAGATAGAAGAAGGAAGTGGCGATCCAAAGCTCACGCGTCGCGTTCACGAGGTGGTGTTGTTGACGGACGACCGCAACCTGCGAGTGAAGGCCCTCGCCGCCGAGCTGCCCACCAGAGACTTGCCATCCTTCGTGCAATGGGCACGAATCAATGTCGATACTGACAAGGTACACTAAAATCTGTATTTAAATAATATATCTGCATTTTTTATTATCACACAAGCAGGTTACCATCACCAATAAAGTGGTCCTTTGAAATATACCTTACACTTCGAACCTGAGGCCTACGTTCTATTCGTAAAAATTTTCTTCAAGCCTCTTTTGAAGTCATAGTTAGTAATTTTGTGTTGCGGCCCAGCCCGTCTAAATGTTGCGCATCGAAAATACCAAATATACCTTAATTTTTCCTTAATATACAATTTGTCATTTTTTTTAGTTTAATAAAAGCTTCCGAAAGAGTCCGTAAATTAATTACTAAGTAATCTGTTTTTTTAAATATATAACACGGCATTTTAGTTGTATACTAACTGTCACTAATTGAAATCTAAATCTAAACTAATTAAAATCGCATTAAAATTAAATGTGTCGTGTCTAAATAATTAATTAAGATTTATTTTCCACAGAAATCATTAGGTTCGACCGAAGAAGCGATATCGGACCGCAAATGATGTTTATTAAATTAAGCTCACGTGATATAAACACTCGTGTTCTTTTTATTTTTAAGAGATAAATAAAAAATAATGTGACTTAAAGTTGCGGGAGGATAATGCTTAATTTAAATAAAATATTAATGAATTCTAATAAAATATTTTCGGTCAGTGCCTGTTATTGCTCGCACTGTACCCAGTCTGTCGCACCTCGATATATTATTATAGTATAGGAATTGAGTAGTTACTAAAATCGATACACGAATTAATTAACGGTTTTATTATTCATTAAATTTACTTAATGCTTAAGATTCAAACCTCGTGTGTTCGAGATTTTTCTTTTGTATTTTTTTTATTAATTTTAAGTTTTATGCATGTTGGTTATAAGCCTTAATATTTTACAATTTTGTTGTTTTTTTATTGATGTTTAGATAGATAAACCGTGATGTCTGTAATATTGGAAATACTATTTGCTATCGTACTATTATTGTCAAAAATAACCTTGCAAAAGTACTAATAATAACTTGTGCATTTTTCATATTGTTTGAGAACGTAGATATGTTAATAACATCTAAGTATTCAGCATTAAGTGCAGTATTTAATCCAAGACAGACTGAATCGTATCCTATAACATAGTGCTTCATATAATATAGTAGCGTCCACATACCTATTAGTAAATGTTCTATCGTTTAACTTTTACTTTGTAGTATTTGTACGACTTAATATTAAGTATTCGTGCTATAAAATTTTGTACTTTTATTTTGAATTGTTTATCTCGCGGTAATGCAATCCGTGTATACCTATAGGTAGCGGTGTAGTATTGTGCGATCGTTTCATGAATTTGTTGGGTTAGTTTGACTTAAATTTTCGAAATATAAAATTGCATGTTTTAAAATTTGTGATTACTTTGTATGAAATGACTTGACAGCGTGATGTATTTTTTTTAAATCGTTATTGTGTTCGCATCGATATATTTCGTGCCATTGTTGATTCCATCGTTTGTTTAGTATTATTATACATATTAATAGTGTGCATGTTTTAAAGTATCCCTCAGGGTATATTTTTCTAATCATTTTTATGTTCATTTTTTATTATTGTTTATCTTATCATGACACTAAGTACAAATAATTCAATGACTTTTTTGCTTTTAAGTTTTTTCAATTTACCAAGTTGGCTTATTTTCATGTTCATGTTATGTTTATAAGCTGTTTTATTTGAATTGAAAGTTGTAATATTTAGCTATTTTCAATTAAATAAATATTTTAACTTCAAGTTTAATATTAAATTATTACTAAATATTAGTAATGAAACAAAAAAAAATCTCATAAGAAGTACACTTAATAACCAATGGATTGTCCTGGTTTGTAGATAAAAATATTTTATAGATGATAATTATAATTTGTAAATCCTTAACAATTTTATTGTAAAATATATTTACTTTTTCTGATAAATTTTCACGCCATTGATTTTTGTCTAAATCGTGATGTTTTAAAAATAAAACCATGAATTACTGGAAGATGTTTTTATTTTCTGTAGTCTGACTCTTCCATACTATAGCCTCCCCCCGGCTTGCCATTCATCAGAGAGTGCGCATCAGTTATGGCCACACTATAATTAACCCTTGACAAAGAGTTCAGATTTTTGCCTTAGTGAGTTAGGCTTTGTTCTGTTGAGGTCAATTACGTGTAGAAAGGACAGGATTGAATAATTTTGTGCGCAAATAGAGATAATAATATACCTGATATAATCAGGTAGGGTTTAGAGTTTCAGAGTACCTACATTTTTTAATTGCAAGAGAGAGAGAGAGAGATATAAACGAACCTAGCTACGGCCAATCCGATATTTATCTCTACCACCACCATCACTAGTTATAAATGTTTTTAAGGTTTTCAAGGGGAAGGGAAAAGTACTATATGAGTTTTTGAAGATTCTACTGTATTTAAAATGTTGAGTATGGCGTGCATTAGGAAGATCCTTAAGATGCATTTCAACGCGTGTGAAGAATGACAACAGGCGACGTGTCGGCTTGGGTGGCATTGAGTTTTACCTTATGTAGCGATAATTTCGGGGCAGTCACGACTTCTAGAGGTCGAGTGTGTGGTATGAAGGAAAATGGGTGCAGTATTTGCTAATAGCTTAATAATAAAATGATCTGCAGTTTCGTGCAAAACGTCGACGTATAATGTAAAAAAATAATTTAATTGTACAGTATTGTGTTGAATTTATTTTAAAAAAGTCTGTTACAGCCATAAATATAACATCTTATTATTAATCTATAGTGAAAGCTCTGTCATTGCTTTTGAGTTTTTTTTAGCCTGCGAATCAATGATCGAATTAATGGTCGATATTGATTTACATAAGCACTGCTGCCCCGCGCAACTTCGTCTGCGCCAAATGTCAACTATTCGATTTTTTCTCGCTGTAAATACCATCCTTGAACTTCATCGAGAATTAAAAAAAAAAACAATTTCTAAAATAAATATAGCCTAAGTTACTCCTTATAACATAAACTATCAGCCATTCAGTCAGAATCGGTCTAGCCATTCCAGAGATTAGCCAGACCAAACAGACAGTGGCCACCTACCCGCTCCATCATCAGACGTTGACATTCATCCTCTACGCAAAGATCTCATCAGGACGCTTCATTAGAGCCTAAACACGATGAGATTATCTTGCTTAATGAGTTCCCATAGCCACCTTCCAGCTCCATCATCAGACCTTGACATTCATCCTATATGCAAAGAACTCATCAAGACGCGTCATTAGAGCCTAAACACGATGAGGTTATCTTGCTTAATGACGGAGTTCCCATAGCCACCTTCCAGCTCCATCATCAGACCTTGACATTCATCCTCTACACAGAGATCTCATCAGGACGCTTCATTAGAGCCTAAACACGATGAGATTATCTTGCTTATTGACGGAGTTCCCATTGCCACCTTCCAGCTCCATCATCAGACCTTGACCAACTGTAAATCTAAACCATTCTCGAATCTCCACGAACACACACAAAAAAATTCATCATAATCGATCCAGTCGTTTAGGAGGAGTTCAGCCACATACAGACGAACACAAGAAATATATATATTAAGAAGATGTTAAACAATTTTTTTTCATCTGAGAAATTAAATGATTTTTCGATTAATGTAACGTTAATGTGTGTAGAAAAAGACACTTTCTCACTTTGGCAATGTTCATTCAATTATCACGACCGAATAGTAATATTTTTTTTAAATGATTAAAAATAAATACCTACATAAGTAAACTATACGGCTCTTATAGACGATGACACCAAGATCTTGAAAATCGCTTTATTATCTACTAGCTGACCCGTGCAACTTCGTCTGTGTTACAAAAGGGTTCAAACAGTACTCGCAATGCCGTCGCGTTATTATTTGCGCGGCCCGAAGTGCATCCACATTTTGCGTTTTATACTCGTGATAACTTCTAAACGAAAAGTCCGATTGGAATTTAATAAATAAAACAAACGGGGTGAGCTAAATAAAACCGTTTAAAAACAAAAAGTAATTTACTTCTAAATTAATACTCTTGATAACATATGTACTTAATTTGGATAAGGGTTAATATAACGATACTCATGTAACGTTAAATTCAATCTCGGGACGAAATTTTATTTTTATAAACATAAAAGCGGCTATTGTGACTAAACTATGATAGTTAGATATATGCTGTCGTGAACTTTTTTGTTTGTCTTACTAAGACCTAAAAACTCGTAGTACATCATTTTGTTCTATCATCAATAGTTTTCGCAGCGCACGCGACGTAAGGAATTTTTCAGGTCATTTTTACACCTTATGTTACATTATTGGAGTTTTAGTAAGGATCACTAATTTTTTGTTGAATATAATATAGCCTATGTTACTCGGGGATAATATAGCTTTCCAAAGGTGAAAGAATTTTTGAAATCGGTTCTGTAGTTTCGGAGCCTATTCATTACAAACAAACAAACAAGCAAATCTTTCCTCTTTATAATATTAGTATAGATGTCTAAGATATTTACTCCAACCGGGAATTGAAGGTTAAGCTCTTACCACTGCACGTTGCACATATGAGTACAATGATTAACATACTTTAATAGATCAAATTCGAAACTTCCAAATAATTAACGTTATTAATGTTGTTATCACCAATCCGCTTGATGATTGAACGAAAACATTCACGTAAGTTGACGAGCTTTGTTCACTAACTGTATATTTAATAGCAATATTAATACGCTACACAATTTACTAATGTAATCTATAAAAATTCCATGTCTCAACGTTAGTCACCGTACTCTTCCGAAACGGCTTTACCGATTGTTACCAAATTTTATATGCATATTCAGTAGGTCTGAGAATCGGCTACTATCTATTTTCCATACCCCTAAGTGAAAAGGGTTGATCACCCATTTTTTTAGTTTTTGGGCGAATTTTTTTTCATGTTACATTAAAATAAATACTACCCTAAATTTATACTTTTTTATCACCAACCCCTATTTTTTATAGTCATTTGTAGTGTTCACGCAGACAACGTTGCGGGCAGCAGTTAGTATTAGATAATATTCTCTATCTACTATGACATCTGTTTCCGCCCCCACTTAGCACTAATCGTTAGCTACTTTATTTTTAAGCTCGACGAGCTTTGACAATTTATATATATTAAAAAGTTTTTTTTTTTAATTATGAAATAGTACAAGTATTCATTACATTCATGCATTTTTTGTAGTAGGTAATGATCGTTTGTATTGTATGTATATCCATTATGCCATTCGATTAAAAACTGGATAATCCTCTGGTGGCATTGACGGAAGGTTGTGTATTGAAATTTTAGATTTATATATTTTATATTACGATGAATGTTGCAACGTCTGCATTATTTGAATGTAATGTATACCTATAAGTTTTCTTGCAAGTGAGAAATTCCTATGTACATACCTACGCCAACTTAAGCAATAAGAATTGGCAATGTTCCGAGACGAGCCTAGTGTGCACCGTTGAGGTTGTAAAAGCACCGTTATACTTATTTACCGTGCACATCTCTCTTTAGGAAAGGCCCTGCTTCTTATACGTACTATTATTTAATTTTATTTAGGACGAATTGCTACAATTTTTGTAATGAATGATTTCATTTTTAAAACTTATGATACTTAGGTACCGCTTACGTTGTTTTGACGACGACTGACGACGTCTTAGCTCTTCAGGTCGATAGCAAGGTCGTATTTAACCTTTAATGTAATTTAGATACTTAAGTGTGTTAGTTAATTAACTAAATTTTAGAGTGTCGAGGACTAGTCTGAGGTCTTTAAATATTGACAAACCACAAAAAGTAATATGAATTGCTAAAGCATTTTTAAATAGCAATATTTAGTATCACAATAATATTGATTGATTTTCATTTTGTCATCAACCCATATAATATCTACCTATCTTAGTGATCCGGATTCTAGATAATCGTGTGTGTCTTATTCCTTTTATTAAAAAAACCGTTTTTATGGCTAACATAACATGGTATAAACTCTATAAACAATTGCATAACTGTTATTGATGAGGAATGTAGGTAATTACAGTGAACTCAAATGTATAAAATGATTAATTTTATAACTAAATGTTTTACTGTTAAGCTATAATTGCACGTTTTCTCGTGTTTATTAAACTTATAATATTTATGACTGACATTATGTAAGAACCAAAATAACGAAAAAGAGATAGGTACAATAAACACATCCCGTGCATGTGAAATTTGGATGGAAATATTTCTATTTCTTAACTCATCGAATATCTATTTGTTCTTTAGAAATGGTTGTTTGTAAGAGTTATAGTCAAAGATCCCCAGAAGTTTGTCAAATTGGATTTGCAAGAAGGTAGGAACCCAGCGCAAGTTAAATAAAAGCTTATATCTAATAATAAAAAATGTGAACCATTGGGTAACTACGATTCTTCAAGTTACGAGTTCCCTGACATGCACGACCTTAAATATTCTTTTCTTAAACTTTTCAAAAAACGTTTATATCATTAATTTAAAATAGACAAATGCCTGACTAATTGGTATTCACTTTTAGGCATTTTGCACAATATCTAACGATGCTATTTATGTTTTAATTATAAAAAAATCAATCAATTTACATTTTTATATGCTTTAAATACGGAAGTGAGTTCGTTTATTATGGTTGTAATATTAGATAGATATATTTATATTACCTGTCACTGAATTTACTGGATTAGCCTTCATTAAAATTTACCGTTAAGCTATTAATTATATGATTTAATTATCCTATTCACCTCTCTGAGGGACACTGCATAGTGAACTTATTAGGTATATTGCTAATGTCAATTAGGTATTCGACCAATGAAAGTAAATATTCATTTTTCGACTCACAAATTACAATGTTGTTTTTTCGAAAGCTACAAAGGAAGCGGGTACTTGTATCCCTCTTACTAAAGGATTAAAATCCCCCTGCAAATTATCTTAAGGACGGAAGGACGTAGACCCATAATGTATGGTATTAGGTACTAATTATGAAAATAGTTTATGGTGTTTATTTTATTTAAAATAGTTTATTTATTTTAATAGTTAATGCTTTAGATATCAACTTTTAATTTATTAACTATTAATTTAAAAACATTTTGTAGCGCTTTACGGCAATTTAAACCTACTCTTTTCATTAAAGTTTAGAGTTTAACGTTTGACTTAGACACCAAAGAGGCATACCAACGATTTTCAAACTTTTTGCTGGAGAACCCTTTTGGAAAGGTAAACAGCAATTTTATTTTATAAATGTGTTACATAATGATTTATAATGATAAATATGTACGTTTGAACGAACATGTAGGTATAGTATCGTTAAAAATCATAAAGAAGTATAAATGATTTGATTTCGTTGTGACTGGGAACGAAAAATCGATTGCTGATTAGTTTTGACAGTCAGACATTTTTCTGAATTCTTGATATGCTCCGCGGAGCCCTAGAGGATATTTTGACTGCGCTATACTTTGGCTGCAGCACACGTAATCTCAAAACTCCGTTCAGTCGTTCTGGTGTCATTCACAGTACTCTGACTGCTTAGACTCAGTGGTCGCAGTTGTGAAGTTGTGCATCCTGGCTACACAAGAGTTACAGCGGTGTGAGTCAAAGGTGTGCAAAGAATAGTCTAGAAAAGGGAATGAAACTACTCATAAAAAAGGTAGTAGAAAAAATGTTTCATCCTTAGAACATACCTTAGTAATTATCACTAGCCCTAAGGCTTCAAAGCTTGGAGGTCATTGGTCTATTTATATAGGGCTAATACCGACCTTTATGATCCATCTTTTATAACACCGCATAATAATAAGTATGTAATGAATACACAATGTTTTTTCCTTCATTTGCTAGATATGTTATCATCGCATTAGTTATCAAGTTTTTATACGAGATTATCTTCTCGCGTAAGTCATGATGTTGACATCAGCTAAGGCTTATTATTTGAATAGTATCCGGTTTTATGTCTGCCTCGTAATGATCCAGCAATAGTATTGTGAATCATCTTTTCGTTCAACTTTGGGGATCAGTCCGTAAAAATATAAATTTTAAACCTTATTTACTTACTTAACAACATAACACCAACTACCATTACATGGTATATAGTTTTATAGATAATAAGTGCTTACACAATATACCTACCTAATTTTTAAATTATGTTTTAAATTGGGGTTGCTAATTTGTCTAGATGTTATACCTTTAGTGTCCTATCATGATTTGTTGTTTAGAATTTGTATATCAAAATTAAGTAAACTATCTTTACAGACGAATACTTTAAGATACAGTTCCGATAAGTTGATAATATGTAAACCTACCTAGTATTTATTTCTGTAGGTTTGTATTTATAGTATACTGAAGCAGTTCTCTGATAGCCAATTAGCCAATCCTTGCAGTAGAAGTTGTACTTCTAGACATTAAGTAAAACAGGCAATTAAATAAATTATTTACCTTGTAAATTATGGAGTAATCTGAATACATTTTAAAGTAATATTATAAAAGTTAAATGCACACTAGCGTGCTGAATCATTTGAGATCATCGTAAATAATCGTTCACGATTACGTATTTTATAATAAGTAAAATATAATGAATCGGAATGTTTGGATTCCATTGGAAATTAATAATTTTGGAAGATGATTGAATTTTTTACAAGGTAATCAATGAGTCGTGAGCTAGGACGGGGCGGGTTAGCTCATCCGGCAAACATTTTGGTGGTTTTTGTGATCGAAGGCTCGTAAGGAAGGCCTCGGTGAACACGACTTCTCAAAACAAATGACGCCATGACTACAACTCATTTACACTTTTCCCCTGTTAACTCGTTGCATTATCATTGTTGAATTTATTTTATTTGTATAGAGCGGTTTTAAAATAAGTAGGTTTGTTTGTTTAAAATTGTTTCGAGGTTTTGCCCACACTTAGGTACGTTATGAGTAGATTGCGAAAGCGAAGTTTGTCCTCATGGTACCTAATAGTCCTATTCTAAAATTTTTAAACTACTAAACGGATATTAATGTGTTTTTTTTTATTTATAGGGTAATTCAATAGGGGAGAAACACTTGTAATTTTTGATGGAGATAAACCCCATAGTGATTGCAATTAATAATATCGCGACAGCATCTCAAATAAGTCCTGTATGAACCCCGTTGTAATGCAGAGAAACTTGCGCAGATTACCTACAATTTTTAACTGAAATGTACTTTACAGTGGTTAACCTGTGTTCATAAAAATATGTACGTCATTCTACGTATTTATGGTCTGTGTTCTGTTCCTTTTTCGCCAATTCTTAAAAAGTTGTGGGCAATCACTATCGCGATAGTGGACATCCCTGTCCCTAAATTTATATTACGAAAAACATATTTTTTTCTTACAGTTATCTGAGACGATATTTGGACATTTCTTCTATTGCCCTATATATCAGTCATAAAATATATTTCACTGAAAAAGTAGTAAATAATTTATTTAATTACTATTTTGTGAATAATGGAGATTTGCAAACTATTTTATAATAAATTCTTCTATATTATGTATTGTACCAATAAGAGAAATTAATCTGATTGGATTTCATTTCAAAAGCGTAAAAAAAATTCTTATATTGGTTAATTACTCTATTATAAATTATATTTATTAGATAGAGTATTTGAAAAGTATTAGTATTTGAGAAAAAAATATTTTCGTAATTAGTATAATTACGAAAACCATTTTTTCGCGAATCGCAAATGCTCTCTGACCTCTTTGTTTGACGCAGACGTAGTACGCGGATCAACTAGTAGGCAGTAGCAGTAGTATGTCACTATACCTACATCCATGCACTCGATATATTGACAATCTACATACAGTTGTAAATTAAATTATTTAAATTTACAGTGGCGTAGCACGCTATTCTACAAGCCCAAGTTAATTATAAATGTGAATAAATTATAAAAAATACACGTGTTTGCACAAGTAGGTAATAAGAAATAAAGAGAGGCTAAATATTATGTGTAAAAATTCATCCAGAATGATTAATGGGTTTCTTAGACTAGTAGTATTTTTTTTTCTCTATTTGCAAGAAATCTTTCTTTTTGGATTCGTTTAATAAAAATATAAAATAGAAAGTTTTTTAAAATGTTATATTGCATAAGTTTAATAATTTAATATACTCGTACATACAATGTAAACAAAAGCTCTACTTTTATGTTTGAGAATCAGCTCTATTACTTTTGTATTTGGTCTTATTCTCCTTGAGCAGATCGTTTATTGTTAATGAGATTAGTTATAAAACAACTTGAGGGCCCTTAACAACGACGAGATTGCTTTTCGTAGTCGGCATCAATTAAAAGTTTAGTGCTAGTAAAAACATAGTAGTAGTCAAGCTGGGTTGATTTCATAGCAAAGTGTATAAGGAAGTACATATTTTCAGAATTGCAGAGCAAGGAAATCCAATCCGGGTCACATAGTGTTTGGTAAAATTTTGACAAACACATAAAATTCACGTTATTATTAGTACGTAACGCATCTTTGAACGACACCATGTACCAATTGAACAGTTGACTTTTTTACCATTTCAATATTATTTATTTTACAACAAATCATAGTCTCTTCCCAATCCAATCATAAAACTAACGGGCGTCCGCTAGACACACAGCGTGATTGCACCATTATTTATCTTGTGGGTTTTTTTCATTATCTTAATCAACCTACGAAGAATTATGCACATGTGAATGGATTTAAGGAAATTGTTCCAATTTGCATAATGTTACCATTTTAAAATTTTATGGCCAATCAAAGAATCACTTCGATCATTGTTTGAAAATAAATTAAATAATTGTGTGTCGAAAATGTGGCTGATAGATTGATATCTATCGTTAATCGTTAGTTTTTTGTGTTAACCTCAAAGTTAAGTGTAGTTTTTGTTCTAAAATGTATCTTTTACCGAATAATGACGTAACCTATCGATGTTGTGCGCAGTTTAAACATCGTTATTCAAAGAATGATATTAATGGGTATTTGATCAGGATTTTGTAAAACATACGATTTTATTATTAATCATACGCATATTTACAATTAATAATCAATTTGCCAGAACATTGTTATATTAATCTTACGAGTTAAACAATTTGTATTAAATAAAAAAAATATTGACCATATTATAGCAACGAGTATGTTTTTTATTTCGTGAGAATGAAAAATTTTGATAATAACTTTGCTTTCTTATAAATGTGTTGCTCCTAGATTTAGTTCCTGATGCCTTGTGAGGAAACTGGGCTAGGCTAGGTACCTACCTAGGCTAATCAACTTCTGACTGGGTTGGATGTTGATGTAAAGTCGATGATTGTCGAAGCACTGGTAGGTCAAAACGTTAAGTGTTACATAGATTGGAATTTTTAGCCATAAACAAATCAAACCAAGAAGTACCAGTTGTCCTAAGCACAAAATGTGTAGCAATATTGATTCGAGTTGAGAGTTTTGTATTTTATAAAATAGGGTTGAACTCAGACTTCAGGGGAGACTACAATGCACTAGCTATAAGGACTTCTTAATGACTATCTACAAGTCTCATTAAATACAAGTCCCACTCGTTTTGGTGGTGTTTATTAATTACAATATTTAACAGTCTACAAGAAGATATGAGTGTAATGATCTAATAATCTTAATCTTTCTTAATAATTATCTAATTAACTTCTAAATATAAAGTCAGGCTTGCTAAAAACAATTCCAATTTTTTATGGAACTAGGTGTGACTGATTTTACTGTTTTGATGTGGAAGTCGGTTTGTTTTTTGTGAAACTGATGAATGGAACGAAGAGGCCCAATAATAGCCGACAAACGAATCACGCACCGAAGATTTGCATTATGTAGTGCTTTATATCAAGTTGGTTTCGTAGAATCAAAGATATTGTTAACGCGTCAAAGTAGGAAGAAAATATTTCTCTGGGTATCTGGTTAGATGATCATTTTACTGTTGAGGATATTAGGAAGTTTAGGAAAAGCAATTCAAAATTTTATATTAAATTCTTTTAAACATTTTAATAATTTATAAAGTATTTTCATCAGAGTTCCTTTGTAAGGAATTAAAAAGGCATTGAAAAAATTCCAAACCGATTAGCATAGACTCGAAGACGAAAATTCAGATTCATATTATGCCGTGGTATATACTTTTATGTTATAATTACTTCTCTTATATCAGTTTTTAGGTAATTGTATAATAATAATTATGATACCAACGTACATACATACTAATACATATTGAAAGGTAATGTTGCGATTTATAAAACTGTAATAAGGCTATAAGGGTTATAAGAGGTCGTAAATGAGATTGAAAGGTGTTCAAGATTTTTAATTCGGTTTGTTATTTTCATGCGGCTGTTTAAGGACTCGAAACCTCGTATCTGTTACTTAACGTCTTGTAGCAAGCTTGTATATGTATATATCCCGTACCAACCCATTACTGCCCACCGTTGGGCTCAGGTCTCCTCAGAAGAGGGATTAGGCATAGTCCACCACGCTTGCCCAGTGCGGATTGGGGACTTCACATATCTTCAAAGGATTTTTAGAACCCTTTTCCGACATGCAGGTTTCCTCACGATGTTTTCCTTCACCGTTTTTAGCCAGTGGTGTTGTGAAAAATTGCACATAAATCTTTTTCACATGTATATATCATTTCTTATTTATTCAGTATACATAATACAGCATGTTTTATTAAATTAATAAATTGTTTGAAACGTTTCACAATATCAGTTACGTATGTTTGTAGATATATATTCTCATTTAAATGACTTTTTCCACTATTATAAGGATGTTATATAAGGTGAAAATAATCCTTATTAGTTGTATAATTGTTTGACAAAAACACGCTTTGTATTTGATGTAATTTAGCTAATTATCCTATTATTACTCTTATAATAATCAATACATCTGTCTGTCAATAACACATTCATTAAGTACCTGTCTACAGTTCTACACTAACATTATATATTATTATTATCATCATCAGTTATTTACAGATCGTTGTATTTTATGTCTTCATTTCAGCGGCTACGAGCATCGAGTAGTGGACACAACAAGAAAAGTACAGTTGCGTGACTATTGAAACAACTTTCCAGTAGAAATAAACAGGTTTTTTTGTGAAGACAAAACCGTAATAATATTTTTGGAAAAATACAGTATTGTACTGTCACTTAGATATTTCAAGTTTATTACTACTGTACGTTAAATAAATATTCATTCATATAAGATTAATTGAAATATTTGAAAATAAGCACACTTGGAAAATTTTATGTTTGAGGAATTGTGATTAGTGTCCAAGTGGATCATTTGTAGAAATTTCCTAGATACCCTTGAACTTAAAGTGGCAGTTCTCGGCCGCGTTGCCAATGACCCCGCTGTACAGGCGCCCGAGCGCGTCTCGCACCAGCTCAGTCGCTAATTGTTATGTAACAGAGAAAAGTTACGTGCATCGCAAATGACGCACTTTAATATTCATTACATGCTAATATTACGTAGTCGTGGAAACGAATATATTTATCTAGGACTACGAAATCGCGAGTTACGTGTCACAGGGATATACAAACTGGTTCGAAGAACACGAATGCAACTTCTTGGCGATCCCGAAGGAAAGGTGAAGTCACTGAACTTGTGAGTCGTTTGCTATAATATCTCGTTACTACGTTCGTGGTTCCAGCGATTATTAAAATTAAAAATAATTGGAGTCTTGTTTTTATTTTCATGATTTATTTACGTTGATCGTCGTTTTTAAAACTGTTTCCTAAATTCCAGGTATTTGTCTATATTTTACTAGAAGTAATAAATTCCTAAAGTAATAAATCCTGTAAATAAATATTGAATCTTGCATGGATTCTGATCTCGAATGTAATCGATTAGCAATGAAGTTTGACGTTACGGGCTATATCTACTTGACGACAACGGGATCGACTGTTTACATTTTTTTACTATTGCGACGATATCTTGTCCATTTTGAACTTTCTTAATTTTTTTTCATTTGTCTCAGTTATTTTGTATACTGAAGCAATGGGCACATTGTGCTGGTCATGACCAGCTAATGATCGCTGGGAATTATAGCTCAGGAGCTAGCATTAGATGATTAGTGAGCTACTAATCCTATGTATGACGTCAGTTGGTTTGCCGTTCAATAAATATAAAATATATGAAATCTTAAAAATAAGGATGTTGGTTTTATATTTATGTGCTATGTTTTTGACACAATACGTTTATGTTCAGTCTACTTATCTCTCAACTGCATACAAATTTCCTTAGGTTTTACAATTTACCTACCACCAGAACACGTGTGTCAATCGAAATTGGACCACAGCGGTTAATTTGTCTCGTGGTATCGTTCGTAGGCGCATTAGTAACGTTTTAATAGTTTCATTTGATTATCTTTTAGGCAAGAGACAGAACAAGCGCCTGAGGCTTTTGTGCTAGAATTTTGATTGATATTTTTTGTCAGTTAATTCGGCCACAATAAGATGACAGCGGTAACAAGAGGAGTGCGAAATGGACTCAGTCGTCGTAACAGAAAGTATCAAGGTTAGGAAGTGGCGGGGCGGCCGAAACTCGGCTAGCAGTAACAGTACACTCACGATGAACGAAAAAATTGAGCACCCACTGCGACTTCTTCGATGTTAGCTTTGTACTCCATGATCAGGTTAATGACAACATGCAACTGAATGGACGGACATACGCTATCTGAGATTCCAGTACAACGTGATGATACACCTCGATTTTTGCGATAAGGATTTAATTAGTTAACACATTCGCTTATTGTGCGACGGAAATTACTTGTTACAGTATTTAATTTGTTGTATTTTTTTGTACAGTCACTTCAGAGACGAGAGAGAGTCTATCGAAATTGAAATTGGTCCGATGTCTGTACGTTTCCATTCAGTAATGAAAAACTGTGAACATAGCTAATTAGGTTGTGCTGTCATCAATTTGCCAAAACGATTAGTAATACTTTCATTGGACGGACGAGCACAGCGGGCGCACTAGGATTCTTGGCTTTAGCTTCGAGTGTTCGTGTTGTGACCGCTTTCTCGACCTCATTCTTGACCGTAAGTCGGAAAGCGCCTTGTTCTCATAGTCGACAAACCGATGTATCTATGTCGATTACTTGTAGGCGGCCTTGAGCGGTAACCATTAATTTGTGTGCAAAGCCGCCAGCGGTTTACCGTTATGGCGGGCGCCTAAATCTTATTCTGGCTGATTTCCGAGATAGTCATGCGAGCGACATATAGTCGTAATATTAACTTACATGGTATTGTTACGATGACTGTAGAATATAATGATCACAGTTGTCACTAACTCTTGCTTATCTGTGTAATATTTAAATTATTCTGAGATCCACCCTTCAATGGTTGAAGAGAATCCTTAAGACTTAGGTCTAAAGGATTTTTAAGGGCCAAGTAGTGACCATGCAGTGTCCTCCAACGTAGCAAATGTTTGCCATTACTACGATTATCATACTTACACACATGCAAGAATGAGTCTAAAGAAAACAGACAACAAATTTTGTTTTGTTGTAATTTTAGGTTTATACAGAAACATATTCATATTTAACCTATTCGAACGTCTTATCCAGGTAGATGTTACGATTAATTATTATTTATTACAGTAGGCAGTGACAATGTACATATGATGCAAGTGTAAGTAGTTTCTTTGTTTGGTCGCGTGTATCGGATAAAGGCAAGAAGAGCGTGCGCTCCAAAGTGGGCAAGTGGCGAGGTAGTTAAGAGGCCGAGCCGCCGCCGCCGTCCGCGTTGGTGTGATCAGAATTTGTTTATGTAGCCTGGGAATAGTTCAGACAAGTACTGCTCTCATTTAGCGAGGGAAAATCCTTAGCATTTTTGAGCGAAACGCTTTGCAACTACGAATGAATTCGTGTATTTTTACTTGACACAAAATTTTAAGTAAGTGAAGAATTACCTTTTGTGTGGAAAGAGCTCTGCTGTTTAATTTTAAAGTGGAGAAATCTCTTTCAAACCAATGATTCAGGGAGGCAAATCAAGCTCTTTTTATGTAGGTAACCATAACTATGATATAAAATTACGTTCTCCGAAACTCTACTACAGGCATACAGTTATAACGATATTATTTGGGTTAGGTACAAGAAAAGGTTGCGATACTAACTAACAAATTAATTTTTCGTAAAAAACATTAAACTTAAAAATTTACTCAGTTTTGATAAGAATAATTAATTAATTTCCACTAAGACTTACTTGGTTAACGTAAACAAAAGCCAGTAAAATAAATGAAAACATATTCTGTGAAAAAGCTTTGTTCTAATAAATAGGACAGATTCAGGTCAAAATATCTAACTTAAATATCTTATCCCGAGAGGATGTACATATTTAGCTAAGAGAGATGAATCGATTTTATAACCGAATTTAAACGACCTACTTTCAGTTTTCAGGTGAAGTTGAAATGTTGCTAACATTTTAAAGAAAAGACGTAAAAGCTCCAACGTGAGAGCCATTATGAGACAAAGTTGACGAACTGTAGACACAAACTGAAACATTTTGACTATAAGGAGTTTTATATTGTGCATGGAGTATGATGAAGATGGAGTACCTTATGAAGATATTACGAGATAAATGTAATTATTATGGTTTCGTATCCAAATGGGTAAAACGGGACCCTAACAAGGAAGATTCTGTTGTCTGACTATTTGATCGTCTGCCTGACAAAACACTGTATGTAATAAAAATAATAGTAAACATAATTTATCTTAATATAATAATTGTCGCTTTTTTTTCATAACCAATAAAATATAATATTGTGACAACATTAGGATATCATTACACGTCGTTTGTGTCGTAGTATAGTAAAAGTATGTGCGTGCGACACGACGTGGTCGCGCGCCTTCGCTCGCAGACGTGAGACCATTGTTGCCTTAATAGATAATTAGTAATGTGCCGTTACTTAACACGATCGATAACCAATACGACTGATAACCACTTACTGCACTACTCTTCTAGGGATTGAACATTTCACAGTTAGCAAGTGAAAAATCGCATCGAAGATTATTTCATTCATAATACTGGCGTTTACTTTTATGTTCTGATTATGATAATCTGTTATGTTGTTAGACTTCTACAGTTAAAGATAAGTTACTAACACAATTCAGACTATTTAGAACCAGAAATAAAGTACATACTAATAGTCCCCAATAACAAATCGGGAATTATTAGTTCCTATGAAATATCAAATATGACTATTAGCGCATAGTTTGTGAAATTTCATGTGATATTTGTCTCACAAAAATAGCATTTATTTCACTAAATAGAAGTTGATTAAAAGTAGCACTTATTACGATGCGTATGTGTACCTCGGCTCGGTCAATTTGTAACGCAACTCGCCAAAACTAGAACACATCGCTTTATTAGGTCTACTTTTTGAGTGTTACCGGATGCATTATTTTACAGAATTTATTTATCTGGTTCACTGTATTTTTAAGGTCAAAATCTCACTCCATGAATATTCGTTTCTTAAGTTTTCAGGGGGAGGTCTGAATTATTATTGCAATATGATGTGCTGTTAATGTTTATGAAAAAAATATAACTTCTGTTTTTCTTATACCCCACTCAAAGGGGCTAAACATACATATACAGAATGTTAGAATATTTTCAATGTACTTATATTTAACGTTTCTAATGAGTCCAAAGACGACGACCTATACCCCACTCAAAGGGGCTAAACATACATATACAGAATGTTAGAATATTTTCAATGTACTTATATTTAACGTTTCTAATGAGTCCAAAGACGACGACCTATCCGTACCTACGTATGTTTGAAGTAGGTAAATTGAAAAAGGCTTTTACTTCAGCGTTTTGTGTTATATTAACTGGTTTAATTCGTTGTTGGTTCACATTCAATTTAAATTTATGTGACAAAAAAACATAATGATATGTTTATAATTATTTTTCATAAGAAAATATGACTGTGTCAACGCCTACGTTTTAATGGATTCGGTTTTTATACAACATTTTCCTTTCATCTTGGAATTAGTGGAATCATAATTAGCTTAAGTACTTCTTAGAATATGCTTCAATGTTAACTTTTTTCTGTGAGGTAGGTATGTTTTTAAAGATCACAATTGATGATAATTGATCGTAGAGTAAAGGTACAACGGCAGTGTTCTCCGACGTATAATTTCGCAAACATGTTTACAAAGTGGGAAATATTTTAATTAACCTAAAATCATTTCAAAATCTAACCAACGATACCCCAATTAACGGGTTCGATTACATGACTAATAGAATTGATCTCAACTTTACTTAGGTAAGACAAAAAAATAATTAATTGTTTTCAAAAAACAGTTTTGATCCCACGGATCGATCCGAACGTGTAAATGGGCCATTTAGATAACATTCTCGGAGCAAAAATTAAGGGTTAGATTTAAAACAAACATGATCGAAATACAAGGCTTCTTTTTTTGACTAAAAACAGTTCAAAATGCCGATATACCTAATACATGTGACAATATGATATTTGTTAAACTTCTATTTAATGTAAATATAGAGTATGAATACCACCTTTGCTGCGAATCGTCGAGCCAAGGTGGGGCTAAATCTATCTGACTTATGTAAATTCAAAGCTAAAATGACGATTCAAATTCAGTCAGAATTTACTGAGATTCAGAGATATCATACATTTGAATAGTAAACCAGAGTTACGGGCGATCTCCTGGTTATCGTTTCCATTATCATTATCAATCATTCTAATATTATTATTACCAGCGATGAACAGTGTATATATTCATGAGCTTTAAAAGGGATTCAATATTTTCTACAATGCATGTTTCTTAGTATATGGCAAAATAATCCCGCTAAAAGTTTAGTTTGTTGTGAAAATTTTGAAGTTTTATCACATTTTATGTGAAATATTTATTATGAAGTTTTCTTTGTCGCGTAAAAAAATTTACTCTTAGAGGCTACTATTCGATTAATTTTAATAGGTCACAAGAGTTTACTTTTGGAGTTTTTATGTTTATTCGTACTACAAGTCGCAAGAATTTAATAAAATAGAGAAATAATTTGAAATACGTTAATCGACAAAATATATGCAAGAGTATTCTAGCTCTACATTATAAAGCTTCAAGAGCTTCATCGTATAGTTTATAAACCTGTTCTTCACTGTAAGTGCAGATTAAATAATACATCTTAACCGGATGTGGCGACTCTGCGCTTTATAACAAGATATCATTTTGCGATTACAGCACTAGCCTTAGCCCTTTGAGTCATATAAATGCTGATACCACGTTATGGTATAAAACATACAGGTTCAATTTATGATACGCGTACTTACTTGTGTAATTATAAAAATATTTTACTATTTTTTATTGGAATCATTATCGTTAAATAGCAGTTAATCTGTGAAGCGTGTTTTATGAATCCTGTTAATTTTGCTAAACTTTAAATAGTTTGATCATCTTAAATTTATGTCGGTGAAGTCAGTAACTAAATTATATGAATAAAATAATATGTTGGGTCATGACCATCGTGAGTCATTTTACGAGGAAGATCTGGAAGCAATGTCGTCATCCGCTTAGAGCGAGAAGCCGGTGCCGATGCCGCCATCGTACATGCTCACGATTCGCCGTTTATCAGAATAAAACACAGGTTAATTAATGATCGCTTTTTACTAAGGTTATTTTTAATATCTGACGAATCTTTAGATGTTACTGAAGATTTCAAGTTCCTTAATCAGACAGGTCTGATTGATTTATTTCCCCTTCGAATAAACGGCAAACTGCGTCGTTTACTATCGCATGCTTGGGAATTTACATCTCTATATTATAGAAGCTATCTTCGCTACTTTTACAACGAGAACTTAATTTTCTTGAACTTGGTACTTTGCTTTTTCCAATTTAAATTGGTATCATAAAGTATATTTATCCTGAAGCCATAAAATTTTATTCTCCATCTTTTTAAAAAACAACTTCAAAAGAAGGAGAATATTGAAATGTGATACTTATTTAATTTATATTAAATTCATGTTTAAAAATATGTTTTTAGCATGAACAATGGAAGCGCGGAGCGCCTAAAATAGTTACTCCTTAAAGGTTAAAGCTCCTTATGTATTAATTAAAATTATACTATAAGAGACTACAGTAACATCGAATTGTTTCAAAGTTGACTCAGATTTATCTTTAAAGACTTTATTACTTGAATATACCTACCATTGTTAATTCAAGCCTATGAATATGAGTCAGTACTTAAGAGATAAAAAAGTTATCATCATAAGAAGTTGGGAAGATAGAACAGTTCAACGGTTGTTAACAATGAACAGGATGCAATGAACATTTCAATCTTTCGATGACGTAGCTATGTTCATAGAATACAACCAAGATGGTTCACAATTACGAGTAAGTAGTGAATATATTATTTCGTAATAATGTTTTAGTTGCAAATTATTTAATAAAATATTTCATGCAATTGTTATAATTAATTATGTTCAGGATTTTAAGCGAATTTTCTTCTTTCTTGCTTAAAATTTATTAGGTATTGTAGTACCTATTTCACTGAAAAAATATTTCGCTGGGTGTTGTTGAAACGGGTGATATGTGTAAAATATGTGTGGGTTGTAAAATAATTTTTTGTTACAATTTTTCAATATTTTTTTTTCATAAAATATGCTGATTTGCATTCACGTTTAATTTTGATTTCTTTGTTGTTTCTTTAATTTAATCTTGGAGACCACGTGGATTTGAGGTTCCATTGATTATACAACTGATAAATAATAACCAATACATATGATGAGTTCTATAAGAGAACTTAATAATAACATCGGAAGTATATTAGTGCATAATTAAACAAACATTGTAATAGAATTGGTCTACAGAATAGAAAAGCTTCAACAATCATCCTTAACAGTTTAACTACCAAACATTGAGTTTGATATTGGGACGCATTTATACATAGTGTTTTGTTGTATACAGATGGTACAAATTGAAGAAGGGTAATCTTCTCTCGATCTCTGTTGCAGTACAGAATATTTAAAAAAAATATTAGGTAAAAAAATTAAATTTGACAAAAAAAACAAAAAAATAATTTCGAACAACAATGTTGATTGTTGAAAAGATCTCGTGAACCCCATACCTCTGCGACGCCCATCAGCTGTCGAGCGACAATCTTTAATTTAATTCTTTCTTTTAATAAGTTTATTAAGGTAGAATAATATGTGCATTAAAATCAGGCTATTTTTAATTTCTTGTCATTATTTCATAGAAATGGTATGGATGATCACACTAATGTAAACGTAAATTTAGAAATGGGTATGAATGTGGTCATGTTTGCGGTTTTCTTGAACTCGTGAATCATTTTATTATGGTTCTTATGTTAAATTACATCAAAGGCAATTGAATTAAATATTCCATTCAAACTATGTATATTAATAAAGTAAAAATATTAATATCGGAATATTTTTTGGTTATATTCGGACGAACTTTGGATGGACCAATTAGGATAATTCTTTCGTCTATATAAAAGGTAGGTACTCAAAGGCACAATTATTTGTCGCATCAAATTAATCATTTTATCAAGATCTAACAAGCACCTTTTGAATCATGCAAAAATGTCGACAAAGTGTGGTTACTAGTACGTTCATTTTATACTATTTACTTAATGTGAAAATTAAAGGTAATTTCAATATTGGAAACATGTTGGCATGTGATCTCATGTGATGTTCAATTTATTTTTAGGTCACGTACGAATCCTTGATTGTTATTTCTTGCTAAACATCATCGCGTGACATAAATCCTTGCGTCTCCAAGAAGCGGTCTAATATACATTTAATAATAACTGGGAATATGTTTTTATTCTTCACCATGCATGTAATTTTAGTTTATACAAAACATTTCCTGTAGTAAAGTGCGCAATTAGAAGTTTTTGTTACTTAGATCAAGTTTTCTCGCTAGCGCCTCACGCATAGGTTGAACGTGATAATTTAAGAAATAGGTGGTATAATACTGGTTCTTTCAACAAGAATGGTATCAAACAGTAGTTCGACAGTGTTGTATTGCGGTATTGTGAGACTAATGATTAATCATATAGATTCATCATTGTCTTGGTTTTAATATTATCTCAATCATCGATCATCTCATTCTTAATCTATTTATTTGTTGTGTTTTTTTTATTATTCGGTGAATTTGATAAAAAAATAATATTAACAATTTTTGGAGTAAAATAAGATTATTAGATAGAACCTTAGATTAGGTACTAAATTGATTCTAATGCAATGGTATAATTATTTTTCATTTCTTTATTGGGGTTCAATATAGAAAGTCTTTCAATTTAATATTGCGACCTAGACATTGATTTTGAAAACATACTATCGTCCAGTAATATCATGTCCATTATAAACTCATTAGTGTAGCGGGCAACGGCACTCGAGCCGGGCGCCAAATTACCAACATTATCAATTTATACTCGCTCGTACACAAACAAAAAAGTCGAATGTAGATGACCGGTTCCCGTTAACAAATTCGTATTGTGCAATGTAAGAGAAAAATTGTAACGCGTGTTTTGGAATTTGGTTACACTTTTTGTGGTCGAGATTGATACCGCTACGGTGGTAGATGTATGTGAGCACTTTTTTAAATGCTTTCACTGAAGCGATTGAGCTCCACATCAATCATCTTGAGACGTATATCGGCGGGCATGCCATAGCGCAGTTACACTACCACCTATACTTGTTTATTAATGTGCAGAGGTGTTCGTCTTATTGAACACTAATTGCATATCATTTTAGGTATTTATATTAGTTTAGAAGTCTGGAAGTGCAATATTTTATCTCAATTAGTCTGTCATATTACTCATATACGTCTTGACGATGATGAGCTCCGTCAAAGCTGTAGTGGAGATGAATGATATCTTATACAATTTTATTTAATGTAGTACCTATAAAATAAAAATGTTTGTTATTTAAAACTATAAAAACATTGATTATCTGCTTAAAATCGTGCTTGCCTAATAGTTATGTACCTAATACTTAGGTACTTATGTTTATTTTGAACAGTTTCAGATGTTAAAGGTTATTTCCTTATTCTTCGTGGTTCAAGTGTGCGTAATGGAAAGACTCGTCACGTACTCGTACTTGTCTATCGATTAAAATATAAGTTTAAACATAGCTTGTGTGCAGCGAGCGGCCTTCGCAAGGACGTTGTAATAAAACGATAGCTTTAATTAATCGTGCAAACTAATGATGTTAATCCGAGATTATTATAATCGTTGAAAAATAATTTTATTATGCACTGTGCCAGAATATTGCTCATTATGTAAACAATGAAATAGAGTTTGAAATTGATGAAAATATAAGAAATGTAGGTAGAAAGAAATCAATAATTTTGGTCGAAAAGCCATTTTATAATAAAGCGTTTCATCTGTGGATTTCATTTCGTCCCCTAGTATTTGTGCCCCTTTGTGAATGGTTGCTCCCCAACTTTCACCTAAATTCCAATTTCCTCAAGTACCTGTCCAGTGCCAAGAAGATGTAAACTGACATTTAGACTGCACATCTTGTTAGTGTTTGTATTTTTCTACTTCATGTTCAGTAAAATTCAGTTTAGATAAATTTTTTAAAGCAACTGAGTATCAAAAATGTCCAACTAAAATGGGTCCTTAAAAATACGAACGAAACTAAGTAGGCTTGTTATTATGTTCGTGTTAATGGTATGTATAGGTAAGCTATGAGTAACTATCAACTCGAGGATTACCTACCATTTTGAATGGAGATCGAAAAAATACAATGGATGTTCTTGTTACACAGATTATTAATTTAGATTTGTTTTAATAGACAAAAAAATGTTAATACATATTTTTTTTATTATTGCTATGTTGATTATTTACAACTATCCATATACTTTTATGATTAAACTTATACGATACCCTAAACAGATAGCCAATATCACAAAGGCAAATAACAGCGAGGTTAAGCGTAGGTAGTTTTTTTTAGTAACATACATATTATTATAATATCACAACAGCAGACGTATTCATAATATATTCCAACACACACGCGTTTGAACAGTATCAGTCAATTTTACGGTCAATTTAATTTGTTACCTGAAATGCATTTCCTGTTAAGTTGAGCCAATTACATTTACTTATTGCAATATAAGCTTTATCACATGTAAATCTATTGTTTTATATTTTATATGAAATCGTTTGTGTATAAAACGTGGATGTATTTACATGATTAATAACCAATTGAAGAAGTCACGACATTGCTATGGCAGACGCCTGATACAAACTACTTCCTGTTCTGAGAAGTATTTGTACAGTAACTGCGTGACTTCTTCACACCATATTAAGTAGACTTTTATATATTTAACTATCACTTAAATTGGGATCTCTGTTTAAGTAATGGCTGCTAAAAATCGTCTGCTATTTTCATTGGTTTACATTTAAAGTAATCTTTCTGGCTTTGTTTTTTGAAATATCCAGATATTTTAGCAAAAAAAAAGAAATTTTATTTATATTAGTTTTCCTATTTTACTTCCTTTCTTGTTTCAAACAAATGTATGGAAAGTTTTGTTAAAATCGTAGTATTAAATTAGTTTTAGAATTGTTTTTAGTTTTTCAGTTGTTGATAATATTTGCCTACTTTGTAAAGTTCTTTCTTTTGACTACAATATTTTCTTATACAAATAATAACGACCAACTTCCATTCCAAAGCACATAATAAATTATAATAATTCATAACAAAATCATAGAACATTGCCAACTTTTTTGCTGACATCACATACAGATTGATGTATTTACCTATAGTCAGACTATGTTATGCGTAACATAACGTAACACCAATCTATACAATTTTGTGGTTTTATTAAGTGGGCACTTTGATAGTTATACATTTTAGTGTTAGGTGTCAAGCCAAATAAATTAGTAAACAGTTCGGAAATACCCTAATTAGTGTTGTAGTCTTTTTATAATGACTTAAAGGTAAAATTAAGTAAAAGTAAAAAAATATAAATAGATTTATTTATAATTAGTCCACGACAATGAAAAGACTTCATTCATTCAGAAAGAACCTAGATACAAATAAAAATAAATTTCGATAATACTATGTTTTCAGAACTATTTAATGTCGACTTTCGAATTTCAACAAGTTTAGAAAAGGCTCACATATTATGGTAATGCTATAGGTTTTAATCAATAGTAATCAAAGTCATTAGCACAGAAAATGGTGAGCATTTTTCCGTAAATGCGCTTTGAGAGATTGTAATCTCGACTAATGTTTAGCATGGCGTATGTGTACTCGTAGATCGAAGCCTATAATCTACTCGCTCTTAATACGAACTCATACATGCGGACACAAACAAATACAAAGTTGATAAATGACCTCGTTATTATAACGGTTAGGAGTGCTGCATGATTTTCATTTCGAGGTCACTATATTTCTTTGTGAAGCATGTTACATGCTATTTAGCCGAATCATGATTTGAATATATTTCTTGAAGAAGTGTAAAGCAACGAAACATGTCTGTAATGAGAAGTCTTTAGCAATAATCTGTATTATTTTCTCAATGAATAAGTCTTAATCACGCACATAATTAAATTTAAAAGTCATATCTTAAGCAATATTTGTTGAAGAAATCAAGGATGGAGATAGAATAGGCGACGAATAGATGCTTTTGTATTATGTTGTATTATGTACTTGCCTTACCTTCACCTCATGAGCAATTTAAATAGCCTTTTCAAATAATATGTCAATGCACCATCTAATGAACATGTTATTCACACACACTCAAGAATACTTAAGTATGTAATTCGTAAACATAAAGGATTCGCATGTGATGCTTGTTTAGTTAGTCAGCCCTCGGTCCTGACGTTCTCACAAAGGTATTCGCACGAAAGAATTATCGAGGCATTATGATAATGTAACAAAATTGAGAATACACTCGACCAGAATTCGATATCACTGCATCTGGTGCATTCGTTATGCTACGATTAATCCAATTGACACGTTTCTCGGCGATCGATCGTGAAAAGCTCAATTAATTTTAGTAAAATGTGTTACAACGAGTATTCACATCGACATAGATACATAACCTACATGTACACATGCGAAGCGCTCATAACTGTCCGAGTATCGAAATAAACACAGGGTGTTCATCACGACTGTATTAGACGATGTTTCGCCGAAAGAAGGTCGCGGCGCGACCTTCCAAATGATGGGTGTCGATCATTGACCGCTGACTTGATTACGCTTCGTCATATACTCCTTCCGAAATTATACCTGGCTTGTAGGAGGCGGCCAATTAGATCGACGAGCGATCGAACCCACATCCGCGTTGCAATTTTATAAACATTAAATAAATGTAAATCACAAATTCAGCGTATCAAAGATAAAGAAAACGCAATTAGCGATTTGGCTAACTAAAAATATTTATATCCGTAGCCAATTTAACGACGCTTATAATATTATATGAAGAAGGGCCTTATGTGAGACCATTTTGTAGTCAATTGCAACGTAAGTAATAAAAATACGATACTACATAATAATTACGGAACGTTAAAAGTACCCGACTAAGTAATTTAATCTTCACACGGGATATGTGTAAAGGCGTTTAAAAATAATTTACAGGGTGTCCCAAAACTATGCGACATGAACGGGAAGTAACTAAAATATTAGAGATAGGATGTTTTGCTGAAAGGAAACATCATTTTATTTTGATATTTAATAATACTGCATTCACAGATTTTTCGTAAATTGCTTGGTTTGTCTGAAAATCAAGATAACGAAATTGGCAAAAAGCAACACCCTGTATTTTTATGATGACAATCGAGATAACAGTTAATTATGAATATTTTTTGGTAACAAACATAGTGTCGTAAACAAAAGCAACAAGGTGATAATCGTGATTCAAAATTGTAAGTACCTTAAGTACGTTTCCTTTCAGCAAAACATCCTATCTCTAATATTTAAGGTACTTCCCGTTCATGTAGCATAGTTTTGGTACACCCTGTATATTAGTTGAGATGCGCGAGACTCAAGCGATCTCAGTTTATAAAATAATTTAACAAATAAAAGTCTAGACAAATGAAGTACTAAGTATTTTGCATCCAGTTTTGCTGGGTTATAATTATTTTATTGTACCTAGAGTGGAATAGCTTGGGGACGGCGTTACGGGAAAGAGTGCCGAGCGCGGAACGCGTCGTACCGTCCCTCAAAACCCCGTGCTGGGTTCTGTCCTCAGCCGGGGTTCGGACGCTGAGTGTGAGCGGTTGGAGGTTTTAGTGCGGTTCAACTCCCACATACTGCGCTGCGGGGCGGGCGGGGAGCCGGTGATTCCCTCCAACTAAAAAAAAAGAGTGGAATAACTATTATGCACCATTGTCCATTATACATAATTATCACATTCATATATGTATATACGTTTCTTTAGGGCAAGCACAGACTCTTTGTTATAATATTTGTTTCTTGAATAAATAAATGTAAATGACTTTCACGTACCGACTCTTAATATGAGCTATTTCAATGTCTATGATTATGTAATTACTTGGTTATTATTGGCGAATATCCTATAACACGAAGGACTTCTAAGAAAACAAAAAATATTCTTCAATAAACTTTATTTTTTTTATCTCGATCACTATACATATTTTCATATAAGTCCCAATTTATAAGCAAATATAATATAATTTATACTTGCTATTAGCATTCAACTGAAAAATATGTAAAGCAATAAAATATTAATAAGCAGAGTAAATTTGCTCCTTCGTATAATTAAAAAATTAACACCTGATATTAGGCAACCAAATAATATAATTAAGTAATTATGACATAAATATCTGTTTTTCGTTTTTAAAATAGTTAATATGTTAATTAAAAAGAAAAAAACACTAAAGATAAAATATTATCATAATAACACGCTGGAACATTCTGATCTAGCAATTAAAACTATGGATATAAAACGGACTGATAAATAAATTACGAAATATACTCTAAGTAATCTTTCTTTTCGTTATTTATAACTGTTCGTTTATCAATTACTAAAACGAATTGATCCTATAAAAGTTAACATAACTGTTGCACAATCACGATAACCAATGTGTTAAATGAGTAATAAATGATTCAAAATTAATTAAATTCATTACAATTCAGAACACGCATCGAATTTTTGTGAAACGAGCTTTTTATTGCACCGAACGATTCGAGCGCAAGCAAATTTCCATGTATTTAAATAAGTCTCCCACAATAGTTTATTTTAATATATTGTGGTAAATGTGACTACTTCTCAATAAATTTAATTGAAGGCAATTTAAAATGTCGTACATACCTACTTCGGAAAAACGAGTTTCAAATATTTACAAAGGACTAATCACGACTTGCAGTTTCTGTTAACATAAATTTGTTATTTTAATAAGTTCCTCTAACTGAGAAGTTTAAATAGCCAAGTGCAGTTTCGCTACAAAGAAATGTACACTAATATTCACGTAGTTGTAAATTAGCATATAATTCATTAAATACGTGTGAAATTTATATTTGCTTCGTAGTTTACAGTTAGGTTAGTAGGTAGGTACATAACTGTGCATTACTAGACTATCGTCGGGTCAATACTTATTAATCGATGTATAGATTAGCTTTTCAAACTTTTAGCTGATCAATAAAGATTATGTCAGCGCAATATTGTGCTGTTGATAGGACTATTGAAATCTCTATTTCGCATTCTCTAGATTAGTGCTTAATATAAAATGTTGTATCAAGAGTTGGTGCAAGGTTGCCATAAATGCTACGTGATAATTAGATGATCGAAGAGTCGAACTCGGAGTGAGTGGCGTGTCGTCGTGCGCCCGTGCCCAATGGTCTCTGTTTACTTATAGAGTGTAACGCCCTTTGTGTTCCTTGTTTTGTTACAAAATATTGAACACCGTTTTATTTAACACTCCTATTCAAATTAGGTGGTCGACATGTGGTGACGCTCGGAATGGTTCTTTGCCTAAAAGGGGTTACGAAATGCAAATTATTCCTACACGACTTTGTTAAAGTATCAATAATTTGATCGGTCTCTTTTGTTATTGTCTCTAGAAAATGAAATTTGATACATATCCGGTATTTCATTAGAAATATAATGTAAATCAAAATCATTTCTAATTTACGTATGAGGAAGCCGTCAAAGCTTCTAAATTAAGGGCTTAACAAACTTAGAGGTTGTTCAGTTCTTGTCGAGTACTTTTATTTAGTAATTCATAGGTAAACAAACTAATGGCATACCAGAGATCATGTTACGAGCTTCGGTACCAGTTTGAAGGGAGTTTGTTGAACAATTGGTCATATGCAGGCGCAACCAGACTCCAGAGTGCACAAATCTACGCAACGGATGCGCCAAAGCGAGTGCCAATGAACTTAGGACGGGTATTGACAGGTATTGCGTTAAGACAAATAGACGTTCTGGCGGCTGAGACAGACCTCCGTTCACTTGACCATATACGAGTGTAGGCTGATAGGTACCAGTACTGCGAGACTCCTAACTACTTTTGTGTAAATAATCACCTAAAGTAAATACGGAATTCTTGTGAGCAAATGTATGACGAGTACTTTAATTTTTTAACTGTACTGGCGTGTGAAATGTTCGTGCGCGATGAATGAGAAATACTTTCATGGAGCTTTCGGTCATCTAAGATATCGCGTTCTGTATCCGTTCTCAATTTTCGGTAATTACTTTCGTTGCTGTTTGAATTTCTTGGTTGCTTGTTATCATATAATATTTATAATAAATATTTCAACGTATCAGTACTTTTTTGTTTTTTTTTCTAAATAGAGAACTTATTATTTTTTCAGTATTCATTTATTTGCTCATTTTTTACATTATTACTTATAACATTATTACAAAATAAGGTTAGTTTAAAGCACTCCTGTAAGTAAGCATTTATTATATACCTTTGATGTTCGATATCCTTTATCTAATAAAACTTTATCTTATAGAGCTAGTTTGGCAGTTGCATTGATGTTATATAAGTTGATCATGTACCTAGTGCTTAGGCTTGGTATTTGCGAATGTCGATCTTTGGACATTCAATTTCATTTTCAACATTCGCGCGTAGGTATTCAAGTTTCTATATTTTGTGTATACTTGATCTAGTAGCGATGTGGGGATTTCTTCCCTCCACCAAATTATCATGACATGTAGTAGAATGTAGCTCATTTGCAAAGCCAAGAAGGGCCGTTTATTTTGGCTCAACCAAATAAACAATCCCATTACTCACCTAATGGTAAGTGGTGGAGTGGCTCCCAAGAGGTGCCCTGACACTGTAGAGGGAAATTTTACGAATGTGAATGTGAATATTTGTCATATCTTAGAAAGCTAGCTTAGAAACCCTAAAAAGCAAAGAATCTAATTATAATGCCATATAAACTTTTTAAAAAGCTACAGTACAACCTACAAGCTTATACTAACTTAAACTTTGACAGTATATTTTGTTTTAAGTTCTGTATGAAATTGATTCCAATACCGCCTATTTTAGCATAATATGCATTGTAACTGATCTCTGTACCAACCTATTACTGCCACTGCTGGGCTCAGGTTTCCTCCTCAGTGAGACATTATAGTCCACCACTCTTGTCCAATATGCAGGTTTCCTCACGATATATTCCTTCACCGTTTTTGTTAAAAATTGCACATATATCTTTTTCACATTAAGATTTAGAGGTAAAAGCCAACAGTTTTGAACCCGCGACCTCCCGTACGGAAGGCAAGCGCTGTAACCACTCGGTCACCACGACTTACGTCACTCATAACTGATATTTTATAATCTTAATATGTAATTATGTATTTAAAAAATAAAATGCAATTAACCTTAACATTGTTGGGTTTTCTCACCATGGAGGAAAAATGTTATTTTATAATGTACCGTTGAGAATGTTCGTCCAAGCATCTCTATTTGTTTATCTCGAGAATGTCCCGCTGGATCCTAATTTACATATGATTGGCATATTTTTGCAGCTTATTGATATTCACTGTAAAACAAACACATAGGTGTGACTGATGACATACGAATACCCAGTACAAATATTGAAAAAAATTGATTAAGTTTCAAACTAACAGTAACAGAACAAAACAAATAAGATATTTTCATACCTATATTATATAAATGTGCTAATGTAGACTGAAGTAATAAGTATTATACTGTTGGTAACGTAATTTAAAATGCATAATTATTAACTTTCTTCTAATATATTTTATTTGCAGTTAACATTGTAAATTATACAGGATGGATCTGTAACTTTGGACCAGCTGAAGTGGGGTGAATAACCTGTCGAAATACAACTTAGAGCCACTTTTATTTTTGGAATCGGTTAAACTTTTTTTCAGGCATTGTATGGTGTATGTAGACTATCGTTGCGGACTTCTATAAAGTATTGAAAAAATAAAAGTGATTATAAGTTGTATTTCGACAGGTCATTCACCCCACTTGAGCTGGTCCAAAGTTACAGATCCACCCTGTATTATTTATGAGTAGCACAAACGTGGTCATGTACACTGAGTTAATATTTTATGAATTTTCAAATAAATTTTAATGTGTATAATATATAATGTCTTATTATTCAACTTTCTTCATTGCAATTAAAATTTATGTTTACTCTTGTGTTTAGGAACTTGTAGATAATATAAGATATAATTTCAACTTACATGTAGCAGATAAGTGAAAGTAGCTTATATGAAGTAGTAAATTTGTTAAACAAAATATAAATATACTTATTATATTATACTTACTATATTATATATTATTATTTATATAATTAATGTTACTGAAGAGAGACTAAAATTTCAAATTCAAATTCTTTAAAAGTTTCTTCACACACTACTTATTGTTTATAAATTGAAAGCTGATTTTTACAGAAACGTGCGCCGTGTTTTTAATTAAACACTTGTTATTTCATAAAATGTAATACATATGTGCATGCATAACGATGTAATTCGCTAAACTTTACTGTTACATGTACAGCTACCTCAAAGGTTTTAGAAATAAGTTAAATTCATCAGTTGTCGCACGGAGGTTATTGATTGTGACACCGTAATGGTCTTGGCTTCACACAACCATAAATCACAGGGAATCATGAGCTTCAGGGTGCCTTACGCTGCAGTTCTATGTACATACAACTTTACGGGCTTTTGTAACATTTACATAATAATTCCACTTTGTATTTTGCACGCAGTTTCGCCCCTTTGGTTATAAAGTGTGTACTTTATTGGTGCATCATGCGGATCATGAAAATTATCATGCAAATACTGCGTAATTGTGACATTTTCGTGAGGAATTTTGCGAAATGCACGAGGGAAATTTTATGTCTTAATTTGTCTGTAAAAGAATAAAAAGATACATCCTGACTGGTATGTTTGCTTTAGGCCTCCGTCTACGTCCATAATAATGTTAGCTTTGAATATTTACTTTGAATAAAATATTGGGAAGAGGAAGAACAGGTTTAAGTACTATACAGGAGAGGTCGAGTTAATTTTGTGTTGCGTACGATACTGCGATCAAAATAATATAGAAAGAATTGACCTTTCGACATATTTGTACAGTACAAGAAAAAATCCTATTCAATATAGTTTTTGCAATCGAAACACGGATTTAATATTTTTTTACTCATTAGTAATCAGAAGATTAGCAAATTATTATTTCCTTAAAACACAACAACAGCCAGCAATATCGTAGCAATTGAGATACTTTGTTTTAAAATCTAAATTGATATTTTTTTTTTGTTTTCTTTCTTTTTCTACTTGGTTTTACATGTTGTGATGGTAGACATCTATAATATGATAACAGAAACACGTACATACTTTATTGTTTAATTACTAAAAAAACTCAATATTAATATGATGTCTGTTTCATCTAAAATAAGAAGTGATGCTTACGAGGAACCTACACGGAATACGTGATTCCGATATCTGACGTCCACCGTGGTGCTTAGACACGCGTCATCACCAGTTTTTCGAAACACATTGAGAATATTTGCTATGACTAAGCTAAATAACTGCATACCTACCGTTTTATCTCATTGAATAGTTGGATATCAAATAGGTACAGTTAGTTAGGTCTTTGGCGTCAACTTTGCAGTCAGTCAGCGTTTATACCTATAGCCTTAAAATATAAATAAGAGATCGGTGCTCGCCTTATTTATATTCACGGGTTTAACTTATTCAGTAGATCTGAATCTTAAACTGGGTATGTAAATCGGCTTAGAATTCTTACGAATAAAGCTTGCGAACCGAGAATCAGACGCTGCTCAATTACACTTTTGTACACTGCTCAGAACCAAGTACTGTGTGAAATGTTTGTGAAGTTCAAATACCTACATTAAATTAACTATCAATTAATATCAGCTTCTAATGATAATTTATTTATAAATAATGTAGATCTATTCTGCTAGAAATTCTTTAGATATAATATAACAGGTTACAGTCATTTTCTTTGGATTAAGCTAAAACGGTTTATTTCTAGATAAAAGACTAGGTTTCAACACATTTTTTGTCACGGAGGCTAAACTTGTTTTATCATGCTTCAATGAACCCGACAAGAATATGATATCATCAGAATTGAAAGCAAAGCGATACCAATAAATGTAAAAAATAATGGGGTTTTTAAGACAATTTACAAGATTAGTCATTAGACTTACGCGCTGTTTATGGATTTTACCGATGTGGTTAGTTTATTATGATGATAGTGAAGTTTATTTAATTTCCATTATTTCCTATTAACTTGCATCATTCATACAAGTTCTAATAAATTTATCGCTAAATAAACTCTATAATACCTACAAAATGACTAATAATGTTCTAATAAATAAAATGTTCCTTTTTTAATTTAATCATAACCTCTTTGATTTTCCTTATTCACTGCAAATAAAATACATTTTTATAAAAACGCGAACGTAGAAAAGCTCAACGTTGTTGTTGTTTACAATACGATTTTACGAAATTCAGCTGTGGTGGAATTCTTTGATAATGAGTCGTGTTGTGAGTTCGGTAGTCTTTCAGTAGCTAAATTAATTCGCTGAATTCGTTACACCAAGCTTGACTGGATAAAAACTGTAAGACGGCGGCGAACGGAAGCAAGAATCATTACCAAATGTAGAATATGGCTTCCACGAACACAAATTAATGATACATTTTCAATTTTTCCTTAACCAAAGTAAAATGGAGGAGTAAAGTAAAATACTTATATTATGTTGTAATCTTATTTAGGTTGTTGAAAATTAGTGAAAAGTCCTAAAAGTGATGTATACTTAATAGTTAACGAAATACATTTTAGGTATTCTACACAACTTCCATTCATCTCAGAGGCACGAAATCAAATTATATTGACACAAGAAAGCCCATTTTCTCTCTTTGTCCACAAACTCGTCTAACCAAGTCTCAAGTGGTCCCGAGAGTATGTCGCCAGTACCTCGTTATGGTATTACAGTAACGTCCTCAGACACTGTATGTGAATTCCTTTATTTCCCAGATTCAAAGCGGAATATTCGGATTATAGGCCTTTGTTACTTTTTGGTGTGGTTGCTTTGTAAATCGGCAGTGTAATCTGAGAAATTGTACAAAATTCGATAACGTTGTCCGCCCTTTGGCAACCTTTATTAAAGGGATTAACAATATGAAAGGTCTTGTTTGGAAGTAATTAATAATAATTAAGCAACTCTGGGCTCAAAGGGTTTATTACAACAACCTTCAACTTTTGCTGTTCCAATAAAATGAAAAACGTGAAGAAATTCGGTCTGAGGATATTTATTAGGTAGAAAGGTAAATAATCTGCAAATTCTAGATTTCTAAATTGTCACTAAATTCGATTCTAGCACGTTTTAGGTAGCTTTATAAAATTTTAATGATAAAAATATATTTTCAACGTCTGGCACAAAGGTGTTATCAGGTTAGGCTTAACCTTCAGGTTCCAAGGTATCCACATTCGCAGGTAGTTATCGAGAACCCAGCTACCTGGCCAGAGATAGTTCCTTGAAAGGTGATTTGTTGCGGTCACGACCTCCGTCATTGAGATATATGACGCGAGCTGGGGGACGAATTTCAAACTTTATTTACATGATTAAAAAAAAACATAAATAAGTTTCCTCGTTTGATTCATATCCTTAATGGAAGTTGCATTGAAAAATATATAGTCGTATATATCTATACTAATATTATAAAGCTGAAGAGTTTGTTTGTTTGTTTGTTTGTTTGTTTGTTTGTTTGTTTGTTTGTTTGTTTGTTTGAACGCGCTAATCTCAGGATCTACTGGTCCGATTTCAAAAATTCTTTCACTGTTGGAAAGTCCATTTATCGAGGAAGGTTATAGGCTATATTTTATTTTCAAAAAAATTAGGGATCCGCATGAAAATATCGAATATGTAACAAAAGGTGAAAAATCTAAAACCTATTTATGCGTACGCTGCAAAAACTATTGACAATAGAACAAAATGATGTACTACGGGTTTTTAGGTCTTTTGAAGACAAACAAAAAAGTCCGCGACAGCATATATCTAACTATCATAGTTTAGTCACAATAACCACTTTTATGTTTTTAAAATTTAATATTTCGTTCCGAGATTGAATTTAACGTTAAATGAGTATCGTTATATTAACCCTTATCTAAATTAAGTATTTTGTTATCAAGAGTATTAATGTAGAATTAAATTACTTTTTGTTTTATTCCAATCGGACTTTTCGTTTAGAAGTTATTACGAGTATAAAACGTAATGAATATGTGTGGCACAGCGAGCCGCGAAAATAATAACTCGACGGCATTGCGAGTACTGTTTGAACCCCTTTATGACGCAGACGAAGTTGCGAGGGTCATCTAGTTACTCTTATATCATGAGTACAATATTTAATCCTCAGATTGTTCGTGTGTGGCCTTTACTGCGTTTAAAAATAGGCATATTGTGACATAGGTGGACCTTATTACTACTGTACGAATAGATTTGCATATGTTTTAGAGCAAAGATATATGTTTATTCTCACTGCAAATACTTAGAATCAGAATAAATATCAAAAGAACTATTACAAGTCTTATTATTTTATTGGTACGATTTGCGCTAATGTAATGTCAGTGGCATCGAATATGATTGCGGACGCAGTGAAAACTGATGTAGACGTGAATAGTGCACAAACTGTCTTTGTTTTTAAATATAAATATACCATTAAAGTTTTGTTATTGATCGAACAGATGCTTTAATTTGATTTGTGCAATTAATAAATACACCATTAGTGCTGATGCATTTTGACAATAACGATTGTTTGTTACGATGCAATGATCTACCCTATATTTACAAAATATAAATAAAATAGCCGATTGTATTCTCGTTCTGTTAAGGTACAGTAAATGACGGAAACTTAATAGAAATAAACCAATTGATTCTCGTATAGGGGATGATTTTGGAAGGATAAATCTAAATCGGGGGTGGAGTGGTGCAGTGCGCGGGAGGGTCGCAGACGGTAGGCCGAGTTCCAGGCCGGCCATCTGTCGCGCTATAAAATCAATATTATTTACCAACCGGATGATATTAGACACGTGCCTCTTTTGTGCTCTTTGTTTAGGTTCTAGTTGTTAACAAATCAATTCAACTGCGAATCTGACTCAAAGCTTGTAACATCATTTTATTTCATGTAAATAACATTGTAGAATGGTAACTATTCTAAAAAAATAAAATATATTTACAAGATTTAAATCATGTCAACAGATTACAGTCCATTATGTTGTTTCGAGGGTATGAGTGTGATTATGGGTAATTTGCGGGAAACAAAGAGGGCACGAAGATTCTCATGACACATTCCTGATAGGATATTCACTTGCTATTTATTATACACAACGATCAAACAACTATAACCCCTTTATGATTCAGAGAACTCGTTTAATAACAAAATTGATTCTCATGTTGTTTTTCTGACGTCTGCGCAGATGGTAAGTGGCGTGATTGTTGGAAACGGCTTGGTTTACAAGTTGAGAGCGTATTTCCCCAAAAGAAGCGAGATGTCCGTGAGATGAGTCACGAGCGACGGCGAGCTGCGTGGCCGGTGCAGGAGGCAACCAGCGCCCAACGCCGCACGCCAGCATTCCTTGCGAACGTTGCCTCCCTTACTCGCAATCTGATGCAATATTCAACTTTACTGCGTCCTTGCAATGCCGTAATTCATTATACATGTATTATCCATACCAAGTCCATTACTATTTTCTTCTTTTTACGGGATCTTAACCTTGTCTTACCAAGGTCGTGTTGTCGACCTTTATATTGAGAATGACGTACAAAAGAATATTGTTTCTGCGGTATTTAAATGTCCCATTGTTTTATAATTCTGTTAAAAAATAATGATAATTAGTATAATGATTTAATCCAAATGTAGTTAGAGTTCGAATAGTGTAATAGAAAAAGTTAGTTGAGTTTTGTTTTTTGAGTAATAGTAAGGTTTTCTAGTGTAGGTAAAATATAATTCTTTATTTTCTTACTATATTGATTGAGATTAAATACAAAGTATAATGGTTAATAAAAATGAAAGTGTCTTCATACCTTATACGCATAAACTGGCACACCTTACTGAATTTGGCATAAAGTAGCTTCAGGTTCGAAGAAGCGCAAAAACTACATTTATAGTGTTAGTTACGTCGCTAAAGCCCGTTGATAGACTCCTTTATGACGCAGACAACATTGTGCGGGTCAACAAGTTACTAATAATACTAATGTTATCAGGTTCAGTGACAAGTTGCGTCGTCTCCGCATTTGTTCCAGGCGGATGCACGCTGCTCGCCAGGCCGCCAAGCTTGCCGGTTGCGGATCGCGCCACATTCAGCCTTGCCATGTCATCTTGACAATGTCTGTCATCGTGCTTCGTTTCACGCTATTTCATTACAAAATAATGTTTTATATAATTCAGCCAAATACATTGAAATGTATTGTTTTAAAATTTTAATCAGCAATTACTATTGTGAATTACTCTGTGTTTTATTGTGTTGAATTTTGACAGGTTTAGAATGATATTATCAATTTTTTACAATTAAAACCACTGTAATGAAGAAATTAAACCACTAGAGTCTATTTGAATACGTGAACAACGTTGTTTAAAACAAACGTAGTTTAGTTTGATTTGAGTAAAATTGTATGTTTGCCCTGCTGTTATCCTAAAGGTAATTTAAAGGAAAATGTTATTTACAATTTTCACATTTTTCGAATAAAGTACCAAAAATACCGCCCATAGACACATATATTGGATTATGTAAAAACCTTATATTAATTTTGTATTTCACATTTAAACATGATTTGTCGAAAAGTAATTTCGTCTGTGTTTTGTTTTAGTTGTTGCATAGGCATTATTACAGTGTTAAGGGCTTCAATATGCGATAACCCCTTGGCACCGTGGGTACGTTGTTTCTTGTTCGCCTCGGTTAGAATTGCCGTTACATGTAAAATCACACGCACAATTCTCCTCACATTGTATTACGAAGTCAACTAGACATTTATAGAGCGAGTAACAACTCTGTTTCTAATTCTAATTTTATAAAGAGTTTAAGGAGATTTTATTATTTTTTACTTATTTTATTTTATATTATCAGATACTTGGTGGAAAGTAATGAGACAATACGTGTTAACGGCTTATTTATGTTGTACGGTGATTGAATAATGTAAATGTAAATATAGATGGAAAGTTAAACTTTGACTTCTATTACATAGTAAACAATGGCAATATAAATATTTAGGTCTCAAAAGCTGTTGTAGGCAATTAATAGAATAAAATGTAGTCAACAAACATACATCTAAACATGTAGTAAGAACATGTTAAATGTAATTATTGCCGACTAAGTAACAAACTTGTTTATAAATAAGTATATTATGCACGATACTGGTAAACGATTTGCAAAAAACAGTGTTCTCAATTCGTCTTCAAAGATCCCTTGTAGTTAATTTTGCAAAAAGTGGCAGGATGTCGTGTCGCAAGCATATCCCGAGTAGTTCGGCGATGTAGGCAGGGCTGTCAATTTGTATTAAAACAATGGACCCTCATTTTTCGTTCCTTTAGGTCTTTTATTATAATTTAAGACTAAAAAGATTACATGAAACTTAATCGCTGCAAATAAATTATTTTTAGACATTATGATTTAGCCATTTATTTATACCCTTTTAAACAAATATAATCCGATGTCACCTACCTTCAATACTTGACTATAATGAAATAAGAGATATTAGATTTTATGATTAAATTCATTCGTTTAATGTTTAGGATAATTTGCGTATATAAATGTAGTTTTATTACTCATCTGACATTTATTAAATAAGTATTAAGTCTTAACAGTTACTATTCATAGTATTAATATTCATTAGTAAGTATTCAACTATTTACTTTCTATATCTAGGATGTCACTTATCGCCGTTTTTCTTAGTTATATCTTAGTTATTTTATAATTTATTAAAATGTAAAATATATTGATCGTAGGCATTTAAGTGCATTTAAACTTTACTAAATAATATTAGAATCGGTGGCTATGTAATTGCTGGCATCCTTATTGTTACATTCGAACGGAGAGGTTGTTCTGGAAGATTTTATCACATTCTCTGCGAGAGGTCGTTGTTAACAATATGTTTTCAAATTGTAAAAACCAAACGTATAAAATTGACTGTACCAAATGTTAAACAAGCTGACATTAAGTAGGTAGGATGATATTGTAGTTTGTTGATTCAACTGTTTTCCTTAGTTAACGGTATTATCAAGTTGCAATGGTGTCCGCATATATTAATTTTGAAGTTAGGTACTGGACTTATTTCTGCAGTGTCTGTTCTAGAATAAAAAAAACCTTTTATGTCTCTACTAATACAATAGGTACAGGAATAATACTTATTCAAGAGTGTTTTATGCAAGTTCTATGTAATGAAAGTAAAGTGGAAAACTGAAAATGGTTTTATTTTTAACTGCTATGGTCAATAGGTAAATGTTGATGTATTCTTAATGAAAGTGAGCAATTTTCTTGAAGTGAATTGAATGTCCGTAGTACGTACATGGATAGATAATGTTAGTTTGCGTAAAGGTAGTCGGCAGCCCTATGCGGTCGGTGAGGTACAGGCGGTGCAGCGGAGGCGGCCGCGGGGGGGCGAAGCAGTGAGGCTGCTGCGAGTGTCCGTGGCTGTCAGGCCGGACTAACCCGTCGCTCCAGGTCAGCGCTCCAGACGGCTATTTATAGAGATGCCCCTTAAACAGAGTAATTATTCATTGATTAGCACTGCGAGGAATAGAGGATTGCGCTCCTGATAGCCATCGTGCAAACGAGAATTGTAGCTGGCGCCGCGCCTTATTCAATCGGCGGCCTCCTTCCATTCCTAACTTACGATATCAAACATTAACGCCGAAGTATTTTATTGATATCGGTGCTTACAGAGAAATTTATGAAATGCTGCAACCTGAAAGATCATCTAATCATAATAATGTACAATTTATAATGTTATAAAACTTGAGTTAAATTATTAATTACTGCTAAATTTGAAATATAGTAATTAATAACTTCAACTTGATTCATAACTTCTAATATTCGAAAGAGGACGTAGAACTTGAAACAGTAATACGAATGTCAGATAATAATGTCTGTTCTGCTTAAGTACTTATTTTAGTACCTGCATATAACGGAGTAACTACTTAACATTGAAAAGAAAACACAAATGTTTAAAGGAAGAGCGAAAAATAGTCGCAAGCTGTAGTAAAACGCAGATGTGTTTAAGTGTGTGAATCCGAACAAGATTTTATAGCGGCCCCTCCCTTACCCTTTGAACGTGACGAGAATCCCGTCTAATAAAACCGTGTTTATTATTCCCTGATCTTTGCTCTTTCATTACACAAAAATATTCCCGGTAAGTTTTCGGTATTTTTGGAAAAGACAGCCTGGTGTAAGTATTAAGAAAAGAAAATAGAGCCAGTAAAAACGAAAATGTTTATACATAATATTATTATATCTGAGTGGTTGGTAGCTTCCGACTGGATGTTCCAATACAAACATTTCAAAGTGATTCTAAGTACACAATATTAAAGACTGTTAGTGACACTTTGATGTGTTACATTAAGGTAAGAGGTTGAAGAAAATTTCCATAAAGCTTAGAGTGGTTGTACGAAACATACAACGAAACACTGAAGAAACTAATACCTACATTAAAAAACGAATATGACATTTAGTTTATTGAGACTGGTATTCAGTAGGAGAATTTTATATAGTACGAGTATATAGAAATTATTTGAACCATTTCTAGAAGTACCTTAGTATTTTTAATAGAGTTACGTTCAAACTTCGGTTGTAATATAATGAGGTATATATAATAGGAGCTGAAAGGTTTTTTGTTTTAAAATTTATTGAGACATTTTATAATCATCAGCTCATACGGAGAACCCCAGGGTTACGCCAGTCAAAAAGTGGCAGAAGGTTCATTATAATGCCGTACTTGCTCATTTGCTTCACATGTATATTTCAATACGAAAATTAGACATATATTTTTTATCGATTCATATAAACGTCCGAGCTAATTGCTCTTTAATAGATAGCGGCAATTAACATGAATTCCTCCGCCCACCTGTAGATATTAGTTAAGTTCGTTGTCTCTACAATGCGTAAACATGTGTCTTGAATGCAATCTAAATTGTGTATTGTATTTGTAGTTACCTATTATTGTAGAATTTTATAAAGTTCTCACTATAATGAACTTTTTTCAATAATTGCTTGATGAAAGCATACAAAACGTGATAAACATGACTTAGTAAAGTGTCAAAAGTTTCACTAAAGAAGAACACTATTGTAGGAGACGCATGATGGTGAACGACGTGTTTATTATTGAAATTCTAACATCATATATGATCACCATTGATTATGTGCATGCATGCTACATGCAATATTCTACGCATTTTTCCATAACTTTGTAATATTCCATTTTTAAAAATGCGAAATATTTTTAGTTTTTTTTTGTTCCTATACCGTATTCGATAAATGTGCAAATCGTTTACAGTGACTCACTCCGAATTCTCGAAATTACCTATAAGCTTAATTTGACTTTTTTTGCCAACAGATAAAATTCACATAGGAGATGTTCGTAAAAAAAGGATATTGTTGTAGCCAAAAGGAGACCGAAATTCCAAAGTAAACACGCAAACACAACTAAACACAAATCTATCGTCGCACGAGGTTCCGCTCACTTTATTATCATAGAAAGTATTTAAATAAAACCTAATTCGTGTTAATTACTGGTGAAAAATTACTTATAAACCTTGTATAACATAATTATAATTGCATTAACAACAGTAAAATCTAATCAGTACACATTCCAAGAACTTGCTTTAAATTTTCTGTGCAATGAAAGTAAATTAATGACTTCTGAGATGCACTTATGTTTAAAATCATCATCTTAATTGTAAACATCTATAAACGGTAACGAGTTCCATCAGCACAGTACAGCTACGCCTCGACGGAATCATACATAAATCAAACACAATTTTGTGTAAAAACGTCTTGTCTCGGCTTTGCCTAAAATGTTTTAGACCTATAATAACGGTGTTTACTCCATTAGTTTCGTAATGTGTATATTCGAACGTTTTGTATAATAACCATTTACTGTTGTTCCGTATGATTCCAAATGCAATCTCGTGTGAAAAATTGGATAGAAATTGTTCTGGAGATAAACAAAAACATTACCTCTACTTTGTGTTTCACTCGACAGTTACTGTTTAAATCAGTTTAAAATTCCATCACCGGATGTTAATATGACTGACACAGTTATCGTGCTAATTTGCAATAAAGTTGTCAACCTCTGATCTTGAAGTTTGCATGAGTCATATACAAACATCGATCCAGTTTAACAAGTCTTACTGTACCTACGTAATGGGAGTCGTGTGAATATACGTCGAATTCTGTACTTATAATTAACGAAATTCTGTTTCGGAAATGAGTAAACCGTTACGATCACGTCGACCGTATCGTTTGTAGTATTCTTTCAAATTTCTTGTGTTCTGTTTCAAAACAAGTTTAATCTTAGGCGAAATGTCGTAAAACGTTAAACGGTATTATGAGATTCCAGTTTTGCTTTTCTGGTTGTTTCGCGTAATCAGCAATTCAATAAAACTGTCACAGAAGAATATAATACTTATAATATTAGAAAACATATTGACTTAATTACTAATAAGAAGAATAACAACACTTCTCAACCCAACAGTTGCGAAACACTGGCATGTTTAATTTCGTTAAGCACGTCTATAGGATTTTATAAGATACCAGGTGAATCGGACCTGGCGATTCCTGAGATTAGCGCGTTCAAACAAACAAACTATTCAGCTTTAAATATTAATATTGATTTATATAAAAGTCAATGAATTGATTTAGTAGTAGCAGCCACCAAAATGTTAATAAATAAATACGAAATAATTAAAGTATCCCAATAAGAATGCGGCTAGTTATTTGGTGCTCCGTTTGGAACACCATACCCAGCAGCAACTACAGTATGCGGCGCGGGCGTCGCCAACGTCATACCGAATGGAAAGACCCTAAGACGTCAGTCAGATTCCAGTTATAATAAATATGATCCTTTCAATTGGACACAGCTCTGTGTGATTTAGATTTATATTAATGTTGTGCTACTTATTACTTTTTAAGTAGCACAAGATAAAGTCAAGGGTCATTGTTCTTTTTTAGTAGTAGTACCTTAACTTTGCATAAAGACGTCTATCTACTTTATTGTTTTATCTGAATCAATATTAACTATACTCTCCAACCTAAAACTTTGAACCTAAGTCCATAGCAGGTATCTATGTTTAGTATACTTGTTTGTTTTGTGGATTATCAAAAATGTGGTAGGTAATTGTTTTTGCTAAGTGTAGTCTCAAATTCTCTTAAATACTAGTTTTAGATTTAGGTGTAATTCTCGTGGAATATCTAATATCCTAAAAAAACCTTTGTTATAAAAACCAAGAACAAAAGAGGAAAAAGTTATATTTACCAATTTGGAGTTATTGTAATTAAAATAAGCTCTAGTAGTGCGCATAGTATTCGCATGTTTTTATGCGAATGCGAATACATCCCTATTAGGTACAAATTAATCAAACAAGAAAACACAATTTAAATTATTCCGTCTAATGGATGACTGATCTGTTCTTTTTAATTGATCTGATTGCGTCTGATGTGGTGCAGACGAAGTTGCATGGAAGTACTAAAAAGGTATAAAAAAGTCACTTCCCGCTGTCCATATATATGTATGCTTATACTTTTAAAACAAGGCAACTAGGAACAGAATTGCATTCGTGCGAAGACGGGATGAGTTTCTAGTATGAAAAACTTTAGTCAGACATAATATTATTATGCACCTTCATATTTTAACAAAACGGAATCCTTAACAAGGCTTAAACTGAGACAAAATGTGGAACATTATTTACTAACTTAAGTTTGTTTTTTTTTTTAATTTAATTGTAAGAAAGTATAGTTAAATAGTCTCTTCTCTTTATAATTAGGAACACTTTACATATTATGTTTAAAATGGTTTAAATGCAAACAACTTTAATTATTATTTTCTTCATTAAAGACAAAGCGTATCTCTGCAACAGAAACAATTTATGGATAAGTTCTAGGAATCAATAAAACAACAATGCAGCAACAGAGCGAGTTTCTGAATAATTCGTAAAGTATTTTGTAATTGTTTCAGAACTTTGTATGCAAGCAATAAGTAGTCTTTGCATATCTAAGTATTTTCAACTTCATTAATCCCACTCGTTTGAATTGAGTTATTCACAATTGGTACATTAAAAAAAAATCTTTTAGTTTTTACTTTCGAAGTTCGAATACACGGATTAATTACCTACCAAGTTTTTTCATATTTCATGGAACAAAGGAAATTTTGGATGTCCTGTGATTACAGATTTGAACGTTTAATCAAACCTATTTTTTATGTACCTATTCTTCGAAACCAAATAAATTACTAATGTGTATCAAGAGCTTTCATATTTTCAAAAACTATTATTTTACTTACTTAGTATGATTAGAATTGAATATGCATAAGCACAACATGATTATCACATGACTTTAAAGTTACAATTACGTATCTTTATGATCACTGATCAGGACAATATTTATTACGAGTGTTGAGCACATAACATTAGTAAGAGTAGCTATGAAGTTTTAGTGTTCGCAAAGCTATCACCGTATATCGTGATTCAGTGAGCGATTTCCGTGCTTGGCTGGTTTTATAATGGTTTTATAAATAATCGGGAAATACGTAGAAGGAGCGCTGAGGCGCGTCCCGATCACAGTGGGCTTCGACCATTTTAGGATCAAAGATTTTTGCTACTAACTTTATAATTTGATATGAATGGACATAATATTTTATATTTTTAAACTATTGTGATTATACATACAGGTTCATACAAATTTTAATTTTATTTTATTTTAAGAACTGCATGCAGTAGTTTTCTGTAAGTAAAGATACACATGTTCCTTTTTATTACTGCTTATATAAATAATCAATGTGTGAACTTAGTGTATTCTTTGTAGAAAACTCTTAATAAATCATCATCATCATCATCATCAGCATCAGCCTATAGACGTCCACTGCTGGACATAGGCCTCCCCCAAACTTCGCCACATCGACCGGTCCTGCGCCTTCTGCATCCAGTGACCTCCCGCAATCTTGACCAGATCGTCTTAATAAATAAATAATCATATTATTTTCAAAATTTCAATAATAATGTCATAGCGCATAATTCATTCCTGCATAACTCCGTACTAGGTTTTGAGTAGCAGGAGATTTAATTGCTATTCGATCTCCACATGCCTTGCGAGTAGTTAGAAATTATTTGAAATAGGACTTTATTAGTTAAATGTATGTAAAATATAAATCTGGCTGTTATGGAGTTATTTCTAGAATAAAGAAGTGCAATTTCGATATTGAAATATGTTTTTTATACTGCTAATTATTCACAGAATCTTTTCATAAAATGCACGATGAAAGATAGTACAACTTACAAGTAACATAAGCTCAACAAAGCGATAGAACCACGATGACCGTTACTATTTTCCTATTTTAGTTATCTTGGATGTGAATCAATATTTATAATAATAGATTGAATTAAGTGTTAGGCGAAACGCGGTGCAACGGGCAATTCGGCGGCGGGGCTCGGTCTGGGGTGGACAAAATCAATATTTGGTACCTCTACGAACTAACGCGGGGAATCTGCACACACTGCGATTCTTTATTTAGCTTACATTCGTCCCTGTGTCCAATATTTATCTCGGTAGCAGGTGGCGAACTAATCCACTTCTTTATGCTCGAGAATGAATGGGGACGACCTCTAATGAAGTTATGCTGACTTTGCAAGTTGTTCGTGCGGTAATTTTTTCTGAAATGAGATTGTCGCTTAAGAAAGAATGTCATGAATAGTGCGCCAAAAATATTGTTACTGGTAAAAAATTAAGAAGTCACAAATCGGTTCCTCTTTAATGGTAAAATATGAAGCTCAGCTGTTTTAGTTATCCGAAATTAGTTTTCTTTTTAAACTGTCATAGAAGTTTCTTTATCTCTGATTTATTCTGCTCTGATAAAATGGTGACTTTTGTTTCATAAATAAAGTGTGCTTGATTTAGCACAGAGATTAAGATTTGCATAGAATTTGACTCCGTACGAACGTACCGTACAGTCGGCAACTTCTTTATGTTAAAATAATTCTAAGAGCTTTCATGTTACTGATAACTCCAAATGAATGTTAAATAAAACCTAAAAGAATATGTGTTTTACCTTTTTTGTTACATACACTGTATAGTATGATTTTTTTCATAAGTAATGAATTTATGATTACATTTTAGAAAATAACTTATTTTATTAACGCTATCATATCCAGCATTTGTTTGTGACTGTACGTAAGAGATAAGGATAACTGAAGCATACTTAAACGGTCAACATCAATCATATTTCCGCTACAGTTACGTCTTAAAAATGTATGTCACATTGCGGATGCCAAGAAAATACCCTAATAATAAATTAGCATAGTAATGTGTGCGCCGTTAGCTTAGGATTGAGTCCGTTTTAATTAATATAAAAAGTGGCGCTTGGCAAGCCGGTGTCACTGGCCTAACTTGATTTAAAAAGGATAAATAACTTATAAGAACATCGACAGAATATGTTTCAATGTTGATAAGAGTTGTGTTTTGTTTTTTGTCACATTTCACTTCCTTCAAACATAGTAATATAAAGTGTTTCCTATTTCAAAATACCGTTTCATTTTATGACTGAGAATTGTACGATATATCTTCAATTTTAATTAATCGTTTGTGTCTTGCCCTTTTTGAACTTTACTAGAAATATTTCTGGGAAAAATTGTCTACAGCAGGTATGTGATGAAATTTAATTTAACAAAATAAATATTCAAACATTTCAGTGGCAGTTCTAGTATACCATCATATTATACTAAATTAATATTGATTTGACTTTACCAAAACTGTCCGGAATATATATTATATTTACAAACTCAACTACTACTGCTAGCGAGACATGGTTATACTAGTTTAAGTATGAGAGATTAAGATTGTTGCGTGTCTTGGGTACGACTTAAGTCGATGTAAATAAACTTCAAATAAAAATTGATAGTTCTATCCCTCCACTACATAGGAGCTTTTCCTTTGTAGCTTGAAAGTACTTATTTCACAAAAGTATTTTTTTAAATAAAACGCCTCCATATATGAGAAAGTATTTAGTAACATGAAAATTAATTTCATGTTTTCATGATGTGTTTCATTCATGTGTTTCATTTAATATTAATAATGAAAATGCAGTTAGTGTAAAATGTTATAGATAAAATATATTTTTTAACGATAACGTACTTATATATTTTTCATACGTATCAAATATAAACTAAAGTGAAGCTCATTATCTTAATTTCTTTGTCTTACCTACTCAAGAGCAATAAAATATATTTATTACCATGAAACAAAAACTTAATCGAATTTTATTATTGTCTGTTTTAATTCAGTAACATATTAATTTAATACAGCAAACATTAAAATTAAATGTTTAAACTACAAAAACAGGTGCACTATTAAATAATATCTGTATGAAATGTACTGTTTTTTGTGGAGCGCTGTGTCACATCTTGCTACGCGACCACATTCGACTACTGGATCTATAGTGCGAGCGCAGACGCCTCACAGCCGTGAAAATAAATTGATCGTTTCAAGTGTTATCAACTAACAATTACTGTACACATTACTGAAAAATAATTATTTTAATATGAACTTTTAATGAAAATATGGATGGTGAAAAAAGAGTACTTTTATAAGTGATTAGTGAAATAGATATTCATCAGTTATATGTAAGTATTTATCATGTTAATTAACTATTAAGCCAATGCTTGATTAAGTTGTTATTTAAGAAGGGTACACATCCTTTCTCGATCAAATCACATGTTTACACGACCGATCCAAAAATGAAACAAGTTATTTAAATAAAACGACAAAAGTAATAAATTAAACGGCTTAAAACTGTTGATAATCAATTTAAAACTGATACCGTAGTATTTTTTTACTATGACTCAAACATAATTGTTTAATTTTTAGAATGAGTTATTAATGTGGGACATGAAAATTGCACAAATCGTTTTAAGCGTATAATTTCCTTCCTTCGGTGTTCCCCACTACATCAATTACTTAAGTGGGTTTTAAGGGGACAACAGATCTTCGATTGTAATGATAATATTATTCATATTTTTTCCTATATTAGTCATTCCATCGCCATGTGTGCTACATTTACCCAGTCTTTAAAAGTATAGGTCGGAAAACAGTTACCTACTCCTTAGGTAATTTTTAACAAGTTTTTTTTTTGTAAAATATGTAATCGTGACACCAAGCGAGTAGTTTAATTATAATTTCAAGGACATGAAATTAAATCAGTTCTAATGAACACACGAAGACAACATATTATGTAGTGTGACGATATTGTTGCATGATTTAACTTGAAGGTGACAATTGTCACTTGTTTAAACATTACTTTGGTTGTAAACAATGGTACGATACTGTAATCGTATTTCTGGGTACAGCGTTTACTTTTTTTGGCAAATGTACTTGTAACATATAATTTTTTAACTGTTTTTTTTTGTGAATAAAATAAATTCGACATTGAAGTCCGTGTCTACTAATTTTTTTTTGTTTAAGTATGATCAAAGTTACAAGATTTGAGTTATAAGTTATATTAGATTAATAAATATGATTATAACAAACAAATGTTTGGATGTGTAGTTTTTACAATTGCGACAATTTAAAATCACTATTTTAACTAGACTATTATTTTTTTTAGTTACTAGTGAAGTTCCCAAAAAATATGTTTATTTACTCATTTAAAATTTGATCACTAATTTTTGGCACAATGATGAGATAATGATTTTTTAAACTTGTAAACCAGTTTCTCTTAGAAAACTGTGATAGGCTTACGAACTACAAACGTGTATAAGAAGTACAGTACTGTTTTAATTAAACAGTTTACCTCAAAATTAAATTCGGGAACAAGCAAAGAGAGACTTTCCTGATTGATAATTAATTAATAATTTAACATGTATAGTTAAGTAAAATACTCATTTTTATTTCACACGTAGCCTTATAGCATAATGTATGCATCATCCGGCGTTGACTGATGGACGGTGACTTAAACCTTAGCCTTTGCGCTATTTGAGATACACAGAAAATAGAGACAGGTCAATCGTTTGAAATTCATTAAGTAAACGGTTTAGAACTTGATTGATGTATTTTTTTATTTCTGTCGATATGGAGATGAGTTAACGGTCCATCCGGTGTAGAACGAACACAAAAGCTAGTATATACGATAAAGATAAACTTTAATCAATATTCAGGTATTTAAGTGTGTATGTGTGTTACTGTCTGTGTGCGTAGCGGAAATAGAGGAGGAAAGCGTCACCTACTTTTGAAACAGCTCCTTTGGGGTACCCATGTGTTTGATTTTGAATTCGGAGATTTCTGGTTGTGCGTATTTATATATTGATGAATATGATATATGAGAACACTTCTTTATGCGATGATCCTTTAAGAATTCTTTATGATACGAGTAACCAATTACCATCAGTTTGTTACTTGGTGGATCTTACTGCATCGATTTCAATCAGTGAATCACAATTGCCTTTTTCTTTTTTAAATCACTAAAACCAGATCAAATTCATAAGCTAAAATAATAGCATAAAATGAAAGGTATTTAAAATCCTCAAAATACTCCTAACAAAACGAACTTTCATCAGAATATCCGCAATATCGCGTCCCTATTTAGAAAATTGATTATTTACACTGCAGCACAATCTGGATTTACGTCATCAAACTTAAAGCACAGTTTTTGCTATTTTTAGCACAAACCGTTGTCTCCGTCAACTCAATTGTAAGTTAGAATTTATTTAGTTAACTAATACGAACTAAAAAAAAACTTTACAGTAGCTTTGTTGTCAGGGGTACGTTAGTTATCTAGTTTTTAAAGGTCTTTTTTATTTATACTGGAACTGAAATGACGGTAAAAATGCAAAAACGTTTATAATAATGATAAATTATAAAAAAAAGTGATTTTAAAATATTAAAATGAATAATTATACCTTTGATAGGCGGAAATGACTTAATGCCAGTTGGATAGTACCTACACTTTTACTAGCCTCGATGGAACCTATGTATATCTAGATAAATACTAGGTAGGTATACTGAAACGGCTAGAAAATGGATGGGGTTAATAAAACATTATATTTTAAAACATCTGCCATATTGATGTAGTAATAATTGAGAACCATCTCATGCGCGAAGATACATTAAATGGAAATTGTAAAACAACGAAAACGTAAGTTTAAACGCACACCATGTCGAATTAGACACTATGGGAATACGCTGTAAGCTGTACAATTATAAAGTTTTATGATTAAAACTTCTTACTATGTACTGCTCGAGGCTTAATCACCCTGTAGAAACAGAATGCTTTTATGACGCACTCTATCCTATCTTTATGTTTTATTTAATGGAAATAGAGACTTGCGTTTTTAACTATAAATTATGTAGGTATATACCTACTGAGCGTTCTAAACCAGTGTAATATATGTAATAATGTATAATGAGAGTTATGTTTACTCCTTTTGTTGTGTGAGATAAAACTTATTTGTTTAGTGACAAACCAGTGTTAAAGACCTTTATCATAATAAATGAAAGAACATGCACATTCATTACGGAAGCGGTGACGGCAGCATCAGTGAGAATTTTGCTAATTGGCTGTATCGTACAGATAAGCAATAAAATCAATGGATAGGACACTGGCTGCATCTTCAATTTATGCCGATGTGGATTCGCGATGCGCTGGGGTCCGACGCCGACCCCCGCCACCAGAGCTCATATTTATACGGTAAAGCGGGCGCCGCAAAGAGTTCAAACGTGCGTCGGGCGCTCGGAACAGTAGACGGACGAAAGAATCGCAACGCGTGGGTAGACGAGGGCGAGTGCAGTGTGCAGTGCGTGTGGGTCTTGTGGGTCGCTGAAAGCTCGCGCCGTGAAGCCTCCGCGGCGTCGCGCGAGCGCCCGCCTCGCGTCAGTGCCGGCCCGGCCGCGCCGTTACAAACACGCTCCGACAACACTATTACTACTCAGACATTATACTCACACTTTGGACACTGTATCAACTACTAAACATTATTACTTCGAACGACGATCCAGTCTTCGAGAATATATACCAACGAGACTGGTAAGTTACATTTTCTTCTTCGCTACTAATAATAAAACAGACTTTCAGAACTTCTTATATATTATCTTGGCACATCCATTAAGTAAACAGTATCATAAATAAAAGAAAATTCATTAAATAACCGCCCAAGCAGTGAGCGCTCTAAAAAGCCGGTTTTGTAAGCTTTTCCAGTGCCTACAACAATTCAGCCGGTCTTTATCTCTACAGGAAATGGAAACCACGCGTTACTGTATAATTTATCTTAAGCTCGGTTTCAGTTAAGGTTTCTTACATAAGAATAAGACTTATTATAATATGTTACTCTTCTACGATTTCTTTTTACAATTTTAATTGTAATTATAGTGTTAAACTAAAAAGCAAAGCATAAATATGAAAAGCAAAGCAAATTTTATATTAATAAGAGTTTTTTCTAATTTGTATAGCTCTTCACAATCTTGATTTATTTCTTTTTAATAAAATATCAAAATAATATAAATTTATGAAATTGATGTCGAATATTCCGATATAATGTATTTATTTACTAAATTGCGCTCTTAAAACATATCCTTGAAAATATATCATATCATACTTAAAAAAATTAAAACTTTTTAATTTTTTTGCTTCCACTTTTTTTTTCAGATTAAATGATTACTACATAGAAAAAAAAATCATAAATACCAATTATATCTTTTGAATATATTTGAATTAGAAAAACGATCTTAACATAATGTGTTAATAATTAAATTAAATTTGAATAAATTAATTGATTATGGTAAATTATTATGTACAAAACATTCGCGGAAGTTTTTTTTATTGTATTACTTATAAGCGATATGCAGATTGTTCCCAATTAAGAAAAAAAATCAAGGTTAAAAGAGCATATTTGAAAGAATTCGATTAGTTAAACATTATGTACGTTTGCGAGAGTAAAGTTAGAGAGCGATAGTCGACCGCGTGCGATTATAACGAGCATAACTAATTCAATATTTCACAGTCACCACCTATAATCAAACGGCATCACTCTTATAAAAAAACTTGTATTAAAGCGGCTCTTAAACTACTGTAAATGATTCAATTACTCCCTTGAACATGATAACCAAATCGTCGATCATGAAGCAAGTCTAATAAATACAAGTTAATTTAAAAGCCAAAGCGGAAACTTATTATAAAGAAGCAAAAAGCATGGTGCTGTAAAAAGTATTTTCTCAATTTGTACTGAGTATTCCATTTGAAGTACGTGAGAGGTCGTGTCGCACGTCTCACTATATTTGGGTCTCAGATGCTAACTGTACCCAGTGTTCGTTTATCTAAAATTGTAAAAATAATACATCTGATACAACACTAGAATGCGTGTCGAATACCATTACAAAGCAGTTTGCTACTGAGGTTTTTGTTCATCTCTTACAAACAATATACAATTTCATGAATGACGCTTTATTTTCCTTAGTTGTTTAAGGAACTGGTTGTCTGAAAGAATATAAAACTTCATGGTAGGATACTAAATTCCCGGCAATGTTGTTCCGCCGGTTTTCCTTTTATCCTTAACAGATTCGGGGGTCGAAAACTTTCCAGGACTTTGTTTATCGCAGTTCTAAGCCAATAGAGTTATTGCAATACCACAAAAGAATATATATTATGTAATGTAATTGTTTTAAATTCTTTCCGTGTATTTATTATCTTAAAAAAACAGTAAATACAAAGCTAAGTACGAAATAGCAACTTAGGTATACGATTAAATAGTTCGCAGTTCTATACCGGATGCTTTTCTTCAAGTTTCCTGCCGCAAGTATTGTATTTTCTAATTAACTCATGAATTATGAACAACTAATTAGCCACTGTCTGACTCCGTACGCGTAAAGATTTTTAATGTAAATAATATTTAAAATGTTATAAATGTACCTATGAGAATAAACGATAATTTACACTATTTCTTGTGAAAATTGTAAATTAATAAACTTTATCTAATCTTCAAATTTTTGATGATATTGTTTGCTTAAAAACAATGTACCTATTTCAATTAATATCTGTCGAACAACAATGCCGTAGCTAACTTTCATATTTCGGTACATTGTACGTGCACAATTACTCGCAATAGATTCTTAAAAAATTGAGCCATCCAAGTACAAAAGAAATGGGCATAGCCCGTGATCTTGACAGCACGCCGAAGCGCAATTACATCATAAAGAGATAAGTATCGGGCTATGAGAATGCGAATCGTGGCTCGGTCTCGGTCCGGTTGATTGCGCAAAGCTCAGCGGTGGCGTGTTCTGGGCGCTGCGAGTTCAAGTGCAGGGGTGAAGGTTCCGACGACGCCGCCCGTGCTCCGTATCCGCTCCCACACTAACTACCTACCTACGCATCCACGGGGTGGCCGGTCAACTCATAACTAACCTACTCATTCTTGAACCTCACACTGTCACTTACATCTTTTAAATCCGAGTCGAAGGTTATACAATATTAATCAGATGTAAATTAATAAAAGTATTCAATTATGTAATTTACTACTCAACTATTTATTGATTTTCCATCAATAAGAGTAGGTATAATCTCGATAACATAGTAGCACAGTACCTACTTGAATAATATGTTATGATTTTGAAAATTATTTACAATTTAAACCGCTGAAGTCTATTTTCATAATATTATATGATCAAATGCAATATTCGGGCTAAAAATGTAAATGTGTTTTAAAAACGTTTTTAGTTTTATGCCGAACTTCAAGATTAATGTTATATACTGCTAGCCTCTAATAAAATTGATATCTTTGTCCTAAACCGTAAATAGCTTTAACAAAATTAAGTAAATTCTGACCACCTACATTGAGACTTAGTCAGTCCATTCCAACGCTAACAATTACTTTTGTTGTTTATATCCGGTGTCCAGCTCTTAAGAATAAATTTCAATTCTCTTTTTGCTAACTGATACATTCTAAAATATTCACATTTACTATAATAATATATAGTCACATGACTGTAACGATTATTCATAATATATTTTTTAAATAAATAAAAGCTAGTTTAAATAATTATCTATTGATTATGGTGGACGGGCAAGGTCAGAACTAGAAGCTTCCGATTCTTTTGTTTAAGATGTTTTGCGCCTAGAGCACGGAAATACGGTTAGTTGACGGGGTTTAAATGACTGCATGACGATCTTCCTCCGATGTACCGACCGTGATGTTTTAACTTAACTATTTAAAGCAAAAACAAACAATGCGAATTTTTACACTACACAAAATTTACTCATCATTACCGGTTCAAGTCATGGAATAACGTTTAATCTAATCTTAGTAATATACCTTCACTGTTTCATATCACAATCACAGAGCTTTGATTAAGTACTTTTTGGAGACTGAATGATAAAATATGGGGTCTTTAAATCTATAAAATATCCAGTGAGTGTGCATTAATGAAAGTGTGCGTGAATATGCGCGCGCGAGTCCCGGCGTGACAGAATGCGCTCGCGACAGTCTACAGCTGCGTGCCACGCGCCGTCGTCGTCGCTTCCCGAGAAAATGGCAACTTATGGGGAACTGAATCTGGGCCTCACAGGTGCCATTGACCCCCACAACCTGTAGACTCGGCTTGTCTTGCCATTCACCTTCACCAACATGCCATTTATATATAATAATCATTTTTTTATTTTTTATATTTCAATGCATCTATCCAAAAAAGAAAACAAACCATCTGAATATCATTCTAGGTTAATTGAATAGATAGTAATTTGGACTATCCACATTGTTTAGTGGTGTATCAAGTCGTGGTGGCCGAGTGGTCGAAGCGCGTCCTTCCGAACGGGAGGTCGCGGGTTCAAATCCGACCGGCTTGTACCTCTAAATCTAAATGTGAAAAAGATTTATGTGCAATTTTTCACAACACCACTGGCTAAAAACGGTGAAGGAAAACATCGTGAGGAAACCTGCATGTCGGAAAAGGGTTCTAAAAATCCTTTGAAGATATGTGAAGTCCCCAATCCGCACTAGGCAAGCGTGGTGGACTATGCCTAATCCCCCTTCTGAGGAGACCTGAGCCCAACAGTGGGCAGTAATGGGTTGGTACAGATACATTGTTTATTAACCGTTAAGATCAGAAACTGTTTGTGATGTAGTCAACCTAGTTACGTTTTAAGAGATGGGTTTTTTGAAAAATGATACGGTTAGTTTATGTGGTAGTCCGGAGATGATATCGGTGCTAGTGCAAGCAGTGCATTGCGAGTGGAATCCGCGCACTCATCGCCCGCGCCGGTGTAGGAGTCGAGACCGTTACCGGACCACAAAATCTCGCAAAAAATGCTCGTAAAACGTTTCTGTTTTACTTGTTACATTGTAATTTCGTGACGTGACTTTGATTTCATGGTATATTTAATGAGTTTTGTCAACAATAGGCAAGTATTCTCGAACAATTATGTAACTATCAAAGCGTGGAGTTCGGAAAAGCTTTATAACAAAAAGCGATCTATATAGTTACGGAACTTTTTCATGACGATTCAATCAAAGTTTGCACAAGAAAAAATGTTAAACAAATACTGAAAACAGTGTGTTTGTGTAATATTTATTGATTAACCTGTACCAATTATCAGTAGAAAAAGCTCAACATAATCTCTAAAAATTAAGTAGTCTGAAAATTGCAAGTACAAATTAATGAATGGATCTGTTTTTTAACTTACTAATGCGATAGTTATTGGTCCCTAACGTATTGTAGAAAAGTAAGTAAGCTCAAGAAACCTCACGTCGGGTCGCCGCTTGAATATCAATATCAGAATATAGCCAAGCTGCGATGCCGTTCACAATGACCGATAAAGAGGAACACACGAATGTGGCTCTACTCGGACTCTGTTTAAAATTCACATTCAGCGGTAAAACACTCGTTGGGTTGGGTGCTCAACACCAACTGGAATGTAGGTTATGATGTTATTTAGCCCGAATTTTTTTGTCGGTCTACGTTTTTACAACATACAATAGTAACGAGTTATCTCCTTTCATGCCAATCAGATTCGTATAAGGCGTGAAAGTACTAACGTCACTGCCCCAAATAGTGTTTTATTCCTGTTAGTGTTATTGCACGTAGCGATTTAAATTAAGCTCAATGAATCGGTATTAGATACATTTTCGAGTTTCGTTTTGTTTTTTTTTTGTGCTACAATCTTGATCATTTTAAGGATGTGTTTCCTATTTTAGATTGATATTTTAAAAACGAAGTGAAAACCATTTTCAGTTCCTAATTTTGCTTTTCATTTTTTTGTACTTTGTACTTTAACAGTTACTTTAATTATCTTTATACTATATTATCATTATTATCAGTCTGATAATAATGATAAATAAAAATATCTTGCATAATATAGAATGCTATTGACACAATATTGGTGTGTAATAATGATATTTGGGTTACGTATATTTCTTTCTAGATTAACACTCTCGTTTTCATTTTGAAGATGGTAACGATGACAACAATATAAATGAGTAGGTAAATTACAAATACTGAAGCAAAGACCAGAAATGCTAAGAATTTATATTAAACCTTGCACATAAAACCATACTTTAATAATCTTTTTTCATTTCGTTTCACCGCGTCCCTTTGCTCTTTTACACATTTATTTTTGCAATAATAAATTCTAACCTAATCTCGTTTTCTTGACATAGTAGATAATTGCAAGGGTTTCTTGTAAACGGTTAGTTTAGAATAAGTATTGATTGGTTTGCTTGTTTCCCTGAAGAGTCTAACTGCGTTGTACCCACGCTCATGGCACCCACACTCTAAATAACAAGATAAATAGACATGTCCACTTCACCATTTTACCGAGTAAAAAATCTCATGTTATATTTGAATAGGTCTTTACCAATTAGTATTTGTACCGAAATGTGTACGAGGTTAGTTTCTTTTGTCCGGTGCACTCGATGAGCACTTTTTGTGGTGGCCGATACTCCTCCAGAGTAAATGTAAAGTGTGAGAGAATAAGGACTCAGCCTAACTACTAGCAGACCATTGTTTGTGCTCAAATATCGAACGTTTTAAGTTTTTATGTAGGCAATTAAAACTTTCGACTCGAATACAGAGTATTGATTCTCATGAGGCGTTCTCACGTTTATTTTAGATGCTGTGCTACATTGAGAGGCGGTTAACAGGAAAAAAAACATCGTTTAAAAATGCTAAACCATACTTCGCGCATTCGGGCGAGAAACTTCTTTCGCGATTGTAAACGTGACTTATTCGCATTTTATTATCATTTAAAGTATGGTGGCTCACGGTCAAGACATGCCGATGACTGTTCTAAAATAGTCCACTATTTGCGAAACAGGTACGATTTTTTTTAGTAACGCAATTAAGAGAAGTGTCTACATTTTGAACAAATAATAAAAAGCTAAGACAAGAGTTCATAATGTCCAGGTTGTTTTATGGTGCGGAACGCGCGATGTCATTGTCCTGCGACTGGTTAAGGCGCATGCACCTCGCACTTCTTCGCGGTTCGCCGCCACCGACCACGAATTATCATTTTGATCACTCTGTATTATTAACGCTTTTATTATAAAAAACAACTATTATGGAACGTTTCGTATTAAATCCTTATTGCAATATTATCTTTGTAAGATAATTATTCCTCATTTTTTCTAATAACCTAAGCATTAAATAAATTGATCTAGTCTGTATTTTTGACAGATAAAAGTAGAACGGATATTATATCTTCTAGAGCACTAGGCTTTCACCGTAACTTCATTAAGTCTTTTTAATGAACTTAATTGTTTTAATGAAAGTATTTGCAGTCTCAGTTTTTCGCTATCGAAAATCAGCTTCTTTATTTGTATTAGTCACTTAATAGGCAGTAAGATCAATTTTATAAAACCTACCTTTTGCATTTAGGTAACAAAGATTAAAAAAAACAAAAAGTGCTAACCACGTGTATTGTTCAATTATGCGAAAATATTAATGAAAGTTTACGGTAATCTGCGTTTTAAAATAATAACTGAAACGAATGACAATTTAAGAGTGGAATAATGAGAAAACTCAATATTTTTACACATTTTATTTTGTATATAGGTAGGCAAGTTTTTGGAGAGGAAATGCACCCTACGATCATTAGTATGAAGTACTCTTTGTTTTCCTTTAATCTTGCGAGGGTCGCTGGGAGCAATATGTCAGTCGAGTCCCCACATGAATTATTCACTCTTAAAGGAAACCAAAAAGGAAGTGTGTATTCAAGGAAATCAATAAATCCCATTAAAACAAAGTTTGAGACACAAATATTTTTAACAGAAATTACATGACTCATATCTTTATTGGCTGAAACTCTTCAACAATATTATTAAAACTCAGCATTTCAATGTAAAGTTAAATTAAATAATACAAACATAATAACAATCATTAGGTAATAGGTACCAATTTGTTGCGTAGTCCTTCCTGGTTCGTGGCGCGATGCTTCCCTGATTTTGTTCAAAGCATTCGTGCGCCGACATCTTCACCTTGAAAGATCATAGGTATTTTTTTGACTGTCTGTTTTTTATATACCAATAATGATAATTTTTAGAAGTGTTCATTCAATATCTTGAAGCTGAAGCTAATCACGATCGTTGCTGTTCTTGTGTGACGTAAAAAATATGCTTGACGGCGATTATGGAACTTTGATAACTATAGGTCTGACGCAATCCTCGGTTGCTTCCTTGCTTTTTCACTCGTTTAGTTTTCAGTTTTAATGTGTCACTAAATACTTAATCCTTGACTGAACGTAGATGACGATGTACTTATATTTTTCTCGTTGCGGTGAGTAACTTAAGTCTAAATGTCGCGTGAAATGTATCATGATTTAGGTACATTGGGTGCTGTATGTACTTATTTTGAATTATTTTGTATCGAATCTAAAAGTTTTAAGCTAAAATTTGTGATGAACCAATGCACTACCAAATTTATAATAAAATAACTGTATATGATGTCCTATGAATGGGTAATACTTTAAATATGGAAGATATGATGTTTTTTCTGAATGGAAACATCATTTTAATAATACTGAATTCAAAGATTTCATAAATTGTTTAGTTTATCAGAAAAAAATCGGCTAATGGCGGAAAATGACATAATATTTTCCAGGTTTGTTTGAGGGGTATATATATTATATATTTCAATATAAAAATAAATATATGTTTCCTTTCTAAAAAAACATCATATTTTCAATGTTTAAAGTACTTCTAATTCACATAGTTATGGGACACCCTGTATTACTGAGACCGTTATCTATTAAAAAGTAGATACGTCATTCATGACGAAATCAGGAGCTCAAATCTAATTATGTCTGATAAGAATTAAGATGGACAGGCGTTGCGTTAATATACTTCTGCGATTAAAATCAATTACTGTGGTTTCTATTGCTTTTATTTACGATTGACGCGTATAAAGGTAGTGTTCGTCATTATTTCAGAATTTAACTGCATAATATGCGACGGTTTCTTAATGTTATCACAAATTGTCATAAAAATTAGGACAAAGATATTTATTCTGTGCTTAATTGAGCTACCTTCTTTTATTTACAGTTATTGTATAAAATTCTCATTGTGTCAATTATGTTAAATAACTATGTTAAGTGCTTAAAATACGCGAAATTACGGTAAATACCCAAGCATTTTATTAAGTAGTTGTTTAAAAATGGCAGAGCCTGCATTACGGTGAATGACCACCATTACCTGGTACCAGTACTTATATTACGCATGTACAAGTAACACAAGCTAATTTCCTGTTTCGGACTGCCTTTTCATGATTATTGGAAATTACATAGCACATTCAACTTGAAGCATCGGCTGCTGCAACTAAACCTTTATTGCCGTCTGCACAAATCCACCATAAACCCTGCTGATTAGACGTAACTCATGCCAACATTTAACTGCCGACTTAATACTAAATTTCCTGCTTTTATAGTGATCATAAAGTTTTATAACAATAATGTATACTATTACACTGTCGTTCAGTTTCCGATATAATACTTCTATTTAATGAAAGATTAGTTTTATAGTTTTTATTATTATTAATAATTAATAAACTTAGTTACTACTTACTTAATTTAAATAATATTAATTTTTTCAGCTTACTATTTAGATTTATATCTAATTAATTACTCGAAAGTAAAAAGTTTGCTCTTTGATCCAACATTCATGACTGTAATGTAATATATTTTTATTTAAGTCGTTATTGATTATTATGAAATTGAATGAAAATATAATAAGTGTCTGGTGTCCATTCGGGCATCCGTCAGAGCAGGTTGAGGCCAGCTAGCAGCACGGCTAGTACCACAGCACACACGGCGACCACAGAGTCGAGTATCGGGTGCGCCCAGCCCGCGCCGCTATTGTGGCTCTGCCTTACTAAATCAATATTTGCGCAGATGTCGGCGCAAGAGCATGCTTGTAGCGACCTAAAATTCATACAGCTTATATGGCAACGTTAGCGGTAAATTTTCTCCGCAACTACTTGTAATCCTTCCAAAGTAGGTCGCCGTTGCACGCATAATTTGACCCCGGACAACCGCTCTACTGGTTCGGACGTAATTTGTTTAATTCAATTTGGATAACGGTCATAATTATTTTAACAGACCTGCAAGATAATTTCATTTCATTTCTGTAGAGGAAGAAGCTTCATTCCAATCTATCTTGCTCTTAATTGGAGATCTAGTTTCTGATTCAATTGCATCTTCGTGATTCAGACTTTATAGATTCAAGTGTTGCATTTAACATACTATTAAGTTTTATTGGATCTACTTGGAGGCTAAATCTGATTTAGTTTTGTTCTAATTTAATTTGTTTATGTTTTGATGTGATACAAAAAACTATTGGTACAAAAACGAAGCCTCAGACAAGAATATCTTACTAAAAACAGTTATTTGAAAATTATTGAACTGACTCATGACCTTCTTTAACGTACTAATGTCAAATTCCAGTGAAAGAAATTAAAAGTGCAGCGAAACGTATCGCTTTTCATTATGATTCGCATTTCGCACGGCCTTATGTATGTGTATGCGAATAATGACTAAGTTCCTGTCATATTCCCCTAACGATACTTTTTGCTCAGCTAAAACTTTTTGTAATACTGATGTATCCGAGTGAAAATGTATAATTTTCTAAGCGATGGCTGCGTTTCTCGTGTAATATGATAATGTGGTGTATAAATATTTTATGTCTAGAGCTTTTTATTGTGTTTTTTGTCGGATAACCAGTTCTCCACAATGCAGTCCCACGGGGAAAACAGGAGCTTCGTGTCCATTATTGCTATTTTTATACCTGATTTAATGTACTATAACTACGGAGTTATTTCTGTCTATGCGCTTGACATGGAGAATGCTTTGTCTCTATTAAATAATTACATCTCGGAGACATGAAACCTTTGCAGAGACTGGTGATAACTATATTAGTTTTTTCTCTCAGACTTAGCTACACCTGAAGATAATTCTTTGACGTATAATGTTATTTGCAAAGAGATGTTTTTTCATTACTTTAATTCATCATAATATTATATAACGATCAAACTTCAATTTTATTTACATTACATACATTTACGTACGTTTACGTACATTTCACAGAAGTTTTTTTATTTTTATAATATCAGTAATTGAAATTAATCTAAATTTATACAAGAATACTTTTAATAGCAACATAGGAAAAATTATAGTATCCTTGTTCGATCTAACACTTTTTCAACATTTTTCTTGGTGTGCGTCTTTGTTTTTATATTAATAATTTTATTTATCTATTATTGTTACACAAAAATGAACAAAAAATACTCAAAAATATGTTCAATAGATATGTCAACGATAATATTTTGTTGATAATCTTCACAACATTCAAGCTATTTGAAGTGCGACTAAAAAGCGAAAGAGCTTAGTATTAAGTTTTGCACATAAACGTGTGCAACGGGTGGTCGACGGTTACTTATTGATGGAATGCCCATAAAATTTGCCCGACACCGCAACGCACGGAGCCAGATTTTATTCCCAGGATCGGCGCATACCGAGAAACGTACAGGTTCATTTGATACTCTGACGTATTTCTAGACACATCTGAACAAATATTTTAGTTTTATTGGACGTGATTGTGATGCAGATGACCCTATTGTGCATGTTTAGGGTGATCCGAGTCGGGTCAGCGGTCGCCCTAATGGCATCGTCACTCAGTGAAATATTGCGAGGGAGGATCAACAACAAGAACAGTCGTGGTGACTGCTTCACAAATTAAGGGCAAATGAGTCTAATTCAAATAATATTACAACTGCCGGAGACTGTAATACTGTAGGTACCATTCCGTTCAAAAAGAGATCAGGATACTTGTGCAATAAATTTTACAATTGTCTAAAGACGTTATTTTTTTTATTTATAACAAAAAAATAATAGTTTTTGCATTATTTTTATTATACAACTAACAACGTGTACTAACTATTATTTTAAATCGTAAATTAAAGTTATATACCTAGATGGGTTGTCTACGTTACAAATTAGTCTCCTGGATGCACTTGCTACATATAAATGTATATAGGCGAGTCGCGGGGGCAACGCTCATCGTGTGACTCGTGTGAGCGACGCGACCAACTAACAATCGCAAATTCAACATATGCCTAGCAACAGCCTCACTCACACTAACAGTGGCTTGCTCGAAGCACACAGACACAAAATGCGCTCTCAGGCTTTAAGCTTTGATGGACTTCGAGACATTAGAAACGAGCTTTCCCATGAAATACACTTCAATTCCACAAACAGACGCTTTTAAATTTTTTATGCTCCGTCAAGTTTTAATGGAAAAAGAGAACGACTTGTGTGAAATTTTAATGATTATGGAAATTTAATACTAAAGTCTTGTTGTAGATCGAATCAGAATCACGAAATAATATGGAAATAAGATAATTCGTAAGAGCTTGAGTAGAATGTTAACACATTATAACGGTGATGAGTACGTCTAGAACAGATTTACCTAAATTATTCGGACTATGTTAGCGATGCGTGCGTGCTGCGATCCGATATCGCGTCTTAGTCGCCTTCCGGCAATGCTATGCGCTAAATGGACGACGAATGGACTAAAACGAAGTAAAAATAGATAACGACATTTCCAGCTAAATTGTTTGTATAAGGACTTTTTGCATTGCTAGTTTGATAAAAGATTCTCATTCGGAGCGGTAAACATGCAAGATTACTTCCATTATAAAACTGTTATGTGTCGGGCAGCTGTAGATGACTCTGAGATAGATTGTAAAATATTTCGGCACAAATTCGAGTGAGGTCATTGAACCGCGTTTCTCTTAAAGGAAACTAATATTTGCCAGCCTCCTCCTTCCCATTCTCTCGAGGGACACACAACCCTGCCTCTCCTCGTTACTTCCGCACGAGTGTGCCCACATTCATATTGTAACATACGAGTAATAAACAACTTAAATAACTAAACTCTGCCCTTATATTGTATTGTTTGAAACTTAATTTAATATTATAATAATTTACTTCGTTTGTGATTTATACTTATAGTTAAATAATGTGTACTTTAATAATACTTAAGTAACAACTAATTCATAGATTATTTATTATAGTTCGTATCGCGTGGATACTTGTAAAAGATGACATATAATTTCTGTTTTAATATTATTTAGCACTCATTAACATTAACTTTATTGAGCTGATAAATTTAGGTATCAGGTACTACAAAATATTTAAAATAGTTATTTAATTTTCAAAATTTTAATTCTATAATCGATGAGTTTCATGCGGAAGATGAAACTACTAATCAATTACAATTGTTACTAAATAGTTTCGGATATCACCGCAGAAGGACATTTACCCTGACATACCAAGCTAGCTAGTCCAGTAACATGTACAGTGAACGTGCCGTGTAGGACAAGGTATGCGAGAGTGCTTGCCAACACTGATTAGTATGTTAGTCTCAGTTCGCGCCTGCCGTTAATCGACCGCTACACTTCAGCGACAATTATCGCCTAATAACGATGTACTGTTGTCTTGTAGTCGAATCCAATAACGAGTCGCCGTCGCCATTTCCACGATGTCTATGCTAATCATTCGTAATTTACGACGGCCGATAATCGCGACACGCGTACGTGAGCGCATTGTGCAAAAAGCAGCCTACTATCACCGTTTTATGGCTAGACTAAGCATTGCAAAAACTTTAGAATTTCTCGTGAGAACTATTTAATGTATTTTTGGGAAATAATGTCTTCGGTTAAAATGAAAACAGCCTCGCTTCCGGAACCCCTTTAGGAAATAAATCTTGTAGTAATTAACAAAAAGAAAAAAAAACTTATTTAAAAAAAGAAAGAAGAGAAAAATCTTATTAAGATTCTGTACAGTACCTACATATTATAATATAAAACTTAACTACGCGTTTCTGTAGCACTTCTACGATGCTACGCGAGCATTTTTAATCTAGCGTACGTGAATAGGCAAATGCGTGACAAGCCTGATGCAATCAGTATTTTATTATTTATGTATACGTGAGCTAGTTTATCTTTCTTGCAGAAAAAAATCAAAATTGGAAACAACACGGCCTAAAATATAAAAGGGAGCAAATTGCTAGCCTAAACGTTTTCTAAATGATTTGCTCCAAAATTAACTTATACATTGTACCTATATAAAAATAAACCGTCTAAAACACACTTTCTAAAAAACTTGCACCTTGAGCTCTTAATTTGTTCACAATAATATATTAAAGAATGCAGCTAAATCACCTAGCCAGTCGATGGTCAAGAAATCGGTGTCAATGCTCGTTGCGGTTGCAGTGTTCCGAAATGATGTGTTGAGCAAGAGTACGGACGCGGCCACTCACCTGCACCGGCCGACAATACATAAATAAAACAATACGCCCTAATAATCTATCAACTATACGGTATACCTCTCTCCACCTACGCATCTCACAACGACTATGTAATTACGGAAATTCACATTCACACAAAGATATTTTGAATTCTGTTCTTTATGTTAAAACAATCTAAAAAACAATTTGAAAACAAACTAGGTCAAAAGTATAAAACAAACTTATGTAACCTAGTTATTTAGTTAAATAATTGCATTCAATAAACTTAAGTACTAAATTAAAAACTGTTATTCTAAAATACCAATTTCGTTTTCAAATTTATTACCTATATCGCTCGTTTACATTCACATTTATTTCGAATTCAGGTTTATTTAACAATATTACTGTTACTTTATACGTCGTTCCGTTGGAACAAACGGTATGTTAAATTAAGCTTGAGAACCGGGCTGCCATTGTGATCATCAAAAATATCTCAGCTCCCCTCGAGGAAGTGGTTACATGGCTCTTAATGTACACACGAGTTTTCGCTCATTGTTTTTATTTTTATACTCGGATGACAGCGAAATTGAAACCGAAAAGTGTGAAAGATGAATCGATTTCAACCAGAATATTGACAACGTAAAAATACACTTAGCGTCAAAAATTTGCAGCGTTTTAGTAAAGCAAATAAAGTGATAGTAGGCGAATTCTCTACACCCTCACCCTTCTCGCAGAGATGACTTGCGAAACGTCTAGACGAAGGGACCCCTCTCAATATAATACACATACTTTGGGTTAATTCCACACCTACTAATATTTGTGGATCTATAACGGACCTGTTGTATGATAAATTAACCGTTCTGTACCAAATCTTTAGTTTAGTTTTATGTTTTTTTTCAATATTGTACATACTTAATGTAATGTTAATGTATTTTAGAAAGACATAAAATACGTAATTTAAGAAAAGAATGTGCAAAAATGAATGCATTCCCACGGCTACAACTCTCAGTATACATGACGGAACTTGGACCAATAATTATAATACTCCATATCATACATACGTGAGTTCTACACAGTAATCATCGTAAATCTCGTATAACATGAGCATTTCTTCTATTCCGAATGTTTGAAATTAATATATGATAACTTTCCAACGTTGTATGTGAGTGCTTCAGTCGCTTATGTCTTGTAAACTAAGGATTGGTTTTCGATCTAGTTTTTATGTATTGTTTACTTGCATTGTTTACTTACGTCTTTACATTATTGCTTTTGGAATTATTATATTCATTCTTCTCCTTTACATTTCCTGCATTAAAACTACCTAGATGCCGTTGTAAATTTAAGTACTAATAACCCTAACAAGGTTCTTTACTACCGCTGTTGGTTACTAATAAATCCACAATTACTATTTTAATTAATGTTGCATCTACAAATAACATACTCATCGCATAAAACTAGAGGTTGTTTTAACTAAATAAGAATCGATTAGGAGTTTGCTCATTAAAAATACACTTAACGGTTTACATTTTTTTATAAAATGACTTTGAAGCAATAATTACGCAGTCATCCACGACAGCGAAAACAGCAAAGATTTGCAATAATTCTAAACGATATTTAAAATTTTACCTATAACAATCATAATATAAATCAACAATTTGAAACAAGTCAGAAATTTTAAGACTAAGTATTTCAATCAATTACAGGACACCGTAATACGCTGCAGTGACAATGTAAACAATTTGTCGCTATAGGTTGCGGTCGTGCATGTACTAGCAACGGTTTCTTGAAGTACTATTTCATTGAAAGCCCTAACATTGTTTTGAATGTTTCGCGTGCCAGCCACTGAATGGACAGTTAAACTCCCTATTGACTCAAAGGTTAATGGGTAAATTTTTGCTCGAACCTCACGTTTCCGCGTTCCTTCGCCATCGCTACGTGCCGTCGAAGCCTGTTCTGCTGATAGCTGACCCTTTCACTATTAACAACTATTTATGACAAACGCTATGACAGGAAATACTTTAGTCTTGACATTGATAACGCTGTAAATACTTACACCACCACATTAACCATTGTAAAGATGTATCGTTCATAATGTAGCATGTTTGAAATTAAGACTTTGGTTTTAAACTAAACTTTTTTACTCTCAAGTTTGCTTAATAGAAACAGTCTCGCGTTAAAATTGTAAGTCTCGTATCTCTCACCATATCTCTCAGTTTTTCCACTCGAGCACGGTTGTCAGGCTCTTGTTCGTAGCACTATTGTGGAGTAGTACTTATAAGCCCCCTTTTTCGTTATACCTGTGCGATATAAAGCTACTACAATTCGACACAAAGCTCAAACGATAAACTTAATTTTTATGCGACTCACAAAAATCATGAAACCTGTTTAACTTTAAAAGCTCTTTGTATAGAGCTTTTGCTTTCATTACGGATGGTTTTGTTTCTAAACAAAAGATTTGTTTACTGGTAGATATTCTAAGGGCAATCAAAAACTATCAAGATTGATTATAATTAGGTATATGAAGCATTTATATATTATACGAGTACTACAAACTAACTTTCGTGATCAAGTGGTGGGCGTTTCTTATTATTATATTCATTGTTGTTTAACACAGATATCACATTTACAGTTAACAATAAAACTTTCAACCGAAGCTTCCGCGGAAACAATAGTGAGTTTTGGCACACGATAAAATTGATTGACGAATTGGACCCCTGTGGTTTTATTGATAGAGAGTGGAAGTCCGCAGCAGAGTGATGAGTCAGTGCGATGATCGAGCGAGGGTAATTGATTTGATTGTGTGATTGTTGCAGACGGAAGGGGTCAGATGGATCGGAGGCGCGCGGCGGGAGCGCTGCTTGCACTGGCCGCGTGCATCGCGCGATCGGCAGCCGGTGAGTATGACCACCCACCGACAATACCACTACACATGCACCACCTATAACTCTATACTATTTAGGTTTGAAAAGATATTTCAATAAATCATAAGAAATTACACAGTTATTTTACAGAGCATCATGTTCTAATCAAGGTTTTTTCAGAATATGGATGTACATACATAGTTATTTATCAAAAATATAGGAAAGTGCTTATTATTACAAGATTTGCAATAGACTGAGTTAAGTGCAGAAGACAAAGAATTGTGGAAAAAGAGAACAATCCAAGTTTAGATACTTATTTCCTATTTTGTGATTTTAACAAGTTCGTACCATTGTAATTGTTTATCAGTTAATAAAAAGAGAAGAGATAATATGAAATAAAACTATCAGGCGTAATACACCGTATAATTCGTTTAACAGCGCAAACTGTACGTGGATATCATTGTTCAAAATTAAGTAATATTATAATTATTAGTGCTGTTCTACTTAATCGTAACATACCGCGAAGAAATAATGTTAAAAAATTATAATTGACAATAAATACTAAAAGTAGGTTTCACAGTTACTTTAACGACATCAAGGAAAAATTGTATTATTATAAACTATATTATTTAGTAAGAAGGTCATATTAACTGTAGTCAAAACAGTAAACAATTTTTTACCCATAATAATGCAGTTATAATAAATTTATATAAGATTATAACATCAATATTGAATAATTCAACAATTTTCGTAGTGATCCAGAGAGCGTTGAACTTTTAGCTATAAATGAATTCGATGCACCGTTTTATTATAGAATATTTCATATTAAGCAATACTATAAATCAAAAGTACCTACTTTTATCTTTATGTAAAAGAGTTCGATCGTTATAAAAAGATCGTATATTCTCACACGGTGATTTGATTGGCTTATCAAATTAAGGTTATCTGTAGCTCAAAATTTAATAAATAACAAGTACCTTAACAGTTTTTAGAAAGAAATATAACATACACAGGTAGTGTAATGTATGTTAACAAGGCAAATGATTCCTAAGAGATGGCAACGAGAAAGTTTTTAACTAAAGCGAAGTTCAATATGAATTAACAAGTTCGCTAACTTTTTTGAGAGTATTTCAAGATTTTCTCGAGTCATATGTTTTTTTATTGCAAATGCCAGCGGAATAACGTGCTGAATAGTATAGTAATTGAAATAAAAGAGTGATTCGTATAATATCTATATCAGAAGTGATTTGTGTGTGCGTGCCTAGTATAGAAGTGGATGCGCAAAGCTCGGTTGCACCTTCCCATGCCCGTCGCGAATAACTGTACAAAGGTCTGCACTGCGTGTCTGTAGCAGCGCATAATATTAGATGAGGCTATTTTTGTCTGTCCAGATTAAGTACACGGTGCACGGTTACTTCAGCGAATTCGTGCAAAATTTATGTTATACATAGGAAGTATATTCAAATGCGGCCTACAATGTTAAGGTCTACCCGTGTGAACTTCATCAGGAATGGCGGACACGGCGACATTCATTCATTGAAACAACAATCCATATTAATGTAGTGCAAATTTTAAATTCATGCTGGCTCCTCATTTCGATTGCTTTGCTCCGTGTTTCTAAGCGCACGATTCTGCATTAAGTAGTTTTTTGTTCGTGCAAATCCATTTATAACGTCACACTTATACGTAAAAGCGATTCATTAGGTATCACGGGAATTACTAATGCTACGTCACGTACTCTAGACACGGGTATCAGTCGGTATTTATTATTCACACGAGCATTTAGGAATTTCGACAATGTTGGTTTGCTGACGTCCACTTCTTACCTCGTGGGAGTAACCTGCCTAACACTTTCTGCTTTGAACAAGTTGTTTTACGAAGAACAAATTTATTGTGGCAGTGGCACTTCTATACCGGTTTCTTACGAGCTAATTGCCAGATGTTTATAATATTATAGTTTAATATTTATATAATGGAAATCAAGTATGATAAAAACTGGATGCTAGCAGCATTCCTGGTGACCGTTAGGTGGACGATGTGCCGAGCGGCGCCACCGTGCTCTCGCCATATATAGCGGCTCGAAGACTTGCGCCCTAACGGTGCCGCCTCTCTGTGATAACCATTAACTTCACTAGACTAAACTGTATCTATTATATTTATTACATTCAGATAAATATTATATTATTGCATTCAGATAAATAAACAATCTTTGATAAAAAAAAAAATAAACTGAAGGTAGGTAAACATAAATATTTCAAAATTTATTATAGAGGATGTTTCAGACTATCTATTATGCACTTATTCAATATTATTAGTCGGAAGGTAAGAGAAAAAAAAATAAGAAGCCACAATCACGTAGGTAATGTTGTCGTATGCCTTGTTATTACATTAAAATGAGTCAGGTAGGTACATCAATCGTTCGTTATTGCGAAATGCATTTACTTAGTTATGACTTTTGCATTAAGTATCAAATGGTGTGTGAAGCCGCAGTTCTGATGTTAACGACGCACTCCGTTAGTTAAATTACAGCTTTGTCGCCTCGCCGCTTGCCTTCAGTAATTATACGTAGTAAAACGGATATACAAAATGACTTTAAGTATCGAGACGATGACCGATTGCAAGTCTTGAGCGTTTTGTAGCTAATATCCTGCACAGCTGTGTCGTGTTTAATAAGGTACACCATAAAAGCTGCACTTAAATATTCTCAGAATTCAGAACTTTTAGTTCGGGTAGATTCATTTTTTAAACAAAGAAGCAGAGACTACTCCATATTTACACTCATAACCGTTTAACCTACTAGGATATTCTCGTATGTACGTATATTAAATAAACGTTTTGCTTATAAGTGAAAGTGTGATGCTACAATATTAAATGTAAGTACTTCTAAATACGTGATTTGGCATTGAAAGTATTTGAAGTAAATAAAGCCTGAACTATGAGCGGAACATATTTAACACACGTCACAGTTAATCCGTGCCGCCTCGTGCGATAACAAAGATGTGAATCATATTAAGTCAAACACTGTTTTTTTAATTGACTGTAAGCCAGTTAAGTAGCTAACAACACCTCCATCACAACACAAATACCACATCACATATTAGGTACGTTGAATAAAATTTGAGTTATTTATTAAATATTTTCTTTTACAGCACCAACAGCCAGCAATCACACATCGCTAGATCTTTACGATGGTAAGTGTAATTATAATTGAAAATTAAATGATAATTATGCATAACAAGAACTTTTCTTTTTTACACAATAATTACTTACTTACGGAAATGAATATTTTCTTTTATAATACTTTCAGGAGCACCGGAAGGCTGTTATTACAACTTTCAACACTATGGCGAAGGCGACCGCATCATGACCAACGAACCATGTTTAAACTGTACTTGTCATAATCGAATGCTAATGTGTTATCTTCGGGTGTGTCCATTTACGAAACCAATAGGCCAGGACTGTACGGTAGAGAAACGCGCGGATCAGTGCTGTCCAATTGTAACATGTCCCGATGGTAAGAAATATTTGAAAAGAATATGATTATTACTTCGATAGTTCTAAATAATAAGATTTAGATTTACTAAGAGTACATTTTTTGTTTAGTTCCAGTCGATCTACTCACTTCCACGTCGACGTCATCGCCAGCTGAGTACGGAGGAACTGGAGTGGGCAAATACGATAAATACGGTTGCAGTATTAACGGAAGATATTTCCCGGAAGGTTCGAAAGTACCTCCTACACCAAACAAGCCTTGCGAACATTGCTACTGTATTCGTAATATGACAACGTGTGTAATGCAAGAGTGCACGCTACACGTGGATGGCTGTACACCAATTTATCACAAAGACGTTTGCTGTCCAGTACGATACTCATGTGGTAAATATTTTTAAATAGTTATTTACTTTTTTTTGTTATGTTAATATGAATATTTAGGATTATAGAACGAGTATACGACATAAACAAAAAAATCTTGGTTCATCGGTTATAGGTATATACAACGTTGGTTAAAACAATAAAAATAAATTGGTACCTCACTAACTAAAATAAAGTACATAATATAAAATCAATACGCATTCTGTTATATTTAAGGAAATTGTTATTACTTTAATTTCAGATCACCCAGATGATGAAATGCTTCTGTTGGATGACATGTCAACTACAGTCAGACCGACTCCTGGATTTTTGTTAACAACTACAACGGTTGCGCCGGTTACACAAACATCTCAGAACTGTATCCATAATGATAAGATATTCCTAGACGGAGCTTTAATTAAAACAGAAAAAGCTTGTGAACATTGCTATTGTATGAAAGGAGATATTGTTTGTGTAGTTCAAGAATGCGGCACGCCCATGGAAAATGAAGGCAAGAACTGTACCTCACTACCGCCTCGTGAGGGCCAATGTTGTCCTGACACGTATATTTGCGAGGGTGATGAATTACCTAGTGAACCTAATGAATTGACAACTCAGACGTTCTTCGAAGAATTAACAACGCTACCTACACGAAGAGTTAGTGCTGAAGGCAGTGGGTATAGAAAAGAAACGGATGATTTACCATTCACGGAACCTTCTTTAGAATTTACAACTGAAGGAAGTGGTGATGCTCAGTCAGCCACTGACAAACCACATATTCATGAAGATATTTATCCCTCAACCGAAATAATTGACGAAACGAAAGATCCTGTACATACAGAAGTTGAACAAACGACCACTATCGAAAAAGAATATTCAAGTATTACTGATTCAAACATATTAGATCAAACAACAGTAGCAAATGTTAATGATATCGATAGCAAAGAAACTGCATCTGGTTTTGATGAAGTTTTTACAACCACAACATCGGCTCTAGCAGAAGAAGAAGTTAAAATTAAACCTGAAGAACATAGCACTAACACTATAAATCAGGAGGGAACTATAGAAAATGAAAGTACTTCGTCAACAAAGACTCCTGACTTTGCCGTTACGAAAACTAATGATGAAGAAATTGCTAAAGATGAAATGGAAAGTGATAAACTAGAACCTACTTCGAAAACCACAACTACTCCACTTTTCGATGAATCCGACCTCATAACAACTGAAGCATACAGAGATAAAGACGTTTATACCGGTGTTACGGAACAAGAATCATATGTTTCAAACACGCATACGTCAAGTACACCGTTTTTGGAAGACATTGAAAAATTAAGTACATCAAGCCAAGAAGAACCAGCTCACCATCTTATTACCGACGGTATCGATGAAGTAGCATCCACGCAACCCGAAAATTCCACTCCGACGCAACAAGCAGCGTCACATGAAGCAGAACCTGAAAAAGAAAGCCCCCATCATGATATTTCTGTACTACCTATAGCGGATGAAGAAAAAACGCCTATTATAGAAGAGTTATCTCCAACAACTGAGACTTTTGAGAAACAAACACCACAACCCACAGGATATAAAACCACGGAAGCACAAACTGATTTTGAATCAACAACATCAAGTAAAGAAGTAACCGAAATTGAATATGCTGAGCCACATGAAGATAGCACTACAGCTAAAGTAGAAATTGTGTCTCCTACAACTGAAATTTCTAAAGAAGAAAAACCACAAGTTACAGAAGATAAACCTACAGAAGGCCATGAAATCGACATCGAATCAACAACTTCAGGTAAAGAAGTAACCAAAATTGACCATGCTGAATCAGATGAAGAAAAAACAACAGTCAAGATCGAAGAGCCTTCGATTACAACTGAAATTCCAGAGAAGGAGATTTTGCCAGTTACAGAACATAAACCTGCCGAAGAGCATGAAAAAACTGATATTGAGACAACAACATTAGATAAAGAGGTATCTGAAACTGAATTCTCTACAATATCTCCAAGTATATTAGCAACTAGTGATGGCCCGACTTTGCCTGATGAAATAGATACTTCAACAGATGCACAAGTCAGTGCAACTGATGAAGACATTTTAGAATCATTGATAACTGAGAAATCGGAACCGGAGAGCTCAACTTCCTCTATTTATACGAACAAGGACGACAAAACTGTCAGGGATGATACAAATTCAGAAACGACACAGTCTTATTCGGATAAAACACAATATACTAGTATTTCTTCCGACGTGGAAACAACTTCACAAAGTGGTCAAACAATCCACCAAGAAAACGTTGACATATCTGACAAAACGGAAAAACCAGTTTTGAATGACGATGCCTATAAATCTACAACAATATCTGATGTATTTATTACCGAAAGTAATAAAAAACCAGATGAGGATTTGAAATTCGAAGATGAAGAAATGTCAATAACAACGGAATCAACTTTCAAGGAAGATATTGAAAATGAATTAGATGATAAACAACAAACTCCATCTGTTTCTCTTGATGAATCAGGAATTACATCTGGTGCTCCATTCTTAGAAGAAGTAGAAAAATCTAGTACTACTATTCCAGATCATAACATAATTGATAATGAAATGACAGTGAAAGATACGCCCAAACCAGAATTACCATCTCAAGAATTACCATCTCAAGAATTACCATCTCAAGAATTACCATCTCAAGAATTACCATCTCAAGAATTACTTACATCTACGGCAGAACCAGATAAAGAAATAAACACCATTCCTAGTGGCACTATTGAACCATCTGAATTTGACAGTGTCACAAGAACTGTAGCACCAGAAACCGCTTACCCAAGTAAAGAAAAAGATCATGGGTCAACTACACCAACGCCTCAATCAACAGAATTCGATGAGGTATCTGAAACTGATAAGATCAAATCTACCACTGAAACCATTGTGTCTTATGAAGAACCTAAAGGTACTCAAGCAGACGATACGAAACTATTCACGGTACCGGATGCTATAACAGAAGGCCCAACTTTAGCAGTTACTATTACTGACGACGATCGTAAATATAGTACGTCCTCCGATATGCAGAAGACAACTGCTTCAGCGGAAGAGAGCACAACAATTTATCAGGATAAACAAGAGACAACAACTGTGAACCAAATTGAAAATGAAATAGACGAAAATAATAACATATTCATTGGTCGTATTCCTGGTGAGGGTGATTGCTTATTAAATAGCATAACTTATAAAAATGGAAGTTCGGTGCCGAAAACAAATAAGTGTCATTCAAATTGTAAATGTATGAGTAGCATAATTAAATGTGATCCGATAATTTGTAGTTCACCTCCAGAATACATGCAAAACTGTCAGCCAACTTATGATTCACCGGACTCTTGCTGCCCAACTTACGTGTGCGATCAATCTAAGGAAACCATGCCACCTGTCGTACCTCTTGTGCATGTTACTTCTACAGAAACGACACCAGGTTTTGAATGTCATGGTGATCAGTGTGAAGTAAAGGCAGAAAAGAAACAACCTAATATTTCACAAGTAACTGAATGTAGTGGCAGTGAATGCACAAGTTCAAATGAAGAAAACAAATGTGACTCTAACGGTTGCACTGCTCCAGTTGACGAACCATTAATTATTCCAGTTCATCAAACTGAATTGTGTTCAGGAAATGAATGTAAACAAATAGAACAAATATGCACTGGTGGAGCTTGCGAGTCACCTGTGCAAGCTTCACAGGCTCCTTCAATTATACCTTGCGATGGAAAAGATTGCGAAGAACCATCTATAATACCTGAACATAGTAAATTATGTGGAAACGGAGAAGTTTGTGATGATAATAAGGCTTCAAAAGACACGGAAAATAAAAAAGATTGTTCCGCAAGTGAATGCGACACCTCAGAAGCTATAACCTCAGAAGCTCCAGTAATAGAAAAGTGTGAAGGGGATAACTGTAATGTATCTGATATTACCAGTGAATGTGTAGATGAGTCGTGTAGAAAACACGTTAGTTCCGATGAGCACGTTGCTCCAGCATGCAAAGGTTCTGCATGTGATGATGTTTCAGATGTTACAAAATCTTCGGAACCACACTCGGAACATGACAAAACACCTGATATAATGTCAACACCAGAACCACTTGTTACTAAAGTAGTAGACTCTATTGGAACGGAAGGGTTACCAGATTCTCCAACATCTCCTGCTTATATTGATTTAGAACAACAAAATCAGGATTCAACCACTAAACCGGGAACTTCTGAAACTGGTAAAGATGAAAGTGCTACTGATGAGTTCAATACATTGATTACAACTACATCTCCTGAGAGTAGTAGTGTATACACAAAAGAAGATACCAAATTGCCCTTCGATAAAATCGATGTAACATCGAAAACAGATGCACCAGAAGAAACATCGGTGAAATATGAAGAAAAGCCTGATACTACATCACGAGATGATTTGGAAACTGAATTATCTAAAATTACTACTACGTCTACAATTGAACAAGATATTTCACATCACAAAGATTTCACAACAGTTCTTCCAGAATTAACAGGATTTGAAGAGCCAACTACAAAATATATCGAATACGAAACTACTACAACTCGCGTTAAAGTATCTGATGAGGATGATGAAGTACCCGTATCGGCAGAAACCGAAGCCCAAAAAGAAATAACTCCATCAATTGTAACTATTACCGATAAAATACTAAGCCAAGATAAATTACAAGATACTACCACAACTTCACCTCTGGTAGAATTTGTCACACTACACCCTGAACCTTCTGAAGTCCCAGTAACAACAGATAAATCTGAAAATATACCAATCAAAGAGACAGATAACACTCTTGAGACACTTTTGACTACTACTCCAATATTTGATCAAGGCCATAAAAATGAAGATACGGAGACTCCATTAGAAACCATTACTGAAGTACCGTCCACTGAAGTTATCGATGACCACGAACCAACTAAAGTATTTTCAGGTGATCAAGACTCTTCTACTCCTATAATACCTCAGGCAGTTACAATAGATACTGTCAAATATGACCAAGAAGAGAAACAAACGACAAGTATTCCTGAAATAAATAAATCAACTGTAACTGACACTCAGATTGATGTGACAGAAATAAATAAGGAAGAAGTTACAGATTCTACTAAGGTTCAAGACACAACAAAGCCCACAAATGAACTAGAATCAACGAAAGTACCAGAGTCACCAACGTATTCAGAAGAAACACAAGAATCCGAAACAACGCAATCACCGAAAATAACTGAACCTACACATTACAATGATGAAACTAAGGAACAGGAGTACGATAAAGTAACTGAATATTCTATCAGTACTACCAGCACAATTACTGAAGTTCCAACGATCCCGGAGAGAGAAAATGAGCCAACATCTGAAAATAATGAACTAGAAACTCAAAAGCCTGCTGCAACAGAACTTAGCGAAAATGATAAGGGTGCTAGTACTGTGCCTACCGTGGAAGATATCACAGATATAATACATGCTAGTACAGTCCTTGATCTTTTGACAGAAGATGTTGAGTTGAGTTCTGCAAAACCTTCGACAGAGCATATTAATATTGATTCTGTTTCCACAATGACGATACCTGAAGAATCTACTCAAGCGCAAGAAATCAGTTCTTCAGATCACGTCTCCGTTGTCCCTTCAATTCAAGAAGACGTCAAACCTGCCGAAGAAGACAAAACCATACCAACTCAATTTGAAGATATTAGTGATTTTAGTACCTTATCACCGACACTTGGAACAGACTCAGATTATTCAAAAATAACTGAAAAAGAACATAAATTACAATCACAAACTGATACACCAGTTACTGAAACAGATTCAAATAGGGGATCCACTGAACCCATAACGACATCAGTAACAGAAGAATATACGAATAAAAATGATGTCAAAGAAAGTGAAGATGACAAATATCTTGAACATCCATCTTCTGAGTCTCCTATGTCACTAGTAACAGAACCTCAAAAAGTTAATGAAGTTGTCCAAGATAAGAAGACAACAGCAGCATCTTCAATTACAATTGATGAACGTGTGTCGACTGACACTCCACAAATAAATGATATTAAGATTGATGAGAATACACAAAGTCCAGAAATAGCCGTGACGACATTGATAGACATTGAAGTACAAGATGATACAAAACCAGATACTTTCATAAAAACTGATGATGACGTTACTCAGAGCGATTCAGACAAAACTACAGTTCCAGACAGTACAACACATTCTGAAGACATTAAGATAATAACCTCAACACAAAAAATAAAACAAGATCAAGAAGACTTTACTGAACCTACATTAGTTGACCAAGAAAAAATTACCACTGTACATCCTGTTTCACATGATACTTTATCAGAAACAACTCACAAACAAGACAGTGATGTAACACCCCACGATGAAGGGTCAGGCTTGGAAGACGTAACAAAATCTTCACTTCTAGATGAACAAAAAACTCCTCTTGATTATACACAGATGTACACAGAAATGCCCGAAATACTTCATACAACTTTGAAATCATCTGAAGACGTATCCACAGTTTCTTTACCAAGTAAAGAAAGTGGTTCTACCGAATACGTTACTCCATCAGTTGAAGAAGACATAACTTCAACCTCCACAACATCACCAGAATTACAAATAACAACACTGATACAAGAAAACATTGAAGATCTTAAAAAACCTATAATTCATGAAGAACATAAGGAAGTCATACCAACATCAGATTTTGAAACAGAACAACCAGAAATACAAAAAACAACTGAAATACCTCATAGCGAAGATTTAATACCCTTATCAGAACCGGATCAGACAAACAAAGATGACAGCATACCGCACCCAACTGACGAATTACCGGAACAGTCAAGAACAACAATTGTTCCTACAACAATTATTACTGACTTTGAGGACCTAACTCAATCAGTCATAACTAAAGAACCAGAAAATGCTTCCGAACATTTGCCTATAGGCACCTCTTCAACTGAATTGCCAGTTTCAATAACGACACTACCGACAAGAGAACAAGAAATATTCAATGACGATGAAATGAAATCCACGATAACAGACGAACAAGACATTTCTAAGGGAACTGATTTAGTTCATAGCACAACCATAGAACCTTCAAAAGAACATGAAAGTATCGAAGATGTAACTAAAACATCTTTAGATGAAGACCAACAAACCGTTACAGAATCGACTTTGGATGATCATACTAAATTAATTGAACCATCTGTCACATCTCAAGAACCACAAAAAGAAATCGCTATAGAAGATCAAACAACAAAATCATCATTGCTAGATGAACAAACTACTGATAAAAAATTAGAACCAGAAGAAATTTCAACAGATAAAGTAGTACCTATCGTCTTAGAGGATGACAGTATTGCAACTGCAGTTCCAGTTGACAGCAAAACTGATCTGCCTGACACACAAACAAATATTCCACTGGAACATGAAGAAAAAACTAGTACAGAATTTATTTCTAGTGAAAGTACTACTCCTACAATTGTTGATTTTGAAAAATCGTCAGAAAAACAATCTACCCCGACAACCCAACAAGATAGTGACAAATCTCAAGATGCAAATACTGTATTACCGCTTGAAGATGAGCTAGTAACAAAACCAACATATATTGATGAAGCACCACATAGTACAATATCGGACAAATTTACAACATCAATTGTCAAAGGGGATGACATATACCCAACTACTGAAGCAGTAAAGGAAATCACAGTAACGCTTCATGACGAAGATACAGTTCAAAAGACAACAACGCCTGCTCTTAAAGAAGAAGTGACAGAAAAGGTTGAGATAATTTCTGAACAAGTCGATGATATCAAACCTTCAAGTGTAACTACAGAAGTTCCACTTACTTTTGAGACTACTACTCAATCGTTATCACAAGATGTACATGAAAAATCCACTGAGTTGCCATATACTGAAAAAGAGAGTCTTGAAACAACACCATTTATAGTGGAATTAGAAGAACACACTCATAAAACTGAATCGCCTATTATATATTCCACCACACAAGATACACCTCAAGTTTCTGAGCAAACCGAGCAAACGACGCAAACACCGGCAAAAGAAACTGAAACTAACGAAGAAGGATTACCCACAGATAAAGACTCCTCTAAGATTACAGAGGAACCATTAATCGATATCAGTCTTCCAGAAACGACGCCTTCTTCCCATGCATCAGAAACGTCAATTGACATAGATGAGAGTTCTAAAACACAAACTACTAACTTAGATCTCGATCAAGTTAGTTCATCAACAACGGAAAAGCCATTCTTAGATAAAAAAGAAACAACCCCAGTCGAACAAGAACTAACCACATACGCAGAAAAAGTTAGCTCGACAACAGTGAAACCTTTAGATACGATCTCGGAACAAGAGCCAACACCGTCATCGACTGCTAAAACAACTGAAGCCTCTGCAGAAACTATTGATGATAAATCCACAAACCCAGATATTCAAGTTAGTGAATCATCCTCAACTGAACTACCTAAGCCCATAACTAGTGAAGCACCTATCGATGATATTGCAAGCCCTGAAGAGAGTAATTTCCCTCCAAGTGCATCGAGCGGTTATGGTGGCGAACCAGACTACGTTGAAGAGGATCAAGCATTCGGACCCGGCACTTGTCGTTATGGTGGAAAGGTATATGTTTCCGCACAACAAATACCTAGAGATGACCCTTGTGATTTCTGCTTTTGCTTCAGAAGTGATATCATTTGTTTACAACAAAGTTGTCCGCCACCAATACACGGATGTCACGAAGAACCTATACAAGGTTTTTGTTGTCCTCGGTATGAGTGCCCAGTATCGATGGCAACCACACTCAATGTGACAACTACGACGACTACAACCACAACCACACTACCACCTCATTTCCCTACACATTCATACAAGGGCGCAGCACAAAGGCGAGGATGTCAAATAAAAGGACATACATACAAAGTAGGAGAAGTAGTACGAGCATCATCTGGCCCATGTTTACACTGCACGTAAGTTGACGTTTTTACAACTTTTATCTTTCTTTACGTTTGATTTTTACGTAATATTACATTAAAATAATCTATATTTTACAGATGTGGCGGAGATGGTCAAATGAAATGCGATCCTAAAGCGTGCACTCCAGAACCGATGCTAAGACAAATGATAGCAGCAGCTGTTTCAGCGAAACGACGAAGATGAACAATTTCATGATATCTGATCTATTAAGTTGTTTTATAAGAGCCTTCACAAGGGCAATCAGCCTTTGTAAGAATAAAACGCATCTACTCTTCTATGCACGTGAATAATGCTCAATACGTTTATCCCGATGGAGTAGTTTAAGATTTCGTGTCATAAATATTAATGAGTTAATAAAATAAATAGTGACACTTTCAGGTGACATGGCACTCTATATATTATAATCAACCATGACTGTGATTAAAAATATTTTATAATTTCGAGATTCGAAGTTAATACGAATATTTGAGTCTTCATTTAAGGTTAATTTATTAAATTATTATTTATCTTTCTAACTGAAGTTAGTGCCAAACGATAGTGCTAAGTTAATTCGTAACTATGCATTTTACATTTTCAAAAATTAAGATGATTATATAATTTACGCGTAGTTCGACCACGACGAAGCTTAAATTTAAACTCCATGGAATATACTGAGTCAATTAAGCTTCGAGGGTCATAAAGATCGCCGAAATCTTGACCATTTTATACAAGTAAACTATTTGTTTTACCGATTTAATATTAGTCAATTTCTTTGTTTTTACACGATGTTACAAATATAAATCTAGTATCGCGTAAATTTAAAGTTATAATAAGGATCCCTGATGTTGTAAATGCCTTACTTAATTTGTAATAATTTATATATTTTAGGTGTATAGTACTTAAGCCATGTTTTGAGACCAGTGACTATTGTAATATTAGTGTTAAAGGGCCGTTTGCATTCATATCGAAAAGCTCCAGTCGACGCAATCAGCTTTGGCCGGAACTTTTCCACAAACTGCACGTTTTAATGAAAGTGACTATTCTTGTTTTCCTTAATTCGTGGGGTTTTGCTAGCACTCTCACAGTGGCCAAATATTCAATCATTTTTTAGAAAATAAATTTACAATTGAACTTGAATAAGGTCTTTTTGTAATTTTTGATAATAAAGTGCTGGTAGCATTAATATAAATACGAAGATCGAGGTGTGTACGAAAGTTTATAGCTGTTGTGTTTGCTGTTCTAATAGTGAAATCTAATAGAAGTAGCCGCATTAATTCGTACCTATCTCTTTCTATGTTTCATTTGAGAATTTAGATGTATAACATTTTAATTTATTTAAAGTAGCAATTATAGACAGTAAATATTAATAAATTATCATGGAGAAAATTTAATAAACTCTTCTAAAAATTTTAAATAAAATAAATTGTTTTTTTTTGTTGTTTTGTATTGATCAAAATGCCACGATCTGAACGTTTCATTACGAAAACAAATTTTACAATAAAATATTTCAAATGATAATAATTATGTTGGTCTTTTCTTTATCCTATTCATTATAACTTTTAGTGACGCAATAAGACTTTAAGAAATTTTAGTGAATCGGCGTGTTTATATTGTTTAAAAATCAAATTCTATAGTGCAAATTTTTATAAAATATCAGACTCTCCGAAGCCTAAACAGGTGAATGATCAAATCGGTAGTATCAAAATTTCAAGCAAAATTTGAGTTATTTTTACAGTTACCTACTAAGTATTTAGTAGTAAGTAGTCATTAAATTTAAGTAACCGCATTGATCAATTTAGTACATGCACTACGGTTTGTACAAAATTAATAAAAAAATACAAATATTAGGTTTTAAATATTGTTGTTCCTAAATTAAATTATTTTTTGTGATGGACAGCACCTACACTCCACATGGCTCAACACGTTTAACTGCTTTTTTGATAAATTATTATTATGTAGACTTAACCAACATATGAATGACGATTGGATGACTTTATGTATGCGTGCCCGCACACCTAAAACAGTATTGTCAATACTTGTGACAGAAGCAGAGATGGGATTTAATAGTCATAACAATTTAATTGTAATGTTATTTATAAAAAAATAGCAATAATAGCGTTTGAGTAGCATACTCTAAACATCTTTTAGATATTGAAATTCTGTTATTTGTATATACCTCCTGGTGCTTACGTCAAGTGAGTTTAGTTCTATGTATTACGCTAAAAGACATGAAAAAAGTAGTTTCAGGCAGCATCAAACCTGTAAAACTATGAAAGAAATTTGAATTAATTAATTGCATTTATTAAAAATTAAAATACCATCTGAATAGTAAACTTACGATGATAAAATTAATATTTTTAACATTATACGATTTTGGAATTTAAAGAATTAAAAATAATGTAAGAATTTCGATCCTAAAATATGATTAAGTTTTTCAAGTATTATTTATCCTAAAACATGCACATGCCATTTTTGAAAATGGGTTTTTAATTAACACTTTCTTTAACATGCTTTTTTTGTATCTTTTCCCATCCCTCGATCGAAAGTATTGTCAATACTTTTTCAGGTGTGCGGGCACACTATTACATTAATAATGAAATAAAAATGAAATGGCGATTACGGGTTCGAATTAGGGATGTAACGCATGTTTTTGAATATTCGCATTCGCGTTCGCAAAAAATCATGCGAATGTTCTGACAAAAGTTAGGAGGATGTTGTATGGATGTAGAGGGAATCTGACAGAGCCAAAATAAAGGCCTTTAACTACTCTTCAAAATGAGCCCAAACTCGATGGGTCCACAACCTTTCGTTATCAAGATAATTTGCAGGAGGATTTCAATTATTTGGGTATGAAATATAACTAGAAATAATATTGCACGGGCACTCTTATTTTAGTACAGAACTCCTAAAATACATTTGTCAGATCAGCGCCATCTAGTATTTAGTACTCAGTACTAAGTTTCATAGCGTGTATACAATTATATCCCACCACTCCGTAACACAGAACCAGACTCCCAAACTGATGCAGACTTCTGACGATAGATGTCAGTATAATACATTTAATAATTTCGAAGTTAATGAAACAGAATTAAACATAAACATATTACTAATTCGTTGTGTTTAGTTTACTAAAAAATAATATTTAAACACACTAAATGAAAAAAATACACCTAGTTAACCATTTTTTATTCGAAGAAATAAGTAGTATTAAACCATCTTCATGAAAAAATTAGTACGGAAAGAGTCCAAATCTCAATAATGTAACTTTTTATAACTTAACTTTCTTAATTTTATTGTGATATCGAATAAAAAGTACTTCAGGACGCACGTGAACATACAAACAGTTTAAATACCTGTTCTTAAACTTGCCCCTACAACTCTCTTCAACTTTTCTACTTTTTGTTCAATAATCATAATGTGGACTTACCATTTGTTAAGGATGCGTAGGAATCCTATTTATATTAAGGTTCATATTTTGTTTATTATACAAGATATTTTTTGTATTTGCTATTCTCATTTTATCAATAGATATGGATAGGCATTGAACTTCTGGTTCATGTTATGGTAAGTGAAACCGTTAATGCTAATGCATACAAAACTAACAACTTTTTAACAGACTTATAGTCTAGCGTAAAAAAAACTCAATCCAAGTATGATAATATCAAACTCAATTTTTTTTGGATAAAAAAGTTCTTTTAAATCATCATAATACGATGAGCAACGGTAACCACTTACCATCCTACGACCCACCTGGGGTTGTAAGATTGTACATCTGTCTTGCAATAAAAAAAATTAAAGTTTTGGTGCTTAGTGGTGCTATTACTTATCTAAAATTATTTTTAAAATAAATGCATTAAATTAACTCTACTATTACTTCAATAACTCGATATTACTAAATATTATAATAATATGCTAACATAATACTTACTACTTCCTTAATCAAAAATTACTAATGTTTATAGAGAAGACAGTTGTGCTATTCTAAGTGAACTCATAAAAAAGCTAGACGTGCTTTTGCTGCTATTAAGAAGCTAGCTAGTAATTCATACTACCGATACATATGAATACATTAAAGGAGTTAACATTTATATTGTTCAGTTTATATCATACACAAGAATTTTGTATTTGTTATGACCAAAAAAATCCGTAAATATCTTGGAACATCCATACTAATCTCAACAAGCTATTTGTTACCTATGTAGAAATATGTACCCTCAATTTGAATAGTCTTGTCTCTTTCGTACTCGTGCACAATCTTATAGCTGTTTCACTCTACCCCATTACTTTTATACTGTTCGCTAACTTTCTTGTTTGTATAAGCAAATACTTGTATTTGAAAGTTTGTATATTTGTAGATTGTATTGTGGAATATAATAAGGAGACATAAGTATCTAAAGTAAAAAGGTTTTGCAAACTTAGTTTGAGTTTTAGGATAAAAACGAGGAATATTGCGTAAAATTGTGCTGAATTATATTTTTGTTGTTATTTCAACTTATAATTTAAGCTCATACAATTACTTATTTTGAAAGTCAAACATACTAGTTTGGCGGTATGCAGCTACACTATACTCAAACATTTAAAAAAGTCACAGATGGAGCTAAGGTATCTGCCAACATATAATACATCAGTTTGATACGTATCAGGACAGGTATGACTATCTCCGAAAATATAACACTTCCTGGAAGAGAGCGTGAAGCGGTGCTGAGAACAAAATTGTAAATTATCTTCAAACTATCTATATAACCTACATATATGCCCCAATAATCTTACAATTTTCATTATTGCATTCATTTAATTTTAAGTCCTCTGTTATTTATTTAACAAAAAAGTTTTATGGCATTAGCTTTTCTATATTGTGCAAAATTTATCTAGATCATTAATACAGAACCATACCCACGGTACAACTCGTCTTCTAATAGAAATAAAATACATTCATAATTGGTATAGATCAAAACTGGACTCATATCATATTTCAGAAACATTACCATATTGTGAGTATTTCTTCTAGAATACAATCGAAAGCTTTGCACATATTGGGTATATTACCTATGCTCTTGATTTTTGCCTGGTACTTCCACATTTCAACTTAATTAGAGATAATTATAATAAATAGACATACCACCGTACCGTATGGTAATACCATGTAACTATTTCTTCCCCAACCATATCTCATCTTTTTTCATTATAATAGTTTTAACGTAATCGAAAGTTTTATTTCCTCTTGATTTGAACAATAATATTTATCGTCAAACTTTCAAAAGTATAAAAGACAAAGTTTAAAGTTAAATTGGTTAATACTTAACCCAGTAAGGGCTTAATAAACATAACGGGACTCACCCTCGATCCATAAATTGAGGATTAACGTAGAAGATTCTTTTCAAATTATATAAGATTTTTTTCCTGATAAAGATTTCATGTTTTTTTAATCCAATTCACCAAATGATCGTGAAAAAAATCTTGACATATCTACATTAGTACAGTTATACAGTATAAGTACATTTTTTCAGAATTTTAGTTTTTCCTGTATTTACTGTGATATAGTTTTGAATATATTTATATACCCACATCAATGAAGAACATAAATCAGCTTAAATTATAAAATTGTTTTGAGTTGAACTACCTACTGAAGTTTTACGCTTGATTGAAGATACAGATGCTGGAATCAAAATCATTTGTCGATCCTCAAAAAATACTTTACTTTTTCACACAACATTCAGTAAGTAATCTAATTCTGGTACACAATGTGTGGAATACAATTTTAAGAATTACATTTTTAATTATCAGAAGGACGAAGTTTAGCAAAACAGTTTATCGTGTTTAACTGTTAGTGCCAAATTAGTTACGTGATATCAGTTTACCTGCTGTCTTTAGCATCTCAACTCTCTCATTTCAATTTTGATGTTTTGTATTAAAATCAGAATTTTATCGAAATGTAAAATTATAGTGTATAGTAAAAAAATATTTATTCATTTAAAAATGTATTGTCAAATTACATAATTATAATTAAATAAAGAGTCTACTATCCTTGAGTCCTCACTATAGGCGAGAGCAAGAGGTAAAAGTTTTTTTAAAAGTTTTAATTACTGTTTTCATAAAATTTTAAATCATTAAAATTATAAAGTAGGAAATATATAGAAGTGATAGTCGGTCTCCGCGGAGAGCCGTGCACCCATCCCGAAGCCGCGGCGCCGCCCCGCACCGTTCGCGGTCTCCATGGCGACCAGCTCAAATGACGTATCGATCCCGCGGAGGGCCGGGGTGTCGCGGGGTGGCGCCGCTCCACCCGCCGCGTCGACACCCCTGCACCCCTGCACCCCTGCCTCCGCCACTCGACCGTTGGCCCATGCAAAATGACGGATGTAAACTTTGGATATACCTCCTTGGAAGAAAATTATATTTTCATTAAAATGAAAATGAGGTAATGCTTCATGTTTTTTTTGAAGCATATTTTTATAACAGCTTTGTTTCGGAGCATCTTTTTGAGGCATGCTCCGAACTAAATGATTTTATAATGTAATCTTACCTACCTCAAAATTGTACAGCAGATCAATCCAATCAGAGTAAAACTCTTTTTGTAAGGAGAAGTATACATAAATCTTGTATTGAAAAATACATGAAGTATATTAGTTTCATCATTCAAAGTCCTACTAGTTGATGAAAAATTTACTTATACCTAATACCCATAAAGTATATCAACCAATATCTTTTCTTGTCCAATTTTTCATGACAAATTAAGATACTTTATCACAGATCTAGGTAAATAAATTGAATTGAAAAGATTATACGTAGCATACAAAAGAATTCAAATTAATATCATCAGACCCAAATAAATAACATAAATGACTAATTTCGTTTTCTAATAATAGACTTCCTGTAATACTTCCGATATTGAAATAGTCTGGGAAAGGAGTTTGATTCGACTTCCTACGTCGCTTACGCAGTGCCCGGTTTAACTTAGATTAGTTTCAGACATTAATTTTCCTTTTCGGCACAACGTTTAAGAGCAAAATTTGTGTTAAGGAATTAAGTTCTAATTGAGTTAACTTTTAAGTCACTCTTCTATAAAACAAACTAACAGTAATCGATTAATCATTAATGTAATTAACTGAGTTTTACTATTAGTACTAGTAGTAGTAGTTACTAGAGTAGAAACGTACATGTACCTATTTGTAGTTTGTTTGTTTGTAGTTTCATTTTCCCTGGATTTTTTTTAAATTGTCTTATCGCATATTATTGTGCTTAATCATATCAAAACATATGAGGTTCCTTGATACTTTAGTTACGATTACGAGACAATACAATGTACCTAATATCCTTTAAAACTACATATGTCACCACAAACAAACTGAATACAAACTACAATCCCAATTAGGTTACAAATCTTAAAAAATATAGAAACAACAAGAAGAACATCAATGAATTAGTAATGGTATGTCGTGTAAACTCGTGTAGCATCAAACTCATAACTTGATTACCTCACAAAAACCGTCTACCAAAACTAATCGAGATTAAATCATTGTCGTTTTTAAATGTCTCCTCTAAAATTTTGTTTCAAACATTAACATAATTAAGTGGTTCTCAAAGTTTTCCCATTATAAACTTAGCGAGAAATTTTATTTTTCCCTCAAGTCAAGCGTCTCTGTGTGCGTTCGTGTGCACAACACGGCGAATTGGATTTTCTTTAGTGTGGGTAAACCTACTTTTGCCCGGAGAACAGGGAAACCTTGGAGATTCATGAAATATTAATATAAAACGACTGAGAACTTATTCTGAAGGTAATTTAAGCTTATGTTTCGTTAATAATTTTATAAGAATATTTGCGTTGTTAAACTAACAAAAAACTTTGAAGAATTTGGTGACATTCTTTAAGAAAATGATGTTGGTTTGTAAAAACCACCAACCACAAAAAATCTTAATTTCAAACATGTGAAATCATAATTAGTCAAGTTATCTCAATAAACCTAATATATATATGTATCCTATATGTAACACTTCCGATCTATTGTTTTTTAATAAACAGTGTTAATATTTGTACCGATATTACACCTACCCATTTACCACCTACATTTTTCAATGCATAATGAAGTAAAAACTAATTATTAGATTTCATTTTGAGCTTTTAATTACTGTACGTAATTATAATAATGGTAGATTTACTGCAATACAACTCATATACCCTAAAACTCTCGATTCTAAATCTTAGACTGTAGCTTAGACGCGTAAGATAATTGATAATAAAGTTAATTAAGAATAAAGAATAATAAAAAATAGTAATAAAATTATAGTTAGGTACATATTTTTTCCACACACCACACTATAATATTACACAGAAAATGATTTGCTTTATGGTTTGATACTTGATATAGGTAATTATGATAAAACAAATGGTACCAAAATCTTTTTACATCACAAGAACGCATCTACTCCTTTTTACGAAATAAATGTTCATTTCATCGGAATGGGATATTTTTGCTTAAGGCAATTTCAACGCGAATGGGAAGAAATCGATAAATAAAATCGTTATTATAAAACAACATTTTAATTTCATTTTACGCTATGGATAGCTGTCCTATGTTTGGAGTCCTAAAGACGTAAGAGCGGAAACACGAAAAAGACGAGATGAAGACGTAAGACGTACTAACTCTACCTTTTTAAAAGTATCTGGCCTTCGCCCTGTTTCTATATATATGGTTTCATGTCGCGGAATCTTTACATGTTGTATGAAAATTTGATGTACAGACGAGTCTTTTGTCTTAAGTCTTGGTTTTTTTGTGCTCCGTTCTAATTAGACTGCAATTAACTTTTCCAAACAAAATATATTATAAATTTATTCAGACACTCGCGGTTTTCTATAATACTTTCATGCATTTACATTTTACTACCCAAAAGCGAACGAGAAAGAGGGTAGACAGATTTGTTTGCTCTTAAATCGACCCGCAGTATCCAGTCTTCTCGTGATCATGACGTTTGCAACAACATTGAAATATCGAGACAACTCAATTAATTAAATATCGTGGTAAGAACCCGTTGAAAATGCATGAAAGTAAAATATATTATCTTTGTAATATGTACTTACTTACTGCTTTTAATACAGTTTAGTAAAAGATTTATGTCTACGATGATTCTAGAGTAAACCAGAGACAGGGAATATAACTATTATTGTACGCCTACGTCGAGTAGTGCAATTAATAAAGGTGATTAAAAGGTCATAACTAAAAAAACATCTTTAAAAACAAGGCGATTAGAGAGCTAGTCTGATCTAAATCATCATCAATTTGAATAGTGCAATATGATTGCAGTTTTGGAATAGAATGTGTTTTTATGGTGTTTGTTTTTACGTGCAACTGTTGTTGTTGCAATGAATTGTTGCCTAATTCCAATAACTCAAATTTTATTTCAAAAGAGAATTCAATATCAAGAATCCACTAAGTCTTTGGTTTTCCTTAATATTAGATTTCCTAGAACTTATACAACAACACTAGGTAGCAAGTTAAGAGAACGTGATTCACTTTTCTTAGTCATAAAGGCATTCGAATTTCAATATCATTTTTTAACTACCTATTTTTGATTTTGTAAACATGACTTAATAAATAAACTTTTCATAAAATTATAATTAGGTATGAATAGGTGTTTAATTTAATTGAATTTGTAAGTTCTAGACGTTTCATATGACATTTAGTACAAAAAGTACTATAGATAAGTTCCTCTTCAATAGTTTAAGATTTTGATCAGTTGTTGGTGCATGTTAGGTATTTGTATTTCGAAATCGTCCAACAACATTTTAATAACGATCCGTAAACATGTTCTTAAAACATCAAGTTCAAACATAAGTGTTGTTAAATTACATGTTTAGTTACGAAGTCATTAAGTACTGTTAACAATTTCTATTACAGACCGGTTCTACAGTTTGAACTTACTCAAGCACGCTTCATAACTTCGTCTATTTAAAAGAGTAATAAAGATATTAAACATATAAATTTTATGTACCTAATTATCAATAAATACTAATACCCACGAGAAAGGTAATCATTGTAATTATGTCATAAAAAATGTAAAGGTTAACAAAATATCCGTAATAATTTAGTTTCTTCGATGGAGAGCTTTTTTGTTATGCTGTTATTTCATTTTAAAATAAATTTAAATTGATAAAATTTTCAATTTAAAACGAGAATGATTTTACTACAGTTTACTAACCCAAGAGGCTAACAGTAGGTATTCTCTTTAAAATACCTATTATTTTTTTTATTGTATTTCGTTTCCTACACTATTGTGATCGTAAATAATTTACCTGTTCTTGTTCCGTCACTAAAGGCATCAATTTATTATTATTTCATTATCACGCTATATACGTGCATATGCAAGAGCAAGTTAAGCTCAATCGGAACAGGGAATTTGGTCACAACCAACTCGCAAGATTCTACCCGAACTTACATAGCTATATCCTGTACAAGTGAAAGGTTGGAATTAAAAGATGACTGTTTTCGATTTTCTATGATATTCATATTATTACTTTTATTTAAATTAAATATTTCAAATATTTCCCCTTTCCTCAGACCACAGCTTCTACAGAATGTCGCTACAAACCGCAGACTGTTTTAATTATTACCTTTTATATCAGATTCTTTATCAACATACACAAAAAAGTAATATTTAAACCAAGGATATGTGAGTATTATACACAAACAAAAACATGAAAACGCAATATATCCTGAAATAGCGTTAAATATATATGTTACCGGAAATGTATGAAATCAAGGAATTGTATACAAATCCTAGGAAATGTGTAAAAGTGTCAAGCTAAGTTCAAGAAAGAGACAATTCTCCATGTGTAATATTACCCGAACCATTTGGAGCGACTTTTGACCCCTTCATAAATCAAAAACTATTTCACATAAACATATCAAATTTGGCCCATATATTAAGACTTGCGAGATACATAAGCGTTCTAAATGTCTAAAAATCCTCAGTTTTATCATTGACTGACTGACTGACTGACTTATAGATCAAAATTCTAACCCAGTTCCAGGTGACCTAGAGAGTTAAAATTAGGTATGCAGATAGGTAATTAGCTGAATACAAAGGAAAAAATGAAAAACTGACAATTTAAAAAAAAATAGATTCTATTATGACCGTTTAACATAAATACCTAATTAGTGCCTGTATTTATGGTAAGCGTTCATGATGGAATTTAATTATTTAAAAATTTACAGTTTTTTATTTATTCCTTAGTATTGTAGGAAAATACAGTAACTCATTATTTTTTTTATATTTATAAAGTCTAGTTTTAGTTTTGAATTTGTCCTTTTAAAATGACCCACGGCGGAACGGGGATGTGTACCTACAAAAAGTAATAATATCCAATCAAAAACATAAATTTGAAATGAGAGCCAAGTTCAATATTATGATAAATGACTTGAACGACAAAAGAAGTGAGATCTAAATGGGTACCAAGTTCAATGATGATGAACCTTAGACAATGTATTCTAGCCTAAGGTCTGTCTTGGCTAGTTTTTTGCCTTCGCAAGTTCTAAACCAACATGTATTTCACGGTTCTCATTTTACAATTCCGAAAATTTGGGTTTTTGGTAGAAACTAGCGATCATACATAATAATTCGTTGTTAGGTTTATAAAAACTAGTCAAATCAGATCTTAGGCTATACATTATCTTAGGTTCATCATCATTGAACTTGGTACCTATTTAGAACTCACTTCTTTTGTCGTTGAAGTCATTTATCATAATATTGAACTTGGCTCTCATTTCACATTTATTTATGTTTTTGATTGGACTTTAATTCATAGATATCCTAGGAAATGTATACATTTCTTCGGAATTGTATAGAATTCCAATATCGTATTAGGAAATGTATAAAGTGAATATAACAGACTTGTTTATTGTTTACTAATTGATGATGTGGGTAAGTGTACACTTATTAAAAGCGATTTGGTTCTGGCACTCCTGTATAAGGGCCACCGTATACGCCTACGGCGTACAAGGTGCCCGTTATAATAGTTCGGATTGAGCCAAGTCCTAGGATTCTTGGTCATTCATACTTTATTCCGACATTGATGCTTTGGGAATTATTAATTTACTATTTTGGTTTATACCTAACTCGTCGATATCGTTGCTCACTTTACCTGTGACTTTTCTGAATCGAACAGTTTTGAGAGAAATGTTTGTATGATAATCCTATTTTGTTAATGATTAATCACCACCAGTTTAATTAAACAACGTGAAGTATAACAGATTGATTCAATGTGCCTTAATTTAATTAAACATGTTTATATCAGAATGATACTAAAATGCAGATTGAAATGAAATGGAAGTGTACAATGTAATATTGGATGGGACATGTACTCCGCGTTCCCGGCGGATTTCAACGTCTGCCCTCCATTTGGAATGCCCTTTGTCTCGCCAGACAACAATAATATACGTATTGCCAAATTATATCATATAGTTACATGAATCTATTTTTATTACTTTATTAAGTGTTACTGTTTTTTTTTGGCTTTGTAAACAAATAAGACTAAATACTGCTCAATAGTGTTTGTTCAGGTTTTGAATTAGATAACTTAAAAGAATTTAATAATATTTTGAGGTTTTTTGTGTTTAGAGAATTTGTATTATGTATTTTTAAGTAAACTACTCGTAACCCTAAGATACAAGTATCAATATGGATAAAACTGCGACTCTACCCAAATTAGTCACATCTTCCCAATATTTCTCGGAAGACGGAAGGAAAACGCCAAAACTCATTTATCTGTAGGTACCACAGACCTCCAAAAACATAAAAATCTCATTAAATAAATAAAACATGTAATAATAAGTTACACAAAAGTTCTTCGACCAAACACCAAACAAATCTGACAAAGCTAACAAAAGCTGAGGACAGATGAGTTTCGACAAATCACGTTTTGAGGAGACAGTCGAATGTGTCACCGCAGTGGTTAGCGCGCGAGAGTGATGAGTGCGCGTCAACGTATACGTAATATAATGTAAGAAATTGTTGCATGCAGGGCATTATAATGTTGTAGTGAAGTTATTAGTGGCTGAATCAGGCGAGAGGCTCGCTTTGGCCGCGGAGTGAGCGCAGCTGTCAAGGCCAACTGAGGTCACTCCACCGACGCTCTCCGAGCCACGATGCCCGGAACCGGTTCTACAATTTTTAGTCTCTTTTTATTTTCATTTTTGTATACACGACGCTGAGACTAAACAATGTTTATACGAGTCAGCATGGAATTAACTTTTATTGCGTAGTCAACTTGAATAATTTTAAAACGAATAACGCATTTTATGGTTTATTTATATCGACAAAAAACTATCATTAATTGTATTATACCTGTTAATTGAACGTTAGTATGCTATCCAGTGTAATGAAATGTAATTTGCGGACAATTACCTATCCCTTTATGGATTTAATATTGTCTTATAAACCGGAACCGGATTTTAAACCCATAGACCTTTTTAATACTAAAACACATACTTTCCGGAGATAAACCTTTTTAAAATACATATAATTAGTTATGTTTCAATAAAAAAGTCTCAAAGTGATGAGACCACTTACAATTCTTACAAGCAATGTATGTGATTGATGTACATAATATCATTGCTTGTAACAATTCTTACAAGCAATGTATGTGATTGATCTACATAATATCATTCATGAGCGATGTATATTCACAGATATTGATTAAAATTAAACAGCACTGTCTATTTATGACGCTACACATGTTTATTTTCCCAGAAAGTTTATTTTTTGTGGAATGTTTGATGGCCACCAGATGGCGTGACTATGGTGCTCAGAATCCACAGTACTGTATGGTTTCATTTCTCAACAGCTATAAACATGACACCCTCGTTCGTGCTATACAATTTTACACATAATAACAATATTATATTATGGGTATAAGTGGTTTAAATAAGTTTAAGTAAATATTGTGTATTTTAGTAGTATTCTTCTAATTATAATTTCATTCAGTACTATCGAACTATGAAATCATATTATACAGGGTGATTTTTTAAAGAAGGTACATATTGCAGGAGGGTGATGAGTACTCTGTTCTAATACGGAATATTACAAAAAATATGTAAAATTACTTTTTTTTAAATCTTAATTAGACAAAACTACATCAAACATAAACAATTTCGGCTAAAAGATTGTTGACTAACGACCTCTAGTGATCTCGCGCACCCCACACCCATCAGCTGTCGAAAAACCATAATTTTGAAAGAATTTTAGATATTTATAAGTTGCGATTACTAAGGCATTAAGCCATATTCTTTGGTAATAATATTTTTACTGGTCGTATATAACCATCAGCTACCATGACCTTCAATATGTACCCTCACTAAAAAATCACCCTGTTTATATGGTCACGCTATAAAAAATCAGCAGCTCTACCCTATTGATGCAGAAAAGTTAATGCTGAAGAAGGAAATTCAATAGTTTAAAAAAAAAACTATAATATGCAGGCCATTTTTACAAGTTTTATAATAACTTGCAATGGATGCTAGGTAATACATGTAGTTTTTTTCCTGTAAGATCCTGTAGATTCCTGCAAGCTAAATCGAGAGCTGATATTTTGTATGCAGATGTGTATATATCGCGTGACAATTGTCATTTTATTGCATTGTCATGGCGCTGATCGGAAGGTGGTCATAGGAACTCTTGTGGTAAACAAGGTAAACCCGTCGTGTTTGGGCTCGTTTTACTTGTATTAGCACTTGCAGTAGCTACTGCTTCATACTATCCAGGATCTTAAAAACTTGTATTTAAAAAATCTTCTTTAAGTTATTTTAAATTAAACTACCTATTGCTTACATATACCAATTTTCATGAGCTTTTTAAACCTGACGGATATGTATGTTCGGTTTTTTGCAGTTAACGATTAAATAAAAAATCAGGATAATATAAAATAATATATCGCTTAACTTTAAACACCACATAGCGTACTCAATGTAAGATAAAAATACCTTTTCAACCATGTTTTAACCACCAATACTGCTTAAACGTAGAAAATATCGCGAATAAACATAAAAAGCATCGTTTGACTTTATCAACCAAGGGCATCTTAAATCTTTCCCAAATTTATGTAGGACCACCCCGGTGCCTTGGGATAAATAAAAATGGAATATTGGAAATCGATCACGATACGTACAATTTTAATAATACGTTAGATAATTAAACATAAATTATAGTTTGGTAACCCTTGTAATTAACAAAGAATGTACCAATCGTAATGTCTATAATTAAAACAAATTTTCACACAAAGTTGGTGTAGTATAAGAAACTACTACTACTGAAGAATTAATTCATTCCTTTTTAATTATTTACACCTAATCATGCTAGTTGAATGGAATTTAAATACGTAAACTCTCTCCCTCGTTAAATACTTTAGTGGTAAAAAGTAAGTTAACTGTAAAACAAGTCATTTCATTAAAACGTTATCGTCGTAATGTGTTGTTCACGGTTCGCTAGTTATGTGTATCACTTAAACAGCGTCCAAGCGTTGGAAATGTCGGAGAAATATCATCGAACTGAAGAACAATGGAGTATTATGTGGTAATATTAGAAACATATTCGAAAATAAAAAAAAAACAAACAAATCGCAGCATTGTTATATGATGCCGCGGGACTAAAACGACCATGTATTTATAAGTGCAATTTGAATGGGAATTCTTCTGTTCGATATTATTCAAAGCTTTTGTCGTATTTTCTAAGCTACAAGTTGATTCTGATATTATTATTTGGCGAAAATCAGAATAATTACTGATTACACGGTAAACAAAGTCTGTGATTTAGACGATATTTAAGTTAAGGAATATGGGATTATTTTAAATTTAATCGTTAAAAAATAAAATAGTAATATCTGATCATAGAGTATTTAATCATCGTGTTAAATTTGGTACTAATATTGTAATACTAATAATTTAACACTCTACTTAAATAAAGTGTTCACCCTCAAAGTAATTAAAAAAAAATCAATAAAAACAACCACATTTCTATAATTGGTATTCGATTTAATACAAATTACCACCAAAGTCACACTCAACGTCAAGATATTTTTATCTTATCCTGGTTTGGGACAAAAAGGATCAAGTCAACGACGATTACCATCATAAGGAGAGCTACCCTGCTTTCCGATACCCTTCTAAAACATGAAGACAGAGTGGAGCTTTCTAAGCATGGCGGAGGTCTTCGTGTCTGAATGTGGCGAGGCTTCGAACAAGTAACTTGTCGAGGTCATAACCTGTTTGCGACCCTCTCTGCGGGATCGTGGGGCATTCCGTGTACTCTAGTGACCCGGGACCTGACGGATGAACAATTGAAAATAAACGTTGTGAAACCTCTACTTAAACTGTTAGGAAAGTAAGGGATCTCTTTGTTTGGGACTTTATTTTGATTTGTTTGTTACTTACTGTAATTACTGCATCATAATATTATTAATATGGAATATTTTTTTAGCTTTTTTCAACATAAAATACTATTTTTACAATCAAAATTCAAAACCCATCATACTGCCACAATGAACAACAATTACATGACAACATGACATCCAGCTTTAAGCTACGTTTTGACTGATTTTTGACCGACTTCCAAAAAGGAGAAGGTACTCAATTCTTCTGTTTTTAAACGGTTTTATTTTTTATTTTTTTATGTTTGTTCCTCGATTACTCTTGTTTAGGTGGACCGATTTGAATGATTCAAGTGTCAGATGAAAAGTGATGGTCCAACTTAGGTCCCATTTTTTTTTAAGATCGAAGAAATACTTTTGGATCTGTGTGTAAAAATGTGTATTTTGAACGGACAAAATTTCACGATTTGCTATGCGTTTTTGGGTGTATTTCTTTTTATATGAACCGATTTTGATGATTCTTTTTTGTTAGAAAGTAGACATTTTGCACTATCTTGCACTTTGCATTTCATTTGATAAAGATCTGACTGGTAGTTTTTGTGTTATGCTTGAGAAATGGAAGTCGGTCGTTTTCATTTTTGTAATAAAAATATTATTATACATTATATTAAATATTGTATATTGATGAAAACTATTTAAAAGTGAAACAATTTCTTTTAGCAGAATATAAAGATAGTATCAAACATCTTTTTAAACCTTTTTTCATCTTTGCGGTATTGCTTTTGTGTGCTTAAACATGGTATATTATAATTAATATGTCGTAGTCAATTATTACTCTTAGGTACTAAAAAGAAAAAAAAAAAATTATAAGTAAATTGTTTAAGTAATATTGATCTTTAAATAGTTTAACACAATATACGGACAAAATGTGCAAGTAATGTCTACAGGACTATTCTGATCCGTTTTAACCACGCGCCGACATAAATTAATGGACGGGGATTATGAGATAGACGTGAATATGTATATGTGGTTATCTGCTAAAAAAACTTATTTTGATTAGGTGTTTTGGATATGAAAGACGAATTAGTCGAGAGTGTTCTTAGTTATGTTTGGTGGAAATTGGCGGCTGCTAAAATGGTGTATTAGATGTTATTTAAATAAACAAATACAAAAGCGTTTATTGCCGTCAGATACTTATTTATTTCTACAACCCCTTTGTAATTTGTATGGATATGAAATGAAAAGGCTTGACTAGGTAAAATACGGTACTAATCTAAATTTCTCGAATGCTAAATTTAATTAAAAACGTACACTATTATTTTATAAAACCTTAATTGGTATTGTTATAAACAGTAGTTACTTCTTTAGAAAAGTTAAACTTGTCTCTTAATGTACACAATCACTAAAAGACTAAAAATCCATAGTTGTTTTCTTCATTCAACTTTATCATGTTATACTTTATTCTATTTATCGATTGTTTTGAAAAGTACACAAAACAAATTTTTATCCTATTTTATTAGTACATCACTAATCATTATGTAACATTTGCATATTAATTAAGAAAGACAAAAGATAAAGAGAACATTCTTAAGACTATTTACTAAAGTACGAGCAAACGTAATCAACAAAGACAAAGGCAATTTGAAATGAACAACATTTAAAGTAATTCTGTGGAACATATACCAACAAATCTCCTTAGTTACACGCGCGCAGTACTGTAGATGCTGTATGTTATATTTATAAATATCTCATTCCGATTCTCGTGCATGGCATATAGGGAGGACATAAAATTTAAATTGGCTGGAAATGTCGATTTGAGTTTGTTTGCGTAGGGTATTTGATTTGTTGAAATGACGACGCGAACGCGTTGTATTTATTGTGTTGTTCTGTGGCCCTCTGGATATTGTTAAGGCACACAATGCGAGTGCAGCGGGCCGTTGTGCCTTGTGAAATGTTGCACGACTACTTTTTTCGTCTGGATTCTACTCACGATACTCGTTTTTTAAGCCGCGAGCTCGAGATGTACAGGTTTATCTGTTTAAAATTTATTAACATCGAGAAACAATTTAAAACCTTTTCTCGGGACGGCCCATGAACGATTCATGATAAATGGGATTATTTTGTTATTAAACTAAACTTTTTGCGCATATTATAGTATTGTATTATATTGTTATCTATTATGTTCGGCACACGTTGTCCACAAAATATTTATTGCCTCCTACAATAGAACAGTAAATAAAATCCAACACAAACGACACCGAATACATAAATTTGCACAATCACGCCAGCAAAAAAAAATAGTAGTGAATTAATTTCAAAGATAAAAGCTCACTTATAATATTTAAATAATTTCACTAACCCGTAGGTATGCCTAAAATATGCCTATCCAATTCAAAACATTACAACAACATTGTTCAAGAATGTAAATAAAAACATAATTAATTAGAAAACAAAAAGCTCTTAAAAGCTTTCCTTTTCAAACTTTGTAGGGTTGGGGAGCCACCCCTCAATTTTATACGTACTAAACTAAATTTGAGTCTAGATATACATCGATTTACAGCCACCAGCTTAATTTAATGTCTGAGAGTAATTTCAGTTCTACAGTTGGTTTTATGAGATTACTTTTATTAAATTTCGAATTCAATATTGCGATTTCAAATGTTGTAATAGTATTCTCTCGATAACATCCTAAGAGCACATAGATGTTATTTCTACAGGTCATTTCGTGTGCTGAAAAGGTTTTGGCTATCGTTGGTTTTCAATTATAATCTAAATTGTAATATTAAATTTAATTTAGAGAATGTTTGTTTGAATTTTTTAGGTTGTAAATTGGAGTAAAATGAAGGAGCGTCCCGGCGCGGGACGGAGTGGAGAATAACACATGGGGTGCAGCGAAGGGTGCGGCGCGGGGCGGCTCACTGAAAAGTGCGCGGGTGGGGCTGAACAAACTCGCGGGGACATACAACTTAACCCTCGTCATATTTTAATATTTTTATTAAAATTTGAAAACAGGACAAAGAAAAACGATTATAGAACCGTGCTATGCAATCTACAACCAAAATGACAAACGATAACACAAATACAATAAATCCAAATTCGACATTTATACCCTAATTTAATTCGTGCCTGTGCCACATTATTATAACTAGAGTAACAACACGCTTATTATAAATAACGGTACAACAACAAAAACTATACCTAAATTACATAGTTGTTAAAACACAATACAGATAAGAAATGTATACAATAGAAAGTGTGTCACATTCACGTTACACTGAAGACGTATCCGGTCATAAATCTTACGTAAACTATTGACGATAAGTAAAAAAAGTGTTAATAAATATAAGAAAAGGAAAACTTTGTACCGTCGAGTCCGCTGTTGAACGTCCCTTCAGCATGTACTCTCAAATAGGGGAACAAGCATTTTAGCATTACCCCCGTGCACAACTCTTCCCGCGGGGGAGGGGGTGGGCCCACGGCGACGTAAAAATCAATATGCTGGAGTTGTTAAATCACGCTTATAAACGAGCACTCGTCTTCGTTTTATTCCTGAAATTACTGAAATGTATGAATTTAGTAACAACAATAACAAAGAATATAAATGAAAACGAAACTCTCGCACAATAGATCTACCCTTGATTACGTTCCCACTTTTCGCCATATCCTGGTACAATGTTAATGGATTTTTTGAAATTCTGATAAATCCAAGTTGTTGTTTACGCAATCCAAATTGATAAAAGCACAGAGTCTTTAAATATGAAAATTACCAGAAATAGGTGTTGAATTAATCTGACAAAAGCAATCCTTTGATCTCATTACTCGAGTCGAGTGGAATTAATTTAAAAAGGTCAACGTTTGAACAATAGCTCTCACTCCAATATCCAATGTGATAAAAGTATTGTAATTTAAAATTGAAATGAAATCGATTGTACTCTAAGTTTAAATCATAGTACAATTGATTTGAAACCGTAAACCTACAAAAACAAATGATTTTATACAAAACTTGTGTGAAATTTGTCATTGCAAGATCTACGTGACATTCAGGAGTAGAAAAAACGGGAAAAAAAACACAATGCGCGATACCATGATCACAACAACACTAACTACTACTACAGAGTATAGTCCGGTATAATAGTAAGATTCATGCACATTATGTGCAATACAATACAATTTTTAATACTAATACAATTTTTAATAATGTCCTTGTTCATCTAATTGCATATCTGTGGGGACTAGGTACTATGCGTTCGTCAAATATGCTTTAATGTAAACTACATTGTGGTACTGTGTGTGGTAATGGTACTATACTATGAAACATGCAAGAAAAACAATTCAGGTATAGGTACGAGCTTTTTAAAAGATATGGAAATGGGGAAAACTGGGTCAAAATAATCTTTTTCCACTTTTTTTTGAAAAGAAATATTTCTTTGTACTTTCGCAAAAAATTTAGTCTTTTGTTGACAAGGTATCATGCTTTTTAGGAAATAATATTTCCTCAGTGAAATTATTGTAATGATTGTTATTTCTTTCTTGTGTTTTGAATAGTCTTACCTACCTAGTATCATTTTTACTTCGTTAAGCTGAGTTTTCGATCTTTGAAAATAGCTATTAGTCATTTATATTTTCTACTAAAATATTACTTCTTAAAAATAATCAAATCAGATAACAACCAAAGGTAAAGTGTAAAACCTACCTAAGTAAACTCACTATATTTGTAGAAAACCCAAAGTTCAGGCTGCATGCCAAATTCGCTGCAGCTGGACAAATTGGAAAAGAATTTGAAGGAAGATTAATTCTGGCCGCTACCCAAAACGTTTTATACATACGCGAACACATTTCCCGTCACTCAATTTGCGTTGGTTCAATTGTTCGAATACTATCAGACTATGTTAACTTGTTGCGAATTGATCTGTATTGTTATACTGATTTTAAAAGTCATTTTGTAACACAAATATATTTCAATTCTTTTAGTATTGAACCTATTTGAAGTTTGTAATTGAATTATTCATATAATTATTAAAATTATAGTTCTACTCATAAACATAGGATTATAAATATTTGGCTACACCTATAATATAATCTCACCTTAAATTACTCCTACGTTGACGAATATTACTATTAATGAATACAGACCTGACATGATTAAATTAATAACAGAATCTTCTTAACACTCCCTGCACAGTAGTTGCTTAAATAAAACAGTTTTTTCTCGTTATAGTTAGATGAATTATTTTATATTACATCTAAGTCTTACACTTGGGAAAAAAAATATTCATGTCGATTTATGTGAAACAGACGAAATGAGGGCCCACTAGTTGCCATATAATATCAAACAATGTAAAAATTATGCTCTAGCTTATTTATTATTTTAAGCCTTTATTTTAAGTTTTCACGTTAAAATTACGAACAAAATAAATACGGCACAATATTCTACAACTACCGTCTTGAGTTTGATCAATATTGGATTATACGAAAATACGAAATAAGGAGTTGCATTAAAATTAACACAAAAAAAATCATTATAATCGTCTCACCTAGACACACACAGGCGAGTAGGTAATGTCCTTTTATTTTCGGACGAACCTTCTTAAAAAGGTATAACGTTGTTGGAGAGCAAAATGATGGAAGACACAGTTACTACGAGTATATTCGTAATAATCATGTCACACAAAACATCACTTTATTGACTTTACCAAATTAATTTATGGAAATGATTCCCTCCACACCGCGTACCTAATATAAGATAGAATCATAGAAGGAACAAAGCTCGTATTTGTAGGGGTGAGGAAAATTTCCACACACTGCTTCGCAAACAAATAAAGTTGATATAAATCACAACACGTTTATTGTGTTATTATAAATTACATGTTGTGTGTTTGTTCGCATGCCAAGAGATGATTTCTGATTTATAAATCTCTATTCCTTTTTTATTTGCCTAGTAGGCTGACGATCTAATAGGTCACTTGGTGGTAAGTGGTTATCGTTGTCCATAAACTTCCATACGGTTTATTGAAGTACTATAAGCCTAAGTACTTTTAACAAGACTCGTTAGGAGATAGACAAGTCACACGCCTTATGTCAAAGAGGAAAATTCAATGCCTACCATTTAATTTTTACCGAGTTTTTACTTTTTTTGTGTCATCTTCATAACTTATATTTTACTAATATTATTAATCTTTCTTGTTAGGTAGGTACACGTATTCTTACTACCTTGTATGTACTAGTATGGGAAATTGAGAATAATTTCTACAATACCTTTGACATTGTCTTCGTATAATTTTTAACCATATTTTCAACAGTTTCAGTGATGCATTTGAAATTATATAGAGTAACTATAATAATTATAATTATATTGAGTAACTATAATTTTACACTATCGGAACGTACAAGATTCAATCCATCTGATGTTAAACTGATAAACAATTTAAGGAGTTGAGTAATGAAGAGGCTGACACTTGAAGATAGAAAGAATAGATCCATTGACACAGAATATAAATGCCACCGCCCACTTTGTCGCCAATTAAGATGAACGTTGATAATAATATCAAACTGAACTAGACCATAGCAAATCGTCAATCTTCACTCGGGCAAGCCAAGCTGGAATATTCAATTATTTCTGCACAAAGTTTTATGAATTTCCTCTACCAAAGTCTAAACTAATAAGAAAATCCTGTTTAATTTTCCATGACGATAATAAGTTTTTTAACTTCTATATCTCACTAGCTACATATATTATATAAACATGTCAGCCATTACTAGAAGATTTATGTTATTAAAACGGTAGAGTCTGGAGAATGAATATCTAATATATGTTATTATCGCGATAAAACATGAAATAGTTGCCTAAAAGTAAAAAGTAATATTACTTGTCCCGTTAAAGTGGGTCACCCCCTAGGCCCCTTCCCTCCCGTCTCCCTAGAAGCTCTCCGCTCTCGTCCGCCTCGCGACTGTCCCCCACACCCCTCGCCTCCCCAACATTCATTGTGCCGCAATATATTTCTTTTTATGTGCAAACAGAAAAGTCATTTATTTAAATTTTCTCACGAATTCGTATCGCAATTTTATTTTATTATATTATCTGTATCGCATTTGGAGTACATACTATGCGTATGTGTCTTTTTATTGAGCTCATTCTACGCGCAAACGTGCTGGAATTGAATGTGTTCTTAAGTAAAATCTTGATTGAAATTGGATGTATTTTAGTCGATGTACGTTTGTTTCATAACAACGATAAAACAATTATTAAACTCTGATTCACTAGTCCGTTGTCGTTGTCCGCATTTAATCAAATTGAACCTCTAGCCGGGGAAGGGAACTAAATTGAACTAAATTGCACAGCAAAGATCACAATTTTCCAACTAAGAAGACAAGTTTGTTATAGAACTTTATGGTTGAGTGGCTAACTGTGTTAAAATATGAAGAACATTGGCTGATTTCATAACAAAATGTTCAATTTGGATTTTGTTCCAAATCCAAAAAGACTAGTGTCTAATGACAAATTTTAAAAAACATTATAAAATGTAAAATTATTTAAAGTTTCAACGGCTACAAAGACGCCTACGGTTGATATACCGATGGATGAAGGCAGTAGCGTGCTTAAATATTTTAGTCAGGGTATTCAGAAGTGAAGATTTTGAAGTAATTGTAAGAATGCGCAGTGTATACCAATGATAGAAACCGTATTTGATCGATTTTTCTTGTTACTTTAATAGAATTTCAAAAGCTAGGGTATGCAATGCATATTTGCTTCTATAGACTGCACGCCACTGGATGAAGGTGGAAAGAAGTTCCTGTTCTGACTGTCAGTCGGTGTTCTACTAAAGAAAACCCTTTTTTAATAAACTAGCGATAATATCATGGTGCCGAAAAGTACTCGCTAAAGATATCAGAGTATGACATCTACCAAATTATTATTGTGATGCTGAGCAGCTTCTACGAAACCTGAAACGAACATGACCTATTTAAAATTGTCTAAATTAGTGAGAAATTTAAATTCCTCTGTATCACTATCACTACATTTTATAAAACAAAGCCGTTATCGTCTGTCTATATCTATGTATGCTTAGATCTTTAAAACTACGCAACGGAGTTTGATGCGATTTTTTAATAGATAGAGTGATTCTTACGGATGTTTTATATGTATATTTTATTTTGAACGCGACATCATTGCAAGTTGCTGTTTGAACCACTTTGTGGCGCAGACGAAGTTGCGCGGGTCATCTAGTGTTCTATAAAAGTTGCAATTCGTTTCTATTTTCTTTTGTTTTACTGATAGTAACAAGATAAAGATGCTGAGATAAAGTTTATCATAGTAATTAAACTAAATTGCATAAATTTTATCTACTATAAAAGTTAAAATTGTGTTGTTGTTTGTTCTTTTTTTTCCAAAATAAAGGTAACCTTGCAAATAACAAAAATACTTAATAGAATTCCCACTTAACCGTGCCGCAGTGCAACGCATCGGTCGTAAGGGTCTGCTTCTTATACATTTTAAATCAACTAACGCACGCTTCAGCTGGCCACAACTAAAGTGTCGTACGTCTGTTTACCACACAAAAATTGTTGTGATACTGACGTGATACTGAATTGACTTTATAGTGCATACTCTTCTCTTTCTGTAGACAGAGCATTCAAACGAAGACTGGAAAAAAATTCTGTGCTATTAATATCATTATACAATAACAGACGCATGTAATACAAATTAATAAATCAAAATACTACTTCCCATCACTTGATTGCAGTACAAACTGTATAATTGTAACATAATAATAAAAATTATTTATTATGTTGTACCAACGTAATTGCCAATTTAAAGTCAGGATAAATCAAACATTTCAGGAATTACTGTGCAGTCTTTGATGTCGCTTTAGGAAAATTTGCATGTAAATTGATTGTGGAGTCCTGGTTTATTAGACGGTAAAACAAACGGCTAGACCCATGCATGCGAGGCTTTGTCAAAGAGCTTCAATATAAAAGCTCTGTATTAGTCTTTGACATCTGAACCTTGTTATAACACAGAATATTCATTGCAAAATTTTAATCTTATAATTATGATGGAGAAACACACTATTATTATTTAATAATAATGTTAAAATACGAAACAATATTTCCTGCTTATTTAGTGCTAGGTCATCAGAGCAATTTCGTCTGCGTCACAAAAAGACGATCCAAACAGATTTGCGATGGTGACATGAGCTGGACAGTACTTGGATACTGCAACATAACTTTATTTTTCTAAAATAAAAGTTTTTTTAGTACCCTAGGTTTATCCTTATTACATCTACTCCTTCACTACATGTATGTTGTATATATGTATGTATATCTCAAGATAATTTGTTTGGGGTTTCAATTATTTTATGGGGGGAGAAAATACTTTTCTTTTATAGTAAACCTAGTAAAGGTATACCTATTTAATAGTACTACCTATAAATTATAATGACTTTATGAAAATGCAGCTGAAAAAAAAACCCAGAACTTCATGTTGACAAGGTCAATATTCTCAAAATCCCTAATAAGTACCTTTATTGAGGAATAACCCTGTATATGTAAAATTACAAGTTTTTATCTTTATTTTTCGGGTCATTTTATTTCACGATGGGTTATTGAACTTTTAATACGAATACCTATTTTAGATATAATATAGTCTTCTAGCCTTACTCATTAAATGAACTGTCCAAACCGAAAGAATTTGAAATCGATCCAGGGGTTCCTGAGAGTATCGCGTCCAAACAAACAAATCCTTCAAGTTTATTATATTAATTATAGATGGAATTCACACGTTTTTATTACAGTACAAAGGAAGCAAGATATTCAAGTCATTTGGTTTTTGATGACATTAAACATTAAATTTGATTAGGATCCACCGATTAGAATTCTTATTAGGGTTTTGTAGTCTTAACAAGGAACACAATTTCATCATGTTCGTCCTTCTGTCTGTCTGAGATTTTTCAGGAAAACTGCACTATTAAGCTGAAAGTTGAGACGAGCATTTTACGCGTTGAGTACGATACAATTTATAATAACTTGAATAATGTATACACCTTTGTTGCACAATAAAAGATGATTTGATTTGATTTAAAAAAATGTTTTCTATCTCCAATGCATGTAAACTGGAGACGATTTTTTCTCATCGTGATCAGAACTAGATAGATCTTTTAAATGATTTAGGGTTCGATTTTTTTTTGGCCAACTGTAAAAACTAACGATCTAATTAGCTCCAAAACTCTGAAAATGAGATTTGTGTATTTAGCAATTGTTCAAAAAAATAATATAGCGTTTAGTAGGTGACATTCGTTTTGGAGTTACTACATTTAATTAAATTACGCCCCAAAACATATATAAAACTTATAATTTACTAAGAATATATAATGAATTGAAAAAAATGAACGAAATAGAAGCCTGGTAATAATAGGATATACGTTTCATTATATGATCGATTAAAAAAAACTAATTACAAAATACAACTTTATGAATCTATTAAAACAAATAATGAAAAATGACTGCATTGCGTCTACGACCGGTACTGTACGCAATCACATTCTTTAAGGTTAAGGGTCGCGGTTCGTGTTTCGTAAGACGATTTACAAGGTCTTATTGAATGGAGTTGATTGAATTTATGTTCTTATTCCGCCTTCATATACCTGCGTCGTGAACAATGAAACGAGAGCAGTCTATTTGTTAAAGGTTAAAACTTGTTTTAAAGTCAATAACTATGCCGAGATTAATCTGAGGTTCCGTATTTTAATGAACTACTTCATAAAATTGAAAAATATGATAGTCACTTTGTTTCTGACGAATCATTAAATATAATGTTACCGTTTTTCTAACATATTTTTAGAAATTTTGTAAAGGTAAATAAGTGCGATTGATGGGTTTGACATTTGACAATCGGGTACGACATACATATATAAATGAAACGTCTATAAATGGAAACTTACGTAGCAATCTTAATATGAAATTTATGAATGTTCAAACATATCTATGAACATTCTATGCTTAAACATTCATACTATTTGCGAAAAACTTAAAAAATGCCCCACACTTTAACAAGCCGTAGTACGAAAACTATACCTATTATATCGTATACATTTTCCGATCTGCAATTTCATATCAGGCACTAGATGACAGGCAACTTTGCCTGCGCCACAAAGGGAGGCAGGTTTTACCAATTTTGACAGGTCACAATTTTATTTTTACTAGCTGACCTGTCCAACTTCGTCTTCGTCACTTTCAATTAAATGTCAACTATTCGAATTTTTCTTGCCGTCAAAGCCATCCTTAAAATTTAACGAACATTTAAAAATAGAATGGGCCAAATCGGTTCGAGCTTTTGAGTTATGCGCTTACCAACACACTTTGCGATTCATTTCTATATTATAGATTACACTTTACACATTATTGAACTTTTAAAAAAGTTTTACTACTTTTTTTGAAAATATAATAGTGACTATAGCTTTCCTCGATAACCGGATTATTCAACACAGAATAATTATTCATCAGACCATCGGTTCCTGACATTAACGTGTTCAAACAAACTAACTCTTCAGCTTTCTAAAGTTAGTATAGATAATATAAACTCTGTCAAATATAATGTCTAGAATCTCCTTAATGCTCTTAATCTAATACTACAAAGCACTATCAAGTATACTACACGATCAGAGTATGCTCAATTAGCTGATGCTTGTGGATTATCTTAGATACCACAAGAAGTGCTTCCTTGCATAATGAAGCAACATTAAATGAAATATTCGACAATTTCTGTGATGAAATTAATGATTTACGTTACAGCACTAAAAAGAGAGTGCAAAATAAATTGAGCAATATTTTTCGGAAATTTTAACCGTAAGTTAAATAGAATGTTATCAAGTTTCTTATTTAAAATTATTGTTGATTGATAACATAGCGATAAATTTGTTAGTTGTTTTGTTTATAAGAAGCCCTTTTTTTCGTATGAAAAAGAAGTGACTACCTAGTAGACATCCGTTTTTTTGTGATTAGCGACTAATCGCGATTTTTGATATAATTATTGCTGAAACAGGGTAATAAAGTACTCGTCGCTCCTTACACCTGACGATACTTTCGTTCATATTCAACTCTTCGTAATAATAATATCGTTCGTAACATTACATTCAATAACATACAACTGAGTAAAACGTCTGCGATATAAATAAACAAGTAAGTAAAATACTATTGCCACCACTTATAATATAAGCTACCACTTTCGACCAAACAGCTATAAAAAGCGAGTGGGCGTCCATTCATGTCCGCGCCACGTGCCGTCACACCGCCAAAGCCAAGCCGCATCACACTTAATGTCACATCTTACGCGTTCTTTGACATCCAGTACCTGGTTCACCTTGCACTACTTGACTCCGTGCTCAATAGCACTTGATAATTTATCGGACGTCTATGCGAAGAAAATCTAGCTCCGACGGCATTCTGATCGTCGGAGCATGGATGGGACTGGTTGGACTGGACAACTTACTATTACGGGACACACGCTTTCCGTTTCATCGTTTGTGATTGTTTGTCAACATTTATGTTAACAAAACTTAATTATATCTAACACAATGATAATGAATTCATTTTTAAGTAGCAATCTAAATCGAGTTAACTAATTATGCAGGTAGGTTTATATATGTCTAAAAACTTTTGTGCAATTGGAAAGGTCAAATTACAACAATGTCTACAATGAAAGAGGGGTTCGAAACAGCTGTTCAAGAATTTGTTTTCCGAGTACGGAAACAGCGTCGCTTTTATTTTCATTGAGATGGGATATAAACAAGGCAGTATGGCGCAGGAGTACGGGCGGGGTCACTTAAAGTTAGTGTCGGCTCGTAAACGTATCGGCCAGGCGGGGGCTACTGAACGCTCGCAGCCGCCCCGCGGCGACCGCACTCGACACGATGCCGCACGTCGCTGACTCTGTGAATCGCACCCATTCACACGATGGCTTAACTTGGATATTACCTACTATTTATATTGTTCCTTCTTGCAACTTTCATTCGTAATAAATATATATTAGCTATTTATAAATACCTACATGAAGTGTTTTTTTTTTATTAATTATCAACAGAATAAAATGATTAATCTTCCATGAATAAACAAATAAACGAAAAGAGAGGCAGTAGATTGATGAGATTATGTAAAACAAATAATTCAGTGCTACATTATTTTACTGTTTGGTCAGTAAATATTTAACTAATTGTAAATGTATAAATACCGTTTTTATATTCAGACAGATGAATACACAAGTATTATCAGCAACATTACAAGTGCAGTGCATAAGGCATGTCCACATTAGGCTCCCCTGGGAAAGGCGGCGGCGGCGTTCCGACAACAGACAGCGGGTGTCAGCCGCCACGTGCTACCCAAGGCCACTCGCTTAGTGTCAAGGTCATTGCCACTCCAGCTCGGTACACGCGGCTCCCACGCCTCTCTTGTCACCACAAATAGACCGACCTACTCGAAACCACTCCGATCTACCGCAACAAGCCCGTATCAACCCACTACACGACTGCCCCATAAAACCTAGTCATGTTCTGTGCTAACTTGACTTGCATGGGTATTACGTGTTTCGATAAGTTGCTTTTAGTTGCTGACCTACACCTTGTATGTAACTGGAGTACGAAAAATGTTTGTTAAATGTTTGTCTGGGATGGTTAGGAAACAAAGTGTGAAAAATTGTCTGAAACTGCATAATATACATTTTCTTAACAGTACCCAATTACCTACTTTTCTTATTGCAAGTCAAACAAACGAGCCAACGCCCCACCTGATGGTAAGCTGTTATCGTCGCTCATGAACCTCTGCAATAACAGGGCATTGAGGGGCTGTTATCTATCGCCTACTTATAAAGAACTTTTCTTAAGTCTCGTTTAAAGAGGGACATGTCATAGCCGGGAACACACTACTACTTACTCTATTAGTGTCCAATTTTTATTGCAAACTAGATGATCCACGCAACTTCGTCTGCGTTAAAAAGGGGTTTAATTGTAAATATTTTTTGCAGCGTACGCAAAAATGTTTTCGATTTAACACCTTGTGTTACAAATTCAATATTTTCATACGGATCCCTATTTTTTTTTTCAAAATAAAATATACTTATATAACATTCTTAAGAATCACTCTAAAAAAAAACCGCATCAAAATCCGTTCGTAGTTTTAAAGATCTAAGCATACATAGGGAGAGACAGGCGATAACGACTTTGTTTTATAAGATCACTACGATTATTATTTATTTTAAAGTGAAGTGCTAGCCAAGATAATAAAACGAGCCCAAACACGATGGGTCTAGCTTATTTAGTATAGGAGTTTCTGTGGCTATCCGCCGAACCCATAATCAAATCAGCTCCAAGCCCTATTATTGTATTGTCACTTTTGTCACGCGATATACCTACATGAATGCAAATTTTCAGGTCAATAGGCAAACGAGAATGTCCAGACAGTGCAAGTTTTAAAAAACTTTTATGATTTGACTTATATACAAACCAAATAAATCTGACGATAACTGTATAATAGCTTAAGTGCACGGTCCAACGAACGATCAAAATAAAAATATTACCGAAATGCTCCATGCGACTCATGAACATTAGTGTGGTATAACCTTTCGGCGGCTCGGACGGATCACTATTAGTACTGAATCTTCAACTGACAAATTAGAAAGTGGAATCGAAGAATAGAAAACTCTTTTGTTTAAACGAAACTGCCTTTTGGCATGGAGAAATGGAAAATGGAAAAAAAGTAATGGCAAAAGTAAGACATAAGTAAAATATGTAAAGTTTTTATGAGCACAAAGGCACTTAGGTACTCTTTCTGATAAAATTGGGTATTCTTAAATCTCCCGATAAAAATGCATCAAAATCCGCCATTAATTACTTCAGGATCCAATAACCTATTTAGAACACAACACAGATACATAAAACTTATAACAAAATAACATTTAAAAATACATTTAAAAATTTATTGAAAAATCAAAATCAATAGCAATAGCGGTAACTACGCGAGAGATAAGCTGGTAAAGTACCTATAATAACTTGCTAGGAACCCGTGGGAAATTAATTTTCTTCAATAAAATTGTTCTACTTAGAGTTCGCACTATTTCATCATATTAAAAGTCTCATTTATTTTAAGTGACTATTTAATCTTTAAACGTTACCTTGTTTTTCTGAATTTCTTATGAATTATAATGATAATATCACTATGATATGGAGATAGCTTTGATACTGATTTTTTGGGCTCATATTTCAACTTAACTCGAGTGAATTTAGTTCTCATCTGTAAAACATATTTTGTAGTTTAGTTGATACTGTTGCTAAGAAGGAAAATTATAAGAAGAATATTTATTAAGGTCTGTCTGTCTTTTGTCTATTATTTTAATATTTAGCCAATAAATCACTGATCGATGGGTTAACAGTGGTCGCTAGGATGTCAGGATCGTTCAGTATCTTGTTGGTGTTTAGAGGGGCTTTAGTAAATTACAAATTCTCTTCAACAGCTCCCATAATGGTGTTTAAAGTTGAAAATTTTTCATAAATAGTAAAAATACTGAATTTTATGTACATGTATTTTCCTGTGAATACTACGTTTATTAGGCAATGTATTAAAAGAGCTGTAAAAAAGCTATACCAAAATATTGGGGGTGACGCGACGGGAAAGAGTGCCGAGGGCGTAACGCGTCGCGCCGTCCCTCAAAACCCTGTGCTGGGTTCTGACCTCAGCCGGGGTTCGGACGCTGAGTGTGAGCGGTTGGAGGTTTTAGTGCGGTTCAACTCGCACATACGGTGATTAACTCCAACTAAAAAAAAATAATACCAAAATATTGTATAGCATAGAGTAGGCGAGGTTTCGACGCTCCTGATTGATGTCCAAAAAAAACACATAGGTATTTTACATTAACTTTTATGTTAGTTGATTGATATTGGTTGATTGTTCAGAATGATCAGAATAATTTAATTCATTATAAATTAATTTTAGCTCACGAATTTCAGCATGGATCGGCTGGGTCGACGCAATACGATTTTTCTCTCTATTTTGTCTGCTATCATTTTTATTAACTATAGTCACTAAGTATTATAATTCCAAAAATGCACTCCGCATTTGCACTTATGAAGTTGTTTTTGTCAATCAAGATAACCCTTAAAGCCCACAATCGTTTAGACTCTTCGACAATTGGAATTCAGTCGCTTCCCCATATCCAATTTCCCCGTCCCAAATACAATTAAGCGCAAACCTCGAAGTTTGCTATAGTCCGCGTGTATGTTGACCAATCCAGATTTGAATCGTCAGACATCGACCGACAGTGCATCTTATAGTGGTTGGTACTCATGCGTCTGGGCGTGGTGGGCATGCCAATCATTTCTCATTGCACTGATACCCAATTTTAATCTATTTGTTTTTCATTTATTTATTGATACTAGTTTGAAACTTTGTGTTTGTTTGTAGGTATACCATTGCTTGAAACTGATGTCTCTTTTATAACATTAATAAATACTAGGAACCGTTGAAAAAAAAAGAAATAATTTCCAATTTCTTCTTCGATTGTATTGGTAAGTTAACGAACGGGTAAGTATGTCATGCTATGTTTTTTCTATGTTAGAGAGTTTTTCACATGGAACAAACAGTACAAGAAATTAATACCTATTGTAAAATTTTGAAACAGAACGATATACCCTCGAACGAAATCGGGTTTTCTAATGAATGACGTCAATTCAGCTTTAAGCTTAACAGAAAACATAACTGGAACCTTAATTCGCGATTAAGGCAAATAGAGTGCGCGCGGGGTGGTGAGGAGACGAAGGCAGCGGCTGCGGAGTGCATGTATGGTGAGGCGGGGAGCGCGGCGGCGAGGGCGCGGGGTTGGCGCGCCGCGGGCCGCCACTTCTCTGTACTCGAGGAGCCCCGATACACCTCGGTTTCCGGCGGGTGCTCCCTCGCGGTTCCGCAACTATACCCCGGCGTGCCGAGCCCGCGTGCCGGCCACGTGCTCCTCGCTACTGACGGCACCCCGCTTTTTTGCTTCGACTCCATTGATAAATGCTGATAACTCACTGGACTTCGTAATCACCTTGCGATTGTAAACAATCAAGACTAAGCCAACTTTCTGTGTGGTGATTGCCAAGCACAAACGGTATTGCAATTAATTAAATCAATAATGTTCATGTAAAGAAATGATTTTAATGAATAATTTTTAATTTTAAAACGAATAGATTTAAGTGTAAGCATTTATACATTATAATTTTATTTAGGTATTTTTAAATTTATTTCGTCACGTTTAATTCAAACAATATTTGCACCAACTATTTTGGAGGTTTTTTGATAATGTCTATTAACTAGATAAAATCTAAATCAATAATTAACTTATAAAATATCTTCTAATAATATCGAAAACCTATTCAAAGTTTGGAAGATAACGTTTTCTTACTTATTTACCAGTGAAACAGTTGCAGTCATCCTACTAGATTTTAAATAAAGAATAATATTTTACTTTATGTTGTAAATGGACCGTCATAATAAATCAAAGTCTGTGCACATATTGGAATGGAGTGTTCACAAATTGTTTCCGAAGACCATGATAGATCATACAAACTCTACACCATGTATAAGGTAAGATAGTATTTTTTAATTATGTTGTATTATTTTATATTACTGTGCATGCTTGTAGCTCTTCTTTACTACTGTACTGTACTGTACTGTACCAACCCATTACTGCCCACTGTTGAGCTCAGGTCTCCTCAGAAGAGGGATTAGGCATAGTCCACCACGCTTGCCCAGTGCGGATTGGGGACTTCACATATCTTCAAAGGATTTTTAGAATCCTTTTCCGACATGCAGGTTTCCTCACGATGTTTTCCTTCACCGTTTATAGCCAGTGGTGTTGTGACAAATTGCACATAAATCTTTTTCACATTTAGATTTAGAGGTACAAGCCGGCCGGTTTTGAACCCGCGACCTCCCGTTCGGAAGGAAGCGCTTCGACCACTCGGCCACCACGACTTCCTTCCTTCCTTCTTTACTACAAATGTATTATATTATTGTAAAAAAGTCGTTTCCTGTCTACCTATATTTTTTGCCTAAAACTAAACAACTACTTTTGATACAGTATTTTTTAATAAATAGCTATAAATAAATAATGATTCAAGAGTAAGGTATGTATAATATAGTAGCGCAACATTGAAAATTTTAGATATTTTCAGCACTTAACTACATCGTAATAAGAAACACTGGCTGAAGCCTACCTTTGTGGTGGAGTTGTAGTAGTATAGTAAGTAGTGGCGCCGGTCAGCTAGTAAGAGTACCTATAGTAATAATAGTATACATAATATTTATCTGATATTATCATTTCGGGTGTATATCAAATGTTCATACCCAAATTTACAATATTGCATAGAAAAGTTACAAAACGTTTAACATTTATTATTATTACATTCAATATTATCTTCTTTTTGGTTTTGTAAGTATTTCACATTTAGGTGCCGCTACTGAGTTTTGTAAATAATTTGAATGAGTATAAAGTACTAGCTGACCCGAGCAACTTCATCTGCGTTACGAAGGGGTTCAAACAGTATTCGCAATACCGTCGCGTTATTATTTGCGCGGTCGGCTGTGTACCCACATATTCATTGTGTTTTATACTCGTGATAACTTCTAAACGAAAAGTCCGATTGGAATAAAACAAAAAGTAATATACTTCTACACTAATACCCTTGATAACATTATACTTCATTTGGATAAGGGTTAATATAACGGTACTCACGTTACGTTAAATATTTTTTTTGGACGATTTATTAATTCTATAAAAATAAAAGCGGTTATTGCGACTAAACTATGATAGTTAGGTATATGCGGTCGCGGACTTTTTTGTAGGTCTTACTAACACCTAAAAATCCGTAGTACATCATTTTGTTCTATTGTCAATAGTTTTTGCAGCGTACGCATAAATACGTTTTCGATTATTCACCTTGTGTTACATATTCGATATTTTCATACGGATCCCTAATTTTTTTGAAATTAAAATATAGCCTATAACCTGTCTCGATAAATGGACTTTCCATCACTGAAAGAATACACGATATCGCTGTCTGGCATCCACTATCCACCTCTTTACATAAAACTGTATACTAACTACTGCATGTAGTTACCATTTACCATAAAGTATTTTTAAATTTAAACGACACTAATTAATAAATAAAAAGATAATTTGAATTATTCTCAATTCACTAAACACCCATGTGTCACAAATCACAATCTACCATTGTTCTGTCCGCTTTGGAAAAATTCAAACGTAACGTTTTTCTATCTAATTCGTGGTATAGGCAGGTACTTAATACGGCATCCATTGTTTGAGTCCGGATTTATAGTTTTAAAGCATTTTTTATCGTACAGTCTAGCTTTGACTCTTGACTCCGTTCACAAAATTAAATAATTTGTCTACCCCTCCAGATGTTATGCTATATTATAGTAACTGATTAAAAATAGAAAGACAAACAGACGAACCAATACTAATAGACACCTCCTTATTTTGGCAGAAGGCCATAAAACCATCTCTTATATCTTGAATGAAAAATAACAATAATATTGTTACAAAATGTATCGTAAGTGTGCCTTCTTGGATCAAGAAACAGAAGACAAACATTTATTTTACAACCTTTACTGTATGTAACTATGTAATTCGGGTAAAATTGTGCAAGTTATATTTGACAAACTTCCCGTGTTCCAATTGAGCTGACATTCTGCACGCAGATGTATATCGAGGGACAATGCAATAATATAACAAAATGTAGCTGATCTGATCATGGATTCGAAAGGTGGTCTAGGAACTCTTGTGCTGAACTAGATAGGCCTGTTGTGTTTGTGCTCGTCTTACGTATATTAGCTAGCACTCTACTGTTACATGATATTCGGGATCTTAAAAGCTTGTATTTAAAACGTTTCTCTAAAACAAATTATCATTTACTGTATACAAGGTATACGTCACAATTTCGTAAAAAAATAATCTAATATTATTTCGTCTGCGTCATTAGATCGTGAAAGACGTAATCAATTTAAATAATTGTTTAATTTTCTTGAATAAACTTGCAACAAACAGTAGTTACAACATAATATTTGAAACTAATCTATTCTAATTTCTTGAACCTCACCTATCCAATGGATATGACAGAAACACTCCAGCCGCTTAATTTTCACATACTGATAATACAATGATTAAAAAATATTTCTTGAAAAAGTTTGCAAAGTAATCCATCCTCCTCTGTTCCCTAAGTGCTGTGGCAGTACTCTACTTTCAGGACAATGTTAGCAGTAAACCTCAGTACTAGTCTGATCTAGTTTTTATATAGTACTAGATGACCCGCGCAACTTCGTCTGCGTTACAAAGGGCTTCAAAAATTGTAGCCCATATAGGCACGCGCCGCCCGGCGCAAACAACTACGACCCTGCATTTTAAATTTGTAATATCTTCGGTAATATTCACTTAAATTACATGCTGTAAAAAGCATATTGATCTATAATAAATGCACAATTTATTTAAGGTACTAAATTGGATAAGGATTAATGCTGTATTATTTAAAATCACTTCGTAAATAACCATTTTTTAGTAAAGAATAAAAATGGTTATGCTGGGTTATCCCTAAGAGATAGACATATACCATCGCGGACTTTTTTGTTAAACTTTTTAAGGTGAACAATACTGTAGTACATTATTTTGGTCTATCTCGTAGGGTTCAGCCAGCGTTTGCAATATAAGCGCAAAAAAGCGTGCTTATTCACGACATCACATTAGAAACCTTTAAATTTATCAGTGTTTCTCTACTATATTATGCATTTATTATACATGCAAACCTTCCTTAAGAATCACTCTATCTTTTAAAAAAAACCGCATCAAAATCCGTTGCGTAGTTTTAAAGATCTAAGCATACATACAGACATACAGCGAAAGCGACTTTGTTTTATACTATGTATTGATTTTTTACTTTCCTTGTTACTGAATACGATTAAATACGGACGTTATGAACATTACAGCACATAGGAGATTTTATTGGCGATTGAAATTCTTCACCTAATCTCCAGCGTTTCCGTATTATTTTTAGATATAATATGTTTCCGTGCATTCAAACGTTTTTGCCATAACTATTATTGGCATCCCAAATAGTATAACAAACGCATAGGTCCAATAAATTTAATAAAATCAATGTCCGTGGTGCTTTTCTCAATTTTGGCGTACCTAATGCTTTTTCAATCTTATTTTATTGTCTCCCGCTTTTGCGAGAAGGGAAATCGAAACTCATGTTTTCCTACTTCTTCTATCATCTCCTGATTAAATTCGTTGCGGGGTCCAAGACAAGTTAGCTTTCCCTCGGGTTTTCCTGGGCTTCACTGCTCAGAGTCATTACGATGGTCGCCGCTGTGGATCCTGGCTACACAGGAGTTACAGTGGCGGGAGTGAGAGGTGGGCCAATACCCGAAATATAATATGTTTACAATTCTCAAGACTAGTTGCACCTACTTTTATGAAAAATATGATTGTTCAAAACTCCAAAGATCGTCTCCAAAGATACCTGTGAAAATAGCTCAATAAATAAAACGACGATAAATTAAGTTAGCTGATTAGCTTGATAAACAACACCAGCCAACAACACTAACACATTGTCAATTATTATTGTGACATGCAAGCCGAAGCAGCACATTCTTGAGGTACACGTAAACGTAACCTACCTATAAACTGTATTATTTGGAGTTATGCTAATTACATCGTGCACTAATTTAAAAAAGGTCATTAATATGAGTTCAATGCAATTTAGTAAAAAATATAAAACGGCTATTTTGTCATAAATACCAACTACTGTGCTTTTATGGAAGCTTGTTGTCACTTTAAATAATAAATTAAAATAATTTACAATTATATATTATAATTTATGGAAATTTTGTATAATAAATTGAATAAAAAAAACTTGAGAGGTGTCAAGGAACACCCGCATGGAACGAAGTTCCTTTCAATTAATTAGTGAGGGAATTGTAATAAAATTTTATTTTTTTAAGTTATAAATAACTTAAATAAAATACTTTGATCACAGCGCCATCTAGCATTAATCATATAAAATAAAATAAGGAATTGTTTTAAAAGATTTTAATCACAGCGCCATCTAGCGATAATCATCTAAAACAAAAAAATGTCGTGACAACTTTTTCATAAGAATTTCCGTCAACCCGCCTTTCGATAACGCGTGATAAGGAACTTCGTTCCAATAATATGGAAGTATTTTTATTTTATTGCAGGATAGGTAAACGAACTTACGGCCCATCTGATGTTAAGCGGTCACCATCGCTCATGAACCTCTATATGTCATGCCCTGGCATGAGGGGCCGTTATCTATCACCAGTTTAAACAGGATTTTTCTTAAACGTCGTTTAAAGAGGGACATGTCATAGCGCTCCGGAAACACCTAGGTCGGGAATCCATTCCAAATCGGAATTGTACGGGGCAAAAATAATCTCTTGAACCGAACTGTAGAAGAACGCAGCGGTTCCAAGTGAATGCGATGAATGGGATGTACCCCTGCGTCGTGTGATGCGATTGTAAAAGGGAGATGAAAGAATCATCTCAAACAGTTCTTTAGAGCATTCTTCATGGACCAAACGTTTGTTAAACGTATTTTCAAAATTTTGATTTAAACTAGTACTCCTCTAGCTGAAAAATTTAATTTTGCATAAATATCAATGAAAAAATATTTTTTTTGTACCTACTCCTTTTCTCTAAAATCTCAACTGTTAGATGCTAACTCTAAATCTGAATATAGTCTGTTGTTAGTTCCGACTAACGAACTTTTTTAACAAATATAGAGAATCCTTAACAAAATTGAGTTAATTGTTTTCGTTCCTTACTGTTAAAATGATGAAATTCTATGATGGTGGGCAACTACGGAACCTAACGCTGCGCATGGTCCAACACGCATTTAATTGTTATGATAAAGACATGAAGAAATATTCAGATTAGTGCAGCTATTTAATAATTATAAATTACTAGCTGACTCGCGCAACTTCGTCTGCGCCGAAAAAAAAAATTAGGGGTGGACTACCCCTAACATTTAGGGGATGAAAAATAGATGTTGGCCGATTCTCATAGGTACCGGATAAGCACAAAAAATTTCATCAAAATCGGTCGAGCCGTTTCGGAGGAGTTCAAGTTCGAACACCGTGACACGACAATTTTATATATTAGATATACGTATAAATAATGATGATGATTTATTTATATATTTACACACATATTTCTGACCCGAACAAGAGTATATATTTACAGTATGTGTAAAAACATCGTATGATGCATTTGAGACACAAATACACACTCCTGTTCACTCTCTTATTAAATTTAGCAACATAATATTCACCAAACTCAAATATTGCGCAAATTATCTGCTATCAAAATATCGTTAAAGTCGACGCAATTATCAGAAAAATGATCGTAAAACTCTCCTATAACTCTGCAAAGAAGTGTTGCACTACAATGAAATCACGACTTTAATTCTTTTAGATAGATTATTGTTTTACAATATGTCAAAATTTAAATAATTAGTTGATTTTTCAAGAAGGCTATTCTTAACCAAGTTTTATTTTTGTTTTATAATTCTAATCATGTCACCAACGGAATAATAGTGGTTTTCATTCACACGTTTTATGAGTGAGCTTGAAGAATTAGATTAAAAATACATACTTGTACATGAAGCAATAAATTAATAAAAAAAAGAACGAAAGTTTATCGCGTAAAGTGAGAAAATTCGAACTGTTTGTGAAAAGCGCGGCGACATTACCGCCACGGGATAGCAGCGACAGTTTTCCGAACTAAAAGGTGACGCGGAGCACGGCGGCTCCCCACCGCAGCGCGCCCCGATCGCCACGCAGTCTTCCCGCGCGGCCCGCACGTGTGCACGAAAAATACAAAATAACTCCAGTATTACTACGAGTGATACCATTATACGCGAACTATTATTGGTGTTTTTAATTTTATTATAATGAACTGACATTGTGCCACATCACTAGTTTAACTTAAACGTAATGTATTATGAATAAATGACTTCAGTGCGCTACCAATTAAAGTTGTAATTGTATTATTTTCTACTTCTTCCGCCGACAAATTGGATCTTATATGAAACCAGCGTGTATTTTATATCCAGGACGCCGAATGACACAGTTTTTACATGAAATATTGGACTGATTATTCAAAAATTTAAATGGTGCGTATTTTTGTCTTTACTTTTTTCCGTAAAATGTAAATAGTTGATCGTGTTCATCATACAAGAATTCTATATTAACATAAATTTAATAAATATAACTTCGTTTATATTTCTACGAAAATGAATAAGAAAATTTTAACATTATTTCTAATGTCGGAAAACAAGGAAAATTCATTCATTTCTTGCTTTTATTATTTTAACTTCCATATAATTTACATTTGAAATTGTCAATATATGTTTTATTGTTTATTTTTCCGCTTTCGAACGGGGAGAAAGTCGTAAAAAGTATTATGATAATTGTTCTCATTTTTTGTCACTTTCTTACTCGAAAACTGGGTTATGTAGATGAAAAAAATCGTTACGAATTTACTCGATAAAAACTTAATATAGATTTAAATGAAGTGTTATCATGAAGGATCAATAACTACGGAAGTTCTTATGTATTGATAAGGATTCCAAACAGTTATAACCAGGCACGGTACAATCAAATAAGTCTAGTCTGCTCTATATTTATGTGATGATTACTCTCTCACTATTTCTTACTTATGCATCTCTTTTTGCGTATTTATTAAACTAACTTAAATAGTTGTTATTAGTTTTAGTATTGGCAATATTAATAAATAAAAAATGTATTTTATATCGTTTTTTATAATCGATAATTACAGCCGCAAGGTACTTATTATTTTATATAAAAACTTTCATTTATTATTATTGTTTTAAATTATGTTTAACAATATATTAAAGTAATATTTGTCCATTTCTTATGGCTCAATAAAACCAAGGGAACATACAGGGTCCGCTTATATTTATTCACTGTAACACAGCACACATAATGTATTCAGTTAACAGGTTAACGTACCGTTGTATTTAATTACATAAACGACATATCTGTCCACTCATCTATTTAAAATTTGATAAAAATAACACTATCTGTAGTGAAGTGGAACGTAGATATTGATACGAGGATAAGATAACATCTGGCTTAATAATAATTACTCTCTAAATATTTTTAAACTAGCATTATTTAAATACAACTAAGCAATTATGTAATACTAGTAAACTATGGAATAACCAAATAAAACTTTAGCAGAACAATAATATTATTATCGATATCAGCAATATACGAAACGATAATACTTGCATTGCATTTTGTATGATAAACAATTCTGAAAGAAACAATAAACGGCACTTTTATATACCTAAATGTCATTTATTTCATGATATTTTATATTAATTTGAAATAGATGATTAACATTTTACGCACAGTTCATGCATCGTCGTTTTTATCATTCCGTTAAGTTTTTTTTTAAGAATATCCTACAATGATTACAATAAAGAAAATAGATTTCCTTGTCATTGTCCTATTCTGGTGGAGCTTTATGAGCGACGGTAACCACTTACCTACCATCAGATGGGATTGGGCAAACTCGTTTATCAAATTTACAAAAAACATCTTCAATGTTTTTTAACTAATTACATAATCACGATTTATTATACATATATATAACTAATAACCCAAATATAATATTTGGCGATTGAACAAAACATATTGGGTGTAAAAATAATTTTAAATATAATAATATATGAAACCAAGGCACAATTCTTCGTGCGTACTTACAAAGGGTGATGATAATTAAATTACTTATACTTGAAATTTTACTTATTGTAGTTGATTTGTTTATCGTCAGTTTTTAAAGCACTAGTTGGGACTAATTCAGAAAATAATTTTCATATTAATATGATTGTATTGATTAACTAGAATTCATAATTCAAATCTTTTCCTTGTTTATTCACTGATATAAATCTTTTGATCATTTTAAAATGATCATTGTATTTAATAAATCTTAAATAGAATAATGATTAAAAAATAATAATTTTCCATACAATAGACTTAAACGCGAACCATTTTAGTGTATAAATTAATATTACCTATTTTATCGGATTTGAGATGCAATTTTTAATGTTACAGTACCAATAAGTTGAAAATGTACAAACACAAACCTCGAACCCCACACAATACTCTCCTTATGAATATATTCATTACCAAACATGTCCCCCACAAACAGTGAACAAGTTATGATGAAAGTTGCGTTCCAATTGTAATAACATCAATTGATTTAACGCTATTTTAGTAGAAGGAACAAAACGAGGTCACTGACCGACAATTACGTCTCCTAGAGACTCGTCTACAGCCACAAACCAATTCACTGTTAGTACCAGCTAGCTTACGTTTAATGGAACGCTTTACGAAATTTAATTTTTGATTTTGTTTTTTGTTCGCCACTTCATGGAAACTATGAATAAATTAGTCGGTAAATTTAAACGTCCTCCTCATTAATACTTTTTGTTGTGGTAAGGTTTTACTGAATAAATTTTACATAGTGAAGAAATAGGTTATTTTCATTGTTCCTTAATGATACTTATAGTATCACTGGTATAACTTCATAATTAATTTACAAATAACATATTAAATTTAAATTGATAAAATCACTTATCGTAGCCATCACGATTTGTGAAGTCATCATAAAATTTTATGTTCCAATTTTGTGTTCCGTGAAGTGTTCAATTTTATTATATTTAAGTTAGTACATCTACGGTTGTGTTATTTATTTCAAATTCGAATCATAATGACATACATTCACAATAATTATAATGAGATTAAATCTATAATTTAGAATGCAATTAAATTATTTTTCAGATAAAGCGTACAGTCAGAATGTGTATTAACATGCCTACTTTTATAACTTTCTACTTTCCACGCTCTAAAAACATATTAGATACATCGTTATGGAAACTACATTATAATAGACTATTATAAAGATTTATTGGTTCGAATTACAAACATAGTTTTATTAAGTTTACATTTCGAATTCCAGTTCTGTAGCAATGGGGATCTTAAGTTACCAAACAATGACAGTTATTGCGATCTAGTTTGAGGTTGTTACTATACAAATACAATACATCCTTGCAGATCGATTTTACTGAATATTCATAATTTTATTATTGAGTGAATAGATTATTACAAAATGGAACAGCACCGAAAGCAATTATCGGCATGTCCTTTCACTTAGGCAGTATTAGTGTGTGTATAAAGGCACATTGGGACCACAGCCGGTGTGCCTCGGAACCGGTCTGAGAGGCTTGAGACCGACTTGTGGCTCAAGGTACTATTACAATGTTGATCAATCGCATTTTGGAACAACGATTAAAACGGTCCTCGTGCTCTTATGAAAGAATTTCAATGTTTAAACAATGTTCTAATAATAACTTTTAATACAATAAAATTGTACAATAATGTTGAACCTACATATTATTATATTATGTATTTTCTAGTGTAAATATAGAAAAAACAAATTTCAAATCTATCAATGGTATAAAATATTAGGTAATTTAATATTTAAATATTAAATACTAAACGTTCTTAATTTGAGTTATTACACATACATACAAGGAATTAAAAACAACTGTCTTGTATGAACAAAATTGAAAAAATATAATTCTTCTGAAGTTTGGTACTTTCCAGCCGTTTACTAAACTATGATCAAAATTAATCTAATACTTTCATACATTTTCAACGGGTTCTTACCACGATATTTAATTAATTGAGTTGTCTCGATATTTCAACGTTGTTGCAAACGTCATGATCACGAGAAGACTGGATACTGCGGGTCGATTTAAGAGCAAACAAATCTGTCTACCCTCTTTAAAATTAATCTTTTTTTTTTAATTAATCTAAACCAAAATTTGGTCAATAATATTATGTAAGAAAAAACTCATAACTCTTTTTACCAGTAATTTATATTAAACATTGCAGTTAATGACAAAAGCGTGTAATTCCAATAAAAACTAAACATCAGTAAGGAATTTAAAAGACCATTGCTAAAGTGATATTTATTTACAGAACTTTCGCTACTCGATATCGCAACATTATTAAGAAACCTAACTGGATTGAGAATTGGCGCACCAACCTGCAATAATCATACGAAATATGAATGGCTATATAGATTCGTATCAAATTGTATATATTTCAAACTTTTTATCAGCCAGATGCAGGTAGAATTCTGGTAGAGTTTTGTGAAAATTCTGAATTAGATTCAATCAACCCTTCATTAGATACCCATATAGAGAGGTGCAGAAATACATAATTTATCATCTATGGTTGCTTTCACAGTAATTATGATTCCTATTAATCAAGCCAAGTAAAACGAGCCCAAACACAACGGGTCTATCTTGTATAGCACAACAGTTCCTGTGACCACCTTCCAAATCCATCATCAGATCAGCGCCATTTTGGCATATTATTGCATTGTCATTTATTTTATTTTATTTTTATAATATAACAAGCTTTTATTTCATTTTAGCTTGCAAGATTTCCTTTCACTGTACGAACAAACAGCTTTAAAATATTATAATTTTATTATAAAACATAAACACAGGAGTCGTTCTAAAAAAAATAATATCTTGATTATTCTTAGCTTATTCAAGCCAGCCAGTCATATATTGTAGTAATTTTATCAAAGTAAAGTTATAAATAAATGAAACTTACATATACATTTAGACTAATTTTCACGCGAACTAAGTCGCGGGCAAAGTTATCATTAAAGTAACATAATATTATAATATCTAACAAGAATCTAAAACAAGCACGCTAGTCGTGACCTTACTTAATGAATTTTCCAGAGCATGGTACGATCCCTCGTAATATTCTATAAAAAGTAAAAAGCAATAAAATCGTCCTTAACTATTACGTTGGAAAGTTAACGAGGTTGTTATGTCGGTTATCGGTATTACCTACGATCACTTAAACTGTTCGATCCAGTCTCGATGAAACTTGAGGGACCCTTTGTTCAATATCAAATTAAACTGATCTAACTTTAATGATGTTATTGTATGTTTACGTTGCAAGGCAATCTTGTACAGATTGATAAATAAATTCTCCGTTTTCCAGTAATTTCAGTTTGATTCGAAAATTTATAGTTATATACCTATTTATCATTATTTATTTATAATACTGTACCTAAGGATTTCGTAGGGAGCTCATGTCGCCTCTTTGCTTTAAAAATGTGACATCTCAATAATAATTTGTAAGTACCTACGCTGCGTCTCAGTACACTCAGTACACAGCACCAGAATTCCTCGACTTGAACTCGAAATATTTCCAATTTAATACTTTCTTGAATATTACATTTACTTTTTATGTTGAGTATTCATTATAAAATATATTTATAATTCGGTCAACATGGTGTATTTGTGTGTTGTTTGTGTGTGATTGTTATGTTTTTAAATTTATATAAATCATATGTTTAGGTAGGTACTGTACTGCACCAACCCATTACTGCCTACTGTTAGGCTCATGTCTCCTCAGAAGAGGGGTTAGGCATAGTCCACCACGCTTGCCCAATGCGGATTCAAATCAGTACAATAAAACAAACTTTTACAAAAGGCTAAAATTTAAAAAGACAAAAAAATAAGATATACCTACTTTGTGTCTCGTAACATATCTACTGAAGTAATCAGTGGTGCTAAGGTGTTGAAGTTTGTAAAGGTCGACTAGACTTAAGCTTTGGACGCAAATTCTCGGCTATTAGTAGTAATCAAACTGCCTTCAGTATTCGCAAATACCCAAAATGAACTTTTATTTTTATTCTAATATACAATAATATGTTCCAGAGACATTTAATGGTAATTTTATTACATGGCTATTTGTAGTAATAAATATTCGAAAAACTATTAAAACTCGTCTCTCACTCGTAAACATACGGCAATGCGCGGGTCAAGATCCAAGAAAGAAAATAGCACAGCGAACTCTATGTGGATACCAAATTTCATAACTCCCGGCAAGGGGCAGAATTTAAGAACTAAATTACATAATAATATAACAATAACTTCAACATTCAAATTGGTTTGTTTACTTTTGCCAAGTCGGCATGAGCCAAAATTGAGCACAGTTCTAACACTTGTTTTGTTTACAGTTTTTAATCGTGTTATATTTTATGGAAATAGTATATTTTGGCTAAAAATGTAAAACAATCAAGATTAACTGTAAGAAATTAGCGGGGCGTAAGTTGTGCATTTTTCCACTAAATCATAGATGTGTTAACCATACGGCTATATGTAATATATTTTTTATCTAAGATAGCTTTATTAAAAAAAAACGAATCAAAATCCATTGCGTGGTAAAAGATGTTAACATATCTACATAGAAATACATTCTAAAATTATATAAAATAAAGAATAGAATAAAAATAAGTATGTACTAATTCAAGCACTAATAATGCTGAATGATGATAAGTTCATAAAATTATCATGATTATTTATATTAACCACAATATTTAATTGTTGCAGAGACCAGAAAATCTTGAAGTACCCTTGTCCGTTCCTCGTGACGTCAAGAATAGTGTGTACGCCATGAATGATCAGGTACTTTTAAAATAAGTTAATATTAGGAATTTCACGAACATTAGAACTAATGTTATACTTCGGTTATGTGCTGCAGTGTGATGGCAATATTTGTAAGGATGATGAGAAGGGCAAATGCAGATTGGCTGAAGTGGAGGCAAGGAGGTTGGTTAAACGTGGATAAGCGTGACATACGTTTATCGCAAACTAAAAGGCAAGATCTTTAAAACGGTTATCAGACCAGTGATGATGAGTGCTGTGAAATTAAGGTAGAATATCAAAAACGCCTCCACTTAGCCGAGATGTGAATATTGACATAGTATAGGTGTGTGGTGATACCAAACTGGAGAGAGTGAAGAATTAATAAGCACCTAGTTATAGTTAAATATGAATGAGGGATGGAAGTTAAGATGGTGCCTGTCTGTGATAAGTTGAGAAGTTAACGGATAGGGTAGGGTAACGTGTAACAAGACGAATGATGAATTTTAAAGAGAAGAGGAAAACCGAAGCAAATATGATCCGATTGTGGCTGTCTTGTAGTGAGACAGATGACGTATGTAAAGACAGAAAGGTGTGGAGAGACATATTATGCCGATGCCATCTAAATGGGATAAGGTATATCGAAAGAAAGGACTAATTTTATTATGGTAATATCTATTATCTACCTTTGACCTAGGTTTATACAGGATGTCCCATATATCAACGTCATACCAAAATTTGCAATGTTATAGCTTAAATCAAAAAAGTCGAAAAGTACCTAATTCAACGTGAATAAGAACATGCTTGTTGGATGTCAAGAGAACTATCACTGTGTTGCATAGTCTTACCTGTTCCTATAGAAATATAGAAAAACCGTTACTTATTTTAAAATGTAAATGACTATTTTTTTTTCTGTATTTTTCTGGGAACAGCTATGACTTGGACTATACTATAATTGCTGCGTGGCGTTGATTTATGGGACATCCTGTATATTGTTATGTAGGCACTTTCAGATTAATCTAATCAATGATTTAACTTACTAACTAAACCCCTTTTTAGACTTTTCACACACCCTCATTTGGCGACGAAGAATTTGACATTCCTTTAATTCATGGACAGCATGCTCCAGGGTCCGGAGTCACAAATACGCATATTCAGTATACACAATTACACCACGCAGCACCACAGGTCTGTATTTGTATGAAAAAAAATGATAAAAATAAAAATTGAAGTGTATAGTGAATAACCTATTTCAGTCTGTCTTAACTAAATAAATATTAAGATCCTATTTAATTTTTCAACGCTTCTATTTTCGCTAAGTTAGGCTGGGAAGGTATCATGCCAAAACTTAGCGAAGCCACAACCCACACGGGCAACTTAAAAGCGCATGTGAATTGTACTGTTAGTACTTTTTATTTCAAATTTTCGTTGACAACGAGCTGCTAACAAGCTAAACCTTAATTCAAAATACATAATCTAAAAAGGCAGACAGCATTACTTGCTCTACTAAACTCGTAGTTGTATCTTATATTACTTGTAACTACTTGTAAGTGATCAGCGAGAATCTGTTTAATGTAGAAAATTTTTGGACACCAGTATTTTATTTATTTATTATGGCATACGTAATATTTAATTATACATAATTATTTATGGCATTGTCACTTTTTAAAAGTGCCAAACACCATTCATTAAATGGTTTCACTAACACTGAGTTACTGACCATATGCATCATGTATGCACGGTGCAAACGTACGGAAAACTACTGTTTTAATATTATCACAAACATGATAGATATCTTTAAAAAAGTAGTATAAATTTAAATAATAATTTAATGCCATGCTGTTGTATACTTTTCTGAGGAACAGAATCCTGAATCCAACCCTGGGTGCCAACGTTACAAAACGATTGTCAATTGTCAAGAATGTCAAAAGTCAAAAAAGTAAACTTGAAATTTTGGCCTGTATTTCTGGATGTTTTCGTTTTAGTACCCCAAATTATTATTTTTTGATTGAATATTGCTAACTTATTTTAGATGTATTGAAAATTCCTAAGATTTTTTTAATTATCTTTCTTTGAAGCTGTGATCGCAAAATTGTGCTTCCATCATAACCAATCAAAAAAACTATATTATAAAGTTGAAACCTTTCCGTATGTAAATAAAATATAAATGGTATTATTATTCTAAGAAGACAATATTTAAATGTAAATGAAACTATTTTATACGCACTTTAATACAGTTTCTTTAAAATTCCATATTCATTTATTTGCTCATTTTGTACATTATATTAAAAAAAAAAAACAATTACAAAAAAATACATTTAAAAATACAATATAAAAAATAACTAGAATATGTTTTTAGGTAGGTATGATGAACCCAGCACAAGACGGTTTGGCACCACCGGGAGGTGCTCCTTCATATCAACAACCACTATATTTACAAGAACCACATACACCTGTCACAACACACAGGTATGTAATTCAACAATTTACATTAGCTAAAGTTGGAATCTCACATCACTTGATTTTTTTTAAATAATGTATATTTTAAATGAGTATTTTTATTTCAGTGGAGCTGGTGCTCCGGCAGGGAATTACATGATTCAACAACAGCCTGGAGGACAACAGAGGTTGTTGATAATGCAGCCAGCACAAACTATAAGTGGACCACCTACCCCAAGCACTCCAACTCAACCATCAGGGCCAGTGTATGGTTCTCCACAAAGGGCATCACCACCTGGAACCACAAGTGATGACTCAGACGATAGTGTACCTTCACAGCACTCACAGGTATCATACACAGTATTATTGCATGTAAGCATGTTTTCATTCACTACTTATTTCAAAATCAAAACAAGTATTATTAGATGACTTTTTGTTAGTATAATTTGAATAATATGAAGTTAAAGTTAGTGAAAGTTGTAATGAATTAAGACTCAATTTTGCTATTGAGAAAATAAATTATAAATGGTAACATTAAATACATGCATGATCATTTTCAATATTTAGTGATATTCATATGGAACTTTTTAATAGAAGGCTTTGTCATTCATTTTGTCACTAATATAGTTCATTGGCATTGAAACTATGCAATCATAATAGAAATTCACTAGAATATTTTTATAGAGATTCTAATGAATTCGTTGTTTGTTGGTAGTTGCCTGGTGATGCGGAAAGCCTTCTGCCTATCCATTATTGCTCAGCGAGCCGGCAGCAACAAACTACGCTTCATCAGGTATAGGCATATTTTATAGCTATAATACAATCTAACATCATTTAAAATTAGCTGTTATATTTTGCCAATGAACTATATTTATCTCAAAACAAATTAAATAAAAGTATTTGTGTTACAAAACTATAATACTGTATTTCTCAGATTGGTGTCGCTAACATGGCTGTTAAAAGAACATCACCTGATCCCATGGAAAGTGGAATGAACCGTGGACAAATACAGAAGAAGCCTAAGGTTCAGAAAAAAAAGAAAAAACGTGATCCAAATGAACCTCAAAAGTAAGTATAATGTACATCAGATTGGAAGTGTCAAAATGGTATTTCATAAGATTAATATTATTTCTTTTACAGGCCAGTGTCAGCTTATGCATTATTCTTTAGAGACACTCAGGCTGCAATTAAGGGCCAAAACCCAAATGCTAGTTTTGGAGAGGTTTCTAAAATAGTTGCATCAATGTGGGATGGATTAGATTCAGAGCACAAAAGTGTAAGTTTTTATTTTTTTTATTTTTATTTTATTTTATTGGTTTACAAAACTGGTCATTACAATGGTGTTACAATAAATAAATGAGCATAACAAACATGATTATATGAATGACCTACTGGATGTAAACACAGCATGCAAATAAAAACACACAAAAATTAAAAAACTTGAGGATAAATGTGAGACAATGATTACTAACTTTTAAGACGAATTAAGCAATATTGTGTAAATGCAACAGTTTAATGTATTAAAATCAAACTATTTTCAACAGGTTTATAAGCAGAAAACAGAAATAGCAAAAAAGGAATATTTAAAGGCACTTGCTGCCTACAGAGCCAGTCTAGTGTCAAAGGTAAGACAAGCATATTAAAATACACTAATAAATGTATAATTTTGATAATATGTACAAACTTAATGCTTAAAAACACAAAATATTGTAGATGATGAGATAACTTTGATATTCAGAAGTATCATATACTTATCATAGTTGAAATAATACTCAAATTATATTATTGAATAGGATTTAGAAAAATAATCTATACTAATATTATAAAGCTGAAGAGTTTGTTTGTTTGTTTGTTTGAACGCGCTAATCTCAGAAACTACCGGTCCGATTTCAAAAATTCTTTCACTGTTGGAAAGTCCATTTATCGAGGAAGTTTATAGGCTATATTTTATTTTCAAATAAATTAGGGATCCGCATGAAAATATCGAATATGTAACAAAAGGTGAAAAATCGAAAACCTATTTATGCGTACGCTGCAAAAACTATTAACAATAGAACAAAATGATGTACTACGGGTTTTTAGGTCTTTTGAAGACAAACAAAAAAGTCCGCGAGAGCATATATCTAACTATCATAGTTTAGTCACAATAACCGCTTTTATGTTTATAAAAATAAAAAAAATGTCCTAAATATTAATTTAGCGTTAAATGAGTATCGTTATATTAACCCTTATCCAAATAAAGTATTATATTATCAAGAGTATTAATGTAGAAGTAAATTACTTTTTGTTTTATTCCAATCGGACTTTTCGTTTAGAAGTTATTACGAGTATAAAACGCAATTTTATTAATACACCCACAGCGGGCGGCGAAAATAATAACGCGACGACATAGCGAGTACTGTTTGAACCCCTTTGTAACGCAGACGAAATTGTGCGGGTCAGCTAGTGAATAATATTTCCACTACTTAAGAACAAACAACACGTTGTTATAATTTTATTTCAGCCAGAATAGAGAATTTCTATAGATAAATATAACGTACATTTTATAATTCATTATAACATAAATAAAACTTCGGTTAGTACCAGAAAAAAATTTAAATTATGCCCACACAAAAAAAGAGTCCATAATCTATTGTTTAGAGGCTTTACTATCTCGTAACCCGTGACCGTATGTAGTTTCAGAAAAAAATGAAATGTCAATTTCGTTTTAGTTGACTTTAGCGTACCCGCACACCTACAATAGTATCAATACTTTCGACCGAGGGATGTCATATTATAACAATTTAATTGTAATGTTAGAAAAAAATAGCGTTTGAGTAGCATGCACTAAAAAACTTTTAGATATTGAAATTGTGTTATTTGTATATACCTCCTGGTGCTTACGTCAAGTGAGTTTAGTTAAAGATATGAAAAAAAGTAGTTACAGGCAGCATCAAACTTTCAAAGTATGAAAGAAATTTGAATTAATTCATTGCATATATATTTTAAATTATAAGACCATTTGAATATCAGACTTTCTATGTTAAAATTAATATTTTTAACATTATAATACGATTTTGGAACTTGATCCTGAAATATAATTAAGTTTTTCAAGTATTATTTATCCTAAAACATGCACGTGCTATTTTTGAAAATGCGGTTTTAACCAACACTTTCTTTAACATGCTATTTTTTAGTATCTTTTCCCATCCCTCGTTCGAAAGTTTTGACAATACTATTGTAGGTGTGCGGGCACGCTAAGAAAGTTTGTGTTTGACAGATCTCGATCAATTTGAAATTGAATAGAATTCCTAACAAAATATGTATTTTATAATTATTTAGTTATAAACATAATACAAATTGATTGGTTATAGTGGTTTTTATTAATATTCTGTATTATATATTTGGAAAAAATAGGAAACCGGTTTATTAACAAAGGTACGTATGGTTTATACCGAGCTTTCTGCCGAGATCAGGTTAGAAAAGCTTTAGGACTTGTCGTAGTCGTGATTTAATTTTAGTATACTTTGATACTTAATATATCGCTTAATTCAAAGTTACCCTTTTTAACAAAGTTAGATTTAAAGATTTATTAATATTCACTCGGTTATCGTGATAAAGTCATTCCGAACTTGTTTATAGGTGAAGGTTGTAAACTTAGAATAAGCATTATTATTTTTCTAAGGTTATAATGACTATTATAGATATATAAATCATATAAATTTTTATATTGATATGCATGCAAGTACTCTAGGGTTTATCTTTTTTAAACCACTGCTGTCAAATGAACAGAACACTGAAACCCAAATGTTTTAGAGGTGGTACAGACCTCAACTGATTCCTTTTCCACTTTAAGTTCAATAAACGCGGCAAGTTTCAAATTCATTATGACAAAATTTCACAAATATCGTTTCGATATCGTTATTTTCCCAAAGATTTTATTAGACAAATTAAAATCATGGTACTTTTGCGATTTAGACTATCAGCGAATGAGTAAAATAATATAAATTCCCAAATTTTGCATCATGATAGAAATTATTGTACAATCTGCATATGATAATCTGCGTATGCTATTGTACATCGTACCAGGCACCAAATTATTGTACGGTTCTGAATGCTGGTTGACACACATACAACTGAATGTGTCACTCATACAAACATACCACTATAGATGCCAACTGAAATATATTTATTTTTATACATTCTTTCACAAGATGATTTTAAGATTAAGCAATTACAGTAAAAAATCACCATTTCTCTTTAATTAAATATAGTGAACAAGAATAGTCTTTTCATGAGTAATATCTTTAATGATTACGTGTCAAAAACGATTTAAAACCAGTTTGTCTCGGCAGAAGTTGTTCTGAATAATTCTATATCCATAATACATGTATGCAGATAAATAATATTGCTATATAAAAATTCAAACAAATACATTCAGTTTTTTTTGTTGAAAGAATTGCATCAATTTATTATGTCTATTACAACATAAGTTTTGACATACTATATGTAGGCGACAGAATCAATAATTCATTTTTTATTATATTCTAATAAAGAACAAAGTTGTGTTGACGATAGTGCCATCTATAAATAGTTTAAATAATTATTATTTAAACCTCCTTTATGTAAATACTTTTTGAATTGTAATAGATGTTCGCGCGCTTATTTCAATTTAGAACATTCCATTGCCGAATACGGACATTTTGTAAATTTTTTCACAACTTTTATTTTATGATTCCTTCTTAACTTCTCTCTCCCTGGCAGCATTATATTTTTTCACTATAATTTATTTATTTTTGATAGGGAGGAGAACAAGAGAATCAAGCTATGTATAACCACAACAACAGTGGCAATGTTTGTGGAGGCAACAATAGTGCCACATATGGTAACTATTACCAAGGACAGCCTTATGGCAATGGCCACTCTCCTCAGAACTATGTACAAAATACTACGCCTCAAGGATACTCCCCGCAGAATTATCCTGCTGGTCAGCCTCAAGCTTCATACCCTGGGCAGCCTGCACAACAATATCCACCTAACTCTCAAACTCCTCAAAATTACCAAGGGAACATGCCAATCCCTCAAACCTACCAGGTAAACAAGATGAAAGTTTGATTAAAATATGTAAATTGCAGGCATGCATTTAATGCTAGTCCAAATCACAGAATTGAATTCTTAACAGAGCCTATAATTATCATCAAAAAAAAATTATGGTGTTAATCATAATTTCTTATCCATCACGACTTTTATATTTTAAATTTTATTTCAGAATGTTCCAGCACCATCACCTCAGAGCTATCAAATAAGCTCTTCAACGTCACCTCCAAATTGTCAACCAAATGTAGCGCAGTCTCCTAGAAACTATCAACCAACACCCTCACCAACCAATTACCCTGCAAGTTCATCAATGTCACCGCCAGGGTACAGACAAGTACAAGCTCAATCCCCACCAATGGGAGCAGTACATCCTGGCATACAATATCACCCTCAACAGGTATATCAACTCTTCAATCTGTATGCCTAATTTTGACAATTTGTCTGTATATAACACTGCTGCTTTTGATATAATATTAAATCAAAAATAAAACATTACTCAATAATTATATAAAACACATACATTTTCTTTTTTTCTTAATTTGAATTTTAAATCACACTTATCTTTTTTACTTACTTTTATGTTGATTGAGGTCCAGTTTTATTTTTATTTTACAGCAGATGCAAACAACACACACACAGATGCAACAGACACAGGTACACCAAGTTCAATACCAACAACAACAGCAATCTCAACAACAACAACAGCAGCAACAAATGCTGCAACAACAACAAAATCAACAACAACCGATTTTACAACAAAGTCAGCAACAGCAACTGCTGCATCAACAGAATCAACAGATGATGCAACAGCAAGCCAAGCAGACACAAAATCAGCAACAACAACCACAGCAACAACAATGTCAACAACCGCCATTACAGCCTGTTAAATCGGAACAAAACACACCACCCACTAGTAATGGACATCCTCAAAAAACAACAGAAGTAAGTGTTTGTTTCTAATTTTTAAGAAAATAGTCTGAACCTTAATATACAATAACATATTAGTATAATTTATTTAGTAAGTTGTCTCACGCCTACTTCAAGAAAAATAAGTTTTTTTCGTTGTCTCAAAAATATTTCTTTTTATATTCTAGACTTGTCTATTAAGTGGCATTGTAAAACGATATTGAGTTTTGTTTTAGTATTAGGAAAAACCACTTATTATTAAATTAGAATAATAGGCATGACAAATTATCGATATTCGAAGATTTAATGATATTGTAGGTGATATTGTAGCAAACAATCAAAGTTTCATAAATTTCGGTTTTATCAATCTAAAGTTAAGTAATGCAAGTTTAAACTTTGGCAGCCTCTCCTGTAAAATTGTCATTTTGCATCTTGGCCCTTATATGTAGGACCCATCGAAATAAACGCGCGGGAACTCCCCGCGTATAAGTTTCAAATTACTCATTGGTCCTTGTACGTTTCATTTCACGCTACATATGCCGTTATACTTTAATAAGAAGTCGTGTTTCCATGCAAATTTCTTTTTGTTTTAATAGCTCACACGATTAATCATATCGATAGGATGCGTTTATCATAAAAAAGTCAAAAAATTTTTTTTTTTTTTACTACATACTATAAAATTGACAAATTGTTAGTTTGGCCCTTATACGTAGAACCCATCGATTTATTGTATAAATTATGGTTGTTGAGTATAGGTCAAGTAATAAACTGTTATGAAATCAATCTACACTGTAAATAGCTGCTGCTTGCAACCATCTAACAGAACAGTAAACTGCAATGATAATGATTTCTCAGTTCAACCAATGTAAAAAATCTACTTATCTCATAAAAAAAACTAATTTGCAGCAAAATGAAAAGAGGAGTAACCCTTGTATTCGTCAGGGCTGTACTAATCCAGCAATATCAAACAGCGAATGGGAAGATGAGTACTGCTCTAATGAGTGTGTAGTCAGCCATTGCAGGTATTTATACCAAACATATTCAATTTCTTAACATTTGGATTCAAATTAAAAACAATACAAATATAACCAAAAATTTATGTCTTTCAGGGATGTCTTTAGTTCTTGGGTGGCATCAAACAACAGCAATCAAATGCAAAATTTTTCAGCAGTTAAATAAACATATCATGTAGAATTTTAATGCTAGTTGGCCATGATCCTACTTGGAGTTCCATTGTTAAAGTACAGCCACTAATAGACATTTAAATCAAACTGTAATAATACTTATGATTAGAAATAGTATTAAATATTAATTTGTATACTATACTCATTTAGTGGTTAGTGGGCGAAATAGTAGTTGTGTCATTACTTTTGAAATTTAGAATCATGATATGCACAAAATATAGAAGGATAAATTATAACACGTGATTAGAAACTATAGTGTACTTCATGCCATATTATTATGTTTCAGTAACTAAATAACTTCATAATTTGTTAAGCATATCATGATTAGTTTCGTTAAATAAGGGTACTATGATTATAAAAAAGAAAGCAATAATTTCAGCCTTGAATTTGTATGAAATTAAACCTCCATACAGTAATCGTTAATATTATTATGTAGAATTAAAGTAATTGTAAATAAATTATTTTAAGCTTTATATAATTATAGTTGCAAATTAGACAATTGTAACTTATTGTTATGATCACAGAAATTGTATTATGTTACTAGTTTTAGTATAGTTACACGTTATTTTTTAATACTGGGTGGAAAATAAACATTTTGTTTAATAAAAATTAGTTCCATGCATTTTGTATATAAATCTATTTTAAAGGATAGCGTTAAATAAAATAAATTCGCCTTATAGTCTTGAAATCACTAGTATAGGTGTAGTAAAATATTTTGGATATAATGCATTTTTATTCGTTATTTACGATGAATCAGTATTTGTTATAATAATTTATATAATAACAAACAAATATGTAATAGTTACTTATAAGCGTTCGCACATGTCCCGTTGGACTGAGGCTATTCGTCAAGTGTATTGTGAAAATTATGAAATAAAGTAAATAAACAACATAATAAAATTACGCTTGAACTTGTTGAACAGTAAGGCAATTGTAGCCAAGTAAATTTAGCAATAATTAATTGTACACTGTTTCTTTAGATATTCCGTAAGAAATAGAACTTAGTTGGACCAAAATTTTCTTTATAGTGGTGTTTTAATAAACTTTCTAGGTAAAACAACGCTACAACATAAAACATGTAAATAAAATTCAGTAGTTTTAGATCTAGATATTAACCGAAAAATAATTTGTTATTTATGTATTTACCTATTGTATCCGTAGTATGAAGATCAAATAATATATTATAATATCTTCTTCATTTGAAATTTTAAGAGAAAATATGTATAATACAATTACTGTATAAATTGTAACTAGACAACCTGACTTCATTAAATTTCTTAAAGATATTTGTAATTTTATTTGGTTTCACACCTGTATAACTTTCTCCTGGTTGAACCGATTTTGATGATTACAAAAATGTGACTTTTTCGAATTGTAGCAGTTTCGATTCCCGGGTATACCAAGATTTTTTTTAAATCTATGAATGCAGTTATATTTCCAAAAATAAAGAATGTAGAAAGCAAAATTCGCCTATTTTTTTTTTACTATCATTGCTTGCATTTTACTACATGATAATCGGGCACTGAAAGAAAAGTACCTAATTTAAAGCTACATCTACAAATTCAAAAAAAACCTGATACTAACGAAACAACACGCAATATCTGTTTCCGGGATTACCAACTACCACGGAATATGGTTTTCTTTTTTGAGAAGTGTTTGAAGAAGTTATCATGTAATTTTCGTCCAATTATGAATTTATAATATTTCGTGAAATCAAGAAGATATTTAATGTTGCTATGATACGAATGTTGAGATAGATGAATACAGGATGAGTATATTAGAGGAAGTTTGAAATTAGCACCTATCTATGACAAACTGAGCAGTAAAAGGTTGCCGTGAAGGAAGAGTGGTTGCTGTGTACGTTACATAGCGAATGTGGGATTTTTAAAAGTGGATGGATGTAAGATGAGAGAAAGGCCTAAGAAGAGATGGTTGGATTGTGTGAAAGAAGATACGAAAATTTGCGACAAGAAATAAAACATATTGCGCTGACCCCATTTGAACGGGATAAGGTTGAGCTTAAGAAGAAGTTATTCGATCTTGCTACGGCATTTAGTTAAATGCCTTATTTTTTTTTTTTTTGTGTGCTGAAATTGCCATCAGTCGGACACGACTTTAATCAATTATGCTGAATTAATGTGAAGCATTTGGGTCTTGGAGACCAGCGTCTCAGGACCGACCCCTATGTATGTGTCTTATAGGACACGTTTTCGTTTGAGACGCGTAGGAACTTGTGAGTTGCCTAGAAGTTTGACAGCCAGTGGGTTAGGATGGGCAGCCAGGCGCTCAGCGTAGCGTAGTGTATGATTCTGAATTTCCTCTCTGACCGTAGGAATACCGAGGTAATTATGTATTTCTTCGTTACGGGCGAACCAGGGCGGATTGGCTATCGTGCGTAAGATAGCATTCTGCGCTCTCTGAAGACGCATGACATTGGTGGCACTAGCGACACCCCAAAGTTGGATTCCGTATAACCATATTGGTTTAATCATGGCATTGTATAAGATTAATTTGTTGTCAACAGAGAGAGCCGAATTACGTCCCATCATCCAGTAGAGCTTTCTGAGCCTTTGGTTCACCTCATTACGCTTATGCTTTATGTGGGTTTGCCATGTGAGGCGGCGATCAAGATGAAAACCCAAGTATTTCACACAGTCGCAGTGTGGTAAAACATCACCTCCCAGGCAAACAGTGGGACAGTCTCCTCTTCGAAGGCTGAATGTTATGTGGTTGGACTTTTGAGCGCTGGCTTTTATTCTCCATTTCAGAAGCCATTGATGAGTTTCATCTAGCACCAGTTGAAGCCGTTCACTGGCTATCACGGGTGAGTCGTGGCAGGACAAAAATGCGACATCATCAGCATAGGTAGCGACGGTAACACAATCCGAGGTGGGCAAATCATTGGTGTAGATGTTGTAGAGAGTAGGACCAATTACGGAGCCCTGTGGGACTCCAGTTCCAATGTTGTAGAACACAGATCTCGCCTCTCCGTGACGGACCTGGAAAGATCTGTCTAACAAGTAAGAGGCTAAAATGTTAAAGTAAGAGTGAGGCAGGCTCTCCTTTATCTTACAAAGTAGGCCTTTATGCCAGACACGATCGAAGGCTTGTTTCACGTCCAAAAAAGCAGCGGAACAGTACTGTTTCTGTTCGAAGCAGTCACGGATGGTTTCATGAACTCTATGCACTTGTTCGACGGTGGAGTGTGCCTTTCTAAAGCCAAATTGATGGGACGGTATTAAAGCACAGGCCCGTAGATCCGAGTCGAGTCGATGGAGAAATATCCTCTCCCAAACTTTTGAGAGAACAGGAGTTAGGCTGATAGGGCGGTACGACCCAACCTCGTGGGCTGGCTTGCCAGGTTTATGGACCATGATGACCTGAGACACCTTCCAAATTGAGGGAAAGTGGCATGTTCTGAGTATAGCATTAAAAAGAGATGTGATGCAAATTACAGCTTTTTTCGGCAGTTCCTTAAGAATTTTGGGCGTGATCAGGTCATAGCCCGGCGCCTTACCAGCCTTCAGTGACCGTATAACCTTTAAGATTTCTCTTGGCGATGTCGGTCTGATCGGCAGACACAATTGCAGATCTTGGTTAAGAATGCCTTCCAGTTGACTCCGGTCTTGGATTTCTTCTTCATTAGGCTGGAACACCCTCGAAAGATGCAAAGCAAACGCCTCTGCCTTATCAGTATCGTTTCTTGCCCACGAGGAGTCTGATTTTATAGGAGGGCAGTGTGTCACTGAATTGTCCACATTTCTCGTGGCTTTCCACAGGCAGTATTCATTATTTCCATTAGGAGACATCAGTTCAAGCGTATTCCTTATCTGTTGGTTAGAGGTTTCTTTTAGTATGGTCTTGAGTTCTCTGGATGCGCGATTGAATCTTGTCCTATCAGGCGGGAGACGAGACGACTGCCATACACGTCGAAGACGACGCTTTTCACGTAGTTTAATTTTAATTTCCAAGGGGATGGGGAGGGTTTTACGAGGATTTAATTCAGGAGTATTAATCCAGGCTGCCTTTTGGATCAGGTTTGTTAAGCGCAGGCAGGCGCTCTCCACGTCCTCCCTAGTTTTCAAGGGAAACTGTAGTTCTATGTATTCTTCCAAGTATGAACGAAAGCCATCCCAATCCGTACGGCAGTTACAGAGAGTCTCCGGTTTCTCCCGCCTAGCAATACAAGCACTCAAGTTGAGAATAACGGGAGTGTGGTCAGACGAACCTTCAAGGGAGGACTTAATGCTCATACACTGGCGACCAATGCCCTTAGAGACGTAGAAGTCAAGAAGATCAGGTAGCCTGTTTGGGTCAGAAGGCCAATAAGTAGGCTGACCAGACGACCAGGCTTGTAGATTTAGTTCATCAATGCAGGCTTTGAGTGTGCGACCACGAGTCACCGAGCAGCGAGAACCCCAGTAAGTGTGTTTAGCATTCCAATCGCCACCGGCTATGAACCGTGGGCCAAGCGTTTGGAAGTACCTTATGAACATTTCCTCTGAGATCTTGTGTTTCGGCGGACAATAAACTGCAGAGAGAGTGATGGGACCCGCGCGGTCTTCCAGCCTGACAGTAGTGGCTTGCAAGTAGTCCACACGGAAAGGTTCCAAGTGAGAGTGTTTTAGATTGGACTTGATGATGAGAGCCGTTCCAGCGTGGGCAGTGCCATCGGGGTGCGGAGTAGTGTACACCTCATATCCTTTAATTGTAAAACTGCTTCGAATTGTTGTATGAGATTCCGAAATAAGCACTACATCCAGCATATTGTTTTTGATAATGGCTTCCAGTTCCAAGATGTTGGGAGAAAGCCCATTGATGTTCCACAGGGCAATGCGGAGACTATTCAGTTTGGGGATAACTTAGCGATAACTGTGGTTAATAGTCCCATGAGGGTACCTATTTGTTGTAGGAGCATATCCATCTTTTCACTCTGTTTTATCAGCAACAACTCAAGAGTGGTGGGCTGGTCATTCTTTCCACTAATATTTTCATTTACTTTATCGATGTTTTCACAGGTAGGTAAAGTTCGCTCCTTTCCAGCTAATACACTGGAGTAGAGTCCAGGTATGGTATTTTGATTTGATGAGCTAGTAGTTGTTGTAATTTTGATAGGGCTCATATTATTGACCTTATTATGTGGTTGCTGTGCTTTGGGAGGCCTTGTTAATTGTCTGGGTCGTGTCTTAGATTTTCGTTCCAGAATTTCTTTATAGACTTCACAGCCCTTATAGTTCGCAGGGTGGTCCTGAAAACACAGAGCACACTTTGCAGGTGAGTTTCTATCCTTCTTCAGACAGTCTGCGGTTTTATGATCTCCAGCACACTTCACACATCGAAACGGACGCATGCAGTGATTTTTCGAGTGGCCGTATTGCTGACAGCGCTGACACTGAACAATAGTGTTAGACTTGCGTGGAGTTTCAATCTTGACGCGTTGGTGGTAAACATACTGAATTGATTTCATTGCCTTGTTATTTAGACTCGGTTCCACATTAACGAAAAAAGTGGAGGTTGGAAGTTTATTCGGGCCATAGCGGGCATTAATAATTTCACCTCTGACTTTGTTTCCACTATTCTCAACAGCTTCCACAATAGCATCTAGGGGAGTTGTATGGTGCAGGTTTTTTATTACAACCCGATAACACTTTGTGTCTTTCCTTGAGAAGGTATGTCCAATGAGCCCTTTAGATCTTACAAGGTCAATTACTTTCTTATAGCTTTCAGCTGAGTTAACCATTATTCTAAGCAAATTTTTGTTAACAACTTTGTATCTAAATTCGGTTGACTCTACCACAGAGGTAAGTAATTTGGTCAATTCATTGAGATTTTCAATTCCATAGAGAATAATGGGAGGAGGACGACTTGGAGCGTTTTGCTTGACAGGAGGATCGCTGGTGTCATCAATGGGTAACCCAGAGAAACTATTGTTGTGAGAGATATTCACAGGTGACAAGGACTCTTCCCTGATTTTGCGCTTTTTATTAGTTGGTACTCTCTGCCAAGGCGGCGGTTGGGTTTGCCTCGATTGAGAAGGAGAGTCTGTAGGCGAGGTAGTTCTTTCACAAGATGGTTGTGGATCAGTAGGTCGATCCTCCACTGGGAGAGCGGAGAGTGATGATGATCTTGGTCTGCTTTCAAAGAAACTTCTGTGAAAAACTTGTTGTGTGAAGGTCTTGCGACCGCTTTCTTCTTGCGTGTTGGGGTTGTTTAATTGTGTTTGGTTTTGTAAGCTATTCATAAAATTCCCACGAGTAGGGACGAATTAAACGGTCGCTCACAGGGTGACGCCCATTCCTGTGAGAAGGCACATGTCAACGATATTAGCCCGTCATATCGAGGTTGGTGATAGCAACTGGACTCCCTCCAGCCATTCATCCTTTCAGCGCAGTCCACACCTTAGGATTGGAGCATTTTTTATTGAGGTTTACATCCTCTTGGTCCGGGCGATCAAGCCAAGACCACCAGCCTCACGACAGTTGCGCGAGGACCGGTTTGCTGCAGGTTGCTTCTCAAGTACAGATTGTGCAGACTTGTTAGGTGTTAGATGTCTAGGCATAGTTGTTCAGCCTGCTTGTGTGCGGTTTGATAACGGAGTTTGTCGTTCTCCGGCCTTGTGGTCCACGGGAGGTATTTTATTTCCCTCCTACCCTGTAGATGGGGGCATTTTGCAAAACACAATGCGCCCATCTACCGAGCGTTCCCCTATCCGCCACCTGGGGACGCGGTCTCTAGGGAGTCAGGCTACCCCGAGACCTTGCAAATGCCTTATAGATTTTTTTTACGTAAACGCTGACCCGCGCAACTTCGTCTGCGTTACAAAGGGGTTCAAACAGTACTCGCAATGCCGTCGCGTTATTATTTGCGCGGCCCGAAGTGCATCCACTTATTCATTCCGTTTTATACTCGTGATAACATAATACTTAATTTAGATAAGGGTTAATATAACGATACTCATTTAACGTTAAATTAAATCTCGGGACGAAATATTATTTTTATAAACATAAAAGCGGTTATTGTGACTAAACTATGATAGATATATGCTGTCGCGGACTTTTTTGTAAGTCTTACTAAGACCTAAATACCCGTAGTACATCATTTTGTTCTATTGTCAATAGTTTTTGCAGCGTACGCATAAATAGGTTTTCGATATTACACCTTGCGCGCTATTAGCGCTTTTAAACAAACAAACTCTGCAGCTTTATAATATTAGTATAGTTAAGTATAGATATGAATGAATGAAAATGAATTTAAGAATATTTTCCTAAAATTTCCTATGCGCACACCTAAAACAGTATTGTCAATATTTGTGACAGAAGCAGAGATGGGATTTAAAAGTCATAACAATTTAATTGTAATGTTAAAAAAAATTAGCAATAATAGCGTTTGAGTAGCATGCACTAAAAATCTTTTAGATATTGAAATTGTGTTATTTTTATATACCTCTGCTTACGTCAAGTTAGTTTAGTTCCATGTATTGCACTAAAAGATATGAAAAAAAGTAATTTCAGGCAGCGTTAAGCCTGTCAAAGTATGAAAGAAATTTGAATTACCTCATTGCATATATTTTAATTATAAGACCACCTGAATAGTAGACTTACGATGTTAAAATTAATATTTTTAGCATTATACGATTTTGGAACTTGAACCTAAAATATAATTAAGTTTTTCAAGTATGTATTATTTATCATAAAACATGCACGTGCTATTTTTGAAAATGTGCTTTTAATTAACACTTTCTTTAACATGCTATTTTTTAGTATCTTTTCCCATCCCTCGGTCGAAAGTATTGACAATACTATTGATAAGTGTGCGGGTACGCTAAAGGTTGGCTTTACCCAACTAAATTGAACTGACAGAAGACAAGTTTGGTTGCATTTGGTTTTATTCTTTATAAATAATCTGTGGTTGGTTTATATTATCTTTGGAAAGTGGCAAATGGCAACCCATGATGTGGTGTAAACTTCCAACTCCTCAATCTTATTTTGTTAAGTTTTCTTCAAAAGTCAGTCCTACTATTTAAAAACATCTAATTTAATTTATACTTGTTATTTAGGAGATTGCTCATAAGCTGGTTAATCAAACAGTTTTGGTCTATGGAGTAAGTTTAAAAGGAAAATATGATGGACGGAAACGATTTATCGTCTGAAACAACCAGAAAAGGTGTATTTTCTCAAGGTTGGACTCGACTATCGCAGGTACTAAACTCTATTAAACTCATCATAAATTCAGTGGAAAGGTTTGGCGGCAGAAACCTAAAAATCTTTTCTCAGTTCTAGATTTCTAATTCTATATTAATAATTCCAACTCTCCAGTCATGTTTCCTCCGCTGCAGGCCAGTATTAGCAGTAGTAAAAATAATTTAAAAACTTGATCCTATGCAGGACTAAGCCTAAAACTAAGCAATTTGTGGCTGTACAGACAGGTCTTTCTGATGCTTAGATTTTTTTATAACACAAAGTTTATATCATATTTATGGCGGTAGTAAGATTATTATAAAGTAAAAGATGTGATGGGGGTTTATTTCTCATAGAAATCACTTTCTGCTTACTCACAAGTCACAATTATCGCAAATACTTTGCAGTCAAATAAATCATTCAGACCTTTCCGTTGTACAACAACTGCAGTAATTGTAAATCCACAGTAATTGTCTATAGTATCAGCTTTTTCAAGATGAATGTTTTATGCAAATATACTTTAGAATATTTATTGGTTAGTGGAAATTGCCTATATTCCATTTAAAACATATTGCATGTCCATGGATAACTTGTCACTAAATCTTAGTTTTCTCAGTACCACCTTTGATTAACTGCAGGTTGACAATGCCTTAATCCTCAAGTCTGCCATTATATCTTATGCCCATAAAGTTTTATAATCCAAAAACTTTTAAAAAAATCAACAGATTTATCAGAGTGCACTGGATAGATGGACACCTCATACAAAAGCACGATGGTTTGGAAGTGCCTTGATATTGGCTGCCTTTGTTCTTCGCATTATCACTAAGCAAGTGAGTATCATTTACTACAAATCTGTGTCTGACCGAAACTGGTTTTTTGGCCGAAACCGAACCTTCGGCCTGGCTATTAGTTTCAGCCTAAACCGAAACTCACAAATTTCAAAGAAAAACTTTTGTTTTTGAAAATGTTCTTGACTTTAGTGCATATTATCATTTCTTCCCAAAATTTGGTCCAAAAATCATGTCACACATAAAGGTGAAGGGGGGGTGAGGTGTATCAAAACTGTGACTAAGTCTGTCAAGAGGTAGATTATTTTTTGCACCCCCTGGGTTTCTGAAAAATGTGACTAAGTTTGACGAGTGGGAGAGAGAGGGTTTCTCAAAATGTAACCTAGTGTGATTAAGGGTTGGGAGGGGTTGTCTCAAAAATATTACAAATTGTGACAAATGAAGGGAGAGATGCCTGAAAATTACGATAATCGACGTCAGTCTGCTTTTTTGGGGGGCTATCCGAAGTATCGTGAGCGCGTCAGAAGAAGGACGTCGTAGTAGGCCCAGTATTGTTAGGGGGCCAGATCTCGGGACAGATGCCGAACTTGTTCCCGCGCCCGACGGCGGCGGGTTCTTGCGCTAAGAGAAGAGCTCTCGCTCACACACACACACAGTCAGATAGTGGACTCGCAGAAGTTGAGCCATGACGCCCGGTAATGACAAGTATTTCGTGACACGGAGCTGCCTCATCCATGATGGACAAACAGCGTGCGTATGCTCCGCCGTGTTCAGGTCACACGCACAATGATAACAACTCGCCTCGACTCCACCTGTATCCGATACAAGTACTTCCCACAGCAGAAGTTATTATCAAAAAGGTCAAATCGTAGCCCACGAGCAAGACCTTGAATTCTTGAGATTGGGTTCATCGACTTTTCGAGCATAGACTCACCATCGTATAAGGTCAAATGGATGTATAGAGAGAACAGGTAATAGAGAGCACTCGCCCAGAGGTGACAACAGTACTCCACTCCACGTCAGACCTGAGCCAAATTAGCTTTGTAAAGCGTCAGTCTGTAGTTCAAACTATGTGTGTAGTACAGAGTTGCTTTGTCCTATTAAGGTCTCCCAATATTTTTGAAGTCAGTTTAGTTTTACTTTCCATGTGAAACCCATATTAAACAACTCGAAACAACGACCACGAACTCAATACGTAGTTTCAGACGTACATAGGTGTACTCATTAGAATTGTAGTAGTAGTATCATGGCATAGGCGTCCTTCTTCGTAATGTAACGCACACACTTGTTTCTTTGAAGGGTTAAACTAAATACATTACACAAGGAAATCTTCTCTAGAGTTTCTCCAATTTTAATCGACTATACTGAACCCGATTCCGAAGATTGGTGGCCGTTATATGACGCATTCCCGCAGAGTTGTTTGCATGGCAATGCATGCCATCAATGGTTGTCATAGATATGCAGCAATCAAGCGTAAGGTAGAGCACCGTGCCTTTTGGAACGCCAGCGTTAATAGTCATGGTCTAGATCATCTGTCTACAACGACTATCCAAAAAATGTGACCAATTGTGGCAAAGAAGAAAGGGTCAAAAAACGAAATGTGTCGAATGAATATTTAATTCTGAAATAATAATTCTACATGACATGATGATGAAAGTTTCGGCCGTTTATTGGCCGAAACTGAAACTTTCGGTCGGTCACTACTACAAATTATTGTTAAATTAAAAATAAATAAATAAACTTTTGCAGGTTTCATTTTTGTTCTCTTTCTGTTTTTAAATATCTTCAAAAATAAATTCGAAATTAAATGTAGAAGTTTGAATAGTACAATAAAAAAAAAACGTCCTTTAAAACCCGTAACATATGTAGCAGTGAAGGAAAGCTAAGACAAATAAAATGAGCCTCATTTCATCCTCAAAAGAAATATTCCTAAAAACGCACAGCAAGACATGAAATCTTATCCGTTAAAATTTATTTTAAGTGAGAGTTCAAAAATCTTAATTTATCTTATTTAATCTTTTAATTTAAATGCGATCCCATACCGATTACCTTTCATCTGAAACAAAAATCATCCGAATTCACGCAAACTAAGTTATACGTATAAGTTAACAAACATAGAAAATTGTCTTTTATTTGTCAATACTTATGTTCACATTAAATATTTTGTTTTCAGGGATGGTATATTGTCACATATGCATTGGGAATTTATCATCTTAATCTATTTATTGCATTCTTAACCCCAAAAATTGATCCTGCGATGGATTTAGATGGTGAGTCATTTTTTGTATAAATAACAGGAGCTATAAAATTATAATTATGAATATACTTTCCTCAATAATTTTTTGTGTATTGTATTTGTATTTTTTTTAACTATAGTGAAAAGAAATAAATTAGGATTTAGGACTAAACACTAAACTAAACAACACACAATATTATTTCTTACAGATGATGATAATGGCCCTGCCTTGCCCACCAGAGCCACTGAAGAATTTCGACCGTTCATAAGACGATTACCAGAATTCAAGTTTTGGTTGTCTGTTACCAAAAGCACACTTATAGCATTCTGTTGTACTTTTATAGATGCATTCAATATTCCAGTATTTTGGCCTATTTTAGTCATGTATTTCATAACATTATTTTGTATTACTATGAAGAGACAAATCAAGGTAAGAACCCACTTTATATTATCATGTAATCGTAAACTGTAAATCTAGATAGTATTAGTAGTATTATGGAATGTGTAGAAAATCACAGACCACTTTTATCAAATCTAGGTGGCCAATAAAAAAAAAATATTGTAGAAAAAAAAACCAGGCAACCCTCCTTTTTTGGATTATGAATAAGATTGCACAAATTTGGATGGCATAATATAACTCACTACCTAATATTTAAAAAGTCGTAAATATGTCTAGTAGACCTTGATAATACAAGGAACACGGTAACACGACCAGCCAAACAAGGATAATACAAACTATATCGTAGACCTTATCTACACTTTGCTAGGATGCGTGTGGGTGTTTTGTATAACACATGGTTAAACTTTCGGGTAAAATACGTCTGCCTGCCGTAAAATTATCAAATATTTTAAAAGATTATTTTTAACAGTTTATTTTTTAGAATACTTTAATAAACTTTTAAGATCCTGATCACGTATCAGTAGAGTGCTAGCCAAGACAAGTAAAATGAGCCCATACACGACAGGTCTATCTTATAGCATATGGAACGCGTCACTATGTTAAACTCCTTACACGTTGAGTCTAAAGTCGTTTATTACACAGATCTTGTAGCATCTAGCGCAAATTTTCGTGCATTCAGACGTTTTTGCCATAACTACTATTGGCATCCAAAATAGTACAACAGCTCACCGCATAGGTCCAATCTATACTAATATTATAAAGCTGCAGAGTTTGTTTGTTTGTTTGAACGCGCTAATCTCAGAAACTACCGGTCCGATTTCAAAAATTCTTTCACTGCTGGAATGTCCATTCATCGAGGAAGGTTATAGGCTATATTTTATTTTGAAAAAAATTAGGAATCCGCATGAAAATATCGAATTTGTAAGACAAGGTGTAATATCGAAAACCTATTTATGCATACGCTGCAAAAACTATTGACAATAGCACAAAATGATGTACTACGGGTTTTTAGGTATTAGGCAGATCTAAAAAAAAGTCCGCAAGAGCGTATATCTAACTATCATAGTTTAGTCATAATTACTGCTTTTATGTTCAAGAAAAAAAAATTCGCATTACGTTAAAATAGTAATGTTATATTAATCCTTATCCAAATTAAGTATTATATTATCAAGAGTATTAATGTGGAAGTAAATTACTTTTTGTTTTATTCCAATCGGATTTTTCGTTGAGAAGTTATGACGAGTATAAAACGCAAAAAAATATACCCAACGCGAGCCGCGCAATTTGCGAGTACTGTTTGAACCCCTTTGTGACGCAGACGAAGTTGCGAGGGTCATCTAGTCAATTTAATAAAATCAATGTCCGTGGTGCATTTCTCAATTCTGGCGTAATGCTTTTTCAATCTTATTTTATTGTCTCCCGCTTTGCGAGAAGGGAAGTCGAAACTCATGTTTTCCTACTCCTTCTATTATTTTCTGATTAAATTCGTTGCGGGGCCCAAGACAAGTTAGCTTTCCCTCGGGTTCCTGGGCTTCACTGCTCAGAGTCATTACAATGGTCGTCGCTGTGGATCCTGACTACACAGGAGTTACAGTGGTGAGAGTGAGAGGTGGGCAAATACCCGAAAAAAAAATACTCCTATCATCTTCTGATTAAATTCGTTGCGGGGCCCAAGACAAGTTAGCTTTCCCTCGGGTTCCTGGGCTTCACTGCTCAGAGTCATTACAATGGTCGTCGCTGTGGATCCTGACTACACAGGAGTTACAGTGGTGGGAGTGAGAGTTGGCCAAATACCCGAAAAAACCTGCATGCAAAATGTCAACTCAACCGGAAACCGGAAAGTTTGTCAAATTTAGCTTGCAAGTTTCCACCCGAACTTACATCCAATGCAATTTAATATAAAGCCTCTAAAAATTAAGTTGATTTACTGGTTGACTATCAAAAGCTTTTTTTTCCCTTCAACGTTTCAAAACTTTTGATAATGTTCATAATACGACTAAGTATTAAAATTCGAGAATACTTTTTAATCACTATAAAAAAGGGTGCACCAAAAAATGATTGACGTTATCAATGACGCAACCACACAGGCCCACCGAGTGGGTTCATTTTAAAGGGAAGATAGAGGCCTTTATGTTGGCCCCTTTAGATTCCGTCTATATCCACGTAACATTCACCTAATTTTTGCCCAAAATATGCGCATGTTTTTTTGCGAATATTCGTTGCATCCCTAATAACTACTACTTGGTCAAATTGATGAAGGTAATGAAGTTAAAAAAATATTTTAAAATTTATGGAGGTTGCTGACAGTCTCTGCGCCGATAGGTTGTGCGATTGTAAACTTGGTGTCATAGTTATGTTTTTACACATTCGATGTCAGAGCAAAGGGCTGTCCAAAGCATACATATTTCTTTAATATGTCCAACCTTTTATTAGTCACCCTCTATTATTATTGTTAATTTGTTATTAACTTGCAACATTTTATTTTTCAGCATATGATCAAATACAGATATCTACCATTTACACACAACAAACCGAAATATAGAAATGCAGATCCGACAGTGTCGGTAAACTGACGACATAGCTAAGTGCAAAAAATGCGATGCATTTATGAAAATGTCATAGCTAAATTGAATAAAGTACTGTTGTATGGTATATTTAAAAATACAGTTTTTATTATAATGTTTCTGTGTATTTGATTTTAATTTAAAGCATGATTATGACTATATGAATAGTACTGAAGATTCAATTTAATATAAAATTGAAGATTACTGTTATTTATTTATTTAATACTTTATTGTACACGACAGAAAAAAGTTATATAAAAAAAAAATATTCACAAAAGGCGAGCTGTTATTATTTTATGCTAACGAATAGCGTGTGTCCAGTTAGCAGACACATAAGAATTTTATGGTTTTGAATATGTCGAAAAATTGTGACTAAACAGTGATAAATAGTGATCGAAACCACATAAATAGTGCTACTGTAAATTTAAAGATATTCGATAGTCAATTGTCAATACGTGCCTGCCGACTTTACGTAGAGCAAGATAAGATAGCATGCACGTAAGTAAAAAGCGACAGATCAATTTGATTTGTTTCAAAAAATTGTGCTTAAATAGTGACTAATAGATACAATCTTTCAAAAGTAATGAAACCCTACATCGCGAATTATTATACTTCTTTTGGGAACTTCGCAGGAACCTTAAGTTAGACATCAGACAATATTGAACTTTATCTCACTGTTTTAAGATTCAAAATCATTAACTGTGAATCAATCACGTTTTTAGTGACTAAGATTTCACTTTCATAATACAATTGTTCTTAATGAAACGGACTGTAGGATTTAAAATGGCTCTGTCAGAAAAAGCTTTGAACACAACTCACTGTTTTATTGTAAATATTACACATGTACTAATATTATTAAGAGGTACTGTCGTGTGATGTTGCAGGGACATAGAATTATTCCACTGATACGATTTCGAATTTTTTACTAATAAAAAGTTACGCTACCTACTTTTCGGTGGTCGAAGTTATGCGGGTCAGCTAGTGCGAAATAAACATAATATCGCTTCTCTCACTGAATTATTAATTAGTTTAGACAGCGGTTTACATTTTTTTTAGTTTTTTCGTGTGAATATTTTTGAAACTGAGGATTTGTAATTAACATTGCAATTATTATTCGGTTGCACGTTTAATATCCTTGTTTCAAGGATAAGATCCTGAATACTTTTTACGTATAGCATTGTGAATACAATTTTCAGTAATGTAAGATTACTCGGACCGCCGAGATTGGAAATGAAAATAGCTGGTAATTGGGAGCGCCCGCCCAGAGATGAGAGCAATACTCCATGAGGCCGGACTTGAGCCTTGTACAGCAGTAGCCAGTAGCCTTAGCGCCGGTGTGAAGTACCGCTTCGCTCTGTTAAGGACTCCCAGCATTCTAGAAGCTAATTTAGCTTTACCCTCCAGATGACTCCGAAACTGGACGGTGCTCGAAACGTCAACCCCAAGAATCCCAATGCTCCCGGAGGTCGACAGAGATACCCCTTGGAATTGGGGCGCCATGACAAATTCGACCCTCTTTGCAGTGAACGTGCAAGCTTAATTGATAAAGACCAATTTTTTATGTTTATTTATAATTAGGAGAATATATAAACCAGATTGTCTATCAAAATTTGGTCGCTAGTATCTTTAATTATTTTTTTTTATTTACTTTTTAAGAAAAAAATTCGTTCTCTTGTTTATTAAATAAAATATCGTCTACATCACGGCAATTTATACAGAGATTTTTAAAAACCACGGTTGCCATTGCGCACCTGGCCGCACCTCTTCGCAGTCAGGTGTAAACAGGTATGATTTCGATACTACTATTATAATGCAATTATTAATTAATGAATTAAAAACTTATACTGAGCTCAAACGTATTACTAGGCGAACACCTAATGTTATACTACGTGACTTGGTTAGATGTCCCAAAATAAACGTTTTATAAATAGTCGCTAGTCAGCTATTAAACAATAGTCGCAAGACAATGAATAGATAAATAATTCTGGCGAACAAATGAGTTTCGAACTCGAACTTCGAATTAGCGACATCATTGAAAACATTTTATTTTTGATTATTTTGATTATTTTTCAATTTGAAAGATAGTTGTCGTGACTAAAGTTCTCAGTTTTCAGCAATTAGAGTATGTACTGTTGGCCAAAAACATTTACCCTGTTTATTCCTTCCAAGCTTCAGTTTTCGAGAAAAGCCCAGACGGACGGACAAAGTTTTGTTTTATTGCCATGTAGGCAGAGGAGCCAACGGGCCACCTGATTGTAAGTGGTTACCGTCGTTCATGGACCTCTCTACAGTGTTAGGGGACACTGAGAGGTCGCTACCTACGACCTAACTTTAAGGACCCTCCTCATGCCTCGTTTGAAGAAGGACAAGTTATAGCACTCAGGGAATACCGAAGAGGGGAGTTCATTCCATAGCCGGATGGTGCGTGGCAAAAAAGTGTTCCTGAAACGAACCGTGGATGACCGCGGTGGCTCCATAAAGTAGGGTTGTACTCCACCTCCACGCCGAGTTTCTAGGTTTACCTACAGTACACAGTACTAGTAATACAAATTAGGGTTGGTGTGACTACTTTAATCTACAAACAAATTATTAATCAAAGTAGATAATTTTTGAAATTTCCCGCCAATGACAGTAGAGGCACGTTCATTAAATTCTGTTTTTGTTTTAATAATCACAACTTTACACAAAGATTAATCATTACATATTAAAATATTATTATGTATTAAGTAATGAAAATCCTAACAATGACATAAAATATTATTTTTTTTCTTAATAATTAAGGTTATTGGAACAAAATAAATTTTAGTATACGATATGATGTAAATTGCAATGAACAAAATGAAACCTCATGAAAATCAGAAAATTTACTATCAATTACAATTTTTAAATAAAAACAAATACATTTCTATTTTATGTTTTTCGAATTTCGCCATCTGGCAACAGAATAATTATATTGCCAGTGTTACTATAAAATGATATTTTCAAAAGTAATAAAACGCGCTCGATATCCCTGTTTATTTTATTGACCACTCGCCAGATGTTTGCGCATTGTTTTCCAGTGCGCAGTACCTAGTTGCTCTGTCGTGAAATCGGGATTCTGTTTTAGTATTATATCTATTCTGCCATTTTGAAAATAGTGGCGTGTATGGATTAGACCTAGTGTTTTTTATGTGACAAATATGTCTGGGAGCAATGATAAAGTGTCGACTACGCAGCGTATGATCCAAAGTGTCGCTTTCCCTCCCAGCCACAAGCTCACAGTATCGGAAGTGTTCGATGAAAAAACTGGAAAGCCACTACCAGATGTATTGAAGCAACATTTTATCCTAGAAGGTCGGATTGAAGAAAATGCGGCCTTACGGATTATTCAAGATGGTGCCACCCTATTACGCTCAGAAAAAACTATGATCGAGATCGATTCACCGGTGACGGTGTGCGGAGACGTCCATGGGCAATTTTACGATTTGATGAAATTGTTCGAGGTTGGAGGTTCTCCCTCTTGTACTAAGTATTTATTCTTAGGTGATTATGTCGACCGAGGTTATTTCAGTATAGAATGTGTTCTCTATCTTTGGGCTTTAAAACTATGCTATCCGAAGACATTATTCTTGTTACGCGGCAACCACGAATGCAGACACTTGACGGAATATTTTACCTTCAAACAAGAATGTAAAATCAAATATTCAGAGAAGGTGTATGATGCGTGCATGGATGCGTTCGATTGCTTGCCTCTAGCTGCTCTTATGAACCAGCAGTTCTTGTGCGTGCACGGAGGTCTTTCTCCTGAAATTAACAGCTTAGATGATATCCGTAAACTAGATAGGTTCAAAGAGCCACCGGCTTTTGGAGCCATGTGTGACCTGCTGTGGTCTGATCCTTTGGATGACTTTGGTAATGAAAAGATTGCAGAACATTTCTCCCACAACTCAGTAAGAGGCTGCTCATACTTCTATAGCTATGCAGCTTGTTGCGACTTTCTCCAAAGAAACAATCTACTTTCTATTATACGTGCTCATGAAGCTCAAGATGCTGGTTACAGAATGTACCGTAAAAGCCAAACAACTGGATTTCCCAGTCTCATTACCATCTTCTCAGCACCAAACTATTTGGATGTCTATAACAACAAGGCTGCTGTTCTAAAATATGAAAATAATGTGATGAACATACGTCAGTTCAACTGTTCACCACATCCATACTGGTTACCTAACTTCATGGATGTTTTTACCTGGTCTCTTCCATTTGTAGGCGAGAAAGTTACAGAGATGCTTGTCAATGTTCTGAACATTTGTTCTGATGATGAATTAATGACAGAAGGAGATGATGCATTGGAGGAAGCTAATCTCAGAAAAGAAGTCATACGCAATAAAATTCGTGCAATTGGAAAGATGGCTCATGTATTCTCTGTTCTTCGTGAGGAGAGTGAATCTGTTCTGCAGTTGAAGGGTCTGACCCCAACAGGAGCTTTACCCTTGGGTGCGCTGTCGGGTGGAAAAACATCATTGAAAAATGCATTGCAAGGCTTCTCCCCCAATCATAAGATAACTTCATTTGCTGAAGCCAAAGGGTTAGATGCCATTAACGAGCGCATGCCTCCAAGGCGGGACGGTCAACGTACTCCTGACACACAAGAAAAGAAACCGCATGTGAACAGCAATGCTCATTCGTGAAGTGCTATCATATATTTCTCTTCGATCCTCACTTTATATTCCACTTTTACAGTGGTACAGTGAAATATGTGAAGGAGACTCAGCTTTTGGAATGATATTTCACATTATAATAACTAGGTGGATTTGAAGGGAATTGTCTAAATACAAAATATTTTTAAATTTGGATTTAACTTTTTTTCAATAGTTGAAATTTAAATTTCTCATAAGATATTAACTCTCGATATTTAAATATGTCAGATCTGCAGGCAACAAATTTATTTAGTCAATTAAATATTAAGGTATGCACATTCATTTAAATAATGCGCTGCACTGTTTAATTTTTTGGTAATGTAATTTTAAATTTTTTCATATGAAAAGACATGATATTGTAATGTAAATTAATTCAGATTGTCTACTTATACTCTACAATGTTATCTACATTAGTGAAACTAGACATGTCTAAAATAATTTTCAAAGCATAATTAGCTGTGATATTAAGCAATGATCAATGTATTATTTAATAGCAGTCTGCTAGAGAGGTACAAGCATGTTCATTGGCTAATCATGCATTGAAATTGAAAGTGTTTTCAGCTTGGGCGTGTCTTTATATTCTATTAATAAGTAATATTATAATTATGTACTATAATAGAGTGCAGCACATTGTGTGTTGATGCTGTACGTGTGTGCTGTGTAAATATGCCTTGTGCGTACACACACGTAAACGCAGCTTTAACACTTTGAATAACTATTACTCTCATAAATATCTTTGCTACAAGTTGTACTTAATTGTATTTTATTGTACAAAATATATTAAAATTATTACCTATAAACTATTACTACTTAAATTTAATTTATATTTGGGTGTATGCTGGCCCATTGTTGCCTGCATGCAGCTGACCTTATATGCTGGAACGTCACATATAAAAAAATTGCCATAATGTTTCCGCATATAAGGTGTAGTGGCTAGTCTAAATGCAGATTTTCTTACAGCTTCTTTTCCAAAGTTTCACTTTATAATATTATATTAAGGTTTTATGACCTATGCACTGTTGGAAAATCTCTTTTGGTCTGCCAAAATAAACTAATTGATGCAATAAGTTCGAATTGTGAATATGAAAGTGGCTTACATAATTTTCAAGTTCAATATTAAGTATTTTATCTCAATTCAGTGTGTAGTCCTTCAAATGTTCTGTACTTTTAAATAAATTTTACCTATGTAAAAAACTAACATTATATTTAATTTCATTTTGTACTAATCATGGGAAGTGTTGTTTTATCCTTATAAATATATTAACATTGAGCTCCATTATATTATGGTTTCAATGAATAGTGATACACGGAATAAAGTATTCAAATTAAATAAAAGATACATCAGTATCAGTTTTTGGTCGTAGGTCGAACTTGTGCTTATGTACTGAATTAATTTCGGACCATAGCACCTTAATTATTAATGAACTAAACTGCCTTACTGTCTGCTTTCATCATACAACAAGTAATATTTCTTCAAAATATTAAATACCGATCCATTTTCTAATATCAGCAAAAAAATACTGTTGTGGATTCGGTTTCTTATCGAATGTTTACACGGCAAAAGGTACATTATCGCCTCTAAACCAAGAATCATCAAAACGTATTTTTTTTAAAACGTTCTAAAAATACGTATTCAATCCTTAAAAAAAAATTGAACGTCATGACTATAATCACCTTTCCATAGAATTATGCAGTAATAATTCTATGCACCTTTCACATTGTCATTATGGAAATAAAATAATCCATATCAGTCCACCCAAATTAAAGTTATGTGGGGACAAGATCAATTTGATTTATGTATCGAAAAATTGTGCTCAAATAGTGACTAATAGATACAATATTTCAAAATTAATGAACCCATATGACGCGAATTATTAAACTTCTTTTGTAAACTACGCAGTAACTAGTGTAAAGTCGAAAATCTATTTATGCGTACGCTGCAAAAACTATTGACAATAGAACAAAATGCTGTACTGCGGATTTTTAGGTCTTAGTAAGATCTAAAACTATATAAACACGAAAGAAAGCTTTATCCGAAACACAAAGAAGTAGTGTAAGATGTGGTCTGCTGACACTTAATTTTGTTTTAGTCTATTAACAATTTAGTGTATTGAAAGTCTGATTCAGATCTAATCGGTATTTTCTTGCTCAATGTGTTACAAGAACTACCTTATAATTTTACTCGGCATGGTCTACTATTGTCATTGTTCTTTCTCTCTGAAGGTGATTGATCGGTAAGACGTCATCGTCATGGTTTTAGTAGGGATGTAACGAAGACTCGCAAAAATCTATGCGAATATTTTAACAGAATTTGCAAGGATGTAGATGTGAACACCATGTATATGTCACCGGAAAATACGAAGAAATGTCACTTGTTAAGTTCCGTTAAGTTTCTGCGGAACTTAACGAGTGGCAGTTAATTTGTGTTACTTTCATGCATTTTGAACGGGTTCTTACCACGATATTTAATTAATTGAGTAGTCTCGATATTTCAACGTTGTTGCAAACGTCATGATCACGAGAAGACTGGATACTGCGGGTCGATTTACAAGCAAACAAATCTGTCTACCCTCTTTCTCGTTCGCTTTTGGTTAGTACCACTGGAACTCGAACTCACATCACACTGAAGCCGTTACCCCTGATAAAAAATATTTTTACCTTAAATGGAAGTTTGTCGTTTTCATTTTTGTAGTAAAAATATTTACGGATGCCAATTCTTTGTGCGCTTGTTATCGTACGAAACTAACGTTAAGTTTTAACGGAACTTAATAAGTGACATTTCTTCGTATTTTTCGATGACATCAATCATACTTAATAGGTACAAACTACAAATGTGCAAAACATTACTAATAGACATATAGGTACAACCTAATCGCGGAGCTATGTTGTCTCGAAAATATAACACGTAAAATTTTAAACTCTAATTTGAACACAATTTCTTTACATTTTTTTATTTACATATAAAAATTAACTACAATAACGTATTGAATATGGAACTGATATTTTTTCTTAGTTGGAGGTAATCGCCGGAATCTCACAAGAACTCTCACTGAATCGCACTAAAACCTTCAACCACTCATACTCGGCGTACTAACTCCTGCTGAGGCCAGAACCAAGAACCCAGCGCGGGGTTATGCTGGACGGCACGACGACTACGCATTACGACATTATTTCCTGTCGCAGCTCTCAGGGGACACTTGGGGTCTGCGGACCGTCGAGGCGATCCGCTCCGTCCTAAAGGATTGGGTGGGTCGTGGCGAAGGCCCAGTCAGCATCTGCACCTGTCCAAAAGGTGCATGGAAAGTTACAGATGCTGACCAGACACGGATGCTTTGGGAGGTATTTGCACCGGATCCATATGGAGCCGACGATGAGGTGCCATCATTGTGTAGGGTGTGACCAAGACACTCCGGAGCATACTCTCTACTCTCTCTACTCGTTGTTTGCCCCGCATGGGAGCATCAGCGTTGTGTTCTGGTTACGCAAATACGTCCGGACTTGTCGCTCCCGGGCCTCGATGCTCGAGAGAGACGAGTTCTGAAAGGCGATGCTAGACTTCTGTACGTCCACCATCTCGCAGAAGAGAGTGGCGGGGGTCGCCACCCTTGTCCCACGGCCGCCATCTTGAAAATAAGGGTTGAAATTGTTTTTACGGTATGTCTCTGAAACTACTATTTTGATTAAAAAAAAATGTTTTACATTTTTTGTTGCAAATTAAATTCTCAAAAACTTTGGTTCAGTAACTTTTTGTCGTAGTACTATAAATAAAAAAGTTATTAGCGAAAATCTTTAGAAATTCGAGAGAGTTAGTGTTTTAAACGGTTCATTTATAAAATTATTTCAAAGAAACCGCCTTAAATTATTATTTTACCTATCTTCACTTCCTCTAACACAAGACACAACTCGCTTTCATACTTTCCGAGTCTTCTTCGACCCCACAAACTGGTTTTACCTTTACACTGACCCCCCTACACATCAAAAAAATAAAATTGCGTCCGCTAAAAACGCAAGGTAAGGTCTAAAAAATGTAACATTTCAATGGACTAATAACCCTCCGCCATCGAGCAGGCACCGGAATCTCGTCCGGAGTCTGCCCCCCTAAGAGTTTCGGATCCCCTAATCTTCCCGGCGGGAGGGACCCGAGAAGGTGTCGTGTCTCGCTCAACACGCAACTTGCGTGAGTAACGCGTAGCGCCGTCCTACATAACCCCTTGCTGGGTTCTGGCCTCAGCTGTGATTGGGACGCTGAGTGTGAGCGGTTGGAGGTCTAAGTGCGTTTCAACTCCCACATATATTTTTTTTTTTTTTATTGCCACGTAGGCAGACGTGCTAACGGCCCACCTGATCGTAAGCGGTTACCGTCGCTCATGGACCTCTGCATTGCCAGAAGACATGCGGGGCCGCTACCTACGGCCTACCCTTAAGGACTCTCTTCAAGCCTCGTTTGAAGAAGGACAAGTCATAGCGCTCGGGAAACACCGAAGAGGGGAGCTCATTCCATAGCCGGATGGTGCGTGGCAAAAAAGTATTCTTAAAACGGACCGTGGATGACCTCACATATGACATATCTCATCGTAACTCGTAAGGAAATCTCTATATTGGAAAAGTATTCTAAAACTCCTTAAATGATGATAACATGCAAAGTCCCCAATCCCCATTGGGCAAATGTGGTAGACTATACCTGATCCCTCTTCCGAGGAGACCTGAGCCTGGGCAGTAATGAGTCTTTACAGTACAGCTTTGGTTAACTGTACCAACCCATTACTGCCCACTGTTGGGCTCAGGTTGGTTAACAATAAAAGCTTATTGAAATTTTCTTAAAAACATTTATTTTGTATCATAATATAGCTTTTTACAAACAGTCCTTATATCTAAGTCTATTAAATGAGGCACATTTTCTTTATATGTAACAAATGGTTCATTACGATATTCACACTTATTGCTATCCTTACAAATACAGCCTTTAGATAGAATCGTTTTTCTATTAGTATTACCTGTGAAATCAGAAAATTTATCTTGAAATGTGTTTGGTTGGTCAATATTTGGAGTCAGTATCATATTTATACTTGGATAAACCAGAAAAGCAAACACAGTTAATGCTATAAGGCATTGTATCGGTATTGCTGTAGCCCAATACTTTTGTGGATAGTAATAAATATTAAAATAATGCAAAACATTATTCGGTAGAAAAGCCCAAATACAAAAAAATAGTAAAAATGTTTTGCAAAATAAATACAAAACAAAACCATACAATGATCGTGACGGAGTAGGTGCTGGTGTGTGTTCTGGCATTTTGTTTATTTTACTGAAAACTTTTCCTGCGTTTTTGTAATTAATAGAATATTTTTGAAAATTGCATTCACTGCTACTCTAAGCTTTTTGAGATCCAAACTATGAAAATTTCTGAAACAAGCAATTAATCAACAATCAATTTATTAATCCCTTTAGGTATTCTTTTACAGTTAAAAATAATTAGTATTAAGTTTATGAGTATGTAATGGTAGTGGAACTCTCATAAATTCTTTTTCTCACACTGACACAATATGAGTAGAATGAACTGTTTTTTTTAAATCTAGGAAGCAAGTAATATTATCATTGTAGTGTAGCTCACCATAAGCCCAATATATTAAATCATGATCAGAATGTAAGGCTATAAGTTTCTATTAGAATCCTTTATCAAACCTCTTTTGAAGAAGGATAATTTTAGTAATAGATTAATATTATTGTAATTCAACATAACACTAATTCGACAACAGAAAAAGTATAATACTAACATGACCAGAACATTCGATTTTAAATCAATATCTCTGTTTACACCGCTTCCTTTTATGTCCTTGTCGACATTTAACACATCATGTACTATTTGAGCAATTTCAAAGGTTCCGAATGGTATTTCCAACGTTCTGTAACAATAATAACTACTGAATTCTTACTAAAATATATTTTTGTTTACATGGATAAAATAAAATTAGTTAGGTTATATTACTATCGAATAAAAAAGTAATTCTAAACTATTTAATTCTTACATAGAAGTTTTGTTATCAAGGGCTATATTCATTATTCCAGATTTATTAAAATAATGTTTTTCTTTTTACTAATTAAGACTGAATTGCCTGCACAAGTAGAATTTCCAATATTGACACTATCTTTTTAATCTGTGATTGACACTAGTCATGAGAAAAAAAAATCGAAATCAATTTGAATCGCGATCTTATTTTATGAATAATCAATAATAATGTATAATCATTTTTATGTAAATAAGTTTCACGATTTTTAAATGCAATTAGACGATATTACATTTTTTAATTCAACGTCTACCAAGGCTCTAGAATCATGGAGAAACTTTCAGAGTCACAGAAGGGAGCTTAATCCGATCCTTGACGGTTAGCATGTTAACCACTCAACTGGGACCGTCAAATTTCGCTAGATGGCAGAACTGTGACGCATGCCTGGCAACCTTTCAGAAACTACGAACGTGTTTGACTATGTTGTATAGAAATGAATATTACTATAATTTTTTTTAAAGAAGTGTACATAAACCTTATATTTTTAAAATTGTTAATAAATAAGCTTTTGAAAAAGATGAGATTTGCGGTGTTTTATTTGTTATATAAGCATTAATTCTAAATGGGAATCAGTATCTCTTCATATTCATTACATCTGTTGAAAAAAAAATCGTTTATTTATAAATAAAACAATATTTCAATAACTTTATTCTTTTATTCAATTAATTATACATTATTGTTCTGTAAAACGGTAGAAAAACAAACCTTTTAACCACTATAACTCTCAAAAAGTTCTACAAAATATTGTCAACTTTCGACGCACTAACAAAAAAACTGTTTCAATGCCATCATTATAAACACCGATTAAGAGAACACAGAAAAGAATTAGTTCTAATTAGCAACTAATATTTAATTTGTAGCTCACATAGAAATCGCATGCACAGTTTTGACTTTTATATCTGTTCACTTTTAATAAAACGAGCAATAAACTGAACACTTCAAAAGAGAGGAAATTCGTCGTCCAAATCTTTGGATTCACATGATAAATTCTTCCTTATTTGTTAGAAAAACAAACTAACAAGTTCACCAATTTTACAAACAATAAAACAAACACAAAAGGAAGCTATAGTAGACAAACGGTTCATAAAATAATTAACGTTTAAAAAGTACGTTAGGTTCTGAAACGAATGAAACTGAATGAATGAAGTATGAACAATATGGCTACCTAAGCATGGCTAACATAACATGGATACACCTTTTTTTTCACAATTTTTATTATTGTAAAATGAAAATATAAATGACTTTAGAAAATAACTTACAAAATTAAATATTAAAAGAACTGATATTATATTCACCAAGCATTTTCAAAAAACCTACAATTAGCTTTACACCAGGGTCCGCATCACACAAGACAGCAAATAAGATTGTTATCGTGACTTTCTTCACCTTTATAAGGCTTCCCTGAGCGTCCACGAATATAACGAAACGAGACTGACGAACAGCAAAATTTTTAAATATAAGATAACGCATATTTTATTATCAAAGTCAAATCATTTATTTCAAAGTAGATGTGGACACACATACATTTTGAATGTCAAAAATAAAATCAAAGTTCTACCACCAGTTCGCTAAAATTACGCCTCCGTCCTGAGACGAACCGGCGCAAGAAACTCAGCGGGCATGTCTTTTTTTTTTATTTAAAATGTTATGTTAAAATGTATCACAGAAACAAAATTGAACACATATCACAGTCATTTCTACACCACCTTCGGTTGACAGGTAGAGCCTTAGGTATTAAGTCCGTCATTGTGCCATTTACGTGAATAAAGTTTAAATAATATAGAATTTTATATCTCTCTGTAAATAAACAAGATAAGGCAAAATTACATCAGCAACAGATATTGTAGTAGACGAGAGCTTCTAAAAGTATCCACTATGTGTTTTTGAGAGTGTTGGACAAGTCTAGTTAGGTTTTTTCAAATCACGTCATCGCGATGCTAAATATATTAAGATTCCGTTGTGTTTAGCTTACATCTTATTTTTTTTTTACATGAAATATAACTTTTGTTTTTACGGGAAAATGTTACTTGCAGTTAATTATTATTATTTGTAAAGTGTGTGTGATAAGCAAATGGATTTTCAAGACGTCGGCCTTCGGGTAATTCACTAATGTTAGTAATTCGTAGCCTAAAATACATAACGTGCGATTTACTTCCGACTATTTAATGTAAATTCGTAAAAAATTACTACACTACAATTAAAAATAAACTAATATTAAAACCAAACAAAAGTTAAAAGCCTAATTATACTAAAACACCAACTCTGCTATAGTACTGGGTCCTAAACGCTCTCGTACAGGGCCACCGCGCCCCCGACCGCTTAATGCTCGAACACCTCTGCCACAACGTCGTCTTGTTCCACTTTTAAGCATAAAATGAGGAATAAATGTGCAAAATCTAAATAAACCATTACTCATTAAAAACCGTAAATAAACTACAAAATATATTTTATAGATCCCTTGAATGAATATTACAATGATTATTATGATAATACGTACATATTAACATTGCATCACTCAGTTGACTAATAGAGTTTTTAAACCCATTTGCATGAATTAAAACAAATAGAGGGCAAATCTAGTATAGGAAACACATATTCATACAGATAATTCTGATCATGTAGAGGCTGTACACAAGATAAATTTAGATTTGGACAGCATAGTGTCATGGGCGAGACGAAACTCACTAGTTCTAAACCCTAAGAAGTCAAAATATATGATCATAGGTACCAAAACGAGCATAAAACGGTTTATTGGCACTGACTTTGATATCAAAATTAATGGTGAGACGATAGAAAGAGTATCTACTGCAAGGAATCTTGGTTTGATCATGGACAGTAATCTGCGGTTTGAGGATCATGTTGCGGAATGTGTCAGAAACTGCTTCTATCGGCTTCGACTCTTGTACAAGATACAACGTTATCTAACTGAAGAACTGAGAGTGACACTCTGTGAGTCTCTCATCCTTTCACGACTAAACTATTGCGATGTCGTGTATGGACCATGTTTGTTAGCCAGAACAGAGAAGTTAATTCAACGTGTGCAAAATGCATGCGCCAGATATTGTTTTTATGTGCCATCTCGTTCTCATGTCACTCCTTTTCTAAACAATGCAAGACTTCTCAAGATGTCATCACGTCGAAAGCTACACATGGCTGTGCTCTTGTTTGGAGTTATTAATTCTGCAATGCCGAGTTATTTGCATAGTAAATTAATATGGGCAAAGTCTGGTTCCAAATATAATAAGAGGTCATGTACTGCAATCTTATCCACGCATAAACATAACACGATGGCATTCCGTGGATCATTTAAGTTTGCTGCCACTTTCTGTTGGAATGATCTTCCTCCTCCGTTGCGTGAAATTAAAGTTAAAAACACTTTTAAGAATAGAGTTAAGTCACATTTGATTCAATTGCAACGGCAGGATTCTTAACTTTATAAATATGAGTAATTCTATAGTAACTACTAGTTTTAAATGGAATTACATTTTATATTTAAATGTGCACTAATTTGTTTGGCATGTATTGTGTTTGTTAGCAACACTGATATACTGGCTAATTTTCAATGTATAAATTTATCTTTTTTATTATTTTTATTTTACGTTTTTCTTTTCTTTTTTCTTTGTGTTTTGTTGTACTATAATAGTTTTTAAGTCTAACTTATAGTGACGTCACTCCGTCAGGCTCTGCCTGAAAATCAGCGCTGCATCTTGGTATGCAGCAATTAGCTGAGGTAGTAGCCTTTTGGACACATATGGTCACTTTTTAACTAATTCTGTTTTATTTTATTTATTTTTTGTGTTCAATAAATACATTTTCTTTCTTTCTTTCTTTCTTATAATATAGGAACACATATAGGAAAATAAAAGTATAAAAATCATCAAAGACTAAATAACTTCATTTATTTAAATTAAAACATGCGAAATACACAAACAAAATGTAACAGTCTTATTATAAAAACACAATTAAAAAAATTTCAAGAAAACAAAATTTCACGCAAGCCATATCCATATTATGCCATCGTTGCAATCAAGCACTCCCTCGAATTTTCATGCCCAATTATTACTAAACATTATTGAACTTGGTGTTATAATGTAATGTGAATACATTATATTTCCTACAAATTGAGACATAAGCGATTTATTTTTCTCTAATACATTTATTATTAGGAACAGAGAAAATAAATACCGCGAATGGCAAAAAAAATAAGATGATGATAAAATTAATTCCAAAGCATGTCTGTTTTTACTACATTTTCTGGTAAGAACGCAAAGAATTATATATTTTTTTGAGTAAAAATTGTTTATTACTTACCCGTTCATATTTCACAAGAATGTTTTCCTTAACTTTTAATTTTAACTATTTATTTGATAAGTTTTAATTTTCGCGCGCGTCGCCTGTTCAACGAACTGCAGTTCAGCTGAATGAACTGAATTTTGATAGTTCTAATTACTCGTTCAATTGTCAAAAACGTCACAATGCTATTATTTTAAACTCTTTGATGTTTTAACTACACATTATTACAATTTTAGCAAAAAATATACAATATTTTCATTAAATCAGACAAAATTAAAATGTAAACAAAACAACTTCAAGTTCAGTGACGTCGTGGTCAATTTTGGTACCTGCCACAGACTTGGCAAAAGTAAACAAACCAATTTGGTCGCCGTTCCCAGTTGAGTGGTTAACATATTGGAACTGGTGTCTTGGGCTTTAGCAGAAAGATCGTTGACAAAAGGAGGTGCCATAATCTAGACACGCGGTAGCGTGTCAAGGCAAGTTCAAGAAAAAAACTGGTGAGCCGCACCGTGTGTAATACGAACGAATGTTACACGAACCATTTGGACCGACTTTTGACCCCCTCATAAAACAAACACTATTTCACATAAACATATCAAACTTGGCTAATATATTGAGACTTGCGAGATACATACGTGTTCTAGATTTTATAAGCTTATCTCAAACGTTTATTTAGTTATTGGTGTCCAAAAATCCTCATTTTTATCATTGACTGACTGACTGACTATAGATCAAAACTCTAACCCAGTTCCAGATAACCTAGAGAATTAAAATTTGGTATGCAGATAGGTAATTACACGAAAACAAAGGAAACAATTTATAAAAACTTGAGAGGTGTGAATGGAACGAAGTTCCTTTCGTTTAATTAGTGAGGAAATTGTAATAAGTTATAATAATTAGTTAGTTTAAAATTATTATAACTTAAGTTTATTATTATAACTTAAAAAAAATATTTTTTTTTATCACTGCGCCATCTAGCATTAATCATATAAAACAAAATAAGGAATTGTTTTATAAAATATTTTGATCACAGCGCCATATAGCATTAATCATATTTTGGGGTATCTCTTATAGCGGAAAGAGATATCCCTTTATAAATTACTTGAGGTATCTCATTAATAGATACCATTGAATTAAAATGAACAACTGACTCTAGTTATCATCATTTATTGTCACTCTTTACAATATACAAATATGATTACAATAATGTGGACGCAAGCGTACGCTATGCTCTTAACGGAACGACTGGGGAGTCGCGCTACGGACTGCACTTATATATTACTGCTTGCATAAAAAGTGCATGCGTCCCTACAGTACACCCTTCCTAAAATTTTGGTTATACAATGCAAAATTTTTCACAAAACAAACAAAAAAAATAAAATAAAACTAAGTACTGTTAAAACTTTTGTTTCCGGCTGTACCGTATTAGGGTAGGTACTTGAGATATACTTCGAATGCGCTTTATCGTTAAGCAACAGTCGAAGTTTTTTACTCGCTACTCTTAAATCAATCATTTTTTACTTGAAATCATTTCATCTTAAATCGTTTAAAACTTGAGATACAACGAACACTCGAATTGTTGACTCGGTGTTTTCTCACACTTATAACAAAGTACTTATAACAAATCATTGCTTTTGTGATGAAATATTACCTTATTCCACTTAGATTTTTAAATATTACTTTTGCTAAGTGCTTCTCATTGCCATAAATCAATGATACGAATCAAAATATATTGAATCTTTTACACGTAACATTAATGATTCAAATTTGTTAAAACATATATTACTTATTTATATTCACTTCATAAACATGTCACTATTTCATACAAAGTTGCAACTAGTAGTCATTTCTAAGTCAATTAAGATGGTTTTATCCCTTTACTTAATTACTTTATGAATCGTATTACGATGCTATACATAGTTCGATTATTTCCAATAAGAGTGTGACGAATTATTAAAAACACAAAAATACTTGAATGACAAAACGTTACAAAAAAAAACAGACTAAAAATAATACAAAAGGCAATACAGGAATGCAAATATCGCTGTCACGTCGCCTCATAATCGCAAAACGTGAAATTTGGCATCAAGTTATATATTCACACGTTATAAGTTATGGAGAATGAAGTAGAATATTGGACCACGACTTGAATTGTCCATCGTTTCTACAGCTCTCCTCGACTTCTTCTCGACATAATATATCTAGACCAAGTATGTCTCCCACCATAATATGTGGCGATCTCGACGGCATTTCCTCTGGGTATGCTTTTCTCCCGAAAATCTTTGGGTGCTCTCCCACGTGTCATCTCTTCCGGATCAATGGTAGTGGCTGGTTTTGCTCGTTATACCATCCGGTGTTCCGATGATTACAATGCTGGAGTTAAGACGTTTCCCTTGGTCTTCGCTTGTCGATTACTATGACTGAATCTCGTTACTTGTCCTCCAATACAGCGTTGCTCTAGTTTCTGTGCCATATCTCTTAACTGTTATAATAATATATATATTTTGTATACTTCTTCCAAATATCCTATTTTGTGTTAAAATCTTGTTGCTTTTACCTGCAGTCGATGTAAGTACCTTGCAGGGAGTCGTCCGTTCAGCAGCTTGCGTATTTAACCTACACTATTCTTCATATTTTCACAGCTCCACGTATATTTAATATTTAATTACTTGTGTGTTCGCCCCGTTCCCCGTCTTGTGTGCTTGAATCGCCAATGCCAGTGAAAGAAGTCCCAGTGACTCGGAACTGTACTGCTGACGCACGACATCCAATGATTCGGACATGCTGCCGTGCGGGGCCGATGCTACTGATAACCAGAATGAATGAATGATTTCTTTATTTCTCCCACAATCACAAGATTACAATAAAGTAAAAATAGTACATAAAATGACTTAAAACTAATGATGCTTGTAGGAGACTGGTGTCTAAGCTAGGATAAACCTGTGTTATAGATCACCAGGCTTCCACCCCTCGACTAAGAAGTAAACAAGAAAACTCATGTACTAAATGCAGTAGTAACCACAAATTGTAAGATAATAAAGAAAACTATTAGAAATAACAAAAATAATGTGAAGAAAAAATAAAATAAAAATCTGAAAATTATTAAGAAGCATACGAGTCCGCGTGTGTGTGTGTGTATGTGTGTGTAAGTGAGTGTGTGTGTGCGTGTTTGTGTTTGTGTATGTGTGTGTGTATGTGTGTGTAAGTGAGTGTGTGTGTGCGTGTTTGTGTTTGTGTATGTGTCTGTGAGTGTGTTTGTGTGCGTGTTTGTTTTATTACTATTTACGTTAAAACTCTAACTCAGAACAGTCCAGGGAAAACGAAGAAGCAAACAGCTGTAGTAGTACCACCAGCACCTATCTAAATATTAGTTACTAGCAACCTTTCAGTCTCATCGTAGCTTAGATTTTTCAACCATCTAGTTATGCTTAGTTTGCACATACGGTGCGTCATTGGATATATATTTAAGATTCGGTTTATGAGATTATACAGAAATCCACCCATGAAGGAAAAGGATCTCTGGGCAAACCGCGAATGAGTATCGATCTGACATATTAAGTCCTTGCGCCTCCTTCCCGATACCATGGTAGGATCATATGGCTGATAAGTATGTTGACGGCATACAACGCTTAAAACATAAAGTTGGCGAACCGAAAGTACTTCACACACATCAAATAGCTCTTTTGTTGGATAACGAAAAGGAAGCGAGAGTGACGTCTTCAGCACGGCCCTTTGAGCTCTCTCTAATTTTAATAAAGTCGTTTTTGAAGTACCGCCCCAGACAGAAATACAATATGTTAATAATGATTGGCCCAACGCTATGTAGACCATCCTGATAGTGAAGTGGTCTGCAACTTTGTTCAGGTTTTTAAAGATGTAAATTAGTTTACGTAGTTTAGCAGCAATCATATCAACATGACTAGCAAAGGTTAAATTGCAATCTAACTGAATCCCAAGATATTTAATTGAGTTGACAACTTGTAGCATGGGACAGGTACAATTAGTTTGATGGCTGCAGGAGTGGGCCACAATTGAGTATGGTAAAGTCAATTCTTTACCCTGTTTCCTAAAGATTACATAATTAGTCTTGTTAGTGTTTAGAGTCAATACATTTTCTCGCAACCATTTGGTAACTGTATTGAAACCATTCTGTGCAAAAAAGAAAACTTCCTGCCAGGTATTAGCACAAAAAGTTAAGGCAGTGTCATCAGCATATGAAGTTATAAAACCATTTGGCAGGCTGAGACCACACAAAGCATTAATATAAGTAAGAAATAATGTAGGGCCCAGAATACTGCCCTGTGGAACTCCATAGGTAACAGGTTGTGCTTCACTTATAGTATTTCCAATTTTTACACATTGAGTTCTCCCGTTCAAATAACTATGTAGTAATTTTAGTTGTGTACCCCTAACACCTAACCGTTCCAGTTTAACAACCAGGAGAGGAATGGAGACCGTGTCGAAAGCCTTGGCCAAGTCTATAAATATTGTAATACATTTTTTTTTACGATCCAGATGCCTAAATATATGGCTCGTGAGGTTGTGAACTGCATCTTCAGTAGATTTATTTGATCGAAAACCATACTGAGTGTTCGACAACAGGGAGTTTGTTTCGAGAAAGTTTGTTAGTCTCCTGTTAATAATTTTTTCCAGAACTTTAGACATAGCGGGAAGAATAGATATAGGCCTATAGTTATCGACACGGTCCCCAGCCCCTCCCTTATGTATGGGTATAATAAGCGCCTTTTTAAAGGCTGAAGGGAAGGTACCATGTGAAATAGCTAAATTGCAAATGAAGGTCAAAGCTGGGGAAATTATAGTTAGGGATAATTTTAAAATTTTAGCAGTGATATTGTCCACTCCCGCAGCATCACTTTTTAAAGAGAGAATTATTCTTTCAACTTCACAAATGTCAGTTGGCAAAAACACCAGAGAGTGCGGATTTGCGGGGATAGCTGACACTGGATGCGCTGAAGACGCAAATGTGTCGTTATTAATAATTTTTTCCGCGAGGGTTTTACCAACAACAGCAAACTTTGCATTAACGTCATTTACGGTAGCGTGCACATCATGAGATTTAGATATCAATCCATTTCCTTCAATCTTAGACTTCATTCTGCCGCTTATATCATTAATAGTTTTCCACAAAAGTTTAGGATTAGATTTGCCCTTCTTTAATAGATCTCTTTCATACGCCCTTTTTAAATTTCTTAAAATTTTGTTACAGTGATTACGATAACGGATATAAGTAGTTTTTATAATTGCATTGTTAGGATTATTTTTTACTTTTAAGTGTAGCCTGTCCCTATTGCGCATACAGCGCAGTAAACCTGGGGTAATCCATGGTTTAATTATTCGCTTTCGTTTGGAAACTGTAACAGATTTAGTATTTGAATTCATCGCTTGAACTATATTAGAGATAAGGAAATTAGCTGCAGAGTCAACATCATTCATGGAGTAGAGAGGACTCAAATCCGAGTTTTTCATACTAGAAACAAAACCTCCATAGTCGATAATAGTATAAGTGCAGGCAGGTGCAGTGTTGTGAAATTTGATCTTTAGGAAAAGTAATACAGTTTCATGATCCGTTAACGATGTTTGGGCCACATAAGTGTAGGCTTTTAGTTTTGTTTTCAGTAAAATGTGATCGAGACAACTATCAATTCGCGTGGGTAGACTATGAGCCGGAAGCAAACCATGAGAAGCTGTAAGTTCTAAATATTCACAAGTATTGGGTTCCAGCTTATCACCAAAAATATTCAAATTTATATCTCCAGTTAAGACAATGGTACTAAAAGTCTTATACTTAGCCAAAATAATATTTAATGATATTAAGAATTTTGTGATGTTTCTAAAAGACGGCGGACGATAAATAGCAATAATAACCATAAGATCATTAAATTCGGCAATCAAACAGTTCGCATCATCAAAAGTGGGTTCTTCCACAAATACTGATAGGTTATTTTTTATATACAACACTACACCTTCATTTTGAGTGTTATTATTAGTAGTGGCAAACTTATTATAATTATGAAGGGAAGGTACATGAGAATTACCCTGTAACCAGCACTCCGTTAAAACTACAATGTCCCAATCCGTTTTCGATCTCTCTATCAAAGCCTCCAACCCAGACATATTACGCGATATACTACGTATATTTTGATTAAGCAGTTTTAAATATTGCATTGGATTAGTCAGCAAAGACTGGCAGTCATCAATAGTGCACGTTGAAGACTCTGAGACATTCACCCGATCAATATGATCATATAAATTTGTCATTATATCGAATTTAAAAATAAAATACTACAATTTAAAGTAATAGCGGTAAAAGGAGATAAATAACAGTTAAATATGTAATCAATACCGACGACTGACCAATCATTAACTACTGCCATCCATAAGAATAATAGTGTCATTAAAATCAGAATAAAAATGGCTTGTAATGTAATTAGACTCTGAGTTATATTGTGTAAGCAAACAATTAAGTTTGACGGTAGTTGAAAAAGATCAAAACTTATGAACGGACATTTGTAACCTACAGAATAATGTAATAATGTAAATGAGTGAAAGAGATATTGTTTTAATAAACGAGCATAGCTGTTGTTTATATAAAAAATGAAAGAAGGAAAAAGTAATAAATGAGTGTGGTGTGTATGTGTAATTTGTGTATTTGTTTTTTGTGTGTTTGTTTTTAGTGAGTGAGAAGTAGGTGTGTGTCTATGTTGAGTAAAGCTTATTAAACTAATGAACAAGTAATAACTAACATTTAAAAAAGAAACCCCCAAGATAATACAAAGAAAAAAACTAAACAATAGCCATGGCAAAATATAACAACTGCAGTAACTTCGTACAGTGAGCTGCGCTATTAGATCATGATTAAAATACATACTATTATGAATACAAAACATCAGCAAACATAGTCACTTTGAGTCAGATATGTTCAGGGTGTTAAGATCACTTTCCATCATGATTTTGATTCTAGGTGATTTTTCATCCTTTCGTATGAAGACTTGGCCGTACGATGTCCAGCATTGTTTATACTTGTGATTCATAGCGAATTGTCGGGTAACAGCAAACAATTTTCGAGTTGCAGCTGTAAGACTGTCAGATACATAAATAGGAAGTTTAGGACCGCCAATTTTAAGGTGCAAAGTGTTTAGTTTATCCGAATTTGGTTTATTCTTGTTAAAGGCCGACACGGACCTAGAAAAATTCTCTTTAGTTAAAATGGAGTTAAACTCAACAATCACAGTCTTGTTGGTGGATTTGGTGTTGATACGGAAAACGTCTCTTACTTCATTGGCATTAATCTCGGTTTTAACCAATTTAGCAGTGTTTAAAACTGTATTCAAAAGATCATTTTTGTTTTCACTTTCTTTCATCGGCAAATTACGAAACTCCAGTGTTGCAAAGCGAGAACGCCTTTCAAGTAGCTCGATTCTATCTTCCAGACAACTGATATATTTCTTGTCTTCTGTTCTTTCCCTCTCAAGACGCGCAAGCTTTTTTGCTACCTCCTCATACATAGCTGATATAAATTCAACGGATTCTTGTAGTTTGTTGTTCTGTTCCTTTAATTCTTCCTTAGCTATATGCAAAGAAGATGCATGTGAGACCTGCCCTTCCTTCAACTCTCTGAACATAGTCAGTATTTCAGATTTAAAATCATCAAGTTTTCCATCCATGAATGAGTGATCATCCTCTCGTCGCCTTTTACTACGCTGAGATAATATTTTAAAAGATTCGTCCAGAACCGGATCATCCATAGTGCTTAAATTCGGATCCGAGTGGTACATAGTATGCGGAGCACCTAGCGATACAGTCAAGTTGTCTGACTTTGGGGGTGTTCGCTTCAACGGCATAATCGTAGGGACCAGGAGCACAGAAGCAAACAATATCTAATGTTTAGAAGTATGAGATTGCACGACAACAAAATATATCGATTGCAACAGGTCACCGTTAACTGGCCGCAATCGACGATTCAATTCAGGATTACCTGCCGTCCACTGTCCGATGAGCTCCGTAATACGTTTCTCAATGATTATATATGCGTCCTCTTCGCTCTCAGGTAAATGCGATAAAACTTCGAAATAACGCGTGTAACTAGTGTGTGTTTATTAGAAATAGACAATGAAAAACTCACACAGATAAATTCTTTATAATGAGAAAGAATGATTTACTTCCTGCAATGTTATAGACGCCGGGTACTTTCAATAGTTAATTTAATGAGTTTATTTAATAAAAAGTTGAATTAATTTATCAGAAGTTAACTACAGGCACGTCTTAACTGTTGAACGATCCGAGGGGAAGAGGAGAAGGACCAGGAGAGATATGCTCTGCTTTGCTGACCGGTCCTTGTAGTCAGTGTGCCCAATGTCAAGCCGATGAGGATTCGACCAGGCCACGCTGCGTTGCGACTAGTGGACGAAGTACCCAAACAGGTTGAAGCTGGCTGGCGCGATGCGGGTGTGATGATCTTGAAGGAGACGTGTTCTTGTCGGAGGTCACCACTTTAGGGGTATCTCTTATAGCGGAAAGAGATATCCCTTTATAAATTACTTGAGGTATCTCATTAATAGATACCATTGAATTAAAATGAACAACTGACTCTAGTTATCATCATTTATTGTCACTCTTTACAATATACAAATATGATTACAATAATGTGGACGCAAGCGTACGCTATGCTCTTAACGGAACGACTGGGGAGTCGCGCTACGGACTGCACTTATATATTACTGCTTGCATAAAAAGTGCATGCGTCCCTACAATATAAAACAATATAAGGAATTGTTTTTTAAAAAAATATCACAGCGCCATCTAGCGATAATAATCTAAAACAAAAAAAGTGTCGTGACAACTTTTTCATAAGAATTTCCGTCTAGCCCCCTTTCGATAACGCGCAATAAGGAACTTCGTTCCAAAAAAAATCAAATATCGAGACTATCGAGTTCGATTTTTTTTTGAAAAAGAAAATTCTATTATCTACAACATCCAATACTAATGTAATAAAAAAATATTGAAATTAACCCAAAAATTCCTTTCGAAAAAAAACCTTTCTCCGAATTTGACGATTTTTAAGATCACATAAAATAAAAACCAGACCAAAAAAAACAAAAAAAATAATGCAGATTTTTTTAACTTCCACTGAAATACAAAACTTCCAACTTTCATCAAAATCCATGACCTGACATATTTTTTGTTGTGCGTTTCACATGAAATGCCCCATATTCTGTCTTAAAATTGAGTTCTGAAGAGTTTAAGGAGTACTTTCAATACGTTAACGTTTAATGCGCACTTTATCCTAAATTACTCAAAGAATTTACTTATTTGTCAACTATAAATCTATTGATATAATAAATATAGATTTTACTACGAAACTACACGAAAAATTACATCCTTAGTTGACATTTGCTCTTCTCTCTTGGCAACACGTGGCAGTCTGCGCAGCGCATGTGAGCGTATCACCAACTCTTCATAATCAGTGGTGAGCCCAAGTATCCAATGCAAAAAAAACCGCGATATTCAAAAAAATGGAACATAACGATATAACTCGCGCAAGTTAACTCTGCACCTCGACCTGTGACGTCTTTCGGAGTCCGGACGATACCGTTTGCATAAAGAGTGTTATGTTAACCCTTCGTCTGTCCATACACTGTCAGCAGTCGCCGGAAGGTAAAAGCGACCTTATCGTCTCGGAAAAGTGCTGTCAAACGGACTCACTCGATTTATAAATGAAATGAGCTAAGCGTGAATCAAAAATATCAACGATATAATCGATTTTTTTAAATCGAAAATTGAATGAACCGATTCTTCATCTTTTAAATTTTGGAAAGAAGTTCCTTATCGCGCTTTATCGAAAGGGGGCTAGACGGAAATAAATCTTACGAAAAGTTGTCACGACATTTTGTTTGTTTTAGATGATTATCGCTAGATGACGCTGTGATCAAAATCTTTTAAAACACGTTCCTTATTGCGCGTTACGTTAGGAAAAAAAATATAAGATACTTTGTACCGGTGGCCGTATCGCCGCCGGCCGCCGGTTCGGCGTCCGGGGGCGACGCGACGGGAAAGAGTGCCGATGGCGTAACGCGTCGCGTCGTCCCTCATAACCCCATGCTGGGTTCTGCCTTCAGCCGGGGTTCGGACGCTGAGTGTGAGCGGTTGGAGGTTTTAGTGCGGTCCAAAAGGTATGGGATCCGGTGATTTCCTCCAACTTAAACAAAAAAAAAAAAACCTAATAATAGAAATCCCCCATAAGTTGATCGTAGATTATTATTTTAGCTTTGTCAGGTTCTCTACCGCAATTTTATCAAAACAAACGAATATTTTTAAGGCAGATATGTAAGAGCATGCGTTTACGTATAGTCTCTATTCGTCATGCGAATAAATTAAATGTTATGTTGTGTTAGGGGACAAACAGCGAGCGTATGCTCTGCTGTGTCCAGGTAGCTCGTACAATGATGACACCTCGTCGTCGGCACGACCTGCATCCGATGCAGGTACTTCCCGAAGCAACCATTCCCGGTCAGCACGTGCACCAAACGAAAGGTGAGGCGGCACAATGTGTCCTGCCCATTTCCACTTCAAAGATGCAATTCTTTGGGCTATGTCGGTTACTTTAGTCCTTCTGCGGATTTCCTCATTTCTGATTTGATCACGCATAGAAACGTTTTTTTGTAATTAAATTGATACATATAGACTAAAAAAAATAACAAAATATGCTATCGCTATTGAATGCCTTATGGCGAACGCGGGGCGTCGCGGGAAGACGGTAGAGGGTCGCATTCCTTTTAGGTGCAGAGTTAACTCGCGCGGTTTGTAGATAGTATATGTAAACGGTATCGTTCGAATGACGTCACAGACCGAGGTGCAGAGTTATACATAAGTTTTATAACGATGTCGATATTCTCAATCAATCATTTAGTTACACACAGTACTCGAACTGTAAAATTAATAAAGCACTTTCGTCCTTTTTACTGTCATTGAGATCGAAGATGGAATGATAAAATAAAAAAATCCGAGTATTAGTTGTAAAAGATTTTATTTCTGTATTAAAACACAATTACTATATACAAATTATTATGTAAAAATATATTTTTCTTACTACTTCATTGATTTTTCATTATAGGCAATGTTTACAAAAATTGTATAAAACACGAAAATTACGAAAACATTACAAATTTTTCTTCAATTCAATAAGTACAAAATCAAAATCTTATCATTATTATTATGCATTTTATATGCATGCGCAAAAATATTATTATAAAATATTGATAAATATGCAATTGAATAACAATAATATGTCAAATGGTATTATCCACTACTAAACAAATCATAGAATAACATGGCCTTTTTGATTAATTTCACAGTTTATGTATAGGATTCGATCAATATTTTCTTCCTTAAGTAAGTCACAATGGCAATATAAAACCTATATCGATGTGAAATGTAATAAAAATAAATATTGAATACATAATTAATAAAATACACACTTAATAAATCTTAAACAGAGATGAAACAAACAAGTAATAGGCCAAACGACAGATGATTCTAATATTATAAAGGCCGAACGCGTGTTCAGATGTATTGTCGTTAACGGCGCGGGCCCCAGGCGGCGGTCGAGGGCTGCTGCTGCTGCGCGCCCGGCATGGTCGGGAACTCGTGCGTGGACGCCGTGTCGGGCGCGCGCTGCTCCCACGGACCGCCCTTCACCACGAACCCGGGCCCGGCCGGTGCGTTCGCGTTGCCATTATTCTCACCTCCCAGGACGGACCCGAAGTCACCCAATGAAGGCGCAGCAGGTGGTTGGTAACGATCGGCTACATCTTGCAACTGAAATATACCAATTATTTTGATAAAGTATTATTTATTATGGCATTACCAGTAATCACAATATATAAATAATTTATAAAAGTTATGCTTACGTATTCTTCAGCCAAATTAAGAAGATGTTCTTTGGCATTAAGCACATTATCTTCATCGCCAGTTATCACCACAACGCTATCATCTGCTTGCTTCGGGAAACGAATATCAACTCTGTATTCATCCATAATGCGCCTTATATTTTTACCGCGGAGACCAATCAATCTCCTGTGCACGCGGGGGTCGATGTCTACTTCTTCACGATATTGATTATCCTAAGAAATTAATCAAAAGTAATAAATAACATATTACATTCGTGATTATGATTTTCAATTACATAAATCTGTAAAATCTTGTGATACTTGCCAGTTGGTGCACAATAGCCATGATTGCTTCTTTGGCCTGATGAGCTTTGTCCTCATACCCTTGGACAGTAATGATGTCATCATCTGGTTCTCCACGTTTGGGCAAGTTAATTTGAACACCAAAGTCTGTTCGGATTTTCGTAATGACAGATCCTCCTTTGCCGATCACCAATGAGTGGTATTCAGGATCCACTTTGAATTTAAGTTCAAATGACCTAAAAAAATATTATTTTGAATAAAATAATAAAAATAATATTAACTTCATGATTTTTTTACTGCACACTTATTGAATAAAAAAGTAACCTGAGCAATCTATCCTCTTTTTCTTTTTCCATCTCAACTATTTTCTCTGCAAGAGCTTGCTTAGCATTTTCAACACTGGTTGGTGTACCTGTTACCTAAAATTAGAATGTACACATATTATAAAATTTATATTCCTGTATTCAGTTATTAGATTATTTTTTGCATTCTACCTTTAGGCAGAATTTCCAAAAAAATGTATTGTTTATTATTATATTTTATATTGAAGTACTATTTGTAAGTTTACATTTAGTATTATTTTAATTCATACCTTAACTATATCACTGGTATCTTCATTGGGTGGAAGTAGGATGTGAACATCATATGTTTGCATCAATTCTCTCCTTTTCTGACCGGCTAGAAGCCGATGCAATTCATTTGGCACTTCAACATCAATTGTAATAGGTACCTATAATTGTTTTATGATACAGAATAAAATAAATACTAGGAATGTAACGCGAATGCGAATATCCGCAATCACAAAAAAACATGCGAATTGTTTTGACCAGAGTTGCGTGGATGTAGACGGATTTTGACTCTTGCTCTTTAAAATGAGCCAATACTCAAACTCAGGGAGATAACTTCCATTCTCAAAATAATTTTCAGAGGGTTTCCAGTATTTGGTGGAGAGGAGGCAAGTAATATTCGCCTTCGGAAATGTACAAAAATAGACATTCGAAACATCCCTAGCAAGTATACTGGTGAAATACTGTCATATGTAACTAGGACAAAATAACAAAGATATAGATTGCTAGTAGGATGAACTTGTTGGTTATGTACCGTCAACACTATTAAGGACTGCAACACATACATTTAGCCGTAGACAAAAACCAGTACTATAGAATTTGGTTACTTCACCCTCCTAGTATATATTATAGTACTTTCACTTATTTTTGTCATACCTGTTCAAGAAGTGCTTTCTTAGCGCCTTCACAATTTTCTGGCCGTCCCGTTATCTTAATGATGTCATTGGGGCCGGGTTCTGCGTTGTCATCGTTGTCTCTGCAAGGAACATCAGCGCCCTCTGTGGTGTCACGTTCAGGGAATTTGATTTGAACATCAAACTCAGCTGTAATATCCTTGACCTTGGCACCGCGAGCACCCATCACAGTACGGTGGTGTCTTTGTGGAATCACACATTCAATCGTCACCTGGTAATGATCAATTGTTTTAATTTAAGCTCTTATAACTTTTTAGATCTTCAAAAGATTTTTTTATTGAAATCCCTTACCTTGGCATCCAAATCCTCAATAATTTCATTAATGCGTGCTTTGGCAACCTCAATGCATTCTTTTGGTCCCTTCAGTACAACTCGGTCGCTGTTGACACCTTGACGAGGGAATGATATTTGCACACCGCCGCAATCTTCAGCAATGCGACGTAGGACTTCGCCTCTGCGCGCCACGAAATGACGGTGATGTTTCAAAGCGACAGACATCTCTCCCTCAGATACGTTGCTGATCTCTGATACTGCAGTTTCCAATTGTTTACGAGCAGCTTCGACTTGCTCTTCACGGCCTATGTAACACAATATTTTAATAAATATGGTTTAGTATAAGAAAGTATATAATTATTTTTATATTTGTTATTCCTAATAGAGCTTACTAGGAAAGTGTGTTTTGTTTATAATATTTAGAACTCAAAATTATTATTTACCCATGATAAAGATGGCTTCTTTGTCTTCGTCCTTTTCAGTTGGGAAAATGATACGTGCACCAGTTTGTTCACGAATCTTTTTAATGTTAGCACCATTCTTTCCTATCAAAAACTTATGATGTTCAGGTTTAGCGCGAACAGTAGCCGTGTGCGATGTCAGTTCTCGTTCGCTTGCGTGAGCAAGTAGCTGCTGTTTTGCTTTTTCTACATCTTCACTTGGACCTTTGATCACAACTTTGTCACTTTCGCTGTCAGCAGGCGGAAACTTAATCAGTACTCCACCGCACTCTTCCATAATAGAATGAATTAGTTTCCCACCAGCTCCAATGAGGGAATTATAATATTTCGGAGCAATAGTCACTTCTTCTGTCACAATGTTAGCCTTTTCATTATGAATCTGTTGTATTCTTTTGACTGCTTCCTCTACATTTTCACGTTTTCCTCTAACAGTGATAACATCACTCTCTTCACCCTCGGCCGGCAGATCAATCACAGTTTGAGTTTCATCTCTTATTTTTCGCAGATTAGCACCTCCCTTTCCAATTATGAATTTATGGAATTGTTTGAAAATGGGAACTTCTTGAACATATGATGACTCAGCTATTTCTTTTATCAATTTATGAAGGTATTTTTCGCACTTCTCAATGTCTTCTTGAGGGCCCCTAAGTTTGACTGGACTCCTCTTTTGACCTTGATCAGGAAGAGATATCAAAACATGTTCGAATTTTTCACGAATTTCTTTTATTTTCTCACCCCTGACACCAATTAGTGACTTGATGTAACGATGATCAACATATACCTCTTTTGTCCGTTCGTTCTCTAGTTTCATAACCATTTCTCTTAATTCACGTTCTGCTTCAGCTACACCATGTTGGCTACCTTCAATACGTATAATATTGTTTCCTTCGTTTTCGTTAATGTTAATAACTACACCAGTCTCATCTTTCAGTCTATTAACTAAAATAAAAATACACATTTAAAAATAACATAGAAGAAAATGTTTTAATAATAATTGATTGAAAAGGGTACTAACTGTTAGTTCCATTTTTGCCAATAATGTGTTTAAAGAATTTGGGATCAACAGAAAGTTCCACGTAAGTAAGTGTAGCAAGCATGTTCTTAACAAAGTTGTCAAGTTCTACTTGAACACGTTCTACTTCTTCGGGAGGTCCATCTATTTTTACTTTGTCTTCAGAGTGTGTTATGTCAACGTGTACCTACAAAAAAGAAATCCTTCTTTAGACGAAAAATGTAAGGTGTTACAGATTATAATTATCTAAAATCACAGATGTAATAGTACTAATACTAATTAGTATCTGTCTAAATATAAATTTATAAACTATGTATTCGAAACTATAATATAAAACACGACGAAACTACCTACCTTTGAGAAGTCCTGAGTTATCTTTTTAATGTTGGCGCCATTCTTGCCAATGATATATTTGTGAATCCAAGTGGGTGCATCAACCGTAGCTGTTTTTACGGAATTCGCTTTTTCACAAACCTTCGATAAGGCTAAAATAAATCATACACTATTAGAACTACAATATAATTTAATGTACTATTTTTATTTACGAAGTTTTACTTACCAAGTCCAATTTTATTATGAGGTCCATGGAGAGTGATAGTTCCTGTGGTGGAGTCCGGTGGAGGCATTTCTACAGAAACACCTGTCTCCTTAAGGATTTCTTGGATAGTTGTACCGCGGGCGCCAATGACATACTTATGTTGAGATTTGGGCACTTCTACCCGAACCGTCGCACATTTTTTAACCTGATGCACAGTTTTTCAAAAGTTGTTGAGTAAAGTGTGATACTAAGGAATGCTACAAACTACCTATATAATATTTTCACTACATTACCATTTCCTCGTGAATTTGCTCAATTTGTGCTTTCGCAGCAAGAACACCATTTTTCTCTCCGGCGATAACAATTTCATCACTTTGAGTAGATGCAGGAGGAATATGAATGCGGGCGCCGGTTTCGGCACTTAAGGCTTGCGCTCGTTCACCGTATGGTCCTTGGATAAATGGATGGTAAATTTTCGGCACTATCACACGTTCAAGAGCTTTACGCGACTGAAAGTGAAATTATTTAGTTGTAATATTTGTTTCTTTCAGAGTGTAATGTAGAATTTCAAATAAATATTTCCATAACTTTGTATGTAGTTTCATATAAAGATAATGGGATTAGTGATTGTGCTTCTATTTTATTTAAAACATAGGTACATAAGGAATACTCGATATTTCAAATTAAAACATTAATTTATTTCACTCTATGCACATTAATGCCACAATGGCGGACTAAATGCCTGATACATTCTCTACTACTCAACCAAAGATAATGTGGTGCAGACAAAATCATAGAAAGGGCTCAATATTTAAAATGATTACTATGTAAATGTGATATCTTCATTAAATAATATTAGTTGTTTTTTTACCTGTTCCTCTGAGCAAACTCTAATTTCATGTTCAGCTTTTTCAATTCCCTCCTTAGTGCCAGTAATGGTAATGATTTCGCTGTTGTCAGAGATTCCAGGTACATTTATTTTTGTAGCAGTCACCTTCTCAAGTTCTTTGAGTTTCTGTCCTTGTCGTCCTAAGATCCAACGGTAATGTTCTTTGGGAATCGAAATTTGTTTGCTGGCCTTAAATCATATTATATATTAACTTTGATCTATGTATAAAACCATCATACATTAACTACTTGTATCGCAATGAAAGTAATGAATGTTATTTTGGTTATTCATCTTACTTCTGGTGCAATCTCAACAACTTAAAAATTAGAATATATTTAACCTAACCATGATAGTAGTGAATTCATGTGGAAAAGAAAGTAGCATTTTTCAATTTTGTGCCTATTGATGTTTTTTTACCTGTTGTTGAAAATGAGTCAAAATTTGTCGTCGTGCCTCTAGCACAGCACTGTGCTTTCCAGTTATAAGAAAAGTTAGACTGCCATCCTTGCTAGTAGATATTTCAATATGAGCTCCTGTATCCTTAGTTATGGAATGGCAAGTCCTCAAAGATTCCCCTTCGCCAAAAGTGTTAGCACTGTCAAGTTTCCTTTCTTCATATGGCACATGGAAAACCTTATTTCGAAAATATTTTATTAAGTATTAGACTTAACCAAATTTCAGCCACTTGATTTACTATGATTAATTACCAATTTAGTACATATTATATTTCAAAGTCATTTAACAATAAATGTTTAAATTAAAAAGCGTTCCTCAGGCTGTGCAAACGTGTTGCTAACATGATTATTTCACATTCATATTATATTTCTGAAAATACAACTTCATTATCAGCTATCATTATGTAAGTATCGCAACACGTGTTGAACACGTCGACACTACGACGATTTCAATACACAGTTTAGATCAAAGTTAATTACATATTTGCATAATTATTTATCAATAGGTCATCTCAGTGGGTCATCCTGACCAATAAAATGTATAACAATCTAGCATTTTGGTAAAAACAAGTATTGAGCACATATTCATAATATCAGTGTGTTTTAAGCACATTTAAATAGTATTGCAGTAATGGAAATATTTACTTGAGTGTGAAGCGAAGATCCAACTCGAAGTTTGTTAGTAGACGCCTGTTGTATATTACGTTGCACAGCTGGTTGAGCATGTGGCAACGCAGGGAACAGGTCATCATAGGCAAACGAAACATTATTTTCATATCCAACATTATTCATATCTTCAACATGCATGGGTACTTCGGAATGAACGGGTATCACATCTCCAACCATCATGGATTGCTGATGCATCATTTTTGTCTCCTCCGGCAGTCCTTGTCCGCGCCGAGTCGTTACAGTACTACAGAAAAATCACAAGACAACCATTACAATGTCAGTTCTTACAATAAAATTACTTACTTTGTGTTTGAACAATTGTTTAAATATTCTTGCAGATCTTTTACTCATTGTAATTAAAAAGTATTGAAAAACATAAGTTTTATGAAGGACACAATAAATTGATCTAGTCAAGTATTTTATATTATGACATCAAAGTATAGCAAGGTCAACATAGATTAGTTATAATCTGAATAACATCTACAGAAAGCTTTTCTACACATCATAACATAGAAGTTTTTATTAAAACTAAAATAAAATATTTTTCTTTTTTCATACTATGTGTTAATGTTTTATGTTCCATATTAATATGTTAATATAGGGATAATCAAATATTGATATATTACAAAATCTATTCAGTCATATTATACACACAGTATGCAGAGTATCTGCTTGGAAAAAAAATCAGACATGAAAATTATTTATAAATGCTTATGATACTAATTTTGAAACAATAAATTCCTGATTTAACATATTACTACAGTCATTTTGTATTTAAACATGGTTTGCAGTTTTGTTTATAGTAATTTGAGTTAGAGTATGCAACTTCTATTTTTAATTAACATTTTATTTTGTTAAAGTAACCAAATTATATAGATACCATTTCTAACATGCACAAAGCTAATGAATACACTTTGAACTTTGACTTGATAATGTTACTTTGATAAGCTATCATAACCAAATGCATGTTACACTGCAAAGCATACTGACACATAGTACAGAAACTATCAAGAAAAATGTGCTATTGAAATTTTTCCAACAAGAAAAGGAATTAAACGAATGAATCCATGCTAATCCATAAACAAAAAACTTAACCAATCTAAAGGACAAAATGGGAAAATAAAAAAAATTAAATAGAGGTAACCTAGGCAAGTGATTTTTTAACGGTTCAAAAACAAAAAGATTAAACAACAACAAGTGATGTTATCTCCGATGGAAGAAAGTCACAGGATATCAATAAGATATCAATGAACTTAAGGATGTATCTATAGCATAGATATGAAGGCATAACCTAGAGAAATGAAAAACAAAATACAGATGATCATTCATATTTTTAAGTTTAATACAATGTTCATCATCTTAAAATTTTAAATTAGCAATTAAAGGTGGTTTTCTTATTTGTAACTTAGCCTAAAAAAATAATAAGATGTTTCTAATAGTTGTAGGTTGTTCAGATTAAAGCTAAAAAGTATATCAAAATGTACTTATGATAATAAAGTTATGGTTTACAATTCTTGTTTCATATTTTAACAATTCATAAACGACTACTGCATTGTAACCTCTTACATATCTATCACGTAAAAAATACTATTTTAGTATCATGAAATCATAACCATAGGTAACACAACATAGAAATAAATACTAGTTTTTTAATATTAACTTAATTAGGTACCGATATTTAAATCCTTGTCTTTTTCGTGATACAAATCATAAGATTTCGGTAGTTTAGAAAACATACATACTACAATTATTATTGACGCAGTATGAAGATGGGTTATGAACTTTATGATTCCATGTCAATGTGTTTAAACATATGTTTTGATAATGCGGGAATCTAAATGATCAATGTTCTTATAAGTCTTCTATTTACTATTGTTATTCAACAATTTTCATCCCCTTTATGTAAATAATGTGTTTTTCCGAATTTTGATAATACGTGTCACCTTTTAGCACATTTGACGTGGAACTTGTAATGATCAAAATACAATAACACTCACCAAAAGTACTGTATCAAATCAATCTGAAAGATCACGCCGTAGACGCCAGGATCATAGAATTTATCCCCTGCACATAAATTATATTTTTGTAAGTTATATTCTTCGAAATATAATATTATTTAATAAAAAATATTAAACACACATACCCAGCTGCAGTAGCGAGAGACAATGTCGGTGTTGCTATTCTATAGTCAAAATCACAGCAAAATCAGCATCAATTTGTATTGCAAATAATTGCTAAGGAGCCTCAAACTTAAAAAGTGTAATTATAAATAGTTCTAGAAGTTGCAATATACCTAAACATAATTAAACAATGATAATTATTGTAGTTTGATCTCGTGAAAAAGGTTATTTTTTTTCTTCATTTCGATTTGTATACTTTTAGTCGATTTTCGACTGATCGACTGGTAGATCTCTATGATTCTCTATTGACCATCATAATCTGTGCGACCGACGTAAAAAAAATAATCACCAAATCACGCTTGGGCTACATTTACAAATAATTATCAGAAAAACTTAATTTTTCTTTCAACACTAAGTTTAAATGTCGATTATTTATTAAATATGGATAAAATACCCAGGACTCATGAAGGTAAACAGATTTTATCCAATTATGTATAAGTGTTGTACAGCCATTTTAATTTGTCGTAATTTTCTGTTTTTATTAATTTTTGATTTCGAAGTGAGTAGTAAATATGTAAAATTGTTATTCCATCATCACGATCACAAATTCAATCAAAAATAAATTCTGCACGGTCTGCATTATTTTGAAATACAGTTTGAAGTGTAACCAAATAACCCATAAATTTTGGAATCTGGAATTACAACTTTAGTTGCTTGATAAAAATGTTACCACCTTTTCCCTCTAAACTCTTGCTTCTTATTTATAATGATTTAAGTATTCTCATCGGAATGATTTACTCCAACCAACTCTTTTTTGATCATAGATAAATTATGTTGTAGCTTCACATGTAGTCACCGGGCAAGTTCTCATTCTAATTGTTATACTAACTTTTTTACATTTTACCATTTAATGCCATGCATACCTTACACATTAAAAGGTTTTTTAAATTTTTAGCTATTGAGGCACAAATAAGAGAAATACAGTCTAAGAAGAGTGAGCTACCTGAAAATGGTTCAAACAAAGGTGTGTCCCTCGGAGAGACATATTATGATAGTGACATATATGATAGTTCGGGAGCAGGGGGCAAGTCCCGATATGATGGATATGTCACATCAATTGCTGCTAATGATGAAGTCGAAGATGATGATGTGGAGAATGTCCCCGTTTCACAGAAAAGGCCGGGCTATACTGCACCAGCTTCAATATTAAATGACATTGCACAGGTATAATTAATAGTGTTGGCTCTATCTTGAAAAAACTCTTTTTTGTTTATTATTTACAGTGTTAATCATATCAAAATGAGTTCTTATAGTAACATTTACAGTATCTTTGCACTCAATGATTGTTACCCTATGTATTTATTATTTATTTGTAAATATTTTTTCAGAGTGATAAAGAGTTTGACCCATTTGCTGACAAAAGAAGACCAACAATTGCAGACAGAGAAGATGAATATAGACAGAAAAGGCGCAGGATGATTATCTCTCCTGAAAGAAATGATCCATTTGCAGAGGGTCTGTTAAACAATTGAATGACTTTTTTTATTTATATTTCTCTATTTAAAAACTAATGATAAACTTATAATCAATTGGCAATTTGAGACAAACTAAATATTATTTCATTTTATTTTCATCATTCAGGAAACTTATAAAAAATTTACACTTTACTTACTGTAACAATTTGTTACTGCACTAATGGTGGACTCAGTTCTCCTAAGTAGAAGGGAAAGTAGATGCCTCAACCATAGTTATTATATTATTATTAAGATCAACAATTATTTTTTAGGTGGTAAAACTCCTGATGTTGGCTCAAGAACCTACACTGATATTATGAAGGAACAATACCTTCTTGCTGAAGAAACAGAGGTAAGTTTAATACTGGTTTGATATATTCTTATTCTGAAAAAGAAGATAAGAATAACCTATCCAAATATTATTTTCCAGCTTAGAAAAAAGCTTTTGGAAAAAGCAAGGGAAGGAACTCTGAAGCCAGTGGTGCAGTCAAATGGAGAATCTGTGAAACCAGTTGCTAAACGCAAAGGCAGATGGGATCAAAGTTCTGATGAAACACCAGTTGTGAAGAAAACTGTATCAGCTACACCTACATCACAAACTACACCATCATGGGATGCTGAGGTAGGTTTATTATTATGAACTAAGATAGAAATTATTTACCTACGTGAGGTATTAGAAAATGCTACTTATTCAAAAAAGATAAATATTTTTTATATTTGAAGTAAAATACAGACTCAGACATGAAATCTAAATTTAATAAATAGAGAGGAACATGGGAAGAGACTCCTGGAGGAGGGGGACGCGGCGGTGAGACACCCGGCGCCACACCCTCCGCACGCGTCTGGGACGCCACACCCGGACACATCACACCTGGACATGCTACACCAGGGCGGGAGACACCTGCCCATCATGCTTCCAGGAGGAATCGATGGGATGAAACACCTAAGACAGATAGAGGTATGGATAGTAATGTCTATTTTAGGTAGATGTAGAAGTTTGTGTTGAGCTACAAGTGTTCTATGAAAAAATTATAATTTCGCAAAACCCTTCAGTTAACCAATGACTGTAAAATGTTAGATTGTTTGTTTACTATTGATAAGAAATGAAATTGTGACAATGGAAATCATTTTTAGAAACACCGGGACACAACAGCGGATGGGCTGAGACCCCGCGTACAGATCGCGGTACCGGTGTCGACACAATACAGGAGACTCCGACTCCCGGCACCAAACGGCGATCACGATGGGACGAGACTCCCGGCGCTACGCCCGCTCCGGCCACGCCCACTCCCTCGCACGCCACGCCGTCACACGCCACGCCCTCGCACGCCACGCCGTCGCTCGCCACGCCGACGCCACATACGCCTGTCTTCACACCCGGAGGGGTATGTATTCAATTTTAAACAGAGTTCTGAAGACAAAATATTTATTAATTGAGATAAGCAATATTATTTCAGTTCAACATTTTAGACTTTCAGTAAATGCGAATTTGCCGTGAATGACGCAAGCGTTTTAAATTCGCTCGATTTTTTACTCAATGTACTGTATATGTCTTTGCATGTCTCGTTTCGTAGTAAATTGTGTACTTTCTTAACAAATGCCTTAAGTAAATAACTTTAACTTCATATACATAATATATTTAACAAGTGAAACACTATGCATTTAAGTAATTCTAGTAAATTATGATTGTAGTCTACTCCAGTGGGAGTGAAAGCCATGGCTCTAGCTACTCCAACCCCTGGTCATGTGGCAGCCATGACCCCAGAGCAGTTGCAAGCCTACCGATGGGAGAAGGAAATAGATGAACGTAACAGACCATATACAGATGAAGAACTTGATGCCATGTTCCCTCCTGGGTACAAGGTTTTACCACCGCCTGCCGGTATGTATACTCCGAAAGGAATTATTATCTATATATTTCTTATAAGAAACCAGTATTAATTGAAATTTAATTTCAGGACACATGTATTACCCATGACTTCTACCAACGAGAAGGAGATAAACAAAAGGTGGAAAATATACATGTGTTGTCAATAGTTGAATACTATTTTAATACAATTTTTTTCTTTCAGATGAGTGATGGCAGGCTTTACATACATTGTCATACCAGCGGATATTTTTCATAATTAGGTTCTGATTGTTGTGGTTGCAGTATCTTTTATGATATCTTGTGATTGTGTCTATATCTATGTCCTTATTTTTATTATTCATTAGCCTAAATAGTAAACAACTCAACCAAGCATGTGCAGGAAAAACAATGCGGAAATCTATATTACAAAAAACACTTGCTGATTTAGAAGTTTGATATAAATTTAAACTTTGACATTTATATTTTCATATTCTCCAGATTATAAAATAATATTACAGGCAAATTAAAAACAAATTATTATCAGTATTTTGAAGCATTTTTAATGCTGAATCTCGTCATAACTTATTTGTGTAGCAAGTCTATGAAAGACTTTGTCTGCACTTTGACTTATCAAACCTGAAGTAAAGGATCTTTAATGCCTTTCATTTCTTTGATTAATGTTCTGTTTAATGTTTGCTTTAAGTGGAAGCTATTACTTTTATTCGACTTTATTACTGTTAACTAAAAATGTTACACAGTAGAATGTTAAAATTAAATATCATAAAATAAACAAGGACCATATAAAAATATAGATTGAGGCGTTGTGTAGTAGAAGCACGATGCTTGGTGTTGAGGAGGTGTGTGGATGCTAACGCGCAGTGTTGTTGCCCAGGGTACGTCCCGATTCGGACGCCGGCCCGCAAGCTGACGGCGACGCCCACGCCCCTGGGCGGTACTCCAATCGGGTTTTTCATGCAGACGGAGGAGGCGGGCGGCTCGGGCGCGGCCGCGGCGCGTCTGCTCGACCCGCAGCCCAAGGGGAACCAGCAGCTGCCCTTCATGAAGCCCGAGGACGCGCAGTACTTCGACAAACTGCTCATCGACGTCGACGAGGACACGCTCTCGCCGGATGAACTTAAGGAACGGAAGATTATGAAGCTGCTCTTGAAAATTAAGGTATGTTAGTCATGCGCGTGTAATTTGATTACTTAAATAAAAATTACTATCTATAGTCTATACTATTGTTTAATACTATTAGATTTTTTTTATTGCTAGATAGATAAACGAGCCTACGGCCCACCTGATGGTTTTTAGATACATTTAGATTTTAATTTCAGAACGGTACACCGCCCATGTGCAAAGCTGCTTTACGTCAAATAACTGACAAGGCCAGAGAGTTTGGTGCCGGACCACTATTTAATCAAATATTGCCATTGCTGATGAGCCCCACACTGGAAGACCAAGAGCGACATTTACTGGTCAAAGTTATAGACCGTATTTTGTACAAATTGGACGACTTGGTTCGACCCTACGTTCATAAGGTAATATGGTTTGTTTTTAATCTACCTCAATCAAGATAAGATTACTATTACTACTTACACAAAAAAGAGTCATCCAAATAAAAAGCTGACCTCCTCATTTTAAATTGATTGTCGACGTTTTATACAAATAAACTAATTTTGATCATTCTTTTTTTTGTTAAAAGTATTCCATATTGAAATTGAACCGCCATTTTGTGCAAAAATAAGATATTTTTGCTAGTAAATTACTTTAGTCTTGTGGATACAGTGGACTTATGGCCAAAGGGAGATCTCCGACCGGGCGAGGTAGTGTATGCCCGGTCAGGCCGAAGCCCTCTGTAGTAGATTTCAGATGTCGTATATATGCGAAAATTCTTGCAAATGTCGTAACCGCGAGTCAGGATCTCGAGCGCTATTATTGGTCGCCACAGTCTCAATAAAACTTATTTAACCTTTACTTTTCATTGATCAGATCCTTGTCGTTATTGAACCGTTGCTCATCGACGAAGACTACTACGCTCGCGTGGAGGGTCGTGAGATCATCTCTAACTTGGCGAAGGCGGCCGGGCTGGCTACCATGATCTCAACAATGAGACCTGACATTGATAATATAGATGAATATGTGAGAAATACAACTGCCAGAGCTTTTGCCGTTGTAGCTTCGGCTTTGGGTAAGCTCACATTTACTTTCAACTAATAATAACCTATAACAACTATAAATTTTGTGCATGAAGATTGATAATTATAATTTAAATAAAATAAATATTTTTGCGTATTTATTTATGAACTTAAGCAAGTATTTGCTCACTTATACATAACTATAATAATATATATGATTAATTACTACAATAAAACTTAGCAGAAATATGAAAACTATTGACATCAATAAAAATTGTACGTAATTCTTAAAAATACTCTTAAATAAATAGGGAATAACACAATATTTTTTTGTTTAAGGTATACCTTCCTTATTGCCCTTTTTGAAAGCTGTATGTAGGTCCAAGAAGTCTTGGCAAGCTCGTCACACAGGAATAAAAATTGTACAACAGATTGCTATTTTGATGGGTTGTGCCATATTACCACATCTGAAGTCACTTGTTGAAATCATTGAGCATGGTAAGTTATTTGTTTGATTACATCAACATCATAACTAATTCTATATTAATAAAAATATAAGTTTTAGTTTATTTGATACATGTTGAACTTTATGATAGTTAAAGATTTTATGAATAGTATGAGTTATTTTTGCAACAGGACTGGTGGACGAGCAACAAAAAGTGCGAACAATTACCGCTCTAGCGAGTGCCGCCCTCGCCGAGGCCGCTACGCCCTACGGTATCGAGTCCTTCGACTCGGTGCTCAAACCGCTGTGGAAGGGTATTCGTACACATCGAGGTAAAGGGCTGGCTGCCTTCCTCAAAGCTATCGGATACCTGATTCCGCTCATGGACGCAGAATACGCTAATTATTATACACGAGAAGTGATGTTGATCCTTATTCGTGAGTTCCAGTCGCCAGATGAAGAAATGAAGAAAATTGTCTTAAAGGTAAACACTGTTTGTCGTTGTCATATTTACTTCTTAAACCCTTTTCGAATAAAAATGTTGAGCACCTAGAAAAGACGCTCATAAAAACGTGTGAAAACCAGATTGGGTCAATGCGTTAGTTGATGCTATCATGTGTTGATATTTATTATCTTCTTGTGTAAAACAGACTATTTAGCATGAGTCATCCAGCGATACAACAGTATGGTAATGTTTACAGGTAGTCAAGCAATGTTGTGGCACGGATGGTGTGGAGCCTCAGTACATAATGGATGAAATATTACCACACTTCTTCAAGCACTTTTGGAATCATCGTATGGCCCTCGATCGCAGGAACTACCGCCAACTCGTCGACACCACTGTAGAAATAGCTAATAAGGTAAATGTAAATTTACGATAAATTTGATTACTCACAAAGTACATTGTAATGTGTAATATTTTTTGTCTTAGGTTGGAGCATCAGAAATCATCAACAGAATCGTAGATGATTTGAAAGATGATAATGAGCAGTACAGAAAAATGGTGATGGAGTCTATTGAAAAGATTCTCGCTAATTTAGGTGCAGCAGACATTGATTCTAAACTAGAAGAAGCGCTTATTGACGGAATATTGTACGCGTTTCAAGAACAGACAACGGAGGTACGTACTCAATAGATGCAACTTCCAAATATAACTGCTTCAAATCATCCTCAAACAATTGTTTCTTTCAAATTTAACTCACACATAATGATTGTTGAATTATTACAAGAAATAATTTGGGTACTTCAAAAAAATGTGTAATTTTTTGTTGCAATTATAAATGAACATTCAATTATCATCCTTCTCTTACTGTAGGATGTTGTAATGCTGAACGGTTTCGGAACAATCGTGAATCAACTGGGCAAACGCGTGAAGCCGTATTTACCGCAGATATGCGGTATTATTCTGTGGCGTATGAACAACAAGTCTGCTAAAGTTCGTCAACAAGCCGCCGATCTTATTTCCAGGATCGCTGTAGTCATGAAAACTTGTCAAGAGGTAAGTGAAGTTAATTGTTTGTGGACTTTGACTCTATACGGAAATGTGAGCGTTTGCAAGAATTAAAATACATAATGAAAAATGTTTACTGAGATGAATTAATATTTGTTTTATTATCAGGAAAAATTAATGGGTCATCTGGGTGTTGTGCTATATGAGTACTTAGGAGAAGAATATCCCGAAGTGCTAGGTTCTATACTTGGTGCTCTGAAAGCTATAGTCAATGTTATTGGTATGACGAAAATGACTCCGCCCATCAAGGATCTTCTACCTAGACTGACACCTATTTTGAAAAACAGGTAAATATACTTTGGCGTATTTTTTCGTAGAACAAATTAATGAAGCATATACTAATCAGTTTTTATTTATTTCAGACACGAAAAAGTGCAAGAGAACTGTATTGATTTGGTGGGTCGCATCGCCGACAGAGGACCAGAGTTTGTGTCGGCGAGAGAATGGATGAGAATATGTTTTGAACTACTGGAACTGTTGAAGGCCCACAAAAAGGCGATTCGTCGAGCGACTGTCAACACTTTCGGTTATATTGCGAAAGCTATCGGTCCCCATGATGTGCTTGCAACTTTACTTAATAATTTGAAAGTGCAAGAGAGACAAAACAGGTGATTATTTACTTACACGGTTTTTAAACATTTATCCTATTTTAATTATAACCCTTGGTTGTCCAAGTTTAATGTTTATTGTATGTAACAATTTTGTTTTTATTTTTCAGAGTATGCACAACTGTTGCTATCGCTATAGTTGCGGAAACTTGTTCACCATTCACAGTATTACCCGCCTTAATGAATGAGTACAGAGTTCCTGAACTAAATGTTCAAAATGGTGTACTAAAATCGCTCTCTTTCCTGTTTGAATACATTGGCGAAATGGGAAAAGATTATATTTATGCAGTCTGCCCACTGTTGGAAGATGCGCTAATGGATAGGTATGTAATCGTACCGATTCTCACTATTAATTGCTATGGTACTTTTAAATTTGTCCATTATCTCAGTCTCTACTATTTCTTGTGACTTAACTTCACATGGATCTCTTATTTGATTTAATCTCTAAAGCATTTTTCTATATTAATATAATATTGTAATATAGCTATAACTATTGTGTTAATTTACAGAGATCTAGTACACAGACAAACAGCCTGCGCTGCCATAAAACACATGTCTCTCGGCGTTTACGGTTTTGGCTGTGAAGATGCCTTGGTACATTTACTAAATCATGTTTGGCCAAATATATTTGAAACTTCGCCACATTTAGTTCAAGCTTTCATGGATGCTGTTGAGGGAATGCGAGTGGCACTTGGACCTATTAAAATACTGCAATATGCACTACAGGTGAGATTAAATAAATATGTTTATAGATCAAGGCTCAACACTTTGAAAATAGTAAAAAAGAAAACTAAGTTAATAAAGGTAAAATGAAACTAAACTACTAAAGATAAAAATAAAACAATAAAAAATGTATTAATTGAATTTTTCACATAAATTGTTATTGTTCATTTTATTTTTGTTATATTGTCGTTCTTTTTAAACGTGTTTCATCCTACTGTTATTTTGTTTTTGTTTCAAAAAGTATCGATCCTGGTTTATTAGTGTATAAACTGGCTTTCTATCTTGCAACGGTACTGATGTTTATGATTATTGACAGGGCTTATTCCATCCCGCAAGAAAAGTACGAGACGTGTACTGGAAAATATACAACACGCTTTACATCGGAGGACAAGACGCACTCGTCGCAGGATACCCCAGAATACAAAACGATCCAAATAATCATTTTATTCGATACGAGTTGGATTATATGCTCTAAATATGTATTAAGATTATAATTATAGACTAGAAAGTTTTCTGGGCTTACATAGAAAATAAATGAAGTTAATTCCATTTGTTTTTTTTTTCTTGCATTTGCAATGCGCAATAGAGAAGTTCACAAACGCGGGTGGGAACTTTGTAATGCATGTAACCACCCACCTAAATTACTGTGAACTGTTACCACGATCAAGTCGCCACGTAGACCGCTTTTCGATATAAATTTTAATATTCTGACCCAAAAATACGAACCGATCTTGTCCGTTTTCAAAAATTTACGGTGTGTAAGATGCGATGAGAATACGTCTAAAAATTTCATAAGTAGGTAATAAACGCAATAAAAAAAACACTTTTCTTCATATCTCGTATATTTTATAGAAATTATACAATTCAAGCAAAAGCGAATCTTGATTCTTGACCTTACTTTTTTTTTTAAATACAGTTAAAATTACAAATGACTAGAAATATATAGGTATGTCTTTTAATATCACTAAAAACATTATTCTTTAAATAAATGAGCATCATTGGTAAAAATAGTAAATACAATTAATTAAGATTTATTATAATTTGGAACGAATATCTGTTACAATGTGTAAATAATTCACTGTAAATTATAACTTCTGGGGAAAGTCAAGTCTAAAGTGATCGACCAAAGGTATTAATTTCGGCCAAAAATATATACCTCTAGTTGCGGTTTCTGCCAAAACTTTTATGACACGGGTCTGAAGGTGGGCTTTTTGAATGACTCAACGTACAACATTGAGGAGAAACTTCATGTAACAAAATATGGATTTTGTTGTTCAAACAACACTTATAAGTTTCGGACTGAAACTAGGCGGCAGGTTGGAATTATCAAGTTTCATTTACTAAAGCAGCTTTATTTTTACTACTAGTTTTATAATACTTAATTTGTTTTCGATCTGTATCATTAAGAAAAAGTACATAAGCTTCAGAGTAGGACAGTTACAGTTTGGACATTGTGCACATATTCATATTAGTTTATTAAAATTATATTAGAAAGTTGAATTTTACATATTAAATTACAATAGTTATAAAGTCATATCATGGCAGTAAATCATAAAAATATAATCACATTTTTTCATAGCATAAGCCTCTAATTGCTATACTGAGGTGTTTGAAAATTTGATTCACTTTAAAATAATTGTGCTTAAGGACTACTTTCTACATTTTAAACAACGATAATAATAATTATCATTCACTAAAACAATTAAAAAAACTGTTCCAATTCTCATAAAATCTTGGCTTTCATAATACTGTAGTTTAGACTGAAACATCTTATTTTTTTAGTGATTCACCATTAAATAAAATAATGATTTAATAACTCTTATAACCAATTGAAATAATAAATTGCATCATAGTTGCCACTTTCGATAATATTAAGATTCGTTCGGTTGTGACTGGATTCTTTACAACTATATAAAGTCAGATGTGCGCTCACGTTATCATTCATCAACTGAATAATGGCTTTAAAGTTCAATTTCTTATACATGATATCTGTTATGTAAGTGAATATAATTGCATTAAGTTGAAGATTAAGCTGGTCCTGCCCATGGCTTTTATTCAAAAAACAATCTTGTTATATAGAAGTTGATACAGGTTACAAGATCACGGGCTGTATTAAAATAAATTATATTTAAGTATTGCCAAATAAATAATTAGAGATTACGAAATAAATTTGAATTTTAATGCTTTCTGAAATAATAAATAATTATAAGTATTCTAATAATATCACAAATATACCCTAAATACAAAAAAAGGGAAAAAAATATTCGAAAAGTAAAAAATAAATTGTTTTTATATGGTGGTATGACTTTTCATCACCGAATGGAATGTTTTATAGTATTTTCTTAAAAATAAATGCCTATTTTGTAACTTTCATTAAACACTCGCGGTTATCTACATCACTTACACAATTAGTAAACGGGTTCTTACCACGATTTTTATTAACATACCCGCAGTAATCAGTTTTACCGTGATCATGGCGCTGGCAACAGAGCTGAAATACCAGGATCGCTCCTTTAAAACAAATCGTGGTAAGAACCCGTTTAGTAATTGTGTAGGTAAGTTAGGTTTTGTGTTTGTTTAACCAAGTTTACCGTAATATAGTCTCAAATAGCAAGCGTAGAAACAAACACCTGCACGTATTTAAGAGAGCGCGCCTCCCCGGGCGGTGGTGTAGAGGGCGGCGGCGCTGAGCACGCGTTGCCACGAGGAGCCGGTGGGGTTCTCCGCGGTGACGCCGAGCCGCCGCTGCAGGGTCCCGTCCGAACTTACAGCCCACACGTCTTTGTGAGCACTTGATATATGTTTCAAGCTTATATCAGAATCTGTACATAATTTTTATGTTTTAATTTTCTATTCATTGTATTTAGTGACTAAAATCTCAGTCAAATCGTTGTCAAGTTCATACAATGCAGTGATTGTGTGTGTTACAGATGAGGCACCAACAAATAAATTGGAATGTTTGGTTTTTGTATTAAAATAACTAGTTTTTACTAATAACACATTGATAATATCGTCGCAAGATCGCAAAATTTATGAAGTTCACGAAATAAACAAATATTCGAAGAATTTAATTTTAATACCATTGTTATACCTACATACATTGAATAAAACATAGTTACCTGTTAGGTATTTCCATTCTTTACCGCCTGGGTGTTCTTTAGATATTTGTGTTCTCACAGCAACAGCACCGTTTGATAATATAACCCAAGCCACTGCTGTCGCCAATGACACTAATTTAGCAGTAGTAGTTTTGTGACTGTATAAATGACTCTTTGGTGGTTCTATTAATTTCCAGGTTTTTCCTCCTGGATTATCTGGATCAATACCTTCTCTATAGTATAATTCGCCCTTCCTTCCAATAGTCCAGACTATGTTGTTATAAATACTAATAGCTATAAGTACTTGAGGGCTGTCAATATGTTCCCAAGAAGTACCCTGAAATAAGTATGGTATTATAATTTTTTCTGCTTATTTATAAAGGTTTATTTTTCATAAACAATGTGTTAATAACATACCGCAGGAGTTGCCGGTGTTACTCCCGTTCTGTAAATAGCGTCTCCAGCTACTGTGATTGCCCAAACATACACTTCATCGCCATTTGCCTAAAATTCGAAAATTGACTGTTTGCATTTAATATTTATAATTAATTTTCTATCTGCCTAATAATACACAATATGTTATTAACTTTAAAATCTATAATATGATGGCGAAAAACTACATCTAATATATATTATAAAGGCGAAAGTTTGTATATATGGATGTATGTTTGTTACTCTTTCACGTAAAAACTACTGAATGGATTTGAATGAAACTTTATTACAATATAGCTTATACATCAGAATAACACATAGGCTACAATTTTTGAACCCCTTTGTAACGCAGACGAAGTTGCGCGGGCCCACTAGTAATTGATAAACTGCACATAGTGCCAATTTTAAAGGTGAATAATAAAATTTTGAAATCTTACCCATAGTGAAATATCCAATAAAGCAGTATTACCGGCGCGACTCCAAGGGCCTTCTGTATTTATTTGTGCTTTTCTATACCATCTTCGTCTCCTTACACAGTCTGTGAACAATTTCTTCCCATGATATGGTGCTGGAAAGTCAGTTGCATACTGCCAACCTTCATTGTCTACACCTCCAGGAGTATTGTAATCCACCATCCATTCAGATATCTGCAATGAATAAAAATATTCAATTTAAAAGTTTAAAAATCTTAATAACAGATTTTCGTAATTATTAATTTTACCCAGTGCCAATGTCGATTGAGCAATTTTGTGTGTTCTCTAGTTCTTTTGTGTTTTCCCGTTACATCACTCCACATGTAACGATCAGTCGGTAAGCCAGTAGAAGTATAACCAGTAAGAGGATTCCAACGTTGATTTTCATACACGCAATAAGTATGTGTGTCTGTCATTGTGTGTATACCAGTATTACTCGAAATTCCTATAAATAAAACAAGGATTAGGTAATTGTAAAGAATATACTTTCTTTACAATTATGTTAACATTTTATTAAGATTGAGATTCAAAGCAAAAAATCTATTGTAAAATTAACATTACATCGTACCTTGGAATATTCCTCCTCCCCATCCCCCTGTATACACCCAAGCTCTGTGATCATGTGATATTCCCCATACAACGTCAGCTTCACAACACTCGACACGACGTAAATGTCCACCCATCAAACGCCAAAACATTTCATCGGCACCTATAATTACACTTGTAGTGTAATATTCCAAGTTGAAAAGCTTCATGGGACCTTGTATTGTAACGCTGATGATATTCTCTGGATTGAGTCTGTGTTCGTAAATACAGAAACTTTTTCCATTAACTATAATACTAAATGCCTGTGCATGGCAATATATTTCTATACAGAATTCCTGTCCCACAACCAACGGTAGTTCATGTCGTTCTTCATTTCCCCAATTACCAAATATTTTGGTGTTGCAAACTACAACTTTTTCATCAAACCTGACATTAAAATGAAAAGGAATTTCAGAAACCTCAGTTTCAATTTTATGTTTTTGTTTTTTTACTTCAGGCCCGGTGAAATCTATATAAAATCTTTTTACGTCATCAAATAAACAACCTACAATCTTTAAAATACTTCCAGATGGAAAGTTATTATGTAGACTAGTTGAATAACCAGATAAAATATCTTTTCCAAAAACTGTAAACTCCTTTTTGTACATTCCATCCTTTTCATTACTTAACTTAGCAGGTAAAGGATCCCAATTAAGTATGTCACCTGCATTGGTAATGGCCCAGACTGAATTTGGTGACGGTTTTCCAGTCACACTGTTGATTTGTGAAGTTATATCAAGTAACATTTTCACCCATTCTTCTTGTTCAACTTCTGTCATGAATTGTACTTTAATTGAACTTTCATTTTGTCGTGGTACAGCAAGAACTATTCTTGGGCAACCAGGTTCTGATGCTACAAATACACTAGTTACTTCGGCAAGGTTTAAAATGAATTTAATAGTCCCATCTGGTTGGAAAACTGAGAGTGTTCCAGTATTTTCCAGATCATGCCAATACAATGAAATAATGCATTCTTCAGTATTATTGTTGGCTTGAACTAACCTGGCTTCACAACTTCGTGTCCAACCCTTCTCTTCCACAGCAATTCCATAACTTGATAAATCTAAGCTTTGGTATTTGTTTCTATTCTTTAAATGATCTAAAATATTTAGCCTCCATTCAGCTGTGATATCAAAATTCTGTGTTTTATGAGAATCTGTAAACCAATGTGGTACCTGCACAACATCAACTAGACAAGCTCCAGCTTCAACATATGACCATGTTGTCTCACAGGATCCCCAGGCAGTTTGACTTATTTCATCATCAAAAAACATCCCAGAGTCTATGTCAAACACACTACTGTCACTATCTGGTTGAGCTTCCATACCCACTACTGAACCAACACTTCTCACAGGGCTCCAAGCTCTAGGATTTTTTAAGGTAGTTTCATAACTCTTACCAGTCATATCAATGTTTCCTGTATTTATCTGGCTGCGTGGTCTTGATTGTCTTTGTGGTTTAACTGGGAGTGTATGTTCTATTGGAGCAGAATGAGATTCTTCCCAAGAATTCCTTAAATGTTTATTAGTTTTTTTTTCTGGTTCACTCTCATTCAATGTATTTAGACTATGATGTTTAGTGTTTGAAGATGATGAGATCACACTTGCTGAGCTAGAAGTACGACTTAGCTGCATGTTTGCTTGAATTTTTTTCCATTGCTTTCCTGTTGATTCTGCTGCAGTAGTCCCACTTCTCCAGTAAACACATTTATCAAATTCTCCAATTGCAAAAACTTGATCATTCATACCAACTGAAACATGAATCATGTTTCCAGTGATTTCTAACCATCCACTTCCCATAGCAGCAGACTCAGAAGTTCCAGAATTTGATCCATCAATGCCTTTTCGAAACCATACTCTTGAATCAGAGCTTATAGCCCATACAACATTAAATCCTACTGCTATACAAGTAAGTTTTGTATCTTGTGGCGGTTTCACTTCTAACCATGAATCTCCTGAAGGACAATCTTTTGTTATTCCTTTTCTTACAAGAGTGCGTCCAGTCCAAAGTAAACCCCAAACTAATCCAGTTGGCCCTACTGATATTTGTTTAATATCACAGTTTGGTGGAATACTTACGTTTATCCACTTCAAACCCTCAGGTGAGGTTGTACTTACACCATTTCTAAACATAACTCGACCTTGAGCAGTAATAGACCATACAACTAATGATCCTGGTGAAGCATACGGCATTTGGTTACCTCCTATACTTACATCAATAAATGGTTCTTGAGTAGGATCTTTGTGTAAAGGAGCTATTGCACACCATGAATTCATAGCACTAAATTTTCTGTACCTTATCCATTTCCTTCTTCTTACACATGATTTCCATTGTTTAGATGGACCAAACTGAGCCGGAAAATCTACAGCATATGTCCAACCATCATGATCTAATGGTTGCCCATCTAACGTCAATTCCAATTGCCATGGTCCTTCCCACTGCCAAGCCATTGATGGTAGTCTTATATGTTCAATGGATCTGTCTTTTGTACCATCTTGAGATGAGAAGTGATAACGATCTGTTGGTAACAATCGTCCACTGAAACCCTCCATCGGTAGCCATCTCTCATTCTCATAAGATTCTTCTTTTACACGAATTGGTATCTCCAAGCCATGCACATGAAGATATATCTGTCTGTCTCCGCCAACAGCCCAAAGGAAATGAGGAACCGCAGATAAAGCTTTGAATTCCAAGCCCAAGTACATAAATTCACGCCAACACGATCCATTTGTTGACAACGCGTAAACTTTACCTTCATTATTTAATGAAAACAATAGCGAGTTAGCACTCATTTTTCATGAAACTAATCGGAAACTAACTTTTTTGTTACATCTGGAAAAGTACGAGTTTGTTTTCTTAGTAGTATTGTAGTGTATGTATGTAGTATTTCAGCAATGGTTTTGGGTCTTCAGGCTAATCTTTAGGTAAAGTTCCATTTCAAAAATTTCACTAGTTTTATTGTTATACATTCATTATAAATTGAATTATAAGAAGGCCCAAATTTTTAAACAAATACAATGCAATACAGAACAATTATTGTTATTAATAAAAAATTCGGAATGTGATTCGTAACTTTTTCATTTTCCACGGTGCTGTCACGGCTATGACATTCCATACAAACTTGACAGTTCTTAGTGGAAACGGTACGGAATTTAAAAAATCCAGCAGAGGGCGCCACCATTTTTTGTCTTTAGTCCTCATTGGCTTTGGCGACAAAAATAAACGCTTTCTTTTGAATTAATATAATTATTATAAAAAAAATCGTCTTTTAAATTATTTATATTTTACTTATTTATAAAAATATGAATGAATATAGTATTCAGAATCTATGTTAAATCATTTTTAATGGGGTATTTAGAATCTATACGACTGAATTGAATTTTGGATTTTAGTATAATTATTCCAGGACCAAAGTTTGATTTTAAGTCATAAGTAGTTTACATTAAACAGAAACTGGTGATTTTTATAATTATTTCTACCTCAGAAAAAGAAGATGTGTGCCCGTAAACTTCGCAAATTTTAACATATTTTTCACTTATTTATAGTATATGTATATCATATTCTCTTATTTATTATTCCAAAATTTTATTTTTTTAATCTTATTACAATCAAATTTCAATCATTATTTCAACTCTCCTTCAGAGTAGTCACAGTCACAGTCACAGTTTCCTTCGCACTCACATCTGCTCATTTCTTTCGAACCACTTTCAAACTATTTCATTGCGATTGACGACTTGACACTGATTACGGCATCTCGGATTTGTTTGTAAAATTAATTACAAAATGTTCAGATTTCCTGCAAATCCAACTCTTCGAGAAAACTGGGTAAAACAAATTAAAGAAAGAAAAAATACGTATTTCTCTATTTTTAGCCGTGTCTGCTCATGTTTACTTTTATGATTTGTTGAAGACATATTAAAATGATATTCAATCAAATTTATGAAAAAAGAACATAATTTAATAAACTATTTCTCATTTTTTATTGCGATTTCAAGCGAATCTCACTGTGTTTCCCACTACTGTGACATCTTACAAAATGGCGGATACGGCGCAACGCCGGCTGTGATTGGTCAATTGAGTTGTGATACAGTAAACAAGCACTGAAATTTAATAAAATACCGATACAGCAAACAATTATACAAAAAAAGACATGCCCGCTGAGTTTCTTGCCAGTTCTTCTCAGGACGGTGGCTACAATTATTATTTTTTGTGTCCGAACTGGTGGTAGCTTGTAACTTTTGACGTCAACAAGAATGAGTACGTCATCAATGTTGAAAATAAAGTATTTCATTTCATTTCAATGAAAACTCCTTGGTTCACAATAACAGTTTATTTATCTTCCAAAAACAGTATAATTATTCTCCAAAATCAGTGTAATCATCCTCCAAAACTCAGTCACAATTACTTCCAACTCTGTTCACTTGGAAATCACGTCGACTACTGTATTTAATTTTTTTTTTTTTTTTTTTGGGATAGGAGGAATCGCTGTTGGCCCTCAGGCCTTTACAGCTTCGCCAGGATGGAGGTGCGAGCTCAGAAGGGGCTCAGCTGAGAAAGGGTAGGAAAGGACTGCTAAAAGTCGCCGCAAGGCAACTTGTTAGCACATAATGATTCTACCACTGGATTCGGAACGCGACCCAACTGAGAAGAACCAGCAAGAAACTCAGCGGGCGTGCAAATAATGAAAAGCAATACACCAGAAAATAATTTATTAAATAACAAACTAAAACGAACTTGCAGGAAACGGGTGATGATGATGACGCTTCATGGGGCACTTTGAACTCTGCGTCGAGCTCGACGATGACGAGCGAGGAATCCGGGGCGCCGTCTCGGCCTGTCAGCGTTAGGGCTGTCAGCGAGCAGCGTCGTCAGCGCGTCGGGAGGGTCCGTGAGAACGTGTCGCGGGCGTCGGCGTTTCGCGATACGGGCGTGGGCGGGGTCGGGCGCGTAGTTCGCGGCGGCTACGATGAGAGGATTACTATGATCCTCCGCGGTCTTGAAGTATCGCTCGGAAGCTTCAAGAACTTAGAGACGGGGACGAGGTCGAAATCGTCATGAAGGTCGACGTTCCGCATATACCACGGAGCACCGACGGCCTTTCGCAGAAATCGATTCTGCAGAACCTGGAAGGAGTTTAGGTGGGAACGCGCCGCATGAGCGAACGCTGGACTTGCATAAGTCATGATGGGTCTGACGCAAGTTTTGTAAAGAGTCAACTTATTACGAAGTGACAATTTACTACGCTTGCAGATCATGGGGTTGAGTCTACCGAGGATGAACGCGGCGCGATCGCGCACGGCTTTGATGTGCTGACGGAAGGTCAAGGCACGATCGAAGATGACACCTAAGTATTTAACCTGACGGGCCCAGGGAATGGGGCGACCGTAGAGAGTGACTGGGGGAGTTTCATTCCTCCGGAGAGTGCGACTGCGGGACTCCGCAGTCGGGAGACGCTTCGAGGATCTTTCGAAGAGCACAGCTGTACTCTTCGCAGGGTTCACTTCGATGCGCCACTTCCGAAACCAATGACCTAATGCTGTGGCGGCTGCCTGAAGTTGTTTGACGATGAATGCCCTGTTTCTATCAGAATAGAAAACGGCAGTGTCATCGGCGAAGAGAGCGAGAGAGGTGGGGAAAGTACGAGGAATATCACTCGTAAACAAACTGAAGAGTAGGGGGGCTAGGACGGAGCCCTGAGGGACTCCGGCGTTAATGGGACGAGAGGAGGAAATGGGACGAGAAGAGAAAAGTCACCTAACAGCTCGGCCATCCTGTAACTAAGCGAGTCCTCGCGCTTGTTTAACTCTCTGTAAATCTGATTAATTGTAACCATTACTAAAAGATGAGGGAAAAAAAAAATAATAAAAGGAGACCAAAACAACCAACTAAAAATCAAGCAACGTAGTATTTAAGTGTCCATACAAAAAACCATGGTTGAATTGCACTCCTCGATACTAAAGTCTCGTAGCACCATAGCTGAAAGCCATAAAAACGTTACGTGCCCAAAAGCCTCCTACACTCCACTCCTAAATGTCTTTAGCCGTTTCTTCATTATAATATCCCTGTTATTTTGTATTCCCACCATCGTAAAGGCCTACCTCTTTTCCTCTTCTGTCCGGTGTACGAGTTCATATAGTTTGCTTCATTTATTGAATCATCTGATAGTATGTCAGTCCACCCCTTGAAGTTTCTTTACCGTTATAGCATTCTGCCAGCCTGATAACATTTTTGATGTGTAATTTGATGAGGTTTGGAGTTTGACATTCAGATGAGAGAATTAGAAGAATACAGCCTTCGAAGACTTCTCATTTTCTCATTTTAGTCCTGAGCCAACCTAGTCCTGCGCCAACCTAGTATTGGGCCAACCTAGTCCTGCGCCAACCTAGTATTGGGCCAACCTAGTCCTGCGCCAACCTAGTATTGAGCCAACCTAGTCCTGCGCAAACCTAGTATTGAGCCAACCTAGTCCTGCGCCAACCTAGTATTGGGCCAACCTAGTATTGGGCCAACCTAGTATTGGGCCAACCTAGTCCTGCGCCAACCTAGTATTGGGCCAACCTAGTACTGAGCCAACCTAGTCCTGCGCCAACCTAGTATTGGGCCAACCTAGTCCTGCACCAACCTAGTATTGAGCCAACCTAGTATTGGGCCAACCTAGTATTGGGCCAACCTAGTATTGGGCCAACCTAGTCCTGCGCTAACCTAGTCCTGCGCCAACCTAGTATTGGGTCAACCTAGTATTAGGCCAATACTAATTGGCCAACCAAGTATTGGGCCAACCTAGTCCTGCGCCAACCTAGTATTGGGCCAACCTAGTCCTGCGCCAACCTAGTATTGGGCCAACCTAGTATTGGGCCAACCTAGTATTGGGCCAACCTAGTATTGGGCCAACCTAGTCCTGCGCCAACCTAGTATTGGCCAACCTAGTATTGAGCCAACCTAGTCCTGCGCCAACCTAGTATTGGGCCAACCTAGTCCTGCGCCAACCTAGTCCTGCGCCAACCTAGTATTGGGCCAACCTAGTATTGGGCCAACCTAGTCCTGCGCCAACCTAGTATTGGGCCAACCTAGTCCTGCGCCAACCTAGTACTGGGCCAACCTAGTCCTGCGCCAACCTAGTATTGGGCCAACCTAGTCCTGCGCCAACCTAGTATTGGGCCAACCTAGTCCTGCGCCAACCTAGTATTGGGCCAACCTAGTATTGGGCCAACCTAGTCCTGCGCCAACCTAGTATTGGGCCAACCTAGTATTGGGCCAACCTAGTCCTGCGCCAACCTAGTATTGGGCCAACCTAGTATTGGGCCAACCTAGTCCTGCGCCAACCTAGTATTGGGCCAACCTAGTATTGGGCCAACCTAGTATTGGGCCAACCTAGTCCTGCGCCAACCTAGTATTGAGCCAACCTAGTCCTGCGCCAAGCTAGTATTGGGCCAACCTAGTCCTGCGCCAACCTAGTATTGGGCCAACCTAGTATTGGGCCAACCTAGTCCTGCGCCAACCTAGTATTGGGCCAACCTAGTCCTGCGCCAACCTAGTACTGGGCCAACCTAGTCCTGCGCCAACCTAGTATTGGGCCAACCTAGTCCTGCGCCAACCTAGTATTGGGCCAACCTAGTCCTGCGCCAACCTAGTATTGGGCCAACCTAGTATTGGGCCAACCTAGTCCTGCGCCAACCTAGTATTGGGCCAACCTAGTATTGGGCCAACCTAGTCCTGCGCCAACCTAGTATTGGGCCAACCTAGTATTGGGCCAACCTAGTCCTGCGCCAACCTAGTATTGGGCCAACCTAGTATTGGGCCAACCTAGTATTGGGCCAACCTAGTCCTGCGCCAACCTAGTATTGAGCCAACCTAGTCCTGCGCCAAGCTAGTATTGGGCCAACCTAGTCCTGCGCCAACCTAGTATTGGGCCAACCTAGTATTGGGCCAACCTAGTATTGGGCCAACCTAGTCCTGCGCCAACCTAGTATTGGCCAACCTAGTATTGAGCCAACCTAGTCGTGCGCCAACCTAGTATTGGGCCAACCTAGTATTGGCCAACCTAGTATTGAGCCAACCTAGTCGTGCGCCAACCTAGTATTGGGCCAACCTAGTCCTGCGCCAACCTAGTCCTGCGCCAACCTAGTATTGGGCCAACCTAGTCCTGCGCCAACCTAGTATTGGGCCAACCTAGTATTGGGCCAACCTAGTCCTGCGCCAACCTAGTCCTGCGCCAACCTAGTATTGGGCCAACCTAGTATTGGGCCAACCTAGTCCTGCGCCAACCTAGTATTGGGCCAACCTAGTCCTGCGCCAACCTAGTACTGGGCCAACCTAGTCCTGCGCCAACCTAGTATTGGGCCAACCTAGTCCTGCGCCAACCTAGTATTGGGCCAACCTAGTATTGGGCCAACCTAGTCCTGCGCCAACCTAGTATTGGGCCAACCTAGTATTGGGCCAACCTAGTATTGGGCCAACCTAGTCCTGCGCCAACCTAGTATTGGGCCAACCTAGTCCTGCGCCAACCTAGTATTGGGCCAACCTAGTATTGGGCCAACCTAGTCCTGCGCCAACCTAGTATTGAGCCAACCTAGTATTGGGCCAACCTAGTCCTGCGCCAACCTAGTATTGGGCCATTCTAGTCCTGCGCCAACCTAGTATTGGCCAACCTAGTATTGGGCCAACCTAGTCCTGCGCCAACCTAGTATTGGGCCAACCTAGTATTGGGCCAACCTAGTCCTGCGCCAACGTAGTATTGGGCCAACCTAGTATTGGGCCAACCTAGTCCTGCGCCAACCTAGTATTGGGCCAACCTAGTATTGGGCCAACCTAGTCCTGCGCCAACCTAGTATTGGGCCAACCTAGTATTGGGCCAACCTAGTCCTGCGCCAACCTAGTATTGAGCCAACCTAGTATTGGGCCAACCTAGTCCTGCGCCAACCTAGTATTGGGCCATTCTAGTCCTGCGCCAACCTAGTATTGGGCCAACCTAGTCCTGCGCCAACCTAGTCCTGCGCCAACCTAGTATTGGGCCAACCTAGTATTGGGCCAACCTAGTCCTGCGCCAACCTAGTATTGGGCCAACCTAGTCCTGCGCCAACCTAGTACTGGGCCAACCTAGTCCTGCGCCAACCTAGTATTGGGCCAACCTAGTATTGGGCCAACCTAGTCCTGCGCCAACCTAGTATTGGGCCAACCTAGTATTGGGCCAACCTAGTATTGGGCCAACCTAGTCCTGCGCCAACCTAGTATTGGGCCAACCTAGTATTGGGCCAACCTAGTCCTGCGCCAACCTAGTATTGGGCCAACCTAGTATTGGGCCAACCTAGTCCTGCGCCAACCTAGTATTGGGCCAACCTAGTATTGGGCCAACCTAGTATTGGGCCAACCTAGTCCTGCGCCAACCTAGTATTGAGCCAACCTAGTCCTGCGCCAAGCTAGTATTGGGCCAACCTAGTCCTGCGCCAACCTAGTATTGGGCCAACCTAGTATTGGGCCAACCTAGTATTGGGCCAACCTAGTCCTGCGCCAACCTAGTATTGGCCAACCTAGTATTGAGCCAACCTAGTATTGGGCCAACCTAGTATTGGGCCAACCTAGTATTGGGCCAACCTAGTCCTGCGCCAACCTAGTATTGGCCAACCTAGTATTGAGCCAACCTAGTCGTGCGCCAACCTAGTATTGGGCCAACCTAGTATTGGGCCAACCTAGTCCTGCGCCAACCTAGTATTGAGCCAACCTAGTATTGGGCCAACCTAGTCCTGCGCCAACCTAGTATTGGGCCATTCTAGTCCTGCGCCAACCTAGTATTGGCCAACCTAGTATTGAATTTTTTTTTCTTTATAACTTTTAAGTATTTACCAACTTTGTTTGTTTTATTATATTTTATCTAGTTTTATTTATATATTTTTTTTATTGACTATATTTGTACCAAATTTAATAAGTTCTAATCTGTTTTTCTCTACATTCATTATTACCGAAATGTTTTCAATATTTATCTTAATGTTATTTTTTTGTTCCAGGTCGAATCTTTCCCTCGCGTATATTGGGCATTCGCAGAGCAGGTGAGGTACCGTCTCTGGTACTCCCGGATCGCACAGGCATGATAGGTCGCCCTTACACTTAAAGCGGTGTAGGTATTCTGCGAACCCACCATGTCCTGTCAGCAGTTGGGTCTTTTCTCCTGATATATCCTCACTCTGCAGGATTTTATATGCGCTGATCGCGTCGGGAAAGAATAACTTGGTGATGGCGCCAGTCTCGCCATTCATATACCTATCGTAAACTCACAGTAAACAATAAATAATGTTAAAATGTAAAAAAGAAGAAAACACAAAATAGAAGTAAGATATTAATTTCAAAATTTGTTTGAAAAGAGTTTGCCACAATATTGGCAAAGAGAAAGAGTGGGCTGTAAAGCCATAATTAAAAAAAAAAAAAAACCTAGTATTGAGCCAACCTAGTCCTGCGCCAACCTAGTATTGGGCCAACCTAGTCCTGCGCCAACCTAGTATTGGGCCAACCTAGTCCTGCGCCAACCTAGTATTGGGCCAACCTAGTATTGGGCCAACCTAGTCCTGCGCCAACCTAGTATTGGGCCAACCTAGTATTGGGCCAACCTAGTCCTGCGCCAACCTAGTATTGGGCCAACCTAGTCCTGCACCAACCTAGTCCTGCACCAACCTAGTATTGGGCCAACCTAGTCCTGCGCCAACCTAGTATTGGGCTAACCTAGTATTGGGTCAACCTAGTATTGGGCCAACCTAGTATTGGGCCAACCTAGTATTGGGCCAACCTAGTATTGGACCAACCTAGTCCTGCGCCAACCTAGTATTGGGTCAACCTAGTATTGGGCCAACCTAGTCCTTCGCCAACCTAGTATTGGGCCAACCTAGTCCTGCGCCAACCTAGTATTGGGCCAACCTAGTCCTGCGCCAACCTAGTCCTGCGCCAACCTAGTATTGGGCCAACCTAGTCCTGCGCCAACCTAGTATTGGGTCAACCTAGTATTGGGCCAACCTAGTCCTTCGCCAACCTAGTATTGGACCAACCTAGTATTGGGCCAACCTAGTATTGGGCCCACCTAGTATAGGGCCAACCTAGTCCTGCGCCAACCTAGTATTGGGCCAACCTAGTCCTGCGCCAACCTAGTCCTGCGCCAACCTAGTATTGGGCCAACCTAGTCCTGCGCCAACCTAGTATTGGGTCAACCTAGTATTGGGCCAACCTAGTCCTTCGCCAACCTAGTCCTTCGCCAACCTAGTATTGGGCCAACCTAGTATTGGGCCAACCTAGTCCTGCGCCAACCTAGTATTGGGCCAACCTAGTATTGGGCCAACCTAGTCCTGCGCCAACCTAGTCCTGCGCCAACCTAGTCCTGCGCCAACCTAGTATTGGGCCAACCTAGTATTGGGCCAACCTAGTCCTGCGCCAACCTAGTCCTGCGCCAACGTAGTATTGGGCCAACCTAGTCCTGCGCCAACCTAGTATTGGGTCAACCTAGTATTGGGCCAACCTAGTCCTTCGCCAACCTAGTATTGGACCAACCTAGTATTTTTTTTTTTTTTTTAGTTTTGGCTTTACAGCCCACTCTTTCTCTTCGCCAATATTGTGGCGAACTCTTTTTTATCAAGTACATTATTTTAAATTCCTATTTTATTTGTTATATTTCCTCTATACCTTTGATAAATAATCTATATATATATAATTAACTAGTATTGGGCCAACCTAGTATTGGGCCCACCTAGTATAGGGCCAACCTAGTCCTGCGCCAACCTAGTCCTGCGCCAACCTAGTATTGGGTCAACCTAGTCCTGACTAAATTATTATATTGTGAATTTTTGAATAAATAAAACAACATGATTATCGATTCGTATGTTATTTTCGATATCTACACCACTTTGACAATCTGCAAATATTTCGATAAATATCGATATATCAAAATATCGATATTTTGACACGATTTGTATCAATAGTTTTGAATAATATCGATATATCTGATTCACTGCGCCACTAACTTGCACAATGCTCTGTACTTAGGCTCTGTAATTGGACAACTACCAAGATTTCCAAAAAAAAATCGGGTAATGCGTGCAAGAATGTGGTGCAAGAACGCCTGGACCATTTTGACCTACCAAGCCATTACTCGTTCTGAGTTCTGACTTCTGACCCAGTGTTGTAGATCGTGGGAGAGTAACTCGCGGTTCCATCTTGAGATGGGAAAGAATGCCGTAGTGTGTAACGCGTCGTGCCGTCCCGCATAACCCCGTGCTGGGTTCTGGCCTTAGTTGGGGCTTGTTTGAGGTTTTCACGCATTTGACCTCACACATATCCCAACTGCAGGGCGTGTGGCACAAGCGATTTCCACTAACTAAAAAAAAACAGGCCCTTACATCCTTAGGGGCCCTAGCCCACGGCAACTTTTTGTAGCGATGCAGTCGCGCGTTTAGCAAATTCGCGACAGCATCTCTTCTAACGCGTGTTAGTCGCATTTGCAACTGTTTGCAACGCGCTACTGCATGGCGATTGTATCGACACAATCGCGCGACCGCGTCGTACGACATGAACACCGTGCTGGGTTCTGGCCTCAGCAGGGGTTCAGATGTTGAGTGTGAGCGGTTGGAAGTTTAACAACATAAAATACCTATGTTTCTTGGTAAGGAAGAGTACGCCGCATCCTTTTTATTTTTGTTATAATCTATCTACCTATTAGTGTAAAAACCATGGATATCTGAATTACGAAACAATTAGTAAAACAAAAAAAAATTTGGCCAAATTTGCCACCTAAGGCCTACTATCATGTAAAGTAAATTCATTAGTGATGAAATCTGAAATCAAGTGGTCTCAATATGGCAAATTAAAATGTAACCAGTTAAAACAAATTGTTTTTTTTTTTTTTTTTTTTTTTTTTTAGTTGGAGGAAATCACCGGATCCCCGCGGGCGGGGTATGTGGGGGTTGAACCGCACTAAAACCTCCAACCGCTCACACTCAGCGTCCGAACCCCGGCTGAGGCCAGAACCCAGCACGGGGTTATGAGGGACGGCGCGACGCGTTACGCCCAAGGCACTCTTTCCCGTCGCGCCGCCCCCTTTATAAATCTTTTTCACATTTAGATTTAGAGGTACAAGCCGGTCGGATTTGAACCCGCGACCTCCCGTTCGGAAGGAAGCGCTTCGACCACTCGGCCACGACTTCAACTAAAACAAATTGTTATATATCTAGGTTTCTGTTCAGCTCTTGACAGTTAAAAAATATTAGACTGTTTATAAATAACAATTTATTTAATATCACATTTTTGAGACTCTAGAATTAATTATTCTTAGACAAACTTTAAAAAATTTACTCTCATAACAAAATAATCAACAAAATAATTGATCTATATTACTAAAAATACACTATGCGAGAAGTTTACCAGTTTTCAAACGTTCATTATCTTTGTCTAAATGTTTCATGTACGCTAAAAAGCAAGTCCATACAAAGCTACAAACGCTTATAAAAGGAACTCTATTCCGTGGTGCTATAAAGCAGAAATTAACCATTGCAACTGCTGGCCACACTGATGCACCAACCTAAAAAAACATAAATAATGTAACAATTCAATTTAAACAAAAATAATATCAGAAAGCCAGTGATGGATAAACATTGTATGGAAACTTTATACTAATTTGTTTTAAATCCTATTTTTTATAAATACCTTGTATGTTGGCAAGAATTTTGCATTCACTTCAGCAGCAGCTTCATTTATAGTTTTAGATTCCATTAAACTCATGATAAAATAAAAGCTACACATTGCAAACGGAGTGTAAGTTATGGTCTCGACGATGGTCTGGAAATATAATTTGTATTATATTTCTTTATAATTACATAGGTAATATTACTTTTATATAGCTAATATTATTTTTATATATTTATTATTATTATATAGGTAAATTCTAAACACTGGAAAACAACAAGAATCATAAAATTATAAATTTCCTAGGATGTTTATAATTTTCGTAGGATTCTGACAGTTGAATTGTTTTATTTTATGGCCTCACTTTCACAAATTTACCACTTCATGACGTCATCTGGTAAATAAATAAACTAGACTTAACTAGAGGATATCCAGTTCTAAGATTAGAAACAGTTTGACCAATTCCCTAGGAAATTTATCAGTGATAAATGTACATTCATAAAAAATTGTGTTCTAAGGTAAGATTAAAGTATTTACCTTTTTTATTCCCGCACGTATAGTATTTCCAGGCCATATTGAATTAGCTATGGTTAGCCAAGTATAAAGAGTTGGAGCTACATAGCATGAACCATACAAACCAAACCTCGCACATCGCCACCAGTCGTAGTTGTCTAAATCATATAATGTTTACATTATTTATAACCCAAGACAATCAGGAAACAATAAATTTTCACTCACCAATGTTTTTTCCTTCAAAGGACTGTTGAACAAGACTAGAAAGTGGCCAAATGATACCATAAGAAGCCATTCCTCTTAATAGAGGATATTTTCTAAAAGCTGTATACAACTTGCTGTAAACACCCATTGTAAAATTACTATAATATTATGTAACTTGTTCATGTTTATACAAGGTCTTTTCCTTTTCACGGGAAAATCCAATAGATCCATGTTTTTGGAAAATAGCCAAACAGCGTGACGCTGTTGCTATGACAACTTTGATAAGAATTGACAGTTGATGCTAGTGACATTTTAAACGGAATAAGTATGGTGCTCGACCTAAAAAATGTAGGGTGTACAATCCAATTAAGAGCGAAGTGTAATTGATGAGTACTGTCAACTTCAAAATTGTAGTCATTGGAGACTATAAATTATTATATCCAGTAAAAGTAAATATAAGTACTGGCCCCTGTAACACAGTTTATACTAGCACGGGAGCCAGGGCTTCTCAACATATTATTTGTGATACTTAAGTCAATAAAGATTTATTATTATAATAGCATATTAATTATTTATATTCATTTATTTGCTCATTTTTTACATTATATTTTTAAAAAAATAATCACAAGAAAATAAATAAAAAAAAAAAAAACGAACGCCTTCTGAATCAGGCCCTTTACCCAGCCGGAGAGCGAAAGCTTCTCTAGATGACGGTCGAAGCTTTTCGCTATTAGACCGTGCTTATTATTATTATAATAAATAATAGAAGAATTCTTCAGCTTTACAATAATACAACTTTTGATAGTTTATTCGATTAAATTTAATAAAATGACGAAAGATTGATTCAATTAACATTTAATTTTATCTAAAAATTTTTGACTATATAATTTATTCCGTTTTTACATTTTCCTTGAACATAATACTTTTTACATCGTTGACATTAGTCACTATAGTAACTACTAGTCCTACGATCAGAGATGTCGCCTCTCAAAACTTTGCACTTTGCAACAGAAATTTTAATTTCAACCTTCTTCTTTTTTAATTTATAAAAACGATTTTTTTTAAAGAATTTACCAGTTTAATAACAACGTGGTCCAACCTGCGTAGTATTTTATTTAAATTATGCCGTAATTTACTATGACATTTTTTATTAAATGAAAAAGTTGCTCAGAATTGGATTTGGAGAAAAAACTGTGGGTCTATTACAGGACGCGTCGTTTATCGTAATCGTCTATTTTCACATCGAATGACGTCATTTTTCATAAAATTGGTATTACAGAAAAAGTTTAAAAACTTTACCATTTGTTGTAAAGCGAAGTACATATTAGATGAAAAATATTTCTGAACATGCATGAACGAAGGCCCAGCGTAGTGGGCCATCGTATAATGAGCGTAGTGGCGTAGGCTGGCTAGTAGTGCGTACGCTAGCGGCGGAATGGCAGCAATGTCGGTTTTTCGTACACACATCAAAGGTAGTGGGCCAGCGATGGCGGTACGCGTCTACACGTCGGCCAGCCTGTTTATTTATTTATTTACTACTCTTATAAAGTCCTGTTACGATGAATAGTTAACATCTGTCATCTTCTTCTACGCTATTTCCTTTTTTTACCGACGTCCAAAAAGGAGGAGGTACTCAATTCGTCAGATTTTTTTTTATTGGAACGAAGTTCCTTATCGCGCGCCCACTGTGCACCCACAATATTTTTATACTCTTAATAAGACCTTAAAACCCGTAGTACATCATTTTGTTCTATTGTCAATAGTTTTTGCAGCGTACGCATAAATAGGTTTTCGATTATTCACCTTGTGTTACATATTCGATATATTCATACGGATCCCTAATTTTTAAAATAAATGGACTTTCCAACAGTGAAAGAATGTTTAAAATCGGACCTGAGATTAGCGCGTTCAAACAAACAAACTCTTCAGCTTTATAATATTATAAGTAAAATAGGTAAATCATAATCATAATAATATTATAAAGGCGAAAGTTTGTATGTATGGATGTATGTATGTATGGATGTAGGTATGTATGGATGTATGTTTGTTACTCTTTCACGTAAAAACTACTGAATGGATTTGAATGAAACTTTACCACAATATAGCTTTTACATCAGAATAACACATAGGCTACAATTTTTGAACCCCTGTGTAACGCAGACGAAGTTGCGTGGGTCACCTAGTAAGTAATAAGTATAGATTTGATAAAAATCTGACTGGTAGTTTTTATGCTATGGAAATGGAAGTAGGGCGTTTTCCAATGTTGTAATAATAATAACTATTTTTCTACACATTAAGAAAATAATTGTACGTGCTAAATTATATTTATTTAGCAAGCTGCTGCTGCTTCGACGTCCATTCTGTTCAACGATAAGATGATAACTGAACATCACCAGCGTGTAGAAACTTTGCAGCCATCGCATGGCCATTGGGCTGGGCCAGCGCTGGCCCAGCGTATAGAGGAGCTATAAAGAAAAACTAGTTTGAAAATGAAAATCGCACTATTGGTCGAGCATCTGGGTTAGGCACCCTATTTCTACTTGAATGATAGCATGAACTGCAACACAAATTTCTAATATTTAATTACAGATATTATTCACAATTGTGTTCACAATATTATTATTGAAACTGATTAAGTAACTCTGGTTTTCATTGAATTAAATTGTTGAGAAATATGCCTACGTTTAAATGGTATGTTTACTTGACTCGGTTAATTGCTTATCATAATATGAAAATAATGAAATTGCATGTTTTTATTTTCAGGAAATCAAAACAAATTAGTCGTAAAATAAAAAAACTTCCGAAATTCGAGGTCTCCCATCATCCTTTGAAAACCAATCATGTTCTTTTTGTAAGTCGATATATCGAAGTTTGTGTAAATTTAAGCTTCTGTTCAATTAAAATTAGAAGTGCCTGGTCATACAAATAAAGTTCCACTTACAATTATAGAAAGTACATACTCATATTAATATAAATGTTATCAAACTTTTTGCTTATTATTGAAAACATTACAAATGTCTCAAACATACTTTTGAATGTTATTTATAGAAAAAAAATGTAGACAAGGGTTTTATTGATGATTTGAATAAGTGGAGTGCTGGATTTGAAGAGATAGATCCACTGCTTAAATTTGAACAAATGGCTTTGGATGAAGTAAGTATTATGTTGTAAATATCTACCATATTATATTATCAGTCTTAGTGATATCATTTATTAAAAACAGTTCAATATTTTCACAGGATATAGTGTCTGAAGTAGAGGATGTTGGTGTAAACTATGTAAAAACATGGAATACAAAAAGAACTTTCATATTAAATAAATACACAACTGGTGAAAAGCTGACAATAGTTAGTAGTTTTCTGCCCGGGGGTGAGAAAAGTAAGTGTGGTTTACTAGTTGTTACTGTGATTATATCATAGTAGTTATGAATGAATAGTCATGTATTCAATAATGACATTCTTGTTTCTTTTTGTTTTTTTTTTTATTTATTTTTAAGTTAGTACCTTTTCAGCTCTTATAAGACAGGTTTCAAATTTGAATGAAAAAGTTAAAAATAGGCTCGAACAACTGGATGATTTTGATGAAGATTCAATTAGGAAAACTATGGGCTTGAGCCAACAGGAGTTTGTTGGTAAAATAAATATGCTGAGTGATGAAATAAAAAAGGCAAGTTGTGATAGTTAAAGCTTATAGACTCAACGAAATAAATGTGAATAAATAAATGAAATTAATATAAATATTAACATTTCGTAAATATTTTTTCTTGGTTTTTACTCTCAAAATTTTTGTTTGTCGACATGTGATTTTAAATAAGTGATTTAACTTTCACTGAATTTATGAAGGAAAATAATGGAATATGAATTAATGCTAAGTTAATAATTGCAGGCTTGGCAATCAGAACAAAGAGTAAAAGCATTTAAAATAGTAATTCAATGTTCCAAATTACTGTCAGATGTTAGTGTAATGCAGTTTTATCCAAGCAAGTTCATCCTCATCACAGATATATTAGATACTTTTGGAAACTTGGTGTTTGATCGCCTTTGGGAGAAAAGTTTTGGGTGAGTAAAGCAAAAGTTTCAGTTTAAACAAGTATGATGCCATAATCTACACTTTTTTTATTGCATTCGCAGGTAAACAAGCAAATGGGCCACAACATGTGGAGTGGTTACTGCTCTAATCTCCACAATATCAGTACAACGCAAAACAATTGTTAACAGTTCTATACAAAATGTAATTATTAAAACTGATAACAATTTTTATTATTTTACAGAAACAAACCAGTGAAACCAATACATGATATAGATCCCAAGGAAGTGCCAGAATCTGCCAAAGAAACCTGTCAAAATTGGTTGTACAAAATGGCATCAATCAGAGAGCTCCTACCACGACTTTACATGGAAATGACTCTGTTAAAATGTTATTCATTTATTTCAAAAGATGAAATAAAACCGACAATAGTGAGACTTACTGCCATGATAAGAGGTATAGGAAATCCTTTAGTTGCCATTTATTTGAGGGTTTACCTCTGCAAAGTGGCTTCAAAACTTCTAGGAAATGACTGTGCTGAATACTTTTATGAAAATTTAAAAGAATTTACTGAAGAATATCAACAGGTATAACATTTACAACAATGTGTATAATTCATACTAATTTTAAAACTTTAATTAGAAAAGAATCTAAATAAATAGGGCCTATTTATTTTAATATTGTAAGGAAAAATTATGTAAACATAGTAAAAAAAATGAATACCAATGAAATATTAAGTATGGTTTCTACATTAGGTATATCATGTGGCTATGAAAAAAAGATATGAAGGACAACTATTGACTTTAGATAAATACTTGAACATTTACATACCAGCTGTTGATTGGCTCTTTTTTGGAACTTTAAATACTAACAGATGCAAAGAAACCCTGCTGGATCAAATGCTTCAACAATGTCAAAGAATAGAAAACAAGTAAGCCTAATTAATAATAGTTACTTTAATTTCACAAATTATTACTGTTGTAATCTTAAAAAAATATTGTTTCTTTTTATGTTGTAGTGAGTTGCTCCTCTGTGGAATTGTGTCAGCATTCGATTCTAATATCATAATCAAAAGGTCGCCTGCTATACTAGATATGATTGTGGGATCCGCTGAAAATATGGGTAATAAATGATTTGTTTATAAAAAAAGCATTAAATATACTATGCCACGTTTTATTTATTTATAGTTCGAAAGATAAAAAATGATATAATAGTTAAGGACACCAAAGTTGATGATTGAGTGATTATTACGACAAGATTAAGTAAAAATATTATATAACTAGATAAAATGGTTTAACGTCTTTGCAAATGTACATAAAATATATCCAAAATTACTGCACAACTACTGTCTATCAACAGCGCTGGCGGGCGTGAGGAGCGCGAGATCGCACGAGGATGTTTGTCAATTAGCTATCCTGGTCGAATTAATAATCGAAATTAAATTGGTCGTTAAATAAATTAAATTAATTTATGTACATTTTTTTATTTATATTAAAATCGAAGTAGTTATTCCCATCCTTCAAAATGTACCAAGTTTCTTTACTTTACAATGAAATTTGTAGTTTTGGCACATGAAGTATTGTCTTCACTTGGGGAGCATCTGTGTGCAGTTGGAAACCATCGACAAATCAATTCAGAAACTTTGATTCAGACCTGGTGGAAAATAGCAAGCAGTATTCGATCCACTGCACATTTTTTGCAAGTATTAGAATCGTGGTTGCAGTTTGCATGTACACATTTATCGGTGAGTAATAATTTATGAAAAAATTAAAACTTAAGATTTAAACTACATAATATATAATAATAAATAAAATACATAATAAAAATCAAAAGTTTTCGTATTTTCGTTACATAAGCTGATGAGTTTTTGTTAGATGAATTAACTGTAAAATCAGTACATTTATGGAAATGTCAAATGATTTAATTTCCAATTTTTCAGACACAACACGTGAATATAATATTGAGAGGTACGATACGGTACTTAATTAAGTGTGGTAAGCCGGCTGATGAATTCTCTGGTAACTTGCAACTCGTTATAAAAAGAATGCTTAGATCTATTCCTCACATTGAGGAATGTTTTCTTATGGTAAGTTACATTTTATTATTGAATTTCTGTTTTCAAAAAATCAAACAGAACAACAAACCTATATGAAACAAAAAAAGTAGGGAATCTCAAAAAATGTGCCGTACTGAATCATCATCGACATTGTGACGTCACGAAGTAATTATGTTAAACCGCATGCTCATAATGCTTACTGTAGTGAATCTGTGTATGTTTTACGTAGTCACATCCTTATAGCATTTAATGTTTCATCACAGGACGCATTCATGCCGCTCATAGAACTAGTTCAAACAACAAATGCACGTACTCTAATGGCGAAGACTGTGTTGTCGACATTTTTTCCTCGATATAACTCTGTATACATCGACGATCATATTGTTATTACGTCTCTCATGTGCCTGTGCTGTATTCTCCATGACTCCATAAAGTAAGTTTACATTATAATCGAAAAAGTTAGCACTCTGTGAGAAATGATCACTAAAAGAATAAATTCCATTTGGTATTACATTTACATTCGGAAACTATAATGCGTGATTAGCACCTTATGTGCGTTATCTTTTTATACAGGGTGTTCTATTAAATCGTATTTGTTGTGTTAATTTGGTAATAGTTAAACTGATATGAAACTTCCGAAGTTGAAAGACCATAAATAAGTACTCATATTTTGTTTACATTTAAGCGCCATAACTGTGGATGACGAAATAAAAGTATGCAGTGAACTCATAAACAAGTTTGTTCAGGCTGTGACGTTCCAGGAAGACTTTGAACAACAGTTAAATTTTTACGTCGAATGTAGATCATCATTCATCAAACTGGATGCAGTACTCGTAACGCTTGTACAGGTGACTATACTTTCTAGAAAATTCCCAATATTAATGAGATTGGTGGAAAAAAATTGTTTTGTTTTCATATTTAATGTTGTTTTATTGAACATTATATAAGCAGAGCTAACAATAAAATTATACTTGGAAATTAAGCGTACCTCAAACATGGGTTTGCTCAAACCTTACAATAAAGGTATTGTAGAAGTTTACACGTTTTACGTTGTCGTAGAAAGTAAATACTCTAGCGACTCGAGCGAACGACGCGCAGAGCAAGTGGTTGCAGAGAGCGTGTGCGGCTTATTGTTTCATAACAGTTCCTTCACTACACTGCAATATTATGAAAGCACATTTATACTTACTATCTGGACAAGTGGCTCTTCTCAATAATTGCATTGGACAAGGTAACTATTAATACACAAACATTACTGAATTTTCTGATGCTTTTGCTGGAACTACTAGAATTTGTCTTATTTTAGCTGAAGCCAATTTTAAGGCCCTCATAGGTTTGATACCAGATATTCCTGAGTACATCTTAGAAGACGGGCAGAAGAAGCTGACTAATGTTAAAGTTGATGGAATTTTGAGTGATTTTGTGTCGACGCTGGTGGTTTTACCAGTAAGATATAGCATTTTTTTAATGAAATTAATATACTTTTCTTGTTCAACCTAACACTGGATGTACCTACCATTACTAGTTTCCATAATTATATCTACCGATAGTTATTTTCAAATCACTATTGTTTCCTAAAATTAAAATAAAAAAGTAATATTATAAAGTCTACTTTGTTGAAATGTTAAGGTTAAATGCAAGTTCACAATTTAATTGTAGGATAACGTAGATAACAACTGCAAAGCGTACGTACTGAGTGGTCTCATCAAAACAATGGAAAGGATACACTGGCGTAAGACGGACCTACACTACCACAACACACTCCTACACATTCTGGATCTTCTTAGCGAAATGACGCAAGAAAACTACGTATATCACATCGACTCTGGTTTGTTTGCGCATTAACTCTACAAGTTGTAAACGTGGTTTTTTTTGTTGAGTTGGAGGAAATCACCGGTTCCCGACCCGCCCCGCCGCGCGGGTGGGTATGTTGGAGTTAAACCTCTCTAAAACCTCCAACCGCTCACACTCAGCGTCAGAATCCCGGCTGAGGCCAAAAACCAGCACGGGGCTGTAAGGGACGGCGCGACGCATTACGCCATCGGCACTCTTTCCCGTCGCGCCGCCCCCGGACCCCGAACCGGCGGCCGCCAGCGAGCGCCCTCGCCTCCCAAGTCCCAGGGCGGCGTCCCCGGGCAAACACGCCGCCGCAAAAGCGACGGTGCGGTACCCACGGATGACCCTAATGGCTACGATGTGCTGCTGTCTGCTGTGTCCGGCGCAGGCGTCGGGCAAGATGTGTCGCACCGTATAGGGCCATCGAGCTCACCACCTCCGCATAGAGACGGCGGACTGCGTGGCTGGGCCCCCCGATATTCGGGAGCAACCGACCTAGCTGGCCGGCCGCCCTCCAATCCAATTCAATTCCACAAATCAAATCCAATGATTTTTGCCGATTTTGTTAGCTCGATTTTCAGACAAACCAAGCAATTTACGAAAAATCTGTGAATGCAGTATTGTTAAACATCAAGATAAAATGATGTTTCATTTCAGCAAAACATCCTATCTCTAATATTTAAGGTACTTCCCGTTCATGTCGCAAAGTTTTGGGACACCCTGTAGTATTGGTACAAAATATGTATTAAAATTACAGTTTAATTGGGACTCGGGAAATGTGTGCTTGAATTGCAATATTTTACGCGAAAAGTTTCTATCCGTTACAACTTGCAATTCGTTAATAAATAAAAACTTGTTAAAACATTTCTCGACGCCTACAGTTTCATTTTAGACTAGGAGTTGCTGTGGCTGAGAAAATAGTATCCTTACTTAAAAATGTAATTATTCCAATTTTCCTTGACCTGATATACTAAATAAAGGTTATTGCTATATCGCCGAATGACGTAAGCAGATCCGGTCCGACGAATTAAACATAGATTACTTGTTTTAGCTTTACTACACATGCCGTTTTGAAATCTAGAACATCGATCCATTATAATTCACATTGTTTCTTAACTAAATTATATCAAGATTTTGCAAATAATGAGTAAAAGTTGCAGTTAAATTAGAGTAATTGTGTACCAACATACTCATACCACCGAGATTGCACATTCTTTGTTTCAGTTGTGTTATATTAGTCTAAATTTAAATGTGCTCATTTTAAAATACCTATGTTGGCAAAATTTCACATCGATCACATCTTAAAATACTCACTTAAAACTGTACAAAACAAGAGTTATTTTTTATTTTAGTTCTCTCAAACGACAAGTTGTATGGTTGCGACGAAGAATTCATTTCTGTTTTGGACGACTACGCATCCAATATATGTCAGGAACTACTCGTCGTGTTGAAAGTTCTCGGCGATAATAAGGAAACCAAAAAACAGTATAGCCTAACACTGGAGTTGTTTTGGCGCGTGATAAAACGAGCTGATTTAGAACAACCTTCAATGTTCAGTTTAGCAGTCAACCTATGGATGCTAGCAAAGAAAATACAAGATCCTAACAATAAATTTGCAGTGAGTTTCTTGCGCTTCAATATTAACTATTAATTATACGTTTGTATATTTATTTTTGAAACTAGAGTTTAGGTGCATTCTTCAAGGCTACACCGTGTCCAGAGTAGGCGGGACAGACAGACAATTAACAACTTTACTTCTGCACAAGTATAAAAATAGGTTTTATATAATGACATTGTACATTCTATTTGTTTAATCAATATCAATACATAGTATAAAACAAAGTCGCTTTCGCTGTATGTCTGTATGTATGCTTAGATCTTTAAAACTACGCAACGGATTTTGATGCGGTTTTTTTTAATAGATAGAGTGATTCTTAAGGAAGGTTTGTATGTATAATAAATGCATAATATAGTAGAGAAACACTGATAAATTTAAAGGTTTCTAATGTGATGTCGTAAATAAGCACGTTTTTTAGCGCTTATATTGCAAACGCTGGCTGAACCCTACGAGATAGACCAAAATAATGTACTACAGTATTGTTCACCTTAAAAAGTTCAACAAAAAAGTCCGCGATGGTATATGTCTATCTCTTAGGGATAACCCAGCATAACCATTTTTATTCTTTACTAAAAAATGGTTATTTACGAAGTGATTTTAAACAATACAGCATTAATCCTTATCCAATTAAGTATCCAAAAATTGTGCATTTATTATAGATCAATATGCTTTTTACAGCATGTAATTTAAGTGAATATTACCGAAGATATTACAAATTTAAAATGCAGGGTCGTAGTTGTTTGCACCGGGCGGCGCGTGCCTATGTAGGCTACAATATTTGAACCCCTTTGTAACGCAGACGAAGTTGCGCGGGTCATCTAGTGCAATATAAACTAAGGATGTCATAACAAAGTTACAAATGGGCTCTTGACTAAATACATTGAAATGATGTATAGATAAATAAATATATAAATGTTGAATGATTTCATATATAAAGTTGTTATTCTGAATTCGTGCGCTTGGTATGATTTACCTATAACTTTTGTTAAAATTTTATATTTCTTTAAGTTCAAAATGAAGGTACCTTCATAATTTTATCTCCTTCCAGAATCAGTTCCTCATTTAGAAAAAATAGCGAATAATGTATTAAAAACTCTAAATTCCGTCAATTTTTCAAAACTCCAATCATGTGAAATTAGTTGCATGAAAATAAAACTGTCTTCGTAACTTCTTTCAGCATGTTTCTTTCCTCCTGATAGTTTTGGATTTGACCCTGAAGACTCGTTTAAATAATATATTAATAATATTATTATAATTCGGTTCTTCGGCCGCCTGATAAAGGTTTTGAAAAGCCTCTTGTCTGGCGGAAACAAAATCCGAGCCTTCAATGGTTGGGTCATGCCTGTACTGACGTACTCCTTTGGCATTCTAAAGTGGACGCAATCAGAACTGGATGCCCTGGATAGAAAAGTTCGGCGACTGCTGACGGCATACAGGATGCACCATCCACGCTCATCTGTTATGAGGCTGTATATACCTCGGAAGTGTGGGGGTCGTGGCATGTTAAATGCCAAGGATCTGCACAACCGAGAGATATACAACCTTCGGGAATATTTCCTAAAGGTGAATGTGGGTATGTACCGTGATGTAGCAGCAGTCGATAAAGGACTCACTCCGCTATCCTTAGCGAACGGGAATTGGCGAGCGCCGAAGGTGATGAGTGTGGCGGATCGCACGGACGTATGGAAGAGCAAGGAACTACACGGTCGATTCTACCGGGCCCTTACGGGTCCCGATGTAGATCAGTTAGCCTCCGTGGCCTGGCTACGATACAGTAACCTCTTCGGAGAGACTGAAGGTTTTGTCTTAGCAATTATGGACGAAGTTATCATGACGAACAACTACCGTAAATATATTCTAAAGGATGGGACGGTCGACATTTGTCGGGCATGTCACCGTCCGGGAGAGTCTATTAGACATATCGTTTCCGGTTGTTCCCGTCTTGCTAACGGCGAGTACTTGCACAGGCATAACCAAGTAGCTAAGATCATTCATCAGCAACTTGCTCTGAAATACGACCTTGTTGAAGCCGCCGTACCTTATTACCAGTATTGGCCTCAGCCGGTTCTCGATAATGGTCATATAACTCTCTACTGGGACCGATCTATTATCACTGACAGGACTATTGCTGCCAATAAGCCTGACATAGTGATAATAGATCGGGATGCGCATCGGGCGGTGCTGATCGATGTCACCATTCCACATGACGAGAACCTTGTGAAGGCAGAAAAAGAAAAACTGCTAAAATATTTGGACCTGGCCCACGAGGTGACCGACATGTGGCGTGTTGAATCGACCATCATTGTTCCGATCGTTGTATCTGTGCACGGTCTAATAGCGAAAAGCTTCGACCGACATCTAGAGAAGCTTTCGCTCCCCGGCTGGGTAAAGGGCTTGATTCAGAAGGCGGTCGTTCTTGACACGGCGCGTATTGTGAGGAGGTTCCTCTCTCTTGAGCCCTGACCACTGATGGCTTGGGTCGTAGACCTCGTCTTCAGTGGGTCTCTGTTTTTTATATTGTATTTTTAAATTTATTTCCTTTGTTAATTTTTTTAAAAATATAATGTAAAAAATAAGTGTAAATAAATATATAGAAATTATAATAACAGTAGTACAATAAAAGGTTCAGCGTTACAAAAGAAACTGAGTACGTAGGTATATATAGGCAAGGCAAAAATATAGGCAATAGGCATATTGGACTTCTTTTAGTAGATAATCAATAAATCCTACAAGTATAAAACTAATACTAGTCGCCTTGACAAGTGATTTGTCTATGTCCTGAGAGTGAAATCTATTAAATCGCTGTTCAGGTCTTTTTTGTTGTTTTCAGTTGCATAAGCTCACTTCAAAGTACATTGTAGGTGCTACTGATACTAGCTAAGTAAATGGGAAAGATAAAGTCCAATAATAATATATAGGTTCTATTTTCGCATTCGTTTCTTAGGGAAATGTTAATTCATTCATACTTCAGAGGATGCTTAAGTCAATTGAAATTAGTAGGCAGATTTATATTATTTTTTGTAGCTCCGAGAATAGTTAAAAACGCCTCCCGAAAAAAAAACACTTCATATAAATAAGCATTAAATAGAAAGTAATTCAATCAAAATAAATATAAGAATAATAATCAATATAATTTTATTTATAGACTGCCAATGGTCCAAAAATGTTAGTTTAACAAATAACTTAAAATTATGTTAGTAATTATTAAGATAAAATTTTTGCATATCGTTACTGGTACAGTCCATACGAAAAAATAAAAATCTGTTTTTAAAAAAATATTAAAAAAAAAAAAAAACCTAACAAAATCGATTTAATTTTGTGCTTTCGTAATTTTCAAGATCCAATATAACTGAGCGCTATCCACGACGCTTATAAAACAAACAGCAGCTCTAATAATAATCATATTTCCTTGATACCAAATACTAATGTTGTATCACCATAAACGATTCTTCAGATATCTTCAGAGGGCTGATTTCAGTGCTCTTTATGAAATGGTTAATTAACTGAAGCGGAAAATCAAACTCAAACAGCTGAAGTTGTTTCAAAATATTTGACCTCCAGCAAAGTGTCATTAAACTCTCGGTATTTGTGTCGCAATACCTAGTTACATTTAGCTAATGTTGGTTCATCAGCTGGTATAAAAGCATTTGATGTAAATATTTGGTTGTATGAAAATAATATACTATATGCATTGGTGTAATAAAAAACATTGTTTCAGAAAAGCATTTTGTCGACGTTGCGTGCTTCGAAAGATCCAGTGAACCGGCAATTATACGAAAAGTTAGAACAAGGTGTTCAAAGCGCTTAAGATCTGAAACTAAAACACATTGTTTATATTTGATTATTTAAAAAAAAATATGTTAACACATTCCATATTATTGTAATTGTCTAGATTTAAAAAGATAAACTTTAGAACTATTCGTTTTAACTTACTTGAATTAGACAAAACTTTTACACAAGCTTGATTTGCATGATTCTGTACCTATTATTTTGTATTTCAATTTATTGTAGTTTTCTAGTCCTAGTTTAATAGTACCTACCTACATGCCCGAGACTTATATGAAAAGCAGTTATTTATCTAAGGAACGATGCAATTTTACACCTAAGATTAAAGAATAATGTACAACCATCTATTATAATTTATTTAATAAATCATATAAAATTATAAGAATGATATTTTTATTGAACTGAACCTTAAATGCAAATCAATTTTATTAATGTTTAACAAGAGTTATTGAAAGTTAACTTGCAAGCATGTTCGACCTAGATGAAATGAGTATAGTAGTAGAATGGAGGCAATATATCGATTGCAGGTGACCCCAAGAGTGGAGAGCCAGGTGTAGTAAGCGGACATTGTCCGGCGAGATACGCTTGACTGGTGCGCGCGCTCTGTTGCGCCGATCTTTCACCTTCGCAATATTGACGCCTATAAAACCTTGTCATTTCAATAATGTGACGTTACTTTCATCTCGTCGCAAACTAAGAGTGCAACTCTGCTCGGTCAGGAGTAGTGGAAATCTTATAATCGTATTTGGGTTTATACCCATTCTTAAAAATGATTATATTAAGCCATTTGGTAGGATACAATACTTACCATGATATTGTCTATGTTACTTAGGAGTTGCCTATCAATTAACTGTTCTCGTTTCATTTTTGCAGTTATTTGTTTGGACGTTATGTGAGGGTATCTTTGCTAAAGAAGAGAACAATGGATTTGTACAGCCTTTGGACTTTGGAGCAATATTCGACTCTGCAGATGCTGGTTTGTAGTTTTAATAAAAAGTTAACGTCACAATATTTTGCTTTTGCAATGCTTTTGTACTCAACTTATTTTTTTGGCCTAAACTAAACATTAACTTTTCAGGCATAACTTCCTTGGCTTCGAATCCCTTAGCAGCAGCGGTGCTTAAAGTAGATAAGAGCCAATATCCTCAGTTATTTGATACGGTCGTCAGTAGTTCTATTGATTCTTTACAAACCCGATTAGCTCCAGGGGAAAATGCATTTTCAGCCCAAAATTTTGGGTTCAATCCGATTGCCAGTCAAAGCTTTTATTCACCGGCGAAGTCTGCTAAAATAGTTGCACAACCACAGCCACATCAATTGCAACACCGAGCACAAGCGGTGCCTGTTGGACAGCAATTAGGTGCTTTAAGATATGACATACGTACTGTACATGATGCTGACTATAAAGTGTATAAACCAGAGGAAAATGAACAAGGAGAAGAAATTTTAGCAGCTTTAAAAAAGAATCCGTCAGTTGCTGCCTATTTTAAACCTGCAGTAACAAATGTTGAAGTTGCTCATCCATTAAAATATCGTAAAGAGGAGCTCGATGATGATGACGCCGATATTGAACCAAAATACAAGTCTAACGCTTATATTACAGGACCAGCACGTATTCGGAGATACACAAGTGGCAGACAAAGAGAAAAATTAAGAAAAAGCAGCGAAGAAGAGGAAGAAGATCCATACAATTATAAAGTAGACTATATTTCCAAACCAAAGGCTTTTGATAGTGAATTGTATAGCAGTGCTTATAAGGAAGAGAAAAACCCAAAGAAAGAATATGAATACCCCTACGGATATGATTCTGGATACGACCACAAAGAGTACGAGCGTATAAAATCTTTATCAGAGAAACAAGCTGCAGAAATTAAACAGAATCCAGAAAATTGTCAAGAAGTTAAAAGAGATGGAATGTCTTGTATGGTCTGTAAAGACCCCAAAACAGGCGGAAATTACGAGTCCTGTTCTTATGTAGCCGAACCCAAAAACAATAAATACGCATATTCAAAAGAAAGAAAATTTGATAGCAATGACGAACCCGATGAACCAGAAAGTAATGAAAAAGTTGAACAACCCAAAAAATCTGCCAAATATGTGGATGCTGATAAAAAAGAAACACAAAAGTATGCAAAATTGACAGCTGCGCAACCTGATAAACCGTATAGCAATTATAAATCAGAAAACAAGGATGATAACTCAGGCGAAAAATACAAATCTTACTACACCCATATTTCCAAACCAACACCAAGTGAAGCACTTAGAGCTGCTGAAGACAGTTCCTCTAAAGAAGATACAGAATCCGTAGCTAAACCGTATGATTATAAAAAAGCCTTACCTGGCTTCTATACCGAAAATGAACCCAAAAAGGACGTGGAACATGTCCTGGCAGAATTTAAGAAAAAAGACAGATCTACTTGTAAGAGAGTGCAAAAAAATGGCATGACTTGCTTCCAATGTGTAGACAAATCAGGACTCAAAAACGAAGAATGCATGTTCATTTCGGAATCAGCTCCTAAGCGAAGTCATTTAGCATACCAAGAAGTGAAAGAGTTTACATCTAAACCGGCGACAATAGAAAAGGGACAAGAAGGAGCCGAAAGCCAAACAGTCACAACAAGTGCTCCTGCCGTTCAAAAATCAGCTGCCTACGTTGTTGACAATAATAATTATGGAAAAAAACTAAAACGTAAGAAGGCACCTCAAGCTATTGCCGTTGCTGCAACAAATCCAGCTCAAACCACTGTTCCAGCTGTGGCTCCTACGGAACAGTCTTCAAATAACAAAAAGTCAAAACGAAGCGTCGATGCTGCTGCTGAATCATCCGCGACAATTGTTGATTTGACGAATATAGCGCCTCCTGAAGAATTTGCCGGTGTTGATTCAAAAGGAGCGTTTTGGGCAGAAACCGCGCCAAGGTATAGTGCCAGCTTAGGCGTTACTCTGCCAGAATTTATGTTATCAAGGTCAGAACATGAAGCATCTTTTGATGAAATAATCGCAGGGGCGTAAAATATCAGTGTAATGTTATTCGTTAAGGCTTATTGGCCAACACAATCAATAGTTACTAGAGCGTGTCTTGTCGCGTCTAAAATAAAGCCTGAACTGAAGGCAACGGGTAAAACTATTTGTTACGTAATTTTAAGATTTCAAATGTTCTACGAGTAAGTACGAAAAGTAAGAAAGGTTCAATGCACGCTACGTACATAATATTATTGTTATAATGTATGTCACGAGGGTTTACACAAAAGAAAATATGAAATAATCTGTAAGTTTTATTTTATATTGGGACTGTACACTTTTTACTATATTGTTAACTAGTTTTATATTACCAGATCGTGAATAAAATGTTGTTATTATATAATGGCGCGTTTTTATCATGGTTACTAAATTACGACATCGTTGTTTTTCCCTGCTACTACGGTCAATTTACGCTTTCAACAATGTTACAAAGGAGAAAGTCAGACCCAACTTTTTATTAAAATTCAGAAGATTTAAAACGTAACTTACGTAAATACGAAATGTCCATGTGGTACAACTTACTATCTAGTAGCCCGTTCGCGGGCCTATCTGTGTAACAATAAAAAATGTAACTACTTAATTTACTGTTTCCTTGATTTGTTTGTCTTAGAAACCTTTTCAATAATTGGCTAGCATATGGTCCGGTCAGCGTCCTAGATGTCAATACTGTTTGATACCTATTTTTACACACAATTGTCGGACATACGCCATGAAAGAACAGTCTGGTCTCGGTCATTCGCCAAGCTACCAGTGAAAACAATAATTAATTTCAGTCGCACATACACAGTCGAACAAGTACCCTGTTTTAGTGTGTTGTGTTAATTCCCATACTGAATAAAATAATTAAGCATACAGTTGTTTACAAATTCAGTAGAAGTCATCATATAAAGGTGTGTGTAAAATATCCGTTAATATTTAAATGGTATTAGTGTGTCAAGAATTTAACATAGTCAAGTTTAATTTAATAGGTTACTATTTCATTATTTAAAATAATCTGGTATATATTTCATTAACAATTACAAAAAAAAAATATTTAAACATACTTTACATTGGCCTAAAATTTCAGTTCAGTGCAAGTTTGCAAAGAGATTATATTTTCAATTAATTTGGCTGGTTTCAATTTTTCGTACTTATTAATTTAAACAAAAAATGAATTTCAATAAATAAACTAATTTGGTAAACTGCGATAATGAAATACTGTGGACATTACTATTACAATAATATCTCTGACCGACTTCCAAAAAGGACTCAATTCGTCTGTCGTTGTCGTCAAAAATTCAAGTTTTTTGTGCGTTTTTGCGTGTATTTCTATTCTATATGAACTTTTTTTTTAATATAATGTAAATATTAGTTAATAAATGAATATAGATATTATTATTCGGTCATTTTCTTTATTCTAGGAAAGTAAGGTACTACTGACTGGATAGGTAAGTAACTTTTACCTGATCAAAAATAATATCCCCAATCGAGAAACAGAAACCCTTCTGAACATCATGCTCGTATTGTTTTTTTAAGAAATCTTGACGTTAAACGAAACAGCATCAAGCGAAAACCTGCGATTATCCTCTTCCGGCGGCCGGCGCACCGTGTCATTGCATTCCTATCTGAGCGATAAAAAAGTAATTGACTGTTCTATAAAACTTCTAAGCTTACAATAAGTTGTAGGTTTAGAAACCATATTCGTAAGATTTTAAACTATACAGTTCAAAGTTAAATATTCTAAACGTCAGTTTTAGGAATAATTGCTAAAGTAAAATTAACATTTAAGGGCTGCAAAAGTACTTAACTTATAAGTAACTATTATCATAGAAAATAATATGTTTTTTTTACATATTTTTTTTACAACTGCAAATATCAGAACTCGCGTAAGAAGCAATCTGTTTAAACATCGTGGTTTATTTTTGGTTTTAATAAAGTATCTACTAATCAACAAACAATTGATGGATTACTGAAAATAGTCGTTAATGCTAAGTAATATTGATAATGAGCAATCGAAATCAGCAACAGACGGAAAAAAAAATGATTTCTTGTCTCTTTGCCAAATAACGGTTGAATAAAAAAACGGGGCTATTTTATTGCGCAGTGATTTTCAACAGAGGTTCGCTTCGATGATTGCAGTGTTATTTTCGTCGCGTTATTTTCGATACTCCCACATAGTTTCTGCGAAAAGGCTTGCAGGCCATGAAACTCCGCAGCTGTCGGATTTTCACGGATTATTCATGAACTTTTTATATTATTAGTTTGTTTCTTCAACTTTCAATTGAAGTTATTGTTTTTAACTAAAAGGATAATAAAAATCCGTTGATGAACACTGACTTTAGGATATATTGTGATTACTAGGTGGTTAAAAGTAGGTACAAACTTTATCATTAGATATAGAGGTACTATATATTTTTGTCACTTAGGTAGACGTGCCAACAGTCCACCTGATAATAAGTTACCATTGTTCGCCTGTTACCAGTTAGAGGAAAACTCAATTGATTGATTTTGTTATTAATAAATGATTTTAAGAATTCGTTTTGAGTATAATTTCGAATTTGAACGACGAAACCACTTAGAAATATAAATAAATCAATACAACACTAAAACCTTCTCAACATTCTGATTAGGATGCCACGTGAGGTAGATTACGATGATGAGACGTACGTGGACGTGCATTCTCTGCCGCTGAAGCCTCCGCAGCCGCAGCTGCCGCCGGAGCGCGCCGTCCGACGTCCGTGGCATCCCGTCATGTGGGACAGCTCTATTATAGGCATACCACCACCTGATGTTACCGTTGAGGATGAGGTAATACACAGTTTGATATTACACTAAAAGTCACGATTTTGTTTTGTCTTAAATAACATAATCCCATGTGTCAAATCGAAATTATTGATATGTCCTTCGATAAAAATATTATCTACTTCGCCACTACCCTGCAAATTTCAACGAATATTCAATAATGTTTGTCAAAAGTGTGAAATGGTTCATTTTTAATTGGGACATTTCGAATAAATGAAATTTAGTTTATGTTTGAAATCGTATGAACTACAAATTATTTGTATTTATTTCTTGAACTCAAGACCATTGTTATATTGCCATCTATCTACAACATACAAATATACCATATTATTGATTTCAATCTCTGTCAATTCGTAGCTCAAAATAGAATCAACATATTTAGTCTCTAATAAAGGTTTAGGTTTACGTAGGCACTTAATGGTAAGCGGTAATTGGTCAAAGATCTCTGAAATGTTTAAGAGTTATGCAGGACCGCCATTCATACGGTTCAAGCCATGAAACCGAAGAGATATCCTCGTTCGAAATGTATTATTTAAAAATTAAAACGTACATATTTACATGTAATCTTTGGTATCACCCAAATAATGTATTTTTTTAAGTTAACAGTAGTTACTGTTACTAAAAATTGCAAAGAATCCGAGCAAGATGCACAAATATGGAAATAATATCTAAAATGACATGTTAGTATCTCCAAAAAATACTAAAATTATATTTCTATGTTATCATGACATGTCATGATTCCTAAAGACATCCTGTCTTGCCTCTGTATAGCCCTGTGATTTTTGACATTGCAAAGAAAATGCCGCAGTGCATCTTGAAACCGGACCAGAGAGCAGTAAGTTATATTATCTGAATAATAATGTGAATATTATTTTGTGTGCTTCCAGCCACAGTCGAAATCCCGTGAGTATCCTCACAAGCAGCGCATACGTAACTTGCGGCGTCTCATCGCAGACGGAAAAGTGAAGCCAACCTCTGAAACGCTTATATTCTTCTTGTGCAACAAATTTGCTGCTTCAGACGACCGAAAAATAAAGAGCAGACCATGATATTAATGTAATCAATTATATTTTATGTAAAAATGTTTTGTGAGTGTGGGTTTGTAAATATCAAAAAATCTATTAAAAATCTAACTTCGTAACTTTAATGTTATATCGATTTATTTACAATATTTTTTATATTATAATTATCATTAAAAGAAATGCAAATCATTGCAACGGGTACCCTCTCTCTCTCTCTCTCTTATGCAAAAAAATTAAAGTTAAAATGTTAACAAAGTGCCGTCGGTCGCAGTGACGCGCCGACCGCCGCGCCGTGACTATTTAGGCCTTTCGCCGACGCGGTGCACGGAAACTTAAAACGGTGTAGGTACATACATTATATATTTATATTCTCCATAAAAAATATCTACACACAAGACTTTTCAGTAAAAAAAAAAGTATTTCTCAAATATAAGTTGTACAAAGTAGTTGAGGATCATCGCGTGCAGTGTTCATGTTCAGGGCGCGAGTCGCGGGCGTCTGTACAGGGCGGCTCGCGTCCTGCCCTCCACCGCTAATAACTAAGCCGGGCGGGCGCGGGCGGGTGTGTGCGCGCTAGGTGGGCGGCGCGGGCGGGTGCGCGCGCTAGGTGGGCGGCGCGGGCGCGGGCGGCGGCGCAGACTCCTCCTCGTCCTCCTCTTCGGGGTCGAACTTCAGCATCAACTGCTTCAACTGTCAAACAACAATTATTTGTTACATTCTGCAAGACGCTTACCGATCTACATGCAAATATACTTTCGAGATAATTGCTGTATGATGATAATTGTTTCAAATTTTATCTACGCATATGAACTTGACATATTAAAGACTTAAAATTAGTAGTAGACTTAGATTAGAGAAGCAAGAAAATAACAAATTTTGGAGAAAATATTAATTACAAACACCATGCGTTATTTATCTGTAAAGTAATAAAAGTATTATTTCATTTATTTCCCATTTTTGGGCATATTTCTAACTCATTAACGTACTTTCGCTAATTTGGCGCTTTAGACTTTTTCCTTTCCAGTGATGATATAGTTTTAGTATAGTCCAAATTAAAATCTAAATCAATACAATTTTCGACGAGTTGCCGAGAGCAATCGAGTGGTGTGTGCTCTTCGCCAATATATTGCTAAGAGAAAGTCGCGCAGGTTCTTATCGTTTTCGTCTGAATAAAACTCAGTTCTACTCGATTTTATTTATTTCTCTAACATCTCTCACTCACTCATTTCTTCTTGTGAGAACTAGAAGTATTAGAAGGTGGTTAAGTTTTTGCACCAATCATCTACTGTAAAAATATCTTAGACAAAAAGTACAGGCAGTATTCAGTTGGTAGAGAGAGTACTCACTTCAAGGTAGTCGTTAATGAGTCTCCGACGGCCGCGCTCGTCGAGCTCGTCGTCGCAGTCGTCCTCGTGCAGCTGCAGGATGGTGGCCTTGGGCTCGAAGATCGGCGCGTGCCGCCTCGACACCGCCTTCTCGTATACCTTAGCGCTCTCCGACGGAGAGTATTGATTGATTTTCCTGTTATATTTTAAAGTCAATATTATTTTTCACTTATAATGCGTTATCTTTTACTTTTTAGACTGTTAGAACAAAAGTAAATTTTTGTCTAAACTTTTTTATAATGAGGCCATACCATCCATCGCTGATGGGATGGTAATAAATAGCAGATAATGATTACATTTTTAGTCACCATCCATCCATAAATACAGTAACGAACAGTCTGCGTCGTTACAAAGACATTATAAAAATTGAATACCCCCTGACAATGCTTATAGTACAAGTGGACGCGTCCCGCAGCGCGCGAGTGTGGTGCGGTACTGTTGTACTTACGCGTCCGTGAAGCCGTACAGTTGTTTGAGGTGTTGCTTGAGCACGAGCAGCAGCAGACAGCCCCGCGCCTGCCGCATGGCGTCCCGCAGCGCGCGAGTGTGGTGCGGTACTGTTGTACTTACGCGTCCGTGAAGCCGTACAGTTGTTTGAGGTGTTGCTTGAGCACGAGCAGCAGCAGACAGCCCCGCGCCTGCCGCATGGCGTCCCGCAGTGCACGAGTGTTGTGCGGTACTCGCGCCCACAGCGCCTCGGCGTCTTCCTCTTCCTCATCCTCTTCTTCTGCACCTCCCTTCTCACCACTGCTCGTTTTTATTAAGCCCTAAAATTACAAAATAAATTTTAAAATCCGGCGAAGTTCTAAGCATTAGTTGTTCAAATTTGATATTCATAAATTAATTAAGCTGATTTATTTTGAGCCTCCGAACTCTCCTGAATCAATAAATAAATAAAAACATTCTGATGTGAAAAATTTACACATTATGTGTTACAATTTCAAATCGAGATCCACCATTAATGCTGATTGGATACCGATGAATTGCTAAGTAGACTTACTTTTGAGTAGTGTTCAATGCTGTACAGTAGCAAAGTGTGTTAAAATAAACAATTTGTTTAGCTTTGTTTTGAAACATCATACTGAGTCTTTTTTTCTGTTTGCTTTTCATTTTCAACAGTAGAATTGTTTGTGTATTATTACGTTAGGTACACTAGTTTATAGTCCACAGACATAAGAGAATTTCACTATTGATATCAATCTGTAGGTATAAGTACGAAATGTGATTTACTAACCTCACGAAAAAGCTGTAATAAATTTGACCCTGATGTTGAAATTATGATATCTATATGATGTATAATAAATAATGGTTCATCTTGAACTTGATATGGAAAATAACTTAAATTATCAGCCAGGTACAACATCTGATCTAAAGGAGCAGTCTGAAAAAGAGAAACAACATTATAATTGCCATGTGCAATCCATCAATTTATTTAAGTATTATAAATTATTTAAACATAAGAATAGGGTTTTCAACAAGAGTAGACTATAAAATATAATCCAACAAAATAATATAAGTTTAAATTGAAAGTGGCTCACCGAAACATCGTCAAATTGTTTTAACAAAGACAATATTAAAGCTCGTCTCTGCGGCCGCGTGTTTCTCAGTAATGAATACAAGAAACCATTTAACGCAGTAGGCAGATCATCTTGTTCCTTTTTCCTAAAAATATTACAATATTTATTATATTAATATAAAGTAGAAGTATTTATAATAATAATAATAATGACTTCACTTGGCCTAGGCCCGTGACTTTCATTATTTTACCGAAACTTTCCTCAAAAGTTTCGAGAAGGTAGTCCTTACTTTAGAAAATAATGATAATATAACGTATTTAGGTTGAATTTCTGGAAAGTTCATTATGTATTTATTTACTTAGTTTTACTTTTAAAACAATGTAAACAACAACTTACCTAAAACCTCTTATGACGTTTTTATCTCTACTGTTCGATTGTAACGTCTTCTGTAATTGGTATGAAAGTTTGATTCCTAGTTGTGCCTTCATGTGAATAAAACCAGGATATTTCTTATCTATTTCCTGGAGATTTTTATCAGCCGTGTGCGACACTGTCACCTCTAGATCTGTGCTCATACTTATTAAATATGGTACAATCTGTAAACACAAGATGATTCATTATATCGACCATATCTTAAAATAAAAGTATTTTATACTAATCTGACATTTACAATTTTCAGAGCTATTTAGATTAAAAGTAGTAATATATTAACTACTTTTGTTAGCGACTCAGTTATGCCCACGTCGCCACGCGAGTCACACGTTTTATGGATGCCTGCTTAGATGGGCATAAAATTGATGGATTATCATAAAAATAGTGGTGCATTCACGTCGCAACCAATTTTATCTACTGTTATATATTTGGCATAAAAGAACAAAACTAATTTTGTTTCGCGTCCCAATAGAGTGGTCAACAAGTGTGTGTATGTAGTAGGTTAGTTTTGCGAATGTCGATTTTTGGACATTCGCGAATGCGAATATTGACCTTTCAAATAAAAAGTTCAAGGTTTTTTACTGACAAGTCAGGTTTATCTTCCAAAAGTCGTTGTAATTTATAGGTACTACAAAATAGGTACCTATATTTTACGTATCCTGGATCTACATGGAAGGTAGGGGGTACTTGCCTCCCCCCACCAAATAATTGAAACCCCCCTGCAAATTATCTTGACAACGAAAGGTCGGAGACCCATCGAGTTTGGGCTCAATTTAAGCAGTAAAATACCTTTATTTTGGCTCTGTCAGATTCACTTTACATCCATACAAAATCCTCCTTACTGTTGCCAAAACATTCGCATAACATTCGCAAGATTTTTTGCGAATGCGAATATTCAAAAACATGCGAATATTCGCGAACGCGAACGCGAATATTCGTTACATCCCGAGTATGTAGTGGGTCTGTTACCTGCACGGGATGCACGAGCCCCTGCGCGAGCACGAGCTGCACGACCTTCATGGCGGCGGAGCGCACCACGGTGCTGTGGTGTATGGACGAGCCCAGGATCTCCTTCAGGTAGAGCTGGATCACAGTCGACGCCATGCCCGACGATACGTCGCCCATCTCTTTGAGATTCTCGTGTTTTGACCTTGTTGACCCTAAAAACATATTTATTATTTTTGAATTTAAATATTGACAAACGATTATCATTTAATTATCGGCAATTCCTGCAAGTTAATCCGTCTAAAATCCTCCACAGCACATATTCTTTTTAATTTTGCTGTCATTCAGCAATCCAGCACTAACAATTTAATATGATCACTTATACCAAATAAAATACTTTATTTATAATAATATTATTATTGTTTGGAGGCATAACTTACATTCCTTATCTTGCCTAATCATCCTTTGCTCTTCTTCTTGTAAGTACATTTCAATGTTCCTCAAAACGTCCACTTTCATTTCTATTGGCGCTAAATCTGACGTCAATAGTTGATGATAAAATTCTTTGAGTTCAGGACGTAACATGAACTCGTAATGTCGCACACACACTGATCCGAGGGACTTTAATGTATGTGAAACGAAGTCTTCATCCTCCAATCCAACAAAAAACATAAGCGTTGAATATACCTGCTCTTTTATATCAAGCTGTAAAGAAAATTCAGTTTTAGCGCACAATATTTATTTATTATTTATACATAAATATTAAAAAAATATTGGCTTAACGTTGATGATATGTATCGGCGCGAGCCATAAAAACATAAGAATAATTTAATAATAATTCAATAAAACTCACTAGATAATAGTTCCTAATAAGAAAATGTAACTAGAAACTACTCATACGAGATACTTAACAATGTAATAAAACACTGATACGTAAACTGTAAAATAATACGTGCCCGTAAATGTTGTATTTGCGAGACTTAACGTTAGTATAAATAGAGGCCGATCGACGGCTTGCAGGCAGTCGAGTTCGAGCCGCCTTACGAGTAACACATACGCAAATTGTGAACAATAAACATCAAGTAACTCAAGAAGTCTTTTATTGGAAATGGATCACAAGTTTATGGAAGATACTGACGTCAGCGGGGCTGACGTCATCTATTTTAAAAACCCGTCGGGGCTTCGGACTTCGTCATCAGAAGTGGGATCGGAAGAGATCTCCCTATCTGAAACGCCCACGCAACATAAACAAGCCGGCAACATCAACAAGCAGGCTACATCCAGACAATCAACCAAACAGTTTAACCAGAAGTATCACGCCGCAGCACCTTTCTCCGCGACCGGGTGCTCAGCAAGAATATCAAGCTACAGAATCTAATACAAGTCAAAACGAAGTACCACCGCAATTCTTCATGCAAATGATGGACATGACGCAAACAATGCCGGAATATTTGTGTATTCCACTAGCACAAGCAAGAATGAAAATTCAGGATATCTACCTTCCGTTGTTTGACCCGGATACTGATATCGGGAAAAGAGAATGATGTCAGCACATTGATCAAGCAATTTAAAAATATCTCGACTCCGAGACATGCATGAAGGTGTGTGCACTGTTAAAAGGAAGAACAAAAATGTGGACTGATAACTGGTTGAGCACCACCTCATAAAAACCTTTGAACCTGAAAATCAATATTCACGGGACGTAATACTACTGCGAGAGCACACGTATGACTAGTCCAAGGACATCGAGCATCCTATGGAAGAGAGTGACTCAAAATAAGTTGGATGGCGACGTATCAGCGACAAACGCCTACGCATCGAACTACTGAATGTAAAGACAACAACAGTGGCAGAGCGGTGCAAGCGCCCTTTATGAATGTGACTGCATCAATCAAAACACGCTATTCCGATGGGACGCACTCGACGACGGGATGGCTGTATCGGCTAGAAAAAAATCAACTCAACAAAAGACTGCAGGTTCAGACCAACATCAGATAAACCAAAACTAGAAGGTACGAAAGCCTCATCCAATTCAAGTTCAACCGTGCAACAAGTACAGGTAGCACATACTGCAAGAAATCAGGGTATGCATATGAAGCTTGTTTCAATCGACAACGAGCGCTGACCTCTAACGTCACAACGTAACTTCAATTGTGTATCTTGAACGACACAAGCACCTATAATCATCAAAATCGGACAAAGAAGAATAAAAGCAGTGTTCGATTATCGAGTGCAGATAAAATAATGTGATCTTTCTATGTGTGATCCCGGGACGTCGATCGACGAGCGTCTTGACTAGAAGCTTGGTGACGTCGAGCGGCTGGACGAGAGCGGTGGACGAGAGCGGGTGACGAGAACACTCGCATACACCTACATATCGCGCGTTCACCTCACCGTGTGCCAGCTTCATGTAGACACTTCATGGAGTTAATCCGGTGATATCATTGGCTTTTTACACAATTTCATTTTGGTATGTTGCAAAACTTTTATAATTCATCTTTAAATTTTACCTAATGTTACTTGTCTGAAAAGTTAGTTTAGCAAGTATCTAAGTTTAGCAAACCAAAATACTTCACTCCATTTTCACTGAGCCTGATAAAAAATTGGATTCTAATAATTTCAAAGATTTTTCAATCACTCTTTGCATCAATTTTATTAGTTTCAAGTTTTATTGACAATTAACAATTTAAAGGAATAAACTTATTCAAACACTCGCGGTTTTCTATGATACAACGTTGAAATATCGAGACCACTCAATTAAGTAAATATCGTGGTAAGAACCCGTTCAAAATGCATGAAAGTAACTTATAGAATGATTGAAACTTGATTATCATTGGAATCAATTGAAATCAAATTAGATTAACACGTTTTCAACAGACAAAGTTTATTTTAAAGAGAACTCTTTAAATGCAAGCTTTTAAGATTCTGAATCTCATATAGCGGTAGAGTGCTAGCTAATACAAGTAAAACAAGCCCAAACACGACGAGTCTATCATGTTTAGCACAAGAGTTCCTAATACCATCTTCCAAATCCATTATCAAGTCAATGCAATTTTGTCAAATTATTGCATTGTCATACATCTGTGTGTAAAATGTAATTTCAATTAGAAACCGGGAAGTTTGTCAAGTTTAGCTTGCAAGGTCCTATCCGAAGTGAAGGCTTGTTAAATAATAATAATAATCTCTCTATACTCTCCTACAAAAAGTAACTATTCTGAACACTTGTAGAATAGTAACGAAATTTTTATCGATTACTTAACTAGGTTAATTTTTGTCATTAATCATCATCATTCTAACATTGTTAAACTCACTTCAGCTTGGCCAAGCCCGCTGAAGTGGTGACATACCCCCAACTAACCAGTGGGAAATTAAAACGAAAATAATAATAATAATTCACTTGGCCTAGGCCCGTGACTTTCATTATTTTACCGGAACTTTCCTCAAAAGTTTCGAGAAGGTAGTCCTTACTGATGTAAATAATAATTACTCTAAGTAATCATAACCTGAGTACTCTACATTCTACGTGTAATCTCTACTTACTCGCGTTAATTTAACTACATTACGAATAGCATACTCGCATACATTTACTTTGTTTCCAGCCTATCTACTGTCATGACCAAAACCAATACCAGCAGCCGACACTCGAGCACGCGTGTCCCGCAGGACGGCCGAGGCATAGCCGATCATTGGCAGAGGCAGCAGATAGCCCAAACCAAAGAAAGAGAAATACAAAGAAAGAAAGGAAAAAGAAAGAAAAGAAAGAGAAAAGAAAAAGAAAGAAAAAAAAAAAAAATTACTGCGTTAGCAACTTTCACTCAAATGTTTTTGTTTTCTACAGAACAGTCGAAGCATTTTGTTAACGAACGCTGCTGACAGCCAGAACCTGAGCACCAGCAGCGGTGACTCTTCACACACCAATAATCAAGATACTACAGCGAGCTAAGCAGAGGGCAGAGCTCCGCTTTATCAACGAAAGACTTTCACGAAGGAGTGACCGAACAGTACACTAATCCGGTGATTGATTTACTTATTATTTCAAAGCGCTTGTCGCTCATTTAAATTAAAAGGTTGTTTGTGTAACCAGCCTGTTGTTTTAAACTATTCTGGTTGTAAAATTACTGTTGTCATTATCGGGACTTCTCTGATGGATGTCGGAATCCCTCTAGTGGTTATTACGAATAAGAAACAGTAAAAGCCAGGCCTTTCCCAAGCGGAGACAGCGGGACCCCCGAGCGGAGATAATGGGACCCCCCGCAATAAGGTCATCGGAACGAGAGGTTACCGTACACCAGGGTAGGAGTCACTGTTACACGCCGGAGAGGAGTTACCGTCTGCACGATGGGAGGAGTCACCTGTGCTATAATAAATTGATAAACTATTGCACCCTCAGAGTGGAGTTACCGTCACCTCAGAGCAGAATAACCGTTACCCTAATGAAAAAGAATACATGTAGAGTCATGTAAAGCTATAAAACAGGCTGTTGCACAACCAGCAATATAAAACCTACAAATATCAAAATTGATCACACTTATACAACACTTACAAAACGTAGTGAATCTCTGAGGCTCTCTGAGATCCTACAATTATCTACGAGACACTCCGAGAATCTACAATTATCTACGAGACACTCCGAGAATCTACAATTATCTACGAGACGCGCCGAGAACCTACAATTATCTACGAGACGCACCGAGAAATTACAATTATCTACGAGACTTACAAAACAAATGTAGTGAATCTCTGAGATCCTCTAAGATCCTACATTATCTACGAGACCCACCGATAACCTACAATTATCTACGAGGCGCGCCGAGAAATTACAATAACATACACTACACATTCACTCACAACTTTAAACAAAGTAAAGGTGGACTTTACTTTACAAATAACCTTAAAACAAAAAATAACAATTCATTCACAACTATAAACAAAGTAAAGGTGGACTTTACTTTACAAATAACCTTAAAACAAAAAAATAACAACTTACAAATAAGCAACCGAGGTTGCTTACAGATACCAATCTCAAAGGAGTTCATATCTTCATTACAGATAAACTGGAGTCAGGCAAGTGTGGAACACGCACTGTTTGTCATCCTGAAACCACCGAGAACCTCCAAACCTTCGAGAACCTCCGAGTCCCCGAGAAACTCCGAGCCTCCGAGAACCATCAAGAACATTCGAAAACCTAACCTTTAAGATTAAACTATAACCCATTCATAATTATAATAGAATAAACTAGTTAGGCAGGTGCAGAGCGCGCACCGCCTATCAGCATGGCCGTATCGGCGCGAGCCATAAAAACATAAGAATAATTTAATAATAATTCAATAAAACTCACTAGATAATAGTTCCTAATAAGAAAATGTAACTAGAAACTACTCATACGAGATACTTAACAATGTAATAAAACACTGATACGTAAACTGTAAAATAATACGTGCCCGTAAATGTTGTATTTGCGAGACTTAACGTTAGTATAAATAGAGGCCGATCGACGGCTTGCAGGCAGTCGAGTTCGAGCCGCCTTACGAGTAACACATACGCAAATTGTGAACAATAAACATCAAGTAACTCAAGAAGTCTTTTATTGGAAATGGATCACAAGTTTATGGAAGATACTGACGTCAGCGGGGCTGACGTCATCTATTTTAAAAACCCGTCGGGGCTTCGGACTTCGTCATATGTAATATTATCAATATGAATAACTTTATGTAATGCTTGCTGTACATGTCACCATGGTGTATGTACTCATTTCCCATCATTTTATATAATTTTTATGTCATATACCTTCAGAAAATAATTATACAAATATGTATTCAATATTTTGTGAAAATAATTGTTGTAATACTTACTGGAAGACCCTCAATAACTTTAGCGTCAGTAAAGTCGAAGTATCTCAGTAATAACCCAACGATAAAGAGAGAACGACGAAAATGAGGCCTAGAATGTGATGATCGTGTCATTTCAGGATTCCGCTGCCAACTACTTTTCCATTGTAGTAAAATACCTGGAGAACAATAAGCAAATGTTTTGTTTAAACATTCAAATTGACTTTCACCAAATTGGCTTGACCAGACGTTAACTATGTTGAGATTCAACTTTGATTTCTTGTTAGATTAAAATAACTTATTGTTTGATCTTTTGAATGAAAATTACTTAAAAATAACAACCAATACGGAAGATATACTTAAAATGTACATGTAGCAGGAAAAGAAACGGGACCTATTTTCAGATTCGCATGTAAGTTGGGACATCACTGAAATAAATAGCGAATTTACCATGGTACTTATTGAAGACATCTCTGATTAGTTTGTAATTGTGTGTGAGGTTGTTGACGATGGCGGCTAGACAGGCGATGCACGAGGCGATGACGAGCTGTCCGCGCTGCAGGATGAGCTTCACGGCGTCCTCCTCCAGCTGCGCGAGGAACACTTCACTCGGGTGTTCCATGAGCGGAACCACTAACTCGAGAGTCGACGCCACTGTTGACATTATTTGTTGCTCGTGTTGATTCTACAACAGTTATATTTTATTATTTTTATGTTAATTGTAGTTTAGTTTTTATTTAACAAAATATGTACAAAATAAAATCATTATGAGTAAGATGTAGTTATTTAAAAATAGATTGTATTTTACCTGACATTTTAAACTAAGATACGGTTGTAGAGTTAAGGCGTGGTTGACAAGCAACTGCGGTCTGATCTTCGCAAACAAATGTAATGTTGAAAGACACGCTAAAATACGTTGTGATGAACCAGAACCTAAAATAATAAAAAAAAAACAATAATTTAGGTTATGATAACATCAATACATAGTATAAAACAAAGTCGCTTTCGCTGTATGTCTGTATATATGCTTAGATCTTTAAAACTACGCAACGGATTTTGATGCGGTTTTTTTTAATAGATAGAGTGATTCTTAAGGAAGGTTTGTATCTATAATAAATGCATAATATAGTAGAGAAACACTGATAAATTTAAAGGTTTCTAATGTGATGTCGTAAATAAGCACGTTTTTTAGCGCTTATATTGCAAACGCTGGCTGAACCCTACGAGATAGACCAAAATAATGTACTACAGTATTGTTCACCTTAAAAAGTTCAACAAAAAAGTCCGCGATGGTATATGTCTATCTCTTAGGGATAACCCAGCATAACCATTTTTATTCTTGACTAAAAAATGGTTATTTACGAAGTGATTTTAAACAATACAGCATTAATCCTTATCCAATTAAGTACCTTAAATAAATTGTGCATTTATTATAGAGCAATATGCTTTTTACAGCATGTAATTTAAGTGAATATTACCGAAGATATTACAAATTTAAAATGCAGGGTCGTAGTTGTCTGCGCCGGGCGGCGCGTGCCTATATAGGCTACAATTTTTGAACCCCTTTTTAACGCAGACGAAGTTGCGCGGGTCATCTAGTAATCATATAAATTGTTAAGTTCGCAAATAATTATCTTACCATCAGTACTTGTTTCTTCTAACTGTAGTAAACTCTCTACAAGACAGTCTACTATTTGCTGACATGCTACTAACAAGGATTTAGGCGGCTGATATATTATTTTTGTAGAGTCATCTTTATCTTCTTTAGGTTTAAATAACTGTAAAAAAATGTAAATCATTGTAGTAAAAATTACGAAAAAAAAATGTTTTCGGACTCAGGATTTAAATTGAGACAAAATCTGTAGACACAAATACAGTAAGAAGACTCACACTCATAAGTAACTGTTGAAACCACTCGAGGCCGATGTCGCGGGAGGAGATGACGACGTCGGTGATGTTGAGCACCTTCCTGGTGAGCGGGTCGGCGGCGGCCGCGGTCATGTCGAGCGCGCCGGGCCGGCTGCTGTTGGGGCACGGGCTGAACCACATGTTCTGGAACACTTCCATCACCAGCTTCCTGATGCCCTCCTCGTCGTTCACACGTCTGATCATTTTCACACATATCTCTGGTATCTTAGGGAATTCGGGGCACTCTATGCAGATGTCTTTTAATATTTTAATCACCCGTTTTCTCACAGATACACCGGTGTCCTGGAATAACGAATTTCAACAAATAAGTAAAAAATATGCAAATTCAACTTGATTTTAGTGAAAAAGCTAACATACCAATATCCTATTTGAGAGCATTGAGTAGTACTTGTCAATTAGATCGTGTCTACTCAATACGAACTTCCCAACGAGATCGACGGCCGCTTCCCTTACGGCCGTTGACTGATCCAGAAAGGATCGATTGACTCCGATCTGCATGTCGGGCCTCGCCAACACGGACGGATCTGCTTCCACAATCATCGCCAAACACTTCATAGCTTTTGTTCGTATCGCGATTGTGTTTTCGCATAATATGACAAGGATTTTACGTAAGTACCTATCAAAACTTTGCGAGAACGATCTTTTAGATGCTAAGTACTGTGAAATGAGTTCAGCTCCACTATAGTCTATGTACGATTGCATCACTTGCACTTGAGTTCCACCCTGATACCTAAAAGGCCTAATTTTCTCTATAAAAAACTTTTTTCGTCGTTCTATAGTTTTGAATTTCTCTGCAGAATCGATGGCACTCGGAAAGTGCTTTCGATCCGATTTAGAGTCCTTGAGGCCGCCGTCGCTGTCATCGTCGGCGTCCGATTCCTCTTCAGTGGAATCATCTTTGTGACGTCTTTTAGATTTGTTTTTGGGTTTTTTCGTTGGTGATGTGTTTTTCGGCTGCACCACCATATCCCTGTACCACTGAGTAATGTAAAAATGTCTGGCACAATTCCACGCTTGGTCTTTTTGACCGTTTATCGCGAGATAATCTAACAGGACTCGTTGCAGAAATTCCGTTCGCTCTTCGTCTTCGTCGAGACCAGAGGTCACGCTCTAAGAAACAGTAAAAATTCATTAAAATTATTCTATGTTCAAAATGCACAATGTCTAAAATTAGCAAAACGGAATCAATACATTATTAAAAATGTCTAACAATACTATTTTTAGTTTTAGGTTTAGAAAGCTTGCTCGGTATACCTGCGCCTGGTTGCCGTCCTTCTCCTCCTCGGCGCGGATGTCCCGCACGACGGCGTCCATGGCGGCGAGCTTGCCGCGCGAGTGCACGCTGTCCCTGCGGAGCCGCGCCGCCACCAGCCCGAGGTACTCCAGCGACGCCACTCGGACCGACATCTCCATTGTCTTGTCAGACATGTACTTTACCTGTACGACATAACTCAATTATTAAGACATCACAATACCACACCGGTTTTTTAAATACAACATTTAAAAGTAGCCTACTTCCTGGAAACTTAGCTATCTGATTAAATAAAAAGGTTTTAATATGTTAAAAGTAATAAACAGACACTTCAATTTTATTTATATTTTTATTTTATAGATTCGAGATATTTACTTGTTTTCGTTCGAACAATATTAAAACCAATAACAATGATAATATGAGGCGACTTACCAGCATTGTTCCGAGTAGGCTGAGCAGCAATTCTGTGGCCGGCCACTCGGGCTTGTTGACTGTCGTTAAAAGATCGTGGACAAAGTTTTCAAATAACGGCCTAAAGTCCACCTCCTCAGAACGACTCCGACACTTGTTCAGGAATGATGTTAGGAATGTTCCACCTACACTTATAGCTGCTTCATACTTTGATATCATAAGCAGGTCTTTATCAACATGCTGAAAAAAGAATCTCATTTAAGTAGCGAATACTACATTTATAAACCTGTATATTATTTTTGCTGATGTTGTTTTCATATTCATTTGAATAATAAACTTACTTTTTTGCTATCGGAAGATTCTGGTGGTTGATCCTTGTTGTCTTTCTCATTAGACTTGCAAAGGGTCTCCGGAAGTGTGACAACACATTGAACAAGTTGTAAGACAAGTGCTGTTAGCATTTGAATGTGTTGATCTGCGTTAAGTTGAAACGAACGTAAATTATGTTTCGAACTTGGTATCCGCGCTATGGACGCTAATATGTCTTCTAACAGTAATCGCCGATGCTGTTCATATTTTGTAAATATCTGAAATATTATTAAATAAATTCAAAAACAAGCCTCAGAACAAGAAAAATATCAGTCATTGGAATGTCTTAAAGTAAATTATATGTTGTATCAGCATTTGCACAATTGCTGTTTTTCATATAAGAGAAGCAGTTAAAAAAGTTACAATAGCACACTAACCGTGGTGACGAGTTTCAAAGCCGAGAGCTGCAGCTCGCTGACGTTTTCGACAAAGAATGGCGAAACGCCGACAGTGGAAGCGTGCAGCACCGTGGTGTCGGTGAGGTGGTGCGCGCCGAACAGCTCCGACAGCAGCGTGACGCACTCGTGCGCGTGCGTGTACAGCTCCTTGACGGCGCGCGTGGAGCCGCCGCACCGCCGCGTCGCGTTCCCCGCCCCGCCGCCGCGACGCTTGCGCCCGTCCACTGTTACATTACAATACACACGTGCTTTAAAACTACTTCCCATTCGCATTTTGAGAACAAAACTGCTACCTACATCTTTGGGATTACTTTGATTATCTCTACATATAAATTTGCTTCATACTTTGATCATTAATCTTTTGAATTAAGCAATAATTTTGATGAAACTGTTCTGTTGTTTGGAAAAATTTCAGTATATTTATTCATTAGATGGATTATGTCACATTTTTTAAAAATATTGAATAAATTTTATATACAAACTCCTAGTTACCTTTTCTCTTAGAAGTTGTTTGAATGCTATATACAGGATCATATACACAATAAATCGTATTGTTTAATTGGAATTTTATAAACATAATAATTCTATCTATAACATCTTCTAAAAATATTCGTTTCGGCATGTTCGGCGATGTCATTATGTACAAAGCAGTGAGACACGCATCCGAAGCACACATCACTCTTTCTAAAGCGGATTCTATCCATATCTGTCGCATTTCCTCACTGTCTTCCTGCAAAGAAAACAATATCAAAATCATTTATTTGATTATTTACTTTTAAATCCATAATGTTATAACAGATATAAACAAATACTCACGGGATCGCCTACCAGTGACATTTTCTCAGATGCTCTTATGTTTTTCTCTAAAATATTAAGTAGGCGGACTAATCTGTCTGAGGGTATGGCTTCCATAGCACCAAGGTTTTTTAGTTTTGCTGCCTCGGAACACAACTCCTGTAGTTGGTATCGTGGCAATAACAATTCTTCTGGGATGTCAGTACCCTCTAAAGTATGGAAGTGAATGTATTTTAGTGACAAAATTTATTTAAAAGTAAACAATTGGAAATATGTTTGTTTTCAAATGGAAACTCACCCATTTCTTCAGTTATAATTACATCATCATCAATGGTTTCAAACACAGATTCAATCAACTTATTAAATCGTTGATATGTGTTTGTTTCCATTAATTCATCCACTGATAACATTTCTAGAACGGGAACTAATCGTCTTTCAACTTTTCGCAATTTAGGTCGCACTGAAATAAAATCAAAATCAATGGAAATTCGAATAAAATATAGTTCTGTAAAACAGCTTTGTACAATAGTTCATCGTCAAAAGTATGGAAGTTGATGCATCTATGCATGGTGAATTTGTAACTCACCTTTTAGGCTCATTTTGATTCATTTTTCGATGCTAGATGGTTCAGAATTAGTACAAGTAAACCTATTGGATTATAAACGTGAAAGAGCTACGTGAGAATTTCATTAATTTTATACTAGACTGTATAGAGACTAGTAAGAATACCTTTATCTACACTATTCATATAAATTATAATATTAGCAACGCTCAAGTCAGTCAATGCTCTGGTGTCCATTTTAAAAAATTACGGGGAATACGTGAGCGTCGATCGCGAACGCGTCCTGTCACCCCTACCAAATCGGACTCCGAGCGCGAGCGGCGGGAGGTTTTGGTGCGGTTCAACTCCCACATACCCCACTCGCGAGGCGAGTGGAAGTTCGGCGATTTCCTCCCGTCACAAAAAAAAAACGGGGAATTAATATTCAAATTTATGTAACTATTTTCCGTTTAAATTCGGTATTAGATTTGAGTACTTATCACCTTCCTTCAATATTAGTACTATACTGAGAATGTGGACCAGAAAAATAAATAAATAAACACTATTAACTGACCTATAGCTGCTTCAGCTTCTTCTCTCTTGCTAGCTTCTTCGTGTTTCCTTTTAACGGCCTCCCAATTTTTTTCTCTAGCAATATCTATAGCTTCCCTTTCCTTATCTACGGGAGGTGTACAATTCATAGATTTAGGTTTTAGTGGTAAATTTTCATCTGAATCCGATTCAAGGGCACTGTTTTTCCTGGAGCGTGAATCATTTGAAAAATCATGTTTTTTCAATATTCCTTCCTGAAATAATAAAACAAAAAATAGTATTGAGAGAAGCAGCTAGTTTACAAGATTTAGTCTTGTTGTATTTACTTACCGATAAACGGCCCAGCTTTACTACAGGATATCTATTGTTAACATTTTTAGGGTCTTGTTTATCAGTGTTTGTATTCTGTGTCTGTGGCACAGGAGCATATGGTGCACCCATGGATGGTTGAGGAACATGAGGTTCTTGTCTCAAAGGTGATGGAGCCACACTGGCCTGTGCTGGAGATTGGCCAGTCATAACATTACCATCTGCTGTCAATTAAACATGAATATTTATTTAATCTTTAAAAATCAAAAACATTAAATATATGCTATGCTTTCACTTCACATGACTATACCTTGTTCGAAAGTTTTGTCTTGCATTCGTAAATGTAATCTTTGTTGGTCAGGTTGGTTTGTTGGTGACATAGATAATGGATCCTTTTCTTCACTAATATTGGTTTCAAAATTTCTACTATCGGACACTATACTGTTGTAAAAACCTCCATTTTGAGGATTTGCACAATTTGTGGACTGTGGGCTTGGGTAGGTACTGGAAGAATTTGGATTACTCCAATCAGGGGATATACTATTTTGGCCAGTTATGTTAAGTTGTGAGCCTGGCCTGGCTTGAGATGGCGGTGAACCCATATTGACATGGGGGGATGACTGGCAGGGGGTAGCCAACAACTGTTGGCTAGGAATGGTGCCAGAATGGACTGCTGTTCCTAATGTTGAAGGACTGGAAGGAACAGCGTTATGTTGTGAATAACTGTATGATGGAGATGGCGAAATTCCATTAAATTTTGATGTATGTATGCTGTTATTACTCCAATGGTTTTGTTGTTGTTGATCAAATACATTGGGATTTATGCTTAATATTGCTTTCAACAATTCAGGCGTTGATTGTTGAGTAGGTGCAGGGCTTACTGCATTTGGAATACTTTCATCCTTCAAATCTCTGAAAAACACAAAAAATTAGTACTTTTTGGAACAATAATTGTTTTTTTTTTTTAATATATATATCAGTAGACCTTACATGTTGCGAACAGAAGTTTGCATGAGTGAGTCAAGAAGTTGTGAGACTAAATCTTTATCCCGTGTTGCCAATAATTTTGCTGCCTCTTCAGCCACTAGGGGATGAAAAAGTTGTGACTTGTTATTTAATGTCGATGGCAGTGGTGTAGGAAGTGGTAACACTGGTAATACTGAAAATTAAAATATTTCTACATTTAGTATCATTACAGTTATATTACTATCTCTAAATAATGACTTATAGAAATTCACACATTTAAAAAAAAAGTGTTAAAATTCCACTAAAGCGTTGTTCAAAAAATCCAACTAGAGTTTCTTTTATTTTACTTCAATTCAAAATAAATAATTTTTACAAATAGGATATTCAAAACAGAAGTATTTAACAGTAATTTCAGGATATGTTTCAAATCTCAAATATTTTAGCTCTCACTTCAAAAAGTAGTACATATTGAGAACTAAAAAAAACTACACAATTTGATCACAATGTTTTTCCTTGTTATGCAAAAAGGGTTAAATATTTTTTTTGCCCTAGATACTTTTTTTTTACCCAATGAAAGACAAAAAATCATTAAATTTGTTTTTTTAACATGTCAGATAAAACTATGAGAATGAAATTTATCTTTATTGAAATTAACCAAGAGAACCTATAAGTAACTCCTTGTGTTAAGTCTAGACATCATTATTGTATTTTTACTAGCTTTCATTTTTCCTTGTGAATAATAAACTATGAGACCAAAAATAATCGTGGTAAGAACCCGTTTAGTAATAGTTTAAGTATGAGACCAAAGTTTGTATTTGTATTTATTTGTGTTTATGAATTCTATTTCTCATCAACTTGTATTAATAAAATAAAATGTACAAATTTTAAGATTGACTGACACTGGTGGTGTTAAAAGCAAGTTATTTCACTATTATTTACTCATTTTAAAATTGAGTGCCTAAACAGCAATGTGAATGACTCTCCCACCTTTTTATTCTTACGACGTAACCAGTTATGGCCCACTCGGAGGTTAATGGTGATAATTACTCATGTATAGTCAAATTTAAAATATTATATTCCATTTATTTAATGAAGATAGTTAATTTTGTAAGATACAGTAAAATGACACCTCATATTGAATTATTTTTGATTAGACAACAAAATAAAATAAATTGCATGGACAACATTATATGATTATGTAGTAATTCAGAATAATAAAAATAGGTTGTATAGTACTTTTCTTAACATTATTATTTTACCTTTTTATTATAGAGGTCAATTTCCTTTTAAAAGATTCTATTAATTTGCGGGGCACCAATGAAATAGTCTAAGATACTATAATATTGTTTAAGATAAAAAAAATATTCTTATTTATATAATCAAAAAAATCTGTTGATTATTGTAGAGAAAATTTACAAAGTTTAGCAAGAATATTTTTATTTATAAAAAGGAATACATTTAGAAGACTAAAAAAAACAAAATTAGTATTACAATATTCTAACTTATTATGCCATGTGCATCCCTATCTCACCCGCCTACCAATGTAATTAAAAATCCTTTCAGACATAATGTTACATGAAATGCCCTGTTAAATATAATTTTTCAAGTTATTAAATTCAAGAATAATTGCATTTTAATATTGTTTTGTATTGCTGATGTTTATCAGTAGGATGGACATAAAATCTAGCTTCTATATTGTGAAAACATGATTTGCAATGCATTGGACCAGTTTGGAAACCCCAAATTGATATCCACTACACATACAAACTCAAGTGGACTAATATTATTGTTTGTAAATGGGGTTAGGATGATAGAAAGTAAGTTAGTCTCAATGTTAGTGTTTAATGCTATATATTACATAAATAACTACTACAAAAAAATGTTTAATTTATTGTAATTTGCTTAAATTTAAGTACTTACAATCTGTCAAACTAGCTACTCCTGCTAGTGTTGTAATTGGGACACTGGGTATATCCCTCTCATTCATTTTGATCCAGCAATTTTATTTCCTCAGGTTCACTAATACTTTCCTAAAAGTTAAAAAGAAAGTCTGTGGTTCTAAACGACAAATCACACTGTACAAAATTGTTTGCGTAGTCGCCGATTCCATTATCATTTTACTTTCCACTCACGTAACACTTGGCACATAACAGGTTGCTGTTTATCAATCGGAAACTCATCACAGCAAATAGTTTTCACTAATTATTAACTAGAAACAAATGCAAAGATTGTTGTGAAAATGGGGCAGCCGTCAATTTGATGCTTTGTTGTGAGTTGTGCATCAAAACGAAGGTCAGCGCATCTAAACGACACTCCCATTGGAAACAAAACTGCTAAAACTTTTTACCGAAAAGATTCCATTGTGATTTATGTAAAATACTCACAGAAACATTGCTAACTATTTGTATTTTACATAGCAAGAAAAAATTAAACATAATCTCAACATTTAGATCAAGAAATTGCAGATCAGTGTTGCCACAAATTGCATAAATTCTTCCAGATGACGCTAGAGCTTGCGATCAAGAGCAATGTTCATAGATTAAATATGGAAGTTGGAGAAACAGCTTTATTAAAACTTGACGTGTTATGTATCCATTGACCCGACCTGTTTTTCATTTTTATAGACCTACTAGCTGACTCGCGCAACTTCGTCTGCGCCGAAAAAAAAAATTAGGGGTGGACTACCCCTAACATTTAGGGGATGAAAAATAGATGTTGGCCTATTCTCATAGGTACCGGATAAGCACAAAAAATTTCATCAAAATTGGTCGAGCCGTTTCGGAGGAGTTCAAGTTCGAACACCGTGACACGAGAATTTTATATATTAGAAATAACTATCCTAACAGATTTTTTCGCTATATATTATCCCATTTAGATGGGGTCGGCGCAACATGTCTTCTCTCTTCACTATTCTATCTTTACATACATCACCTGTCTTACAACAAACCATCATATCATCCTTCACACAATCATACCATCTTTTCTTCGGTTTTCCTTTCCTCTTACACCCATCTACTTTTAATTTCATCATTATCCTAACAGATAATATCACCAACCACTATATTTATATTACAGCAAATGAAAATGTGAATGGTTTTTGCGAATCAGATGAATGAAAAATTTTTCATTGTTGAAATTTCGTCTACCTCGAAAACACCCGGTAATTCAAAGAAGTCAAAAAAGTAACTGACGTCACACGCTAGTAAACAAAGCAATCTGTCAATGCAATAAGTCATCGACTCGTGTTCTCGTAGCTTGAATGTGTCGTCATCGTGTTAAATGACCAACGCTATTTTAAAAACAGTGTTTTTCGAGCCGTTAAATACTGCAGATTTTTCCGAAATGTTAGTGTGGCGTAGTAAAATGGTTAGAAAGAATAAAATAGGTAAACGGTATCCGAATGACGTCACAGACCGAGGTGCAGAGTTAACTCGCGCAGGTTATATGTCTGCCAGTACTGTACTGTAACAAACCCATTGTTGCCCACTGCTGGGCTTAGATCTCCTCCGAAGAAGGGTTAGGCATAGTCCACCACGCTTGCCCAATGCGGATTGGGGACTTCACATATCTTCGAAGGATTTTTAGGATCCTTTTCCGATTTGCAGGTTTCATCAAGATTATTTCTTTCACTGGTTTTAGCCAGTGGTATTGTGAAAAAATGCACATCTGTCAGTGCACCTACAATACTATAGTTAATACTTTCGAGCGAGAAATGTGATAAGATACCAAAAAATAGCATATTAATGAAAGACTTAGTTAAAAGCTCATTTTCAAAAATAGCACGCTTATCCACTCAACTGGGATCGGCAACAAAATTCATTTGCTTACTTTTGTCAAGTCTGTGGGAGGAGCCAAAATTGAGCATGATATTACGTTAGTTCAGAAACTTCTTTTGTTTACGTTTTAGTATCGTTTCATATTCTCTGGAGATAATATATTTTGGTTCAAAATGTATTGCAGCGTATTTTAAGAAGAAATAATTACAAAATATTGGGTATATTTTAAAACGTAGTCAAACAAGTTAGTGTATCCGAACGAACTCCAGACAAGCGATTCCAATTTCATCATCTAGCGAAAATTGACGTTCCCAGTTGAATGTGCATATTTTTGCAGTGTCAAGAAATGAAAATCGCAATATTAGTCCATCATCGGGGTTGGGCACCCTAATAATTTTCATGTGTGCGGCTTAAAGAAAATTCAACACCGCCGAGTTATAATTATCGGGATCTTCTTTATTTCTCAGATTATCACTGACTGGAGTGCATGGTAGTTTTCCAATTACAGCACTAGAGCGCATTATAAGGCTTAATGCTTATCTTTCAACACTTCGTACAATCGAGCACTCTCTAAAGTGGTGTTTTTGCTGGATACCAACTCAGCGACAAAAAATTAAGAAGTGTTTTTTCTTTAAGTTGACATTGATCGAAATATTTTATTTATAATACCTTTAGTAATTAAAATAATTATTTTCAAAAAAATAAAATTTAGTAAATTGTTGAACAATATTGCGTTCCAATTAGTTTCAACATAATTCGGCATTGTAGACCACTGAGTCGCCTAATGCTCTGTAATTGGAAAACTACCCAAAGCGACCTGTAAGTGTGCCCGCACACCTAAAATAGTATTGCCAATACATGTGACAGAACCAGAGCTGGGATTTAAAAGTTATAACAAATTATAATAATATTAATTTTACTAGAATGTTAGAAAACAATAGCAATAATAGCCTTTGAGTTACATGCACTAAAAATCTTTTGGATATTAAAATTGTGTTATTTGTTTATAACTCCTTGTGCTTAAGTCAATTGAGCTTAGTTCTATGAATAGCGCTAAGCGTGCCCGCACACCTAAAATAGTATTGACAATACTTGTGACAGAAGCAGAGATGGGATTTTAAAGTCATAACAATTTTAATACAATGTTAGAAAAAAATAGCAATAATAGCGTTTGAGTATCATGCACTTAAAAACTCTTAGCCTGCCCGCACACTTATCAATGGCATGCACTAAAAATCTTTTAGATATTGAAATTGTGTGTTATTTGTATATACCTCCAGGTACTTACGTCAAGTGAGTTTGGTTCCATGTATTGCACTAAAAGATATGAAAAAAAGTAGTTTCAGGCAGCGTCAAGCGTGTAAAAGTATGAAAGAAATTTGAAATAACTCATTGCATATATTATAAATTATAAGACCACCTGAATAGTAGACTTACGATGTTAAAATTAATATTTCTAGCATTATACGCTTTTACTTGATCCTAAAATATATTTAAGTTTTTCGAGTATTATTTATCCTAAAACATGCATGTGCTATTTTTTAAAATGTTCTTTTAATTAACACTTTCTTTAACATGCTATTTTTTAGTATATTTTCCCATCCGTCGGCCGAAAGTATTGACAATACTATTGTAGGTGTGGGGCACGCTAAGTTGTGATTCTAAATAATAGAAAAAAAACGTTTTAAATTTGAATGAAGGAGTCCCTGTAATGTACGACCACGGAATGCACGGACCCGGAATTCATGTACAAACAAAAGCCATTGTTTGGCTTCCAATTCCGCGGCTGTGCATTACTTGTACACGAATTATCGGGTCGTACAATACAGGACCGTACCAATAATGCACGACCACGGAATGCACAGCCCAGGAATTCATGGTCAAGATGGCGGCTTTTCAGCTTAATAGCCAATCAGCAGCGTTTTCTCATAGACGATTATGCTTCGTTTTCACTACTTGCCAATGCCAACATACGTTGTTTGTTTACATCACAGTTTAGAGAAAATTGATTGTTTCTTGTTTAATTATTAGTTTTTAGAAAATACTCTCAAGAGGGACTGTTCTTACTACATAGTATTAATTAATAGTGCAGTGGACTGAAAACGAAATGGAAATTAACAACTGAGGAGAAAAATAACCTCATTTAGAGTTTAATCACTAACGACTGCTGGACTAATCCTTCTGAGCAGCAATAGGCAATGTTATGAACAGATGAACTTGCAGAGAGTATTTTGCAGCAGTATTTACTATTTAACTTACGCTCAGTGAAGATTTGATGACATGAAGATCTCTTTTGGGAAGTTTCGGTTCCGACAAACCTGAGACTCTTTGTTTTATTAGACCATGGAAAGCACATCTGTATTACTAAGCAAAAAGACTAGAAAATAGGACATCCCATTGAAAATTTTGGGTTTTGAATACAGCAATTGATATGAAAATATACAAAGTAACCTCAAAATTATTGTTTATATTCGCCTTTCATACGGTAAAGATAAGATGAGAAGTTAATGTTTTTTCCGAATGTTTAATAATAATCTATTGTATTCGCTCTGTCAGTTGGTATCAAAGACGAAATGATACTGTTTTCCTACAACTAAAACCAATGGTAAGTACAGTAAATACTCCCATATTTAAAGTATTCAAAAGTGAGATTTCTCCTATTAGTACAAATACATATATCCACATTGAAGGATTCGAGCTTTGGTGGTGGAGATATAGTTTCCTTCACAATATTTCCCTACTCTGCAAGTCAGATGCCTACATACAATATGAAAATTTAGTCAAAAGGATGAAATCTTCAATGTGTTGATTATAAAAATGATTATCTCCATAGTATGTCCGAAGATGTATGAATATATACTATTTTGGTATATTCAAGTTTTCTTGAAGTTAAAATAAAACATGGATAATGATGAGACAAGGACCGTAAAAGTGGAGTATCAAAATAACTGATAAGTATAATTTTCTCATAACAGGTAGGCAGTACTATGTAACCTAATCAATTACAAAAAAAACTCTTATGTTGGAGAATGGAGTGACATATTGGCCAGGTCAGCAACAATAATTGATAACTTTCCATATGATATGTAGCCATCCATTACCGCCAACTGCTGGGCTCAGGTCTCCACAGAAGAAGGATAAGGCATAGTCTATCAACTAATAAATAAATATTTCTCAATACCTACATAATAAATAAACAAATGTTGAGTTCTTATATTTTACTACCATAAATGCTCATTATGAATGTTTTAATAAATGTGTTAAATGAAAAGCCTTTTATTCCTTGTCGAAACTACTTACTTAGTTTTTTAATTTTTATAAGTATGATATTATCAATGAATTGACGCATATTTATTGTTACTAATAATGATGAATAATTATTTAATTTATTTACTATAAAATCATACAAAAAGTAGTTTTACTGAGAAAATAATATAATTGCATACAGATGATCATAGCTTTGTAATAATACTAACAATTGGTATGGACGAAGTTATCATGACGAACAACTACCGTAAATATATTCTAAAGGATGGGACGGTCGACATTTGTCGGGCATGTCACCGTCCGGGAGAGTCTATTAGACATATCGTTTCCGGTTGTTCTCGTCTTGCTAACGGCGAGTACTTGCACAGGCATAACCAGGTAGCTAAGATTATCCACCAACAACTTGCTCTGAAATACGACCTTGTTGAAGCCGCTGTACCTTATTACCAGTATTGGCCTCAGCCGGTTCTCGATAATGGTCATGTAACGCTCTACTGGGACCGATCTATTATCACTGACAGGACTATTGTTGCCAATAAGCCTGACATAGTGATAATAGATCGGGATGCGCATCGGGCGGTGCTGATCGATGTCACCATTCCACATGACGAGAACCTTGTGAAGGCAGAAAAAGAAAAACTGCTAAAATATTTGGACCTGGCCCACGAGGTGACCGACATGTGGCGTGTTGAATCGACCATCATTGTTCCGATCGTTGTATCTGTGCACGGTCTAATAGCGAAAAGCTTCGACCGTCATCTAGAGAAGCTTTCGCTCCCCGGCTGGGTAAAGGGCCTGATTCAGAAGGCGGTCGTTCTTGACACGGCACGTATTGTGAGGAGGTTCCTCTCTCTTGAGCCCTGACCACTGATGGCTTGGGTCGTAGACCCCGTCTCCAGTGACCCTCTGTTTTTTTTATATTGTATTTTTAAATTTATTTTCTTGGGATTGTTTTTTTAAAGATATAATGTAAAAAATGAGCAAATAAATGAATATGGAGAACTAACAATTGGTAAAAATAGTGTTTGTAAAATTTCAAGACATAAAAATACACACAAGATATAAAAACACAAAAAAATTCAACATTTAATAAATAAATAATTACCAAAATAATAATTAATAAATATGAACGGGGTGGAGCTCTGGCCGGAGAGCAGTGGACTGTAATTGACTGGGGCTGGCATGTCTGGATGTTGGTCGACACGTTGTTGGCCGGTTCAGGGGTACAGCTCCACCGTTTCGATAGCCCTGGGGTTGGTACGTCAGACCGGAGCACGGGACAGGACCGCCAAGGAGAGCAGGAGCAGGGATTTCTTCCAATAAAAACACCGTATTTTTCAGTACTGCGGCCGGGCAGGGGTGCGGGGCAGCAGGGGTTCAGCCTTTTCAGTGGCTTTCTTCAGTTCTTCTTTTCTTCAGGTGTGGTGAGAGGGAAATCTCGAGAACCTCTGCTGGAGCGTCGAAACCGGCCCGTTACAACATACAAGGAATAGTTTATTTTCCTTTTCCATACATCATTATTATTCTTATTCTACACGTTACACATATTCACTTATCTCTAACATGTTCACATATCCCCGTCGCCCTGCGCTCAGTCGAGCTTGGGCCGCCGCGTGCGATACAACTAGTATGTTCTATACATAGTTATGCTAATATTTCCTCATTTATGACTCTATAAAATTCTAATGCTTATTCTAGTTAGGTTTTACATCTTTCTAATAAGACTATTCTCAAACCTAAATCTTATATAATTCACTTTCAAAAATCGCAGACATTATTGCTCATTTACACAAAAACTATGTTACATATTTACTTTAAATTTACATTATAAGCTAGAAGTAACCTAATTACACACGGATTAATATATTTCAGCCCTAGATCATACATATTTTGACCCTGAGAGACCCTAATGACTCTAAATTAATTCAAGAACAAAATATAAGAGAAATAACAATCTAAGTTAGTCAAATAAAACAAAAAACATAAAAACTAGGTCCCCTAGGTCTTTGGAGGCATTTCCAATTAGATTTAGGGCTAAAATCATCTAATTAGAACCTATGAGCTAACACGTGTTTGGCGCCGTTTAATCTAGGGTCCGATCGAGCGACCATATGGCCACGTTTCATTTCGCTATTCACCACTAGACTGCGTTGTACATGGCACGTTTTCGCGAAGTCTCGTTTCCAGATATGATTTTTACCTAAGTTTCTGATGTAAGTTATTTACTATTAATTATGTACGTATATATAAAGGAATTTAAACATGTTTATTTACTCTGCATACGAGAGCTTTTACCGGGCTTATTCTGTCGTTCACAAAATAGTTACTTTATATATAAATTTATATAATATAAAAATTAAATTTCAAACAGAACTCGATACACATTTCTTGATTTACAATATCTACTATTTTCCTAATACTTAATATGTATTTTCCTTAAAGCATTAAAATTAGAAGGACATTTATAGAAAACTTTTCAATACATTGCTAAGTTATGACATGTATCTAAGTCCTTATTACAAAAAAACTCACACTTGATTATTTCATATAAAGTAAGTCATTTATATGTATTTGTAATTTACTTACAATTACAGAATTCGAAAATAGGTTGTTTATATTTAAAACATTATGTACGATTGGTTTTTTATGTTTGCCTCAGTTTAGTAACAATTGTATCTTAATATTTTCTATGATAAATAGGAGTTATAAGTACAAAATATTATACATTTTTTCCATAAGATTACATGTAAATTCAAAATTTACTTAATTTGTGATAAAAAAATAATATAATATGTTGTTTCAAAACATTTTTCCAAAATATAGCAGTTTTTTTCAATGTAAAAAAAATTGTTGAAAGTGAATAGTCCGAGATTTGAGATTCCTCAGGAGTCAACCAAACCCTGTGTTCAATTGGTGCCGAGGCTGCCATTACTTCAAGGCGACAGCAGCTGTTGACTATATCTGAAAATAATATCAAGTTTTGAAAGAAAGCATTTCTTGTTCTTCTGTTTGAGATCTATGGCTCGAATCCTTCGGCATAATCTATTACACCGACACTCATTCTGCTGCCCGAAAGTTCCGAGACAAAGGCCTAGTCAAGTTAAATAATGGTGTCGAATCGAAGTAATCATCTCTATTTTATTACATAAATTCAGGTCAGTTAACACTTCTTAATTGAAATGACTAAACTTCTATTTAATGTTCTGTCCTTGTCTTTTCAGTAAAAAAAGAAACAGGTTAGTGATATAAAATACTAGATGACCCGCGCAACTTCGTCTGCGTCACGAGGGGCTTCACAGCACTCGCAACAACTTTATTTTACAAATTCGTTATTTTCACACAGATCCCTAATTGTTATCAAAATAAAATATAGCCTATAACCTTCCTAGCTAAATGGATTTTCCAACACTGAAAGGATTTTAGAAATCGGGTGTACTTTCTGAGATCAGCGCGTTCAAACAAACATACAAACTCTGCAGTTTTATAATATTAAAAAATTTAAAAAATTGTATAAAATTAATAGCGTGCAAAGAAAGGCTAGTAATGTAGTAAATATAGTACAAACGTTCCAAACAAGCTTAATGTTGATATGGGATACATACCACATCGGATCAACCATTTCCAAGACCTTTAAGAATCTTTCTAATATTTATCTATGTGTATTCCACAATCTGCATTAGGCATGGTGAACTAAACTTGCTCCTCATACTAAGTAGGTCTGAACCCAACTGCGCAGTGATAGATTGTTATATTACTTGCCAAACTAGGTTCATAGATCTCCTCCACTTCCTCGTAAAGCACCCCAGACTACTACGCTAGTCATCTACTTTGTCCAGTTCATTGCAGTCTCTGTTAATTAGCGGACAGTGGTGCTGAAGTCAGGAACTTTAAGAGCTTCACGCAGTCCAGTTGTGGTACGGTCTAGCTCTTGAGAGGACGTATTTCTGGATTAAGAAAATATTGTTTAGTTATTTTAGCCTCGTTGAAAAACTAATTTAATGAAAGTTTAGATAATATGTCTCCTAACCTAGTAAAAATAAAATAAACTTCAACATTTTCTACATTGGAATAAACTGTCGTTCCTATACTTGGTTCTTAAGAGATGAGAAACATTTATTTTTCGAATATTCCCTTCATGAGTAATATTTTATTACAAAAATATTTTTTTTTATTGCCTCGTAATCAGACAAGCTTATGGCCTACCTGATTGTAAGCGCTTACCGTCGCTCATGAACCTCTGCATTGTCAGAAGACACAGCAGGACTGCTACCTATGGTCTAGCCTTAAGGATTCTCTTCAAAAAAGATTGGTTTCTATTTTTCTAGAATAGTACAAAATTTACCAGTCAGTCTATCTTTATCAAATTTCTGAGATAATGTCCAATATCAATTGGACTTATGTGCAATTTTTCACAACACCACTGGCTAAAAACGGTGAAGGAAAACATCGTGAGGAAACTTGCATGTCAGAAAAGGATTCTAAAAATCCTTTGAAGATATGTGAAGCCCCCAATCCGCACTGGGCAAGCATGGTGGACTATGCCTAATCCCTCTTCTGAGGAGACCTGAGCCCAACAGTGGGCAGTAATGGGTTGGTACAGTCCAATATCTGCATTGTAAAGATTCTAAATCAAAAATATCGAAATCGGTTCACATAGAAAAGAAATATACGCAAAATCAAAAGAAAACTACAAACAAATTGAGGACCTCCCTCTTATTGAAAGTTGGCCAAACCACACAAACAAAAGCTGGTGTATTTGTTAATTATTTCATAATTACCTTCATAGGTTTCATAATATTATTTATTCTCAGAACAGAATTAATCTTACAGCTCTGTCACATTTTCAGATAACACGATGTATTCTTTGAAGTCAGTTTTAGTATCCCCATGTAAGCATTTACTGATGTCTCCGGCTATCACCTTGGATTGATGTCTCAGCCTTGCCTGGTGGAAAGGTTTCTATTATTCTTCTATGGATTGGTTTGTGTATTCTGTGGAAGTAATTGAAGATTCTTGTAATACTACGACTATTGTTAACTGATTTTCTAAGGAGAGGTTATCAAGTTAACTGTTTTTTTTTATTTCTCCCTCTACAACTTAAGTGTAAGAGAACTGATTTGAATATTTATGTTGCAGGAAATAAGTTATTTCATGTCACAAAACAAAGACTGGCTTAATAGGCTAATCCTGCTGAATTTGTTAGTCCCAATTCTTCTCAAGGTGTGTAGGTGTAGGTTGGGACTGTTGAGATTGTTCACTTTGCAGTTATCCTCAAGCATCCAGAAACAACACATAGAATAGATTTAGCTTAGTGTCGCCAGCTTTGCCACTATTGACTATTAGCAATTATTTGAGGTTAGCTCCAGGCGTACTAACGCTGTTATGTATTACTTCATACATTATCTATCAGATTTTATTAAGTATTTTTATGATTCTACTATGTAATCATTACTATGATAAAGATGAAAAAAACATCTGTGGGTTCACTTCAACTTACCTACCTTAGGTGGTATAAAGGCATAGTTCATAAGATAAATGGAAGGAAAACTATATTAAACAAGGATCAGCAAGGTCTGGATGTGAAGGAGCAAGGTGCCCCCTCCATTCCAATGTCTTAAGAATTTAATACTATCCATTTTACTGGACATCACATTCTTGACCGGACAGGACTCATGTTTCTAAATGTAACAAACCTGAAAGAGATACAAAGTCAAAGTCAAATCATTTTATTTCAAAGTTGATCTGGACACATAATATAAATTTTGAATGTCAATAAAAAAAAAAATACTACCAAAACTACTAGCAAAAACTCAACGGGCATGTCTTTTTTTTAATAAATGAAGTTTTTTTTTATATGTTTTACTTTTTTAATTATTTTTAACAAATGTATCAATTGAAACGGCACGGTACGAGCATCTCATTCCCATGTTGTGCAGTAATTTGTATAATCATTAAGTTTATAATATGCTTTACTGCATAGCCGTTCTTTAATAACTCTTTTAAACCTATTTATACGAAATGTTTGAACAGCCACTGGGATTTTGTTATAAAGCTTTACAGATAATCCTGGAAAGAATTACTAATTTTATGTAATCTACTTACTTGCAACGCAAGCCTAGGTTTGTTCCTAGTGTTAAAATTATGAATATCTGAGAGTTTAGGAAATTCATGAATATTTTTATGCATTACATTTTCATAAATGTACTGGGACGCTAAAGTTAGAATTTTAATTTCCTTGAATTTGTCCGGCAAAGACTACCTTCGGTTCAATTCATAGATTTTGCGATGATACATGATGATGTTAATAATTATTCATCACCTAAAACTTCAGTGACTTTCATAAACATTAAGTAAATTAAATAAAGGGAAATTAATATATCTTAGTCTTCTAAAACTATAACGTCAGAATCATTAGGTTTAATAAATGATTATTATTTAAAAAACATACAACATTAGTAAAATTATACTGTTTTTTGCTACTCTCTGGAATTCAAAAATCTAGTTTGGTTATTACAACTGGTAGTTGAAAGTGAGTGTTGGTAACATAACATAAAATTTCATGACAATTATCTTTGTTTGGACAATGTGAAACCTCTGATAATACTTACACAATTTTCATGCTCACCTGTTTGGTTTAATTCTTGTAGTTTAATTAAATAGTACAATCGAACAGGTTATGTCATTCTCACAAAAATCAAGTAATTTGACCATTTTTTATTGAGTAATGTCGTCAAAAGATTTCTTAATTAATGTTATAAAGTCTGGAAGAATCACAGGAATAATTTAAATGAGCAAACCGCTTAGAGAAATCCTGGAGCTTCATAAAAACGTGTTGATCTATCCATTAAACTTCCAGTGTCCAGAAGTGGCGGCTGCAGGTTTTTGTTAAGATTTAAAAAGGATTTTCCAACGGAAAGTAATTGGATCAGTGATTATTCCATTTAATAAGTCTCCATTTTATTCTTCTTCATATTTTAATCTTCAAATATTAATATTCCAATTTTAATTTTCAGTTTAGCACCACAGATTACGAAGATCACAGATGATCACAGACACAGATTATGATAGAGATAGGCTTGAGTAAAAAATATCGATATTATATCAAAATATCGATATTTTTTTATTAACTGTCGATAATCGTTGAAATTTTATTGTATTGTATTTGGTATTGATAAGCTCACCCATTATCTCACAAAATTAATGTGTGGTCTGAGGTGATAATAATGGTTTAAGAGATATTGGCAAATTTTAAAAACTTAGGGATTCGTTTAGCCCCGCTACTCAGCAGCCGTCTGCATTTCTGAGTTGGGGTATAGCAATAGAAGTATGTACTACGTTTTCAGATTGCCTCAAATACCTGCTCAAAATTTGCCACTATTTCTTGGGCTATAACTTATGTAGATGATATCAGATTCCATTCAGATTCTGAATCTCGCAAGTCATATTCGTTATTTAAAGAAACAAGTACAAATGCTTAAGCGGTTTTTAATAACTCTTATAAAACATAATTAATCACACGTATATTGCGTAAATTTAATATTGCAACATGAAATGAGTCCGTTGATGATAAAATACCTATCACGAATGGAATTCTTTTCTATCGATTTTAAAAGTCGATAATTCAATGTTTTGGTTTGAAAAAAGATGCTTTGCGTTTTGATGTTACTAACAGTTTTTTTGGGATGATTAACAATGATGCGTTTAGTTATTGTAGGTATAAGTATTTTTCAAACTGGTTTTTAAAAGTACAGTCAACACTACTAAATAATAATATAAGTTCTAAAAATCACTACTTAATAAAAAACATAGTCGCTAATTGAGATTGATTTCAAAAAAGTACTCATAACCACTCAACTGGGAACGTCACTTTTCGCTAGATGGCAAAACTGGGAACTTCGTTCGGAATCCCTACCCTGTTTGAGCCTCTTTTTAAAATCATTTTTTTTCCAATAAAGATTAATTTTGATTTTTAATGAAACCTCATATTTTTGTAAATCTTTTTTATCAAACTACGCTGTATTTCATTTTCAGCAAAAAAATATAGTATCTCCGTAAAATATGAGACGATTAAAAAATGTAAACAAAACAAAGTTTAGAACTGTGCTCAATTTTGGCTCCTGACACACAGACTTCGCAAAAGTAAACAAACCAATTTGGTTGCCGTTCCCAGTAGAGTGGATTTGTTTCCATATTCGTAAGCCTAACGCATATAACATACTACGAGTATTATAACATTAAAAATAACGATAGGAGTTATTTTCAGCTGCGGGACGGTGCGACGGGAAAGGAGACTGCACGACGGGTATGAGTGCGTAGTCCGTAACGCGTCGCGTCGTCCTGCATAACCGCGAGCTGGGTTCTGGCCTCGACCGGGGTTCGGACGCTGAGTGAGCTGTCGGAAGTTTTAGTGCGATTTCGCCCGCTACGTTAAGCACGCGGGATATATTTTTTTATTTAATACTCGTTTAATAAAATTTAGTGACTAAATTTGAATTTCGTAATTTTCCTTTCGAGAAAAGCACACAATGTTGATCAATTTTAAGTTCACAATAATTTATTTGTAATTTGTAAAAAGAATGGGCGTGAATGTGAACAACTTTGTTTTGTTTTTCGTTTTGTTGCATGCCAAGGGACATCCTCCAAGGGATGTCCCAAAACTATGCGACATGAACGGGAAGTACCTTAAATGTTAGAGATAGGATGTTTTGCTGAAACGAAACATCATTTAATTTTGATGTTTGTTTTAAAAATCGAACTTTACTAACAAAATCGGCAAAAATCCACAACCTGTATTTTATGATGCCAATCGATAGAACGGTTAATTAGGAATAATTGTAGCAAATAAATATAATATCTTAACCAAAAGGAACAATGTGAAATGTTTGATTAAACATTATAAGTAAGTTTCGGCCAAAAACAGTTTTGGTGGGACACTAATCCTCATATAGCATTTGATAGGAAAAAGCTTACAAACTTTTCGTCTGTATTTTACCCTGACATTATAAAACAATGTAGAAATAAGTATTATCGCTCAATTCAGTTCTTTACCATTTCAGGTTATAAAATAATGAATTATGGAAGTTCTATGTGATTTGTTAAGCAAGAAGTGGTTGGTTTTCTTTAGTTTTGAAGAAAAATCTGATGTAGATGTTGAACCTCTTTGCTTACAAATAGAAGTAACTAATGATATTGTTTCACAATATATTAACATAAAGTATTAATTTAAAAAACATTCGATTAAATATACTTCACAGTAATTAAAATTTTAATTAATAATGCAAGTTCAGTATGATCATATCGATTCCCATAAAACTTGGAAGATATAAACATTTAATTTTAAATTTTGTAAACATCACAAGATATCTTGAAAAACAATTTTCCCCTGTAATAAAAATATATATTGAAGAAGAAAAATATATGAAATAGTAACTTTTAAACTTCTTCGTCACATCTACTCAATTTAAAGTGACGGTGGGTCGGGGACCCTATACAACAAAAAAACATAAGACTTTTAATAATTAAAATTACAAAAACTAGTCCTACGTAAAGGAAAAGAAAATGTTATTTTAAAATTTAAAACGTAATTTTATCAAGTCATTAAAATTTGGGTCTTCTACCCTGTCGTCAAGTAATCCAAACCTGAATGTAAACGAACCTCAAACCAAAAAGAACAGAATAATTTATTGACCAATAAGAGACCAGATTAGCTGACCAATAGCGGAGTTTGTTTGTACACGGATTCCGCACCCGTGCCAATAATTGCCGACCCGAGAATTGGTGTACAAACATTGCTTTGTTTGTACACGGATTCCGGGCCTGTGCAATATTTGGACGCCAAATACTGGGTCGAAAAAATTGACAGGAACGTCAGTGAAGGCAACACGCGAATTTTCTTCAAAATTTAAAAAATATTTTGTAATTTTGCGAATAACGCTAGTTTTCATAAATACTATAGCTTAAAAATAATTATTTCTAGTGGATATATAACGGCATAGTAGTCATGGATGCTAAAGCGAAAAAACCTCCTGATCCCGGAACAAGGGTTAGCCCTAGCCCAACCTTATCGTCTAGCACTAACTCATTATCTTACTCAACTCTTAGCGCAAAATCCATTCATGATTTATTTAGTTCACCACGTAGTAATAGCGAAAACGAATTGATGCTAGGACAGCTATTAACTCACTCCTCTAAAAAACGACGTCAAGATTCTTGGTCGGATGAACAATCCTCAAAAAAAACCAACCATAATTTGTGTGACTCCCAACTACAAAATCCAGCCTTTCAAAAACCGAGTCCTGAGGATCCGCGTAATTATATAGCTACTGATTTAGGCCCTTTCATAATCCACGTTTCAAAAATCACCGAAGATCCCGCATCATCTGCTTATCTCCATCCTGTAAAATTTGGAAAGTTTATATTCAGCTTAAATGTCACTGGTCTCAAAAAGGAAGGCATAAAAAGGCTAGGTCGTAACCGAATTTCCGTTGAATTTAGAAACTTCCACGACGCCAATGATTTTTTATCAAACCCAACTCTTAAAGAAAGTGGCTATAATACATTTATACCCAGTTTCAATATAACTAGAATAGGAATTATCAGAGGAATCCCAATCGATCTCTCCGTAGATGAATTGATTAAAGAAATAGAAGTTCCTTATGGATGTGGCAAAGTCATAAAGGCTCGCAGACTAAACTTTAAATCAAAACAAGAATCAAAAGAAGAACAAATATGGAAACCCAGTGAAACCATTGTAGTTACCTTCGACGGACAGAAACTCCCTAATCATATCTACCTATTCCACAACTGCCTTACAGTTGAACAATACAAATTTCCTGTTATACAGTGTTTCAACTGCTGTAGATTTGGCCATGTTCAGATTCAATGTCGATCGAAACCCCGATGTCATAAATGTTCTGAACCGCACCTTGCCGCTACTTGTGATATCGATGAATCCTCTTTAAAATGTATTTTCTGTTCTGGCTGCCATTCAGCTTTAGATAGAGCCTGCCCAGAACAATCGCGACAAAAAGAAATAAAACTACTCATGGCTAATGAAAATATTTCCTTCCTAGAGGCGAATAAACGGCTCTCGCCAGTGCGCAAGCCTTTCGCTGAAATTTTGAAATCCCTTAATACTGAACCCCGTCTTGACCACACGCCCAAAACCCAACCCTCGAAACCACTTAATATTGGTAATAATACTACCTCTTATAAGAAGACTGTTTTGCCTAAACCAAAAGTCAGACCTACGTATCAACCCGGTTATGACCATTTAGCCCACCGAGAACTGATTAAACGTCCTCCATCTCTCTCAAACAATGGTTGCGCATACACCGCCACTCATCCTAAAAATCCTCCAGTTAACTTGACTGAACTGTTAGACTCATTATTGTCAAATATCATTTCCCTCTTATCATCATCAACAACCTTACCGTCCAACGTAGCTGCAAAAATAGATACTCTTAATAATATTATTTTAAACCAACAAGATGGACAAGTTTCTACAATGGAATGTGAGGAGCATTATTCATAAAAAGAGTGACCTCATTTATTTACTGAATAAACACAAACCTTTAGTGGCTGCTATCTCCGAAACCTGGCTCAAACCCTCTTCAACCTTCTCAGTCCCAGGCTATGCTTGTTTAAGGCATGACAGACCTGATGGCTGGGACGGTGCTGCACTTCTCATAAAAAACAATTTAAAATACTGTCGAATAAATGTCCCTACAATTGATAATGTTTACCTTGTTGCTGCAAAAATTTTCTGCCACCAGAGAAATTATACAATGTTAAGTATGTACATCCCCCACCCCACAGCTTATATAATAGACAGGTTAAAAACTTTATTCCAATCACTTCCAGACTCCGTTTTAATACTAGGTGATCTCAATTGCCATCATAGTCTCTGGGGTTCAAGTCACTGTGACACCCTTGGGTGTAAATTAGCAGATGTCATAGATGATTGCAACCTAACCGTGCTCAATGACGGTCGGCCCACACGTCGTACTTCGCCTACCCAAAATAAGTCTGCTGTCGATCTGACAATTTGCTCTAGTCCGCTTGCTTCACTGCTAAACTGGGATGTGGATACAATTACCTATGGTAGCGATCACGCTCCCATTACAGTCTCTTTTCCATTCACCACCCCTGAAGCTTGTTTCAACCCTTTGCTAAAATACCGCATTGAACGTGCTAACTGGGAGAAATTTTCAGCAATCTTATATGACCGAGTAGACCAGCTGCCCCCTGTAACAGCACAAAATATAATAGAGTGTTACAACAGGTTTGTATCTCTAATACATGAAGCGGCTGAAAATTCAATACCCGTGAAACAGCCTGCGAGGAAAATTCCACCCCCGCCATGGTGGAATAAAGAATGCTCTGATGCTGTTAAACAAAGACGGAACGCAGATCGGTATTTTGCGGCATCGATGACGTTGGTGAACTTCTTAGCCTCCCGAAAGATAGAAGCCCAGTGTAGAAGAACCTTAAAGAAAGAGAAGCGACTAGGATGGAGAAAATTCTGCCAATCCTTAGCTCCGACGACGACTGTCTCAGCAGTGTGGAAATCTGTCAAAAGATTTAGATCCTCCAGAAATCACACGGGATCCCCGTCGTCCAACCAAACCGACATTTGGACTGAAAGCTTCTTCCAGAAAATCGCTCCTCCGTATGTTCCTTTTTATACTGAGCTTCAAATGGCCTATACTCTCCCACAAATTAACAACTTCCTCACAGAACCCTTCTCATTCGCGGAGCTAAAAACAATACTTCAAGTTGTAAAAGATTCTTCTCCTGGAATTGATGGTATTATATACTCGTTTATATCAAAATCTCCAGTTGAAGCCCAACAATATTTCCTTGATATTGTGAATATGATGTTCTCCCAAGGGGTAACACCGGATGCATGGCGCGAACAAATTGTTATTCCAATACTAAAGCCTGGTAAAGACGCCACGTGTCCTCTTTCGTATAGGCCTATAGCACTTGCATCGGTCCTGAACAAAATTACTGAACATCTGGTGAAAAACAGGTTAGATTGGTTCATCGAAAGTGAGAAAATTTTGCCCGAATTCCAATATGGCTTTAGGAAAAACAGAAGCGTAACTGACTGCCATTGCATTCTGACCTCTGACATCCAAAAAGCCTTCTCAGTCAATAATTATGTTACCGCAGCTTTTCTAGACATCGTTTCTGCTTATGACAATGTTCTTATTCCTGAACTCAGGGAAAAACTACTCAGTATTGGACTGCCATGTAAATTTGTGCAATTCACCTGCAATTTAGTAGCTGACCGTAAGGTCCATCTTCGTGTTGATGGTAAAATCCAAGGGGTCAGATCAGTTTGGAAAGGTCTGCCACAAGGATCGGTACTGAGTCCAATTTTATTCAATATATATCTATCTGATATAGGCTCATCAACCAAAAACGTGAATATAATTCAATATGCTGATGACATCTGTTTATACGCTAGCAACAAATCCGATATACTTGCTGCAGACCATCTCACCTCTTCCCTGGGCTCTGTAGGTCAATGGCTGTCAGATCGAGGGCTTTCATTATCAATAACCAAAAGCTGCGTGGTCACCTTCAGTAGAAAACGCATAATACCGGCAGCGCATATTTATCTTCAAGGTGAACGACTACCCGTAGATAATAAAGTAAGATTCCTTGGAGCTATCATAGACTCACGACTATCAGGTAAATATCATATAGATTATGTGGTCTCTAAATGCGAGAAGGGTATCAACTTGCTGCGTGCCCTGTCAGGAACTTGGTGGGGCGCCCACCCCTACACGCAAAAGCTTTTATATAACGCCCTAGTCCGCAGTATTTTAGATTTTGCTTCACTCATACTCGAACCTTGTAATAAAAAGGACCTGGCGCGCCTGGATGATGTTCAAAATAAGGCCCTTAGAGTGGTTCTAGGGGCAATGAAGTCTTCACCCAAGCATGGCCTACAAGTCGAATGCGTAGATGCTCCCCTAAATCTAAGAAGACAATATCTCTCAAACAGATTCATATTTAGATCTGCGCAAATTTCTCCCAGTTTTTGTTTGCAGAAAGTTTCAGCTTTACATAACTCTATAATCTCTTCCCGTTATTGGCAGAGAAAAGCTTGCCCAAATTTTATAAAAAGTTTTACCATTTTACAAAATTTACATACACCTATTTTATCTTTTAATACTCTGCCTATTTACCAAATACCGTTCAAAGCTGTAGTCCATAACCCCACCATAGTACTTAACCTAGGTATTTCTAAAAACACTAAAAACATTAACTCCGTGTTTTCACAAAAGTCCCAGGAGAAATGGCCAAATTGGAACTATTTATATACTGACGCCTCAAAAATTGATCCCGACGGGCTCACTGGGGTTGCGGTCTGGCATGCAGATGCAAATCATCCTATCCTACATCAACTTCCTCCAGAAACTTCGGTGTTTACAGGTGAATGCATTGCTATACTAAGTGCCCTAATATATATTGCTCAATTTTCAATTAATAAATCTGTAATATTTAGTGATTCACGGAGCGCTTTAAATTCGATCTCAGAAAATTCCATTAAACATTGTTCACGCCATCCTATTATAAGCATGATCAAAGACTTACTATATACTTTCGAAGAAAAATACATTAAAGTTGAGTTAGTTTGGATCCCTGCTCATGCAGGAATTTCAGGCAACGAAAAGGCAGACAGTTACGCAAAAAACGCCATTAATACGGGAGATAAGCACTTTTACTTTAATGTCATCAACGACCTACTTGCATTAAGTAAAAAAATTATGTTCAATGACTGGAACAAGAGTTGGGAGTCATACAAATACAAATATTCTTACATACAGCCATCGGTCCCTAGACGTCCTTGGTTTTATAACTTTAGAAATTTTGATAAACAGACCACTAGTACTATTATACGATTAAGGTTGGGCCACGTATGTTCCCCAGTGAAACTCTATAAATTTAAAATCAGACAGTCCCCGATCTGTGAGTGCGGTTTAGAGGAGGGAACTATTGACCACATATTTTTTAACTGCCCCGCTAACTCGAAAAGTCCGCCCCTCTACACCTTACTAAATAACTCCGAAACACCTTTTCCATTAAACATGGCCTACTTACTCACACTTCCCAGTAAAGAAGTTATTTATAAACTAGCTAAATTTATTAGTATGAATAATATCCACTTATAATATAAAAATTTTAATATTTAATTAATTTGTATTTTATATGTATATTTGTTTGTAACTTATATGTAAATATTTTCCTTGTTAATTAGAATTTTATAAGTAGTGTTATTTGCAACGTTTTGGTCAATCCGCGACAAGTACAAAACGTTGCCTTCGCTTTACCTGACATTGGCTGGGCCGCCCACAAAAGCGGTGGCAATAAAGCCATAAAAAAAAAAAAAAAAAAAAAAAAATACTGGGTCGTGCATTATCGGGTCGTACAATATGGGGACGTACATTACTGCCTCCCGAATGAAGTATTATTCACATAGTATTATTTGTTTATTAATCATTATTTCAAACAATGACTCAGTAACGATTGACAATTTAAATATTGGGTGTATTCATTAATTCTATGGTTCTATTATTATTGTAAATAAAGAACTTTGGACTTCCTTGTAGTATGGTTTTTAGTACCTGGTAGGTTTACTCATAATACTTTGTGAAACATAAACCTAACATCCAGTTATTATTCTCAGTTATTAATAGCCAACTAAATTAATAAATATTAAAATGCACCATTTATTCAAGTCATATTTAACAAGCTGGTATTTGAAGTATATTGGTGTACCTGTGGCCATTGGTGCAACCTTATATGTTTTAAGTGACCGAATTAATCGATGGAAAAGAAGAACAGCAATGCAAGGAAAGGTATGTAGATCATTAAAAGTTAGCTTGTTACTTGTTCTTTGTTGCTTCACATTGTTATTTGGGCTTATTATAGTTTTCAATGAAAACAAACCTAAATATCCCTTTGGCAAATGTACTAACAATTTAGGTTAATGAAACAATTGTATATTTTATCTGTTTAGGTGGTTTTAATTACTGGAGCCAGTTCAGGTATAGGAGAAGCATTGTCTCATGTGTTCTATGAACAAGGTTGTAAAGTAATCCTTGCTTCTCGGAGAAAATCAGAATTAGAAAGAGTTAAACAGGATCTTATGTCCAAGAAAAGTGTAAGTATAGTATGTAGATGGTGGGAGTGGGTTCAAACACAATTGTATATATAATACAGAACTATTTTTAATATTATGAAAATATCTAGATCCAAATTAACGAAAAATGATTAAAAATGAGATTTACTTATTTTTTACAATGAACTGTTTGTAACACATTGAAAGTGTTAATAGGCGGAAAATATTTATTTGTAAATATTGATATAAAGTCTAATAACCATGATCACATTTTTCTTAACAGTGTAAATTATTCTAAAATGTACATGACATTTTAGGTCACTAATGCATTAGATCCAGTTGTTTTTGAGTTAAACTTAGCTGATATAGATAAAATGGAGTTATTTGTACAAAAAGTGCATGAAACGTGTGGTGATATTGATATACTAATCAATAATGGTGGTGTAACACACAGAGGCTCTATTTTAAGCACTAAAATGGATGTAGATCAAAAAATTATGTTCATCAATTACTTTGGGTCAGTTGCATTGACAAAGGGTATGTAAATTTTGACATGTCAGTAAAATTATATTATTGTATATTTTCACAAATACTTTCTATTGTTTATTATTCTATCATAACACTGTATAGAGAAGCAAGGTGCCTTCTTTGATATAATAGTTTTCTAAAATGTTAGAAGATCTAAAAATATACATTGAATCTTTGTTTTACCATCACTTTGTAATCGCAATCAAATAAGCTACTATGTGCTTAGTGACTGTTACTTTTTGTGTAACTGGTTATGGAGACTAAAACTTTCTTTATATCATGTATATATTTCAATGTTTTTATTTGAATGTCTAACACCCTTAATTTTTTTATAACACAAATTCAAATTACTTTTTTTAGCTATACTTCCTAGAATGGTGGAAAGACGCACTGGACATATTGTATTCAATAGCTCAGTTCAAGGACTGATAGCTATACCTAATCGTTCAGCATATGCTGCATCCAAGCACGCTCTACAAGCTTTTGGTGATTGTCTTCGGGCTGAGACAAATCAGTACAATATAAGTGTAACAGTAGTCAGTCCAGGGTACATACAGACATCTATATCTATAAATGCTCTCACTGGATCTGGTGATGCACATGGTGGTAAGCATATGCAAAGTTTGGCTTTGAATTTGATCATATTCTAAAAGCTAAATCAATATACAGGGTGTTGGTGCCCGGTGAAAGAATACTTTGAGGGCTTAATCTATATCACATTTCTAATCATATACGCATACTTTTGAAACGTAGATGATCACTTTATTTTCCCATACAAAGTTTAAAAATTATTATTTTGTATTATTTTTGACAACCCTATCCTGACCTACATTCAGCGTGCTATATCTAGTTTCACGAACACAGGCGCATGTATCCTGTTTAAAATGTGATTTTTGTCCCGTGTATTATTACAATGTTCTATGATACAGGGGGTGACTAGCAGGCTTAAGTCTTTAGCTGTTGGTGTAGGTCAGTACGGTAGGGTTGATCACGCACTAATTAACACGTAGTTTTGATTAGTTATAACTTGTGATATATAACGACTAGAAAACTCAGACTTGGTGGATGGCTTCTACATCAAGTATACTATTTGCTGTGAAAGTATTGTTTCATCGGATTTTAACACCCTGTATAATTAATAAACTAAAACTAATAAATACTGTATTGATATAGTAATAAGTAATCAATTATAAATAGAATAGAATTTAGACTTCTATTAAAATTATTACTGTGTAAAAGTAACTGTTGGACATTCTTCATTTTGGTAATTGAAATGTCCAAGAGTTATAATATAAATATAAGAGTAAGTAATGATAAAAATGAGCATAATCAAATTATAACTAGGCTGTTTTATTATTTTGAGATGTTCATAATAATAATTAAGATTATTAATGTTCAACCTAAGTAATGGCCAATGATAACCTGTGATAACCTTAATTTGCAAGGTCTTTCTGAAATATATATGAATGTGTATTTTGTACTTGGAAGAATAACAAGGAAAAATCATAATATTTTGTAAACTACACTGTTCTTTTCTTTTTTTTTAGTAATGGATACAAACACTGCTGAAGGTTTTACTACTGAGTATGCAGCCCAGAAAATACTTGATGCTGTTGTTAGCAAGCAAAATGAACTTATAGTGAGCCAGTTTTTACCAAGATTTGCAATCTTTTTAAGACACACTTTTCCATCAATTTACTTTATATTAATGGCAAGAAGAGCAAACAAAATATGAACCAACACAAAGTTGTAACTTAACATGGAAAATAATTATAATTATTTTTGAATAAATAGTTAGAAATACTTTTTATTTTTTATTGTTGATAACTTTGATACACTTTAAGGACATTGCCTAAAATATGTAACAGGTTTTTTTAATCTATCACATGTTTTAAACTACAAGCTTAGAATAATATTTTTGTACCTAACTAATTCTACTGTACATAACATAATATACATTTTTACAATCTGCTACCTAAAAATATAAAACATTTGACATTAGATAACCAATAACATGAGCACTATACAAAATTCACTAGATGAATTAAAATGTGCTAGATTTGTATTGTTGTTTTCTTGTAATAACAACATTTTAATTCATTTGAAAGTATTGTACAATCTCCATAAACAGACTCCAACAGCAGCAATAGAAATAGTGTTATGTAAAATAATTTTTTTCTTGTTGTCTGTACGTACTAACACAACAGGCGAAGCAGAAGTGAGGTCACTTAACATTGGCAGGGTTGATATATGTTTTCGATTTTTTTCTTCTTGATATTTACAGCATGGATCCCATTGCCATGCTAGAGTGTAACAACCAGAACATAGTATTGATACAATTCCAAATGGAGTGCAAGCTAAGGAATTCCACATAGCACCTGTAACATTAAAATAATATGTTAATAAATATTTCACTACACTATGATAATATGGGTTACAAAATGAGGTTTTCTGCAGAAAAGCCAAATTGAAAAGTCAAGAATGTGAGCTATTACCAAATAATATCATCCAATTTAATAATTTTATCATGTCTGTGATTGGTAAAGCTGCTATTTGTGTGTGTTTTTCACTTAATCAGCTAATTCATCTTTTCAAATCAAATGTTTCTTCTAAACCTGAACTTATCAGTACTACTAATTTCCCACTAATTTTGAAGGCATATGAGGCTGAGTAGTTGGTAAATAGAATGACTGAAATGTAATAAATTGTGCGGGTCAGCTACCTAAAATTCTTATTTAGGAGTTTTGAACTTAAAAAATATTGTCTTGAAATGTAATTTAAAGTAATAAAATGGTCATAAGATATCAGCGAAGAAGTATACAAAAACCAGTTTCTAATAAAATACCTAAGAAAAAAAGATAATCATCCTTTTTTTATAGAATATTACTTTAACTATGATTAAAATTGCAGTGGAAAAGTTCTAAAATATTTTTTAAGGATTGGTATTTAATAAATTTGGATTTAACTGTATGTGTAAATCTGAATATTGATTATTAATTTTTATTAGATAAGCTTGAAAAGCAAAGAAAGTCTGATTGTAAAAAGGGAAAATTGAATTTAAAGGATCTTGAGTCTACATTAATGATAATCATTACTATTAAAGGAAATTTACCTGAGGCAATGCCGCAGAGTCCACTGTAAACAGAGACCTTATGCAAGAGGTTTCCTACATATATCCAACGAGCTGTTTCTTCTCCTAATGGTTCTGGTTCTATAACAATGACGCTCACACCAACCTCAAGTGCTCTTTCCAATTCCATTTCAAATTTAATGTGAGCATTTTCGCTATCATAAACTTCTCTTATGATCGCAACACTGGAAGGCTTTAAATCGCTGAAATGTTATTTCGTTTAAATGGAGTATGGATTCGTTTTCTTTATTCACAATTTTAGTAAAATGTATTAACTTAATTTAGCTTATCTTTTATGAAAAATAACAAAGAAATAAGTTTCATTTATTTACAAACCTGTCAGTTTCATCTCCAGCCATTTTATCTATAGACAATAAAAACTACGAGATTACCTACATAGAAAAAATAATTTATGGTCTCACTGACCTCTATTATACATGCTGGAACATGCATCTTGCATATCTAAAAATGAGTGTAAATTGCGCATAACGTAAACAACGATTTAAAATTTTAAAGTTACTCAAAATTATAATATTAACCAAATTCTTAAAATAATCTTTAATTAAATAGGACATTGATTAATTCGCGAAACAAAAGATATAGTTTTAGTTTACGTAGTTATAACAAAAATATTGTTAATTTAGTATTATTGTGAAAAAAAACATGCACATTTCATGTTTTCGTTGATGTTTCGTTGATTGATCCACAACTCTAATAATGTTAAAAAAAGCAGCCTTTGCGTGCCCGCACACCTAAAAGCGTGCCCGCACACCTATCAATAGTATTGTCAATACTTTCGACCGAGTGATGGGAAAAGATACAAAAAAATAGCATGTTAAAGAAAGTGTTAATTAAAAGCACATTTTCAAAAATAGTTAGTGCATGTTTTAGGATAAATAAAACTTGAAAAACTTAGTTATATTTTAGGATCAAGTTCCAAAATCGTATAATATTAAAAATATTAATCTTAACATCGTAAGTCTATTATTCAGGCGGTCTTTTTAATATTTAATATTTCCAATGAATTAATTCAAATTTCTTTCATACTTTTACAAGTTTGATGTTGCCTGAAACTACTTTTTTTCATATCTTTTACAGCAATACATAAAACTAAACTTAGTTCACGTAAGCACCAGGAGTTATATACAAATAACACAAATTTAATATCCAAAAGTTTTTTGGTGCATATTACTCAAACGCTAAAATTGCTATTTTTTTCTAACATTCTATTTAAATTGTTATGACTTTTAAATCCCATCACTGCTTCTGTCACAAGTATTGTCAATACTTTTTTAGATGTGCGGGCACGCTTATTGTCGATATTGACAATATGCCCCACAAATCTACAATAGTCTTGTCAATACTCGAAAACTTGATAGTACTATTTCACTAGTATTGACACCCATAAAATAGTATTGTCAATACTAGTGACAGAAGTAGTGATTGGATTTAAGTATTAACCATTTAATTATATTGTTAGAAAAAAAATAGCAATAACAGCGTTTAAGTGAAAAGTAAAACTAGTTTAAAAATTTAAATTGTGTTGTTTGTATCAAATGCCCTCTGTTAGTTCTAAGTTGCGCTAAAAGATATTATGAAAAAATGTACTATTTCAGACATCATCAAACCTGTAAAAGTATTAAAGATAATTTAGTTCCAGACACATTCGCATAGCGCTTCAAGTTGGCCAAAGTGCTAAATGTATGTGACAGTTTGGAGGTATTAGTGCGGTTCAACTCCCACATATCCCACCCGCGGGTGGGAATTCGGCGATTTCACCAGCTCAAATAAAAGATAAGTAGTTTAGAGTTATCATATTCCTGATTAACCTAAGTAACGTATTCATAGTTGATGAATATCGCAATCAATATTTTTTAAAGTGCTTTTCTGGGCAAATGTACTCATAAACTGTTCACATCAATTCATATCCATTTTAATCTCATGTGCTGTATGTACAACTCCTAAGTAAGTATCTCTCTAGAACCTACTTTTCGTTATGTATAGAGCACTTCCCACCTCCTGACTTATTGTCAGTAATCGATACATTAAAATTTTACAAGAAAAATTTAAACAATGTTGTTTAATAATTAAAAAATAAATTTTATAAAACCAAGTCGTGAAAGAAAATAACATTAGTATCTACTGGAAGCGTTAGACAAAATGTTTCAAAAGAACCATACAATACTTCTCGCGTAGGAAAATAAGACGATCTAGTGAAATAGTACAGAATTAATTAATTGCCGTACCGGAGCGCGCACATTTAGGCGAGACAATTGTATATGAAAATCTGAATCCTGCGTTGCGTTGTGGCCCGCCTAGGTGTATTTACTAGAGATGCAACGAATAGTAGTTTGGCTGGATATCGATGGAGTTAACTATTCGGTATGTTTCACTATCTATCTAGATAGTAATGTACTATCCGGCCGGACCACTACTACTGTGAAGTGAAAAAGCGCCGGATAAGCCGAATACCGGATAGTAACCGAATATTCGGTGCGGTGTATCTTTAGTACTTACGTTAGTTAATACAAAATGTAAAAAGATACATATTCGGATGGCTAACTCAACCAAGTTAAGTGAATGAATAAATACTTTACAATAAGAGTACCTACGCTCCATAATATTTTATCTAGGTATATGGGGTGTTGTTACCTACACCACTGCATTAGATACTCCATCCAAGGTATACATTGATAGGTAAATGTGAGTTGTCATGATTTTAGCAGGTGAATTTTTTAATGCAAAAGGTGTATGCCATGTGAAACTTCAACGATCTCTTAAAATTATTAATTTTCCTTTTCATGATAACGTATGATCGCCCACAAACGCCATTCTAAAGTCCGCTTGCCTGTTTAGGCAAAGGTGAATGTTGCAAACCGGATCTGTAGCGAATTTCATAAAACGAAACTTTAATTTGGTTGTTACTTAATTTTTACGTTTATGTGTTAGACATAGAGTTTTATTTTCAGTGTCATGTTTATTCCGCTTCTATCCTTTTCAATCAGTGGTCTGTTGTTTAGTGCTAAGTTGAGATACCAACTATATAAGGCATGTGTGGGTGCAAGGTTGACCTTATAGGTGCTGCCTACTGACAATTCACATTTATATCATTTCCCGACATTCATCCCACACTCTACAGCTATTATCACCTTAAATGATGGACCTACTCCTACCTATTAAAATTGAAGTTTTGTCTTTTTTTAATTTTTTGAGTTATTTGATATACAAAATAGCGATTTGTTAAATATTTTTCTTTGATTGGTTTTGTAAACCTATTGTAGAGCGCATAAATGAATAGTATTCAAGTAGATATACGTTGCAGTTAAAAAAGATATTGCAATAATTTTTGTTGTTGTTGTTTTTTATTTCCAATGTAATTTGTCATTCATCATAAGTAGGTACTACACCCGGCCACCACTATTTATAACATTGTCGACAATTTCAGATGAAAATACCATATAATATTGAATTAATATTGATTTGACTTTATGAAGTTGACAATTGCGGGTATTCTTACTTTGGGTTTTGTATGACTGAGTTATAAAATAATGTCACTAAGTGACTAAACCCGTAAACATGAAACGATATTCTGGCTTTCACTTTTGAAGAAGTAAATAGTATGAGAAAAGAATTTCTTTGTCTGAAAATTACGAAAGTTAATGTTTTAAACAAAGACATTGTAAGCAAATTGTAAAGCACGTTCATAAAGTTTCACAAAGAGGTAAGATCACTTCTAGCAGAACTCTTAAGAGTTCTTGTTTACTTATAATAATTATTTAAATAAACATAAATAATACAATAGTACCTATACTTTTTAAAAAGGTCCATTGATTACAACCTTATAGTCCTAGTAGATAGGTACATGCCATATTTACAATAAACACACATACATCATGTCTATTAACTATACCTACTGTAAGCAAAAACTCTCTATGATAAGTTTGATATACATATTTAAATTCTACTTAAAGATAATATGTACTCTTAAGTTTCACAACTTAGCCGTAGTACTAAAGGCGTTGGTATGCAGCTAAACTAATACTACAACATGCGTGACTAACGTTAACCAAATGTACTTCGAGTACAGAAAAGTATACACTTTCCATTGTTTACTTATTCCAGTTCGAAAGTAATTTTGTTAGAGTGCTAAAAAAAGTATTCATTAAATCTTCTTTGAAATTTTGTTCTAAATATCTCAGTGCATAAATGAAAACAATATGTAAGAATATGACGTAATAATGAACATTATCAATCTAATATCACTTATGTTTGATAAGCAATTCTTTGTTGTATAAAATTCGAAAAAAATCTGACGTTAATTTGGTAACTAAAATTCTAAAGGATTCTTAAATAAATACCCTAAGTTCTAAATTGCAATTGCAGGTAATTTCATTGCTTTGCCGTTAAAGTTAGCCGTATTATCGGTAAATAAAATAAAATAAATAAAATAGTCGTGTATTGTAGCAAAAATAACTAGGTATTTCATAAAATCGATACTAAACCGTATCATGTTATTGGCTATACTGATAGAAAAAGTGAGTCTTCATCAAAGTGAAACTACTATTGAATGTGTACGGAACTCTGTACTTGGGTGTGACACAAACTAATTGTTTTTTTATTAGGTAAGACCTATTAAAACAGAATATTCAGTAAAGAACCTATAATTTGTAAATATGTAAACTCATTTTTTTTATTTTACAGCCATAAATAAAATCCTTTTTGATTAAGAATGAAATAAGTAACCGTCCGTCCTAAATAAAACACTTGAGGTTGTGTCTAAATGCGTACATATGAGGTATTGTTTCACTTGAACTAACATTGGACTGGTAAAACGCATAGGTAAATTCTTTTAAATATGCAGATGGTATATCGTTCTAATTTCATACGATTGTAGACGAACAAAATTTTATTTGCCTGTTTCCTTATTTGTAGTATAACAATGAAACGGTAACGGTGAACTTTCGAAGCGACATACTAACACAGGCAATACCTTAGCCAGATACGCAAATATTTATTAATTACTTATATTTATTTCGTAATATTTAAATATATTAAGTGCTTCTAACAAATTGAATTTCATTCATGCCATTCAGGTAATAGGTATGCATTCAGGTAATAGGGAAAGACGTCTACAACATGTATTCCGTGCGAGAGATGGCTGGTTTAAATTCTGACGTAGGAGAGCCCACTGTGTTTACTGAGGACTCACTCGCTGCGGCGGGCATTGAAATGACTGAGGGAAATTAGCGAATTCTTTATTCAATTATATCGCTGATGTACTATTGTTACTGTTTGACATTTATCAGCCCGTAGATATTCTCTTCTGAAACACTGATTCACCGGGAGATGATTTGTGCGTGATTGTCATTTTAGAATCTTAAGGCTATATTGGCAATAAGTTCGGTTGAATGTCATAGTGTTAACTGAAGAGATAGGTATTCATTATTTTTAATAGTTAAAATATACCTTCTTAAATTGTGTAAACTAGTGTTACCTACGTTCAGTTTGTAGAATTTTAAAACCTGTATATAAGGGAAAACCCTACATGAGGAAAGTGATTTTAAACGTAAAATGTTTACTCAACTTGTATTAAAACAGCTACTGCTTGGTATCGACATGTTTTATGAAAAAAGGAATTGACCAAATTGGTCTAGGCGTTGTTGAGGTTGTTGAGTGAGTACATAAATTTTATGTATTACTTCAGATTTTTCCTTATTTATAATATAAAAATAGATCTCAAAATGTGTTACTCAAGCGCATAACTCAACAATGCCTAGACCAATTTGGTCAATTCCTTTTTTATATATTCGTTGAAGTTCAGGGATAGGTTTGCTTTACATTCACTATTCAATCTTGCAATTCAATCTAGCCATTGTTAATTGTTCTGATTCAGCCGGGGGCATACTGAGTTTATATTAACTCAGGGTTGTAGTAGGTGGCGGAGAACGAGCCACGACTCGGTTCTTGTTCGTGAATCCCGCGGATTCTTGGGTTCAATACCCGTGCACTCTGCTCGATCACGGCATGTACACCGCGTTCGTTATTGCACTAACTATTTAAAATTCATTATTTCTGTACTCATAAAGTGTTTTTCTTCAGTTTCCCTGAAAATGTTGTTTTTGCAATATTACTTCATACCTACTTATATTTTATAATCATAATTGAATTGAATATTCATTAAACATTTTGATTAAGTTTTTATAAGTTAATGTTTGGAAAGCTAACTCGTAACTAATTCCTAATTAAATTTCGAAATAATATGTAAGTTTCTAGGTATTTACATAGTAATACACCAAGCTTTATGCCTTAGAATTTTAACTTTTATGTAAATTACACCTTACATCTTTTCTTTTTTCAAAAGTAGTAGGTAATGTAGGTGTCTAATTGACAGCGGCGCATAAGTAGTTTATTTCTAATTAAGTAAAGTCCGCATGGGTTATAAACCTGCATTTCAATGTATTTTACCGAGGATCATATTTAATTAAATGATGACTGTTCTGTCCCTATATTTTACATCTTCCTTTAAAATGTTTTTTGTCTCTTAATAGTACCTAAAGCACATATTCTGTACATACTTAATAATATCGCCGCCCCCACCGAATAATACCGTAATCGAAAAATCAAAATTTTACAGGAAAAATAAAAAACGATTTTTGGCTTATAACTTCTTACCAGGTTTACATATAATAATAATTTATATACCAAAAAATGGCTGATTTTTTCTTCAATACAGCAGTTTAATTAAAAAAAAATATTTTTGTAGAAGATTGCAGTTATAAGCAAAAGTTTATATTACCAAATTTGAAATAGAATCTTCATTAGTAAAGCAATGATACGATTTTATTCGGGTAGAATTGTTGACAGTGATCTACACAGTAATAGTTAATTGCGATATTATTCACTGTTTTTTAGAAATGTTAACTAACTCGGTAATGAAATGTTACCATAATATTCGGTGAATAAACAAATTGACCAGATCATTGTACAATCTATTTACGTTATTATTCCATGATAAACAATAGTCGTAAAAGTCTAGTACCGGAATTTATTATTTTTTTCGTACCCGAATAAGATTGTAATAACAGTTTCCTGTAGAAGGTGTGATACTTTAAAGTTAGTAATTGCCTAATATGATGATATTCGTCATAAAACTGTGTTTTTATTTTTAAGCGAACAGTACAGGTATGGTCATTACAAAATCATTATCTCGAAAAGTACTCGTACGAATATTATGAAAAAAATTCACAAGGTGTATCCGACCGTCCAGTACTATAATTCCCAATAAAGGCACTTCTATAGTAATAGTCGATTACGATACTATTCGGTGGGGACGGCGATATTTTTTTTTTTTTTTTTTTTTTTTTTAGTTGGAGGAAATCACCGGATCCCCGGGGTATGTGGGAGTTGAACCGCACTAAAACCTCCAACCGCTCACACTCAGCGTCCGAACCCCGGCTGAGGCCAGAACCCAGCACGGGGTTTGGAGGGACGGCGCGACGCGTTACGCCATCGGCACACTTTCCCGTCGCTCCGTCCCCGGACGCCGAACCGGTAGCCGCCGGCGAATACGGCCACCGGCTCTCTCGGTCGACGGGCTATCCGAAGCCCGCCAAGATGGCTGGACCGCGTGTCACCCTCCCACGGAATACCCCGCTGGGTCAGAACCAGCGTGGGTCGGGGAGCGCGGTCCGCCATCCCCCGGATGCTCTGACGCAAGGGCGTGTTGAGCGAGACACGACACCTTCTTGGGTCCCCGCTCGCACTCGCATGCGTTGGGGACCCGAAACTCTTAGGGGGCCAGAATCCGGGCGAGATCCCGGTCCCGACCCCCTGCTCGACGGCGGCGGGTTGGCAAGTTGAGAGCGGCGTATAGCCTCTCTCTCGCAGCCCCCGCCACCTGCTTCTGCGAGATGGTGGACTCGCAGAAGTCGAGCATCGCCTTCCAAGACTCGTCGCTCTCGAGCATCGACGCCGCGACACCCGGGAGCGACAAGTCTGGACCTATTTGTTGGACCAGGACACAGCGCTGCCTCTCCCATGCGGGGCAGCGCGCGAGCGTATGCTCCGGTGTGTCCTGGTCACATCCCACGCAATGATGGCACCTCGCCGTCGGCTCGGCCTTGATCCGGTGCAGATACCGACCGAAGCACCCGTGCCCGGTCAGCATCTGCACCATCCAAAAGGTGAGGCGTCCTTCGCCACGACCCACCCAATCATCTAAGATCGGGCGGATCGCCTCGACGGTCCGTAGACCCCATGTGGGGTTAGCGAGACGTCGCTTCCACGCTTCGGTCACGGACCGCCGAGATTGGACCTTCCTATCGCGAACAGCTTCCCGCAGGGGACGCACCACGCCCCGGGCGCGGAGGTCACATCGCCAGCGATAGTCGCCAGCGAGCGCCTCCGCCTCCAACTCCCAAGGCGGCGTCCCCGCCAGCACGCATGCCGCCTCAAAAGCGACGGTGCGGTACCCGCGGATGGCCCTAATAGCTACGATGCGCTGTGGCCGACGCAGGAATCGGGCGACATGTCTTCGCACCCGTGCGTCGGCCCAGACGGGCGCACCGTATAGGGCCATCGATCGCACCACCCCCGCATAGAGGCGGCGCACAGCGTGGCTGGGCCCCCCGACATTCGGGAGCAACCGACCGAGTTGGCCGGCCGTCCTCATCAGTCGGGGGACCAGGTTCGCGAAGTGGGCCTGGAAGGTCCAACGGCTATCCAACACGAGGCCGAGGTACTTCAGCTGCACCCCGACCTCAATCTGGACGCCTCCAACCATTATCTGGGCGTCGATTGGTGGCGCTGCCCTAGCCCCGTGGAACCACAGGGCCTGGGATTTGTGCAGCGCCACGTCGAGGCCCAGCCTCCTTATTTTGCCGACGACGAGGGCCACCCCCGCTGTGGCAAGACGGGCAGACTCCCGGAAGTCATCCCCCCGGGCCACGACCAAAGTGTCGTCCGCGTAGCAGATAACGCTAAGGCCCGGGAGGAGGGCGCCCCTCAGCACCCAGTCGTACCCGATATTCCACAGTAGAGGTCCAAGAACGGACCCCTGTGGAACACCGCGCACGACCTGGAACCGGTGCAAGGTCCCACCGTACCCGGCACACATGACCGACCTGGCCTCCAGGTAGGAGCCGATCAGCCGGCGGAGATAGAGGGGCACTCCATGCCTCTCCAGTGCCCCCCCAATCACGGACCAGGGCAGGGTGTTGAAGGCATTGGCGATGTCGAGCGACACCGCCAAGGCCACCCCACCCTGGGAGACGGCCTCCTCCGAGAGGGCCCGGACACGTAGAATTGCGTCTACGGTCGAACGACCCTCCCGGAAGCCGTACTGCTCCGCCGACAGATCGGGTCCAACCCCGACCAGGTGCTGAACGATGCGGGCGGCCAGAACGCGTTCCAGCAATTTGCCCACCTCGTCCAGCAGCACGATGGGACGGTAACCGGCGGCTGATTCCGCCGGGCGCCCCTCCTTACGTAGGAGGACCAGTCTGCCCGTCCTCCAGAGCGAGGGAAACCGTCCCGACTCCAGGCAAGAATTGAACAGCCTGAGGAGTCGGTCCCCTAGGGCATTGATGGCCAAGGCCAGGACCCGGCCGTGGATGCCGTCCGGGCCGGGGGCCGTGTCTTTCGCGCTCATTTTGACGGGGACGGCGATATACAATACCTTATATGTACATTTTGTCGATTACTTTTTATAAAATTAAGAAGATATCTCTCGACTCTTTTGTTGACAAACTAAATACAATATCTTTTAATCGTGTAGGAGAATCGTAGTTACGTTTTATTACCAGGAAAACAAGTTTAAACTATGTGTTATGTTTTTGAAAACCGTTAGCACTAGCTGTTCTAGCCAGAGAAACGGAAGCAGCAATATCCCGAGCACAACTATTTTACATACTTGTACAAATAACTTCTACTACATATAAACTTGCCGTTATATAATTTATGTTATTACGATGATTAAACACTTACTGGTTATTGCTAGACAAAACCACACAAACGGTAGGTATATTTATTTCTATTAATTTAAACTTACTTGTAATAGAGACAGATATAATATAAATTTATAAACAGAGATCCAGGTATGTATTCGATAAACTTATCAAATAGGTATCTGTCGTAAAGTACACTTTTTTGTAGAACAAATCGATGGATTTATTTGAGTGTCCATTTGATGTTATATTTTATTATCACTTCTAGTCAGCTTGTATAGAATGCAGCTGTTACGTAATAATTTGAGTTAAAATTATTGTATTTTGAATACTGACAAAAAATTAGGTAAGTGGGTAGCTTATCTCATTGATCTTTCAGCGATATACCTAAAATATGTAATTAAGGAGCACTCAGTAGATAATGACGACTATGTACATATCATTAATAATAATAATACATAGTTGGTGAGTCAGTTGAGAAACAGTCACAAAAACAAGTCTAAAGTTTATAACAAAACTGAAGATGGCCGAAATTGAAGCGTATTCATTTCAAGGCGTTCCTTGTTAGATTTTTTACTAATACAGTAGGTATGTATGTATAATTTGTTATAATTTCCTGTCTTCTTCACACACACTAGCATGCACTTGGTGGTGCGAACTTTAGGGTTGCTACTTCAAATAAGACATTAGAAAATAGAAGATACAGATTTTGTGTTGTAAAATATCATTGTTGTGTAGAGTATATACTGTAGACAATCCATTCCAATTATCTAGGTATCTTTAACTTCTCACCTACTTTTTTTATAATTTACATTCGATAGAAGATATATAAAAACTAAGAGAGAAACGATTTTGAAATCATTATCAACTTTAATTAATATCTATTCCTACCTAAAACTAGTTGTAAGTTGTCCTAAAAATGTAAAGTAAAAAATAAATAAATCATATTGCTTTTTTATATTTCTTTATTTTTTTTTATAAGTACCAACGAAATCAGAAAACATAGACAACATTTATTTAAGATATTTAAGCTTTAATATATACTTACGTACGTATGCCTAACAACCCTGCTAAGTTAATACGTCACGTGCCCCTTCGTCCCACCTCCGCTCTGTACCTTCTGCTCCTCGCCACGGTCACTGAGCACTGTGACCTTTCGCTGAATATCCAGTACCTAACATTACGTAAGTCACCGGTCGCGTCGTCCTCATCACGGACACAAATAACATACATCTTAACATTTAGATATAATACAATAATTAATTCTTGTCATTTGTTTACAATTTAGTTGTGATTTTTCAAGGTCAAGGTAATCAGATTCTCAAATCGCCAGTATAAAAGTTTTAACTGAAAGGGTTGAAGCATTATGCATTTATTAATTTTTTAAGTTAAGTCCTATATAGAGGTGATAGGTAAGAGCCAGACCAATGCCCGGGCATTGGGGGGGATTACTTACCATCAGGTGGGCTATAGGCATTTTTTTACTGTCAACAATTAAAAAAAAACAAAAGCGAAGATGTATATTACTCGTATGAATGTTTTGTATGTACGTTGAACTCTGAGAGAACGAGGAGCTCTATTTTTAGATTATAAGGGCGATGACTGGATTGGTTTAGGTAAAATAGTTGAATTTTTACATATTATATTGTTATTAAAAATCTATGGATGCAGTTGTGTTTCTCTGCAAAAATAAAGGTTAAATCATTTCGAGGACTTTCCCTGGAGTAAGCGTTTAAAAATTCCACTCAGTATACATTTAATTTGTTACTACTGAGTTGGTGTTACAAAAAGATCATGATGACGAATGAGAAGTACTAATACGTACGATTCTGTGATCCTCATAGAATCCTTTTTTAGAAAAATCAAATAACCTTATCGAAACGAAGAATATACGTAACGAAAGCTTTTAATGTAATTATAGGTACAAAAAGAAATAAAAGTTGAAATAAGTGTGCGTGTCGTTCAAGAACAGACAAAAAGTAGCAATTAATAAAATAAATGAAATATTTTTGTTTCATTTGAAATAGTAAAAAATCAAGAAATTATTAGGTATATACATTTGTCATGTAACATAGCCATTTTTAAGATGAAACTATATAAAAACTGATGCAGTAGATACGAATATCTTTGTCAATATCTATATCAATAAATCAATATAAATTCTTTGCAACAAACAAAATTCAATGTGCACTTAGTTCATTTAGGCGAACTTATCTTTTAAAATCATTTTCCATCACTCATCAAGTTTAGTTACATTATACTAAACTTGGTTAAATATGATCAAGTCTATATACTATTTGCCAGTTATATTACCAGCCGCCATGCTTAATGCTCTGCATCGCTACCCTTAATGTTCATAAAGACGCCGCGATGTATACGTTGGAAGCAGCCTGTATCGCTCGACCGCTCGACTTGCGAGTTCCTGCAACCTTGACAAGGTCGTCGGTCCACGTATCTACTACTTGAGATCTATTTAATTTTTTGCTCTCTTATTCATCTTCGGAGATGAGAAAATTATAAGACGTGTAAAGACAATGTAGCCTCGCGAAATTAGGGTCATCGTTGTTGTAAAAAGCTGTAATAATGTTTACCTATATATTATTTGTTCGAAGTCTTTTAGTACCTAATCATTTTATTGCTCTATAACTCTAGACAAAATGTATTAATTAATGAACTTGAAGACTTGAAATTTGGGTAGTACTGGGTGGTTATTTTTTAATCTATAAAACATTTCAAAACAAAGCTTTCGATTACGACGAAGCCGCTCGGTTGATAAGTACATTGAGACAATCTCGGATGAGATCTGTGCGCCGGAGACCAGCTCCTCAATAACGGACCATTGTTGTGTGACGGATTTGGTACTTAATCTATTCTTAACTTGCCTGTTCATGGCGATATGGCTTTTATGGTGCCGCCATCGCGATCTCCCTACAAAACGCGCAACGGGAACAACAGATTTGGATATTTGTTGTTCTTTTCTGTTCGAAAGTAGTCGTTCGCAGTTCAAAAAATGGTTATTTTGAATTGATAGGTAATTGATCAATTTCTAAGATTTCTACGATGCACTATTGATCTAGTGAGGAGATCTAATGGTTAATTTTATGTGATATAGTAAATCTGTCTAAATATTTATATTTTTATTGTTTAATCGCTTTAAAAGAGAATTCAATACATTTTCGACATTTTTGTCTGTCATCTCTAAACAAAATCAAGTTATGTAATATTTTCTCTTCAAGAATATTGAATATTCTTGTAAAGAATTCACATTACAACATATCGACATAATTTTATACGCTGATTCCATTCGATGTTGCGTGCAAGTTAAATGTTTTATTTTTTGCTTTTAAAACATGAGATTCTGGTTTTCCGCCATAATCGTTTTATTTTTAATGTGCAAACTTGAGATGCTAGATTCTCGTATCTGAAGTATCTGTTTAAAACATTTTTTAAAACCAAGTATCGATCGCCATAGGTAATGAAAATGTATTTTTTAATGCATTATATAAAATTAGATACTCCAAATGTAAAGCAAAACACAGAAACAAAGCAAATAATATCCAATAATTATAAACTAATGAGCAAAAACTTGCCAGACTTTTATTAATTGAAAATAACTTGCACACAATCAGAAACAGTACAATTTATAAGTAATTAACCTGGCAATGAGCGGTATTAGCGCGATGTTGCCGTATAATTTACGAGTATGTACAAGCATAAGCGTAACAATGACCTTCCAGCAATACCGTGTGGTTACTGTAGTTTCATACAAGTAATCACGGTAATGTGGGCACGTAACTTCGTATATAAAGTCCAAGTTCAAGCGCATTAGAATGCGTGTTAACGAAATGCGGTAGTGACAGTCAACTCTCGATGTTTAGCACCGCGGCACCGGCTTCATCCGACGTCGACGTTCCACATCATGACCGATCGTTGAACTTCAAGTGAAAACGTAAACGGTTTGACTCCATTTGACCAAAACTTGTATCTACAGGGCGTCAGAGAATAACTCCTGAAAGCTAAGACCAGAGTGAAGTGTAAAATCACTAGTACTACATATAATGTTCTATTAACTTACTTTATTTACATGACATTTTTTAAATATTAACTTTATTTGTAATATTGCAATAGCACAGATTTAGTTACACTCTTTAACACAAAAATAATCAAACGCTCTATTTTGAATGGCTCTACTCGGCTGTATTTTTGTACCATTTCAAAGTACTTAATAATAAGAAACATTGAAGGAAAATGCCTTGCCATTTGAAATTCTAACATAATTGTATACTGAACTTAGACTAGTGCCATATTAAAATTCAAATGAAAGTCTCTTTAAAATATTAAAAGTTATTTCTAACACCCTGTACTAGTTTATTGTCTTATTTGATGAGTGTCAGCTATCGCATGTCACTGTCAACTGATTGCCTAACACCGAACTTTTTCCTAACACTTCGTTTTCGTTTACGTGAGAATCGTATCTTGATCGATTACTACTTTCAAGTGATAATTGTTTAATAAGGTAAGAGGACACTCTGATTTCACTCCATCAAAGACCCAGTTTAGTAAACAAGCCAGATTGATTGAGTTTGACAAGATGTATAGTAGTTATAAACATTAAATTACCGTTACTTATAGTCGTCCTTAGTTGGTATGTTTTTACCTTCAAGGTTAGGTTAGGTTATATGTAGGTTGCCGGTTATATTATTAATATAACGATATTAATTAAAGTGATATAACATAAAATTACTTTTTGTTTTAGTAAAATAATTTCGAAAGGTCAAAGGCCAAGACTTCGTTTAATGCTGGAGATTTCGTGCTTACATAGAAGCCCATTGTGGACATATTTTTTTATCATCCAACCTTCGGTTCAGTTCGTTTCTAGTGTGTACCAAGAATTTTTAAAAAAATCTAAATGTATGCAATCGTGTTTCTTTTCAAAAATAAAGGAATGTCTCCTTTCAGCAAAAATGCAAGAAGAAACTAAAAAATCCAAGGAATGTTGGTTAAGTAAAAAAAATGTTATAAACAAAGTATAAATATTTATTTAACTTTTATGACACGACCAAGTATGCATGTAACATTTTCACTTACAATTAAAACAGTAGTTCGAGAAAATTTCGTTAATTCACAATTGTTTAACTTCTTGAAAAAATAACTTTAAGTACAATTTCCAACGGGAATAAATTAATTATAGTGTTCAGAACACACCACATTTTTTTCAAAAATAATACCTACATATACAAACAAACAATATTATCTACTTTAAAACAAATCAAGTCGTAGTCGATAATGACGTAAGCCAAGGCGTCATAAGTTATTATTTTTGGTATGATTTAATCTCAGATTTAATGATGAAAAAGTGACAAAAACATTACATTACAATCGTGAGGACTGTAATGATCATAACCGTGATGGGTTTATTGTAGATAAATATAACTTGCGAACCGCGCAATAGCTTACTGTAATAAACAGTTATCAGCTCTTCCATATAAAATGGTTTTTCTTACTTTGTAGTATATTTTGACTCAAAACATTTGGTATGATGTCATATATTAATATCCGTGTTAAAGTATAATACTTAGTATTAGTATATTTCGTTTTGTATCTTCTGAAGTGAGTATCTACCTACAAATCAAATAAGTAAAAACTTGTATACTTATGTGTTTTAACACAGGTAACATAAGAATAAAAATGCCATAAAATATGCATAACTTTTATTTATATTTTAGCACAAAATTATTACTTTATCGTGATCAAGACATTTGTGAAGCCACTCGGATCAAATTAATAGAACTTTGAACGTTTAAGCTCCATTGGCTCACATTATAACTAGACGATAAATTTTGATTTTTTACACAAGATAATCTGCTTAGCATGTAGCTTGTTCATATTAATATTGTTATTGTGTTGTGGTTGAAATATTTGCAGTTATTATTGCTGATGACTTCGGTGGGCTACTTAGGTCTACAATATTTTATGCTGTTATATGAAGAGTTTTGTGATTCATTGTGTCAAAAATATTAATAATTAATTTAAACACCTCGTCTTTTTAAAACGAAATTAACAAAGTGGTACTTGCTTAGGTACACACAAACCTTCATAGACCTAATTTATGTAGAAAAAATATGTGAAATCAAATTGAAAAGCAAAAAAATTTTGGGTGTCATCATCAGCATACAGACGTCCACTGCTGGAAATAGGCCTCTCCCAAATCTCGCCACAACGACCGATCCTGCGCTATCCGCATCCAGCGACCTCTTTTGAGTGTATCTATTATCGCTTATATTATTATTATTATAATAATAATTATTACCTACATTTCATGAGTATCCGCCCGCTGCGTCATCGAGAATTCTTTTAATTTGTTTAAAACATATATGTTTGTGGTTGGTGACATCATCATTATGAAAAGCTCTCGTACAGTCGTGAGCCTTGTTAGCTCACCTGTAATTAAAGATTATCAGTTAATGCTATTCTACCATCAACTTGATAACTGCATGAAAGAACGTAATGGAATTGCTATGCTTAAGGAACAATTTGATTTGCATAAACTTCATTACAGCATGTAGGTAGAATCAGGAAATTACTAAGATTAACTAGAATACGATAAAAACGACTTTTAAAATAGTGTGTTTTCCTTCCCTGCACGTAGCTACTGCATGCGTGAGATTTCTAGAACATAATTACCGGTGGATGCGATGACTTTTGCATCATAGCGTCTTGTTCAAAATCTGGATTTACTTTATCTTTCATTTTTAATATTTCGTTTTAAAGATGTCGTTTAATTTAATTATAGTTTAGAATGCAATACAACATTACATACATTAACATGACATTATTATACTATCAGAACTCACTGACACACTTAGTAAGTGAGACTTCAACAGTTTTGACTAGATACATATCGAGATATATTAACATGGTTTATAGATATAATATATGAATGTAAATGAGTATTGTGACAACTCATTACTGCCTACAGCTGGGTTCAGGTCTCCTCAGTAGAGGAATCAGACATAGTCCACAACGCTGTATGCTCAATGCGGATAGGGAATTTCACACGTCTTCGTAGGATTTTTAAATAATTTTCCAATATGCAGGTTTCTACACGATGTTTTCCTTCACAGTTTTCAGACGCAGGTGGTCGAACACGCCAACTTCACTACGGCAGGCATGAGCTTCCACTCGGCCACTACGAGTTTTTATGTAAATGAGTATGGGGAATGTAAATTTTCGTCGAAATCAAACTCTTCCATTCAAATAAGATACTTTTTATTCCTGTCAAACATCGTCTCCGGCTATTGTGTTTTTATTGTACCTACCTTAGTCAATGCAATCGATTCGCAATTTTTTTTCACATTTGTTGTATTATGAGTCATAAACAAAAAGTATAATAAAGTTATTTAAAAAAAAAGCAGACATTAAAAACGGGCTACTGCTAATAGTTTATAAATTTCAAATTTATTTGTTCCAGTGACACTTTTAAAAACAATTTTTCTTTAAAACATGCATGTCAATCGTTTGATATTTTGAAAGGTTTCAACAATACTGTTTTACAAGTATTGACTGTATGTACTTAAGCTATTACAATATAAGCTAAATTAGGTATACACATTAGGTAAGCTTAGTAGGGATTTCGATCCTATTCATATTCCATACATAATAAATCAGCAATACATTTCAAATTGGAAACACATTTAAAAAGGTGTGAAACTTTACAGCGTCGTTGAAGTTTGCATTAAGATTCTTAGTAGTAAGAGGCAGCGATGCGCGAGACGCTGATGTCATATTTGGTTTTATGTTAAACAATAAACCTTAGTGTGTAGAGGTTTCTGCGAAGACTCAATGCCATTTACTTTTTTCTTGTTGACTTTAATTTGTTTACCAGGTTTTTTGGCGAAGTTTAATCCTAAAATCTTCAGTTCAACATATATTAATAGTTTTGAGTAGCAAATAAATAGTTAAATTATTAAAGCATTAGTTCTAACTAGTGGCAAAATATTTACTTCAAGGATAGAACTAATTAATTGTAGATTATATTATCATCATTGTATACCTACATAATATAAATTATGTCATAATACTGACTAATAGTTAAAACTAAATTAATAAAAACTTACAATTCCTTGTGAACTACATCACGGTCTAGGTTTTTATTGAATTAATTTACGTTACTTTACTAAGGATGACTTAATCTGTGTTGTAAAATGTATAGTAATATCCGGGCGGATAATTGTGTTTTCTCGTTTTATTTTAATGTTGATGTGTTGCATGATCTCATCACGTGCGTGTGTGATCTTGAAACTGATAAATAATAAAATAGTTATGCCAATTGCATTTTTAATTGTGGACAATTAGTTGGTTATGAATGTGATCTTAAGATCATATGTATATAAGTATGTGATTTCAATGTATAAGTTGTTTACTTATATTTATATCAACATATAAATAATTTTGATATTTAAACTCAAACTCAAATAGTCTGGAGACGACTAAAATGGAAGTCATTAGGGAAGGCCTTTGTCGAGAGACAAGCTGTAAATTAGTATCGTTTAAGATTACTTATTTTGTAAAAAAAACAGTAATAAAGGCCTATTTTATTTTTATAAAGTAGTGTGATATGGTTTTGGCCTCAGTTCATTTGTAACCAAAAAAATCGAAACTTATTATGAAGTCATCACAGCCAAGCAACATCGCGTGACAAAAAATATTGTAATAACTGTTTATTGGTTTATATTTTTCTGAGAAACAAAGTATATTGTGGTCCAAAAAAAAATAGAGAAATAAATATTATGTCTTATAAGATCCAGTAAAATATTCAGATTTACAGAGCTTAAAGCGTGTTATATCAGCATCTCAAATATAAAATATTACATTTTAGGATTTTTATAAGTTTAATTTTCGTTTGGTCAGAAACTCAAAATTGATATTCGCATTCGTGAATGTCAAAATTGAATATTTGCATTCGCTAATGTCCAAAAATCGACATTCGCAACATCTATAGTAAGCGGTAACGATAACCATCATTACTAAAGGAAATATTAATTTGCATTTTAAACGATTTCAATCCTTATTTGCTAAGTTAACTACGCAATATGTGACAAAAAATTGGTTCTATTTAAAAAATATCTACAAAAAGTATTTAATTCTTGTTGGTGTGAGTCATCAACATAAATAAATGAACATTTTACTGATTAAATTTTAATGGAGTTTCCTAGTGCCGGAACCCGCATACAGACTCAATGGTTTTGAGTATCCAAATTTTTCAAATGACCTTTTGTTTAATTTTCGTCATGTTAACTACTGACTCACCACGTCTTGTAGGTTGTGTGACAACCTTGGAGGCTTGGATTGTACTCAATACTACTGCTAATGAATAAGCAATAGTGGTTGCATTCATTTTTATTCTTGTTGTGGCACTCAGTTTCTGCATCTTAAAACTATTTATGTTTTTCTGTTATTACTGTTTACATCGCCTAGCTTAATTACAATAAATCCAACAACCACCCGTTAGATGAATAACTGTATAAAAACGTTAGATTTGGCGATATAACGTGGATTGTAGTCGCGCATAGAACAAGTACCGGTGTAATTAGTAGTTCAGTTGGCGTGTGTGCTCAATGTAAATTTTGGAGAAATGGATCTCGTTTAACACGGACGGCGGCTGTGTCTACTTCACTTTGTTACCGGTTCGTCCAAAGATGCGTTGCGTAAGCAATTTCGACAGCGCGGTCGGCGGATATGGCACGGGGCCGTTCTTTCGTAGCCTACACCTACACCGATATTATTTAAACAGCGCGGGTCTGCTTAAGCCACTTGCTTAATATTTATACAAATACATTGGTATTCAATGAATTGTCCTCAAAGCTAATATTGTTCTAAAACTCAATAATTTATTATTTTAAATCAAATATTCCTTTTTATTCTTTTTTTTAGTACCTCGTAGGCAGACGGGATAACGGCCCACCTGATCGTAAGCGGTTACCGTCGCTCATGGTTACCTTATAAGTAATTGTATCTAAGACCAATAAGCTTTCATTACATAATATTATTATCTACTTTGAACTAATACAAAAGATACGCTAGCTAGTTAAATAGATCTGAACAACAATAACACCAGAGAAAAAGTGGTTATTTCAAATAAATTGTATTGAATTTATATTTTCAATATCGTTTTTTTTGATCCAGATCCACAACGTTCCCCTATATAATTATAGTAATTTATCATCTCTACGTGTTCTTCTATTCAAATCTCGGTTCTGAATGAAACCACGTACTTTATTATTATTTTTTCCTATTTATAATTATTCTGTAATGTAATGTAACATTTTCTTTCTATTTCCTTGCTTGTGTGTCATCGGTCAAGGTTCTTGGATGATCTCATTCTCAAAGAAACTTATTATGAATCAATCATACGAGAGATATAAATCGAATTAGCTTGGCTACTTTTAGCATTGAAACGAGTAATTGTGAGGTACTTCTTTGGTAATTTAATTGTCTTGGCATCACATAACCATTTGCACAATACACAAGGATTTTGGGGTCAGGGTGGTCTATGACAATGAGTAACATTGAAAGTGGCTACATAATCAACGATACAGTAATTGTTTTTGTATTCGACCTTTCGACCGTCAAGACATTTTATTATCTTAATAAAACTCACAAAACTTCAGAAACGAAGACATTTAAAATCTAAAAAGTGGTCGGTCAACTCAGTCCGAGGACGTTCTAAATACACAGGACAAACCGCTTTTGAATTAAAGTTAAGAGAATGTGGTTCGCTGTCTGCCTGAGTTTCTTCAAGGAAATGTTTTTTAAAGAAGAACAATAATGTTATAAGAAGGAGACTGACTACGAAATTAACTTGGATGCGACAATAAATGATAAACGTGCGTGGAATATCTGATGACGAACTGAAATGATGGTTTTGTTTTAAATTACCAAATATATTTTAAAATAAATATCTATGTTTAATCTTGCATTAGAAAGCTAATATTTCGAGTCAATCGCCTATTTCGTTTCTTCGTGGAACATTGTTCGAATAATAAGCAAAACCAGTCTAAGAAGTGACATCACCTTCCTGTGTTGCAGAAGGTTTTAATCCTTTGAAAACTAACATGTAAGATATATTTTATAAGCTGACCTCAACTATATACTAAGTGGTGTTCTATCATGTTATTATTGACGTTTTAATGCATTTCGTATTTGTTAAATGAATAACGTAACCTCTATTTAAAATATAACTTTATTTATAGTTATTAACGCAAATAGATTATATTTATATTATTATTTTTAGGATTAGGCGTGTTATTTTCATTGCCACTGCAAATATTATACTATTGGAGTGCAGGAACAGGGACTAAATTAGGCAGTAGCTAAATTAGGCAGGAACTAAATTAGAAAAAACTACTTATTCTTTAGGTTAATTTTAGGTGGAATTATTGGACATCACAAAATCCATTTTATGTAAAAATGATTAAGGTTGGATATGACGTGTACTCGTATAACAAATGTCATAGTCACGGTACTCAGCCACCTACTACTATTATTATTATGAGCTAAACCAACGCGCTTATCTCGAGTTGAGCTTTAGCTCGTCCACTCTAAATATTGCAATAAATTTAATCAATACAATACACATACTATTTACCCTCACAATATAGGAAATACAATTATTTTGTTTAAAGTTGGAATAAGAATAACAATTTTTTTTTCAGTAGGTAAATTTCAAATTCTATATTTCACAATATTATCTGCTGTAGTTATTTTTTTTATAATAACTTTGTATAATTACTGTGTTAATTTCGTCTACTTTATATTAATATGTTCATGTCTTTTACGTTGTCGTTATTTTCTCTGAACTTTGGACTAAAGAAGAATCAAGTGAATGACAAATTGCTTAAATTTCGTTTTAAGCGCGTTTGAAAATGGTTCAATGGTAGTCAGCATCTTTGCAAATGAAACTAACTTATCAGAATTATCTAGAAAGACTCACGGCTATAGCAGGCTTAAACCGGTACTTTGTTATGCAACTCTTCTGATACTTGTATGCGTAAAACGTGAAATGTATTTTATATTGTCTAACAAGTTCAACGCCTTGCCGTTTAGTTGGCATACATTAAGTTGCCGACCATCTTAACCTCACCCCGACTAAATATTTGCAAGTTAACTCCTAAGTCCTTGCCATGTAGCCCTGAGTTTTTGCACGCTCTGTGGATCAACAAGATGGCGGATGGTATGCTGGGGGATCCAGGGGAGGGACGGGGTTGTCAGGACAGGTCTGGCGCCCGCCGGCCGCATCGTTCTGACCCTCGCTTCGCTCTTAGCTCTATTTTTAGCGCTGTGTCACCGTTTGCTTATATTGCGCTCCGCTCTTCCAATGCAAATCAATGTTTTCGAACACTGATTGTTACAAAGCATTCGTAAACTAATAACAAAATACAATAGTAGACCATGTGCTGAATGTTTCATGAAAGTGCAAAAACCGCTCAAGCAATACAGTTTACAACCTTAGCAATGAATGTGCAATAACAATGTAACTTGCATAGATTGTATGCGCATATTAAGATACCTATTTTCCTTAAATCTATTTATTTTTGAAAATATTATAAATGGCTACTCCTCTTGGTTACGAAATCGCTGGGCCGATTTGGTTTAAGGTGAGACATCATTTTATTTATTGCGTTTAATGTTAAATATTTGTAAATTTTAGAACATAAAATAACCGAAACTGGAGTGCCGCTCAGGAGAGATTTTATTTATTTTCCAATAAGTTACAATATTAAAGCTATGTTGGGCAGGACTTATTCAAGTAAAAGCAAAAGCGGACGTACTAACTGTTCGTCTCTTAGGTACTGTCTTTTCATACTAAAAGATCAGGTGACGGAAATGGTTAATTATTTATTTTCTTCTTATCAAGACAATTTTGTCGTAGAAACTAGTTAACGTACACACAAAATGGTAACGGCATTAACACATTAGAACGCTTGGATTTTTTATTCGGTCCACGCGTTACGGTCTATGTAACAGTTAAGTAGCTCGTCATGATGTCATCGGCATGTCGTTTGTGGTGCCCTTTTGTGGCTGTAACGTTATGTAAGGAGACGACACATACATACGACATATGAACTTATATCCTTCCTCATTAATGTCAATCAAATCTGATATGATTTACAATTTTTTATAGTTCAAACTCCAATTATTGATAGTAAAAAGTTACTGTTGTTATATGGGAAAGGCTTGGCTGTCGGCTAAAGAGAATAAAATACTGTAGGTATCACTTAAAATGTTTTGTTTTTAATTAAATTAAATTAAAATAAATTGAAATGAAAAAAAAAGGGTTATATGTCTACTGTATTTAACAATGATGAATTGCTGTAGATTTAAAATCTAATGAATACAAAGTACCTATTTCTTTTCAACAACATAAATTAAAGTTTACATTTATATACAATATACAAAAAGAACATTGCTGATATATAGCAATTAAATTATATATTTATGTGTTTGTTGTTTGACTAAATAGTTTTTTCTGCGTTCCTTTCACTACATCCTACGCACGGATTGATTGAGGACTCTGCCCACAGACCCTACGTAACTGACATTTTAAGCAACACCTCATTCATTGGTTGTTAAGACATAAGATTATTGGCAATGTATTTTAAATAGCTGAATTAGTTTTTTTGTAATTTGAATATAAGTAGTCAGAATTTTGTTATAATTATTTTATAAAAAAAGCTATAAACAAAAATATACATGACAACTAAAGTTTATCAGCTATCATCTTCGAGTCTTCAAAATAATATTATTGTTCCAATAGACACAAGATCGAAGTAGTGTGTGTTGCTTGTACAAAAAATAGTGGTTAAAGAGGTAAAAACAAGCGTGAAATCCGTTTTTAAAACACTGCGAACTAATGTATATTTTTGTAGGCAGATTTTTTTCTGTTTTTATTACAATACGTTCCGGCTTACAGTGATTACAGAATGGCTGTGGTTTTTATTTTAATATCGATGTGTGAATAGAAAAAAAATGTGTTCTTAAAATATACGTAATTTATATGTTACCTAACAACTAACATCTGCATCACATAAGACGGAATAAAAGTGCACCTGTAATAATTCTCGCCGTAAAAACCATCCTTGAACTCAAAGAAATTTTTTAAAAAGATTTTGTTTAATTGGTCCAGGCTTTGTTTAGTTCTGCGTTTACAAACACATTTTGTTATTAATTTTATATTATAGGTAATGATAGATAATAAGTGGAATACTTATGCCGCCAGAAAGACATGCACAGGTAAAGCTTTATTTCACATTTATTTATAGAACTTAATACATGTCGGTATGCTAGAATTACAGAAATACTTGGCTAAACGCTAAAGGCTTTTTATACCAGTTTCTCAAAGGTGATGCCGAGAAAACTTTACACCCTTTCACAGTAAACGTATACGCTATACATAAAAAAATAAAACTATTTCAACTATGGAATACTGTTTAGTAGTACAAACTAGTGGAAAGTATAAAGTCATAAACTTATGATCAGGTGGCCCGTTGGCTCGTCTGCTACATAGTAATAAAAAAAAAAAACTTATAGGAAAAGTAAATAAACTACTACTGGAGTTGTAAACAAATATTTACTATACTATATTCGTTACATTTTGTTCATTATAAATAGTTTTTACTTAACACTTTTGCTAAAATCTAATATGATATTTCTTTTGATTCTGACCTTTCTTAAAGATTATATTCTTCATTTATTGAACTTGGCGTGTGTTTTGAAGCTCACGAAATGTTTCAAAACTAATTGATCACGATGTTTATTAAGTTATAATGAGACTAGGTCATTTTTGTAACAAGTTCGCGTATAAATAAATAAAAATTCTTTTTTTAAACATCAGATGGGATGACGGCTGGTCAACCTAGTATAGAAAAAAACAATAGATTAGTTTTTTTATTTTGTTAGGGTTAAATTTTACTAAAGACCAAGATTTATATTTTTTCGGTATTTATTTTATTAACTCTTTTTATTATCAAAGTAAGCATAAGATCAAGTTGATAAGTCGTTACTCCAATTAATGCAAGAGTTTTTTCTGATGCTGAGAGATTTTTGAATAACTAAGTTTTTTTAGTTAGTATAACATCACAAAATATGTCTATTCAAAAACTGAAACTACTGGGTTATATGAAAACTTTAAGTATTATTCTGCGATTAAAGGCGTTGAAAATACAAAGGTCGGAAAGCCCACCTACTCAAGGTTGGATGTTACGAGTGGGATGCGCTCCTCCCGCAATGGTTAGTCTCTTTTGCCTCCACTAATTCATAATATTATGTAATATTGCGTTACATGAAACATGTAAAAGGATAGATAACCGTATCAGAGAATTAAAACGAACTTTCCCTTTACTGCAGTGTGAACAACAACTTCAAACTTTATCATCTTATTTAAACGATAAATTTTCGCATTACTTATATTATTAGTAGGTATTTAAAGTTTAATATAATTTTGATTTTAAAATAAAGTTTTTGTTGTAAACATTTAAAAGTGTAATTTATTGAGTTTAACATATTTAGATATTTATGAGCGACGATGACCCCTTAATATTAGTACGCTATAAGAATATTTACCTCGTATGGAAACCAGTGAAGGTTGAGTTGTTGAATCATTAATTAAAAGCCTTTTTTGTCAATTTCGGTAAAAAATCGAATTAATGATATTTATTATTCAATGCCCAATCCGTAACTTTTTAGATTAAATTTTATGGTTTATTGCTTTTACGTTAGATAAATTATGGTTATCGAGTTTTTGTAATCTTTAGAAATGTTGATTGCGTTATAAAAAATATCGTTGACTCATAGTCTGGTGACTGTATCATTCCTGGGTAATTTGACTTAGCATTCTATATGGAAGAAAAATATTGACAAGTTTCCATATTTTCTAACGCCTCCACAATATAACGTGAATCATTTGATATTTAACATTTAAAAATGTTCATAGAATTAATAATTATTCCGGTTTTGTATATAATTGTATTAACAAAAGTAGAAAACCTGACTGCCTTGATATATTGAAGTGAATCTTTGCAAATGTCACAGAACGAATCGTGTTGTATACGTAACACGAATACTTTTGGCAGCAGGGCTTTACTTTTGCGTCTCACGAAGTATTACAACACGCAGAGAAAGCCGCTTGGCGAAATCACACCCACATGTGCTCAATAGTCTAGAATAACCCACACAGCTTATATGGACGTTCAATTGAGAGGACAGTAAAAGTTGTTTTGCAAATGTTTTTTGCAATCACAATGATCGACGTCATTATTTACACAAGACAATCTAAGTAAAAGATACACTGTTACTTTTAATTGTAAAACGTCTATTGTCGAAGTTGAAAATGTTTTCTGTTGAACCAAAAATTAATATATATTTTATTAAATTAGAGTTCTCATAACTGCATTTAAGAGGGAATATTGTAAAACCACAATTTACAAGAAATGTTTAATAATAGAACGTATTAGTTTGTATGTGTATATTTGTAATTTGATTTGACTTGGCTGAAAATGTTATCGTTCCGGTTATGATTTGTAAATAATGACGTCTATAACTTATAATGACGGGACGTTACCCGACATGGCATAACATTACGTGTAGACATGTATGCGATGCAACCTTGCGCGATGGCGGGCCATGATTGCGACGCCGACCATGACACTGACGTGGCTTATGATCATACTTGTGTTCACTATTGTTAGGTTTGTAGTAAGAGGCGTTCGGGACTCGTAGCTCGCCCTCCCAGTGTGAGTACCTCGACGACCGTTATCTGGTCACCGCTATGCCGCCGTCGCTCCGCATGCCTCCGATGTCGCACCGTGGAAATGTTATACCATTCAAAACGTTCCAAACTTAAAACAAGAGCACTACTTTTTTCACGAAGAACGGAGGCTTGAACAGTTGTTGTTGACTGTTTTATTGTTTTACAGCAAGGGCCGGATGCATTTAATACTTTTTTGGTGTTTACAAATCCAAAAAGTTGATAGAACCATTCAAAATTTTCGATACTATTTTCGTATGATCAAACATGTAATCAATATTCAGAGTGCGTATGAATAGGCACGAATATATTGGAATTATATTTCACAGAGTCCAAAGTGTCCAAAAGTCTAATCCAAAATCTATTTTATGAGCAAGTTATACATTCGGTTGTTCACATAAAAACTTTACCACTGAAGCTCAAATATGAGGGTTTAATGCTAAATAATGTTAAGGTTATGATCTCAGACACCAAGTATATATAACACTTATAGTATTAACATAAAGTACAGCATGATATGTATTAATAAAATAAATAAACAATTTGCCTTAACATCAGTAACAATAATTTCAAATGAATAAAAATAATAGCAAAATAAATGTAGTACAGTAAATTTGAGGATTTGATTTAATTTATTTTAAGAACAACACATAAATCATAACATTTAATTCGAATTTAATTTTTTTTAGCTTTAGCTCAACCATTCCATTCAAATGGGGCGCAATATGTTTTATCTCTCCATTAATTCTTAATCTGTCATAAGTCCTCTGTGATGCCGCAAATTCTTCCACACAATCCAACCTTCTCTTCTTAGGTCTTCCTCTCCGCTTACATCCATTCACTAAGTCGAATTATTAATCATAATATATTATTCATTAAGAACGTAATTATTGCGCAAAAACTTTTTGGTATTGATCGTATTGCGATTGTTAGCGGCACTCGAGGTCTCGTTCTCCTCTCTCTCAGCCATTTACTGTTCCAGTCACGTGCGACATACTGTAAATAAGATTTCAACTCGTATATTACAACAAACTTGTTGTTTACTTCTATGTAAGCTCTTTCTTTCACTTCTAATGAAATTGAATGATCCATATTCCTTGAATGAACTTGGCAACTTCTCACTCCCACTACTGTAACTCCTGCCTATATAGTATGAATTCACAGCGGCAATCCTTTAAAAACTTTGTACAGTAGAGTTCTTGAAACAAGAGAAAGAACAATTTTTGGTCATAATACTTCTAATTTTAATCGAAGTAAGTTTGAACAGTAATTGTAATCCGTTTTTACTGCAGTAATAACAAATCTTATCGTGAATTAAACAAAAACTACGTATCGTGTTGAAATTAATTGTTTAAAATAATAAAAGTTCCTAACTCAAGAATTAATTTGACATAGAGCAAAAAAAAAAAGAGCAAAGTCGTTGAATGACTTCATCAGTCGAACATGGAGAAGTTCGCGCGTTGATGTCTAATATAGGGAACAATGCTGCGACCTCGAAAAAGTTCTCATTACCTCGGAAAATTTAATTATTCAAGAATTAAAATGTGTTTAATTATATAGTTGCGAAAAATTAACGGTACATTCTTTAAATATTTTATATTGTTACATTATTACACACAACGTTTATGATCTAGTTTGTATAGTATAACCTAGTTGGTATTTTTGTATTTGAATAAAAATGTAGTTGACTAAATTTACATAAGGTATTTTTAGTTTTGTAATATGTATTATAAACATTAGATGTCTATATTTTATCGTGTACAAACTTTACAGGTAACAAACAAACCAAAAGCCATTTAAATAAAGAATACTCTCCATTATTCAGTCCTTTACACAATTCCTGTTCTATACGAACTTGCAAAGTAGTTTTTAATTAGCAAGGAACTTGATAATCAACAAACGAGTGGAAGTTAAACTCAATTGAAAAGATAAACCACAATTTGAAGGAACAAAGTCTATTGATTTGCATTGCAATATAATTCATTTAATGTTTTAATTTAAATGTTTAATATATTGATGAATAACGTTGCATAAAAAAAAAATACGTAGTCCTTTTTTTGGTACACAATGAAAAAGTCTCCATTGAATATACACAAATATAGCAATATACACTGGACATTCTGCATATCAGAGACTCCAAATTTTTATTACAATTGTTAAAAGATTTAAATGAAAATAGAACATGTCGGATTCACATAACTATGTAGAGTCATTTTGTATTCATTGTTACGATCGTCTTTTCAATCGAACATCGCCGGCGTTGCCTCTAGCTACAATCGAATTGTAGAGCCATTACTACGATTGTATTTTTTCAATAGTCCCATAAAAATAGATGCATACGTAATTGGTGATGAGAAAAAAACTAAAAGCGCTTATTGAACTCGAAGTCGATGCGACTGCGCTCTGCTCGAGCATGAGTTGTTAATGGACGCACAGAAGCTGCCTTTTATGCTTTTTAAATGTATTCGTTGGTACGCATTTTACCTTTGATTTGTGTTTAAAATTGTTTTCTTCGGCAATGCTCTGTTGTTAGCTTTAGCTATGTGCAACGACTTTAGGTAAATTTTGTATCTAAGAATACTCGTATACATATTTATGTGGGCATTTACAGATGACTATAAAGTACATAAATAATAGAAAATCGAAAACTAAAACTATAAAAAGTTCTTTGAAAAAATCTTGTTTAAATCTTATAGCAACTGGTAGAACTGGTTTCGTTTGAGTTGGTCTTGGTGTTTTAGTATTTGGTATAGACTGAGCAGGGTTTGCAAAAGCTCTCGACCGGCGGGAAACACGTCCGAGGGTGAAGATGTGGCGATGCGAGGCGAGGCGGGGCGAGGCGAGGTGCGGTGCGGGGGACGCGGTGCGACCGCCGAAGCCTGCGACTAGTGTGACTACGCGTTCAGTCATTGTCCGACCAACATTTCGGTCGCACATCCAACGTCGACCGGCTTTGTCGCTACTTCACTTGTCGTTCGAGTGCCCGTTAAACGAACGGTGAACTCTGATCTTTGGAGTATAGGTGCAGTGTTCAGTGATAGTGTGTTTGTAGCCATACAATTGCAAGTGTATTGCTATTAAGTATTACTATCGACGGTGTGTGGCGAATTCCTCGGAATTGTCTAACGGCTGTTCGCCTGACGGCGAGGGAAGGCGGATCGCTGCTATCGGGAGGAATGAGCCCCGTACATTACCGTTCCCGCACTCACCGATGATCTCAAGGTTGGTATTTCTCCAGCTATTGCTTCGCCTGACTTCTGTCAATTAAAGTGCAGTTGCACAACGACAACTATGCACGACTTGACCCCACGATTGCGCTCGCATTTCATGTATATCTCACTCGTTACCAGTCTCATTACATTCATTTTAAACCACTGACCAATACAGTGTTGGTCAGCCATTCACTTCTCTCACTTTTAGCGCTATAAAAACAACCTAAAGTAAGAAAATATTATGAATTTATAATCTTATAAAACTGATCTTATTGGATTTTGTTTAAAAAACTGGCAGACCTTGTTTAAAACTCCATTGAGTTGTAATAAATAAATCAAGTCGTAATATTGTATAATGTATTCGTAAAAAAATTAAAAAAACTCTACATTTACTTACGTCCATTTACTTAACAACTCTCATAAGTTTGATCGTGAATATCTGTATCCTGTTTGACAGGGTCACAAGAATTTTAAAGTCAACAATATATTCTTCGACTAAATGTTTAACGGTATAACAGGGTCAGGGCCTGGTAGAAAGTGACGATTTATTATAATTACTTTTATCATCGTCAATTGTAGGTGTTTCTTCAATAAATACTTATTTTACAAACTTATTGAAACAAGTTGTTTTTTTTTGTTTTAAGTCAGTTTGGTTTCTTGTGGGTAGATATCTTCTTTATGTTGACTTTAAATTTAAATGAAATTAGACACTTTTTTTAGTTATGCTTTGAAGATTTCAAAATGGAATAGAAAATAACTGAAAATAAAGTATATAGGGTATTGAATGATGATGATTGATGATGATGGAGCAAATGTTTTTATAAATCTCTTCTATCCTAACCGGATAAAACTGTTTAGACTGTGTTCTTTTCTCAACAACCCTAAGTGCTGCAACTCGTGATGTAATCTAGATTAAACTAAAATGAGATTGTTCCGAATGGTGTTACACTAGAACCAGGGAAATGCATGTCGTTAAGTTAACATTTATGAAGATATTGCATAAATCTATCTCAACAACTTGTTTATAGTCCACTGGGAAGTATGGAAGAAACATAAAAGTTTTTTAGTTTCGTCACTACACTAGTGTAGTTACTACGAAGGGAAGAGACATTTCGATAAGAAGATATTGGGAAATAGCTTACCCACAATTGACGGTAAGCACTTACAGTTATAATTCATGAACTACCGCAAGCTTTTATAGCTATTAAAGCAATAAAAAACATCGTTAACGTCAGGAGCTACCACGAATACACACTGCTCTGCTCAACCTTAACCCTTACTCCCAACTAGAATTCCCTGTAAGTGATGAGTGACGAGGTTAAAATAACAACATTTTTATCGTCACTCAAGTCACATAACACATAAAAAACCTTTTTGATTCGTAAGCGGCAGATACAGACGAGAACATAAAACTCGAAAAATTTATAACTTAATAACAAAAATGTTCCGAGATGTTGCGGCTGTTATTCAATTAGAGTAATGGTTTGAGGCCAGAGAGCACCCGATAGATAGATATTGAATGTGTTATGATTTTATTCGTTATACAGATTATTTACCGTAGGACTTTGTTATATTAAGGAAAAAACGTTGAATTAATATTACACGTCTTTCTATTTTAATGAATTCACATTAGGTATTAGAAGACTACGTAAAAAAAAACATTAAAATATGGTGAGAAAAAACAAATTTCATCATATTCACCGGTCATTAAATCCATTTGATACCTGACGATTCTCAGGACATGATACTAATATGTAAAAAGAATAAAACTACCAATAAAACATTTAATTCCAATGACTAGATGACGCCATCTTTATTTTCCTGCAACTGGTAATGACATCATAGTTAAAAGTAAAAGTTCACTTAATATTCTAGCAAAAACAACGTGAATATTTTTAACATATCATAAAATTGTAACATAGTAACAAAACGGTAGCTCACTTAACTGTAAAACCAGGACAGACTTTAATTGCACGATAAACATTTGAAACTAGCGAAAAGTCAGCCAAGGCAGTCCATTTCAAAGATTGCATTTTAACCTTACTCAAACGAGTAGGTGTTTGAGTATCTACAAAACGATAAGTGTGTGGGCAAAACTAATATATTATACCTACTGAGACACCAATTGCCCAAGTAACGTTACATAGTTGAGGCGCTAAAATCTCTGTGACACAAATGACGTGGTCGTTAGCCTTGGTCATTCTTTACTGTATTTGAATATATCGTTCAAAATGCTACATTATATGATATTCTATTAGTCTGGTATTTGACGTGTTTGGAAACATCATTTGTTTCATTTTCTGCTTTGTTTGAATGTAGGTAATTAGTGAAATAGTTGCTATGTAGCTGTACGTAATGGAATGCAATGAATGTTTCCTATTCTCTGTGAAGTAGTAATTAGAATGACAATGAGTACGGTTCTCTTTTTTGAGTAGCAACTAGTTTATAGTTTTTATTTGGTATAAAAAATGTAATTGTTAAACATAGACATTAATATGTTAGAGTTAAGAGATCTTCCTTTTTACATAAAGTCAATGAATGGATCGGTTTGAATACACTATATACATTTACAGGGTTTTAAAATGATTTTCCTGATTCTACTTACACAAATGTAATGTTTAAAAATTTACAATATCTTATTACAGAAAAAATGTTTTCTTTTTATTAGATTAATATTTGAATATCTATTGTTTTGTATAGAAAAGATCACTAAAATGTTAAATAACGTATTAAAGTGGCATTTCCACATAATGTAAGTATTGCACATAGAAAGCAAATTATGAATGGCTTTGACTAATAGCCAAGAAGATTTCTCCTAGGTTTTCAGAAACACAAAAAAGTTTCGTTCAAATAGAAAATCTTTGAGTCTATTAGTTTCGGTAAAATTATGTCAGTCAGTCAGTCACGACACCGTTTTATTTGTGTAGAGATCCACTCCGTTTTTCTGGCTCTTTTTTTGTCACGTATATTGACGTAATCGAATAAATTATTTTAGTAATCTTTGATTATTAGCGATTAGTATTGGCAATTTTAAGATGCTAGTGTTTAGATGTGTGGATTATTGCTAGATTTACTTTAGCATGAGTTGAAGAGTCTCCACCGAACCGTGGCGGTTAACCAAGGCCTCTTTGTTCTTAATGCAATCTATTCCCACACAGTATTTATGGCGAACAATGTACTGACGAGTTTTTTACCGTTTCGAAACGATTCTTGCTCGTATTTACGTTTATTCGCACAGCGCGTGTACGTCCTGTAATATAATATATGTATAATTAGGTTGAAGCAACAAAAAGAAACATCGTTAAATTGACGGTGAAAGTGATGCTTTCAATGTTTGGGTGAGCATTTTACAAATACGGATGTAACGCTTCAGATAGTCATCTATGGAACTAAATCGACGTCTTTGCTTATTAGCTCTATATTTTGTTTCTTGCACAATATCTACATTAGGTTGGCTATTCTAGCTGTTAAGTGAACTACAATAATAAATACACACAATACAATAAATACAGCCAGGTATCACAACTAAATTTAATCCTTAAAAGTAACATATTTTTGTATAGGTATAGACTATTACTATTGTACAAGCTGACCCACACAACCTTGTCTGGGAAGAACAGTTTGTTTTCCATGAATTGAAGTAAAGAAATAAAGCAATTAATTGTAAATAACTATTTGTCTGTAAAAACTTCGTGAAAATTGGTGTTTCAGAAATTACCTGAAACAACCAGACATACAGCGAACAGTCAAAAATATATTCAATAGTTGTGGCTGGGTGTATTTCTTGCCATCGATTGAAACACAGAATTGTATGATCTCAATAAGCGTCTTTTTGAACAGTTCAAATCCACAAATTTTATTTATTTGAATTGATTACGTAACTTTGAAAGTAGAAGATAATTAGGAGATAAACAATTGATAATTATCAAGCGAAATGATACGTGACTTGTCTTTCTTCGATTCTCTCAGTTGACTTTCTTTTTAAGGTATTATTTTTGTTTTTAGTTATTGTTTACAGTCTCTATAAATTCTTTTAATTTAGAAAGAACATATTAATATAATACGAAACGAAATTCGATGTTTTCCATGATAGTATCTGTGTACTTGAAAAACAATTATGTAGTGACTTTTTTACTGAGTGTGTTATATTTGCTGAACCTTAATTTCTATACTGGATTGATAAGGGTATAATGGTTTTTATTATAAGGCAAAATGTAAGTTTAGCGCAATTAGATTTTAAGTTTACAATATTTTTAAACCTCTATTGGTGAGGACTTGTAATTGGCCCTGTAATTTTACTTATTGTAAGTTTCTTTGCATTCTTTGTACTTCTATTGTTAATTAGGCTGTAAGTTTTCCATGAATAAATAAATAAATAAAATAAAAAAATAAATCAGCCTAATTTAAGTCAGTGGTGTGTGGTAGCCAGTTCCATTGGCCACTGGTTCTACGAACAAGCGCGAAACCGAATGAGGAAGCCTATGTCCGACAGGGGAAACTGATGATGATAATTGAATGGTGATGCCAATATCATCTCGAATTTTAAACTCCGTCTTTTCGTGTTAATATTTTATGTAGTATAGATATATATATATGATGGGCATATTGGTTGCATTACATGATTACGCGTATATGTAGGTTTATGCAAATCTAAAAGACACGGATCTTAATTTGCTCAACAGCAATAAACCACTAAATGTGGTTAAAGCGTAATATTTCTGTGTGCATGACCGTTGTGCCCATTCTACTGGTTCCCTTGGGCCGACACTCACATTCAGGATTATTTAATATTCGTGGCACACCACGACCACTCGGCAGTCGCGTCGGTTGGTCGCCGACACCGGAACTTCGTACTGCATAAACCACCGGCTTCTTCCACTTTAGTAAATGATGCCACTGGCATATGACACGCGCGATGAGCTGTCACGAATTCCTTTGTTATTAATGCCGTTGGTCATCGCTGTAGTTGAACCCTTGGGTCGTAAATGTCTATTGATTTAGTATAAAAAGTAAATATATTAGGTTTTTTAAACAAAAGCATGGCGTTGCTTGTAATAAAATGTACTTGCAACAATCACTGTGCATTATCTAATTGGTTATGGCTCGGATCTCGTGTGTCTAAAGCTTAATATTTTGTTTATGGAGATTTTATTATCTGCTCTTACGTAGTGTGTTACTTTGGTTAGTGATTGTTGTTTCAACCACAAATAGAAACTCTAATTTAGTATGAACTTGTACATAGACTTCAAACATGTAATGTAAAATAGGATATGTTTCTATTTACACGAGGTTTTAGAAAAGTCCTGTATGGGTAGGTGATAGATAACATCCCGTCATTGTCCTGGTATTGCACAGGTTTATGAGTGACGGTAACCGCTTATCATCAGGTTGGCCGTAAGCTCTCTTATCAAATTTGTATTTATAAAAAAATATCAACCTAATTCGTATAGAGAACCTTTCAAAAATTCCCATCTTTTAATAGCAGAATAAATATTGTGTTCTCTCTTTAAGAAAGAACATGATTTCATCAAGTTTCTAACTTGATTATTCGGACTTGAAGCAAAAACATTTAACTTCTAGTAAAATCAATTGTCTATTTCGCACAAACTATGAATAGTAAAAGAAACGGTTGAGTGCCCAAGTGAATGTTCATTCTCAGGCAAAGCGTTATTCAAATGGCAACATTGTGAATTTCTTACTGTTTATTTGTACAGTATTTCGATTCATAGATGTTGGTTATTGCATGTAGATGAGTGTCTTGTTCATGTGAGTTTATATCCAATAACAATAGTACGATTATAAATCCGCTATTCCTGTTGAAACAGTTGTATTGTACCGCTAACATTACTACTGGTACCGTTCGCAATGACACACCTGACACGCCAATCGATTATTATCTACGAATGCAATTTTATTCTCGATCATCAGTAATTGTAACGCCACCGCCGTAAAGGGATCAAAGCGTGATCGAGATATCATTATTCGTAATCAAGTTTTTGATAAACTGTGCGGCTTCGTAAGTACAAAACGATAAGTTTACGCAATCTATTGTCATGAAGGCCTTTAATAAATATAATGTTCATGAATTGATTTAAGACTCACGATTATCTAATATTGATAATAATCAACACACAGTTGGCTCTATTTCTATCGTAATCAAGGTTTTTATATTATGTGAACAAGGAGAGTAATGCATTTAAAGAGAAACATTTTAACACGGACAAAATGTGCAAATTGTCATAGAATAGATTGTTACTAACTGAAATGACTATTGTCCACCCAGAGCTATAATAGTTTATCATAATATCGACGTACGTACCGAGTAAAGGATGAGTGAGTACATCCATAAAGTCAAGAATGAATTTCCAGGAAATCGGTACTTATACAAGCCGATCACGTTTTAGTTTCGCTATATATCAAGTACCGGTGATATTTGCTAAGTTAATGATGTTTAGTTAAATACTTATTATTTAAAAAATTAAATGCCCAGTTTTTTTTAACGATTGCCAATATTTTTATAGAAAAACTTGACAATAATGTTGTATTTAACAGCATTATAGAGTTATGTTTTTCAGATTATTATTTAAGACAATATAGAGTCTTTGTATTATACAAAGTGAAACATTGTAAGTCGTGAACAAAAAATAATATTATTAAGATAAATTATCACTTAAATAAATAAAAAAAATACATTTAAAATTCACTTAAATGTTTAAAAGTGTTTAATAGACGTTTCATAATTGGGAGGTTCATGAATAGAATCAAAAAGAGAAAAATAATCCACTCCATCAAAATGCACGTTATAATTAATTCATGGCGAAAAAGATTGAGAAAATTATGTACAACATTATCATGACCTTAATGAGTCAGCTCAATGACACTGTTCATAAACATGTGTTCTCATTACAGGTTATGTTATAATTTATGTAATATTTTGTTTGTTATATCAGTACAGCTGTTGTCGGAGCCTATCACATGGTTATACTGGCGAACCTTGGTCCGGTATTGATAAACCAAACTCATAAGAGAGTTATGATGTAATTCCTTATTGAAATAAATGAAATAAGGAGAACAAATTACTGAAGTTATTCAGTTGTTAAACTAATTAAGAAACGAACAGCTTAAACTTCTAGACGTAGGAACCTGTGCAGTTTAGACTTTCTTAAGTTAACAGACAAGCCTGACATACACAAGTCATAAAATAGTTTTAAGAATTATCAACTGCAATTTTAAATATAGAATGCTTTAAATATATTACTTTTAAAGTTCATTCTTAAAAACTATATCATTTTTAAACTTGCAATACTTTCAGTTGTAAGTCGGTGATACGATTTAACTTACAATTAAGAATGGGGAATAATTCCCAAGAGAGAAACCTGCGTGGAGGCATTGTTCTCAGCCCACTTTCCGTGTAAGCGGAGTGCAGAGCAACTCTGAGCGAACGCGACGTGAAAGTGAATGGCGCAACACAACAACGAACATGCTCGATGCTCGTATGGACTCGCGGACGCATTTTACGGACCATTTGATACCACATTCGTACACGCGACTGTTTTATACGTTATACCTGTGTAGGATCAGAAAGCTCATGACGTAAGGACAATTACAGATTTATTGACGTTCTGCAATAACGTGGACGCTGTGGGAACGGATCGCGAGTTGCAAAAATGTTTTCATGCGATTTTTTTGCAGTTAGACAAGGTCCATCTCATGGATTTCATTACTGACATTTATGGAAGTGTCCTCAGTGTCCCTTTATTTAAAACTCGTCCATTTATTTCTCAAATTAGATTATTATTCTGCGCAACAAATAAATAAAAGTTAAAAATATTTGAATGTAAGTAAGATATTTAATAATTTTAACGTAAAATAAATGTAAAAACAACAAAAGTTATTTCAAGAAATTTTATTGTTTTCTTATTTAAGGCATAATTTTTGTTTTTGAAATGGATCGAATGGGTTTGTGTTCGAGGTCAGGTTACAATGTCACGCGTTTAAGTCTAAAGTTCGGCACAAAGAAAGCTTTTTTAAATAATCACGTTTTTATTGCACATCTAGAATAATCTCGTAATTTTATATATTGTATATTTTTTTGTTACGTAAAGAGGGTCAATATTCAAAATATTTATTACGTGAAATGATAACTCTAATATTAACTTATTTCTAATTAAAAGTAAAAAAGATTAAATTTTATCAATCCGGGATTGCGTTTTAAATAAACAATACTTAAGTCGCAATTAACAAAATTTAAATAAGAACACTACTAATATATTGGTTTCTTATACCACAACCTTGAATAATATCTATTACACCTACAAATATTTTACTTCTCTATACAACAATTAATTTAATTATTTAACAGCTTTCGCCATAACGTTCAACATTATAAACGTAATTCAAAATAATAAAAGATTCTATTATGTACCTACTTACTACCGTGAACTTTCTCCAGATCACCTGTGATTGATTGACAGAGAATGTTATAGCTGTTACGTTCGGATTGAATCAACGTGCACGATTTTGATATCTGAATTATATAAAGCAAAATCTCTAATCTATGTTTCAACAAAAAATAACAAAGATTAGTGGATAACGCGATGGTTGTTATGACAAATAAATATGTAAAAGAGATGTTTAAATCAAAATATTGTTGAGTTTAAAGTAAACTGAAATAAAAAGTCACTAACTTAGACTCTACATGAAAAGTAGTCATCTATCGAAAATATGAGATCATTTTCAAGATTATGATAATAAAGGATTTAAGATCTTACAAGTCATTCATATTAACCATTTTTATTAAAATATAAGCATTTTTATAAAAATGTTGTAGGTACCTACAACTTGCTCCAAAAAAGTACTTTTTAATACATAATAAAAAATAATAATAATTTTACGTGTAACATAGTGATAAAAAAGAACATAAGCTATTTACCGAATTGAGGGCAAGTATTTTTTTGCGGCCGGTGCAATGACTTTATTGGTAATGCGATTTCGTGCACAGTAACAGCACAACGAAGTGTTTAGATAAAAATTTAAAAACACGCACATGTTGATAGCGCAGCTAACAATTTAAATACTATGAATTATTTTAACTACTTAAACTGGCGAACTGGCAATACGTTTTACGCATAATTGCTCTGACAATCAACGATAAATTACGTATGCATGCATGATTGCTATTTTGAGGATGAAAGAGTTTAAAACCAGATGCATTATGCCATAGCCAATTTTAAATAAAAAGTTAAAGATAGTAGTAATATAGTGGTAGGTAAAAGTGTTTGGTTTTGACTTTCGAAATGTATGGCTCCACATTTGAGTTTAAAAGAAAAACGGAAGTTATCCTTAGACTTGTAACTTTCTTAAATTCGTGAGTGTTTTTGTTTCAATGTTTTTTGTACTACAAGATGAAGTAAATACTTTTTTACAGATAGCAAAGGCACATATAGTTCTTATAATACTTAATTCTTCCTTTTATTAATACACCTAATTTATAAAGTTTTCATTTTCATTTCAAGGTATTTCCCCGAATTTGACTTTGTGACTTTTGAATTAAACCGAAAATTTGGTTTGTCAAAAATAAAACATACTGAAAGAAGGTTGCAAGAATAAAATAGGTTAAAAACAGCTTTCGATTTAAGTCTTACCTATTTACGTTAACTCCGACCCACGCTGGTTCTGACCCAGCGGGGTATTCCGTGGGAGGGTGACACGCGGTCCAGCCATCTTGGCGGGCTTCGGATAGCCCGCCGACCGAGAGAGCCGGTGGCCGTATCGCCGGCGGCTGCCGGTTCGGCGTCCGGAGGGGGCGGCGCGACGGGAAAGAATGCCTTGGGCGTAACGCGTCGCGCCGTCCCTCATAACCCCGTGCTGGGTTCTGGCCTCAGCCGGGGTTCGGACGCTGAGTGTAAGCGGTTGGAGGTTTTAGTGAGGTTCAACTCCCACATACCCCGCCCGCAGGGCGGGCGGGGATCCGGTGATTTCCTCCAACTAAAAAAAAAAAAAAAAAATTTACGTTAACTATGGAATTTACATAACAAATATATAAACGGAATATTTGAGATTGAGGTGAATTCACGATATGATAACATTCCGTATGTTATATAAAGAATTTTCTCCGTTTCTCTCTGTTCTGATCGCGGTGATAACTGATCACTTTCCACGATGTCAAATTAATTTTATCTAAGTTTCTAATAACTGCTAATAAGATTCTGTGTATTAATTAACTAGTACATATTCAGTATTTTCCTTAAGTTATTGGTAAGATGTATGTACGATCATGATTTTAAAGTGTCTTTAACTATTTTTAATATCGGTTGCGTAAATTTGTTAAAGAACACAAAAAATATTTTTTGCCAAAAATAACAAACGATTTCTATTTTTTAAGGAAAACACTAAAATTGACAGTTAGATGTTTTTGAATTCCATATGAGATTACGTCAAATGTACCCGATTTCATAAAAATAACAATAAATAATATTTTATTACAAAAATAAAACCATTTGTCATGCATAGCACAAAAAGTACCAGTCAGATCTTATTCTATATATGAGATAGGTAATAGCAAAAATGTCTGTAACCTAACAAAATAAGAATCATCGAAATCGGTTCACATAAAAAGAAATACAAGCAAATAGAGAATGTTTTTCGGTTCAAAATACACATTTTTAAACATGATCCAAAAGTACTTGATCGAACATAAAAAAAAATGAAAGCCAGTTCAACCATCACCTTTCAGCTGACACCAGAATCATTAAAATCGGTCCACCCAAACTAAAGTTATCGAGGAACAAACATAACAAAATAATACAGACAGATTGAAATTCCTCCGTTTTGGAAGTCGGTAAAAATAAATATGCCCTCATACGTATAATAAATAAATCGGGAAATCTTGTTCTTTTAAAAAGCTATATTTTGAAACACAGTTCTAAGAGTGCTTGTTCGTTCTTGAAAAAATCTTATGGAAATAAAATCATTCGAATCAGTCCACCCAAACGTTATGCTGGTTATGAAAATAAATATACCTACTGTCAGCTTGATAAATTTCTTCTTTTGGAAAGTCGACAAAAACAACAAAGCACAATTTCTTTTCAATTGATTCTATTAAGAACAAAAAGTTGTCATTGTTCAAAGTTGTATTAAAAATTGTTTAGCATCACTTTTTATCCAATCCATGTCGAGTTCTCAGAGTAAAAAAAAATCTATATCATTATTTTAAATGCCCTTTATACCAGTGATTTTTAAATTGGATAATATTTTTTAGATTCGTTTTGCACTTTTCGTTTTAGAACACTAATAAATAGACAATCAATAATAATAGGTATTCAAGGTTTGAGATAGTAGTAAGATTACATAATCTTTGAACAGAACCGTGAAGTGAGTTGTTTTATTTTTATTCCAACGTGAACATTTTACTGCGCGCTGGTAAAGAATGCCGTAGTATGTAACGCGTCTTGCCGCCCCGCATAACTCCGTGCTACGCCTAAGGCGGGGTCCGGAGGCTAAGCGTAGGTAGGTGGTGGGGATGTTTTAGTGCGGTTCAACCTCTACAATCCCTACCCGCTGGAGGGATTCCTACTATTTCCTCCATCTTCAAAACATAGCTTCACTAAACCTTTCTACTCTTACGTCTTAAAATAATAATGTTATTCTATGTACTGTGATATACAGGATGGATCTGTAACTTTGGACAATCTAACGTGGGGTGAATGACCTGTTAAAATAAAATTTGGAACCACTTTTATTTTAGGAATTGGATAAAAAAAAAATTTCATCATAGTATGGAAGTCCGCAAAGATAGTTGTACGTTTCCCATATAATGTCAGAAAAAAAGTTTAAACGAACCAAAAAAAAATGGTGCTTAGTTGTATTTCGACAGGTCATTCACCCCACGTCAGATAGTCAAAAATTACACGAAACTAAAAATTTTGTATGCAGTACCTAGTGTTTAATGTCAAAAATAAAATGAAGTTTCCATTCAGCAAAACATCCCATCTTCAATATTTAAGGTACTTCCCGTTTATGTCGCATAGTTCTGGGACACCCTGTTTATATACACTGGACACACTGGTATAAATGAAAAATAAAACTGAAAATAAAAACTTCAGAATCTTATCATATAGAGTATACAGCTGAACTGTTAATTGAAGGAGCAGAAGAAATTGCATTCTTCTATTCAGTTACTTTAAATGAAAGTCATACTAAATCACTAATAAATCTATCTTTTATCTATCTAAATTTATTTTTGTTGTTCCAGAGACCATGTTTATAGACAGTCTACCGCTCGTGGTGTGGACGCTCTTAGTCACAACGACACATGTAAGTACATATTAAAATAGTTTTGGGTCATAATATTATGCTTTGTCAGTAATCACTGAATTGTATTTGTTTGGTTAACGTTTTGTTACACGATGTTGTAACATATAAAAGGAACAATTTAAATGCGATTGTAATTGAGAATGTATATATTAGGGATGTAACGAATATTCGCATTCGCAAAAAAATCATGCGAATGTTTTGATAAAAGTGGAGTTGAAAGGAATAGGGAGAAAATAATGTGATGTTAACAGCAAGTGTTGTGATTGTTCTAACTCCTTATAAATATCGGTATTAATCGGTAGTTTAATCATACTACTGTAGTTTCAATTAAAGTGTGAACTACACCACCATATGACAAATTCGATTGTGTTTAAAATAGACGTGTTTGTTGTAACTTTGTTACAGGTAGCGACACAAAGCCAGTATGGAATAGGTTTAGGGATAAAACGAGAAGTATTTTTCTTAAATTTAGAAGACGGGTACTTTGGTTGTCAAGTTAACGAATCTACACAAATTTTGCAATTATATGAATTGTCAAAATTATGTGACGGTGTTTCGGATTGTTACAAAGGTTCTGATGAACTGAGGTCGGAGTTAAAATGTTCAGGTCAGTACTTATTTTTTAAAATTAGCTCAAAAAATACTCTGAATACTACTGATGACAAACAAATAATGGTGTTATTAACGTTGTAGATGATTGTACCAAAGAAGACGGCGCCCAGTGTGTAAACGGTGCTTGTTTGAACGGTGTGTGCCATTGTAATGACGGTTTCGGTGGTTGCAACTGCCAAGAACCAGGTAAGCTTATATTATAAGACTCGATGATGTTATTTTGTTATAGTAGTAGTATGCAAAAGATTTTCAGGTGTTCTATAAGTTCTTCAGCAGTTTGTAGACTATGGAATTCACGTCACTGTCTTTGGTCTTTGTAATTTTTTGAAGTTATTTTAGCAAACACGGTACAATAAAATAAAATCAATTTTTATTTTGCAGATATAAATGAATGTAAAGATCGACCTTGTGACGTTTTTGCACACTGTACAAACACCGTAGGTAGTTTTCAATGCTCTTGTTTCCCTGGTTATGAGGGCGATGGATTTACATGCAGAGGTAAGTGCAGTGGAAGGATCTTTCATTATTTTGTTTTATTTGACATGTATATTTTATCTCTAAGGAATAGTCCATTGTTTATCGAACTGAATATTTTGTAGACATAAACGAATGTAACGATCCGGCCATATCTTCTCGATGTGTTGAAAATGCTGAGTGCTGTAACCTACCAGCTCACTTTATTTGCAAATGTAATCGTGGATTTGAAGGTGATGGCGAAGATGAATGCAGAGGTAAGTTTTATAATGATCATTATCCTCTGATGTTACGGATAAATGTATTCAATGTATATGTTAACGGAAATGTATGTATTCCGTTATCGTATACAATTCCTAGGAAATGTGTGAAATAAATTAGATTATACACTTTTCCTGGGAAATTTATACATTTCCTAAAAAGCAATCAGAAATGTAAAATATTTAAGATATTGGAGAGTACGCGGGGAGAGTGGTCCACAACAAGAATGGTCAGTTTGTGAATTTCCTTGTAAATGGACTTCTATTTAAAGTAAAACTATTTTCGCAAAAATTAAGGTTAGGTTAGGTTAGTATGCTGATAAACAGTATCAGAACCAAATCGCTTTTAATAAACTGTACTCTTACCTACATCATCATTTGGTAAACAATAAACATTTCATACATTACCGGTGACATATGCATTGCTTAATTTTGTTTTTAGATATCGACGAATGTCGCCGTCCCGGAGCTTGCGGAATTAATGCTATTTGTCGTAATTATCCTGGAAATTATACATGCTCGTGCCAAGCGGGCTATACAGGAAATCCATTCGACGGAGTACGTATATTTCCTTTCTTATGTCTTTACTGTTATTGAGCAAATTTTTACATAATTATGTTAGGTATAGGAATGGTTTATGGAGAAAAGGTACGTTTCAAACGATTTTTTGGCTGTGATATAATTAATGAATTACACTTATTTGTATAGTGTGTTGATGTCGACGAGTGTCTCATCGAATCATCGTGTGGTGAAGGAGCCATTTGCCGAAACATAGAGGGCGGTTACGAATGTAGTTGTCCCCCTGGCTTTGAAGGCGACCCACGCGTTGGCTGCCACGATCATGATGAATGTGCTCGAGCTGCCTGCGGCCGCGGTGCCCTCTGTGAAAACCTTCCAGGAGCGTATCGGTGCATTTGCCCGCCAGGTTTTGAAGGAAACCCTGATGTTCTTTGTTCCGGTAAGCATGTCGTCGTTACAGATATGGGTGTGACGATGCTTATTGATTTATTGTGGACTAACGCTTTTTGACATTGTCTTTTAATTTAACTTAATCGCGTTAAACAATTACTCGCGTTTAAACTACCGTTGAGAGACGCGCGGTAGCTTCACGCTTCTACTAACGTAACAAATTATAACACAAATTCAATCTAACCTTTGAACAGAGATGTCATTTTCAGCGACAGTCCACATCACTATCGTCGACTTTCAAAAACTTCGGCGACTTTCGTTTTCATACTTTTGTTTCGGTGAATTATTCGGAAGGAAATGTTTCTTCTTCTGTTTCTTCCTGTTGTCTGTCGTCTGTATGTCTTTGTTTCTCCTTCGTAGTGGCTGTACGTGTACGTATTGGATGTATTATATTTAGGTCGGCTTGCTAGCGGTATATTGAATTTTTCGTGCGTTGTTTGTTACACCAGACGTGGATGAATGTAAGAGTAGCGACACGGTGTGCGGTGCAAATGCTATCTGCTCTAATACGGCAGGCAGCTTTGTGTGCACATGCGCGCCTGAATATACTGGAGACGCATACGCAAAAGGCGGTTGCCTTGATTTGGATGAATGTAAAACACTTGAGAAGCCATGTGGAACGAACGCTATATGCGAGAATTCAGCACCGGGTTACAACTGTGTGTGCCCTCAAGGATTCGCAGCTCAGCCAGATCCTCAAATTGCATGTGAACAGGTATAAAATAATGCGTTTTGTAATGAATTTGAGTACCTCTAATTTGTTTATATTCTACTTATTGCATAAATTTAATAAAAACACGATTAACTAGTATTGTTATAAAATCTCTTCTAGGTTGATGTTAACATATTATGCAAATCAAACTTCGATTGTACTAATAATGCTGAATGTATTGATCATCAGTGTTTTTGCAAAGAAGGATTTAATGCTAAGGGATCAATTTGTGAAGATATTAATGAATGTATATCTGGCAATTCAGTATGTGGCGACAATGCTTTATGTATTAACATTCCTGGAGGTTTTAATTGTCAATGTGCGGCTGGATTTATTGGTTCACCACCAGAGATCGGATGTCGTGCACCTTGTGAAGATGTTAAATGTGGAAAACATGCTTACTGCAAACCTGATGGAACTGAAGCATACTGTGTTTGTGAAGATGGATGGACGTTTGATCCTCATGATATCGGAGCTGGTTGTATAGATTTAAATGAATGTGATTCATCATTGGGCCCGGTAGGGCGATGCGGAAAAAATGCTCTTTGCGTAAACACTGAAGGTAGTTTTTCCTGTAATTGTCCGGACGGATATACTGGGGATGCATATAAACAATGTTTGGACATTGATGAGTGCCAATCCGAAGAAGCATGTGGATTAGGAGCTGATTGTTTAAATAAAGATGGATCATACATATGTGAATGTCCTGAGGGAACAGTGCCCGATCCAAATGCTCATATACACTGTGCTGAAATTCTCGTTTGCAAAACCGATAGTGATTGTCCTGGAAATGCTGTATGTGATTCTGACGCCAGATGTCTATGTCCTGAGCCAAATATAGGGAATGATTGCCGACGTAAGTTATTCACATTTTAACAAAATAAAATAATAAATAATAGTTTTCTGTAAAATATTTTATTAATCAATATTTTTTTACAGATCCCTGTGAATCATTGCAATGTGGAAGTAATTCGGAATGTTTATTAAGTGAACAAGAACCTCAATGTACTTGTAAAAATGGTTTTACGGGCGATCCGACGTCACTGACAGGATGTCAAGATATAAATGAATGTAGAGAAAAACCATGCGGTCCAGGTGCTGTTTGTAAAAATCTCCCAGGACGTTTTCAATGTGAGTGTCCAGCGGCATTTAGTGGAGATCCATATGTCGATGGTTGTGCACCCGGAAAAATGATAAGTCAATGCAGTAACTTAAGTCCTTGTCCACAAGGAGAACAGTGTATTTTACATGATGGTGGCAATGTTTGTATCTGCCCACAAGGTTTCATTCGTAATTCTGAGACGGGATCATGTGAAGATATTAACGAATGTGTCCAACATGGACGTTCCCCATGTGGCTTGAATGCAATTTGTAAAAATTTGCCTGGAAGTTATGAATGTAAATGTCCCCAAGACTATAGTGGAAACCCATACAAAGACTGCGAAGCCTGTGATGACATTTCATGTCAATGTCAGCCACCTTATAAAATTGTGGACGGCAGCTGTGTTCTTTCTGGTTGCGGAGAAGGTAAAAAATGTGGTCAAGATGCTGAATGTATAGTTATTTCTGATGAAGTCAGTTATTGTGCTTGTCCAGCTGGATACACACAAAGTACCGATGGAGCTTGCGAAGATATTAATGAATGCATATCAGGTACACCAGTGTGCGGTTTTGGAGCGGAGTGTATAAATACCATAGGTTCTTTTGAATGTAAATGTCCCGTAGGTTACGGAAAAGATGAGACAGGAGGACATTGTTCGCTAAATCAAAAACGTTGCATTAGCGATTCTGACTGTTTTCCTAACGAAAAATGCGTTCAACCAGGAAAATGTGTTTGTCCTCCGCCATTTTACTTGGATGTAACCGATGGACAAAAATGTAAAAGTCCTTGTGAACGATTTACATGTGGCATCAACGCTAAATGTACTCCAAGTGATCCTCCTCGTTGTATGTGCACTGCTGGTTATGAAGGAGATCCGTACACAGGATGTACGAAAAGAAATGAGTGTCATAGTTCACCATGCGCGTATGGAGCTATTTGTCACGATCAAAAAGGAGGCTATAAATGTGATTGCCCTCCAAGTATGACTGGAGATCCTTATAAAGGTGGATGTAAGTATATTTTTTCAAAATGCTGTTTAACTGTCATTATAAAAATATATTCCTTAACTATCAAATTTTTTTTTTTCTATTTTTTTAGGTATTTTTGAGGAAGAGCCGACTCAGAAACATTTATGTACTTCTGATGAACAATGTCCTAATACTTTAGCATGTTTAAACCATTCGTGTATTTCACCATGTGCTACTATTGCTTGTGGGCCAAATGCATTTTGCGAAGTACAAAACCATGCCGCGTGGTGCCGTTGCGATCCGGGTTATACTAAACCTGAAGGTGGAAAGTGTATTTCAGGTATGTATTTTTATAAACTTGTTGCTCTACAAGTTCCTTCAACTTCGATAAAAATTTGTTATGATGACTTTCATTGTTTTAGCATGTGACTCATATATCTGTGCCCCTGGAGCTCAGTGTATAATTTCTAAAAGTGGTCCTACATGTGTCTGTATGGAAGGTTTCGTTGGTAATCCATTTCCCGGTGGCTTTTGCAATAGAGATCAGTGTGGCCCTGGAATACCTTGCGAAGAGCCACTGACCTGTGTGACAGGTCGTTGCCGACAACGATGTGAGGGTGTTATTTGTGGCGTTGGCGCGACTTGTGATGTTCAAACTGGTAGATGTATTTGCAATCCATTCTTCATTGGAAATCCGGATTTATTATGCATGCCACGTAAGTGAATACGTAGCCTTATTTGATTTTTAAGTCTGATCTCCCTAGATTGCTAATATAAGTGATGATATTATTTTATCAACGCTTTATTGTAGGTAAATATTTAAACTAAGTATGTTTGTTTCTTTTGATATTCGATATTCTGGATATTGGTTGCGTAAATTTTTTAATAGAAAATACTGTTATTATTGCTGTTTGCAATACACCGATTTGTGGCCGTTCTTGACCCAAACATTCTGAACACTATATCGATAACAAAGTCTGTTAACACTAGTAGTTATTTGATGTCAGTGCTTTTAAAAAATTCAAAGTAAAAAAAAATAGTTTTAATTCAGAACTTCCGGTTCGAAAACGACCTTAACGACAAATCATGGTGTACTCGTACATGCAATTACGATAATAAGTAAGAAATATATAAAAAATACTCTATTTACGTATCTAGCGTTGCTATCGGACATTATATTATATTATGCAGTTATTATGTTTAAAAAATATGTAATATGTATGTATTTTTTACATATGTATTTTTATTGTGTTTGCAGCTGTTGCTCCACCGGCCTGTGAACCTGATTGTGGATCAAACGCTCATTGTGTTTATGGAAAGAACAATATTTGCAAATGTAATAAAGGGTTCACGGGTAACCCATATAAAAAATGTTTATCGCGAAAATCAATAACGTGTGCGTCAGCTTCTTGTGGCAGAAATGCAGTTTGTCAACAAACAAAGTCATCTGTTGAATGTTTATGTCCACCAGGCTATGTTGGCAATCCCAATATAGAGTGTAAAGATATAGACGAATGTAGCACAAATCCTTGCGGAGAGAATGCTCTATGTATCAATACACCGGGAAGCTTCAGCTGTATTTGTAGAAGTAGATACATTGGAAATCCGTATGAATTATGTTCTGAAGTTTCTATTGCAAAGTGTTCTGAAGGTGCGGTTTGTGTCTGTTCCCATAACAATTCATGTCCTCACGGATATGTATGTGAAAAATCGAAGTGCGTTGATGTTTGTGACAAACTAACTTGTGGACCTAAATCTATTTGCGAAGAAGGTGTTTGTCACTGTTTACCTGGTCATACGGGAAATCCTAATGACTCGCGAAAAGGTTGTGTACCAGATGATAAATGTCTAGTAGATGGAGATTGTAAAGATTCCGAAATATGTTTTCAACTTGGGAAGAATATTCGAAAATGCGTTGACTCTTGTAGTAAACTACAATGTGGACCCAATTCTCTTTGTATAGCTGCCAACCATCAGGCCCATTGCATTTGCGCGGATGGATATATGGGTAAACCTACAGATATTAAAGTCGGGTGTCACTTGGAACAGAGAGAGCCCAATGAATTTGAATGTAGTGATAATGACGATTGTAATGATCCTTTCGTTTGTATGTCATTGGACGGACCGACAAGACGATGTATAGATTTATGTACTACTATAGCTTGTGGTGCTAATGAAGTCTGCAGAGTTATTGATGGAAACGCTCGCTGTGAATGCGAAGGTAGTTTTATATGGAATCCTGTAACGTCTAGTTGCGATCAGCCTTCAACACCAAACTGCGAAAAAGATCAGGACTGTGACGATAACCAGTCATGTAATAAAGATGTCTTAGGCGTCAAAAAATGTGAAAATGGCTGTACTGTTTTTAATTGTCCAGAAAATTCCAAATGTATCACACAAAACCATAAAAGTAAATGTGAATGTAGTCCTGGTTTTATCGGAAATCCTAATGAACGTGACGGATGTGTAGCAATAGATAAAAATGAGTGCTCTGATGATGCGCAGTGTAGAGAAAGTGAAGTGTGTAGGGTCTACAATGGCATTAAGAAATGTGTATCGGCATGCCAAAATGTGTTGTGTGGTCCTAATGCGCTTTGTGTAACCAAGAATCATATAGCTAAATGTCAATGTCCACCTGGTCCATTTACTGGAAGTCCAGATGATCTAGAAAAAGGATGTCAATCTGTTCCCTGTGTCCATAACGATGACTGTTTGACACACCAACTATGTAATCGTATGACTTATACATGCATAAATGCGTGTACTGATAGTTCTTGTGGAGATAACGCAGTTTGTATCGCAGAAAATCACAAAATAATATGCCAATGCCCTAAAGGATATAGGCCAGATCCAAAACCTGAGGTAAACTGTGAAAAAGAGGAAGCTTGCAACTCTAATCCTTGTCATCCCTCAGCAATTTGTGAGTCAAAATTTTCGTCCTTTAGTTGCCAGTGTCCAACTGGATCTGTTGGTGATCCAATAAAATCGGGTTGTCGAAAACAAGATGTTTGCTTCAAAGATGATGATTGTCCAAGGGAAGCTGTTTGTTCAAAAGATCGTTGTATAAATCCCTGTGATGGAGCCTGTGGAGTCAACTCTTTTTGTCAAATAGTAAACAGAAAAGCTGTATGCATGTGCACAGCTGGTTATGAAAAAATGTTGAATAACGCATGTAAAAAGAAATTGTTGGCATGTTCCAGTGAAATAGATTGCGGTGGTGATATTTGTTTCAATGGCCAATGCTTCACTGCCTGTAAAAATTCAAGTCAGTGTGATGTTGGAGATTTATGCAAGAATAACCTATGCGTTGTCCAATGCAGTAAACACACACAGTGTGGAAACCGCCAGGCCTGTATTGCTGGCCAATGTTTGATAGGTTGTCGAAGTAACGAAGACTGCTCGGCCGAAGAGGCTTGTGTGAATAATAAATGTGTCAATCCATGCCTCACGACAAAACCTTGTGGTCCAAATGCTATTTGTTCAAGAATCAACCACAATACTAAATGTGAATGTCCTCTTGGTTTCCAAGGTGCACCCACACCTCAACAAGGTTGCGTTCGTAAATCAAGTGTATGTAGTAGAACATCCGATTGCCCTCCAGATCATATGTGCATAGGACATTTATGTCAAGTACCATGCAAGGACAATACTGGGTGTGCTATCGGGGAAAAGTGCAATGACAATAAATGCTTGAGAATTTGTCATTCAAGTACCAATTGCCTACATGGAGAACATTGTAATTCAGGTGTATGTATACAAGGCTGTAAATCTGATTTAGATTGTCTCAACAACCAAGAATGTAGTAATATGGAATGCCAATGTTCAATGGGCTTTGAGCTTCATAATGATGAATGTATTAACATAAATGAATGTCTAGGAAATCCATGTCACCCATCAGCTGAATGTGTCGATACTCCTGGATCTTATACCTGTGTCTGCTCCGTTGGAACTGCTGGAAACCCTTACACAACTGGTTGTCTCTTGCCTAATCAATGTAGGAATGATGAACAATGTGAAAATTCTTTAGCCTGCCTTAAGGGGAAATGTTCTAATCCTTGTCAAATTAACAGTTGTGGCGTAAATGCAGAGTGTTATGTCACGAATCATAAAGTTCTGTGCGCTTGTAAAAAAGGGTATCTTGGAAATCCATTTGACAAAAATATAGGATGTTTTAAGGTTGAATGCGTGGATGACTTCGATTGCAGCAATGATAAATTTTGTGATTTAAATCTAAACAAATGTTCAGGTTAGTAAAGTTATATAAAGTTCAATTTTTTTTTTTTTAAGACCACTGAGAATGTGAATTTATAAAATAATACTAAGAAATAATGAATATGGAGATAAATTAAAACTCAAAATATAGATTTTACTTCAAATATAAAACAAGAGTAATAATATCAATACAATCCTGCCGAATTCATGCAATTTACTTAGCCTTAAGTACAATTAAGTCAAACGTCTAATTTAAAGTGTGCATATTTTTTCAGATATTTGTGAACTATCAGTCTGTGAAGGTGGAAGTTGTAAAGTAGAGAATCACAAAATGCTGTGTTCCTGTCCAAAAGGATTTGAGCTCAAAGACAAGAAATGCTTGGACATTAACGAATGCACTGACAGCCCGTGCCCGCTAAACTCGAAGTGTTTCAACACACTTGGTTCTTATAAATGCGAATGTATTAATGGAACTGTACAGGATAGCATGGGTAACTGTCGATTTCCAGGAGATTGTGTTAATGACAATGATTGTAGTCAAGAGACAAAATGTTTCAACAATCATTGCACCAATCCCTGCGAAAAACTAGCACCTTGTGGTGAAAACGCTAATTGTATTGTAACAAAACACACAACCGAATGTGAATGTCCTTCCGATAGCCAAGGTGATCCATACAAAAAATGTGTTAAGTTTGAGTGCACAAAAGATAATCATTGTGCTCAAGAAGAAGCATGTGTAAATAATAAATGTAAAAATGCGTGTACTTTACCTAGAGCGTGTGGCAAAAATGCAGATTGTTTTTCCAAAAATCACGTCGGTAATTGTGCCTGCTCGCCGGGATTTACTGGAGACCCTGTTCTTGGCTGTGTTCCAATTCAATACTGCACAAATGATGACAGATGTTCATCTGGGACAAAATGTGTGGATAATTTGTGTGTTGGTAAGTTTTATGAACACAATTGTCATTGAATTATGTTAACTTTTTTGAACGTACCATTTAATTTATACGCAAATTCAATTTCAGTTTAAAAAATGCTACATATATAAATGTGTTTTAATCACTTTAAAATTTCAGGTTTGTGTAAAAATTCAAGAGATTGCTTAAGTAACCAAGTTTGCATCAAAAACACTTGTCGGGTCAGTTGTAGTTTCAATGACACATGTCCGGAATTCCAATTTTGCTTAAATCGAATATGCACTAAGGAAGTTCAATGTGTTTCAAATAATGATTGTTTAGATGATGAAAAATGTGCTTTGGGGAAAAATGATTTACCGCAATGTGTTAAGGTGTGCGATAAACATCCTTGCGGAAGACAAGCCGAGTGTATTGGCAAAAATCATGAACCCACTTGCTCTTGTGCATTGGGTTATTTCGGCGATCCTTTAGAAGGATGTCAACGTAAAGAATGTGACACAAATGCTGATTGTTCAGAAGATAAAATATGCGACAATAAAATGTGTAAAATAGCTTGTTTAGTCAAAAATAACTGTGGTGATAACTCTATTTGTTCTTCGGAAGACCATAAACATATATGCTATTGTCAACCTGGTTACACTGGTGATCCAGTAAAAGGATGCACTATAATAGACTGGTGTAAGATCAGTCCTTGTGGGAATGGTGCCGAATGTAAAAGCGCAAGAGATCGTGCCGAATGCACATGTCCAGTTAATACTGTCGGAAACCCATATGAAGAAGGATGTCGCAAAGCAGAAGAATGTAGATTTAATAGGGATTGTCCAAATGCCGCACGCTGCACTGTTGTTGATGGCATTAGAAAATGCACAGGTAATAAATACATTTTATGACATCAAGATAATTAGGTCCGTTGTCCTAACTAGGAAGTTATGTCTATTTAAATAGTCAGAGTTTGTTTCCGTAAATTATAAGCACTATAAAATTGAAAAAAAATGACCTATTCTAGTACTCCTAGAATATCCATGCATATTGCATATTATTAGAGCAGATAGGTTTTCAAAATGAGTAAATGAATTCTAAAAACATGGAAACATAGAAAACTATTGAGAGATCCATGTGCAAAATATTAACTCCTCAAGCCCTCCTCCTTCGTTTATCAAAATAACTGTTTTCAAAAAATCAGAAAAAATCTTGATTTTAGTATATGTATTGAATTTTCGACTATAGTTATAGCGGTTAAGATTGTCGCTTTACTTATCGAGTAATAGTCATTTAACACTCGATTGAAAAAAAAACGTTAAAATTATTTTTTCTTATTTTGTTACAACAATAAAAAAACATGTTGGGCAGCGAGTTACTAACCTCAAGAATAGCTACGAGACAAACAATATCTGATAATAATCAAATGACAGGAGTACTTTTTCAATTAAGAGCTGCGGGTTTTTTCCAGTAAAAATAATTCGACTTCTTTTTGAACACGCAGATGCTTGCGAAAACGTGAAGTGTGGATCGAATGCAGAATGTTTTGCTTCAAGACACAGCGCTCAGTGCAGATGTAAATCCGGATTCGTTGGAAATGCTAACACAGAAAAAGGTTGTCGATTACGTGAAATTCCCTGTAGTTCGAAGGCAAATTGTCCAGATGAACAATACTGTCATAAAGGAATTTGCAAAGGTAAATATTGTAAAATAAAATAGATATTTGAAACAAATATTAAAATATTATTTTCTAAACAAACCGTTTTTTAATAGCCTTATGTCTATTGGACGAAGAATGTGCATCAAACGAAAAGTGCTCTAATGGCCAATGTCTGAATCCATGTCAATTAGAGAAAACTTGTGGTTTAAATGCTCTTTGTCGCACTGATAACCACATCGTTCAATGCAGCTGTCCTCATAGCTTTACTGGAAATCAGGACATGGAATGTATTCGAAGTGAGTAATTTTCATCATAAACATAAGTTATTGAATCGAGTATTTAGTATTTTACGAAATTAAAAAAAACAAGCTTATTGAAGTTTAGAATCTTTAGAATTTAGTTCAATAATAATATGAAGTGTAAAATAACGTTCTGGGGTTGGTCAGGGTCAGAATCCACACACAAGATAAGCAAATAATAAAAGTCAACATTTTGTTATTTTTTAGTTCCTAGGTTGTGTGGTTCTGCTGGTGATTGCGAAAATGGCCACATGTGTAAAGATTCTGTATGTGTGCCTAGATGCAACGTAGATGAGGAATGTGCTCTAAATGAGAGATGTACAAAGGGCGGATGTTTACGTAAGTGTATTTTTTTGTAATTTTCGTGTAATGATTGAAATTCCATCGTAATTTCATTTCGATTTTGTTTACTGCCTTTATATTATTATATAAATAGGCAAACTCGTGTACACATAATATTGTGTTTGCGGTCTAGTAATATTAATTTGTACACATCAATTATTAAATAATATTTAATTTAGTCTATACTAATATTATAAAGCTGCAGAGTTTGTTTGTTTGAACGCGCTAATCTCAGGAACTACTTGTCCGATTTGAAACATTCTTTCACTGTTGGAAAGTCCATTTATCGAGGAAGGCTATAGGATATGTTGTATCCCTCTGTGACGCAGACGAAGTTGCGCGGGTCACCTAGTTGTCTATATACCTGAATGAGTAAAGTGAGTGCGGGTAAATATTACATAATCAATTTTATTTCTTTTACAGTAACTTGTCGCGTTGATAATGACTGTTTCCCAGGACATATTTGTCTGGAGAAAAGTTGTCAATATGGCTGTAGATATGATGACGATTGTGGGGCTGAAGAATATTGCAAAAATGATGTTTGTAAAAATCCATGTGACCCCGACATGAATCCATGTGGACCGAACGCTATGTGTTCAGTGCTAGATAGAAAGGCACATTGTTCATGTGTTGATAGTTTAATACCGAACCCTACTCCAAATATAGGTTGTATTCGCGCTCCATCATCTTCATGTAAGCAAAACAGTGATTGTGCTAATGGATGGAAATGTGAAGATAGTAAATGCAGACCATCATGTACAGTTGATGGTTTACAATGTTTACAAGGAGAGAGATGTGATTCAGGCGTTTGTCGTTATGCATGTACTTCAGATGAACATTGTTCCGATGATGAAGTATGTGATGGACGTTCATGTATCATAGGATGTCGAACAAATTCACATTGTTCAAATAACTTAGCTTGTATATCTGGACAGTGCCGAGATCCTTGTTTTGAAGCAGGTAGTTGCGGAATCAATGCAATTTGTGCTGCAAAAGACCACCAATCTGTTTGTTCTTGTCCATCGACATTAGCTGGTGATCCAAAGCAAGTGTGTTCACGAATTGTTACCACATGTGATTCTAATGAAAATTGCCCTGATGGGTTCAGCTGTTATGGAGACACGTGTCATCCATCTTGTAGGAGGTGAGACTTAATTTTCTCTTGTATTCAAGTAACTATTTAATAAAATAGATAACAATAAACTAAACGATGGACTTACTTTCAGTGATAACGTTTGCTTGTCTAATGAAAAATGTATACGAGGAATTTGTAGAACAATTTGCAACAGTGATACCGCTTGTACTGATGGTTATATTTGTGAAAATCGAATCTGTAAGCAAGGTTGTCGTGATGATAATGCTTGTGAAGAAAGACACGCCTGCATGAAAGGGCAATGTAAAGGTAAAATTTTCAATTGTTTCGATATTATAAGTTCTGTCTATCTGGTTACATTATTTTTTACACTTTAGGGCTTAAATAACTGTATTATTATATTTTGTTGGAAAAACAAGTATGTTCGATAAACTACACATACTTCACATTCACTTTAATTTTTGGATGTTCAGTATTGTTAAAAAAAAAAAGTTAAAATGAATCTTTTTATTTTAGATCCATGTACTCAAGGGGCTTGCGGTATTTGTTCAGAATGCAAAGTGCAGAACCATCGTGCTCAGTGTAGTTGTACTAGTAATTTTACTGGAAATCCTCTTGTGGAATGTAAAAGAAAACCTGCTTTGTGTGATGGTTTTTGTCCATGCGATCAGAGTGGTTACTGCATTTCATTGTGTGATGACAATTCAGACTGTCCCTGTGGTGATAAGTGTGTAGAAGGAGGATGCCTCGCTAAATGCTCTGCTCGAAATAAATGCCCTGAAAGGCAGATTTGTAGGCAAGGTGTATGTATTCCTGGTTGCAATTCCGATAAAGACTGCAGTGAGGATATGTTATGTTCTTCTAATTTGTGTATTAATGCATGTCAAGAAAATTCTTGCGGTAAAAATGCTATCTGTCTTACAACAAGACATCGCGCTGTATGTAGCTGCCCTAGTGGGTTCTCTGGAGACCCTCTTAAAGAATGCAAACAATATGAGTGCCAGAATAATGAAGATTGTGGTACTGAAGAAGAGTGTTACACTGATGGGAAATGTAAAAATGTATGTTCAGGGGCTTGTGGACTTAATGCCTTATGTCGATCAGTAGATCGATCACCTCAGTGTTCATGTCCACCACATTATCAGGGTAATCCTCAAGTGGAATGTACCAAACCTACAACAGGAAGCTGTTTGCGTAATCCCTGTGGAGTAAATGCCAGATGTCGAGATCTCGAAGACGGTAGTTACGAATGTACATGTCCACCTAGTTGTGCCGGTAATCCACAAAGACAGTGTTTCTGTGGTAAAATGGAACCTTGTGCATACAAACCCTGTGGTACTAATGCACAATGTCGAGTAAATCGAAACGGAGAAGCACAATGTTATTGTCCTCGTAATTATCCGAATGGCGATCCAAATATAGAATGTAAGTATTGTAAGAGTCATCAGCGTAGTATTCATTAACAAAGATCTATTCACGACATATTACTTTTATTTCGATTGCCCGTTAGGTGCCCAGGAGCGAAGCGTGATTGATTGTCGAACAACAGGTTGTGGTATTAATGGAGAATGTTTAAGGGAAGGCGCTGAATTTGTGTGTCGTTGTATACCTGGAACTGAAGGACAAGCCGATATCGAGTGTCATACTAGTGAGTATATGACTTGAATTAGTATTCCTATAGACACTGTAAAAAAGCACTGTTAAAAGTATCACAATTGAGTGGTATAAATATGTCAAATTTAAATTAATATTATCTATTGTAAAACACAAGTCATGTACATAATTTCGTAAAAGTAAAGACTATCGCTTCCAAAAGTAATATAATATAACACAGTTTACGTTATTTTATAACGTATTTATTCCCTTGAAGTAAATAACTATGTTATCTTTGTAAAAATGATAGATAAAAATCTGTACTTTATGTAAAGTAGGAAGCATTCTCACCATTCGTGCTTGAAGTTCAATTTGTCTGTAACATTCGGCAACAGTCCGTAACATTCAGGCTTCATGTACATATTGCTTGTTTTATTTTCGTTATTTACATATTTCTGATCATAAGCTGTCAAAAAGCATGCACTGTCTCGTGAGAAAGTTTCCTCTTGGCGGCTGATGGTACAGCTCTTTCGACTATGCTTTCCTCTTTCACATCTTCCTAGGTATCGAATGTACGAGTGATGTGGATTGCCCTGTTGACAAAGCGTGTTTGAGTTTGCATTGTGTGGACCCATGTACACTGCGAGGAGCGTGTGGTGAAGATGCCCTTTGCGCTCCTTTGATGCATATGGCTCAATGTTCTTGTCCACAATGCTACGTCGGCCAACCAAGAATTGCTTGTAGACTCGATCCCACCTGTAAGCCAACGAAAGACTACAATACCACTTTTACCTGTTCCGAGGATAAACCATGTCCGCCAAAGTTAGCCTGTGATCTTGCTAGTAGTCAATGTCGCAATCCGTGTCTTGGATATCAAAAATGTAGACTGAATCAAAAATGTGAAGTAAGAGACCATAAGCCTGTATGTGTGTGTCGTAACGGATTTGCTCTTAACGAAAGAGGTGAGCTGACATGTGCTCCGGACTACTCAGAATGCACCAGAGATGATCAATGTCCATCGAACGCAGCCTGTCGTAATTATAAATGTGTGAATCCTTGTTTGACATCAAAAGAACCGATTTGTCCAAAAGGAAAGCAATGTGAAGTACTGGAGCATCGTGCCATGTGTATATGTGTAGAAGATTGTAATCCGTCTGTATCGATTTGTCGAACAGACAAAGGGTGTCCAAATAATTTAGCTTGCAGAGATTTTCAATGCAAGGACCCATGCAATGGTGCTTGCGGAGGTGCTCCGTGCACTGTTGAAGACCACCACCCCGTATGCAAGTTCTGTCCACACGGGTTTACACATGATGACAAACATGGCTGCAGTAAAGGTAATGCATATTTCATGAAAACAAAACACAAGTTATTAGATTCTTTTTAGTATTAAAGTATCTGTACAACACTTAATAATTTTGTGTTCCGCATTATTACAGGAAAAATATATTCTTCTCTCTATTCTTATGCAGCTCTTTCTTTTCTTTTCTTTGTGTTCTGGCATGTTCGTATTTATCTTTTCACAGTTTTGAACAACTTCTGCAACAGGTAGTGATTTGGTATTATATTATATGAATTGTGTACATAAATATTTATTAATAATACATGCATTTATTCAGCACTGGTATCGGAAACGCCAATTAATATTATTACTCTCACTAACGCTTTAAACGCTTGAACATTAATATGAATGCAACAAACCGCCACGAGACAGTTTGCAAGGTTTACATATTGCCTTTTATCAACATTGATATTTTTAAGTGTCAGACATAATATTAATTTCTGATAAAAACGTCAATTTTGTCAAGTTTCTTTTCTTATAGTACAGAAAAAAAATACTTAACTTTAATTTACAATCAAATTTGTTTAAAAAATTTAAAATTACAAAATTGTGTGAAGACAGTTAATTTTATTATCTGAGGATTTTTCTGTTTTGTACGTGTGTATATTCCCATAGTCGTCCAATGTTTATCAATTATAATTTAAAGTATTATTTAAAAATAATGAAGTAAAAAAATATTGACGATATCGCTCATTACAAAGATGTAATAACATAATGTTACAGTCGTTCATTTTCGTATTAACTTTTTATTTGAACACAGCTGTAGAATGCAACAACCACGAGCAATGTCCTGGGAGCATGGCGTGCATGAGTGCGCGCTGTGCCGATCCTTGCGCTCATGGTGGACCTTGCACTGCTGGACAATCTTGCACTGTATTGAATCATCAACCTGTATGTTCCAAAGGTAAATTATATTTTTGTGATTTCTTTGCTATTCTACCTACTCGTTACCTACAAAACAAGATTATTTTCTATATTATGTAGATACAGCCGTTGTTTTACACGGTGTTTAAATGGTTCCTGGAATGTTTGCTCATCAAGACTTTTAAAACCGCTATACTGTAATTGGATTCAATAATAAATATCGACCCTACTACTTAAGTAGATATACGGTATTAAGTAGATTTTTTAATGATTTTACATATTGAAGGAGGGTGATAGGAAGTCTATTTTAATACGAAATATTAATAAAAACAGATAGACGAGCTAACAGACCGTCTAAATATAAGTGATTACTGTCGCTCATGGAGTTCTGCAATGTCTGGGACACTGCGTGGTCGCTACGACTTACATTTAAAGACTTTCTTCAAGCTTCATTTGAAGTCATACTTGAAATTCGACCAAATCATCCCTAAAAGTTTTAATTACCGACAATAACAATGACCATTGGCCATGTTGTGGCCTTTAATAAGTACCTACCATCATTAATCAATCAAACTTTATAGGTACTTATCAATTTTATTGCTAGGTTCTTATTTTGCGATGAAATCTGTGTTTAATTTATAACAGTAATAAATATAAATAGGTGTAATATTTATTTTAATAAATACGAATTTCTGTCCAGTATGTCAATGCCAGACATCATCAGATTGTGTTAGCTACGCAAACACCGTCTGCGATGGCTGTAACTGCGTAGCAGGTAAATAAATATTTTGTCATTTTATACAGAAAGTAGTACCTATTTTATTTGCATTCATCGTGGATTATGCAGTTTTGGAACGAAACGATTTTTATTTATTCCTTCATCAATTAAAGCGCAACTAGAATTAAAATAGTAAAGTGTAAATTAAAATAGTAAAAATTAAGTCCGCCATTGTACCATATATGTCCATAAAGTTTAATAAATAAATATATCCTAAAATAGTAATAATTAATATTATATTAATCATCATCATCATCATCAGCCTATAGACGTCCACTGCTGGACATAGGCCTCCCCCAAACTTCGCCACATCGACCGGTCCTGCACCATCTGCATCCAGTGACCTCCCGCAATCTTGACCAGATCGTCGGTCCATCTTTATATTAATATAAAACACTAATATTTCCTATACAGGAGATCAGCCAAAAACGAACTGTGCTCATTGCAGACCTGGAGTTCCATGCGATCCGTTCTCCGGTGCTTGTATGGAAAGTGAGTATTACAGAGTAAAATATATTTTCAGAGATAAATAGCAATAATTTTTCTACTGAAAAAGTAAATAACAATAATCATTTTTAACCTGTGTCGTATAACATGTAAAGATTATTATAATTTAATTTTGTTAATTGTATACTTTTATAAAGTTTCAGCCTTGTTTAATACACCTACATATCGGTGGATTATATTATATCATTCATATTTAATATACTTTGCAACTAGCAAAACTAACTCCAGATGAACTGGGTGTTGCTATTATACTTAGATATTATATACATTTGTCCGATAAAACGCCACAAAATACTGGCTCTGAAATTCAGGCAGACCCGACCTACGTGTAATTTACCTATTTTACATGGAAAACATTTCATGGTACCTTTCTACATACGACAACACTTTCAGACAGTGTAAGTTACTTTTTCTTATAAGATATTTAGAAATATAATTATATTAGATTCGTTTACTGTGCCAATCGAATACAATTTTCTGCTCGTAATTTGTTGGTCATCACATTGATAGCTTTTCTCCTCTTCTTAATGTGTAGTCTATATATTAGCTTTGTTATATTATGGTGTGGCTTTTACCTCTTGGGTACTATACTTGCGACTAGTTTTTCTTAAATTTAAGCCGACCTAGGCTATAAATTAAATATTATTATTATTTTATAATTACTTACTTTAGGTTTTGATTTGTAAATACTGCATCCATATTATATAATATTATTTTATAATTGTAGATTTCAATATCAAGCTAAAGTAAAAATAAATACTCAAAATCAAATGGAATTAAACATTTTTCTATTGCGAGTTTAAATTAAATTATATCGTAAGGTCACAGTGATTCTTTATTAACAATGTATTGTTATTCCGTTCCCAATAACAGATGAACCACCTAAAAATATCCTACTAACTGATGTCACAAGTACAACGAGTGAAGACTTCGAAACATCTACGAACCATATTTCTTTGAATTCGCTCTCTTACACGACTAACAGTGACGATGTATATACTGACACGCTTTCAACTGACTTTGAGTTGTCTACAATGTCTACTGATACTGATGATTATACTGGTAGTTTCACTGAAAACCCTATATCAGAGACTGGAGATAATGTTATAACACAAAATATGACAAATGATGATACGTTTACAACAAATGCTCTTGATGAAACCTATACGAAAACTATTACTCGATCAGGGCTAAATGCTACTGCTGATGATATTCCTTTATTTAATTACACATCTTCTAACCATTTAACAACACATAGTTTATTTACTGAAATTTACGATTCTGATAATATGACCGACAATTTACAAATTACCCACGTAACAAGTCCTATGAATAAATTTGAAACAGATGAAAGCGATGACATAATAATTAGTACGGAAAAATATAAAAGTACATCAAGTGATTATAGTAAAAGTTCATCCTTTTTACTTGAAAATTCGAAAGATGAACCTTTAAACAAAAGTGATGAACCCGTGCAAAGTAGTAGTGAAATACACGAGACAAGTACGTTCAAACCTAACATTAAACAAACGACACCAGTAGCCGAAAAGCCCTTAGTAATTGATAATAAAAACACTAAATCTCCGGAGAATCAAAGAAATCTGAATAGTAAATATACGAACATAAGCAATATTTATGGTCATACATTACAACAGGAAAAGGTAAAATTAGCAACGACAACTTCATTACCTGCAAATACATTAACAAAAGATTCAGAGACCTCTTCTGAGGCATCACATATTTTTATTTCATCCATAGATTCTGATAGTCAAACCACAACAGAAGAAATAATTATGACTGTTATGGAAGAAGTAATACCTACTGATAAAAGTACTAATGATAACAAATCTCCAGAAACAGAAACAGGGGATGATACTGGGTTAGTGACAAAAGCAGATGAAGAAGGATCTGCTGGAACATCAGACAACATTTTATATTTTAAACCAACAATTGCAACTATTCCAACATTTGACAGGGACTCAATTTCATCAAATACTATTGAATTCACAACAGAGTCCAGCGAGTTTCAAGAAGCTTCTGAAAATTCTAATTTTTCTACAGAAGACAGTTTACTCAATTTTACCAACATTTTTACGAATACAGAGAATCATAATATGGAGATTAACTCAAGCAGTAATATACTTACATCAACGGCTTCTATTAACAAAATTGAAAGTGATTCAACAACCGAATATAACGATTTAGAAGAGAACACACAAACTATCAACTCGGTGCTTGCGAATTCTAATGACTCACTTAATATGTTATCCACGCCAATGGAATTAAATGAAGTCACTACAGAAAAATATTTTACAGATAAAAATACTGTTGAATTAATTGATATTACGACTGAACATTATGACACTGTTATTACGGTAACTGATTCCTGGACACTTTCTGAACAGAATAATTCACCAGGCAACGATGAACTTATAACCAATGAAAAAGAAACACAAGAACATCCGGATAAACAAAAACACTTTAGTGATGATCATATTCCAACCGAACCAATTACAGAAAACAATAACACACCAAAAACAAGTGATACAATTCAAACACTAAATACACAAACATTATCCACACAAATAATTTTAAATGAAGAAACTACTACATTATTAGAACATGACGGCAAAGAACACACAACTACACAAAAGTACGAGTTTTCTTCTACTGACTTATCAATCGAAACCGATATATCTACTAATGATGAATTGCTTATAAGTTCTAAAATAACTTTAAACTATGAGATGAATGCTAAAATAACCGAGTCCCAAAAATTTGATTTTACAACGGAATCATCGAAAAACACTCAAAACTCTTTAATAAAAAAAGATTCAAAGCATAATCACGATATTGTAGTAGAAAACAGGACAAATACAACATACGATTGTAATGACACCAAAACCGATTCTAAAAAGGAAACTGATATTAATGTCTTAAGAAAAAATGCTATAAATCTAGATAAGCTGGAAGACGAATCATCAGTAACATCATCAATTACGACTGAATCTTCGATGTTTTATACCATTGAAACATCTAAATATGACACAAAACCCGAAAACGCTATCCATTATATACCAAATGATACAATTACGGTGTCGGTGAATGAAAATGAATCCAATTTACAAAGTACACTTAGAAATAATTTAACAACGACAGTGCATAGTATTGAATCTGAGAATACTTCTATAGAATCAATTAGTACGGAATCTATTATGACTACACCATTTTATACCACTGCATCAGACGACATTCAGTCAGAGTCACAGCAAACAATAAGTGTAGAAATTAATGGAACTAAGGAAACTGTATCCATGAATGAAGAATTATCTTCAACCACGATTAGTACAACATTGAATAATAATGAGGATTCAGAAAAAACCACTGATATGACTGATAGTGTAAATGACTTTACAGTGGTTCCTTTTACAAATAAACCTGATTCTGAAATTGCATTCTATGACGTTCGGACACAAGATACTAAAAATCAAGGCATTGATCGATCACCAAGTATTAATAATAATAATGAATTATCACTAACTACCGATGTTACCACATTGAGAAATTATGATAGTTCTCAAACGGAATTCGGAGATACTATTACTAACACAATAATAGATCTAGACACAACCATTAAATCAAATGACAGTAAAAATAAATTGAATACTTTACTTAATGACTTTGAAATTACGTCAGCTAGTTCCATTCCTACAGAATCTAATCACAATAGTGCCACAGACAGTTACTACGTGGAATCAACAAGTACTTTACAAAACACGATTGATGACGATGAAACAACAAAATTTAAGTATGATAAAATTGAATTACATTCTACAATTTTGGCAAATTCAGAATTTAATACAGAATTGTATGACGTTCAAACAGAAAAACAAAATACGCAAAGTACAGTTCTCAATCAAGGCATTAACGGACAAAATAATCACGATGATAATGAATTATCTTCTACTGCTACGAGTTTGAATGAAAATAGCACCTCAAATCTCTACACGGATGTGCCAAGTAATACCTTCCAATACGACATTATTGATCAAGATGTTACTTTGAAATTTAACGACAGTGATCAAACAACTGACTTGTATCAAACATCAACTGAACCACAAGCTTTAGAAACTTATTCTTTTGATCGAGATGAAAATAAACAATCTAGTACTATTGAATCTTCGAAGACTACTGATGTAACGACTTTGGTGTACGATAATAACCCAGATATGTCTCAAACGCATTCACAAAACCAAAACAATAATTTAATAAATCAGGACTATATGAGTATCGATTCTAAAGATAATGCAAGCAAACTACACCTGACTACTGAATTGTTTACTACTACTTTAACCAAAGCGGATGATGACATCTCAGATAATTCCATGTTGAAAACACAAAGTACTGAAGAAAGGGATTACGAAACAACAGTAGAATTTGATAAAGAACTGCAATTACAGTTTACAACTCCTTCAATCAAGCTATACTCTGAATCAGAATTCTATGACGATCCGACAGAAGAACAAAGTACGCGAAGTAACATTTTTAATCAAGAAATGATAACGGAATCAAACAGTAGCGATGATATATTACTGTCGACTACTACCAGCCTCTCTTCGAATTATGATAATTACCATTCTGAAAAAGAACCTCAAATGACGAAGATGGAACCTACAGGAAATAGTTATGACTTACATCATATCACTCTTACATCTGAACCATATCCTACTAAGGAATCAGAAGATAAGAAAATACAAAGTACATTTTCTATTGAGTCTATAGAAATAGCAACGAATAGTTATACAAACCAAGTAACACCGACTAGTACTCTGACAACGTTAAATTACAAATCCGATCCTAAAACATCTGAAGAACAAGAAAGCATTGTGTATGTAACAAGTAACAACGATAAGTATCACACTGAAACCAGTGATTTTGTAACTAGGATACAATATGATAATTACAGTAATACAGATATCAATAAAATTATATCGCAGACAGACAAACCCGACAGTGAACAACAAACCGAGACAACGTTTCCTGTCTCGCACACTACTAATCATTTTAAAACAGAGCCCAATATACAAAGTACAACTTCCACCCAAGAAACTAAAACTGAATATTATGGTAATGAAAATGAACAGGCATCGACTTTGGCGTTCTCTACACCGTATAATGAGAATAATTCATATGATCCCAATCGACGTTCTGGAACGCAACCTGATATTGACGAAAAACAAACATCATCAATAAAATCTACTACACCGTTTTCTAATAATTTGGATGACTTTAGAACAGAATCTCATAATACACAAAACAGTGATTCGACTCTTAATACTTTTGAATACAATGATGAAATATCATTAACAACTGAGATTCTCAATACACCTAATTTAGATACTGCTGACAATATCGATAACTATTACGAAAGTCAACATACAGAAACAACAACAATAGGACATGGTGAAACCACAAGTACTCCAACTGTTAAGTTTTCTAAAGTAGATTTTCCTACGATATTTGATGCTATCACAACGGAATCAGATTTTACTGCAATCAATATGTTAACAACACCATATGAAGAAGATGACGATTATTTAACTCAGGAATTGTCTTCTCTGGATATTGCTGTTGGAAATGATCCCAATAGAGAGATATCAAATAATGATAATCCTAATTTACAAAGGAACAATAACCCATCTTATATTCATTCTACAAATAGCAATAAAGAAACTTATGAATACAGCATACCGTTTAGTGATATAATGTGGGCCGCAAAAGATCGTTATGTAACAGAATTTTCTGATAAAAAAGATGAAACAGTGACGACACCTACTATAGATTCTTTCACTACTATCTCTGATAAAAACTATTCATATGGCAAAGAAGAAGATGATCAAATTATTTCAACACCTAGTAATATGTTGCATTTTAGTAAACCTCATGCGTCTCTAACAAGTACTGTAAAAATAATAGAAAATTCGCATAGCTTGAGCACCTCAACAGAGAGTTTGTCATCACGGAGGAAAAATGTAGATATACCAGCTTGGACGGAACTTTCTACTACAGAAGTGACAATTGCAACTGATTTAACTTTAAACAATACTACGACCATGACTACTGACAAAACGTTTAACAAAAAATGTATAGTAAACTCTCAGTGTCCGTCAAGTATGGCGTGTTTAAGGGGATTATGCCTAGATCCATGTAATTTGGCTGAGATGAGGTGTACAGGGAATACTTCCTGTAAAGTTGTCAACCACGCTGCTGTTTGTGTTTGTGACTCAGCTGGAAACAACTGTGTTAGAGGTATGCCTTTGAAATGTTTTGCATACCGTACTATTTTTTTTTGAGAGTTATTTTTTATTAATAGATTTAATGTTAATAATATGAGACATACTACGCGTAAATTGTAACTGTGGTAATTTTAACGGACAAATGTGTAAATATAAAGTTTTGTTGTAAATATGTTTTAACATTTTTTTTTGTAAATACGATAATAACATACTAATTTTCATTAACCTGTAATGTACTAGAATCGTCTGGAACGCCTAAGGTACCAGAACCTTGTCATTCTGATCGAGATTGTATAGAAATGGAAGCCTGCTTTATGGGATTATGTCAAGATCCGTGTGAGTTTGATAATGTTTGTGGAATTGGAGCAAACTGTCAACGCATCAAACACAGGCCAATGTGTTCTTGTCCAGCTGGCTACGATGGAGATCCCGCTGTTAAATGTTCACCTAAGATATGTAAGCTTTAACACATACTAATTCAACATTATATTTCTAATGTTTATATTGTCATTACGCTAATTTTTAACAAACTTAATATAACATTACATTATATAATTTTACAAAAGGTAATAAAATTTTATTTTTGTAATGTGTATAATATTTTAAGTACTCTTATGAAACTGTAAATTATTTTGTTTATAAATTGAAAAATACTTTTCAAGAGTTTCGATAAGACACATCTTTTGTTTATTATTTAAATAGTTGGATGCACACGGAATGACGACTGTCAATCAACTGAAGCTTGTATAAATAATGCATGTCAACACCCCTGTGCCATACACAACCCGTGCGCACCTAATGCTGTATGTATAAACACAAATCACGGATCTGACTGTAGCTGCATAGAAGGTTTTCGAGGCAACGGTTACGTGGGTTGCGTCCCAGGTAAATATAATGTTTATGTAAAACTATATTTCTCTAGTCGAGAGTGTAGAATTAATAATAATACATTACCATTTATAGTTGTAGATTCTACTTCTGTATGTCAATATAATGAAGATTGTCCACCTGAATTACTTTGCGATAGATTAAACAGAAAATGCATTAATCCATGTGCAATTAACAAATGCGGAGACAATGCGGAATGTCTGCCTGTTAATCACGGAATTCAATGCAAATGCTCTCCTGGTTTTACTGGTAATGCCTTCCTGGATTGTTATCAAGGTAAGGTTTCAACAGCTTATTTCTTTTCTTTTAGTACAACATTACGTAAAGAACAACATTTTTTTGTATGTTTTCAAATTATAAAAAAAATGAGTCAGATGTATTATGTAGATGTAATTAGATAGAGCGCTATGACTTGCCCTTCTCCAAACGAGGCTTGAAGAGAGTCCTTTAGGGTAGGCCGTAGGTAACGGCCCGCAGTGTCTTCTGGCAATGCAGAGGTGCATGATCGACGGTAACCGCTTACAATTAGGTGTGCCGTTAGCTCGTCTGCCTACAGGCAATAAAAAAAAATACTACAGTACTATTTATTCTTCATAAAAGAAGATCGTATTAATAGGTCCTTTGATCAAATGGTATACTAAAGATAGACGATTTGAGCAATAGAGTGTCGCCAATCAGACCCTACCATAATCAAAAATTGGTAGCTTTTGATGTCATTGGTTCGGCAATCGTGCGAATCGTGTAACGTTAACGATAGAAAAAAATATAAATTTTACATATGTCTAAAGTAAAGAAATTAGATTCTCTGTCGCTTAAGATTTAAATTGTTTAAAACTGAAGGTTATTGTTATTGAGATTAGTAACTTTTACTAAAATACAGTTGAAGTTTTCTTAATAATCTATATAGGTGAATAAATATACTAATTTGATTTGATTTTAAAACTGAAGTCAAATTCAGTTTTTCGTATTGTAAAAATTCATTTTATTTTCAGTTCAAGGCTGTCGTTCTGATAATGAATGTGCTAATTCTGAAGCATGTATTAATGGTAAATGTGGATCTCCTTGTCGATGCGGTGTAAATGCTATCTGTGATGTAATTAATCATCGTGCATCTTGCAAATGCCTCCAAGGGTACACTGGCAATCCAAAAATTGGTTGTGAACCACCAACGAACCCATGTAGTCCAAATCCTTGCGGAATCAATGCTTTATGTGAGATCGATAATGGAAGTCCAATTTGTTTCTGTCCAAAGGGCCTAACGGGAAATCCTTTCAAAAATTGCAGTAAGTGCATTTTTAATATTGAGTGGAAGAAATCTTCTTGTATTCATTTTTTTTTGATCTCTTATTTAGGTAATACTTACTTTTTAGTTCCAGAGGGTAACGAATGCGAACCAAATCCATGTGGACCTTATTCAGGGTGTCGATTGATAGATAATAAGCCAGCGTGCTTCTGCCTACCAAACTATGAAGGAAATCCACCAAGATTACCATGTAAATTGCCAAACAATCCTTGTAATCCATCTCCTTGTGGACCAAATACGCAGTGTACTGTACTGTCTAATGGATTTTCAAAATGTTCTTGTTTACCGGGATACATTGAAAGTCCTAATACAGTTCGAGGCTGCGTAGAGGCACGAAATCCTTGTGAACCTAACCCTTGTGGAGTTGGCGCTCGATGTGATCCAAACAGAAATCCGTCTTGTTTTTGTCCGGAAAATACTGTCGGAAACCCATACAAGTTATGCGACAACAATAGAGGATACTTACCACCAGTTGCCAATGTACTCTGCCAACCAGGACCTTGTGGACCTAACGCTGATTGTTTCGTTAGTAGCAATAGAGAAGTATGCTACTGTAAAACTGGATTTAGCGGGGATCCATACTTGGGTTGTCAAATTCAAATTAGCCCTTGTGCTCCTAATATCTGTGGTCCGCGTGCAATTTGCCAAGTTAAATATGATGGAGTTGCATCATGTATATGCCCAGAAGGAAGTGTAGGAGATGCTTACAGTCTCGACGGTTGTATTTTAAGAGAATGTGAGGTCGATGACGGATGTCCTACAAATAAAGCCTGCATTGGATATAGTTGTCAAGACCCCTGCCCCGGAGTCTGTGGCTTGAATACTCAGTGCCGTGTAGAATCTCATCGACCGGTATGTTTCTGTGAAGATGGTTACGTTGGTAATCCATTAATATGTTGCCTTCCTCCAGAAGATCAGAAGTCAATATCGCCATGCAACAAAATACAATGCGGTGTAAATGCTATTTGTCAAGAATTAGGCGATAGAGCTATTTGTTCTTGTCCAGTTGATTTTATAGGTGACCCAACAATAGAATGCAAGCCTGAGTGTATGATGAACTCAGATTGTTCGTCAAATGAGGCATGTATAAACAAAAAATGTATTGATCCTTGCGCGTCCGCAAATATTTGTGGCATAAATGCTGTCTGCTTATGCGCCGACCACACTGTTTCTTGTTTATGTCCTGATGGTTACATTGGAGATCCGTTAACCCAATGTATTTATAAACGTAAGTTTTATCTCACTAAAAGTATAATATGAAAATTATACAGAAAATAAAATGTAATAGGTAATAATTGTGTTATCACTTTTCAGCAATAATAATCACGCCGGACAATTCTACAGTACAACCTTGTTCTCCTAATCCATGTGATCAGAACGGATCGTGTGACACGTATGGTAATCAGTTCGCTATTTGTGACGCATGCACAGGACCTAATTCTTTCAATAATCCATCATGCAGACCAGAATGTATTTTAAATTCAGACTGTGCGTTCGATAAAGCTTGTTTGAGAAACAAATGCTTAAATCCTTGTCCTGGTTCATGTGGTATAAATGCCGAATGCACTATTTATAATCATGACCCGATTTGTCGGTGCATGAATGGTTTTGAAGGAAATCCATATGATCACTGTAAATTAAGTGTAAGGCGTAAGTATTTTTTTTACAGTTTGCTTTTATTTTGTATTTGGTCAGTTAAATATTGAGTATTTTTTACAGCTATCACACATGAAACATGCAATAATGTACAATGCGGTGCAAATGCAATTTGTAAGGATTTCAACGGAGCCTTAACTTGTCAGTGTTTACCAGAATTTTTCGGAAATCCATACATTTCTTGTCGACCACAGTGTGTTGTTAACAGTGACTGTCCTCCAGAATTAGCATGTTTCCACAATAAATGTGAAGATCCATGTGCAAACGTATGTGGCATGGGAGCTTTGTGCAAAACCGTTAACCATCACGCTGTATGTTACTGTGAATCTGGACAATTTGGAGATCCGTATGTGAGATGTCAAAACGTACCATCATTGCCTCCATCTTTGTCTGTTTGTGATCCCTCTCCTTGTGGCCCGTACAGCCGTTGTTTAATATCCTCGAATGGCTTTGCAATGTGTTCATGTTTGCCAGGACATAAAGGAATAGCTCCGATGTGCCAACCAGAATGTGTTAGTAATGCAGATTGTCAACAGATGGAAACTTGTGTAAATCAACGATGTATCAACCCGTGTCTCGGTAGTTGTGGTGTAAATGCTGACTGCGTTGTTGTTAATCATAATCCAATATGCACCTGTAGTGAAGGACAAACTGGAGATCCTTTTACTGCATGTATTACAATAACAGACATACCACCTAGTGTGAAAAACCCCTGTGTACCTTCCCCATGCGGACCGAATTCAGTATGTGAAATTAAATCGAATCATCCAGTATGTTCCTGTCAGCCTAATTATTCTGGTACACCGCCGTACTGTAGGCCTGAGTGTGTAATAAGTCAAGAATGTCCTTCTGATAAGGCTTGCATTAACGATAAATGCTTAGACCCTTGCACAGGAGCTTGCGGAAGTAATGCCAAATGTGTGGTTATAAATCATACACCATTATGCAGTTGTTTGGATGGATATAAAGGCGATGCATTTGTAGGGTGCAATGCATTTTCTAGAGATGATACGGATACTCTATGCAATCCTTCACCTTGCGGAGAAAATACTATATGCAATGTAATAAACAATGTAGCACGATGTTCATGTATCCCACCAAACATTGGGAATCCATATGCAGGAGGTTGTCGACCAGAATGTACATTGAACTCAGACTGTCCAAACCATTTAGCGTGTTTATCAAATCACTGTAGAGATCCATGTAAAGATCTTTGTGGACTTAATGCAGAGTGTATGGTCACCAATCATGTACCAGTTTGCACATGCTTTAGAGGTTATGAGGGAGATCCGTTTATTGCATGCAATCGTCAAGAACAACCACCAGGTAAGGTTTATTGTTTGTAATCATGTCCACAGACATAGTTAACGCTTAGATACTAAATTTTGAAATCTCTCACAATTAAAAAAAAATGAGAAGCATAAAAAATTGATTTGATCATATGATAAAGTTTTGAAATACCTGCATAATAAAATAAAAATAGTATTTTATTATTTTGACACATTAAGTACGTTTTACATCAATAATAATGATAATCTTATTATAATACAGAAAGACCAGTGAGCCCTTGTGCTCCTTCTCCATGTGGAGCGAATAGTGATTGTCATGTTGTAAGTGGACGAGCAGCGTGTTCATGTAGACCGGGCTATTTGGGAGCGCCACCAGCATGTCGCCCCGAATGTGCCGTCAATTCCGACTGTCCTGCTACTAGAGCGTGCATCAACCACAAGTGCATAGATCCATGTATTAATAGTTGTGGAATTGACGCACGTTGCCACGTTATTGGGCACAATCCTATATGTACGTGCCCAGAAAATCTGTCCGAAGGTGACCCATTCATCAGATGCTATAGGAAACGTATGTATTTTTATGTTACTCTTTTTTTGTTTTGAAGATGTTACAGAAGTTTTAACTGAAGAATTATTATCAGAAATACTTAGTAAGTTGACTTGAGAAAAAAAATGTACCTATCTTTATTTAAAAAAGTTAACTCATTCACGTTTTGTACTCGTATATAATCATTATCTATTTGAATTCTAAGGCCCTATTTTATTTGTAGCCGTTATGCCAGCACAGCCTGATCCGTGTTTGGCATCACCCTGTGGGCCGTACGCAATTTGTAGAAATGAAGCTGGACGTGCTGTTTGCGCTTGTGAGCCAGGGACACTTGGTGCACCGCCATCTTGTCGACCTCAATGTGTAATTAATCAAGATTGTCCCTTAGCTCTCGCTTGCCTTGGTGGTAATTGTGTGAATCCATGCATCGGTTCATGCGGTTTCAATGCACGCTGCTCGGTTCAAAATCACCGACCAGTGTGTTCTTGTGACGACGGTTACTCTGGTGACCCCTTCGCCGGTTGCAATCCGTTTGAAAGTAAGTACATTTTTTTGGCATGAGTATGCTCGTTCATGATTTTCCAAGCTGCATATCTTATTTCTTACTTCACTTTGTACATATGAAAGCATGCTCCAATGTTATTTCAGTTTCTAAAGAAGTACCTGGTCAACCCTGTCATCCTTCCCCTTGTGGTGCTAACGCTGTTTGCCGAGAAAGAGACGGTGCTGGCTCTTGTACTTGCTTAGATGACTTTTACGGTGACCCTTATAGTGGTTGTCGTCCTGAATGTCTCATGAACACAGACTGTCCTAGAGATAAGTCCTGTTTTAATAACAGATGTATAGATCCTTGTTCTGGGACCTGCGGACAAAACACTGAATGTAGAGTTGTAAATCATGCTCCTTCATGTTACTGCTTATCTGGATTTACTGGAAATCCTCTTTACGCATGTGTTCCTGTTAAACGTAAGAATCTTTTTTATCTTTTTTATTTATGTACACTTTCATATTATTTTACTATTTATATATTTAAATTCTGTAATCTAATTCTTTATATATTTTATTTCTTACGTAGCTTATCCGGATAATGTGGATCCTTGTCATCCTTCGCCTTGTGGACCTTATAGTAAATGTCGCGTTTCAAATGGTCACGCTGTTTGCACATGTCTTGACATGTGTGTCGGTTCTCCACCTAACTGTCATCCGGAATGTATTGTTAGTTCTGATTGTCGTTCAGATAAAGCTTGTATAAATCAAAAATGTCAGGACCCTTGTTCTGGCATGTGTGGTATAAATGCAAAATGCCAAGTGGTGAATCACAACCCGATTTGCAGTTGTCTCAGTAGTTATACTGGAGATCCGTTTATTCGGTGTTATATTGATGACCGTAAGTTTTATTTTTATTAAATATATTTTTGAACATATTTAAGTGAAATAGTGTTGATATAACAAAAAAATATATGATAATTATCTTTTCATTAGGTCAAATGACTCCGATTAACAATTGTGTTCCAAGTCCATGTGGTCCTAATTCACAATGTAAAGAAGTGGATGGAGTAGCAGTCTGTTCTTGTGTAGAAAATTATGTGGGTCGCCCCCCTAACTGTAGACCTGAATGCGTGATGAATGTTGAGTGTCCTGGAAATTTAGCTTGTATAGCTGAAAGATGCAGTGACCCTTGTCCGGGTTCATGTGGATTTCATGCAATTTGTACTGTTGTGAAACATATTCCGATATGTACATGTGATCATGGATACACAGGAGATCCTTTCTCTGGATGTTCGATTATTCCTTGTGAGTTACGATTTAATTAATTTGTTTAAAAAACCGTAAATCTAATAATAGAACAAAATATTAATTGTAACATGAAAATTTTAGCAATAGAACCTCAAGTTCAAAGTCTTTGTTCACGTTCACCGTGTGGAGCAAACGCTATATGTAACGAAAGAAATGGAGTAGGATCGTGCTCATGTTTACCTGATTATTATGGAGATCCATACTTTGAGTGTCGCCCCGAATGTGTATTAAACTCAGACTGTACTAAGGATAGAGCATGTATAAATAATAAGTGCAGAGATCCATGCCCCGGTGTATGCGGTATGAATGCCGAATGCCGAGTAAATAATCATGCACCTTCATGTGCGTGTCTTCCTGGATACGAAGGAAATCCATTCACATCATGCTACATCAGTAAGATAATTCTTTTGCACGTTAATCGGATATTTTGAAAGTTCTTGGGTGTTCATTCCGAATTTCAATTTTAGGTGCTATCGAAAACCCAGTTGACCCTTGCGTACCATCGCCTTGTGGCCCATACAGTATATGTCGTGAGAATTACGGACACGCAATTTGTTCTTGTCAAGAGCAGTACTTTGGTTCACCACCTTTTTGTCGCCCTGAATGTATGGTCAGCAGTGATTGCATGCCAAATAGAGCATGCATTAATCAAAAATGTGTTGATCCTTGTTCAGGTGCATGTGGTAACAATGCTAAGTGCACAGTGGTGAACCATAATCCGTTATGTAGCTGTCCAAAAGATTACACAGGCGACCCCTTCATTCAATGCGTTTATCAAATAAGTGAGTTTTTTATAAATGAAATGAAAATAAAATAACAATAGTAAATAATAATGTTAAAACTAATTTAACTAAGATAAGATAATAAAATGCTTAGTAACAAAATTAAAATCCGCACACTTAAAATTGAATTAAGTTACGCTTTGTAACAAAATAATAAAATAAAACGCAAGTGCAACGAATATAATAATTCTAGGACCAGAACCAAAACCATCCGGAAATCCATGCATACCATCTCCTTGTGGACCTCACTCGCAATGTCGAGTCATAGGAGAGACGGCTGCTTGTTCTTGTGAAATTGGATATATCGGTCGTGCACCAAATTGCCGACCTGAATGTATTTTCGATGAAGAATGTCCTAGTAATCTTGCATGCATCCGAGAGAAATGTGCAAATCCTTGCGAAGGTTCTTGTGGCTCGAACACTAATTGTGTTGTTATCAATCATAAAGCAGTTTGTCACTGTCGGGAGAGTTACACAGGTGATCCATTTAGTGGGTGTTACTTTATCGGTGAGTTTTATTAAAAAAAACGGACGTTCTTTAAACATAATTGTTATACCATACTAAATATTAAATATGATCTTTCTTGTACATATTTAGTAACTGTACCCAGTGAAGAGGAAACAAATCCATGCAATCCATCACCTTGTGGTCCAAATGCTCTTTGCAAAGAAAGAAATTCGGCTGGATCATGCTCTTGTATACCTGATTACTTTGGAGATCCGTACTTGGGATGTAGACCGGAATGTGTCACAAATAACGATTGTAATTCCGACAAGGCATGTTCGAATAACAAATGCGTGGACCCATGCCAAGGAGCTTGTGGCATTAACTCGCAATGCACAGTAGCGCATCACCAACCAGTGTGCCTTTGTGTAGATGGCTATGAAGGCAACCCGGCAATATCTTGTCATCCACAGCGTAAACGTTAGTCTATTTTAACAATTAATAATCAATTAATGTTATGATTGAAATAAATATAATTATCAAATAATTTAAATATTTTAGCTCCACTTGCGGACTCAAACCCATGTGTACCTTCACCTTGTGGACCATATAGTCACTGTAAAGTGGTTGATGATCACGGAGTATGTTCATGTCAAGAAGGATACATAGGTTCACCTCCGTCTTGTAGACCTGAATGTGTAATAAGTACAGATTGTCCACAACACCAGGCTTGTATTCAGCAAAAGTGTAAGGACCCGTGTCCTGGAACTTGCGGCACGAATGCTAGATGTTTAGTAATAAATCATAATCCTATCTGTACATGTAAACCTGGTTTCACCGGAGATCCGTTTGTAACCTGTCAAACAGAACAAAGTAAGAATGAATATTGTTATAATAAAAATAAAGTTTAAAAAAAATAATTGATTCATTAATTTAAACACAGTATGTTTTTTGAAGACTTTTTCTTCACTTTTTCTATCTATCTATTCTTGTTTCATTATTTTTATATACTATATTTTATGCACGTATGTATTATCTGAATCTTTATTTTTCTTTCTTAGAACCTATCATAGAGAGGCCTAAAGGAAACCCATGCATTCCTTCACCATGTGGTCCATATTCTCAATGTAAAATAGTAGCAGATACGCCTGCATGTTCATGCTTACCAAATTATATTGGTGTTGCACCAAACTGTAGACCTGAATGTTCCATAAACGCTGAGTGTCCTGGTAGTCTTGCATGCCAAAATGAGAAATGTGTGGATCCATGTCCGGGTTCTTGTGGTTTTAATGCTGAATGCTCTGTAGCAAATCATGTAGCATTGTGTAATTGTTTACCTGGATACTCTGGTGATCCATTCAGCGGGTGTTCATTATTTCAACGTAAGTGTTGGTTTATGTATTGTACATTATCAATTTGAAATAAATTATTATTCACTACAGAAGACAAGAGACACTTATCAGCAGGTTGTTGTTATACTAATTACCTGTTATCGACCTACATAGGTAGAAACATTGTTATAGCTAAAGTACGTTTCAGTGACATTCCCTTTTTACTTATATATATGAAATTGAAATTGTTAATACTCCGTGCTAATTGCCCGACTACTTTTACGGCTGTTATTGCATTGTATTCACTTAAATGAGTATTATTTTGCAGAAATACCAGAACCGCCACCAAATCCATGCAGTCCTTCTCCATGTGGGGCTAACGCAATTTGTAAGGAAAGAAATGGAGTTGGTTCTTGTTCATGTTTACCTGAATATTTCGGAGACCCATATACCGGATGTCGTCCAGAATGTATTTCTAATTCTGATTGCGATCGTAACAAGGCTTGTTCCAATAACAGATGCAAAGACCCTTGTCCTGGAACCTGCGGTATAAATGCTGAATGTAGAACAGTAAACCATTCTCCAACATGCTCTTGCCTCACAGGATATTATGGTGATCCATTAGTGAAATGCGAATATGAAAGTAAGATTTAAATTTTTACTTAATTTGTGCTATTCATCATTAGTATTATCATTGAACATGATTGAAACTCTATCTTAAATTCTTTCAGTTAACACAGAAAGGGATGAACCATCTCAAAATCCTTGCAAGCCATCGCCTTGTGGCCCCAACAGTCTTTGTAAAGTTGTAAATGGTCACAGCGTATGCACTTGCGAAAGTGATCACATCGGCACCCCACCTTCTTGTAGGCCAGAATGTCTCGTCAGCTCAGAATGTGCGCAAGATAAAGCTTGTATTGGTAAAAAATGTAAAGACCCATGTCCAAACACTTGCGGTCTCAATGCTCGATGTCAAGTTATCACGCATAATCCTATATGCAGCTGCACTCCAGGATTTACTGGAGACCCATTCACTCAATGTAACCCTGAAGAACGTAAGTATTATAATTTTATAAAAAAGGTAAATGTTTATAGTCCAGTAAATTTAGACATTTTACATCCGATCAGCGGAATAAGTTTTTCGCAAATAGCTCGTTGTAGCCTATTGGTCGGTGGTCAATCGTGGCCAAATTCAAATTGATTGTAATATTAGGTTAATCGTTTTCAAAGTAGTAGTACCTAGTAGAAAACAACTTGCCTGGGCTATTCATTTGTCATTGTAATATTAGGTTAATCGTTTTCGAAGTAGGAGTACCCAGTAGAAAACAACTTGCCTGGGCTATTAATTTGTCATATTTTTGAGTAAATTACGAAAAAACGCACAGGTTTTTTTGTCCGTACTTTAAAAAACTACTTAAAAGTCTTGTTCAATCATAATTTATTATTTATATTATTCTTTTTTTAATTATTATTTTTTGATTCTGTTGAATAAGTAAATATTAATGTTTGAATTATTTTTCCGATTTAATTGACAGGTATGGTACAATCAAATCCATGTCAGCCATCACCGTGCGGAGCTAACTCAGAATGCCGAGTAATTGGAGATCAAGCAGCTTGTTCTTGTTTACCACACTACATTGGTAGAGTGCCGAATTGTAGGCCTGAATGTACAATAGATGCTGAATGTCCAAGTAATGCTGCCTGTATAAACGAACGTTGCAAGGACCCTTGTGAGGGAGCGTGTGGAGTTAACGCTATTTGTTTGACTGTAAATCATAAGCCGATTTGTTCTTGTCAACAAGGTTTTACAGGAGATGCATCAAGACACTGCATTCAAATTGTTATATCATGTATGTAATGTTTTAAAACAAAAGCAAAATAAACACAAACAAAACATTTTAAATAATTTACTTACTTCATATTTTAGCTACCGAAATGACCCCAACTTCTAGTCCTTGTACGCCATCGCCGTGCGGCCCTAACGCTGAATGCAGAGAACACAACAGTGCTGGCGCGTGTGTTTGTTCTGAAGGATATGAAGGAGATCCATATAGTCGTCAAGGTTGCAAAAGAGAATGCGAAAGCAATAATGACTGTGCACCTAACCTTGCTTGTACAAGATTCAAATGCATTGATCCCTGTCCACGTACTTGCGGACAGTTAGCGCAATGTACAGTAGAAAATCATGCACCAGTTTGTAGTTGCCCTCGTGGTTACACTGGCGATCCTTTCTTCCAATGCAGACAAATTCTTATGGAACGTAAGTACTAGATCTAAATCTAAAAGCGTGTTATTTTTTTATGTATACAATCGGATGTTAATTCTAGTGTTTTTTTATTCTAGCGAATACTCCGAAGAACCCTTGTGAACCCACGCCATGCGGCCCTAACAGCCAGTGCAGACAAGTGAACATGCAAGCTGTTTGTTCCTGCCTTCCAAATTATATCGGCTCCCCTCCATCATGCAGACCACAGTGTGTTGTCAATAGCGAATGTGACATATCGAAAGCTTGTATTAATCAAAAGTGTGACGACCCTTGCCCTAACACATGCGGGCTGCGAGCACATTGTTTGGTTAAAAATCATAATCCAATTTGCACGTGCCCAGCAGGCATGACTGGGGATCCATTTACTCAATGTTATCGTAAGTACAATGAACTAGAATAATATAACAAAATCCATCTTCATTGGTATTCTAAAGTTTTTCAAGTTCTTGTATAATATTTTACTAATTTTAATATTTTAGCAATCCCAGCAACTACTGAACGCCCACCATCGTGCACACCTTCACCGTGTGGGCCACATTCCCGCTGCCAATTATTGGCTAGTGGGCCAGCGTGCTCTTGTTTACCTGGTTACATTGGTTCTCCACCATCATGTCGCCCAGAATGTACAATTAATTCCGAATGTCCTGCATCATTAGCTTGTGTGCGGCAAAAATGTGAAGATCCTTGCCCTGGCTCTTGTGGAGTAGATGCAAATTGCCATGTATTAAATCATGTTGCTATATGTGTTTGTAACGAAGGCTTTACTGGTGATCCATTTTCAAGATGTCTACCAATAAGCGAAAGTAAGTAACTATTAAATACCGTAATAGCCAAAATTAAGTTAAACAAGTCATAATCGGATCTATATATATTTTTTTTAATGAAAAGTAAATTTCGTATGATATAGTATTCTTTTATTGTTTAAGTTAATAAGCATTTTCTTATTTCAGCTCCTACAACGCTAGCTCCATTAGATCCCTGTAATCCTTCGCCGTGTGGTCCAAATGCTCGTTGTGATAATGGATTCTGTTCCTGTTTGCCAGACTACAGTGGAAATCCATATGAATCATGTCGACCTGAATGTACTGGCAGTCAAGAATGTCCCAGAGATAAAGCATGCTTCAGAAACAAATGTCGGGACCCCTGTCCTGGAGTGTGTGGACTTAACGCCAAGTGTGATGTTATAAATCATATTCCAACTTGTTCATGTGTATCTGATTATACGGGTAACCCGTTCACGCACTGTACAAGAATTGAAATAAAAGAAATCCAGCCAAGAGATCCATGTCATCCGTCACCTTGTGGACCCAATAGTATATGTAAAACTGTTGATAATGCTGCAGTTTGTGCTTGCTTGGAATACTTCCAAGGATCACCGCCAGCTTGTAGACCTGAATGCATTGTTAGTTCAGAATGTCCATCAACCAAAGCTTGTGTTAATCAGAAATGTATTAACCCTTGCGTAAATGCTTGTGGAGTATCTGCACGTTGTGAAGTTATAAGTCACAGTCCAATTTGTAGTTGCAGTCCAAATCAGACAGGAGATCCATTTAAGAGTTGTTATGACATAATCAACACACCACCTGAACCGGTTGACGCATGTAATCCATCTCCATGTGGACCTAATGCCCAATGCATTCAACGAAATGAAAAAGCTAATTGTAGATGTCTGGAAAATTATATCGGCCAACCTCCTAATTGCAGACCTGAATGCGTTATTAATCCAGATTGCCCTTCAAATCAAGCATGCGTTAGGAATAAATGTATTGATCCATGCCCCGGATCCTGTGGAGTTAATGCAGATTGTGTAATAGTTAGTCACACTGTTTCATGTATCTGTAGGGAAAAGTTTACTGGAAATCCGTTTATGCAATGTGTTCCACAAGAAGGTAAATTAAAATGTTTTTAAAAGTATTTATGGCTTATTTCGTCGTCGTTACTGTGTACTATAATGTATAATTTAATCTTTCAGAAATCGTAACACAACCTTGCGATCCATCACCTTGTGGCGCTAATGCACTGTGTACTCAAAGAGAAGGAGCTGGCTCATGCTCCTGTCTGGAAGGTTATCAAGGAAATCCATATGAAGGATGCCGCCCAGAGTGTGTGCTTAGCTCCGATTGTCCAGCAGATAAATCTTGTATGAGAAATAAATGCTCTGATCCTTGTCCTGGAATTTGTGGTAATAATGCAGAGTGTAACGTCATCAACCACGTACCAAGTTGTGCATGTCTAAAAGGATATTCAGGAAATCCATTCACGCAATGCTCTAAAGATGAGCCAATTGAATTTATAAGACCCTGTCAACCATCACCATGTGGGCCTAATAGCGTCTGCAGAGAAAACGGCGGACTGGCATCATGTGAATGTCTTCCTGATTATATTGGTGCCCCTCCAGACTGTCGACCGGAGTGTACTGTTAGTAGTGAATGTCCTTCAGATCGAGCATGTCACAAACTTAGGTGCGCAGACCCTTGTAGAGGTACCTGTGGTATCGGTGCCCATTGTCAAGTTGTGAATCATAGCCCACTGTGCAGTTGCCCAGCTGGTACTTCTGGCGATCCTTTTAAAAGATGTTTTGAAACTGTACTATATGAACCAGGACCACCGGTTCAGCCAATTCAACCATGTCAACCAAATCCTTGTGGACCCTATAGTGAATGTCGCCCTATTAATGAAAATCCATCTTGTTCTTGTATGCAAGGATATGTTGGTGTTCCACCAAATTGTCATCCAGAATGTCTTGTAAACACTGATTGTCCTTCTCATGAAGCGTGTATCGCCGAAAAATGTACAAATCCCTGTGAAGGATCTTGTGGTTTTAAAGCCGAATGTAGAGTTCAAGACCATATACCAATTTGTAGTTGCCCGATTGGGTATTCAGGCGATCCATTTATACAATGCTCTGAAGTACTAAGTAAGTAAAGTTATTTAACAACGATAACATCATTGTTATTGTTGACGTTGGCGTTCTATATGTTAAATTACATTGTGTTCAATGTTAAAGATAAATCATTGATAGTCACATCGTCTATTTTGTCTTATTTTTACAATAAATTTCATTTTATTTCTTTTCATTACATGGTGACAATTGACGTAGACCCTAATTAGACTCATCATAATTTAGTATTCAAATTGTACAAAAATCTAATTACAATATTTTATTAATTTATTTCATCGTGCAGTTGTTACATTGTAAATATTTTTGCAGTTACACCAACACCATCACCAGATCCATGCAACCCTTCACCTTGTGGAGGCAATGCATTATGTAATGCTGGAATTTGTACTTGTATTCATGGATATTTCGGAGATCCATATGTCGGCTGTAGACTTGAGTGCTCCACTAATGGTGAATGTTCACCTACGCGTACCTGCCAAGGAGGAAAATGCGTGGACCCTTGTCCGGGAACGTGTGGTACCAATGCAATTTGTTCAACCAACAATCACATTCCTTCATGTACTTGCCCACCCAACACTTCTGGAGATCCGTTTACATTCTGTTCTGAAATAGTTCAAAAAGGTTCGTGGTATTACGCAAATTTATTTTCCTATTAAAAAAAAAATCTAACTACAACTATTACAATAACTAAATAATAAATAAATAACGAATAAAGGCATCCGAGAGCAATTAAAGACGCAATGGACGATTCTGATATTGACTTTGAATGTATTTATTTACATTACTTTCATGCATAACAACAATCACGTGTGTTTGAATAAGTTTGTTTATTTTCAGATACGCCAACTTCAGGCTGTTCACCTTCGCCATGTGGTCCTTATAGCGAATGTTCTGTAAGTGCGAATGGGGCAGCTGCTTGTTCCTGCAAACCAGGTCACATCGGGTCCCCTCCAACTTGTAGACCAGAATGTCTTGTAAGCGCAGAGTGTAAACTCCAACAGGCATGTATCGATCGCCGGTGTCGTGACCCTTGTGAAGGTGCTTGTGGCCGTGGCGCTCGATGCCAAGTGATTGCCCATTCACCAATATGTACTTGCAATGATGGTTTCACTGGAGATCCATTCTCTTATTGTTATTTGATACCAGGTAATCCAATGTTTAAAATATTAATATTCAAATTTAAAACATATTTAAATTTGTCCCTTTTCAATGCTCAATTCTCAAGTCAAAAGCAAGAACATGCTCAAAGTCTTGCTCAAAGTTTTACTTAAAGCTATTAATTAATGCTCAATTATTTATTTTAAATCCTTCAATAGTTTTAATTTTTAATTTGTGTTTTATCAGATTACGAATATACCTATAGCACAAAAATATTTTTAGCTACTCCACCTACACCTGTTGATCCTTGCCAACCATCGCCATGTGGACCAAATTCAATATGTGTCGATTCTGGAGAAACACCTGCATGTAGTTGTCAACCAGGATTTATAGGAAGTCCACCAAATTGTCGACCAGAATGTACAATAAGTGCCGAATGTCCTGCTACTCTAGCATGTGTTGGCCAGAAATGTAAGAATCCTTGCGAACAAGCCTGCGGTCCACGAGCCGTGTGTTCCGTTGTAGATCATCGTGCAACCTGCGCTTGTGAACCCGGTTTAGAAGGTGACCCATTCCAGGGTTGTTCTCCAGCACGAGGTAAGAAACTACATCACGTTAAATGTTCAATATACTTAATTAAATTTTTCGAAATGTGAATTAGCAACAGAATAAAATCTTAGAGATTTAATAAACGGATAAGAAAATGATGGAAAATGAAAATGTAAAATTATTTGAAAAATGTACGATAAAGGTAAAAATTGACGACCATTAATCCTAAAACATGTTATAAAAATAAATGAATTTGCATTTAACACTTCGCTTTGCAAAGCGTGGTAAAAAAACCAAGCTTCGAACATGTGCTTTATGTTAAAAAAACATTCGATTGTAAAATCATGCCTCACAGGGTTTACTAATAAAGTTAATAGAACTGTATGATTGTTGTTATTTGAAGGCTTTGTGACGACCATGCCAGTTGCAGAGTTCATTAGTAACACCATGATTGCAGTCTCTATTCATGTGCTTAAATGAAAAGGATTTGGAAAAAAAGATAAGAAATTACATGACAGATTCTATAAAGCGTTCAAACGGGTTGTAACACGATTGTAACTTTATGACAAATAATGCCTTTGCTTTTGATCGGAGCACGCGGAGATAACCTAGCACTTACAGTAAGCTTGATCCATTCGCCGTGATGGTCGCTTTGGTCAGTGCCGCTAGAGATAGCGTCGCTGTCGCCGGACTTGGATAAGGAAGTTATTAAATGTCGCCGAGCCCAGCCCAGCTTCAACTAACGCTTCGGACGAAGGAAGTGCTTCCATGGTTAAACCTGGTAAGTGACATTTTTTGATTTACTTTTCAGCTCCTCCAAAGATTGAATATTTAAATCCTTGTGAACCTTCGCCTTGTGGCGCGAATGCAGAGTGTAAAATACAAGGGAATGCCGGGTCTTGCACTTGTTTACCGGAATATTTTGGTGATCCATACCAAAGTTGCAGACCCGAATGTTTAACTGACTCCGATTGTTCATTACTATCGTCTTGCAGTAGAAATAAATGTATAAATCCTTGCCTTGGTGCGTGTGGTATTAATACAGAATGTTATGTAAGCAACCACAAGCCCATGTGCAATTGTAAGCCTGGTTACACAGGAAATCCAATGTCGATGTGCACTTTATACAGAGGTAAGTTCGTATTTCAATTAAAGAATGAATAACATCTTAGTTACATTTTAGGATTGAATATAGCCACACTATTATAATTAATCAATTCAAATGTTTTAAAATGTTTCTTTCTTGTAATATTAAATTCATATTTCATAATGGCAAAGTACAATATTTATGTATTAATTATCATACCTACACCTGTTAAATGGATAAAGAAATTTTATTGACATTTACAGAGAATGACTTTACCGTTGAGAACGTATGTAATCCTTCGCCATGCGGAAATAACGCAATTTGTAAGACCCTAAACGATCAACCAATTTGCTCCTGTTTGCCGAATTTTATGGGTTCTCCGCCAAATTGTCGACCAGAATGTATTGTAAACTCTGAATGCAAACCAAATAAAGCTTGTATAAATCAAAAGTGCGTTAATCCGTGTCCTAAACCTTGTGGAAAGAACAGTGAATGTAAGGTTGTCAATCATAGTCCTATATGCAGCTGTCGTCAAGGTTATAGTGGTGACCCGTTCACAATGTGCAACCTAGTGTTACGTAAGTTGTTTCTCTACTTTAATTTCTCCCTCAATATATTCTGCTTCGAGTATTTTACTTCGCAAGTAAAAAAAATATTATATTATTTTTATTTCTAAGAATATTCATATTTCTAAGAAGTTCAATCTACTTGTACTCGAAGTTATTTTTTTTTTAACAGAAACTTTGCCAAGTGTAGTGGAAGCATCGAATCCTTGTTCGCCGTCACCTTGCGGACCATACTCTGAATGTCACAATAACAATGGCTTGGCCGCTTGTTCATGTTTGCCAACTTACACGGGCTCTCCACCATTTTGCAAGCCAGAATGTGTTGTTAACTCGGATTGCCCCAGTAATTTGGGATGTATCTCAGAAAAATGTAGAAATCCATGTGAAGGTTCTTGTGGTTTATTTGCGGACTGTTTTGTGAATAATCACGTTCCTGTTTGTTTATGCCCAGATGGCTTTACAGGAGATCCGTTTAGGCAATGTATTTCAAAACCAGTCAAAGGTAAGATTTTTATTATCAACATTATAAATTTAAGTGTAACTAAAGTGACTAATCCAACCTTAAATTTTAGAGATACCTCCGATTCTCGAAACTGATCCATGCCAACCAAATCCTTGTGGCCCTAACGCCGAATGTAGAAATGGCATTTGCTCCTGTATAGCTGAATACCACGGCGATCCCTACACAGGTTGCCGACCAGAATGTGTTTACAATGCCGAGTGTCCTTCCGACAAAGGATGTCAGCGTAACAGATGTATAAACCCATGTATTGGAACGTGTGGGGTTAATGCTATTTGTGAAGTCATGAACCATATCCCCATGTGTTCTTGTCCAAAAGGAATGATTGGTAACGCTTTTGTGGAATGTAGAGCAGTTGCAGGTACTGTGTGATTTACTTTACTAATATTTATTTTTTTGACTGATATTATAATCAAGTAATTTAATGTAAAAACTTGAGAGGTGTCAAGGAACATCCGGATGGAAAGAAGTTATTTCTTTATTATTATTTATAATTTACCTGTATTCACTCAACAAAAATCATAACACCACTCGTAACACCACACTGTTCAATGCGAAATAGAAATGAAAATATCTGGCTTACTTTCTATAAGACAGACAGAAACATGCCCACGCCGCATAGCTTACAATAGCCTACTATAGCAAAAAGTGTCGTGACAACTTTTCGTTAGATTTTTTCTGTATAGCCCCTTTTCACAACGCGCAATAAGGAACTTCGTTCCAATATTTGTGTTTAATAAACAACTTGGACTTCAACTATTTTTTAAAATCTTACTATGTTTACCTATTTTGCTGCCTATTAATCATTTTCGTTAGATTTATGTGTAAACAACACCAGCTAAGTAGGTTGGTATTTTTACAGTTCCATGTTAACCGACTGTTATGTCCCTAGAGAGCACATCTTACTCTTGTTGTTTTCTAAATAATAATATAGCATATCTATTTTTCGCAAACTACATTCTAATATTTTAAAATTATATTTTAGTGACAACATCAAGCCCATGTAGTCCATCACCTTGTGGACCCAACAGTCAGTGCCAACAAAGTAATGGACAAGCGGTATGCTCCTGTGTACCTGGTTACAAAGGAAGTCCACCTACATGTAGACCTGAATGTATAGTTAGTTTGGAATGTCCACTCAATCTGGCTTGTAATAACCAAAAATGTATAAATCCTTGCATTGGGGCTTGTGGTAATGGAGCAGTTTGTGACGTTATTAACCACAATCCAATATGTACCTGCCCTCAGTCATTTACTGGGGATCCATTTGTCAGATGTATATTCATAGGTAATTATAGCCTCATAACGATGATCGTTGTTTACTAAAGTTAGAGTATAATAATTTCTAATTTAACTTGGGATGTCTATTTACAGTTGCAACAGAACCATCTGTAAATCCCTGCGAACCATCACCCTGTGGATCTAATTCAGTATGTAAAATAAGTGGAGAGAACCCAATTTGTGCTTGTTTACCAGATTTTAAAGGAACCCCTCCAAACTGTCGACCAGAATGTATCAGTAACAGTGAATGCGAATATCATTTAGCTTGTCAAAATAAAAAATGCATTGATCCATGTCTCGGAGCATGTGGTAGAAATGCAGAATGCAGAGTAGTTAGTCACGCTCCGAATTGCATCTGTCAAGTAGGATATACTGGGGATCCTTTTACGCTGTGTAGTTTGTTACTAATCAGAGAACACACTGAAGTATTGACGCCTTGCAGTCCTAGTCCTTGTGGTGCTAACGCTATTTGTAGAGAACAAAAGGGCGTTGGATCATGCCAATGTGCCGATGGTTATTCGGGCAATCCGTATGAAGGATGTCGACCAGAATGTGTCGTCAACTCCGACTGTCCTCTGAATAAAGCTTGTTCGCGAATGAAGTGTATTGATCCTTGTCCAGGAGTATGCGGATCAAATGCTCTATGTCAAGTTAATAATCATATGCCAACGTGTAATTGCCAGCCAGGATATACTGGAAATCCATTCAGCTATTGTACTATTTTGCAAGAACGTAAGTAAATACATTGCTGTTATTATTTGAATAAAAGTGATCATAACACTGATGTTGATCAGTTAATTTAAAACGTACAAGATACTTACAGATATGTTTTCTACATTTTAGCAATAGTAGTTGAAGTGGATCCATGCAATCCTTCACCTTGTGGACCAAATAGTCAATGTCGTGAAACACAAGGACAAGCTGTGTGTTCCTGTTTACCTATATTCAGTGGTTCACCACCAAATTGTCGACCGGAGTGTGTCGTGAGCTCAGAATGTCCATCAGATTTGTCTTGCATCTCACAAAAATGTGGAAACCCTTGTGAAGGCGCTTGTGGGGAAAACGCACGATGTAATGTTATTAATCACAGTCCTATTTGTGTGTGCAAACAAGGACTAACTGGAAACCCATTTACGAGATGCTATCCGATAACAGGTATGTTTATAATTACAAAAAATTATAAAACCCATCATATAGTTGTTATAAACATTTACTTTTAATTTTACAGTTTCTAAGCCACCTCAAAATGTACCTCTGCAAGATCCATGCGTTTCTTCACCATGTGGATTGTACGCAGAGTGTAGAAATATAGGAAATGCTCCTTCTTGTTCTTGTATGCATAATTACATTGGAACTCCGCCTAATTGTAGACCAGAATGTACCATAAATTCTGACTGCCCCAGTAATCAAGCATGCATTAACGAAAAGTGTCGAGACCCTTGTCTTGGTGCTTGTGGGCTTAATGCTCAATGTTCTACATTTAATCATGTCGCACAATGTAGCTGTATTGAACAACACACTGGAGATGCTTTTACCTATTGCTCACCTATTAAAGAAGATGATGGTATGTGTCATTTTATAAAAATAAATTTACTTATTTAGCTAAATTGAATTAAAAAATAATAACACCACTGATTTTTTATAGAATTTACCGAACCAGATCCATGTAATCCATCTCCCTGTGGAGGAAACGCAAATTGTAATAACGGAATTTGTACATGTCTTCTTGATTATCACGGTGACCCGTATTTTGGATGCAGGCCTGAATGTTTGGTCAGTGGTGATTGCCCTCAAGAGAAAGCTTGTGTAAGGAAAAAATGTGTTGATCCATGCGTCGGTACATGTGGTTCAAACGCAATTTGTACCGTATACAATCATCTGCCAATGTGTTCGTGTCCACAAGGATTTTCAGGAAATGCGTTTTTGCAATGTAGACCTGTAAAGGCTATAGAACAAGTGAATCCTTGCAATCCATCACCTTGTGGACCAAACAGTCAATGCCGAGAAGTTAGTGGGCAAGCTATTTGTTCATGTCTTAGTGGATTTTATGGAGCTCCACCGACTTGTAGACCGGAATGCGTATCAAGCGCTGAATGTGCGCTGAACAAGGCATGTTCTAATCAGCGCTGTATTGATCCTTGTAGAGGAAATTGTGGTGCAGGCGCTCTGTGTCAAGTGATTAATCACAACCCTATTTGTACATGTCCATCTGGATTTACTGGTGATCCATTCAGGAGATGTTTAATTCAAGGTAACTTTATTTTATATATTTAATTACATATGTTAATATCACTGTTTTTTTAAAATACCTTGCACTAAGTATAAGTACAAACGAGTATGTTTTCTCGTTTTATTTCTAGAAAATTTTAAAGTTAAAGTAGCGATAAGATCGACCATTGCATGTTTTTGTTTTGTTTTTTTTTCTGTACGTGTTATTTTAACTTTTATATGGAACAAAGTGTATTTATTCATTCGTTCAATCGTAAATGGTTTTCTTTAATAAAGATAATAATATTTTCGTAAAATGAAAATCATCCTTGGTTTAATTATTATTTATTTACAATTTGTTGTGATATACTTTTTTAATTGCAGAAGATGAAGTACCGCCTTATGTAAATCCTTGTGAACCGTCACCTTGTGGACCTAACTCTATATGCCAAGAAGTTGGTAATTCACCATCCTGCGCTTGTTTAGAAACTTATTTAGGCCAACCACCAAATTGTAAGCCAGAATGTATTTCAAATTCAGAATGTCCCAATAGCTTGGCATGCCTTAATCAAAAGTGCAAGGATCCATGTCCTGGTTCTTGTGGAACGAATGCAGAATGTAGAGTTGTTAGCCACGCTCCGCAGTGTATTTGTTCACCTGGTTACACTGGTGATCCATTCATAGCGTGCACTGTACACGATGTTCCTTTGACACCGTGTCAACCTTCACCTTGTGGTTCTAATGCGATATGTAAACAGCAAGGGAATGCAGGATCATGTGTGTGTTTACCAGAACATGTTGGAAATCCATACGAAAGTTGTCGGCCTGAATGTGTAGTTAATTCCGACTGTTCGACTAATTTAGCTTGTATTCAGAATAAATGCAAAAATCCATGTAACAGCGTTTGTGGTCGTAACGCCGTATGCAACGTTATAAATCATTCTCCGAAATGTGAATGTTTGCCAGGATTAACTGGAAATCCATATCAAAATTGTTACGAACAAATCGAAGGTTAGTAATTATATTATTCTAATCCTGAATTATTCTTAAATATGCTATTTTTTCGAGCTAATGAAACTATTTACTTTTCTACAGATACACCACTAATAAGTAAAGATCCATGTGTGCCGTCTCCATGTGGGCCAAATAGCATCTGCAAGGTCAATAATAATCAAGCTGTGTGTACTTGTCAACAAGACTTTATAGGAACACCTCCATCGTGTAAACCCGAATGTGTTGTTAGTTCAGAATGTACACAACAACTAGCTTGTATTCGAAATAAGTGTAAAAATCCATGTGAAGGTGTTTGCGGAATAAACTCTGATTGCAAAGTTATAAATCATAGTCCCATATGTACGTGTCGCGTTCATCATACTGGTGATCCTTTTAGCGGATGCTATAAAATTGGTAAGAAATACTTCAACTTATTTTATAAAATATATGTACTTAATAATTAATATTATGTCAAATATTTATTTGTTTGATAATTTTTATTTTAGCTGCTGTCGAAGTTGTTCCTATGCAACTAAACCCGTGTGTACCATCTCCTTGTGGTCCATTTTCACAATGTCGTGATTTAGGTGGATCGCCTTCATGTAGTTGTATGCCAATGTACATAGGCAGTCCGCCCAATTGTAGACCCGAATGCAGTATCAACACCGACTGTGTTAGTGACAAGGCTTGTATAAATGAAAAATGCGTTGACCCTTGTCCTGGATCGTGTGGCATCAATGCAGATTGTAGAGTTCAAAATCATGTGTCTATTTGCACATGTCGTGAAGGTTACACGGGTGATCCCTTCAACTCATGTGTATTAAAACCACAAAAAGGTAATAAAATACTTAAATAAAATCATTTTATTCATACTGATTTAATCGTTATACAGATAGTTATATATTTTGTGTATATATACTGATTATTTATTGACAGATCCCGAACCTTCTGATCTTTGTAATCCATCGCCTTGTGGGCCGAATGCTTTATGCAATGACGGAATTTGTACATGTTTACCTGAATACGAAGGGGATCCGTACTTTGAATGTCGCCCAGAATGTACAATAAGTTCTGAATGCCCAATGAATAAAGCTTGTGTTAAAAACCATTGTATGGACCCATGTTTAAATACGTGTGGTGTCAATGCTATATGTCAAGCTATTAACCATATGGCTGTTTGTACATGCCCGGTGCAGATGACTGGCAATGCATTCATACAATGTAATGCTATAAAAGGTAATTCGTCTTATTATAATATTATGTCGATGCATTTCATTTCTGTTCTATTTGCGATTTCATTTATTAAACAATGACAAAAATATGAATTTTAGATTTCACCATCGTCAATCCATGTCTACCAAGCCCATGTGGTCCGAATAGTCAATGCCGAGAATTGAACGGGCAAGCTATATGTTCATGTTTACCGGGATATCGTGGCACTGCGCCATCATGCCGGCCAGAATGTGTTGCAAGTTCAGACTGTACGTCGAACAAGGCCTGCAGTAACCAGAAATGTATAAATCCGTGTAAAGGTACTTGTGGAGTTGCTGCAGAATGTCAAGTTGTGCATCATAATCCTATCTGTACATGTCCTTCAGGCTACACGGGAGATCCGTTTTCAAGATGCACACTGATACGTAAGTTCAATGACGACAAACTTTTTTTTTAAATAATGAATTACACCAATATTATTTATTTGAAATTTTTTTTTAAATAATATTATAATAAGTTGTTTTTTATTTATTTTAGCATTGGCGATACCCACTACTCCTGTTAGTCCATGCCAACCTTCGCCATGTGGTCCAAATTCAATTTGTCAAGAAAGTAGCAGTCAAATACCAATATGTCAATGTATGCCAGAATACATTGGAGCACCACCTAATTGCCGTCCCGAATGTTTAGCAAACAGTGAATGCGCACCGCATTTAGCTTGCGTGAACCAGAAATGTCGAAACCCATGTGAAAATGCTTGTGGCACAAATGCTGAGTGTAGAGTCGTAAGTCATACGGCAGTATGCATTTGTCCAGAAGGATATAGTGGAGACGCAGCAATTCAATGTTCCCAACATGCTATTTTTACGTTTGAAACACTTTCACCTTGTGAACCATCGCCTTGTGGAGCTAATGCTGAATGCAAAGAACAAGCTGATGCAGGTGCTTGCATCTGTCGAAAGGGATACATTGGGAATCCATATGAAGGTTGTCATCCTGAATGTGTCGTTAATTCAGATTGTCCTAGTAATAAAGCTTGCACAAGAAACAAATGTATAGATCCGTGTCCCGGTACATGTGCATCCAATGCTGATTGTCAAGTTGTCAACCATTCACCGCTTTGTTCCTGTAGACCCGGGTATACAGGCGACCCATTCAGTACATGCAGATTAGAACGTAAGTAACATTTGTAAGCTCTAAGATGTGCCTCTAAACATTTCTGACACTAATTAATTAATTTGAAGCATTATTTTACTTAAAGTGTTGGAAATCCGGTAGTTAATTTTTATTTCACATTAAGGCGTCTAGCACACTGCTACGCGATACGCGTCGTAGGGCAGACATTTGCCACAGAAAAACATCAGAAGGCAACTCACACATGTATTGTGTTAGATAAGTTGTACATATTGGTGATATCAATATTACAACACTTCCAGAATATTTTAAAACACTGTTGGACCAGCTGTTATTATTGTTTAACTAAATTGTTATTGTCGTAGAAATTAGACTCTACACAAAATACACTGTACAGAAATATCATAATTACTTACTTAGTGTTATAAATTAACCATAGGTCTATCTAAACATTTTATTAAAATGCATTTAAATATGTTATTATAATTTGTGAAAACTATATATAACTATACATTTAAGTTATAATTTTGCTTGTAGCTCAGCAAGATTTACCTGCTAATCCTTGTCAACCATCTCCTTGCGGACCAAATAGTCAGTGCAGAGAGTCTAATGGTTTAAGCATTTGTTCATGTCAACCAGAATATCAAGGATCACCTCCTAACTGTAGACCAGAATGTGTAGTTAGCACAGAATGTTCCTCAGACAAAACATGTCGAAACCAAAAGTGCGTCTCACCTTGTCCTGGACCATGTGGACAAAACGCAAACTGTAGAGTAATTAATCATAGTCCAATATGCTCTTGTCAGAGTGGACACACAGGGGACCCATTTTCACGTTGTTACGTTGTTCCAAGTAAGTATTATTCATATTATATAATACTCGGTACTTTCGCTTCTAATCTAAATAGAAATCATTTATTTAAAAGAATACTTTAAAAACATGCTTTTAAGATCCTGAATATCATGTATCAGTTGAGTGCTAGCCAAAACAAGTAAAATGAGCCCAAACACGAAAGGTCTATCTTATATAGTACAGGAATTCTTATGAGCACCTTCCGAAACCATCATCAGTTCAGCGTCATATTATTGCATTGCTGCGCTATATAAATCTGCATGTCCAATGTCAGCTCAATCGGAAAACGAGAAGTTTGTCAAATATAGCTCACAAGATTCTACCCGAACTTACATAGTTACATCCAGTGCAAGTTAATGTAAAGCTTGTAATAATATTTACTTTAACGAACGATCTAATCAATTTGTGACATTTATGTATTCTATTTTTTAGTTTCAGAACAACCGCCTTTACCTCAAAGGGATCCCTGTGTACCATCTCCTTGTGGTCCTAATTCTCAATGTCAAGATTTAAGGGGCATTCCTTCTTGTTCTTGTTTACCCAATTACGAGGGAAGCCCACCGAACTGCAGACCAGAATGTACAATAAATGAAGACTGCGCCAGTAATTTAGCGTGTATAAATCAGAAGTGTAAAGATCCATGTCCCGGGTCATGTGGAATTAATGCGAACTGTCAAGTTCAAAACCACATAGCAATTTGCACTTGTATTGAAAGTTTTACCGGCAATGCATTCACACAATGTTCGCCAATTCCATTCATAGGTAAGTAAAAATTATGAATATTTTATTTAAGACACTTCTTACTGTCATTAGATTTAACTAAATATTATTATAGTATAGCGTTACCGAATCACTTAATTTCAGAGTCCTGCGTTAATGTAATGTTTTATTTGACAGCACAAAGTGATCCATGTCATCCATCTCCATGTGGTGCAAATGCTGAGTGCTTCGATGGAAAATGTACTTGTTTTGAAGAATATCATGGAGACCCATATACTGGCTGTCGGCCAGAATGTTTGGAAAGTTCAGAATGTGACCGCAATAAAGCTTGTATCAAGAACAAATGTAAAGACCCATGTCCAGGAACTTGTGCTACAAACGCTGAATGCAATGTATTTAATCACATTCCCATGTGTAGCTGTCCCGTACGAATGACTGGTAACGCCTTCATCGAATGTCGACCAATATTAGGTATAATACTTTTATACAATACATTGATTTTGCCAAAATTTCCTACTCCTATTCTTAAAGTAATAATATTTACTTTTACAGAAGCTGTGGTATCTAACCCCTGTGACCCCTCACCCTGCGGCCCTAACAGTCGCTGCAGAGAAGTAAATGACCAAGCTGTCTGTTCCTGTGCTCCAAACAATATTGGCGCACCACCAACGTGTCGACCAGAATGCACTATTAGTTCCGAATGTCCCCTTAACCAGGCTTGCAGTAATCAACGCTGTGTAGATCCATGTGTAGGATCATGTGGTGTCAACGCTGAATGCAAAGTTGTCAATCACAATCCAGTTTGTACATGTCCAAACCACTATACCGGAGATCCTTTCTCAAGATGTATAAGGCAACGTAAGTAACCGAAGTTGTAAACATAACCTTATATTATTAACATGTCTAGATGGATGCCTCCTGGTACTAACGCGTTAGATATAATAAGTTCCCTTTAGAAGGCCAGTTGTGTGTGTCACACACTATTCTATTAAATTTTTTATCATGGCATCGCTGCCGTGTTTTTACACACACTAGTTGACGTGTATTTTCCTGTACATCAGAAACGATTTATCGTTTATAGTGTAGATATTTTTTTACGGGAAGAATTGTGGAAATGTCGGCACATTTTGGGTTTAATTAGTAAACAAATCGTTATTTGAAGTCGAATCGAATCGGTTGCAAATTTAAATTATTTATTTCGGTCAGTCTGCAGAAACGTTAATTTATTTTTGACAAACTTTCAAAAGCAGGTACTCAATTCGTTTGTATTTTTTATTTATGTTTGTTCCCGCATACCTTTGGCTTGGGTGGACCGCTTTGGATGATTTTTGTGTCAGATGAAAGGTGATGATTGTCCATTTGTCTTTTTCAAGATCGAACTAAGTAGTCTCTTTCGGATCTGTGTTTAAAATGTTATTTTTAACAGAAAAGATTTCAATATTTGATGTTCGATTTTGCATGTATTTCTTTTCTATTTAAACCGATCTCAATGATTCTTTTTATGTTAGAAAACAGAACCTTTGGATTTATTTTTTTTTTACTTGAAAAAAAAATGATAGTCGGTCATTTTCATTTTTATAATAAAATGTGATATTATTGTTAAACGTTTTTATAATTTCTCTACATTCTTGTATCATAAATAGTATTTTTTTAGAGGGAGAACTTGCGTTTACTGCATGATGACAGGATCGTGTTTGATTAAGTGAAAAGACCATGTTTTTAAGGACTTCTGACGCTCGGACCGTCTATCTAGACAAGTTAATAATCAAATACAAAATTAAAATATTGAAGCTTTACCTTTTTAAACTTATTATTTAAATACTCAAGTTTTGATTGTATTCTGTTATGTGTAATAAGAACGAAATTAAAATAAGTGAGATATGATTGTATAATATGACTTTTAGTTATATTATAGATATCTAGTATATTATTATATTTGTAAAGGTACGCTTGATAAAAATTAAATCAAATTTTATTTTGTAGCTGAACGCCTTCCCGAACCGAGTAATCCTTGTGCACCATCACCCTGCGGTCCTAACTCAATCTGTCGGGATATTAACGGAGCACCATCTTGCATCTGCTTGGAAGGATTTAATGGCCAACCTCCATATTGTAGGCCAGAATGCAGCAGTAATGAAGAATGCTCTTCACATTTATCTTGCATTAATAAAAAATGCAGTAATCCATGCCTAAACGTATGTGGTTCTAAGGCTGAGTGTAGAGTTGTAAGCCATTCACCCATTTGTGTTTGTCAACATGGTTACACAGGGGATCCATTCTTTGAATGTGTTCAAGAACCTTTATACACAGAACCGGTAACATCGCCCTGCACACCATCGCCTTGCGGTGCTAATGCACTATGCAAAGAACGCCAAAACGCAGGTTCCTGCTCCTGCATAGAGGGATATTTCGGTAATCCGTACGAAGGCTGTAGACCAGAATGCGCAGTTAATACTGATTGTCCATCAAACAAAGCTTGTCTAAATTACAAATGTAGTGATCCATGTCCAGGAAGTTGTGGTACCAACGCTGAATGTAAAGTTGTTAGCCATGTACCTCTATGCACTTGTATAAATGGATATACAGGCGATCCATTTAGATATTGTGTTTATCAAGGTAAATTAATCTTCAGTATTTCTATTTGAAGTTGTAGGCTTCGACAGTACGCTTAATTTTTGTCAAATTATTTTCAGACATTCCAGATCTTATACCAGTAGACGTGTGTAATCCTTCTCCATGTGGTCCTAACAGTCAATGTAGAACTGTCAACAGTCAGGCAGTATGTTCATGCTTGGTGGAGTATGTTGGAGCTCCTCCTAATTGTCGGCCTGAATGCGTAGTCAGTTCAGAGTGTGCACATGATAAAGCATGTATCAAAAATAAATGTGTCAATCCTTGTCCAAAACCATGTGGTGCTAATGCTGATTGTAAAATTATTAACCATAGCCCAATTTGTTCATGCAAAATCTCCTTTACTGGAGATCCGTTCACTTTCTGCACTCCAATAAAACGTGAGTTAAAAAAAAATTCTACAAAATATTTTTTTTCCTATTGTTGTATCGTTGCTTATGTTAATTTAAATATTTCAGATGAACCCATACCAGATTTAAGCCAGCCTTGTGTTCCATCTCCATGTGGTCCGAATTCCGAGTGTAGAAATATCGGTGGCAATCCTTCTTGTTCATGCTTACCTAGCTATTTTGGAAGTCCACCTAATTGTAGGCCAGAATGTATAATACATTCTGATTGCTCAAGTGATCGAGCGTGCATAAATTCTAAATGTTTAGATCCTTGCCCAGGTTCATGCGGCATTTCAGCCATATGTAACGTTCAAAATCATATTCCGATCTGTGCTTGTATCGAAGGATATATTGGGGACCCATTCACCATATGTAAACCCAAACCTTTAGAAGGTAAGGTTTAACAAAATAAATTAAGTGTGTTTAATAAAAAATAATATTTTTGCTTATAAATTTTCTTTATCATTTCAGTTGAACCAAGTGTGACGGATGCTTGTACAAATATAAGGTGTGGTCCAAATGCTGAATGCATAAATGGCCAATGCCAATGCTTCTCAGAATATCACGGTGATCCTTACTTTAACTGTAGACCCGAATGTGTCTTCAGTGCAGATTGTGAGGAAACAAAAGCTTGTGTAAAACAGAAATGTATAGATCCTTGCATAAGTGCTTGTGGACAAAATGCTATTTGTCAAGTTTTCAACCATATTCCAATGTGTAGTTGTAATAATGGTTACACTGGTAACGCGTTCGTAATGTGTAATATAGTAAGAGGTAAGCCATTTGTCACTAATTATATTATTTTTAAGTTTAAAAATATTTAAACTATTAATAATTAGATAGTACTATTTGAAATAATTAAGAACACTCTTCTAAATAACTAGTAAAGTCTTCTTCCTCCTCGCCTTTTCCCGTTATGCGGGGTCGGCCTCGTTTATTTTGAGGTCCAAATTGCTCCGATGCTGTTCATTTCGCCACCGTAGAGCAACACAGGTCTAATTGCTGTTTTTACACTCTGCCTTTGGTCTTGACCAAGACTTTCGGATCACATAAAATTCCTGTTCGCCATTTATACCATCCAGAGCGCGCATCGGTGTATTATATCAGCAGCTATAATGCCGTCGTTTGCTATAACTAAACCCAAGTTATTAAATTGGTTGATTTTTGACAGCACCACACCATCTAATTAAATAGATCAATAATTAGTAAAGAAAAAATAAATTTTAATTTTCCAGAACCGACTATCAAACATCCCTGCAGTTCAGCGATATGTGGTCCAAACAGTCAATGCAGAGAGATAAATGAGCAAGCTGTATGTTCTTGCCTTCCGTCTTATTTAGGTGTACCTCCAGCTTGTAGACCTGAATGTGTCGTCAATGCAGAGTGTCCACAAAACCAAGCTTGTATGAAACAAAAATGTATCAACCCATGCATTGGAGCATGCGGTTCAAGAGCTTTATGTGATGTTATTAATCACAATCCAATTTGTACTTGCCCTTCAGGATATTCCGGAGATCCGTTTGTTGAATGTAAAGTTATATATGGTAAGTATTGGAAACATTAAGGGATAATATAAAATAAAACTTAGTAAATATATGAAAAATACAATAATATATGACTATATTAAACTATTACAGATACCCCAGTAGTTGTTGTTAATCCATGTGAACCATCGCCTTGTGGACCTAATTCTATTTGTGAAGTTAAAAATAATAATCCATCCTGCACATGTAAAGAGGAATACAAAGGACAACCGCCATACTGTAAACCAGAGTGTATAAGTAATAGTGAATGTCCACCACACTTAGCATGTATCCGTCAAAAATGTAGGGATCCTTGTTTAAAAGCTTGTGGAACAAACGCCGAATGTCGCGTCGTTAGCCACTCAGCTATGTGCATTTGTCCACAAGGGTATCTAGGAGATCCATTTATTCAATGTACATTAAAGGTTGAAGATGAAATTCTAACACCATGTTCACCATCACCTTGTGGACCTAACGCGATTTGCCGCGAACACCACAACATCGGCGCCTGTATTTGTAACGATGGTTATTTTGGTAATCCTTATGAAGGGTGTCGCCCTGAATGTATTTCAAACTCTGATTGCTCTGGTGACAAAGCTTGTATTGGTAATAAATGTCAAGATCCATGTCCTGGTACTTGTGGAATCAATGCTGACTGTACAACTATATATCATTCTCCGACATGTACTTGTGTTTCTGGTTACACTGGGGATGCTTTACGTCGATGCAATCCAATTTTGCGTGAGTAGCTAAAATAGAGAATGTGTAAATATTATCGGTTTATTTAATTACCATTTTAACTTTATATTTCATTTATTTTTAGCCCAAGACAATACACCAGAAAATCTTTGTAATCCTAATCCATGCGGACCAAACAGTCAGTGCCGAGAAATTAATAGTCAAGCAGTTTGCAGCTGTTTATCTAATTATATTGGTGAACCTCCATCATGTAGACCTGAATGTTTACTAAACACAGAATGTCAATCTACAAAAGCTTGCGTAAATCATAGATGCGTGGATCCTTGTCCTGGAACATGTGGCGAGAAAGCAGAATGCAAAGTTTTCAATCACAATCCTATATGCAGTTGTTATTCGGGTTTCACAGGAGATCCTTTCACAAGATGCTATCCAAAACCAGGTAAAATTATTTAAATGTTCGGACACATCATTTTTACTCGTACAATTCGTCTACGTCGTTGATTTATACTCGTAGTACCTACCCAGTTACCCGAGTCCGTCGGCATAAAAAATCGGTGTTTCCATTAATGATTTAAATGTTTTGTATAATATCTTTTAAGATTATTTCGTACACAACTTTTAATTTCTATATTTATTTGAATAAAATATACATTGAATTTTAAGTGAAACCTTCCTAAATAAGAGAAAACTGCATTCCTATCTGTGAGCACTAGTATACATAGGCAAATCGATAGACAGACACGATCTTCATCAGTAGCAATTATTACATGATCCAAATGAGAGTATTTCTCACTGTTAAAAGTCACTCCAAATTTATTTGTGTACATTTTATCAGATAAGATTATTGTTTGTTATTTTGAATTATGTTGAATTTTATTATCATGGTTCTATTTCTGCAGTTATACAACCTGTTTATGAAGAAAAGCGCGATCCCTGCGTACCCTCGCCGTGCGGACCACTTTCAATATGTAGAAACATTGGTGATCAGCCTTCATGCTCCTGTGCTGCTGGTTATATTGGTAGTCCTCCAAATTGTCGTCCTGAATGTGTTACGAACCAAGAGTGTCAAAGTTCACTTGCTTGTATTAATGAAAAGTGCAAAGACCCCTGCCCTGGTTCCTGTGGACAAAATGCACAATGTTCAGTAGTAGAACATGTAGCTATTTGCACTTGTTTTGAAGGTTATAAGGGCGATCCCTTTGTTTCCTGTGCAATACAACCAATACAAGGTATAATCGTTATTATATATCTTATGTTATGAAATACATGTATAAAAACTTATAAAATAATTTTATTTTTTCTTCTCTTAGATCAAGTTCCAGTTGATCTTTGTAATCCTTCTCCCTGTGGCTCTAATGCGGAATGCAATAACGGAGAATGTACATGTATGCGCGAATACAAAGGTGATCCATATTTGGGATGTCGACCCGAATGTACTATCAGTGCTGACTGTCAAAGGAATGAAATTTGTGTTAGGAAAAAGTGTGTTAATCCATGCCCTGAAACATGTAGTCAGAATGCTATTTGTGAAGTCATTAATCATATACCAATGTGCAGTTGCCCTGCAGGATATACCGGCAATTCGTTTGTATCTTGCAAAATTCTTCAAGGTACGTTTACAATATTTTAAAGTCTAAAGTTAAGAGTTATAAGTGTGCATAATTTTAACGAAAGATATTGTTTTTTTAGCACCACTGCCAGCTAACCCTTGTAATCCTAGCCCATGTGGTCCAAACAGTCAGTGCAAAGAAATTAGGAATGTTGCTGTATGTTCCTGTTTACCAAGCTACTCTGGAAATCCACCCACTTGTAGACCTGAATGCACAACTAGCGCCGAGTGTTCTCTGGACAAAGCATGTAATAACTACAAATGTGTGAACCCATGTATAGGAGCTTGCGGCGTTGGAGCACTCTGTCAAGTAGTTAATCACAATCCAATTTGTTCTTGTGCTAACGATTACACTGGGGATCCATTTACTAGATGTATTCCAAAACGTAAGTTCATTATCATTTAATTACACAATGGTAATTGCTTATTTTCCATTACTTCATAATAAATAAAACGGAACATGTTATTTAATTGTTTTAATGTTTTAGCGCTTGAAATACAACCACAGATCAATCCGTGTACACCTTCACCTTGTGGACCAAATTCGATTTGCCAGAACAATAATGATTCTCCATCGTGTTCGTGCCTGTCAGAGTACATTGGAGTACCTCCAAATTGCCGTCCAGAATGTACTAGTAACAGTGAATGTGCAAACCATTTAGCATGTATAAATAATAAATGTGGAGATCCCTGTATTGGAGCTTGTGGAGTTAATGCAGAATGTCGAGTAGTCAGTCATACACCTAACTGTGTTTGTCCTTCAAGCTATATTGGTGATCCTTTTGTACAATGCTCAGTGCAAACCAGCATAATTGAAAACATCACTCCATGTGTTCCATCTCCTTGTGGAAGTAATGCTCTATGTAAAGAACGTAACAATGTTGGCTCATGTTCATGTTTACCTGGATATTTCGGAAATCCATACGAGGGATGTCGGCCTGAGTGTTCAGTAAATACTGATTGTCCTTCAAATAGAATTTGCTTGCAAAATAAATGTCAAGATCCGTGTCCAGGGACTTGTGGATCCAATGCCCAGTGCGACACTATAAATCACAGTCCTATGTGCACTTGTCTTCCTGGTTACACTGGAAATCCTTTCCAAAATTGTGTAATTTTTGATTGTAAGTCTATTACGTATAAATTTTACATAAAATTAATGAAAATGCAAAAATAATACACCCTCTTTTTTTCATTTTAGACATTGAAGTTGAGAAGAATCCGTGTTCCCCAACACCCTGTGGGGCAAATAGTGCATGCAAAGTGGTTAATGAACAAGCAGTCTGCACATGTTTACAAGATTACCGCGGCACTCCACCAAATTGTAGACCGGAATGTGTTGTCAGTTCCGAATGTCCTACAAACAAAGCTTGTGTGTCCTTAAAATGTCAAGATCCATGTATCGGACAGTGTGGTCTAAACACCAAATGTCAAGTTATAAACCACAGCCCTATATGTTCTTGTATCGAAAGATACACAGGTGATCCGTTTACAAGGTGCTTTGCTGTAATAAATACTCCACCTACTCACGATGAGCTACCCAAAAATCCTTGTTTGCCCTCGCCTTGTGGGCCATTCAGTGAATGTAGAAATATTGGAGGTATATCTTCCTGCATTTGCTTGCCAAACTACATTGGCGCACCACCCAGTTGTCGCCCAGAGTGTACAATTAATGCAGATTGTCCTAGTAACTTGGCTTGTATGAATCAAAGATGTAAAGATCCTTGTCCAGGGTCGTGTGGCTTAAACGCACAATGTTTTGTCAAAAAACATACTCCCATTTGCACATGCCTTGACAATTATGTTGGAGACGCTTTTACGGAATGCAAATTTCAAGGTATGTAGAATCAATAATAGTTAATGTGTTTTTATTTTTATCATATAAAATAATTAAATCTAGGAGATGTTTTCTAAATCTAGGAGAAAACAACATTACATTAGAATATTGTTTATCCAACTATAAAAATATCTACTGTTGCAGAACAAATTCAGGATGAAGTTGACTTATGTAATCCTTCACCTTGTGGTCCTAACGCTGTTTGTAACAATGGAGAATGCACATGCCTTCCTGAATACCAAGGAGACCCGTACTTCGAATGTAGACCAGAATGCGTATTGAATTCAGATTGTCCTCAAGACAAAGCTTGTTTGAAGAATAAATGTGTCAATCCATGCTCTAGCAATGTTTGTGCCAGTAACGCAATTTGTGAAGTATTTAATCATGTCGCAATGTGCAGGTGTCCAGAACGTATGACAGGAAATGCATTTGTCCTTTGTTCACATTTCGAAGGTATCATAATATTTTTATGTATTATTTATTTTATTATAGTCAATTCTGCAATAATGATTCAAAGTTTGCTTTGCCTTGTAATAAAAATAATCCTATTTAAACCTGTTTAAAAAGAATAATTAACCTGGATATTTGGATTTCAGCTTAGTCATAGATTGTAAAGTTTTACGTGCAACATTAAATTTTTTTTTTTTTTTCAGTAGTGAAACCAGAACCTTGTCAACCTAGTCCATGTGGACCTAACAGTCAATGCCGTAGTGTTAACGGTCAAGCTATATGTGCTTGCATAACAGGATACATTGGAAGTCCTCCATCATGTAGGCCTGAATGTACAGTTAGCACCGATTGCTCTCCTGATCAAGCTTGCAGTAATCAAAAATGTATAAATCCATGTCAAGGGACTTGCGGTGTAAATGCACTTTGTCAAGTAATTAATCATAATCCTATTTGTTCATGTCGGTCTCCGCAAACCGGAAATCCGTTTGTAAGATGTTTCGAGCAAGAGTTTACACCTGAGCCCACAAATCCATGTGTACCTTCACCGTGTGGACCAAACTCAGTGTGTAAAGAAATTAATGAAGCCCCATCATGTTCATGTCGAGATGAATTTGTCGGAAAACCGCCATATTGTAAACCTGAGTGTATTAGTAATACAGAATGCCCACTACACCTTGCTTGCATTAACCAAAAATGTAAAGATCCTTGTCCGGATGTTTGTGGGTTAAACACTCAATGTCATGTAATAAGCCATTCACCAACCTGCACATGTGAAATAGATTACACAGGAAATCCATTCATTGAATGTCATCGAATACAAATAATAAATGAAGTATTAACACCATGCCAACCATCGCCTTGTGGAGCAAATACCATCTGTAAAGAACTTAGCGGCGCTGGTTCATGTGTGTGTTTGAGTGACTATTTCGGAAATCCTTATGAAGGTTGTAGGCCAGAGTGCTCAATCAACACGGATTGTCCATCTCACAAAGCTTGCCTTCAAAATAAGTGTCAAGATCCGTGTCCCGGCGCATGTGCACCTAACGCAGTTTGTCAAGTAGTGAATCATAACCCATCATGTACATGTGAACCAGGATATACCGGTGACCCATTCCGACACTGCGCAGCACACCGTAAGTTTTATATAACACTATCTAATGATTGGATATAAAACAAAATAATTTATTCCTTGCCTATTTATAATTTCTTATATGCTGGACAATTAACGTGCATTTAACATCTACAACAAATTCTTTTTCCATTCCACCAAGAAGTAATAAACTTTCATAAATTTTATTATTCTGTGTTTTAAATATTATGTTTTTAAATTTAAACAATCACTGTACTACTGATTTCAAATATAAAACATGTTATTTGTAGCAATTTTGGAAACGCCCATCGACGTGTGCCAACCATCACCTTGTGGACCAAACAGTAGATGTCATGAGGTCAATCAGCAAGCTGTATGTTCTTGTTTACCTGATTATATCGGATCACCACCTGGTTGTCGACCCGAATGCGTTACGAGTGGTGAATGTCCCAGAGATAAGGCTTGCATAAATCAAAAATGCGGTGACCCTTGCTTGGATTCGTGTGGTATAAATACAGATTGCAGAGTTATAAATCATAGTCCAATTTGCCAATGTAAAACGCATTATACTGGGGATCCATTCACTAGATGCAATCCTATTCCTCGTAAGTTTATTCACTTGTCAATATTAGAATTTACATCAATCGCAAAAATTTTGCTAATGGCCATGTATCTTTTCCAGCTCCAGTTGCTAATGCTGAGTTAGAACCGTACAAGAATCCTTGTCTTCCGTCACCATGTGGGCCAAATTCAATATGTAGGGAAATAGGAAACATTCCTTCTTGTACTTGTATCGATAATTATATTGGAAATCCTCCAAACTGTAGACCAGAATGTACGATCAACTCAGAATGTCCAACATCACTAGCTTGTATCCAGCAAAAATGTAAAGATCCTTGTAAGGGTTCATGTGGAATAGCAGCAGAATGTACAGTTTCTCGTCATATACCCATTTGCGTTTGTCCCGATGGTTACATTGGTGATGCGTTTACACTATGTCAACCAAAACCACCAGGTAATTAATAAATTGTTTTAATATTTGAAACATATGTTCAAAATGATTTTCATATTTATTTTGATAAAATTGTAATTTATTTGTAGAAGCTGATGTTATCGACAAATGCAATCCTTCTCCTTGTGGTTCAAATGCAATCTGTTCTGATGGTGTTTGTAGTTGCATAGAAGAGCACCAGGGTGATCCGTATGTTGGATGTAGACCAGAGTGTGTCCTTAGTACGGACTGTCCTAGAAACAAAGCTTGTGTCAGAAATAAATGTGTTAATCCATGCATTAATACATGTGCTTCCAATGCTATATGTGATGTAATCAATCATACACCAATGTGCAGTTGTCCTCAAGGAATGACAGGCAATGCATTTTATGCTTGTGAATACATAAAAGGTAAAATTTTCGTATATGATTAAGTACTGTAACAACCCATCACTACCCACTGTTGAGTTCAGGTTTTCTCAGCAGAAGGATTAAGTACTGTTGATATTTACATTTTCGTTATTTTACAGTGCCTGTCGTGACAAATCCTTGCCTTCCATCTCCATGTGGTCCGAACAGTCAATGCCGAGAAATAAACGGACAGGCTGTGTGTACTTGTATTCAAGGTTATATTGGTAGTCCACCACTGTGTAGGCCAGAGTGTGTTGTGAATACAGACTGTCCTTCTGATAAAGCATGTAGCAATCAAAAATGCATTAATCCATGCAAAGGATCTTGCGGAATAGAAGCAAAATGTATGGTTATCAAACATAATCCTATTTGTACTTGTCCTGATAAATACACTGGTGATCCATTTTCAAGATGCATACCATTCAGTAAGTACCTATTGATATACTTATTATTGTAGCCAAGTTACTTCAGGAATTTCAAACTTCAATCTACAAAAAATCATCTTACTGAATCCCTTTCAGAAAGATGAATTTTTGTAAACACCTAGTTTCGGCTAAAAAGGATTAATGATCAAAAGATTCGGTTAAATCAAGATTTCCGTATTAGAGATGTAAACAAAAAATCAGCTCACTATTAATTTTTATGAAGCCAAAACCTTAAATGATTGGATTATATTTTTTTTCTTTTTTACTTCTCTTTTGGTACACTGCTAACTATGCAGCGTCAGCGTCACTTTCAATTAAATGCCAATTATTCAATTTTTTTTAAAAACCATCCTTGAACATCCTCGAACATTTTACAAAAGAATTGGTCAAATTGGTCCAGGGGTTGTTGAGTTATGTGCTTAGCAACACATTTTTCACATTTTATAGAAAAAAATATAATAAATAACTCTAATATAATAAATTTATAACTCGATAACTATGAAAAATGCCATACCTATGGGGGTGATTCGGGTACCTTAAGGGGTGTTATATCTCTGGACCTCCGCTTAATACTATTTTCTGGGACACCTTGTATAATATAATATTTTCTCTAGGAGTACCAGCAGCAGACGTTACACCATGCATTCCTTCTCCTTGTGGACAGAATGCGATTTGCAGAGAAGTATCTGGAACTCCTTCTTGCACTTGTATGCAAGATTTCTTTGGTTCGCCGCCGTACTGTAAGCCGGAATGTACTAGTAACAGTGAATGCCCTGCTAACAAAGCGTGCCTCAACCAAAAATGTGTTGATCCTTGTATTAACGCATGTGGTCTTAATGCACAATGCAGGGCTATTAGTCATACACCGACTTGTTTCTGTGATAATGGTTACACTGGAGATCCATTCTCGAGATGTTTTATCCAACAAGAAATTGTACACGAGCAACCGTCGCCATGTGTTCCATCTCCATGTGGACCTAATGCACTTTGTAAACAGCAAAATTCTTCAGGATCGTGCATCTGTCTCCCAGATTACATTGGCAATCCATACGAAGGTTGTAGACCGGAATGCACGATTAACTCAGATTGTGTGCCTAGTAAATCTTGTATTCGAAACAAATGCCAAGATCCATGTCCAGGAACTTGCGGCACTCTAGCAACGTGTTCTGTTGTGAATCATTTACCTACATGCTCTTGTTTAGATGGCTATACAGGAGATCCGTACAGAAGATGTGAAATTGTAAAAGGTATTTCAAACATAAAAGTAAATCTATCTTAATAATACAAAATTAACTCACATCATGTGATTTTATAACGTTTTTTGTGATATTTTCAGTTCCAACAACGGTATTTACGCCTTGTGTGCCTAATCCTTGTGGACCAAATAGTATCTGTCACACAGTGAATAATCAGAGTGCATGTTCATGTATGCCGGAATATGTAGGATCTCCACCCGGATGTAGGCCAGAATGCACAGTTAGCTCTGAATGCTCCAAGGATAAAGCTTGTATTAATTTAAAATGTGTTGATCCATGCCCAGCTCACTGTGGATTGAACTCTCAGTGTAAATCTATAAACCACAGTCCAATTTGTACATGCAAATCAGGTTTCATTGGAGATCCATTTACAAGATGTTATCCTCAACGTAAGTAAATGTTTATTCAAATGCGTTAATTATTTAAATACGTTGGCTCGTCTGCCTACATGGCAGTAAAAAAGGCACTTAAAAGTACCTAATTAAAATATTAAATTATTTTTATTTTGTTTTTGTTATATGATTACGATGATACTAGTTGACCTGCTCAGCTTTGTCTGCGCAACAAAAAGGGAGAATTTAGATAGCACTCCAAATCGCAGAAAAATATAGTTATTTACGACACCACATCAAAAACCTCTAAAATTATCAGTGTTTCTCTGCTATATTATGCACGTGTATTATACACATTAACCCTCCTCTCGAATTACTATATCTATCAAAAATCCGCATCAAATCTCATTACGTTTTAAACCATACTTAGGGACAAACATTCAGCGTGCAGTAATCTTGATTTATACTAGAGTAGATGTAATATTAAAATGTGTAATATTGAAATGCGATTGAAATAAAGTAAATTGTTATAGCGCAAGACGTGCCAGCGATTATGAATCCTTGCCTACCAAATCCATGCGGTGACAATGCCATGTGTAGAGAAAATAACGGCTCTCCATCCTGTACATGCCTCCCGAATTTCATGGGCCTGCCACCGAATTGTCGACCAGAATGTGCTATCAACGAAGATTGCCCATCTGACAAAGCTTGTTTCAATTTGAAATGTAGAGATCCTTGTCCCGGTAGTTGTGGTCAAAATGCAGTATGCTCTGTATTTAATCATGTACCGTCCTGTGCGTGTACCCAAGGATATACTGGAAATCCATTTTCATCTTGTATTCTCATGAAACCTATTGAAGGTATACTTTTTCATATTCTATTTCTATTTTATTTTTCTAAATATAATAAGTATAATATATTATAATTTATGTTTTAATTGACGATTAATTTTACAAACGAATGGCACTTATAATTGAATAATTTCAGATGAACCTACAGATCCTTGCAACCCATCACCGTGTGGGTTCAATGCTCAATGCAATGACGGAATTTGCTCATGTTTAAAAGACTACTTTGGTGATCCATACTTTGGATGTAAGCCTGAATGTGTCACTAATTCAGAATGTCCATTGAGCAAAGTGTGTTCCAAAAACAAGTGTATAAATCCATGCCCGGGTACATGTGCAGCCACTGCACAGTGTAATGTTTACAACCACATACCGATATGTACGTGCCCTGATGGGACAACTGGCAATGCTTTTATTGGATGCCACACCATTGAAAGTAAGTTAAAATATTGATTAGTAGATTAAAAGGAAAATCAAATAAATTGGATAGCCAGTCTTGTTAAGATACTTTTTTGTAGACGGTAATTTAATTACATGTTTTAGTTAAAGACCTATTTATAATTTCAGTCGTTCACGAAGAACCATGCAACCCTAGTCCATGCGGACCTAACAGTCAGTGTCGTTCCGTGAGCAATCAAGCAGTTTGTTCTTGTTTGCCGACATTTATTGGAGCCCCACCATCTTGTCGACCAGAGTGCATAATTAGTGCTGAATGCCCCCAAAATGAAGCATGTAACAATCATAAATGCATAAATCCGTGTCAAGGAACATGCGGATATGGAGCTAGGTGTGAAGTTGTAAACCACAACCCCATATGTTCTTGTCCACCACAATTTACTGGCGATCCGTTTACAAACTGCAAACAGATTGGTAAACTCAATTTTCGTAAAAAAAAATTAATTGAATATTTTATTTGAAAAGACATATAAAGAATACAATTATTTACAGTGACCGTGCAACTACCCCCAGTAGATCCTTGCACGCCATCACCATGCGGGCCATATTCGATATGCAAAGTAATTGCCGAATCACCCTCGTGTACTTGTCAACCTGACTTCTCAGGAGCACCACCTACTTGTCGACCTGAGTGTGTTAGTAATTCTGAGTGTCCAAGCAATCAAGCTTGTGTCAACCAGAAATGTAAAGATCCCTGTCCGGGGAGCTGTGGATATAACGCAGATTGTAAAGTGATTAGCCATGCATTAGTTTGCACTTGTCCAAATGGACAGACAGGAGATCCATTGGTTTCATGTAATCCAATACGAGGTAAGTTCTCGACTGCTTTTAATTCGTCTTATACACTGTAGCTACTAACTAGAAGAGTATTATATTTTATGTATGTACCTGTTTCACTTAGTACGAATACTAGCATTACCTTGTCAATTATTTAAAACACTTATGTTTACAGAAATCTCTATTGAATACAATACGCCTTGTGAACCTTCGCCTTGTGGATTAAACGCTGAATGTACTCAGAGAGACAGTGCTGGAGCTTGCAAATGCATCGATGGTTTTATGGGCAATCCTTTCGAAGGGTGCAGACCAGAATGTGTTATTAACAGTGATTGTGCTCCTATATTAGCCTGTATTCAAAACAGATGTAAAGATCCCTGTCCGGGAGTTTGTGCATCCAACGCAATCTGCCAAGTCGTCAATCATTTACCATCATGTCACTGTTTACCTGGTTTAACCGGAAACGCCTATCAATACTGTGTAACTAAAGTTGAAGGTAAATTTTGAATGGAATATGTATAATAGAAAATTCATTAGTTATTTAGTAAACTCATGTTATAAAGAACATTATTGTCTTTTTTTAGATGATATTAAATTGACTCCATGTACCCCATCACCATGTGGTCCTAATAGCGTATGTCGCGAAGTAAATTCACAAGCCGTGTGCAGTTGTCAAGCTGATTTCATGGGAACTCCTCCAAACTGTCGACCAGAATGTACCATTAACAGTGAATGTGCAGTTGTGAAATCGTGTATTAATCGAAAATGTGTTGACCCTTGTGTCGGACAATGTGGTAGAAATGCTAATTGTAAAGTTATTTCGCACAATCCAATTTGTTCCTGTCAGGACCGCTTTACGGGAGATCCATTTACTAATTGTGTTCCAAGTAAGCAATATTGACGTATATTAGTATAATGTGGTATAAATTACCAGTGAATTTTATTTAAAATTAATATTCAATTTATATTTTAGTTGCCGTATCGAACATACCCGCATATTCTGAAGTAAATCCATGTATACCATCACCGTGTGGTCCTAATTCGATCTGTCAAGAACTAAATGGAAATGCTCGTTGTACTTGCATGCAGAATTATATAGGTTCTCCTCCTAGGTGTAGACCAGAGTGCACAATAAATTCTGAATGCAGTGCGGCTACAGCGTGTATCAACAGCAAGTGCTTAGATCCTTGTCCTGGAGCTTGCGGAAATAATGCTCAGTGTATTGTTAATAATCATCTGCCGACGTGTTCTTGTTTACCTGGTTATACAGGCAATCCATTCAACAGTTGCTTCCTCAAACAAGAAGGTAAAAATAAATGTTTCTCACTTAAAAATTAAATTTACACACATTTTGTTTTTTTTTTATTACAAGGTAAACGAAAGATAAACGAGCTTACGGCCCACCTGATAGTAAACGGGTGGATGGGTTTTAAAATACTAATTATTATATGAATTTTCGTTTCATTTAATTGTAGAACCAATCGATCTTTGCTCTCCTTCACCTTGTGGATCGAATGCTATTTGTGATGACGGAGTTTGTACCTGCATACCGGAGTATCATGGAGATCCGTACTTTGGATGCACTCCTGAATGTGTTCTTAACTCAGATTGTGCCAGAAATAAGGCGTGTATTAACAATAAGTGCAGAGATCCTTGTATTGGAGCTTGTGGTACAGACGCTATTTGTGAGACCATCAATCACATCCCTATGTGTTCATGTCCATCTGGTTATAGTGGTTCGCCATTCAGTTACTGCACAAAAATTTTAGGTAAGTTGTAATAAATATTATTATTATTGTGTTTTTATAAAACTTTAGTAGTCTTTTCTTTTTAAAAATAATGTTCATATATTTTTGGTATTATCGTTTTAAATTTATCCGGCTTCCTTTATTTTTAAAAGTATAATATTCCTCTAGATCAAAGCAGAGTATGAATATTATAATATTAAACACATTTTACAGAGTCACCAACAACTTTAAATCCCTGTTTGCCATCACCGTGTGGTCCAAACAGTCAGTGCAGAGAAATAAATGGAAACGCAGTATGTGTGTGTGTAAATGGTTATCAAGGAAGTCCACCAAATTGTCGACCAGAATGTACCATTAGTTCAGATTGTAAATTAAATCAGGCCTGTTCTAATCAGAAATGTATAGACCCTTGTCCTGGTGCTTGTGGTCGCAATACTCATTGTATTGTTGTGAATCATAATCCGATCTGCACATGTTTACCTGGATACTCCGGTGATCCGTTTTCGTTGTGTCAATTCATCCGTGAGTAAATTAGATTATAATTTTACTTAATTATTCATTCAATCATGAGCCTCTCAAATTTATATTCGCTTTAATTTTTAGCGGCGTCGCCACCTGTCAAGATTGCACCATGTCTGCCTTCACCGTGTGGTCCTAATTCGGAGTGTGTGGAAAATGGTGAAAATGCAGAATGTAAATGTTTGACAGACTTTATTGGGACACCACCTAATTGCAGACCAGAATGTACCAGTAATACTGAATGTGCCCAAAATATGGCTTGTATAAATACGAAATGTCGCAACCCGTGTGCTGGAACTTGTGGTTTAAATGCTGAATGTAGGGTGGTTAGCCATACTCCTATTTGTTTATGCCAAAATGGATATTCTGGAGATCCATTCCTTAGCTGTTCTGTAGTAGCTGTTCCAACAATACTTGAGCGCCCTACACCTTGTGTACCATCTCCCTGTGGTATAAATGCTGAATGTAGGGAACGTAATGGAGTTGGATCTTGTATTTGTTTACCTGATTACTTTGGAAACCCGTATGAAGCATGTAAACCAGAATGTGTCGTAAATTCAGACTGCTCATCGAATCTTGCGTGCTATAATAATAAATGCAAAGATCCATGTCCAGGTACTTGTGGAATTAACGCTTTGTGTAACGTTGTCAACCACAATCCATCGTGTTCATGTATCGAAAAATATTATGGTGATCCATATAAAATGTGTGTATTTAAAGCAGAATGTAAGTATGAGAAAAGTCTATTTTTGTATAGTGTATTATTTTTTACTTATTAATTTAATTTATTTACTCACTGTGTTCTTTTTAGCTGAAATATTAGATCCGTGTGATCCTTCGCCGTGCGGGCCTAATAGCCAGTGCAAATCACAAAATGGTTTAGCAATATGCACTTGTAAAATTGGATATCAAGGATCACCTCCATTGTGTCGTCCAGAATGTATCACTAGTTCTGAGTGTCCGCTCGATCTTGCTTGTGAAAACTTTAAATGCACGTCGCCTTGCAATAAAGCATGTGGATTAAATACTGACTGTAAAGTTATAAATCACAACCCTATCTGCATTTGTAAAGATAAATACACAGGTGATCCGTTTACAAGATGTTATCGTATACCTGAAATACAACCTACTTTAATGGAACCAATTAATCCATGCGTTCCTTCTCCTTGTGGATTGAATTCCCAATGCAAAGAAATCGGAGGAATTCCATCTTGTTCCTGTATAAGTGGATTTTTCGGAAGCCCGCCGAATTGCAAACCAGAATGTGTACTGAACTCTGATTGTAGTAATGATAAAGCATGCATGAATATGAAATGCCAAGACCCGTGTATAGGATCATGCGGTCTTGATGCTTTATGCAGTGTTGTTAAACATGTGCCTGTTTGCTCTTGTCCTTCTGGCTACCAAGGAGACCCATTTGCTGTTTGTCGCATGAAACCTGCAGGTATGAAAATAATATTAATAATATTATAGAAATATATTTATTAGTAGTACATAAGTAAACTACGAGTTTATCAAATCTAAACTAAAATACATTTACGTGTTTCCAAAATATTTTATTTTTCAAATTTTAGATTTACCCCAACCAGTTGATCCATGCCATCCTTCGCCATGTGGACCTAATGCAGTGTGCCATAATGGCATATGTTCATGCCTAGCAGAGTATCAAGGAGATCCTTATTTCGGTTGCCGACCTGAATGTGTACTAAGCACTGATTGTCCACTAGATAAAGCATGTTTACGTTCAAAGTGCGTTGACCCCTGCCGGGATATGTGTGGTATTAATGCAGAGTGTAATGTTTATAATCATGTCGCTATATGTAGCTGCCCGACAGGATACACGGGAGATGCTTTTAGTCAATGTCGCATTATTGAAAGTAAGTAAACTGTACTTCTAAATATTTGATCAATACGTAAATTTAAGAAATTTATCTCTGTTAATTTATTGACTCTAAGATACGTTATATTCATATTCGGCAAGAACATACAAAACAGAAAGACAAATACATATTTGAGAAATTCATGTTTTGTTTCAAATTCTTATATATCACAATCATAAAACAGGTTATAAAATAAAAATAACTTGGTATAAACATGGAACCCTTGTTTATTGTTCCAGAACCAGCGAATAAACCTTGTGAACCTTCACCATGCGGACCTAATAGTATATGTAGAGATGTAAATGGTCAGGCAATCTGTGCTTGCATAGAAACATTTATTGGTAATCCACCTAATTGTCGACCTGAGTGTATTCAGAGTACCGATTGTTCTCCCTCTAAAGCTTGTATAAATCGAAGATGCCAAGATCCTTGTCCAGGATCCTGTGGTCGTAACGCCATATGTATCGTTAACAAACACAATCCGATATGCAGTTGTCCACCCAAGCACACTGGATCACCATTTAGCTATTGTTACGGTAATTATTTTAAATTAATATACTACTACTTATGCCATTTTTATAATCACATTTTCAGTTTATAGTCTAACGATATAATTGTCTTTTTTTCAGTACAATTAGAAGAAGAACCTCCATCGAATCCGTGTATTCCATCACCATGTGGGCCTAATAGCTTATGTAATCCAACTTCTGACGGAAAATCCTACGTATGTCAGTGTTTACCATCGTTTGAAGGCACTCCGCCTCTTTGTCGACGAGAATGTACTACAAGTGATGATTGTTCGTCAGACAAAGCTTGCATTAATTACAAATGTTCTGATCCTTGCCCCGGCTCCTGTGGTTTGAACACCATTTGTGTTGTCCGAATACACACACCCATGTGCTCTTGTGAAAATGGTTATACAGGAGATCCATTCGTGTCTTGTCACATGATCCCGCCAATACAGGAGCCTCGCGACCCTTGTAATCCCTCACCTTGTGGTGCCAATGCTCAATGCAAATTGGCAATTAATGGTGCTGCTGCTTGCGTTTGTGACACTGGGTACTTCGGTAACCCTTACGAATCCTGTCGTCCAGAGTGTGTTGTTAACACAGATTGTCCGTTTAACAAAGCATGTCTAAGAAACAAATGTGAAGATCCATGTCCGGGAGTATGTGGCTCCACAGCAAATTGCGAAGTTATCAATCATGTGCCTTCGTGTTCGTGCGCATCTGGATATACTGGAAACCCTTACACCTACTGCCACATCATTATTAATGAACCAGGTAACACACTTTAGTCATATTTCAGTTGATGATATTTTGTTCTCATTTCAGTATCGTCTGTACTAACTTTTAATTTTTTTTCAGCACCAATACCTAAGAATCCTTGTATACCTAACCCTTGCGGCAGTAACTCTATATGTAACTATTCTAATGGCCAAGTGTCTTGCTCTTGCATGTCAGAGTTCTATGGTTCACCTCCAAATTGTCGACCGGAATGTACCGTCAATGCTGAATGTGATTCAGTAAAGAGTTGTATAAGACAAAAGTGCATAGATCCCTGTATAGGAGTCTGTGGACAGAATGCAGAGTGCAGAGTTGTAAATCACGCACCTATCTGCTCATGTATTCTTGGATTCCAAGGCGACCCATTCATAAGATGCCTGAGAGAAGAAAGTAAGAATATTTGTAAATGTAAGACTATTTTATATTTGTTTACATAAGTGTAATCTAATTATATGACTCAAACCTTTCAGAACCCGCTATTCCAGTTACAAACCCATGTGTACCATCTCCGTGCGGACCTAATTCTGTATGTCAAACAATAAATCAGACACCGATGTGTTCTTGTATTGAAAAATACATTGGTTCACCGCCGAACTGCAGAGCAGAATGTGTAATCAACTCTGATTGCCCTAGTACTCAAGCTTGCATCAACCAGAAATGCCGCGATCCATGTCCCGGATCTTGTGGCCTCAATACAGAATGTCACGTTTATCAACATTCCGCCATTTGTAATTGTAAGGAAGGATATACAGGCAACCCCTTCCAAAGTTGTCAAATCAAACAAAGCATAGGTAAAAAACTTGGTATTTCAATAATTTGATTCAAGAAATTCTTAAAATTCTTAGATACATTATTGTCTTTTTTAATTCTTTTCAGAACCAATTCCAACAATTTATGATAAATGCAACCCTAACCCTTGCGGAGCAAACGCGGAATGTAGTGATGGTATTTGTAAATGTAGAGATAACTATTTTGGTAATCCCTACTTAAGTTGTCGACCTGAATGTACTCACAACTCCGATTGCCCAAAAACGTTAACTTGTGTCAATAACAAATGCATAAATCCTTGCATCAATCTATGTGGCCAAAATGCGTTATGTGAAGTTTACAATCACATTCCAATGTGTAGCTGTCCTACCAATACAACTGGAAACGCATTTTTCTCGTGCACTCCGAATAAAGGTACGAAAATCTTGTTTTCCTCTCTAAACTTTTATTTAAAATTCAATTTAATTGGGAATTGAGTTATATAAAACACTTTTATTTCAGTTATTACTACTACGACTCCCTGTCAACCAACGCCTTGCGGTCCAAATAGTATTTGTCGTGCAATTTCAAATCAGGCAATGTGCTCATGTATCACCGGTTATGTCGGTAGTCCTCCTTCATGTAGACCAGAATGTGTAGTAGATTCTGACTGTACAATTCTTTTGTCTTGTTCAAACCAAAAATGTGTGGATCCATGCCAAGGTGCATGCGGCAGAAACGCGGAATGCAGAGTTCACAATCATAAACCTATTTGTTACTGTAAGAGCGGACTTACTGGTGATCCATTCTCTTACTGCACAGTTATTCAACGTAAGTACGAAATACAACTTATGGTTTTTTTAAATCTTACAACTAAAATGGGTGATACTAATTAATGATTGTTATTTCAGAAGAGCCACCAAAAACTGCACCATGTACACCATCGCCATGCGGACCAAACTCTCTTTGTAAAGCAATTGGTGACGAGCCACAATGTTCATGTCAACCTGACTTTGTTGGCGCTCCTCCTTATTGTCGTCCAGAGTGTGTAGCTAACAGCGAGTGTAATTTCAACAAAGCTTGTATCAACAACAAGTGTGCGGATCCTTGTATTGGAGCTTGCGGTCCTAATGCTGAATGTCGAGTTATAAGTCATTCACCGCAATGCACTTGCCTATCGGGTTATGAAGGAGATGCGTTCAGTTTTTGTTACCCTGTCATAGGTACATATCATAAATTTTACACCCACTTAAATGAATTATATTTCCGTAAATATACATTCCTGTCATTTCTGACAGGACAGTTATTTACTGATATTATAAATTATAAAATGTCATTTACCTAATTACCGTTTGATTTCTAGGACGAGATCCTCTTCCACCTATTGATACAGTGCAAGCATGTATTCCTAATCCATGTGGTCCAAATGCAATATGCCAAGAACGTTATAATATTGGCAGCTGTACTTGTGCAAATGGTTTCTTTGGCGATCCATATGAAGGTTGCAGACCTGAATGTATTGTTAACTCAGATTGTGCTGAAAACAGGGCTTGTATCAACAAAAAATGTCAAGACCCTTGCCTAGGACTCTGTGGAAGAGACGCACAATGCCAAACAACGAACCACATTCCATCTTGTGTATGTCCTTTCGGATATGTTGGAAATGCTTACGAGAGCTGTGTAGTCAGAGAAGGTAAACATGTCAATATTATTTCACATTTAATAAAAAAAACAAAATAGCCCATGGTCTAAAAACTAATTCATTTGTTTTATTTTTGTAGAAAAACCGACGAATCCTTGCCTTCCGTCACCTTGTGGAGCTTACAGCACATGTAAAACTATAAACAATCAGGCAATATGTTCATGTTTACCAAATTATATTGGAAATCCACCAAGCTGTCGACCAGAATGTATGATGAGTTCCGAATGTCCCTTAAACAAAGCTTGTGTTCGTCAAAAATGTGTCGATCCATGTATAGGAACATGTGGTGAAAATTCCAATTGTCGTGTACACCAGCATAGTCCTTATTGCACTTGTTTACCAGGATATGAAGGGGATCCATTTATAAGATGTACGAAAGAATTATTATCGACCCCGCCTCTTGCTTCTCCGTGTGATCCCAGTCCCTGCGGTCTATTTGCAACCTGTCATGACTCTAACGGTTCTCCGATATGCAGCTGTAAGCCAGGATATATTGGAGCCCCACCTCGATGTGCACCAGAGTGTACCATTAATGAAGACTGTCCTAACAACAGAGCGTGTGTTCGTGAAAAATGTGTTGACCCATGTCTAGGGTCATGTGGCACCCATACCGACTGTCGTGCTATGAACCACGTGGCTATTTGTACATGCAGCATAGGATACGAGGGCGATCCATTTATAGGTTGTTCATATCGAGGTAAGGAACATTTATTTTGTTGTAAACATTGTTCATAAAGATGTTTTTAAGCAATAAAAACTAAAGTTTTTAAATATTTAATAGTATAAATTTAAAAGACTCAACCGACACTAATCATATTTTATTAAAAATATTTTCCTTTTAATTTAGAAATTCGACCGCCTACATACGATGCTTGTTCAAACTCACCTTGCGGTGTTAACGCTGCATGTGATAACGGAACTTGTACATGTCGACCCGAGTATCATGGCAATCCTTATATTGAATGTAGACCGGAGTGCACGAGTGATAATGAATGCGAAAAGCATCTGGCGTGTGTCAATTACAAATGTGTTAATCCATGTAAAAACGCCTGTGGTGTAAATGCAATTTGTAACGTCTATAATCATATTGCAATTTGTGAATGTCCTATGCCACTGCAAGGTGATGCTTTTATATCTTGTCATCACGCAATTGGTGAGTTTTCAAATATATATTATTACACTATAATGAAGATATAATACCTATGCCTTACTAACGATTGTTGATTTTTTTTGCATACAGAACCATCAGTGTCAGACCCATGTACACCAAATCCCTGTGGACCAAATAGTATATGTAGAGCAGAAGGAATTGTAGCACACTGCTCCTGTCGACCCCCAATGTATGATGATCCTCCAAGTTGTAGACCTGAATGTCGTGCTGATTCAGAATGTCCACCTGATCGTGCTTGCAGAAACAATAAATGTCGTGACCCTTGTCCTGGTTCATGTGGATCCTCGGCAATTTGTCACGTTAGATTCCACTCGCCTGTATGTGCATGCCCCGCTAATTACGTCGGAGATCCATTTATACGTTGCCTGCCAGGTACTGTTATTTATTTCTTCACACACTTTCGGAATATCATTAGTATATTTGGTTTATTTGGTGCATATCGGATGTGAATGTGAAGCTAGATTAAATTAAAAACATTAGTTACTAATTGATAATTTCATAACATTGACAATTTAAAAATGGTATTCAGAATCAGTATTTGTACAGGTCCGACTTGAAATAGCTAAGTTTGAGTTAAATCATTTTTGAAATATAATGGCATTAAAATACTTATACTTAATTTGAATTGTTCCACAGCCATCGAAAATGAGCCGTCGACCCACTCACCAGACCCGTGTACAAACTGCGGACCAAACTCAGACTGCATAAACGGCTTATGCAACTGTAAATTAGGCTATATTGGAGCTCCACCTTCATGTCATCACGAGTGTCTGAGTTCCAGCGATTGCGACTGGCACCTTACGTGCTTGAATTTACGTTGCGTAGACCCTTGTCGAGGGGCCTGTGGACAAGGCGCCGTTTGTGAAGCGTTCGCTCATGAGCCTCGTTGTAGTTGTCCTCCCTCTACCTCCGGAAATCCATTCTTCGAATGTCGGACCATCGTTACAACCCGTAAGATAAATAAAACAAAAAAATCGTTTGCTTGCAATGGTGTCAAAACTTCGTAAAAAAAAATAATGGCGTCTTGAGTTCTCGCACTTAAAGCTTAGGCATGGGTTTTATTTGCGAAACTCAATAAGCCGTAGTTTTCGAAACGTTTGTTAATGTTAAATATTGAAAAAAAAATGGTTAGGGTTACAATATTTTCAAAATGTAATTTGCTAAAGAAGTGCTTTTCCATACAAAGTACACAGAGCACAACTATTAATAGATGTTTTTAAAATGTTTTCAGAGAAACTTCCAAATGATCCTTGCAACCCATCACCATGCGGTCCCGGTGCTTTATGCAGCACTAGAGGATCAAGTGCATCTTGTGAATGTGAACCGGGACTCTTCGGAGACCCATATACTGGATGTCGTCCAGAATGTGTATCAGACTCAGACTGTTCACCTTCTCGAGCATGCATGCGATCTCATTGCCGAGATCCTTGCCAAGGAACTTGCGGTATAGGAGCTGATTGCGAAACTGTGAACCACATACCTTTATGTTCTTGTCCACCTGGAAGTAGAGGAAATGCTTTTGAGAAATGCGACAAGATCATTACAGGTATGTGTTTTGAGAAATAAGATTCTACTGATAAATGGCTGCAATTTGAGCTTAGTATGACAAATCTTCCTCTAAAACTCAAGATCAATCACTCTCTCAACTCACTTATGTTTTGAATAACTTTTGCACAAAACATATTATTATATTAAATCACAAATAATAAAAAATGTTACTTTTTAGCGCCACCATGCAACCCATCGCCTTGTGGACCAGGTGCCATTTGTACAACATCAGGAAATACCGCAATATGTACATGTCCGAGCGGAACTAGTGGTGATGCAAAATCAACTGGATGCAGACCAGAATGTGTCGTTAGCTCCGAATGTCCACGCGATAGAGCATGTGTTCGAAACAAATGCATTGACCCCTGTATTGGAACATGTGGAAATGGTGCTATGTGTCGTGTATTCGATCATGCTCCAATTTGTTCTTGTCCACCTTCCACCACCGGAAATCCATTCACCGAATGCACTGTTTCAAGAGGTATTTAAAAACTGAATTACGTCATTATGCTTTTAACAAGTATCATAACAATTATATCAAATTTATCACTTTATTATGCTCGTAACATTATAAAAAGTAACCTTTATTAACTAATATTTAATTGAATATTTTTAGATGTAACACCACCTTCGTACGATCCCTGCAACCCTAATCCTTGCGGAGTTCATGGAACATGTCGAGATGGCCAATGTATTTATCCAGAGTGCATAGTAAATGACGATTGCCCTGGTGATCGAGCGTGTATTAATAGAAAATGCTCTGACCCCTGTGTGAATGCTTGTGGTATAAACGCTATTTGTTCAGGCATTAGGCATACAGCAGTTTGTTCCTGTCCACTCGGCTATACAGGATCTGCATTTGTACGGTGCGAACGTATAATTATTGACCAACCACCACCACCAACACCTGAATGTATTAATGACAGTCAATGTGCAGATGATGCTGCATGTATTGATTCAAGATGTTCATTAGTATGTGGACCCAACAATTGTGGTATAAATGCTCGCTGTCAAGCAAGACAACATAGAGCTAGATGCACCTGTTTACCAGGCTATGAAGGCGATGCTTATACTGGATGTTACTCAGGTACAAAATACTTGTCGCTTTTTGAATACTGTATGATCTCTGAATTTTAAATATACTAACTCATATGATTTTCTACAGTTCAATGCCATAGTAACAACGACTGCCCAGACGATGAAAGTTGTGAAAGCAGCTCGTGTGTGAAGGTTTGTTCCCGTGTACGATGTGGAGTTGAAGCAAGATGCATCGCGAGAGGTCACTTTGCATCATGCGAATGCAACGCTGGAGCTCGAGGTGATCCCTGGACTGAATGCCATCGTGCTGAATGTAATGTTGACGACGAATGTCCTTTATGGCTGGCTTGCAAAGGCAATAAATGTAAAGACCCCTGCCCGGGTGCATGTGCACCTGGCGCGACTTGTACAGCACTTAGACATCAACCAACGTGTGAATGTCCGCGAGGCACAACTGGCAACCCGAAAATAGAGTGTCGTCCAGGTTCGGATTTGTTTTAATTAAAGTCATATTATTTCTCACCACATTTTAATTTAAAATTCATCTTATGATTTTTTTTTTCATTTTAGTTAGTAACGAAGAGGAATGTGAATACGATGCTGAATGTGGACAAGGGCTGGCGTGCTTACAAGGAAACTGCAAAAACCCATGTGATCCGACATCGTGCGGAACAGGAGCTCTGTGTCGTGTCGCTAATACTTTACCGTTCCGCACGCTTGTGTGCGAATGTCCGAAACCGCTTACCGGGGATGCATCCGTACAATGCAATACAAGTAATTATTTTTATAACTTTTTTTTCTTAATTTTATCCGAAGAATACCAAACTAAAATGATTTGTTTTTTGTAATAGTATGAAGGTTGTTAACAATCCCTTGCTGTTAAAAATAAGACTACGGATTAGGTAAGATGTTTTTGTCTACCAATAAACAGCACATGTTTTATAAAATCACCCTTGTAAATTTGTACATATTATATTATCTTTGTTTATGATACCAGGGAATTGATGGTTGTTTTGTGTAAATTCATTATTTATCTATAAATAATAACAGATATTCTACAATGATAAGACAATTACTCATATATTACTGTTAGAAATTTAAGCCACTAAGATCGTAGTTTTATTGCTTTTCATTAAAGTAAATATAAATCTGTAAATTTAAGAAGTTATGCATGAAAACTGCATAATTAATATGTCAAATGTAAGTATGCCAATGTTGAACACTGATACCAATTATAGTCAATTCAACTTAGTTTCCCAAGTCTATGTCTATTGGCCCATTCATGGGCCAATTGTCATAACGAACTAGATGACTCGCGCAACTTCGTCTGCGTCATAAAGATTCGATAATTTCATACGGATCCCGAATTTTTTTTAAAATAAAATATAGCTTATGTTACTCGTGTAACATAATAATGTAACTTTCGAACGGTGGTTTTTCAGTTTATTCCTTAGATACAAAAATACAAATCTGTCCTCTTTATAATATTAGTGTAGATTAATAACGATTGTCTTGATATTACAGGAGGTGAATGTACATCAAATGACGACTGTGGTTCAGAAGAAAGTTGCATGAACAAACGTTGCGTGAATGTCTGTACTAACGGCGCCTGCGGTGTGGGTGCCGAGTGTCGCGCCGAGTCTCACAGAGCCAATTGCGTCTGTGTTCCACCACTACAGGGCGATCCACGCGTCGCTTGTACGCCTAGTAAGTTTTCAACATGTTTTCAATCATAATTTTACATAATTATTAAAATCTTGAATCACGATTTTCACCTTGTTTCTTTTGTTTAAGACACTATGTTTGTTAGCAAAAAAAATTCGTAATTAACTGTTATTTCAATTGACATCATAAAAATACAGGGTTTTGATTTTTGCCGATTTTGTTAGCTCGATTTTCAGACAAACCAAGCAATCTACGAAAACTCTGTGAATGCAGTATTATTAAACATCAAAAATAAAATGATGTTTCGTTTCAGCAAAACATCCTATCTATAATATTTAAGGTACTTCCCCTTCATGTCGCATAGTTTTGGGACACCCTGTATAAGCACTATAAACTTAACTAAACATACATAGGAATATAAAATAAAACTGACATCAATTTTAAAGCAATCATCAATTTAGGTTCCCCGACTTCTGAGTGCTTCGTGGATTCAGATTGTGGTAGTGCTGAAGCTTGTGTTTCACGACGATGTATATCAGCTTGTATTGGAGCGTGCGGATCAGGCGCATTATGCGACGCTGTGCAACACAGAGCGCGTTGCCACTGTCCACCCGGAACTGCAGGAGATCCAGCAAGAATATGTTATACACGTAAGTTCTAATTACTTATTCAAACGAAACCTTTAACAAAAAAACATTCCCATAAAGATATGAAATATGTACTTTATTATTATATTTTCACATTGTACTTACTTACTTCTTCAACGTTTTCTTTGCAGCTGAGTGCACGTCGGATGATAACTGTCCGTTCGACAAAACATGTTTCAACGGATACTGCAAAGATCCTTGTGGAGTAGGTTCACCGTGTGGTCGCGATGCTCAGTGTGAAGTTGTCGCTCACATCGCTACTTGTCGCTGTCCACCGGGTACGCAGGGTGATCCTCGACGTGCCTGTATCTCTGCAGCATGTCATTACAACGAAGACTGTGATGATTCTCAACTGTGCAACCGTCTCAACCGTGTCTGCCAGTCAGCGTGCACAGAAAACTCTTGTGCCCCTGGAGCTTTGTGTACCGGAGAAAACCATCGTCCAATATGCACGTGCGCTCCAGGTTTTATTGGCGATCCATATCAACGTGGATGTACATTTGCGCAGGACTTTACCGAATGTAACACTGATGCAGATTGTTCATCACCTTTGGCCTGTGTGAACTCACGTTGTGTTGACCTGTGCTTAGATAATCCTTGTGATAACGGCCTTGTATGTAGAACCGTAGATATACTGCCATTGAGAGCTGTTGCTTGTGTGTGCCCTGATGGAGGTCGTGTCGCTCCAGATACTGGATGTCGATCACCACCAGAAGTGGAATGTTCTGCTGACTCCGATTGTGCTAATAGTCAAATGTGTTTCCGAGGCAGTTGTGTAGAAGCATGTAAAGCGGATCCATGTGGACAGAATGCATTATGTGATTCCATAGATCATGCATCACGTTGTACTTGTCCATCTGGTTACTATGGTAATCCTAGATTCGAATGCAATACAGGTATGTGGCATAAATACATTCGTTACACTTTGTAATGTGTGTAGTTATTTAACAATAAAATAATGATACCTCTGTTTTTTAATATAGTACCCCAAGAACCAGTTGTTTGGGAATGTTATGACGACAATGAATGTGGTCCAGAACGCGCTTGTATTCAACGAACATGTGTTAATCCATGTATTGATGGATGTGGAATTGGAGCTCTTTGTCGAGTTATCGATCACAAGCCACACTGTTCTTGTCCCAATGGATTTACTGGCGATGCATCCACTCGTTGTATACCTCGTAAGTTATAATTTCTTATAATTAGTTCGAATAAGTGACCCACGAATTTTTTACAATAACCTTCTCCTTAAATAACGATAGATAACGCCCCTCAGTGCTCTAGCATTGCAGAGATTCATTAGCGACCCTAATCCAAGCTGTATTTTCAAATATTTGTAATTTTCATAGTAACTTTCGTCCCTTAGTTTAATTGCACTTAAAGAAGTTTAGTGTAAAAAATTAACAAACTTAGAACGCCTTTTTTATTTACATTTTGTTCGTGAGTCACAAATTAAGTTTCAACTCTTTTTCGAAATAAAAAGTAGGTACCAAATCTTTGCTTTCTCAAAGTCTATGAGTGTACAAATTTAATTTAAATCAGTTCAGTTTTCGCACGCAAGACGTACCTACAGGCAGACAAAGTTACTTTAGCATTTATTTATTTATTAAACTTTATGCACATAAATGGTACAATGGCGGACTTAATGCCTAAGGCAATCTCTACCAGTCAACCAAAGGTCATTTAATATTAGTAAGGATTTTTTCTGAAGAAGAATACAAAAAGTTTTTGTAATAATCCTTTTTATCTTTCTATTTCAGCATCTGAAAAATCATTCATACCTATTGGTTGCAAAGTTAATTCTGAGTGTCCATTATCACAAGCCTGTGTTAATGGAGCTTGTGCTGATCCATGTGCTTGTGGCTCAAACGCCGAATGTAATATCGTGAGACATCATCCAGTTTGTTTCTGTAAACAAGGCTTCTCAGGAAATCCATACATTGGTTGCACAAAAGGTATGAATACATACATAGATGTCGTGAACCTAATGCTTTTAGTTTTTATCTGGAATATTTATATTAATATATAATAATGTTGTTTTACAGTTGGTTGCGATTCAGACTCAGAATGTGCAGACACTGACCTATGTTACAGTGGTGCATGCTTAAGCCCTTGTTTAATCGACAGTCCTTGTGCTATCAGTGCTGAATGTTTCGGAATAAATCATCGGGCAAGCTGTCGTTGTCCATCTGGTACAGTCGGAAATCCTTTCAATAGATGTATAACACCTGAATGCGAAAATGATAACGATTGTAACGATGATAGCGTTTGTATGAAGGGAACCTGTTACAATGCTTGTTCAGTCAATGGTATTAGCCCTTGTGCGGAAAATGCAGAATGTTTCGCCCGGAATCATGCAGCTTCTTGCAGATGTCCACTAGCTTTCCCACTAGGAGATCCTTCTGTTCACTGTGAAAAAGTAGTAGTACTAAATGAACCTGAGTGTAGGACAGATGGTGATTGTCCTAGCGGCCATGCATGCCTCAAGGACGAATGCCGTGAAGCATGCCCGGAACTCAAACCTTGCCGAGGAAATGCCCGTTGTTCAGTTTCAGATAGTATACCTTTCCGTACACTAATTTGTCGCTGCCCACAAGGTTTTGTGCCTGAAGAAGATGGGTCTTGTAAACCGGCAAACTTACCTCCGCTTGGTTGCTCTGCAGATAATGATTGTTCTGACCAAGAATCATGTGTTAACAGAATTTGCAGAAATCCTTGTAACTGTGGCGATAACGCAGATTGTTTCGTTAAAGATCATAGACCTATTTGTTCATGTCGTAAAGGATATGAAGGAGATCCGTACCGTTCATGCCGCATTGTGGGTTGTCGAATAGATTCAGAATGTGATAATAGAGAAGCTTGCATAAACGGTAATTGTATAAGTCCGTGTTTAACAAATAATACATGTGGGCCAAACGCTGAATGTTATGTACAAAAGAATCAACCACTATGTCGTTGCCGTGTTGGATTTGAAGGAGACGCCTATTTAGGTTGTAATGCTATTGAATGTAGATCTAACGGAGATTGCCCACGTGACAAGCAATGTAAATCTCACAGATGTATTAATCCCTGCTACATTGATAACATTTGTGGCATACACTCTAACTGCCTTGTCCGGAATCATTTGGCAGTCTGTAAATGCGACCAAGGATACAGCGGAAACCCATATGTTGAATGCAAACCACAAATTGCTCAAGAATGTTACATCGATGCTGATTGTCCATCACGAGAAGCCTGTTTGTCTTCCAGATGCGTTAATCCTTGCACAACACTGAGACCTTGCGCTACTCCTGCTGCTTGCGAAGTGTCACCAACATTACCAGTGCGCACAATGCTGTGCACATGTCCTCCAGGTTTTGTAAGTAACGGTGGAGGCATATGTCGTCCGGTTAATGACTTTTCAGAATCAACATGTGAAATTGATAATAACTGTACATCCAATCATGCCTGTATATCATCTGTATGTAGAAATCCCTGTGACTGTGGACCAAACACTGATTGTATTATGAAAGATCACAAACCTGTTTGTGCTTGTCGACAAGGATTTATCGGAGACGCTTCAACGGGATGTTACGAGGTTCAATGCCAATCTGATTCATCCTGTGCTGATGATGAAACTTGTATAAATAGACGTTGTGTGCCTGCATGTTCACTGAACGCTGACATTTGTGGACAATCTGCTGAATGCTATGGATTTGAACATCGCGCGTCTTGTCGTTGCAAGATCGGTACTGTAGGAAACCCATCGATAGCCTGTACACCCATCGGTTGTCGAGCTAACACCGATTGCCCATCTGATAAAACATGTATTAATTCTAAATGTGAGACGCCTTGTAATGCAGACGTTTGCAAGGAGCCAGCTCAATGCAGGGTACATCTCCATCAACCTCACTGCATTTGTCCACCGGGCTACTACAACACAGAAAAAGGTTGTATAGTATCTGATGAACCGCAGTGTATCAGTGATATGGACTGTCCGTCAGGATTAGGATGTATCAATTATATCTGTGTCAATCCATGCTTAGAATCAAACCCTTGCACTGAAAATGCGCAATGTAAAGTTATAGATACCATGCCTGTTAAAACCGTAGTCTGTGAGTGTTTACCTGGATACAGAGGAAATGCACTACAAGAATGCAAGCCATACCGTAAGTTATATTTTGATTTGTAGTGTTATACTTACTGATTTTTTCAATAATATTTAACATATTATTTACTAATTATTCTTTTTTTAGAACCAATTGCCAAATGTATCGAAGGTCAAGGATTAGACATATATGGAGAATGTATTCCTTGTCGTCAAGAAGAGGGTCGAGTGGTAGATTCTAGAGGCCGTTGCGTGTGTGACTCAGAGCGTGGTTTCATAATTCAGGGAGATATGTGTATAACTGGTGGATGCCGAACTGATGATAATTGTGCAGACAACTCTCGCTGCATCCGCGGTCAGTGTGTAGATGCTTGCAAAGCAGAGCCGTGTGGTATCAATGCTACATGTGACGCGGTGGGACATCGCTCTCACTGCACATGTATTGCTGGCTACACCGGTAATCCTAGAATTCAGTGTAATGCAACCACCACCATGTATCGCACTGATTTCCCAACACCAGATATTCAGGTAATTGAGATTTTCAATCAAATTATTGTATCAGTAATAAATTCTTTACCCTATAGTAATGCAAAATATGTTATTTTTAGGTGGAATGTTTGGCCGACGGAGTAAGAGTGCGGCTTAAGATCAAAGATTTCAATGGCCTTCTGTATGTTAAAAGTTACAGTAAAGATGAACGATGCCGCAAAGTTGTCGATATGCCGAAAGATGAAGAAAGCTTTGTATTCTTCACGGTACACTTCGGCGATTGTGGCCTTGTTCACGTTAACGTGAGTTTAAATGTGTATTTTTTTTGTTTTGTGACATTTTCTCTTATCGGTATTTATGTAAACAACATTACACCTTATTATTTTCAGGGCTTGGCAAGTTTCGTTCTCGTGATGCAAACGCATCTTAAATTAGTAACATCAACTACAAAGGCTTTCCATATCAAATGTATTTATAAAACTGGTGAACAAAACGTTACACTGGCATTCAATGTATCCATGCTCACAACAGCTGGAACAATCGCGAATACTGGACCACCGCCTACTTGCTCTATGAGAATTATATCGCGTTCTGGTGATCAAGTAAGCTCAGCAGAAATAGGAGAGAATCTAGTATTGCAAGTTGATGTCCAACCGTCGAGTAAGTATCATCATTAATGTGATAGTATCATTAGTGATAAAAAAAAATATTTTCACATTTAACCTTAAAAAGATTACCTATAAAATACATTTTCTTTTTTTCACAGGTATCTACGGCGGATTCGCAAGAAGCTGCGTTGCAAAAACCAGCGAGGTATCAACCAACGTTGAAAATGAATACTTGGTGACAGACGAAGATGGATGTGCCAAGGATCCAGCTATATTCGGTGAATGGGAACGAAGCGAGGATGGCAGTGCTCTACGTGCCGCTTTTAACGCATTCAAGTTCCCCAGTAGTGATAATATACGATTCCAGTGCAATATTCGTGTTTGCTTTGGAAAATGTGTGCCGGTAAGTAATCTTACAGTTAGATTCTAATTACTTCGTTATCTCTTGCACGAATAAGTAGACACCTACAGTCTACTGAAGAATATACCTTATGCAACTCTTCCGTCTACATACTTAAGCAGCAATTTTGATATGGCTGGAAGTGAGGAAATTTCGTTAAGCCTTATCTCGAGGGCTGGTGCATCAAATTTACCTTATTTCTATATACGGAACGACGTACTAGCTAATGACAAAGACGTTGTACCAGGCATCTTTTCAACCCAATAAATTAAATAATTAATGAAAATTGACTAATAAATTTGTTACTATTTCTTTCTATTCTCGTACAAATTAACATTGTTGTCTTTCGTACAGGTTAACTGTCGCGGTTCGGACGCATACGGTAAACGAAGAAAACGAGAAGTGACTGACGAAAGCACGGCTCTGGCAATGCCAGAAGGTCAACTTCGTGAGGAGGTGACTGTCCAATCGAACCAAATACTAACAAGACAGCGGCGCGAACCGTCGCAGGTAGCTCGGCAGCGCGACGGCAGCGGCGCGGACGGTAGCGGCCAGGGTGGCGGAGAGGTGTGCGTGTCGGCGGCCGGGCTCGCCGTGGCGCTTGCTCTGACGGCGCTGCTGGCGCTGGTGGCGGTGGCGGCGGCCGTGGCGTGCTGGCTGGTGGCGTGGAGACGCGCCCGCCCGCCGCCCGCCCCACTGCCGCACCCGCCCGACTTCCCCAACCCGCTGTTCCAGCGCTGAACCACGCCGCGCACCCTCCTAGTCCCGTACCCCGCTCCTCCGTCGGCGCCGGGCGGTGTCGGCTCTTTCCTTCTTAATCCTCAGCTTTAATGATTGCGCGCTGTCGGAGGACCGCCGGGCGAGGTCGTCGCGAGCGCTGTTCACCTTAAGGTGGCCCCTCGCTCGCGCTCACGACGCCCTCCACTAAATATAATTTAGCAATTAATTTAAGAATATTATATTAATTTTATATCGCCTCCTCTGAATTTTGTGATATTCATGATAAATATGTTCGAAATCACCATAATTTTTGTAATATAATATCGAATATTTTTATAATTATAAGCAATTAATAAAATGTTGTTTTATTTATTTCATTATGATATACTTAAAGTAAAATTGTTTCCGATTTATATTAAAATATAGTATTCAAGCAATTCCTGAGCGACGGAAACCACGACCACATAAATAGTACCTATACGATTGTATGTGATGTACCTACCTATGGGGCATTTCATGTCAAGCGGACAACGAAAAATATGTCAGGTCGTGGATTTTGGTGAAAGTTGGGAGTTTTGTACTTCAGTGGAAGTTAAAAAAATCTGCACTATTATTTTTGATTTTTTTGGTCTGGTTTTTATTTTATGCGATCTTAAAAAATCGTCAAATTCGGAGAAAGGTATTTTTCGAAAGGATTTTTTGGGTTAATTTCAATAAATTTATTATTAAACAAGTATTGGGTATTACAGATAATATTTTTTTCTTTTACTAAAAAAAATCGAATTCGAAATTTGAATTTTTTTTCGAACATTAAACCGGAAGTGAATATTTCAAATTCATTTTTTTCAAAGTTCTTCCCCTTTCATTTTTTTTATTTATACCTCAAATTAAAGCTTATACTATAGAGAAATTAGTATATAAAGAATCAGAATGGTATCTCTTTTTGTTTAGGAGCTATGGGAATAACAGTGAGACGGAACTGCGCGGCGAGTTGTATTGCGTAGTTTCTTATTGAGTAAATCTCAATGAATTGTTACATTTTATTACAAAAACTTGTAGAATTAAAATGATAAAATGTTTAAGACACAAAATTAATTAATACAATTCATAAATTTTACTATACTTCATACTACTTTTATAACACTGTCAAGAAATTTTGTTTTGTTTGGTAACTTAATGATTGTAGGTAAGGAAAGGTAGCAAAAAAATACATTTCCTTCAATTAATAGTTCTTAAAATTCGTGTCTGTCAACTATATTTTAGTATTAAATGATTTTTTATGTATAATCGAAGAGAAAATAGATTTTAATCCGATTAAGTATCTACGTCTTCTTCTCCTCCTTCACTCAGTTGACTTGGTGACATGGATGGAATTTTGTATTTATTTTGTAACGAGATAACTTAAAAACTACTGAACCGATTTCAAAACTAATTTCACTGTTAAAAAGATACTTTATTTAGAAGTAATATAAGCGATATTTAGTTTAGAATTTATAAGCATTTAATTGAAACAACGAAATTCGTAAAACAAGTCAAGAAAAAAAACACTAAAATGTTTTATCCCCGTACGCCGACGAAATGTTTGGTTTGACATGAAAAGATGTATCACAAAAATATGAACCTCTACTAGAACCAAAGAAAACAACATTTTCCATTATGTCAATATCTCAAGAATAACAAACTATGATCAATTTTCTTTACTAAATTAAAAAAAAAACTGTAGATTTTTTAGGAATACGTTTTGAATAATATTATATTATTCCTTATCTGAGTAAATACCATAGAAATATCGTGTATTTCATGTAAATAAAAATTGTCCTATGTTACATATCAGTGAAATGAATATTTCAAATAATACGGTACTTACAATCATTAAGTTACCAAACAAAACAAAATTTCTTGACAGTGTTATAAAAGTAGTATGAAGTATAGTAAAATTTATGAATTGTATTAATTAATTTTGTGTCTTAAACATTTTATCATTTTAATTCTACAAGTTTTTGTAATAAAATGTAACAATTCATTGAGATTTACTCAATAAGAAACTACGCAATACAACTCGCCGCGCGGTCCCGTCTCAGTGTTATTCACATAGCTCCTAAACAAAAAGAGATACCATTCTAATTCTTTTTATACTATTTTTTCTATAATATAAGCTTTAATTTGAGGTATAAATAAAAAAAATTAAAGGGGAAGAACTTTGAAAAAAATAAATTTGAAATATTCACTTCCTGTTTAATGTTCAAAAAAAATTTAAATTTTAAATTCGATTTTTTTTAGTAAAAGAAAAAAATATTATGTGCAATACCCAATACTTGTTTAATAATAAATTTATTGAAATTAGCCCAAAAAATCCCTTCGAAAAAAACCTTTCTCCGAATTTGACGATTTTTTAAGATCGCATGAAATAAAAACCAGACCAAAAAAATCAAAAATAAAAATGCAGATTTTTTTAACTTCCACTGAAGTACAAAACTCCCAACTTTCACCAAAATCCACGACCTGACATATTTTTCGTTGTCCGCTTGACATGAAATGCCCCCTATATTATGTGATTTTTAATAATATTCTGAAGGTAATACCAAAAAAATTATTTCTGTTAGTTGATGAATATCAGTATTTTACACACCTTTAATGGCGTTTATCTGCCAAAGCCACTGCAACAGATACTTTATTATAATAGGTCGTCGTTCTTACCTGCGCTGACAAACTTTCAGCTTTTATAAAATAACGAAGGTCTGGGGTTCACGGGCTCTTAGGCTTTACTTATATTAACTCATAGATAAGAATGAAAGAAATATTAAAAGGGAAATAATCGTGACGTTCACTCTAAATGGTAGTCATTTTTCTTTTAATTCGTTTCAGTATATTATTATGGTTATGACATTACCCACGTTAAATGTTTGTTTGTGGCCTCTATAACGTCAGTGCATAACCTCGTTTCATACTGAATTCAAAATGGTTATTAGAACTCCATAAAATATGCAACGTTTAATGAAAAAATCTAGAAAAAAGAAACTCTCAATCACTAAATTTTGCTATAGCTACATTGAAATACGGTATGATATATGAATGTCATTAAATAACAAAAAAAATTAAATAAATGACAATTAACAACAAATTTGTCCTCGCATAACTTCAGTTTGCTGGATGATTCTTGTATCAAATAAAATGTGATGGCCCCGATGGTGATAGTCCCATTTAAGATCGAACAAGAACTATGTTTATAAAGGTATATTTTTAACAGACTAAATTTAACGATTTACTGTGCATTTTTGGGTGTATTTTTTTTCTCTATGAACCTATTTCGATGGTTCTTATTCTCTTTGTTAGAAAACAGAAACTGGATATATTTATTTAATTTTATAAATATCTGACTGGTAGTTTTTATGTGCCATACTTAAAAATTCCGGTCCTTTTCATTTCTGTAGTAAAAATATTATTGTAAAAGTACAGGTAAGTATTAGAAGTGTTAAAAATGAGACAAAATGGACGTCACCTGGACTAAAGCAGCTATGAGTAGACGTGAGAGTGGATTATGCAGGGCAGATATAACAATGAAGGACAAATAATTTGTTTTTTTTTGTATTTTTTCCCTAAATTCGGGAAGAGGATGGCAAGATGGGATACTTAAGCAACATAAATAGTGAATCAATCATATTTATTTTTTAATTAACAACCACTTATTATTATTGTAATATTTGGTGTCTTTAAGAGAGAGAAAAAAATCAAATAAAACATGTTCTGCGCCGTCTTGCCCTATGATGCCATGGGGGTCGTAGCGTGCACCGAAGAGGGACACGACATTGGGACATCCCCGCTGCCTGGGCATAATCTCTCCTCCATTCTAGATGGAGGTGTAGGTTGTGTGTGGCGTTGAGTAATTCCCATCATGGGATTTACCATGGGCTGGCTTCGACGCATTCTCGCACCGGTTCGGTCTGATTCGTTCGCTCCGAGTTACTGTGCTTTGGCTGATGATCATCCCTTTCTGGGGATCTCTATGGTGCTGGCAGGATGAGGGAGGGGTACCTCTCTTAAAGTTAGATGGGGCGATGATAATATTTTGAAAGAAACATCATTATTTAACCTGGTAGAATTCGCTAAAAAAGGGGGGCTTCGACATCATCATAATATATTCCTGTGCAGCTATTATGAACGAATCTTCCACATATTATTATTGAATAGAACCTTCAATGGAAACGGAATCCTCACAATACAAACATGACGTGTTCTCCTCTTTTTTTACTTTTGATTATGATAAAATCCTTCGTCGTTTCGATAGTTTCGATAATTGACTATTCTTCTTTGATGTTCATTTTGATTTTTTTTAGCATTTGCTTTCCGTTTTTTTCCTTCTTTTTAATTTCTTACATACCTACTTACTTTCTTACTACTGAAAAATAATAAAAAAAAAAGGAAAAACAGCGAACAATCTTAACACAATGAAGGTAAGCATATTAGCATCAATCACATGAACACCTTACTAGCTATTGTGATTTAACAAATCAGTCTCGTGTCAAATCAGAAGAAAACATAATGAGCAATTTACAGTAAAACACTTTTTGTTTTTATTTTCAGCATTGCCCACTTGTAAACCACTAAACTCCTGGCGATAAAAATACCATGGCAGCGCGTCTAACGATGAATGAACAAAGGTGTTTAGCCAATTCTAAATGTGAATTTTGAATCTTAATCCATCTTACCTCCTTTTCCCCTAGTTGTTAGTTTGTTTTTATGTAGTTTAAATACTTAAAAACAAACAAATACTAAAACGATTGTTGCTATCTGAATGAATGGAACGATGTATCTGAACAAAAACACTACATCTGGAGCTACTAGGCAAAAAATTATTTAAGATTACAATGAAACAGACTTATCTCTATATCAGGACATCGCTATTTAAGTAGAGTTACGATTGCATTGAAGATAATAAAGGTAATTTAAAAATATAGATAAAGGTTCTGACCAGCCAAAGATGTAATCCTCACACGGTCAGTAAACACTTTATCTATTGGTCAGCACCATTTGATTAGTAAAGTTCTTTACTTCTCTACCTTACATTAAAGTCTATTTACTGTAATTTTTGTTTGGGTTTGCTAACTCAACTCACTCAGTATTGAGTTAAGCTCGCCTTTTGTGAACCTTTTTTTTTAATATAATTTGTTTTCTCTGTGGTGTACAATAAAGTATTAAATAAATAAATAAATAAAGTATATAATATTGTTATAATTTTAAAAACTAACAATTTATGAAATAAATAAATTGATAAGGCAGAGCAAATCATTCATAGACATTGTACCTATTGAAGTTAGTAATGGAACGCGAGCGCAGAGTGGTGTTTCATGGTCATCCGCTCATGTGCGCTAACTCCCCTCTTCCTATTCCCGCCGAACTCCCCCACTCCTAACTACCACAATCGCACTTTGTTTACCAATTGCTTTACCTCGATTGACGAGTCAGTCAGGGCAGTCGGTCGAGTAACTATAACGACCTCGCTCGTTCTCGTATTTTCATTATTCACAGTCGCGCGTCGTCGGCGACGCACGCGACTATATAATCACCGCGTCATGACCCTGTGACGTGATATTATGAACAAAGCCGAATCTTCGACGGAAACCGCCGCGCCCAGCGTGGCGATCCACGTGGAACACTATGACAATGACCAGGACATGGAAAGCTCAAAGCTTCTTAACCTACAAGAACCGGCACCGACGATTACCACCTCTGGACCAATGCGAAAAGTGAAGAGCTTCAGTGATACCCATAAAATACGTGATGTTGCGGCCGCTTCTGGAGCTGCCTCTGCAAGAAGTCTGCGACCTTACGAACAAGTGATAACATACCCTGAAGGATCTGAAAACGGAACTAATCAATATGGAGCACCATCGGTTCGATCCCTCGCTTCGATCGGCATGGGTTGTACGGATGGTCGTAAGATGGTTATTAGACGAGTACCTACTTCGCCCACAGAATTGTTTCATCTAGTACGTCCTCCTACGTGAGTACCTCTCGCAATAACACATCCTCTGACTTGCCATTATTCAATTGACTACATGAACATCTTTATAACTATAGTAGATACTCATGAGAATTTAATATGGTATGCTGTCCCACGATCATATATTTGCATATACGAAGGTTATAAGGCTTTCTTGAATATTAATAACAATTTTAGGAATTATTCTATAAATATTGCTTCTAATATGGCGGATTCTAGTATTTATAATCCGGGGCCCTCAGGGCTCAAATTTTCAATTAAACTCTACTTAAAATTTTATAATGTTATTACTCTATGGATTTAGTTACTTTTGAATTGTATGACACATTTGGATGTTGAACTTGCTTCATAGTAATTAGCAGAATAACAAAATAGCCCGTCTCAAGTAAATTCATAAATTAAATCGATAAGTTTTAATACCTTTCAATTAAATTCTAAATTCAGAAACTTGATACTATAACATTATTATCACGACTTTGTGTATTGGTCTATATCAGTGGATATAATCTTAGATATCATTACACATTTCAAACAAAATACAATAAGGCTTTTTGATTAACTAACAGTTTAATTAAATTGTAATTTATAACTAATTATAATTTGTGAATTTTATAGGCAAGTTCTTTCTTCACATACAAAATATTACTAATTATAGCTCTGTAAAAATAATCCATATCAATGATAAACGAGATTCGTTCTATCTCAGGGCCCATAAATCACTTTATCAATAATCTTATATAATCATCACTGCATGCATCTATTTAACTAAGTCATGATCTTAAATTGTTTAAAATCGGAATCATCTCTATATACGAATAGGTATTCAATAAATTGATTCATGTATACAAATATTAACTGTAGTAATTCGCCAGTAAGCGATCATAATATATGGATTGTAGAATAAACTAAAGTAAAACAACAAAAAAAAACTCATAATTTGGTCTAACCTAGATTTTCCGGTAAAGAACACTTTCTCTCATAATTTATACAAAGTTACTTTAGATAATAGGTTTCTTCAGCTTTAGTTTCATTGTTATTGTTACTTTATGATAAGGTGAATACTTTTTCATTATGCTTATAATAAATTTTACATCATTTTCACTAATTTTAACAAAAATAACAATACAAGCAATGTATTTTTTTTAATCATTTAGGTATTGTACTATTCATTCAACAATTTTTTTTTTTTGTTAACGTTGATGTACTAAATCGCACAGTGTACTATCAAACATCGATAATTATGAGAGCCTGTATCAGAATTGAGATTCCCTTCCAATTCGAGACAGTTGTAGATGAAATTCACATAGCAAGATGCACCTTTATCGGCCGACATGCAAAGTAAATTTCAAACGTTGTTCAGCTAGATGGTACTTAAAATTCAAATTCAATTCAAAATCAATGATTAACTACAAACTTTTGTATCAACATAATAAATTACTCCGTTATCTAATTGTAAAGAATTAAAAACATAAGCACCATTTAATGTAGGTAATTTTGCAATAAAAATAAAATGTTCAATACAAATAATAATATATAATTAAATATTTTATCACCATTCCGTAAATAGTATTAAATGCATAAGAAGATAATTTGCGGTATAAATATTCACAAAAAAAAATAGTCCAAATGTCATAATATAATTATTATAACTGGTATACGGTAGTCCAAGAGACGTATTTATATTATAAGGTCGTTATCTTGAATAATGAATTATAGAGTTGAATGGAATTTTACATTATTCAAGTTCAAAATAAACAGAATAAACGTCCATGCATTTGATATCCTATAAAAACTTGAATTTAGTTTATTACAAACTTATCTTTATTACTATACTATCGTAGATAAACATTAATATCAACTTTGCAAAGATTAGGTTTGAATTCCGTGGTAATTTACCTACTAATGTTCCAAACATGATCTTAATATTATAGTCTTGTACGCTTCAAAAATCATAAGTTAACAGTTCAACTACGTGGATAGATCAAAAATCTAATCTAAAATTAACACTCAACTATAATTTTACAATAGTTTAAAACTATTTCATACTCATCTAAGTAACTCCAGTTTTACATCATTTATTTCAAAATATATCTATAATTATTGTTGATATTACAAGGAATAGCTAACTTTCAAATACTCAATAGGTAATAGTTCTAAAAAAAGTACTAGTGCCTATTAGTGCAAGTAAAAAAGTACTAGTGTCTGTGGGTTATCTCCAGCTAACACCCAGCATTAAGCTGAGACTCGACTGGTTTATGATGGAAACCTCTATATTGTATTATTATTATTTTTCTTGTATTGTTTGTGCCACTGTTTCCATCACAAATAAAGGAATGTCTATGTCTAGTTAAGGAAATCATCGAATGGGATATAATTTCTAGGATACTCTGAACGCTTCCATGGGCGCAGTTTTTTTGTAATAATCCTACATTTTCTGCTGGTGCATGATGATCTTAGAGACTAAGGTAATTTCAAATACGAACAAAATATCATCAGGAATCGTTTTACAGATTTTATATCTAGTCAGGTACATATTGGGTCACATTGTTATCATTATTTTGATATGCTTAGTGATATGAAAAATTTAAAAACAAAACTACTTACCGTTACCTTATTTCAAACGATAAGTAAAATAATAAACAATTGTATTTTACGTTCGCGTTGAAAAATGAAAAACATGCTAAGAGTTTTCAGCGTTTACCTGATGTGTTGATTCATACGTATTTTTGAGGTAGTTTGTTTAACTTATCTTATTCCGTTTAAACAGAATTAACAGGATATAAAATATTAAGAAATCAGTTCTAGATTCCATATTATATCGTTGGAAACTAGTTCATAGTAGAGTTAGTACCAAAAAGTCTCGATTGCCTGAATTATCTGCTTCAAACGAGGCCGGAAGAGATAGATTCCGAATGACAGATCACATATGTAGAGGTCTATATCCCTAACAACTGACATTGCATAGGTCTGCAACTGAGGTCTGTCTTGCAACTGGCATACCTACTTAACTTTTGTGTTCTATATATGACACAATTCATTCGAAATTAAATACAGATATTACAATAAAAGTGTACCACCTACTACTACAAAAAAGTATCTACAAAAAATTATCTAGACTGAAAACCTTTATCTAATGGATGTTTAATTTTTGTGATCTTTAAACGATAGTGCATCGATTCATATGCCAAAGAACGATAATGTATGAATGAACTTATAATGTTGTGCAGCGACTACCTTACTCCGTCCGTTCCGGACAGGTAGCATAACAAGTCCATTGTTTAAGCGGACTGTGACGTCATCTCATGGTAAAACTCACATGATTAAGAATTTTCAGAATTTACTATGCATTTGACACTAAGTTTAGTTTGAATCGTATAAAGCTGTGTAACCCTGCAATACAAAACAATGAATTTTTACTACATTGAAAAAGAACACTAAAACTTACACATACATAGAATATAACTATAATTATATATAGTAAACTTAAGAAACACTACGAGTGAATTTCCAGGAAGTTTTACAAAAAACATTCTTGTTATTCAGTGTGAAAAGAGACAACAATGCAAAGATTTAGTGTGTCCAAATTTTGACAGGGCTACTCGTGACAATCCCAAAATCCTACGATGCTTATGTTTACAGAGAGTTTTGGTAGTTTGACCTTCAAGTTGAGACGATAACACTGCAACGGTGCTATCTGCTCACCTCACACATATCTCGCATACGTCGTACGGATACAACGATTGATCGTGCGCCAGCACCGGTCGGCCTTATCACCGCCTACTTGATAATGATTTTAAAATACGTTTACATACTTACGCGTTGACAGCTAGGGATTACTATAGCCTTAAACTGTCTCTATAGGTTAATAGTTATAGTGAAATATCTTTCCTGCTTTAAAAAACGAATTGAATATTGCGCTTTAAAAGTAAAATCAGCTGAAATCGTACCTAACTTAATTAGTGAGTGTAATAAACACATGAAGTGAAATACCTTCGTAGAACAATTTTGTTATATTTATGATCGATGTTAATTTGAATCTATCTCACTGTACCTAATATCTTACCTAGCTCGGGGGTGAGAGGCGGGAGGTTTTGGTGCGGTTCGACACCCACATACCCCACTCGCGGGGCGAGTGGAAGTCCGGCGATTTCCTCCCGTCCAAAAAAAAAAAAAAAAAAAAAGGCCCCTGGTGTTATGGTAGTGTACTTACTCAAAATTTATTTTCAATTAATATTTAATCCTCCGACATAGAAATATCATGATATCAATATCTAAAGCGATATAATGACAATTAAAATATCTCGTATCACCGTACTAAAAATAATTATTATAGTACCTAAATACAATAAAGGTCGTATATCTGCTACTAAAGTTTAATTATTATATATATCACTTAATTAAACGGGTTCATAAATATAGGGACCGCTCATTAAAAAATAATCGTGGTAAGAACCCGTTTAATAATAGTGTAAGTGATATATGTAGATAACCACGAGTGTTTAAAGAAAACTATTATAATTAAAGAAATTTAATTATACATATAGTTTTCTTATATTCTATAGTTTTATTATATTTTGTAGTATTAATTATTCGAAGAACAGAACCTTTATAGTAACATCCTCATATATCTGGTTCAGAACGAAGGAAATAATACCTCTCATAATTAAACAATTAAAATAGATATGGATTAATTATGTGCGCTTTATATTGCCCTATCTGTAAAGTAATTGCGAGATTTGGACGAATTTATAACGGCTATAACTGCATTTTATCTTTGATGAGATTGCTTGGAAACTATCGTTCTCAACGACAAAGCCTTTAATCCATCTGTGACGTCAGGTTAATCTCCTATCGTTGTGGATCATTCATCATTAATCCCAACAGCTCAGTCTCCTCAAGGTCGTGGAGATGTGTAAAATTTTTATTTGGATATTTTTAAACTTTGATAGGTAATAAGATGAATTCGTTTCCTGTTTACCGTTTACGTTTTCCTGTATTTTCACATATTGACGATTGTGCGTTCATCAACGTGCGTTATGTCCAAGTGATCGTTTCGTTAATTAATATTTGAACAGCATAAAATAGCGATGACGGTACACTCCATAATAAGGTTTTTACTTGTATTCTAAAATGTGTACCTGAGTTAGGTACTGACAATATCGCACGATTTTCAAAAGGAACGATGACTTATATTTATTTATTATTGAACATTATATTATGATAAAAATCATAATAATTAACTTTAAATTATATATTTTATATGAAACAAAACTACGACTAAAAAGACAAATAGGAAGTACACTGACAACTGCGACTAAAATCGCAAAATAAACAAAATCATCGTTTTAAACAAATAACTGATGAGTTAATATTTGTAGCCAGGTGGAAAACTCGAACACTTTCCATTACAACTATGGTATATACCTATATACAATATTTCATATGCTCATGATATTTTTGTGAGATTGCTCAGCCAATTTTGTCTAAAGCACAGTTACATGTTCCATACAAACTTTTATAGTATTATTTTTGGACTTTAATATCATTTGTATCTAATTAAAGGCCGAAGGGAAAAGTGTTATTGATCTACATATAAAAAAGTTATATTTCGCTAAAAATCACCATCACGACTTTTAGCCTCATTAAGGGTATTTTTTCGTCAAAATTTAAATGTCATTTTTATTTATATCTAATTACCAGCCTAAAAATTAAATTTTATGCATCTTTCTTTAATAACGACTATGGACCAGTCCTTTACTTCCTTACCTTTAGTCCTTCCTTCTAACCCCTCACAACATATATTTTCGCTCACTTCCTCTATAATGCTTTCGCCATTACAATAATATTAACAAAGACTGTTACATTTTTATATTTATTCAATGTATAACTAATAATAAAAAAAAAGTCGTGGAGGCCGAGTAAAAAAGTCGAGTGGCCGAGCGCTTCATTCTGTACGAGAGGTTGCGGGTCAAATACGGCCGGCTTGTACCTCTAAATCTAAAATGTGAAAACGATTTATGTGCAATTTTTCACAACACCACTCGTGAGGAAACCTGCATATCGGAAAAGGGTTCTAAAAATCCTTTGAAGATATGTGAAGTCCCCAATCTTGCTCTATGCCTCTTCTGAGGAGACCTGAACCCATCAGTGGGCAACAATGGGTTGGTACACAATGTATAACCAATTCGAATGATTATTTTTCCATACAAAAAGTGATAAACTAAAAGCAAAGGAAATGTAAATTCAGAAGACTTGTTGGTTTTCTTCTACAATAGAATAAAACAGGCTTTGTTTAATCCACAATCGAGGAGTAACAATATAAAAAACTTAAAATTCGTCAAAGTTTTCTGTAATTAACAGATTAGTTTTGGTTTACCTTAGTTATAACTAGTGTTGAATAATCAGTGAGTGATTAATAGTTTTTGCACTGCACACAACATGAATATTATTTGAGGTTTTTCAATGTCGAACATTAAATTATTTAAAACATTATTATTTCTTAAAAATAGATAATTATGTAATCAATAACATCAAAAAATAACAGAGTACCTAAACTCGGGAAAGTACGTGTTGTAATATAAAATCGGTAAACAGCAGTGGGAGGTGTGTTAATAATATTTGTAGATTTAGTTAGATGGCACTATAATCTGATCAACAGTAATAATTAACATAGGTATATAAAAAGCAGGTGTGTCTGCTACATATCACTCATTCATTCGACATCCTCCAACCAGTTCATAACAACCAGCCATGCTTTACCAGAGGTCAGTGCTTTTCTACTTATATTTGATACTAGCTGACCCCCGCAACTTCGTCTGCGTCACAAAGGGGTTCAAACAGTACTCGCAATGTTGTTATTTGCGCGGCTCGCGTTGGGTATATGTTTTTGCGTTTTATACTCGTCATAACATCTCAACGAAAAATCCGGAATAAAACAGAAAGTAATTTACTTCTACATTGATACTCTTGATAATATAATACTTAATTTGGATAAGGATTAATATAACGATATTATTTTAACGTAATTTCAATCTTCGGACTTGTTTTTTTTTTCTTGAACATAAAAGCGGTTATTGTGACTAAACTATGATAGTTAGATATATGCTCTCGCGGACTTTTCTTTAGATCTGCCTAATATCTAAAAACCCATAGTACATCATTTTGTTCTATTGTCAAGCGTTTTTGCAGCGTACGCATAAATAGGTTTTCGATTTTACACCTTCCTCGATAAATGGACTTTCCAACAGTGAAATAATTTTTGTAATCGGTCCTGTAGTTCCTGATATTAGCGCGTTCAAACAAACAAACAAACAAACTCTTCAGCTTTATAATACTAGTATAGTTAAAACTTTTTTGTCACAGTTACTTTTAAAAAAATAGGACAGTGCAAAATGTTGAATTTATTCTTAATAATCGAGTATATAATAGTGCATACCTATGGATATGCACCGAGATAAAAGTGCATATCCATAGGTATGCACTTTTATCTCGGCTTTTATGATAAAAAACTGATGCTATGACAACTTTAATGTCTTGGAAGTGGAACCCTGATATATGTCGTAAATTCGTTGATAAATAAAAATTAACAAAGCCATTTTTTAGTCGTGGAGAAGATTAAATTACGCTTTGAAAGACTTTTTTCCTTAATACATTATTTTTAGCTCGTCACTAACACTTACAAAACTCCTTGTGAGCTCTTCAATTATTCCAGGCATAACAATGTGTAATATTACTTGATATCATCTGCATTCTCTCTTAAACTGACAAGGAACTCATTATCTGTTGTATACCTATAATGTATAGGTTGTATACCTATAATGTATAGGTATACATTATATCTAATCTGATTTCAACAGCAAACACATCAGTTCATTAAAAGACAATGTACTTACATAAATTATCTGAGACATATGGAATCCTTTTACGGCTCAAATTATTTCGAAATTAAATATTTGTCATCATAAAACAAAGAATCTCTGGTTACAACTCGTTTATACGATATTGGTAAATGAAAGTCATAAAATATTTATGAACAGTCTTATACAATTTTAAAATAGTATAATAATATCTTAGTTAAAAGTTAAGTGAGTTAAGGTAATGCAGATAATTTTAAGTGATTGACTCTACATTTTTTCAGACCCCCCGATGAAGATTCGGTATCCCATGAAAGTGATTGTGAGGAGGAAGAAGAAGATGCCGCAGTACATTTGAAACCTCGAAGACCCTTTTGGGCTAACAAGATTCAGTTCGTATTGGCTTGTGTGGGGTACTCCGTTGGCCTCGGCAATGTTTGGCGCTTTCCTTATCTTTGCTACAAGAGCGGAGGAGGTAAGTTTGTGATAAAATAAATATTGTTCAACAAGTTCAAGGGCATCAGATGTTAACCGTAATAGACAGTACTTTATTGCAATTAAAAATAACATTTCGTGTCAATTATTTACAAAATGATCGAGTGAAAAAAATAATTGCTTATAAACACGGCTTCGGAATTGCATCATGCCTACTTGCAATATATTAACCATATCAACACAATTAAAACGCTACAATTCGATACCGATTATAATTATATCCCACAATTTACGACTTTCGAATCATCTAGACACGCGGTAACCTGTCAAGCCAAGTTCATGAAATTGTTATTACCTACATCTACTGTCCTTATGAAGAACTGTTCGTCAGTAGAGTAGATGTCATACTAAACGAAAATTAAATTCGTGTTTGATGAATGAGATCAACAATTATTTAGTATTTATATTAAATCCTTTTATAGACAACTGATTTTTAAATATCTATATCAAATAATATGAATGACCGAAATCTTTGTACAATGATAATTTTGAAAGTCGCTATTGTATCTAATAATATTTTTTTAATAGTTTTTGTAATTTTCACGAAAAGTATGAAGTTTTACTGTTGCTATGACGCGATCAAACACGAGAACAATTCATTAATTCTGATTCATTTGACGCAGACAAAGTTACACGTGCCCTTTATTTATTTATTTATTTATTTATTTATAAAACTTTATGCACATAAATGATAAAATGGCGGACTTAATGCCTAAGGCATTCTCTACCAGTCAACCAAAAGTGGTGTAGAGAAAACTATAATAAGTTATAATAAAAATAAAGGTCCATTAAGGTGACCATTTATTTAAATGAGTTATAAATTTCCGTTCAATCATTATCTTTAGGTTTTCTTAGTAATTGCAGAAACTATTTATAAACTATATTCGTGTGTACTCGTTTGCAAATGTAGTAGGTACCTACCGCCTCGACTCCCGGTCAGTGTAAATTAACTCATTAAGACGACAGAAAGATCGTGTCCGTCGTGACATTGCATTAGCGCAGCTACTTAGGTGACAAATATCACTTTAAATTAAACGACCACGAAAAATGATTACAATTGAGTTGACCATGAGGACATCGATTATCACATACCTTCCTAATTTTTAGCGAAGTGCCAATTTCTCGGACGTGACCAAGTATATTAACACAAGTTTTGAATGGTACCTCCGGAAAATTACATAAATATTAAATAAGTACAAAGTTTTAATTGAAATATTTAGATAAGAAAACTAGCAACTAATAACATGTATGTAATTAGGTAGATGATAACATCGGTTAACAGAATTAGTAGAATAAAAACAAACACTTTTATATCAAGAGTTATACTCGCTCTTAGAATATCGCTTTTTCAACATTTATTTTAGGTAAATTTTAAATCAAACCGTCCAAGTCGTAGCTTAATGTACAATAAATCTTTTTGTAAAAACACTAAACATCATGTAAAGATCTTACAAATCTTATAGCTGGCAATGCTATTGAATACGTATCTACAATATATTTTTAAATTCGACAAGTTGATAGAAAAAAAAAATGTTTAACCGTATGAAGTCAAAGTCAAAGTCAAAGTCTAGCTTTCAGTGTATAACATACAGTTTGATTCTCAAACCTGAGTCGGTCCTTAAGATTCAAAGCAATGAAATGATCAATCTTCAAAGTGAATTTAATTTAACATCCCTACTAATATTATAAATGCGAAATTAACTCTGTCTGTCTGTCTGTCTGTTACGCTTTGCTGCTCAAACCTCTCAACCGATTTTGATAAAATTTGGCTCAAACAATCTTTAGACCCTGAGAAAGAACATCGGCTACATAATTGCACATTGCTTTTGATTGAAATTGACGCAGACGAAGTTGCGCAGGCCCGCTAGTTTCTAATAAAACCTCTTAAAGACACACCCACGACGTTGTATTTATTTACATCAACAACTCGTAAATATGTTAAGTATATAAACGATGCGAGATCGTGATCAGAAATGTTTGTGTCATCTGCCGCTAACAAGAACTATTGTCGGGGAGGCACCAACTAAAATCATCAACACGACAAAGAGGTGTGAATTATAACTGATACTTTCTGTAAACTCACAATACAGAGCGTAGACGGAGAGTGGCGCAGACACTTCGCGAGATATCAAATGATTTATCACAATTTACCAGATATATTTAGGTGTCCGTGTAAATGTTTATATTAGATTATTATGTGCTAGAAATGAAAATTTTCTTTAGAAAAAATGCTTGTACTAGGCCTGAAAGACATTATTGTACATGTTATAAAGTTTTAACAAAAACAATAAAAAAGACAACAAAGTCACGGTTTATTCCGATACTGGTAGTATATAGTATAGGGGATTTCTAACGTGATAAGATTTATATCAACAACAAGTAATCATTCTTTTTTATCATCCGAGGTTGTAAGAACCTCGTTTTAATTGGCTGTGTTTACTCGATTTATGTCCAAATGAAAAATACGAAAATAACGTTTTTAGAATCTGGCTACAGACATTATAAGTAAAATCAAAATTGTTATTTGAATACTTGGATTTTAAACTAGAACCTACAAAAAGCCTCAAAACAGTGCCGAAATGTCAGTAGCCTCTAGAGTGGAAAACCTATTATATAACCTATAGAGATTCTTACAAGAATATATATATTTCGTTTTTAATAAACTATCATAAGCTGACCTGGCAGAGTACCTTGAGCTTTAACTAGTTAGAATATGACTATCAAAGGGGAAGGCAATAGGAATAGCGTTGTATAAAACCTTCACCACTGCAACAAAATGTACCGAATTGTTTACATGGTAGGACATCTACATTGTTAGAAAAAAGGAGTTTTCGTTATTGATATACCTAATCTTTAAAACGCTCTAAGAGTATGTGATAAAGTTTAGATATGCGCGTATTATACATTTTCTTTATTTACATGTTTTGTTGTACGGCTTAAAGATCCTATACTTACTCATTTGTTAGTAAGTAATGCAAGTCATAGGAGCATTGTTTCCTTCAATTAATCACTATGTAATTGTCTATCATTGCTATCGTAATACTACGGTAACGTGTTTTTTAACGTCGTGTAGATAATATACAAACTAATAACAACACAAAGACCCAAACCATTTTGATGATCGGTCTTCTCGTGGAGTGTCACATCAGCGAATGATAAAGAACTTGACTACAGCGCACATGGATAAAACGAATATAATAAAAAAAACAGATATAAATAGAATAAAAAGAATTAGGAGACGATACAAACTTGAAATATCCACTAACAATTTAAGTATATTTATTTTAAATACCTGACTAGTATAACATTAAATTTTATTCGCAGGTGCATTTTTAATACCTTACTTCATAATATTATTAGTATGCGGAGTTCCGATGCTGTTTATGGAACTGGCTATAGGACAATACACAGCACATGGACCGATAGGAGCTTTATCGCAAATTTGTCCACTTTTTAAAGGTATTATACAAATTCATGTAAACTAAGTACAGAAAAGAATAGCGGAAGTTTAATATTAGTTTAATTTTTTTCTGATTTTAGGTGCTGGTTTAGCGAGTGTGGTGATCTCATTTTTAATGTCCACGTACTATGCTGTGATAATCGCGTGGGCTATTTATTACTTCTTTACGTCTTTTAAAATGGAAGTCCCGTGGGCTAGCTGTTCCAACAGATGGAACACGGATATATGCTGGGTACCAAATCATAACCTCACAAAACCGAATGGATCTCAAACACCCACCGAACAGTTCTTCGAGTAAGATTATTTTTAGTATATTATTTTTAACAAAATAATTCACACTTGGCTTAATGGACTGTAATTGTAATTTCCTATGTCAAATCTAAGTATATTTATTTTTAAATATTATAAAACTGCAGAGTTTGTTTGTTGGTATGTTTGTTTGAACACGCTAATCTCAGAAACTACTGGTCAGATTTCATTTGTGTTATTTCAGTGTTGGAAAGTCCATTTCTCAAGGATAGTTATTGGCTGCATTTTATTAAAAAAAAAATATGGATTTGTAACACAAGGTGTAAAATTGAAAATCTATTTATGCGTACGCTGCAAAAACAATAACAATATAACAAAATGATGTACTAAATGGTAGACTGGTAGAGAATGCCTTAGGCATTAAGACGGCCATTGTTTAATTTATAAAGTTTAATAAATAATAAATAAATATATCTAACTATCATAGTTTAGTCACATTAACCACTTTTATGTTTACGAAAAAAAAAAGATTGAAATTATGTTAAAAGAGTATCGTTACATATTTCCTTATCCAAATTAAGTATTATGTTATCGAGAGTATTAATGTAGAAGTAAATTACTTCTTGTTTTATTCCAATCGGATTTTTCGTTAAGAAGTTATCACGAGTATAAAACGCAATGAATACACCCAACGCGGGTCGCGAAATGATATTGCGACAATATTGCGAGTACTGTTTGAACTCCTTTGTGACGCAAACGAAGTTGCGGGGGTCATCTAGTTTGAGGATAAGTGGTAACCCTCGCTCATCAACCTCTGCAATGCCAGTGTATAGAAAAGCCGACACCTTCCAAAATCTATCAATGGGAACTCAATTGTTTCATCAACACTATTTCCTGCAACATGAAGAAGTCTGTTTTAATAATGGCTGACTTTAAAAAAACAAATTTAATTCTAGTCAATTAACAAAATTTAATGTTTTCAGGAAAAAGGTATTGAGTATGAGTGCCGGTATTGAATTTCCTGGTGGCATGCGGTGGGAATTGGCAGCTTGCTTGGTCTGTGCTTGGGTGTTAGTTTACTTCGCCCTGTGGAAAAGTATCAAGTCTTCTGCGAAAGTTCGTTACATCACGACAACGCTACCTTTTCTGTTAATCTTAGTATTCCTCGGTCGATCTCTGACACTCGAGGGAGCTGACAGAGGCTTGAGATTTTTCTTCAAACCAGAATGGGAATTGTTAAAACAGTCGAGACCATGGGTGAATGCAGCTTCACAAATTTTCAATTCAATCGGAATAGCGTTTGGATCCATGATCATGTTCGCTTCGTATAACCGTTTCGACAACAATTTCCTTCACGATACTGTGGCAGTGACATTGGTTAACGCTGTAACCAGCCTTATAGTGGGTATATTTACCTTCGCTACTATTGGGAACATCGCATTCGAACAAAATACGCCTGTCAAAGATGTTATCGCAGACAGTAAGTAAATCCGTATTAGTCATTTCAACACAAAACACAATTCCATTGAAAGAATTTAATTTTTACGATAGGCACTTAACATATTTTTCAGAGAAAGTACTTATGATATGATTCATTAGATTTTATTGTTTATGATTAAATCTTAATTCCAGTACACAGACTTGTGTGTATACTTTAATAATAGTTATTATTCAACAGGTCCCGGACTCTTATTCGTCGTTTACCCACAAGCTATTGCCAAGATGCCAGCTTCGCAACTCTGGGCAGTTTTGTTTTTCTTTATGTTCTTATGCCTTGGCCTTAACAGTCAGGTAAGTTGAGTACAAACATGAATTCTATTCATTAAGACACAACTCAGAGTGATCATGGTTTTTTTTTTCAGTTTGCAATCGTAGAAGTTGTGGTTACATCGATTCAAGATGGATTCCCGGATATGATACGGAAAAAGCTAGTATATCACGAACTTTTAGTACTACTGGTGTGCGCAGTCTCGCTATTCTTTGGTCTACCCCATATTATACACAGCGGCATATACATATTCCAGTTAATGGACTACTATGCTGCATCGCTTAGCATCACTTATCTAGCGTTTTTCGAAGTTGTGGCTATTGCTTGGTTTTATGGGGTTGGAAGACTTTCCCGAAATATCAAACAAATGACAGGTGAAATTAAAACTCTACTTACCTTATTAATTGGCATGTTCTTTGTGGACAATGATATCTAATAGACTCTCTCAAGAATCAAGTATTTTACGGCAGTAGAAAGAAAATAATTGCTATACCGACAACTATCTTATAATATTAATACATTAATTGGTTCTTATCACTCACAGCACGTTTTAATTATTCAACAGTCAAGATATGATCAATAATTTTGTTTAACTCATTCATTTATATTCATTCAGAGGTGCGATGAGATGAAAATATTAAAAAGTATGTACCTTACCGGACATCCGTTTTAAATAGAATCATAATAAGTTTCGCATAATAATTTTCACACATTCATTTTCAAACAATGTTATGAATCATCATTATTATCAAGATTGTTATTTAACGCGCCCTAAAAACCTTTTATCTCTATTGTACCTATTTGTACTTACGAATAGGTATAATACATTTATCAAACTGTTTTTTTATCCATTTAAACAACCCCCATGAACCCGATTGTTTAGAATCCCTTCCCTAGAGAAAAACTAATTTAAGTTGTACTTTTAGACAGATTTTTATTTCCAATGAAACGTAAAAAAAATAATTTTCTATTAATATTTCAGGTCGCTACCCTTCTATATACTTTAGATTTTGTTGGCTGATAGCTACACCAGCTTTATTGCTTGCTCTTTGGGTGGCAAGTCTTGTCGATTACACACCTCCAAGCTATCGTCAATACCAATATCCAGCGTGGGCGCAGGCGATTGGTTGGATAATTGCATCCCTTTCACTTCTATGCATTCCCGTCTACGCTGTAATAATCGTATTTAGAGCACCCGGGGATAATTTGCTTGAGGTTTGTTTGTTTTTACCACAAATTGTAAAATACTTAATTCGCTCCATGGCCAAGCCCTCGGCTATCACTTTTAAGATTGGCCATAATAAAAGAGATTACAACGTCATTGACTAGCTATATATCATTTATTTTATGACGCTCTAATCCTCAAAACTAAATAATGTCTGACATCATGATCGGCCTAACGTTGCCCTATCACTTCCTGTAATATTTATCGTATAGATAAGACTACAATTTTTCCTATTATTTCTTACAGAAACTACGTTTTTCGATTCGCCCGAGTTCGATTTGTGACTGTGGCGTAAATGGTTGTGATATATGCTGCTCCGAATCCGAACCACCTGAAGATAAAACTGTCATAACTTAGGTGTTTTGACTAACTAGATATAGGTATTGGAACAAATTATAACGAAATATATTACTTGTTAGGTCAACTCAGTAGAAAAGCCACTCGATATCTTAATGTAAACAGAGCAATAAGATAATAAGGACGATCTTCCATCATTTATCATCTACTATGTGCTAGTACTCAGCACTCGACCTACAATAATTATTATCTACCTAACTTCAGTCACTACACTAGTGAGTAGTGACACAGATATGGCACTCGAATGCGTCCTAGGTTAAACACTTAACAAGTAGGTGATTTCAAGAAACACATGATCGCATTTAGATGTGTTGTTACGGAGTTATTTAGAACACGGCTTTATAACACATTGTTATTGATCATCTGAATGTTTCTGAACTTGTAGTTTCATACAGTTGCTTTCTATAAAATAATATTATTATTTATAAGTAGTTAGAATTTCAGTTTTCCACTTTTCTAAATTGATCATTGATCAAATAATATACATACAAAGTTCATCCTTACATTACGATGGATGTACAAGCAGTAATTTTAAGAACAAAACAAATATGAAACCAGTATTAGCTAATTCGAATTATTATATTATAATTTCGAATATGAAATTAAATAAATGAAAATTAATAAATATTTAAGTTGCTAATTTATTTCCTAATACGAGTACAGTGACAATCGAATCTGTACTGTAAACTCGAAAATTGTGTCCCACTACTATCTGAAACTTTGAATATATTATGTAGATAATTTCTTATTCAAAACATTCCAAAAATCTACTCAAGTTAATTATTAAATTGTGACTAGATGTAAAGTATTTATTTTTATTCTTTAGGTGGTTATTAATTTAAACACATGTTTTCAAATATTTGTCGTGTGGTTTATGAATACTTAGGTACTATGCATCAGATATGCGTTTTATGAGATTAAATAATTAAAGCAATCTATTTATTGATTTCATTGATTGATTAGAACAGTATTTTGTATTGTAAATAAAATATTGTAAATAGAGTTACCAATATTGTAAAAAAATACAAGGCAGTGAATAAATACAATGAAAACGAAAATAGATATTTTTTATTTTTACAAAATGTTGACTTCACCTAACTCTCAATTTAATTTAAATTTCAAGCCCTTTTAATTTAAAACTGGATTTATCATGCAATGTATTAGGAAAAAAAATGTTTTTGTGGTTGTAGGTAATAGGTATGTCCTGAATACATGCAGACAAAACCATGAGCATTAAGCAATGCTTATTGTATCATCCATTATTATGGATGCTATGTGTTTTCATTACATTCAGATTATTTACTGTGCCAAAACTTGATAACATAAAATACTTTGGTTGACTGGTAGAGTGAGAATGCCTTAGGCAATAAGTCCGCTATTGTACCTTTTATGTGCATAAAGATAAAGAAATATACTGTTTCCTGTATTCTTAAAAAATAAAACATACAATGTTCATGTTTATTATTTAAAAGAATATGTTTTGAAAAAAAAACAATTTGAAGATCCAGATTGTTGGAGGTCTACACAAAATAACTTAGCACATTGATGACTTATAATCCGCATTCAAAACCAATAAGTATGTGTAACCTATTCTGCCAATTTCAATATTAGTTTGAAATATTGATATCAGAATATTAAGCCATAAAGTCTTCTTTAAAATAAACTATTCTTTCTTTTGCTTGATCTTCTTTTTGTTCTATACTCTTCTCTGATATCTTACATCAAAAATACATGTATGTAAAATGAAACTGAAAATACTAGTGCAGGGACCACTGCTATTTATCTTTTTTTGTACTTAATACAAAATATTTTGTGGGATTTTTTTGTTCTGGGCAAATCAAAATATTTTAATTTGTAAGATAACAGTTTTATTGTTTCACATTTTTTCAATACATCCACAAAGATACAAAATATTGTGATAGAAAATAATTCCAGTAATAATTAAATAATACCATAGTTTTATTTACCTTAATTCTAAGAGAATATATCATACATCATTTTCTTTCTTTGTCTTTTTAGGACTAGCTGGGTGCTCTTCATCATCAGTTGAATGATTAGAGTAGTATTCATCTTCTTGCATTCCATTATCATCTGCAAAAAAATAATAATCTTATAAGATTTTTTAAACAATAATTAAGCAACTTTAACTGCTTAGCGAAGATATATACTGAGTCTCGTTTGTACCAAAAAAATGCTGGCTGAATCATCCCTTTGCGACGCAGACGAAATTGCCCATGGCAACTAGTGATAGAAAAATCTTTTGGTAATTTCTTATTTCCCCGAGGTTCTTGGAAAATGGTCACTTACAACCAGACGGGACTGTAAACTTTTTAAATTTGCAATAAGAACCTACATTTCTCTGTAATAATTCTAATATAATAATTAGTATGTTCTAAAACTTACCCGCCTCTGTAACTTCAATCATTTTTGTGAGTAATGAATTAACATCTTTTTGGAAATTTTGTAGTGAATTCACAAATTGGTCTGTTCTTATTTCTTTAGTAAACGTGTGTAATACTTTGTCATTTACTGTAACAACTAATTTCATTTCTGGTATCATTTTTGAATATAATATGTTGCTTTTTATTTAATATTAAAATTTATTCTATTATTGTATATTTCTCATTGGAGAAGTGCAAGTAACTTCTGATTTATTATTTATCTACTAAAAAATGTTTATTAATATAATATTGTTTCTAATAAATTTATTTTTAATGGATTAATTATAAATAATTATAACTTTACTCTTTAAGTTTTGGTTGGTTGCACAGATTAAAAAGATTATATGGTTGATTGTTAGAGTTGTGATAATATCTTTCTAATCTGTGAGGTATGTCAATCCACATGTCAAATTTAGGGATGTTGAGAATGTCGATTTTCGAACATACTTTCTTCGGACATACATTTCGGATTTTCGTAAATATGAATGTTGACCTTTGAAAGAAAAAGTTCAAGGTTCAAGTTTTAAACGGTTTTATTTAGCTCACCCTGTTTGTTTTATTATTATTAATCGATTTTATTTAGCTCACCCCGTTTGTTTTATTTTATTATTTATTTGTTATTTATTCTTGCGTCAAATTTAGTAATTCAAATTTCACCCTCTTCCTTTCAACAGATTAATCTGAAATTTTGTATACGCTTTGGATTTTGGTGACAATACAATTATGTTTATTCATTATCATTATAAATTCAAGATGGCCGCAGCTACAAAATGGCGGATAATTTATGTTTTATTAATCCCATCAATATGAGTATCAAATGAAAGGGTTCAACAAGCAGAATACAATATACGATAAAAAAATTGAAATCCAAGATGGCGGCCGCTACAAAATGGCGGATAACGTAGGTTTTATCAATCCCATCAATATGGGTATCAAATGAAAGGGCTCAACAAGCAGAATACAATATACTATCAAAAATTGGAATCCAAGATGGCCGCCTCTACCAAATGGCTGATAACAATTTTTATCAAACTAAAAACTAGATTGTAGACAATTGACGTGCCCAACGGTTTTATAATTCCCACGACTGTATCTATTTTATTATTTTTTGGTTTTAGTACATTTACCTTAAACATTGCAATTTAACATAAAACCGTTTAACTTAAAAAGTTTTTACCTATTTTTATTTATTGACAAGTCAGCTGTATCTTCCAATAGTTAATATAATTTATAGGTACTATAAAATTGGTTTGTCCATTCCATTTTTAAATGGACATGGATTGGCCACACGCTTAGAAGAGACGCTAGTCACATACCAAAGCAGGCCCTGGACTGGACACCTCAGGGCTCCAGAAAGCGTGGCGTGTTTCACATCGACATTTTTTGTAAAAAAAGAAAATAAAATGAAAACAAAAATTTACAAATTTATTTCAAATCATGAAAATACACTCGTAAAATAATACAAATTAACTGCCGTTTGTCTGCTATCGCCATCGGATTTGCGTGCTATAACGTGCCCGCACACCTAAAAAAGTATTGACAATACTTTCGATCGAGGGATGGGAAACGATACAAAAAAATAGCATGTTAAAGAAAGTGTTAATTAAAAACCCATTTTCAAAAAAAGCATGTGCATGTTTTAGGATAAATAATACTTGAAAAACTTAATCATATTTTAGGATCAAGTCCCAAAATCGTATAATGTTAAAAATATTATTTTTATCATCGTAAGTCTACTATTCAGGTGGTATTTTAATTTTTAATATTTGCAATTAATTAAATCAAATTTCTTTCATATTTTTACAGGTTTGATGCTGCCTTAAACTACTTTTTTTCATGTCTTTTAGCGTAATACATAGAAATAAACTCACTTGACGTAAGCACCAGGAGGTATATGTATGGTCTATGGTTACAAATAACACAATTTCAATATCTAAATGATGTTTAGAACATGCTACTCAAACGCTATTATTGCTATTTTTTTATAACATTACAATTAAATTGTTATGACTTTTAAATCCCATCTCTGCTTCTGTCACGAGTATTGACAATACTTTTTAGGTGTGCGGGCACGCATGAATTAAATATTCAAAAACATTAATGTAAAACTGTTCAAAATTTGAATTTCACCATATTTGGGAGTCTGTTGTCTAACTGGGCCTAACTTTTGGAAAAAAATTGAATCTTTAATAAAGTCTAAATTCTATAAAATACATTTGTTATCATGTTCATGAATGAACATGAATCCTGCTTAAGCCTTAAATAGGTTTTTCTAGTGGCAGTTAATAATGTAAATCTATAATGAATGATGCACGAGTAGGTCGAGCATCTGGGTTTTTCACCCTACTTCTTTTGACAAATTAAGTGTCAAGACAGTTTTGACAATTAATGTGTAGGGACATGACCTCCGTAAAATGAGTCGATATAAATATCGATATTTTCTAATGAAAGCCGTTTGATCCCTCATCTGTAGCCATAGCTAAAGTTTATTCGGATATCTTGTTTGAGTACATATTTGAAAATATTTTTTTTCTATAAAAATTGTTTAAAAACTAAATTTTTTTTTGTTATTTTAACTATATAGTGTTACATTTTGACCCTAAATACTCAAAATTAGTTAATCAAATTAAATTCTCAAAATTATCTTCATAAAATGTGAAATGATAATAAAATGTAAGACGTAATGATCAATTTTGGCCATTGCCACACTTGGCTTGCCAATTTTGAAAAGATGCAGTTTCCAGTTATAAAATTTAAGAGAATAGTTAACTTCTGAAATCTATCTTATTAATTACCTTTAGACGTTGCGTATTTCTAATAAATCAGAATTCCATCGATCATCGGAAATACGTTATAAATCGATTTAAATTTGTACGGCCTAGTCACTAATCAGCTGATAGTGATTGGTATTGGTTTAATTATGTCATTCCATACATAATAAAAATAATCATTAATCCTTTGAATAAAATTTAACAAAGTTTTGTACGAAGATAGAAATTAGAAATAACTACGAAAAACATACAATGCAGTTTTTAGTTGTTTTCAAATAATATGACTGAATTTGGGAGATTCGGGCCTTTAATTGGTGCCATAGATGAGGGAACTTCAAATGTAAAATTCCTGGTAAATAAATTTAAAATAGTAATGATTGAAGTTAAATAGTTTTATTATATTTTATTAATATTTACAATAACTTCATTAGGTGTTCGCTGCAAAGACCTCAGAAGTATTGACATATCATCAAATATCAATAAAACGATTTAGTCCACAAGAAGGTTGGGTTGAACAAGATGCACTTGAAATTTTAAATGCGGTAGTCGAATGTATTGAGGTAAATAAATATTAATTTTTTCCGAGACAATAAATGTATTATTATTATTTTAATTGTAGTTCTGAGTAACATGAAATTATAATTTAAATAATATCTATATTTATGATCCTCCAAACATGCGTTAATTTTTACAGGTAACTGTAGATAATCTGAGAAAACTAGATATAAATCCTGCAGATGTTGTTGGAATTGGGATAACAAATCAAAGGGAGACTACTGTAGTTTGGAGTTCTTTGACTGGTCAACCTCTATACAGTGCAATAGGTAAAGTTTTTTTTATTTTATATGCAGCATTCATTTTACTGTATCAAGCAGCATTTAAAGGTATATCATAACATTCCTTAACACATAAATTATAAGCAAAACCCACTTGTTATTACAATTAATAAACATAATTACTGTATACATAATGACTTAAGCATAATTACTGTATACAATTGTTTAAAACTTTATACATACTATTATTTACAGTGTGGTTAGATGTAAGAACATCAAAAATAGTGGATGAACTTACCAAAGAAAAAGGTGCACAAAGTATTAATGCTGTAACTCAGACAAGTGGGTTACCATTATCTACATACTTCTCTTCTGTTAAACTAAAATGGTTGTTGAAAAATGTCATAGCCGTCAAAGATGCTGTTGCTTCGAACGAGTGTATGGCAGGCACAGTGGACTCATGGTTAATATGGGTAATGTATACTACTATCCTAAATATTCATCATCAAAGGTCTATGAATGACATTCAAACAATTCTTCACAGCTCATTTGCCCATGTATTCTTGAAAGCAATAAAATGAATGTATGTTATGTAATTAATAGATTAAAACAAATATGAATAAATATTTCCATAGCTGTAGTCAGATAAAAAAAAAGCAGAGAATATTTTTAAGCACTTGAGAACACAATGATATAGATATGACAGATATTATTAGATAAATTTAAGTCACCTCCTTTTTTTAAAGATAAGAACTAATTTTAGTATTTGTGCATAATAATATTATATATTTGAAATACAGGTTGAATGTACTACCAAAATGATTATAAACATTTTTCTTCTTCAAGTACTAGCAAAAAGTTGTTTAGTTCAATAGTTAAAACACTTAAAAAGTATACCATTATTTTATTTAAGTATGTTTTTCTTCCAAATAAGATAGTATTGAAATAATTCATGCATCTAATTAAAATTATTTATTAATATACCTTGTAATCCATTGACTATAATAACATGTTTACTAATGAGTCCAATAGCTAATTATAATGAAACATGTGATTTCAGAATCTTACTGGAGGTACCCGTGGAGGTGTTCATATCACAGATGTCACAAATGCTTCACGCACGCAACTTATGTCACTTAGAACTTTACAATGGGACAAAAGGCTACTTCGCTTTTTTGATATACCTATAGAAATTTTGCCAAAGATTAAAAGTTCTGCTGAGATTTATGGATATATATCTGTGGGATCGTTACTGGGAGTGCCAATAGCTGGAGTAAGAAATAAATTCAGTGAATTTATTAAAGCCTTTTTTTCCACTTTAATTTATTATTATTTTTTTTTTCATATTCATTTATTTGCTCAATTTTTACATTATATCTTTAAAAAAACAATCACAAGAAAATAAATTTAAAAATACAATATAAAAAAAGCAGAGGGCCACTGGAGACGGGGTCTACGACCCAAGCCATCAGTGGTCAGGGCTCAAGAGAGAGGAACCTCCTCACAATACGTGCCGTGTCAAGAACGACCGCCTTCTGAATCAGGCCCTTTACCCAGCCGGAGAGCGAAAGCTTCTCTAGATGACGGTCGAAGCTTTTCGCTATTAGACCGTGCACAGATACAACGATTATTATTATTATTATTATTTCTAACTTCAGAGCACTTTCATTATTTTCGTATAATGTAGTGCAGGCTTTAAGATGATATAACCAGACACAAAAACTTAATGTAGTTTGATGTGCTTGTAATTTAAATACAATAAAGTATAAGTTTATTGAAGACTTCAAAATTTTAATAAGGCTTTATTTATTATTTGCAGTGCTTAGGAGATCAACAGGCAGCACTTGTTGGACAGGGATGTATGAAATTTGGACAAGTCAAGTGTACTTACGGAACTGGATGTTTTTTATTGTATAACACAGGTAATTATTATATCCTAACTATACAGAAAACATTTATGTCTTATTTATGTATTCTTCATAAACAAAAAGTAGTACAATGACGGCTTGAGGCATTATCTAATTTATGCAAAAAAAAAATTCTGTTATTGTTCATAGGTGATTCAATAGTCCATTCGCAGCATGGACTTCTCACAACAGTTGCTTACAAACTAGGGCCCGATTCTCCGCCGGCGTATGCATTAGAAGGGTCAGTCGCGATAGCCGGTAAATACAAACTTATGATTATGGTTAATCCTTAGGTTTGTTGATGAGTACAGCTTAAAGATATAGTTTTTTATTTCTTTACTACAAGGCCAGTAAGTGGTATCCTTCAGTACAAGGAAACAATGACTAATTCTCTGACTCATTATTTTTCTTAAATAGTTTCTGACCCCAGATGGAATCGTTCAACTTACTGTAAGAACAAATGTAATTTTTAATTAAAAGTAATATGTATGTAGGGGACACATTACAGTGGCTTCGAGACAGTTTGGGGATTATAAATGAAGTGAAAGATTCTGAGACACTGGCGGCGCAGGTCAGCGATGGAGACGAGGGCAGCGTTAGTTTTGTTCCTGCATTTAATGGACTCTACTCACCGTACTGGAGGAAAGACGCTAGAGGGTATGTCGTCTTAAAATTATTATGATGATATTATTAATATTATAATGAGTGTTACAAAAATGGGTGCTACAGTAGGGACTAGGTAAAAAAGTTCCATTACATGAAAATATATGACTTATAACAGAGAGAATTTAGAAATTGAAGAAGCTTATGAGCTTATGACTTTGTAATCTTACCATATATCACTCGGAAACTACCAAAAAGGGGAGTTCATTACAAAGCCGTATTTAATGTTTTTTTTTTTGCTTCATTCTCTTCAATACTAAATTACTTAAATATTATTAACATTAAGCAAAGATACTTTAAAAAAAAAAACAATATTTGAATATGATTGACTGTTGTTCAGTGTGATGTGCGGTCTGAGCTCGCGGACGCGTCGCCAGCACGTGGTGCGCGCGGCGCTGGACGCGGTGTGTCACCAGACGCGCGCGGTGGCCGGCGCCATGGCGGCCGACTGCGCGCCGCTACGCAGGCTGCTCGCCGACGGAGGCATGGCGCAGAACTCGGTGCTTATGCAGATGCAAGCTGACCTGCTCGGTATACCACTTGTAAGCGAATCTTGTTACTATGATAAAACAGCCAAATAAAACATCGTGAAGAATCCTGTTTATCGGCGAAGATCCTTTGAAGATAACACCTCCAACGCTTGAGATTAGAAACTTTCTCATCCGCCATGTAACATGTATTTTTGTTTAATATGTTTAAATAGGTCCGTCCTCTTATGATGGAGAGCACAGCGTTGGGCGCCGCCATAGTAGCTGGGCGTGCCATGCGCGTGTGGCCCACTACGATACCCAGTCCGCCTGCCGACACATTCCTGCCAGCAATCACTAATGAAGGTCAATTTAATTTAACTTTAACCACTATGCAATATACATTTCATTAAAATGAAACATATATGTGTTACCTACATAATATTATTATAACACGATGATAAGGGAGCGCCACCCCTGTTAACTGTGGACATCGTATTGCATCTTTTCCTGACAAACCATAAATGTGCATTGTTTCACCGATAATACATCAGGTCGTGGACTGTCATGTCTACATTTGAGTACACCAATAACGCTGAAGCATTAAGGGCTGAGGTAAGATAACTTCTGCGTTCTTAACCGACGATAAAATCACATAATAAATAACTTGCACTCATTTGCAACAGACACTTAACAATTTGTCAACATTTTAATTTCTTACAGAACGTGAGATGCGGCGTGTCCGTTGGGAAGAAGCATTAAATAAATGTATAGGTTGGACAGATACGAAAGAAGATTCTGTAGATCAAGGTAGCTATTGTTGAATTAATGTTGAAAATTGTATTTATCAAAATAATCTAATAAAGGGTGTCCCAAAACTATGCGACATGAACGGGAAGTACCTTAAATATTAGAGATAGGATGTTTTGCTGAAAGGAAACATCATTTTATTTTTGATGTTTAATAATACTGCGTACACAGATTTTTCAAATTGCTATAAACTAATATAAGCACTATAAACTAAACTAAACATACATAGGAATATAAAATAAAACTGACATCAATTTTAAAGCAATCATCACCTTGTATAGGGTGGGCAATCAAACGTTTGCATTTTGAACTACTGTTTATTTAGAGAATGACAGCTCAAATATCATTCAATTTGTGTTCATAATTTAGTTAAAGGTTTGACATTTACGAAATGGGATGCTATACGCTTGAACAAAATTGGGAAATATTGAAAAGTTACTTCCAAAGTGGTGAAATGTGTCTTCAGTCCAAACTGTAAGAAATGTGTGTTTGTGTGTCAGATGAAGCCCATTTTCACCTCGGAGGCTATGTTAATAAGCAAAATTGTCGCATCTGGGGGTCGGAAAATCCACACGTCACCATTGAGAAGCCAATGCACCCACAAAGAGTTACGGTTTGGTGTGGGCTTTGGTCCGGCGGCATCATTCGAAAATGAGCAAGGAGCCGCCGTTACGGTCAATGGCGAGCGTTACCGTGCCATGCTCGACGAATTTTTGTTTCCAAAAGTTGAAGAGTATCACATGGACGACATTTGGTTTCAACAGGATGGCGCAACATGCCACACAGCCAACATGACAGTCGAACTTTTGAAAAATGCAAACTTTATATGGCCCACCCCTTATATAAAATTCTCGTGTCATAGTTTTCGTTGCAATACTCCTCCGATTTTGATGAAATTTTTTGTGCTTATCTGCTATTTATGAGAATCAGCCAACATCTATTTTTCATCCTCCTAAATGTTAAGGGTAGTAACATTGGACAGTCTGATTTTTTTTGTTAAGCACTTACCTTACCTACCTACCGCACATACCTCTCCATGTTTTTACCAAACTTGTAATTTTGTGATTGAAGTTTCTCATGAAGTGTCTTTATTTAAAATTTTATTTTCAGAAGAAACAGACAGGACCACCGCTGTTTTACCGCCAGGACTATTTTTCTTAGGAACTGCCTTGTTAGTGATTATTGCAGACAAATTAAAATCCATATAGTTTGCTATCATTAGCTCAACAATTTAGTCATTAGAAAATAAATTTACCTCCAAAGCTAGTTCGTCGACAAAGTATTAATTTATTTATAAATGTTATTATGTATGTTGTCAACCTATATTAAATAAAATCGTTAATTTATCCTGGTTTTCATTAAAAAAATGAAACAATATATTTCCGGTATAAAAATTTACTAAACACACTGTATATTATTAGAAATGCGTTTCTGGCATTATAATGAACCTTTTTAGTCTTTAACTTAACAGAATTAATAATAAATAAACGTAAAAAGATATTATTAAAATAATAAATATGAGAGCATAATGTGATTAACAGAAATAAATTGAATAGGTAGGGTATGTGACTGATTTTTGAAAATAGCTTTATTTTATTCTTTTTAACCTTCTAACTACGCCACATTAATATTTTGGAGAAATCTGTAGTATTATATAAACGAGAACACGAGAGAATGACTTTTTGCATAGTCAAGATTGTTTTGTTTACTTGCGTGTGACGTCAGTAACTTTAAAAAATTACAGGGCGTTTTTGAAATGACAAAATTTCAAAATCAACAATTTTTTTATCATTTGATTCGGAAAATTCATTTTGGTAAAAGTAAAATATAGTTTTTGGTGGCATGTGTTAGGATGGTAACAAATTATTCTTTATTTTGAACGTAATCAAATACCCAATTGAGCTTAACTTAAATTGCACCAATTGGGTTTTTAAACTATATTAGAAAAGTGTGAAAATTAACATTATTTATTAACAACTAAATATCTATAAACATCAGATCAAAAGTTAATTCTTGTCTTCACCAACTGTGAGTTGAGTTTAATTGCATCTTTATATTTTTTCAAAAACTATTAAAACCTCCCGCCGCTAACGCTCGACGTCCGATCCCCGACCGGGACAGAACCCGGCATGAGGCTGTTTCAAAAACTATAGAAAATATCAATTGTTGTACAGATTACAATGTTTTAAGATTTAAGCAAACTTGTTGAGTTTGTTTAAAATAATCTAAATGACTCATGTAAATATGAAATATAACAAACATACAGGAACTATTTTATTTAATAGATATTATACGTTCAGCCTTTTATAACTGCAATAGGTCGTAATTTAACAGTTTTTTTGCTGATACCAGCAGCATGGCATGTATTTACAACATCTGTTACATTTTTGTATGACTCAGGAGCTTCTTCCATTACCAACTTTGGAGATGCAACTCTAATGGAGATTCCCATTGTTTCGAGTTTAGTTAAGACATCTTTGTAGTCTATGTTTCTTCTAGACTTGGCTCTAGATAATGCCCGACCCTAAAAGTGAATATTAACATTATAATCATACAAATATCAAGTGTGAAATGAAACTTCAAAATTATTGTTTATTTTTTTCAACTGCCTTACCATTGCATATCAAATATTATAAAAATATACTTACAGCACCGTGACAAGTTGATCCAAATGTCTCTGTCATTCCTTGATGAGTACCGGTGAGAACATAACTGCATGTCCCCATTGTGCCACCAATCAGTACAGGCTGACCTGTAAGTTGGTAATCTACAGGTATCAGTGGATGATTTGGCGGGAATGCCCTAGTTGAACCCTGAAATTGAGATTGCAATAGTTATGTATTTAAATACTATATAAAAATCATATATTTAATGAAAGTAAAGTATAAATGATACCTTTCTGTGTACCAGTAATGTTTTCAATTTACCGTCCACTACATGTTCCTCTACTTTAGCAATATTATGTGAAACATCATATATGACATGCATGTCAAGATCATCGGGTGCCATTTTAAATTGTTTGGCAAAGGCTTGACGAGTCAAGAAAGTCATGGAGCTGCGGTTTACCCAAGCAAAATTAGCAGCAGCAGCCATTGCTTTCAAGTAATCTTGGCCTTCAACAGATTTAATCCTAGCGCAAGCAAGTTGCCTGTCATTAGTTTCGATATTGTCTCTCTTCATAGCTTTCTCCATTTGCACTAAAGCATCAGTAGCCACTTGATGGCCAAAACCTCTGCTTCCAGAGTGGATCATTACACATACTTGTCCAACCCTTTCAAGACCCATTTTACCAGCTGCATATTTATCATATATCTCATCTACCACTTGTATCTCAGCATAATGGTTCCCGGCACCCAGCGTACCCAGTTGAGGAAGACCTCGTTTCTTGGCTCTGAGGCTAACTTTAGATGGGTCAGCATTCAACATTCTTCCATATTCCTCACAGTGTTCTTTATCTTCTGCCCATACGTAACCTTCACGTAATGACCAATCCATACCCATTTCTAATGCTTCTTCCAAATCACGAGCATTCATAGGGATAATGCCCTTTGAACCAACTCCCACAGGTATATGGTCAAATAAACTTTGAGCCAATTGTTCCTATGTGAAATTAAGAAGAATTTAATAAAGTCCATACTTTTATTTGAATAACAAATATACCATGTTTAATTATTGTATTATATTGTATTGTACCTTGATAGGTAGAACATCTTTTTCATCTAAGTTAGTTCTCAGCAAACGGACACCACAGTTTATATCAAATCCTACACCTCCTGGCGATACTATTGACTTGGGATCGTCCATATCAAATGCAGCCATATTGCCTAAAAAAAAAGAAATATTTTAAACATAAAAATTTTACGGAATTGTGCTTTAACAAAATGTTACTAATGCTTATTAATAATAATGAGGGTAACTAATTATATCACTTAGAACAATCTAAATAATATACAGTATTATATTTTTTTATAATTAATTTCCAAATTTAAGGTTAGTTCAGAAGATAATTTGAAAAGCACTTGTCGAAACTAATAGGTAATTAATATATATTAAGATTTTTGTAGAAATATACCTATTGCGAATCCATATCCAGAATGAACATCAGGCAGTCCCACCGACCGGCCTACGATTCCCGGTAGTGCCGCAACATTAGCAATTTGTTTCACGCCAGGAAGAAAGCCCCCGGACATTCCGGGTCTGCAACAATTTCTTAATTCTTCCAACATTAGTTTCTCAAGTGTACTATTTACATAGAAAACTCCTTCAACATTCATATTGGGTTGGAAACCTTTTTTTATTCTCCAACAATATGGGTTAATTTTTTCCAGATATTTGAGTTCTTCATTATATTGCCTGACAACCATTGCATAAAATAGAACAGATTATAGATATTAAACACCGTAAACTTTAAACACCAGAGCAATATTATTACTAAACTTTCTGATCTGGTGGAGCAATATGCCGAATTTTTTTTTTTGTATCTTTTTTATTTTCCATTTATTTACGGCATTGGATACAAGTCCTTATACCTTGTTGTAGCTTTTTTGCATCACTACAGATTTAAAACAAAAGTGGTAGGGTGCCCAACCCAATTAAGAGCAAAGTCCAGTAAATGACAACTTCCAAATTGAAGCGCGACAATTTTTTTATTTCCGGTGTTAATAAATAAACAGAATATATTATCTTCTGCTTTATAATAAGATCACTTTGGATTGTTATTACATTCATTATAACGATGAAAAATTTATTAAAAAAACATTTACCTAAAACTGTTGGAAATTTGAATTTCTACGTACAAAATGTATGAAAGTTGCCAACAACTGAGCCCGGGGTCACTTTGGGCCGGGGTCAAGAAACATGAATTTATCTAAAATAATGATATTTTTTTTATAAAAAAATAGTTATAGAATCCGATACTTGATTAATCTTTGGGGTGCCCGAAGATTTTCTAGAATGCGTGTTTACTATTTTTGATTTCTTGTGTATGTGTGTGTGAGGGTCATGATAACCACTCAACTGGGAACGTCACTATTCGCTAGATGGTGAAACCGGGGACATTTCTGATTTTTTGTATTTACTTGAAAACTATTTATTAGGAATGTATTTAAAATATTTTACAAACTTTACATTAAGCTCACTTGGATAAATGATATTCGTAGCAAATTGTTTAAAATTTTACAACTTTCTACAAAGTTGTCAATAATTAGACGTTGCTCTTATATGGGGCGGCCGCCCTAAATTGAAAAAAAAAATTGTTTAAAAAAATTAGCATGACAATTGACATTCCATCCAACTGGCAACTACGTCAAAGAAGAATAAAAGTAGCTAACTTCACGTTGTTCACTTTTAAGATTTTCGTGGTTTCATAATCAGTTTTGGTTTGTTTTTTAGGTACTACAAAATATTAAAGAAGCTGCCGATTTAAGAACAGCAGTCTTCAGAATGGCAGCGTTAATGAAGTTACGCCATATGCCTTTAGTTCAAAGATGTGTCTGGAACCATTTTAACAAAGTGAGTCGAAACATCTCCACCTCAAAAAAGAACAGCGATACAGCAACAACCGCTTGTGAAACTAAAACAGAAGATAAAAACTGGGTTAGTTATGGTTTCGATTATACCAGCAAAGAGGAAGACACTAATGCCCATCACGCCTCCTTTTTCTTTTCGGTGACATTATGTTTAATATTCGGTGGTGTCGCCTGGGCATACGCTCCTGATATTCATATGATGGATTGGGCACAACGTGAAGCATTTCTGGAACTGAGACGTCGCGAAAAAGCTGGTCTTCCACCTATCGACCCCAATTACATTGACCCTAAACTTATAAAGCTGCCGGATGATTCCGAGTTGTGTGATGTTGAAATTATCATTTAAATTATTTGTTCATTAATAATGATATGAAGTTTGTAGATAAACTAAAATAGTAAATTGTTTAATGATATTTGGGTTCTTTTAATTATAAAATGTTTATTTATTTGAATAAATTGTACAAAATATGCTTGTCATATGTCTAAACTAGATTTGATCATTGAGCAATAACCTTAAAATAAAATATTTTAAACTAATTGTTTTTTTACAACAGCTGATCCAAAAGACCCTGAACCAAAAGTACCTAACAATAGCAGTAATCAATTTGTTATTTACAAATAATAATGTATCAAACTCTAATCATCTATACTTTGACTTTGTATATCAATTCTTTTTCCCCAAGAATGAACAGATTTTTGATCTATGATGTAAGATTTTTAGTAATTAATGTGGTTTTAAGTATGTCTAAGTCAAAAAAATTGTGGTAATTAAGATTATATTATCAATTTTCAACTTTGAATATGGTATTTTGTTGTGTGAAAAATGTTGTCCTTTTTAAGAAATTTTAATAATGGACAGTATTATTGAAGTAGAGTTAAAATTTTTATATCAAGATTTTTTATGCAAAATCAGATTCCAGATTTTCAGATTTAAATCACAAGACCTGATAATTTTGTGTTGCATTATTGCATATGCAAATGACAAGTGAGAATTATTCGTCTTTTCTATACAAATAAATCAAATTGGAGTATATCTTTATCTGTAGTTTGTCTAATGAGGCGTGAATAAAAAACGAATACCTAACAATTTAATTTTAATTTGATTATTCACTTTTAAGATTTCAATATAACAATTTTCCCTTCTGCAGTTGCTGCATACACATTGTTATTATTACTGACAATAGAATTTACACAAGATCCCAAATTTACTTCATCGGCCGCTTCTAACTTGTTTTCTGCTAATTTCCATCTTCTAACAAAGCCATCCCAGCCTGCGGTCCAAATGTGATCACTAGTCACAGTCATGCTAGTAACTATCATATCGCTCACCTGTACAGATAATAACAAACGATTAATAATTAAATACAATATGTACTGTATATTTTTAGTTCCTATCCAAATTGTGCAGGCAAATTCTCTAACAGACTACAATACAGTTTTTAAATAGGAGAGATGATTTAACGAATCTAATACACACCTTTATTTCATGTAATAACTTAAAACCGGTTTCAGCAGAACTGTCGTGTAGTCTTAAATTATTGCCACCTCTTGCCATCAGTAAGAGCTTGGATCCGTTAACGCGAAGTGGCCCTCGCCCTTCCATTGTGTGACGAGTTATGAAGCGGGTCTTAGATTCATCTGAAAAATTAAATTAAACATTACTACATAGTACATACATTATTATTGTCGTTTTACTCAGTGGCTGTGGTACGTGGTGAGACTCTAATCTCATATCATCATAAAAGAGTACAAAGGATTCCAAAGTAAACACCTTTTCAAAAGTTGCGTATCTTTTTTTTGAGTGGGAGGAAATCGCTGGATTTCGAAATACATGTTTGTGGAAGTTGAACCGCACTAAACCTCCAACCGCTCACACTCAGCGTCCGAACGTCGGTTGAAGCCAGAACCCAGCACGGGGTTATGAGGGACGATGCGACGCGTTACTTTCCCGTCGTGCCGCCCCCTGTGTTGGTATCTTAGAATAATAACATTTATATTTTATGATAGGTAACATTATGGTTCTGAATGCCTCTGTATATGAAACATAAAACACACAGCTGACTTGTTCTTCGAAGAAGTCGACCAAAAATTGAAAATTAACTGAACGAAGTAAAACTGCAGGTTAACGTGACTGATCAAATTATAAGGAAAAGAAAAAAGTTTTTCTACGAAACTTACCTGGTTTTATTTCTGTTACCGTTACATCCAAATCTCTGGCAGTAAATAAGAATGGCTCATTAAACCACAGATCTTTAACTTCCTCCAGAACATTATAGATAGCTTTGCCTGCATTATTTTCATATACGATAACCTGGAAGATAATAATAAAATAACAAGTCGCAATAATTTTAAAAAAGATCAACCTAGACCTACCTCACAAGAACGACCGCCTTCTGAAGCAGGCCCTTTACCCAGCCGGACAGCGAAAGCTTCTCAAGATGATGGTCGAAACTTTACGCTATTAGACCGTGCAATGATATAACGATCGGAAAAATGATGGTCGATTCGAAGTTGATTTTATTTGTTTATCTTTATTTTTGCTGTATATTTTCTTTTATGTTTGTTCACGCATAACTTGGAACTTTGGGATGTTGATGCAATTTTTGAAAATTTAAGTTTTTTATGAACAAGATTTCACAATTTGCTGTGCTTCTTTGTTTAAGTAACCATAAACAGGGTGTCTCAGCGCTCATGCGAATGGGAAGTAACATATATATTGAAGATAGGATGTAGTAAAACATCTTACCTATCTCCGATTTTTAAAGTACTTCCCATTCAGGTTGTATAGTTCAGGGACACCCTATAGATTTCCTTTTTTGATGGACCGATTAAGATTCTTTTTTTCTTTGAAAATTGACTACTTTTGTCATATTCTCGTATAAATTTTATAAGATCTGACCGGTAGTGACCATACTATTCTTAAAAAATGAAAATCAATTCTTTCATTAATAATATTTTTCTCAAGCATAGCAGTCAGATCTTTATCAAATTTATAAGAAATAATGCTCAAAATGTCTGATTTTTTTGTCCGTTAAAAATACACGTTTTTAACACAGATCCAAAAGTACTTTTTTGATCTTTAAAAAAAAGGGTGGAATCTAAGTTCAACTACCACCTTAAATCTGATACCAGAATCATTCAAATCCGTCCACCCCAAACTTAAGTTATCGAGGGACAAACATAAGAAAGAATTAAAACAAAAAACAATAAACGAATTAAGTACCTCCTCCTTTTTGAGAGTCGGTCAAAAATAGATATTAATTGTTTACGTACATTACCAAATTCATCTCCAGCATAGATATGTTTTCCAAAAACATGCAGAACGCCAACATCTCCACCATTCAGAGGAATTTCTTTGAGTTTTTCTCCTTTTGAAGACCAAACTCTAATGCAGCCGTCATTAGATGATGAATAAACGTTTCCTTCTCCTGCAGCCAAAGCAAACAGTTGGACGGAGTGTGCTGCCCATGAAATGCTTTGCGTCAGATCTGAATTGTAGGACTGAAACATTGATATATCATCATTTTATTTTAATTTTAAGAGGTAAAGATAAATCGATTCATTTCACATAAAGAAATCCACTTCTGTTAGTCTTGTTTGTAAATTATCTAGGTACAGATATGTTTTATAGATATCGACTAACTTTCAAAATTTGTTCCTAATATCTATAACACCTAGTAAGTACCTGACTAATATCTATAACACCTAGTAAGTATACCTGACTAGTATAGTAAGTAAACTGGTTAAGTTTTATTGTTAAAGTTTTCTACTTATAATAATAATAAATTAGGTATAATTCAATTAAAAAAATTTAAGCAATTTTGTTTACTATTTAATAATAAAAAAAACTCAACATGTACTTGTAATAATAGGACTCATTACTCACGTATATGTGGCCGTCCTCTGCACCTACATATAATTTTTCATCCCAAACTAGAACATACGGTACAGAATCAACTTTAATTTCAGTTTCAACTTTTAATGACATTGCTGAATAATTATAATATATTGGGTTAGTCTCGTACGCTGTATCCTATTCGCTCAGTTGTTGAATGCAAACTAAAAGTAAATGTACACGAAAATAGATCGCGGAGGTGGCAGTGAGCTTTCTGAAGTTCGATTATAGAATGAAAAGTTCCAGACTTATCTCGGTTGTGTATTTTCCATTTTATCTCTATAAACTGATAATCTTATTTACGTCGTCGTTGAAATATGTGTTCTAGGTTCATTACAGCTACACCTCTGTTATGGTATAATTATATATTGAAGCAAAAATATCTAAGTAATAACAAAATATAGGTATGTAGATAAGTATCACGTTGGTTTGTGAAAAGCTTTTATCCTTACGGACTATGTCATGTTGGAAACTACGAAATTTGAGTTAGTAGCTTGATGAAGTAAAGTTTTCGTACTAACATATTTTCATCTAGGTATTTTCAGGTAGGTTTATGTTATGGACGTAGGTATTTATAATCTGATTACTAACGCGATTTACTGTTAATGTTGTAGTAGGTATCTCAAAGTGTGTAGGTATAGATTATAGATTGGTATTATTTACTACGTACCTACGTTCTTACTGTCTATGTTACAAAAATATGCTAGTGTTAATAAACTTTATGATCAAGTATTTAACAACGAAGTCGCAATAAGATTGAAAACGAAAATATTATTATATATTGAAAACATGCATCATTCTATGAAAACCTTTACGGAAGAGTCCACTCGCAAAAGTGAAAATGTTGTATTGTTGGATGTCGTGACTCGTGAGACAAATTCGTCCTATTGTGTGTGGAAGTAAGTATATATTAATTGTTCATATTACATCATAATGCAGCGACACACTTTATGACAACAATGTGACCGTTATCAATTTCAATGTATTATAACGTAGAATCTTAAAATATTAAGATATTCTGCTCCCACGTTGTGTTCGACTTATACTTAGATATTGCCTTTTCTAAGGAACGCTCTGCAGTGAGTCCATAGTCGATGGGACTACAAGACTACAACTTTCCGTACTCAAGATAATATGCGGAAGGATTCCAATTATTGGCGAAGGGAGACACGTAGGGGAAAGTGGGGGAATTTATTTTATTTTATTTATTTAATAAGCACACAATACACATTACAAGCTAATACACAAATATCTAAACTAAAGTACAATTAAAAAGAAATAAGAAACACTTAAGAGAAAACTTAAATATATTAATTGTTATTTATCGTAGAGTTTCTTATTTTTGTTATTATATAGTTTATTTATTTGGCTAACAAAATCAGTACTTAAAATTCATATTTTTTTAATAAAACACAAAAATCTGGAAGAAAAACAAAACCCTACATACATCGGCTAAAGCCGAACACCAAGTGAGGTAATTACGAACTAAGGAATGAAAAAAATATTAGCGATAAAAAATACATTTGAAACCCAATAATGTTGACCATCCATCAGCATAATTCTCTTGAGCCTATTTTGCACACCTTGCACAAAATCCAGTCTTCGATTGGGGGGTCTTCGAAATGTTTTTACAAATACTATAGAAGTAATACATTTTCCTTTTCTCGTTTTTGACGAGTCAGTTAATTCTTTTATATTGTCGTAATTCTTTATTACTTTTTGTGTCTTGTTTGAGGGTCCTTTTTTAAATTATATTTCAGTCTTTTATTCGAGTTCCTTAAATGCCGAATGTTCGACATTACCCGACAAGGAATGTTCGTGTTTTTTTCCCGCGAGTTCAAAAATCATTTAATATGAAATAACAAGTTAGGTGGTATTTTTGTCAACTACCCCATTATCATTTAGCTAATTAATTTGGAATTATTCCACCGTTAAAAGTTAAATTTCTATTGCATATAGAAATAAAGCTACAACAACATGAATTTTCCAAAAAATTACATCGAAAACATACAAAATGTTTCGAAATTTATACCTTGACAAGTATGTGCGTCATTGTGTTCTGTATTTTTGACTGGTGCTAGTGGAGGGGTGATCTTCGAATAGCAGTAAGTAAATTATCGCTATCTCTTTCTAACATACCAAAACCACCAAATTCGGAATTACCCCGCGTTCGTGTTTCCCCCACTTTCCCCTACACCATTTTAGAGCTTTTCAAAATTTATTTGATTATTCTAGTCGACATTTGTAGTAAACAGTAACAACGGGCAGACCTAGAAAACGCGAATGACTGCGTAGAGGAAGGTCTTAAGATAATAAAATATTGAAAAGGCTGACCAACTGGAGAAGAGCTGCTAGGGATCGAAATATCTGGATGGTGACTATCGAAGAGGACAAAACAAACAAAGGGAAGAAGAAGAAGACTTGCATATTTTATAGATAAAGCAAATACATTCAACTACACATTTATATGCTTTATATAAAAAAAATCATAGATTTTATATACAGGGTGTTAAAATCCGATGAAACAATACTTTCACAGCAAATAGTATACTTGATGTAGAAGCCATCCACCAAGTCTGGGTTTTCTAGGCATAATATATCATAAGTTATAACTAATCAAAACTACGTGTTAATTTTCTATTAGTAGGAGTTTATTATAGTACGGAACTCTAAAATTGCGATCGGATGCGCCTGTGTGCTTGAAAATGGCATATAGATATAGCACGCTACATGTAGGTCAGGGTAGGGTTGTCAAAATTAATACAAAATAATATTTTGTCAACTTTGTATGGGAAAAAAAAGTCATTATCTCCGTTTCAAAAGTATGTGTATATGATTTGAAATGTGATATAGATTAAGCCCTTAAAGTATTGTTTCACCGGGCAACAACACCCTGTATAAACATTATATTTTGATCTCTGTAAAGTAAATCAATATTTTTTAGTCGTTTGAGTTATATTATTTATGCAGTATGCACTGTATGAAGTCACGTACTGTAATGACACAGTTAATCTAAATAATAACATATTACAATATATAAAATATAACAATAAAAGTATTATATAACATTACACAAGATTTAGTACAAAATATATTTTTTTATTGCCATGTAGGCAGGCGAGCCAACGGGCCACCTAATCGTAAGTGGTTACCGTTGCTCATGAACCTCTGCAATGTCAGAGAACACTGAGGGGTCGCTACCTACGACCTAACTTAAGGACGCTCCTCAAGCCTCGTTTAAAGAAGGACAAGTCATAGCGCTCTGGGAATACCGAAGAGGGGAGCTCATCCCATACATCAATTTTACAAAACTACATACGTTAAATTATTAAAATTACATAAAAAATTTAAGGTAGGTACCGAATACGATAACTAAAACACAAATGAGTGAGGTTGACATTTAGACCGAAAAATAACAAAAACAAGATACCTACGTAAAATTACGCAATGACAATTTCAATTTTCTTTGTCATTCACAGGTTTTCGATTTTAGCATAACACTATTAACCAGGGGCTCCCTATTTAACTATTTAGCGCTTTTTACGCAATGTGTTTTACACAACTGAAATGACTTATAATTCCTCGAAGGTTATAGGTATTAATACAATAACTTTGGAGATACATTTACGGACAATATTTACAAATCACATTAGGTAATTCCATATTTCGTCTGCGTCACCAAGATAAAAAATATTGATTTCAAAAAACAATAAAACAGTGAAAGTTCCGTCAAATTTGGTTCAGTCGTATGAGACATCACCTATCCCCATGAAACAGACGAACGGAAATACAAATTTTCTGAGCATAAACAAACACCAAAACACTAAAGAGTCCCAGAGATCTCATTGTAAAGACTGTGTTTTTCTAAAAACTGAACTGAGTTTTTGTGGTATATAGCTAAGCAGGTGTGATTTTTAATTAATGTTAGTGGTGTTGTCACTGGGTATTATCCTCTACTACTTACTTACTAGATGTACTACTGTGTTCAAAAAGTATCAGGAATTATGAATTTTCACGGATTACGTATATTCGAATTTCGAAAATTTTGTGGCGTTATGTTAGTACTCATGTCTCGCAGTATCGAAATGCATAGGCTACAAATGTTTTATATTATGATTAAAAAACGACCAAGTTAGAAATCGACTGCAATCACTGCTATTTTAATCGAAAGACATCAAAGTAGGGTGTGATTGATTAGATGTGTTTTGTACTGTGTAATATTATAACATACCTAATGTATTTTAATATTATATTCTTAAATAACCAACCCAGTGATTTGATGAATCCATAATTAGCTGATTATCATAAATTTGAAGGTACACGATATGTATAATAAAACAATTAGTGTAATAATAATAAAAACTTTAATCGTATAAAAATAACATATTTACAAAAGCGACATCAATTTGATGCAATAGTAACAAAGTAAGTGCAATACTTTATGGCATTCTGCCAGACCGCTGCCTGTACCGTCTGCGTTATTTGTTAAAACATTATTTATTCTGCATTCGTTTCAGAACCAACGTTTTCCTTTCCAAAAGTTACTTTTGTCGTAAAAGGGGTCGCGTCCAACAACCTGACAGCATTTTTTATTTTATAATATGACGCTACATCTCAATAGAAATATTTCAAATGCTTAAAATTTCACTTTTTTTTAAATGTTTTGTAAGCTTTTGTTTAGCTCCAGATTTTTTACTATTATGTGTATCTCCAAATTAAGAAGCCTTTAAACATTTAACTGAAAATTAAAACAATTGATAATTTTCGTTGACTCTGGATGTTGATCAGCAATCTGGTACAGTGAGATGGTAAGTAGGTCCGTCAGTTTATATTCAAGGAGCTCCATATTCTGAAGAGGGAGCTGAAGCAGGGGGTCCGTACTCTTGCTTGGGAGGCACAGCTGCGGGATAACCTTCCTGTTTCTGTAAATAATTATATTACAATGTTATGTAACACTGGTTCTACTACTTTCAATTGGATATGATCATTAATCTATCGTCGTAATATTTTATTCTAGAAATGGGTTCTTTCTGATTCATCATAATAATTTATTATATTTTATATGCACTTATGATAGGGATTAAAAATCGCGATAGATTTGTTGTGACAGAAATTATTATGATAAGAGCTATGTCTAGATTTTATCGTCTCTAACTTACTGCTTACTGTTTGTAAACATTGCATTAAATGTTACTAAATTAAAGGATTTAGTATTAGATTTTATTAGATTTTAGTATTTTTTGCAAACAAACAGTAAAACAATTTAAATTGTCGATATTATATCCGACTCCATTCCGTCTTCTTTCTATCATCTCATCGCCCTACATCGAGGATGGAAGGACGGTGGTCATCCACCGTTCGTTTCAGGAATTATTTTTTGCCACGCACCATCCGGCAAGCTCCATAAGCTTCGCTCCTCGATTTTCATCGAGTCTGTTGTCTTTCTTCAAACGAGGGTTGAAGAAAGGCCTTAGAGGTAGATTGTAGGTAGCGGCCCTGCAGTGTTCCCTAACATTAGTTATCCTTGAGCGACGGTAACCACTAAAGATCAGGTGGCCCGTTTACTCGTCTGCATACATGGCAATAAGAAAATGAACCAAAAATTATAGAAGTTTTTTTTGAGTAAATCCAGAAAAGGAAAGTTTTTCTTTTGTTTCTAATAGTTGTCGCTAACATTCGAGTGTTTGGTCTTGTATTGTATTTTCTTTTTTGATTATACCTAAGTACCTACTTCAATTGTTAAAATGTTTGATATAAACACGGTCATAATAAATTATGCAACTCTATGTAAAAGATAATTGTAATACCTGTTTCGTTTGCTTCTCGCATGTTGAATAAACCATCAATTATAATGCTATTTGGACGAAAGAGTGATATGTATACGATCGCCGTACACACGACTTACGTAACTGCTTTTGAATATTTTTAATTGTAACTGCGGTCACATTCCATTTTAATAATAGATAAATATTAATAGTCCATCATCCACAGTATTATTATAATATGAAACAATGCTATTTCTTTTATTTTTATTATTTAAAAGTATTTTAAAGAAAATTTAAACTAACCACATACCGTACGACGCGTAGCCTGTAGCATTGTGACAGAGGCGTAACACATTGTTTATTAAAACCTACATTACGACTTAATAAAAGACGCATGTTTGAACCAATTAGCTATCCCTGGTATCCTTATGTAATACGCCCGTATTTTAATATGTTCATACGTATTTTCTATTATATTCAATTCTAGATTTTTAAATTCTGTTTGGTCCAAATCTTTAAAACTAAACGTTTAGTCTTCTGAGTATTTTTTACAATACTTCTTTATTGCTTAAAATATTTTAATAAATTGAAAGAAAAACCTTTTAAACGTCAGCAACATTTGTATAAGCTTATTTACTTATTTAATTATCAATTATTTTATTGCTTTTCCAAAAATCACCAATATTAGTGATTTTGTTTTAATGGCTGTTTTTTGTTTTGTACTGATTAACTATTTATCTTTATTTCTGCTTACGAATCTGAAGAACTATAAATTTTGTTAATTTCATAGAATTTTTTGATTATTAGTTTACCTGCGTCTTGTATCTGATGAAGTAGACCTCTGGTTTGGATGGTTGTGTTGGTGCTGGTGTTGGGATTACGATTTCAGGTTGTTCTTCTGGTTTCTTAACCAACACATACACAAGAGTCTTCTCTTCGTTCTGAGGTTGAACAGGAATAACAGGTGCAGTTGGTGTGGGAGGAGTTGGCGCCTTAATGAACACTATTTTGTAGTGTTTCTGTGGGGGAGGAACGTAGATCTGTTTTTGCGGGGGAGGAAGATCGTTGTCGGGAGGAGGAACATGAACGTACACATGCTTATGGACTATAGGTTGTTGGGGAGGGCCGTATTGTGGGGCCGGGGGTCCGTATGACCGAGATGGAGCCCCATAAGATGATGACGGAGCACCGTACGAAGTGGGTGGTTCAGGTCGAGCGGCTACACATACCACAGCCGCCGCCACCAGAATTGATCTCAGTACCTGAACAAACAAATGATCTAATGAATCAAACAAAAATGAATTTACCAAAAATATCCAAAAAATATGTTTTTAAGAATAACACTGCTTAACACTTAACACGCGGAAATTTTTGAACCATTTCAAATCACCGAATCACCAGAGCACAAAGTAATTACAATTGAAAACGTTCACTGTGATTTTATCTAACCTACCATTTTTTCACACATTCTGGTTCCACAGATAGACGCAGTCTTACAGTGTAATGCCCAGTAATCAGGAGTCACCTGTGTTTATAAATGATATACGCTCCATATCTGAAGGAGGGGGCACTTTCGATGGTTGACGTACCTTGCGCAATGAGATGGTGCTCACGCGTTCCCTCCTACCGGCGACGCATCATACGGTCTTGCTGGAGGGCAGCTACTCGATTGCTCACAAAAAATACAATAAATATTATTTTAATAACAACTTTCAAGCGATAAAGTATGACGTCTTTAAGTGTAGTTGTAACGCACCTACGTCCTACATACGTATAAAAGTGAGCTGTTTCGATAAATAAATAGAAATTTCAGTGAAGTATCTATATTTGTAGTATAAATTCGATTACCTATATTAGTTTTCTCTACACCACCTTTGGTTGACTGGTAGAGAATACCTTAGGCGTTAAGTCCGCTATTGTACCATTTATGTGCATATAGTTTAATAAATAAATATTGTAATATCCGTAATGTGTGTTAAAACTAGCTGCCCCGCGCAACTTCGTAAAAAAAATAGGGGTGGACTACCCCTAACTTTTAGGGGGACGAAAAATAGATGTTGGCCGATTCTCATAGATACCGGATAAGCACAAAAAATTTCATCAAAATCGGTGAAGCCGTTTCGGAGAAGTATGGCAACGAAAACTGTGACACGAATTTTATATATATTAGACAAGTGAATTAACTTAAAAACAGACCATAAGTACTACGTATAGTAGGTAGCTACTCTGCCGGTACGAGCAGTAATGGAATTACTTATGTGTAGCGCAAAAAGTAGATTAGCACCATTGTGTATCCAACGTAGGATATTTTATACTTATTGTGTTAAAAGTAGATACACCATTTTTTAATTTTTTACTGATATTACTATTTTAATTTAAAAGATATCATAACAAATCAACAATGACATCAGTGGTTCTAGTATTACCTACCGATGTGTAAGTTATATAGTTTATAATTAAAATGCGCATTGGACTGTACACAAGTTTTCATGCTTTCCATAGCGTTTCTATCGTAAAAGAATAGTCAGTAACTGTAATTAGTGTTAGGATACAGAAGAATCCTAATTCATGCATTTATATTCAAGTACTGTGGAAATTACTCCCTCAATATAGAAGGTGATGCTTACCTACGTGGTGACGTCTAAGTGCGGCCTTGAATGCCCATTTAACACCAAAATTCATGATAATCATCTAACCGGATGTTTCATATGTAATAACATAATCCAATCACCAACTTCAGACATCCGACTCTATCAAACTTGTTTACCAATTTTCACACCATAAGTACCTCCTCTCTGTAGTATCTATCATAGTATGATGGTGGACCGCGCTCCCCAACCCACGCTGGTTCTGACCCAGCGGGGTATTCCGTGGGAGGGTGGCACGCGGTCCCATCTTGGCGGGCTTCGGAAAGCCCGTCGACCGACAGAGCCGGTGGCCGTATTCGCCGGCGGCTACCGGTTCGGCGTCCGGGGGTGTCGCGACGAGAAAGTGTGCTGCAGTGCATAACGCGTCGCGCCACCCCGCATAACCCCGTGCTGGGTTCTGGCCTCAGCCGGGGTTCGGACGCTGAGTGTGAGCGGTTGGAGGTTTTAGTGAGGTTCAACTCCCACATACCCCGCAGGGCGGGTGGGGATACGGCGATTTCCTCCAACTAAAAAAAAAAAGTATCTAGTATAGTAGGTAGATACGTATGTAGGTAATGTACATCCTCCCGCCCTGTCAACTTGCCCTGTGCCTGTGGATACTTGATTGAGTTTTTTTTTCATATTTGCAGAATTTATTGTATTAGATGGACATAAGTAGACATGATATAATATATTTAAATGTTTTATAAAATATAAACAGTGTTTATTGAAATATGATCGATTTATAAATATGATAAAAAAAATATGTCCTCATTACTAAGTACCTACATGAAAGTAAAATAAATAAACATTTAAGAATGTGAATGGTATTAGTTGTTACTTAACGCGTACACACGTTCACGTATGTAGATTTGAACTAGTCACTATAATATATGCTCTAATGTAATGAACATGCATGCCTAATTATTGTACAAAAAATCTGTATGATTATTAGTAGGTCAGTCTGTCTGATTACAATGATCTTTCAAAATCAAAATAAATACTTGTATCTAGGTAAGAGTAATAGATATTCTGTACAGGGAACTAATAATATCTGAAACTATTGTAAATGTATATTATACCTATTGTATTTGAGAAATTTGTCATGGTCTATTTTCCAACAATAATAATAATTGCATACATTATTTTATTTCGATTGCAAACAGCATGAGTTTACACATACAAATATTTGCATTACAGAGATCTATGAGCGACGGTAACCACTCTCGATCAGGTGGCCCGTTGGCTCGTCTGTAAAAAAACGGTAGGTAAATTAGATAAACTTCTTTTAAAAGTCGGTAAAAAGATGATAGGTAATAATAATACGTCTATAGGATTGATCTTTGTTGTGTAAAGTTCGAATAATACCTCTAATGAATGTGTTAGCTATAGCTGTCTAATGTCTATAGGTATTACTATGTTTTTGTGCTGCAGTCAATAACGTAATTTAACGTTCTGTGAGGTCTAACTTAGACTTTTAACTGGACAGTCTTTTTAACAGTACTTTTAAAATAAAATAGATTGTTGTATGATACATGATAAATAGTGGTAAACATTAATGGAATCTGATTTATGCAGATCATTGCAGAAGTCTATTAACAGCGGTGACAACTTTCAATAAAATGATCTGTTAGCTCGTCTATCTACATGACAATTGAAAAAAAGTTTATTTAAAAGTTAAAGCAATAAATATCTAAAGTGTGAAGGTTAAGAGAAGTGTTTAGGTTATGTATGCCTTGCATCAAGTACGGTCGACTATGCTTCATCTCTCTTTTGAGGAGACCTGAGCTCAGAAGTGGGCAGTAATGAGTTGTTACAATACAGTACAGCTTAGGTCACAATTTTCTTTCATGTGCTCCGAGTTTCAGCTAGCTAACAGCGTCCGTTTCGATAGAAGAACCGTTTAAGCGAAAGCTGCAGAGACATGAAAAAGTCGTCTAAAAGAAATGATCAAAAGTCCAAATACATGAGTTATTGGATGGTTTAACATCGTTTAACTAGCTGAGAGAGATTGTAAAAACCAATTGTATTTTAAAAAAATCAAATCAATTAAATATACAGCGAAAACTGAGTGGAACTAATATTGTTGATAAGACAGCGTGTCTTAGGAAACGCAGTGTCATCCGAAAGTCTTGATACTTAGTACCCATGTACATTGCAAGTTATTCATTTTAATAGTCCTTCACACTTATTTCTATTATGAAGAAGTGCCATCATTAACTATCTAGATGCAATTGCTCCCTTCTTGAATTTTAAAATATTAATGACAAAATTATGTGTGTATTCAGTAATATACATAGATGTATTTTTTACCGATCTCCCAATAATTTTTTTTTATTATAACTTTAGTTTAAAACGATTCGGATTGTGACGGACAAAGAGTTCAAGATTTGATGTGCGTGTTTGTGTGTATTTTTCTCTTTTGAATAAACTTTTTTGTTACATTTATCTATTCTTTTTTGATACAAAGCAGACACTTTGGATATTATCTCATATAGATTTGGTAAAGAACGGACAAGAGGTTTTAGGTTTTTCTTGAAAAATGGAAGTCGGTCGTTTTCCTTTTTATAAGAATAATGAAAATATAAGATCGTACAATCGCACTTGCACAACGTAATCGTGAAAGTGGATCCTTCAAAAACTATCATTAGCTACATTAGTATCTACTACTATCTACTATTACTCTACTTGATAAGAACCACAACCGCTCTGACAAGAGTGTACCGACAGAGAAGAAGAAGACATTGGTAATTATAGTGAAGTGTTTTTACACATTTTAAAATCAAAAGTTACCTAGTAGATAACAATAAGAAAAAGTAAACATGTCATATGTATAAAGCGATTGATACAACTATAATAGGAGGTCAAAAACGAATAACTTAACAGTTAAGTATCTCCCTACCTGTACAAATACTTATTTTACGTGATGACCTTCATATTGCCTACAGTGTAGATAGACTACTCTGCCTCTACTCCCTATCTGCTTGATGGATCAATTTTAACAAACATTTTCAGTTTTACATTTCGTAACATTTGTAATACCTACATAAATCTATTCGGTATAGGTATTTTAATAATATTTGATCTTAAAGTAAAATTTGCAATGATTATGGATTATTACTTTCACAAACATCTGTTTACGTTTATAATATCTGCATTTAAAATGACCTATAGTTGAATGCGTATAAAATTATTCAGTTCCTTCAAGTTCAGCGTAACGCACGACGTACGTGCACCATACACGCCCTTTTCAATTGAAACAATTAGAACCGTAGGAAGATTTAAACGGGTGAATTCTAAAGTTAAAACTAATCAGATGGATTGGATATCTTTGTGTGAGTCAGAAGTAATTTGTGTAAATGTAACAACACAACACCATCCACAGTGTGACTCGGACGCCTGTCTCAATCACTGACTTAAGGCATCAATAACTCCTGCAAAGTCATGTCAGTGGGAATAAGTGTTAATTAATAAAAATTGGAATATTCAAAATGGAAAGGCTATTGCGTTGTAATTGGTCTTCCAAAGATAAACTCAAGGTAAGTTCAGTTGATAGTAAACTAGGGTGTTTTTTTTTTTTTCAAAATGCAATTTCTTTCAATGTCTAATGTTTTGAATAAAACATATATTGCTTATGGCCCATTCAAAAATCTCTGATTTTAGAATTAATTTATCTTAAAATGTAATTTAAAATTAAACCATGGGTTTGCGGGTCCGGTAGGTATCTAGGGTAGTAATCATGTCTTATTGCGAAATAATTACAATTCGATTTATTTCCCTCGTTAACAGTTATGGAAATTAGTAGTTTATGTTATTTGGTATCATATAAAATAAGCAATAAAAACTTTTGTAAGCAAGTTAATTGTTTCATTAGAATGCTTTATGACCTCGAAGAATACCGATATTTGTGAACAAGTTCAGCATTCAATAATATTTCACTTCACATTCCACATTTGCTCTTTCGAAATTTCAGTCAAGGATGAGCTTGTATTGCAATATCTTTATGGTAATAGAAAAACTAAAATCATCCCGGCACGTATAATTAGCCGTTACACGATATAACCTCTGACACGCGTGCTTACTTTGAATAAACACTTACGTAATTAAGTATTTTTCGAATATACACAATATTATCGAAGAAGCAGAAGTGAAAGAACACTTTAAATACATTAAGAACACATTAATAATTGTAAAAGTTGTTTTTGTTTGTTACAAAATGTGAATGTAAATATACACTGGTGTAACAATATTAATTTAATTTATGAATATATTTTTTTAATATCATTGATAGTTTTGCTGTTTAATTCACGCGTTTTAGGTACTATTGCAGCTAATAAACTCAGATTACCTATTTCATTACCATCACTAAACAACATGATGAAGACTATGAAAGTTAATGTTTACCGTTAGTACGTACATGCTGCATGTACACTACGTAAATTAGTGAATCTTTCAAAGAAAAATTCTTGGTCATAAAATGTGACTCTATAAAAGTGTACTAGGTATTATTCTTTGTTATCGCTTCGTGTGCACAAAGTCCACAATTTATAGTAATATTAAAATTAATAGATCAACCGATCTAGGTCAAAATAATGTAACCTACGTAGTTTCAAACAAAACTTTAGATTTTAATATTACGTTCTTCTACCTACATTGAAAACATCAAAACGCACAATTTAACAATTTTAAGCAAGAAACAAAAACATATTTTGTCTATGATAAGATCTTTTTGTATATTTTTTATTTTGTTACAACAAAGAGGTACCTTTTTATTTCAGTTGAAGGAAATCACCGGATCCCCGGCTGAGGCCAGAACCCAGCACGGGGTGTGGAGGGACGGCGCGACGCGCTACGCGCTCGGCACTCTTTCCCGTCGCTCCGTCCCCGGACGCCGAACCGGTAGCCGCCGGCGAATACGGCCACCGGCTCTCTCGGTCGGCGGGCTTTCCGAAGCCCGCCAAGATGGGACCGCGTGTCACCCTCCCACGGAATACCCCGCTGGGTCAGAACCAGCGTGGGTCGGGGAGCGCCGCCCCCGCCACCTGCTTCTGCGAGATGGTGGACTCGAAGAAGTCGAGCATCGCGTTCCAAGACTCGTCGCTCTCGAGCATCAACGCCGCGACGCCCGGGAGCGACAAGCCTGGACCTATTTGTTGGACCAGGACACAGCGCTGCCTCTCCCATGCGGGGCAGCGTGTGAGCGTATGCTCCGGCGGCCGGCGTGTCCTGGTCACATCTCACGCAATGGTGGCACTTCGCCGTCGGCTCGGCCTTGATCCGGTGCAGATACCGACCGAAGCACCCGTGCCCGGTCAGCATCTGCACCATCCAAAAGGTGAGGCGTCCTTCGCCACGACCCACACAATCATCTAGGATCGGGCGGATCGCCTCGACGGTCCGTAGACCCCAGGTGGGGTTAGCGAGACGTCGCTTCCACGCAAAGAGGTACCTACACATTAAAAAATATTTATTTTACTAAGATCTGTGTGTGTGTGTGTGTGTGTGTGTGTGTGTGTGTGTGTGTGTGTGTGTGTGTGTGTGTGTGTGTGTGTGTGTGTGTGTGTGTGTGTGTGTGTGTGTGTGTGTGTGTGTGTGTGTGTGTGTGTGTGTGTGTGTGTGTGTGTGTGTGTGTGTGTGTGTGTGTGTGTGTGTGTGTGTGTGTGTGTGTGTGTGTGTGTGTGTGTGTGTGTGTGTGTGTGTGTGTGTGTGTGTGTGTGTGTGTGTGTGTGTGTGTGTGTGTGTGTGTGTGTGTGTGTGTGTGTGTGTGTGTGTGTGTGTGTGTGTGTGTGTGTGTGTGTGTGTGTGTGTGTGTGTGTGTGTGTGTGTGTGTGTGTGTGTGTGTGTGTGTGTGTGTGTGTGTGTGTGTGTGTGTGTGTGTGTGTGTGTGTGTGTGTGTGTGTGTGTGTGTGTGTGTGTGTGTGTGTGTGTGTGTGTGTGTGTGTGTGTGTGTGTGTGTGTGTGTGTGTGTGTGTGTGTGTGTGTGTGTGTGTGTGTGTGTGTGTGTGTGTGTGTGTGTGTGTGTGTGTGTGTGTGTGTGTGTGTGTGTGTGTGTGTGTGTGTGTGTGTGTGTGTGTGTGTGTGTGTGTGTGTGTGTGTGTGTGTGTGTGTGTGTGTGTGTGTGTGTGTGTGTGTGTGTGTGTGTGTGTGTGTGTGTGTGTGTGTGTGTGTGTGTGTGTGTGTGTGTGTGTGTGTGTGTGTGTGTGTGTGTGTGTGTGTGTGTGTGTGTGTGTGTGTGTGTGTGTGTGTGTGTGTGTGTGTGTGTGTGTGTGTGTGTAACCTCCTCTGGCGCCAACCTCCTCTTCCTCCACGGAACCGCCGCTAGGCATTACTTCGTGGAGGGAGGCTCTAGCTAATGCTCTTCCGTCGCGCTATTGTCAGATGGTTTGTTGTTTTCCGACCGCTTTCTTTCCAACCGACGGAGTTCCTTGAGGACTTCCGTCGCAAATGCACTTGTCGCCTGCCATGCTTTCTCCGATGAGAGCAGAGCCTCTGTCAAAGTCTCTGGTTGGACCTGCTTCGACAAGGCGTCTGCCCAGGTACTGCGTAACAGGTCGAAACGTGGACACGTGAAGAATACGTGCTCTGCATCTTCCTCAACTCCTGTGCACGACGGGCACAATGGAGATACGTCGTGCTTATATTTGTAAAGATATGCCCGGTAGCAGCCATGTCCTGAGATCATTTGGGTCAGGTAGTAATTGGGCTCTCCATGCTCACGATTCAACCAAACATCTATTTGTGGAATGAGACGGTAGGTCCATCTGCCTTTTGTACTGGTATCCCACTTCGATTGCCAACGTCGTATGCTATTCAGCCGTTCTTCCTTGTTGAGTTCTCCAGGGCTCAAGGTGGTCGTTGCTTTGCGATGGTAAATGGCTCTCCGTTCTTCGGCTAGTACTTCAATTGGGAGCACCCCTGCAATAACGTTCGCCGCGTCGTTCGATACAGTGCGGAAAGCGCAGGCGATTCTTAAAGCACTCAGTCGGTATACTGGCGCAATTTTCCTTCGAGCTTCCTGTATGTTAAGCGCATCGGCCCAGATGGGGATTCCGTAAGTAAGTATGGATGTTACTACAGATGTCAGCAACACCCTCCTTGTCTGCTTCGGGCCTCCTATGTTGGGCATGAGCCTTGATAATTTGGCTCTGACCACCGACGCTTTGGCACCCACGTGCTGTGCCTGCTGTTTGAAGCTGAGTCGGGCATCAATCATAACTCCCAAATACCGTAGAAAAGGCTGGGACGTGATTTCATGTGCTCCGACTTGCAGTGTAATGGTTTCCAACCGCTTCCTGCTGGTTATGAGTACTGCCTCAGTCTTATGCTCTGCTAGTTGTAGGCCAACTGTATTCATCCAGAGGCTAATCTTTTCGATAGCAGTATCAAAAGCAAAGATGATTTCTTCGAGATGTTTTGCTACCACCACTACGGCCACATCATCAGCATATGCCACGAGTTTGACCTCTTTTGGAAGTTGTACCTTCAGTAGTCCATCGTACATAATATTCCACAAGAGTGGACCAAGGACTGAGCCCTGGGGTACCCCTCCAGAGACATAGTAAGTTTTCGGGCCAATACTTGTGTCATATTTTAGGATCCTGTCATCGAAGTAACTTGCAACCATCCTTCGCAAGTATCCTGGTACCTTCATTTCGTAGAGAGCCTTCATAATACAGTCCCATTTGGCGGAATTGAAGGCATTTTTTATATCTAACGTTGCCACCAGGCAGTACTTTTTCGTACCTCCCTTCCATCGAGTTCCGGCGATTGCGTCTTTGGCTGTATTGACGACAACACTAATTGCATCCAATGTAGAGCGCCCCTTCCTAAAGCCGTATTGGTTACTTGCAAGCAGCGGTTCGACTACTGCCTCGATCCTCTCGTGTAGTATGCGTTCGAGGATTTTGCCAGCTGTATCCAGCATGCAGAGCGGACGATAGGATGTTGGTTCCTCCGGAGGTTTCTTGCCTTTGGGGAGGAGGACTAACCTCTGCTGTTTCCACATCGATGGGAAGGTTCCTTCTCTAAGGCATTTGTTGTAGACGTCAAGAAATATTGCAGGCATTGCTTTAATGGCAGCTTTAAGTGCAACATTTGGGATTGCGTCTAGGCCCGGAGCTTTCGTATTTCCTACTCTAGAACAGGCTTCGAGCAGTTGTGCTTCAGTTATAGGTGGAATTTCTCCTATTTCATATTGTTCTACCTGGTGCAATTGCATCTGGTGTGGAAACAGTGTGGCAACAATCTTATCCAAAAGTTTGGGACAAGTGGACGATTGCATTGGTTGACATTTCAGGTGAGTCATGACTACCTTGTACGGCCTGCCCCACGGGTCATCATCTACTTCGAGAATCAATTCATTCCAGCATCGTCTTTTGCTATCTTTGATGGCTTTATTTAAAGTCAGACGAGTCTCTTTATACACTGCTGCCAGTTCCTCATAGCCTGGTTTTTTTCTACGGCGTTGTGCTGCTCTTCTCGCCTTAAGGCATTTTTTTCGGAGGGTACCGATCACCTCGTTCCACCAATATATGGATGGAAGACCAGCCAACGTACGTTTCCTCGGCATGGTAGCGTCGCAGGCTTCTGCGACCCTCTTCATCAGGTGTTTCGTCATGTTTTCAGCATTTCCATCCTTGATTGGTTCGGTATTTAGAGCCACCATGAAGACTTGCGGGTCGAAGGCACCTGTCTTCCAGCCAAAAGCCTTAGTGTTCCCATCCACTCTTCTAGAGCCTTGTCCGAAGGATACTTCCCACAACAGAGCACAGTGATCACTGGCTGTGTAAATATCCATTACCTCCCAAGAGAAGGCTCCCTTAACTAGGCTGCTGGAGACGAAAGTAAGGTCAACGATGGAATTTGCTTCTCCTCGGACAAACGTAGGTTTATTTCCACTGTTTAGCAGCACTACATCCAGACTGAACATTGCATCTAATAGCGCTTTTCCTCGTGCGTTTGTCTCCTTACTACCCCAGTCGACTGCCCAGGCATTAAAGTCCCCTGCAATTGCAATCGGGGAGTATTGGTTCGCATCTTCGGTCAACCGATCTAAAAGGTCCTTGAACTCGTCAAGCGAAAGGCTGGGTGGGGCATAGCAGCTGTAGACATGAATTCCGTCAAATTTTGTAACGACAAAACCGGCTTCCTTGTTATTAGACAAACTCTGAAAGGAACATCGGCCACAGGCCCAGATCACAGCTTTGGCAGTACTATCTGTTTCCCATGGTTGCGTTGTGACGTGTCTATATGGCTCCGAAATCAGGACAAGGTCTGGATTAATTTCCCGTACGGTCTGCATGAGCAAATCGTGTGCAGCCTCACAGTGATTAAGGTTTAGTTGTAGTACCTTCATAACTGTTTCTTTTTTCGCACCTTCTGATATGACTCTTTATATACTGGACATCTGCTGCTACCAGCAATGTGGTCACAATTTTTTGTGTTGCCTATTTCGAGGCATAAAACACATCGAGGGTCTTTTTTACAGGTGGCAGCTTTATGTCCCTGTCCTCCACAACAGGCGCAGAGATTGGACCGGTCCACGTTGCTCTTACACTTAGCGGCAAGGTGTCCATAGTGCCAGCACCTGAAACACTTGGTTGGTCTGTCCACGATTCTTATTCGGCAGTTGACCCAGCCTATTCTGATTTTACCGTGTTCTCCCAAGACTTTCTTCGCTATTAGCGGTGCAAGTGTCACTAATGCCGTCTGTGTACCGCCATAAGCCCTGCGCAATGATCTGACGACATCCAGCGTCAATTCTTCATCTTCAGCCGCCTTCTGTATGGCTTCGAGAACATCTTCTTTAGTCGTCGTATCATCGAGGTCTCGTATCTCAAGTTCTTCTTGCGGTCCCTTGCTTATCACTTCAGCTTCATTCCCAAGTAGCTTAGCAATAGTTTTTTGGAGTCCATGTCCTTTGTCTGTGCTCTCTTTGGTAAGGATAATTAACAGATCACCAGTCGCTGTCCTACGAATTTTATCGACTGTTGAGCGGACTTGCTCATCAGGAATATCTTTCTTGACCCGACTGAGTATATCCGCATACTTCTCTTTTTCTTTCGGCCGAACGATTAATGCGTTGGGCCTTCCCACTGACTGTCTTGGTTTCTTCTTTTGAGACTGTTTCTTCCCTTTTTTAGGTTGAACCGTCTGCCATTCTAATACCGTCTTGTCGGGTGTTTGTGTTTCAGCGGATAGGGTGGGTCCTGTTCCCTTCATTTTCTTCGCGTTCTTGCTTCCTGATTCTGGTGATGTCCGCTCTTTGCGTTTAGCCTTGCGAACATCACGTTTTTCCCTAATGACGGGCTCAACATCAGTTTCGTGTTCACTGTCCATCGTCGTAGTCGTCTTAGTGACGAGCCGTACCCGAGGTGTTGGTGGTGTACACGAGATTACTGGCGTCGGTACAGTTCGAGGTTGGCTTGTGAGTCTGGCATCCTCTAACATCTTTAACCTCTTGAAGGCACTGCCAATACTGGCCACCTTGGTTTTGATCTCCTTATGGACATTTATTTTGGGTTGGACAAACTCCCTGAGCTCACTAATTAACTTCTCAAGGTGTTCCCACGCTTGCGTCCTTTTCATTTCTGCACTTGCTTCTGTAGCTTGTTGGGCCTCCTGCCCACTGTTACTTCTTACATCGTTTTGGTTTTTGTTTGTATTTAGACTAATCATTTTGTTCCCACGAGAACCTAGGGAAATATTCCGTCCACTCCAGCAGAGCCCCGGTTGCTGGAGTAAGGCCACTAAATACGCCTGGGGGGGGACCCGGTGCCCCAGGGGAACCGTTTGCGACGCCACTTCCCTGGCGCCATGCAGTCCTCGACACGGTATCTTAACGTCTTGACTTGGGGTGTTTTGTCCACGGGAGCTATTTTATTTCGCTCCTACCCTCCGCTCCTAAGAACGACGAGCATCCTCCAATCCGCATGTGGAGACGCGCCCGGTAGCAGTATCACCTCTGCCGCGGGCGGGAGGTCTGTGTGTGTGTGTGTGTGTGTGTGTGTGTGTGTGTGTGTGTGCGTGTGTGTGTGTGTGTGTGTGTGTGTGTGTGTGTGTGTGTGTGTGTGTGTGTGTGTGTGTGTGTGTGTGTGTGTGTGTGTGTGTGTGTGTGTGTGTGTGTGTGTGTGTGTGTGTGTGTGTGTGTGTGTGTGTGTGTGTGTGTGTCGCACAATAAGCATGGTCATCACGGATAAATCCGTCATGCTTATTGTGCGTTACAATGGCACCACGGATAAAACTGTCGGATTCGTCTCACGGGTTCGTCCGCGATCCGACCCTACGTTTACACACGAATATATCTGTGCAATTGGTCCGTCACGGAACGATCTGCACGTGTAAATGGGCCATAACTATATGTACTCCAAAATCTTAACTGCAATGAATATGTTAAAAAATTAACGTATAATAATAAAATACACACAAACCATAAAACTTGTTGACAATAAACTGCATCTTTCAATCCTACCTCTAAAAGTATTTCTCAAACTCAAAAATCTATACAAGCCAGTAAAAAAAAAAATTGTATTTATTGAAATCCACACAAAATCTATCAACTCAAACATAACTTTTTAATGCCAAACCACATACTCATTAACTTACCAATCACCAATAACTGATAACTAAGACCGTACATGAATACATAATTGTACTGTTTTGATTAATTACTAAACTAAAGATTAACAGGTAAAAGCGGAAACGAATAAATATTTTTCTCTTTTCTAAGCAGGGCGATTGACTACACCTCGCAGAAAATTCATACATCCCTCAAAAAGTAACTCTATGGCAAATTAAACTATTTTAAATCAATCCATTGCATACTTAGTCCGAAAAGTGTCTACTTCACTTTTTAGAATTCAGAACACCCAATATTAATGAGGACACAAATTAAATACAGTTGGTACCTATTTTACATTGCCAAATAGATAAATGTTTCGAAGGAATTAATTGCAGATTTAAAACGAAGTTTGGAGTGTTCTACTTTCAACATCAAAACAATGAGAGACATCAACAACTTAATTGGTCGGTATGCGATGTGAACACTCATTAAACTTGGTCACATACTCATGAGTTGAGTGTTGACTTCGAGCTATTCATTGAAGCGTGCCATCCGGAACCATCCGGTTTGAGGAAGCTAACACAAGAAATTAACTGGCTTAGTCCGCCACTGTTTTATTAGTTCGAGTGGCTTGTCCCTGCAGCGAATCTATCAACCGTACTATATCATTTACGAACACTTTACACTTGTTACCTCTGATACACTTCTTACATTTAACTTCGACTTATATAAAACTACCCGACTCTACCAAAGTTTTACTTAAAGGTGGTTACTTTGAAGAAACCATCTTTAATAGTAGTTATTCAATCAAATTTTGTTTGGTTTAAAAACTAAATAAACATAACAATAATATTATACTCGGATATTACGACTACTGCAACGTATTATTAAAACAATTAAATAGTTAGTTGTAACCATTCTTTTAATTGAAAGAGTACTTTGCTTACTGGTCTGCCCACGCAGCGATTATGTAATTAAGACAAGGCATGGTTCAATCAAAGTGATTGATTGATGAGGCGATGTAAACTATTTTTTATTTACTTTTACAATAATATTATTATTTCATTATGCACATACTATTTAAGCGCAATTTCTTGTTTTTAGGTTATTTACTTATTATTTGGGTCAGTTCTATGTCAAATATCAGCTGTGATAGCTCTACCTTCAACTACACAAGAGACAAACAACAGTGTCATTTCTTTAGTCTGGGACAATGAGACCTTTGGAAGCGAATACTTCCATTGGGAGGACTATAGTGTATTAGCAGCGATGCTATTCATTTCGTGTGCCATTGGAGTTTTCTACGGATACTTCGGGGAAAGTCAAACGACGGGAGATGATTTTCTACTAGGAGGATCGTCCATGGGGACATTTCCGACTGCACTGAGTTTAGCTGCGAGGTAACTACACTTAAATTCATAATAAAAAATAAGATATGACGAATTTATTCTCTTTGAAATTTTATCCTAATTTAATCTACTTTTAGTTTAAAATATTTATATAGCTGATTTAAATTTTAATAAAAATCACATATAATAATAATCATAAAATTATTCTAGTCTTCCTAATTTTTCAGTTTTATCACAGCGATTGAACTGTTAGGGAATCCCGCGGAAATGTATATGGCAGGCTCCCAGTTCTGGATGATTTGTCTAGCATTTCTGTTAGTCGTACCGATAGCCAGCCGATTTTATGTACCAGTGTTCATGAGACTTAGGTTAACATCGTGTTACGAATATCTAGTAAGTATTATCCTTAATTATGTAGGTAAGTACTACGTTTTAATATTTAGTGTTTACGTAAAACTTGAGATCCTTCACTATATTGTAATTTAGTCATAATCTTATTTACTTTATTTATGCTCTACTAAATATTAAAGACATGAAAATTTATTTTGTTTAAGTCAGCATGCAAAAATACAAAGTAAAAATTAATTACTTACTTACTGATTACTTAATTCATAGTAAGTAAATGTTAAATTAAGAATAATTATTTGATTATAGGAAGTACGTTTCTGTAAAACAATTCGTGTTTACGCCAGTGGATTATACATGATGCAAATGATATTATACACTGCAGTAGCGGTTTATGCACCAGCACTTGCACTCTCTGATGGTAACTATTTTTTTTAATATCACAGCCTTGTTGTATCTTTATACAATTTATATACAGGGTGGATCTGTAACTTTGGACAATCTGACGTGGGGTGAATGTCCTGTTGAAATAAAACATTTCACAAGGACCATGTCATCATTAATAAAACAAGAATTATTTAAATCGGTTCACTAAAGTTAAAGAGACAATAAAAAGTTACAGAGAAATCGAAAACGTCCTCCTTTTGGGTCGGTGAAAAATCCGTTAAAATAGCTTTTAAAATCCTTTATATTATTTAGCATGAGCAGATCAGTTCCATCGTATTATTGGATTGACACGCAATATACACACAAGGAACCCAGGAAGTTGATCAAATTCAACTCGTAAAGTGTTTATAATTTATTTTACTGCAACTTAGTACGTTTTGTTGTTGTTGCTTGTAGTATTTATTTTACTTTAGGTAATAAGTTATTACTCAAAATTTAAGAGTACCTACAACTAATTTAGTAGTAGTATATTTCGCATATGCGGATGTTACTAATTTCATAATCAACGTGCCAATTTCTCAGATTTCATTTCGTTGATATAATAGCTTCAAAACTGAATCTACGGCCAGTACATGATTACGGCAATTACCTACTTATCATTACATTAGTTTTAATTTCATTCCATCTGTGTATCTATTATATTGCAGCTTAATGCTACTGTAACCATTTTGCTTCTTCGTACAATAAAATTTCAATAATTACATAATTATGTTATTTAGTTAGATTAAGATTTCTTAACATTACACTTAGAATCTGCTATTACGAACGATGCAACACTTTAACCTAATGTTATATTGGATAAGAAAACATTTCCATGGAACCACATAACGGGGCTATTATGAAACTGCGTTTGTATTCTAATTTCATTTCCATTCAATGTCGATTTTGCAACATTCGTGTGACCAAATATGTGCTTGATTTTGGGCATGTGCAGGTTCAATATTCAATGTCATTTTGAATATCAAACACTTTTCACATTGGTTACGTAAGTTCTTTCTTCGTAGTGTTACGTGATCACACATAGCCCCTCGTTTATCCGTTCCATCACTTTTCGACACGTTTCCACTTATTGTAATTTTAATAATGATAGTTCTTGTTTTGAAAAGCAAAAATATTCAAGACTAGTTACGCAATCTATCTTTTGTGTCTAATGTCTTTCTTATGTATTTTACAATGTAACACAATTTTTCATCGATTACATAATATTTTTATAAACCATTGTAATATTTGTATAAGCACATTTTTCTGATAGGCAACTTTCTTGTTCAAGTGTTGTTTTATAACGACTCGAATGATCATGACTGACCGTGACTTGTACTTTTAACTGTTTCAAAAACAGTAAAATAATAATATCTACTTCATAGATTATTTTATTAATGTTGTGAAGATCCAAAATTTTAATTATCTTATTCTTAAAATATTGAAACTAATGGAAATAATGATAGGTAATAATTGGTAAACCTGTTATATCTACCTAATAATACGTAACAGTGTTATTTGAGTCTTGTAGTCATAAATTGTAATTAGGTGCATAGGTACTTTGAAAAAAAGTAACTATTTGGCGAAGGCCAAAGACGTACCTAAGGTATTTTTTATTTTAGTTTTTATTTTACTCCTATTAAATATTTTCTGCCTATCGGCTCAAAATTAAACATAGAAGATAAAAGCATGCAGTATAAGTATCAGAGCCGCAAAAAATCTTAAGTAGGTAGGTACCACTACGTGAACAAGTCCGTTACGGAAAAAAAGACAATTAGTTCAGACAGAGATACGAGAGATTAAGATTAACTGCGAACCCCGATTAAACTGTGCTACCAGTAAGTATTGTGAGGTCCATGATTCCATTCAACAGACACGATAGCCTCTTACATACGAGTAATATTATCCAGAACTAATTTTATGTAGTAACAGTAATTGAACGCGTACCTACTCATATCATTGTTATAGTTCCATTAGCACCGTACTTTGGCTCCCTTCAAACAATCGAATTCGGAGTCGAACATTGCACATAACATGACGTAACGAAGATAGTTCAAATGTGATGATGAGTATTCTGTTCAGACTTTATTTGACACATAATGTGCTTTATGGTGTAGATTAGTTAATATTTCATAACATTACATGCTCAAGTATTCAATAGAGCCTCCTATTGCACTACAGTTTACGACTTCGACTTGTTGGAATGTTTTAAGTTCGTACTGCAGTCTGCTGTACAATTTATATGTGCAATCTATGGACATCATTAACTTATTGCATTTGCTGTAATCAACTGCCGGTTAGAGTCCGTTAGTGCATAGGTCGAATTATTATGAAACCTCTGCTCTTGCGTTTTTATTACCCAGTCCTAGATAGACAAGCATAGTACTTAGGTATCATCGCTGATCGCCCTTATCTATCTCAAGATATTATTATTTTGTTAAGTCGTACATAAACCAAATTACAACTACACCAATGTACAACTTGAAACCACTTTTATTTTTCGAAAAGCTTTTTTCTGACATTGTATGGTATATGTATGACTACTATGACTATCGTTGCGGATTTCAATGAAAGAAAAATTTTAACTGATCCCGACCGAACCCGTCAAAATCGAATTGTAATATTTTATGGAAATATCACTTAAAAAACATACCTACCTAATAAATTTTGTTACTTAGCTATGAAAGCACAAACATAAAAATATTGAATGCTCTACTTAATAATGCCTATGTTTTTTATTCAACAGTAACGGGTCTCAACACATATTTAGCAGTATCATTGGTATACGTCGTGTGCATCTTCTATGCATCCCAAGTAAGTAAAAAAACATTACATAACTCTCGATGAAATACTTACTATGTATTTGTTATTGGATAATAGTAACGGCCCCATAATCCCACAACGGTGAAACGGTAAACAACGGTAACAATCAGGTGGTACTATCCAATAACTAATAGATATTTACTATGTAGGTAGGAGCGGTTGGAGGTTTTTGGTTAGTGCGGTTTAACCCCCAAATATTCCAATTCCTCCAATAAAAAATCGTGGATAAATATCATGTGTAATTTTGATTATCTTGAAGACCCAAATATCCCTTATGGTGAAGAAATGTATTTACGTATTGGTTTTTTTAGGGTGGAATGAAAGCGGTAATCATGACAGATACATTTCAGTCAGCAGTATTAGTTGGATCACTAGCCGCTGTGTTAGCAATGGGTGCAGCAAGAGTTGGAGGCTTAGATGCCGTTTGGGAACATTCCAGAACAACAAACAGGCTACATTTCTTTGAGTAATTATTATATTTATTCCGTATACTAGTATTCTAGTACCCAATAAGTAGAGAAAAGTTACAAGAGCTGATTGACCCATCTGATAATCAATGATCTAGAAATATTGATATTAATGCTAAGAGCATTAATAAATAAGTTTCATTACGATACAGAACAGAAAAAAGTTCAAATAGAGACAAGTAAGTCAACGCGAGTTAATAAAATCGAAGAGTGAAGGAGGATGAAGCAAATGATACTTGTAACAACTTTTGTATTCAAATGAGAGGAGCTAATAAAAATTTAGCGACTATCATAAAATATGTCATAGGTAAAATATTGCACCACAGTAAAACAAACGATAAAATTGCTAAGTAAATAGTACAGTGCTGCTTTATCATTTACACATACCTAGTAGGTATTTTATTACAAAAATGAAAACGACCGACTTCAATTTTTCAAGCATAACACAAAAACTATGTGTCAGATCTTTATCAAATTCTTTATCATTTCCGATATTTGTTACTGCTTGCTTTTTGTTGTTTGATAATGTCCAAAATGTCTGCATTATAACAAAAATACAACCATCGTAATGGGTACATATAGAATAGAAACACATGCAAAAACGCAGAGCAGCAAATCATGAAATCTTGTCTGTTAAAAATTAACAGTTTAAACATAGATCCAAAAGTACTTCTTCGATCTTTAAAAATCATGCGACCCCATGACGACCATCACCTTACATCTGACACTAGAATCATTCAAATCGTTCCACCCAAAGTAAAGTTATTAAGGAACAAACAACCTACTTATATATCACTACCAAGGTTTAAGTCTATCTTATGATATATTAAATGTACCTACATACCTACTATTATATTACCATACCTACTGTATGTATTAACTAAGAACGGATTAGCTGGTTTGTTAAACTATTCGTACTTCCATTCCCCATCAAGAGAAATCGGATTACGAGATGCAATATTTAAATAATTGCTTCGTTAATAAACTTTAATAATTATGATGACCGTTACAAAATAACGGATAGATTGATAGTAAATAAGTAATGAAAATATACAAACGGTTTCAAAATATACCTACATAGTTCACCTGTTAGATAATTAGATCTACTTTATTTGAGTTTTATTTATTTTGTTTAACTTTTAGCATGAATCCAGACCCTACAGTTCGACACTCGTTTTGGTCTGTGGTTATCGGCGGTACTATATATTGGACAAGTATGTTCTGCGCTAATCAAGCTTCAGTGCAAAAATATCTCTCAGTAGAAAAAATATCCCAAGTACGTGTGGCTCTCTGGGTATCAGCGTTGAGCCTAATAGCCGTATTTTCGGTGAATTTCGTCACTGGTGGCGTCCTTGCATTCCACTACGCAAATTGTGATCCGATACAGGTAACCAAATTATTACTGAACTTCATTATTAATTCTATTGTCATTTTATGCTGCAACACGACACTTGTTTGTGATATGTAGTATGTTATGTATGCATTTCGATAAAATATTACGTGACTACCTAATCTTCCTAAGTAGGCGAAAATTTAAAGTCTGGATGTTTCATTTCCAGACGCTTCATCACGATCAATCAGACTAGTAGGCATAGGTAGTTTATAATTGTATTAAAAATATATTTTCTGACCTTAGGCTGGAGAAATTACCGGTGCTGATCGACTTCTGCCATTGTATGTTGTACGAGAACTTGGTAACGCTCGTGGAATTCCAGGATTTTTCGTAGCAGGAATATTTGCAGCAAGTCTCGGGTAAAAACGATTTTATTAATATTAGTCTTAAGTAACTTAGTAACGAATCCAAATTCCTATTGAATACGATAACTGTTAAAAATACCTACTATACTATACTAAATCACAAAACAACCCGAAATCTCGAAGCGCACGTCTATAACTGAATAAAATTCAGCATGTTACAAAATTGTAAGAATCAACCAGAATATTCCAGATGGAATATAGCAGTACCAGTAATACCAGTTTTAATTTAAGGAACGCCATTTATAATGTCACAAATTTTAATTCTTACTTCATGATTGTTGCAATAAGTTTATGAACACTGCCAATACTTACCTAAGTATTTATTAGTTAAGTAGGTACTTTATTCCAACTCGTAAGTGTCCATTTTATGAACAAGAATATTACTCCGATGCATGTAGATTAATGACAACAGCTGGCATTTAATAGATGATAAGGAAATATTATCGGTACCTTCCCAATATCGTATATATTTATCCCATATTTAGAAATTGAAACAAAATATTCGAAGGAAGTACATAAACCGTGATCCATTTTTACAGGACCGTAGCAACAGCTCTGAATTCTTTGGCTGCAGTTGCGTGTCAAGATTTTGCAACTGGATTGATGGGAATAACATTACCCGAAAATAAAGGAGCTCAAGTTTGTATTTTTACTCTTATCTAAAATAGAAAGTTTAACTCCACACTTACAATGTTCTTCGGTTATGAAACCAAAAAAAGTCCCAACTGAACTATTTCAATATTTATAATTTAGGTAATAAGTACGTATCTAGTAGGTATGAATAGTACCTACCTACTATTCCGTCACTGCTGACTTTTGCAACCACTAATATATAAAGTAGGTATACCAGGTATACATAGGTATAAATAAGTAAGCATAAGTTGCATATATTATTAATAATTATTTCTTTATTTACTACATGACCCGCGCTATTTCATCAGCGTCACAAAGGGGTTCACACAGCACTCGCAGTGCTGTCGTGATATTTTTTGCGCGGTGGGTGTATTCATTGCGTTTTATACTCATGATAACTTCTCAACGAAAAATCCGATTGGTTAAAATTAAAATTAATTGGTGGAAATTAAAAGTTATTTACTTCTACATTAATACTTTTGATAACAAAATGCTTAATTTGGATAAGGAATAATAAGGATTAATATAACGATACTCATTTAACGTTAGATTCGATCTTCGTACAATTAAATATTTTTCATTAACATAAAAGCAGTTGTTGTGACTAAATTATGATAGTTAGATATATGCTCTAGCGGACTTTTTGTCGGTCTTACTTAGATCTAAAAACCCCTAGTACATCATTTTGTTCTATTGTCAATTGTTTTTGCAGCATACGCAAATATGTTTTCGATTTCACACCTTGTGTTACAAATTCGATATTTTCATACGGATCCCTATTTTTTTTTTTTTTTCAAAATAAAATATACATATAAAACATCCGTAAGAATCATTCTATCTATTAAAAGAAACGCATCAAAATCCGTTGCGTGGTTTTAAAGATCTAAGCATACATGGGGACAGACAGACGATAGCGACTTATTTTAATAATATGTAGATTATTGTATATTATAAATGTATTAAAACCAAACCAATCATTTAAATGACTAGTTCTCTTGTTAAAATTGTTAATTTAGTCGCAGATAACAACAAATTAACAAGTTAATTTGATTTAATTTACAGATTGCTAGATGGGTATGCCTAGTTTGTGGAGCAATATCATTTGGCTTAGTATTTGTTGTGGAGAGATTGGGACCAGTGCTGCAACTTGCTCTATCTTTCAATGGTATGACCGGAGGTGTCTCACTAGGACTTTTCTCACTCGGAATGTTATTTCCATGGGCTAACGCTAAGGTAAGCCGTAAGCACGAGTACGTCGAGTACTATTTCTTTTCATTGATTTTTTATATTTATCCTCCTATGAAGTTGAAATCTTGAAATGGAACTAATGAACAATAACATTAGTTTCATTTAATGCTAAACATCCCGGGTCATTGGAGACAAGATCCATGAAAAAAAGAAGGAAGGAAGGATGGCAGTAATAAAACTACAAATTTAAAAAAGTGAAATTATATTACTATTGAAAATGATACTTAAATAGACATAAATTGTTGTAACTTAATATTTCCGTAAAATGGGGTCATTAAAAAAATCCACATTGTATAATAGGTGGATGTTTTTCGTTTTTTCATCAATTTCCGTAGTTAAAATTGTGAGTCTACAATTTGTTTTTATGCAACCGGATGACCATACACGACCTATTATCCTTAGGATCTCTGTCAGATACACTGAGATTAGAATCCACAGAAGAATAATGTAATTATGTTCATCTTTATAAATATTGGGAAATAAATATTTTATATAAATATGGGATCGCTCATTTTATAAAGGGAGCAGTAGCGGGCGGTATTTTCGGATTGCTGGTGGTACTTGCTGCCGGAGGAGGTGCACAATTCGTACAGGAGCCGCTCGATCGCTTGCCTACATCCATAGACGGATGTCCTGCGTCTCTTAACATCACACAAACATCCTATTTAAGGTAAACTTAATCCTTTCTTACGGCTACATAACAATGATAATATGTAAATGTGTGGATTATTTTTCTTATATTAAGTACCTACCCAACAATAAATTTACATCACCCCGCATCAAAAATTTTTGTCTCCGTGTGTGACACTCTGACAGAGAGAAGATCTACACAGTCAAATTCTTATGACTTTTCTTTTTAGTGAGAACCACTATCCTGTATTTTGGTTGTTCCGGCTGTCCTATCTTTGGTACTCGGGCTTGGGGTGCGCCGCAACATTAATAGCTGGATTGATAGTTTCAATCATCACTGGAGTCACGGAGCCAGCCAGTGTTCCTATAGATCTGATATCACCGCCTATACTGGCTTGTCTTAATGCGTTACCAAACACACTAAAGGTACGTAAATGGTACAATCAACTTAGAAGTAGGTAAAATATAAGCAAGGCGACGGGGCACACCCGCCGCTTAAATTATTTTATTAATGAGGTGGTCGCTATTTTCAGACAGCATGTTGAAATGGACAATTTGGGGGGGTAAAACTTAATAAGTAATATAAACAACTTATCTACACAACCTTGTCAAAAAATCATTTATAGGTACTGTAACTTTATACCAGCTGAAGTGGGGTGAAGAACCTGTCGAAATACAACTTGGAACCACTATGATTCTTGGATTCGATTCAACTTTTTTCTTACATTGTATGTACAAGGGATGTAACGAATATTTGCATTCGCATTCGCGAATATTCGCACGTTTTGATACACATACACTGAAAAAAATCTCAGCTGTAGTTCGACAAATCATTTACCCCACTTCAGCTGGTACCAGTTACAGTTCCACCCTGTATATCTAGGTATATACATCTGCATAATAATATTTTGAACGTGATATAATGAGACCGTTTTATTTCAAAAGATTGCAGTAAACAAGTAAACAGATTAAAACATTGCCTTATCATGTCTTGTACCCTGTATGGCATTTATAAAATCGAAATGAACGCGTATTGGTTACAGAAAGTGCTTCGCGTACCATTACGCATGGGGTTTGAAAGGCGACGAAGTTCAAGCGTTCGGCCGCCGAATGTAGCAGACGATAAAGATACTAGACGTCGTCGTAGACTATCAGAGATGGCAGGTGGTGTGTTCTACAGTGATACACCCACCCTCACACAGGGCCATGAAAACTACGCTTTAGATTCGGATGTTCCTTCGTCAGACGAACACAAACAAGCCATGATGAAATTAGACGAAATCGATGGACATATTACGCAGTCCACGACGTGTTAAAATATCTAGCTAAAAGAACACGTTATTTCGCAAAAAAATACGGTTTTTAATCATTTACTACTAAGTCCCTCATTTATTTAAATAAATGTACGCTTTGTTATATTAATCCTTTTATTTCTATATTACCAACCTCATAAACCAACTAGTACGCATTGATAACTTTATAGCTACCGCGTGCAGCGATTTTATCCTTATCTACCTAGTACCTATAGCTTCCGTAACTAAATGTACAAGCAAAACAAATCCAGTGATTTTGATAACTGGTGAAAGACTGACGATAAGTGCTGCGAATAAAACAATATTATTTTAATAAAAAATGGATATGGACTTATACATCAGTGGACCTCGTTTTCTACATCATTTACGTCCTACGGACCAATACTGTTTTGAGTGGGACACTCTTTTCCTTTTGGTGCAATTCCAATAAAACCATTTATTTTAATTGTATTTATTCATTTTAAATAAAATTATAATTGAAGGTAAACAACATAATTTATATCAAGATAATAAAAGCCTTACGATTTTTGACCTGCTATCCTGTTTAGATACATTTTGTAACAAATTTGAAAATAACAAATCACAATGAAATAAAAAATAATAGTCATTTTAAGGCCAATAAGTGAATTTTGCTTAACATAAATAAATTAACAATTCTTCATGATAACAAGTCCTGCTTTTGTAATGTTTGTTGGTGAATTTCTTGTATAGTTGACACTGGAAGTGTTGCACTGACTGTAATAGAAGGCATTCCTGGTAATGAAACTGGGGTCACTACAGAAACACCACTTGAAATAGGTGGTGGCTGTATTAATGTTGCTGAAAAACTGCTCATGTCAAATGTAGGTACTAAACTTGGTGCACTCTGTGGAAAAGCTGGTGTTGGAGTGTTTTGTGACTGACTGTAATTTGGCATCATTGGAATGTATGGTTGTGGCTGGTTCATAGGAATACCAGGCAGACTCGGTAGAGGCGCAGGCGGTTGCATACTCGATACAGACGGTATACTCCCAAGCTGAGTTAATGTTGCATCTGCAAAATCTGTTAACAGAAATTAATTTCAACATTACTTTCATTTTATATCAATTACGTCATTATACATTATGATTTTTTTTTTTAAGAATTTAGCCGTATCTTGAATAATGTATGAGAATAAAAAAGTGATTCAGAAGTTTTATATTTCAACTAGGTGACCCGCACAACTTCGTCTGCGTTACAAAGGGGTTCAAACAGTACCCGCAATGCCGTCGCGTTATTATTTGCGCGGCCCGAAGTGCAAGTCATTGCGTTTTATACTGGTGATAACTTCTAAACGAAAAGTCCTATTGGAATAAAACAAAAAGTAATTTAGTTCTACATTAATACTCTTGATAACATAATACTTAATTTGGATAAGGGTTAATATAACGACAATCATTTAACGTTAAATTCAATCTTGGGAAGAAATGCTATATTTCATAATCATAAAAACGGCTATTGTGACTAAACTATTATAGTTAGATATATGCTCTGGACATTTTTGTTGGTCTTACTAAGACCTAAAAACCCGTAGTACATCATTTTGTTCTATTGTTAATAGTTTTTGCAGCGTACGCATAAATAGGTTTTAAATTTTTCACCTTGTATTACATATACGATATTTTCATACGGATCCCTAATTTTTTTGAAAATAAAATATAGCCTAAAACCTTCCTCGATAAATGAACTTTCCAACACTGAAATCATTTTTAAATCAGACCAGTAGTTCCTGAGATTAGCGCGTTCAAACAAACAAACAAACACTTCATCTTTATAATTAGTATATAGTAAGTATATCAAATTTTTTTTTATTAATTGATTTGATATTTATCCAATTTTTAGAATTAACTCTGCATTAATCATGAGAAATCATCTTGTTAAGCTTACAAATACAAATAGTACACCTAACATTATATTAAATTCTGTCCATTCATTATTGAGGGTACAAATTATAGTATTTCTTACTGCTAGAATATGCAGTCATGTTTGAGACTACAGATTGCGCAGGTGTTGGTGTTTGTTGAACTGGCTGTTGCACAATATTTTCAGTAGTAATCTGCTGTGGATACTGCATGTTTTGAGGGCTTTGATTAGGTGTAAAGTTTCCTGGAGTCACCATTGGTACTCCTGTTAAAAATGGTGGGGGAGCACTTTGCTGCTGAACATCAGCATTTGTACTAGCACCTTGCATGACTTTCTCATCAATTACAGGTATATTTTGGTTTCCAGAAGGTACATATTGTGGAACATATGTTTGTTGGGACACCTGAAAAATAAACATTTAAGAGTTAAAGCAAGCAAATACTGTTGATTTGGACATTTTTCTTTGGAAGAAATATTAGGTCTATTTTTAAATCAAGTAACAAATTATCTAAGTACAGTATTTTCATTACTTAAAATATAAACACTAAAACAAAGTAGTTTACATACCACACCCGGATCATACAGCTTCTGTGGTGTTGCAGGAGGATTGTGTCTAATAGGAATTCTATGTAAATATCCATATCCTATACCACAACCTAAACTTCCGTCCCCACCCCAGTTGTGGTTTGGTGTTATAAGAACCTCACGACATGTATCATCATTTGCATTGTACACATACAGCTTCAATGCTCTGCCTTCATGAGCTTCTATTAGAGTGAACAGATCTTCACTCTCATGTAAAATAGAATCTGAACCTATTATGTAATCAGAGAATGGCCTAAGGCCTGCTAGTTCAGCAGGGGATGACGGGTGTACTTCCTGAAAAGTAATAAATCAATATAATTTGAATTAATTTACTATACTTTAATGTAAAAGTTCTTCTATTTGGAAAATTGTTTACATAAAAGTACTATTATTATTTCAAATAATAGAACAACATTCTAGAATTAAGCTCAGGGTTAAAAACATAATTACATAAAAATAGTCAGTGTTTGTTTTATAAATTAAATTTGTTTCTGTAAAATAGACAGTAATGAATACTTTTCTTAAAAGTACCTGTTTTTGTTAAATTAAACAACATAACTCACCAGTACATGCCACACATTTTCATTGGCGCCTTCGAAGGAGCAAAACCTGATACTAACTCCCAATAAACCTTGACCACCCCAATTAGCACTTGGTGTTATTACTACTTCTCTTACAGATTGTGTCTTACTACTGTAAATAAGCATTTTTATTGGTTTGTCGACATTGTTTTTTAACAATTCTTTTAATGTGTCATTGTCTTGATCTAGTCTTGTATTTTCTATAGCTAAAATGAAGTCGAAAAATGCTTCAAGATTTGCTTTTTGTCCGGGAGACCCGTCTTGGACCTGAAAAATTGATTGACGTGTAACTAAGCAGTATCAAAATTGAGAACGATGGAACGAATGTTATCGGCGAATTAAACTAACCCGCAAAACATGATATCCCTCAGTTCCGCCTCCAGGAACTTCAGTGCTATGCGAGGAGCCCATTGATATCCTTAAAACAATTCAATAAAAATAACGTTTACTTTGTTAATATCAATTAATTTCACAAACAAATCTGACAAAATTTCGTCCGTCCACCAATTTTATTTTTTGACATTTGACGTTGTTTTACCAATTTTTACGTGGCACACAGAAACTCATGAAATGGATAGCATGTATCAACAACACGATCGTGTATTGTACGACTGGCTACATTTTGCACTTAATATGGATGCCAATTTAGAATAAAGATCCAGCACAAGAAGTCTATTTTTGACCGACTTTCAAAAGGAAGAGCTACTCTATTCGAGTGTATGTTTTTTTATGTATGTTCCTTCTTAACTGTGTTCATAACTTAAGTTAGCGTGGACCGATTTGAATGATCCAGGTATCAGATGAAAGATGATGTTTGTATTAATAAAATATTTAACATTTTTCATCAAAATCATTTTTTTTCGTTCAGAAATTAACATTGATATGTGCATAGATAGACCATCAATATACATACTAGGGATGTTGCGAATGTCGATTCTTGGACATTTAGGCACTTATTTTTACCAATACTGAACCTACTTGGGAAGTAGGAGGTACTTGTCTTCCCCCCCTCCTACCGAATAACTGAAACCCCCCCGCAAATTATCTCGACTACGAAAGGTAGTACACCCATTGGGTTCAAGCTCATTTTAAAGAGCAAGTCGAAGCCTTTAATTTGGCTCTGATTCCTTCTAAATCAACACAACAAACTCCTATTTTTTGTCACAACATTCTCATAACATTCGCATGATTTTTTGCGAATGCGAATATTCAAAAACATGCGAATGCAAATATTCGTACCATCCCTAATACATACCCACACCACCGAGTCTGTTATAGCGCCTCTACACGGTGGGCCATCGTACAGAGGGCGTAGTGGCGAAGGCTGGCTAGTGGTGCGTACACTGGCGGCGGAATGGCAGCAGTGTCGGTTTTTCGTCCACACATCAAGGTAGTGGGCCAGCGATGTCGGTACGCGTCTACACGTCGGCCAGCCTGTTTATTTATTTAGTTACTTAGTCCTATAAAGTCCTGTTACAACAACAACAATAATTCTTCTTCTACGCTATTTCCTATTTTTACGGAATTTCAAAAAGGAGGAGGTACTCAATTCGTCAGATTTTTTTATTTTTTTTATGTTTGCTCCTTGATAACTTCAGTTTGGTTACACCGATTTTAATGATTCTGGTGTCAAAAAATAAAACCGTTTAATAAAAGGTGATAGTTGAACTTAGGTCCCATACTTTTTTTATAAAGATCAAACACGTACTTTTGGATCTGTGTTTAAAATATGTAATTTACGGACAAAATTTAATAATTCGCTATGCGTTTTTGAGTGTATTCGTTTTTTATATGAACCGATTTCGAAGATTCTTTTTTGTTGGAAAGCAAATATTTTGAGCACTATCCTATAATTTGATAAAGATCTGACTGCTAGTTTTTGTGCTATGCTTGAGAAATGGAAGTAGGTCGTTTTCCATTTTTATGTAGTAATAATAACTATTTTTCTACACATTAAGAAAATAATTGTACGTGCTAAATAAATATAAAGCTGCTGCTGCTTCGACGTCCATTCTGTTCAACGATAAGATCATAACTGAACATCACCAGCGTGTAGATGCTTTGCAGCCATCACATGGCCATTGGACTAGGCCAGCGCTGGCACAGCGTGTAGAGGAGCTATTAGGTGAGTTTAGCTGCACTCTTAAAATTCAGTGACAATGTCATCAAATCGGCTAGGAAACTGAAGTTAGCACTGGTTCCAGTTCGTGTGGATAGGGGTGTTCCGATACCATCAAAGCATCGATACCTACTCATTTCGATAGTACTCAAATCTTTTTTCGATACTACTCAAATAAATACTCTCAAAGTATCGATACTTTTGGCATTTTTTTATTATTATTTTTATTTTAAGGAAATAACGTAAAAACAAGGAACATTGAAGGAACTACTAGAACTAAAATTTCTTTAACATCAAAATTGCCCAAAAACAGAAACTGTTTGAGGAATTTTGGAGATAATCTGTTCCTTGTTTGAGACATTGTTGCAACAACAATTAAAAAAAAAACTTGAGAAGTGTCAAGGGACACCCGGATGGAACGAAGTTCCTTTCGATTAATTAGTGAGGGAATTATATTTTTTTTTTTTTTTTAATAACCATTTGAAATATTTTGATCACAGCGCCATCTAGCATTAATCATATAAGGGTCATTCCATGTCAAATCGACAAATAGTTGGACGCGACCCCCACCGATTTGGATGATTTTTGGTGGAGAGTTTTGTCTCATTATAAAACGAAGTTCTGCCAAAGGAAAAAAAAATTCAAAATTTTTCCTAAGAGATATTCAATATCAAAAATTTCATTGTTTTTCCGATTTTGTGAGTTTAGTTATTTAATATTTCAGAGACTACTGAGTATTAAAAAAAAACTCTGGTATATTTTTAGAGGATACTTAGAGGTATGAGAAAAAAATTTTTTTGAAAAAAAATTTTGAAACCGATCAAAATTAAAAAAAATTGAATTTTTCAAAATCGTGAAAAGTACCCATCGCGGGAAAATTTTGGCCTGAAATTTTTTTGTATTATACTTATAACATATCTAAAGATATTCTGAAATTTTTAGAGGAGTGTTATTTTTCGTTTCATAGATATGAATTTTTGAATTTTGACAAAAAAATTTTTTTCTATTTTTATAATTTTTTTTTTGTTAAATATCATTATTCTACTACATGATTACTAAAATTTGAGGTCTAAAATATTTTTTTTATGTTAATGGGATGTGAAAACAAAAATATTTCAAAATATATTATATATTATAGATTCAACTTTAAATCAAAACTTAAATAATGTTAAAAGTGTCACACTCTGCCGCCTAAAAAACACTGATGTTTATGATATCATCGATGAATCACCAATGAAAACCAGGTAGGAAAATCAGAATTTCGAGTTTTTTTACTTGATGGCAATTAATCTTTTATTTTAAAATTGATATCATTTCTTTCTTTCAAGATTGAGAAAAAGGTCTGAGACATCAACCTCAGAAAAGGGAGTGACCAAAAAACGTCGTACGAAATAAACTGCAGCAAACTCTGAAAGGACAAGAGGAATTACAGTCTTAAAAATGAAATACTTCCTTTATGCTTTTAATCCTTTCATTTGATCACGGAAGCCTTAAATGTTAAATAGTATTCTAAATAAACAGATAATTACATACAATTTTGAAATATTTTTGTTTTCACATCCCATTAACATATAAAAAATATTAACACCCCTCTAAAAATTTCAGACTATCTTTAAATATGTTATAAGTATAATATAAAAAATTACTTTTCACGATTTTGAAAAATTCAAAATTTTTTTTCAAAATTTTTTTTTTCTCATACCTCTAAGTATCCTCTGAAAATATACCAGAGTTTTTTTTTTAATACTCAGTAGTCTCTGAAATATTAAATAACTATACTCATAAAATCGGAAAAACAATGAAATTTTTGATATTGAATATCTCTTAGGAAAATTTTTTAATTTTTTTTTCCTTTGGCAGAACTTCGTTTTATAAGGGGTTGTCCATTAATCACGTGATCTTTTTTTAGCATTTTTAACCCCCCCTCCCCCATCGGTGATACGAAGTGAGGTTTAAGACCACCCCCCTCCCCCTTCTCAACATCACGTGTATTTTTAGTACCTACAACGAATCTTAAAATTTTCGCGCCGTGCCGCTTAATATTTGTTTAAAAATCGCGCGTTTGACGAAAAAATAAATACACGAGATATCTTACTACACCCCCCTCCCCCTTGTGTTATTTTCGTGATTTTTATCAAACCCCTCCCTCCCCTTTCAAGCCTCACGTGATTAATGGACAACCCCTAATGAGACAAAACTCTCCACCAAAAATCATCCGAATCGGTGGGGGTCGCGTCCAACTATTTGTCGATTTGACATGGAATGACCCATAAAACAAAATGAGGAATTGTTTTATAAAATATTTTAAGAACAGCGCCATCTAGCGATAACCATCTTAAACAAAAAAGTGTCGTGCCAACTTTTTCATAAGAAAAATTAAAAGCTAAAATTACTTGGTATCGAATCAAAAGTATCGAGTACCTACTCGTATTTACCAGTATCGGAATATCCCTACGTGTAGAATGACAGGGGCTTGTGTTAGGTAGGAACTAGGAAATGTAAAAAATATTTTTTTTGTAAAGGTCTGTATTTGAAATTGATTGTTTTTTTAGAGCAATATTCTCTATAATCTGTGTAGAGCAATAATAACATTACCACTTACATTACTTTGATTTAACACTGTTATTAGTGCTATTTAATATATTATTAAAATTATTGTCGCACATAATAAAATCATTGTTGCTTATTACCACTTATTACTGATTGACAGGAAGCAATTAAAGTGAGATTGTTCTGCATAGATTTTTGGTGTTTGAAAAATCTACCGAAATGTCTGAGTGGAAGCATCTGATTACTGAATGGTTAAATGAATATGCAGCTTTGCAAGAAAATGAAATTCAAAGCTTTGCAGCTGAACATGAACACAATCATGAAATTGCGACAGCTATTTTTAATCTGATTTACAGTGAAGATGAAAATGTAATTTATAATCATGAACTTGAAAATGATCCTCAGTATGTACAGGTAATAAGAATGACATCAAGTCCTCAATAATATTAATGATTATCGTGAGATTATTGAGATTATTACTGTGAAGAATATCATAAGCTATGAGTTTACTATTTTGAGACAAATAGTGTAGATGATTCAGACCACAGAATACCATAGTAATTAATAATACTTTGTTGTAGATATTGGAGAATGTTTGTACACAATTGTTTAGTTTCTACAGATCTAAAGAAGTGCAACTCCAAAGATTCACCTTGCAGTTTATCCCCACCCTCATATATAATTATTTGAGCTCAGTAGCTCGTGGCAAACCTAAATCATATAGATGTGTAGAAACTTTATTGATTGGTAAGTTATGTCTTGACAAACTTTCATATTCACAAACTGTTGGAATTAAAAATGTTATTGTACTTTTCAGGCATATACAATTTTGAAGTTGTAGATGAAAATGGAAAACCCAAAGTTGTATCATTCAGGCTTCCATCACTAGCCCAATCATCCATATACCATGAGGTAACAAAGTCTTAAAAGCATTTCTTGATTCCATAAAAATTATATAAAATCTTTTTCACATAACAGAATTACTACTACAACTCATAAAACCCAAACCAAAGTACCTACTATTCTAATACATTTTACATTCAATGTGAATTAAAGTTATGTATTTCAGCCTCTTTCTTTAGGAGCTCAGTTTTTAACTGAAAGTGCATTGCGTAGATGGGAAGAATGCAATACCAAATTAGTAAATTGGGGTCCCTTACCACAAGTTGACGTTATTAACGCCCAAAACCGACTGAAAGTTGTGTCTGCACTTCTCTTTGTATACAACCGCCAGCTGAGTCTTCTACCTAAACTTGCATTAAGGCATTTGTGTATTGCTGCTTCCAGGTATTAAACTTTACATTTTTATATTTTTAGTTTTTGGGTTTTGTGCAATAACTTTAAACTTTGTTCTTGGCAGGATTGTAACACAAGGTTTCAAAAAGAATCAAGGAGGAACAAAACCTATTCCTAGAATACCTGTGTGCCCCAGCTTCTTGTTGGAAATAATTGCTGGTGCATACTTTGCTATGTTCAATGAATTCTATACACTTGCACTGCAGGCTGTTACAGATGTAGATCAGAGAGCACAGTATGAATTACTTCCTGAAGTAATGCTTGTTACAAGTGCTGTCATCAATTCATTGAAAAATAATGCTTCAGGTACATTATATGTTTTTATTGGATTTTAATTAAGATCTTGCTCAAGGGAAGTGAATCTACTTATTAATTCTTCAACATAATTAATTTGCTGATTAAGTAGATACAGCAGTTGAAAAACTTATAGTTTTAAGAAAATTATATTTTAATTAGTTAAAGATTTATTTTTCTTTAAATACAAGCTAATAAACCTTAGGATCAAGGATATTGTCATGCAGAATGCTAATCAAGAGGTGAAAATTTGCATATATCATACAGTACTTATGTACATATAAGGATCAAATCAGAAATATGATAAATTGATGAAAAGAAAGCTACAAAAATCATTTTTTTCATTGAATTGCATCAAACTAGTAATCATTTACAAAAAATCATTGATAAGATTCAACTTCCACTTTTCAAGAATAACTTAAAAATTAATCTTCAGGAGTTGATGAAATTTAAATGCAATGTCACCAAGCATGCTTTTAGATAAAAAAAATATCTTCAAATTCGGTTGTACCATAATAAGTAATGTGTTTTAAACATTTTACTAATCATTCAATATTTTTGATATAAACTTACTGACTAAACTTTTTGCTTTTTTCAACAAGTAATCAAATAAAGTATTGCTATTTATTTTCAGGACAACCATTTGATGGACCAATGGGTATAAGTGTAGCATTGTCACCAGCCACTACAACTGTGACCATGTCCAAATCAATGATTACAAATGCATCCTTCCGCACCAAAAAATTGCCAGGTAAAATTCACAAACACAAACTATGCTATATTAAAATGTTTCCTTAGTAAGTTTATAAGAATACAATTCTATTTTGTACATGAGAAATGCTGATAGCTGGTCATTGCAAAGTATAAGGAATTATAATCAAATTCAATTATAATTGAATTCTAATCTTTTAATGAAAATTTTAAAAATGGTTTAAAAATTCGACTTTTAAATAAATTGGTGCTTAAAGCATAGCATGCTTTTTGTTTAATTTGAACCAATAATACTGGATTTTTACATAATATCTACATAATAATATTAATAAGGCCTCTTTATACCTAGACGGCATGAGACAACAGAGTGAGCGAGAGAGTAATAAGTTTCCAGTGACACTCTGGATAGTAAGTAGACATACCGAGTGCTCGGCCGAAGTCATTATCTCGATCGCTCTCTCGGCTCGTGTGACGTAGAAACAATATTTTACCAATGCTTTATGATAACAATCTGCAAGAAATATTGTTAATCTTGCTAATTATTTTTATTTTTGGCTTGTATGCAGATGAATCAAATTGTGTGCTGCCAAATTCATGTACAACAATAAATAATTTGGAGCATACTACATGGACAAGTGTATTCAATTATTATTTTGCTTGGTGACTAATATCAACACTGATTTTATATAATTATGTACTTACAACTAAAACAGTAAATTATATAGGATCTTGTTTCGTGTATAGGGCTCTAGTTTTTGAAGATTGACATGGCAACGCAAATTACTAAAGGTTTATAGCAAACTTTATACCACATTGCACCCTATTGCAAAAGAAGTTGCAATCTAGTAAAATGTATGCATAAAACTACATAATTACTGTAACGCAAATGCACTTGACATAACACATGTGATGTGACAATTTTAAATAAATTGTATTGTTTATAATATATCATTTTAAAATATTATACATAATAACTTGCAGATCGAAAGGATGCTTGATCTAAACAAATGAATTTCAAATACTATAAACACTTTCATAGCATACTAGCATTTTGTAATTTCAGTTTTTTCAGCAGGTATGCAGCATTTTTGTAAACATTAAATATCACTTATATTATAATAGATGAAACACAGTTCTGCACATCATCTTACTAGCCATTAGCAGTAAAATGTATAGTTTAGATACATTCACTTGAACATATTTTTCAGATGACATTCCAATACAAGCTGGGCAAGTTGTATCAACTGAATCCACTGACATTCTGACTTCCATTACTGAAGAAGGAGAAACTGAGAGTGCTCCGATACAGCGAGGAATTGTTGCAAGAAATTCTAAAGCGAAACTGGCCTCATTTCCGGTGTTAGGCAAGAAAACAAAGGATTCTAAAGACAAGGGTAATGATAAAAAGGTGACACTGAAAGAATCAACAAAAGGTATATGGAACTCCCTGAGCGGTGGAAGCGGTGATATGATGGACGGTTTACAAAAAACTACAGATAGTTCTATTGATTCCAATGGCACCACAAAGGATGAAAAAATATCTATGACGTCAGCACATAACAGCACAGATACTTCGGACTCGCGCTCACATATAACAACAGACTCGTTAGACATTGATATCACGTCACGTTTTGCAGGGATGCAGGTCAGTTCAGTGTAATTGACGTTGGTAATCAATGTAAAGTAAATTGTAACTAAAATGTTATGTCAAAAGTTTTGGGCTGTTGTTGTTGGTTGTTAATTAGGTGTTTTTTTTATTAATTATACAGTGGCGTGCAGAGCATATAGGCAAACATGCACTGCATACCCTAGATTTTCAAATTATATTAAAATAGCAACTAAAAACGATAAAATGCTGTATACTTAATAGACCTCTAGTTTTATTATTTGCATTTATTGAATGAAAACTGGGAGCACATTTATTGTAGGCTGTAAATTTGTAAAACAATAATTTAAAATGTGCAAAAGAATAAGTGAAATTTATATTTCTGCATACCCTGACTGAAACATAAGTGCACGCCACTGTAATTATATTAGCCACTTTAGTTTGTAAATTAAAATAATGAATAGCTTACATAAGTTGTTAATTTAAAAATCTCTGTGATGTAAAAAAATGGTTATGTTAATATTTAAAGTGAATAAATACAATAAATTAAAAGTAAAAGATACACTAATTTAAATTTTCCCTTGTTTGATTGACATTTTTCAATAATGTTAAAAATAAATATGTTGAGAGGCAGGTATAGCTTCAAACTTTGAAGTATGCAAGTGTTTTTGACAAACTTCTGTAGAAACATCAAAGGTAGGACGTCATTAAATTTTCATTGTAATACCTTATTTAAAGAAAATACTTTAATTTCAAGCTTTTAAGATCCTGGACATAACATAACAGTAAAATGCGAATTAAGACCAGGTTTATTGAGATTTACAAAATAGTTCATGGGGCGGGGGGCACATATGTGATATTAAATTTTAATCCCAATAATAATAACCAGTTTTATGTTCATAAAAATCTTTAATCGTTTGAAGAAAGAATATGCGTTGTAGGTGTATCGTAATATTAATCCTCATCCAAATTAAGCATTATGTTATCAACCGTATAGGTAAATGTAGAATGAAAACACAATCGAACATTCCGTTGAGACATTAAGTATCAGGAGTATAATAAATATAATAAAGAAAATATATATAAGAAAGAAAAGCTGTCTGAACCCCTTTGTGACGCAAAAGTGTCGCATGGATCAACTAGTTGATAATAATTATAATTCGCACTTGCCCTATTTGAAACCTTTTTAAATATTAACTTGCTGTATCAGTTTCTAACTTTCTTAATAATAAGAAACAGGAACTGGATGTCGAATTATTGCCTTTGATTTTTTGTTTTCCCTCTTCGGTGTCACGTATATCTGATGTCGTTTATCAGGTAGTCGAAAGGTTGGTGAAAGATCACCGAACGGTTGCGTTCTATAATTGTTCCTTTGTATAACGGTTTGCAGTTTTGCTATTGTTTTAGATTGTTCATCGCGCGCCATTTCGGTTATCAATATCGGTAAATTAGCACAACATATCCAAAGATAGAACAGTCCCACTAAAACAAGAAAAAAGCAAAGTTAAATCCTCTATTTAAATAATAAATTTCATATAGCTTAAATAAATTAACTGTTTACAAGATTATACAGTAGGTACCTATACGGTCCGTTTGTTAGAAAGTGGTGATAGTAATTCTCCTTTAGTGAAATACATTTAATCTGATTTCCTACGAAAATTTCTACAATATAAATAAGACTTTTTCCTTATAATTATCATTAGCTATCGTTTTATTCGCGTGTCGCGTTATTAATTCGCTATTTGATATGCTTGTAAGTACACGTTAAATACGTGCCCTCTACTCATTTGCAACTCAGTAGATCTCTAATTAATCTTTAATTTATATTAGGTTAGATAATTTTATCTAACAACATACTTACGTAATAAAAAACCCCCTGCGACGCTAGCTCCAATAAGGACACCTATGTCCATTGTGTTCTGCTTCAAAATTAAGAGCCCAGTGGCAACTAGAGTCGAAAGCATGATAAGCCGCATCAATTCAAATAAAACGAAACAAACCATGAGAACGTTATTGCACTGAAATAATAATCATTTTAGTTCATTTTACTTAAAATAGTTATGTTCCTGCACAAAATAAACTATTCTATCTTCTAATATACAGGGTGTCCCAGGAAGTATGGATAAGTGGAGGTCCAGAGATAGAGCACCTCCTGAGGTATTCGAATCACCCCCATTTATGTTCCGCGATTTATGGTAGTTTTCGAGTTATGTTATGAGCTTTTTTCAGAAATTTTGAAATTTTTCGACCCGAACAACTTTATACCTTAAAAATAAATAAGTATAAGGCTTCTTCAAGATTTTTTCTCGGCAACTAGATCTTCATGAGTTGCACTATTATGTTTAAAATAATTAGCTTTATAATTTTGAATAAATATTATTGAAATATTTCTGTAAAGTCAAGAATTTACTTTCGGTGAATTATGACATAAATTTACAACTTTACATTTTAAATTAAAATAGTTGTATGGGCTCAAAATAGGTCTCAAAACTTCTTCAGACTCTCAAGTTTCATAATCATTAAGTGACATTTCGTCGTATTTTCCGGTGACATATATAAATCTCGTGTCACGATGTTTGTCCGCGATAGACTCCTAAACTACTGAACCGATTTTAAATTAAATTGGCACACCGTGAGCAGTTTGGTCCAACTTGATAGAAAGGAAAGCTTAGAATTAAGATCAAGGTCTGATGATGGAGCTGGAAGGTGGCCACAGGAACTCCGTCAATAAGCAAGATAACCTCATTGTGTTTGGGCTCTAATGAAGCGTCCTGGTGAGTTCTTTGCGTAGAGGATGAATGTGAAGGTCTGATGATGGAGCTTGAAGGTGGTCTCAGGAACTCCGTCAATAAGCAAGATAACCTCATCGTGTTTGGGCTCTAATGAAGCGTCCTGATGAGTACTTTGCGTAGAGGATGAATGTGAAGTTCTGATGATGGAGCTTGAAGGTGGCTACAGGAACTCCGTCAATAAGCAAGATAACCTTATCGTGTTTGGTCTCTAATGAAGCGTCCTGATGAGTACTTTGCGTAGAGGATAAATGTGAAGTTCTGATGATGGAGCTTGAAGGTGGCCACAGGAACTCCGTCAATAAGCAAGATAACCTTATCGTGTTTGGTCTCTAATGAAGCGTCCTGATGAGTACTTTGCGTAGAGGATAAATTTCAAGGTCTAATGATGGATCTGGAAGGTGGCCACAGGAGCTCTGTCAATAAGCAAGATAGCCTCATCGTGTTTAGGCTCTAATGAAGCGTTCTAATGAGTAGTTTTAGAAAATTTGGGAACGCCTGATATACGTCTTCAAGGTGTTCTGTACCAGAAAATGTAGTTCAATTGACAGAAAAGACAAAGAGATAATTTTAATGATAATCAAATTTTGTTTGAACAAAACTTACCGCATAAGCTCCGTAAATAAACAATATACATGTAAAAATGTATACACACGTTAATGTTACAGTAAACGAAATATACTTTATTGTATCTGAAAAAAAGTACACGAGCATCAGAAATTATATTTATACTAAAGATAATTAGTACAAATATAAATTATTAGAAAACAATAACTTTACTAACGTTGTAGAAGTTAAAACTATTTCGCTATTTGAGCCTTTGTGCACGCTAGTCTTATTAACGGCAGAACTGTTATTTACCTATGCTAAAATGCTGTGGTGTGTTTCTCTTAAAACAAGAGTTTTAGATCGTTCGAGAAATAAAGTTTGATTTGATGATTCAGTCATTTGTGGGGATATACTTCATTGATCTCAGGTCTGTTAGTACTCGAAAATACTGCGATAACGGTCAAGACTTCACTCTTAAGCGGTAAGGCACCATGACAATATGCAATACTTTCAATTATATTGTTGTTCACACGCCCATCTACTGAGTATAATATTGGAAGTTATCCTTACCTTCCTTAAAATTAATTAAGTAATCCTTGGCATATATAAGATTATAATTATTAATCCATTTAGTAATTTCAACTTCCCAGTTGTAAGCGTACCCCAAACCGCAAAATATGAGCAAAATAGTTGCCTGAAACTACATACATACATTGATGTAAGCATAATTATAAAAAAAATGAATAATCCCTAACAGCAAATTCATGTACGATACGAATTTGTAGTTTTATTAGATGACTGAATTTACTTTATTTCATTTTTCTTATTCTTGACTTAGCGGATTGACTACCTTGTTACTCTTGTAGGGGTGTCGCGACGGGAAAGTGTGCCGCAGTGCGTAACGTGTCGCGCCACCTCGCATAACCCCGTGCTGGGTTCTGGCCTCAGCCGGGGTTCGGACGCTGAGTGTGAGCGGTTGGAGGTTTTAGTGAGGTTCAACTCCCACATATCCGGCGATATCCTCCAACTAAGAAAAAAAAACCTTGTTACCCGACTTCCAAATATCGAGGTGAAGTGGACTGTATTAATATATTATTATAATTTTTAATGTTTGGCCTAGCATAACCTTAGTTTGGTTGCACTGATTCTGATGATTCATAATCCATTTGAAAGATAATAATATAATACTGCTCAGTAGTGGACTTAGGCATCTAGTATTGCCCCTAAGTATATGACTATACTAAAGTACCTAAAGTATACTAAAGTAGTCTACAAATATCTCCCATACTTATTTGTTGAAAAATTTCCAAAATTTAAAGGAGATTAATTATTGTTTTATGTTTGTTGATGAATTACTATAATTTGGGTGGATCGATTCAGATGACTCGTTTTCCATAACAATATGAAAGGCAGAGGAGTCCTTACATTTACTTTATTGAAGATCGAATAAATACTTTTCGAACTATTTTAGGATTTGCCATTCATTTCCTTTCTGGATGATATTCGTGGAAGATAATTTTGACGGTTGTCTTTTCTTAGAAAGTAGATTCTTTGAAAACAGTCCCATTTTAGCATGCATTAAGTTAATAAACAGAGAAAAAACTTACTAAACAAAACACCCCAATCAAAATTCCACCAAGTCTTAAAGAAAACCAAAAACAACAATTGTACACTAATGCCATTGATTTATGTACGTGTAATACTATTATTATTTATATATTGAAATTAATCAATTGTGGTTGTTATTAAATATCTCATATGCTATAACAATAATGTCCCGGTGTTCTTTACAAGGAACAGCTATAAAGTGACTGTTCATTAAATGCGATGATAGACTCTAATGTTACAGTCTGCACCTTTTTATTCCTAGTTCTATATACTAGTATACCTACACGTTCATTACAATGGTACGTTTTACATGATTCAACAACTTATTGTAACGTTAATGGTTTTGTATTGATTGGCTAGATTTAAAAGACAGATAAAACTTAATTTGCTGTAGCGCATAATAGGTAGCGTGCTATTCAAAAAAATAAAAGCACTTAAGTGCTAGTCAAGCCATGTGCAATGTAGGGTTCCGTAGCTGTCCATTATCATACAATTTCACTGTTGAATTAAGAAACACTGAACTCAATTCAACACTGAACACACATTGAACTCAATTTTAAGGTTTTCAAAAGAATTTGTCAATCTGCGCTTACATTATTAATTACACATTGTACCTATAATTTGACAACAAAGTCCAATATCATCCAAAAAATATCTTAAATACTAATTAATATTATACTCTTTGAAACAACCATCCACCATCTCGCAGAAGGATTCGGGGTAAACAGTGAGAAAGAGTTCGTGTAAGAATCCGTCGCGCGCCGTCGAGCATGGTTTTGAGATCGGATCATGTCCTGTGATCTGGCCCCCTAAAAGTCTGTCCCAGGTCTCCTAAGAACCCAGGAGGGTGTCCGTCGCCATCCAGCGCGTACCATGCGTAAAAGCAACCAAGGGATAATATAGTTAAAACCATTATTCCGGAGGGGGAGTTTAAAATTTCCAACCTGTAAAATGGTAACATTACATGGAAATGGACGTGACCTGATAAAAAGCATTTCTCGACCCAAGATGGTGTTTCTTACCACCTGTATCAATCTCTATATTGTTCAATAAACAAGCATTACGGCATTATTAAGTATACTGAGAGAGAAAATTTATTAAATTCCATACAAGCTGCATTAAGGAGAGCAGGGGCTCCATCACATACCACTTCTTTCGGTAATAAACCTCCCGACATTTTCATACTGGTTCTAACCGTAACGATCGAGAACCAATTGCACCAGAATCATGCACGTCCGATAACATCTGATAAACCGGCAGTGTTGTATTGTTAAAGTTTACAACCCGTCGCCTCAGTGCTTATTGACATTTTTTACGATAATTACTTTTTAATGCAGTATTATAAAGAATTAAATTTACATCCTACTGGTAAAATAATTTTTTAAAGTATTCAATTCTAAAACAATAAAAATCTCATTTTAATTTTGTTCTCCACACGGCACTTAACGAAAATTCCGTGCTTATTTGCTGTATCGGTGGTTTTTAAAAATTTCAGTGCTTGTTTGCTGTATCGCAACTCGATTGACCAATCACAGCCGGCATAGCTCCGTATCCGCCATTTTGTATGACGTCACAGTAGTGGGAAACACAGTAAGATTCGCTTGAAATCACAATAAAAAATGAGAAATAGTTTATTAAATTATGTTCTTTTTTCATAAATTTGATTGAATATCATTTTAAAAGTATGTCTTTAACAAATTATAAAAGCAAACATGAACAGACACCGCTAAAAATAGAGAAATACGTATTTTTTTACCTGCATTTTAACCTGAAAATGTTTCAATCTTAGATATTCTACAGTCAGTTTTGCATATGTATGGTCTGTGTAGTTTTTGTAAGTTAATAAACTCATCAACATTAGCAATGATTAAAAGGCAAAAAAAAAAAATTACTCTGGTGGTTCATTTTAATAGTTTTCCACCTCGCTTGTGTTAAGGATTAATATCCCGATACACATTTAACGTCGGTTCATTCTTCAGTTGATTTAATATTTTTGACCGACTTTCAAAAAGCGGGAGGTACTCAATTCGACTGTATGTTCCTTTTTTTTGTTTCTCGATAACTTTAGTTTGGGTACACCGATTAGAATGATCTAGATGAAAGCTGATGGTCGAACTTAGGTCCCATACTTTTTTTTAAGAATCGAAAAAGTACTTTTGGATCTGTGTTAAAAAATGTGTATTTTTAACGGACAACATTTCACAAGTTGCTATGCGTTTTTGCATGTGTTTCTTTTTTATATGTTTCGATTTCTATAATTCTTTTTTTGTTGGAAGGCAGACATTTTGATCTCATATAAATTTGATAAAAATCTGACTGGTAGTTTTTGTGCTGCTTGAGAAATGGAAGTCGATCATTTTCATTTTTTTAATAAAAATATTATCCATGAACATAAATATACGATAATTGGTTAAAGTACTTGCACTCGAGGGGCTGTTTTAAATTTCCATCCTGCATGTAGGACAAATATACAGGCACATTTAGGTCTTTCACCCTAGCAACACTTACCATGTTATTGATTTTATACAGAGTAGGCACTCCTGAAAACTTATAAAATTAATTCGAATTCGTTCAAATCAATTGATTTCAATAAAAGTGTCTGTCTCATGTGCATCTCCATGAAGTGATATTGTTCTGTGGTGTGCAGTGTTTATTTATTGGTACAGGACAATTTACCGGTAAGAAATTATTAGTTCAGTAATTCATTTTAATTTACAAAGTCTTTGCCCAACTACAGAGGGTTGTTTATTAATAACATTCGATTAAATTTAAATTTCAGGACAAGCTATGGAAGAAGAGGTTTCTATATACTCATTACCAGAGGAAATAATTTCTCTTGTTTTGAAAAACAACAGTTGCCAAGAAATAGTGAGATTTAGTTCAACATGTAAGCATTTTAATGAGTTTGTAAATACTGACCAACATCTGTGGAAAGCTAAATTGAAGAATTTGTAAGTATATTTCTTTCCTTATTTTACTAGGTACCTTTCTAGCTTGAATTCAAGTTATAAACTATATTTTTAAATAATATTCCTATTTCTTTTAATGAAAATTTAATGCTGTCAACAACAATGCTGTCAGCAACAATGATAAATCTTTATCAGAATTTTATTTCTATGTGACTTAAAAAAAGGCTGTAAAGTAAAACATAAATAAGTGCAGATAAAGTTATTTTACCTTATCTTACAACTTGTGTATGTTTTGAAATTATTAGGAACCAACTTATTGTTTTCATTTATTTATAGAATACCAGATGCGGCCATGGCCTCAGTAGAGTCAGATTGTCATGATGGTGACTGGCTGGAACAAGTTAAAATCTACTATCGTGCCAAGAAATTTGTTTATTCTCAGTTGAAAAAGATGTCACCTGCTTTTTACTCGTGAGTATCAAAAATGTGTTATTGTTATAGTTTTTGGATGGCTTATTAAAATAATAATTTTATTCTTTTAAATTCAACCACCCACTAATGTATGGACGCTCCGGAAGTCAACCTTTCACTGATCACTACAAATTTTTGTTCAAAAGATCTGTATGTAAATCTTCTTACCTATTATTTCCTACAATAGCCACTTTATAAACCTAAATCTTGCATGATTTCCCTATGAATCACAACCTTCCTCTTCTTAATAAAAGGTTAATATTTTTATTTTCATTTAGAAAACGTACGGATATATTAAAGGATGATGTCAGAGAATTCATAACTTTTGCGATGTCAAGTAAAATAAGTCTTGCTTACTCTGTCTATGTTCTCCAATATTTTGTAAAGAAGACAAGTGAATTGGCTGACAAGTACTCATGCAAAAAGTAAGTCTAATCAGTAATATTTTGTCAATCATTTTTGCTTTAAAATATACATGGTTTTGTTTTTTCCAGGCCGTTTACTTTAACTGAAATGCATTATGCCAGAATCCTACTCAGACATTTATTACATCCATTCATCACTTTTAAATGGGCACAGAGACAACTAAAAGGGCAATTAGATCCAGAACATGTTTTAATATTTTTTCTCCAATGGGTTGATGTTGATAGAATGCATACTGATGAGGACTTTTGTGAGCAGGTTAGAGTAAAGTTGTTCAATATGTAACCATTGCCTTATCTCTAATTCTATAACATCATAAGATTATACTGACGTAAATAATACAAATTAAATTAAACTAATATTACATCTGAAATGCTAGTTCATCAAAACAGTACAATATTATTATGTACTAGCCGGCCCGTGCAACTTTGTCTGCATCACATATTAATATGAAAAAATAAAAAAGAGTGTTCCTGTAAATTTTCTCACCGTATAAACCTTCACTGGACTTCCACAAATACAAATATTTCAATACTTAAGTTATCGAACTGACGACAAATGAAAAACAATACATTTTAAATAATAATAAATACAAAAAGATTACATTACTACCCTTATATGATGTACGAAACTAATTAAATTAAAAGCGTTTCTGGTCATAGTATTACTGTTATATTAAAAACATAACTATTTAAGCTAATGCATTGTAGTGTTGTAGTAATTCCTCTGATGTCACTTAGTGACTATTGCCGCATTTAGAATTATCTCAATCGATCCACCCAAACTAAGACACGAGGTTTTTTTTGTATTAGAGGAAACCGCCGGGCTTTGGGTATTTGAACCGCACTAAAAATTTTGAACTAATGTACGAGTATTCTCGATGAGAATATGCAGAGTGCAACCGAAGACATGAGCAATCTAAAATGCAAATGATGTTATATAATGATTTTACGCGCATAACTTAATTAAAATTTTGAATCCTTCCCCTTTATGAATGTACAGGTTGACATCCTCGTCGAACAAGTTGAAAATATTTTGTCAGATGCAAAATACTCCAAAATAGATTTAACAAAATGGAAAACTTTAAATTTAAAAGAAAAGTGCTCGCAAGGTCTCCTCTCCGAAAAACAAGTGCTAGCTGCTATCTCGTATGTCATCTATGGTCTACACGGCGTACAAGTTACCTCCAATAGCTATCTAGAGACCTTGAATATTACTCAAGTAAGTATTTAACAACACTTGCAGAAGTCGAATTGAAGTTTATTTTAATTGCTCCTTAATCTATAACGATACACAAATCAAAAAATTGGTTGCCTGTAAAGTCGGTATACGGGCGAAAGTTTTACGTGACAACGACTCGGGCATGGTTAGCCCGCCTAAGAGCGAGAGAGACAGACATAAAAAGTGAAAGGCACGCGTGCCTCTCACTCGCTCTCATTGTGAGCGCATAACGTGAACGGAGCGTAACGCAGTTTCTTGAAGTGTCACCCGGCAAACCAATTTATAAGACGTTGTCACGTCAAAATAAAACCGCTGTAATATCCGTTAAACTTATATTAAAAGGTAGTTTTGTCATAGTAATACAAAGTATGTAACGTAAAATGAAACCTTATAAAATATAAAATGTTTTTTTTTTCCGTCAGACCTTTCTGGTAAGACTGCATTCATGAAACAGAATTCTTAGAATTTTCCTTCGGCTACGTAGACTTTGAACTTCAGTTTATATTTTTTCAGATCTTAAAAAGCAAAACTGGCAGTGTTTTGGCAGTTGCGTGCATTTACCATGCAGTAGCGAAACGGTGCGATGTTTCTTGTGATATCGTTGCATTCCCGAACCATTTTTTCCTGGAATGGCGCGATCAAAACGGCCAAGAATACAAAATCGATCTCGAAAATGGTGAATTGAAACCGAAAAGGAGATGCCCGTTCTCTGGGGCTCCCACAAACCGAGACAATGCAAACGTGAGCAGATATAGCCCAGAAAAACTACTAGAACAGATACTGTCCTCCTATCTTAACCCGATTGGAGGAGGAATACATGATAGCTGGTACGTCAATATTAATATAAAATTTTGAACTAGTATAGCTCTAGATTTTAGAACAACAGTTTTTACGGATTTAGAGACATTTAAATAAAAATAGTGTCCAATCCGATTATAAGTGTATTTTATATTTGACCATAAAGAGGAATATTTTGCACTTTTTTTTTCAGGAACACGCAAAATTGTCTCCGCCTACTCGATTTACTGAATCCGTCACAATGTATGGAGAACCTAAAACAGACTCCATTAAGTTTTTTGCGCCATGAACTTAAATCGGGAAATTTTCCAGATTTAAATATTAATGCCGTGAGTAATTTATATTATAGTCTATAATATCTATACTATCTACTATTGCAAACTATGAAGAAAGTTGCGCGGTTATTAGGACGGGACAAGCCGCGACGCGTTATCCGCCTGTTATTGGCTTTACGTATTTTTATAGACCAATGAACGTACCTAAACTGGCCACTAACAGAGATCTACAAAAAAAAAATTTGGGACCCGATGCGATCAGGTCCCGTACCTGTCCTGGCTTGTCCCGTTCAAGTGTGCGTTTACTTTTTTTTTCAGTTGGAGGAAATCACCGAATCCCCGCCCCGTGGGCAGTCCGGTGGTATGTGGGAGTTGAACCGCACTAAAACCTCCAACCGCTCACACTCAGCGTCCGAACCTCGGCTGAGGCCAGAACCCAGCACGGGGTTTTGAGGGACGACGCGACGCGTTACGCTCTCGGCACACTTTCTCGTCGCGTCGCCCCCGGACGCCGAACCGGCAGCCGCCGGCGATATGGCCACCGGCTCTCTCGGTCGGCGGGCTTTCCGAAGCCCGCCAAGATGGTTGAACTGCGTGTCACCCTCCCACGGAATACTCCGCTAGGTCAGAACCAGCGTGGGTCGGGGAATGCGGTCCACCATCCCCCGGATGCTCTAACGCAAGGGCGTGCTGAGCGAGACAAGACACCTTGGGTCTCCGCTCGCACTCGCACGCCTCGCCACCCTCTTCTGCAAGATGGTGGACTCGCAGAAGTCGAGCATCGCCTTCCAGGACTCGTCGCTCTCGAGCATCGACGCCACGACGCCCGGGAGCGACAAGTCCGGTCCTATTTGTTGAACCAGGACACAACGCTGCTTCTCCCATGCGGGGCAGACAGCGAGCGTATGCTCCGGTGTGTCCTGGTCGCATCCTACGCAATGATGGCCGACGACGAGGTCGGCTCCACTTGGATCCCGTGCAGATACCGCCCGAAGCACCCGTGCCCGGTCAGCATCTGCACCGTCCAAAAGGTGAGGCGTCCTTGGCCACGACGCACCCAATCCTCTAGGACGGGGCGGATCGCCTCGACGGTCCGCAGACCCCAAGTGGGGTTGGCGATTCGTCGCTCCCAAGTGTGCATTTACTAACATATCAAAATATCTGGGCCTATTGAAGATACAATATAAAAAATAATGTTATTGTTTTTCTGTGTTTCTTTTAAAATTTATAACATTATTTTGTTTCAGCTCGATATTTCTCATGCACGAGCTTTGACAGCTTTATCTCATATAAACAATACTGTCCAAATTGAACCAACTGATGGATGTGTAAGTATAAATTATGCAAGTAAAAAAAAAACATTTAAAATACTTTTTAATTTTATCTTTATTTCCAGATGTATCCGCAGATAATGCCTAAGAGACGCGACAGCTCGGTGAAGTACGCAGTGGGAATGATCTGCAGCCACAAGCAACACAAGTACACCGGCATCGTGCGCGCCTGGGACCCGCACTGGGCCGCGGAGTGGAAGGAACATGGCGAAGCGCTCAATCGGCTTGAATTCGGCCACACTCAGCCCTTCTATTACCTAATCATCGCGAATCAATCGAGCCGATATGTTGCACAAGGTAAAACGTATTGGATTGTTAAATTAAAAGCTAGTACTCAACAAAATATTATAGTTTGCAGGAAGAACTATTTATTACTCCGGAAACAATATTCTTTAAATCTCACCTGATGAAGTTAAGTATGTCAGTTTTGTACAGGATGGATTGGGTGAATGATCTGTTGAAAAACAACTTACGTGACTCTCACTTTTATTTCTGAAAGTGGTTAAACTTTTTTTTCTGATATTATGTGGTCAGTGGTGTGTTCTATGGGGATGGCGAAACTGTTATCCACGTTGCCTACTGTAAAATAATTTATTTCATGGATTTAATTTAAGCTTATTTATAATTTGAATTTATCATTATGCTTTAATATGGACACTACGACATATAAATACACGTGTTACAATCAACATTACAACTCCCTATAAATAACTTGCAAATATTGTGTTTCTCTTACAGAAAATATTACGCCAGTTTCTATTCCACCTAGACTACCACATTTAGAAGACTTAATCGCTCGGGAATTCACACATTTCAATGGCTACGCTTACGAACCTAATGATGAGAAGCGAATGGAATATCCCGACGACATGAATGTTAGTGACATGTTCCGAAAATGCGCTGAAAAAAAATACGGCGAAGCAGCTTTATATCAGAGAAATAACGAGCAATGAGTTAAAGTTTAACTTAACAGTCATTACCATTCAATATAAATCGCCAACTTAGCTATTTAAGTTTCATGTTATATATCTATATAGGTATAATCAACATTCGTAGGTGTGAGTAAATTATTGTACTCCTTTATTAGATAACTAATATATTTATATGTCAATATTATAGTCTTTTCAAAAGAAAAAGAGTTTTAATTTTCAATAATATCATATATAACATAACTTTCATTTTATTTTACAACCTTTATGGTTTTCCTACATCGGTCTGAAGTTAAGCTGTAAGGTAGCCCCAGACCATACTTTCAATATGAAGGTTGCTCCATGTAACTTCGAATTTTGCAGTAATCAAGCAAATATTACTTTTGCTATCCTCGTGATCATGGTTGGAAGCCTAGTGAAACGTCTTTTGTTAAAAATAAAAGACTATAGTTTTATAAATTATATTTTATTATCTTTTCCGTTGTAGTGCTCTCTGGTAGCTGACAATTTAAGAAACGAGATCTTGTAGTTAAATTTATTATTTACACAGATAGTTGAGTGCTACGATTGTAATCGTGATGGCACTACATCATAAAGAATCTTACTTTAATTTTGTTATATTTCAAATGACTACGATAGTCAAACATTTCTCCCACACTACGATCATCCGATGGACTTGTGTTGGTACTAATTTTAATATTTTTAACACTCGATTGATATAACGTTTATTTTTCATCAAACTTTAGATATTCTCGCATGGAGCAATCGCGTTTTTTACTAATTTTATTGGCTTCATAGTGTCGTAGCTTATTGACGTGGAAGAAAGGTTTACTTCAACAGAATTCTTAAGTACATTATATTATTTCCACTAAAGATTTGTAATGTAGGAAAAGTAGAAAAGTCGTCCACTTAAAAATAAACAGTAGTAATTTAAATCACATTTGAACACCAAAATTAAATTGAAAAGTCAATTTTCAACATCAATGATAATTTGCTAAATATAAATCTAAGCTGTTTTTGGCAAAGAACTGGAAATAAAAATATCCTAAAAATAAGAAAAAATTTGTACCTTTCGTGTTCTTATTCAGGAATGATGATTATTTATTTCGAAACAAAAAAGGATAAAATAACAGGAAACAAACGAGTTATTATAATACTACTAATTCACATCGTGATTTTATATAAGCATTTTTTGCACATTACAAAAATACATTCCCCGCTTTAATTACAGCGAAAAGCATATTTATTATTTAAGTGTTTCCAAAACACAAATGCAGACTTTATTTTACATTTTAAAAAATAAGTTTGCCCTAGAAAATTTGCATTATGATTACGTTTAGCATTATACCATTTAAAGCTTTCGCCTGTAACAAAATAATTAGGATAATAATTTCATCTCAAATTTAAATTGAGTACAATTAAAAAAGTTTGTTAATGTTTGTTTGTTTGTTGTTTTGTGACGGGTAAATTGTGCAAGATTGTATTAAATTCACCACGTTACATAAAATTATTATTTATTATGAGCACTCGCAGTTTTTAGTTGGGCTTCCTATCAATTCTTCTATAATGGAATTAGTTCTGATATTTTAATTGTAATTAATTCGTCCGATATTAAGGGTATCGCTTAATTATGCTGATATTTACACGAGGTGTTTTTTGTTTAATTAATACAATGGATGCAAAAAACAACCAAATAAAGTAATTTATACCTTATTCTTTTTTTCTTTAAACACAAGAAATACCAGCATAAAACCGATAGTGCAACAATCACTAGCATAATAATTTTCAAAATCATACTATTTAATTTGCACATAAAGAGGTATACTGTGCTAAAATGTAGGAATTTCTTATACCCTCTTACGTTACATAACAATACAAAAGGAAAATGCTTTATCAGATAATTACGTAATCTGAAATTATTTAATTGCTCACTGATAGTTGGGCATCTAAAGTAATTGTTCCAACATTTGCTAATCTAAAATGAATGTGATAAACACTTTTAAAATCTAGATACTAAAATAAACATAAAATTGGCAGCAAATTAATGTTATCGTCGCAATAGCGATTATAAAAATCACATGAATTTATTTTCGATCGAATAGGTAGGTCAATGGCGAAATAATTAAACCTATAAGATATGTTGAGCTGTAATTTGCTTTTACTTTGTTGTAAGTTCAAAAGCAGTATGTATATCTACCTCTAATAATAGTTTTAGTTTTCAATTTAGTATAGAATGCTAAACTCTAAAAGCAAAGTAAAAATAATCGGAACTCTCGTACATCGCTTTACGTCGAATACAAATAACATTTGGATTAAATTTGGTTACAAAAGTAAAGTAAATTAACTGTACGTTAGTGATTGAGGTACTCCATTAACAGTCTTTGACTTAAGAACCCCGTTTTCGTAAGACATGATTGTCTCTCGTCCATTCTCTGTGACTCTGAAAACAATATTTAGTACATTAGATCCTATACTATACTTAGATTTTGGATAATATTTAGGTTTATTTAAAAATATTATCTCTTTAAACTTACTCTTTGAACCGCCCCCGGATTCACAATACCCCGGAAACGGGATGATTCGTTTGCTAAGTTACATATTATTATGAGAACTATAAAAATCTTTAACAGAAAAGAGAATTTTCGATAATCCCAAACTAATTCAATAGATTATAATAATATTATTATGTCTACTATATATAGAGTATAGTATTACTTTTAGCAAAATTAATTAACTTTTAGAAACTCTTACTTTTTAGTTGTGATTTTTTTTCCATTAACCACTCGTGTGGTTGTGGTGGTGCTCCTCATGTTGGCGCTGCCGGGGCCCGCCAGGGAGCTGTTGAAGGTCGAGAACGACGTGAACGTGTTCCCGTTTGTGTGAGCGAAGATGTCGTCGAGCCCCTGCATCCCGAACCCGAACGGACTGAACAGGGATGACGTCAGGGACGTGCTCGGGTGACTCCGTCTCCCGTGCCTCCCGCCGTGATGACCGTGACCATTGATTTCTGAAAAAACACGCACTATCACTTACACCTTATCACCTACCTATTCATCGTAGGTCAAATACATTTTAATGTGGTCCGTTAGTCGAAGGGAGGGGATACCACATAAAAACTATCCACTATAATATAAATACTAAGACTAACGTGAAGGAACCTGTACATTTAGAGAAGATGCTTGATAGTCTAGAAATATATTTTGAAGTTCCACTCTAAATGGGTAATAACTTACCAGCAAACAAATCTCCAAAAGAAGAGCCGCCAAAGAATTCTCTGAATACTTCTTCGGGATCTCGGAATGTGAATGGGAAGCTGGCATAGCCGAATTCGTAGTCGTCGTCTGCAGCTGAGCGACGCCCTCTTCCATTGTTCAGGCCTTCTTTGCCATATTGATCGTACACCCTGCGTTTTCTCTCTGCATACAAACATTTTACTATAAACCTTCCATTTTGATAACTTAAAATTATGATATTTTAGGGACGGAAACTAAAATATACTATAACCATCAATGAAATGAGCTTATTCGATCTCATTCAATTGTCCAGTCCCAGATTTATTACAAAGTGGTTACTTACAGCAAAAACATTTCTAGTTTCAGATTGATAGATAAATTTTAAAAATATTTACCAATAATTACTAATAAATAAATTTAACTAAAGACTAGTTAGTTTAGTATTGCTATGAACTGAAATTGAGGAACCACTTAAAATTTCTTTGTTACTAATTTAATATTACCTACAATGGCTGGCCCGCGCAGCTTTGTCTACGTTACATAAGATGTAATAAATAAGATTTAATGTTTGATACGTTTTTAATTTTCCGTTATTATTCTGAAACAAAACCAAGTTACTGCTTATTACATGAGCAAACTGCCAATAAAAGAGCCGTCAAAATCGATCCAGCCATTTTAGAGATGAGCCAGAACAAACAGACAATAATTTAAAATAATGTTGTTTTGGTGTTTGTACCATCTACGTATACATATGTATATAGTAAAAAGGGGTTATTTCAATATTACAAACAGACCAATTTTAATCCTACATTATATAGATGTATGTATATTATGGATCTAGTAGATGTATAGATGATGCATGTGGAAATGTAAGTAGATAATAAATTAATGATAATCTAGTATTGAAATTCAAAATATAAATATGAATATGACATATACAACTGATAAGGGAAAAATATTTAAATCTATAATTTCAGTATGCCAATTTAATTAAATAATTTAATTTAATTACTACTGGCATTGAACGCAATAAAAAGCAACGGAAAATCACACAATTTATGAAAATCATGTTAGTAACAATAATGAAGAACAAACTATTAAAGGTTATTTGCATCACTCTGCAAAAATCTCATTTCTGTATAATATGTTATTACGTTATTAAGCATGTGGTAATTATAAATATGATAACTTATTATATTCACAACTCCAAAATCTTTTGTTAAACTTTCAACTACCAAAAAATCGGTGGAATGGTGTATCCCCAAAGAAACCTTTGAAGCTAAAGTGTCGATGACCATTGACTCCATTCTTGCTTTGATATCTGTGACTGTGGTGACTGGAACCCCGCGCATCATATAATTTCCGCTTGGATTCTACCCAACAACAAAACACTATTTAACTAAGGACCTTAAATTGTGTCAATTTAAATTTTATCGTAAATTCTAGTCCCATATTGTACACTTCTATGATATGACAATAATTGTATATTTGTGTAAAACTACTATTTAATGAGGATATTCAATCTAAGACAAACCATCTGAAAGAACCTCATAAGCTTCAGAAATTTCTTTGAATTTTCTATTAGCCTCATCGGAATTGTCTGGATTTTTGTCAGGATGCCATTTTAATGCTAGTTTTCTGTACCTGTAAATAAAATTAACCTGATTATCAATCAACTTTGTAGAAACATTTTCATTTTTTTCTTCATTACAAATTGTTATTTTAGGCAGGTAAATCATTTTACGTTACATTTTGTTTACATTCTTGAAAAAAATAGGAAGAAGAAATAACTCACGCTTTTTTTATTTCAGTTTCTGTAGCAGTTCGAGTGACACCAAGTACCCTGTAATAGTCCACCATCTCTCTGGGTTCTCCCTCACTGGGGCGCTTACACCTGGAATTAAAAACAGTTTACATTAAAACCAGCGCCCATTAATGAGGCGCCACATGTGCCAATGAAATTTAAAAACATTTGTTTTTTATGTATTCTATATTTTTAATGGTAATTTGATACCATATTAGGTTAAAGTACACAGATAAATGAAACAGAAAGTCTCGGACTCAATCAGTTTCATGAAGAAATTAAATTTTATAATGTTATTAGCAGAAATGTTTATGCAGCTGTAATTTTGTTTGCTTTTATCTACATATAAGATATCTGCTGTTCCAATGATATAATATAAATATACACACTAGAAATACATCACATCTGGTCACTTAGCTTTCAGAATGTCAAGTTACTAGTAATAATAATTCAATATCACATTATAATTTCAACTTGTATACACAACAATGACAGGATAATTATGGCAAGTATTAAGTGATTCATAAGCCTTTATGTAGCTAAAATTGTTGTTAGTTTACAAATACTCGGAATAATTATAGCATACAAATAATAAAGTGTTTTTTTTTTTCATCAGTTACTGTTTGGATATGGTTGAATTATTTCTGTATGTACAAGACATAGTACACAAATCAGCTCATTTCCAAAGCATAATTATAAGTAAACCCACTTTCTAGATCAGTTGATCTCAAATAACAATCAATTAACATTTGGTATTTTTAGTATATTTCAAAAAAATAATACTTATTTATTTTATGAATTTTTGAGATAGTTTCATTATTTATCTGCTACAGAGCCAAAAACCATTGATGAACCAGTGATTAGCCAAAACATTCGCAAGTGATCCTACCCTATATACTTTGTACACACCTTATTAGGATAGATTTTTTAAAATTATTTTTTTATAAAACATTACTTAATTAAGTAATACTGATTTAAATACTGCAGATTTCAAGATAGTTATTTGTCTATATTATTTAAGTTTGGTCAAATTATAATCACCAGATTTAGACATGTTTTATTTTATTGACATATAGACATAGGTGTATGTGTGAATGTCAGTCTTATTTTGGTACGTTTTTACATTACTTTTCAACTTAGCAATCATTGAATAAGATCTACACTAGGCACTTAATATTGCTTGTTTGCACATTTTTTGATACAAATAATTGTAATGTAATTAAAATGCATTATGCTATAGTTATAATATTTCTTGTAGGTTGTTTGTACTTATATTTTGTTAAATGTCAAGGTACATGATTCATAATTAAGCAGAGGTACTAATTTCAACAAAAAAAAACTGATGACATATAATGCCATTCCCTTGGATGTACATACAAGTCGCAGTCTACGATGATTATTAATATTGATAATTTTAAGCTTTGCGTAATTTATGGCACATACATTACGACATTCAGTAAACTTAAAAAATATTTTTACACCACCCAAAAAGTATGCAGATTATAGTTTTTGTTTTATCTTATTTGCATTGCAATTAGTTGTGAAAACGTATTCGACGACGACAAAATTGGATCTTATTTGTAGTAAGGTTACCTGTTTTTTTTCGGGAATAAACACAACATAACGTTTGACAAAGCAAGAGGTTTACAGATTCCCTGTGCAATATCAACGCGTCTCTGCCTTAATATTACTACACCAAACTGTTTTACTTACTCGTAAAGTATTCACTCAATAATTTTCTATGCTCCTATAGTTGTAAATGGAAAATTTAAAGCCGTTTGTCATGAAAAATCTGTTTTAATTTTTTGGTTTCAACTTTCAGTGTTCTCTGTCATTTGGTGTCGATGACAGTCAATGAGAGTCGCGAAGATGTCAAATTTAGTGTAGTCACAGATTAGAAATATACAGTGTACCTAGTGCTCTTATAGTTGAGCGAATTTTGCGGCATAATTCAACGTTGAATGTTTCAACAACAGCAATACTTCGCACAATCAATCACTCACAAAAGTAGTGGTTTCGCTTGATGCGTACCATGGATACCAACTCAGTGAAAGAAAACTAACGTTCCGACTAGCTTCAACACACTGGGTAACTGGACTGCAGACCTAAAAATGAGACAATTTGATTTTCGCCATTTTAGCGCTGTTGTCAGTGCAAATAATTGGACTTAATTTTCGAGATAGATATTTTAATATTATTTATGAAAAATACAAGATGTTGACGGTGTGGGCGGCGGGCACTATGAGACAGGGACTATCTTGGACTCATATAATATTATGTATTATTGTATATTTTGGAACTGCGACTCTGGCCAACTCTGCACTTTAATAAGTGCGTGTGGGCAACTGAATAAGTTTACGCAAAATTGTAGTTAAGTTTTATACCAATTAAATTATCGTGATCAGTTTGGTAGCCTATTTTTGAGTTACCTATTAGTTGGTTTTCTTAAAAGTCGATTTTTGGGCAAATTCATCCCTGGATGCAGAGTTGGCCTATTTGACGATACCTATTTGTTTACATAATATAAAGCGATTAGAAAAATCACCGAGCGAAGAGGAGGTTCGTCATCCTTTTCAAAGAATCTGTAAGTAATATGCAAGGCAAAACCAACTTTCGATGCCTTGCCTTATCAGGCGATAGGATAGCGTCTTACAGAAATAAATGTAGGTATCTTCTTTAATTACTTACTCCCATGTTTGAATCCTGAAATTATCAGTGTTTCTCTACTATACAGGGTGATTTTTAATGATGGTACATATAGAAAGGTAATGATAGTTGATGGTCACATGTCGTATAAAATGGTAATACAGTAACTATGTAAACTATACTGTAACTTGATTGTAACCAATGAATAAAGCATGACGTCTTATTGAACGCCACTTTAAAATATCCAAAATTTCTGCAAAACGATTGTCATCACTCGACAACTGATGATGCTAGCGGGGCGCGGACACATTCAACTTTCGAGCTCAGCTGAGGTCAAAACAACCTCTTGCTGGGGTTCTGGCCTCAGCTGAGACTGTGAGCGGTTGGTTGATGGATGGTGTGGAGGTTTTAGACTAAAACTTTTAGTGCAGGTCAATTCCCATTTATCACATATATCCCACTTGCCGGACTGGTGAGACTCCGGCGATTTCCTCCCACTAAAAAAAGACGATGCTCCCCGCCTACACATGACAGCAATTATTGTTTCCAACAGTTTGGACGTCAGCGATAAATACGTTTTTTTTTTCTCCATCAAATTAAAATAGTTGGATAAGAATTAAGAAGTTCTAATCCTAAATGTATGGTCCCGTAATGGATTTATTTTTCTACTTATACATTTAGGTGGAAAGTGAATGCTAGTTAGCACAAGGACGTGCCGCACCAAAGCACACTGCACAACACGAACAGTGAACTGTCTGTTCGACAGAGCATTGACTTCGAGTGCGCTCATTTTCATTTATCAAAGCGACGACCGACGAAACGCACTAAATTATCAAACACTGCAGTATTACGACTGTTCGTCGCCCCAGTGCTTGTTTGGCCTATCTGACATTTTTTACGAAAATGACTTTTTAATGCAGTATTATAAAGAATTAAATTTCCATCCTACTGGTAAAATAACTTTTTAAAATTTTCAATTCTAAAGCAATAAAAATCTCATTTTAATTTTTTTCTCAACACGGCACTTAACGAAAATTCCGTGCTTGTTTGCTGTATCGGTAGTTTTTAAAAATTTCAGTGCTTGTTTGTTGTATCGCAACTCAATTGACCAATCACAGCCGGCGTAGCGCCGTATCCGCCATTTTGTATGACGTCACAGTAGTTCGAAACACAGTGAGATTCGCATGAAATCACAATAAAAAATGAGAAATAGTTTATTAAATTATGTTTTGTTTTCATAAATTTGATTGAATATCATTTTAAAAGTATTTCTTCAACAAATCATAAAAGCAAAGATGAGCAGACATCGCTAAAAATAGAGAAATACGTATTTTTTTTAATTAACCGTTGACTCAGTTGAATTTCAAACAGGGTGTTCTATTTAAAAACTTTAAACCAATTGTCAGGTTAAGACAAGTATCACGCCCGTTTTCCATACAAATAAATAAAATTCGAGTTTTCGAAATCTGTTTGTAAATTGTTCTGTACTGTGAATCCTGGATCCGGATGTTGAATTCTTCATCCTGGATCTTGAATATAGGATCCTTGATCTTAATCAAGATCTGATGATGGAGCTGGAAGGTGACTACGGAAACTCCGTCAATAAACAAGATAACCTCATCGTGTTTAGGCTCTACTGAAGCGTCTTGATGAGTTCTTTGCATAGACATGAATGTCAAGGTCTGATGATGGAGCTGGAAGGTGGCTACAGGAACTCTGTCAATAAGCAAGATAACCTCATCGTTTTTAGGCTCTAATGAAGCGTCTTGATGAGTTCTTTGCATAATCATGAATGTCAAGGTCTGATGATGGAGCTGGAAGGTGGTTACAGGAACTCTGTCAATAAGCAGGATAACCTCATCGTGATTAGGCTCTAATGAAGCGTCTTGATGAGTTCTTTGCATAATCATGAATGTCAAGGTCTGATGATGGAGCTGGAAGGTGGTTACAGGAACTCTGTCAATAAGCAAGATAACCTCATCGTGATTAGGCTCTAATGAAGCGTCTTGACGAGTTCTTTGCATATACATGAATGTCAAGGTCTGATGATGGAGCTGGAAGGTGGCTACAGGAACTCTGTCAATAAGCAAGATAACCTCATCGTGTTTAGGCTCTAATGAAGCGTCCTGGTGAATACTTTGTCCCTAGATGAATGTCAAGGTCTGATGATGGAGCTGGAAGGTGGTTACAGGAACTCCGTCAATAAGCAAGATAACTTCATCGTGTTTAGGCTCTAATGAAGCGTCTTGATGAGTTCTTTGAGAAGAGGTGAATGTCAAGGTTTGATGATGAATCTGGAAGGTGGCAACAGGAACTCCGTCAATAAGCAAGATAACCTCATCGTGTTTAGGCTCAACTGAAGCGTCTTGATGAGTTCTTTGCATAGACATGAATGTAAAGGTCTGATGATGAAGCTGGAAGGTGGCTACAGGAACTCTGTCAATAAGCAAGATAACTTCATCGTGTTTAGGCTCTAATGAAGCGTCTTGATGAGTTCTTTGCATAGACATTCATCTACTGACAAAGTTCTCACCAGGACGCTTCATATGAGCCTAAACACGATGAGGTTATCTTGCTTAATGACGGAGTTCTTATTGCCACCTTCCAGCTGCATCATCAGACCTTGATATTCATGTCTATGCAAAGAACTCATCAAGACGCTTCATTAGAGCCTAAACACGATGTGGTTATCTTGCTTATTGACAGAGTTCCTGTAACCACCTTCCAGCTCCATCATCAGACCTTGATATTCATGTCTTTGCAAAGAACTCACCAGGACGCTTCATTAGAGCCTAAACACGATGTGGTTATCTTGCTTATTGACGGATTTCCTGTGGCCACCTTCCAGTTCCATCATCAGACCTTGACATTCATGTCTATGCAATGAACTCATCAAGACGCTTCATTAGAGTCTAAACACGATGAGGTTATCTTGCTTATTGACAGAGTTTCTGTTGCCACCTTCCAGCTCCATCGTCAGATCTTGACCTTCATCTACAGACAAAATACTCACCAGGACGCTTCAAGCGCAAAAAACCCATCAATCAAAAATCGAGAAGTTGGTCATATTTTAAAATAATATACATAACGGAACAAGCGAAATCGGCAGTAAAACTTATACTAATTAAAAACGTACATCCTGTATCAACAATATTAGCACTTAGCACAAACAAGCACGGAAAATTATCACAATCCTTTGGTCAATCTTCAGTGCACGTTTGTTGTAAGTAAACATCGGAAAAATTTTTAGTGCACGTTTGGCCTATCGTCACACAAAACATGTAAAATACGCTAGAATCATAAACTATTGTATATTATTTCTTTATAAATCAATTTGTGGGTAGCTCGTGTATTTATATTAAGTATCAAATTAAAAAATTAAACGTTATTTAATAAATAAAACAAAAAAAACGTCTCCTGTAAAATTTGCTCGAGTGCAGATAGGCCAAACAAGCACTGAGGCGACGTGTTGTAATGGTTTTTTTTTGTTGTAAGATGGACATACGCGCTTAATTTCCATCTGATTAAGCGGTTACCGTCACTCATGAACCTCTGCCTACTCATTCCGGACTTTTCTTAAACTTTTTTATAGAAGGATATGTCTTAGCGCTCTGGGAACACCGTACCCGTTCGTTTATTGATTGAGGAAATGAAAATAAGAAATAAAAAACATATAGACGAATTGAGTACCTCCTCCTTTTTGGAAGTCGGTCAAAAATTCACAATTTAACTTTATTGGATGCTCATTTCAATAGTGACGTTTTGTAACAATACGCACTTAACATCAATTGAACCAAGAGTTTTGTCTATATTTTTATTATCTTTGAAAATCGATTGAAGTCCTTACTAGTAGCTATAGGTACCTACTTGTCACGAATAGGCCATAGGTTATACGAGTTCACTATTTCCCAAAGTAGGTTAAGACCCATATTCTTGGATACAGTACTACTACTAAGATATACGTCTTATGAAATGAAATGAATAGTTGACGTCAAAAGTTTAAAGCTACCACCAATCCAAACAAAAAATAATAATTTTAGCCACCATCCTGAGAAGAACTGGCACTTTACTTTGTTATTTCTATGCATAAAATAAAAACTAGTACCTACTTTGAATAGTTGTGTCCATTTTCGGAGAATGTGACTAAGTATTTCCCACACGTTTTTATTTATGGTCCGTTCGTTACGATTTACCTAAAGGTGATCTTGCACTATCCAATATTACACTGATGAGTTGAGATGAAATTAAAACATTAATAAATAATACAAAAGTAATTAATAACAGACGGTGAGTGCGAACTGCTAACTTCATATTATTTATCTTATATTTAAATAAGACGTGATATTTATAATACAAACCTTAAAATAACATTGGGCTTTTCCGGTAACTACAGTATTGGTGCCAACCTTGAAACCACAATAGAAAATTCGATTTTTCAATTCTTCGGATAATGTAGGCGCCGTTTAATTGCTGCTATGAGATCACATCACAGTCACACAACGACACTGATCTGCAATCTAAACTGATAATCTTTTTTTCACTGCACCAATTAGGAGTTTATCAATATCAACACACAGTCCATGTTAGAAAATCGAGTGCACTTTCAAATTTACAAATTAATTTTATTAACACAGTTAACTATTCGGTATACCAAGTTACTAAAAAATAATATTTCTTTTGTAGACAAAACGTGGGAAGCAGAAAACGGTAACGTAACCGCATACTAACGACACGGTCGCCTTTAATCCATCGACTGACATTCAAAGATTCAGAGACACGAACGTTCACGAATAGAACACGAACACTTCGTCCGAATCACGATCTCTGAATCTAACAATGATTATACCAACCATACTAGAAACTTAGCTCACAAAAAATAAACAATTCAGCCATTTATTACCTACTAATCTACTAATCCCTACCAAGTATATCTACTTATTCTTTGCTAACAATACCTACCCGTTTACGCACAGTGCCTATGGAATGGAAATTCGCGAAAATAAACCCATATTATGTTTATTATGGTCAAATAAAATTCACAGATCGACAAACGATATAACGTATATAAATCAATCTCTAATGAAATAGTTAAAATATTATTACAAACCAGTAGGTTGATAGGTACACTTCAACAACATTTCTTATGATCTACTTCCATTTCCGAAAATCGATCTGATCCTTTACCTACCTATTCCATAATGCAAGTATAGGCAATGTGCAATCTAATGCAAAAATAATAATTAAGTCTATTAGCACGAACATCGCATAAAAATATTTCAACGACGATCTATTTTAAATCGTTGAGTACGTAAATAGCTTCGCGATGGCTGTGGGCGAGACGTGCTCATAACTTTAAGAAATATCGTGATGTTTTAAAATTCATCTCTAAATTTTCAAGTTTTACTAAGATTTAACTGATTTTAGATCCAAAACAAAAAGAATTAAAGCTCTGATAGAAAAAGTAATAATCGAAGTAGTAGGTACTTGAAATCTAGATACGATAGACGTGAGAGATAGAAATGAAAACCGGACCTTTTCAGATCAGTTCCCTACTTATGGTTATTAGAAATGTTTGAGCTTTCTCGAACTGCGAATGTAGTTAAATATGAACCATAACATCAAAAGACTGAAGCCCACTGCCCAGGGGGGCAAATTTCAAATAGAACGCTTTTTTTACATTTATAACTTTTTCGAGAACAATTTTACATGAAGCTACTACTTCTAATAGCATTTATTCATCGAAATGATCATCGAGCAAATGAATAATTTACCGTTACTTTGAATTTGGCTACAAAAACTAATTAGTCGAGTGCCCACGTATTTACGTAGTGCAGAATACCCACACACAGTGACGTACCTTGCCTTGTCATAACAGCGCACCCTGAGTCACCACAGTCGCCACCTCAAGGATACCGTTATTCTAATTTGCTTAAAGCAAGATAAGATGAAATATTTATTTCTTTGCAATAGATTTTTTATTGCGTTGTGGACATATTGCACCATTTGCAAAAAAGTCGTAACTTGTTAACACAAACTTTTCGGGAGAAACGTTTAGTGCCAAAAACTTAAGTTCTGTGAAATTTTATGATATATTATCATCTAAAAATAACATATATTTACACATATTAACGATCTTGCCACTGCGAGGCCACTACTACCTATCTTTAAGGAATTTCTTCTCGTAACTGAAGTCCACGAGTGGATCAGATTGGCTTGCCCATTTCGCACAACACTGTTGGTTAAAAAATGGGAAGGAAAACATCACGAACTTATAGAAAAAATAACAATAATTTCGAAGATACTCTACACTACAGCGTGTCCCAAGACATGAATTATGCTATGTTATTTATACTATAGTTTAGTATGCACTGGGTTTTTTGAATATTTTATTTTATTCAAACCGCATTTTCTCATTATTATTCGATAACACTAATAAATACTTAACTAATTTTAAAGTAAAAATATTATTACTATTCGAGTAATATGGATCGTTTAAAATGTACGACTATATTGCCGTTTCAAAAAAATGTTTAATTAAATGATTTCAATCGGTTGTTTCACATCGATGTGCGGGTCAATCAACTAGTAAAAGCTGTATAGTATTTTAAAAATCGTTCTCGTCTTGCTGTTGTGCATTTCACTATCGATGAAAATTATAAAAGACATTGATTTCAATCTATAGTTCGAGCTATAAGTTACTTCAGGCCAATAAAGAATGTAACTGAAATAAGTTTATAAAAAGTGATTGTAGGTAGGCAAGGCAAGGTAGAGTGGAAACTAGGGATAAAAATCAAACATCTATATCATAGTTATAATAGCATCTACAAGTACTTTTATTTGGAAGACTTCATTGGAACATACAGTGTTCTATAACTTAATTATAATATTATAAAATATAATACCTTACTTAATTATACTTAAACGAGCAGGGGAGCAGATTACCCTTTTTCCCGTGGGTCATGGGACGGGGTATTCTGAAAAAAACCCGACCTAAGAGGTCGAGAACGCGACCCGTTACATACTTAAATGCAAACTGTATTTTTTTTGGTAAAACAGGTAACACAAAATCAATGTAATTCAGTTAAAGTGTTTGCAATTAACTATGGCACCAAACGAAATGACGCTCCCCGCACAAACGAAATGACGTGATTTGGATATAAATATGAGATGATTACAATATAAAGTGAAATGCTTTAGAAAAATAGTTTCAGCCAGCCATAAGCCTGTAAAAGTGTAGAGCAATTAATTAATAAAGTTAATTAAAACCTTAAATGAAAATATAATCTCCAAAATACAATATTACATATTACTCTACTTTTAATTTTTAATAAACCAATTTTAAAACAAGTAAAGGTTTCAAGAACTCTTTATATTTTCTTATTGATTAATATTTCTTATTTTACAATTTGCAAGAATAATAGGCGTGACGACAGTATAAATTAATCGAATATTTAATGATTTTATGATATAAGGGAAACTAAAAATTAAAAGGATTTACAACAATAATTTGGCTTTACTTAAAAATTGAGATCAATAAGATTTGTAACAAATTAAAACATGAAAACTTTTCATCCGCCATTTTGGCTGAAACAGATAAATTTATCACAATCACAATGTATATTACAGTGGATGACGTCACGATTAGGTAAACAATAATAAAATAATATACTGTTTACTTTCTTTCTTTGACACTTGGACTAGGGATGTAACGAATATTCGTATTCATCCGCAAAAAATCATGCGAATGTTTTGACAAAAGTTAGGATGTTGTGTGGATATAGAAGGAATCTGACAGAGCCAAACTAAAGTCCTCTACTTGCCCTTTAAAATGTGCCCAAACTCGATGTGTCTACGACCTTCCGTTCTCAAAATAATTTGCGGGGGGTTTCAGTTATTGGGTGGAACCTCCTACTTCCCAAGTCGATCAAGTAGAGGTAAAATGTAGAGACTTATTTTGTAATACCTATAAATTTAAATGACTTTTGGAAGACTTGTCAGTAAAAACCTTGAACTTTTTGTTTGAAAGGTCAACATTCGCATTCGCGAATGTCAAAATTGAATATTCGCATTCGTATTCGCGAATGTCCAAAAATCGACATTCGCAACATCTCTACTGTGGAAGTTTGTTTACCTAAGCGTAACATAAAAAGCGACAGCATGACACTATAGGCTGTTTTCGCGCACTTTTTAAAATGAAATTCGAAAAAAAGTTAAAGTTTGTATTATTGCATAATTATTTAAGAAAATGCCATTTATAAATATTATTTCCCATCTCTATCTCTAAAATATTGAACATAGAAACTTTGATAATAAAATTGAATCATGAACATAATATAAACAATAATTCGTTTTATGATATTAAATTAAGAATCCTACATTAAGGTATGCATATATTGGCAATTCATATAAATTGAAATATATAAAAACCTTATATAATAATAAAGGTGCGAGACGGCCGTACATACGCTCGACCTTACAACACTTCAACTTTGGCACATCTAGATACAATCATTTTATTGATGTAAATCGTATTAATGATTTAAGATATTTTGTAAAATATGTACCTTTTACAATTAAATATTGTACATATTACTTAGTATGTGGTGATTATTATTGTGTTTTTAAATATTAATAATAATGTTTTTAAATACTAGTGTCATGATTAATAATTAACATTCAGTTATAATTAAAAGTATGGTTAAACAATAACAAAATAAACATACTTAATAACAATACAATAGCAAAACAAATTTTAATTCAACGAGACGCTACAGCGCTGCTTACATTTCTTTCAATGTCTTACGCAAAATATCCAAGTAAAGTTCAGCATGTTTAGGTTCAAAAATCAAAGCTGGTCTTAAGCGAATTGCATGATCGCCGCACGTTCCACTGAGAACACCTGAAAGTATAAAATAAATGGTGACTGTTAAAAGATGAGGTATTTTTATGGGGTTAAGTACTTAGTTGGAGGAAATCACCGGATCCCCGGGGCGGGTGGGGTATGTGGGAGTTGAACCGCACTAAAACCTCCAACAGCTCACACTCAGCGTCCGAACCCCGGCTGAGGCCAGAACCCAGCACGGAGTTATGAGGGACGGCGCGACGCGTTACGCACTACGGCACTCTTTCCCGTCGCGCCACCCCGGTCGCCGAACCGGCAACCTCCGGTGATACGGCCACCGGCTCTCGGTCGGCGGGCTTTCCGAAGCCCGCCAAGATGAGACCGCGTGTCACCCACCCACGGAATACCCCGCTGGGTCAGAACCAGCGTGGGTTGGGGAGCGCAGTCTATCATCCCCCGGTTGTTCCATGTTTTAATTATTTCATTAGTCACCTCGGATATAATTACGGGGTATAAACAACTTAATGTTTATAATTAAAATAAAATCACAAAAAGGAATCGTATGTGTCAAACTGCCAACTTATTATTCATCTCCCTGGTAACCGTTCAAGCTAGACGTCCTTTACTGGCCATGCGCGGGCGTCGAGCAGTCATTGGCGGATATAAGCTGACATTTTCGTGTTGCGTTCAGTAAGGATGCGTTCAGGGTCAGATTGTAGTGTTACAGGGGTTATTTTATTCCCATTTAGGCAGACGAGCCAACGGGTCACCTAATCGTAAGTGGTGACCGTCGCCTCAGGACCTTTGCAATGTTAGAGGGCACTAAAAAGCCGATACCTGCGACTTACCTCTAAGGACCTTGAATATAATTTATATTCCAAAATAACTTGTAAATTTTGTGTTTAAAATACGTTTGTACTTACCATTCTTTTTCAATCCATTATTTATTTTATCTCTCGTTTCGGTAGAAGGAGCGTTATAAGATAAGAACGTGCCTCTTCCACGAACGCTGTGGATCAAACCAGGAAACTCCTTTTCCAAGTTGTGAAGACCACTTTTCAATACTTTTCCGGTTTTGTTAACCAAATTCAACAATTGTTCCTGTTTCATAACTTTTAGGACACGCTCAAGCAGTATCAATTTACCTGGATCACCCATCCACGTATTGAAAACTCTATAAGCTTGTGGTGTTCTGTAAGTGAAATGTAAATAAAGTAAATAAATACAATAATAGATATTCATACCATTATAATGTATGATTATTGTTACCTCAAATCAGCAGAGAAAAAGAATCCACCTGTCAACATTTTCTTGCTAAACGTGACTACATCGGGTGGAGTCGGCAAGTTGAAATGTTCATGACACCACATTTTGCCGGTCGGACCACATCCAGTTTGCACTTCGTCTATGATTAATGCAATTCCTCTCTGCAATCAATTACCCTATTATACGAAACTATTACCAAATCATTAAAAAAACCACTGAGCCATTTATTTATTTATTTAGGAAACAAACATATATGTATTAAAAATAGGATGCACGTTTTATCTTGTACATTTACGTAAGTTGTAAGTATTTACCTCCTTTGATAGTGTTTGAAGGTCTTGAAAGAATTCAGGAGATGCTTCATTGTCCCCACCCTCTGATTGAATCGGTTCAACAATAATGCCCGCAACAGGGTTACCCTTTTTCTTATATTGTTCTATTGCATCAGCGACTTGTTCAAGGCACCTTTATTTACATATAGATTATTTAATATTATATTTTTAAAACATTGTGTAAAACCGAGTAACCGCCAACTGTGAGTGTTCTATATATAAAAGTATAGTTTATACTTCACACAGTATTAAGGAAAGCAGCATTGCATCCAAAAGTATACAAGGTGGAATTTTTAAACGGGAAAACATGCTTCCAATAATTTCCCCCCCTGGGAAAGTAATTATTTGCAGAAATGAAACAATCTTTTATTTTTGAAAAACACTTAACGGACGGTAACACGTCTGCTGATAATATCTTTATAAAGTTACTAGATGACCCTCGCAACTTCGTCTGCGTCACAAAGGGGTTCAAACAGTACTCTTAATGCTGTTGCGATATTATTTGCGCGGCCCGGGGAGTTTTATACTCGTAATAACTTCTAAACGAAAAGTCCGATTTGAATAAAACAAAAAGTAATTTACTTCTACATTAATACTCTTGATAACAAAATACTTTATTTGGATAAGGATTAAAATAACAATACTAATTTAAGGTTAAATTCATTCTTCGGACGAATTAATTTTTTTTTTAATACAAAAGTAGTTGTTGTGACTAAACTATGATAGTTAGATATATGCTGTCGCGGACTTTTTTTTAGATCTACCTAATACCTAAAAACCCGTAGTACATCATTTTGTTCTATTGTCAATAGTTTTTGCAGCGTACGCATAAATAGGTTTTCGATTATTCACTTGTGTCACATATTCGATATTTTCATACGGATCCCTAATTTTTTGAAAATAAAATATAGCCTATAACCTTCCTCGATAAATGGACATTCCAACAGTGAAAGAATTTTTGAAATCGGACCAGTAGATCCTGAGATTAGCGCGTTCAAACAAACAAACAAACAAACAAACTCTTCAGCTTTATAATATTAGTATAGATAAGAAACCAGCAAAAGCTATGCTTTTTAACATTCAACTTTATAGTTAAAGTTAAATCATTAATGTGTTATATGCACATGCGAGTGTTCTGTGTTTAGTTAAATTTTTTGAAAGCTATGGTTTAGATGTAGTTGTTAATGGTTATAACCATGAACTTGGGAAACTAATCATGTTAACGTCTATACATTTTACAACGAAATAGCACAAGGTGAATAGTAAATATTTGACATATTGAATAATATAACAGGGCAATAATATCATTTTTTAAATAATATTACTATTAAACTTCAATGAAAAGAGTCTAAAATTCAAAACTTCGCGCGGTCTACCGCTGGTTTTACTAGGTGAGAAGTACACGAAACAATTCCATTTTTTTTAAATAATCTTGAAAGACCTAATATTAATTTATTTATTTTTGAAAGGTCGAGATTAAAGTACGTGTTGATACCTACTATTAATGAATTTGTGTGTCGAATAAAGCTTTCTTTTACTATAGTCGATTTACAAAAATCCCTCATTCAATATATGAAATTTTTACTACTCACTATGTAAATAAAAATTACTCGCTTCTCTACCTTCATAATATTCATGCTTCCAATAATTTATTTGAATTAAGGATGTTGTAACGAAAATATGAAAATTGATAATCTGAAAGAAACAAAAAAGAAGACTAGTGAAAAATGAAATAATTTGAAGTCGGTCTTTCTTAACATACAGCATTAAATTTAGAAGAAATGTCTTGGGTAGATTTGTAATTCTTTCTTTGTATTATATCTGTGGTATTATAATACAACCAAAAACCATCTTCCTCTTTAAAATCGTAGATTTTATGTCATGTTTTGTTCCCGCAATAAAAATACGCAAACACGCTGCGTACGAAGTTCACATTTATTTTGTCTATCTAATCCACTTTTACTTATAGGTGAAAATTCCGAAAAAAAAACCTCTTCAAATTTTGCTCTTTTTTGAAGAAGTTACTTTATTTGTTTTTTACTACTTTTCAAGACTTTCCTTGCGGGTGTTTAATTATTATGACATAAAACTTAGTCAGATTTCAAAAAGGTAAGTGGTTTACCTTTTGTTAAATTTTATCAAAAATTAAGTCTCAAATCCGGAAGGATTACAAATCCATCGTATGTACAACAAAGAATAAAATACCGTGCGTCTTCTTGTTTATTTTCATTAACATTTTCTTCAAGAGGATATTTGTATTTAGGAAACGGTGCAACTGGCCAATCGAAAGCAGGACAATCTAGTTTATGCAATGCCTTCGATCTTGTAGTGGATAAAGTTCCAAACGTTCGACCGTGAAAACTTCCCTATATGGAAAAATATATGTTTTTATACTGATATCTTTTCAACACACAAAACTTATAATATTTCTCATCATACTCGAAATTAAGACATAGCTACCTCAAAAGACAATATGGATAATTTAGGTGATCCAGGAGTTTGGTTCAACATGCAACTACTCATTTCTTCTTCCGTGAAATCTAGTATGCCTCCGCGCTCTCGGGTTTGGTGATGTATAAATACTGCTTTATATGCATTTTCATTGGAACAAGCGCCACACATCATTGTTGCTATGTGGTTTAAGCCAGAGGGAGCTACAGACAAGAGGACATCCTTTAACTTCTCAGGCCAATCAGCAGAAGGAAAGACTCCCAAAGCTGGCCTATTGATCAAAGATCTCTAAAATGAAAATTAGAATATTAGAGTTCCTTCAACAATTGGAATACTTAATTGTAATTCCTATAATTTACCAAATTATGTTGATCTTCGAATGTCCTTAACAATTCAGGATGGTTATATCCAACAGGAACTGAAGATATTTGAGTGAAAGCATCTAGGAATGTATTGCCATCGGCATCAACAAAATAGTTTCCAATACTCTTGTCATAATCAGCGAAAAGTTGAACAGATCCCGCTTGCTACAAAAATATTGGTTAAGTAATTAATATGAGTCCCTAGGTAGGAACCGAATTCGCAGTGTTCTCGGGTGTTATAGAAGTTCGTGATCGAATTGTTATTACTAGCTGACCTGTGCATGCGCCAGGAAGGAATGTACGTACCTACTAGTATTAACCATTTTTTAAAGCTGTTAAGAAAAGTCTTGTATCGGTAGGCGATAGATAACGGCCCCTCATTGCCCTGGCATTGCAGAGGTTCATGAGCGACGGTGACCGCTTACCATCAGGTGGGCCGTAGGCTCGTTTATCTATCACGCAATAAAAAAAAAAATATATATAAACTTACACTCGCGGTTTTCTATAATACTTTCATGCATTTTCAACGGGTTCTTACCACGATATTTAATTAATTGAGTTGTCTCGATATTTCAACGTTGTTGCAAACGTCATGATCACGAGAAGACTGACTGTCTTCGTGGTAAGAACCCGTTGAAAATGCATGAAAGTGTTAGAATATAGCCTATGACACTAACTAATAACGCAGCTTCTTATTAGTAAATGAATTTTCGAAATTGAATATATCCAAAGATTAACCACTTATATTTCACAAACATCGTAACATTATCTCTTTATAATATTAGTATAATATAACATTATAAAGAGTGTTGATTATTTTATAATATTATTATGGTTGATTGTTGCAATTGCCAATTTTTATCATTAATAATTTTATCTAGCTTATCTAAATCTACTCATTCACCATTTATCTTTTTTTAAATCACATAATAGGGACAAACTAATATCATTTTACTTTTCTTTGGCAAAAAAAAATGATAATCAATCTGATAATAACAGTAATAACTGAGCTATTGATGACTCTAACTATAAAATTACATCAAATAATACCGGGATTTATTTGAATACATACGTATAGTTGGGGGCAAGAATAAATACACTTCGACTTTTAAAAAGAGAAGAGTTCATAGCTTCGGATTTAACGCGCTTTCTCTGTCGCCAACAGCTTTATGACATGCATTGTCAGTTGTTATTATAATTCAATTTAACATATTATTATAATATTAATATATATAAATCTCGTGTCACAATGTTTGTCCTCAATGGACTCCTAAACCACTTAACCGATTATAATAAAATTTTCACACCATGTGCAGTTCGATTCCACTTGAGAGATAGGATATCTTAGATCAAAGTCTGATGAAGGAGCTGGAAGGTGGCCACAGGAACTCCGTCAATAAACAAGATAACCTCATCGTGTTTGGGCTCTAATGAAGGCTTCTGATGAGTACTTTTAGAAAATTCCCGGAAACAATTCCTATACGACGCAGACGAAATTGCGTAGAGCAGCTAGTATAAATAGTATAATATATAGTTGTTAAAACTCTTAATATATTTGCATAATTTCCTAAAAGTCGTGTGCATTTATTCTTGCCCCCAACTATAGGTATTTTACAATTAACAATATATGCAAATTTAACAATTTTATCACCAACACAAGTTTAGTTTGGGTTGATCGAATTAGATGATTTTTTTCATAATATTATGAAAGATATTGCCGTCATAGAGTCCCATTTTACAAGATCGAACGAAGATATAGAAAAAGAATAATTGCTTGTTACTTTGCTTGCGTTACGAAGTTCTTTAAAAAATAACATTAACATAATATGTATTAGTACTTTTCGTACGTGGCTATGGTTATAAAAAAAATATTATGGTTATATTAATATTACGAACTTTGCTGGTCCTCTATCTACAGCCGTAAAAATATCAGAAAAATAATGTTTCGTGAATCTCATATTTTTGAGTTTTAGAGTCACTTTTCTGTTTTTTTTAAATAGAATTATTAAATAGTATATTGTTCTTGAAATAATATTGAAAAATAAAGAACTACCACACCTGTAAACTATTAAGATCTTTTAACAATTTCTGAGACTTTGGTCCAGGAATTGCAGTGTGTATGCTCGGTCTTTCTGGTTCGTTTTGCAAAACAGAATAGGCCCTTGTACCTGTAAATAAAAAAATGTTTTTTGAGTATGGTATTGCAACAAACACTACACAGAAGTTAAGTTAAATTAATGAAAATCAGTGTTAATGTTGTAAGTATTAACATTATCTTTGTCATCTGAATCAGCATTGCCTGTGGTGGCGTGCGGTATAGATAGCTTGTGGACGGCAATACATCAGTACTTTTGACATAGATACCTATAATAATTAGGAGTATTATTATTCTATGCAGTAGCTATGCCTTATTAAAAACATGACCTAAATTCTCATAACCATCATTCTATTTCGTCGTTAAAAATGTGAACACCTTTTATTGGTTGACCCCATTTAACAAGCTCAATAATGTTGATGATAGATTCATTGGATAAATGGAAACAGAAGGACAAATGAATATTGATTGTTCATTGTAAATGAAAAATAGAAGAACAATAAGTAGAATCAAATATCTACGTTATATAATATTATATTATTTATAATTTGGAATACATGGTATTACATTTTAACCCTTAAAAGCGCCTGGGGACATTTCTGTTACACTAACTTTTTCATGTAATAACTATAAAAAATATTTGAATTAATGATTAATAAGTACTTTCTTAGGAATTTAAGTGAAGGATTAAAGTGTATTCTTTCGTTTTACATCACATTAATTTCCGCCAGTTTTAATAAATTTAATTTTTTGCAAATTTTGTAACATGTGACGTGACATGACAGACAATACTATTTCTACGTGTTTTATTTTTGCAATAAAAAATAAAAAGATAATTTTAAAACCCTGTATTTTTTTTTGGAACATACTTTTGTACTGAACTTAAATAATACTCATTTTTTTAAATAAATTTCTATTTTTTTCTGTTATGAAGTAAAATACATATGAAACATTTCTACAACACGGCACTTTCAAAGTTGAACATGGGACCATGTTGTGTTCTGTTGTCCCTACATATTTGGGTCCTTGAATGCGCAATGTTGCAGAATTACACAAAAAATATTTTTCGAAATAAAATATCATCAAATTACAAATAGATTTTTTTACTATTTTTCCAGTAAATAATAGACCATGTAGAAGCCAAAAAAAATATTTCAATCGAAAACAAAAAATCTCGCTATAACAATAAGAGACTATAATAAAGGCCACATACTTGGCATTTATAAGCAAACCGATTTTGTTTTCTGTCCCAGTTGAGTTGTTAGGGTGGCTTACTTACTTTTTTTCAGAGCCTGCAGAAATGTAAATATGACTTAATTTTTACATATTTACTCTTTCAACAATTTTATTAGACTTGGTTGATCAATACACATAAATAATAGAAACGAGAAGTATCTTTCTATGAAGTATATGGCATTTAATTGATTTTTGTTGATATTTTTCATCCAATATGATAAGCTAGGGTATGCAATGCATATTTGCCTCGACTGTACTCTGCTTTGCTCTTGTTCTTCCCACAAAAACTAAAGCAGATTAGAAAAAGTTTTTGATTTGATGCCCATGTGGGTGATGAATTTTATTTTTTAGTATTCTTCTAGGCAGCCCTTTCATTTGATTGTATTAAAAGATTTGTGATAAAATAGATAATCCACCTTATCAAAATATCAAAAGTTATTGCACCATTTTCTGTGTATGAAAAGTACACATATTGAATATTAGAATATTCCTACAAAGATTCAACTGTCTAGCTCTGATTAGACGGATGGTCACCACTTACCATCAGATGGAAATGAACCATGACCGCTTGCGGTACGTAAGTCGTAATTAATATAATTATTGGTGGTAGCTTTTAACTTTTTAAAGTCAACAAGATTGAGTACGTCATCAATGTTGAAAATAAAGTATTTCATTTCAATTCATATTAATACTACGCACTTCTAAAACATAAATTTTTTATATAAAATATTTCAGTAGCTTATAGGCGAATTAATACTGACCTTTAAAAATAAATTGATAGTTTCTTGTGCCTCGAAGCAACATTTTCAAAGGTAGGATCAAAAAGGTAGGTCTCAAATCAAGGTAGGTCTACCTGAGTCCGTACTTTTCTTTCAACTTCAAGTAACGACAAAATTAAATAATCTTAAAAAAAATTAACTTTATAAAAAATTATAATCGTAGTTAGTAATTAAAATATCAATAGATTTACAACAATCTACGTTACTAATCACTTACTGATAAAATATACAAATATTAAAAATCAAAAGTTAACTTGAGTCGGCTACAGATTGATACCACAATTGATACATACAGATTGCTACCAAATTGCTACCAATCTGTGGATCTGTGTTCTGTGGTGTTGCTGCCAAATTTGATTACTACCAACTACCAAGTACCAATTGGTGTAGAAAACTTGCTGTGGATCAATAACTCTGAATCCTTAGCGTGCCCACACACTTACAATAGTATTGTCAATACCGTGTTTGGCTATATTTTGTGTGTCCGCACCCCTAAAATAGTATTGTCAATATTTCGAGTATTGACAAGACTATGTGGGACATATTGTCAATATCGACAAAATGTTTAAAATATTTTTAATATTCACAATATTCGGGTATTGCCAGATTTAAAGCAGAGATTTTCTCGACATCAAATTTTAAAACAAGAAAGTCCCAAATGTGATTATGATGCGGCATTTTATAAATAGAGTGCTACAAGAGGAATGTTTATGTGTATCCCTACTAATTTATAAATTTGAATGTAAGTTTGTTAACTCCTACTCAACCGATGAAAGATTATTTTTTTGATTGTATTCTTTTTTCTAGAGATGTTCCGAGTACTCGTTTGATACTCGGTACTCTGCGTACTCGGCGGGTTTTTTGATACTCGTACTCTGCCGAATAACTCGGTTATTTGATAACGAGTAACGAGTACTATACCTATTCGAAGAGAGCCCAAAATGCATGTTACAGAACTTAAACGAAGAAAGCGAAAAAATTGGCCTAAGAATTAACAGCAGTAAGACAAAACTAATGACGAACTCCTTACAAGTAGACATGAAAATAAAGGAAGAAAAAGTTATTTACGTAGAGGATTATGTTTACCTAGGTCAAACAATCTCCTTTAAAGACCAAACGACCAAGGAGATAGACATGCGAGTCGCAATCGGATGGAAAAAGTACTGGTCTCTCAGAGACATCATGAAATCAAAATTGCTGGAAATGAAAATGAAAAGAAAAACCTTCAATACATGTATACTCCCATGTCTAACATATGGTTGTGAAACTTGGGCACTAACCATATCTCTCGGGGATAAGCTTGCCCGGTGTCAAAGAGCAATGGAGAGAAGCATGACAAACTTAAAAAGACAGGACAGAATAAACAATCAAGACTTTCGCTCAAAAACAAAAATTACTGATATACTTACCAGAGTAGACCAAAAAAAATGGCGGTGGACAGGACATATGATGCGAGACACTAAAGACAAATGGAGTAGGGCATTGACAGAATGGTATCCCAGGGATGGAAAACGTAGCCGGGGAAGGCCGCTGGTCAGGTGGGAAGACGAACTAAAACTAGCAGCGGGCCCAAACTGGAGGAGGGTCACTCATGACAGACAACAATGGAAACAGTTAGAGGAGGCCAATGCAAAAAGGCATACCGAAGTCAGAGACATCCTTTGAATTATCAACAAACTACTTAATCTTAAACATAACTAAACAAAACTGTATTTATAGGGAATAAGTGATAAGGAAATAATCCTGCTTTGTTATATATCTGGTTTTGGAATAAAGGGCTAAATAAATAAATAAACGAGTATACTTTGTTTAAGAAAAGAAATATATTTAGGTAGATATAATTAAAACAATTGTTAATGAAAAAGTATTTATTAGTAATTTAGGAAATCTTTCAAAATCTGAATTACTAAAATCAAGTGACTAGTAGTTGAAAGGCGTGGGCGGGGTGAAGGGTGTATCAACGCGTGCCGACGTCTTGACCGGCGCAAACCTGTTTGCACTTGTTTACACGCGTTTTGAGTAAACCGAGTTATTCGGCCGAGTACTCGGTTGAAAAAAAATTGAGCCGAGTAAAACTACTCGTTACTCGGCAAAAGTGTTACTCGACACATCTCTACTTTTTCTTTTTTTATATTTCCAATATATTTAATATCGATTTTAGTTACACATTTTACTTTATGGCATTTTCAGCAACAATATATTATATCCGTAAAAATGAGACGATTAAAAAATGTAAACAAAACAAATTTCTGAACTAACGTGACGTCATGCTCAAGCTTCCTGCTACGGACTTGGCAAAAGTAAACAAACCGTTTTAGATGCCGATCCTAGTTGAGTGGATAAGTAAAAATCTAATAAAAAAATTCTAAACATCTATATAAATAAAATAGCTCACCAAAGTATTGATTCCGAACGAACTCCGAGCGGACGATCCCAGTTTCATCATCTAGCGAAAATTTACGTTCCCAGTTGTGTGGTTTACTGGATCGACCACACTATATCCATTTCAGCCCCAAGTATAAAATTATTAGCTACACGTTGGAAACATCGGAGCTAAATTCCTTTAAAAGTATTGTCAATAGTATTGTACGTGTGGGGAGTATTTTATTCTCAAAAAGTCTTGTCAATACTTGTGTCGTCGTATAATGTTATAAATCGTATAATGTTAAAAATATTAATTTTTATCATCGTAAGTTTACTATTCAGGTGGTCTTATGATTTTTAATATATGCAATTAATTCATTCAAATTTATTATATACTTTTACAGGTTTGATGCTGCCTGAAACTACTTTTTCTCATGTCTTTTAGCGTAATACATAGAACTAAACTCACTTGGCGTAAGCACCAGGAGGTAAATGCAAATAATACAATATCAATATGTAAAAGTTTTTTAGTGCATGCTACTCAAACGTTATTATTGCTATTTTTTTCTAACATTACAATTAAATTGTTATGATATTTAAATCCCATCTCTGCTTCTGTCACAAGTATTGACAATACTATTTTAGGTGTGCGGGCCGCATACATGATTGTTGGGTTGTTATCCGTCATATTTGTTTAGTGTTAAGTGTCAATCCACAAATTAGAAAGATATGTCAATCAATGGACAAACAAACACTATAAATTATAATCCCACCAATGTTTTAAAGTTTTGGCTTTCAAACTTGAGTTTATTTCATTGTAATTGGTATTAATACTTAGAAACTTGATTTAGAGCTCTTTTAATTTAAATATAAATTTAGTAATGTTAGCATCAATAAAGAAGAAATTAATATGGACTAAAAAATCAAAATGTCAAGAAAATCAACCAAGTCAATCTTTTATCTTATTGTCAGCTATTATTGGATTATTTGAAGAAGTAATTCTTTGGAAACAAATTTGGCTTTCTATTGCGTTCGTAGTTTTTAAAAATGTTCTGTTTATGTGAGTAGATTTTTTTATTTTAAATATTAAAGACAAAGGGACTTATTTTAAATACCAATCTCTTTTCTCTGTAGTATATCAAACCTGAGAAATTTTATTTCAGAGTGTGTGTATATCGCGAAGTAAATTTATTCAAATTTGTAATATGTATGTGCATTACACTACTTTGTTTGGATTCATTTGAAACATGGTTGAAACACAAGCACAGGACTGGTTGCTTGGAAAGACTTTCAAGTTATAATGGGAAAAAAATCGCAGTAATTTATCAACAAATTCAACAATGGTTTTGGAAGAAATGGTCTGAATTCATATGTATAAGACAAAATAATCACACAAAAGTAAGTGCGGAGATACTTGTTAATAACAATTACTTACTTACTTTTGGTTTATTAAATATTGGCGTGATAGTAGTTATATGTAAAACTATTTTTACAAAAGTAAATAATGTTGATATTCAGACAGGTTCTCTAAACTCATCATTAATATCAGTATTATGTAGTCCAACTGACATGTACAGGGAAGAAAGAAGTATTAATTTTAATTTGCAATAATTAAACTATTATAATGTAATATTTTTCCTAGTGTGACCATTGCTTGCGTTTCGTACAGAAGAAACAATCCAGTCCGTTTGGACCACTTAAACTTAATTTCTAAAAAGATTTTATGCAATTTATCACAACATCTTACAAGAAACAGTGAAAGAAAACATTATGAGGGAACCTGCACACTGAAGTGAGGTTTACGTTACAAAAAACTTTAAAAATATGTAAAATCCTCAACTCCATTGTACACTGGTTAAAATATTATGTGATATCACTACAATTTTAAATACATGATATATTTTTTTCTACTAAAATATACAACTTTTTTTCAGGCATTCCTGGTTGCTAACATAATCCTGGGATGTATTTTCTTTATTGGAAAATATATAAATGGTTATATACTAATGTATATCATAAGTTGGTTTATGTGTTTGTCACATAAAGTTCTCTATCCAGCTATTAACTTTTTCAAATACATTCAACTGGATTTAGGTAAATATTTACTTGCATCATGCATTGCAATCTCCACATTTTAATCTAGCATCTGTAATGATAACTTTTTTTTTTATTGCAAGGTAGATAAACAAGCATACGGCCCACCTGATGGTAAGCGGTCACCGTCGCTCATGAACCTCTGCAATGCCAGGGCAAAGAGGGGCCGTTATCTACTGTTAACTACCATATTTTGAAGTAATACTAACATTTAGGACTATTTGCATCTGATAAAATGTTATTAATATGAATGTAATATGTTTTTAGTAAATAATAACAAAACATGTTGCTGTCTGTAAAAGTAGTTAATTTTTTTTACTTCTTTGTTCATGTTCATTTTGTTGGAGAACAAACTTGATCTTCAGTTTCTCAATTGTCATCAGAATGTTTAACATGAAACAGTGATCAACTGGAAGTTTCCAGTTCTGGCTGAATATGGCATAGTATAAAATTAAATTTAACATAAGTAATAATTTTGACGTGACAACGTCTTATATATTGGTTTGCCGGGTGACACTTCAAGAAACTGCGTTACGCTCCGCTCACGTTATGCGCTCACAATGAGAGCGAGTGAGAGGCACGCGTGCCTTTCACTTTTTATGTCTGTCTCTCTCGCTCTTAGGCGGGCTAACCATGCCCGAGTCGTTATCACGTAAAACTTTCGCCCGTATACCGACTTTACAGGCAACCAATTTTTTTTTCTTTGAAACTATATCAATACTTTTCCAAGACGTTCAGGCCAAAACTGAAGATTTGACCAAAGGTTAAATTTTTACTGCAAAATTAGTTTTGGTTGGACACCCTATCTGATTTTAATGTGAAAACAAATGTGAATAAAAGATGTTATAGATAATATCGATCTGTTTTTAGAATCTGAAAGTGAGCTGGAAGGACTGATTCCTGAGATAACAGATGTAGACATACAGCTTTTGTCAATTGATGCTGATCAGCAGGTTATCGATGAAAAGCAAAGTTATGGTAATATAACAATTTTATTATTAATACTGTATAACAAATATATATTATTAGATATAGATAGATTTTGGGTGGAAAATTTCAAGACAAGGAATTTGTCATAAATATCCCCTTACTGGAACTAAAAATAATATTGTTAATTGTTCGACTTGAAACTTTTGATGTGTGTTAAATGAACTTTAAACATGCATATTGTAAAAATCATTTTGTATATATTGTTTTTTTGTCGTGTTGGATTTTAAATGTCACTAATGTTATATCTTGAGAACGGTGATAGCTAGACAGTTGAAATATTAATAGTTGATCCCGCTATTCCTGCTATAACGACAAACCAATATTTTTTTTATTACAAAACTGAAAACGAGCGAGTTCCATTTTTCAATAATAGCATAATAGGGAATTATTTATTTATTTGTTGGACCCAAAGTGTAGACAATCTATCGAAAAAGTTTTTCCAAATCGGTTTACATACCACATACTAATAACCACCCTGTATAATAATTAATTAGCATAATTTGCAAGATTACAGTTAGTACGGAACCCTACGTGCGCATGTCCCACTCGTGCCTTGCCAGTTGTTTTATACTTGCGGGGATTATTCTAAGCAGTAACAGTATCAATCACAGATCACATTTTGTACAGTAAAATCCACGTTTCTTTGTGTACGTGACACGTACTACGTACGTTTACTTCAGCGAAAATTTTCATAATTTGAATGATACAATCAGACATAAAACTTTCTTTCATCTACATAGATTATTGGAAACCAGAAGATATGCCACTAGAAGAAGCAAGTGATAGCTCAGAAAACAGTAGTATAGTCACAAGTTTTTCAGTTGATAAGATTAATACCCTAGAAAAGGATATTGGAACATCAGACTCAAGTGAAGATGAATACATGCCCCTAGGTAAAGTATATTATTATATTCCATATTAATTTTATTTACAGGGTGGAATTTTTAAACGCGGGGTTAAATAACCAAAATAGTGTTTCTTTTCAGCAAAATTCGCTAAAATCATTCTTTCGAGTACCTACTTTCCCTGGAGGGGGCGTTTCAAAATTCAACCATGTATATATTTCTGCGTTTACATATCAAATGCTCTCTACAATATTGAACTTTATCCTCCTGTCTTAGATTCAAAATCATTAACTGTGAGTACACACGCGTATGTCAGTGCGTGATAAACTGAGACACGTCACTCGGCTGAACCGATTTGAATGCGATTTTATGCAGGGGAACGTTTCATTTAATTTTACACCTTATGTAACCCAAATGTCAGCTAATAGTTTGTAATATTTTGTTTGTGTGGTTAACAAATTGAGGATAATAAGCACCCTGTAATTTACATGTGACTCATTCGAATATAAATTGCTTTTGCTTCAGGGTAAATTTATTTAATGTGTCATTTCTGTCCCTCGTAAATGATAATAGTAAATAGGTATGTTGATAAAGATTTTGTTGTACAGATCAGCTGCCAAAAGAAAGACTGCAGATTACTTTGGAAACACCTGAAGCAAATACGTGGACTAATAGTGCTTATAATACTTTTTGGAATTTCACTGGTGCTTTAACAAATTTAGTAAAACGTCCAGAAATAAATACTAGAAAACGAAATTCAAGTAAAGATTCTTCAGACGGGTTTGAAATTATTGACAGAAATGAATTCAATTAGTATTTTTATTTAACAGTATTTTTAGAGGTTAAGTCATGCCAGTCATATTTTCCAGTTTAGACATCATCTGCTGATGTTGTTTCTTTAGTGCTTTGAGGCGTATTTTGTTCAGTAAATTCCTGGCTACTAAAGCTTCCAGCATTGGCCTGGACATCTGTAAATTAATAAATTATTGATATCTTTCAAGATATGGTAAAATGAATTATGAAAGAAAGTACCTTATCAACAATGTGGCCAATCGAAATAGTCCGAACTGCAGCATTATGTTGTTTAGTAACTATGTCATCAATATCATCAAATCTTATTTCATTGTTAAAAGCCTCATCTTCTTCTTCTTTCAGTATGGCTGGTAATTGTGTTAAGGTCTAAAGAAAAAAAACCATATACATTAAATCTATACATTATATTATTATAAACATCAGTAATTGATCAAATTGTTTAACTCATAATTAATCCTTATTATTATTTAATGATAGGATATTTTTAACCATACTTGCCTCAAAATTATTTGTCAACAATGAGTCATTGGTTGTGATTTCCATTTCTATTTCAATTCGATTCTGACTAGCTCCATCATTTATTGATTGAAAGCAAGTTATCTGTATCTGAAATAGTTTAGAAAATGACACAACACAAAGATGTTTTATGTATTGTATGATTTCAGGTGATCAATAAATTTTTATATATTGCGTTTGACTTAAATTATTTAAAACTCACTGAAGGGGCTTTTGAAGATTGGTCTGTGAGGAAAACTGCAAAAATAATTCCAACAAAACTCTCATCCATCCTTTGATACATAGACTGTGTTGAAAGATCTGTTAAAAGTATTATACAGATATTATTTTTAAAACTATGTTAAAAAAAGTTTTTTTTTTAATATTAATAATAAAAAAATTGTCTCATTATTACTTAATCACATTGTTAAAACTGTTGTTATCTGTTAAGTTTGAGTTTTGTTTCATCAGTAAATGTATCCAAATGAAATAAGGTATAAAATACATATTTTTAAAGAGCTACATCAATCATTTAATGAATTATGCAAAAATAAAAGTAGGTAAATCTTTTCTTTTTATTTAATAGTAAATTAATCCTGATCATAATATATATTATAGTTATCAGATGTTTCATAGTGTTTTACAGGATGGATCTGTAAACTTTAGCAAGCAAGAATAGTATCAATGACCTGGTGAAATATAATTCAGTCACAATTTTATTTTGGGAATTAGTTTAACGTTTTTTCCAATAACATTATAAAATGGTGTTAAAACTATAGTTGCAGGTTTCCATATAGGATAGGAAAAAGATTAACTGATTTTACAAATAAAAGTGGTTCTAAGTTGTTTTTAGACAGCTGGCAAAAATTCACAAATCCATACTGTAATATGTGAACAGAATTTTTTTAACATGCAATATGCCAATCAAAAGGCATTATAGTACAACAATGACAATCTATTCAATAATCCAGTAATCCATTCCTTATTCTGCTCAGTAGTAAGCATAAGTGCAGTCAGCTATTTTGTAAATATTTTAATAAATTATCATACCAACGTGTGAGGGCCAGACAGTAATGTGTGGATGTGAATGGTACCATCCAACAACCCGAAGAGGGCGGCCAACTTCTGCTGCTAACTCTTCAGCTCTAAGAGTAGCTTGAACCAATTGTTCTTCAGATATTTCAACACGGTCTGGTTTTTTATCTAGTCGTCGCAATATTACTGATGATACTATTGATACAAGTGTGCCATTGTCATGTACCTAAGAAAATACACAGTCACTAATTAAAGACATGACGATTGGAGTTCAGGGAGATCCTTCACAGACTGCTATTAAACAATGTAGATGCTTATACAAATGAGGATCTGATTTCAAAAATATTTTACTAAAAGATAAATTAATGAGCAATTACCTCACCAATGAGTAAGCCCATGATCTCTTTTTCTGTTGATAATGCATGTTGCACACAAACCAAAGCAACGTCAGAGGATAAACGAACTTTTTGAAGCATTATATATAATTCTAAAAATTTACATGAATTTTTATCTTCACTGGACGAAATTATAGACACACAATTATTACCTAGGTAATATCATGGAATTATTTCTATGGGTAATATATGTATAGGTAATAATTCTATGATCATGGATGTTTCAACAGAGGCAACAGAATTTTGATCTTCTGTTAAACAAAATTAAGTGACTTGTGGTAATGTATACGTATATTAATATTAAAGAATAATAAATAAATCTTTAATAATTTATTTAATATTTTCAATAGCAGACCACGCACAGGACTTGTATGCACAGATTATAAAGAAAACTTTTATGCGTGCCCGAACATTTGCAATAGTATTGTCAATACTTGTGTCACAAGTATTGCCAAGACTTCGACAGTAAAATACCCCGCTACATAGCGTGCCCGCACACCCACAATAGTATTGTCAATACTTTCGACCGAGGGATGAGAAAAGATACTAAAAAGATAGCATGTTAAAGACAGTGTTAGTTAAAAGCACATTTTCAAAAATAGCACTTTCTAAGAAAAAAAAATTAATTAAAATATTTTGATCACAGCGCCATCTAGCATTAATCATATAAAACAAAATAAGGAATTGTTTTATAAAATATTTTAATCACAGCGCCATCTAGCGATAATAATCTAAAACAAAAAAAGTGTCGTGACAACTTTTTCATAAGAATTTCCGTCTAGTCCCCTTTCGATAACGCGCGATAAGGAACTTCGTTCCAAAACAAAAACCTAATTTGAAAATAGATGATACACCAAAAATCGAGTATCTAGGTTCAGGTGTTCGCCCTCTATTTACCACAGATTAAAAATACTATGTTAAGTGTTATATCATGGACCCAAGCGACCCCGCACACCTACAATAGTCTTGCCAATACTTGTCTCACGGCGTCCTTCACGAATGGCACACTCTTGCGACCGACGATAACGAATATTCTTCATTGTTATACTTAAAATTAGTTTAAGATTTTGCCATCACTTTTCGATAATTTTAGATGTTCTGATAATTATGTCTTATTTTAAATTTTTCTTCATATTTTAAAGCATTGTATGTCTGTGTACGGAGGTTGACTGTGCCGTCTGAGTCCCAAAGCGCCAATACTTTGTGCTCCAATTTATAAACACAATTTCTGCATCTGTCACAAGTATTGGCAATACTATTGTAGGTGTTTGCGTGCCAGCACACCTAAAAAAGTATTGTCAATACTTATGTCAGAAGCAGAGATGGGATTTAAAAGTCATAAAAACTTAATTAGAATGTTAGAAAAAAATAGCAATAATAGCGTTTGAGTAGCATGCACTAAAAATCTTTTAGATATTGAAATTGTGTTATTTGTATATACCTCCTGGTGCTTACGTCAAGTGAGTTTAGTTCCATGCATTGCACTAAAAGATATGAAAAAAAGTAATTTCAGGCAGCGTCAAGCCCACAGACCATACATATATATATGAGATAGATATGCAACTGGAGATAGGAATATGAGCTGAAGTTTATCACAGCCGAATCACAGGTGGAGCCACATGCTTGAGTGCATGCGCTGCGCGCTAGATTTAAATTTATTTTTTGTTTACTAGGGGAATTCAGTTTTTCTATTTGAAAAAAAAAATGTTTCATTACAATAGCTGATGCATCCACTCGTAATTTAAAACAACAAACTCATTATAATTTGAAATCTATTAACTTGCTCAGCTTTCTAACAAAACATTTTTTCTTTCAAATAGAACAGTTTTCAAAATAAAAAGCTGCTGTTTTCACATTCCATTTCAAATTTATATTATTTTTATCAATAACATTATAATACCAAGAAGAAGAAAATGTACAAAAATAGCAACAACAAAGGAATAACATTCAAAGAAAATGATTCAACAATATAATATTTTTACAAGCATTTTTTGTGAAAATATAGTATACCCAACCATCATTTTGAAAAAAAGTTTAAATCAATCAAAACAATATCTTATACAAATATGTACAAGCATAACAAAAATTGCGTATTCAGGAATATTTCGGAGCTGAATATAATCTTCATATATTTTTTATTCTTTAAATGTAAAATTTTATATAATAATAACCTAAAAACCCTTAGATGATTTAGATCCTTTTGATGCTATAGTAATTCTATAACTACACTTATTTATAAAAAATCACTGATTTATAAAATTGTACACAAAATAATTTCACATGTAGTTTCCTTCCAAATTTGTAAAAACGCAACAGGTTTACAAAAACTAGCTTTTTATAAAATAATTATTAAACAATGGTTGTGTTATTAAAGTATCAGTAACTTGTGTTATTATCGAGGATAATTTACAATTAGTAAGTTATAAACTTATTTAGACACTTGTGGTTTTCTATAATACTTTCATGCATTTTGAACGGCTCTGCAACAACGTTGAAATATCGAGACAACTCAATTAAATATCGTGGTATGAACCCGTTAAAAATGCATGAAAATTAGTAAGTTACTTAGCTTTACATAAAAACAAATTGCAAAAACTAAATATTCAATGTTATGGTATTTTCGTTCTACTTGTGTAGTTGTCTAATAGCCTAGTCAAATTTATACTATATATTCTAAAATATACTATTTCGAAGAATTCAACATTGGTTGAATGTTTGTAGCAGGTTTATAAGAATGCTTTAAAAACTGTTTTGACTTAACAATGTTCAGTCATAAAAGTATAAATGCTATGGTACAAATTGGTTATTTATAGCATTAATTGATAATAATTCTTCTAAACTTTATTCCAATGTTTAGTTCTTTGAAACAATTTTATAGCAGTATTGATGTCTTGACATTCAGGATAAACTCCTCCTTCATTTTTGTTGACACTGATGACTTTCTAGTCCTGCGAAGAAAAATAATAGTATTAGTAGTGTGACAGCATTAATTTATTAAGAAATTAAATGGCAGTAGTAGCAATTAATAGGTAGCCTATGTTATTTCTTAGAACCTAAAGATTGTCTGTGCCAAATATCATCAAAACCGGATCAGAGGTTTAAGCGGGAAAGTGCAACAGACAGACAGAGTTACTTTTGCAATTATAATATAAGAATATCTAACATATGACATGATTGTAAGTTTAGATCAATCAAAACAATTAATGTTATAAAAATAATAATAAACGTATTGCATATTTTGGTTGACTGGTAGAGAATGCCTTCGGCATTAAGTCCGCCATTGTACCTTTTGTGCATGAAGTTAAATAAATAAATAAATATTAAATAATATTTCGGATTTTAATATAATTTTGTGTTTATTTTATTCTATAAATGTAACATTCTATAAAATAACATTTTTATTACAAGTTACTCAATTCTATAAAAATGTTTTACAATATATCTCGTCTTTGTTTGGTGGAAGAACAAATACATCATTCAGATACTATTGAAAGTGTTATAAAAAACTAGAAAACCCGCGCAACTTCGTCTATGTCACAAAGGGGTTTAAACAGCACTCACAATGTCGTCGCGTTATTTTTGACGTGAAACGTCTTTATAATCGCGTCGAAACATACGGGTCTATATCATCGTAGCTTAATAACCAAAATACTATTGTTAGTCTTGCGATGTTTATATAACTCCTATGAAAGCTAAGTTGTTGGGGCGTTCACTTTACAAAGAGAAGCATAGGCAGTAATGGGTCATAGTACCTCGAGCAGGTCCATCTTGAAGTAGAGCGCGAACATGGTCGTGGTGGGTGGCTCTGGGTCGTCGGCGTGCGACGTGAGCAGCTCCTCGCAGTAGCCCCGGCACCGGTACAGCTCCGAGCGGACGTAGCGCCGCGCTCCAGTTACGAGCCTGATTAATTGTTTGCAATTGTTTTAATTGTTCACTATTTCTGAAATCATAAATTGGGAAGTTTCAAATTGGATCCATAGCTGGCGGTTTTGTATATTCCGTGACATAAGACATTGCAGGAGTCTATCTAGGTAGTCTAAGCAGCAGTAGTCATTAAACATCAGGTGTGCGGTACGCTCATCTAAATACCGATCATTCAAAAAATCCAAACAGGAGAAATTGTACAAACAGATAAAACCACAGTATTTACACTCTAATTCAAATTCGTTTTTGCCTAACACCACCTGAGAATGAGCTTTCCTTCTCGGGCGCTTTAATCTGTACTCTTTTGAACAAAGCTTAAAGATAGGTGTTACGTGACTAGGAATTTGGTAAGACTTGGTTTTATTCTCTACTAGCTTTTGCCCGTGACTTCGTTCGCGTGGACTTCAGGTTCGTCCCATATTATCAAAAATTGTAGCCTATGTGTTATTCTGATGTATAAGCTATATTGTGGTAAAGTTTCATTTAAATCCATTCAGTAGTTTTTACGTGAAAGAGTAACAAACATACATACAAACTTTCACCTTTATAATATTATATTATGATTTCGACAAAGAGTTAGAGTAAGTAAAATTCTGTGTTACCTTATTACTGGTGCAAGTGCCGTTACACTCGAAGAGTATGGGTTGTTGTGGGGCACGGGCTCAGCGCCGCACTGACAGCACGCAGCACAAGCATGTGTCAACCTTACACCTACAGCCCTGTTGAGTAAACATCACTAGAGTACAATTAACCCGCTACAATAGTGATGCTCGTAAGCAACGTAATATGTACAACATTCAGAGGAAATAGTACTTCAATAAATAATAAAATGATAGGAAAGTCAAAACTGCAAAAAACATTCGCCCAAGTCAAGCAACCGTTGAACATTATGGTGGTGCTAATTAGAATCTATACATTTAGTATGGTAAAATAGCCTTGTCCGGGATAAACTTGAAAACTACAAAGTTATTTACACCATAGAGTTATTTATTTAAAGCAGGCTGAAAAAAAACAATTTTTGCAGTTCGATTTTACTAAAGACAATCTCTCTCTATTACTGCACTTTCTGTAGATATGAAATTTAAAGAAGAAACGGGTAAATGAATGTCATTTTAAAAGGTCTAATTGTTGGTATTTTCAGTGTTGTATAGCATTGATGAAGATGACGTTGCGGGCAGCAGCTAGTACATAATAAATTTGGACTAATTTTTTACAAGCTTTATATTAACTTTCACTGGATGTAACAATGGAAGTTCAATAGTTATCATAAATAGTACTTGTGTTATTAAAGTAATATCACTGTTATTAAGATATACATTAGTAAGATTCTTAATCAAAAAAAAAAAAGTTTATAATAAAATAAAAAAGAGTTTTGTTGATTAGAATCAATAATAATTAAACTCACCTTATCATCTTTATTAATAATACATGTCATGTATTTTTGTTACTGAATGGTTACTGGTCACCCAAAATGTTCTTTCCAGTTTATGGTTATAAAAGTTAAAATACCTTTAGACACAACAAGCAGTGACTTTGCTCAAATATGTATAGGCTTAATGTCATCATCTCTTTCTCATTAGTATATCTGCATTGTCTCCGTTTATCTCACTCTTCAGTTGCATCACAGTATAGATGACTACTCAGATAATTTTTCTACATGGTCTAGGAGAGGTTTGGGACGAGCTAGCCTTTTGTCTAACTTGAGGTCATTCTTCTGTCTTTTACTCAACTGCACTATTTTGTAACCTACAATAATAGTTATTCTTTAGTTCCTAAAATAAAAAAGAATATTTTACAGCAAAAGATATATTGTAAAACTTTCATATCATAATATCCATTTTGATCCTCCCCTTTAAAATGTCGAAAAATTATGTATGTTTATATGTATTTTTAAAAATAAATAATCCAATTTTGATGCAGTTTCCAGTTGAGTAACTTAAGATCAAATAGTGCAACTCCTTTTTGATGTAGACGAAGTTGCGAGGATCTGTTAGGTATTTTCACAAACAAACTCTACATCTTTATATTAGAACAGATACAGGAGACTTACCATCATTGACAAAGACATGCGAGTGGCATATAAATAACATTTTGACTCAGTTTTTTCAGTTTCAGTCCGCAGTTAACATGCTTGGTTTTACACTTCATCTTCGCAGTTATCCCACACTTCACATGAGAAGTCATTCAAGGAATTGAGAAGTAGAGTTTCAGTACAGTTTCGAGTTTTGAAATTTATCCAAAATTATGAAGATACTCTTCTAAATAAACAATTACTACGTAGAATATTATTAAAATTGTGATTAAAATGGCGTCGGCGTCCACCAGTCACCAGGGAAAGCGTACTAGAGATGTTACATAATTTTTATTTGTCAATAACTCGATCGATAGCAATAAAAAATGGTTGTTTTATACAAACAAATTGTTGATTAATTAGTAAAAGTACCAAACTTATTAGTTACTAAATAATTAAATACTGGATGAACCACGCAACTTTGTCTGCGTCACAAAGGGGTTTAAACAGCACTCGCGATGTCGTCGCGATATTTTTTGTAGCGGACAACGTTTTATACTCGTGATAATTGCTCAACGAAATATCTGATTGGAATAAAACAATAAAAATAGGTAAAAAACTTTTTAAGTTAAACGGTTTTATGTTAAACATACATTGCAATGTTTAAGATAAATGTACTAAAAACCAAAAAATAATAAAATAGATACAGTCCTGGGAATTATAATACCGTTGGGCACGTCAATTGTCTACAATCGTTGATTAAAATGTTTGTTTTGTAATGTTACATTATAATTAAGACAACAACGATTGTAGAAAATTTATGTGCCCAACGGTTTTATAATTCCCACGACTGTATCTATTTTATTATTTTGGCGGGCTTTCCAACCGCGTGTTCCACGGCATATTCCGCTGGGTCAGAACCAGCGTGGGTCGGGGATCGCGGTTTACCATCCCCGTACTTTGTGTGTAAGATTATTTGTTTTAAAGTTGTTTTTAAAAAGCGTACAACATCAAATGAAACATAGTTTTAAGCCGAGCGCGTTGTAAAAAGTTATAAGTTATTGAAAATTGTCCCAATTTACTTGTTGTAGACAACAGTTTTTGTAATATTAATCAATTGGAATGCTGAATAGAAAATCGATTCCCAAAAAGAAAGCTAATCGAGAAAAAACAATTACCGAAATTATAGGTTCTACCCTAACTTTGATCAAAGAATGAATGATACCAGATTACCGAAAAAAAAATAACGAAAAAAATCTTATAACAGCACATAACAATAAAATTAATTTACATTTTAAATTTAGGTTATAGCTGACTGAAAAGTGTACATTATCGTCAATAAGTAGCAGATCATAAAAATTTAGGAAAAATTGTTTTTTAAATTTAGCGCCATCTCGCGGGGAAACAATGAAATGGAAAAAGCGTGGACAAGAATTTCAAAATAGCGCCATCTCACGTAAAATCATAAAAAATCGTCAAATCGTGGCACAACCGTAGCGACACCTAAAAATCAGCTGGCTAACTAAGTAACCAGTGGCACCCCCCTGTCAAGCCTGTAAAAGTATGTAAGAAATTTGAATTACCTCATTGCATATATTATAAATTATAAGACCACCTGAATAGTAGACTTACGATGTTAAAATGAATATTTTTAGCATTATACGATTTTGTAACTTGAACCTAAAATATAATTAAGTTTTTCAAGTATTATTTATCATAAAACATGCACGTGCTATTTTTGAAAATGTGCTTTTAATTAACACTCTTTAACATGCTATTTTTTAGTATCTTTTCCCATCCCTCGGTCGAAAGTATTGACAATACTATTGATAAGTGTGCGGGCACGCTTTGGCCAGTTGATTTTCAACCACAGATTACGAAGAGCTCTACTGTTGTGTCTTCTGTCAAGTGTCAACTGTGTGGTCAACTGTCAATCTGTTTATAATCCTTCTGCACTGTGTTCCAGTGTTTGATTTTTAATATTTTTCTAAAATAATCATATAAAATTCTAAAATGGACAATGTTGTTCCATTTTAGCATTACCATAAGTGTATTTGTTGCGACCTATATGATTTGACCGAACGGTGAATATAATTAAACAAGTTAACACGTCTAGGAAAACATACATATTTCAATGGCTACAGAAGGAGCTAGACCTTACAAATTTACGGACTATTGTCGTAAAATAACTGCAAATTTGCACAATTTTAAGAAGGACGGAAGATTCTGCGATGTAATGTTAATATCCGGAAACATCAAAATTAAGGTATGTTCTGCAAATCTTGTAATTTACCAAGAAACTTCTAAATATTGCACTGCCTCTCTTGCTTAAGACTACGAAACCTACTTTAGCAGAGTTATTAAAATTATGAATTATTTATGTCCGCAAATGATGCGAGATATATTTTTGTAGATAGAAGATAGAACAATTGCAGATGTTTAATTTTTAAGCCATTCTAAAGGTTTAATTGAATACACAGTGTGATTGAGCTGATAATTTAATTGCATTTTATCTAACATCAATTTTATTCAGATAATTTACGTGTACTAGTTTAATTTAATAATTATAGTATTTTGTATTTACTGATATTGTTTTATAACACATTTTAGTAATTTATATTAATTTTATTTGATGAAATGTTTCATTGTATTATTTACCTTTATTTTAATGTTTTTAAATTGTATTGATAAATTATTTGTTTTATATTGTACATATGGTACATTCAATCATCTTAGGATAAGTTGATTGAAAAATAAATGAAATTAAATTAAAATTAAGTCTTGAGTTGAAAATGTGAGGTTGCTACTGAGGGCAAGGTTATGAACTGAAAATATGCAACAAATATTCACACCATGCTGACATTATACAAATATGTTATAGTAAAACTTGCATTAAAGAAATCCTTGTTCAGAAAGATATAATATAAAAGTAAAAAGGTTTTATTTAATTCATCAAGTCTAAAATATAAATTGATAAATAAAGTAAAACTAAATAATTAACTCCATAATTGGGCTTTCAATTAAATTTTTCAGGCACATCGTGTAGTTCTGGCTGCCAGTTGTGCATATTTTGATGCAATGTTTAGTGTTGGTTTAGAAGAAAGTCAGAAAAATCACATAACATTGCCCAGTGTTCCACCAGATGTTTTGCCAGTAATTATTGACTTTATATATTCAGGTAACTTAATACATATCTTTAGATCAATATTATTAGGTGTATGAACTTATGCACTAGTCATGGATGTCTGATTTGGTTTGAGAAAAAAATGTTGTGTTCAATAGAAAATATTATATATGTTGAGGAATGCAGTCTGAAGACTAAATGCACCAGTCAGCAAGATGTATTACAATTAATAGCAATTCAAGTAAATGCTATTAATGTATTATAATTACCAGCAATTACTTGGATGGCAAAATGTTGGCTATAGCGAAATGCAAGATTTTGATATTAATGGACATTGTGTAATTTTGGGGTCATATTACGACATGCATTATAACTTCCATTACATGACTGTAAATAAAATGATAAGAATATTGAATTTGTTATTTGAAGTTTTTATTTTGCTTGAAATTGAACAAGAAACAAAAGTTCTGAAATATTAGTTTTAGCCTCCAATTTAACTGTTACAAATATACAAATATAAAATAACCATTCCTCAAACTAGCAGTCCTGTTTCAGAGGCATGGTGGCATGATGGAATATTATTATGTATATAAAATATTTGTTTTTGCTTGTAGACGTCCACTGATGGGTATAGGTCTATCTCAAAGCCACAATAGCCACTCCTGTACTTAAGAGTCCCACTGAAACTGAAACTTTTGGTTGATTACTAATTTTAAAGTATGAGTTACCTTTCAGTTTATTATAGTTGTGTATACTCATGGAGTCTTCACATTCAGTTCTAACCTTTACAAAACTATTTACAGGTGAAATACTTATAGATAAAATTAATGTTCAACCGCTGCTGGTTGCAGCTGATATGCTTCAACTCAAAGAACTAATTGTTGGGTGTACTGAGTATTTGAAAGGTGAATTACATAACACAAATGCTCTAGGAATTTTTCGGTTCGTAAGAAGAAATTTACATTCCCAATTTATTGATATTTATTACACTTGCATACATTTTCTACTATATTAGAGGAGTCTAATGGTATCATTACTATAACAATATATGAGAAATAAGCAATCTGGTATGATAGAAAATTGTTTTAAAACTGATACCTTAACTTCATTTTAAGGTTCTGTATCCCAAACTAGGAACTCTTATGATTTCACCACATCCTTTCATTATTGGTGAATTGGATATTAAACTTAAGTGTTCTTTTAGGTTTGCTGAAGCACACAATTGTACTGATTTAGCACAAGAAGCACTAGAACATGCACAGGGAAATTGGAAGTATATAGCCCAAGGAGATGAAATATTGGACTTACCTATTCATCATTTAATTACAATGTTATCATCAGAACAATTAACAGTTGATTCTGAAGCACAGGTGCGTTTTAATTTAAGAAGTTATTTTTTGTTTTTCATATTTTTACTATTCTACCCATTTTTATTACTTCAAGATCAAACAAGTATTTTTGGAGCTATGTTTAGAATTTATATTACTAACAAAAAAAAATCACGATTTACTGTGCGTGTTTGCGTAAGTTTCTATTCTGTATGAACCTATTTTGATGATCATGATTTTGGACATTACCCCATAAATATGATAAAGATCAGACTAGCACTTTTAGTGATATTCTTGCAAAGGCGCGCGACAATAAATATCTCGATCAAAAATAGAGTTAAGAAAAACAGGTTGTATCAATTTATTTTATAATAGAAAATCAAAGGATTTTGCCCAAATTGTTACTCATGCAGAATTTTTCATTTAGAGTTCATTGGATGAATACAATGCTACAAAAAATAAAAAACATTTTAATTGTTTGTACTGATAATTGGTATAATTTTTAGGTTTTATATTCAGCTTTAAGGTGGTTGGAATACGATCCGCCAGCCCGAAGACGTTATTGTTTTGAAGTTCTTGCGCATGTGAGGCTTCCTCTCATCGCACCACATATATTAGATGAAGCTATAAAAAGTGTACAAGATCCTTCTATTGCGGTGGCGTTAAAAACAGCTGGGGTTGATATGGTAAACAGAAAACAAAATTCGTAGAAAAGGGTTTAATAATGAATTAATAGACACTACAAATAACTCAAGTAAATCATAGTTTGAGTGGGTCTAAAAAACTAACAACTCGATTTTTATTTTTCGAATAAAATTGAGTTGTTAGTACAGCTACAGTTTAGATTTAAAGTTTACAACTTACAACTAGTAATGACTAAATGTAGTGAGTGTTGTGTACGTGGGCTGACGTTCGGTTGTTTGGTACAGAAGACGGGTCGCGGCGCGCTGGTGTCGCTGGGCGCGGAGCCGCGGGCCAAGGCGCGGCGCGTCATGCTGGTGGTGGGCGGCTCCAGCAGACACTCCGGCGACCATCTGCCGCTCGCCTCCGACGACATACTCTCCACTGTTCTCAAGTTTGATCTCCATAAAAGGTCCTTCATTATTTTTCTATGTTATTTTTGTTTTTTCATTATAGATAAATATCGTTCCCAATATTTCCATCCTTTTGATAGTGACTGCAACTTGTTACTTACGCAGGCAAACTGTACCACGATCGCTGAACAGGAACAATATCAAAATTTTATTTGCAGACAGTTGGTAATTTAAAGTTTGCAGTCGTAAAATTAGTATTTCAATTATTTTTCTTAATAAAATGAGATAGTAAGCTAAACTTATACTTCTGAGTTCTGAAGTTTATAAAAAACGGTCTGTTTTTATCGCAACTCTGTTTCCTGATGAAATGTCACACTGCCTGTCTAATGAAAAAGTCGTAAAATTAAACACGAGAAAATGTACGAAATCTTTAAAGTAATTTAACAAGATATGTGAAAATGTACCAGGTTTATTAGAAGTAATTAGTGTGATTATTTAATTGTACAGAGAATGGGAAGAACTAGCACCTATGGAAATTCCTCGAATACAACCCGGTGTTGCCACGTTAAATGGTTGCGTTTACGCTGTGGGTGGCGAACAAGGCAGTAAAATATTAGCCAATGGAGAAGTATACGAACCACAAGTAAGTTAGCATGTTTAAAATATTATAATTATAAACTAAAATTAAATACAAAATTAAAGTCAAGTCTTTATGATTACTTTTTTTTCAGACCAACAAATGGTCAAGTATTTCGCCAATGAAAGAAGCTCGTTGTGAATTTGGTCTCACGGCATGGAAAGGATGTTTATATGCTTTCGGTGGTTGGATAGGTTCAGATATGGGAGCTTCCGTTGAAGTGTATGATCCCATTTCAGACGAATGGACAATCACTGGGAAAATGCCAGAACCACGTTTTGGAATGGGAGTTGTCAACTATCAAGGTGCGATATTAACGAATTAAAATACAACAAACCATACGTAACAATATTATTGCATTTTTTAATGTAAAATTCAATATCACAAACGAAATTGATACTTATTTTACAATGCAAGGTTAGTAATTATTAATATTCGACAATCAGGTATAATATACATAGTCGGAGGATGCACTCCGACATGGCGCTACACGCGCGACTTGTTGAGCTACAACCCGAACTCGGGCGCGTGGCGGACGCTGCCCAACATGAAGCACGCTCGCAACCAGGTCACCGCCGTCGTGCTCGACAACCATCTCTACGTGATCGGCGGCAACGCGCCCGGCCGCACCGTGCTCTCCTCCGTCGAGAGATACAGCTTCGAGAACGTAAGTTAACACCTGAACCGTCCTCAGAGGTTACGCGTTGTGCGGCGCTGTATAATCGTGACGTCGCAGGAATGCTGGGAGGAGGTGTCGCGGCTGCGGGAGGCGCGCGCGGGCTGCGCGGCGGGCGCGGCGCACGGCGTGCTGGTGGCGGCGGGCGGCGACAGCGAGCACTGCGCACACCGCGCCTTCTACCGCTCCTTCACGACGCTCGCCTCCGTGGAGGTGTACGAGCCGCGCGACGACACGTGGCACGAGGCGCCGCCGCTCCCGCACTCGCTGGCCGAGGCCGGCGCCGCCCTGCTGTGACGTCGCACGCACCGGTAACACTATCGAGCTAATGTCTCTTTAGAAACGTTGATGTGCAGCATTTTTCTTCGGATTTTTACTAAACATTTTTAACAGATAAGTTCGTATTGATTTTTGAATATGAAATCTTATCTAAAAGCAGTTAGTGATTTCTATCCTAGGATAATCCATTATGGTGCAAAATAATTGAAATATTGTGAACTGTATATAATTATACTTAAAACTAATATTATAAAACAATGCAGTGTAGACCTCGGATGATACAGGACCCGATTCTCGAATCTCACCACAATTAAAAATCGTACAGTTTCGCCATGTCCGTTCCTCCGAAGTTTTGCACTGATCATTGTAATCTTCAATTCCAAAAGGAGACCAGGTGGATGGGATCCAAAATTATTGATCGGGATCTTCTATAAATATACCGTAGTTGCATGATTAGCGCGCAAAAGTGGCACCCATGAAACATTGACAAAACAAAAAATTGATAATCTTTTGATCTCAGTGACTTGGCGACAGCGTGAGTTGCGTAACGAGTACGATGTCGGACTGCGAATTCCAAAAAATATTCATCAAAAGTCCAAAAAAGTATGGTGTGTGTCATATATATTATTTATCAAAGTACCTATTTCATTTCGACCGACTTCCATTTCTCAAGCATAGCACAAAAATCACCACTCAGATCTTTATCAAATTTATATGGCATAATGCTCTGCTTTCTAACAAAAAACAATCATTGAAATCGGTTCATATAAAAAGGAAATACACGCAAAAACTCATCGCAAATCGTAAAATTTTGTAAATTTTTTTTGTGTTAAAAATACACATTTTTAAACACAGATCATAAAACTCTTGTTCGATCTTAAAAAAAAAACAATGGTACCTAAGTTCAGCCATTACCTTTCATCTGACACCAGAATCATTCAAATCGGTCTATCCAAACTAAAGTTATCGAGGAACAAACATAAAAAAAAATACAGACGAATTGTACCTCCTCCTTTTTGGAAGTCGGTCAAAAAAGATGTAACTCTCGTTATTATTCTGCGTTCGGAGGTTTAACAAAATAGTATTTTTTTTTTCAATGCACTTTTGAAAATATGAGTTCCTTCGTTAATAGATTTTGGGCGTGGCAGAAAACATTTTGATAGGTGTGACACGTTTAGAGACATATTATTAAGTGGTTTCTTAGTGCACTTTAAATTGGCTACATTCTGTTGTTCATGATGTTGATTCCAGATTTAATAATTCTATGCATTCCATACGGACTTCTTCTCTTAATCCTTATTGTTTTTTTATTCCTTTGAGAGTGTATTTTATAAACTTTAAATAAAATTATCTATATCTAGTCAAAGTACAAAGAAATAAGTTTTCTTTATTGTCGATGTGCCAGATCCAAATCGCTTTTAATAAGTGTACGCTTACCCACATTATCATTTGGTAAACAATAAACAAGTTAGTTATCAAGTTAGAGGGGTTAAATAACACAAATTGACTGCCACTTGTTATCTTACGAAACTTGTTAAGTTCCGTAGAAACTTAACGGAACTTAACAAGCGATATTTGTGCGTATTTTCCGTTGACAGATATATTCCATGCGTGCTTTCAACGAAAAAAAGAATTATAGAAACTGGTTCATCCAATAAAAAGATGAACAAGTGCAAAGTATAACGTTGTTATCACAACACATCTGTCACAAATATGGGTCCTATGGCTAAAAAACATGGAGGTTACTTTAGCATTTGCCACTGTACCTGGGGAAATTATGTGATGCTACGTGTTTCGTACATCTGCCAGCTTCTTCTTAATAAATACCTATAATAAGTTTGACCTAGGAGAGTTTTTTTGTAGTAGTACAATTTCTTACTCAGTTGTGTATGTAACCATGTATATAAAAATAATGTCATGCAGACGAAGTCGCGGGCACACTTCGTGTTTTATAAATTACGTAATTGAATTTTGGCTTCCGTAAAATAATGTCTCTTATTTTAAATAAAGCTATTAAAACCAGGGTGACCGGAAAATGATTTTGCATATTGAGGGTTATTATTAGCAACAATTTACAAATATAATTTTGTCAGCGAGTAAATTTAAATTAATTAATTACTCGTAAAGAATTTATTAAGTTCGCCAGTAGTGTCCTAACCGTTTTTTTTTCTGGGATTTCCTGGGAATTGAGTACATACCTCGTTTTGTGTATTTTGCATTAGAATGTATAATCGTTTACCTTTCACCCTGTATGATAGAGTATACTAAATACATTGTCGACTATAGTAAAATAACTATAAATAAATAATAAAAATATAAGTGAGAGTTGTAAGTTTTTGTATTTTTTAGACAAATGAATTTTGCAATTTTATATTACACCTTTACTTGAATAGTATTTGATATATAAGATATTGTAAAAAAAACTAATTGGGTGATATTACAATAAAATTTAATATGTTTCACAGACATGTTTTATTTTCTCCATTTATTACATGGTGTAAGTTTCTGGAGCGCGGACACTTATGCGGGCCAACACATCCTGTCACAACAATTTTATATGAGAATCTGATATTGAATATGTATTATGATTGCGTTACATTGCTACCCTTCAAAGTGTATGTTAGTTCATACAAAATTAATAAGAAACTGGTCAAGATCTAACGTATCACTCAAGTTGGTGTGGCCCACCTAACTGTGTGCGCTCCTTTAGTTGGAATTAATAAGAAGTGCAAAACGAAATATTACAAACATAAAACTTTCTTTTGTTATTCTAATTTAAGGTTTATCGTTTATCCCTGATAAACTTGAACCCTGATTAGCTTGAATATTATAGGTCGATAACGAAATCTAATATGGTGAGGTAACATATAATTTATATACAATCCCGTGATATTTATTCATGTTATATTTAAAATCTAAAGCTGGCTTTCAAGAAAATAAAGGTATTGTCTCCCGAAGTCCATTTACAAACTGATTTATGATGTAGGTGCGAGTTTTATTTGCACACAGTTTAATTTTTATCTATTTAATTAATAAGAACGTCGTATTATAATTTTCACATACATTCTTATTAAGATTTAAATGCCCTTTAAATTGAAAATGCTGGAAATTTAGCGTCCATAATGTTAGTGAATTCTTCTGCCAAATACAAGCGACCTATAACTCCTTCAAAAAGGGAAAACGGTCTGTCCGGTCGATGTAATTCAGTTCCAGGTCGTTCTAGCGCACACCACTCCATGAAACAGCATGCCCTATATAGATGAACTGGTTTCTGAAAATAATATTGAGCAATGTTGATTGAAAACCACAATTTCTAATTTAAATGTATAAAAACCAAGTTGTAAGTAGTTCAATTTAATTTTAATATTTGTGCCCACATAACTTAAGAGAGCTCATTCGGATGATTCTTTTCCCATTAAACGATCATGGTAAGTGGGCTCCCATTTAATTGTTTTCAAGATTTCACAAATACTTTTAGAGTTGTGTTTAATACATGTAGTTTTTTGAGAACAGTATTTCATCGTTCGTGTTTGCGCATATTTATAGTTTGGATGAACCGATTTTGATGTTTTTTTTTTTCTAGAGAGCAGATATTTTGAACTGAACGAATATTGCTAAAGATCTGTCGAATAGTTTTATTATTTTCTTGACAAATGAAAATAGGCCGTTCAATCGACCGTCGCCATAAATACTCCTTAAACTTTCAACGACTTCTAACAAAAAAAAAATACTAATTAGGTATATTACCAAATAAAACCCTATTGTTGTAAAAATGTGTCAATATTCGCCCAAAAATAATAAAATAATTAATGAATTAATTAGCGATATCTCACATGGTTTTTGATTTTTTGTTAGATTTTTACCTTAGTAGCTTGAAACAGTTGGATGAAAGCATAAGTATTTCCTCCAACTCCATGACAAAGGCTGTAACCTTTCGTACACAGCCCGCGTTGCCAAATAGCTTCACCACAGTGCAAGGCTATTTTTAAATATTTATCATCTTCAAATACCTGAAACAATTTATAAATTATTCTAAAATGCTGTAAAATTGAGATGAATCCGTTGAAATTTGTATGACGATACTTTTTTAGGACTCGACCGAATCGAATATTTTTTTATTGTATTTATAACTAACACGAGATTAGAGGATTAACTAACGAAACTGTTAAACGGAATAGATATTAAAAATACAAAAGAACACAATGCAGAAAAAAAGTTTTAATGTTATAGATTATTTCTTAAAATTAGTGAAATTGTAGAATAATGGGTAGTTACGAAATCCCTTCACTAAGCCTGACACTAAGTCTCCACGCTCGCGTTCAAAATGTTGTTTTGTCAGTATCTACCTGATGGGCTAATATGCACAGTGGGACGAAACCGGGAGCCCCATGACACCACTGTATTAATTTGTCTCCATTAATGCTATTTAACGAGGACGGAAAATTCCCACTAGGAAATTGTTGACTCAATAACCAATCGAGGGTGGGTTTTATAAATCTGCGGATCTCAATGATGTTCACGTACAGGCGTGCCTGAAAAATAATGATGTAAATGTAAAAAAATAGTTTGGTTACCATCTGGTTTGCCGTAAATTCGAGTGAATAAAGTTCTTAGAAATTCAAGCTTTAGAGAGTTTAGTTCGATTTTACAATAGCTCTTGATATTTTCATTATAAATACTCTGAATGAAATGCCGTGGTATATCACGAGAACGCTTTTCAACCTCCCAAGTCATAGTGCTCGGTAAAAACCGTGGAGGAGGGGTGGCTCAATCCAAAGCTAAATGGTACGTGGCAGAAACGAATCGTGGACGAACGTTGCTATTACACATAATATGAGGAATTAATTCCACGCCGATGACATGCGGTACGATGGCAAAACACTATCATATAGATATGATTATTAGTTATTACCTACCTACATACCTGCAATAGTATGTACAGAATGCCAGCAATGCCGTGAGCAGCTCCAAAGTATATTTTGTCATGCCACTGCCATAGTAGTGGACTCTCAGATTTTGTTTGCAGTGAAAATTGCTTTCCTGATTTTAGAATACTATTGATGACCTGAAATATTAAGTCAAATTTTTATTTAGGTTATCTTATCCCATCTACATTGCAAAGCTAATAAATTATAATTAATGAAGTTAAATGCATTCATTGTCGAACCAATATTTTTGTTACAAAAATGAAAACGACCGACTTCCATTTTTAAAACATAGCAAAAAAACTACCAGTCCGATCTTTATCAAATTTAAATGAGATATTGTCCAAAGTGTTTGCTTTTTATCAAAAAAGAATCATCGAAATCGGTTCTTATAGAAAAGAAATACGCTTAACAACGCACAGAAAATCGTGATATTTTGTCGGTTAAAAATGCGGCTGAATTTAATTAAAAAAACGGAAGTGACGAATATTCGCATTCGCATGTTTTTGAATATTTGCATTCGCAAAAATTCATGCGAGTGTTTTGCCAAAAATTGCGTGGATGTTGTGTAGATATAGAGACTTGCCCTTTAAAATGGGTCCACGACCTTCCGTTCTCAAGATAATTTGCGGGGAATTCCAATTATAAGGTGGGGGGAAGGAAATTACCCCCTCTCTTCCTAGTAGATTAGTATAGGTAAAATAAGGGTACCTACCTATCTTATAGTAATCACATATTTATGTCATTTTATAGTGATTCTAAACAGTTATTACTGACTTGTCAATAAAAAACCTTGAATTTTTTGGAGAAAAGGTCAACATTCGCAGATGTCAAAATTGAATATTCGCATTCGCGAATGTCCAAAAATCGACATTCGCAACTTCCCTAGTATTTATTAGGAATGTAACGAATATTCGCATTCGCAAAAAATCATGCGAATGTTTTGACAAAAGTTAGGAGGATATTGTGTGAATGTAGAGGGAATCTGACAGAGCCATAATAAAGACCTTTAACTCCCCTTTAAAATGAGCCCAACTCGATGGGTCTACGACCTTCCGTTCTCAAGATAATTTGCTTTTTCAGTTATTTAATGTCCAAAAATCGATATTCGCAATATCCCTTAGTTGTATGCTTAGATCTGTAAAACTACGCAACAGATTTTGATGCGGTTTTCTTAGTAGATAGAGTGCTTCTTAAGGCTTGCAGCTGCCGCGGTCAATGCTGACCGACACGCTTTTAAAAAGACAATAAGTTTTTTTCTCGGTCGTTAACTTATTAAGAAACGTAAATTATATGTATGTCACCGAAAAATACGAAGATATATCACTTGTTAAGTTCCGTTAAGTTTCGTACGATAACAAGTGGCAGTTAATTTGTATTATAAACGAAAACCGAAACTCTGGGTCCGAAACTTAAAGTTAACGAGTTAAATTAAGTCATTATCGAAAATAAAATTATTTACCATTTCAATGTGTTTGGCGGGAATAATTTCCTGTCCTGGAATATTCTTATTAACAAATAACAGTGCGTAAAGATATCCTGATTTTCCATACAATAGTTCATCGGGTGCTTCATTTACTAATGAACCCAAAGATATCAATCTGTAGAATACAAGTATAAATTACAACATGTTTTAATTGTTGGGGAACGTGAAGGAAAATTATTTCACTATAGTTGGCGAGTTTATCCCGGACAAATCTGACTTTTATCCTGTATTATACAGGGTGGATCTCTAACTTTGGACAATCTGATGTGAGGTGAATGACCAATGGTCGAAGTACAACTTAGCACTATTTTAATTTTTTGGATCGATTAAACTTCTTTTTCTGACATTGTATGGAAAACGTACGACTATCGTTGCGGACTTCCATAGTATGATGAAAAAAAATTTTTATTCAATTCCTAAAATAAAAGTGGTTCTAAGTTTTATTTCAACAGGTCATTCACGCCACATCAGATTGTTCAAAGTTACAGATCCACCCTGTATGTAGCTATGCATACCTATGCAGATTACAGTTGGCTACGAGTTCAGTCTGCAGATTCTGTGAAGAGGACACAGCATCAATGCATCACATTTTATGTGCATGCGACGACCTGGCTAGGGTAAGAATGAACGCATTGGGTGACGGCTATCCGGACAAATGCGTGTATAGGTCCTTGGCTCCAAAAAGAATTGCTGAATTTATGCAATCACTTTTTGAAACCGAGGAATAAAGGCGGGGTCTTGATACAAAAGAATGGTTGGGTCGAAGTGTCAGGTGATTGCAATCACCACCCCAACAACAAAGATAAATGCTTACCCACATTATCATTTGATAAACAATAAACAAGTCTGTAATCAAGTTAAAGGGGTTAAATAACACAAATTAACTCACTTGTTATCTTACAAAACTTGTTAAGTTCCGTAATAACTTAAAGGAACTTAACAAGTGAAATCATTCGTATTTTCCGGTGAAATATAGATTATTACGTCAACATAATAAATAAATAAATAAACATAGTAAAACAAAAGATAATTATTACCTATAAAATTACCTTTTTACTATCGACTTGTAATCCGGTAACCGATCAGGTCTCTTGCTACCTAGTCGATATGAAATGAGAGCAGCAAGAGCTAAAGGTCCAGCGTCTCCACAAATAAAACTTATTTTTTTTCCTTTTAATCCTTCCAAGTTTATATATTTTAATGCCACCTAAAATGATAATACAGTGCCATTTTGTTAAAGCTATTTTCGGAGAACAAATTATCAAATTTTTATCGGTTGTCTTCACATGGTTTACGCTCTTTGGAGTATGTACACTAAATATGAATCCTACTAAGTTAGATGGATTTATTATGCATGATTTTTACAAGCTTTAAATTAACTCGCACTAGATGTAACTATGTAAATTTGTATGGAATCTTGCAAGCGTAATTTGACAAACTTCCCGGTTTCTGATTGAGCTGACATTTGGCACACAAATATATAAGGCGTGATATTGCAAAACTACGACAAAATGGCGCTGATCTGATGATGGATTCGGAAGGTGGTCCGATTCCACCTGACCATACATTGGTACATAGTTACAACCAGTGCAAGTTAATACAAAGCATGTAAAAAGCATGCATAGTGAGTAAAGCTTGTAAAAATTATAATAGCAAAAGTTGATAAAAAAATGCTGTGCAATAGCAAAAATAAAAAAATCAAAGCTCAGTGGATCGTCTAGTGTTTTTCTTTTTTTTATTGCTAGATAGATAAACGAGCCTACGGCTCACCTGATGGTAAACGGATGGGAGTCCATTCCAAATCGGAATGGTGGAATCATTTGGACTTTTGCAAGTTAAGATTAATTATGTTTAAAATTACTTAGCATTCTTATTTATTTTATGACTTTTAAATCATATTTACCTTCAACATTGGACTAGGGTCATTACTTCTTAAGGATACTGTATAATAATACAAGGCCATACCAGCAGACCCAATATACAAAGTATTGTCGTAAAATATATCAGTTTCCTGTGACTGGATACTTTCTAATTTAGAAGCTTTAAACATTTCTAACTTTTGCTTGAATTTTGGCGAAACCTACAAAAAAATATTATTTTATGTTTCTATATTTATTAATGTGGCACTATGATTTATTGTGATTCCCTATCATGCTCAACATGTGTAGTCATCACACTTGTTGTTGTAATGACTATTAAGCAATGACACTCATTGGGAGAACCCTGGCCTTTACCTGCCTGGCATTGCACAAAACCAGCGGTAAGTAATTTGAAATCTTCTACTGGTACTCAAATTGCATTCAATTTCTTGCACCCAGAAAGATATTAGCAAGGAACATCAAAGAAATTAGAAGGCAATATTTACGAAAAGAATACTTCTTTGATGTATTAAATTATACCCTTAGAAAGATAATACTCTTCAAAATTATACCAAAGTTAAAGTACTATAATATGAGTTTACTCACATGCTGTCCTGATTCATCCAGAACATTGAGAGCTTTATCTGAGGTGTAATCATCGTATTGGTTATCGAAAGCACATCCTGGTGCCATTATGCTTTTTATTTCAATTAAGGTTAAACCTAGAATCAAAACCAATAGGTACCAGCGTTATGCGTTAATTAATGTTTACTAATAAATATTAAACCACAGCATTAAACACACTCTCACTGTAACAAAATAAACAAAACACAAAAGTTCAAAAACACAGACCACACACACAGACTATGAAAAACAAAAACAAACACAGATTATGAAAAAAAAAACACATTTCTCAATTAGGTGAACAACCCAGATGCTTAACTTGTGGTGGAAATAAGTTTCCCTTAATTAATCAAACTAGGGTGGCCGACCTGGATGCTCGTCGTATAGCGCTTTCCATTTTCAACTTCGTTTTTCTATATTAATTACGAGTATGAATTACATGATGATTATATGACATATGTGTAGAATCGTTGGTTAATCCAGTATCTAATTGCATATTTATTTTATGGAATTTTGCGTTTATTAAAGAGAAATTCACGTTTGTTTGAAAAGTGACCCCAGACCCAGTAATGTGCAACCTTGAGCCTAGACTATGACACGGGTTCGTCCAATTAATGACAACTTTTCTTCGAAGTTTTTTAGGAGTATTGTCTATGATTTTTATTGTTAGTATTGAAACCATTAATGTGCACTTTTAGAATATTTTCTGAGTATATAAGTGTTTACGTTTGTTCATTTTTCACATTTTAAGATGCATCAAGATGATTTTCAATATTTTCAAGAGAATGAATGTTGAGAATATTATATATAAGAGTGGATAACATTAAAAATCCAAAATGGGAAATATTATATTTCTAACCTATTATTACACAACACAAAATTTTACGACTTAGTTTTGATCCTGTATTTTTACAGTATTTTATACATTAATAGAAATAAGAAGGAAAACATTTTTGCGTACGCTGCAAACACTATTGACTACTACGGGTTTGTAGATCTTAGTAAGATCTGAAAAAAAGTCCACAAAAGCATATATCTAACTAACATAGTTTTGTCACAATAACAGCTTTTATGTTCATGAAAAATTTTATATCGCCTGAAGATTGAAACGACGTTAATTGTGAATCGTGATATTAATCCTTATCCAAATTAAGCATTATATTATCAAGGGTATTTGTGTAGAAGTAAAATTCTTTTTGTTTTATGCCAGATCGGACATTTCGTTGAAAAATTATCACGAGTATAAAACTCTGTCGGCTACAAAAAATATCGCAACGACATCGCAAGTGCTGTTTAAACCACTTTGTAAAGAAGACGAAGTTGCGCAGGTCATCTAGTAAATTATAATTCTAAATAGCTTCTTGTTCTTGAAAATATGTGAAAGATAATGGCGTGGTGATCACATAACATCGGGTACGTCAACTTAGTTAAGTAATTACAAAAACACAATTATCATTCTTTATTAAATCAAATCAAATCAAGGAAGTCGTGATGGCCGAGTGGTCGAAGCGCTTCCCTCCGTACGCGAGGTCGCGGGTTCAAGTCCGGCCGGCTTTTACCTCTAAATCTAAATGTGAAAAAGATTTAATATGTGCAATTTTTCACAACACCACTGGAAACCTGCATATCGGAAAAGGGTTCTAAAAATCCTTTGAAGATGTATGAAGTCCCCAATCTGGGCATCCCCGCACTGGGCAAGCGTGGTGGACTATGCCTAATCCCTCTTTTGAGGAGACCTGAGCCCAACAGTGGGCAGTAATGGATTGCTACAGTACACAATATTAAATCAAATAACATGAAGTTACTAAGTGACAAATTACGAATCAAAAAAAAATCGTTTGCTACTTCGGTAAAGAATGTCGTAGTGCGTAACGCGTCATGCCGCCTCACATAATTCCGTGTTGGATTCTGACCTCAGCCCGGGTTCAAAGACTGAGGGTGAGCGATAAGACGTTTTAGTGCGGTTCAACTCCCACATATCCCTATGTATTTCCCATTCCAAACATTTCCTCCAACTAAAAAAAGACACCAACTGGTACCCCGAACCAATACACTCTTAATAAAGTATAATAATTTATTTTTTCTAGTGACGACAATGAACTTTAAAAAAAAAATTGTAGTATTTAGCATTTTTGTAACGATTTCGTCATTATTGCGTAGTATTTTGTTTAAATTACGCTGTTAATTTACATTTTTAGACAATTAAATTATCAACAAATTATTTTCTATGAATTTTTCAACTTTTTACAATGAAAAAGTTGCTCATAATTGGATTTGGAGAAAAAACTGGTCCAGATGTTGGCACCCTTAATTCACCGGTAAAAACTAAAAATCTATGAGTTTTTTCAACAATAACAGATGAATTAGACTTCGAAGACTTTACAGAAATCTTCATATAATTTTAACTAATGAGAAATAATTGAAAATTAGATACTTAAGATTAGTTAAGATCAGTATCATTCTAACAATTACCACAAAAATTTGATGTAATTTTCAGGTAACCATTGCATGACTTTTTAAATCAATTTTTTATCATCTTGCTTAGAGTATTAATTATTACTAGTAGTGTCATCGTAAAGCTGAAGAAATGCTGTATTTATCAAATTACTTAGAAATGAGATTTTCGTAGCAAATGGATTCATATTTTACAACTTTCTTCAAAGTTGCCAATAATAGGACCTTGCTCTTAAATGGGTCGGCCACCCTACCTAATAATGACAGCTGTCGTTTACCATTGTGTGTAACAATGTCTTTGCATGCCCGCACACCTAAAAAAATATTGACAATACTTTCGATCGAGGGATGAGAAAAGATACAAAAAAATAGCATGTTAAAGAAAGTGTTAATTAAAAACCCATTTTCAAAAATAGCATTTCCAACATGGAATATTAGGATAAATAATACTTGAAAAACTTAATTATATTTTAGAATCGAGTTCCAAAATCGTATAATGTTAAAAATATTAATTTTATCATCGTAAGTCTACTATTCAGGTGGTATTTTAATTTTTAATATATACAATTAATTAATTCAAATTTCTTTCATACTTTTACAGGTTTGATGCTGCCTGAAACTACTTTTTTTCATGTCTTTTAGCGTAATACACAGAAATAAACTCACTTGACGTAAGCACCAGGAGGTATATGTATGGTCTGTGGTATATACAAATAACACAATTTCAATATCTAAAAGATGTTTAAATTATGCTACTCAAACGCTATTATTGCTATTTTTTATAACGTTACAATTAAATTGTTATGACTTTTAAATCCCATCTCTGCTTCTGTCACAAGTATTGACAATACTGGCTTAGGTGTGAGGGCACGCTTTAAAAAAAGTTGTAATATTAAAAATTAATAAAGTTAGGGGATTAGGTTCTATGTGAATATTTTTTTAAAATTAGTGTTATAACTAATTTAGTCTTCCACGAAATCATCTTCTCGTCTTCATCAAAACATTGGAAAATTGTTTGCTTCGATTATTTAAAATGAAATGTTATGAATGTTATGATATATATATTAGAAATAAAACCATTTTATAATTTCCTTGCTTAATAAATAATCCATAAATCTTGATTTTTAATTTGAGACGTACAAATTAAGGATGTAAAGAAGGTTCGCGCTTGCATTTGCGAAATATATATAAACACTCGTACTGCTAAGTGCTAAATGGTGTTGCTTAGGGGTATCAATAAACTATGTTTCTATTTTTTGTGAGATTTGACCCATCCTCCCTTATCACACTTGGTTAGATGGCGGCGATGGTGACGGATAGCCGCTGCTATGCAAACAGCACTGGGAATGAGTCATCTACCGGTCACCAGTTTTCCTTGGAATTGGGTTCAGTATAGTCAATTAAAACTTTTTTCGGAAGTAGGGAACTGTCTAGGACACTCTAGGAAGAGTCCCCGAGTGGGGCGAGCTTAATTTAGTTGGACATTTCGAGCACCGTCCAATTTTAAATCTTAGCTTTTAGAACAGAGCGAAGTGATACTTCACACCGACGCAGAGGCTATTGCCTTACAATGCTGAAGTCAGGCCTCATGTGCAGTATTGCTCTCATCTCTGGACGGGCACTTCCAATTACTAGCCATTTGACTGCATCTCGGTGCATTCTATATCGTCTATTCTATGGAGAATGCTCCAAGGAACTCTTTGAGATATTCCTTCATCTCCCTTTTACCATAGTATTACACGCCGCAGGGGCCGCAGATAGGGAATCCAATCCCGGGACTCTGCGATCCCAAACCTTTTTCAATCGAAATTATGTACTTCCGGGATTTTCGAGATTTTCAAAACACTAAAATAAATAAACTAAATGCGACTTTTGTGCTGGAAAACACCTAATGGAAATTAATTATAGTAGCAAGTCTTGTAAAATCTGATTGAAAAACTTTGTTTTTTCATATGTAACCTAGTATGTCATTGTCATTATTTTACTGATGAAATTATTGATCGTTATGTACAGGTTCAATAAAACTCCGTTGCGTAGTTTTCAAAATCTAAGCATACATAGGGACAGACAGACGGCGGATAGCGGATTTGTGAAACCTCTTCTCTCCCCTTGCCTAGGACAAATTCTTGAGCTTAATTCATTACGTGTGGCATAATTTATGGATGATCCATAATGAAGAACAAATTTTGGAAAGTATCTAATGATATACAAGTCAAAGAAAAAAAGTAAGGCCCAAGAGAGATTTCATCAAAAACAAGTTTTTTCCTTGAAGTTTACTAGTTTCATTTTCGGCCGAAACTAAAGGCTAGGCCGAAAATTCGGTTTCGACTTCGGCCAAAAAACCAGTTTCGGTCACACACTACTTCTAGATGAATCCCTAAAAATATCGATGCATCAAAAAATCGATATTTGAACATTGTTCAAATGTCAACAAACCTATTACAATTTTCAAGATTGATACCATTTTTAACATATACTTCCTAGTTAACCACACTATCTAATTAAAGCCTACACTGCCATGTTATTTATTTCAGAAAATTATGTCTCTTTAATACAACTTTAGTCATTTAGTAGTTCTAGTACAGCGCATGCGCCACTGGTTTTCGGCCATATTGTGATGACGCATACAAGATCATAGGTCTCCGCCAGTGACGAGTCTTCTCGCAGTTGACGTGGCTACTACGTACCTTCCCGTTCACCCACTCCGGACGCAGCATAGACGGTGACGAGGAATACGTAACTGGTGAGTGCTTGTGAAGACTAAACTTGCGACCTGTCACGGTCGCATTTATTTGGAATCACTAATAATGTACGTTCCATATTATAATGATAAAATAACTCGAAAAGCTTCAAGCATAAAGATTATCCAAATTATGTTTATGAAACGCAGTAGGAAACAGCGCCTTTTGGCAATGACGTGATGATGCCGTTTTAGGATATCCCGTGGACAACCTTGCAACGATATATCCAAGCTGTGCAAACTGTTTTGCAATACTCACCAAAGCCTGATGAGAAATGCATAGAGAGTTGACCTTGAATTTTAGGTGACCTTAGTTGGCATGGAAGGGATGGTTGACGAGAATGGCACCTCTGGTGGTGCTGGAACGACGGATCCCCTGGCTAGTGCGAGCTCTTCCACGCCAGGATCTACTCCCCATGTTGTCACTAGTATAGTACAACTCACACTGCCCAGTCAGGCTCCATCTGCACAGGTCTATATTTCATATTTTTATTCTGTGAAGCTTATATCACTTAATTATCAAATAATATTAGTTGAATTTTTGTTTTCAGCTAACAATAATAAAGAAGTTGATTAATTTTTATATTTTTTTAGGTTCAGTCAGTAATTCAGGCTAATCAACAATCTGTAATACAAACTGCTTCCAATATACAATCTGTGCAAATACCAAAAGGGAATGTTATACTTGTTAGTAAACCCAATTCTGTTATACACACAACTCAGGGAACTCTGCAAACATTACAGGTAAGCACTATTAGAAAACAGTCAGATTTAGTTATTTGTTTTTTTTTCTGTTGTTAATTATTTATGAAATGTACTATGATACACATACAATAACATTAAATCATAATCTTCAATTAAAAGTTATTAAATTTGATCTAGAAGTGAAATAATTTGTAAAATGAAAGATATTCCTTTTACAAGTTTTTTAAATTCATAATTTTCTGTTTTAGATTAAACCAGAACCTAACACACTTGTCAGTAATCAAGGTCAATCATGTAGTGATGAAAGTTGTGGCAGCGGTGATGAGAGTCCTAAACGGAAGTATAGAGAAATGTTAACTCGTCGGCCGTCGTATCGGAAAATTCTTAATGATCTTGGAGGAGCAGAAATCGCAGGTACTGTTTTGCTTTTCTTTAACATTGAAATGCAATAAAGCTACTTACTACATGGAATGTTTCCAGTAATTAGCTAACAACATTGGAGTTAGTAAAATGCAAAGTTGTACACATTTAAAATTGTTGGATTGACATTTATTATACTTGTATTATAAATTACTATACCTAGATTTTTTATGAACAATAATTATTCTTTTTAAATAAATTTCATTTATAAATTTTCACGTAATGCTTGTTTTATAATAAAACTATGTAATTTCTATGTAACTCAAGTATTTCTATGCTTTTAACAGTTAATTGTTAGTCATCAGAACTAAAACTATTTCATTACATATTTTATGAAATAGTATACATTGTGTCTCAAAACTATGTGATGGTAATGGGAAGTACTTTAAATATTAGAGATAGGACTTTTTGCTGAAAGGAAACATCATTTTATTTTTGATGTTTAATAATAATGCATTCGCATATTTCTCATGTTTTGGTTTGTCTGAAAATTGAACTAACAAAACAACACCCTGTATTTTTATGATGCCAATCAAAAGAACAGTTTATTACGGATATTCTTTGCTAACAAACATATCGTCTTAAACAATAAGATCAATTTGGAATGTGTGATTCAAGATTTTGAGAACCTTATTACACTAAACTCATGTTTCGTTTTAGCAAAACAACCTCCGATATTTAAGGTACTCCCCGTTTATCTTGCATAGTTTAGGGACATCCTGTATTGTAGTAGTTTGAGTGTCTGTATACATTGTACACAGTGGTATTGAGTTATGATTTATGTAGGAAAAATGAAATATGAAACATTAAGCCTGAAAGAATAAATAAAAGCCAGGCTGTCCCAGCAAGCTCTTTCTTTCAATAACTTACTTATTATTAAACACCACAAAACTAATTGTCAATAATGCATTGATTTAAGATGAAATGACAACTTCATTGTTGAAGTAAAATGTTTATTGGTATCCAAATGTTCATTGATGTTAAGCGCTTTTTTTTCTCTACATACTTTCACTAATGTGTTTTTCTTTTCATGGTAATATAAAGATTCTGCTATAAAATGTTTTTCTACATTTTTTATAACATTTGTAATTACTATAATAATTATTATTTTGAAATAAGCAATTGAAGGTCAGCAAAACAAGGCAAATGTGATTGAAATAGTTTCTTTTCAATTCAAAAATAAGATCATAATAACGTTGCAGACAATCGCATGGGATCTAGAGCAGGATGTGAGACTGAGGTGTCGCTGTCACCTTCTTTGTCATTTGCACCAGGTCAGTTAAATGTACCACCGTGGACAGTCAATGTTTCTGTGTGCAACATGTGTCACTAACCACTTATGACGCCTCATAGTAACTTCATTGAATTTCGGCGCCTAATCCTCTTTGGGAGTGTTGTTCATTTTCCATAAATGTCAAAACATTCTTCTGAAATCATCGATGCATTAGTAGTTTAGACACTTTTTAAATTTCTCTTTATTTCTACATATATTTATAATCCGAAATAAGTTATTTTTAGGAAAACATAACATAATGTAAATATTGGAACATATTTCTCTTTGATAAGATATAAAATATAGTAGTAACTAGCTGCCCCGCGCAACTTCGTCTGCGCCAATCTCAATTAAATGTCAACTATTCGATTTTTTTCTCGCTGTAAATACCATCCTTGAACTTCATCGAGAATTTAAAAAAAACAACAATTTCTAAAATAAATATAGCCTAAGTTACTCCTTATAACATAAACTATCAGTCATTGAAAGTCAGCCCGTCCGAATCGGTCTAGCCATTCCAGAGATTAGCCAGACAGACAGTGGCCACCTTCCAGCTCCATCATCAGACCTTGACATTCATCCTCTACGCAAAGAACTCATAAAGACGCTTCATTAGAGTCTAAACGCGATGAGGTTATCTTGCTTATTGACAGAGTTCCCATAGCCATCTTCCAGCTCCATCATCAGACCTTGACATTCATCCTCTACGCAAAGATCTAATCAGGACGCTTCATTAGAGCCTGAACACGATGAGGTTATCTTGCTTAATGACGGAGTTCCCATAGCCACCTACCAGCTCCATCATCAGACCTTGACATTCATCCTCTACGCAAAGATCTCATCAGGACGCTTCATTAGAGCCTGAACACGATGAGGTTATCTTGCTTAATGAAAGAGTTCCCATAGCCACCTACCAGCTCCATCATCAGACCTTGACATTCATCTTCTACGCAAAGATCTCATCAGGACGCTTCATTAGAGCCTGAACACGATGAGGTTATCTTGCTTAATGACGGAGTTCCCATAGCCACCTACCAGCTCCATCATCAGACCTTGACATTCATCCTCTACGCAAAGATCTCATCAGGACGCATCATTAGAGCCTGAACACGATGAGGTTATCTTGCTTAATGACGGAGTTCCCATAGCCACCTACCAGCTCCATCATCAGACCTTGACATTCATCCTCTACGCAAAGATCTCATCAGGACGCATCATTAGAGCCTGAACACGATGAGGTTATCTTGCTTAATGACGGAGTTCCCATAGCCATCTACCAGCTCCATCATCAGACCTTGACATTCATCCTCTACGCAAAGATCTCACCAGGACGCTTCATTAGAGCCTGAACACGATGAGGTTATCTTGCTTAATGATGGAGTTCCCATAGCCACCTTCCAGCTCCATCATCAGACCTTGACATCCATGCTCTACGCAAAGAACTCATCAAGACGCTTCATTAGAGCCTAAACACGATGAGGTTATCTTTCTTAATGACGGAGTTCCCATAGCCACCTTCCAGCTCCATCATCAGACCTTGACATTCATCCTCTATGCTAAGAACTCATCAAAACGCTTCATTAGAGCCTAAACACGATGAGGTTATCTTGCTTAATGACGGAGTTCCCATAGCCACCTTCCAGCTCCATCATCAGACCTTGACATTCATCCTCTACACAAAGATCTCATCAGGACGCTTCAGTAGAGCCTAAACATGATTGGCTGGGTCGATTTGGATGGGACTTTCAATGGCCGAGCTTATGTAATAAAGACTAACTTTTTTTTTTCTTCAGTTGTAGGAAATCACCGGATATGTGGGAGTTGAACCGCACTAAAACCTCCAACCGCTCACACTCATCGTCCAAACCCCGGCTGAGGCCAGAACCCAGCACGGGATTTGTAGGGACGGCGCGACGCGTTACGCGCTCGGCACTCTTTCCAGTCGAAATACGAATTACTCAATATCACTGGTTCTGACGGCCACTTTAGTCAGAGCTCCAGTTGCGACGATTCACCATATAAATTGGAGATCTCTTTATGTTGGCCAAGAAAACGTAATACCCATCGACGTTATATCGCTTATAACTTTTTTAATACTGAACCGATTTTGATAAAACAACGACTAAATGTTAAGTGAGACTTGCCATAATACATTACAAAAAACCCCAACTAAATTGGTTCAGCCGGTTCGGAGACAAACAGACAAACAGACAAAAAAAAATCTAATTGCATTTTTGGCATCAGAATCGATAACCAAACACCCCCTGCTAGTTTTTTTTTTGATATTTTCAATGTACAGAATTGACCTCTCTACGATTTTATTATAAGTATAGATATAGATTACTAATTAGTAAGAATTATTTCGCTCGACTAGGCGGAAGCCGGATTACTCGGTAATACAAATATTCTTAACACTATTTAAGCTAGGCTTATTGTGTTGCAACATAAATTGCATTTAGTTAGAACTTCTAATATCAAAAATTTAAAAAAATAACAACATTACATCAAAACTTAATTATGATATTAGCATATCTAATATCTGTTAAATTACCGACTACATCAATTTATAATCAAATAACATTCATAAAACCATTTTAGAAAACTATCTATGGGTTTTGTGTCAATAAGAATTAAAAACATCATGTACTATTAAATGAAACAAGTCGTTTAGAAAACACGATGAAGCCTGTTTGTTATTCCAGCCGAGCCGATGACGTAATCAGTCGACTACGTGCGATGACGTAATGTTTTTAAATGCGTACTTCTTTGTATTTGATTTCATTTAAAATTTTGCAATTTCAATTTCCTTAAATTATTATATTATTGAAAAATGGTACTTGAACATTATCCGACACAAAAATACATAAAAACTTGGTTTGATAGGTGTAAGGTGTGAATCATCATTTCTTAGTATAAAATTACGTGATTACTATCCTTCTTGAGGTTGTTTTTGAAGTTCTGAAGTTAAACTTTGAAATTTATAGTTTCATTATGTCCCTCCATCCGAGCTTTTTCTCGAAAACTATTAACGTATAAACTACGAGAAAGTAGAACACCCTCTACATTTACAATCTTCTCAAAGCTTTAGAGGCTTAAAAAAAACGATTTTTTTTGGGAAGGATAGAAATATTTGATTGAAACGAAACTTTCAGGTTTTATTATTATGTATTTCAAGAGTCTTCTCAATTTTTTTCGTCAAAATATATGTCATATTGTGCGTGGTACAAGCATTTCGCCGAGGCGCCTCGAGTATGCATGTGCCGTGCGGCGGGAAAGATGCAGGTCGCAATTTTCATCTGAAACTAAAAAAACAAAGAATAATAATTTTCAATAGTATAGCTTCTAGTTAAACCTAAAAAATTAAAAAAAAGGGAAAAATTCAATTATTTTTCGCAAATTAAACAAAAAAATCATTTTTTTGGAAAAAAAAATTCACTTTAGATGGTTTAAAAAAATGGTTAATCATAACTTTTTCAAGTTTTTTTTAGGTTTAACTAGAAGAGAATTTTATCCCGAACACAACCAATTTTGTCGCGTTTCGATAGGACGTTTAGTTTTTTTTCTATCTTTCCCGCCAACTCGGGAAAATCGTTAAATTGAAAAATCGAGAAATCGCCCGTCAAAGTTTTAGTACATAAAAATCTTATTTTTTGAACTTACCGCTATAACATACTAATCAGCGATTCCTGGTCCATAAAATGGCCCTTCAGACTCTTCAAATAACTGGTTTTCGCCCAGATGTTCGAGTCGGCGGGATATTCTGGCTTCTTTACTTTCCAATGAATGAAATGAGCGATCCGGCCGCTCGTATACCTGCTTGACGCTTGCTCACTATTTCTTCTGTAGCTCCGAAAATAATTTGAATTTGCTTTTGAAATTTTAGGGGCATATTCTTGGATAGTTTGAGAAGACATTTATGCAAAAAAAAAAAAAAACGATTTTTTGAAGCCTCTAAAGCAGGCTCCTCCCCCCTTAAGGAAAATTATAGTAGTCAAGGGGTGACGGGGCGAGACGTGAGCGTTGATCGTGAACGCGTCCCATCACCTCGCCCAATCTCGTGCTGGATTCTTTCCTCAGTCAATATTGCCCAGCATTGGAAAACATCTAGTGTTGATTAGTTTTGTTTTCCATCTCAAATAGACCGGAAAATTAGAACCTATAATGATTTTGACCGACTTCCAAAAAGGAGGAGGTACTCAATTCGTCGGTATGTTTTTTTTATGTTAGTTCCTGGAAAGATCAAACAAGTACTTTTGGATCTGTGTTTAAAAATGGGTATTTTTTAAGAACTTCATTTCACAATTTTCTATGCGTCTTTGCGTGTATTTTTTTATATGAACCGATTTCGATGATTCTTTTTTTGTTAGAAAGAAGACATTTTGTCTCATATAAATTTGATAAACTTGACTGGTAGTTTTTGTGCTATGCTTGAGAGATGGAAGTCGGTCGTTTTCATTTTTATAATAAAAATATTATTTTTGTTAGGAATTATTTTTTATAACAAAAAAAAATATTATACCTACCACATAATGTTTTAAATATTTTATTGTTTAGTAGGGTGTTTCAAGCGAAAGCTATACTATAATATGGAGGTATAAAACATCAGTAACAACTTTGCACGCGTGCGAAGTAGGGTCGGGCCGCTAGTATAATATCCATATTATTTATTTGTTAAAAAAATTACAAACAATACTAATTATATCAAAATTCTCTAGATATCTACATTTTAATTTGATACCTCTTAAAAAAATCGAGAAATAAATTAAACACACAAATATTTCAAGCTATTGTCTATCAATGACTTTTTACTAAAAGTTGTGAATCCTACCTATAGGAAACGAGCTACATTTGTTTTGATCAGTCATCGCCTTACGAATCAGGTTAACCGCATTTTATAATAATTATCCGTGTTAGCTGCGCTGGAGTGTAAACTTCTAGAAGTTTAGCCGCTTGAAGTGTTTTTTTTTCAATTTCTTCCTTCTTAAAACCTAGGTTAGATCATAGTTAGAGCAATATAATGAAGGAATCAAACCGTCAGCTGGTTGTATCTGAGGACAAAGCCATTCACCAATGCCATTCAGCTGGTGCTTTGAAAGTGTTAGTGCTGCAGCAAACTAGTACCTATTTTTCAAAATCGCTATTATTTTCCGCTATTCAAGGTGCGTGTTTAACAAAAACTTATGATATTACTATTATTCCGAGGATAGTTTTGATTGGTTACTAAAAATATTTACTTAAAAACTTACTCAACCTCTATAAGCGCTTCCATAATAAAACACTCAAGTAAAATATTCCATTTTCAAATTTTATAAATGAGGCATTTCACGTGAAACGGACAACGAAAAATTTGTCGGGTCATAGATTTTGATGAAAGTTGGTAGTTTTGTACTTCAGTGGAAGTTAAAAAAATGGGCATTATTATTTTGGATTTTTTTGGTCTGGTTTTTATTTTATGTGATCTTAAAAAATCAATAAATTCGGAGCCAGGTTTTTTACGAAAGTATTTTTTGGGTTAATTTTAATAAATTTATTATTAAATAAGTATTGAGTGTTATAGGTAAAAAAAATCTAATCCGAAATTTGTTTTTTTTTTTCGAATATGAAACCGAAATTGAATATAAAAAAAATATTTTTTTCAAAGTTCTCCCTCTTTATTTTTTTATTTATACCTCAAATTAAAGTTTATGCAGTCGAACTTCGATAAGTTAAAGTACATTTTTTTTAAAGTTATCTTGGTTTTAAGTTATCGAGGGTCTAATGCTTGAAAAGGATTGATTCAATAAAATACAGAAATTTAAATAATTATGTTTAATTATCCACATTGCATATTGCAAGTTTAAGTTTATTTAAAAAGTCTGTGATTTTCTTTTGTTTTAAACAATTTACAGTTTCTCAATCGATTTGATTTTCAATAACAAAAAAATGCATTGTTTTTATGTTGTTACATTACTCTATTTTCGTAAATGATCGTACGGTTGTTAAAGCTCTTTTTGTTTCGTTGATTAATACGCTTGTAGATGGCATTTGTGGCTCTTCGTTAAAATCATCGTCTTTATCACTTTCAATCAACTTGTTTTCTGATTCCAACATTTCTTCCTCGGTTAACGTCCCTACTGTGACTACTCATTGGCAAACAATTTTATGTTGTAGAGGTTATGGAATCGTTTCTTTAAGTTACTGAGGGCCAATACGAGGAAACTTATTTAAGTAACAGAGGTTGCGTATTTTAAGTTGTAGAGGTTTTGGGCTCTGAAGGGAAGGGAACATATTATTTTTTGAAGTTATTGATGTTTTTAAGTTACCGAGGTTTGAGTTATCGAGGTTGGACTGTATTATAGAGAAAATAGTACCCAATGAAAAACATAAATGTCAAATGAGAGCCAAGTTCAATAATATGATAAATACCTTGGTTCTTCAACGACAAAAGAAGTGAGATCTAAATGGCGGTGCCAAGTTCAATGACGATGAACCTAAGATAATGTATTGTAGCCTAAGGTCTGATTTGGCTAGTTAAATACCATAGTATTTATTCAGATAAGGAATATAATAAAGTATTATTCAAAACGTATTCCTAAAAAATCTGCCTTATTTTTTTAAACTAAGTAAAGAAAATTGGTCATAGTATGTTATTCTTGAGATATTGAATTGGAATTGGTTTAATATTCGAAAAAAAAATCAAATTTCAAGTTCGGTTTTTTTTTAAAATATTTTTTTATCTACAACACCCAATGCTTATTTAATAATAAATTTATTGAAATTAACCCAAAAATTACTTTTGTAAAAAACCAGTCTCCGAATTTGTTGATTTTTTAAGATCACATACAATAAAAACCTGACCAAAAAAATCAAAAATAAATAATAATGCACATATTTTTAACTTCCACTGAAGTACAAAACTTCCAACTTTCATCCATCCGTCCGTTTCACATGAAATGCCCCAAATGCAATTTACTTGCATTTACCTTACAGCTTACATAAGATCTGTCCGAACAATATTTATTTCCATATTTAACTCATATCCATATTCTAAAGTCCAGTAGTAAAAGTACAACCCTCTCAAGAACAATTTTTTTGTGTAGGCATTTATTAGTAACCTATCAAAGCTTAGATAGCAAGTATGATGGTATCATTAGTTTTAGATAGACAAACACAGTAAATGGTGGAAAATAAGGTGATTAAAATCTTGAATCACGCGTTTCACATTGTTCCTTTTATTTAAGAAACTATATTTGTTAGCAAACATTGTTCGTAATTAACTGTTCTTTCGATTGGAAAAAATGCGATGCATCTTCTTGTGACATAAATGGTGTTGACCTGTGCGATTGTTTTAGTTGGCTATGCTCGTTTATCTGTGTTGGGATGGTGATTTACCACCTTCGTAGAATCCCAACTAAACATTGCATGTGTTCTGACAAAGAAACCAACGACAAGTTTCTTTCGCATGGGAGCAATAGTGCTGTGTCCTGTTGATGAATATAGGTCCGCATTCGGCGTCGTAGCATTGGTGCTTCGTGAATACATGACGTTTATAGTTGGAATTGCGAATTGTAATTTTGTACAAACAGAACGATCTTTATATTACCCATGAAATAGTCTATTAAAATTTCGGTTACAATCTAATTCTAACGACTAATTATAATATTGTGATATTTCTATAAATGCCTTCTGTCTTATTTACTGAATAAAATGAATTTTGCCAAGATTTTCTTATAATATTTCGTCAATAATAGTTATACTTTATCGCATAAAGCTTCACTAATGAATGTTTCTGTAGTGATTCCAGCTGGAACATTATCAACTGACAGCGGTTTACACACATTAGCTGTATCAGGAGCGGCAGGTGGCGGAGCTATCGTGCAATATGCAACAAATCAAGACGGACAATTTTACGTACCGGGTTAGTGTCCTTATCTAAAAGTATTGTACTTTAAAGAGAAGTAAAGTAGTTTTATAAATATTAAATGAATAAACGTACTAAAATTATAGGTCCCATACTAGAAGACCAAACACGAAAAAGGGAACTACGACTTATGAAAAATAGAGAAGCAGCAAGAGAATGTCGCAGAAAGAAAAAAGAGTACATAAAGTGCCTTGAAAATAGAGTCGCGGTCCTTGAAAACCAGAATAAAGCACTAATAGAGGAGTTAAAAACGTTAAAGGAATTATATTGTCAACAGAAAACAGAATGAGGTCAAGCTGGCTAACCAGGTGTGCCGGTGATACCTGGCGCAGACAGCTAGCGGGGTACTTCCATTCATTTTAATCGATTCCTTCGAATCACCAACACGAATTATGAACATGTCCTTCACCAATTATAATGTAAATAAAATCACTTACAAATTAAGAATACACGATCCAGAAAATATTTTTCTTAAAGTATTGTTAGTTTTGAAAATGTTTTAATGTTATATTAGTTGATTTTTTTCAGTTGTTATTTTGACAGTTTATTTGATTTTAATGCTTATTGCATATGCATAGACAGTATGATAATTTTTTTAAATAAAAATCTTTTTCCTGTAAAAGTCGGTATGTAAGTTATGGTTACTAACACAAAACTTCGGTATCGCTCATAAAGAAAAGTTATAGTCGTTGCAAGCTTTATTTACCATTCCAGATGTACATAAAATGATAAATTTTAATATAGATGATTTTGGTGCCATCTTGTATTGAATGTTATAATGAAATTGAACTGTCGCTTATAACCTGGTTATAATAGTATATTATACTGTTGTGCTTGCCTGTTTATTTTATTGATTTGTTGCTTTTGTTCTTGTCGGGAAGTTGGTGTATACACGCTGACTGTGATTGTAACGCTGAAGTGATACATGTTACTCTGTAAGTTGTGTCTCTTACTTCACCACCACTCTGGGTGTTGGTTATGGATAAGCCAAAGTTAATATTTTAGTTATATTTGTGCAATACCAACATTGCAATTTAGTTATTTTCACCCATGCGTCTCGCTTATGATTTTCAGAGACTTTGGTATTTTTTGTACATGTTGTTAATAAAGTCGTAGATTGTATAAAGAGAAATTGTACATAAATATATTTTTACTGATTGAAGTGGACAGCGCGTAATAGATTTATTACAAAGAAATATTTTAAGTAAAATTTAAATAATTTTACACATCGTTATTTTAACTCTTGTTATTATATTTCACAGGACGATTTAAAAATTAAATTTTATCGTATCTGTGATTGACTAGCGTTTTGCTCATTGTTCTCTGAATTGAAAACTTTCAAATGTCTAAGAAAAAATATTTTCATCCACTAACACTCATAAGTATTTTGTTAAGTTTTTAGAAAATGAAGAAGGGTAACTTTTAATTTAACTATCAAGAGTTATATAAGATTTTATTCTTATCATGGTTGATGTACATTTCGGTGAAAATAGCCATGTGAATTTATGATTTTCTATTACACTTAAAATATAATTTCCAATGTTTTTGGATGATTTAAGCCATTTCTACATCTTCCATGGTAAGACCATGTAGGTTAAATTATTTATAGAAATTGTGGAAAGTGCCTTTGAATTAGAAAGAATAAAGTTTATACCAACATAGCTCTATGTTAACTTACTGCTATTTATAAATAATAATATTAATTGTTTGACGTAAAATGATGGTTGTTTGTTCATTTCACTGTACCTATTCACCTCTGTATCCCGAAAATGCGAGTCTGCCAAGATGACAGGCATAACCTAAAAATATACAGGGTGTTATTGTGAAACGGTCCAATGGAAATGTCTCACAAAATAGTGATTTTGCGCTTGCGTAAATATGTCGAAAAATTGTGACTAAATAGTGCTTCTGTACTTTAAAAGATATTCGACAGTCTTTATGTGCCTGTCAACTTTACGTCAAAGTTATCAGGCACATGAGATATACTGGACGGATCAATTTGATTTATGTGTCAGAAAACTGTGCCTAATTTGAAGTAAAGTTGGCAGGCACATCTAAACACGCGGTAGCGTGTCAAGTCAAGTTCAAGAAAGGGAACTGGCGAGCCGCACCTTGTGTACCTAAATATTACACGAACCATTTGGAGCGACTTTTGACCCACTCATAAATCAAAAACTATTTCACATAAACATATCAAATTTGGCTCATATATTGAGACTCTCGAGATACATAAGTGTTCTAAATTTTATAAGCTTATCTCAAACGGTTATTTAGTTATTAATGTCCAAAAATCCTCAATTTTATCATTGACTGAAAAAACTGTTATTAAAAAAAAAAATCTATTATGAACGCTTAACCTAAATACCTAATTATGCCTTTGCCTAATGAGCTTTAATGTTGTAGTTCACTCTCACTTCTTTTGTCGTTGAAGTCATTTATCGTAATATTGGAACTTGACTCTCATTTCACATTTATGTTTTTGATTGGATAAAGACTATCAAACATCTTCTAAAGTACAGTAGCACTGTTTATGTGTTATTGGTCACTGTTTATTACTATTTATTAATTAATAGTCATAATTTTTCGACATATTCAAAAACAATAAATTCCACTGTGTGCCTGCCAACTTGACGCACGCCACAATGCCGAATTATGTTGAAGCTAATTGGAACGTCCAAAAAACAACAACGACATGAAAGCTTTAAAAAAAGAATTCAATACTAAATAATATTCATAAAAGATAATACTGAATATAATATACAGGGTGGAATTTTTAAACGCCCAGTCCATGGAATGTACTCAAAATAATTATTTGGGCGAATTTATCTGAAAGGAAACATTCCTATATTTTTAAAAAACAACTGCATTTATAGATTTTTTTACTTGTTTTGTATACCCGAGAATTAAACCTACAATTCGACAATATCATACCCTATACTTTTATTGCATCAATAGATAGTGACTGTTAAGGATCAAAATCGCAAATATTAAACATGATAGGTCAAATGAAAGGAAAATTATGAAATTAAGGTTTCAGTCATTAAATTTCATCAAATGAGTATGAATTCATAAAAAAACATTGACTACTGACTTCACATTTTCAGTAATAGTATTCACAAAAAGGCAGATTATTGTGGTGGAGCATTCCAGCTTTCATTTTTTTAAATGTAACATGTAATTTGTAATGGAACATAACATGTCATTCAACCCTACTTCTCAGCAGCCACGTCTGCAGGTCAGAGTTACTTCAGGAGAACTGTGGACTAAGTTTTCAGCTTGTCTCAAATACCTCCCCAAAAATTGGCGCCTGCTCTCATACTAATGTTTAGTAATGTTGATGTTTTTGTTACGTCATAGTAAAGTTTTACAGTCAAATAATAAACCATTGAACAATAAGAAATTTATTGATAATGACAAGTTCTACAATTTTGTAAAAACTGAAAAATTTTTGAGTTTCAAGATATATACTAATTCTTGTTAAATTTCTTTTACTGCTTGTCGTTTAGTTTTGTTAACTTAATCATCAAAATTCTGTGACAACAAAAAATTGGCTGCAAGATTTTCATTTTTTTCACAAGCAAAATAAGCCTGTATCACCATATGTTCTGGAAAACCAAGAGCTTTTAATCTCTCAATAGCCTCTTTATCTTGAGCAGACACCTGTATAACATTTGGTGACCCTAGTTGGGGCTGTTGAATATCAGCAGCACTCTCTTCAGTTGCTGCACTAGCAGCAGAGGGATTCACTGGTTCATTTAACATTCTAACAAAAGCTTCTTGGTGTTGACTGATTACTTGTAACAATGCTGGGTTTGTCTGTCCAATTTGCTGTAACACTGCATTTAAAAGATTAGGGTTCTGTTGAATTACAGCTCTCATTTGTTGAAATTGGGGTTGATCTCTGAGGAATGCTAATGGATCTTCATCAGAACTTTCCTCTGTTTCTTCATGTAGTAAGTCGTCAGGGATACCAGTTATTAAATATTCAACAGCTCTCTCTCTGTTGTTAAATGAGGCTCGTAATGCTTGCTCAACTTGAGGTCTCTCGTATCCCATATCCATGATACTTTGAACAGTAGCTTCTAGATCTGCATCAGTGGTAGTATTAGGGGTTTCGGCGACTCTTTCAGGTTCGGCGGCAGGGGGCTTCGCAGTTTCTTCGGTAGAAGTTTTAGGCTTAGCATCACCACTTTCGGTTGAAACGCTTTCACCAGCTTCAGATGTTATAGTTGAGGTTGGTTGACTTTCTAAAACTTTTGGCTTCGTAACCATAATAACAATGAATTTTTTTTCATCTATATTATAAGAATTAATTTTATTATCATCCAAAAGTATCTTTCCTGCATAAATAAGTCTTTGATGAGCAGCGACGAAGTCTTTACCTTTTTCTACTTCAATTTTCAACTTCAAAGCTTTAACAGTTTCTTCTGGATCAATTTCAATTTGGAAAGTTTGTTGTTGTAAAGTTTTGAGTGTCACCAACATTTTTACACTTTTAATAAACTTTAAATGATTAAAGAAGTTATGAACTAATTTTGTCAACTAAATTCTGACTCGACAGAAAATAAGCAGTAAACATAACCTCGTCCTCTTCGTTTTCTGAAGCACAGATTATCAATCTCATTATCGATGGTTTTTATGGTGAAGAAACAGCGTTGTCACAGATTATTCCAAGTAGGGTGAATAGTCCAAATGCTCGGACCTCCAGTGCATCATCCAAATTCATATTAGGTTTTCGATTATAAAATTTTGATTTTGTTAAAGAGATGGTTTTTTTTTTATGGCTTTATTGCCACCGCTTTTGGGCGGCCCAGCCAATGTCAGGTTTAATAGCGAAGGCAACGTTTTGTAAAAATTATTGTTCGCGGATTGACCAAAACGTCGCAAATAACACTACTTATAACCAGTGTTGGCATTAATCGATTGATTTTTCAATCGCTTGCTTAATTTGATTTATTTTAATCGAATAAACTTAATTATGATTAAACTAATCGTGATTAAAATTTTAATCGTAATCGTGATTAAGTAAACTAATCATTAATCGTTAATTTGATTAAGCAGATTAAGGTTTTTATTATCTTCTATCTATCTATATATTTATATACACAGGGTGTCACAGAACTATGCAATATGAACGGGAAGTACCTTAAATACTGAAGTTAGGTTATTTCACTGAAAGAAAACATAGTTTTATTTTTGACTAGATGACCCGCGCAATTTCGTCTGCGTTACAAAGGGGTTCAAAAATTGTAGCCTATATAGGCACGCGCCGCCCGGCGCAAACAACTACGACCCTGCATTTTAAATTTGTAATATCTTCGGTAATATTCACTTAAATTACATGCTGTAAAAAGCATATTGATCTATAATAAATGCACAATTTATTTAAGGTACTTAATTGGATAAGGATTAATGCTGTATTGTTTAAAATCACTTCGTAAATAACCATTTTTTAGTAAAGAATTAAAATGGTTATGCTGGATTATCCCTAAGAGATAGACATATACCATCGCGGACTTTTTTGTTGAACTTTTTAAGGTGAACAATACTGTAGTACATTATTTTGGTCTATCTCGTAGGGTTCAGACAGCGTTTGCAATATAAGCGCAAAAAAACGTGCTTATTTACGACATCACATTAGAAACCTTTAAATTTATCAGTGTTTCTCTACTATATTATGCATTTATTTTACATACAAACCTTCCTTAAGAATCACTCTATCTATTAAAAAAAACCGCATCAAAATCCGTTGCGTAGTTTTAAAGATCTAAGCATACATACAGACATACAGCGAAAGCGACTTTGTTTTATACTATGTATTGATGTTACATAATACGTAATTAATATTTTTTTTGTTAATTGTTTGGTTTTTGGAAAATCGAACTAATATAATCGGATTATTCGATTCGGATTCGGCGTGATGACGTCACATGTGCGGTGAACATACAAGGTGTAATTGAAGATTTTATGAATATCGTAGCCATTTAGAGGTGAAAAGAATGTCAAAAAAGGTTTCGGGTTCGGATTTTTGTAAAAATAAACCCGATTTTGTGATTTCAAGAGGTTTAAATGCCCAAAAACAGTTTGTTAGACTTGAAATGGTTTCTGAAATAACGTAGATTGCATTATACTTTACATACCGAATCTGATTAACAAGTTGTTTTTTATTTTTAAACATGTTCCCCCTCTTAATCATAAATTTTTAATCGTGATTAACGATTATGTTTGATAATAATATTATAAAGCTGAAGAGTTTGTTTGTTTGTTTGTTTGAACGCGCTAATCTCAGGATCTACTGGTCCGATTTCAAAAATTCTTTCACTGTTGGAAAGCCCATTTATCGAGGAAGGTTATAGGCTATATTTTATTTTCAAAAAAATTAGGGATCCGCATGAAAATATCGAATATGTAACAAAAGGTGAAAAATCGAAAACCTATTTATGCGTACGCTGCAAAAACTATTGACAATAGAACAAAATGATGTACTACGGGTTTTTAGGTCTTTTGGAGACAAACAAAAAAGTCCGCGACAGCATATATCTAACTATCATAGTTTAGTCACAATAACCACTTTTATGTTTTTAAAATTTAATATTTCGTTCCGAGATTGAATTTAACGTTAAATGAGTATCGTTATATTAACCCTTATCCAAATTAAGTATTTTGTTATCAAGAGTATTAATGTAGAATTAAATTACTTTTTGTTTTATTCCAATCGGACTTTTCGTTTAGAAGTTATTACGAGGATAAAACGCAATTAATATGTGTGACTCAGCGAGCCGCGAAAATAATAACTCGACGGCATTGCGAGTACTGTTTGAACCCCTTTATGACGCAGACGAAGTTGCGAGGGTCATCTAGTGTTTGATAATCGTAATTTTTAATCGTTAATCAGATTATTTTTTAGCCAACACTGCTTATAACTGTAATTAAGAAAGAAAATAATTACATATATGTTACATACAAATATACATATACAGGGTGCGCCAGCGAAACTTACTTATTTGGAAAAAATCCCGCGTGGTTAGTTGGGCGGGTAGAGGGGCAAGAGGGGGCGCATCTGGAGGGAGAAGTTCCCAAGTTTGTTTCTCCCTCCAATCAGTTGCCATCATGCTCTGGTCTAGAGAGCAGCGGGCCTTCGCAGTTGAGAGCTTCTTTTCTAACGGTCGCTCACTTGTTGCTACGCAACGTGCCTTCCGCCCTCGCTTTGAAATTCCTCCTCACAGCTTCACCAAAAGCCACTTAATTGTGAGCGAGTTACTGTCTGGTGTGCGATGTCAGTAATGGGAATAATTGATCCTTATTTTTTTGAAGAAAACGAACGCGCAGTTACCCTGAAGGGAGCTCGTTACAGAAATATGAATGAGGAATTTTTTCTTCCAAAACTCCAAGAACGTGTGGTTTCAGCAAGATGGAGCCACAGCACACACAGCACGAGACTCAATGAATTTGTTGCGATAACATTTCCCCGACCGCCTCATCTCTCACAGAGGCGATCTCCAATGGCCGGCACGCTCTCCAGATTTGACTCCATGCGATTTCTTTTTATGGGGTTATTTGAAATCCCTGGTTTATGTCGATCGACCACAGATCATAGCACACCTCAAGAACAACATTCGCGACGTCATTGCCAACATACCGATTGATATGCTGCGAAGAGTGGATACGAATTTCATAAATCGACTTCATCAGTGTATGCGTAATGGGGGTCGCCATTTATCCGATGTCATTTTTAAGACTGCATAAAAAAAATTGGGATATTGTATTCTCAAATAAAAAGATTTTTAAAACAATAACTGCAGTACTTTTTTTTTTATTGACCTTTCAAATAAGTGAGTTTCTCTGGCACACCCTGTATAATACAAATTAAGCGTTACGATTTAAAAATCGAAATTAATGTTGTTATTAAAATTATTATATTATAGGTGGATGTTATTGACACTAATACATTTTGCTAATGTATAAATGACTTCTTTATTGGGAAGTGTCAGCAAGTAGGCCATGTTTAATGGAAAAGGGGTTTCGGAGTTATTTAGTAGGGTGTAGAGGGGGGGACTTTTCGAGTTAGCGGGGCAGTTAAAAATATGTGGTCAATAGTTCCCTCCTCTACACCGCACTCACAGATCGGGGACTGTCTGATTATAAATTTAAAGAGTTTCACTGGGGAACATATCTAGCCCAACCTTAATCGTATAAGAGTACTAGTGGTGTGTTTATCAAAATTTGTAAAGTTGTAAAACCAAGGACGTCTAGGGACCGATGGCTGTATGTAAGAATATTTGTATTTGTATGACTCCCAACTCTTATTCCAGTCATTGAACATAATTTTTTACTTGATGCAAGAAGGTCGTTGATGACATTAAAGTAAAAGTACTTATCTCAGTTATCTCCCGTATTAATGCCGTTTTTTGCATAACTGCCTGAGTAAGTCTTTGATCATGCTTATAATGGGATGGCGTGAACAATGTTTAATGGAATTGTTTGAAATCGAATTTAAAGCGCTCCGGGAATCACTAAATATTACAGATTTATTAATTGAAAATTGTGCAATATATATTAGGGCACTTAATATAGCGATGCATTCACCTGTAAACACCGAAGTTTCTGGAGGAAGTTGATGTAGGATAGGATAATTTGCATCTGCATGCCAGACCGCAACTCCAGTGAAGCCCGTCGGAATCAATTTTGAAGTGTCAGTATTTAAATAGTTCCAATTTTTTTTATTTTATTGCCATGTAGGCCGACGAGCCAACGGGCCACCTGATCGTAAGTGGTTACCGTCGCTCATGAACCTCTGCAATGTCAGGGGACATTTGGCCATTTGTAAAATAATGAAAATACGGAGTTAATGTTTTTAGAAATACCTAGGTTAAGTACTATGTTGGGGTTATGGACTACAGTTTTGAATGGTTTTGGTAAAGAGGCAGAGTATTAAAAGAAAAAATAGGTGTATGTAAATTTTGTAAAATGATAAAACTTTTTATAAAATTTGGGCAAGCTTTTCTCTGCCAATAACGGGAAGAGATTGTAGAGTTATGTAAAACTGAAACTTTCTGCAAACAAAAACTGGGAGAAATTTGCGCAGATCTAAATATGAATCTGTTTGAGAGATATTGTCTTCATAGATTAAGGGGAGCATATACACATTCGACTTGGAGGCTACGCTTGGGTGAATAAGGCCCTAGAACCACTCTAAGGGCCTTATTTTGAACATCATCCAGACGGGCCAGGTCCTTTTTATTACAAGGTTGGAGTATAAGTGAAGCTAAATCTAAAATACTGCGGATTAGGGCGTTATATAAAAGCTTTTGCGTGTAAGGGTAGGCGCCCCACCAAGTTTCGACAGGGCACGCAGCAAGTTGATACCCTTCTCGCATTTAGAGACCACATAATCTATATGATATTTACCTGATAGTCGTGAGTCTAGGATAGCTCCTAAGAATCTTACTTTATTATCTACATGTAGTCGCTCGCCTTGAAAATAAATATCTGCTGCCGGTATTATGCGTTTTCTACTGATGTGACCACGCAGCTTTTGGCTATTGATAATGAAAACCCTCGATCTGACAGCCATTGACCTACAGAGCGCAGGGAGGAGGTAACATGGTCTGCAGCAAGTATAACGGATTTGTTGCTAGCGTATAAACAGATGTCATCAGCATATTGAATTGTATTCACGTTTCTGGTTGATGAGTCTATATCAGATAGATATATATTGAATAAAATTGGATTCAATACCGATCCTTGTAGCATACCTTTCCAAACTGATCTGACCCCTTGGATTTTACCATCAACACGAACATGGACCTTACGGTCAGCTACTAAATTGCACAAATTTACATGGCAATCCAATACTGAGTAGTTTTTCCCTGAGTTCAGAAATAAGAACATTGTCATAAGCAGAAACGATGTCTAGAAATGCTGCTGTAACATAATTATTGTCTGAGAAGGCTTTTTGGATGTCACGAGGTCAGAATGCAATGGCAGTCAGTTACGCTTCTGTTTTTCCTTAAGCCATATTGGAATTCGGGCAGAATTTTCTCACTTTCGATGAACCAATCTAACCTGTTTTTCACCAGATGTTCAGTATTTTTGTTTAGGACCGAAACAAGTGCAATCGGCCTATACAAAAGAGGACACGTGGCGTCTTTACCAGGTTTTAGTATTGGAATAACAATTTGTTCGCACCATGCTTCCGGTGTTACACCTTGGGAGAACATCATATTCACAATATCAAGGAAATATCGTTGGGCTTTAACTGGAGATGTTGATATAAACCAGTATATAAATACCATCAATTCCAGGAGCAGAATCTTTAACAACTTGAAGTATTGTTTTTAGCTCCGCGAACGAGAAAGGTTCTGTGATGAAGTTGTTGGTTTGTGGGAGGGTATAGGCCATTTGAGCGATTTTTTGGAAGAAGCTATCAGTCCAAATGTCGGTTAGGTTGGACGACGGGGATCCCGTGTGATTACTGGAGGATCTAAATCTTTTGACAGATTTCCACAGTGCTGAGGGAGTCGTAACTTTTGTCAAAACATTCGCATGATTTTTTGCGAATGCGAATATTCGTTACATCCCTAACAGTGACTATTTAAAATAGTCTGTTTTAACGTAAAAAACGCTGTTAGTTTTCGGTAGCGTTTGTATTACACCCTGAATATTCAAAACGTATGATGCGAGCGAAATGAAATTACAAACATATTTAAAAAAATGTATTTCTTACAATATAATAGCTTTACCTAATTCTATTTATTCAAAAACTAAAGTTGCTAATTCTTATTAGCTAACAAAATATTTCACAACTCTATACAATACACAATAATATTTATATTTACTGTCACAAGGATAATAACTGTAAGAGCGTCAGCTTTTAAGACAACTTGAAGCATGTAGTGTAATAAATACAATAAATATTTATAAATGGAACTGAAACGCTCTTACACGTGATTTCTAAGAATTCTTTGCAAAATTTCATCACATTTTTTACAATTTACAGGCAGATCATTTTTAAGAAACAGAAGTCATTTATTTTCAGTTCATGACCTGAATGAGGTGAGTTTGCTTAAATCTAACGGCACGTCACAATTTCACTATTGTCATTGATTAGTTTCGAAAAGTTTTTCACGAAAATATTTAATTTTTTGTGCAAAAAAAGCTTCTAAGCTGTCAGCACATCGATAAAATTCCGAATCCTTTGGATTGAAATATCGACAATTATCAAATATTTTAGTCATATCACCAATAAATTCACTCAACATAATATACGTTTGATCATTTACTTTCCGTTCCACTGTTTGTAAATCTGAAAAAATAAAAAACATAATGGATAAATATACCAGTTTTGGATGCACTATTTTAAATATTTTTTATGACAGTGATCCACTGTTCATATTGTAATATACTGACCCATTGGTTCTTTGATAATTTTATAATATGTTGGAGCTTCTCTAGGATCCACCGGTTCCATAAAAGGCCAAGCACTTTTATGTAGTTGTATCTGTTTCACTAGCCTCTTCAAATTTTCAAAATCTTTATGTGTTAACTCTTTCATGTTTGCAAAATTGACAGAATTATTTTTCTGACAATTTGGACAAATATACTCATCTATGTTATCAGCTTCAGATTGCAGGATTCCAACGCATCTTCCATGGAACCAATCTTGACACCGATCACAACATATGTAGAACCTGAAAAAATATTTCAGTCATTTTAATTTTTACTAGTTGACTCGCACACTTCGTCTGCGTCACAAAGGGGTTCAAACAGCACTTGCAATGCTGTCGCGATAGGTATTTTTGACGCGGCTCGCGGTGGGCTTATCCATTGCGTTTTATATTCGTGACAACTTCTCAGCGAAAAGTCCGATTGGAATAAAACAAAAAGTAATTTAATTTTACATTAACACTTTTGATAACATAATGCTTAATTTAGATTAATATAACGATACTCATTTAATGTCCTTTCATTCTACAGATTTATGATTTTTCATAAACATAAAAGCGGTTATTGTGACTAAACTATGATAGTTAGATATACTATGCTCTCGCGGACATTTTTCTAGATCTTACTTAAGACCTTAAAACCCGTGGTACATCATTTTGTTTTATTGTCAATAGTTTTAATAAATAATAATTAACAAAAAATCATAGATCTTTTCAGAAATACTAGTCAGATTTCGATTAAATTTCCCTTCAGCAAAACATCCTATCCTCAATATGTACATCCCGTTCTATTCGCATAGTCTCGGGACACCCTGTATATTGCAGTGAGAATAGGAATAATTGAATTGTTCACATACTGTGAATTATCATAGGGTTGTCTGCAGAGACAATACAGCTCTTGAGTCTCCTCAGCGCGTCTGCAATCCGGACACACATATTCTTCCATTGTTTTACTCATTTCCTCTGTAACGCCGACACAGTCGCCATGGAACCAGTTGCTACAGTGTTCACATCCTACATAAAATCTACAACAAATAATGGAAAAAGTGTTTTGTTAGTGCTACAGCAGACGCAAATTTGTGGCCTACTGAAGAAGGTCTACTACTATTTGTTTTTTCAACAATGTTAGCATAACTTTTGTTAATATACTGGATAATAATTTGGTTTATTCATTAAGTGTGCTCAGCCAGATTACTCTTCATCTATTTAATATACATTGAACAACATGAAAGTCGACAGGCGATTAGGCGTACTAAGATAATAACACCTTAAAAACTTCCATGCAAGTAATCTGAAATGAATTTAATACATATACGGTGTAGACAGCTGTGAAGATGTGAGGCGCACTAGGTGACGCGAGGTTGTCTGTCACAGTATACCTATGTTACGTGTGTACTTTATGTTGATATTTTGACTCACTTGGTATTATCGTAAGGTGTTCGACAGATGCAGAGAAGTTTTTCTTTTTTATTAGCTTTTTTAGGTTGTTTCGGTGTAGAAGGTGTAACCGTCGCTCTTCGTTTAGCGCGGACTTCTTCTTGTTTATTGCGTTCGGCCCGCGTACGCAATGCCAACTCCGCTGATAGTTCTTTCTACAATCAAATTATTTAAAATCTTAGAGAAAACTTCTAAGGCATTTACTGTGAAGTTGAAAATAATAAAAACGTGATTATAAAACAAAGTATAAGTAGTAATATAACTGCAAAGCAAAAAAAAATCTATAGAAATAAATTATACTAATGGGGTTCCAATGTTCAGAAGAACGTCAAAGACCCTATTCAGGTCAAATAAAGGACCTTTTTTTTGAAATTACTTATACCAACTAAGTTAACCAATCTAATAAAAGCGTTTTAAAATACCTGAATTTCAATTCCGAGTTCCTTCTCAAGTAGGCCCCTTTTCTTGATAATGTCTTTTTTTAGTAGTTCTTTGTGTTTAAATAAGAGCATTTGAAGACGGGAGTTATTGGTAGCAGTGCGTCGTCTGTCGTCGTGCGGCGAAGGGGCGGGCGGCGGCTGCGCGGGCGGCGGGGCGGGCGCGGCGAGGGGCGGCGTGGGCGCGGGCGGCGGTGCGGGGGCCGGAGCGGGCGCGGCGCGCGGAGGCTCGGGCGCGGGGGAGGGGGAGAGTGCGCGCGACGCTCGGTTCCGTTTCCGCGGACTGCTCTCGACCCACTCCTCGTCCTCGTCGTGTCGGGAGATGACCCGACGCCGCGCCGGCGGTGACGGCGACCGCGGTGAGCGTGGTGCCGGTACACGAGTCTCTTTTTCAATGGGAACTTCAGGTTTCATTCGCCTTTCTTGGTATCGTTGAAGTTGAAGAAGTTTCTCTTCAATTTCAGGGTTGAGGTTTTCTTGTTTCAGTGCGCTTTTAATAGCTGAAATTATGAATTAATTTGGTACTGTAAATTTAATGTAGGTTTGGGTCAAAACCATTACATTACAATTTAATATATAAAATTCTCGTGTCGTCGCACACTTTTCGTTGCCATACTCCTCCGAAACAGCTTGACCGATTTTGGTGAAATTTTTTGTGTTTATTCGGTATCTATGAAAATCGGCCAACATCTATTTTTCATCCCCCTAAATGTTAGGGGTATTCCGTCCGCAACGCAGACGAAGTTGCGCGGGGCAGCTAGTTGGTTAATTAATAAGAACTTCGAACTTATAGTTCAAAAAACATTGATATCAATTTATTAGATATTTAAATTACAACATACAAAATGTATTTTATAGGAATTATTTGGTCCCAGACCAAATAATTTTGAAACAATCATGTATGAATTTTTAGTGACCCCGTCGATAAAAATCGATCGTCCCGTTATGTATTGTAATGCTCGAATTTTATGTAATATGCCCGTAACGGTTAAATCAAGCATACAAACAGCATGTAACTTTTTCAAAAAAGTTCAGTTTATCCAGAAAATAGAGGGCGTAGTCCAGAGAATACAAAGTGTACATTTATTAGATATGACTAATATTATTGACAAATATGAAAAAGATTCAACTTTTCTTTTTTCAAAAATAGCATGAAAAGTACACACCATTGTAACAAAAAAATAATCGAAATCGGTTTATTCAGAAAATAAATATATGCGCACACGCACAAAATTACTTATTCGATCTTAAAAATAAAAATATGGGTCCCCACGACGACCACTACCTTTCATCTGGAACAAGAATTTTTCGAATTGGTCGACCCAAACTTTATGCGAGAAAAAAAAAAAAAAAATGTCAACTTGATAGTCGTCCCTTTAGAAAGTCGGTAAAAAATATCAGAAACTCAAAATACAACAACACTGTACTTAATAGAAGTATATATAATTTGTACTTACTTTGCTGAATATAGTCAGGTGTAAGGACGAATTTATTACTTTGCAATCGATCTTGATTAGCATTAACTAAATCAGTTTTACTGCTGTTTTCTTTTATATCTTCTTGTTTAAGAGGAGTAGCTTCCTTGTGAACTGCAGCATCAGCTACATTATCTTCACCATTTAAAAGCGCCTGCCGTTTTGTATCATTAATTTCCTAAAAGTAAAGTAAAACCAATCCAATGACTTTTAAACATAATTTAAAATAACAAACTATACTTTAACAACGCTACAAAACGAAATTAAAAATACATTGTCTTACGTTTGTGGGAATATATTTAACAAACAACATTTACATTTACAAACTGTCATGGAAAGTATTACATTTTATGTTTATAATATATTTATAATGAATTGCCCATACACCCCCACAAAACGTTGGCCAATTACATAATAACTAAAATAATTAAAAAAATAAAAACAGGTTTCTGTAAAATAAAAGACTGACTTATTTTTTTCAATGCTTTATTGAAATGGTTCTATTTTACTATTAAATTAATTCATTTCTTGTTCTTAAATATTATAAACATGAGAAGTGGTGTATGAGCAATTCTCGATACGAATATCACAAGCACACAAGACTTTGCAGATAGGCTTCATTTACATAAAAATATTATTTTACGGTTTAAAAAAATATTTCCGGAAATAGATTCGGTGGGCTTGATACAGCTTATCACTTGTATACGAATATCTTTAACTGTTATTATCTCAACGTTTCATTTTTACGAATTTATCGATTCACGTAATAGCATCACTATCATTAAATTTTCTTTTAAACTAGTATACCAGTAATATTAATTTTGATGTAATCAAAACATTACCTTCTTAAATATGATACAGTTTTCAAATCATAACAAAGTACTAACATTATGACTCTATAAAAGTATACAAGCAAAACAATCGATATTTTTAATTATTATTGAATTAGAATCCCAAAATGAGTTATGTAATTAATTGTGATTATCGATGGCCTTGCTTGATTAATGCACCATCAGGACAGAAAATACCCGTTGTAGAGATTTATGACTGTGTAAGTAATAAACTGTATAAGTCTATGAAGGTTGAGTCTTAGGCACTACTAATATTATAAGTTTTCAAACAAAATGACAGCCGATATACTTTAACTTTTATATTCATTTTTATATTATTATGCAAGAATAAAACAAATTAAACAATAAATTATGTCAAAATTATAAATGCACGTATAGCAAGTGTGACTGTTATTGTATGTATAATTAATACTTTTACAAAATTAACAATAAATTTGTCTATGTTTACCTAGCAAAAACTACATGTTTATATAAATTATTAATATTATTAAATAAATTACAGTCAAGCGCACATCGCCAGATAAATAGTAATTTCACGAAATTGTAAAATAACAAAATCTGAAATGATAATAATTATTAGCATCTAATTCTATAATAATATATACAATTTTAGTCTTTGGTAATTAACACTCTTGTGTTTTTAAAATTTTGAGAAACTTTTTTATTTTCTTGCATTGCTGTGTATTAACGTTATAATTTAAGACAATGTATTTTTATTTTATATTTCATTTTAATGATTATAATAAACAGTCGAGTTTCTGAAAAATATATTAAAATCTCGAGAAATCTTTAATTTGTAACTTATGTTTATACATTATACACTTCGTAGAGTATAAAATCAATTCGGAAACTATGACAAATAACTATGGCGAAATAACAAGTATACGAGACATAATATTGAAAAATGAAATTAAAATATATTCTGATAATCAGAATAATTATTTAAATGCAACACAAAGCCCATCCTTACTAAAATGCATCAGATCTTTTGAACTTTTAGTGAAATAATAAAATTCATGGAATTAATTGTCATTAATTGTTTTATTTAAAATGTGTGTAAACTATCATTGTTACATATTATGGGTTGTCTAATTACCTTATTTTCAGTATATAAATTGGTATTATATTGTTATATGGTACTAATAATAATTAATTACAGTTCATCAAAAGTCGAAGATTGTTTATGTTGTCATAGTTTCAGAAGTGAGCTTTTTAAAAAAAACATGTACATTTACTAAAATCGGAGCAAAACCGCAAATCTCTTTTTAAAATATACTATATAGACTTGTGAACAAAATTCAATGTCAACACTCAAAACAATTATATTCCTAGTTATTATACAAGGTTATAGAAGTTTGAAAATTGACAAGTAACTGTTAGATTTCTTTGGTACAAATGTTTGGTGATAATTAAATAGTTGTGTTTATGATTGTTCCGGTCATTTAGTAGTAGTATATTACCTGTGGCGCAACGGGCGCTAGCGGCGGCGGCGCGGGCGAGGCGGGCTGCACGGCCAGGTACATCTTGCGGGGACCCAGCATCCCTTGCTTGCCGGTCGACTCTTGGGCTGAAATATTCATATACAATCTATTACTAAAATGTTTTTAAACAGTTTATTAACTATAAACTGTTCAGATTAACGTCATTTTCCGTAGATTACGTAAAAAACACAATTGCTTTTCTGGTTATTATATCATATAGTTTCAGATTTAGCTCTGAAGGCCCAGTTGAAAAAAATTGTAAAAATATATAAAAGATTAAAAAATAAATTTGATTGTGTTTTTAACTTTGCTGTGCAAACACTGTAACTGTAATCTTAGGTACCTGTGTAAAGACCAACAAGATTTACTCTGCGGCTGGATTTATGAGACTGGCAAGACTGATCTGGCTGCTGCAGATTATTATAATAATAAGTTACCTAATAATATCTTTACAATAAAACCAGGTTTCGAGATTTGTACCTTTAACCGTAATTTTTAGTTTTATTAGATAGGAATAGTTACAATTATTAACCTTTTAGGAGCTGTTGTTTGACTTGGTGCTGAACAAGTGCCAATTGTTGAGGAGTTAAATTGTAACCGTGTAGACCTTGCAGAACAATGCTGGGACCACTACTTGTCTGCATCACCTGTCATTAAGAAAATTTATCTCATTACCGTGTTTTTAAATAACAATAATTAAATTTGGATTATTTACAGAAACTTATTAATTATTTTGTTTTTTTAGCTTCATAAGAAATAATTGTTCAATAACTTCGAGAAAAGTGGTAGACGGTAAAAGAACAGCTTTGAGTAGCCTGTAAGTAACTAAAATAGTTTTGTTTGTATTATTTTAGAAAATCCTGTGTGTTTGGCAATTACTTGGTATTTCTAGAAAGCCTATTAAAAATGTCCTGTGTCCATTTAAATAATGTTTTTTTTATGTTAACTAAACATCAATCGACTTGCCTGAGCTGTGACAGTTTTTATTACTGTTCCAGGTGGTTGCCCAACCAAAAGTCGTTTTTCGACAATTTCATCTTCAGTCAAAGGTTGCGGTACAGGCACCGGTTGCGGCACCGGCTGAGGCACCGGCACCACGGCCTGCACCGGCGCCACGGCTGCCGCGGGCGGGCGTGGCGCAGGACTTTGGCCGAGATGTGCTACTATTTGCGCTTGGTTGTTGCCAGTCGGACGAATGAGGACTTGCTGCCCGTTGACAGTGGCCAGTTGTATTTTTCCGGCGGCTATTTGTTGAACTAGAGCGGGATTATTGACGACGATCTGTTGGGCGGAGGCGGGGCGCGGGCGCGGCGCGAGCGGGGTGCGCGGCGCGACGGCTCGCTGCATGAGTTGTCCTTGCACGAGCACCGTGTTGACGGGCTGCAGGCGCGGCTGGATGTTGGCGCGCACTCCGGCCTGCACGACGACTGGTTGCGGCGCCTGCACTACGACCTGTTGCGGCGACTGGACGACCATTTGTTGCGACGGCTGTACGACCAACTGTCGGCCGCCTTGAACCACTAATTGTGGAGTGGACGAAGGAGCTATCCGAGGCACGGTTGAACGCTTTTCTTCGTTACAATTCTTTGTCGTAGTTGCTAATTTTTCAGTGACATTTGGAGTGGAATCTGGATTTTTTATTGCAGGAGAAGCTGCTACCAGTTGACCAGTGATTCCTTGTTGTCCCGCCGTCACTATATGTAGTTTACCGTCCGCCATTTGTATTAATTGTTGACCTGGGAAAAGTCCTTTAACTGAAATTTTTCCATCTGGAGCACGTATTATTTGAACTTTTTGAGGGCCATCCTTAGGTGGTGGTGTTGCTGATTTATTTCCGTCTAGATTTGCCTTTCCAGAAATTGATTGACTAATAACTCGCGTTGAACCATCAGCTCCTTTTGTCATTATAATTCTTCTAGTACCTATAACAGTCTTCTGACCGGTAGGTGTAACCGAATTGGTAGTCAACAAAGACGTGAGAGTACTTTTTCCGGAAATTGTGTTTGGGGTGGATTTCACTTTTTCTGCAAATGTGAAAACGCGTGAATATAAAATGTATTATTAAATTGTACATAGTATTATTATAACAGTGACTTTGTATGTTATCTATACCCTACCTTGAGACATTTCTAAGGCTCTCTTTTGTTGGTGTGCAGCTCTTTGTTCACGAAGCTGTTGCTCCATTTTGTCTTTGAGATCCGAAGCATTAGGTGGAGGGATATTATTCTTTTGTGGCAGTTTTCCAGTAGAAGTTCGGGTCACAGGAGTGCCGCGGTCGGATTTCTCGCCATATTGACGGACTTCCCATAATTCAAGCTTGTCCTCATCCACCCATTCTTCAGATACCTGCAATTAGAATGGGACGAACATTTTGAATTAAAATACTAAGTTACAATATTTAACTTATTTATCACAATATGCATGTACTATTAAGATAAGTAACTCTACCTGAGGTTCTGTGTTTTGAGGAGATTCAGCGCGTTTTCTTTTTCTTAAACCAGAACGTATTGATGTAACTTCTCTAATAGTTTTTGGTAATTCAAGAGGTATTACGACACGCCTACGCAAATATTGAGTTCGTTCAGAAAACTGTCCTATATGACGATGTTTCAGTAATTCCAATGAAACTATTTCGGTATCGGTAGTTAGTTGATGTTTACCATCGGCAGTAGCCGGCTTGGCTGCCATGTCATCCCATCTCAAGCACGCCCACATAACCCGCAGTTGTAACGCGGCACTAGCGAGCCATTGCAGATTTACTGTTCTATACAACCAGCAAGTTTTGAATAATGGCCTAGGACAAGGGTAGGGCCAAACAATTTGATTAGGTTTTGCATTGTTACTAAATCCAGATACACTACTGTGTCCAGCTTGTCTACATAGTTTCCGTAATTCGTGATGTGGTAAAACCATGATTGTTTTTGCTTTACTACGAGTATGAAATGTAGAACATAGTGGGTATTTCACTGGAGTTCGTTTTTTCTTCTTTTCAACAGCAGTTGTTTGCACTTTTTTAAGGTATACTTTTCCCCTGGGACATTCTACTGAATAAGTCCTGATAATATTATCATCATCCTTTATTTCTAACTTAACCTTTTTGTCTTCTCTTTTTGGTTTGACTCCACCAAATCTCCTGTTAACTGTTGCTCGATATTTAGCTCTTTCTTCTCTTTTGATTTGTGCTAATGAGCAATTGTATGAAGAATCCTTAGATTCATTTTTATTACAAGACTTAGTAGATTTTCCTCTTGATATTTTTAGTTTTGGTATTGGAGGACGTAGTTTATCTGTGTCTGAATTTTCTGTTTGTTCACAATCAGTTAATTCCTTTAAAGGGCCTATTTCCACTTCATTGTCGTTGTTGCATGAAGTAATGTCAATATCCATTTCATTTCCCACAGCGGGTACAGCACACTCTTCCAATGTACTCTCAGACTTAATAACATCATCAAAAATATCAATTTTTTCGGTTTTTATATTTGTATCAATGTCACTTGACTTTCTTTTGACAAAACATTCACTATTTTTACTGTCACATTCTTGTGCACAAGCAACAGCGGAAAGCAAATCTGTCAAAATTTTATCATTTGAATTACCTTGTATTGAGGAGCTTTTGCCAAGAAGATATTGCTCTAAGATTGATAGTTTGGCAGTATCTTTAGAGTTTTCAAAAATATTAGAAGAATCAATTCCATCAGTTTTCAAAAGTTTTACAAGTTCACTTAAAAGTTTTTGTTTCAAAATACATAATGGAGAGTAACAATCAATCTTTGCATTAATATTTAAACTGGTAAATTTTTCAAGTTTATTACAAGTTTGTGAGTAGCATTTATAGTGTTTTGTTATTTGTGTTAACTCTTGATATTTTATTTTAAGAACCTCTATACCCTTATTACAAGGTTTTGTAAATTGATTTGAGTCACAAATAGAAGAAATCTCAGCTTCGGGATCTTCATTTTCAATATCAATATTTTTGTCATCTTCATTTTTTTCATCATTATTTTCTTTTTTAACATCAAGCAACACATCTGCTAATTTTTTTTCTTCCATAAACTTAAGATATGTTCGTCTTGCTAAAAAATCATCTAAGCGGGATTTTCTGGCAATTTTAGGATAATATCTTCTGGCTGATGAACTAAGTGCTTTTTCAACATCAATTTCTTCAAATATGTTATCATTTTCTTTTTCAATTACTAGATTACGCATTGACGGTGGCACTAAAATAATAAATAAACACTATAAATTGACAATATTTTAAATATTTCTCATAAAAATCTAAAATAATTTAAAACTTACGCTTTTCTGTTACATCCTTATTTTCATTATTATCATTGGAGATCAAATATTCATATGTTTTGGGTTCAACAGCTAAAATTTTGATGACATTGCCTTCTCTCACTCTAACAGCAATTTTTGTGGGCCCTTTACTTAGTGTCTGTTTTGTAGCATAATTATGCTTTTTGTATTTCCTAGTTGCGGAATTCCACAACCAACCCCACTGACCATGTATTCTGTATTCTTCTCCTTTTTGCTTCCAGGCCTGTAAAAAAAATGAAATATGACATTTCAATAGTTATTCATTCATTATTAAAAAAAATATATTTTAAAGAAACCACTTTAAACACAAGCTTTTAAGATCGTGTATATAATGTAACAGTAGAGTGCTAGCTAATACAAGCTAAACGAGCCCAAAAACGAAGGTCTATGTTGTTTAGCGGAAGAGCTCCTATGAGCAATTTGCATTGTCTATTTTTTTTGTCAAATTAATGCATTGTCTCACGATTTATGTCGGAAAACGGAAAGTTTGTCAAATTCAACTCGCAGGATTCCACCTGAACTTAATTAGTTACATCTAGTGCAAGTTAATATAAAACTTAAAAAAAAAAAATCACTAAAGTCAGTTCAGACCTGATGTCGTAGTCCAAGGGAATATTTAACAAAATTGTAGGCTGTTCTATAACGTTCTTCTTCTTCATCTCTCTCTTTCTTCTCTCTTTTATCTAACTTTTTCCGTTCTTCTCGTTCAGCTGCAGTTGTACGTAATAGTCTGACATGCCCAAGCTGTTCATGCCAAGCTGGCACCCATACCACACTTTTAATACAAGCCTGTAAGATTAAGAAAATAATGTAATGTAAACATCATCTTAAAATAGATAGTCAGTTTATTATTTATTTGTTTAATTTACCTGCAGGACACATAATGCTCTTGAGAAGTCACGAGGTGCTTGACAAAGTTGCACTGCTTGTACCCATGGTTTCCTCAGTAGAGACCAATTTGGATGCATAAATTGCAGAACAATGTTTGATTCTAACTGAAGCAGAGTTTGCCTCAATGTTGCCACTAGGAAAGGTTTTGTTGCTAAAATTATTGATAAAAATTAAAATCCTGAATATTCCTGATGGTTTTTTTTTTTTTTTTTTTTTTTTTTTTTTTAGTTGGAGGAAATCACCGGATCCCCGCCCGCCCCGCGGGCGGGGTATGTGGGAGTTGAACCGCACTAAAACCTCCAACCGCTCACACTCAGCGTCCGAACCCCGGCTGAGGCCAGAACCCAGCACGGGGTTTGGAGGGACGGGGCGACGCGTTACGCCATCGGCATGCTTTCCCATCGCTCAATATTCCTGATGGTAATTTACATTTCTATTTTTTAATTTATCATTCATTATACATACCATTCAAAAGGCCAACCCACTTGAACTCTTGGGCAGATGACAATGAAAATTTATGTGACATGTATCTTTTCTTATCCCTTTCCTCATTTCTTTGTGGTTTATTCAATGCAAGTGAATTACTTGTATATTGGTTTATATATGTCTTAAAATTATTCTCATTTCCCAGTTTGAATAAATAGGTCCCATTAGATATTTGACTTGATTTTTGTCTTGTTAACCTTTCAGACACTAAAAAAACATAAATCTTAAATGTTTTATTATGAAAAATAAAGAAAATAACTATGAGGACTATACAGGGTGTTAAAATCCGATGAAACAATACTTTCACAGCAAATAGTATACTTGATGTAGAAGCCATCCACCAAGTCTGGGTTTTCTAGGCATAATATATCATAAGTTATAACTAATCAAAACTACGTGTTAATTTTCTATTAGTAGGAGTTTATTATAGTACGGAACTCTAAAATTGCGATCGGATGCGCCTGTGTGCTTGAAAATGGCATATAGATATAGCATGCTACATGTAGGTCAGGGTAGGGTTGTCAAAATTAATACAAAATAATATTTTTTCAACTTTGTATGGGAAAATAAAGTCACTATCTCCGTTTCAAAAGTATGTGTATATGATTTGAAATGTTATATAGATTAAGCCCTTAAAGTATTGTTTCACCGGGCAACAACACCCTGTATATAGCCTTACCTTCTTCTAATTTTTTTTGACTGTTTTTATTTTTATGAGCCAATTGATTTTTCTTTTCATCATCCTCACTTGTTGAATCTCGGTGACCTATATCATGATCATCATCTAATGTATCTTCACTTGTAACAGTAACTTCATTTACCACATCACTGTCTATTGTAGATAGGTTGTCTTTTCTATCCATATTTAGTTGAGCATTACAGTCAGAGTACCTTTGATCAGATCTCATTTTTTTTTGTTTCACTATGTTTGCATTTTCAACTTCTAGGTATGATTTACGATTACCTTTCATCTGATTGGTTAGTATTTCAGTTATTTCCATTTGCCTTAATATCTCCTGTCTCATTTCTAACAGTTCTCGAACCAATGGTGTCTCCATTTCTTCAGAATCAAGAACATTCAATAATTCCTCAAACTGCAAAGGTGTACTGTAATACCAAACTTGACCACTCTCAGACTCTCTAAAAAATACAATAAAATATTTGTTATTCTAATTAATCTTCAATAAGTTCATTGAAATATACAATTAAGAATATACAGGGTGATTTCCTAGAGAGGGTACATATTGAAGGTCATGGTAGCTGATGGTTATATACGACCAGTAAAAATATTATTACCAAAGAATATGGCTTAATGCCTTAGTAATCGCAACTTAAAAATATCTAAAATTCTTGCAAAATGATGGTTTTTCGACAGCTGATGGGTGTGGCGGAGGTGAGGGGTGCGCGAGATCACTAGAGGTCATTAGTCAACACTCTTTAAGCCGAAATTGTTTATGTTTGAGGTAGTTTTGTCGAATTTAGATTATAAAAAAAAAAAAATATTTTGTAATTTTACCTATTTTTTATAATATTCCGTATTAGAACAGAGTACTCATCAACCTCCTGCAATATGTACCCTCTCTAACAAATCACCCTGTATAGCAATGCTTATATGGTACAGTTTTACATAAAATGCTTTGTTGCAAGCTTGAATGGGTAGTTAGCATGAGAAAATAGATGACATTCAAAAACTGCTTAATCATACACCAAAAGTATTAGAATATTAGTAAGTCAAACTCCAGTTTAAACTGCAGTCAATCACCTCAATAAAATCAAATCTACTTTGAAAATTTACAATATGATGGCAATGGTATGAATACTTACACAAATATTCTCCTTGTGATAAACCAGTATTTTCTACCTTGTCTATCAAATCCTAAATGTTCATGACGACACAATAGTCCTTGTTTCTCAGCATCAGGTAGACAATCAGTAACACCAATAGTTTTATGTTGCTTACACAAAGCACATTGCCAATCTTCAGAAGGTACATCAAGTAAAGGAGGATCTACACACTCCAAATGATATACAGCAGGACATGTCTCACAGCATAGAAGATCACCAAGGCGATGGCACACTCTGCAGTGGTCATCATAATGTATTGGGGCTGCAATATTTCCAATATTTTAAACAATTAAATTCATATGCTCAATGTTACAAGTTATTCTATAAAATTTCAATTTTCTCAAATAATATTTACCTTCACTCAGTAGATCATCTCTGACAGGATTTGTTATTAAAAACTGATTACAAAGAAACTGAAGTACTGCAACTCGATTTTCAATTGAAGTAAATGGATATTCACAACTGTTTAATATTTTAACAACATTTTGATCAAATCCTTTATCACTCTCAACATAAATCCTGAGAACTTCCGGCCAAGTCATTACATCTAGTAAGAACAAAGTAATATTCACACTGTCTTTATGATCCAGAGGTCCAAAATGGGTCTGTTGAGCATCCTCTTCCCGCAGTAAAGCTTTCAGTAACATCATATGTACTTCAATTAGTAAGTTACTTTGATCTTCACAGCTTATAGCTGCGCAGAGATCTTCTATACGAAAAGGAGATAGCCTGACCAAGTGTCTGAAATGCCTCAGTACTTCATATACACTTACAACTTGAAAGACTAAATTTTGAGGAATTGTAAGATCATCTGATGAAGGTGGGAGATTCAAAGGTGGAATTTGTCTACCTTGTTGCAACCACAGTGGATCAGGACTTGGAGGTCGATTAGCCACTGCGTTCGGTTTCCTTGGTGTTCCACTAGTTGTACTAAAACTGCTTACGGAAAAATCACTATCAGTGGCTGCAACATCTTCGCTTCCATCAGAACTTTCACTAACACGATCTTCTTCTACTTCAGATTTGTCACTATAGTCATCGCCAAAATCGGAACCGTAATGATATTCCGATTCATGATAATCAGCAGCATGTGGATTATAACCCCGCTTCGAATATGAATTAGATATACCTCCTCGTTTACTTTTATGTGACTTACGTTCCTTTCTCTTTCTCGTACTTCTTCTACTGATATCGCTTCCCTGGGGTGAAGAAGCTCTAGACGCCGACGGAGTACCAATCAATGAGTTGTTTCCAACATTTTGTTGTAAATATTTTGGCTTTTTCAGTAGATGGAATTGAAATTTCCTATTTTTTTCAAAACTTCCAGATTTTGGAGGCCTCCCGCGTTTTTTGGCCCCCCTTCCTGACATATTTGAGCTGTCAATAGTACACTTTCCAGCACGTGCACCGTGAAAACATAGTTTTGTTTACAAAAACACTGATGGTAATATTGCATTCGAGTTTATCCGAAGCCCAGCGTTGTCATGTTCACAAACGTATTGATGCTTCACAGAATGTAGCACTTCCTATTGTCACCGAGTAGTGTTTATTGTGTTATTCACTAAATCATCAAATGTCAAATTATTCACTTAGTGAAAATCAATTAAAAAGTGCGATTTTGCTCACACATCGAAAACTCAATGACGCGAATGCAAGAACTAGTACATGCAATAATTCTGAAACGCTAAATACAGACATCCTATTGGTCGATTACAAAGACGCCATGTCGTTTTCTTAATTACTGATAAATTGTAGTTGAAACAATCCTCACTCAAGTAAGACAATGATTTAAGCACTTCTAAAGTTAATCAAGTTGTAAGTCAACCAAATTCCAATATCATTCATACGAACAATATTCGCCGATAAAATGACTTAAATATTAACTACAACACTCAGTGCGCGGCCATTTTCTACTTCCGCAGTGTGATCACTCAAAAAAATATTAGTTGGTGATATTCGATCCATGCCTTATTTTCTCATAGAAATTAATTTTAATTTTGAAATAATGTTTTATCGAAAGTATTAACGTTAATTCTTAATAAATAATACGTAAATATGGAGCTCATATTTTAAAATATTTCGGCCGGAAGATAGAGTAATATTGTCTATGAAAACAATCGATTCTCATTGTGCCAACATAACAGAAAATTAGGGTGGTTCTACATCGCGGAATCAACACAATATTAAATGTGTTTTTCAAAACTATGCGTGCCCGCACACCTACAATAGAATTGTCAATACTTTCGACCGAGGGATGGAAAAAGATACTAAAAAAATAGCATGTTAAAGAAAGTGTTAATTAAAAGCACATTTTCAAAAATAGCACGTGCATGATTTAGGATAACTGATACTTGAAAAGCTTAATTATATTTTTAGATCAAGTTCCAAAATCGTTTAATGTTAAAAAAATTTGTCTCGGGGTAGCCTAACTCCCTAGAGACCGCGTCCCCAGGTGGCGGATAGGGGAACGCTCACTGATTTGGCACGGAGCGCATTGCACTTCACACGAGGTGCACTGCGCTTCGTGCCAGACCAGGGGGTAGGAGGGAAATAAAATACCTCCCGTGGACCACAAGGCCGGAGAACGACAAACTCCGTTATCAAACCAACGCAAAACTATGGCTGAAGAACTAACGCCAGACAACACTCAGACCATCCCCAGCTCTGTGCTGGGAAACAGGCAATGAACATATTACAGCCTGTATAAACAGACCTAACCAGTCTGTTTTAGCTGCAGGTAGGAGATGACCACAGCAAGCCGGTCCTTGCGGTCATGTTTCGCAAGGCTGGTGGCTTTGGCTTAACTGCCCGAGCCAAGAGGATGCAAACCTCAATAAAAAATACCCCAATCCTAAGGTGTGGACTGTGCCGAAAGGATGAATGGCTGGAGGGAGTCCAGCTGATAACACCAACCTCGATATGACGGGCTGATATCGTTGTAGTGTGCCTTCTCACAGGAATGGGCGTCACCCTGTGAGCGACCTTCTATTCGTCCCTACTCGTGGGAACCAAAATTAGTGACTCTTTAAATAACTCACCCTCTACCTCAACAGAAAATAAAACTTCAAAAAATAGCCGCAAGGCTTACACTCAACAAGTCTTCCACAAAGGACTATTCATTGGAAAAACTCAACCAGAAGATGTTTCACCATCTCAGACCAAAAGCACTGCACAACTCTCGGATTCGGTGCTTATAAACGAAACACCATTGTTAACTGACGCTCTGCCTCCTCCCTGGCAAAGAGTTCCTAACAAAAAAAAAGAGAAAAATTCAAGAGGCGTCTCCCCCCCTTTCTCCGAATGGCAGCATTAGCAACAATAGCTTTGAAGGCCTACCAATTGATGCTGAATCCGCACAGGTTGAGCAACCTAAAGTTCCGAATAAACCTCCGCCAATTATGCTTTATGGAATAGACGACCTCAAAGAATTAACTAAACTACTAGAAACTGTTCTCGAACCTCAAAATTTTAAATTCAAAGTTATAAACAAAAATTTACTTCGTGTCATGGTGAATACCGTTGAAGATTATCAAAAAGCAATAAATCTTATAAGGAACAAAGGCCTCATTGGTCACTCATTCACACCCAAAAGTACTAGGTGCTATCGCATAGTTATAAGAAACCTACACCACACTACCCCACACAGCTATATTAGGGAAGAAATAGAGAAAACTGGTAATAAGATTAGGGGAGAAATAATTAACTCTAGGTTTGGTCCGAACAAATTACCTACTTCTACATTTTTTGTTAACATTGAGCCTAATCCCAAAAACAAAGAAGTTAAGGGAATTCAATACATCTACCACCAACGAGTGTGTCGCGAACAGCACTGGCCGCTTTTCGAATGCATGTTTTTATAAAGACTTTTTAAATTTAACAGTCGTCATCGAACAGTCGTTTCATTTACATCGGTGACATTTTTGGTGTCAGAAGAAAATTTTTGAGTGATTTCTGCATTTTTTCGGTAAGTTTGCTTTTTATTATTTATTTATTATGTTCGTGTTATTCATTCTTTTAGAATTTATAAACTAAAATGAATACACGAAGTAAATACAGGGTTATTCGGGAGGAAATTTTTGACGCATCCTTGGCCCCTACGCACAGCTCCGCTACTACATATAGCCCCGCAACTGTCCACGCACTAAAGCTAGCCGCTGAAGCGCGCCATGCCGTGCTGATAGCTGCGGCGGACCGTGTGGAGGCCGATGCGAAATTTCGAGCGGAACTCGCGGCGATAGACGCTATGAGTAAGAGCCGCCGTTCCAAACCTAAAATCAAAGCATCCTTAGCGAAAACAACAGAACGGTTGCAGAAATCTGTCCCACATAATGTTACTGCTGTTGTTCTTGAGCCACGACCCGTCCCTGTCCATGTAGTGACGACGGGCGCTCACACGAACACCAGCGGTCATACTAGGTCATCTGACTTGCGTGCTGTTGCTCTTTAGCCACGGCCCGTCCCAGTCCTTTTAGCGACGACGGGTGCTCACAAAGACGCCAGTGCGCCTTCAGCGCCTACATTACAGGACGTCACTCACACGTACATCAGCGGTCATACTAGGTCATTTGACTTGCGTGCTGTTGCTCTTGAGCCACGGCCCGTCCCAGTCCTTTTAGCGACGACGGGTGCTCACAAAGAGACCAGTGCGCCTTCAGCGCCTACATTACAGGACGTCACAGCTTTCTCGCCTGGCCTTGATAGGGCCGCGAGACGTCGTTCTGTCCTACGGTCTGAGACTACATACACGTTAGGTACACACAATCACCCTAATTGTAACAGTGATAATAAATGTCATGAAAACTACATACTCACTCTTCCTCAGACCGTAGTTGATTTAGACAGAAGATTAAAGGTAAGTGGATCTTCTCTAACATTTTTCAATGAAAAGCCCACTGCTTGGGTTTCTTTTTCATTTTTTCATCGCAGGTTTGAGTCATTGCCCGGTACTATGTGCGATTTCGTTACCGTATTAGCAGTCTCACACAACCTGAAGGTGACATCAAGCGTCGTGGAACTAACCTACGACAGACCAAAGCCACTTATGATCACCCAGCCAGTCGCTATTGGTAGTCCACCAAAGCTCTTAGGGAGGGCGCGCCGGGACCATTTCTCTGTAAGTGATGTTTTTACCGTAAGCAGGTTCTCTTCTGGTTTCACCAAAGCATACTTACCTCTGTGTTTCGACTTTAACCTTATTCGTAACAATATTATTTTGGATGTGTTTCCCTTAGTAATTTCGAAGTATAAAATGGAAAGGGGTTCATTTTATATCGGAAACCAGTTCGCTAAAATTGTACTTGTTGGTTACTTTATGAGAATTCCGTCTATGCTTCCAGAAGAGACCTTTTGTTACAGCTTATACTTTAGAGTATTTCATCATCGTAAGAGGAATCTATCTTTTGTCATATGGTACATTTCATACTTCAAGGTTTTCCACCATCGACGTAAGTTTTTATTAGTTTTAGGAGTGACGGGAAAGAATGCCGATGGCGTGACGCGTCGCCCCGTCCCTCATAACCCCGTGCTGGGTTCTGGCCTCAGTCGGGGTTCGGACGCTGAGTGTGAGCGGTTGGAGGTTTTAGTGAGGTTCAACTCCCACATACCCCGCCCGCGGGGCGGGCGGGGATCCGGTGATTTCCTCCAACTGAAAAAAAAAAAAAAAAAAAAAAAAAAACACATCCCTAGTAGTACTTGACTTATTTTTAGGAGTAGCTTATAAATAAGTTTTAAGTTGTTCTTCATTTTGCTTACCACTGAATACCTACTTATATTTTCAGAAGCCAAGCTTAAGTATGTGTCCCGGTTCTGAGTTTTGCGCACCGGTTCACTTATTTACTTTATTTTCGCACTCTTTTAATTTGTTCTGTACAAAAGCAGTGCAGCGCCGCTGCGAACGAAGCTTATTTGTGTTTTAGTTAAGCACTGCTTCGTGACCAGTTCAGCTTCTGATAGGTATTCTGTGCGATTATTTTGTATAGTCTACTTGGGTCAAATAGTTTTATTACTCATCATAATGTAGTGTTTGGTAGCACTCGTCGTACATTATTGTTTCCATTGTAAACTAAGTTCTGTGTTTTCATTTTCTTGTTATAGTAGATTTTTTGTTTGTTTTCATTTTCTCATCTCTATACTTCATCCAATTCGATTCGTATCTTATTGCATGGTACCAGAATCGACAGTCGGATTTTTCGCGCTGATTCTCAGAGCTAACTGTACCCTTAATTTGCCTTTTGAAATCGTCTTTATATGATGAGCAGGTACAGTCATATCCTATTGATGCATAGAATCACAGAACTCTACTTTGTTTCATGGAAATTGTGGCAATGTCCTTAATTATCGTGCGGCAGCTTCCATCCTAACTGTGGTTTTAAACATCAAATTGATTTTTTGTATGTTTGAATACCCTTTATTGTATTTTTAACGTTTTGTTACACATAAATTTTATACCTCGTAACTATTAGCATTTTAAGTGAAATTTCGTACTTTACCTTACAAACTTGCTACCGAGAGACCACCTCCACAGACATCTTTCTGATTACTGCAGAAGACCGCGGCAGTCATTTTCTACGCCAACAGAATTGAAGATTCTGTGCTTAAGCTCACACTTTGAGAAGGATCAAGGTTCGCTATCACCAGATGCTATTGCCTCATCCATCTCAACCAATGCGGTATAATCAAAATGTTGGAGTCTCTACGTAACCAATTACACTGAGAAGGTGCCTATTAGAATTTCTGCATCATGAAGATTGAAGATTCCGGTTCAATGGTCTTCGTCTGTGGCTTCTCTATGGCTGTTTGGAGCTTCATCAGTTCCTGCTTACGCTATCGAAACTTTCCAACGAGCGTACTGAGAGCAACGTGCGTTCGTGCGTCTAGACCACAGGCTCGGTGCATCGCTGTTCCTTGCATTATCGAACTCTGACTGTTCCATGCACTATCGGACTCCATTGCTGTTCCGTGCACTATCGGACTCCATTGCTGTTCCGTGCACTTTCGGACTCCATTGTTGTTCCGTGCACTATCGGACTACGTCGCTGTTCCGTGCACTCGAAAACCGAACTATTAACGAAGACGACGTTGCTAACCGGATTTTGAACTTCCAATCCAGAATTTTGCACCACTTTCATTGATCATGGGATTTAACCATTCAGACCGCCAAACGTTCCTGACCGGCTACTACTACGTACTTTCTGGAGTATTTAGTAGCTTTACTTAACAATGGCTATAGAAGACTCATCACATGCCTGCGTAGTGACATATTTGTGAGCGGCTGGACTTTAATGATAGATCCGCTACGTCCAAACCAGATTGTCTGAGAGAAGACTAGAGAAGATATCGAAGACTTGTCAATGGAGGTGTAATGAGGGTTCTCTCGGCTACTTAGCTTTTAAGTTTGTCTTTTCGGTACTACATTGTAATTTTGCTTTCCCATAACATGGGATAATATTTATATGTATTTTAGTTATCACTGAGATAATATCTGATGTTGTCACTCAACTCTTAATATTTTCATTTAACAGTTAATGTTTGATGTCTTGTCTCCTAAGTGATTAACTTTAGTTGAATTTGCACAGTTTTAAAACATTGACAAAGTATGTCTTGTTTTACTTTTTGAATTTATTTCACTATTTTTTGTGCAAATTTTTCTGTTTCTTATTTCGAATGTCTTTTATAACAACTTTTATGTACTGCTGCCAGTGTTGTTCGCCCTAATTTTTACTGTGTTACCACACCGGGGGTGAGCATGTCGCAAACAGCACTGGCCGCTTTTCGAATGCATGTTTTTATAAAGACTTTTTAAATATATCAGTCGTCATCGAACAGTCGTTTCATTTACATCGGTGACAGAGTGAAAATTGAAGACCCTAGAAAGACACAAAGTATACCGCAATGTCAGAGATGCCAGCAATATGGTCACACGAAAAATAACTGTACCCGTCCCTTCAGGTGCGTCAAATGTGGAGAGAATCATAAGACATCAGATTGTCCTAAAAAGGACCGTAACTCTCCTGCTAAGTGTGCTCTATGCTCTTGCGACCACCCGGCTAACTACAAGGGGTGCCAAGTCTACCGGGAAATCCTAGCACGACGAAGTAAAACCATCACAGTTGGCAGAAGACCTCAAACTCACCAAAGCCAAAGCGAAAAAGTTCAAGCGAATAATGATGTAAATCTGAATGCTGAAAATCGCAAAAACACGAATTCGGTCATCACAAAAAATGATGCTTCCTATGCTGACGCTTTGAAAAACACACTAAAATCAAGCTCCCCAAAACCTAAAAATCTACTCTCTCAACCAGTTCCAAACTTGGAACAGATCCTCGTTAACCAAGCTCATAAGATGGACTCTCTACTAGAACAAATTGGCAATCTGATAAATCTGTTGTCAATAGTTATTACCAAACTGACCTCAAAATAACAGCCTTACGCATTGCCATCTGGAACATCAACGGAATGACCTCTAATATACATGAACTGGAGACTCTTCTCCATCTCCATAAATTGGACATCATACTGATATCGGAATCTCATGCAACAAACAAAAGCTCATTCATGATTAAGGGTTTCAATATCTATCTCACGCCACATCCTGATGGTGGTGCTCATGCTGGCACTGCACTTGTGGTGAAATCAGGGCTCAAACACTCTGTAATGCCTTCTTACTCAACTGCTCACATTCAAGCCACATCAATCCGCGTCGAGGACCGTGCAGGTCCAATCAATTTCGCTGCGGTATACTGTCCTCCAAAACATAAAATAACCGAAAATCAATTTGCAGAATTCTTTGAAACACTTGGAGCAAGGTTTGTTGCAGGGGGGGATTGGAATGCCAAGAACGTATTCTGGGGGTCACGCTGCACGGTCACACGGGGCAGGTCACTGAGGATGTGTTTGGACAGATATCATTTGCAACCACTCTCATCCGGCGAGCCCACCTATTGGCCTTCGGACCCTTGTAGAATGCCAGATCTACTGGACTTTTTTGTAACTCGTGGAATTTGTCACCTGCACACATCAATAGAATCGACTACAGACGGCTCGTCTGATCATACTCCGGTGATCCTCACTATAAGCAATTCTGTCATCCTGCATGAGAGGCCGATGTTCCTTCATAACCATAAGACTGACTGGGAGGGCTTTCGCCGGGATATTGAAGATAATCTCAATCTTAACACACCTTTAAAAACTACTGATGATGTTGAGGAGGCCTGTTTGCATATAACAAACCTAATACAGTCCACTGCCTGGTCCAACACTCCTATACCTAATTCTAAGCCTAAATGTACTCTCCTGCCTCTTGAGGTGCAAGCCGAAATTCTAGAAAAGCGAAGACTGAGGAGAATTTGGCACCACACACGTAGTCCAACAGATAAAACTAATTTTAACCGTGCTGCTAAAAAGCTGAAGTTTTTCCTTAGAGAAAACTATAATACCAATCTCCGTAGAACTCTAGAATCACTATCTCCAACTGGGCGTCACGAGACTTCGCTTTGGAATGCCACAAAGAATCTTAATAAACCTCAAATGTCGTATCCTCCGATTAAAACATTAACTGAGGCATGGGCGAGGTCTGATGATGAAAAGGCCCAGGCATTCGCCGCACATCTGGCCGAGGTGTTCAAGCCGCATGCTGCTGAAGGTGGCGCTGAAGAGTATGTTCGTGAAATCATAGACCAAGACTATCAGTTATGTTTGCCCACACGCCCGACATCTCCTAGAGAGGTTTTACGAGAGATAAAATCCTTGGACTCGACCAAAGCGCCAGGGTATGATCTCATATCACCCCGAGTACTGAAGGAACTGCCCCGGAAATGCATAACTTATTTAACGATGGTCTTTAATGCTATATTTAGGTTGTCACACTTCCCATCTGTGTGGAAAATATCAGAGATTGTCATGATTCACAAACAAGGCAAACCGACTCATTTACTGACGTCCTACCGACCCATAAGTCTCACGTCTGTCTTGTCTAAACTATGGGAAAAGATATTCCTGCATCGGCTTAAACCTCTGCTGGAAGACTCTGGAGTTATACCCGATCACCAATTTGGATTTCGTGAATCTCACTCCACCGTTGAACAGGTGCATCGCATTCACGATACTATAAAGACAAGTTTCGAACAAAAGAAGTACTGCTCCGCCGCTTTCCTGGATGTTCAACAGGCGTTTGATCGGGTATGGCATGAGGGTCTTCTCTGTAAGATTAAACTAAGACTTCCACACTCAGTTTTCCCAGTCTTAATGTCATATCTTTCGAATCGTCGCTTTCTTGTGAGGCAAGGTGACGCGAGATCTTCTCTCCACGATGTCAGTGCAGGGGTGCCGCAAGGCTCGGTGCTTGGACCGGTTTTGTACAACATCTACACCTCTGATCTGCCCACTAGTACTGAAATAACAACTGCTACATATGCAGACGACATAGCATATGTTGCCTGCGACAGTGAAGCATCAATTGCTAGCTCTAGATTGCAGAAGATACTTGATGAGACAGATGCGTGGTTTTCCCGGTGGCGCATTCGAGCCAGTGCACAGAAATCAAACCATATTACCTTTGCACTGAGAAGAGGAGACTGTCCTCCGGTCAAGCTCGGTGATACCAGCCTACCCCATACTGATCGTGTGAAATATCTAGGTTTCTGTCTAGATCGCCGCCTAACATGGAAACATCACATTAAGCAGAAAAGGGATGCAGTCATCGCAAAGTCCAAAAATCTAAACTGGCTCATTGGTAGAAATTCCGTCTTATCAGTGGATAATAAACTCCTCATATACAACTCGATTATCAAGCCAATCTGGACCTATGGAATCCAGCTATGGAGCTCTGCAAGCAGAAGTAACATAATGTGCCTCCAGCGCGCCCAAAATGCTATCCTTAAGGAAATAGTTAGTGCACCTTGGTTCACCAAAACTGATGAGGTTCACGAATATCTGGAAGTCCCAACGGTAACTGCGGAGGCTGACAGATACAGGAAACTCTACAAGGCTCGATTAATTAAACATCCCAACACACTCGCGGCTGGGCTACTTGGTCAGACGGCAGGAATCAGTAGACTTAAGCGGCGACGTCATATTTTTTAATAGGGTCATGTGACGATGGTCACAATCCCTTCAAGACATTTTACTCGTCACACATTTAATTATGGTCTAGCGACCGATTGTAAATAAAGATGACAAAAAAAAAAAAAAAAACATCGTAAGTCTTCATGTGGTCTTATAATTTATAATATAAATATGCAATGAATTTTTGGGGTATCTCTTATAGCGGAAAGAGATATCCCTTTATAAATTACTTGAGTATCTATTTGGTAGATACCATTTAATTAAAATGAACAACTGACTCTAGTTATCATTATTTATTGTCACTGTTTACAATACAACAATAATGAATATGATTACATAATAATAATGTGTGGACGCGAGCGTACGCTATGCTCTTAACGGGACGACTGGGGAGTCGCGCTTCGCACTGCACTTATATATTGCTGCTTGTATAAAAAAAGTGCATGCGTCCCTACAGTACACCCTTCCTAAAATTTTGGTTATAAAATGCAAAATTTTTCACAAAACAAACAAAAAAAAATAAAACTAAGTACTGTTAAAACTTTTGTAAGCGGCTGTACCGTATTAGGGTAGGTACTTGAGATATACTTCGAATGCGCTTTATCGTTAAGCAACAGTCGAAGTTTTTTACTCGCTACTCATAAATCAATCATTTTTTACTTCAAAATCATTTCATCTTAAATCGTTTAAAACTTGAGATACAACGAACACTCGAATTGTTGACTCGGTGTTTTCTCACACTTATAACAAAGTACTTATAACAAATCATTGCTTTTTGTGATGAAATATTACGAGAACTATAACTTATTCCACTTCATTTTAAAATATTTACATTTGTTAAGTAGTTCTCATTGCCATAAATCAATGATACGAATCAAAATATATTGAATCTTTTACACATAACATTACTGATTCAAATTTTGTTAAAACATATTACAATTTTCACTTCATAAACATGTCACTATTTCATACAAAGTTGAAACTAGTCATCATTTCTAAGTTAATTAAGATGGTTTTGTCCCTTTACTTAATTACTTTAAAGACTCATAAAATACTATAGCATATACATAGTTTGATTATTTCCAATAAGAGTGTGACAAATTATTAAAAACACAAAAATACTTGAATGACAAAACGTTACAAAAAAAAAAAACAGACTAAAAATAATACAAAAGGCAATACAGGAATGCAAATATCGCTGTCACGTCGCCCCTTAATCGCAAGATGTGAAATTTGGCATCAAGTTATATGTTCACACGTTATAAGTTATGGAGAATGAAGTAGAATATTGGACCACAACTTTGACTTGTCCATCGTTTCTACAGCTCTCCTCGACTTCTTCTCGACATAATATCTCTCGACCAAGTATGTCTCCCACCATAAAATGTGGCGATCTCGACGGCATTTCCTCTGGGTATGCTTTTCTCCCGAAAATCCTTGGGTGCTCTCCCACGTGTCATCTCTTCCGGATCAATCGTAGTGGCTGGTTTTGCTCGTTATACCATCCGGTGTTCCGATGATTACAATGCTGGAGTTACGACGTTTCCCTTGGTCTTCGCTTGTCGATTACTATGACTGAATCTCGTTACTTGTCCTCCAATACAGCGTTGCTCTAGTTCCTGTGCCATATCTGCTCATAACTGTCCTATATATTTTGTATACTTCTTCCTAATATCCAGTTTTGTGTTAAAATCTTGTTTCTTTTACCTGCAGTCGATGTAAGTACCTTGCAGGGAGTCGTCCGTTCAGTAGCTTGCGTATTTAACCTACACTATTCTTTGAAATTTTACAACTCCACGTATATTTCATATTAACTAATTACTTGTGTGTTCTCCACCACAGACCATACATATATATATGAGATAGATATGCAACTGGAGATAGGAATATGAGCTGAAGTTTATCACAGCCGAATCACAGGTGGAGCCACATGCTTGAGTGCATGCGCTGCGCGCTAGATTTAAATTTATTTTTTGTTTACTAGGGGAATTCAGTTTTTCTATTTGAAAAAAAAAATGTTTCATTACAATAGCTGATGCATCCACTCGTAATTTAAAACAACAAACTCATTATAATTTGAAATCTATTAACTTGCTCAGCTTTCTAACAAAACATTTTTTCTTTCAAATAGAACAGTTTTCAAAATAAAAAGCTGCTGTTTTCACATTCCATTTCAAATTTATATTATTTTTATCAATAACATTATAATACCAAGAAGAAGAAAATGTACAAAAATAGCAACAACAAAGGAATAACATTCAAAGAAAATGATTCAACAATATAATATTTTTACAAGCATTTTTTGTGAAAATATAGTATACCCAACCATCATTTTGAAAAAAAGTTTAAATCAATCAAAACAATATCTTATACAAATATGTACAAGCATAACAAAAATTGCGTATTCAGGAATATTTCGGAGCTGAATATAATCTTCATATATTTTTTATTCTTTAAATGTAAAATTTTATATAATAATAACCTAAAAACCCTTAGATGATTTAGATCCTTTTGATGCTATAGTAATTCTATAACTACACTTATTTATAAAAAATCACTGATTTATAAAATTGTACACAAAATAATTTCACATGTAGTTTCCTTCCAAATTTGTAAAAACGCAACAGGTTTACAAAAACTAGCTTTTTATAAAATAATTATTAAACAATGGTTGTGTTATTAAAGTATCAGTAACTTGTGTTATTATCGAGGATAATTTACAATTAGTAAGTTATAAACTTATTTAGACACTTGTGGTTTTCTATAATACTTTCATGCATTTTGAACGGCTCTGCAACAACGTTGAAATATCGAGACAACTCAATTAAATATCGTGGTATGAACCCGTTAAAAATGCATGAAAATTAGTAAGTTACTTAGCTTTACATAAAAACAAATTGCAAAAACTAAATATTCAATGTTATGGTATTTTCGTTCTACTTGTGTAGTTGTCTAATAGCCTAGTCAAATTTATACTATATATTCTAAAATATACTATTTCGAAGAATTCAACATTGGTTGAATGTTTGTAGCAGGTTTATAAGAATGCTTTAAAAACTGTTTTGACTTAACAATGTTCAGTCATAAAAGTATAAATGCTATGGTACAAATTGGTTATTTATAGCATTAATTGATAATAATTCTTCTAAACTTTATTCCAATGTTTAGTTCTTTGAAACAATTTTATAGCAGTATTGATGTCTTGACATTCAGGATAAACTCCTCCTTCATTTTTGTTGACACTGATGACTTTCTAGTCCTGCGAAGAAAAATAATAGTATTAGTAGTGTGACAGCATTAATTTATTAAGAAATTAAATGGCAGTAGTAGCAATTAATAGGTAGCCTATGTTATTTCTTAGAACCTAAAGATTGTCTGTGCCAAATATCATCAAAACCGGATCAGAGGTTTAAGCGGGAAAGTGCAACAGACAGACAGAGTTACTTTTGCAATTATAATATAAGAATATCTAACATATGACATGATTGTAAGTTTAGATCAATCAAAACAATTAATGTTATAAAAATAATAATAAACGTATTGCATATTTTGGTTGACTGGTAGAGAATGCCTTCGGCATTAAGTCCGCCATTGTACCTTTTGTGCATGAAGTTAAATAAATAAATAAATATTAAATAATATTTCGGATTTTAATATAATTTTGTGTTTATTTTATTCTATAAATGTAACATTCTATAAAATAACATTTTTATTACAAGTTACTCAATTCTATAAAAATGTTTTACAATATATCTCGTCTTTGTTTGGTGGAAGAACAAATACATCATTCAGATACTATTGAAAGTGTTATAAAAAACTAGAAAACCCGCGCAACTTCGTCTATGTCACAAAGGGGTTTAAACAGCACTCACAATGTCGTCGCGTTATTTTTGACGTGAAACGTCTTTATAATCGCGTCGAAACATACGGGTCTATATCATCGTAGCTTAATAACCAAAATACTATTGTTAGTCTTGCGATGTTTATATAACTCCTATGAAAGCTAAGTTGTTGGGGCGTTCACTTTACAAAGAGAAGCATAGGCAGTAATGGGTCATAGTACCTCGAGCAGGTCCATCTTGAAGTAGAGCGCGAACATGGTCGTGGTGGGTGGCTCTGGGTCGTCGGCGTGCGACGTGAGCAGCTCCTCGCAGTAGCCCCGGCACCGGTACAGCTCCGAGCGGACGTAGCGCCGCGCTCCAGTTACGAGCCTGATTAATTGTTTGCAATTGTTTTAATTGTTCACTATTTCTGAAATCATAAATTGGGAAGTTTCAAATTGGATCCATAGCTGGCGGTTTTGTATATTCCGTGACATAAGACATTGCAGGAGTCTATCTAGGTAGTCTAAGCAGCAGTAGTCATTAAACATCAGGTGTGCGGTACGCTCATCTAAATACCGATCATTCAAAAAATCCAAACAGGAGAAATTGTACAAACAGATAAAACCACAGTATTTACACTCTAATTCAAATTCGTTTTTGCCTAACACCACCTGAGAATGAGCTTTCCTTCTCGGGCGCTTTAATCTGTACTCTTTTGAACAAAGCTTAAAGATAGGTGTTACGTGACTAGGAATTTGGTAAGACTTGGTTTTATTCTCTACTAGCTTTTGCCCGTGACTTCGTTCGCGTGGACTTCAGGTTCGTCCCATATTATCAAAAATTGTAGCCTATGTGTTATTCTGATGTATAAGCTATATTGTGGTAAAGTTTCATTTAAATCCATTCAGTAGTTTTTACGTGAAAGAGTAACAAACATACATACAAACTTTCACCTTTATAATATTATATTATGATTTCGACAAAGAGTTAGAGTAAGTAAAATTCTGTGTTACCTTATTACTGGTGCAAGTGCCGTTACACTCGAAGAGTATGGGTTGTTGTGGGGCACGGGCTCAGCGCCGCACTGACAGCACGCAGCACAAGCATGTGTCAACCTTACACCTACAGCCCTGTTGAGTAAACATCACTAGAGTACAATTAACCCGCTACAATAGTGATGCTCGTAAGCAACGTAATATGTACAACATTCAGAGGAAATAGTACTTCAATAAATAATAAAATGATAGGAAAGTCAAAACTGCAAAAAACATTCGCCCAAGTCAAGCAACCGTTGAACATTATGGTGGTGCTAATTAGAATCTATACATTTAGTATGGTAAAATAGCCTTGTCCGGGATAAACTTGAAAACTACAAAGTTATTTACACCATAGAGTTATTTATTTAAAGCAGGCTGAAAAAAAACAATTTTTGCAGTTCGATTTTACTAAAGACAATCTCTCTCTATTACTGCACTTTCTGTAGATATGAAATTTAAAGAAGAAACGGGTAAATGAATGTCATTTTAAAAGGTCTAATTGTTGGTATTTTCAGTGTTGTATAGCATTGATGAAGATGACGTTGCGGGCAGCAGCTAGTACATAATAAATTTGGACTAATTTTTTACAAGCTTTATATTAACTTTCACTGGATGTAACAATGGAAGTTCAATAGTTATCATAAATAGTACTTGTGTTATTAAAGTAATATCACTGTTATTAAGATATACATTAGTAAGATTCTTAATCAAAAAAAAAAAGTTTATAATAAAATAAAAAAGAGTTTTGTTGATTAGAATCAATAATAATTAAACTCACCTTATCATCTTTATTAATAATACATGTCATGTATTTTTGTTACTGAATGGTTACTGGTCACCCAAAATGTTCTTTCCAGTTTATGGTTATAAAAGTTAAAATACCTTTAGACACAACAAGCAGTGAGTTTGCTCAAATATGTATAGGCTTAATGTCATCATCTCTTTCTCATTAGTATATCTGCATTGTCTCCGTTTATCTCACTCTTCAGTTGCATCACAGTATAGATGACTACTCAGATAATTTTTCTACATGGTCTAGGAGAGGTTTGGGACGAGCTAGCCTTTTGTCTAACTTGAGGTCATTCTTCTGTCTTTTACTCAACTGCACTATTTTGTAACCTACAATAATAGTTATTCTTTAGTTCCTAAAATAAAAAAGAATATTTTACAGCAAAAGATATATTGTAAAACTTTCATATCATAATATCCATTTTGATCCTCCCCTTTAAAATGTCGAAAAATTATGTATGTTTATATGTATTTTTAAAAATAAATAATCCAATTTTGATGCAGTTTCCAGTTGAGTAACTTAAGATCAAATAGTGCAACTCCTTTTTGATGTAGACGAAGTTGCGAGGATCTGTTAGGTATTTTCACAAACAAACTCTACATCTTTATATTAGAACAGATACAGGAGACTTACCATCATTGACAAAGACATGCGAGTGGCATATAAATAACATTTTGACTCAGTTTTTTCAGTTTCAGTCCGCAGTTAACATGCTTGGTTTTACACTTCATCTTCGCAGTTATCCCACACTTCACATGAGAAGTCATTCAAGGAATTGAGAAGTAGAGTTTCAGTACAGTTTCGAGTTTTGAAATTTATCCAAAATTATGAAGATACTCTTCTAAATAAACAATTACTACGTAGAATATTATTAAAATTGTGATTAAAATGGCGTCGGCGTCCACCAGTCACCAGGGAAAGCGTACTAGAGATGTTACATAATTTTTATTTGTCAATAACTCGATCGATAGCAATAAAAAATGGTTGTTTTATACAAACAAATTGTTGATTAATTAGTAAAAGTACCAAACTTATTAGTTACTAAATAATTAAATACTGGATGAACCACGCAACTTTGTCTGCGTCACAAAGGGGTTTAAACAGCACTCGCGATGTCGTCGCGATATTTTTTGTAGCGGACAACGTTTTATACTCGTGATAATTGCTCAACGAAATATCTGATTGGAATAAAACAATAAAAATAGGTAAAAAACTTTTTAAGTTAAACGGTTTTATGTTAAACATACATTGCAATGTTTAAGATAAATGTACTAAAAACCAAAAAATAATAAAATAGATACAGTCCTGGGAATTATAATACCGTTGGGCACGTCAATTGTCTACAATCGTTGATTAAAATGTTTGTTTTGTAATGTTACATTATAATTAAGACAACAACGATTGTAGAAAATTTATGTGCCCAACGGTTTTATAATTCCCACGACTGTATCTATTTTATTATTTTGGCGGGCTTTCCAACCGCGTGTTCCACGGCATATTCCGCTGGGTCAGAACCAGCGTGGGTCGGGGATCGCGGTTTACCATCCCCGTACTTTGTGTGTAAGATTATTTGTTTTAAAGTTGTTTTTAAAAAGCGTACAACATCAAATGAAACATAGTTTTAAGCCGAGCGCGTTGTAAAAAGTTATAAGTTATTGAAAATTGTCCCAATTTACTTGTTGTAGACAACAGTTTTTGTAATATTAATCAATTGGAATGCTGAATAGAAAATCGATTCCCAAAAAGAAAGCTAATCGAGAAAAAACAATTACCGAAATTATAGGTTCTACCCTAACTTTGATCAAAGAATGAATGATACCAGATTACCGAAAAAAAAATAACGAAAAAAATCTTATAACAGCACATAACAATAAAATTAATTTACATTTTAAATTTAGGTTATAGCTGACTGAAAAGTGTACATTATCGTCAATAAGTAGCAGATCATAAAAATTTAGGAAAAATTGTTTTTTAAATTTAGCGCCATCTCGCGGGGAAACAATGAAATGGAAAAAGCGTGGACAAGAATTTCAAAATAGCGCCATCTCACGTAAAATCATAAAAAATCGTCAAATCGTGGCACAACCGTAGCGACACCTAAAAATCAGCTGGCTAACTAAGTAACCAGTGGCACCCCCCTGTTGGACACAGACCATACATATATGTATATCTTGGATGCGGTTTTAATTTTATTGAAATACTGACATAAGGATTGTCAACATTATTGTAGGTGTACTGTCAGGATTATGTTCACATACAGTACTTTTGTCAATACTATCGAGCTAAAGATGGGAAATTAAGTGCAAGTTTTAATTTCACATTTACTCAAACGCTATTATTGATTTGTTTTTTTTTAACATAATAATTTAAGACTATATAAGCGTGCCCGCACACCTATCAATAGTATTGTCAATACTTTCGACCGAGTGATGGGAAAAGATAAAAAAAAATAGCATGTTAAAGAAAGTGTTAATTAAAAGCACATTTTCAAAAATAGTTAGTGCATGTTTTAGGATAAATAAAACTTAAGTATATTTTAGGATCGAGTTCTCCACTTCCCCGTCTTGTGTGCTTGAATCGCCAATGCCAGTAAAAGAAGTCCCAGTGAGTCGGAACTGTACTGCTGACGCACGGGCTCCAGTGAGTCGGACATGCTGCCGTGCGGGGCCGATGCTACGTGATGACCAGGAGAGATATGCTCTGCTTTGCTGACCGGTCCTTGTAGTCAGTGTGCCCAAAGTCAAGCCGATGAGGGTTCGACCAGGCCGCGCTGCGTTGCGGCTATTGGACGAAATACCCGAAGAGGCTGAAGCTGGCTGGCGCGATGCGGGGTGTGATGATCTTGAAGGAGTCGTGTTCTTGTTGTTCGGAGGTCACCACTTTAGGGTATCTCTTATAGCGGAAAGAGATATCCCTTTATAAATTACTTGAGTATCTATTTGGTAGATACCATTTAATTAAAATGAACAACTGACTCTAGTTATCATTATTTATTGTCACTGTTTACAATACAACAATAATGAATATGATTACATAATAATAATGTGTGGACGCGAGCGTACGCTATGCTCTTAACGGGACGACTGGGGAGTCTTTTTTTTTTTTTTTTTTTTTTTTTTTTTTTTTTTTTTTGGGATAGGAGGAATCGCTGTTGGCCCTCAGGCCTTTACAGCTTCGCCAGGATGGATGTGCGAGCTCAGAAGGGGCTCAGCTGAGAAAGGGTAGGAAGGGACTGCCAAAAGTCGCCGCAAGGCAACTTGTTAGCACATAATGATTCTACCACTGGATTCGGAACGCGACCCAACTGAGAAGAACCAGCAAGAAACTCAGCGGGCGTGCAAATAATGAAAAGCAGTACACCAGAAAATAATTTATTAAATAACAAACTAAAACGAACTTGCAGGAAACGGGTGATGATGATGACGCTTCATGGGGCATGTAGAACTCTGCGTCGAGCTCGACGATGACGAGTGAGGAATCCGGGGCGCCGTCTCGGTCTGTCAGCATTAGGGCTGTCAGCGAGCAGCGTCGTCAGCGCGTCGGGAGGGTCCGTGAGGACGTGTCGCGGGCGTCGGCGTTTCGCCTTACGGGCGTGGGCGGGGTCGGGCGCGTAGTTCGCGGCGGCTACGATGAGAGGATTACTATGATCCTCCGCGGTCTTGAAGTATCGCTCGGAAGCTTGCTTCAAGAACTTAGAGACGGGGACGAGGTCGAAATCGTCATGAAGGTCGACGTTCCGCATATACCACGGAGCACCGACGGCCTTTCGCAGAAACCGATTCTGCAGAACCTGGAAGGACTTTAGGTGGGAACGCGCCGCATGAGCGAACGCTGGACTTGCATAAGTCATGATGGGTCTGACGCAAGTTTTGTAAAGAGTCAACTTATTACGAAGTGACAATTTACTACGCTTGCAGATCATGGGGTTGAGTCTACCGAGGATCAAAGCGGCGCGATCGCGCACGGCTTTGATGTGCTGACGGAAGGTCATGGCACGATCGAAAATGACACCTAAGTATTTGACCTGACGGGCCCAGGGAATGGGGCGACCGTAGAGAGTGACTGGGGGAGTTTCATTCCTCCGGAGAGTACGACTGCGGGACTCCGCAGTCGGGAGACGCCTCGAGGATCTTTCGAAGAGCACAGCTGTACTCTTCGCAGGGTTCACTTCGATGCGCCACTTCCGAAACCAATGACCTAATGCTGTGGCGGCTGCCTGAAGTTGTTTGACGATGAATGCCCTGTTTCTATCGGAATAGAAAACGGCAGTGTCATCGGCGAAGAGAGCCAGTGAGGTGGGGAAAGTACGAGGAATATCACTCGTAAACAAACTGAAGAGTAGGGGGGCGAGGACGGAGCCCTGAGGGACTCCGGCGTTAATAGGACGAGAGGAGGAGCGGACGCCCTCCAATCGATACCGAAACGAGCGATTCGACAGGTAGTCTCGAATGATGAGCACGAGACGATCTGGCAAACCCAGTTCGTACAGCTTGTACAACAAGCCGTTGTGCCAGACTCTGTCGAACGCCTTCGCGATATCGAGAAAGAGAGCGCCCGTGTAGACGGGTCTGACGGGGCTGTTCAGGCCGGAGAGGATGTGCTCCGTGAGGCGGTGCACTTGTTGGGTACACGAATGTCTGGCGCGGAATCCAAACTGTTCGTCAGGAAGGAGGTTATTGGAAGACACGAAGTCCCAAAGGCGTTTGTAGAGCACCCGCTCATACAATTTGCCTAGGGACTGAAGGAGGCTAATGGGACGGTAACTACTCGGGTCGTTACGGGGTTTACCGATTTTAGGAATGCCGATAACTTCTGCTTCTTTCCAGGTATCCGGAAAGGCGCAGTGTGTCATAGCGGCATTGAAAATGGTGACGAGGAAGCAAATAAGTTGCCCGGGAAAGAGTTTGAGAACTCTGTTGGAGATGCCGTCGGAGCCGGGCGCCTTGCGAGACTTCGAGTACTTAATGAGATCTTTCACCTCGTCGGTGGTGACGGGGGGTAAAGAGACCGTGGGTGGAAGGGAAGATCTGCGCGCGACTTCACTGTCCACCATTTCGACGTGCGCGGGGTCCGCGGTGGCATCGCTGAGCGTACACTGGGCTTCCAGTGAATCCGCCAACAGCTCCGCCTTCTCATCGTCATCGAACGCTACGCGACCACCAGCGGGGTGGTTGAGAGGCGGCAACGTCATAGTCGAGTCGTTCCTTAGAGTCCGAGCTAACTGCCAGTACGCTAAGTGGGAGGGTTTGATTCCTTCAAGAAAGGAACCCCACCTGGAGTTCCGATGCTCTGCAATGCGACGCCTCACATCACGCTGCAAGGCGCGCATGCGAACCCGGTTCTCCACGGTGGGGTAGGAGTCGAAGGCTCGGATTGAAGCGTTTTTAGCTCGGATGAGCTCCCTAATTTCATCGGGCAGTTTGAAGCGGAGAAAAGCATCCGCCTCGACCTGCCTCGATGCCCTATCTATGTGTGACTTAATGTCTGAAGTGAATGCGTGAAGCGCCTCTGTGGTTTCCTGAAGGGAAGGAGTGGACTGATCCGGGCCTTCAGAGAGAGAAGGAGGAACGGCGTCCGCCAGGCTGGCGCCTAAGACGTGCCAATCGACGACGGTTTTCATGATGGGTTCCGCTGAAGGCGGGGGGCCTAACTGCATGATAACCGGGCGGTGACTGGGGAGTCGCGCTTCGCACTGCACTTATATATTGCTGCTTGTATAAAAAAAGTGCATGCGTCCCTACAAATTAATTCAAATTTCTTTCATACTTTTAAAGGCTTGATGCTGCCTGAAACTATTTTTTTTCATATCTTATAACGCAATACATAGAACTAAACTCACTTGACGTAAGCACCAGTAGGTATATACAAAAAACACAATTTCAGTGCTTGCTACTTGTGATGCTACTCAAACGCTATTATTGCAATTTTTTTTTACTTTCTAATTAATATGTTATTACTTTTAAATCTCATCTCTGCTTCTGTCACAAGTATTGACAATACTATTTTAGGTGTGAGGGCACGCTATGAAACTGGACCGTGGAGCTGATCTGATCATGAATTCCGAACGTAGCCATAGCGTATCCGCACACCGTAAATAGTATTGTCAATATTTAGAGTATTGACAAGACTATTGTAGATTTGCGGAGCATTTTGTCAATTTCGACAATTGTCGACAATAATGTTTAAAATATTGTCAGATTTAAAGCAGATTTTTTCTCGACATTTAAAATAATTGTAATGGCATAGACTCAAAATGGTATCGATGAGTGTAGTTTCAGGATTTCTTCCAAAATTAGATTTAAATGCTAACGAAAAGAAAAATGACCGGAATCCACATTAATAATATAATTCACGCTTGATCACTTTATGAATGTCACATCGAGGAATTATGGATTAAGAGCTTACAAAGAGTTGACACATTTTATGTGTCTAGTAATTTTGATGGAGGTAGGTATTCAATCTATACTAATATTATAAAGCTGAAGAGTTTGTTTGTTTGTTTGAACGCGCTAATCTCAGGATCTACTGGTCCGATTTCAAAAATTCTTTCACTGTTGGAAAGTCCATTTATCGAGGAAGGTTATAGGCTATATTTTATTTTCAAAAAAATTAGGGATCCGCTTGAAAATATCGCATATGTAACAAAAGGTGAAAAATCGAAAACCTATTTATGCATACGCTGCAAAAACTATTGAGTATTGACAATAGAACAAAAAGATGTACTACGGGTTTTTAGGTCTTTTGAAGACAAAGAAAAAAGTCCGCGACAGCATATATCTAACTATCATAGTTTAGTCACAATAACCGTTATATGTTTATAAAAATAAAAAAAATGTCCGAAAAATTAATTTAACGTTAAATGAGTATCGTTATATTAACCCTTATCCAAATTAAGTATTATATTATCAAGAGTATTAATCTAGAAGTAAATTACTTTTTCTTTTATTTCAATCGGACTTTTCGTTTAGAAGTTATCACGAGTATAAAACGCAATTTTATTAATACACCCACAACGGGCGGCGAACATAATATCGCGAGTACTGTTTGAACCTCTTTGTAACGCATACGAAGTTGCGCGGGTCAGCTAGTCATATATATATGTATGGTCTGTGGTATTCAACGAGGGGTCTTCTTGGTGTCTTAGTTTTATACTATTTAGTTTTTATCGATGAGTTAACAGAAAACCGTCAAACTTAATATTACGGTAATGATGTATTTTTTTGCACTTGGTCCAATCGCGGTTTCCTAGTTTCAAGTTTCAACTATATTATGGAGCTGTAAAATAAACATAAACAGGTATATGATAATTGTTGTAATAAAGCAACTGTTTCTTAAACTATTTTATAGAAATGACACGTCAAAAGTTAAAAATGACAATTACAAAATGCCATATGTCTGTGGTGTGTGTAGGTGTGGGGTCGCTTTGTAAGTGTTTCTGAATTTTAATATTGAACCTCTAAAAGTTATTAAAATTAAAGAATTTAGATTTGGAGAGGTTTGAAAACTTAAACAGATTGTTAATTATGATGTACGCTATGAAGAAAATTATTAACCACGAAGATGAAATTGATTTGCCAACCTGCATGTACCGGATCAATAACCCACTTGTATTTTCGAAAGAAGATGATTTTAATTTGAACATTAGTGAAAAGGTTATCAAGTTTATTAAGGTTTATGTCTCAAATATTTTACTCTAATGTTGTTATCTATTTTTACTAACAAAGTATATAATATAGCCATAGAATTATTTCATCAATAAAGCTTTAACTCATAACATTAATGAGTATTATTTAATAAACTGGAATATCTGTTTGTATTCTATGTTGTTCAACTACTAACGTGCGTTTGTTAATGTTTACAGTTTTCATTTTGATACACATTTATATGATATTAATAATTCTCTAACCTAAAACAGTAAGTTAAGTATAATTCAAACTAAAATACCTCTACTTACAGTGTGCTTTTGAAATGTTAACCTATCCTGACTTCTATGATAGCTGTGATAGATTGCACTTGAGTATAATAACATTGTGAATCAAAGGCCTTAATAGATTTTGTAGTAATATTATCCATAATTATTAAAATATTTTGCAGGGCCCCAATGTCAAGATGACTGAACTGGAGAAAAGACAAGATGAACTTTTGAACAAATTAGAACTATTGTATCAAAGAATCAAGTCAATTAGTTCCCAATGCAAGTCTGATAATAGCACTTCTCTAAAAAGCTTCAAAACAGAATGTGTAAGTATGTATGTTAGATTGTAGTGCTGTTCATTACTCTAGCTTTGATAGTTAATCTTGCTCTGTATTTACTGCAATTTTTTTTTATTGTTTAGTGACCGGGTGGGAATCCGGTGATTTCCTCAAACTATAAAAAAAAAACACAAATATACAAAAGAGTCTTTCTTCATGCTTATTTTATTAATTCCATCCGTTGTTACTTAGTAGTAGTAACATTAGTAGTTTGCAAAAATTAGTTTACCAGTAGTTTTGTGACGACATGTCATTAGTGTTGACTGAATGTTGCTATACTAATATGTAGTCGGTAGCAATCCTATAGGTACATTACAGAGGTTCATCAGCTATAGTATAAATAATAATAATAAAGTATTGTGAGGAGGTTCCTCTCTCTTGAGCCCTGACCACTGATGGCTTGGGTCGTAGACCCCGTTTTTTCAAAAATATTATGTAAAAAATGAGCAAATAAATGAATATGGACAATAATAAAGTAATTGTCAAAACAAAGTTGTCTGCAACACAAGAACATTAACCTTTAAGTTCTGATGTTGTTTAGTTCTTTAGAGGCTTTGTTCGGGGGTGACGGGGCGATATGTGAGCGACAATCGCGAACGCTTCCTGTCACCCCTACTAGATCGGACGTCGAGCGCGAAGGGCGGGAGGTTTTAGTGCGGTTCAACCCCCACATACCCCACTCACGGGGCGAGTGGAAGTCCGGCAATTTCCTCCCGTCAAAAAAAAAAAAGAAGGCTTTGAATGCATCTTTTGAATGAATACAGCTTTTATACAAATAAAAATATATAAAAAATATATAATTTTTATAAAACTCACTGAAAATTTATTATATAGAAAATTTTTTCAAGTCCATACTTGCTATTAAATTGAAGTATTACACTAGTTTACAATATTAAACTTTTTGTCTGTTGCCGCGAATTCTGTGGTTTATATCGTTCACTCATCACTTATTTTTGTCAAATCTAGCCTCAAAATTTTATGAGCAGCTCGAGTTACTTTGTTTTCGATTTTTATCATTTAGGCATATATATTACTCGATAACAGGCATATATTACTGTGTTAAAATTAGTTTCTCTAGTTTTTGCGTCATGAGTAGTTTAAGGAGACGTTGTTTAAACAATCCAAATCATTTTTGCTATATATGCGGAGAATATGTGTTTAACAATAGTAGAAAAGTTATATCAGAGTTGTTGAAAAATACCTATTTTGAGTATTTTGGGATGCTCTTGGATAAAAATGAGAAGTCTTGGGCTCCCAATTGTGTTTGTAAATCGTGTGTGGAATATTTAAGATTATGGAAAAGTGGTAAAAGAAGTGCTTTTAAATTTGGAACACCGACTATTTGGCGAGAACCACGAAATCATCTCATAGACTGTTATTTTTGTAGCGTAAACATAAACGGTTTAAACACTAAAAATCGAGCTAAATGGCAATACCCAAGTACTAGTTATGTTCAAAGTATCTTCTGTATCGCTTTCGTATCTGTTATGCAGAATTTTCTCGGAAATCAGAAATCTGAAAATTATGTGAGACTTGTAGAAGACCTTCTGCTACAATTAAGAAATATGGGATGCAATATGAGTATAAATCTCCACTTTCTTCATAGTCACCTGGACAGGTTTCCGGAAAATTTAGGAGATATGAGTGAAGAGCAGGGAGAGCATATGCATCAAGACTTACGCGTCATGGAAGAGCGCTATCAGGGTTTCTGGGATACAAATATGATGTCCGACTATTGTTGGTCTCTAATACGTCATTTTCCAAAGTCGACACATCGGAGAAGAGCTTTAAAATGAAGTTTTTTAGAACTCAATGATTAATTGTTTTTTTAAATAAAGTTTTTCGTATTAAATACATGTTTTTTCTGTCTAATACCCACATAGCTAAAACTCAGAAACTAGAGCTGATAAAAATATTCTAATTATATTTTTGAAAATAGCATATTATATGTAGTCGGCAACAGCTAAAATTTCTTCGGCAACAAATGTACTGTAAACTAGTGTTATTGATGTCTTCAATGATTTTATTTTATTTCAGGTATTATCACCAGACGAAGTGGTACTGGTACTTAGTCCTGACTCACTACCCTGGTATCTGGAAATATTACTTAAAAATTCACAAGTACCAATTAATACAACATGGCATGTACATTCATCAGTACCTAACGAGAAGTTACCTAAAATAAAAGCATTTATGCAAAAACTTAATATATCTGAAACCCCTAAAATAAACTTGAGGCTGATTTTCAAAGGTATAATAATATAGTTGTGTTAAATGTCATGTCATCTACTAAATAAGAGGTATCCATAAATTACGTCAAACCCTAATTGGGGGAGGGGGTCGACGAAATGTAACATTCAATGACAAGGGGGGGAGGGTTAAATGGCCCCTAATTATTATTTAAAATAATTATTGAATATGTCTTGAAACAAATTCTTGCATCCAAATTAAATGTTAATATTATCCTGTTTTTATTAATATTTTCTAACAGATTTGTAAAATGATGTGTATGTAATTATGTAAAATATGAATAGTAGATTTGTATTGTTTACTAATATTAAAATGTTTTCCAATTTCAGTTGCAGCCGATTCTGAACTAAAATTATCATCACTATCAATGCCAATTTTAGGGAATGTAAACATCTTGAGATATTTATCACTTGCATATCCTGATGTTATCCCTTATGATCATAACGATTATATTGTTGACAATCTGTTAGATATTTGCCATGTTTTGGAGCGGACATCAGAAAAGAATAAAGAAGCTGTTGTCAACAGACTTTTTGTGTATCATAAAGCTTGGATATATGGCGATAAATTTTCTATTGTGGATTTGGCAGCATACAATTTGGTCAAACAGTGGAGAAATCTGCCAAAATTTGTACCCAAAGTATGGTTTGATAAATGCGAAAATCTCTGTGCTTAAGTATATATTGTCAACAAATCTAAGTCAATAAACTATTTATAAAAAAAATAATTGTTTAGTATTTTTTTGCTTCACACAGTCGTAAGTTTTAGAATGGGATCATCTGACTTTTTCAGATTGCTTTTTAAACACGAGGACATTGCTTTGGTGCATGGGAATGTCTACCTTGGTCAGGTGTGGAAAATATTTAGAAAAAAAGTACTCCTCAATATTATGTTGAAGACAATATTGTAGACTAGTTGACCAGTACAACACTTAATTAAGGTGTAATATATACTAGTTTTAATACACCTACGATAACGATGCAATACCATTTTATTCATAAAAATATATAAATACAAATATAATATATATACATTAAATAATTGACCGTTATTTGAAGCTTACTTGACTGAGAGAGGCACTTCCTTATTTCCGGTTCCGTTTCCTGTATTTTTCCTATTGGTCCATCTATTTAGCCCCCACCAGGCAGCCCGGAGATGTTCGGAGGGGCATAGGAGGGGCGAGTCGTAATCAGACTTGCCTCGAGCTAAGCTAATCATTGGCGTCAAAATTTCCGTACCGTAAGTACACTTGGAGTTCCAACTCCCTTGTTGGAACGGTGTAAGTCCTATTGGAATATTCCTATTCTTATAATAATTTGTAATAGTGTTTTCTTCTGTCCATCGGTAAGTGATATTTTTATTCTACTATATCGCAATAATATTTTAACGGGTTATCCGTTCGTGATATTTTGTTCAATTATTTCCTTATTACAGGAAGTTGTTAAAAATGTTGGCTATTCTCAAGTTAACTTTATTTTTATTTTTAGTGATTTTTGACGATTAACAGATTCGTCATAAGTATTTTATCTAATAATAATCAGAAAACAGCAGGTAAAATTTCTAGAATTTTACCTACCCTACAGTTGAACTTACTAATTCTTACCAAAGGATTATTTATTATACGTCTAGTTCGAAGTATAAACTGACCACCTGAGGACTTCGTTAAGCAGTGATGTGCATAGATGTTGAGAAATGTTAGTAAATTGTTCATTATGCATAATAATTCGAATTCGACTTTTGTCGGTATTTCTTATTGCTATTTCAGAAATCAAGGTTTTAGTTGAAGCAAGCCTGCATACCATTGTCAGGCCCGGAAGTATTTACATACAGTTACAGTGTAACAAAGGTTTTGGTAACCATGTATTACATAAAATGAAGGTGGAAGAAAATGGTGTGTTTCAAAGGATTTTCTTTTACAAACTGAACCCTCGCAGGGTTTCAGAGTTTTAAATATAGTTGGGCAAGTCATGCGTAGGTACTATCAAGCCTCCGCAAGGCGTTAAGATGGTCTAACTATTAATACGAATCCTACGCAAGGGTTCTCGATCGGCATTATGAAGCGACTCACCGTGGTTATTGGATATAGTGAGCTTTCCGGCTATGACGAGTCTACGCAGCGCTTTTCTCATCAGGATGGCCTCTATAAATACGATGTCATGGCCTATCGAACATCATGATTAGTGATTGCCTGCGCAAGGCCCCTCAATCACTTACGAACGAAACCCTCGTCGGGGTTATCGGTTATATGTTAATAAGACAATTGAAGCCTCCGCAAGGCCCGTCGATTTCGGAACATCAATGCGAGGCCGGCATAATCTCTGCCAATGGATCGCATGCAGAACGAAACCCTCGCCGGGTTATCGTTTATAAAATATGTTGGCAGGTTTCTTTCTAGCAATATCAAGCCTCCGCCGGGCTCCTCGATCTGGATTGACTGCTTTACCTTTAAGTGAGGTCGAAGAGAGGTTCTTCGATGAGTCACACACAGAAAGAAAGCTTTGTCAACGTTATCATAGTATCAAGCCTGGGCGGCTGAAGGTCCCAGCTATGATCATCGAAATACGACGTTCGTAGAACATTTATGTAATCGTCTTGTGCCAGGTGCGCTACTGTGCGTGCTCAGTAATGGGCACACAAGGATCGACAAGGCTTTTGCTCTAGCAAGGCCTGTCCGTCATCACCATGAAAAGCCGATGCGAGATGTGCTTTATAAGTGGCAAGTATGTGATGCAAGGCTTGGCCCTCTAATCAGACTTTTATTACCCATAAAAACCTTTCATCTTTGTTAAGGTTGGTATTAATGTGGAGGATGTCGAAAGAAAAGGGTTTGAATTTGTATCGTTTATATTATTGTGAACAATCAAAAATACTAAGCATCATGTATAAATTGCTTTAATTTCTTCGTGGACGACGAAATATACGATACGACTGCCGTCGATTTCATCTGGAAGGTAGAGTGCAGGTGAGGACTGCATCCACTGCCAGCTTCGTTTTTTGTGTCACGCCCGACTACATTCCACAAGTCTGCTGTCCTTCATAAAGGAAGGCGTCTATCATCATGCTGCACAAATGCCCGAAAGTATGCGCTGCAGATGCACAGAATTCTTGATTCTATGCTATATGTTCACCGAGATCACATATAAGTAGCGGATTGCTGAGATTGCACTGCTCAGGATTATTGTTCATGAATGTAAAAATAAGGAGACTGAAAGGATTACAAGTGACTCGGCTAGAGCCGTGGTAGACTTTTCCAATTCGCGCGTTCTGGCATCTAGTGGCTCGTGTATATGCATACCAATGGGTAGCCTTGGCTTAAAAGTCTAACTGAAACCAGTTAAGATGTTACCGCATGGCGTCCGTCACAGGGCCCCCTTGGGGAAGTCAGAGTGCAGCATTAATTCCATGGAGTGCAGTGGGTCTGATCGCTATTCGCTGTGCGCATTATTAGCGCTGAGATAATGCACATTTAGCGTTGTAAGTCTTCAGGCTTGAGGAGGTGATGGACCACGGGCGATAATAGCCCTTCTGTGCATCCATCGCAAGACATTGAATGATAACACAGTAAGTGTCGCTGTCATTAGTCTATTTAGTCACTGAACAATCATTACACTAAAGCTAATGATTAGTTACACTTCACTTACAATTTTAGTGTAAACATTAATACCTGAAGACACTTGTCTAAGGACATACTAAAGCTAACGGGATTATCATCCCCTTACTAAATGTGTTTCAGTGTTGGATTTCAGATGTAAATAATTCAGACTCCATGTCTCCTTATGTAATAAAGTCTTTCGCTTATGTACGCAACCTATTGCTCATTACTACACAACTCAAAGGTAGAAATCATTCTATCAATTTAAGTGACTGCATATTTTAGCAGGTTAATTAGGTAATTTAGTTTGTCTTTTTATGGGTTCGAATTACAATACAATACAAAACTTTTTATTGGAATATCACAGTTATGTACTTAGTTATGTTACAAAAACTTAAATAGAAGGTATCAAAGGGCGGCCTTATTGGCGCAAAGCGATCTCTTTCAGACAACCTTGAATGCGAAGAAAGAAAGTAATAGAAGATGAGCTATTCTATTGGTGCAGTTAGGCAATCTATGAATTGTACTTAACAACTTCAATAGATCACAGAATTGTGAATTTTTGTACTGGATAAATTCATAATTTGTACTGCAAGATTGAACAGTGTTTTATAATTATTATTGCTAAATAATTATTTAATTCATGACAAAGAAGACTTGATGGCTAATGCATCCACCAAATTATTATGTTTATTAATTTATCACATCAAGCATATTTTCATTAACGTTGAAAATAAATAATTTCATTTCAGTTCATTCCGCTGATAAATCTATGAGTAGTGCAAACTATCTCATAGTTTTTAGTACACCTAATGAGGGTACATGCATCTAAAAAAAAAAAAAAAAAAAAAACATTGCAAGGGTAGATAATCAAATTGACTCAGTATTATTGTTCGTCTCAAATTTTTGTTGCTTACAACAGTAATATCTACTCACAAGCTGCCATAGCTGTTCAGACAAGGCATGATCCAATTTGTTATATTCTTGTGGTAGTTTGTGACAAGTTTGCCTTTATCTATATAATATTTGATGAGTATTTCATTATTCATTGCTTGAAAATGGAAACATCAAAGAATTTCCAGTATCAAGTAACAGAAACTGAAGAGTATTGCTTTGTTTCATCTTTATTATTTACAGGAAACAGGTGTGATCTGGCCTAATAAGGATCTGGATTAAGAAGAGTTAATATCAATATGATTTGTATGAGTAATCTTGGTTCCTGTAATTCAAAAGCGATATTGTGGAGTATAGTAAAATCTCAATTCTTAGATTTACCCTGCAGAATGAATTGCCTATTCGATGAAGTATTACTTGAATAAGTAATTATTTGGTTTATAAGAATATTATCATTATAGCTACCTCAAAAAATCAGTGCATTTTTAGTTGACTGATTAGAACCTGATATAGTGACATGGAAGCAGAATGATGTTTTGATGAAGTGACAGTGAGCACAGGTAATGGAGATCGGTTGTTTAATCAATTACGACTTACGACAGCACCTCATTAAACCACAATTAGCTTTACAAATGAAATTTGAATGATCACGTTCTGTAATTTTCGGTTTTTCAAAAAGAAATGTCATCATGTCATTGTTGCCGAAATTCCTATTATAATTTGTTCGTAACTGGAGTGCATAGGCTTGAAGGTTAAACTGCCTTTTCTTTATTGCATTTCTTTAGAGAGTGCTTTATTACTTAAGAGAGAGCTTTTATGAAAAAATTAATCAGCAAACTATGTTTACAGATACTTAAGTCTATAACAACTAATAACAAGGGCGTGTAGTGTATTTTGGGACTTGAAGATGGAGGTTTAAGGTTCCTAATACTAAAACATTTAGCTTGTGTTAACAGGATAATGATATTGTCTTAATTTAATTGTCAAGATACTGAAGTCCTGTAAGAGCTACAGCTCTCTGTACACACTACACATATGTGTGTATGCTTCTTTAAAAAAAAAAAAAAAGCTAGTCTTGTTGTTGAATATACCGACGGAAGTGGACGGAATATCAAAATGAATGTAACTTCTGTGCCTTGTTACTGAACAAGTTTAAGATTCAAAATTATATTAAAATACTGTAATTGTTGTAATTAGGTTTGAGTATGTATATTCTGCTGGTGTAACTTTATATAAATACGAATACAGGCTTTGTTCAAGTAAATTTATCAAACCAATAATAGCTCAGACCACTCCAGGCTCTTTTTAGTTGGGCCAAGATTATATTGTAGGACTAGTGGGCCCGCGCAACTTCGTCTGCGTAACATAAGTAAAGTTTCTCATCGTTTAAACCTTCCCTGAACTTCCACGAATATTTTAAGACTAAAATTAGCCGAATCGGTTCAGCCGTTCTCGAGTTTTAGCGAGACTAACGAAAAGCAATTCATTTTTATCTATATATAGATAGATTAAACTAATCAGTGTACACCATACCTATCTAATGGTTTTTAATCAGATCAATGCTTTTCAGCAAATTTAATCTTTAACTTTCGGGATTTCCTACGAAATATTAAATGGCGTCATCACATTGGCGTCTAGCCCACCAGGCGATAACAAACACGTCTCTCAGTCAAGTAAGCTTCAAATAACGGTCAATTATTTAATAGCGGTGTTTTACCTGGAATAAAACACACATTAAATACTTACCTTATTTGAAGCTTACGCTTTTCAGCACTGCCTGGTGTCATACCATACATACCAAAAGTCAATTTTGACTCAATGATTAGCTTAGCTCGAGGCAAGTCTGATTACGACTCGCCCCTCCTATGCCCCTCCGAACATCTCCGGGCTGCCTGGTGGGGGCTAAATAGATGGACCAATAGGAAAAATACAGGAAACGGAACCGGAAATAAGGAAGTGCCTCTCTCAGTCAAGTAAGCTTCAAATAAGGTAAGTATTTAATGTGTGTTTTATTCCAGGTAAAACACCGCTAATATATAAATATAAATACATTTGAAGTGAATGTAATATTTTTTGAAATTTAACATTTTATTAATATGTAGTAACAGGCAATTTAAATCTACATTAAAAACATGATTTTTCTTTGAAATTTATTTATAAAACGAATCTTATTATTTTCTGATTTATTCATATTTTATAAACATTCAAACCATAATTCTAACTAACCCACCTTATTTTAAAATTTAAAAGCGTGACAATGCAATAACATGACAAAATGGCGCTGATCTGATGATGGATTTGTAAGGTGGCCATATGAACTCCTGTACTAAATAAGATAGGACCTGTCGTATTTGGGCTCATTTTAACTGTCTTGGCTAGTAGTACTCTACTGATACATGATATTCAGGATCTTAAAAGATTGTTTAAAGTTTTCCATAAAATATTTTTTTTGACGTCAAGTTCGTATGTAGGTTATCGAATATCTGTTAAAGTACAGTAGCATGATTTATGTATAACCGGTCACTATGTTACACTTAGGCACAATTTTTCAAAATTCCGTTGTGTGCCTGCCAACTTGGCGCACGTCTTCTAACTCGCGTGTTTGTATCCTACAAACAATCAATGATAGTATTTCCTAATAAGTCACTCCAAATGTATTAATATACTTCCAAGCAAACTTCTATATTTTCATTATTAACTTTTAAATGTTTTGAATGATTAATAACAACTTTATAAAATTAAATATTTTTAATATTCGAAATTATCTTAAGTACAATTATTAATTAAAAAAAACAATTTTACTTAGGCTATATAATTTTGTAAATGTACTACTTTATTTACATAGTCTTCAAATAAATGGCACCAGGGGCTTTAGTGATAGAATGAATTACTACACAAATTATTATATGTGAGTCTTAAATCATTAATTAAAATACAAGATTATTTAAAAAGGTGGTTCTTAGAATAAAGTACTATGATTTAATTGACAGACAATAATCCGTGTTCGTACCATCCGTACTGTATAATCTAAGTATGTTTATAATTACAGAAACCAGCATATTGACTCTTTACTGACAGAATTTTATCAGTATTAGGACACAGAAATGTATGCATTGTTCTGAAACTTTTACAAAAACCCTCATATTCAATTTAACAATAATCGTTCACTGTCATTATCACAGTAATATTTTGAAAGTTAATTAATTATGTTAACATGAAAACTACGAGTAGCAACAGCAGTGTACAATTTTAACGTGTTTCATGCATGTTATTTGCAATAAGTTGATAACAAAGTGCTATAATTATGTTTGTCACCTAATTATCTTATACAATAAATTGTAAATCTATATCCACAAAGATAATATCATCACATAGTGTGATATGAACAGTACATCACAGTAGAATTGTTGAAGAAGTATTGTGCTGAAGACGATGTCTACTATATAAATATAGATAGCTGCACAAATATTTTTAAATGTTACACTTTTTAAGATAGGTTAAAACTATAACATATATTATAAGTCAGACCTTATACTTTATAGAATAGTTATTCATTTTATTTCAATTCAGTCAAAAAAGGTAATACAGTTTCAGTTAGATAAAACTAGAAAAAAGGAGTAATTTGTAAAAGTAAAATTATAAAAATGAGAAATTGTAAACATTTAAAAGGTAAAAGCAAAACGTAAAATATTAATGATTTATAAATGGACATTAATAAAAATTCAATATTCTAATTAAAGCTAAAAAAAATCAAACTTAAATTAACTAACATTGAAATGGATAAAATCGGAATGCATTCAGATTGTTTCATTGGACAACTCTATGCGTATTTTTTTCCATTTCGTTACTGTAGCTGTTGCTCATCTGATATTTTTCGTCGGTTTATTAATCTTACAATGAGAAAAAGTTCAGAAATGAAAGCTACAAAAGATCAATAACAGCTGCATTGATTAGCAGAAAGAACTTAAAAATATTTTTTTAATAATTGGTCAAACTCAGTCTAATTAACTATTACAATACCTTAAAATATATGTACAAACGATAAACCTAAAGTAAGGAATGGGCAGTGAAAATTTCAAAATAGACTATTCTTAATTCTATAAGCTTAGACATAAGTTTACAAGTTTATTAAAGGCAGCTGCGGTATCCAGCTTAAGTATTTATAACCTTCTATTTATATAGTTCAGTGGAAAACGTGATAAATGCAGTATTTTTTTTACAATTTTATCAAGATATTGCGTTTTTTGTGTTCTTCATTAAAACTTAATTTTCAAGTTATTTAATTAAAATCAGTCAATATGGCTTATTGTCTAAATTAAAAAGGCTCCGGTCACATGTGGACCGTTGTAGTGGAACCGTTCGCCGCCACGGGCGCAGCTTCGTGTCATACGAACGAGGAGAAACCCGGCAGCGGCGCCCTCGAGCGCGCCATGTTGTTCATCACTATCTGACCTCCGTTCAGACTCACCACGGCGCTGCCTTCGGGCTCCGAGTCGGTGTAGCTAGAGTAATTACGTACAGGTCTCTGCTTTTTCCAAGACTGTCGGAGAGTATCATTAACATTCGCGTAATGATTCACGAAAGAATGCGGTTCCGATCTTACGCTTTCGTTTTCACTTTCAGAATTCTGAAAAAGAAATCTTGTTCAACAAATAGTTAAGTATTCTACATAATATTATTTCTCTGAGGCATGGCACAATCAGAAAAAAGAGAGGTGATTATATTCAACATAAAAATTGTAATTAATAAAAAAATAACAAGTAAAAAATTGCGTATAGTAAATATTGAAATGACACTCATGAAAAGACAATTAGCATATTATATCATGATAAATGGAATTTTACTAGAGCTATGATGAATTCCTACATTTAGTCGTCTGATATTTTTTCTGAAAGAGTCATTTAAAGATCTACACGAGTGCTGATGGAGACGAGACGGAAGCGTGAACAAACGACGATAGCTTTAACAACAGATCACAGATTCCGATATTTACCGTGGCAGAATCCGAGGGCGATAAGGAAACAAACAAAGGGATAAATTAAGTAACGTTTCGCAATATTCAGACGACACTGATTTTGAGCGTGATCACCTGCGAGTCCGAGGAGCTCATCTCGGAGGGTTTCTCCGTGAGCGAAGAGTCGTCGGCGTTGGCGTCGTAGGCGCGCAGGCTCTCGTCGTCGCTGTGGTACAGCACGGACGCGGGCGCAGGCCTCGGCGGCGCCTTACCCACCGCGCGCCGCACGCCCGTGCCCGTCCCCGCCCCCGCGTACAGCTCCATGGACCCGCGCGCCTCCTCGCCGCATCCCGTGTCGCCCGTCAGCTCCTCCAGGCTCTTTTGAGCTTCTTCTGATGACAAACATAACAGTGACTTACTACATCTACAAACCATAAATAATAACAATTCGTCGCCTCAGTGCTTGTTTGGCCAATCTGCACTAGAGCAAATTTTACAGGAGACAGCAAACAAGCACGGAATTTTCGTTAAGTGCCGTGTTGAGAAAAAAATTGAAATTAAATTTTTAATGTTTTAGAATTGAATATTTTAAAAAAATATTTTACCAGTCGGATGGAAATTTAATTCTTTATAATACTGCATTAAAAAGTAATTTTCCTAAAAAAATGTCAGATTGGCCAAACAAGCACTGAGGCGACGAATTAACAAACATTACTTACTTTTGTATTTGTAGCTTTTGCTTTTGACGCACAGTATAGCTATAACTGTAATAATAATGACAACAGAAGCGGAGGCGAGCACCACCATGAACCAAGTGTGTCGATAGAACGGTGGGTATTTCAAATAACCGTATTCCAAGTATAGTTTTGAAGGTGTCACTATTATTTTGTCATTGTAAGCCGGTTGACTTATACCATACGCGTTGTATGCGATCACACGAAACGTGTAAGCAGTCGATGGCAGTAAACTTTGGTAAGATATTGTAAATTCTTCTAGCATTCCATTATTGGTTCTAGTAATGGTCTCCCACTGAGTGTTATCTGAAAAGTAATTAATGACTAATTACTATAGTTTTATATCACTGATTATATTATAAGAGTACAATTTCGTTAATAAGAGGGTGCAATAAAAATATTATATAACAATATAACCTAGGTGTTTATAAGTCGTGCACTCAGGAACTTACAGGCTTGCCATGATTCCTTGGCTGCATTGAAAATTGTAACTTAGTTTAGTATCAAAGATCGCATTTTATATATTTTAGATAATATAATATACATATAATCTTAATCATTTCCCGATGTGTTGTCGCGATTTACGTAAAAGCCAACTCTATAGTATAGAAGTACCTTAAATATTAGAGATGGATGTTTTACTGAAAGGAAATATCATTTTATTTTTGATGTTTAATAATACTGCTATCACAGATTTTTCGTAAATTGTTTGATGTCTCTGACAATCGAGCTAACAAAATCGGGAAAATCGACACCCTGTATTTTTATGATGCAAGTCGAAAAAACAGTTAATTACGAATATTTTTTGCTAACATAGTGTCTTAAACAAAAGGAACAAGGTGATAATCGTGATTCAAGGTTTTAAGTACCTTTTGATTGTCGCATAGTTTTGGGACACCCTGTAGATTAACGGAATAGGGATTAAGGGGGGAATAATGTATTTTTGTTGGTTATTCGAGTCCAGTTGCCCACAACTTTTCACGTTGGTTTAATTATTTGAAAACAACAGTAGGATCTGAGATTAGCGCGTTCAATAACTTATATTTGAATCAGTAGAAAGTGTTTTCGCGGAGATGTATCGCGTACCTTTCTTCCTGGCTTCGATGTAGTATCCCCGCAGCGGTCCCCGGCCGGAGAGCGTGTTGTTCCAGCGCAGGCGCAGCGCGGCGAGCTCGGGCGCGAGGTGCAGCTGCGTGGGCGGCGCGGGCGAGCCGGGCTGCGGGCCGGTGTGCACGCGCGCCACGCTCTCCGCGCCCGCGCCCAGCGTCACGCCGCGCACGCTGAACACGTACTCCGCCTCCTCCTCCAGCCCGCCCACCGCCAGACGACGCTCTGTCACCTTCTGCTTCACTTGCTTGCTGAAACCTGAAAAGCGACACAAGCGATTTTTCGGCTTAATCTCTTTGCTCTGCAACACCTTTCGATGCTATGTAACATCGTCTACCCAGTGCCGGTGATCATCGACGACGAATATACATATTACTTTGCCATCATAGAAAATACACATTCCACCTACCAAACGACTAATGTTATACAAATTGTAATACAATAAAATTAATTCAAAATTATAGAATTAAATTGACTGAAAAAACGAAAAACAGTTATTTCTCTCTTATTGTTTTAATTGATGCTAATGTATTGACTCAATACTATTGAGTGACGTTATGTAGAAATTAAAATAAATATTTATTTTAAGAAAATAATAAATTGTGTTCGAACTCACGTTCATCTTGTTGTACTGTTTCGTAAGTGACAAGGTATGCCTGTACTAGCCCGTTGCGTCGTTGCGGCGGCTCCCACGCGACCACGAGGCTGTTCATGGTGATGTCGGAGAAGGTGATGTTCCGCGGCGCAGACGGCAGCCCCTGCAGTGTCCGCACCACCACCGCTACTGATCGTGGACCGTCGCCGGCCGCATTGAAAGCTAGAACCTACGTTGTCATAATATTATTGCATTACTATTATGCTTAATTAAAACCGCTCTTATAAACTACACAATCAATTAGGTACACATTATTATTGTTTTACTAGCTGACTCGCGCAACTTCGTCTGCGCCGAAAAAAAAAATTAGGGGTGGACTACCCCTAACATTTAGGGGATGAAAAATAGATGTTGGCCGATTCTCATAGGTACCGGATAAGCACAAAAAATTTCATCAAAATCGGTCGAGCCGTTTCGGAGGAGTTCAAGTTCGAACACCGTGATACGACAATTTTATATATTAGATGTATCATGTTCAAACCAGAATTACCTGAATACGGTATTGGGTGTATTTATCAAGGAAAACCAGTGAGTGCGAGGTGGCTGTCGCTGGAACAACTTCTATTTCCTCTTCAATACGGCGGCCCGGTTCGGGGTCTTCAGGTGACTCAGTCATTAAGTAGAAAATCTAAAAATATTAATTATATGTTAAATTATATAGAATAATATGATAATGAGCACGGCCTCCCGACCCACGCGGCGGCCGGCACCTTGTCTAGGAAGGTACCTTGTATCCGAGCAGGTCTCCGTTGCGATGGTGCAGAGCGGGCGGCGCCCAGCTGAGCGTGACCTCGGTGGGTGAGAGCGGGTGCGCGGCGAGTGCGGCGGGCGGCGCGGTGGGCACGGCCTCTCCGACCCACGCGGCTGCCGGCACCTTGTCTAGGAAGGTACCTTGTATCCGAGCAGGTCTCCGTTGCGATGGTGCAGAGCGGGCGGCGCCCAGCTGAGTGTGACCTCGGTGGGTGAGAGCGGGTGCGCGGCGAGTGCGGCGGGCGGCGCGGTGGGCACGGCCTCTCCGACCCACGCGGCTGCCGGCACCTTGTCTAGGAAGGTACCTTGTATCCGAGCAGGTCTCCGTTGCGATGGTGCAGAGCGGGCGGCGCCCAGCTGAGTGTGACCTCGGTGGGTGAGAGCGGGTGCGCGGCGAGTGCGGCGGGCGGCGCGGTGGGCACGGCCTCTCCGACCCACACGACGGCCGGCACGCCCGCGGGTCCGGACCCCTGTGAGTTCACGCCGCACACGCTGATCTCGTAGTTGCGGTCCACAGCTAGCTCCGTCAGTACCGCTTCAGAACTCTATAAACGTTACCACACATTTAAGAATAATACGTCTATAGACGTCTGTAGACGCAGCAAAAATACTTTAGTGTGTGTTATGCTTTTGTATAAATGCCATACCTACAATATTTTGTATAAAATTACTAAATTATAAAAACACACACAATAATATTAAGATGCGAAATTGCTTAAGACGTTATCTAAAATATTAACATATGGATCTTACCTTTACGCCAGTGACTTCTAGTTTCATAGTTTGCTGTAACGCAGTAGGAAAGTCCGTGAGCGGTTGGTAAAATATCCGATATCCTCCGGTACGGGCGTCCCCGCTCCAGTATTGTTCGGCGAGCGGCGTCCACTGCACGCGAACGCTATTCGGCGTTATTGGCACCACGTGGAGATTCTCAACTGCTTTGCTGGGAGCTGTCCGGAAAAGAAGCAAGTATACACAAGTCATTTTGAGCAACACGGTTGGAATTGAATGACCTATGGTCTTCAATACTCAACAATGTTACAATATTTTACATTTATACTACTACCCTGTACTACCATTGCATGCATAATAATATTACACTTTGGCATATTTAACTCATTTTCAGAAATTTCGGCTTCTGCCCTTGTCTTACCGAAGGTGTAGAATAACATTCTATCGTAATTTGTTTTCATTGATTTACCTGCAGGCAAAGTACGTATTGATTCGGTAGCGTTGCTGTAACGACTGGGACCCATGTCGTTTGTGGCTCTTATTCTGAATTGATAAGCTGTGTAAGGTTTTAGACCCTCAGCAGTATAAGAGGTCGCAAATGGATCAATTCTCTCTGGAATAGTCTGCCAAGTGCTTCCTTCTTCTTTTTGCTGAACTGTGTAGTATCTGTATAAAAAACAAAAATATATTTTTCGTTATGGTGAAAATGATTGAAAATGTGGTTTATCTCGAAAGATTTCCTATCGTACAAACTACGTGCGGGCGCGGTGCGTATCCGTCGTCTCCGGGCGTCCACGAGAAGGTGATGTGGTGCGGCTGCAGCAGCGAGCGCGCGACGTGCGGGCGCGGCGGCGCGCGGTTGGCTGTCGTGAGTGCGAGCCGCGTCTGTCACACATACCTCAGCGGTGCGTATCCGTCGTCTCCGGGCGTCCACGAGAAGGTGATGTGGTGCGGCTGCAGCAGCGAGCGCGCGACGTGCGGGCGCGGCGGCGGTGCGGGCGGCGCGCGGTTGGCTGTCGTGAGTACGAGCCGCGTCTGTCACACATACCTCAGCGGTGCGTATCCGTCGTCTCCGGGCGTCCACGAGAAGGTGATGTGGTGCGGCTGCAGCAGCGAGCGCGCGACGTGCGGGCGCGGCGGCGGTGCGGGCGGCGCGCGGTTGGCTGTCGTGAGTACGAGCCGCGTCTGTCACACATACCTCAGCGGTGCGTATCCGTCGTCTCCGGGCGTCCACGAGAAGGTGATGTGGTGCGGCTGCAGCAGCGAGCGCGCGACGTGCGGGCGCGGCGGCGGTGCGGGCGGCGCGCGGTTGGCTGTCGTGAGTACGAGCCGCGTCTGTCACACATACCTCAGCGGTGCGTATCCGTCGTCTCCGGGCGTCCACGAGAAGGTGATGTGGTGCGGCTGCAGCAGCGAACGCGCGACGTGCGGGCGCGGCGGCGGTGCGGGCGGCGCGCGGTTGGCTGTCGTGAGTACGAGTGCGCGCGCCGTCACGCCCCAGCCGAGGCGTGTCTGCGCACGCACGCTAAATACGTAGTACTGCTCGGACATTAATTCCGTCGCTCTGATAAATAAAACATTTTTTTTCAGAATTGTTATTCTTATGGGCACTTTTAAGTAAACACTAACAATTTATAATAAGTTATTTTCTAAGGTTTGCCAATTATCATTGATATTGACATTTTTATAAATGGGTGTGCCCAACAGTCCACTTATGATGTAACGCCCAATTTAATTAGCACCTTTTCTATCTCGAACATTAAAAATATAAGTCAAAACGTCAAATATGTAAAAATATTAGATTCTAAAAGAAAACATATTATCAATTAAACTTTTCAATACTAATGCCGAAATGTCTCAAAATATTTACCGGAATGTGCGATCAGATGGTAAAAATTCTCTCGAGAACATGTGCTGGGTCGAACTGTTCAGATGATAAACGACTTTATACGCGAGTATTTCACCGTTCGGATCCTCGGGTACATCCCAAATGATGCGAGCCGTTGTGAATGTAACGTCAGGAAACGATACGTTCGACGGTGGTCCGGGCGCTGAAATATTGACGTGTTTCGTTATTACGTGAGTAATATAATATGCAATTTAGTTAGATGGTGATGGTGGAAAAATATCAGACCAATATGACAATAAATAACTTTTTTGTTTTGTCTTGTTATCAATGTTGTAGCAGGATCTTATAATTCCATGAAATAACTAAATTCATTTGATATTCCCAAAAGGTTTGTTGATTGAGTACTCACTATCATCAAATGTTCGCGCCGTAACGGGCGGGTCGCTGAGCGCGCCGTCCCCCAGCCGCGTGTAGCCGAGCACCTGTATCTGGTAGACGACGTATTTCCTGAGCTCGGTGAGTGTGACTGTGTGCGTTTGGTTCGAAGGTATCGGTTGACATTCGATCTTCTTGTGTTCGGGCCTCGGGGGAGGCGTGACCGCGGCGTAGCACACTTTGTACCCTTCGATGAGACCGTTTTGATCTTGCGCCGATATATCGCCCCAGAGTACTACGATCGTCGTTGATGACGTTGCGTTCGCTGATACGTCGTTAGGTCCTCGCGATGGCACTGTAATACATAAATTTATGTTAAATTGTTTTTTCAACCAAATTCAATCTCATATATTTTTACAACATCTAATAAATGCACATTACAAACACCTTTTTACATACTCTAGATGCCACTACAAATAACTATCGACTTACCCGCTTCTCTAGTTCTCTCGAGAGCTACAGGACTTTCATTGGAGGTGCCCACTTCATTTATTGCGGTCATACGTATCTCATAAACAGACCACTCTTCCAAATTCGATAATACATGTGAATTGGCCGTGTGATCTTCGATGATACTATGCAATGTATCGTTTGTACCGCTTCTCTTGTATGTTATGTTGTATCCTTTGGGATTGCCGTACCATTCACTTTGTTGTAAGGGCTATTAAAACACAATTAAATCATTATGTTACCAAAAAATATTTAATGAATCAACTCTTATTGTGTAACAACATAATAAGTAACCAATAATAATTACTACGAAACGGAAAACACTGTACTAATATAAATGTAATATTGACAATCCACTTTTTTGAATTTTAATAAAGTTTTATACTTACAATCCATCGAACCCTCAAGTTGTTGGCGCTGACTGCTCGTACGGTGACATTTTTGGGTGGATGTCGTGGGGGCGCTTGTATCGTTTGGAACTCCTTACAGGGCTCTGAAGGTTTAGATGAACCCACTACGTTGGTCGCAATTAAACGGAGTCTGTACGTTGTGAACGGAACCAAGTCCTTCACGAGAATCGACTGAGCTTCCGGAGCGTTCACTTCGTAGATAGTAACCCAAGAGGAATTGCGCGCTGTTTGAGCCTATTAAAATTAATCACATTGTAATACGTTTTTTTAAGAGTCTGTTACTTTATTTTTGTCATGGAATTAAAAGGTTTGAGAATATTTGTTACGGTGATTTGCTTAGATACTTAAAAAGTGAAAGTTCAGCACACTTCTTGTTGTATTTTTCAATAACGTTAATACCCCCGTACTAAAATCTTTAAATTGAAGATGTTATTTAACCTGCACAGTCCACAGGGATATAGAAGAGTTTCCGTCGAATCCGGGCGTGAACTGCAGCAGCACGGAGAAGGCGTCGATGTTGGAGAGCGCGAGGTTCCTCGGCGCGTCGGGCAGCACGGGCTCCACGCCCGACTGGATGGTGGCGGCGCGCGCGGCGCCCGCTCCCACCGCCGTCATGCCCATCAACCAGAACTTGTAGTGCGTGCTCGCCTGAACCGAATTAACGACACCATCATTGAATAGTAGCAAGATTTAAAAAAAACCTGACAGACAAAGCCCACATTGACGGAATTCCGAAACAGTATGTAATCCGTCATTTTATTGCGGCCGTTATCTTAGATTGTTTCTCGTCAAACGTAGTAACGAAAATTCTAATAAAATTTAATTTTTGAATAGCTTTAACAGAACAGCAACGTTATCAGCAATTACCGAAATCGTCTTCCTCTGCGTAAAATTCAGTTTGGTAGCTTTCGAAACTATGGATACGTACAAACGTGAATAAGTAAGTAGTAAAAAAGAATAACTGTCAGAAAAAAATGTACAATCCGTGTTTCTAGTTAATAGTCCTGCAGAGAATTTGTTATTTATATATTATTTCAATCAAAACTCAAAATAAGATGCGTTACAATCGTCAAAACTGGATCTTTATAGTACAAAGTAGCACTTTCGAAAATAAAAAGTACCTGTAAATGTTCCACTCTGATACTGGTCACGTTAGGCGGTAGAATCTCTTCTTTAGCCGATTCTGTGTCATTTATGATTTCATAAGAAAGTTTGTAGCCCAATAAAATACCATTGGATTTTTTAGGAGGGGTCCAAGATACTCTCACCGCACGATCTGATATATCATCAAATAGAAGACTTCCTACTTCATCGGGAACTGAAAATACAAAAGACAATTTTTATACTACTTTCATACGTTATAAACGGGTTCTTACCACGAAATTTATAGAAAACCGCGAGTGTTTGAATAAGTTTATAATTTTTATAATAGTTTTATTTATCGATCTTCGATACTTTTTTGCAAATATTCTGTAATTTTAATATGTATATCCTATGATTTTAAATAAAGACATTATTTTCAATTATTATACTTACTATCTTCTTTAGTTGTTATGAGAATGTAATCGCTGCGAGGTCCATCCCCTGGTTCAGTGAAACAGAGAACGGATATATTGTACTCCGTGAACTTTTCAAGATCACTAATGACCGCAGACTGTTCGGTGAGTGGATCTAACAAATTAGGCGGTACACTTGCGAGTTTTTGTTCTACATTTTCGTTTTCCGCTTCGTCCCATTTCCATGCTTGAATTTTATAGCCCTGTTTGGGAACAAAGAATAATACATTGCACACAGTCAATAAAACGTATTATCAAGTAGTTTAATATAGAAAAAAAAAAGGAATTTCCTAACATAAGTCTTCATCGTTTAGACTACAGTACTGCCATATTCATGCGCTTTTACAATTAGATGTCATGAAAGTCGTATGTTGATTGATACAGACCTGATTGATGCCGTTTATTTTTTGGGGATTCGGAGGAGTCCAGGTGACGCTGATCGCCGTTGAGTTGATCGCCTCGCACCTCACGTTGTCAGGAGCGCCTTCCGGTACACCTTCTTTTGTTTTTATGGTGTAGCTGTCAGAGAACACTCCCACGCCTTTATCATTATAAGCTGCGATCTGCACATTATAATCTTTCCATGTGATCAAGTCTTGTATCAAATAGTTTCTCTGGGCTTCGTTGGTTATGTTTTGGTAGGTCCAGGGGCTGTTCTCGTAGCCGCGCAGCCTGTACCTGATGACGAAGCCGAGTATGTGTCCGTTCCGATGTTCCTCTAAAGGAGGTTGCCACTGCGTTATTATTTCGGAAGACGAACGAGCGGAAGCTATAAATCCAACTGGAGGACCGGAAGGCGCTGAAATGTGTCAACGTTAACATTATTGAATTTAGTTGTAACTGCGAAAACTTGCGGCTATGCGGTTGGATAAATAATGTCGCGTGGCAAAAGCACGTTATTATAATTTAAACAAAAAACATGCAAAGATTACAAATATGCAAAAAAGCTATTTTTGAAAGATTCTACTAAATAATAATTTATAATAATGAATGCCTATAAAATATTTAAACAGTAAAAAATAAAATCTTATAGAAACAAAGGAGGACTTGCACATAATACTACTTTAATTGATAAATACATGCCATCGAAACGTAATTTTTTGTAATTTTTCGTATGCTAATAGATTCATACCTTGACAGCATATGAAATCATCAGCCGCTTGATTACAAAGAAAACACACTTAAAATTATATGAAAATGAATAGATTATATTATTTACTTCAAAAATTTAATAACGGTGACAATTTGGATAATTAATGTGGAATGGAGAATTTACCTTCTTGTGGCAGAGTTAAGACATCAGTGGGGTCGGAAGGCGGTCCCTCGCCGACCGTGTTGACGGCGGAGACCCGGAACTGGTAGGACGTGGCCGCCTTCAGGCTCGTGAGCAGCACCCAGCGCTGCGACGCCGTCACGTTCATGGGCTCCGTCACCCAGTTCAGCAATGGATCCGGTATAGGTCCTAAATAACAAACAACCATTTCGTGTTAATATTTACATTTATTTTGATTAAATTTCTGCAAAATGAAAGCGAATAAGATCGCTAATTTATTGTGAACATTAATTATAATTAAAACACCCTGTTACGGAATAATCTCGTTTCTCGGTTGCTTAATATTTTTAATCACTTTATTTGATGAAGTTTATTCTACTCTGGTGTCTACGACGTCACGGTTTCATGATTTCGTGAACTTTAATTTACTTAAAAGACTAATATCTCGGCTGATGTTATTAATATTTTTAGAAACCATTTTCGTTTGTAGTAGGTATACACGATACAAACATATCAAAGTATTTTTTCTAAACTTTGTATATCTGCCTTTTTTTGCCTGGAAATCTTTAAAACTGAGCTATTTACATGAAGCTTTATGGTGGTTTTTAATCTACTAGTAACATTTTTTTTCACGAGTGTAAATTTTATCCTGACGAGGATGGAAAATAGCACAGGTCCGCTCGTCGTTAAGTAGGATTATAGTTCCTCGTGCGCACGGACGTTTAAAAAGTCGCGCGCGAGTAAAAATCCGTGTGATTAAGCTTAGACTTGAGTGTTGAACACAGTTAATATGTTACCGAATTCCGGGACGACCCTCCTCTGCACTATAAACTTGTGTATCGGCGAGTTGCCGTCGAAGCCCGGCGTCCACGACACGTTGACGGCTCTGTGCGAGGCGGGGTCGAGGCGGGCGGCGCGCACGTTGCTCGGCGCGAACGGCAGCTCGATGACGGACAGCAGCGCGCGACGCGTGTGGTTGCCGCCCGGTGACGTCACCACGCACGTGTACTCGCCCGCGTCACTCGCGCGCACCGCCTGCACCTGCAGCGCTCCCTCCGACGATATTAACACCCTCGACCCGGCTGTCATCGGCCTGTTCAATATCACAAACTATTTATGACAACGTAATATTAATCAAATTCTGAATGCTTTCAGTATCAATAAAATCTTGAAGGTGGGTTATAACTATTCTAACCATTTACCGAATATTAAAATTGGGCTATGCAATCTCAAGTTCCGTTGTTATAATATTGTTACTGGTCGTATCTGACCATCTATTATTATGTGCTTTAATATGTACCGTCTAATGACGCTCTGTATACAACTTACTAATGACAGACGCTCAGGGTACTGTACTTTTTCTTACTTCAAAATTCTTTTGTATGTTTTGTTTGTTTGGCAAAAAAACCAGAGTAACAAACTCAAACACGCCAACAAATCATTCGTTCATTAATATTATTTCATATTCAAGGACCTTAAGTTATGTTGTTTATCTCATTCCTACAAGATACGATCATACGGACATGGTCAATTAACCCGATAATCAAGCTGGTTACTTTATAACAATTTGTTGTCATGAAGTCACCAACTCTAATCGAGACTCGCACAACAATAAGGGTCATTAACTACTCGACCCACGATAAAATGAAGAAATTGACGATTTAATAGTTGAATTCAACATAAGAATTTATTATATTAAAACTATTATAAATAGCACTCCTTGCTGTGAATTAAGAGTGGACATGATATCCATAAAGATAATATTATAGAGTAAATTTACTTACTTTGCTAACTTGATCTATCATAATAATTTGATTATGATTTTTCCTAACTACTAGGCATATAACAAATATTCACATTTGCAAGTTTTTAAACATCAGTATTTACAAAAAAATTGCAAATTTTGACGAAAGTTGCGCGAACGTAGAGGAAATCCGGTAAAGTAAAAATAAAAGCCTTTTACTGCCCTTTCAAGTGTCACTTTAAACGGTAACAACATTTGCATTGATATAATATGTTGAAAAGAAATTTTCGCAATTGTCCAAAAACCGACAATCGCTACATCTCTACATTCTCTACTATCTAACGCCATACATGATGCATACTGAACCGGATTGTAGTGTTCGTAGTTTGCATACTATACTCACTGCTTGTTGTGGAACCAATCAATATTGTATTTGACGTTGGGATCGTTCGAAACTTTGCATTGCAATGTCGCTGTGTGACCTAGTAGCACTCGAGTGTCGACGGGTGGAGCAATTATTTGAGTTCGGACTGAAATTAATAAACTTTTTTAATGTTTGTTCTCTCTCAACCATCTAGTTGAAAATGGGATGTTTCATAACAATCTGACTGACCTTGATGACTTGAACAAATTTGCTGGTGGTAAAAACGTTAATAGCACGATTTAATGAAACATAAAGATTTCAAAACAGATCTGTAAAGAATAATATTTGCACATTTGCTCGCAAAATGTTTCACGTATTTCAAGATGGTCAAAAGATTTAAGGTAGTTGTTGTCCTGTATTTTTTTTTGCAACTTTCATTAACTTAATCCAATATGTAATTCAAACGCCAGCAACCATATTCTTCGAGACAGAGTAACAAACGTATTTTATTTTTTAAGTATTAAAATGTAGTAGCGTCGACAGGATATGTTTTATTCATGTTACTCACCGAGTCTGTTGTTTTGAATATATTACATAGACACATTCTCGCGCATGTTACTAAGTTGGTTTAAACGTATGACTATTTAATAATTAAGTAATATTCTCACCGAGTACTGTCAGGTAGGCCTCTCCAGACACATTTCCTGCGTCGTTTGATCGGACACATGTGTATTTCCCGGTATCCGCTGTTGTGGTGCTTGTTATCAACAAGTCACCATCTTCGAGAGCTTGCAGTCTTCCCGAAAGATTTATTATTAAAGAGTCTAAAATAAAAGTAATAATAAGAATAAAAGCAAAATATTCCAACTGATTTCTCCTTTTGCTAAGTGTTTTCGAATTCAAACAATATTATTTTGTTTTTCTGTAACATTTTGAGCTTGACGTTGACTATTTAGATTCTAAATAGTTTACCCATTTATTATGTAAGTTATGCTTTTAATATTTTTTTATGATGATGTCAAAATAAGTTATACATCATAATAAGTATACAAAAACTAATGATAAAAATATTTCTCACAAGCAATTTACACTACATCATTAAAACTAAAGTAAAACGCGTGAAGAATCTCGATTAGATGTGGCTGTTTGATCATCATTTATCAAGCGTTACTAACCGTTAAAGTACCAGGTAACGTTGGGAGTGGGTGCTCCGATGGCACGGCATGAAATGGTTGCGTCTTTTCCGTCGAGAACGGTCAGATTCGATGGTGGAGTCTGCATTATTGGCGGGGACGCTACAAGCCACGCACACACAAAGTTAGTACACGAATACTTATAGCGATACTTGTACCCTATTGGTACAGAAATAAAAAAAAAACTCGTGTCCTGAAAATTGTTAGTTTCACACGGAAATAATTCATTATATGTATTAAAAAAATCATGCGCTATTACTTATTTTTTTACTAAAACACAACCTACGTGAGTCATGCATTGTATTTAACGTGCAGGTGTTAAGAATATAAAATTTAAATCAAATATTCTACAATGTAAGATGCATCGAATTGTTTAAAGTAAACGGATACTACGTCACTAGGTAAAGTTTGCAAGTGTCAGCGTAGATTTGCAGAAGTAGGGTAGCGAGCCCATGAATATTTTAGATGTGTTCCGTACTTTATTGACTGAATAAACATCACGCTTCAGCCTGTCTGTTTAATCTTTTAATAGAACGTGGTTATTTGCACGTAAATCTAAACAGATCTCATTTCTTGATGCATTTCGAAGGTGTATTTACAGACTAAATATTCCAATTCTAAAATAGTCTGATCATAGCTTATCTTTCACAAAAAATATGAAAATATTTTAATATTGGTATGATTTATGTACCTGAATGCACTTACAACAATCAATAATAAATAAAGTTTACTACCTTTACAAATTATTATTTAAAGTTAAATCTAAAGTTAAATAAATGATCTGAACAAAATATATTGTGAAAAAGTCACACAAACAACACTCTGTGCTTTAGTGGAACAAATTTAAAATGCTTCTTACTGCCGGTATCAAATCTGAATGTCTTTGATTTTTTATCTGAGCTTCTCATTCTTATCAACTTCATATGACTGCGTGGAAATCGTCTAGCCGACGCTGCATGGCAGTGAGAATAGACTCGTTATAATTTTCATATAAGAATGGGTGGTGGTCATATTTCATAAATATAAAGTTAAAAAGTATAGGTAGGTACAGTGGCATACTTACTTTTAATTTTTAACCAGGTGTAAATAGAAGTTTCTCCGGCTTCGTTGCTAGCTATACATTGGAATATACCCATGTCTTCCATTTTGAGGTCACTGATGACAAGAGAACGATCTACTTCTACCCTATACCTGCCTCCGCCATCGTCGACATCAGAGTTGTCAGACTCTCCAACTTCTGCACCGACACTCGCTATTTTTTTAGCATCTTTATACCAAGTAATCCCAGGCAAGGGTATACCCTGAACGTTACATTCCAAAACAATTGTTTTTCCGAATTCGCCAAAGGTTTCGGATTTCAAATTCGTCAAAAATATCGGTTTTTCATAAACTGTTACGGTTGCGGATGCGGTTACTGTGGCGAATCCTCCTGTTTTCAATCTTGCTTGACATGTGTACTGTCCAGTGTGAGTTAAATTAGCCGAAATAAGAGATAAAGTCCTATTCCATTGGTCATTTAAGTCAAAAGTAATTCCAGCTTGGTCGATCATTATCCCGTCTTTAAACCATAAAGTTTCTAATTCGTGGAGAGGTCTTGCATTTGCTATACAATAGAGATTAGTATATTCTTGACCTTTTGTTATTTTAGTATCTTCAGGTTTAATAACAATTTCTGGTGGTATTTCTTTATCATCATCTCCACGTACATTTAATTTAATGTAAGGACTATTTTCTTCTTTGCCTAACTGAGTATTTATAGCTCGAACTCTACAAGATTACCAAAATTAAGCAGTATAACATAAAATTGAAGGATGTTTATTGTTTACTATAAATTTAAACATTATTATTTAATAATTACCTATAAGATCTTTGGTCTTCACGATTTGCACATAAAATAACTAGATGATGTTTGTTGGTTACTGCATATTTTTGATCATATCTTAAAGCACCATTTTCATCTTGCCAAATAACCGAAGGTGATGGTTCGGATTCAATGTGAGGAAATTCGATTATAGCTGCCTTTCCTGATTCTACATTTATTACAGTATCAATGACATTTTCAAATATTTCCATATCTGTAAGGATTTGAATATTAATAGACTAGATATTAACAATGATGAACATTCAAATAGCAGTATCTATGTAAAACTTACAGGCTACTATAATATTGTTTTTTTCGCTGAAAATGGCACCGACATCGTTTTTTGCTATACACTGGTAAGCTCCAGCGTCTTGTCGTTGGGTATTATGAATTTTATAAAATATTTCGGAGGAATAATCAGTCAATGGATTTCCGTTTCTGAGCCATTTGTACATAGGTTGTGGAATACCTACAAATTTTAGATAAATATTAACCAAGTAAAGGTTCATGGTATTAACATGACATATAGGTATAAACAATATACTCCAATCACAATATTTCAGTAGATTTAGTTACCCATCGCGGAACATTGCAGTATCTTGGTTGTCCCTTCTCTTACGATGCTATTTGCAGATGATGGTTGCATACTAAACCGTGGGGGTTGCATTTGCACTGAAAAATAATAAAATACAATTAATGTTACAAAATTTATAACATAGATTCTATACATATACTTCAGCATGTTAAATAAACGTTGAAATTTAATAAGTAGTAGCTTAGAGAAACGTTCATTAACATTGTTCTCTGTTACATCACAGAAATATAAGATTAAGCACGAGGCACGATATTATCTCATTATTAAACACAAACTTTCTGTAGTTAATAGGTTTTTATTTTATACGTAAATAGTTCCATAAATCTTGAAAAACATTTTATAGCAGTATCCATTTTCTACTTGGGTACGGAATATTTTTATTTATGAAGCTATTTCGATCGTTACACACGGTCGTTTCAGTTAGGTCTAATCCTGCCAACCCTTTTTCGTTAGTGTTGCCCCAGAGGGATCATTCTGTGACTATGTTATAAATCCGAGAAATCCTAAAGCTAACTCTGATTAACTAGTAGGGTATTTTATTTGGATCTGTTTTATCATTTTAAATGCGGGTAGCACACTTTTAATTAATAAAATTGTACAGTATTAATGACATGGAGGAGATTACAAAATTTTGTATAGATTTGTAGTGAATTACAGTGTGTTTATTTTTCCACGTAAAGCTTGATTGACCGCAGTTAACTGGGTCAGTTGTTAACAGTCAACACGTGTGCACAACATTATATTGATGATTTTGTGATAGTATCCATTCACATACAAGTAAGAATTACTAAATACTCGTGTTTACGTGTATTTATACCAACTAAAAGACCCATGTCTGTCCGAAGGATCATTTTTCGTTTTTGCTATCGAAAATATGGAAGGCTAAGGTATAAATCAGCATTAAAATGGTTTTGTTGCACATAACTTTGGAAACGAACCACTTTGAGTTATTATTACAAGCTTTCTATTAACATGCACTGGATGTAACTATATGTACTAATGTACATATGTCAGTTCGAGTGGAATCTTGCGAGTTAATGTGATAAACTTCCCGATGTCTGATTGAGCTGACATTTTGCACACAAATGTATATTGCGTGACAATGCAATTATATGATATCATGGTGCTGATCTGACGATTGATTCGGAAGGTATCCATAGTCCATGTCCAACTCTTGTACAAAACAAGATAGACCCGTCGTGTTTGGGTTCGTTTTACTTAGCTAGCACTGTACTGATACTTGATATTGAGGATCTTTAAAGCTGGTATTTAAAATGTTGTATTTAAAATAAATTATTAGAACTATAGAGATTTGAAAGAGAAATATGTATAATATTTTGCTCTCTAACTCTACAACTGGTCTCTACAATTCAATCATAATAATATTGTCTCCTCAACATTAAGACAGCGTTTGATAGAAAGTAATTTATTTGAGTGTAATAGGTAGAATGTGTAATTATTATCTATATTCAATAATTAACCGATTATATCCTACAAATGCATTAAGCAGTTGCAGTTAGATTCGTTTGTTATGTAATTAAAGGTAATAAGTTCAGAGGTGTATAATATAAGCAGCTAATACAATTTGATAAGTTATATTCTGATGAGTTTAGACAAACACTTCCAAGTAGGACAGTGTACAAATACGAAATTTATCTGATTAAAGTATGTACTTGTCTTTCTTACAAATTATCTAGTACAAGGATGAACGCTGATAACGTTTGAGAGAACATTTTTTGCGGGGTTCTTCAGCTGCAAATTTTTACTTCATTGCAATTATTATGAAAATAATCACATTTATAAGTTAAGTAAGGTAACGAGATATTATTTGTATCATTTATTGTGTTCCTCATATAAAAAAATACTTTGTGGAGGCGTATCAAAAGAGGAGATACGATACATTGCGATAAGATTAATTTTGAATTACTATTGTATTTGTACTTTTATCTTTATATACTGCATGTTACGATATGCAGTTTTAATGTATACTTATATAATGAAGTATAAATGAAAAAGACAATTTTGACAGTTACAAGTGTTACAAGACCTTTTTCATTTACATCTTCATTATAGGATACGTTCCAAGAAAAACGTTTAGAGGAACACAAAGGAAACGAGTTTATTTAAAACCAATAATAAAAGGAAATTACATAGATGAATTAAAACAATCTCCTTCTTTGATGTCGGTTAAAGAGTGACCAATATTACACCAATTTTAGTGGACAAAGAACGGTAAAGAGGCTTTTCTGATTCATGCATCTTTAATGTAAGTATAAGCATGCACCATGTGGTGTTTCAGTATTTAAGTACCAGTAAAACAGTTTAAATTCTCAAACGAAGTATTTTAATTTAAAACAACATCAAATAACTTAAGTTTTTGCATGAGAGAAACAGTCGTTTAACAAAGTTTAATCAAATTTAATACGCAAGAAAGCGAAGGGGCGCACAGATGTTTGTTTATAAACGATTCAATTCAAAGTTGGTGGGAAATGTATACTAATGACTCAAATAACTTCTGTATGGTTCTTTAAAAGTTTTTCATTGAAATACAGCACTGGAGTACATCAGGCACACATCAATAACGTAAGAACGGTTTCCGTTACGTGACTCACAACTATGGCACGTTTACTTGGATACCGAAGCCAACCACAGAGTGAGCGCGTACCCCATTTCAATCAGAATGCAATGTTTAGTATATCCGTAACCTCTTTAATAACTTCGTATTAAATTAACAAACAAAGTGATTTACAAAAAGCTTCAAAATTAACAGTTTTTAGGTGTTTCAATAATATGGAGTGGTGTTATTTAATTAGATTCCATTGACCAAATTAAAAAAAAATACAATAAGCGCTATGATTTGTCCTTCTTCAAACGGGCTTGAAGTCCTTAAAGATAGGTCGTAGGTAGCGGCTCCGCAGCGCATGCTCAGGGGTGACAATGCAGAGGTCAATGAGCAACAGGAACTGCTTACGATCAGGTGGCCCGTTAGATCATCTGCTTACAAGGCAATAAAAAAAACGAAACGAATAAGACTGCGTTATCGTTACAATAATAATAATTAAAATCGAGATTATACTTGCATATTGCACGTAAGATTAAATAATTAAAGTCGCAAATCGCAAACGAGATCGCAATGATGGACTCTGATTCTGTATTTTACATTATACAGGAATTTGAATAATAGCGAAATGGTAACTTGTTGTAACAACGAACTGGAGGAATTAAACATTACTTAATAGTATTAAGTTAATACATTATATTATAACATTAATACATGCTAGTGAATGGTAAATTGTTGTGCGAGTAGAAGAATGTTGATACAACAAATAAATATTTTATTAAAGTAAGGTTTTAAACAGATAAGATGGCAAAACTTTTTGATAATTGTGATCAAATTTAATGTTGTTTTATTTTACATTAAAGTTATTAATAGTGAATCTAATTCGACATCATAGTTCATTAAGTTTTTATGTTAGTTTCTGGCTCTACAGTCAGTAACCAACACATTGCCCGCTTTTAAAGTAATGTTTATACGTAACTTGAGTCGACAACCACGAGCTAATAAAGAATCAGCTAACTTATGTCGATCTTTACACATACACACGTACAGGACACCAAACTAGGAAACCGCTTGATCAACTTACAGTGGTGTAGGAAAGAAGACCTTGAAGTGCATTGTATTATGGGGATGCTTATTATATTACAATGAAAGCAATTTCGTTGCACAGCGTAAACTGATTAAGAGTTTACTCATGGTGTTTAACTTAATTTTTAAGCACACCCCTTTCAAGTTGATATATTAATATCAATTAATGTGTTGATAGTCTATTTGTGTAGGTACACTAGTGCATTTCAAAACACAACTTCAACGAGAGTATCAAATAAGTATTCGGCATTCAGTTAATTTATTGGGAGCAAACTGAAAGCAGAACAAACAACTACGGTGCAATTTTAAGACTCGACCTGGGTCGGTGAATGATACACAGTTGATTATCGAACAGCCCATATTTATTTTCTCCAAATTTATATAAAACTGTTGTTAACAATAAAATGTAAGTATCCTATAAATTTTCTAACACCAGTTAAGGTAAGGTGCACATTGTCACCTATTTGTACATGTATACAATTTATTTATTTTTTCAAAAGTACATATTATACTGTACATTAATAACAGACATAAAACCTACTACGTATCTTCTTTACTTCATAAGATATTTTAGGGTTAGATCTTTTCAGGTCAAAATAATTTACAAGTGATCTTGCATCAAGTAATTTCTTATCAGTCACATTTACTTACATTGATAAGACACATTGTCTTTTATGTTTAAATTTTTACAGTCGACTGGTGCGTGTGGCAATAAAATTACAACGTGTGTAAGAATTAATACATAATTATTAATTAATATATTTATGTATAGATTTGATATATTTTTATTTATTAATTCAATTTATTTACTTATGTGCTATTTCTGTACTGTATGTATAGCAAGTCGCTTACTGCCGCTCAGGTCTCCTCAATTAGGCATAGTCCACTACGCTTGCCCAAAGCGGAACATAATATTACCTGCGAAGGATTTTTAGATTTTTCTAATATGAAATTTTCGTCACGATGGAAAACCTTCACCGTGTTTAGCCAGTGGTGTTATGAAAAAATGCACATATTTTTTTACTTTAATATAAATTAGCCGACTGGTTTTGAATCCGCAACCTCCCGTACGGAAGGCAAGCGCTTAAACCATTCGGCCACCACGGCGTACATATACGCTATTTCTGTAGCGTTACCTATATTTTTAGGTATAATTAATCAAATAATTACAATATGCTACGCGTACGGTGGAGTAAATCAATTAAATGGATTTTGTAAATCTAATTTAACTCAATAAATTACCAGACATCACTAGAGAATACTCATACAAGAACTTTAATGATGTTTCTGAAGTTTATAAGTGGACTTTAAATATTAAAATACTTCAAGTCAGCAGCGACTCTATTATTAACAACACACAACCGCCACAGCTTATGTCCCGTCAGATATGTGACGACAAAATAAGCCAAAATAATAGTATTGAATATTGGATAATACGATTAACATATTTATTTACGTATGTTCATAATATATTCCTCCTGGTATTTTCAATAAAACTTATGAATTAAACAAGGTTTTAAGATCCTTGATACAATTTAGCAGTAGAGTGCTAGCTAAATCAAGTAAAACACGCCCAAAAAACGACGGTCTAGCTCGTTTAGACCGTTTAGTACAAAAGTTCTTATGGCCGCCTTTCGAATTCATCATCGGATCTGCTTCATTTTAATCATCATCATCATCAGCCTGTAGACGTCCACTGCTGGACATAGGCCTCCCCCAAACCTCACCACATCGATCGGTCCTGCGCTATCCGCATCCAGTTTTAATCAAACTTTCAAAATTTATATAAGTACATATTATAGGTAAATATACACTTTTAAACACAGATCAAAAAGTAATTGATAGATTTAATACAAATTAGCATTATCAAAATCGGTTTAGCTAAACCAAACTTATGCGGGAACGAACATAAAAAAATACAGATGATTTGAGTATCTCCTCCTTTTCGAAAATCGGTCAAAAAGATCAGTCAGGTAATAAGGTCCATGTCTAATATAAAATCAAAGTGTAGATACCTACATTTTCGATTTCCGTAGATATATTACCCCTTTTTTGTCCTTTGTTGTTGCTTCTGAACGCGAAAAGCACTTGTGTAGTTTTAGTACTTCACTTTTCCGTTCTGCGGCACCTGAACCGTGGTTTTGAGTAAATGGATTCCCGAGCACGCACGAGTTCAAAAAATTGTAAAGTATTTGAAGAAAATAAAAAAAAAAATCATCTCACTTTTTAAATTAATATCCGATCTGTTTTTACGTTATAATTATAATGTAATGAATTTAAATAGTTTTATCTATTTTTCACTTACTCTCAAAACTTCTTACATCTGTTTTTAAAATATTTCTGGATTATTCCTGGCTTTATCAACTTTGATGTGGTAAAAGTGGACGTTGAAACATGCAAGATTAAGTAATTTCGGTGAAGTAATATAATATGTATTAAGAAATAACTTAAACATCAATTTAATTACATTAATTGACTAATTAAAGTGTATTTGCAGAAATTATTTAATTTTAGAAACCTATTCTAATATTTAAGGTAACTATTTTACAAAAGAGAATAATATCTTTTAATTTTGCGCTATATTCAAGTTACATCGTTTGGAACTTCATACGTGTTTCATACTTGCTACTTAAAATACCAACACAAGTCGTTTCCTCGAGCGAGAAAGTTTGTTTTCAGAGACAAAACTCCCTGCGACGGCGACGAGCGCTAAGGTAAAGCGTGGTAAACATCAACATAAAAGCTCTACTCTTAGAAGCATCCGCAGGACTCTCCTGTATGGGAGTTATTAATATTTAAAACATACCTCGAACGTACAGGCAATGAAAGATCTTAGTAGACAGTCCAGCGTCTTAGAACTGAAGAACTGACAAAATTTCAGGACATATCTTTACAAGGAATGATTTCTTGACTCTACTATACCTATTTCATAATAGGTATTTTGAACTATTTTGCTATAAAATTCACCTTGACTTAAATTTCGCTTTAATCTGTACTAATATTATAAAGAGGAATGGTTTATTTGTTTGTTTCGAATAGGCTCCGAAACTAATGGTCCGATTTAAAAAAATATTTCAGTTTTGGAAAGTTCATTTATCGAGGAAGTCTAGAAGATATGTTGTTTCCCTTTGTGACGCAGACGAAATTGCGCGGGTCGGCTATATATAATATGTAATAAGCGTGATCAATCTACGATGACAAAATAATAACATCAATAATGTGAATTCATTGGATACCCAACGGTACACGTCATTTCATAGGTTCGTAAGTAGGTATTGTACTTACATTTAAAATTTTACATGTACATACTGTTTGTATCAAAAACTATTGGTGAGAAAAAAATAAATATAAGTTCCTGTTAACAAAGTAAGATTGGACCTGGATCACCTGACACGAATAAAAGGATCGATTAACTTTCTATTTTTACTCATGGTCATGTCAAAGCGGACCGCCGGCCCTGTGTTCGACTAACTGAAACGTGGCTCCGTCGAACACAAGAGACGTCATTAATGTTTAGGCTTAAAAGGCTTTTTATGTGTATGTAGAAAGCTTTATGATGTTTTGTTTCACATTATATTTATTGAGTATATATATATGTAGCATTGTTAGCAATTTTGGCTTTACATTATTATTGCATTTTTGCAAGAGTTGTTATTATACAAATTAGTGGGAAATTTGGAAGTTTAAAAACGGCATTATATTATAATACATGGCCTTATAGCATAGAAGATAAACAGAATTTTGTGTTATCAGAAAATTGTTTTTCTAATATTTTTGTTTTGGGCCTAGATAAAAAGCATTCGAATACTCATTTTCGAGTTTCAAAAATGCGTACCTACTTGTCCCTCACCCACGAAATAAAACAAATCTCCCTTACCCGAAAATTATCTAGAGAACGTAGACCCATCGCGTATGGGCTATTTTAAAAGGACAGGCTTTATTTAGCTCCACCAGATACCCTCTATATCCACGCAACATCCATGTAGCTTATCTTAAAATATTCGCATGTGCAAATCTTCAAAAATGCGAATATCCGTTGCATTCCTAGTTAATATAAGACGAGGCAGGTGGATATTTCCTCACGCTACATATAATATTATGAAACTGAATTACTTACATAGATTTTGATGCGGTTTTTTTAAAGAAATAAAGTGATTCAGAATGAAGGTGAATGTGTACAACACGTGCACAAAGTAGTAGAAGTAGAGAAACATTAATAATTTTAGATGTTTTTGATATGATGATTTTTTTTTTTGAGTTGGAGGAAATCACCGGTTCCGGGTATGTGGGAGTTGAACCGCACTAAAACCTCCAACCGCTAACACTCAGCGTCCGAACCCCGGGTGAGGCCAGAACCCAGCACGGGGTTTTGAGGGACGGCGCGACGCGTTACGCCCTCGGCACTCTTATCTTTCCAGTCGCGCCGCCCCCGGACGCCGAACCGGCGATACGACCACCAGCTCTCTCGGTCGGCGGGCTTTGCGAAGCCCGCCAAGATGGGACCGCGTGTCTTGATATGATGATATGCAAATTTTTCTGCGTTTACATTGCAGATGTTGTCGAATTTTATGACGCAGACGAAAATGCGCGGGTCAACTAGTTGTACATATGTATGTATGAGTAATAATCGTTCACAACATTATATCATTACTATGTATATAATAATAATATTATAATACATCAGAATTTCGAAGTTTATTTGGGTTGACCGTTACAAATTTAGTACCCAGTACCCACCTATAAAGAATTTAATTTCAGAAAGTAAGCAAACAAAACCCGGTCTGCCAATAAAACCGTCACGTGGTCACCTTTGAGGATATTAAGTCGTAAAAGGATACCATTATATATTTTTCACACAAACGACTCTCGTAGGATACTGAAAAAGTGGTGTCCACTGCGACTAACTTTTACTATTATCAAATTGATTCTCAATTAATGTGCTTTAGAAAGATAGCAGGAAATCCCTAAATATTTTGAAAAAATACCGTTTTATGATTACGATTAGATTAATACAACATATATTGTACAAGGTGTCTCAAAAGAAATTTTATATTTGTTTAGCTTACTGCGTGAACGCTGCGTACTTGAGGGGTGCCGGGGTTATGTCAATTGGTAGCTTGGCTCTTGGGGATTCAGTCGCTATGGAGCGTTTCTCGGGAGCAGACCGCGCGGTGTGCGTGCGAGAGTTTTACAAGAACGGTGATTCGACAACTGTCGCGCGTAGAAAATTCTGCAGTATTCGAGGTTTTCGCCACTTAAATGATGCGCCAAGCCTTCCTCTCATTCGACATTGGGTTAAAAAGTTTGAAGAGACTGGATCAACGCTGGATAAATCAAAATCCGGGCGACCTAGGTCATCAAGAACGGTAGAAAACGTGGACAGTGTTAATGAATCTGTACGTGACGACCCGAGCCTTTCAATTCGGAAGCGCGCGAGTGCTTTAAATGTGCATAGATCATCATTACATCGCATTATGCAGAAAGATCTAAAGCTGCACCCCTACAAAATTCAATTGGTGCAAGAATTAAAGCCCCAAGATGCCGGTCAGAGGCTTAATTTCGTAAATCAGATGATTGAGCGATTTTCAACGTTTACCAACATTTTGTTTTCGGATGAAGCTCATTTTCATCTTAATGGCCACGTAAATAAGCAAAACTGCCGCTACTGGAGTTCAGCCAATCCGAAACGCAAACATCAGAAACCCCTACACTCGCCTAAAGTGACCGTATGGGCTACCATGTCGGCGCGAGGAATTATCGGCCCTTACTTTTTTGAAGACGAAATGGGGCGTACAGTTACAGTGAATTCAGAGCGTTATGTGGAGATGTTAGACAACTTCTTGGTACCTGAACTGCAAAACTTTCCTGGCTATAACCAAAGAACATGGTTTCAACAGGACGGAGCAACTTCACACACGTCCAATATATCTCTGCCACGTGTTCGTGAAATTTTTGGACATTCGTAAAAGAGGATATTAATTTTTGACGGGTATACGAATGTAGATATTTTCAACAAAATTGTTTTTATGTCTTTTTATTGACAATTAGTTAGTAGTAGGTATAATAGGTACCTATTCTAGATTTTACCTATACTAGACCTACTACTAAAAGTGGGGGTTCTTGGGTGGTTCTCACTAAATAATTGTAAATTATTTTAAGAACGTTAGATCGTAAACCATTACCAGCCTTTATTTTGCGTCCGTCGGATTTCTTTTACATCCTCACAACATCCACGCATCTTTTTTTAAAACTATACATCTAATATATAAAATTCTAATATATAAAATTGTCGTGTCACGGTGTTCGAACTTGAACTCCTCCGAAACGGCTCGACCGATTTTGATGAAATTTTTTGTGCTTATCCGGTACCTGTGAGAATCGGCCAACATCTATTTTTCATCCCCTAAATGTTAGGGGTAGTCCACCCCTAATTTTTTTTTTCGGCGCAGACGAAGTTGCGCGAGTCAGCTAGTATAGGTATAAAGCAATGCGAATGCATTGCATTATCGCATGCGATTATGCGTTACAATTCTAATGTGGAGTATTAAAAAATGTTAAAAGGAGTCATGTAGCACATTTTCATGAAAACAGAGCCTGAAGACCCAAACCCTGGAGACCTGGTGTTTTTTTAAGAAAACTGACTACATCTCGCCATTTATAGTTTTGTTTTCAGCAGGAGGTATCACTACGACTCACACTCAGCGTCCAGACGGGCCAGGGTTATGCGAGGCAGCACACTGCACGACGCATAAAGCTGCGTACAGACTTAGCGCAAACCATCAAACATTGGCTTACCCGACTAATTTTAAAAATCTTGACATTGAAGTATTTCGTGAATTTTGAAGCAAAACAATGAGATTGAGATGAATACATTAGTTTTTGTGATATAGGGCTTAAACTTACATACGGCCAATTGACGATTTAGGTTTATCTGTATTCATGGAGGTTTAAGTTCAATGCTTTTGTTTCTTACTTAAACATAACTATGTATTTTAAATTTATATTTTTTTTTCTGGGAAACATTTTATTCTCACAACAGCCAAAGAAATTTCATGAGTCAGCTATGTTACTTTAAAACTTTTCAGTAAATCATAAAGTTTTAAGATCGCAGTTTCGGAGACAGACAGTAGGTGTAGTATTGTTGTTGCAAAATCGTAATTTTTGGAAGAGTTGCTTAAAAATTAACTTCTTATGTCAAAAATTAAATTGAAGTTGTAATTTTTTATGACTACAAAATAAAATAAAATAAAATAAAAAAAATATTAACAGATTCAAGCAGTAGTAGTGGGCAACCTCAGCATGATCAGCATCGAAGCCTGTAGGTTGCCTTCCATACGCTGCTTAAAGTGATGTAATGTAGGAAAAATAAGAACTCTAGTATAAGAGTAATAGTTATGGCCATTATTTGATACCAGCTTAACATTAATGTTTCAAAGATCTTATATTTTTGGATATTGATTTTGTAAGATTATTGTAGTATATTGGAGACACTGAAACTCTGCAGTGGTTCATGAGCGATGGTAACCACTTACGATCAGGTGGCCCGTTGACTTGTCTGCCTACATGGCAATAAAAAAAAAAAAAAGATACTTAGAATTTTTTAAGCATTTATTGACTTGCAAAGTTTCAATCTTAATACTATTTATTACTACATATTTCAGTTGAATAAATATGTATACATTGAAACATAATTTAATTTAGACAATTAGTTAAGACAATTTTTTTAATTTCATTATCTATAAATATTATTGAAAATAAAGTTTAAAACTCATACTTTCTTATTAAGATTAATAATAAATTATGAAAATTAATGATAGTATTATTATCGACTTCTACAACAGTCTTCAAGTTTTTTAGTGTTAAATAAAATAAATAATTTTCCAAAAAACTTACCATTTGGCTCTGCATTTAACGCTGCGCTTACATATAAAATAATTGTGAGCAAGTGCAACCAAGAATGCATTTTGAACCACCGCTCTAATTCTTCCATCATTATTTCAAATTCATTATTACACAACTTTTTAATACTTAGTTCTACATTGTAATGTTGAAGCACAATCAATTAACACGCAAGTCGATTGTAATGAAGATTTTCATTAGAAGTTACTCGTTGCTAGGTTTTAAAAGTTCACAACATTCCAATCACACCTGTAGAATTCGCTCGCCTTGCACTAGACAAGGGATTACTCACAACTCCACAAGTTCACTCAACTTTACAAAGTTAAATTAAATTCTCGTGTGGTTTAGAACACTCCAATCCATGTATTCTGTGATATTTTGAACATTTTAGTAACCATTTTATTACATTAAAACTTTTTATAAACTTCGAAAGTTTTTACAAAGTTCGTATCTTTTTAGATCCCGCAAAATACAACGGAACGTCATCGACGCCCAAACGAAAGGACGCAACTGATGTAGAACTGATTCTACTGACAGACATACTGAGTGGAAATTGATGTTGAGCTGACTACTACAGTGTAACACTTTTTTTGTTAAACAATACTGTGTTAAAAACTGCGATTTAATTTTGATACGTTAAACTATATCTATTTGAAAACAAAGTAAAATGTAACGTAACGTAATTGTAAGTAACCGTGAGTTTCGTATAGTTCATCGAACGGTTGTTTCATCTCAAAGGAATATAATAATCTGTTGTAAAAAACATAAAACTAAGGGAATCAATCACATACATATGTATGATCTGTGCGAATCAATAAACCAATAAGCCTAACAAAAACAATGTTGTCGTACAAGTTTGCTTCAAAAATCAATTTTATTAAACAAACAACACTACACCAACGCTCACAACGCGGACAAATGAAGAGAAAATGCATTGATATCAAATAAATGTTATAACTAAATTCGCTTTTTGATAAAATTATAATGTTAAACATTTTTATTTCGATTCCATTAAACAAATTATTTGGCTAATGGTTTTGTTGCTAAACTACACACTTGCGTCAAATGTATTGAAGACATTACACTCACAAGTACCTAATTAGGTATTCAATTTTATATTTGGGGTTATGGTGAATGATGGACTTTGGATCTCGGTCTCCAATGCTGGATCCAGGTTCGGTTTCCCGAAATAGTACATTTTGGCAAATTTTGTTACTATTTACACCTAATTCTAAGTATAAATATTAATAAAAAGTAGTTTCAGGCAGTTTTAGTTTCAGTAAAAGTATGAAAGATAATTGAATCAATTTATTTAATAAATGATGACGACAGGACTGCAAATTTTAATAATAAGATTAATTTATGTACAGAAAAGTTTTACAAAATTATAAAATGTTGTAATAGTCCCCGCACTTTATCAAACCTGTAAAAGACCACCTGAATAGAATTACGATGTTAAAATTAAATTTTTACCTTTATACAATTTAGGAATTTAATTTTAAAATATAACTAAATGTTTCAAGTATCGTTTAACCTAAAACATGAACGTGCTATTTTTGAAAATATGCTTAAAATTAACACTTTCTATATCTTGCTTTTTTTTTTGTCTCTTTTCCCATCTCTCGCTCGACAGCATTGGCAAGACTATTGTAAGTGTGCGAGCGCTCATTAGATTGACATCAAGCAAGTCAACAATGTTTAATCAAGTACCTGTGGCGGGCCGCACATCTGAAAATGTCCTGCCAGTATTTAGAGTATTGCCAAGACTATGGTATATTTTTGGGAGGCAATGCGCCAATATGGACAGTACTGTTTAGAATAATTTTAGGTATCGACAAGACTCAGGTATTGTCATAGTTCAAAACGCTTTCACCCTGTATTCTGTATTTATTTTCAGAATCCTGGATGATGTATTAGATATTGCGTCCTGTACCTGGATGCTAGATCCTGGTTCTGGATATTGTCTTAGTACCTTATACTGAATGAAAATATTGACAATAGTATTATTTGCATGTTAAGCATTTAATTGTCGATTAGTCTTGGACACCACAGACCATACATATATATATGAGATAGATATGCAACTGGAGATAGGAATATGAGCTGAAGTTTATCACAGCCGAATCACAGGTGGAGCCACATGCTTGAGTGCATGCGCTGCGCGCTAGATTTAAATTTATTTTTTGTTTACTAGGGGAATTCAGTTTTTCTATTTGAAAAAAAAAATGTTTCATTACAATAGCTGATGCATCCACTCGTAATTTAAAACAACAAACTCATTATAATTTGAAATCTATTAACTTGCTCAGCTTTCTAACAAAACATTTTTTCTTTCAAATAGAACAGTTTTCAAAATAAAAAGCTGCTGTTTTCACATTCCATTTCAAATTTATATTATTTTTATCAATAACATTATAATACCAAGAAGAAGAAAATGTACAAAAATAGCAACAACAAAGGAATAACATTCAAAGAAAATGATTCAACAATATAATATTTTTACAAGCATTTTTTGTGAAAATATAGTATACCCAACCATCATTTTGAAAAAAAGTTTAAATCAATCAAAACAATATCTTATACAAATATGTACAAGCATAACAAAAATTGCGTATTCAGGAATATTTCGGAGCTGAATATAATCTTCATATATTTTTTATTCTTTAAATGTAAAATTTTATATAATAATAACCTAAAAACCCTTAGATGATTTAGATCCTTTTGATGCTATAGTAATTCTATAACTACACTTATTTATAAAAAATCACTGATTTATAAAATTGTACACAAAATAATTTCACATGTAGTTTCCTTCCAAATTTGTAAAAACGCAACAGGTTTACAAAAACTAGCTTTTTATAAAATAATTATTAAACAATGGTTGTGTTATTAAAGTATCAGTAACTTGTGTTATTATCGAGGATAATTTACAATTAGTAAGTTATAAACTTATTTAGACACTTGTGGTTTTCTATAATACTTTCATGCATTTTGAACGGCTCTGCAACAACGTTGAAATATCGAGACAACTCAATTAAATATCGTGGTATGAACCCGTTAAAAATGCATGAAAATTAGTAAGTTACTTAGCTTTACATAAAAACAAATTGCAAAAACTAAATATTCAATGTTATGGTATTTTCGTTCTACTTGTGTAGTTGTCTAATAGCCTAGTCAAATTTATACTATATATTCTAAAATATACTATTTCGAAGAATTCAACATTGGTTGAATGTTTGTAGCAGGTTTATAAGAATGCTTTAAAAACTGTTTTGACTTAACAATGTTCAGTCATAAAAGTATAAATGCTATGGTACAAATTGGTTATTTATAGCATTAATTGATAATAATTCTTCTAAACTTTATTCCAATGTTTAGTTCTTTGAAACAATTTTATAGCAGTATTGATGTCTTGACATTCAGGATAAACTCCTCCTTCATTTTTGTTGACACTGATGACTTTCTAGTCCTGCGAAGAAAAATAATAGTATTAGTAGTGTGACAGCATTAATTTATTAAGAAATTAAATGGCAGTAGTAGCAATTAATAGGTAGCCTATGTTATTTCTTAGAACCTAAAGATTGTCTGTGCCAAATATCATCAAAACCGGATCAGAGGTTTAAGCGGGAAAGTGCAACAGACAGACAGAGTTACTTTTGCAATTATAATATAAGAATATCTAACATATGACATGATTGTAAGTTTAGATCAATCAAAACAATTAATGTTATAAAAATAATAATAAACGTATTGCATATTTTGGTTGACTGGTAGAGAATGCCTTCGGCATTAAGTCCGCCATTGTACCTTTTGTGCATGAAGTTAAATAAATAAATAAATATTAAATAATATTTCGGATTTTAATATAATTTTGTGTTTATTTTATTCTATAAATGTAACATTCTATAAAATAACATTTTTATTACAAGTTACTCAATTCTATAAAAATGTTTTACAATATATCTCGTCTTTGTTTGGTGGAAGAACAAATACATCATTCAGATACTATTGAAAGTGTTATAAAAAACTAGAAAACCCGCGCAACTTCGTCTATGTCACAAAGGGGTTTAAACAGCACTCACAATGTCGTCGCGTTATTTTTGACGTGAAACGTCTTTATAATCGCGTCGAAACATACGGGTCTATATCATCGTAGCTTAATAACCAAAATACTATTGTTAGTCTTGCGATGTTTATATAACTCCTATGAAAGCTAAGTTGTTGGGGCGTTCACTTTACAAAGAGAAGCATAGGCAGTAATGGGTCATAGTACCTCGAGCAGGTCCATCTTGAAGTAGAGCGCGAACATGGTCGTGGTGGGTGGCTCTGGGTCGTCGGCGTGCGACGTGAGCAGCTCCTCGCAGTAGCCCCGGCACCGGTACAGCTCCGAGCGGACGTAGCGCCGCGCTCCAGTTACGAGCCTGATTAATTGTTTGCAATTGTTTTAATTGTTCACTATTTCTGAAATCATAAATTGGGAAGTTTCAAATTGGATCCATAGCTGGCGGTTTTGTATATTCCGTGACATAAGACATTGCAGGAGTCTATCTAGGTAGTCTAAGCAGCAGTAGTCATTAAACATCAGGTGTGCGGTACGCTCATCTAAATACCGATCATTCAAAAAATCCAAACAGGAGAAATTGTACAAACAGATAAAACCACAGTATTTACACTCTAATTCAAATTCGTTTTTGCCTAACACCACCTGAGAATGAGCTTTCCTTCTCGGGCGCTTTAATCTGTACTCTTTTGAACAAAGCTTAAAGATAGGTGTTACGTGACTAGGAATTTGGTAAGACTTGGTTTTATTCTCTACTAGCTTTTGCCCGTGACTTCGTTCGCGTGGACTTCAGGTTCGTCCCATATTATCAAAAATTGTAGCCTATGTGTTATTCTGATGTATAAGCTATATTGTGGTAAAGTTTCATTTAAATCCATTCAGTAGTTTTTACGTGAAAGAGTAACAAACATACATACAAACTTTCACCTTTATAATATTATATTATGATTTCGACAAAGAGTTAGAGTAAGTAAAATTCTGTGTTACCTTATTACTGGTGCAAGTGCCGTTACACTCGAAGAGTATGGGTTGTTGTGGGGCACGGGCTCAGCGCCGCACTGACAGCACGCAGCACAAGCATGTGTCAACCTTACACCTACAGCCCTGTTGAGTAAACATCACTAGAGTACAATTAACCCGCTACAATAGTGATGCTCGTAAGCAACGTAATATGTACAACATTCAGAGGAAATAGTACTTCAATAAATAATAAAATGATAGGAAAGTCAAAACTGCAAAAAACATTCGCCCAAGTCAAGCAACCGTTGAACATTATGGTGGTGCTAATTAGAATCTATACATTTAGTATGGTAAAATAGCCTTGTCCGGGATAAACTTGAAAACTACAAAGTTATTTACACCATAGAGTTATTTATTTAAAGCAGGCTGAAAAAAAACAATTTTTGCAGTTCGATTTTACTAAAGACAATCTCTCTCTATTACTGCACTTTCTGTAGATATGAAATTTAAAGAAGAAACGGGTAAATGAATGTCATTTTAAAAGGTCTAATTGTTGGTATTTTCAGTGTTGTATAGCATTGATGAAGATGACGTTGCGGGCAGCAGCTAGTACATAATAAATTTGGACTAATTTTTTACAAGCTTTATATTAACTTTCACTGGATGTAACAATGGAAGTTCAATAGTTATCATAAATAGTACTTGTGTTATTAAAGTAATATCACTGTTATTAAGATATACATTAGTAAGATTCTTAATCAAAAAAAAAAAGTTTATAATAAAATAAAAAAGAGTTTTGTTGATTAGAATCAATAATAATTAAACTCACCTTATCATCTTTATTAATAATACATGTCATGTATTTTTGTTACTGAATGGTTACTGGTCACCCAAAATGTTCTTTCCAGTTTATGGTTATAAAAGTTAAAATACCTTTAGACACAACAAGCAGTGAGTTTGCTCAAATATGTATAGGCTTAATGTCATCATCTCTTTCTCATTAGTATATCTGCATTGTCTCCGTTTATCTCACTCTTCAGTTGCATCACAGTATAGATGACTACTCAGATAATTTTTCTACATGGTCTAGGAGAGGTTTGGGACGAGCTAGCCTTTTGTCTAACTTGAGGTCATTCTTCTGTCTTTTACTCAACTGCACTATTTTGTAACCTACAATAATAGTTATTCTTTAGTTCCTAAAATAAAAAAGAATATTTTACAGCAAAAGATATATTGTAAAACTTTCATATCATAATATCCATTTTGATCCTCCCCTTTAAAATGTCGAAAAATTATGTATGTTTATATGTATTTTTAAAAATAAATAATCCAATTTTGATGCAGTTTCCAGTTGAGTAACTTAAGATCAAATAGTGCAACTCCTTTTTGATGTAGACGAAGTTGCGAGGATCTGTTAGGTATTTTCACAAACAAACTCTACATCTTTATATTAGAACAGATACAGGAGACTTACCATCATTGACAAAGACATGCGAGTGGCATATAAATAACATTTTGACTCAGTTTTTTCAGTTTCAGTCCGCAGTTAACATGCTTGGTTTTACACTTCATCTTCGCAGTTATCCCACACTTCACATGAGAAGTCATTCAAGGAATTGAGAAGTAGAGTTTCAGTACAGTTTCGAGTTTTGAAATTTATCCAAAATTATGAAGATACTCTTCTAAATAAACAATTACTACGTAGAATATTATTAAAATTGTGATTAAAATGGCGTCGGCGTCCACCAGTCACCAGGGAAAGCGTACTAGAGATGTTACATAATTTTTATTTGTCAATAACTCGATCGATAGCAATAAAAAATGGTTGTTTTATACAAACAAATTGTTGATTAATTAGTAAAAGTACCAAACTTATTAGTTACTAAATAATTAAATACTGGATGAACCACGCAACTTTGTCTGCGTCACAAAGGGGTTTAAACAGCACTCGCGATGTCGTCGCGATATTTTTTGTAGCGGACAACGTTTTATACTCGTGATAATTGCTCAACGAAATATCTGATTGGAATAAAACAATAAAAATAGGTAAAAAACTTTTTAAGTTAAACGGTTTTATGTTAAACATACATTGCAATGTTTAAGATAAATGTACTAAAAACCAAAAAATAATAAAATAGATACAGTCCTGGGAATTATAATACCGTTGGGCACGTCAATTGTCTACAATCGTTGATTAAAATGTTTGTTTTGTAATGTTACATTATAATTAAGACAACAACGATTGTAGAAAATTTATGTGCCCAACGGTTTTATAATTCCCACGACTGTATCTATTTTATTATTTTGGCGGGCTTTCCAACCGCGTGTTCCACGGCATATTCCGCTGGGTCAGAACCAGCGTGGGTCGGGGATCGCGGTTTACCATCCCCGTACTTTGTGTGTAAGATTATTTGTTTTAAAGTTGTTTTTAAAAAGCGTACAACATCAAATGAAACATAGTTTTAAGTCGAGCGCGTTGTAAAAAGTTATAAGTTATTGAAAATTGTCCCTATTTACTTGTTGTAGACAACAGTTTTTGTAATATTAATCAATTGGAATGCTGAATAGAAAATCGATTCCCAAAAAGAAAGCTAATCGAGAAAAAACAATTACCGAAATTATAGGTTCTACCCTAACTTTGATCAAAGAATGAATGATACCAGATTACCGAAAAAAAAATAACGAAAAAAATCTTATAACAGCACATAACAATAAAATTAATTTACATTTTAAATTTAGGTTATAGCTGACTGAAAAGTGTACATTATCGTCAATAAGTAGCAGATCATAAAAATTTAGGAAAAATTGTTTTTTAAATTTAGCGCCATCTCGCGGGGAAACAATGAAATGGAAAAAGCGTGGACAAGAATTTCAAAATAGCGCCATCTCACGTAAAATCATAAAAAATCGTCAAATCGTGGCACAACCGTAGCGACACCTAAAAATCAGCTGGCTAACTAAGTAACCAGTGGCACCCCCCTGTTGGACACAGACCATACATATATGTATATCTTGGATGCGGTTTTAATTTTATTGAAATACTGACATAAGGATTGTCAACATTATTGTAGGTGTACTGTCAGGATTATGTTCACATACAGTACTTTTGTCAATACTATCGAGCTAAAGATGGGAAATTAAGTGCAAGTTTTAATTTCACATTTACTCAAACGCTATTATTGATTTGTTTTTTTTTAACATAATAATTTAAGACTATATAAGCGTGCCCGCACACCTATCAATAGTATTGTCAATACTTTCGACCGAGTGATGGGAAAAGATAAAAAAAAATAGCATGTTAAAGAAAGTGTTAATTAAAAGCACATTTTCAAAAATAGTTAGTGCATGTTTTAGGATAAATAAAACTTAAGTATATTTTAGGATCGAGTTCCAAAATCGTATAATGTTAAAAACATTAATTTTATCACCGTAAGTCTACTATTCAGGTGGTATTTAAAATTTTTAATATATGCAATTAATTAATTCAAATTTCTTTCATACTTTTACAGGTTCTATGCTTCCTGAAACTACTTTTTTTCATGTCTTTTAGAGCTATACATAGAACTAAACTCAGTTTACGTAAGCACCAGGAGGTATATACTAATAACACAATTTTAATATCCAAAATAAATAAATAAAAGTTTTTTGGTGCATATTACTAAAACGCTATTATTGCTATTTTTTTCTAACATTCTATTTAAATTGTTATCTCTTTTAAATCCCATCACTGCTTTTGTCACAAGTATTGACAATACTCTTTTAGGTGTGCGGGCACGCTAAGATTGTAGGTGTGTGGTGGAGCTATTATTTCGCCATTTTGGCGCTATTGGCAGTACGAAAAAATTTGGAACTAAAATTAGAGACGTGGTGATGTCGATCTATCATGTCGATAAATCGTTATGACTATACTATACGTGAATAACGGAGGTCTTTGCTCCAAATAAATCTTTCATGTGTTCTGATTGCTAATGATAAATAAGCAGCATATTTGAATATCAGATAATTTCTTATAATATTTTTAGTTTGTCTATGCTGTGTGTCTAGTTCGATGGTAAAATCGTAAATAACATGAATAATCTTTTGATTATGGTTCACCTTAACGTAAATTGAAGTCATCCAATTAGTAAATTGTTTGATTCTAGTCATTCATTTTCGGTAGACAAAGTAGATTAATAAGTATCACATTTTTAAAAAATTATCGATAATCGGTAAGATGACTTCGATTGTCCCATCTCTTAACAATTCTTTTCTACCGTTCTGTCAAGTCGGTTCGCTACGAAGCGCGAGCTAAATCTTAGGTAATCTAAGTTTTAACTGTTGATAATGTAATAAATCGTGGTTAATAGTTTTGGTAATTCTTCTGTAATTATCAGTGATACATTATTTCGATTTTAAAGTGATTAAAAAAGTAAAACCTGAAGTGATAACCTCTTGTGGTTCACGGTGTTTTGACAAGTCGGGCGATGTGTGAATATTATTTTATTTGCTAAGTATAACTTAAAATTTATTGTTGTTCATGATATTTCAGCCATGGTGCGTATGAACGTGTTGAGTGACGCCTTAAAGTCCATACACAATGCTGAAAAACGAGGCAAAAGACAAGTCCTCATCAGGCCTTGTTCAAAAGTCATCGTCAAGTTTTTAACAGTAATGATGAAACATGGCTATATCGGAGAGTTTGAAATTGTTGATGATCACAGAGCTGGCAAGATTGTTGTAAATCTCACAGGCAGACTGAACAAGTGCGGTGTTATTTCACCCCGATTTGATGTTCCAATCAATGATATTGAAAGGTGGACTAACTTGCTTCCCTCAAGACAGTTCGGGTAAGAGTTCTTTCATATTATTTGTTTAGTTTTAAGACTTTCGATATTGTTTATAAATCATAACGCACAACAACCGCGGATCGCCAATAGTCCTTGTTGGTTGTCATTTGACATGTTGTGCCATAGTAAATAAAACAACACAAAAGGATGTCTCACAACATGAGGGATATTGCTAGTGATGTTTAAGACATGATTCTAATCTAAATAATGTGTTTTGTGTTTGTTGGTCATTAATTATGAGACAAAATGTTTTACTGGAAACTTGCTTCTTATAACAATGAATTCTCTACAGTTTAAAAGCTTCTTGGCCGTTTTAAATGAATAAAAATCATAATATTATAAGGTACTGACTAAACAAATTTTTCATAAATAGTATTAAACTCTTTTCAAGACTCCCTATAATAATTAAAACAATAAATTTTAATATTGTTGCTCTCAGAGAGATATTTTAGTAAAAAGTGTATATTAAACTATCAATTGAGTTTGTTGTGGTCTGGTTAATTGATTTCAATTTGCTAAGCCTCTACATTAGTCTGGTCAGGTGGCCTGATAGCTTGTCTGCCTACAATGCAATAAAAAACCCTTAATTTGGAAAGATTTATGTTCAGTTTGCAATAATACAACAATATAAAAAAATTTAAGAAAAACATTAGCTTCATACTTATCGGAGAAGTTTTAGTTATAAAATTAGAATCTGCTATGTATTCATTGCCTGCCATGGTGTTTATGCCGGGCAATGAATACATAGCAGATTCTAATTTTATATATTTACTGGAGAGACCAAGCTCATCAGTGAGTAGTTATGGGGTCATATAGTACATTAAAAACATTGTTTAATATGCTAACAGTTTAATAGTTAATCAACAATTCTAAACTCAGTATTTCTCACTAATTCCAAAAAATATTCTCATGATTTTTAATTAAAAATTTGTAATGTTTATTATTTTAAATTGATCATAAGTTACAGTCTCATTAGATTTTAATTTACATACATGAACCTGATTTCTACTCCACATTGAAGTTAACTCTGGACAGAATAGGATAAATAAGTAGGAATTTCTATGAACAAAAGTATGTTCACTAAGTTTGCTTGCCTTTCATAAGTTAGTAAAACATTATTTAAAATCATGTTTTTGTTTTTTTTACAGTTACTTAGTCCTAACAACAAGCGGTGGCATCATGGACCATGAAGAGGCCAGAAGGAAACATCTTGGAGGAAAGATTTTAGGCTTCTTTTTCTAAGTTTACTTAATACATGTGAAAAAATATTGTGTTGTTTTTATTTTTCTGAAAATACTGTTTCTATGACCTTACAAAAGGCTCTTCAACACTTTATCAGAAAATGAGAAAAAAATATCCTTGAAAAATCTCTTTATATCGTCATTTAAGCTATTAGTATATCAGGACACTCATAAAACAATAATACACAATATCTTGACTTTTTTTCAAAGATAATGAGTTGAAGAAGCATCTTCACTCAGCATCAAAGTTTTGTTTTCAAAGGATCCTCACGGATAAATTCATCATAAAACTGTTTAAACTTGTGATACATATGTATTTAAAAAAAATCTAAATAGGACTAACATCATGGCTACTATTCCTACATGTAATTGCTCTCCACATTGATTTCCAAAGTGGTCCAGATGGCCCTCACAGATTCACAGTTGACTAGTTGGGTTTGTGGGGTTGTTGTGAGTCGTAACAAGAAAATTACTATGGAAACTGATATTTCTAGCAGACTTCCCAGGGAGGAAAAGAGAAGCGATTATCAAACAAAATTTAAAAAAAAAACAAAATATTTTTTATATTTGACTGATTCAGACGATTCCATGATACTTTTTCTATAATAATTATGAATGGGGAAGACCGTCGTCGTGGGGCATTAATTAATTTTGTAAGATCGAATAAGTATTCTTGTAGATATGTAGTTCTAAAATGAACAAGGTTTTATAATTTTCTGTGCGTGTATTTCTTTCTGGGTTGAACCCATTACGACAATTATGTTTTCCTTTGAAAGCGGGCGTGCGTCAAGTCGGCAGGCACACATTGGAATTGAATGTTTTTGAATATGTCCATATATCCTATGTGCCTGCTAACTTTGACGTAAATTTGGCAGGCACATAAAGATTATCGAATAACTATTAAAGTACAGTAGCACTATTTATTTGGTATCGGTTACAATTTTATATTTATCACTATTTAGTTGCAATTTTTCGACATATTCAAAAACATTAAATTCCACTGTGTGCCTACCAACTTGACGCACGCGAAAAATTTTGACTAAATAGTGAAAAAAAAAATAGTGACCGATTGATACCATATAAATAGTACTATTGTACTTTAAAATATATTCTTCTATTAGTCAATATGTGCCTAGTTGCCTACCAACTTTCCGTCAAAGATAGCAGGCACATAAGATGTTTCAAAATGATCCCCTACAAAGCGAATTGTTACACTTATTTTGTAAACTGTGCAGTAACTTTGATTACGCCTACTGGAATCACAGAGCAATCCACTATTTGCTATGTACCTGAAAATATCAGGCCACAAATAAAACTATTCTAGCTCGTGTTGCATTGCTTCACTATTGTTTAAAAGTTTGTTTAAAAGTGGACCGTAACGAAAAGGTCTATATTAGGGATGTAACGAATATTTGCATTCGCAATCACGAATATTCGCATACATTATGTTATTTTTAAAAAGTAACAAAACTGCATTCATAGATTTGTTAAAAAAGTCTTGGTTTACCCGGAAATCGAAACTGCTCCAATTCGAAAAATACACACCCTGTATTTTTATTGCATCAATCGATAGAGTGACTTTTATCTTTTATCTGAAAGGTAAAAAAAATAATATAAGTACAATCAACTCGATAACCTGTAGGTTTTGGAAAGTCAGCCAAAAATGAAGTCCATTTGCAAGAGGTACTCGAAAGACATTCAACATCACTTTTTAATTCAGTCAGGTCCACGAATATTTACCTACCTGTTTTTTTTCAGAGTAAACGAGGTAATAATTTAAGACTGGGTGGCTCGTCTGCCTCTGTAAAATAAAAGAAATAAGGATAGTGAGGGAGATGTAAAACACTTGAATAAATAGGCACTTTTTTAACAGATTTCTTTCTGGACTTCCGTATTTAGTCAAACTTTTTATTTTAATTTTTTATGAATAACAATTATGTATGTATACGTACATAACATATATAAATTTGTATACATACATAAAAAATATAAATTTAATACGGAAAAATAACTATAGAAAACCTTCGAATATTTACTCAAAATTATGAAGCTAATTATTTTAAACATAATAGTGCAACTCATGAAGATCCAGTTGCCGAGAAAACATTTTGAAGAAGTCCTATACTTGTTTATTTTTAAGGTATAAAGTTGTTCGGGTCGAAAATTTACAAAATTTCTGAAAAAAGCTCATAACTTGAAAACTACGAAAAAATCGCGGAACATACATGGGGTGATTCGGATACCTCAGGAGGTGAGTGCTCTATCTCTGGACCTCCGCTTATCCATACTTCCTGGGACACCCTGTATTGTAAGATTGAAGTATGTAGCTATAAAACAAACGACTCTAAGTTTAACTCAATAGATGCTCAATAGATGGCGTTGTTTGATTCGTGCATCACGCTATAGATGTTTTGTTTCCCAAACGAGGAAAAAAACAGAAAGTTGAAGATACACGTACTTTTTTTTGTTGGCAGACTAGCTAACGAGCCGTATGATCGTAAGTGGTTAGCGTAACGGTAACTAATGGTCGCTTGGGAATATTCGGGAAACAGTTAAAAATCATAAGCTACGAACGACTTGTACCTGGGGCGTCAACGAGATCGTTGAAAAACTTTTGGAATGTAGTTACAAGTGTTACAACTGTTACTAGTAAACTATAACAGTAGTGAAAACTTCTTTAATTAATGTAAAATACTTATGGCATTTAATTTTGGTAAAAACTTGTGTGGAATTTTAAATTTTTGTTTGAATTATAATCATTACGTCATGCATTTTAAAAATATATGAATATGTAATATCTACGTAACTTAATCCAGAAAGCCGTAAAATTTCAAGTATGAGCGCTTTGAAGAAGCTTACATAGTAAAGAATAAATATAGAGGTAAAACGTAGGCAGTTGAACGTAGATGTACAAACTGTAGTATAATTTTCTTATCTTTAAGAAAAAGTATAATCATGCTTATTACAATACGTAAAATTATAAAATTTGGCTTTTAAAACGTAAAACAAAAACATAAATGTCTAGAACTAATAATAAGACTCGTAAATGTGTTGCATTCCGTCACCGGTCTATGAGAGCTCGTGAATGCCGTCACCGTCCACCGTCACCCAAAAAACATTCTTGTTCCCCGCCATTCTGTACTGCATCGACGCCGATAGTTGTTCGTTGTGTCTACCATTCGTACTACGCTCGCTGCCGCCGCACTGTGTGTACGACCGGAGTGTTTTTCGCGTTCACAGAGTGCCAAGTTAACAGTGATAGTGCTATATCTATAGAAATTTGGATAGATTATTTAAGGATACTCGCGTCTGACCTAGAGAATGATGGCACCCGAGACAGTAGTTACCGTGGACCACAACAAACCTGCTGCGGCACCTCCTCAACAGCAAGGTGGTAACGCGCTCGACTGGATTAAAATCAACGTCGACTACTTTAAGACTCCACCTGGTTTACTCAAAATTATTCAATTGGTGAGTGATCATTAAATTCGTTTACACCTAAGTAAATATGTGTTGATAAACATACTTAACGTAACATGTTGAACGTTTTCCATAAATATTTTTTATAATTTATATTCGAGAAAATCTACGATGTAGAAACTAGTTTCAGTACTTGTTTATTACTTGGAAGTACCAGTGCCTAACTTGCAGTGTTTTAATGGCTCTGTTGAAAATCTGGTCTTAAACTGGAACTGGTGATAGCGCTATGAATTGTTGTTTTGCCATTTAATATTTAGACATATTTCACACTAAAATGGACAAGTTATGGTACTATTGATGTATTGAGGCCGTGTATGTAGAGAACGCTTTTTACTAGTTTTATGGAGGTCAACGTGTTGACTGTTGAGCTAGTGAATTTAAGCTAATAGTAGTGAATTTATGTTAATATTTATGTTATAGACTAATACCGGCAAATCGCCATCGAAATCCTGTATGAACATACATTTAGGTATTTATTAAATATATTATAAATTATAAAATTAAAGCAGACCTTACACGATTCGATACGTTCAATTAGTATAATAACATGGTGCCAATGGAGATGAGTTGCTAAAAAAATCAAATCTGAAAAGCAAAAATGATAAAGAATAACAAATATAAATGGTAGAAATCTCAATTAATTTAAGATTAAGTTCAAAGTTTTAAATAAAAGAAGCTGCTAAGAGCATTAGGTATTATATTTGTAAACGGGTCCCGTAACTAATGCTTAGTACAAGTTAGTGAGGGATCCCTATCGTGTATGTACCTACCAATGGATGCTGTATTTTGTAATTTAGTAAGTAAACAATTTCAAAAAAACTGCTAGACATGTACTACATAGGTATAACATCTTTTAGTGTACGGTTTTATCCTGTTATCTTATCTTCATTATCGGAAAATGAATCATCAAGCAACGAATTCAATGTTATGTACATCTAAATATAGCAAAGAAACGAAAACAGATAGGTTTTACTTTAATTCAAATTACCATTTAGGTACTTGTAGATATTCGTTGATATTAATCATAAAATTTGTTATTATTTGCGCGACTTGATCATTAATCAAGATACATTAAGTTATTTAGATAACTAAGTTATGTTAGGGCGTCACGGCTTACTATTGTAATTATAAGTACCTAGTTGTGAATCATGACTTAATACGACATCATAGCGGGTTAGCCGTTCGCCAACGCCTTCGAGCAGCCTACTGGCTGATATCATCATTCGTCCTTCCTTGCTCACGGTACAAATATGTATATCGTCAACTATACACAAATGCCGTATAAGTTGTAGGTGTAATAAAATACGAAATCAAATAAAATTGATTTTAAATAAGTGTAAAACCAGCGTGTACCTTTTTCAATAAAAATAAGTATTACGTAACTTGTGTATAGGACATTGTAGATAGTTAACGTTAATTTGCTTTAATTGAGTTGATCTAATTACTCTTGTACTTCTCACAAACGTAATACATTCTTTAATTCCTCATATCCAGTTAAAGAGATTATGTAGGAGGAAATCAAAATTAGCGTAGGTTAAAAGTTAAAACTTCCGAGAATGTTCGCTCTGCTAGATATGTAATATGTATAAATTATTGCTGATCGTATTCATTGGAAACTATATACATTTTTAGCGCTATAATTATATTTACAAACGAGATCTTTTATCATTAATATGTTTATAATATTATGTGGTTTTCGTAATCTTAAACCGCGTATAACTTGAGGTCAAGTTTTAGTTTCTATTTTGAATGAAACTTTAAAGTTTAAATGTCTTAATACAGAAATAAATATAATATTTGGAACATGTGAAATGATCATCCATCAGGTTCATTCAGGTTAAACAACTTACATGATTGATCAAAGGAACCTTAAAATGAGAAAAGTTTTAGACATAAGTTTATGTGTTAGTAAATATCAATTAAAATAATATTGTGGTGATGTTTTAAATATTTAATTAGGTTTGACCTTCCGAAGGTTAAGGCGGCTACTAGTTACCGATGAGGACGATCGATAGCAGGTACCTACTTATTACCAACTTATTTGTCATAATGCTTCTTTTCGTTTAGTATTATGAATTTTAAATTATTTTTATCGTCTTAGCTGGCAGCAGCAGTGAAGTTTGTATCATCTTAAGCTACGTTCAATTAAATATAAAAATTGTAAATTTTTAAAAGATTAAATACACAATAAAGAAGGTTAGATTTTCTATTTACCAACCTGGGAGTTAATTTGATTATTTTCTTCTTGTGCAAACCTTATCACTTAAAATATTGAAATCTTATCCTATTCAACTACATCTAACTATTATAAAAAAAAAATACATTATATTTTTAAAAATATAATGTAAAAAATGAGCAAATAAATGAATACTGAACAATATAAAGTAAAATATTTTTTTCTATGATATAATATATCTTGTTATGATTGATAAATCGAGATTGTTAAAACTGCACTTCACAATAAATATTTACTTTTATATTATGCAACGAAGCATTTGAAGAGAAAGTATTTGTTATCTTCCGTAGCTTCTCTATAAAGATGCCGTAATGCGTATGATGTCACAACAATACACTGTCCGCTGTCCGGAGTGCCTGTAGATGTTTGAAAACCAAAAGTGAATTGGTATTTTTCACTAGGGAACCGATTTGGCTAATTTTTGTCTTAAATTATTTGTGGAAGTCCAAGGAAGGTTTGTACATAAAAAAGTTTAAAAAAAGTGGTGCTAAGTTGTATTTCGTCAGGTCATTCACCCCACGTCAGATTGTCCAAATTTACAGATCCACCCTGTATAACATGAAATGAAATGAAATGAAATGAAATGAAATGAAATGAAATGAAATGAAATGAAATGAAATGAAATGAAAAATGAAATGAAATGAAATCTATTTACTTAAAACTTTGGTTTAGGGATTAACATTGATCCCCGCACTAGGTAAAACCTGTATTGCGGGCGATACGAGCGTTTACATATTATTATGTCATAGCTTAACCTAAAGTACGCCATCGTCACCTCATAAAAGTAGACAAAAAATAAAATGATATTAACTAAAAATTTAAAAAGAAATAACATGCAACAACACATATAAATATTGACAAAAAACAAGAAAAGAAAGGTTTGCATGTGTGTGTAAGTGTTAAAGTATGTGTGTGCGTGTGTTTGTGTTTGAGTGTGTGAGTGAATGTGAGTATGTGTGGTAGGGTGAAAGCGAAAGGGAAAAGGATACAATAAAAATTTAGCGAACAATTCACTGTCAATGGATTAGACTTAAGTGGGAGTGCAAAATGGATGACAACACTGGATGCATTTGCTGTCACATGCGAAAGTTCAGAAAGGATTCCGTGTCATCGTAGTCTAGAGTGAGAAGCCATTTTCTCACTCTGACCTTGACACCAAACAGGAGACAGGAAAGATCACAATACCTAAGGGCGCGACTGTAGATGAAAGGGAAGGAAAAACAGGGAAAACGTTTTGCAAAGGTAGATTTTGTCTTAGGAATATAAACCCTCGGACCAGGACGCCGCTTGTTAGTTTTGTTAGCCCTAACAACGGAATTGCCCCCGCAAACTCCATGGTAAGCCTTTATCACCTTCAAAATGTAGAGTTGACGCACAGACAGCGTTTGCGTTTCATTGTGAAGGGATTTAGTCGGATACCTAAAGGGCTTGCGAAGCATCACCTTCAGGACGGACCTCTGAGCTCTTTCAAGGGTAATCAAAACCGTCTTAGATGCGCCACCCCATGCTGTGATACAATAGCAAAGCAGTGATTCGCAAAGGGCCGTGTAAACCAACAAAAGAATGTCTCTGCTGGCACCATCACGTAAGAGCTTCATAATATGTATCACCTTTCTGACACGACCGGCAAGAGCTCTGACATGATGCTTAAAGGAAAGATTCTCATCCAGAACCACACCTAAATATTTCAGACGATCAGATCGCTCAATAGTTGGACAGGAACAAAAATCTCGTGACAGACCACACTTGTGCACCTTAATGGAAAACGAAACAGGCGGACTGAATAGTTTGGTTTTGTGAAAGCACAGGTATTTCGTCTTACCTTCATTTAATTTTAGTAGGTTATGACCCAGCCAAGTGGCAACAAGAGAAAGACCACGCTCAGCACTGTCGAAAACATCCTCCCATGTTTTACCCCTAAAAACAATGGCCGTGTCATCAGCGTAGCAGACCACTCCGATGGCACTGTCCACATGAAACAAGTTGGCAATATCATTTATGTACAGTATAAACAGAGTTGGACCAAGAATACTACCCTGAGGCACCCCAAATGAAAGTTTACTGATTTCACTGACATAACCGCCCACCTTCAGACACTGACCCCTGTCTGAGATGTAAGATGAAAACCAGTCCAGAGCTGTTCCGCGAATTCCCGCAGCTTCCAACTTTTTCAACAAAATTTGAGGAACAACAGTGTCGAAGGCTTTGGCTAAGTCTAAAAACACACCAATGCATCTATCACCAGCATCAAGGCTGGAGACCACACGGTCCAGGAGTTCATTGACTGCGTCCTCCGTTGACTTTCCTCTTCTGAATCCGAACTGACAGGAAGATATGATGTTCTGACGTTCAAAGAAATTAACTAGTCTCTGGTTCATAAGCTTTTCCAGTATTTTTGAGAGCACAGGTAACAGAGAAATAGGACGATAACTAGATGGGTCACATCTATTACCATTCTTGAAAATAGGAGTAACTTTAGCAGTTTTCCAGCAGTCGGGAAACTTTCCGGAACTGAAACTGAGATTGATAACGTAAGAGAGAGGTTCTGCAATTGATGACCCTATCTCTCTGATCAAGGTATTAGAGATCTCGTCGATTCCCGGAGCACTACCCTTTTTGAGAGTGCGAATCACGGACATAACCTCACTGGTATCAGTTGGGGTAACGAAAAATGAGTCATAAGCCAGAGAAGAACAGCCAACCATACTAGTTAACTCCTCCACAGATTTATTAAGACTACTTAGTATTGAGTCAGCCTGCTTTCTTCCCACATCAATAAAGTATTGATTACACTCATCTACAGATGCCTGACAAGAATGAGAGAGCGTGAGGAGTTCACTAGCGTCTTCGGACTTCCTATTGAGTTCACAGATGTTTTTAACAGTTTTCCACATTTTTGCACAATCACCTTTACTCTCTGCTAGTAATCTACTGTTATGTTCTAGTTTAAGGCGCTTCATTAGATCGAAAAGACAGTTGCGATATTTTTTGTATCTGGTAGCTGCAACTGGTAGCAACATACCTAGTATATTCTTCATCTACACTATCGTACTTTAATAAAGTTATTTAACTATACGTTTCATGTTTATTGTATTAAGATTTGGTCTTTATCGAACTTTTGGTTGTACTCTGTAATACAAAAACCAAAATATCACCGAAAAGCGTAAAATAATTATAATATAGAAATAGAAATGTTATTTGTGCAGCGTTTCGGTCTAATCTCGATTACGGAACCTCACTTTCATCCTATTCAATAACCATACCTGTAATAAATCTTTTTCATATCAAATCTCGACATTACCTTTAGAATATACGCTGGAATTAATAGGCAATTTGGTATTTCACACATTCATTAACTTTAGAGCTATTGTTTATTCAGCTAGCAGGCGCCATCAGTATCAATGTTAAATATTTTAATGTTTAATTTAATATTCAGCAAATTTTTTCTTATCATTAAATGTATGGAATACTAAAATTAGTACGACAAATCCATTAAGTGTACAAATATTTCATACTGTTTGAAAACTCTACATTACAGAATGCCTATTATTATGAGAGTCATAGTGCTCATTTATTAATTTAACAAAAATCCAAAATTTCTAATATTAATAGTAAGTCGTCTTAAAAGAAATTGTGTTAACATTACGTAGATAATACCTACATAATACCTACTGATTGAACACAATAAGCTAGATACGTTGACGTTAAACATTTTTCTATATAAAATATTTAATTGTACGTATATTGAAAGTTTACTATTCCTTATTATCAACTGAGGTGTCGACAGTGTTTAAAATTCGAACATGTGAAATTAGCAGTCGATTAACGTTTTGCATTCGCTGTTTTGGGAACGACGTAGAGTGAAAGTTGCCATCAAAATGAAAGTAGTAATGTAAACATGTGGTGCGCGGCCATAGCTGGTGCCGCAAGCCATCGAACAACGCCACGTTTCATATCTAGGGGTGTCACATAGAAAGCTTTCGGAATTGGAGAACTAAAAAAAATACATTCAAAATAACGAAAACACGTTAGACCATCACAATTCCTAGTTGTATTTAAGCAAGTTAAGCTTCGAAAGATGCTGATTCAAAATGATCACTTGCAATTAATGTTACACACTGTTATAGCATGCTTCATGAAATACACTGTTTTTTTTCTGTCATTTACATTTTTATTCTGTCTTTTAAAAAGTAGTAATTGTCTATTTTCTATAACGATAATTTCACCGACTTTAAAAGAGTAACAGGCGTTATATTCATTGAAATAAGATTGAGCAGATTATTTAAAGCAGCATCCCTAGTTTGTCTCAGTTGCGACCGGTCGTGGCCAGTGCGACAGCTTGTCGGTTTCTCATCATTTCACTCGCTCGATATTAATGTGTCTATGAATAAATTGAGAATACTATTAGCTTTCATCTTATTGACTTTATTTTTACAAACGTATATTTTTTAAGTAAAAACGATGATAAAGATTTTCAAAATAGCTTAACTGAAAATTATTATTTTGTATTTAATATCACATCTAAAATAAAACAACAATAGTGCTTTGAATGACGCGTAGAATGTGAATATTTTAAAGAGTCTTGATAACTTTATATTCAGAAATTTGTAGGATTGCTATAAGGTATATAACTTGAAGCTTAATTGAATATAAAAGGCATCTAAAATATCGAAAATGTGTCGTGTTCTGCACGTCCATTAACATTAGACGACAATGTATGTTTGGGTACATTCCTTAAATACCTACCTACTTAGGTTGTTGAAATGTTCATTGTTTAAACGAAATAGTCCGTGCTACGTAACGCTTAGTTGTTGCAATCGTGTAACTGTTGAGAACTAGTATAACTTATATGTATGCATGTGCGTGCATAGAATCACAATTGCCACAGCTGCACCAGCTCAGGTACATCGTAGATCTTCCTTTTGTCTTTCTTTAGCTCTTTATTACTAATTTCTGAACATAGGCATCGAAGTCGATGCTATTTTAAGCAATTTATTTTCGCTTTTATACAACACGAAACATCAAATTTTGTCTTCTCTTTCTGCAATAATAATTTTCTGTTTACGAATCGAATCTAGAGTTTAATTTTATCAACAGCTCGACGCTAGTCGTGTTATTTTTGGTGGTCGCTCATCTCTTGTTTCCCCGTTAAACGTCATCGACTACAAAAGCGGGTCATGGATATAATAAAACTGAAGACACATTAACAACGAAATTTGCAGTTTCATAGCTTCCTATCACTGAAACCTTGAAAATGTGTATGTTAATTTTACAAAAACAATGTTTTTTTTCTTACGATTGTAATGTAATATAATTTATTTTATTTTAACTGCACTTCTAAAAATTAAGACTGTTAAGAAACGTTAACTGACGTTCATAAGATCTAAATCGGTTTTTAAACATAGATGAATCTTACTCTCAAGCCAGTGAGTAGGTACAGTTACAATATTAATCGTGTTAAATATAATTAGACATGTGAGTTTTGACCTGTGACTCTTGACACTGCACTGTATCTAAGGAGCTCCAACAATTTCAATTGCATTAATTATACTGTCCTTTATAACAATTTTAAGTGACAGTTGTATTTCTTTTATTCGTATTGCAATTATAACAGCTATTTTGATACTATTGGACGTAGAGCAAAATGTAGAGCTCTAAAATAGCGTACATACAAGTAGCAATTATGCAATCTTACAAATATAATTCAATTTGTATATAAATACTAACAAATAGTCCATCTTCCTAATGCGGAATTGAACTAAGTGACATTGAAGAGACACGTTTTATCCAATTCGATGTTGATTTTATTTATTGCCTAAGCGAAAATTGTTCAGAACTGCCGTGTTTGACTTATTTTTTGTAACACATTGTTTGTAAACATTGAGTGCCGACGCCGACGGTTCCTGCAACGAACGTATAACGTCACCATTGCGAAATCAAGGTCAATGAAATTGAAAGAGTTTACTTTCGAATGCTCAGTTTCTTTCTGGCGTTAGATAAAATTATCAGAATAACCGGTTGTTAAGTTTGACAATAGTTGTAGCAGAAGAAATTAGAAATTTTCACCATACCGGTGCGCCGGGTGCGGTAATCACTATCTCAGAGTTTCATTGATAGATAAGGAGACCTACAAATAATTAAATGTGACATTCACGATTTGCATTCATTGTGTTTCTCATTGAATTCAAGGTTAATAGTGAGTAGGTACATCAGCTATCGTGTAGACAGAAGACAATGTAATAAAAACATTGTCAATGTAAACGACAGCAGGATTTAAGAAATCATCTGTGTGTGACTGTATGATATTGCAGGCCAATTCATACCTACCTACTAGAATTGTCGATTGCGTCATGTTCTTGTTCATAAACTAGCTCTATATTAAAAATCTCTAGATGCATTAAAATTACTACGATTAGATTGTGAAGTTTTATAGCTCATAATAAATATATTTCGCTTCATTTTTCAATATTTGGGTGCTAAACATAAAGTTATGACTCTTCATTCCTATAACTTCTTCAGTGAATTTAAATGCTAAAGAGAATTTATGTGCGAGCACATATATTGTTTCGAAATGTGTTGAAGGTAAAAAAAAACATACACTGTGTGATCACATAGTAGTGTTAATAATTCACGATTTACGATAATGGCTTTACAAAAACGAAGTAACAACTTCTATGTATCAGAATTCTATATATTACAATAGAAACTTTTTATCAAGATCATGGCCATGTTCAACTTTACTTCCAATGAGCAAAGGGTTTTTATTCTTTCATAAATTATATCTGCAAGAAAAAATATATTTTGTTTAGCTAATGAATATAATTTCTTTCATAAATATCAATCAATTATAAATTCTTATTACAGAAGCAGATATCAGTAGATACTAATCAATTTATTATTATTACTTATCGTATCAGTATCTTTTATAATATTAATTATTAATCTTACCCAGAACTGTCACGGGTCAGAAAATTTCTCGTGTAATCCATTAATCCATTATAACAATATTAGGTACCTGCTATAAGCTAATCATGAAGACTTTAGTAACATGCAATAGCTATGTAAATTAAATAAAAGTTTGTAATTGAAAAGGGAATAGTGAAACGCCCTCGTGCGGAAGTACGGCCGATGAACCGCTTTGAGTTCAAGCACAACAGCATACCGCGGTTTCGGCAAACAAGTACAGTTCGGTACTGTAGGCTCAGGAAAAACAACCGTATGTACCGTGGTGGGCTGCGCGCTGCGTAGTGATTGTGCCCGCGCCCACTGACCCGAATGCTATGTTACCGGCGAGGCCGCATTTTCGCTTCTCGCAGCCATTGCTGTAAAATGCATTGAGTGGGAACATAATTCTATGGCGAAACCAGATTTTGCCCGTTACTAGCACGCATTGGATTTAAATTCTCAGGTTTAGGTGTTTTTTAAGAAGTAAGTTAATAGTCATGCAGGTAGATTTAACCGAATGTAGGTGTAATTCCGCAAAAATAAAAGAAAAAAAGCCCGGATTCGTACAGAAATAATTAGATACGTAGTACGTACATCAATATAGAGATAGAAACAGAAAGGATTCCGATTAAATATTTTTTCTATAAAATTTATTTTACTTTTGACATTGTACTTGAATTAAAAATATTTATATTCAAAACATTCCTTATAAATTGGTTGCCTTTATCGGCCCGTATTTCTGTTGCGTCATACTCATAAGTTTTATGATTCAATATGTAGGAATAGTAGGTAGCATATAGATATTTAGTTTCATTTGAAATGGTATAACTAGTCAAGGACGTGCTTTTAATAGGTATATTGATTATTTATATTAGGCGAATTCGATATCTACAGCTGCGTAAAGAAGTGGTAGATATTTTTTTGTAGCGGTCAATTTGTACAAATCGATCCGATACATAGTATAAGTACTTAAAATATAATAATATTTTTATTACAAAAATGAAAACGACCGATTTCCATTTCTCATGCATAGTACTAAAACTACCAGTCAGATCTTTATCCGATTTACGTATATGAGATAATTTACAAAGTGGTTGCTTCCTAACAAAAAGAATCATTGAAATCGGTTTATTAGGAAATAAATACACGCAAAGACGCACAGCTAATCGTGAAATTTTGTGCGTCAAAAATATATGTACATTTTTAAACACAGATCCAAAAGTACTTATTAGATATTTAAAAAAAATGGGACCCCATGACGACCATCACCTAATATCTGACATCAGAATCATTTAAACCGGTCCACCTACTAAACCTTCAATTTGTTGAACCTTTAGAGGTATGAAGAATCAAACATAAAAAAAACCATATAGTTACCTTCTGTTTTTTGGAAGTCAAAAATATGTAAACAATACATTAATGAGTAAAAAAGGAAACGAAATCTTGGTGGTTAACATTATAATTTTACAAAGTTACGCACGTCAAATAATAATTTATGTGCATGAATTGTAAGAAGTAGACCTATCCATGCATATTATGAACTAATAAAAAAAATATTTGTCTTCAAGTTATTCATTACTTATTTGAATTTATATGCTCACTCATTTAATTAATTTTCGTTATTCATTTCACTAGTCAACTATTGAATAGATGTATAAAATATATTGACGAGAGATGTAGCATGTTTTGATGATTTAGTTGATCATTGAAATGTGTGAGTGCCTTAATATTCTAGATAGTGTTTATAGAGAAATTCTAGAAATTCTAACGAGCATTTAGCGTTGAGAATAACATTAGCACGAGTTTAAAACCCTCTCCTATGCTATCGGAAATCCGGGCACGCTTGCAGTTCGAAACGCGAGTGTTGGTTTGTGAAGCCATTGATAGAACTTGGAATGGCGGTCGTGTATTCGTGTCCCATACTCATGTATGGCGACGGTCTCCGATGCGGCGACGACGCTTACTTTCTCCGTGGTGTGCGCCATCGTGCACGTGCCAGTTGACACACTTTTTAGCCCGTATTAGTTTGACATGAGGATGTGTACAGGAAGCAACCATTTCGAAGAAAGCATCTGGTACTGTTAATGATGTTCTCAATATATTGTATAAAAATTCTATGAGTACCTATGTCAGTAAACATATTCGTACGTTACGTTAAAGTGTGTACATAGTTATTGACATATTGCTTGGAATTTCTACAAATAACACCTGTTAGTAGTTGCGACAGAAGGTTTGCGTGCGCGATATCGAACCGGTTTGTAGAATTGCCTTTTGGGCCACGACGTGCTGTTGTTGGGTGGCGGGTGGACGCCGGAGTCCCACACTTACCTGATGCCGTTGTTCTAGTGGGAACTAGGAACGGAACCGTAACAATACTTTATTTTTAGAACTTCTATACAAACAATGAGCTTACTCTAACATAACTGGAGTATCACGCTTTTAACCTACACGTCAACTAAGTGTAGAACATTATGTATCGATTGTTAATATATTTATAATAAATTGGATAAATCGTATTTATAAGAAGACTTTCAAGGAAAACCTTCATTATATTCGTATTAACAAAATTGATAAAAAACCAGTTCCTAACGATATCACATATTTACGATCGTCAGCTTCAAAAATACAATTTTAGTCAAGTCTTATGTATGTTAATGACTTTCGAATTTAATAATACCACTGTTAGATGATCAACGTACCTACATTAATATCAATTTATAACATTCCGTTCGTAAAAATAAATGGTATTGCTAGAATAAGCTTTAACCTAGTTGAATTGACCCTATTAAGTGACGTCGCTATTAATTCGAGTTGGTTCCACTCGAAGAAATAAGAAAAAAATATAATTGTTTGTTCGTTCAATATAAAATATTTTATTTTGCTTTAATTTATATTATGTCAGAGCATCGTTACTTCTAAATTTACGGATCAAAGTACGTAGAATTATACCTACATATTCTTAAAAAGATTTACACCAGATACATCAATCAATTTCCACTGCTACTCCGAACTATAATAACATTATATTGTTTCTCGTAAACTCTACGTAAACCAAGATAAAGATAAGGTTATTTTGTGTTTAGATTCATATAACAAACATCTAATATAACATCATTAGTTATTTTCAGCTATGATGCGTTAATGCCATGTAAATTCTGATGTACATTGAAAGTAATCATTACATAATTAATACGACACATGCGTATTTATAAAATTAAAGTTTGTTATTACTGTTAAGAGTAATACAAATACTTTTGTAGAACACAATATTTAGGAGAACTAGAATATATGAAGAATGGGTAGTAGGTACATAACGTCTGTCTGTAACTAACGGTTCTGTTGCTGCAATCATAACATAATTTCAAACAAATTTAAAAAAATCAAGCAATAAAAAAAAGTGAGTTCGTTTAATAAGTTGATTGAAGTGTTAAGTTTAAAATTTCGCAAAAGAATCTTTGTATTTAAATAGAAAATTACAGCCTTACAAACTCATTTCAAAAGATCTATCCAAAAATAAAGAATTTTCTATCTATCTATCTATCTATCCAATAACATCCTATACTACGGTTTTCACGAACAGAATGTTTGGATTGTAGGATTAGAATTGGTTATCGAATACCCAGTTCGTAATACCATACCGTATCTATAATAGAAAACTGATTTTTTTTTTAAATGAATACCAAGTTATGCTTGTTAAAATTTTAAAGCTTAAAATGAAATCGTATTTATTTCAGGTTCTTGGTATATTATGTATGTCACTTGCTTCTCCGTGGTACTCGACGTGGTTCGTGTTCGTCGCAGTCACCAGCTTCATCACAACACTTCTGTGGAGTTTCGTGTATTTCCTCAGCATCAGAGAAGCTCTCAGACTACCCATTAACTGGGTACTTTCCGTAAGTTCAACGATTTACTTTTTTCCTAATTATAAATTTATTGATATGGACAAACCAATAAACCTTTATTGACGATATTAAAAACAAACCAGCTGCCAGGAAGTGGTTAGGGCTTCTTACAAACAATATTTATAGGTTGAAATACATGCAATGAAGAAGTGTAGGTAGTGTGTGTGTGTACATGCAATAACATATACCTAGGTAGTCATGGGAATTCAACGAGTAGGATTTTTTTTTTATTGCTAGATAGATAAACGAGCCTACGGCCCACCTGATGGTAGTTTTGCTACTGTTATAATATTTCAGTTCACAATTCATCCTAGATATATAATATCGACGAATAATGTAACGTTCAAGAAAGATACAAATTTCTTTTCTAATGTTTCATAATAATATTACGGCTTTCTTAACAATTATCTATCATTTATAATTATTATAATTTTCCAGGAGCTCATCAGCACATCAATTGAAACAATCATGTATTTGCTGGCGTTCATAGTGTTGTTCGCTGCAACTGGTACTTATTATGGTCCAAGATACGGAAGCAACGTCGCTGCTGCTGTAAGTTTTAAAACAGCAAATACATATGAAATTCAGTTTGTGTTTGTACTGACGTAAATTCTACATTTAAATTCAGTTTGACGCTTATGTCGAAAATTCTTGCTTACCACGGAAACTGGAATTCTATCGTTCCATTATCTTAATTAAATACGATTATTAGTTAACTAAGTCACAAGGCCTTCGTAATTGTCGTCTGTTAATTAGTCCAAACAAGTACCGGTAAAATACAAAATATACTATGTAATATATTGTGAGCGCTATAATAATAGGTACTACTTTTATAAGAGCCACTATCGGTAGGTGTTTAGTTCCGTTGTAAAATTCCAGAAGCGATGGTAACAAGTGATACATTAAGCAAGATGATTAGTTAAACAATAATATTATATATATTTTTTTATAAAATGACATTCTATATATCTGAATGAATTTGCATACTAAGTTTAAATATTTATTTTCAGGTTTTCGGTATCTTCAACACCATTGCATATGGCGCCAGCTCATTCCTGCTGTTCAGAGAACACAGAGCGTCTACTGCGACACAGGCGGCGTGAACAACTGCTTATCTCTAGTTTCATTTTACTTCATCCTAAGTGCTGGATTTTAAAGTAAAATATTAATTATGATGTGCATAATATTATAATATGGACAAATTTAATATTGCTATGTTTTGTATTCCGGTAAAAATGTTTTATTAATAGCATGTTTAAGGAATTATGTATTTTACTTTAAAACTAAGCCTACCAGCGTGGTACCTGGAAAATATAGTTCACATTCGTTTCGCTTTCGACTCCGGTTAAGACACACATCGTTAAAGTTAACACAACTGTTCCAGTTCACAGAATTGACTTCGATCACGTCAGTTTTCGACATTAGTTATTTGTGGTTATTTCCATTGCCTAAATACCTAATGTTTATGTACCCGATAACAATATCCGTCCGTATGAAGTTATAAAACAATGTGTAGCCACAAATTATTTTATCACTGATTTTTTCAATAGTCTTCGTTTTTATACGCTTGAATTACGTCATAAAGTTGATGGCCGCTCATTGTTTTTTTTATTAATTACATTGCGCAGTCCCCACGCGAATTGAATAATTTAATGCCTATTAATCTGTACAAGGAAGAAACCATTGTCAAGATTAATCTTGTTTTATATAGGTATTTTTGTACTGCAGATTCAAAATTTTATGATTAGTTATGTTCAGCACGTTTTTATCTACGGTTTACAAATGTATAGTTGTGTTACTCCTCAATATTTCTATATTGTGTAGAGACACAAATCTTATTGCATTTTGCACTCTTATCATATATTTTACTGTTTGTTTGTGACTCATGTGTTCATGGCCATATTTAAATGTTAATTATATGAATGAATCAAATTAAGTATAATGCAAAAGGAAGAGGTAAATAGTTATTATATTTATATCCGTGTAGCAGAGTTATAATATTTAATATATTAAAATGCTAGTTTGTAAAGGTATTAAAAGTTTGATGTTTTATTAAGTCGTTGTTATAAAGAGAGGGCATTTATCGAATGAAATGTAAAGAGAACGTGTTTCTTTTATAAGCACTATGCACAAATAAATTAAGCTTTAGATACCTACATGTAATTCACTTGACTTTTATAAGAACAATCCAGCATTTTATTTTATAGGAAGGTAAATACAATCGACTATGACCGCGGTCTTTATATGTGAGTTTGATGTAAACATATATTTTTTTAAATTGGATTTATTGTAAGGTTAGTGTACCTATCTAATTGTGTCTATCCCTATATTTGTGTATCAAATATATATCGCTATAATTTTTTTAAGGCTTTGAACCATATAATGTGAAGAAATTAATCAAAACCTGTAATAATTTCTGTTTTATTGTATTTATTTTATTTTCATGTAATGAATGAAGTAAATGTATTGTTTTTCGACTTACTTTGCTAGTCTTTTACAGCAAATCAAATATTTTAATTAGGTATGTATATCATAATTACTTACTCAAGTTACAAATGTTTAGATAAATTGCAGACATTCTTATTTAGATTTACAAGAAATAAAGTAATTGAATTGAGTTTTTTTAGATAAATATAATTAACTATTTAAAAAAAAAACAAAATTTAAATACAGTTTGTGGAAACACTTTTTTAAAATTTATGAATTTATATAAAGATCCACGATTTTAAACATTAATTTAGTTTTTTTGTTATGTTTAAGTAATGACATTTTAGTTATGTTGATTATTTACTTTGTTAAGAGGGCAATAGCTGTTAATCTTACTAAGAATTAATATATTGTAAAAAGTTAATAAACATATTTTAACAAAACAACTATAATTATTTCAGTTGTACTCTTTTATCTTGTTACAACAATTTAGTTAGCAGAATTTAGTTAGCGGACGTGTCCTAAAGAGATAACGATGTGAAAGATAGTGACTAAGTACCTTTTTTACCTGGACAAGAGGAAATTGTTATAATATGTATACCCCACCTGTATGTGGGAGTGAAACCGTACTAAAAACTCCTGCCACTCACACTCTGCGTTCAAACTATGCGCTATGACTTGTCCTTCTTCAAACGAGGCTTGAAGAGGGTTCTTAAGGTTAGGTCGTAGGTAGCGACCTCGCAGTGTCTCCCCTGATAATGCAGTGGTTCATGAGCGACGGTAATCACTTACGATCAGTTGGCCCGTTGGTTCGTCTGCCTACTAAATATTAAACAAAATAAAACCCGGGCTGAGCCAGAACCCAGCACGAGGTTGTGCGGGGGGACGTGAAATTGCACGCTCAGGCAGGACACAAAGTACCTACCTACGCGAACCGATAGCTACTAGATCGTGGAGGTCTTCCAGCAGTGATCAAGGCTAAGTAAGAACCATGTGGGATTAATGAAAAGTTCTGCTGTTAACTCTACATACTAAAATAAAAAATATAAGACAAATAGTGCACACAAATACAATATGAAGAATATATTTTATTGTTATAATGAATATTGTATTCAGGTCACAGGCGAAGTCCTCGGGATGCATGAAAGTCAAATCATATCTAAAGGGTGATTCTTATAATACCTGAGGTGTTATGTGACTTTAATCAACTTAAATGTCACTTACATTTTTATTTTCTAATTTTTATAGTAAGTAATAATAAGTGCTTTCTATCATTGTTTAGAATCTAACCAAATAAATTAACTGTTGGTGAATTTCGAAGGAAAGGTAAAAAACCATCTCTATGTGCTTAGTTTTTAGCTCATATCAACGAGTTTACGATATACAGTTTGCACTAGATTCCTTGTACAGTTATCACTGTCACTCAAACCTATTTCAGTTACCAACGCATACCTACTCGTAAATAAAATGGTTCACACAAGTCTGAAGTCAACTGACTATTATGTACTATTAATTGTATTAGTTGCAGAGGTATGTTAATAAAATTCATTATGAACTAATGAACCCGAGCGCTCCACTCGTTTTCTTGTAATTTATGTTCAAAATATATTACTATTGAAGTATTTTACAATTTTGTTGCATAAGACCTGCTCCTGATTATTACGAATACAATAAAAAAAGGTATATTACTCGGTCTAGCCGTTTACCAAGGGAATAGGGATTTATTTTATGCATCATCATCATCATCATCATCATCAGCCTGTAGACGTCCACTGCTGGACATAGGCCTCTCCCAAACCTCGCCACATCGATCGGTCCTGCGCTGTCCGCATCCAGCCTCCTCCCGCGGTCCTGACCAGGTCATCGGTCCACCTTGTGGGAGGTCTGCCTACGCTGCGCCTACCAGTTCGTGGTCGCCACTCTAGAACTTTTCGGCCCCATCGGCCATCAGTTCTGCGCACAATGTGTCCTGCCCATTGCCACTTCAAAGATGCAATTCTTTGGGCTATGTCGGTAACTTTGGTCCGTCTGCGAATCTCATCATTTCTGATTTGATCACGCATAGAAACACCCAGCATAGCCCTCTCCATTGCTCTCTGAGCGACTCTGAGTCGTCTTACAAGACCCATTGTAAGCGGCCAAGTCTCGGATCCATAAGTCATCGCTGGCAACACACACTGGTCAAAAACTTTCGTCTTGAGACACTGCGGTATTGTGGATGAGAAAACTTTACGAAGCTTCCCGAACACTGCCCAGCCGAGTTGGATTCGTCGCTTGATCTCCGCATCGAAGTTGGACTTACGTAGTCGGACAGTTTGTCCTAGGTATACGTATTCGTCGACAACTTCGAGCACAGAGTCTCCGATGGTTATTGGAGAAGGTATTTTATGCATAGAGATAAATATTGCAAGTAAGAATCTATTTGACTTACCTTTCTTTAAATAAGTTTTTTAGAGTCCATAATAACAATAATAGAGGAGGCGACGATGCTAAATGGGGATTTACTCGAGCGTTGAAGAGACCTATTGGGATGCAAAGCTTAGATGATAAGAAGAAAAAAATGTTATATGACATATACCTTTACATCGGTGGGGAAAGGGGCTATAGATTTTTAAAGATGTAAAAAAAAACTGTTGCATGGACATCCTCGAGCGCGTCAGATATTGATAGCATCAATGCCCTACGTATTTTTAATAACGTACGTATGTTAATCTGATCGTTTGCGTGATGCGGGTGGTTGTATTTAAAGGTTGAAAATGAAAAAAAAAAAAAATATCGAGCGCGTCAGATTTTCTAAGGGAGTGTTAAGTACACCAAAAAAAAGCTCTCATTCACTAATCTGACGATTTCGATGGGACGCAAACTCGCAGCCATTTTCGTAATGTGCAAAAAAAAATCGCCATTTTGAAATACTCAAGCGCGTCAGATTAAGATATATATGGTTTATCTTTATGTTCTAAACGTACTGTCTCATAATCTGACGATTATCTAGAGGGATTCGCCTGATCTGACAAAAAAAAAAATAGGTTAATGGTTCACTTTAAAGCCATCCCTGCAACTTCCCGCTAATTCCATTCCTGAGTTCAAAGAAATAATATTTCTATGCATTTGAGCTCTCCCAGCTCGAAAGTCTGATAGAAGTTTCATAGAACACTATTTTTGGAATTTTCAAACTGCAATAACTTTCGAATGGATCAACCAATTTTAATGCGGTTGGCACCATTCGACGTAGTTTTATCATCCTCATAAGTAATTTTGATCGACTCACAAATTTCGGAGATAAATTTCGGAATCCCGAAAAACACTTTTCGGTTTTCTATCGTTCACGATATCTCTCGAACGAACCTTCCCTGGACTTATACGAATATTTCAAGATTAAAATAAGCCAAATCGGTTCAGTCGTTCTCGAGTTTTAGCGAAACTAACGAACAGCAATTCATTTTTATATATATAAGATTTTTGTTATTTCGGCTTGCGGAAATCGTCAGATTATATATTTTTTATTATTCTTGAATTATTTCCTTCAAAATAAAAAAAAATTTAGCTACGCTCGAGAATGTCGAGATGACTTTTTTTTTTACAACTTTGTTACCGTCTCCTTTTTTTACGTCACTCTCAAATTGTCAGATTATTGGAATATACACTTTTTAGGATGTAATTAACTCACCCTACCTTAATCTGACGCGCTCGAGAATTTCTGATCATCAATTTTTTTTTACTAATCTGATCCTGTATCCTTCACGGGCGGCCTTAGATATGGGCCTCATATTTTGTGGAGGTACTTAACCGGGTACAAGGTACCCCCTGTATATTAATCTGCCGCGCTGTAGTAAATCCCGGAATCCCCGCTTGGGCTCCTCTACTACAATAGGTTGTAGGTTGCGATATTTGGCTTGGATTATATTATCAAGGCTGACAGGCAACGGTATCGCTTACCATAACATTCGTATTATTGAAGCAATGGAAAATATCTAATACTATTTTACGTCTTTTGACGGAACTTTTTTACATGGGATTTAGTCTGTCCAGCCGGACATCATATAAAATGAGTTAATTGTGTTTGAATGTCAATATTATTTTAAATTCCCGCCGAAGAATTCTGTCGTCACTCAAGCATTGCACTTAAGTCAGGTTTTCACTTTTCATGGTCCGAGCACACTCGAGCCGAGTCACTCCGAAGGCGTGGAACTTGAAACAGATACATTTTGTTGATTCAGCTGAAGGAGAGTAGAACTTAAGTTTCTGTTTACAATTTTTCACGTTAACCGTGTTTAGTCACAAACTTAATATACCTTTAAGTTAATTACGTGGTAAAACGTCTCTTTGTCTTAACAATAATTGTTAATTTTTGTGTCAATAAATTGTAGAATATTTTAATTGAGTTAAGTGGTTGCAATTGTGTTGTTTATAATTCTTATTGTTTGTGTTTTTCTTCGTTGAAAAAATGCACAGAGACTTAGTTCGCGCAAACCGGGCTGAGTTCCAATGTGTACCTCTGCGTAATGTCGATCAAAAGGTGAGTCATCCCATGTATTCTGCTGCCCACTGCTCTACACACTTCGTATTCGTTCGTCGGTATCGTTCAGACGTAAATACGCGCGTTTTGCTGCAGATTTTCCTCATTTTCTCTGAAAATCAAAAACGTGTAAGTGGCCATTTATTAGTTTTGTAGAAAGATGAAGTGACGATTGTAATAAATCATCATAATAACAAAAAAATATGAAAATCATTAATTTGATTTTTCACTTAAAGCTTTTGCAGGAAAAGCGATACGTGTTTTCCATGCATTCATCATCATTTTTCTTTATTGTTTTATTATATTTTTATCTGTATACATTGTGATTATCTGTTAGATCTAATAGTGTTTGTGTTGTCTTATTAGTATTTAGTCGTAAAAAAATATATAAGATTAGTGAAGTAGAGTATAATATTTCATTCGGAAGTAATAAATTAAACAAGTAAATAGTTAATTTAAGCTTGAAATTCAAAGTGGCAACGTTAAAAATGAATAATTATAAAATTATGAACCAGTAGTTAATACGGTATGTTTTGATAAGTGATAAGCTTATCCGGTTTTTAAAATCTACTGTACCGACATAACTGGATACAGTACAAAATGACATCCAAAATAACTAATTCAAACAATGAATTATTTTATTATTTTTCCTCTCTTCATGACTATCACTAACACCATTAAACACATTACAGATAAAAAACTTAAAGTACAAATCCAATACTAACATCTTTAACTTAAGGTGCTCCTCATAAGTACCTAAAAATGTATTTTTGCTTATCAAATCTCAATTACATAAAACACGAAAACTGTTGTTGTACCTACCTACATACACCCTACTAGACGTCTGGGTGCTGACTAAGCAGACAGAGGGATGAAGGTCATTGTACACACTACGAACTTTTCATTTTTTAAGGGAGAGAAAATAGTGATGAAAAGATTTTATAGGTTGTAATATTTTAAACATTAAATATTTAAGAAAACATGCGATTAATTTTTGTGATCGTTGCACGTTATTAAGCAGTCAATAATTTAGTTTGTTTTTGAATGATGTCGCCTTGAGATTTTACCTTATATAAAGTTCGCGAGTTCTGAAAATATAACATAGTCACGATCCAAAACAAAATCATAATATTAATCCACCAAACAATATTCACCTTTGTATGTATATCTGAGTATTGTGAGGGAGTGGTATGATTGAACAATATGATAATAAGGAAAAACAGTAGTATTATAAACTCTGAATAAAACTACAATTACATTTATAAACAGAGTATTGAATTGCACATACCTAATAAGCTTTCTTGCAATCATTATAAAATTAATCATTTGTAAACTGCAAAACCATGCGTTATTAAAACAAGTCGATTCCGGTAGACGTTGTTCTTTCTGATTGACGTGCAATCTATCGGATCCAAATGTAGCATATATGTGTTATTCTAATACATAACTGTAAAATTCTGTTCAAATTAATTATCCACACATCTATATTCACAAACTGTCGCATATGTAACATAAGTAGGATATATTATGAATACAATGTTCTATCTTGTTAACTCTTCTTTCTCTGCTTTTTGATGTATATTTAATGATTCATTTCTGATACCTTCTGAACTTCAATTATTTGCCCCTATTTATTTCACCTTGAAAAAACATTACTTGTGTATGCAATTCGTGTGTCATGTAGTTTTATGCAGCATGTCATCTGGCGACCTTATAACAGAAATCCCGAGGTAAACTCCATTGTTAGTCAACTTTGTCATGCCATTTTGGAAAACAACTTTTGCGATTCCTTAAGTAGTTTTAAATAGCATTTTTGTATTATTTCAGTGAATTCTTAAATCGATGTGGTAAAGAAAAAATAATTGGACTTCGTTAATTAAAAATCTGCAGATTTGTAGCTTGACGTAGGATTTACACCAATGCACTAATTGCTACGTCACGTACCTGAATTAATAAGTTTAAAAATGGAAATTAGTATTTAGTGCATATAACAGTTAGGGGTTAAGAAATCCTTCCTATTTGAATGAATAAGGTAGAGTCAACGTAAACAAATATATGTATCCATATTCTCCTCGAAACCTCTATCAATAGATTTAATAAGCATTTATGAGTTTTATGTTTCAAGGCATCGAAGTCAATTTGATTGGATAAACTTATAAAAGTAGACACAATAAACCCACTAGTAGAATATGAAACGATTAGTTCATCCGTAACTTAAAGCTCTTGTTGTAGGTACTTTCTTTCAAAGAAGCTTGTATTCAAATTATAAATATAATATAAAAGTATAATAATAAAGTTGTAAGTAAAGGACATTATGGGTTGGGTGGTTAAGCAATTAATAGCTAAGTAGGTACTGTTAGACTCTTTTAATTTAGTTAAAAGGTTTAGTATTGACAACAGTAACTTTATGTCTATTCGTGTAATGTGCTATTTTGGTTCGTATCAAATAGTTGTAAATACATATTATCGTATAATGTTATCTATTGTATTAAACATTTTCAGAATACGATGTCGTGTTCGATGACCATCACCAGGACGACGGTGGCGACGTCCGGTTCGGCCGTATACGTCAACACCGGTTACCTACAGACTCTTCCTGGAATACTCAAATTGTTGCAATTTGTAAGCATTTCTGAAGATTACGATAATAGTTTTTTAAAAAGGTTCCATAATGTGTTTGTTGGAACTGTATTTTTTTTTCATATTTATCTACGTAGAAATTGAAGTAGTGACTGTCGCTCATTTGCAACGCCAATGTCTCCTGGCGTTGCAAATGCCTCCAAAGATTAATACGAGTAGTTCCACTATGCATCTATAACAGTTAAAATTTTGTTAAAATAATTTTTTTTTATTATTCTTATACAATCTATTATTAAAACTATAACTATTAATAATAGCTAATGGTGGTGTGGAATGATGTCACGATGGTGGCCTATATTTTCCTTTACAATGACCAACGAGGTTAAATGAATAAATATTTAGTAAGTAGATAATAATATTAACGAATTAAAATATTTTTATTATAATGCAAACTGACGTAGCGTAAAATATTTTTAATGATTCCAAAATGTAAATTCTATTTGTAATAAGTTTTGTTGTTAGGTTTAGTTTTGTTACGCTTTAGTTTACTTTTAAAAAAAATCGTCTTTCTTTTTACTCAGTTCCTTTATATTTCGACATTTATAATCATTAATTATTAAATATTCTTCTGTTATAAAATTTGCTAAAAGTAATTCATACATAAGATAATATTTTATTACAAAAATGAAAACGACCGATTTCCATTTCTCAAGCATAACATAAAAAGTACCAGTCAGATTATTTTACTTTATCAAATTTATCTTAGATGATGCTCAAAATATCTACTTTCTAACAAAAAAAGAGTCATCAAAATCGGTTCATATAAAAATAGTAAACCCAAATACGGATAGCAAATCGTGAAATTTTGTCCGTTCAAAATACACATTTTTAAACACAGTTCCAAAAGTATTTGTTCGATCTTAAAAAATCAAATGGGACCTAAGCTGGACCAGCACCTTTCATCTGACAGCAGAATCATTCAAATCGGTCCACCCAAACAAGAGTAATTGAAGAACGAACTTAAAAAAAATACAGACGAATTGAGTACCTCCTTCTTTTTCGAAGTCGGTCAAAAAAACAAATAAGACTTCGATAAAAGATTATCGTGCACTAATCAAAATACTTGATTTGTTATGTTTCAAGTGTGAACTCCAGTCTTTCTCTGGCCTCCAATTTTACGAGAAGCCACGATGACTTCATACTCGCGCGCTATTCTCGGAAAACCGAGAATAAACACTAAACATTCAATTTATACAGTCCAGTGTGCAATGTGTATGCTTTTGGATGATTTAAAATGACATGAGGTCATCAGAGGCTTTAGGTTACTGAAATGCCATAACTGGAACTCTTAAAGCAATCTGGAATTCTGAAGTCAAATTTGTATATACGTATAACATATTACAAAATGAAAGGTTTTCGTAATAAAATATTTATTTTGTTAACAACATGGAATTATTAAACTATTAAACTATTCTTAAACAAAATCGTAAATTATAGCAGAGTGTAGAGATTGATGATCGCGCGTAAATACACGACATGATGTCATTAAAGGGCTGTAGTACTTATGTCTACCTACATAGACATATGGCCCATTTACACGTGCGGATCGATCCGTGACGGACCAATCGCACACGTAGGGTCGGATCGCGGACCGATCCGTGAGACGAATCCGACAGTTTGATCCGTGGTGCCATTTTAACGCCTTTTTAGAACCACGGATTTGTCTGCAGATCGATCTGTGGGAAATTCGTCGGATCTGCCCGCGGATCGATCCGCTCGTGTAATTGGGCCAATACTTATTACAATATAATCTTAATATAGATAGTAGTCGTAGTAGAAGTTCAAATACATAGCTAAATTTTTGAATGAATCACAGAAACGACTATTGTATAGCCTAGTTTAAGCCACAAAAACAAATCAACCCATTAATTAAAATCATTATTTAATGTTTCAGCTCCTGGGAATAGCGTGCGTGGCTGTGGTGGCCTACTACATAGATCACGGGTACTCGCGGGCGTACAAGCCTGAACTCTTCTTCTTGCTGACGGCGGTCGCGTTCCTTATAGGAACATTCTGTTTATTGTTGTCATGCTTAATCTCAATGGCAACAGCATCTATTATTTCCAAAACTGTTTATGTAAGTAAAAAGATAACGTTTTCAGAATAGTAAGTCTAAGAACGTCTGAACTCCAGAAGTTCGTTTTTAGCAAAGTTGAAAGTTTGTCAGCGTATCCCAACGTAATGTTTGACTAAAATGAAATTTTGTGTTTTCTGTTCAAAATAATATATATATTTGTAAGTATTTTTTAATTTAAAATTATATAAAACTCCTCATGAATTACAAAACAACACAAATAAGTATAATTAAAAGAAAATGAAAGAAATAGTTCAACCGACGCTCTACATTCGATGAATTATTATGTTCGAATGTAGTTGGGATTACCTAGTTAATCTCCACTTTGAATTTTTGTGTTAAAATTAGTTGATAGTTGATACCATAGTAACCATATATTTGTGATTCAATCAAGTTTCATTTTCTTCACAGGAGGTGGTGTATCATGGAATCGCATTCATCATGTACTTATGTGCTGGGCTGACATTGATCATTGAAGTTAATCACCAGAATAGATACAGCGGCGACTTCCAACCATTTTTGGCGGCTTCGGTGAGTAATCTTTTTGTTATCAACTTTTAATAGCCAAAAATTTTTACAATGTCGCGTATGGGAATCCCCAAAATGTAATTTTACTTCCGGCTCAATTAAAACATATTTTAACTACATACATTTATGAAATTCCCGAGTAAAGTGTCCTTCGTCTAACGAGGCATAAGAGTCTTTAAGTAGGACAAAGGTAGCTATTTTCTCCGGTATTGCAGAGATTAATGAGTAGAATCCTCCTCACCTACGATTAGGTTGTTTATTAACTTATTTATCTCTAATAACATTGCATTCGTGCCAATCGAAATATACTCGATCGAAAATATTATACTTTAAAATTGTATGCAAAAACAAAACGCATAAATATAGTATTATACTTCACTGTATTAGGTAGGTGTATATTACTATTTAGATGGTTATGAAATAGGTTTGTAGCTTATTTATGTAAATGTTAATAATGTCGCACTTGTTCTTTCAGATCATGGGGCTGGTGTTATCTGGACTTTACCTTTTAAGTACGTTTTTGGCCAACCGCACATACCGCGGGATTTAAATAAGATTTAACTGACGTGAACATTGTGATTTACTAATACTAAGTATTGCCATATGCTTACTAAGAACTTATTAGTATTTATTTCACTATTGGTTTTACTTTATTTAATGCCATATTAAGTAGTTTTAGTGGTATGTTCCATATAATTTTGGATTGTGTTATGGGGTAATGTTTCTCAAATACCTACGTGATTTACGAAAAAAGATTTTACTATCATCATTAATGGGTAAACTATTTTAACTACCTATTAAAACTAACAGATAATTAATAAGTAAAATAGTGCAGTATAGTAAGTAGTTTTAGAACTGTCTTAAAAACACAAAATTAACAAATTAATGTTTTCCATTCTTTAAAGTAACCTTTATGTATTGAGTTGGTTAGTTTGCTTACTGGTTTGTGTAAAATATGGTTCCTACTACATACATATTTTAAAGTATCTATCGCAGATTTTGTATCTTTTTATCAAATAATATTCTGTATAAAGTTATCACCTTCGTTTGGAATCGTTTAACAGTTGTTATTATTAACGAAATTGATGGAATGTCTACCAAGAGTATGTACACATTAACATCTTTATTTTTTGGTGTTGCATTTATTTTTTTAATTATGTACTTTTCATGTTTATTATTTAAATTAGTAAAAAACAGATCATTAATCTCATTATTTATAAAAACCTAAGAGTGTGATCTTAATCATACTTTAAATATTAAAAATTAACAAATCTTTTATTTCAAACTTTAAACAGTCGAACCACATTATATTTAGATAATTTTAATTTTAAGTTTTAACAGTTATAATAGTGAAGCTATAGTTTTAACGTAAAGTACATAATAATTTGTAATTTAGGTATAATTACGCCGCAAAGTAAAGGCTATTGCTAGTCTTTTATTATCACAATATAGAGCACCAATAGGTAAGTTATAAGTGTAAGTAAGTGCAAGATCATTGTAAGATGTGGTATACTAAGGAATGGTACTCTTTGAATGTTTTGTTTCTTTGAATGAACAAAGTTTTCAATCACGATGCTAAATTGTTCATTATTAAGTTAGAGCTAGTCGTGTAATTTTGATTTTATATTTAACTACTTTAAGAATTGGTCATACATATTATATTAAGATGATATACTATTATGGTTAATATAATTAGACATTTATATCCTGCAGTGTTAGACTTATGAGAACATAATTTAAGAATTTATTTTCGAATTTTTGAACTGTATGGAGATGTTTTTCGTAACAAATTTGATATTATTAAGGAAAAAAAGAATTTTCACTTTTTTCTAAACCTTTAAATATAATAAATCATCATTGTTTTTTATAATTATTTTTTATCGTTTATAAAATACCGATCAATTAATTGGTTTTATCACAAAGAAGTGATTTTTGCGTTCCTTTGATGCAGAAGATATAATGATAAAAATTAGATTAAGAACAATTTCTCCATTTGCGGTGCATAGATATGTATGTATGCGAGCAGGCTTAATGTGCTTATTTCTTTGTACTTGTGAACTGTCTTTATTCTATATCTTTGAAAATATATACGACTAATACGCCAGATTAATCTCTGTGCTAATGTATTGTGGAATATATTTGTATGATATATATTGTAATAAAAGTTTTCACTTTTGTATCTTTGGTTTATCTTTATTTTCCCCTATTTTTTAGATTTCGATCGTGGTCTGAACCTAGATATTGAAAATATGCTGCTTTGATGAATAATATTATTTATAATAGTTAAGTAGTGTGTTTAATACTTAGTTGCGCTGCCCTTATGAGAATATGATAAGTTAGAGCTCTCCTATATTTAACAGAGGCATTCACTGTCACAATTTATACGAGGTTTAAAGGAGTCTCCAATAGTACCTTTAAAGAAGTCCTGCCATGACTTTGAAATTACTGTGGTCCGCCAGTAATCATTTACACTTAAAGATATTACTAAATTCATTTTTAGTACCTAAATTAAGTTTTATTCAGTCTCATATGGACATTGTACAAGATAAATCTTAAAACATAAATAGAAATTAACCCCCATGTGCGACAATGGTCTATTTTTGTAAATAACGGACATGTGTGGCGCGCGCACGAGCCACATACAAAAACACACTCGGTTAGGAACAACATCTCTCTAAAACATTTTTTCGACAAAAACAAATACAAAGTATTTCAAATTAAGTAGATAAATTTCAATCAAATTTCTGCAACAGATATTCTTTAGATTACATTAAAAATGAGTTCGGTGAACTTATATTGTGTGCGTAAAATTCTATAAATATTGTGCGGTGAATGTGTTCCCGTATGTGAATTAGAACTTCCTAAAGTTTCGTGATGACGAGTATGAAACAGTGCTGAATATTTTTGTAAATCGAACTCTGAAACAAAGCAGTTTCTATAAAGTAAAAACTGTATTTGTGTGAAAAATAATTGAATATGACTCGAGGTCCGACTATAGTCCGAGTGGCTCCCGGAGGAGGAGGGTCAAGAGGCATCAAGTGTTGTTGCTGTCGTTGTTGTGAGTGTATCAACTTTGGATACTTAGTATCAAATCATGGTATCATCAAACTAGCAGAAGCAGTAAGTAGTTTAATGTTTGTTTTTTTTTTCGCCATTGTAAGCTCTGCCTTAATACGGTTTATAATTTGTTATATTTTTAAACATATTTTTTGTTTTGATTTTTAAATCTACAAATGAAAATTAATTACCTAATCCTTTTCGGAATCGAAAAAGTTTTTCTGTACGTGTGTACATCATATAGATAATATTAATGTAATAATTGAAATATTAAGAACATACGTTTTGTTTTTTTTCGTGGTCATTGGAAAATTAGTGGCGTGGAAAAATCTAAGCTATTAGTTTCTCACACCTTGGGTATAAAAATCAACTTATTAAATTGGTTGAAATTCAAAAAAAATATACGTACAGTGTTTCTTTGTAAAAATCTTTTAAATGAAAAATCTTAATTGTCGAAGTATTTAACAATGCAATAAGTACTTCGAATTCACTTCACGAAAACATCAACATCCGAGTCCCGTATTCGTTGTTAGCCGATTAGGTGGATGTGGATTCATTACTCATGCACTTTACATTCCGGATGACGAATACTGCTGGTTTATCAATTATGATGAGACTTTTCTGTGTGTCTATAGATACAGGTTACAACTTGCAAAAATTTTGTGACCCAATTTAAAAAGTTAGGTTCTTAACCATTAGAAAATTTGTTACTAATCTTGAAACTAATGTTGCTTTATTTTTTTGCTCAATATGTAGAAAAATTTGGTTATAAAACTTCTACTGAGACCAACTAGCAAAAATAATTTTCAATTTGAAAAGTTTTTCCTATACATTATGGGTTAAGGGAAATTTAAAGGGCACAAAATAGAAGTGTGTTATATACTCAATTTAATAATATATTATACTTCCAGTTGCTCGGAGGTCTCTGTCAAAGTCTACTAGTGAAGTATGGCATGTCTGAAGCGGACAGTATAGGATCTGCGTTCCACAGTTTCTTGACGACGGCATCGGCGTGCCTTCTCACGACATCCCTCCTTATCGCATGCTATGTACTATCGTCAAAAACACAGCAGTTAATAAGACAGTCTATATTTGTGAGTCATGTATTTAAATCCCATTTTACAGCCTTCCTGACCGACTTTTGTTAGATTTTGGGTCAACTTCAATTATATTAGACCGTACTACTTTTATATGTTAGGCATACTGTGTATGTCAATTTTAACTAAAATCAAAAATTATGACGAATACCAATTTTTAAGCTCCTCTAATTTTTTAACAGCCTCTAAATAATTTATCAGTTCAATGCTGAGATCCTCAATAGAAACCTTCGATTTCGTAAAGTTGGTTCAAGAACCTTATCATATAATTGAATTTTGTTTAGGAATGCCTGTTCAACGCGGTCGCCTGTTTCCTGTATCTGTCAGCGTCTTCATACATGGGTGTTGCAGTGAATGTGTTCCTGTATTACAAGTACGCACTCGTCAGTATGTACGCAGCGTATCCTGCAATGACGGCTGTTTACGTAAGTTGATCATAAACTGACTTATTGCTGTGTATCATCAAACAATGAACAATCTAGATAAGATCGAAATTATAACGATAAAAGATAATGCGATCTAAATCAATCATGTTACATCGTTACCAAGCGTGTTAAATTTTAAAATGTATCACAGGAATTTCCCAATATTTTACCTGTATGAACGATGTAAAGTGCAATCTCGATGTCTTTTATATACATGTAAGCTCTAAATCTGTTTCCTTAAGAAATTATTCGTTAAAATATTTAGATATTTTTTCGCATTTTAGTCCAAAGATGTATGTATGTAACCTTCGGGTTCATAGTAAATCTGTTAGACTGTATTTGGAAATAAACAAAAATTTAAAAATTACATAATGTTTGAAATAGTGGTCAAGCATAAAATTAGGCTGCATTGATTTCTTTTTTGTCGTAATGTTTTCAAAATATCAAAAGTTATTTTGTAATAATTGTGTTTGAAGAAATTATTGTACCGTGAAGTGAAGGTGAACGACCTTCTTAATCATAAAGGGTTTTACAATAAAATAAACTGTCAGTGAAAGTAAACTGACATACTTAGGTAGGTATAATAATAATTAGTTAGGTATAACAGCTTCAACAACTTTTAGTAAACCAGCAAACCATGTTATCAGTGAACAAATAAAGTACCTACTATCTCAATCAGCGTAAGCTTATAAAACGTTCGTATTTATATTCTTAGACCTAAAAACCTAGCTATCTCATGTTTTTAATATTCTTGCAATAAAAACACAATTTTAACAACAGTGTTTTATAACAATATATTAAAACCATTTTGCAGTTTAGATCTGTTATCGGAAAATGATTTCTGAGAAGGTTAGATTGATTCATTTGATTCTATGGTTGCGAATTCAGAACAAGGAACTTTTAATCTTACGATAGTTTTGTTACGTCTATTGAATATATTTCGTTATTATTATTATTATGGAAGTGGGGACGTATTTTTTTCGTCCTGTAATTGTTAGTTCTCGTTTCATAAGGACTCTTTTAAATTAATTACTTTAATATATAGTTCATAGAATTCATTGAAATCTATGTTACGTAGTGCGACTGTGTGCTCAGACAAAAGTTACTTTTGAATAAAGTGACGCTATAAATAGTTGAAAGTGTGGGAAATATTATGTAACTTATACATAGGAAACAGTTTGTATTACATAAATATTATTATTTACGCGTTTAGGTTTAAACAGCTATTAAATAACTTAATGCATTTCATTCGTCTTTGATTTGAAATATGTAGTTCTTCTAGCTATGTAATATGTATAGGTACACTATACATATTATATAGACACTTTATGAAGATCAAATTAGATAGTTTATTAGTTAGTAACTAAGCATTTAAATTATGTCCGAAACCAAACTTAACCGACCTTAAAAAATGTGACTAGGGAGCATTACTGAAACTCATTTCAATACTTAAACGCTTCTTAAGCCTATGAGCAGCCTTTTTAATCAGTAAAATTGTTTTCAAAAACATGATTATTAACCGTTTCTAAAGTAACGTATTACCAAAAAAACTTTTGAGGTTTCCAATAATGTAGAACTTTTTCTTTCATATTCGTGGGTTTCGGCTGAAAATAAGATCCAAGCCGAAAGTTCGACTTCGGTCAAAAACCATTTTCGGTCAGACACTACTATGATGTTTCAATATTCAATTTTGATAATATCATAATCTAATAATAATTGATATTCTTTTTTATTTCAGTATATCGGGTTCATAGTGGGATTTCTGCACGGCGCCGACGCTTACATATCGTATAAATATTTTAAAGGAGCTTATTAATGATTGATTTTTAGTAAGATTTAGGATATGATAACTATTTCCTGCGTAAACATATTAATCGCATACGTATTTATATCCAATTATAAAAGTATTTTATTTATCGTATTTGTAGAATGGCCCGGTAAATTTAATTTAATTAATATTTTCAATTAATATCAAATGTTTTTAACTCAGCCGCATTATTTTGTCTATTTTGCGTCTGTCCCCTTAAATTTTTATAAAGCTATGCTTACCTATTGTTAGTACCGTTACACAGCATTTCTTCATTTATATGTGATTGTAATATTATCTTTGTAATAACATTGTTGTAACTGATACTGTTGGTGAGATTTTGTAATAAATAAATAAATAAATAATTTATTTTACAAGAATTAATAAATAACTTTTTTCATTAAAGTATTCGGCTATATTTTGCGAATTTAGGTTTTTTTATTGCATGATAGAACAAGCCTACGGCCCACCTGATGGTAAGCGGTCACCGTTGCTCATGAACCTCTGCAATACCCGGGCAATGAGGTATAACAGGTATCACTTTTTAACTTATGGATGAAGATGATAATATAATTGATTGTTGTCCACTATTTCTAATATACGTGTATTAATTAACGGTGGAAATGCTAATGGTCAATGTTAAACTTATGTAGTAATCATGTTTTTATAAGTGTTAATTTACACTGTTGTTTTCTTTAATAAATAACCTAAATATGTGTAAATATTTACGTAATTATAAAGTACCTATAGGTACTCGAATAAAATATTTTTGTACTCGAAACTTATTTTATTTTTGTAGGTTCGTTATAGTCCAAGAGTCTGTGAACGCCTTTGACATCCGTTATTTTTAAAAGCTGAAAGTTTGTCTGCGTACACAACAACCCTAGTCAGCCACCCTTAAATCTTAATGTTTACGAAATTTTGACTCCGCTTACGTAATTTTTTTTAGTAATAGTAATAGTTGTTGGAGAATATTAAAGCTTTTATAAATAATACTCATGTACCCAGTCATTATAAAATATATTACTGATCTTTACAAGAAGAAACCTAAACTCCTGTGCTAAAATGTACATCTCTTTTTTCATGTAAAAGTTCTTATCGTATTTCTTGTCAACTTGTCTTATTTAAAAACCATAAATATATAGCTATTCTAAACTATGAAACCTTTTTACAACAATAGAATAAAAAAAATATTTTTTCTTAAAAATGTCTACTGTTTCTTCGCCATCCATTCACAGCTTATTACAACAGAGTATTTCAACAGTAGGTCATTTATTATTATAGCCCTGGTGAATAAAAATATTTTTAAAATAATGCTAATTGTTTTTTATAGTAGTATCCTTAGAATTATACGAATGGTATTTTAGAAGAGCTTATCCAATACTATTTAATTTATACTAACCACAAGTGAGTAAAATTAATAGGTTCACAAAGTATTAAAGATTAAAAATAGTTCGAAGAATACAGGAAATCGTAGAAGATAATAATTGGGATAATTATATGATAAGAGTTTCCTGTAAGAGGGATTAATTATTTGACTTTTTTCTTTAATGTCTATGATTTATTATTGTAATTTACAATTATTGAATAATTATCTATCGCCTGACTTTACTAATCGTGATTGATCTACTTTTAACTGATTATCTAAAGGATTAGGATATAATAATAATCATCATCATCATCAGCCCACACTCGTCCACTGCTGGACATAGGCCTCTCCCAAAATACGCCACTGAGCTCGATTCTGTTCGTCTCATCCAATTGTTACCGGACACCTTTCTTAGGTCATCGTTTCATCTAGCAGGGGGGCGCCCAACACTATGTTTACCACATCGCGGTCTCCACTCTAGAACCCGTCTACTCCATTGGGCATCAGTTCTTCGACATATGTGCCCAGCCCATTGCCACATCAGCTTGCTGATTCGCAGAGCTATATCGGTGACTTTAGTTCTCTGTCGGATAACTTCATTTCTGATCTTATCCTTCAGTGAGACTCCAAGCATAACTTTTTCCATTGCTCGCTGAGCAACTTTGAACTGACGGACTAGGCCCACCGTGCGTGTCCACGACTCAGCACCGTATGTTAGAACGGGTAGGACGCACTGGTTGTAAACCTTTGTTTTCAAGCATTGTGGAATGGATGACGTGAAGACTCGACGTACATATAATAATAGATATTCAATAAACCTCTTTTTTATGTAGGTACGTTAATTATGAATACCACATTTACCTATCTTGTCAAACTTTTCCATATGAAAGGTCTCATTTTCACCTCTTGATTTATATTTTATTTGAAAGAGTGTGTACTGAAATAAAATAGAATACTTTTTTACATTTATAATTCTTGTAGACGACAAATAACAATCTATATATGATAGAGAAGAAGATAAAGCTACTATCAAATTAGAAAAGTTAGCCACCGTCCTGAGAAGAACTGCGAACTCAGCAAACATGTCTTTTTTAGTATTATTAATCAGTATATATTTAAAAATGTATTTACTTAATATTTTTCTCTGGGATCCTTAGGTTCTGAAGGACTTTTTTTAAGATACATAATCTCTTCTTTGTCAAACGAACTTATGATTTAAATCCGAAGAATCTCGTCTAAAGAAAAAAAGAAATAGGTACACAAATAGTGAGTAAGGCATGTTGAATAGTTAGTTAACTGTAAAGACAAACAGAGGTGCGCGTGCGTCGTGCCAGGTACGAATGTCGTCGACACGTTTTGATAACACTGTATCATGTGGCGCGTACGATGGTTTGTTTTTTTGTTTTGTTTTGTTGGAGGAAATCGCCGGATCCCCATTCGCCCCGCGGATGGGGTATGTTGGGAGTTGAACCTCACTAAAACATCCAAACGCTCACATTCAGCGTCCGAACCCTGGCTGAGGAATGAAAATTCTTTAAACAATGACTGTTCGCCTTGCAGTTTAGAAATAATAATCACAGTTCGGATGGTCGATTGGTTCGAAAAATTTTTGAATGGCGTATGCGAATCGGCAGGCGAAAAATGGGTAGACCTTACACAAGGTGGATCATTCGTCTTATCCGGGCTACCGGACATCACTAGAAGATTACAAACAGCGCAGGACCAGTAGTTGTAGGAATATTTAAGGGTATGTCCAGCAGTGGACGTCTACCGGCTGATAATTATAATGACTTGAATGATGAACCCAGTTCTGATGGTTGGAGTATGGTATGCATGAGTTATGCGTAGGTGCCTGACGATGTTGATGAATTGATGATATACTAGTAGTTTGCTGCAGGACCGTACTTTTCCCCAAGTATGAGAATAAGAAAATTATCTAATGGATAATACCTAATATAGGAAACTTTTTCTCAATTGAAAATAAGTGTCTAAATATGAGTTCTACAAATCACAACCTTACAGTTCTAAGTGTATCTTCTAAGTTCGGTCATCATAATAAATGTGCACCAGATCAATTGGAGCAATTGAAAAATCCTCTGACTGAAGATGATTTTATATTTCCTTTTTTTAATTGAAATACATTTAATATACGTTTCAATTACTCAAGTCCAAGTAGGAATTTTCGAGGAATTTTTATGACGTTTAGTTCTTAATGAGTTTATATGAATTTAAAACTCTTATCTTACGTGAATAACAAGTTTATTAGGTTATCTTTTATTAAAATGATGTAGAGAATGTTACCTTCTTATGGAGATTACAACAATCTGAACAATCTGTTATACACATACTAATACAATTTGTATTACATCTCCATATCAGAGAATGTCTTCGAGACTATTCTTTTATATACTTGTACAGCCATTTTTATGTTTATCTATGTCGTTTTAAGACAATGTTGCGTTACGTGAACAACTGAGTAAATATTTTTACATGATATAGAGAGTTTATGCAGTATCACAAGATATAATAAATAAAGGTCTACTTAAATCCAGGGCAATGAGGTAATGTATGTTGCATGATTATGCTACTATAAGGAGTAGATTATTTTTAACTATGTACAGTCAAGTGTAAAATGTACAGATAGAGAAGTAGAAACATGTAGCGTATCTGATTTCAAGTTCTAACTAATGAAAATTAAGAGAAGGAACGGGTTATTGTTAGATGTTGTGTAGATGTTGTTTTACTGAATCATCAGACTGTAATCTGTTGCGATTCTGCTGAATTTTCTAGTGATGACATTCCAAATACTACTTAATCGCTATACTAGACAATTATATGTAGAAACATAAAACAATGTTACACTAAAATGCTCCAAGTATTTTATTCGATTTTAAAATAAGACGATTATTATAGTCTATCTACTTATTTATTGTTGTAATACATTATAAATAGAGACTTTAATTTTACTTGATAGTTGGACAGGTTGCGTAAAACATAAACTAATATTCATTCGATCTTGGCTCCAAGTTGTCGGTCTCACGTGATCGGTACGTTCACCCAAAGAAGCGAGGCTGTGTGCAATCGTTGGACTTATTGGGTCGTTTAGATATTACTTAAGTACTATTTGTAATGAATAAAAATGAACATTAATACAGTCACTCATTTTATCTGTAAATATTCCAGAGGGGGCGGTTCATACACGGAAATGTTATCTCGACGTTCTGTTGTCATAATGGTGCTGTTATTATTTAAATAGTTAATCAATGTCGACGGTACTACTAAAAACTGAGGTTTTTAAATATTATTAGCAGCTGCACCATGTTTGTGAAATCTAAAATGGCTAAGGTAAAGTAGGCACCTACCTATGCACGTCATCAACTTATAAAATACATAATATTATGTAGTATGTAATATAGTAGTATAAAATACAATATCCGAGGTTCACTGATCTTGCTAACATAGGTATTTCCCGATGTCATGACTTCATGTTCATGTACTTCTGTACCTATCTTTGGGGGTTATAAGTACCTAATGCATATACATATAAACATTTATTTTATAGGTATGTTTATTTTTTGTTATTTTATACTTAGGTATTTTTTCATCAAAGAAACGTTTTCTACCTGTAATGTTAATACACATCGTCAGTGATTCTACATACTTGGAAACGTTTAAACGAATGGTGAAGTGATAAATATGTTTAAATTGCACTGAAGAAGTACTGTGGTGGACAGGTAGTCGGACGGCAGTATTGTACTGCTAATCGTTCATTGTTCCATTCAAGTTCGCGGTATTCGACACCTTATTGAAAGTGACAACAAAAACTGAACGTTAAAAATTGTAGTTGGTTGTTGTGACAGGCCTCGGTGAAGTGATCTCGTCTCAGTGGCAGTGGGGGACGCGCTTTACAGCGCTGTGCATGCGCCTCTGGTATCGGCGCTAAATAACTGTGTCTCTCAAATGATGCTGTGAATTATCTGTCTAAAAACAAGTGAAAAGCCTCAAAAACAGTGATAACAATTAGTGAAGAAATAAGAACAGTGCTGTACACAATATATTGGTAATTGTTTTTTCTACATGTTTAATATGTAAATACTAAATAGTGAATACTAGTGGCTAAGTTTGATAATACTCGTATTTGACAATGCTTTTTCAATTTGACTGATAAAGATGCGATTGATTAAATTATTTTTTCAACCTTGTTTTAACTTTCGTAAAGGTATTTTCTTATGGCATTAATTTAGTTAATTGAATGAGCTCAAGGTTAATATTTGGAAATTAAGTATAATAATTAAATTAAAGGCTTTTAAGTAATTACTTGAAATTAAGTGTAAATAGAATCCTCCTTAAGTCGCATGGTTGTCCAACAACAGGTTCATTTCAAATTGCAACTCACAACTCGCAACAGGTATTTTGCAATAATATTATGTGCTAAAGTAGAAGGTGATTTTCTACGCTCCTTAACTTCAGTATTCAATGTTTTCCAGACTACATCTAATCTTTTTACTTATTACCAGATTATAGGGATTTACCTAAAAGTTATAGCTATATAGGTACTTAAGCATGAAAGTAGCAACATAATCATAAAGTTTTAGTCATAAAAATAATGGTTTTCCTATTGGCTAAGTTTTAATAAGAAGGAAAATCATGTCTTTAAACATCCAAGCATAACAAATACAACAACCTGTTTCTTTGACGCCGTATACATACGTGTTGTGATCTTTATATTTTATGCATACGTAGTAATTGTAGTTAGTGAAATAGTATGTGCTAATACTTGACTAAAATATATTTATTTCACATGTTGTGTGACATTCGTAGGGATGAATGTTTGAAAATTACCTTTTAATTTGGTATTAGTTATAACTACCTACTTATTAATAGTTACTTTATCCTTCTTGGAAGTCTTTAAAATTTCATACTCATTTAAGTAAATATGACAACGATAATTAATACATTAATTTAACACATGTTGGATAACTGTTTTGAAGTTTTAGTGCCTATGTCAGTCTTGATTTATCTTATTAGGCACAATAAAGTTGCAAGTAAATTAAAGTTGCTTAAGTCGTTACATATTTAATAATGCAGGTAGGAGTAAATGCAAAATAAAGATAAATATTATCTTTTGGTATAGCTTCTATGAATGTTTGATTAATTGTATTTTTCAAAATAAAATAATACCTACTTATCATAAATAGGCATACTCATCGAATATCACGGATGTATAACTAGTTATTATCAAGTATGCTTCAATTCATAAAACATACATACATTAGTAGATACGTAACATGCCTACCTACTATAATAATATAACCTCGCTTGTTTATGAATATTATTCATGTGCGAACAATACCGTTCGTGGTATTTTCCGGCGACTTTGTTTGTACATGGCCTAGAATCTTGGCGATGCGCTAGTAAAGACCTCACATATTAGTTATGTCTAAAGCCTTAACTCTAAAATGCGCAATATTCAGTTAAATACGATTAATACTTAATTAGTTTTTACTACTCAAATTAGACCTTATTTGCCAGAATACTGAAAAACATCCTAATGTCTAAACGTTTCTTAACCTGTGTGAAACTTTAAGCAGCCAATAATAGCTCATTTAAAGTTAATAAATTGTCTTTCATTTTGGTAATAAAAATTCTATACCTACACATAAGTAACGTGTCGATGACGCACATGCCCACCTTGATAAAAAGGAATAAGGTGCTGCATAAAAAGATAATAATACTAATACGTATTTTAAGAGAAATGCACATATGATTCACCTCGGATTTAAATATAATAGATAAGTAATATTGATACTAAATCGGCTTAGGATAAATACACTTAATCCTTTTTTATGTGCCACAAGGGGCTTAGGAGTTTACTGGAAATTAGTAAGGTATAAATTAGCTAATAGGTAGAATAAGAACACTCTTTCAAATTCAAAATATTAAGGATAGTGTATTTTCAGCTTAATGAATAGGGTTGTTGAAAATTTTTAAAACGTTTGATTTCTTAAAGCATTATATTTTATCGGCGTCACACTTTACTTCACGATAGGTGTTCATGACCAGCACGTACTAGTAATTAAAATGGTTCATAAAACGTGCTGTTTTATACGTAAGTATATTCTACCTATATAAATATAGTTTGGCATGTTAGAACAAACAGACCGATATTTTATCATAATTGATACTGTGATTATTATTTATAATTATAAAGATAAGAGGCAATGATTTTTTTGCATAAACATGTATGTTAGAAACTCAAACATGATTAAAAATATTAAAACAACAGAGTTGCAATGTCTTCATTGGAAAATAATAAATAATTCAGGGCTCAGAATGCATTTGTTCTGTAATTAGAGGAAATAAAAACACAGTCGATATTTATATATTACTTAGTTAATACCGATATATAACCTAATGACTACCTATGTATATGCCTATTGTGTCGTAAATGTATTCTCTAAGAATTTGTGGTGAGGGAACCTGTGTGCAAATTTAGACTGCTCATTTTCGTTATCAGTTTTATTCAAATTTTATCTAAAAATCGCAATTGGTTTCCTTATATTTTTGGATCTTAATTCGAACATCATAAAGTTCATTTTTGAAAGTATTCTTATATATCTGATCATCAGATTTCGTAGTATGATATGCATCGAACATTATATTATTCATATAAAATCACAAACTGATAATCGATAATTATTTTTAAATACATTTAAGGAATTTATTTCCTGGATGAAATGAAATATTGCGCAAAACTTTATATTGGTGGACGAACTTAAAGTTCTTGTTCTTGTAAAGTTAGTGAAATTTTAATATTTACATGTGATATTTAAAGATTCTATATGTAATTATAGTTATGTATTTTATACCATTAGCATAGAGCTTTTGGTTTAAAACAAAGTTTAAATCAAATTAAGAAATGGACAAGCCATTTTTTACTTTGAGCTACACATAATGTACCTATAATATGTATGTAATTAATAATTATGTATCATAACACTAGTATGTCTATGTAATGTTTATAAATTTATATCCTCTTCAGTCAATTTGTAGATATTTTAAACTTATTAAGCAAAGTTTTTACAAGTTAAGTTCATATAACATTCCTTTTAGTATGATTCACTCAAAGAATTGTACGGAAGTCGTTTAGTAATACAATGCGATATAATACGGCAGCCATTTCTGTTTCATTATTGATTATAATAAAACCAAAGTCCGGTATAGATGTATTTCTTTATTATTATTTGGCATTGTAGTTAGTATAAGTGAGATAAAGCTATTACATCTACGTAATTAATAATAAACTACTTTTTTACAAGTTTTACATTAACTTGCACTGTATGTTACTATGTAATTTCGGGTGGATTCTTGCAAGCTAAATTTGACAAACTTCCCGGTTTCCGATTAAGTTGTACACGCAGATGTGATAACTGATAATGCAATAAAATGATAAAATGGCGCTGATCTTATGATTGATTCGGAAGGTGATCATAATGTTTGGACTCATATTATTACTTGTCATGGCTGGCACTCTTCTGATACATAATATCCAGGATCTTAAAGCTTCTGTTTTAAGTTTTCTTTAAAATAAATTATATATCTTATTAGATAAAGCAACAAAATAAAACTTTGTCATTAAAAACCAATGACATTAGAGTCTTTACTGTTTGATTCAACATGTGCACGTTGCCCAAAGTCCTAGTTGAACTTTATTAAACACTGTCTGTATTAGTGTTTAGATGTTATGTTACTTGTTAATTGAATTTACAAATACCCTTTTTTTTTAAACAACAAAAGATGATAAACATATGGCTTATAAATTAAATGAATTGAGTAGATCAATTGATTCACTTAACACAAATGAAAGTCGTGCTTAATACATATTAACAATGGTTTAAAACGTCAGAACATTTACATAAATATTATTTTAGTATGAAGTTGAATATTTAAAACTAAACTGAAAGATGATAAAGAATTTGCATTACCAGTTTTATGAAACTGTATGCATTTTATAAAAATATTTCAATATAGTACTCAATTTGATAAACAGACAGGCTACATATTACGCTGAGTTTCTTGCTAGTTCTTCTTAGGACAGTGGCTATTTCTTTTTCCGAACTGGACCGCCTTTTGACATCAACAAGCATGAGAATTTCATTAAGGTTGAGAATAAATAATTTCATTTCATATACAAGTATATCTTAATAATTACAAAATGGAACTATTTGTTACTATAATCCGTTACTTTCTTTACTTGTATGAAAGTTTTAAAGTATCTCTTTGCGGTAGATAATTCCGTGGAATTAATAATCTTGGAAAATCGACATCAGATAAGCAGTGATTAGCAATCGCGGCTACCCACTAACAAATAAGTCTGGGCTCCTGTATCGGCAATCTGTAATTGTTTTACGTCACGGAAATGACTAGTTCCCAGAAATGTTTTTCTTTACACAAAGACGTGATAAAAATCTATGAAATATTACAACAATATGCATATGTTGCTTATCGCGTTATGAGCGATGTATTTTTTTAAACTGATTTTGACGATGTTCGTATTTACCTGTCCGAGGTGGAAATGCGTCTATGCGACAATCCAGGCGTCTTTTCAGACATTTGAAGGTCTATGATAAAATTTTATTGTTATCGAGTGATAAGTAATTATAGCTAATTAATGTGCACTACTGCTGACGTGAAGCGCCCACGCACGGCTACATGACGGATGCTACAATCGGTCACATACATTTTTTATACAAACTTGATATTGGATGTCATTGGGTCTGATCAAACAATGGAGTTTTTAAAATCTTCCATCAAGATTAATGGTAGAATGAACGCCATTTACTTTAATACCCATCAATTGTTGTGTGAATGCAATAAAACAGGGTCATTTTATGCCACTTAAGAAAAAAGAGTGTAGAAAATTGATAATAGCAAAAGATTCTATCAATGATTCAAAGATCAAAATTTTTGGGGTGGAGATCGAGAATGACCATAAAATCATGATATATAAAAGAATAGGAGTAAAATATATTATTATCCTATTATTACACAGGGTGTCCCAAAACTACGCGACAAGAACGGAAAGTACCCTTAATATTAGAAAGAAGATTTTTTTTGTACCTATATGCATTTTTTGGTAACTTGTCAAAGCTTGGATAGCTAGAATGATGGTTTCACTTGTTTTAGTTAGACAAACACAGTAAATGGTGGAAAATAAGGTACTCAAAATCTTGAATCACGATTTTCACTTTGTTCCTTTTGTTTAAGACACTATGTTTGTTAAAAAAATATTCGTAATTAACTATTCTTTCAATTGGCATCATAAAAATACAGAGTGTTGATTTTTGCCGATTTTGTTAGCTCGATTTTCAGACAAACCAGGCAATTTACGAAAAATCTGTGAATGCAGGGTTAGTAAACATCAAAATCAAATGATGTTTCGTTTCAGCAAAACATCCTATTTCTCTAATATTTGAGGTACTTCCCGTTCATGTCGCATAGTTTTGGGATACCCTGTAAAAATTAAAAATATCGTAGTAATATATAGCTAACATAGTTTCAAGCTTTGAAATCCCAATGGAAATAGACACAATACTTTCTCCTCTGATCTGTGGAATTCGAGATTCCAAACCACACTATATCATACTACCAACTTTAATGTTGTTTTTGTTTCAGAACACCACGATTTTATAATTAAAAAAGGAACAAAATGGACAAAGTCCGAGACGGTGTAGTCTGGTTGGAAAAAGGTAATTTTTGTTCTTTATTTCAGTATATTTGAATTCTATAAATCCTGCAGTAAGTATAATATTTATAGACTTTTAACAGAGATATTCAATTTATCAGTTATTAAGCAATAAATGATTGAATTCAGTTAAGTTTATCTAAATCCGGATTTATACACAGCTATAAACACATTTGATAAGCAGAAAGAGAAGGATTCCCCTCAGTCACGCACATGGTCTTTAGGTATTACTTAATCTAATAGTCATTATGATAATTATTCTAATGTGTAATTGTGTAAAATTCAAACAATATACTTTTTAAATTACATCTTTTATAAAAAAAAAAATTGAGAATTATTACACGTTGATTATTTATAAATTTAGTTAAATTATAAACTAGACTTTTTATGTAGCGTTTCCGGATTGGTAGCCAACGTTCAACACTCGTACAAATGACTGTCGACCAATATGAAAGTTAGAAGTTGGTGAGTCAATGTGAAACACGGCATTACAGACAACGTTTATGAGACTCGTCTTTCATTAGGTACCTATGATAGGTATAGTATAGATAATGATAGCTAAAGACAAATTCATGAGTAGTTAAAATCGCATACCTATCCTAATTTATGAGTCTAGTGAAGACGATTCAATAAGTATATTGTAGCAAAACATAAATAATTATAAACTTATTCATGAAATGCATTAAAGTATCATAAATAATTATTAGGTCACAAATCAAGGTAGCTTTAATAAAATTTATACAAAAGGTATATTATGATAATATTCGGATAAAAGGCTTCTAACTCTCGTGTTTATTTTGTATTTATTTTAGAACTGTCGGAAGCAACGGTGGAATCAAACGTGCCAGAGCAGGTTACGATAGTAGAGGAGGCCCCCACTCTAACTATAGCAACCATTATCGGTGTCACCGTGGTCATGCTTTTCGCCATAATCGGAGTTTTCGTATTGGGAGTGCTTATAGATTGCAGACAACAGTAAGTTTCACTTATTTATACACTCAACTTCCCGAAATGAGGAGGAGGAGGAGGTTATCGAGTTGACTATTTTACTAGTAGCGTTTGACTTAATTCTTTATGATAATTTCAAATTTGGTAGGTTTAATAAGATGTCTGGCAACTACGAATGATTTTTTCTGACCTACATTATGCGTAAGAGTTTAGGAACAACTAACCGTTTACTTGTAGTAGTAGGTAAAAAACCTACATAATACGACCTGTAACGAAATATAAGTTAGAACTAATAAAATATAATACATTTTATTACATGAAGACCGTGAATGATTAACGAAAAACGCCTTATCATCACTACGCACGCTCTCTATTATTACCCAGTGATGTATTGTTTTTAATTTTAAATCAATCTGAAAACAATGGCGCTAGCATTTATCTAATTAGTAATCAACTAAAGCTTCTTTGATAACGTCTTGTTTTGTTCTCCTTTTTTTAAGTTATTGTAAATCACTGCAGTTTGTGTTTATTTGTTTTCATAACACATATTTAACAATTTAGTTATGTGTGGACATGATTTTTGTATTTGTAATCCTTCAACGAGTAAAATCATTTCGTTATTCTACATCCAGGTCTTAAATAAAGATAAGGATGAAATCGCTATCGGTGGTCTGATAATATTTCGTTTTACTTAAAGTTAAAACTGTCATTAAGGATTGGCCAACCAATAAGGGAAGGCAATAGATCGAACTAAAGAGTGCATATTGATCAAATTGTTGTAAGTTAATAATATGAGGAGGGTAACCTTTTCTCCGCGGAAGTAACCGCAGCCGTCGGGCGCGGGAGCGGGATCTGTCCCGAGATCTGACCGACTAAGTATACCCAGGACTCGAGAGGGTGTTGAGCCAGATCTCAGCGCGCACTCTTTGTCAGAGCAACTAAGGCGTCATCCCGCTCAATCTCGTGCTGAGTTCTGTCCTTAGCCGAGATCCGGACGCTGAGCGTAGGCAGCAGGAGGTTTAAGTGTGGTTCGACTCCTACATACCCCAACTGCAGGGCATCCGGTTGTTCAGCGATTACCTAAATAAATAAAATAAAATAAATTTCTTACTTTTTTAAAAATACTTCAGCTGTTCATTATCATTATATGACTGACATAGATATTATGATGCGTGTACGATCTGATAGGCTTTATTATTTGAGTATGTAAGTTTAACAGTCTAACTTGAACTAGCGTGATTTATCAGAGAATTCTTCCTACATTTACTATGAAATAACTAGTAACACCGAACTACTTCATCTGCATAGCATAATTTGTTTAAAGAAAACTTTTTAAATGCAAGTTTTAAGATTCTGGATATCATACAGCAGTAAGTTGCTAGTAAAGACAAGTTAAACCAGCCTAAACATGACGGGTCTATCTTCTTTAGTACAGGAGTTACTATGGCTTCCTTTCGAATCCATCATCAGAACAGCAATTAGTACATTGGAGTGCCATATTATTCTATTGTCACACGATATACATATGCATGGTAAGTTTTATCTTAATCATAAACAGGGAAGTTGCTTAAATTCACCCAAACTTACACATATAGGTATATGTAGTTACATCCAGTGCAAGTCAAGTAAACCTTTTTTAAAATGGTGATAGATATGACAGACAAGTGAGTCAAGCATTAGCAACTATTGCTTGATAACCGGGTAATCTAATGCGGAAGTTGTTGGCCGAGGCAATCGTGTATTTTCTCTAACTGTTGTAAGTGACGTCTGATTTATTACACGTATGTACTCCTATGTATATGCGATGTCATAGTTTTTATCAAGTAATGTAGGGTTTTTCAGTTTCTTATTGTTATTTCCTAACGTTGAAAGATAACGATACAACAACTTTTTTCAAATGGAAACAATTTATTGTCCTCATTTCAGTTCAATAGTTTGTTATTGGCACTTCCTATAATATAATCAAGAGGCGCTAAAAATACGGTATTAAAAGTTGTTATCTTTTAAATCGAAAGGATTTATCATTTTGAAACTGTAATGATTATGGATGTAATGTGATTATTCGTTGCAATTCGTAGAAATCTGGTATCGCATTTTATATGTAGGTATAATGTACATAATTAGGGTACCTAATAAGGATGTTGTGACTGTCGATTTTTGGACATGTGAGGTAGGATAAATTGGTCTCCGGAAGGACCGCAAATTATTTTGTGGTAAGGGCAGGTGGTAGGCCGGCTTTTATTTTGGGTCTGTTGAATTCCCTCTACATCTACGCCACTCTTATCAAAACATTTGCATAACGTGCTTATCGAATGCGAATAGGTATTCGTTACATCCCTTGAATAAACATTCCGTTAAATGATAATAGGGAACATTTCCAGGCTACAACTTCTGTTTAAATTCCTAATTTTGGAATTTGGACGTACTATAGGTACAACAAATTGTTTTGTAAAATAAGATTGAGAGTAATTATTTTGGCTGATATAAAGTGAATGGTATTTCTGTATTTTTCTACAACTAAATAAAATGTTTAATTGCAAAATTTTGTAATTATCTCCGATCATTTTAATTAAATAAAGTGATGTGGTTAGTCAGTTGGTTAATGAAATAAAAAAATATTTGTCTTTTGTTTTTTTTTTATTTGCCAAATATCTATATTATTATCGGCATAATAATTTGTATAGAGACCTAAATTAGAAATATTTACTATATTATATACTTTCAATACTTACTCTTTTAATACTCTTATCAGATTTATAGACGGATTTGTTTTCAAACTAAAACAATGATAAGAGTAAAAGTATGTCTTAAACGAGTTTTTCGTCGTCAAACTGTACCTACTACGAAAAGATAACGCATACTAGGAACAGCTATCATAATAATGTTTGAAAGTACAGATTAACAAGATAAAGTGACTTAGTATCGAATTAGTTGTAAAAGATAAATCACCGCAGGAATGGAGCTGTTAATACTATTTTAGCGAGAAATCGAAGATTATCCACTGTTTTCCAAATTTTGCGAAGAATGTAACGACTGGCAATGATTATCAAATCTGCTTGTGACATCATAAGTACTTCCGCAACGGATGTATGTTATATTGTATGTTAATCACATGATCCTCTTCTCTCACTTTTTTTCATATTTTCACAAGTGTATATGAAAATGAAGTTTATCGTAAATAGGAACACATTCGTGAGCAAGAATAATACGACTTCGAATGACCATCGCTAAGTGATCAAAAGAAGGTTTTTATTTTCGTGGTATTTAATTAGTGCCATGTTTAAGTTTTAAGTGTAGGTACATAAGGTATATTTGATGCTATATACTAGGTATAGGTTATTCACCTGGGATGGAATTTCTTATTTCTGTAGAAGCTAGCAGGTATACAATAAACTTTAATAAAGTGTTAAATAGATAAGTAAATAAAATAGAATAGGCGAAAAGCTCCAGCCAAAGCTTTTAGTTCTCAAAGTATTCGTTGGTCTACAGTAATATAATGATTCCTAAATTGTTAATCTGTTTCATATTGAATGCAATATGATTATTTCATTTATTTGTTTGCTGTTGACACATATTCAATTGTTAAGATAATCGGATTAATATAAGCCACATGCCTTATGGCTATGTTGGGACTATTTATGTTTACCTACACCACTTTATGATGTTTATACTCAGATTGATGATTTTATCAAACGCTACTAGAATTATCTACTAAAATATATAATATGCTTTAGACATTTTGCAAGGATACAGAAATTATTGAATAGGAGTGTACGCTTAGCTTAGTTACTGCATAATGCATTGAATGACCAAAAACTGCAAGCATTTCCTACCGATTCATACATATTAATCTTAAATAACCGTAGTGTAAAGCTGTAATGTTGTGAGACATTAGCTTGTTGTCCAGTTGAATCATACCGTAACACTGTGTATTTTTACAGAAGAGTCATTGCAAATCAAATGGGCGAAGCAAAAAGATGGAAGATCCAACGAAGAGGCAACAATCGGAAAGAAACTGAAAATACAAGTATAGCACACAACATGCAAGAGACTGGCACCAGTCTGCCACCAGCAGAAATATTATCGACAATACCCTAACTTAACTCGAAGGAAATATTCATTATTGAAATAATAGATGATTTGTATTTACTACATGTTATTATTTAATAACATGTAGTAAATATGTAGTAATGATTTCATTGTCAATATTTACAATCACGTACAAAATAAATTTAATATTCAGTATTTTCCATGAATTTTAATAACTTAATAATTTTATAGGAATCCCAAAATGTGTTATTTTATAATTTTAATTTATCACAGTAGGTATAGGTATCCAAACTTTAGTTTTATTTATAAAGTATGATGGAATGTAGGTAAGTTTTCGGCTTGATACCAAAAGTGAGATAAATTTCGTAACTATTTACAGGCCTGTTAGGTTACTTATCTTTATTTAAATAGTAAATTAATTTATGGATACTGTTAAAATACAATATCTTTTTATTAGTACTCGATTTGTTTTAGCAATATTTTTATTGTAATTTGATATTGTTATTGTACTTTGTTTTTCACCTATTTTGCCAATTAAATTATAAAAAATATCGTATTAAACTAATCTTTAAATCAATTGTTTTCAGATCCAGAAATTGCATTAAATTAAAAAGCTGTTTTAGATCAATTAATTGATAATTGATGAGTTTGTGATACCATTTGTCTAACATTAACTAGTCTTAATGGAATAAGACACGGCAATAAAGAGACTAAATGTGTTTTATTAATCTTAAAGTAAATACTGATAAATATGAGAAATCAATTAATTTAGCAGATGATGTTGCTCGTGAATTAACAGATGCATCAGTGTTATTATTTCTTACAGAGAACGTAATTATGATAAATGTGTAATTTATTCAAAAAGTCATACTGAATTATTTCAAAAACTCAACCCAATAATTTCTTTTATTGTGTTAATATTGCAAATTTAGTTAACCTTCCTATACTCGCGCCAATTTTTGTAACACCTATACTCGCGCACGGTGTCACAGACCGATAGTTTGTACCCCTACAACATATTTTTTTTAACAAGAAACACATAAAGTATTACTATTATTTTAAAGTTTAGGATGTAATGAAACAAAACAGTATAACTAAAAGTTATTTTATTAATTATTTTACCAACTTATAGTTTTATCACAAATCAGTCTTAAAATTTGAGATTATTTTCTTAAGTACTAAAAAATTAAAATAAAATCTGAACTTCTTTTTAAAAACAAATTAAACTTCTTATTAATAACAACAAACATATCAATAAACATATTTATCTATGTTTGACTTAATTTTGAGCCTCGCCATAGCAATCAGGGCATACGGTTACAGCATGCTCCAAACAAAAGTATTTTTTGCAGGTGGCACAGTTGTAACGTGTCTTGCGGTTTTTTTTCGAAGAGCAGTATCCACAACGACCTACTTTATTATTGTAAGATGTTGCTGCAGACTCGGGTCCATCTAATTTGCATATTTCGGTGAGCCTGAGTCTTATGCTTCTCGGCAAGGATGAAATGAGAGCCCGTCGTCTAAGTTGCGGATTGATCAAATCGTATGCTAAGGCTTCAAGGAAGACTCGACGGCTAATTTTCTTGTTAGGGTTATTCTGCAGGTATATTATAAACGTATTTATACCCGCTACATTCATTAGGCTATAAAATATCACCATTGGCCATCTATTTGTCCCACGTGCGACGTTGTAAGTCTCACACATTTTGTCTACGGTATCTACTCCACCTTTGGTTCTATTGTAGTCCATTATAATTTCCGGTTTACCTGTATCTTCATTGATCTGGGCATCATCGTGCATGCTGGATACGAGAAGGACATTTTTGCCTTTTTTTGGTACATAGGATACAAGACTGCAATTGCCACGGTGCCCGAATAAACTAGATTTGTCGGCTCTTCCTCGTATTTCCGTGAAATTTTTAGGCAATTCTCGTTTGTTTTTACGAATTGTCCCAATAACTGTCAATTTGTGTTGAGACTCAAGCTTATCTATCAATGGAATACTAGTGAAGAAGTTATCACATGTGATATTACGCCCAGTATTGTGAATATTTTCACTCAATCGCAAAACCAAAGCTAAAGCGGAGTTATCAACTTGGTATGGACCGTCTGGTTGCTTCCCAACATAAACTTCCATGGTATGGGTATAAAACATTTTGGCATCTGTCAACGCATACATTTTGATTCCGTATTTGTTGGGTTTTGATGGAATGTACTGGCGAAAGTTACAACGTCCTCTAAAAGCCTCTAACTTCTCGTCAATTGTAACATACTGAGACACGCTGTAATATTTTTTGAACGTTCCCACAACTATATCAAACAACTCTCTAATAGGTGCCAGTTTATCCAGTTGTATTCTCTCTTCTCGTGTATCTTTACTGTCAAATCTGAGACAACGCATCAATAGAAAAAACCTGGATAATCCCATAGTCAAACGAAATATCTCCGGGGATGACCCGTCAGTTCTGAAAAAATCTTTGGCATTTAGACGAGCGTTCCTTCTGACTCCAGCAAATAGTAAAAGGCCTAAAAAAGCTTCAATTTCAATATTGTCTGTATCGGCGCAGTCTCTCTCTCTTGTGAAATTATGCTTCATGCGATTAATTTGTTCATTAGTGTACTTTACTATCAGGCTGATAGTGCCCTCCGAAAAAAAAAGCCGCCACAGCTCACCTGGTTCCTTCAAATTTCTAGCTTCTCCTCTAGCGCCTGGAAGTTGAGTAACTATATTTCTAGCACGTCGCCTAGTTGGGTTTGAGGCAGGAGATTTATTCCACCTTGTCTGTCCATCTTTTCCTAAGTAAAAATCATGGGATCGTTCATTATGTTCTTCCTCAGATATCTCGTCATTGTCATCGTCTTGCTCGGTATCATATGTCTCTTCTTGTACCTCCACGTTATCTTCCACCTCACTGTCATTTTCGTCTTCATAGCTTGAGCTAGAACTTAATTCTTCCAGCAACAATCTGATGTGATCATCGTCCATTTTGATATGGATTAAAACCTAAAAAAGAATGATAAAATTGGTCAAAATATAATATAGAGCAACATACATACATATATTTTACTATATATACTTTATAAAGTAATCAAAGTCCGCAAAAAATATACAAATGCACGAAATAAATTATATTAATACTTACACAAAAAGTTACACCTATACTCGCGTCGGTCTCGTGGACCGATTGGTGACGAGTGCTACAACACGTGTGTTTCGCCCGAACGCGCGGCGTGCACTAAAACGAAGTTAGCCACAAATCCGGCAGCTAGCAAGGAACTCAACTTCTTAGGATTTACCTGCATAAAAATAATTACGAAAATGTGTTTCGTCGGTCTCACAGACCAACGCGCGAGTATAGGAAGGTTTAACCTTCCTATACTCGCGCCAATTTTTGTAACACCTATACTCGCGCACGGTGTCACAGACCGATAGTTTGTACCCCTACAACATATTTTTTTTAACAAGAAACACATAAAGTATTACTATTATTTTAAAGTTTAGGATGTAATGAAACAAAACAGTATAACTAAAAGTTATTTTATTAATTATTTTACCAACTTATAGTTTTATCACAAATCAGTCTTAAAATTTGAGATTATTTTCTTAAGTACTAAAAAATTAAAATAAAATCTGAACTTCTTTTTAAAAACAAATTAAACTTCTTATTAATAACAACAAACATATCAATAAACATATTTATCTATGTTTGACTTAATTTTGAGCCTCGCCATAGCAATCAGGGCATACGGTTACAGCATGCTCCAAACAAAAGTATTTTTTGCAGGTGGCACAGTTGTAACGTGTCTTGCGGTTTTTTTTCGAAGAGCAGTATCCACAACGACCTACTTTATTATTGTAAGATGTTGCTGCAGACTCGGGTCCATCTAATTTGCATATTTCGGTGAGCCTGAGTCTTATGCTTCTCGGCAAGGATGAAATGAGAGCCCGTCGTCTAAGTTGCGGATTGATCAAATCGTATGCTAAGGCTTCAAGGAAGACTCGACGGCTAATTTTCTTGTTAGGGTTATTCTGCAGGTATATTATAAACGTATTTATACCCGCTACATTCATTAGGCTATAAAATATCACCATTGGCCATCTATTTGTCCCACGTGCGACGTTGTAAGTCTCACACATTTTGTCTACGGTATCTACTCCACCTTTGGTTCTATTGTAGTCCATTATAATTTCCGGTTTACCTGTATCTTCATTGATCTGGGCATCATCGTGCATGCTGGATACGAGAAGGACATTTTTGCCTTTTTTTGGTACATAGGATACAAGACTGCAATTGCCACGGTGCCCGAATAAACTAGATTTGTCGGCTCTTCCTCGTATTTCCGTGAAATTTTTAGGCAATTCTCGTTTGTTTTTACGAATTGTCCCAATAGCTGTCAATTTGTGTTGAGACTCAAGCTTATCTATCAATGGAATACTAGTGAAGAAGTTATCACATGTGATATTACGCCCAGTATTGTGAATATTTTCACTCAATCGCAAAACCAAAGCTAAAGCGGAGTTATCAACTTGGTATGGACCGTCTGGTTGCTTCCCAACATAAACTTCCATGGTATGGGTATAAAACATTTTGGCATCTGTCAACGCATACATTTTGATTCCGTATTTGTTGGGTTTTGATGGAATGTACTGGCGAAAGTTACAACGTCCTCTAAAAGCCTCTAACTTCTCGTCAATTGTAACATACTGAGACACGCTGTAATATTTTTTGAACGTTCCCACAACTATATCAAACAACTCTCTAATAGGTGCCAGTTTATCCAGTTGTATTCTCTCTTCTCGTGTATCTTTACTGTCAAATCTGAGACAACGCATCAATAGAAAAAACCTGGATAATCCCATAGTCAAACGAAATATCTCCGGGGATGACCCGTCAGTTCTGAAAAAATCTTTGGCATTTAGACGAGCGTTCCTTCTGACTCCAGCAAATAGTAAAAGGCCTAAAAAAGCTTCAATTTCAATATTGTCTGTATCGGCGCAGTCTCTCTCTCTTGTGAAATTATGCTTCATGCGATTAATTTGTTCATTAGTGTACTTTACTATCAGGCTGATAGTGCCCTCCGAAAAAAAAAGCCGCCACAGCTCACCTGGTTCCTTCAAATTTCTAGCTTCTCCTCTAGCGCCTGGAAGTTGAGTAACTATATTTCTAGCACGTCGCCTAGTTGGGTTTGAGGCAGGAGATTTATTCCACCTTGTCTGTCCATCTTTTCCTAAGTAAAAATCATGGGATCGTTCATTATGTTCTTCCTCAGATATCTCGTCATTGTCATCGTCTTGCTCGGTATCATATGTCTCTTCTTGTACCTCCACGTTATCTTCCACCTCACTGTCATTTTCGTCTTCATAGCTTGAGCTAGAACTTAATTCTTCCAGCAACAATCTGATGTGATCATCGTCCATTTTGATATGGATTAAAACCTAAAAAAGAATGATAAAATTGGTCAAAATATAATATAGAGCAACATACATACATATATTTTACTATATATACTTTATAAAGTAATCAAAGTCCGCAAAAAATATACAAATGCACGAAATAAATTATATTAATACTTACACAAAAAGTTACACCTATACTCGCGTCGGTCTCGTGGACCGATTGGTGACGAGTGCTACAACACGTGTGTTTCGCCCGAACGCGCGGCGTGCACTAAAACGAAGTTAGCCACAAATCCGGCAGCTAGCAAGGAACTCAACTTCTTAGGATTTACCTGCATAAAAATAATTACGAAAATGTGTTTCGTCGGTCTCACAGACCAACGCGCGAGTATAGGAAGGTTAATAATACATTAAATTGCAAAATAAATAATATGAGAGCAATTATATGATGATACAAGTGACTGAAGTCTCGAATACAAAGCGTAAAAATGTAGCTGATATGCTTATGATTGAATTGGGCTATTTTGATCAGAAATGAAAATATGTAACATTTCTCTTTGTAAAATGTCATTATTTAAGGAAATGCTAGTTAATTTGTTGTGTATTCAATGTAAGAATTCTCGTTATATTTTATAAATTTTATTTATGGATACGACTTTTTATAATTAGTAATATAATATTATTACGTAATAAAATATTGAATTTAATTGAGTTTTTTAATTTCCTATGAATCAAAATGTGGACCTTCCTCGACCAAAAAAAATCAACAACAAAAAATCAAGTTACACTACTATCCAAGAGCGGATTGGACAAAATAGATTTACTCAATACAGGGTGGATCTGTAACTTTGGACAATCGGACGTGGGTGATTGACATGTCGAAATATAACTTAGAACCAGTTTTATTTTAAGAATTGGATAAAATTTTTTTTCATCATAGAATGGAAGTACGCAACGATATTCGTACAGTTTTCCATACAATGTTAGAAAAAAAGTTTAACTGACCCAAAAACTTACAATGGTTCTAGAAGTTTTATTTCAACAGGTCATTCACCCCACGTCAGATTGTCCAAAGTTACAGATCCACCCTGTATATGTTCTGTAGGATCATAATATCTACCTACATAATATCTATCATATTAATACCTAACTAAGGATTTGTTTCATTGATACCTACCACAATATAATTTTAAATAGAAAAGTGTGCAAAACCGTTAATGAAGTTACATAAGAACAAGTTGTGAACAGAAGGAATGTCGTTTGTTTTAGTGCGTGGTTTTTCAGATTTCCACGGTCATCGCACATTCAAGCGAACTGCATGACGTGTGGGCACTGGCCGGTTGCTGACAAAGAGGATCGCACATAGACTCTTTGCTTTCCGCGTACAAACGTTGCATTTGCAATTCTTGAAAATAATAATTCGCTGTACAATTAATTATCGGTTGCTGATAAGACAAATCGAATGTATGAATCGTCATAAAAATATTTCACCAGTATTGTACGACACCTGTACTCAAACACACGACCCGGAACAACTATATACAAAAAGCGGACCTTTTGAAAACTTGTTGTGTGACTATATTTTTTAGATAAATTTCAATTAACATGTGCGTTTCGGTTGTTTAACTTTTATTTTGGATCAACTTTCATCAACGGTAATAATAACATTAAAGTGAATTTTTGAAATGGGAAACTCAAAATCTAAGAAGGCGCAAAAAGAACCAGACAGATTTTTTGAGCGCGAAAGATGGAAGGAACAACAGCGAGAGGAGAAAAGAAAGAAAACTGCTCATTCTACGAATCGGCGAGCTGGTGCTAAAGAGGCCCCATTACCTGTGATGCCGGGTCCTCCTCCGATGCCGGGTCCTTCTGCGCCTCCGCCGCCTCAGATCAGGTCATACGACGACGACGCCATAGATCGCATGAGATATCAGCTTCATAATGATTCTGACGCTTTTCTCCTGAATAACATTTTGTTATCAGTTCAGTTTTTTGAAAATTACGAAAGGTAAGCAAGATGTTTTTATTCGGTTTGATATTTTAGATGCCTAAAACATACGAGTATTCGGTAATTAGCTAATTATTAATTTCATAATCAAATGTAAAGTTTTGGGATGTCCTTGTTTTTATCATGTATTTTTTTATTAATCCAGAATCATTGCCAGAACATTGATGCCTTGTTCTTTATCGTTATTTAAGATATGAAGAATCAATTAATTAAATTAGATGTACCTATATTTAAAAATATCAAAAAGTATTAATAAGGAAGGCATATCTTCCTTCAGTAATGATGATTGTTTATTTATTTTCTTTCAGAATGGTACTTTATGAGCTGTATCTTTATTTTTTTCTTTTGTAGTACCTATATACCTACTACAAAAAAAATATATCAATTGTAAATACAACTAGTACAACTTGAAAATCTATTGCTAGATAATGTATGAGTCGTAACAATAATTATCAAAATATGTGTATTTACTTAGATAGCTGCGTTTTTCACAGTTATTTGCGGATTAGACTGCGTTTTTCGCATTAGTTAGGAGTTTATATTCTACGTTTGAGTTTAATACTACTTTCTTTGTTATTGACAATGACTGATAGGTACTTTATGGAGACCATGAAGAGTTTATAGTTAATCTAAAGACAATATAAAAGATCCCAATTATAGATATCGCAAACACATAAGTGAAGGTATTAATTAGCGATAAATTTTCGAGAATTTGTTCAATGATTATCAAATACTTGTCGTTTGCGGTGATTTTTTTGATCCAATCACGGCGATAAAACCAGACGTCAAATAGCGTCACGCAACTGCAAAACTTGATAACTGATGTTTAATTAGATTGGGTTTTTTGATGATAAGGGTTTTTTGTTTTCAGAGAGACGCATATTATTAAAAATAATCCTATGAGTGAACGTGAACACCTAATCAATGAGGCTATGGTCCGGCGGAATAAACATGTCTTCTTTGCGGATCGATTACAAGAATGTGTCCATGAGCACGTCAGCTATCGACGAAACAAAGGTCAAGCTGCCGAACCACTAGTTGCACCTAAATTGTTCGTGATATATGACAATGTAGAAGCTAGTGAACCAGGCGATACATCAGATTATAGCGCCGTCCTTGATGCACCATTTTATAAATTGCGCATAGAAGATTGTAAAGAGCCAGGTATGTACAATTTCAGACAATAAAAACAGATAAACGTAAAGATAACAGAGTACTAATAATATCAATGTATAATAATTATTAATTTTAAAAAGGTTTTTTTTTGCCATGTAGACAGGCGACCCGTCGGGCCACCTGATTGTAAGTTGTTATCGGCGCTCATGGACCTCTAAAATGTCAGGGGACACTGAAGGATCGCTACCTTAAAAACTACTTACTAATACTACTTTTAAGGATCTTCTTTAAGCCTCGTTTGAAGAAGGAGCTTTAATACGAAAGTTACAGATTTTTCTTATTTCAACAGGATACGTGAAGCTAAAGAAATTAGAAGTGTTGGAAAGCACACTACACAAAGAAGCTGAACAACATATCGAGGAAACTCATTTAGATGACAGTGTCTACACTGATTCGGAAAAAGAGTCTGTAGAATCTGATGATTCCCATTACGCTTATAAAGGAGAAGATCTATTACTTAAAATCCAATCAAAACTCCAGCAATCAGAGCTTAAAAGTATTTCAAAAACAGTAGAGTTGAATTCAATAGAAATAGTGGATGGCAGAAGACCAAGTGGACCTATAAAACAGTTTAGTCAACAAGTTATAAAAGGAGATATTTCTAATATGAATGAATTGCGCAATGCCCCGATTTTATCGGAAGAGCAGAATTTGGACGATTTAAATAATAATGATGAATACAAAATAAATGCAAATGAAGATAATTCAAATCGACCTAGAAAATCGATATTAAAAAACACTAAAAGAATGAGTACTGCGCAAAATAAAAACACACTACATAATTCACAGCAAAATATTGCGAAACTAGCGAACGAAGTAGGGGATGATACTGAAACTTCTGGTTATAGATCGAATTCAAGTAGTAGACAAAATGAATCTAGTGAAACGGAATCTGATTACGGCTATTCTACTATAACTGAAGCTACCACTCCTAAAAAAGTCGAACTGAAAATGCAGTCAAATTATGCACTAGCTTCAGGAGTTTTACCCGAAGAATCTTGGACGGCTGTCGAACTAAGAGCATTAGATAACTGGAGTGATGACGATGAAGAAGAAGTCGAAATAGCTTCTAATTCTTCAATGCCTAAAACTTTATATGAAAGATATTACTATTTAAACTCATTAGGATTCATGAATAATTTTGTGGATAACTTTATTATTAATATTGGTTCCGGGCTTGGTTTGAACCATGACTCTATAACCAATGCGTTAACTCAGGGTGCTAGTATTTATTGTGATTCTATAAGAAATGGTCTGAATATTGGATATGAAATTTTTCCTGCTTTAATTGCTGCATGGCCTAATGCAGCTTGTCCGTGGATAATCCGCTTGCGGAGGATAATACAAAATCCAAGGACTAATTTCAGTTACCAATGGCCAACTAGGTATATGGTGAACAAAGCCACAGGTTTTGGATGTCTATTGGTGCCTGTTGGTTTTAGACCCAAAAGAGGTTCGAATCCTGAGCAAAACCTACAATGGAAAATCTTATTCCCTGCTGCCGAACGTTATCTCGAAAGTTGTTTAGCACATTCTCATATTCGTTGCTATTTATTTACTTTGCTGTTACAAAAATCCTTCATGGAAAATGAGACATCAAAAATTGGAATACATGCTAGTCATATAAAAAATCACTTATTTTGGCAGTGTGAAGATAATTACGCAAAATGGCCTGAAGATCGATTGGGAGAATCGTTAAGAATATTTCTTCGAAGTTTTTATATTCATTTTGGCCAGTCTCGTTTCCCGAATTACTTTATTGAAAACTGTAATGAATTTAAAAGTATTCCAAAACCATTATTGTTAAAACTACAGAGGCGGTTAGCTGATATACTTGAAGCACCAGTAATGCATATGCTATCAGCATTAAGCAAGTTAAAATATGTGAATCGCGACTTCTACCCGACATTAGACTGCCATAGACTTTACCAAATATTGACTTGTAAAAATCCTTTACAATTAATAAATCCGCATATTCCTGCTAATGTGAGTCACTACACTGAAAGTTCCGACAGTGAAGAAGATCTCGAAACTAATTTCTGGGACAAGGCTAAATCAAGAGACAAACATTATCAATGGAAAAAAGAAAGGCAAAAGCAGTTGCAAGAAAGAAGAAAAGCTCAAATTACTAATAAAAGAAACAAGGCCAATGCAAAACAGAATGAAATTAAATGTAACGTAAGTACATTTTACAAGACATTCTAATGCATTTTAAGTCCAATCCAATTTAATTTCATTTGCGGATACCTTGTAAACCATCATGTATTATTACTTTTTGTTACTAATTTTAGTTTAATGACCAACTTATTGTTTTGTTTCAGATTATATTACCCACTAAAATGGAAACTGAACGCAGACGTCTGGTTCTCGAATTTTTTATTCCTCACTTTATTGCCATGGCAAGGTCCAGTGAAAAATTCGAAGCTATCAAACAAGCTATTATATATTTAGAACAAGCTCAGAGGCTATGCATGCTGCTTTTGGAAGAGCCAGCTGGAGATTCGACAGCAAACGAATACTTGGATATAATTCGAGACAAACTATCTGACTGTCAGCGAAAACTTGTGAAACAAGGTGGTTACAATTTACCTCATCGAAGGGAAAGTAAAATGGATCGAGGAAATCATGGTCCATTGCGAAAACACCGGCCAAAATTCGAACAAATTGTGAGCCAAGATTCCCCTGTTGAAAGCCACGGCATATCAGCATTTACATTTGCAGATATACATGAAGATAGTTCTAATACAGAAAAAAAGAATAATATTAAGTTGAATGATCATAATGCAGCTGAAGAGTCCAGATTATAGTGCAAAGAATTAAATTAAAGTAGGTAGGGTGTATTCTTCTAAATTTATGACGTAACAATATTTTTTCAACTTTATTATTCGTCAAGGTACATTGGTATTACTGTAGTTTTAATAAAAACTTATTTTTACATTGTCATATTATAAAATGATTTGGAATCTCGTTGTAATTATAATAAAATGTAAATATTACATAAATATTGTCAACAATGTGCTTGTTCCATAATTCAACGCTAGCATAGAAAAGTTTATAGTTCAAAATTAAAGTTTATATTTCAGTAAAGGAAAAAGTAAAGTTTCAGGTAGGTTAGCTTAGATAGGTTACGTAAATTAGGTATGTACTTAAATTATTAACAGGACTACTTTCACATCACCGTCAGTTTTAAGGCGGTCTAGCAAATATCGTTCTATTTTGTACAGTCAGTTGTTTATTTTTATATCATAATATACTTAGATTAAGAAGAATGAAAGTGCGAAAATACGAAGTTAATTTTGAAATAAAAGTTTGTGATATTTTTTTAGTACTTATACTTAATAAAATGTTTTAATTATATAATTCTGTGATTACTTTTATGATTCTGATCGTCCTTTGTCTTACACCATACCTACCTAATTTTGAAAACTCAACAGGATAAAAATGAATAGATCGTATAATTAGAATAAAATATAATTATCATTTACGAAAAAGATATTATAAAAATTACAATAATTTTCATGTAAGTGGATTTACACCAGCTACCATAGCTAGTAGAGCCATGCGAACGTACATTCCATATTCTGCTTGTCTAAAGTATGCAGCGCGAGGATCAGAGTCGAATTCCGCTGAAATTTCATCAACACGAGGTAATGGATGCATAACTATCATACGCCGTCGGGCCCTTGTCATTAATTGTGGTGTTACAACTAATAATCCTCGCGTCTGAAAAATAAATATAAACTTTATAAATATACATAAATTGCAAATTAAAGAAAAAATAAACAATAACATTCAATAGTAGTGCACGCTTTATTTTCACAAGGAAATGTTTTAGTTACCTTTTCATACTCTTCTTGACTCTTGAATCTTTCTCTTTGTATTCTTGTCATGTACAAAACATGAGTGTCTGCTAATACATCTTCTAATTTCTCATACACTCTTTGCGGAATACCTTTAGATGCCACATAGTCCATAATATGTTTTGGCATACCGAGCCCGGGTGGACTCACATATTGTAGTTGAACTTGATACAGTGTTAATAATCGTGCGAGAGAATGAACAGTACGTCCATTTTTAAGATCTCCAACCATTGTGATAGTAAGACCATTCACTGTACCAATTTCTTCTCGTATTGTGAAAACATCCAACAACGCCTGTGTAGGGTGCTCACCCACGCCGTCTCCTGCATTGATTATGGGTTTACGGCTATATTTTGAAGCGCGCTAAAAATGTTGTTTGGTTAATTATTATTGTGTTAAAATGTTTCGGAAGGAATCACTATTTTTTTTTATAAATGAATATACTTACCGCAACTGCACCTGGCTCCGGATGTCTTAATACTACAACATCTGAATAACTAGCCATTACAGCGACACTATCTTCAAGTGATTCGCCTTTCTTAGCAGAAGAACTTGTAGCGTCAGTATGTACTACAGATCCACCCAACCGATGCATGGCAGCAGCAAAGCTACAGCTTGTACGTGTACTGACTTCGTAAAATATCGATGCCATTACTTTTCCTCGCAATATGTCATCTAAATAACGCCCTTTATTCACACTTGTTTTCATAAATTGGGCGAGATTGAAGATATCGTTTAATGTTTCTTTACTAAATGAATCTACTGTGAGTATATTTTTACCAAATAACTCACTACGCTGTCTTTGCGAAACTGATGTTTGTGGTGGTATATAATTAGAGGTGCTATCACATCTCTGTCTTGTCACGGTTTGGGGTGGCATGGGAGATACGCTTCGCATTCCTGCTATTTCATTGAAGTGGACGTTTAACTTTCCTATAGCTTCAGATCTCGATGATTCTAATTGATCTAAATCAAGATCACTTTGTCGTAGATCACTTGGTATAATTATATCCATTGCAGAATTTGGTCGGCTTAATTCTTTTTCAACTTTTTCAATTGGATATGTTTGGAAAGATTGTTTCTTAGGTGTAGGCCAATCTCGAACATTTTGGCCGAATCCGGGAGGTACTAAGATTTGACCTTCAACATAAGCTATTTCACCTCGTAATGTAACACGGTGGATAGCACCACATACTTTCATACCAGCAAAGGGTGTCCATTTCGATTTTGAAAATTCCATAGTATTAGGTATTATCCACTCATAATCCAAATCGACTTCAACATACGTATTAGGCTGTTCTGGTAAGTTAAAGATTTTGCGAGGATTACGGTGAAATTTATTAATAAGATCTTCCATAGTCATGCGACCTTGGTGCACTGCATTTAATAGTAATGGCAATATTGTTTCTAATCCAGGATAACCTGGCGGAGGTTTTTCTGAATTTTTTTCTTCTACGGTATGTGGTGCGTGGTCTGTGGCAAAAACATCAATTATGTTTAGATTTCGCCAAAGTTCTGCTTGGTCTTCGGGACTGCATAAAACTGGACGAACCTGCGCTCGACCCTGGCCTATTCTATCAATATCATTAGTGCTTAAAAATAAGTGATGTGGACATACTTCACAAGTGACTTTAAGGCCCCTTTCTTTAGCGGCTTTTATAATTAAAATTTCTTCTTTTCGAGCTACATGGCAAATATGTACAGGACGATCTAAAAGAGATGCCATTAATATAATTGCACCAGTTTTCTCACGTTCTGCGTGGGCACACACAGGTATCTTTTTAGGCCAATTTTGTAGATGTTTTTGCCAAATTGTCATATCCTCTAATAGAAGAGTTGAAAAAGTTTCATTGAGGTACATTTTTAATGATGCCGCTTGAGGTGCTAGTTCACATATTGTATCGTAATTTGTTGAACTGGCACCCACGTACAATGCATAGTCACATCGGGCACTAACCCGAGCCAATGTTGAAGTGTAATCGAAGGCTGCTCGATCGACGACGGATGGATTAGTGTTTGGCATAGCACAAATCATAGTAATACCGCCAGCTAATGCTGAGGCAGTGCAAGTATCAAAATCTTCTTTATATGTCGCTCCAGGTTCCCGAACATGAACGTGTACATCAATAAAACCAGGTAATTTTACTATATTTCGTGATGTCATACAATCGGTATGTGTTTTCATTAAAGGAATATTCCCGCACAGAGACATTGCCTGTAAAGAATTTAAAAATGTATTATCATTTACTTCCATTATAAGATTGTATCTGTTGTATATTGTTGTACCAATAAAACGATGTTCAAGATAAAAATCTAACAGACCTGCACTAAGAGCTTGGCGCATTTGACGTCAGTTACTAATGGTACTGCGTAATCAACAGCCAATCGTCGAGTTCGATACCCGTGCGTGGTAAATGACGAAACACGGTGAGCACCTCCTCGCATAGGTAAATTAATAACCAAATCCAACTGCCGCCGCGCCATAAAATCGGCTAGGTGCATTAGGTCTCCGTCAAATCTGTCATCTTCTGGATCTCCTATATGCTCAAATGTCCACTGGACGCTTTCTATCTAAATTAAACAAAATTTATTATTCAGCAGGGAACATTTTTTGAAAGTATTGGACAGTGGAATAAAATATATAAAATAAGGATGTAATGTTTTTTTTTATTAATACCTCAATTCCATGTTCCGTGTAAAAGTCTCCTGTTCCCATACTAGCATATAATTTATAGCCCATTTTCTGTAACGATCTAACGCTTGGCAAAAGCTCCATTTTATGCTGTAAGAAAAAATAATAATGTCAAATTAAAAAGCATAATAACATTAAATTATATGCTTTAGTATAAACTTATTCGTACCTTAAAAGTTCCAATCGACAATAAAATAGATTTTTTGGGGATTCGGAAACCTGTACTCATTAAAGATTTTAAGTAAGCTTCGTATCTATTTTCTCCGAAACATGCTACTTCTCCGGTGGAAGCCATTTCCACACCTAAAGTTACATCTGCGCCAGCTAGCCTTGAAAAGGAAAACTGCGGCACTTTAACTCCTACCTTCCCACAACCTGTCATTACATCAACTGGTTCAACTGGTAATCCCAGAATGAGTTTTGTAGCCATAGCCACAAAATCGTGGTCTAATGTTTTAGACACAAATGGAAATGATCTGGAAACTCTCACATTGCATTCGATTACTTTCAACTCGTTATCTTTAGCAATGAGTTGCATATTAAAAGGACCAGTGACATCTAAAGTTTCCGCTATAATTCCAGAAATTTCTTTTATTTTTTCTAAAGTTTCATTATTAATGTCCTGCGGTGGAGTAACTAGAGTGGCATCTCCAGAATGAACTCCAGCGTTTTCAACATGTTCGGAGACAGCCATACAGTATATTATACCATCAGCTGCTACTACATCCACGTCGATCTCTTTTGCATCCATTATAAATTTAGAAATTACAACTGGATGTTCTTTGCTCAACTGACTAGCAGATTTTAAATAAGTCTCTAGTTCTTGATGAGAATTAGCTACATTCATAGCTGCTCCACTCAAAACGTACGAAGGACGAACTAAGCACGGATAGCCTACTTCTTCACAAAATCCAATGGCAGATTCCAAATTTGTTAGCTCTTTCCATCGCGGTTGCATAATTCCTTTGCGATCTAACATTCTAGAAAATTTAAATCTGTTTTCAGCACCATCAATCATATCCGGAGACGTTCCCAAGATTGTTGCTTGTTGTCGATGAAGATCCATCGCAATGTTGTTAGGCAGTTGTCCTCCCATTGATAATATAACACCACTGGGATGTTCAATGTTGTAAATATCCATAACGACTTCAAATGATATTTCTTCAAAATAGAGTCGGTCGCTCATGTCATAATCAGTACTGACTGTTTCAGGATTATAATTTATCATAATGGTTTTTTTACCCTGATTTCTTACTTCCCTTAGACAGCCTACAGCACACCAATCAAATTCCACTGAACTGCCAATTCTATATACCCCAGAACCCAAGACCATAATATATTCACCAGGGAATACAATGTCATGTGAACTACCATTGTAGGTTAGGTATAGATAGTTTGTTGTTGCTGGCCATTCTGCAGCAACTGTGTCAATTTGTTTCACAAATGGTGTTATTTTGTACTCTTCTCTCAACTTTCTGATCGCCACTTCTGTACTTTTTATAGCAGAAGCAACTTGTTTATCAGAGAATCCAAGTTTCTTAGCTTGTTTTAAAATCTCTAATGTTATTGTACCAGAACCTAATGTTTCGAGAGTTTTATAGTAATCAATGATATTTTTGAATTTTTCTAAAAACCATTTATCTATCTTAGTTAATTCATATAATTTATCAATACTGTACCCATTTTTAAGTGCTGCAGCTAATACAAACATGCGTTTATCTGTTGGTTCTTTTAATTCATCTTCATTAACTTTTTTAATATTTGGATCAAAACCATTTGTATTTTCATCTACCATGCGTAAAGCTTTTTGAAATGCTTCTTCAAAAGTTCTGCCTATCGACATTACTTCTCCCACACTTTTCATTGAACTTCCAATTTTTTTACTAACTTTGTTAAATTTGGCTAAGTCCCATCTCGGAATTTTTACAACACAATAATCCAGACTTGGTTCAAAACAAGCGGTGGTGACACCAGTAACTGAATTTTTTATGACAGGTAATGGAATACCGAGGGCAAGTTTTGCTGCTACGTAGGCCAGTGGATAACCTGTTGCTTTACTTGCTAGAGCAGAACTTCTAGAAAGTCTTGCATTGACTTCAATTATATAAAATTCTTCCGAATTGGGATTCAGGGCATATTGTATATTACATTCACCCACAATACCAAAATGTCTTATAACTTTTATGGCTGTATTTCGCAGCATATAATACTCTCTGTTCGACAATGTTTGACTAGGTGCCACCACAATAGATTCTCCAGTGTGTATTCCTAATGGATCGACATTTTCCATATTGCAAACGGTTATACAGTTATCATAAGCATCTCTTACGACTTCATATTCAACTTCTTTCCATCCTTTTAACGATTTGTCTATAATGAGTTGATCAGAATGTGAAAGTGCTTGATGAGCTAATAATTTCAGTTCCTCTTCATTATTAGCAAAACCTGACCCTAATCCTCCTAAAGAAAATGCTGAACGTGCCATTACAGGATATCCAATATGCAAAGCAGCTTCGAGTGCTTCTTCTACTGACGTTACTGCAGCACTAGGTGCTACTTTTTCCCCTATTGCATGGATTTTTTCTGCAAATATTTTCCTATCTTCTGTATCGACTATTGATTGAATAGGCGTTCCCAAAACACTAACATTGTATTTTTCTAATATTTTAGATTTTTCCAGTTCTACGCCACAATTAAGAGCAGTTTGACCACCGAAAGTTAACAATATTCCTGTTGGTCTTTCTGCTTTTATGACTTGTTCAACATATTCAGGAGTGATTGGTAAGAAATATACCTTATCTGCTAAACCTTTTGAAGTCTGTACAGTAGCAATGTTGGGATTGATCAGTACTGTTAGTATTTTTTCTTCCTGCATTGCCTTAACACCTTGTGAGCCAGAATAATCAAACTCTCCGGCTTGTCCTATTGACAAACCTCCAGAACCTAAAATTAACACTTTTTTCGGTCTTTCGTGAATAGTAGGAGTATAACTTAACTTTTCATTGATCATTTCATCTATGATGCATTGTTCATGATTTTTATATTTTTTAACTGCGTTAACAAATATGTCAAATAAACATTCTAAATCTGTAGGTCCGGCTGTGTGTTCAGGGTGAAATTGAACGCTGAAATAAGGAGCCGATTGGTAGATTATTCCTTCATTTGTTTTATCGTTTTCATTTGTAAATAATATTTTCCATCCATCGGGAAGGGTGTCAACGTCAACTGCATATCCATGATTCTGTGATGTCATAAAACATCTGCTAGTGCCGCTGTGGGTACACGGCAAGTTATGACCACGATTCCCATATCTAAAAAAAAACATTTTCATTACTCTTAAAGAAATACTTGATTAAAATACCCTGCATAAAGCAGTGGGCAGTAATTGGTTATTACATACAGATTTAAATACATTAATTTTTAAAGTCAATTTACTTACTTAGTTTTGTATGTTTTACATCCAGCAGCAGTAGATAAAAGTTGATGTCCAAGGCAAATACCAAATACAGGTTTTATGGTTTTACTTTGGATAACTGATTTTAAGTTTTCTACAACTTTTTTGCACATTTCTGGATCACCTGGACCGTTGCTTATAAATAAACCATCGTATTCATTTGGATCAGGTTTGTAATCCCATGGCACTAAAATCACTTTGGCATTTCTTTTTATCAAACATCTAATTTGATTGTATTTTAAACCGCAATCAATAGCCAATATTGTGAATTCCCCATTTTTGTTAAAAGTTCGTGGTTCCTGGAAATAAAGTCAACCATCATAATAAATAAACTAAACATTATCATTTTTTAAGGTGTAAATGTTTTGTAATTTTGTTCTGATAATAATTATATCATTCAAGATAATACGTGTGACACGCCAACACACGAGGTACTCGTATTTGGAACACTTTTTTGTTTCAGTTCTATATTTTTAAGGCTAAATAATAATATGAGAATTGAATTGAGATGACTTGGTGAGGTTTTTGAAGTCTCTGTTGGAAACATATTTATTTAAAGTTTAATTGAAATTGTTCTAATTTTACCTTTACTGACACTTCAGCAACCAAATTACGTAGATTAGGATCTACAAGTGGAGGAAGAGGTGATGGTGGCTGTAGACCTTGTATGATCCTTCCTAGAGTTACACCTTCTCGTAGACGTCGAGTGAGAGCTCGTGTGTCTATGTCACATATACCTGGTATCTTATGTTTGGCTAACCATGTGCCTAAGGAGTACTTGGCCCGCCAGTGACAAGCGCGGGTACTGACTTCGCCAACTATCAATCCCGCAGCCCAGATACGGTCTGATTCAAACCACCTGTAATAAGATTCGATTTTGATGATCAATTAAATTCAATTAACAGATAAACAAAACAGGCTCAATACTTTAGTAACTTGACTGGATTGTACTTAATTTATTTGGAAGTTTAATTTAGGATACTACAATAACAAACAAAGACGATTTTATAAGCATCACATACCTACTAATACCGTTTTCATCTCGCTCGAGTTCATCAGGGACTCCATAGTTACCTATTAGTGGATATGTCAATACTAGTAGTTGTGCGTGATAAGATGGATCTGTTAGAGACTCGGGATATCCTACCATACCCGTCTGAAAAACTGAAAGAAACGAACATATATTTATGTTAAAATCATATTTTAGTAAATGAAATGAAATGAAAAAATGAAATGAAATGAAATTAGTAATTTTATGTGTTTTGGAAGTTCAATTATTTTCTTGAACAGTGAACATAAAACGATAAAATTTAACTTGCGCATTTATTATCAAGATTTTATTTAATTCCTACCAATTTACGATAATGAGTACCCAAAATATAGGTAATTGTTATTATTTAATATGTTATTTTGATACCAAAGAGTATAATAATATGTTGTAGAATGCACGAGCGTTTTATCGTAACAAAGATATTCAAGGTTATTGTAATAATAGTTGATGGTTCAGTTCAATGCCTTATTTAGTGACCCAACATCAAGAATATCATAGACCACAATCAAAAATTATGTAGAATTGACATTGATAAAGATTGATAATAATATATTTCAACAATTTACCAAACGACATTTACATTAACCATTATCTATTATGTTGATTTTTTAAAAAAAGGGGGTTGCGGTTTTAATAAATGTTAATATGATGTTGTGTTTGGTTGATATATTAATAAAATAGTAAATGTGCCACAAACAGATTGCAAATATACTAGAACTAGATTCCTCGGCCAAATCAAGTAGCATGAACACATCCCATGATACTATTATGTAAAACAAATTATATATAATTGCATTCTCCTTAATCAGCTGTAAAAGCACTCTTGTCACTGTATCTCGTATGTGTTGTTTTTTTTTTGAATGTTAACGAATTCATTCACATTACGCCATGTGCAATGAAAACTACTAGTTATAAAAAGGGCTGTTTACTAACTCGTTTATAAGATAAATAGATATAGAAGCCTAAGTCATTCAGTGCTCTAATGGGAATCCGTTTGGGGTCGAGTTGCATAGAACCCTCGCCATTGGACTAAGAATTGTGTTATTTGTGTTTAATTTTAAGAAACTTTAAACTAGATATTTTCTTACCAATTTCGCCTTCAACTGGCACTTGGGCTCCAAAACTTCTACCATGAAGTGTTGTACCATCCGCTAGCACAAGGCAACACGGTGGCCCTACATCGCAGCTTAAATCATCATTCGCCATTCTATATAATTGAAAGAAAATTTAAAGTTTTAATCAAAACTGACCTACTGGCGAGTGGCGTAGGTACTTCTATTAAATAAAATCAACAGTCGTCAGTCGTGACCACTTACTATCAGGAGTTCTGGTTTGCATGCAAATGACACAATAGGATTTACATTACATTTTTATTACCTAAGTAAGTGGTCTCATCGACTGCCTATCTGGTGGCTCATGCATGGTTCCTTTTTAATTTGTGTCTTGTAACTTATTAAAAGCTAGTGAACACTGATGTAATATGTACTACTTTTATACAAATTATTATGTTCACTAATACATTAAATTTTTAACATTTTTAATAGTTATATGTAGCTAGAAATACATGTTGCCAATTTAAGACTAATTTCTTTATGGAAAAGAAATAGGTATAAGTGTAATACTTAAACATTTCTTTACCCCTCATCTTTATCATTTTTAAGATCGAGGCAGGTTGAACATAAAATTGAAATAAATAATTCTAGGTGCGAAAAACTTAGATTATAACATTATCCTAAAACGAAAATGCTCTTATCACATCTAGTGGCATCGAATATTTTATGTACAATTTAGTTCTTATTGAAAAATTAGGTGACCCGCGCAACTTCGTCTGTGTCACAGAGGGATACAACATAGCCTTCCTCGATAAATGGACTTTCTAACAGTGAAATAATTTTTCAAATCGGACCAGTAGTTCCTGAGATTAGCGTGTTCAAACAAACAAACAAACACTGCAGCTTTATAATATAAAGTATAGATAATAAGTTTGTTTCAAATTGAATTTAACAGATTGAAACAGTTTTTCTATGTTTATTTTGTTTTCGTACAAATCAAAACCAGTATGCATCGCTTCTTAATCTGGTTTTAGAAGACGGAAATAAAATATCTACATTGATAACGGCCAACATAATCGAAACAGGTCAATGATCAGCCATGATTAGAATAACCTTTTAAATAGGAATATCTAGTCTTTTTTTCTTTTCGTACTAATAAAAAATCGACGATAAAATTTGATTATAACGTTATTTTTAGAAAAAATATTTTTTTTATTAATATAAGTGCAAATATTCATAAAAAAATATTTCATATTACTGATACTGTTCGTATACCTAACTTTATTTTTATTCGTGATGTGATTTTTAAGATTATTCACAGTTTACAACAAAAATCAATGTACTTTAAAATTACTTAATTTTGTAATTAAAGTTTATATGAAATTTAACCTTTTCTAACAATTGAAAATAGGTTTAGACTTTAAAATATATTTGTTTTTACCATTCTGCGAAATAATTCAAAACAAACTTTATTCACTTAGATATTGCAGTAATCTATACTAATACAACAACTAAACACCATAACTACATTAAAATTAATTCATGAATTGTTTGTTATACTTAATCTCGTAGCCGTTTCCGTGGTAATTTTATTTGTTTAAGTTTAACTTACTTTTAGGTTCAGAGATATCGGCCACGTGGTGTTTTAAAAGACCGGTCCGGAAGATCCGACCGACGCTGTCGCTGACTGCACGACGACAGACAGGTTGCCTCGTTCAACAACTACGCGTTAACCATTCGTTTAACTAAGTATTTTTCTGTTCGGCTCACACTCAATGAATAGCCATAAGTATATCTTTGTCACACAGGAACCCAGCGGGGACCACAGGGGACGCAGTGTGAACTGAGCTGTATGCTATTGTGATAACACACAAGTTTCATATTCATGGTCATGTTAGTCTCAGCCAGTCTCAGGTAATAAGACATAAGAATGTCAACTATACAAGGATTTTGTAGGTCTGTTTTTTGGAACAACTTAGGTGTACAATTATTGTTTGTCAGGGTTCAGTAGAGTCAAAGGAGCCCTCGGTTTCGTTAATTCCTTCCAATCCATGGTTATGCTCGATATTGTACGGATTTAATGCATGTTAATTATGCTGTCAAATAATAACATAGTGTAGTTAAAATAGGATTTTGTAAATAATTTATTTAAGATTTTATTAGGCTCTAGCTATTTAAAAAAATGTTAATAGGCAACTACGGAACCCATTACTGCGCATGACTCTGTATGCACTGTCTTGTTTTTATTGCTTGAGCAGGTACACACTACACAGGCCAATGAAAAAATTGACAGTTAGGTAAATATACAATTTTTCATATACTGGGCCTCATTATTGAGTAAATGACATTTTAAATATAATTGAATGGTTCAGAAATTTCGAATAAATTGATTTTGCAATGTTAACATTTGCCTATAACTGAAATGTTTCGTGGTTACAATATAACATATAACGAAATAGACAGTTACTGTTGTTTAAACATTAAAAATTACAGTAATTATCAAATTAAGAAAGTGATTGTTGGTTGGTTGAATGGTTTTGATTATGAAAGCACTGAGAGGCTTTTAGACTACACTATTTAGTTATAGTTTATAATTGTTAAGATGATAGTAGAATTGTTGAGGATTAAATAATGACTTTTTTATTAATAAGTAGTATAGTTATTTTGTCTTTATTTTTCTTATATTTTTACTCTACTTTAGTGTTATAAAAAAAATATTGTCACTTAGACTTTAGTGGTTACAATAACCTACTTAAAGGGAGAGCACTGGCTTTCATAGCACAGTAGTTTCACTGCTAGTTTGAGAGCCTGGGTTTAACCTATATAGTGTGTTGTAAAGTGTTCCTTAAATAAATAAATATGATTAGGTCAAGGTCTCTTTAAATATCAACAGATAGTGTACAAGCACCACAGAGTCAGTGAGGTTTTGTACTTGTGTTATTGTAACAATTAACAGATAAAATTACTGGAATAACATACAACGAAAAAATATCTACAGCTAACTGAACTGTCTTGAAAAATATTGCTTTGCCTTTGCTAACAAAAGACCTATTATTTATAATAAGTAGGTACCTTTATATACTACACACATTTGAAAACTGTAACTAACTTAAATTTCCTGTACCTAAATTGTGTTAATTAAAATAATCCTATTGATACTGGGTCAAGGTCTCTTCTAATAAACAATCTATACTAATATTATAAAGCTGCAGAGTTTGTTTGTTTGAAGGCGCTAATTTTAGGAACTACTACTAGCCCGATTTGAAAAATTCTTTCACTGTTGGAAAGTCAATTTATCGAGGAAGGCTATGTTGGATACAACTTCGTCTGGTATCCCTCTGTGACGCAGACGAAGTTGCGCGGGTCACCTAGAATCTAATGAAACCATTTTTTGTTCTTACAGTTTATTACAAAAATATAAACGACAGTTTACAATTTATTGTATATTGTACAATCATTCGTTATAATACAAAAAAATATTAAAATATGTTACTTTTAATATAGGTATCTAAATAATACGGCACAATTAAGAAAACTCCCACGCGTGTAGATTTCCAGTTCTGTTTAATATAGGGTAATCTATGAATTCCATTTTTAAACTTTCTGCTGGTTTGTTCAGTTCTAGTATTTGTAATCTGTTTGACTTTGGAGCTTTGTTCAGCCAAATGCCTGGCACATAAAGGGTCACTTGCGGACCAACACTGGGCCAGTAACGTCCCAAATTATAGCCGTTGACCCAAACGTATCCCTGGAAGAAAAATAATTGAATCTGATTTTGATGATACAAAAGCTCAAGTGAGTTGAAATAAAGTTGACATGTCAGATAATGGAGTGGGAGTTATTATGAAAAATCGGGTAAAAACTTCAAAACTAAATAGATTAATCTTTACTAACTACTAACTTTTAAAAAATGAATCCAATGTTCAAATAAAACAAACCCAACATGTTCTTCCAGAAAAGTAAAAATACTTTTTTTTTATTTTTTGTAAAATTGAAAATTTACCTTATCCCACCCTGAAGTATCCAAAAACGTGTCTAATGGTTCCTGTCCTTCTGGCAGTATGAAAGTGCCATCATAAAACGTTGGCCCTTTTGTTAAGCCTGTTGTAGAAGTATTGTATTCAACATTCTCCAAAGGATATCCAGTTACGGTCCATGTGCCTCCCAAAATTTTATTATTAAATAGAACTTCACTCAAAATTCCCTGTGAAATATTTTTGAGATAAACAACTGAACAACAAAACAGATAAATTTCAAAAAAGTGTTAGACTACAAGTTCAATTTTTCCTGCTTAGTGCTTACCTTTCGATCATGCAGATGTAGACCGTAATTAATACGTCCTTGATTCTCAACTAGGAGTGAGAGCTTGCTTCCAGGTTTCGAATTGATTCTTAAATAGTATTTTTCATGCATTCTGCTGAACACACCCTGTGGTATCTGTAATTTTAGTGATATTAGAATTGCAATACCATACCTATGAAATATTATGATATGACTAGCTGCCCCACGCAACTTCGTCTGCGTCGAAAAAATAAAAAAAAAATTAGGGGTGGACTACCCCTAACATTTAGGGGAATGAAAAATAGATGTTGGCCGATTCTCATAGATACCGGATAAGCACAAAAAATTTCAACAAAATCGGTCAAACCGTTTCGGAGGAGTTCAAGTTCGAACACCGTGACACGAGAATTTTATATATTAGACTAGCTGCCCCACGCAACTTCGTCTGCGTCGAAAAAAAAAAAAAAAAATTAGGGGTGGACTACCCCTAACATTTAGGGGGATGAAAAATAGATGTTGGCCGATTCTCATAGATACCGGATAAGCACAAAAAATTTCAACAAAATCGGTCAAGCCGTTTCGGAGGAGTTCAAGTTCGAACACCGTGACACGAGAATTTTATATATTAGATATTAAATTTGTTTTTTTTATTACTAGTTGGGTGTTGATCTGCTGCCCATTTGACGTTAGGTGTTTAAGTATTAACTGTATTGAGTAATAATTTAAAGAAAATTCTAGTAATTAATGTCTTCAACAATATGGTTTTTTACTCTATGGTGTAGATATTAAATAAATTATGCCGAAAATATACTCACTTCATCAACATAGACAAACACCATGTCACGAGGCTTGTTTACCATGAGCACTCCATCAGCATCGTTGAGGGTTGTTTCATACAAAACTAAGCCACTTCGTTGACGTAACTCTTCGAAGGTCGGTAAGTTACCTCCGATTGTGTCTTTGTATGTTTTGCCAAATTCCGACCGACCATTTGGAGACAGAATACTGATGAGAGGCTTAACGGAAATTGGACCATATCGTCCTTTGGGACTTGGTTGTGGTACTTCAATCTTTTCATCGACGAAATGTAACTGAAAATAAAAATTTAATAGAAAATACTTTACATAAAACTTACTTTGAACTGCGATAAATTGCTATTAGATATTTAGAAGGCGATCTCTGAAATTATTAATCACGAAAACTATACATTAAAAAACAAAGTTGGAATACATAACTATAATTTTCTAAAGTTTTTCGTTATCGGACTAATAATATTACATATTACAGTTCTTGCATAATAGTTACTCAAGCCTAATTTCTATCGTTGAAAGTTGAAAGTAATATTACCTACTATTTTTTTGTATTATTAGCATTTTTTAGTACCTATTATTGTTAAAAATTCTTTCACCCACCTCTTTAAGTGTGTTTCTTATATCATAATATTTTGGAGTTGGATCACCGGCTTCGGTCAGTGGCGCATCATAATCATAAGACGTTATATCCGGTTGGTAGGTTTTATCGAAGTTTGCTCCTGCAATCAATCGATAAAATAAATCGGTAAGACAAACCGCACCGGTAAGTGTTCCAGACAAAGTCAAATTTGTAAAGAATCGTTGATAAATTCAAGTCTACAGAAATGCGCTTGTCGTTAGAAAAAAAATCTAATAAGAATGGTCTATTTTTTCTTCAAAAATATCATTATAATCATAATTTATTAAATACTGACCTGCAGTAAACTCAAAATTACTTCCACCGAAGAAGACATAAAAATTTACATGTATTTTATTCGTGCACATATTCTGAAGAGTATACACGACATCATCAGAGCTGACATGAGCCATTCTCTCGCCCCAGTGTGTGAGCCAGCCCGGGTAGAACTCGGAGTTCATCAGGGGTCCGGGAGACGGGCGAAGTCGACGCAAGTTGTTAAACTGGTTATTTGCTACAATCAACATGAATTCACACAAGTGATACATAAAATTTTAATATTGAATAATCGTGACGGTATTATTATAGGGAGGGTTAAAAAGTAGTTGGAAATACCTAGGTATATCAAGCAGTGGCAAAGAACCAATTTCCTACAAAGATGAACACACTTGAAAGATGTTCACAAGCGTACCTATACATTAATGATCACTATCTTCTTTGGAATAAGATAGAAACATTGTTATAGGCCTTGTTGCCATATTATTGTGTTTATCACTGTGGGGGAAACGAAGGGAAGTCGACGTGAATCGGCTTTTAGCACTGATATTGAGTTCTACCCTTTCTTCATAGAAATGAAACTTTCTTTATAGCAAATACCTAATAATACGTCTAATAGTTTATTTTTTTAATCCCAGCATAATATTTAATGTTCGTATGTAATTAATCCAAGACAAGTAATTGAGAGAATGTAACTCACGTTGTGCAGTGACACCAAAGTCGATAGTAGCGTGGACTCCTGGGATGAGTCCGGCTGCGACCTGGTAAGGGCCGTCAGTTGTATACAGTAATGCCTTGTCACCAACGTGTGCACTCATCAAATCACGCATTTTCACCTTGTACTCCAAGTTGCTGTCGTAACTACCATATTCATTCTCCACCTATAATATATGATACTTTTGAGATTTATAACTAGTAAACATTCTGTGGAGCGAAAATCAGTATTCTGTGGATAAGTTTCTAATGGGTTTTCTGACTTCCTAAATTCGGAACTAGAGGAAAACTTTCAAATTGTTGCAGTAAATTACAGACTCAATTTTGATCAATCGCGATCGTCAGTTGTTTACTATAGGCAGGTAAATAAACAATATAATAATATGCAATAGGTACATACTATTAAAAACGTATTGAGAATGCTAATGAAGTAATTACGGAAGTCAGTGCCAATTTCCAACGCAAAAATAATATTCGGTGTTAGTTTGAATGTTAACAGATAAATTTTAAATTATATTTTGATATGTTTTGAATGCAAAATCGAAAACTTTCGAAATATGATTGAGCTAGACTAGACTATTGTCCTAGAAACTTCGTAGAAATATATATTTTAATTCAATGAAAAGAAATTAGTTTACTATGAAAAATTGGAGAATAAGCTTGACGAATGTACATATTTAGCCACACTACACGCAGTTCCAAAGAGTTTAGATGAAAAGTGAATCTTATGTTTATGCTTCCGAATATTGTTGAAAAATAAAACTTACCTGCACCAATATAATTGGTCCGCCATTACCGATCAGCAGAGGTGAGACTTGCTCAAAAAGTTTTTGCAGCCAAATCTCGGATTCAGTAATGAAATCTGGTATGAGAAAAACATAAATATATACCTCATGTTAACTGTCTCTTGTACTTTTTTTCTTAAATTTATCAATGTCTATATTTTGAGTTTAAATAAAAACAGGTCACTGTATTTTATTATTTTCTAACAGGGTGAAGGTATAACTTCGTCGTAATTAGTATGTAGGTATATTATTTAGAAGAGTAGTTATTAAATATTTTTGCATTGCTAATTGCATCTAATAAATAAAATGGAAATCGATAGTCTTTCGGTCTAGATGACCTCTTAAAATAAACTCATATAAGTACATATCATCAAATGTAGTCAAGATAATTCCGAGCAATTATAAAATATTAGCTACCTTTATCAGAAGTACGAAGTTGTATATTCGGGTACTTTCCGAGTAGCCAGTACGGTAATCCCCCCTAAAACATGCAGAGTCATCTCATTATACATACGTAATAATAGAAACATCACTATCTATACGGTGAAACTAGAAAGGGGCAAAGATCAGAGACATTCATGTTGTGTAAAAGAATAAAAGGTGCGAGCATTTTGGTTTTTTCCAGACAACTACTGTACAAGATAGTAGAAAGTGCTCTTATATTGTCGGTAGCTAACAAGTGACATGGCTAAATGTGACGATTTTGTCGTCTAGGCTATTAAAGTAGATAATATATCGACGGTTCCAAAATCTAATGGAAACTACTTTATTACTTTTTAGAAGTTAGTAAAATAAATATATCTCAGAAAGTTGTAGTTTCTATCTGATAGATTCTGAATTTTTTCTGTCTATAAAATCCAAGTAAATAATAGGACACTGAAAAAAATGATACTTTGATTTAAATTATTTCAGAAACACGTTCCAAATTGTCAATGAAATCCCGGAAGTTGGCAATCTTGATTATACAGGGTGGGGTCAGACGTGTATACAGTACAGAAAAACATGAAATACTCATACCAAATCTCTTTCGGCGCAAATATAAGGACCAACTCTGAGAAGTACATGCAGGCATTCTTCTGCTGCTATTTGTATAAACTTCACTAAGTCACGATCACCATCAAAATTGTATTGTCTTTCCTCGGGCTCATGATAACTCCATTCCACGTATCTATAATTTGAAAAAAAAAAACATTAGTCAATAGTATTTTGTGTTGCACTTGTAATACCTCATGATAGTGTAAGGGCACACCTATTTCATTCTGCTCTATCATTTCTACTGAATTTCGAGGCTCCAAAAGAACGGCTATTATAAAGTAAGGGGGAGAGAAGTCTAGAATATTTCTAAACATTAAACCGTCATTGGAGTAGTCCAAAAGCGACAGTAACCATTTGGTAGGTTGGTAGGTTGGCCGTAAGCTTGTCTATCTATGATGCAAAAAGAAAAAAGTAAAAGTAAGTAAGTTTTAATCAGTTGTACTGGGCGCAATAATAGAATTTTATAGTTAAATTAATTGCTATACTTAATGTTTAGTTGACTAATTATACTTCTTCTTCATACATATGAATTCCTGTTCGTTGGTCTCGCTAAAACTCGAGAATGGATGAACCCATTTGGCTAATTGTACTCTTGAAATATTCGTGGAAATCCAGGTAAGGTTTATACGGTGCGAAAATTTACGGGAATACTCTTATTCATTTCGTTGTATGTGACGCAGACGAAGTTGCGTGGTCAGCTCGTAATAGATAAAATATTAACTAAGTACTAAGTAATACTTTATATTAAACACGTTATCTATACAATTTACTCTTAGAATATGGAGGCCACTGCCACTTTGTTGCATCTTATGAGATTGTTCGGAGAGTAACAGATTACGAAATTACTACTTCAGCCTTCATCAATTCATTATTGTTATTGTAGAACAGATAACGAAAAACTAAAGGAATTTTATAAATATTCGACGTACCCAATGACTTGTCAATAGGTCATAAATCGTACACTTTGCAGGACTATCACTTTGCGTCTGTGTGGAACTTACCATAACACTTACCATCAGAGAGACTATTTATAAATACAAGCTAAAGTATGTTCTTACGTAGCAACAGAATTTAGACCAGCAGCTTTCAATTTACGTAGTCGATCTCGCCAATATAAGGCGGGGACCCTGAAGTAATGTAATGATCCTGATAAGATGTATAAAGGCTCCCCGTCTAACATAAAATTCTCTCCCGAAATGCTGATGTTGTGACTTCCTTTAATCTGAAAATGCATTTATTGTTGAATAAATATACCTATTAATGTGTTTTATTTCTGCATACTTATTCACAGTTCTGTAGCGGCGTATCGGACTAATATGCTGACGCCATACAGGATCGACGGGTGTCCGTCATAGCCGTAAGTTAGCCTTTACAATTATCACGTACTATTACCTAAAAACCTTACAAAAGTAAATAAAGGCTCTACTCTATTCTTCTTCAAAACTCTGCTTTATAAATTGACTTAATTTCTTCTCTCACGGATGTTAAGTATCAGAGGACTGCTGAGCATTTAAAAACACAGCGAGAATGGATCTCGTTACTTTCAATACTAAAAATGTGTCTGTGATATTATCAACGAAAACTTCTATAAAACAATCACTAAACATTGTAAATATCATTTATGTTATAATCAAATCCCTGGAATTCAGTAATATGAGATTGTACCACCTGTTACGAACAAAAGTGAATGATTAAAAAATATATATTTACCAATGTCATTACGATGTAGAACAAAATTAAAATTAACTAGTTAATTGTATTTCAAATTTTGATTTAGATTTTTAGAAAATATTATTTCCTCAAAATAACAGATACGAGTTTTGATGCTCAGTTTCTTGGCTAATAACAAAGTGTCGCAGAATTTAATTAAGTACGTAGCGTAGCAGTAGTAACTGGATACTGTACTGCACCTCGACTAACAGCATAACAGAGTTTTACAGAGTCGATTGATAAGGGCAGCGTTGTCAACTCACACATGCAAATCTACGATTATGCACGTTTTTTAAAACATGTAAGTAATAAACATAGGTAACCATCCAGGCGAACATCAACATAAAATATACTCTTCTACGAAAGCCATTAAACATTATGTATGTATTATAACCAAAAGACCGGACATTGGACCCAAATGACTCAAATTTTTCTGCATAAGTAACGGGCTGGCGTACCTACTATATTCTGTCAAACGATGTCAAAATGTCAAATGAGTCATTCCATTTAAAATCGTGTCATCAGCAAAGTTGCACCGTTTTAAATTTGGGTGAATGTTGAAGGATTCATCTCTAGGGTCCCTAAAAATGAATTTTACACAGATTCGATTTTTATGAGCACCTGTTTCCGAGTATTTAAATAAAAACTTTCAAAAATTACGTTTTTTTTTGCTTATTTGAAATTTCATCAAAGTTTTGTCTGTTTAAACTTTTTGTCATTATTAAAGCGGAATCCTTAGGGCGACAGACTATAATTTGATAAAACTCAATGATAATTTTGTTTATAGCGACCTACCATTAGTGAGAGCAAACTAAAAATGACTATTTTTTACTGATTTTTCGTGAATTTCAAGCGACTGTAGCGACTAATCGGTTATGAGTTAAGAACTTCCGGTTGACTGAAATTAAGTACACATATCATAGACAAAATTTAGCCATTGATCGACCTGAGCAACCCACTCTTTCTGGAAGAAAACATTGCTAGAAGTTTTGATTTTTTTTTAAATTGCATTATTCAGCCTACAAAACGAAGGTGTCTACTGCGAGATAAAATTCTAAAATTTTTAGAATCTTTTGTTCTTACCTTTAACTTTGAACGACTGCATCGCTTGTTTTGTTATTTTAATGTGTAGTGCACTTACCGGTCGTTTTTTGGCAGCAAAAATTATAAAATTAAATTATTATATTAAATTATATATTAGGGTACGATACTATTCGCAATAAAAAAATTATATTATTTGTGGTATTTTTACATACATTGTGTGCGATTAAAAGTATATATTTATACATATATCTGTTTGAAATAAACGTTAAGTATATGAATATTAGTAAAAATAATCAGACTTTAATTTCTGTTATTTCTCAATTAATATATTCGTAAATATTAATACAATAAAAAATCTCGTAGATCGTATCATAGTTCCATACCAATTTCTCAAAATCAACTAGAAGCGCGGAAATACTCGGCTTCTGATAATTATGATATTGTTAATATTACTAGTAACTGTTATTTCCGGTGACTATCACTTCCACAAATAATTTTATACTTATTATATCCATAATTCTAATCAATCCGTAGAAGTCCTTTCACATTCATAACTATTTTTATTCATTTATTTATTTCAATCGATGAGTTAAAACGTCCAGTATGAATCTAGATAGATAAAAGCACCTGTGGATCAATAGAAAAGTCAAAAATTGTATTTACATGCAAAAAAATATCGGACAAAACTAAATTAAAAGATTATAATATAAAAATATTGAGGTAATTTTTGATGTCAAAAAACGACCGGTAAGTGCACTACACATTAAAATAACAAAACAAGCGATGCAGTCGTTCAAAGTTAAAGGTAAGAACAAAAGATTCTGAAAATTTTAGAATTTTATCTCGCAGTAGACACCTTCGTTTTGTAGGCTGAATAATGCAATTTAAAAAAAATTCAAAACTTCAAGCAAAGTTTTCTTCCAGAAAGAGTGGGCTGCTCAGGTCGATCAATGGCTAAATGTTAGTCTATGATATGTGTACTTAATTCCAGTCAACCGGAAGTTCTTAACTCATAACCGATTAGTGGCTACAGTCGCTTGAAATTCACGAAAAATCAGTAAAAAACACTCATTTTTAGTTTGCTCTCACTAATGGTAGGTCGCTATAAACAAAATTATCATTGAGTTTTATCAAATTATAGTCTGTCTCCCTAAGGATTCCGCTTTAATAATGAAAAAAAAATGTAAACAGACAAAACTTCGAGGAAATTTTAAATTCTAATATATAAAATTCTCGTGTCACGGTGTTCGAACTTGAACTCCTCCGAAACGGCTTGACCGATTTTGTTGAAATGTTTTGTGCTTATCCGGTATCTATGAGAATCGGCCAACATCTATTTTTCATCCCCCTAAATGTTAGGGGTAGTCTACCCCTAATTTTTTTTTATTTTTTCGACGCAGACGAAGTTGCGTGGGGCAGCTAGTAAGCTATAAAAAGGCGATCTTTGAAAGTTTTTATTTTATTTTATTTTTTTTATTTTCTTTGCTGCGGATGCTCATAAAAATCGAATATGTGTAAATTTCATTCTTAGGGACTCTAGAGATGAATCGCTCAAATTTTCATCAAAATCTAAATCATGCAGCAACCATTTTTTTTTTTATTTTTAGACGATTTTAAATGGAATGACCCAAATGTCACGCGTGTAAAGATGGAGTTAAGTGACAGAAATGTAAGAGAAATGGAACTATCTATTTTTAAACAAAATGCAAAATTGCGCCAAACCCTAGTGTAAAAATCATTTTTCGGAAGCTAAAACAAGTCAATTTTCATTAGTATTTCATTTATTACATATTCCTTATGTAGACGATTTTCGTGATTTCTATAAATGTTAACTAGAGCCATCTATTATTATTAAAAGAAACTAATTCTCAATGCTGTTGTAGCAATAATGTCAAGAATTTCTCTAGTGTTGTCACACAACACAATTATAAACTTTATCGATAGATTGGTAACGAAAAAAGTGGGGATTTTTGAAAAAAAAATTTTTTTTTCTTCTTTTATTTGACAAATACAGTAGGTACAATGTATTATAATTAAGCACGCAGACACATTCTTAGATATATCCAATTTATAATACATAGGTATTATTGATTTCCATCTGTTAATCGCGAGGAATATTTAGGAATATAAGAAATACTAGATGACCCTCGCAACTTCGTCTGCGTTACAAAGGGGTTCAAACAGTACTCGCAATGTTGTTATTTGCGCGGATCGCGTTGGGTATATTTTTTTGCGTTTTATACTCGTAATAAAACAAAAAGTAATTTACTTCTACATTGATACTCTTGATAACATAATACTTAATTTGGATAAGGATTAATATAACGATACTATTTTAACGTAATTTCAATCTTCGGACGAATTTTTTTTTTCTTGAACATAAAAGCGGTTATTGTGACTAAACTATGATAGTTAGATATATACTCTCGCGGACTTTTTTTAGATCTGCCTATTACCTAAAAACCCGTAGTACATCATTTTGTTCTATTGTCAATAGTTTTTGCAGCGTACGCAAAAATAGGTTTTCGATTTTTCACCTTTTGTTACATATTCGATATTTTCATGCGGATCCCTAATTTTTTTGAAAATAAAATATAGCCTATAACCTTCCTCGATAAATGGACTTTCCAACAGTGAAAGAATTTTTGGAATCGGACCAGTAGATCCTGAGATTAGCGCGTTCAAACAAACAAACAAACAAACAAACTCTTCAGCTTTATAATATTAGTATAGATTTAGTAGGGAATAGGTGCATTTCCTTTGAATGAACTTATGGTATATTATCAGATTCGACACTAATTTTTTGAAGAGCACCATTAATTCATATTTTGATCATAAAAATAAATCTTGTTTTAATTTTTTTTTTTCGGTCCGATTTCTTTTCTTACAGATTTATTTGTCCTTTGAGACATTGAGCATGCAAGAAATATTGTATCTGGAGTACCTACTAAGATTAGTAAGTACATAGATATGGGTAGATAGATACTATCACATCTCTTATAATCTATGATTTTTATGGTTACTTGTATCAGTGTAAAATATCTACGAGTTTTTTAAGCTATCACTAATCCTATAAATTAAGGGTTAAATTGAAAATATTTGATCTATGATTACCTTGCAATCTTCACAATATTCTGGTTTAATTGGATCTGAGAGTGTAGCATGATGATTGTCACTTGTAACTTGGAAAACTACTGGTGTATAGTCTTCCACAGAATGTACTAGTCCACAAAGATAAATAATCACGAGTTTCGCTACCAAAAGAAGCATCTTTAATAATTATCTGAAACAAAATGAAATAAAATAATTATAATCTTCAACTGAAATAAACTTATTTGGTGAATGAGTTAGTTTTGTAAACTAACAATAGTGTACTGTCCAAGTAGTAATTGGTTTCTATAACTATTAATCTTATATTTAAAAATGAATCGCAAAATGTGTTGGTAAGCGCATAACTCAACAACGCCTGGACCAATTTGGCCAAATCTTTTTTAAAATGTTCGTTGAAGTTCGAGAAAAAATCGAATAGTTGCCGGGAAAAACGAAAAAAACGGGTCATTGGATTCACGCAGACGACGTCGCGGGCAGCAGCTAGTTTGTATAATAAAAATATTGACAATAAAATTAATGTTCTTTAAAGTCATGAAGCTACCCCTAGGTACTCTGCTATATGCGATAGAGAAAAACACGAATAGAATATATAATAGTAGATCTTTATGCATGACAGTTAATTTTAACTTATCTCATTTATTTAATCATTCCTCGTCCTTGGTAATAAACTTAAACATCGGAACGAACAACAAATTGATATTTGGTATAATAATTTTAGTTTTTTGTTTCTTAAGTGTATTTCGATTACTTATATTCGTAATAAGCACGGAATATACTGTATACGGATACTGTTCTCTGTTTAATAACAAAATAAAGTAAAAATCTCGATCAATAAAGCAGATAATTAATAAGTATATTAAAATTTATGAAAATTATAATTGTACCTAATTTTAATCTTCACAAAAGTGTAAGGTGACAAGTTCAGTGATTAAAATGTGAATTTAAGATGATGTATTTTCTTTTACTGAGAAAGTTACTTTCTCTTAAGTCTGTGCAATTAATCTCAGGCTTACACCACATTTAATTTTTTCCCTAATTACAATAATGTTTTTTGCTAAATTGCGTGCCAGTTACACACATGCATATACAGAAATTATAATATAATAAAAATAATTCTTAGACAAGCTGCTTCTTTTAAATCGTGTTCAATGAACCTGTGCGAATTCCAATATCTTTATGTAATGATGTCATTATTGAAACTTCAGTAAAAATAAATGGATCGAGTTCTTTTGTAATATTTTTTATCAATATTGTCAAAGTAACAAAATAACAAAAAAATACATTATTTTCTCATGTTTCGATCCCATTTAATATTTCATCACCTTTCATATTTTGAATCAAAATACCAATTTCTAAAGCATTTATAGAAGTATTTACATTGTACATAGCAAATACGAATTAACTTAAACATGGTGACTACCTACCTACATTGTCTAATTATAGAATAAGGAAAACTTGGAACGTACAACAACAATTCGAAAACCTTATCGAATCCGAAAATATATATTTAATGTCCATAAAATAGACCAATTTATCGTTGGTAATTAGCTTCTTTGTTTACCATAAATCCATTGAAAATATTTTAAAGACAAGAAAACTGATGCTGAACATACGCCGCACTGAGATTTAAACGACTTTTAAACGTCCAGTAAGGTATCCCAAATAGTTCTAATCATCATCTCAAATCTCCAGGTAGATTCGTTTGAGAGAGCGTGAGTTTCGATTAGACAGTTAATGCTTCTCAGCGTACATGTCCCATCATCAAGAGATAAATTATATTAGGCATTTTGTCATGATGTATGTACAGTTGTTCCTTGTGACTTTGTTTTGTTATTGTACCAGTTACAAATAATTTTATTAATGTAGGACACTTTCAAATATATCTTCTAAAGTAATGTTATGTTTAGTTTTCATTTACAATTTTCAATTAATCTTTTTCATTACAATAACATTACAAAGAAAAACAAACGTGCATTAAAGAAAAAACAAAAGAGAAAAGTAAGAAGAAACTTCAAAGTAATGTTTAATTAATACACAATAGGCAGTGTATTCCTCACCGATAGCTCGGGCTGAGTGACGATGACCTCCTCGTTGGTCGGACACGGGACCGGCATTCAGTGAACTGTCTTGACCCGGAGAAACAATCACTAGCAAGCACCTAACTGTTAGGTAGGTTATTAGAACAGACGTGTACTCGCATTATATTACAACCAAAAATGTTCTCAGTTGTCAGGACGTTTAACAGTGTACAAGTATCCACGACCGCTCGACTCGGCTTTCCCGCTAATACAGAATAAACGCTTGCTGTCTAGTTCCAAACTCGTGGATAGCGAACAAACAAGCAAATAAACTATAAAAAATCGCAGACCCGTTTGTACATCCACATAATTAGATATTATGGGAACTAGGCATTTAGAAAGACTCGGTTTAACTCACAAAATACAAAAGACAATACTCATTCAGATAGCTAATTATATCTTTTTCGAAAAAAAAAAAACTAAATATATATCAGCATCGATTACAACAAACACGGCATTTTAATTTAAAAGAAAGTATTTTAGTTATCTTGTTTAAGTAATTATTTGTGAATCCATTAATGCAACGTGACATTTCAATTATTAATCTTATCACAATCACAGAACTCATTAATATTACCTACCCATCGATTTAGTTTGTTGACTGTATTTACTAAATAATAGATAGTACTTTACCTAACTTACTTACATTTATTTTCTGATTCTGGATTTGTGTTCTGTATGTATAAGTCTCAGTAATTTATAACTTGCATCACTTGGTTAACAGATGTCTGTATTCAAATCTATATTTTCGAATAAAAATAATATAAAACATGCTTATGATAATAACCCTCCACGATGTATAATTGTAAACAGATAGTAATACTTACGTAAAGATAGTAAAAATATATGGTTAACTCTAGAATTCAAATAAACATGTACATAATTTGAGGTCCGACCTTCTCACACACACAGTCTAGTTTCATGATGACCTTTTTAAAGATTCGTGTAGAAGCTACTTAAAGGTCTTGAAATATTTCTTTAGATTAGTTAGGCTAAAGACCTTTTAATCAGAGTCCAGTTACCAGTGGGGAGGTGATAAATGGACCGACTTCACTCCTACTGAAACTTCACCCAGATACATCAATACATAAAATGATAATTGATTATTCGTATCCTTATAGCGAAATATAATTTGGTCTCTAATAATAGCAAATATACCTACATAGCGAACATAGAGTGTGAAGTGTGAACTATTACATATACGTACTTCCATACTATTAAAGTTAAGACCGCATCGCTGCCCGATTCCTTAGATGAGATTAAATGTTAATTTTAAAGAATTTGTTCAGTTTTTTTTTTAAAGTTCGTATGTATTTTGACCATGAAACGTCGTGTTATGTTTTTGTTTTAACATTGAAATTATTTAAACGAGTGTTCTTTTCTTATAAAATTCTAGCTAATATTATGCTTAATCAGTTCGTCAACAAGTTCAACAGTTATCGGTGCTGTCCGTATCGCCGATAAATATTATTCTATAACCAAAATTATATATATGATATAAAAACAGTATTCCCAAAAAGACATTCCATTCATTTTGTTGAGGCTTTCAACCATTCCTTTGTTTAAAAATGTAGGGATCCGTTTAGCCCTATACTCAGCAGCCAGCTGTGCAGTTCCGAGTTAGGGTTAAGGTTACGATATCAGGAGAGGTTAGGGTTGGGGTATATTTTGTCTCTAATACAATATCCAAAAATTGTCACTAGCTCTCGGGCTATAACAGCAACGAAAGAAGTTTAACAAAGTCAATTATTTTTATTATTACCTATCAAGATCGAGTAACTTCGTCACTATGAATACGATTAGGTACTATCACGTTACTACGTTCATTCATAACGGCAGTAGGTCAACAATATTGATCAAAAAGCAAATTAAGCCCCTACAGGTTGCCTCTGGGTACTCTGACGATAACTTCAAGCATTTAATATTGTATGATTTGTAGATATCCACTTTGTCACTGCGATCTTTAAGAGGTATTTTCTTTGTGTACCTACTTACATTTATATCAAATCAAAAACATTATTTACTTAAGTATAACAAAAAAATAAACGTTGAATTTACTACCATTAAATTAGTATGTACCTACAGCATCGTATCTAGTTTATCAAACTTCTATAAAAAAAATGTTATTGTGTGGTGATTAACGACTGTTGTTTATATTAACTGGTAGGAGTTTCCTTAAAATAATATTTGTTAAATAACATAGAATATTTTTTTGATAGAAGTTTTAAATTAGTTACTCCGTCATTAAAAAATGTGAACGCACAACTTCAAGTGATCGGATAATAATTTTATTTATTTTTAAATCGGAAGTGATTTTTCTTTTATTTTTATTTTCTTTCCAGTAGGATCCATATAAATAAAAATAAATACTAAGTTTAGTTTAATGTATTCACAAATATTTTGTTTTACTGTCAGGAAAAGAATAGGTTCCATTTGAATAGGTAGGTTATATTAGGAATATGGAGAGACGATTAGCTAATAAGGCTATTGCAAATAGAAAAGTATCGTCTAATGTGATCAATAGAGAAAAGGATATAAGGTACTATAGCCTTAATAAAATTAATTAAAAGGTACTCGTACAAGTCCCTGTCTCTACTTATTGTAACTGGTAGTTTCCAAGTTAAGCTCTCGCAATTGATCTAAAACGAAATCTAGGTTTAGGAAATCTAAATTTTGTTATTGAAAGTTTCATATTACTTATTGATAAGATAACATATTGTAGTCATCAAAACAATAAAATAATAGCTATAAAGAGTGACACCACTGTAGGTAGCTATGGAAGGCGTGGATGAGCGTCGCCTAGTCGGGGGAATCCAACCATACAGTTGCACTAGATGTCACGCATTGTCGTCGCTTCGATATAATATTTGCTATTATCAAAAATGATTTATAATACATTTTACTTATGTTGCATTGTCATTTTCTATTTTCATAGTTTCCCCAAGTTGTAGGTTGATTTCTGTTTTCACAGACTCGTAGTGCGTCATAATACTAGGTCAAGTTTTCTTTTGTTGTGTTTAACGATTCGTAAACTCATTTTAATAGTTTTAAAGTAGTAAGTACTAGTGAATATTTAATTTTTTACGGTCGCTACACTAATATTTATCCTCCGATAAGGACAACCATCAATCCAGTTTTGAGAATGACCTTCCTTCTATGCAAAAATTATTTCTATGATGTTTTTTGCTATCTTTGTGGTTTCGTTATATTATGATTTGGATTGCATTTGATTGTCAATGTATAATGATTTCTTTGCGATTTGATTTCTTATTTTATTTCGTTTTTTTTTTTAATATTTACCATCTTGCTAAAAAATGTGTGTGATTTTCTTCTTTATTAAACATACATCTTACTTTTTTTTCTAGTCAATAAGTATTTTTCTATATTTTCAAATTAGAACAGCGAAAATTAGTGTTTTTTCTTGTGTCTATTGAATAATTAACAGTTAGAAATTAATAAATTCCAAATATATCATAAATTAATTCATGAATTAAAATAAATTAATGCCTTCTCCTAAATTTAATAATTCTAAAAATACTTGATGACATAACGAAATGGTCAACGATAGTTTTCGATTTGCAGTTAATCATAAATCAAACGAATGACTTTTCATTAGACGATTGCTGGGTATGTTTGTTGAAGAACAAGGTTAATCCAGTGGTTGCTTACGATGAAAGCGAATCGTGTTATAATGAGAGTGGAAGGTGGTCGGTGGGGTCCGTGGCCGTAGTAGCAGGAGTTACAGTGCTCGCGCACCTCGCCATGCGCACACGCTCGACACATGGCGCGTCGCCTGGCGATGCTCGCGCTCCTGGCGTGCGTGCTCGCTGCCCGCCGCCCGCCGCCCTCCTACGACGACGACATGTACTACTCCGACTCGGACTCGGGAGACTCCTACTCCTTCTGGGACGACTACGACGACGAAACTACTCCTCCGCCGCGAATACGTACCACGACCACTAGTGCCAAAGTGATATTGAGAAGTAAAGTACCAAAAGTGAACTTGACTATTAAAGCTGCTAAAGGTGATGATAAAAAAGTTATAAAAACCACAAATATTAATATTGAGAGCCATACTAACTTTATTGTGACGAAAGCTCCTATAGAAAATCAAGAAGCCGTCACAAGGAGACCAGTTATTCAAATTAGTGAAGATTATGTGGTAGTAGAATCTCCTGATGAGGAGACTGAACCCTTCATACCGAGCACTAAGAAGCCTGTGACCTCTCGACGACCATCTTCAAACCATCGACTCCCCACAAAACGTCCCACAACAACGACCCGTCGACCTGTGCGACGGACGCTCAAGACCACCAAAGCTCCGAAGGTTAAGAAACCTGCATGCCCTCCGAAAAACTCTGGATGGCTCTCATCATTTTTTCATAAAAAATCTCCCAAGAAACCCGCTAAATCAGGTTGGTTAGGTAGGTTCTGTTTATTAATTTAATTGTAACATTTAGACTGCCCTTTTACTTCAAGATTGACTCCCATATTCCTCATCTTCATTCATTAATTAGATAAAGACACAAAAATGACATTGGTATTGTAAAAAGGTAATTATGAACTTGAAAATTGCAATATAATAAAATTCCTGATAAAGTTCAAACATATTTTGTTACAATATCATGAGGCTTAACACAAATTTTCACGGATTTTCCCTCGAAGACGTTGATGTTTAACCACATAAAAGTCGACGTTATGGAAAGTATTATAACCGAGGTGACGGCGTGTGTCAAGTACCGACAAATGTATCAGATTAGAGTCATTTCTCGACCGCATCCATTTGCGGAATAGCTTCAAAATGATAAATTTTATTACAAACACTTTCTAATTTCAAATCCACTTTGTGTTTTGTTTTTTATGTGTGGAGATGGCGAATTAAACAGGTGTTAATGATCTACAGTATAATGCATGATGAACCGTTACATTATTTAATGAATTCTGCTTGAATTAGGAATGTTCGTTATCTAGTCTTTATGAAATTGCAAGGAATGTATTATATAAAGTTTACAATGTAATGTAAAGATGAAATAATGTTTTACATAAGAGATATATCATTACCTTTTTAATTCAATTTCCTCATCAAGCAAGGTGTTAAAAAATGAAGGTAATGGACAATACAGTAGGTACTACTACATATTTCTAATGATAAAAAAGATATTGTAGTTTATTTGTTAAGATATCTATAAACAGCAATCCCGTTTACGGTTAGTTATATTAGGTACCAGGATTAAGTAATCATTTTACTCAAGTAATAGTGGTAGTAGCAGTAATAGTAAATTGCTTTAAATAAGATTATAAAATATAAACCATCGAACACTACATAGTTTAAAGTAAAGTCGCTTTCTCTGTCCCTATGAAGGTATGCCTAAATCTTTACAACGGATTTTGATGTTTTGAAAAAAAAAAAAATCTCTTTTTAATAGGTAGATAGAGTGATTGAAGAGGAATGTTTATGAGTATAATACATAGGTATGATACAGTACAGAAACAATAATAATTTTAGCGGTGTTTGATTTGATATCGTAAATAAGCACATTGCTCTGCACTAATTGAATTCTCCATTCACGTGACGTAGACGAAGTTGCACGGGTATTCTTATTATTTTAAGTATTACTTTATTTTAATCATAAGTGAATTTGTACATTATTACTCATCTTATAATGCTTATCATTAATGATTACTTTCTAGCAGACTTTTATGAGACAGCAGTAAGATGTAATTACCTTTTGTGTTGTATTGCAATCGAGAATTTATAATGTAAAAAGTATTTAACTAATGTTTTAAATGAATGCGAAAGTAATTTTGTTTGCTTGTCATGCTCAATCAAAGAAATGAAATGAAATGAATATGAAAGTATTCAATTATATGAATTTTAAAAGTTCCTCGTATGTTACAAAAACTATTTATTACCTAATTAATTACAACATTAAAGGTAATTCTTTTTTATTCAAAAAAATACATGAAGAGGGTCATTAACAAGTTTAGGTACCTACTATCTTACACAACAAAAAATATTATTAATATTAAATAGTATTAGTATTTTCTGGAAAAGCTAGGAAAAAACCTTAAACTTCAAAACGTATAGAGAAATCTTCAATTAAAATTAATATTGAATACTAGGTTCATCAATCATCTCAATTTAATTGTTCATTATTGCATGTTGATATACCTACCTACATTTCTAAAATGAATGGTCCGATACTAGATAGACACATCTGTTCTAAAATAGCAAAGTTTGTTTTTTGACTAAATAATATTATTAAAATGACTTTACAAAAAAAGGAATAGGTACTACAAACAACCCTACAAACTCTCGCATTCATAATAATTATCAGAAGGATGATCAGTGAGTGCAATCATCTATAATGACAGACATGTAACTAACATGTCAGATTAACATCAAAGTTTTTTTGTACACTTTCACAAAATCGATAATTTAGATGGCTCCATACATCATTCACGGATATGAACCAACATGATTTCCTTTCTCTGAGAACTTCAATTTACAAATAACTTCTTCGTGTCGAGTAACTTTTTCGAACATAGTAGCGGAATTTAAGTTAATCTTAAATTCTCCTAGAACTTAGGTTTAGAACTTAAATTTTTCATTTTGATAACTTATAGTCTAAACTCTAAGTCCCGTTAACCCCAGACCTTTGTTATTTTAACAAAATAAGAAGTTTGTCAGCGTATGCCACCAACAAGCCACGATAACCCAAGCAGAATAATGGTCAATCGTATTTACCCCTTGGAAAATGGAAGTGAAGTTTTTGTGTTCACGGACTCTCGCTCTATAAATTCATATACCGCAAAGACTAGTCCTGAGCCGTGAACAATATCGAATTATCACAGTAAATTTTAACCTAATTAATTCACTACCCAAATATTTAGTTAACTGGTTTTGATTATTTTGCAAATAATCAAATTTTGATTATGTTTCCGATGATGACGATAATGTTGTGTGCTGCCATTTTATTTTTTTTAATGACTGAAGTAAAAACACTAACATTGAAACTTGAAACTATCCATAAAATCTGTGATACTTATTGATCAAGATAATAAACGAATATATGAGCAGACAGAATGTATGTATTAATCCATTCCGAAGTTCGCGCGATAAAATCAGCTTTTCACACTTATCATCGTGTCAACTATGTTTCATAACTTCTATTGTTAATTAGGCTGTAAGTTTTCCATGAATAAATAAATAAATAAATAAATAAATAAACAAATAACTTACGTAAATCTATTAACGAGAAATTAGTTCCTACTGTCTTTATGAAGGTTTTATCTACTCCTAGAGGGGTTTTCCTAGATAAACTATACTTAATGCACCTGTTACTTTTAAGACAACAAAGCCGAAAAAGTATTAACAGTAGTAACTCTCCCTCTTTTCTAGCTGGATCTGTATAAGTTGTCAACTCACCACGTGGTTATTTTACTATTTTAATGTTTAGATATCACAATTGAAGAGATTGATCCTGGTCGCATAAGTAGGAAGGGCAGGGCGGGTGGAAGTTCGGCGATTTCCTCCTGTCACAAAAAAAAAAGAAAAAAGGGTTGACGGACTTGTTTGCAATCATTTAGTAGACCATGGCAGATCATTATATCATTGTTATTGTCTTACTGATAATAACTGAGACGTGATTGTTTGTTAGGTACCTACTTAGGTATATCTATGGGTATATCGTTTATCAACTATGCCATTATTTTAGTAATACCATTTAAAACAGCGGTGTTTCTCGTATTAAGTAGCAAATAAACTTCATGATTTAAGAATAGTGATAATTTTTAGCTATTTAGGTATCTCAGTATGTGTTGATCCATCCGACTGTGTAAAGACAAGTTGTGAGCTCAGTTTCATGTTCGTAACCTTCACCTCAAAATTTTTGAATTTTTAGTTTAAGAATTTAAGTTGTCTAGTTATACCAGTCGTTGTAATAATGATCTCGTTTGAGTTTTGTTAAGATCGTTTACGGCATGCTCTCACTAGAGCCTCCGTCTGACGCAGTAGTCGCTGTGCTACTAACATTAAAAGTTTCTCCATAAAAATGTATCAGTACCTAACTCAGCTTCTATTACGGTGTAATGACATATTTGAACTGAAAGCCTTACATTTATGTAAAAAGGTTTTCCTTTTTTTATTAGTTTTTGCGCTTTAAAGTTTTGATCTTTCATTTTCCTGCCTTCTTGAGACAACAGAGTTAGCTACAAAACATGCATAGGTACATTACACAGTATAACATAACTGAATTTATAGATTTATATTTACTTTTTCATTGTTTTCGTTAGAAAATTTGAACTTAACCTTCTGTTATAGTTCCAGGAATCTTTTCCAACATATACAATTGGTTTATGAACAAGAAAAGTTCCTGGTTCGGAGGAGGTGTTGGATGGTTTCAAGATTCGGTTCAAGCGAAAAAACCCTACTACATACCTCCAATAACCACAACCCAGGAGCCGCTGACTACTGCACCCACCAGTTGGTTTTATAATCTGGTTGAATCGGAAGAAAACGATGGTGCTTACGCCAACGAACTCAACGCAGGTTAGTCGCCGTCTACCAATTGGTGCAAAACCTTATTAACATACAATATTATAATAATATTTATTCAAAATCTACACATCTTATATTTTAGTTGTTCTGGTCTGATTGTTTACTACTATTATAATCAAAATATTATTTGTGTATACTTTGTTCGAAACGTGCCAACAAAAATAATAATATGAATTACCACAAAACTTTCTAAGCAACAAGGAAAATATACGATAATAAACGATGCTAGCTAAAACAGAGTGTTTCTACTATCATTCATTGTAAAATATGGTACCTAATATTTTATAAAATAAAACTGTCTTGTGATAAACGTTACAAACTTACTTATAAATCAATAGCGTAGAGATCTTCTTAGCCATACATAGGTATATTTATTTTATCACTCGATTAAATTCTACTAAATTATAACAATACCTCTTTCATTAGTAGCATTATCATCATAGTTGATGAAATTATAAGATTTTAGGAAATTTAAAATTATTGGAACTACAGACCCACTGTGAGTTACTGTTAATATTTGTTTTCAACAAGTTTCCTACTTCCTTCCAAGTGAAGCGGTATCAATTCAAAACAGCAAGTGAATGAAAGTAGTAAATGCAATTCCTAATGTTGATGATTATTCTAAAAAATAAAAATCAAAATATGTCCGTTCCTTTGCTAGATTGTGATTTTCCTTAAAGGTTTACTTAAATTATTACTATTATGATGGACATAAACCAGTTGTACCTACTTTATTTATACACAAATACACACACATTTTAGAGAGTAGGTATTTCGATAGTCAAACCTAATAGCAATTAACCTCTCTATATATACAGACAACATTATGACTGTGTCAATATTTTTTTATTGTGAGAGGGCAAGGTTCATCTTATGATCAGTCATGCATGTCTACAATAACTAAATTGCACGGTGAAATACTTAACACAAAAAGAATGACTGATTGATTTATCACGAAATCTCCAAAACTGTTTGCTGTTACTCGTATTGGCCAGACAAATTTTATTGTTACTGCTTTCGCAGTAGACTGTTAATATAATACATTCTATCTTAATAAATTTCTCTTCCTGCAATTTGATGATTAGTTAGAAGTAAAATAGTTCCTAAGGAATGGGATGAAATGTTTAATGACAGAAAGTTTTATAGTAGGTATAGGTATGAGCATGTAATTAATGTTAAAGCGAATACTGTACATAATTTCAGTTTGTTGTTGTGTGTGTTTGTTTGTATTGCAGGATCATTCTTTCAATATACTTTTGGTGGTACTTAGGTACTCGCAGATAAGCTAAAACGTTTAAAGTATATAGGTACATTAGAAAATTGGAATATAATTCATTGTAGCTCCAAATTTTATGTAAAAAAATAATAACTTAAAGTACTGTGTTGTGCAACTTAGGTTGCTTGAAGATTTACTTAGATTATTAGTTGTGTATAATAAATAATAAAAATAAATTGATTGAGTTGTTGCAACATACCTACTGATGATTTTGTAAATAATTGAATCAAAGATTACGAACAATTTGATTAAACAAATTTACGTACTACATGATAGTTTCCCAAAAGAAAGTAAGAGTATCCTCATTCTTACTTTCACTTTCTATGAAAAGGGTATGATAATGTTAGGTGGGTTTTTATGCTGATTTTACCGACCGCACACTGTTTACATTAATGTAATTAACATTACTTTATTGTATTAAAGTTATTATCAAGCTTTTATTTCCACTGCTTACTCATTATTGTTCCAAGATTCTCTTATCGTGTAAGGTTAATAAACTACAAAATATCACAATATGGCTGACGACTTATCGTAGTTAACATCCATTCCATAGGTAAAAAAACAACTAAGAAACCGTTGAAGAAAACATACAAGGGATATCAGTTATTACGAACTTATCCAGATGTAAAATGGAAAGTTCAAGAAATGTTAGATTTGCAAGAAGAAGCTCAAGGCTCTGGGATAATGTGGTGGACACCGCCTTCCTTAAATGGTACAACAGACTTAGTCGTACCACCGGATCTATTGGAAGACGTCAAAGATCAGCTGAAATCATCGCGAATAGAATACGATGTCGTTATTTGGGACTTGCAGGTAATGTCTAAAATCAAACGGTTTTTATACTGATTTTTTGTCACAGGCTTTGTAATAAACCAACTATATTTTTTCAGAAAGCAATTGCATATGAAAATCCTCGTTTATCGAAGAAACAAAGGATTGAACTAGAACAAGTTCGCGGTCATCCCATGACATGGAGACGCTATCATCGTTACGCCGACATCTTACGTTATTTGGAATATCTGCAACATTCGCATTCCGATGTAGTAGAACTAATTCCTCTCGGTCGGTCTTCAGAAGGTCTACCTTTAGTTGCTGTAAAGGTATAAAGGTTCACGAATTAGTTGCTTATGCTGTTTTCAGCTTTAAAAAAAAATTGTATGATTACATTTTATCACAAAGTAAACAATAATTTTGTGACAGTGAAATTTATTCACAACTTAGTTTCAACTTTGAATTAAGTTTCTCGAAATTTTGATACGACAATTTAATAGTCCTCCTTCGCTAATGATCTAACACTAGTTTGTTGAAAGTTTTATTAACAATGTAGCACATTAAAATATTGTATTTGTTAAATGCTTGTAGCGTAACCTAGAAACACTTGTTAAACTTGTTTTATCTATTTGATCGTCTTTGACTTTTATTACCAACAAGACAGCATAAAAACAGATTATCTCATTGATTAATATAACAATATTTTTGTATTAGATCTCACTACCGTCGAACGATAATCAGATAAAAGAATCAGAAACTAAAGGTAATAAAAAGAAATGGAAACTCCGATCTCGTATGAAACCCGCAGTGTGGATAGATGGCGGGGCTCATGCTCGAGAGTGGATAGCTCCAGCCGTCGCAACGTGGATGATACACGCCCTTGTTGAAGGAGAAAAAGGTTTAGGTAAATATTTCTTCGCCGATTTTGTTTTCATTCGAAATTTAGAGTTATTAGCTAAAAATATTTCTTCCACTTCCAAATTTGTGAATTACAAACTGCAACAAATACACTTAACCTCATCATAGCGTCAAAAATAATTGCAAATTTATGATTTGAAATTCAAGTAGTGAACACTGAGTTAATTTATAACAGGAGCAGACATGGAAGTGTTAAAAGAGGCTGACTTCTACATAATGCCAGTGCTGAACCCCGACGGGTACGAGCACTCGCACATGCATGACCGGCTATGGAGTAAAACCCGTTCACGCTCCCCCGACCATTCTGATGATTACTTCGTAAGCTGGTCAGTGAAAACTTTTAGCGTAATTATATAACATTAATTTTTAACTATACACACACATCGAGAGCGCACTAGTAGGTGTTAGACACAACTGTACTAAACTTCGCTCCTGCATAATACGCAAGGACAGAAACAAAAGTGGAACGAATTTTACTAACTCCTTTCCACCTTGGAACTTCATCACACTATTCTTGGTTTTCCTCAATTTTCATATAAGTTTATTTCAATTTCTAAAAACAAGTACCTCAAGTTAAGAAACAAGTACAATGTTATCATAGTGGTTTTACTGGAAACTACTGGAAATGGCACAAGTGAAAATAACGAATATGTAAATTACTTAAATACCATAATGTTAAAGAAACACTATGATTAATTACTGAACGACTAGGATAAATTAGGCGAAGTTATGAATTTATATCTTAATATAAATATAATATACAGTTACACACTATTATTATCTATCATACAGACACATTGTGAGTTTGCCTAATCAAGATAATAATATTCAGCGACATTTTAGTCAAAAAAGCCGAATCCAAGTCTTACATAGATATTTCCTAGAGTCCGTTGCATTACGAAAATCATCACAGAGTTTCATGATTGACGGTAACTACTTACTATCAGAAGGACGGTATGCTTGCAAGTCCATTATTGTAATAAAAATAGATAAATAAAAGCATCAACAACATACATATTGTATGGACTCGTACCTAACTAAGTATTCTGTAGGTCTGCATATGGAGTTCTCAATTTATTTTTACATACATTACAAACGTCATTAAAAATAACTTCTAGTAGGTCATTCACACATCAAATCTTAACATGTATCTACTAATGAAACCAGTTTGTGAACTGTTGGTAAAAGTTAAAAATGAAATAAATCATATTACAGCCCATCAGTTAAATCTTCCGATCAATTAAACTTTAAATTGTAGAAAGTCTAAAACTCATGTCGTGTTTCCTGTACCATTAACCCTACAAGTCCATTTAGAATATTATGATTTTGTTACTTTCCAAGTTGTGTGATATGCATATTTTTCTCAGTATCTTATCTTAGTTTATCTCAAAAGCGTGTCTGGCTCACCATCACGGAACAATACAAGTTTTCCATGAGAAAGTTCAAACAAAAGCTATTACTCTGTTACAACAATATGAAGACATTGAATCGATGTTTCTCTAAACGCCTCTATTATGTCGTTAAACGAATACGCTTTTATTGTAATACGTCGTAAAGATATTAAAAACACATTATTATGCAAAAAGTTACGCTAAATGAAGGTCATTTACGCGAAAGACAATTTTGTCTTATGCACACTGACGCTTTACATATTTTATGCATTAGACCTAGGTATCTAAATAAATATTTATCTAATGTTTTTGTTTTCTTTCTTTTGGCATAGTTCATTTATGAATGTGTATCATGAATGAATCATTTAACACGTACCTATATTATATCTTATCGTTGATGCCAACAGTGATTTATCATTTTAAAACGTTTGTATTTAACTTGCAACGGATGTGCCTGTGTAACAATCTAATAATGTAACTATGTACCTATCTTTGTAGTAGGAAAGTTGGGGTGGAAACTTGCGAGTTGAATTTGACCGACTCCGCTGACATTTGTACACATGTTATACCTATATATAGCGTGACAATAATCTGGTACCATTTATTTGATGATAGAGTCGGACCTCGGAAGGTAGAGCTACCCATAGGAATTCCTGTAAACTAAACAAGATATACTCATCGTATTTGGGATTTTTTTACTTTTCTTGGCTGGCACTCTATTCCCACATGATATTCAGTACTATTCAGGATCTTAAAAGATCGCATTTAAAAGTTTCAAAAAAATATATTTATTTCTTGTTTTTTTCATTTAGGTTCCCTTGGAACTGGGGTCAGATAGAATGTGTGGGAGTGGATGCAGACCGCAACTGGGACTACAATTGGGGCGAGAAGGACTCTTCAACCGACCCTTGCGCCGATAACTACGCTGGACCACATCCGTTTAGTGAATCGGAGACGAGAGCAGTTTCAGAATTTCTATCAGAACATCGAGGACAAATTAAAGTAATTTGTTATTTTATTGCCGTTCTCTTTTGTCTGTCTGGTGAATTCGTCTACATCAGAAAGTAGTAGCAATATAATTTAGCTTTCACAAAGAACTGCATAAAACTTTAATGCAATTAGGTAATGTTTGCCGATGCAATTGTAGAAAACAGTGAAGATAAACGAACTGTTAAATATTTTATTGTTATATGGTTTTTGATGTTGCACATACTTGCATGAATTTTTAATAACTTGCAGTAATCGGTTGTATATTTTCATACTTCAGTAGTATTGCGAATTGTATGACTTCTCTTTTAATCGTGTGCAGTGCAATACATTACTAAGCGATAACTTCTATAATTTTTATCTACATAAAGCGGAATGTACCTTACCTCTCTGTAAATATCTAACAATAATCATAGTATTTTTCTCAGATATAGATTAGGCTATACAACGATTATTATTGAGAAACAGCAATATTCCCACCGCGTACTAATAATTTAACTGACAGGACTATTGTTGCCAATAAGCCTGACATAGTGATAATAGATCGGGATGCGCATCGGGCGGTGCTGATCGATGTCACCATTCCACATGATGAGAACCTTGTGAAGGCAGAAAAAGAAAAACTCTTAAAATATTTGGACCTGGCCCACGAGGTGACCGACATGTGGCGTATTGAATCGACCATCATTGTTCCGATCGTTATATCTGTGCACGGTCTAATAGCGAAAAGCTTCGACCGTCATCTAGAGAAGCTTTCGCTCCCCGGCTGGGTAAAGGGCCTGATTCAGAAGGCGGTCGTTCTTGACACGGCACGTATTGTGAGGAGGTTCCTCTCTCTTGAGCCCTGACCACTGATGGCTTGGGTCGTGTTTCTCTGTGTGTGTGTGGCCCTCTGTTTTTTATATTGTATTTTTAAATGTATTTCTTTGTGTGATTGTTTTTTTTTTTAAATATAATGTAAAAAATGAGCAAATAAATGAATACTGAGAAATTTAATTATAAATTTAAATGTATTTTAGTAAATGATTTTTTTAAAATAAAAAGTATAAAATAAGTAAATAAATGAATACGAAGACATTATGTATAGTTAGCTACTTGTAGTTCTATTATTTAGTCGCGACTTTTTCCTTCCTCCGTCAGACTGTGACGGTTAATATGCATAATTTACATCGTCTTATAATTATCTATTCACACTACCGGTCACTTGGCGCGTTACTTACGCCTTCTTAGAATACATTTTCACTTTACGTTAAGTATTTTATTACTTTTATAGACAATAAGCTGACGATTCGATAAGTATTATTCAATCGCTGTGTGAATAAATAGTAAAATAAAATTAAACATCGGTTTATTTGACTATATTTATTTTTATGTGTTTAATATCTTTTATAAAGAATCAATAGTTGAAAATATTGAACCTACTATCGGTCCAAACATATCTACGCGTTTGTTTGAAACGTTTGCGTTAACGTATTTTTAACGGTAACGTTTGAAAAGGTAGTAGGGTATAGTAGTAGTAATTCTTACTCTTCAATCTATGTAAGTAAAATTTTAAGAAAATTATTGAATTTGAGTTAGGTACTACTAGTCTACTGAAAGAATGGTAGTTAGGTTTTTTAGAGTATCTCAACTGTGTTTGAACAATTTTAATGACAAAATCGCTAACTAACTACCACACGACCACAATAAGATTTATGTATAACTATAAAATATACGTAGCAATCATTCCGTCAATAGCGTAGGTTCCGTAGGTGTTATAATGATATTCTGCGTGAAGGGTGGCAAAATTGCGAGAGCATAAGAAGGACATATCATTATAAAATAATACCGCATTCTTAATTGCTATAAGTTAAGCCTCGAAATCTTCTTCATTGTTTTCAATAAACCACCTAGACGTGACCTTCCAATTTCACCAATCAATAGGTCAATGAGATTTAGATATTGTTACTATCGCGTACCTATAATATTTTATTATTAATTTCTATAGCTACGTATTCTATATTAATATGAACATGAAATTAAGAGACTTTCAAACAACTCAACATAATATAAAGAAAGTTACTTTTTGGTTGCAGGTTTTTATATCGCTACATGCTTATACCCAAGCTTGGTTGGTTCCAAGTTCTCAAGCCCACGCGCTTTTTGCTGATGACGGAATAGTCTTGGAAATGGGAAAACTCGCCACAGCAGCTCTATCAGACTTATTTGGAACCAAATATCAGGTAAATAAAAAAATGCATTATTAGTTTAGTAATCACTATTTCTAGGATTACGTTTGGATTCGCAATTTATCGAAATATTTGTTTCAAGAAAAGGAGAGAATATACCCTCCTTTTGACCTGTTTTCAGTTATTATTAGATACTTGTCTACTAGTGCCTGCACTATTGTATTAAAGCAATTATTTCATATAATTTCAGTTGGGCACAGCAGCAGATCTTCGCCAACCTGCTTCTGGTATGTCACATGACTGGGCAACGGCTAGAGCTGGCATAAAATTTTCATATCACGTTGACTTACGTGATTCATTTGGACCTTACGGATTTCTTCTACCAGGATCACAGATCGTATCTACAGCACGTGAAACTTGGCAAGCAGTAAAGGCAATCGTTGATAATTTAACACCATAGTCTTACTGCTTTTGGCTTTTAACTTAACTATATCATTTCTTGAATATAATATCTTTCGACCTCTTAACAGAGTCAGTTAAGGCACAACTATGTACGAAATATCATTAAAATCTATCTATATAGCCATTTCATTTTATATAGTAGGTACACGAGTGTTGTTTATACCTACCAATGGCTTTTTTGTAATGTTTATGTACAAAATAAATGTACCTAAATAACTTTTAACAGTAGGTAGGTAGCTACCTATCTACCTAGCTGTGTAAGTTAATTAGCATGTTTAAATGAAATATTGATAACAAACCAAAGTTAAAGGTAAATTTGGTCATAAAAATCAGTCAATCAGTTGATTTGTGACACGAAATACGGATATGTAACATTTATCATGTTAGGTACATACGAAACGAATATAAAAAACATAAATAACTTTTTAGGTAATTAACTTGGTTAACACACCCACTTACTGCTCCTTCTTATGACATGGGTAAATCTTTAAACCTCTCACTGGTTAAATCAAGTATAATTTAATACTTTAATATCAAGATAAATTAATTCAACCACGATGTCGTGGATAGATGTTGCTCAATAAAAAAAAACATTTGAGTTAGTGGTTTAGCTGTTTTAAAATTTAAGATAACAGACAGACAGCATCACTTTTTTCATTCACTTATAAAGAGCATTACTATCCTATAGAAATATTATCTTAATGTTCCTATATTCGTAAGGATAATAGGCAAAAAAACGTTGGAAATAGTGGGAATTTAATTTATTTTTCGTGTATAATCTAATTTTATTTTTTCATTTATTTTATCGATTTAACTTATTCCTAGATCTAGACCAAGAGACCGTTTTGTAGATCCTCAATTTTGGTTGGAAAAATGCCTATTATCCTTTACTAAATAATGCATTTAAACTAATAAATATAGCTCTAAATATCTATATCTAATTTAATGTTATATTATTAGTTAAAAAAATTTATTGATATGCCAGTAGTAGTTATGTTACAGCATCTGCTGTGTGATAGTAGCATTTATAAAATTATGTAAGTTAAGTATCGGCATGTGAATTGTGATTTAATTTATTAATAAAGGGGTGGAAATTATGTAAGGTATTATTTTAATAAATTATTAATCCATTTTTTTTCATATTTTATTGGATCGAAGTTCCTTATTAATTATTAATTTAATACCTGTGTGTTTCAAAGATTCAGTTTCGAATCAGACCAACCGCTAAATCTTACAAGGTTAAATTGTAAATATTTGTCTTACGTTTATTTAAAAACGGAGAAGGAAAACATAGTAAGAAATCCTGCACTTTGAAGAAATATTAAACATTTGAAAAGGTATTTGTTCAATTATTTTAGTTTTAAATTTTGGTTGACAACTCTGATGCCTAAGCCATTTAAAAGAAATAATAAAAACATTGATATTGACAGTGACGTTTCTAATCAGTGGTATAATAAAGGTGGCAACACACTTGAAAATTTATTGAAAATAATATTAACATGAGATTATTGAAATTATTTTATTTTTAAGCAGTATCTTAATAACATGTAAATCGTAAGGAATCTAATATGACTTATTCCACCTAGAAACTATCAGGTAGTGAATTCTGTGCTTTATTTGACAGTCCTACAAGTATTAAGAAAAATATATTTTCATGTGTGCGGACTCCCTTAGCGGCTTAGCATCGTTATCACTAATCCACATTAATCTTAAATCGTTAATATTATTGAAAACAATTTATGTGAAACAATAATATCCTATTCCCAGTTTTCATTGTATATTGTAGTACATTTTATCCCTATTTTATATTCATTATAATACGTATAACTGCATCTTTCTTCTAGTTCTTGCAAAAAACAAAACCGGCTAAAACATAAAGTAGAAGAGAACCTTTACTTTCAGCTTACTAAAAGTTTAAACAAGTGCGTAGCGCCAACATTGCAAATAAGATATTAAAGGAAGAACTGATTCAAAAAACTCAGATTTGTTAATCGGTTTATTACTTTAAAACCTTTCATTCAGAAAACAATGGAAGATATAGAAAAAGCTGCATTATCTACAACAAGTAAAATTGATCCAACAGAATTCGATGTAACTATTGCAGCTTTGCTAACAGGGTTAAATGCTACTAAATACATTGAAGTATTCAAGTAAGTACACAATTAATAAATTTTACTTTATGTTATTATTTAGAAAATTTTTCACATTACTTATAGTTTTTATTCATTACTTTGGAGTTTAAATATTAGGCTTTTTGATAACTATATTGTATTTCAGGAAGCACAACATAGGACAAAGTACTATTATAGAATTAACAAATGAAGATCTCATGAGACTTGGCGTAGATGATGCAGAAGTTAGACAAAAGCTTCTCAAAGAAATAAAAAATTTGCCTATCTATGCAGAATTCTTTGTTGAGTAAGTATTCAATTAAATATAATATTAAGATAAGAAAGATGAACATCAAAAGTTATATTTTATTACAAACAGGGACACAGATCTAATAGGTGTTGCTAAAACATTTATTTGTATCATAGTATGAATATTGCTGTGGAATATTCACTTTAACAATACATATGTTTATTCATTTTTCACAGATCTAAACACAATATAGGCCTCGATCCAACGGAGATTACTGAAGTTATTGAAGAGAGTTCACAACACTTGTACAGAATTTATCTCAGCATGATGGCCAACACACTAGCATTGAAAAAAACTAAGAATATCACAGATTGTTTAATATACCATGACCAGTATGCATCAAACATAGCACAGTCAGCATTGAGCAAAATTACAACCATATTGAATTCTATGGAAATTTCGTTGCACACAAGGCTTAAGGTAAACCATTTGTATAAAGACTACTCAGATTTCAAATTATTCAGATCATAAAAATATCTTGTTTAGTGAACATACTAGGATTGCATTGAAACTTGCTTGCATAAAATATTCTATCTTTAAGAATAGAAGTAGTTTAAAACCATTACAACAAATATTTTTTACTTGAAGTATGATATTAAAATTCAAATTTTGTTTTAGACTCTCACATCAAATTCAAAGGGAAGTAGGAATAAAAAAATCATAGTTGGAGTTACGGGCAGTGCAGTGATTGCAGTTCTAACCATATTTTTTGTTCAATCTATTAGAAGACTGTAATGAGTTAAAGTTATTAATAAATTGTTTATTTTGTTGATTGCATTGAAACTGTTACAAAAGAGCTGTTACAATGTTAAAAAAATACATGTTTTTCTTAAAAGTGTTTTTAATTATACATATGAACTCAACAAAAGGGATGAAATATTTCATGATACTATTTAAGCCCCTTTTCTGTTTTATAATAATAAAATATTATGCATAAATTACAAACAAGATAAATGAGTTAAGAAAATTATTATATATAAATATTAAATGTGTACTAAATAGTATTCCATAAGGCTAAAATTATAAATTTTCTGTACCCTCAATAAGTAGTAAAAAAATTACAAGATTATTTTTTATTTTTAAAGAATACCTTTTATCATGTAGCAGTAGTGAGCCAGCTAATACAAGAAAATCGAACCCAAACACAACGGGTCTGTCTTGTGTAGCACAAGAGTTCCTATGACCACCTTCCGAAACCATCATCAAATCAGCGCCAATTTGTCATATTATTCTATTGTCACGTGATATACATATGCAGCTCAATTGGAAACCGGAAAATTTGTCAAATTTAGCTTGCAAAATTCCACCCGAACTTACATAGTTACATAGATAAACATAGCAATACATAGGTACATGCAGTGCAGGTTAATATAAACTAATATAAAGTTTGCAAAAAGCGTGCATTTCTAAATCCTAACCCTAAATAAATTTGTTTTGAATTCCGCAGCGACTTTTGAATAACTCAATTAGGTACCTCATATGATTCGTGATCATCATTGGTTCAACTTACAAAAAAAAACCTCAGACTAAGTTTTCATGTTGCTGCCTATATTTATGAGAATGCACTGTTATTTTGATTTTAATGCATGCCTGAAAGGTTCTTGAGTACCTTATTTATCTTAGTAGGCATACGAGTTAACGAGCCACGATGATCATAAGCGGTTACCGCTGCTCACAGACTTCTTGTTTCGACTTTGTAAACCGTGCATTCTGTAGATACTTAAAAAATAAAGGAAAGGATTAAATTTATGATATGTGTTTACCTACTGTCAAATAAGAAACATTTCCATAAAGTTACTGTTTCTCTGCTGAGGGAACGAGAGCCCACCAGTGTAGTGTTTCGTAAACATACAGTAAGGTAACGTACCTACTTCATTGAAATTTGCCGTTGCTTAACCCTAACTACCGAATTGCATAATTTTGTTAGACTGTCGATTAGTCGTTGTTTGAGCATCGGGTATGACGTCACACGCGGTACGCTCCGGAAGCTGGAAGGCCAGTACCGGAGTCCCGACTCCCTGGACCGACGATCCCGCTTTATTGCGGCCGAGCTCGCCAATTGAAACGCGTGTCCGTTGCTCGCGCCCAATCCGCAATTGCCCCTTTGACACTGTTATTTTGAATACCGAATTTATTACTTGAAAATAGTGTGTGAAAATGAACTGCATTGTGCATATTGTAGTCTTAGGTGTATTGCTGAGTAGCTGTATTGCCGATGAAGCTATTGAGACAGGTGAGACAGTTATCATTGTAAAAAAATACCAAAATAGTATGTTATTGTACCTATTCCAAAATTTTTGTAATTAGGTACATGGAAGAATAAAAATGTTGAACCCTAAACCATAGAATTACTATGCCCTAAACAAACGTTATCGATCTCAAACAAATAATAAATTCAAAAATATATCATAGTTAAAGATCACATAATCACATTGTTTTCATAATTCTTTCTTATCATAATATTTAGAAGGTACTCGTACTTAACTTCCTAGATGTTATGAATGTCCGACTTTCACTTTTATAGACCTATGAACTCGCATACCTTCTATCAGATCTTGCCTACTACAGATCCAATTATAGTAAAGCCGACGTGACAGATAATCACTAGTTGCGTGTTTCTTTTATATCTAATCTACGATCTAAAATAAATTTTGATGTTCCCACGACCTCTGAGAAGTTTGATTTTACGTGAAATTGTCTACCGTGCATAATTACTTTTAAATGTCTTTGATAACTTTTACATTCAGTGAAATTACAAGTTGACTATCAAATTAATATAATAATAACGAGGCCTCAGCATAATAGTATACGAGTGTGCGATGTAAAGAAATAATTTAATTTAACTTTTTGTCAAAAGAATAATTATCCATCAGTAATAATTATTTTAATTAATTTAATATCAGCTATCTACATGCCTTACGTGCGGGGGTCGCCGGTATGACCCCACTAGTGACTTATTTTACCCAACCTACAGTAAACGCCAAATCGGCTAAAAACGGGGAAAGAAAATATCGAGATGAAACCTGGTCTGCAAATTAGAAAAGTCTTAAAAGTATTTTATTTTGTGGTTTTACTCAAACCGCAGTAAGAAAGCCAAGAGTGTCAAGACTGCTTCTATAAAGGAAGGAGACTTGAATCCAATTATTAACAGTTAGATATGCGTTCCCACAGTAGGATTTTAATACTGAATCCTGAGTTGAACTACTTATTAGTGGTTAATTGCATCACGAAATAAAGTGGAAATTCATTGAGAGAACAAAAAATGGTTTGCGATCTTCCTATCGGTAAAACGTTCTATATGTAGTAACGTAGATATATTATTATAGTTATGATTACTTTCACCAGATTGTGATATTTTTATTTTATCTAAGTTAATCGCAGTGATAGTACTTCACTTTAAATTACTATCGTAATTAGCGTAGCTTTGGTGTAGGGTAGGGCGGGGCTAGTTGAGCAATTTTTCGCTTAAGCGGATATAGCTCCTCAATAACAAGTCTCAATGAGTCGTTATGCGGCTTGAAGGATTAGTCATTTATCCCTTAGCAAAAGTGTCCATAATATTTTTTTGTAACAAGTCGAATTTAAGAGCTTCAGCGGTTTAAATGCAGAAAGTCAAGTATGCTCAATGTACCCCATAGGTGAGGTAAGTTGAGCAAGGGTATGGGGCAAGTTGAGCAATAAGAATATCTTACCAAACCATGGGTTCAATGTTGACTAGAGAAATTAAATATGTGTTTGACAATCAGTTCTTTATTTATAATCTTATAGTGACAGAACAATAAAGCTTAAAGTAATGTTATTTGAATAATTAACCAAAAGTAGAATCAACAAAACATTAACATATCTTAAGATTAACTTCAGCATTAGATAAGATTCAGTCTCTCTGTTTACTATCAGACTTAAACTGTATGTATTATTATTTATCACCCGTAAACCTTATATCTTAAAAAATATTAATTAGATCTTTGAAACTTAATGGTCATAATTTCGACAAAAACTTTATATAGTTTCAGTGACAGAAAATAAAACTTAAAATAGTTTTTCTTTGGATAATTAACTGAAAATAGAATAAACAAAACATCAACTAACTTAAGACTAACTTCAGGATTATATTCAGTCTTTCTGTTTGAAATCAGACTCACATATCTTAAAAATATACATTATAAACGTCATCCGTTTGATACCAAATTCTTTAGCGGCTGCATTAATACTTTTTCCTTCATTATTGACAGACTTTCAGCATTTTTTAAATTTTCAGTAGTGTAAGAACATCTTGTAGTCTTCCTCTTGTAAGTCCGCATCCTAGCAAAAAGTAAAATATTAATTACTTTAGTTGATTGAATCATGGGGTAGTTTGAGCAACTATTGCTCAACTAACCCCAAACCGGTAATTTTAAAATAAAAGTGAAGTTATAAAAAATCGTAAATATTACACCCAAAACCTCCCTATATATCAAAAGTATAATAATTATCTAAAAGATTAACACTTACCTGATTGAAAACAGACAACAATTGATTAAAATGGACGAAAACTTGCGATAGATGACTTTTTTAGTTTTTTAGCATAAAATTAACAAAACACAAGTGCGCTTCACTCGTTCGTCCAGCCGCCACTAGTGCTCGCTTGGTGATTACCCCTCCCCCGACTCCTTCTTTCCGCTATACGATGCCTGTGCGTGCGGTGAATAATTTGCGAGATATTTGGATTGCCCAACTTGCCCCTATGCTCAACTAGCCCCGCTCTACCCTACGACACAGAAGAGCAACCATCACTCGTTAAGCTAAAGATTTATATTTCTTTTCTTTTTACATATTTCTTATAGCTGACCCGCGCAATTTCGTCTGCGTTACAAAGGGGTTCAAACAGTACTCGCAATGCCAGTAGCCTATGTTACTCGGGGATAAAGTAGCTTTGCAAAATTGAAAGAATTTTTGAAATCGGTCCAGTAGTTTCGGAGTCTATTCATTACAATCAAACAAACAAATCTTACCTCTTTATAATATTACTAGCTGACTCGCGCAACTTCGTCTGCGCCGAAAAAAAAAATTAGGGGTGGACTACCCCTAACATTTAGGGGATGAAAAATAGATGTTGGCCGATTCTCATAGGTACCGGATAAGCACAAAAAATTTCATCAAAATCGGTCGAGCCGTTTCGGAGGAGTTCAAGTTCGAACACCGTGACACGACAATTTTATATATTAGAAGAAGATATTATAGTATAGTATAGATAGATAACAATTTTCAACAATTCTTAGTAAAGTCTTTGTATGTAAATGAAACGTGTTTTGTACCTTCTTCGTTTCATCTAGGGCCAGATTTAAGATGTAAAGTTATAGTAGATAGAGTTTTAAATAAGTTAAAATTAAATTGATTATAAAATAAACTAATATTTTGTGTAAAAGACCAGAAGGTGCTCTTACGCTATCTCCCTCTACCTCACCGCTTGTATAACAATAAGAAATAAATGTTTGAAAAGTGCTGCCCGCAAATAATGAATCAACGAGTGAATCACGCAAGCGCAACAGTGAATGTTTTTGAAAGTACATACAATTAACCGTCAAGTGTTTTTATGCATTATTGTCAAAGGGTGTGGGAAAATTTGGTACTTCTCAACTCATTTATGGAGGGGCGTGACTTTACTTTTATTTAAAAAAAATACTTTCAATAATAATTAGCTAGTCAATTTCGTAATGTCTGGAGAAAATAAGTACTGCTTTTTGTAAAATTATGTTCAGTGTGTGCCTGCATCAACGTCTCAACGGAAAATTAGGATAGATACCTACAGCCGCAACAGGTTCGAATCTAGGGCAGATATTTTTTTTTCTGAATGCATCAATGACTTCTGTAGCTATAATTTAGTACTATAAGACGAGTGAAATAGCGCAGGTCAATTATATGCATGTACATAGGTACGTAAATTGTAGGTATAACACCACTAGATTAGTTAATTTTAATGTCATGTATGACCTACTGTAATGATAAATGGTCGATCGAAAGAGAATAGTTATAATAGTTTCATTCTTTATTAGTGGAAGTGATTGTGGGACACAGCGCGGAGCTACCTTGTAACGTAACAGCTGAGAACGAAGATGACAGACTTAACATTCTGGCCTGGTATCGTAATGATTCATCGATGGCTTTCTACAGGTACATTAATATTTCAATTATTACGAGGAACTTGTAGGAACCGTGTAGTCTTTTAGTCGTTCAGTATTTTGTTTCTTAAAAACAATTTTCTATTTAATGGTTTCTCTAGTTTTCCTCTACTACATAAATGAATATGTACGGTTATCATGTAGCACACCCCGATTGTCATGAGCTGTTATTTTTCAATGAATTAAAAGTTTGTAGCACACGTTTTAATTCACTTCTTAAACATTTTCCAACTATGTAAATGAATGTTTCTCTTGAAAAAATTTAAATGCATGAGAAATTTTAAATACCTAATTGAAACACATATCTAGTTCATTCTAAATTATAACCATTGCATCAGCAGCCGCGACCTCCGTGAAGGTGCAGAGAGCAGCAGTGAATCTCCTAACGGACGGTACCGACTAGTCACTTCAGACTTCGATGACACGGATAAGCTGCAAATAATATCGGTTCGACCTTCAGACGCAGGCCTCTACCACTGTCTTGCAGACTTCGAATCAAGTCCCGCTCATAAAACTTATGTACAACTAGTTGTAATAGGTGAGTATAATAATTGAAGGTATTCACTTACACTCTCCCACCATCCCTCTTCTGAGGAGACCTGAGCCCAACAGTGGGCAGTAATGGGTTGGTACAGTATAGTACAATACTTCCACTCCCTGCTTATTTTTTTAAAGTCATCAATCTCCCTGCTTAATATCTGATCTTAACTATGTATCTATACCTATGTATTACTATGTAGGTATAGTATGCTCATTCAGTTTAATCGAAGCTTATAAAAAAGTACTTATATAGCCTGTCGAAAAATCCGTCAATTTCTAAATGTACATAGTTGTTTACTTCAGTAATGATGTGTAGTTTTTTGCTATTAAACTTACCAATAAAAAGTGGAGGTCGAGAGTTCAAATGAAACAGTTTATCTTAAACATCATCGCTTAGCGTACGGATGCAGATTTCATACTCAATATTTATTGTTCAAACTGTGGAACTGTTTTCCCAACAATCGTTGCAGTGAATTTTACCTATACAGCAAAATGCTTCGTTTCGGCCGCTTCCACTAATTGGCTCGCCAGATAATGAGGAAGCTGACAGCGCCGGAACAATTCGCTCTATTTATTAAAACGTTGCGCGATGTAAACAGTACAACAAAATTAGCAAGTTAATTTATTTTGTATGACATCATTTACACTACTTACGCTGTAAAAACGAATCACATGTTTTTTTCAATACGAACTATTTCTATCAGAATGAATAGGTATGAACTGTTATGAAACCATATTGTGAATATGCAAAATATTGATCCGATTGGGACCTATTGGTGCTAGTTTAACTTAAAAAAATAAAGTTTAGTTAAATTGCTATAAAGCACCGACGTTACGAAGGAACTCGTCATAAAGATTTGGATGGATAAGATTGTTTCATTCATACATTTATTAGAAACAAACTATAGATACCTAAACTACCTGTTAACGTCAACTTCTTATTGCACGGTTTGTGCATAAAATTTAAAAATTGACAAATACGTGATAAAGTCGTTACTCCCGTCTATAAGATGCCTACCTAGGTAATCAATAAGTCATTGTATCCAATAGAGCCTCCACGCCACTTGTGGGTGATCCACGAGAACGGGAGTCAAGTAGCCAAGGCAAGTGCCGGTGTCAATGTCAGTCGGAATGTGGGACCATACTATGTGGGAGATACGGTACATCTATTCTGTGTGGCCTTTGGAGGTATGTTAACATTAATTCATTAATATTTCAATGAGATTTACTACAATTGTAAGTTTAGAAGACAAATATCTGTTTTATGCTGGAAATCTGAGGTGTCTTCAAAATATTTACAAGTCATATAAAAGTAGATATTAATTAAGTAGGTATCTGCTTAGTTAGGTACTATAAACTACATACTATTAAGTTTACAAAGTATGCAGTATGCAGCAATGCTAAAATTATTTTAATGTATGAAATATTTTCTATTATTACGTAACAGGAACCCCTCAAGCTACATTATCATGGTGGACAGAGCAACGTCTCCTTAAGAACTCTACGACTGCTCTCTCAGAACAAAGAGTTCGTACAAACATAATGTTCGGGCCTCTTCTAAAAGAAGATCACGGTCGAGTACTCACTTGTTATGCAAAAAACAATGAAAAAACCAAACCACTTTCCATAGATATTATCATTGACATGCTTGGTAAGCTAGATAAATATTTATTATTCTACTTGTAGAATACTTACATAGGTAATCATAACTCACAAGAAAATATACCTACCTGATTCCATTTTTTTGCGCAACACACACATTTTTGAAATATTATTGTCAATATTCTCGGGTAGCTAAAGATACATAGAAAATAGATAAATTGTCTAAATGTTCTGGATAGTAAATGTATAATAGATAAAGTACGTATTATTTAAAAATGTCTAAGTTACATTTTTTTTTGTCAGTACCACCGGAACTAGTTTCAATACGTGCTGAAGGAGCGTTTACATCGGGAGGGGTGGAAGGCAGAGTTAAAACCGGGGAAGCAATAACATTGCAATGTAGAGTAATAGGAGCTCATCCTCCACCACCTATAATTTGGAAACTGGACGATTCGATTCTTGTCAATGTTGAACAAAATATAACAGTGAGTATTATTAGGTCTGGATTAAATTGTTTTTAAAACTAAAGCATGTTGTACTAAAACCTCGTAAGAAGAATCCTTTAGTATATTTTTAAGGAGTACGTCTTATTGCAGACAGAGCCTTCTCAACGATTAATAGTCAGTGAAGTTCAATGGACCATCGAACGACAATATGACGAGTCTCATGTTACCTGTTGTGCTCTCAACTATCAGCGAATGAATGACACCTACAAATGCGCACAAAGTATACCCTTGATTGTACTGTGTAAGTATACTTTTAGAGTTGTACTTTAATTAATAATAATTTGTTATCTTCACAATATTGTGGATCTAGACAATCATACCTAGCTTTTGCTCTACCTATTTTTAAAGCATTTTGAGTCTTGACTACTCTTGACGATTAGGCGAATCATAACAGTATAGTAGTTTAATTCGAATCTCAAACCAAGCTATTTAATTTAATTTTCAAGTATTTTTTTAAGTAGTGCGGTACAAACTTCATTTATAACAATACGTAACGTGTGTACAATACTGAAATAAACATTTTTGGAAAATAAGTTAAAAATGTTATAATGTAATTAGAGAGAGTCCATTAATTCTGAAGTGTGAGATAAGTTTAATAATCAATAATTCTAGAAAATATGCATTATGTAATGGTTTAAAAATAACTTACTTAATGGGTATTCATTTCGATAAGATTAAAAGTGAACATTGATAACTTTGACGCAAATTATCACTTAGCTTTAAATGGAATGATACACTAAATTTTATCATCGCATGTGAAATGTATATCGTATCATACAAGAATTAAAATAAACGTACCTATCGATTACATTACATAACATTCAACTATTTTCTAATAAAGCTTTTTATTGTTATCGTAAAAAGAAGGATTATTTTTTACGAGCAGCCAAATGTCGTCGTTATTAGAAGAAACTCGTCTAGTACTTACTTATATTTATAATGCTATACATTTTTATTTCAGATCCTCCGGTTGTAGAGATATTAGTTGAAGATGAACTTAATAACAACACATTATCAATCGTAAAAGGTTCAAACGTGTCGTTAGCCTGTAGTTATCTAGCCAATCCTTCTGTAGACGAGCTCCTGTGGTTTCATGAGGTAAAATAATGTACTAGAGACTTTAGAGTCTAGACTGATTTTTTACATCAACACAACAACAGTGTTATAATAGTATTCAGTTCGATTTTGATTCTAATAAAAATAATTTCGCACTTTCCAAAATATATATTCAGTTATAGAGATTCAGTTTAGGTAATTAAAAAATATTTCTGACAATCGGTTGTAGGTATCTAAAAAAATAGAAAAAAAGGTTTCTATATTTATTTTGTGCCATTGAAATAGAAATCACAATATATCCATTCCGTGCTGTAATTTAAAGATACAAAAACTATTTCGCATTAGTGTTAATAGTGGTAGGTAATTACCACCGTCAATAAAATTGATAGTTATGCAGGTGTCCTATCAGTTAATAGCCGATAATTGGCGTTCAAGATCTACTTACAATCCATCGTTGAAAAAGAAAGTTAATGATGCACCCGTAAAAAATATAACAATTATAAACTTTCGACACTATGCTGACTTGCATATTGCATTTTTAACTATTATTACTTTTGTTAGGAACCTCAGATTTATCCATTTAATAATAAGGTAAGGTTTTCAAAACTTTTTGTGGACCTGACTATCTTTATTTGACATATGTTTATAATATATATACCTACATACATAGTTTATCTACATCCTCATAGTAAACGGACTTTGCTTCGCCAAATTCTTTGTGACGACCGTCTTTCATTTATGTCCTAAATAACAAGTAAAATTACTATTCTACAATACACACAATTTTTAAGGAGCACGTAATAGAAGATGCTAAAGAACCAGACGGGAAACTACACCCAGTTTTGGATTTAACGAATGTGTCTGACAGTAACGCCGGTAAATATGTGTGTACTGCACATAACGACGAGGGATACACGGACAGTGAACCAATATTCATTGATGTCACATGTAAGACAAAAATAATTTTATTCACTGATGATTATTGGTGAATTTGAAATGTTGAACGTCAAGCTAAAACAGTTCATTGTTGCAGATCCTGCTTACTGTGAGGAAAATGGTAATGTAGAATACGGTCTAGGGGAAGAAGAATCAATTGACATACAGTGTAATGTAAAAGCCAATCCAGAACCGACCTCGTACCGCTGGGTAATAGTGAACGCGGCCGCTAATCTCAGCACGCTACGAAACTACCCTCAAGTGTCAAAGGAAACCGATGAAGCAATCCTTTCATATCAACGACCCAATAGTACAGCGTACAGTAAGCAAATATTTTAAAATCTTATGACAATCTCTCTTCACTATTTTTGAGTAAGTATCATAAGAGTAATCGAAAATAATCAAACAACTCATCAGAAGTTAAAAAAATAAAAAAAATAATTCCTTGATTTACCATAAATTAGTGCCTTCACGAATTACAAGATATAAGTGTCATATTTTATTTATTTACAGGTACAGTATTCTGTTGGGGAATTAACGGCGTATCTTCTAAAGGACTTGTTGCCCAGACTCCGTGCATATATTTGATCACAGACGAAACAATACCGCGCCCTCCTTCTAACTGTGAAGCTTCTATCACCATGTCAAAAGACATCACCATCAATTGCGAAAAAGGACACAGCGGAGGATTACCGCAGGTGAGCAAAAATCTAAGTCCTTAATATTAGTATGACAAACATTCAGCAACTAGGTCACAGAATCTGCAGCTCAGAAAACTCAGGAAGACCAAAACGTCGAATGAATACTCACGATGTTGTTTGCGTCTTTACAGCGCTTCCAATTCTTCGTCAAAGAAGAAGAAACAGATAAACTAATTATGTCGATCGAAAATACAGAACCCGAGTTCAAAATACCTGAACCGAAGCAAGAAAACTATAAATTCACTATAATAGCGATCAATAACAAGGGGAAAAGCGATACTGTTGAAATTTATAAAGAAGACATCAACGATAATACTCCAGGTTAAAATATTTCTTTACTAATTTGTAATAGAGCAAGAGCCCCCGAGTCTCCGATCTTCGTTATTTTAACAATACTGCAAGGTTGTCAGCGTATGCTTCCAACACATAACGTGCCTAATAAATGTTTGACCATTACAAACAAACAAGACAAACTGGCGATGCTTACTAATTTAGTAATAACTGTGTATAAAAATATCATGTACCTATGGTCAGTTATCTATAGTAATCTATTCTAACATCTTATAAAATTACGTTCTTAACAAAAATATCTTGAATATATTAAAATATCTTATGAAACCGTTGTAGAGCCGGATCAGGCCCAGAGCGCCGTAACAAACATTACAACGTTAGCGCTGGCGTTGTGCGGGGGTGTGGCGCTGGTCGCGCTGGCGGCGTGCGGGCTCGTGCTGTGCGCGCACGACCGCGGCTCCGAGCTGCCACGAGCGCACTCCGACCCGCCATTGTGTGCGTATAATACTGAAGGTAACCACTACACTTCGACCACATTTGCACTCACTTCTTCATTTCTATTATTTTTCTGATTGAATCAGACAACAATAATTATTTTCGGTGTTCGTAAAACAAACACACATCAGGGCTTCTGTTTTATGATCACTGCCAAAATATGATGCATCAATAACTAACCGAAACGAGCTATACGCCTACTTCGAACAAAATACGAAATACTGTAATATAGATGATAGTTAAAATCAGGCTCATTAAACAAATGGCCATCTTACTAACAAGTCATTACAATTTTTTTTTAATTCTGAATTTGTAAAAAATAAATATATTTCAAGAATCGAACTGCGAAACCTACCACGACAGTGAAGACGGCAGCGAGTGCAATGTGAGACGTACAGATTCATTCCGTCGAGCTGTATCAAGATACCCATCCAAAAATTTCGATGTCAGAAGAACCAGTTCATTTCACTCTGCGCGCTACGTGAACGATGTCGAACCTGAACATTCGAACAAGTGTAATGATGTCATTCGCTACGGGAACAACTGTAGAGTGCACTCGCTGCAGAACATTAGTAGGAAGAGGGACATGGAGGCTCTGTGCGATCATTTGGTACTGCACTTGCCTCCAGAAACAAACTACAGTGTACCTAAACCGGTATGATTTGTCACTTGTCTTTTAATTAAAAATATTTTAGACTCAACAATTTCTTTAGAATTAGAGATTTAGTTTAATGAATCATCAGAGTATAAAAATAATTCAGTTTACTACCCGTCAGCAATTCTGTTCTATGTTCACAGATGAACACATTTTACACAATACCAAGAAAAACAAGACAAAAGCAACACAGAGAAATGAGCGACGAAACCTCTGAAATAACTCAAACATCCGACGGATTCTCTTTACCCCCACCCCCAGACGAATTTGGAACTTACAGAGCAGCCACTAGAATCCGAGATATACCTAAAGCAACACCTACTTACACAACGGTCGTAAAAAAGAACTCCATTAGAAATGAGCCAGTCAAATATCAATACAATAATGCAATGACTTCTATGAACACTGTCGGGATTATACCAACAATCAGCGGAACACAGGCAAGTGTGTATACATATCCCGAAGACGACAGCCACGGACACCCAGTGCACACCAACCCGTTTGGAGAAGATTCATCATAGTCACAATGTAGCGTCAATTCGTCAATGGCTGGCATCAACTTACAAAACTTATTCTACTTTTAGTGTAGTTTGTAAATAATATTATTAAGAAACGTAGTTTTAAAATTGAGTTACAATATGAATGTGCCATTATCACCAATAATTAAGATCTCACTTAATAACTGCAACGTGATAGTCAGCATAAATCGTACCTTCTTTTGAAACCGTTAGCACAGAACATTGTAGATGCAATTAAAGTTTGAAATAGCAATTCATAATTTTTCGTACAGTCGAAACAACAATTTTGAAATAGAATTCACTTTAAATTTTGATAATTGTTTATTACATAATTTTTAGTACCTACCCTCAAATTAAAAATAAATAAAACAAAATACTTCATACACGATAAATATTTATTTACAAAAATAGAAACATTTTCACATTTCAGTAGTTGATAATTAAACTAGATCACTTTTCTATATACGTACATGATTAGATGTAATATTTAAATGGAATTCAAACCGTGAGTTATAAGTACTTAACGGTAAAAACGATTTCATCATTAGTATATGTTACCTATCACTGCCAGCAGAAGAAAAATATTTTTATCTGAGTTTATTTGTGTAATCAACAACTTTGTGCGTATGTCTAGCATATCTGAAAACTTTATTGTATTTTATATTCAATGCGATAAATTTATAACAATATTAAAAAAAAAAAACAAAATCACGATCTTTTATTTTACATCTTACAAGATCTTAACACATACCTAATTTTATTATACGGGATAACGACCTGTGCCAAATAAAATAAAAAAATAGGAATCCATTATTTGGTATTTATGTCAATTACTACTAACAAAAACGAATTAATTTTAATTTTATAATTTAAATTCTAATAAACTCAGTAATGAAATATGTCCGAAATAACAAATATAATAAAAACGACAGATTGAACACAGAAATGAAAATAATGCTATCTAGAAATAATGTTGAAAAAGCGTAAAGCAAGTTTTTTTAAAACATTATCAGAACTTAATTATTTATGTTTTTTTTTGTTATTCTACTTAATATAATAACAACTCATAAGGAAATTATCAGTCTTGGTCTTTATATTGAAATTTAATTATCGACTTTGAAAAAATATTTTAGACTGATGAACCATACATAATGTTAACATTTGAATTAAATGAACTACTATTAAAAACTATGATCAATCCATGCGATCTAAGTGCGCCTGGGCTACCGACAATCTCTCGATCAGTAGTTGAGTGTTGGGGCGAGCCTGTGAACAATGTCTGACTCTTAGTCTTGAACATCTGACTTACTCAGGCTGACTACTGCCTTCCAAAAATCGTGTAATTATAACATTGTGTATATGTACTACATATCCACAATGTTATATGTATGCACACTAAAAATAATTGGACTTGGTCGCAAGATTAGCGTCATATTGTCGTAATTTTATTATTGCTGAACCTGAAGCCATTATTTTTTGTTTAGGCAGATGGGTCTTATCTGCCTGCTGATGAATCTTAATTTGATGGTACAGTACCTGTAGCGCGGAGAGTGCGGCCTCGTGCAGGTCCTTGCATCGTGCGAGCGCGCGTCTCCGCACGTGCGCGGGCAGCGAGTGCACGTGGTCGCGCGCAGTCTCCAGCAGGCGCGCCGCCACGCCGCACGCGTGCGTCTCAGACCCGCAGCTCAGCCACACGCGCTCGTTGACGCTTACCAATCTACAAACCAATTAAATAAATAAGTAAAATCCAATGAAAAGTATGAAAGCAACGGAGAAGTAATAAATATATTAAGCCTTGTATTAATTTTTCGCAGAACGGAGAATAGAACGTGCTGTAAGCATTTTAATCAATTAACATTTAACATACTTAATGTAAATATCCAACACTTGTTCCAGTGATACTCCAATACTTAGAATGGCTTTGAACACCATACCCTGGTCTGCTCGGAGTTTACAGCTCATTATTTCTAATTGGCGGGCGATAAAATCTGTAAAATTAAACAAAAAAATTTAAAATCGCATTACTATTCAGGTTTAAAATCAAAAAAAATACCATTATTGTTATCACTTATTCTTATTGGCTGCATTAAGTCATGAAAGTCTAACTTTTAATGTATAGAGAATTAAAATGAAGACTCACACAGCGGGAAACAATGTCCAGTATTAACGTATTCCCGTCCTAAAGTAGTCAGTTTGCTGAGCACCGACGCGAGCCTCTCATCTGGCGTGGGAAGGTTGTTAGCTGCTGCCTCTGCTTCTGCTAAGATGTTACTCCAGATATTTTCGACTAACAAAGCATCATTGTGCCCCGAGCACTGAACGATGGCCAGCTTACATTCCCACAAGTTGTAGCGGTCCGCATATTCTTCATACAACTGTTAAATTTATGACAATATTTATTGTTTACATTTCGCTCAACGTAATAACAATTTATTTATAAGGATCCAGATTCAATTGAGTGATTTCCATAAGTTATAGTAAACTTTACTAATTTAATATAATACTTCTTGCGACACCCTGTATAACATTAAAGTGTTGATTACTACTAGCGCCATCTGTTATATCACAGAATGTGTTTATTATCTGTCATCAATGAATCAGTCGTGTTGCGTCCTACCTGTGTGATCTCGAGCAGCTCATCGTCGAGTCTCTGCATGTGGTGCGGGTCGGGCCGGAGCGCGGGCGGCAGCGCGGCGGCGGCGTCGCGCACGGCTCGCTGCACGCGCGCCACCTCGCCCGCCTCCTCCAGCCGCCGCACCACCTCGCCGCCGCCCGCGCCCGCGCCGCGCACGCACACCACGCCCGCGCTCAGCCACGACATGCGCTGCGATAACGTCGCGCCAGAACTGAACGCATGCAAATAATACTTCTTACTAACTATACTTTCTTAAACTCGCAAATTGTTTTGTAAACTTTGACATTAAACTATTGTAAGTAAATAACAATATACAGGGTGTTTTAAAATATAATATTTTTTCTAAAATATGGATCTGGGACTCTCATATTTGTAAAGTTAATTTGGATGATGTAATTAATCAGTAAAAATTCTAATTAGTAATTCTACACTAATAGGCATGACGAAAGATTTTGAAATATTTGTTATATTCATAAGATTGTAATATTTGAATATTTTAATTTATCAAAAATCTTATTCATCTCAAATTTTTAAGAAAAACTAAATGAGTGATTTACATTCTTTTAATATGTAATTTCCTAGAATACCATTAAATGTTTGAATCGTTAATAGTGTCGTCATGCCAATTTTTTAATACTACCAATATGTGGAATCTACTGCACATAATCTTTCAGGAATAAATGATTTACTAGTGTGTACGATAAGAGTACTAGGATATAGTAAACTGAATTTACATACACTGAATAATAGTAACAAACATAAATAACACAAAAAGTATTTTTTCATATGGATCATACCCAGGTCTAGTTGCAAGTCCTTCTAATACTTGAGCAGCGGCTAAATGATCTCCGCATTTCTCTAGAACTTTCCATAGAAGATCTAGAAGGTGTAAGGAAGTAGCCGGTGGAGCAGACCTAGCTGCTGCTTGTAGATATGTCCTCAAGGACGAAGGTGGCGCTCTTCCAAGGGATAATAATTCTAGAAATGAAATAAAATTGATAAACTACAAGTTTACAAAAGTACCTAAACTTGTAGATTATCTAAAATTGTGCTAGATTAGTGTACCACTATTGATTTCCGTTGGAGAAGTTAACAGATCCTAGTCAAATTCGAAACGATTGTAGAAGTTCTAACAAAAACGAACAATACCAGTACCTGCACCGAGATTCTTGGAAACGAGCCATTCGTAAACGGCTACATGTAGTAATTCATCATCTCGCGCCAAACAGAGCCACACTAATTTCCTGCCCTAAAATAAAGAATTAAATTAATGCTATTCTACAACAAAATATGGTTCCGCAAATAGTTTACAAATATTATCTTATCCATTCAATCGGTACATAACCACATATTTAAATAATGATGATGAAAAATAAACAAATAATAATATTACGAAAAAAATTCTAGCTACTCTTATTGCGTAGTACAACACAATGTTGAAGATAAACATAATAATGTGAGTTACTTGATAGTTGGCATCAGCAGGCGAGAGTGTGACGTCAGCGTCTGCGCTCTGCTGCGCGGGCGAGCGAGGCGGCGCGGGCTCGGTGCTCGAAGCCTCGTTACTTCGTTCGTACAGACGCTCCAACGCGAGACACACTTCGCGATATATCTCCATTCTATATACAATACTTACTTTACTAATGGTACTTTTAGGTTTTAAAAGAAAAATTGGCATTTTATTTTTTCGTATTTTTTTTGTTTATAAAATGTAATTTTAACATTTTTAATCTTTGACTTCACTCTGTCAACGTTTATTATGACGTATGCTACAAAAACACACATTTGTGTGCTAGACAGAATTCCAAAATTTGAGTTTACTAAGTATTAAAAATTTGAACATACTGAAAGTAAGATTTTACTTAACTTTCACATAAGTACACAATTTATAGATATTAGATTTCAATTTATGTTCTTTTATTCTACAATTTAAATTACCTTCTGTAATAAGCGATGTGTCCCTCCCGGTCTTGTGACGGTTGGTCGCTCTTATAATAATGCAATGCTTTGTCTTGAGGATCGATTTTGCAGGCGCAAGTTGTACACAACTCCACTACTCCCGAATAAAACCCGACCGATACCAGTTTTGAACAGACTAACGGTAAATTAACGTTGGGAGCCACATCCTGTTTAAAAATAAATCAATTAGTTTTAAAATCTGTTCTAACTATATGTATACTGTGAACTGAGACTTTAAAACACTTATTTAAAACTTACTTTGCATAGTTTCAAAGCATGTTGCAGCATTTCCTCTCTTTCTGCAGGGTTCTTTTGTTGTTTGGCAAACATTAACAATTCATTAGCCTGAAACGAATGTTACGTTAGTGTGAAATTAAGCCTATGGGACATTTATGCAAACTTTTATTCATTTATTCTGTTACCTTGGAACAAGTAGCATCTTCTTGTCTATACAATGTGGGACATAGTTGTCGTAATTTCTGTGAGATTCCGTCGACTGAAGCATTATCCCGCAAGTATCCAGCCACTAACGATCCGAGAAGTAAACACGCCACTTCTTGACCGCCAACCAACAATTCTCTAGAAATAAAACATATTTAAGTTATTTTTTAGCAGTCAATTTACTAATGATGTATATTTTCTCTTTGACATAATAAAATGTAACTGATTTTTATAGTATTCTTATAAATATTAAATTACCTAAAACTAGCTGCTTGCAGAGCATTCTGTTGATCAGATGGTAGACTAGCAGCTATCACATGGAATTGATGCTCACACAGTACCTTCCATAGATTTAACATCTCTATAGCCATCGCTGAAAAAAAAAATCACTTTTAATGAAAAGCAAGCTTTTAATATAATTACTTTATATTCTAAAATCATGTACTCACAGACGAATCTTTTTAAAGCCTGCAAAGATGTGTGTTCATCAGAATTTTGCGGCGCTAATGTTCGTTGCATAAATGCAGCTACGCGCTGTAATTTCTGTGCTATGTAGGCACAATCTTCACCTGTCACTTGACTAGACATCTGAAAATCAATATTGCTTAGCAAACAAACCAAGACTATTAAAGTATTTATAGAAAAAACTAAGTTATATAAAAGAAAACTTACGAATTCTTTACTGTCTGGTGTTTGCGATTTTGATACACATTTTAAATTCCAGATAGGTAGTAGTATTCGACCGACATAGATATACAGGCCGTTGTGTTTTGCGCTAAACTCTATATGCATGGGATAGTTGGGATCCCTCTGTTGCTGCGTAACATTTCCATTGAACGATGTCTGGTGGTAAGGGGTCGGACTCATTCCGTACTGCGGCTGTTGAGACATGATGGAATGGTTTGGTGAACCAGGGAACGATTGGTTCATATGTTGCTGGTAGGACTGATTAAATTTATTTGGTTGTATTTGCATTTGACCTTGTGGGCCTCTCGACATTGGCGTTGACATTTGTCTAGGAGAGAATTTTGGAGAACCTGTAAAGCACCAGTATTTTTAACAATATTTTTTTTTTTTTAGCCTACAATGTTTATTCAAAGTATTCATATACAAATAAATAAATTGAAAAACAAGATTTACCTATACTTGATGTCATCTGTGTGGGATGTTGATATTGAGGTGCAGGCGTCATTTGAGTTCCGTATAAGAAGAAAGCTCTTGTAGCCCACTCACTGATAGATAAATCGCCGCTTGTAATGTCTTCGCACGCCAAATATAACGCGCATGCACATGCTTGTTCAACATTTAGCAGCTGTAATATTATTATTGGCTTTATTACAGTTCAGAAAACAATACAATAGCATTATAGAGGGTGTATTTGTAATCTTGTCCCAGCGGGGTGAATGACTTATCGATTAACTTTGAACCACGTTTCTTTTTAGAATCGGTTTTTTTTTCTGTATATACGACTAACACGCGACGCCTAATGAATATACGACAACCATTACAGGTTTCCATCGGGTAGTTTTGGTGTGCTCCATAAAGTGACAAAATACGTGTATAAAGGCAAAAACCAAAACGAAAGATGTTGCAAGATTAATTTTTATCAATATATTTTAACAATCAAATACAGCTGCATCAATACAACTTAAAAACCTATAATAGTGCTAAAAGTTCGATCACTATTGAAATTAACCAATAAAATAAATTTATTGCCATACCTGGAAGAATTCCTTTACGGCATGGGCTTCAGGACCACGACAATCTCTCAGCAATGTTCTCAGCAAGTCAGGGGCGGCTCCCGCTGTTATGATGCAAGCTCCTGCACCCGTTACTACTGCCCATCTTGATACGGACCACACTTCTAACAATACGAAATAATACAGAACCTTAGTAGTAATAGTTAGATGCTTGTTAAGAAAGAGTTCAAAAAATACCTTTAAATAGTTCAGAAAAGAGCTGAAGTTTAAGTTGGTGCAAAATCTAATATAGCGGAAATTAACGACTACAGTAATCAATAGACAACAACCACTTCCTACTAAGCTAGCTGTTTGTCTGTTCACTTTCAAAAGCAATAAAAATGACTATCGTACTTCAGCAGAATATTTACGGAACAAACCTTTCTTAGTAAGTAGCGCGTTAGAGATGTGAGCGGCGTGTTGGTGCGGCAAGGCGGTGAGCGCCCACGCCTGGCCGTCCAGTCCCAGCACGGTGTGCGCCTCGCTGTAGGCGGCGCTGCCGGCCGGGATGACGCGAGACAAACACCACAGCGTCTCCGCCTCGCCGCCGCCAGACGAACAAACCATCACCAATGTACCTGTACATAGACATCTTTTTATAATATCATGCAAGCAGACGATGTAACGGGCTATCTGATCGTATGTAGTTACTGTCGTTCGTGGACTTCTAAAATATCAGGGAGCACTGCAGGCAGTCATGTCTCTCACCTTTAAGGACTTTCTTCAAATAGCATTCAAGTGCCAAGGTTGCCTTAAAGCTGAGTTCTTTAGCTAACACACAATTTCACCCATTAAAAGCAAAGAAATTGTTCTTTATCATCACAACATCTATGACTTTGTTAATAAGATATTTTGTTAGACAGATATTTCGAAATAGTTAAGATGCCTCATTTGTACCGAGGAATCTTGAAAATTTAACTTAAACTTACTCAAGGAGAAAATTAGTGGAAAAAACTATTTCAAGTATTTTTTACCATTTTCGTAAATAGCACTGTGAACTTGCTTTGGCTTTAAAACAGCAGAGTTCAGCGTGAATCCGGGTGGTAGTCGTACATGCAGTAAAGTCAAATACTGTGGCCTCTGGGTGTCATTAGGGTTTAAACTGAAAAAAAAAGAACAAATTTTTTTACATTGGTTTGCAAATCATTTAAATGCAAATAAAACTAATCACTTTCTATCTAATTACTTTAAAATACTGTATGTTTGCAATACTTACTCGCCACCTCCAGTACTAAAATATAATCTGGCACCAGTCTGTGTAACTGCTACTAAATTCAATTGATCCGATTCCAATTGGTCTACTGCAGAAATGGCTACAACAGGCTTGAAATTGCTTGCTTCCAAGGTTCTGAAATTAAAGTATTAAGATAGATCTTGAGATTACATTGCTGTTTTTTATTTCAAAATTAACTTTCATTTAGCAAGGAGGTCACTTTGTTGATTGTTAATTATGTATTTAGTAAGTAAGACTTACTTGACTATTTCCACAGCAGCTGATACAATCTTCCCCTGAGTCAACCTTACAACTCGACTGAGACTATCACCATCCTTTCCCAAATCATATAATTCAATACATCCTTTTTCACTAAGTGTATAAAGAAGATTTCTAGTATCATCAATTTCTATTTTGACTATGGAATCCTCATCATATAATGCAGCGTTGAGGAAAGATGGTACTAGGAATGATAGAGTGCTTGTAGAATGATTTACTTTCTTACAGTGCTTGCCAAACCATCCTAACTGTGCCTAAAACATTTTTTTTAAGATTTAAGTATTATGATCATTAATAATGCTATGCATTGCTAGATTTTGTCAATATTATCTAATTTGTTCAAATTAAATAATTAATTAGGTTACCTGATAAGTTATTTCATACAGACACCCATCTTTGCCTCCCATAAATATTCTTCCTTTTGAAGAGGACTTAACACACATCATTGAAACACCATCAGTAGGGAGAACAAAAACCGGTTCTGAGACTAAATGTATTTCTTGAAACTCTCTTTGAGAATCACTATTGCTTGATGAAAATGTAACACCTGAAATGAATACAAAAAATAAAATGAAGTGCCTAATGAACTTCTAAAAATTAAATTTTAACAACATAATTGTAAACAGACAAAATATTAACAGAAAAGTAGTTTTTTCAAATACATACTTACCTAAAACAACAATTTCAACAGTGGTTGTTAATACAAGTAAATATTTAACAAAATTCTGAAATACTCCTGGTTTTGGTTTGACTAAGCCCACACTGACTATTGTTTCTCCGAGACCATCGAAATATGCAACATCGGTCCCATGCTCAAATGCCCACACATAGATATTGCTATCTATTGCTAGCCATACCCTGCTTATTTCTGGGAACACTCCCATCAAACAATGACACTGCATATCTAAATAATATCTTAAGGAAATTATGTTTTACTTTTAAAGAGATATAATGAATATTGAAAGTATAAACAAAGCCTTATGTTAAACAGTATGATTTACTTTAATGTACGGTATTAAAACAGTATCACACTGTAATGAGTAAAATCATTAGAAAACAAACTGACACAAAATGTTTTTTAGAAATTTTGTAAAGGATACGAGCAAAGTGTTCCATTATCTCTGGCGGTAGAGGAACTTTGTTTTGAATCTTTAACTGTGACAAGTTTGGATGGTTCAACAATGCTGCAAGGTTCCGATAATCTCCAGTATTCAATCCACTGCATGTTGGACTGCGTTGCGCTGTTACCCCAGTTAACTGAAAATGTTAAATTATTTTAATACAAGCATTTTTTTACATTATAGTTTTATAGTGCAGTTTACAGTTACAATTTTCACTTAGTAAAGTACTTTTTAAATATTTAGCTATTACTTATTTCTTTCATATTTTGCAATAACTTATTCAAAGAGCATTCCTATGGCCTAATTACATGTTTTGTGAAGAACGAACATAACCAATAAATAAAATAATTTCGAATGAGACAGTTAGTCTGTCGTTTAAACTGTGGATATTATATTTTTTGAACATTATTGCATGATATTTAAAAATAATATTAATTTTGGTCACAAAGTTTTCATTATTTTTATTACATTCAAACTTGGTGATGTCTCCTACTCCACCCGCGTTATTTTTATATTGCATGCAAAATTAGGTATTTTCTACATTATCGAAATATCGAATTTAATAAACATTTGCAAGTGCTTTAAACAAAATTATGAAATTTCTTACCTCTAAAAAGGAAGGGCGCGAATTATCAAAGCTTATGTACCGGTCAAGCGTACAGCCAGCCATTTCCAATGATTCAAGTTGCATTTTGCAAGTATTTATTTAAAACTTAAGCAATAGTAATATCTTCAGTCACTTGTGAATCAAATTCATTATATTTTTAGAAGAAACATAAAACTTGGGGTTTATTTATCGCGAAGTCAATTTATTTTAGAGGTTAACTAAATCTATCTGAATCTATCTGTCAAACGCAAAACATTTTGTTTCTATGTTCACAGTTGAGACTTGAGGATACTGAATAAATATTCAATGATATAAAACAATCTTGTGTGAAATGTTTTTTGTTTATCCGAAACAAAAAGTCGGAAGTCACTTCAAATTCCTTTTTTAGGATATTTGCATAATATTTAAGTATTTTGTAATTAAGGACTATTTTCTTGGTTTTTCTGTAAAAATGAATATTTTTGGTATCTTAGCAAAACTACACTTAGGTTTTAAGAATTCAAATGACAAATCCGAGCAAAGTCAGCGCACAACGCTTGGCACAACTCGTCAGTTTTTAAATTTTGAAAATCATGATTGCCAACCTAATAAAATGTCAAAGTGATTCTGCTGGGTATTTTTTTTTAATTCATTTACGGCATTGGCTAATTCGGTAAGGTTTTCTTGAATTACCACAGATAAACAAATCAGCAACTCAGAACAGCGCTGTAAAAAAATAATTGTGCCGACTCATTTTAATAGAGTAGTTGCTTCATTTTTTACTAAAATTTAATTAATTTAGTACAAATCTAATATCATAACGAGTTTGCCTGATTGTAGTATTTTCACTAGAATATAATAAAAATACTGATATTTGCTCGTTTCTATGAATAATTATAGTAGTACTAAATACACTAGGTTACATACACACATAGATACTGATTATAAGGTATCTAGTAATAGTATAATTAGATACATGAATTTAAAAACTTTTTAAAAACTTGATAAATTTATTAACAACAGCTCTAATAACTACAAACTATAGATCATAAAGGAGGTACACACATAGGTGGGTAGTGAACACTGGTAAAGTAGGTAACGTATAGGCCGACTTAATCCGTCTCTCATACATACATATATATATGGTCTGTCTCATACCGTCTCGCAACCAAGACGTGTCATCTGTTCTGTCTGATTTTCATACAAAAATTATTGGTTGGGTTGTGGACCGTCTAACTGTGTTCACCTTTACTCTTACGTCCCATTACGCTTCCCGTTTTACTTTACTTTTTGTATTATGTAATAGATAGCTTTTACTAGGCATAAGATTAAAATAACACTCGTCGATACTATAGATTTATTTTCAATTAGCAAGGTATGTTTGTTCATACTATCTCATTTATTGTTGGCAATTTTCTTTAACAGCAGATTACCAAATGGTTTCCCAATAACGTCTCCATTCTCGTAAATCAAATGTCCACGTAGAAAAGTTTTCTTCACAACGCCTTTTAGTTTCATGTTCAAATACGGTGTTAGCTGAAATAGGTAATAATGAAATACAAAGGTACGCACGGCTAGACTACACAAGTTACCACTTAAGTAATATCGAAACTAATGCCCCAACATACAAATCTTGTGTTAGTCTTTACCTTATTCTTATGACGTATAATATCAGTTGTAACTTTAAATTCAGCATTAGGATCAAAAAATACTAAATCGGCATCAAGCCCTGATTTTATAATTCCCTTCTTATGTTGTAAGCCGCACAGATGCGCTGGTCCGGAACTCAAATATTTACTAATCGAAGTCAAATCTAGTCCTCGAGAAACTGCAGCAGTCCAAAATAATGATAGGCCTGCAATTAATAGTAATTTGTGATTCTGACTAATCTCTCTATAACTGCAATGAGACTTATAGTTTTATGATTAAACGTACCAAATTGAACAGATGAAATTCCACCCCAAGCTTCCATGTTATTATTACACTTGAGATCCGGTGTGCATGGGGAATGATCAGATACGACTAAATCTATTTTATCTTCTAAAAGAAAATTCCATAATTTGTCCTAGAATCAAAAGATAAATTAAGAGTTTTTTCACATTTGAGTAGCACATGTAAAATATTTTATTAAGTAAAAAAAGCGGAAAAAGTTAAAGAACTCACTCTGTCATAGCAACACAAAAAAACAGAAAGGGAATGATTAGAATTCTATTTCGCACCTGATTATTTTTCTCTCTTATAGGGGGTGCGCATTTAAATTCACTGTGACCTTTCGGTATTTTTTCAGCGTAAAAGTTTAAATAATGATGGCAGGTTTCAGCAGTTACGCCATTTCTCCAGAACTTAGTACCTGTTTTACTTCTCTCAGTGCGCAAATCATGAAGGAGAGGGAGTACTTCAGCTGACGATACATGAACTATATGAACGCGTACACTGTAAAATTATTTCATTATTACAAACTTACTTAACAGTAGGAATAACCTGATGTTATAGTGTGGTCTATAAATGGATGAGTAGTGTTTATGCTAAATGCTTAAACATACCTACAATCAATTATAGTTTCTAGCACTTACTTGTATTTTGTTGCGAAATGTTTTATAATCTGAAAGGCTTCTAGTTCCATACTAGCAGGTCTTGATTCAAGAAATGTTTGGTATTCTTCAGGATCTGAAATTATTATAAGTACCTACGGTGCGGTAGATGTACCTACGTAGTCACACGCAGCAGTGCTTTCACTTCTGTTTGGGGTATTGGGCCGATCCAGAATCAAATTTAATATCTTAACTATGAATTATCAATTATATTGGTGAAATTAAATATCGTCGATAACATTTGAAAATGGAGTTTGATTCTATGAAAATCAGGGTCTGACTGTATGTGTATTATGAATAGAAAAGATTCCAAAGCTTCACACATTGCTTATTAAATGTTTTCCAGAATTATATTTTGAATTAGCTTCAAATTAAATTTGCAATTGTTAATTTTAACTACTATTGATAAAGACATACCTCGCTTATCATTGTTTTCTTTTTTAGTTGAATCATCGCCGCAGTCGATTTCAGCATGGAACTTGAAATGTGGGTGCAAAACGGTTAGAAATAGGTTTTTGGTAAAATAAGTAGTACCTATTTTCTCATTTATACAAACTACTTAAAGCTTAGCCTAGTTTATTTATTGTAGGTATAATGCAATATAATCAAACCATTTTAACATATTAAATCAAATACGAGTAGATAACATAATAATAGCTCTTATAAGAATAATAGTCACCGCTAGTACTGTACCGGTCCCATCAAGAGCTGCAAAAGCTTTTTCTAAATCTTGGTATTCGACGTGAGGGAATTCATCCACTCCACTTGGACAAAGAAAACATTTGAATCCCACAACGCCTGCTTCAACTAACTCCTGTAGTGAATCCTATAAAATTTCAGTTACTTAGTATACCTACCTTCGTTGTTAAAAACACATTAACAACATGTATCAACGTAATTCTTATTTACTGGCTCAAACCGATCATTTAAAACGTGTTGAGAGAGATTAAATAAGTTTTATTATTTTCTTTGTAGCTTTTAGTTTCGTGTCTTGTTATCTGGTTGTGATATACATTTTACGACTGGTAGTGATAATTTTGTTGATTTTAACCTTTGATTGATGTAATTAAAAATCGTTTTCGAATTCCGTAGTCCAAACGACGAACCTTTATAATTTATAGTTTCGCCTTGTCCGTCGATTCACCAATCTGACTTTTTGAACTATTAACACAAAAAACCTTATAAGTTACAGTTGAGTTGTAAGAGTTGGAATTATACACTGCGCGTGACCCGGTTTACACTAACTACTTTATTAGGTACTCTCCAGCTTCCTCGTGCAAGCTTGTCAAAATAGGTTCTCCTCGAATCATTGACATTTGAGAGATTTTCTTACGTGATTACGAGGAATTACTCCTCCCCAAAATCCTATATCTACAAATACATTTCCTTCGGCCGCTTTTGCTTTAACCTCTAAGTTTTCCAGCGTGGTTGTTGGTGGAATTGAGTTCCTAAAAAAATATTTGATTTGATGAATATAATTATTTATGTTTAGTAAATATTAATTTCCCTTTATATTTTTAAGATAGGCCTTTAACATTAGGTAGGTATCTCCCCTGTTTCTAACTGGAGATTTTTTTCAAGGTCTGACTTATTATACCTAACTCGTAATTTCAATGAAAATGCCAACCGGATTTTAAGATACCAAACGAATTGTATAAAAATAACTTCGAAACCCCACAAAAAAACAATTTTGAAGTTGATTGTAGTTAAAAAGTAGTCGTTCTATTGAAATAAGATTGAAACCGCTAATCTGATTTTCGTTACTTATGTAGGTATTTCAACTTAACGTGTCCCATAATGTGATCTGTTGTTGATGGAATTAACCTGTAATGATGAATCATTTTATTTTCTATGTCTACTTGTAAAACAAATAACTAAGATTGGTAAACAAAGCATTAATTTTACCGCTTAACTTGTAATAATAGGAGCTAGTATCAACTAGATTTTGTCAGAAAGTAGGTAAGTATATACGATCAGCTCTGAATCAGATAAACTTCTATCATTTTAGACCAGATGAACTCAAGTGACAAATTTATAATTTTACTGCCACCTATTTATTTTACCACTTTTTAAATTACATATGATAAATAGAATGAGCATTTACAATGGCATGTCAATAACAGTAGTTATTCCACCAGCCGCTGCGGCATTGGTCGCTGTTTTGAATCCTTCCCAAGCCGTTCGTCCTGGTTCGTTGATGTGGACGTGGGAATCGACTACACCAGCGATTAGAGCTAAATCACCCCCATCTACTATCTGAAACATTAAAAGTATTATACAAAATTAAACAATATTTTAATTTATTGAGCAACTACTGCTACATAAAACGATAACTAGAGTTCAAGATAAAAAATGGGCTATTAGGTAATCTTCTATTTTATCGCTTTGTCAATATCGTTATATAATGTCATATTAAAAAATCTTAATGTTCTTGAATTAGATACTTCATCCAAGTGTTAAATTAGCAATGTTACATGGTTCAATAACCATACCCTTTGAATTTGACCGTAAATTTCATTGAAGGAAAATTTGCAAATTGTACCCTAATTAGCATTGAATGTTTTGTTTTTGAACGCAGACATCGGTTACAAAAATACACTACAATGTTCATAACAAATGAACAGTTTTTAACAAAGCATCTACCTAAGAAGGTTGTCCTGTTGTCCTGCACGTGTCTTGTTTAAAATCTATTTTTCATTTACTTAAGACGCGATAAAGCCATTGCAATTCTATGCAAAAAAAAGAAACTAAACCGAAATAGTAAACAGTTATTAAATGATAATTCTACATTGACATCGATTAAAACAAAACCAAACCTAACTAGGCACTACTTGGTTTATCAATTTTGAAGGAATGAGGAAAGTAAAAAGTAGATCAAAAAAAATTTAAGCGTGCTATAAAGATTACGTAAAACAAGACACAAACACGTTTTGTTACCTATCTCATTAATTTTATAAATAGTACCTAAATTTCGCGAATCGTGGGTCATAAACCTACATGCAGAATTATTTATGATAAATATAATTTTCGAAGTTACTTACTTTAATAACAATTTGTAATTATGTTATTATTTACCAGTAAATTGATAAACCATGTGTTTCTCTGCGCATAAATTACAATAATTTAACAAGTTATTGTAGGCATTAAATACATTTTATGTGAACGACGCATTCATAAGTACATCTATTTAATAGGTATGTATTTCACAGTAAATGTTGAAGATACGTTATATTGAGAAAAATATAAGAGCCAGGTAAAGTTAAATTTGTAGAGTCTTGATTGTTACACTATCCTTTCTAATATTACTTATTTATTTATTTATTACTAACAATGTAGTTACAATAATAAAATTCACAACAAAAATGACTTAAAGACATATAACATTCTAAGCAACTACACTATTCCAACTAATTAATTCTATAAAATTTCGATCTCTGGATTCCTAAATCCGTGTCAATGTAAAGTTATAAATAACTTACTTTTACTTTATCACCTTCCTCTTTCAGCAGAGTATCGATATTTTTCTTATCAAGTACTTGTTCAATAATCCCAAACTCGTTTACTAAAACTCCACCATCAAAAATCTTACCATCAGCTACTACACGTTTACTCAAAAATAACTGTCGACTAAGTGCCATTTTTCAGATCTAATTTAAGAACAAGCTTACAGATACTATTGACGGAGAGACAATCACAAACTGATGAATGATACTTGTGAACAATTGTTTTAATTGTATCTGTTCACGTATTAGACATGTCTAATATGTATACCTACAGTATCGTATACAAGAGAATGTACAACAATGATAAGGCCTAATAGGTTATCGGTATTCGTTATAAATACACCGATAAATAAGTATACCTTTTTAACTAAACTTACGAGTGTATTTCGTTTCGAGAATAGAAATATATTTAAAAAAACTAATCTAGATTTCTTGATGCTCAGAAAGTTTTCAATAGATTTTATGATTACCTACATAATACATATAGGTGTGCAGGTGTACTAACTCGAATTTTCCCAGGCATATTATCTACTTGTTTTTGGCTTGAAGAGTCCTTAAAAGTGGGTCATAGCTAGCTTATTTAGTAACTTAGGTAAAACCTAGAATATCGATGCATAGATAACTAATATGCTGTTTCATGCTTGTAATAGGGAGAGTGAGTGTGGTTATGAGGTGTCCTCATAACTAGATGTGAAACTCTACAGTGTGCGAGGAGAGCTTTTATTTAGGTATTTCACTTTTATCTGCTTTTAGGATCTCAAGCGTTATTCGATGTGTTTGATGGGCACAAAGGTAGCAAATCAACACTAAGACTAAAAATGAAATGTTTCCATATTTAAATTTATTTTTAATGTGTCAGTCACTTAGTTACTTTGTTTTTATATTTTATAAAATATTGCTTAGTATACTATAATAATCATAATCAAAGTTATCTAACCCCGTAATCATAATTAAAGTTATCTTAAAACAGCTATCTATTTAAAATGACAAGTTCTAAATGTCATTGTTGCCGATAGTTAGAACCGTAGAAGTTAATTTAGTTTTATCTTGGAATAATATTTATATTTAGTCTCATGTTCTAGTTTATTCTTCTTCTTTTAATAGTTTTTTGCAGCTTTTAATTTCTATGTAACAATCTGTTGTCATTATACAATTTTTAAAGTAACAAACAGACATATTAGATACCAAAATCTATACAACAATTAGGTATGCACTACCTACCTATACCGATTTAAGTTTTCCTGGTAGGTCTTATTTAAAGTATTGATCACAAAACAGTTGATTGACATCAGATCAGAGTCGCTGCCTATTGTTGACACAATATTTTAAATGCCAACGTTCCGCCTTGAACTTCACCTTCAAGAGCACGCGGGATGCTTCCAGCGTCGCTCGTCGCGTCTCTACCCGCAACCCTCAATGGAAAACAAGCTCAGTTTTGCCAATGACTCCGATGCCGATACCGGTTTAAGTATCCTTCAAAAGGACACAAAGATTCTTAAAAAATAACAACAAAAAATTGTTTTTTAAATATTCTAGGCTATTTAAGCACTTCATTATTTCATATCTCGAGTTAAGCCAATAAGAATACAAGAAATATAAATTCTCTTCAAGGAGGTCACACGTTTTCGTTGACATTGTGTGCGTTAAAGAAGGACACTGCCAATTTCAGGGTCTACTTAATCAATGTACAGTTAGGTGTTGTGGCGATGTGCCGCCAAACAATGCGAGTGACATTGGCGGGAAGAAAGGAAGAAGCGCTCTTTGCATACCAATGACTAGCGCCCAGAGTCAGAGCTCGTCAAAGAACCGACTACTTACTACAAACCTGAGTCTTGAACACTCATAGTTATTGTTTTATTCGAATTAATGTAGATTTTCATATTGGTGTTCAATGCTGTAAATCTGTTCGGATAGTTTCTTCAATATGTAATAAGAGCTTACTTATAAATACGTATACGACTACTTAGTATTCCATAGAAAAATGTCAAAAGAATACTTAATTAAATTTGTAATAGTCGCTCAAGTAAAGTGTGCGCTAGTGTTTTCCAATTGTTGAGGACCATTGCATAGACGTAGTGGACCGTGCTTGTACTGAACAACTTCAGCGTGTTTTAAATAATTGTGAATAAGTGACCAATGTGTTCGATGGTACCTACTGTGTAAAAAAGTGGCAATTTAGTGTACCTATGTAATTTATATCGAAAGGTGAGTAAATTTTATATCAAATACACTCAAACTTATGAAACAAAAGTTACATGTGCATCAATATTTATATTCAACAAAAACATTCATAGACACTACTTACATTTAATAATTAGCTTTGTATTTTTTATTTTTCATTGATAATATGTCAGCACAGCGGACTTGAAAAATGAGACGACTATCTAAATTTATAAATTTACGATAATTTATATAGGTATAAGTATCTGGATTTTTTTTGCTTTGAACATAAATTTATTTCCATAGAAATGATTTATAAGATCATTGACAGAATAAGCCTGGCATAGAAATTATAAACCGGTAGTACCTATCTGCAAAATGTTGTTGATTTAAAATAGTGATGATAATTTTATGAAAATGATTTGTATGAGATGTAAGAAATTGCACGGTTGCATGAACCAGGATAGAGACTTACCATCAAATGAGCAGTTGCATTATTTACTTAAAAGATTCAAATAGTAAACGTAAGTACATTTTTACTACATCCGAATTTTATAAGACCTTAAAAACGCGTTACTGGTAGATTGCAACGTAAACCACTTACCATGATTGAGCCACAAACTCACACAGGCTATGAAAAATGAAAAATAATTTTGTATTTTTTTTTATTTAATGTCATTAAATACTCGTATAATTAATACCTAATATACCTACTGCAAAGATATGGAGTGCTTGGAAATAATGCGAGCACGTATATTATGTAGAGTCAGTAAACTATAAAATTAAATATGTAGATAAATAGATGTTTACTACCTTATTTAATATTTCATATTACTACAACAAAACCAATGATACTGATGATACACTGAATGGTTACCAGTTGGTCCACAAATAATCAAAATATTGAATTGTACCTAACAGACTTAGGTATATTTTGACAATAATATTCATCAGACAAAAAATTTAGAATTTTTTTTGTGGACCCTAAATCAAAAGTAATTATAGGTACCTGAACATGTATGAGGTGCGAGGAAGCTCGGTGACATCCGAGTATTTAACACAAGGTGCTTGACGCGGCGCCCGCTCAGTACCACAGTATACGCCGCACCGGCTAAGCCTCATCTCCCGAAAGACTCATCCTCAATAGTATTAAAAACAAAACATTTACCAAAAATATTTTATAGGTAAATTTCCAGATTCTTTTACGTCATTTTATAACAAATTTTGGAAGTGCTTAAAGCTCGTATTTGTTGCAGACGAACAGAAGTTAGCAGAATAAAAACAACCCCGTAATGGGGCGTCCTTGTATAAGACTGGTAAGTTACTTTCATATCTTAATAATAAAAAATCATTTTACCGAAAAACCTCACAAGAAATAATGAAAATTATTAAAAAATATATTTAATTTAATATTTATTAGGAAATTTAATTAGGAAAATTATTTAATTAATGGCATATTCACTTTATATCTATCTTCATAATAATATCTATTCGATCACCAATTACTTCATAGGACACATCCGTCGTTAAATTAAATCTATATCACATTTCTAAGGTCCACGAACTATGCAGATACCTACTTATACTTAAATTGCTTAGTTAAAAATCAGCGATTTATATTCTTATCCTCAATATTTATGATCGAAACGTTCGCAATAAAAATCATTATGTATTCAAGAACATGGAGCATATCATGTTTATGTTAATATGAAATCTAAACTAAGCCATAAACATAATAACACTATTATACACTATAATAATGCATTCAGAATAACAGAGATAAAATGATCTATTAATAAGTTATGGTGGTAAGGTGTGAATGGTGTAATGAAAACTAACAAAACATGCTTAGATTAATTGACAGACAGTATATATGTAACATGGGAGAAGGATATAACAAAATCCAGAAATCGTTTTACCTATCACTACATAAAATAAAGTCGCTATCCACTGCCTGTCTGTCCCTGTGTATGCTTAGATCTTTAAAACTACGCAACGGATTTTTATGCGGTAGCGGTCCTTTTATAGATACAGAGGGAAAACATATTTATGCGTACGCTGAAAAAACTATTGACAATAGAACAAAATGATATTAAGATCTGAAAAAAACTCCGCGAGAGCATTATCATAGTTTAGTCACAATAAACGTTTTTATGTTCATGAAAATATCAAATTCTCTGAAGTAGGAAACGACGTGAATTGAGAATCGTTATATTAATACTTATCCAAATTAATTAAATTATCAAGGGTATTAATGTAGAAGTAAAATATTTTTGTTTTATATCAATCGGACAATTCGTTGGGAAATTATCAGGAGTATAAAACGCTGTCCGCTACAAAAAAATTACGCGACAGCCGACGACATCGCGAGTGCTGTTTAAAACCCTTTGTGACGCAGACGAAATTGCGCGGGTCATCTAATTTATTAAATTACGAATAACTATAGGATAGGAATCCGTAGACAACTTAGTTGATATACTATAGGTATTTATTTACGAGGTTCCATTCTGTTCAAACAAAAACCTCAAAATCAATTATTCATTGAATGCAGTCCACTTTATCAGCATACATTATGAGATATCCATTTGAAATGTCGTTGACCTATACAACAGAAAATCTTAAACAAAGGAATATATTTTAGCAAACTTCAAGCTGATTTGAATTTTGGTCGTAGATGGACTTCGAAATTTCTTTTCGCTAACGTACTACATACTCATTATTGTTGGCTCATTATAAATGCACAACATATAAACACAGTTTTTATTTCAAACTCGCACGGGAATGCGAGTTGTGGTCCTTTAACGATATAGGCCAGTAGTACTTGTTGAACAGGATATATCTAGGGACGCTAACCTATAGACTATTCTTACCGAGTTCTACTGTAAAATAATTATCTATCAGTACTAACAAGAAAAATGTTGATTTGTTTAAAAATTACATATTTTCCTTTAGTAAATTAGTTGATTGTTGACTTTTCTATTATGAGTAGATATTACAGTAGGTATACATTTCTATATTCTGCTACTGAACAAATATTAAGTGCGAAAATATGAGAAACCCTGTCAATAACCGGTAAACTTTTGTTGACAAAACTTTACTAACTGTTGTTTTGTGTTCATATTATGTTTAAACAAGCAATGACTAATAATAGTAGGTAATGTCTGCTGTACTCTTTCTTTTAGTTCACATTTAAGGGAAATAGGTATTAAGCAGTGTACCTCGAAAAAAAATGATTTATTGGATTGGCTTAAAGTACGCGGATTAAACGCATAATAAAATATAAGTTCCATAAAAACTAAACCAGTTTAAATGTCATCAGATACATCACAAATTAACGTAAAAATATTGTTGGTGTCTAGGTTTTCTTGGATAATATTATGCAGTACACGCGCAGACTCACTTGTCCCTCCTTCGACCTTCGTATTCTGACATTGTCACGGAGTCCTCTGGCTTCCTTGTAGCTATAATTATTTTGCTGTTTGCCTTAATGTATTGCAATGACGAGCAGTAAGCTCTACTTAGAATAATTTCCCCTAATTCCGTTAATACTTATGATACATGGTTTCTTTACGTTTCTTTCATAAAATTCCTTTTGACTTTTAATTTTCTACAGAAAATCTTGACTTGTATGATAATATTCGTTCTGAGTATTAATAGAGTTAAAGTCTCAACGTGGGTAATATGTCACGCAAAACACCTTGGACTGGTTGGGATGATGACGATGACCCCGCGAACAGTCGCTCAACTACCTGCCTCAGATACCTCTATGCTAATTTTGTTATTTTCTGACTTGTGCTGCCAGTTTCAAATAAATTAGATCAATAAATATTACATGGTTTGTAATATGTCGCAGTCTGATGTTTGAGCAAAAAAAAGATAATAAATTATGAAGTTTTCAATTTTAATACTAATAACTTATTTATGCTTCTGCGGGTTAATTTCTTGGCAGTATGAGAAATCCCATGATAGAGTTTGTACTAAAGTAATGTAATAATAGTCAAAACTATAGTGCAAAACTGCAAGGTAACGGTCCCCGTTCATTTAATTGACTTTTTATTTTATTCCTTACGCAGGACAACGAGCCAAAAGGCTAGAATGGCTAAATGCTAATTATAGTTGTTACATATAAACATCTCTTACGAATCCATTGAGGTTGAAAGATCCTAATGCGCCGCAACTTGCCAACCATTAAGGCGTTCCTTTTAAATTTCATAAGTGATGCGAAACCGTTCCTTCACATACAATATACAATTCATAATTGAAGATAAGATTAAGAAAACAACTGAAATCATTGTGGGCATTGACCGTTCGTTGCATTGTAGGTATTTTCTTTAATTCTAAAATAAACAATGTTTTGTAAACGAGTCTCAAGTGTTGATATTGATTCTTGAATCTGTCAAGTTATGTAAATTACGCATAGAACGGGTGAAATACTTGATCGATAGGTCAATGGCCGCCTCCCACGTATCATTTTCAGATGAGACTTCGATTGAAATCATATTATGCTTAATAATAGTATCTTTGACCTCAACAAATTATGCACACAATAGAATAGAACTCAGCACACCAATTTTTTATGTGACTGTTTTGCAAGCTCTTCGTATAACGGTGCTAGAGTTCAATATAAATGTCCCAAAGTAATTGACTTCTATTAGATTTGCGTATATAGGTATCTAAATAGCTCAAAGAATACAAAGCTCTTTTTAATACGGGGCATTAACCTTAAGCTTTTGTCCGACAAATATGAGAGAAACACACTGGGTGACAAGAATACGAACAAGGATCTACATTTAAAGGAATATATCAGAACGCTTTTAGCAAGCAAAATTACTATCAAGAACGATACAGTAGAATAGATATTGTATCTCTACATTGCAATATTTTTTTTTTTATTTTTTTTTTAGTTTTCCGCGACGCTGTTATTATGTGTATCTTCGTTGGCGTCCCCGCGTACATCAAGTCTCTCGTTTATCAGGAGCGCAGTGGAAAGTATACCACAACATGATCCTATTCCTGCTCCTATTCGTGCATCAGTCGAAAGTATTCCGCTAAGGTAACTTATTAAGATTATTCTATACATATTATTATAACAATTTTATTATAACAAGAAAGATAATAACTCGAGAATTTTTGTTTGTAATCAGGAGTTTGCGAGACGAAAGCGAAGGAAGGTTACCTTTAAGGGATGCTGTGGAAAAAAGGCCGATCCCAGTTTTAGATACTGAATATAATTACAAATTATTGACGGCAAGTATTAACTCATGTTGAAACATTGATTTAGTTACGGGGTATGTAGATTGTAGATTCTGAGTATCAGTGGGAAATTGCTTGCTAATTAAAAAAAAATCATTTCAATATTTATATATTTTTGATTGCCATGTAAATTAACAGACAAGCCAAGGTGCCAACTGATCGTAAATGGTTAACGTTGCTTATGAACCTCTGTACTGCAATGTTTTGAAAAAAAGTAGTAAATACTTTATTTCATTCCATATTAAGAGAAATGTTTGTTAATAATAACATTTTAATTAATTTTCATAATTTCCCTTTCATTTTCCTTTAGGATGTAGAACACGTGAAAGACTTACATGGTTTCCATCATGGTGGTTACAAACAGTATTATGGAGCGGCTAGTTTTCTTAATAAGTAAGTTTTACAGAATATCTACTCTCTTAATTTCGATTATCTACTTCATAAGCATAAATAATATCATTTGCATTATTTTACAGCGCTACTCATAACGATGAGCGACTTCATTTAGGAAATGCCAACTTACAAGGTATGTTTAATTTTTTAAGTACGCCATCTAAAAGACCGACCCACTCTTCTTCTAATAGATTTCATTTACCTACTGCTTTACTTATTATTTTTGAAATGAACCGATTTCAATAACTCTTTTTGTATTACAAAGCGGATACATTGGACGTTATCTCATATAATTTGATAAAAAAGAAACTAATAGTTTTTGTGATATTCTTGAAAAATGGAAGACTGTCATTTTATTATTGGAAGAAATATTCCTTGTTTAGGTAATATAATTATATGAAATGTATTGTGTTTAGAAATGCAACAAACTTCAAGTGGCGGTCGTCGACTGGTGGTCTGTTATATCGAATCGTGGGCAGCATACAGAGCTCCACCTCTGGCTTTCACATCAAGTTTAATACCTCGATCTTGCACTCACCTACATTATGCCTTCGCTACAATGCATCCTCATACATATTCCGTTGTACCTTCTAATGAAGACTTTGATATCATAAAAGGTAAAACTTATTAGTTACCTATTTTAGGCGTCGTTTTGGACGTTCAAAAATAATCATTATTGTAATTATAGGTGGATACCGGATCGCAACTGGATTAAAACGTCGTATACCTGGATTAAAAGTTATTTTAAGTGTTGGCGGTGAAGGATCGGACCGGCTGTTTAGTGAGATGGTGCAAGAACCTGTGAGAAGAAACATGTTTATAGAAAGTGCTTTGTCGTTTTTACAAGAGCATGATTTCGATGGAATTGATTTACATTGGGTATATCCAGGTATTTGAGAGAAAATGTTACAAGTTTCATTTCTAAAAAAATATAGTTAATGTATCTACGACTACAAAATTGACACTTTGGTTTCAGGTGAGAAGGATGACAAAGAAAAAGATCTATTAACAACCTTATTGTATGAAATTCGAGAAAAATTCTCTCCATATGGATATCTGTTATCGACAGTTTTGCCACCATTTAGGTAAGTAAATTAATTAGATTTGGATAAAAAGTAGAGTTTTAAAAACCTCGTTATCTAATAATTATTAATGTTTTTAGGTATCAAATTGAAGACGGTTATGATCTGAGTGCCGTGAGTGGTGCTACAGACTACACAATTCTTCAGGCGTGGGATATGACACACAGTAAACGTGACGAACCTCCTTCCAGAGCTGTTCAACATAGTGCTCTACATAAAGACCCAGGAGCTACGTCACGGGATCAACGTTATGATAATATTGTAAGTTTTATATTTAATTTACTAAATTATTTGCTTGTTCCACGGTCAGTTCAGTCTTCATCATAGATTTTTAGTTGAAGTCTTATTAACTGTACCTTATTAATAAAAATATTATGTTTTAATATTTCAATTATCAGTTAAATTGCTCTCAATTGTGCCTCAAACCCATACCGTTTACAGGAGTTTATGGTAAAATATGTTTTGCGTCATGGAATGGCCCCTGAAAAACTAGTATTGGGTATACCGGTGTACGGTAGAAGTTATACTCTAGCACCTTCAACACTTCCACACCCAGGAGCTCCCATTGACGGCTGGGGAGATGAAGGACCATACACTCAGACAAAGGGCCTTCTTGCATATTTTGAGGTATTATTAAAATTTTATTTATCATTAATATTTTGTGGATAAGTCAAAAACTCCTTCTTTAATTTTCCATGTTTCAGATATGTATGGCAGAACGTGAAGGTAAAGGCGTTAGTGGTGTGGATGCGGCTGGCAATGCTTACGCTGTTTTTGACAATCAATGGGTTACATACGATACCCCACAAACGGTTGTTGACAAGGTACCTACTTAAAACTTGCATTGATTAAATAATGATCTTTCATTGTTTTATTTTCACACAACAGACACAACCGTTAATAAATTGAAAAAAAATATGCAAAATTAACATGTACACTTACAATACCTTCATAAATAATAAAACGATTTTAATTCATTTTCAGATGAAATATGTTGTAAATAGTGGATTAGCTGGAGCTGCTGCTTGGGCAGTCGATATGGATGATTTTAGAGGGTTATGTGGTACACCTTACCCAATACTCAGTGCTATTTCAAACACACTCAATGGTAAAATTACATAAATTAATATTAGCCGTCTCAGCTGATTTTTGTTTTTCTTTTACATTCAATATCAATTTCTATTTTAGGAGAAAATGTTCGAACTGATCAATCAACTCTAAAAATCGGATCCTGCGACTCAAATTCTCCTTACTTAGCATCTGATGAAGTGTCGTGTGCCCATTTCCATTTTTGTACAGGAGTTATCAGTTATAGAATGACGTGTGAAGACGATCGTTTATATGATCCGTCCACTGGATATTGCGGGTAATGAATTGTGCTAAATATACAATTACTAAGACTAAGTAAGTAACATTTATAGTTGTTATACCTAGTAATTAAAATGAAATGATTATCTTCAGGCACCAAGATGTTGGTAAATGTCTCCCCGGACAGAGTTTGCGAATAAGTGTGGCAGATGCTGCTCGTTACTTATCTCATGTTTATGAAGCAGATTTCGAAGTAAGTATAAGCTAAACAGAAATAGTTATCTTAGAAAAATCCAATAAATCAATCTAACTTATTCAATATTTCAGTGGAACGACGAACCCGCAAAAGCCACTTCGAATCGAGATTCTGAGAGACTGACATTAAATGAAGTAGATATTAAGAAAAGTTAGTATTTTTCATATCAATTCATACACGGCATTTTTGTAGAAAATTATTAATGAAATAAAATCTTCATTTCAGACAATGAGAATGACAAAAAAATTGTGTGTTATATGACGAGTTGGGCATTCTACCGTCGTGGAGATGGAAAGTTTGTACCGGAACAAGTGGATACGCGTTTGTGTACTCATGTTGTATATGCATACGGCTCCTTGACTCCTGATGAACTTGTAGCCAAAGAGTTTGACCCTATAGCTGACATAACTAACAGTAAGAATAAAAATATTCAAACAATTCCCTTTCTTCATTTCATGTGTGCATACTAATTATTTATAATTTACCTTTTAGATCTATACGAACGTGTTACATCACTCAAGGACGTCAAAGTTCTTCTTGGTTTAGGAGGATGGACGGATTCAGCCGGAGACAAATACTCTCGATTAGTATCCTCAGATGCGAATCGTTCTAAATTTATAACAAAATTGATACCATTCCTGAGAATGCATAATTTCAAAGGTCTCCACTTAGACTGGAATTACCCAGTTTGTTGGCAAAGTAATTGTAAGAAAGGAGCTCGCTCCGATAAAGCAAACTTCGCTAAATTTGTTCGAGAATTGGCAAAAGCACTGCACGATGCTGAAATGGAATTAGGAATTGCGATTTCTGGTTATAAAGAGGTCATAGAAGCAGCTTATGATTTCCCAACTATCTCTCGAGAGGCTGACTTCCTTAGTGCTATGACTTATGATTACCACGGAGGATGGGAGAGTAATACTGCACACCACACACCCTTGATTCAGCCACCTAAGGATGCTTTATCATATTACTCTATTGTGAGTTCAATCTAAATAGTCATTACTAATTTCTTAGAACATTGCTAGTAGGCCTTCATAATGAAATAAGAAATAAAAATAAGATTAAAATAGCAATTTTTGTAGTTTTTGTCATTTGAATAACTAGATCATTATCTTCATTTTCATATTAACATTATAGTTCCCAATAGTTACCACATGAAATTATACAATATCTATTCATATTCGATAGGTAGTTTTATATTTTTTTACTTTTAGGAGTACGCAATCAAAGCAATACTAAGTGCTGGAGCCGATCCCAAGAAACTGCTCCTCGGGTTATCGTTCTACGGTCAGTCGTACAGACTAGCAGACGTAGAAAGCAGCAAAGGCCCTGGAGCCCCTACAGCCGGCCCTGGTGAACCAGGAGAGTTCACTAAACAACCTGGAATGTTGGCCTACTATGAAGTCTGCTATAGAGGTTATTAATACTTTTTTATTACAAGTACATACAAAAATTTTTATTCATTTCACACTCGAACTTGGATTCCGGCTAAATACAATAAATTAAAGTTTCGTAAAATCGCTTAAATTACTTAGACATTATACAATTACTACCATAACTATTACCTTTACCTTTCCCATAGTTTAATAAGCGATAAAAACCAATTAAAACATATTACAATTCTAGAGATGATAAATAAACATAATCTTAAAGACTATCTACCTTTATGGTCAGTATGAATGATACTTAATTACTATTTAATTGTTACACTAGGATATGTGGAATGCATAAAATATCATCATATATGCACAATAATAAACGTAGATGATAAATATTTTTGCTTACAGTTAAGAATTTGCGTTGGAAAACTGGACGGCAAGAAAACGCGGGTCCGTACGCATACTCAGACAACCAGTGGACGGGTTACGATGATCCGAAATCCATTACTGATAAGGTTTGTTCTCTTTCATATTTCAGAGCTATGCTTATACTTTTTGTACCTATAACATTTTATGAAGATGCGTTGTGATGGTAGTTTTATGAGTATTATTTCAAGTGAGATATAACGTAGTAAATAATAAATGGTGGAATTTTTATTTGTAGAAAACTAATAGAATCGTTTTAATTGTGGATCAATTCGTCAACGTAATATTTTAGTTGTGCGACGTGCGTACAGTAAATAACAATCACTCATCAAAATCTATTAGGTGGAATGGGCAATGCGTCTCGGCTTAGGAGGAGTGACTGCATGGGCAATAGATCTAGATGACTTCAGTAACCGTTGCTGTGCGGAACCATCCCCGTTGTTACGAGCGGCGGGTCGCGCGCTCGGCCGGTCCGTACCGTCACCTCCCTCGGCGCCGTGTGAACGACCTCCAGAACCAATCACACCTGCTCCACCGACTACTACACCTGCTGAATCTGATGGTACGTATTTCTTATTACTATTAGTCCTAACTTAAGTTGGAAAAGGCTATATACCGTAGTTAGCTGAAGATTGAATAAATCGTACACATTACTATTTTTAGTAAAACCCTTAATCTTAATTGATTGTAACATCAATATTCTCGATTAAGTTATTAGATAGATCTTCTACTACAAAAAATATTTAAAAGTGTAAATCTATTTTGTTTCTCCAAGGTTCAATGCACGGTGACCACGGAAGTCACGATCATCATACATCCACGACATGGCCAGGATGGTCTCCAACAACGACCAAACCAACAACTGCTCACACGTGGTGGCCTCCTGCCTCTACAACCACAACGTCTACCACGACCACTAAACGACCGACCACAACCAGTACTACAACCACACGACCACCGTACAGACCAACAACCAAGCCGACGACTATTCAAACTACTAAACCATCATCTGATACAGGTCAGTAAAGAATAGATTACTCTGAGCTCTATCAGTTCAGGTGAGCATTCTTAGGTTGCGATAACGATTTAGACTTGTTGTTTAAAACATACCTACCAAATTTAGTCAATTCTTGTGCGTATTGGACTTGCTAGTATTCAACGCGAGTAAAAATACATGTATGACAAAAAATACATTCATACGCAAAGGTGATAATATTCATTCATGTAGGTTCAATAAAAAAGTCAATACCTAGTCCTTTGAATACAGTAGTCAGATTATGGTCAAACTAAACCTTCATTTCGTCTAACTGCTTCTGTTAACCGCCAAAGACGATAAATTGACAACGAATGTTTTATTCCTTTGGTATTGTTATTCAACACTGATTCTAAGAAAAAATAAAGAGACTTACCTGTCCTCTAGGAAGTATAGAAGGCGGTTCATGTGTGGCGGGAGAGTACAGCGCAGCTCCGGGCGACTGCGAGGGATACTTGCAGTGCGAGAGTGGACAGTGGAGGAAACACCGCTGTGCACCCGGCTTGCACTGGGCGCCCTCCGTCAACAGATGTGACTGGCCCAGCTTCGCTAAATGCACTGGTAATATTAATTAATCAGGTGGCCTGTTAGTTCGTCTGCCTACATGGCAATAAAAATATATATATTATCTTGTAACACAGGACAGTGTAGAATTACGGACTATAGGTAGGTGTATAATTTTTGTAAGTTTAACTATAAAAAACTTTGATGGGAGTATAATTTTAAATTTCGTTGTAAATCCAAATGGCAATTTCCAGATAAAACTGGCGTCTCATAGAGTTGCGAATTGTAAAATTCAATGAAAACGAATCAGATATCCTTTTTATCTTTTACATCAGTCGAAATAACAAAACTTTTTAAAACTTAATCTTGTAACCTATTCTTATATTTTCAACTTTACATTACACTTAATTTTGAATTTGCAGCTACACCGGGTAGTGACTCGAGCACAGCTACCACAACTTTAGCGCCAATGACGTCACGTCCTCCACCTAGACCTACTACTAGCAGGTGGACTACAACCACTACTACAACCACAACCACCACCACAACAACCACTAGAAGACCAACCACTCAATCTACAACCGTAGCCTCTGGTTTGTGTTTCATATTCAAGCGTCTAATGACAGTTACCTACTGCTTGATATCAGAATCCAATTTAGTGGACAAATTCGGGAGTTCATCATAGATCCTACATTGTCTTCTGATTCCCATACGTTTTACACTAGGATTCCCTAATAACATTTTTGCATACCTATTAATATTCAGCATTAAAAACAAAAAATAGTCCCGATATTAGTACAAGAGAGATCACAGTCGAAAATTAAACAATGGTCAAAAATTAATTAATAGTGTTGATATCTCAAGGTCCAGTATCAGAAGGCAAGCCGTGTCGCAGTCAAGACTACGAGTCGGTATCAGGCGACTGCAGCTCGTACTTGCAGTGCGACGGCGGCGTGTGGCGCGTGCAACACTGCGCCCCCGGACTACACTGGAGCTCCGAGCACAAACACTGCGACTGGCCCAAATACGCACAATGCTCAGGTAACATTAACAACTTCAGTGTGGAGTGAGATCGGATAGGTCTGGTATGGAATATGGGATCGACTAAGAAACAAAAAAATCTGACTTCCTAACACCTCTCTGCAGTCTATAGAAATCGTATGAGAATTTTACAGAATTAGAAATTTACTAACGCTTGTATTCACCTTTATTTAGCGATCCGTTTCTCTTTATGACTTTGAGATATCATTTTATTTCCGACATTTAAAATAGCAAATTTTTTACATCATGAAATAATTTAGTTGATAATTTATTGAACCAGATTCTGCACCTATGACAACGATCTCCAAACCGAAACCTACTCGCCCACCTACACAAGCAACGAGACCAATGACCACACAGGCGACAAGGCCAATGACAACTGCAGGTAAACTTAATAAAAGTACCTTAGAATCTAATTTTCAAAACTTTTTGTTATTATCGCTACCTACATTACCTGAACAGATTCTTATATTATTCTTATGGTTAGAACTCGTAACACTGTCTCGTTCTCAGCTTCGTCCGACCAACCTGAAGAGAACGGTGAGTGCAGCAGCACAGACGTGCACGCTTCATCGTCGACGTGCGACTCGTACCTGCTCTGTGTGAGCGGCAAGTGGCGCAAACAACTCTGCCCGCCCGGCCTGCACTGGGACAAACGGACCAAACGATGCGACTGGGTCGAATTCGCTATGTGTCAGAGTAAGTATCCAGCCTCTACTGGAAAGCTAATAAATCAATTTGAAGTGCTTGCTGTATGGTAATAATGCACTAAAACTTTTCTTTAGTGACTTCTTAATTAGCATGGTTGCTATTCTGAATATTCTCCTTAATAAGAGGATTGAGAGGTAATAGTTAAAAGAACTTTTTCGTCAATAATCACTAAACAAAAGTCTTAAGCCGTCAAATTAGTTTTAAAAATTGGTATATTTTTATTTTTCGCTTAAAAGTACTTTGATTTTTTATCTTAATAATTAATTATTTACAGCTAAACCATCCGCAACCAAATCTCCAATATCGATACCAACAACCACAACGACGACTACAACTACTCGCAAACCGACGACCTCTCGACGACCATGGGCAACTACCATGTCGAAACCATGGGCTGATGAACCTCAAAAACCTGGAAAAGTAAGACCTTATTATAGTTTTTAAAAATAGCACAACTTAGGAGTACGTATGTACAGTATAACAATCTTATTCTAGCCTGTAATCTAATTTGTAAATTAAGGTAAGATGAGAAATTAATGTAGAAAAAAAAAACTGTTTTTATTTATTTTCATTGTCACGTACAGATTGATGGTAGATGATTACCATCGCTCATGGAGCCCTACCTACCTCATAAAAAGGATTCTGTCCACTACCACTAGTAAATGCAATGGCTGTAAACAAATGAGGTATAGTTTTGTTACAAATCACCAGAATGTCACCATTCAACGATGGAACAAATCAAAACATACGTACTAAATGCTGTAAGAACAACAAATAACCGTCGATTTTTGTCGCAGGGTTGCAGCACGGGCACGTACCATGCGCACCCTCAATGCGAGAAGTTCTACGTGTGCGTGAACGGCAAGCTTATAGCGCAGAGCTGCGCGCCGGGGCTGGTGTGGCGGCCGGATCGCTCGCAGTGCGACTTCCCCGGCGCCGCCGCCTGCTCCGACCGGCGACACGGCGTCTCCGCACCCATACTCGACGCCACAAACTCTGCCTCCACTGTCGTGCACACACACGATGAGCCTGGTGAGTCTTTTGTGTAAGTTTGTGGAAGAAAGTGTGCTGTACGGGGAGGTGATAGATAACAGCCCCCTTATTGCCCTGGCATTGCAGAGGTTCATAAGCGACGGCCTACCATCAGATGGGCCGTAAGCTCGTTTATCTATCTTGCAAAAAAAGGGATATTTAATATACTTAGGTTATAAAAATGTCTAAACAACAAATATCTGGGTACTATATTATCACACCTTGGAATTTGAAGGGAACTGTGTTCCCGAAGCTCTACATGTCCCTCTTTAATAAGCCCTCCAATGCACTGACAATGTAGAGACATAATATGAACGACCGTAACTACTTGCCATCACGTGGGCTCGTTTATTTGTCATGTAATATATAAACCTTATTTAGCACTACTTAACTAATTTATTATTTCATGTTTTATCATTCAATAATTGAATAATCTTCTAGAATTCTGTGAAAATGGTGAATACTCGCCGTTCCCAAACGACTGTACAAGATATCGACACTGTTTATTCGGCAAATTTGAAGAATTCGCTTGTAGCTCTGGATTGCATTGGAATCGGGTATGTATCGAATATAAAGTACCTCATGTAATTATTAAATCATGGAACAATTTTCACATGCAAATTTTATTGTAGGAAAAACAAATCTGTGATTGGCCATTCAACGCCAAATGTTCGATGTCAGCAACTTCTCCAATAACGACGACTACTACGACTACATTTCGTCCCGTCGAAATGGATTCTATCCCCGAGGAACCCCAGAAGCCATATGTGCCACTAAAGCCTGCTTCATCGATACCTTCTAGCACAGACACAGACATTTCAACGAGACCAGCTCTGCTCAATTGTAAGCTTTAAACCTCACTAATTATATTTTGATATACGTCTAGAAAGTATAAAATTAAATAAAATGTAGCACTTATAGCTCTTAATGTCAATTTTTAGAGCATTAAGCAGACCAGTAAATTATTATTTAAAAATACATAAGACAAGTTAATACAAATTTTTGGGTCATTTTCAGCTCGCTACAAACTAGTGTGCTATTATACAAATTGGTCGTGGTACCGACCTGGTATAGGAAAATACAGCCCCGAGGATATCGATCCTTCACTCTGTACGCACATTGTTTATGGATTCGCTGTACTCGGTTCCGATGGACTTATTACAGCACACGACTCTTGGGCAGATTACGATAACAGTAAGTAAAAATGCCTCGTAATATTGTCGGTGAATCTGTATTAATTAATACATATTCTCGTTCATTATTACAAGGTTATTGATAGTGATAACACTGAATTTACCAGAACATCATATTTTTTTTTTTATTTTCCTTCTAGACATTCTACTTTACACGATGATCAAACGATGGCCACGTTTCTTGTAACAGCATGAATGATTAGATGGATTAAGATTTCCACTTGTTAAATTGTACCCTTTATTTTCCTCGAAACCTTCTCATAATTAAGTACTTCTGAGCCCAATTCGTAATCGATCTATGTCGAGTTACAAATTAAATACATAAATGGATGCCTTCGTAATTATAATATTATCTGCAGGGTTCTATGATCGCGTAGTGGAATTTAAAAGATACGGTATAAAGGTGTCTATTGCCATCGGAGGATGGAACGACTCAGCGGGTGACAAATATTCAAAGTTAGTGAATGATCCTGCGGCTCGAAGCAGATTTGTGAAACACACTTTGTCGTTTGTTGAAAAGTACGGATTCGATGGACTGGATCTCGACTGGGAATATCCTAAGTGCTGGCAGGTATAACGGATAGAAATCTAGCCTATTAGAAATAATTCGAATTTTTGTTTGTTTAAAAAAAATGGTAGATTCTGACATAGTAGACACTTTCTAAAACTTTAACGATCTTAGGTCTCCTAAAGACCTGAATAAAGCAAAGTTGCGACATTCTACCTGTGACTCTTCAACCAAACACTAAAGAGCTACACTCCTAATTAATTGGTGTTTTTTGGTACAATAAAGTATATTCTATTCTATTCTATTCTATTCCTTATAACAATAACCCATTCAATAGGTCGACTGTTCCCTCGGACCGGATTCAGACAAAGAGGCATTCGCTGATTTAGTTCGAGAGTTATCAGCTGTATTCAAGCCTAAAGGATTGCTGCTCTCCGCTGCCGTGTCGCCAAGTAAGATGGTGATAGACGCCGGATACGATGTCCCAGTGTTGGCTAGACATCTGGACTGGATCGCAGTGATGACTTACGACTATCACGGACAGTGGGACAAACAGACAGGACACGTGGCTCCACTATATTATCATCCGGAAGACGACAAAACGTACTTTAATGCGGTAAGATATTATGAATTTTGTGATATTGTTTAAATAAACAATCTCAAATTACCTATGTTGAATGCAGTCACGACTTTACAGAAATTGGTACTATTATTTTAAAGAAAATCAAAGGTAGGTTATAACTACCCCTCTCTCTCTGCCTGTTAAAAAATAGAAACTAAAAGAGAAAAACCATGTGTTCAATTTAGATTTTGAAAGTCGGTTTGAATTGCCCTTTTTTGCAGAACTACACAATGCATTACTGGATGAAGAAAGGTGCACCAGCTTCCAAATTAGTTATGGGTATGCCGATGTATGGACAAACATTCACTATAGAAAACAGAGGAGTACATGGTTTGAACGCCCCTGCATCTACCGGTGGGGCGGAAGGAGAATATACGAGGGCTAAAGGATTCTTGGCTTACTACGAGGTAATATAAAAATAAAGCTATCTATAAAACAACAAAGTGATACATTAGTAGGTACTCCAAATTTAAATGGGAATGAATGGAGAAGTAGAAAGTATCGTGTCAGTAAAAGTCGTATTATTATTGTTATTTTATTCATGTAGTTATTTTCATGATTTTCAGATTTGCGATCGAATCAAATACAATGGATGGACAGTTGTCAAAGACCCATTGCAAAGGATGGGACCATACGCGTACAAGGGTGATCAATGGGTTTCATTTGATGACACTGATATCATTCAAAAGAAAATTAATTTCATTAAATCTCTTAATCTTGCTGGCGGTATGGTATGGGCTTTAGATTTGGATGACTTCAGAAACAGGTTTGGTAACTTTTCTAAATCAATAGAAAGAATAAAATTAATAGGCTTGGTTTTTGGTCTTGGCTTAATTTCTAATTTTTATAAAATATTTTTTTAGATGTGGACAAGGGAAACATCCTCTAATGAATGCTATCAAAAATGGTTTACTCGATAACGAACTCCATGACGATCCTATTGTAACTGAACCACCATTTTACGATCCTCATAATGATATTGAAGATTTAGATGACATCGAAGTGAGACCAGTGCAGTCGAAACCAACCACGAAACCAGTGAGAAAACCAATACAGACGACTACAGCTATACAAACCACTAAGAAACCACCAACCACAGTTCCTTCATCTACTGAAGAACGTTACAAAGTTGTGTGTTACTATACTAATTGGGCTTGGTACAGGTAACGTATCTTCATGCTCTTAGTCATAAATAGTGATTAATTAGATTTTTTAAAGTTTAATCTTTATCTCCAAATTGCTTCTTCAGAACTAAAATAAGGATCAATCATAATAAGGACCAAAGTATGAATCAATCTAATAATGTGCTTATTTGATAAGATATCGTACCTACTATAACCACTTTGCCTAAAACACTTGAATGCGAAAATTCCTGAGTCACGTTTATAATTCTTTGATCGTTTATTTAATCTCTTTAATCATAGCAAATGTAATAACTGTGCTCAGAATAACGAGATTTTTACGATTCACACACATTTCGAAATTGCATACTTAAATCATTCAATAGTTCTGAAGTTGATACTCGCTTTCCATTCTCTACATTAGCATAAAGTTTTCTGTCATTGTAAACTCACGCCATCCTCTTGTTTCGTTTCAGACCTGGATCCGGTAAATTCACTCCAACTAACATAGACCCATCGCTTTGCACACACATCGTTTATGCGTTCGCTGTCCTCGATACAACACGTCTTGTTATCAAACCTCATGATATATGGCTAGACGTTGAAAACAGTAAGTGACGATCCCTTTTCTTAAAAAACTAAAATAATTGAATGAAAACTAAAATAAAGTAGAGATTTTATCTTCAGATTCTATTCCACACATCCAAAGTTTTTATTGAATATATTTCAACACCTGTACACTTTGTTCTAGAATTCTACGAGAAAGTTGCTTCGCTGAAGAGTGATGGCGTAAAGGTTGTCCTCGGTTTGGGTGGATGGGATGACTCTGCAAGCGACAAATACTCAAGATTGGTGAACAGTGCCTCCGCCCGCAGAAAGTTCATTGTACATGTTATAGACTTCCTTGAACAGTACGAGTTTGATGGATTAGATTTAGACTGGCAATTCCCGAAATGTTGGCAAGTGAGTAATTAACACAATATCGATCATCGATGACAACCTTTGGATGGATTGTACTAAAGTGTTCAAAATTTTAGGTAAATTGCGAAAAGGGTCCGAGTTCTGACAAGCAAGGTTTCGCTAATCTTGTGAAAGAATTAAGAGCTGCATTTACACCTCGAGGTCTTCTACTTTCCGCTGCAGTATCAGGAAGTAAACGTGTAATCGATGCAGGTAAACATACGTTTGCTTAACACAGCTCTTTCAATGTCAGCAATTAATATTTATACTAATTCTATTATTGTTTATCAGGATATGATATTCCAACATTATCAAGAAATCTAGATTGGATATCTATGATGACCTACGACTACCATGGACAATGGGATAAAAAGACGGGGCATTTGGCACCTATGTATGTTCAAGAGAACGAACAGGATACAACTATGAATGTAGTAAGTAAACTCCTTATTGCTTATGTATAAAATTGTTGATAGGTACCTACAAAACAACACATGTAAATGAGCGATTTAATAAAATAACTTCTTTAATATTGTAAATAACTGCGAGTGTTTAAAGCATTTATGAAAAACTTAACCTCTTTTCTAGAACTACACAGTTCATTACTTAATGGATAAAGGAGCAGATAGAGAAAAACTGATTATGGGTATTCCATTCTATGGACAATCATTCTCGTTGGTGGAAGGCGTTGGAACTGATCTAGGAGTAGAAGCGTATGCTGGTGGAGAAGCTGGAGACGAGACTAGAGCTCGAGGATTTTTATCTTTCTATGAGGTACCTTTCAATTACTATAATATCTAACTAATTGCAGCTAAAACAGGATTCTACAGTGTATTATTTTCAGATATGCGAACGAATAAAAGTGCAAGGTTGGAAAGTAAGCAGAGATCCAGGTGGTCGTATGGGTCCGTATGCTGCGTTTGAAGATCAATGGGTGTCGTTTGATGACGACTACATGATTCGTCATAAAGCTGAGTATGTGAGAGCTATGGGACTTGGAGGTGCTATGGCGTGGGCTTTGGATCTTGATGACTTCTCAGGCAAATACTGTGGCTGCGGAAAATCACCACTCCTAAAAACTATTAACTTTGTTCTACGTAACAGAGAAATTGCTCCACCATGTATGCTTGAGGAAAGTAAGTTTAAAATCTACTAGGTACATAAACTTATTAATAAATAAATATAATAAATGTAATATGTAAATCATATAAACAAATTAATACGTATTCACAGTACAAGCCCCATCTACTGAAGTAGCTGTTGTCGAACAGGACAATCATAATAACGATGATCACAATCATCAACATGGACAAGATCATCACCACGATGATCCACATGAACATGAAGAAAATGTAACTCCCGAAATAGAAAGACCCACATCAAAACCACAACAAAATCCAGATGTTGACATTATAGTAAGCGTTTTTCCTTATGTTGTTGGGGTTTTCTTTATCATGTGTTACGAAATTAAAAATATTTCACTTTCAGGGTCCAAGTCTTGAAGGTAAATCCTGCACTGGAAACGCTTTCCGATCAGATAACATGGATTGTACTAAATACTATTTGTGTATCAATGGAGCTTATATACAACTTCAGTGCCCTGAACCCCTTCATTGGAATAAGGTAGAAAACATAAAAATAAAATATTAATATTACCTATCTAAAAATAATTTATGTCAAATATTTTGTAAAATACCAAATAATTTACTTTCAGAATCATTGTGATTGGCCAGAGAAAGCACACTGTAGAAGCAAAGGACAGTTGAAAATCGCCAGTCCGTATGGCGAAGAAACACCAGCTGAAAAACCCATCCTTGCTTGTTACTTTACAAATTGGGCTTATTACAGGTAACATTTTGAAAGTTCAAATTTTAGTAAACGTAAATCATTCTTTTTTTGTAAAATCTCTTCCAAAGCAGTTGGCAAGTTTAATATACAAAAATGTCTTAAAGTGTTATTATATTTAGTTATTTCATTTGATTTTAGAAAAGACAACGGTAACTTTGGACCAGAGCAAGTTGATCCGTCAATGTGTACTCACATTATTTACGCATGGGCACACCTTGATGATGAAACCTTAAAATTAGTACCAGGAATTCCCGAGTTAGATCTTGAAAATGGTAAGACTCGTGTAAGGGATTACATTGTATCAACATTATATCTAGGTTCTACGAATTACCAAAGACCACTTTCTTACATTGAAATCTACATTTCAGATTTTTATGGAAAAATTACGGAACTGAAGAAAACTGGAGTCAAAGTAATATTAGGTGTCGGTGGTTTAGTAGACTCGGAAGGTGATAAATGGAAACGTATGACTGCTACAACTGAAAACAGAAAGAGTTTCGTAAATTCAGTAATTAAATTCGTGAATAGATGGAATTTCGATGGAGTACAGATTGCTTGGCAATATCCAGTTTGCAAACAGGTTAAGTTCATACTAATAAACGAGTAGATATATATTATATCCCTAATCTGAGTTTTTGTATTTTATGAGTTTATTAATTTTAGGTTCCTTGTACATATGCGACGCGAGATTTTGCGGACATGGACAATTTTGCCAGCCTTATATCGACATTAACCAAAGTTCTCCGGCAATATGATTTGGAGTTTTCAGCAATGGTCTCTGCAAATCCTGAGATAGCCACACTAGCATACAAACCTCATATTCTATCAACAGAACTCGACTGGATATCTATAGCAGCTAATGACTTTTATGCATCGAATACGGGCAAAACATCGTATCTCATGCAGTTGGAAAACAGCAAAAACGCCGGAGTTAACAGTATTGTAAGTGTATTTGGAACATTAGAAAAATACAGGATACCTACTCTTAGTTCTCAGTGCTTTAAGTAATAGACGTAACTGAAAACTTAAAAAAAGGCGTATGGAATGTAAATTCGAAAAACAGCATCAGCATGTGCTTATTTAAAATCTTATCTTATTGTCTGTTAAAATATTGGATTTTTTTCAGAATGCTTCTCTAGCTTATTGGACAAGTGTAGTACAACTACAGAAATTAGTTGTTGGTGTACCGGCATATGCTCGCGCCTATACATTGCGAAGCGAATCTAATGCTAAACCAGGAGCACCAATTTCTGGCCCAGGGGACCCCGGCAAATACACACAGATACCTGGCTTCTTAGCATTCTATGAGGTTAGTACAGTTTACACAGATTGTTAAGACAAACGTAACAATATAGTGTAGACTATGTATGCTGATAATCTTATCTTTTTGGTATTTGCCACGAACGTTTTAAAAATGATAAGGAAATAATTAACATTCAGATGAAGAGTAATATTCCCAAAGTAACCAGTTAAATTAAAACAACTCCTGACATTCTAGGCCAAGCATTTGACAACCATATTGAGGGCATTATGAAAACATAAATATAGCGGTGGTCATATTGGATTTTACATTGACAAGACCATTAAATTTCTAGGTTTGTGAAAACATTCGTTCTGGTGAATGGAAAGAAACTCGTACAGATGTTGGTACGTTCGCCGTACGCGACAGGCAATGGGCGTCATACTTGAGTGCAGAGGAAGTGCACCGCGTGGGGTCGTTGGCGGCTCGAGTGGGCGTGCGCGGGGCTGCGCTGTGGGCCCTCGACCTGGACGACTGGCGCGGACGGTGCTTCGGCGAACCACAACCACTACTCAACGCTCTACGACAAGGACTTACCGACCCAACCATACCTCTTACCTTATGATCAACCTACGAACATCTACGAGTTTTGATACAAGTTTTATAAAAAATAACAACAATTTATAATGTAAGATCTGATTAGCAATAATTTGTGCCTAATCAGTGTTGAACGATGCATTTTTTAAATTAAGTTGGTTTCTATAAGATAAACAACAACGTAACAAACATTATGTAAAAAAAACTAAAAAATCCTTGATTTTTACTCGACTGTATTTGAACTGAATTATTATTTGAGTAGGAGTACAAGGATTATTGAGAAGAAGTTTCAGAATAATATGTAGATACGAGTATGATGTTTTTTTAAATATCAACTCTGTATAAAATACTCAATACTCTCAAATGAAAAAAATGCAGTTTGTGACGAATTAGTGAAATAACTAATATAACAATAAATATCTTTATTATTGATTATGTTTTTGTTAATTTTATTATAATATACAATTCATACATAATTATTATGTATTTTTTAGACAAGTTTCCGAAATGCGAAATTAATATAACTGCAAAAGGGAGCATAATGACCTAGCGCCAAAGGCTTTTACTTTTTCTATTACTTGTAAATTTCAAGTTTTTTTATTGAATTAAAAACAAGCTTGATGGCCACAATATCCATATCTTCGATTTTAACAAAATTTTATCTATACCGCTCTAGTTTATTAATTATCACAGTTCCTATTCACCGATTTATCTTACATCTCTAAAAATTATAAAATGGAATACATACTTAAATACTTCCTCATTTCGTAAAGATTAACGTGCGCTATTTTATAATTTATTAAACATACCTACTACTAGCTAGTATCTACTTATACATACTTTTTATTTTTATATATATTTCCTTATTACTTCAAATATCGTGTGATTATTATTAAATTATCTGAGAGTAGGTGAAGCGAATATAACTAAAACGTATATAAATTCTTTATTATGAAATAGGCATCTAAGTAAATAAATGACACTAAATCGATGAATTCTCAAATATCGAAAAAGGCATAGTTTGTCATAACAAGTAACCAAAACCGAAATATGTTTCAGCAAAATAGGCCAATTAAATAAAAATGGCTTAACTCCTTGGAACTAAAGAAACCTGAATCTAACTACCTGAAATCTAACGAGGTCACGGTCATATTGTATGAATCACGAGCTACTATAACATGACATCAATAGTATGACGTAACATGTAAAAATCATTGGACTACGTTCACGAAACTTTGTACCCGCCTTTTTATATACAACATTTGAATAGTACAAAGTTCTTCAAATAAGTTTCATAGTTACCTAACAATGACTTTTGTATTGACTGTACCTTTCCGGTTAAAATTAATTCAAGAACATATTAAAATTTCGTACCGACCTTGTACATTACTCACGCAAGCATAGAGTGTAAACTATGAAGTATTAAAGACGTCATCGCCCGTATTACTCGTTTTCGCAGTTGTGTTACGAAATGTGACAACGTCTATCTCTAATATATTATTATTTTGTATATTAGATAAAAATAGATTGTTCTGTACCCTCTCAGATAGACTAAATATTGAACTTCGGTCGATAAAAACATAACCTATTTTATGTACCGCGCAGTGTGTTTAGTCATGTGGCCGACAACATCAACGTACAAGTTGTATTCTTATCTTATCGTCTAGCCAATTCAGTTTCGCGACTCGAATCTTTAATAATATAATTGACGTGAAAGTGTAAAATACAGCTCCATTTGACAGCGCTCGATATAAGAGTTCAAACAACGATGGCTAGAAATATTTTACGTCAAGCTATTTTATACTCTAAGAACATGGAAATAAAACCTTTGTTTGGAATACATTTTAGAAGAAAATTACACACCAATGAGGTATGAATTAAAATTATATTATTTTAAACCTTCAACTATATTTATCGTTGCACTTACCTACATTTACATGATTATTTTATGAAAAGTGCCGAGCGATCATTCGAATATTATTATTTTTCTACACATTAAATCAACTGAAAAACTTGAAGATCTGATGCGCTAGTACCTATTCGTAATAAATTAATTCCTTCAAAAAAAAATTAAGCAAGTAAAATCATTAACGTCTTCGTCATCATGAAATTAGGCTACTGGTTTGTAATACTTAGATCCGCTACACTCCAGCAGCCATAGTTTTACCAAGCACTCACCTAAGGCGAACTTATCTTGTAAATTTGTGGGAAATTTTTCAATGAATGAATATGTCCGTTGTGCCCCGATAGCACACAGAATGCTAAGAATGGTCCCCCATTTTTTTTTATTACTTGATAGATAAACGAGCCTACGGCCCACCTGATGGTAAGCGGTCACCGTCGCTCATGAACCTCTGCAATTCCAGGGCAATGAGGGGCTGTTATCCATCGCTTACCGATACATGACTTTTCTTAAACCTCGTCCATTACAAATCGGAATGGTACCTTCCCATATAGGTTTTTTGCGTTACAATGAACTGAAGATTATGGATCAGGGTTACCATTAAGCATTCAATCATCTGCTGTTTGGAGAGTTAATTCTGGAGAGAAATTTGAGATTCGGAACACACGAAAAAACATGACGATCACAGTTGCTACAGTTGTAACTATTTTATACGGACTGCAATATAGTCGATTACGTTGACTTTTACTACACATACTACAACTTTTTATATTATGACGTTCCGGTATTCAAAGTGAGCCGTCAATTATTAGAACAACAGTTATTTTTAAAAGCTACATTTCTAAAAGTACAACATGCAACAAACAACCATGTTACACTGTTTTAGGTTCCTGTTCAAGAAATTAAAATACCAGTGCAATGGGGTCACTTAGCTGCGAAGTTGTGGGGCTCAGATCAGAGCAGACCGATCTTAGCTTTGCATGGGTGGCAAGACAACGCGGGCACCTGGGATCCTATTGCACCAATGTTATGCAAAAACCGGGCTATTTTAGCACTTGACTTTCCTGGACACGGACATTCCAGTTGGATACCCCCTGGTGAGTAAAACACAACTAGTATTATAGGTTATTTTCCATGGTTATTTTTAAGAAACAAAACCGTATAGCAGTACTAGTGCGTAATCTGGCGAATTTTTTAAATTCTAACCTACTTTTTTCTACAGGCATGCAGTACTATTCCTGGGAATTACCACGACTCATAATGTATTTGAAAAAACACTTTAACTGGGAAAAAGTCTCCTTACTGTGCCATTCAATGGGATCTATAGCGGGAATGCGATTCGCAAGTCTTTGTCCGAACGACGTAGACTTTTATATTGCTATAGATAGTCTTATTTACGATGATTACGATCTGGACTTAGTTGTTGACAAGTATCCAAAACTTTTCGAAAAAAGTTTGATCGCACAAACACGGTTAGAAGAAGAACCGCCTTCGTACACATTGGAAGAAATAACAAAAATATGGCATTTAGGAACAATGAAGTCAGTTGCTCTAGATAGCGTACATCATCTGTTGAAAAGAGGAGCAAAACCTTCGAAATGCAACCCAAATAAGTACTACGTTTCACGTGATGCAAGATTGAAATACACTTTATTCAATCCTGAAAGTAAGAAATTTGTAGACGCTTTAGTGAAGAGACTTAAGGCTCCTACACTTTATATCAAAGCGATAGATTCTCCATATGCATCGGATGCGTTTTCTGTGGAAATGCGTGAAGTGATCGAACAAAACAATGAGAATTTCGAATGTCATTTTGTTCCAGGAACACATCACGTACATCTGAACAATCCTGAAAAGGTAGCTCCTCTGATAGAATCTTTCCTAAAAAGATATAACTTTCCAATTTAGCAATCTCCAAAAGAATTTACTATATTTATTTATTTAAAATTTAAATTTATTAGTAGGAAAATGCGGGTATGTTTTCTTTGTTTATACGCTTTCTATAAAAAAATGTACCGTATGCTATACGAAAAATGCACCATTTCGGCAATGCAGCGATACTACGCTAAATGAATCATTTGAAAGCGCCCTTAACTATAATTACTATTGTATTACTAAATGGCTGAAGTCAGCAAGTATTAGTCCTCAAAATATCAAATATATAATACTCAAAATAATACATATTTGTAATAGTAGCATTACAAATTATGTATTATGCAAAACTCAGTTACCAATATCTATGAAAAAATAATGATATATTGAAAATTGTGATAATATAATCTTATATAATTAATTCTACAGGGTGATTTGTTAGAGAGGGTACATATTGCAGGAGGGTGATGAGTACTCTGTTCTAATACGGAATATTAAAAAAAATAGGTAAAATTACAAAACTTTTTTTTTTTTTTTTAATCTAAATTCGACAAAACTACCTCAAACATAAACAATTTCGGCTTAAAGAGTGTTGACTAACGACCTCTAGTGATCTCGCGCACCCCACACCTCCGCCACACCCATCAGCTGTCGAAAAACCATCATTTTGCATGAATTTTAGATATTTTTAAGTTGCGATTACTAAGGCATTAAGCCATATTCTGTGGTAATAATATTTTTACTGGTCGTATATAACCATCAGCTACCATGACCTTCAATATGTACCCTAACTAGGAAATCACCCTGTATATAACAAAAGATATGTAGTCACAATTATTTTAATTTGTTGTTAAATGTTGAGTGGTAAATATTTTTTTTTTGTAAAACATTTATTGTGTCCAAATAAAATGTTTTTGATTTCCTTAAAATGTTTTTATTTTAATAAATATGATTCACAGTGCTCAAGTAGGTTCATCTGTATTTGGAGTATTTTCTAAATTTAAATTAGTGGTACTAACATCACATGCATGCGCTCCTTTCCTTACTGGCAGTACAGTCATCAGTGTCTCCTGCCAAGGTATCCCTTCAGAGACTTTCACCATTATTTCAAAAACTGTAATAGAAAAACAATATGCAGTACTTAAAGATATTTGAAAATAAAATTAGTTTTTATCATTACTGAAAGATATACATATTTTTTTTATTTATTGACTTATTTTTATACATATTTATATTTATAGATTCTAAAAATGCAGATTTGCTTCATATTTATACAGAAACAGTGTTGATAAACATGCTCATTCAGAATGTGTTATGAGAAGATGGCCGTGTTAACATAAAATGAACATTCATACAACAAATATAATTTTCACAGAATTTAGTAGACACAATTATAGTTACCATGATCTATTGTTAAAACTTTTCTTGTTTTCATATTAATGTATTTGTCTAAAGGTAAACAACCATGTCTTATACCTTGCTCCACTGCTATATTATGACACAAACCCTGAAAACACAAAAGATAGAATTAATCACCATTTTAATTACCAAAGTAGTTTAACTGAACTTCATTTTAGAATAAACTTAAATTCTACATGATCCAGGAAATTTTGTGTGCAAAAACAATAAGAAATAATTATATATTAGAATATTTATGTTCTACCAACAGTACTTTATCAACTCAATACTACAATCCTCAAATCCTCAAGCTCTGCTGAGCTTGAGTCTACTTGGTGAGGACATCAGACATAGTAATAATGATATAGTTTTCTAATGCAGGTTTCTAACTTCACATATCTTCGAAGATCTATCTAAAAATGAAATAGATACAGATTCTCTCTTCTAAGGAGACCTGAGCCCAGCAGTGGATGGTAATAAGTGTGTTGTTACGGAAGATAGGTTTCCTTGCAATATGTTCTTCAGTTTTATTTCAGTAATATTGTAATTAAGTAAGCAAAGATAAAAAAAAACTTAAGTCCCATGCCAATCCTATTTGAAATGATGGGTTCTAAACAGAATGCAAGGAGTTCTAATTATTACCTTATATTGATTATGATCAACTAGTCCACCTATTATGTAATAAGTATCATCTTCAAAGGTTTCAATAATGTTCTCAGATTCACTTGTCAAATACACCAGCTTTTCTTTTGGAAATACATCAAGGTAAGGTTGCTCATGAAATTCAATCTGTAAAAATTTACTGAAATAATTAAATATGAAAATTAGATTATTTAGTGGACATATTTAATTGTAATAGAGAACACAATTTGTTTTTAAACTTGATCTTATTATCAAATCAAATCCAATTGGAAAAACTAATTCTGAATTAACTTTTACTATTTTATTTTAACTATAATTTAAATTACAAGGTTAGTTTTCTTTTTTTTGTTTGAGTTATTAAAATGAAATTATAATATCAAATGTTGGATTAGATAGAATGTCCTTACATCCCAATTTTCATAACCATTATGTCTCGACATATCACTTCTAGCTTTCTCTCCAAAACTTGTAATATGAAACTGCAGTGGTTGTTCTGATCGCCTATTTATGGAGTAACATCGCAGAATCTGTTTAATTAATTTAAACCTATCTTTTTCAATCATTAAATGACCAAAACTTAAATCAATAATTATGCCTCCTTTCCGTTTATCCTTTTCTTTCATCCGTTTTAAAGCTTTCCTGCTGGGACCGATGTCTATATTAGCAGCCTGAGCTTCTCGTTTTCTTTCCTTTGCTCTTTTCTTTTCTCTAGCACGTTTTTCAGCTTTCCGATTTTCCCATTTAACTTTTTTTAACCATTTGCGCATTTGACTTTTTGTGTACGGTCTCGGCAAGACGTTTCCCTCATCATCTTGTAATCCAGTGTCTATCGAAATATCGAACAGTGTAATTTGAGGAAATATAAATTCTTGTTTCTCGTTAGTAAAAGGAGTAATGGTTTCATCGTCATTTAAGTTTTCTTCAGTCATTGTCACATTATTTGTGTAGATTTTTTATTACTTTTAAATGTTAAATGTAAACTTAACCATGAAATTATATTAACTCTTAATTAATCATTAAATTTTAATTAATAAATTACTCTTTAAAATCAAAACATAACCTCACTAACTGGTCACCAAATTGACCTGATGCAAAGTGTCATTGGACTCATTGGTGACATTGACATACACTGACAGTTCAAAACCATAGATTTTCATTATTTTTATTTTTGTATTTAGTGCCAACTAGGCCGAGCTTACGTCCCACCTGATGGTAAACAGTTTCCGTCGCTCATGAACCTCTGCAATGCCGGGATATTCGGGTGACATTATCCATATCACCATACTTATTAAGCACTTTTTTAAACACTTTCATGCATTTTGATTTCTTTATCATTTTATTATTTTTCGTTCTAAGAGGTAATTTAAGTAACATAATAATATCATAGTGCTTTGAACACCGTGAAAAGAGCTCCATTCCAAATCGAAATAGTACCTACGGGGTAAAATGATATTTCGAAACGGACCGTGGACGAATGCAGCGCTTCCAAGTCTCATACTATGTGGTCTGTGGTTCAAATTAAAGCCAGCTATTCCTCTGCAGTGTGTCGTGCGATGGTAAAATGGAGATGAAGGAATCATCTCAAAGACTTTCTCAGTGCTTTCTCCACAGAAATGACAACTCTAGAATGGACAGGGGCTAAAATCTCTCCGCAGACTCAGGGGCTCCAGTCGATTCAAGAGTCACGACCGCCTAACGTTGAAAGCAATACTCCACACGAGGCCGGACTTGAACTTTGATAAGCAATAGTCTCTGCGCCGGTGTGAAGTATCACTTCGCTTTGTTGAGGACGCCCAGCATATTAAATCATACTAACTTCCATAGTTTTTACTTTTACACCTAATATGAGTCACTAAGGGAGCAGCTAAAATAAACGAGACATCACGATTTTCAAACATGAAGTACCTAGGTATATTTTAGTATCACATACAATTCTATTTACAAAAAAATAAATCAGAAATCTGTGCCCAGGGCGCTTCCCGACCTTTGCAGAATTTAAAGGAATAACCTATATTACGGTTTTCAACCTTCAGTAGGCCGCAACTGTTATAAATAAACAGATCAATTAAGAAAATATTTTTATGGGATATAATAATAGACTTGCCATGTTTAAAACTACGATTACAGCAGAACAGTCTACTCTGCTTGTTACCAAATTTGTGCGAATATGAGATTACATGACATTTGAGAACAATCACATCTCATTCACACACACGGACATCACATTTCTTTCAAAAATCGAAATGCGTTCGTGATGAGTTCATCCAGTAAAAATTCAAAATTAACCATTTTTGCTTTATTCTAAGAAACAACTCTACATGAAAATAAAAAAAATGTAGTGGTGAAAGAAAAAAGTAGGTACTCAAATCTAAAATGAAGGTAGATAGGTATTCACGGGAGTAAGGCCCCTTGACGGCTTGGCTTGACCTTAATATTAATATTCAGATAACAGTGAGAGAATGAAATGATAATATTTAGTTGTTTGTTCACATTTTGCGTTAACGACTAACGTGATGGCTTCGGTAAGTGTTTTTATTTTAAGTCAGCCAGTAGGTACTTTACATTAATTATTATTCATTATAATAATATTTAAATAAAAAACAATAACATTTAATCCTATTTTAACACTTTTCTTCAAGTTTGTATACCTATTCGTTTAATAAGTTCATTCAGACATTTCGACATTATTATGACTATAACTCAAACTAGCTTATCTCAAGAGTCAACATCACAGCCACTATATTTTTCTCAAAAGTTAACTTCATACAATAAAACAGGATTACATATCTTCAAATTTGAGAAGTTTAGAAATGAGGAAAACTTACTTTCGCCCCGTCGCCCCCGAGGGTGATACTTCTCCCTCCCCCACTAAATAATTAAAATCAAAGAAAAGATATTCGTTACATTCCTACTTCATAGGTATAGCATTAACTGATTTTTTGTTATATTCATATCCTTAATTTTTGTACGTATTATATGTAGGTACGTAGGTATTTGTATTTTGTAGGTATGTACTTGGCTTCGCTTAATTGACTTCGAAATTATAAAAATACTTTATTTTAAATATTTTTTTTATTTATTTCATTCATTTCAATGTGTGTGTGTGTAGTTTATTTTTTAAAAATAGGTATTTAATATGTATCTGTATTTCAGAATTCTTTTCAACTCTGGGGTGGGTGTTTTGAAGAAGAACCATCGTCGGTTCTTCGGCGTTTGAATGATTCGCTACCCGTAGACTTTCGATTATTTCGTGAAGATATTCAAGGAAGTCGAGAATGGGCAAATGAACTATTTAGCAGTCACCACCTGTCTGCGGATGATAATGTAGCTATCCAAAAGGGGCTCGATAAGGTTAGGATTTAAGCAATTTAAATTTGGTGCAACATAACACATCGTCCAGCTGGATCTGTTTCTTAAACATTTTGGTTAACATTTACATATGATGAATCTATGCACATTTTGGCAGCATGCAACGCTACGAGTAGCTACCCTGTTTGAATTTCATACAAAAATTTCCGCACCCAATCACACAGCATCCGCCTGATGAAACTAGCCAAATCAGACCTTAGGCTACAATACATTGTCTTAGGTTCATCATCATTGAACTTGGCTCTCATTTCACATTTATGTTTTTGATTGGATTATAACTACTGTGTAATAGATATGAAAAGAGTGATTTTCTATACTGGAAATAGATCGATAAGACTAGAACATAGAAATGTTATTTGAAATTCATTTTTAAAGGTTGAAAGTGAAATAGAACAAGAACTAATACAGGGTGGCAAACTGAGAGATCCGGAGGAAGATATACATTCTGTCGTTGAACGAAGGTTATTCAAGCATAGTGGCGATGCAGCGTTCAAACTGCATACAGCACGTAGTAGAAATGATCAGTCTGCTACCGACACTCGTCTCTGGATGCTTAGGAATATGCCAAAGTTAACATCCGCTCTTACAGAATTAATAAAGGTAACATTTAAAGCTACAGTAATTCGTCTTAATAAAATACCTATAGGTTTTCCGTAGCTATGCACACATCTATACTAAAATAATAAAGCTGCAGAGTTTGTTTGTTTGTTGAGGACCGATTTCAAAAATTCTTTCACTATTGGAATTGTTATTTTGAAAACAATTACGGATCCGTATGAAAATATCGAATTTGTAAGACAAGGTGTAAAATCGAAAACCTATTTATGCGTACGCTGCAAAAACTATTGACAACAAAATGACGTACTACGAGTTTTTAGGTCTTAGAAAGATTTACAAAAAAGTCCGCGAGAGTATACAGGGTGATTTCCTAGTGAGGGTACATATTGAAGGTCATGGTAGCTGATGGTTATATACGACCAGTGAAAATATTATTACCAAAGAATAAGGCTTAATGCCTTAGTAATCGCAACTTAAAAATATCTAAAATTCTTGCAAAATGATGGTTTTTCGACAGCTGATGAGTGTGGCGGAGGTGTGGGGTGCGCGAGATCACTAGAGGTCGTTAGTCAACACTCTTATAGCCGAAATTGTTTATGTTTGAGGTAGTTTAGTCGAACTTAGATTAAAAAAAAAAAAAAAAAAAAAAAAATACCTATTTTTTGTAATATTCCGTATTAGAACAGAGTACTGATCACCCTCTTTCAATATGTACCCTCTCTAACAAATCACCCTGTATATCTAACTATAATAGTTTAATCACAACAACTGTTTTTATGTTTAAAAAAATAATAATTCGTCCGAAGAATGAATTTAACGTTAAATGAGTAGGCATTGTTATATTAAGGCCTCTAGCACACTGCTAACACAAACACGAATTGTGTTAGAAAAGCTTACATATTAGTGATGTCAATATTACAACAATTCTGGAATATTTTAAAACACTGTTGGACCAGCTGTTATTATTGTTTAACCTATAATTGTGTAGCTTTGAGCTTAAATCAAAAACTCAGTTACTATGAGTCTTACTTCTGTACAACGAACGTTCTGTGGCAATTTGAAATTGTCATTTTTAACTTTTGACATTAGTCATTTCTATAAAATACTCTAAGAACCAGTTGCCTTATTACAACAATTATCATATGCCTGTTTACATTTATTTTACAGCTCCGTAGTTGAATTAGGAACTCATGTATGGAGTTAGAACAAAAACAAATTTACACTGCACATTTTCAAAAGATTCAAACTCATCAAATATTAAGTTTGACGGTTTTTTGTTAACTAACCGATAAACTAAATAGTATAAAACTAAGGCACTAACGTACGCAGTGTGAAAATCGCCTAACCCTTATCCAAATTAAGTATTATGTTATCAAGAGTATTAATGTAGAAGTAAATTCCTTTTTGTTTTATTCCAATCGGACTTTTGGTTTAGAAGTTATTACGAGTATAAAACGCAATGAATATGTGGGTGCAACAGCGGGCCGCGAAAATAATATCGCGACAGCATTAAGAGTATTGTTTGAACCCCTTTGTGACGCAGACGAAGTTGCGAGGATCATCTAGTTGTAACATAATAAGTAAGATACAATAAAATTTTAACCCTTAAATGGACGATTTTTGTTTCGTTTTAAAAAATATATTTGTGTAATGGACATGTATTACTGTCTAGGAAAAATGAGTAAAAAACTAGCCATGAATTTACTATTTTTTTTTTTTTTAAGTACAAAAGTCGTTCATAAATTTAAAAGAAGCTTCAAAAAAATTAAAAGAAGCTTAATTTTATTGGTGATGTTTAGTATGTTGTTTAAAAACAACATTGTCCATTTAAGGGTTAAAAGGTTTTTTTTCTATTTTATTAATATTACAATATACCAAAACTGCTAATAGCTATCTTAACCGCTATGTAACTAAGGCAAACCTTTAAAAATGCACTGTACTCGTATAAGTAGATAACAACAGAATTCTATAATAACAAAAACATCAATAAACTATTACTCAATAATTATTATAAAACCAGAATTGTCGCATTTTTCACAGGTTCTTGTTACTCGAGCCGAGAATGAGATAGATATTATATCAGCTGGTTATACCCATTTGCAACGTGCTCAACCAGTTCGCTGGAGTCATTTCTTGCTGAGGTATGTTGTAAGCTGCTTAAAAAGATGAGATTAAATTTTTACTCTGATATCCAAAATTGTTAGGACCTGCATACATACTAGGGATTTAACGAACATTCGCATTTACATTCGCAAGCAATAAATTACAACTTGCCACATATTTTTTGAATAAAAAACATTATCAGCCTAAAAATGTAGGGATTTCTTTAGCCCCGCTACTCATTAGGTGGTCTGCAATTCCAAGTTGAGGTCAGGAGAACCATAGACCAATTTTTCAGCTTGCCTTAAATACCTACCCAAAAATTGACGTAGGCTCTCGGGCCATATGATGTCCGTATTTTTGATACAAAAAAACTTATTTTGGAGTTCCAGTCGTCCAGCCAGGTTTTAGTTTACCACCTATTATTATTTTAGAATTATCTATTACTACTCTAAGTTTATTTTGAAGTAGGTAGGTAAGTACAACTAAAACGAATATAATTATTGTAAATTAAGTTTTGATGAAAAATAAATTTACATTTTTCGCTATCAAGATAGTATTGTGATTATAGTGTAAACAAATTATATTCTTTCAGTCATGCATGGGCTTTTCGTGATGATGTAACAAGACTTGATGAGCAAAAATGTAGACTATCGCGTTGCCCGCTTGGCAGTGGTGCACTAGCAGGTTGTGCACTTCCAATAGACCGAGACAGACTTGCAAGGAATCTTGGTTTTGACGATGTTACACCCAACTCTATGTTTGCTGTTGGCTCCAGGGATCATTTAGGTATACCGTACTACGTATACACCTCTATGTAACACCTCTTTATGGTGGTTAAGACATTTTATTTATTTTTAATATTTTTAGTTGAGTTCTTCAACTGGGTATCACTATGCGGCTTACACCTGAGCCGATTGGCAGAAGATCTTATAATCTACAGTTCTCAAGAATATGGCATAGTTCGTTTCTCGGATCAGTTTTCGACGGGCTCAAGCTTAATGCCACAAAAGCGAAATCCAGACGGACAAGAATTAATCCGAGGAGCAGCTGGTCTTTTCTTGGGTGAAGCCTTTAGTTTCAGTTGTGTTTTAAAAGGATTGCCTAGCACATACAACAAAGATCTACAATCTGATAAAGAGTTACTCTTTCGCTCCTACGATAGATTACTCGACTGCCTGAAAGTATCAGCGGGATCTATTCAAACAATGAAGGTATTTTTATAGTTTAATTTTATGTAATCCTCTTACTAATTGCACGTTTACAATTTGTGAGGTAACGGATCAATGGAAACAATATATTTTTTTTTTTTTTTGGAAAATACCTATTACAGGTCAACAATGAGAGAGCTGTTAATTCATTAGAACCCGGAATGTTAGCAACTGATTTGGCCCATGCGCTGGTTCGGCGCGGGGTACCATTTCGTAAAGCGCACCATTTTGTTGGTGTTGCGTTATTGCGTGCCAATGCCCTTGGACTGGATTTACAACACTTACCCTACCACGAATATATTGCTATATGGTAAGTGAGCTTTATTGTCAATTTTGTGTTGATGACAAGGGATTAATGTTAAGTTGCGACTATCAGTTATAAAAACGCAGAGCAAACCTAAAAATCAGCTAAGCACATATTGGAGCCGTCGAGCAGAGGGCCGGGACCGGGATCTTCCCCGGATTTTGGCTCCCTAACAGTTTCGGGTCCCCAAGAAGATGTGTCTCGTTCAGCACGCCCTTAGCGTTAGAGCATCCGGGGGATGGTAGACCGCTTTTTTTTGTATGTTTTGTTCTTCAAAAATTTGGATTTGAGCGTTTTTGATACAATATGTCCTCTTGTTTTCACAGTCCAGAATTTGGTACTGAAGAAGAATTGAAAGAAGTTTTTTCATGGGAAGCAAGTGTAGAGCAATATTCTAGCACAGGAGGAACTTCCAGGATTGCAGTGATAAGCCAACTGGAAATTTTGCGTCGCTGGCTTCAAAAATATAATGAATACTGTACCCCTGATCAAACGAGCAAGATGGTCTTATAAGTTTTACTACATATTACAAATTTTTACTAACCAAAACACTGCAGTTCAGCTAAAATATGTGTTAACTAATATGTTGCCTGAATTCATTTTTTCCTACCACTACTCGTTGCAATAATTAGTTTGGTCTAAAAAAATATGTTTAGTAAATCCTTTCAACTGCTAATGTTATTTTTTTATTGTTATCTCTTAGGCTAATATATTGTTGCCTTTCTAAACATAGAAGGTCGCGTTTTAACTCACTAATTGTATATGACAGACCTCAGCTCATTAAGCAAAGTCGCCATCAACCATTTAACGCTAATAACTATTTTTTTTCAAGATCTGACCCAAAAAAAAATATATCATGAGGGCATGACGTTCCTTCAGATGATTTTATTATATTTTTCTGAAAAATCTAAGGTTATATCAAAAACAAAACAAGAATATGTTCCGTATGCCTATATTTTAGTCTTTTAACACTATTTTTTTCTCAATTAAATCTATCACTTTATTATTATTACAAATTATGACATGAAATTATTTACAAAAGTAAAGGACATCCTAAAAATAATTACGTGAATTTTCCTGTTTATTATATAGTCATTAGTATAAATATATATAAAATAGCATGGTTCATAGATGTTTGTAAGAATTACTTTAATATTTAAAATAATTACTTCAGTAATTATGATTCCTTACATTTTGTGAACGTCATTTGAAAAGTAGTATTAGGTATTAAAAAATACATACAATATCTACAAATTATGACCGAAAGATGTTTATAATGCAAAAATATAATATTTTTTATTCACAATATATCTTAAGTTATGAAACTAATTCATATTTTTTCGAATTTAAAAGACAAATAGAAATTTTACGAGGTCTATTTGTAAAACCGCTCATAGGATAATTAACTATATTTAATTATAGATAAATTGAACATTTTATTGCGTACCAGGATAACCATTAATCCAATTTCAAGTTTTCTATTTAAAGATAGACAACAATTCTAAGAAAATTTAATAATTACGACTATAATAACGTTCGTCGAATCCGTACATAGTGTAAATACGCTATACACAGGGTTACTGCTGAAATATTTGACATAGAAAGTTTAAAGTTATTGAGAAAGAGACAAAAAAATAACTTTTAACTTCGATCAAAGGAGTCTAAAGTTCTACAAGAATAAGGTCCGTCCTTTAAAATTGTCTTTAGTGTTAGGTTGTATTTATATTTTTATATTATACGCGTTATTTCGCGGGCAGGTGGCAAAGCCCATCCGAACATTTGTACTTTACAAAACTGGTAGCCCTTTTTTTTTTATTGCCACGCAGGTAGACGAGCTAACGGTCCACCTGATCGTAAGCCCTGTGCTAAAAACACCCTTAGGTCCATTTTGTCTATGTAATTGTTATTGAGTGCTTAACAATACTTAACATCTTCAACACGTCCAATATTTTAGCAGTCACCTTTAAATGTATTTAGAGGTTGTTAGAACTTGAGTGAGAACCCGGGCGCTACGTTGAGGGAGCGCTGGTGCACGTGGAAGCCGAGCGCCTCGTCGGAGTCGGCGCGCGAGTAGGCCGCGTAGGCCGCGCCGCCCGCCGGGGGACGCGGGCTGTGTGTCGTGCGACGGTTGCCTTCGGACTTGGCCGGCCACGTCGGGAACATCGCCGGGTCGATGGCCACGGGTTGCTCCTGTTCAAATCACATCGAACTCAATTTAACGATCAATATGTTGTTTTACTGAAACCGTACTTCATTTTGAACCGACCAAAAAATATTCTCAAAATTAATGAACTCATAACTAATCAATTTAAGATTTGTTTTAATAAAATATACCTTAAAGTAAGCATGCTCCAGTGCCGCGTCCGCGGTCAGTCTTCTTACAGGATTGTAAGTAAGAAAGCCTTGCAACAACGACAATCCAGTTTCAGACAGCAGATCTTGTCCTATTCTTTGACGCAGCCCGCCGGGTGGATGGTCGGCAAAAGTCATCTTCTGCACAACTGACATCTCGCTGTATCCTGGCCATACTAGATCCGTCGGCGTTCCCAAATCCTAATAACAAGAGATTCATTATTCCATCTTCTATTAATTAGTTATATCATAATTTTCCACCGATAAAGTTCATTAACAAAAACTTTTAAACATTTTTGAACCATAAATTTTGATGAAAATCAATTTTATTATAACTATGATATCAAATCACCTTAAATATACGGTTCAACTGATCAACTTCGCTTTTCCCAGGAAACAAAGGATTCATGCTGACAAACTCAGCAAAAATACATCCGACACTCCATATATCGATAGGTGTGGAATATTCTTTACAGCACAGAAGCAGCTCTGGCGCCCTGTACCACAGAGTTACCACCACAGGAGTGTATTGACGAAGCGGCGACCCGTACTCCCTTGCTAGACCGAAATCACCCACCTGCAATTATTTAAATTGTAATCAATAATTAAAGCAATTAAAATTACATCAGAGTTAACAAAGTCTTAATATGAGACATAATTATAATCATCTCAGCTACTTTCATATATTTCTTATCAGTCGTAATTGTTGACCTTTGATTAGTGACAATGTTAAATGCTAGCCTAGCCATTAGCTACATTGTATGAATTTTACATGAATGAAAAATAAATGAGAAGTTACCTTCAAAACACCCTTGTGTGATAGTAGAAGATTACTAGTCTTAAGATCGCGATGTAATATCCAATTATCATGCAAATGATGAACTGCTCTCAGTAGTTGTGTCATAAGGCATTTGACCTCACCTGTAAATTAACGTAAAATTAAAAGTTCATAGTTGACCAAACTCGAAATGTACGCACATATCACAAAACTTATTTCGATAAGTTAGTGTTGGTCGTTAAGGGTACGCGTGTACTCTGCAGTTTTTTCGACTGATATTACCCTCGCTTATGCGCCTCTCATCGGTGAGAGGCTGCCACCACAGTAGTTGTAAACAAATATCCCAGGCGACTTGTCTAATATCTCACATGTATGCAAACACACTCAATTTGTAGTACATTTCTTAGATTTTCTACCTTTTTCGAATAATAATTACAGATGTATTTACCTGGCAGGAATACTTGTTTCTTGGCGCGCATTGTTTCCATGAGACTCTTGAGGTCGTGCTCCACGTAGTCCATGACGATGAATATCTTGTCCATGTTAGAACCTACTACAATTTCCCTCACTGTCACGATGTTCGGATGTTGACCCTGAAATAACATAAAAGAATGTGTTTCTCGTTAGCGAGTGTTCACGGGCGGGCGGGCCTTGAGTTTTCCTGGGTCGAACCTCCACAGTAGATGTCTAGTAGCTTCCTGTAAATCGATAAATATCTGAAAATTAGTACTTCACTCGTCCTTAGCATATTTCAAATAAGAATATTACATCTTTAAGATATTAGATGTTACCGAACTATCAAGAGACTGAAAAATAACAACGAATATAAAACACCAATAAAATTCTAACCAATAAAACCACCTAAGTTGTCTTCTAGGTCGAAAAATGCTGCAGTGATTTATTAAATAAGATCATCAATTAAACTCTCTCAATTTATCATTAAGCGTTTCATCAGTTTAAAAAAACAACGAACTATAATATAAAAAAATACTTAATTAAACATACATGTTAAAGAATAGTTCAAATAAATTAAATATACATCCAAACGACTTGTGAAGCAACATAGTTTTCAGATGTTTATCGTATTATAAACAGTATCTACATTTACATAATTGCAATAGAATATTTGTAGCCGAAACTATTTCTATTAAATTAATATATTCCATTTTAAATCATAATATTAAATATAATCAATTAAACCAAGGAAATCGTCGCATTCAATATTATTTTATAGCAAAATATATAATTAATTTAGAAAGAATATGCACAGAAATAAGAAAGATGTCTTTAAATTTCGTTGCATGTGATTTTTATCATTTGCATAAATAGAGAATCTTCCACAAAATTAATTTCTAAATACAATGTAATGATAGTTGTAACATAAAAAGGTTAGATGGATTTTTAAAAAATAATAATACAAAGATTTCAGTTGGTTTATAAAATTATGAAATTAATTTAAAACTGTTAAAAGAGCAACATTGCTTTTATTTATAGTTCTGTTGTAATGATGCAAGACAAGATAAAAAACCATTGTACAGGTTCGTATGTAAAAGCAATATCACTCTCTAAATAACAATTATAAACAATTTATAAGTTGAAACTCAGACTTTTTAACGTAATGACTTGCTGGCCAGTATACCGGATTTCTACGTTTTCCTAAGAACGTTTGAAAGAGCATAGTTACAATCATAAGATAACAACAATAAATATTACGCAAAGCGATTATTGTTGCCATTTGCAACAGTTGCACATTTCGTACGTAACTTATAACGTTTCTTTTTTAAAGAAATCTTATATTAGATATCAATACATCAAGTTGAACAAAAAGCCAATCCCTTTCTTATAATAAAGAATAATTTCCATTAAGGCTGTTGTATCAACTGACAATTAGCAATTGATAACAGCGTTGAATCACTCCGAAGTGCGAACCATGATCGGGCCAAGTAACCGAAATGCGATAAATTTAATATTATTCAGAATCCATCTACCAATACTGAGCAATAGCAACTTCTGAACGTACTGTACATGAAGAAAAAGTTTTTTTATAATTTTTACTATACGATAAGATCACAAATTTTAACCCATTCAATATAAACGATTCAATATATTGGTTAAAGTACCTGATATCAAAGTAAAAAAAAAACTTGAGAGGTGTCAAGGGACACCCGGATGGAGCGAAGTTCCTTTCGATTAATTAGTGAGGGAATTGTAATAAAATTTTATTTTTTAAAATTATAATAATTAGTTTCTATAAGAGAGAGAGAGGGAGAGAGAGACAGACGTTTTAAACTAACTAATTATTATAACTTAAATAAAATATTTTGATCACAGCGCCATCTAGCGATAATCATCTAAAACAAAAAAAGTGTGGTGACAACTTTTTCATAAGAATTTCCGTCTAGCCCCCTTTCGATAACGCGCGATAAGGAACTTCTTTCCAATAAGTTCAAATATGAAGATGGGATGTTAAAATACCATACATATTGCTACTTTGATGCAATCTCAGAAATAATTGAAAGACTAAAATTGATACCTGATATTTTCACGAATATGGATTAAATTCAATATTTAAAATATTAAAACAATACTTTCAAAGTTTTAATACAAATTAAGAAGCATGTAAGAATAATCTCGTCAATCAATCAAAGATATTATATAAGAGATTAGAAATTTAAAAGTTGCAATCAGCTTTTATCCAAAAGTCCAATGTGGCACTAGGGGGTCTTTTTGAATGACTCGTAATTATGATATGGCAAAAATTTGCTATTCAATAATTAGTCAACTTGTTGCTGTAATCAAAATAAAGTGAGAAAGCAATATTCACAAACACTTTGTTTAGTTGAACAAGAGCACTGCAAGACTACATCAAACACTTTCATACGCAAATATAGATGGAAAATTGTTCTACTTTGTTTGTATTGTCAACATTTTGTAAGGTTTGTCAATATCTAGTTATTATCGTGCAGGCAGTATTAGTCAAAGTAGCTCTATTATTTTAAAACATTTGATTTGTGATTGGGTCCATCAAAATTACTTTTGTTTTTATTTCTTATGTGAGTATTTTAGTTAAATTTAGAAGTTTTGAAGAATCAATAAAAATCGGATAGTTTTTTTTAATAAGTAGAAAAATGTTCCACCTATGAGTTTAATCTAATGCGTACGAGCATAATCTGGGAATAAACATTCTGTCACATTCATACTCCTATCAGTTACTTGTAATCTTACATAATCTCTTACTTCTATAATCAAAGTAAATAAATCGAGAGAAGCCATAACGCAGGGCTTCTCTGTAGAATCGATTGAAATCCGCGAAACCTTTATATTCTTGACGTGTTTGATTTTTGTGTGGAGTTTGTTGTGCTACTTAAAAATAATATAACTTCGAATACGAACATCGAACTCAAAGTAAAACATATTTGTTATACTTTATTAACAAGGTGACAATTACACAAGGAAAAAGACAACCACATAATGATATGTACCAGTATAAAGTAAATCTACAGAAAATATTAAGACTTCAAATTAGAAAGCTACAGTAATTATATTATGTAATTCTTTTACGCTTTATGAAATATCGGTTCATGCCACCTTCTATGATAACACACCAATTGCCGGAATTAATACATCTTCAGAGTTAAAAAAACACATATAGTATAGGATCTACACGTACAGGAAATAAGTGTAGATTTATTTTATACTACATATTTTATTTTTTTATCATTTACCTTCTGTATTTACACTAACTATAACAACACATTTCATGAAATAATTAATTGTGCACATCCGTAGAAACAACTAAGTACATCTCATTTGATAGATATCTTAAAAACTATACACTAAAGGTAAGAAAAGTTATGCCATATCCCTTGGACTGGTTTATAGTAAGAATGTATTAGTAAATGCAAAACGTAATTGTCACAAATAATAGTGTAATCATACTAGATACATTATGTCGATACGTTCCATTGAAATCTTGGATTTGAAATGTAGAATTTGTTAGTTGTTTAGTGAATGATAAGGAAGCAGAAACTGTAAATATAGAATGGTAATGTGTATAAGTAGTAGTAGTAGTAGTAGTAGTGACACATGCAAATAAGTAAATATACGAGTTTATGGCTCAACAAAAGTAGTCATTAAGGCCGCGTCTTCGTACAAGCTTACAAGACTAAGGTTGCATCACGGTCGAAAAAGTACGTCGAGCCAAGTTCGCATGGTGGTGTGGAGGCGTGGTAGCGAAAGTATAACATAAACAAAAAGATATATGATGAAACATTGGTTGTCATAACGAAACAGGGTTCATCAATTCATTTACATCCTTAAAATATAACAAAGTTAAGGACGCATTATGCATTTTAAAGCTAAACTATATTGTTTTTTTTTTTTATATTGGGTTGTAAGTATGTAAATACACATAATTTTGTTTAGGTATTATTTTAATTAACATGCAATGTTTATTGCTTCTTGAGTTAATCCATGAAATTATACTTCTAGAAATTACTTAATTTTGTTTGTTTTTAGCATGATAAATATAACTCAGTTGATGTAAGCATCAGATTGTATACAGGGTGGAATTTTTAAACTCCCCTCCAGAAGGGGAAGAACAAGAAATAATGATTAAAGCGAATTTTGCTCAACCTTTCTTTTTTTTTGAAAAGACTGCATTCATACTTTTATTTTAATTAATTAGTACACCCGGGAATCGAATCTGCTACAACACGATTAAATCACACCCTGTACTTTAATTGCATCAATCGTTAGTGTCTCTAAGATTTGTATACCTAGGTTCAAGGTTGTCTACAACTGGGCTTGGGGTCACTTTAAAAACAAACACGTATAGAATACATGCTCTCTATAGATAGAGCACAGCGTAGTTTTCCTTTCATTTAATCTATCATATTTCTTAAAGAGATTGAATCCTTATAAGTCACTTTATTGGATTGGATTGGATTTGTGCAATAAAAATAGAAGGTAAGATTTTTTGGAACAACAAAGGAATGTTTCCATTCATCAAAATTCGCTAATCTCATTGTTTCGAGTACTTTCCCTGGAGGGGACGTTTAAAAATTCCACCCATTCCCACACATAAGCGGAGAGTTGGTACGCCAGATGCCAGATAAAATCACTATTTAGAGTAGATCTCTGGTGGTGACAGTTCAAAATTCCACCCTGTACAATATTTTTTTTTTCCAACTGGGTCTTCAAGGCCTAATCTACAACTATGAGGAATATAAAAATAAAGTTTTTGTTTCAAAAAGCACTTTTTCTAAATTTCCCATATTACTACTATCCAGAACTTTTTACTTTTTGAACAGTACCATCGAATGCACATCTAAAATCATTGGGTTCAATTGGCCATCAACATCAAAAATCCAATGATGCAAGTTAAGTTTCCTCCCAAATCAACCCCATGAGTTATTATAGCGTTTTTCAATGCGAGTAATATTGTTACGAATTACGAACCTATAGAAAGTCCAGTCTGTATAATAAGACAATATCAACACATAATTCTATTATATTTAGAAGTTCTGATATGTTTAAAGTATACTCTCGTAGAAATAGTAGCATTATTTTAGCTTTTCGACGCCTATTCTGCAAAAACCGAAGTTCCGAGCGGAAACTATGCTAAAATAGTTATTTTTACATCACTTCAAACCTGGGATATAAAAACAATCTCGCTATGATATGATGAATCGGATAAAGCCAAAGATAATTTATTTTGCAAACAGCGTTATTTCGTTAGATTCTTGAAATGTGTGTGGGCATATTTCCTTAGCCTCATTTGACCGATGAAATCATAAAAGAGCACTTTGTACGCCAGATTTGATCTACACTGTTATGCTATTTCCAATCTTGAGAAAAGTTAAGATAGAAATAGAAGTTGCCGGATTTTTTCTTTAAAAAATGTGAGCTGTAAACGTACGTTTTATTGTGTGTTAACAAAACAAATTAGCAAAATATTAATTATTTAATATTGATGAGTAGTGTCCCCACTTTAATAAGACGTACTTATTTTCCGTAAAAAAATGATTGCCTTTTACTATTGATATTAAAATTTAATTGTGTTGTAGACACGCAGAATTTGCTCTTTTACACATGAAATATGTTGGATTAGTAAACCTATTCTGTGGGATCTACTCTACATGTCAGTCAGATGATTAAATTTTAATATCTCTCAGAGTAAGTTTATTAATTTGAATCAAACTTAGTGTATAATTTATGAAGCAGTTAAAATTACGAAGAAGATGTACTTAGTATTATTACACTACAGAGAATGTACACAACCAAATCAGCAAATGTCACTTCCCTAAAACTTACATAAACTTTACCTTTAGTTGATGCTATTCTTCGAAGAGAAGAGGTGGCAACATTGTAAAGCATGTGTTGTTATTGTTGTAAAACAAATTTTCAATGTTCGTATTCAAGTTATCCTTGCGGAAATATTACAGTTGTTAAACTCATTGTCGTACATGGTAGAGTAATTTTTGGAGGGTTCATCCCCAGGAATAAATCTCTTATAAGATACATAGGCCCGCCCGTGTATCGAAGTTGTTAACCCTTGCAATCGGGTCACACCTCTAGCACAACCCTCTTGCAGGTAAGAGGTGCCGGGCCTGTAGGAATAAAATACACGCATTAATGTACTGAAAACAACACAAGAGCCATCGAGTGCTTCACAGCTCACGGCTCTCAAACAACATACACTACTTGCTTAATATATATTTTACAAAACAGAATATACCTTCAAGTTTAGAGCGGTGATACATTATGATGGCTCAAGTGAGCTTACTATTGTATAAATTGATATTCAGATCCTACCTTTAGTAAAGTGTTGATCTCTCTGAGTGACGTAATCGGGAATCCTTCTTTTTCCTTTTCCATTTTAAGTCGCTTCAATGCCACAATTTCATCAGTGGTTTTATCACGTGCTCTATAAACAACTCCGTATGTACCCTCTTCTATTCTGTTGAGACACTGAAACTCCTCAACTGAACGACAACCCTAGAATTTGTTTAAAATAGGACATGACTATAACGGCTATGACAACAGTTAATTCATTCTCTGTTAAGCAGTGTTTTCCAATGTATCATCAAAATCAACATGGATAATAAAATTTCATGAAAATAATTATTTACTTACATACATCAAAAGACAAAATCCACATAATATTTATGAAAAATATTAAAAACAGCTGGTTATAAATTCCAATGGCAGATCGTGTAAAATCGTATTTCGAAAGTTAGCATTAATACTCCTGTACCTTAAGTATTTTTCACAAAAGTAAAATTTTACAAATTGCATTTGATAACAAATGAATGCAAAAATTTACCTGTAAAGCCGGGTAGTATGGGGGTAAAGAGTTTATTGCTTCTTCTCGCAGTCTGTTTTTCTCTTCATTTTCCTTCTGACTTTCTTCTTCTACATTTTTTGAAGCATCCACAGGTGGAGGTGAAAATGAATGTGATCTACTTCTACTTTTAGATCGAGATTGAGACCTAAAATGATAAATAAATGATGTATAAAAAGAATCGTTAATAATAGATAAGGGGCATCAGTGTGTATAATATTGTAGATGATCATGACTTTGGGTAATGGTGAAAACATTCAGAATTATATTTAGGCGGTTGTTTTATCAAATTAATTACCTTCTGGAGTCATTTGATGAAGGAGTTTTCTGGTCTATGACAGGGTTGGGTGATTTTGATTGAGATTTCAATCTAACTTTATCACTGCTTCTTGATTCCTCTGTCTCTTTGTCCGATTTATCATTATCATCCACTTCATCATCACTTTTGGATTCAGCACCAGAGTCAGAATCTGTACTTGAACTTTCATCAGCGGTGTCAGTATTTGTGTGTTCCCCTAAAATATTATGATAAACAATAAATTTAATATAACATAATATAAATATATTATTATTGTTAATTGAATTGTAAAGCATTATTTAAAATTACCATCTTCTGGTTCAGAATGAGAGTCGCTCTTAATTTCTACATCACTAGCATCTGACACGGTTACAACTGAATCACCATAATTGGGAGATTGTTCTGATTTACTTTTCTTGGAATTCTTTTTGTCTTCAGGTGAAATTGAACGTTTTTTACCACGACGACGGCGTTCCTCACGCCTGGCTTCCAACTCACTTCGTGATTCGTGTTTTCTTTTCTCTTTTTCTCTTTCTGAAACATAAAATGTAAAAATGATTATGAATGATGAATGTAAATATGAAATGTAAAAAGATTATTGATGATGTAAATTTGATTAGTCTTTTTACCTGCTTCGATCATGCGTTTTCTCCGTTCCTGTTGCATTTTATCAAGAGAGGAAAGATGTTCTGATTTTGATTCTTTATCAATGTACTCTGAACTTTTCTTTGACTCTTGACTTTGTAATTCTTTTGTTATGCGTTTACTAAGAAGTCTGGTCCTTAAATCTTCGAGTTCTTTATCACCAGAGGTTTTATCTCTGTTTTCTTTTTCATTATTATGATTATTGTGGGTTTCATCTGCTAACTGTCTTAACCTAGATTCTATCCTATCAGACTCAACTCGTTTACGTTCTACTTCATTGTATTTGTATGCTCTGTCGCGGTTCCCTGTATACAATTCTCTTTGAACATCCTTATCTTTATATGATTCTTTATCCCTAAATGATTCTCTTGTTCTAGTGGCATCTCTAAAATTGGGGTTTTCTCTATACATCTCTCTGTCTCTATAATCTCTTCCATCTCTATAAGACTCTTTTTCTCTATATGCTTCTCTTTCACGATATGCATCTTTTTCTCTTATTTCCGTTTCTCTGTACATATCCTTGGATTCACGGTACACTTCTTTTTCTCTGTACATTTCTTTGTCTCTAAATATGTCTTTGTCTCTGTAAACATCTTTATCCCTGTAGTATTGTTTTTCTCTATAGTAATCTTTGGCCATATCTTCTCGATCAGATGTTTTAATAAGATCTCTTTTAGATTTTTCAGATTTATCACGTTCCCTGTTAAAAAAGGTTTATATTGATCTATAAAGTTCCCAAGGTCAGAAGGATGATCAACCTTAAAGCACATAATTTAAGATGAAATTAATTGTATATTTTTAAATAAATAAATACAATAAGAAAATATTCTTAGAAAAATGAATTACAGCCGATATATAAAACAAACAGAAATTCATTGATAAAGGTTGAAGTAAAGCATTTATATTGGTAAAATATTAAAAAATAAAATATTAGCAGTTCATAAATACAGGTAAATAATATTGTATTTATTTTATTTCTAAATGAAAATTAATAAATACATTTGTTTGTACTGAAGAAGGGAAATTGTATTACTTATTCTGATTTTGAATTATTAGTATTTTATATAATTATTTGTTATCTTATTTTCTCACTGTTAAATTACTCAAGTAAACCAAAAATGTATTATAGATTTTAAACTATTTCACACAATAACAAAAAGTTGTATCCATGTTATGTTTTTGTACCATAAATAGGGGAAAACACTAGAATCAAAACTATTTATACATTTTAATTTCTGTATTTATTTATACATATTATTCTGTAATTATTTATACATACTATTATAGATAAAAGAGACATGAAAATGTAGTAATGTGACTTGACTTGACTATAATAATCTTACCTGAAGAGGTGCTTCTTTTCTTTCCTGGATGATTCTTTGTACTTGTCTTTAGCAGATCTCTTGTGCCGTTTATCTCTATGACTTGTCCTAATCACAGCTTGAGGAGGCTTGATGATCAGAGCATCAGGATTATCCCTGTCTTCGTCAGATAAACTAAAACAACATTTAAATCTAGAATTAATTCTATTACATCAAATTGTTGTATGAACTTTTAAGAACTTTTGGTTTACTTACATATTAGCCTGCAGGTTATCTTGGATAACTCAGCTCAGAAAGCATACAAGTAAAATGATTTAAATGCATTATTAAATCTATCAACAAATGAATATAATATTTTTCTAAACTATTCTTCGGATACATGAAATTGACAGTGTATTCTAATGACACTGATCATCACAATAATGTATGAGTAATCAGCTAGGTTACGTTTAGATGTGGAATTCATACTAGTTCAATAGCAAATCAATATACGATTTATTTCTTAGCAAAAATGAAATTATAAGATTTAGTGATTTACAGATTTCGAAAACAAAGAAGCTATGTGATACTGTTCCAAAAACACGCCATTACGAGTACTCGGAAGTGTAGGTCGTGAGATAAATAAAATATCAAGACGAACTTATAAACTGTGAAATTCATGATAAACATTTAAAGACAAAGTGCACTGGGTCTTTTTACCTGAAATCCATTTCCTCATGTATGGGACTTCGTGCTAATTCTCCATCCTCACTTTGATCATCCTCATAGTTACTCATGATTCAAACTATTATATATTCAAGGAATCCAAAAATGTATAACAAAAATTTTAGAAAACTAATTCAATAGTTTGGGATTCAATTTCGAAACTATTCAATATATATGATTTATTCACAAATACAACGAAAACGGATAAAATTATTTGCCATCAACCGCCATTTTGAAAATTGTTTTTTTCTACATTGAACGACGTCTCACGCTGGTTAACAAAGTTGCCAGCAAACATGTGTAAAAAATCGCGATATATAAAAATGGAACGTACTCCACGATTTACATTGGTAGGTTTCCTAAAAATCCTAAAATAAATGTTTAATTATATTCTCACTTAGGTCTTATTAAATCCATACATACCAATCTTGTACGTTTACTGTCTAAAATCGAAACATGATACAATTTTATTCTATTCATGCCCAAATATATGCCCTAATATCACTAAAAAGCGCTAAACTACCTTTTTTTACTAAATTACTTTTTGAGTTAAGTTGGTAACACTTCCCAATTTTCATTGACTGTATTAAGGTACCAGTACATGTTGAACATTTTCACAAAAATAGCACATATATTGCATTTCGCAGACTCGCAGACTTATAATAAGATTAATGAGACTATTTGACTTTCGCCATTTTGGCATTAATACTCTTAGCGTGCCCGCACACCTAAAAAAGTATTGTCAATACTTGTGTCAGAAGCAGAGATGGGATTTAAAAGTCAAAACAATTTAATTAGAATGTTAGAAAAAAATAGCAATAATAGCCTTTAGTAGCATGCACTAAAAATCTTTTAGATATGGAAATTGTGTTATTTGTATATACCTCCTGGTGCTTACGTCAAGTGAGTTTAGTTCCATGTATTGCACTAAAAGATATGAAAAAAAGTAATTTCAGGCAGAGTCAAGCCTGTAAAAGTATGAAAGAAATTTGAATTACCTCATTGCACATATTATAAATTATAAGACCACCTGAATAGTAGACCTACGATGTTAAAAATAATATTTTTAGCATTATACGATTTTGGAACTTGAACCTAAAATATAATTAAGTTTTTCAAGTATTATTTATCATAAAACATGCACGTGCTATTTTTGAAAATGTGCTTTTAATTAACACTTTCTTTAACATGCTATTTTTTTAGTATCTTTTCCCAACCCTCGGTCGAAAGTATTGACAATACTATTGATAAGTGTGCGGGCAAGCATAGAGCTTGTTCCACAGATTGTCTGATTGGCTTGTTCATAACATCTGTGAATAGTACTTGTTTGTTTTTTCTCAATGTAACCTTTCAGTAAAGGCATTAATACAAATTAAACTAATATATTTACACCAATAAATTAATCGCGGTGTTTATTATTCACAGCAAATTGGCTATAAATTAAATTAAACTGCCTTTTTTCAGTACTTGAGTTTGACAGTTGACCACTTGATTTTATTGTACAAGGCACGATTTAATTCAGTAATGAGCACTAATTAGTGTTGTTCTGATCACTGATTGAAATCTTTACTTTAGCCAGCGTAAGCTCCTGAAATAATAATTGTAAAAAAAATGATTTAAAGTATATTGTGCCTATAATATAGACCCTGGTACATACTACATATACATTTTATAGTACAATAAATTTTACAAATGCTCTACAATTTCTCTTTCCTATTTTAAAGATTTCTTTGTATAAATGCTGCACAGAAGGACAGTTTCTAATTCTTACTAACCTTCAAGGATTTAAACTTACAATCTGCTATATGTTGTGGGTTAATTTTATAAATAATCATAATATCTACCAATTAAAAAACAATGGTAAGTAAAAACTAACTATTGGAAAAATCAATTAAAGAAATACATTTAATAGTAATTATAATTCCGCCTGCAGTGGCCTTCTGTCTTTTATATTGAATTTGTAAATTTTATTTTCTTATTAATGTATTTTTAAAAATAGAATGTAAAAAATAAGTGAATATATAATATTAACCACTCAACTGGGATCAGCAACCAAATTGGTTTGTTTACTTTTGCCAAGTCTGTGGCAGGAGCCAAAATTGAGCACAGTTCTAAAACTTCTTTTGTTTACATTTTTTAATCGTCTCATATTTTATGGAGATGATATATTTTCGCTGAAAATGCAATACAGCGTCATTTAGTAATAAAGATTTACAAAAATATTAGGTTTTATTAAAAATCTAAATTAAAGTTTAATGGTAAAAAATTATTTTAGAAAGAGGCTCAAGCACGGTAGTGATTCCGAACGAAGTCCCCAGTTTCACCATCTAGTGAAAAGTGACGTTCCCAGTGGAGTGGTTATAATTCTTTATTGTAAACATCATAAATAATTTTATACATAAAATAGTGTAGTGTATTTCTTAAAATTTTTTTAGTAATTAATTACATGTGTAATATTTCAACCTTATGTACTTTAAGCTGAACTGAAACAGCACATCAAAGATTTAATAATAAACAATTTTATTATTTGTAGAACAGTAAAATTTTGTCTACATTGGCCAATGTGATGGATCCTAAAGAAGAATCTAAGAAGAGATCTGAAAATGGAAAACAGCTACTTGAGGAACTATTAAAATGCACACAGAGTTGCCTGAGTCGGTTTAGCGGTAAATCTGAATTAGCTACTGAAGATGACCTCAGGTGACTAATTTATGTAATATTTTCAGTTAATTATTTCCTCAAGAATTCTTCATTATTGTGCTGAAAATATAGCAGAAGTATTAGTTATTTGTTTAAGAATTAGAAAAAACTCATATGCAATAATGATATTTCAGTCCCTCATCTTTTTCCGTGCCCAGTTAGCTAATCAATTTTAGTATATTTGTCAACTGTCCAGAAGCTCAATAAAAATAGTACCTATTTAATTCTAAAAATATTCTGAATGTGTTTTCATTAAAAATTTTATTAATTCTAGGATAATACAGCTGTGTGAAAAATGGGAAGCAGTTTTAAGACATGGAATAAGAACTAATTTATCTAATTCAACTATACAAAGCTTAGTTACGGCAGGATTAAATTTTACATTTAATATTGTGAACATAGGTATGAAAGTATTTATTATGTCATAAAAAGATTTTCAAATTATAAGATGATTTGGGTGGTTTAATAAACTTATTAAACAGCTGAACAAAATTTTTAGGTAATTCACTGTGGAGTTACACATGTTTGCATCTGACAAAACATGAAAAGGAAAGATTTAAGATATTGTCTAACATAAACACACCTTTGGGATACTTCAGAGCATTCTTGAGGGCCTCCTTAAATGAGAGATCACTTGAAAGGTATCTTTTACTGCTGTTATTCTAAAAAAGTGAATGTTTTAAAACTTTCTATTATAATTAATCAGCAGTAACACCACTGCTTCTGTAGTACTCGTTTCTACGATATTCATCCCATCATATTACAAAACCTATTAAAATATTTTAGCTACAAAAACATAAAGTCTAGATTATTTAGCACTAAAATATTCTGTTTGTCTTTCCTTTTCTAGAGTTCTGTAGACCAAAAAGTTCATGTCAATATATACCTCTGAGGCATTAAGAGTATACAAACATGTCACAGAATTTGTAATATAACAAAAAAATCAAAATATTTTTATAATGTGCCTGAAAGTGAGGCACAGGAAATAAGTTTTACTATGCACCAATAAAAAAAATGTCAAAAACACAATTATAGAATGGTACTAGCAGCCCCGCGCAACTTCGTAAAACAAAATTTTTTTGGGTGGACCCCTAACATTTAGGGGGATGAAAAATAGATGTTGACCGATTCTCATAGATACCGGATAAGCAAAAAAAATCATCGAAATCGGTCAAGCCAATTCAGAGGAGTATGGCAACGAAAACTATGACACGAGAATTTTATATATTAGACTAGCTAGTGAACGCAAATTTATATTTATGCAATTGCAGTATTTTATCCAAATTCACAAATTTGTTTTATAGATCCATTATATTAATGCATGTGATCTGAAAAAAAAGTTCATTTTAATAACCCATTAAAAACAGTGCTTATTTTAAAAAATCAAATATATTGTTCAAATAATTAGATTTATTATTTCTGCTTTTTATTTAGATAGCAATAATTAAGCAACTTAAAAAGCAAATAGAAATATTTATTAATAGAAGGTATTTACTATTTATTATTATATTATGCATTTAAATTTAGATATCTTCAGAGCTGGGTGGCGCATGGCTTGTTAATGGAATATTATGAAGAAGGTGCTCTTGTGAGAGATTCTGAAGCTTCCATCAAACTTACTAATATTGCATCTGGTAATTTTATTTTGTTAATAACAATTTATTTTATCACATTCACATTATATTGTTGATTGCTCATATTTCAGGTTTATCATCCGTTTTATTTGCATTATCAATTGACAGACCAGAGTTGAATGAATCACAACAACCGATAAATCAAGCCGACAAAGTTGAACATGTTATACCATTACCAACGCCTATAAAATCTTCAGGCCATTTAAAACGAAAACCATTACGCCAAGTAATATCTTTTGATAAAAATGAGCCTAAAACTCAGGGTATTCATCAAAATAAAGAATTGCCAAAAATCGACAGCAAAGAGGACGCCATGTGGAATAGTGCACCAGCTACCTGTCTTAACTCGCCTGATCCTAAGATAATGCCTCAAGCCTCATCTGCCAGTGAACCCACGAGTTCAGAATATAAGAGTGGCTTCAGACATTTCTTTCCAGATAGTGTTAAGGGTATTGACAGCCCATCACAAATTTTAACGAAACTCTCTGAATGTGCCAAAGAAATATTTTCATCTTCTAACAGTATAGAAGCAAACAATACTGTCAAAGATGATGTTTCAGAATTAAGTATCAATAATGTAAAGTTTTACGAAAGTGACAGTGAAGAAGTAGCTGGTAGTATTGATGGAAGTACATCATGCTTGGAGCTTTGCTTTACAGAAGACGAATGTGCACCAGAAGATAAATCTGTTCTTTCCATGTTGGAGAACAAAGACAATCAAATATTTATTTTAAATTTCAAATATAGCCAGTTAGTAGTAGCAACTAACGAAAAAGTAAAAAAACTTGAAAAACAAATATCAAGTCTCACCAAGTAAGTAACAGCGCCTATTTAAATAATCGATTTTTATTTCTCGAGTTTTATTTCGTACCGAATTCCAAAAAAATCAACACACGAAAATGTTAGCTAACTTGCCTAGCTGCTTCAGTGAGACACCATGATATTTTTTCGCCGTAATGGTAGTGGTTGCATTTTTTAATGTAAATTGCAGAGGTTCATGAGCGACGGTGACCGCTTACCATCAGATGGGCCGTAGGGTCGTTTAGCTATCGTGCAATAAAAAATATAAAAAATCGGTTTTGCTCTTTAAGAATGATTTATTTTGCATTCATAATAAAAATTAGTAGTAAATAAAAGCAATATTATAATTTAAGAGAAAACGAGAGGATGAAAGAGCAGTTACGGCATTACATGTCAGCTGTGGAGATGGGTAAAGCTTTAAGAGGAACTAATGAAAGCAGTGAAGAAGGAAGTAGTAGTCAAAACGACGAAGTGAATCAATATGAGCGAAAACTTGTTCAGGTATTATTCTAGAAAATATAATTTGTTTATTTATTTAAAAAAAAAGTTGAGATTTATTTCAGTTGATTTTAGATGGACATTTAAATTTCAGGTGGCAGAAATGCACGCCGAGCTGATGGAATTCAACCAGCACCTGGTGCGGAGACTACAAGAGCTGGAGAGCACCTGCGCGCTTGAAGTCTTAGACTATCCAGAGTCGAACGTTAAAGCACATATTCCCACCGCGTTTTTAGTTGGAAAGAAAACACACTCTTTTCACGTCTATCAAGTATGACTTCATACTAAATATTTTTACTGAAATATTTATAGAAAGTCGTGGTGGCCGAGTGGTCGAAGCGCTTCCTTCCGTACGGGATGTTGCGGGTTCAAATCCGGCCGGCTTGTACCACTAAATCTAAATGTGAAAAGATTTATGTGCAATTGTTCACAACACCACTGGCTAAAAATGGTGAAGGAAAACATCGTGAGGAAACCTGCATATCAGAAAAGGGTTCTAAAAATCCTTTGAAGATATGTGAAGTCCCCGATCCGAACTGGGCAAGCGTGGTGGACTATGCCTAATCCCTCTTCTGAGGAGACCTGAGCCCAACAGTGGGCAGTAATGGGTTGGTACAATACAATACAATTTATAGAAAATGAAATTTATTGGTTTAAAATTATATTATTTTAAACCATAAGGAAAAACTTTAAGGAAATTTTAAGCTAGGTCATTCATTGTGTTTGTATATTTCAGATTTTTTTAAAGATCGGCAATGAGGAATGGAGCGTGTACCACAGGTATGCGAAGTTCCACGAACTTCATACGCAGTTGAAGAAATGTCATCCTGATATAGCAACATATAAGTTTCCACCTAAAAGAACACTCAGAAAAAGGGTAATCTCTCGTCTATTTATTTTGTGTTACACAGCAATATGCAAACAGCTCGCATTTAATACGTATATACTCTATTAATTACTGAATTATATCGGTTAAACTACCGAAAAGCGAAAAGTTGATATAAGTTTGATGTGTAACAGTACATACAATCCTCTCGGTGTTAGTGACGTCGCAGTGTCCACGTTGCAGGATGCTCACCTGGTGGAGCAGCGCCGCCTGTCGCTGCAGGCCTACCTGCGCCACGTGCTGCTGGTGCTGCCCGAGCTGCGGGAGTGCACCAGTCGAGCGCAACTACTCACATTGCTGCCTTTCTTTGGGTGCGTCAAACGTACATTAATAACATCCACTTGTCTGTTTCATGTGACTTATTTATGAAAAGGATTTTCACTTGTAGATAACTGATTTAATTTAATTAGGCTACTTAGTGATTAGTTAGCTAATTCTTAGGCGCTGTGACTTGTCTGCCTTTAACCCTTTCAAGACAATAAGATGGCTGAGACTAAATATGCGAATACTACACAATATTTAAGTTATTCTGTAAAGTAAGAGATATCACTAGAAAAACATTGTAGGGTGTACAAATTTAATTTTCCTTTTAATTTCATGGGAAACATTTTAACACAACATACCTACGTTAGACATTCATTAAAAAAATATCGATTCAATAATAATCAATAACGATTTTTGTAGAAAGGAAAAATATTTCCTGTGAGTGTGAAAGGGTTAAATTACAATACTCTAATTTTGCTAAAGTATTTCAAGTTGTTTCGCATTCTTACTGATAAACTAACAACATAAAGTTTCTTGAGCTATTGAAGTGTTCATAAAGTTTGATGTAACTCAACCTGGTTATTATTTTACACAGGTATTTTGTAATATTAAATACCTAGTATAAACAGAAACAGGTACTGATAGTATTTTATTATAATATTTCATTTTTAATTTCAGGACATCATCGAACTCTAAAGAAAACGGTGCTAATAACATTCTCGACCGACAACAGTCAAGCGATTCTATATCATCATACAATGTTCTATGATAAATTATAATAATATAATGAATTTGATCGTCAAGATATCTGTTTAGCAAGTAAAATTTGCTAGGTCTGCCTTAAACTATCATCACAAAGCAAACCCATTATTTCACACTTCAATGGAAATGGACAGAACTAATTATATAACTAGATATTTAAGAAAACGGTTAATAATCAATCACAATTATCGTAAATATTTCGTACATTATTCAACTTAAATTGGTATACAAATCTTAGCCATTTATGATTAGAGCCTGTGGCCCTGTCACTTTGAGGCTAAGAAAATGTTAAATAACTTAACTTTAACTGTTTAGGTAATGAGTGAGCCGTACAACGCTTAGGAAATTAACACACATTTTGTGCAATAAAAATACTACTATAGGTAATTTAATAAAAATTGCCGTGTATGTCACTTTTAAGAAAAAACTTGATAGATGCACTGTAATGTAATGCTTAAATTGATATATAGACTTTATACTAAATTGTAGTATTATCGAATTTATGCAATATAATTTAACAAAATATGTTTACACAACTTGTATACTTATTGCTCAACAATGTGCATTATGATTAACATAATAATAGTACAGATCATGATCAGACATGTGGCGTGTTGAATCGACCATCATTGTTCCGATCGTTGTATCTGTGCACGGTCTAATAGCGAAAAGCTTCGACCGTCATCTTGAGAAGCTTTCGCTCCCCGGCTGGGTAAAGGGCTTGATTCAGAAGGCGGTCGTTCTTGACACGACACGTATTGTGAGGAGGTTCCTCTCTTTTGAGCCCTGACCACTGATGGCTTGGGTCGTAGACCTCGTCTTCAGTGGCCCTCTGTTTTTTATATTGTATTTTTAAATTTTATTCCTTTGTTAATTTTTTAAAAATATAATGTAAAAAATAAGTGTAAATAAATGAGTACAGATCAGTAAATCCATACCAATTATTAGAAAAACACCTGCTCGGACCTTCATGCTAAAATCTAATTAGAACACGCGATTACATTCACAATCAATATCTTTTTTATTGTGGCATTGAACGACTGTAACAACACATTTGGTTGCAAATTTGCCAATATTAATTAAATCATAATCCTTAGTTCACACCTTTATCTTTCAGCAATTTACAATTATTGATAGTGGATATATAGGCTAGCAAATGGTGCTAATTGTACTATTATTTCATGAATAATGTTCCACACGCTTCGCTTTCAGTTTAAAGAAAGTTTTTGCAGTACCACTTAAGAATGTTTAAACAAAAATAAGATACCAACAAAAGGAATATGAATTAAGAAAGATTGGAATGATGTTACATTTTAAATGCAGTACATGGGTAATAAGAGTAATAGGTTCATTAAGTTATTGTAAATACATGTACCTATATGACAAGAAATATTTCCATGAAACTTGTTAAATAATATGAAAAGAATCTGTGATATAAATAATAACAAACAAAAAAAAATGTAAATACTAGCAGGTAATACTTTAGATATACCTAACATAGGAAATTTAAGTTCCATGAATATTTTTATAATCTAAATCAGTATAATTTTCTGTTAATTTTTAATTTAATTAATTTACTAAATATGTACTTCCTGTATTAATGTGAAATAGTTGTGTTCTTTAATAGGAATACAAATAACGTCTCTAATGTTAGTACTTTAAGAACAATCATTATTATTGAAATACATTTGGCTTGTATTGTTTGTACTATATTGGAATCGAGTATTAATTTATTTTAGATAAAATTATGTGGCTATAAACTTGTTTTTCATTTAAAAAAAATAATGTTTTTGTAAATTATTATCATCCTTAAAAAAGTAACAGTAGATGCAACAAATACTTGATTTACTAGCTCTTATGATTTTCACATATTATTTTCTTAATAGCAAACTTAGTTATTATTTCGAATATTTCAATATAGAAGTGACTGGACCCTTGCACTTGATTGGCATTAATGTTCGTACTTTATTGCTGAGAATGCTGCTTTTAAGGTAAATAGTCTATTGCAACCAATGGGTTTCAAAATGCTTTTTTAGAATCAGATGTCAAAAGTAAAGGGGACCACGGTATTTGTGTTGTGTATATTATGTAAGTCAATTAACGTCGCTGCTAATAATCCTCAATTTTAAAATTACTAAGACCAAAAGTCATGTTTGTTATAAGGAATAAATGAAAATACTCCATAGCAAATTAAATTCATAATTTTATTTTATAATAAATAAAAATCAAGAAAACACTCTTTCTGAGGATTTTCCATATATTAAATACATCATACAAAAGATGTCATTACAAACTAAATCACTTGGTGCAAAGGCAAGCCTGTCGGTTTGGGGTTCGTCCGGCCACCAACCGAGCGCCGGCTCCGAGTTCCGACCGAGCAGCGAGACGCAGGCGCAGGCGCAGGCGAGTGCGTGACAACCGAGTCCGAGGATAGCCTCTTTAACAAAACAACTACACTTACAGACAACAAAGATCAGCTTTCCTCGTGGAATGCATCTTTGTAGACGTCTTCGATTTATCAATGGAAAATAAAAGTGTATTTGATCGTGTTTATAAAATAATGTATATGAATAAATGTAAAAAAAGCTTAAACACTTAGTGTAACACAAAAGTGGAAAAAGAGATAATTTAGTTAAGAAATACAATAAATAAAACAATATAAAACCAAGTACATATTTAACCTAAGATGAAATAATTTACTACATCTTTAAATCTAAACGACATAGTATTGCAACACATCAAGGAGCTTTGGAACCATTGAATAATACGGAACTTAAAATAAATTTCAGCTGGTAAATAATCTCAAACAATAAATCTAAAACATTGTGATTTATCTTTGGTTTTTGGATATTAAACTGCGATAGTTCCATAACTCCTCGCAGGAACGCACGTCGTGACGTCACGCAGACGTTGACACAACCAAACTTAAGAACATTCTGTGAAACTAGATAGACTGCGTTCCGAGACGACTTTTTCATAAGTACTTACATAAGATACAGATCTACGAAGCTGTGATGAGTCTTAATTTTTTTCTCTAAAAGAAAAGCACTTTTTATCTCATTTTAACAATTTACTTTTATTAGAAGAAACATTCGGAACATTAGTTTTTGTTTCATAACGTACATTCATTAAATGTGGCTTAGGTACTAATATTAAATTACTAGAATGTTAAGGAGCGTCATGACAATTACAATTGCACAAAACACGACAGATTCTAAGCAACAGGATGACGTGCAAAGTTTAAGCGAAGTGCTATGATAGTTGGAATAACGCAAGAACTTCATTTAACGTAACTATTTTTATTTTCGTAATTTATTTAGATTTATATTTTTAGTAAACAGAGATTTTCATATTCCCAAAATGAATACAAAAATCAGCCACTAAAGTCGTATCGTGTTCCCATGGCGCGGAGCGTGGCTGGCAGCCGGGAACTTGCTTGTTGCAGCAAGTCGCGCAGCCACGCCCGCCGCCACTCTACTGTGCTGCTGCTGTAATGTACTGTCTGCGTACATTGCGGCCGATTTATATATCAGTTCTTACGTTATCTGCGTTAAGGTTAGTTTCATTTGATATCTAAATAAATGCTCGCATATCGGCATATCAACGCTTATCACAATATAATATAAAAATATATATTAAAGAAGCTTAAACTACGAGTACACATCAAAGATGCACAACATAATGCATTTGCCACCACACCTGGAAACAATAATGTGGCCAACCATAATATATTTTTTTGTATTTTTCTCTTTTCATTATTTGTGCGGTAGCACATGCTAGTCTGCAAAACAATTCACAGCTAAATCTTATATTAACGACATATTGCATCGCTGAAATAATTAAAACACTCACAGAACGGAACAACAATTGGTTTCGGATGATGTTTATGGTAACTGGTTCGGTATTTTGTACTGAACAATTCTTCATACCTCTTGCCTAGTTCCTTTCCGTGAGTTAAAATAGTAACTAATCTTATAATTTAATTCAGAATAAAATGCATGAAGCACGTGTGTTCGAAACTAAATTTAATACTTTTGTCATTTCATAAAATATCCTAACTTTTAAATTAGCGACAACACCATTGAAGCTTTAATTCCGCTGCTCTCGTGAATATATTTAGCATAAAACTACGATCGTCGAATTCATATGAAACCTGACCTATACTTGCGAGAAGCTATTCTTATAATTGCATTAAATCCATGTGCAGATAGAGATATTAAGACTCGATAGCTCAAATGACTAAGCCTAATAGACCTATGTTTTTTTTTCTTTTTTTTCTGTTTAGTTTAGGCTTCTCTTAACACAATAATAATATTATAATGGATATATTTCAAGAATGAATTTTCATCGTCCTTCGTAGGTACATCTATGAAGTTTCATTTAAATTCACTACGATGAGACTGCTATCTCTTCAACTTTCGTCTGTAAAAAAAGGTAACAATTCACATATTGATCTGTCACACAACACAACTCAAGTTTATTAAGTACATTATAATAATTTTGCTGAGTTATTACATTTTCAAATGAAATTAGATTTTATATTTCCTTATCTTATGGTAATCTTTGCAAATAAATCGTTAAGACTTTAAATGTTCAGAATAATAATAATCGATAACATATCGGCGGTGCGTGCCACAAATACACCGAACGCAATGTATTAACGACATTTGTCTTTTCACCGTCTGTTTGTTGCGAATAATCTCTTAAACGGATGGAGCTGAACTATGACAGGATTTCAAATTTAGCCGAGTGATATGTGACACAGTGTAGTTACCTCTCGCGCCGACGATGATCGACTTCCGCTTGATGTCCTGCGCGGCGGGCGCGGGACGCAGCACGGCGCCGCCGGCCCCGCCCACCAGGTGACCGCCGCCCGCACGGATCGGCTTCGCTGTAACACGCACAAACATTATTGTCCTACTCATTCTATGTTGGGCTCGGATCTCCTTCCTACAACGAAACTGGACTTTTTCACCACGCACCCATAATACGGGTTGATAACTTTGGTTTAAATAAATAAATAAAAGTACAACGTGACCTTCCATGAAGACGGAAAATAGTCTATTACTTCTTGGTACTCTTTAAAGTTAGTAGTAGTGTTTATTACCGATTTGAGCCTGCGGTCCGCGGCGAGCAAGGTTCTTTGCTCGCACGGCTTCCTTGATTCGGTCCACTTCGAATTGGTATCGTTTACGATCGCGCATAGCACCATCCTTTGCCTCCTGTTGAAAATAATAAACAACGTTACCCTTAGTATTTATTGAAGAAGATTTAAATGTGCAAGTAAGTTAGATATTTGGTTGCTGCATTATTTGATGGCAAGTGGAAAAAAAAGTAATGTAAAATTTAGTATTTTTTTCAATACCGATGTGTCTTTCGTCATCAGTAATATAATGTATGTTTTAGAATGAAGTTTACCTTGAGTGCTGTTTCGAGTGCCTTGACCCGCTCCATGGTGGCTCGGAGTCGTTTCTCCAGCTTGGGTACTTCACAGCGCAGGTCGGCGTTGTCTCGCACCAGCTGCTTGTGAACCTTCGTCAGTTGTTCCAGGTTGTTCTCCAAGAACGAGATCTTCTGTTTCTGTGCGAGAGAGCCGCCTTCTTCTTCTGCGCCCTCCTCAGAGTTGTTAGATTTCTTTATCCTTGCCTGTATTTCAACAAAATTGTTAATGATTACAAAAGCAATATTAATAAGCAGTTTATGTTAACGTTGGATTTATGTCTACGCACCTGTAAGTCTTGAACGAAGAGCTTACGCAAGTTGTGCAAGGTCTGCAGTTCCTTGGCGACCGTGTCCTCGAGTCCCTTGAGGTCGGCGCGCGCCTGTTCACGCCGCTCCACGCTTTGTCTGCACAGAACACACAGAAGGTTGTAAGAGAACGACAAGCAGTAGAAGAGAGCTCGCGAGCGGCGGAATGTCCGTTTACCTGTAAAGCAGTCCGCGCTAGACATGTAGTGCACGCACCCATCCATATACATCGTCTCGCCGCTCCGTGCTACGTCACGAGTCACGAGTGCCAGCCCCCGGCGGAATGAATATGAATGGGATACGTGCGGAATAAAATGACAAATCAAAATTAAAAAGCAGAAGGCATTACAACATCTCCGACTACATCTACTTTGTACTTACGTTGATCATGATACATGTATTGTCAAACGGGCTCTTGTTGAGAGCAATTTAATAAACAGTCATCAGCGCGGAATGTTTTACAGGTTGTGCTGATCGTCATTATAAATATGATAAATATAGAAGTACTCTTAGTACTTTTCGGTGCATAATTATTGTTTTATTAGAATTGATTTGATATAATTCAAGTGCTCATAAAGAGACGAGTTTCACTCTTCGGCATTTAGAGTGCGTACAGACTAGAGGACGTGAAATGGACTTCAGGATACACAACATGATATTGATGGCAAATAAATACAAATGGCGTGTCGAAGGATAATGTGATGTTCGCAAGTGATGTACATAATAGTAATAGCTAAATGCATTATGAGATCACAATCCTCAGGTTAAATGCTTCCGTTGGAATGCTGCCTTGTTTGACATTCAATACTGCAATGTTTTAATTACTAAATGGTTCCTTGTCACTTAGATCTATTTTCAAAACTCCTAACTTGATAACAATTACTTATTCCATATTTAAATGGCTAATATTGCATGAAACAACATTTCAAAAATAGGAAACATTAGATTTTAACTCTATCGATAAAAATAGAAGTAATTTAATCATTTCACTATATAAAAATATATTGTTAAAAATATAAACTCACTGCATTCTCTATACAAATAAACAATATGTACAGAATATTTACACATCATAATTTACTCTATCCAATATTATATGCACTTACTATATTTTATTAATTTAAATTTGTGCAGGCATCTAAACAGTGAGTCCTATATTAAATTTTAATATAGTAGTCAACAACAATTAACTAGAGAAAATATTTTCCTATTTACATAACAATACTTACTATACAACTAACTAAATCAAATTATGAAATGGCAGTGTAAAACTCAATTTAAAATGCACCAAATTAGTCACAAACCAATAAAATTTAGAATTTTACTATGTTCAAATAACAACATCACTAATATGCTTCTCCTACACTAAATAATATTTGTATTAGTTGACTAGATTATACTTGACGATTATTAAAGCAAAGCATTAAAATTTAAATGCAGTAACATGACTTCATTTAGGCTTAGTGCCAGTCTGTTTCAACTTTACCTTATTGAATTAGTACCACTTCAGATAGCTATTAGTCTCATGCATACTAAATTAACATATAAATTAGAATTTAAAGTTAAAAGGCACTGAATATTGCGTACGAGAACGTCTCGAATGTAAATACGGACATCACAGAAAGTAAACAAGCTTAAACCAAAACAACAATTTGTGGATATCGATGAGTGATGAGGATCATGGTGACGGATATGAGCAGGTGGAGTTGCAGCGGGTGGATGTTACAGGAGTGTCGGACGGGGGACTTGGGGATTGCCGAGAGCGACTTTTCCTTTTTGGCCATCGTTTTCTCAAAATCGAAGCCGAAAGGGTACGCCATTCCTAATTTTTCCCTTTTTGGGGAAACGACGTAGTCCCGGAAATAATCGGCGTCGTCTTTGAACAGCAAAGTTTGGTTGTGCAGTTCTTTGTCAGCCTTGTCTAGGCGAGGCAGGCCCGGCGGGCGCGACACTAACATGAGCTCCTTCAGCTTGGCGGACTTGTCGGCCTCCTCGCGCTTCAGCTTCTCGTAGTCGTCCTGCAGCTGTTGGCGCGCCAGGGACAGCTCCTGGTACGTGCTGTCAACAACAATATACGTTACTTACATGCACTACAGGACACAGTATTGAAGGAACACACAAACTACAATGATAATAAAATAATATGGTAATTTTGAAAAGTATATAAATACTGCTTCATTATAATAGCCATTAGAATCAGTTACCGCTTTTAGTTCACAATGCAACATTATTGCTACACATAAATATTCCTGACAATAAAGTAATTCAAATATATTTATATTTATGACAAAAAATAAGGGTTTATAATCTTGATTTACCATTATTGGGTAGACCACAATCTTTAGATTGTCGTTTAATTAACAAGGAGAGTAAAAGAGTTTGTTGTTGTTTATAAATAGTTGTTAAAGTATATAATAGTACTAACTCTTTGAGGTCCTGGTGGTGTCGCTGCAGGGCGGCCAGCTCGTCCCGGAGCGCGGAGAGCTGCGTGGAGTGCGCCGCGCGGAGCTGCTCCAGCTGCGCCTCCAGAGCGCCGCGCACCTGCGAGTCCTCCGCCGCCGCCAGCTGCACGCGCTCCGCCGCCTGCACCCGCACACACACACACACACACACGCTATACTAGTCATTTATCTCTTGTTAAATAATAATTTACCATATTAAAAGAGTCGGTAATAAAAAAAATCGATTTAAGAGTATCTTTATGCACTTTATGGCCAATAACTGGTATTCAGTCAACTCTCACCTTTCTGTTTATGTTGCACAAGTGTATCTTTATAAATTTACCAGCACGGAGCAAAATCCTAACCTACTCTGTATTCTTGACTTACCTGTAAACGCGCACACTCCTCACGTAGCGCGTCCGCAGCTTCCTCGAGTTGTCGTTTCTTGTTCTCTGCCTCGCGCATGGACTCGGCGAGCGAAGCACAACGCGCCTCGTGTTGAGAGATCAGAAGACGACATTCACCCAACGAACGCTCATATTCCTCAATCTACAATAACAACATGATTTATTTTACAATTTAATTGCTTCCCACAACATTCAGTTTTATTGATTCCTATCGTAAAAAATATTAAAGTAACTAGGTAGGAGCTTAAATGTATTTCTTATATAGCAAATGTATAAAACGCAATTATCACCTTTTGATTGGCATCAATATTGGCAGATTCAAGTGAGTGACATCTCTGTACAATGTTCTTGACTTCGCTTTTCATCTTGCTGATATGAAGTCGTGCGACAGTGAACTCCTCTTCCAGTTTCCCTACAGTGTCTACATTGAGCTTGAAGTCAAGTTCGGATCCTCCGACGGCGGCTCCGATCTCGGCGAGGTCTCGGAGCAGGTTCGTAAGGAGCTCGGCGATGCGTTTTCGTTGATGCGCGGATAAGTCACGAAGTTGTTGCAATTCAGCTGTTGCACTGGCCAGAGCACTCTGAGAAAGATATATATTTTGATTATTAAATTATTCCAAAATTTAAAAGTCTCTATAATGGCAAAGATGTCCCTGGAACATGAAAAACAACTTATAGCTAAGTAAATTTAATGGTCAAAATAATGGTCGTAAAAAATATAACTGCATATAATAACCTAATTCTATTAAAATAATCATGCATCTCTGTTTGTATATTTAAATCATTCCCAAAATTTTCAAGTTAACTTTCTCCTCTTAATTAATGATACAGTTACAAACTACAGTATAAGATTTCTTAATATAAGTGCTGTTTGCATAACTCGCGCATTGTACACGGATTATAACAATAATACAATGATTACGATTTCCAGTTGAGTAAACATATAACAATATGTCACCTGTTTGGATTGTAAATCTTCAGACAGCTGATCGCACTCGCGACTCTTGCTGTCGACTTCTTGCGACTTCTGATCGTAGTTGACGGCGAGTTCTTCAAGAGCTTGGAGTACTTCCTTCACTTCTTCCTTGGCTGCCTCGTTTTCTTGTTGGATTCTGTTCATGTCGCCTTGCAGCGCCTCGTAGTCGCGTCTATTTACATTGTGAAAAAATCAGTTAAGGGCGTGTCGCGTGACGTAATGTAGGGTTGCCGATGCTGCTCATCATCACACAATAATAAACTCGTCAAATTAAGAAAATAAAAATAATAAAACTAATTTTCAAGTTTTCCTTAAAAACTTTTTTTTAATGAGTTCGTTAATCAGATGCACCCGAGTTATTATAACTCAAACACTAGCAACCTGTATATTTTTTCTAGAAAATTTACTGAATGCACTAACACTTTCTATTTTTATTAGTTTGAAGATTGTAAGGGTAAAATAAAAACATTTAAAACAAAGAAATGTGAATTAGTGTATTTATAATCATACATATTATACACTGAATTACTCATTTAGAAATACTAAATAATTTGATCTACCATGTGTAATGTGTAATATCTAAATATGTCGTTAAAATATTCTAGGTTAAAGTGTGTCAGCATGTAAAGTAAACATTTCCGACAAGTCATCTGTAAAACCATAGCTTCCTCATATAATTTAGGTTAAAGCTAACTAGAGAGTTCATTGTCGTCTTCGTACTAACAACTATTTTTAGACTCAGTTACTCATGTGGATCAATTCAATAATGTGGTCTGAACACATGCTGTTTGAGATTTTTTTGTTTTACACTCCATTAGGAAACTCTTAACATTAACATATTTCATACTTACTGTATTTCACTTCCTGCACAATAAAATACTTCAATTAATTACTAACAGGCACGCAATCATAATGAAATAATATTATAAAATGTTACATTTTTCAATTGGTTTTAAATTTAGATTTTAAGAGATAAATTGTATATTTCTGTTTCTTAGTTTTCTATACAGGGTGTTACACAAGCACTCACAAAACTAAAGCGAGATAGACAGTTTTATTGATACATTCGATCACACAAAAATTAACAATTGTGGTCTAAATATTAGTTTGTTTCATCATAAGTGACATTAGTACTGTAAAAAGTTCTCATTTTCGTGTTCTTTGCTTGTTGAACACCCTGTATTATTTATCATACATATTTGGCAATAGTGTTTAATGTTACCTTGTGCATGCAATCAGTTCCTCTTGTTCCATCATCTGTTCCTTAAGTTTCTCAACAAGCTGTGAATGTTGGTTAATCTCTTCATCTTTGTCGTCCAGTTGTTGGTACAAGGCTTCTAGTTTACCCTGCATTGCGGCATCTTCCACAACACTGGCAACAGCCACTGGTACAGGCTTTTAAAAAAAATATTATTAGTATGCAACTGGGCAGATTTAATTTATAATAATGTAGACTGCAATAAGAACTTACAGGTGCTGGAGGTTTTTCTTCGATGAATGATGTGACTGGGGTGACTGCTTCAATCTCTTGCAGATTCACTTGTTCTTCTAGTCTTACAGTCTCACCAGATCGCCAGCGGTTCAGTTCAGCTTCAAGTTTCTCAACCTAGGTGAAGTTATTGTAATATTATTTTTCTATACTTTTCCTGAGTACTAAAAATACAAGTGATCTAATTTATTTTACCTTGCCCTTTAGCCTGCCCACCTTCTCCTTTTCTCTCTCATAACGGCGCTTCCATTCCTCTGCTGTAAGCTCCTCATTGACACATACAACATTCTTGACTGTCTTGGCTCTGTGTTACAACATAAAGTACAGACCAGTAAGTATTAAAGGATTTAATTTAATGAAGTGTAATGTTTTTAAGCAGAGAACATATTGTCCTTACCTTTTACCAAAATCAAGAGTACTTTTGGTTTCACTTTCGTTGAATGAGGCAGGTGAACAGCAAATGACAATTGTGGTTCTCGCATTACCACCAAGTGACTCTTGTAGAATTCGAGTAAGTTTTGAATCTCTGTATGGGATATGTGACTTATTTCCATCAGCAAGTGCTGAAATTACATTACCCAAAGCCGATAGTGACTTGTTAATATTTTTTGCTTCGTCAAGCACAGTACCTTCAGCACCAGTCTTTGAAACCTAAAAAATGTATTAAACATGGTTAGTTTTCAAGGAATTTAGGGTATATGAATTGAGGTAAATACAGGTTTGATGAATTTAGGCACATGTTAAAAGAACAATCTTTTTAAAATTTTCATCTCAATATTCTCAATTTTATTGGTAGTTCAGATATGTAATTACCTTTTCAGAACCAGCCAAGTCCACAAGATAAAGTTTTCCTGAGAGTTTCTTTTGATTTTCTAAGTTTTCTTGTTTGACATTTATGAGGAAGACCGAGTGAGATCTAGACGAGTGTTCATTCATGTCTGCAAAATGTGTGTTAAATTATATTGCTTGTAGAGAATATTAAAAATTATAGTAAATTAAATATTTCTGTAAATAAAGAACTTACTTGTGACAGCAATATGTCTATTTGATTTTCCTTCCTCTATAACTTCAAATACTTCTTCAGGACTTGACACAAATCTTTCAGTAGCACCTTTGACAAACGGAACTCTGTTTTTGTCTTCATGGACACTGAGATTAACTTTTGATACTGTAAATAATATTAAAATTATATTTTGAATCCTGCCTAAAGTAAACTAATGCTTTTTGTGGTTTATAAATTACCATCCAGCAAATCTCTGATCTTGTCCATGTAGATTTCAAAATATGACACTTTAATGTGAAATTCAAGGTTTTCTTCCATGGCATAAATGTGGTTAAATATGTCATTTACAATCCTCGGTATTATACCCTGTTTCCCTGGATCACCTAAAATTTAAAATGTGATTATTATATTGTTTAAATTTATATACCACATAATGTGATTTAAATTTTAATATTGTCATACCTATGACACCTTCCATAGTATGTGTTTTTCCAGAACTTGTTTGACCATAGGCGAATATAGTACCGTTGTAACCTGCCAGCACATCTGATACAATACTTTTGGCAGCTTCATTGTACACTTTTTCTTGAGTTGCATTTGGTTTGAAAACTTTGTCGAATAAGTATACTTTACCCTAAAATTAAATTTGATTGTGAAATTAAGTCTGCACTTGTACCATTTATACATAAAGTTTAAACAATAAATAAAATTAAAAAAAAACTGAGGTTTGCAAAAACTTAAAGTATTGCATCTATTATGTTTTATTATTTTTGTTTTATTTTTGGTATGTACAAAATAGTAAGTAATGAAACATAGCAATGTGTAAATAATTTTTTCACTCAATAACATCAAACTGAATTACAATTTAAAACTAACTTCATGTAAAAAAATTAAACCTAGAGAAGTGGTTAGTCTCTTCCTAAAAATACTGATTTACTAATTCATTCTTGCCATAGAATCACTTTGTCTTAAGATATCACCACTGGAAAGATAAAATGACTAAAATGTCAAAAAAAAAATTACAGAGAAAAACATTAAATTTGAGGCAAGATGTTAATTTAAAACACTATTTATTGTATAATTGTAAAATATTTTTATTATGTTTCATTTATTTTCCATTTTTGTGTATTTTTATTTCCACATAAATATAATGTTTCTATCTCATTAACTTATGTTCATTATTTTGGTTAGCCTTTTACCTTTTCAGTCGTGATATGTAAGTAATAACAATATTTCAACTAGCATAAACTTTATACACAAAATTACGTAAGTAACATTTTCATTTATTCATTTATTTTTTACAGTTTTAAAAACAGTACATTACGATTTAAAATTTTATTAGATGAATTAAAATAATAGAAATGGTGAAATTGAATTAATTTGATATATTATTTTAATCATAAAATTATAAATCGCATAATTTATGCTTACTAAATCACATTAAATAAATTTTTAGTCATATACTTAACATTAAATACTATTTATTGAACCGTATGGTTGTATGTAACAACAAATCGCAGGATATTATTATTCGAAGAATACCAACTCAGGTCAAGGTCGAAGAGGTATTTGTATTGATTTTCGACAAAACAAAGACATAGCTTCGTATTTAAGCATATTCGGTTGTAATCCTGTGTTATATGCGATAATAATCATAACCATCGAAGCGGAATGGAAAAGAAAGGCCATTTCGTAGCAGGTGAACAACTCTAGTATTAGTCATCGTGATCTAATTTAAGGCGATGATACGGGAATACAGTAAAGGCTCTTAAATTAATTCACACTCACCCCTATGGAAATGCAGTTGTCGTCGGGTCCAGATGGGAACTTCACGATAAATTTTGAACCAGCTTTTTCTTCAGAGTCATTCAGTGGTCGAAATCGGCATACCACTCTAATACTGTCTTCTGCAGCAATCTCCCGATCGGCTGCCATTTTTAACAAAATAACTTAACACTAAACACCTTCTAAACAATTAAAAAATAAAACGTTTGCGGAACATAAAACCGTGCATGAAGACCTACAAAGTTAAAATTCGTCACTGAAAAATCTTCATGACAGCAATACTAAAATGTCGGCCATATTCTTGAAGAAGAAAGGCCTGAAGTGTTTCTCATTGGTTCATTATCGACGTCAACTTCAAATGTTCTGTTCTCTATGGTAAACCTTCAACATTCACTGTAAAGATGCAAATACATGTTGTCAATCGTGGGTCCAAAAAAACGCCAACAATCAAAAGACCATGACCACTGATACCGATCAAAATGAGACCATTTCATTTTTGCCATTTTGGCGCTGTTAACGATACGCGACAACTTGGAACTATTTTAAGAGATGCGATATTTACATACTTCCTGAAAATAAATCCAAATAGTTTGGTGCCATTTTAGTCATTTGAATCATCATTCATACATTTATTTTAGAATCTTAAATCCAGAGTTGATGATAGAGATAAATTACAATTAATTAATCAGTAAGTCTGAGAAAGAGCATGGTAATTGGGATGGATATTTTTGTTGGAATCACTGAATATTATTTCTAAAGTAAGTAAATATATTGAGAGTATTTTATAGCACATCACTATTCTGTCGTCACTTTTTGCTCCGGTCAGGAAAAGCCCTGAATTTATTTTGTATTTATTATTATATTTTAAATTCTACAATAATTTTCTTGTTTATTTCATTATTGATGCAGTTACATACACTTCACGCATTTTGATGGCGTAGTTACTGCTCTCTACATCAAATGTATTCCTGAAATAACACAAGGCACGACAGTGAACGAGTAAGTTGGATTTTGTTTGATTTATACATTCTTTTCCGAAGAAATAATTATTGTCTCAAAAAGTTACTATTTTGTTTATTTATGATTAATTCTGCATTACACGTTTGATGCAATGTAACGCAATTTTTTATTGTTTTGTTTATCCAGTTATAAGACCTTGCTGTCTTAAAAATAAGTCATTCATAAACCTATGAACCTATAGCAATTTTAATATAAATGGAAATTGATTGAAGCTTAATCTAAATAGTTACATTCGTTAATGAAAAAAACACAAATTTAACTTAATTGTGAAAAGAACTTTATCAATTTATTAAAAATATCAATATTTTTATCAATAATAACAAAATGAAAATAAAATGTTGTATTTACTAATTTGTCGAATTAAATACTAAGAAAGAAATTATTGCAAGAATGATGAAAAATTTTTGTAATTTTAGAATTATTTATTTAAAGATTATTTACTTAAAATCAGGTTATACAATCTTTACCATTATGACCAATTTACGTTATAAATTTTATATTAACAATATTCGTGACAATGTTGATATTTTTGTGTACTGTGGTTCTTCAGCATCGTTTTCTAAAACTCTGAGAAAGATTACTGATTCAGAATGAAATTATATGATATTATCTTTCATTTTCTTATATTCTCCTTTATATTATTGTTTTGGCATATTATTACTACACTTATTTTAGTTGTTTGTATTGGTATGGTTATTATTCAATAGTTTTTTCACGTAAAGCTGTTATATATGTTTACTAATCATAGTTCACTTTACCATTCATATTGTGTATGCTGCGTTCACATCTGGAAGGTTAAAATTGTTATTATGTAAACTAGAGTGAGTAGATATTTTTATTTAAGATATTTAACTATAAGGAAAAAAAAAATATAAATTGTTCTTATAAATTAGTCATTATATAGATTTAAAATGTCTGATTAACATTGTATAAACAACTGTATTTCATGATGAATTGTTACTATTGTCCATGTTACACCAGAGTATTTCATGCATTCCTAAAATATAGGCTAGAAGGAAGGTTGGGTTTATCTGGATCCATTGTGATAGTCTCATAATTTCTACCTAAATAACGCAACATAATATCTTGCTATGGAATGGGCTATCCGCCCAAAAATTTAACAACTTCTACGTCCCCAAGTGTAACATTTTTAAAGGTTACATCTTTGGTAAATATCAATTCAGAAATTTATTAATGCTACCAAAATTATAGACAATGGGGTCAATTTGGAAAACAAAGGGAATAATTAATACAAAACCAAAAAATATTTACAGATTAACTAAGGTTGAGAAGTTGATTTTGTAAGGTATCTTGCCATTATAACCACCACTGCATCCACCATTGGAACCACCACGATCATCCATGGTCCGTTACAGGAACACTTTTTTCCCTCAGTGACCCCTGACATTGCAGAGGTTCATGAGCAACGGTAACCACTTACGATCAGGTGACCCGTTGGCTCATATAGCATTATAGCTTAGTTTTTCAGTTTTTTCAGAAATTATAAACACTAGAAACTGAAATTTTATAGATATTATTTTGGTAATTGTAGTAGGTAGTTACCTCATTAGATAACTTTTAATTTTCGCAAAGTGAGGAGGAAAATATTTTCGAATAAGCCATAGAGTGGGTTATCTTTATGGTGGTCTCTTAAAAATTAAATTTAAAATTTCTGTAGAAATTTGCTCAGAAAAAACTTTCAAAATCGTATTGGAAACTGATCGCATCCACTTAACTACTTTAAGTATCTTGTTTCGCAAATAATAAACATACTTAATGAAAATTATTTCTGTTCGGTTTACGGTATGTACAGAATTGTAAACATAAAAGTCTGGATGGCGTCGTTGCTCGCGTCTGTGGGGAAGGGTCACTGACCCGTCTCATCCACCCTCAACCGTTACTGCCGATATATGGTAACCTGTACATTGTAGTATATGGGACAACACAAACAATACAGTAATCCTATCTCGAAATGCTACTAACATATTATTATTGTCAACATGAGTTTAAATGAGACTTTACAAGAAATCGGCGTAAAAAGATGGCACATAATATTTTATCCATTCTTGTGGAATGTGTATAATTGTTTAGGGTTTTCTTTAATACAAATAATAATTCAACAATTTCTTTTAAACATTTTAAAGTATCTATCTATTTGTATCTATCGCCGATTTATGATCCTCATTGTTAGCATTTTGTAAACTACTGCATTAAGCGGAGGAGACGGGGATTAGCGACCTTCGCCCATCTGATAACATTATCGAAAGGAAACCATAAAAAAATGAAACAAAAAAAATCATTAAAAAAAATCATTAAAAAAATTAAAACTTTACAAAAAAAACTCAATGCTGCACTCGAGCTATCTCGGACATGTTTAGATTTTGATTAAAATGCATCGTGTGCCCTATCCGTATAATCTAAATGGCAATTAAAATAGTTATTCTCAAGTTGGTTAGTACTATTTACCTATTGAGGCTGAATATTTCTTTGTAACAAGGTCATAGGGAGGCAAATCTTAAACTTTAGTATGAATTCCAAAAACTACAGGTACTAATACAAAGTTATGTGTAAATGCGTCAGTACTTGTTATAATATGTATTAATTAATTCGTTTCAAAACAAGGCGCTACTTAAACGTAAAAGAATGCTTCGAATGAGCTTGAATCACAACGACGATGACGCAATCGACCTACAGTGATATCGACTGCGTTAGCGAAGGTGCTAAATTTTAGTCACAGCAACGATGATTTTTCTTCAACCATATTTGAATAAAATCTTAAATGTTGCATATTGCGGACGCAAAATCACTTCCAGTGCAGGGAATCGTTTTATCACAACACTGAAATGAAAGTTCTTGATTTTCAAAGTACTTATTGATTTCACTTTCAACAGAATCTTTGCATCAAGTTAATTGACGCGCAATGAAATCGATTTTTAAGATATTTTATTTGATAAATTTAGCAAACAATAATCTTTGGATATAATTGTGAAAATACTGAAAATAGTAATACAAGAATTGGAGACTATAAATAAGTAAACATTTTACATTAAAAGATAAAAGCCGACCTACTTATTTTACAGTGAATATTATAGTTAATTTAGAACGTCGTGTTTCCATTTAAATCATAAATCATCCTTAATATTGTTATTGTGTATGATTTCAACCTCCATGTATTATATTGTCCTATGTATATCACAGCTTGTAGTGAGTGACATAATATAACACAAATAAAAGTTCTTTTAGCAATCCCAGAGTATCATCTGCAATTATTTATGAGACTATAAAGCTTGGCGTTATGATGCACTTTCCCAAAACTTATATCTTTAAAAAAATGATCATGCCCAGGCCAGACTTGTTTTTGTTGTATAGACCTTCGCCTGCTATCAATAATTTCTTAGAATACTCTTTACTTATACGTTGTTTTATGCCTCAATCATCCAATGTCGAATGTTCTGAGAAGAACCGGTGACGGCGCCAGTTGTATCACCGCTGACGAAGTTATTTTCTGTACATTAGTCACTCGTGTATCCGGCGCGGGAGTGAGTCGTCGCGCGTTCAGCGATTCAACATTGAAACAGATATCGTAACTGTCTATTTACAAACTTAATGGCATAGATAGTGTGATATTTTTTTGTCATATCTGCATTGTGCTCATTAAACAGTACATCAACATAAGAATGTACGAAGAAAGCTGATAATCGTGATCAATTTATTTGTATTACTTTAAAGATTTTTTTTGTGTATGAGTGATTAAATATGCACACATGTATTACTAAAGTTATTAAATAAATCAGTTTTATAGTGACTAATAAATGTTGAAGTGTGTGGGTTGTGAATCATTGAATTCACGTTTCATTTGCAGTAAATTGTCTTCAAGTTAAGGTAAATATGCACACTTTTACTTTTTTCCTTAGTGTTGTGTTATTTTATGTAGGGCGTTCATTATTCGGGTCCGCCACTATATCGAACCGCAACGCATCTCAGAGGCCGTCTCGATACGCCTCTTATAAACATATAATACTTTTTGTGAACAAACGTACACTTAGGCTGCCCACAAATAAATGTCATCAGTCAAAAATTCATACAAAAGTTGTTGTTGTGGCTGATTGCGTTGGGTTGCGGCCTGCATAAATATGCGCTCACCTTTATAGCACATTTTCTTGAGTAGCAAAGCATAGAGTGAAGGTTCGTCGCTCGCTAACTTCTAAGTATAAAATGGTCCCTTACTTACCATTCTTGTTTAGGCAATAAAATAATAGTAGCATACCAATCACCTAATTTAGGATAACTGCTGGTTGAAATATAACAATGCCGGTCAACTTTAATAATAAGTAGGTATCAGTTACTACATTTTAGAAACTATAACTACGTATCTATAGACTGCTTCATTTCTAGTTAATGCTAAAAGGAGTAATCAGATACTTGATTTATAATTTACGACTTCGTCACTCTAAACTTCGTCAAAAGTCGTAAGTTACCTAACTTATAATCGGAAAAACAAATACTACTACACCCACGGTTGAAGTTTGTCGAATAAAGGATATCTATTGGAACTGAGCTAAATGTCTCCTTAAGTGATAAAATGTGCACTAAGTTTGAAGTGAAATCTGCAAACAATATTGATTAATAAATAATACAGAATGAGAATGAGAGATACGAAAAAGGAAACAGAAACCATCGGACATTATGCAAGCAAGCAACTTCATTCATAATCCAATTTTGTACAAAACTGTTTATCTGTTGTACGTTCACTATGATCGTAAATATTGAGCTCAAGTCAATGATATCGTACACTGTTATGGAAAGCGTGTGGGTGGCGCCTTTTCTTAGTCTAGTCCGCCCACGGAGCAACCATCTGGTCTGTCAAATTGTGTCATTTTGAGTAGATATAGAACTGTCCCAAAAGAATATTGCATTAAGCAACTACTTGTTCAAAAGTACACAGTGCCATAACATACCTACGCATACAGTACTGCATAAAAAGTTCTGCGCAACTATACATTCGTACAAATGATTTAACGAATTAATTATTCGTTTATTGTGTCATCAAGATATTTTCAATTGTATTATAATTCATAATAATTAGCCGATGAGCAATTTTTTGCTAATTTAACAATCATTAAAATTCGTAATGTTACTGTTCGTAGTATTTATCGGCGCAACAAACGTAGGTACCACCTATACTAGTATTTAAATAACAAAACGCAATTTTACAGGGAAACTATTTGAATGTTCTACACTTTGCTAGTAGGTACTTGTACCAATTTAGTTTAATTACAATTACAATTAATAGGTTCTATAACTTCTTCTGATAACATTTTTTTATTCATAATTAAGAACAAAACATTCAGGTTATAAAGATTAGGCAACTTTAAGACTATTTATGCAAAAAAACGGATTCGTCATTTTGTTGGTTGTACCAGTATACGTAGGACCTGTCCTTATTACCTTTTGTTTGAGGAAACACTAAACATCACGATAAAGGTAGCATTTCTTTTCAGAAATCGACTATAAGAAACATTAAAAATGTACATACGACGAACGAGTTTACTACTGGTGAGCGTGTGGGCGAGCTTATTGGTAGTGTGTTGGTCGCAACGCGCAGAACAACTGCTTGCCCAAAACCCTTGCTCCAGTAAAACGACATGTAGCGAATGTGCCCAGAAGCCCAGCTGCGCGTGGTGCTTCGCTGAGGACTTCAATGGACCTCGATGCTTTAACCCTGCTATGGAGGGTGGCACTGGCGGTTGTGATGAAGCTTTCATTTTCAATCCGGACAATCAGATATCTATTTTAATTAACGAAGAGTTGAGCAGAGGTAAATAAAAACCGTAGCCACATAACAAACTTCGCTAAAATGTAATCGTTCGTGTTGTAATAATAATTTGTTTGTGCGTAGGTAAAGGACGGGCTGGAATAGCTGGTTCTGGTTCATTTTCGCAAAGTTCCCAGAGCAGTTCATTTGCTGCCGGTGGTAGTGCGGCCGGCGGTGCGGGGGCGGCCGGCGGAGCTGCAGGGTCCGCGGATAATCTCGTACAAATGAAACCTCAAAGTGTGAAATTACAACTTAGAATGAGTAGGTGTTGCGAACAGTTGTATTTTAATTGTTAATATTTAGAGAATTTTACTTGTGTATATTTACGATTTTATTTATTTTTCAGATCAAATGCAAAAACTATCATTCGCCTACTCTCGCGCTCAAGATTACCCCGTCGATCTGTACTACCTTATGGACCTCAGTAAATCTATGCAAAACGACAAAGATAAGCTCAGTGCTCTAGGAAGTCTGCTTTCTGCTACTATGAGAAATATGACCTCTAACTTTAGAATTGGTTTTGGATCATTTGTGGACAAGGTTGTTATGCCATACGTTTCAACTGTCCCCAAGAAGTAAGTTTTGAAATACATTGTATCTTGGAATAATAATCCATAGAAATACAACTCTACGGTTTTTTTTATTTTCAGTTTAATTTCTCCCTGTGATGGGTGCGCCGCTCCTTATGGTTTCCGTAATCAAATGTCGCTCAGCAAAGATACTGACTTCTTTGAGGTAATTACATTTTCATAAATTTGCATTGCATTGCAGAAGTTCATGAGCGACGGTGACCGCTTACCATCAGGTGGGCCGTATGCTCGTTTATCTACCTTGTAATAATAAAAAAAAAGCTAATTTATTTAAACTATTATGTATAGCAAATGTACCGCATATAACGTATTACGAGTACAAGAAGTTCAGTTGCCCCTATTTGTTTACGACATGCTGTGACCTAAATATAACGAAAAACAGTAACAATAATATCAGGGCCAGAAATAATATAGACATAGACATCGTTTATTTGTAATGAAAACAGGTTTACAATATATATGACTTGAATATTAAAAAATAAAAAAACGTATACTGCAACCCGATTTCTTCAGTTGAAGTATCGCGAACGCGTCCTGTCACCCCTACATCATCGGATGTCGAGCGTGATTGGCGGGAGGTTTTAGTGCAGTTGAAGTATCAGACATACGATGTTGTAAGTCCGCGACGTGACGTTTGTGTATCAGAAAGCGGTGACCCAAGCCGACGTGTCGGGCAACCTGGACGCGCCGGAGGGAGGGTTCGACGCCATCATGCAGGCCGTGGTGTGTCGCCAGCAGATCGGCTGGAGGGACCAGGCGCGCCGGCTGCTCGTCTTCTCGACCGACGCCGGCTTCCACTACGCTGGAGACGGAAAGGTAACCGAGCGGTAGCGATAGGTCCCTGAACGATACTTAACCACTTTCGATCAAGTGGCCTGTTGGCTCGTTCTACCTACATGGCAATAAAATACTACTCATTCATTATTCTTCCATAATAATATATTTGTGATTCTAATCAAGGAAACACGCCAGTTATCACTACAAAATTTAAACTTATACAAAATAAATAAAAAAATCGCAAATTAATATAATCAATTATTATAGTACATTTGGATATTAAAAGAATTATTTTGTTCCCGTTCATTGCAATGGTACTAATTAATTGAAAGGAAGCTACATAATATTTTCCAGTTTACATGTTTATCAAGTTCATGACGTAACGAGTTTGTTTGCAGCTCGGTGGTATAGTGCAGCCTAATGACGGTTTGTGCCACATGGAGAATAATTCATACACACATTCAACGATTCAAGACTATCCCAGTATCTCACAAATCAACCTCAAAGTAAGTTATTAAACTAAAATCGTTATTACTAATACAAATACAGTCGAACCTCGATAAGTTACAAGTCCAAGGGAGACACTAAATATTTTAAGTTACCGAGGTTTGAGTTATCGAGGTTTTACTGTATTTTCATGATTTTTAATATGAAAATACCGTCCCGTTTCGATCCGTGTCGAAGTTCTCAAGGCCCTAACTTTTTAAGTTGAAAGCAAAAAGTATCTATTCACAAACATATTCTATCCTATTCATGTATGCATATGTTTTGTTCAGGTAAAACAGGACGCCATTAACGTGATATTCGCGGTGACGGCGGAACAGATCAGCGTGTACGAGGAGCTCAGCAAACACATCGAGGGCTCCAGCAGCGGCATCCTCAGCGACGACTCCGACAACGTCGTGGACCTCGTCAGAGAACAGTACGATGTAAGTAACGTGATATACAGGGTGTCCCAAAACTATTGTAACTGTATTCTTAATTTTTAATTTATCCTTTTTTTTTGTAAAATGTCTTTTAAAATAATCAATGATACTATATTTTGCAAGCTCGAGTGTCAATGTAAATACATGGGTTTTACATTGCTCAAGGTACATAAATAGTTTACCTCAAATGCAGTTTGCTTGGGGAAACAAACATGTTAATAATTTATTTATTGAATTTATAGAAAACTTGTTATGTTCTAAATTTAAATTAATAATTAACTGAATTCTTCTGAAACAGAAAATTACGTCAACCGTCGAAATGAAAGATTCATCAAGTGATGCAGTTCAAATAGTGTATCACTCATCGTGTCTCGGCAAGGATCTCAAACAAACCAACAAATGTGATGGACTCAAGGTATTGTTCATTTCACAAAAAAAACAATAACAACTCAATTGTATTATTGTTATTTTTTATTATTTTGTTATAATGTATTATTTTTTTCTAATAGGTAGGAGACATGGTTGAATTTACAGCAGAAATAACATTGAAAGAATGTCCAAAAGATCGTAACAAATGGAAGCAAACATTCAAGATATCTCCTGTGGGTGTGTCGGACAGTTTGCAGGTTGAGTTGGAGTTGCTGTGTGACTGCCCCTGTGAACGTCCTGGACACTTCGTAAGTTACAATTAATTTAATATTTACTTTGTTATTGTCATCATAGGTATATAATAATCATAATTATATTATGATTCGCTTTTTTGATTAGTTGTTGGAGAAATTATCTCTGTGAAGGATCTCAAAAAGCGAACTAAACTATAAACTTACTAAGGTTACACTACTCCCGTCAGAGGTCAAACAAGCAGCCTGGATCAATCTCTGTGATAATTAAATAAATGAGATCACTTCAAACCACACGATGTGCAAAGAGGAGTGGTGTTAATTATTGGTTTGCGTCAGGCGTACCACGCCAACGGACTGGTGTGCAGCGGCGAGGGCGTGTCGGCGTGCGGCGTGTGTCTGTGCAAGCCGGGCCGCTTCGGCAAGAACTGCGAGTGTTCCGTGCAGGGCGGCGTCTCCGTCGAGCAGGAGCGCGGCTGTCGACCCGCCAACGCGACCGCCGGCCCGCTCTGCTCCAACCGCGGCACCTGCATCTGCGGCGTCTGCGAGTGCAACAAGATGGACGACCCCACCAAGGTACGCGTGCCCGCCCGCACGCACACGCACACACACGCACACTCTCATACATACACTAACACGACACTGTCTCTTTTTTTTTTTTTTTTTTTTTTTTTTTTTTTTTTTTTTTTCAGTTGGAGGAAATCACCGGATCCCCGCCCGCCCCACGGGCGGGGTATGTGGGAGTTGAACCGCACTAAAACCTCCAACCGCTCACACTCAGCGTCCGAACCCCGGCTGAGGCCAGAACCCAGCACGGGGTTTGGAGGGACGGGGCGACGCGTTACGCCATCGGCATGCTTTCCCGTCGCTCCGTCCCCGGACGCCGAACCGGTAGCCGCCGGCGAATACGGCCACCGGCTCTCTCGGTCGGCGGGCTTTCCGAAGCCCGCCAAGATGGGACCGCGTGTCACCCTCCCGCGGAATACCCCGCTGGGTCAGAACCAGCGTGGGTCGGGGAGCGCGGTCTACCATCCCCCGGATGCTCTAGCGCTAAGGGCGTGTTGAGCGAGACACGGCACCTTCTTGGGTCCCCGCTCGCACTCGCATGCGTTGGGGACCCGAAACTCTTAGGGGGCCAGAATCCGGGCGAGATCCCGGTCCCGGCCCCCTGCTCGACGGCGGCGGGTTGGCAAGTTGAGAGCGGCGTAAAGCCTCTCTCTCGCAGCCCCCGCCACCTGCTTCTGCGAGATGGTGGACTCGCAGAAGTCGAGCATCGCCTTCCAGGACTCGTCGCTCTCGAGCATCGACGCCGCGACGCCCGGGAGCGACAAGTCCGGACCTATTTGTTGGACCAGGACACAGCGCTGCCTCTCCCATGCGGGGCAGCGCGCGAGCGTATGCTCCGGCGTGTCCTGGTCACATCCCACGCAATGGTGGCACCTCGCCGTCGGCTCGGCCTTGATCCGGTGCAGATACCGACCGAAGCACCCGTGCCCGGTCAGCATCTGCACCATCCAGAAGGTGAGGCGTCCTGCGCCACGACCCACCCAATCATCTAGGATCGGGCGGATCGCCTCGACGGTCCGTAGACCCCATGTGGGGTTAGCGAGACGTCTCTTCCATGCTTCCGTCACGGACCGCCGAGATTGGACCTTCCTATCGCGAACAGCTTCCCGCAGGGGACGCACCACGCCCCGGGCGCGGAGGTCACATCGCCAGCGATAATCGCCAGCGAGCGCCTCCGCCTCCAACTCCCAGGGCGGCGTCCCCGCCAGCACGCACGCCGCCTCGAAAGCGACGGTGCGGTAACCGCGGATGGCCCTAATAGCTACGATGCGCTGTGGCCGACGCAGGAATCGGGCGATAGTTAATCGCACCCGTGCGTCGGCCCAGACGGGCGCACCGTATAGGGCCATCGATCGCACCACCCCCGCATAGAGGCGGCGCACTGCGTTGCTGGGCCCCCCGACATTCGGGAGCAACCGACCGAGTTGGCCGGCCGTCCTCATCAATCGGGGGACCAGGTTCGCGAAATGTGCCTGGAAGGTCCAACGGCTATCCAACACGAGGCCGAGGTACTTCAGCTGCACCCCGACCTCAATCTGGACGCCTCCAACCATTATCTGGGCGTCGACCGGCGGCACAGCCCCAGCCCCGTGAAACCACAGGGCCTGGGACTTGTGCAGCGCCACGTCAAGGCCCAGCCTCCTTATTTTGCCGACGACGAGGGCCACCCCCGCTGTGGCAAGACGGGCAGACTCTCGGAAGTCATCCCCCCGGGCCACGACCAAAGTGTCGTCTGCGTAGCAAATAACGCTGAGGCCCGGGAGGAGGGCGCCCCTCAGCACCCAGTCGTACCCGATATTCCACAATAGAGGTCCAAGAACGGACCCCTGTGGAACACCGCGCACGACCTGGAACCGATGCAAGGTCCCACCGTACCCGGTACACATGACCGACCTGGCCTCCAGGTAGGAGCCGATCAGCCGGCGGAGATAGAGGGGCACTCCATGCCTCTCCAGTGCCCCCCCAATCACGGACCAGGGCAGGGTGTTAAAGGCATTGGCGATGTCGAGCGACACCGCCAAGGCCACCCCACCCCGGGAGACGGCCTCCTCCGAGAGGGCCCGGACACGTAGAATTGCGTCTACGGTACGACACTGTCTCTAGGTGATATCTGGTCCGTTCTGCGAGTGCGACAACTTCACGTGCGACCGTTACAAGGGACAGCTGTGCTCGGGACACGGCACGTGCGTGTGCGGCAAGTGCAGCTGCGAGCCCGACTACACCGGACCCGCCTGCCAGTGCCTCAAGGACACCAAGACTTGTCGCTCGCCAGGTACGTGAGACTGTTCATTTATCACTCGTTAATCACTGCACGCAGCAAGAGTTTCAATGTAACATTCTTGCTTTACAGAAAACAACAAGATTTGCAGCGGCAACGGTAAATGTGTTTGCGGTCAGTGTGTATGTAACGTCGACGACGACAAGCATTACTCTGGAATGTACTGTGAGAAGTGTCCTGTAAGTTGTATTTGAACTATGTTTTATGTGATCGCTAATAATAAACAATACCACTATATAAATTAGATTAGAAGTTTTGTCCTTATCCAAACGAGACTTAAGGAAGGTCCTTAAAGGTAAGTAGTAGGTGGCAACCCTTCAGTGTCCCCTGACATTGCTTATGCTTAATATCAGTTGGTCCGTAAGCTCGTCTGTCTACATGGCAATAAAAAAGGAGAAGAAAAATATCTTAACCAGTTTCCTGTTGGTAACCTGATTTGGGAGCCAAATTTTATTGTACTCGATCACTTTGCGCTCCGCCCTTTTGTGGGTCCACTCATATGCTCCGCCCAAATGTGAAGTAGTTAAACACGTGAACTTTAAATGCACGTGTCTCTATAAATGAACATTTAAAACTATGGGAACCGATTATTTATTCATTCGTAATTTGAATCAATTACTCAGAAATAAAATTAAATAAAATAGTTTTCATGAAAAAACGAATTTACAATCAACGTAATGTGAAAATATAATTAATTTAATGCCTATTTTATTGTTTTGTAATTTTGAAAATTGACTTTATTTGTATCAGACTTGCCCCGGCCGCTGTGGAGAGTTCAAGGACTGTGTTCTGTGCGAGGTTCACAAGCGCGGCCCCAAGTACGACGCCGACACACAGTCGTGCGGGAACTGTGCGCTGCTACCCATCGTAGAGAAGGGCAGGATCGAAGGTAAACTACTAGTGTTGGGTCACTAACGTTAAAAGCTTGAAAAAAGCAAATAAACATTTTAAAACATTACCATACATATTTACTTTTCGACTAGAAAATCAAGTTAAAAGTAAGACGTGAGAAATAATAATATTATAATTATTTAATTCCACAGCGAACGAAAGTCGGAACGAGCATTTGTGTAGTTTCTACGACGACGAAGACTGTTTATATGTGTATGTATACTCGTACGACGATGCCCGGAAGTTGGTCATCAGAGCCCAAGAGAAACGTGAATGCCCACAAAAGGTTCGTATTTATTGTTTTAATGCAATAACAGGATGTGACTAATCTATTGTATTACTGATAGTAACAGTTACACAGATTTATTTTTGTGGTGTAAATGTTGTTTTACTTTAAGGAAAACTATAAATGAGATTTCAATATTGTTTTGCTGTAAATAATTTATAATTCGTGTAAATTAATTATTACAAAACCGAGAATGCTTTAAATGATTTCTAACAAATAATTAGTTATGTAGTTTGATAGTTTTATGATTGAATTGTAGGTGCCGATCCTGGGCATAGTGCTCGGTGTGATCGCGGCCATCGTGTTGGTGGGGCTGGCGCTACTGATGTTGTGGAAGATGGCGACCACCATACACGACAGAAGGGAATTCGCGCGCTTCGAGAAGGAACGCATGATGGCCAAATGGGACACGGTAATTTACTGTTTTTAAAACCATGATAACAGAATGACGTTGTGTTCTAAATTTATCAGTTATTGTGTGTTTGTCCACGACATCGTAACTATCCACGAGAAGGAGGAGGATTCTCTAATACGAAACCACTTCAAAAGTTCGAATTACATTTTCTGCATTACTTAATATGTGTAAAAATCTTCAATATTTTATTACAGGGCGAGAATCCTATCTACAAACAAGCGACGTCGACCTTCAAAAATCCTACTTACGCTGGAAAATAGAAATCTCATTTGAACGTAAAACATGTTTTTAACATCTCGATGTATTGTGTACTAAAACGAAACGAATAAAATCAATTGAATATGTTCATAATGACTAAAACACAATACCATATCCGTTTTATAATAATATAATTTGTAGAAATATATTAACGCACCGAAATTGCCTTGGAATTGTGCCTTTTACAAAAGTAACTATTAGATGTAATCCGTGCCTTTTGTCTAGCTCTTTTAGTGAAGCTATTATTATTGCTTGCATAAATAAGTAAATTGATATTTTTATATCTCAATGAATTACTGTATTAATCTAGTCTTAAAAGGAGAAGTAGATATCATTTATGTATTTGGCGAATCTTTGTAATTTTTGAGTCTCCATTGACCTCGTGCGATTGTATTATGGCTTTTATTGTACTTATTCTTTGCATTAATTTTCGGAAGGTAACGTATGATTAATATAAACTAGGTTTTTCTTGCACTTGCTTTGATACTTTAATTTGATTATATCGCCAGGAGAGGTCTTTATTAATCTCAGTACTAGTTAGAATATTTATATTCGCTTTTGTACTTGAATGTGTGTATGAATAAGTAAATAGTTTGTAGCTTCCAAAAGGATCTGTGTTTTTAATTGCCTTTTTTCTTTGAATTTCGTATTTTAATTGTCAGCATTTTTTGGAATTTACTTTTATATCATTATAATATTATATTAAGGTAAATTACTATTTTAATTTATTTCGTTAAATTTCCGTTCTAAATATTTATTCTGTTTTATTAATTACTTTGTCACTGCCAGTAAAAGTTAATTTAAATTTATCTTTGATTGTTGTTTCTTTACATATCTATACTTCCTTTGTTCCACTGATCTTCGGGACGTATTCTGATATTTACGTTTGTATACAAATATAGTGCCATCATTTATTTAAATAACAATTTAAAAAAGTATTTACTATTTTACAATAAACAAAAAATTGAAGTAAATTGCAACGGTATCCTGTTCATATCATATATCATGTTTATATTTTTTTGAAAATTTTATAAGTTTATTAATATTTATAAATCATATTTGAATTAATGCCAATGTGTAATTTCTAATAATTTATGACTGTTTTTTTGTATATAATTTTATTTTAATGAAATGATAATGATTATAATATTGTAAGAGTACTGTCTTCTTGTAGTTAATAAATTTAACACAAAAACAAAGCGTTTTATTTTATAAATATTACTGTACCAACCCATTACTGCCCACTGTTGGGCTCAGGTCTCCTCAGAAGAGGGTCTTCAAAGGATTTTTAGAACCCTTTTCCGATATGCAGGTTTCCTCACGATGTTTTCCTTCACCATTTTAAGCCAATGGTGTTGTGAAAAATTGCACATAAATCTTTTTCACATTTAGATTTAGAAGTACAAGCCGGCCGGATTTGAACCCGCAACCTCCCGTACGGAAGGAAGCGCTTCGACCACTCGGGCATCACGACTTAAATTTTGTATAATTTGTAAATATACTGATTTTAAATTCTAAGACAACCTACTCAACTATTCAGTTCTATTAGTCAGCTGCAGATTGTCATTTTCATAACATTAAAGCGTGATTTATACGGTGATAATTTCTCGCCTCGAAGACACGATTATTCAAAGAATATAAAATATTTCTTACGTCTAAAAATTTACTCTTCTCGCTCGTTACCTTGGGCGACAATTGCCTCGCCATGGAATATTATTGGCTCTGTGTAAACAAAATTTCAAAGCAATAATCGTATTTGGAGTTTTTATGACAGTTGTCATTTTTCATACTAGTAAACTCGAAAGGCAATTCTCGCACTGAAAACGATTCAAACCGATTTGTACGATACTCGTATGTCAGTCGAACAAATTTCAGGCGAGATCGTATTTAGACCAATCGAGATTCTCGTAAGCAAGAATCTCGACAATCAGGCCTTAAAAGCCATTTAGTTGGAGACATTTTCTCGTTGTTGCTGATCTGGTGATGGATTCGGAAGGTGGCCATAGGAACTCCTGTACTAAATAATATGGATAGACCCGACGTGTTTAGGCTCGTTTTACTTAAAAAGTTTGTTTGAAAATAAATTTATTATGTAAGTGTGCCAAAAAGCAAATTAACATGGATTCTTATTCGCTTAAAATTTTAATTGTTTTAAGCTAAGACGAAGAAGGAAAAGTACGTGCAAATTAATAAAATATTATCAATGTCTACTGTTGCGCGACTGCTCTTATCCACAATATAGATAAAACGAGCACTAATGAGATGACATGATTTTGATTTGCAAAGTAGATAATCTGGTTGAAGCTAAATTAACCACATACATTGATTTAGACCTACCTACACATTGCGGATGCCTACGAACTTAGATTAATTATTCTAAGCCTACGAATTATACTTTCGGTTTACTAATATTCGCTGAAATCATTATTTCGAGTACTTTCCCTGGAGGGGGCGTTTAAACTTCGATTCTGTAGGCACCTATAGCTGAAAGTTTGCAGGTATTATATTATAACTAGCTGACCCGCGCAACTTCGTCTGCGTCGCATAGGAATTGTTCCCGGAAATTTTCTAAAAGTACTCAACAGGACGCTTCATTAGAACCCAAACACGATGACGTTATCTTGATTATTGACGGAGTTCCTGTGGCCACCTTCTAGCTCCATCATCAGACCTTGATCTAAGATATCCTATCTCTCAAGTTGGATCGAACTGCACATGGTGTGCAAATTTTATTATAATCCGTTAAGTGGTTTAGGAGTCCATTGAGGACAAACATTGTGACACGAGATTTATATATATTAAGATTAATAAATAGAAAAAACATTATTTGAACAGTTTTCTGTAGGGTATCTCTGAGTCCCGGATTTACACTAGGGGCAGTCGGGGCTAGTGCCCAGGGCGGCAATTCTTTAAGGGCGGCAAAATTTGGAAAGTGAGAATTTTTTTCTTTCCTTAAATAAAAATATTTTTTTTAAATAAATAACAATATTATTATTAATCATGCCCTTCAAAGTAGATTGTGAAGATATAATAATCGACCAGTAAGTAACAAAGTTTGTTATTATACAAAACTACCAAACTAAAATATAAGTCATAGGGCGACATTTTCTTCGGTGCCCCAGCGCGGCACAAGTTTAAATCTGGCCCCGTCTGTACGTGAAACGCTAAATGATTTTTCTTCGTGTAAAATAAGATTTTTAATGAATTAGATTTTTCTAAGACCAATAAATTTACATTTAGAGATTCGTGTGCGAAATAACGGAAATCGAAAAGTATGAAAAATAAATTATAGGTAGGAAGTGGTTGATAAAGTGATTTCATAAAAAAGTACTTACGATCAGGTGGCCCGTTGGCTCGTCTGCCTACATGGCAATAAAAAATAAAAAAAAAAGTAGCTGATCAGCGCAACTTTGTCTGCATCACAAAGGGCAGATTCAGAATGCGTACCTAAGATGGCACTGAAAAATTCCACATCGCAAGTATTAAAATTTAGGTATGCTCGAAAATTAGCTTACAGATATATCCTTACTTACGCCTATAGTAGTAACCACGTACTACTACTTACATACACGCAGTGGCGTGCATACATTTTTAAATCAGGGTATGCAGAAATATAAATCTGAGTAATTTTCCACATATTTATGTCCTCTAATCAATTTAATTTGACTTTTACGCTAAATATGTGCCAATAATAGTAATGAAAGTGTATTTTGATTAAATATACAATGTTTAATCGTTTTTTTGTTACAATTTTTAAGCAAATTTGAAATGATAGGGTATGCAGTGCGTATTTGCTTGTATGAACTGCACGCCGCTGCATACACGTAATAGTAATAACCTAGTTCAAATGTTTCGAAAATTGATTTTTTTCTGTTTATTATTAAGAAAGTAGGAGTTTTTTTAGAAAAGTTTTTGTTTGTCTTTCCATCAATACATAGTATAAAACAAAGTCGCTTTCGCTGTATGTCTGTATGTATGCTTAGATCTTTAAAACTACGCAACGGATTTTGATGCGGTTTTTTTTAATAGATAGAGTGATTCTTAAGGAAGGTTTGTATGTATAATAAATGCATAATATAGTAGAGAAACACTGATAAATTTAAAGGTTTCTAATGTGATGTCGTAAATAAGCACGTTTTTTGCGCTTATATTGCAAACGCTGGCTGAACCCTACGAGATAGACCAAAATAATGTACTACAGTATTGTTCACCTTAAAAAGTTCAACAAAAAAGTCCGCGATGGTATATGTCTATCTCTTAGGGATAACCCAGCATAACCATTTTTATTCTTTCCTAAAAAATGGTTATTTACGAAGTGATTTTAAACAATACAGCATTAATCCTTATCCAATTAAGTACCTTAAATAAATTGTGCATTTATTATAGATCAATATGCTTTTACAGCATGTAATTTAAGTGAATATTACCGAAGATATTACAAATTATAAATGCAGGGTCGTAGTTGTTTGCGCCGGGCGGCGCGTGCCTAAATAGGCTACAATTTTTGAACCCCTTTGTAACGCAGACGAAGTTGCGCGGGTCATCTAGTTAATTATAATTATTAACAACCCCGTAAACCTTCCGAAACTCGGCAATTTCCTCAAACGGAATAGAGAAACAACTTACATTTAATTACAGCTCTTGAAATTCGATAGCAAAATGTAATTAGAAATTGCTTTTATTGATTGCTTGATACTGTAAAATCTAAATAACCTTTAAACATAATCAATCACGACGTACCTAAGCGTAGTTTAGTGTGTTTTGCTGTGGTATTATTAATTTTATTAAAACGTAATGACTACACTTTTTCGAACAAAACAGTACAAAATAGTGTCTCCAAAACAATATTACCCACATTAAACAATAAGTGTTTCACAGAAAGTATCAAAATGTTTAGTAATAAAATACGATTATTGCTTTGAAATTCTGTTTATGCGAGCGAGAAGAGTGAATGTTTAAACGTAAGAAATATTTTATATTCTTTCGATATTCGTATCTTCGAGGCGAGAAAATGTCACCGTATAAATCGCGCTTTATTCGTCAGAATTCACAGATCCACAATAAGATGTTATTTATATTTTGTTATCTATGTAAACATTATCGTAATAGAAATTACAGTACAGTGTACAGTGGTACTTACTTATCTACTAGACACCTTGGTTTAACAAGTAACGAACCGTGAGGTGTACCGTGTGCCCTAATAAAACCTCATACGTAATGGTATTCTACGTAATAGAGTTAATTTAAAGTTCGTTTTAGAATATTCTAGGCTTCGTTATGTTATCAATTTGACAGGCCACATTATGGCGGCGTGTTTGCAGAGCCGCTATCGTAAGCCGCCACTCAATTTCATATCGTTACATTGGCTTCCAAGACGAGTAAACACGTAATGGAGGCTATATAGCTTTACTTTGAAGTGAAGGAGTTACTGTAAGATTTTTCGCATTGCCTACTTATCTTACATGGGCACTTTTTCAAAAATTGTAATAGGATTCTTTTCCGCTATAGGATATTTTAGCTGAAGCTCGTATCGAATTATTCTAAAAAAGTGATTTATACCGGGTGTCCCATGAAGTAGTCATAAGCGGAGCTTTATTTTTCTTAGTTTTAATTAAATAAATCAAATAAAAAGTACATAATAGTTATTTAGTTATTAAATTATTATAAAGTTGTAATCAATCACTACAACTTACATACAAAAAAAACAGATGGATCGGGCGGGCAGAGCCCATTGCGTGGCCGCCACGGTCCCCCACTTAAACCTAATCGATTTTTTATCAGGGGATATTAGAAAGTAATGTATCTGCATTACGAAAAATATATAGTTATCAACTACTATGTATTTTTTGTTTCATTTATTTAACTTTAAGTAAGAAAAACTAAAAGTTTAAATGTTGAATAAATCCTAATTTAACTGTTTTTGAACCTCAAACTGTTTAAATCATAGATATTCTACAGTCAATTTCATCTAGTTAACAAACTCATCAACATTAGCTTCACTTTACAGTTATATTTAAATATTTTTATTGAAAATTATGAAGCTAATTATTATAAACATATAATGCAACTCATGAAGATTCAGTTGCCAAGAAAAAATCTTGAAGAAGTCTTATACTTATTTATTTGTAAGGTATAAAGTAACGTCGAAAATTTTCAAAATTTTAGAAAAAAGCTCATAACTCGAAAACTACGAAAAATCGTGGAACATACATGGGGGTGATTCGGATACATCAGGAGGTGCTCATCTCTTGACCTCCGTTTATCACTACTTCCTGGAACACCTTGTATATTTGTCCAATTTTGCATCATCAAACAGACGACCTAGGTACAGATCCAGGTACATCTAAGTACAGAGTACGAATCATACTTAACCAGTATCTAAGTATGATTTTATGATAGACATCGGATTATTGCGGACAACAGTGGATCGCCGGATGTGGGTCCGATTATTTTCTATTATTATTACATAAATATACAGTTGGAAAAAGTAGTAAACTGTTGAATAGAAAGGAAAAATAATGAAAAAATGAATTTAAATTGCGAAATGTTGTATCAGCGCTATATATCATTAGTCTACCTACTTCTCTTCGGACTTTAGCATAGGTCTGCATAATAATTATGTATCGTTGATAGCAAATCTTCTCATTAGGAGGAATCGTTAACAATAAACGTTGTTTATTTAAAGGGTTTTTGGATTGTACAAAAATATACTAATAAAAAAATATTGTAAGAAATCGACTAGATGAATAAAGAAGTTATTACAAATGACTGTCAATTCGCCCTAGTAGGTAACAAAATTTCGTATTCAAAATGTATATATAGTTTAAAGTTTGTAAACAAACTTAATCTAATATTACTGCTGCAAGTGCTCCAACATTTATTTAGTTAAACAGACGGAAACGCTCGTTTCATTTGCTGAAAACTGTTTAATTATTAAAACACATCTACCTCGTATATCCGCGTGGACTCGCTTTCCTCTCATGCGAAATTAATAACGTTTACCGAGGCTACACCACTAATACATACGCTCTTCGTAACTAAGTTATCACAAGAAATATTCAAACAATTTGTAATACAGATTAATCCCGACTCTGACGGTTACCTTTCCACTTGTTATGAAATGGTATAGATAATAATATAATTATAAAAGTCAAGAGTATCTTAATAAGAGTACGAAAGGAAACGCACCGAATTGCGTTATTATACCCTTAATTCCACTGCTTATTTGAAACAAATTTCATACTTACTCGAGTCATGCCTCAGGGTGCAGAGAATATCGTTATTATGTATAGGCCTGTACTTAAAAAGTTCCTACATGAGTAAATAGTACCTAATTATGCTGAATTCATAGATTTTTTATTTTTCTTTGTACATCCAAGGTTCGCGCCATCCAAAATTCACCCTGTACGTACCAACGCAAAAGTTTTATTTTAAGACGACGTGGAATCAATTCCTGAATCCATCTTCTATTATTTTGCAATAATTTTGTAGGGAAGTATATTATAAGAATGCAACCCAAAAACTAATATTATGTTTATCAAATACACATTTGATCTGAACTGAAGAAATGTAATAGATTGACCTAAATAACTATTTCATTGTTATTCAAAATTGTTTACGAAACCGAACACATTAACGATATACAAAAGGCTCCGCAGGTGGCTGGGCGATTAATCACAGGATGGAATTGGTCGGCGTGGGGCGGACGGCGGCTCTGGGCGGCAGCGCTGGGCGACGGTGGCGGCGGCGACGGGCGCGGTAGTGCTGGACTGGAGCCACGGCGCGCCGCACGACCACCCGCCTCCTTCCACGCGCCCTGCACACAGACGCGACAAGCAACACATGTGGGACGACGCGACGCACACAACAACACAACATTACACTAAGTTTCAACAACTGCAACTGAAGGTAAGCATGATTTAAAAAAAAACTATTTTTTTTAATAGTAAAATTATCGAAATCCACGAAGTATAGTATCCATTAAGAATAATTATTTTTTATTAAATAATATTATTCTGTAAAAAATTGACTACTGCACAATTATATTCATGGAAATATTGTTTTCTGTGATAGATCAGATGTAATACGGAACTTCGTCACTGATTGAGTCAACCTGTTGAACTTAGTTATATTTGAATACCGAATGGAATCAATTTGTATGGAAACTTGAAGTCTTCCAGTGAAAATTTTCACTTTATCTTTCGAGTTATCGTTCCAAGAAATTTTAATTGGAAGTGATCAAGTACACTCTACATTTATTATTGCTTTGAAAGTTGGAACCGAGGATGATGTTTCTAGGCAGATTACATTAGGACAGAGATGTTTTTAATTTACGAAAAGTCAAAGGAGATAAAAACGACGTTAAGATAAGCGAGGTCGACAAAATTAAAGACGACGTTTTTATTTTCAAAACTCGCGTTATTCGTGATTTTTTGTTGCGTGATTTTTTTTTAAATTTCATTATATAAATACTTTTCCTAACATAAAGAAAGATTAATTTAATTAAATAAAACAGTCTCACTGAAGACTGTTGGTATGGATTAAGTTTAATTAAAAACTTAAATAATTATTTAATTTACTTATATTTATTGATACAGAATACCTATTCACAATTATATCGGGATTTGGGAAGTAATTATATTGAAGGTATTTTTGTTGAGAATTAAAATAAGTAGTTAATCATGTTGCCGATATTGTAGGTATAATAATATACGTATGATACAGCATTAATATTGTAAAAAAATATTCTTAGTTATCGTGATCAAGGCTTAATAAGAACACAAAAATTAAATTAGGTAGTTTTCGATACATCGAATACCTAGAGTAAAATTTACTCGCAATTGCAACCGTTTCTGATTGTGTTTGCATTGCTCTTCGAACGTTAATTGAAATCGTTTAAATTGATTGCACGTTAAAATTAAATGCGTCGATGTAGACCAGTCCACGTCATACCAACACACGTTAGCTTACAATGAATTGTTAATGTAATGATGTCGGCAGTGATTGTGCCCGGCCAGCGAGCCAGCGATGCATATCGACGCGCACGACCGCCCTCGCACCCTCAACCCTCCACTGCATCTCGGCCTGAATGCCTGCATTACTATTATTGCACACTCGAAACTCGAACCTATCTAAATTGATATCAATAAAAAATCATTCCACTCGATTACAGAAACCAAATATAGCATGTTACAGTAGGTATTATAAAAAAGTACTTACCTACTGTCTACTTTTTGTCCTGAGTAATTTATGAGAAAATTATACGGTATATTATTATTGGGAGATACGATTTGTATGGAACTTGTTGATGCATTAAAATAAGGTAAAACTGCGAAAAATGTATTGAAAGAAACCGAGTATCATGATAAAATTCGTAAACATTCGTCATTTTGTGAACGTTTTCTTTGTATAAAAATAAACCTTCAAAAATACAATGATCCGGGAATTCTTTCCGTTCCTTTGTGCCTAAACGTTCTTTGAAAAAAAAATCGCTTTCCTTCATAAATGTAAAGAAGTTGTACAGGAACTAAAGAAAAGGTTCATGTTTTCCACGATTTAACATTTCAATTAGAGAGAAATAAATCTTCATGAGTATGAAATTCAAAACGGAAAAGTGAGTTTGCTTACCTTAGTAATCCGTCGTAGCTCTAAATACCAGGTAGCTACGAAATGCTACGAACAGCTTACATGGCTCGGTAAAATATATTTCATGACGTCAAATTGAAATGCAACTTGATAATGTTAGTTATAAATATTTTTACTGAAACTTCTACGTTTCATTTTCATGATTCTATAATTTATGACGGCAGAGTACCTCTTTATGTGTTTTGAATTCAATGGGTTGTTTTATGAATTCTAAATAATTTAACATAGAAACAAAGGCCTTGCTTAATGTTAAAGCGATAGCGATTCTGGCGTTAATAAGTATTTGAAGTCAGTATGTCTAGAATGAGAGAAAAGCTCTGAAGACTTACAAGTACATACGAATCGAGCCGCTTTCAGCCAACCCAAACGAGAGCTTGTACTCCCGGCTCAGAACACTCGACCATTTGTAAAATGACAAAGCACTTACAAATCTTCAGAATTCCTTTGTAGCCAAAACATCGTAAACGTGAATTAATTACTTTGAGTCTAATTTGTTTCAAAGAATATTGCTATGTTGATGTCGATTTCAATTTCCAGTGATAAGAACGAGTAAAACACATTTTGGTTAGTAATAAATTAACTACGGTTAATAATAGATAATGTTAAGAAAATAATGGGATTGACAATTTTATTATTAATATTTTGACTTATTCAAAAATAAAAAGAAATTTTGCAAAAAAATATTATATAAAATAATTATCTAGTTTTAAATAATAAAGTTAATTTTAAAATAATATTTTTCAGTAATTATGTATAAGGTTCTACTATTACTAAATGATGATTAATTTAAGCACAGTAATTGAAGATTATATTACCTACGCAAATCATGAATGATTGAAATTTAAATACATATTATATTATTTGATAATCTATAGACTACCAAAATTTAATAAACATCAAAAAGAATAATTTAATTTATGGAGGCAAAGTCTCTTTGCTTTTCCTTATATGTTGTTGATTCAATCTTAATTAGGAAAATGGTAAAATATATAAAACAATAATTTTATATTTTATAAATAATAAAAAAAAAACATTATGATCTAAACATTCTAAAAATTCTTTTGCAAATAATAATAGGCCCGAATGTGATAACAACTGAATAAACAATCATGAAGAATAAATAATTAAAGTAAAAATAAACAATGACCAATGAAACTGATTTTTACCGTAAACAAGAAGCTTTGAAATACGTATTTTCAGCATTATACTTTTCTTCATTTGTTGAAACTTTTTGATTCGGGCGGAAAATAAAAGCATAAAAACGAGGTCGTAGTCTGCGGAAGGAATAAATCAAGTTCCACAAAAACTAAGCAGTTACGAGTGGTTCCGTTGCAAGGAAGTAGCCTTGCTCTAAATGCTGTTGCAACTACGCTGACAGAATGTTATGTATGACGTCACACTGCTAATGGAAATATAATTCATATTTTATTGAAGGCATCACGACTGGTTCAGTAGGTAGCTATAATTAGAGCTTTTATTCTTCAAATAACTTTATGGAACATTATTATTGAAGAACACTTAAACCGCTGTTTTTGTAACTACAAATCTATTCATGTAAACAAAATAAACTTTCAAATTCTTCTTATTGTATAGGTAATTCATAAACTTTTGAAATAGAGTAAAATAATATCTTTATTACAAAAATTAAAACGATCATAAAATATAAATTTGATAAAGATATGATTGTCAGTTTTTGTGCCAGAAAACTGAAAGTCGGCCGTTTCCGTGTTTGTAATAAAATATTATTTACTACGTCAATGTCCATCTTAGTTAGACAAGATGTCTAATATAATGTTTGTACCTAATAATATTTTTTTAGTATAAACTGATATAGTTGATCAACTTAGACTTTAGAGCCTTCATCAGATAGACTGCAAGACCTATCCATTAGGACAATAACATAATTCTATTCTATATAAATAAATGAGATTACAAGTTAGTAACAAAACCGTAGAGACAACAGGTACCTTTTTAATAAGCGCCGTCGATATAAGCACCAACTGTTATTAACCTTTACCTTCACGGTAATTTAGAATTCTCCAACGTTTCTTACTAAAATATTACAGTATAAATAACTTCGGTAAATAAAGATGCTGACGGTGGCCTGTCAAGCTTTTCATCAGTCAGGTAAAATGACTGCTTTCAAAATATCCTTTGTATTAATTTCGATCTTCCAAAACTTGGCGACTATGATACTATCAATTTGAACAATGTACCTACTTATATTATTATATATATATATAAAAATCAATGCCACTTTTCGTTGTGTTTTTATAACTCGAGAACGACTGAACCGATTTGCCTAATTTTGGTCTTAAATTATTCGTGGAAGTCCAAGGAAGGTTTGTACATATTTTTTTTTTTTAAATCTCGGAATAATACAAAATTAACATATTTGAGAAAAATTGACATACAAATTTGACATACTATGCTGTCACTTTTGACATATATTTCTGTCATATTTGACGTATAACTCTGTCATATTTGACGTATAACTCTGTCATATTTGACGTTTTTCTGTCACTTTTGATATATTTTTATGTCACAGAATAAACTCATCGTGTTTAGGCTCTAATGAGGCGTCCTGATGAGTACTTTGCGTAGAGATTGAATGTCAAGGTCTGATGATGGTGCTGGAAGGTGGCCATAGGAACTCCTTCAATAAGCAAGATAACCTCATCGTGTTTAGGCTGTAATGAAGCGTTCTGATGAGTACTTTGCGTAGAGGATGAATGTCAAAGTCTGATGATGGAGATGGATGGTGGTCTGTTTGTTCCGGATAATCTCTGGAATGGCTGAACCGATTCGGATGGGACTTTCAATGGCCGATAGTCTATGTAATAAGGAGTAACTAGGGTTATATTTAATTTATAAAATTTTCTTAATTTTCGATGAAGTTCTCGGATGGGTTTTTACGGCGAGAAAAAATCGAATAGTTGACATTTAATTGAGAGTGGCGCAGACGAAGTTGCGCGGGGCAGCTAGTATAATTATCTAACTTTGACTCCTAGTTTCTCTAACAATAGTAGTATTCCAACTGAGTTTATCTCTTGCAACAGAGCTGGTGTACCCGTTAGTTTGAACTCAAATATACTTACAAACTTTAGTGTTTGAGGAAGATATCGACTGATGACTATACAAGCTTATATTAAGTCTTTCAAATACTCAAAGATTTTGCTGCTGTTAAATCATTACGAAGAGTTGTAATATTGAATAAATATTTCATCAAAGGCTTATGGAATCATAAGCAAGTTCAATCCAACAATAATTTTGTCCTTTGTACTGAACATTTCTGAGTAATCTTTGTTAGCGTGTACAAATCCCAAGCTTTATGTTAATTAAAGTGTCAGACTCAATCAGAGTTTACGTTACGTTAATTGAAAAGGTAAAGTATAGTATACGTACATATTGTTTTAAACATTAATTTACAGATGCTTCAGATTATCGTTTTAAAAAAATAACTTAATTTTAAGGATTAAGATTAATTAAGGTACACAATGCTGTGAAACACATAAATTAGTGTGCATAGAAAAAGTATTTACTCATTGAAAACTTACTGAGACATCATTGTCATTGTCCGTACAGACACTACCTCCTTATCTAAAACGCGTTTAGACCTAACTAAATAATATTATATTAAAGTGTAGGTAATTTCCTTCGGAGGAGACCTGAGCCCAGTAGTGGGCAGTAATGAGTTGTTACAGTACAGTAGATAATTCTCTGTACGGTCTATTGTTATACATATCCGGTTTACCTAAGTATTGATTATCTAATCCAACCTCCTGTGACGACACCTTCAATTTATCAAATACATATTTTGCTTTTCAAATATAGTATATTCGTATTATTTAAAAAATGAGGTGCAAATTGTATGTATAATAAATACCTATAGGTATATATACAGAATTGACTTCTCAACTTCGCGTTCGTATCTTAATCCGAAACTATTAGTAATATCCAAAAATCCGATCTTGATGAAAATAAATAATGCATAATTGGATTTTTTAGATTCTATATGAAAGGTAACAGAAAAAAAAATGTATCATACAGTACCTACCTATCTGAATAATACTGAATATCATCCCACCTGCCGTCAAGTTTTATAATCCTGACCGCAAGAGAATTGGAAAGGACCTGCGGTTGACGAATAGACAACGTTGGTTATTTATGTAAACATTACATACGATATTCACAAGTAATAATATGTATTACAAAACGAAATGTTGAACGACATGAAACATTTGTTTTGTTTAAAAATAACTCTGTATTGATGTTATATTCTTATTCATTTCAGATCGGTTGTAAATGGTACGAAACATTTTCAACTTTTAGGTAGTAAAATGTTGCTTTGGTTCGACTAAAAACATTCTATATGAATGACTTTTATATACTTTATTCTCTCCGCTTTGAATTCAATATTAAAGTTGTCCCTAATACCTGACAATAGAGTTAATTTGTTGACCGACTTCGAAAAAGGAGGAGGTACTCAATTCGTCTGTATGTTTTATGTTTGAACCTTGATAACTTTACTTTGGACCGTTTTGACCGATTTGATTGATTCTGATGTCAGATGAAAGGTGATGGTTAAATTTAGGTCCCATACTTTTTTGAAAAGATCGAACAATTACTTTTAGATCTGTATTTAAAAATGTATATTTTAACGGACAAAATTTCAAAATTTGCTATGCGTTACTGCGTGTATTTCTTTTTTTATGAACGGATTTCAATGATTCTTTTTTTTTGTTAGAAAGCAGACATTTTGAACATTATCTCATATAAATTTGATAAAGCTTTGACGGGTAGTTTTTGTGCTATGCTTGAGAAATGGAAGTCGGTCGTTTTAATTTTTGTAATAAAAATATTATATTCTAGCTATTTGATATCAGTCAGAATTCTTCTTTCTCATACTTACTACTATACAAGTGTGAACCTGTAGTGCGATGTGGAGGTCTTAACCAGTGTCATATTAAAGTGGGCACAGAGTAGGTATTTTTTAAAGCTCGATTTCTCAACTAGTTGAATCATTCAAAATACTTTTGTAATATTATGTTTCTCTAAGTAAAAATTTAACGTCAAAGTATTCTGGACTGTTTGAAACCGCTATTTTAATTTGACAAAATATTAAATAGGTATACCTAATCCTCCAAAGTTAGAAATTTGTACAGTAGGTACTACTTGTAGTTTCATTTGAAACGGTTAGTCGTATAAAATTGATGTAAAGTAAATTATTCAACTCTTCAAAAATTCACTACCCTAAGCTTCAGCCAAAGTGGCTTCAGCCTCACGGTCCCTACATCAACTAATATTTATTTCTACGTAGGTACATAAGCTTCCTTATTGATCGGAAACATTCCCGAAATATAGTCTATGGAAAATGTGTCGACCGCAGGATTGAAACTTTAGTTTATTCTCGTTGTCAGCACAGACAGACATACCTATTAATAGATTGAGTAACTTATCAAAATCCCTTTCAGTTTGTGAACTAAGTATGAAGATTCAAATGTTCATATTACGCCGGTACAAGTGGTACAACTAAGTATATAATTTGTCTTTAAAATAATAAACCTAGTGTAAAAATGTCTAATTAACTAATTGGATTTTTAACTGATTTTTTTCATTCTTCTTAGGGTAAGCTCACCATATTCCATGAGGTTCCAAAAATGGATGGTAATTGTGCGGCATTTACAAAAGTGTTGTTTTAGCCAACATACAAAACGCATTTATGTACAATACATTTCATTCGATGCATAATTTATCTATTCAAATTATATTAGCAGATGGGCACTTGATTAGTATACTTTTTAAAATAACCTACAAAGTTTACGCTAACATGGTCTGTCTCAAAGCAAGCTTCATACAATTTTTTTTAAATAGTGTTTTAGATGATAATTTTGTTCAGTGTGAGCTTATATTTGTGTGTAAATACTGAAAAATGTATATTTAGTATGTAATACATGTAGCAGTTACTTATTTTTTTTTTTAAGATCAAACAAAAATTAAGGTCCGTAAATACCACGAGATTAGGTGCCAAAAATTTTTGCATGTTCCAAATTCCGATATATAGCTCAGAAAAGGGAATACCAATCATTTAATGTTTTTTTAAATCTTACAGACAACTTCTTCGTTTCGAACTTGTTTCCTCGGTACGGTTTACTTGAATAGTCAATACATCAAATGAGCCATCGACGGTATACTTTATCTTTTGGTCTAATTTTTGATTTTTAGTTTTAGTCGATAAGTATAGCTTTATGGCAGAGGTACATGTTTGACTGACTAACCTGGCAAAAAAATAGATAAACACCAAAAAGTGTTATAGAAAATTTAAGGTTCAACCATGATTCAACTAAATCAGAAGGTGTATAAATAAAAAATATTTCAAAGTGGCGATGACCAGCTACCGTAAAAACACTTTTTACCGATTGATTTTTGGTCAATTCTTAAATGTAACATTGACAACAATCAGAAATTTGGTAGTAAAAGTAGAAAATTGTAATGGTAAGATCTACGTCAGTGAATAAAATAATGCTTTCAGCTAAATCATTTTTCATAAAATAAAAAGTATTATCTGGAATATCACGGTAAGATCTAAATACATTTTAAATTACTGTAACATGATACAGCAAGGACTGTGTCGTTTATTCAAAAGCTTTAAGTCCATTGTTAAAGCGTCCCCCCGTGAATCGGTTGGTTTGCTTAAGCCGACTTTAACAGTAGGCTCTCTTCAATTACTTAGAAGTTCTATGTACGTATACTATACAGATATAACCAATCACATCGAAACACTGATCGTTGTTTTCAATACTTTTGCCATTGTTTTGTAACTTTTCCTCCAATTAAAAAAAATTTATCCAAAAAAAGCAAGAGTGAGAAAGGAAAGTAAATACCTTATTAAAATTAATTGTTAAGGACAAAATTTTAACTCCAACTCAACGTAGAATCACATGTATCACACTTCACACATCCCCTCTTACTCCACTTATCTCTATGTTACATCCCACATGTTACATTTTTTATTTATTTAATTCAAGGAAAACCAACAGCTGATAATTTGGGTACATAACTTGGAATAGGCAACTTAAAGCTAATTACAGATTTTCATGGATATAAAGCACAATAACAGTTGCCTATTAAAACTTGAACAGTTTTATCACTTATCAAATAGCCTATATTTCATCGGAGCAATTTTAATATAAAGGAAAAAAAATAATTTATTGGTTTTCCCCTTTCATCATCTTGTATTTACGATATGAATTCCTTAAGGAAGGATCTTAATCGAAATATTTTTTTAAATTGGTAGGATTCACTCGTATGTAAAGTCATACCTACATTGGGAATCGTGATGTAAATATAATTACGTATTATACTCGTAGTATGTGATTCATAGTACATCATTTACTTAATGTGGATATAAACCTATTTATTATTTAATGCTTACCTATTGTGTATTTCAAATGAAGTGAACAAAAATATTTAGTTTGTCGATAGAATATTATGACCTCATTGCGTATAATCTACCCACGCAGTTATACAACCCTAGCGAAGGTGCCGGTGTTCACCTAATTGCTGCTTTTATTTCCGTAATATTTTGGAGAAGAAAAAGTTCTTGTCCAAACTATTAACTCTGGTTAAAGTTAATTCTTATTACAAGTAAGTATTATGTTGTTGAATATTATGCCATCAATATAATTACTTTGTTAGTAGGTAGACAACTTATGTAAATGTACAAAAATGTTAATTTAATACAGTTAAAGCAGGTAGGTAGAGGACTAATTCTATAGGATCTTAATACTATTTAACAACAGCCTAAAAGTGAAAAAATAAAAATGTAAGTCGCTAAAAGAATTTTTATAATTTTTTAGGTTGTTATTCGTCTTTCATGAAAAAGCGAATCCAGATTGTAAGGAAAGAAAAGCTGTGTTGTGTTTATTCGTGAATCTTTTATCACATTTAGCACGCAAGGTGTTCTTCAAGAAAAACGCCTTTGAAAGTGTTCGCTATTATTTCCAAGTATAGAATAAAATTTTGTGGAGGTGGAAATACTACAATTGGAGCACACTTTTCGTATTTAAGGTTGATTGAAGTCATTTTGTATCGCTCCACTCATTGAACTGCCACCCCATTAATCACGTCAGCGCTATTGTGTATCGCTGCTTTATGTTAAAAATTCCGCAATTTTCTAGTACGGGTTTACGAAGTACCTATATGTACATATATGTACAATGTTTATGAAAAGAATATAAGTACCTATACAGGGTGTTAAAATCCGATGAAACAATACTTTCACAGCAAATAGTATACTTGATGTAGAAGCCATCCACCAAGTCTGGGTTTTCTAGGCATAATATATCATAAGTTATAACTAATCAAAACTACGTGTTAATTTTCTATTAGTAGGAGTTTATTAAAGTACGGAACTCTAAAATTGCGATCGGATGCGCCTGTGTGTGTGAAAATAGCATATAGATATAGCACGCTACATGTAGGTCAGGGTAGGGTTGTCAAAAATAATACAAAACAATAATTTTTCAACTTTGTATGGGAAAATAAAGTCATTATCTCCGTTTCAAAAGTATGTGTATATGATTTGAAATGTGATATAGATTAAGCCCTTAAAGTATTGTTTCACCGAGAAACAACACCCTGTATAATTAGAAAACATATTTCGGATTCTTCATGAACGTGTAGGTTTGATTTAACATTTAATTTTTTTCCTCAAAAAGTTAAACTTTATACCTACCTAATGATGTAATTCAATTGTCGTTTTTAACAGCTGTTCGCGTTCAAAGTTTTTGAAGTTTTATTTTTAAACAAGATCCAAGAGCCTCTGGCCCTTGTTTATTTTAATTTGCTTTAAGTGAAGCTTTTTCTATGCCCACAAAAGAAATGTTTATTTAATTGGCATTTAATGCACTGCAGGTCAAGGCAATATTCAAACGATATTATAGAATGATTAACAAAGTCTAGGAAGGAATAATAGTACGAAACACGCGAAGCATTTTCATGCTTGCCTATTCGTTATCTTGATGTTTATTTAGTAACAGATGATATAAAATCGATAGGTACCTATACCGTGAAACTCGTAATCAAACCAAGTATAAAATATAACCAGTAAAACCTGATCTTTTAGTCCCACCCCTTCGCCGTTTGTTATGTTTTGTAATGTTTCGTGAACCCATCCCTCCTCAACTTTACGTGATTAACGGAAGCCCCAGGCCACTTATTCCGATTGAAAGGGTTGTAGGATTCAAAAGTTTCTTTATCTCATATTCTTCATTTTTTTTATACAATAGTAAGTTCTCTTAAAGTAACAGTACTGTATAAGAATTCACATTTTTTTACAAGGAAAAAGAACATAGACAACAACAGTACGTTACTTGATTAATTAACCTACCTACTTATTATTTCCTAATAAATATTTCTTATTATAGAATTAGATTAGCTCGTCTGCCTACATGGCAATAAAAAAAAAAAAAGAGATTATATTATAATTATTTTTTTATTTCTGGTCTTCCTTGATCAGATGCCACATAATTACATTGACGATTTCTCTCGCAGATTAGATCATTTGGATATTTTTAAGGGAAATGTTATCTAAATAATAAAATCTTTCTAAATTTTCAGTGTACAAAATATAATAGGTACCAGCAACCTATGAAAATTTGTGTAGGCGTAATGCTCTTTAAGAAACATGACTTGTGACCTTCCAAATATAAATTTCTTATTTCTTAATTGGATACCTGTATAGTGAGAAAAGTGCTTGCTGTAAAATGTTCGTCTTTTAAATGAATAGGTCTGTTAGAAGACATATTATTATGTGTATGTTTGTTATGTATGTTCGCAAATACGAAAACCATATCACTTTCTTTGTTTACAGAAAAACTTAATTAAATTAGTTATGTAATAAACTCATTTTTTCAGACATTTTCATAAAACCGTAATCTATTTAAAATACTTTTGAAGTCCAATATGTAGAAAATACACCACTATAACATAATAATCTTATACGTAATACCTTTCTTACTTACATCTTCACTTCGAATTTCAGAAACTCTTCCAAAGTAAACAGTTTCATAATAAAAGTAAAACTTTTTTAATAATACACTTCCCCGTCCCGATAAAAACAATCATCCAACTACGTGTTCGCTTAACCACATTATGGAATATAAAACTGCTATTCAATATAGCTCTCATTCTTATAAATACCTATATAAAGCTGAAGAGTTTATTTGTTAAACGCTTTAATCTCAGTAACGACTGCGCTGCACTGGTTCGATTCGAAAAATAATTTCTGGTGATGAATATTCCTTTTTTTATGATTGGTAATAAAAGTCCAATATAACTGTAACCAAAGGTGTACGTAGGTGTAAATAGAAGTACCTGAAAAAAATCATAAAAAGTGTCTTCCTTTAAAGTGTAAAGTTGCGTGGATCATCTAGTATTCCTAAGTTAGTAGAAAGGTAGATTTAATGTAGTTTAGTCCTTCAAGTTCCAAGAAAAAAATTCGACTTCAAGTTGTTTTTTCGAATCCCGATTTTACTATCAAGGCATAATGACGTCATTTCCTTATCGTAAATCTAAACGATTCACCGTATTCAAATTTCGTTTCCTTTTGGGCCGTTCAGAGTAGGCTACATTATAGGACTACTATGGAATACTTAGCTTGCACAATAATAATAATACAAAGTTCATTTTTTTTGCTTGCACTAAGTCATATAATGTACTTAAACGCAATTGCCACTATTATATTTAGTTGAATTACATCTATACATAAACTGAACCATTGCTAATAGTGCAGATTGAATGTAGATTAAATCTTAAAGTCGCAAATGAACATACGTAATATGCAAAACCTATTCTAACTTCAAAACATAATAAAATATGTGGTCATTACATCGTGACCGTAGGTACCTACTCTGTCTATCTTTCTTATCATGAATGGGGTCATATCGGGCTCTAGTTTAGCTCCACAGAGCCGTGGCCGCGGGGCTCACGGCCTGGCTGGCGGTGCAGTGTCATGGTTTCAATTTCCGGCATGTTTCCGTGTAAACCTTCAGAACGGAGAATCTGTGCCGCTCTCTGAAGCGAAAATTACAAATTCATGACATAAATTCTCATTTGTAGATGAATCTATTATTTCAACTATTATAGGTATGGTATTAAAATATTCTGTGAGGGGTCATTTCTACATAATTTCGTAGAGACATATGGCGTTTATTTCCTAGTTAAGCGACTAGGCTCTACGTACGTATAATACAAAGTTAACCTTACCTCGGCAACGTTTATACAGTAGTTTAAACTTTAATACTATTAAGATAAGAAGATAATCACAAACTAGTTCAAACTACAAAGTTACCTGCTGCCTACATAAAGTGACCAACTATAACTCCACGGTTTTATTACTATTTTAAGTTTCTTAACATAGGAATAAGATTCTGTTTTTTTTATACAACATTAAAACATACGTACTTATCAGATACAGTCCTAACCTATTTCACAATTATCTCAGCTATCCCACATTATATCCTATATTTGATGTAATTTGATTACATACCCAATCCGCGCTGGGCAAGCGTGGTGGACTATGCCTAATCCCTCTTCTGAGGAGACGTGAGCCCAACAGTGGGCAGTAATGGGTTGGTACAGTACAGTACAGTACAGATTACATACCTTACATGTTTTGGTTAGGTATAGAAGAAAAAACTTCTTTGTTCAAGGAATACAAATCTCAATATAAAATAATAATAATATGAAATAAAAAGTATTAGCGACGTGACAATTTATACGTATTAATAGCAACTATTGATAGAGTCGAGCTTTTAATTAACCGTTCACATTCAGAATACGGGATAGCAAACATTCGGAGCAATATAACTTTGTCTGTTAACAATTAACTAGATTAGTAGTTAGGGTAACATGGTTATTAATTATAATGACGTTATTCGATATGTTTTAAAAGTTCGTTAATTGTTTCGTAAAATAGTAATAATCGGTTTCGATAGCGATAGATAGAATATATTTTTTTTTACACCAATCAACAAAAAAAAAATAACAATGTAACATTTTAGAATAGTACAATCGGCGGTCTTATCGCTGATAGCGATTTCTTCCAGACAACCGTATGGCGGACCAAAAGTAAAAAACAAGGTATTATATATTTGCGGTGTACCTACGAAAAATCAAACAGAAAGAAAAGTAATGTAGAAAATGATTTACATCAAATGAAAAGAAATTATTATAAATGATTGAAGGTTATATGATTTATGTTTTAGACAATGGCAAAAAAGAAGCAATTACAAAAACATAGTAACAATAAGACAATAACATTCATACACAGCACATACAACTACACACTCCCAGGTGTCTACACTTTCAAATAATAATCCCTTAACATACTTTTGAAAGTGGTCAAGCTTTTTACACGTATCAAGGGTAAACTTTACCATCTCTACCAGAAGAGTTGACTCCTTCTACGAAAATGGAGTTGAACTCCGTTGAACTTCGTTTAAATTCAAGGTATGAATTTGTTGACTTTTACCTAATTTTACGTGAACGTTAAAATCTATAAAACAATTTTCTTTATATAATTTACTCAAGTGAAAGTACTAAGAAAACATCTATAAATTTGCTTAAAATTCATGTTTTGAAGATTTTCATTTAACAAAATGTTAATATTAGAGATAGTAATGTTTTGTTTTGAAAAGTAAACATGTCTCTTATATCTCTTAATCAATAAGGCATCCCTACCTACCTATTACCTTTATTTAACCTAATATTCAGAACTATTTATATCACGCACTATAATGTTATCAACCGAGCCAATACCTCGGCAATCTCTTTGGATTAAGTAGGTATCTTTGAAAAGGCCATTCCACCTTGTTTTCTTGATAGATAAATACGTTCCTCGAAATTGTTTGTTTTACTTTGTAATAGAATAGTCAAAAATAAACCCCATAATTAGAACGTACCGTATCTATCTACAACGTTATATTATGAGCTATATGAACCTTAGGTTTTCGTTCATTTTTAATCTACATGCAAATGTTAATAAAAAAAGCTGTAAAAGGTCCGTAGGAAATTGGCTGGTGAGATGATTACTTTCAACATTAATTACTCTGGGTTTGAAGCTGTTAACGAACCTTTGGATATACAGGACGATATCATCAGAATCGACAAAGAAGTGATTTTCACTAAATCTATTTTTAACACATAAACTGTGAACCATAATGAATGTCAATGAATGATACGAACTAGGTACATATCATATTATACACTCACAATTAGGAATTTGAACTGAAAAGTATGCGACTACATTATACCTACTATAGGTAAAAGAGCTAAAATAATAAACACCTCTTCTACAACGATTGGTTAGCAATGTCAAGTAGGTTTATAATGTTAAGGAAATGGTTCGATTATCCCGATCATTTCCGACTCACGAAGTACAGACCTACATGTAAACAGTAGATTTCTGAAAGAAGCACGTTTTAGTGTATTACGAACGTAGCATTTTTAAGATAATTTACCGTTTTTACCTTAACATCGAACCTCTTGTCATCTCTGGCGCTGGATAGCGTTAAATGAAAGAATTACCTAAGGATAAACATAAATTCACATGTAACATGTGAATGTAGCCGTGTATTCTACGTGACCTTATTAGTTGAGATCTTACAGTGTTCGTACGCAACTAAATTCTCTTGGTTATCGTTATAATTTAGTCGGTGGTAAAGGCCTACCTTGTAAGTAGGTATTAGGTATGTAATGTTGGCTGATTTCTTCAGATTATTAAGAAACGCTTACACTATTACTAAATGGGTTCTTACCACGATTATTTTTACTTGAGCGGTCCCGATATTTCAGCACTGTTACAAGCGCTATGATCACGGGATGACTGAGGAACTGCGGGTAGGTCATATAAGAGCAGACCAATCTACCCTCTTTCGTTCGTTTGCCGGTACCACTGGAACTCGAACTCACATTTCGACATGCCGCGATAACCGCGAGTGTTTAAAGAAATTTATTATTAAGAAACGCGTTCAACACTATAGAGTCATATACTAAATTCTATTTTATGCATTTGTCACAACTGTACACACATAGGGAACTGTAATTCAAACAAGAAACCATTATCGTTTCGTACCTCTTATCTAATAATTATATAAAATAACAAGATAAATTTATAAGCGTCTCTGAAAACAGTATTCAATTAATAATAATTATACGTACTATGCCAAAATATCTAAACCATGAATAGCATCTTTCCTAGCACAATGTATTTTAAAGTAGTGTTTATTTTAATGTACAGTTTACACAAATACTTTGGCCTAACGTCTGAAAAAAAAAATTACATAGACATTTTTTAAAATTTAATTTCCGAACATACATTCGACTTTGTAAAGTAGTTACTTGTTCTGTAGTAATTGAGTACGCTGAAATACAAAAGTGTTTGAATTAATTAATTATTTAGCATCTTTTTACTATTTTACAATGAATTACAAAATGCAAATGTTATTGGAGTGGTATCAAGATTGGGAATATTTGAATACTTGCATATGGGTAAGTTTTTATAACATAGGTATTATTTATATACCAAACCAATTGAAACATAATAATAATTAGTTTACTTTATATAAATGAATTAAAAAACCTTCTCAATAAAATATTCCTTCCTTATAAGCATTATTAAAATATACATTTAAAAAAAAAAAATTACATGTGTACCTAACCGTACCTACTCATATCGATGTATGTTCTTAATTTGAATTTTAACTTTAAACTTATCTACTTCTAGTCAAAACAAGTGTTAATATTCCCCAAATTGAAACTGTGTCCAAATAGCTGAGATAACTAAACATAATCAATTAATTTGCAAAATTCAATCGAGATCCAATATTTAAGTATGTTTCATTCTTGGGTGTAGGTACCGAGAGACAATTTTGGAGTACTGTACTGTAACAACCCATTACTGCGGAACTCAGGTATCCTCCTAAGAGGGGATAGGCATAAGTAGTCCACCACGTTTGCCTAATGCGATTTTGGGACTCCACATGATAATATCTGCGAAGGATTTTTAGAATCCTTCTCCGATATGCAGGTTCACGATGTTTTCCTTCATCGTTTTTTAGCCAGTGGTATTGAGAAAAGTTGCACATAAATCTTTTTACCTTTAGATGTATACCTAAGCCGGCCACACGGCCACCACGACTTCGAGTTTTGGAGTACTTTGGATACATTGTGTTCTAATGTTTAAAAAGTGTGGACCGATTTTCATGAGAATTTCACTGGCATATAATATAATAATTCAAAAACATGCGCATATTCGCGAATGCGAATGCGAATGCGAATATTCGTTACATCCCTAATTATGTAGCTTGGTTACCTTGTTTTCAAGAACGGAAAAAAATATTTATCCCTTTTCCTTAACTTTGATTTTGTTAATTATCTCTACAATCCAAAGATATTCTGTGTTTATTTGTTGCTCGGGAATTTTGCCGAGTAGCCTCGGGCATCGAGCTACATTTCAGGGTGGATCGTTGGCCGTCCCAAACAGACACTTGATCGGTTTTAAAAGGCCTTGTCCGAGTGTTCAAACCATCCTAATATTATTGATCTCCATTCGTAATTATCGTGTCGTAGGTATATATTTCTGATGTCAAACTATTTGAAATCAACAGGTTCTAAGCAAGATGATGGGTTTGTCGACCAAGGGGAATTTTTGAAATAGGGTAATTAATAATTATATTCGGTATAAGTATCGACTTGTCTATTTTATTTCATTTGAGCTACAATCAATAGCAGAATGTAAAGTTTGTATTATTTAGTAAATGATACCTACCTACTTTTTAATTAGTGCAATATCATAAGTATGCACCGAAATTACTTAAATTTTACCAAAAATAAAATTTGTTTTAGAGTAGGTAAACTCAGAACATATAATTAAACTAGCTGACCCGCGCAACTTTGTCTGCGTTACAAAGGGGTTCAAACAGTACACGCAATAGTCGCAATGCCGTCGCGTTATTATTTGCGCGGCCCGCTGTGCACCCACATATTCATTGCGTTTTATACTCGTGATAACTTCTAAACGAAAAGTCCGATTGGAATAAAACAAAAAGTAATTTACTTCTACATTAATACTCTTGATAACATAATACTTAATTTGGATAAGGGTTAATATAACGATACTCATTTGACATTAAATTCAATCTTGGGACAAAATATTATTTTTATAAACACAAAAGCGGTTATTGTAACTAAACTATGATAGTTAGATTTATGCTGTCGCGGACTTTTTTATTGGAACGAAGTTCCTTATCGCGCGTTATCGAAAGGGGGCTAGACGGAAATTCTTATGAAAAAGTTGTCACGACACTTTTTTTGTTTTAGATGATTATCACTAGATGGCGCTGTGATTAAAATCTTTTAAAACAATTCCTTATTTTGTTTTATATGATTAATGCTAGATGGCGCTGTGATCAAAATATTTTAGTACAATTCTTAGTTAGTACTGAATTGATACTGCCTACTAGGGATGTTGCCAATGTCGATTTTTGGACATTCGAATGCGAATGTTGACCTTTCAAACAAAAAGATCAATTTTTTTTACTGACAAGTCAACTGTATCTTCTGACAGTCATTATCAAATATATAAAATTCTCGTGTCACAGTTTTCGTTGCCATACTCCTCCGAAACGGCTTGACCGATTTTGATGAAATTTTTTGTGCTTATCCGGTATCTATGAGAATCGGCCAACATCTATTTTTCATCCCCCTAAATGTTAGGGGTAGTCCACCCCTAAATTTTTATTTTTATTTTTCGACGCAGACGAAGATACGCGGGGCAGCTAGTAATTTATAGATTAGTACCCAAAATAGGTTTTTTTTTTGAGTTGGTGGAAAATCCGGCTATGTGAGGGTTGCAAAATCAGGCTATCCGCATTAAAATCTCCGACCGCTCACACTCAGTGTCCGAACCCCAGCTGGGGCCAGAACCTGCAGGACAGCGCGACGCGTTACGCACTACTCTTTCCCGTCGCGCCGTCCCCGGACGCCGAACCGGCAGCGTCTCTCGGTCGCAACGTACAGGGCCGTCGAGCGCACTACCCCCGCATAGAGGCGGCGCACTGTGTGGCTGGGTCCCTCGATGTTTGGAAGCAGGATGGCTGGCCGTGCTCACCAGTCGGGGAACTACGTCCGCGAAATGGGTCCGAAAAGTTCAACAGCTATCCAACACGAAATCGAGTTACTTAACTGCACCCAGTCGTACCCGATATTGCAGAGGAGTGGGCCGAGGACCGCCTCTTTGGAACACCGCACACACACCTGGAACCGGTGCAAGGTCCCACAATACCCGGCACATTCGACCGACCGGCCTCCAGATAGGAGCCGATCAACCGACGGATATAGAAAGGCACTTCGTGCCTTTCCAGTGCCCCCCCAATTAACGACCACGGCAGTGTTAAAGGCGTTGGCGATGTTGAGTGACACCGCCAAGGCCACCCCACCTCGGGAGACGGCCTCCTCCGAGAGGGCCCGGACGCGAAAAATGGCGTCCACCGTCGAGCGGCCATCCCAAAAGCCATGCTCCGCGCCGACAGATCAGGTCTAACACCGACCAGGTGCTGAACGATGCGGGCAGCTAGAAAGCGTTCCAACAATTTGCCCACTTTGCCCAACAACACGTTGGGACGGTAAGCGGGCGCCCCTTTTTCGTAAGAAGACTAGTCTACCCGTCCTCCAGAGCGACGGAAACCACTCGACTCCAGGCAAGAGTTGAAAATGAAATGAAATGAAGTTTATTGTTTAACCAAATGTTAAGCCTCAAGAGTCGGTCCCCCAGGGCATTGATGGCCAAGGCCAGGACCCGGCCGTGGACCGTCCGGGCCGGGGGCCGTGTCTTTCGCACTTATCCTTACCACGGCCACATGGAGCTCATCTCTGGTGATATGCACCTTTTAGGCTTAGGCACCTCAGCAGTGGCTTCACCGCCGGTGCGATCCGGCGGCTCACGCATAGCAGGTGGAGTAAATCCGTCCTGCCCCTGCGGTAACAGCTTCGAGACGATGTCCCGCAGCTGCTAAGGCTGGAGACGCTCGGTTAGGGGAGGCGACCATGGACGCAGCTTGCCGCGCACCGTTTTGTACGGGTTATCGTCGAGCGTCCCCAAGAGAGTCTCCATGTACCTTTCCTTAGCCTACTTGATGGCCAGCCACATGGCGCTCCTCGCTCCGCTCTATTCACCATACTACAAAATAGTTTCCTATTTTACCTATACTGGATATACTTGGATGGTAGAGGGTACTTGGCTTCCCTCACCAAAAAATTGAAACGCCCCGCAAATTATCTTGACAACGAAAGGTCGTAGACCCATCGAGTTTGGGCTCATTTTAAAGGGCAGTTATCTTTAACTGTTACTTTAACCTTAACCTTAGTTTTGTCAAAACATTCGCATGATTTTTTGCGAATGCGAATATTCGTTACATCGATTTCTACTATTTCATGTTATTATATCTTTTCAATCTATACTAATATTATAAAGCTGCAGAGTTTGTTTGTTTGTTTGTTTGTTTGTTTGTTTGTTTGAACGCGCTAATCTCAGAAACTACCGGTCCGATTTCAAAAATTCTTTCACTGTTGGAATGTCCATTTATCGAGGAAGGTTATAGGCTATATTTTATTTTGAAAAAAATTAGGGATCCGTATGAAAATATCGAATTTGTAAGACCAAGTGAAATATCTAAAACCTATTTATGCGTACGCTGCAAAAACTATTGACAATAGAACAAAATGATGTACTACGGGTTTTTAGATCTTTTGAAGACAAACAAAAAAGTCCGCGAGAGCATATATCTAACTATCATAGTTTAGTCACAACAACTGCTTTTATGTATAAAAAAAAAATTTTATTCGTCCGAAGAATGAATTTAATGTTATTGTGTATTGTTATATTAATCCTTATCCAAATAAAGTATTATGTTGTCAAGAGTATTAATTTAAAGGTAAATTACTTTTTGTTTTGTTCTAATCGGACTTTTCGTTGAGAAGTTATCACGAGTATAAAACATAATGAATACTCCCCGGGCCACGCAAATAATATCGCTACAGCATTAAGAGTACTGTTTGAACTCCTTTGTGACGCAGACGAAGTTGCGAGGGTCATCTAGTCAACAAATAAATTGAAATTTGTTTAGTTGATAGCGCAGAGACTGAGATATACTTAGTAATTTAAGGTTTCTGAACAGTGGGATAAATTTATTGTTCTGAATTATAATTCAAACGTTAAGTATACGTTAAAAAAATAAAATAATAGGTAACTAAGATTAAGTTCCCAATAAGGATTACTTTCCTGAGATTACCTTCACTGTTGACTGACGTACTGTAACAGGTAGGTATATTGTTAAGGAAGATAATACCTCTTTTGTGTCAGAGAATAGGAAGATTATGCATATCCCCGTGGATATTCTTAATAAAAGTTGTTGTTATATCTATTTAGTAAGCCATTTTTTATTACAATGTACGTTTACAATGCACAACGGTGGCCACTTACCACCAGGTTGGTCGTACGTTTGTCTACATCTGAAGTTAACAGAGTTTAAAAACAACAACAACAACTTTGCCATCTGTTGAAAAACTTCGTAACAAAGTGAATCGGAATGTAGTGTAAATAAATGTACAGTATACACAGAGACACAGTCGCTTAGTTCGTCTTTTTGTGCCATAAACCAACAACAGATGGCGCACGTTGTACCAATGGAATTAATTTTGATGAAGTTATGATAAAAAGAAAACTACTTTTACAATAAATGAGTTCATTGAAAAATTAAATATTATTCAGATTTATACTGTTACGTAATATAAGTCCGCGATAAACGATTCCAAAACGAAACATGAACTTAAAATAGAGTTGGGTACCTACTATGTGGTTGTTACTACTGGATAGAAAGGAAGTATCTCGCTGCAACTAGTCTCTGAATGTGAGTGAATTTTGTGGATACCAAGAATTTTTTAAAACACATGACTAAATTAATATTTTTTTGAATAATTAAGAAAGGTAGGTGCTTACTTGTCAGATCTTTATTGAATTTTATTATGAGTATGCACGTCAGAAGAATCTTTAAAGCAAAAAAGAATCATTGAAATTATTTGATTTGGTTTACTCGGAAATAAATTGTTCACAAAAATCACCTGTAAAAGATTTCAAAGATAATAGGTACTAATACTCAAAAACTCCTCTGACTGTTACCAGAACAAAAATAAAAATCATCGAAATTGGTTCATCCAAACAAAAGTAATGCAGGAACGCGAATAAAGTATGAAACCTTCCGCATAAAAAAATATAAATTAATGCGTAATAAACTAACGCTCAAATGAAAAAAGAATCATTCGAATCGGTCAATTCATGAAACCTGTTTGTTAAAATGAATGAAAAACGTCCAGTCGACTTGATAACTACCTTCCTAAGGATGTCGTTCAATGGTAATATGTTATTGACACCTTAGAACAAAAGATAAACTTTATCTAACTTATAACTAGTCTATAAAACTATAATCAACATTCAACAATACATACAATAATTATTATTACATTGACAGCGTATTCTTAAGTTCTTATGGGGGCCCGGGAACACACCGGGAACAATTCATTGATCCGAACGCATTCGGTTTCCAGACAAGGATAGAAAGAAAATAGTATGCTGTTTACTCCAGTCATAGATCTGTTCTATTCATTCAGAAATGTTAATTTTACTATGTGGTGTAGTGTAGTTGCTAGTTTCCTGTAATACTGAAAAACTAATTAAAGTTATTTCAGTTTATTTTAGAAATACCATTGTGGAACATTGTTGATATTCTACCTTACCAGCTTAAAATCATTGCAAATTTTAATTATTTTCCTCAGAATGCACAACTGCACTTTATTATCCCCAAAAACAAATTTAAAGCGTTGTTTCAAAAGCGTTGTCGAATGGAATTTTATAATAACATAAAAATGAGATTACAACACTAGATTTTAATAACTGTACCTGGTAAAATAATACAATTAAATAATTATAATATTATAACTTTTCGAAGCGTTTATTTTTAACAGCTTACACCTATAAAGCGTTACATAAAATTGTATTATTCCAATATTTTTTTAGTCTTATTAAAATAATTTGGAAATTTATGATGACTAAAAGAAATAGCACATTATATCCATCACTCTTTACAATCCGAATAAAAATAGCGACATCATTCGTGGTCAAAGGAAGAGCAGGTATTTCGATTTTGTTGTTGTCTCACTCAGATACGCCGGGATCTGTATTCTGAGTCTGTGTGGAATTGTACTGAATCTGAACGGGACGGGGTGAGGCGGAGGCTCCCTCCCGACCGAATGGCCAGGCCACGCGCGCTCGTTTCGTCCCTCGTCCCGCTGTTGCACATCGCGTCAATCGCTTCCAGTGATAGAGCGCGTTTCTCCGCGCTAAAATATACATAACCTAAAAACTAAACAATCTTGATTATTTTTAGTACTGTTTAAAATCGTTAATTCAATTTAAATACTCATGTTAACCTCGAATTTTTAGTTAGTGTTGTGAAAGACTACGCCTAGTTTAAGGGGCGTACGTGGAGTGTATTTTTGTGCCTAACAAAGTAAATACAAACGGCAAGCTGTGGGGATCAGGGGCCTTTTTTTTGCCGCCGCAGGGGATGTATTATCCTGTGAGTATGAAAAAATTCCATTACGTATAAAATAACATGTAGCTTGATTTATGCTTTCACTTTGTCTATATTCTCGAATTTCGAACCTGATAAAGATAACCCTGGTGACACATGAACCGGAGTACGATGTTATGGCGCATGGCGTTGCTTATTGTCTTTTTTATTGAAATATTTTATAAAATATTATCGTCCACAAATGTGTACAATTTTGTCTACATAGTTATTTGTTTGTTTTACCACATACAAAGGCAAAGTTCATTGACAGGTAAAATAACTTACTTCATTTCAATCTATTTATACTCAACCAAAGCATTTAAATTTGGTTATTAGCAAAGTTAAATAAAAGATCTATAATAATCTTAATATTATACTATAGCAGAATTAAACTCATCAAATGACAGTCATTAATATCTATTGTTTTCAAATCAGCTTGAATTGATTCATAATTTTCGTGCATCCTTTTCTTACGCTTAGAAAAACGAAACGTGTGAAAGAGAGAACAATAACATTTATTTTTATCTTTGAGAAGTGTTGTGTTTACTTGTTAAGATGAAATCTATAAGTTCAACTTGTTAAATATATCCTTGATATTGATTTTTGTTATGCTGTAGCATCAGTTTCATAAAATTGTTTATTTGTACTTTAAAAATTCAATGGACTTCAAAATAACACATGCAATGAATTGGCATACATACAACAAACTGTTCAATTCGCAGAGTACTTTAAAAGATTCTAAGGTGATTCTAGAGAAGGGGGCTTTTTTGATGTCTTTTTGATAATTACGAAGACTTTGAATTCTCTGTCTGTATTAGACAAGTTGTGAGATGTGTTGGCTCCTCCCGTAAACACAACCGGAGCCCTGAAGACTAACCTTGTTACAGCAGGCGCAGTGAGCAGTGGCTTGTTTAAGACTTGACTAAAATCAATATAAAGTATCATTAAGGCAGAGGATGTAATTAATATAATTCAATAAGAAGTAGCTTTTAAAAGTTTGTATGCTATTAATCCTAAACTGTCATTTCCAAAGGTGAAAATGCAATTGTGATAAAAATATTATAAATGAAATGTTAACAATCACTGATAGCTTTTAATGGAATATGCACATTATTTAACAATTCGTTTAAATATAAAATATATTTTATTGTCGTCGTTAGCATACTATTATGTTTATACTGTTTTTAGATATGTTAAATCAGTTCATAATAGCTGAAAGTAAAAAAAACTAATATCATATTCAAAAACAATTTGACCACCAACCTACAGAATAACAGACTGAATAATTTTACTAATTGAAAGTGTATTAGTTGTATGTTTGTATTATGTTTTTAATGATAATTAAAAGTAAATTAAAATTCCCATAAGAAGTTTAAACTGAAACCTACTTAGTAAACTACTAACTACAATGAATGACTTAAATTAATGTAATAGGTAAATGCTTGATGGTAATATATTATATAAAATTCTATTATGATGATATTATTTAGTTCACTTAAAATGAATATTAGAAGTTTCTTGAGTCTGCAATCCTTATCAATTTATTGAAAATTGACTTCTATTAGCTACATAGATTAGGCAACTCAAAGTAAACACAACACTAGTACACTTTCTCTGCAATATCTTCTATATATTCTATCGAACAGAATCTGCTTCTCTAGGACTAACATAGCGAATCTATGATGAAAATTTTAAAATCTTCTCCCAAATGAGGAGCTAAACCTATTCATGGTTCAAGGTGAATGTAAAAGGCCACATGAGATGGTAATAAGGACAAATTATTCGCATACCGTCCCTTTGTTCACGATTCAAGTTAACGAGTGTATTAAACTTCACATCGTATTGGCTACCTGCGAACCCAAACTACCTGCGGGGCCGAAACCCTCCGCTGTAGTCGGCCGACAGCCCGGTAATTTTGTGCGCCTTAAAAATTGCTGAATGATTGAACACTGCTTTAAATCGCCCTGTATAACCCTTCATACATTTTCTATGCATTATTCGTTAGAAGGGTTCTAAATAAGGGTTACGTCGTAGCGTATTGTTTAGTTTAGTTAAGATTGAGTCTTTTCTGACAAAAAAGTATGTATTTGCATTTAATAATATAAACGCATACGGATTCATACATAATATGTTATATTGTAATATTTAGAAACTAAAGTCACAATAGGAGTTTATAAAATGGCAATTTATTTACTGCAGGAGAACGTTTTGGTATTATTACTATATCTTTTTAAAATAAGTAATAAGATAATCTACTAACACAAGGATAAAAGTTTATTTTAGAAACCCTCGCCTAAGTATAATATTATGTATTTATAGTAACAAAGTGTTGGGATTGTCTTTGTATCTGAGTTTTGAATTTCGTTATCGAAAGACGGTAAAAGATCGCCTTAAGTACTTGTTACTTTAACTTTTGTAGTAAACAAAACAGTTTAATCCTCGGAAGGTTCCAAAAAACAACATTTCTCTGATAAACATTTAAATTAATTTGTAACTTTCTGTGAGTGCTTACTCAATGGACTTTGCCATTAAGTCAATCCAAACTCGATAACAGACTGTAAATGGTTTATCTGATCATTATTTACTAAAACTAATTTCTTATAATAAATTGGTGTTGTAGCCTAAATACATCACATAATTCTGATATTTTCGATTTGACGTCTCAGTACCATATGTCCATGGTATGTAAGTTGTGTGACTATTTATAAATAACAAAAAAGTCAGTGTCGTATTAACTTTGCGTATAAAACTCTTCTTTTTATTCATCAGGATTCACAATTTGTTAAACTTATCTTAGCCGACCTTACAGTCGTCGCAGTTTTGAAAATCATCTAAATTAATTTACAAGGTAATCTCACTCACAGTTTGTATGTAAATTTATACAAACTATAATATAAATATACATATTTCTCATAATAATTTATAGTTTACCCTAAACCCAAGACAAGAGAACGCCTAAGGGTCACTGGTATAGAACCCCAGTATCTCAAGTTACCGACATTTTGCGCTATTATCTCTATCAAACCTAAGATAACATTACTGCACTAGTAAGGGTTCAACCCTTAAGGACGTCTTCTGCTGACATTATGAAATAGCCGCTTGGGTTTCACGAATTTATCATGGTATGAATACATTGTTTTTACATGCATATTTGTAATGGACAGCAGAAAAACAGAATGGGCTACATTATGGTTTCTCACAATTCCTCTGAGTTAATCTTGCCAGATTGACCTTTGAGGACACGAGGTCAATATTTAAAGTGACTAACTTTTAAAGCTCAAGCCAGTATGTTTCTAATCTTGCATACATTTTTGTATGAAATCGAACTGTACTAGTTATCTAGTGTGTACCATATGCTGCACTGTAGCAATAGGTATTCTATTATCTATGGCAAGAAACGTGAGAACTGGAACAATTCAATAATACCAAAGAATTGTTCTGTTTCAATATTGGAATCGACATTGAGATTTACACCATAGTACTGCAAAATATTTAGGTATGTATTATAATTAAACATGTATTTCTATAAATATATACATACGTATATACCAGATTATAATATTTCCCATAATACATATGTCATAAAATTATTTATTATAGATTTTTGGGTATTACGTAAAAAATGGGATCTTAACAGTTTGTGAAGTAGATAATAAATAGACGGACTTACTATCCAGTCCAAAGTAATAGCTGTAATAATTCCTACTAAGACGGAACATCTTTTAACAACTTTAACATGTATATTATGTATAGTAAACATGTATTGTCCTTATATTAACGCCTGACAAACAGTAGTCTGATCACACACTCAGTAAGCGGTATTTTTATTAATAAAGACTAGCTCTAAGAAAGAACATTCTTATGTAGTTCGGATTTCTCGTAGCATTGTTATCCTACACAAAATGAGAAAATATATTGTACCTATAAAATACTTGTTGTTAGAAAAAAGCTCTTTCTTTTGTTGTGTTTTACAAAGAAATGCAAAGTAATATCAGAAAATATCGTGAGATAAATGAGATATTGTTAGATGTTTCGTCGTAATCGAGGTAGGAAATACAAGTAATATTATATTTACTAAATAAAGATGTATTTAATAAAAATTAATGGCCACAATGTTTGTTTTTTGACATAAAAATATAATTGAATAAGATGACAACAAGACAATAAAAAGAAATACAGAGATGTTCTTAAAATTGTAGAGATTAGATGGACCGGAGCAACACTCGCAACCTTACATATGGAAATCCGGAAAGTAGAAGCCTGTTAAATGTGTGTTCAGTCAAAATGTACTACTATTCTAACCTACCTTCAAACATCGCTGTACTAAAAGTATTAAAAGTACAGCGATGACATTTAGCAGAAGCTATGAATATGATTAGTGTAGTAAAATAAAGAGATATAAACAGAAACAATAAATTATTTCGTTTACACGACACAAAATAGAAAAGTGTTTCTACTACTTACGTGCGAAGTACTATGTCATTAAATGTGAAATGAGTTGGTAATTTGAGTCGCATTTACGAACCGAGCGTTATATTTAAAAGCCGTGGTTTCATTTCCCTCTTGCCACTTACCCTTATACGTACATAATGTATTGCTCCTGAGTCTGGACTTATATAATGCGCGCCTGTTCGCACTCCAACATTTACTGTAAAAGTGAACACTCAAAACATCTGCGCCTGTAAGCAATCATTCACTTTGAAGCGCCATGAAATTTCTTACCAGACGCTTGTTTCGATATAGATTGTTTATTTTACACTTTATAAAAAAGAATAACCCACCTCTACTTACAATGTAAAGAACTTCGAAGTTTTAGATTAAAATATATTCTTTTGAAATCCTGTCTTTGATTACACAATACTTTTTTAGCATCTGCGGAAGCAATACATATACGAGTACAGTTAATAATCAACTGGGTACAAAATAAAATAAAAAAATGTGACAAAAAAAAATTGAGAATTTTTTTAAGGACATAATCCAAATATAAAACTATTATCTGTTAACTAGCTGACCCGCGCAATTTCGTCTGCGTTACAAAGGGGTTCAAACAGTACTCACAATGCCGTCGCGTTATTATTTGCGCGGCCCGAAGTGCACCCACATATTCATTGCGTTTTATACTCGTGTAATTTCTAAACGAAAAGTCCGATTGGAATTAAACAAAAAGTAATTTACTTCTACATTAATACTCTTGATAATATGATACTTAATTCGGATAAGGGTTAATATAACGATACTCACTTAACGTTAAATTCAATCTCGGGACGAAATATTATTTTTATTAACATAAAAGCGGTTATTGTGACTAAACTATTATAGTTAGATATATGCTGTCGCGGACTTTTTTGTTTGTCTTACTAAGACCTAAAAACCCGTGGTACATTATTTTGTTCTACTGTCAATAGTTTTTGCAGCGTAAGCATAAATAGGTTTTCAAATATTCACCTTGTGTTACATATTCGATATTTTCATACGGATCCCTAATTTATTTTAAAAATAAAATATAGCCTATAACCTTCCTCGATAAATGAACTTTCTAACACTGAAATACATTTTAAAATTGCACCAGTAGTTCCTGAGATTAGCCCGTTCAAACAGACAAACAAACAAACAAACTCTTCAGCTTTATAATATTAGTATAGATACTTTGTAGTTTTGTGTTTAAGACAGCACTTAAGGATAAATTGAAGTTGACTATCATTTACTTCTTTCTGATGCCAATTGAGAACAATTTCATATTAAAACCACAACCCGTTAACACAGTGCCGTTAAAATGTTATAAGAACTAAAATTAATAGTTCTGACTAAGACAGCAAATAAATAGTTACTGAGGGTATTAATTTGGCAAGAATTGTTGTGGTGTGGTGATTACAAGCATGGTAGTAAATTGCAATAAAACGTCGGTTAAACGTACTTTTCGCTAAACATTATAATGTTTACATGAATCTATTACTGGTAATGAAACTGTTTGGAATGTTGTTTCTACAAGTTCACGTACGTACGTGCTAGATATTGTCAAAATTCTTTTTGGACAAATTGGCCGCACTCCAACAACATAGATAATATGCAGTACAAATATCATAGCGTAGAAATCACGCCGTCTTTATTGCTGTTGTAATATGATTTACATTTTCCACTGTCATTTTAATCTTAGAATATGTGACAGAATGTGTAAATAACCGAGAGACACTTTATAAATTTTTGCTATAAACATTAATAGTAATGAATTTAACTTTATCAAAAGATAATATACAGTGTACCTATGTGCGCTGTCTTATGTACAATACTATTGAGTTAAACTACTAATAATATTAAGTAGATTCATACTGGACAGTAACGTACCTTTATTAAGGTACATAAATCGAAACATAGAAGTTAAAAGTGCGCCATCGATTGGCAACTAAACCGGCTACACAAGCAACTTTCAATATAATCTCTAGAGATATTTCAGTATTACAACTTTACATTACAACATTCTGGAGAAAGCGATAACTACACGAGAAATGTTGAACAGGAAATAATAATAATATGAGATTATGTGAATATTGGTCTAGAAAGAATACTATAAACAAAAGTAAAACCACTTTAAATTTGAAGCTTTCAATAATTAATATTGTTACGGAATACAAGGTTAAATAATGAAAAAGAACCCAAGCAGTAATAGACCAAAATCTACGATTTTTTTTCTTTAATATACTGAACTGATAATACTGAATATACATATAAAGATTTCTTTTTTATCGCATATTAATTGTTTGCTGTTTGGTAGGTACTGTTGGGTTCAACAGGCATAAAGATATCGAAGAATTGTCAAGAATCGTGTTATTTATTCCGTAATATCTTCATTGAACAACGATTGATGGGCGTTGCGTGCTGTTAAAGATAACGAGGTCACATATTATCTTGTACCCAACTGCTCGATTATTTCTTGGAGGTTGTTTATATATTTCTAAGAAAATAAATTTACCGAGGATAAATTAAAAAAAAAACATTTTATTATATTTGTATGCTTATTTTATCATTCGGATTTTCGAATGGTATATATATATATGCTTTGTACTTCCACCTATCTGATACGTTCGTAGTAGTAAGTGAGCTTTTACTGGACCCATATTGAAGACCGGCGGCGGCCGGGCTCTCGCTTCAAAATGCACGGGTGAAAGGAAACGTTTTCAATGTTTCCACGCCTATAGACCTTGAATGAGTTTTATTTATGTACGTGTTCCTCGCCTTTTTTAAAGATTCTTCCTCTTGCGGATGAATGCCAGCTAGTTAAGCTTATCGTGAAAAGTAGTTGTGTACTTACTGTTGTGACAAAAAAATATTAAAGTTGTTTGTTTTTGATAATGAGGTCATTTTATAATAATTTATTGCTAATCAGTTCAACGGAGTGCAACTAGAGACTCTAGATAATAACGTTTTTGTACATAACTTGCTCTTAAATAATAGAGAGAGCTGTAAACTTTATTTTAAAATATATAAATTGTTAACTTTGCCATGCATTTATATACTTAAAGAGAAAACATACTACAATGTTGAAGAGTATCCAAATGATAATTTATAAAATTAATGTATTCATCTGAAATCGGATCAGTAGTTCCTGAGATTAGCGCGTTCAAACAAACAAACTCAGCTTTATAATATTTTATTTTACATTTTTAGGAAAACTTACAGCTAGGTACAAATGTTGGTAGAAGTACATATGACTTGTGGCTAATTAAAAGTTCTCACAAATATGCATGCAAAGAACTAGTAAAAAATAATTCGAATCATCATAAAAATATTAGTATAGTAGATAGTATAGATGAGTATTATTTTGACTCTTAATGTTAACGACATGACGTTGAAATAAATACTAGATATCTACTTATTAATAATTAGTACAACTCAAGTGATTAATGAGTATTGTTCAAGTATACAGGGTGTCCCAGGACATCGATGGGTAGTACCTTAAATATTAAGGATAGGATGTCTTGTGAGAAGAAAACATAATTTTATTATTGAAGTCACCATTCATTAATGTCAGTTGTATGTCTATATTTTTAAAGTAGGTACTTAGGTAGTGATGATACAGTAGGAGAAATCCTTAGTTGAGTATCAGGCTTGACGTTCGAAGGTTAACTAGCCGAACAGGTACAAGTAAATTTTATTCTAATAATATGTACAAAGCTTATGTCATATTACAAAAATATAAATATTCTGTTTATCCAATACTTTTTACTGATAATAAGAATAGAAAACATCGATCAAATAACTATGTTTAAATTTTATGAATTTACAATCTAAAACAAGTTACGAAATGTTAAGCACCGTCTAAATAAGAGCTCTAACATTTGTGATGTAATTAATCTCGACTCCAGATGTTACTGTGTATACCTAAAATAAATTAATACAATATATCATATTGTTGCACAAATTCAATACGTTTTTACTTTGCTTCAAGCGAACGTTATACACGTATTTATAAAGTCTATCTACGAGTAAATGTTGACAGGAATGGGTGTGGGAAATAGCAGCAAGTTATTCGTGAAATACGTCATTGAGTTTTGGACTGTATAGCAAATTGTTGAAACAGATTCATGCCAATATATACGTAGTACCAATTCAGGTGAAAAGGGCAACTTATCCTGTTCGGAACATTAAAGATATTTGGCCAATTGCCAAGCATTGGTCGGTTCTCGGCCGGTGCGGTGTCCGCGTCGTCACTACGCCCCTCAATTCGGCTATTGGTGTTGATGAGTTTATAATGCATTACTTTACAATTTAATCATATTCTTTGAATACACTGCCTCTGGCACACTTCTACGCCCTACGACGCGTACAGCATAGGCAGTGTTTTTCGCCTTAGTATCTCAGTCGTTTAACGTCTATAATTTCTTTGTCAGAGGTCACATAACAGTGTTTTGGCGTTTTTCGGTAGTAACAATTAATATTATAGTGCAATATGGTGAATAAATTACAACCAACATAGATAGCTCAAGTTTCTTACTATTTCCGAAATTATATTGTTATCATCTGTTGATTTCAGGTGAGTAACGGCAATGTCATCGACACAGGAACACATACTCTACTGGTATTTACGATTTTTATTACTTGGCACGTTTTGCGCATGTGGATACAGCATAAACACTAATTAACTAACCACACTTCCATGATCTCATTTATTTCATTTGCAAGGAGTCTCATCACGCATAGCGTCTAACATTTATGAAGTGCTTATAATATTAGTAAAATATAGTTAATTTAGTGTATGTACTATAAAGATAAAGTACCTAGTGCACGATGGCTTATTACTAACTTTATATAACATATTACAAACGTCACTCTGAAAGAGAGTAACGTAATTTGGTTAAATCGAGAACGACATTGATATAGGCCAGAATCTGGCGCTCGTCTCTATGGAATGCTTTGATCTTGTACATAGTAGTAAAATTAATTAAACCAATCTCTTATTCACTGCCGTCCCCAACAGATCAGCTAATTCGAGCTTTAAAGATTTGCAAATGACTTGACATACTTTCTTTAATAAATAGTAGCTATCTTTTAAATTGATAAACTAAAAGTAGCACGACTTACGCATACTGTTACAAATACTTAAATACACTATATTACACCAATTGCCAATAAAACAATATGGGAAATTAAATACAAGATGTATAGGATGTTTAGGATGCAAAATAATATCTAATTTAGTATATTATAATCATAGACTTTCAAAAATAGCTTTCCTAAACAACCTATCTTTTATTTCTACAATTTTATAATAGTTGATACTTAAATGATGAGACAAGACAAAGATAATAATAAGATAAAGTTAAGAATAAGGTACTTTGTTTCATTTCGAGCTTCTTTTAATAATTTTGAATGAGACGAGCAGTTTTCACTTTGTACCACCAGATGTAATTAACATAATATGCGTCAGCCATGAAAATTGTAATGCATCGGAGTACCATTAAGGCCTCGCCTGGATCAGCGCCAGAGTAGGTATATTATTAGCACACCAACGACTGGGTTAATCAAGCTCAAATACGATCAATATTCCCCGTGGGTGATGTGGTCGTCTCAGGGCCGTGTCATTCCCGTCAGCCAGGATTACAGACCGTATCGGACAGGCTAAACCTTGCTGCAATCGTTCTAAATTAAAACTATGCTCGTGCTCTCATTCTCTTTGACATTCAATTTCTAGTTTCAAAGCGAAGTGTAATTACTTTGAGTCCGAATAATATTTATTGTTTCTATTTACAAATCTGTTTAAACCAGTAAAATATAAATCATTAAATTAATTAATGATACTGACAGTATTGCTGTTATTGGATCAAAATCAATATCAGTGTATTATAATATGTAAGATAAAAGTATATTTGTATTGCCTAGCATTTTTTTATGTTCAACTTTAAAGTTGAATAAATTAGCAATAAAAAGGTATTTTAAAACAGCGCAGGTAGGAGGTGCTTGCTTTTTCTAAAAAATAAATAAATACTGATGCGATAGACTAAAAGTTAATTCAGCACATTGTAAGTTGAGCTCAACAATTGCCAAAGGAAAAAAAGTACCTACTTCAGAATAAATTGCAAATGTTCTTTCAATTAACGATATAAAGATGCTGAAAATTTGCTTTGCAGTAAAATAATAAAGCACTAAAGCTAAACGATAAAATGCTTTGAAATAAAATCTAATTATTTTTATTTTACACAGCTCAGTTTTATGTAATGTAAGAAGACTGAAATTTCATAGTCTGTTCTATTTGTTCAAAATAAAACTATTTTCTTGTTATTCAGAACTAATGTTTTAATTTTATTAAAAGTTTTGATTTAACTTGCTACACCACCTTTGGTTGACTGGTAGAGAATGCCTTAGGCATTAAGTCCGCCATTGTACCATTTATGTGCACAAAGTTTAATAAATAAATAAATAAACTTGCACTGAATGTATCTCACTAAGTAAGTGCGTCCGGGGACGGAGCGACGGGACAGAGTGCTGAGCGCGTAACGCGCCGCGCCGTCCCTCCAAACCCCGTGCTGAGTTCTGGCATCAGCCGGGGTTCGGACGCTGAGTGTGAGCGGTTGGAGGTTTTAGTGCGGTTCAACTCCCACATACCGATCCGGTGATTTCCTCCAACTGAAAAAAAAATAAAATAAAAAATAAGTAAGTGCGAGTGGAATCTTACGAGTTGAATTTGATAAATTTTCCGGTTTCTGATTACCTAAGCTTAAATTTTACACGTATAAAATATTACGTATCTATAGCGCGTTGCAATGCAATAACTATAGTATGGTAACTATGGAGCTGATCTGATGATGTAGTCGGAAACTAGTCATAGGAACTCTTGATTTAAATAATATAGAATCGTCGTGATGGGTTCGTATTTATTTGTCTTGGCTAACATATCCAGGGCCTTAAACGCTTCTAATTAAAAAGTTTGATTTAAAAGAAATTATTTTTGATAGTAGGTACCTAATGGTTTTTGTAAAGCGATTCTCGAGCTGTCTTACGTCTCTTACCACCATATTATTTATGGGTCCAACGAAAAGGGTTTTAAAAGTCGCAGAGTAGAAATAAATGCACCCAATGTAAAGAAACGGATCTAATTTTTGATTTTGAAAAAAACTGATTACTGAGTAATGGAAATATGGAATATATTTAAATTATAAATGTAGATAAACAAGCATAGGTATAACATAAATTAGAAACAAATCAAACTTATTTCATATTTAGTCAATAATTATAATAGTTATTGCTCACCTGTTAGTTCAATCTACTTTCTATGCGTCTCGGTGGCGTGACTGTTTGCGTGAGATATCTGCGTGCTACTAGAGAAATATTTATGTACCTGTTTAATGGATTTTCTCTGTGATGTAGGCATATGAATCCAAATGAACTCGAATAAGTCTATTTGCATACGTATTTCTTAGAAGATGTATTTTATAATAAAACAAACACATTTAAAAGAGATTACAGGTAGACATACACTGAAAATTGTTAATTAACGCGACCATTGGTCCATTAAATAGGTTGCAGTTTCAAAGAGATTGGCTCGGCGAACCGAATCAACGCTCATGCATGTGATATATCGCCAACGCCTTTTGCATAATTTTAAAACGCTTCATCGATTTATAATAATATAGTATATGCACATAGCAGGCTTGATATCGCTTCTTTATTCTTAATTATGTAGATGTAAACATTTCCAATGCAGTTTTGTTGGGTTTTAACGCACGTCGTAATTACCTAATATCTTTAAGAATAATTTTACGTTGTATAAGGTATTTCAATATTTCAGGATTTGCAAGTGTACCATAATAGTCTAAATATAATTTATAAAATTGGTAGCTGTGACTGTGTTGTCGGGAAAGGTATTCAGGTCGGTAAGGGGAACATGTAACAAGCCGTTTATAAACGTACCTTGTTACGTATTACGAGTAAATTTAAATCGGAGTTCATTTTGATCTCTAGTTATAGAGTTTCTTCTCATGTATTTTATTAGCATTATGTCGTTGCATAAGTATATACGAGAAAATATGTATGTAATATTATGTGAAAACATTCCTATACACATTACATGCGATCCTTTTCTCATAAATAATTTTAGATTATGTTTAGTTGGTAATTTGGTTTTTATCCACAAATAAAATTCCTATTGGCATATTATAACTATATATTCCTTTTGAGCTAGATGTGTAGATCTCGCTTTAATAATCTTATTATATTTTGTCATTCTTATTCGTTTAGAATTTTTAATTACGTATTTAATTCTCCGTCAGAGTCGTTGATCGTTGTTATCATCAATGAATATTAAAATGGAACCGTACAATGGAAAGGCACAAGCACTTCTGCCCTGAGGATACTGGATCAAACCAAGGAATAACAGTACCAAGAACAACTCCGTTTATATAAAAAAAATTAAAGTAAACAGACTAAAATTAGTATACATGTTGAATATATTTTAACAAACTCTCGTTTCTATTTATGGAGAAATCAGACAGAAGATAACACCTTCCTATATATTCAACTGTTTGATGTATAATATAGGTTATAGTTTAAAACGCGCTGTCGAGAGACTCAGTATACCTTGTTAAGAATATGATCGTCGAACGTCGCGTAGTCACCAACATGATTCCTGATTTGCATACTAAGTGTTTGACAGACGTACGCGGCCTATTAACTACCATTTAAACCAGCCCTGGATGCGTAAGATTGTGCATACAGAATATTGACATGTTATAATAGTTTAACCAAAATCGTAAGTCGTTACCATTAATCCAAAATTTTAATTAGTATCCTGATACACATAAACACCGAAGTTTAAATAACTTAGTATTTTCAAATCTCAGTGTATTCTTTAAAGATATTACATATATTATTAACGCCAGATTTCAGCGATTTCTTTTATAAAATAAGACATCTCCAATTTGCAAATTTATCAAATTTTCGCATTTTCTTTATTATTTCCCCCGACCGTAAGCCGTCGATCAAACGTAATCAAATATATATTGATTCTGGTAATACGGTGAGCGGCAGCGTCGCCGTGCGGATCTGGGAATTATTGATGACACGCTCAAAGCCAATTTTTATTCTTCGCGCCGCCCTGGTTAATATAATTGAACGTGAAACAATAAAACACTCCGAATAAAACAGTTTAAATCTATCCTATATTAACTGAAATGCTTAGCGCGCCGACCGTCAGCCGCATCGCTAGTAGGACGGGAAGCGAGGACCAATGTCGAGCGCGGATGTAGCCTATTGTAGCCATTTACGAGTACCACTGAATGAAGCATCTTTATTGAACTGTTCGTACAATGACAAATTACTCTCATGCTACATTATTCAGTTCACGATGAATGTTTTCAGCAATAATCTTCTCAACTAACTTCAAATCAACTTAACCTAAAATTACCTATAGGCTTATTGAAATTTGCATTCATTTCAGAATGAATTAAACGAAAAACTTGCTGCTAGAGCCTCATTTTCCGTGGACTTTAATATTTTTTTTACTTTGTCATTTTTTTAAATATTGTCATGGTTACGTAAAGCTTTTGCAAACTTTTTTTCCTTTTGAATTACGAGATCCACCGAAAAAGCGTGTTGGCATTATAGAGAGCACCCAAAGCTTTGTAACCTCGTTAATCCCTACATGCCCTGTGAAATTGGACTACAAATGAAAAACATGTTTCGTGTGTAATAACTGCTACGTTGGATTGGAATCGTGGATTTATCTGCCTCCTATTTACGAATATTTTGGATTTTGAATAAATAATAATGTAAAAGATTTGGTGAAAGTGAAAAATAATTTTATAATGAAGAAACATTAATTAAGTAGCGAGTCATGTGCTATTCAAAATTGGTGTGAATTTTGTTGAAAGAAATATAGTATGAGAATAATATTAACTAGTTATGTTTTTTCATGATAATGATGATTTATTTTAATTTCAGTTTCGAAAATTCCTCATTACGTGTTTTGATGGCAAATAAATAGTACTTTCCTAGTGCCTAGTGTTTTAAAATACACTTGACGAGTGAACGATAATTCGAGTAATTAATGCGTTTAGTTGTAAGTATTCCTTATCGTAACGAGGTTTATGTTTGTGTTTACACAACTCAGCATCTGTTCAGCAGCGTGGGCGAGGTGTGTGGGAGGGGAAGGGTGTGCGTGGCAGATACTAAACAGTAACGGCCTACAGGGATGAAATGCTTCTATTAATATCCCGCTCAATTTTATACTTTTTATTTTCTCTACATTCAAATAAGTTTTGATTTTGAAACTGAAATTTTCACACGTAAAAAGGAATGCTATCGCCATCTTGTTTCTGGAATTTATTATTAGAGTGACGAGTGACACATGGTCCATTGCTAGAGTACGTTGGCAGCGGCAGTGTTATGCTCAATTACATTTAATCAGTCTTGATATAATTACCTAATTGAAGCGGGTCTGTTACGGACGATCCGAACCCGCATTTTTAGAATGCTCCCAATATTGTAAAACTACATGCATATATATATATATATGTTCTAAAATAATTATTATTTTGAAGTAAAATATTATTCTTTAACTTCAAAAATTCGAATGAGTATCTATAACGTTTCATTCGACCTCAATTTACATTTAAGCCGTACAAATATTATTATTCTTACTCCTCCGCTCTAACAGGCTCCTTTATGTTCTCGTTTAGTAGAAATCTTTGTTTCAAATCTTCTACAAAGTTGTCATTCTTCATAGCAGGCAATATCATTATTACGTACGAGTTAATATCAAAACAAAATTTTAGAGTATTTTTTTACTTAAATTCAGTACATTAAAGCTATTCACGTTTCCCGTGATACACTTACGAAATGGTAGAAGTTTTTTCATATAACTGCTTTTGGTGAACGTATTTATAGGTCTCTGTTTGAAAGATCAGTTTAAATTAATCTGCTAAGAATATTATAGACGAACGAGTCTGTTTACAAACACTATTAAACGTCTTTTAGTTGGAAGAGTGAGCATAAGCAGTCAGTAGCAAGAGACGAACTGCAGACTTGCTATAAAAAGTCAGTTTGTTTACGGTCTCGCCGGATATTATAGGGAGGCGGGCTCGACGGCGGTACACCGCATCTATATTACGTACAACGACTATTATCATCTTACTTTAGTAGTAATTAGACGCCATAGGTTATGTTAGCAAGCTTTGGAGTTTATCAAGTAACAAGTTTTAAATTTCCTTATATGTATAATCCTGCTTGCTTCCTATCGTTGGCTTTCTGTAAAATAATTTCATGTACGCGTCGTAACTCTTTAAGTTGGAAGAATACTATGAGTCATGGTTATTGTGTCGTCGCGTTGCCATAAATAGCATCAAAATGTAGAGAGAACTGAGAGGGCCGAGACCGCCATCGTGGTTCGCGGTGTACTCTTCTAGAGCCATCCAAGCGCGCTCAATTAAAATTCAACACTCCTTTACATTTTTCCTCACTTTTTGTGTTTTATGTATTTATCAATGTCAACCTTGCTAGATAAATATTTTTAGTAATAATTAAATGAGCCTATTTTATTTTACCGCTTGCAGTAACTAGTAAATCAGATGTAGGTAATAATGAGAAAAAAAAACAACCAAACACGCATTATCAGGAAACATAAATGTTTTAGTTAAAAGTAGAAGTTTTTAATTGTCAGTCATTTTGATTTCTTTTTATTATTTATGAATAAACGATCTTGGATCGCCCATACTTCACACGTAGACAAATAGGCCTAGAAAATTCATTAGTGTTCACTAAGCGTTTCCTAATTTCGCACATCCGGTCGTGTCGTTGACTAGAACATTTGTGTCATGAGACAGCCATCGTTTGAAAAGTTCACGTATCCTCATATCATATCGTAACATAACCCCAAATTGAAATTATGCATAATGTACGGTGTGCCTACAGTTATTGTTTTTTTAAACATTACATAGTTAATCCAGATAGGATTGGTAAATACTTGGGTAAACCTACTAATATTATTGGATGCCAGTATAGGTACACTTAAATAAATGACTTACAAAATCAATTATGAAGTACCTGCGTAAAATAAAAATACACTTAAATAAATGACTTACAAAATAAACTATGAAGTACCTACGTAAAATAAAAAAAATCCTTGACAACTAACTCAAACAACCTCACAAATTGTAATAAAAACGTTTATAACTAGATTTTATCTTTCCCTCCATAAAGTTTCCATTTCCGACTCTTAAGATTTAATGTAGTGAGCACATCCTTCAGAACACTGAATTGTTATAGTTTCTCAGTAAACATTAAAGGCTAGTGAATTGTATTTACTAACCTGTACCTGTACCTGTACAGGTACAGGTTAGTAAATACAATTGTTATAGTTTCTCAGTAAACATTAAAGGCTAGTGAATTGTATTTACTAACATTAGGACAAAAAAACTCTTTGACTATGAAAGAATATAAATCTTTGAAAGCATCTGATGGTAATGCTTTCAGTATGTTCTGAAAACGTCGTTTAACACGTTTAGCAGTTTAATTTGACACCATACAGTGTCTGTCTGTTTTTCCGTAAAAAAAAAACAAATTATATATTATTAGTAGGGACAGGATTGTAATTATTTATCAACTTACTGTAGTATCAACAAGTACCTACAATAATACTAGATTTTAGTCGAGATAAAACGCCTACGTTATAATTCATAATGATAAAAAAATATAACCTTTCAAAAATACTGGACTTGCGGTTTCAGAAAAAAATGTTTTCATTTATTTAATTAAGTACAGTTTAATATTTAATTAATACGAACGACGAAATTTCTGTTTCATCCCACCTTCTATCCTTCGTTGTCTAATTCGGATACGATTACGGTTTCAAGCCTTGTTACGAGAATTTTTTTTGAATGTCGACAGATGACTTTGGATTTGGCAAAATAATCCCCTAGGAAAATTCTAACAGTTTCAATAGTTTTTTTATTGATCGTAAGTGTTCACCAACGCCCATTGCATTGTTAGGGGATTTTGTTGTTGGGTTTGATCCTGTAAATTTTATCAACACTAATAATGTGTTCATTACTATCAGGAACAAATATTATAAAAATATTAATCTTTAAAAAACTGCTAAAATATTTGGACCTGGCCCACGAGGTGACCGACATGTGGCGTGTTGAATCGACCATCATTGTTCCGATCGTTGTATCTGTGCACAGTCTAATAGCGAAAAGCTTCGATCGTCATCTAGAGAAGCTTTCGCACCCCGGCTGGGTAAAGGGCCTGATTCAGAAGGCGGTCATTCTTGACACGGCACGTATTGTGAGGAGGTTCATCTCTCTTGAGCCCTGACCACTGATAGCTTGGGTCATAGACCGCGTCTCCAGTGACCCTCTGTTTTTTATATTGAATTTTTAATTAATTTTTTTGTAAATGTTTTTTAAAAATATAATGTAAAAATAAGTAAATAAATTAATAGAAATAATTAATCTTTATAATATTATACAATATACTATTTATCCATACTAAAGGAATTGTAAAAAAAGAATCGGAAATTTTGAAGCTAAACCTTCTTGGACTTTTTGCCAACCAACATAGATGAGAACACTGCCGACCAATATATGTAAAGTTAGCCCCTCCGCACACGGAGCTACTCAAAAGTGACTAATTACAAACTCAAATTACTAACGAGTTTGTCTAGCGTCACCGCCCATACATTGTCATACAGCTTCGCACACGACGCTACTAGTCACTAACCAGTTACTAACGCATTGGCAATTAATCGCGCGCGACGCGTCGTGTCAGTCGCCAAGCTACTAGGTTACCCGAGTTTACTGCACAGATCAGAAAGTACAGATGCGACAGCGAAAGCGATTGAAGTTGTGTAATGTTTTTTTTAATGTTTGTTTTAATTGAAATGAATTTAATTTGCAGTCTAGGTATTTTAGGCCTCAACTACTGCAATTAACAAAAAAAACAGCTCGAGAATGGAAATATTTGTATAAAACTTTGAAAAAAAGTTCCTCATTAAAAATAGAAGGAAAAGTAATGCTTACCCATCTCTCTTTACAGAGAACGAAATTATTACAGGAATCTCAAAAAACCCTTCTAATTTGGCAAGTAAGTCCTACAGTAAAAGGCCTTGAAATAAACCTAGCCTACATCTAGATTGCAAATTAAATTTATTTAAATTAAAACAAACATTAAAAAAACATTACACAACTTCAATCGCTTTCGCTGTCGCATCTGTACTAGTTTCTGATCTGTGACAGGAGTGACTGAAACCTTGCAATTTGAGTAGCGTCGTGTGCGAAATACAGTTTGTAACTAGTTTGTAATTCTAATCACTAACTAATTCCGTCACATTTGAGTAGCTCCATGTGCGGAGAGCCTTAGTTTCTAAGTCGTAAAATATGTCAAAAATGTCCGAAAATATGTCAAACTGTTCGAAAAATAGTGCACACACTAAAAAACGCAGCGGCGCGCGTAGGCTTAGGGGCAGTGTGCTGAATGGAGGCCTTAATATATATAAAAACATTTTTTTATTAAATTGTAGGTTAAAAGTTTCGCTGTTGGATTTCTAAACTAAAAAAAATAATTGATATGTATCCACATCCCTGTTTATCATATATTCATTTAATTCCGAAATAAATATAAAAAAATAACGTTATTTTGATAAAACTTCTATTGATTAATGGTAGTTCCAAAATAATTCAGTTTAGATTCCAGCTGATAAATTATTAACCACTTAGCTGGACTGTCTGTGGAATAACAAGTATTTTGGCACGGGTTCTTTGCGTCAATATTTCGATTCATAGCCCAGAAACGTCAACTGAAGCTGGATTATTTATTACGACAGAATTAGTACGAAACCTACCGGAGTCGTGTCCGTGAGACATGGAAATATCCGAGTAGTTCGATGACAGATTTTTGTATGTGCGTAAAAATAGTATTATAATTATAACAAAATCTTGCTTATTTCTGGTTATTGATTGACAAAGTAGGTATACTTGAATAAAATTATAAAATTTCGCTTTGAGAATAATATGGTGTCTCATATTCTCTCTCTTTTAACGCTAAATATAATAAGTATCATAAAACGTGTTTAATAACTGTCAAAATGTACTGTTTCTACATATCGCATTATAATATTTCAGCATATGGTGGGGACGGGTATGGCGACCCCGTTCCCTGCGGCGGCGGCGGCTGCGGCTGCGGCGGCACAGTTTGCCGCGAACGGCGATGCACTTGCAGGAGTAAAAGATGCATCTGTACCAACACCAGCCTCGCAGCCACCTCTTGTCAAAAGCGAAGGTCCGCCGACGTCGACGGTGCTCACAACAAATAATTATTCACCTCAACCACAATCACAACATCAGAATTCAATAGAAAATCAAAATAGTTCAGTAAGTATAGTTTATTTTATTTACAGGAATTTTTAGTTTTGTCAAAAACGTTTTACAATTATAGCTTCGTCCAATAAAATCTTAAAAATATGTTTATTGCTTTCTGACCAGAATTTCATCCACAGAATAAAAACAAAATTTATTGTGGATTTTATAAAACGATGTAGGTTGAAAATAGTATATTTCGTTGTGACGTCATCGTGTTGTTTTTATTTCACAGTAAATATAAAAACTAATAAAAAGCAATATTTAGGTTTATTCGACCGCGTTTGTAGTAGACATAGTGAACGGTTTATGTGTTTTATGTTATGATTTCTACTGACATGTGTATTAACGAGTCAGGAATAAAGCGTTAATAAATTTTCCATATATACACTCGTCCGGGTTCCTTAATTTTCACTAGATGGCGATGACTCGTCGCGCCGTCCCGCATAGCCCCGTGCGGGGCGGTTGGTAGTTGGAGGTTTTAGTGCAGTTCCAACATATCCCACCAGCGGGGCGGGTGAGAATCCAGCAATTACCTCAAACTAAAAAAAAAAAGTTGGTGAAACTGGGATCGCTCGGAGTTCGGAATCACTACCTTGTTTGACTATCTATTTTCTCTTCTCATAAAATTTTGAATTCGATTTGTAATTAAACCAAACAATCTTGTAATTCTTTATTCTTAAAATACCCTGTAAAACATTTGCACAAAAATATATTATATCCGGAAAATATGAGACTAATAAAATGTGAACAAAACAAGTTTCCGAAATAATTTGACTTCATGCTCAATTTTGGCTTCTGCCACAGACTTGACAAAAGTAAACATACAAATTTTGACGCAGTTCTCAGTTGAGTGGATATAATTTGTAGACAGTGCAAGTGCAGTTTTTCCTCCGCTCTCAGATCTAGTGTAGGCTGGAGAATTCACACTATTTCGATAGCATCATGCCTACTACATTATGCTGATAAGTAGAAAAAGATAAATTTGGTAATAGGTATTTAATTTTAATTTCAGCAAAGCGAGGGAGAATCAAACGAAGAAAATACGCCAGTGAGCGTAGCAGCAGTAGTAGCACAACAAGCAGCGGCCGTGGCCGTGGCGCAGCAGACCGCAGCCGCCCACGCCGCGGCCGCTGCCGTCAACGCAGCTGTCGCCAACGCGAACGCCACGGCAGCTGCCTCGCCTGAGAAAACTCTAGTGCCAATGTCACAAACCTCACAACCGAAGCGGTTACACGTTTCAAACATACCTTTCAGATTTAGAGATCCCGATCTCAGAAACATGTTTGGGGTACGTATGTTTTCTATACAAGCACGGCATGCGTTTAGCTTATAATACATGTAACATGTTAGGGCCAAACGACAAGTAGATCTCAACCTTAAATATTTTATATTTCAGCAATATGGCACAATACTTGATGTAGAAATTATCTTCAACGAACGCGGATCGAAGGTAAGCATTGGCTTATTTTGATACAAAATACGCCCGAAATGGCTCTCTGATATTCTTTATAGTAAAGAATTTCATAGCAGCCATTTTATTTCTTGGACAATAAAATAGCAAATAAGTTGATGAAGTAACCAACATCAGAAATATTCAATTATATTTAAGATGTATAAAATAATAATCATAATATCTCAGATAAAATTATATTCGATTCTTCCAGAATGTTGGTTGCTTTAAGTGTACACATTAATGTGAAGGAGATACTCAATAAAGATAACCCTTAACCATTTATGTTTTTTCATTGCTGTATCTTTCTTGTTTTTATTGACTTTAATTTTAAAACTCCTTCCCATTGATGTCTAATTAAAGATTTTCATAGTTACTGTTTAATTTACTTCATTCTATATGAAAACAGTAAATTTGAAGGTCTCAAGGAAATCCTTCCACCATTACTGCCCAAACTGTTAGATAGTTCTAAGTATAAGTGATTTCTTTTCATTGATAAAATAAAAATAATATTAAAATGTTGATTGCAACCTACAAGAAAAGATCGATAAAACTTGATATCAAAACTATTATCACTGATAAAGACTAACTTTTGTTTTAGGTTGTTGTAAACATTAAAAGAAAGAAATTCCAAAATTTGTTTGTTAATATTCCCTTAACAAATTCTTAAGGCAAAATGGGCTTAGTAAAATTAATAAATAATTTTATTAAAGAAACTTTCTTCTCATAGCATATTCTGGTTTTAATGTTTGGTGCAGTATATCTAATTGCATTGTATATTACCATTGAATAATAAATAATAATGTTAATTTAATAATTGAAATATTTTACTTATGACATACTTTATTTCATAATAAAATACATTTATAATTTCAAAGTGGAGATTATTTTTTGTACAAAAATAAATTGAGTAAGTCATAGGTAAAATGATATAATATGCTGTATTAATAAATAAAGTATGATACTCAAAAAACAACTCACTGTAAATGCTAAACGTGAAATGTTGAGACAATGAAGATATTTTTTACAATTGATTGGATTGAACGCTTTTTCGTGTTTACGCTTTCCTTGTGTCAGTTTGGTGACCGCCCCTAAGTAGTCCATGCTCGCTCATGTCAACAAGTACTTTAATCTTTTCAATTAATTAATAGCTCCAAGTTATTTTTTCTTCAACGCCTCACATTGGGATATGCAGTATTAGAGAATGATGCATCGTCACTATAACAGCTGATTTCCTAAGTCATATTTTCGGGACAGCTCTATTATTCATCACTAATATAATTGTTTAATCGTCCAAACTATTCCCATTCTATTTTAATTATTTGTTTTTACAAGTGATTGTCGTTATCGCAGTCCCATTTGTTATGTGCATTCAGGTACATACACAAGCGTCAGCAGAACATTCACGTACAATGAGTGTACCTACCTACTACAGTCTAAATCTGAACATCGACGAATGTCTACCGATGTGTGTAGTTTGGGCGATCAGTAAAACGAGATAATAAAATGTATTAGACTTTCTTCTTTTTGTCTTTCACTTTGTTCTATTAATTAATAAACAATTCAACCATATGCTTTCTAACAAGGGGACATTATTTTTACTAGTTTTGGGCATGTAAATTCCGCTGATCCCTGAAAATGATGTTATAGCCGTAAATTGTAAACTGATTTCTATTGTTTGTAGTAACTAAGGTGCATCATTTAGTTGAGCTTTGTATTGTATAGCACTTGTCTTCTTGTCTTCGGGTCAAATTCTGCGTTTCTCAATAAAACGATTTCGTTGCACCGCGCCATTGACCTCGTGACTTGCGGACAACCCGCAGCCTTTACGCTAATTGATATAAGACTCTCTCTCTCTGCCCAGCTCTTAGTTTACAAATATTTGCACCCAGAATGGTAATAATAGAGCTGTCATTGCTTTTATAAGTGTAAGCGTTCCGTAAGTTCAGCAAAATGTTTGCCACTATCACAACTCGTCTCTTCCACTGTATTGTGTGCTGTGCTAGCTGCTTTTTGTATCTATGGGTTATCACCACTTATTGACAGTAGCGTCCTTTGTCTTAAGCACGTGTATTTTAATTGAGGTTTTAATGAGACATCTTGTTCTGTGTTTGTATGCTATAGTTAATAACATATTAAGAAGTATTTGGGATAACAAAACGAATCTTGAAATATTTAATTAGAACATATTATAGACGTGTCAAACGTCGGGCACTGTAAAGTAAAAGCACTGTAAACTTACAAACGGTGACCGGTAGTAGTCATTTAAATGCTTTGTAATGTGCGTGCGTAACTTGTTATATGTGTTTTGGTTAATAGATAATATTAGTTCAGTGACCCTTAATACTCGTAATAATAAACGTCAGTATTGAACTCGTTAACATAGATATCTATAATGATGTGTGAAGCCGTCGAGTTACATTGACTAGTTTCGATTAGACATACATAGATATTGCATGATCGGTGATCATTCAAATTTAGATCAATTTGCAGCTAACATTTCACACAATAGGTAATTTTGTGAAATTGAAATATAATCTTCGAAATCGTTTAAAGATACCTTTCCCAAGTTTTGTATTTAGGTAACAGAATAATTTTAGTCAAGTTTTAACATTAGGTCGATCAGTAATACTATTGTGTATTGTAATTCCGAAAGCTTATTTATGTGTACCCATTTGCTAGAATACGCTCAAAGTATCAACGTTCTCAATGAATCAATTATGTAATATCCTCTCGATATTTCAATAGACCTTTATTTTATTAAATTTAAAAGTAAATATGCAATGCATAAATGTTAATTTTTGTTGCACGTTGTTTTTTGAGCGACGCTGTTTTTAATGCATGTTTTGTCTGTCTTGCATGCAGGGATTCGGTTTTGTAACATTCGCAAATAGTGGTGATGCGGAGCGAGCACGAGAGCGTCTTCACGGCACCGTGGTTGAGGGCAGAAAGATAGAGGTGTGCATGACTCAATGATTACCATCCGTAGCACTATGTAACTTATATATAACATCCCGCTCCTCCGCTCCTACTGCCTCCCCGCTCCGCCCGCGCCCCTCGCCCCGCGGCACCCCACCACCCCGCCCGCCGCCCCGCCCGCCAGCCCCGCCCACCACACCGCAACCTGCGCTCGTCTGCTCTGTCCGCGGCTCTGTCCAGCTCTGTAGTTACTCATGCTGTAGCCGGCTGTGCCCTCCGACGAGTGTACTAGCACTAAGTACCGCAGGCCTCATCCACAAACAAACCTTATTTATTTTGTCCCTTTACTCTCTAGACGGTCATTTAATATGCCGATCGATTCAGAGAGTGTCACAGGGAAATGTAGAACGAACCGTACCGTCACAGTACCGCCGCTGAGGTAAGATTGCAACACCAAATATAGTTCCATTCTACCTTTTACTAAAAACAATCACTTCTCAATTAGGTACTTTAATTTTAATTGTGCAAGGGCAGAAAATATTCCAGAAGCTACGTTCTCATTGGTTTAGTATTCATTTTATTATATTATATCTTACTTTTGAGAATATCTATGACCAATCTCGTCTGAGAATGGACTGTCTTTAAATTAAAGGAAATAATCTCAATATACAACCGTGAAGTAGTACTTACTCGCGAATTTCTCGGATGGAGCTCGAAGGATGATGTTGTGTCAACTTGGAGAGTTCGTAATTGAATGGTGGGTTCGACTCCTGCTATTTTCCTACAACGTGCTTTTTGTAAGATAGGTCGTAAGTTTCGATCACAATTTTTTTCACTCTTCTATACTTTGTGTAAACTTTTTGGCGTAAATTAATTATACAAGGTCTAATGGTTTTAAAGTATAATTTTTGTCATATGCCAAATCACGATTATTCATTACAGATATAATACATAAAAATCCCAACCATAGACGATGGCTTTTGTAATGAAAATCAATCATAGTAAGAGAGACGTTTTGATCTAAAGTGCCTTTAGTGAATATCAGTTCAAAATCATATTTAATCAGAGCGTAAGACTGTTCCACTAAAGTACTGAAAAGATCCCATTATGACACGACGTTTTTTGAAAATAGGTCAATAACGCGACGGCGCGAGTTCAAACGAAGAAACCTCCAACCGTTCCAAACGGTAAGTTCACTTGTTATAATCGTTTAATCTATCCACTCGAGACAGTCACTCATCTAGTTTTAATAACTGCAATGATGAACATAAATTATAAGACAGTCTTTATGGGATCGTAACTTATAGCATTGCGCTGTTTTTACTTAATAAGAACATCTAATTACATTAATTTTAGTTGATCTATCATAAATAATCCCAGCTAACCAAGTCCCCATCGCGATGAAAATGACATAATAAATTTGATTAGTGATAACGAATGTGAAACTTGAGATTTTGTTTTCTTTTCTAATCCATCCAGTAATACTATCTAGGGACGGATCAGTGCCCACTTTGGGTGAGAGAGCTGTTATAAAGATCGATGTTGTCTCTATTGAAATGTGATCACTAGCTACGTGTTGGCTACACCTTCGTGTGTCTGAATGCAATTAGGTGAATGCTACTTTAGAGAATGAAACCAACGAAGCCCGGAGACAGTCCTCTTATACACATGAACACTTCAAATGAACTTATAACGTTTACATAACATTATTCAAACTTCTGAACATGAAACACTGGGCTGTCTCCGGGACACCCACAGTATTGCCTGTTTACTATGTTTAGGTAACTTTAAATATGTTTGAACCTATGAAAGTGATTAGAAAGCTTGTTAGTTGAAATTAGGTAAATAATATAATTCTGGTCTGTCTTTGTCTGTCTTGACTATTTTTGCTGGAACGTATGCAACCTCGGTCTTGCACTGCTCATGTTTCGATTCCATAGTAGAGAATGTAAATAGGTTTGATTTCTTTTAGTTAAAAGTAAATACTCAGATATTAAAATATTTGTATTATTTAAGCGCGAATATTTATTATTTTGTTTCAGTATGTGTCCAGTGGCCCGAAGGTGAGAACACTACATTTGGTAAATTATGTTTTCATTTCAATATTCTGCATATGAGTATATTATATTAATAATTTTTAATAACAATAATGCCAGCATGATAATCGTTCATTTCGTGGTGGGATCATGATTTTGACTAGATTCATTGCTCGATTAGTGAAATTTTCTAAATTGATTATAAGTACATATCTGTATGTAATTTGAATGCAACTTGCCACTTGATTTGATTTACATATACATAAATATAAAGGTTTGTAACTGTAAGTATTCTGAACGATCGCATTCAGAAATGTGCTACTCCAAAGGTGCGCTTTGGTTGCGAAACAAATAAGAGTTCGGTCAAAGTCGAGTAGAATTAGTCGTGGTGATGTATGCGAGAATGTCGGTATGAGCGGTGAGAGTGTGTGTGCAGGGCTGCGCGTGTCGGGCGTGACGTGGCCGTGGCTGAGCGCCGCGCCGGCCGCCGCGCCCGCGCCGCCGCTCGTGCTGACGCCGCGCGCCGCTCAGCGCCGCAGGTAACGCATGTTGTAGTGTAGTGTGTTGCATGCAGTCCCCGGCGTGCTGCGCGTCCGCTCGCCGCGCCCCGCCGCGCACCACGCCCCGCACCACCCCTCGCACGCCGCACACGCCACGCACGCCACGCACGCCGCCCTGTTGCCGCGCGCCGCCGCCTACGCCGCACAGTTGCACGCCTACGCACCGTGAGTACTGACACAAGCCGGCTCCTCCGAACCCCTCCTCGCACCAACTTTTACCATTCCAGACCATAATTCCGTACTAATTTTTTTTCATTCTATTGTATGAACATCAAATCAGCCCAATAAAATCACGTCGTACAAATATAAACTTTGCAAACTATTGATTTCGTAACAGGTAACATTGTTCATAAAAAAAATAAAAGATAATTTATCTACAGAGCACAGTTGTATATTGCACAGTGTATGTTGAAACACTAGAATTTAATGATATCAACAACCACCAAGTGATGAGCACTTGGATTGACATTTAATAACTTGATTTTTTCTATCAACAGGGGACGATTTTCGTCCGATCCTCTATTCCACTGATCCATTAAAATATCCTGAATCCTTTCCACTCCACATTGGTATGACTTCGCTGCATTATTAACATTTAAAGCATTAGTTGTAAAATGCTTATTTGTCACTAATTTTCTACTTATGACTTAATTTTTGAATAGTTCACGCTTTGTAAATTGCACTCGTTGTAGAAATTAACAATTAGTCTGATGTATAACTTACACATACATAGATCAGTGTGTAAATGTTAGTTAAAAATAATTTTGGATGATTGTTGTAATTTTGCACACGCCTCCTAATATAATTTGTAAAGTAAACTTGTTTTTTTTCTATGTTGATTGTTGGTATATTTTAAAAATGTAGATTAGTTTTAAATACAACTTTTAAAATGAGAGAAAATATACTATAATCATAATTTAATTAACTTAAGTGTCATCTTTATTATTAAGTACCAGGTTAAAAAATACAGGTTGTGTAACTGTGTGATTCAAAAGGTAGACACATCTGCGATAATTTTATAATGCAAAATTATTAATGAATAAGTGACACCCTGTACCTACTGATCAGATTGTTAATAATTGAATATGGTTATATTGTTTGTTTGCTCCGCAGTGTATATTACGACCCGTTCCTAGCTGCAGCAGCTACGGCTGACTCCAACTACAGACTGCAGGTATGATTGAGTTCCTTTATGTTCACTAACAATTACAATTAAACCTATGCTTAATATTACAAAATGAAATAACTTTGTAGGGTTGTCATAGAATAGCCGTACAGCGTAAATACGTACGACGTGACGATACATACTAGAGATGCTCGTTAATGTCACATGATAAACAATCATTGTATTTGGTTGGATTAGTCGCATAATGTATGTCGTTGTATTGTGTTCGCCACATACACACACAGGTGTGAGAGTGGCGAGGCCGAGGTGACGTTCCGTATGTTGTTGCAGGCCGCGAAACCGGCAGCGGAGGTAACTCAACACGCATTTACTGAACACCAATCTTAATGCGATTTTATCTGTATCTCTATCGCTTCCTGGTTCATGTTCCACCGCTCTGTACCGTATAATATTATATTTTGTGTTGACCGTGGAGTGAGTTGGGATTTTGTTTGCTCCTTTATATAATTCGTATGGAAGTATTCTGTATTGATATTGGTTGGTAATCCACAGTAACGCGGGGTGCACATTGTTTGTTGTGGTAACCGAGTTGAAGGCGCACGTACGCGACCGCGGCTGAGTCGCGCGGTTTGCTTGTTGTTCTTTTTATACTTGAATTGTTGGTATTGTGGTGGGTGATTTAGTATTAGGCTAATGCTGAAGCTGTCACACGAACAGAACGCTATTTGTATCATGCCCCGACTAGTATGAACATTGAGCCCACAAATTGTAAATCTCATTGCCAATCATACTAACAGTTTTGTACCTAGTAGATTAGATACAATTATTTTTAATCATTCACTTGTGTAATTTTTTGCCTTTAGTTCGTGTATTTATGTTAATTATTACTGCATGCTCATTTTTCACCCTAACATTTTTTAGACAGGAGCAGAGTAATAGCAATATCGAATGTACCAACAAAGTACACATACAGCAGTCATAGGGAATTGCATGTCGTAAGTTTTTCTTGTAAATAAAATGTGTTTTCACTTTCATTTTTGGCATAACGTAGTGATCAGAGCGTTTATATCATTTATCTTCTGCATTGTTCTTGCTTTGTATTCTGGCCTCATAGGATTGATGTGAAGTACCTACGAAGACCGAAGACATGAATAGCTCCTGTTCGTCAAATCGCTCAGACATCGACTAGGTTTGTGGGCTCACTGTTCGACCGAGAGACTAGCTCAATCGTCAACAGTGTACTTATAATGGGGTTGTAGCTCTTGCATAGTTATAGTGCTTATAATTACTTATAAGAAAGGCCGGTTCAGTCGCTCAGAAAGTGTCATCAACTGGAAAAATAATATCCATATTTACAATATCCTTCCACGTTCCACGCCAGATTTTTCATCAGTACCTAGAATAGAGTACTTACATTTTAGTTCTTTGATAATTCACTTAATAAGCTATGATAATAACGTTATGTTTTTACTACATTTGTAAAAATAGACCCCTAAATATTCAATAACTGTTTACTGGCAACATCTACAACACTTCGGCTAAAATTTAATAATTCATAGATCTTTAAATAAAACTTTTCGACACTTCGAAGGTCACAAATGTAAAATAAAACTATTGTAATGCAGTATGTTCTGGGATCGGTTCGTAGATGGTCGGTAAAGTGTGTTTGTTGTACGATGTGACAGGCGGCAGCAGCAGCGGCGGCAGCAGCGAGCCCGCTCCTAAAGTCTCCGCTGACGACGGCGCAGCACGCGGCAGTGGCGGCGGCCGCGGCTGCTAACTACGGGGCCGCCGCGCGCGCCGCCGCCGCCGTCAGCGCCGCTCCGGCACCGCCCACGCTCGCACCCGTGCCCGCCACGTACGTACAAACACACTGGCTCTTAGCAATTTGTTTTTTCTCTTTAGGTACTAAAATTGTAATACGAAACAGCTGACTCTGATTTTATAACTTCATTTTCAGTTATGGTAGAGAATATGGCGATCCTTATCTAGGACACAGTATAGGACCTGTTACAGGATACGGGGTAAGCACTTTACTTTTTTTCTATTAAGGACTTTATTTAAGAATTAATTTTTGGGATTTTAATAACGATTGAACTTTTTTGTTACTTGTTTTACAGACCGCAGTATACAGAAGTGGATACAACAGATTTGCCCCGTACTAAGCCAGTGGATGAAAATATTTTACTCGAATATGAATTAACTTCGTCACCGTTACATGACAATGAACTCTCTCATAGACGTACAAATGTTATTATATAAGGAAGGAATGTGAACAGTGCGACCGTGCAACTGTGCGGAGGTACATTGTATACCAAAGCCGATAAAATTCTAACATATATTTCATTAAGTTAACAAATTGTAATTATACAAGTGCGAGCAGCTGCGATGCTTTAGTTTGGTTGGAGGCGACGTGCGTCCCCGAGTAAGTATCAGTGCGGGCAGAGGCAGCGGAGGAACGCACTTAGATAGTGTTAATATTGTTGTCTCGTCTGTTAGGTGTTATACTCTCGTAATGACAATAGTTAAACGATGTAAAGATATATTAGTGAGCTTTGCACTTGCATATCACGATGGAACGAGTTTGTAAATAACGCGCTATTTACATTCGATACTCGATAGTGGCCGCGGCGGCTACACGCGGCGGCTACACGCGGCGGCTACACGCGGCGTCATCTTTTGTATTTCGATAGACGATCACAATCGATTCGTACCAATATTTTATAAATCTTCCCTAAATTATATATTTTTTTGTAAATTATCTAGTAAAATATACAACATTGTTCTTGAACTCTGATAGTTACAGATTTTATAAATGTTTTTAAAAACTTTCTTTTACACTGAATTTCTTTATGAATTATATTTTTGGTCTTCTATTATATTATATAAATTAGGAAAACGTTATCTAGTTGAAACAAGTAGGTAAACAATAGTTAGAATAATTTGTAATATGTACGAAAAATAAGTACATATTATGCTAATAATATGATGTTTAAATATTAAGCTTTTTCAATTTCACAACACAGTAAAAAAAACATATTGAATGGTGCAATGTAACAGGTGCCGTTTGATTTGGTTCTCTCTTGGATAGTTTTACCATTATAGATCTAAGGTTAAACATTAACCAGCAATTTAAGTTTCTAATTAATTTCCTACAGGAACAAATTACGTGAATGTCGTTTTAAATTTAGTTGCACTTTTGTAATCATTAAATAGAAGACTAAACAAAGTTGTATCCTGCAGATATATATCAATTGTTGAATCTTAATCGGAAATAGTATTTTTTTGTAAACGCGATGTAAAATTGCTTACGGAGTACTAATTAGATATGAGAAGTAATATTGCAGTACATTTGTTACAAACTGTAGGTTGCTAGATAATATTAACTGATACGTAGACGTAATGCTTTAGCTTTAGTGATGTTAGGAACAAACCGAACTCCATCGAGTTCTCACATATCATTGAGATTTTCTCCTGTAATACTATTACTTGATATACTTTATACAAAGTGTTCTCGTTTTATTTGAACCGTGTCGTTTTATTATATTGAATCTGAACGCACTAAGTTTCGTTGTATCGAACAAACACGCATACGGGTCCAACCCTATTTAGATGTCGTAAATTTTAGATCGTACATTTTCATTAGGATAAAAATTTTATTATAACGTGTACGGATTCGCTCAACGTTTATACCAAAGCACAAAACCCATCGACTCTCTCTCGTGATCGGAAAACTATTCAAGTCACTTACTTTCTCTCTCTATAGATTAAATAGTCTTTCAAACGGAAAAACTTACATAATCTATTATTATAATTATTGTAACTTGAACGATTCGTATTTTAATATTTTTCATTAAAGTTAGTGAAGTATCTTTACGAACATATCTAATTGCCATCTAGATTAGTGTTATATTGTGACGTACGGAGCTCGAAGATATGATTATAGATCTGAAACGGTTTCTTCAATGTACTGATCGATATCTTTAAATAGAAATGGTACTAAATAGTCACAAACGCAGTCGCGCTATTTTATAACTTTCGTTTGGTTTAGATTTCGTCACAAATTTATCATTAATCTTATGAATGCTACCGCAGCAGCAACAATGCTAGAAATAATACACAAATTGTTTTGACGATAAAAGTAATATTAATCAGAAATCCAATTTTTAGATAACATAAATAATTAACAAACAGAAGCAGCGATTTAATCTTTCCTATGAACTACCATTCCGTGATTTTGATAATTTTCGCCAATTACCGGTGTCCTTGATGTTTCGTTATCTCACAGCAAAACATCAACTTGTGGCCAATATTAACTCCACTATAATTGTATATTTGGAAAGGCTGCGGTGGCGTTCAAATAGTTAAATTATGAATTGGCGATCGCTGACGTGTGCATTTATTGGTCGTCTTATGTGTGTTCCAATGTTTGTCCATAGTTGGCGATATGTTAGTAGCAACTCCATGACACGTTCGTCTGCATACGTTCTAGTCTTTACGCACAATTATTTTTAACATAAACCGTTCAAAGGTGCTTGCTATGATTTCCAATTTTGATGCGAAAATAAGTTTCGTAATCCGCCTGCCGGAGTTGGCTGTAATTCAGTTGGCGGTTTTCTCTCTCTGTGTTATTGTATTCGTGTCATATTTTTAATAACTTCTCTACAATACACTCACCTCGTTAGTGCCACTGGCTTTATATTATAAGTTGTAATCGATAATTTTATTAGTTTGTAATTAATTTTATGTACCTAATTGTAGTCTCGTTGCAGCTTCGAACAAATATTGTATGCTTTACTGCAGAATACTCATCATACGTGATTGCGTTATTTTAAATTTTAGTTGTAGTTACTTTATTTTGTTTTATTACGATTATATTACTGAGTACAGATATAAGTACACATGATTTGTATTCGATGATTTTATTTTGTCTAGTTTTTAAATCAGTGATTTGTATCGAAATCAGAGATGGAAGCAACAAAAAATTTATGTGAATTTATTTATGTCTTATACGAGTTTTGGTATTCCGATACATAAAAATGTCTTATTCGTTCATTTTTTTACTCTTATTGATTGGATTTTTTTATATGTAATGTAATTGACAAAGCAAAAAAAATCGAAAATGCAGGTCGATAATTAAGTTAAGATGAAAGAAATCATAATATAAGCCAAATTATTGTTACACGGGGAAAATCAGAATTTAACTGACATATCTGACAAAATGGTTAGTGTGCTACAATAAGATGAGGATAAAGCATCAAATACAATGTATTATAGTTATATAAACGATAAAAAAGAAAATTAAGTATTTATGTATTTTGTAACGCGATAATAATATGTTTTGTCGATTTTTAGAAAATGTTGAAATTTTCATACTAATGTTTCTGGTTGTTTTATGCTGTGCACAAATTAGATTGCTTCTATTCTAAATAAATATATTAGATGTAACAAATGTTGTTGTTATGTGCATAATAAATCATATCAGTAAGTACTGTGGACGAGTGTAGCGCTCGTTCACGGCTCGGAGAGGAGTCCCCTGTATATAGCGAGTGTTGGTGATGGACCATTCGCCTCAGATGTTGTACTGTCGAGTTCATATTGTTAAGCAGTAATTAAGTATCACTTGTTCGTCAATTGCACCCGTCTAAATTGTTCCGTGTGAATATTAAACTTGAATATACTTTCTATATTTACATTTTATTAATTCGCGTTGATGTGTAGGTATGCATTTGTCATATACAGGGTGTGACAGTATCCATTTTACGGTAGAATCAGAATTTATACCAACCGTTAATACATATGATATTTCATAAGGCCGTAATGTGAATGTTATGAAGTCTGTAACGTAATTTCAAATGGGTTTCGAATATATTACGTACACTATAAACCTACTCACAAAATCTTACGGTTTACATCACGGGTTCATGAAATTTTAGGTACTAAAACAATATGTAACAAAATTGAATAGTGAAAATTGTTATTGATTCGGTTTGGTAACCTTTATGAGGAAATTCGATACAATTTCATCTTCTAGCATAGTTATGTTACACCCTGTATATAATAATAAAGGGAACGAATAATCGAAGTCTGAATTGATGATCATTTATGTGTCAACGTGTAGAGTGACGTATGAGGTAAATTTTAAATGAACTTATGTAGCTATTGTGAATGAATCATTTTAAATCATATTTTTTGAAATATAAATCAATTGGTTTTAGTTATATATCGTGCCGCAGTGCACGTTTAGTTTCGTGAGAAGTATTTCTACACCTCGAGTGAGGCTGACCAGTATTTACAGTACATACATACCATGCTCAATCCCGTATCTATATTGTATATTAAAAGTTTTTAAACGTAAATATAAAATTGTTACATGATGGATGTCTTCCGTTTGGCACATTTTACACATTTTTGCACTTTATATTGTTGCACGCATCGAGTCGATACAGTCGGTCCGAGTGCACAGCGTGATCCCCGAATGATTTGTGATTACATTATTGTAAACATACTACATAAACATGATTTTTTTTTGTGTGGCAGTTAAACAATGAATTGGAGTGTTGATTTCATCTTTTAATGTATATATATATTTTTTTGAATGAAAAATGAATTGAAGTGAATCACTGAAGCCTCTGGCATTGTGTACTCATTTATGTTATAAATAAATTAATGGTATGCAATAAAATTGTTTTATTTACGTCATCTTTACAGGGTGATATGTTAATGATGGTACATATTGAAGGAGGATGATGGATACTCCGTTATAAAACGGAATATTTGAGAAAATAGGCTAAATTCAAAAAAAAAATCAAAATTTGACAAAACTATCCCAAACAAAAATAATTTCAAACAACAAAATATTGACTAATAATATTGTTCATTCCTCGACACCCATCAGCTATCGAGCACAATAGTTTTGCAAGAATTTAAAATATTTTTAACTTGCGTTTAAGGTTTTATACTATATTCTTTGGTTATAATGTTTTTACCATCAACTATCACGACCTTCAATATGTACCATCATTTATTTACAAATTAGGCTAAGGCTTGTTTAGGCTAAGAAAGTGCGATTTCATGTATCATTGTCTAAGTTTAAGATGTGTTTACTACGCTAAAGGTGGATTAAAATGCTATTTTCATAAAATTAAATGGTAGTGATTGGATGACAGTGATAATTTTGTTTTGTTCTGATAAGATTACAAGGCCTTTGATACTTACTCCGTTGAAGGGACCTAATCGCTTTTAATGTGAAATAATTAAATGAAATCGGAATAGTAAGATAATCTTGCGAAGCGATAAAGGCTGCTGTACCTGGTATTCGCAGTCTTACAACGCGACGCGAACGCACCTTGTCGCTTCACATTCATAAACAGAGTTACATTTATGTTATGTATAAAGTAGAAGGAAATAATACAAAATGGTGATATGTCCTCCATTTAAGTGGTCTTCTAAAGGCGGTTTTAATTTGGGAAACTTATCAAACGGTGTTGGAAAGGCAACGCGACGTGAAACTATTGTCGTAAGTATAAAACAAAACATTTTTAAAATTGCACTGAAGTTTTTTGTTTATTAATAGACTTTAGGATATTTTTTTAATGTTTTTTATTTCAAGCTGGATGCTAGATGAAAGAATGTAGGTAGGTTGTTTTAACTCTTCATGTTCTTGGAGTTGGGTTGGGGTTGATTTCTTTCACATAAGATTACCGGAGGAACCGTTAGCTACATGCATAAGATATAATTAGTAGTAGGTAATTTGTATGTTCAACATTATGTGTCCTTAGAAACTTAATGCAGGATCTAAAGTAACTAGTGATCTCAGATGAGATAGGAGTTTGTAAATTTAGCCATAACTTGAATGTGGCTCTATTGTTTTAATAGGTATTCTTCGATTTTAAATAAATAGTACTAACCTCCTGATTGACCTAGTTTCTTGGGTACCTACCAGATTTCTTAGAAAAGTTCCTTTTAATTTACCACCAAATTATGTCATAAAAGTACCGAAACACTAGGATGATATTTTTTATTCTAGCAGGTTCGGTGTGAGTATTCAAATGGGTATATTTTTTCTTTAATACAAATATGTACTTCTTTTCAAAAATAAAGAATAACAACAACCTTTTGGAGTACGTACATGACTGGAATTTTTTTTTTTTCGTGGTAGCTTGAGGAGGATCCTTAAAGTTAGGTCGTAGGTAGCTCCTCAGTTTCCCCTGCCATTGTAGAGGTTCATGAGCGACGGTAACCACTTCCTATCTATCAGGTGGGCCGTTGGCTCGTCTGCCTACATGGCAATAAAAAAATAAAAAAAGCCTTCCTTTCCGACTAGATCTAGTGTAGGTAAAATGTAAATACAGTTGCAAATGTCCAAAAATCGACATTCGTAACATCGCCAGTAGGTAGATACTTCTTGTTAACGTCTGGCATGCAATGAATGTCATTGTCGTATATAAATTATCAGAATGATACGGAATGTGTGAGATACGCTAAGCAGTAACATTTAGTGGTGACTTTGCTATAATAGTAGATAGTATGGTGGTAATGATACAATGTTAATAGGTGTCATTAAACATTTGGAAATAAAAAAATGGCAAACACATTATTCGGTAACCCAGAACTATGTGGTAAGAAATAAGAACCAGTTGAGTAATAGTGTTAGTGATGTAGATAACCGCGAGTTGTCTGTAAACTTTTTTGTTGCTTCATACTAAAGGAAATTGAAGGATTAAGTTATTGATAGGTATAAGCATGCACCTGCCAGAAAATCTATAGCTAGATATCTTCTATTTTATTTTGTGTCTTTAGAGGAGGAACTGTTGTTACATGCACAAATTGCTAAATGACAAAGTAGCATCTTTTCAGTTAAATTTCGGTAAATTTTTAGGTATATTGATAGGTACTAAATTAGGTAACTTTTAAGGGGCCAGATTCCGAGCGAGATCCCGGTTCCGGCCCCTTGCTCGACGGCGGCGGGTTGTTGCGGGGCGGAGAGAAGAATAAATTCTCTCCCTCGCACTCCCCGCCACCCTGGTACCATTTATTATAGCATTTCCTGCGATATACATACCTAATATGCGTGTAAAATTTGGACTCATTCGGAATCTGGGGAGTTGGTCAAATTTAGCTTGAAAGACTCCACCCGAACTTGTATAGATGTGTACCTATATAGTTACATCCAGTGTAAGTTAATATAAAGCTCGAAAATAGGAAGCCTTTCAGGTTCCATAAGTACGGCCAAGGTGCATTATCATCATCATCACCCCACACTCGTGCACTGCTGGATATAGGCCTCTCCCAAAATACGCCACTGAGTCCGCTCGTCTCATCCAGTTGTTGATGGCCACCTTTCTCAATCTAGCGCATCGCGTTCTCCACTTCGTCTACTTCATCGAGCATCAGTTCTTCGACATATGTGCCCAGCCCATTGCCACCAGATGCAATATAATAGAGTATAATAAAAATTAGTATTGTCTTACTGAGTCTTACGTAATTACCATGCAAAGTGTTACATACTTAAATAAAAGTAAAATTCACCTGTCTGCCGCCTTTTATCTAGAATTAAATCTGAAATATGCGGAAATCTTTAGATAGGCAAGTATAAAGTGTTATTGAAATAAAATAAAATATTTATTTACTAAATCTGACATTCGAGGCGCACAGAAGTAATCTAATATTCATCGATAAATAATTACGATAAGTACCTATATCAAATCAATGCATTGATAGTGTTGGTATATACTAAAAAGAACTTAGGTAAATTCTCTAGCTGGTCTATCTATATTAAAGACATTGTAATCTGATATTATGTAAAAAAGTCTCTTACTTCTTATTCCATTTCACTACCAGTAGGTATATACAAAGAGAATAGATGTATTTACGGCTCACGTCTACCTATATCGTAATTAATGATGAATTTAAAAGAACGCAATTTGATTCCGCACTTGTGAAATGATATCAACAAAATATTTTATGGCAGAATAATTCTATAACAAACATAGCTATCAGTGTTGTTGTAGGCAACGATGTCATAATAACGGATTGGTTTTAGTGTAGGTGGTTGTAGTGTCATGAGTTGTGAAAATCATATGTATAATTAATTATGCAGTTTATATCTCAATTATTATGTATTAAATATTATTAGGAATAATCAAAATCACTAGATATTAAGTACCTATATCCAAAACTTAGTACAAGCTCTCTCCGGATTTATTCTGTTAAATAGATATAACAACAATTAATTAGTACCTAGTCAGCGTTATATTATATTATCCTTAATTTTTACAGAGATTACCTGATCATGATGTCACAACCAAGGAAACCAATGGCGAGGCTCGAACTTCAACTAGTATTACACTTATTAAGAACGACCAAGTACCTATGCAAACTGACAAAATAAAACGAAAAATAAGCGTTGAGAACGAAGAAACAAGTTACAGTTATGAGAACAATCGTAAAAGTAGTACTGGTCGTAAAACTATTTCAGAAATAGTCAGAGGTGATCCAGAAACACGTGAAAAGCAAAGAAGGAAAAGAGGAATCATCGCTCCACATCCTACTTTCGACGCAGCACGATCATTAACAGACTTGCAATATGACGTTTTCGAAAAAGACGAAAGGTTTGCATATTCTTTCATTCAATTATTATCGTCGTATAGGTTTTAATTACTTGAGTGAAGGTTTTTCTTAGCAATATGAGATCACAATTATTTTTACCTATTTTATTGTTAACGCAACATGTGTACATAAGCACATCTGGAAGCATTGGATTTACCAGTACCTAGATACATTATCTCCAGATGTGTTTAGTCTCCCATATTTTAAATGGTTAACAAATTGTAATCCTAATAATATTATAAAGGCGAAAGTTTGTATGTATGTTTGTTACTCTTTCACGAAAAAACTACTGAATCGATTTGAATGAAACTTTACCACAATATAGCTTATACATCAGAATAACACATAGGCTACAATTTTTGAATCCCTTTGTAACGCAGACGAAGTTGCGCGAGTCACCTAGTATCTATATAAAAAAAAAATCTATCAATGTAAACGTTACTAACATTACCGATTATATTACTCTCTGCGAATAAATCGAAAGATTTGTACTGTATAGATACCTACTCAAATAACAAAAACGAGAAAATGTTCCTTTTCTTTTAATTTGTAGAAAAATGCTGATAATTTTACATTAATCAATTTGTTAAATTTTCAATAGGTCGGCAGAACAAATTCGAAAAGCCATAATGATGAATGATTTCTTAAGAAATTTAATGGATGACGAGAGACTTAACGCTGTAGTTGGTGCTATGATTACACAAGATTTTGAAGCTGGAAGTCTTATTATACGAGAAGGAGAGAGTGGAAGCCATTTATATGTTTCAGCTTCAGGACAATTTGAAGTATTAAAGAGTGGTCAAGTGGTCAAGAACTTTGGACCAGGAGAGGTGTTTGGTGAACTTGCAATCTTATATAAAGCCAAACGCTTCGCTTCTATACGATGTAAGTTCTTAGATAAAAATAATAATTCACTATTTTGATTTGAATATCTGATATCCATAAGTAGAGTAGGACAGCCTTCTACGAAAAATACAAAATGATGTGTTTCATTATTCCAATAATGTTATTATCCAGATTACAGGCTTACAGGCAGGTAGGTTCGTAGTAATTTGAATTATTTTTATCTATACCACAATTCAGGGCAAAAAAACCTTTTTATCTTTGTCTAATTATTATAATTATCGATGGACTTAACTACATCGTTATAATGAATCAAGAATACATTAATATGTATACATACATTATTATAAAATACATTAATATCTTAGATACCACTCTGCTGTCTGGTAAGCTATTACCTAAAGTAAAGAAAACACCGACGTTTGTGATGTTCAGTAATATTAATAATATATGAGCTTTTTATAATAATTTTAAAATTAATTATCAATAGTTCTATTAATAATAACTTTTTACAGGTATAACTGAGGCTAAAGTGTGGACATTGGAACGAAGAGTGTTTCAAAAAATCATGGTTCGAAGCGAACGTCAGGAACAGGAAGACAACATTCGATTCCTTTCCTCCGTACCACTCCTCAAAGAGATACATCCTATAGAGCTCACAAAAATATCCGATTTCTTAAAAAGGGTTTGTATGAATAGTTTGTGCTATGCTTTATTTTTTTGTTCGTTTATGTAGGCACCCTATGTATATACATTTAGAACAGTGAATTTCGACTTGTGTTCACAAATATTTGTTGAACTCAAGCTAAGTCAAAAGGCGAAAATGTTATACGCACTGTTGGTACTATGACTGCACCTGAACAGCGATAGATTTTACCAAAAAATACAATAGATCAATTTATTGGAATATTGTGTAATTAAATCATTATTGTATTTTATCAATAGGAATTCTTTTCAACTGGTACGCCTGTTGTGAGGCAAGGCGACCGAGGAGATAAATTTTACATTATCCGTGGAGGCGAAGTGGTAGTTACAAAACGTGAAGGTGACGATGGAGAAAAGCGAGTTGGAGTATTGAAACGTGGTGATTACTTCGGGGAACAAGCGCTGCTGCATGAAGACCGTCGCCTAGCTACAGTCACTGCCCTTCCGCCAGGCGTAGAATGTCTAACACTGGATCGAGGGTATCTTTATCGTTATTTTCTTTTTATTACTATAGGTATTTTTAATCTCTTAACCGTAGATAGTTATTTTTAATTTAAGCTGTAGATCTTCCTTCCATTTATTTTAATACTTACACAGGTAAGTATGGAAATAATTAATGTTTTGGAATTTATCTTAACATAGAAGCCTGTTCTTTTAACAAAGCTTAGATTACTAGGTAAACATGATTAACCTGTGTAAATGATAAAATACGACAAATTAAATATTTTTTTCAGCCCGTTCACCGAATTCCTTGGAAATTTAAAGCAAATCAAAGATATACGCCATTCCGTGCCTCGTCCATCGCAACAAAAGAAAACATCTCAAGTCAAAAGCGGTAAAATGCATTTAAGTACTATGAAATCTAGTATTACCTACTAGTATAAGAATTAAACCAAAAATAATATTTCATAAACATACAAAAGTTTACAGTAAAACTTAACCAGGCCAAGCCACTATTTAGGTCTCACACACACACCTCACATACACGGTAAATTATGAATACCTAAGGTAAAGATTTGCATTAATGTGGTATGTGCTGCTTATGACTCGTATACCTACATCAAACGTCACTAAATCTTCTTCTTTTCTTTTGCTCTACCTTATCCTATTCACATGGGGTCACAATATGTTTTCTCTCAGAATTTACTTTTGTTTTAGCAAAAGTAACCGGCAGTAGATTTTTTATCATTATTCATCCATCTTCTTCTCCTATCTCCCTTCTTATATCCATCTCCATTTTTTAATGGTATATGTACTAATATTCATTGAACTCAATACATCAATACTGATAAAATTCCTAAGCAACAATAAAAATGCTCGCCTACGTCGATTCCGATCACCGAAAGAAAACCACTTTTAACGTTTAAATGAATTTCAATTTTAGTTACATTTGAAACTTGAAATATTTTCTTTACATATTATTCCTTAGATTAATAGTATTTAATATAAAAATAATCCTTAATAATACCGAATTTTATTCTATTAGAAGATGTAATACTCGAATCTTAATTGTGTTGTAGAATTCGAGTTTGTGGAACTAAAGGACCTAGAAATAGTAGGAACGATGGGTGTTGGAGGTTTTGGTCGTGTAGAACTTGTTCAATACAAACCTGAAGCAAAATTAACCTTCGCTTTGAAATGCCTAAAGAAAATCGAAATGGTACAGCAACAGCAACAAGAACATGCGTATAATGAGAAGCACATCATGATGAGTTGTAATAGTCCGTTTATATGCAGGTATGAAAATACTTCTCTTTTGTAAAGATCTTGTTCCAAATTGAATGAAATTTACAAATTCCAAAACATACTTATAGAGTTCATTGAGTCATAATTGTTTAACTACCCTGGTTTATTTTTTTTCTTTGCTAGAGTGGATAAATGAAATATAATTTACTTGTAGATTTTACTTTACGCGTTCACATTTAGAAGAGCTTGGTGGTGCCTAATACATCAATTCGGAACAAATTTTAATGGATAATGCGATGCGACCCACCTCGTCTATATATGCTCCACTTTTCCCTACTCAATTAAAATTGGGCAAATCTTTTAACATTCACGTGTTATCATCCTGTATATTTAGAATCTAAACTGTATTTATACGCCGAATAAAACTCTAGCTATCATCTTTCATTATTCAAATTTAGTTACCTATGATATCACATTTTTTTATCATAATCATTGAATAATATAATAAATATTGTTATCACTTTTTTATATCAATCATTTAGTCACGTAGCAATAAATATTCATTGTTATTCATAGCAATTAATTTCGATTTACAACTCCGGTAAAGAACTTATACTAAACTAGAAATGAGTAATACCAAATTTTTTCTAGGGATTTTACCAAATTGATTGATTGCAGATTATACCGAACATTCAGAGATAAAAAATACATATACTTCCTAATGGAGCCAGTATTGGGTGGCGATGTTTGGACCATACTTCAGAAACAACGTTTCTTCCCCGAAAACGTGGCGAAATTTATGACTGCTTGCGTCGTGGAAGCTTTCCAATACTTACATTCTAAAGATATCATTTACAGAGACCTCAAACCTGAAAACCTAATGCTCGATAAATATGGCTATATAAAATTGGTATGTGTTCTGTATACGCTATCTAATCGTTATTCTTGGCAGGATTCAATCACTATGTATGTATTTTAGGTCGACTTCGGATTCGCCAAACGTATTTCTCCAAATAGTAAAACATGGACATTTGCTGGAACACCAGAATACGTCGCACCTGAAATTGTACTAAACAAGGTTAGTAATGGTTATTATTAACAGTCCTAGAAAACAAACGAAATGAAATACATGATTTAGAAATCAATAAGAGGTTCGATGATTTCTTGAAAAATAAAAAATCATCAACTTTGGTTCGACTTAAGTCTTAAAGATAACTAGGTAAATACCTACCTAACAAAAGTAGTTGTTGTTTAATAAATGTGTGTCCTAAATGTTTATCCTATTTTTTTTACTTTCGTTTTTATTTGCAAGATATACATACATATATGTATCTATTTTTCTGTATTACTTACCACCATATTAGGCTCACCACGATATTTTGAAAAATAATGGATATTGAACATTTACTATTAAATTCTTATGCCATTAAGAGTTTTTAATTGTCTATATCCAGGGTCACGATCGCGCAGTTGATTGTTGGGCCTTGGGTGTACTGACACATGAACTCCTGGTCGGGAGTTCGCCGTTCCGGGCTCGAGGTGGTGACCACATGAAGACATACACTCTTATATTGAAAGGAATAGATGCAGTTGATTTTCATCCAAGGGTCTTAAAATCGGCGCAAATACTCATACGCAAATTGTGTAAAGCTGTGCCTGCTGAGAGACTTGGATATCTTAAAAACGGCATGGCCGACGTCAAAGCACACAAGTATGTATTAAGGGCAGATTACATATACAATGACTAGATGACCCGCGCAACTTCGTCTGCGTTACAAAGGGTTTCAAAAATTGTAGCCTATATAGGCACGCGCCGCCCGGGTAAACAACTACGACCCTGCATTTTCAATTTGTAATATCTTCGGTAATATTCACTTAAATTACATGCTGTAAAAAGCATATTGATCTATAATAAATGCACAATTTATTTAAGGTACTTAATTGGATAAGGATTAATGCTGTATTGTTTAAAATTACTTCGTAAATAACCATTTTTTAGTAAAGAATAAAAATGGTTATGCTGGGTTATCCCTAAGAGATAGACATATACCATCGCGGACTTTTTTGTTGAAATTTTTAAGGTGAACAATACTGTAGTATATTATTTTGGTCTATCTCGTAGGGTTCAGCCAGCGTTTGCAATATAAGCGCAATAAACGTGCTTATTTACGACATCACATTAGAAACCTTTAAATTTATCAGTGTTTCTCTACTATATTATGCATTTATTATACATACAAACCTTCCTTAAGAATCACTCTATCTATTAAAAAAACCGCATCAAAATGCGTTGCGTAGTTTTAAAGATCTAAGCATACATACAGACATACAGCGAAAGCGACTTTGTTTTATACTATGTATTGATGCTTATGAGAAGTGAATAAAAATTGATATTAATGTTTATTTTAACGTGGTTATAGTCTATCTAAAGTAAAATAAAGTTACATTTATGCGTGTCCTTCTGACCTATTCTGGCGTGACCAGTGATAGTATATTGTTATTTATCGTTATTATGTTGAATAAGTTGCAATAACATAGAAAACAAAGTAGATGTTTATATTAATTAATACTAAATCACTGTTTTTAAGAATAGATATACATCTAACCTAAACAAACCGTAGATAAAATTCTTATATTTGGATTTACTAAACATTTTCCACGTCTTATCTTTTTAGGTGGTTCCTCGGTTTCGACTGGGATGGTCTACGAGAAAAAAGACTGAAAGCACCGTTAATACAACCCGTGGCTAACGATCTAGATCTTTCCAACTTCGATAAATATCCTCTAGAGAAATTGCCGCCAGATGAGACGTCCGGTTGGGACTTAGACTTTTAATTTAATTTTAAGAGTTATATATTTAGAGTAAAACCTACAAAATTCAGTAGATCTAGACGAATAGAAGAAATCAGTACACTGCGCGTATTCCTCATTCGCCTAACTGATATTTATTTAGTTGAATCTACATATATTAAAACCCGGTAGTTTTATGTGTAATATATTCCATAGGGAAGTATATCTACTTAAATACAATAGATAAGAGCAGTTAAAGTAGGTACCTATTATAATACCAAAATTCTGCGAAATGTAACATTGTAAAAGCCTTTGTTGATATGGAGTTGAAATAAATAATCGATTTACAATTTCTGTGTTTAAAATGTGGTTTATTTTACCTCCTACCCTCCTTGTTATTATCCTACAGGTAGAGTCACTACTGTTTTGAAAATAATTAATTCGACTGTCAAATGTCATGTTGTGCGAACTACATGTGTTTATGATTGTTTTCTCATTTTTATACTATTTCTCATCTTCAAGAACCTTTTCAGTCTTCACTTAGTGCTTCTGATTCACGTATAATATTTAACTTTACTATAACCTTTTTTCTTTTTATTTGGTGTTGGTTTTTGTAGGTTTATGTTTGTGTTGTATTTTTTTGTAGGTTAGTTTTTGTAATTTGTGTAAATTTTTTAGTTATTTAAGTTATTAAAATGGATTTGGATGAAATAGACCATGGTCCTGATCCTGATCCTCCTCCTGATCTACACAGAAACAACCATCAATTCTCCTTTCAGGAAGAATTGGACAGATACATGATTAGAGAAAATATGACACTGAATTCACAGGAATCTCCAATTGTAGCGGCTTTTGAGACAGTTGCTACTGATGACAACAACGAGCTTCAGAGCCCTCGAACTCCTACTGCCAAAAAAGCCAAAACAGAAATTAAAAAACAAATAAAAAAACTTAAAACACAAGTTCCTTCTAACTCTTTACTCCAAAAAGCTCTATCCAATTCTGACCTTAAACAAATTATCCAACCTACTCCTCAACCTCAACCATGCATTAATTCCTCCCAAACAGACACTCAAACACAAATACTTCAAACACCAATTACCTCTCCAATACGCTCGGTGTATCTTCCTGAAGACCGTGGCCCTTTCATGATTTATGTTGAATACCCAGAAACCTCCTTAAATGCTGGATCTACACTCCACCCACTAAAATTTGGTGCCTTTCTATTCAAAAATAAAATTCAAAATATCCTTGACAACGGAATTAAAAAAATTGGTAGAAATAGACTTTCTTTAACTTTTGGTAAGTTAGAAGATGCTAATGCCTTCTTAAATAATGATATTATTAAAAATTCATATAAAGTATACATTCCTACTCATAATATCACTAGAATGGGCTTGGTCAGAGGAATTCCCAATGACTGGACTCATGAAGACATAGTAGAAAGTGTTAAAATACCCATAGGTATTGGTAAGATTATCAAATCAAGACGTCTGAATCGCCGTGTTACTTCACCTGAAGGCTCCTCCTGGATACCTACCCAGTCTGTAGTTATGACCTTTGACGGTCAAGTAATGCCAAAATACATTAATTGTTGCTACACTGTACTTGATGTTGAACAATATATTTTTCCAACGGTACAATGTTTCCAGTGCTGCAGATTCGGACACACTCGCAGTAAATGCAGATCAAAACCTCGCTGTTTTAAGTGTGGTGGTAATCATATTGGTGACTCTTGCCAGGTGGAACAGGATGATATCTCTTGCCTATCATGTACAGGAAATCACCTGGCCACTGATAAATCTTGCCCTGAATATGTCAGGCAGACTAATATCAAACATTACATGGCTAACCATGCTGCTTCTTATCTGGAAGCTTCGAAACACTTTCCAGAAGCTAAAAAATCCTATGCAGAAACTTTATTGTCTTCTCGTAATCACCATACAGCAAATTCCAAAACCTCCCTATCCCCTTCTAGTACAACCTTCACAACCAACTCCAGTTTTCCTACATCCTATAAAAAAACGGTATATTTAGGTCCTTCATTGCGGTCCCGCCCCCCCACTGTCGACCATCTAAAATCACATAGAGATTTGCTGAAAACATTTGAAGCTCCAGTTCCATCTAATGGATGTGCCTTAATTAATCAGAACAAAAATGAAACTTCCAAAAATGAAACCTCTTCGTCCGAAGAAATAAAAGAACTTATCTCGTCGTTGACGAGGGTTTTAACAATTTCGAAATTACCAGACCACGTAGCCCTTGAATTTATACAACAATTTTCTCTCTCCCTATTTAACATAATTAAAAAAAATGGATCGAATAATTCAGTGGAATAGCAGAAGAATTATTCAAAATAAATCACAGTTTATATTCCTTCTTAACAAATATAACCCCTTTATTACAACAGTCTCAGAAACCTGGCTAAAACCAGGTACAATATTCAAAATTCCCGGCTATATTGCCATTAGAGATGATAGGGCAGATGGTTGGGGTGGTTCTGCCATTTTCGTTAAAAATAGCATTCCTTTCAAGAAATCTATAATTAAAAATTCTAACAGTAGCTTCAATTTTGTTTCGGTTGAAATCAATAAAATCTCATATATTTCTATTTATATCCCAAGAAGAGATAATTCCATTATTCCTCATCTACACTCTCTCCTAAGACAAATAAAACTCCCTATGATTTTACTAGGAGATTTTAATTCACACAATCAGCTTTGGGGTGCTCCTAACAACGATAATTTCAGCTCTCGTCTGCTGGATATCTTTGAGGACCTCAATCTTTGTATTTTAAATGATGGCTCTCCCACCCGCCGTCCCCACCCTATCAGCAATTCTAGTTACGTAGATTTATCTGTCTGCTCGGCCCCTTTAGCCAGTCTTCTCACCTGGAACGTTCTGAGCCAAACTTTTGGATCAGATCATTATCCTATTATCTTGTCCTACCCTAGTCAGAATATCTCTATCACTCCCCTACCCCCTCTACTACCATACAAATTATATAAAGCCGATTGGGTTAGTTATTCTGTTTCCTTAAATAATAAAATTCAGAACCTTCCTAGACCTACTGTGCCTACTCTGTCACAGTGCTGCTCTGACTTTATCACCTCGATAACATCGGCAGCAGCGGAAACCTTCCCCAAAAAGCTTACCACTCCAAGAAAGATTCCATCCCCTCCGTGGTGGGATTCTGAATGCACGGAAGCTGTAATAATAAAAGAGAGAGCTGAACAGTATTTTAATGAAAATATTAACCTTAATAATTTTCTGGAGGTACGTAACGTGGAAGCTGCAACTAAACGCCTTTTTAAAAAGAAAAAAATTAAATCTTGGCGAAACTTCTGCTCAAACCTCTCTCCAACTACCCCATCATCGATAATCTGGAATAATATCAAAAGATTTAGACACTCTCGCAACCCCCATTCTGGCAACACAATGAATCCCCCAAAGTCGTGTTTAGAACAATTCTTAAATAACCTGGCCCCGCCAACTGTTCCACAGCAAACCGTAGCTGTCCCATTCTCTGTCTCGAGTTATCTACAACCCAACCATAACAATAGCTTCCTGTCCGCTGATTTTTCTATGACGGAGCTAGAATTTGTTCTTGGTAAATTACGAGATTCTTCACCTGGTCCAGATGGAATACCTTACTCTTTCATTGCGAAGGCAAATCCCTCCACTCTACTTTATCTTTTAGACCTAATTAACTTAATTCTTGAAAAAGGAGAGCTTCCACCTGAGTGGAAACACCAGTTGGTTATCCCAATTCTTAAACCATCAAAAGATCCTGATATTCCATCATCTTACAGACCCATAGCTCTGTCTTCGACGACCCCGAAAATCATTGAACATTTGATCAAAAACCGGCTGGAATGGTTCCTTGAACATAATGGTCTTCTGTCCAAGACACAATACGGTTTCAGGCGGGGGAAAAGCGTCCTTGATAATCTCTCCTTATTCACCACAGACATTCGTTTGGCTCTCACCCGGGAGGAATCTCTGGTGGCCAGCTTCCTGGATGTCTCTGCTGCCTATGACTCTGTTAATCTTGCTCTTCTTAGAGAAAAACTTTCACAGCTAAGAATTCCCCGCAGATTATCAGACCTCATATTTAACATTTTCTCGGGGAGAACTATCGAGCTAAGATCTCCAGGCTTTTCATCCCCTCGTCGAACTATTTGGAAAGGTCTTCCACAAGGATCAGTTATTAGCCCTCTTCTGTATGATCTATATACCGCTGATCTGGACAGGAACATTGGCGAGAAGTGCAGAGTTCTCCAATATGCCGACGACCTAGTTATTTATACGTCCCATACCTGCATCAGCAGTGCAAAATCGGATCTAGAAAACACCTTATCACGACTTTCTGTATGGCTCAGTGATCATGATTTGTCCTTGTCACCCTCAAAGAGCTCAGTAGTGATCTTTTCCAGGAAGCGCCAGATCCCTGATGATCCCATTAAATTTGGAAACTGTTATATTCCTGTGAAGAGCGAAATTAAGTTTTTGGGTAAATGGTTTGACTCCAGAATGAATGGAATCCCCCATATAAATTATATCACTCAAAAATGTGAACAAAATCTTAACATCATGAGATGTTTGAGTGGTGTTTGGTGGGGTGCTCATCCACTCTCTCTGCGCCTTTTGTACAATGCCACCATTCGTAGTCTCTTAGATTTCGGCACCTTCTTATTAACACCCTGCAACAAACAAGCTCTTAAAAAACTAGACATCGTTCAGTCGAAGGCCTTACGAATAATATTGGGGGCTATGAAATCTTCTCCTGTGAATTCCTTACAGGTGGAATGTTCGGATTCCCCCCTTGATATCAGGAGGCAATTCTTATCTGATAAATATATCTTTAAAATTTCCCAATTCAGTAACCATCCTCTCCTTCCCAAGTTAAAACTATTAAATATATACTCCAGATCAAATCAATATTGGAAAAACAAACCACTACCTCATCTCGTAAAAAGCCTTAGAAAATTAGACAACATTAAATTCCCCATTAACAAGTATAATTGCTATCCTTTGTTCTCATTTCATTTCTCGGTACTCCTATTTCGACCTTCTATTTTGTCGGTAAATATAAATAAACTCTCTCTTCACCCTGACACTCTATTACAGTCCTTCCTAACGGAGAACTGGTCGAATGCCGAAGTTTTCTATACAGATGCCTCCAAATTGTCGCCTATGGGCTCAATTGGCTTTGCCTTTTTTCATGCTACCTCACACACGCATTTTCTCTATAAATCTCCTTTTTATAATTCTGTTTTTTCTGGCGAATGCCTGGCGATACTCCGTTGCATTGATTATGTTAGAACCCATAATTTAAGTCCAGCAATCATACTGACCGACTCAGAAAGCTGCATCAGTTCATTGAAATCAAATCCTTTTGACAGGAATACACCTTCCTCTATTATACTGGAAATAAAACAGGCCCTGTTCTATGCTTCCTCTGATGGTCTGGAGATTCATTTGGCTTGGATTCCAAGCCACGTGGGCATCCGGGGCAATGAGGAGGCCGACAGACTTGCCAAGCTAGCAACGTCCAAAGGTAACTCATCGCGAATGATGATCTTCCCCCACGACATTCAATCATATGCTAAATCAGAATGGGAGAAATCCTGGAATGCTACATGGAAGAAATCGTCACAAACTAAAGGTAACCATTTGTTTAGAATTCAGTCTTTCGTCAGGCGTCGCCCGTGGTTCTCCTGGTTAAAGTTACCAAAACATATATCCTCAACTATCAGTAGAATGCGTATTGGTCACTGTTCTTGCCACACCCACCTACATAAAATCCGTATCAGAGATTCTTCTTTGTGCGAATGCGGACTGGACGAGGGCTCTATTGCTCACATTCTCCTCTCGTGCCCCTTAAACCGCCCCTCCCTGTATGAACTCCTTGTTTCCTATGAAGCCCCTTTACCGGTGGATGTTAATTCATTACTCTCTCTAACTAATAAGAAATATATTAAGGCTCTTATCAAATTTTTAACAATAAATAATATTAAAATCTAATTAACAGACAATAATCCTTTTTGTAAAGATTAACTAACCTATAATAAATACTAATATCCGTGTTTTCAGAACCATTAACTTGTTTTTTTGACCGTCTTGACCACGATAGGTATACATTTGTAAATAATGTAATTTGATGACCATGTAGTAGTACTTTGACACGGGCAGGAGCCACTCCTCTAACTATAGGAGTCAGTTGCCGAAAGGGGAAAAAAAAAAAAAAAAAAAAAAAAAATAATTAATTACAATTAGCGCGTTCAAACAAACTCTGCAGCTTTATAATACTCGCATATAAATAAATTGCACGGCTTATAATTTGAGAATTCATTAAAATACCGAAAATTCGTTACTCTAGACTGGTAACGTCGACAGAATAAACTAAACTCTCAAAGTTTCAAAAGCTCAGAAGGCGTAGGTCTACTAAGTATTATGATGATAATAATAATTACAGTTTGGATTTAAAATATTGATTTCCAAATTAATAACCTCAGAATGTGTAATAAACCAATAAACGGTTGAACACTTACTGTGAATTGCTTTGAATACGATAATACATAATATATGAAACATGTGTTATGTAGATATTAACAATCTCACATTGTGACTTCATTAATGTGTGACTATCTTGAAATGTAATGTGCGTTAAACAAAGCCTTGACCATCAAGGTCGGCACACATCGAACAAATTAACATTGCCAAAATAAGAGAACGATACATTGTTAGCACAATATTATCCTAATCAACTGTTGCTCAAATAAAACTATTTTTTTATTATGTTAATAGGTTAAATGTAAATAATTCTTATGTTGTGACGAATGTGCACTAGAAAACATCCAGTTCAATGCTTTCAATGAACTAAATTAAAATGCGAGTGGCGCAGGTCGCCGCTCTTCACTACATTATCGTGTCGGCGATTGAGGCTGAGAAGTCGTACTGTAGTATTCCAGTTGAGATCGGGTAGTGGTGCGAGATCAACGCATTCATTCGTACGATATATCCGAATTCATGAGTTTTCCATAAACCTGTCACACAATACATGTGCAGCCCGTCAGTAGTGAGTCGCGACTCGCGAGTTAAGGAACCGGCTGCCATCACGCGTGTACTCGTGTCTCTGACCGCGATTTTCTCGCGATTTGTCAAATAAACTACAATAACATAAAATATTTATGTAAAAGATATTTTATCAAAGAATGTAATAAAATGATATACTTTGACGCAAAACGAATTTAAAATAGTGTGTTCTACTAGTGCTATTGTTGTTACTGTGTGAATTTTAATCACGATTGTGAATTGTGTTACCTTACCTACTAAAGAAGAATTTCAATGTAGCAAGAATTGTAAATTGTGTTATTATTTAAAAAAAAAATTAGTTAGGTATGTATAATATTATTGTGACACAAAATCTAAAAAGGAAAAAAATATCTAACAACTGCCTACTTAGGAACTAAAGATTCCATTTAGGCAAATATAAACTTTTATAGTTCAAATATTTTTTTTGAAGATACCATATAAAACCTATTAATAGTCAAAACATCGTAAAATTTTAATTTAAAAACTAAATTTCAAAAATCCTTTTAGAAGCATTGGATAACGTAGGCGTTTAAAACAACGTAATTAAATACGAAAATAAAAGTTTAAGAGATAGGTACGTCGTCAGCGCCGCTATGACGGTATTTCCTTTTTACACTTACCAACAGTCATCACTTTTATTAATTCTTGACCCAGCGTTTTATTTTTACAGATATCTTAAGATAATATTTCGACTCTGTAAAGTTAGTAAAATTTTCAAAACCTGTCAAAATGGCTTATTTTATTAAGTTTGTTGCTTACAATAATCTATCAATTACATTGGTGTAATGATAATAGGTATATTTAAGAAAACAAAAATATGCATAATAAGTGACATGTAGTATCCGACCTCGCTAAGAATAAGAATAAGAATAGTAAAGAAACCGAAAATTACAAATTAAAAAAATTTATTTGTTATAATGAAAATATAAACTAAATAAATATAGGTAAACTAGATATGAATTATCACGTAAGTAGTACCTAGACCTACCTCATTAAATAACTTACTAGGTCAGCTTGCGTTTGATACTGAACCTATACCTATTTTTCCTATATGATATTACATTTTATGTTTTTTTATGATAATAAACCCCGAATCATTTACAAAGTTTTACGAAAAACTCATTCCTTAGGTACAACACCAAAGTTTCAATAGAAGATGCTTTAGTAGTACGAAGCAAAATTTATTAAGAATAATATTATTACCGCAAGATGGAGGCAATTTGTCGTGAAAATGATAGTGCCTGTGAGATGCGAGCTTTGAACGCCGCATTACACTCATTGCACCTATACTGCGCTACCATCACCGCAGGCTTGATGTACTGTTGTTCCACCACAAGCAAACATCGCAGGTTAGAAACTTTATTAAATAACAATTACTTGATATAGGTAGGTTACTTTTTAGACGAACACTATTTCGAATGCTAAATATACTAAAAATATGTTTTTTTATTTATTTCTTGATCATACAAGCTATGTGAACTCGTCCATTTTTGACCGACTGCTCAAGAGGATGACGTTATCAAATTGGTTGTATTATTTTTAAGTTTTTGCCTGAATAACTTAAGTATAGATGGGATCGATAAATTTTCAATATGTAAGGTGATAGCCGTCATGAGGTCCCATTTGATTTTTAAAGATCTACTTACTTCGTAAACTTATAATATATCTCTTTAGGAGCTATCCTTAAAAATCATCAAAATCAGGAATTGTTGTACTGCGATCTGACAATTACAGTATTTCTTTTTTAGTACAACAATTTTAGTACATATCTGATGCAAAAAATATAACTTTTCTAACGTATGAAAAAGGGTTCAAAATAGCAGACACTTAGCTCTAGTAAGAACTTCTATAAATTTTAGTATTAGGTATTTTTATCGTGATTTTTGTATCTATTATTTTTACTGTATAACTATAAACCCTTTTCGTATTCTATCAACAGGTTACTTAAGAATGCAACCTAATTTATAAATCTCTTCTAACTAGGTGTGAGAAACATTGGAGAGGTCAGAATGTACGAGGAGTGGCTAGTCTCGCTCTGTTTGGCATCTGGTGCTGTGGGGCAGCCACGGCACTTCTGCGAACCATGGATACTGTCCGATTGATCTCGGCTCTCATGGCTCCCCTCGCCTGGATTGCCGCTGCGTGTTTTCATGTTGCTCTATGGAACAGACAATCATCAGCACCTATATTGTATTTAGCGATATACTGGGCACTGTCAGCTACCTCAGCAGCTACCATTCTGTGGCAACACATTAATAACGGAGCTAAAATAAACCATGTAGAATTATACATTCAAAGTGCCTCTTTTCTTCTTTCTTTAACGATATCCGTAGTGGACTGCGCGGGTTTTTACGACGTGGTAAGTGTGTCGCTAATGCTTTTAACTCAGATAGGTACTCATTTACATTCAGTAAACGGCTTACTTCCTTTATCCGTTTACGTCAGCTCCTAAAGGTGACTTAACTAACTGCTTACGATAGGTGATAAGCTAATGGGTTAATTTAAACTTACCTACTGTTACACAATATCTAGATACCAATATAACGAACTATTTTAAAAGCAGTACTAAAATGATACACGAGTCTAAAAATAATGAATATACTGAAGTGACAGACATGTATCGAATTCAATAAAATTTAGTAATTTATTGAATTTGAAACCGACATCTAATCTTCAAGTATATAGTTAATACCTGAAGCTCAGACGTGCCGAATTCTGTGATATAGCCACAGTAGGTGTACATTCTCTTAAAATATTTAGATGATTTGTTAGTATATAAAATAAATAATTTAAAAGCTGTATGACGTAAATATTGAATGACTCATAAATATAGGAGTTAATAGTGGGGCGCCACGCAAAGAGCGCTGTCGCAGACACAACTATGCGTCTGGCGCCATCTCAGTTAACTCTTGCCAAGCCATTAGTAGTTTCATAATCCTGAGTTAAGTACGCACTTGGAGTTACTCCTACTTAAAGTATCTCTGTAAATTGTCAATGGTACATTTATTTGACAACATGTTGTCCAAACTTCATGTTATTACCACTGTTCGCACACGGAAGCGCACACCATAAAACATTTTCCTCACAACCAAGCACATCAAACTATGATCAAACGAGTGCAACACGTATACCTATTGTTTGACAAACATGCAAAACATATCAAACATGGCCACATAATCAAATGCGTTGAGAGACACTTTAAATTTGTCAATCAAATTTGATCGTTAACGGCCCTAATATTTAATCTTTTAAAGAAAACTTTGATGGACTGATAGAGCATGTTTCTGGCAAAAAAACTCCAAGGCTACTTTTGAATTTATGGAAATGATAAATAATATATTATTTAGTTACCTACTAAATAATTATATAATTTATGACACTGATGAATTTATTGTTTGCATGATGAGGCTAATAATGTTACAGACAAGTTGTTGTTGACAAGTTATACATAGGTAGGTACCGTATCTTATGTTACTTATTATGTCACTAATTGCAGGTAACAAAACATTTTCGGCAACATGACAAAACGACTATACGTGCGAGCGAAATTTCTTACCAACACAATTATTCACATTTTTACTCCAAAATTATGTTTTACTGGATAAATCCATTACTCTACAAAGGATATGAAGCACCTTTGGATATATCGGACTTAGGAGAACTCCCCGAAAAGGAAAGATCGATTAAATACTACAAAAAGTTTCACAACACTTTTAATGATGTTGAGGTACCTATTCATCAATTTATTTCAAAAATCAAATAGTCAATTATGATAATCAAAATACATTTTTGTTTTTTCCCTCCAAATGAAGACATTATAATACATATTATATATTTTTGTCTTATTGCTAGTATAAGTTCGACAATATCTGTACTCGTAGAGATGTATCGAATATCCGCATTCGCATGACCAAAAATTTTATTGATTGACTGTTTTCGATTTTTTTTAGATAAAAAAGAAAAATATTGAGACCAGCATATGGACTTGCTATTTGCGTAGAGTTTGGCCTAATTTCTACATTGGTGGTATTTTGAAACTATTGGGGGACTTAATAGGTGTTGTACCTCCTTTAGGTCTAGCCTTGATTATTCGTTACATCGAATATCCCGTGATAACTAAAAAACACAACAACGAAGAACATGTTACATTTGAAGAATTTACTAGCAATGGTTATGTTATGTTATTAGTAGTTACTTTGGCTTTAGTTTATCAAGCATTACTCTCGCAAAATTCAACACATCTAGTAACAGTGGAAGGTGCGAGATTGAAGACTGCATTGCAGGTCAGTGCCAACTTGTTTGTACAGACCTATGTATTTTTGAAATAATCCACTACATATTACATTTGTAGCAATACATTACATTAATTCTCCTATATTCTAATAACAGGCTATGATTTACAACAAATGTATGCGCATAGCATCATGGACTCCATCTGAACCAAGTATAGACGAAGACGCACCCTTGTTAACGAGTGCGGACGATGAAAACAACACACGATCAGGACTTATAACTAATTTAGTTTCACAAGACACATATAATATTATGTCGTGTGTTTGGATATGTCATTATGTCTGGGCTATACCATTAAAGGTAAACCTACGAAAAATATCCTATACAGGGTGGATCTGTAACTTTAGACCAGCTGAATTTCTTCAGACGTAGTCGGTAAACGACGTAGCGAAGTAAAACTACGGACTAACGCTAGCGATTAAACTTTTTTTTCTGGCATTTTATGGTGTATATACCTATTCTATGTATAACATGTGTATGACATTGAAAAAAAAGTTTAACAAATTGTAAAAGTGAGTGAGTTTAAAACTTTAGATGGTTCAGAATTACAGATCAATCGTGGAGAAAACGGTACAAGATCGATTATATCATACAGTTGTTTCAGCTTTAGATTTTTTGTTTTATTGGAAATTATAAGCTAATAAAATTCTTAAAATTGTATACTGGAAGTAGGTAATCAATTATACCACAAAATACAATTACTTTACATTTTCTGTATTTTCAGGTGTTTGTTATTTTATATCTATTGTACATGAAACTAGGTATCAGTGCCATTATAGGAACAGTAGCTAGCGTTCTTATAATTACACCGTTACAATTTTTTGTTGGAAAAAAGCTTTCGGATAATTCGAAAGAAATATCTAAATGTACAGATCACAGAATTTCTAAAATGACTGAGATACTGCAAGGAATAAATGTGATCAAACTTTACGTATGGGAAGACTTGTTCAAAGAAAAAATACTACAACTGAGAGAAGTTGAGCTTAAACTTTTGAATAAGGATTCAATTTACTGGAGTTTTTTGAGTAGGTAACAATGAAACATAAAATAAATTGTGTTTTTTTCCACACACATTTATACCATTATTTTATTTTCAGCTTTTTCGACACAAGTTTCTACAATCCTAATCACCGTTATCACATTTAGTGTATATTTTTTCATAGAAAATGGAAACAGTTTAACTCCGATGAACGTATTCGCAGGCTTAGCTTTCTTTAATCAACTTTCAGTTCCGTTGCTTATTTTGCCAGTCACCGTACTCATGATTATACAAGCTATGGTAAATAATATTAATTGGCTTAATCCACTACGCCACAATTATTTTAAAGGTTGACCTTGCACTACCAGTAATGAAAAAGTGTCAAAATTTTAGGTGAGCACAAGAAGAATAAAAGATTTTTTGGACCTTCCTGAATCGAATAACGTTGATGATTTAAAAAACGAACATACAGATCAACTACACAAAATTGATCCCAGTAATACTGACAATACACAACGTAATGATGAGGCATGCGGCGAAGTAATAGCCAATAAAGAAGATACGTGTGATACGGAATTCGCTGAACAATTCTCAGATGAGTCAGACATTAATAAATCGATATTTCAACTGGTCAGATTTCAAAATGCGGCCTTTACATGGGGATTGAAAGATGATTTGTTAGAAATTGGCGATCTTGATATTCAGACAGGTTTAGCATTTTCTCACGATTTTGTTAAGTTTATATTTATTTGCTGTTGCGCTGCAATTGATTTTTATTTTAAGGAAAACTTATAATGGTAGTTGGAGGAACAAGTTCTGGGAAATCATCATTCTTATCGGCTTTGATTGGAGAAATGTATCTAGAAAGAGGCGATGTTGAGTATAATCGGTATGTTTGATTTCGGATATTTAAGAATTCTATTTACAGTTAGGCACATTGTAAATAAGTTTAACGAACTAACTAAATTAACCTCATCAAAAGTAGGTGTTTAACTTCTGAAGCAATGCAAATCAATTAACACTATGACGGGGTAAATTGCCCGTGTCCTTGTATCGTAAATAGAACGTAATCAAGAACAAAGTTTTAAAATGTTAGATCCAATTTATTTAGTTACATGGTTTATGAACAGAAATTGCACGAAATGGTATGCCGGTCAACCTCCATGGTTACTAGAGGCCTCCGTACGCGATAACATAATCATGGGCCATTCCTGGAATCAAAAGAAATATTCACGTGTTCTGCGGGCTACAGGCCTCCGTGCTGACCTGCAACTTCTACCAGGTTTGACTTTTTTTTATTTGGATATAAACTTCAACCGTAACAAATCGCATTGCTGGTAGGTATAAAATGTACCCACTACCTGTATTATACTTTAAAAAGGTAAAAAGGCATTCTTCTATCTACGATCTTGTAACTTAGGAAACCATTCATGTACTTATTTTTGTTAGGTATTTAGTTCGATTATCATTATCTAGGTATTGAATTAATTAATAAGTGGGTAGTCAAAAAAAACAAATTGTGGAAAAAAATCTGTATACATAGCTCAGCCACATTAAAAAACGACTAATAGATACTCCTAAACAAAGGTAGCTTTGTTAAGGAGTATTATTAAATAAGTACATGAATGGTTTCCTAAGTTACAAGATCGTAGATAGAAGAATCTTTTATTATTGAGCTTACTATGCAGAAATCTGTAGGTACAGTTATCGACTTACTTAGTTACAATACTGATCTTGGTATTCTGCGAAAACAAACGTTTGAATAAGAATACTTATACCTACGCGTATGTTTCAAAATATTTACTTACGAAACAACTTCAGAAACTATTCCCTGTTGAGAGCCAAAATAAGAAGTTTATAATTTTGATTTCAAAACATCCTCATGCGGTGATCAAAATGGTATTTGGAAAACAGACGGTGACGCAACTCAGCTGGGCAGCCACGGAACTCCTTTGTCGGGCGGGCAACGCATTCGTGTTTGCATCGCTCGAGCATTATACTCCAATGCACGCCTGCTAGCTCTAGACGAGCCCCTAGCTGCACTGGATGCTACACTGGCGAGGCACGTGGTGGCCCGAGGCTTGGTACCAGCTGCCCGCGACGGACGCACTATTGTTCTCGCAACTAACAGACTGGAACTACTACACTATGCGGACTTGGTTAGTATAGGGTTCATAACAATATATATTGATAAAAAATACTTTTAATATAACAAATTTAAAACATCTCATCATTGCTGCTTTAAGCCAATTATAGTTGTCTACATTAAACCAGACAGTATATTTTGCATTGTTGTAGTTTGCCATAAGCAATGAAAAACATATTGGATTTCATGGGGATCAAGCTTTGCGGTTCGAAATTCGGTTTGATCTAGATAAAATTTTCAACAATGTAGGTATTTATTGTGATGACGTAACTTCCTAGTGTAGTTGGCCTAATTTTTTTTTGCAACTATACCACATTATTAGTCTAAAGTACTTATTAGGTATTATTATTATATAAATATAGGTATTAAAAAACTGACTAAACAGTGATTTTTCATTATTATTATTTTTAGTCGTGGTAGTCGAGTGGTGGGACCGATTACTTGCTTTGGTCGCGACTTTAAACCGACTAGCTTGTAAACCTTAATTTGTAATATTTATATTATGTATGTACAATTTATAACAATATCATTCGCTTATTAAGGTAAAGGAAAATCTCGTAATAAACCTGTATATTTGAGAAAAAATAAAAACCTAACGAAGATATGTGAAGCTGACATCAACTGAACATTAAAACTTTCATAACTATGTATTCCTAGATAATAGCAATGGACAATGGTCGTGTAAGCGGGTACGGTCGAGTGTCGAGTGCAAGTAACGACACCTATTTATCGCGCTGGGTGCAGCTGGCGGGCGAGGCTCGGGCGGCTGCAGCTCGAGGCTGTGCCGGTCCACCTGACGGAACTGCAAGGGAACGAGCGCGACTCGTGCGAGTACTCAGCCGAGCTAGATTTCAGAGATGCGCATCGGAGGACAACACAGTTAGTCATTACATACTTACATATTATTATTTATCAGTAGTTCTAAATCAAATGCAGTTTTCGTTTCATTATTTAGTTGATCGTTTCATTTTTAACTTTTGAGATACCGTTTTTTTTTGTTAGTATTTAATATTCTCAATTAATGATTATTTCTTATACAAAAATACGATATGCAAACGATATACAGCTTACATTCTAGTATCCTTTTAATTTTCAAATTTATAGATCGGCATAACAGAGGCGACGGGTGCACATTTGCTGACGGAGGTCCCGATGTATATCGGTGGCAGCTGGCGACGAGCAGTACATCCACAAAGACCAACGCTTATGAGGCAATTCTCATCGCCGCCACCATCGACAATGTAATGAATAAGTCAAAGCCAAAATTTGTACAATTATTTTGCCAACTGTTATGCTTACCTTTAGTCTTAGTATAATTTAGGAATATTATTAAATGCCTTCTTAGGTACTTGGTTATTGCTTGGAATTTTGTATATTATATCAGACTATTTTTACCCAATCTAAAATCAAATTTCAATCTAAGATAATGTTTGTTTTAGACTGCGGCGTGACATACGTAGGACGGTCAGTGCAGACGAGTCCAATACTACGTTGCAGCGAGAAGTTAGTCTGCTTCGACGTTGGTTAAAACCACAGGGAAATAGAACTCTTCGAAGGTAACTTAATATAAAAAAAAACATAATACAGTTAAAATTTTAAGATATTTAACTCAAGTTTCTAACGTTAAATAGGCTCTACAAAAAATATTCAAATAGGAAAACAAATTATACTTAAATTCCAATAAAGCGTATTAACTTAGAACATGTTTGTGTAGAATAATGTTAGTCGTGGACGGTAAGGTATGTGGTAACGACACTAGTTATCTTAACAGGTGGACTCCGAGAAATCTACGGCGATTAATTAGTACAGATTCCGACACACCTACAGCGGACACCAATGGAATTAACGGTATGCTATCAACTATCTACTTTCCAAGATCTTTCTAGTTGAGTGGTTTGTTTACTGAATTGGAATTTCATTAAGATCTACAAAGTAATTTTTGATCTTATCATAATAGATAATGACCATAATCTACATTTTGCAGAGGAGTCCCTGGTTGAGACCACGTACAGCACAGCCAGTATTAACGGAGGAGACACAAATATTGGAATGACAGGTGACGAATCTGCGCCAGATAAGAATCAATCGAGGAATGACGTCACTGAGGTAGTCTTATATGGTTTTAATGATATTTACACTTACGTAGTTTTCAGGAAATCCTTGTAACCAATTTCGCAGGTCAAGGAAATTTGACTATGAAACGAAGAGTTAAATTATTTTTGATATTTTGATTAGATATTCTTGGTAAAATAATTTTATTAGATCCTATTCCTGCTTACGGAACTAACCATTTTCTGTACCTTCTTGCTGTTTAAATAAATTAGGGGAACACTAAAATAACAATTTGTTTCAGTCTAAAATCTGGTGGGAATATGGGAAGGCGTGCGGTTGGTGGGGTCTCACATTTTGGATAACGGCCGCCACTGCACAGGCCTTGGCACTTACAGCGGACTACTGGCTCACAAGCCTAACTAACAATAGTACTACACAGTATTCTGGTGATCAGGTAAAGTTCTTCAACAAACAATACCTTACTATTAGAACTACGAAAGCAAATACATACTTCCGACGTAGGTATTAATAATCCATGTTCTAGTTACATCAATCAGTAATGGTCAGGAAGTGGCAGCTCATCTTTTGAGTTAACCTAAACACAAATAATTAATTAATGATTATTTATTTTTTGGCTATAAAAAGGAAATAGATCGAAATGTAATTTTACTATTTTTATTGTAGTAGCACTAGATAATTTCGTTACATTCATGTTCATTTTCACCAACGTAACATTATTACGATGAATATTTCAACCGAAAATATGTTTTTTTAGGTATGGAGCAGCGTCCGTCGATACGTGTTGTGGTGCGGTGCGGGCGGCGTGGCGGCGGGCGTGGCGGGCGCGGCGGGCGCGGCGGCGGGCGCTCGGGCGAGGCGCTCCGTGCACGACGCTCTGCTGCACGCCGCGCTCTACGCCAGCCCGCACCATCACCACACCACGCCCGTTGGAACCACACTACACCGGTTTTCTGCTGATGTCTTGCTGCTAGATAAAGTACGTTTTACCTATTGTTTGATTGTAGTAATCTTGAAAGCCAGGAAGACTGAAAACTCAGAAACATAAATTATAAAGATTAATTCATTGGTTAACAAATTATGTATCAGTAAAATAGTTTCATCAGAACCACAAAGATTTAGTCAAAAAGAAATAATGGTGTTAAGTCTTGTCTTGTAAAATTTTAGATCTATTACTTTTGTATCTATGTACTTTTTGTCTGTTAATTTGTGCGCCATCAGATTGTACGCCTACTGAGAAAAACCAACCTGAAAGAATAATAAAGTATGCGTTTTTTTAGAAACTACCCACGGCCATCAGTCGATGGACCCAACTGGCTCTACTGTGTACAGCGGCAATGATCATCAACGCGGTGGTGGCACCCTGGAGTCTGACAGCTTTAATACCGGCACTATTATGCTACCTCTGTTTACAATCTGTTTATTTGAGGAATTCCAGGTAATTAAAAAACCTATTGCATAATGAGCTACTAGCCTACGCCTAAAAGTGCAACTTAGTAAGAATGCAAAGTAAACGGTATGAAATATGTTTATTTCAGGGAATTGCAGCAAGTGGAAGGTCAAAGCGCTGGTGCAGTAGTGTCTCTGTGTAGAGAGACGTGTGCGGGCGGCAGCACGATCCGAGCGAGCCGGCTGCAGGCGCGCATGAGGACGGACTTCTTGCAACGACTCGATCGCAATCATAACGCTCTGCTGCTCCTCAACACCGCCAATCGGTGGCTTGGATTATCACTTGTTAGTAATTTGTTTGCAAATGCATGTTTCTATAGATAGATGTCCTAGAATCAACTTATGTAAACATGTTACATTAACAGGGACCAGCTAAATTTACGTTTAGTTGTTTATACGACTTTCGATTTTTACAAACAATTTTCATGCTTTACAAAATTCCCTAATATTCCTGAGGCAACACTTCATAAATGATGAAACCTTAAAAATTTATTGAATTTCAGGATTTAGTTGGAGCAGTGAGCGTTTGCGTGTCGTTATGCGTGTGTATATACAGCGGTAGTAAGGGCGCGGTCACAGGACTGGCGGGCGCGTACTCGTTGTTATTACCAGCCTACCTCGCACACTTAGCCAAGTGTCGAGCTGATCTCGACCAACAATTAGCAGCCCTGCATCGTATATACCGGGATACTAAAGTTCCTCGCGAAGATTACAGAGACCAATGTAAGTATTTAATAAAACGACAACTTGCAAAGATTCTTAAATATCTTAACCGCTATTCTGAGTTAGATCACCAACTACTTTTTAATGGAAATCTTTTTTAGATGAAATTCCTGTAAATTGGCAAAGAAATGGAAAGATTGAATTCCAAAATGTTAGTGTGCAGCATGAACCAAATTCACAAAATATTTTGCACAAAGTTAACATCTCTATAGAACCTGGAGAGAAGGTAAGAATATAATTATAATGATAAATATGAAGCTATTCTGTTTAGCTGTTTTTAAGAGTTCACTTCATCTCAACCTTGCCAAAGTTAAAACTATAATAATATAAACCTGTTCATAGGTTGCAATTTGCGGCAGAAGCGGTAGTGGAAAATCTACACTGTTAATGACGTGTGTGGGAGGGACGAACATTGCGGCAGGTCGGTTGCTCATCGACGGGCAGGATGTGTCGCGAGTACCACTGCGAGCGTTACGTCATCGAGTGGTCGTGCTACCTCAGGAGCCCGCCATGTTCTCGGGCACACTGCGGGAAAATCTTGACCCGCTCGCCGTACATACAGACGAAGAAATATGGCATAGCCTCAAAGTTGTCGGCTTATTTGACTTCGTTAGTGCTCAACCCGCTGGTTTGGGTAGGTTTTTCTTTTACTCATTTGTATTTTAAGAAATCTTAATACAAAATTACAAACAGTAACTATAAAAGATGCCAAAAATATCGACATCATGTTTGTTTTTGGAACAGAATGTGCGGTGGTTGGTCGAGGCGGGTGGAGCGCAGGTCGCGCGGCTCGAGCGAGCGCTGCCCGCGCGGCGCTGCACGCCCGGCTGGCGGCCGCGCTGCTATTGGACGAGCCCGCAGCCGCACTCGACGCGAACGCGGAACGCTCGCTTTTGGCTGCGCTAGCGCGTATCGCACCGCACACTACCATCATTACTGTTGCGGTATTTGCCTTTTATTTTTCAGTATTTATTTTAGCAAAACAAATAAACATAGTTTTCATACAATTCTAAAATACATAAACATGTTTGTATTAACGTAGATAAATCTCTTGGAATTGTAGATGTCTATACCTACTGTACTATACCTACTTGGCCTTAGATTGTACCAACTGCTGATGAGATGCATCAAAACACTAGTAACGATTACAAATAGCCTCTAATACCTTTGAATAAATGAATATATGAAGTGTATTTCAGCACCGTGTATCGTCAGTGCGTGGGTATGACCGCGCCGTGGTGCTGGAGGAGGGTCGCGTGGTGGAGCAGGGCGCTGTGGGCTGCTTGTTGTCGCGGCCCGTGTCACGGCTTGCACGCATGCTCGCCGCCGCACATACACATATTTAACTCTTACTTACTAGACGGCTTCAGACGTGGAATGTAATGTTAGACGTACTTAATTTTTTACCCGGGCCGTTTTTAAATTACGTGTGTAAACGTGGCTTAGGATTAGTAAAAATTTGGAGAATACTAATTTAACGCGATTTATTTTCGTGAATCTTTGTTTGTGCAAAATGAGTCTTACGCGAAACACTTATCTTATACTTACTCCAAATTATCCTATTGAATTAATATTCAATAGGATAATTTAACGTCTTCGGGGGTTTTTATGGAGTTCTCCGAAAATGCTTAGAAGTATTTAAGATCTGGACTAAAAGTATAAGATAAGTGTTTCGCGTAAGACTTCTAAAATTATTAGTTCTATTATTAAATAGAACTAATAATTTTAGACCAAAAGCTTTTTAAAGTTATTTAAATACGAACTGAGTTAACCTATTATAATATCGGTGTATAATTGAGCGTTCCATTAAATACTTTTAAAAATATTTATTACAAGCTAAATTCTAATCAAGGTAATTAAAGGATAAATATTTATTAACTGACTTATTATAAAAATTGCAAATAATTAGTTTCATTTCATGTTATACAAATTTCCTTCATTAGATTATTGAGTTTTATCTAAAAAATTAATTTTATGATTACATAATTAAATGGTGGTATTACAAAGAGACTGAGATGATCCATTTTAATATTTTTATTTTAATAATTTGTACTTGAATTTGTGTACTTAACATTTTGACGTTCAAATAAATGAATAAAACAAAGCTGTCGTGTTTTTTTCTGAAAACTTTATTTTCAATAGAACAACAATTGCACATAATTCATTTAAAGCTCACATGAAACGCAGAGAGGCGTCAATCAAACAACTTGCTACCAGAGTCAACGATAAAACGTAAAATTTATATCACTACATAACAAATTACAACAATATTCACGTTGGCACCAATTTATATATAGTTTATACAAAACATTTGTGTCACGCACAATATAAAAATATATTCTTATAAATTACGTACTATCTTAGATTATGTAAATCTAACATACAAATCTCGATATGACCACAAAATAAATTCATGTTTACTTACGATCTACAATCGATATTCACGATCAGGCAACGTCGGGACATCTTAGATGGGACTATTCTGCTCTATTCTTTGGTTGAACCACTTTACAGTAAAACTGTAACACTTTAACTTTACATGGGACACTGCATGTTTAAGGCACTTCATAAGACCACAAATGCACTAAATTTCAGTGATGTATTTTCATTTATAATAAAACATGTCATTTTATACGAAGGTCAAAACATTTTATAAAATAAATCACAATTTTTATCCGGGTGTTAGTAACCAATTTAAATAAAGATAATTAATTCTTTATACATAATTGTGTTAGTTTTTGTTATAAAAATGTTTGATACGAGTAGACGTAAACCTTATACTGCAAAGAACTACTTCGGTGATAACATTTTTATTTTTCTATTAATACTACGGTAACGTTTACGTAACATAAAAATCGCAAAAATATAACATCTATTCTATATTTTTAGCAATCACCGAAACAACACAGGCGGACCGGAACTGAGTATGAAAAAGTCATCTACTATTAGTATATCATATTCTTGTCCTTACATACACACACCATTTCAAAAATTCTTCAAAATGATTGCTAGAAAAGTATTTTATAATATCAAAATATGTTATTTTTAAATTTTAAGTTTAAGATTTCACTTCTCTTGAAATGTATTTATTTTTTGTAGATTTTCTGGTTTAATTTCTTCCGTCGTTTCGTTACGTTTTGCTGACTAGTAAAAACGTAAAAAATATTCGATCAGACTAACAGTAAACTCTTCCTATCACAATAACACGTGTTTTCAACTATTGATATATTTATAGTCATCTTGTAAGAGCGTTGATATAACTTCAGTGGAATCGAATCAACAATAATAACTAACATTTAAGGCACTCGCGGAATATCCTATACATAGCATATAAGTATTAGATTTTTCAAAATATATTCTGGAGACATGTTCTAGAACATAAGGTCACCAAGTTAGGAATGAGGTCACAATGTTTTAAGTATTATTTAGCTTGTTTTATATTCGTTTTTTTTTTCAATTGAATTAAATTGGTGAAACATGAATTAAGTTATTCTTAATGATTATTAGGAAAATCTTACAAACCATTAGACCGTTATCTCGAACGCATTTGATACTGTGATTGATAGAAGTGACATGACGTCATAACTTAGAACTACACGTCATGATTTTTTTTCAGTTTTATTTTACTAATCAACTTGATATGTGTAAAGAGCTGTTTAATTAATTATTTTACAAATGATAATAATTAACCAGCAGCAAAACGTGGTTTTGTTTCTGTAAGCGGAAGTCCGTGTGTGTATGTGTGCGTGTTTAGGTGGGTTCTGTCTTGACGGCGGCGCTGGCGGCCACGGCGGCGCGCGCCTCGTCCGGCAGCCGCTCGGGATTCGTCAGGATATCCGTCGTGGTGCACAGTATTCGCAGTGAATTTAATACGGCTGGAAATAAAATGACATTCTTCAATTATTTGGTAATTTAGGAGACGTGTTGTTGTAAAGAATATTGAGAAACTCTAGGTAATTTAGAGGATAATCGTATCCGTATCTGTTGGTTTTGAGATGGTGCTGCTCGACTCCACCAGCGTCGCCGGCGCCTCGCTGTACATTGGTAATAGTGTTACCTGGCCTCAGTTCGACGAGCGAGCAGTGTTGCTCGGCCCACAGCAGCGTGGTGCGCACCAGGTCGGGCCCGCTGCTGCTCGACACGCACGCGCTGAACGACTCGACCAGCGTCGCCGACACCACGCTGAACTGTACCCGCGCGCGCGCACACACACGACAATCAAGGAAATTATTGAAGAACAATGTAATTTTATGAAGTATAAAACAATTATAAGAAAATATATTGTTTCGATTTTAAAAATAAAACAAGTAAAACAATCTGTTAGCCAGTAATGTCATATTCGTGTTGTAAAGGATACGAGCCAATACTTCCAGTTGTGCATGGTTCTGTTAGCGACGTGCCGCGCGAACATCTCCCGCAGGCGGCCCGCGCGCGCCCGCGACACCGGCGCGCCCGTCGCCGGCAACAACGAGTGACAGTTGCTGTGACACACATACATACATACACGGTGAAATAAATCGATGATACATTCAAAAAAGACTAAGTTCAAATAATGAAAACTGGACAATGGACATGTCAAAAAAAACATCCCTTTATGATTGTTAATTAAATGCTCATTACGAGTGAGCCAGGTATAGAATATGCAAAATCCCAAAAATACTTTCAATATTTATAGTAGGTATTTGCAGTGTTTTATGTATAATACATAGTTTCATTCCACGACTTGGTTAGTATCATCAACCAAGGGATGCAGTTATTAAGAGTTTTTTCTTAATCTTAAATTACCTTCTATATTTATACATAAGTAAAGAACAAATGATTCAATCTTAAGTGTCGAGATAAATGATATCTAGATATCAAGAACGCCGACTCAATCTCACATAAAAGCAAATACGTACTATTCCACATTACAATAACAAGAAATAATGTAAATAAAACAGAAGTACAATTTCAACAATAGTTGTTAACAATTAACTAATAGATATTGACTTACGAAATGGAATTGTGTAAACATTCGATTTGTTGTCTCAAACTTTCCATTTCTTCCTTTAACTGATTTCGTTCTGCCTTCAGCTGCTTTATGTACTCAGCGCCCTTCTGTAACATAGCGGCCTTGCTTATCTGCAACAACGACATCTCATAGGTCAGACACTAATATTTTATCAATCACAGGTCGTCAACCTTCAAAGTTGCTTTGTAGATAACCGTATAAACCTATGCGATGTAAAAACTTGATTATCGATTTGTTCAACAAAAAATAGTTGTAGTGTGTAAATAAAAAGTGCGTTGCTAAGTAATCATATTTAGATAAGTGATCATAAGTGTTAGATGAAAAATCAACTAAATTATCAGGCAGTCATTCTAAAAACATAGTTTTATAGCAATACCATTTATAGATAAAAAGATGCAATTTGCGTCATTTTCTATATTTATAAGCTAGCGTCGTGTATAGTCTCCGTCCCTTGTCACGCGTCGGGCGCGTGCACAACACACGTGGCGTGACGTACAAGGTCGATCAGACCTATTTTAATTTTGCCATCTAATGTTTTAAAATATTTTATTGCATAACGGTACTTCGTTCATTTAATCTAATTTAGTGATAACTATCATTTCAATTAAGTAGAAGTTGATAAATATGGTGTTAGTCTTATATACATACTCTATATTTATCTCAGAACACCTGACCTGAAATATAGTTTATCTCATTGAAAGTATTTATGTCCACAGTAATTTCGTATTTAAACTTCACGTAAATAACTTATGAATAGCATTTCAGAATATTTAAAGTTTATTTTTTAGTTAAATGTAAAATTATAGTGAAAATATAAAATAGTTTAATTCACGCCACTTGGCGGCCAGATTATCTCATATTATTTTTTTGCCAGATGATATCAACGATATTTTTTTTTTTTTTAAATCTGTAAAGGTGGCCACAAGGGGGTAATATTAGTACAGATGATAATGAGACATGCGTTGTTACCTTGGCGCCGGGGTTGAGGTTGAGATGCGGTATGAGAGCCTGCAGCGAGTCGAACCCGTACTTGATGTTGTAGCGGCGCTTCTGTTCAGCGTGCAGGTGCGTGCGGCGCGGCGAGCCCGGCGACGTCGGGGGAGACACCGACTAACAATAACAACTTATATCAGACATACAAAAAAAAACTATTTCATCTTTTTTATCAAATTTATACCATTTTACTTTTGGGCGAATGAAGTAGTGCTTATTATTCTTGAACTGCAATTTTTACTTTTTCAATATTTTCCATGGCAGTTAAACGAGCCTCACCTAAATGTAAGCGGTTACTAGTGCTCTTGAAACTCTGCAATTCTAGTGCATTGAAAGATTTCTCATCACTTATCAAACCTCATTAATATCATTTAGAAATCAACAAGCTCAAAACTAGGAGTTGGAATATGAATAAGAATTCTAATGTGTTTAATTGAACAACGAGAATGCTTAAAAAAACCTCATTATTCATTTAACATGGGGCTGTTGCATGATACTACTGACTAAATTCAATTACAGCTAATAACTTCCGCAAACCCGAAAATCCTATTTGATTTTTACTTTTTTTTACTTATGCATTAACGTGCAAACAATAAGCAAACTTTTGTTATAGTACGTAGAAACATAATAAGTGAACTTTTTTTATTTATGTAAGAAGCATACGCATACTGTCTTTATCTTTTGTAATGATTATTTTTCCTTATGCTCAAAATAAATTTTAGGAAGACACAAACAGGAAGATAACTTAACAATTTCGTTATCACAATAATCGTTATCATTCATTGAGAGAAAAAAACGTTGATATTAGTATTACTTAAAAAATGCCTAAATTTATTCTTGTCGGTATGTACTAATCTACGATAAATATAGAAATAACATTAATAATAAATGCAATTTCATTGATGTTGGAAATAAAATTTTTACGTTAAATATACCTAACACAAAAACTACAACTACAAAAACTCTGTTTTTTTTCTCATATTTACAATTGACAAAAAAAATCTTTTGTTTGTGATTTAAGTTAGGTCTCGAATCTCGAGCGAGTTGAAATATATTAAGTGGGAGATGTCAAAAGTAATCTTATAAATAAATAAAAAAATCAAGATACGGCCGAAAATGATGCAATAAAGTTATAAATGAAATCAAACTAATTACTGAATACGCCACATTATCAATTTCAAGATTATTTTTTATTTAATTTAATGTTGTTTCCAATAATAAAACCTTGTGGACTTCATAATCACGAGGTTTAATTAAAATAGTTACAATATACCAAGAGTGCAATTATGTGTGACTTGTCAAAACAATTGGAACAAGTTCAAATGTGTGAACCGTTCATTACGTGACCACTTACTTATCTTAGATTAAAATTTTATTGCTTAACCTCTAGCCTATATTTTATCTTTTATTGCAAAAATGTGTCGTGATTATGTTATCATTTTATAAGTTCAATTAAATGCAGATCATTTTTGTATATTAATTCTATTAGTAGTAGTATAAAATAAGTCTCACATCACATTGCCTACATCGAAAGATAGGATCGGAGGATAGAAGATAATACCTGCTAATTAACAATAGTTTCTCTAACAAAAACAAAGTTAAACAAAGAATAGCTAATAGAACTAATAGGGGAATTAGAAGTGCAGTTTAAGCAACGAAGAGTAACTTACGTGATGCGGTGACATGACGTCACTTCCGATAGGCGACGGCTGTCCCCTTGTAATCGGGGACTTTGTAGGATCGGAACTTCCGGCAACATCTTCATTACTATTCAGTTTATATAAACTTTGAGCTGAAATAAAACAATTGAAGCTATCAAGATTTAGTAATCGAAGCTAAAATGAAAGCAGTCCAAGTCACAAGTACAGTTCTTTGATACAAATGATGAGATTATCAAAAGAGATTATGTCATAAAAAGTTTGTTACGATTTTGGCCTTTAGTTCTTTTATACTGTGAAAGGCATCATCAATCAGATAATAATCTAGAAAACATCGCAGCGCAATCACCTACGAGTGACGGAACTCATGATGCAGCTATCTAGTAACTAAGCATTACTCATCTTCTTATCTTTCTCTTTTGCATCTTAGGCAGACGAGCTTACGGCCCACCTAATGATAAGTGGTAACCCATAAACGTCACTCATGGACCACTGCAATGTCCTAGGACAACACAGGGGCACCAACTACGACTTGACCTGATTGTATTCAATAAATTACTCTACAAATAAACTAAAATCATTATTTTTTTATAAACACTGTGTTAGATGCGTGAAATGTATTGTACGTAGTGAGTTAAACTTTTCGAAATTATTATTCCCTAAAAAAACGAAACTATTTCTTGTTCTTTCACAATGTGTTGTATCATTGAAAAAATATTACATTGAATTTTAATAAATAATTGTCCGTCTATTTACTCATAATATAATATATCTATAAATACCTGCATTTCTATGAAAAGAAATGACGAGTAGTTATAAGTGGTACACATAATTAAAATAAGTCAAAGTTATCTTCAGAAGGTACTCATACTAGAGTCCGGACGCTGAGAAGAAAGATTTTCGTGCAATGACTTTAAATTTCCAGTAGTCACAAACTTTTTTGATCGACGGAATCGATTTAAATATGTATACATGGTACTTTTTAAAATTTAAGGTAACAAACAGTTTAAAATATTAAGAATATCATATTAATACGGTCTATGGCAACACTGTCTGCCGATGAAAAGTCAAAATATGAACCAAAATATACCTATCGTTCAAAAATCAATCGTTAAATTAAACAACGATTTCTACCTAGACATGATCACGAACTGTATAATTAACAACTGTTTGTTTGTTCACTTGTGTAAGCGTGTTAGCAACACAATATTGTACTATACAAAATAGATGAGGATCTTCATCCTTCTTAGCGTCCGGGCTTTAATAAACGTATGCCCTATCATAATGATGTGTGGTGTAACGAGATGAAGTAGAATAAGGCAAAAGGACTGACAGTGTTGAGCGGAGAGCAGTTGTGCGAGCATGACGCTAGCGTGCGGCAACGCGGGGTCGGAGGCGGCGCTCAGCAGCGGCGGCGGCGCGCGACCCTCGGCGTGCGCACCGCCCCCGCCCCCTCCCCCGCCCCCGCCGTTCGACGACCGCGACCGCAGCCGGGGCGCGCCCTCCGCGGACGACCGACCCTGCAAACGGTACACTTTATAGCACCCTCACTTACTTACCCCATTCGATTCACACTATCCGAACGTATGCCGCTGTTTCGTCGCTCTTGCGACCGTATTTAATTTCTTCGTTTCCAGACATCTGTTGGCGAATATAAACGAGGTCTTGTAGTCATGCCCCAAGATAATGATAGATAACACAATTTATTATCGCAAGTAATTCATACCAGACTAAATAATCTAAATTTGTTGACGTGTCGCGTATAACCTGCCATCGCTTTGAGATGGCCTTCTCGAGCTCGACAAGCTATCGGGCAAGGAATTGGGAAACTCTATGATGTCGGTTGAACGAGACTAGCCATTGCATAAATAAAATTGTATTATTGTGATATTTGATTTTAGCCAGAAACATTTAGTATGTAGATGTGTTTCATAATACCCGACCACAAATTTAAATTTATATCGTTAATCAGCTCGACGACGTCGCGCCTTCGCCGATAACGCACCTCACATGTTACGTTTCGATATGAAAAATGATAATAAATAAGGACAACTTACGAACAAATCTCGAGTTCATAAGAACAAAAATTGTAGCATCATTGTGATCTGCAAAGCGGCATACGATAGAACGAACAATAATAATATAAAGGTGTAATTGTTCTAATTTATGGAATCGAACTTACCCTTGCGACGTGTTTAGAGACAGGAGGTTCCGGAGTCGGCGGCGTGGGCGCGGCCGACATCGTCCAATCAGGGTTGAGCTGTGTGCCCAGCGGCAAACTGTGCGACCTGTACTGCTCCTTGCCACTCGCTCTACTCGTGCTGGGCGACGCCACACCCTGTTGCATCGATCCCTGATCAACGACCGACATTAGTTTAACGCATATTTTAAGACATCAATTTATCAAATTGACAAATAATGTATCATAAATACCTGTTGCGGTGCGACGGAGGCAGGGGGAGAAGGCATCTTGAAAGAGCGCGGATTCCCGGGAGAGGAAACGATCTTGCCTTTGTAGGGGTCAGTGGTGGGCTGCAGATAGTGCGGCTGCGGGGCGGGCTGGCGGGCGGCGGGCGGCGGGGCGGGCGCGCCGGACGACTGCCCGTACGCGTGGTACTGGCTGTGAGCCATCTGATTAGAGTACTGACCGACCCTAGACCTCTGTTTGTCCCGAGTGTACCCGCTTCTTCCCTGCATCACTACCGTTGAGGCGTACTTGTGGTTCTGGACCGGTTGTTGCAGTAATGATACAGTTTCGGGTGCTGTTTGAGATGGAGGGATAGCTGAAATGATTTATATATACTGTCATCCGTCAATGCCGTTGAGCTAGTTCATTCGACCGATGTGATAGGCTTACCTGTACTATATTTATTATAGTTTGGTTCGACTTGGGTTACTACTTTAGGCGTATTTACATATTGCATTCTGCTTGCTTTTCCAGTGTATACATTGGTCTGTGCTTGAGTATCTGTTTGTTGAACAGGTTGCTGTTCATAACCGACATTTTGAAATGATAACATTTCCTGCGTATTAACAATATTATCCTGCATATCTGTCGATGTAAAAAGTCTGTTGTTGTACAAACGCAACTGTTCATTTTTTACACCGTGATCAGAAATTTGCATTATCTGAGTATTGTTGCTTGAACCTGAAATAACACAAATTGACAGAAAATAAGTTATATTCAAACAAAAAAACACTTAAGCGTGAATAGTTGCGCGACGGGAAAGAGTGCCGAGCGTGTGACGCGTCGCGCCGTCCCTCCAAACCCCGTCAGCCGGGGTTCGGACGCTGAGTGTGAGCGGTTGGAGGTTTTAGTGAGGTTCAACTCCCACATACCCGGTGATTTCCTCCAATTAAAAAAAAAAGCGTGAATAGTTGCAGAATGTTATACTCACCATGTATAGCCATTTGGCTAGTTGGCATGGTCGCAACTGTGGGATTTTGAATCTCCGATATAAAGCTTTGTGGGTTATAGGATTCGACCGTCATACCGCTTCTGTACAAAGACTCGTCAGAGGGTAAAGCCGACTCTTCCGGTACCGGGGGCAAACGAGATGAACTTAAGAACTCTGCAAATTCTAATAAACATTTACTAACAGAACACATATTCTTCATAATATTCAATACAATCAGGTATAATATATCTCTTTCTTGAACTTGGCTTGACTCGCTACCGCGTGTCTAGATAATTTTAAATAATTTTGGTTAATTTTTGTAGACATCCTTTGATATCCGTAATAAAGGTTTTTTTAAATTGAATTTGCCTTGAAAGTTTTGTTTAACTTACTCTCTCTTTAATGGTAAGAGTAAAATGATACTGGATATAATTATTATTTTTTCAGAAATCGTTGAAATATTAAAATAACAACATTTAGGTTTAATATACCTTGAAGCGGTTCCAATGTGTCCATAAAATCATCAAGATTTGGTTGCAGTGGACCTAAACTAGGTTGAATAAAGTCAGCTATGCCTGCCCCTTTTGCTGTAAAACATTTTATTATCAAAATACAATTTAGTTGTTACAAATAATTTGAAACAAGTATTATCCGCAAAAGTTAACCGATTTCCCTGCAATCTGGAAACGCGAAGGGTTGATGGTTGGTAATCGTCGAAAACAATGTGTCCGTCATAAAGTTGAGGTAGTCCTCATCTGTGAGCATATTTCCCGCGAGATCGCTGCATTGTGATTCCACTGTGTCCATGTCCGTTATCTACGGAAACAACATAGTCAAATAATACGACAATCTTCAGAAGAGTAAATAATCTATACATCTGACTATAAATGAAAGAGAACCTACCGTGTCTTGGACCGAAGTATCTCCCTTGCCAAGGAGACGCATTATATGAAATTTGCGCCATTTTTTATATTCTGCTATGACTGCTTCAGCGCGACGTTTCCAATATTTCCCTTCCAATATCGTTGTCTAAAATGTTAGTTTCATAAAAAAATAGGTGTAATAAAAGAACATGCTAAGAATTATATTAATATTATCTATATTGTTTCTATATAATTTTTCGCATATGCATATTCATAATAAAAAAAAACGTAGATCATTTACCTCTGGTTTCACGTGAGTATCAACATCCAACGGCGACGCAAACTGACACACCAGTGTGTTCTGTTTCTTTATGACTGAAAATATATAGATCTTTACGCCTCTAATTCATCAATCAATAAATAATATTAATTGTTTATTAAGATTTATTACAAAACAAATATATATCTAGGTACTCTTTAATGGATTGATGATCCATTCAACTTATTACGATAATGTAGATCTCAAACATTAAAAATGTCTATCTCGTTTAATTTTTTTAAACAAATTTTAACATAGGCATCCAATTTTACTAAATTTGAGATTGTAAATTTTTGAGGTTGATAATATCCTAATATATCATGGTAGCTTAAGTATTGTATGATCAAAATTCAATAAATTATTACATTCCAAAATTTTTATTTCAAAAACAATTATTTATCGTTTTTTTTTATAATTTAGATTATTGTAGATCTAAATTCGTACAGATATGCGTACAAACTAAATAATTTGATGTCACGAATATCTGTTTGATGATTGTTTTAGTATTTAACACCTATTGTTTGAGAAAACCTTGATCTTGTTACACATCCACGCAAAATATATTCGATATTCATGATTTAAATGAATTTTAAGAACTCCAACAATGAATTTAATTAAAAGAAAAAAGTTTCTTAATTCATGCCGATATTGATTTTTCAACATGCTCGCGTCACGCAAGCCATGCGTGATCAGTTTCGGAATGCCTCGTGTTATACGTACTCTACCAGTTTAACAGCTTTTGCTTTACATTTTTAAACTTGATTATAGTATTGTTGTTAAACTAAAGAACTATTAAATTTGATCAGATATTTTGTTGTAAATAAAACGAGAAATAGGTGAAATTAGAACAATTAAAAAAATCTAATTAATTACCCATTAAGCTACGATCTATGATATATTTCACATACAAAACGATTGTGGTTTCGTTTGATTCTAAAAATCTAGAAACCACGTGTTTAAAAAAAAGTTTGGACTCTAGAAACGTTTTATGAATAATAAATACTTATCCATAAAAACGGTAGCTAAATTAAATGTATATTTATATTTTATATACCTACAATAAGAAGAAAGTTATATAGGTTCTGAGCAAATTTCGTAATTAGTATAACTTACATTGCATGTGCCAGCATCTCCATATGACGTTGTTCAATCTAATTTTGTCCTTCCAACGTAGTTTTACACCTTTAAAACGATTCCATTTTGGTGAAGTTAGTTTTTGTCTGAAAAGAATACAATATCAAAAAATTCAGCAAACAGAAAACTTACCATTACTTTCCTCAATTTATTCATCACAAGTCAATGCTAATTAACGGTACACTCATACTAAGGTTAACTACAAAATTTCTTGAGTAAACAAGATACATTTTGATTGATAAAAAAGTTAAAATTAGCATTATTATTTTTTTAAATTTTGATATGTTATAAGGAAGTACAGTCTCTGTGATAAATAATGCTGTACTGTAGGCAGTATTGTCAGACAATCAAAATGGTAAGCCTGTTATCAGCGTCACTATCAATATGTGATCTTAAGCTTATTGTAAATAACACTTTGATAAAATGAAACTTAGACTATCTTATCTACTGTTACTACTAGAACAAATATAAGGCAAATACCAAGTTTTAACTTATTTTATTTTTCTACATTTTCTTATTGTTATAATTACCATATTTTTTTAAATAAATTTCTTAGTCATAAACTATAAATAGTTGTATAGGATTATAATACACAAGAATAAAACCACAGAATATTATTTTGTTGGACAAATACTAAATTATTGATGTGTAGTGTGTTTGTCTGTGGTTTCCCAAATAAAGTAAACAAATTAATTAATTAATAAAGAAATATTTTTAATTACATGTTTGGAATGTACTTAATATTTAAAAAAAATATCCAATGTTGAAAACTTAGTAGTTTTTTACTCATACATCTATTCTGGCATCATAGTATTCAAAGTTATATCTGTAGTTTTTAACAGGCAAATTAGTTTTTCACAAAAGGACTATCGTGTGCTAAAATATTAACCAGTATCAACATTAAGGAACAAAATTGTACGGGCAAAACCCATCTTTATCTATCTTTTGAGCATCCTTAATCACTGTTTGCTATCAAAGGGTCAACTTTTGTTTGCTGATAATAGAATATCCACATAGTTTGTTTTCTTTGTTTTATTCTCCAACTTAATTTAACATATTTATTAACCTTTGCACCCATTAAAAATTACATTGGCAATTTAAATTATATTGGCAAGAAATGATTATTTTAGTTTCTAACAAGTCAATCGGAACACAAATAATAAGTAGAAAAATTTCAGTGTCATATTATTTCATGGTTCAAACCCAACAAGCCAATAGACAGACAAAACAGAGTACACAATGATGTGTGCTAGGTATTTAGTTTGTCTCAATAAATATAATATAATCAATACTTTGTTGCTGATTTTCATAGAAAAATCAAAGGTACAATTAAAAACCAAATGAAAATTAAAATTAAGTAAGACAAATAATAAATGCATTATCGTGTTAAGAATGTTTTGCTCCCAAGTAAGGCAAAGGGCCTAATTCAGAAGACTATCATGCTTGAGTAAATACATAATTCTAGAGTGCTGAACGCTGATTTCTTGGGTTGGCCCCTCTAGCAGTGGATTCTATGCATTGTGTTATTTTCAGTCAAATTTGGCAAATATATATTTTTTTAAAACAGGATGTGAAATACTTAAATAAATATACATAGACATATTAAATTGACATGTATTTGGCCTTTTTAATTACAAATCAAATATTAATTCGTTTTTCTATTAATATTTGCAAATCTAAACTCTGAAATTTATTATTGGTAAATCATAGAATGAGTTATCTCAAGTGACCTGTCTTTTGTACAAGCTATAGTGACCTTTTGTTATCTACGCTTACCAAAGCTAACAGAATCATACTATTTCCTTATTTTCAGGAGCAATTATCATCTATATAGTTTAATGATAAATTGTATTAGTTATTACTTGCTGTAAAATTTTCCCTAAGAACTTTTTCTACAAACTTCTTATCTTTTGTGAATCTAATATTTATGCATTCAACCTTTATATCATGAGTGTAAAGTATGAAATAAAGTAATTAATATTGATTCATACATGTAAATTACAAATATTACTAAAAATATCTTAGATTAATATTACTTACCTATATGCTAATGACATACATCTAAACAATTTAGTAAGGGACACTTCAATGGAAAGTTGCTGATGTTGTTTGTGATCTTCCTTATCATTAGGCGGAAATGGTACCTTTGAAGTGGGTACAGTATAAGTCGCAACAACCGACACTTTTTGAGTATTTTGTTCTTCATCAGGAACGGTAACAAGATCGTCGTAATCATCCTGAGCTTCTGCTTCAAAATGTGATACCATGAAATGTCCAGAATGTATAGTCTCCTTTTCTGAGCGCAGTATTCTTTTTTCAATCTTGTGCATGGCGACTTCTTGCTTTATTTGTTATTAATGGAATACTAATAATTGAAAGTAAAGAATTGATAAAACAAGAAAACTATATCAACTTTTTGACTTCGTCATATTTTTGCTTCAAAATAATAGCAATAGCTCCAGTATTTCCACTCACTCACACATTGTTTTTTTCGTACTTGCTGTAACTCCCAAATCCGAACCATGCATTTGTCAAATTGATTATGACGTTTCCGGCAGTGTTACCCATGTTACCCGTAGCGTGGCAACACACCTACAATAGTATTGTCAATACTTGTGACAGAAGTAGAGGTGGGGTTTAAAATTCATATCAATTTAATTAGAATCTGATATATAAAATTCTCGTGTCACAATTTTCGTTGCCAAACTCCTCCGAAACGGCTTGACCGATTTTATGAAGGCTTATGCAGTAGTTTTGCGGATGGTCTAATCCCTAATATTATCGCGAACTCTCTTCGCGCTCAAACCTCTCAACCGATTTTGATAAAATTTAGCACAGACAATCTTTAAACCCTGAGAAAAAACATAGGATTTAAGTTGAAAGTGATGCAGACGAAATTGCAAGGGCCGCTACAGTGGCGTAAGTGGCCCTGTATAAAAACTAGCTGACCCACGCAACTTCGTCTGCGTTACAAAGGGGTTCAAACAGTACTCGCAACTCCGTCGCGTTATTATTTACACGGCCCGCTGTGCACCCACATGTTCATTGCGTTTTATACTTGTGATAACTTCTAAACAAAAAGTCCGATTGGAATAAAACAAAAAGTAATTTACCTCTACAATAATATTCTTAATAATACAAAACTTAATTTGGATAGAGGTTAATATAACGATACTCATTTAACGTTAAATTCAATCTTGGGGCGAAATATTATATTTCATAAACATAAAAACGGTTATTGTCACTAAACTATGACAGTTAGATATATGCTGTCACGGATTTTTTTTGTTTGTCTTACTAAGACCTAAAAACGTAGTACTTCATTTTGTTCTATTGTCAATAGTTTTTGCAGCGTACGCATAAGTAGGTTTTCGATTATTCACCTTGTGTTACATATTCGATATTTTCATACGGATCCCTAATTTTTTTGAAAATAATCCTATATGCTTCCTGGATAAATGGACTTTCCAACACTGAAAAAATTTTTGAAATCGGACTAGTAGTTCCTGAGATTAGCGCGTTCAAACAAACAAACAAACTCTTCAGCTTTATAATAAAAAATTCAACGGCAGATAGGAGGTATGTAAAAAGATCATAATATTAATTTCTCAAATACTATTACTGGTTTTTTTTTTTCTAACATTCTAATTAAATTTATATGACTTTTAAACCCCATCTCTACTTCTGTCACAAGTATTATCAAGCCTATTGAAGATGTGCGATCGGGCCTAGTTTTCAAAAAAAATTCTTCATAATCTGTGATCATCTGTGATATAATGATATAATCTGTGCAACGTACAGGCTCTGTGGTACAAGAGGTCAAGAGGTTAGTAAAGAGGTACGAGTCTCAGACGCTCCAGTAGAGGGCGCCAGCATTTTTTTTTTCTGTAGAATTTTTGCATTGCTGCATAAAACAAGTTGGCATTTAATTACGGCCATTGGTTAAAAGGATAATCTATTACATTAAATTAATGTGACTTCTTTGGCCCAAATGGAGTATATCTAATGAAATAATATTAAAATAAAATAGAATCAGGGTGACTAACCCAAATGCTAGGCAACTTTCGCCTATTTTAGAGGTGACTCTCCCACTCAGTATAAGATTTATTCCGCGACACCAATTAAATATTTGTAATTGCACAGTTGTGAAAATTATGTAAAATTTCGACTTTATGGGTAGGACAGCCCAACCATTCCAAATCCCTCCCAAGTAAATATAGGTTTTTAATATTTTTTGTTAAATTACCTTTTTTCTTATAATTATAGTTCAAGTATGCATTCGTTGCGTCTGTTAATGCAGAAAATGCTACAATAAATTGTGTAGAGGGTTATTTTATTCTTTTTCTTTTTAATTTTTTTCGTTCTCTAAAGATAATCAATTGATGAACTTTGGTGAGCTCTTCAGTTGTTATACTTTTTTCACATTTTGTACATTTTCTCCCTCTACATAACTTATGTACAACATATCCAGCCGTGAACCTCTAGCGTTACAGTTATTTTTTTCATTAAAAACGAGTTGGCTTGAAAACTCAACTGTAAAGTGATGTTTACATTTTGGTATATTTGTATTTTTTATTTTTTCTTTTTTCGTCGCCTCAGTGCTTGTTTGGCTTATCTGACATTGTTTACGAAAATGACTTTTTAATGCAGAATTAATAAAGAATTAAATTTCCATCCTATTGGTACAATATTTTTTTAAAATATTCAATTCTAAAATAATAAAAATCTCATTAGTTTTTTACTCAACACGGCACTTAAAGAAAATTCCGTGCTTGTTTGCTGTATCGGTATTAAGTTGGCGCAGGACTAGGTTGGCCCAATACTAGGTTGGCGCAGGACTAGGTTGGCGCAGGACTAGGTTGGCGCAGGACTAGGTTGGCCCAATACTAGGTTGGCCCAATACTAGGTTGGCCCAATACTAGGTTGGCCCAATACTAGGTTGGCCCAATACTAGGTTGGCCAAGGACTAGGTTGGCCCAATACTAGGTTGGCCCAATGTTAGGTTGGCCCAATACTAGGTTGGCCCAATACTAGGTTGGCCCAATACTAGGTTGGCCCAATACTAGGTTGGCGCAGGACTAGGTTGGCCCAATACTAGGTTGGCCAAGGACTAGGTTGGCCCAATACTAGGTTGACGCAGGACTAGGTTGGCGCAGGACTAGGTTGGCCAAGGACTAAGTTGGCCCAATACTAGGTTGACGCAGGACTAGGTTGGCGCAGGACTAGTTTGGCCCAATGCTAGGTTGGCCCAATACTAGGTTGGCCCAATACTAGGTTGGCCCAATACTAGGTTGGCCCAATACTAGGTTGGCCCAATACTAGGTTGGCCCAATACTAGGTTGGCCCAAGACTAGGTTGGCCAAGGACTAGGTTGGCCCAATACCAGGTTGGCGCAGGACTAGGTTGGCCCAATACTAGGTTGGCCCAATACTAGGTTGGCCAAGGACTAGGTTGGCCCAATACTAGGTTGGCCCAATGTTAGGTTGGCCCAATACTAGGTTGGCCCAATACTAGGTTGGCCCAATACTAGGTTGGCCCAATACTAGGTTGGCGCAGGACTAGGTTGGCCCAATACTAGGTTGGCCCAATACTAGGTTGGCCAAGGACTAGGTTGGCCCAATACTAGGTTGGCCCAATACTATCGTTTAAATACAGTAGTCGACGTGATTTCCAAGTGAACAGAGTTGGAAGTAATAGGCTATTCCACCCCATTTTTTTTTCTATTTTAATTTAATCTTTTGTTCATAAAAACTTATAAAAAAATATAAAACAATTTTTTTTTAGCCAAATTAGGCTAAAATTTGCCATTTAAAATTTCAATTTCAAATTTGGCACAAAAACGTCGCCGAATGCACCGCCATCTTCTAACGTCACTTTTGCGTCACTCGGAGAGTAAACAGTGGTGTAAAAACTACGATTTGCTAAGGGGTTTACTGTAGAGGTGACGTCATATTACAGCCATCATGGCGGATAGCGTTTTTGACATTCGAAGCACAGATAAAAAAACACGAATTTTAAAATTGGAATATAAAATATATTTTGCGTTTTTATGAGTAGAAATCAACATTAATCACTTAGTTTTTCGTAAATCTACAAAGTATGATAATTTTATAGTTTTATTAGCTTGGTGCATAATAGCCTATTGTGACTGAGTTTTGGAGGATGATTACACTGATTTTGGAGAATAATTATACTGTTTTTGGAAGATGAATAAACTGTTATTGTGAACCAAGGAGTTTTCATTGTTTTCATTGTCAACTGAACCCAATAATAAAAATATTATAAAGGCGAAAGTTTGTAAGTATGGATGGATGTTTGTTACTCTTTCACGTAAAAACTACTGAATGGATTTGAATGAAACTTTACCACAATATAGCTTATACATCAGAATAACACATAGGCTATAATTTTTGATGAAAACTCAACTGTAAAGTGATGTTTACATTTTGGTATATTTATATTTTTTATTTTTTCTTTTTTCGTCGCCTCAGTGCTTGTTTGGCTTATCTGACATTGTTTACGAAAATTACTTTTTAATGCAGTATTATAAATAATTAAATTTCCATCCTATTGGTAAAATATTTTTTTTAAATATTCAATTCTAAAATAATAAAAATCTCTTTAGTTTTTTACTCAACACGGCACTTAACGAAAATTCCGTGCTTGTTTGCTGTATCGGTATTTTTTTAAAATTTCAGTGCTTGTTTACTGTATCACAACTCAATTGACCAATCACAGCCGGCGTTGCGCCGTATCCGCCATTTTGTAAGATGTCACAGTAGTGGGAAACACAGTGAGATTCGCTTGAAATCGCAATAAAAAATGAGAAATAGTTTATTAAATTATGTTCTTTTTTCATAAATTTGATTGAATATCATTTTAATATGTCTTCAACAAATCATAAAAGTAAACATGAGCAGACACGGCTAAAAATAGAGAAATACGTATTTTTTCTTTCTTTAATTTGTTTTACCCAGTTTTCTCGAAGAGTTGGATTTGCAGGAAATCTGAACATTTTGTAATTAATTTTACAAACAAATCCGAGATGCCGTAATCAGTGTCAAGTCGTCAATCGCAATGAAATAGTTTGAAAGTGGTTCGAAAGAAATGAGCAGATGTGAGTGCGAAGGAAACTGTGACTACTCTGAAGGAGAGTTGAAATAATGATTGAAATTTGATTGTAATAAGATTAAAAAAATAAAATTTTGGAATAATAAATAAGAGAATATGATATACATATATTATAAATAAGTGAAAAATATATTAAAATTTGGGAAGTTTACGGGCACACATCTTCTTTTTCTGATGTAGAAATAATTATAAAAATCACCAGTTTCTGTTTAATGTAAACTACTTATGACTTAAAATCAAACTTTGATCTTGTAATAATTATACTAAAATCCAAAATTCAATTCAGTCGTATAGATTCTAAATACCCCATTAAAAATGATTTAACATAGATTCTGAATACTATGTTCATTTATATTTTTATAAATAAGTAAAATATAAATAATTTAAAAGACGATTTTTTTTATAATAATTAAAAAGATAATTCAAAAGAAAGCGTTTATTTTTGTCGCCAAAGCCAATGAGGACTAAAGACAAAAAATGGTCGCGCCCTCTGCTGGATTTTTAAAATTCCGTACCGTTTCCACTAAGAACTATCAAGTTTGTATGGAATGTCATAGCCGTGGTCAAGAGGTTTCCATTGGCAAAATTGTTAATTGGGCAAAATTATTATTGATTTTCGTTTTCCTACCGTCTCAGCTTTATTCAAACATACTCAAGTAAGCTTTGTGCAGTGTTGAATGCCTTTGAGAATTTTAAACTTCAATTCTAACAAAAAACTGCTATTCCATGCGTTTTTCTACATAACTCATTACAAATAATTGTTTTTCAGTATGTCTTCCGACAATGCTTCTTCGCCGAAATTTAAAAATACTCCATCGAAACCGAAACAGTCACCTGCGCAAATCAGAGAAAAACTTCGAAGGGTACGTAATTACCTTATTCGCCATTTTTCGCTGTAGCACTTTATTTTCCAATAAGTATCTAGCGGTCGGATAAAATGGTGAAGGAAAACATCGTGAGGAAACCTGCATGTCGGAAAAGGATTCTAAAAAATCCTTTGAAGATATGTGAAGTCCCCAATCCGCACTAGGCAAGCGTGGTGGACTATGCCTAATCTCTCTTCTGAGAAGACCTGAGCCCAACAGTGGGCAGTAATGGGTTGGTACAGTACAGTAAGTATCTAGCGGCTACTCAGAATTATTGTACTAATATTATGCTGCTACCACAATTTGATACTGGCAAGCAACTATATATATAGGTAGACTAACACAAAAATGAAAAACACAAAGAAAAACTTAAACTTCCCTGCAATACAACCAGTATAACTTTTTTAAAGGTCTAATAGGCCAATACCTCATTGTGTTGCAGGAAATGGTAAGTATGCAAAAATTGGTTTTGCAGCAAACACGGCAAATCAATAAGTGAAGCTCAGTTATTGAAACATCATTATGTCAAAATATTTACAATTAAATTTCCTTTAGGTTTATTGTGGATTATTTAAAATCAGAAATTTATATTTTAGAAACATTGATTACATAAATTTAAATTATTTTAGAGTTACAGAAACAAAGCAATAAGATGTCGTGACAGATTGAAGGACCAACTTCGAGACATGATGTTTGTCAAAGAAAATATGTTCAATAAATTAAAAGATTTGATGTATAAAAACATAACTGAGTCTACAGAAGACACTGAGGATGTTGAAGATGATGTTTTACAGGAAGTTAAAGATGAACTAGTCCAGGAAGAGTTGGAGTGGTAAGATTATTTCTTGAATATAATAATATAAACAGTAGGCAAAAAAATTCAATTATCAGAAAATAAATATTCCAGATAAACATCTTGATTTCTTAATTAAATATTAAAATAATTTAGGTTTTTGGAGGAGTATCAGAAATCACAAATGGATAATGTAGATTGGTCAAATGTAGAACAAGAAAATGATATAGTGTGCCCTGTTTGCCGAAAAGAAAACTTCACCTCAGCGAGTTGTACTTTAAAATGTTCCAGATGCAACATTCTTGTTAAGACATCAATGCAAACCACGGATGTTAAAGACCACATCTACAAATGCTTGGATAAGCACAACTCTTCATGTGTATCGGATCCACAGTTCACTGTTATAAAAGATGATAATGATTCTCATATTTATTTAATTTGTGAAACTTGTAGTGAAATGTCATTTGTTTTGTAAATTAAAACTTATTGGGAAATTTGAAGCAGGAAGCTTGGTACAAACAAACATTGTCAATCTTAAATGACTAAGCCTGCACACCCTCAGGAGACATTGAATTTGTATTCCAAAGCACAGTATTTTAAAGTAAGCCAAACTTGAAATTACTTGACATCTTTGTTGGACAGCCAGACACCAAATGATTTAAAACAATTTATCCTAAAAAACAGTAAATGTTCATTAAGTTACTACAAAAATTGGATTATAACTTTTGTAGCATTTCTAGAGTCAGTCTTCAATCAAATATTAAAATAAGCTTTGCTACTGCTGTGCACCTTGTGCCATACATTCAATGTATGGCACTGGTTGTAGGGTAGGTGTTAATATTTAGTTGCATTTTTAGGTATATTAGAAAACGTAATTGTTATAAATAGGCAATGTAACAAATTTGAATGAACATTGTAGTACCTAAATTAAAGGTTAAGGGTGTGGCTAGTTGTTGGGTTGGTGGAATCATGCAAAATGTTTCTTAGCTTATAGCATTTAACAAGTTAGATTAAAGTTGTAAGCTTTATTGAGAGGTAGGCTGATTAATGAAAGCTGCGAATAGAACAAACAAAATTGCAAATGTTTGTAGTGACATTATAGAAGGAGTTTTCTTGTTTATGAAGGAAAAGTTTGACGACTGCATGCTTGCTCTAGATCTTCGACTCATGACCCTGACCCCCACTAGCGACGCTCGTAGTATGTGTTTAACTTTGTCAGTAATAAAAAAAATTCACTTATTTTGTTTGTTATTATTCTACTAAGTACCCATAACTTGAAGAGATCTGGGTTCTCAACAGTGTGAGAAGAATCTGAAAGTATCAGCAGAAAGTGTTGGATGTTATGAAAAACATACAATTATTTCATTGTTTATCTTCAGTTTTCATTTTACATTAAATGTGGGGTTTAGACACTTACAGGATTCCAAAATGGGAATTTTCGTAGGACACTCTGTAAACTAACAAAGTCAATAAAATTGAACAGCAATAAAACTACATTTACAAAATAAAAAAGACCTTTATTTCGAAGCATGGTAACAACTTAAACTACTAATTTCTTTATTATTTTATATTTACTGTAATGGGTTACATCTTAGTAGTAGTTTAATTATATATTTTTAAATGTTAATATACCTGGTAACTTTTGTATTATAATGTAGACAAGTTTGAGTTCAATGCAGGTTTAATCTACATAATTACTAATTGGGAAAACTATCTAAAAATCAGTCAATTATTAATGTTTCCCAAGTTTTTGTTAGATTAATAACTGATACGATTAGGACTGTCATAAATAGTATATTTTTTATTTAATATTTTCATTCAATTCATGGTAATGTTTTGCTTTCTGCTGCAATGAAATATATATTTCCTACAATTATTTATAGTAACATTTTTAGGTAAAAATATGCTTACATAATAACATTCCAAGCAAAGTTTTTAACTTTTATTAATCCAAAAATTGATTTTAAAATTGGATACTATTGTTAGAACAGACTTGTCAAGAGCGAGTTTGAATAACTAAAGTGATGTGTTTATTTGATAAAACGTATTTGTATTATAACTAGCTGCCCCGCGCAACGTCGTCTGCGTCGAAAATAAAATAAAAGATTTAGGGGTGGACTACCCCTACCATTTAGGGGGATGAAAAATAGATGTTGGCCGATTCTCATAGATACCGGATAAGTACAAAAAAATTGTGAGTCGCGCAACGAAAACTGAATTTTATATATTAGATTATCTTTATCTAGAAGTTCTTATGCTACATGATTTTTTAAAGGTTCATAAAAATTAAAATAGTTCTTCAACTCGTCAAGTCTTAATTAAATGGTAGTGATTGTATCATTTGTAAAAAATGCATTTAGTTAAAAATAAATATCAATGTATTTTTATTTGACCATGATTTGCAGCTGAATATAATATAAATATAATATCTATAATATAAATATAATAGATTAAAAAAACGTATTTTGGTCATGGAAAGTTACGTTCATGACAATAGAACAGTAAGTAGTAAAAGAGTTTTTATGAAACCTGAAACCATACTTAGAACAAATTAATAAATGGTAATATTTTTTGTCAGTGTCGAAATAGAAAGATGTTTTTAATTAAACTTAAAAATAATTTATTTTACATTAAGGTTTACAACTCATTCATAAACATATATCGAAGTCAATGTATTATCTTCGTTATTGACCAATTCGGCAGCACTCGTTCTTATTAAATAATAATTAATTCAGCTAAATATTTTAGTATCTACCTCTTGATGTTTTATTTAAACTTATTTCAATTTCGTACATTTATTGCTGTAAAATAAACATTGTTATATCAGTACAGATGAGTTTACCCTGGAGTTTGTGACAAGTAATTTTGTTTTGTACATAATATAATAGAAATTATTTCTCAATATGTTTTAGAACTCTTAATAGTATTAAAATATTAATAATAAATTACATTTTCATTTAATGTATTTTCCAAAAAAGCCATATTTATGTTCTATAGCACTTACCAAGAGGGACACACCTTAATTCAATAATATTGAGAAATACTAATTTCCCAGTGATTAGCTAAAATATATTACTTTATTGTAGCACAACATGTGTTCCATATCACAATGAGACTTTTGTTAAAATATCAGTTCGGAAAAATACTTATTGATTACCTAATTATTATATTGTTTTAGTAATTCATCCAACAGTCATAATAATATTTTATAATTCTCTTTTCTAATATAAATTATTATAAGCTGTATATAAGGCAAATGTGAATAGGTGAGTTGTTACCCGCATTTAATTCTCATATGGGATACAGAACACCTAAAATTAATACAACAGTACCTAATTATTCCTACGTGTTACTTACTATATAGGTAAACCTTGAACTTCCATTAGGTCTTCTTGCTGAGCGTGTGTATGATTGTGTGCGGTGGTGGAAGGTATTGTGAAGTTGTGGTGCGGTCTGGGGCGCCGCGGAGACCGAGCCGTTATGACGCGCGGCTTGTGGATCTCATCCATCACAGATGGAGCCACGTATGTGAAACCCTGAAACGATACAAATTACAAACACACTTTATTTTTGTTGAAGACATTTTTTTCTTAAGTACAAATAACCAATATTAAGGAACAATCAGATATCGAAATTTGAAATATGTGTCATCAAACGCGACACATGTATTTCAAATTTCGATATCTGATTACTACTCTGATCCCTATTTGAAATGAAATTCAAAACTGGCTAGAAACCTAGTTAAACTTTGCATTGTTACCATAATAAAGGTGTTTTCATAAATAGAAAATGTGTACCCAATATGGAAGAGGATTTCAAAATCTTTTGTCATGCCTATTGCTGTTATGTTGCCATAACACTAACAATATCTAAATATCATACCTGAAACATTAAGTTGGCACTTTCACTCAAAGTAGATTCATCTGGAGAATCAATTGGAGTCTGCAATGTGAATCTTGTATCAAACTGAGATACATCATCTTCACTGGTCTGAAAATCATTGTCTTTACAAAATTTTTGTCATTTAATTAATCAGTTCTGGTGTTTTGTGTAAAACCCAAAATGTGATGTAGTAGTACTTCACAAATAGAAACCAATTGACTGGGATTTAACTCAACTTGTCAAATAATTTGTTCCAACATCCTGCATTGCAAATACAAACTTATTTGGCACAATCAATTTTAATTTTTTTGGCCAAGTATGGGTTGGAACAAATTGTTTGACAAGTAATCCCAGTCATTTGCACTATATTGGGTTAAGATTAACTATGTTATTTTTGAGTATTACCACAATTTGGTCTTTATTTTACATCCAATTGTACTATTGTTTGTATAATTATTGTCATAATAAAAATAATTCAATGAATCATCTTGACTTTTCTGCCACATGTATTAACATAATAGCCATATTATAAATATGATATTAACCATATTTTAAAACGTTATAGTCTAGAACTTACAAGTCTTGGTTTTATCGGAGGTTCTAATCTTCGTGCAAAAACATCATCCCAATGTACATGTTTGAAGAAAGCATGACCGCGCACGGCTGCTGCACCTGCAGCTCCCAGGCGCTGGGTTTCTGATCTTTTCATTAGACGTCTGATTAGATCACGAGCATCTTGAGTGAGGTAGGCAGGTAGCACAAGCTTCCCTTTCAAAATTTTTTCTATAGTCTTTGTACGATTGTCTCCAGTGTAAGGTGGCTGCAATACAAATATAAGTAGTATTTATTAATGATATTAACATACCCTTCTTGGTATGTGCTATAAACCTATCTGTTGTTGGTATTTGGTATTAACTTGTTGGATCATGGTTGCCGCTTTATGAGTATTAAAATGTACAGAAACCCTCTGAAAACAAACAATCATTTAACTAGTACACATTATGGCTACGTAAATATAATATGCTTAATGGGAGTTGATAACTAAATCTTATTTGTTTTTTTAGTTTTTAAGAACATACCTGTCCTATCAGCATATCATACATCAATGCTCCCAAACTCCACCAATCAACAGCTTTCCCATGTCCACTTCTTGTCAAAATCTCAGGAGCCCTAGAAATAGATGTTGTTATGGCATATAAAATAAAAAGGGATTTAAAGTCAAGTCATCAATCAAAGTCAAGTAACTTACATATATTCAATGGTGCCACAAAATGTATGGGTTACAATACCCTCTTGAATATGTTCTTTGCATAATCCAAAATCTGTGAGTTTGACATGACCTTGAGCATCCAACAGCACATTTTCTGGTTTCAAATCACGATATATTATTCCTAAGCTATGTAAATGTTCTAGTGCCAAAATGATCTCGGATAAATAGAAACTGAAAAGGAAAGTTCATTTATAATTTGGTAGTTTATTTAAAACACCTGTTGACATACTTTTTCTTATTTTTTAAATGTTAACTTTCTTAGTTTATATTAGTATAGTGCATCATTCCATACCAGGCCGTGTCTTCCAGGAAAATTCCTTCTCTTTCAAGATGCATAAAGAGTTCTCCACCACTTAAATACTCTAAAATTAAGTATAATTTACCACCAGTCTGGAAAGCATAGACTAATTCTACTATAAATGGGTGCTGAAAAGAAAAGTTATATATTAAATTCCAATAATGAATGTTTTATAATAATTTTTAGCTAAAATATATATCTCCTTGTAATAAATTATCCAACCTTTACTGCTTCCAATATATTCCTTTCAGCCTTAGTGTGTGCGGTATCTTTTTGATTGCGGACTATAGAAGCTTTTTTAAGAACCTTCATAGCAAAATGGGCACCGGCATCTGGCCCTGTGATTTTACGAACTTGGAATACTTTTCCATATCCTCCTTTTCCCAAGACTTTCCTTAGTTCAAAGTCTTGAGGACCTAAACGTTTACATTGCCCTGGGTTCACAGTGTCTTCACATAGTTGGATAGTTTCTGAACCTTCAGATCTAAAATTAAGTAATTTTCAAAATTTCAATATGCTATTCCTTATTAAAGTTTTATTGATTCATTCTATAATACATACTCTACTATACTGTTCACATGTAGTTCAGGTTCATAGTCCACCTTTAAGAAAAAGAGACAAGCATTATACAACAATCAGGAAGCTATTCAAAACAGTTAACTATGAAATTAAACCTATTTGTGAGATGAGATAGTTTCTAATGGATATAAGGTGAAAAATAATTTGTTTTAATTTGATATGAACAAAAACAACACAAGAATACATGTATGATTACTATAAAATTTAGCCTTGACAATCATTTGAAGAACTAGGATTTTAGGTTAAGTGAAGAAAATCCATCAACTACGTGAACGTGAATACCTCATCGACATCGATAATATCATCTTCATCTGAATCTGCTACGGTAACTGTATCCACTTCTAAATCTAAATCGAAAACACCTGCCATATACGATGACATTTCAGCAATTATCACATCAGCAAACTATTTCGAGATTAAATGAAAGTTTTTGTTTTAACAATCTCACAAAATTACAACGCAAACTAAAAGGTTTCCTCCTTCTTAATGTTTTTAAATTTGCAAATTAATTAATTTCCAAAAGATTGTAGAAAATCGCTGTTTCACACAAATTAATTTAGTTTTTGGTTGGGAAGTTTCACAGATTATGGTAGGGTAGGTTTGCTTTGTAGTTCGTGCTTGGTGGTTGTCATAGATTATAAACACAAATTTTCACTGATCTGCATACAAGTCTGAAGAAAATTCATTTCTGCCATTTTGGCGCTTTAGTCCGAATGTTTTACTCATTGATCATTGTCGATAGAGATAGGACAATATCGATGCATCATGGCGATAAATGTTTTTACTTGCACGTATGTGGTAGCTACAAGCTCCACACAGTTCATTCTTCAATTTAAAGTAAAATGCAAAAGTAATAGGCTATTCCGACCCATTTTTTTTTTAATTTCAATTTAATCTTTAGTCCCTAAAAACCCATAGAAAAATTAATAATATAATAATATTTTTTTTAAAGTTAAACTAGGCTAAAATTTGCAAATTTAAATTTTTAATTTCAAATTTGGCGCATAAACGTTGGCAAATGTACAGCCATCTTTGGAACGCCACTTGTGCGTCACTCACAGAGTAAACAACAGTGTAAACACTACATTTACTAAGGGAAAATGTATTTTTTTAAAATCAATAATGAGTTATTATATATTATAGTTCTTATTATTAGTGTATTGTGTCTAACTGTACGAATACCAGTGTTAAAACACCAGGGAACCTATATATCCCAGTTCCAGCTGATGATTTACTGTAGAAGTGACGTCATATTACAAGCCATCATAGCGGTTAGCGTTTTTGGCGAAACACAGATAAAAAATCATGATTTTCTATCAAAGTAACATAATTTTATATTTTTATTAGATTGGTGCGTAATAGCTTATTGTTTCTAAATTCCGAATTTAAAATCAAATTATTTCTTTTTTGATCCTTAAATACCTTTAAGTTATTTTTTATTGTTACCTATACTGAAAGATTTTTGTAAGATTCTTACTTATTTTCGCCTGGATACTTTTTTAAATACTTATTTTCCAATGTACATAATATCCATTTTGAATTTCAAATGTTGAGAACATGTAATTATCGAAGTAATCTAATTATTTTAGAATTAAATAATTCAGACACTTTTATATTAAATTTTAGTTATTTAACGAAACAAAAGATATTCAATGTTCATATTATATTATTTAACCTGATGTTCATTTATAAATAGATGCTAGTGCTAGCATGTTAAATTGTATTCACCAAAGAAAAGGTTTTATTCTGTTCTATAATCAATAGTATTCCCAGCGTTCGCGATTAAAGAAAGTTTTTTGGTATTTTTTTACACCTTGGGTTACATTATCGATGTTTTAGTAAGGAACCCTATTTTTTTTTTAAATCAAATGTAGCCTTTGTCATTTAGGGATAGTGTAGTTTTCCAACGGTTAAAGATTTTTTAAATCGGTGTAGTAGTTTCAGAGCCTATTCGAGACAAAAAAACAATAAAACCTTTGCTCTTTATAATTAGTATGGGCAATTCATGATTTCAATGAAAATTGTTCACAACTCTATTAACGTCAAAAAACCTGATAATCACATTCAATTGTCAAATTTAGTTCCAATCTCTCCGCTTGGCTCTTCGAAATGCTCAACCAGCCAAATGTAATTTCTTCAGAAATGTTTGATCCAGTGAGATCAGTGTTTAACGGTAAGTCTGGAATCTCAAATCTGAAAAAAAATAAAAAAGAAAGATTAAAAAAAAAAGTTTGGTGTAAAGTGTAAACATGTAAATTATGTTTAGTGATTAATTTTAACGATTTAAGTACACTTTTATTCATAAAAACGCAATTAAAGACTGCAATTTGTATCTTATATGTTAGATATAAATATTGTATGTGATATTAACGTTATGCATGTTAAGTAAATATATTTTTCCATGGCTAGTGACAACGACAAAAGTTCTGATTACAACTTTGATGGTTCTTTGAAGAGAAATAATAAGAAAGGAAATAATGATAACTTTGGTAAGTGAATCTTATAATGGACGATTTGGTTCTTTTATTTCACATAATTTATACAGGATTTGAAACTTGTTATAACCTAATTAAAAAATAATGTAAAACATCATATTATAAAACATCATAGTTCTTGAAACTTTGTTAATTTCTTAATTTTATTAGTTAGGTTCATAAGTGTACTTGATCTAAATTAAGTAACAAACTGGTAATTGAAACCAGTTCTTTGATAGTATTGAATTAATTTGTACCCTTAGCCATGATACATTTATTATAAATACACTTTGATTGTCATGGCTTTTCTTACATACTTACCTATATTATAAATTAGTAATATTTGAGATTACCTATTATTATAAATTAGTAATATTTGAGAAGAACATAAATATTTTTCACCCTCATTTCTGACTGATTTTTTTATTGGCACATTGTATATTGAGCTAGTAACAGCCCCCTTTATCATAAGTGGTTACAGTTGCTAATGTACCTATGCCATGTCAGGAGATACTGCTGGGCTGCTACCTGCAACAGTTTTGTACATAAATGAATTAAATTATGATGTTGCTTAATATTAAATTATAACATGGCAACTAAAAGTTTGAATTGATTTACAAATAATAACTCCTTATGTTTTTTTGCATAACAATTTTATTTCTTAAAATATCTTTTGTAGTTATGATTATTTACGAACAGTACTTCTTAATTTTGGTATCTTCACGTTTTGTAATTATTTGATATTCCATTATTTTTCTTGTTTGTGTAAGTAACTATGAACATTAAGTTATCTATACAAATTGTGCATTGTCTATCCTAATATTATAAATAGGAAAGGTTTGATTGTTTGTCTGGAATAGGGTCCGAAACTATTGGTCTGATATCAAAAACACTTTCAGTGTTGGTGTATATTGTTTCCCTTTGTGATGCAGATGAAGTTATGTAGGTCAGCTGGTCAATGAATATTTTGCTAATAGCTATCTAATAAGTTATAAATTTGTCTTGGTACCCAACAAATAAAAATGTTAGAGTTTTGTCTGATGAATAATGGACTAATATATCTGTAGAACCAAGGGGGTCAATTTCCTTAATCTCTACTTATGCTCAAGGACTGCACAAAATTTCTGATATAAGAATACAGATTGTTAGCATATTAAAGTATTTAATATTGGAAATTCCAAAATATCCTGGGAAAAGGATAGTTTTCATCAAGCAGGTGCAATTTTAATTAAAAAAAAATGTGTGTCAGATCGTCAGATGACAGTTTTGATAATGTGACATTGACAGCTCGAATTGTGATTGACGTTTGTCGTGTTTTCCAACTGTTATCCACTCAACTGGAATCGGCAACAAAATTGGTTGTTTACTTTTGCCAAGTGTGGCAGGAGCCAAAATTGAGCAGTTCTAAAACTTGTTTTGTTTACATTTTTTAATTGTCTCATATTTTACGGAGATAATATATTTTCGCTAAAAATGCAATATACTGTCGTTTAATAATAAAGATTTACAAAAATATAAAGCTTAATTAAAAATCGAAATTAATATTTATTGGAAAAAAATGTTATGAAAAGAGGCTCAAACGCGGTAGTGATTCCGAGCGAAGTCCCCAGTTTCGCCATCTAGCGAAAAAGTGACGTTTCCAGTTGAGTGGATATGCAGAGACCTTTTACGATTTCCATCAGATTCGATAAGAAAACAATAGATATCGTTCCAAACTAGTTTTGAATCGATTAGAAAATGTAGAGTCGACTAGAAAAGTATTTCGACTTTTGATTTGTTTGTAAAGTGTTACGTGAGTCACCGCTTCGTTTAATTTTAATATTTACAAGAAACATTGAAATCAATTGAGTATATTTATCCATCTTCAGCGGTATTTTAGAGTAATTCAAAATTCAATACACGTTGTGAACCTTAAAATCGATACTTTAGCAATTCGATCTTGATTTGTCAGACACATCATCCCTAGTAGATAGTAGATTAAATGTTTTTGTCACTTCACTTCGACATGCTCACATGCATTTTTTGAATAAATAAAATATATATTTTTATAAAAAAACGGATTCTTTCCAATCTATTTTTAATAAACATCAACTTGCTTTACATAAGTATTTTCTGTACTTCATTAAATAATCTCTATTGCATTGATCAAACATATAATTGTAAAAGTTTCAAACGAGCATTATGAACGAAGATTGCATTTCTTATACAGCACAAAAACTGCTCGACAACATAGTAAATGGTCTATTGCAATGGAAAAAATCTGATACAATTGAGAAAGAAGACCTTATGTTTGGATTACTAATAGCCGTGATGTATGACAGCAAATTGTTGTTATCAAATAATTGTGGTGAACTTTTAAATGTTTCTTTTCCTGACCACTCTGAACAGTTTTGGAAATCTATGTGTAAGCCTTATGAAGTTAGTTTTGTATTGGATGGTTTTGAAAATATACCTGTTACTCTTGTAATGGTACCTTTAGGTAATACAGTTATAATTAATGCTGTACTTACAAATTTAATGGAAACTTACTCTACTTGCTTACCAATAAGTCAGTATTGTGTTTCAACAGACTCAAATAAAATCGAACCAATGTTTAATAACCTGACAGACTTGGTTTATAGTTTGAAAAATAATATTATAACACCTGTAAAGAGTGCCATCCTTAAATGTCATGGTTTACCTAGTGCAAGTTTGACTGGTTTACCAGAAGAGATTTTGTGGAAAATATTTTTTAATTTAGCAGTTTCAGACATTTTACATGTAGGCCAAACATGCAAAGTACTACAGTTCGTATCCAGTGAAAATAATCCCTGGCACACACTGTACAAGCGTGATTATGATAACAATCGTCAGCTCGATAGCAGAGATTGGAAGAATGAGTATAAAGAAAAATATGTATCTGAATATAATAAACAATTGCAAAACACTCGTCAAATGTCAAACATTTATGAGAATAGAGGTGCTCCTACTTTTTTTCCAGCTATGTCAAGTTTTGACATCATGTAATATTTTGTTATTTTCTACTGGGTTGATTGTAACTAATATGAAGAATTATATTATTGGAATTTTAAGCTTGTTATTTTCTTTAAAGTAGTAACTACTAAAAGATTAGAAAAGATTTCGAAGAGTAGCTCCTACACTATATAATATCTATACATATAATATAATCGTAGATATAATTATAATAAATTCGTGGTAATAGACAGGAAAATGGTTTGAAGTTTGGTTTGCACCAGCTTAGCTTGACTGGTATAGAATGTATCAGGTATCAAGTCTGCCGCTGCTTGTGGCCATAAAGTAAATTAATAGATTATTTATTTATTTATCAGTCCCTCAATGTTCTGGCATTACAAAGCCAAATGGACAACGGTAGCCGCTAAGACCGTTTATAGACTCATTTTGACTGTCACACAACCAAATTACGAGGGAGACCCTGATTACCGCTATAATACACATGCCCTAAAATTTTAAGAATAGCGTATGGGAGAGCACAGAGCTATGTTAAACATCTGTATTGAAAGTGATGAAATCATGTCAACATACATTGTCGATGCTTCCATCCAAAAAGATAGCAATCCACTTGTAGAGCCCAGAGTACATGATTATCATTGATCCCTGGAGTACACCTATATCGAGGGCGATCTTTGAAATTATTAACAATTTAATTTTAAATTGAAAAAAAAAAAATGGTGTTATCTTGGTGCATATGACGATATGTTACTGATGTTTCGAACGGTAAAGCCTATCGTTTCGAGTATTTTCCATCCATGTAGCATCCAGCAATTCCCCACTGAATAGAAAGTACATTTTACATGACGTCTTTCATAGTTCTAATGTTGGCGTATTATAGAATAATATTATTACGGTAATTTAGGAACTTAATTTTTACCAGGTAGTCAGAATTATGGTTATAATTAAATAATACATACATAGTTAATTTTATACTGATGAGAAAATCTCATGCACCATAAAATTTAGTTGAAACTAGTGTTGTTTAAATGTACCATAATTCTATGAAATGTACATAGTTTTGTCTTGTTAGAAAGTAGTTTATTGTTTTCTTTATATTATTATTTGCTTTTTCATTTCATTTAGATGAAGAGGAGGAAAAATCGTTCAAAATCGCACCTGCTGGAAAAGGCGGGCGTCATTTGTCAATACCATTTGACTCAGCCATGACGAATGGTGATGTAGGTGAGTTAATTACCAATTAAATTCCACTTATTTATACTGTGGTCGAAATGTTATTTTATTACTATAAGGATGCTAGTTTCAGGATTTGACAGTACCTATTTTGTTATTAGTTCTATCTCTTCTTATATGAGGAGAGAAGAATATTAATTTCTTCTGATAGGCAATTCTGGCATATGTCTACCCGATTTTAGCGCTACCTACTGGACCTACCCCGTACTCAGCGCGTTAATGTTAATCCAGACAATATTCTCTATAACATAATTATGTGTGCAATTTTTCGTCCAAAATTGTAGAGAAAATTTTAAAAACAAATTGATCTCATTACTAGCTGCTGCCCGCGAACTATATACAGCACCAAAATTATAAGGGTAAAAATTATTGGTTATTTTTAATGCCGCATTATAGAAAAATAAAATGTTAAGGGTGATAACCTGTATCACTTAGAGGTATGAAAAATGGTTCGTAATAGCCGATTCATAGATCTACAGAATATGCATTTAAATTTTCATGAAAATCGGCCCGCGGTTGCAGAGTATGGTAACTAACATTATGACAGAAAGAATTATTAGACTAGATGCTATCCGCGACGACGTCTACGTGAACAATATACAGCAGCAAAAATACCCAAATTGCTATTTAAAAATAGGTGTTGGTAATAAAAGGGTAAAAATCTAGGGTTGTACCTATGTATTTTTAACGCCACAGTATTATTAAAAAGAAAAAAAGGATTGTGTCAAAAAAAAAGTGAACAACCCTTATCACTTATGGGTATGAAAAATAGATAGTAGCCGATTCTCAGACCTACTGAATTTGCATAACGGTAGTTTTTTCCTGTCTCGCGGTCTACTACATTCAAGTTGTCATTCAATACCGTTGGAAAAATCTAATACCTAAATAATGAAGATATAATATAGATTGATTTTAAAAATTTAATAATTTTATTTTACTAACTGTATATTATTTATTTATTTATTTATTTATTTAAGAGTTTTCTACAAAGAATACACTAATTCACACATTGATTATACAAGCAATAATAAAAAGGAACATGTGCATCTTTACTTACAGAAAACTACTGCATGCAATTATGAAAATAAAATTTAAAATACAATGTTCCAAATGAAATCAAAATAAGAAATATTAATTCATAACATCATATTCATATCATTAGGTACGTTATAATTTAACATCAAATAGTATTAAAAAATTAAAAACAATAATTTATCAGTAATTTAAGATTTAAGATTGACACATGCAAATTAAAAGTCCTTAAAAATTTTTGATAAATCAAAAACACTAGAACATTGTAAAAATAAAACATTAAAATTGAAAATAATTAATAAAATAGCAGTGTACTCCATATCATCACTTAGAATATGACCAAGACTCAATACAAAACAAAATATCTAATCGTAAAATATCTTTATATAAATTGACAATAATTAAATAAACCAAGCTTCTAAAATCACGATTAAGGGATACTACAATTTATAAGCACCACATATACACGAAAATGAGGAATAAGTGAAATATAATGCATATAATTTTGGAAATATAGTGTTATTGATGTTTTTTAAAATCCCAATTTTGTTTTTTGCTTCTCGGCATAAAATGGTGATTTGGCGCTGTAGTCTTCTACATTTCCAGTGACGATATTATTTCCTCGTAATGTTGTATTTTAGATTTTATAGATTAATTGTAGTTGTGTCTATAATGTAAGAACGATAAGGTCGTTTCTGCGCTGGGTAGATATAAGCTATAACGAAGGATGAGGGATGCGCATATGAGATGCGCCGTACAGCCTCCGCTTGTTCTCGCCTCCGTGGCGCCGCCATCGGTACGTTGTCGAGAGTTTAGTTAGACGCTACGTCGATTGTGGTAGGTAGTTGTAGCGTTTTGTGCTGTAGTTCTGCGCTGATGGCTTGGAATAGGTGAATTGCCGTGGAGGGCCCACGGGCACTGCGTGAAAGGCCGCCGTGGCGGTGCTACGGACCGATGCTTACACACAGTCGTTCTGATGGAGATTTCCCTGTCTATACTAGAGGTAAGATTATTCTATTTTTAGCCTTCTCGTTTAATATTATGCCCTTTGGTTAATGTTAGTACACTTGTTGAAATTTGATTTGATAATCTATATTGCAGTTTTCATACGTTAGTTTCTATTTTGCAGTAATAGTAATTTTGTTATTTCGGTAAATAATTAAGTATGTAAACTTTTAAAACGTATGAAAACATAATGGTAAAAACTCTTAAAACCATTATCTACGTACTTACCATAATATGGAAGGTATACCGGTCTATATTTCCATTCAAGAAAGAATATGAGAATGATGTCTCCGTTATAGTCTACATCTAACTGGTTTTATGTACATACATACTTTCGTCTGTTTTTATTCGTTGGGGATAGCGTCGGGACGTCGGATAGTACAAGCGGGGTGCACAAATCAATAACTAGGTAACAACCCTGCTTCAACAGTGCAATTTCATTCTATAAACAAATTACAGGTTAGCGTACCGTAAAGTAGTAGTTAAAATTTGTACAATAATGATTTTCAGGGTTTTATGCAGTAGGTAGGTTTTAGTATAGAAAACATTCTTATTTTAAGTCGATTACAGGCTTCGTTGCTTACATTATACGGTACGCAGAGTTTTGCATGAAAACATGGTTGGTTTATTTTGTAGGGTAACAGGCATCATCTCTATTAATAAATAAAGGCTACACGCTTAATTTCACAATGATCGCTCCGTCAAACACATTAGATCATATAAGTGGAAAATGAGTTTTTTATACTCTTGATGATCTACTCTTTATTATGAAATCTACTTTTAGAAAAAGTACGCGTTTTGTCTTTGAAAGTTATTAATTAAAATGTCCTTCTTCAGGCTAGGTTTAAAAATCATGATGGTCGGTAGTAGCGATGTTGCAAATGTCGGTTTTTAGACATTCGCGAATGCGAATAGTCATTTTTGACAATGCGAATATTGATCAAACAAAAAGTTCGCATAATATTCGCGACATTTTTTGCGAATGCGGGTATTCAATAACATGCGAATATTCGATATCCTATTCGATTCCTAGTAGGTAGAATATATAGAAATTGATGAACTTACCATTAAGTGGGCCGTATGATCACTTACCTATACATTAATTGCAATAAAAAAATATTAAATAATTTTTCTCTTGATAAGTCCACCACGAAATTAATTAAAATTATGTAATAAAAACTGTATTATTATAATATTATGTTTTTGTTCCCTACGAAGCTGAATGATGATTTGTTTTGCTAATTAAATCGTGAGAAATGAAACTTTTGGAGCTTTACCGCAATAGAACTTCAATAAAATAGTTTTAAAAATCAAAGCCTAACAGGGATCTCGAATAGTCAAAAGACTAATTGAGTGATTGATTGATTGATTGAGTGATATAATAATAAGGCTTGTAATTATCAAAATCAGTTCACCTGGAAAATTAATATAGGTTAGTACTCAAACACCCCGTCACCTCGACCAATCTCGTGCTGGGTTCTACCTTCAGCCGGGGTTCGGACGCTGAGCGTGAGCGGCAGGAGGTTTTGGTGCGATTCGACTCGCACATACCCCACCTGTGGGCCGGGTGGAAGTCCGGCGAATTCCGCCTGTCACAAAAAAAAATTCTCAAACACGCACAGAAAATCGTGAAATATTGTCAGTTGAAAACTAAAACGATACATTTTTAAAAATATGCATACATCTTACTTCAATAGTACTTCTATCTTGAAAAAAGTCTTCTTTTTAGGAAGCCTATCAAAAAACAGTCAGATTGAACTCACTCTGGAGTTTTAGAAGTGGGTCATCTATATAATGCGAGTTCAAGCTTCGCTATGAACAATTAATGTATCTTTCACTTTGTTAACCCTATTTGTAACTAGATATGAGAAGTTTCATTGACTGCATAATTTGAAGCAATTTTTAATTTTGGTAACCTTGTAGCCGGTAGGTATGTAATAATATGATTAATGCTATAAGAAAATGTACACATCAACAGGTGCCGAGTACCAATAGAGAAATATTCTGATAACACTATCAGTTGCTTTTTATCTTATCTTGTCTTTGAAGAGTAAGCAATACCTTATTGTTAGTTTTAATTCGTATGCTAAGCAATTCGGAAAATATAATTTTTGTTTTAGTGTTAATTGAATTGGAAGTATCAGAAATAATATTGTGTTTTTTTTTGTTTGCCTTCACATGATGAACAATAGTGCCGAGCAATATGTTTTAACAAAATGAGTGGCTTGACTCGAAAGTTTAAATCTAGACACCGACCAATAGACGATGACACCAGAAGCGATTCTGGTATTATAGAAGAAGATGAAATAATTTGTAAGTAGTTGCGTTAAAAACAAAACTACATTATAAATTTAATGATGATTGAGTTCATTTACTTTATTTTACATGTATTTGAAAGTATTTACATTTAGACACTACAAAATCACGTATCATTAAGCTTTGACTGATAATGTTTAAATTTTCTTGTTTAAATCTGTTGTGTGATTTCGATGCTGTAAGATCATAACAAACATGTCATTATAGACTACAGGCCCATGAAGAAAAATTATGGGTCATTTGAACCACCAGGTGACCTATCTAAAACGAAATTCTAGCATAAAATAATAAGATTCAGTACTATGCCGTCACTTGTAAGCTGTCCAACTGAGTGCAGGTGAGCATTCAGGGGATTGCAACCATCGTTTTTTCCCCTTGTCGCATGATTTTTGTACGGCGTTGAGGAATAATGGATTAGAAGCAGTATTAAAATAGTATGATGCAGATGCCGTACAAAAATGAATAAAAAATTCAAATGCCAATAATATATGTATACTATACTTAAATATTATAAATGCGAAATAAACTATCTGTTACCTGTTTCACGTCAAAGCCATTGAACCGATGTGAATGATAGGTTTTTATTAAAGTATTAATTAGGTACAGTCTAATAATTTGAGCTAGAACTTCGAAGCTTATTTTGTAGGCTGATACAAATGCACTTAATCATGTGACTAATCGTGAAATAATTTCACAAAACCTTCATATTTTAAAAACACTACTTTCCTGGTTGAACCGATTTGGTAGATTCTTTTTTTATTTGAAAGGTAACAAGTTTGCTGATGTCTAGTTAAAATTTAATCGAGATCAAACTAGTAATGCTTAAGCTATTTCTGAAAAGATGAAGTCTGTAATCAATGATTTTTTGTTAATTTATTACTCGTTTGATGAAATTTAATGACTAACACTTGAGTTTTGTAGTTTCCTTTTCATTTAATCTATCATGTTTCTGATAGAGATTTAATCTTTATAAGTCACTATAGAGTCATTCCATTTAAAATCGTCTAATCAGCAAAGTTGCACCGTTTTAGATTTGGGTGAAAATTTGAGGGATTCATCTCTAGGGTCCCTAAGAATGAAATTTACACATATTTGATTTCTATGGGCACCCGTTTCCGAGCATTTAAATAAAAACTTTCAAAAATCTCGTTTTTTTAGGTTATTTAAAATTTCCTCAAAGTTTTGTCTGTTTAAATTTTTTTTCATTATTGAAGCGGAATCCTTAGGGGGACAGACTATAGAATGATAAAATTCAACGATAATTTTGTTTTTCGCGACCTACCATTAGCGAGAGCAAACCAAAAATGAGTGTTTTTTACTCATTTTTCGTGAATTTCAAGCGACTCTAGCGACTAATCGGTTATGAGTTAAGAACTTCTGGTTGACAGGAATTAAGTACACATGCTAGATACAAAATTTAGCCATTGATCGACCTGAGCAGCCCACTCTTTCTGGAAGAAAACTTTGCTTGAAATTTTGAATTTTTGAAAAATCCCATTTTTCAGCCTACAAAACGAAGGTGTCTACTGCGAGATAAAATTCTAAAATTTTCAGAATCTTTTGTTCTTAGCTTTAACTTTGAAGGACTGCATCGCTTGTTTTGTTATTTTAATGTGTAGTGCACTTACCGGTCGTTTATTGGCAGCAAAAATTATGTCGATCTTTTTTATTTTTTCCTAAATTATATATAAGGGTACGAGCCTAAACACGATGAGGTTATTTTGTTTAATGACGGAGTTCCCATAGCCACCTTCCAGCTCCATAATCAGACCTTGACATTCATAGGAACTCCGTCAATAAGCAAGATAACCTCATCGTGTTTAGGCTCTAATGAAGCGTCTTGATGAGATCTTTGTGTAGAGGATGAATGTCAAGGTCTGATGATGGAGCTGGAAGGTGGCTATGGGAACTCCGTCATTAAACAAGATAACCTCATCGTGTTTAGTGTTTATAAAAAATATCGACATAATTTTTGCTGCCAATAAACGACCGGTAAGTGCACTACACATTAAAATAACAAAACAAGCGATGCAGTCCTTCAAAGTTAAAGCTAAGAACAAAAGATTCTGAAAATTTTAGAATTTTATCTCGCAGTAGACACCTTCGTTTTGTAGGCTGAAAAATGGGCTTTTTCAAAAATTCAAAACTTCAAGCAAAGTTTTCTTCCAGAAAGAGTGGGCTGCTCAGGTCGATCAATGGCTAAATTTTGTCTCTAGCATGTGTACTTAATTCCTGTCAACCAGAAGTTCTTAACTCATAACCGATTAGTCGCTAGAGTCGCTTGAAATTCACGAAAAATGAGTAAATAACACTCATTTTTGGTTTGCTCTCGCTAATGGTAGGTCGCTATAAACAAAATTATCGTTGAATTTTATCAAACTATAGTCTGTCCCTCTAAGGATTCCGCTTTAATAATGAAAAAAAATTTAAACAGACAAAACTTTGAGGAAATTTTAAATAACCTAAAAAAAGGAGATTTTTGAAAGTTTTTATTTAAATGCTCGGAAACGGGTGCTCATAGAAATCAAATATGTGTAAATTTCATTCTTAGGGACCCTAGAGATGAATCCCTCAAATTTTCACCCAAATCTAAAACGGTGCAGCTTTGCTGATTAGACGATTTTAAATGGAATGACCCTATATTATTATTGCTTGGTGCAATAGAAATACAGAGTGTGACTTTTTCGAATTGTACGATAGGTTCGATTTCCGGGTGCACCAAGATTTTTTTTAAATCTATGAATGCTGTTGTGTTTCTTTTCAAAAATAACGGAATGAATCCTTGCAGCAAAATTCGCTAAAATTATTATGCCGAGTCCTTCCCCTGCGTTTAAAAATTCCACCCTGTAAATAAATAAAGACTAAAAATTAATCCTTTACTACCAGTAAAATCATAAACGGGAAATTTATACGGATCAAGTTATGAGTACCTACATTCTTAAATTAAATCTGATCTGTTATTTTGAACGGGATTTTTTTGTTTGTGTGAAAAATTAATACCTATTTTTGAATTCTCTTGGCACAGGCACAATAATTGGTGAACTTAATTTAAATTCTGCAAGTTGCCTCAATGTACATGAGCGACGGTAACCACTTACGATCAGGTGGCCCGTTGGCTCGTCTGCCTACATGGCATTAAAAAAAAAAAATAGTCATTGCCGGATAGAGTTTTTGGGTATCACAGAGTTTCATGCAGCTTAGAACGAAAAGAATTGTCAATTTGTGGATTTAAATGTTTTTTTTAATAGTAAATCAAAAAAAGAAACGTGCAAACAATGCATATTACTTGCAAAGTTCCTACAACTGCTAATATAATTTATAATTGTTTCTTATTTTATTGAAATACTATGTATCTGACTCGCCCAACTTTGTCTGCTCTACAAAAGAAGACAATTATTACAAATTTTTTCGAATTTTAATTTTTTTATTACACCTACGATAAAACGTTGGATTTTAAGTGCGGATCTCTATTTTTTTTAAATTTTAATATAACCTATAGTCTTTCTCTACTCAATAAATGGACTATCCAACACTGAAATATTTTTTGAAATCGAACCAGCGTTCAATCATACAGACTTTTCAACATTATATGTGAGTATCTACTATATAGACTACATGCTATGGTAATAATTAACATATTTTTTTTGTGATACTAATAAATATAATTTTTGGTTTGAATTCGGGTCTGGAGAGATGAATGGTACTAAAGTAAATAAGAGATTGCCGCGTCTTAGGTCAAGCACAAGCTGGAATACACCTTGTAAAAATGGAAGCCGCCGTTGTCTTGTTATTATAGTAACGAGTATTAACGATGATTCGATGAGGTGACCCGAGCCAAGTGCATTGCAACATGCAAGAGGGACAGAGGCAGGCAGGCGAGCCCCCACCCTGCCTGTGCCCTGCCCCGTGTTGCCATCGTTCCGCACCGCACGCCAGTTTGCCGTTGAGCGTCCCTCACGGCGCAAGCAATTTACCGCGTACTAGTGATTGTGTGTATGCCGGTATATGATCCCGTGTGCTTTGTGTTGTGTTCACTGACAGTATAATTACTGTTGATTCGTTCTCGACGATGTCATTGCGTGAACGTGATGGCGACGCGTAGTTGACATGTCGGTGAGCGCGCCCGTTCAGGCGGCGCGCGGGACTAGGACCAATAGCCTCGACCAACTCGACTTTCAGGAGCGGAGGCAATTGATAGCGAGCTCATTATCTCTTACTGATTTCTTACACGTCGGAGCGAAGGAGGTAGCCGCAGTCGCCGGTCAGTCCCCTTCCTTTTTTGTCTCGTGTACCCGCCGCATTCCTAACAATAGCTTTGCGAAATCAAGAATCGTGCACACCATTCGGCCTCCGTAAACTAATTAAACATTGTTTGGTATTCACAAACATTTGGTTATTTTATTTACGTACGTTATAAGGATTAATAAGAGGCGGTTTAGAAAATGTAGGAAAGCGTCTCTACTCTCTATAAGTGTTGAACTGTTTCACTTTTACTCTTGTTAATGATTTAACTGATTTACGTAATTGTTGTTAATCTTTTTTATTGAATAGTACACTGATAATTGTTTGTGTGTGCCAAGAAGAGTCTGGGTACTTTACAATTCTGATTAGGTCTTCACTCTCGAATGTGGTACCTTACTACAGTTAGTTAAGTTTGTCAGACATGCTTATATTTTCCTGCATTTAATATTTATTGGAAAACGAATGATGTACAGAACTATGTCTATTTCATAGGTTTTTTCAACATGCTACTGCTACTTAACATATTTGTAGTGGGCGGTTACCCTTACCTCACACAAGACTGTTGACCTCGTGCCCTTGGTTGATCTTATTAATTGTGCTATTATGTTACGTTATTACATTGATGATAATATAAGTTGTAAGTAAAAAAATATGTTAAATTCGAAGGATGAATCCTTATCTCATTGTCGTCATGGGAACCTTCTTGCAATGCAGACGGTCTTCTATAACACGTCGACCGATTCGATTATACTTTATAGATGCCAGCCCATTGCAATTTGTATGAAATATTCGTCTGGAAATAAGTAAGGGTGAAAATATCATTATTCATTTAGGTACATAGATAAAATCTAAGGGCTATTTAAAAGTCGCAAATAATAGTAGAAATATTAATGTCCTACAGTTATACAACAAACTACAATAACTTCATCATACCTTGCCATCCTCACTTGGGTCATACCTTGCCATTATTATTATGTACATGCATATCTTAAGTACCTAGGTAGGTATCTTTTGATATGGATGAAAGCAAAAGTTGGTTAATTCAAAAGTTCTGTTTTTATCTATGAACAAAGATTTTGTAAAAATAAGTTACGCTACGTTAGAGTTGCTAATGAATACGACTAGTTGAAGTTATTATTTCACAGATACCAGAAAGTTGCGTGTTGTATTGTGTCACGCTAATGTACCATTTCTGAATACGACCTACTTTAACTTAACAACGTTAACCAGGTTTCTTGACTTGGTGGTTAATTGAATAATCTGTTCAAATCGTTTTGTAATAATATTATGTGAAACACTGGAATAGAGCGTATCATTGTGATCACGAAATCGTAAAAAATGTTGAGAGTGATTGACGATTGTTATTGTAGTTTAAGCAGATCTCACGTTTTCGCTAAATTACTTCACTTTCGACGAAGTAGTAATCGTTCGAAGTATACCATAATAAATTCAGTTTATGAAACATATCAAATACTATTTTCATAACTCTTGTTAAAAATAATCAGTAATGAGAAATCTCAAAAAAGGTCTCCATAAGTAGCAAAAATGATATGAAATGTCAGAGAAAGAATTTTAAAAATACTCTAGAAATTCTGCGTTTTATCTTCTAATTTCACCTGTAATATACTCATGCACCTTCGCAATTACCTACTGTTTAGAATTTTTTCCTAAATACTTCTTTCGTCCTTGACTTCTATAATTTTTTGGCACACAATAGCAAGTTCCTGTTGTAAATCTGCTAATCTTCGTATCCGACCAGTACGTATTTGAAGGTATTATCTCGGCTCGAGCGTATTATTCACAGTTCGATGATGTCAACGGTGCCGTTTTAAAACTATGAAACATTCTGTTTTTGGGACAACTGTACTTTCATTTATCATGGTAGAAAGCTAACAAAGCAACAAGTAAGAATGCAGTAATTTACCATAAAATATTACATTCTATAGAGTGTTAGAAGAATAATATAATAAAACTAGCTGCCCCGCACAACTTCGTTTGCGTCGAAAAAATATAAATAAAAATTTAGGGGTGGACTACCCCTAACATTTAGGGGGATGAAAAATAGATGTTGGCCGATTCTCATAGATACCGGATAAGCACAAAAATTTCATCAGAATCGGTCAAACAGTTTCGGAGGAGTATGACAACGAAAACTGTGACACGAGAATTTTATATATTAGATGATACGTTTGAGAACATTACAAATGCTTTGATTTGTTCATGGTTTGTATTGATAGAGCAAAGATGACACTAGAAATAGGTTTGTTGAGATTGTTGCCTGTCAATCGAAAGGTCAATAGTTGCATTTATTGTTATATATATTACGTAGGTACATTGTTGTTTTATTATAATGTAGAGTTATTTGTATTATTGGTTTTCTTAGTTATTTTATTTATAATTTGAATGCAGAGTAGTAAATATCGAAACACATTCTATGATTATTTACAAGTAAGTATAGGTGCGTTTAGTACAGTATAGAATTGTAAAATTGATTACGAATTGTGATTACCAGTTTTATCTACGTATTTAAACAATTAGGTATGATATGTAACGATACTGCGAGTGGAAGGAATGTGTATTGAGTAATTTTAAATCACATGATGGGTATTAATCAATCTACTAACCTTAAAAATATTTTTAGTAGAGTTCATAGAGAACAGAGATGTAAAGTTACATTTAAACCGATAAATAATAAATGTTATTTTAACGTAGCGTTGGACGCGGTCATGGTCGTAGAAGGTAAAAGGACCTTAAAACAGAGGCGGGGCAAGGTGAGAATTGTGAACGGTTGAGCGGCGCGGTGCTCAGCTAGTGCGGTGCCGCATCATTGCATTAATCGATCAATGAACATATCGTGGTGGGCGATAAGTACCCACACACACACACACACACACACACACACACACACACACACCATCGACACGAGACACTGACTCACTTCAAAACAACTACGTTTTGTTTTCCTTCTACGTGTTTTTGTAAGAACTTGATTAAAAATCAATCTCATTTATCAATACTATTAATTTAACTGGTCTTGGATATACTTTGATATAGATAGGATTGAATCACATAGATTAAACTGTATTTTCCTCGCTCCAATTTTTTTTCGGGAAGATTTTAATATTAAGTAAAGGAATAAAAACACATCAAACACATCGGAGTGACTTAATTTAGTTAAATTTGGCGAAATTACATAAACTATAGTAAATTTTATATTAAACCTGACTATCTTTGATTTTGATGCAATGTGTTACTTTATTTGTTGCAAACTTTACTGCAAAAAGATATAAGTAGTTCATTAATTATATTATGTAAACATAATCTATTGTTTTTATATCTCTGTTAGGTATAATTGCATACTTATTTAAATAGATCTACCCAATCCTACCTAATAGCTAACCATTGAAACAATATTATAACAAATTAAAGAAACAAACTATTTATCACATTGTGATAATCTTCACCATTTTCTGAATTTTCTAGGTTGATCATTTTCGCTGTTTTCATCTTTACGACGTGTTTCACGAACTTTTGTTCTTTTAGTGAAAGTTGTGTAGGTACTTGTGTAACTTAGTTTCACTTGCACTTTTTAATGTTTACTACATTTACTAAACATTGAAATACCTACTTAGCTTGCCATAAATAAGAAAATAGTTTATAGAACCCAGCGTAGAATCAGACTGGTAACTTACCCTCAACAATAATACAATATTCTAAACGAGTGAACAATTGTTGTTCTTGGAACATTGTAGTAACTTACTCATTGAATTGATGCTTACCGCATATCAATGACATCCTCCTGCGGTTTACTATGCATACCTTGTATCTAACCTTTCTTGTGTCTATTCTATCCTGTTTCTTGCCACTTTTAGGTTTTACCTACAACGTTTAGCGTCGATTAATAAGAATTTATGTTTCTGATAACTCTAATATTCAAAAGATACAGAATAAATGCGGAGTGATAGAAAATGTTTCATTTAGTACTTGTACCTAGAATAGTTCCAGTTGGTATTGTATTGTTGTGATAGACACGGACAGCTTGCGCACAATAGACCCGACATAATGGGGCCATTGATTGTGAGGATGGATGGATGTACAACGTGAATATACATGTGTGGGTACATATTGTACCAATCTTACGAGAACTACATTCGTATTGGTGTTGTATTGTCTTCAAGTTTCAAGTAAACTGTCTTGTTGTAGTGCACACATTTGTATTTCTGTAGCTTATTCCGCCGGTCGAGTACCATGGGGTTATTACTTTGTTTTTTTTTAAAATTCTATACCGAAGATCGACATATACTCGTTCTAAGTACTAACGAATTGAAGGGTACAGGCAAAGAAGAGGGAATATTGTAACAAATATAATTTGAAAAAAATGCAATAAATAGTTTAGAAGTAAGAACACGGCCATAGACGACTTGCTTCAATTTTCTGGTATATTTTATAGTCTATAAATTTGTATCGGTAATACAACCTATTGAACTTGTCTTCTTCGCTTAACCTTGGAACCACTTTGGACACGGGTTGCTTTAGATAGACAACATTGGAGGCAGTTGGAGGAGGCCTATGCTACAAGGCATTACGTATTGAGAGACATATTGTAATCGGGTATCTGGATGGGTTGTTTGTTTTGTTAAACTCTACCTTTTTTTTTGTGAAACCTTTAATATTTAACTTAAACCCTTAATTTTCTATTTTATAGGCTAAATAAATAAATAAATAAAGTGTAAAGTGAAGAAGAATTAGATCTTAAGCAAAATTTCCAAAATATTTCTTACCGTCTGCGTCAAAAAGAGGTTCAGGCAGGCGGCAGCACTGTTAGATTTTGAAAAGACCTAAAACCCCGTAGTTCATGATTTTGTTCTATAATCAATATTTTTCGTTACGCACGCTGTGTAAGAAAGTTTTTGGATATTTTTTTCACACCTTTGCTTACATTATTGAAGTTTTAGTACAGATCTCTATTTTTTTTAGCTTTCGAAAGGTGACAGAATTTTTAAAAACGGTCCATTAGTTTTTGAACCTATTCATTACAACCTAACAAACAAAGTTCTCATCTTTATAACTAAACAAATTTATTTAACTTTACATCATAAGTCATAACATAATATCGTTATTGTTGAATACTACGCATACCTACGTACTACTTATTGTACTAGGTAATATAGTATGCATAATAGTATAGTACAATAGCGGTTGTTTTTGTTTGCAGCAAAGAAACAAAATGGTTCAGCGGTGCGAACGAACAGCCTGGGTTCAGGCGCGAGGACGCCACCTGCGGAAAGAACTAAATCAAAGTTCTCAGCATTCGGAAGACTGTTCAAACCATGGAAATGGAAACGGAAAAAGAAATCGGAAAAGTTTGAAGCAGCTTCTAGAAGTAAGTTTTAAAGCATTATGTATAGCATGTATAGACATAGACATATACACTAAGTAAAGATTTACAAACTTAGTGAAATGTCAGATTAAAATTAAAAATTGTGATAAGTTACAAAGTTTACCGATACATGCCAATTGCCAATCTAATATCAGAAAGTTAAAAGAAATAGAGGTAGTTATTTTTTCCATAAATAGAAACAGATTAGTTTTAATTCTATTTACAACAATATTGGTTGTTAACAGATAACTAATGATAAGTGAACAAATACTGAGCATAAATAGTTAATTTTTGTATAGCAATGTCCTACTTATTCAAACAAATGAAGATCACATAATATGTACACAAAAAGCATGCATGTTCCAGTTGTTATTTAGATTGACTCTATTGTAGTTACAGTAATAACTCTCTCCTAACATTTTTAAAAGTTTTGATTCCGTCATAATAATGTAGTAACAACCATTTTTTTACGTCATTATAAGAGAGAAATAAAAAGTAATTATTTTTATAATTATCTTTTTGCAGCTTTAGAAAGGAAAATATCCGTCCGAGCGAATAGAGATGAATTGGTACAGAAGGGTATACTATTGCCAGAGAGCCCTGTCACGCCTGTACCCGAAGACAGTAAGTTTTCTTTCATAATCGTAAAAGTTTCATAATTTTGAGAAATTAAATTATGTAAGATTAATATTATGAAAAATATAATAAGAAATAATGCAGTAGAATAAGACATGAATGAAATTTAGCAGATTATTAAAAGCGGAAGTGTATAACGTAATACAGTACCTACAGTAGAACTGAGTATAGAACTAAAATAAGTAGGAAAGCAAATTATATTAGCTAGTAAATGTAAGTGACACGATGGAACTAAAATATCTGCAAACAACACCACTAACAACATGTTTTAAAGATACTGTACTAATCAAACTAAGTAATCGGTACCCTCTAAGCATGTCGTGTACTTAGCGCGGTCGTCACACTGTCAATTGACTTCACTCTATTGCCTATGTTGGTGTTTCCAGAAATTCAGTTCCTTGATTTTTAAAAGTCGTCTATATTTGTAAAATCATATTAGTGGTAGTTATTAGTCTAGGTTCATAATGCGTATAAATTATTACATAATTTTACAATACGAATTCAATATTAATATTTAATGTAATATGTATAATTCATAGCGTTGTATATTATCCGGAAGTGTTCCGGTGATGAATATAGGGCATATTATATAAGTCTCATTACATTAATTAATTAAATTCGTCGGCACAAGGCAGGTATTTTAGTTTTGTTCGCTTTCGATCGTGACACACACGAATTATATGAGATCACGTAACACGTTGCATGTTTTATGGTTGTAATGATCTTAATTACACAGTAAAATGTCTATTCTCTGTGATGAAACCCGACTCGGTGTCTACATGGAAAGTGGCATACTGTACAAATGACCGGCGTCCGTTGTACATTTTCTAATACACAGATTAAACGTTTTTATCATATAGAACGATAGATAAACAAGCCTAAATGATTTTACAGCTTTATTTATTTTTCTTTATTTACGTACACTAACAGTAGACATAAAGGGCTTATACATATGTGTAAGTTACGTGATAACAGATCTTATATGAATGCCTATTACAGGTATAAAGTTTACCCGCTGCTGGTTAGTTTAGTGAATTTGGTATCTATCTACTATTAAAGAAAGCAAACTCAAAAATATTGAAATATTTTCTATAAGCAAAAACAATAGTATAATACGAATAGCGTTATTTATTAGGTATTTCGATGTCTATTATAATAGTAGAAAAAAAATCGCTATAATATACGCCAATACCTATTTCATTTAATGCATGACTTACGCAAAATTATATTACTTATAAGTTATAAGTTATTCTTCATTTCTTTTAATTATATTAAAAAAATAACGTTTAAGGTACCTTAAACGTTACTTAACTTACAAAAACTTAACGTTAATTAACGTAACGTTAACGTTAACTTGCAAATATCAAGATAAAAAATAAAAATTCATCATCATAAATTGTATAAATAAATATAATACCTATGATTATCAAAAACATTTGGCTACGGTATCAAAATTATAGTCAATGGTGTTATTTCCATCTCCAAGAATAATATCATATAAAAAAGTAATAAAGTAGATTATATATTATAACTTTGATATCAACTGAGGCTCAAAACAATAGTAACATGGCAGAAATTACTCCAATTATTATTAACAGACCGAGAATTAGGTAAAATGTTTTAAATTTAGAAGTACTTAACTTATCGTTCTGATGTTAACGGGATGCTGGAATGGAATTAATTGATAGCGATTGAAGGTTAAATTATAATCTTTCTTCTTACTTTTATGAGTTAGACATGTGTAAGTAGTAAATTTATCTTATGGTTTGATTTTAATAATATCGTAAACAATTTAAGATGACAATAATTTATTATTAATAATTTATTATGGATTTTACATGGTAATACAGCGCTGTATTTATAAATAGCATAAGGAATATTATGTTCTATTGGTTTAATTTTTTTTGTATCCATTTCCTTGTAATTCGCTGTTTTTGAAATGACTGAATATTTTTAGTATTCTTTATTTTATGTAGAAATATAAAATAATTCCCATATCTTGTAATAACTAGCTATTTATTATCAACAGTTTACTGTGTGTTAACAATGTTAATAGTCGTTTGTCACTGTTATTAAAATAACATTATTATTTGTTATTGTACTGTAGGCATTAACTGCGGTTCTTAATTTTTTTGTATTAAGAAAGTTTAATGAAATTGTATTGTTCTTCATAAATCCAATTTTTATAGAATTTTTAAGCACTTCATTGTACGGAATATTATCATTTATAAGAAAATTTCCAATTAAGTTAACTTTGTATTATGTAATAAGCGACATATGAAATAAGCGTTTTGACACTATGATCTGAAATAATAATTATAACCTATACTTTTGTATAGTTAACTTAGTGCAATAATATAGATTTAGACACAGTAAACAAACAAAACATGGTGTAAATAAACCTATAAAGTGCGATTGTATTGATAGTTTCCTTATTAATGAGTTAGAAATAAGGAAGCTTTTTCGAGTTTTTTTTAATATTTGCATGAATGGAATTCTATATTTGTAGTTAAGTTACCATGCTCATTAGTCCGTTGTTGTGTTGTTACATATCTAAAAAACCTATCATTCAATGATATTTAATTAAAACCAACAAGAATTTGTTATGGTAGAAATATTAAAAGTTGTTGATATTGACTGCCGACATAACATTTTCAATGAGATAAAATTGATTCTTATTTCCGTTTAAATTAATTAGTATCTTGATATTGCGTAGGTAATTAATGTTTTAAGTGCGTAAAAATATGTGTTACTTTGGTTAACATTGGCAAATTAGTTAATACTTTGTAACCTTAAATGAGACGTATGATCATTTTATCTTGTTCCGTGGCGTGCTTACAAATACATGATTGCCTTGCACACATTGCCATGATCAGGGTCCACTCTAGTTCTAACTTTACACTTTCCGCATCCGACAACTCAAGACAAATTAGTTGATAATGATTGGATTGTTATAATAACTCAATCGATGAAGTTAAATCAAAATAGCTTTTGTTTTTTCTGTAGTTATAATTCACGAACAAATTGAGTACACAGAAGTACCAGGAGGTATTCGACTTCGTGATAGTACCTAATGCTAATACTCGATTAACCTGTTCGCAATGTTATCTATAGTAAAAGTACCTTGCCTTAATATTATGTTAAACTAGTAAAAGTGGAAATTTATGTGGTTAAAGCCGTAAATTGTAGGTATACTTGATTCTTTAAGGTTCAGCATCCGGTACTAACTAATTTGTCTCTTTTAAAATGCAATTATTTACCTAAGTATAAGATATTTTGAAACAGTTTAGAGCTAAGATGTTATGTTATGTATTGTTTCTTAATGACTAATATAATATGTTATAGTAATTGACGAGTTTTTTATAGTAAAAATCGATAGTGACTGATATACTTGTCATTCCTAAGCTTCCGCAAAAATGGTACTTCGACTCTAAGCACGTGTTACCTGTTATAGTAATAAATATCGTGCTAACACAATAAAATGTTGGTTCAGATGAAGAGTTGTCTCCGGTGTACGGAGGCGAAGAGAGTCGGCCGGACGCGAACTGCGGGCCGGACCGACTGAATGCGATGCACGTCGCATTACAAGCACAACTAGCGGCGCAGTTGGCGCAACAACAGGCCGCTCTTGCAGCAGCCGTGGCCGCCGCGGCACATCACCAAAACAATAACGTCATTGGTGAGTTCTTTACTTTAACATTTACATTTAGGTTGCATTTACACGGCGCCGCAACCATAAGCAGAAGTGGCACGTCAAACTTCGTAGATCTTCCATATACTTCTTCAAATGCGCGCAGATGCCTCGTGAAAATCAAGGTTGACCTAGAAAGTCGATAAAGTTGGATGTCGGCAGTAAACGGGGAAACAATATGCAGTGTCTTTTCTCTTATTTTTCATCTTCTTTTATAGTAGAATCTGCTTTAATACCAAGGTTCTCTCAACTGGACCTTCTACTATGATTAAGTTAATATTAGGGTGATTGAAAAAGTTAATTCGGTTTTATAAAGGAAAATTGTTTCTGATTACGTTTTGATGGCAGTCGTCCAGTAATTCTTATCCGGAAGGGTTACAAGTCCACCCTGTATATTGATAGTAGACGGTAAATTTTAATGATGATAGGTCAAAACCATCCGAAACTCCTGTTTGGTATTAAAAATAGCCTGAGATACACCAAGTTATGAAATAAAGTAACGAATCAAAAAGCACGATCGAAATATATTTAGGTAATGTTCGTGAGACGATACCCAAATATTGTCAATAATATATTCATAATTTTAGAAATATCGATCATTTTAACAAATTACTTTGATACACGGAATCTTATTGAATTAACTATATTAAATTATTTTCAATATTGTAAGAATCTAAAATCTCCTGTTCATTTAAATTCAATATGCTGTATTCTTACGTTAATAGCATTCGACGTATGCAGAAAGGCTTAGCGTGATTATCCATTACTCGCGTTGTTTTTGCTATCAACATGCGGCGCGTCGGTGGCGTTTCGTTATGTATATTCGTTATTTTGACCGATCTGCGATATCCTACGAAATAATAAATATTAATTGAAAGGGCCGTTAATAGTCATAGACAAACAATAAATTGCAATTACTGTTCATCTTATTCCTACCTACGCAGTAAACTCTGAAAACTGTCTTAAATTTAACAAAATTATTAGACTGTTACCTACCTACTGTACCTGAACTGTAAAACTTACAATACGTGGTCAAAAATACTAAAAAGTGTAAAGTTTTAACAATTATAACATTGATATTGAAAGACAAAAGATTAAGGCTTCTTTATAATTCTATTTATTTTAGTTGAAATATTACTGATACACAGCCTCTCTTTGCAATTTTGGGTAATATCTTCACTGTTATTTATTATTCGCATCAATATGTCATTACGTAATCAAAGAGCAAATGGAATAACCGCGAAGACGTAACGGTTTCACAAAGGCTGTACAAGTGTGTGAAGAGGCTTCGGGTGAGGGGTGGAGGAGGGTGTCGGGGGCGACGTGCGGCAGTGCGGCGCGCGCCTCAGTGTCGGTCCGCCCGCGCCCGCGCCCGCCCGCCCTAACCTCACTCGTTCACCCGCCCTGTTAACAACACCTGTCAAATCAAACTACTACCGATATACTAATACAGTGACGCATCCAAACCACTAAACGTTGACGATTATAACACACTTGCAATTCGACGAAATTTTGTTGGTCTTGTGATAATATTTTCTTCATGGTTGTCTTGGTGTTGACTATACTGCCGTGTTCAATCAAAATTAGTGATAGAACAATATAAAATTAACCAAAATTATAAAGATGAATATTCAAAAGAAAAGTTAAATAATGAATAAATAAGTAATCCAAGAAACTGTTGTTAGTGGAAGCAACAAAATCCGCAAAACCTTTGCAACAAATACAATAACAGTAAATACTAATAAAAAAAAAAAAAAAAACTTCCTTCTAATTTTGTCAATTTATAAAGTTACTGTTTGTTGTGTGGTAAAGTGAATCATATTGAAGCTCAACTTTAAAATAGTAACCACAAAGTTTGCGTGCGGTATCGATCGACACCGGTCACTAACTTAAGCACGCGATCGCGTCGCGACTGCACCGACTAGAGTATTATTTATGTTTGTGGAAATATTGGTTTAACAGTAACATAAAATTATGATAAACGAATATGTTTGCAACTAGAAATACAGTATTAGATAAAATTAGTTATATCGGTGCTAATTTAACATGAGTTTGTTCAAAATTTAAAAGCTAACACTCTGGACATTCATTACTTTTAGGTCGTTGATTAACGAAACATAATAGTGTTACGGTTATTACGTCATGAATACAGAGTCTTTCATTTAGATGCGGTGATATAAAGGTGGTAGAAAGATGTGCGGGCGCAGACCGGGTGTTTGATAAAATAGAGGGCGCGGTGTCGCGAGCGCCGCACCGCGGCAGGCGCGTGCCGTCGTCGCCCGCGCCTCGGGTGTCTATGATGGGCTACATCATGGGATGCGCCTGCCTCAGAGGTTCGTACATCACATCAATATGTACCCACACAGCAATTTGAACAAACTTTAAAGGTTTCAAATCTCACTTTACATTGCTGGATCTAAAGACATCTTTCTAATTAGCGGCAATTATAATAGTGCAAAACTGTTATAACTTTACGAGGATTTAGGAGAACAAAGTTTTAATAGATGAATATGAATTTTATATTTTAAAATAATGACGATGACAAATTAAAATTTCTAACGGCGAGTACTTGCGTAGAACTGACCAAGTAGACAAGATTATTCACTAGCTGTTGTACCTTATTAGTATGAGCCGCTACCAGTGCTCTATAATGGTCATGTAACGCTTTGATCTACTGGGCGGTCCCAGTAGATCAGTATCTTTAGTCACTTTATCAGATCGGATCGGGATGCATTTCGGGCAGTGCAGAACGATATCACCATTCCATATAACGATGAGAACCTCGTGAAGTTATGCCAAAAAACATACTTAAATATACTACTATAGATTAGGGATGGTGCGAATGTCGATTTTGAACAATTTTGAAATTCGCGAATGTGAATGCGAATGTTGACCTTTCAAACAAAAACTTCAAGGTTTTTTACTGACAAGTCAGCTGTATCTTCCAAAAGTCATTGTAATTTATAGGTTTTTCAAAATAGGTCCCCAGGAATGATAAAAACGAAGAAAATTTATTGAATTCGCAATTGTGAAAACTCGGCTGATCGATTCTACTTAATTATTTATTAGTATGATGAAACAAGTCAAATTATTTAAAACATTTTTTTTTTTAATGTACAATAGACTAACTATTAAAGTACCTACAATAGTAACTATGATTAAAGTAAACTTCTTAAAATAATGTTTGGTGTTGCTTACTGTTCCACTCAACTAATCACCCCAATTTCGTATAATTATTGTAAAAATATCTTAAGTATAAAAAATAAGGAAGATATCTGAGTATCTACTCTACAAAGTTATTTTTCTACTTAAGAAAAAACAAGTTATAAGGGTTACCGTACGTAGGAAATTAAAAAAAAACCAATCCAACGATCAATGATTTCGTTTTTTTTCAATTAGGGTACCACTTTATATATGTGCAAAAACACGATAGACAATCGATATTGAATATTAATTTTATTATTAAACAACTTTGTCAGAGATCATTTGTTATGTAAACGCAGAAAACTGCAAACAATGTAGATTTATTAATTTTCTTTTGAAATAATCCACCCTGGAAATTTTACAAAGTTTGGGCTTTGAAATGTTTATTGTTTTGAGAGGAAAGCTCGAACGCACATCCCACGGTCGGACGTAAGGATATAACGAAACTATAACTACAAGTACCTATATAACTATAACAGGTTTTCGATATCTAGACTAAGGAACCCTGAAAATAGAATAAATTTCATTTTGTTGTCTCGCGGTAATTCATTCAGGCCGATAGACGCATAAAAGTTTGCAGTTAGGTACATGTTTCAAGTAAGTAAGTTTTGCTGCTGGTTTTAATAATATTATAATGCAAACAACTGCAAGAGTTCAATGTGTCTTGAATGTGTGCACTTAACCTTTTGAGTTGCTCTTCTTGACGCGGAGTGACGTCATCTCGACGAAATCCCAGGATGCAGCTGGGCTTCAAACAAACTTGTGTGGGAGGATGACGCTTACTCTCCTACATAACATAAAATATACAAGGGTTATCATTTATCAAATAATATAATCAAAACTGCAAAGACTCATCTGACTAGAGTATAATTAAAAGAGCTTTGAGTAGATAATTATGGAAATACAGAACTATACACATCATGACTTTGGCAAACACTTACGAGTAAATCTTATTATATTCTCTATTTTACAACAAAATGTAATGTCTTAATGTAGCAAATAATGTTTAGTTACATACTACTTATTGGAGAATGAGCAAAAAGAGCATCTGATTATGTATGTAAAGAGCAAAAATAATTAAGTTAAACCTCCTGAGTTATTATAACGTTAATTCGTTCCTTTCGTTTTTTTCGGTTTACTTATTTTTATTAAAAAATAAGTAAACTAACTAATAAATAAAACTAATAAACGAATAAATAATATTACGTTAATGTTTCTGTATGTTATCGAGACACGTAGCGTAATGAGCTATCTACCGTACAAATCAGCTGATGCGCGAAATCAGTTGTTCACTAGGTCCTGTCTGCTCTCGCTGCTCTCGCTTACATTTTTTTGGAATTCTTTTAGTACAATATATTAATAAATAAAAAAATAAAGTTTGTATTTTAGTTTAGTTTTTATATAATTCTTACATATACGGAGTTATTTTCCGGAACGAAGTTTCTTAACTACCCCAATTGTTTTCATCATTGTTGTAAAGGGAAAGCTAGTAGTAAAAAGTATACCGACTTAAACAGAGACCAAAGACCTAAATTATAATAAAGGTATTTAGAACATAACAGCGATGAATAAGTAAAAATTAAATATTGAAAACAAAGCGAATCGGCATGTGGGCGGGCGGAGGGCGGGCGGCGATCGAAGACCGCGCGCGGTACCGGGGCTGCGGGACGAAGTAACGATCGTACTGACGGCCGCAGTCTTCCAGCCGCGAGCGCGCCGCGAGCATGAGCGACGTTGGCACGCTCGCCGCCATGGACGCCTTCGCGGGCGGCGCAAGGCGAAGGCCCGCACGCCTGCCGCCGCCGCCGCCCTTCGTGCCGCCGCCGCCACCACATCGCCATGACCACTACTACGTGAGACGCAAGTCACCTGTTCCGAGACAAGCGGCAAACCTGTCACTCTTCGCGCGTCCCAATGGTACCCATACCACACCACACCACCATCAACTCACCTGCTGCACACTATTAGATTCAAACTAATCACCAATAAATGACCACTTTTCACGGGAAATGTGACAAATATAAGCATGGACTTTAATAACCAGTGTTCTACAAGTCATGTTAGTGTGTATAAAAGTATAATCCAAAATTGAGTTTAGTAGTTTTTAGCATCACTTAAGATTCATATGGACTCTAATTAAGTAAATATTAATTAGAGTCGGTTAATTTATGAACTTAAAGCAACTGTTTTATTCAGGAACCTGCTATTAGTACCGACTACGTAAGTTTTATCAGTTGATGGTACTAAAATATATTTCAAAGGTTTGTGACTAATTTCAAAAATCGTGCCTATAATCTCGTCTTGAATGACTACTGTATTGAATACTAATAGAGTAAAGTATTAAATACCCTAAACATATTATTACAATAATTTTATTACATATTGGTATCTGTCTCCAATGTAAGCTCGAAGTCTCTTTACGCGTAAACCTTGAAAAAGGACACAGCGTCCTTGAAACAAATCACGTTGTGTGCCTCGTAGGGTAGTAGGTAAAACGGTAGTTATTTCAGATTGTGTCTTTGCTTCTTTTTTAAACAACTACTGTTCTTAAATTAGAAGTGTTTATATTAATAGAACTTTTTTATGCTTTTATATTAATAAGAGCATAAAAAAGTTATAATTTTGCTCTCCAAAATTATCTTTATAAAGTTTAATGAATAAGTTATAAAATATCCACGAGAACTTTAATTGAACATAGTTGGTTTAACTTTATTTGAATCCACAAAATATTCATTGTTAGAGCACCCCGAGGTGAGGTAAGGATTAACCGCCCACACTCCGCCCGCTTTTCATAATTTTATCCCAACAATTTCAACTTTGTTCTTATGTACATTATGTAGCGAATACCTGCGTTTATGTCCACATTTAGTCGAGCACAAAGAGGTTATTTATTTAAATACATAGATGCCTTTTTAAATTTTGATATACCTAATAGGCATCGTCCATATTGGATTGCTAATTTTGTTTTACTATATTATTATGGTTATTGTAAGAAAGCAGATTGCTATTCTACGTTAAGATATCGAAAATTAAAATCACCTAAAATAGTCATAGTAGCACCTAAAATAGTAATCTAATATATACAATACTCGTGTCACAGTTTTCGTTGCCATACTTCTCCGAAACGGCTTGACCGATTTTGATGAAATTTTTTGTGCTTATCCGGTATCTATGAGAAACGGCCAACATCTATTTTTCATCCCCTTTTATTTTTTCAACGCAGACGAAGTTGTGCGGGGCAGCTAGTATTTACATTAAAAAAACTAAAAAAAAAGTGATTAACACTTTTAAATGTTTATTTGTACTTGTACGATATAACATTGTAATGTGGCACTGACTTCGATGTCGATAAATAAAGGCAGCGTCGCATGGCCTTGTGAAACTATTTGCGGCATACCTCGAGTCTGTCGGCCGGTACAAGATAACTACGTTCTTTTAATTGCCCTCCTGAATGTCAATCACCACATTCCATCTAATCACGTCGTTCAGAGACAGCTCAAACAATTTCACATTGCCACCAGTTGTCACAAACTTCCTTCGATAAAATATGTTTCCTGCTAAAAAATATATTTCTGCTACAAAATATTTATTTAACATTTATCCATTGTACTAACGAAGCGTCATGCAATTTGTGTAATATTAACTAATTAAATAAAAACCAATTTTAATCAAGGTAAGTACCTGATATAAGCTACATTAAGAAAATCAAGGTTGAAAGCTAAATGACCTTCCTTCAATCTGGTAAAGTAATGGCCCTGAAACGTCCTTGACCGGGTGCGGGGCGACTTTTTCCCGAATTTGCTCTATCGACATCCAACGAACGAACGAACCCCTATCACTTTGTTTTCGCTGACTGAATTTTCGTATTGGGGTAAATTACATTAATCGTTGTATTTATAAGTTTTCGATTTATCATTTTATTTACAATTAGGAAAAAATCTGCGTTTCATTATTTATAATTGAATAAGAAAACAGTAGAAAAAATGTTAGTAGGTATATGGTACACTATTGGAGAAGGATTAAATTACAAATCAACTTTTTGGATCTCAATGATAATGTATTTCTTTATACTCAGTAGAGCTTAATTTAGATAAAATTGAGTGAAACAAACCGTTCTCTTCCCACATGTTTTTCGTCAAGTAGCAGGACGTATGCTCTCAACAGTCTCAACGTTGACACATTCTTCGTCAACAATACGCTGCGACCCATTTATTTGTTTTAATAAGTGGATAAAATTAAACTTGCTATTTAGAACTTCACTTGTATGGTTACTAGTTATAAAGTTTTTTTTTTAATAAAAATGAAACACTTTTTAATTCAGAGCTGAAAATATTTCTAAACTCCGAAACATTTTTAGATTAGGTCAGCGACTATTTATTGGATAGTGCGCGGGAGGGATCTCAATTCCACTCCACGCATATAATCAAATTGAAACAATTTTTATTTCAATATATTTGCAGTATAAACAGGTCACAATGTATATTGGACGCGTGTTTTCTTCTTAAACGTGTAAAATTTGTTTATAAAGAGCGCATCTTGGCAGCGTGGTATCGTCGTCATATAATACGTCGTTATACGCCATATGACGAGTGCGTCTCTCTTCACATGAAACGCGTATTCTTGACATTGTGCTATTTATGTTTACTCCATACAGAAAGCAGGTGTTGAAATATGTTTCACATACACACTTCTGTTTCTGCTAATCGGTTATTAAGAATATTTGTTTTAAATTAATTACTGCGATTATTGTTGTGTGTGGAAACATGGTATGGCCATGTTACTATAAACAGAGTATCTATGAAGCCACGTGGTTCAAGAGTTGCGTAATGCTGCAGCCTTCAATGTCCTTGGGCGGGTGAGGGGCGGCTCGGCCAAGGGCGGCTGCATCGATCGGAAAGATGCTGTGCCTGTACCGATCGCGCACCTTCCACTTTATTCACTATAGATAAACTTGTTACGATAATACGTCTCTTGTTAAAAAAAAATACAACAGATTTTTCGAATATTGCGTAAACGGTATTTAAGTTTACTTAACTAAAATAACGCTAACGTCCTCATCTTTAACGCTTAAATATTTTTAGAGATCTAACAAAAATGTGTATTTCGCAGTATCTTTAAATAACATTCGCTGTAGGTCATGTGCGAGTAGGTTGCGCAGCCGGCTTCACCAGTTGCGCTATTTGCTGTTGCTTCATCCAACTTTTACCACTCATAGAGCAGGCACTAAGTCCTTTGATGTAAAACTACTTGCACATTGTGATAAATAAATTGTTTTGAAAACATTCATATCATTTCACTGTAAAATTTATACAACATTGTCATAAAATTATCTACATTATAAAAATTTTGGACATATTATTTCAAGTTGATAAAAATCTTACTAATAGTTTTTGTGATGGTCTTGAAAGTCTGTTACATTTTTGTAACAAATATTACGTCGTTGATCTCAAAATCAGTCGATTTTAACCTATTAAAGTATTGTTATAGACTTATTACCTACTGGATTCACTATGTACGAGTATTTATGAGCTACGTATATGTTAGGTTTTATAGTGAAGCACTAATAGAGTTCCATGGCGGGGCCAAGGCCGCCGCCGACGCTCAGCCGGTAGTGGTGAATGAAAACGCGTGCCTTCACTCATCTAACGTCTATTATTAGGATCATCGACATAGTAAACTCATACAGATGTTCCGCATCGACGCTGCACTGTGACGCCAGTAATGACTTCAATTTGCCGCTTTCCGGTATACGATATTATTACAATCTGTATCATCATCATAGCTTTTTAGATCCATCAGAATGCTAGCTGAGTATTTTGGATCAGTCTACTAGGAACTATATGATAGTCTAAAACTATAATTTTTAACAACATTTCGCTGAACATTAAGAGATATAAGATTTTAAATCGATTGTTGTCTTTCTTACAGAACCAAAGAAAGATAAATTGGAAAATGGTGGCGAATCAACGAGGCCTGAAAGGCCAAACTCGTTAACAGCGGGCAAACATCCTCGACGGATATGTTACCAGGGAGATGTTGGTAAGCGTTACGCAATTCCTTTAATAATTTTCTAACACCCACAAATGGGTCCGTGTAATCTTTTCTTTAGAAACGTCAAGAGCTTTTCCGGATCTTCTGACGTCAACCATAATGACCAACAAAGTAAATATTATTTTGGTTATTATATTTTTACCGTCCAACTGTTCTAAAATTACTCTTAAGATAATTTTAAACGTTTCATTTGTAAACATGAAAGCTTAAACAGAAATAAAAGTTTATTGTTTTAATGATACAATTCGTTTCTGTAGTCGGAGGTTACAATACGCGAGGAGAGGGCGGGGACGGAGAAGAGCCCTTGGTGTTATCGGAGCTGCCGGAGCCTCCCATCGCCGTGTCGGAAATAGGACCCATTCCCCCGCCGCCTATGTTCAGTTCGCCCAGTCCCACGCGACACCAGCATCATCACGCGATGCCTCAACATCCTCTCTCTGACTGTAAGTCTCATCTCACTGAAAATGAAATGTATTGCAATTAGTTCAACCTCATAAATGCGGAAATACTGGTTTACGACACGTGCAAGTTTATATGATTAGTAACATCAAAACAATTTGTAAGATCTTGGCTACTGTTCAACTTGTAGCGTCTGTTCACAATTAGTAGTAACGTATCGATTTAAGAGTATGCCGAATTCTTGAATAAATATAGAGCGTCGTAGTTACTACTAATTACAAATAGGTATTATTTTTGTTCTGTAAATCGGTATGAAAATTATAAAAAAGAGCTGCAAAATTAAAGCTCAACGTTTCAATGAAGAATAACACATTTTGTAGTTCCGTATAATATTTATTGTATAAGTACTTCTGTATTTGGTTACTATATTAGTCATTTTATTTTATTTATTTAATTAATTTAATTTAATACCTAATTGTACACTACAGAGAAACAAGTTATATATAAAATTGTTCCCAAAAGGTTTATTTTTCCTTTTTTGTGTCTCGTAGGCAGACGAGCTAACGGGCCCCTTGATCGTAAGCCTGAGCGTAAGTCTTTTTAGTAATCACTACATAAAAGTAAAGTTTGCCAAACATAATATCAAGAACTCGTTTTTCTAACAGTATTCAATTTCGTTACCTTGTATCGGAAGTACCACTTGAAGGGTTAATTATATATTATGCACTGTTTCTGCTCTCAGAGTGAGTTTGGCCTTTTCATAAGTCTCGCTGTAACATAATTGTAAACAGATACAGAGCCATAATTTGCCATTATCAGTATTTTCGTCGGTGATTTTCGTTTTGAGACACTACGATTTTAAGGATCGGATTTTTCCAAAGCGTAGTATCGAGGACGACCACATCATAGCTAGTTTGACACATTTAAGTGTATAATTTGTAAACTTAATATTGTTAATAATGTTGACAGCCGAAGAGGAGGACGACCCAGAAGATGAAGATGTGGAGCCCACAGCGCTCGTAAGTGATTCATCACGGATCGAGGAGATCCCGCCAAAGGAGCCCATTTACAACGCGATGCCTCTCAAGTCCGCTCTCAAGAAGCGGCCCGCGCCCTCCGCCTCACCCGCCGCCACGCCCCTCGCCGCGCGCCAGGATCACCACCACGCCAGCTTCAAGTCAGTACCAATATACTACTTTATCCTTAGTTTATATAACACCATTGATCACGACACGCTCTTATCGAGATGTCATGGTTTACGTCGTAATTCTCACGTATTATGCTAATTTATTGGCAACTGTAATTAAAATTGTAACTCCATTTTACTTTTTTATTAATTACACGCACATGTACGATAATCTTACTAAAATTTTCATTTACATTCAAACAATTTTGCTCAGAGTAATGTAAAAGTTTGTAAATAATGATAGACACAAGATATGTTATAAATGAGTTAGTGTAACGTTGTTATTATTTCCACCATGCGTCGGCGAGCAGACGGCCGCCGCCTAAGCCCAGGATCCGCATATGGTAATAGTCGCACGCTCTCAGTACGCGCAGTGTTGTTCCGACAGACCTGCCGACGGTCCGCTTCGCCTTACTCTATGCACGCCACACTCATCCTGCCCTTGTTCTCTCTTCATTAACCTCTTTACATTGACATCATCCAGAAACGCGACATAAATAATATAATTTGAAAACTGCGCCAACAGCCTCTAATCTGTGATAACTATTATTTTATCAAATAATAAATTTATTGACAAACTAGCTGACCCGCGCAACTTTGTCTGCGTTACAAAAGGGTTCAAACAGTACTCGCAATGCCGTCGCATTATTATCTGCGCGCGCTGCCCGCAGTGCACCCACATGTTCATTGCGTTTTATACTCGTGATAACTTCTAAACGAATAGTCCGATTGGAATAAAACAAAAAGTAATTTACTTCTACATTTATACTCTTGATCATATAATACTTATTTTGGAAAAGGGTTAATATAACGATACTCATTTAACGTTAAATTCAATCTCGGGACGAAATATTATTTTTATAAACATAAAAGCGGTTATTGCGACTAAACTATGATAGTTAGATATGCTGTCGCGGACTTTTTTGTTTGTCTTACTAAGACCTAAAAACCCGTCGTGCATCATTTTGATCTACTGTCAATAGTTTTCGCAGCGCTACGTAAGGAAGTTTTCAGGTCATTTTTTACACCTTATGTTACATTATTGGAGTTTTAGTAAGGATCCCTAATTTTTTTAAAAATATAATATAGCCTATGTTACTCGGGGATAATGTAACTTTCCAAGGGTGAAAGAATTTTTGAAATCGGTCCAGTAGTTTCGGAGCCTATTCATTACAAACAAACAAATCTTTCCTCTTTATAATATTAGTATAGATAATATAAGTGTTAAACGGCAGGCTCTTATAAAACAAAGATGGCGATTGTCTATGATGTCTATGCATTTGAATAAAAATTAACCTGACCACTAAAAGTAACCTCATTCATGATGTATCTAAATGTTGTTCTGTGTTGCATCAGTTGCATGTATGTGTGTTATTGTTTATTTTTAACATATAATTTAATTGCATTTATTTCAATCTGATTAAATATTCGTTCGATGTTTCAATAGATTAGTTTAGCTTTTTATTATTGTTTAAACGTGTTCGTATAAACAAAATGCGGGCAAATTACCAAAAACGATTTAAATTCATGCAAACAGAGAATTTTGGCAAAGAAAATTTATGAATAATAAATAAATGTTGAAGGTGCTAAATATAACAATTTATTATTAAATTTTAAAATCAATAATATTATTTGGATCGTATGTATATGATTGTGGGGTGTATATTGAAACTGCTCTCAAATCATCTCTGGTACTTGAAAGAAAGGGTTAACGCAAAATAATGACGTAGAGTGGCAAATCTATCCGCCCCAGCATGTTAGCGGGCCGATTTTTTTTCGTTATTTAAATTATAACTATTTATCACAAAAAAAGCTATAAAAATATGGTAAATGGATACATAATATTATGATATATTTTAATCGAAAATCAAATCCCGTACTAAAACCATGAAAAAATATTGTTGGAAGTGAAAAAGTCCAAGGTGAGACAGGAAAAATGTCTGTTTTTGTGACTTCAAAATTATATTGTTAAAAAAAATACTTATTTTGCTTTAAAAACTAAAAAAAATCTTGTAGCCAAACTATCAATCTATAAATATGTATATTTTTTATGGACATTAAGTCCTATCAGTATGTTTAATATTCAAAAAACTTTTATGATAAACTAAAATTGGTAACATACAACGAAAAAAAATTGGCCCTAGCATGGTAGCAAAAAATACGATAGTCATACGTGTTCACGCAAAAACTAATTAGTAAAAAGAATTATTCATAAATTAGCTGATTAAATTTATTTAATCGAATTCGGTACCAAGAGCGGTCCCTTTATATTCCAAAAACACGTTCGAATAATTCTCTAATTTAGTAATTGCCTAATTTGAAGTATAACCTCATAAATTTCATTTTTGAAATTATTACCAAGGTTTAAAATGGTGTTGAAGAATATAATTTTGTACAGCAGTCGTCCGATCCGCGTCGGTAACGCCATGGAGAACAAGGAGAACGCTCGGCCCTGGGACGGTGACTACCGCGACGACTACGCGACCGAGTCTGAGCGGGTCGCCGCCAAGCTCGCCAGGAAGGAGAGCCTCAACATCAAGCTCGCCTTGCGACCCGACCGACAGGAACTCATCAACAGGTAACTAGCACAGCCCTGCTGTCTACTGCTACTAATGAACAAGGAGAACTACACACAATAGAGCACGGAGGACTGGTGGGTGATGTATTGTGTACTGTATACAACGAAATGACTTTTAGACTCCTCTTTCGTCCTTCTCACAGTTTGTCACATTTGTGAGATATCCACCCTCTAGTGAATAAAAATAAATTAAAACTATATTTTCAGTTCAAATATTGCATTATAACACTGAAATTAAAATCTTAATTGCATAGTCTGTAAGCTTTCCTTAAAAATAAATAAATAAATAAATAAGCTATCATCTCTTGTCACACATCTCGAATTCTACGAAGTTGAAAAATAAACTTATAATTTCCCGTAAATAACAATAACATCGAACGTTTTACGATTTTAGAAATCGACACCGAAACTTGGTAATTTGTGGTCAACATTCAAAATTAGCTACTAAGTTTTTGCCAAGCCAACTGAAGAGGAAGTGTTTCTAAACGTTGGCACTCTTTGGCTTAATGGAAGAAATACTTCAAAACAAAAATAAGCGATCAAGAAGTTTCAATCGTTTCGTTTAGGTTGGTTATTGGTTATACATGGCTTCACTTCTGAAAAGTCTTTCAATATTGGTAACTTTGAAGATTCATTAATTACACAAAGATGACCAAGTTTAATTTTAGAAAACTAAAAAAATATAGTTTATTACATCATAAGAACACATTGTCAATGTCGCGACCGAGTCTCGGTGGCGTGGCTAATGAGGGTTGTCAGTCATTGTGCCGTTCATTATCGTACAATCTTCACGGATGACAACCGACGACGCTCGCATATTTCAGGAATTGGGTGCGGTATTTAAATTACATATCACGTTCGCGTAACGTTTTCAAGGCCCTCGAATGATTTTATGAGTCTGCTATTTTTTGTAACGTTCTGGAAATGGGTCAACTGTAGGTATCCACTCAACATACGTAAATCATTTTTATTTTGACGTCACGAACGTAGCTTTTATTGCGTGTGCTAGATAGTACAGTAGGAGATCTCGCAACAATAGCGGGCTTCGTTGATTGCAATCGCCAGGCTTACGGTGCACGCCTGGGAGTGTTATTTTTGTCAGTACAGTCAGATGAACTCATTGTTATCAATGTTTTATTTCTTCCTGTTTTTAAGAGCTCGCTCTTGGCACTGGCATTGTTACAGTTCAACTAATCGACATTGGGGGATTCGCTGTTTATTTTCAGAAAACATCTCAGTCTATGTTGCGACGTCAGTGAAGTGCCACACGAGTCTTGTCTCGAAAATTGTTTCATGTGTTTGCTATTGATTAGATTAAAAACTGTTAAACGTCGGATTACAAGCTTGGGATCCGGCCAAGAGCGGTGTGTTAATCGGATATTATGAAAACACTTTCAGGACCGCGTGAGCTTCGACAAGTTTTATGTTGTGGTCGTTTGGCAATGCGCGCGTGCAACTGTAGAAAATAAATTGTATTGTAGCGCTGCGCATCACCCCCGGGAGAAATCAGTTACGTCAGTACAACGAATATAAGAAACAGTAGAGAGCGTCAATGTGTGTCGCGACCAGGCGATGTGCTTATGTGAATGGTCGTTGTGCAGGAACATCCTGGTGGTGCAGAGCGAGCACGAGCGGCAGGAGTCCTGGGAGGCCATCGGGGCGCGCCTCATCCGCCGCCTGTCCATGCGACCCACTGCCGAAGAACTCGTCGAACGAAACATCTTGAAAAGTAAGCACTTTATACATCTAACAATTATAATCTTTATATTAAACTCAAAAAAAATGATTCTAATTCATATTATTTATTACTCCAGGCCAATCACCCGCCGAAGAGAAAAAACAAAAAGAAGAGAAGAAGCGTTATTTATTACGCAAACTCAGCTTCCGACCCACTGTAGATGAACTAAAAGAGAAGAAAATTATTCGTTTTAGTGATTACATCGAAGTAACACAGGTAAATTAAACATAGGGTTAAAGTACTTCATTAATTTTGCGTAATTCTGAAGATTGTATGTTAAAACTATAGATAGATCGATAGTCTTACCGGGGTTGGTCGCGGGTTCGAATTCAGTCAGCCTGTAACTGTAAATCTTTAATCGTAAATATGTAAAAGTGCAAAATTCTTGCTAAAATGAAATCTACAAATCAGTGAAGGCTTGAAACACATTGAAGCCATTATTTTTATTCTTCATTTCACATTAGGCAAACAGTATTAGAAAAGTATTGGAATCGTCCAAACCCCTGCGTGTTGAGGAAAGTTTAAAACTTGGAAGAAATTGGTATATAATTTTGCTAATACAGATTTCCTACTCATAATACGTTATATAGGTCCATAGTAATAAAATTGTTTAGACGGTATGTATAAGATTATGTTTAGGTGTGTCATTACAAATGTACGCGACGTTGTTGCAGGCGCACGACTACGACCGGCGCGCGGACAAGCCGTGGACGCGCCTGACGCCGCGCGACAAGGCCGCCATACGACGCGAACTCAACGAGTTTAAGAGCTCAGAGATGGCCGTGCACGAGGACAGCAAACATCTCACTAGGTAACACACACTACTTTTATAATACATTAACATGAGCTACTATTGACGACACCAGACGACGTGTGGCTTGTTGTAAATGTGCAAGATATAGGACGTTGCGTGAAGGACCTTATGTGGTTGTATTTTCTTTGTCATCATCATCGACAGCCTCTAGACGTCCACTGCTGGACACAGGCTGAAGCCTGAGTAAACCCAAACTTTGCCACAACGATCGGTCCTGCGTTGTTTGCAGTAACTTCCCCCGACTGATCAGGTTCATCTAGCCGAGGGTGTACCCGGGCTGCACCAACCAATTCGTGGGCTATCTGTTGTTCACTGCCACTTCCAATATGGAACTCTTTGAGCCATGTCGCTTACTTCTTTCTGCGGAGAATTATAATTTATTGAGTGTTTGAGTTTGTTCGGTTGTAAAACGTGGACGGTGTGGGCGCAGGTTCCACCGGCCATGACGGCCGCCAGTGCGAGCGACGGAGCGGCGCGGCTGAGGGGGGCGACCCGGCCCGACCCCCATGGGGTCCCTTGACTGCGACCTGCAAGTGAGACGGGCGCGCGACGGTCGAACCTTCCCGACCTACCTATACATTCTTCGTATTGACCTTCGCGAAAGGTTAGTGATACTGATTGCGTGGTGGATGTGCGACTCGGACGTGATATCTATGAATCGTGAGTTGTTTGATTATAGAAAGACGTGCCCGCCATGTAAATTTATGAGAATTTGTGATTATTTTTTTCTTATATTCATAATGCTTTTAGCTTCGTAGTCATTAAGCTAGATTGGTTAACTTTTATTTATTATGCGTTACGTGATACCGTATTGCGTTGATTGTCACAATATTTTCAAAGATTATATAATAAATTTTTATAGTGTATTCCACAAAATTAGAATATATTTTGCTAATTGCGCCATCGAGTGCAATGGATAAACAACTAAGTTTATATAAAATGTTTCTTTTTGTAATTCATGAAACTTATTTAAAATGTTTAATTATCGAAAATAAATAAACTTACTCAGTAAGATACTGATTATACAATTTTATTATCTTGTATTACATTTACTTATGCTTTTAAAAATATAATTATTATAATAAATTTTTACATTAAACAATTATTAACTTTTGTAGTCCTGACTGAACAACCGGTCGCTCAATTGTATTCTTAATTTAGTATTTCTACTTTGTAATATTCTTCCGTTGTCATGTTTTCGACAAATTATAATCAGCTACTGCCATTACTACATTTCTTAATTGAATTATTATATTCATTAAAAATATCCATAATATGATATGTTATTCCATACATTTTACTGACTAACAGAATAATCATGTTATAGTAGAAAGTTTTGTAATTTAGTAGTTTCTGATCTGAATAAATTGCTAAGTACAGGGAGTAAGTGTTTGGTAGAAGCACTATCAAGTATTCGATACTCGTATACTCTGGTACGAGTGTAATCGATACTCGTGTACTCGTATATTTTGGAACACGGAACACAAGTAATACTGATATTGAGCTCAATTTGTTAAGAGACGAATAGTTAGTTTTCTATAAATGTGAGACCTGTACGACGCGGCTAACTCGACGGGAACAACTTGTTAAACGTCACGTCGCAATAGCTTAGTAGTAGAGGTAAGTTCTTGAAACTTGAACGAACTATCGATATTGATCGAATAATAAGCTCTTATAAAGATGTAGTTGTTATTCTTGTAAATTAATAATGAAGCGCCTTGTGAGATTACGCGGTGATCCGCGCGCGTTACCTTATTTGTTTCATGTCTTTTTTAAATAACGAAATTCGATACCGCGAAGAGCAATAATTGTTGAGTGCTCCTTACTTAGGCTGAGATCTATAAAGCAATTTAAAACTGTGTTTTTCAGTGAATTTGTTTTAAAATTTCATACTAAATAATGCACAATCAGGATTAATCCAAAGTAATCTAAACCTTATTTAAGTTACTATAGAAACAATAATTCAAAGTTTTAGAGCATGTAGTTAAAAAGTATTCTCTATAAATCTCAGTCCTAAAGTTACGTCATTTTATATTACTTATAGGTAACTTTCTTATAGTTATAATACTTAGATAGAAATCGGTTATATTATGTTATTTTTTATAAACACAATGTTCAGTAGCGGTGCCATTTTTGTAACGTTTTATCTTAAATAAAAATACAAAAACTCGTTTAATATTTGAAACGAGACTACTATGTTAAATGTTCGACAGCTGAATTGAAATTTGCCAAATTTGTACTTGATCTAAGAGTTCTTGGCGAATGTATTCGACAGAGAATATTGTATACAAAGTGGGATTTATTTCAATCAAAAGATTGAGTCAATTTGTAATAATGTAAATTTTAAAACAATGCAATAAATAAAGTTACAATAAATCATAATTTTCAGAACAGAATAGATAAGCTATACAATTTTGTATAACTAACAGTAATGAAAGGTACCTATTATTGTGAAAGCAAAGTATGAAAAAGCGTTTGTAATATTGTGGTTATTTTTGAGACCATTCCATTATAGATTAAAGTGGAAGCCAAAATGACGACTTATTTTTCTAATAATTTTTGTTAGAATTGCAATTAAAAATAAGGATAAAACGTAGATGTTTATCGATATATCTATCTATATATTTGTAAAAGTGTTGCAATACCTTGGTTTCAATTTCAGAAGTAATTGATTGATTGAATTTTCAATATTTTAATAGTGACGCGAACTGTAGTGACCTATAAAAATGTAACATTCAATAATAATTGTACACCTATAACCCACTCATCCAATTTCGATTAGAGTGGAATCCATAAGACGAATATAAGAAATTTTTCATAAATTACTTGAGAAAGAGAAAACTAAGTGCAATAAATAAATAGTATTATTGTAAAAATTAAGAAAAATGTCCCGGTGTCACATGAAGGTTAGGTCCGAGTGTAAGCGTCTATGATTGTTTGTTTGAGTGTTGTCTATTCACTAGGCGTTTTGACGCAAAATCAACTAAATCCTAATAATATGTATAAGTACAGTACATATTGTTGGTGAGATTTTCTAATAAATAAATAAATAAATATTGGTTCGGTGATACATTACGAATTCAATTTACATAATTTGTTTAAACTAATACGCCTAGTGATGTGTCACATTGTTTTACAAGGAAGTTGATTGTAGACAATAAAAAAAATTTACCATCGGAAAATTTAAGAAAAAATATTGACATTCGTGAGTTATGAATCACTTAAAAAAATATGAATTAAAATTAATCGTGGATCACGACTCCCAAAGATCAGTAAAATCAATTACGCCTTGTTATTGTCTATAATTAAGATTTCCTAACGTTAGTAAACGTTATTTAAACATCACGTTTTGAATTGTTTTGTTTGGATGTTTGAAATTGTAATTTTTGAAATCATGTGATAAATTTATTTTAATTATTATGTTAGTTTATGAATAGTAACTCTTAAGCAATGCTACATGGTGCTAAGAGCCGTCATGTGCATCTGTGTAGTTTTATTTTCATACTCATCTTTTCGTATTCATAAGTAATCTAAAGACAACATATAACCACTGTAGTAATCATCAATATTTTATTATTTTTATGTACTTTAAGTCTTCGCTATTTTATGAATAATAGAAACGATATAAACGATATAAGAGAAATAAAAGATGATTTGATTTGATTTGATTTGATATTGAACGATGGTTAAAGTTGTAACTGTAGAAGATCATAACTACCTTTTCCTAGTTTTGAATATAATATAATGTTAAAACGAAATTTTCTTATCAATGATTCTGATTATATCGATAAACATATTTTATTTAATTCTGTAAATATATTTTTATTATGATAAACAAAATGGAATCTCTTTTTCCATCGATATCGAACGTATCTTTTCGTGCTATGGCCGTTTTTTTTACAATTTGCTATCTTCTGTAATCTGTATACTGTTGCTTTTATTTTTAACATTATGTAAATTATTAATGACATGTTGTAATAAGTATATAATGATAGCCATAAAATTACTTGTTTTATAAAAAAACTAAGTCTGTAAATATCATGATTATACATTAAGTTTTATACTTTATCGTTTTTGTTTTATCTCCAAACCTCTCCCCAATCCTTATAATAATTTAATTATATAAACTGGCCGTTAATGCCGTCATTCTCCACTATAATTGCTCGTCATTAACTAAAGACAGCAACATAATTCATAACACAGACTTCCAGTGTTACGATTGGTGTATGATCCGATAACTCGAATATAAAAAGAAATAAAAACCATTAATTATATTTTATTCGATGTTCTTAAAGGCTAAAGTTGAAATACTAGTTAAATTGTTGAAAAGAGAAACTGACCAATTTGAAGCAATCATTTCTTACGAATAACACTATCGAAAGCGAGTCTATTATCTATTTCAAAGAAACTGGAATTTTAATATACTAAAATGATAGTTATTGTGGGGTAAATATATTAATATTATTTTAATGGGGTTCCCGTAATGAAAATCCTCTGGTGGATCCTTAACACCTTGTAGCCGTAGAATATAAGCCTTAATTATAAGGCTGTTAAATAATTTAAATTTAATATGATGTTATAATGTTCTTATGAAGAACGTTAAATTGAATAGAAATTACCGTGAATAATTAAAAATATACTAGGTGCTTAATATTATAACGGAATCCGTCGTGTTATTCTGTTGTAAAAGTCTGTGCCCTGTACCGATACATTGATCTAGTTACTACAACAAGGTTACAAAATCCTGGTTTTGTTGTTTTCTGGACATATTTTTCATTGTCCCTAGATATAAAGTGTTTGCCGTTATCTGTTACCGGCGTTTCCTTTTCGTAATATAGTTAAAAGTGCAACATTGCTATCTACATTTGAGACGATTGCTCCTATAATGGTAAGTAGATTATTTATTTGAATCTGTAAAAGTAGTGTAGGTAAGTATATTGGTTTTTAAATGATTAAAAACACTGATATGTGGTCGTATGAATCAGGAAGCTTAAGACAGCTATTAACGGAAGCTTTGACCCGTGAGGTAGTGCCGGTAGAGACTTTCGATGGCGCTAAGTTGTGGTAGTGAGACTGAATTAAGAGAAAGTTAACTGTTGTGCGTACTCGATACTCTGAGAGCAGCCGCGGTTAGTATGCGCCTGACTAGTGTTCGAGAAGCAGGCTTCGCGGAACTACAGATTACACTCGCGGAACGTTTGTGTTGAGATGTTTACGATATTTGACGATCTCACAACGTTGTAAAAAGGACAATAATTAAACAACATAATTGTACTCGTGAATGGTGAATTATTGTGGTATTTAATTTGCAATAGTGATTTCTCTGACCGGTCATGGTGTAAAAGTGCAACGGCTGCGAAAATATAGCAATGACGTTCTCAGGAAACATGAAGGAAAATAAAACTCGAAAAGACACCTGGGAATCTGAGGTGAGAAATGATTTAAAAAAATATAAATGTGTTGACATATACTTAATATAAATGATTCATCCGATTGTTTTGATTTGCATTGAAAGACTTTTTTATTAAGACGCCTATTAGTCGCGTGCGACAGTTATGTATTGTTAATTACGACTTTCTCTCGATACAAGAACATACTAAACAACCAGTTTCTTAGTACATGATACAAGATTAGTTTTGCATAAGTATGTGATGTTGATATTTAGTAACAAAAATTGTAAATAGTTCCCAATTTTACTTAGTCGAAATTAAATCTCTAAATTATGTAGGACTATTGAGTATTAGTAAGAGCCAACTGTAATTTTTAGTAATCACTTAAATAATTAGTCAAAATTCTTTACTATGTTAAATATTAAAAACTATAGTTTAGCTTTGTATATTATAAAAAATATATTTTATTTATTAAACCATATTTGTAAAATAATAGTGTGTTGTGTATCCCCAATGTTGCGTCCACCTGCTATTCTAAAGTCAGGTGTTTCGACAACTACACGTTTTACTCGTTACTTAAGTCATTCTTGGATATCTTATCTTAACTTAGGATACTTTTTACAAATTTTTATTTAGGTATGATTTGTACTTAAGGTTTCAATTATGACTTAGTCATGATGACCGTATTTGTTGTTGTCGTTTTTAATAAGATGTCTAGTGTATGTAGGTAGTAAAGAGGTGTTAACTAAGTTCTCAATGCATACTTAATGTATGAATAGATACAGGGAACACGTCAACAATATCGTAAGAATAAATTAAGCACAACGGTTTCCGGATTAACTTTCGCATTAAATTTTGCAGATTTTTTAAATTTATTTTATGTTTATGCTGTGAAGTGAAGCGTTACATAGAAGTGTGTCAAGCAGTCGAGTTTGCCCAAGTGCGATGACATCCGCGATCCGGGTCGGTTGACCATCGCGACCGACCGGTGACCACTCGTCTCACATTTTCTATTAGCTAACCGAGATATTCTTATTCACTATAGATTATTTGCAAGTTTGCTGTGTCCAATGTTGAAAAGTGAGGACAGTAAAATTCAGATAAATTCAGTAACAGTTGTATTAAAACTTAGTTCAGTAAAACTCTTATGCTTGTCGAATATATTTATGTCTTAGCACTTAGTACAAAGTAAGTTACTGGAAATTGGAATTCATAATTTTCTTAATCAATACATACTTTATTTATAAAAATCAGTTTCTCGTTTTTCACGAACTATTGTTACACTAGTTTAAATGAAAGCATGGGATCTCAGTCCATTCAAAAACTTTTTCCTGTAGAAATGCATTTACATTGTCACCAGTGTGATTAGGATTAGATAACTAACAATCAATAGAAAGCTTAGCTTTACAATATATCTGTTACGATACGAGAAACGGTCATTAATTAAATTAACTTTCCAGTTGGGATTCTATCCAAAACCAGGTCTGGGAAGTGACAAAGAATTGAACATAAACTCAACTTTATGTTTTACTATTCTCTTATTAAACTATTTTAGAAATGACCATATTTTCAAAATGCATGTTTTGAATCCAATTTGTAAATTTCTCGAGTTTTTTATCATTCTGCTTAACATACCTAGTGTTAAGCTTTAAGTGTCCTAGGTAGGTATACCTATACCTAGTCTACCCATATAAATCCACATTAGTTATCTTTATGAAGTTAAACTTATATACCTAGGTAGGTGTAGCTTTTTGACAGTCAACGTTGAACAGATCTCAATTTACAAAAATGGGTACCTGTTGTTTATTCCATTAAAACCTTAAAACAGTATACGCCGCTGTCGTGAACTAAATAATTAGGTATCTAAAAAAAAGTTTTTCTTGCTTAAGATTTCGTACTTACACATATACAAAAGGTTTAACTTTGCATAAATGCTAACTTCCTGTCCCAAAAATATGTACGAGATATCTAATATATGATCAAAACAAACAGACGAAAAAAGTGATCCCAATAGGGTTCTAGTTTAACTTATAGTCAAAGACTTTAGAGATCCGGAACCCTGAAAGTTAAATATTGTTGCAATGTAGTTAAAGCTATAATAGCTGATATAAATTCTAAAATTTCGTTAACATTACTTAAAAAATTTACACATTGTATAAAAATTACGTAGATACGATAGCAGTCGCGCCCAATTTGAACACAACGGAGAGAAACAAACTTGCAACTTACAAGGTGAACAATATTTTAAAGTTCACGACCTTCCAATTTCAGATTAGTCACGATGTTCATCTTTATCGATTCTTGTACATTTAGATATTTACTTTTTAGTATTTAGATACTTGTAGAATCGTTTTACCGACGTAATATTTCGAATTAATGTCAAACTGCACGTCATTTAACTGTTTCCATTATATATATCTTACTGAGAACTGGGTGAAATCTGAATAGGTTTGCGATGTTGGTAATATTATACTACATATTTATAGTAGAATAGAAGTCGGTAGTTGTATTCAATGTCTTTTTTTTTCTTCAAATTCTGTCATAATTGATTATTTTACCAATAAATTCCTTATAAAGGGTGATTTGATATTGAAAGTCATGATAGTTGATGGTCATATACGACCAGTAACAATATTGTAACCAAAGAATATGGGATAAAGCCTTAGTAAACGTTACTTAAAATATATAAAATTCTTGTAAAACGATTGTTGCTCGATAGGACTGTGGACTGTGGCGGAGGTGTGAGGAGAGATCACTTGAGTTTGTTAGTCAACCTATTTAATAATAGGAGGGTAACTTTACCCAATTTTTTAAATTCCGTTCCGTTTTGTAAATCACCCTGTATAGGTAAAATGCTAATTGTGAAAAAATCTTGACTTTATCTTTTGAATTCTCGACAGGCAAGACCGACTAAAAACCGAATTTCCTTTCATATTATGCTTTCTATACTTAGTACGAGTATTTCATTCACTTACAGAACAGGCGGCGCACCTTTAAAAGCTTAATGTCAAGTAAAGTTCATAACTACTATACATAGCTTTCCACTATGACCAAAATATGAGAATTTAGGCGAGTGAAACAGCAATTTATACACAGCGGGTGTTTCATAAAATATATCGCGTAAAGTTTTCAAAGAGACGGTCAAGTGTTGCGTCTAGTTACTTTTGTCGTAAATTTTATGCTTGCAAAAGTTTCCATGGTAAGAAACATTTTAATATTCTCATTATATATTCTGTCTACTATAGGTTTTTAAGATATTATTTCAAAACATTTAGAAAGTTTATATTATACTTCGTAATAGGTAGCCTCTCTTTTATTAAAACAGCAATCAAGAACATAGATAAATAATATTGGTAAAAATATTATTATTGGAGAAATATTTTATAGTTATGCACTCCAATAACGGTACTAGTAGATATTAGTGTAGCCAGTAGCATAGTGTCAAAATGTGATCGAAAATATTTATTTACGTTAGAATAGTAGGGCAAGAGGCATTATTCAAAAATGAGAACAAACCAAATGAAAGTGAGGACGTCCGCATTGTTGAACTTAGAGATCTTTATAGAAACCAGCGAAAAGGCTAACAACGCTTTGCTGTGGCAGCGTAAAGCAAAAACGTGAGCCTGAGGCGAGCTGGATGTAGGTCGCGACAAGTGCACGCAGCATACTAGTATTTCTTACATTGCTGCGTGTAACACGGTACTCAGTCTTAATGCACCGACAATTCCTAAACAATTATTTTGAATGCTGTTTTTCATCTTGTCACGAATCAGGAAGATGTATTCACTTCTTTTCTTCAACATGATAAGTCTTTAAATAAATATTCAAGACATGACACAATTTTGAACAAAAAATTGTAATGTTGAACAAAAGAGTCGTGTTGATTCAACTGATGTTAGACAAATTTTTACTTAATACAATTATAATATTATAATGTTTTATAGACCTGGCTATACATATCGAGTAACGATAAGTTTTGACGGCATTTAACGAAGGTACCTACAGTGATTGTCCTCACTCTACAAGCTCTATTTCAAAGTAGACAACTTTTTGCGAGATCTAATAGATACACAAAGTTTAACCTTGCAAGCCACGTACGTAGAAAAGGAACTACGTGCCTTTAAATCGGTTTAGTTTTTTTCTTTGTTCATGTTGTTTGAAATGGCATTTCTGTGTCAAGCTTGGTTTGCGGTGAACCATTTCGAAGTTACCTGCCTTACATAGCTCAATTTCGTGGCATTTTCGCCGTAGAATTACTGTTTCGAAACGTTGAGAAACACGTCGTTTATCTATTCCAATCTATTTAAGTATAACAAAGCTTTAAGTTCAATCACGATCGGTTGTGAACGAATAGTTTTTGAAAGACTTAACGAAATATAAAAACTTCAACAATACAATAGAAGTTTTAAATATGTAGTAAACATACTTCATAAACGATAAAGTTGGTAGTATTTATCAAAGGATGCGAAGCAATTAATAATTCAAAGGTTATTTTTTAAATATAAGCCTCTTAAGCTTAAGCTTCTGGATATCATGTAGCAGTAAAGTGCTAGCCAAGACAAGTAAAACAATTATAAGAATATTATTAAAAAAATATTTTACTGTTTAGATACTTGGATAAGGGTAATATGATCTAATAAAAAACCTATCACATAGAATGGTTACTTATTTTCGTTGAAATTCATATTTGACATTTGTACAGAGTCTGGAAAAGTCTGGATATCGTCACAACAGATATTTCAAGTGGCATGCTGACGTAAAAAAAATTATGTATTTTGGTGTTTACAAATCTGTAGTAGTACAAAAAATTGAAGATGGTAGTGACTTTTGCAGTTGGAATATTTACAAATACGGCATTTACCTTAATATCCCAAGGCAATTATTATTGCATTCACACTCATTTTTAACCAACTTCACAGATCGAGGAGGTTACCAAATTAACTTTAGTATTCAAAATACCTACATGTATTTAGAAAATTTTTGTTAGTAGTATTGTTTTATGTTAGTTAAAGTTACTCACAATCTTAAATAGAAAATATTTATTCTATTATGAAACAAACATTTCAAAATACTCTTAAGTAGAGTTTGAGGTTTGAGACAATACTCTGAGTAAATTATTAATTTAGAAACCGGAGAGAATATACAGTTCCGAGAAGTTACTTCTTATTTTTTGTTAGATCATTACCTAATTTTGTTTGTGATAGAGCATTTTGTAAAAATGACTGCAAAAAAACAAAAAGGTGATGAATTATTCACAATCAATCATTATTTATTTTGAGGCATTAGAATTAGTAATAGGTATATAATGGAACAGTAAAATACTTTGTAATTAGTTTACTCGTTAGAGGAGTTATTTATAAATCTTGAACGTGAACAATTTCAAATCTTTGGTATCACGACATGCTCGGTTAAATTGGTTACGTGACTCTATGATAATTTGCTTGTCTTTTTCTTAAATGGAAGTAGATATACGTATTAATTGTTGGTCAGGTATATAACTAAGTACCTACATACAAAATTCTTCATTAAGTAAGCAAAAATCCAATTGTTAACTGATCAACTTTCCGCAAGGATTGCAGTAGTTTTATATTGGGTAGAGTCGCTTATTCCTATAGGTAGTGATATAATAATAAGTAGGTTTTTAAAATTGAAACTAGGTATTCACTGTATTTCAAGCGTTAGGTACTATCTGATTTGAAGCAAATCATTCAATTCAAGGCGAAGTATCCGATGAGAACATCACATTTACAAACTGTTATCTGCTTATTATTTAGTTCTAGTTCTAGTATTATTAAATATAAAATTGCTTTTAATTACAAAATTCATGTCAATTTTTTAGTTCGGCTATGGATGGTCTCGAAATGGGCAACAGCGATGCGCGCGTCATCGGCCACCAGAATCAACAATGTCGGTCAGTAGTGATATCAGATTTACGCGGAGAAAACTTAGTCGGTCCTGTCGAGGATGTTGTGCGGCTCTTGCTGCGCTTCTCGTGCTTCTACTACTTGCAGCTGTTGCTGTGTATCTTGGCCGTAAGTATACAAATTTATATTTCTAGTAAGTAGTGCTGGAACTATGAAAATAATTGACTTATTAAAAAAATATTCTTAGTATTTGTCAGTTACTAAATAGACCAGGTAATCTCAGTCTCTTACACGGAAAACTATACAACAAGAAATAATCATGTAACGGTATATTATATACTGATAATGAATGCTTTTCCGATAGTCGATTGTTTTATAATGTATCCTTTCTTTCGCTGTTTGCCACAGCATAAATACAACAATTCTAAACACTAAACACATGGACCGTTGTATTGAGAAAAGGAAAACTTCTGTGAAAATAAATTATATGTTTTAAAGTACCTAAAATGTGTTTAAATGTAATTATAAATCCACTGTAATAGACAAAATTACTGTTCTAGGCGTATTAACGGCTAAAATGGCAAGCTATTTCTATGTTGCGAAGTACGGGTATTTGAACCTACATTATGATTGCGAAATGTTCTGCAACCTTTACTTCTTAACAGAATAGACGAATTATCTGCAATTTAAAATATAAAACAAAAGATAGATCATTTATTGATAAACTAGATAGAATAATTGAATGTTGGATATTATGTAGGTAGGCACTTTATGAATGTTAAGTACGTTAAGTACCTAACAATGAATTGGAACTAATCAATCAGAAAATCAAATAGGTAGGCTATTTGATATTTTTTATTAATTTATTGGGGTTTGCAATATAGTTGGTAATAATATAGATATATCTGACCCTTAATAAATTACACATGTTCTGACTTCATAAATAACTAGAAAACTTTGCTTTGAGCTCTACAAAGCTAGATTTTAAGTTGGCAATATTGATGTAAAATAATTATAGATTACTAAACAGAACACATTCAATGTGTATCTTTATCAACAAACATTATTTGTGTAAAGGCGGTACAAACCGGGGACACTCGGCCCGTCACCGAGTAAAGGCCAGATCTGAATGGCCTTGCCATACTCGCCGCAACAAGTGCACTAAATAACACAGACTCCATTTCGTCGTCTAGCAAAATAGAGATCAAATAATTTAATTGCCTGTTTTATTAATTAATTATGATGTTATCTGTGAGTAATTAATCTATTATGTAAAATTACATGCATACTATTCGTTATAATTATGGCACAATATTCTGTATATTAGTAAAAAAATAATTTTAATGAAAGAGTTCTCACGTCCGACCTAAATGTAATAAGTAGGAACCTGCGGAATGTTGATCACCTTAAAATTAAGCGTGAACTATGCTTGTGTGAGAACAAAGCATTGAAAATTGAAATACTTCCGCAAGTAGAACGTGACAAGTTCGACTAACTAACCATACCTATGCATATAATGATCAAATGAAATCGATTTATTTAAATACACATAGAAACTACTCCAATAGATGTGTGTTGCTTTGTAATAGCAATTGTATTATGTTTTTTCCCTTATACCTAACTAATTTCATGGTCGGTTTTTTAAATAATACCTGTTGTAAATATTGATAGTAAATATTATACTGATATCAGTTTTAAACATGCGTAATAAAATGGAAAGGAGAAGACTTGAAACTGCTGATTACACTATAAGGAACACCAAAGAATTAACGTATCGAAATTTCTGTATAAAATCATGTGACAATGAAAATTCAAAGCTTTTATTACAAACAATTGTTTAAATATTCTGACTATGCCTAATCCCTCTTCTGAGGAGATCTGCACCCAACAGTGGGCAGTAATGGGTTGGTACAGTAGGTACAATACAGTTTCAATATTCACAAAATGCACTTCATTCAATTGGTTATGCAGCTGATAAACAGTAAAGTTATTAACAACTACTCCAAGAGGGAACTACTCCATACACCAACAATGTATTCTACACTGTAGAAGTAGAGGAAACCATTAAATTCCCCACGTTTAGTGCTTCATAACAATAATATCTTATGCTTTGATTGAGTTCGCCGGCATTACAATAGAATTTATCTAGATTCTAGATATTAAAATATTATTTTAATAACTTTTACTTCGATAAGCTTTATTATTACTTTATACCAAGTAACTTCAGAACATTGTATGTTTAACTATATTAAACAGTATCTGATCTGTACTTCTATTAGCACTTAAAGGGTTGGTCTCAATTTTTCTTTTGTTATTTACTCGTGGACAGGTAATTGATAGTGATTCGTTTAGGTGCATTGAATTATAGTATTGTCTAATATTTTTTATAATTTATTGCAGATATGTACCTTTTTGGAGATCCTTTAAACAAACAAACATTCCGTGGGTCATTCATCCTTTCACCGTTGAACAGTAACACCGAATTAGAAGACAAACTAGGATATAAAGAAAGTAATGAGACCAGAGAAAATGCATTTCAACATACTATCTTTCAAATATATCAGAACTCAGAACTACAATCCTGTTTTGTATCAGCAGACATTTTAGCCCTAGATAGGTAAGTTATTATAATAGAACTTTAAATTAGTAAATTAATAATTTACAAATGAATATTATCAAACGCATAATATTGTTTGTAATACACATTACACACCAATATACCTGTGTGCACCTAATGAGTAGGTATATAAGTGGGTAGATAGATCATTATGTGTGTGTATAACGATGAAGGTTAGTGATTGCGTACAATGCCCTCTCGTTTCACATTATTTAAAACGTCGAACACCATTATTATATAGCTTACGTTAACTACGACCTGCTAATATTCCCGTTACTATCCGTTACCTACTCTCGTTATTACGAGAACTATGTGTGGAGAAAGTGAACTTTCACGAAATCTCGACCGATCAAGCGTGCATAAGCTACATCTCGTTGTACGCTGCAGTTTTATAATCTGCTTATATCATAGCAAAAAACTTTATATTGTTACAGTTCTTAACAATAGTCATTTTATTTAATGTCTCAGTGAACAGAAAATCGATTAAAAATATTAGGTTGACTATTTAATTATTTTCAAGAAATTGATGAAATGTATTATTATGCGTTATTTCCCGATTAGATTAAATAGTTTACACCATAAAAATCTAGTGACTCTACATCTTAATAATTTTATACTATAAGTCCGTTTTATTAACCAACTTCAAAAAAGATGTTATCAATTCGAGTAAGTACACTGTTTAATAATATTATTAAAAACAAAGTAAATGCTGTGCTCTATGTATGATTCATAAACTACCAACTGGAAATAATTGTCTCTCTTTCTAAACATGTTATTTGATATTCTTCGATTAATATCACAATAAACAATGCTTATTGAACATGAGAAAGTACGTAATACGTGCTCTGTTTAGGAGCTTTGTACTTTCTATGCAGAGCGCGATACTTTATAAATGTAGGTAATCTACATTGAAGGTTTGTGTTCCTAATGTTTTTATGTTGCGGCCCTTTCCTTTTGTGAGCTGAATGTAAATGCGACTAAAGCAGAAATCCTGTGCAAACATTTTTTCAGATTCACATTTATGGAGATATACATTTATTTCTTTGTGTTAGGCAATCAAATTAGAATTTATATGTAGAGGAACTTTTTGACTTACTTATTACCTAACCCTAAGTTTTCTAGCAGGAATACTAGAACAAATGACGATACAATTCAATAATCTATGACTTCTGGATATTGTTTATATTAACATCTTTTCTACCGTATAATTATCGCATTGAGTTTCCAGCCGTAAATTAAAATTATTTATCTAACCTTTACGACATTCGATGCAATAATATACACAATAGCAATTTTGCGAGATTGTTCTAGTTAGTTTTTTATTCGCGTCTTACGTGATTGTTTCTATCTCAACACCACAATAAGACCTTTCTCGCTGTCATTACGTAAATTTGTGTATTTTTATGATACATTCAATGTAGGCATTAAATTTTATCGCGCTATTTTTTTACCTAAAATTTTATTAGACTCAACTACCTAATTAATTTAGTAAGTAAGTAGGAATGATATCATCGTTAACAGACAACGTTAGCAACAAGTAGTTTTGTCTTTAAATTTGTTGGTATACCTGTGAATTGAAATGGAGATAAATTAATTTAAAAAAAGAAATACCGGTTCAAGACAATAAAAACTTTAAAAAAAAATTGAAAATTAAAAAGGGCTCGATTACAAATAGAATACCTATCTGTTGACTATATTAACATAATTTTAGGGATGTTATTAATTTAGTATCTACTTTTGGTACCTTCTCTGCTAATTATGTAGATAGGTAAACGAGTAGGTTTCTGTCTTGGGAAATACTAGAATAGAACACCATATTTTATTATTATGTTCTTGGCATTATAAGAGTTTAATAAATTAATTTATTTTAATGTTTTGTACTATTTTCAGTACAGAGGAAAGACAAGATGGCATCCGAATACATTTTGAAGTGTCGTTCGAGCCTATATTTACTGCCGTCACAACATCTGAAGTAACCGCGGTACTCGCTCGCGAGTTGAATTCGCCGCAGTCTTACTTTAACCAATATACAACTTATCCAGAAACATTGCACGTAGAGGTAGGTCTGTTTCTTGTGTTTTAAATATGCATACCTAGATAATAGTTATGTGTGCTTGTAATAAGATTACCTTATAAGGTATAACACGAGTTTTTATTTACTCCACTTCGCGTCACAGAGTTGTTTACAGTTTACCTACCTAGATTAATTATGGATTATTACCTCAGGTGCGAAAAGTCATATTCAATGATCCAATAGATGTACCTAAACGTGATTTGCTTCTATTTTTTCGTCTGTTTACTGAAAAATTCTTGTTTATCAAGCTTTTCGTGGTACAGTTTCACATTATTTTTATTAATTGAGTACCCAGGTTTCTCATTTAAATAGGACGGTTTTTTTAAATAGGTGAGGTACCTTGTTAATAAAATTTATCTCTCGAATTTGAAAGCAATTCAGCGGCCGTCTTTTTTAGGCAAATACACCGAGAATTTATTTTTTAAATTTAGCCATTTACAGATTTAGCTTACATAATAGGTATGACTCTAGTAGTTATTTGTCGTAAATTAAATGTGTCGCATCATTATTTTATAATTAGTAAACCAAACATTAGGAACGGTATGAAAACTGTAACTACACCGAATTAGTTACACTTATGTAGGTTCACGTAACTAATTAGTTATACGTAACTAGTTGTCGCCGTTACACCGTTTAATTTAACTGTCTCTTCTTTATTTATAACAGCACTCACGAACATCATACAATGAATATCGTGATGAAATTATTCTTAATTAATTTCGTAATTCATGAAAATTTATTCTAATGGGAATGTTAAACATTGTATGAACATAAATGTAACCTACTAACATCACCCACGGTGCATTTTTACGTAAGATTTTATCTAATAGCCGCTTTCGCAGTTTATAATGACTTTTGATCACACAAATACACAATACAGTTCGTTTCATACAACTTTCACGTTTTATTAGATTTACACTATGAACGTAATAAAACAAAATACGTCTGGTATTGTAATCATAAAATTTTTATTCGATTATGTGAAATTCTAAGTGTTTTTTATTACCGATTATATTACTATAGTTTCTATTTAATGGAGCCGGATTACTTATAATTATTAAGCATAGAAATCAATGCCTACTTAATAATACTTAAATAAAAATATATCTAAAAATAATAATATATCGATCGTCATATAGATAGATACCTTATGTAACATCTGTTTGAAAATTCTTAAGAAATTCTTAATTCTTGATTTCAATTATTTAAGGATATTTGATTTCAATGATTTCATTAGGTAATATATTATATGTATACCTAGAACTGTTTTAGGAGAATTATATGATCGCATCTCTACATGTAAAAGAAATGGAGACTACCTCATTGGACCCACCGACAACTGAAATTATGAGTACTGAACCGGAAGACGAAATTCGTGAATGCATACCGGTTTCTTTAGGATTGTGTTCACATTTACCGTACAATACTACTTCATACCCTAATCTGGTGGGACACACGAGCAGAGAAGTACTGATGAGAGATCTTGTGGCATATAGAGAACTTTTGGATGCTGAATGTTCTCATCTTGCTCAGGTATTTATAGCATTTGAGTAGTGACAATAATTTTAACTTTTAATTAGACACAATTTTATTAATGAAGTCGCTAGTTTTGCTTATATAGTGTTATGACTACCGTTCTATGGTAAATCCATCAAAATACATTGTTAAATTACAGTAAACTTTAATTTCTATGAATTAATAATATTTTTGTTTATTTTTTTCTAGGATTTTGTATGTCAAATGCTACAGCCTCGTTGCGACGATAACCACGTAGTGCGGCCGTGTCGCGCGTATTGTCGCACATTCCACGAGGGCTGCGGTAGTCGTCTTCCAGAACGGTTGAAAGCACATTTCGACTGCGCCCGATTTCCTGATTATTTTGGAATCGGCTCTTGTGCTCCAGAACCAGGTAAGCACTTTTATTACATTATCTTTGCTTAATACTTACCTATATCTACAATTATTTCGTGTCTAAACCTCTAATTAAATTAAACTAGAGAATAGTTTAGAAATTAAATTAGAAATACCTTCATAGTACTTCCTACCTACTGGGTCAATATTGACTACCTACTTGGCTACTGTGGTAGAAGATACAAATCTGTATTCATAAATTTTAAAATTTGTTATTTTATTGTTAGATTGTCCAAGTGGATTACAACGGTTAGCACTATCTCGTCGTGCGTGCGACGGTATTCCGGACTGCGTGGACGCGGCGGACGAGCGCGGGTGTGCGCACTGCACCAGCGCGGGGCCCGGCGCCTTGCGGTGCGCGCTGCATGGCAAGTGTCTGCCGCACACTGCACGATGCGACGGAAACACGGACTGTCCTGATGGGAGTGACGAAGCTGGATGTCGTAAGATTATTACAATATTTTACTTTTATCTTGAGTTACGTCTACTAATGAAAGATGATCTGTGAAAAATACGTTCGCCATAGCACGTCGACCCTGAAAATTTTCGGCTTGAGAGCAGCAGATAAATCGAATATCGATAGTATACCATCAATATTGCGAAGAATATTTAAGTATATTTAATTGTAACTGTGCATACATGCGAGACTATCAAGACATCTACATTAAATCTAGCTTATTTCGTGTTTGTTGTAGTGTAAATTAAATATTGTGTGGGTATGACATAAATAAACAGTCTTAAGCAACCATCTTGTTCATTTACTACATGGTGACAGCGGTGCGTAATTAAATTAAGATTTGAACGGGAATAATCATTGTGTTAGTGTCGAAAACGTTATTAAAGTACACAGAAATAGTTAAATATTGTGTTTAGAAAAAAGAAAATATGGAACACGCGCGTCCACCAGCAGAATTATCTTTACAAGGAGGGCCGGCCAGTCGGGCCGACGCGTGGAAAAAATGGCTACGCAATTTTGAAATATTTTTAAAGGCATCTGGCGTATTTAAGGAATCAACAGATGTACAAGCCAGTTTACTATTAAATCTTATTGGCTCAGAAGGTAATGACATCTATTCGACATTTCGTTTTGATAACGAAAAGGACCGAGATAACGTCACTATTTTGATTCAAAGGTTTAATACCTATTTTGGCACAAAAAGAAACACAACAATGATGAGATTCAAATTTTTTACGCGTACTCAAGAAACCGGTGAAAGAATTGATGAGTATGTTACCGCTCTGAAACTGTTAAGTCAACAATGCGAGTTTGAACAGTTGGAGGATAGCTTAGTGAAAGACCGTATCGTGTGCGGCGTTTTAGATGGAAGCCTACGTGACAGATTGCTGAGGACGGATGACCTTTCCCTTGACAAGGCAGTTAAAATTTGCCAGGTCAATGAACTATCGAATGATGATGGAAGACAAATCGAAGGGGTTAAGGTTGAGAGAAGTGCTTCGGTAGATGCAGTCCGAGGCGGTGCGTGGCAAGCGCGCCGCGGTGCTAGTCAGCGCAGGGGCGCGGGCGGCTGGCACGGCGCGGCGCAGTGCGGGCGCCGGACACACGGGGGACGCGGCTCAGCGACACTTGCTGCCAGCGAGGGGCAGGCCTGTACAGCTTGCGGAAATATGTATTGTGGCGGTGGACAATACTGTGTGGCTTATAAAGTGAATTGTTTTAAATGTGGTCATAAAGGTCATTATAAAGTGATGTGCCCAATTGGTAAATTTAAAAAAGTGTATGAAGTGGCAGACAACGATTACAACGATACTGACTATCATTACATATCCACAGTCGAACGTGTTGATCAGTTGACAAATATGCGGGACTCTAAGTGGTATGAGACACTTTATTTATGTAACTCAAATATCAGTCATAGTTTTAAAATAGACACGGGGTCTGATTTAAATGTTATGTCTAAAACTAATTACCTAAAATTAGGTTTATGTATAAATGACATTTTTATTGACAATGTATGTGCTAAATCGTTCTGCGGTAATTATATACCAATTATTGGTTCTGTAAACATAAAATGGTCACACAAAAATCAATATCATGACTTAAAGTTTGTCATCGTTGATGGTGATTGTCAGAGTATTTTGGGTAAATACACTTTGGAAAAATTGTGTTTAATTAGAAGAATTTTAACATTAGATATAATGGAGTTTGATGATCTATTTCAGGGTTTAGGTACTCGATTTAATGTAATAAAACATTACACTAGTGAAGATAGTGAATGTCAGATACCTATAGAATATATTCTTCATGGATGGCCTTCAGGTAAGCACGACACTGATGAACGTGTCCGGTCATACTGGAGTTTTAGAGAATGTCTCGAGTACATAGATGGGGCGATATTCATGAATAATCTTGTACTCATACCGAAGGATCTTCGCCAAGATATGCTAAATCGAATACACGAAGGACACCTTGGTGTAGACAGATGTAAGCGGCGTGCTCGTGACGTCATGTTCTGGCCAGGCATGTCGCGTGATGTGGAGCGAACTGTGAAACGATGTTCGGTGTGCGTCGAGCACGTGGCTCTGCCAGTGCGCCAGCCGATGATAAGTCACGACATACCACCACTCCCCTGGGCGAAGGTTGGCTCTGATATATTCGAATATAATAAAAAATACTTCCTACTATTAGTTGATTACTTCTCAAATTTTGTAGAAGTGTGTCCACTGAACGGCATCGACTCTAAGCGTGTTATTGTTGCATTTAAGGATCAATTTGCACGACACGGCATACCGCAAGAATTGTGCACCGACAATGGGCCTGCATACGCGTCAAAAGAATTCCGTGAATTCGCAATTAAATGGGGTTTTAAACATACCACGTCTTCGCCAAACTATCCACAATCGAACGGTCGCAGTGAACGAGTCATACGAACAATAAAGTCACTAATAATTAAATGCACTAAATCTAATGAAGATTTTTACTTAAGTCTACTTAATTATAGAACAACATCCAGAGATGGTATTGCGAGCCCAGCTCAGCTACTCATGGGCCGTAGACTGAATACCAGGCTACCAACTCATTACAATAATTTGGAACCTGAGAGGGATAATACATTTGACCACAAAAACATACTTCGTAACCAAAGACAGAGTAAGAAGTGGTACGACAGTCGAACTCGCACACTTCCCGAACTCGAAGTCGACGACGAGGTAGTGGCTATGAATAGCGGCGGTAGACATCGCGCGCGTATCATACGCCGGGCGCCTCAACCCCGTTCATACCTACTGACTGATCGTACAGGTCGCGTCATACGCAGAAATCGAAGACACCTACTCAAACTGGAACCGACATTACCTCTTGCTACTCATTCTGAAGACGAGAAATATGATTCATGTAACGATCTCGATGTAGCCGAAGAAAAGACTACACCTCAGAAGTTAGTTAAAACAGAACGGACAGCTGCAAGGGAAGCAAAAATAAAAATGAAAAAAAAAATAATAATAGAAATGAATAGAGAATGATCATCAAACTCCGTTTGTTCTATGATACTTCATGTCAAATCCTTTTGTAAAGCAGATGCATTTATTTAGTGTATAAGTGTTGTTTAGTGGTCAACTTTCGACGACTGATCCCAAGATTTGCATCGTAGGGCTAAACAGCACTTAAATAGATTAAAATATATTTCGCGATATTTCTTGTAGCGGATAACTTTTAAAACTTGTGATAATGTTTCAGCAAAGTGTTCGACTTGAATGGAACGGAAAGTGTTTTACTGCTGCATTGATAACCTTGATAATGTAATGCTTGATTTGGATAGGGATTGGAGTAGCGATTCTCGATTCACGTTATTTCTTACTTCGGATAATTTAGAACATAAAAGTGGTTATTGTAACTAGACTATGATAGTTAGGTATGGGCTATAAAAAAAAAAAAAAAAAAAAAAAGAAAGGGAAAGAAAGATAAATAAATAAAAAGTGTTTCTTGTATCTTTATTATATGTTAGTTTTTATCAACGTTTAAAAGTGTCATAAACTTATTCTAAACTTATGTAAGTGAAAACTGAATGTACACATTACGCCAACTATAAGTCGTAAACAAATAATATTTAAGTTTATATCGAGTTGCATAAATGAACTCAAATCATTAATGTATTAACTTACAATGTTTGATAAATAAGTTTGTTCATTATAAGAAGAAAGATGTTGTAGTGTAAATTAAATATTGTGTGGGTATGACATAAATAAACAGTCTTAAGCAACCATCTTGTTCATTTACTACAGTGTTTATACCTACAAGTAGGTAGTTTCTCCTTTTGTTTTGGGTACCAAAGATACTATTTGACAATGCCAAGTACATATATTATAATACAATTATTTCAACTGAGATCATAGTCACCATAATTGGAAATTTAATCCTAATCCGGAGTGTTTCATTATGGATTATTGATCACTGGTCATAATTTTAACGCGTTTCAGTGTGGATATCTCGATCGCTATCTTCATGGCAACGAGAAAACTCTGAAACAACATTGGGTGCCATAAGACACCGAGCAGGATATGCTCTCTGGGCCGAGCGCGGGAGGTATGGGAAGATATGTGCCGCGCCGTTCGAAAACGACAAAAGAGCCCTAAATAGCGTAGCTTCATCTTTATGTAAAGCTCTTACATTCAAGTAAGTGGTCATATTAACCTAACTAGGAAGATTATACCTCAGTGGCGAAGTGTCTATACAAGCCCATTCCTATCGTCCTTACCTTTGAATACCTACTATTCAATAACATACTATAACATTAACATTGTTAAGTCCTACGAAATATTGAAAATGTTAAAGAATTATTTATATCCGCTTCCCTCTTTAAAAACTTTACTCTTCGCCACTGCTATACCTACTGTGCACTTCACTGCTTTCATGTAATTTCAGAGCATCTATTAGCGCAGAAGCAATTCCTGATGCTGAATTGAATGAAACAAACTACGGAAACTTAACAGACATCAAACGAAAACCAGTTCCAGAATACGTTGAAATAGTAGATCCATTCGCCGCAGAAATATCCTTCGTCAAAAGTGAATGTCCCGAACGGAAAGTCATTAGAGTTATTTGTGAACAACTTGGTAAGTTTTTGATTTTATTATTTTAACTAGCTGCCCCACGCAACTTCGTCTGCGCCAATCTCAATTAAATGTCAACTATTCGATTTTTTTCTCGCTGTAAATACCATCCTTGAACTTCATCGAGAATTTTAAAAAAACAACAATTTCTAAAATAAATATAGCCTAAGTTACTCCTTATAACATAAACTATCAGTCATTGAAAGTCAGCCCGTCCGAATCGGTCTAGTCATTCCAGAGATTAGCCAGACAGACAGTGGCCACCTACCCGCTCCATCATCAGACCTTGACATTCATCCTCTACGCAAAGAACTCATAAAGACGCTTCATTAGAGTCTAAACGCGATGAGGTTATCTAGCTTATTGACAGAGTTCCCATAGCCACCTACCAGCTCCATCATCAGACCTTGACATTCATCCTCTACGCAAAGAACTCATCAAGACGCTTCATTAGAGCCTAAACACGATGAGGTTATCTTTCTTAATGACGGAGTTCCCATAGCCACCTTCCAGCTCCATCATCAGACCTTGACATCCATGCTCTACGCAAAGAACTCATCAAGACGCTTCATTAGAGCCTAAACACGATGAGGTTATCTTTCTTAATGACGGAGTTCCCATAGCCACCTTCCAGCTCCATCATCAGACCTTGACATTCATCCTCTATGCAAAGATCTCATCAGGACGCTTCATTAGAGCCTAAACACGATGAGGTTATCTTTCTTAATGACGGAGTTCCCATAGCCACCTTCCAGCTCCATCATCAGACCTTGACATTCATCCTCTATGCAAAGATCTCATCAGGACGCTCCATTAGAGCCTAAACACGATGAGGTTATCTTTCTTAATGACGGAGTTCCCATAGCCACCTTCCAGCTCCATCATCAGACCTTGACATTCATCCTCTATGCAAAGATCTCATCAGGACGCTTCATTAGAGCCTAAACATGATGAGGTTATCTTTCTTAATGACGGAGTTCCCATAGCCACCTTCCAGCTCCATCATCAGACCTTGACATTCATCCTCTATGCAAAGATCTCATCAGTACGCTTCGTTAGAGCCTAAACATGATTGGCTGGGTCGATTTGGATGGGACTTTCAATGGCCGAGCTTATGTAATAAAGACTAACTTCCTTTTTTTTTTCAGTTGTAGGAAATCATCGGATATGTGGGAGTTGAACCGCACTAAAACCTCCAACCGCTCACACTCATCGTCCAAACCCCGGCTGAGGCTAGAACCCAGCACGGGGTTTGTAGGGACGGCGCGACGCGTTACTCGCTCGGCACTCTTTCCAGTCGAAATACGAATTACTCAATATCACTGGTTCCGCCGACCACTTTAGTCAGAGCTCCAGTTGCGACGATTCACCATATAAATTGGAGATCTCTTTATGTTGGACATGTAAACGTAATACCCATCGACGTTATTTCGCTTATAACTTTTTTAATACTGAACCGATTTTGATAAAACAACGACTAAATGTTAAGTGAGACTTGCCATAATACATTACTAAAAACCCCAACTAAATTGGTTCAGCCGGTTCGGAGATTAGCGTGCACAAAGATACAGACAAACAGACAAACAGATAAACAGACAAACAGACAAACAGACAAAAAAATTCTAATTGCATTTTTGGCATCAGAATCGATAACCAAACACCCCCTGCTAGTTTTTTTTTTGATATTTTCAATGTACAGAATTGACCTCTCTACGATTTTATTATAAGTATAGATTTTTTTAACAATTACATCATTTTATATTTCCTATTGTGTGTTATTATTCTTCCAAAACTCCCATCTCTAGCGTAAATAGGAAGTTCAACCATATCAAATTTTAAATTAATTATGTAATGAAACTCAGTTGCGGAACAGATCTTTTAAAATTTACTGAGATTTGAGGCAGTTTAAAGTGTCGTAGAGTTAGTAGAGTGCATCACCTATTAAATAAATTTGTTAATTCACAAAGTTGATAATAATTTCAGATTGTGGAATACCGTCAGCCAGAGGAATGAGTTCATCAAAGGGAGTAGATGGTTTGTCCCGGACGGCTCGTCCCGGGGACTGGCCGTGGCAGGCGTCGTTGTTAAGATCTAATGTCCACGCCTGTGATGGCTCGCTAGTACATCCTTCATGGCTTATAACTACAGCTTCGTGTTTCCAGGTAAATACTTTCTATCTATTGGTGAGAATGACCTTAGTGCGCACTTTTTCTTATAATATACCTAGTTACCTTTACAGATTTATATCTATAAGTACTTCTTAAACGATAGGTACAATTATTGAGATCTGATAACAAAAACGCTTAAACAATATGATGAGCGCTATAATAATAGATATTAAAGGTATTTTCTCGGTACAGGGTCAGCCAAAAGCAGAATGGACCGCGAGATTCGGGACAGTTCGAATATTAAGTACGACACCATGGCAACAAGAACGCCGTATAGTGGGAATGGTGCGATCTCCTGTCGAAGGCAGCATGCTCGCATTAGTACGACTTGAAGAACCTATTGAAATTACTGATTTCGTACGACCAATATGTTTATCAGACAGCGCTCTCTACAACGAGAAACAAACTGTTTGTAACACTCTCGGATGGATACGGAACAGAGATCAGTTACAAAGGGTTCACATAATCCCTAGTCCAATGAGCACTTGTGAAAACGTCAGTATATCTAATCCAAACGGTATCTGTACAGAGCCGTTGTATGATCAAGATGACTGTGATGTAAGTAAACATAGAATCTCATCATTATCTAATATTACTGAACATGAATTAGTAGTTGTTACTTAAATACAGTAAAGGGCTTTGATACTGAACTCTATTTCAATTTTAATACACAGTTTATACAAGTATGTATATAAGAGAAATATTAATGATGTTGTAGATCACTATTTCATTTTAAATTTCAGGAAGAAGAATACGCTGGTAGTTCCATGATGTGCTTTGATGGTGAAATGAAACGATGGTCACTGATGGGAGTCAGCGCTTGGCGTATTGCTTGTTCGAAAATAGGTTTAGGAAGGCCTCGCATTTATGATCCAGTGACTTCACATGTCGACTGGATTCGCAGAACAGTTACAGATTCAGCCAGATGACCAATATGATGCCTTTAATTATCAAGACTGATAATTTTCCTTTTTAACTACGTTTATTTTTTTCTGTGAGAGGTTCTTTCTCCATCATTTTGTTTTAGTGTTCATTAGTCGTCATAAAATATTTTATAAGATTAATTAGAACCTATTATTATTGAACTGAACACACTATAATTAGGTATTTAAATAGTAACGTATCTAAGTTATTGTTCCATTTGCTATGCACAAGACATAGATAAGTCGAATTCAGTTACCTTAACGAAATAAATGAGGATTATATCGTCGTATGTACCTTATTGAATAGTAAATCTCATTGTCATTTTCAAAAATATGGACATAAACGGCTATGCGCTCCAGTATGCTTCTGAATTCCTAGTCTGCTCAGAGTACAAAATAGATCCGTTCAGATAGAGATGCCTATCGTCTATCCATAATATGTACTATCGTCTAAAGAGGACTAAAAAAATTGCTAGTTGAGTTTTTTTTCAGAACAAACACTAATTATAAGTGGATCGGGATCCGTATCATACTACCCAATTTTAGATCGCTGCTTTTGTGACCTATGTGAGATGCGAATCATGCATTTTATATTTTCTATAATGTATAACAGGCTGCTACATTCCCCCGAGTCGTGATGATTGAACATTAGTGGAAATATTTTGTCCATGTTATTCACAATCGCCGAAATCTGTTCAGTTAGTTCCCATTGTTAGCCGTCAAAATACATAGATACAATAAAATTTCGTAACCCATGGTTGTGATCTTTTGGTCTATGTTCGGAATGTTTTCGAATCCATGTCGATTCCGCAATTGTGAATAACCCTAAATGCTGGGCTAATGATCAGACATTGAGTGTTTTTACTTGTTTTCGATTTGTCTCCCAATTATCATCAATGAATAAACTGAGGATCTCAATAAATTGAGAAGCCTTATATTACATTTCTCCAATTTTCCTTTCTAAGAAATTTACTAAGATATTCTTACCATGCAGAACATTATGATTGTTTTTAGGATAAGTAAAATAAATATTTAAACTGATAAGTTAAATTTTAATACAAGATTATAAATAATTATGGAGGCAAAATATTCTGTTAATTTCAATGTGCCTGTCTGTATAAAATATAGATGATTTACTTAATATATTAGTTAACATATTGTTAACATTAGGAATAAGTGATTAATTTGTACATATTACTATAATTATTTAAGTGAGGGAACCAAATTATTTAATAAATTTTGTATTGTCAATATGGTTGTATTATTATGGATATCCATAGTTTCACACTCCCAGTTTGGTAACTTTACGCCTCTAGCTCTACTATGAGATAATAGGTAGTGTGTTGTTCCACTTAAGAGTGACGAATTGAACCATACTCTGTCCAAATTATAGGCATAATACTTAATCAAATATAATTTATTCTTATATATATTTTTAAAACTACAGCATTCATTTATTTTAATACACCATCTTCTTGCAGATCACTTCTAATTTTAACCTGGATGTGTTCAGGTAAGTTCTTTAGTTCCTTATTAATATATTCATTTATATCTTGCAAGGGTTTGTAGTATTGATGAACAAGTTGCGAACCTGCAAGCATGGACAGCATGGCTGCTACAGAAAAGGATATATATTGTCCCCAGGTTACTCCGGCTGGCATTTTAAGACACTGTGTATTTTTTTATTTTCTCTTCAATAATATCTCGAGCTTGGCGTTTTTTAAACGTGTTATAAAAGTTCACTTCACCAACTTTCCAGTTTATCATAGAAAATTCTAAACTAGCACCAAGTACAAAGAACATGGGCAGGAATCTGTACATTCCTAGAGTTCTTTTTCCAGGCCATTTGTCCACTAATCTTTGAATCCAACTAATTCTCATTAGGACCTGTAAACAATATTGCTTAGAAGTTCAAAAAATAATTTAAGTTTTTTAAATTTTACCAATTTCACTCACAATTAGGGAGGCAGTAATGTACGTCCCCATATTGTACGACCCGATAATGCACGACCCAGTAATTGGCGTCCAAATATTGCACAGGCCCGGAATCCGTGTACAAACAAAGCAATGTTTGTACACCAATTCTCGGGTCGGCAATTATTGGCACGGGTGCGGAATCCGTGTACAAACAAACTCCGCTATTGGTCAGTTAATCTCGTCTCTTATTGGTCAATAAATTACTCTGTTCTTTTTGGTTTGAGGCTCGTTTACATTCAAGTTTCGATTACTTGACGACAGGGTAGAAGAGCCAAAATTTAATGACTTGAAAAAATTACGTTTTAAATTTTAAAAAAATATTTTCCTTTCTTTACCTAGGACTAGTTTTTGTAATTTTAATTATTAAAATTCTTATGTTTTTTGTTGTATAGGGTCCCCGACCCACCGTCACTTTAAATTGAGTAGATGTGACGAAGAAGTTGAAGAGTTACTATTTCAAGAATATATTTAATTACGGGGGAAAATTGTTTTTCAAGATATCTCGTGATGGTTACTAAATTTAAAATGAAATTTATGAATATCTTCCAAGATTTATGGGAATCGATATGATCATACTGAACTTGCATTATTAATTAAAATTTTAATTACTGTGAACTATATTTAATCGAATGTTTTTTAATTAATACTTAATACTTAATGTTAATATATTGTGAAACAATATCATTAGGTACTTTTATTTGTAAGGAAAGAGGTTCAACATCTACATCAGGTTTTTCTTCAAAACTAAAAAAAACCAACCACTTCTTGCTTAACAAATCACATAGAACTTCCATAATTCATTATTTTATAACCTGAAATGGTAAAGAACTGAATTGAGCGATAATACTCTTTTGTACATTGTTTTATAATGTCAGGGTAAAATACAGACGCATTGTAAGCCTTTGCCTATCAAATGCTATATTAGGATTAGTGTCCCACCAGAACTGTTTTTGGCCGAAACCGAAATAGTCCTTGCAAATTATTATTTTTTGAAATCAAATCTTACCTTGACTTTACTGTATATCATTACTTCCCATAATAAATAGGTAATTTATACAGGGTTTCCCAAAACTATGCGACATGAATTCGTCATGAATGGGAAGTACCTTAAATATTACAGATAAAATGTAAATTGTTGAAAGGAAAAATTATTTTACTTTTGATGCTTAATTAGGAATAATTGTAGCAAACAAATATAGTATCTTAACCAAAAGGAACAATGTGAAATGTTTGATTAAACATTATAAGAACCTTATTTTTCGCTATTCGTGGTGCTCGTTTAACAAAAACTGAGAAAATGAATATAACTGGTGAACTCTCTTTAAACGTTTTCTTAACAATAAAACTAGACTAAAATATTCCATTTTCAAATTAAAGGAAAGCAATTTACCTCTATTTAACTACCTTACTGCCTACAGAAGATCTATCTGAACCACACTTGAACAATACATTTTTTTATTATTTTGATGCCACCTGATCGTAAGCGTACTTAACTCCTATTCTTCCTATTATCCATATTCTAAAGTTCGGTAAAAAGTAAAACATTCTTTTTTTTAAGTAGGCATTTATTAGTAATCTTTCAAAGCTTGATGGCCAGAATGATGGTTTTACTAGTTTTAGTTAGAAAAACAGTAAATAGTGGGAAATAAGGTACGTTCACCTTGTTCCTTTTGTTTAAGACACAACGTGTGTCTGCAAAGATTATTCGTAATTAGCTGTTCTTTCGATTGGCATCATAAAAATACAGGTTGTGGGTTTTTGCCGATTTTGTTAGTAAAGTTCGATTTTTAAAACAAACATCAAAATTAAATGATATTTCGTTTCAGCAAAACATCCTATCTCTAACATTTAAGGTAGGTACTTCCCGTTCATGTCGCATAGTTTTGGGACATCCCTTGGAGGATGTCCCTTGGCATGCAACAAAATGAAAAACAAAACAAAGTTGTTCACATTCACTCCCAACTACCTAACATTATTTTTTAAAATTAATTTCGTTTATTACAAATTACAAATATATACGACGGGGCAAACAGTGTGTTGAGGTGTAATAACGTTGTAATTAGTCGATCTTCATTTGGTTTTGTCAGGAATGTCGTCACAATGTCCACTTGAGCACTTGATGATCAATACTTTTGAATAAAAACTTCAAAATGACGAGTTTTAACAGTTTATTACTTTTACATCAAGAGGTCCGTTCGCCTCGACAATTCAAACACGAATGAATGATAACAGCGGCCAACGCCTGTATTTATAGCGAGTCTCCACTTCCAACTACCCGCACGGTGAATAGGTTGGTTTCCCCTGTTATCACCCCGTTATATATAATTATTGTGAACTTAAAATTGATCAACATTGTGTGCTTTACGAAATTCAAATTTAGTCACTAAATTTTATTAAACGAGTATTAAATAAAAAAATATATCCCGCGTGCTTAACGTAGCGGGCGGAATCGCACTAAAACTTCCGACAGCTCACTCAGCGTCCGAACCCCGGTCGAGGCCAGAACCCAGCTCGCAGTTATGCATGACGACGCGACGCGTTACGCACTACGCACTCATTCCCGTCGTGCCGTCTCCTTTCCCGTCGCACCGTCCCGCAGCTGAAAATAACTCCTATCGTTATCTTTAATGTTATAATACTCGTAGTTATATGAGTTAGGCTCACGAATATGGAAACTTATGATTACCTTTTGGAAATCAATCTCAATTAGCGACTATGTTTTTTATTAAGTAGTGATTTTTAGAACTTATATTTAGTACTTTTGACTGTACTTTTAAAAACCAGTTTGCAAAATACTTATACCTACAATAACTAAACGCATCATTGTTAATCATCCCAAAAAAAAAACTGTTAGTAACATCAAAACGCAAAGCATCTTTTTTCAAACCAAAACATTGAATTATCGACTTTTAATATCGATAGTGATAGGTCATCATCAATGGACCCATTTCATATTGCAATATAAAATTTACGCAATGTACGTGTGATTAATTATATATTATATTATTATTAAATAACGAATATGACTTGCGAGATTCAGAATCTGAATGGAATCTGATATCATCTACATAAGTTATAGCCCAAGATATAGTGGCAAATTTTGAGCAGGTATTTGAGGCAATCTGAAAACGTGGTACATACTTCTATACCCCAACTCAGAAATGCAGACCTGGCTGCTGAGTAGCGGGGCTAAACGAATCTCTAAGTTTTTAAAACTTGCCAATATCTCTTAGACCATTATTATCACCTCAGACCACACATTAATTATGTGAGACAATGGGTGAGCGCTTATCAATACCAAATACAATACAATACAATTTCGACGATTATCGACATTTATTAAAAAAACTAGCTTTTGCCCGCGACTTCGTTCGCGTGGACTTCATTCATTCATTCTTCATTCAACACTTCGCGTGGTGGTTCGTCCCGTCTAGACTATTATCAAAAACTAGCTGGCCCACACAACTTCGTCTGCGTCACATAAGGAAATTTTCTCACCATTTAAACCTTCCCTGGACTTCTACAAATATTTCAAGATTAAAATAGTCCAAATCGGTTCAGTCGTTCTCGAGTTTTAGCGAGACTAACGAACAGCAATTCATTTTTATATATAAGATTGTAGCCTATGTGTTATTCTGATGTATATTGTGATAAAGTTTCATTCAAATCCATTCAGTAGTTTTTACGTGAAAGAGTAACAAACATCCATCCATACATACAAACTTTCGCCTTTATAATATTATTATGATATCGATATTTTGATATAAAATCGATAGTTTTTACTCAAGCCTATCTCTATCATAATCTGTGTCTGTGATCATCTGTGATCTTCGTAATCTGTGGTGCTAACTGATAAATTAAAATTGGAATATTGATATTAATATGCTTTCTGATCTGTGATTGATATTTGAAGATTAAAATGAAGAATGGAGACTTATTAAATGGAATAATCACTGATCCAATTACTTTCCGTTGGAAAATCCTTTTTAAATCGTAACAAAAACCTGCAGCCGCCACTTCTGGACACTGGAAGTTTAATGGATTGACCAACACGTTTTTATGAAGCTCCAGGATTTCTCTAAGCGGTTTGCTCATTTAAATTATTCCTGTGATTCTTCCGGACTTTATAACACTAAATAAGAAATCTTTTGACGACATTACTCAATAAAAAATGGTCAAATTACTTGATTTTTGTGAGAATGACATAACCTGTTCGATTGTACTATTTAATTAAAATACAAGAATTAAACCAAACAGGTGAGCATGAAAATTGAGTAAGTACTTAAAAGTAAAGTGCTATGAAATAGCAAAACTTTTGATGTCAATTGACACAATTACAAATTATTTATGAACCATTTACCGTACATACTATTATTATCAGAGGTTTCACATTGTCCAAACAAAGATAATTGTCATGAAATTTTATATTATGTTACCAACACTCACTTTCAACTCCCAGTTGTAATAACCAATCTAGATTTTTGAATTCCAGAGAGTAGCAAAAAACAGTATAATTTTACTAATGTTGTGTGTTTTTTAAATAATAATCATTTATTAAAGTTAATGATTCTGACGTTATAGTTTTAGAAGACTAAGATATATTAATTTCCCTTTATTTCATTTACTTAATGTTTATGAAAGTCACTAAAGTTTTAGGTGATGAATAATTATTAACATCATCATGTATCATCGCAAAATCTATGAATTGAACCCAAGGTAGTCTTTGCCGGACAAATTCAAGGAAATTAAACTAATTAACTTTAGCGTTCCAGTACAATTATGAAAATGTAATGCATAAAAATATTCATGAATTTCCTAAACTCTCAGATATTCATAATTTTAACACTAGGAACAAACACAGACTTGCGTTGCAAGTAAGTAGATTACATAAAATTAGTAATTCTTTCTAGGATTTGTCTGTAAAGCTTTATTACAAACATTTCCTATAAATAGGTTTAAAAGAGTTATTAAAGAACGGCTATGCAGTAAAGCATATTATAAACTTAATGATTATATAAATGACTGCACAACATGGGAATGAGGTGCTCGTCCCGTGCCGTTTCAATTGATCCATTTGTTAAAAACAATTAAAAAAGTAAAACATATAAAAATAAAACTTAATTAATTTAAAAAAAAAGACATGCCTCTGAGTTTTTGCTAGTAGTTTTGGTAGTATTTTTTTATTGACATTCAAAATGTATAATATGTGTCCAGATCAACTTTGAAATAAATGATTTGACTTTGACTTTGTATCTCTTTCAGGTTTGTTACATTTAGAAACATGAGTCCTGTCCTGTCAAGAATATGATATACAGTAAAATGGATAGTATTAAATTCTTAAGAAGACATTGGAATGGAGGAGGCACCTTGCTCCTTCACATCCAGACCTTGCTGATCCTTGTTTAATATAGTTTTCCTTCCATTTATCTTATGAACTATGCCTTTATACCACTTGGTAAGGTAAGTTGAAGTGAACCTACAGATGTTTATTTCATCATTATCATAATAATGATTACATAGTAGAATTATAAAAATACTTGATAAAATCTGATAGATAATGTATGAAGTACATACATACATAACAGCGTTAGTACGCCTGGAGCTAACCTCAAATAATTTCTGATAGTCAATAGTGGCAAAGCTGGCGACACTAAGCTAAATCTATTCCATGTGTTGTTTCTGGATGCTTGAGGATAACTGCAAAGTGTACAATCTCAACAGTCCCAACCTACACCTACACACTTTGAGAAGAATTGGGACTATCAAACTCAGCAGGATTAGCCTATTAAGCCAGTCTTTGTTTTGTGACATGAAATAACTTATTTTCTGCAAAATAAATATTCAAATCAGTTCTCCTACACTTAAGTTATAGAGGGAGAAATAAAAAAAAAACAGTCAACTTGATAACCTCTCCTTAGAAAATCAGTTAACAATAGTCGTAGTATTGCAAGAATCTTCAATTACTTCCACAGAATACACAAACCAATCCATAGAAGAATAATAGAAACCTTCTCACCAGGCAAGCCTGAGACATCAATCCAAGGTGATAACAGGAGACATCAGTAAATGCTTACATGGGGATACTAAAACTGACTTCAAAGAATACATTGTGTTATCTGAAAATATGATAGAGCTGTAAGATTAATTCGGTTGCCATAGAATAAATAATAATATGAAACAGGGGTTGTTAACCTATGAAGGTAATTATGAAATAATTAACAAATACACCAGCTTTTGTTTGTGTGGTTCCGTCGCCCATGGATCTTGGTAATATCATTCCTGAACATAGAGATGCCTTTATGTATCATCTCGTTTGAAAAGTTATAAACAAAAGGACCACTGTACACACACAGTAGTCCTACAATCTTTTTTTGTTTGGCCAACTTTCAAAAAGAGGGAGGTCCTCAATTTGTTTGTAGTTTTTTTCGATTTTGCGTATATTTCTTTTCTATATGAACCGATTTCGATATTTTTAATTTAGAATCTTTACAATGCAGATATTGGACTGTACCAACCCATTACTGCCCACTGTTGGGCTCAGGTCTTCTCAGAAGAGGGATTAGGCATAGTCCACCACGATTGCCCAGTGCGGATTGGGGACTTCACATAACTTCAAAGGATTTTTAGAATCCTTTTCCGACATGCAAGTTTCCTCACGATGTTTTCCTTCACCGTTTTTAGCCAGTGGTGTTGTAAAAATTGCATATAAGTCCAATTGATATTGGACATTATCTCAGAAATTTGATAAAGATAGACTGACTGGTAAATTTTGTGCTATTCTAGAAAAATAGAAACCAATCTTTTTTGAAGAGAATCCTTAAGGCTAGACCATAGGTAGCAGTCCTGCAGTGTCTTCTGACAATGCAGAGGTTCATGAGCGACGGTAATCGCTTACGATCAGGTAGGCCATAAGCGTGTCTGATTACGATTCAATAAAAAAATTTTTGTAATAAAATATTACTCATGAAGGGAATATTTGAAAAATAAATATTTCTCATCTCTTAAGAACCAAGTATAGAAACGACAGTTTATACCAATGTAGAAAATGTTGAAGTTTATTATATTTTTACTAGGTTAGGAGACATACTCTTCATTAAATTAGTTAAACCAATGAGGCTAAAATAACTAAACAATACTTTCTTAATCCAGAAATACGTCCTCTCAAGAGCTAGACCGTACCACAACTGGACTGCGTGAAGCTCTTAAAGTTCCTGACTTCAGCACCACTGTCCGCTAATTAACAGAGACTGCAATGAACTGGACAAAGTAGATGACTAGCATAGTAGTCTGGGGTGCTTTACGAGGAAGTGGAGGAGATCTATGAACCTAGTTTGGCAAGTAATATAACAATCTATCACTGCGCAGTTGGGTTTTGGCCCACTTAGTATGAGGAGCAAGTTTAGTTGACCATGCCTAATGCAGATTGTGGAATACACATAGATAAATATTAGAAAGATTCTTAAAGGTCTTGGAAACAGTTGATCGCATGTGGTATGTATCCCATATCAACATTAAGCTTGTTTGGAACGTTTGTACTATATTTACTACATTACTTGCCTGCCTGTCGCACTCTTGATTGCTCAACTGCCGCGATACTAAGACAAACTTGACTCAAGTTTCTTTGCACGCTATAGTTCTATACTTATACATTTTTTTTAATTTTTTAATATTATAAAACTGCAGAGTTTGTATGTTTGTTCGAACGCGCTAATCTCAGAAAGTAGTGGCCCGATTTCTAAAATTCTTTCGGTGTTGGAAAATCCATTTAGCTAGGAAGGTTATAGGCTATATTTTATTTTGAAAATTAGGGATCTCTGTGAAAATAACGAATTTGTAAAATAAAGTTGTTGCGAGTGCTTTGAAGCCCCTCGTGACGCAGACGAAGTTGCGCGGGTCATCTAGTATTTTATATCACTAACCTGTTTCTTTTTTTATTGAAAAGACAAGGACAGAATATTAAATAGAAGTTTAGTCATTTCAATTAAGAAGTGCTCACTGACCTGAATTTATGTAATAAAATTGAGATGATTACTTCGATTCAACACCATTATTTAACTTGACTAGGCCTTGAGATCACGTAATAGATTATGCCGAAGAATTCGAGGCATAGATCTCAAACAGAAGAACAAGAAATGCTTTCTTTCAAAACTTTATTGATATTATTTTCAGATATAGTCAACAGCTGCTGTCGCCTTGAAGTAATGGCAGCCTGGGTTGTGGTTGACTCCTGAGGAATCTCAAATCTCGGAATATTCAATTTCAACAATTTTTTTTACATTGAAAATTTACTGCTGCAGCTGTATTTTGAAACAACAATTATTAAGTATTAGGAAAATAGTAGATATTGTAAATCAAGAAATGTGTGTTGAGTTCTGTTTGAAATTAAATTTTTATATTATATAAATTTATATAAAGTAACTATTTTGTGAACGACAGAATAAGCCCGGTAAAAGCTCTCGTATGCAGATATGATAATAGTAAATAAACATGTTTAAATTTCTTTATATAACGTACATAATTAATAGTAAATAACTCTTACATCAGAAACTTAGGTAAAAATCATATCTGGAAACGAGACTTCGTAAAAATGTGCCATGTGCAACGCAGCCTAGTGGTGAATAGCGAAATCAAACGTGGCCATATGGGCGCTCGATCGGACACCTAGACTAGCCAAACACGTGTTAGCTCATAGGTTCTAATTAGATGATTTTTAGCCCTAAATCTAATTGGAAATGCCTCCAAAGACCTAGGGGACCTAGTTTTTATGTTTTATTTGACTAACTTAGATTGTTTTTTCTCTTATATTTTGTTCTTGAATTAACTTAGTTATTAGGGTCTCTTAGGGTCAAAATATGTATGATCTAGGGCTGAAATATATTAATCCGTGTGTAATTAGGTTAGTTCTAGCTTATAATGTAAATTTAAAGTAAATATGTAACACAGTTTTTGTTTAAATGAGCAATAATGTCTGCGATTTTTGTAAGTGAATTTGTAGCTTTTGTAATTATATAAGATTTCGGTTTGAGAATAGTCTTATTAGAAAGGTTTATGTAAAACCTAACTAGAATAAGCATTAGAATTATATAGAGTCAAGTAAATGAGGAAATATTAGCACAACTATGTATAGAACATACTAGTTGCATCGCACGCGGCGGCCCAAGCTCGACTGAGCGCAGGGCGACGGGGGCCCCGCGTATTTATATCGGAGGGCCCGTTATGGGCATATGTGAACATGTTAGAGATAAGTGAATATGTGTAACGTGTAGAATAAGAATAATAATGATGTATGGAAAAGGAAAATAAACTATTCATTGTATGTTGTAACGGGCCGGTTTCGACGCTCCAGCAGAGGTTCTCGAGATTTCCCTCTCACCACACCTGAAGAAAGCCACTGAAAAGGCTGAACCCCTGCTGCCCTGCACCCCGAACCCTTGCCCGGCTGCAGTACTGAAAAATACGGTGTTTTATTGGAAGAAATCCCTGCTCCTGCTCTCCTCAGCGGTCCTGCCCCGTGCTCCGGTCTGACGTACCAACCCCAGGGCTATCGAAACGGTGGAGCTGTACCCCTGAACCGGCCAACAATGTGTCGACCCACATCCAGACATGCCAGCCCCAGTCAATTACAGTCCACTGCTCTCCGGCCAGAGCTCCACCCCGTTCATATTTATTAATTATTTATTTATTAAATGTTGAATTTTTTTGTGTTTTTATATCTTGTGTGTATTTTTATGTCTTGAAATTTTACAAACACTATTTTTACCTTAAATAAATATGCATCAATTCATTGATAATATCATACTTATAAAAGTTTAAAAACTAAGTAAGTAGTTTCGACTTGGTAAGAGAAGATAATAAGATAATCATTTTAGAATTAATATAGAAGGAATAAAAGGCTTTTTCATTTAACACATTTATTAAAACATTCATAGCGAGCATTTATGGTAGTAAAATATAAGAACTGAACATTTGTTTTATTTATTATGTAGGTATTAAGAAACATTTATTAGTTGATCGACTATGCCTTATCCTTCTTCTGTGGAGACCTGAACCCAGCAGTTGGCAGTAATGGATTGCTTCATATCATATGGAAAGTTACCACTTTTACAGTCCTCGTCTCATCATTATCCTTGTTTTATTTTAACTTCAAGAAAACTTGAATATACCAAAATATAATTTATTCATACATCTTCGGATATACTATGGAGATAATCATTTTTATAATCAACACATTGAAGATTTCATCCTTTTGACTAAATTTTCATATTGTATGTAGGCATCTGACTTGCAGAGTAGGGAAATATTGTGAAGGAAACTGATATCTCCACCACCAAAGCTCGAATCCTTAAATGTGGAAATATGTATTTGTACTAATGGGAGAAATTTCACTTTTGAATACTTTAAATATGGGAGTATTTACTGTAGTTACCATTGGTTTTAGTTGTAGGAAAACCAGTATCATTTCGTCTTTGATACTAACTGACAGAGTGAATACAATAGATTATTATTAAACATTCGGAAAAAACATTAACTTCTCATCTTATCTTTACCATATGAAAGGCGAATATAAACAATAACTTTGAGGTTACTTTGTATATTTTCATTTCAATTGCTGTATTCAAAACCCGCAAAATTTTCAATAGAATGTCCTATTTTCTTGATGCTTAGTAATACAGATGTGCTTTCCATGGTCTCGTTACTAATAAAATAAAGAGTCTCAGGTTTGTCGGAACCGAAACTTCCCAAAAGAGATCTTCATGTCATCAAATCTTCACTGAGCGTAAGTTAAATAGTAAATACTGCTGCAAAATACTCTCTGCAAGTTCATCTGTTCATAACATTGCCTATTGCTGCTCAGAAGGATTAGTCCAGCAGTCGTTAGTGATTAAACTCTAAATGAGGTTATTTTTCTCCTCAGTTGTTAATTTCCATTTCGTTTTCAGTCCACTGCACTATTAATTAATACTATGTAGTAAGAACAGTCACTCTTGAGAGTATTTTCTAAAAACTAATAATTAAACAAGAAACAATCAATTTTCTTTAAACTGTGATGTAAACAAACAACGTATGTTGGCATTGGCAAGTAGTGAAAACGAAGCATAATCGTCTATGAGAAAACGCTGCTGATTGGCTATTAAGTTGAAAAGCCGCCATCTTGACCATGAATTCCGGGGCTGTGCATTCCGTGGTCGTGCATTATTGGTACGGTCCTGTATTGTACGACCCGATAATTCGTGTACAAGTAATGCACAGCCGCGGAATTGGAAGCCAAACAATGGCTTTTGTTTGTACATGAATTCCGGGTCCGTGCATTCCGTGGTCGTACATTACAGGGACTCCACAATTACATAAACATGGTTTTTTTTTAATTTATTTACGGCATTGGATACAGGTCCTTAAGCCTTAGCGTGCCCGCACACCTACAATAGTATTGTCAATACTTTCGAGCGAGGGATGGGAAAAGATACTAAAGAAATAGCATGTTAAAGAAAGTGTTAATTAAAAGCACATTTTCAAAAATAGCAAGTGCATGTTTTAGGATAAATAAAACTTGAAAAACTTAATTAAATTTTTGGATCAAGTTCCAAAATCGTATAATGTTAAAAATATTAATCTTAACATCGTAAGTCTACTATTCAGGTGGTTTTACAATTTTTAATAAATGCAATGAATTAATTCAAATTTCTTTCATACTTTTACAGGTTTCATGCTGCCTGAAACTACTTTTTTCATATCTTTTAGCGCAATACAGCCAATACATAAAACTTAACTCAGTTCACGTAAGCACCAGGAGGTACATACAAATAACACAATTTTAATATCCAAAAGGTTTTTGGTGCATATTACTCAAACTCTATTATTGCTATTTTTTTCTAACATTCTAATGATTTTGTTATGACTTTTAAATCCCATCACTGCTTCTGTCACAAATACTGCTGCTGTGACAATACTTTTTTAGATGTGCAGGCACGCTATGGTCTGTGATTGTGACAGTGATTATTGGCTTCTGACAGTCGAAACTGTCAATTCAACAAATTGTCGTCAAAATTCGCCACAATGTGACAATTTATAAGGTACAAGAAAAATGTGAACACTTTTTGCACAACTTTGAAATTTTGAACATTATAATTAAAGTTAGTTTTGGTTTCATTCAGCATCTAATGGAAGAGAAGATAACGTTATGTGCATTTAATTTTTATCAAGAATCAAGTCCTATAAAATTAACTGAAGGAAGAAAGCTTAAAGTTTATACTGAAAGTTGGGGCTTATTATCAGATTATTTCTTAGAATCTGTCAAAATTAATCATTATAAAAAAGGAGTTTTGTCATCTGCAGCTACTTTGAGGATAACAGATCGAAGTGGACAAATAACTTGCATAATTCATGGCCCCAATGTTGGACTTCTTTTTGGCTTATCACAAAATAAATGGAAAGAAATAGAAAAATTATGTGAACATAAAGCACAATTGTTCTACCGATATTTTAAGAATGGAGTTAAAAAAAATTCAAGTTATGAACAGAAATTGTTTTACAATTTTTGTGCTAGTAACCAAAGAAATGATGTTATGGTAGTCAAATTTCGTAGGTGTGTGAATCTAAGAAACTCGAATAAAAAAGAAGCTTTTCTTGAAATACTTCAAATTGAGAAGTGTACTCATACAATATTTGATTTATATATAAGTAAACTGAGACAGCTGTAATAATTTAATCATACTTTACACTATGTGCTTGTTATTAAATAAAAGTATTAATAGTATTTTTTTTTAATTGTAACCCACCGAAGTTCAGATAATTATAATTTATCATGCTTTTGAATAAACCATCATGGATTGCCAAATGCTATGGGTTGTTCTTCTTCCAAACAAAGCTTAAAGAGAGCCTATAAAAGTAATTTGTAGATAGGTGGGATAGTTGACTCCCCAGTGCCCCTGGCATTGCAAAGGTTTATGATGGCGGTAACTTCTGCTGATCAGGTGGCCATTTGCCTCCCTGATTTGCTTGTGAGGTATTAAAATATATTAAAACAGGTACAATTAACTTTTAAAAATTTACTTCTAATATCTGCAGCGATAATTTAGGTACTTTTGTCTTTTTTAAATATACAGGGTGTCCCAAAACTATGTGACATGAACGGGAAGTACCTTAAATATTAGAGAAAGGATGTTTTGCTGAAATGAAACATCATTTTATTTTTGATGTTTAATGATACTGCATTCACAGATTTTGCGAAAATTGCTTGGTTTGTCTGAAAATCGAGCTAACTAAAACGGCAAAAATCAACACCCTGTATTTTTAGGATGCCAATCGAAAGAACATTTAATTACAAATAATCTTTACTAGCAAATATAATGTTTTAAACAAAAGGAAGGTGAAAATCGTGATTCAAGATTTTAAGTATCTTATTTTCCACCATTTGTTGTGTTTGTCTAACTAAAACAAGTGAAACCATAATTCTAGCTATCCGAGCTTTGACAGGTTACCAATGCATACTCAAAAACATTAAATTCCACTGTGTGCCTGCATACTTGACGCACGGCGCACGCAACTGTCTCGCGCTCGCCTGGTTTTTTGTAAAGTATATGTGATCTCAGTGATCTAATTTCTGGGCATATAGGTATGACAACAAATTTCTGCCTCTTTAACCAGGTCTTAAAACGACATTGCCTTTACAATCAGAAACCAACCAAAAAAAGGGACATCCAGCAACCTTGCATCATCAAGACTCCCGCACTGCTACTTTGGGATGCTACATGTAATAAAGGACATTGTGAAATCAATTTATGTATAGCATCGCGGCTTAAAGGTTCTAGAGTAGCGACCACGTCGAGAGAAACGCAGTGCAGGACAACTAGCTACGAGGTGGACAGACGTCGTGATTCAGATCGCAGGCAGGAACGAGTTAGATGCTGATCATTACTACGAAATTTGAGGCCACTACTACGATTTGACGAATTGAGGGAAACTTAAGTCCAGCTGTGGATGTCTTACTATGATGTTTTGAAAAATCGCCTCGAATTTCTATGGAGGTGAACTAAATCAGTATACAAGTTACCTCGAAGTTGCGATCAGAATTTGAGTAGGAGAAAATGGTCATATAGATAACTGCAGACACAACGCTCCTACCACTTACGCCTGCCTATACTGAACCAGAATCTACGGGAGATGTGGCTAAACATTTCTTTTGGTTACATTTTGAATATTTTTCTTTTAATTAAACCTAACTGCCTTTAAATTACTATTAAGAATGACAATATTTGAAATCACTTCGCAAGATGCATGATAGATAGGTATACCCATATAGCTATGATGCAAAGTCAGGCTTCATTGTAACTTGCGTGGGCTGCGACCTACGTCGACAGTTTGACGGCCTAGGTACTTTTTGGCAGTGGGCGTCGACTTGAAGTAGGTTTTTTGCCAGTAGAGGCAATGACGAATTGACGATAATATGTAAATATTTCTGTGGGCCGATGCTGTTCACGTCGTAACATTAGCAACAGTGAGGCAGCGACTGACTTTTCCCAACAGTAGGCTTTGAGCTAGCGCGTGAACCGAACGTCTGTGCGCGCTTTGTGCACAATCCTAGTGCTTACTGCTTACGAGTGTAGCTGCAACGATCGAAAACAAATAAAAAATCACAGATGGAAGTGGCCGGCCAATGGCGGAAGGAGTGGGCTGGAACCGCCGAATATGGAAAGGTAAATTAATTAAACTAATAGCGAATTCTGTTAAATATGATTATTTAAGTTGAAATATCGAATGTTATTTAGGATTGATAATACGCTGCTCAAGTATTTACCTAAAAGCGCGCATTTAAAAGTTATACCTATGTTACTAGGTATATTTAATTATACTGAGATAAGTGAGCAATCATATCCTGCTGTTACTTCTTAATGTTTACGTATAAAAAAATCTGGAAACATTGGCATACATACCGTCTATAAACAAAACTGCACTTCTGCATTTGATATACCTAAGTAAGACGAAGTTGAGAGATAGATAAAGAGAGAGAGAGAGATAAGAAGAAGAGAAATGAGTAAGTCGTTCAATTTAGTTTTAACTTTAATATATCTAATTTGTTAGTGTTCCGATTAACAAGCGGTCATTGCCAAAAGGCTGAAGTGGTCATTTCCTAATACGGACTTAAAACTCGAAGAGACTGCTCGGTATTTAAAATAAAGATGCATTGAAAAAATCGAACTTCATGCAGAACGCTTAAGGTCTAAATTGAAATGAAAAAAACATTATTAAACCTGTCTGAGCGGTGGAGCGTGTTTTTTCTTTACATGTTACAACTAAAGAACCAATTCCAGGTGTGCATAGGCATCTACTTTGCAAAATTAACGTCTTCAAATTAGAATACGTATTAAGTTTCAGTCTTTACACAATGTAAACTATCGTAATAATACGATCGTTTACTTTCTAGTTCCTACTACCTAAACAAAAGATTTGTAGATACCTAACAAGAAAGTTAGATACCTATGGCGACAATTACCTACTCTACATAACAAGGTCACTAGATGGGTCTTAATCCAAATATTATTCTGGATCATCACTTCTTTCTTATAATTTGTCAAAGATCGAATTTAGGATAGGTTCTTAAATATTGCTTTTATAATGTTAGGTTTTTAAAACTTTCGGAGATGAAACAAACTAACGAGAACGCAACTTTAAACCATTCAAATCACTTCTAACCATAACTTTTTCGATAAACTGGATAAAAGTTCATAATATTTCATACGAAAGTGTCTCCTCATTCTAAGTGTATTTTTAAATATTCGTTGTTTAAAAAGTTTAATTTTCTTACTACATATTAGGTGCTGAATAAACACTAGAATATAACTTAACTGTTATTTCATATCAAATAACTTTCATGTCACATGTTCAAATGTAACAAGTATATTATGTACATAATACCTCGTTATTATAGTAAATGTCTGTCTGTCTGTTACAACCCATTACTGCCCACTGCTGAGCTCAGGTCTCCTCCGAAGAGGGGTTAGACATAGTCCACCACGCTTGCCTAATGCGGATTGGGGACTTCACATATCTTCAAAGGATTTTTAGAACCCTTTTCCGATATGCAGGTTTCCTCACGATGTTTTCCTTCACTGTTTTTAGCCAGTGGTGTTGTGAAAAATTACACATAAATCTTTTTCATATTAAGATTTAGAGGAGATTATAGTAAATGACCAACCATTAAGTCTATCGGTCGGTGGAACCATAACGTGATCTCTATTTCAGCACGACGTGGTCTGTGATACTTAGGTACAACGCTTTATATCATAAGTTACATATCGAAGAGTTCTAAGGCTCAATTGTAAAATGTAAAGAGTACTGGTATCCGAAGATTTGCATAACTACAGCAGGCGTCAAGGTTCTAAATTCGGTACTAGCTAGAACTAAAAGTGTTAACACCATAACTTTTCCCGTTAAGTTTCAAACAGTGAAAGTGGTAAACGTGAGTGAACTAATAATAATTACCTACATCGCTTCCGTGTATCTCATACGACGTTCTGAACCATCAATTACCTCATTTAAATGTGTACTATGTAAACTCTACCTATATGTAATATGTAAATATATGATTACTTTAGTATGTTGGATCATTGTTTTAAAATTCATATAGTAAATAGGTACAATGACATGAAAATAAGTGTTCCTATAGAAATTCAGGGTAATATTTTAGTTACAGTGGGTTTTTCAATTAACACTGTATTATTAGATTCTTTAAGGAGAAAAGTCCTTTTCCGTATCAGGTTTAAATTCGCTGATATTTATTAAAACATCGCCACAATAAAATGATACTTCTGATGGCGTTACGTGCTTGGTATTACTAATTATTATAAAATAATGAATTCTAGAAAGTCGTCGTGAAAATACGGCAAATGGAAGGAAAATCTAAAATTTTAAAAGACATCTTTTTAACCTTAGATGTTGGGTATTAAATTACCACATAGAAGCACATTGGTAAGCTTCCTTCTGTTCATATTCAAAACATTATGATTGTATTTTTGTAAAAAAAAATATTTCACTAACAACTAGGTACTAGAATTTCTCTCAAATCTTTTATTTCAAGTCAAAGTAGTCGTGTAGTCAAAGGCTTTCTTTAACTCCCTGCGTACGCGTTGATGTCTTTTGTAGGTGATGCAGAATATGATTAATATTTAGGGTTACATAAATTATATTAATTATATTAATAATAGAAATAAGGGAAGTTTAAGATAGATATCTCTATTTGTTAATTTTTTTTAACAAATATATCTTTAGCTTTTCAAATGAGTTTTCAGGACATTGTCATAATAATTTTCTAATATAATTTTTTTTGTAGTTTTTTTTTAAATGAATATCGAAATTTTAAAATTATTGGTATTATTTGACGAACATAATCAGAATAAGCATTATGTATGCACTTGAAATGATTAATTATAAACTTACCTACTTGTCCTGTAGATAATATCAGTTCAATCTAAATTATTGAATTCCATATTGACTATTGTCAAAATAATATAATTGCATCGAAATAATGTGAGTTGTTTTGTTGGTTGTATTCGTGTGCAGGCTGCCGGAAATCCTGCGCAAAGGCCGCCAACCCGCGAGGCTGCGCTCACGCATACAAACTTCGCTTGTTTTATTTATTTAACGTTTTTATCATCTTCGCAATGCTCCTACATAAATTACGACCTGTCTTTGTGTTATGTAGGTACTTGTACTTTGATATTTAAATTTATAAATCCGCCTGACTCATGAATATAATATTACCCAATTACATTGTATTGTTATTACGTACCAGAGTATTTATAACAAAGAGATATTCTTACTAGAGGAACTAATAGAGGAACACTTGTCGATAGGAATGGGTTCGAATCCAGCTGGGCTGTACATAAAAGTAGCTAATTTAGGTAATATGAGGCTGAAAAGGATGTAGATTTTAAATCGGATACGGAAGTGTAAAATCAGCACGAATTAAAAAAATAATTTAAATTTTTCAGCTATTTGCAATTTTTACTCATTCAAATTTAAAGGACCCTAAGTGAAGCGGTTATTCAAGACCGCCGCAACACAAATATTTTTTTAATAGTAGTTGCGGTTTTTATTTGTATTGTCAACTTTCGTGGCGTTTTTGGCTCTACAGTAGGTAAAGATGGATGTATCCTATGTAATACCTACTAAAGGATAGGAAATTGTCTGAGTAACTTGAAAAAACGACAAAATATGCATTACGTTTCAACGGATGACGTGGCCCTGGCAGAGACCTTTTAAATTTACATGTAATAGGTAGTAGGTAGAGGTACCTACTACGTATGTATCAAAATTTTTATTTTTGCAACTTACTTAATAGTTTTACATAACGTTGGAGTGTATGTTGCAACTTCCGTATTGCGCAGTAAGATGCAGATACAAAGAAATTATCTCAACAGAACGATATCAAATGTACTGAACTAAAACTGACAAAAAGCCATACGATTTCACAATAATTACCTCCTTATTTGCATGAATACGTTGAATCATCGGAAATATCTAGACGTGTTTTTGAAAAGCACAATATTTAATGTAGGTAGGTACGCGTAAAGATTGTCTCTGGGGTATTCTCGTTAATTAGATGAATCATAATTATGTTAATTTGTAAAAAAGGATTTTCCTCACGAGTAGGTAAGTGTGTGTTCGTGACACGGGCACCGCGGGTGTCGACGACCGCAGACGTCACGGAAACCGCTTCTCACCCAGACTTGGTCAGACCCATAATCTCGCTCGTTACCAGACTTGGTATGTGTACCTATTCTTAATCTAGCTGTAACATAACACATACTCGAACCGTTAGGCACTTATACCACACTCATACATTCGACCTCTAGTGGTCTGAATCATAGTTCGGTGAATTGTAGGTCAATGTTAAAATAATATTATGTTAAATAAGTAAATTCAGTATTTACTTTCTTTGATTAAGCAAATGATGATAATGTTCTATTCATAACTGCACCTGTGAATGACTAATTTTACGCCGCGACGGAAGAGCACCAAGGCCATCGAACTGAGTTTTGCCGTTATTTTTAAGACAGTCAAGTTCTGTCGAATCAAATCGATTTCCCTCAATACTAAGATAAGATGCCCTTGACCATTTTTTAAACTTGAGTTTTTAAGCAAAGAGCAGGATTTGATTTGAATTATCAAAGGAAATTATCAAAAGAAATAACTATTCACTTTTAGGTAGAGAGAAATCGTCAATATATTAAATAGTTGTAGTAATTATTATGTTAAATAAAATAAACTACAAAACCAAGTATTTTAATTTATCAGCTTTCAAAATGGATTATTATAAGATCTTAGAACAAATAATTAACCTTGTAGTATGTTATATATAAAAGAAAATTTTCTACTAGGCATTTTCTATTCCAATATTTAAGAACTTGTTACAAAATAATATTCAAGACTTTTACAGGACGTTAAGACTACTAACCTATAAAAGTTTTCATTATACTTTGTATTGTATCTGCTCTTATAATATGTCTACTGTTAAAACATAATATCTGTACTTGCCTGTAGTGTTTGTTAGTCGATACGGATCGTTAGCCAAACAAGATTAGTTAATATGTAGGTGCTATGTAAATACGTTGATGTTCGACTCCCACACGTACTCACAAAACCGAGTAGTTCATTCAAAAGATCGCAATCATGGCGCACCGCAATTTCATTTCGCCCCCACATCGTCGATCACGTCATTACCAACAAATAACACTCACTTGACTAAACATGAAGGGCATGTTGAACTGTGCCTGATTACGAGTGCATGAAATATAGGGTTCATTATTCAAATAAAAATGGATGCGCTTTTGAAATATTGAATTTTAAAACATCATAAGAATCTAAATGAACCTAAATTACATTGTTATTGGGCACACGTTCACGACTTCGCAATTCGGGCAAGATATTGCAATTGTACATTTGTGATATTCAGTGGTACATAATATTTATCTAATTAATGCCAAATAAATTCTGGTCAATTCATCTCACAAGATTCCACCAGAACTTACATAGTTACATCCAGTGCATGTTAAATACAAGTCTAAAATAAATTTAATAAATAATGCGCTCTGAAAGTGGATGAAGTACGATGATGTCACCCGTTAGCTCTCAATATAATTGTTATATTAAAACCGGACAAGTTCGCTTTAAGGCTTTGAGGGACACGAAAGCTGTTTGACAACATTGATCGCAATACGCACAGCTAAACTAAAGGCACAAGTAAAAAACCAATTACTAAATAATGATACTAATTTATTTATTACGGCCATATAGCAGAGTTATTGTTTGGCCTCATGTAAAAGTCAAAAGGTTGAGTAGACAGAAAACAAGTTATGTTTATGGAGTAAAACATTTTTAATTTCTGTCGTTTCCAACCACTTTTAGTTACCATTTCTTATAGATCTTACACATCACCTATCGTGAAATTAATTCATTTTCATTCGAATAAATTTCACTTTGTAAACATAACTTGTTTTCAGTCTAGTCGACCTTTTGACTTTTATACGAGGCCAAACAATATCTAACTCTGCCTCAAGATCGTAATAAATAAATTCAGTTATTACTGTTAATTAAACTATTTTATAACACATCTATTTATTTTATATGTACCTACACTACATTCCCAAGTCTATTTTGTTTTAGTGAATTGATCGACGATAGTAAATGACCGTAAACCGTTGTAACGTAACCTTGTAACTGTCTCCTACGGTACCCCTTACTTTGTCGGCGACATTTTCAATAATACAGATGAGGTCAGCGCTGTCCTGTTATGAATATTTCATTAACAACTTGCAACGTTCTTTCTTATAGTAGAAAAAAACTTGACAAACATTAAATTTTAACAATTATTTATTTGGTACTAGTTGTATGCATTTCTATGTTTCCTTCTCTCAATACCTTAGGTTAATTTAATATATTTTTTCTTAGGTATTGTAAGGTCACTCGTCCTTTTAATTTATTAATAAGATTTACTAAATAACATTTATAACGAATGTAAAATTAAGTTCTTAACGAAGTTGTTATAATCATTGCACGCATTCTAATGAGCGAACAGTCGACTTGACTCGTATTTTGTATTGCTATAATACGATTCAAGTGTTATTTTTATATTAAATTTTAATATTAGATATAGGAACAAGCCTCTATTTGTTTTCGAATTTATGGATTGCGGTTTCTTTGTGATTTTCCGTATTTAGTAAATATTTAAAAAACTTATATTGTAGGCATTATTGAAGGTCAACAGCAAAACACTTCCACTCTCTGTGCTGTTCTTTTATTTACGAAACTAAATAATTTTATTTATCAGAGTAAATGCTAACAGTTTTGGTAATACTCCTTCTAGCACTGTGGCCCAAGGCCAATTAACGTCCCACATAAAGTTAAGTGATTACTGTCATTATTAAACTTAAGCACGCAAAATGACTCCTGTCGCGATAATTTGTATATGAATCAAATTTTATAGATTGTATTGGTGTTGCGGCCCGGCGGTAAAATGTGTATGCGCCATTAAAGATCATATCGAATGGGCTACCAACCACCTAATTTTAGCAGCATCACCTACTTCTGATTTAACGTTTTTCATTATTGTTGTCAGGTGACAGAAGGCGGGGTAACGCGGCGAATAGCCAGAGCTATGGAAGTTTTAAACGCTACCGGACCGGGTGCTCGCGTCCGTGTCATGCGAGCTGCTTACCATTCGTCTGCAGGGCCCGGAATACCAGCTTCATCGTACATGATGCACTCTTCGAGAAGGGTAAGCCTCGAAATAAATAAATAGATACACAATTACCTCATAACTCCAACACGGAAGTGAAATAATCAGTTATTTAAGATAATTTATCTTACTCGCATACTAAGTGTTACCTACTTAATTTATCCAGTTAATAGATGTTGACCTTATATCATGTATCGCTTTAACCTGTTTCTATAATCGGGATGCAACATAATGCTAAGACAATCAGTATTAAATTTATCATTTGTAAGTTGTATGTAGTGTGTGCCCATTAAGCTTTTTTCTGTATTGATTAAATGGTTTATTCTAACTTACTTTATTTCAATTTCAGGTCATCACCTCTGGTTTCAATTACACTGATCCACCTTCTCTACCATCAATTCCCACTGTACCTTTAGAAATATCATCTACCCCATTAGAAATGTCATGTGACTCCCAACCAGAACACGAAAATTACAAAGTCACAGAACCAGATGATATAGAAATTTCTGAACCATCAAAATGGAGAGGCTCGCGAGGAACTGGTTCTATAAGAATGCCAAGTGAAGAGTCATCATCAACAGACAATGCTAGCATTATTGATTTGGATCCGAGAAGCAATCGAAATTTGCACAGAAAATACTCATACGATTCAGAAAGCAGTGATGTCCAGTGGAATAAGAAAACAAGTTCACGGGTATCACCTCTACTGGATGCCCCTACCACTCTTAATACCTTGAAATATAAATATTTGTTAAATAACAGCAGCGATTGGAATAACCGTAGGAAAAGTTACAGTTTCGAAGATACAAAGATACCTGTAGACGAAATGAAATCACACAGAGATGATACTCACGCCATGGATTCTTCAACGGACAGTGGAATTTGTAAATCAACAGAAGTTGTAAACGATCACATAGATGACAGACCATTTGAACGAAGAGACAGACAAAATAACAATCCCGATGAGTCTTTCAAAGATTGGCTTAACAAAAACAGATCTAATAATTATTACAAAGGTCCTAAGTTCAAACCATCTTGGGAACACGACGTTGTTATTGAAGATCCTGTAGAAAGTAATATAACTGTGCAATCAACTGGAAAAGTGTCAATAACATTGCCAATTAAAATTGAAAAATATGATGAATCTTTATCCAAGCAAACTGAAAAGATTAACGATGATCATCAAAGAAAAACAAAGAAAGTAGAATTTTGTAAAACTGAATTACATTTTGCGGCAGAGTCAGGAAAAGTAAACATTATTGCAACTGATGATAAACCACCGCCATCAAATGACTTTCGAAAACGACGGAATGTTTTTGTTCCTATAGATATAATAGATAAACCAATTACTTTGTTCGGAGATAAAACAGCCTTATCTGATCAAGAAACTTCAGAAGATGTATTGGGTGACGTGCAGAATGAATTTGTCGAAAGTGATGAGAATACAGCAGCTACAAAAAGTATTCTCAAAAACAAAATTCCGAAACCCAAACCATATCTCTTGGGAGAGAACATGGCATTTGGGTCACCGAAAAATTTGACGAATAACGACGTTAACAATGAATCCGGTACAGTTCTTAAAGCAGTATCTTTGATTAACAGACAACTTGAGCCACAAAATATTTACGATGATATCCAACTAACTCCTCCATTGAATCATAGCAAATCAAATCAAAGGAAGAATTTCTGGGCAACAGATGAAGGTAAATACTTTTTAATAAACATATTTTTTTAAATCCTATAAACTTAGAAGCTGAAGCACTTTATAAATCTGTATTAATTAAGATTAGATTGCTTCAGATTGAACCGAAAATATGCTTTAACATAATGACTTCCATATACGTATACACTACACAGTTAGTCATAAACTTATACTTAAAAAATAACAATTTATTTCTAATACACCAATTATTTTGCTATTTCCCTACAAGTGGTAACTTATACTATTTTTTGTTTTAGGTCCCACAACAAACAGCACTCACGTTTTTGCCAACGAAATTATACATAAAGTCAAAAAACAGTCGCCAGTAAAGGAAATAGAAACATCTATAAAAACAGATGCGTTACGGATGAAATTTGAATCAGTACCATCTTCCACACAAGAGCAAAGAGTTAAAGCTAGACAATTACGAGAGAGTGATTTGACCTATTTCGGAGTTGATAACGAAAAAAAGAAAGAACAGTCTGATTCAAAGGTATTTAAAAACAATTTTGATGACTCTGCAATAGAAGATATATTTCGATCAGTTAGGCTTATTCAGAGAGTTTCCAGTAGCGTTTGCAATAGCGAAGCCGAATCAGATGATGCACCTGAGTATCAAAACTTCAAATTTTCTAATAATTACACACCAGTTCCTAAACCAAGAATACTTACAAAATATGATGATAAACCAAATGAAATTGAAGAAATACAAGTGTTAAAGCCAATCATTGAACACATACAAGATGAAACTAGTGATTACATGAAGTCCACAACACGACGATCAAAATCTAGAAGACATGAGCTAGCGGCTTCCCCTAACAGAAGCTTATCGGAACCCCCGAAGCGAAAACAAAATAACAAACATTCGGCAAGGACAAATACACCGTCACGGTAAGCTAAAAAAGTCAATGGACTAAAAACATATTAATTTGTAAATTGTACATAGTATTATATATATATATATATATATATTTGGGTGTTGTTGAAGGGTGGGTTTTTTTTTTTTTTTTTTTTTAGTTTGAGGAAATCACCGGTATGTGGGAGTTGAACCTCACTAAAACCTCCAACCGCTCACACTCAGCGTCCGAACCCCGGCTGAAGCCAGAACCCAGCACGGGGTTTGGAGGGACGGTGCGACGCGTTACGCCATCGGCACACTTTCCCGTCGCTCCGTCCCCGGACGCCGAACCGGTAGCCGCCGGCGAATACGGCCACCGGCTCTCTCGGTCGGCGGGCTTTCCGAAGCCCGCCAAGATGGGACCGCGTGCCACCCTCCCACGGAATACCCCGCTGGGTCAGAACCAGCGTGGGTCGGGGAGCGCGGTCGACCATCCCCCGGTCGCTCTTGCTTAAGGCGCGTGCTGAGCGAGACACGACGCCTTCTTGGGTCCCCGCTCGCACTCACATGCGTTGGGGACCCGAAACTCTTAGGGGGCCAGATTCCGGGCGAGATCCCGGTTCCGGCCCCCTGCTCGACGGCGGCGGGTTGCTGTCGCTGGGCGGAGGGAAGCGTACAATCGCTCCCTCGCACCCCCCGCCACCCTCTTCTGCGAGATGGTGGACTCGCAGAAGTCGAGCATTGAAGGGTGGGTAGTTGTTGAATTATAGTTTTGCTTTATTTACAAACAAAAAGCTATTTGATATAGTTTATGAAATGTCAGTACATAATTCCTTAAGGATTCAAAAATGTTATTTGTTCAAAAGTGTATTAATTGTTATTTGTTTTAATAACAAACAGGACCTGAAAATCAATAAAGTTGATAATATATTTAATCTATACGGATAATTTTTCAAATGGCTGAACCAATTTCGACGAAGATTTTTTTTTAGAAAAATAAAGTATTAATAAGTAATTCTTATTTACTTCATTTTGCGAGAACGAAGCTGCGCGGACCAAGATGCTTAATTATTATGTAATAATATATAAGATTCGACACACGAATCGAACTTGCTTTTTAATGACTGACATTCATTATAGATCAACAAATCGTGGAGTCAAAGAAGTTGTCGAAAAGGAAACAGCTACCCCTCGATCAAGAAAAATATCAGAAGAAAACATTCCTATTTACGAGAATCTGAAACCAGGCAAAATCGATCTTATATACGACAAAAAGAGATCAAGTCCTAAGAGATCAGTAGTACCAGAAGTTCCTCAAAGAAAACTTTGCGTAAAGAGCCAGGAAACAAACAATGATAAGGAGCTCATAAAACGTAAAAACCATGAAAAATCTACACTAAAGGAACATAATGCGAAAGAGACGAGTTCAAAAATGTCTTCTCATAATGCGAAGAAACAAAGAGAATTACATAATGATGAAAAACAAACAGGTAACGCAAGAGACCTTGATATAAACAAAAATAAAAGAAAAACATCTACAACTGAGAGAAAAGAAGAGAATGGAAAATCTTCACCACGTACACATTATCCGGTTAAAAAGGAAACTACGAAAGTACAAGCCACGAACGAAAGAAAAAAATCACCAGTCAAAAATATTGCTGAACTTGCCAAATATAAAAAGAGTAATACAGATACACAAAAAGAACCAAATCCGTTAAATAAAATTGACCAAAACACGATTGTGTATGAAATGAAATCTATGCAAATAAAAAATGATCATAAGGATGCAAACGGAAAAAGAAATAGATCTAAATCACCGAGACGACGTGAGTATGTCATTAATTACGATGACAAAAATGGAACAGTTTCGTCGGTATGTAAAGTAACAACTAGTCCAGGAGGTAGTTATAGAAAGAAAAAGATCTCAAAAGAAATACTAAGAGATAGTCCTAAAGAGCACCTACTAAAACCTAAAACAATAAACAAAATAGCCCTACGTAAGTAAGATGCATGCAACTAATGAACGCTCTAACACAACTATAGCTCAACTTCATTCCAAATGGAAATATTTCAGTGAAACTTCCAGATCATCAAAAGCAAAACATAAAGGAAAATGCTGATAAAAAAGTGAAGACTAAAGTTTATATGCAAAGATCTTGCCGGATATTGTAAACTAAGTGCAATGACAGCTAGTCGATGGACAAACTTTAGAATGTAAAGTTACAAATGGAGCCACCTTAGGTAGAATAAGACTGATGATCTCGCAACTTTATTTAAACTAACCGAAGTGTTTTGATTAAATCATGATATCACATTAGTTACTGTATTTAAATAAATAAATACGCCACTATTTATAATTTGATTTTATTTTTCGGAACGGAGTTGTTTCACAATCCACCTATAATTATTTTTTTATCTAGACCTAACGCTAAAAATTACACTGTTATCAAAGGATCTCTGTCTACTTTGCTGACAATAACTTGAACCTCCTTATTTAAATTATTGTGTAAGTGATTTGCAAACTCGCGTAAAAAACCTCTTTCAGAATCCGAATGATTTGTTAGTATTACTGATATTCCTTTTTGGGCTGCATCAAGAACATCATGATGAAGCATTTCACCTGTAACAGAAAGTTAGATAATTTGCTTTAGTTACAATTAGAGCACTTTAAAACCACCACTCAATATTACATTTTTTGTGTATAAAAGTTCACCAACCTGTCAAATATAAATCAGCCCCGATTCCTTTGAGTACTGAACTTCCAGAACCAGCACACAGAGCAACCTTATGAATGTTGTCCTCCATTGTTTTGCCTTTTGCGACAGCAATTCTTACGTGCGGCAGACCAGTGAGCTTCTTCACTCTTTCTATTGCATCAGACAAACAAACTGCAGAACTCAAGTGCAAAAGCCTGAAAATACATGTTTTTTAATTATTACTTTATTTATACAAAAATTATATATAATTATAAAAGTAAACGTTTTGTTTGTACATTACCTCCCGGCACCGTACTCTGGGTTATTCGATTGTAAAATCGGTTTAGATTCAGCTACTGGGAACGCTGTTGCTAACCAATCATTGACTCCACCCCTTACACTGTCCCAACTCGTATGAGGAGAATACAGATAAATGCGTTTTTCTAATAAATAAGACACAACGCGTTCTTTCCAGGAACTGAAAGATATAACCATAATAATTTATTTTTCTAGAAAGTTAATTATGTAAGTATGTAATACTAGCTGACCCGCGACACTTCGTCAGCGTTACAAAGGGGTTCAAACAGTACTCGCAATGCCGTTGCGTTATTATTTGCGCGGCGGGTGCACTTCGACCCAAATATTTATTGCTTTATACTCGTGATAACTTCTAAACGAAAAGTCCGATTGGAATAAAACAAAAAGTAATGTAATTTTACATTAATACTCTTGATAATATAATACTTAATTTGAATAAGGGTTAATACAACGATACTCATTTAACGTTAAATTCAATCTCGGAACGAAATATTAAATTTTAAAAATATAAAAGTGGTTATTGTGACTAAACTATGATAGTTAGATATATGCTGTCGCGGACTTTTTTGTTTGTCTTACTAACACCTAAAAACCCGTAGTACATCATTTTGTTCTATTGTCAATAGTTTTTGCAGCGTACGCATAAATAGGTTTTCGGTTTTTCACCTTTTGTTACATATTCGATATTTTCATGCGGATCCCTAATTTTTTTGAAAATAAAATATAGCCTATAACCTTCCTCGATAAATGGACTTTCCAACAGTGAAAGAATTTTTGAAATCGGACCAGTAGATCCTGAGATTAGCGCGTTCAAACAAACAAACAAACAAACAAACTCTTCAGCTTTATAATATTAGTATAGAAAGTATAGATTAAGTATAGATATGTATATTAAAATTGTTCAAATAAAGAGGTCGACCGAGTTTTCTAGTGTCTGACCAAAATTGGTATTTCAACCGAAAGCAAATCCAAAACTTTCGGGCGATAACAGGTATTTTTAGAAATACCGCCGTGTTACTTACTGGTCAATCATGGAATCCGAAAATTTTTGCTTTCTTTCGTAACTGTTTTTTTATTGCAGCAATCTGCTTAGTCGCTAAATACTATCCGACACAAAAAAATTATCATTTGTACGAAGTTCCGATTTGAAGCAATAATAGGGCATAGTTATACAAATTTCCTTACCGTTGGACAACCGATTTTAAAGGTGCAAATATGGGAGGATGATACGAAATGATCATTTCACAAGCTTGACTATCAGCCTCCAGTGCAACATCCTCTGTCAAATCGTTGGTCAACAATATCTTTGTGATTTGCCTGTAGAACACAATTAAACTCATGATAATAAAATCACGGTATACTTAGTAAACTTAAGATATTCAAAATTCCTGCAAAAAGATTGACACTCGACAGTTGATGGCGCCGGTGGGAGGAAGCGGGAAGTAGGAAGCGCAAGTTCGTCACTCAATACTCTGTTGTTCATAATGAAAAAAATAATATGATAGAATTTTAAGTATTTTAATTAATATTCAGAATCAGAAGAGTTCTTATTAACTCTATTTCACCGAGAGCCATCATTAAAAGATCACCCTATATAAAGAAATTTTATTAAGAGTCGACAGAAGGTGCTTGATCAGTAGCACATTTTTTGTTTGAAAATTCGCTTTTATTATGTTTGTGCTTAGCTTTTCATGCGATCAGGCGACAAATCTGAAAATGTCATCCAATGTAATTATAACTTACCTCGGAGTGTAGGGTTCCACCAGTAAGCCAGTATTATCCCAACTTTCAGCTAATTCTTTTGGGGCAAAATTTTCAAGAACCTTTGTAACTTTTTCTAGAGGAACCCCAGCCATCTTTTCTAAAGACATTTTGTTAATATGTGTAAACAAATAAGCCTTTAGTTTTCGAGACTGTATAATATGTCGACCAAATTGAATGATCATTAGAATTATCTGTAAAAATAATTTTAACACAATCAAATATATGTTTTCAGATTTTAAGAATAACAATTACGTTTAAAAAAAGACCTTCATCATCATGTATAAATTATTTGATGAAAATTCAATTAAAATACAAAGTATAGCAACCAGAGTTAAAATACTCATATCACGGGTAAATGAAATAAATGATCGAGTTTTTATTATTTTAAGCTTTATTCTTAGTCTATTATACCCTTACCACTACACAAAAACAACATAAAACAGATATTAATAACATAACTTTCCTTTCATATTTGAAATGTCAATTTTATTTTATAATATTTATTTGTATAAAATACAAATAAATTACAGAACCATATTTTTAAAATTTTCTACAATATCATAAACATATTGTGAAGGTCACAATAATGTTATAAAATTGTGTATAGTAACATCACAGATTAACATATAGTAACAAGACATGATTTAGTACAAAATTATAAATTTGTTGGAAATTTTGATCATTTTTCTTATTTGATCTTTTTATAGCTAAGAGCTTCCTAAACTTCTGAAAATTGCCATATCCTTATTTCTCCATCATCACTGCAAGAGAGTAACTCCTGGTTTCCTGAAGGATTCCAAGTTACACAATTTACATCTTGAGAATGGGCATTTTTCTTGGTACAGAGAAGTTCAAAAGTGGGTGCATTAGGGTCAGAATCTTCACTTTCCTTAAATATTCTGATAATGTCATCTCCGCAGGCTGTGGCTAAGAGACCTGTTTTATGGCACCAACTGATATCGTAAATACATCTTGAGTGGAATCCTGAGAGTGTGCATACACATTTCCATACAGAATCTCTGTCTGTCACTACAACACCTTCTTGATTATCAGGTTTATATTCCTTCCATATTTTTACAGTTTTATCATCACTGCATGTTGCCAACCTCTCCCCAGTTTTATCAAAAGTCAAACTCCACACTGTTGACTCATGAGAATGCAGGGTCGCTACACAAGTCCAGTCATTGTCTGCAGGGTCTTCTTTATACAGCTTAACTGTGTTATCATAGGAAGCAGAGGCCAAGATGTCAAGAGAAGGATGCCAAGCAACCTACAAATAAAATAATTCTGTTTATGACTTCAGTTACTTTTACCTAAATACTGATATTGCAAGTAATACACTAACTTTTTTGACATCCTGATTGTGAGCATTAAGGACAGCTTCACATTCATATTCATCTTCTCCAGCTACTTCCCAAACCCAAACAGACTTGTCTCTGCCACAGGTTGCTAACAGTTGCCCTGAGGGTGACCATGCAACACTCTTGACTTCATTTTCATGGCCCTCTAAAGTTGCATTGCACTGAAACTCACCTATAAAATGAGGATCATTGTCATGCCTGTTTATGAAATCGTGCCACATAAAATTCATAAATTACACACCACTTTTTTTGTCCCAAATCGCAGTAGTAGCATCAAAGCTTGCAGAAGCCAGGAAATTCCCACATGGTGACCAGGCAACTTCTCTGATTGTCCTCTGATGGCCATCTACCAGTACTGTTTTAACAGCCCAGTCTTGTCCTGCTTTGCTCCATAATTTTATGGTTTTATCTTCACCACAAGATGCAAAATATTTACCAAGTGGATGCCAGGACACATTCCAAACAATGCCTTTGTGTCCAGTAAAATTTTGTACTAAATCCAATTTAAACATTTTATTGGAAGTATTTGTTTTAGATCCGTATAATTGAAAAAACTGGAAAAGTTTTTAAATTATCATGTTTGTTCTGAACCTATAAAAAGCACTATTTTGGTTTATACTTGCATTAAAATTTTTAATTAGAATATTCAGTTACAGAATGATAATTAATAGAACTTTTTATTAATTTTGAGATCTTACATTATCCTGTGTTGAAATGAGAAAAACGTCGTGCTTGCTATTTCTTTAATTTCATTTGACAAGTGACATTAGATTCATTTGACAAATGCGTGCCCGCACACCTAAAAAAGTATTGTCAATATTTCGAGTATTGACAAGACTATTGTAGATTCGCGGGGCATATTGTCAATATCGTCAATAATGTTTAAAATATTTTTAATCTTGACAAAATTCGGGTATTGCCAGATTTAAAGCAGATTTTTTTCTCGACATCAAGTTTTAAAACAAGAAAGCCCCAAATGTTATTTTGATGCGGCATTTTTATAAACAGAGTGCTACAAGAGGAATGTTTAATGTTTATGTGTATCGGAAAATAAATATAAATGTCAATGTAAGTCTGTTTGTTACGCTTTAACGCGTAACCTAATCAACTGATGAAAGGTATCGTATTAAATCATTTTTTTGTTATTTCTGCATACTTTTACTAAACATTTTCTATTTTTTTAAGCACAAAAATAATGATAATGGCTTGGGTCGTAGACTCCGCCTGCAGTGGCCCTCTGTTTTTTATATTGTATTTTTAAATTTATTTTTTTTGTAATGTTTTTTTAAAAATATAATGTAAAAAATAAGCTAATAAATGGATAGAGACATGATAATAATAACGATGTCATTTACAAGGTGGAATTTTTAAACTGAAAATTCTTATCCAAGAAAAGTGTAATGCTTTTAGCATTTTTTTTTTGGTTGCGTCCAAACTTTGAATAGTTATATGATCAAGACATCTTATCTCCGGAAAATAAGAGACTATAATAAAATGTAAACAAAACAAGTTTCTGAACTAGTGTGACGTCATGCTCAATTTTGCCTCCTGCCGGACTTGGCAAAAGAAACAAAAAATAATTTTAGTGCCGATTCCAGTTGAGTGGATAAGTTAAAATCTAATTAAAACTTTTATGGTAGAAATATTTTTAAAAGATGCCCAAACAAAGTATTGATTCCGAACGAACTCTGGGCGAACGAACCCAGTTTCATAAGTGAAAATTGAAGTTCCCAGTTCAGTGGTTCAATGGGTCGACCACGCTATATCCATTTCAGCCCCAAGTGTAAAATTAAAAGCTCCACATTGGCAACATCGGAGCTAAATTCCTATAAAGTATTGTCAAAAGTATTGTACGTATGCGGGGTATTTTATTGACGAAAAGTCTTGTCAATACTTGTGACCCAATGACATTTGTAGTTTTACCGCAGTAGAACCATAGAAGAAAGCACTAAAAAAAATTAATGCAGAACAGTAAAAGAACAGTCATGATAAAATACCCAAAAGACCGAAAAAAATTGTCAGGACAAAAGTTTTTTGACAACATTTTAGGGCGAAAAATCCGAGTTTCAAATATGATGATAAAAACTACATAAGTGTGGAATTTTTGAAATCAATTGCAAAAAATCCAAATAATTATTGTGTATCTGTTATAATTGGTATAAATTAAAATATTTAAGAAAATTAAAACACACGGAGTCAAACGATTTCTAGGACGCGTGGAAAATCTGTGGAGTGGATACTTTACCCTAAATTATGTTATGTTTTAGGTTATGTTTTTTTTATAATCTGTGGAAACATTGGTTTTTGATTTTGTTGCGTGATTTTGAACACAATTTTGAATTTGTTTTCGTGGTTCTAACTTCTAAGTCCTAAGAATATTTTAAATATTTATAAGTAAAATAATGTAGATAACACAAAAATAATAATATAACTTCCTAATTTTGCAAGTGCTTATAGGCAAACGATTGTAATTAAAAGTTTTGCTTAACCTGTGAAAAAGCTGTTTTCGGCGTAAAACACCAGTTACTACTTGCGTTACTTCCATGAAGAGACCACATTAAATACTATAAACAGCACAAAATTACAATCATTTCAGTATGGATCATAGTAATAAAATTGTACCCCCACATTTAAATGCAGAAGTATACCGTACAGATACTACTGGTACAAGTTCTTTTGCATATTTGGAGTATATTCGTTTGCACGACGGTAAGTAATTTTTACCTTTTAATTATCTTATATTTTTTTTAAATTCTATGTTAAATATTTCTTTACTTTCAGATGGAACAGTATTCATAGGATGTTCAGAGCTTACTGGTCGCTATTGGACTGGTGCAGCTGGCCTATTCAAAAATATAAATGAATCAAAAAATATAACTGAAAAGAAAAAAGAGTTATGGCTCACTAGCGGTACTTCAGATGGATGTTTCATGGATAGTTCGGACAAGGTAGATAAATTAATACGTAATGTACAGGACATAATAAAGGTTTAAGTCCAGAAACAAGTATAAATTGTAAAATTTGATTAATTTTGTCATATTCAGGTTATAATTTGTGAAGACAATGGTTCAATGAGCGTATTTTCAAAGAAAAATCAAGAAGAGAGTGCATGGTCAGTACGAGTGAAAGAAATGTCAGTAGCTGAACATGATGATTCCATATATGCTATTGATTGCTTGGATCCCGGTCTAGAATATGTGACTGTCGGAGCAGATGGAAATGCAAAGGTTAGTTTCATAATTTATTCTAACTAGAAAGGAAAAACTTAAAATTTTAAAATCAGTAACAAAGTGCCAATATCTTTTAATAAAAAAAATGTCTGTAGTGGACAAAATATTCTCTTTCTTAATCATACCTTATTTTGGTTTTTATCTATTTGACAGATATGGGATGTCAAAGAGATCACATGTGTTAGGAACTATAGAGCTGCTCACAGTAAACCGATATATGGGGTATCTGTTCGACCTAAATCAACCACTACATTTGCTACAGCTTCAATGGACCAGTACATGTCTTTGTGGGATGAAAACATTGATAAAGCTGTCTTAGGTTAGTATCTATTAACACTTCTTAAGGTAGGAAATGGTTGATTTTGTTTAGTTAGTAATAGTTACTATGTTTTGTTTATATTTAGTTATCAAATGATTGAAGGTGAAATTCAATTGTTTGTTACAGATATTACAAAGAATGATTGCAGTATTCGTTGTTTGCAGTGGGTAGATGAAAATAGATTGCTTTATGGAGATGAAGCAGGAATACTATATTCAGTAGATATTAGATATGTAAACTCCACTCTTAAATTGTTTGAATTCCCGGCTGCTGTACACAGAATTTTCCTCAATCCTGCGTAAGTTTGTGTTTTATTTTGATACATTTATGCTAAATTAATTACTGAGTTTGAATGATAATATAATATGGCTTCATTTTACTCAAAATGTTTAGGGACAATAATGTTTAATATAAGTTGTGAGTTTCAAGAATTCAAAAACTCATATAGGTATTTACACATAATACTTACTTCCAGAGTAACATTGAAAATGTTTTAAATATTTTTTCAGGTGTGACAAAGTGGCAGTGTGTTGTGATAATACCACATTGACTGTTAGCAATATTTCAACAGAAGGTACACCAAAAATTATATATCGTAACAACTCTCATAGTAACCTAGTGAGGGGAGCAGCTTGGGATATCCACGATAAGAAGTTTTCCCTTCATTCCGTTGGGTGGGATGGTACCGTACAGTCGCATGTCATTCCATCAGATTAGAATGTAAAGAATTTAAATAAGTCATTAAGTATAAGAATACATTTTTACAGCAATATAGTTGTCTTATTTTGTAATGTGTATTTTTCATTGATCTAGGAACATTAAAAGTCCAGTTAAAATAAAATCAAAATACAAAAATAGAAAAAAATATAAAATTCTCAGACGGTCAAGGCCTTTTAGCTTTTAACACTACTATAGAAAAAAATAAGTAACCCATCGTATGATGGGGGATGCCAAGTCAAGAGCTGTGGGACGACTATACAGTCGATATCCTAACTTTTTAGACATACCCGAAATTGGCCCTAAAATACTTATAATATGTTGAAGATTGCCTTCTTCCGTAATTGAAATAGATTGAAACATACCTAAAATAAAAATAAACTTATTTTAAAGCTACCATAATAAAACACATTGGAATGCTTCAGTAAATGTGTATTAGGGGGATAGGTATAATGTAAGTATTTGTAGTTTATTAGTTATTTGTAAGTATATAATATCAACCATAAGCTGCCAATACTCTTCTACCAACCTCCGAACTCAAAGCACTAAGAACGTATTGGCAACTTAATTAAATGGGTATGGGTATAAGCCGCTTAATGGTTGGAAGGCGATACTGAGCGACGCTCGGGAGAAGCGCACGGCGACGAGCCACGACGACCTGTGTTAGGACTCTTCAGGCGCACCATAGTGTCCAGGTGACGGAATCTATAAACATAAGATAATATTTTTATGACAACAATGAAAATGACCGACTTCCATTTCTTCAAGCATAACACATTGAAATCGGTTCATATAAAAAAGAAACATACGCAAAAATGCATAACAAATTGTGAAATTTTGTAAGTTTAAAATACACATTTTTAAAGACAGATCCAAAATTACTTGTTTGATCTTAAAATTACCTAACCTTCAACCATCATCTTTCATCTGACACCAGAATCATTCAAATCGGTCCACCCAAACTAAAGTTATCGAGGAACAAACATTTAAAAAAACATACAGACGAATTGAGTACCTCCTCCTTTTTGGAAGTCGGTCAAAAAGTACAGATTTCAAATTTAATGTAGTCAGGTCTTCGGGAGATACAGATGGTAATAGAGAGGCAAGGTTCAACTGAGCCAGTAAATAGCTATATTGTTACCCACAAGCGCTTGTTAAGCAAAGAAGACAAATATGAGTTCTGCTGCCTCATTAGATGCTCGGAACTCCAAGCAACTTATAAGTTGGACTTAGGTCTCTATGTCTATTTTGGTCACAATGATTATTAGATTTTTATAGTTTAATTTATTGGATCTGTATAATTAGTAAGTAGTTCTTACGATTTTATGCTAATTATTATAAAAAAGTTTACCTGAGAGGCAAATTGTTAGAGTCGTGGTCCACGCTCTGGAAGAAGAATCCAAGAGGCCAACTAATCCAAGACGACTGCTTTCTGTTTCAAGACAAAAAAAAACACAAAAATATTGAATGAACAGATTTGGAACTATTATAAAATTTCAGACAATAATATTTATTACAATCCCTGTTATTGGTAATATTTTGACATAAAGGCGGAGGCACCACTGTGTGATGTTCAACAAGTTCGTTCCCTTTAGGTATTACTTATTTTCTGGGATGAAAAACTAGAGAAATGTATAGTATAATACTAACGCTGTTGGCGATTGCTGAATTGATTCGGAATCGGACGGAGTGTCCGGCGTAGAGGGTGCAGCGGAAGGCGGTGACCCCGGAGATGTGGCCACTGGCGGTGGAGTCTTGTTAATAGCCGGGTTGTAGATTTTGGGATCGCTGACCATACGGACGAAGAATGATCTCTTGTGAGCCAGTGCAGCACGATTGCGGTTAGCACGCTCCACGTCCATATCCTGTAATTTTGTTCGATTAACTTTGGTTAACTTCAACAAGATGGATTAAACTTTTAATTCGATCGGTATTCTTATTTTTCATGCATTAATTTTTACTAAATTATCTTTTTTTTATAAATTGATTATTAATAGTAATTTGATTCTTAATGCAACTTTATAGGTACGAACTCTTTGCTTATCTGGACCCTCTAATAGCTCAGTTGCGAAGTCCGATATTATATCCCACGCCACTTCTGTAAATTGCAAAATATTTGTATATCAATATAAGAAATAAAAGGTGCAAATAGTGCCTTTTTCATTAATTTTGATTTGAATTACCTATATCTTCGCGAGTGCTATGCTGAGCTACCACACAGAAACGTATTACAAAACGATCGCGAAGTGATGCAGGAACCATATGCAATTTCCCAGATGCGTTTATGTTGACAAGAAGTTTCGTGTTCAATTCGTCAACTTGCTTCGGAGTTTCGTCGGGTCCTCCAATGAGACGGAAGCAAACCAAACCCAACTGAAAAAAACCGTAGCTTACAATAAATAAATTATATACAATAAGATAAAGTTAGCTAAGTAAATACTCGTCACTAACCTTCACTTGGTTGCAGACTTCAAAACGATCGTCTTTCTTCACAAGCCTTTCAAAATATTTAGCGAGTTCGCAATGCTTCCTGATATATTTCTGCAAACCGCTAATTCCATAGCTTCTCAACATGAACCACAGTTTTAGTGATCGAAAACGACGACTTAAGGGTATTCCCCAGTGACGATAGTCGATGGCCGTGTGGTCGTAGCAATGTTGTAGATACAGTGGATCTACCACCAGTGCTGACGTTAACAGATAACGATTAGTAACCCATAAAAGAGAACAGTCAAAACTGGTTAGCATAAACTTATTAGTGTTAGTATTGAACGAGTCTGCATATTCAACCCCGGCTAAGTGATATTTGTGTTCTGGACAAAGAAAAGAGCATCCAGCATAGGCTGCATCAACGTGAAGCCACACGGATTGGAACTTGCGCACCACTGGTCCTATTTCGGGCAAGTTATCAAAGGAGCAACAAGACGTCGTTCCCAGAGTTGTTGAAACGAAGAATGGCACTCGACCTGCTTCTTCGTCCTCTTCCATGGCCTGTTAAAACATTGAATGCTAAAGTTACATACATAGGTACATAGTTAACTCTACTCGGTAAAATTATGAATACTTAGTTTTTGTTACTAATGTTTTTTTTTTAATTATTTATTTAAAATTAATAACAATAGGTCTAAAACTGGAAAACTCTTATGAATATTATATTAGATAATAAATATCCTTACTATAAATTACATTTACGAGAGTAAGTTGGCCCACAGGATGGTAATTGGTTAGCATATTTGTTCATGAACTTATGTAATGTCAGAGACATCACAGTATGTTCACAAGTCTCCTACCTATTGATGTCTTCGAAACTGAATAGTTGCATCGCGATCAGTCTCATTCATTTATTAATCAATTTCATAAAAACAATTTTAAATGAACTACGTAGAATGTATTGTATAATTATTATTAAGCCTATATGCTATATTTATGCAAAAACACGTTTCTGTGATTTTTTTAAAACAATTATCAATGATAACCACTCTCGAGAGGGTCGTATCGTATCATGAAATTTCAATATTTGCGGCATAGAAAGTGGCACACAATGCGGTTCCATTACCGCTCGGCTCGCTACGTATTTCCGGAATCCACCGGCGAGTCATTAAACGTGAGACGACTCCGGCAGCCTCCACGCCGAGCCTCTTCAATTACCGCTCGATTATCTGCACCCTGCTTTGCAATTCATCTCGTGTCCCAATTCTATTTAAAAACAACTGAACAATGATGCTCTTTTCGTTAACTCTTTTACTGACGTGATAAATATTGAACAGGTATTTACTAATATCCTAATCCAGAATTCGAGGTGCACTCTACAAAATGAGACATTCAAAATTGTTGTCTAAGATAGAGTAAGATACTTTTACTAGTAACTTCTTCGATTTTTTTTATCATAAGACTGGCTGTCCTATAGATACGAGGATGACAACATATTTATCCACGGTAGTGAAAGATGTATTCAGTAGATTGGAGTCCCTAATTAGAGTATTGAAGATGAAAAATAGAAAAATAACAGACCTAAGTAACGAAGAAAAATTTACTAAATAAACGTCGCAGCGATTACAAGAAGTCCGGGAGAATTCCGCTATTCTTTGTTCCTAGATCGCTAGTGTCCGTCCAATGCCGTCCAATGTCCACTTATATGATGTAGATCACGGCTGCCGCTCCTGTCTCCCTTCTAGGCTTTGCGTAGAGCACTCATTTCTTGTAATTAATTTAAAATTTCCTTACCTCCTTCAGTGTATCACCTCTCAGCGATCCATTATCATCTGGAGTCAAAATACGAAGTTTTACAAAGCAGATCATAGCTGCTTTCTCGACACATGAATGAGCCTCTTTCGAACAATATGCAATTAATTTAGATAACAGTAATCCCTCATCGACGTTTGGAAATTGCTGTTTTAATCTTTTTATTCCGTTAGCTCTGGCAGCCAACATAGATACTAGAATACATTCGCTAGCGGAGCCCTGAAAACAAGAGTACCTACTTTTAATCTGTACGGGAAATTCATAAAATCACCATCACCACCACACGATCACATACAGAAACATGAGTCATGAATGATGAAAGACACCTTGTATCTCTAATTATAACACAAAAATTGTTAAAATAGAGTAATGAAGTTTAAAATGGTTCTTTTACCTCAATAACCCCACCACCTCGGCTGCCCTCTTCAAGCGCTAAAAAAGCGGGAGGGAGTCCAATTGCTTTACCTAAGATATAATTTTAAGATTAAAACACCTATACCACCACCAAAAGTTTTATTAATGTATTAATGTTAGTATTTACAACTATTACAAGTAGGTATATCGATTACTAAATGGGTGCAATGTCGTTTGGGGATTAATCCTATTGAACTTATAGGTATTAGGTAGTACCAAAAAAGAATACCTACGTATATCTAATAGGTTGCGGTAGTGCAATAAAGGTTATAGTAGTAAATTTAAAAAGCGAATCTTAATTATTATATTGTTAAGTAGATGATGTAGCAGCACACACAGATATTTGACATAAGCGCACAATGATGATACCTACTTCTTAGATATTGGTTTTAAATAAAATTCTTAGTATTTGTTGTTGTTGTTATAATAAAGATAATGGGCCAATATGGCCATATACCCCAGATTAGAAATCGTATAATATTATATTTATTCATTAGTTTTTTTCAAACATTATAGTAGATAATAAATATAAAACTCAAAATAAACAAAAAAGATAGTAAGAAAATAGTTACCCATCCAATCCAACATTATTATTTCTAGTTCTGTGCAGGCGGGGCTTGCTGCCTGCAACAAAATATTTTTTCAGTGAATTATTTGACTACTTTTTGTAGAAGTCTATTCACAGGGCAGATACAATGCAAAAACTCAAAAGTTCAACGGCTTCTATGTCATTAGAAATTGAACGGTCCGCTTACAAAAGAATCGATATTGTAACAATCAATAGAGACATACATTCTAGGCGATGCACCAAAACTTTAATGTAAGTACTAGACCTCAGAAATAAATACTACTGAAATGATAAAAATAATAATTCATTTTAAAGAAAACTTAATATATGAGCTTTTAAGATCCTGGACGTCATGTAGCAGTAGAGTGCGACGGGACTATCTTGTTTAACACAAGAGTTCCTATGACCACCATCCGAATCCATTATCAGATCAGTGCCATTTTGTCATATTAATGTATTATCACGCGTTATACAAAAGCGTCAAATTCAACTCGCTAGTTACCACCCAAATTTAAGTTTGTACATTAGAACATAGCATTTCCAGTATCAGTTAACACGTTTACTGCGATACCAGTCATAATGCCTGGTTCGTATCTTGCTTACAGTGCGGTTAAGAAAATTATAGACCTCTCTATCTTGCCAAAGTTATTATATCGTCTGAAGATTTACACGACGAGATTTGAGAATCGTGATATTAATCCTTATCCAAATTAAGCTTTATAATATATCAATATATCAAGAGTATTAATGTAGAAGTAAAACACTTTATGTTTTATTCCTATGGGACATTTCGTTCAGAAATTATCACGAGTATAAAACGCGGGTCTGCTACAAAAAATATCGACGACATACATCGCGAGTGCTGTTTAAACTCCTTTGTAACGCAGACGAAGTTGCGTGGGTCAGCTAGTTAATAATATTACTCCCCACTTCATTATGTTGTTATATACTCCGATGTTTTGTAGTAGGTAGGTATCATTATACTTTGATATGAATTTGATCTTATTAACGTTTACGTAGTGGAAACCTATACATCATCCCTTGTCTACTAAAAGCTGAATGATGAATGACATATTTAATACTGTAGGTACTATAGGTGTGTACTGTACTGTACTATACTTTGTCTTACTACTTAGTGCAACTTACGAGAAAAATCTAAAAAAAATGTACTGAAATACGAAGGATTTGTTTGAAGTAGGTATCGACTGTAGTAGGTAAGTTTAAAACACTTTTTTCAGTTCTGTAGGTAACAATAACGAAGCTAATAAAATACTAGAGCAGTGTTTCGCAAACTTTTTGTGAACCTACATCTAGGAAAATGAAAATTTCTGGAAATACACCAGCAATGTATTTTATTTTTAGTTATTCAAATCAAATCAATTTCCCTCTTTCCCTTACTTTATGACTGAAAAAAAAATTCACAACAGAACAGATTTTTCCGAGTCAAACCAATCCACAACCATAGTAAGTAAATAACCTACAAGCCTCCCTCTAAAATCGAAACTGCTGACTGGAAAATCTGTAAAAAACGTGTTGGTAGAATAGTGTACTTAGTGACCTTTTGTGACCGACTCCAAAATGGAGGTACCCACTTCGACTGTTTTTTATGGTTACCGCATAACTTTAGTTTGGCTGGACCGATTAGGATGATTCTTGTGTCAGATGAAAGGTCCACGAAAAAAAAATGGACCTTCCATTTATTTTTTTAAGATCGAACAAGTATTTTTGGACCTGTATTTAAATATGTTAATTTTTAACGGACACGATTTGTTGTGCATTTTTGCGTATATAATTTCTTTTCAATATGAACCAATTTCGATGATTCTTTTTGGTTAGAAAGTGTCAAATATGGACATGATTTTTTGGGGTATCTCTTATAGCGGAAAGAGTAACCCTTTATAAATTACTTGAGTATCTATTTGGTAGATACCATTTAATTAAAATGAACAACTGACTCTAGTTATCATTATTTATTGTCACTCTTTACAATATACAAATATGATTACAATAATGTGTGAACGCGAGTGTACGCTTTGCTGATTACGGAACGACTGGGGAGTCTCGCTACGCACTGCACTTATATATTGCTGCTTGCATAAAAAAGTCCATGTATGCAATGGCGTCCCTACAGTACACCCTTCCTAAAATTTTGGTTATATAATGCAAAATTTTTCACAAAACAAAAAAAATAAAACTAAGTACTGTTAAAACTTTTGTTTCCGGCTGTACCGTATTAGGGTAGGTACTTGAGATATACTTCGAATGCGCTTTATCGTTAAGCAACAGTCGAAGTTTTTTACTCGCTACTCTTAAATCAATCATTTTTTACTTGAAATACGACGAACACTCAAATTGTTGACTCGGTGTTTTCTCACACTTATAACAAAGTACTTATAAAAAATCATTCCATTTTGTGATGAAATATTACCAGAACTCTTAACTTATTCCACTTAGATTTTTAAATATTACTTTCGTTAAGTAGTTCTCATTGCCATAAATCAATGATACGAATCAAACTATATTGAATCTTTTACACATAACATTAATGATTCCAATTTGTTAAAACATATTACAATTTTCACTTCATAAACACACGTCACTATTTAATACAAAGTTGAAACTAGTCATCATTTCTAAGTTAATTAAGATGGTTTTGTCCCTTTACTTAATTACTTTAAAGACTCATAAAATACTATAGCATATACATAGTTTGATTATTTCCAATAAGAGTGTGACAAATTATTAAAAACACAAAAATACTTTAATGACAAAACGTTAAAATAAACAAACTATAAATAATACAAAAGGCAATACAGGAATGCAAATATCGCTGTCACGTCGCCTCTTAATAGCAAGACGTGAAATTTGGCATCAAGTTATATATTCACACGTTATAAGTTACGGAGAATGAAATAGAATATTGGACCACGACTTGACTTGTCCATCGTTTCTACAGTTCTCCTCGACTTCTTCTCGACATAATATATCTCGACCAAGTATGTCTCCCACCATAAAATGTGGCGATCTCAACGGCATTTCCTCTGGGTATGCTTTTCTCCCGAAAATCCTTGGGTGCTCTCCCACGTGTCATCTCTTCCGGATCAATGGTAGTGGCTAGTTTTGCTCGTTATACCATCCGGTGTTCCGATAATTACAATGCTGGAGTTACGACGTTTCCCTTGGTCTTCGCTTGTCGATTACTATGACTGAATCTCGTTACTTGTCCTCCAATACAGCGTTGCTCTAGTTCCTGTGCCATATTACGCCCTTAACTGTCTTATATATCTTGTATACTTTTTTCTAATATCCAATTGTTTTAAATCTTGTTGCTTTTACCTGCAGTCGATGTGAATACCTTGCAGGGAGTCGTCCGTTCAGCAGCCTGCGTATTTAACCTACACTATTCTTCATATTTTCACAGCTCCACGTATATATCATAACTAATTACTTGTGTGTTCTCCACTTTCCCGTCTTGTGTGCTTGAATCGCCTTGATCGCCAATGCCAGTGAAAGAAGTCCCAGTGAGTCGGAACTGTACTGCTGACGCACGGGCTCCAGTGAGTCGGACATGCTGCCGTGCGGGGCCGATGCTACTGATGACCAGGAGAGATATGCTCTGCTTTGCTGACCGGTCCTTGTAGTCAGTGTGCCCAATGTCAAGCCGATGAGGGTTCGACCAGGCCGCGCTGCGTTGCGGCTATTGGACGAAATACCCGAAGAGGCTGAAGCTGGCTGGCGCGATGCAGGGCGTGTTCTTGTCGGAGGTCACCACTTTGGGGTATCTCTTATAGCGGAAAGAGTAACCCTTTATAAATTACTTGAGTATCTATTTGGTAGATACCATTTAATTAAAATGAACAACTGACTCTAGTTATCATTATTTATTGTCACTCTTTACAATATACAAATATGATTACAATAATGTGTGAACGCGAGTGTACGCTTTGCTGATTACGGAACGACTGGGGAGTCTCGCTACGCACTGCACTTATATATTGCTGCTTGCATAAAAAAGTCCATGTATGCAATGGCGTCCCTACAATTTCATGTAATATAAAGATCTGACTTTTATTATGAGCTATTCGTGAAAAATTTAAGTACCGGTTGTTTTCATTTTTGTAATAAAAATATATTTGACTAATAGGAAATACTTACTTGAACTATTACCAACCCTGTAGTTAGGGTAAACCCCTAAAGTGGTTACGATGAGAAGAATATTAGTTTGAGTCATTATCTTAGTAGGTTCGTAAACGTACGTATAGATTACGTCCTATTATTTGAAATTCTTTTGAAAAAGTTTGCATTTGCCATAAAATATATTTTTTAAATAAAATAAGTTATTTGATTTGATTTCATGACTCTCTACTTATTTTATTAAACATGTTTCGGTAGCTTATTCGTATACTCGTGGCAATAACATTATATTTGTATTAGTTGGTATTGCAGAAGTTCATGAGCGACGGTGGTCGCTTAACATCGGGTGGGACGTAAGCTACTTTATCTTGCAATTTAAAAAAAATGTTTTAAGCCTTATCTCCGTATTATTTTAAGTAAAGGGTTGGTACGTCCAGAAACGAAGTTGCTCCCCATGTTGTAGGATGCGATAGGATTTAGTAGATGTAAAGGTGCCGTTCATATCCTCGAGTGTTTGATATTCAGGAACTCGTCACCACATCTCCACCGCCACCACCGACAAAGTAAAATCGTTAAGGTGGACAGCTCCCAGTCATAAGAAAACAGAGAACATATCTCTAATACAAATATCTATCTAGAAATTTTACCAGTGAGTGTGATGCAATTAAAATTAATTGAATATACATTACCCATGAAAATCCGATACATCCAATTCCAGCTGATAACATATCTCCAAGAATAGAAGGGTACCCATTTCCTGCCGGGAAGTAGGCGTGGAACCGTGGATGTTGCCAGTGCGTTACACCGGGCATTATTTTATTCTCGACATCATCCATCACGTCATCCCAAGGATCGGGATGATGAGGAGCTTCGGCTGGGAGGGCTGCTCTTAGGTATCCTGGTTCCACGCTAGGCACTACACGTCGAGTACGCAACGTATTCATGTAGGTGCATATGTAATCAACCATTTCTTTACCGCGCACACGAAATTCTTCGACATCCATTTTTGCTAGATTTTATTTCAGAGACTTAAAGAAAATCTGTTGCCTGGTGTGTGGCGCACTGTGGATGCCGCGACGGCTTCTAGTTGACTCGGCCACCGCAACCAACACTTATGCGACCGAGTGAGCGAGAGGAGCGAGAGGGGGAGGCGCGGACACGAGCCTGATGGCTTTCGTTGGGAACTCATGGTAGACGCCGTCTCGTGCATAAGCGACTAGCTGTTGCTCCGACTCTAAAGTATGTTTTTTCATGTTCTAAATAGGGCTTCTACAACATACACGTACCTATAGGTAATTACAAATAATGAAATTTATCGCCGTATTAGCGACCAAACCAAATATGTAATTATAATTTTAATAAAAGTTTAATTTGATCACGGTCAGTCAAATGGCAATCAAGGAATATTTACGTATTGGAATATTTTTTATTTGAATATTTTGACTAAGTACAACTTAGCTAAACTGATTAATTTAATTTTAAAATCTTATTAGAACTGGCGAAGATACTAAAAGCTACCTAAACCTTTTTAGGGCTACGAAGGAAGAATACGTCATTCAAAGAATCCTTCGGAATTATTTTGTGATATTCTATTGTCAGAAGAAGCCTGTCTCGTCGAGAAAATACAACTCGAAAACTAAACAGAATTTTTGTTTTTACGCATAGTAAGTTTGATTCTTCTGATTCGTAGCTTGGGTTCGAAGTAGATATACAGGGTGGAATTTTTAAACGCCCCCTCCAGGAGAAGTACCCGAAATAATGATTTTAGCGAATTTTGCTGAAAGGAAACATTCTTTTATTTTCGAAATGAAACAAAACTGCATTCATAGATTTAAAAAAAAATCTTGGTTTACCCGGGAATCGAACCTGCTCCAACTCGAAAAAAATCACACCCTGTATTTTTATTGTATCAATCGATAGAGTGACTTTTAAGGATCAAATCTCTCTAAGAAACATGATAGATTAAATGAAAAGAAAACCACGTAATTCAAATTTTAGACATTAAATTTCATCAAACGAGTAATAATCGACAAACCGTCTTTTTAGTAGAGTAGGTATATGGCGTCTGGCACACTGCTACGCGTCGTAGGGCAGAAATCTGCCTTATGACGCCTACGCCGGCAGTGTGTGCACTTCAGCGTATTTTTCGAACAATTTGACAGATTTCCATACATTTTTGACATATTTTACTATGCGCTACAATGCGGCGTACGCAGTGTGAGATTCGCCTATAAGAATAGGAATTCAAATTCAAATTCTTTATTAATCACTAAGGTTGCACTACAGATAAAAACACTCAATCATTGATTCCCGCACTAGGTCGAACCTGTATCGCAGGAGACCGTTACGAACAGAAAAAAATACGATAGTAGAACAAACAATTAGGCAGACGCTTAAACTTTAAAACTAGCTTTACATAATATCTCAATCACGTATTCGATAAATAATTTATACAGGGTGATTTGTTAGACAGGGTACATATTGCAGGAGGGTGATGAGTACTCTGTTCTAATGCGGAATATTACAAAAAATAAGTAAAATTACAATTTTTTTTTTTTTTTTTTTATCTAAATTCGACAAAACTACCTCAAACATAAGCAATTTCAGCTTAAAGAGTGTTGACTAATGACCTCTAGTGATCTCGCGCACCCCACACCTCCGCCACACCCATCAGCTTAAAAAAAAAACGTGTCGAAAAACCATCATTTTGCAAGAATTTTAGGTATTTTTAAGTTGCGATTACTAAGGCATTAAGACATATTCTTTGGTAATAATATGTTTACTGGTCGTATATAACCATCAGCTACCATGACCTTCAATATGTACCCTCACTAGGAAATCACCCTGTATAATTAAAATGAATTTGGAAATTTATAGCGATTAAGATAGAGCATCAGTTATGGAGTAATAATCATTAAATTCAAGCTGAAAAAAGGTAAATATAGAAAATTTTTAAACCTTTTTGTTTATAAGATCCTAATAAAACGTACAGAAATATAAAATTTTCGGGAACTAGGTTGTCGCTGTAACAAAACGGGAAATAGTCGCTGCCGCTCATCCACTGCGCTACAGTACACCACTTCATTGTGTCAGCTGAATGTTCTAAGTACGTATTCGACTCTTCGGAACATCTTTTTTTTATTCTTGGATTATGTGCGAACTCTTTATTTCAATCTTTTTTACTGAAATCACTTTGCTTTTACTATGACGACATATACAGGGTGGAATTCTTAAATGTGCCCTTCAAATAGTGAGTTTAGCGAATTTTCCTGAAGATGAAGATTGAACTAGCAGTTTCAGAATAATTCTGAAAAAATATTTTTTTGTGATTTTTTTTCATGATTGCTGATAATGTTGCTATTGCTAATGCACTTAGCATTACTTTTCCTGGGTCAAACGATTTTGAAAATATATTTTTAGCTGAAAATATTATCTTGGACATCTCGTTCTCTATTAATTTAATCAAGAATTATTAAGCTATTCCAGAAAAGAGGAAGTCAATCGGCAATAATTTTTGTAAATTAATACTCGTTAGATTTTTTTAATCTACATAATACGACAGTATAATAACATGTTTACTAACACCATTTTAATGTTTACTAACACCTATGGACTTACTGTATGGTCTGATTTAAATAAATAAAATCTATAAATGCAGTTGCATTTTTTTTCTAAAAGTAAAGATTGATTCCTTTCACCAAAATACGTAGCTAAAATCACTACCTATTTGGACGAGACATTTCTAAATTTCACGTTGTATTCTTAAGTAAACTTATAACAGAACGAGAAACGTTAACTAAATCAATTTAATTTAATTTCGATTATGTGCTTCAAAAACGTTATGTGTTTCAAAAAGTGTTTTCAAAACTTACAACGGACATACTGGTTGCGTATGTTTTCAAACATCAGTTTACCAGGAAAATAAATATAGGAACTTTAGGAACGCAAACATGCAGAGTAAATCATGAAATATTTTCCACTTAACTAAAAGCTTTTTAAAATTCCATCTTGGGGAAAAAATAATAGTTTAAGTAACAGTTAAAAAACATTCCTTCTATTATTAAAACTCGATATACATATTAGACTAGATGACCCTCGCAACTATCCGATCCGATTGGAATAAAACAAAAAGTAATTTACTTCTACATTAATACTCTTGATTGTTATCAAATAATACTTAATTTGGATAAGTATTAATATGACGATACTATTTTAACGTAGTTTCAATCTTCAAACGATTTATTTTATTTCGTGAACATAAAAGCGGTTATTGTGACTAAACTATTATAGTTAGATATATACTTTCGTGGACTTTTTTTACATCTTAATATGACCTAAAAACCTCTAGTACATCATTTTGTTCTATTATTAATAGTTTTCGCAGCGTACGCATAAATAGGTTTTCGATTATACACCTTGTGTTACAAATTCGATATTTTCATACGGATCCCTAATATTTTTGAAAATAAAATATAGCCTTCCCCGATAAATGGACTTTCTACCAGTGAAAGAATTTTTGAAATCGGACCAGTAGTTCCTGAGATTAGCGCGTTCAAACAAACAAACTCTGCAGTTTTATAATATTATTATTTGAATCTTTCAAGTAATAAGTATAGATATAAACTATTAATTAAATATACAATTTTTTATTTAATTTTTTTGAAGTTTAAATAGTTTAAGAGTAGGTAAGTAATATTTCAATAGGTGAAATATTAACACATTCATCACCATGTTGGGTCCAAATTGGCGGTAATTTTGACCCCCCATGATGATGAACGTGTTAAGTTCTATGGTTAAGATATAAAAAATCTAAATTACGTCAAAACATTAAAAATGCTTTATAAGACAAGTGACGTGTTAATCAAGTAAATTTATTTAGACTTATGATATTGAACAGTTAGTTATTAGAATGCTTCATTAAAAATTAATAAGTAATTTACGTTATCGCTGTAACAAATTATTTCATAGCAAGAAATTGTACCTAACTACCTACGCATCAAGTACCTGCTTATCTTTTAATCGTGTAAATATTATACATACGAGTATAATAATATTGATTCGATTATATATACGTGTATAATATTTAACTTTGTTATAAAATCCCTACGTAGCTTAAAATTGATTAAATGTAACGAAAAAATAATTTAACATTCTCTTACTTTACCTGGCCCGTAGAATCGCTATAAATAATTTAAACGAGGCGAAATTGGTAGAAAGAACTTGTTGCCGTTGAGGGGTCTGGAAGTGCGGCCATCATGAATATTCACGGACACAGGACTCAGCCTTTCATCCAAAATGTTCCACGATTGCGCCTTCGAGATTAACACTTGTGCCCGCTTTTACCGTAAAGCACACAATTTTAAGAATTGGCAAATTTCTTTGAATCACGACTTAATGAAAAGACCGATTACATTTTTGAGAACTTCTTGTGTTGTCGTAAAATGTGATTGGTACTCGTTACATAGTTATTGGTATTCGACAGAAATGGATAATATTTTAGTAGTAGGTAAAGACTTTATCTGATTATTAACTTAGAAGTCCATTTGGCATTTAGAATACAAAAGTAACCACAACAAGAGTCATAGCGTAAACTAAACTTAGGTTTTACAATCATGAGACAAACGTAATGACAAAACATAGTAGACACTTCAAAATTTTGCATTTCAGCATATCAGACCTTAATTATGCTAAACTGCGCCACTGGTTGCATATAAGTATGTATAATAACATTCTTCCTGACTTTTTCCAAGTTAAACCCTTTACGCACATACAGCTTAGTACATTTCAAATTAATATTGTGCTCTGAATTGCTCGTCTCGGCGGTGAATTTTAAAAGCATCATTAACTTATAAATATAAATTACCTATATCGTAATGATAATCAACGTTTTTGCATAAAATTATTGTAGTTCTTTGCAGTATAAAATATCCTGAAGAAATACTTTATAATATAATAGATATATTTGGAGTAATAGAGAGGAACGTGCGGAAGGCTAAGGGTGGGTTGAGTCCCGGCGACATTGAGTCAGGGAGGTACGCCAAGCAGGCGCCCGTCTCGGAATGTGCATTCTTCCTCACTTCGGAATACCAATAGAATATTATTATGTGTGAACCCGGTCCCTATTACTAAATCTATCTGTACATTTATATCGCTGGTCCCATACACTTTTTCATCTTCATTTACCGACGCCGATCACGTTCGGTCTCGAATTATTCAATAAGCACTCTCTAAATTCAGTTGATAATAAAATAGAAGTATCTATCTAAATTTAGCTTTATCCTGAAATATAATCTTGCTTCGTTAGACGATTGAATGAACTGTTAACGTTCTCACCTTTTATAAAATTTTGTAAAATCTAACTAATCTATAGGTACCTATACGAATTATGCATGAAGCTCTATATCCTAGACATTTTGCATCTTTCTCTTTTCTCTATAGCTAACTAACTATTGCAAAAATTTTAGAAATTAGCAACTTTGACAATGGACTAATAGATATCAATAATCTTTTTGCTAATATTATATTATTATCATGTTCATTGCTGATGTTAATATCATTTTATTACAGCACAATATAGCTTAAGTATATTCATCGTTTTCTTAAAATACAGATCGAGCCTTTAGCAATTTTGGCGTTCCTTCCGTAATTGAATAAGGCAGCAGGAGCCATGAACTCCATCGGCCCTGTTCCCGCGCCGCAATTACGGAACAAATTGATTTAAACCTAAAACTCAATGTTTTAAATTGTTTTCATCTCAGTGGATTCGGCAAGCTATTTACCTTGGTAACTTTTTAATTACCAAAAACTAGGTAGGTACTTCTTATTACTTTCAAAGTTATGTACATCGTCATTTGAAAGTAATTTTAATATGCCTACACCAACAAAATATATAACGTGAGAATATTCTTTACCACCCACAGAACGCAGACGAAGTTGCGCAGGGCAGCTAGTTCTACTATAATTTTATTTTGTATTTGACCATTTTTAGAGCTATCTGCACTGGTCTACATAGACTTAATAGCAAGTAGGTAATACAATTAAAAGACACCCGGAGTAGGTAAAATAAGGTTGGTAAGTAAAATTTAACTAAAACAGATATAAAAAAAATCTTAACGAATTCGCAATTTATGGAATCTCGAACGAACTTTCAATAAATATCGAGGAAATAAAAGGTGAACTCGTTGTCAGAGAGAAAAATAGACTCGTTGAAATCTAATTTCGCGTAACCATAACGGGCAGGCACTCGAGTCCGATGAGCCATCCGCGACAGACGCTCCGCTCATATCAATTTCTTAATTGAGCGAGGCTTCTTCGCTCGAACGCTTCTTCTGAAAACCTCGTCGTTTCAGTCGTCTCCAGCCCGACGAATATACCATTTCTAATTTAGATTTCGTTTTCAAGCTATTATTTACAAACTTCTGAAGAACTTGATTTTTAAGTTAGCTTATTTAACATTTATAGAAATTGAAAAAAACTGTATTGTAAATAAGTATCTATAACGATATGTAGAACGTGATCTTTTTGTAGGTACCTAATACTTAATTGTATATTTTTATTATTTCTAATTATTATTGTATCTTTTATGTTATGTTTACATACCTACTTGATTCGCCAGGTTTAAATAACTATGTATAACATTACTTTGGTTATGTAGATGCTTAGTTAAAAACATTTAGTTATACAGGGTGGGTCTGTAACTTTGGACAATCTGACGTGGGGTGTATGACCTGTCGATGTACAACTTATAGAACCGTTTTTATTTTTGGAACCGGTTAAACTTGTATTTCTGACATTGTATGGGGTGTCTACAACTATCGTTGCGGACTTCCATATAACATTTAAAAAAACAGTTTAACCGATTCAAAAAAAAAGTAGTACTATGTTTTATTTCGATAGGTCATTCACCCCACGTCAGATTATCCAAAGTTACAGATCCACCCTGTATATGTCATTACTCGTATTTTGTGTAGTTCTCCTTCATAAAATCTTCTGATAAAACTACCATTAGATTACTTAAAAGTAGATATTATTTTATTTTCAAACGTCCTGATATGTTTTAAATGACCCGTCGTTTTCGTAAACTTGACTTATATGGTAAGGGCCCTCAGCGCATTTTGGTCCTTCGCAGGAAAAATTGTCGTACTCGCAGTATTCTCCCATTATCATCTACAACGATAAATAAAATATATCGATTAAAAATAAATATAAAGAACACAAATATACAGGGTGATTTCCTAGTGAGGGTACATATTGAAAGTCATGGTAGCTGATGGTTATATACGACCAGTAAAAATATTATTACCAAAGAATATGGCTTAATGCCTTAGTAATCGCAACTTAAAAATATCTAAAATTCTTGCAAAATGATGGTTTTTCGACAGCTGATGGGTGTGGCGGAGGTGTGGAGTGCGCGAGATCATTAGAAGTCATTAGTCAACACTCTTTAAGCCGAAATTGTTTATGTTTGAGGTAGTTTTGTCGAATTTAGATTTTTAAAAAAAAATAAAAAATTGTAATTTTACCTATTTTTTGTAATATTCCGTATTAGAACAGAGTACTCATCACCCTCCTGCAATATGTACCCTCTCTAACAAATCACCCTGTATAAACCTTTTTTTAAATAAAATTTTACAGAACGTAAATAATTTATGCAATAACTAAGTATCCTTTTATGTATCGCTACGACTGCAAAACGATCTCCAATTAATTATTAAACTACGTAGTATCTGTACTGTACTGCAACAACTAACAACCCATTACTGCCCACTGCTGAGCTCAGGCCTCCTCCGAAGAGAGGTTAGGCATAGTCCACCACGCTTACCTAATGCGGATTGGGGACTTCACATATCTTCAAAGGATTTTTAGAACCCTTTTCCGATATGCAGGTTTCCTCACGATGTTTTCCTTCACCATTTTTAGCCAGTGGATATGTTTGTAAATAACTATAACATGTAAACAAATTATGTAGGAACTTTCCATAAGTCTTTCAGTCTATCTGTTACATTAAGAACTCTTAACCACTGAACACATTGGTTTCAGATATTTCATTCTAAGATGCAATATAGATATTCAAAGTCACTTATATATTTTCATCTCTTTAAGGGTATGCCGCTTTTCATTGAGGCTTGAGGAAGTCATTCTCTCGATCTTATATGACTGAATAATAATATGGCGTAAGTTCAATTCTTATCGAGGGACTAAGAATTTTTTTTGAGATTAGAATTTGAGAGAGCGGGATTCATTATTTTTAGATTGTCCCGTAACATATTTTACATTTACCTTTGAGGGATTCTCGGGATCCGAGTTGCAAACACATCGACCACAAACACATATTCCTCGCCCTGAACACTCCACTTTATCTGAAGACTCAGGAGGATAACAATTTTGTTGGCTCATTTCAATGTTACATGAACACTCTGCGTTTTCCACTATACTAACTGAAACAACAAAAAAATATAATTGTACATTAATATTGTTAAGTACCCTTATTTACTCTTACCATCACAATTTTTTTTTTATAGTACTGTATATATTCTGCATATAGTTTCATGTTATAATAAGTACTTACATCCGTAGTTCTTTAGTTCTACTGTGTTATTAGAACAAGTCTCTTCCATAGTTTCTAGTGTCTTAGAGAAACACTTGTTTTCTTTTGCACACCATAAACATTGAGATAATTTTAAACACTCGGAACATGATACTTTAACTGCGCAAACCCAACTTTCGTTGATCACATAAGGACCTCTTTTTGCCCAAGCACATAATAATATAGATAAAAAAAAACATGTTAATTTAATAAGACGACTTTCCATGGCGCTGAATTTAATAAATTAGACGACGGACAAACTTGTGACGAAGAAGTTGAAGAATAGCCGTGACTTAAATAACGCAATAATTGTGTACTTAGAATAACATTGATAACCTTTTAATCTTTATTCATACCAGTAAATGCCGTCAGCTGCTATTTATTTATAACAGTAACAAACGATTTCCTTGAAATAAATAAGACAATTTATTTGTCTCAATTATAATATTATACACATGTAAGGAATACGGCTGTAGAGTCTCATCGACGCCTATCTTATTGACCTTATTTACAGAACGGCCTCAGTGATCCAGCCAGCCATTCATGGGGGTCTTCGTGTCCCCCGAAGGGGGACACGGACGGGCCTTGGGGGCACCCCTCTGCCCGGGCTTGATCTCTCCGCCATTCTAGGCGGAGGTGAAAATGATGTCTGTGGCGTTGTTTATCCCCTTCTTGGGGTTTGCCCATGGACTGGTCTATAATCAGGTTTGTGATGTTGTTGATAGGAGGCCAGCTCCGGCCGAATCCATGCCCATTCTGGGTAGTCTTCTTTGGACGTTGGTCTCCTTGTAACGATTGAATATCATTATGATCAACAAATTTGGCTCCAAATAAATCTCCCTTTTTTTTTTTTTAGGGGTTGGGAGAACCCTTTATTTTTTTTACAATAATTACAACTAAGACTTAATCTATTAAACTGATTAAAAAATACAAAACAGAAGCAAAAACAAAAATAAAAATGAAATATAAAAGAAAATGAAACTGAAAAGTGTAAAAATGTAAAAACGGAAAATAAAACAGAAATTATGTACAAATAAGAAAGAACACAACTAAAACCTCAGTGATCGATAATAGCCGTGTAAGACTCTACTTTTTCTTAATACAAATAGGTACATTGCGATGCGATAGAATGTGTAACAAATATGTTAATAAAAATCCAAGATTGCTGATACCTCATGGACCCATGGCGATTACTTTACTACTACTATCTTATTAGTCTCTATCTACCTATGCAAATAAATTATCTGTAAGTTCATCTAAGCCGAGCATGCAAATATCATTATTGTAATTGCAACAAAACTGTATTAATAAATATCTTCGTTTAATCATTAGATTGTAATGCGGAACAATTCCTTTATGCGTAAAGTATAATTGAAATAATGTATGTGTAATAGTTACATTTATTAAGAATTATATATTACTAATCCTAGTATCACAGCCAGATTACTGGTTTACCAAATTGGTTGAATGGTCTTAGATTTAACCGATCAATCAAGAAGCGGACCAATGAGTTCCCATTAATAAAATTGTTGCTAATATAACGCCTGTAAAGCTCTTATAAGTACGAACACCATGTGAATACATGCATAGCATGATGAAATTGAGGCGACCTTGAAAACTTCAAACTTATCTTCTGAACCGTGCTGCCTACAAGATTCAAATACACCACTGCGGTTAAATCACAACCAGACACAAGCCATGCACTTAAACGTACTTTTAACTCTTGATTTTTAAGCATGAAATTTGCGAGTAAAAGTTCAAGGGTTTTGACGGACAAGTCAGCTGCATCTTCCTAAAGTCATTATAATTTCGACGTACCATAAAATTGGTAAGAGTACCTATATTTTAACTATACTGGATCTACGAGAAAGAGAGGGGGCACTTATCCTAAACCTCCCCCAAACCTCGCCACAACGACCGGTCCTGCGATGACTGCATCTAGCAACCTCCCGCGATTCTGCCAATCTTGTGGGAGGTCTGCCTACGCTGCGCCTACGAGTTTATGGTCACCACTCTAGAACTTTTCGGCCTCATCGGCCATCAGTTCTTCGCACAATGTGTCCTGCCCACTGCCTCTTCAAAGATGCAATTATTTCGGCTATGTCGGGAAATTTGCTCCTTCTGCGGATCTCCTCATTTCTGATTTAATCACATATCTCATCTCTCCATTGCTTTCTGAGCGACGCTGAGCCATTGTAAGCAGCCAAGTCTCGGATCCATAACTCATCACTGGCAAAATGACAAAATGGCCGATAATAATTTATTAAAAATCTTATTAATGTCAAGTTTTTAAGTAAGTAACCAAATTAATGTTCTAAATTCTTTTAATATGTAGTTTCCTACAATATCATTAAATCTTCGTATCTTTCTTACTGTCGTCATGTCTATAGTACTATGTTCGTTTCCCGGATGTACCGATTTTTTAAAAAAATCCTTGAATGCAGTTGTGTTCTTTCCAAAAAATTAAGGAATGTTTCCTTTCAGAAAAATTCGCTAAAGTCATTATTACGAGTGCTTGCCCTGAAGCTCCTTTCAGGCGACGAATGTGTATTAATAAGCTTTTTCAATATCTATTTATTTCGTTTGATAAAACTTCAGCATTGGTTATTGATCAAATTATCGTTAGTGAAATGTGTGGTGAAATGGTTACCACCACAGTTAAGATTACTTCTCTAAAATTAGCAGCCATTTTAAGTGCTAAATGTACAGTGGTGGTATACGGCCCTTTTACTGACACACTTGTCCATTGGTTGATGTCCATGTACACAGCTGCCAAATGTAAATAAAGTCCATTAAATCTTAATAATATGTAAATAAAGTCACAGATTAAATAAAGTCTAGCTGTCAACCACACTGTCAATAGCTGCCAATGATTTTTTTTTATGAATTCAATTTGGTGCACAGTTTATTGGTGTTTTTTTGTTTTCAGACTACCTATTCGTCTTTTCCAAAAAGCTTGTCAAAAATCTTAATGGAAAATTATAGAAAAGGCAAAAATGTCGAGAATGAACTGGATAGGGATCAAATTCCTATCGTAGATTTACCTGAAAACTTTCTTTGGATGAAGGTCTATTAAATGAAAAGTTATCATTTATTATTTGATAGGTTATACTCTTCTTACATTATATATATTTTGTTTAGGTAAGAGGCGGCAGCAGGATGTATACACTCTTAAATCATGTCAGCGGAGTACTAGAAGATAACCCTTCAGCAGCTGTTGTTTGGAGCGGTGCTGGTGAAGCTATATCCAAAGCAATATCTTGTGCAGAAATTATAAAAAGACAATTTTCAATTCAGCATCAGATCACTAAATTAGTTTATCAGATGTATGTAAAATATTCCAAAATTATTTTTGTATAATAATTTTCTGAGGATATTTGCAAATTCCCTTCTTAAAATATTTTACAGTACAGGGGTTTCATTCACTATGCCTTCAGAAAAATTTTATTATGTCACTTATATGTCTACAATTTCTTAGGAAAACTGTCTTTAGAAATTGCATCTTTGACAGAATTCTATGAATCTGATAATCAATCAAACTAATTTTTAATTTTACAGAGTAGAAGAACACTGGGAGCCTAAGATTGATGGCTTAGAAACATTAGTTGTTAAAAGACAAATTCCTGCTATATACATTATGTTAACTAATGGACCTTTCTCAGACAGCAATCGTGTCGGGTGAGAAAATACATTTAAAAACAATATAAGTTGTAACTTTATGGCAGTATTTAAAAAAATACTGTGAATTGTATAAATGTAAATTGTTATAAAGATAAGTGGAAAACTGAAATATGATTTTAGATATTACTTTGGCCTGTAGATTCTACTTGGTTCACAAATATATTAATAATAATATTGGTCCTTTATCATGCACTTATTCCTTTTCACTAGTTATGTTTGTACAATAGATAAGATGCCACAAACAAATTTTGTAATATAGAGAAACTGAATAATATACCTATGTATTATGTGTACAATTGTTATGTTAATATTTTTTTTAGTTACCAGTCATTAAATGGAAAACAGTTTTGGGAGCAAAACCAGAATCAAGTGAACAAAAAGTCACAGCAACATCCAAAGCACAAAAAGCCATTCAAACAACCACAAAGTGTAAAGAAATAAAAAATATTTGTTTTGTATAATTATAAATTATTGTATATAAATACTATTTCATAAGATTACACTGGTACCATACTATTTTGTTCAGTTTTCATTAAATTTTTAAACCATCTATGTAAAATGTGAGAAAATGTGATAATCTTAAAAAAAACAGGTTTTGGAAAAAAAAATGTAGTCCCCAATCTGCATTAGGCAAGGATGGTGAACTATGCTTGATCCCTCAACTGGGGAGAACTGAGCCTAATGGGCACTTACGGTTTGTTACTGTACTGTATCATGTACCTAATGATTCTACTTTTTTTGTAACCACTTTTTTTCTGGTATACTAAATTTGTTTTTTTCTATATGTAAAATTAGCACTGCTAGTCTCATTCGGTCCGTTCCATGTGTTCGAAAACATAAGGTTAATGTTAGGTTGAAATTATTTGAATAGAAAACTGAAAAGGCAATTAAAAATAAAAGGTGAAGTTTTAATTATTACTTTTATTACTTGATTTACAGATCTGTGAATAATATAACTAGAATAAGCCTATTAGAGTTCAATTTCTTATTTCCACTGAACAATGACATATGGGATAGTACATTAATAATTATAACAATGAAGACAACTATAAAAAGTACACAAGAGAGAGTTCCAATATAATAATTAAGTAAATTTTAAGAGTAGATAATATTGAAGGTGTTTATCTAATTTAACCACCTTTCCACAAGAAAGAAAAAAAATATTTATATTACACTCTTTCAATTTTCAAGCCTCTGATTCACCTGCTGGCACTTCATCATCAAGTTTCGGTAAAATCAATATTTCCTGTGGAATTATTGGGTATTTTGTAACAAAGTATGTGAATCTCTTACACAAATGTGTTTCTCTTTCAAAGGCATCATAAATTGAGCGATGATGGAAATATGCATGAGAGAAGATTCTGTAAACTCTCCTGCAAACTGAACCCAATTTTGCAATGGAAGAATCTTTGATGTTTACCCTGTAAAAAAATAATGTTATATTAAGCTTGCATATCTAAAGAACTGAACTGAATTTCAAATGTAAGTTACAAACCGGCTTGGAAAGTATTTATTGCTGTTTAGTAAGCAAGCAGCACCATCTAGAGTATGTCGGGTGTAATCAATGGCTGGACATTCCTTGGGAGTCTTATGTGCTGCACACAAAAATATCCACTGTTCTGTTGCAGTCATTTGAGTACAAGTCTCAGGTTTACATTCATTCTGAAGGCGCACAGCCAGTCCGTTGAGTTCCATGCAAAACTGTCTGTAAATTTAATAAATTTTTAGTGAATAAATATGAAACCATCAAGCAACAAACTTTAGTTCAAGATAGCTCACCGTAAATGTTCATACTTCCAAACTCCTTCATCCAAAACCTCTGGCATCTTTAGAATAGCTTCCAGATTTGAAGGATCGCGTCTGATAGTTTGCTGTATGAATTGTTGAACAGCTAAAGTGCTATCCATTTCTTCAAAAGGTTCATCAGGCCAACGACAAAAGTCCTAATTGAGAATGAAGTGAGTTAGATAGAATATTGAAATATCATCATAAACTTCAATTGCAATGGATCATTAAACAAATTATTTGAATAATAACTTCAATCCAATTACTTAGATATTTACTAATTTTAGGTGTTTCGTTTGGTACCTTAGCTTTGGTGCCGGGTCTGTTACGTCTGAGTATCTGAACTCCGTCAGACATGCTTTCTAGCTGAGAATATCAATCACGATAATTCCCTTAATTTCCTAACAATTTCTACGCTGAATAATTAGTTAAAACAAAAAATTGTATTATTTACGAAGAAATCGAAACAATTTCAACTAGTGATGTGAATTGTGATGATGTCAGTTGAATACCAAATACCAATGATCTGACTAATGTACTGCATAATGAAGACCTAAACATGAGGCAATTTTATTTTCGCCATTTCAGTTAAGTAAAGTTTATCGGGGACTAAATCTGGAAAGGGAAAGGGGCTAAAAATAAGCTAATCGTTTTCACTTGATCATGAAATTTAGGACGATATAATGGTAATGACTGGCTATTCGATTCTCATGACTGAATTATGATTTGAATCAGTCAGTTAATTCTCTTCCATCACTATAGTTAAGTAAATACTACTGTCAATGACCGAATGAAATGAATGACTAAAAAGAATGAACGAAGCAGAATGAATAGCTTACTGCGAAAGGTAGCCAGTGTCTAAATTAAGTGGCTTGAGTTTAATGAATATTATTTTTAAAATTGTTGAGAATAAAATAACAATCAATAAACTTATAAACGAGGGTCGTCGTAATGATGATGACGATGGGGTGATTCTAAAACAAATTAAATTGAATGAGCCAAATTTTTTTAAATATTTTAAAACTTGAATTTAATGCGTTTTGAAACAAATGGAAGCCAAATTTAAAGAAAAATTTTTTGCTAGGCCTGATTCTTCACTCTAGAGGTCTGAACTCTGTGACTTATCTCTCAGTTTTTTACTAAACTAAATGTAATGAATATGATATGAATAAGAATGAAAATGTAATAACGCAGGACTAGGTTGGCGCAGGACTAGGTTGGCCAAGGACTAGGTTGGCGCAGGACTAGGTTGGCCAAGGACTAGGTTGGCCAAGGACTAGGTTTGCGCAGGACTAGGTTAATTTTTAATTTTTTAATTTTTGATAATACGGGACGAACCTGAAGTCCACGCGAACGAAGTCGCGGGCAAAAGCTAGTATTTTATAAGTTGATTCCGTTCTGCAGCAAACTAAAACAATGACAATATTCCGTGTGTTTACTGTCAAAGTCACTTTGTTAAGTTCCATTCATTTCTTGCACACTAAATAGCAAAAACAGCAAAAATATCGAAAGGAAGTTTAATTTATTTGTAATTTGTTGTTGATCAATTCTGATTTGATTTGATTTATTATTATTAATATCTGTGGCCGTATACTGTTAACGTCTTAAAACAAAACTATTAAATATTATTTTATTGTTTATAAATAGTTTTGATAGGTAATCCAAAATGGGGAAAGGTTTCAATAACTACATGTGTAAAAAATTCTTCCATCCTGCATCGAGGGATAATCTAAAGAGAGTATGTATTACGAGTTCATTGAGTTTATTCGTTGTTTTCAATTTAGTATGATTTTCTTCTTTCAATTTCTTGTTTATAAAGTGATTTAATGGACATGATCATATATTAATTATATATTCATGAATAAGAAGCACTTGAAAGCTTATTTTCTATGATTCTTTTAAGGTATGGATGGCAGAACAGAAAACTGATGCTTATAAGAAAAAACAAGAAGAATTAAGACTACAATATGAAAAAGAACAGGATCTACATGAAAACAAGTTAGTTTAATGCTTTTAAGTTAAGCATTTAACATTGTTCATAATCAGGCATATTATTTTCAGTGGAGACAGATACCAAATACTGAGCAGGTCACTGTGACCCTTGTGGTTCTATTGTGACCATCCATCCGATCATCCCCCTATATTATGAATCTACACCAAGGCTTCGGTCCAGAATGAACTGAACTGTTGTCCTAGGGCAGGAATCCCTAATATATATATATATATATCCCTGTGCCCTGTGACTTACTTATTTTTATTTTTTTAGAGCATTGCTAAGCAAGGATAGCAAAGATAAATTAAGTTTAAACTTCATGTATGAGCCTCCTCCGGGTGTAAAAAAAGAAAGAGAAAGAGAAGACAATGAACCAGAGTATAAATTTGAGTGGCAAAGAAAATACAATGCTCCCAGAGAAAGTTACTGCAAAGGAGACAATGAAATCAGAGATCAGCCCTTTGGGATTCTTGTGAGGAATGTGAGGTGCATTAAGTGCCACAAGTGGGGACATATCAATACAGGTAAAATTAGAATTAAAATATTTGGGAAACATGACTTTTTACTCAAAATATCACCATCTAAAGAAACCATCCTTCATAACCCAATTTACAATAATAATATTAGCAAAAAAAATTGTTTTACTATGATTGGTACAACTATTAACGATTGAAACTAATATAAACTTTCATTTTAGACAAAGAGTGTTCAATGTACACATTGTCTATGAGCGAGGCTCGTGCACTACAAGCATCTACATCAGCACCAGAGGAAAAGGAGGAAAAACCAGATGTACCAACATTAATGCAGCAGATGCGTGACACTGGTCTGGTCATGAAACCAGGAGCCTTGCCTTTGACAGTTGCAAAAGTTGAAGATGATTCAACTAATCTGACTGAACAAGATCTGATCAGTCAACTAACAAAAAAACAAAAGAAAAAATTGCTGAAGTAAGTATTCTATAGGTTCTTTACCCATATTACACCATAATGAGATTATTATCAGAATAATAATAAAATGTTTTGTTTTCAGGAAACTGGAGAAGTTAGAGAAGAAAAAAGAAAAGAAAGACAAAAAGAAATCAAAACACTGAATAAATGTTAATTTAATATTTTTAATATCCTGTTTCATAATCTTAAAATACTACTATGAGAACTATCATTACATAGTAGAAAATTTGTGTACAAAAAGATTTTATAAATAAGCTTTTTAAACTCTTGTTATTATCAAGTCTGTAGTTTTAGCGCCAATATACTATCATATCTCAAGAAATTATATTGTTATTAAAATAAACTCAATATATTCTTGATATTGTTATGTATTATATGTATTTTGGGAAACAAACATTGATTAAAGGCAAAACTAGGAATAAATGGCAAAATTTATAGCAATCCTAAATTAAATGGGCTCCCATCCTTAGTAAGCTGAGTGCTGTGACTTTTCTTTTTCAGGTAATGCTTTAAGATGGTTTAAGAGTAGACATGGAGTAGACTCTATAATATTGGAGTGGTGTATTTGTGATGGTAACTAGTTAGTAGCTACATTGAATATGGTGGCCCATAAGCTTGTCTGCCTGTTTTTTATATGAATTACTATTTATAACTAAAATAAAATACTTTCTAACATTAAACAATTCTTATAATTATTTTATATTAATTTTTACAATTATCACAGTTAAAATTGGATAGTGAATATTTTAAATAGGTAGTATTTTCATAGGGTATCTGCACACACAAATTTATTGACAATATTCCAACATGTATTTGAATCATACAGACAGTGTGCAATTAATTGGAGCAACAAATGTTGAGAAGAGGTCTAATCATAGATTTCTAAATTCTATATTTATATGCTTACTATGATATTATTATATCAATACATGAATATGGTCAATATGTTTTTAAGAGAAATACTGATAAAAGACAGTAAGACCTACTTTACGCACACTTTTGTTAATAAAACTGTGCAGGCAGCCATGTAATTTATGACAAGATTTACACTGAAATTTTATTATAGAAATACAAATCTATATTAACGGAAAATAACTGTGTAGGAGTTATTGTTAAAAATATTCTAGACTAACAAAGTCTTGGGAGGTTCAGATAACAATATCAACAGATAAACAAATAACTTTTTGTGACTCTGTAAAAGAAAACTGATATAATTGTTCCTGATTCAAATCTTTACATATGTTTGTTCATCAATTTCAACAATGTCTTGTCTGTCATTTCTTTCTTTCCAATGTAAATATAACACACATCCAGTAATAATAACTATAACTGCAGTGAGAACAAAAACACTTTTTAAAATCACTTTGCTTGGAGTAACAAAAAGCTGTGCTTTCCACTGAGATGGGTCATTTGGTGGAACAGGTATTACAACTATTTGTGAGTTTGGTATAATCTGGGTCCAACTCCTTGAGAAACCAGACAGACCAACATTAAGTGTATCTACAAAGTTTGGTGTTCTGTCCAGACCAAATGTTGAGTAAGGAAGCTGTAGAGCAAAATATGCTGATTGAGGAAGTTGTGCACAAACACCAGTTCTGTAGGTACCTTCCTGAGACCAAGTGTTGTATCCAATCTTCGGGCCAGGCAAATTAGTACCTAAAAACATATCAAAAAATTATAAGTATTGCAGTTAGTATAAAGTATATTGCATTATAATATTGAGTTGAGCCTTCTTATACACATGCAAAACTTCAAAAAAATAGTATGCTGAAGACTTGATTGCATTTTTTCAATCTTGAAGGTTTACTTTTAAAAAAACTAGATTATGGATTGTTTAAAACAATGTTTCAGTAAAAGTAGATAACAGCTATAAAATAATTATTGTCATAATTTAAAAAGTGGTATTTTGACTTACCAAAAGTGGCCTTTCTTTTGTAAAGAGTAGTGTTTAATATTGGCACAACAGCATTAGTCAAACCAGTTACTACAATGACTTTAATAAAGTTTGCATCATGTTCCAACTCATTTTTGAATGAATGCATTGTATGGCTTTGTAATGTGTTATTTTTCTTTACATAAATTATATCTAAAACACCATCCATATTAAAATCATAGAAAGTAGCCATAACAACATCATTTCCAAATGAATCAAACTTATCCCAGTGTACTTGAAATGTTCTTCGGAATTTACAACCTTCTGAATTACATGGTATATTGTGTAGTAGAAATGCTCTTGTATTATTACTGTTAGTTGGACTCAATATGACCATAATATCAGGATAACCATCCATATTATAATCACCACTTCGCATTGTTATGGTATCTAAATAAATTTCTTTTCTTGGTGGAGCAAATCTCCACAATGTCCCTTTACCATCATTGAAATCTACATGAAGATCATGCCACATTCTATTATCATAAATCAGAATTGTACTGTTGTAGCAATCTGTGTCATAACACACAGGGATCACTAAAAAGAATTGACCAGATAATGCAACATCTAGGAACAAAGCTTGGCCATAAATAGCTGCTTGACCAATAAGAAAATCTATACTGTTATTATACTTAAATCCTTCATTTTCTTTATTCAACCAAACTTCAACTTCTGAAGTAGTTGTTATTAATAAATCTGCTGCATTATCATCATTTACATCCAGAAAGGAATGTGAGTGTGGTTGTTTGATTTCTTTGAATAGTTTTTTATTTCCCATCAGTTCTTCTCTGGGTATACTTCGTGACTGATCAAAGATCCAAAATACACGTTGTCCTTTACTATTTAAACCAAATAAATCCAAGATCATATCTCTGTTATAGTCCATCACCAATGGTTGTCCTAATGTTTCAGCTTTGATTAATTTTGCGTCAGAACAATTTATTGTTGGTGTCCCACCCCACAGTATCGTCACATTGTGAAAATTTGTTATTTCGTTTATATTTTGGGTTGTAAGGAGTATGTCCATGTACGCATCTCCGTCATAATCTCCTGGTACAATACTAGTAATGACAATATCAGTGAAATTGCACGCAAATTCCGATGGCCTTAAGAAAGGTTCTTTGTCATATGCAAGAAAAACATTGACAGATGAACCATTTCTTATAACAAAAGCATCTGTTAGTTCATCGGAATTAAAATCACCAAAAGCAGCTATGATTCCTTCGGAATACTTTCCAAATGAATTGCTGGTCATGTCAGTTATTAAAGAACACTTACTTAAAATTACACAAAATAATAAGATGAATACCGTGTACAACATTTTGTAGCTGTAACTATCATGCCACTTTCCAAGTTCCAACTGTGATTTAAAGTTATTTCTTGATTTGGATGTTATTTTGTCATTCAACGTAAATAATTAATTCTTATTTTTGTATTTAAAAACATTCCCTAATGATCTATTTTAACTTGGGAAACATTGTTTGTTGTTTTGTTAATTTTGTTTTCATCTGTGGTTTTTATCAGTCATTACTCATTAGTATGATTCAGGGATGTAACCACAGAATGTAACGAATATTCGCATTCGCAAAAAATCATCCGAATGTTTTGACGAAATTTGTGTGCTTTTAGAGGGAATCTGATGGAACCAAAAAATGACCTCTACTTGCTCTTTAGACACCTAACTGGGATCGGCATCAAAATTGGTTTGTTTACTCAAGTCTTTAGCAAGAGCCAAAATGGAATACAGTTCCAAAACTTGTTTTGTTTACATGTTTTAATCGTCTCATATTCAACGGAGTCTTATTATGATTTTGCTGAAAATGTAATACAGCGTAGTATAATAATAAAGATTTAAGCATGGGTCGTAGACCTCGTCTTCAGTGGCCCTCTTTTTTTTTGATATAGTATTTTTAAATTTTAATTTTGTGAATTTTTTTTTTATAGATGTAATTTAAAAAATAAGTGAAAATAAATGAACACAGTAAAGATTTAAAAAATTATTAGTTTTAATTAAAAATCACAATAAAAATTTATTGGAAACAAATGTTTTTAAAAAGATACTCAAACACGGTAGTGATTCCGAACGAAAACCTAGTTTCGTCCTGAAGAAAAAATTGACGTTCCCAGACAGTGGTTAACATGAGCCCAAACTCGATGGGTCTACGAGCTTTCGTTCTCAAGATAATTAGCGAGGGCCGTTTCAATTATTAGGTGCGCGAGGGAATTACCTCCTCCCTTCTCAGAACATTTTAGTATGGGTTTCATTTAAAGTAGCCATAAATTGTAATGACGCTGTAGAGGAAGTCGTTAGTTTGTTGTTTGGACATGAAAAAACCTTGAATTTGTGTTTGAACTTGTCAACAATTACGCATTCGCGAATGTCGAAATTGAATATTCGCATTCGCGTTTGCCCATGTCCAAAATATCGCCATTCGCAACATCCCTAGTATGAATCACAGATTATGATGAAAGAATTAATCTTGTCTTGTCACTTCAATTTTCTGTCAGTTGTCAGTGTCAACATGTCGTCCGCATCTGGTTTCAAAAGTCTATGGTCCGCATACCCTGGTCGCACACCTACAATAGTATTGCCAATATTTTTGTCACAAGTATTGTCAAGACTTTCGACAATAAAGTACTCCCTAAACTTATCCACTAGTCTGGGTACGTCACTTTTCACTGGATGGTGAAACTAGGCTTGCTCGTCCTGTTCTTCGTTCGGAATCTCTTCCTTACTAGCGTGCCTGCACACCTAAAAAAGTATTGTCAATACTTGTGTCAGAAGCAGAGATGGGATTTAAAAGTCATAACAATTCAATTAGAATGTTAGAAAAAAATAGCAATAATAGCGTTTGAGTAGCATGCACTAAAAATCTTTTAGATATTAAATTTGTGTTATTTGTATATACCTCCTGGTGCTTACGTCAAGTGAGTTTAGTTCCATGTATTGCTCTAAAAGATATGAAAAAAAGTGATTTCAGGCAGCGTCAAGCCTGTAAAAGTATGAAAGAAATTTGAATTACTTCATTGCATAAATTATAAATTATAAGACCACCTGAATAGTAGACTTACGATGTTAAAATTAATATTTTTAGCATTATACGATTTCGGAACTTGAATCTAAAATATAATTAAGTTTTTCAAGTTTTATTTATCATAAAACATGCACTAACTATTTTTGAAAATGTGCTTTTAATTAACACTTTCTTTAACATGCTATTTTTTTTTGTATCTTTTCCCATCACTCGGTCGAAAGTACTGACAATACTATTGATAGGTGTGTGGGCACGCTTAGACTTTATTAGAGATCTTTTAAAATGTTTTTTTTTCATAAAATTAGATTTTTTAATTTTTTATTCCAAGCTTCATACTAACTTGCACTGGATGTAACTATGTAAGTTCGGGTGGAATATTGCAAGCTAAATTTGACGAACTTCCCGGTTTCCGATTGAGTTAAAATTTTGCACGCAGATATAAATCACGTGACAATGCAATATTATGATCTGATAATGGTTTTAGAAGGTGGTCATAGGAACTCTTGTGCCTAACAATATTAGACCTGTCGTGTTTGAGCTCGTTTTACTAATTGTATTAACTAGTAGTCTACTTCTATATGATCCGGATCGCTCATTTAATAAAAATCGTGTTAGGAACCCGTTTATTAGTTAATTGTGTAAGCGATTGGAGAGTAGATTTTGAATGGCGGATGCAGGATTCTGAACCCTGGTTCTGATAATTGTTGGATGGTGGATTCTTGAAGATAAATCTGGAACGATGGACGCTGGATGTTGGTCTCGGATGTTAAAACCTGAATTCATGATTCTATATCCTGATTCGCGATCAGGGGGGTGCCACTGGTTTAGTTAGGAAACGAACTATTAGGTGTCACTACGGTTGTAACGAAACTTTATGATTTTACGTGAGATGGCGCTGTTTGGAAATTCTTTTCCACGCTTTTTCCATTTCATTGTTTTCTCGCGAGATGGCGCTAATTTTAAAAAAACGTTTTTTCCTAGTATTTTATGATCTGACAGTTATTGACAAATGGGGACTATTTTTCAGCTTTAACCTAAGCTTAAAATAAAATAAATGTATAATATGTTTTTTATGTTAGAATTTTTTTTTTAGTTACTTTGTACTGTAGATTTGTGCTATCTTTTTTTTTTTTCGTCACAGACTATACATATATATATGAGACCGGATGTCAAATGAACGTCAGTGTGAATGTCACGTATTTTTTTCGCGTTGTTTTAAATAATTATTTTTCCATGTTATTTGTAAATATTTCCCTATTAGTTCTTGTTTAACATAATTATAGTTAGTGTAGTTTGTGTGTTGGTGTTGGTTAGTAGGTTATTTTCTTTATATTTCATTATTTTTCATTGGGTATATTTTTTATTAATTTCCCTTATTTACGTAAGATGAACCCAGAGAAAAATAAACCTCCCGACCCAGGGATACCAGACGACGTATCTAAATCTCTGGAAAATGAATATATTAACTCTCCGAGTTCAGCTCAAACTTATCTTCTCCAGTACCTGATGTTGAGTTCATGTCAACTGACGGTTTGACAACAATCCCAAGAAAAAGAGGTCTAACCTCGAATGATCAGTATATTAGTCGCAAAATTACTAGAACAGACACTACAAAAGCCATGAATTTGGAACAGCCTAAAGCTCAGTCTTACAATCGCAAATATTTATCATCAGATCTAGGTCCTTTCGCAGTCCACATTTCTAAAATAGATAATGCCTCGGCATCGGGCGTGACTATTCACCCTGTAAAATTTGGCCAATTTATCTTCAAAAATAATATTTCTCACATCACCAAAGATGGAATACAAAAATTAGGCCGCAACAGGATTGTTGTGGAGTTCTCAAATCCCACTGCTGCAAACGAATTTCTTGAAAATAGTCTGTTGGCTGACAGAGGGTATAAGGCATTTATACCTACATATCAGGTTACTCGCATGGGAATTGCGAGGGGTATCCCCATTGATTTCACAAATGAAGAAATACCTGAATATATAGAAGTTCTTTCTGGTTGTGGAAAAGTAGTCAGAGCTCGTCGACTTAATTATAAAGTTACGAATGAAACATCATCTAATGAATGGCATCCTAGTCAAACTGTTGTTCTGACCTTTGATGGTCAGCGGCTCTCTCGGCATGTTTATTGTTTCCACAATTCTATTAATTATTTGAAAGACGATTTCCCCTGTCTGGATTTTTTTATTAAACGATATTTAGGTGAGCATACCACACGTTGTTTGATGATTACTGCTGCTTATGCAATATCAGGGAATATACAAAACCGCCAGCTATGGATCCAATTTGAAACTTCTCAATTTATGATTTCAGAAATAGTGCACAAACAATCAGGCTCGTAACTGGAGCGCGGCGCTACGTTTGTCCGCTCGGAGCTGTACCGGTGCCGGGGCTACTGCTGGCTGCTAGGAGCTGCTCACCTCGCACGCCGCCGACCCAGAGCCACCGACCACGACCATGTTCCCGCTATACCTCAAGACGGACCTGCTCGAGGTACTATGACCCATTACTGTATATGCTTCTCTTTGTAAAGTGAACGGCTCGAATAAATTAGGTTTGCATAGAGGAGTAATACAAACATTGTTGGCATTAAATTGGCGTTTTTATTTTATTAAAAAAAATATTATAACAAAGTCGCAAATAAACAAAGTCTTTTTATTATTAAGGTACGATGATATAGACCCGTATTTTTCGGCGCGCTTATAAAAACGTTTCACGTCAAAAATAACGCGACGACATGCTCGCTCGACACGCGAGTGCTGTTTAAACCCTTTCGTGACGCAGACGAAGTTGCGCGGGTTATCTAGTATTTATAATACTTTCAATAGTATCTAAATGATGTATTTGTTCTCCTACCAAACAACGACGAGATATATTGTAAAACATTTTTATCGAATTGAGTAACTTGTAATAAAAAAGTTATTTTATAGAATAAAATAAACACAAAAAATCTATTGAATTCCGTATCCGTATCAATATATTGAAATCCGAAATATTCTTGAATACGCAATACGTTTAATATTATTTTATAACATTAATTGTTTTGATTGATCTAAACTTACAATCATGTCATATCAATACATAGTATAAAACAAAGTCGCTTTCGCTGTATGTCTGTATGTATGCTTAGATCTTTAAAACTACGCAACGGATTTTGATGCGGTTTTTTTTAATAGATAAAGTGATTCTTAAGGAAGGTTTGTATGTATAATAAATGCATAATATAGTAGAGAAACACTGATAAATTTAAAGGTTTCTAATGTGATGTCGTAAATAAGCACGTTTTTTTGCGCTTATATTGCAAACGCTGACTGAACCCTACGAGATAGACCAAAATGATGTACTACAGTATTGTTCACCTTAAAAAGTTCAACAAAAAAGTCCGCGATGGTATATGTCTATCTCTTAGGGATAACCCAGCATAACCATTTTTATTCTTTACTAAAAGATGGTTATTTACGAAGTGATTTTAAACAATACAGCATTAATCCTTATCCAATTAAGTACCTTAAATAAATTGTGCATTTATTATAGATCAATATGCTTTTTACAGCATGTAATTTAAGTGAATATTACCGAAGATATTACAAATTTAAAATGCAGGGTCGTAGTTGTTTGCGCCGGGCGGCGCGTGCCTATATAGGCTACAATTTTTGAACCCCTTTGTAACGCAGACGAAGTTGCGCGGGTCATCTAGTAATATTATAAAGGCGAAAGTTTGTATGTATGGATGGATGTTTGTTACTCTTTCACGTAAAAACTACTGAATGGATTTAAATGAAACTTTACCACAATATGCTTATACATCAGAATAACACATAGGCTACAATTTTTGATAATACGGGACGAACCTGAAGTCCACGCGAACAAAGTCGCGGGCAAAAGCTAGTGTTAGATATTCTAATATCCTACTAATAATAATATTATAATTGCGAAAGTAACTGTCTGTTACACTTTCCCGTTTAAACCTCTGATCTGATTTTGATGAAATTTGGCACAGACAGTCTTTAGGTTCTAAGAAATCGGGGGCGGCGCGACGGGAAAGAGTGCCTTGGGCGTAACGCGTCGCGCCGTCCCTCATAACCTCGTGCTGGGTTCTGGCCTCAGCCGGGGTTCGGACGCTGAGTGTGAGCGGTTGGAGGGTTTAGTGCGGTTCAACTCCCACATACGGTGATTTCGACGATCCTCCAACTAATAAAAAAAAAAAAAAAGGTTCTAAGAAATAACATAGGCTACCTATTAATTAAGTGACCCACTAGTTTTACTATGAAGAGTTACTGCTGCCATTTAATTTCTTAATAAATTAATGCTGTCACACTACTAATACTATTATTTTTCTTCGCAGGACTAGAAAGTCACCAGTGTCAACAAAAATGAAGGAGGAACTTTATCCTGAATGTCAAGACATCAATTCTGTTATTCAATTTAAAGTTTCAAAGAACTAAACATTGGAATAAAGTTTAGAAGAATTATTATCAATAAATGCTATAAATAACCAACTTGTACCATAGCATTTATACTTATATGACTGAATGTTGTCAAGTCAAAACAATTTTTAAAGCATTCTTATAAACCTGCTAAAAACATTCAACCAATGTTGAGTTCTTCGAAATAGTATATTTTAGAATATATAGTATAAATTTGACTAGGCTATTAGACAACTACACAAGTAGAACGAAAATACCATAATATTGAATATTTAAAGTTTTTGGAATTTGTTTTTATGTAAAGCTAAGTAACTTACTAATTTTCATGCATTTTGAACGGGTTAATACCACAATATTTAATTAATTGAGTTGTCTCGATATTTCAACGTTGTTGCAGAGCCATTCAAAATGCATGAAAGTATTATAGAAAACCACGAGTGTCTAAATAAGTTTATAACTTACTAATTGTCAAATATCCGTGAGAATAACACAACTGATACTATAATAACACAACGATTGTTTAATAATTATTTATAAAAAGCTATTTTTTGTAAACCTGTTGAGTTTTTACAAATTTAGAAGGAAACTACATGTGAAATTATTTTGTCTACAATTTTAGAAATCAGTGATTTTTTTTATAAATAAGTTTAGTTATAGAATTACTATAACATCAAAAGGAACTAAATCATCTAAAGGTTTTATGTTATTATTATATAAAATTTTACATTTAAAGAATAAAAAATATATGAAAATTATATTCAGCTCCAAATTATTCCTGAATACGCAATTTTTGTTATGTTTGTACATATTTGTATAAGATATTGTTTTGATTGATTTAAATTTAGTTTTAAATTCCTAAACGATGCATCACATTGCAAGTACTTTCATATTTTTCAAAATGATGGTTGATTATACTATATTTTCACAAAAAAATGCTTTTGTAAAAATATTATATTATTTTCTTTGAATGTTATTCCTTTGTTGTTGCTCTTTTTGTATATTTTCTTCTTGGTATTATTGTATATAATGTTATTGATAAAAATAATATAAATTTGAAATGGAATGTGAAAACAACAGCTTTTTATTTTAAAAACTGTTCTATTTGAAAAAAAAATGTTTTGTTAAAAAGCTGAGCAAGTTCACAGATTTCGAATTATAATCAGTTTGTTGTTTTAAATTACGAGTGGATGCATCAGCTATTGTAATGAAACATTTTTTTTCAAATAGAAAAACTGAAGTCCCCTAGTAAACAAAAAATACATTTAAATCTAGCGCGCAGCGCATGCACTCAAGCATGTGGCTCCACCTCTTACTGCAATACGTAAACTTCAGCTCATATTCCTATCTCCAGTTGCATATCTATCTCATATATATATGTATGGTCTGTGTTCGCGATGTTGGATACTATTTTTAGTACTGGATACTGAATCCAGCAATCAAGATCTACCATCCAGAACCAGAATCCAGCATACAGGACCACGATCCAGTTTCCAATATGTTACACGTTATGATGCATCTTTTGCAAGTGTGCGGCCAGCCACTGAGTTTCCGTCACTCGTATATTTTTTGAATTTGCATCCGAATTCCGAATTAGTTCGAATCACAGACTATAAATATATTCAAAGAATGGTCAGTCCTGAGTCCGAATGAATCAAATGAATGAAACGAAAAAGGTGACTGATGATTGACGATCGTATCATGGTGTTTGTTGGTGATGATGGTAGATGGAATTCTGTGCGATGCTTCTTAGAGCAATAAGTTTTTGTGCAGTGAACTAATAGTGTTTTGAGTACAGTCAAATTTGCGTCGATCCGATGTTCAACATGGCTCAACCGCTTTTTCGCGAATGAAATGGTTACATTTCGACTTCAAGACTTTCTAAGTTCAACCACCAATTTATATTCCAGAAATGCCTACTTGGTGGATAAGACGACCTAATGATTATCTCACAACAATTTACTCGAACTTCGAAAATACGTGCTGAAGTCAATTTATTTGTTGATTGTGATGAGTTAAACGCAATAGATAATCGATATACTTAATGTAAATAAGTATTTTAATACTACACAATAAACATCACAAGTACGTGTATTTAAGCAAAAGATCATAAAATTAAAGTCTAGAAATGATATCTTGTTATTCTCCTTTTGTATATTGTGTTGCTTTGGGTAACACTACTGTTTTATCTTGTTGAATTATTTTTAGAACTTTGCAGTGTGTGATTAGTGTTTCACTCTTTTGTCAACATTTCAAACTTTTTTAGTGTCGTAGGTATTTACTTGAACTACTGAACTGGTGTTAAGACTTTTATAAATAAGTAGAATTATATCTACAATATAGTAAATAGTGTCTGGTATTGTGACAATGCATTAATTTGATGAAGAACAAGTACACAATTTTGAAGATACAAGGAATATTTACCATTCATGGTAAGTAAATGATTCATAAACATATATTTTTTATTTGTCAGCAGTGGGTTTATGTATGTATTACAGGAAAGTAAAATATTTCATAAATTGTATATAAAGCATTCATTTTAACAACTAAAATGAATGATTTAGTAATATTTTAGTTTTTCCTAGCATTGATGTAAATTTATTGATGATGTAAATTAATTAACTTATTTATTAAGCTTGTTACATTACTACAAAAACATTAATTAAGAAAATTAGCATTAAACTTAAAATAAGAATTTATTATTTATTGTAGAATCCCTTTCTGGATAAAAGCCTCCTCTATCTTGCTCCACTTTAGTCTGTTGTTGGCAGTACTGAACCAGCCTCTACCTGCTACTAATACAATATTTTCAGCCCATTGTTTACATGGTCAACCTATACTTCTCTTTCTTATCGGGCCTGACTACTTTGTGGCTATATGGGTCAATCTCTTGTGGACGTCACATCTGGTGTTGTGATTTGCCCAGCTTCATTTCTGTCTCAAACAATGCTGGAGTGGATTCGATGTAAAGATTATCACCATATATAATTTATAGTTTGAGAGAGCTAGTGGCTAATTCGCAAGCAAGTATTTGGAAATTATAGTTTGTATTCCTCAAGAATCTTAGACACAACACTATATGAACCGGGGATTCGATTCGAGGCACGCCATAAACACAAAATTTGGAAAATTTTATTGAGTGTAATAAATCGTTAATTACTTGAGGCAATTTGAAAACTTGGTACACAGTTCTATTGCTATACTCCAACTCTGATATGCAGACCTGGCTGCTGAATAGTGTAACATTATAGTATGATAATGTTAAATTTAAATAATTTATCATACGGTAGTAATTTGCTTGCCAATTTTCTTACTAATACTAATAAAAAAAGTTTCAAACTACTGTTTCTTCATAATACAGAAGAAGTACTTTGAAAAAACAGTATCCCAAGGCTGTGCTATCATATTCTAGATACTTATTTTTCACTAATAAAAATCACTGAAAAAGTCAAAAATAAAGCGTCAAAACATGATTTAACAAGAGAGAAAATAGGTCATTAAATTTGGACAAAACAAATAGCGACCCCGCAGTGTCCCCGCAGTGACAAAGCAAAGGTCCATGAGCAACGGTAACTTAAACTCACTAAAACAACACCTTCTGTTGTATTATATATATTATATACAGCTTTTACGTCGTTTTTGTGTAAATTTTCAGTGGTTTTAAATTTACCAATTTACTCATTAACTAACATTTGCAATTTTTTTCCTTTCCAGTGACAAATGTATTTAATTACTTTTAGAAAAGGAAAGTCTTTATCTATACTAAAATTATAAAGTTGCAGGGTTTATTGTTTGTATGTATGTTTGTTTGAACGCGATAATCTCAGGAACCGTTGGTCTGATTTCAAAAATTCTTTCACTGTTTGAATGTCCCTTTATCAAGGAAGGAGGCTATATTTTATTTTGGAAAACAAATTATTTTAAGATCCTGGATATCACGTAGCAGTAGAGTACTAGCTAATACAAGTAAAACGAGCCCAAACACGACGGGTCTATCTTGTTTAGCACAAGAGTTCCTGTGACCACCTTCCTAATCCATCATCAAATCTGAGCCATTTTGTCATATTATTGCATTGTCACGCGATATACATTTGCATGCAAAATGTCAGCTCAATTGGAAACCGGGAAGGAATGAATAATGTGAAAGTAGGGCTCTATTTTACCCACCTTTAGTACCGTATATCTTCCAAAGCCACTATAACCCAAACTTGATAATTGGCCATCGTTCATACCTAAGTTAGGAGCATGTGCTGACAAGTTCTCAGCCTTTGTCAAATAACGAAGGTCTGGCTGTTCAAGGGCTCTTAGAATATAAGCATTTCATTGTTAATGGTAATCGGGTATTACGTTGAGAAATAATCACGAATTTTCATGATCACAAGATTTTTTTTAATAAGATGAAGCAGTATAATGTATTAAGCCAAGTAAGTAAAGTAGCGTAACAATCATGCTAGCAGTACGATTTTTCCCGGAATTTTCGGGTCAACCCTACTATTACTGATGCACAGACCCCAAAAAAACGCTTAAAAATTTTATTTTTCATTTTTTTTCACCTTTGAAAAGCGTCTAGCAATTTTTCAAATCGGTGCAGTAGTTTCGGAGCCTATTCGTTACTAACAAACAATCAAATCTTTCCTCTTTATAATATTGGTATAGATTTGTGCTATTTTTTGTGTAACTTAACTACGGAACCCTACATTGCGTGAGGCCTGACACGCATTTAACTGATTTTATTATTTCGAAAGCTTGGTATATTTATCGTACCAGCCACTTTGTGTTACTTTTTTTGTCTAAGAAGCTTAAGTCTAAGAAGTTTAGTCATTGTTTTAAAACTCATGATACCGATGGTTAGATGAAACTGAGACAAAGTAACACAATCGATTTTTATTATCTTGGGGGTGGGAACGGCAAGGAGTGGCAATTCAAACATGGCTAAAGATCGATATTCTTAGGGACTATTCCGTTAACATGTTCTTAATACCGAAATTAAATGCAATATCTCGAAAAAAATATTTACAGTATCACGTTATTTGTAATTTTCTTGCTAATCAATCTCGAGAAGGTGTGTAAAATATTTTCATTTTATTTTTGTCATTAAATATCAGTATGCAATTACTTAGTTTCCCTAATAAAAAAATAATACTCCTTATTTTTATAATAACAAACACAGGATCTTAAACAAAAGGAACAATGTCAAATGCTTGATTCAAGACTTCAAACTAGAGAGTCTGAAGCAGTTTTGAGACTTCCTTTGAAACCATACAGTTAACTATTTTAATTTAAAATTTAAAGTTGAAAATTTAAGTCCTAATTAACCGAACGTAAATTCTAGACTTTACAGTAATATTTAAATAATATTTGTTCAAAATTATGAAGCTAATTATTTTAATAGTGCAACTCATGAAGATCCAGTTGCCGAGAAAAAATCTTGGATAAGTCTTATACTTATTTATTTTTAAGGTATAAAGTTCAGGTCAAAAATTTTCAAAATTTCTGAAAAAAGCTCTTAACTTGAAAACTACGAAAAGTCGCGGAGCATACATGGCGGTGGTTCGGATATCTCAGGAGGTGCTCTATCTCTGGACCTCCGCTTATCCATACTTCCTGGGACCACCTGGGATGACAAAAATGAAATGAAAATATTTTACACAACTTCTCGAGAATGATTAGCAAGGAAAAGTATTTTTTATCAGGACAGGTAGGTATTAAACAAAAAAAGTTTCCTTTAGCAAAACATCCTATCTCCAATATTTCAGGTACTTCTCATTCATGTCACATAGTTCTGGGACACCCTGTATATATCTGTACTGGCCTATTGATTGTTTACTTTATTGTCTTTGTTTAACGTTAAGTATCAGTTCAATTGGGTGCCTATTATAAATTATCTGAAGTGGGTATTTTAAATGTTTGCGATTCACACAATTTGTAATCAAATACAGTACAATCGCTTTACCTTTTTTAAGTTCTAAATATAGCTCTTGAGAGGCGTTATCGACGTAGACGTTATCTCAAGGCGAGATCGTGCAGTTCCATGTCGCTACTGTCGCACTACGGCTGAGTCGACCGTTGAACGTTCGTGCCTACTCGGCTAATGAAAATATAATATTGATTGCAGTGGTTTGCTGTATAAACTGGAAGCTGCAATTGCATTCCCACTAAGTACTATTTCTATAGTTAACGGTTATTGACTCTTGCAATATTGTAACACTGATGCAATTAATTGCGTAATAGTTTTTCTTATACATAGCAGAATAAATAACATACAACTTAAATGTATGTAAGTGTGTGCGTTATTTTTGTACATAAGCGCATAATGTAAGAAACTGTAAACTTAATTTAAAGGTCTAGAACCTGGTTTGGATATTTTCATTTCATTCAGAAAATGTATGCCTGTCAAAACAGCGGTAGGTACATCAATTGGCCTAATCAACCGCCGGCTTCGCAGCCGGTCTTACGGCAATTACTTACTTGAGACCGTGGAAGCAATTCCTGCGTATAAACGCGACAGGAAGACTTCCTTTTAAACCCAAATTTCTGTGTTACTGTTGATGGATGTTTACGAGTTTACGTAAAGCGATGAAATTGTTAAATCTATTTATAGGTACATGTTTATCGACTGACAAGTAATTATAGTCTTACTCTGGCTTGGAACTTTTGCAATTAAGTAACTCGCTTTTGGGTATATCATCATTTTGATTGTCAGCTACTGCCCAGGGTTCTAAAGCTTCTCATAATCATACTTTAGTTGAACTGGTACTGAAAAGCTTGATTTCAAAATCCGCGCGGCAGTAAAACGTAGTTACGTTGACGTTGAACGTTTCACTAACTGGCAGAAGAAAGTGGCGAGACATGAAACAGAATGAAGATCTTGAAATGTTGAAATGTTCAATGGCAGAAACTTAAATATATTTGATCTGTGCAATCATCTGCATCGCATAAGAAGGAACAACAGCACGGCTTTAGGGTCTTAAAATAAATATCTGAATAAAAAGTAAATTATATCCATCAAACTATATCTTTACTAAATTTCATCTAATTTAGTTCAGTGTTTTGGACGTTATCAGAACCGACGAGAATACTTTCGTATTTATTTTGCAATGTTTATGTTAGGTATACTGTATTATAGATGGGATACCTTGATGAGATTCAATTACATTATCGTACACACATGTTCTTTTACAAAGTTTCGTGTAGGTATATTCTAAGGCTTTACATCTTTGATATCCGATTTTTCGCTATCAACCGTGTCACTCTGATAACTAAATCTTTCTTTACACATTGTATTTAACACATCTTTATAACTTGGAATGAATAGCTTGCCAATGCATAGGCATTGGCACGTTATACAAACAAATATACTTTTTTGCATAGGCAAAAAAGTATATTTGTTTGTATAACACGAAATTATAAAACGCATAGCATAACGTGGACTGGAATGATAATTATTATTAGTCTTTGATAGTGACCTGTGCTTGGGTTTTATAAACCGTATTATGATGTTAAATTTGCTCTACAATAAGCGTATTGCCCTCACTTGACGAGTTCTGACGTACATTATTATAGTTTACACTAGTAATCTGATACTTAAGTATTGTTCTGATTTTGGTTGTAGGTGAAATTATTAGGGTGAAGGCGACGGCATGGGGCACGGCGCGCGGGTTCTGTTGCTCGCAGCGCTGGGCCTATTGGCTGGACCTTCGCTTGCACACAAGAAGTTCAATATCACAATCGGCTACTTGCCGACACTCACCGGCGAATTACGAGATCGACAAGGTCTCACAGTTTCCGGTGCACTGTCCATCGCACTTGAAAATGTGAGTGAGCTATCTTTTACCAAAAGGCGGTATTTATAATTAAGTAAATAATAAAACTATACATAAAATCAAAATGTAATGACCTAATAAGTTTTTAAGTATAGTTACTTAAATATAAACTAAAACGTAAAACTATACTCTCTAATTCATATTATTTCATACAAATCTCAAGCAATTCTAAAAACATGCATTCAGCGCCAGAGTAAAGTATCTATCTGTTAAATATAGAAAATAGTAATTGATTGAAAGATAAACCTTGAAATTTTCTACGTATTGATTGACCGTTATCAGTAAGCTATTAACTGTTATGGTGCATTAGGAAGCATTAGCAGATCTGAAATAAACCATCTAACTGAATGTACGTTATGATTCTAAACGAACGGTATGTTTTTATTTAAGTTTGACCGCGTTCAATGATACAGTTTGTTTGATCAACGCAAATCGTATCTATCTACACTTCCGTAGTTATTATTAGACACAGTGCAAACATAGCAAGATTTTAAAAACGTTGTCCATAACTCAATGACAATCCTGTGCTATTTTAATCTCCTGGCAAAAATAACTTTAGATATTTATCTATACTAATATTATAAAGCTGAAGAGTTTGTTTGTTTGTTTGAACGCGCTAATCTCAGGATCTACTGGTCCGATTTAAAAAAATATTTCATTGTTGGAAAGCCCATTTATCGAGGAAGGTTATAGGCTATAATTGATTTTCAAAAAAATTAGGGATCCGTATGAAAATATCGAATTTGTAACACAAGGCGAATAATCGAAAACCTATTTATGCGTACGCTGCAAAAACTATTGACAATAGAACAAAATGATGTACTACGGGTTTTTAGGTCTTTTGAAGACAAACAAAAAAGTCCGCGACAGCATATAGGTATCTAACTATCATAGTTTAGTTAGTCACAATAACCGATTTTATGGTTATGAAAAATATTTTTTCGTCCCAAGATTGAATTTAATGTTAAATGAGTATCGTTATATTAACCCGTATCCAAATTAAGTATTATGTTATCAAGAGTATTAATGTAGAAGTAAATTACTTTTTGTTTTATTCCAAACGGACTTTTCGTTTTGAAGTTATGACGAGTATAAAACGCAATGAATATGTGAGTGCACTTCGGGCCGCGCAAATAATAACGCGACGGCATAGCGAGTACTGTTTGAACCCCAGTTTTCTCTAATAATTAAAGTAAATGGTATGCTATCCTCAATCATGTTAAAATACGAACAATGTATGTCATATAAACAGTTATAAAAATAGATCTCTTATCATTTTTATTGGACTTGAATGTGTGAGACATTCCATATTAAAAAGAAAAATATTTGCTTATCAATTTATTTTAAGCATTATGTAGGTACTAAATTGTTTGAGTTGAGGTGAAAAAAATAAAGCGATTTAATTGAATGTTGGTAGCCGATGCTCAAAAATTTATTTTTGAATTGATTAAACTACATAATATAATTATTCCTAAACACCTACTTATTTTTTTGTATAGCTAAACAAGGCAACTGATATACTCCCTGATGTTGAAATTCTGATGAAATGGAACGATACAAAGTATGACACGGTGACGTCAACAAAGCTGATCACCGACATGAGCTGTGCAGGTGTTGCAGCTTTCTTTGGACCCGAAGGCCGTTGTGAAACTGAAGCTATTGTTGCACAATCTAGAAACTTACCAATGATTGCTTATGTATGTATTGTTTTTTCATGCTATTGAACTGTATATTTTTCGTCATTAATATGGTGTTATTTATTTGCAGAAATGCTCGGACTATAAAGTTTCAACGTTACCAAATTTTGCTCGGTTGGAGCCTCCGGGTGTACAGGTAAATCTTTAATTAATACTACAACAATAAATCGTAATGAATGTGAGTCAGTAACGTATGTATCATCCGTCGTAGTAAAGGCAAACAGATGCGCTATGACCTGTTTTTGCGACTGTTTTCAGGCGACAAAATCATTGATATCGTTGTTACGTTATTACAAATGGAACAAATTCTCTATTTTATATGAAGAGTCTTGGGTGACAGTTGCTCTGACGTTAGAAAATCACGCCAAGTTGATGAACATGACGGTGAATCATCAGAGACCAGTCATCAACCATTTTAAGTGCTGCGAGGACAAGATGGCTTGTTGCGCACCTGGATTCTGGTATCAGTTTATTCAGGATACAAAGAACAAAACAAGAAGTTAGTATCTGATTTGACAGTACATTAACGTCCGATGTAATGACTAAAAAATAGTAAAGATATCTTTTAAATTATGCCCGATACATGCAAGAAAGAAATAGCAAAAAGACAATTGCGTAGTCTCCTGAAATGTAAAATGTTAAGTTGCAATAGCAGGCTTACAGTAAACTAATTATAATGAATTATAATAAATAATCCCCTTTTAAAATTAACAGCATATTGACCTATATGCCTTGATTTCAGTTTACGTGTTTTTGGGATCTACTACGGGTCTAATAGAAATGATGGCCGCTATGGAATCATTGCAGTTATTCGCGAAGGGAGAATACATTGTTATATACATTGATATGATGACTTACTCTTTAAAAGATTCTGTCAAATATTTGTTAAGTAAGTACATTACTGATTTTATCTTAATTTATTTAATAATTAAAAAATAATAATTTTTATCAGTAATAATGTAAAAAGATTTACTAATAAATGGATTTACCAAACAAAGAACTTTTATTGTTATGTTACATTTGATATCCATATCACTAGTTTTAATTATCTTAATATTCTAATGTGTTATTAATAAATTTCAGAAACAGAAGATCGTGTTGTATCATCATCAACGTTGATATGCCCGAATACAACTGAATTTCGAAAAAGAGCTCAGTCGCTATTAGTAATTGTTTCATCAGAGCCGTCTCCAGAATACCAACAATTCATTGGAAAAGTTAGGAAATATAATTCGTTACCGCCATTTAATTTTCCGGATGCTTTCGGAAACAAATATAATAAGGTAAATTTAATATGTAAATGTAAACAATAATAGCTTCAGATTTTTCGTTCGGTCAAAGTTCGTTCAATTCCTTCATTCAGTCATTATTTTTTCACTTCAATTTATTTATTTAAATATGGAAAATTTACATTATAGAATACAATTATGATGTTTACAAGACCCATATCTTTTTTATCTTTATTAAGTAATTTTGAAAGGCAATCGAATATAAATTATTTTAGTACTAAAATCAGGATCAATGGTTTAGTTTATTTGTTCCTACGAGTTCTTCTAATATGAGTTCAAATACATCGAATTTTTGGTTACATTAAGTATTTTTCCAATAACTATAAGAAAAAGTTACCTTTTAAAAATAATGATCCAATACCATTTCTATCAAAGATTTTCTCCTCCATCTTACACAATTCAGAAAAGGTCAAAGTCTTAATGAGAATACATCATTTTTAGTTTGTTTCTATATATGCTGCGTACCTGTATGATTCGGTGATGATTTATGCTAAAGCTCTTGACGAAATTATAAAAGCGGAAACAAAAAAGGAACCGCTCACTCAAGAGAAATTGACAACCCTCGCAAACAACGGAACAGCTATTGTAGCCAAGATGATAGAAAGCTCTCCGTACAGAAGTAAGTCGGATCTTTCATTAAGTAGTAGATACTTTTGAATAATCGAAATAATTTTAGTACGTAAATTTTATCTTGAATGATGTATTTTAAATTAGAAACAATATTATTTTGTAGATAGTTATTCACTAAGTAAGATATTGATCTAGTATTTGTACCTATTGTTTCAGCTAAAAATAATATTCTTGTCATAGTTCTGTTGTTTCTTAAATATCTTTTTGTGTACAGGTGTGTCTGGTATGATGATACGTTTAGATAAGCGAGCCGATTCCGAAGGAAACTTCTCCGTGCTCGCTTTCAAACCTGTCCATATAAACGATACTGGAATCAATTGTAGTTATAGCATGGTACCTGTCGCGCATTTTCAGCAGAACGGTAGAGATTATCCTGTAAGTAATATTCTTATTTAAACTAATATAAATTCAAAAATATAAAAGTCTATACAAAATAATTGAGTTTCAATTATGGTTTAATTGAAATTTTAAGAATATTTTTACCATTTATTATTGTCATGGAGGGCCTTCTTAGCGAACCACTTGATCGTCACTGGTTACCGTCAGCTCAAGGACCTCTGCAATGTCAGGAGAGACTGCAGTGCCGCTAAGGGGCAATTTATCAAAGTTACTGTTGATTTTAATTATTCTGTTTTAATATATTGATTTTTCTTATAAAATAAATAAAATAGCGATTGTTAATTTTTAAATGAGAAAAACAATACTCTCGTTCGTGACTGTGTCAGTGAATTGAAGCGTGTCTGGCAGGACTACAAGTGGCACCGCATCCTGATCGACTGGCCGGAAGGCGTGAAGCCGGAGGACGAGCCGTCGTGCGGGTTCAACAACGAGAAGTGTCCGCGCGACGACTCGCAGATCACGTCGCTGGTGGTGGCGGGCACGCTCGCCGTCACGCTGTTCTGCACGCTCGTCGTCACCGTCAGCATCTACAGGAAGTGGAAGATCGAGCAGGAGATCGAGGGCTTGCTCTGGAAGATCGACGCGCACGAGGTCACCGGCTACTCCGACAACGGACTCGTCTGCTCGCCCAGCAAGGTGCCGCCTGCATCTAGCCTCTATCACTCTTACATTCTAATAAAATAAAAATGCATGAAAATACTCAATTCCAAATCGAAAGAAAAATACTTTAAAAAACTTATTTAACGTGGCCGTTGAGATTGTACCATGTTCGGTGCATAAACTTACACAAAAATAAATGTCTAATATTTATAATGTGTTTCTTTACAGTTAAGTTTAGCGAGTGGTATATCGTATGAAATGTGTCCGCAAATTTTTACGACGACAGCGCAGTACAAAGGAAATTTAGTCAGAATTAAGAAATTAAAGTTTTCAAAGAAAAAAGTAAGTACAAAACTACTTTTCACATTAAACCTTGAATACTGCTTGTACTACTTTTTAATATAATAAATATACTTTGAAAATAATGAGGGTAGTTCGATAATGAAAAAAATATAATTTAAAACTCTGTGGTTGTTAGGATATTTCTAGGGACATAATGAAAGAGATGCGCTTACTGCGAGAACTTCGTCACGACAATCTGAACTCATTCATTGGGGCGGTTGTTGAACCGATGCGGGTGCTCATTCTCACTGACTACTGTGCCAAAGGAAGTTTGTATGTAAGTCATATTTAATATTATAGTACTTAGTTACTAAACCTGATAAATAGTTAAGTGTTGCTAATCCTTTCTGCTGGCTTTTAACAGATTATTTTTAAGTTATTTTGTTCGTTTCACAGGATATAATCGAAAATGAAGATATTAAATTGGATCAAATGTTTATATCTTCGCTTATTCATGATCTCATAAAGGTATGATTTTTGAAGCACACTAAGAATTAAGTAAGAAGTCTGAAGTTTTATAATTTTTTTAATCACATCTCTTTCAGGGTATGATCTTTATCCATTCATCGCCTTTAGTATATCACGGAAATCTCAAATCATCAAATTGTGTAGTCACTTCAAGATGGATGTTGCAGGTTAGTGTAAAAGTTTTATCTAGTTTTATGCCATTATGATGTATTTTAAACTGAGGACTTACTATAAACAAAATGATTTTTAGGTTGCAGATTTTGGTCTTCATGAGTTAAGAAATTGGGCCGAGAACGATTTTATTGGAGAACATCAATATTATAGAGGTAATGTGAAAACTGTACTGTACTGTACTGTACCAACCCATTACTGCCCACTGTTGGGCTCAGGTCTCCTCCGAAGAGGGATAAGGCATAGTCCACCACGCTTGCCTAGTGCGGATTGGGGACTTCACATATCTTCAAAGGATTTTTAGAATCCTTTTCCGACATGCAGGTTTCCTCACGATGTTTTCCTTCACCGTTTTTAGCCAGTGGTGTTGTGAAAAATTGCACATAAATCTTTTTCATATTAAGATTTGAAGATATGAAAACATAAGAAGATGTGAAAACACCCTATCTCAATTGGCCTAAGTTATTTTACTTGATGATAATCTCAAAAACTTTTATAGATTGTGAGATGTATGAGATAAAAATAAATAATAATAAGTTCCACAACAATATGAATTGCTCTCGACATTATATGAAGACATATGCGAAGACTGTGATTATCTGCATTTACGTGCAGATGATGTTAAAAAAATCTGATATTATTATTTATAGAAGCTGTATAAACAATTATTAATTTAATATTGTTACATTTAACAAATCTTATTATCAAATACCATTTTAGGCTTGCTTTGGAAATCACCGGAGCTGTTGAGACAGTTGAGTAATCCGCACGGACTCATCGGCGGCACGCAGAAGGGCGACGTGTACGCGTTCGGTATCATTCTGTACGAAGTCATCGCGAGGAGAGGACCCTTCGGAAACGTTGCTATGGAACCCAAAGGTGAGGCTTTTCAATGTTATTTGACTGTAATTGAAGTCTTAGTTTTATATACCAGTATACTTAAACAGAGCTTTAGAATGTTTTCTGCCAATAAAATCTAGTTATTTTGGCTGTTAAATGTGTTGCATATTTAGTGAATTATTTCTACATTTAGTATTTTATTTTATATACAGGGTGGATCTGTAACTTTATCCCAGTTGATGTAACTTAGGACCATTATTTTTACATTTATTTTTGGAAACTGTTAAACTTTAACTGTTATCTGTTATGAAACTGTTATCTACCTATATAAAATTGAAAAAGACTTTAACCAATACAAAAAAAAAAGTTATTTTAAGTTCTATATCGGCAGGTTATTCACTGCACTTCAACTGGGATAAGGTTACAGACCCTGTAAGGCTACCCTTTATGTACTATCAGCCTCATGCTCATTTTTAAAACAGTATCGCATAACCACAAGCTGCACTTATTACCTTTTACAATAACAAAGATTCACAAATCGACCTACGTCGTTGCATTGTCGTGCAAGCGAATTTCGTTTTTACTGTGTGCATGCACTTATGAGGCTGATTTAATAGTTTTCATAAATCTATTTGTATATTTCAGATATAATAGACCGTCTAAAGCGTCCGAAGTCCGGCGAGGAGGTGTTCCGGCCGGACACGCGCTGCCTGGCCGGCGACACCGACGACTACATCGTGGCCTGCATGACGGACTGCTGGGACGAGGACCCCGGCGTCAGGCCAGACTTCCCCACTATCAGGACTAGACTTAAGAAAATGAAATCTGGACAGTTAGTCAAAACTTCATACACTTACAAACCATTTGTTTGACGTACACTAACGTAAAATATACCCTGATGTTACAAACTCATTTAAAAAGAAAAAAAATATGCAATAGAAAAAAGTATCAATATTGTTGTTTATTACAAAAATAATCTTTTAAAATACAGATCCAAAAACATAATGGACCAAATGATGGACATCATGGAGAAATATGCAAATAATTTAGAAGAACTAGTCAATGAAAGAACGAGGCTATTGTATGAAGAGAAACAGAAAACAGAGGACTTGCTACACAGAATGTTACCGAAGTAAGCATTCATTGTTTCTTTATTATCCCTCTTTTATTAAAAAAAAAAAAAATATGTACGAAAGCACAAGTATGTGTCTAAAATGAAGTTTCCCACAATACGATAATTATGAAGCTACTTCTTTCCTCAGTGAATGACACCCTTTCTCGTTGCATGTACATGTTATTAATTATTTATTTGTAATTAAATCCACTTCCCGCGTACAGCGATGTGTGTATGTATGTACTAATGTGCGGTTCGTAGCTCACGCGTGTGAGGGCGCGCTAGTCGCAACGGGACAAGACGCAATTACAACAAGCTGTAGCCGCGGCCGGTCGTGTCTGATCGTGTCTGGTCGCACTCAGTGTGCGCACTGCTTTACATTTTGTCCGAGTCAGCTAAACGCTTTTCATTACTTATTATAAAACTCAATTACCGCTTTATTGTTTCATTTGAGGTAAGTACACTTATGATATACAACGCACCGCAGAAGTTGATCCACCCGCATTCATTTCACGAATTCACAGATAAAATTAATTGAAAGACTCGCGTTATATCGAACTGCGACTATTCTTTGAAACGAATGTCAGTGTATTGCATAGTTTACACGGAGGTAGGTGTATTTCGTCGAATCACCGACGAGGACTTAATGTAAAACAGTTGCGCATTTTCTAAAAGAAGATTTTAATATTCACTTTGTTGTACTTGTGTTCTTTTACAGATTTGGGGGTTGAGTCCATTATAGAAATATCGTGAAAATGTCTTGAGGTAATTAACTCCCTATTAGTGATAGTAGATTAATTTTGGTTTGCCTCACACTAAAGGTTCGGGCTCACGACTCAACATTGTCTCAACAAACAATAAACAATGTGTCGGTTGTGGGTCGCTGGTTGTATTAACACGAGTAGAACTAGCTTGCTTGGGGGTTGTGGTAACATCGCGCTACATCGTATCGGTGACGGCGTTTCTTTTTGTTCTTTAATCTTTACTATCCATGTATTTATCTATTGCAGCATTATGTGATGTATTGTAATCAATTTCGGCATGTTGTGAATACAGTAGTTAGCAGGATGATTAGTTCGTAAGTTATTAAGTTTAGCGTATGCCATAGTTTGTATTATTTGTTTGAGATACAGTATTGCATTTGATTTTTGTTTTTCACATTCATCTGAAATAGGTTCTTACAAAATATGTTTTTTTCACGAGTGAGTAGTGCATTTGTTTTCAAAAGATGATGGACCTGCGATAATCCAGTCTCCCTTGTCATTTAATACGGTTATAGAAATTGTAACTAATTCATCAATTTGTCACCAAAACGTCTCAGGAAGATTTCATTCGAAAATAGCAGTTCCCATTGCGAATCCGACAGTGAATGAATTCTCTATAATCGATAAATCGAAAAGTCGATAATGTAACATATTATCGACTGATTACGAGGGTCCACTGCATTCGTGTTGAATGAGAGTAGCATGTGTAGAATTTCTAGTAGAAACAGGTTTTGTAGAATTGATAACCTGTTTAACATTTAGTATCGGATAGATATAGTATTATTGTTGCAGGTCTGTCGCGCGTCGGTTGACTATAGGCGAGGGGGTGGAGCCGGAGTCGTTCGACTCGGTGACTATTTACTTCAGTGACATCGTGGGGTTCACGGCGATGTCCGCGGAGAGCACACCGCTGGAGGTCGTCAACTTCCTCAACGATCTGTACACGGTGTTCGACAGGATCATCAGGGGCTACGAAGTTTATAAAGTAGAAACTATAGGCGACGCATACATGGTGGTACGTTTGTGAATGTGTTGAAAAAAATACCAATGGCGGTCAATTTTATTATAACTGAATAGAAAAAATCTGCTTTTTACTAAAAATAATCGGTTGTTGATAATATACTTTTTTTTGTAAAGAATACATTTTACATTTAACTAGCTGACCCGCGCAACTTCGTCTGCGTTACAAAGGGGTTCAAACAGTACTCGCTATATCGTCGCGATATTATTTTCGCCGCCCGCTGTGGGTGTATTAATAAAATTGAGTTTTATACTCGTGATAACTTCTAAACGAAAAGTCCGATTGGAATAAAACAAAAAGTAATTTACTTCTACATTAATACTCTTGATAATATAATACTTAATTTGGATAAGGGTTAATATAACGATACTCATTTAACGTTAAATTAATTTTTCGGACAATTTTTTTATTTTTATAAACATAAAAGCGGTTATTGTGACTAAACTATGATACTTAGATATATGCTGTCGCGGACTTTTTTGTTTGTCTTCAAAAGACCTAAAAACCCGTAGTACATCATTTTGTTCTATTGTCAATAGTTTTCGCAGCGTACGCATAAATAGGTTTTTGAGTTTTCACCTTTTGTTACGTATTCGATATTTTCATGCGAATCCCTAATTTTTTTGAAAATAAAATATAGCCTATAACCTTCCTCGATAAATGGACTTTCCAACAGTGAAAGAATTTTTGAAATCGGACCGGTAGTTTCTGAGATTAGCGCGTTCAAACAAACAAACAAACAAACAAACAAACTCTTCAGCTTTATAATATTAGTATAGATTTAGAAATTTAATTGTATAGAAGCCTGCAACAATGTTTACTGCTTATGAATTGTTTGTTTAAGGATGTTTTCTTCTTTTTAGGTTTCCGGTCTCCCAATCCGAAATGACGACCGTCACGTCGGTGAAATAGCCTCGATGGCACTCGAGCTCTTGAGTGCCGCTAAAAGTCACAAAATATCACATCGACCCAAGGAAACACTTAAACTGCGCATTGGAATCCATACAGGTAGAATATGATGATGATGATGATGGAATATGATATTACATTGTAAAGAGAAGATACTTTATTATTAGAATCCTAGTACCTACAAAGTTGAATTAATTTAAAGCTTGGTATTTTTGATACTTTCCACGTACGTCCGTGATAAATAAATGACGATTTTTTAAGAAAGTCCAAAGTTTTTGACAAACAAATCAGCTGCATCTACTGGTGGGGACCAAATGATTGAAATCCTTTCGCAAATTACGTTAACTACTGGTCGTAGATCCATTGTTTTTGGGCTCATTTTAATTGGATTGGCATTTAATTTGCTTTCATTTATTCGCATCATTTTTGCCATTCGATTAGGGATTCTCGGGATATAATATATCCTTAGTAAAGACATATGTTTGTATACCCAGGTGCGGTGGTAGCGGGCGTGGTGGGGCTCACGATGCCGCGCTACTGTCTGTTCGGCGACACCGTGAACACGGCCTCGCGCATGGAGTCCAACGGCGAGCCGCTGCGGATACACATCTCGCCGAGCTGCAAGCACGCGCTCGACAAGATCGGAGGCTACGTCGTCGAGCCCAGGGGACTCATCACGATCAAAGGGAAGGGACAGGTAATATTATAAATAATCCAAAAATATACGGGTATAAAATCAGACAATCATTTTTGCAAGTTTGAGATTACAAAACAATTATATTTTTTATTTTCAGATTCAGACTTATTGGCTGATAGGTGCTACTGAGAAAGCTATTCAAAAGCGGACCGTCGAAGAGGAAGAGCGACCGTTGTTTCGTCGCCCCAGAAGGAGTCCAAGACTAACAGACTCCAGACATCCGTCTGTTACAGGTAACTGATTTTCTACAATTATAATTAATTAATTTACCTTTAACTGTCCGTTGTCATTAATTGCTATGTTTATCTATTATAACTTTGGGAATTTAACTAAAGTGATTTCCGCAGGAGTGATAGGCGGAACTGTCCGTCAGAGAGTATCAAGTCTAGCGCGACATAGCGTCGAGCCCGTGGACTGCTTCAACCGCGGCTCCCGCGCCTCCCTCCCCGCGCCCGTCTCCTACTCGCCCGTACGACGACGATCACGCACTGACTACGGCCAGAGGATCAGGTTAGAATATGATTTCTATATCATTATTATTACATTATTGAGAAAGGATAGAGAAGAGAGTTTTTCTCGGCTTGTGCTATTTGATATTTTGAGCATTCCATATTTATGAGCATAACATTACAGCTAGTTTCATAAAAGTTTATAAGTGGGTTTTGAAGGTATTTTTTTTATGTAATTTCAGGAACGCATTGAGTTCGATAGCGTCGTCGACAGCGTGCGAGCGAGCGCGATCCTTGGACGTGTTCCCGGGTGTGGGCGGTGTGGGGAGTGCGGGGGGCGCGGCGGGAGTGCCGGCCGTGTCCACTGTGTTCAACGGGAGCGCGCTGCCCGACGAGGGGGGGCCGGAGGACAGCCCGCTGCTGCGCAAGTGCAGCCTCTACAACCGGCTAGATCTGCCGCGCCGCAAGGTGCACGACTCCACCTACATCGAGTCGTACAAGCGGTCGCGCTCGCTCGAGAACGTGGGCGAGGACAAGGCGGACCGCAAGCCGGCGCGCCTCGCCATCCGCTCGTGGCTGCTCGACATATTCGGCGGCGCCAACCGCGGCAGCAGCGCCTCCCTGCGCCGCGCCGCCCCGCTGCTCGACCGCGAGTCTGCGGTCTGACCCCTATCATATCATGTATAAATAATAATTATGTAATTCTGTTGTAAATAATACAAATAAAACAATGTTACCGTCAATTGTGAAATGAGAGTTTAATGTTATTAAATATTTCTATTGAATGTGTTATTTTTCTAACAATAATACTGACGTGGATCACGATGCGCCCCGTCCCTTGCGTGACGAGGCAAACAGCGTCCTTTGACTAGGTTTGACGCGATTAACAATAAGTACTTATAATTTATGCGTCGGCGAGCAGCGGAACTCCGGCGCCGTCTCTCTCCGTGTAGGAGCAGCCATTGATGACGAGCTTGATGTCGCAGGGCGTGACGTCATGGCGAGGAGGCGTGGCCGGGGCGGGCGCGGGGTGCTCGGTGTGCTCTATAATAGGGCACGACACGCTGGTGTGCTCGTGTCGGAGGCTCGGGGCCTCCAATAAGTCTCCTCGCTGAGCGGTCATCAAACGATTCTCGCCGATCATCTTAAACATAACAAAATGAATAACTAAAAGGTTCCATCAGATTGTGTACTTTCATAATGATCAAGTCAAAGTTTATTACCTCCATCAAATATTCATCACTTCTGTGATGCATAACATTATCAGTGTGAGATTCAAGATGATTGCCTGAGGCAAACCGAAGCTTTTTTGGAGATTCTAAACTGCAGCATCTGTAACAAGAAAGAAAAATTAGTTTTAAAATGGTGGTAATTCTTCAATTTGTTGCTATTTTAATTAAGTATCCTATAAATTTACCTATGCAGGCCCCCGAGTTGGTTCTTCCAGTTTTTAGTTTTGAGTGATGTACGCGGCACGCGCGGCGCTCGTTCGCGGCGCTTGGCTCGCGCGGCGGCCTCCTCCCCGCCGAGCCAGTACGTCACTTGGTCCCGTTTACCCTTCATAGAGACAAGACCACGCTCCTCCAGAATGTAACCGCCGAGCTGATCCAACAATACCTTGCATGCAGAGCTGCAGTGGATTTTGAGAGCTGTGGGGAAGATGAAACTAGCTTTTGTTTCACGTAAAAGGATGATATTTAAAAAATCCTGTTAGTCTGACTGTGGAAATCTCAGTCCAGCGGTCATAGTCATAGTATGACCTTATAACACACTGATGATTATATTGTAAGTAGGTAATAGTATGTGTAATTATGTAGTGATTAATAAGACGAAGATAAAAACTTACGTGCGCCGGTGGATTCCAAACGACTAGCCGTGTTCACAGTATCACCGAATAAACAATATCGTGGCATCTTCAAACCAACGACACCAGCGCAAACCGGACCTAAACCATTGAAACAATAATAGGTCTTATTAGTTTCTGCGCAGTACAAGTTTAGAAGCTGGTAGGCTTAGTTTCAATGATTTAATTTAAAGAAAGCTTTTTAAATACAAACTTAAGATACTAGATATCATGTAGCAGTAGAGTGCTAGCTTATACAAGTAAAACGAGCCCAAACACGACGGGTCTCTTGTTTAGCACCAGAGTTCTTAGATGATAGAGACGGAAAGGTGATATTAAAAGGTAACACCTGCTTGCTAAAATAATTAAATAATTTACCGGAATGTATTCCAACACGCAGCATGAGTCTGTGCTCCGGTCGATGTCTGACCCTGAAGGCGCGCGTGGCTGACAACAGCGCTAACGCCATCGACGCTACCTCGCCGGCGTGCATTATACCATTCCTTATTGGTAAACCGGATACCTGGAAATAAAGTTCATTGAAAATATAATGTAGATAACTCTTATAAAGAGAAGAGGCATTTATAACTTAGCATTTATAAGTTAGTGCGGTGTGCTGTTTAAACTCATGTTTTCCTACTCGTTCTATCATCATCTGATTAAATTCGTTGCGGGATCCAAGACAAGATCGCTTTCCTTCGGGTTTCGCTGTTCAGAGTCATTACGATGGTCGTCGATGTAGATAGATCCTGGCTACACAGGAGTTACAGTGGTATTCAACTCAAACATTTTAGTTTATGATTTACTGGGATTATCACTATAGACAAAGCAAGACAAAGCTGATCTAAATAAGATATCTGGGCTTCATGAATGCTATGAACTTATTAAAAGCTCAGTAAGTCGTAAAGTAAGAAAAGTCTTCTGCCTACTTGGCAATAAAAAAAAGTATTCCTTAAAAAATATAATCAAGTAGTTTGTTACTAATAAGAACAAAAAATACTTACGACCATATACGCGTCACCGATTGTTTCTACTTTGTATACATCAAAATTTTCTAAAATGGAATCAAAACAAGTATAGAGGTCGTTAAGGAAATCCACTACCTGAAAGGAAAATATATTAGGTACTTCGATACCGCAATGCAGGCTTCATCAATAAGCGATAAATACGCACGAGTACAGGAAACTCTGACTTCACAGGAGTACCTACTTATTTTGTATAGAATAACTTACACTTTACCTATACTTCTTTACGTTACATATTTTTGTGTATTTATAAGTTTTTATAATGTAGTTCCTATTTTTTTAACGACAACATTTCTATTTAAAACATTCAGTTCCATGAAATTTAAATTTAGTGTGAGCTTGTCGCTCATTTATGACGATAAAAAAACTAAATTTGCGAAACACAAAGATTTTAGTCAATATCTTAAAAATAATATGATGAGCATTTCAATCTTACTTGTAGAGGAGTGCTTTCAGCCGACATAGCTGTAAAACCAACTATATCGCTAAAGTAAATAGTAACGGAATCATAACTTTCCGGCATGACGCGTTTCCCGCGCTTTAATTGCTCCGCAACCGGAGCCGGCAACATTTCTTCTAATAAAGCCTCTGTAAAACAAGTAATATTTTTAAATACAAAATGAAAATCGATTTTTCTTCAAGTTCCCATTAATTTCTCTGGTCTGATTTCCTTATCATAGGACTATCTTTGAAATATTTTCTTTCGAAGTTATCCGTAAACAAATACAAATAAGTTTATAATACGGTCGAATTGAGAACTTTATTGAAGTCGCTTAAAAAGTCAATCTCATTAAACTTGCTTAAAAATAGTTATAATACAAAAAAAAACAGAAATTTATAAATGAGGACAAAAGAAAAAATACTACGAAACATTACGTCATAATGTTTATGTAGAGTTTAAAGATAGAGTCGTAACACATACCAGTCTTTTTTTTCTCTTCTTGCAGCTGATCAGTTCGCTCATCAACCAGAGCTTCAAGATTATTTGCATATTTCTCCATCATAGCTATCATATTATCAAATATGTTTGGTTTCCTGAAAAAAAAGGAAATGAAATAACATCATAAAATCGAGTTTATACCTAAAGATTTCGGAGATTTTTTTAAAAGCTATTATAGTAAGTTTCTGGTTTTATTTTTGCCCATGAACTACATAATAAAATGAGTCTAGCTATTATTGAAGTATTTTGTTCATTTGATTATCAATATAATATATATCAGGTAAGTGTTCCGTAGAGAAACAATAGCTTCTCTATGTACCTATATTATTTGGGAAACTTTTAAACTTTGAATTACTTGTAAAAGCTATAATTAAAGTTGAAAAGTTAAGCAAAATATTTTTATAATATAACTTACATTCCTTTACGCAATGGTCTTAATCTAGTTCTAATAGCTTTAAAGTCTGGTCTTGTAGTTGGATCTTCCGTCCAACATTCACAGCAACATTCTCGAACACAATCAAATTTACCCGTCAAAGCATCCAATGGAGGTCTGCAATTAAAATATAAACCTTAATAGTTATTTATTAATGTTATTATATAGGTAGGTAAGTATATAGTTTAATTTTCATATTGTAGATACATGATATTTATAGTTGAAAACTAGAGCTTATCCCACTTAATATATCATCTTTTACATAACATTTTCTTTTCGCATTGAAGTCTCTAGGAATATTGACGGCTTGCTCAACAATTGTTTCACAACAATATACTGTTTCTTATGTAATGTTACACGCGCTCTCTGAACTTCATGTATATTGTGTTAAAAGGCAGTAAACGAGCCTCTAACTTTTCTATCAAGACCTCTTTTACGCGTTCAAACTTCTGCTGTTCAAAAATATTCTAATTTACTTTAACTGCTTCACAAGTAGATAAGTTCTTTTTGAAACAACAGATCTTTGGAATTGTTGATTTTACGAGAAATTTAAGACGTTTCTCCTATGTTAGATAAATTACTTACATCTGCAGTGTCTTCAAAATATATGTAAGTAGGTGAACAGTATACGAGTAACAATACCTATTGGTCGGATCGGATCTACCTCAAAACAAGAAGACCTTGTGTCTCCTTGTGTTGTGAGCTTCAGGAAGGGGTACCTATATATTGTTGTTTTCTAGTTTAACAGCAAATTTCATGCAATTGTTTTATGCAACATTTTGTATATTGTACTGGACTACAGTAGTACCCTATCTATAAGATAGAAAACTATAAGTAATTATTTGATGATTATAGACTTCGTAACCCTAGACCTGCATGGCAGTGAGAAAGCAGTAGCACAGTTCTAATTTCAAATGAGGGAGCTAGTGTCAAACGGATTAATTATCTTAATGAGACGGACAAATGAAGATAAAAGTCAGATGCAGCTTAATGCAAATATCAACGGTCATTTGTGAAAAAAGCCTAACGTGTCGTGCCGTCCCGTATAAATCCATGCTGGGTTCTGGCTTCAGCCGAGGTGGTTTGGACGCGGAGTGAGTGAGCCTTCTCAGATATCCTACTTTAAAGATACGATTCCTTCAACCTAAAATAAATATACACCTGTATGGCGCAGGCTCAGGGAGCGCCAGTCGCCGCAGCAGGCGGTGCGCGGGCGGCGCGTCGGCTCCGAAGGGTCCGTGTCGCGAGTGCAGCTCGTACAGCACCAGAGAGAACGCGTACACGTCCGCCGCCGCCGAGCCGCACCGCTCCGACCCGCGACTCGGACCCTCCTTGCCCCACCCGCATAACCGCAGTAACTCCGGGGCTAAGTACACTAGATCTGAAATTAAAAACATTTTTTAATCATGTCGATACCACCTGATCATAATTAGCTACCGTCGGTATACTTATGTAAGGGGATACTGCGGGGCTACTACTACCGACGAGTAGACGACTTTGTCTGGAGAAGGAAAAGTCATAGCAAAAGCCTGCTCGATAAATATTTCTTGCAGTTGTCTTGAACCTTAGGTGGTAGACCTTAAGCATCAAATTAAATATAACAAATTTTCAACGTGTTTTCTACGAGCACTCGATGCTTGAATAAATGTCTTAATATTTATAATGAATACCTACAAACTGCTTAACTTGAGCAATTTTACAAGTATTAACCTCCTATCTAAAGGTAAAAGTAAGTGGATTTCAAATTGACTATCAAAGTCATAAGTATTACCTACACTGAGTAAATTAGGAACTCACTTTCAATATGGGTTCTCAGCAAGTTTGTTTCCGAAGGAGGTAACTCTCCTCTCCTAAACTCTCTGAGTCCAAAATCGGCAAGCTTTACCACCCAGCGAGCATCCACCAAGCAGTTAGAGGGCCTTAACGATCCGTGGTACTGCAGTGGTGATTCATGAATGAATATCATTCCCTAAAATTAAATCATTAAATATTTACATGTTTAATCACCCCTACTATTTTTAGGATGTATGATAATAGTGGCCACAATTACATAAAACTTGTATGTAGCATATTTATTATTATTAAAAAATCGTATAAGATCAACTCTAATTTGAAATTGAATCCAGGAATTCGCATTTCTTAATTATTTAAAAACATTTTATCCTTATTTAAACTGCCAATAGATGTTCTGTAATGTAAAATTAGTCTCTATTTCGAATTCCGAGTTATTAACATAACATTTGCTAAATACATTCTAGTATCAAACCAACATAACCGACACCTGCCTTATGAAAGATAAACATAAACATTTAGTCAAGGATATACCAAAATAACTCACCCTAATAATATCGCCTACTAAAGATGCTATAAACATGTTGTCGAGTTTAATATCTTCATTTTCTAGTATATCCTGCGAAGACATGGAAAACGTTTTAGTTAAGAATATTACTATAAAAATAAATATACGAGTTTTGTTACGAAAAAATGCTTTTAAGTGATCTAATTCAGTAACACTTTGGATTCCAAAAATAAATTTAGTTCGTCGTGAATCCGATATGCTTTGACTGTTAAAAATTACAATTTTAAATAGTTAGTAAGTGGCTCAGAAGTTCTAACAAACAAATTATGTACATACAGGTACAATTCAAAGTGTTATCTGTGCAATAAATTATGGAACAATGAATATAAAATTGTAAGGAAATCTGTAATTTTACTTTACATTATCTGCAGCGCAATAAATCATACGCACCTTAAGACTTCCCCTTGTACAATATTCCGATAAAGCGCATACATTCGGAGGCTCGATACACGCCCCCACGAATCCATTTATATTATCATGTTGAAGGTCTCGCATCTGTGTACAATCAGTTATTATGGCAAATTTACTTTTTCACATATTTATTTATTCACTTCTTCCAAAATTTATTTATTCACTTTTACTACTACTATTTTTAATAATTCCATTTGATTAAATATTGAACATGGGTAGGTAGGTTTGTATAATGGGAAAAGCGTAGAGTTTATGTAGAGATGTTACAAATGTTGAAGTAAGAATATTACAGTCTTATAAAAAAACGTTGTGTACTTGAATGGATAGCTACATTTGTTACACTGTCGTTTGTTTTTATAAACTCAGTAAACAGGTGTATGAAAGGGCTTATCGACAGCTGTAGAGTGTCGTATGTAACTTTGGCAAACTTTCCTCAGCGCCGGCTTTCTTTTGTGAAACTATTATTATTAGAACTTGACGTAAAATATGTCTACTCGAAACTTGCCACTTAAGTATGAGTACCAAGTTATTTTTATTTATTTTATTTTGTTAAAGAAAAGTTTAACGTAAACACTGGATTTTTTTGATAAATATGTAATTTGCTTTTAATTTTAGAATTGAATTATAATGTATGTATGGACTGGAAAAATTAAAGTGCATGGCTGAGTATGTTTACACAGTCATTTTCTTTTTCTTCGTATATTCGAGTATAAATGTTAAGTACATATATTATAAAAATAATTTCGTAACGAATAATTCAACGATCCAACTCATTCTACAGACCGTAAGATAATTAAACAACGGTATTAAGCTCTTCAAAGTTTCAATGGATTATATCCACATATAAACTATACATATAGACATAGATACAGTGCATTGGTACAATATGTCGCTGTCAACTGCCTATTTATAAAGATACAATAGTTTAGTTTGATGTAGAGAACAAAAAGTGTTCGTTATAGACGACTAAATGTTACCTATTATGAGCTAATTTATCAACACCTGGAAGTATCCGAACAAACATGTTTACCAAAAAAAGTCATGGTATCTTTATCTCTTACTTTGGATACATTGATATAATTCTGGTTATTGTATTTGGCAAAGTTGAACGAATTAAAGCGATTTGTCTTAGTCAGTTCCTTCGTGGGAGGAACATCGTTTATTTTATGAGGTTTCAAGGCTGAAAGGGGTCTTATTCCATTTGTGCTAACACTCATAATATAATGGAAGTAGTAATCGACATAAACAAATGTAATGCTTCAATATTCTGCACATTATAGATCGTCCTAAATTTCATAATACTTACCGAGAAAATCGTACCGTAAACTCGGCTGTTAACCCAAAAACCGGACTCGTTAGCGAATTTTTCAATGTTAATTTTAAAATAGACGCTGTAAATATCATAAAGAATGGATTTATGCTGTCGTGTTTTCCATCTCCTACACACTTAAAAACTAGGACAATTTTGACTTTCATCTTCAACCATTAGTAGACCGTGGAGAAATTAATTAGTATTTAAATAGCGACAAAATTCTCTGGAAACGATAAAGACGAAAAAATCTTAAATAATTACTACTATACTATATTATAATCTATCATTTAAAATAAATTAATATATGGCTTACAATTTTAAGTTCCTTTTTGATTTCTCTATTGATGTCGATGTGATGTCTCCGTACTCTCTTGACTGCGACCAGCCGTCCGCGGTAGAACGCTACCTCCGTGAAGATCGCTGAGTAACGGAAGTCTAAGTCGGGGTTCGAACTTAGTGACACCTTTTAAATAATAGTTCTTAAATTAGTTTACATTTTCAACACCAAAAAAGATGGTCTCTAGTACCTAAATCTATTTAATGACATAAAGTTTAAAGAACTCGTATATCATCGAAGATTACAACAATATTCTTGTATTGTATTGGTGTCATTCAAATGTATTTTTAACTTATGTTTTGGATAAAAAAAATATAATTATTAGTCCATAGTGCATCCCTTTATTACTGAAAATAATAAATCAGAGCCTAAAATATTTTTGGTTTTTAAATGAGTGTGTCACAACTAATATTGTCAGCATAGATAGGTAAGGTACAATAAAACTGATTAATAATACAGTACCTATCTACTCTGTATAAAATACTCATAAATCTATCATAGCGCAGTCGTTCAATAGCGCAGAAGCTCATAGTTCAATATTAATAACAAACATCGTCTTGATACGACACGCTATCATAAATCAGGGATTAGCCGTAATATTGCAACAGTTTCTATGTATTCTTTGTGCCCTCTGCATAGTTGATTTTGTTTTATAAAATGTAACAGTTCTAGAATATGATAAAAATAGGTAAACTAAATTCATATTTAGTCATTGTATTCAAATTAATAACTAGAACCACAAAATATATAAAAATCTGAATTATTATTTTAAAACAGAACAAACAAGAGCTTGCTTTGTATAATATTTTAAAATAAATGAATGAGAAAACTATTTTAAAGTAGTTTTAATGTTTTGATTGTCGAGTAATAGGAGAAGCGATCTAGTTCAATACTTCAAGTGGCCGTGTGATTATATGAATGTTGTCTCACTTGGCTGGATCGAACCCCGCCAGTGCTCCCTCCTCCATTCTTCTCGGCGTTAGTAGTGTTTGTTGTACTGTTGATATTTCCTCCCACGCTGCTATCTTGCTGGAAAAAATTAGCTCTGACCAACTCGCTTGATATAAATCTCACAGATATTTGCACAATACACTTATAAAGAGTATTTAAAAAAGCAAATATTTTATTGAAAACAAAATATATATTTTCTAATGGCTTGTAGACAGACGAGCTCAACGCTACTAGTACACATTATCATTTCAAAATAACATTATTTACCATTATTATTACTTATTGTCAATAAATATACTGTGAGATACTCTATAACCACTTTCTTGCATGGGTAACAATATCAACATAATTTCGAAGGGAAGTACATTGTAATGCAGTAAAGCCTTCAATGCGGGAACTAAGGTCGCCATTAACAACATAATCGCTGTATTTTCCGATACCTACCTTATTTAGCAATCGCATGAGATTTAATAAACATGCAAATTTTACTGCAAATTGTATCTGTTTGTAAATTATAAAGATTATTTTTAAATAAAGAATACTACGATGGTATCATTATATTGAGGTGAGGTTCGAAGTTTATAGAACGTTAAGTAACGTATTATATAGGTTAGAATTGTGTTTTGATAGGTAGGTATGACTATTTTATTTTGAGTTTACCAACATTGTATAAATTAACTAAAGTGAGGAAATAGGGATGTACCGAGAAAAACGAAGACTGATGGCGGTGGGTCGAACTCGGTAGGTACTAATGATACCTTTGGTGACGGACAGAAAAAAAGCAATTCTGATAAATGATGATCCGTTTTTGATTCATCATCGTCCTTGGGACATTTTCTCTGAAACCCGCTGTAATTTAACTGAGTACCTAGGCAGCTAGAAGACGCTTAAATACTAGCCATTACTTACCTATTTAAAGGTGTGAGTACCTTATGTTCCATTATTTTAGAGTTCATAATATGTATGACAAGACTATTAAATAAATAAATAATACTTACTCAATTGTTTTTCAATTAATAAAAGCAGTAAGAAGCCATCATGCGCGCATACAACATGTATAAATTCCGTTTACCTACTCAGTTTGTTGGCTCGCTGCTCTTTGTCAGGAAGGTGCAAGTCCCTGAAATCTATCTTCCAGAGCAATGAGTCTAGTTCTTGTTCGTATCGCCAACCTCGATACAACGCGAGAGCAGCTAGAGCGAGCAATGCCAAGGTTCCTCCCGATGCGCCTAACGCCCAGGCTCCGATGTGACCTTAGACAATATTAATTCGTAAATATTTGAATGGAATGGAAGGGAAAGGGATACTTTTTAAGTTTCCTGGTCGCTACGACTTGATTTAATTTCGGTAAAGTTAAAGGCAGTAATTATCTAAGGGCTCATGTAGTCTTTAAATTGTTCACATGGTCCATCATTTTTATATTATTTGGTCATATCAGTTTAGGTAAGCATAAGTCATCGACATTTAAGTGTATATTGTGTTTAAAAACGAATTTCTTTCATAATAAAATTACTGTAAATAATATTATAAAACTCCAAAAATAAATATTTTTAAATAGTTAAATATCAACTGTGGTTTATCAGGATTTTTATAATGTAACTAACGTCCGAAAGTTGTTTTGAATAGAATAAAATCCTACATTTTATCTATGTTTATAAATAACGCAGTCTGACGTAGGGACCGAGTAAATAATTACAATGAGCCCATACATATGGCAGACTGTTAAACTACACTCCGATTTGAAACTTTGATCTTTGATTTATAGCCATAGATAATATCATAATCAATAAAAATAACATATCCTAAACCTATAATGTTATATTATCATCATATTGTATGGATCTATTCCGTATTTATTTTCTAAACGTTCAATTTTAATCTCATCTAAGTCAGTTTGTTACTTTAAGTTTAAAATAACTTTTTACAACAGACGTTCCAGTTTCATTTCCAGACAAAGGAAGGAGAGAACAGCTTGAATTAGGTAAACTGTCCGTGAACGAGGAAAAATGTGAACAAAGGAAAGCGGAAAACTCTGTTAATGACGTCTTTAATTGTTAATCGGTAAACGAGGATTGAATTAAACGATCTTCAAACGGCTCACTTATATTTGAATTATACAGTGTGTTCCAAAACTATGCGACATGAACGGGAAGTTCTTTAAATATTAGAGATAGGATGTTTTGCTGAAACGAAACATCATTTAATTTTGATTTTTAATAATACTGCATTCACAGATTTTTCGTAAATTGCCCGGTTTGTCTGAAAATCGAACTAACAAAATCGGCAAAAATCAACACCCTGTATTTTTATGTTTTATGATGCGAGTTAAACGAGCACATTGAATAGCGGAAACAAATGTTCTTAAAATCTTGCATAACTATTTTCACCTTCTTCCTTTTGTTTAAGACACAATATTTGTTAGACACAAAGATTATTTGTAATTAATTGTTCTTTCGATTGGCATCATAAAAATACAGAGTGTTGATTTTTGCCGATTTTGTTAGTTCGATTTTCAGACAAACAAAGCAATTTATAAAAAATCTGTGATTGCAGTATTATTAAACATCAAAAATAAAATGATGTTTCCTTTCAGCAAAACATCCTATCTCTAATATATAAGGTACTTCCCGTTCATGTCGCATAGTTTTGGGACACCCTGTATACTATTTAAATGTTATAGGAAATCTGTGAAGTTAATTTATTACTTTGAGATATCAGGTAACCGACGTGTTCAGAATTTCACATGTTATCTTCGAAGGGTTTTAAATCCTTCTCCAATATGCAGTTCCTCATTATGTTTCGCCGTTTTTAGTCAGTGGTTTTGTTATAACCTCAATTAATAGATAAACAAGATAATAACTGATTACCTTTATAAAAAAAACAAAATTTTAAAAGCTTAAAAGCTTCTCTTACTTTACTGTTCTTAGAAAACTATAGAGAAATGCAATTTATTATAGTCACAAATCCTGGCATTCTCAGACGTTCCAAAGTTTATTTATTAGGCAATCGACTTAAATTGCATCTTCTCCCTGTTGCGAATAGTTCACGATCTCGTCGCAGTATTCAGGTTGAACTATCGGTCGTAAACATGCTGTCGGCAACTACGACACACTCATTTAGCCTTTATCTCACTTCCCACATAACGACGCAGAGAGAATAATAAAATGTTACGCGAATGTCTCACTAAACAAATTGCCGAGCTTAGTGAAAGACAAAGGTCGAAGCTAATTGTTTCGATGTGGTTTTCTAAAGGGTTTTCTTGTCGTCGTGTTGTGATTGTAGAGCGAGTGTGGGTGTGAGCAGCAGGGGTGAAGGGTCGGCAACAAGCGCGGCCGGGAGTCGCGTGCGCCCGATGGGAGACTGCTCTGTATGGCTTGTCACTAGAACTCGTTACGACGGTTTTATAGCTCTCCCTACTTACACTAGCTAACAAACCTTGCACTTAATGCCGACCCGGGACCCGGCTACATATTAGTTTTTTAGATCGGCAGTAAACTAAATGTTCGGCTTTGTCGCGACCTATCTGAATTACGGAAGGTTACTTGCCGATTTCATTCACAATAATGTTAGGGATTTGGGAACTATTCAATTTATTTACTTACTGACACATTTTTCTCCTCTGAAACCGCAAGGTGGCTCTGATAGCGGCGCATGACCGCTAGGCCATTTCAATTCACGGAGAAATCGCACTTCCTGTTTAAATAAAAAATAGCCAATTAATTTTATTATTTCTTTATTAATTCTTCTTCTCCTTTATCTTAATCTTATCCCATTCAAAATCAATTGTGAAATTTTAATTTCATGTTCCAGTTAGTAGGACTTTAACGGTATATTTAAACCAACATGATAGTTGGCATCAGGCAGCAACTTTGCAGCCAAAATGTGACGTAAATTCTTGTGGTAGACAGCTAAAAGACACAGTTTATTCTGGCCACGTTCACGTACACTGTACGTACGTGTGTCCATCGCTTAATAACATATCTATCCAACAGAACATTACGTACAAATTTATTGTTAATTAATTCTAAGCATACAGCTTTTAAAAGTTATATCGCTGCACATTTATATTAAGTACTTTTGGGTTACAATGCAATTGTACTAGTAATATAATAATTTGTAAGTAAGTATTTGTAGTTAATAAGTATAATAATTTATAATCAATTTGTTTTACATAACATTCATGTCTATAATTAAACTGTTTAATAACGTGCTTAAATACCGTCCTTTGCACACACAACATATTATTTTATTAAACTTTCCATTTGAAGTAATATTGAATAAATTAGGAGTCAATACGATTTTTATAACCAGTTTAATGTTAGGATTCAGTTAGGATCCAACGTTAAGAGTTTAGTTTATGCAAAAACGCAAGGGAATTTAAGTAATGTCATACCGGATAAGATTTATGTAGTACTGCGAGTGGATAGAGTCCCGGCGGCTTGCTCGGGTCAATGGACAGCAGCGTGTAGTTGCCCTCTGCGTCGCCGTTCTCATCCATATGGACCCAGTATCTAATATTAATAAAAACAATGTAAAAAATAATAGAATAGTTTACTGTTTGCTTGCATTAAAATTATTACAAATTCAGAGCTCAAAGATCAGAACTTCAACATTCATTATAATGTAGTATTAAAATATTCTCTCAGATCGCAGTCGCTTTGAAGACGAGAATAGTAAATTGCATCGTCTTATCTTACCGCTGAAAATTACACTTTAAGTGTTAAACTTTAGAATGACTCCCAATCTTAGATCGATTCCGGACTTCCACTGCAACTAAATAGGTATTAAAATTTGGATTCATCGTCTTCTCTTTGTTTTTCTTGTCTTGTAAAGACCATTAACCGAATATATTTACAAAAATATAGTATAGCATTGAAGAGTACTTAGCAAACCAGATTATACTCTGAGCAAAACTGATTAAGTTTGTAAATTGGTACAAGGAGCGCTTTTTTTAACCTGGTTTAAAAATACCGATATTAATTTATAATAACGAAGTGTTTTGCAAAATATACGCTATGAATAAAATTAAGAAATATTACGACGTTTACTATGAATTTATGAAATAATGAAAATGGTATTTTTGATTACCTTTTTTTACTTTTTAACTGGACCCACGCGATTGTAAAATTTTATAATTAATGATGGCAAAGTATAAACAATTTAAACGTAATCGTGAGAAATATTAGATACCTTTAGTACCTATAGTTTGTAGATACTACTAAATAACAAAAAACAAATTTAGGTTGTACTTTTGTTTATGTTGTAATTTAATATATTTTAAAATGATACATGTATTTTGATTAACGCACTAAAAATTAATCGTTGTCATTAATATTACTAAAGGGAAAGTGGGTTCATGGCAATACTACATAGGTACCACCAAACTATTGTAATTATGAAATATATGCCTGAGGCTTGTTTAAAATCGATGCAGTTACTTGCTTACCTTCCAGACAATTAACCTTTGAATTTTTAAAAACACTTAACTATTGCACTTAAACACAATCTCAGTTTCTAAGAAAAACACGTTCATTTGAAATGTTAGCGAAATGCCATGATACCCAGTCACGACGTCTCTATGATTTATAATTAATCTGAATGTTTACAAAATCGTTTTTTTACTGAACTGTTATTTTCCAGCACTTTAAATATGAACTTTTATTAAGATGGTAACTACAGAGTGTATATAGAAAGTTGTTTTGAAATCAGTTAAAAATGATTAATGCTGAAAGCTTTAATGGAATATTACAAAGTACAATAAAGATGTAAGATATAAGATGTATTATTTATTTATTATTAAGGAAAGCTTACAGACTAATAACATAAATTTTACTTATAATAAAGTATAAACAAAACATTGCTGATTACAAGCTTCCACAAATTATTAAACTAATAAACGCACTTGATTCGTTTAATTAAGTTTGCTATGAACTTACGTAGTACTTACCCCATTACACTCTGGTATGTAGTGTTCCGCATCCGAGATGCTATTGCTCTGCCATCACGTGGATGTTCGCCAGATCTCAACACATCAAGCAGAGCTCGAGCATACACCCATACTGCATCGTGAAGCCAGGCTGCTTCAACTGGTATCTAAGAAATGCATCAATTACTTTAAACTATTTTTAACCCAAAATATATTTAAAAGAGTAAGGGGAGTCACGATAAATAAATTGTACCAGTATAGTCCTCACCTACTGTACTGAATTTAGGCCATAAATCTGCAGAAGATTCTAAAATGTTATAGGTATTTGTTTCTAAGTAACAATTCGAGAATGCAAGTTGCAACCGTCAACCAGTATAGAGGCGAAGCTACAATTGTATTGAAATAATGTCCCCATTTTTAAGTCGGCATTCATAGATGATTCGTAGGTTGGACCTTTAGAAGTTACATTGAGTAGTTATTTTAAAATTATTAAATAAATTCTTTTTATGAATGCTAGTTGTTTGTTTTTATTTTTAAATAGGTAAATACTAAATAAGTTCACAAAATTTAATAAAATATTTAAAACAGAATGACAGATATGCACTACGTACTACATATACTCTAGTAATGTCTCTGTACAGACTTTAAGATTTCCTACAACCCAGTCTCGTAATTACATAAATTCAACCCGTAGCAACTGTTTCATTTCTGTCACGCGAAGCGAAATGACCGCGTTTTTTCCTTCCCATCGTAATTTTTCTTGAAGAACTAAAGTCATGCTAATTTATTCAACGTGCTGGTGTCTCTGTAACAGTTTAATGTGCAATTTCTAAGCGACATTGTCGTGTTCCCTGACATCTTTTAGCGGCGCACTCATTTTTCATGTTCCCAAGTTATATAACTTCGCCTCATATTGTGCATGAGCAGAATCTAAATCGTAGACCAACATGTTTAAACTCCACGCACGGTTCACGAAGAATGTGTAATAGAATAATTTTATTTGATAGCACTTGAATACGGAATAAGTAATTGGTTTGGCTCATTAAATTAATAGACCCTTAACCCTCACGATTTTATTGGGGTCATTATTTGTATAGTATCGGAATTAATGTGGATTTATAATACATACTAGAGTTAATATCGTTTCGGACTGAATATTCTCAATATAATATAATAATGATAAATAAACGGTAAAGGAAGTTATATAGGTACTTACCACTTTACCACCACCTAGTGCCTGTAATGGATTCTTAAAATTAAACGGTGGCATCTGTAGCCGTTTATTGACTTCTAAAGCGAAGACAGGGTAGGAGGGTGACGGCGACGGAGCCACCGCCAAATAAGACTGGAATGCACGAAGAGATCTAGGCTCAGGCTCGTCCATGAGGAGCCCAGAGAGATACCGGACTGCTTTGTTCGCATCATATGTCTCCACATCAACTCCGATAGCAGCATACTCTCCTACGAGGAATTTTAAGCGAATTACAGGTACCTACTTTTTGTCGACCAATTTATTATTTATTATACAGGTTATCCCAGGAAGTATGGACAAGCGGAAGTCCAGAGATAGAGCACCTCCTGAGGTATCCAAATCACCCCGAGTATGTTCCGCGATAAACATAATAGTGCAACTCATAAAGATCCAGTTGCCGAGAAAAAAAATTGAAGAAGTCTTATACTTATTTATTTTTAAGGTAAAACGTTGTTCAGGTCTAATATTTTCAAAATTTATGAAGAAAGCTCATAACTTGAAAACTACAAAAATCGCGGAACATACATGGGGGTGACTCGGATACCTCAGGAGGTGCCCTATCTCTGAACTTCCGCTTATCCATACTTTCTGGGACACCCTGTATGTACCTATTCCATGTAAGTAATCCTAGGCGGCTTATATCAACTAACGAAATAGTGAAGAAAACTGTATGAAACTTTGGAAATAATTGTTTATAATAGAAAATATATAAATAGGTACCTGCGCAAGATAAGTTGTAGGTACCTTATTTAAAGTCGTGATGAATTTAATATAAAAAGCATAGAAATTAGTATTACCAGTGTGCAACAACCTTTATAATTCGTCTAAAAGTATATTCCACACATCAGTGTTTATCTGTATTCAACAGCCCAAAAAATCTGACACACTCGTAATCCGCATTAAATTTTGTGGAAAAGCGAGCCGACAAAAGTGATGTAAACAAAATGCGGCCGTGCTTGTTCTTGTAATCGTAGCGAAAAATATGGACATGATAAACATTTATGGTACGAATACTGAAATATCAGTTACCTAAATATATTTAGTAACTTTTAAACTATAAGTCGGAAAGTAAACGGAATTTGTGAGCTGTGTCATATTATGGTTTAGTTATCTAGAATACCAAATTCCAGGTGTAATTCAGATTTATTGACTAGGTATTGTATTTATAGTTCTAGTTCAAATCGTAAAACAAGGATTAATTATCTTCGCAACAAAACACCCCTTCTCTAGTAATTCATTTAGAATTAGTCATGTAATACTTATATGTACACATTATTATTTAATTATCCTGGTATAATTCAGTATACCTACCTACCTATTTGAACAAAATTATGTATATTGTGACGTTGTTGCTATTTTTTTAAAAGAAAAGTATTATTTTTATTCGCCGGTGATCTAGGTATCATTTTTTTTTTTCAGTTGATTTTATTCTGTAAAATGTAAATAGTTCTTCAAACAACGGTTTTTATTGTTGGGATCACGCTATCATTCACGTGCAGATAACACCATTAACTATATTGCGTTATTTATCCTGCCTTATCTAATACTAGATACACATAATTATGTACAAGTAAAATAGCATAACGAAACAATGTAGCTATTAATTTTCCTTCCTATTTGAATTTAGTTATTGACTTTAGGCTTTTAGCTATCATGATACTAAATAATAATTAGAATAATAATAGAGATTCAACGCTAGGCTACCGACTCAAGAGAGGGGGTGAGCCCATTTCACATCTCTTGTACATGGATGATCTCAAATTATTTGCTTCTAAAAAATCTGACCTAATATCTTTACTCAAAATAACCGACAATTTTAGTAAAGCTATTGGAATGGAATTCGGAGTAGATAAGTGTGCGGTCATAGATATACAGAGAGGTAAAATTGTAAACTCTGAGAGTTTGCAACTTAGCCAAAGTGAGGTGCTCAGATCTCTTTCTGAGTCGGAAACCTACAAATACCTTGGAATGTTCGAAGCTTTGAGTATAGTCGATGCAGATATGAAACAATCGGTGAGGGATCGTTTCTTCGGCCGCTTGGTAAAGGTTTTGAAAAGCCTCTTATCTGGCGGAAACAAGATCCGAGCCTTCAATGGTTGGGTCATGCCTGTACTGACGTACTCCTTTGGCATTCTAAAGTGGACGCAATCAGAACTAGATGCCCTGGATAGAAAAGTTCGGCGACTGCTGACGGCATACAGGATGCACCACCCACGTTCATCTGTTATGAGGTTGTATATTCCTCGGAAGTGTGGGGGTCGTGGCATGTTAAATGTCAAGGACCTACACAACCGAGAGGTAAACAACCTTCGGGAATATTTCCTTAAGGTAAGCGTGGGTATGTACCGTAATGTAGCAGCAGTTGATAAGGGACTCACTCCGCTGTCCTTAGCGAACGAGAATTGGCGGACGCTAAAGGTAATGAGTGTGGCGGATCGCACGGACGTATGGAAGAGCAAGGAACTACACGGACGGTTCTACCGGGCCCTTATGAGCCCCGATGTAGATCAGTTAGCCTCCGTATCTTGGCTACGATACAGTAACCTCTTCGGAGAGACTGAAGGTTTTGTCTTTGCAATTATGGACGAAGTTATCATGACGAACAACTACCGTAAATATATTCTAAAGGATGGGACGGTCGACATTTGTCGGGCATGTCACCGTCCGGGAGAGTCTATTAGACATATCGTTTCCGGTTGTTCTCGTCTTGCTAACGGCGAGTACTTGCACAGGCATAATCAGGTAGCTAAGATTATCCACCAACAACTTGCTCTGAAATACGACCTTGTTGAAGCCGCTGTACCTTATTACCAGTATTGGCCTCAGCCGGTTCTCGATAATGGTCATGTAACGCTCTACTGGGACCGATCTATTATCACTGACAGGACTATTGTTGCCAATAAGCCTGACATAGTGATAATAGATCGGGATGCGCATCGGGCGGTGCTGATCGATGTCACCATTCCACATGACGAGAACCTTGTGAAGGCAGAAAAAGAAAAACTGCTAAAATATTTGGACCTGGCCCACGAGGTGACCGACATGTGGCGTGTTGAATCGACCATCATTGTTCCGATCGTTGTATCTGTGCACGGTCTAATAGCGAAAAGCTTCGACCGTCATCTAGAGAAGCTTTCGCTCTCCGGCTGGGTAAAGGGCCTGATTCAAAAGGCGGTCGTTCTTGACACGGCACGTATTGTGAGGAGGTTCCTCTCTCTTGAGCCCTGACCACTGATGACTTGGGTCGTAGACCCCGTCTCCAGTGGCCCTCTGCTTTTTTTATATTGTATTTTTAAATTTATTTTCTTGTGATTGTTTTTTTAAAGATATAATGTAAAAAATGAGCAAATAAATGAATATGTAAGAATAATAATAAGAATAATTTATTTATCTCAAACAACATTACAGTATTAGGTACCTATGATTCAGAAAAGCATCAGAAATTATCAGTGTTATTTGTCTATTTCGATTATATTGCAACAAAGTGACATAAATAGACCACTATCAGTAAGCGAACAATTAGGTTGCCTATTGTTCGTCAATGTACAAAATAGTGTTAAAAACAGAAATATCAAGAATTTCTATTTTTTTCATTTCATTTGTGAAAGCGTAACGTCAATATTTAACAAAATCATTCTATTATCAGTGCCAATAACTATATAAACACGTTCATTTATCACATGATCGATTTACGTGTTTTCATAACCCGGGAATTAGATGAATAGAGCTTAAATGCTATTCAATAGACAGACAACCCGCAACATTATGACAGCTGTATTAACAGTACCGTACATAGATGCTATACGGTAAGCTTATTATCCTTATAGCCTTTCTTTAGAAAGCGTTTCCTCGAGGCGAGGAATGGGAACGGTATTTTCATTATGTGAAAACCGCCGCGTGGACGTAATTTCGTTTCGCGTAGTTGGTTTCTTGAAAAATCGAAAACCATAAACATTGTAACGAATTACTAAAACAAGAATACGTAATCAGACAGAAACTCGTCGCGTTCTTAAAATACTAACATATTCATGTATGTTTACGTTTCAAATGTTTGGAATCCTTCAAAGGAAGTGGTGCATCAAAACAATTAAAGATATTTTTGCCAAAATACATTAACGATTCAGGATTACTTGACTGTAGAATGGAAATGGATAGCACCCGTTAAGGCTTCCGTCGCTGTATAATGGTGCGTTGTCGTGCCAACAAAGATCTAGACTTATACGTCTGATTTAGGTTATTCTTTGTTCAAATATCCAAGGCGTATTCGTATTATATTTTATTAAGTGTGCAATGTGCATTATATTTGAAGTAAGTATTATATCAATTACGTATAAAAATAACTAGTAAAACATAGTCGAATGGTTATAATGAAAGTAGTAAGTACCTACCTACCTACCTACCTACCTATAACATGCCTACTATGTGGTTTCCAATTTATTATTTATTTATTTATTTATAAAAAGGAAAACCAACAGCTGGTAATAATACAATACAATAATTGCTGAATTAAAAACTAAAAGCTACTAATTATAAAGCACAAGACACATTTATATATATTAAAAGTCAAATAATCTTAAAAATCTTAATCTTAAAATTACATATTATAAACACACTTTCATTATCAAGTTGAATCTCTTTAACAATCCAATTCTTAAACTAACAAAATGAAAAGTCTACAGTTGCAAAAGTATTTGAACGAATTCCTCGAAACCTAAACTCTACCATTAAAACAATGTTATGTTACATTTAGTACAAATAAAGTTTCCTATTTTTAGAAAACACAGAGACTTGTTTTATCCCAACAAAGAACAGATTTTCCGGCTTCGGAATGTTATTACACCAAGTTTCGACCAAATAGAAGACCTTTCTATTCCCTCGAATAGTTCTGTATAAATTATTCAAATTTTTCACACTGATTTTCCGGAGTACGTAACAAATACTCGATAAAGGTTTGTTTATGTTTAAGTCAATATTGTAAGGTGTCGAGACTCTTATTATAATAATATAATATATTTAGTGATTGAAACATGATTAATAGAACTTAAGTTAAATTATGAAATAATTCAGTGTTTTTAAAACTTACCTGAGTCTAACAATTGCAACGAATCCAATGCTAACATCAAAGCTATGTGATCATGATAAAATCCAACCGACACATAAACTGCAAAAACAAAAACATTCAACATCGTTTCACAATTCCATTCAAAATTCATCCATAGCAATTCCATGTTTACTTACTTCTCGTATCCTTATACGTTTTTCGTACGATATCCAGAAACGGATTACGGGAAAAATTCTCTTGCTTATTTTCATAGTAATAAGGGTGAGTATATGCTTGGATTGAACGAAAAGATATATGCTTCTCTCTGGCCGCCTGTATTATGGCTGAAGCGAGCCGAGAAAAATCATGATTTGGCGCATTCAAATAAATTAACGATACCTGTAAAACAAAATTTACGACTCTAATTAAACACCCCATTTGAACCTTTACGATTTGAAATCGAGGAATTTATAATGCTCTTAAATAAATACACAAACAACAATAAACTGTTCCCAAATACAATGTATGTAGTTGTACAGAAACTTAACAAATCCTTATCCAATCTTATATTTCGGGAAAGCGTACTAGAGCGCAAACATTGTAAAGGAACGCTAAGTGAGTAAAGCGGTTCCAATAAATCTGAATTGTTTGCTAAAGATATTGAGTTTCGTGAAAGGTTTTACATTTGTAATGTGTATTTAAGAAAAACGTTTACATGCATGAAATTGAAATTCTTTAGCACGGCGACCACGGAGCGTGAGATGTCGACATCCGAGGGTCTGGTGCGGGCGAACGTCGCGTACATGTGCTTGTTTGAGTTAAGAGCCACATCCCGACAGTACTGTGAAATAATAAAACATTACAATTTGTGAAAGTTATAGATAGATCTTGCTATTTGAAACAGTCTTGTAAATCGTCTTAGAGTAATTAATTGTATGGAAAAAAAAGTAGGTAGGCCTTTTAGGTATCTGTATTATGATTGTATTTTTTGAAAAAAAGAATAAGAGATAATTTTCAGTGATACATTAATTTTTTTATTGGTATGTAGGCAGACGAGCTAATGGGTCAACTAATCGTAAGTGGTTACCGTCGCTAATGGACCTCTGCAATATCAGGGGACACTGGAGGGTCGCTACCAACGACCTTACTTTAAGGACCCTCCTTAAGCCTCGTTTGAAGAAGGGCAAGTCATAACTAGATATTAGAACTGAACTAAAGTGGACAGTATTTAGTTCAAAAGTAGCCATATCTCAAAAATAGGTAAGTAGATGCATAAAATATTTCGTTGTAAAATTATGATTGCGTATATTAAATGGAAATGAGATGAGATACCACACGAGACCAAATTTAAATAAATGTTAGGGATCTTTTACAAGGACGTTTATATTCTTTATTCAGATTTAACAGGGCGGAATTCATCGCATGAGCTGGTTTTTCACATATGTCATTTAGCCAGTCTCGTGGCTCATCTTTTAACTTGCGTAAAATGGAGCGTTATGTTATTAAAATACAGCTAAAGCCATGTTATGTTTTCGTTAAAATTTAGTTTGGTTTGCTTACTTAGCAACGAACACGAAAAGATTTAGACTGATAGGTGAAATACCGAAATATGCCTTTATTTATTTTCTAGGACTAGTATGAGGGGGCGACGCGACGGGAAAGAGTGCCGATGCCGTAACGCGTCGCGTCGTCCTTCATAACCCCGTGCTGGGTTATGGCCTCAGCCGGGGTTCGGACGCTGAGTGTGAGCGGTTGGAGGTTTTAGTGAGGATCCGGTGATTTCCTCCAACTAAAAAAAAAAAGGACTAGTATGAATGTAATTTGTGAAATACGTCACTTTTGAACTAATTTACCTAAACTTTATATAGCAATACAGACTTATGCTTTGTTATACGAATTGAGAGGACGACGGAATCAAAGAGTAACGTATATAATAAATAACTACCTACCTGCTAAGTTTTCTTTTTCTTCATAAAGGTTTAGATAATAATTGATAAATGTCGGAAAATGCACTTTTATTTATATTTTTTAAATCATGAAAAATTCATTATATGTTAAACGATATCGAATTATGCAGCAATCTTAAATATATCTACACAAAATCCTGAATTCATAATTGGATACCTGACTTTTAGATATGTACTGTTTTAATAAGAGATTTATAAACTTAAATAAATTACATTACGTACCTATTTTGTTTACTGCACATATTATACAGAGCATTGTAGTCTAATGTATCTTATCAATAACAAAGAACTTGTATTGCATCATACTTTAAATAAAGGAGATAAAAATAAGTAAGTAGAACATGTAAATGGCAGCATCTGGTGTTGATGCTTAGAAGCTTTGACAAATGATTTTATTTTAACTCGGTTTCTAAGAGCTCGAGAGACCATTTTATGAATGTAATAGATATTACAATAATTGAGATAAGTATCTTTGTAAATAACTTCAGTTAAATAAATTAAAAAAATTTTAGTGGATTCCTGCATCTAGCACATGTATATGCATTGCTGTTTCTAAAGTAACTCACATAGCTGATCATGGGTAAGTTGAAAGCGGCTGCCATGCGACCCTCATGCACACAAGTCTCTTGCGGACCGATGAACGCAGACACATTAGCCGCCCACAGAGCTGCTACCTGTTGAACACATCTTCATTTAGATTTACCTTAGTATCATCTACTTGTATTTATTATAAAGGTGTTGCATAATAAAACAATATTCTACTTGGTAAATAATTAATGACAAACTATAGATTCACTTTTTCTTCAGTCAATTTATATTTCGAGTTTCCTGCAATAAAACAATTACTTGACATTGAAATCACAGAAACGAATTTTATATTCAAATTTAAAAAAAACTATTAGTTAACTTACATAATGTACCGAAACTAGAAAATGAAAAGACATCACAAATCATATTTTCCTTGCACCAAAGTTACAAGTCTCTGCGATACTTTTATATCATGAACTTTACGACACACGCGGTGCAAAGTACTAGAGACATTTAATATAAAACGCAAGGGCTTTTCTTTAGATCCCTGATTTGTTGTCCGTTAAATAACCCTGCTCGTAAACTTGAGGGTATTATAGTTTTGCCCCTAAAGATAGTAAAATACAATAGTAAAATGTGTTGTTTTTATACTCAGAAGTGAAGATAGCGCGACAACAGATCAAATGTTTGTTTTATGATTTCGAATTCATTTCTTTTCTTATTTTGTAATCGCAGTAAACAGAAGAATATTACGTTATTTTATAGACGAATGAACACATAAATTTTCTTACAGATTAAATTACAGCGTCTACAATATTTGAAAAATAGCACAATTTAAGTTTACAGTGTATTTTTTCCACTATCCTAAATACCTATGAATATTAAATTAACAAAAAAAATAACATTTTTTATAGAGATATTAAGCGAATGAGCCATCCACTTTCAGTAATGAAATTTTCCAACCGAGAAGATTAATTAGTTTCCTGCAAACTTTCTTTAATAGTTCTTATACTTTTTTACTTTAGTGTTGTAGGTACGATATAATTTATATTTAAGGAAAAACTTGCAAACTGAAAACTTGATAATCATAAGGCAATGCATAATAATTTAATTAATTCATAGACAACAAAAACATATATAAACTATTCAATAACGACACAATAACCAAAATGGCCGAGACAAAAAAAAACAAGAATATAAAATCAAACCGAAAAAAGTCTGGGTACAGAGTAGTCAGGGAATAAGTTTAAATAAAATAATAAAAACATTACAATAATATGTTGTAGCAAGTATTTTTATCTTTCTTATACCTAGTTAAGTAAATTATACGTGACTAATACAATCATACATATCCCTGGAGATAAAGAGCTGTAGGCATAACTTAAATGAACTTACTACCTGCTTGAATATGTTAATTTGTAACTGCGGGAGATATTCTCACATCTCTCAATCTTGTTTCGCTACTCTAATTTACAACTGTTCTTTAATATGTGAACACATTGTTTGCATAGAAATTAAGAAGTAAAGAAGACACCGAACTGGTTAAACTGCATCACACGATTCTTTAAATTTAGTGCCTTGTTCTTCAAAGTTTATCACCATCACGTTAACTGTTGTTTTTATGGGTTTCATTTTGTTTATAAATAAATGGTATCGATTAAATTTTTCGTTCTTTATTTGATTATAAAACGTTATAGTAGGTGATATTGAATTGGATAAATAATTAATGTCATCATAAAAATTTGCAAAGTGTTTATACGTCTTACATTACATCCAGTACTTACCTACAGGTGGATCTTATTATATTTTTGTTCAAGGTTCGTATTGAAAGTTGAGATAGTAGGTAAATGACGTCGTCAACCTCTCAGATTCCGCCGTTCAGGATTTAATGACTATAGAGTTCAGATTTCCAAAGCAGAAAATTGTACAAAAGCTATGTGACATGTTCACATTGTTATTGCGTTTACACGTTCATTACAGTAATATATTTTCTGCGTTTTTATGCTGCTTTATATGCGCCCAATGATGTTATGATACATACAGTTTAAGTAAGATATTATCTTAATATTATCACATTGTCCCTAAATATAAACATTCACAAATAAGCATAGCATTAACATTATTATTTACTAGCTGCAGCCTGCGACGTCGCCTGCATGAATCCTATACAATAACTAAGATTATACCTTTTTTTTTCGGAAAATAATCGTTATTTTCTCGCCGTAAAAACTATCTTTCAACTTCAATGAACATTAAAAAAAGATTGCCCAAATTGACCCAAGCGTTTTTGGTTTATACGCTGAGCAATACAGTTTGCGATTCATTTTTAATTTTTATATTATAGATTCTGACTTATTTATTGGTTTACAACAGTTTTATAGTTGCGCACAGAGAATCAAGTGCGGGCAATTACATTTACAGTACTTTTAAAAGTTAACCCCTTTAATGTGTACCACTATTGTTTAACTATTTTACGAGCGACTTCTCAACGATTTCCCTTTGTAATAAATCGTACCTTATAAATTTATGGTGAGGTATTTATAGACAGGGGCTCGGAAATGACTAAAGTTTTCCCGTCTTTCCTGTTTATCATGAGTTGTCAGGCTTAAATGGATTGAATTTGGATGACTATACAAAACAATATTTTGTCAGACTGTATACAAAACTTTTTGACTGATAACAAGACTTATCTGTACCTTTCACATCTTATTTGTGACGAAAAATAAGTCAACATTTTCTACAGGAGAATTCGAAGAAACTTGCGTTTACAGGAAACATTGTTATAAGTTATTCTTCATATTCAATCTTTGCTAGTGTGTGACAAATATTTTTTCTGTGTAGTTTACTGTTAATTAGATTTTGCAAATATTGCATTTTCCGTATTCATCACAAATACAGTAAAATTAATTGATTTTACTATATTGATATACCTATAAGCAATACCTACCTATAAGCAATGTGAATTGTACTTACAACTATGAAATAATACTTTCTTTGGTTTTTGTTATGAAACTCAAGGGTAAACCTATCTACATAATACCTACTTATTTAATGAGGTATATAAAAATAAATAAATAATTAAATTATGAATAGAGTAGAAAAGTAATTAAACGATAGAGATATTTCATATAAAAAATATAAATAGGCAGTAAATATTCCGTACGCGTAAATACAAATGCGCTATGGAACGCATAATTAATTAATAAGATACAGCGTTCTTTGAAAAGCGATACGTACCTACCTAATTAAAACATGCAGTAATTATGAAAATTATCTTACCTACTTTGTTTGAAGTATTACAAAGGTAGTATAATTTTGCAATTTTAGATCCAAAATTTAAACAAAAAGTAAGTAAAAATTACAATACTTACTATCTATAATCAAAAACAGACTTACAACCGTTTATTTCGTTCCTTTATTACAATGTGAAGTCAGAAACAAATTATAATTTAAATTACAGTTCAAATACACCTGCACTGTACACAAGGGACAATGAATTAATTTAACACAAACCACAAATATAAACACGCTACATTGGTTTCTTGCCAAATTAGATTTAAGGAAAGGGACAGAACAGATTAATTTAATATCCCAACAAATTTACGTAAGATTTAGGAATTCCACGTGGTTCAAAGTAATCTAAGCAGAGACTCGCATAGCTTGTACTACTATTAGATAAAACCTAACATTATTAAAATGTACTTTGTAATAATGAGAACCTAATGAGGAATTATAAATGCGGCTCATTCAAACTTGTACCATAAGTTCTATTATTTAAGGACAAAAGTAATGAGATACTTCATTAACTCCGTAAGCAGATTGTCCCCTGATGACAGCTACTCCCTAGAAATTGGGTCACAAAGATAGCTATAGCAAAATGAAATTATAAAAGTAGTTTTGTAGCGTAGCATATTTTAGAATTAGGTACAAAGTAAAATAGAGATAGGTATTTGAGATTGTTTAAGTTCCGAATTGATTCAAAACAATATTAAATATCGTATTAAAACAGAGTTTCTCAGGTAACTTCGGGGAAGGAGAGTTTTATCTTTCAAAATACCTGCCGGAATTTAATTCCAGTCATCAAATTCCGAAACTAATTCCGAAGAGATCAAATGTCCATTCTGTTCAGTGAAATGACTGCCATTGTAAACTTCAGTCTATAGCCCATAAAATATATACTTCCATAGTACGCACGCATGCTGTAACCATCTTATCTGAAAGTGCCAGTCGCTGAACTCATTTGTTCCTGAACATTTTTATATTACTTCTACGCAGTTTGCTTCGTTAATGGAAAAATGCAATTTATTTTTTTATGGCAGGGTATTAACGAAAGTGACGACTCTATACAAAAGCTAAGAGAGAAATGGGGAGTATTTTTATGTAAAGCTATGCACATACTATCCATGAAATGTTAATAATTTATCGTGATGTATTTTTATAACAAAAATATTGTTACCTATATTTACAGTGTTTTGATTTATGTAACACTGCCGTTAATTACAATAACTACTTACCGTTAAGATAAGCTGACAAACAATAACAAAAATAACTTTATATCCAGTCGTACTCTTTTTTTTGTATTTAGAATAATAATTTAGTCAAATACTATTTAGCACATTCATAAGGCGTAAGTTGCTTGTGCAGTTTTAGGTTTTCGTAATGTGGATTTTTTTAAAAATCGATTAGTTATATGTAACGAATATCTATTCTAGTACTTGATACGAATAGAACTAAGATTGTATCTACAAAGACAACAGTGCATCCCTGAGAAACATAGGAAAATAAAAGAATTAATTAGAAATTACTTCAATTTAAAGGCAATGTTTGATTTAAAAACAATCGAAGTTCGATAGTTGTAAAAGAACGAACACCAAGCGAATGAACTGTGTTGAACTAAAAAGTAATTTTGCAACGGATAAGAAGAAGTATTTGTGGAGATCAAACTAAATTGAAACGGTTCTGCGGGAATTTTCTTTCACGTTTCTCTTGCTTTGATATATCGTGGACAGTTGATATTACTATTTTTCTTAAAAGTACTGTTAGTTTACGCTTTATCGTAGAAAAATAGTGTATGGTCTTTTTATAATCATAATAATATAATTGACTTAATCTGCTGCTTCTATGATATCCATGAATAATTGAAACGAAGACGGAAAAAATTCTTACGAAAAGTTGTCACGACACTTTTTTGTTTTAGATGATTATCGGTAGATGGCGCGGTGATCAAAATCTTTTAAAACACGTTACTCGTCGCTTTTAATCGAAAGGAACTTCGTTCCATCCGGGTGTCCCTTGACACCTCTCAATATTTTTTTGTTTTGACTTAACATTAACATACCTGACGTATAGATTCCTCTTCTTCTCCGTAAGTTTCAGCAACAACAAAGTCTAGTGAATGACCCAACGGCCCCAACAAGTTTTTGTTAACTTCATCCACAGCCATGGATATTGCACCTGTTGAAAATGAAGTCGGTAATAAATTAGGGAAACGAAAATAAGGAACTGTTTTCCTATCTTCGTTACAATGATTTACTAGAGTTTGTATCTTATGCCAAATGTTTTCTTGTTTCAGACTTTGTGGGTCAGATCGATCTGGCGTCTTGAGTAAACAATTACATTTAGCTGAAATATATTATTAAGAATATTACTATGCCTTATACAATCTAAATGTGAAAAGATTTATGTGCAATTTTTTACAACACCACTAGCTAAAAACGTTGAAGGAAAACATCGTGAGAAAACCTGCATGTCGGAAAAGGATTCTAGAAATTCTTTGAAGATTTGTGAAGTCCCCAATCCACACTGGCCAAGCGTGGTGGACTATGCCTAATCCCTCTTCTGAGGAGACCTGAGCCCAACAGTGGGCAGTAATGGGTTGGTACAGTGTTATAAAAGTATTTCAAAACGAATTAATTCATTTTGAAGGAAACCCGTTTATACTAAAAACAAAATTAAAAGTAACTAAGAGCTTTTAGCTTAATATTCTTAGGAAAGTAAGAACTGAGCTTAACTTACGTATCAAAATGAAATATTATATTCTATGATTAATAAACAGAAAATCCAGTAAATGTTAATCCTGTGAATTTGAAACTTTGTCGGGCAGAGATAGTTGAAAAGACAATTAATCAGCACTCAACTGGGGCAGTACCTATTTTGTGGCAGCGCTAAGAGAAATTAGAGTTCCTTCAAAATTTAATTTACTCTAGGTGCCCAGTAGCCACTAAAAATAAGTTGTTTATATAAAAGTCTGTGAGATTGAGTAGCGGACTTGTTAAAAGATTGGTCAGGCTAACTTTCGCACCACAGGCGGCGCCTTGACGTTAATGGAAATTTCAGCGACATGGTAAAGCTTTTTAAGCTAAGTGCTTATTTACTCACATAAATAATAACTAGGCATATGTACTATCGTATTAGTCGCAATATATAATACTATGCTTTGGACTTTGTAATGCCAACTATTTTTAAATAAAATCATGCTTTCGATGTATTTAGAAAACATTGTTTTTCTTTGTATTTTATTTATTTATTTCGATTAAACAGTAGATATTATCATAAGTTTCTGAGTAACCTGATATCACTCTTCCGGGCGTCGCATATGTGAGGTCTCCAGGACGTCGTTGTGACCCGGTTAAGTAACCGAGTGTAAACTTTTCTCCATAAGTGGCTTTCGGAGACATCATCACAGTACACAGGCATAAATGGAACTGAAAACAAAGATATTAGAAGTTTTTGTATGAATAGGTTATGTTTGCCAACTAGAGTAAGTAAGTAGAATATCTCAAAAAGTTTTAGTATAGTATCGTGGAGCATAAATATTAGATATGAAGAATAAGCACCTTATTTTCTTTTAACATTGAAGAGGTAATTTAAGCATTGTTAAAAAATCGATGTAACTTCAAGAACCCTTACGTCATTTTTCCTAACCAAAATGGGAATAAAATAGCTGTTCCGACACTAAAGATGGAAAGAGAACCAATTTTAAATTTTCCAGCAGCAAATCGTTGAGTGCACGTGCGACCAACGTTTTTCCAATACTGTTCGATCGTTAAAATGGTCAGGCGAGCGAGAAACCAACATCATCCTTCGAATAACACATTTGAGGCTTTTATTGCAAATAGCTACAATTGAATTGTGTTCATTACTGTTTATATTTATTCTTAGATTATCTAAATTTATTAAAATTTGAATAGGAAATCAAACATAGTCTCCTATAGCAAGCCTTTGCTATCCGGAAACTATGTATTTATTGTCTGAAAAGGTTGCTCTTTAATTACCCTTGAAATTTTTTAAACCTTTAAATAATAATAACAGTTTTCTTGGAAAATATTTCTTAAATTGTATAAAATATCAAATAACAATGTAAGTGATAATTGAATTTATCATGTAAATGTTAAAATAAAGCTAGCAAAGTTGATAATGTTTGTCTAGTTCCTAAATCAGAAATAATAGGTGTATTTTCAAAATAGGAACTAAGTAAACCCGTAATTTAATATCTTAGATTTTAACAATCGTTGATAACATATTTTATTTTTATAGTATGTGGATCGCTTTTGTTAATAGCTTTGTGTGTTACTTATATGTTAACATATCACTATTTTTTCTCGAGCAACCTATAGGTACTTTAGTTACAAGGAAAGGGCGGCAAACGTAATCACGAATCAACACAGTAGGACTGACTACTGTCCCTCCTTAGGTAGAAACAAGTACCTACTTCATATTTTAGTTTCCCATAGAAAGATCGCAATAATTTTACAGACAATTATGATTATCATTTCATTAGTAAACTAGATTGATAGTATTTACTTATTGTTCCCTTCATTATTCCATAAGATATCAACTGAGATGCAATTAATGATTTTTAGCGCTTAAATTCTATATTTTTAATTCGGATATCGTTGTCGGATATCAATTTACTTAATTATCAAAGAGACAGGTTTGTTACGTAATAAAATGAGTGTAATGTCGACGAAACCAGTTCGATGAAGTAACAGGTTCGTAAGTGCAAACTCGCATATATGAACAGTTTCACGTTCGTTAAGACGCATGTTTAGGTATATGTGAAATGTATGAGCATTTATTTACTTATAAGATTTAGAATTAGATTGTAGTTTTTGACTGTTGTTTTCGTTGTATATACGTTACGTTGATGCTAAAATTATTAATTTTTATGGATTACAATGAATACTGTGTATTGGTAGAGCTTTATTCATTCTATGTAACGCGTAGGTTTGATTTTGATAAGCGCTATTCTGTTCATTGTTCTAATTTCAATAAAATTATCTACCATAGTTGGATAGCAGATAATTTTATTGGGACACAAAACAAAAGTAGTTTTTCTACATTTCTTTTGCTTAACAACATTAAAGATTTAAAAGCAACTATTTTACAAAATTCATGTTAGCAAATTATTGTTAAACGAAACAGTAGTTTCAGGTTAGATCTATCTGTATGGAAAAAAATACAATTGCGACACTGACTTTCGATTTTTTTATGAATAATCGTTTAGACATTTTCTTATTTTTGAATATGTGCTCTAACAACAAATCGTTCTGATGGATAATCTGGGTTATTTTATAGTTATTAGTTATATGGTTATTTGTCGGAAAACACGCATTTCACAATGTGGGTCTCGTCAGTTGTATATAAACGCAAGCACGTGTCTGTTTGGCACTAGAGTAGAGGGCTTGCTTTGTGTACGATATAAATATAGAGCCCGTGGGAGATATTTGTGCGACTATGACCGGGTTAAGTCGGCAAATATCACAAATAATAGACAGTTTGTTTCATGCAGTTGCATTAGTATCCGCGCAAATTGATACTTGTTTGTGAGATGAATCCAAGTGTACTGAGGAAATCGTAATATTTTGACACGAAATAACAATATTGATTTTATTTAAGTAGGTATTATTAATTATTTGTATCCTTCGAATGCCAATTGGAAAAGGTAATGTACAAATAGTAAATAGTTATATCTTAAAACATATCAAGAGTCAAAGTGTAGTTAAGTACGATCATAGCCATGTTTGATCTAAAGTGTGGATCTTCCATATTATTGTTTTAAGATAAACTGTAGTCTATCAAAGTGCCATGAGGAATTAATAGAGTCGTTTACTGCTTCGTTACTGTCATCACTCATCTAATAAGATACCATTTGTTAGTAGTAATCTAATTCTAGTAATACATTCAGGGGTCTTCGTTTAACGACAAACAAATCTATTTATGAAACTCTTCCTTTATTTTATTACTTTTATGGCTCACTTGCGGTTGTGATATATAATGTCGATTTGCAAATTTAGTGTTAGCTTTAGGCCGAAAAGAACAGTTTTCTCGAGAAAAAATAACTGTTTTAGTATTGTTATCGCATAAAACACGCAAATCGATGCCAATATTTCATGGTATAATCTATTGGCGACAAACATATTATTTTAATAACTCAAGCGGCGCCAAGTTTGGTTTTAGCAGTAATTGTTGTTCTGTATCGGGTGTGGATTTGGTCATTTATAATCCTTCATAATAACTATCGAACAGTTTGATCGAAAGCTTGTTAATGTTTCCTGCTATAAGAAGTATCTATACTAATATTATAAAGCTGAAGAGTTTGTTTGTTTGTTTGAACGCGCTAATCTTAGGATCTACTGGTCCGATTTCAAAAATTCTTTCACTGTTGGAATGTCCATTTATCGAGGAAGGTTATAGGCTATATTTTATTTTGAAAAAAAATAGGGATCCGTATGAAAATATCGAATATGTAACAAAAGTGAATAATCGAAAACCTATTTATGCGTACGCTGCAAAAATTATTGACAATAGAACAAAATGATGTACTACGGGTTTTTAGGTCTTTTAAGGACAAACAAAAAAGTCCGCGACAGCATATATCTAACTATCATACTTTAGTCTCAACAACTGCTTTTATGTTCAAAAAAAAATAATTCGTCCGAAGAATGAATTTAACGTTAAATTAGTATTATTATATTAATCCTTATCCAAATTAATTATTATGTTATCAAGAGTATTAATGTAGAAGTAAATTACTTTTTGTTTTATTCCAATCGGACTTTTCGTTTAGATGTTATCGCGAGTATAAAACATGACTACTCCCCGCGCCGAGCAAATAAAAACTCGACGGCATTGCGAGTACTTTTTGAACCCCTTTGTAACGCAGACGAAGTTGCGCGGGTCAGCTAGTATTTTATATCTAGACACAATATTTTAACACTACTTTAGAAAAAATATAAATTTGGGAAAAGTCACTGGGTAACGCTAATATGGCTTACGGTTTATTATGTCGGTAAGTTTGAAGTAACACATTTAATTAAATAAAAAACATGCCATTTAAAAAGTTGTTTAGAGTTTTATGACTAATTTATTCATTTTTAATTGCTCTAGTTTCACTAATATTATGCCTACTTGATATGCAGCAAAATAGTTTTTATATTTCATTCATAAACATGCCACCTACGCTATAAGATAACACTATTCATTTTCATTGCAATATTCATAATCATTTACTGATAGGTCACATCACATAACTTGGTATAAGGTACACTACCAATGTTTTTTATTTGTCTATTGTTAACATGTTACTGCATTTGTGTGAAAAGAATTTGCCTTCGATTGTGCTGTGTTAACTTGTGTTGTTCCTTATGAATTTATTTCTCAGTTAAAACTTTTGTACCTAGGTAGGTATCTATTTGATACTATGTAACTATTTGATACTACGTTGGGAGCATACTAGTGGTAGAATGTATATCATGAAATATCTGATGTATCTGCCAAATAAATAAAAAGGTAGATAAAATTAACGAATTCCATGAACTTGTTTAAACTAAGTCTTATTAATAAAGCAGGTGTGACTCGATGCCTTCTACAACTCTTTCGACACAAAAATAGAGATCATTCACTTTGATTGCATTTATTTTAGATGGATGATAGCTCTATGAAGGATCTGGGATCATTATTTTGAAATGGTAGGGAACGATAAGAGCATGATAGTGCTGCGTACGCGGGCGCGGCATTGACATAGTTGTCGGTGATGCCGCGTCATCGCGACCACGGCCCTCGAGAGACACCTTGCTACCAAATACCTCCGAATGTGAATACCGCGAAATTTACTCAAAAACTAACCTTGATTTACAAACAGCTTGTCGACATAAAAAGTAAATGAGAGTTCGATTCTACAGAATGACTATGAAATTTTATATAATTTTGCAGGTATATTAATTATTGTGTTTAATTTTTATTAATGCATGTTTTAGTTATTTATTCATTAATTCGATGTTATGTTTGGGTAAGTAACTGTCGTTTATATTGTGAAGGTAAAAATGAAATACTTACGATGAATCAATTTATATTGGTTTGAACAATCGATAATATTATAACTACACACAGGTATGGCACATCTTCAGTCTTAAAACAACGCGTGAGAGGTATGAAGCACCTGCCAGAGTGATTTTAAAGCGTTAATAATTTCTTTATGTAGGTAGGTATCAAATAAATTGCGATTTAACAGGCCATTATTTCCTGTCGAAAATGTGCCAATAATATTGAAAGCTAATTTTGGAGTTTACCTACATACGAGTTCACGAGAATACATGTTCATTAGTATTCATGTGGTTGATGTCCCGTATAGTTTGAATCGATCGATTGTACCCGCATCGTCGAAACCGATGACTTGATCAAAATTGACATGTCGCAAACGCACGCGCAACTTGATTATTTCTATGAAGTAAAAATCAAATTCTTACCCTGTCGTTCTCTAAGACAATTAAAGCCTACCTATGCAGGACAATTAAGTAAGAAAATTAATGATTAGGTAAATTAGGTTTAATATTTTTTTGGTCGATGATGAGATTGAAAATCTCAATCATTAGGAGTAATCAATTTTACAAGTTTGGATAGCAGTTTTTACACTTAAATAATGTTTATAAACAGTTAGTATTAACTTTGCATTCTCTCTATTAAAAGCTATCAAATTAATTGTATTCACTCTTACTTACTTGTTTTATAAGTTAGTAGAACTCTACAATTTTTTAAGAAGTCAAGAATTATAAAATTCTATCAAGTTGTTATGGAATTAATAGATATTGATGATGGACACAACGAATTTTGAAATAATATTTCCATACCTTAACTAGTTCGAGTTTAACTAGGGTTTATGAATAAAATACACGTCCATTAAATTATATCAACCTTACGTTGACTGCTGCAATGACTGGAATTTAAAAATAAAGCAAAATGCCATAACTGAAGGAGGTAGATTTGCTTAATTTTACACATACCTACTAAATATATTAATTGACTAGTCTCAACCACGCAATTGGAAGCTGGATTAAACTAAAGGTCATACTAACGGACTATTTTCTACTATTTACAAACGTAAAAAATTAACAAAGAGAAATGTAAAGCTCTCTGAGAGATTCATTGTAGTTAGGTAGGTATGTCCGTATAAATCGTGGACTAACAATTGAATCTGTGAAATATTGAAATGGAAAACCTGCATTCGAAGACAGCGAAATCGGAAAATCTAAATGGAAAACGTCATCGCTTCGGAAAAATTACTTATCCACTTACTCTGAAATATTATAAGGTAGGTACAACTTGAGCTTTCCTTTCAATTATCTTTATTTTGACTAATTATAAACTATTAGGTATGTACTTATGTAAATTTTAATAGTTTGGAAGATTAATATCTAGCTACATACGTATTTCTAACTGTCTACATACATAATTGTTTTTTTCAAAAAGTAAGTACTTTGTTTGCTAAGTTAAAATTTGAATGATGATCTTTCCGTAGTTAAGTTTTAAACTGTATATCTACATACATATAGAGACTTTTCCTTTGTAACTGTTTATTTATATTGATATAATAGGAGTAGGTACATTCTAAGAAAACTACCATACCATTGTAGCGATTAAGCTGTCTATCTGTCTCATTGTTTCTTTTATGGTAGGTAAAATCTTTCTTCTGCAATATTTTTAACAATTACGTATGATTTTGTTTTTTTTCCTTTGTCTTTTATAGCTTAGATGTTACTAAAGGTAACTAACTCTGATAGTGAATAAACCAAAATTTTCAAAATTAGCGAGTATACTTTAAATAAATAAAAATCCGAGAAACTTACTAGTGTCCATATCGAGGATTTCATGATTTTCTAATTTAAAAACTTTCACTTTTTAATTCATTTAATAAATTATGCAATATTACTCAATTTAGAGTCCTTCATAGTTGTATATTTTTAAGTAGCGTTCACTTATTTTCCCGCCATATCGCGAAGTTTTCCCGCTAATGTGACGGGTGGTAAGTTCGCGACCACTTTCCTGCGGAGCCGGTTAGATACTAACGTAAAAAGTTCGCACTTCACTCAACATTCAAGTCTACCTCGATTCGGGTTCGAGAGCGTGTTGTCTCGTCAGTTGAACCGTGACTGATATTTTGTTGAATGGTTTTGCGTGACTCATTAATGTATCTCGTATTATTTTAGTTACGGCATAGTTAATCTCTGTCTTCGTTAGTTTCATCTCGGAGATGAAGACATTTTCATAACTTCGTGGTTAGTGATTTAGTCTCAACCTGACATTAACTAGACCATTAATACCTTTGAGTCGATTGTCAAGTGTCAATAATTTTAATTTGAAGCTACAAATTCATAAGTCTTATTTTTTATTCGCAATGTTTACGTAAATGTAGCCTATGAATGGCTATGATGATATAAGAAGAAGACCTAAAGCCAATTGTTTTCCTTAAAAACCACTCATACATATTATTTTACATTACGAACATATAAGCCACATGACCCTTAAATTCTTTTGGAGTAAATATATTCAATCTACCCTTTTCTTTATAGCTGCAGTTTTTGGCAGTAGTTTGCTTAAAAATTGTAGCTATTACCATAAACAGTGCTCACCTACATGTTACAATACGTCTATCAACATACCTCGAGGTCGGTCAAGGTGAACATGAAACTTGTCGCACATATAGTTGTAGATAAGTTCCAAGTTACATACGCATACAAACACATCGTATTATACTTACATATACGCTTCAATACAATGTTAATTCCAATAATGCTCATTGGTTCGCAGCGAAATGTAAAGGTAATTATGTAAGTAGTTCTGCACATTTGGATCATGCTAATGAGTTGGTCCGTTGATTTAATACAATTAGGCATAAGCGATATTATAGTCTTAGTACGGTGCATAATTATTGTCAGTTATTTTCACGAAAATGTTTCATGTTATTATCGTAATGCCATTCTAGGGAAAGCAGAAGGTAACTTAGTCGATCCCACTGGTGGAAAGTATAACCAACGCCGTTGTTTAAGGCTGACGTCCATGAATCATTGACATAATATAGTTTGCTTAAGTAGATGTACGAGCTCTGCAGAAACAAAATTAAATAAAGAAACGTCATACAAAAGGATATAGGTAAGATGAAATAATATATTTTACTTCTATTGTTACAGCTCGTAACGATATTCTTGTAAGGTCGTATCATGAAATAAATTATTTGTTTACAATATAGTGCTAATTACTACATTAAATGTTTTGATCCTGTGGATCCTCAAAACCGGTTGTTTCTACGAAGGTTGTACAGCTACTCTGGTTAGGTCACAAAATATATACTATAGATACCTAGTAATTGATAGTAAACAAGAGCGTAGAAATTACCAAAATTCTTATATTTTCTTCATTAATTTCATGATTAAATAAAGATTTTGTAAAACTTGACAAAAACGAGAGTTAACTTTGAATTTTTAGATTTATAAAATAAATTCTGTCTTGGTTTCTGATAGAGGAAGGTATATCAGTAGGCTACTAACGTTGTACAACTAATGATCATAAATTGTCTTTCGCCTAAACCCGGAGACAGCCATCATTATTTATGCAAAGTTTTATGATCTACCTCCTGCTGGAACATTAACGGATTTCAGGATATGACGGTCTCAGATTAAATTAAAATATCAAGTAATTATTATAAAGAATTACGGATGACGCACTTCGCTACTTAAAAGTTTCATTTGATAGGTAAAGTACCTATTTGAACTTCATCGAACGCTTACAAAATTTAAATTGAAGTTTAATTAAAGAAAGGGTTTGGCATGGTATCTGGTGATATTGGCTAGTGGACGTTAAGACTTTTAAATAGAAACATTATTAAGGGTATTGGAAACACTTTATTTTTTTGTAAAACAATAAATATAAAATACATTTTCATAATAAATAACACTTAACATCTTAAAAGTAAAGGCAAGTTCGATAGTTGAATTTTATCAATAAATTTTCATTTATTTAATTATTTCTTCCAAGAGCAGAGTTTTTCCTGCGTATTTTTTTTTCTTCATCACGACTGCACTTTCTGCAACAGATTTTACATTTTCATTAAATTTAAGTTACGGGAAATATTTTTTAAAACTCACAGGTCCAACTGTATATTGTAGCACTGTAAATTATATCGATCTGTACATCGATAGAGCTGATACTGTACCAACCCATTACTGCCCACTGTTGGGCTCAGGTCTCCTCAGAAGAGGGATTAGGCATAGTCCACCACGCTTGCCCAGTGCGGATTGGGGACTTCACATATCTTCAAAGTATTTTTAGAACCCTTTTCCGATATGCAGGTTTCCTCACGATGTTTTCCTTCACCGTTTTTAGCCAGTGGTGTTGTGAAAAATTGCACATAAATCTTTTTCACATTTAGATTTAGAGGTACAAGCCGGTCGGATTTGAACCCGCGACCTCCCGTACGGAAGGACGCGCTTCGACTACTTGGCCACCACGACTTAACGAGCTGATACTACGGTAGAGAAATTAAGTTATACCTATACAGGATGTCCCAAAACTATGCGAAATGAACGGGAAGTACCTTAAATATTAGAGATTGGATGTTTTGTTGAAAGGAAACATCATTTTATTTTTGATGTTTAATAATACTGCATTCACAATTTTTTTGTAAATTGCTTGGTTTGTCTGAAAATCGAGCGAACAAAATCGGCAAGAATCAACACCCTGTATTTTATGATGCCAATCGAAAGAAAAAGAACAGTTAATTACAAATAATCTTTGCTTTTACTCTTCCCGTTCATGTCGCATAGTTTTGGGACACCCTGTATATATAGATGAAGATATCCTTAACGAACTTACCATGGTTATTTCAGGAAAGATGGTGCTCAGGTTGAAGTTAGCCCGGGATGTTCCCGAGAAACTGGCTAAAGTTCTGTCTACATTGTGTCCCATAGCTTGTACCGTATTCGAAGTGACAAGGTGACTGTTTAGGAAGTCCGATTGGTACTGAGATGCCATCTGATTACTAACATAATTTGTAAAGGGAAGATCGTCGGTCATTAAGTTTGTATTTCTTTTGTTCGTATTTCTATTTTGCCATAATAAATGAGCAGAATCATTCCATTCTTCAACTTCGGGGTTGATTTTTGCTCTTTTACTTTGAAATTTTTTACTGGTTTCTTTTTTAGAACATTCTAATTTGTGTTTTGTAGCAGATTCTCTTCGAGAAGTTTTGTAGTTTGAAGTAAGTTTTTCTTGTTGATAGTGGGATGAACTATTCCGCATTTTTAAATCTTCATATTTATGACTTGTATAGTTATGACATTCGGAAGATTGGTTGTAATCTATAAACTCGCTGGGGAAGTGCCCGCTGGTATAATTTCCGGTCATAAGATTGCCGCTGCCTTGCATGAAGTTACTGTAAAATGAGTTTGATATTGTGTTTGTCGTAGTATTGTATAGATTGGTTCCGGGAAACTGTTGTTGATAAGTATTTTCTGTATAATCTAAGATTGGCGGGAAATGTGACACTTGGGCGACACTACTATCTATTGTAGAGTTAAACTCATTGTACTTTTGAGTAGATGGCATGTATTTTGTGTTACTAATATCTTGCATTTTCTGATTACAATTTCCACCTCTCAGCAAAGCTTCTGCAGAATAATTGTTCTTTTGAGTTTTGGTCTTTTCTGTTTTGCTGGTTTTTGGTTTTGTTTGCGAATATAACGCCATATTAGCATCATAAGAGTTAACTACTTTGTGATCACCAAAACTGTATCCGTGCTGTGGCAATTGGTTTTCTAATCTTGCTGTTGTACTTTTACGATTATCACTGCTATAATGAGATAAATTTTGTTTCACACTTTTTGACGATTCAAAGACGGGCGGTTGGTAACGAGAATGCATATTTTCATTGGATCTATTCATAAGCTGAGTAACAGATAAGAAATTTCCACAATTTTGCATGTCGTTTTGGTGTTGTTGTAATTTGTGCATAGCTTCCATATTTTTCTTTTTTTCGTGAGGTCCAAGGGCAAGATCACCCACTAATGTGGGTAAATTGATGGGCGGTGGTTCTATACTTATTTCAGTAGTACCGAGAGGTCGCGCTGAAGGCCATATTTGAAATTCTTCTTGGGTCGTTTGTGTTGGAAAATTAGGCATTGTTATTGGAAAATAATTGCTATCATGATAATCGTGCTTCTTTGTACTATTGTCTACGTGATTATATGTCGGTTTTTGATCTAATTGGTGATAAGTATTTCTTTGTACGTCTTTTGCATTCACTGCGTGATTATAATTGTTCTGCATTGGTCTTACTTCAGATGTCATCCAATTTATATGCATTTTATTTGGCGACTTCTTTGTGTATTTTTCTGGCAAATTAACTGCCAAAGTTGATTTAGTGCTATGACTATTGACAATTGCTTCTCCTGTTTGTTTTGTATCGTAATTTTTGGAGTCATTAACTTTAGGATTCGGAACTGTTTGTAATGAATCAGATGGTAAGTATTGTGGTTTAGAATTAATAGTTTTACTACCAGTATTGTTTGAATAAAATGGAGGTTCTTCTGTCCATAAATTTGTGGGTTGTGAATAAAGACTACTAAAAGATTCAACGAATGTGTTTCCTTTACTGGTTAAGTTTTCTTTTGCATTTGATACCAATGGTATATGAAACTCTGGATTAAACGGGTTATAAGATGTGGAACATGGGGCAGATACAGTTGTTAACATTTCTTTAGTAAAACTAGCAGTATTCGTCGTACAGTTCACAAAATCGAATCCTTTATGAGACCAGCCTAGATCGATGTCGTACGTTAGCCTAGAAGAACCTAATTTCATAAGATTTTCATCGACATTCGAAAGGTCAGATTTACTCTTGGCAGTATATTTTTCCATAGCACAAGGATAAAGACTCAAACTATTAAATTCATGTGTTGATGTTATTGTACTTGTGCTATAAATGGAATTCTTAACAGAACTGAAGGGATCCTTGTAAAATAAGCTATTACTGCTCATATAATTTGTTGTTTGATTGGGCAATGTTTTATTTATATTGCAATCGAATTCTGTTCCGAACGTAGGATCAGGCTGTGAGTAATTAGTGGAAACTATTGATGGGACACTGAGATTTAGGAAGGGATTTTCGTTGTTAGACGTAGATGTAGCAACATTAGGTGGTTTTGGCTGAGAGTCTTTGACTGTTGGGTTAGGCTTTTGTTTCACCTCCTGTTCACATGTTACTTTATTGTTTGGTTTTGGTTTATTCAAGGTTACATTTTGGTGACTGTTTTCTTTCGTAACAATTGGGAGAGAGTTTTGAACTTCTTCAGCGGGACTGTCCGCTCTATTTCCACTAACGAGCGGAAAAGACATCAGGAACGCAGCCGTGGGTGACGCCGCAAGTAACTCTTCGGCTAATTCTAATCTCGCGTTGCCGCCATCGACCGTCGCATCACATAGAGACGTATCTAATAAATTTGGCAGTTTATTTTCTTTATCAACTTTCGTATTACTTTTGTTTGTTACTTCATTATTTGTTGTTGTGTTATTAACAGGTGTTGTACTGGTTTTTGTTTCTAAAGTTTTATTTATCGTACTTATTGAAACATCGCTCGATTTCGTAACAGTCTCTATAATAGGCGGTTGCGTTGTTGGCGTAGGTAAAGTTGCTGGCTCTGACTGTTTTGTAACAACGTCAGAGCAACTTGGTTTTTCTGTGTTCAGTTTCGTTTCTGTGTTAACTTTTGTTTTTTCATTTTTAGTTTTTTCATTAATTGGTTCTGTTTGTGCACCATTCATTTCAGCTTGTGGTTTTTCTGTTGCAGATTTCAATTCTTCAGTGTTAGTAGTGACTTTATTTGTTTGTGTTTTGCTTTCCGAATTACTTATTTTAGGTGGATCTTTATCATTTGAACTAACCTTCGGCTCTGCAACTATTTTGTTTTTTTTGACACTTTTCTTAACATTATTAGTTTTTAATTTGACTGTATTTTTCTTATTTTTTGTAGCAGATAGGGGACGCGAATACGCTGATATCGGTAAAATATTTACCATCGTTGTTTTAGTAATATTGCTATTTTGTCTAGTTATTATTGGAACAGTAGGTTTGTTAGGAGGAATGCTTGAATTGACAACGACAAATGCGGGCGCCATGGATGGAAAAAGTAAAGGTCTTTGTGGAAAAATGTAAGGTGTAGCGGGCAGAACCACGATTGTACTGTCTGGTGCTGAAAAATAATAATATCAAAATTACAAAAACAAGTTTTGTATTTGCACTTTACTTAAAACATCACCAATTTACAAGATGTTGTTAGTAAGTTTCATTGCTAATAGGAAGTATCAGCAAAAGTCATAATAAGCTAGTGATTTGTATGCAGGTAAAAGACATTAATATATTAGAGAATTCATATTATTGTGTATAATAAAATGTTACCTTTTAGGGCAGGTTTAATTTTTGGTAATATTTTCAGTTCTTTAGATACAGCTTGAGACACAGTAGTGGCAGTAGTGGTGACAGCTGTATTCATACACTTTTCATTCTGCTTGTGTTTTTTAGATTTTTGTAACATCAACAATTTAACATATTTACTGTCTGAAAATAAAATTAATTTTGTAAGTTACAAGAACATTTTCCTTTCACAAGAAGATAATTATTGTCTTTGCATTACAAGTTTTTTCTGTAAATATTTCCTTTTAAATATGATAAAATTCACTTAATTTTGGTTTTTATTATTAAATTAAATTATGAGGAAATTTTACAGAATTTTATTGTTTAACTCACGATCTATAGACAAGACTGTGTCTGCAATATTTAAGGTACATCATCTTCATGAAATTTGAAATAATTTGTATAATATAGTTATAATTAAGTAGCTATTAGAGTTGTGTCTTACATGTGTTACAATGCTACCTCTAAGTTTGGAATATGGAAAACTTATGAATTAAATTTTAATATATATATATATTATAGCATACAGTATAGCATACTCACTTTTTCCTTTCTTTTTCCCAATGAACACCTGTGTGGATACATCTCTTTTCTCTTCCTGAATAAACACTTGGGCATAGGCATCTTTACTACACCCTCTGTTTGTAGCAGATTCTAACTTTACTTTCAAAGCTAAGATTTCGGCTTCTGAAAATATAGCAGTAATTTTTTTGTTACAGATATTTTATGCAGAACGTTTTAACAAATACGAATAACATTATTCCAAACTTACATGTTTAAAAATAATGTTGATAGTGTTATTTAAAGATTTATTGTGTTTTAGTTGGTACACTTAAACGAGACAAACAAGTTTAAGTTCACAGTACCTATTTTATGAACCTTACAGTACAATTTTAGTATGTACTATACACCTTACATGTGTATGGTAGTCTTTAGCTGTAGCTGGTGGCTGGTCTCATTTTTGTTTGCTATGCACAATACTTCAGCAGCATCAAAATGTATTGGTGCAAAAATGTGGATCTAGATTTAGTGTAAGTTAAACATTATTTTATTATAATGAAATACATTGTGTTTAACTTACTCAGTTGTGCTCGCTCTTGAGTACAATCTGTTAAACATAAAATAGCTTGTTGTACGATTTCAATTTTAGGATACTGTGTATTCTCATTCTCTGTGCTCCCAGGTTTCTTTGCTTTATTGAAAATTTTCACAACTTCTCCTAATTTTGATATAGCATCATTAAATTTGTTTCGCCTTTGCTTTTCCCATTCACGACAGCGACTAGAAGCGATTAAATACTTTTAAACATTATCATATTTAATAAATAGGACTTTTGAACATTATAAGTAATGTCTTTACCTTGGAGTACGTTTACTGGTAGTTTCCATCAGATATGAACTGTGGAGATTATTTGAATTTATAGCAAATGAGGTATATTACTATTATTCCTTTATGTTCAAGGAATCATAAATATTTTAGTAAAGTCTAAAATATATTTTTTTACACTTCATAAATAAATCACGCAGGATATTCATAATTAACTTTTTTTTAGATTATATGCCTTACAGATAACTGTATCTATATATTTATTGTTAATACTGCAATTTCAACATTGAAAAACTACATGTTAAAAACATTATTTTCCACAAAACACAAAAACCACTATATTTTCTGATCTGTCACAAAAACTTAGGTACAAATAAAAAAAAACATTTTTTTAAATAAACGTCATTACCAGCTGTTTTAGTAAGGTAGCCGTTCCAGTACATTGATGCGCTGCATTGGAAACGAGTTGCAAATGTTGAAATAAAAGGTTATTTTACTTAGCGATAGGTGTGTGGTTTGCCACCGTGTGCCTGAATTTCGGGGCTGCAGGCAGCAAGTGATTGACATAAGCAGCGCGTTTGATGTACTCCATGTGTAATGAATGAAGCTTACCCATAATTGCAGCAGCATCAAGTAACATCTCTAGGCTCTTTATAGACCTCAAATGCTCTCTCATGGAAGAGCTCCGAAAATACAACTAATTACAATACATCAGGTATAACTACAGACCATACATATATATATATATATCTATCAATCAATTTATTTGATGGAAGATTATAAATGTAAAACAGATGAATCAAAGAATGGTGTGAATTGTTCTCTCTCGAAGAATTCGTTACACTTCTCGTGGTTATCTGCATCACTTACGTACATAATATTTGTGTGGTAAAATATAGTTTATAATAATTAAGGACAAACCTTTTTTTTTGGCGCATGAATTTAGTTTACAATTTGAGTGGTATAACATTGTTAGTTTACCTACTTTTTCTACCAATGCTGTCATCTATGTCAAAGAATGTCTAATGTCAATCGTGTGACAAATATCAACAGTCAAATTGTCAAATTTATAATGTAAATAATTTGTCAATTTTCTTGTTTTATCAGTGTTCAACTGACTGCGCTTATTAGCTTCGTGTTACAGATAAATAACACATTGATTTGTAATTTAACTTTATAATCAACTATTCCATAAAGCCGGGCAAAATGTCGTTTTATCCATCTTTGGAAGATATGAAAGTGGACAATATGATGAGGGCTCAAATATCACAGCCCCAAGCGCTGCCTTCTTATGGCGGTCATCAATTTGGTGCCACGCCTAGTGCTCCGGCTGCTCCTACAGCTCCTAGTGCTCCAGGGGCTCATGTCTACCCCACTCTGGGAGAGTATATGGGGATGGAGTTATCTCAGGCAGTCATTGCTCTAAACATGCCCGAATATCAAGTACAACAGGTATTTTGATTTTTTATTAAATTTATTGCGTTTTAGATAAAAAAATGTAAAATAACATACATGGATTACAGAGAAATACTTGCATATCTAATAACAATTACACATGACATTGTGTTGGATACTGGATAGTTTAAACATTGTGAAATGTATTATGAATCATCAACACCACTCATTAAATTATACCATTATGCTCTGTGTCCTATTTATTCTATGGCCACTTTGTTAATTAACTTTAGACAAGAGTAAGATCTCTAAAAATGAAACAAAACTAGATTTTGCTTATATTATAATTACACTTACATTAAACCAATTTTACGAAAAAAATAAGAATATTAATTTTCCTTGTTCTGTGCTTTTAAAATCAAGTAATACTTGTTAGATTATTATGAAGTACTGGTCAATAATACTCTATAAAAAGTCTTCATTTTCCTTGTTGAGATCTAAAAAAGAGGCCTATTTTCCATGAACAGTTTGTGAAAGAGGTAACATTTTATATTCCACTTTTACCTATAACAATATAAGTTAATAGTTTGCTTTTAATACACAGGTGCAGCGTCCTAACTCCAATGTAATAGCACCATTGTCTTCCAATTCTCTGACCTTGGCAAAAGCAACAGTGACTCAGGCTATTAGACAAGTTATTCTATGCAAGGACAAAAACGGAAAGTGCGGGCTCAGGCTCCATGCAGTGGACAGTGGAGTGTTTGTTTGTTATGTTGCCGAAAACAGCCCTGCTGCATTGGCAGGGTTACGATTTGGTGACCAAATATTAGAGATTAACAACGTGACTGTGGCGGGTATGACAATGGAAAAATGTCATGACATCCTCAAAAAAGCTCCCTCTAACAATATCACCATGGCTGTTCGTGACCGGTAATAATAACACTATTATTTATCTAAGATCCTTATGTTAGAAAATACAGTTTATTGTGGTGGTATTTCCTATTTAGAATAGTTTGTTGGTGGGGTTTTCCCTGAATGTATCAGACTTATTGAAGTCATATTGGTGACTAACTTACTTTTATTTTGTAAGAGTTGTGAAATAGTAAAATATGGTCATTCTGCTTAACATAATACAATGTTATAAGAAACTAGACATTATTTGGCCAATTGTGGAAAAAATCACACTAAAAAAAACAAAACTAATAAATATTTGTGTTTATTAATTAGCTTAGATTAATGGAGTATTGGGAGATTGTACTAATTTATATTTATTAATTTTCCAGGCCATTTGAAAGAAATGTAACTCTCCACAAAGACTCGTTAGGCCATGTTGGATTCCAATTTAAAAATGGAAAGATAATGGCTTTAGTTGTGGACTCATCAGCTGCTAGGAATGGATTGTTGACAGACCACCAGATACTGGAAATAAACACAATTAATGTTGTTGGCATGAAAGATAAAGAAATATCTAGAATTATTGAAGACAGTCCATCTGTTGTTAATGTGACTATAATACCATATTGCATATATGAACGCATGATAAACAAGTGAGTATGAAAGGTTAATAGTTATCATTTTATGAGTGTATTTTGATACACATAATATTATTGAATTGAAATATGGTAATGGCTTGTGTATTTAATTTCCTTTGTCTATTATAAGTATTGATCACAATTCAGTTTATTAAAAAAATTAGTTATAAACAAAATAGCAATGATGTAATGTATTGTTGTAACTAATATGTACTTATTTCTTTACAGGATGTCATCATCACTTTTTAAGGGACTGGATCGAACCCCAGCTGTTTAATACAATTGTTTCTTTTGATTTTATATTCACTGCAACTGAGTGCACCTCTATGATCACAAATCTTATCAAATTATTGTGCAATTATATTTACGTCCTATGGTATATTTTTGATTATGTTTAACAACACCTATATTCTAGTAATAATGCCTTCAAAATTGTAAGTTCATTAACAGATAGATTCAACGGCTGGTTCTGGCTAGCTTGACAGACGTTTTCAGTTAAGTCAACAAATATTATTTTAAGATCTAAATTGTAGAATTTGCATTTATTAAAGTAAATTTTCATCATTGTTAGTCAACTATAAGTTTTTCTATGTTTGTGTTTTAGACAATCATTATGTACAAAGAATATAGGTGTTAATTACATTGGAGATTATTTTGATGATATGGAGTTACTACACGAATTTATTTTATTTTAGTGATGAAAATTAGTTTTGTTGTAAATGTAAGTTCTTTTTGAACGGCTGTGAGAACCCATCAAAGGCCAACGATTTTTAAAGGTTTTTTCTTAGTTTCTTGTTTAGGTATTTGTATTTTTATTATATAAGTATAAATCTTAGTGTGTATGTGCTAATTAGTTACAGCTAAACAGTTTTGCGTTATATTATGATTTTAATGTTCTATAATCACTCATAATTTTGTATTAGAAAAAAAATGTTGAAATTCTATTATGATGAGGGTAACAACTGAAATTATATTTGGGAATAATGAGATAGAACTGATCCGATTATTTCTCGTTGAGATCCAATGATATGATTACAAAAGTGATATGACAATTTCATTTAGTTATTCATTACAAAGTTTCCTACATAATCGCCATATTTTTGAAATAATTATTGATTAAGTTTGTGAAGAGTGTTAATATTAATATGTATGTATCATAGAAACATAAGATTATTTTATTATAAAAATATGGAGATGTCAACTAAATTTACTAAAAAAGGGGAAATAATTGTATTTGGTGAAGACATCGCCTTATGAGAAGGAGTCTCTTTTATCACTGCCTACAAAAGTATTTTTAAAAACAATTTTATTTTAATTTGTCTAAAATGTTCGTGTTGCTTTATGTTTCTATGATGCAAATTAGTGTGATAGTGTATATAATTAGTAAGTAATTTGAATTTTGCTATATACCATATTGAAATTTGTATGACAATTACCCAATTAATTAAAACAATTATTATTCAAATATAATTTTATTTCGCATCAATAAAAAATTGTATTTTAATACGGTTTACAACTATGTACCTAATAAGTTCATTGACTATTAAAGCTAGATTTTTGTCAATAGAAGACACTTAGAGGATTTTGGAAGGTCCAATTTGGTTTGAGTATTACTTCTGGACATGACCACGACTTTGGTATGAAGAAGCTGTCACTTTCCGATGGTGGACAGTTCTTTCTAGCAAAGTATTCCATTGAATATAGACTCCATAGTAGACCTGTAAATAAAGTTGGCAACGTTCGGTAAATCATTTTCCACTACACTTGTTCAAAATTATATTGTTTTATTTCTAAGTTAAATAATTTTAAATATTTGATCGAATATAGCGAAGAGGATAACCAATTTAGTTGAAAGAACGAGCGACTAGTATGTTGTCATTATTTACATTTACTGACGATTTAATTAAATGTGAAAACATAAGGTAGAACCTAGCCCGTAGGTACTTATTGAAATAATATTACGAACCATTTCCAAAGAAAAATGAGAGCCACATTATTAGATTGAATATATTAGGAAAACGACGTCCACTGGTTGCTGTTAGGGGTAACATCAGAAGTCCAAATACACCGAACTCCATCAACAAGACAGGGTAAAAGAATCCAAACGATAACGCCAGAATTATTTCATGAGCAACAGCTGATACCTAAAAAATCAGAAGATAATTACTTAAGTTGATAAGATGCTTAATTTTTTCTATTAGTTGTAATAATATGATGGTGTAGGTAATTAAATATATAAGTGTCGATAAGTGTCAGTCGTGAAAAAATTAATCTTCTATAATGTAATGTCGATAGTTCATCGTACACAAACAAGGAAATTTAGTTATGATTTTTTCCTATGAATAAGTCGGATGACTTCAAGAACCTGTAAGATAGCCTTATGTGCATACAACTGCTCTTTTATTTAATTTACAGGTTGTTCACTAATTATTTTATTTTTTATCAGCCCTATAGATTACTTACGAAAAACACGATGAAGGTAGAAAATGCGCGACCTGCGCGCGGTGCCAGGGGCTTGTGGATGTGGTCTCGCAACCAGGAGTGCACAACGCGATTCCACGATCTGTAGTAATGGGAGAAGCGAGACTTGGTCCACCAATCCTAGGGATAGTCAAGTAGAACTAATTATAGGAATGTGTTGTGTCTTATGTTGGTCGGGATATTATGAATTATTCTGTATATTCATTTATTCACTTATTTTTTACATTCTATTTTTAAAATAAATTTACAAAACAATCAAATTTAAAAATACAATATAAAAAACAGAGAGCCACTGCAGGCGAAGTCTACGACCCAAGCCATCAGTGGTCAGGGCTCAAGAGAAAGGAATTACATAACATATTATTTGTATAATAGTTTTGTAAAACGAAAGTGATGTTACGGTATTGTTAGAAAATGTAAAACTTTCGTGTGTAAACAAATAAATAAAAAAATAAAATAAATAAATAAATAAAATAAAATGAGCACCTTTTCCCTTACGTTATAATATTTAATACATAGGTATCATATCGCAATCGTAACAAATATGCGAATGTGATGCGAGGTATTTAAAAATCGAAAGTTTTTTCTTATTGCAGGATAGATAAACGAGCCTATGTAAAAATTAAGCTGGATCAATAGTTAACATTTTCTTATCCACAACACTTTAGATACCTACATCTCATCTTGTACGGAATGGAATTCTATGAAATGTGTGCGAGGCAATGGTTTCTTGGTAATTCTTGGTATCAGTAATTACATCATGATTTTAGTATCTATATCTGCATACCTCGTAGAACAATCTATCCCCGAATTTGAGCATTTCAGCGAAGGCGTTCAACCATGCGTGTAGCACACAGTAGAAACCGCAGAGGAATGATATAACGCCGGGAAGCACACAAGCGAACATTCCACGAACTAATAAGCCTGCTTCCATCTGAAAATCATATTGTTAACGTGAATTTTACTTACCTATTTTATGAGAAATCACCGTGGTAGGTACCAAAAATCGATTTCGAAGCTTAGGTATAACTTTATTTTAGAATAACTTGTTTGTGTTTTATATTAGGTAATTTATTATTTTATATCGCTTAAGAACAATTATTCATGATATGCGTAATTCGGTGGGAAGATATGTTTTTCATCTTTCCTTGTGGCACAGGTGTGAGCCCTATCTTATTTTGTTACTATCATAGATTTTTTTCATACATATCAAGATAAAACTCTCCCTATTTATAATTTTCAAAACCATTTCAATCAATCTAAAATAGTCCGAAATTCGAACTTCAATCTAATATTAGTAGATTAAAATTTTATAAAGAAAATATATTTTTTGTTAACCAACGAAAATTAGAATTCTTTGTTTGAAAACTTAATATTTTACACCTTTTCACCTACATTGTTGCGTACATACGTTGTCCTAAAAGTTGAACCTTAAGTTGTTCGTTGACGATCTCTGCGTGAAGAAAGAAATAAATAAATCATATTAATTAGTTTATTATACCTTGCTTTGTTTTCCATAGTCAGACCAGTAAGGTAAAATGAATCTCTCCCAGAGGAAGCTATTGTACAAAATTATTGCGGCAACTTCCAGGAAGTGAAAAAGGACAAAGCTCCATCTTATTTTGTTTGTCCTGAAATAACGTAGTAATGCACATAAATATAAAAGTTAATTATAATGATTGTTATTAGATATAATAAGTAGTTAAATTTTAAGATAAAATTGTCAATATTTTTACACAGGTGTACCTAATCTTATCATAAAATGTACCTATCATATCTAAATTAATCATAAAGTTACCTATGTCAATGACCTGATAATTTTTTAGCGTTATTTAAGTAGAAATATATCTAAATAAGTATAAAAGATAAGGGTTTATAAAACAGGTGGCTTCTCAGATTTCAGTGTCTAAATAGGCAAATATCTAATCATAATTTAGTCCAAATAGTGAAATCGTATATTTAATTTATAATACTAGGTAGGACTCAATTGTTTTATATAAATATTACTATGTTGTAATTTCTAGTTTGTTTGATTATCGTGGCCTAATCCACAGGTCAGGCAAGGGACTAAGTAATCGGCAGTGAGGAAAGGTCACCGAAAAGACGCTATTTTCTGTTAAACTTGCAATAGATATTCTGAATTAGCTATCTCTATGGTTATTTTAAGTTTAAACGTTTAACTTTAATGGTGGGTATCTACTATTGGTACTATTATCATACCATTTATAGGTATTAAAACTCACCTCGGATAGCGATCTCTATAAATTAATGTGGGTGCGAATAAATAGTAGACGTAATGCTTCAAGGTCGGTAAAGGTGGACTGTCTTTCTTGCCATATGGAGCGCAGGCCATTGCCACTGCGTGAATCTTCATCAGAAACCTGAACTAAAACAATGCCTTAAGATATTGTCAATTATAAAGAAATCATGAAAATTTAATTATTAATTATGAGAATGTAGGGCCCTATAAATTCAGTAGGTTTATTTAAGCCTGCAGATTCCTAATTATGTAAATAAAATATTTAGTCTCAAATAGTGACAAGTATTGTTTTACTAAATTGGTTTCATTACACGGAATCCCTGATCAAATCAAAATTTAATGAATTTCATTTAAGTTACACTTCAAAAGATCTCCAAAGTTCAATTAATTATGAATCAAAGGTCGTCTCTACTCTTTCGTCGTGCTGTTATTGATTTGTTAATTAATATTTCATTTCAGATTGTTAAATTACATCAAGTTTATTAAGTGTATTGAAAATAACTAAATAATTTACAGTTCTACGATTCTTAACAAACTTGAAAGTAATTCGTACTACCCGACTCACTGGTCCGTGTTTTAAAATGCTTTTTTACTCTTAAATTTATTCTCTGGTCAGATCTTCGTCTGTTAGTTTAATGGTATGTGCCTAAAGTTAGTATCAAATATTTGTAAACACAAGCTCTTTTTTATTTTTGTATTATTTGAGTTATTTTAAATATAAAAAAACATAGCGGAAGAAAAAGTGGTAGGCTGGTAAATGGACCAGTTTATTTAATCTAACGTACTGTTATTATTTGTAATCAATAGTCAAAAACCCCAACTTTGTATAAGTTTGACAAATCGGCAAACCTACTCGTCATATCTTAATTTATATCCAATGACTGCGTAAAAATTAGGGTTGAGTAATAGGTACTTGATATTCGCACATAAAACTTTACAAAACACGTTTTAATGTACTTTTTGTATCGTGAATAACAGTTGATGATGCTTCGTCAGTGGCAGGACGCCATTATTTACTGACGCTAGCCACGCTCACTGACAAGGGTTTCTGCTGATTTATGTTACATTTCAATTTAAATGTTTACTCTTTATTTTTACCTAGATTTAGTGCTTAACGCGTTGTAATGGTTGGGATGGAGTGACATGCATTTTTCAAAAACTAGTAAGTGAGACTTACTTGTTTTTATAGTACTAAATATCGTCCGTAAGTTCAAAAACCTCAAACCTGTTCGTTGTTAAATATGTATTTTTTTTTGTATTACCATCTTTCATATTCGTTGTAATAATTAAATATCATAACACTAATGAAAATTAAGAAAGTATTTCTCTATTTGAATTAGTGTCTTCTTCAACTTACCATTTCACAAGCTACAGCAGCAGAAGACGCCAGTGCCAGATGTTTCCTTCCTAAGTCGACAATGGGGACACCGATCAATACAATTTCTACCACGATCAAACCAACCAACCCTAATGTTGATAGAACGCTGCGAGCTCCTGCGAATTAAAACTTTTAATATAACCTACACAACACAATAATTTAAGATTCGATAAAAAGTTTAAATTAGAAATGATTTTAAAATCGTTCTCTTGCTTTCAACACCAACAAAGGACGAGATTGCTAATTAAAACTTCGTGAAATATTATTAAACTTTTATAGACTCAATGTTTCAAGCCTAATGCTTTTCCCAAAATTTCTGTTTACTTATAAATATTTGGCAATATCGATCAATCTACGTGCTTTTCGGTTAAACGTAATATCATTTATAATATATTAGACATTTTATTTGTGCGGATCTGTGAATTGATAGCAAACTACATAGTAGAATAGGTACATAGTTTCTACATACTAGTGACCTACGAGAACATTCGCTGTTAAACACAGCGTCAGCTGCCAACAGAACTTGGAATGTTCAACCCGATATCCTGACATCATGCTTCAAGCTTTATCGAGTCAATATTGGCACATATGTAGGTGTATATGTTTGGATACACTATGTGCTTTATTCAGAAAACTTTTAGGGCAGACTGCCAGTTAAGACAAGTAGCGACTTAACTTTGGAAGGGGATATTTTTTACTTTTAATAGTCATAGTGAAGAAAACCTTTCCTTTAACAAGTTATTTACAATATTTGTGTAAGTGACCGTCTAAAAAATGGAATTTACTACCTAATGATACCAAAGCGCTATCTATACAAACATATTCATTTAATATTCATGAATAATTTCAATTTCGGATTGGAGTTTAGATAACTCAGCACTTCCTTCCGCAAGAATTATCTTTCTTTTTGGGAAAATCCAATTTGTTACCGATAGGAATTATTATGGTTGTAAAATGATACATGTTGACTTTGAAATTGATTATAAATAGGTGATATGTAATTTAAAAAAAAAAACTAACGGTCAGTGGTAAATAACATCTAGTCCATAGATATCCTTTAACTTAGCATTGGCAATACAAAAATACGTTAAAACGTTAAAACAGAATTTGTAAAACAGGTCAAGTGTAACTTTTCAAAGACGGAATAAAGCGTACAGCGTGTTAATGGTTCATGCACATGGGTAGCCAAGTGACTAATTGGAGGGCACTCTGAGAGCCGCGCCCGATCCGAGCTGCAACAAAAGGCTGAGCTGAACAACACCTGCACCCGAGTGCTCCCTACTGCTTATTCTGAATTTAGATTATTTTCACAGACATGGTTAACTTTTATCAAATTCCAAATATTAAAATCAAATTGATAAAACTGGAAACGAAGTTTCATGAACTCTGAAACCCAGTTAAAAAATTAGCTATTTTGAATTTTAATTGTTTTATACTTGTAAAATAACGGGTAATGATTATTAGAGGGAAACCATTGACCTCATTTATAAAGGTATAATATCTCTAATTTCAATGACTACAAAAGGAACGTTTTACTCAAATGGTTATCACTATAACCAGTGGTAGGTTTACTGAAAATCACTGCCTAGGTTTAGGTAATTAGTATTGAAATTTCGCAGCTATAACTACCACAAGTCAAACACACATTCATGTTAATGGCACCATTAGTGGCAGACAAAGGATGATTATATCTAAAATGTCACACGTAGCAAATGTCCCTATTTATACTAATGATATCCAAGCGCGCAATCAAAAGGATTCAGTTTAAGATTTTAGCAATCTTTCCAACCGATCGAAGCATTATGATTTCATGTTTTCGAACATCACTTTCAATTAGCTGCCGAAGATCACGTAAATATATAAAATTTTATTTATTTTCCTCATATTTTCAAAATATTAATCTGATACGACGAGAGAAATGGCCCCTTCGATTTTGCTGACTAAAAACATTTAAGATTAAAGTGAAGCATTCTATTTCGTTTTATTCTTTTGATAATTTATTATATTCTTTCGTTTGTGTAAAAGCTTATATATTTAGCTTTAGGTTAAAACGGAGTTTCGGACGCTCATGCCTATAAATAAATATAGGTAATATTAGCATTCTGAAGACTCCTATTCTAAATACTAGAAAGTAAACTTAACTATTCATGATTGGGAATCGGGGAGTGGATACATTTACGAATAATACCAATTTTAATCTAGGTTAATAATGTTGTTCTAATAATTAGTCTCGTTCGATTTTAGTCTTATGTTACTTATCTAATTACTTTGGCTTTGAACAACGGGAAATGAGTGAAAATTTGTTTCATAGAGGACCAGGATATACTAAATTAATGGAAACGAGATTAAATTATGAACAGGAAAGACTGATAATTGAGCCGAAAATAATTAACGAATTAAATTTCCGACGGGACTGACGGGAGCGTTATGAAAAAGGATCTGGGGATTTCGGAGAAATGGAACGGATCGGAAAGTCGCTCTTGACCATTCCATCAAATACCAATGAATTGAACCGGTTGCTCATCTGCCTCGTGACTTACATAGATTTAACAAAAAGTGTTGTCATTAAAATTACTAGACATTAAATTGTTATAAGTTATGGTAAGAGTTAGTTCTATTTTTTTTATGAGGTTAGCTAGCAAATCGCCCTTCTGATAGGCAGTTGTCACCGCTGTCGACGAATCTTTGCAACTGGTGTTTTGGACATGGTGACGATGCCTCTGCCTATGTTATGGTTATAAAGTAACAATACTTTAAAGTTTAAATCAATATTAGTTGGTAGCTATTGGCAATGGAAATCCTAGATTTTTAACGATTTAAACGACAAAAATGATTTAATAAAATATTTGCTTTACAGAATATAGCTGTGGGCGCCTGTTAACTATAATTTAAAGTAAACGTACTACGCGACCACATTCACATGTCGGTACTCCGTAGTATGCGGAGTGCGGACCTACATAAACTGCAGTAGCTGCATTGCGTTGTTTACAGACATTATATTTTACGACCTCATGTTTGTTCCAGAATTTGGACATAAAATGTGCTTTGTCGTTATGAATAACATCATTGAATACAATCACGAGTAAAACAAAACCTTGTGAAAATACTAGGTACCTATCAGGATTCTAACTACCTGCGTATAATTGAAGAAATAGGGTCAATTATTAAATTTTGTTGAATAAAATAATACCAGGATATCTTGCAGATCTATAGCGTGAATTAGGAAAATTTTTGTTATCACTCGATTGTCGAATCGATTTTAATTGGCTACCGTTATTTTAAATCATTTTTTCTTAAGATTAATTATTGTGCATCAATTATGCACTGCTGCTTTAGGTACCTATTTGTTGAAGTCTTTAACTCCTATGCTTGTAGCTTTTTGGATTATAATAGTACGACGAATCGATTTTAGTTCACTAGCCTACGACGATGTACAAACGACAATGACCCGTTATCACATTGTTTTAGTCAAACCATAGTCAAACGGAAACTGATATTTATCAAGAGTTCACGGTTGATAACCATTTCCTTCATCGATCTAAATAAAATAAATTTGTTTTTATTAGTAACCATTCAAAGCTATCCTCGGAATAATTATTATAGCATAAGTTTTTGTTAAACGAGTACCTTGAATAGCGGAAAATAAGGTACTTAAAATCTTGAATCACGATTATCATCTTGTTCCTTTTGTTTAAGGTACTATGTTTTTTAGCAAAAAATATTCGTAATTAACTGTTCTTTCGATTGGCATCATAAAAATACAGGGTGTTGACTTTTGCCGATTTCGTTAGCTCGATTTTCAGACAAACCAAGCAATTTACGAAAAATTTGTGAATGCAGTCTTAATAAACATCAAAAATAAAATGATGTTTCGTTTCATGAAAAAATTCCTATCTCTAAAATTTAAGGTACGTCTCGTTCATGTCCCATAGTTTTGGGACACCCTGTATAGTAAAAAGTGCGCATAGTTACCAGGGTTATTCTGTGCTAGTTTCATCAATGCTCCATACATTATCAATGCAGGGTAAAATGAAAGAACTACTGAAAACTCGAACAACCATAGCATTACTCCTCTTTTAATGTCGCCAAAACCGGATATTATAACGTTCAATCCAATATTTATTCTGAAATAAAATAAACCAAGTTATAAGAATTTGAAGCACAACAATATAAAAAAATCTAAAGTAAACATAAATGATAAACCAATAAAAATATCTAATCATGATGCACTAAGTATTTTAATGTGTTTTAAGGTTCATTTAGTTTAAAATAATAGACTTAACTTCTTTATGTAAATCTAATTCCACTAAGCAAATGTGATATAAAGTAATTAGTATTTATCCGAAAACTTAGTCTAAGTCAATTTGCTTAAATTACTAAGAACATAAGTTTACGTAAGCCGACCATTTTATAAGCTTATGTTAAACGAGTACAAAGAGCGATTTTAAGACTGAATTTTAACTACTTAATCTTGCAGTTAAGACTATTCGATGCTAAACCTATCGAGCTTCTTAAATTTTAGTCCTTACATAGGTATTTTGTAATAATATTGTAAATTAAGGTTTTTGTTAAAATTTGATAAAAATCCATCCTAGGGAGAGAGATATTCTTAGTAAACAAATAAACCTATGAAAGATCTACTAATATAAGAAATGGCTGGAAACCTCGTTTGTGTATTTTAAGTAGATATGATATAATATAAAAATAATTTTATAACATAAAAATAATTTTATAATATAAAAATAATTTTATATTATAATTATTTAAAATGTCTAAATCTAATGTCAGGGTTGTTGAACTTATATAAACGTTGTAAAATAGTGTCCCCTAAATCCACTATTAGATTGAACTGTCTCAGAACAAGTTTGTGATGGTAATCCCCTGTGTTTGTATGTCTCTCAAGCCCTTAATATGTATTGGACACTTGAATCACTTAGTTGTGTTTGTTCTTGTGGATTGTTCGATTAACTATCTATCTATCTCTTTAATTGAATTAGTTCGTGGCTTAGATCAATTACGTACAAAATGAATTTTCGAGATACAAACTCAAGGTTATCGTATTTAGAAAAATAATATAATTTATACTATACTTTACCGATAGATTAATCTATAAGTATTCCAGATTCTTTTTTAAAAAATTTGTTAGAATAGATTGTTAGAAAAAAATCCAACTTATGTATAACACAGTAATTATGAATTTAATTCAATTTATTTAGTGACAAAATTTGAGATTTAATCCTGCTTCTACACTACGGTTCTATGTCTTAAAACATCTTATATTACTTATGGAATTTACGAGCGGCGCATTCTCCCGAAAAGTATGCAAAACTTTTGCACGCTCCCAACAAGTATTTTACACACGAGAAATTCCCAACAGCTTAAACAAAAACTCTAATAATTTATAACATTGTGTATTTAAATTATGTTTACATTTACTTATAATATGTGTGAATTATTTTGGCCTACGTGATTTAATTATGTTCTATATGTAGGGAATGATGCATATATGTACATAGGTGAGCTGGAGTATGAAACTATATATGAGCTGTTATTTACTCGTTTATATAAGTGGAATTATATTCTACTTAAATTAAAATAACCATGCCATTTGCACTCGCAGTAGGTGCAAATTGTTTGATGCAGTTAATTGAACTGCAAAATGGTACTCTTACAAAAGTGCCAACTAATTGGCAGTTTGATTTTATTTGTGTTTAAAGCCTATGATAGGAAATGTATTGTGTTGGGAATATTAATTATCCATTTTGAAAGATTCTCTCTTTGTTGTTCTCGGGAAATGCAAACTATATTCGTTATGTGGCTTACCCATTAGACTAATGGCATTAGTCTAGAAGCGAACAAGGCAATGTGGGCTCATAATAAACATATCGCAGGACATTACCAATTATAGAAATAGTATAAAATACTTACTTCCCTCTTTCCACAAGGTCATATATCATAGTGTCGAATAACAGAACTAGTAGTATCACTACGAAGATGTGATATATTGCTCTTATGTGTAAAGAATTTTCTATAAGAACTGTCAATGGTGATTCCCGTATCATAAATTCTGAATCGACATAACCATTTTGTTTAATAGGTTCGTTCGGATCACTTCTATTTTTCTCCGTCGTTTTTCTATTACGTATTGTGTCTGCTGTTGACATGGTTGCGACTGTAATAGGTATTAGTTTTTTACACATTTAGTTACGTACAGTCTATAAAAGTTTATACAAAAACTATTTCGTTTCTGCTTAGTATTACTAATCAGTTGGTAATAATTTTTGTATAATATCATTCGATCATAACAGTAAATAGACACCTGCATTTAGTTATTAATTTAAAGTTAGTAATTCTTGAACATAATAAATAGGTATGTATTAAAATGTTAATGCTGACATACAGTAAGTATAGAGAACAAGAAATTAGATCATAACATAAGTTGATTCTTTAAAAAGGACGAAAAAAACATTACTTTTAATAAAATACTAACTTCTTCAGTATAAAAGTAAAATAAACATTAAAAATATGTGAAATTCCCAATGGATATTTTCAAAATAGTGCTATAACTGAGTAAACTTTTAATTTAGAATACGACATTTTTCTATCGTCAATAATTATAATAAATAGTTTTAAAAAGTAATACATTTATCATTTCGTTTATTTCCACTTATTTATAGTAATATAAAATTATTATTTTACTTACACGATTTATACACAAATACAAAGTTCACTTTTAACTTTACACTAATAAACGAATAAAAGAAACTCGCACCCTACTGACATCAACTTTAAAACGTAAATACCCTCAGTTTTCTATGAGGTCCGGTTGTTTACGGGTTATAGAAATGAACTGAACATGCACCGACTGATGTTACCCGCTGTTAGATGCACAAGTAACCTTTAACATTAGATAAACTTCGTTACACTATTTTCAAATCATTATTTTCAAGCGCCATTACTGTACGATATCCACTGACACACGAACAATGTATTTAAATTGATATGATATTTTATTAAAACACTATATATAGGAAGGAAAATAACAGCAATAAAATGTTCCGTTGCTGTGTGATAATTTAAACTAACGTCTAATGAAACCAATGTATTATCAGTAACAATTTCGTTTCATTGTATTTATCTATCAGATCAGACCGGAATAACTTATCTTTGAAATTAAAATTCTTAATCTTGTACGTCGTTTACTAAGCCTATTCCTATCATAATAATATGAATTATATTTCTCAAGAGTCATGCAGGACTAATCACGTCGCATGATTAGAAACAACTACTGATAAATGAATTAAGCTTGAAGCTAAAGATTAATTAGTAGCCATTAATTTTATCATATTTTGCTTTGATGGATACAGTCTAGCTCACAGATCATAAATATTATGGCTTATGAGCCGTCGTCCTTCAGTTACCATAATTTTTACAACTAGGTAAAACTATGGGTATAATATATATTTAATTATACAATGGGTATGTTTTGATTTTTATTATTTTTAGATTAATTAAGTAATAGATACTTAACATCTTACATTGAATAACTTTATACATTCAGTGTAACTGCTGTAAATCACTTGTGATCAATGATCTCTTTAGAAACGACGATGTCCAACATTACAACCTACTTTCCTCGCACAATTAATTAAAGATGAATCAGGACGATCCCTGGTAAATGAGGCCAGGATATCGCTTACCTACTGTAGATTAGTTACGGGAATGCAGTAACGGGAATTAGAGGTGGGCGGGATTGAGTAACTGTGTCCTGTGACAAATAGGTCGACAGATTGTTACGAGGACCAATGTAACATCCCCTGACCTATCTTAACCGTGACAAACGTGATATAAACGTGATTATATTTTTTCTAGCTCAACGAGTACTTAAAATTAAACGGCCAGACTGCTTAGTCTGATTTTTTCCACAATAGTCGGGGATAATTAAGAAATAATAATAAATATCTAAGAGTAGCAAGTTATATTTGTAAGTAATATTCTGTATTCATTTATTTACACTTATTTTTTACATTATATTTTTTAAAAAATTAACAAATTAAGTAATATCCATATTCATTTATTTGCTCATTTTTTACATTATATCTTTAAAAAAACAATCACAAGAAAATAAATTTAAAAATACAATATAAAAAAAGCAGAGGGCCACTGGAGACGGGGTCTACGACCCAAGCCATCAGTGGTCAGGGCTCAAGAGAGAGGAACCTCTAAGTAATATTATTATTATGTGTGTTAATGGTATAAACAATATTTTAAATAAAATTATATGAGCAATATTAAGCTTAGAACCTTTTAATACAGTAAAACATATCGTTTCCGTATTTAACATATGATTAAGCTTGCGTGTTGAAAATATAAAAGCTGGTAAGATAAAAAGGGTTCAGTTAATTATTCATTTTGAGCGGAAGTGTGATTATGGAATTATGAGTTTGACCCCTGTCGTCCTTTATCTTGATACACACCAAGTTTTGTTTCAATGATGAAAATGTATTTTTGTTGAGTATGGACCGAATGGTACTCGAATCAATGCCCTCAAAGTCATTAAAGCTTCGGCTTCTGTTTATTTTTAATTAAAAATGTACAACAGTAAAAAGTGTAAGTGCGGCTTCGTCGTTAATCACTTTCGTGGTCTTTTAAAACCTTTAATAAAACCCAAGGTTTATGATTTTTAGATTGAATGTCTAATCTTTTCGAAGCGTTACTTTGAAATAATTAAGAAAAACTTAGTTTTCAATTTAATGTTTTAAATTATTCAATGCGTTTGTTTTATAGAATTGGATTTATATTTCTATTATTCTTATTCTGAATGTAAGTAGATGTGAGTGCCATGTAGTTTGTTTTTGAACTGGTTATATTATTATTATATGGTATTGATAAGCTATAACCGGAGCTTATTTTATCTAAAATTTGAGCTAAAGATAATTAATAGTCATATGTAATTACTGCAGCATCAATTCTGTTCGTTTATATATTTAATTAATTAATTATGTACTTACTTGTGATCACCACCACTATAATACATATAATATTAGTATCTACCTAATATTTATATTTATTTTATTTTATAAGAAAAGCTACCCTATATAAAGTCATCGAGGTTCATAAACAATGCTGAAGATATTTTAGACTCTCCTTAGAACGTTACAGCTTGTCAGAAATTTGATTCTCGATCAATCTAAGACGTGAAATAACATCGACCAACCATCAGCTAATAGTTTTCTACTGTTTCGCTATTAATTAACTAAGTTACTGTTATCTACTTTGACTAGGCTACTAAGAGTTATGTCCCCACTGTGCAGTTACCGTTGAAAGTTAAATAGTAATAAGGCCACAAACTCGAAATGAAATGGGGAATCGTAAACAATGAAGATCCATAAACATTTTATGACACCGTACCTACTCGAATAAGCACCTTAGCTTAGAAAGTTAGGTGGTACGGAGTGGTTTATCCTACTTTTGTGTTTTTACTATATACCTAATCTAAAATCAATGATCAAGTAACCCATGTGAATTCACATAAAGTAGTTTAGAACTGTAAATAATTATACGTTGTTTTTATTGTCATGTAGGCAGACGAGTGTTTGTTACCGTCGGGGGTGACGGGGTGAGATCAATCTCATGCCGAGTTCTGTCCTCAGCCGGGGTTCGGATGCTGAGCGTGAGCAAGTGAGGTTTTAGTGCAGTTTGAGTCCAACATACCCCGCCTGCGGTGCTAGTGGAAGTCCGGTGTCCTTCCAGTGCAAAAACAAAAAAAAGTGGTTACCGACACAATGACACTACCTTCACCTACTAACTACTCTTGAAGACTGTTTTGAGGTCTCGTTAGTAAAAGTAATAGCATTTGGGAAAAACCGAGAAAGGCAGCTCATTCCACAGCCGTGTAGCGTGCTGTGTGTCAAAAAAAAATATCCTGAAATGAAGGATGACGGCGGTGGTTCCATGTGGTAGGGATGAAATCGACGCACGGTGTGATATCTGGTTCTTGAGCCAGAGTTTAATCAAATTTTATAGTATCCTTATGAGCTTCTATTGCTATTTTATATTAAAAAAACACATTTACATAAAATTATCAACTTTGTTCTTATCTAATAGCTACTAACTGAACTATATTTACGGAAATTACAGATTTCAAAATTGAATGTAAATTTTTTTCTAACTTTTATGAAATAATAATTGTTTCTTGCCATTCATATTTTAAAATATTGTCCAATACTTTGTTGATTCCGTGGAAAATATTTATACAATAAAATACCACATTAATTCAAACAATGAAAAATGTTTTACAAATACGAGAAGTATCGAAAATCCATTATCATTCATCATTATCTTAATGACAAATACTGGTTATTGTAATGTACAAATGTGTTTTCAAACTGCGCGAAAACTCGAAGGACATAGCTTGCATATTTCATGAAATATTACAACGTCGGGGATAATAAATCGAATATAACAGAATATAGATAACCTTTCATCACAAATTTCGTCGTGCGTAATCATTTTAGTCTCCTGCGACATAAAATGGAGTCCAAATAACTTCTTTGTATGTCAAAGGTAATATTTGCCGGTAGATAAAAGTCAAGGAAATAAACTATCAGTGATGGATTAAAGTGTGTGATGTATTGGGTGGTAAGTAGGTAGGTAGTACTTGAGCTATTTCGGTGTTGGGAGAATATGTTGCTGTAATGAAGATAGAACAGAATTATATATTTTGTTTTTTTATAACGATATGCAACTATTACTAATTACCATCAAGATCAGGTATAAGTTCATCAATCAATGAAGTTAATGTGCTCGTAGATATAAAACGAAGATGAAACATGTCTCTTTATTAATTAATTAATATGTATTTCCCTTCTATTAAAGTAGTGTACGTACGTTTCGTAAGCAAATAAAAAAAACGGTTATTTAATCCAGTTTAATTTTATTATAAATTTGAAATTAATTAGCACAAAGGTAGAGGCAAGCCTTAGCTTCTTGAGGCGTATTTAAACCTTGGTACAGACTGCTTTGAGGCATTTGAGAGGTTCCTTGCACACCGCAGACGGAGTTTCTCCCAGTTCCTTGGAATAAGCCTTGCAAGGTGCGCCTTCATCTACAATATAGTTTGTTAATTAGTTTTATCTAATCTTCTCTTATTTAATAAAATGCTATAAATAGACATAGCTTAACAAAGGTAAGAAAAATAAGAGATGAGCGCTATGACACTATGTTCATTTCATTTAGTATGGAAGTCTGCATTTGTCGTTTAATATTCAATTTAGTTCATACATTTTTACTAAATTGTGTCAATCTCACAACGGCTAATCAATATTAGAATTGATTTTTATATTACAAAAACATCATAACGATCATGTATATAAGGTTATTGATGATAAAAAGTGAAAAAAATCCCTCCAAAAAAATATGTTCGAAAATAAAGCTAGGATTTAAAAGGTTCAATCAAAATCTACTTAATGCTCAACTAACTCAGAAAAGTGACGCAGGCAGGGCAGCAAGCGCACTTTCCAGCATGTCTGGCGCGGTACTGGGTGTTCTTAGGACATACTGGAGCCGCTTGTACGCAAGGGTTCTTGTCACAGTACTTCGAACCGCAAACCAAGTCACCGTACGCAGCTGCGACAAGGCAAGCCAAGACTACCAACACCAAAGTCTTCATACTGTGAAAGAAATCATATTGTTAGTTTCGTTAATTATAAAACAACAGATATATTTTTTTTCCATACATTTTTATAAGATAACGCGGCCTTAGTAACAGTAATTATATCTATACGTATATATATCTTTTGGAATAACAATAAACTTTGAAGTAGCTAATTGACGATTTTATCTGCAATTCTTGAAATTATTATGAGCTTTGTAATTAATGTTCTGATGAAAACACAAGTTATATGTTCTACTACTATAATTATACCTAATCCAATATTAGCTAAGTAGGTAGGTATATTATCTATTCTCTGAAATAAATCCTATATGCAAATAAAGGTTACCTACATAACATCATTGTATAGACAGAATCAATATTACAAGTGCAACGAGGAGAACTGAGCCGAGTTAAATTTCAATATTATGTTTAGCTTTCCTCAATATTCTGAATTATGCATGCGAGTCGATATTTTAAAGTAGATTAGAATCCTATGCAGACTAGAATATACGCAAACGAAAGCAGCGTACTCTTCCCTTATATAATATACAATCTTATTTGGTTCTTTCTTACAACTTTCATTTTAAAGTTTTCTGATACATATTGTTGAATAGGATTAGTTTGGGGAAATATTGGAAATGTAGATCAAAACTGAATTGAAAGTACTGTAAGTAATACTCCTATGACTTTTAAAATATCTCTAGGATTTACTTAGTGTTATTCAAAGTAAAAGTCTTAGTAGAACAAAATACAGAAATTATGTCCTATTTAATATTTTTATCAAAACTTATTAATATTTAAAATTATGAGAAAAAAAATGTTATTACTCACTTAGATATTCTGAATAAATTTCTTGAGACAACCTCGTTTGAGCACGTTACAGCAGAGTGAATCTAAAGGTCCGGGGGATATATTTATAAGAATGGCGACAAGATAACCCTGCACCTTGTTTGCATTTTCTACAATCTCGTTATCTTTGCCACATTTATTATTAATGTGAAATTATTATATTGTTTATATAAAATTGTGTATGCAAGTTCAATTATTTTATATTTAAATACCGGTTTTTTATACAAGAATTTTAGTTGCGTATTATGATCGTAGTTGGTTATGTGATTTTCAATAAGTATTTTTCAGATTTTGTCACAAATGAAGAAAATACTGAAAATCAATATCTTCATATTTTTGTTATTATCATATTTTGTACATTGAATTCAAACGATGTCTATCGTTTCAAAAAACGCCAAGGTTCAGTGAATATTATAAAAATATATTGGAATGCATATTTTCTTTATAGTTGTAGCAGATGTTTTGGCATATCTTTCTCTGTGTGCATAAAATAATAATTGCTTATTTAAAGTGCTTATTTTGCTTTAATATGCAATAAAGTGTATTTATTATTTCCTCAATTTCCCAACTACTTCAACATGATCTGACCAAATGCAATTTTACATTAGATTGTTTAATTTACTTTAATTGTACGTAAAATTCTTAGTTACAATTAGGTAGTTTTATCTTGCATTTAATTTCTTAATTATGTTTAATCAAAATTGTTGAGGCTTGAAACAGAATAAGTACATAAAATTAGATTTTAGATTTTCTCAGCTTTATCCAGAAAGTTGCGCTCCGTGACACATGGAATGAGCAACGAAGTATCAAATCTCGGGATTTCTCATTAATTTAATGAATTCTAAGCTCAAACTGAGATTCTCTAATAAATCTTTTCGTTCTTTAGTTATATTGTTTGGATCAGAATCTAAGTTTTGAAGATGCTTGAATTCAAAGTTACACTCTCTGCTACAGTTTGTGAAGATCATTTTTTGGAGTATATGTAATATGATATAGGTATCAAAAATAAAGTTAAAAAAGTTTTATTGGTAGTTATTATTATTATCTAATAGTTGGTGATTTCGTAGTAGTTTAGTAGTAGTTATTAACTATAATAGTGTATAAGCTATTTTTTTCCTACTAGGTACAATCATTGTTCCTATTGCAGTAATCTTAAATGATCGTAAAAGTAAATACACAATGGATTTTCTCACGGCACATAAACAGAACTCCTGTTCCCGACGTTTTTAATTAAGCTTAGCCGTTATAAATTTTAAGCCTACGCGAATTTGGTGCGACAAAAAACATCACACTAAACCTAAAATGGTTCAAACGCGGTTCAGTAGTTAAGTAACGACTAGAGAAGTCGGCAACAGCTTGTTAAGCTGAAAGTCAAAGATCAACGTTTTAAAATGGCTGGCAACAAAACTGTTAAATTTATTTCGGCTATAAAACGTAATCGCTCTGTGCACAAATGTTGAAACAATTCGAAAATTATTTGAACCTTGCTTTATTTAGTTGAAAGATTACTGCGACTGGTTGATAAATGTAGATAATAAAAATGAAGATGAATATGAAGAATATTCTAGAATATTTTATCATTTACATCAATATTATATTTTCTTCAAATGTTGACGCTGTGTATTATGTTATCATTGTTTTTGAGAAATACGGATACGTTATAGGTACTTACATACTTTTGTAACGAATTCAAGTTTCAAAGAATTCCTCATAATTCTGCAAGATCACATTAAATTTAATACGAACTCACAACGACCACAATTTTTAAAGATTCCTTCTAACAATATGTCCATGTCGGCTAAAATCAGTGATCAGTTTCAATATATATGAAAGTTAAGTCCAGATACAATCAGCGATTGACTAGAATGACCCTTGATATGAATGATGTAGTAGAAGGCGAATTTCTAGTAAACGGAACTAGGCTCTTTCTTAACAAAAAAAAATTGACATACAAAGTAGACAACAGCTGGAGATGTCCGAAAATCTCTGCTTATTACGAAAAAGTGTTTCATATTCCCACTCAACACAGAATACTAATTTATGTAGGTACTAGCTTTTGCCCGCGACTTCGTTCGCGTGGACTTCAGGTTCGTCCCGTATTATCAAAAATTGTAGCCTATGTGTTATTCTGATGTATAAGCTATATTGTGGTAAAGTTTCATTTAAATCCATTCAGTAGTTTTTACGTGAAAGAGCAGGTAACAAACATCTATAAATCCATACTTACAAACTTTCGCCTTTATAATAGTATTATGATTATTATATGATATTTGGACTCGAGATGTTTAGTCTCGTTGAATACAGTGTACCTACCTACCTACTAAGATTTTACTCTGTTATCAATCGTGCTCCATTGTTTCTGTTTGTATCTGTATGTTTAACACACATGTGTGGAAATACACGGTTTGTTGTGCGAAACCAAATTTATATGTAGGGGTGATACTTTTGTTCAAGAGTTCTTTACGTGGAAAAGGTTGCGGCTGACCTTTGGCATTTTGTTATACGATATCAGGGGCCTAATGGACTTTTATGGATCTTCTAATGAAATTTCGTGTAACCAAATCCTGTTGAGTGGCACCCGGTATATCATCGGAGTAAAGAATATTTTTAAAATATTCAATTAGGCGCGTACCTTTTTTTAGGGTAGGCGGATTTCGTCAGACTTCCATACGGTGGGGTTCCACCCAACTCTACCTAGGTGATATTTTTTTCTTTTTTGCAAATTATAAAATATGTTTATAAAATTTAAAGTGAGTGTTCAGCACAGTACAGATCGAACGAGCTGTAAAGTAACCTAGTGTTAAGTGGGAAAGCTTCGGAATTTTTATCGTATGTTTACTATTAACAGCTTTGTTTTTTTTTAATTTTTTTACCCACATTGATTAGAAATAGGTAGAATAAGAATGTATAACTTCAACATAAGTTGTAACTCTTAGAGAGGCAACAATTTACTTTCGACTTGAAGTTTTATTGCCGTACCTATATAAGTCTTGTTCTCGTCTAAGTACGCTGCGGTACGTTTCCGATACCCATAACATACTCGTAGGGGAAATCCTTAGCTTGGGGTAGTTGATGGGAAATGTTTATAGCTCGTCAAGTTAAGTAATTTCCGGAATAATCATAGAAATGTCATAGTAACTACAGTTCACTTAGAATATTAGTTCGTTGTCTCTTCTTAAGGAACTTATGCATGAATAAGGTAATAAGGAATTGTAGATAATGTAAAAATTGTAAAAACGAACCAAAATATAATAATAGATTTATAAAATGCACAGGCTCTGTACTTTGAGAACTTCAAAATTATTTACTTTTTGGGTTTCATTGGGTTCCTAATTTTCCCATTTAACTGGAGTCCATGTATGGAGACTGGAGTCAATCACGTAAAAACATGTTAGGTTCATCTAATTAATGACCAATGTATAGGTACTTATTTAACCTAAATATATTTGGCTAAGAGTTACCTAATTATTTTCCTTTTTCTTTTGCACAAAAACATGACCTACTAGTTTTTCCATGTTTGTAATCACTTCTGAGAGAACAAAGAGTAATGTGTGCTATTAATTTGAAAACCACAATACGAGGACCGTTGACTAACAATGGTTCAAATTAGAAGGCAGTGCACTTTTGTCGTTACTCTCTTAGTATTTTATTCATATCAAGTAAAATAATTTATGACTTTCAACTTTATACTTAATACAGAAAAACTATATATTATTAGTCCTGTATTAACAAAAACAACATATCCTTATATTTAAACTAAAGTAAATTTAAATCAAGTAGGTAATATTAGAGAATTTTAGGATACTATAATACTTATGAAATCCCTAGAATTATATTTAAAACAATCTCAGTAAATCGCTGAAATACATGACTGGCGAACAAAGTAGTATTTTGCGTGGGTTTTTAAATGTGGCTTATCTTTTAACGATTTTCCTTTTAGTTATTTCCCGTGAGATAAGTTTATATATTATTTATTAATGCGTTGTGTACACGTACGAGGTAAATGTCAGAGAGCGCATTATTTATTTAACATTTTTTTTAATATTTGGCTTAAATCTTTTTTGCTATGCCGCTAACTTAGCAAGACATCAATTTCTGGTAAAGATTTAGGCACGACATTTAACGCGATTTAATTATACGTTGAAGTAAAAAACTAATTACAACAAAGTTTTAATGAAATGAAAATATATAAAAATATTCTTTAGTTTCAATTTCGTGGCTCAGATGTTGAAATAAATGAGGTATATTTTTATTAATCATCCTTAGATTATTGAAACTACGTTGAGAGTGATGGTAGCTACTATATATGTATTATTATTATATTTTCTGAAGAAGTAAAATCTCATTTCATTATTTTATGTATAACGGAGTGTATAGTATGGGTAAATAATATTATTAAGATTCTGAAATTACGTTCCTGACATTATAGTTTAAGCAAATCATTTAACAGAGTTATGTAAAACGCGAAAAAAAATCATCTATTAGTTATAGGTAAGTACGTATCTTTTTATGTTTCATTAAGAGAATCTATCTCACAGAGAAAAAAGAGGTATTGGACCACTTAAAAAATAAAATATTTATCTGTATACAAACATCTTTTTTTATAACAACACGGTTTAAATACAAATATATGGAATAATCAATAAAAAATATGCAGACATATTTAAAACTTAGTAGTAAAACAAAGTGACAAAAGAATAATAAAATATAACTAAAACAATAAGAATGGATAATTCTATATTCTCTGCATACGAGTAGGTAGGTACATCACACATGCATCACTTAATATAGCAGTCGAGACGACCATAAGTGAATAAATGTACCGAAGAATTGTAATAAACCACGAGTCGGTATTGATGGTGTGGCTTTTAATTTACGAAGGTATTCGTTATTTGTTACCGTCTGCGACGACGCTTACAGCTTCTATAATACGACGGCTATATCGATCGTTCCTCTCCGCAAATGAATTATTGAACTCTAATACATACGTTTATGTTATGTACGATGCCTTCTGATTATTGGCTGTGTTTTGTAATTGTCACTTGAATATTTTATTGATGCCATGTAGATTTGCTTATAAAGACGAAATTATGAACTATATCTACCTGAAATACGCGTTAGAATCGAATATGGTAAAGCACTAACTCAAAAACAGATGAATATTAAATCATTAATGTATTTTATTTTGCAAAATAATCATTATTTAAGTGATTATTAGATAACATTAAAATAATCACACGATATGAAAATATTTCAAATGTTCAAAAGATTGAAAGTAGAAAAACATTACTCATGAGTGTCATGGCTCACGATTTACAAAAATTACAATTAATAACACTCTCCTTGAATTAAATTTTTTTTTCACGCAGAGACCTATTTCACAATAAAATCTAAAGAGAAGTTCCTAAACAATCGTCGAAATCTACAAAACATATTTCTCTACAATTCCAACAAAAGAGATTTGTATAGACCGCGTTACAGATACAAAATACAACAAATAGGTGTATAGTATCTCTTACTTAATTACAGTGACACGACAATGTCAGAGACCAAGTCTTCGGGTACTAGGTACGTGTATTTTTTGTGTAAAAGCTTAAGGATCATTGTGACAGTACCCTCGTCACAGGCCGAGCAAGACGTGCGGCTTTACAACTCGACATACGATTCAGAAAAATAACAACAACGAATTCGGGTTAATATTATCGAATTGGATCATATTGTTAAAGTATCTTGACATTAAAACTTAGAAAAAATGCTATAGTCTCTATTGGGTTTCCACAAAAAATACACACAAGATGCAACTATCAAAGTTGTTAAAAGAGTTTTAATGGCTTCTTTTGCTGTTTACGTACGATTAGCGGATAAAAGTAGTAGATACTGTGGCGGACTAATAGCGTCCTGAACAAGTCCTGAATCGCGCTAACAAATTTTTCAACGTTCGGCGACACATATACCTACAACATCTGTAATATACTACAGGGGCTTCAGCTTGACTGAGTATACCACCTCGCTCGGTCGGAGATCTCCCTTTGACCTACCACTGATCCCACAGTACTTACATAAGTACTTGAAGCCGTGTCTAAAAAAATACTCGAATAACTAATACTATAACCGAAAATACAACCAAGATTCAAGAAAAAAGTCAAGCACATTCTCGTTTTAACTCTCATTAGAGGAACAACGCTCACTCACATGTTTTATGTTACAGGAAAAGTAAGAAAATTGTTCCAAAAAACTCAATATATTTGGGTAAGCTTTTTAAAATATATCTAATAACTAGCCTGATCTTATTAATAACAAAAGCAAAGAAAACATATCAGTACAAATTAGTTTCTCTGAGAAAATAAAGAGTACCTAAGTATAAGACAATAAAATAATTCAATTCATGAAATTCATGAACATACTAAGCAGCAAGTCTTTTTTGGAATATTTTTATGCAATGAGAACAAATGAGAATAAGAAAAATAATTCGACAGTATTAATGAACAACATTAAAAAGTTTCAGTAATAAAGAACTATATTCTATACTAGATTATTAGAAAGTATCGGGAAAACCTAATTTTTTTTTGCCCTTCCAAGTTTATCTGCAACATACACGTCTGAATTTTGTTCAGAACTTATCTTTTATTTATGAGCTTTGGGAATATTAATACATTTTGTAATAGATCAGTGATGCGCTATATTGAATTACAGCAAACGAACCTTTGAATATTTATAATAAGGGGTTTCGAGTTTCTTTAATTAAATTATGTACATTGTTAAAACACCCACCTTTGTTTTAAATCACAATGTATTGAAATTTTTAATACATTTTGCAAAATATGGATAAAATTCGAATATCATTAAGAGTTTAAGCTTATTTTGATTTGAAAATCATTCTTCATATTATTTATATTTATCCAGTTATTTAGTATCACCAGGTATAAAGTATAAAACAAAGTTGTTTTCTCTGTCCATATGTATGTTTAAATATTTAATACTACGCAACGGATTTTGATGCGGTTTTTAATAAGTACAGTGATTTCAAACTGACTTACTTACTGTATGGTCTGATTTAAATAAATAAATAAAAAGGAAGGTTTATGTGTATTATGCATGAAATAGTAGAGAAACACCAAGCGGTTTTTCATGTGCGAAGAGTGATAGGTGAAGTCGGTGTAGCAAAGTAACTTAAAGACAAATAAATATCTTTTTTTTGTGACAGGAGGAAATTCCTGGACTTCCATCTGCATCCGCATGTGGGGTACGAACCGTAGGTACAAACCACCTGCCGGGCTGCCGCTCACGCTCAGCGTCCGAACCCCGGCCGGATACAGAACCCAGCACGACAAAGACAAGTACCTAGTTACTGTAACATACAAGAATTATTTTCAAACGTCGGTCAAATAAATACAATTATTGTTAATGTAAACTTCGAAATTTATTTAATTGTAGCAAATATATAAATACTTTTATACAGTATTCAAATGAGAAAAATTTATAACTTTTCAGACGACCGAAAATTTTGAGCATGCTACATCACAAATGAAAAGTTGCGCAACTTTGAACCTTAGGGGCGTGGGCGTCATTTGAATGTTAAATTATGATTAAGTTGGCAAAAAAAGCAACTACGTGATGTTGTTAACATATCCGGTAAATGAACAAAAATGATAAAGTTTTTTTATGTATCTATTGTCCTTACAGAGTTTTTAAATCTTAAGGATTGGAACAGTAGCAGACAAGTATTTAGCATGTTCATAAAATCAAGTAACTGATTAACACTTATCGCGATCTATTATGATTACATGGAACTACGCGGCATACTATATTGTTATTAAACTCTAAGATTCTGAACAGACAGAAACTATAACTTTAAATTATAGTCAATACATGTAGGTACATAATTCGATCGGTTTTCAAAAATGTTAAGATGAAATTAAATTTTTAAATAATGAGGCAAACACATTTAAAAACTTCACAAAAATGTTAAATGTACATTCATTGTAAAGTTAATTAATTAAAAATATAATTTCTAACGACTCAATCATTATTATTTATGACACTTTCCAACAACTCTCGAGTATGGAACACAGTCAAAGTTTTATGTAGTTTTGCTGTCGTTAAAGTTCATTACATTTTCTGATAGCTCATGTTTTAATAATGTATTCAATTATCACAAAATTGAATTAAGCTTTGAGTGCAAGTGCTGAGATATTAATAATGAATGAGACATTAAATAAAATATTCTTGGTTCTAAAGTTTGAATAATACACTAATGGATTAATATAGATAGGTAATAATATAGAGAGGCAACAAGGAAAGAAAGTCTACTTAGTTTTGGATCTTTACTTATTTTCTATAATATATATTCTCTTAGTTGCTCGCCCGCTGTAATAATAGTTTAGCCAGAATCCATACTGTAATACTGGTAATTTTCATTGCAGAAAAAGAATAATATTAAAAGAAGTTATTTATGCTAGTAGCAATAATAATTTAATTGTGTATTTTTTAAGACTTTTTGTGGTTCGATGTCGTCACAAATTGAAATGGAAATGTTCGCAGAGATTAAAATTTCCAGATTGAAAACCATAATACCGCAAGAGTGAAGCGACAATTCATGAATTCTCAATTAAAATTGCTTGTCCCGTAAATATTGTGGTGTTGCAAAATGCGCAATTGATAAATAATTGTATTACGCCCGAGTTATTTTAAATGATCTCTAATGTATAATTAAACAAGAATTTCATTGGAAAATTAACAGTCCACCGAACCTATAGTTACTGGCAGAATATTACTAAAGTTAGCTGCGGCTTTATTTTGCCATCCCATTGTCGAAGTGATAATAATGAGTATGAAACATACCGTTACATAATTACAGCATTGTATAGTGTGCTGTTTACAGGTTTCTGTATATTTTAATTAAGTCACCACACACATATCTCGTCTTATTATTTCAGAAAGTAATTAGAATTATATCAAAAATCTTTTATTTTATGATTGGAATTTGAAAAACGTATTGTTATGAAAATATTCAGACTTCGGTTGTTTTAACTTCGTCATCAAAATGCGCCTTACTTTTAAAATTTATCAAACTCTTCGAAAAATTTCTTCAGAAACTTCAAATCAAATTCCGTGTTGAAATTGTTGTTTGATAATTTCCTCTGAGTTTATCTGCTGCTCTCTAAAGTTTTACAAAGCCTTGTTTCCGACTCAGTTTATCCATTTATTTTATCCTTTTTGGACGCATCCTATAAAATATTTCACAAAAAAGAATACACAATCCTGCGTGTTTACAAATTGATTTCTCTGGAGGTTATTTGGTATATTTTATGTGTAAATGTAAGTTTTTTAAACTCGCATTTCTCACTAACACTGCTTTTTCAACAGCAAAATGATCTTGCAGTTCAAAGACTATTGTGGTTAAGACTAGCCTTAGCCTTAGGGCCTGTTGTGAAAAGTGTGAAAGAACCAACCAACACTGTTGTATAATCATGGTGACATTAATATAGGTAATGCCGTTTTGGAACGTAGCAGATACAGATGAGGTATCTTTAAGCTAACGATTGCTCATAAAACTGAGTAGATCTAGGACTGTAATCCAAGTTGTCGCTTGCTATTCAGTTGGTCCATAGACTATGTTAATATTAATAAACATGTCTAGGACGGTCGGCGAGGCTTAACGTGATAAACCGTGACGAGGGAACAGGCCGACTGGCAAGTCTGATTAATGCCTTCACATTACCTTATGTGCTTAGTCATTTTAACGTAATATGTTCAACACGTATTCATTTACGTAGTACGTTTATGGCTTGCTAGTAATATGCCACTGGGTTATTCGTGCAGTTTATGTATAATATGAATGTACAAGAATAGATAACTTAATATTTAATATATTGATAGTATGATACTATGGTTAAATAGCTAAGTATGTTATGAATCATTTAAAGATAATAATATACAAAGCATAGTGTTTCTATTACATTGCAGACAGACATCCACTTCGTTAGTTTCAGAATTTAAGGACTACAATTAAAGGGATCGTGAAATACCGTCTCTGGTCGATAATTCGTATTCGAGAAGTTCGTTTTTAATTGAATGTTTAAATATTAATCGAACTACTCCTATTTGAGGATTAGTGAAAAAGATCGGAGAGAAAGTTGACTTAATATTAGGTAGGTCATCTACTACTTAAAATAAGAAAGAAATTGTAATAAGTCTTGCTCTACGCCATAGAAAAACAAATGAAAACTCATTAGGAATCAAGTGGTTGCATTGCTTCGGGTATGGACTACATATCTAATTACCACACTGAACCCTGACCGCAAATGTTGATCACTTATACCAGTAATTGCGGATGGTATGCTTGTTCATAATTTATTACCAATCTACATATTAATAAGGGATTTTCTGTAATACCTTGTTGTTTTTCGGGTAAGGATGTGGGATGGCATTGCGTGTTTGGCTTTGGTTGGCGATAATAATAGAATAAAGAAAAACAGCTCTTATTCATTCATGAATAATAGAAAAAAACTACCTGTGTGTTTTTTGTCCACGCCCATAAATAATGCCCATTTAGTTCGGAGATAACTCTATTTTCGGAGAAGGTATTTTTTTCCTGGTAGTTAAGGATTGAGGAACCCCAAGGGGGATTCTGATTCAACCGGAAAGCTGATATGGTAAAATAATTTAAATTAACTTCCGCACTGTGATTTTATGTTGCAATTTAACTACCTAGCGTCACTGTTTTGTTCTATTTTGGTATCTTTTGTTAACAAACTTTTGTTACAAAATGTTAACTCATGATGAACCATTTCTTGTAAAGTTTTAAAAAGAAGTTAAAATTATGCCAATATATTTTAACCTTTGAGAGTCTAGTCTGTATTTTAAAAGATGTTATTTATAACTCGGCACTATTTCTGCTAAATCGCTGTTATTTATCAGCCTTAATATATCGTGTCAACAGGGGACCTTAAACATGAGCTTGCTCGTCTAAATTTGAGGTATATTTTGCAAAATATGATACGAAACAAAATTCACTATGTTTTACAAGGCTGAGAGCTAAAACCCAAAGTTATAACCAGTCAGTATAATAATATGTATACATTTTCGTTTGTTTTTAGATGAAAGAAGCCTAATTTATTTGAATATACATAAAGGTCCACCACAGTAAAACATGTATACATCGTTTTAATTACGTATAGGTAGAACCAAAACGAGGTTTAAATTAAAACAAGGAGCGGGTGCCTGTTTACGTTGTTGTGGCGGGCTGCGGCACGCGCTCCGTCTCGCGTGTACGACACCTTTGCATTTTAATTTAAATTGTAAACCAATTTAAATTTAACACATAAATGTAATTTAATTTAGCGAAAGTTTTCATGAAGTTTCAATTCAAATAGTGGTTTGAAACTGATCAACTGTCGCCTTTGTCGGAGTCTCTCGGGGGAATCTTTAATACAAATAATAGTTTGATATTTTTGTTTCCAGGTTTTCGGTTCCATTCCCAGTTAATGAGCTTTAGCCCAGACTTTGTTTGTTAACCATTTACCTATTAAGTTGTTTTATTATAAATTCAAAAGGAGAACTCCGAAGCTGTGCCTTTCATAATATTACTGGATGTTAAAAATACATGCCTATTTAGAAACAATAACAAAGTAGAATTTCATGACAAAGAAGAAGTACCTACACTTAAAATACTAAAAGCATCTTGTAAAAAAGATCATTGCTACTCAGTACATTTGTATTTTTTCTGTATTAGAAACATAATGAGAAAGATGATGAAATCATTCCGTAAACAAAGTCTAAAATTGATTAGACACAGACAAATTCACAGGTTACTATCATATTTCAAAGGAAATAACATACAAATAACTTTTGGTAAACTGTTGAGAAGATCTTGATAAAAACTCTTTGTTCTTTTATAATGTAGTTAGGATTATTGATTATTTGTTTTAGATTTAAACTATCTATAACTCTTGTGGAGAAATATGAATTATGTTTAGATTTAAGTAAAACTAAATAAGTTAAACTCACATTAAAATTATTGAACTGAAATTTCAAGTAGTAGATACAAGTTTCACCATTTACTTTGCATATTTTTTTAAAACATTCCTTTTCAGCAAGATATAGTAAAATGATTAACGATAAATAAATAACTGAATTAGCGAATTTTTAATCATTTAGATTTTAAAATAATCTAGTAGCTTCTTCACTTTATTTATTTCAAACAATGTAAAATAACCGCGCACTAATTCAAACTGAACGTAGAAGACTTCAAACCGGATTGCAGCCATTAATTTCCATTCAAGAGAACGTAGTTTTTGATCAAGAACTCTCAACTCGCAAACTTCGTAGCTTTACTTATTCAACGTCAAATAGGAGTACTTTAAAACAATTTTATCTTGTTATTACAAAGTTAGGAAATTGCAGCACAAAATGAAATGTACTGTAAAAAGTTTCTCATTCCTTCAGATCAGCGTACTACATACTCGCTGGTATGTTCTTTACTTTAGTAAGTCGAAAAATTATATCTTTGAACTACCTATGTTACATTTTCAAAACATGTTCTTATTTATTTCTGTAAAAACTTTGAACATGGTTTCCAAAGTGTGGACATTAAACTGCTCAGCGGTTTGTTTAAGCTGTGTCTCTTTCTATTTGTTCGTTAGAAAATGGAATTCTTTGTAAACTCCAAAATTAAGATTTTTAACATAAAACAATGACTTTAAATGTTCCTAAATTTTTCATTTTGAAGAAATATCAAATTTGACTTATAGAGGGCCTAGCATTGCATTAAAACCGAAGCATACTACAGAATATAATATTATGTACAGGTAAGAGGTACTCTTAACACGTTTAAGTTTTTGTCGTTATCTAGAACATCTTGAATATGAAATGGCGAAACGAGAGCCCGACGTTATATTGCGATCGGGAAGTGCTAAGTGGGTACTTCAAGAGAAAACAAGCACCGCCTTGGAAATTTCCGTCTTTTATATTCCTATACAAATGAAAATGAAACCATTTCCAATAAAATTTTCTCTAAAACGACATAATTACTTTCTTATCATGACAATTATTGTTCTTGCAAGTTATTTATAATTTGTAATATTAGGAAATGATAGTAGAATTTAAAATCAACTTAAGTTTTCTGTTCTATTTTAAAACTGTAAAATCTCAAATGGTAAGCTTTACTTTACTATGTTTTTTTGACCAAGATCTTTATGTTTAATACTGAAAATTCATAAATAAGTATTACACATAATTATAAGTATCATTCATGTTCTACGTAATATTAATTTGATTGTAGATCGCAGACATAGTAGATACTTACTCAGCAACTCAAGATAATATATATTTTTTTTGTTTATGTCTTGTACAGAAAATTGCCGCATTTTAAGTAAATAATGAGTGAAACAAACTAAAAACACACATGTGAGGCATGTAAGCATCAAATATTCAATTATTCAGCGGTACGGGGCCGGAGCAGACCTTTGTTCAACTCTCGCGCTATTCTCTGAATGCCAAAGGTCACGTGCCCTTGCCATGCTGTGTCCCTACATTTTTAACTCTACATGTAATGCACATTCTCTTTGAATATTTGTGTGTGCCTCGACTACTTGTAGACCTAGATGATGGTCAATATTGAAGATACGGTTTCTATCGGACATGTCATAAGAAAACAGTTCGGTCCTCGTTCGAGTTACGGTGGGTAGTTCAAAAAATCAACGATATTCCACTACTTTTTAAAAGAAAGTCATGAAATGAGTAACGTCTTCATGGTCTCAACCTCCTCCACAAAGCGCAATACTGCCCGATAATTGTTGTCGCGACCTTCTAGATCTGAGCGTAGCCAACTAGATTGCTGGAGAAGATTTGGCGTATCGAAGAAAAAATTAATCTTCCGAAATCTAAATTTAATTTTACACAAAAATAATAAGTTTGATCGATTTTGTCACCTTCTCCATCATACAGCGAGACTTCAGATGAAGACAGTAATACTATTAAGGTAAGTGGAGTGTGCCACATTATTGGGCGAGGAGCGAAATTATCTTCACACCGTATACCTATCTGCATATTTCTAAAACATACAGTCCACATTATATTTATGTGTGTTATACACACAGATTGTTAATGTGTTTTTTAAATTACGCATTAATACTATCTACGCATATGGAAGCTAAATAAATTGTAGAGCTTCCTCAATTAAATTTTAGATTTTACATGGTGACATTGATCGGGGAAAATGACGGTAAAAATATTATGAATCTTAACCTTTTATTTCGTAGCTGCTGCCCGCGACGTCGTCTGCGTGGACACTATGCAAAAAAAAAATATACAGTTTTTTCCGGAAATTTACGATTTTTTTCTCGCCGTCAAAACCGTCACTGAACTTCAACGAAATTTTTTTTTAAAGAATTGGTCATATTGGTCTAGGCGTTGTTGAGTTATGCGCGTAGCTACACGTTTGCGATTCATTTTTATATTATAGATTACCTATATTTGTGTTTGTCGCGCGTTGTGAAGGGGGGCTAGACGGAAATAATTCTTACGAAAAGTTGTCACGACACTTTTTTGTTTTAGATGATTATCGCTAGATGACGCTGTGATGAAAATCTTTTAAAACACGTTCCTTATCGCGCGTTACGTAAGGAAATATTTTTATAAAATATCTTTTAATCGAAAGGAACTTCATTCTATTCCGGTGTCCCATGACACCTCTCAAGTTTTTTTTATTACACAAGATATTTTCATTTGGTATAAATAGTCCGTCATTTTGTAATTTAGTATCGTATTTATTAAAAAGTACTCAGGCATAGCGTGAAATAATAATATAAATCATAAATCACAAAGACATCAAACTCAAAGATCATTATGTTAAGTTGAAAATAACTCGTAAAGTTATTTACGGTAACGCTAATGTTACAACATTTCGTTGAACTCGTTCAACATTACCAAAAAAACAGGGTAAAAATGAACGTGAGAGGGATTTTACGCATTTAATCATTTTACACGCGCACAGACTCGTAACGTATGCGTAGTATTACGTATATAGGCTGTACACGATACTTTCCATCAAAAATTCTTTTTAGATTTTTAGTCCATATCGGATACCCGGAGATAATTTTGGAGAAGCCAAATATTATTGAACTCCACGTTTTGGCTCCAATAACACTGCGATTTTACTGAAGATGTCATTTGAGATAAGACAGCCTGAAGATACCGTAGCCACAAACAGGCAATTCTATATTTAAAATTGATTACTTTTCATATTTACCGTAACTTGCTGTGTCTGCTTAAAATTTCTGTATCGGTATTATAAAAGTATTCTAATTTAAAAATATTATTTTAATTAAATACACATAACCGCAAATAAAGTAAAAATGTGTGAATGATTTAAAAAATACAAATTGAAACATAACATAACTGCCTTGCATACCTATGCTAAGTACCTGCCAATATTTTATTTTGATTAAATTTGAGATTTAACACAAGACTGAACTCAACTTTAGCCCTGTATTAATTTAATTAATTGATCTGTACACATTTCCGTTAACATATATAGCCTGCATCGATGCCAATAAATTAAACCTTAATCTATCGTACATTATGAGATAGTTAATTGATTAGGAAATGGCTTAAATATAATTGAATTGTGTTTATTTACAGTGTTGAAAAAAATCTTCTGTAAATGTTATTCCATATTTTTCGATAGTGTTGGATACTATGGGATCCAATAAAAAAAGACTTGGTGGTTTGAAAAATCGTATATTTCATTAAAATAATGAAAAAATTATAAAAACTTTAAATATGCCTGCTATCCTATAAAGCTAAGACAGAATAAATAAGTTTTTATGCAAATTAATACAAAAAAGTTTATGTTCAGATTTGTACTGAACCAATAGTAAAGTGTATTTATATTAACTCATCACCGGGCATAGATTGTTAGGTTTTGAAACAGCCTACGATATCTAATATTAATTAAAGTTCGATGTTATCGAAAGTGGCGGTAAACCACCTAGCGATAGAAGCGATACTAAATGTTAACAGTGGCTCTACCATCGATATCGATTGTTTGATTCACATATTATGATTTATTATTTTATAACGTTGTGTTCGCCGCATCACACGCACGCCTGTTCTGAATGTATGAGGCAAATGTTACACAATACTTTTGAATGTTTAATATAGTAAAGTGATTTATATGACAGGTAAAAGTTTTTTGCTAAAATGATTTAATGTGTTTCTCTTCAATCTTATTTCATATTTTATACGAGGTAGAATCGTATTGGTTCGATCGTTTTTAAATTTTCATGGCCGTGAATGATTGAGATATAACACCAATTTTAAGTAGATACTAGTTTTAAATATTTACGATATTTGCAATTAATATTAAGTAGGTTTTTGTATTATTTTATTTTATTAAAAGCACTATTTAGAGTTTACAAAACCAAACTCAGAAACTTAATTTAAGCCCTCGTTGTCAGGAAATGAGGTGAACTGATGAATTAAAACGATCTTATTAAAGCGGAAGCAGCGTTTACTGGTACAATAGGCATCACTTCACATCTAGGATGAGCTACAAACTCTTAAGTGGATTAAACGCGTGACAAAGGCGCTTTATTGCGCGCTGTTACTCGCCGGCGCCGAGCCGTCACGAACATATGGTCTTTGTTAATTTTCACCTTCTATTATCTTCATTACACTCCATTCGCTATATTACAATACAACGACTTTCAAGTTTCATTATATCTAAAGTGCTGTTGAATAATATATGACTTAAGCGCTGTTTTATAAAACTTTGTAATACTGCACAGTGTATTGGATTATAAATCTTAAACGCTGTTATGTAAATTGCGTTACATTTCAGATGAAATACAACTTAGCGACATTTAAATATTGTAAGTACTAAGTTATAACACTATCGAAAATATCAGATTTTATTATAAATTTATAATACCAACTGAAAAATATGTAATTAAACTAAAGTAACGGGAAACGAAAAATTCTACTAAAGATTACGCAAAATTTTCACACTTTGAAGGTTCGGGTTCGCTTCAACATTATCATTAATTGAATGTATTTTTAGATTTCATCCATTATATAGAGCCCGAGGGGATCAAACGTTTTTTTTTGTTGAAACAAGCACGTTTTAAATTAAGTTTACGTCAGTCACGACAGTCTTTAGAAACAGCCGAAACAAACAGCGGCATAATTAAAAAGCTACGAGCCGAGTGAAAAAAATGCGAAGTCGAATAACTCAGTCATTAATTTTCATAGTGTATTTTCCTTAAATTGTACTTTCGTTACTATCTTAGATGAGTTGAAGAGGTCACGTGGAAGCTTTCACTATGGGTTGTGGCAATAGGCATTTGTCACATATTTATGCTAGGCTAGGTAAGTTAGGATGGACATAGATTAAACTTAATGTCTATCCTAACTTATCTAGCCCGCCTGTCTACATGGCAAGTAAAAAATATATGCAATGTACCTACTTACTATTGGAAAAAACTACACTATGCTCTACAGTCTTCACCATTCAGTAGCAGCCTTTGAATTTGAATAGCCCGGTGCTAATATTACCAAGAGATCTTCGGACTTCCTTAACTTAATAAAGTTTACGGCTTGTGCCTGGGATTTTCATTATATGAACAGATTCTCAGGATGCTGATTTAGAAAAGAGACTATTTAACAGTTAAAGCTTAAATACATAAAAAAATATTAGATATCAATCAATATCATCAATACATCTAATATATAAAATTCTCGTGTCACAGTTTTCGTTGCCATACCCGTCCGAAACGGCTTGACCGATTTTGATGATTTTTTTTGTGCTTATCCGGTATCTATTAGAATCGGCCAACATCTATTTTTCATCCCCCTCAATGTTAGGGGTAGTCCACCCCAATTTTTTTTATTTTTTCGACGCAGACGAAGTTGCCCGGGGCAACTAGTATTATTATAAAACAAAGTCGTTTTCGCCTGTCTGTCCTTATGTATGCTTCGAACTTTAAAACTACGCAACGGATTTTGATGGTTTTTTTAATAGATAAAGTGATTCTAATAGATGTTTTTTAGCTATATTTTACTTTGAAAAAAAAAATAGGGATTCGCATGAAAATATCGAATTTGTAACACAACGTTTAAAATCTAAAACATATTTGCGTACGTTGCAAAAACTATTGACAACAGAACAAAATAATGTACTACGGGTTGGTAGGTCTTAATAAGATGTGAAAAAAGTCTGCGAGAGCACATATCTAATATCATACAATAATCACTTTTATATTCTAAATTATCCGAAGTAAGAAATAACGTGAATTGAGAATCGTTATTTTAATCCTTATCCAAATTAAGCATTATATTATCAAGGTTATTAATGTAGAAGTAAAATACTGTTTGTTTTATTCCAATCGGACATTTCGTTGAGAAATTATCATTAGTTTAAAACGCTATCTGCTACAAAAAATATCGCGACGACATCGCGAGTGCTATTTAAACGCCTTTGTGACGCAGACGAAGTTACGTGGGTCATCTAGTGTATTATAAATATATTATGTAAGATGCACATTAAAATACATAGAAAACTAGTAATACAAATAATTCAAAAATGTTCGTATTTTTTGTTCTAACAAACTGTTTTTGTTAATAGGACACGAGTTATAATAAATTTAAATATAAAAATAAATATTTATAAATTTGTATAATAAATTTTCACGTAATTTGCGTCCAGTATGTAGAATATAAATCTACAAGTTTTTATGAACTGTGTGATAACTAGTACCTAAACAACAATAATTCGTGGGACTGAACTCGACAAAACTCTCGAAATATCATAATTGAAACATCATAAAATAAGGGTTAACATAAATTTAAACTAACGTATGTTTTTATCGTATCAAACAGCAGGATTGGAGATGTTGCTACCGTTATAATATGAAATATGGTTTTGTGGATTTTCGGAGGTTTCTGCGGTGACGTCAGAGCGGGCGGTGAGGCGGCGAGGGCGGGCGCGGGTAGAGGAAAGGCGCGCGCCGTCGTTCGGCTCGCACCCCGGCCGCACAGTATCTGTACCCCTAGGTACTATCTGTTGCGCGCCGAGCGCGATGGACGCGCCGCACCGCACCGGGTCCGACACGCGCCCTGCACGTAAACACTTCGCGCCACTTACGCTATAAATCTCTGTCCGCCGTCAAATGAAATCAACGCTATCAGACTTATTGACTTCAGTGATTTTTGTAGACAGTGACTTTTTGTGATGAAGTTGAGTTAAGAGGTGGTTGGGGTAAACGTCCCGCCAGCGGCTCGCAGACTGTAGAAGTTTGCTGTAGTAGTCTCATGAATCTTGGGATTTGGTGATTACGACGACGCCCGGCACCCACGGCAAGTCATTCTAATAATTATTTTCATTATTCTAGAGTTAAATAAATATTCTTTGGTAGAAGTAGTTTGTCAAAAATGCATTATTATTATGATAATACTAATAATAACGAAGATTATATTTAAGATGATAATACTAATAATATAGAACGATAACGAGATCTAAGATCACATTTCATAAAAGTTCATGAACCTTGCTGAATTTTCATATACGCCGGTACTAGGTGTATTCAAAGTCAAGGCAAAATTTGTTTATGTATAGTTCGATAATAAAATGGAATCAAAATGGATTTCTAAAACAATGATAGATACCATAGTCAATCTTTTATCTTTTTAGATACAGTCGATTTTTTTGTCGTTATATTTTTATAAATTAATTATTTATTTATTGCATAGATTAAATATAATTTTATTTAACCTATGCAATAAGATTAAATATAAGGTACATAGAACTAAGATCAAATATTTCTTTAGTTTATCTGGAAATTACCTTTTATTTTAAAGACATGCTAATAGCACCTATATTCTATAACAGGTTTTTGCACTGACTATAAAATTTTAATCCAAATTTTTTGTGTTCAAATTTATGAACTTGTTCTTATTGTTACCATAAAAAATTGCATGTTTGACGTTTTCTTAACTCTGCAAATAATGCACTTGATTTAAGAGAAACATTTTGAATGAACCACATAATTAAAAAAAAAAATCAAGAAATATAATGCAAGAAAACTGTGTGATTAAACCCATAATTACAGATCACAGATCGACCTAGATCAGTTTCAGAAATGCTAGTTGAAAAAATGATTTTATCAAGTATACAGGGTGTTGTTGCCCGGTGAAACAATACTTTAAGGGCTTAATCTATATCACATTTCAAATCATATACACATACTTTTGAAACGGAGATAATGACTTTATTTTCCCATACAAAGTTGAAAAATTATTATTTTGTATTAATTTTGACAACCCTACCCTGACCTACATGTAGCGTGCTATATCTATATGCCATTTTCAAGCACACAGGCGCATCCGATCGCAATTTTAGAGTTCCGTAATATAATAAACTCCTGCTAATAGAAAATTAACACGTAGTTTTGATTAGTTATAACTTATGATATATTATGCCTAGAAAACCCAGACTTGGTGGATGGCTTCTACATCAAGTATACTATTTGCTGTGAAAGTATTGTTTCATCGGATTTTAACACCCTGTATATACTAATACTTAAAAAACAAAAAAAAATACTAATACTTAGTATTCTTCTTTTTAACATTAATTGATAACTTTCTATTGAAAATGTATCAAAATTATTTCACGGTTTACCTAATGCTTACCATTAGTCATACTATAATGTATCTATTGTGTTCCTGTTTTTTTGTTCGCATTATCTACGCGTCGCCGTGTCGGTACATCACATTATTACAATATGTTTAACGTTTATCAATACATTATCTGAATTGACGCCCACATTTTTAAGCCTGCGAAAATATGGAAACTGATTCAACGATTTGTTTACATAAGACTAATTTTATTTCACTGATATTGAAGAGTCTTTGTTATAATTATTTCCAAATTATTGTTTTGTGATATTAGTGTAGTGTTTTTGTTTTATTTCACTGCAGGTAGAAAAGGTATCTAACAACCTTTCTAAAATACTAGATGCACGCAAGCAATGATGACATTAACATAGTTTTATGTTCCACTTTGATTGATTTCTGCTCTACATTCAAATTATGTTTTTATAAACAGTCTCCGCTAAAATATGAGCGCTTCTTGTGAAATTATAATGAAATATTGATTTGATCGATAAAAATCGATGAGTGAATGTGAAACAAACATTAGCTACTTATGTTTTCCACATAAGTGATTCTAAAGTACTTTGATATTTTTGATAAATACATTGATAGCGATAAGCTTCAGATAAATAATATAAATTTTATTGAGTTCAGAATTTAAAAAAATAATAATAATTTTCTTCATAAAATTCAAAATCTTTGTTACCTCTGCATTTTGCGTCAGTGACCCAATGTTTAAAATATTAATTGCGGCAGTTAGCTTCTATATGTTTTAACATTACCGAGCCAATTTTATTTTGCTGATTACCTATTAGATACTATCTCATGAAATGCAGGGTCCAGGCATAAAGTAAATTTTACATTCATACTATTGCAAATTATTCTAAAGAACGGCAAAATTTCGATTATTTTCAGCAGTTTCAGTTCGCTGTTCAAAATGTTTGGGAAACCGACAATTGACAACGGTACTCTGAATGTGATTCGACACCTGCGCTTCATACATTTACGAGTGTGTTTGTACCAACGTACTTACTTCTATTAGGTACGTACCTGTTTCCCTTTCAACTTCGTTTTCAATTTTACACACATACGTCCTATTCAATATACTTCAAAAGAGAGAGAGTTACTTACCAATTTCATCCTATTTTCCCGGCTTTATTTAAAAGGGAATTTCCGTATTTTAAAGAGTATTTCCTCTAGGGTATAGAAATACAGTAATTACGAGCTTTGTTACACATTTTCAGTGAGCTTTTATTATCATTTGGGAACTTTTGTAGAATTTAATCTGAATATTGCCTTCTTAAAATAAATGGAGTACCAGCCGTTTATTTTTATAACAATGTTTTTGTGAAATGCCTAATAGAAATGTCTCAAGAGTTTAGTCCCTTGTATTTATTATGGTTAGTATCTAATATTTAGTTGTTTAAAATTATTTTAATTTATCAGAGTTTAATTTATTTACGCTTGGATTTCTATGGTCTCTATCTGTAGGTAAATGTATTATTATGTATACAAGTAACAAAGTTTATGAGAATTTCGTAGAGCCTCTACGAAAACTAACGACTAAGTCTTGAATTACAAACATTAGGTCTATTTATTATTTTACGGAGGATATTGTTTAGGATTGGTTTAGCTCAGTATTCAGCCGAAGTGCTATATAAAGCAATAGGCATACATCAAAAAATATACTGTAGAGTGAAGAGGATAAAAAGCATTAATTACACATTAGTAGGTAGCGGCCCCGCAGTGTCCGCTGACATTGCATCCACGAGCAACGGTAACCGCTTACGATCAGGTGGCCTGTTAGCTCGTCTGCCTAAAAGGCAATAAAAAAAATATATTATTATATAAAAGGCAATAAAAAAATTATATGTCATTTTCATAGAAGACAATCTTTCAAACAATTAATTACACACATATTTTATAATTAATAAAGTATCAAATTTAAATAAGCTGGTCAAGTAGCAATGATAACAATACAAATTGCCTTTAACATAATATAAAATTGTATAAGAAGTACCTACATTCAAAATGTTTGAGATCAAATTTGAGAAACTCGACTAGATGCTCGGAGGATACAAGTTTAATTGAATTTTAAAGAGCAAACTGATTCGGAGTGCATTTCTACGAGCAGACCAACAGATTCATTGAATTGAATTACTTAACTTGTTTGTAGAGTTCACTGGCGATAAATCAAAACTGTATTCGATGAACACAGCGTTCTGTTCAACATTAATTTAGGTACTGTTCTGTATTTAACCCGCTGACTAAAAATGTTAATGCTTTGATAAAAAATAACGTACAATAACTCAATAATTTAAATGGAATTTATCAAACACATGAATTCGGAAAATGGAAAAAGAATCGCCGTCGCAAAATCATACTTAACAAATCTGCAATGAGTGAGCAAATGTATTCATTTATAACATAACAAATCGTTGGTTTCAAATATTTGTGAAAATATGGTGTCTTTTTCGTCATTCAGAATCGTTGTTCTAGTAAATCCCTTTTTTTCTATTTTCGGTATCAACATACTCTAAGTTTCTCTCAGAATCCTTTACAAGCATCATCGGTGAGAATTTATCGAAACACTAGATTATACACGTATAACTATGATTACCACTTTCACCTCTCCAAAGAAACACATTACTATTTTATAACCACTCCTACATAACAAATTATTATTGTCGAAGAATAGGAGTTTAGTCTTCACATGTTTTTGTTGAACCTTCTTAAAATATGATCTCATGATATAATTTTTGTCAGTCTGGGAACAATTGAAAGCGTATACGAAGACCTTCTTGATATAAATATGGTCGCCTCGTATCCGATAAACTCTTTAAGTATGTAAATCAGGGTCTTTTGAGGAAAAAATATCAAAGTGGATAGCTACATATTGTTACGTGACAAGAGGTTTTCAACTTAAGAAAATAAGCTCTCATAGATTGCTTGTAGTAAACAGTTTTTTCCTTATAACGATAAATTTTTTGCTCGCTATTTAATCACCCATAACATGTGCTCATCAGGATTATATCTGTGAAAGGGAACATCGTTTAGAAACCTGAATATTGAAGAAGGCTTTAACTCTTCTAGGATATTATTACGTGAAGTTTCAAAGTAGAATAGAACAAGTGCAGACAATGCCCATTCACTCACACACATCAACGTAATGCAAATTATTGGTAAATTTATTTAAAAATATTTTTCATACACAATAATGTGTTACAGCAAAATAAGAACCAATAAGAAAATATCTTAAAAAAACACATGAATAAATAAAGATAAAAAATATGTTGTTTATAAAGAGACACAATAATTTTATTATAATGGTGGGAGACGAGCGAGACGTAGCATCACGCACCACATAAGATCTACAGATATGATATCGCTGTTTAAGTACCTCTGAAATCGCGCCATCTCACCGTTGAGATAACCCAGTTCTCCGTGAAAATTTTGCATGAGCACGAAATTTTCGCATCAAATTTTCCTTGTTTATTTGTATTAATTTGAAGGCATGTGTTAGATCTATATTGCTTTGTTATAATGATCGTGATTTGTTTTGTTTTGAGAGATACCTACCAATTATAGTAATTGTACAATTATTTTAATTGTTCGATTATTATAATTGGTAGGCTTTTACAACGTAGGTGAGAAATAAAATAAACTGTGTTTTTTTTTTGTATTTTGTTTAGATTTTGTTGATTATATTATTCATACAATAAAAAATGACTTAGCAAAGTATAAATAAAATATGTTGAAGTTCTATTTGAATAGAACATGATAACTGTAGTCATAATTTTATATTTTTTTCTGATTAAAAATCTGTATTTTGAATTGTTGTTACATCGACAACGTGGACCGTTGTTTTAATTAATTTTCAATCAACCTTCGAATGAGTTTGTAGCCAGATTGATACCGAAAACCATACTAGCGTTTGAATCAATAGAACACAGTGTTTGTAATACACACAGCTGTTTACACACTATTGGCCTTCTACATAGGCACTGAACAAGCACAGGCATAGGTTTATATGCATAGGTATAGACATAGGTTTTTATGTGGTTAACATTTGTTATATACACGTAGAAAACCAACTTAAATATTAGATATCTACGAACTAAAATACTTTAGGTATATACATAAATCGTCCGCGTAACGTGTGCTTTGCATTAGACAAGGAAAGTGATGAATGGGAAATATTCTGCCTCTTTTTATACATCGTGCACCTGACGTGGAAATAAACTAAATGTTTGCCCGTTTCCGATACATAAAACAGATTTATTGAATCTCAGATGATATGCCTTATAAATTGAATCTAAAAATAAATAACAGTCAGTCTTTTGGAAGTCTTCAGTTAAGTTACAAGTTAGTGCTTAACATTACTTTTATTTTAAGTCAAAGACCTGTATAATATTTATTTCTGTAGCAGGTAATTCATACAATTTTGGTTCAATGTACGCATTTCCTCAATATTTCACCGGTCTTAAAAAAAGCTATTTTCATACACTTAATCATACCCATCGAGTGCTCTATTAGGTCATTCTCTTATAAATTTTCACGAACTATCGGTCCGTCGTCACATAATAATAAAAAAGTTATTTTTGCAATCGAAAGGAACAGCAATAAAACGAGGCACGTTGTTAGATTGATGCGCGTTTTTCATTTACAGTCTTAACGTTAAATATAAATACGGGACAATTCTAAGAAAGTCCAAGAGTAAATCCCGACTTTTCGATAGAAACGATAACATATCCCTCATTATTTATGTACATTCGTCATCAAAGAAAAATAAATACATCAATATAAAATAAATATTTAGTATCAAATGAAAAAGGAAAAGATTACGCTTATTGAAATACTAAGAAATCGTCGATTAATGAATAATGTTGGCAACGGAGCTCCGAGTTAGAATATTACTCTTAAACAAACAAACATAGGTAGGAGTTTAATTTGAAAAAGGTTAGCAGAGATATCTGTATTTATTGTAATAATAATATTAAATTAATCAAATTGTTTATAGTGCAGTATTATGCTTGTTTACTGGAACATGTTAAACGTTAATGATTTAATTGCTAAATAAAAATTTGCTCTAATAAAAATGTGCCAGATTACAAGATTATACTAAGCACTCCTCATGAGTAAAGCGTGTCGCATTTCTCAAAGATTTAGGTTGGGTCTTACTATACACTGTCTAGGAGTTCTGACAGGGGTTGTTAATCGATAACAAGTAAAAGGAGAAACTATACCTACTATTCCTACATGCCTCAGTACCTCAACACAAGAATGGAATTACAATAAAATACATATACCTAGGCAGCAGAAAGAGATACTGCACTACAATACAATAGGAATAGTAGAGTTCATATTCTTGACTAAAATCTATATTACTCAATTATTATTGACAAATAATGAAATGAAATACTTTATTTTCAACATTGATGATATGCTCATTCTTGTTGACGTCAATATTTAAAAGCTACCACCAGTTCGGACACAAAAAAATAAAAATTGTAGCCACCGTCCTGAGAAAAACTGGCAAGAAACTCACCGGCATGTCTTTTTTTGTATTATTATTATGAGCATTATCTTTTTTTTTAAATATTTTAACAATATTATACAAGAGATGAAATATACAAAATATAAAAAAAACTATTATTATAATGAAACGACCTTGGCGAGCAACAATCTAGAGGTAATAATTGTATTATTGGTCATATTATCCATAGATAAATACCTATAGCCTAGAAAATATGGCAACAACCATAGAGACAAAAAATCAAGATCTCTCGTTGATAATTAATGTATCAGATCATTTGTCGGCTCGTGGAAGGTTGAAGACGGGTGACATCTTGTGGGTGTTGTCTGAGTTCCTTGTTTACTTTTAATGAAAACTAGTATTGTTTGATTTCTCTTAACTGTACACGTTAATTTTGTATTAGCTTTCGGTGGAAACCTTACAATGGATTCAATTGTCTTAAAAATTAACTTTTAATGAGATAAATTGAACTAGCACTGGTGTTTAAAATGTAATTAATGGTTGTGTAAAAATTTTTACCGCCTGTGAAAAAACTTATAAAAAATTACCGTACACTGCTAACATATTATTACGGCAAAATTTTGATGGCATTTTCTACGATTTCGTTAAAGTACATCACACATTCCATAGTCCGCCCTTATTGTGTTCATAAATTTCATATGAGAATTTCACTCCCAAACTTCCGAACAGTTCCGTACTAAATAATTATATATTCGAGCCGTCATGCCTTCAGCTATAAACTGTGGTGTATTCATATGATATATTAAGTCAGTACAAGTATTCAGGAGCCTTTATTATAATAAATAACTGATGTTCTAACATCAAAATTGAAGCAAAAACTCGTTGAACTTTTATAAAATACCTAAAATATCTAATAATCTGGCCAAAACCTTTCATGATTTTATTGTAATCAAGTCGGAAGACATACCTAGGTACTTTGTTTTATATTTTTATTCCGAATGAAGAATGATAAACTTTGAGATACTACCAAGAATTCTCAAAGCTAAAACGTCATAATCAGAATTTTCTTTTATCATCCGTAAACAATGATATCGAGAGACAATGAAATCCAAAACATGTACCGCTTAGTTGACGTTTATATAATGGGATGTTGCTTCGAAAGAGAAAAACACGTAGAAAATTAGTCTTGTCCTATGAAAGCCCGCGACAAATGATAAGACAAATTGGATTAGGCACACTTGAATAACATTTCTTTTGTATTTTATTAAGTTGTCTTCGTAGTCTTGAGTTAATCGCGGTTATTTTGTCAACTTGGAGCAGACGTGATTTCGTTTCGAGTTTTTTTCTATTTAAAATAAATTGCTTTTTATTGCATAAAACCGGAGATTTATATTCAAACATCTTAGCTAATTTAATAAAACCAATTCATCTATAAAGCTTTAGTAAAAAAATTGGGGAAATCGAATCCTCAACACATTGTATATTTGTATACGTTATATAATATGTAGTATCAGAGTAGTATTATGAGCTAAATATCGAATTTACTCATTCAGTGGGTTTATTATGTTGGAATCTTATCAACTTATATATCTACGTCTTGGTTTCGCAACAACCCGCGTCTGACCTCTTCGGAACAGATCCCATGTCATCGAGAAGTAAGAAAGGTAGCCGTTATCTTAAGTGTCAAGTTCAAGACATGAGGTCGAATCTTCATTTGCATGACAATAAGAATTGTCTTGCAAACCGGAGCGTACAATGTTTTACGTTTTCCGTTTTCTTAATGTAAACGGTACTCCGGAGACACGTGACTTATCCTTCGTGGAAACAAAGGATTCCGTGTCCTTGTCTCGTTTCAATTAAGCTAATTCAGGATGTTGAATCCCATTTGGTCTCTGACATTCTCAATCTCACGTCTTATTACTGAAGGTGTTAGTAATCTAATGTAGCTTTGGTTAGAATAATTGGTTTCAGGATTTCTTTTGGAAAATACCTACTGGAAGAATAAAATTACTTTCTTTATCCTCAGATTTTTTCTATTGTTTTTAATCTACCAACCAACTCCCGGCCCACCTGATATTGGGAACCGGAACTCTCAGACACTACAACGTGAAGCCTCTTCCTTTGAGACTTGAGATCGACGCCTCAAGTGTTGTATATAATCCACTGTAATACGCAGGCACAATATGCATGTATATACCTACCTTAACCTATGTAGGTACTACAGTGTGTTTCTTTTTGTTTAAGATTAAACAGGATGATCGTAACGTTGTAGTAGACATATAATTGCAATCGCAGAATATAGTCCATAAAGGATGTTTTTGAAAAAATGTTTTCTTACACTCATTGAATTTCAGTTTTTTTATTCTCAATAATTAAAAATTTGTGTAACACTATAACCTTAAGTTGAACCTTTTTGACGGTTGACTTCTGAAGTCTAAGATGACAGAGCGATAGAGAATAATTTGGTAGTTTTTTTGACACGATTTCCTTCGAGATTAATTATATTAAACATTTGAGTTGTTTATATTTGTCGTTATCGTGTAAGATTATTATAATTGAAACCTTCTGTAAATTTAAACATCATTATCTTAATAAAATTTAATATAATCAATTTCAATATCTTATATCATCGAGTCACATCTGACTTTTATCTAGACACCAAATAACCTTCAGATAAAATTAATATAATTGTCAAATAACCAATGTAAAGAATCGTGAAATTGCATTACTTAATTGTTTATTTAATTGCAGTTTTAAAACATTTAAAAGTATGGTGTACAAAGATAAATCACCATTGTGAACATGTTTCATCTTTGTTTTTCTCTGCGTAACAAGTGACCTAAATTTGAAAGAATTAAAAATTAGTTTGTCGAACAACAAAGTTAACTTCGACTTCTCGTGATTACGAAGCACATTCTCTGATGAGTTGCGAAAGCAATGCCGTTTGATTGATTTGCGTTATAAAAATAAATTTTCCGTTCGACGACTAAGGTTCGTACCCATGATTCACTTAACTACACATCGTATAGTATAAATGTATCTCGCGAAATGCTCGCTTCTCTCGTAAACAAGGGGTAAGAGAAAATAGAATATATTTGTACGAGGATATTTCATAAACAATATTATAGAGTAACTTACATAATAGGACACGGTTAATGGAGCTTGCTATCTGTCCGTCTGTGTTGTGTACAATATTATTAACGAAACGAATATATGTATTTATATCAATACATTATATAACAATGATTTTGTTATGTTTTAGTTAAATTTTGTATGAAGAATTATCAAACCTACAAAAATTTCAAGATTTTTTTGCAGGCATTTTATTGTTTTATACACTAATAGACTGTATCGCAACTCCGATTACAAATACAAGGAACTGAATCGGTCGAATCATTATTGTATAATATTTAAAACTTTTAATGTAGCGTATTTATTTACTAAACTTTATGCACATAAATAGTACCTACCTAGGTATAACGGCGGACTTAATGCCTAAGGCATTCTCTAATTTAATGTTGTCAATTGTGTGAACAGTACCTAAGTATCTACCAAAAAGGTATAGAAAGACTTATATAAAACGAGTACTGTGTTATTTATACTTTTTAAATCCTAACTGCACTATTTCCACACTACAAAAGAACCACAAAAATATTTTTTCTTTATCAAAAGGAGGATTTCGTTGAGCTGACTCCAAGATTTATTGTACCCGGAGAACTATATGATCGCGATAAAAATAAAATTGGGGCATGCGTCTATGTAACCTAATGTTGGGCGTATTTCTTTATAAGGATAAATTCTTACTGTGCGTACAAAATAGGATAAAAAAACATAGTATAATGTAATTTGTTATTCAAACGGAAAATTAATTATTATTCACTAAACTTTTGCTTACGTAAGTAATTTACAAAGTAAATAAAACTTTTCGGTAGTTGTTACAAACTGATGGAGGGATATTTATCAGGATAGAATTGTGGTTGAAATCGAACGCAAAATTATGTACATTATTAAGTACAATGAGAGTACAAGTCCACATCTTTCTCGTCTCCAAAATATTGAACCTAGATACTTTTAACCCAGTAGATCAATTTTTCCAATGATAAAGTAAAAAACTGCAGTTTTCACTTCAAAAAAATACACAATAAATATCTCTGTGAAAAAATTCGACTTATAACACAATATACTTAACTGGTAAATTTTAGTTGTATTAGATCTAATGTTAAATAATCGAAATATGATCAAGAATATTCAGTACTACAAGATCCCTGCATCTCCTCAAGCTGTCGGGGGAAAAAAAATAAAACAATAGAAAAAAAACACATTATACTTATTATACATAATTCTAACAAGTTTATTATTATTAAAATCTATTACAAAGTAATCAAGAAAAAAAAAATCAAAGTGTAACAAAGTTATCATGTACTTGAAAGCACTTAAAACATTCAATAACCGACCGACTTAGTTCCGAACATAAACTTAGTGCTCGTTAAAACAGACAAGTACACACTTTCCGGAATCTTCATAATGGAACGTAAATGTTGAAAAGCTTTTTACCGTCGTTAACCAAGTAATAACGTTTCCTAACTAAACACATAGTTTCAGCAAGCAGTTGGTTCCTACACGAGCGTTTCAAAGTAACAAGCAGTAGATACTTAATGCACATCTAACTGTTAGCAAACTTGGAGTTTCTGCATACAATAATGTATATTTATGATGTTGTACGGTAAGTCCTTGCATTAGAGTAAATAATGTGAGTTCTCTACGAAACTAGGCGAACATTAGTGGAAAAGTTGTAAATGCATTATGGAAATTTATGTTCGTACTTAGTTTCGAACAATTACAATAGTTTTACCTAGTTTTGCAATTGGCTGTCTTGCTTTATTGGGTACTTTAACTAGTAGATGTGTATTTTCATTTAATATTTTATTTACAACTTCCAAGAAATTCTGCGGATTCTTGTAACAAAAGGTTCAAATTTGTAATAACTTCTATTAAACAATTTTGTTAAATATTTGATATTTCGGTATTTGGAATCTCAATGTATTTAAATTAACTTTATTTTACTTTTCAACATGATGCAAAAGACAGAATAAACGTGTATCTATCTAAAAAAAACTCTGTTATTCGTGAATAACATCTGGAGGATATTTCCTTTATAGTCTGAGAATATTGTCCCAATGCGAATACTGTACCCAGGAAACGAAAACATTTTTATGGGACGCAGTGATTGCTTGAAACTTTCTTCACTCAGTCGTATTGCCTTAACTGTTACTTAACTTGTAACTTTATGTTACCTACTTTTAAGAATAGTGAGCATAGAATTGTCTGAAAGAAAACGATTATTAAATAAGTATTATTACAGTTGCTATAATAGTTTTTAGTTCAAATCTGTCAATCGTAATCAAAATCAACTATGCTGTATGACAACAATTTCATAAAAAAAAAACATACTCAGTAACACGTATGTAGATAATGAAACCTATTAAGTAATATAGCTATTATACCAAAAGTATTTTTTCTCTCTAACTTACTTCATTCAATGTGCACTTAACATTGTTCTTTATGTAAAATTTGGTAAAAGCGACAAACCACACACCTGAATTTTATCATCATCTCCTAAACGCGTGTAAAATAAAGTATATCTAAGTAAACTTCACACGGAAGAATACTTTAACGATAAATTATGTACTCGGGAACTTCGTTTGGTAAGTTTTTGTTGTTCACACGAAGTTTTTAATTAACTTCTCGCTCTTCAACATTAGGTATCTTGAAAATTTCATATTAACTTTGTTTGTGAGTAACTGAACGTTTCAAATCATTTTGAATGATAAATATTCGTAAAACAAGATGCGTGATTATTGCGAAAATTTTGTTATGAAATGAGATAATATTTTTTTGAGTATAACTAGGTGACACGCGCAACTTCGTCTGCGTCACGGAGGGATACAACATGGTGGTAGAGGAGGCGACGATGCTAAATGGGGATTTACTCGAGCGTCGAAGAGACCTATTGGGATGCAAAGCTTAGATGATAAGAAGAAAAAAATGTTATATGACATATACCTTTACATCGGTGGGGAAAGGGGCTATAGATTTTTAAATATTATTTCGTATTGTTATTTCGGCTTGCGGAAATCGTCAGATTATATATTTTTCATTATTCTTGAATTATTTCCTTCAAAATAAAAAAAAAATAGCTACGCTCGAGAATGTCGAGATGACGTTTTTTTTTACAACTTTGTTGCCCTCTCCTTTTTTTTACGTCACTCTCAAATTGTCAGATTAGTGGAATATACACTTTTTAGGATGTAATTAACTCACCTTACCTTAATCTGACGCGCTCGAGAATTTCTGATCGTCAATTTTTTTTTACTAATCTGATCCTGTATCCTTCACGGGCGGCCTTAGATATGGGCCTCATGTTTTGTGGAGGTACTTAACCGGGTACAAGGTACCCCCTGTATATTAATCTGCCGCGCTGTAGTAAATCCCGGAATCCCCGCTTGGGCTCCCCTACTATAGCCTATAGCCTTCCTCGATACATGGACTTTCCAACAGTGAGATAATTTTTCAAATCGGACCAGTAGTTCCTGAGATTAGCGTGTTCAAAGAAACAATCAAATCTGCAGCTATAATCTAAGCTATAATCTAATATATAAAATTCTCGTCGTGTCACAGTTTTAATTGCCATACTCCTCCGAAACGGTTTGACCGATTTTGATGAATTTTTTTGTGCTTATCCGGTATCTATGAGAATCGGCCAACATCTATTTTTCATCCCCCTAAATGTTAGGGGTAGTCCACCCCTAAACTTTTTTTTATTTTTTCGATGCAGACGAAACTGCGCGGAGCAGCTAGTAATATAATAATAATAATAACTTTACTGACCAAAAAACGTGATAAACAATAAGAATAGTAGTAGTATAGATTACAGAAATTTGATACTAAACATGTTAAACAATCCTGGATGTTTCGACCAGGTGGCCCGATATCTGGCAGACGAGCATGGCCGATACATGGCATACACATACATACACGTGGCCGATACATGGCATATTACACATACATACGCGTGGCCGGTAAAAAAAAATGTACGTGATAAAATCCATAAAGGTACATTTCATATGTAGTGCCTACAGAACTGAAGTTTGGATCAATTTTAATTTAAATAAATGTTCAGCTCTTTGATGAACCGTATATGTACATTTTTTAATTAGGTTTAAATAGATAGACACTAAAATCAAACAGATTTAAGTAGCAATCTTAACATGTATCGCAATTTTAGATATTGAATTAATGTATATCTTTGATTTTGTTATACCAAGGTACAACTTTTGAGTGTGTTAATAATATTCACAAATGTTCTATAAATAGCATATTATATATCTGTATTTGACTATATATTATATCGGTATTGTAAAACAATTATAATAATGACGAACTACCGAAGCGTTAATTACTCACAATGTAATAAGACGGCGAAGATTAATTTAGCGGCTCCCATCATTCCTCTGTAATTGATCACTCATCTATTAATTTCGTTATAATGGCGACAGTCATTATTATATCTGAACACATAAATTGGTAATTCACCCGCACTCATGTTAATTTCATTTGTCGGTGATATCTAATATATATTATAAAGGCGAAAGTTTGTATGTATGGATGTATGTTTGTTACTCTTTCACGTAAAAACTACTGAATGGATTTGAATGAAACTTTACCACAATATAGCTTATACATCAGAATAACACATAGGCTACAATTTTTGAACCCCTTTGTAACGCAGACGAAGTTGCGCGGGTCACCTAGTTTGACAATAATAATATGTTGATACCTGTTAAGAATTGCAATTAAATTAATATAAAGATGAATTCATTGAACGGAAGAGGAGGGATTAAGTATGGAATTATACCTATTTATAACAAATACAGGTATTTAAATTATCGTTAATCCAAGAATTTTATCTATGCTGCAATGCCTCAAAAGAAAAAGGTGTGTTTTTCATATTATCAAATTGATTCATCATAAAAAACTATTTCATAATTTCAACAGTGAGGTGTAGATGCAAAATGTAATGTCCATTGTATGATACAATAAAGATAATTTTGTACTTCTCTACGATATACATAAATCAGTCTTAAGTTTCTATGCTATTATTTTCGAGATTAGAACTTCTACTTCTATAATATTATATTAAAATAAGAAAACACCTATACAAATTTGTAAAGCTGAAATAGAGCTAATGCACAAATTTATGAATTACCGATGTCTGCTAATAATACATTAAGATAAACAAACTTTAAGCAGACGATTTAAAAATAAAGAACCACCATTTGGTAACACGGCATTATAAATAATTGCGTCAAATTCTTTTAGCCTGCTGCAAACATAACCATTAATATGTCATTTATTACTTTTACGAATTAATTGGTTTACGTTATTACTTCGATTTATTCTTGCATAAATTAAGAACTGTACATTTTGTAATTTTATAATGCAAGGAAGCTATATCTTGTTTAGATGATTTATACAGACGTCATAACCGCAATTACACACAGTACATATTATAAATTAGAAATATTGAGTAAAAAAGAGAAGACGCCAAATTCTTAAAAAAACATAGGTAGGTATGTATCATTAAGCATTGTAATCCAAATATTAAGCACTTTTAAGGATCAAACAAAGAACATTCTAGTATGCTCACTATGTGTAAGAGATAAAAGTGACAATTCGTCACCAATTCAACGTCAACAATAGATATAAAGTGATACTATACACATGAAAGGAGACTCGATGTCACTTTCAGTTATTGTTTTCCGTTTGAAACGGCATGCATCTGCAACAATTTATTTCAAACACAATTTAGTCTTTAGAAAATGCGAGACTTCGCTTAGATAGTATGCACTTAGTAGTTGTGAAAGGATTTCAGTTAGATTATCTTATCAGGTACAGAGGATGAAACAGACAAGGAAACAATAGGCCCCGTTGTTACTCTCGACATTTCAGACATGCAATTAACGGGAACGATTTATCTATCTAAAGTTTATTAATATGGTATCTAATTCTAAAGCGCAAATTTACATGCATTCAAACGTTTTTGCCATAACTATTATTGGCATTCTAAATAGTATAACAGCTCACCGCATAGGTCCAATAAATCCAGTCCAATAAAATCAATGTCCGTGGTGCTTTTCTCAATTCTGGCGTAATGCTTTTTCAATCTTATTTTATTGTCTCCCGTTTTTGCGAGAAGGGAAGTCGAAACTCATGTTTTTCCTACTCTTTCTATCATCTGCTGATTAAATTGGTTGCGGGGTCCAAGACAAGTTAGCTTTCCTGGGCTTCACTACTCAGAGTCATTACGATGGTCGCCGCTGTGGATCCTGGCTACACAGTAGTTACAGTGGTGGGAGTGAAAGGTGGGCCAATAATATGGCATCTACTCAAGGTATGCAACAGTGGGAATTTATTTCATACTCAGTATAATTAAGTTATTGTGAAATATACCTACCACTTAAACAATGCAACTGAAACCTATTTCAGTACATAGATGTCAAGTTTTTGAAAATCCGTATACATTTTAATATAATATGCAAATAGTTAATGAAACTTGAAACACGAGCGTAATCTGCTAACTGCAGACTCGTTAGTCTCTCAACCAGTCTGACATCCCACACGATTGATGAATATTTATATTTAGCCGTTAATTTCTACAATGTCAACACAAATCCTTGATAATACAGATAAATTGTTGGTTTGTTTAGAAATTTTAGAGCTACTCGAGAAATATCTGAAGTTAAAATTATAAAATTATGATGATACGGGTCTCCTAGTTTTAACGTAAACGATATATACTAAGAAAAAACAACTAAAGATAATCAACTAGATGTAATTGCCTATAATAATAAACTATTACATTGTTTTGTCTGTTTTTATAGGGGCCTTAATGTTTAGCTTTAATAAGTTTAGCCATTCCTCCTGCCCGTTGGTAAAATCTGCATTATCCAAATGTTTTAATGAAGTTTAAGTTTTTAATAAGCCAGAATGTGAAATGTTCTTGCATTATAAATCTGAGGAGTTTGCCTTCGCAAGTTTAGCCATCAGCACATCGAGGGTGTCGATGTGCTGATGTCTAAACTATGTAAATGACCTCATTACGCTGAATCATCAACTATTATTATTTGTTAGTTCGTCCGATCAGTTGTCTGAATTAAAACAGCACCCGAAGAATATCTTTAAATCTTAGCTACTTAATAATTTATTATACCAATATTTTTGCTTTAACAATCTTATTACTTCAACGCAGTTGCTAATAAAGTCTTCCTTTGAAACCCGTTATGTGATCTAACTTAGATTACCTAAACCAGAATAAGAATTATCATAAAACTTCACAATTTTATTCAGTGCACATAGTAGTAGTACTATTTGTACAATTTTTTGTTAAAGTTTGTTGTTAATTCTTGACGTTCATGTGGTATATTGAAATAAAAACATTATCGCGATTAGATATAATCACAAACTTGACTCGACATATCCAGTTTAATCCACGCCAGCTGTCAGAATATGTCTGAGTTACATCACTTTAAAATCTTCGATCGAGCGTCGTAGCATGAGTAGGCTTTTACTTTGACCCAGATTTTATCTTATCTGAAAGGATAACTTCAGATATGTTACGGAAAGTAATTACTGTGTAATATGTTGTAGATAAGTTTGTAAGTTGGCAGGTCATTGATTATTAAAAAAATAAAATCTTAAATTGATTTATTGTTAAAATTGTGGTTTAGTTTTGACTTCAATTGTCTTTTTTTGAATATATTTTGAGACATATGTAGTTGCTGTGGACTTAAATGATTAAAACGTACGATATTATAATTTGTTAGGCGAATATGGTCTCGTAGTCAATATTGTAAACGATTAGATTCGAATGAGAACGTGGACGAGTAGGTATGTAGTGGCAGAGATATAAGGTTTCAGTCTGCGGTCGAGTGGCTGGGGCGCCGCGTTCACAATCACTACGTTTCTACTCCAACGAGCAGTTACGGAACCGAGACGAGACGTGCTCCCGTCACTGAACAGTGAACACGCAGCACAAAATACGACTTACGCTTCCTCATAAAAGGGTTGATTGTGCATTAATCTACGGTTTTATCCCAATAGAGAAACTTCTCTCAACAGAAAGATGTTGCTTTTCCAATCGAAATAAAGCTCGAGCTCTCAACTCGATAACATTATTTATGAAGCACCGACAATTTCTACTACAACTATTCGGTATGACCGGCTTTGTCAATAACACAAATCTGTTTTTTTTTACTTATTTTCTTTTCGAAACCACCTTTTGGTATTATGTTGCGCTGATATTCTTTGATCTATTTATATCAAATAGTAGTTAGTCAAACTTTTACCAATCGAAGCGATAATTTATGCATTTCAGTCATGTAGACTTCTATTCCCACCACTGGAACATAATACAAGTTAATTTATTTTTTCTTTTATTAAAATTATTATTTATGATTCGTAATTAATACTTTATGTAACATTTTATTTTACTTATAACGCCTCCACAGAAATAGCAACGATTCCCTTAAATGCTCCAGAACCTTATAGGCAATTAAGTCCTTTTATGTCCTTCGTAAATTGGATTATTATAATAGCTGCTCTGGTAATTTTCCTTATTAGGCTTTTCGTTTATTATTTTTGTAGCGATATTAAGGTTATTTTTGGCAAGTTATTCTGCTTATGTGACTTTCGAAGATTGGCATCCATTCTTCACATACTTGTCATGAAAGATTTAATTAATAAAATATTCCTTGATCTGCATAACTAGCATTCATATTATAATGAATTTATATTATAAGATAATCTATATAATAAAATAATGTTGCCTTCAACGCAAGTATGAAAGTATGGCATGCTGGAAGAATAATAATATGGTTCAAAGAAGATAAGTTTGTTGTAGTAATAGTTGTTGTGTAGTTGTTCTGCAAATAGAGAAAAACGAGGAAGAAATAGGAAGTGGGACTGTTAAGTTAAGAGTACCTACGTTAAGTTAGTAGTACTTAATTTCCAAATAATTAACTAGTAAGTAAGTAAATAACCTGAACTTCTTACAAAAGTTATAATTACAAACGAAAGAAAATATCGAATTACTATGAATAGAAATGGAAAAACTTTGCGAGCCATCTTAGCCACTATGCCTACTTAACAACAATCACGCGTTTCCTTATTTTTATTTACTAAAGTACATCTTCTGGAAGCGATTAATTATCTCCATGTTGTTTGATGTTATCAGACTTGTTTGTCGGAATCCAGCTACAAAGAAAGTACGGAACCGTCTACTTACGAACAACAGTAATGACGGAGTAAACAGGTTTTTTGTATGAAAGAAAACACCTCTTTTACTTTTTCGGAGATTTCAACGTTAATAAATTATCGGAAATTTTGAACGAGTTGAAAAACACAATAATAGTAAATATATGTATTATCCAAAGATAAAAAAAAATCATTTGAGATATAATATCTGTGTTTTGTATGAATTTTAGTGCAGATGCCAATTTCTCAAGATCAATTCAATTTATAAAAAGTAGATAGATACTTTTATAACTGACTAGCTGGCCCGCGCAACTTTGCCTGCGTCACATAAGGAAATTTTCTCGCCGTTTAAACCTTCCCTGGACTTCTACGAATAATTCAAGATTAAAATAAGCCAAATCGGTTCAGTCGTTCTCGAGTTTTAGCGAGACTAACGAACAGCAATTCATTTTTATATATAAGATTTAAAGAAGTTTACAAAATATTTTAAAACTAATTTAGTTTGTTCATAACAATAAGGTCCAAAGTCTGAACATGCAGAAAACTAGAACTTTTATTTAAATATTCTAATCTGGCAAGAACCGAAGAGAATCTATTGAATATACTCTGTTATACTTATGATAATTCATAATAATTAACTTTAAAATACTGTTTAAGAATGTAATCAAATACAATGATTACGAACTTCAGAAATAAAATGGGAGAACGTGATCCACGTTAGATAGAGTCATGAGCTAAATTGTAAATAATAGTTCGACCTCATAGAAACAATGTCAATAACAGTTAAATGGTAAAGACCTACATCAAGTTGTTTAAAAGGATTCCCCGTCCTCAACGTTCGCTACTGCGGTTCTTTCTTGACACTTCCACGTTTTCAAGAGATGACTTTTGAATTCCATTCTTTCTTCAATGTTCCTATTGTACTCATGATAAGGAATTTTAAGCTTTTCATTATACAAAGTTCATAAAAATTTACTTTGTAATAACCTATATTTCTGATATCTCAACGTTATTTTTAGGTCTCATTACTGAAGTTTTAAAAATCCTTTGATCTTCCAATCCACAATTCACACTGTCAACACCAATATTAATGACAAAAACCTTGTCAAAAATCTCGTTTTAGACCCTTTTCGTTCTCTGTGAATCTATTATTTACAAAGTCTATTCAATTATTGGAAGGTGAGTTATTTTCAGAGGTTTGAGGCGGTCTGCCAAATTCAATACAATTCTAGTAAATCTCCACTAGTCCTTTCAGAGATTCGTTTCATTTGTATAAAGCGGATTTTTAAAACGCAGTGGACGAAACTCATCTCGATTTACTTGGATTACGGACCGTTTTTGGAAAATGTTTTGTCCGTATTTCTTACAAATAGGTACTTTATTGAATTAGCGATCGATTGAGGGTCGCTGAAAATTTGATCTTTGACCACAAATTACTCAAGGCCGGAAATATATTTAACGAACTCCTTTTGAACTCTTTGTCTTCTTTTGATTTTATTTTTGTGAAATAAATTCGTTCGTTCAGTCGTTTCTCGGAAAATATACATTTTAACTTTCCGCTTATAGAACCATTATGCTTCATCCTACTACTACCTATTTAGATTTTTATGTCTATACTAGTTATCAATGATTGATAACGAAACTGACTGATTACAAAAATATCGGTATAGTTAAAAGACAGCATTGCATACATTTATTAAAATGATTTCATTTCAACATTTTTGTTCGAGTTGCATAAAATATCGGTAGGCATCAGAATCAAAATTTTGTTTTATTTATTTAGGCATTTCACTCTATCACTATCCCTATGCTACATTTAAAAATATTTCCCAAAATTAGTTTCCTACGTCGTTTTATTTACAGTAAAATCCACTCACTGACATAGTTATATTTTGTCTATAAAAAATATGGGCTTTACGAATCTGAAACAGAAAAAAGACAAAAAAGTTATTTTGGGAATTCTTGCGATAAACGAACAGATGAACAGGACGGAAAAGGGCTTCAATTTTTGGGCATTCAGTTTTATAAGGGAAGGACTGTTGTAAACATGAAATCTCATTTTCTTCTTTGTTGTATTCTGATTAAATTAGAAGTGTCTCTGGGCCATTCTAATTTGATCAAATACAGCATCATGCTTATATTGTTAGGTTTTCGTAAAATTGTTCCATTCTTTTAAAATGCGGGGATAGCGTTTGCCAAAGATTGCCATATTACGCAGTAGACGGCGCACAGTGCAAGGAAATTCAACTCCACACCAGAAACATTATTTTGAATATGTTTGGCATAGTGATACGGCCATACTCATATGACCGTAGTAAAATCTGATCGTTTTGTTTGCGTATTCGGTTGCCAACAAAATGTTTGCGTTATGTGTTGAAAAATTCAAAACACTAAAATTAATTTAGATGTTGGATACTTGTATTACTAGTGTTTTACTTTTCTCTGTACAAGTAGGTTGTTACAGATCAGTGTATGATTTGTAATTAAGAGTCATTATTATTAAAATCCATACTTTTATTTCTTTCCTACTTCTAGTTTGTGCGATTAGAAGATAAGTTTCATTTTGGAAGTATTAGGTACTTACATATCAACAGACATATACAGGTCTGCAATAACTTACATATTATTATTATACATCGTTTTCTGAAACAGAACGAATAAGAAATTTATATTTAATAGAAAACAATCAGCAGAGTCTTGGAGAATTTGTATTGAAACATAATATTATTATTCGTTGTTTATTAGGTACTTTACCTAACGACAGTACCTTATGTTTATTCAAGATTAAGATATTCAAGAACTATTTGATTTTCGGTTAATTGAGTAGCTAAATAATTTTCCTAACTATTCCTCTTAGATCGCTAACTAAGACACAATAATCGTATTACTTAAATTTCATGAAGTTCAAATTCATCAAAATTAATATTAAAATTTAAAAAGAAACATCAAATCCCTACTCAGTAAAAACTTTACCAAAATATTGTTTTCTAATGAATATTCATTAAAAGTATCCGTCCAGTAATGGAGACTCGAAAACATTAATTGATCGTCTCATCGATCTCCTCTCAAGGGACATGCATTAAATTGTAACTGAATACTCTCTAGAGACCATAAGAACGAACTTTAATTATAGTTTATTTTCAAGAGCAAAATATATTCTACCAAAAACAGAATGGAATGAGTTACTGGTCTATTATCGATTGGTGAGATAGACTCGTAGCAAGATTAACTTTAGATAGGCAACCGAACGTAAAACATACGACCTGAAGGCGTGAGACATATGGCAGATATCTTCTTGACTTCACCGGAGGGAATAGGGGAAAAAGGATAAGTGAATTGTTTCTTAATGTAGCTACATATGTCTAGTGTGAATATTTATGTGTAATACGGTTTATTAGTTACTGCTACTTAAATATATCTTTAAGAGCGCATTCTATATATTTATGTATGTAAATAGTTTTGATAGACTATAAATTATGACGTAAATAATTCCTAGTTCTGTGGAATCTTGGGTTTATTGCATCTTTTAATTTCAGTCCTACATGTTTAAAATCGTTAAAATTTATTGTTTTATAAAAATCACCCCTATTTAAAACAATTTATTGCATTCTTGGATAGTGTGACAGCAATGCTTTTAAATATTAAATTCGCAAGTCGTTGAAAAATGTAAACTATTTGGCAAGTAGGTTTCCAAAGTATTAAAATATACAGTTTATAGCTATCACAAATAAGAATTTTTTAACACGTAAAATGGAAAAGATATGTATATTTACGATGTTTCACGGCCTCGTTATCATGCGATACAAAGTAGCTTTGTCAAAATAAGCACATGTAAGCCAATAAAAATAATTTCCATCTGTGTCAAGATTGCAATTTTCAACATACGATCCTTTATAATAAGGGTGAAAATTGATTTTTTATCCGTTTACAAAATTCAGTAAACGAAGCGTTTCTTAAAATCTATTACGTAGAGTGATGTTTTTTTATTGCCTTGTAGACGAGCTAGCGGGCCACCTGATCTTAATCGGTTATCGTTGCTTATGGACCTCTGCATTGTCAGGGGACACTGCGAGGCCGCTACCTACGGCCTACCTTTATGAAGTTTCTTTATTCTAATTCCGAATAATACAAGACTCCACACAGTTTGTCACCAGCATTTATTCACGACATACCCCTTTGAGTTTGTATCGACTACTTGAGATATCGCTGCCAAACACTCTGCTTAGCAATATAGAGAGATATAGTGTAGTATTCAAATATTCTCCTATGTTGAATGTGAAATATTATTTTGTATTCGAGAGCCTTTACTTTACATCGCATTAATGTGATTCACTATTGAGAATATTATTATATTATCTATATTTTCACAGCTAATATAATTTTATCCTTAGGTACCTACTACTAGGTATACAACTTAGGGGCTATTTTGTAAAATTGTACCGTAATGGAATTTATAAAAACTCTCGATGAATCATTCGATCAAATGATTCTATAGAAAATGAAAAGGCATTAAAACATTTGGTAACATATTAAATAAGAATTACTCCAATGGCTTAAACATTAAAAATTTCAAGTTCCAAAGTTTGACTTTAATTCACTGTAATAAAAAGGGTTTACCGCGGGCCATTCTATCGGTTAAGTTTATTCTAATAATGATAAGTTGTAACAAGTGTCAAGTTGACCATTTTGAGAGAGTTAATTTTAAAACCCACCTCACTTTCGCTTTTAAAGTTTAACTAAAACGTATATAAAAGAGATTTGATTATACTATCGCTTGAAGTGCAAAATAAACGAGCCTGCTCAAACAGCTTAACGTGTCTCGTGTCAAAGGTCATTGTTATGAACTCTAAACTATCAGCGAAATATAACGTGGTTTAAGTATTTCGATCGCAACTAAATTGCTGTTTTATACGTTTAGCGTTTATATTGAGATCGAGATATAACAATGCTTTAAACAATCTTATGTTCAAATATTTTCTGTGTTGCAATATTTTAAAGTACTTCAAGTAAAAAGTAGTAGTAGCAATCAGTTCCTCAGGGAAATGGCGCCTCAATATAAAAAGCCAACCCAGCATAGCGGAAAAAGAAGGAGAAAGAAGAAAAAAGTAATCAACAATGTCATAAACTACCAAAAGTGTTCGACCAAGGCGATAGTTATAAATCCGTTAGCGTATTGTCCGCACAACATTTTCTAGCGAACGGTACCAATCCGACAGTTATGATGATATACGATTCGAAGTGCAATCAGCTTCGAACACTAAATTATGATACTGCTGTCAGCAGTTTTGGATTCAAAACACACACAGCCTAAATTTGCATTCGTAAAATATTTCCAAGAAATTTACAAAGATTGGAATTACTTGTTTAATAATTTGTTTGTTTTCGAGGAATGCAGAACACTGAATTTTATTTTCCTATCCACACTGCCAATTTAGCAATCACATTTTCGATTGTGTGTTTATTTATAAGCATTCATAGGATACCCATTTAATCTTCTAATAGTAGATGGTATGTATTAGTAGTTCCGGTACTTATATGCGTATGAAAAATCTGAAGGCTATCTATATACATCATAGACGTTGCTATCACAGCTTTTTTTTTTCTCCGAGACAGGGAAATAGATTTTCGATTGCTTTCTCTAAAATGTACCTACTTTTTTGGTATTTTACATCACAAGTGGCTCAATGATTGAAAAGGACTCTTTATCAAACAAACTTGGCATCGCAAAAGAATATTATAATGAATATTTGGACGGTTTTTGAGAGTTATTAGGGCCTTTGTTCATAAAATGCATATTTAATAAGTACTTGAATGCTTTTGATCATTTCACTGGAAGAATAATGAGTATCATGACCTTTTGTTAGCAAGAATATTGGCACTCCAAAAGAATATGAATATAAATTTCGTTCGACAGAATTTTTTCATAGCTCTAGTCAAAGTCATATTTTAGTTTAACACAAACTTGTTTTTCGTTAAATTAGTTTCACAAAGGCAAAGCAGTATTGTATTCTACTTTTTAAGGTTTAAAGCATCCAACAATGAAACCAGTATATTTCCAGCAATTGTGAAATGAATACTTTTGTAGTAGCGAATGTAACATATAGCATTTTTTCAACGCTGTCCGTCGAACGCTTCACGTCTGCGCTTCAAAGCTCTAATTGCACTTTCCATCGGACGAATAGAGATAGCTATTTTTTACCAATAGTTCAATTAAACGCATTTTATTCCTTCCATGTGCATCCACCGAACCAATCTTTTATATTAGAAAATTGTTGATATTTTGATAGAACAAAAGAATATATAGTTTTATTTACAATCGTGATGCTATTTTAAAGTTGCAGTTAAAGCTGTCTTTAGGTAATAATCAAAACATATTATCAAGATGGTAACTCATCTTTCTTAAAAAAAAAAATGGTAAGTGATATAAAGAAACCTCGGCTAAGTTTTTATTTTAATAACCATTGCATATACTTCAATTTGATCGAACAAAAAGAATCATCGAAAATTGGAACGTCTCTCCGTGTAGCCACGATAAATCAATTACTGGCTATTTGTTTTATGTTTGGTACATAATATCAATAACAATATCTCACGTGATTGCTTCTATTATATATCAATAGGTATCCCTGCTGAGAATTAATGGAAGATGGATGTGTAGATTGCGTGTGAAGTATTTCACTATCAATGATCAATATGATTTCAGTTTTGGATTCAAAGATAAATTTATATCTTTAAAACTAATTGTGGTTGCAAGTTTTCTCATATTACCTATATTAATTTACACCATTAGCAGAGATTGATACAACGTACGTCTCTGAATCTCTTTTATTTAATTTAGATTGATAGAAAGCTTCTGAATTATACACTATTCGGTTAGGAAATGAGGCGGAGCCTACTTTCGATCAATACTCATTAAACTCGCTAATAATTTAAGATTAATTTAGTAATTTTATCTTGCAAGTAATGCCTGTTTTTAATATTTTGAGTATAGGTACCTACTCAAAATACTTTACTTATTTTTTTTTAATAATTTACATACTGTTTTTAATGTTTTTTTTTAAATATGTACGTAAAATAATGTAAAACGTAACTAATCTAACTATAACACCACTTACATATGCTCGTTCATATCTTAAATGCAACGTGAATACACTCTGCAGCCATTTAGATTGGATAACAACATCTAGCATCTCACAAATATATTATGTAAACAGGAATAAATTCTATTTACGATGTTTCGATTACCGCAACATGTTTACTTGAACGTACAATTGACTCAGTGACATAAAATAATGCTTTTTTGTGGACCGTGTTCAACGAAGCAATTTGTACCCATGATTTGTTTGAATGCCGAATTCAGTGATGGTTAACTCGGTATAACTTCATTTGTATTTTGTTTTGGACTCAACAATTGGTATACTTTGGAAAATTCTGTGACAAATTAAATTAATTTCTGTTCGTTATGATGCTTTATAAAATAAACAACTTTTAATATTTTTTTTATAAAAAATGGTATCGATTAAGGTTCTATACAATTTCTTAAAGGCAGTTAAAGATGTATGTCTAATTCTGATTATTTAAAGTAATCTCATTTCAGCTGTTGTTCCTACTAACTATTGATGAATGTAGTTAGACACTATCGGTCTGGCTTGTAGCCAAGTTGCAATAGAAATATCAAACTTTCGCTGAGATTCGCAAAACTGAATGGGGATGACCTAAATAACATAGTTCGAATAGTCAATTGGTGTCATTCACATATAGTAGGCATAGTGAAACTATATGCCCATTTATCTGTTGCGACCTAGATACTTTAGTTTCGATTGAGACTTGCCTGACCTGATGAATACTTTAAAAGGCAATTGTTAATTAACAATTCTAACAGTTAGATATTATAACAATACCGGATTCATTAACCGGATGGATCCGTGTCCGACCATGTAAATTACAACATAGCATTCATTTTCATAATTTTAATTGCATTTAAAAATGTAATAAAACTGTAATCACTCCCACAGATGAGAAAGAAATAGATGATAAGCGTCTTTTGTTTTATTATAATCGGGTTGGTCATGTCGCATGACAGCACCCCAATCGAGTTGGCCATGACTGCCCTTGACGTACTAAAGAGTATCGAAGACAGCAAAGAGGTTTATTCACTTTTATAATACATTTTTGCAAATACTTTTAACATGTAAAGTAGTGAAGTATAACTGTCGTTTACTTAAACTAACCCACAGGGTACAGATCATCTTATCCGACGAGCGTCAAATATGTGTTCAATCAACATTATGAAGGTCCATCTGCGAGATTTGAATTTCGAAACTAATAACATTGTTTAGTGTTCCACATAACAGTAAAGTACAAAGAAAGGCAAAAGGAAAAAAAAATGATGAAAGATTTACGAAGAGCTCCAATCAATGAAAATCATTGTGAAAACCCACGACTTTTCCAAGCAATAAGGATGAACTTCAATAAGATGGCGAGTAATAATTAACTGTTTATAACGTAATAACTATAATTGTTTCGTCCGTGTTTGAATAGTTAACGATCTTCGTCGGTAACAATGGTCTCCTATTAATTAAATGTCAATACATTACATTATATTGACAGTAACACTGTCTATTATCAAGATATATTAGTTTATCTTGACAGTTTACGTTAATTTTGAGATTAATTGGCTTCGTATCCGGTGTTATCATTCTCTTAGGAATATCTAATGAATACTGTATTATGATATTATGTAGGTACTTATGTAGTTGGTTAGAGGAAATCATCTTTAAACATATAAATCCATCATGATAAAGACGTAATACTAGATAATAAAATCAATTAAGTAAGCAATAGTTTATGAATTATTATTGACTATGGTAACACTGTCACATTCTAAATTTGAAGCCATCCTTCCTTTTACAAACGAGATTGAAAAGATTTTATCAGCCCATTGTTAAAAAACATTTTTCTTTAGAATTAGTTCACCAAAGAGTATTGTAAAGTTTTATACTTATTACTTTTATATTGTTTTCCACGACATCTCAGTACCCTTGATATCAATCTAATGACTACTGACGACCGAACTTAAATTGCGAAACGTAAAGTGCACTCGGAAATAGCGGATTCTCTCCTTTTATTACTGTTAGTTGCTAAGTTCCGCAAACTCTCGCTCGGTTTTACAATACGATAAAAATTTATACGGTACGGGAACTTTATCACATTATTATTACATTTCAGTTCAATTTATTGAGCTTATTCTTAAAGCTTATTTGAATGGAATGATCTTTTGCTTTGATTCTTCTTTCGGGGATTTATTTTCTCTTAATTGTGAAATTCCTATATTATATGACTAATATGTGAAGTGATATTTAATTTATCTAACATTCACAATATATAGTATTCGAATAGTTTGAGTTGAAAAATACTTCTACACTTATGTGAGGGGGCGGCGCGACGGGAAAGAGTGCTGATGGCGTAACGCGTCGCGCCGTCCCTCATAACTCCGAGCTGGGTTCTGGCTGAAGCCGGGGTTCGGACGCTGAGTGTAAGTGGTTGGAGGTTTTAGTGCGGTTCAACTCCCACATACTCCGGCGATTTCCTCCAACTAAAAAAAAAACACTTATAAATGTGAACCAGACAATAACTTCAATTTTCATGGTAACATTTTCCTCAAAGTACCCTATCAGGAGACCACGGCTGTGATCTACGATAGCAATCAATCTATAAGAGCGCTACGTTTCCGTTTTCAGATTGACTTTCCTTCCAAAATTACGGTTCATTCAACATTTTTCAAAAAGGTTCCTAACCTCATTTTGATTATAATCTTACTGCTTTCGATTTGTAATTCAATCTGTAAAGTCCACGGTAACTTTTTTATTACAGTTTCTCAGATAAGTAATATTCAATGATGATTTGGTTTTAAATTATTTATCTATTCACGAAACCGCAATGTAGGTATACAATTGAATTGAGCTTAGCCTTAGAAATGCGTTTATTTAATAGATTTCAGATAATTACGAAAAAAAATTGGAAAAAAAAATTTTTTTTTTCTATTAAAATCAAAGCCAGTATCGCTATTGAGATAAATAAAAATCTTCCAAAAACAATCACAACATTATGTGAAACTTAATATCCCATTCTGTATGAAATGAGCCTTTAGCAACCCTAAGTAATACAAAGTAATCCAAGGTATACAGTGAACAGAACCTAATGCAATCGTGTAATTCAATCTACGTTCAATGATCAGGCATTGATCGTATTACTCGGAAGTACGATTGTGCCCTCAACTGCTACCTAGTTAGTTGCAATACTAATGTTATGAGCATTGGATATTGTTGTGAAATACGAACTAATCTATCGATAACATTATTTTTTAACACTTTCAATTATTGAATGAAGAGGGATTTTTATATGTTCCATAAAGAGAGATTAAATTTAGATAAAAATCTACAGTTAATTTTAACAGAAAAAATCCTATTCACTAAAGTCCGGAATTTAACTGGCGTGATTTTCTTGTCCACAGATAAGAAAAACAAGAACGACAAGGGGCTACAATGTTGGAGCGGGCTGTAAGCTATTTCTTCCGGAAATACAATACGAACAGTGAGTACCTACATCCTAACAAATAATATAACCTGTATTATATAACGTTCTAACCGACTTCGTTGATTACCTTAATATGTTATTAATATATTACAAACTATTTGTGTTCCACAAAGTAATGGTTTATTTCTAAAGCTTAAGACAATGTAGAATGCAATCAAATCGTACAGCGCATTTACTAAGAGCAGATAATGAATCTAAACAACTATATATCTATCTACAGTGGGATTCCTACCTTGATCACCTCTTACGTTAAGTAATGACGTTGTCCTACTGAGGCACCCTGGGAATTCAAGCCAATTTCGAAATGCACATCCATTTCAATTAAAGCTTTAAAGGCTTTGTTTTCATTGCATAAAGCTTTATTTTAAACGCTTTTAAATGTATTAACATTCGACGCTACAATGAAATAAAATATTAATTGCTTTTTGTAAGTTTTCTCTCGCCCGCATACCTAATAGACTCTTCAAATAAAGAAACAAACATGTACCTATGTACAACTATAATTTGGAGTTGTTGAAAACACTGGTCAGCATTTCCTAATACCTAATTTATATTAGAAAGGTAATTTCAAAAAAAAATCTCTACTAGCTAACTTTCGTACGTATCGTTCGTTTTCGTACATACGTAAATTTTAGTCCGATCTGTTATATAGTGTATTTATATGTGGCAAAAGTAGAGCAACGCCTTTATAGTTATTTAAGTAGAACTAGATACTTGATGCAACAATGATAAACATAAAGCCGAATGGCAAATCCTCCCTTTGTGAGATGATTGGATATGCTAAACCCGCTGATCCAAAAATAATTACGTTATCATGAGCACATAATACGTAATTAGTCGAACAGTATGGTTGCCCGCACACACGGTAATACTACTGATAGTCAATAGTCAATAAGTTATTTTAGAGACAACGAGTATAGAAATGAAGACTATAGTATTGCAATACCAAAAAGTATATATTTTTAAAGCTTTTCAAAAATATGAAAGTTTTCGATATTTACACACACAATATTTTCAATATCAGTGCGTATATTTGGGCAGCCTGTATATAAGCTGTATTTGTTTGTTCAGTAGGTGAAGTGGAGGCACGGTGAGAGGGCATGGAGGGCGCGGACGGGCAAGAGGAGCTAGACTGGGAAGCGCTGTACCTGCGTCTCCCCCTGCATAACACCTCATGGAACTCCACAGAATGGGAACCGAACTGGAATGTGACTGTGCTGCCCAACACGACCTGGTGGCAGGCATCCGCGCCCTTCGACACGCCCGCCGCCCTGGTTCGCGCCGCGGCCAAAGCCGTTGTACTCGGCTTACTTATCCTAGCTACTGTAGTTGGTAATGAATTGAATTTTTAACTTTAAATCACCATTTACAAGTATATTTAGGTATTAATGGGTTCTTAAAAGGACTTTTGTGTTATTTGAGTATTAGTCTCGATTTCACTATATAAATCATTATCATACTAGATATATTAACATATAATAATATTATATTATAATAATAATAATATGTGAATCAACTCCATTTAGGCATGTCTTAAACGCTCTATCAAGCTACTCCTTTCATATTACACTTCTCGTTACATAACAATAAATTTTCAACCTTGAAACTTAAGTCTATTTGGTAACCATAAATAACATATTCTATTATAATATTATATGTATTTGTATAATTGTTCTACTTAGAGTTTTCGTTACATGTATTAAAACAAAAACCTTTATGTATGCTAATGAAGTGTTAACAAATTTAAAACAATGAAACTAAATCCATTGGTTGGCCTTGCATTGAAAAACACTACCAGAGACAAATATAGTAGAGTTTTAAAATGTTGATGAAAAAATGGACGGAAACATTTCTATTCATTAAAAAGTATTTTTAAAGACTATTTAAAGTGGAGCCAATTTCAAACTATATTCGTACACCTACACGTCTCCCAGCTAGCACAATAAAACAACAATAGTGCAGACTAGTTAATCTTATAGACCCGCAATTTCAATACAAAATAAGTTTCAATAACAAAAACACTATAGTCCGATACAGCAAGAATATAATCGACGTCAATATGATGGAGCATGATCGTAACCCAATTTTCGATGGCACAACATCCATCCTTACAACAGATTTATTTTAACCTTTTTTCATAACGGGTTGAACCCGGCCGCAATCAATCCTGAACGTGGCTGCCTGAAAGGGATCGATATTTCAAACTATTCTTATAAACCCCGAGATTTATTACTAAGTTATGGTAACGTTTGTATCCATGAACTGATATTTTAACCCTTACAATTCGATTCGGGAATAGGTTTATGGATAAAACTATTAAAAAGGTATTTTAGTTGCAACCTTCACATGCATCTCCTTTTAGCAATTTCTAACAAGCTGAATAATAACTACTTCAACATTATTCATTGATGTGAAATGAGCAAAAGCTGAGTAAGCTATTAAATGCAAACTTCTACTTCTTAGGTACTTTACGTATGTGAGTAATCGGATTTGAGCCATTTTCTGATTTTGAAAGTATAATAACAAATAAACTGTGTTATACCGAAAAAATATATGATTATTTTTAAAAACATTTACATTATACAAACCATGTGTGAATTTACATTTTGTGCAAAACGTTACCACTCTGAACACTTCACATAAAAACACGACCATTATGTTTACCCGTCGTTCCAAATAAATATTTCATTCTTTTCCAAACTGGCAATGTCGTTGTTAAAGTAGATATCCGTCAGTCAAGTTAAATTTGGTGTAACGTAATGTTATAATATTATGCGACTACTCGTACTTTGGCTTACCGCGACGAGTGACATTGATTGTAGATGAAACGCATTGTATTATCTTGATGCTGCCAGTAATACGATATGAGTGATAAAAAGCAGATATACTTAGATCCGAAGTTAATACTTATACTATTTAACACGTAACTGATCCTACAGTGCGTGGTAGAATACTATATCTTTTGCAGATTTTAAGTTTCCTTGAGTTTTGGTATAACAGTAACAGCGACATGATAATGATGCTGAGCTGATGCATCATAAGTTTCAGTTTGTACCCGTCTATACCCCTCTATAATTAGTTATATTTGGAATCATGAATTTATAGATGTTGTGTATATTAGAGTACGTGGAAATTTTAATTTAATCAAATACAATGAAATTTAATGTGCACAACAACATGCAATGTTTGATCTTAGGTTATTTTTCAAAATAATTTATCTAATTAAAAATTAAATTTTGAAATGTCTCTATCATGACAACAAAGTGGGTTCATATAAGATGTCGTTTGTTTTATGATTTCTTCATAAAAATCATAAAGTTGGAAGTTTATTGACAATATGAAGTGAGTAAAAGCAAAGCTTACAAAAACATTCGGCGAGTTCCGGTAATCCCCGAGGAAAAAGATAGTGGTTTTGTTAGGAAAAACAAACTGAATTAGGAATTATAGCTTCAGTGTTTCAGAACAGTATTAATCTATTTCTTTATTCTTAGATTTTTACTACCTACATTTAGAATACCTATGTAAGATTTCGTATTTGTGTTTCATTATTTGAAATTTATTGCTAACGGCCTATCTAAAGACTAACAGTGATCGATATTTAAATAACGATGTTATGTTTTCATCTACATAGTACCTACGTGTTAACTCTATTCTAATCAAAGCACTGGATACAAGCTATTAGACATGTCACAGAAAATATTGTTAACTGAATGCAGGACTTGCGAAGTTTAAAAATAAACTTTAAACTACACCCTCGTGCCATTCTTCTCACGTTTTCTCTGTCTAATAATAAGGTGATCTCTCATTTCAAGTACATTCATATGTTTAGACAAAATTAAACTCGCAGCACGCCTGGTTATATAAACACGAAAATAACATTCCAAACGTCAACACGAAACATTTGTTATGTTCATATTTTTAATAATGTATTTTTTCTGCAGGTAATGTGTTCGTCATAGCAGCAATATTATTAGAAAGACATCTTCGAAGTGCGGCCAATAATCTCATATTGTCCCTGGCCGTGGCGGACTTGCTGGTTGCCTGTCTGGTGATGCCCCTGGGCGCTGTGTACGAGGTAGCGCAACGATGGACTCTTGGACCAGAACTTTGCGACATGTGGACTTCGGGGGATGTCTTATGTTGCACAGCCTCCATACTACATCTTGTCGCTATTGCGCTCGACAGGTAAGCTACGGTCAATAACATTTCTCTTATCACAATGATATTCTAAGTTCTACATTCAAGGGTATCAATTATTTATCTAACCTTGACTTCTCATTGTTTTAGGTACTGGGCTGTGACAAACATAGACTACATACATGCTCGTACAGCTCGACGTGTCGGTATGATGATCGCCTGTGTATGGACTGTAAGTTTCTTAGTGTGCATAGCTCCGTTATTGGGATGGAAAGACCCAGATTGGAATCGACGAGTATCAGAAGACCTTAGATGCGTGGTCAGTCAGGACGTCGGCTACCAGATCTTTGCGACAGCTTCATCGTTCTACGTCCCGGTATTGATAATTTTAATACTTTATTGGCGGATATATCAAACTGCCAGGAAAAGAATACGAAGAAGACGTGGAGCAACAGCGCGTGGTGGACCACCACCAGTACCCGCGGGAGGGGCTTTGGTCGCCGCCGGTGGTAGCGGGGGTATTGCGGCGGCGGTCGTAGCCGTCATCGGACGACCTCTACCAACGATTTCCGAAACAACGACGACGGGTTTCACAAACGTTTCATCAAACAACACAAGCCCTGAAAAACAATCGTGCGCCAATGGCCTCGAAACAGACCCGCCTACGACGGGCTACGGTGCAGTAGCAGCGGCGTATTACCCCACACTAGTGCGACGCAAACCTAAAGAAGCCGCTGACTCAAAACGAGAAAGAAAAGCGGCCAAGACATTAGCTATAATTACTGGAGCCTTCGTAGCATGTTGGCTTCCATTTTTCGTGTTAGCGATCCTAGTTCCGACTTGTGATTGTGAAGTGAGCCCTGTACTGACATCGCTGTCTTTATGGCTGGGCTATTTCAACTCGACCTTAAATCCTGTAATATACACGGTTTTCAGCCCGGAGTTCAGACACGCGTTTCAGCGGTTACTGTGCGGCCGGCGCGTGCGGCGACGCCGGGGACCTCAGTAGTTACCTATCCTCATAGATCCCTCAATCCTACCCGACTGACCACGTATAGTTCGATACACTTATGTTATCATGTTACATTTTCAGAGATATATTTATACCCCTTTATTTTTTGTACGTAATTAAGAATTAATTAATGTATTATTATGAGAACCTATCTAGTAAATAAATCACAAATTCTCTTTAACTTAAAATTCTTTTATTTACTCCTAACTAAAATAAAAGTATCAGGCCATTCCGAGCTATTTAAAATTATCTTTCATTACCTTTCATAAATTTTACAACAGTATTTTTCTTGTTAATAATTATAAGTACGCACTATTGAATTTTTAAGTAAAAGTTTTGTATAAATCTTTCTCAATTAACGAGTGATTTTGCAAAAATATTCAAACGAATGAATGTTTTATTCATGTGTATTTGAGTGCATTTACAAATAGTCTATCTTTTATAATTTGGCAACCCACAACTACACAGCACAAAAGATTCAAATAATTTTGAAGTAGCGAATACCACTTCATGCTTTGTGCCTTTTACAGCAGGTGAACTCTAGTGCGCATTAAAATGACTTTTTGCATAAATATTCGTTATCCTAACACTTTTCTTGAAATATTATATTGACCGTAAAGCTCGAATGGTGTCATTTAACGAAGAAATGTTCATATCTTTAATGTGCCATTAGGTTCCCCGCTTGTTTTTATATGTTTCAGGACAGTATTTTTTTATTATTATTACGATGGAGATAAGTTACGTCGTAATTTATTATTATATTGCTTAATAAATAATAAAGATTTTGTGGGCAGTTACTGTCGTGTAAATATCAATACATTTTTTATGACTCAAAAGTGATCTTGATCTTTTCATTGTTGCTAATGTTAAATTCTCGAGTAGGTAGCGCTAGTGAATACAATAATATTCAGCTACAGCAACTGTTATTACTTCTATACGTACAACGTGCTGGATAAAATACTCTATCTCTGAAATTTGAGGATTAGATCAATGGTAAACAGGATCATAAAATAATGGACCTATATAAAATAAAATATGCTAAAATATTTATACAATAGTTTTATAAGTGTTGCATTTGGTAGTATGTAAGTTAGATAATCTGTATTACGCGTGTAACAATATAGACGCTCGTGAGTCTCGCGGGCTTCAGCTGAAAACCAGCGCTGCAGTTATTGTTACCTGCAGCACATGCTGAGCTGTGGCCCTATGGGCACTAATTCTTAATATTATTATCTTCTGTGTATGTTAGTGTCTTTTTGTTTTTTATTTTTGTGCCTATTAAAAATAATTTCATTTCATTTCATATACTTTTTCAGACAGTTGCGATTAAAAAAAAATATAAAACTTACCTACTCTTTGTCGTATTAAGTTCCACGTAAACAATATTTCGAATAACCACAAACTCAGTCTTCAAGATACCCGTAAATACTTAAATAGAAAGTTAAAGTCTTCATCATTCCGCGATAACTTTAAGTTTGCTGAACAAATGATACTTGGTTGAGTTTGTGAATTCTGCACTGCCTCCATTTGTCATCATATTATATTTTCTTTATTTTTGAGTAACAAAATTAAACAATCAGTCTATAACAGTTGTTTTGTTCGAGTACAAACTCATGTGAACTTTAATGAATTAATTTAGATATTGTGTTTATTTATGTTATCCATTGACCTCTGTAATAAGGATTTATGCCTCACAGCGGGGGTTCGAATTTCAAGAGTGTTCGTTTCAAATTTCTGAAATCAAATCATTAATTATTAGAGTATCAAATATATAGAAGAGGGACGCACTTACTTGCTAATGATTAGGTTCATTTTATCATCTGTATTTCTACTCAAACAATGCATATTATTGAATTATTGAATTTAAATTTAATATCCTAAGGAATTTGTTACAAGATGTAACCTAAATTGCTAATGTCTCTTTAGAAGTCAAAGAATACAAAGAAAATGAATGGGAGTAACAGAATCAACTTTATAAAAGACCAACCCAAAGATTATATTTACCTAATTGATACTACGTAGGAAAACACGCAAACTGATACTAAGTGATTATTATTGTCCTATGAAAAGTCTGCAATATGCGACGTAAAAATTCAGTCTGAAATTTGGAGTCTAAGTATACACCGCAACCGGTTAATGGATTCAGCATATCTGGCGTCCAATCGAATGGGCATTCACTGGATAATTCCCATTGCACAATGGTATTGATTGGCGAACCTCAAATGTTTGCCAACGTGAATTATTTGGGAGTCAATCGGACTACTGACAATTACTGTCGATCACGATTTCAATGCACACGTATAATGTGTTTGTTCGTGCTTGGCTGTTTTGCTTTGAAAATCCAATTGTTTTGTAAATAGAGTTAAAGTAATGAATGGTTTGAAAGGTTTGAACGTGAAAAATTTGAATGGAAATAACAACTTAAATTTAAAAATAGCTTCAAGATTTTTCATTTTCACTAACTGTTGTTAGTTTCCCAAATAAACAATAAATTTTGTGTAAAAATTGAGCTTCTTAAAATTTTTAGCTTTTTCATATCCATTGCCTCAAAATGATATTTATGCTGCGTGCACATATCTACGCCCAACACACATAAAAACAAATAATGGTGACGGCCGACCAATATTTCGGAGGTCTAGTGGTTGGCATTGCACCGTTTACTTCCTAAGTGTGACTGTTAGCTTACCAGTGTTTGCGTGTATTTGAAGCTGGTTTTCCAATATGTAAAAGCCCCATCCCATTACATATATAACTAAAGATTTTGTTTATTGTTTGATGTGCTATCCTAAAAAAATAGATAGTTATAGATAGTTCATCTATCAAGGCAAGCTTTTACACTATTTTTTTTTTTAAATAAGGGATCCGTACCAAAAGAAAGATGTAATAAAATAACTCGAAAACTTTGGTTAAAAACTGCCTCTTTTTGTGGCGCTGGTTAGCTATAGTTAATAATATATCTCATTCTCCAACGTTTTATCTACTTAGAAATCCAGTCTATTCCAAAAAGGATAATATAAACGAATAAAACAGCCAAGAACAACAAATGTTGCCTAATCTATATTTTACATATTGTTTTGCTTTCTAACAAAGCTCTCAATCCTTAAACATATTAAATCACGAGGTCCTTTAATTGAAATCACCATTTACGTTTACTCTGTAAAGCCTTACTGCGCACTCATTAATTCCTTAATCCGGGTTGACTATAAAAGCCACTCCTATTGTGCTTGCCCATTCCTAATCTGCGTTCAATGGAACCCTCTGAGTTACTTGGACCCAACTAACTATTCTAGTCGGCTTTGGGCTAAAACTAACGTTCCTAATTTACAGACTGAAACTGTTACGTCACTATAAATCAAATGGACAGTTTTAGGAAAGTAAAGTAATTTTATCAGAATGCATAACATACCTAATAAGGTACAATCAAATGTAATAATATTTTTATTTTAATGGTCAGTGTGATTTGTTACATGACATGTAGATACAAAAGTGAAATAGACACACTTATTATCGAATAATGTAACTATTATTTGAACCATATTAATAAATCATCTTTCATGATGTGGGATTATGTCTTGTCTATGTGTGATATCTTCAAAAAGTATATATACATACATACACATAATAGAAACCTAGGTAAATTACTCAAATATTAGAACGATTAAAACAATCGAAAAGAATTTAAAAACTAAGGACATTACATAATATAAAAAAAATATATATTAATGCAATAGTACGGAGAGGTTTATCCTCTATGTGGTGATAGTTGTGTTTTCATAAGCCGAGCTATTTTACTTTATTTTTTTGCGCAGACAAAGAAGTCAACCAACCAAGACCAATATGTACAAATAATCGTAGTTCCTAAACCTCCACAATACTACAATATTAATAACTGACTATATTTCGTACACAATAAAACATTTCAAGAGCTTACATAGCTTCGAGATAACATTAAATATGTAATTTCTAGGCACGTACCATTCTCAAGTAAATGAAGTTATTCAACTACGACTTTTACCTTTTACGAAAAAAATGTACAAAAATTGTGATTCATAACAGTTGTTAGTTGTGTTGTTAGGTGTTGTTGACAACAGCATCAATTATAAGTTTAGTATACCTGCTACGAAATATATTTACTTGGTGGAAAAATACATATCAGTTTTGAAGAATAACTTGAGACCTAATGATTAACTCTCAACTCTGGACACCAGTTATTGAATTTGGTTAAAGGAGCTAAAGTTATGTCTGCAACTTCCTTTTGAAACATCATTAAAAAATAAAAACATTTTCCTTGATTACACAAACTACGATAACTAGTTTACAAATTATAGTAATTAAACAAAATTCGATTTATAAAATGGAATATTGTGTAAAAACTCATCGTCATCGTCAAGTTAATTTGTTTTTAATAACAAGCCTTTGAAAATCAAACAATCGGGTTATAAACAATATCGACCGTCGTCATGACGCCGGATAACCGCATGATTACACTACAATAACTTTACTAAACGGTGACTTGCAAAATCAACACCATCACTACAGTCCAGAAGCCAAGCTACATAATAATGGAACCAAAGCGTGTTTGATGAACGCAAGTTTGTCTGTCACTCTCAGAAGTACGATTAGCTGGGCTGTTTACCGTTGTGTATGGATTCAATTTAGCTTTTCGAATGATAAACATCTACTTATTTAACACATTGCTTACGTCGAAAATTTTACAAACCAATATCAACACTGCCGAACTAGTTTTTGCATGTGTCCGACATTTTAGTATCTAATGTTACAATTTATATTATTATGCAGTTGTAGCTTACTTTTGGGTAGTTGCTCTTCATGATGTTTTATCTAGTTTAAAATAATATGTTTAAATGTAATGAACTGTCAGTAAATACAAAAACCTACTGAACATACCAATATAGCATGAACTGAGCTATCTATCTCTAAATATGTAGTGAGTCAGTGTGAGTAATGTATTAAACTAGTTACATAAGTTTGACTTCTGTATTAATGTTCGTATTCTGTGCCATAACAAAGTAATTTTAGTTTGGAAATATTACACGATGTTTCATTTGCATGATATATTGTGGGATTCTGTGACGAGTACGCGGTCGTAAACATAATGAGTTTCAATGATCGCTCCTCGTTATTCTGATAAAACGCGAAGTTTGGGAACGCTCTCGTGCTGTTGGGTTCGATGTGGCCTTGTCCCTGATACGTCTGCAGATAGGAGACCCAATTTAACCAGATGCTCTTATACAGGCGACACTTGGAAATCTGTTATAGTTCATACCAAATGCTGTTATAAGTCATAGAGATTTATTTTTCTTTGTAGATACTATGGATTATATATTTTCCCCATAGAATTCTAACTATATGCTTATCCCATATTTCCTTCAGAGTTATGTTCAGTGAATTTATGAACGTAAACAAATTACTATAAAACATCTTACAATCACTTAAAGATGTGAGAATAAATCCCTTCTTTTCTCCATCTTTTTACTGAAATGCTCCGATTAAGCTTGTGTTAAATATTTAAAAAAATCTCACATCTAATCTACCATAACAAAAAATTTCGTAAAACATACATGATCAAAACTCAATTAGCTGGTAATAGGTACACCAGAATTTATCAATCATCAACAAAAACATTTAATCCCTAAAATTAAAGGGAGCAGGGAATGAATCTATTTAGCATTCACAATTACATCATCCCTATAAACATATGCATGCGAAACATTAAAACCGTACACAACATAAAGCTCTTCATTTGCATTTCACCCGACTTTGTTAGATTTTGCATAATTATAACATTGTTTAAATTGAAACATGTGTGTTGCGTGACAACACACCTTCAGCTGAAAAATATTAACGAAACATAAGTTTTTTAACAAATACGAAGAGGTTAGTAAACTGATAAATTTATGTTTGCATTGTCATTTGCACTTATCAGTAATAATAATAATTGACGCGGCACGTATTGTGAGGAGGTTCCTCTCTCTTGAGCCCTGACCACTGATGGCTTGGGTCGTAGACCCCGTCTCCAGTGGCCCTCTGTTTTTTATATTGTATTTTTAAATTTATTTTTTTGTGATTGTTTTTTAAACATATAATGTAAAACATGATCAAATAAATGAATATGGAGAACATAATAATAATAATAATCCTCCATGCCGGTTTCGGCTACGGCGACTATTTGCCATTGTACTTTTCCACTTATCATTGGTAGGTTGGGAAGAATTAGCCGAAGATAGAGCGGCCTGGCGCAGTTCTGTAAATAAAGCAGTGCACACCTTCGAAACAAAGCTTTCCAATCTGGACAAGAAGCGTGACTCGCGCGTATTTCTATATAAAATACTATGAAATACCACCCTGGCTATGGAATATGCTCGTCTCTTCAGTACTGCCTGAACGATACTACAAATTCGTCTTCAAATCGAGTCTGGAATCCGTAAGCGTAAGCCGTAGGCCGCCGTCTCTCTTATAGAGTTCCATGCGAGACAGTAGCTATAAATCAGGAAGGAGTCTGACGCGTCGGCCTGTGCTAGCTAAAAAAAACTAGTAAAGGGTTTTAAAGTTCATACATGTTGTGTATGTCCGTGTATTCAGTAGGTATACAAAAACATAAAGATAACAATTTGTGAGTTCACTGTATGCTGAAAACTGATGTGGCATGCTATTGCTTGAAAATATTCTCAAAATATGGCTTTCTTCTTCAAAAAGTTAGCGTACCTATTAGTATGTTAATAGTTACCTATAATAAAATTCATATCAAACGACATTTTTTGTATTTAATATTAAATACGACTGAATAGTTTTTTCTAATCTCGTAAGCTCTGTGTTTAGTAGTAGCTACGTGTAAATAAACAGCAAGGTACACACAGATTAACAGAAGTACAGCAACTGATTCACGTCCTTATCTACTGAAACTAACGTTCAATAAGCTTTGTGTCTACGCGATACATGTAATTTCCTACAGCAACCGCACCGAGCAGGATAAGATTACTGATATTAAACACGATCGTCACTCAAATGAGCTTTCTATTTCAATGTTCACACGATAGTAGAGCTTACTATACGTAATTAGCTACTACAGTCGCTGGTTATTGCAAAATTAAATTATTCAGACTCTCAATGTTATGTTTAACTCTTTAATAAAACAATATTTACATGTTTTGGAGCAATTTCAATTCGTGATGATTTTAATTCATGAAGTATGTGATTATTCTAATTTGAGTAGTGTTGTAGTCATGGAATTCTATGGCTGTAGTACAATTAAACATGGTAAGTATTCGGATACTGTAGTAGAAACGTAAACTCATTTAGTTTCATAATATTTAACTATTGGTAAGTAGGTAAGATTCTAATACTAGTAATTGTAATAATGGTAGGTAGTCATGCCAATGTTAGCAAAAAATCATTGGACTACAGTATTCGATTTCTGGTTGATTTGCAATCGGAGAAAAAATGTAAAATTATTTTATGTACATTCCCATACTGTAGTAACCTAGACAAAGCACATAATCAGTGTATTTTTAACATAAATATGTTCATGTACAATGCTACACATAATTGTAGTGGAATCTTATTAATTGACATGGCTAAATTTGTTAATAGATTTAAATTGACACAAGATACCATGTATGTATCCAAATTTACACAACGACATTTAGCTACTTTGGTAGCATATAATATTAATGACCAATTTAGTATTAGTACTAATAGTTCTTCTTTAAAATTAATTCACCCACAGCCTGCTTCTATTGAGCAGGGGAAAATTAATGTTATTGACAAGTTGAAATCTGACTCAACAAATTTAAACTTAATTTAAAGACAAAAGAGTTAAGCTCTGGCATCATAATAAATGATACTAGACGCAGCCTAACTACCAGCAATGCTTCATGTAAAACTAATGTAATAAATCTGGTTCATCAAAACATACAGGGTATGAAAGGCAAAGAACTTGAAATTGATTTGTTTTTAAAGCACAATAAAATTAATATTCTATGTATAACTGAACATTGGTTTCGAAAACATGAACTGTTATTAAATTTTGATAGTTATAAGGTTGTAAGTTCTTTCTGCAGGGAGAAAGCAATTCGTGGCGGGTCACTTATTATTGTTAGTGAGAATATCAAATGTAAAGAACGCTCCGATATTGTCGATCTCTCTGAAGAACGAACCATTGAAGTGGCCTCGGTTGAATTCGATAGCTTCATTTTAGTAACTGCATATCGACCTCCAAATTCACATTATGATAACTTTGAAAATATAATGGAAAATATACTAGTAAAACTCTCTGCAACTAGTAAGAGTATTTGCATTTGTGGTGACTTTAACATTAACCTTTTAGAAAATACTAATACCACCATTAGGTTCACAACATTGTTAAAGTCATATAACCTTACAAATTTATTTCTTGAGCCAACACGAGTTACTGAATCAACAGCAACTTGTATAGATAATATTTTCACAAATTTAAAAAAGATACGAAATTATAATGTAATTAATCAGCTGACTTCAGATCACAGTGGACAGTTTCTATCCTTTACAACTAAGTCATGCTCAGATACTGATGACATAAAAAAGCTTAAGTTTGTTCCAATCAGCGATAGTCGCATGGAAAGTTTTAGAATTAACATTGTTAAGAAAATGTCATACTTAAATTACAATAAAAATCCAGATGTTTTCTATAAAACTTTCTTTAATATGATTAACGAAGAATTTAGTGTTGTTTTTACACCAAAAATGATTAACTTAAAAGGTAAAAGTTCTTTTAATGAATGGGCGACTGTTGGAATTCATAGAAGTAGACAAAAATTATATGATCTTTATTCTGAAAAAGCATATAATAGTAGTGAATCTTTTAAAAAATATGTTCGTAATTATTCAAAAATTTTTAGAAAAGTTTGTGCTATGGCTAAGTCGCTACATTTGTCTAATCTGATTAACAATGCATCAGACAAAATTAAAATGACTTGGAATATAATTAATCGGGAAACAGGAAATGTAAGAAACGTTGATACTAAATTTGCGTTAAAAATTAATGATAAAATAATAAACACGCAACAAGAAATTGCTAATATATTCGAAAATTATTTTGCAGATATTCCAGTTTCCACTACAAAGTCTCTTATTTCTTCTCCCACTGTTGCTGAATCGTTATTAAAAGAACATGTTAATAAATGTGGAGTTAGTTTTCAATTTAGAAATGTTAGTGCTATGGACATAATGAGAAATTTTAAACAAATTAATGTTAAAAAAACTCCTGATCTTTGGGGAATATCGGTGAAAGTAATAAAACCTATTATTGATGTAATTGCACCATACCTTGCAACAATATTTAATGATTGTATAAAATTGGGTGTGTTTCCTGATCTAATGAAATATAGTAAAGTGATACCATTATTTAAATCCGGTAGTACCTCGGATCCCTCCAACTTTAGACCAATTTCAGTACTACCTTCGTTAAGTAAAATTTTTGAAAAAGTGATCTTAGAACAGCTACTTAATCATTTCAATTTAAATAACCTGCTACACAGTAAACAACACGGTTTTACTAGGGGTCGTTCTACTATAGGCGCAGGTACAAATTTAATAAGACATATTTTTGAGGCTTGGGAAGAGTCGCATGATGCTCTTGGAGTCTTTTGCGATTTATCTAAGGCTTTTGATTGCGTTGATCACGACACATTATTAAGGAAACTACGCTATTATGGAATTAGGGATTCTTCGTTAGATCTTATTGACTCATATTTATCCGGAAGAATACAGAAAGTTGATGTTAAAGGAAAGCGGTCTTTTGGCGTACCTTTAAAAATGGGAGTTCCTCAGGGATCTATTCTGGGTCCTTTCTTGTTTCTTGTTTATATAAACGACTTACCTAGTTTTGTGGAATGCCGGCATGAGATAGTATTATTTGCTGATGATACATCCTTACTTTTCAAAATCAAACGTCAGATGAATGACTATGACGACGTGAATAATGCTATCTCCCGCATACTAAACTGGTTTAGCGTCAATAATCTTTTGTTGAACAGTAAGAAAACTAAATGTATTAAATTCACCTTGCCAAATGTAAAACAGGTCGAAAGTAATGTTATGGTGAGTGGGGAGGCATTGGAGCTTGTTGAGTCTACAGTTTTTCTTGGTATAACAGTAGATTCCAAATTGCAGTGGGGCCCTCACATATGTAAGTTGGCTAGTAGGCTTAGCTCAGCAGCATACGCGGTTAAAAAAATAAGATTATATACAAATGAAAATACAGCTCGTTTAGTTTATTTTAGTTATTTTCATAGTGTAATGTCCTATGGTATTTTATTATGGGGTAATGCTGCCGACGTTCAAATGATTTTTGTTCTACAGAAAAGAGCCATTCGAGCAATCTATAATATGCACCCAAGAGAATCCTTGAGGGACAAGTTTAAAGAAATAAATATTCTAACGTTTGCATCCCAATACATTTTAGAGAACGTAATGTTTGTAAGGAAAAATATTGATGATTTCCCCAAAGTTTCAGACTTGCACAACTTTAATACCCGGAACAAACACAAGCTTGCTTTACCAGCAACTCGTTTACGCAAAATCAATAAATCATTTGTGAGTTTGTCGATATGCCTTTACAACAAGATTCCACTTAACGTTCAAAGTCTTAATACGCATACATTTAAAAAAGTTGTGAAAAATCGTTTGTGCAGTAAAGCTTATTATACAATTAGTGATTTTCTAGAGGACTGCACTAAGTGGGAATGAAGCTTTCGTTTTTAGGTCAAATATGTAACAAAAAATTGTAATATTGAGTTGAAAAGATTAAAAAAAACAGAAAAATAATACAAAAAAGACATGCCCGCTGAGTTTCTTGCCAGTTCTTCTCAGGACAGTGGCTTTTTCTTTTTCCGAACTGGTGGTAGCCTTTTGACATCAACAAGCATGATAATTTCATTAACGTTGAGAATAAATAATTTCATTTCATTTCATTTCATTTCAGTAATATAGAGCCAGCTGTATCGAGGTATTTCTGACTTCGCAAAACGAAATAGCTAAACAATCAAAAATGCTGAATTAAACTTACACTCGATTGCCTGTATAAACGGATGAGGCGACTTTTCGCTGACATAAAATACATCTATAACAACTGTAGAATATACACACAGACCCTCTTTATCACGTAGTAAGTACCCAGATAGCGGGGAGGCACAATTAAGGGAGTGTAATGTGATATATGGCGGCACTCAGCAGAGGTTTTATTGCCACAGTTGGGCTTCACGTCACCTCACCTTTTAACTTAACGCCTCAGATTAAATAGTTATGACACTTATGACGATTTGACACGGTCAAACTTACTAAGAATATCAGAGCCGATTACTCTGATACTCGTTTGACTATAAGATTGGTGTTTTTTTCGTTTTCCGGCATTCTGACGTTAAAATTCCTTGCCATTCTTCTATCATTTGCAGCCCACATGTTCGGATCATGATAAGGGTTACGAACAATGTCTGCGAAATTATCGATAAGGACGCTCCAAACGTTCGCCCGTATAAATTATTTCCTGTTAATACATACCTATAGGCATGTTCTATGTTTGCACAAAAGAATCAGGAACGGAACAATAAACTTTCAGTTGGGTTTTGAAATACGTAAGACAACAGAAAGTAATTGAAGAAACAGGTATAGAAGCAAATCCTGGCATTGCGCATTGGGGATGGTTTTTTGACGGTATTGATATACTAAGATGGTTAAATATGTTATACCTACATAACGTACCTACATATGTAGTATTTCACAAATAAAGTATCAAGCCTCTTTAATTAAATTGTCTTTAATAAAAATGATTTGGTTTATCTGAACATAATTGAACATGGTAGCGACTTTCCTGCCCCTTTTAGAATGTTAGACGAATAACTGTAAATTGCTGTTATGTTGCTGAGGTTTGCCCTAAAAAATCCATTTATATTTTATATTTTAACTTGAGTACACATGCTTTGACCGTGTCAACGCCGCTTTATTGGGTAAAGCATTAAATGATAGCAACAGGTTACGGGTGATTGATCGGTATAGTGTGAATAAGGTGATCATTAATCATGGGTCGGTGGTCACGGCGCCCGATGGCCGACAAAAGCTTGACTCCCCACAAGGTCGTGTCAATAAAATTCATAGTGTAAAGTTTTTCTATAGGTACCTATATGAGCGAAGCTTTTATTACGCTATTTGGAAAAACGTTATTGTGAGTAACATAAAAACTGAAGGTACGAAAACGAGCTTTCGACTGGCATTATAAAAAGTAAAAAAAACTCTTAATAGAAGATTTCATGTGAAGTCGAATTCCACTAGAGGCTCCCACTGCTTACATTCACTACCTGATATTTTATCGTTTGCTTTCAATTACATAATGTTTTTTATAGCTATGATAAGTTAATAATTGTAGATAAACTTCTAAAGTAAGCACTATTTTAGAAACATGTTCTAATATAAACATTTTATAATTTTTATTATTTTAGTTACGGTTTAAGTAGAATTTGGAGCAATAAAATATTATTATTTACTATAACTTATTAAAACGACCTCACATCGAAATTCACGAGAGAAAATATTTCACCTATTTCTAGATAGAAAAATATAGCCATAACAAGCATTTTTATGAAATCGAATATTGAGTGCATTGAACTGTCATTCGCACACACAAGCTTGGTTCTCTTTTTGCAATGGAACTGGGGCATTTCAAGTAGTACTCGGCTGAGAGCAAAGGCTAGTCGGCGACGGCGGCGGCTGCGATCTAATGTCGGTGTTCAGGGGGCGAACTGCGGTTCTAGAGCGTCTTATGCAGGGCTGAACAACGCCTTACTTTTTATTATTTTGTATGTGTATCTCAAATATTTTAAGTATTGTGAGATATTTGACGTTTTTTTGAATGCTTGCAGTATCTACATGTAGTAGGCGAATTTTAAAATTTCTTATTCTTAATAAGTGTTATTATTTTAATTTTCAAGAAGTTGAAAATTCATGAAAGAGAAGTATTGTAGTGGGTAGTTACTAAAGTCATAGTTATGGTTAAATTTCGTAATAAAAGCGTCAGTATTCATTGTTATATCACCAATAATTTTAAGCTTTATTTCATCTACATCGATAGTTTTTCGTCGTCGCAGTTTTTTTTCATGAATAAAATAAATGATAATTAGACACCCGAAAAAAGTATGACATTGTCAGCCCTAAATCTTCAAGATGTTCAGCTACTTATTTATGATTTTTTTATTGCTCAACGAGAAGCCCCTAAAACTCGTCTACGAAAGTCGTAGACATCATGACTATGTAAAGTTTTTGCCAGACCTAATGTTTTAACCTTCACTGATTGGACCTTGGTTTGTTAATTTGGTTTATTAAACTAGACATTCAATGAACACGAGTTCTACATGGCAAAATAGTGCTATTAAAACTTACATTTGTGACTTAAATCACAGATTCATTAACTAATAATTTGATTGTATGCCTTTAAATCAAATTTCTATTCCAGTATTGAATACTTTTCTTTTGCATCGACCACATGTATTTTTCTACAATATAGGTAGACGAGAATTTACAAGAGCAATTTGTCTATGTCTTTTTTAATGTAGATGTGATAGTAGATAAAAAGTAAACAAACGAATTAATTCTTTGGAGGAAGGTTTATTTTATGATAAAAGACATTTTTTTTTAAATATTATTATGTCTCCACAAAGATTACTCGACAATAATCTTTGAACAAATCTCCAAGGTAATGAAACAACATATCTTTGAGAAGTGTCACGGTCGGTCACAGTCAGGTCGCCGTCTGGGGTTACAAACTTAAAGACGATTTCGTTCGGTTATTCATAACTAAGGATTCTTCATCTCAAGAGGCCATTATAATTATTTTTTCATTTTAAGTAAATATGGTTAAATGGAATAGATTGAAACTAAAATTATATTAAAACTATCCAGCAGTCGCTCTGGCCACAGTGAATGCGGTGGTGAGAAGAGAAAACAAGAATCCCGTGGGCTTGAAATGCATAATTTTACAGGAACGTACCTACTTCGCTTAATGATCATGAACTATTATAGGTTACACTGGGCCTAACTCCAAATATTTAATTGCTTTTTCTATGTAATTTTAGATAAATCAATCACGTTTATCTCACAAAGGTGCCCATGGCCTTAAAACAACGTAACCTAAGACCCAACGAAACATTTAGAATGCTGTACTAAAGCAAGACTGTGTTTACCGAGCGTGCCATTACCAGCAGCCATTAGTTAATGGACGCCTCGACGGGTTAATAGTTGCAAAAGGGCGTCGTTTTGTAGTCTCGAAACGCCGTCAATATCACGTCTTCAGAATTATCGAGTCTAAACCATGTTCTGATAGTCTAGTTCGATCAATTCGATAACTATAACTAATACTTATGTACCATGGTTATCACTACAGTTTATAAAACAAAGTCGTATCCGTCCCTATGTATGCTTAGATCTTTAAAACTACGCAACGGATTTTGATGCGATTTTTTAAATAGATAAAGTGATTCTTAAGGATATTTTATATGTAAATTTTATTTTGAAAAAAGAAATAGGGATCCGTATGAAAATATCAAATATGTAACACAAGGTGTAAATCAAAAATATATTTGCGTACGCTGCAAAAGCTATTGACAATAGAACAAAATGATGTACTACGGTTATATAGGACTTAGCAAGATCTGAAAAAAAAACCACGAGAGAATATATATGATGTTGAATGTCTTTGATTAAATCATTGATGATTAAACCAGAAGACCAATTGATACGAAGAAGATAAAGAATTATAAATAATAATAAGTTCCATGAATAAGTTCCAAGAATACCTACTCTTTCTATATATTTCATACCTGAGAAAAAAATTCATTAAACATTTGCATTTCATTTGTCCATTCCTCAATACACACAAAGCAGAAAACAACGTTCATTAGTAAGATAATCCGCTTGCAGAAACTTTATATCCACATTCAGTGCAATTAGTCCTTTGTCAGAGTCTAGCCACACGACAGCGCTTCATTTGTACACCAACTTTCACAAAAGGACTTGATAATAGGTAATTTAAACTTGTATTATTTACTATTCATGTATCTTTTAAAAGTAGTGTAAAGGTTTAAAATTACAAGAAAAGATAACGTTGCTCGTTGTTACTCGTAAGAGAGAAATAATGTTGTGAAAGCAAGACATTTTTTAATACTTTTTTTTACTAAGAATCGAATAAAAATATTATTAGCCATATCTCACCTAAGTTCGTACCCAGCGTTCTAACGCTACATAGAATCCTTAATCCCACCCAGGTGTAAATTTTAATATTAAAATGATCCAACGCTTTTTCAGAAGCACGTGCGAGTCACCATTCCTGAAATGCTTTTTGACATCATAAATTTGGTTTAAATTAAAATATTGAAAACGACTAGCCTTTCTAGCATATTAAAAATGAGATTTTTGTTTAAATTCTATTACTTGATTTAATTTAAAATAATTGACAAATAAAAATAAACGGACCAAATCTAATCAGGAAGTATATCTACGGGGTATAATTTATCAATTAAAAAGGCTCCAATATATGTCTTGGGGTGTGACAGTAGGTATTTTTTATTCACAGAACCAGTAGTAAATAAGAGCCGCAGATGTTAATTTAAAGTTGGGTAAGTTCGAGGGTGAAGAGAGCATAATCATATTCCTTTGTTATAAATTCACAAGGCAACGCTCGCGTGAAACAAAACAAATCTAAATAAAGCCGGAACTAATCTCGAGAAATGCAACTTATTCATAAACATTAAATTAGTTAGAGGCTGCAATAAACATTGTATTTTCATAAACGAGCTTACGTCCACTTGATAATAAGCGGTAATATTTTATAAGTAGCTTGAACAAACACGTCTGTGACCAAAATATAAATAACATACCATTGTGAGTTATTCAACCTAACTTAACTAAAGAAAGTAAAGTAAACTGATGATTTGTTCACCTTTTTTGATATACTTTTCATAATAAATAGTTTATTAATTTATTTAGGAAACAAACAGTACACAATTAACAATTATTAAGTTGAGTTATTATATCGATGTTTAAAAGTTGAATTATAATGTCGATGTCTTTTGAATTTATTCTATACTACGTTCAAAAAAGCAGATGGTGTGAGATGAGATGTTAGCCAATATTACAAATGTAAACAATAGTAGGTGCTGGTGCCTAACTTTATATCCGAATTACAATTTAGGTAGGTGTTATTTGCTGTATCACCTATAGCCATGGGCAACGGAGACTGATATTCCTGTGTACCTAAGTAAAAACTTCCGAAATAAACTTACAGCAGCGTTAATATTATTTTACAAAATGTCTACAAAGAATAAAGCACTGCAACCTATCACTATCAAATAAGCTTTATAATAATATAGGTACGAAACTCAACTACAAATAATAAAGAGTTCAAACATTTCACGAAATGAAAAGATGAAAAAAATTTAGAGAGAGCTTATAACGTAGGTATTTCTCAGATACAATTATTCATAGTATTCTCATTCCACTCAAAGTACCCTTCCACGATAAAGCGCTAGCTTTGAACATATGAAGCGTTTCTAAAGAATAAACGAACCGAGCTGCCAGGTATTTTCATGAAGATGTTCCACTGAGGAATAAAGATGAGCTTTTGTAGGGCTGAAAAATATGCCCTCAATAATACTGAAAAAATGTTTTTATAACATCTGAATATGTCTAGAATGAAAACAAGCCTTTTAACGATTAGAAATAGTGATGTGATGCGTTCAACTTTATCATTACTCTATCTAGATAGAGAAAAAGCGAATTATTCCACTGAATCTAGCCATTTATTGTAGAAAGCACTTTTTGAAAAACAAACAAAGTCATGATGATCTATGATTATTTCGAATCGAAAGAGTCTTCAGAAAAATGGTGTAGGAACAATGTTCAGTAATACAATTCCTACTTTATCAATATCCAATATTACCAATATAAAAGGATCCAGTAACTTCATAGTTTATCATCGAACCCTACGACCGCAAAATCCTACACGTTCCTGAACAGTGTTATCGAAATTCGAATAGAGGAGACATTATTAGATGTTATGATATTGAGTGGGCTGAGTGATTGGCCAATTTAGAGCCGTGACAGACGCTAAGGGAGGCACACGGCCCATTACGCAGGGCGAAGAGAAGAGCTATCCATCACCGCACTAACGAGGTACGGTTATATGACACGCTTACCAACTCTCTTGTTTTTCATTTGATTCTCATGACGTTTTGACTTGTGCTCGTTTGGTTTTGTTTTAAAGGAACATTAATAAGAGCAACTTGCGTGGACGGTCCGGGATGTAACAAAAACTCGAAAGTAATTTATCAAAGTTATCCGGCTATAAATAAGGAGAAAATGATATTCTGTTGAATAATTATTCTACTACATTTAGGAAATAATTGGTTGTCTCACTATTGCATAAATAATAATAAAAATACTAGCTGACTCGCGCAACTTCGTCTGCGCCGAAAAAAAAAATTAGGGGTGGACTACCCCTAACATTTAGGGGATGAAAAATAGATGTTGGCCGATTCTCATAGGTACCGGATATGCACAAAAAATTTCATCAAAATCGGTCGAGCCGTTTCGGAGGAGTTCAAGTTCGAACACCGTGACACGACAATTTTATATATTAGAAGAGATATAATTTGTACTTACAATTTTTTTATGGTAGGCGATTTTCATTCGACGATGTCCATCTATAGTCACCTGACTAGTCATCTTATCATCTTATAGGAAAAATATTACCAAAACATCGATAACAATATATTGAACTATTAATCGTTTTTTTTCTAGGGTTGGATGCTAATTGGTTGTTGGTTTTATAGGATACGTCTCAGCAAAGTGAGCAGTACAACTGATTGTAAATGAATTGATATTATTATTATTAATTAAAATAAATTAAAACTTCAACTAAAAAGTTGTCACTTTATTGCACTACAACATATTAAAATTCAATTCTAAAAGGTTAAAGATAAAGAACCTATCAAATATAGATTTTCAATCTACTAAATTCTGCCTTTTCATGAATAGTTTAATATTCCAAGTATTTATTCTAAGTTTTATATTAATCTTTTTTACATTCAGTACAACATTGACATTCCGCCGCCGCGAGTCTGTCTCGTAAAAGAGATTGTAGACGTGGATTGAATATCAGTTACGAAAACGATCTTGGCTTTACTGATAACATATTAAATAGGGTCAGGTAGGTTCATTTTTCGCTGAATGTTTACAAATAACAATATTTTTATGGGTAGAATCATATCGAATATATGATTACTTAGGTACTACGAGTACTAGATAATTTTAACTTTAATATTTTTGTAAAGTTAAGAAAGCCTGAAAATAACAATGTCAAAAATTAATTTAGTAGAGGTACGAGAAACTATAATTTAATAGTGGTCGAAAAGAATATTTATCAACAGTCCTAAACCAGCTTGTTTGTATAAAAATGTACGATGTATCACATGTAAAATCTTATTTTTTGTGTAGGTATCTTACGCGACGGAGATATTATAGAATTGTACTTCATTTAGATCCATTAGGATTATGATAAAATTGTTAGTAGAAAACTCTAGGGACAATGATAGTGGAAACTGCAAAGTAAGTATCGTCGTTTATGAATATCCGTATCGGCTCGAAAAGAACGAAAAAGGACACTTAAAACAAAAACTTAGGGTTAGACAAAATTTAGGGTTATTTATATAAATTTAGGTATATTTCCTTCTGCGCACATTCTATACATTTGCCGCCAAACCAAAAAGAAATATTATTTGTCGGCGAACCTCAGATCATAATCCGAACCAGATTACGCGATAAATTGCTAGATCAATGTGCAATGAATCAAGATTACAAAGATTATCTGACTTCGTTAGTAATAAATCGATAACTTCTAGCACCCGAGTACATTACGTGTAAACTAATAGGTTACCTAGCAATCTGGCACTTCATAGAAACCATGTTTTCCTTTTACCCTAGATATTAAATATTCCGTTCGTGGGGTCCTCCACGAGTAGGTAAATTATTTTCTTTTTTGATTTGCTTTGATTTTTATTGGATCCATTCCAATTTGATGCATCTTTTCTTGCCGCTAATTATAAGTGTAAAACAATAATATTGTTACAAAAACAATAACTTACAAATTAACTATTGCAAATTTCAAAAGCGTTTACAGCTCAAAATTACATGTAGGTATAGCGTTAACCGAGGGTAACACAAATATTATCTCCAACGTAAAATGTTACTAAATCCACAAAGTTTTGACCAAGCCGCCTTTGTTAAGTCGACTTGTTATTCTTACTTGATTTGGAACAATAGCTGACAAAACAACCCCGACGCGGAAACTAAATTTTCGCAGGTAAATCCATATTCATTGTTAAGAGAGTTTGTAGCAAGACAAACGTTTCTATGACAGGAAAGGCCGGGGACGGTCTCCCGGTCGTCGGTTGTTCATGCAGAACGGCCGGTTGGATGAATAAATATTGCCGCTGGGAGAACGCGCTCAAGGGATGTTTGCCGTCCTCATGTAATTCCATTCACGCAAATCTCCACTCACTTACGTACTCTGCAAGCGTAAGCGTGCCGCCGCGCGCCGCTCCAACCGACTAAATGTGTTTATACGAGCCCTTCTTTTCCCTCACTTTTAGGAACATTTCAATAGTCATTGTAGTATTTGGCTTTTGTGGGTCAGGCACGTTTTCGAAACATGAGATGTTTTTCAAGCTCTCGGATCAATATGTTTAGGTTGAAAATACCTATAGGTATACGATTATTAGGGTTTTATTGGAAAAACTTACAAAGCTCAAGAAACACTGTAGGGGTCTTTCCAAAATTAATTAAGAGTAAATATACATACCTTACACACTTAATATGGAACAAACCTAAAAATGTAGCCGCAGTTTAAATCAAAATAATATCGATACTGTGAATTATAATTTCTTACGAAAGCTATAGCGGATTAAATAACATTTTGAAATAGGTCAACATTACAGTCGATTTTAAAGAGTAAATGGATCATTTGTAAACCACGAACATATTAATATATCAAAGCATTTAAATTAAAAAAACAATTTCGTAATATGTAGGACTCAATTAGGCAAAAACAATTTCATAACTCCAATACAATTTGTAAGTTTTTTAATTATACAAAAACACTTGTTAGAAATTCTGAAAGACCGTTTCAAGGTCGATCCGATTTGAATAATTTAATCTACGGACGAGAACGACTCGTAGTTTAATCTTCGTGGTACTTTTTAACCCCGGAAAGACGTTATGTTTCAATTTAGATTATAATAAAAATCAAATAAAAACTCCCAAGTAGAAAAACCAATTTAAACCAACTGTCTTTTTAATACACAATATCTAAATACCTAGACTATTCACATTTTACATTTTTATACAATAATATTATAAAGCTGAAGAGTTCGTTTGTTTGTTCGGACGCGCTAATATCAGGAACCACTGGTCCGGTTTGAAAAATTCTTTCAATGTTGGATAGTTCATTTATTGAGGAAGGCTATAGCCTATATTGTATCCCTCTGTGACGCAAACGAAGTTGCGCGGGTCAACTAGTTAACAATAAGATTTCACAATCAAATATAATGTCTCCATTGTATAATGTTCAACATAGGTATAAGGCACAGAAACTTGTTGACGTTGATCAATTAATGAAATACCTAGTAAGCTTATTATTTAAAGTTAATAATAAGTAGATTTATGATAACAAAATAATGCTAACTAATGCAATTAAAAGTAGGTAATATAAAAATAGATATAACAAGTTCAAATATTATTTTAACTTGTTTCAAGTTCAAGAATAGCTAAAACAGTAGCATTTTGCACACAGTTCAGTTAGAAAACACTCAAGATCTTAAGCTTTGAAAGCGATAATAACTTCTTAAATATTTATAACGTATTAGATATTATTATCCTCTTCCTATTCCCCGAAATCTTAGTAAGAAATTAGTTTACTGATGCGTCTAGCAATAAATGGCGTTTAATATCTGAATTTTCGAGATGTTTCTCGAAGCGCTGTGGTGACGACGCGACCGGCACCTTGTGCAAAGCCGTCAGGAAACTTTTAATTTCGTGTCGTCATTAATTCTAAATCTATACAGCGCCTGTCTCCGGCAGACACTTCACTAATGAGTTAGGTAATTCGTTTGTCTTCAAATCATTACTATAATTATTCAGCGGAAGCTTTTTTTTTAACTCATAACTTGTATAAAAACTAGTAAAAAAAGATGTGTAGCATAGTACCTACTAGCAAAGTCTAGGCAGTCTAGTAGGTCTGAGTTAGGAACCTCAGTCTTAAAAAAATGAAAAAATAATGAACGACTTTATAATTTATAGAGAATTGCTGGATAAAGGTTACCTATATATCCTTTTACCATGTGACGTATTAAAAATTCTAAATTAATTGAAAGCAGCAGAATTTCCCGAAAACAGTATTAAATGCCATATTTTAGGAATGAACATGTGGCAGATATTAATAAGAATACCACGAAAAATAAATATGAACAAAATCTAATTTCGATATTGATATTGCTCGGTTTCTTAAAAATTGGATTCTGACGGTCTTAATATTTCGTATAACGTTGCTTATTGAATATCAATTTGGTCGAGATTAATGGCAGCAATTGAATTTACATTAAATCTCAACTTACTGATACTCGAGATAAATTTAAAAAAGAGCTAACGACCCCTCTTTTAATTCAAAAATATCTTCTTCAAATAATAGTAGGTACTTAAAACCTGTTCGTTTTAAGACAAAAAATACACTTTACATTTTGTAAAAAAATGCTAATTATTCAATGTTCTAAATAACGCTTTAAATCTATAACTGAAGTATTGCAATATTGGAGAGAACAGTTAAAATAAAAGAAATGTGAGCATATACCTGTACCATATGTGGCGACCAATAATAGCGCGCGAGATCCTGAATCGCGGTATCAACATTATTGCAGAAATCTTCGCATATATACGACATCTGAAATCTATTACAGTGGGCTTCGGCTTGACCGGGCATACACTACCTCGCCCGGTCGGAGATCTCCCGTTGGCCATAGTCCACTGATCCCACATACCTACTACCTATAAGCGTGTAGGTAAATCGATAGTGGGTAAAAGTGAAAAGGAAGTTACAAAAATGTAGAACTAGCAGATGAAAACAATATAATATTTAGATTCAAATTTTTCTCTTCAGCTGCAGATATGCACACTAAGTAAGAAAAAGCCTAATAATTGGTATTAACAGAGTTATTTGTTTTGTTGGGGCTTTTTCAGTAGTGTAACTTTGGTGTCTGTTTATAATATAAGAAGAAAAAATTACCCAAAACCACGTCCTACGAAAGCAACGGTCACAAAGTTGTAGGTGATGTGGTGGAAAGTATTAACAGTTTATGTTTCGACTTTCAAACTCATTACCGAACTGTCAGCTGTCCAAACTACCCCGAGAAACCGAGCTCAACTTTGGTGTAATGAGTGACAGATGCCTGCCGTGCCGAACTTCGACTGGCAACGATCAACATCACTCCGAGCTACGCCTGGCATCGCCACTACGCAACTACGCGGTTTTTTTTCTTACATTGTGCAAAATTACATTTGCCTTTAAATTAACTTTAAATAAACATTTGTAATTGTTTGCATTAATAAATCAGTTACAAAAACAAAACTGCAGTGTTATGATATTAACATAATTAATTTCTTGCATTAAAACTGAAATACCTAACACTCTAAATAATAAATAAGAGTTTCTAGGAAAAAAAACCTATTTACATGCGGTAAGTTGTAAGTTTCTAAAGTGAACATAAGTTTCAGGAGTGTGCCTACTTCAGATTCAAATCATCCCTTATATAAATGTCTACAAAATCGAATCCAATTATTGACCAAATTATAATTAATTTATATATAATGGAACCGTTAAAAGCACTCAACCACGATCACAATATATTACACTCATAACATATTGGATTATACCTTACATAATGCAATTATGTGCCACTATAAACGCGTTGTCCTTAAATCGCCGGCAAGTCGATAATTGGAAACGATGGAATCTCACCTAAATGGACCAAGAATTCCGACGAAGACATAACTTACGCACGGTTCAATATCTATCAACATATTATGTACAGAATACCTCACCTTCTCAGATATCATCGTCGGAATTTCCATACTAGTAAGTAGTTACTAATCGCCGATTCGTGAAATAGATTATCTTTAGTAGAATAATATGCAATTACTAATTAAAAATATTAAACAACACAAAAACTACCAATATATTATAACGCTAATGCCGTAACACGATGCGGCCAGCATTTCAGAGTATTTGAGTGAGGGCGCCGGTAAGACTACGCTCCTAATTAAAGCTTGTCCTTTGCTCTGAGACGACCCTCTTACATTATAATATATTGTCATTGTACAGCTTAATAATTTGCGAATTGCTTTCAGTTTCACCCATTATTGCGCCGGTGAATGGTACCAATCTCGAAAATGAATCGGCGTCACCCTCTATGTTTATCAGATCGATGTTTCCCGGTGAAAAATAAAAGGAAAACATTAACGGCCTGAAACAGTTTTATGCTCCGAGGAAAACATGCACTTAAATAAAATGAACAAATTATGTAATTGGAACCGTTTTTAATATGTTCAACTTTCTGTAACTACTGAATTCAACATTCGTTTTTCATAAATTATGTTGTTAAAGTTGTGTTGCGATTGCTTAGATTATAATCAAAGTGTTTTTCAAGTAGTTTCACTAGTTGTTTTTCTTCCAAAGGGACTTCAAAATGTTAAAATGGTAGGCAGTAACTACTACTACGTATTACTAGTACCTTTTTTTTATTGCGTGTTAGATAAACGAGCCTACGGCCCACCTGATGATAAATACTCTTGAGATGTTAGTTGAGATTCTTCAGTAATATCAACCAGTATTACCACTAACTACCTGTCCAGCTTCTGTATGTACTAAAACTGCTATTATAAGATTCATTCAATTAATTAAATAGGAAGAAAGTAAAAGTAATAAATTCTTTTATTATAAATTTAACTGCCCAAGGGAAATTCTTTGAATTGAATTTTAAAAGGTGAAATGGAGAATTTGTTTTTCCTTAATTGCTTTCTTTTAATTATGAAAATTTGCGATGGTTCAGACTTCGCGATATTAAATCTAATGCTAACTCCGAAATGCTGCTAAAACATCCTACAGGCTACTATCTTGTTTACATAATAATAATCCTTCATGAATAAGGACTTTCACTTATTGTTGTTATTGAATAAAGACTTAAATAAATTAAGTCACTAATTATTTCGCTTTTTGAAACTAAAACACAAGATTTCCGAATATAGTTAAGACACTTTACTTTTCTTAAAATACAAAATAAACCATGCATCAAATTAGTATTGTATGAGTACATTTCAACAAAATAGTAATTAACAACTTTGACTGGTACCTTCGTTTGACTAATATGCTTCTTCACACTGTTGCGAGTCTGACAGGTATGCCGAAGTTAAATCATCTATAACCCTTGCAAGCGTAACGTGTAATGGAGTCGGAGTAGTTAAAGACGAAAACGTGTTTCTAACAAGTTGTGCTGGAAGTATCATCATTATTTCTCGATAGTAGGTATACCTACTAAGGTCCCTAAATATGGGGGTTGCGTGTATGCTGCTATTATTTCCGCTTGGAGCCTCACCTCGACGTAGGAAGGTCGATATAGAAACTTACGAGTAAATTTAAGGCCGCGACCTTGCTATTCGCTATCGAAACTCACACCGGCTATTTGCAACTATAGTTGATAGACTTCTATTATATTTGATAGATGGGCATACCCCGGAGAATTTTAATTCGGCCAATGTCAAGCGAATTTTATACAATAAATTTACGGTTCGTTGAAGCAGAGGACTTATCGCAGCTTTTCGATCAACATAAATCATTTGAGTGTCAATTTTATTTTATAGGAGCTTTTTTGAAGCGTATAATTAATATTGAGTTGTTTGATAAATGATTATTAAGACTAGGTTCGACAATATGACGAGTTTTTGCGGTTATACAAACAAATTGGTGCTTGTTTTATTAGTCAATGCTAACGAACATGTGTGGGCCTAATCGAAACTGTCACGTATCCTAACAAATTTTGTTATTTGTGAAAGGTAGTACACCTGCAAAGACTAATTGAGATGATGCCTATGTTGTTATTAACTAAATAGGCCTACAAGGTGACAAACTTTAACCTTCATACAAAACTCGTCGAAAAAATTATTACACGAACGAATTAAACTGAAATGACAAAGTAAATACAATATTCTGACAATAAAAACATCTCTAGGCAATTATTTAGCTCTTATCAATGATTTACTACAAGTTATTGTCCGTAATCGCTCATTGCGTACAAAATAACGAACTTACTCCTTGAACTGTTCATTAAGATTTTTACCTTTGTTTACATCAATGAAGTAGTAGGAAGCTTTTTCAAATACATAAGTAAATGCAAATCTCAAACGAGTAGTCAAATCAAGACTGTAATCAAATAGTGTGAATGTTACTGTAAAAAATATTTGAAAGAAAACCTTTTAGATACATGCTTTTAAGATCCTGAATATCACGTAGTAGTGCTAGCTAATACAAGTAAAACGAGCACAAACACGACGGGTCTATCTTTTTTAGTACAAGAGTTCTTATGGACATCTTCCGAATCTATCATCAGATGAGCTCCATGATATTATATTTTTATTATATTAATGCATTGTCACGCGATATACATTACGTGTGCAAAATATTAGTTCAATCAAACAACGGGAAGTCTATCAAATTTAACTCGCAAGATTCCAACCGAACTTACATAGGTAGGTACATTAGTACATAGTTACATCCAGTGCAAGTTAATATAAAGCTTGTAAAAATATCACCAACCACAGAAAAGATGAAAGGAGGTTATAAAAGTTATCTGCCTTAGCAAACTTTTGATATCACGCACAAATTTCACCCCAATTTGGAATTAGATTGGACAGTAAAAGCAATATGGGAAGCAGTTCGAATCTCAAAGGATAAACTTGTACTGTAGGATAAACTCTGCCAGTTTCTATTGAATAATAGTTCCCTGTACGTAAATTGACTCGGATTTCCCAATTTACTTTGGAACTGCTGAAATCCGCAATATATTTATTAAATTTGTCGTCCCCTGTGTACTTAGGGGTTTAAGCCGTCTTAATTTATAATACAAACCTATGTAGTATGTACTCAAGTATTTGAAAGCCATAACGAACAAATGAAACTAAATTTTAAAGGTCATATTTATTTTATTGAAAGCAACTTTAAAGAAATTCACTAGAGTAGTTTTAAATAGCTCGTAATCTGTTTTTATTGCGCTACCTAATGGATTGAATACGCTATTTTTTTTTATTTGTAGTATTAATAGTCTGAAGAGGACAAACACAGTTTTAATTTCATTTTTAAAAAACGTGTTAACCATAAATTATATTAAAAAGTTTAATTAATTGATGTTTATGGAGTAAAATATCAAATCAATTTAAATAAAATCGTAATTCGTAACAAAAATCGCAAACAAATACCATATACCTACTACAACCGTCAGCAAAATACAAAAGGCAGAAAACAGATTGGTACCTACCTGCCTTTCAAGTTTCAAGGAACACTATCCATCGACTAAAGCTTTAAATCACTACGTACACAAAAATTACTTCTCAACCAGAAAAAAACTTATTTCAACTAATATTATCACTTTACTAAATCTTTCAAAAGTACCCTCACTAAAAAAAGATCATTCGAAAGGTTAAATCACAGTACAACGCATGTATTTTCGTTCAGGTGCGTAGATAGGCGTAATATGTACGAGGTGACCGCAGTAAAAAACTACGTGAGCCCGCCAAATCACCCATAAAACAAGAAGGCTGTTCCAATAAATCGTTAGATAGCGCCACTCAATGAATGATGAACACTCGCGAAATATTAGCTTCTAATCGCTATCACCGTACTTTGGGAGGAGAGAGGAGGGACAGATTTACTTAATGGTATTTTAATGTTAAATCCCGTGGAAATGTGTAGCAGGTGCGTGTGTTTCGTCGAATTACAAATATTGTTTGGAGTCTCACGAGGAGAGTTTGGAGAAATTTCTGGAGGGAGAAATTTCTGGAGGGTCTGTGAGAAATTTCAATTGATCCACATTTTAAGTGCATAATTTTGAAAACAACCGTAGAGGACACTTTTTTTAATTTATATTTCATCATGTTTAGCAGCTCGTAGACATTTGCTACGATGTTACACAAAAATCAAAATATTGACTATTGTTTTCTTGAGTAGGAAGATCAAGTTCACTATATCCCCGAAATAAAATCCTCAGCTTATTTAAAAACCAAAAATACTGATTGACCCAATCCTCTACCTATTCTATCAAAATGAGTATTCCGTAAACTAGAAATGACTGTTTTTTTAATTATTTTAACCATCGTAACTTGTGTAACTAAACTTTCTACGTAATAATTTTCTATTATAGTTGTTTGTAGCCTAAATAAAAAAGGTAACAGCAGGCTATCAACACGAGACAAGGGTCAACCTTGAACGATACAACCGTAGCGACTGTTCCGGAATCTTAGTTCGTTTTTCATTTTTATCTCGAGAAAACAGCACCAATAAACAACGATTTTTCAGCTGTTTATTTCCAATTTTTCAGTTCGAATAGGTAATTAATATAGATCCTGTGGTACTTTTTGTATTCGCTACTTTTTGATAGTCTACTATAATAAATAGTTGATAGGTCAAACAACTGGTATACTCTACATGAATAGGCAAGTACTACCTTCAAATGATATGGTCAATCAACATTTTTTGTTTTAGATTACAAAACATGCCATTAAATCGATTACAACATATTGTAGGTATATGCTTGTATAAGAAATTAAAGTATTTAATTTTAATTAAAATAATGTGACTGAAACATTCGGTTGAAAATCATCATTAAATGATGCCAGCTTAAATCTTCTCGTTTAAATTTAACACGATTATAAAATATGTACCGAAGTTCACGTCAAAACTTAGTTTGGAGGACGTTTTAATCGTGGCGTTCTTGAAGCATTCCGATTTCGATATTAATGAATGTATTAAGTCGCCATTTTGAAACATTTTAGAGGTAAGTTGGAATGGAATTTATCCCCGATGTTATCCTTCATGATTTAGACGTGGGTAATTAAATGCGAACGATGTAACCCTAAATGGCTCGAATGGTTATGTAAATGAACGTCCACGTCTGCAATTACATGATATTAGTGTGAAATATTACTGCTACGAATACTTTAATCGAGGTAATTACTGACACTCCCAACCCTTTCCCCACTTGTCGCTTATTAATAAAATCATTTCATTTTAATGAACAATTACCCTTATTATAATTAAATTTCCTAACTTGGTATTGTGAATTATTATTTTTTCTACGATCGTATAAAAAATTAAAGGTCTCGTAGGAGTTCTCTTGAAATAGAAGTTAATAAATAGAGAGTATTTTATAATTATTCTTGAGTACCCATTTATTCTTGCCATTTAATATTTCACATCTACCGAAGCCTTTGTCGATTGTGAACCAAATGAAGCAATTAATATTTAGGTAGGCATAATGAACAGAAAACTTTGAAACAAGTCCAAGTTTAGATCTCATTTAAAAGTACCTATAAAAGCAACCTAAGTTCTAACACATCATTAATAATTAATATTTGTTAGGGTTAGGCACGTTTATTGAGGGATTTAAAAGTAATTCTAAGTTTATTTTCGTACTAAGGTTTATTTTAAGGCCGTACATCTTTCAAATGTCCGAAATGACCTCAGTATATAAACAATGCGTACGAAAATATTAATATGACATTTTTAAAAATTAACGTTTTACTATCAATTTCATAACAGTAGAACGTTACTTGATTGCTTCTATGAAGAACGTGACGGCCAGTACCTAAATCCAAATTCAGCTACTAGAATATCGGAAACTAATCAACGAAAATCTACTATTTTAAGTATCACTTCATCGCATAATTTCATTAATGAAAAAACATTATGTGTACCGCTTTAATAATCAGTTCCCGCGCGATGTCTTCCGGTTGTCGTTGTGTTGAAGCGCCTTCGTGCCAGGCGGAAGATGTTCATTTCCATTGCAAATTAACTTTGTCATCAATGCGGTGCGCTACTCGACAGAATGGCTACTTTATAATGATACTAATTGTGTCCTTAAATTACGATTAAAACGCTTCGTTAACTTTAAAATTGTCATTTCCTATAGACACGTTTATTAGAATTTCATTGGTTAAAACTGAAAGTAAGTAGCAACTTTACCTGATAAATTTTCGCTGCGCACAGGTAATATTGTTGCTTGTTGTTCTCTCTGCTTCACGCTTTTTTTTTTCATTTGGAGGGAATCACCGGATCCCCACCCGCCCACGGGCGGGGTATGTGGGAGATGAACCGCACTAAAACCTCCAACCGCTCACACTCAGCGTCCGAATCCCGGCTGAGGCCAGAACCCAGCACGGGGTTTTGAGGGGCGGCGCGACGTGTTACGCGTTTGGCACACTTTCCCGTCGCGCCTGCTCCACCCTTGGTGGACTGGTAAATAATGCCTCGGGTATTAAGTCCGCCATTGTACTACTTTTTTGTACCTACATGAAATAAATATATATCTTAAATAGAAGAAAAAAGAAAGAAACATACCTACAATCTTTAGTTATTGTACTAATTTCGCCATTGATTTTACCTCCAAAGGAACGTATGTGAGAGTGCGAAAATATTAAATCTGAACCCTTATTCGAATCCTTTAGAAAAAACTGAAGCAATGATAGACCCATAACCACCATAAGTGATCGCAAAGAAGAAGACATCAATTATTCTAATAAATTTTAAGCACACAACTATCCAAATCAAATGCTTTTTAGAGAAAATTATCCGATACTTCCTTGTAGGTACATATTTGTTTTTCAAATTAATTCCTTCCACAATTTCAATTCATAAAATGTTTGAACTCTCATGCCTCACTCAATATTCAGACCCAGTGCCATATTTCATTTTAAAGTGAATATTTATATGTCGGCTACAATATGGCTGATGAAATAAATGGGTTTTGAGAGTATTACGAAGAATTAGAGAGAGATTATGTACAAAATTTCTATATAATATATTGATCACCTCATAACTTATTTTTATTTCATTCTCTAGTAAATGAGCTCATTTTATTGTATCAAACAATATTGGTGATTAAGTTCCACTATAATAAGTAACAATACGAAGGTTTTTTACCCCACTTCCTATTTTGACCATCAAGGCTACTGCAGCCTTTAGTTTATTACATTGTAATTTGAATATTTGACCTCGCACCTTAAGGTTTATGGGCTCCAGTAACTAAAGTCTACAAAATATCCGTCTATCAACCTATTTAATGTTTTAATGAAATAATTTCATAACATTGTTCTTAACTCGTTCACAAATTAATTAACACTAAAAAAATAAATCATCATAAAATCTAATACAATTTATGTAAGTGTGAGCATCTGTGAATGTTGCGTAATATGCATCCGACCCTGGCGCGCTGCGGGCGCGTTCCGGACGGCCATCTTACATCGAAGCAGTTTCAATGTGTTTTCCCATAAAGTTGTTTGCTCTTCAACAACTCCCTGACGAGAACTAAGGGTCATTTGCTCCTAAAAACATATTAAAGACGTAACTTCAAACTAAACTTGATTACAAAAAACGACGATCGACAATTTCTTTTAATAAGTTTACCTTTTCCAAGTGCTTAACAATCTGTTCCAAATCAGAAACTTTTAACTTCAGAGCCTCCATTCTGGAGGGTTTCCTTGGGGACTGCATAGAATTTTTCATTTCAGACATTACGATCTCTTGTAAACTTTCAGCCTTTGTTATTTTTTGCCTCAAGTTTTTCCATTCGTCCTCTTTGCTGTTCAATTGGTCAGTCAGAGTTTTCACTTGATTTTTGAGTGGTTCCATTTGTGAACCTATATTAATGGAGGTCGCTTCGTATACTCGTTTTTTCTGTTCATATTGCTGTTGGATCGATTGAAATTCCTCTTTGACTGGTTTTATTTTGTCGGCAAGCGGTTGAATCTCTTGACGTACGCCAGACAGTTTTTGCGCCGTTTTAGCCACAATCTGTTTCAATCAAAAACCAATCAATGTTGTAGACCTATGACTTGACTAGTACACAACATTCAAGTACTGTGTCTACTTTAATGACTAGGCATCTTGTATGGTTTAAAATCATATTAAACACCTTTACAATTTTATGTTATCACTATTATCACTTACTATTCGAATACGAACCCACCTGAGAAAGATCATGAAACGACTTTTTTCCTAAATCCATGTTATTGTCGTCATCTTTGGTCAAGAGATCTTTTTCGTCATCAATCACCATTTTCTTGTGATTCACTAAAGCCATTTCCACGGTAGGGTCTGCTACACTGATGATCTGTATCGTACGTGCCAGAATACCGGCTTCGCTCTACAAATAATTTGCACTTTGTACCATAGTTCAATCAGTTTTAACAATGTAAGCTAACATAAACTTTAATTCAAAATGTTGAGATCCTCGCTTACATCGTAAAGAGTTTCGAGTTTACATTCATTTACCTTTAGTGCCGAGAGATTCGCTCTTTGCCTTTTATATACCGTACTCTTAGTCCGCAACGAATTTACATATTTCTTGAGTTCCTCGCCTCTCAAAACCGTATCTCCAAGGAGCTGTTTTACCTGGTAAAATCAAATTATTTTCTTTATGGATTATAAAACGATACCTCACTAAGGGAAGTACTTTAAATTTTCCCGCAGCGGATATTCGATATTCCCTTTATAATGCTACGCCGGAAAGACTCGAGGGATTAAAGTACAAACAATAAACATTATGAGATTATGGCATAAAACTCACGCAACAGTAAATCAAATCAAAACGATCCTTCCATCGGCGTCAATCTCAAAGGAAATAGCGCATTATCTGTACGAAATCTCTCGTTCTCCGACATAATGACCGATTCATTGAAACGGGAAAAATGTTTTATCTGATCCCTGTGCCCCGAAACATTCCCGACAACAGGCTAGGTATCGATTTCGATTAAATCCTGACCGCTATTCGGCACCATTCCATCAGAAAGGAAATGCTATTCTATTTTTAGTGTGATGATCGTGAGATAAAACGTTCCATCCATTTTAGAACATTGTCTTATCTTCCAAGCTTCGTGAAATTCAAACAAAAAGAAAAAAAAATATTTTTTTAATTTCTGTGTATAATTTCTTAAGTGCAATAAATGTTGTACAATTATGATGGGCTTGTTATATTGAATGTCAGTAAATCCTATGAAATAAATTGAGCGATACTCGTAGGCATCGAAACACCGAGCATAATTTGAATCAATATTGCCAAGTGTATATATATAGTCCTCTTGATAAAACAACAGATTGGTTAGTTATTAGAAATGAAATCAAATTACTATTGTTCTATTGCAATTTATTTCGATGAACAAAATTATTAAGTTCTGATTGAATTAAGTTTATCATGTTTAACTAAATTGTTTAATCAATACTAAACCAATGTCATTTGAAGTTCAGAACGCAGAATATTAATGAACTTCACAGAATCTCATTATCATATTGGGTAAGTTACTATAATAATTAAATTCGTGTACAAATGATGCGAGTTCATCTCCTGTCAGAGAAAGATATATATAGTATAGAGACAATATTAAATACCCCTTTAAATATATTTTTTTTTAATTGGACATACATATAAGTATAATTAAACTATAATTTGTCAAATTCTCAGAACACAAATCATAATATCCATTCTCGGAAAAATCTACCAGAATATAACTACCTACAACTTGATAAAAATATTTTGTTTAAAATCATCTTCAAATCCAGACGATAATCAAAACAAAATTATTTTAGTCGTGTTCTTGGAAAAATTTATTATATCAAAGATTTCTTAGAAATTTACCTGAGATTGTAGATCGGCGAGCGTCGCCTCGTGATCCTTGAGGGTAGCAGCCAGTTCATGAACACGCGCCGCACTCATCTCTTTGTTACGTCTGATCACTGTCGCTTGTTGTCTGAAAGGAGCCAATTTGTCCTCTTGAGGGCCCGAACTTGCTAATTTCCGCTGAACTAATTGCTCCATTTCCCCGTTAACAACAGCTATCTGTTGGCAAATTAAATGATCAGGTTCGTTGTGGAAGATATTAGGTGGGAACTAATTAGCTTAACTTAAATAATGACATATCATTGTGATCTTATTAAAATTATGAAATGAACAAAGATATCTTTGATAATACGTGTTCACGTATATACATCAACCCTCTACTGCAAGAAAGTACCTACCTCACAACATAGGAGAACATTGTAATTATAAATCGATTTGCCTTGCCACTTACATCTCTACAGTGATTAGCAATGAATATTATGATAAATTTTCGAATTTCTTTTTGTTTTATTTGATATTATAATATGAACCAATGACTTACTATTTATACTTATCAACCTAAATCCTTATAAACAGTTCTATGAACGTGACAAATCTATTGTAGTACTGAATCTGTATCTGTACCAACCCATTACTGCCCACTGTTGGGCTCAGGTCTCCTCAGGAGAGGGATTGTAGTACTAACCGGCATAAAAGTAGTTATTGTATTCCTGAATATTACATTATAAAATAACAATGTTCAATTTCCGTTGAATCGTCTGAATTATTAATATACCTTATCCTGAACAATAAGTAAGTCCGACCGGCTGGGATGCTGCTCAGCGGCAATATTTTGCATAATATTTAGTTCCTTTTGTATTTGTTTTGCTTCCTGGGGTAATTTTTCTTTGACCAAGTAACTGTTCAGCTATAAACAGAAAAGAATATCAAAAAAGTTGTATAAAAATTAGAGGCGGCATTAACATGGTTCATCACATACTTGTATTTCCTCTTGTAAGTGTTTGATGACATCCGTAGCATTTTTCGTAGCAGCACTTTGGCCATGTATGACATTTAAGTATCTCTTAAGTTGATCGGACGCTAAATTCATTTGCGACTGTTGAGTATCGTACTAAAAACAAACGGTTTAATATACCAATTTATTACCTAACTTGAAACACAATATTATAATTTTACTTTAGATATTAACATTATTATATTAGTATTTAATTTTTGAACGTTTTTAAATTAACTAACTTAAACTATACTACTACTTCAACAATACGAACCTGAAGCTCGAATTCTTTTGCTTTTTCCTGTTGAAGACGCAGTGCTCTACTTAAATTTAATAGTTCGTCTTTATTATGAACATCCACCAGATTAACCTGAACATTTTCTAATCGTTTTATAACTAAAACAAAAACATAACAAGTCTAATTATTTATAGAATTACTAGCTGCCCCGCGCAACTTCGTCTGTGTCGCATAGATAGAAATTTTTAAAAAATAGGGGTGGACTACCCATAACATTTAGGGGGATGAAAAATAGATGTTGGCCAATTCTCATAGATACCAGATGAGCACAAGAAATTTCATCAAAATCGGTCAAGCCGTTTCGGAGGAGTATGGCAAGGAAAACTGGACACGATAATTTTATATATTAGATGAAGTTACTTTCTTAGTTTTGATATAAGTTTTAATGCATTTTTTTTATCAGATAATAACTCAATAAGAATAAAATACAAAAGGGGAAATGTAAATGAGGTAATTTCACCATGATATATAAATAATGCCTTTTCCCCGAAGACTAGGATAGCTGGTTATGTTTTAAATTCTAACAACGACCTCACGTACCAAAGGTAAAGCATCCCTCAGCTGTCAAGTCTGTAGGGTCCGGAAATTGTTTTGTAAGGGTCTCATGATCATTTAAAGCAATAGAAAATGCATACTTACGTAAAACTAACGATTTTGTAACAACTATATAACAGTAGGCAATGCATACCTACTATAACATTTTTAAATTCTTATTTATTACTTTATTCATAAAACTGATTTCACACGCCTTATGACTGTTAACTTGACGTAATGTACTTAATGTTCAATATTCTCCATTCTCTTTATGCTTTTTCGAAAACAACCTAAGCTGATCATTTTAGGTTGTTTTCGAAAAACTTTGTACTTTTTGTTTCAGCGGTAAGTATTAACCACTAAGTATACAAAGGCTGTAATCCGATCCTTACCGATATCCCTTTCAACGGCCATCTCTTTGATATCATTAATGATTTCCGAAGCGTTCTCCTTTTGTAACAACCTTGTTCGTTTGTGAACATCTTTAAACTCGTCGATCAGAATTTGGTATTGATCCAATAGGTCTTGTATCGTATTGTTACGAACAACATCTGTCGGTATGTCTGGTATTTTCAAGTATCTATAATCGTCAATTGAAATATAAGTAACTAAATAGACAAGTTGTACACTTCCTAAGTTTAACTCCAATAAGTGATTTCTAGTCATGTCCTTCAGCTGTGAAGCGCAAATACCTATCGCTAGATAATAGCCAAAATTCATAACCATCTCAATAAGTAATAATAATCTTATCTCATGTAGGGAACCTATGCACTAAGAAGGGGGGCGGCGTGACGGAAAAGTCTGCCGAGAGCGTTACGCGTCGCGCCGTCCCTCAAAACCCCGTGCTGGGTTCTGGCCTCAGCCGGGGTTCGGACCGCTGAGTGTGAGCGGTTGGAGGTTTTAGTGCGGTTCAACTCCCACATACCCCGGTGATTTCCTCCAACTGAAAAAAAAAAAAAAAAAAAAAATGCACTAAGAAGACTGTCCTTCAAATATCTAATATCTCAGTTGAAAAAATAAAATTTAGTATTTGTCGTTTTTGATTACACTTTCTCAACGTAAAACCCCTTATCGAGTTAAAGTTGTGCTGTTGCGCTACTTCGTAGACCTAACCTTGGACTAGTGAGTGGTGACTATTTTCAAATTAATTATATAAGTCTTTCCTATAAACTCTAAGCATTCGTGTCTTTTATCTGACTTTGAGGTAGCTTTGGTTGCAGTCAAAATTATATAGGTAGTGGTCCCCAAAATCACAGGTACGTGACACCAAACATGTAAATTAACTCGCAATTAATGTCAACATTGGTGAATAGAAATTATTCTCTAAGAATTGAGTTTCGATAAAGCTGTTTTAATAATATTGATCTAACAAAGAATGGCATACTTTTGTGATAGAGAAATAAAACGTAATTATTGGAAAAGACTCAGCATTGAGTAATATTTCTCGTCACGTACAAAAAGCAATGCGGATTTCGTAATATCAGCAAATGGTTTTCGGGATCGTCTCATTAATTATGATAAAACGGTACATGGTTCTGATAAAACATTTACAGAACCAATTATATTTAGAACGTAGTTCGTTTTTCAAATTATTAGTTTTTATTTTTATCCTGCATTTACTACTTTTGGTGTGTAGGTAGAATCTGCAGTGCAGAGATATTTTATAATGTTAATTTATCATTTTTATAATTAATAGAATATCTCTCGAAATTAAAAAAAAGATAAGTAAGCGAACAAGCTTAGGTATGTCCTACTAGCCTACCTACTAGCTAAGTGTCTAGAGAACTAGTCTAAACACTTGTTTTTTTTTTATTATTGCAAGGTAGATAAACGAGCATACGGCCCACCTGATGGTAAGCGGTCACCGTCGCTCATGAACCTCTGCAATGCCAGGGCAAAGAGGGACCGTTATCTACCGCCTACCCATACAAGACTTTTCTTAAACCTCGTTTAATACGATAACTCTTTACTCTTTCTTTAGATAACTGTTAAACTTCTTACTTGGCAAGATATGCTGTATTTTTAACTTGTTCTTTATTGGACAAGAGCCAGTGCAATACGTGATGAATAGTTCTGGCATCACCAGCTAAAAGCTGTGCCCTAAATCGCGTTGGTTCGACCGTGCTCGGTGGTCGATATTTCACACTCCCTAACATTTCTAAGAGTCGATACGATATGGTTTCGGAGTCGTCTTCGTTGATGTCCAACTGAAAAAAATCCAATTTAATGTTACATTTTTTAAGTCTGCTGCACTGGGCATTAGACAAATATTTTTTTTTTATTTTAGATCTTACCGTGTGCCGTAATAAGTTATGTGTAACATAAAAATATATTTCACGACTAGATTTTATCAAAATACAAGCTACTTAAAAGTCGAGAAACCAAAGTCCGACACTAGTCAAATCTATGCCACTTTAAATTACGACACTGACCCTATGTTATTCTTTGCATGTTGCAGAATGGCAAAAAATTAATGATAAAAAATTATAAAACTAGGGAGATAAAATAAATCACCACCGTCCCACTACTGGACACTGCAAAATCTATTACGTAACAAAAATAATATTGTAATATTGAATACATAAAATATTAAAACTCTAAATACCTTTTCACCTGTACCTAAATTGACCAGTAAATCCACCAACAACTGAAGCAACTGTTTCTCGCTGAGAGCGTCGAACTGTATTAAATCGTAGTTTCTTCGTAATGTTGAATTTATTTCTTTCACAATGAACTTGATTTGTTCCGTCATTTTAAAAATTGTTTCGATTTGAATACTTCGATTACTACAGACCGCTAAAATAAGCGGAAATTGTAGAAAACAATCACAGAAACGGTGTTCCCGTTTTCTTATTAGTATTGTTGTTGTGAGACGTTTCCTTGGCAACGATGACGAAGTTCCTACCAACATACGCAATAACATTAAAAATACCAAAGATGCGTACTATGATGTGTAAATTTTATTTCATTTTAATTTATTCAAGCGTTAATGAAGCGATAAAACTGCAAAGTTAAATTTACTGATTATAGGTATAGGATCCTAACTCCTTGACAATACTCGTAATGCAAAAAACACTTAATATTCTTCTGAAAATATTAAGTACCTAAGCTAAGCAAGCATGGACATTGCTCAGATATAATCCAGTAAAATACTAAGATAATGTATTAGGTCCACAAGAATGTACTGTAATGTACTGTATGCTCTTACTGACGCGGCCTAAATAGTAGAGGAGCCCAAGCGGGGATTCCGGGATTTACTACAGCGCGGCAGATTAATATACAGGGGGTACCTTGTACCCGGTTAAGTACCTCCACAAAATATGAGGCCCATATCTAAGGCCGCCCGTGAAGGATACAGGATCAGATTAGTAAAAAAAAATTGATGATCAGAAATTCTCGAGCGCGTCAGATTAAGGTAGGGTGAGTTAATTACATCCTAAAAAGTGTATATTCCAATAATCTGACAATTTGAGAGTGACGTAAAAAAAGGAGACGGTAACAAAGTTGTAAAAAAAAAACGTCATCGCGACATTCTCGAGCGTAGCTAAATTTTTTTTTATTTTGAAGGAAATAATTCAAGAATAATAAAAAATATATAATCTGACGATTTCCGCAAGCCGAAATAACAAAAATCTTATAAATATAAAAATGAATTGCTGTTCGTTAGTCTCGCTAAAACTCGAGAACGACTGAACCGATTTGGCTTATTTTAATCTTGAAATATTCGTAGAAGTCCAGGGAAGGTTCGTTCGAGAGATATCGTGAACGATAGAAACCCGAAAAGTGTTTTTCGGGATTCCGAAATTTATCTCCGAAATTTGTGAGTCGATCAAAATTACTTATGAGGATGATAAAACTACGTCGAATGGTGCCAACCGCGTTAAAATTGGTTCATCCATTCGAAAGTTATTGCAGTTTGAAAATTCCAAAAATAGTGTTCTATGAAACTTCTATCAGACTTTCGAGCTGGGAGAGCTCAAATGCATAGAAATATTATTTCTTTGAACTCAGGAATGGAATTAGCGGGAAGTTGCAGGGATGGCTTTAAAGTGAACCATTATCCTAATCTTTTTTTTGTCAGATCAGGCGAATCCCTCTAGATAATCGTCAGATTATGAGACAGTACGTTTAGAACATAAAGATAAACCATATATATCTTAATCTGACGCGCTTGAGTATTTCAAAATGGCGATTTTTTTTTGCACATTATGAAAATGGCTGCGAGTTTGCGTCCCATCGAAATCGTCAGATTAGTGAATGAGAGCTTTTTTTTGGTGTACTTAACACTCCCTTAGAAAATCTGACGCGCTCGATATTTTTTTCTTTTTTTTCATTTTCAACCTTTAAATACAACCACCCGCATCACGCAAACGATCAGATTAACATACGTACGTTATTAAAAATACGTAGGGCATTGATGCTATCAATATCTGACGCGCTCGAGGATGTCCATGCAACAGTTTTTTTTTACATCTTTAAAAATCTATAGCCCCTTTCCCCACCGATGTAAAGGTATATGTCATATAACATTTTTTTCTTCTTATCATCTAAGCTTTGCATCCCAATAGGTCTCTTCAACGCTCGAGTAAATCCCCATTTAGCATCGTCGCCTCCTCTACTAAAATGTTTGGTTTAGAGTAGGTACTTCAATGTCTCATATTATTATATATTATACTTTTACAGGTAGCTAGTATCCCAATGTTTACAGTCCATGACCTCTGGTTCCTATTAAATGTGATTTCTTAATCAAATAAGAATATAAAGGTATAAAATAAAACAGCAGATTCATTTGAATAATTATATTTCTTTTCTGTTACAATCATTGATCATTTCGTTCTAATCGTCAAGTATCAACAATTCTCTTACATTGTTAGTTTGTGCCTATCTCAGTGTGATAATCAACTGATATTATGGAAAAATATCCCTATGACACCACCTCACAGCCGAAACACTTTGATTGTTCTCAATTTAATTTAAAGAAAATTGTGTTATGACTGCAACGAAAAAAAAAATTACACCAAGACATATTGATCAGCAATCACACTAATGAAACTTCACTGGCGTTATAACTATCTAGCACCAATCTTAGTAACCTAAATAAGTCGCAATTAAAATAAATCAACTGGTCACGTCTGACAAACATAGTGAAAAATATTTACAATTTACTAAAAGAAAACTCTCCAGCACCCAAAATAGACAAAAATGCAGAATCATCAATTTATTTAGTTAATCAATTTACTTATTACTATTTTGTTATACCTTAATGGAGTTTAGTTTTTTTTTAAATTAAAACAATGTCTGATTTTAAAACACAAAGGATAGAAAATTTAATACGTCACATCACGCCTATGACCCTAGTGTAAATAATATTACTCGGAGTCGAGTATGAGAGCTTAAAATAAATATATTTCACTATCGTTTGTCATAAAAAAATACATAGCTATATAGCAGAAATAGAGAAGAATAATTGATTAAATAAAATTTCCTACTTATTCCTATGGTATGCACTATGCACCATGAAATTCTAATAATAATCATTCATTCAATCAAATGACAATCAATAAATACAATGAATCTAATGACTCTAATATTGATCATAAACATAGTAATTTGTACTCTTCTAAATTAATGGAAATTCAATTATATACAATGACACAATACAAAAACTATTACTAGACAAATAATCATTTTATCAATCATACAAACGACAATCAAGCAGAAATGAGATTTGAAATGATAACTAATTTTAATAAAGCATTTTCAAAATCTACTGTTAAGTCTCACTATTTCCCTAATAATTATAGTTATAACAACCCTTATAATACTACAGACTTTTCGATGATAAAAATATTTTTAAGAAATAATAACAAATAAATCACTGTCGATTAATAACAAAAAATATAAATCAATACAAATAAATGTGATGTTTCGAACATGTTTCGATCGAATCGTTTCGAATATAATGTTTCTGAATTACTCAGAATAGTATTTTTGGTCCTCACTATATTCATGTAATAAGTACAAGACATTTTTTTTTTTCAATTAACAAGACGAAGGAATGTTCAGTCTAGAGTAACGCGCTTCGATGGAAAATAAAGAATAATTATAATCGAAGGCAAATCATCCAACAACATCACTGTCTCGTTCCTTATAGCGTTGGTCATTATTAAATGCAGGACAAACCGTGAAGACCAAACAAACAACACATACAAGTCAAAATTATAAAAAAAATACAAATCTAAAAGATAAATACATACACAAAATCAAAACATAAAATATCACCAACTTTTTACATTAGCTCCCGATAGAAAACGATTGAAAACGTATGTATGAATAACGGTCGGACAGTATACATAACATTGTATGTAAACTATTTTTTTAAAGCACTCTTCAATCAAGGAAGGTAAGTCTATTTGATAAGGAACAAACATGACATTCCCAAAATTCACAGCTCACAGGAGTCCACCTTTTCTACCGAAGAGCAAACTGAGCGTCCCGAGCGGCGTCTGCGGCGCGGGCGGCGTCGACACGCTACCCACCGTGCCCAGGTCCGCGCGGGGACGCGGCGCCCGACCTCGCGCACGACGCGCGCCCGGCAACACACTCGCACTCTCCAGCGCACCCGACCCGGGCGTCGCCGGCACGCCCAGCGGAGCCTCGCCTCCACCCTCCGCGCGCTCCGTCGGCGCCGCTGCGGGCGACCGCAGCGTCCGCTTTAAACACGTCAGCTGCTCCATAGGACTTCGGTGAACGAGCCCCGTGTACAGAGAACCGGGCGTTTGAAGGGCAAGCGGAGCTGGGGATCCTTCCGCATTGGGTGACGTTCCGGTCAAGTACCTGCGACGAAGGATGGAGGTGCCGCTCGCTATGAGCGCATGTAGGGAAGGAGGTGCGTCCCCGGGGCGCGGGGTGGGCGGCGGCGAAGAGTCTGGCGAGCCGAGCAGCGGACTGTTGGCGGGCGTGGCGGTCGGCGTGAAGTGCGGCCGCGAGGGAGGCAGGCAGACGGACTCACGCCGCGAGTGTACCGGCGAGACGGCGGCGGAGGAGCGGCGCGAGGTGAGCCGCGAGCTCCACGCGCTGCCGAGCACGCTGCTGGCGAGGCTGCTCATGCCGCTGCTGCACACGCTGCTTACACTACTGCCCACGAGGCTGCCGTCGTTGGGATGCAGGACAGTACTGTTGGAACACACACTAATTTACATTCAATCCATTCCAAAATACAAACAACAAAACTATATAGCATTACTTAGCTGTTTTTGTAATAAGAAACTCACCTGTTCGTGAATGTATAAACGTGATTAGAGTGCGGTAGTCGTAGCATGTCATCATCTTCTTCGACATCAGACAATCGATACAGCCGTCCCATACCCGGAGCCATTCGCGACCCGCGCACTCCAACGCCCTCTTGTTCTTCCAATAAACCTATTGAAAAATATTATTAATTTTATGTGTTTACGAACTGAATCTAAGACTATTTAATTGCAATTATATTTCACTACCTGACATATTTGGCTTCGCAAGTTGTGCCCAAGTATGTAAGGTTAAGGAGCCTTCGAGAGGCTTAACTATTTGAAGTTTGTGTGGTGTTCTGAATCGGACCATGCCGCCGGCTGCTCCTGCGCCCCATACTGCACTTTCTACACTCGAGTCTCTCTCTGTAAAAACAAGTTTTTTTATTAATTGAATCCTTTGTATTAAATGAAAATTGGATATTGTAACTGCTTCTAACTGATTGCTCAAAAAATATATTGCTCTATCGTAGTATCGACAAAACATTTACTGACTGAAGTTATACAAAAAGAGTCACTGAAAAACTTAAGAGGAATTTGATTGATATAAAACGTAAGTAATACCTCCATGTCGTCGATGCGGCCTGGCGTGCGACGCTGTGAGCGATGCGCGTCGCGAGTCTATCTCCTGCGGCGTGAGGCGACGCAACGCAGCCGCCAGCTCGGCCGCGCCCGGCGCTCCCGGGACGCCTACACCAGTACCGCCACTGAAAACGTAACAAAAGAATTTGTTAAATATATATCAAATTTATTTACTACACTGCACTTGCAAAAGTGGAACACCGTAAACACCAAGGAGGCGAAAAAGTCGACGAAAGATTGTGGGTTTTTTTTTTTAGTTGGAGGAAATCACCGGGTATGTGGGAGTTCAACCGCACTAAAACCTCCAACCGCTCACACTCAGCGTCCGAACCCCGTCTGAGGCCAGAACCCAGCACGGGGTTATGAGGGACGACGCGACGCGTTATGCCATCGGCACTCTTTCCCGTCGCGTAAAGATTGTGGGTACTCGTACCATATTACAAATCTTAATGATTGCCGCTAATCCACAAAGCGGAATGCTCGAAAACCAAATACAACAAAATACGTTTTACACCAATTAGTAGACCCATAGAATTTTATCAGACTGTGATAAACTAATTTTGTGTAAAGATTGTCTCAAACTAGATTACAAACTTACGGGTAAAGATCTTCTGATTCAGTGTCGGAAGGTTCGTCGAGGAAGGAGTCGTGCGAGGGCGGCTTGTGCTTGTAGAGCGCGGGCGGCGGCGCGTCCGCCACGTCGGAGCCGGGCAGAGACGCGTTGGAGCCGCCCGACCAACGCGATGCGCACTGCACCGTTTCAAACACTTTCTGCATGCTTGAACTGAAACATTACAAACGGATAATGTTATTATGGTGTTTTCTAGTGTCTTAAGAGAGTGAATCTCAAAACGCGACAAATTAATTTGTGTTATTTCGAATTTTAATAAAATATTCAATGGGTTACATTATATTTGTTTACTTTTTTTAGAAGGCTTTGGGTTCAAGACCATATACTGTTACTTTAATTATTTTTGTTTTCATGCTAATTTGGATTATGGATATGTTGAGTCAAATTTTGTTTGTATTTTTTCTGTGTACTAACTGTGCGAGCGGATCGCCGATGCCGGAGTCGAGGCTGAGCTCGGAGTAGACGGAGGAGTGCATCTCGCGGTGCAGCGTGGGCGGTAGGAGGCCCGCCGCGGCCGCCACGTGCGGCATGAGACCGCGCGTGTTCTCTCCGCGACGACGCAGCGCGCGGAGCTGCTCCTGCGCCTCGGACAGGTGAGCCGCCACTTCAGCATAACGCTCCTGTAGAGTTACACTTTTCATTAGACTAGCGCATATTTGTATCCATGGAAAAAATATCTTTATTTACCATCATAATAGGTACAAACAATACAAAATATTGTCTACAAACAACATTACTTGCACTACTGAGTGTTTTAGAAAACATCTTAAACAGTCTTCAGTTTAAAACAATTTAAATGTTAAGCGACCGAGAATCAATGTTTTGCACTTAAGATGTGTAATTTCTAAATAGATCATCACTAACGTTACACGATATGCGCGTTCGCCTAACCAATGACATATTAAGTTTCTGTCACGATATAACTTCTAGAATTTAATCCAGTTAATAATTTCATTATAGACGACGTTACAGTTTAGAAGTTAATACGTAGATTCAAATTTAACGGTACCCTAAGTCGGTAACATTATTTAAATAGTTTAAAAAGGCAATCACAAATTAACAAATTCGCATGAAATATACAATAGTTACCTTAACATCGGCCAATTCCGCTGCGAGTGCATTTTGATTTTCCTTTGTTATTTCTAATATCCGCAAAGTGTGATCATGTTCTGCCGTTAGCTGCGAACAAAGAATAATTGTGTTTAACAACAAACCACTGTGACTATGTATTATGTAAGTACATTTTTTATGACTTCGTAAACACGACTCGTTTCATTGAATCGATTTTATGAAGCCATTTTCGTAGTAATAATCTTGTTTAAAAGGTTAAACGACGTTTTACGCTTAAGACTTAAAGGAAAGTGGATTATCCGACTTATTAGTAGCGTACTGTTTCTTACAACATTGGTTACTGAGTGGTATTTTACATTCTATTGGGTTTAATATTCTACATATAAAAGGTGCCTAATTAATATTAAAATGACAAAAAAGAAGAAAGAAGTCATTATAAAACACATTCTAGAGATCACAAAGCACTCCAAAAAGTTCTTTATAGATGAATATTAATTTTCGAAGATTATGTGCAGTAAGATTAAGATAAAATAAATGTTATATTACCTGCTTAAAATCTCTTTCGTTAACGGCAAGCCTCGACCGAGTGCTGTCAAGTTGTTGCTGCAAGTCAATAGATCTCTGCCTCTCTTCAAGTAACTCTGTTTCCAAAGCACTCGCCTCAGAGTTTGCACTCGCTGGAAAATAAAAAGAAATAGTACAATTTATGTCGTATACATTATTAAAGAAACGTGTATAGAATTCCTGTACTTATCATTTTAAAGTAGTAACAAACTATGACTATTTAACGATAAATCAAATTACAGATAGTTTGCTAACATATTTCTTATTACAAAATTAAACTATTAAAGTTACGTTATCATTTTCATTTTAAAACAGTCTCTCCTTTATTTCCGAATGATTATTAAATGTAGTTTCTTGATTTCTTCTTAATTTTCTTGTCTTCATTGATGTATTAGGGTCCGTTAAAACAAGTATGGTCTGACAGGGTGCAAGGTTTGTTGAAAACACTCTGCTAGGCCACCTTGTTTCACCGAACCGAAAGTATTCATCATTTCAACCAATCTTCTTATTATTACAGATTTGAGTGCGCAGGTTTCACTGTGTCGATTTTATTTTTAACCAAATAATTATGGTAAACTTTTAATTGAACAAAATTATTGGTAAATAAATTAACTTCTTGTCCTTTGGTTTAACCGTATCCTATTAAAACGACCCCATCGTTGCAATATGTTTTGTCTTTCCATTTATTCCTAATCTGGTATAAGTCTTCTGCCACGCTATAATTTCTATTTATTCTTATAAGTAAACTAATCTTAATAAATAGGTATTATATTAATATGGAAGTTGGTAGTAGCATACTATAATTTTATTCCACTTCATTGTTAAATAGTGAAAATGAAAAAAAAAAGTGAAATTGAATAATTTTAGTTCATTAGTGACGTTTCTGTCGTCTAGTCTGAAATAAAGAATAATACTATTAGCGATAAATGAACAATTTACTTTTGATAAACCGTACCTGCATTTAAATAGTAATGATAAATGAAATTACTGTTTATATTCAAGATAAAGCAAAACGATAATAAGAATGTTATGTTATCGCTAATCTTAATAAATAGGTATTATATTAATATGGAAGTTGGTAGTAGCATACTATAATTTTATTCCACTTCATTGTTAAATAGTGAAAATGAAAAAAAAAAGTGAAATTGAATAATTTTAGTTCATTAGTGACGTTTCTGTCGTCTAGTCTGAAATAAAGAATAATACTATTAGCGATAAATGAACAATTTACTTTTGATAAACCGTACCTGCATTTAAATAGTAATGATAAATGAAATTACTGTTTATATTCAAGATAAAGCAAAACGATAATAAGAATGTTATGTTATCGCTAAATGTACTTTTAAGTACACAATATGCTAAAGAAAATAGCCTTTCATGAAATTTATATTTATAGTAAAAGAACTTTGTTGATTGTAAACAACATCGTACAAACAATCATCATTATTTATATATTAGAATTTAGAATATTACAATTACTATTTTTTTTTATAATAAGGTTATTGATATTTCTGCGATAAAAACAAAAACAAACACAAAACAAAAGAGTATCTTCTCAATTCAAATCAAATGTTTAGGTCTAACGTCTTTCACTAAGAAGGATATGACACTATTGCATACATTAGTTCAATTAGAACGATTTAGTATGTTCTCGGAAACATGACTTCTCTATTTACTCCTACTAATTTCGTTAACTTTCCGAAAACGTGACTAACGATAACGAACCGTGTTTATAATATTTTAATCTTATCTAAATTAATAGTGTGTAGTTGTTGTAACGATAGTCTCATTTGAAGCACATGCACACAAACTTAATAGAACTATGTAATCGTCTATTGTTTATATCGATAATTTGATATCAGCGGAATTTTAATATAAAAACGATAAGATTTACTTACACCTATAAAAATTTTCAATACAATACTATGTCGGGTTTTCCGATATTTTATTACTACTAACTAGTATTATTTAACACGACTGTAATTTTTAGAGATGCACCGAATATTCGGCTACTATCCGGTATCCGGCTTATCCGGCCCTTTATTACTATCCGGCCGGATACCGGATAGTAATGGAATATCCGGCCGGATACCGGATAGTAAACTTGTTAGATTTTATAAATGGAATCTAATTAAAGACACAGTTACGACTGAAGCTTAAGCTTAACGAACTTAAACTTTTTATAATAAATCAATAATTTAAAGTAATTTGGTAATAATACTGATAGTAAAAAAATACTTATTTGTAACTAGTAGTCGAAAATAAATGAATATTAATCAATTAATTTAAAATTTTATCCACCAAAGGTAAATTATGATGTATAAAAACAAGATTTTCACGAAGCAAACGATTCCTTTTGTTTTTGGCCGACTTCCAAAAAGGAGGAAGTACCCAATTCTCTGTCTGTCTGTCTTATCTTTCAGTCTATTTTTTTATGTTAGTTCCGCCGAATATTCGGCGGCCGGATACCGAATATTCGGCTGGTGGTCAGGCCGAATATTCGGTATCCGGTTTCCGGCCAAACAACTAGTCGTTGCATCTCTAGTAATTTTAACGTTTTAAAATTACATTATTCTGATTAATTGTCTGTATCGTAATATAAACTTACTAGAAATACACAATAAAAACCATAAAACGTAACAACTAAAACTTACTTTATTTAGTTAGTATATAAATAAAATTAAAATCAATAAAAAAAAAAAATATTTCGTTTTAGCTTTTCATAAACAATCTTAGAAGATACACCACAACCACCATTAATAAATTTTCCATCATCGCGAACTTCGAGTCATAGCTCACAAGAAAAAAATCAACACCTCTTATATTATTCAAGCGAGTCATCGTAAATTCTTATTGCGCAACTTACTTTTTACTAGAGATAAATACGTTTGGTACAAGTCCAACATTTAAATCGGTGCGTGAATACAACAGAAACGTTTCACAATATCAAAATAAATATCACATGAAACAACAAAAGGTTTGCCATACATGGGAAACAACTAGCTCACTGTTCTGAGAACTATGTAATACTTGAGGCAATTAAATTGGTTATTAAAATAGACTGTTTAAGATTTGTTAAGTCTTAGCCCATTCATAAATATTTCGTTAGTCTTTTGTTCTATTTCGAAAAACTTATCGATATCTACAATTAGAACCGTCTTTATCTAACTATCAGTTAATAGTTCTAATATGCATTTCAATAATAATATTATATGTATATGGTTTTTCATTGAAATACATTTTATGTGTGGTATTTCAGTTTAAAAATACAAATATCATACATTCAAACATTTTAGAAACAAAAGCATTAGAATCATAAATTTAAATTCTAAAATTACGATAAGCCGACCACATGTTGATCTAGTTGTGCGCGATATCAATGGATCCAATATCTATACAATAACATTATACATGGTTCGTATATTACAGCAACGAATACAGGTCGAGACTATTTATAAAGTTGATCTAATCTTCAGCTGAACTACAGTCTAACATTAGCTGCCTATATTTAATTTATCTAGGAATATGTAAACTAAATTAGAAACTTTAAGTGGCATTGAATTTATCCTTGTTACACTTCTCGAATTTTCGATGATTTGCCCTTTATCGTCTTAAGATAAAAAATATAATACAGGTTAATCACTGGCCTTAGCACTAGGTATTGTTTAATTAGATAGCTATGTCAATTTTAGTAGCTTTAGATGATTTATAAGAGAGGAAGGCCCTAGAAAAGATGATACGATTGTGAAGGTTGATGACAGTTTGTGGTATCACCGATGATGAATGTTTGATTGGAAATTATATGAGAAGAAAGAAGACACATTCCACTGACCCTTTTTAAATTTTATAAAGGAAAACGAAGAAGTCCAGTTTCAAAATTTTTATCCGTACAATAAAGAATAGATCCACTTCATTCTATTATGAAACCCACTATCAAAGATATTTTCTCGTGAACTCATTAGTGTTCTACCTTTCCGCCTATTTTTGTAACGATGCATTTAAGCGTCCCCGTTTTAAAGGGTACGGACACAAGCAAAATAGACACGTAACGGCTGTGTCCCGATGAATGGTTAGAAGACATTAGTTCCCGTATTAAGATTCTTAAAAAAACATTTTGTATTGTAAATATCTTTTGTCTGTACCAAATAAAAAGGCAGGTGTAAGAGAGAGGAAGGCTTAAGAAAAGATGATTGAATTGTGTGAAAGAATATGTGGAAATTTGCGAAAACTTATGCCGGGTTAGGAATAAATAGAGATGAAAAACATATGGCGTCGATCGCATCTAAATGGGACATTGAGGTAAAGAAAGACAAAAAGTCTTATTCCAACAACAATATCGAAATAAAACAAATTACCTACGGAAGTTTTCGAAAAATTTGTCCATACAAACACGTTGTACCTACGAAAAAAGAAACACGACTACACTACAATATGAGAAATGTCAAACCGACTACAGTACAATCAATTAATAGATGAAGAGAAACGGATCGATGAATATTGAGGGATATGAAATGAAATAATTTATTTTCAACGCAAATGATTCAAACTTGTTGACGTCATAAAGCTGCTACCATAGATAGATGTTGAATGTACGTGTCGCAGTGGGCGATTTATTAAAAAACGATAGATTTTTCTGTATTCAAAACCTCCCAACCCTTCGATAAACACGATGAACACATGTAATTTTGAGTAATTTTGAATCTTATGTGCATGTCGTTGGGCTTAAAATTGAATAAATGAAAAGTGCGTATAAGGGTCTTACTGAGTTGTTGTACGATGTCCCGCAGCAGCTCCCTCTCGGCGAGCTCGGCGGAGTCTGCGCCGGCCGCGAGTCTGGCCGCCTCGTCACGCAGGGCGCGGTTCTCTCGCTCCAGTGCGCCGGTGCGACGCCGCAACGCAGCCGCACTCGCCTCCTCCTGCTCCGTGGGGGACCCCTCCTCTGTGTCATTTGTTAGCACCTACAAATGTTCATCACTTGCTATACATATATCGCACCCCACATCAATAATACAACGAGGAAGATTAATCCAAAAACAACTAGACATTTCTTTATTAAAAACGAGAACTGCGCAACTTTGCCTGCGCGACATAGTGAGGAAGTTTTCACCAAATTTGAATTTTAGAATTTTCGAAATCGGTTCAGTAGATCCAAAGATTACTCCTACAACGCCACAAACATAACGATATTACCTCGTTATAATATAAGTGTAGATATAAAACCACGCATATAAAACCCAGTCAAATTGAATTCTATTGAAGTATAATTATAATTAGCTTAGTTTTTGTTTATTGGGTAATAGCAATAGGAGGAAAGCAGTAATTATGTCTGCTCATTAACAACATACCCACTAGTTTCCTATTTTCAAGTGCGTAATCTTTATCAATCACCATTTTATAGGAAAGTATAATACAGTGTTTTTACATTAAACTTTTTGCTTCGGTTATGGAACATCAATTTGATATAGTCCCACCTATAACGAAAGAGATCTTTTGATTAATTTACGCTACTGAATTCCGAAGCACCTTTCCCTGATGTAACCCAACCAGATCGCGATCGTGACTATTCGACCAACAAATACCGAGTAATTGTTCCTATGAATTATTATATCACGAAATGAACTTTGTAAAGAACATTAAATTATAACAATACAACCATTTTGTTAGATATAAAAGGAAATAAATAACATCGTTCTGAGGAAAATTACTATCAGTTGCATCTACTTCTAGTCTAAATTGCTGTCTGTTTAAATACAATGGATCCTCTAACCTCGTCCTAAATAGCAGGAAAACTGTCTATAAAATTACTGTAAACATTCATAATTCACTTTTATACGCCATGATCACTAAGGTATTTTTTTTCAAGGGTAATATAACCCAACCCCACTATGTTTTTATAATCCCAGCAACATTAAAGTAATTAATCCAGAACAGTTAACTTCGCGTGGTCGGAATTGAACTGCAATGCAGCTATTAGCTCATTCTTTAAAAAATACTATTTGACTTTTTTATACTATAATATATTTTACTATTCTATATTTGAATTTCATAATTCCTTTAGACATGCAAGTCCTATCTTAGGTTAATATTAGGGTTAGTCTGCTCATAATAACCCAAAGTATTTCAGACCGTCTCTAGAACGACTGAATATAATTATCAAAAAAATGCATAAACATTTTTGAAGTTTACCTGTAACAGATCAGTCTTGGCACTGAGATCGTGTTTCAATTGCGTGATATGGTCCCGTGCTGTTTTCAACTCCCCTTCCAGAGCAGTGACGCGAGATTCCAAGCGGCCATTAGCCGTTAGCAGTTCCTTGCCGATACGTGCCGTCAATTCCAAGTCTTTCTCTTTCTGTATCCAAAAAGAACGCAACGAACTGTACTAATGTTAATTTAAACTAACAATAAAAAAACTTAGTCAAGGTTCTGCATTGTTTGCCAACTTTTTGTCAATCTGAAGTGCGTTAAAATTTAAATAGACAAAAATGTTTTTTATCCTTGTGTGAGACTCGTTCTACGAAATTGAAGTTAGCGTTGTGACTACATGATATGAAATGTGGAAACGGCAAACTAATCAAGCTATTTAACTGCGAATTGCTATTATTCTGTTTTCTATTCCCACACATGTGCCCTAAGCATGATTTAATATGAATGAACTTACCTCTTCTAAGAGCCGTGTAACCGCTTCGATGTCATTGTAGGTTTTTGTCATTTGGCTCACCCTGTTGCTGCATAGAACTGTAAAGAAGATTCCCATCGTGTAACTAACGCTTTATTAAGTTGTTACTTAAATTATCGTCATTATCTGTATTTACAACGAACAATAGAATAAGATAAGTGTTCAATAAACATAAGAGGTTGAATAGGATTAAACAATAATCTACCGATTAATGAAAAAAAATGGACATAACTTTGTATGTAAATAAACAATGTATTTTTATAATTTCCTATTCTCTGTTATATGAGTAGAAATAATAATAGATTGTTGGATCTATAAATTACATGTTTTTCATCATTATATGGAGTTCCTTATTCTTTATAGTTTTTAAACTCATTCTTAGAATATTTAGGTACCTACATGATAAAATTTCTTGATTTTTACTACATCATTTTATCCAATGAGCGAATATTAAACCTAATAAAGATGTATTTCTGTTAAGTATTTTTTATAATCGGTATTTCGCTTTCATTATTTTAAAATATCATGATTCATTTTCGACACTAACGCACGCAACTATCTATTAAAATTATCGACATAATGTCGTAATTTCGATCATAATCGGATTAACATTTTCTATATGTACAACTCAAAGTAAATGTAAACAGTTTTAGGTCCAAAATCCGGTTTATGGATTCTGATCCCTTCCTACTTTCTTTTGATAACAAATACCAAATGAATGTAGGTACGATGAACGATCGCTCCCCCGGCTGCATTCCAAACTAGTTTTCGGCTATGAATATTATAAATTTATACCTAATTACTTTTAAAATTCGTCAAGAACTTTTTGTTTATACTACTTAACGTACGTTTAATATAGATCTATACATAAGTATTACGTCAACATGGTCATCATTGGTAAAAAATATTTGCCTATTTTCATTGACATATTTTAAGTTCAAAATTTATATTTTAGTATTTTTCGTTCAGTGTCTTATTAAGCCAATTGTAAAACGGTTTTTGGTTGTTGATTTTACAAATGTTAATACAAGATTTTCTCATTACGTGATATCAATTCACTAACTTTAAAATATTTTTTTTTTTAGTTTAAGATAAGTATTACAAGAGTATTTTAAAACACCAATAAAAACATAATACGTACACATGAGTGAATCTAGTGATGTAACTCCTTTAACGACAAACTAAAATAAGATACTCTCACTGGAACATTCCGTTTTCCCACGAACAACAATAACACAGACCGCACTACGATACTCGCCGATAATTCAAAGAATGCAAATCGGTGCAAACGCCAAACAGCGTGTAAGTGCGGCTGAAGAGTAATTACTAAAGACAAAAGTTTATAGGACACGAGTGGCCGCGTCGGACATTGATAAGATATCGATATTAGTGCTTTCGAGTTGTTTATATCACACTTATTAAAAGTAAACAATCTATTGAAAATAGAATACTGACCCTCTACAATATCTTCAAAGGTTTGAGTTTGCGCGTTCATCGAACTTCCAATACTTGACAACTTCTTATCAAAACATTGCAATTGATATGCGAAATAGGTTTACTAGCACAAACTAGTGTTGATACATTGTTTTATAAATAAACTGTTGAAGATAGTTGTAATGACAAACAAGAGATACGGGCGCTAGGTAACTGATCAAGTTATCGACTGTGTGTGATGTGATGTAGCATACGCACTACGCAACGACCGAGCCCAGCCGGTCCCGAGTTGATTTTGTGAAGAACAAGCAAAACAAGCCGTTCCATTGTGTTTGTCAATGGGAAAACTGCATTACAAAACACAACAAACGAACATCGCTTTTATATTGTCTTCTCACACATCACTATTATAATTAATTAGTGTTATTTACACACATTGAACACCAAAGTTAACAATCTTAAAACATCGTTTTAAAATATACTGTTGATTTACACGTCATTACTTCACGGTATCCTCAGCAAGAAAGAAAAAATAAATTGTATAAAATGAATAAGCTACACATCAGTAACCAAAACATGAATAAAAAGGACGTCTTATTACTAACATTTCCTTAAACTTGAAGTTCGTTATGTATGTGAAGGTTATTTCAGATCGTCGCTATCATTGGCGCATTTATTACAAAAATAAAGAAGAAACAGACTGAGACATTAGTTCTAAAATAAACTACGTTCATACATTAGTTAGAGAATGTTAAAGACGTATTTAAATTAGATTTGGAATGTTAAAGACATTCTAAAACAAACTTCTAATTAAAACAAGTAAATATTTATTTTATTGGTCTAATATGTAATTTTACGTTGTTATAAAATTTTAGATTTTAGGAAAAACTATAGTTTCCAAATTTACAAGCACTTCAGTATAAATCTGGATAATATGTGGAAATATATCTTTCGAACTACAAGTAAAACATTTGACTTGGGAAACAATATCATTTAAAACTACTATTGTCCGATATAACCATGCTATTGCGGTCTTATCCTTGATTAGTTACTTAGTTAATAGCATTTCATTTAGGCCAATTCATTAAAACAAGAAAGTGAGGTTTGTGACATAAATTAAAGCCTGCAAACAACCCATCGCTAATTACCACCTGTAAGCAAACTGGGTCAGACAAGTCGAGGAAAACAAAATATCATTTCCGACCCTACATTTAATTCAGAACACCGGCTTAATATTTAAAACAGTGCACCTGTTCATTAATTCAGTACAACTGTATACGCAATAACCTTTTCTAAGCACGATACGATTTCATGATCCGTAAAGTATCGTAACATCTCGATCGCATTTGGTTCGATCCTGAATAGAATGTTAATTTGTCTTGTTGTGTTGCGGCTCGTTCTATTTTACTTTTAACTTGAAAGCGAATTCGTATAATTCGACAGGTGCTACAGTTCTTTAATCAACAAGCAAATCATTTGATTTGGGACTTGAGAAACAATATGGCTCATAGATAAACAAATACAAGGATCTGAAATTTAATATCGTCAAAAATAAAAATTCAACCATAGGTACTAGATAACTAATCTACAGATGAAGGACTTTTGGTCCACGAATTTTTTAAATATTCCAATCACATACCTACACTTTCTCCCCAAAATATTGGATCCAATATTTAAAGATCCGAATGCAGAATCGATATTATAATCGTGATCGAAGCTACGATCCCTTTACGATGATCGACTCGTCTACAACGCGTCTAACCAAACTCACCGTACCAGTAGCAAGCAATTAACGATTCGTTCCGTTAACTGGTTTTTATTCACTTACATAGGTTAGTGTTATCTAATATTACGATACAATACATATCGATTGTGAGACGATTATTTCTTTCACACGAGTTTAAAAACTTTCACGGTTTTTACTGAACACATACATTTCCGTGTTTCATTACAGTTAAGTAGCATCATTTCCTTTAAACATTGAAAAGTAGCTGTATAAAATATATATTTTAATATGATTTTGTAATACACATTTACTCTTTATTGCAATTCAAAGCAAAACATTAATAGGACTAGGAATTCAATGAGTATTAAACTTATATTATTTGGAACACAAACTTTATTATCATTAGTATACTTCTATTTACTAATTGAAGTTTTATACTTTATTCAATAAATGATTATTTGATGTGATATTAAATAATTTTAAATAATGTTCATAATGATTTAACCAATTTACTTAAATATAATTGCATTGTGTCAGACTATCTAATTTACATTAACAAACAACTTCTAGTTCTCAATATGTATCAACTTCCTGCTTCCTATACTTTCATAATTCTCAATAATTGCTACATACCTACAATACAGAATTATAATGAAGATTATAAATGATTGTAGATATTATTATACATTTATCAATACTTTAGAAAACGCTTTTAGTGTCCTTAGAGGATAACAAAGAGGACTTCTAATAGTTAGTGATTATCACCACATATACCTACTCATATGCTCATAGATATTTTATACCGAAAAATCAAGAAATAGGTATAATAAAATCTGCATTAAGTTTACTGGGTATAACGATTATCTAATCTTCAATCCATATTAGTATAAAGGTGCATTAGTGTGAATTAATTTATAAATAGAATGCCGCAATAAGTAAACAGATAGAGAGCATGACAATTGTTCCATCATACTATTACGTTAACTTTTAAGAAACAAAAACCTTTACCCAGTTGTTAGTATTGCTATTATTATTTTAAAATTTGTGAGACAAGCGTACCCACTTTATCAAAGTGACAAGTGATAGTCGGTCATGGTTAATTAATATGACAAGCGAGATATTAGCTTCGGATAGAATGATAAGTAAGATAAGCGAACAGATACCAAGAGCACAGAAGAAATTTGTAACACAATGATGAAGCCAAATGAGAAGCCACTCGTGTTGTGAAGAGCAATGATGTGAACATCGAAGAAAATTTCAGATGTCGAATCCATACCTCTATCAAGGAGTAAAGTCCGAATAACTCGAAAATAAATGCGTCCGAATCGATCTCGAGCGACGTGGTAAAGGAAGTCCGGATATTCACCGAGGCACTCGCGTAGTTCTGCGTCTGGTAGATAGCTCAACTCCTGGAAGAGTTCGGGGTCGAAGCCTGGCGGCGGCGGCGAGGCGCGCGACCCTCCTGCGCACCCCGCGCCCGACCTCGCAGACCCCTCCGCCGTGACGTGCCGCGACCATCGGCCCCGTCCTCTACACCACTACCGCCACTCCGTTTAACACTTTTAAAACACTCGAAGATGTTCACAATTCTATGTTGCTGTATGTATCACAAAGTCTCCTTGATCGTAATAATTGGCTACACCAACTGAGATAAACCATTTTACGTTTATTATGTTTAGTGACGTAACACCTGTAAATTTGCGAAAATCGTGTCGAGAACTTATTTAAAGATGTTGAAGAGCACGATTGACGTGAAGAATAAACATGTGGCATAATAACACGAAACACGCTCGGCTAGCTAACACTGGAGATATTTACTGGCTCATATACTGGTATGTTGGTTTAGTGGTTATGTAAAGTCATACGTTTTTTTATTAAAATCAACTATAATAAAAAACGGACTTCAATTCGGAGCCTATAATAATGCTTGTTTTTTTACATGATACATTATTCCTAATTTATTATGTTAATTTTCTTGGTATACCTACACTATACAGACGTAGAAAAGTATAATGAGCTGACTTCCTACATTAATTGTTTTATCTTATGACAATCACAAAACGCTGCTTCGAAGAACTATTTCATAAACATTGAGACAATAGTCAATTATAAAATCAATAATGATCTCAGTCAGTATTTACGCAGTCAGTGGAGTGTTCAACATGAGTATTTTTGACGGACGCCATTTCATGGTCATGAAAAAAGAAGTCCATTACGTTAATTGCCTCTTCATTACCTTGAAACTGTGAATCTTTAAAAAAATACTACACCAGTTTACTAGAATAGCATTTAAGTAGAACCAATTATTTGACTACGTTCAGTAGGTACACAAGTCAGTCATTTAACAGTTTGGTATTCAAATGATTCTTTTAATAGTTCTTTACTCTGCGACTCAAAGGCAGGTCAAGAAGCTTCTTGCGAAGGTTAATGATCACGTGACTCAGAGATGACGTAGAAACTCCTTGCTAACATTGAATGTACGGTTACGAAAAAAAATGTGACAAAACTATTTACTTCAGTAATTTAAGCAATAATAATAAACTAAGAAATCAACAGTTTTCAAAGTTATTTCAAGGTTACTTAAATCGAAAATCAAGAAGTACATAGCATTTTTAAAATAATTACTATATGAGTAGTTTAAGTTGTATTTGTTCATAGCCTTTTCTAGAAGTGATAAGAATCCCTCCTAAAATTAGTTACATCAAGAACCGTTGAAAGTTGTTAAAGACTGGTTCCCATAGGTTTTCAGGAAAAGTACTTGTACTGGTTATAAACTTTTACTTATACAAATTTGTTTCGATTAAAATTTCAAAACTACAGAAAATGTTAACCGGTATGTCAAGTTAAAACATCTCTGATAAATAAACACTTTTGTTGCAGAGCCTTGCACATTCAAGTTCATTGCTTGTCGTCTGAGGTTTTTTTCCTTTAAAATTATCTTCCTTTAATGTGCGGTTCACGATTTATTTACAAGAGCAATATTTAAATTTACATTTCAATTGCCTGGTTCTAAAAGCTGATATTATTTCATTTGCTCTATTTATTAACTACGATATTCTTCAAGGTTTAGGGATTAAGTATTATTGTATCTTATTTCTTTATCACGTGGCTTAAACAAAATTTATGACTCAAAGGGTCGATAATGACAGTCAACATACAGCACAGGCAATTTTTTTTATATTTTAATTTGATGATTGCAATTAGGAATAAGTAGCCGAAATTGATTGATATGACTTAAAAAAACACGACTGGTCTGCACTGGGGCACTTTTCTATATTGTTATGAGTTATTCCTGAGAAAACTAAATTATTAACATGCATTATTGCGTACTTTATTGTTTAAAAATACTATTACAATGTAATTTAATCACAACAATACTGCGTACCAGTTACGGTCTTTGCGAGAAAAAATATACAATAGGTTGTCAGAAATACATAAAGTTAACGTCACCAATTTTAACTATATGACTTCTTATAAACAATTATATAGCAAGGTTTTGAACTTATATTGTTGTAGCCTTATAAAAATTTTAATAAACGAAAGTAGGTTACGCCGTAAAGGCATGACGTAATGGACGGCCCTGTACGCACAGACAACTGAATTACATATTTTTATAATGGCATTATAACTTGTATTAGTTATGTTATCAACACTATTTAAAATAATTATTTCAAAAATAACAATAGCTGCACCGTACAAATGCATGGTAAAAATTGTGAAATTCCTCGCAATATATCCGTAATAACTTTACTGAATAGATCACTTTCGATAATTAAATTCACTGGAACCTTGATCGATACCAATAGATCAAACAAAAAAAATACAATTTGACATTACTTGTAACCGCCGCATAAATAGCTCCACCGTAATACTAAGTTTATGATAAAACGAGGTGATTTCTTCTGCTAACGGTTTAAATGTTTGAGGCCAGTGGTAATAAACTTTCACGATCAAGTGCAGGCGTCTGCAGTATGGGCAGGCACGCGAATTGCGCTATCACGACACATATGAACAACGATCTCGGAACGAATTCGCGAACGCTCGGACACGTCCACTTCCGTCGATATCGCACCAATAACTAACTGAAAATGTAACTAAGCAACCACTAATCCGTACGAATTCCTCGTTTTTACACACGCAGATTTTATAGTTGCGATATTTGTTATTGTAATCGCTCCGTCGCGACAACCTAATCTTATTAGATGTTCAAAGCGATTTTTATCGATTCACTAATGACGCGTCGAGTAATTACATTGATAAATAAGGCGAAGATAAATTGAAATACAGCAGACAGTTTGACAGGGACAGAGAGATTGGACACATAAATCCCTTCAAAAGAAGAGGCGGATATTTCAAACGAAATACGTTATTAAGCAAGCAAGAACGTTAACTTGTAGTTTTCTTCCTACTTCCGCCTTAGGACGGCTGTTTCTTTTTTTAGTGGAGATTTGAAATCGTCTGTAATTTCATTTCGCCGGTTCGTTGGGTTACTTTTGTTGAATTCTTTTCATTTACATAGCTTTTTTTCTGATTAAATACCCTGATGTTCGGCGAAACAATCCGTGGTCTAGTTAGTGAATATTGTCTAACTCGATTAAGGTGTTAAAAAACATTACAAAGCAAATGGGTTTTACCGTTTAATATTAATTATTATGTATCACTTTTACCATTTCTTTTTCAAAGTAATGAGGAACGAATGAATTATAAACTAATGAGGTTGTTTGTAATAGAAAAAGCTTTTGAGAAACTTTCTCTTTCACTATTTGAAGTAACTAACAGTTTTCTTAAATAGGTGCATAATTATTTTGAACTACAAAGTCAAAAAAATCTACCAATAATCTCTAAAAAGTGAATGGGATTTTTTTGAACATCCCAGTTTTTCTCCTTAAAACGAAGTATCAAATGAGATTGCCCCATCTTCAACACTCCACATGCAGCGAGAGTTGACGTCAAAAAGAAGTGTGGAAAAATAAGCGTCATTAAACTCCATTTTCATAATAATATGAAGATTTTGAATAATTATCTACATATCAGCAGGTATTGGTAGATCAAAGAACGAGGAAAAAATCAATATAGGTATCGGAGCAGCCTTCAGCTTCACGTAAATATTTGGCAAAATGTTATTCTTGTAGAAATGTCGGAGATGGAAAACATACGATGACGCATTAGGGTAAAGATTTGTGAAAAGAAAATAAACACAACGTTTAAAATATTGTAAAAGTACCTACTAAAATTATTCAAAAAATTAACGAAGCTGTAGAAAAAACGAATAACGGAAAGAAAAAAGAATGAAATAACTGAATTCCTCGTTCCAGTTCAGTATCTTAAAGGGTAAATGTATGTAAGTGGTTTGAGTACCCGACAATGACACAATGCCATTCTTAGTTGAAACGTCGACCTCAAATATGAAACCAGAGTTCTACGTGGTCACCGCGTTCTCTTTCAATAGTTAACGAGATAACATTAATATGTATATACATTATTGGAATATTTATGTCGTGAATTAATTTAGATTTTGAAGGAACCTTCGACCATTATAAAACATAATGTGAGATATTTAACACGCTTTACGCCAGTGTTATGGATTATGCCTACTCGAAATTCGATTTCATTAACTGAAATGATACAGAATTTATACCTTGAGATAAAAAAAAAATCATTGGTAGTGGTGTAGCTCATGAAGTACCTACTCCAATTAAAGTTAAATCATTAACAAAAAATATTTATAGGGTTTATTTAGAAAAAAATAGTATACTTAAGTCTCGTTCGAAGTATTCTTATTCGTAAACTTTTATACTGTCTTAAGTAAACAGTTTTGGATCTACTTTGATAGACTTAAAGGACAAAATCAATGAGAACAATTTGATTCCAAATACTAATCCGATTGATTCATAGTATCTACAATGCCTACGAATAGAAGTTAATATGTAAATCAACTATCACGTCATGACAATCATGCGCAACCTGCCGCATACATAATCAGTTTGATGAGTAAGCCGACCGATACAATACATTTGGTTTTTTACATTGAGGATCTTATGTTTCTATTTGTACAGTTAAACTATTCTGATGTTTGATTGCTTCATTTAGCATTACTTAATTGTTATCTACCATTCCGGCACTGAAATAAATTTACGTAACAATAGATATTTCATTATGTGTACATATTATTTCTATCTTATTGTTTTTCACTGGGTTTATTTTCCTGTTCACATCGGAATAATATCTTGAGTTTAAATATCATGTATACGTAGTCTTCACCTTTCAAACAACACGAACCTCTATTTTGTAAATGTTATTATGTTTTTATTCCCATAAAATACATAACTTTCAACTTTTCAAATTTATTCAATGAGTGAGTCAGACACTCCCACTAGACATGTGTTCAATAAAACTATTTAACTCATCTCGTGCGATGTTAAAAACGTACTCATGTTTGATCTAAAACTGTTTAGTATCTACATTTTTTTTGTTTATACACAGCTCTAACTACAATATTGAGAATATATTAAAAGCTCTAATATAAAATATAAGCAGATTCACGCGACAGTTTCAGAATAAAATTTTTGATGCGTTCAAATTACATACAAACATTTTATAGAAAGAGAAAATAAACGAATATTAGCAATAATTAAGATTTGATATCAATACTACACAAACAGGCAACAACCAACGTAATAATTTTGTTCTCACGGTCAAGATAAAAGATCTGGCCCACAGCTGTGGCGTGTTGCGACGCTGGGCGTTCGTCCCGTCTTTCCCCAACTCCCGAGCCACCCTCGCTCGTTGCCACGGTTATAGATAATTCGTCTAATAAACGCGAGATACCTCGGCGTGCATTCTCAAAATACAGTTATTGCCAAGAAAGAATTCGTACAGCATACGTACTCGTAGATGCTATTCTACTGGTTATTATGAAACATATTGTCTTTTAAATTTCATTAACTCAGAAAGGGTCGTCGTACGCGACGAACTGTTTAATTGGCAAATTCGGAACACGTGTGTAATGGAAACGTAACGTTTCGTGAGTGGGTGCAACAGTGCACCTGCAAGATCGTAACTTTACAATGTTTTGTAGCTGTAGGCACTGAGTGAACTGTGAGTGAGTGAATGCGGTTCACTTCGCTCTTAAATGAGCTGTCTCGTCTCGCGGTATCGATCGCGGTCGGCGCGGGCGAATACACACGTGCCGCGTGGGTAATATCGCGGCCGGCACTGGTAGACCGAGTAGACGCGAGCCTGTACCATCGCGCACGCGTACTTTCGCCCTCGGCCGCCGCAGACAAAACAATCATACCGAAACCCATTATTATACCTTCACTGACACCACCCACAGTCAAATTTGAATATGCACTATCACCTAGTTGAACCACATTCCGTACTTTATACCTAAAGGCAATATTCAACTTGTAAGTCTAATTTAGTATACTATATAAACAATTCCTCTTATATTGTATTAATTTTTAAGTAAGGATCACGGTACTTGCCATTCCATTTTTGAGTTTGATTGACAACCCAAACCAAAACAAAACAACACCCATAGATTACACCAAATGGCGCTTCGAAGTAATTTCATTAAATATGTCCTCCATTTTAAAATCAAAGATCTTTAAAACACATAATTATTTTTAATTAATTGATTTACTTGTTGTTTTTTTCATAATAGGTACTAATACTCTAGGTTTCTCCTTCATAAAAAAACAAGAAATAAGAACGTACTACGTCATCAAAACATAACCTTAGTTCGCCGAAATGTCTCATCGATCGACCCATCATAAACATAGGCCGTAGTTCGAACTTTGAGGGTCGACTGTATCTAAGAATAGAACGAAGATAGAATTTTCGATATCAGACCTTCGAGAACATTTTCTGAAAGATATTTTACGTGAGATCGGATTTATTTACTGTTCTCGTTTATTGCTCTAATTATGTCACTGAGATAAAACTTGCCAAACAAATCGTTCGTTAAATACAAAGAGAAATTAAATTATATCTACGCTATATTATGAAAATGTTATCAAAAAGGAGTGGCTTGAATGCGGCAAGTTTTTAATACTAAAGGTCACGGTTGTTAACATTTCACAACAGACATTAGGTACCTTTCGATTTTGTTGCATTATATTATTATTATAAGAATATTTTATAGTATTCGTTTTATTACATTCAGGACATGAATACAATTCCGTGCAAAATTGTCGTAAACTTTGAAGTTTACCTTGTCTGCTTTTATATTTAAAACTTAATACATATTTGACTGTTATTTTGCGCAGTTTTCGTGGAAACTCGCGCAGCTTTTCGTGTGATCGATACTAATTTTGTCAGACTCGTTTTTTGTAAACGAAAAGCTGAATGGGCTATTCCATTTAATTAATATGGCTCTTTTCATGTGCGCTAAATTTTCTATTTCACATTCAACCCATTTTTTTTTAGATTAACTTTAAAAACATTTATTATTACAAAAACATACCTCCCTCTTACATGTAGACTCGACGATCTGCAATCAGTACCTACATTTTGTCACTTCGGAAAAAAATAACTAAATACTCACGGAAGTAATTGAGAGTCTCCCTGATCTGGTCAGGCGTTAGTTCCAAGTCCGCGGAGCTGACAGGCAGCGCTGGTGATGGAATAAACCAATCTTGATTTTCGTATCCTGAAAAAAATGTTAATATGAATTTTCTAGAACAGCTTTCAGTAAAAGATACGGACTAAACTGTAGAACAAAATCATTTATTATTTGAAAAATCTTCATTATTGCAATTAATTACAAAAATCATTGTAATTTTATCTCAATGATAAACAAAATAAGATTACAATGCCCTTCGGCCTGTTGACGATTATGTCTATATTATAATAATATTACGTTTAATTAGATAATGAAATGCTCAGTAAATATCGCATTATTACGTATTTATTTCAATAGAACTTTGACAGATGGCGCTAGTCGTTGCAAATATGAATAAACTGAAAACTTAAGAACTAGCATTTTATTTAGATTGCTATTTAATACTGGTTGCTGTTTATGGTATACAGACCTTTATACTATTTTTTTACTACTATCTACATCAAATAAAAATAAACATTTGATAGTGAGTAATTATAACAAATTATAATATGTTAGATATTGTTTATTGGTTTCGCAAAATTTCAAGTATTCCTCACAGAATTTCCAAAAGGCAGAAGTAATTACATCTTCTAATAAAACCGGGTTAACTAAGAGCTATTTTTATACCAACACAATCTATCAGATTAGCCAAGTTAAATATGTTTATTTTGTTTACAGTGAGATCATCAATTTAGGTGCACTAAGCAATCCCCAATTACCTATTTCCAACATTTTTTCAACTGAATTTTAAAATCATTCAAACTGCACTGTTTTCACAACTGAGATTTAAGCAATATTTTCTCTGCAACACCAGGCCTCCTTGAACGAACGAAAACAATAACGCATAAATTACACATTTTAATTGTTCTCAATTACGTAAGGGCTCTCTGTATTCAAAGGTGTCGTGGCTATTACAAGATTTATCTGAAATACACCCAATTAACAACATAGGTATCTACATTTATATCCAGTACGTTGGAGGTTTGCTTAGCTTCCAGTAGTTGTGTGGCAAACGACCAGAAGTGACGGCGACAGCTGAAGTTCAGTTGTCTGCATACTAGAGCAAAAAAAATGTTGAACTCAGCATGTGATTTTGATTGTGTTAAAACTAACTAAGAACTAAGAGTCAACGTGGTTTCATTGACGAAAAAAAAATCGAAAGGGTTACTTGTAATTCTTGTAAATAATTTCAATTAATGTGGGGCCAGCTCAGTGTCGGTGTAGATGGGACAGCTAATGCATGACGTCACATTCTCTGAATCATACATACGTATTTCCCATTTTGTACATGTACACTTAAACGAAATGCTTAAATTTCATGCACAGGGCCAGTTAACATAATATTATTACTTACAGACTGTTCTTTGAAAATTATAAAAGGTATGCAATGCATATTGAATTGTAGTAGGTACCTACAGTGTTTTGTAAGAAGTTATTATAGCTCACTCTCAAGACATCCATGGTAAAGAAATCTCTTCGACCATACCGAACTTTGTTAATCTTTGAAAATTCTGCAGTTTAACGGAACACATGTATTTATAACAACGTTAATTTTAATTTTAGACATCGCTCGCTAGACGCTGCGTTTGAATTAGTAAACATATGAAAATTATGCAGTCTGGATGCAGCGAATGCAATTTAGGAGCCGAGACGCATTCTGCCCAGAGGCCGATGACTCGAGCGATGAGACACCATTATTTATAGCGTCAGCCGTTACTGGCGGCGCCGGAAGCCGCGGACATTTACTAGGTCGGAACAAAGCGTAGCCTTACACGTACTCCAGCGTTGTCGTTTTGTCTGTTTCGTATGAACTAACTATAACTGATAGCCTTGAAATATGTTTTGGCAATGTTGGTTTGTGAACAGCGTTTTTTACTGGTTTTAGTCGCAACTAACATCACCATTGCAAGTATTTATAGGTACCTATCGTAGTGCGTTCGTGCGCTTAGTTTGAAGGATAAACGGACGAAGCTACTTCAAGAAATTTATTTGATATCTAAATGAAATTGTATCCTTGTTACATTTATTTTATTGGTCTTATTCATAAATTAGAAAAAAGAACTATCATATTTTAATCATCTCGTGGCAAACAGTGACATTTTACACAAGGGGAACCGTTTGTGCAATTTTTTGTATTGTGAAAAAATATATGCTAATTTGCATATATGCAGGAAGACAATTGAAAAAAAAAACGGTACGCAAAATATATACTCGCACTGCCCGCCCGACCCTGCCCGCCTAATGCCTAATATTAACGTGCTCAGAAATAGTCCAGGCGTATCTCACGAATAGGATGCGTTCTAGATACTGAGCATTGACCTAATGATACACGCAAGAAGCCTGGAAACAAAACAAAACTAGGACAGTGTTCCAACAAAAAAATAAAATTTAAATGTACGGTGTAACATGTCTTCTATTTTGAACTTTAAAAAATATTTCACGTTTTAACAGATTTGGGTTACATTTAGACCGTGAAAGCGGTTTTGTTTATGAAATGAATTTATTCACAACGAAGTTTTTGTCCTTTAGCTAGAGGCACTAATACATAAGTTCAAAATTTGCAATGTTTTATTCAATGAAATATTACACGTAAACACATATTATAACTTATATTCTATTAGCTGAACTAGGAAATATATTTTAATAAATTAATACACAGAACTGTTTTAGGACAATTTCGTTTTCAGACATTGTAAAGTGCACTGTTCTCGTGTCACATGTGTTTTACAATGATGACTAAGGGAAAAGTAGTTTTAAACGTTTTGGGCTCGGAGCAATTCACGCTAGAATAAACTGGTACACTCTGCTCTGATGACAAATGATGTAGTAACAAAACAGGATGACCTTGTCGTAATCATTGCCTCTTCGAAGTAATTGTCATGGAACTAATATTATTAACTAGGTTCCGTTTATAGTTCACACGACATTATATATAGTTTTTGATTAAAATGTTTCCCTCTAAATTGTGTGCGTATTATACTGAATCAATAATGTCTTCGTTTCTATCCTAATTTGTGAAAAGCTGCCGTTTTGTTATATATCACAATAAAATTTAAACATTTAAGTTAGTGTTATCAAATTATAGTATAAAGTTTTTCAGTTCCCAGAAATCAGAAATAGTAAAAACATAGCCGGTTTACCAAAACTCGTTTAATAACTGTAAAGCACAAATAGGTACTTACTATAACATAATCATGAACTACATGTAAATGTCTGTCATAATTTTATTCTGGATAAAATTATTCTGCCATAATTCTAAGTACCACGCGAATCGTCTTGACTATTCCTCTACTATGAATGTATAACGTAGGTACGGTCAACATTATTTTCTGAGAAACTACTCAGTATGACAATTACACTTGAAAAAACATAAACTACAACAGAAATAATATTAATAGAAACTATAATCAAGTAATGAAATACCTTGAAAGTAAAACGGCTCTTTGCCCGCATTATCAGCGAACAAGTAAGGTTAACTTATTCAATTATTTCTGTAGAAATTATTTTATTGAAATATTATTGTTGATCTTACCTCCGAATTGTGTCAGACTGTCTGCTCTCAGTCGATATTTCGGTATGTGTTCTTGCAGAAGGCTAACGATCTCTACCTCGGGCACCTCGTCGCTATTACACACCTCTGTAGACAAAACACACATAATTCAATACGTCATCAGATCTTTCCTGACAACTTCATCGTCACGTGTCAAAAGGCCATAAACACTATAAATAAATCCGCGAATATGTGGTTGCGTGTCGAACTTGATCGCAATGCGACGTTTCAGTCGTCTAAAGTCGTAGAACGCGTTCCACAGGACGTCTATATTCCGTATTTAGTGTGAAGGTACGAGACAAAATCAATAGTGCTTTCCTCCCGGTGCGGCTGGCCGGACCAGACGGGGGGCATGCACTTGCTAAGCTCTAAAACAAAACAAAAATAGGTACCTAGACCAATAACAGATTTGACTCATTCAATTTTATATGCATTGATTGTCATTATAGGACGTCTAGGTATTCGATTAGTGAGTGTTTCGCTTTTCAATTACTTCAAAACATCGAATAAAATGATTGCGTTAAAGCTAAAAATATTTGGCAATATTAATAAAAAACATCACACGCATGTTCCTGAATCTATGAATGCATATATTATTATACATTATACACTGTCAAGATGATTACATTCCAGTTGTACCACGAGTTAATCACAAACAATAAAAGACTACACTCAAGTTGACAAAACCACAACAATCTTGTTTTTTAAATGAATTGAAGTATACCACTATGTAAAATTTACATGCACTGCAGGATTAAATTCAATGTAATTTCTTTGTTCGGTGCAGTGCAGGTATCGACGCACACACGGCCACTATCTGCTGTAACGTGTTCATTTCAAAGACTCATTATAATTAATTACGTAAACATTTATCGTTACTCTGTCATTTAATTTTTAATTCGATTCGTATTTTAAGTTAAGAATCAAAGGATCTTCTAATAAAATATTTGGAAATATCGATCTAAACTATGTTTGTATGGATGTATCCTTTCTCTTCTTTCTTTTCTTCAGTGTAGCTTAAATAAAATTTCTAACAAGATTTAGAAGACGTTTATATTTTTTTTCAGTCTTCAGAAAGTATGTTTATGTAGTATTATTATGTTTATAATATATTTAAAGGAAGTAGGAACTGCTTGATCTCTACTTATTGATAAGGTGAATAGCGATATTTTCAATAATAGTATTTGTTTAAAACATAGATACCATGTTATCGCTTACCAAACTTTTTATATAATCAAATATTGTAAAGTTTCATCTCTAGATTTATTTAAGCCAGAAAAAAAAAATTATGGAAAAACTTATTTTTGTACTTTTGTTGGAGTGACACCAACACAAAATCATAGCAACAGATTAATGTCCTAAAAAACGTACTGAAAGTTTGGAAAAAAGATCTAATGGATACAGAGAAAACTAAATAGAACCGAGAAGAGTCGGATTTTATTTACAAAACTACGAACCAACGTCAGAATGACAATGTCCTTAAATGGTAGTATCTACCTACTTTAAATTCAGTTCACTCTATAAGTTTCTTGATGAATGGTCTTTCTTAACAGAAACCAATTGAGATTCCTAAGCGTCTCTACTAACAAATCGTACGTGACTTTAGGTAGTAGTAATGACCATAAAATAAATAATTGAAGTAATTAAACTTAACAAACTGCTTTTTATACTTCTCTTGCAGTGAATGTTCACAATACCGGTAATGTTTTCGGTACAAAAAGTGTTTTGTATGTACATAATACAATTTTAATTTTATCGACATGGGTATATCATTGTGCTTCTTAATTTTTTATGAATCTAATTAATCTTATTTAAAAACACCTTCGTATATGCATATTTCGGGTTTCCAATCATTATCCAAACGAAAAAAGAGACGTAATATACTTTTGAAGATTGATGGACCTGTCCCGATTATAAAATTAATCCGAGATTAAAGCACGACAAACATGAAATACATTAAATAAAGTTTACTGAAAACAATGAGTGCATAATTACATTTTAAGATGAACAGCTGCATGCAAATTTGTCGGCAGTTTGTAATGGGTATCGTATATTATTTGCGTTACTCATTTTTAAACAGACTGATAAACCACAAATCAGTATTGACTCACCATCGTTCCAGGCCAATAGTAGATCCTGATGTTTCTCATACATTTCGTCGCGACGTCTTGGTCGCGGACGTTGTCTTTTTTCGCTCATATCGACACATGTGATCACGATTAAAACAAACTGTTCGTGTTCAGATAGCACTCACTTCATTGGCATCACAACAAAAAACATACACAAAAATCCTCTTTGAAAATGTGAACGTGCAGTATAGAACGAACTTCCCAATATCAAATCTTATAATTACCTACACATACATCTGATAATAGATAAACGTCATAATATTTCGATAACACTTGCGAAATAACCAGTAGTGTCTTCTGACTTTTAATAAAGAGATTAAAACCCCATAATTTCGCAATCCTAAGTACTAATCTTTTGTCTATTTAGTACATTCAGAAATATTGTCATTATCTGTGTTATTTTAATTATTAGTTCAAGTTCCTGCCGTGACGCACAATCGTTGATCACATGACGATTAATTATAATCGATATTTATTGATCGGCGTGACTTATTCTTTATACTGAAGTTTTGCTATCGACTGGCGTAACCAATGTGACTTATATTCGTGCAGTTGAAGACTTTAAAATAAATTGACACACGAATGTACAAAAGATTTGCAATACATAAAGAGATTTACACCAAGTAACAAGTAGTAATGTATAACATAAATGACACTTGCGAAACTGAATTTAACAGAGTCGCGACGGTTCGAAATACGCAAATATTTACTAAATTTTGCAAATATTGTACGCCGATCTGTAACCTTCTACCGTAGTGGAATCTTTTGTTGCATCAAGCGCATCTGGTTATATAACATCGATGGTCACACATTGCTTTTCAATTACAAAACTGAAGATTATGTGCCTCTATAGTGAATAACAAATGTTATTAAACTGAAAACAATGAAAGGCAAACGAAAAATTACTGGCTGCCTGTTTGTGCGTGTGGCCATTAAAAATAAGGATGTCGTCAATGTTTTGGCATCACAGCCATAGCCGGTTCGATCCGTTTACAACAATATTCTATTCTGTTTAAATGTTCAGCAGTAGATCTCATACATTTTTTTGCTTATTACGTCGCAGCGGCCTTGTCAATGACGCATCAAACTTTGAATAATGGTTTTTATTGACCGAAATGCATTCTCCATTGTAAAAACCGACGACAAAAACCTTTACACTGGTTACGTAACGAATTTAATAGTAGTAAACCTTTCCTTGGTAGAGTGAAAATTAATTATTTTAAAACAATACAAGACTAATTGTCTTTTTAAATACCGCTCTAAACGGCAGCGTAATTAGGTCATTTTTGTTTGGTTATATAAGTTCTGCTATCAAAGAACATAATTAATAATTTGCCGTTTATATAATATGTTATTAAATTTTAATAGTATAGTTAGATAGTTTTGTTTTCGTTATTGATTTGCGATAGTTATCAAAACTTTCTACTTACTTTCTGTTTCATAGTAGCATCGAAAATATTTTTTTACAACAATAGTGTATAATTATAGTGCACTTAAATTAGTATAGAAAAGATGTGACGAGTAAATTAAATAATGTAATTGTTCTGAGATTTATTTATGTTAGATAAAAGTATGTTTGAACAATATTTAACGTTATGTTATTCTTATACTTTTATTGTTATTAAAGCTAGATTTTAAACAATACTTAGTCATTTAAATTATAAGTGTGCATCAGTTTTAATACCGATATGTCGGACAATGTTATTTTATTGCCGAAAACGAGTTTCGATTCGTATTGTTAGAGAAAATGGATGTGAATAAATTGCTCCTATACATGCCACTCAAATCGCGATAAATTCAAGTACCTTTCATTGTTTACGGCTTGTATTCTCAACCCGTTGTATTCTCTACGGGCTGGACCTTCAGTAACAAACGATTTAGTCACAAAAACATTGCTCAAACTCTATTTAATATATTTTTAATTTTACTACAGGATTGCAGGTCCTATTAAAAATTGAATATTACATACAACAAAATTACATAATGCTAATTTTCGATCACTCTAAATACTGGTAACGAAAGTAAAAGGACAATCAACTGTACGAGATATCTTAAATTTTCACACCATCAACAAATAGCATATTTGAACAATTAATTAAAAAGTAGATATGTGATAATTTCTGTCGACATTAGTTCATTGATTTTTTTTAATTAATTATCCGGCGATATAGCGACAGAGGCGGCAGCGCGAGACTGAAGCGCGTGCGCCGCCCGCCCTCCAGGAATAACCAAGTCCTGGCAATCAGCCAATCATATGGATGCGTGATCGTATCTCCCATTCATAAACTCACCGTTTTAAGGCCTTTTCAACTATGTATTTGGGAAAGTACTGTTTGTCCAAAATAAATACACCGAAACCTAGATTTACAACCTTAGTCGTAAATAAATACAGTAGTGTTAGCGTAAGTACATACCAGTGATTGTAGCGACGTTGCGAGTTGTGCGCGGTGCTAGCGAGGGCGCGCGCTCCACATCCTGAAGGGCCGCCAGCTTGACGAGCTGCCCTATAAAAACAGCCATTAACCACTTAAACAAATAAACACTGTATATTTTGATAGCTAAAACAACCAAAAACAACTGTTTGGTGTGACATTGAGATCTGTAGTGAATAATCTAATCAGGATTTTCAACTTTGACAGATAATAAAGCAAGCATTTATTATGTATTTTTCCATGTTGATAAATAGAAAGTGATTTAAGTTTTTTTAGTAGTATTTATTTAAAAAAACGTTTAGACTTACAAATTCAGTTTAAGCAGACGTTTGTCAGCGTCTTGTTTGACACATTTGTGAAATTCTGCAAAAGTTTTGGACAATTAGTCTCTATTTGAATAATGTCAATGTTATATATGAAAGTAATTGTTAAGAAAATTGTTAAAAGGAAATATTTCCTGCTGAAAAATATTGACAAATTATAATCCTTTCAATGAATTTTTTATTAGAATCAAGAAATTCATGAAATCACATCTATATTAAAATGCTCTAATATTAAATCCGATGTTCTTTTAAATTGTTGTTTCTTTAATTCCCCAATTTACTTTCCTGTACCAAAGCTTACTTGCTTATCCTGTTACTTTCAAAGTCCACAAGATCGTAATTACAAACAAAATACTTTTCATTTATTTGAGAGACTATTTATGAAGACTAAGTAAGAAATTGTATTATAAGTTGAGCTCTATTTTAGAATCAAGGCTAGTACTGAGATATTTAAGTACTTCCTTATAATAAAAAACAAAACAATTACACAATCAAATTATTTAAACTAGCTCAAAATATAATTTGCAATAGTCATACATATTATGTAGTCAGTTGATCCATACGCATAATATATGCTTGTTTATTGGAAATCAAAAAAATGAGATTCCAAACTTAAAGTAAAAAAGTTTTAACTCTACAGATCAAATTGATTATTACTTTTACATAAGGTATGACTTCCGAAAACATACATATTAGACATTTAAAAATATTATAAATTGGGTTCTAGATAGCCTTTGTTGTTGTCCATATTATACCTTTACTGTCTTTGGTTAACATTTTATTGTAACCTAATCATGATGTTAAATGTGGACTCTTAATTGAATTCATGTAATTGTCTCCGAAATAGCTATCAAACGAATTTATTGTGAACATAAAAAAAATACAGATCTAAATGTTTTTAAAATCAGTATTTTATACTGTATGTTATACATAAACTGTGTAAGACAGACTAATTTTTCGATGTAATTCATGAATCATACATAAATTTACCTTGAAGCTATCGAATATTTTTTTCAACCACATTACAAACTTTTTAAAGTGATTTTTCTGTAATTTTGTTATAATGTTTAAAACATTTTTTTTATTACAAGTCAACTCCATAATTAAATTACACGATTTCCGTGTGATTCCTTGAGAAATTACATCATGATTAAAGTGAGATTAAAACCAATTTACTTACGAAATTAAATAGTTTTGTCAATATCCTTGCGAGGGAGTAACCGTATTGCCAAAAAACCAGGATCCAAATCAGTTTCCGACTTCATTTGAGAATCAAAGAAAACACAAAGTAACTTCGCCTTTCAATTCAAATAAAGTCTCACAGTATGTTATTGTTTTTACAGTATATTCTTGTTTAATCATTGAATGAAACTTTTGTCCTTGTTGTAACTGAATTTACATTTTACACTCACGTTAAAAACTATAGCTGCCATCCAATACCAGAGGGAAGATAGTAGACTAGTGACGTCCAATGTTTCTATTAATTTTCAATTTTTATCAATGTGTTTAGTATCGATAATTTTCCCTTACTTGTCTAGACATTAATAGATTTGAAATTTAAGAATAATGATGTTAATATACAAGGAGTCCCAGGGCTATGTGATGTGCATGAATAATATTTATAAATTGTAGTTGAATTTTGGCATGAAAGAAACTATTTTTATAATCCTATAATCTTTTATTTGCTCATTTTTTACATTATATCTTTAAAAAAACAATCACAAGAAAATAAATTTAAAAATACAATATAAAAAAAGCAGAGGGCCACTGGAGACGGGGTCTACGACCCAAGCCATCAGTGGTCAGGGCTCAAGAGAGAGGAACCTCCTCACAATACGTGCCGTGTCAAGAACGACCGCCTTCTGAATCAGGCCCTTTACCCAGCCGGAGAGCGAAAGCTTCTCTAGATGACGGTCGAAGCTTTTCGCTATTAGACCGTGCACAGATACAACGATCGGAACAATGATGGTCGATTCAACACGCCACATGTCGGTCACCTCGTGGGCCAGGTCCAAATATTTTAGCAGTTTTTCTTTTTCTGCCTTCACAAGGTTCTCGTCATGTGGAATGGTGACATCGATCAGCACCGCCCGATGCGCATCCCGATCTATTATCACTATGTCAGGCTTATTGGCAACAATAATTACTGAACAGGTATACATAAAAACTATTTTTATATTATTATTGTCTTTTATTTAATTATTGCATTCAAATTTTTTTGTTAAGTTTTTGGTTTGGTTGAAAATTGAGATATCAAAATTGGAAAAAAGAATAACTATTTTGATACCCATCTTTCTAAACACCAATATAAAGGACAAATTAGTAACTGCTAATAAATTTCTAAATTTCAAGTTTAAAGAATGTGAAATCATATTTGTTGTTGCATTAAGTTGTTTCAAAATCGATAAACAAATTCATTTTAAAAAATCGATTAAATCTAGGCATCCCTTTAGGTGGCAAAAGGGAAGAATGAAATTGACAGATCTCAAAATGTCATTGTCACAAGACAACCTTTTTATGGAAGCAAGTTTGTTGGCATTCAATTCATACAGCCAAATAATAGGTATGATTTTAAAATCATCCGCAGAGTTCTACTACACTATATTTACTTATTTTTTAGTGGGAAATGAAGATGTCTTATACAGTACTTTTGCAATATAAATAAAATAAGAACCTACTTCAAATTCCCCCAACTAAACATAATTATCCCCAAAAATATTTAAGTTCCGGATAACAGAGCATTAGGTTCCATAATTTAATTTTTAGAAATCTTAACGAGTACCAACATAGGTCATCTAATTGACTTCTGTACTGTACTGTACTGTACTGTACCAACCCATTACTGCCCACTGTTGGGCTCAGGTCTCCTCAGAAGAGGGGTTAGGCATAGTCCACCACGCTTGCCCAGTGCGGATTGGGGACTTCACATATCTTCAAAGGATTTTTAGAATCCTTTTCCGACATGCAGGTTTCCTCACGATGTTTTCCTTCACCGTTTTAAGCCAGTGGTGTTGTGAAAAATTGCACATAAATCTTTTTCACATTTAGATTTAGAGGTACAAGCCGGCCGGATTTGAACCCGCGACCTCCCGTTCGGAAGGAAGCGTTTCGACCACTCGGCCACCACGACTTGACTTCAAGTGACTCTAATTATTTTAAGTTGTTTGACAAGTTACCACCTAACGTTAGATGAGTCATAAATTAAAATAAGCTGAAGAGGACTGAAGGCTCACAAACAGCAATAAAATAAATGTAGTACATAAGAAAAACTCAAAGAAAACAATATTTAACTCGTCAAATATTTTTATTTAGATTGTCTAAATTCCAATTATTGTCCATTTTCTTGAGTATAAAGTTTCATAAATACACTGTGAAAGTCCGATCATTGGTAACAAAGATAATATTATAACGGTCACAACCACCCAACAAAAATATAACGTCCAAAATAACAGGAGACCTGAAATAAAACACGATTTTAACAGACCTTACCTAATAATATAATTTAACATATTAGAATTATAAGTTATAACCGATAGCATCGATAAAACTAAAATAATTTAGGAATATGATATTTAAAATTAGGCATCTAACAAAAACGAAACCGAGAAAACAAGAACGTACCTTCTAAAAGTAATATTATTAAGATTAAGGATACAGTTAAAAATATAACTGTAAATGAGAAAAAAGTAAAGACAAGAAGTATATTCAACACCCAGGAGACAACTAAGATCATTACAAGTGGTTTTGAGAGTAATGATTGTATTGTTATTTTTGATATACTTAATACTTTTTCTGCAGATAAATTATACGTATTGCGAAAACTCCCTGAAATATAAAACAAGCAATTTAATTTTTTTAAACATAAATCTACGCTAAATTTAATATTATAAAGAAGTAAATGTGAATCGTTATGTCTGTGTCGTTATGAATATGGAGTATTCTTTGGACCTACTGTACCAATTTCAAATATCCTTTAAATTTAACGTAGCTTACGTTTTTTTGTGAGTGTCATAAGCTACAATACAATAACTGTAAAATTAATGATATAAAAACTATAATCTCCTTTTCTGGCGCAAAGTTGCAAGGATCAACTATATTATATTATGTATACATACATACTTACTCATAGGTTCATACGCTTAGTTTTTAATAAATAGGTATCATTACACACATACTACTAGTAACATGATTATACTAAGCTTAGAATTAAAGTACTTCGATAGCGTAAAACATTTTTTTTCCTTATAGGTAGATGTTTCTGTCTAATATAAAGGAGTTATCGTCGCAGTAAGCCGCCTAACAATTACTACAAAGACCTCTGGTTTTAACCTTCAATCATAATAAAATATGATACTTACGAAAACTTGTTTTAAAAACTATTAAAAAGGCGTTATGAATATTTACTTCCATTTTTTTTGGAATAGAAACAAAATAAATTATCAAACAATTGAAAAAAAGAAATTTCCTAGAGAGGAAAAAAATACTTGTTGCTTTTATGATCCCCGGTGTAGGGTAGTTTAATTTAATTAAGTAGGTTTGTCAATTATTTATTATATTGATATTATATTTGATTGACATCAAAAGAATAAATTGAAAGAAATCTATGAAACTATTCTCGTAAATTATTTTTTTCTGTTTAAACTGAATCCGAGTTTAAACTGAATAGAGCCATCGGAAAGACAAACCAATTGATTCCTAATAATCTAAAAATATCTTTATAATTACGTAACAACTTTAAAAGTATAATCTTTAAGGACTGTAGGACATTCACAGTTTGACCCCCAATAAAAGAGTTAAATTATCTTTCCACTGTTTTATATATCGCGGGTTTTCGCTCGTGGTAGGTGGTTACCGTGATAGGTAGTACTAAGAGGTAGCGTCGTATCAATTCTAGCAGCGTTACCAACGTATCGCTATTAGCGCTGTATTTAGTGACAATAGCGGTTTGGCGATTCTAGGGATTTTTTAGCGGTTTTAGCATTTTATTTTGATTTTATGTATGATTTTAATCATAGTTCATTAATATTTCGAAGATAAATGATTTAGAGTAGTAAGCGTGTACAACGGCTCATAAATAAGTATACCTATAAATAACTAGATTAGGTTTTAATTAATTTTATTCAAGGCTGTGAAAATGGACATTAGAAATGAAGTTCTACTTTTCGAATACCGCGCGATTTTGGCATGTTTGAGTTGGTAACACTGATTTTCTTCTTAATCTGTGCTAAGACTTAGGGACCTGCATCTAATACCGCAAATAAATTTAAAAATAATAATCTGAATTTTTTGGTTCCCGCGTAAATTTTTGACTTGTGACTTTTGTGTTGAAGTTTCTTGTTTTTGTTTATTTCAATTATTCAGTTATTAATTTTAGTGCTAAAACAAAATACATTTATATTACGTACGTTGTGATTTTAACTCGTGAACCGAATAGTGATATTTTTAAAAGCAATGATAATTTGATTTTGGCTATCAAAATGGTAAAGTGAATATTCACTGTGATATTCGTATAAACAGCATTTCCTTTATATTCATGTGATTTGCAATTTGCAGGTTGGTGAACACGATGAAAACATTTTATCCGATATGCTACCCACCTACTATGCGAGGCAATTTCCTCAGAATATATTCTGTAGATGGTTGAGCTGTGGTAGCTCACCTCAACCGCTATGTAATAGAGAGTTATCGTTTACTCTGGCCGACGACGTCTATCTACGTTATTTATCAATTTCCAACCAAAAAGACTTACAAACTCTTCTACAGAAGAAGTGTCCTCATAAATTAGATATAGGTGCTGTCTACAACACAAAGTATGTACTTTTATGTGAAGTTCAGTGCTTTTGTGATTATTATTTTTTTTAATTGAATCGTAACATTATTTCAGGCCATCTATTGGAAGACATGATGCTGTAGTGTTGGCTAGAGAATTAGTATTTGATATAGATCTGACAGATTACGACGAGGTTAGAACATGTTGTCAAGAAGCTAAAGTTTGTGAAAAATGTTGGAAATTCATGGTTATTGCTTGTGAAATTATTGATAAAGCTTTAAGAGGTAAATGTAGTGTACCAATTTATTTTTTTTAAGTGGTACCCTACCACATCTTGCAGAATTAATGACTGTTGATAGATTGTAGTATGGTAAGGCTTACAAAATATTTAGATTTTTTAAATTAACTAGTTTGCTGTGGACCATTGGTGTCTAGCAGTAGATATCAGCCCGTTATGTTGCATACTCTATCTATCAGAAAAATATTATTTAAATAAAATTACTATTTAATGAAACAATTGCAGAGGACTTTGGTTTTCAAAGTATTCTATGGGTGTTCTCTGGTCGACGTGGGATCCATTGTTGGGTATCAGATTATGAAGCTAGGACACTTGACAGTCCTGGTCGAGGTGCAGTTGCAGACTACTTGTGCCTAATTGTGGGTGGTAATAACTTAAACAAGAAAGTGCATCTTGGCAGTGAAAACTTGCATTCCAGTATAAGGTACCTACTTTGTACTATTTTGTATTATGTACTTGAATCACAGTTGCAATACTACCACTACTATTTTGTAAGATTTATTTAAATAATTTTCTTCTCTTGTCTGTTCCAGGCGTGCCCTAAGTATAATAGACAAGTATTTTGAACAAATACTAGAAGAACAGGATTTTTTAGCATTAGATCAACTTACAAAGTTTCTTAAATTGATACCAGACATATCATTACAATCTCAGGTAGAATTAGTTTTGAAGAAAATGAACCCGGATTCCCTGGAAAAGTGGAAAACTTTTGTAAATATTTATGAAAATTACTGTAGAGAGGTAAAAGTTTTAAATTATTATTTAAATATGCTTCTAAAACTAAACATCTATAAGTATTTATGATACTTTGATTTGTTAAAAAAAAATATATTGTACCACCAATCTTTTTACCTATTAATGAAAACCCTTTCTACATGAAAATGGTACTACAGTAAATAAAATCTACTAAACATTATTCTAAATTTCAGAATGGGAACACACGCAAAATAAAATATTTGATAGAAGAAATTAAAATTCAATACTGTTACCCAAGATTGGATGTAAATGTCACAAAAGGTTTCAATCATTTACTGAAGTCACCATTCAGTATACACCCTAAAACTGGCAAAGTATCCATTGTTTTTAAACCAGCTAAAGCAAAGAATATGAAGTTGGATGAAATTCCGACTATTTACAGTTTATTAGATGATAGTGTAGCTGAAAGTAATCAGCATCAAAATAACATGAAAACATCAGTTAAAAATTTCCAAGAAGTAGTATTTGCTCTAGAAAAAACTGAGGCCCTGAGGAAACGCAGTGATGCCAGTAAGTCTTACTTTTAAAATGACTTGCCTATAAAAATAAAATAATGCAATATCTATTATTGAATACATTAGGGGTTGTCCATTAATCACGTGATCTTTTTTTAGCATTTTTAAACCCCCCCTCCCCCATCGGTGATACGAAGTGAGGTTTAAGACCACCCCCCCTCCCCCTTTTCAACATCACGTGTATTTTTAGTACCTTTTTTTTTTTTTTTTTTGACGGGAGGAAATCGCCGGACTTCCACTCGCCCCGCGAGTGGGGTATGTGGGTGTCGAACCGCACTAAAACCTCCCGCCCTTCGCACTCGACATCCAATTCGGTAGGGGTGACAGGACGCGCTCGCGATTGTCGCTCACGTATCGCCCCGTCACCCCCGATTTTTTTTTTTTTTAGTACCTACAACGAATCTTAAAATTTTCGCGCCGTGCCGCTTAATATTTGTTTAAAAATTGCGCGTTTGACGAAAAAATAAATACACGAGATATCTTACTACACCCCCCCTCCCCCTTGTGTTATTTTCGTGATTTTTATCAAACCCCTCCCCCCCCCTTTCAAGCCTCACGTGATTAATGGACAACCCCTTATGGTTATACAAAGGTTTTTTTCTTCAATTTACAGACATGTCAGTGGAGTTTTAAATACGAAACAGACTGAAAAGTGCATCCTCATGAACCTGAAGAATATCAATTAGTTTTTTAAAGGAAACTGATTCAAGGCTTCACAACTAAATCAAATAATTTGGAAAATTTTGTTTTATTTCTAAAGATATTAAGAACCATAATTAATGTATTAACTAACTAGGTGACCCGCGCAACTTCGTCTGCGTTACAAAGGGGTTCAAAAATTGTAGCCTATGTGTTATTCTGATGTATAAGCTATATTGTGGTAAAGTTTCATTCAAATCCATTCAGTAGTTTTTACGTGAACGTGTAACAAACATACATCCATACATACAAACTTTCGCCTTTATAATATTGTGATAAGCTATTACACTCTTTTTCTGAAAGTATTTTAATTAAACGAATAATGCGGAAAAATAACATTACAAATTTTAATTTTAAATTTGGTAATTAAAAAAAAAAAAATTTGGTGCAAAAACGCTACCAATGGCTTTGCTATTACTGTGACGTCACTGGTATGTGTAAACACTGCGTTTTAATAAAAAAGCGCGGGAAAAAATATATTTTATTATTAAAATAAATAATAAAATATACTTCTTGTGATCGGTGTCTTGAACCTAATTGTAAGAATATAGTGTTAAAACGTCGGGAAAGCTATTTAAGTAAGCTAAGTTTAACCGGTATAGAAATTCATATTTGAAATTATCAAGAAGATATCCGAAGTCATTCACTAAGGCTAAATACTATTTCTGTGAAGATCAATTAAGTACAAGCAAGGTAGTCACAATAATTATGCTTTTATAAAGATTAAATTATATTCGGAACATTACAAAAACAAGTTTGTGACATTTTTGTTGTAGGTTATGCATTGATAGTACATGGTACATTGATAATAGAACTTTCACAATTTTATTATTTTAGCTGGAAAACGACATGGGCCTTAGCATTTTTAAAATATTAATAGAAGAAAGAACTTTATTATAACCATGCGATTTGTTTACATAACAACTGACGTCACACGATAAGCCGTCGTGGCGGACACTGGCGGACAGCGTTTTTGTGATTCGAAGCATATATTAAAAAACACCAATTTTAAAATTGAAATATGAAATATATTTTGCACCTTTATGAGTGGAAATTGACGTTAATCGCTTATTTTTTCGTAAATCTATTCAATTAATAGGATTTTAGATTTTTATTAGCTAGGTTCGTAATCGCTTATTGTTTAATGTAATTGTAACAAGGAGAACTGTTTTCTCATCAGAAAATATTCTAGTGCTTTTATCGCGGAGTTTGTGACAAAAATATACATTAAATTGATGTAAGTAATTCACAAGTCCAGGATGAAGGATTCAGCATCCTACATTGTCCTACATCTGATATTATGTTTATAATCTATGACTGTAAGATCTTTGTAAACAGTTGATTTTTTTCCAATGCATTTATTGCTTATTTTATGTTTTATACTTTAATTAAAGATAGCATGTGATAGCATCTGAGGATAGAATTAAAAATTACTGCACGAATGTTTCGAAACAAAAGACACGTCATTCAGTCACCAAACTCATCAAGAAACTAGAGATGTGGAAAACAGACAATCGTTATCGATTTTCATTGATCAATGAGTATGGATCGGGTGATGACTTGTTATTTTACTTCAGTATGTTCAAAGGGCTCCTTTTGATTTTGACCATTTTATATTCTTAAGATAATAAATCCGATAATACGTTCATATGAATACGTATGAAATTTGTAATATTAATGTCAACAAGCTAAAGTAACTGAGAAAAGTCTGATTGTATTAAAAGAAAATTGATTATTATTATTGAACATAAAATATGATTAAATAAATAGTAAAGAATGGAAAAGACCAAAAGACTCTTTGGATATTAAAATTAAGACGAAAGGTTTTGATACCAAATCACACTATGACAATGGCAGTCAAATTGATGTGGTGGTTTTACGTCCAATATTATCTTTGTTATATTATAATGGACTATTTCAACAACAACACTAATTATTTTTTACGTTATAAATAAATATCGATTTTTTTTCGATTATGGACAAACCTACAAAGTCATCAACGTCTGTCAAACTGGAACTGTCAAAAAAACAGCAACTCGAGAAAGCTGTTTTCTGCTGTTTTCATCAGTTCATAGTTAATATCATTAAATATTAAAGTTTTAAATATTATTTATTTGAAAAAATGGATACTTACGAAAGTGTTTTACTGGTAAAAAATGAAGTTTTTGTTTTTAAGATACCCCCGAGAACTTCTAACAGAGGATATAGGCATGTATTAGTTGATAAATTTTTGATTAAATTTTATACGGTACTTGGATTATTATTGAAGTGGGTGTTTATAGGGCAGCAGATTGGAACTTACAAGAACCACAGTGGACAGGTCGCATGAGGCTTGTGTCCAAGGGAAATGAGTTGGTAATGAAGCTTGAAGATAAAACAAGTGGAGAATTATTTGCGAAATGTCCTATTGATAAATATCCTGGGGTCGCACTGGAGTCTGTAACTGACAGCTCACGTTATTTTGTTGTTAAAATACAGGACGACAATGGTAAGAATTGGTTTATATTTTTCTATCATTCAAAGAAAGAGTTTCAGGCAATATTTTATAACTCTGTCTCATGTTTCAACTGTTTTGATTTTTTTTTGTTAATTTTACACTATTTATGCAATTACTAACATTTCAGGCCGCAGTGCATACATTGGTCTCGGTTTTGGTGACAGATCAGATTCATTTGATTTAAACGTTGCTCTTCAAGATCACTTCAAATGGTTGAAAAAAGAACTGGAAGGTGATCAAACACCACAGGGACAGCAGCTTGATCTTGGTTTCAAAGATGGAGAAACAATTAAAATCAACATGAAAATCACAGTAAGCTATTGTTATAGTTGTTGTGTTTATCAAACTGAGTAATATTACAGTATGTGCAATGGCTGTAACAGTTTGTGAGTCATAAAGACAATATTTTATTAGTAATTGTTTATCTATGTATGTTATCAGAATGTTCAAAAACTGTTTTGTTTACCATGGGCATTAATTGTTAACATATTTTGTAAATTTGGTGTTTATTTAGCAGTTAAAGAGTGTATATTGTAATGTTAAATTAACCATACTACTATATCACACTACTACTATAAAAAATAATTTTTAAATTTATTACTTTCAGAAAAAAGATGGTAGTGAAAGCAGTAGACCCCGCCGTGGCGTGCCGGGAGCCAGCGGTGGTGGCCTGCTGCCTCCTCCTCCGGGTGGGTCCAAGTTGCCCCCACCCCCATCCCCACAGCATGCGGCATTACCATCAGCCATCCCACCAGCCAGTGCAAACACAGAGTGGGGTGAATTTAACTCTGCCAGGTAAATTAATTATTCTTTGTATTTAGTTACAATTATAGTTTCATCGTTTTTTTAGTTCTTGTTTACAGCCAATTTTGTTATGTGTATTTCTTGAACTTGTGGTGTTTGAATGTTATACTAGTTGACCCATGCAACTTTACCTGCATTACAAAGGTAGGCAGTTTTTACAAAAAAATGTTTCATTTTATTTCACCTTGAGTACATGAATGAAGTTTTAGTTTATCCCTAATTGTTTTAAAATATCGCCTATAGTTCATAGATAAGGGGACTATCCAACAATGAAAAACAATACAAATTGGATCAGCAGTCTGCAGCAATCTCAGATGATTAGCATGTTTAAACATCAAAATTAATAGTCTTCAGCATTATATTATGATAGGTTTTGTGTTTTGTTACAGTGCTCCTCAAGAAGCGACAACACCAGCAAACCAACAAAACTGGGTGCAGTTCTGAATGGCTAATAAAATATAATTACTGTTATTTGGTTTCAAGCATAATATAAAGTGGTGTGTTGCACAATACTTAAAAAAATATACTTAATTATGTAAGACTTATCAGTAGCTTAAAATTATACTACTATGTTTATGTAGTTGTTATACTTTAGATTGGCACCAGTGTTTAGGAGTTTGTGATCATATATCATCAATTAGCTAATAATATTATTGAAGCTGTATATCATTCCAAATATAATGTAGATGTGTGTTCAAAAGCAACTGCTAAAATACTCGAACCACTTTCTTAATTTGGTTGTTCTATAACTACTTTTCATGGAGTTCATTCAGAATTATTTTCTTATTTGATCACCTTTTTGAAAATATTTTTTTTTAATTCAAGACTTATATATAAACAAAATATTTTTCTAATTCTTTGTAAACTTAGACTACACAGTTTGAAAATATATTGTTTCCGAACTATGATTATTTGCAATATGTCTAATCATACAAGTCTTGTGTATCTAAGTAAATTATTTTGGTCACATTGTGATACCGCAATGATTAATTGAATAACATTATCTATTATTTAACAAATACACAACTACCCTACTGAGAAATAATATACTTGAATTATAAAGAGAAAGACAGGAATATTATTTTCTTAATAAAAAAAGAGCAACCAAAAACTCAAACAACTTAAAATTTTGCTTTACAGACAATTTCAAAAATATCATGATAATAAAATTATTACTCTGACTAAAGTAGAACATTACCAAGACCATAAACAATAAATCTATGAACAAGACCGTCTTTTCAGCATTAAAACAAATGTTGATTTTTTGAAGAAGAATACATCGGTGGTATTGTTCTCTAATTGTTGTGTATCACAAGTATATTATAATCAAATGCAATAATATAATTATAAATGTTATCTGTATATGTTGTAATGCATATATTTATGGTTAGATTTTTAATCTTGTGATTATTAGTCTCATATATATCATTGTTGTTACTGTTATAAATGCATGTGATAGATTATGTAAATAGGTTAATCTTGTGAATTTGAAGATAGAGAGTATCTATCTGAATAGTTTGTTTGTTGACTTAAGATCTGTTACACGGATTATTCGAGATATGTACAAAAAAAATGATAATAAAAGTTATTGAGTAAGCATATAAAGAACTAATTTATTTTATTTACTACATCTATTCTTCGCTAAACAACCGTTAAACGTAATACGTGTAATAGTAGTGTGGTTTCTTTTCTCCAACCATTTTGCCTATTTATAAAGACACTTAACTTACTCATCTCATCGCGATAGTGTTTCAAGCTAATTAAAAAAGTGTACAAATTTGCTAGTGTATGTTAGTGGTACGTAGAAAAAAAGCATGATGATGCCTATAATATTATTTTTTATTGCCCCATTGTTTAATATTGCTATGATATTTAGATTTTATCACAATAAGAATTGTTAATTTATATCTGTTGGGATTGTTGCTTGCATGGGCCATATCTTATTACGGGGCGTGTCATGTTCACAAACGAAAAATGCACGACTATTGCAGTCGACGGGCTTCAACTTCCAGCTGGAGTCCATTGAACCGCAGAGATTCTTGTTCTCATTGTCAGTATCTCTATAGTCCCATTTAGTGTAACCTGTATTGTCCAACGTACCGCCTGAAATAAAAAATTCAGTCGTCAATTTGTGATATCAATTACTAATTAACCACTTAACATCAGAGTGACCTCGACACGTCTACCTGAATTTGGACATCCTTGCAAATGAGTTAAGCAGTGGCACCATGAGTATACCTATTGTCATTTAAATTGTACCCATGTTGAGTATACATACGGGGGTGTTTAATAATTACCTAAGTAATTATTAATTTTAAGAGCTCGAACCAGCGCGCGGTAGTATAAATACACAAGAATACTCCGTTCTCTTTCTAAATCTTAGCGAGGAGAAAGGTGGACAGGTGGTGCTTCTGAGTCTGTCGGTAGAGTTGTATCCAGCTTAGAAGAACTCACTGTGTACTTTTTTTTAAAAGATATGTGATACTTAAACCGCACTAAAACCTCTAATCGCTCACACTTAGCGTCCGAATCCTGGCTGAACCAGACCCCAGCACGGGGTAATGCGGGACGGCGCGATGTTTAACGGACTACGGCACAAATTTTCCATCGCGCCGCCTCCGAACACCGAACCGGCAGCCACCGGTGATACAGTCACCGGCTCTCACGGTCAGCGGGCTTTCTGAAGCGGGACCGCGTCTCACCCTCCTACGGGATGCTGGGTCATACCAGTGTGGATCGGAGAGTGCGGTCTTCCAACCCATGGTTGCCTTAACGCAAGGTGCGTGGTAAGCGAGACACGACACCTTCTTGGAACCCGGCACGCTGGGTAGCGTTGAGAACCCTTAGAGAGCAAATTCCGAGCGAAATTTCAGTTCCAGCGCCCTGATCGATGACGGTGGATTCCCGCGTGGAGAAAAGAACTCAGTTTCACATGACCTGCCGCTCTCTTCCGAGATGATGGACTCGCAGAAGTCGAGCCGGTCGAGGTACTTAAGCACCCTGAACTCAATCCGAATAACTCCAACATAATGTAGGCATCGACCGGTGGCGACGCCCCAGACCCGTGGAACCTGCGAGGGCCTGGGGTTTATTTAACGCCACATCGAGACCCAACCTCCTAATTATGCCGGCAACGAGGGCCACACCCGCTGCGGCTACACAGGCAGACTCTCTGTAGTCATCCTTCTGGGCCACAACCAACGTGTCGTCTGCGTAACAAATAACGCTAAGACCCGAGACGAGAGCACCTCTCAGCACTCAGTCGTACCCGATATTCCAGAGGAGAGGTCGTGGACCGTCCCATGTGGAACACCGCGGACTTGAAACCGGTGCAAGATCTCATCGTACCTGGCACTGTGTGTACTACAACATCAGCAGAATTCTTGGGTGTGCGAGCGGGCATTTTGCCACCCAAAAGTGATAAGGACGTAACGAATGCATTCTTTCCGAAATTAAGAGGAATTAAAAAATCACACGTCGTTATGCAAGATGACACATTATTCTGTGAAATTTCTGAACTCTCTATCAGCAAGTGCACTTCCAGTGCATACCATCAAGCTGAAGGTCGGTGTCCCAACTATGCTTCTTCTGAACCTATCCCCGAAGTTGTGTAACTGCTGCCTTAAAGTCATCTCAACTTGCCTGCTGCCTTAAATTCAGACACACCATTGAGGCGGAAATTCTTTCGGGTTGAGGCTTTCGCGACGGGAAAGAGTGCTGTAGTACGTAACACGTCGCCCCGCTCCGCATAATCCCGTGCTGGGTTCTGTCTTCAGCTGTGCTTCAGACCCTCAGTGTAAGCGGTTGGAGGTTTTAGTGCGGTTCAACTTCCACATATTCTTCAACTAAAAAAATACGGGATGAGGATTAGGCGAGGCTTTATTTATATCATGCATTCTTCTCATACCTCATAACTTTCTGTTCAAATTCAAGAGTGTACAGTTTCCCCGTTAGTGTTTGCTTCGCAGTGATTAGAAGCGTCATAATGAGATCTTTGCGTAGAGGATGAATGTCAAGGTCTGATGATGGAGCTGGAAGGTGCCTATGGGAACTCCATCATTAAGCAAGTTAACCTCATCGTATTTAGACTCTAATGAAGCGTCTTGATGATTTCTTTGCGTATAAGATGAATGTCAAGGTCTGATGATGGAGCTGGAAGGTGGCCACTGTCTGTTTGTTCTGGCTAATCTCTGGAATGACTAGACCGATTCAGACGGGCTTACTTTCAATGGCTGATAGTTTATGTTATAAGGAGTAACTTAGGCTATAATTATTTTAGAAATATTTGTTTTTTTAAAATTGTCGATAAAGTTCAAGGATGGTATTTACAGCGAGAAAAAATCGAATAGTTGACATTTAATTGAGATTGGCGCAGACGAAGTTGCGCGGGGCAGCTAGTTATTAATAATTTTAACAATGAATTCATTATTACCCATTTGGTAACATAGGTTTTCATTGTACTTACTACTAACCTTTAACAGTAGTCCATCCATCGTTGAACTTGTTGTGGAAACCGAGAAAGATGGCTGAATCCATTTCTTTAACTTTAACTATTCCTTTTGGAGAAAGTCTCGTAATATTCACTAAATATTCGGCTTCTTCCTCGCTGTTTACTATAGCTAAGTAAGATTGATCGACTCTGCAGATTCTGTGTGCCTCAGTCCAAGTTGCAGGATTGGAATAAAACTTGTAACAATGTCCTAGTTCTCTGTTGTATTTGTAGTCTAAAATAAATAGACAAGTAGGAATAACTTGCACAAGCATCATATAAATCTACATTGAACTTAGTTTTGTCAGAAAACTAATATTTCTAAAACTAAACTTATCTGACTTCTCTCACCAGTTAGATGTATGTATTCATAATATTATTATAATTGAGGCCTTCCTCTCTTCTTACATTTACCTTCAATTCATCCTTCCATTTACTTTCAAATGTAATAAATACTTTCTTTGTAACATAAATCTCAAGATATGTACAAACCACGCCAAAACACAAGGGAAGGAGGGGTATTTGCTTCCTCCCCACCAAAAAATTGACTTCTCTAACAAAATATCTTAAAAAGGGAAGGTCGTAAACCCATCGAGTATGGGCTCATTAGACAGAGGAAGAAGATGTATTTTTTTGCTCCATTAGATTCCCTCTAAATCCATGCAACTTTTGTCAAAACATTCGCATTATTATTTGTAAATGCGAATGCGCACAGTTCAAATCATTGGATTGAACGCTCGGTAGGTATAAATCATTTCTTACGTCTTCTGTTTCCGATAACTTAGCGATAATAGGGGTCAATAGTGTTTCCCCGCAACGCGCACTAAAGTCGAATTATTTATCTTAAGGTACTTAACTTTGGTATATAACTTGTTTTCTCTGTCGTGTACAATAAAGTATTAACTAAAATAAATTGAAATAAATACTTATTCGTATAATGACATACCTACCCAATATTTGATTTCAATATTGAGCATGTAAAGTATCTATCTGCACAAATTGAGCATCACCTAACTAACTTAAAGATCACGATCTAATGCAGGGTTTGTTCTCCAAACGAATTTCAATCAAATTTTAACTCTCTACCTCATACAGTTCCAGAGATAGGTACAGTATGTAAATACCTATACCTACTTGTCTATGTTCTATGTTTGGTAACTGTAAAATCACAAAGACTGAATCCGATTTCATATACCTAAATATGAAAGCAGTTAAATTAAAATCATTATATATATAAAAATAAAGCATAGGTACTTTTATATAGGTTTTTATTGATTGCCAAAATTTTTTACTCAGTTTTCAGAAAAATGTTAAATAAATAAATGAGTGTTGTATCGTGTGACTTTCGATAAATTTTGGATTAATATATTTGCATACAAACACACAAACTGTAGTATAGCCAGTATAGGTACGAATCAAATAAAATATTTCTTCAAATGCCCAACCTCCAACCACTCCGATCGTATTTTAGACAAGTCCACTTACGATCAGGTGGGCCGTGAGTTCGTCTGCCTACGAGGCAATAAAAAAAAGTTGTAAAGAGAATTGCTCCCTGGTTCAGAAATTACCTAGTTAGTTAATTTACATACCAGTGTTAGGCATATCGCATAGCACATTCCATTCGAGTGAAGCCAATGTTTTTTTGCATATGAAGGGAAGCTGCTTTGTACAGCTGTCGTCATTCATCTTTCCGTCATTTTTATGGAGGAAGACACAGTCTTCATTACCACCTAAGTTGTTCGGTTCTCCTTTGTACCAATTATTGTAAACATCATCTACAAGACGACCTGAAGACAATCAGAGTTATTAAGTATTTATAATATTTTTACCTACAAAGAAGGCTTTAGCAAGATGTTCTTGACTGTCCACTAGTATCCACAATGATTTTGGAATACTGCCCCGGACAATCAGACTAAATAAATTACAATACGAGAATAATAGACTTTTTTATTAAAAATCTAAATTCTTTTATTCTCTTATTTTTTACATCAGGTAGGAAGGATATTTTAAATATTTAAAAAAAAATCAAATTTAAAAATATTATTTAAAAAATAATAAGTAATGTTTATCTAAATAATTCCATGCAAATAAAATGGTAAAATGGCGTGGTCTTTGAATCACACTTTGAAGGCGAAGAAAATGTAAGATTAATGAAAGTGTTTCTGGTATCGAGGTATTGATGAATGTTAATATTAAAGTAATTTTTGTTAAATGTATTTACCATCTATAGTTTCAAAGATTCCTTTAGCGATCTGAGAAGAAATTCCGATATTAACCCAGTCGAATGATTGCGTCTCTTTCCAAAATGTATTTACAGCATTAAATTCCTTTTCGTCTTCGGGATAAAAGAAGGTAGCGCCCTCCAAAGCACAAGTTCTTTTAGCTTCCAACCATGTTCTCGGTAGCGTGTGGATTTTATAAAAAGTTTCTGTTGCTTCAATATACGTGTAATCTTTTCGGAAAAACTTGATATTTTGTTGGCCAACTATGAGATGAAAAACGTTATTTAAGTAAACGTAAAAGGTGAATTATTTAAAATTTTACGTAAGTGTAAAAATTCGTATAGGTACTTACGAATGGACGGCAATGAGATACATATTGTTAATAAAACAGAAAATATTATATTATAGAATTTCTTCATCTCGAGAAGATAACTGCTAGGAATAATATAGTACTGCAGAGTCGATTATTCGCGACAGACTGATGTGCGAATTTACTCAGCATTCTCATATTTTATGTTATGAATGTACTATACACATTTATGATGATAAAAATATAGATAGGTAGTTAATTAGTACATTTTTTTGTTCAATTAACTAGTTAATTTCGTATGTAATGTTTTTTTTTTTTTTAATTGGTTTAATTAAACGATCGTTTGATCTGATCTTTTGACCTAATCTCGATATAAAAGTGTGTAGGTACATACATAATTTGTAAAGATATTGAGTATTGAAAAATAATACAAGAGACAGTATTGATCTTGCTGTTGCAAGGTAACTGAAGCATGAAATTGAAGTTCTATTTGTATACGGTAAAGTTTATCGAGTGCATAATGCATTATAGGACTTCTTCTAGAAGATAGATTATATATCTTCATAATGCCTATTGAGAAATTATTTGTACCATAAATGAATGGAACAGCAATAGAGGAAAACTACCGTACCTATATCACTTCCGTTAATATCTATATTATAACAAGATAACCTCATCGTGTTTAGGTTTTAATGAACATTGTGATGAGTATTTTTAGGTAATTCCCGAGAACGATTCCTATGCGACGCAGACGAAGTTGCGCGGGTCAGCTAGTCTATATTGTAATTTTATAATGTAGGTATTTTGAAACGCAAATGCTAATAGGTACCTACTACAGTCTTAACTTACTTAAAACTATTATTTTTGTTTCTCTTTAACCACCCAACTGGGATCGGCAACAGAATTAATTTGTTAACTTTTGCCAAGTCTGTTGCAGGAGCCAAAATTGAGCACAGTTCAAAAACTTGTTTTGTTTACATTTTTTAATCGTCTCATATTTTACGCAGATAATATATTTTTGTTCAAAATTGTTATACAGAGCATTTTAATAATAAAGATTTACAAAATATAAGGTATAATTAAACATCGAAATTAATAATTATTGGAAAAAAATGTTTTTAAAAAGAGTCTCAAACAGGGTAGTGATTCAGAACGAAGTCCCCTGTTTCGCCATCTAGCGAAAAGTGACGTTCCCAGTTGAGTGGTTAAGACACCGAAGCAGGAATTTTATTTTAAGACCAACAAGAAATAGACTATTGATATATTGAAGCTTGAACTTCGTAGGTTGGAAAACAAGACTGATACGACTAGATTTAAGTTTTGAAATACCTATGGGTGCATATTTACGCTGGTAATGATAGTAGTATGATTATTTACTTAAGAGAACAGTTTTAAATCGATCGCAAATGTTTCCATTTAAAAGTAAACCTTACTCGGAACGTCATATAATAATTATATTAAAAGAGCCGCGCATTCCTCTGCGTTGCAAAGGAAGGAATAAATAATGTTATACGGTTGTTACCGAAATCGTATTCACTTAGGTACCTATTTGTGATATTCTCAAAAATCTTTGTACCAGTTGAAGTTTGTATGTTCATTAACTTCGACTGTATGTCGATACTTCAGTCAGTTAGTCTTAGGTTAGTCACCATCTTCTTCATCACTAGGTACTTACATATTATAAAACAAAGCTATCCGCCTGTCTGTCCCTATGTATGCTTAGATCTTTAAAACTACGCAATTTTTTGAATAGCTAGAGTGATTCTTAAGAAAGTTTTTTAAAATTTTAAAATTAAAATTAGGGATCTGAATGAAAATATTGAATTTGTAACACAAGGTGTAAAATTGAAAACATCGTACGCTGCAAAAACTATTGACAATAAATTAAAATGATGTACTACGGGTTTGTAGGTAGAATAATCTCAAAAAAGTCCGCGAGAGCATATATCTATATATCATAGTTTAGTCACAATAACCGCTTTTATGTTAATGAAAAAATATTAGTATCGTCTGAAAATGAAACGACGTGAATTGAGAATCGTTATATTAATCCTTAAAAAATAAGCATTAAAATATCAAGGGTATTAATGTAGAAGTAAAATACTTTTTGTTTTATCCAAATCGGACATTTTGTTGAGAAATTATCACGAACAGGTATAAAACGCTGTCCGCTACAAATACCTAATATTGCGTCGACATCGCGAATGGTGTTTGAACCCCTTTTGACGCAGACGAAGTTGCGGGGGTAATCTAGTCTATGTATATTTATAGATGTTAGATAGGTACCTACCTAATAAATGTTCAGAGTAGGTTTCTAATACAGGTCGTGAGATATTTTAAATATTAATTTGTCTTCATTTACCTCCCTGTTTTCGGTGTCGGATTGATGTGAATAAAAAACGTGGAAATGAGAAACACAGGAACTCCATTAGGTACATCGCAGATACTCGCATTCGTTGTTCGAAGAACACAACGGAGTTTCAAATCTCATTAGCTACTCAGGAATGTGTGTCAATTGTGTTAGAGAACTGCAACAATGGAATTCATGAACCCTTTTTCTACCAGATAAGTTACTACTAATTATAAAAAATGAGATAAATTATTATTATTATAAAGTATAAACTAGTACAACTGCACGGCAATTTCATAAGTAAAGAACACAGGTAATGCGTAGATAAGTAGGTAAGGATACGTAATAACGTCGTGGTGGATAATATTCAATGATTTTTGGATGACATTTTCGGCTAATAGATGATATCAGATATGAGGCTTCATTATATTGTATTCTGAAAATGAAATCTGAGATACTTCGATACGTATAAGGAGTACTTTTGTGAGGGTTTGATTTGATTTATTTTGTCCGTCCTTATCATATGAGCAGGCGATTTTCAGTTTCAACTCGGATTTAGACATAAATTATTTTCAAACATTATGGTTTCAGCAATAAATCTTTGTTTCATGTTTCTATCGCTACTCGCTGCCCATCGCCTAATGAAAAATTGCGATGATGAAACTCTTAATTTAATTACTAGTTGACAAATTTCTTTATATTTATTATTCTGAAACTCTGCGTTGTTTTATTCTGATGTAAAAGATTTGCTATTTTTGTATAACATATTATGTTATATTATGTTTTTTAATATTCTCTTTAACTAAGTAGCATCTACGTAGGTAATATTTATTACCGATATCAAATTCTTTCTCAACAGTAATAGATAGGTGCCAGCTGATGTATGTTATCAAAGTCAAAATTTATATCACCTACGTAGGTGCGTAGAATAGGTGGGTAACTGTAGGTTTCTATAAATTTAATAAAAAATATTTTTTACTTCTATTTACTAATTATTTATCGGGTAGAAAGGATAATATTAGATCGTAAAGAATAGTAACTACAGTAGAAAGCGTAGATTTGCAAAATAGAATAATATATGTAGTACCTTCCTACGTATCACAACTACCTATGCAAGTTTCATAGTCCATTAAGGAGGCATTCGTGACTTATTTATTGAGTTCATATAATAGGTATTTAACATTATACCTACCGTATTGTATACCTAATTGAATTTTATCTTAAATGCAATTTTGTTTTCATATAAAGTTAGCGTCTATACCTACCGGCTCCGTTTTAAAAATGTACTTAATAACTTACATCCATTGTCGAACACTTGGTAGTGTTTCCGGAGCGCTATGCCGTGTACCTCTATAAACGAAGCTTTTTTTTCTTTTTTTTTATTGCCACGCAGGCAGACGAGCCGACTGCCCACCTGATCGTAAGCGGTAACCGTCGCTCATGGACCTCTGCATCGCTTACGGACAGTATGTTTATTTACCTATAAATTTTCATATAGGTACCAGTAAAGCACCTACCATAGTGCTCTCTACAACACCTTTAGTTGACTAGGTAGAGAATGCCTTAGGCATTAAGTCCGCCATTGTACCACTTTGTGCATGAAGTTGAATCAATAAATATTCTCAAATGTTATATTATTTCCGAATGAAAATTATTCTAACCGTCTATTGTTTCCCGGGAATTAATATGTACAACGTTTCATAGGCATGTAACCGGATACTGTCTGCACAATACATTGTTGTCGTCATTAATTCAAAGCTGGTTGTAAAACGCAGATGTGCCGACCTGAATTTCATGAAATACAACGCTGTCCCAGTCATTCAAATTGTCTGTTCTATATAACTATGTTTCACTATTAAAATAACTGATACACGAATAAAAATTAAGTATCACAAGAAGCGATAAGTAAGTAAAAAAGAAAATGTGCCATTTGTGTCAGAATTTGTCCCAGACTCAGCATATGATATCGACGAAGCATCGATTACGATTTGTTCTGCTGGACCCTTCATTTTCGGAAGATTGTTGGACGATTTGATAAAGTTAAACATCACAACAATAACGAATTTCAACGTAAATAAGTCACATATTTTTTTTTGTAATATTGATGTGCTGTTTATCCACTCACTGATAATTGTTAATAGAAACTAAAAAAATTATCGCGTTTAAGTCAATAAGTATCACAAATAGCAGTTACAGTAGTAGAACAATTAGCTTAATCAGGTTTTTCTGTAAACGTCTATGTTTAACGAATACAGTATCATTCTATTCTACCTTTATGTTTATGGCTTGTGTTTTTTGGGTCCGACTGCTGAATGAGTAAAGGCAATCTTCATTTTCTTGTGTTCTTCAGTAGCTTTCGGGGTTGACTGATTTTAATCATGCAATTTTTTGTTTTAGGGATATACAGTATTTAATGTAACTTTTGTTTTAGTGAAAGAAGTTAATGTTTCTTCGTGGCCGACATTCAGCCGTTTTCCGCGATCCTATCTAGATTGGCTAAGTAGATATTCTGTTCTTCTGAAAAATAAAAGAAGAAAGGTATATTAAATATTGAACACATTGTATCGTGAGAAAATCTATATGTCGGAAAAGGGTTCTAAACATCCTTTGAAGATATGTGAAGTCCCCAATCCGCACTGGGCAAGCATGGTGGACTATGCCTAATCCCTCTTCTGAGGAGACCTGAGCCCAACAGTGGGTAGTAATGGGTTGGTACAGTACAGTACATTGTATTATTTGTGAACAATTATTTTCAGTTAGTTGTTTTGTTTCAGTGCACACTAAAAGGAGACTTTGATTTTATGTCACACTATGTTCTTGTTTTATTTTAACGAGGATATTGTGTTCTGACTATATACTTAACTGTATTGTAAGTTTTGTCTTAGTTCTCATGTTGTTTATAGCAATGAAAATGTATGTCTTGAAAAAAAAAATGTTTTTTTTACCTGTTGAAATACATTGCTGAGAAAATGTAGGTACCTATGTATCGTTGCTTTGATAATGAATTCTGAATTTTCTGTCCGTTTTCAGAAATTTTGCGTTATGTTCGTTGTCGTTAGATAGGAACCTATTTACATAAAACACTTATGTATGTAGTCATTTTTTTTTCAGTTGGAGAAAATCACCGTATGTGGGAGTTGAACCGCACTAAAACCTCCAACCGCTCACACTCAGCGTCCGAACCCCGAATGAGGCCAGAACCCAGCACGGGGTTATGAGGGACGATGCGATTTTTAAACTGTACTTGGTAGGTATAATAAAGTCCAATATTGAGATTATCTTTAGTGAACCAGCTGTATATTATTTTAACGAAGTAACAAAATTATACATCTAGTTTATAAGCGTGACAACAAAGTACAGCAAAGTGTGTTAGTTTTGTTTAACTTTTTTTGTCCAAAGTTTGGGATCGTATTTCAGGAACGAGAACATGTCAAACTACTACATAACTACACCCTCCAAAGCTGTAACTATTCATTTTACGATCCCCTAACTTTATACTTCAGATAACAACTAAAACAATATTCCTATAAACTACTTCGAACTTGTATAACGTCTTTATAAAATCTCCATGCCGTTAATACCTACCTAATTTATTTGTTGCATTGATAGTTAGGATAGCTATTGATTAGTTAATTCCACTTATTAACCTATATTTCAATATTCAATGTTTCATAATTCATAAAATGAATATAGGTATTATTTTTCTTCTCAATCAATGAAGCAATCTTAATTGTACCGTAGCTTTTCAAATCTAAATTAAAATACCTATATCAACAGCGTTGGTATATTTATTTCAAAAAAATGGAGTTACGTTACAAAGTTTAGATACTAGTGGAATTAATTACAATTTCTCTCGGTTATAGTTCGGTTCTGATACTAACAATAACTACGACTTCAGTAACGCGAATCCGGATCGATATTTCCCGACTCAGTTCACTTACACGGAAGCTTGTTGAACTAAACCTATTGAAGTTTCATATTGTTCCTACAAAATATTAATTATTTTCCTAAAAATAGTTCAGTGCTGAGGTATTTTCATATCATTGAATTCAACTATGATTTTTATCATCATCATTATTTTTATTAGTATTATCACATCATCTATCATTATTTCATCTTGTGCCGGCTGAATTTCGGGCTGGTTATTCTTAGTAGGATCGATTTAAAGCGAACAGCCATATAATATCTCGTTTTCGTAACTTGTGTAAAGTGCAGACGATTGTAAAAGGAGCGAAATTGAAGAAAAATGTATTATAGATTTAAAACATACTTATTATCACGACGAGGGAGGCAACTGCTCTGCTTGTCACATGAGAGCGAAGAGTGAGGTGTAGGTATTCGTCAGGCTCGCGAGAGTAATTTGAATACAAACAAAGGAGTGTGTGCTGTTCCCATTTGTTCTCGACGCCGGTTTCAGTGAAATCAAGGCTGATAGCACACTTTGCATCAGCTAGTCGCACTGTAACTAGATATACAGCTTTTGTTTGAATAAAATGTGCCATCTTGACTACTTCAATTTATAAAATCGTTACCAATTTTTTACTCTTAACTACTAACTGGTAAGTACGTACGTTATTACAACTAAGTTGCCTCTAAAATTTCCCTCAATCCCTCTTCTGAGGAGATCTGAGGCCAGAAGTGGGCAGTAATGGAGTCAATTTCAGATTTTAGACGTAAGTTACCCAACTTATGCTACGTATATCATACACCTGGCACACTTTACTAATTTTAGAGACTAGCTTTGCTACCTAACGCATAAATTAATTAATTATTCATCTGTTTTAGTGACAACTCTGCTTATAATATTTGCACATTATTTTTAGTTATGCTTATTTATGGAAACCAATACTGAGAAGTGGGATTCAGATCGTCTCGAATAATAGGTATCTAACGTTGTAATGTTAATAGGAAACCGTTGCAAGGCGGCAGCGTTCACGTGGCATTGACGTCAGTAAATTGCATTTCACGCCTGATATGTTCATACACCTTACGTACTGCCTCTCTCATCGTTTGTACTGTGCAAACGATGTAGCCAAGTTTGATTGCTAATTATGTTACTATAAGACCGCTTTTCCAGTTAAAACTTTAATTCAGATAAGGTGTGAGAAACACGATGTCGAATGTTCCTATGAAGTTTGGATAGACGATAAGGAGGTAAATGGAAGCTGTGGTAATTGTTTTGGGTGCAAAGATTAACATAGTGAAAAATAATGTATCTTACTTTTTTAATCTGAACATTACAATTATAATAATGTTGTTCTGAATCTGATAATTTTCTCCATTTTTAGCTATTTTGTTACTGATTAGCTATTTGCGCTAATGTCTGAAAGAGTTCCGTGGATCTTTATGTAAAAAAAGAATCATGCTTCGCGTGTACAAAATTCCATCTATTCGAGTAAAATACGACTGCGCAGACTAAATCTCATGTTTTAAAAGCTTCGCTGAAAAGATGAGATTAAGACCGTACAAATTACTGTAGAGGCAACGAGGTGAAAGCGTCGAGTTGAGTCCCCATTAAAATATGTGACTACGGCTTTTCCGAGGCTGGTTAACGTTGTTGGGCTGAAGGAAATTAAAGTTAAAACCTAATTTTACAGATACAGTTGTGCGTTAGGTATAATGTTATAAGATTGTCTAAAAGTATAAGGTAGGTAAGTATTGCTTGGGGTTTTGTAGAAATGGATATTACCAATAGGTACCTACATATATTCAATCTTAAGATCGTAAGGGCGTAGTTAAAATTTACGAATCAAAATGTACCTATACGTACGTTCGATACATGTATGTATAATTAAGTTAAGTTGATTTCTGAAAATATATTCGGTATTTTAATACTCGATCCTACAATCTATGCTATTGAAAAGCGATTGATAGCTTCCATTTTATACTTGCGTCGGGCCAGCATTTTTATATTCCGTAATAGATTCAAATCAGACTTGTAATACGATTCCATGTTCCCATTTCAATAATTTATGAGCTCAGAAATCGCCGCACTTGCAGTATCTTTTTCTACTATTTAATATTCCATTCAGGGAACTTTTACTTTAGTCCCTTTTCAAATTTCACTGATCAAATTTAGGTTTTGGTTCACTATTCGTCGTGCGCAGATATGATTGTGTACGTGATTACGTATTTTGGAGATTTTGATTCCTTGTTTTTTCACCCCACACTTAGCGACTCAGTGATTGAAAACAATTATACATTTGGTTTTTATTTATGGATAGGTTTTTTTATTTTAATTCAGAATGTCTTTTTGAATTGGTTATTATTTTAGGATTTTCGAAATAAATAACTCTGGATTTAAACATCAATTTGTCTTTATTAGTTTTATGGTAACTATTATTTCACTACACGATCAATAAAGTTTTGAATATTTACAAAATATACGTCATACACTACAGTTCATAACGAAGAATCGATATAAAACCATAATACAAATTAAAATAAATTAATAAGAACAGAGGCACTGCGCGTGTTTAAAATACATTATCACATTGTAAAACATCGCAGTAGTTTACATTTATTCTAATAAGCGTTTCAGTTTACAATAATTTAATTATTATCAAATACACTAGAAATTTTCTTGTGTTATATTTAGTTTTATATCAGATATACAAATATTCTCGTTGCCTTAAAAATTGTTTCTGAAACACACTGGAAAATTTCTTGTGGACTTTAAAATTGTTTTGGATCGACACTAGTATTGTTTAATTTATCTTTGAAATTGCAGTTACAGTTACATAATATTTACTTTATTTTAATAGGGTCGTAACGTTTTCTAACTTGTAAAAACAATATTTTGCTGACTAACTTGAATTATACTTATACGTACTTATAAGAATTGACAACAATTGAATTTGTTGATCAACTAAAAATTGAGAGTGTATTTTTAGATAATTTTCTTTAAGAAGGTATTTTTATTAATTAGCAACAATTAAACTAAGGAAACCAGGTTTAAGTTAAATTGCCGGTTTATAAAAGTTAAAATCTGTATACCTACACTATTCAAATAGTTAATAAAGAGCGTTAACTTGAATTTTATAACTCTTGATCGGATTCTAAATTTCAGTAACGTAACGTAAGAAATGATTTCATTACTTTCAATGAAATCAAATTACTACAGTTACAATTTGAGTGGTTGTACCTTTAATACAAATAGATAGAGAAAAAGCTAATTCATCATTAGCAAGAAGTTTCTGGAACTAATATAATTATTATCACGATGTATGAGTACATTTATGGATTCTAATTAGGAAAGTTCTTGCTTCTAACTAGTTTGGCACATTTAGTTTCTCTATGATCATACATTGGCTCAATAGAAGGAAGACAATATTCGTTATATTAATTATAGTATCTAATTGGAGATCGTAATATCTACCAAAGACGCTTACTTAACAAAGATGATACTTATGATATTGTCTAATACTGATATACGGCCTGTTTCAATAGCGATTCCGAATATATTTCGAGATGACGTTAGAGTGATTTTAAATGAATTAGTTGAATTTTTAATGATTGGTTAAGGCTTTTGTTCGAAGAGGACAGATGAAGAAAAAAAAACGCATCAGTAAAAAAGCATTTTAGACAAAAGTGGATCGCATATCAAAACTGGCCGATAGAAAATTACTATCATTATAATCAAAAATATACAAATATACTTCTATACAATAGACGATGTATCGATTGATACCGTTAAACGGTCAAATTAACAATAAATTACTTACCTACAGACACAAACAAAAACAGTTAAAAAGACTAAAGTGTCACTTTGAAGTGACTCGAATTGATATTTTCACATTTTCCCATAGATCACCATGCGCTTTAAACATTCATAATGACTAGATTATTTACAGCTTCACGTGTCTTAAACCTAATAATAAAATCTACCATCATTCTAATTGATATGTACACTTCAAGTAAATATAAGAAAACATCGATATACGTTTTATTAACAAGATAAAAAATCAAATTTATTGTTATAGACCTTATGTACCACTAAGAAAAAAACTGGTTGAATTGATTTTATGTATTTTAAAAAACTATTGTTTTATCATTTTATATGTTAGTGATACCTTATGTAGAGGTATAAAAAAATATAGACCTCAAAAATATGTTTTATAAATCAATTGTAAATAGCCTCGAAAACTGAAGAATATAGTAAGGTAATAATTAGGATATGCTAAGTAAATTTTATTGAAATATTATATTGTCTACTTACTTTTCATAAATTGTATGTTTATTTAAATTTAAAAACAAAAACTGAATTTAAAATAAGATTTCAAGAAATATGTCGTGAGCTTATTTTATTTAAATAAATAAGTAAATGTAGTAAAATTATCACATTACATGAAAATAAATATGATAGTAAGATGCAATATCAATAGACTTAAATCGATTTAAGTTTTAAATCAAATTGAAGTAGTGTAGTAGTCGAATTGTGGTTGTAATTTTTATATTATACTATGCTTATTTAAAAAATGTTTTTAAACAAACATTTTTCATATAAATTACCGGTAATCATTTAAAACCTATCACTAGTGAGCGTAACCCAAAATTGAATATAATTTAGCTGTTGATATTGAACTTGAGGCTGCGAGTGCTAGCGTGGGTCTTGTTCGGTCCTAACAACCGCTCTGATTCCTCGTAGATATCGCTCGTCGAGTATCTATTCCGTTTAATGCTGCCTCTGGTTTCTCTGTCAAATAGTTTCCTTGTATCCTGTGTTAGTTCTTTAGCGCTCCCACTGGGGCTGCGTATGGGCTCGAACTTCTCACTCGTGGTACTGGAAGGAGTCTGACTTCCAGTTTCAGTCTCTATAATTTGTTCTAGAGCGCTCGGGCGACGTCGAGCGTCGTAATAATCAACTGCCTGTGGAATGACCGGTGCCAGAGCGTTGACCGGTTCGATTCCGAGCAGCAACATGACGGTGGCGGGATGATCCAGGATGTACTGAGTGACGCTGTGGAGGAACGGCTCGGTTTGTGTGCTTCGATGCGATTTAGGACGTTCTGGAGTTACCGGCCTCTCTTGCTGTTAAAAGCAGTCAACTCTTAATTTCATATATTTTTGGAATTCAAAGTTAAAGTTTCTATAGGTTAACTGGGAAGTCATTTGTATTATTTTTTGGTTTTAATGTAACCTCGTGTTTTAATTTAAACACGGTTTTACCCTCATAGTATATACATATTCTGACTAAAGTTGTATGTATTTATTATAACTTACTTGATCCCAGCAGAAGACGTCTGGGGGATGGCTACAACTTCGTGCAAGTTGGTTGGGCGGAGCGTTCCACTGTAAGTTTGGAATAGAATGCGCCGCGTGCCATCCCGCCGGACCTGTCATTTCTTGAAGAGCTTGGATTGCATTCCTTACCTATTTGTAAACATTATTTATGAAAACTACGAGATTATCTAGAATGTGAATTGAGTTTGCTACAAAGTTGATCGTTGTATACAGATAAACAAGATAGACAGTTAAAATTCTGTCATGCGGCCTTTGTCTCCGAAAATAAAGTTGTATCAAAAAGATGCAAGGCAAAAGCGTTAGACAGCTTTGACACACTGATGTATGAATAACATGTATAGGTGTACAGTTTCAGCAATAAAAAGATCTAAAATTCATTGAGAAATGGAACTTTACTTTTAGTAGTAATTAGATGCAGAACTCGTCAATCCTATAAGTACCTAAGATATAGGGTAAACAGCCCAATATTTTAGGCAGATATTTGGTTATGATTGATTTCCAAAAATTTTAGGTGGGAAGGATATTAGATTCGATTTATTTGTATGTACTATGTAGGTTTTATTTATTGATTTATTTATTTAAGGAACACTTTACAACACACTATATAGGTTAAACCCAGGCTCTCAAACTAGTAGTAAAATTACTGTCCTATGAAAGCCAGTGCTCTCCCTTTAAGTAGGTTACAATATAAGGTCTAAGTGACAATTTTTTTGTTTTTTTTTTATAACACTAAAGTTGAGTAAGGATAAGGCATGTACTTAATCACAACTTTTGCCTGAGTCATCCGATTGAGATGATTCATTATAGGTACCTACTGTTTAAATTGATGGTGAAAATTACAGTTGAGCTCCATTTATATAATCAAGATGTATCGAATGTCGATTTTTAAATAGTTGCATAGACAAGACCTTATTACATACATAAAATCTTTGTTAAATTTTCGTGAGTCCGAGTTATTTATTAGCTTAAACACATTTTGCTGAACCATAATGTCTGATAGGTTACCAAAGAAATAACCATTCAATATTTTCCTGACCTAGAACAAAACTCTCGTTTTATGATTTCTTTACGTCCCATGTGAATTATGACATAATGAAATTTATCTTTTTGAAGCAGTCATTGAAACCATCGTTATGGCGTAGGTAATGGATAAAATTAAAGCTATTCTATATCCAAACTCGTAATAAAATTGGTTCTGTATTATTAAGACCGTTATATTGCAATCCAGTCAAACCGCTGCCCCATTTTGACGGTTTGTGAAGAATATTTTATCATATTTTTTAACATTTTATTAAAAAAACAACAGGAGTCTCCGTATTTTGCTGGCTGGTTCGAAAATTAATTTAAATTAAAGGTATAAAAAGAGGCCTTAGGAAATGCCTTAAATAATTAATATTAAAATGTTGTTAATAACGATTTTTTGTTTACAATTTTAATAAAACCAGTTTTTTGCGTTTTAAATACTTATTCCATTTAAGAAGATTCCTCACCACAATCATTTTTCATTAAACTTTTACAGATATAGGTATATTCTGAAAGATTTTACACTTCCACGAAAATAACATAAAAGTGCTAAATTACTTATTTAAAAAACTCAATTGTGCGTCATTTGCGGAGATCAAAACACGGGGAAACCCAGAAAATGGTTTATTTTATCGTTAAAAAACAAAATAATAAGATATAAAGAGCATGGAGCGAGCCCAACTATCAAATTCGCATTGTTATTGTCCGGTTGTTATCTTTAGTGTCAATAGGTTCGATGAATAACATGTTTGTAAAAGTACCTACTAAGTTGTTTAGAAGTTATTTCTCATCAGGCCTTGACTTTGACAATCATTTATAAGAACCTTCTTCCTAGTAGGTATTATATGTTTAACGTTCTATAGTCAATAGTTTATTTATTTATTTGGTAATGTTCGTTTATGCCTTCGTCTCTACGAAATTTAATGCGAAAACATTACACATTAGAATGCTGTAATGTTGTAGAAATTTGTAAGTACCAATATACACAGTGAGAAGCACACTTTATGCATAATGTTTTTAAAAGAAAAATGAGCATGGGGGTGTCTCCATTAGGGAAAGTTCGATATAGCGGAAATTGTGGCGAAGCGGGCATCGGATGGAGTGAAGTTGAGCCCTTCTGTCTGAGTTCCGGTGTTGTTGGAAGTTTAATTTATTTATATTAATTGCTTTTGGGAATCTAATGAGTTTTCAGTTAAAAAGTAAATAATTATTTATAACTATATTTATCCCTTGATTATTATTTTTCAGTTTAAAACATTCTTACCTCCATACTGAGCGTTGCAACGTCTTGATGTAGGCTAGACACCTGTGTATCCAGTCTTTCTACGGAGGACCTAGTGTTGTGTACTTCTAAGTTTAGTCCTTCGAGTGAGTCCACTCTAGTGATCTTGGGCGTAGCGACGGATCGCTGCCTTTCTATCCTCTCCCTTAGTTCCCTGTGTGTGAGACGTTGTCCGTCAATCCTGAAATAGACCGATCGATAACTCACAGGCTTTTTTGATTGATTTCACGGTCTCAGGGTTGCGTCCTGTACTTTATTATAGCCTAATTGTGCGTTATTTTCTGAGATATTATGCTCCATGCTTTATGAGTATAATAATGCACAGTAATAGTGATTAGGTAGGTTTTGTAATTTTTTTAAGTTACTTTTATCTCAGTTGAGAATTCGGTTGTGAAAGTAGGTATTTTATACGCACATGTACTGGGGTAGTTGAGTACTTCATTGTTTTACTTTACTTTATTGTCGTACAGAAGAGAACAGGTGAAAGAAAACAGTTGATGACGTATACGAGTCTTTAAGTTAATGACTAATAATGTCACATTTTCCGAGAATAGAGATATGTTACTAATTTCTACAAAATGGATCAGATTATTAAATTTTACAATTAAAATATAATTAATACAACAAGCAACTCTCCTAACAAATATCGCGATAAGGCTATGTGTATTCAATTGAGAAACCAATTTCAAAGGAAAATATTTATTTAGGCCAAACAATTTGGACAGGAGTTAAATCCGATTTATATAATTATTTCTATGCGCTTAAAATTTAATTTAGACTAAATTTAGAAACAAGCACCGAGTTACCTACTTTCAAAGGATTAATGTTATTTGTTTTAAAAACTATTTCACTTAGATATCAAACTCTCAGTTTACATAGTTTCTTTGAATCGTTTGAAGAATTCAGTTTTATACTTCTTTTGTAGATATTTGAGATGAGCAGCGTATCTTGTTTTTGCTACTGATTTTGTCCCATTTTCAAAAGTAGAAGGTTTATTTTTGAAAGGTTACCTTGTACCTACCTTGCACCTATACATATTTTTTTTGGAATTTTATAGCCCGTAGGTACTAAGCTGGTTTAATTAAACATGTTATTTGCGATTATTTACCGATTATTTACATAATCAACAACTCCGACGCATTAGGTTATATCTCGAAATTAGCAATTCTACAGGAGAGCGTCAACAACACTACATAACGTCAAATTTACTTTACTATATTTAATATAATAAGTAATAACCTACCAATAACATTGATCTGTATTTTTAATTCAAAAATATGTTCCTGAAATCGTAGTTAATTGAATCGAGTTATTTCGCTAAACAACATTCTGATTACCTGAATTTAGTGTGACGGGGGCTGTTAGTGTTCGAGGTTGGTTTCTTGGGCGTCGAAGTATCTTCGGCTGCGTTCTCATCGTCTTCAGATATCGATGGTAAAGTCAGCGAGGGATGTCCGTTCCCATCGGACTCCTGTTCCGCCTCGTAACCTTCTCTGAGGTTGTACGTCAAGTCGTGTTGTATGTCGTGAATGAACTCCTGTTGGTATTCAGGGTAGAGACGGAGAACTTCAGCTAGGCCCGCCATGTGGATACATTTTAGATCGCAGTATGTTAAAGCCTGTTGAAGATTTTAGAAGGTTGACTTTTTTTTGGAGTTTCCAGAAGAAATTCCGAAATATTTTATTTTATTTGAGAAACCAATGAGAATAAACAATTAATTAAATGATTAAAACAATAACCAAAACAGTTTAATTATAGATATTTAATACCGTAACGAGGTTCATGAGCAACGGTAAACGATAGTCATGATGGTTACGAGGTGGATTGTATCGCTAAAAAAATCTATTTTGTTATTGTCTTATAAAATTTAATTAATAAAAATCATAAGGATCGAATCGAAAACACAGTTCAATCGTATGTCATTTATAAATAATTCTGGACATGTTTTTCAAAATAGGTACATATTATTAGGATGTTTATACAATATTATTGTAGCTTCACTATTATTATTATACTGGATTTACCAGTGGTGGGAGCGAGAGGTGGGTAAATACTCGAAAAATATTATTGTAATATTGAAATAACTACAACAACATTTATTCACAAAGTAGACTAAAGAAAAACAATTCTCTTTTCTAAGATTTTCCAGTCACTGCGACTGAATAAACTAAAAGGGTTTGCAATTAATCTTAAATGCTTACATAAATATTTATGCTACAAATATTCAAAAAGCTTGTCAAGCTTCAAACTTTCAGCTTACTTTTAAAGCTATTTTGTGTTACAAAGTAAACACAATTTCACTTGAGTGAAGTAATTTATAATTAAGAGTAAACTCATATTAAGGTTTCGGCGTTCAATTTTCTTATACACACCACCTCATATATTAAATGGCATCAGATAATTTTAATCAGATTTCTGGAGCTCGTCTTCCCATTATCACGAAGCGGGATACATAATTAATTGTAATACAATATTAAAGAAAACAGTTGACTTCAGATTACATCTTATTATATTAATGTTTAAAGAAAATCTAATATAGGTAGTGGGTAATTAAACTGCTTAAAGGAAAAACATTTATATATCTACTTTCATGCATTTTTAACGGGTTCTTACCACGATATTTAATTATTAGCGATATTTAACTAGTCGAGAGAACACGTTAATTTACGTTGGTACTTAACGATTAGTTTTGTGTTTTTTTAATTATAAAACGTGATTGTAAAATTGTATTTGTTTTTTATGAAATACATAAACGTATTATGAAATTGATTACCTTAACATCGCAGCTAGACTTGACGACGACATCCTGGTTGTTTCCTTGTGAGTTTCCTGTTCCGTTGTAAGCCTGCAAATGTGTGTTCACGTCGCATCCCACCAAATCTCCTTTACCTGTTACATTTTCATTCATTAATATTCAAATATTCGATAAATCGCCTTTCGAGAACCTTCATAACATCAACATTGGTTAGGTATTGTCTACGTGACACCTTCTGCGGAACATCCATCAGATTATAAATTAGTAAACAAATCATACGATCGAGTCTGTGTAATGTTAATAATAATAAACAATAGTTGTGGCTCAGATGATGTATCTAGTTATGGTATAGTGTTTGTTTAATCCGAATCTGTGTTCCGAAGAGCTTCTAAACAATGCTAGATTGAGTCACTATCTGGTTATCCATTAATAACTTAAATTTTGCTAATGCAAAATACGTAGGCTAACAAACAAATTTGAAATGTAGTTCGCATCTCTGGTTTCCTAACTTTACACAGCGGAAATCAGCGGAATGCATGTTAATTCACAATAACACGTAAAATGAATATTGTACTAAAACTTTTGCGGCAAATGTAGTTATTACATTGCTCTATTATAATAAAATCTAAATTCAAATACGAAAACTTATAATTAATGCAAAATCATTATTTTACAACAAATAAACTTGCATACGTTCAGTCGTAGTTTGAAATTCACTTTATAACGAGCTTTGAACCGCATTTCTATTGTTCTTTCCGCTTTCAGACATAACTCCGGTTCAAATAATTCAGGAATATCAACTAGTTAGCATGAAAAACAATATAGGTTGAACTACCTACATTATTATAGAAGATATTAAATTATGGGAAGATGCATGGGAAGCTCGTTCTCATCGTTGGGTAAGCGTGGCCTACTGTTAGGAAGACACTCTACAGGAGTGAAAGCAGTTGTGTTCAGTATATTATTATGTTTATTTTAGTTTTAAAAATCTGTCATTGTGAGAATAGTTACGCGTCCAGCCATTATAAATCAAGATTCCTATCATTTGGTGACTATTAGGTACCTAAAACAGTTATAGTGAAATTGGGTCGGTTTACACAATACACGAAGAGTTGTAATGTAGTACCTATGTATCCATGTGTGTAGCTAAAACTTACCGAGTATAGCGACGACCATATCGTTTTGTACGACTTCCATTGATCCGTTGCAGATGTAGTAAATGTAGGTAAGTGCATCGCCTTTGTGTACGAGGTACTCGCCCGGAGCACAGAAATTGTTTCGGATATGAAGCGAGAGCAATTTGAGGCAGCCTTGCGACGCTGACTCAAATATTGGAAGCGACAGTATCTCACGGTGCAAATGTAGGGACACATCGCCTCTTAATTCCTCAGGAAATTCTTTGAGCGTCTGAAATAAATTAATTAGATCAGAACCTGTTATGAAAAGTAATAAAGCTTTTTACTATCAATATTTTCAAAGACACAATTAGTTAAGTAACGAAGAGAGAAACTGGTTTAATATTGAATATTTTTTTCGGAAAACGATAAAATGAAAGCGAATTCCGAATGAAATGTAACAAGCAATTTCCACGAAGATTATTGTGTAGCAAAAAAGTGTAAATTTATCGTGTTGTACCTACTTCGTTTCCAACCCATTTAACAGATTTCGAGTTCGGCAAAACTTCAAAGCGTTTCAGCTCATGATGGAAATGATATAAGTACTCTTAGGTAACGTATGTAGGAAGTATTAAACTTTTGCAATATAGCCAACCAATAACGTTATAATTTGTTTCTAAATTTAGTATGTAACGTAAAACGTGATTTACAATAATGTGTGAGGGTCGCTTTAATACCACATCTTGATATTTTGAAAGCATATTTCCTGTTTTGGATCGAGGGCATTCTGCGGGTTAATTACGAGTCGAAATAGGGGTACCTACGTAATTACTTTGAGTTTAATTTATTATTCTCTCCGTGAATGTGCGATATTAAATTTAATTTGTATTTAATTGTATAATTAAGAACAATCCTAACCAATACAAAGGTAATATAAGAACCTCTGCCTAACAATTTATATGGAAAATCTAGAAAATAATATAATCTCATTGTGTAAATTTTTTGAATCAGTAAGTAATTAATTTTATTATTTTTTAATTAATAACCATACTTTCTAAACGCTTTTAATTCAAGCAAGTACCTATTTTGAATTTATTATATAACGAAAATACTGAAAAAGTAAAGCTAATCCCTAACTGTTATCATACCTAGTTTGTTCTATTTCATTGGAAACAGGAAATATTAGTTTGTGGTACCATAAAAATCATAACAAAACATTACCTCGTGAATATCGATACCATGATTCAAGGACCACATTGTTTGGAAATAGTCCTGCATTCTTTGTTTCAGCTCCGTCGGAACCTGATTAATGGTTAGAAAGTCCTTCAGATCTCGCCACTTGCTCTGGTACATCGACCTCCGAGAGTACATCCTTTGAATGATTGCCGTGACATTACCGAATACCACAGCATGCATTAGAGCTAGAAAAATGTACCAAATAATGAGCCTATTTGTTCTATCCATTGGGTTTTAAATAACAAAGCTCAAATGGAAGGATAATAGGATGTAGTTTCGGGTTTATGTGTGGGCTTCGTGTGTCGTTTACATTAACGCGAGAACGTGATATTAAGGTGAAATTTTCAGGATTGTTCATGTGAGCGTTGTAGTTTCCATTTTTTTTAGTTTTTCTTGGCTTTAGTTAAGTGAAGCGAGATAAATAACGGCTATTTTTATCGCAACTTTAATGAAGCTGCACATACTTTCATTGATTTTTTGCGGACAAAAGAATATGGCTAAAAAGGCATAGAGGTATGTAATTTTTTCAAACATCTATAAAAATTTTGTTCTATCTATCTTATTAGTGAAAGCATAAATTAAGATATGAAATCTGACCTATTTCTAGGTTTAATAATAATTTTTTTGTTTATTTAATTATTTTTTATACCATTGGTTAATTAGGCAAAGGTACAATGTAGCCCATTTACTGGTGAAAGGTTACTTTCACTCGTTTTTGTTACTATAGTATCAGAACTGAAATCGTTTTCAGTAATAAACATCTTGTATCGCTGTAGACTCAATAAATCAGCACTGAGGTTTTGTGTAATAAATTCAATCAATCAAGAAAGTCATTTTATAATATTTTCCTTTAACGTAAGTTTTCCACTGATAATATATGGGACAGACACCATTTCGCTAAAGAGTGATTATAACAAAAGAGATACGAAGTAATCATCTAGATTCCAGAATAATTTGTCAAAGGACTCCCCACGGAACAAGCGTAACAGAAAACAAAGGTAGTTAAAGTCTGTGTTTGCGTTTGAGAACTCTCGGTTCTGCAGTATTCTGTTTGCGTTTCATCATTGTCTATGCTTCGCTTCTAGTTTTTCACGACATTTTTAATACGGGATGTTTTGTTGACAATCCTTAACTAAACGTAAATTAAGTCAATCTTACTAATCCATCTATTTTTGAGGTTCATTTCTAATTATTATTCTGTATTAGTATCAAGTTTTACAACTCAGTTTTAGTTAAATTTTAAGCGTTTTTAGAGGTCAACATAATTATTTGTTTTATGTACAGTATTGTGATACAAAGTCGCCCCAGTGCCATTGGTAAACGTTTATTTAAATCTTTGGCAAATAAATTAATTACAACTCGTTGGCTACTACAAATATTGTTAGCACACAAACGTGGTTATAAAATGTAATCTTATGAAAATGTCCTCGGTAATAGCGGATTTAAATATCACCTGTCAAGGGAGTGACCGCACTCAGACCCTTCCCTCGTATCTTTCACTATTAGTAAGCGATGCGTGATCAACTGTTATCGGTTTTTCTACTTAGGTACTCTATATTTTTATTATTACGCTTTTTCTGGATTGACGTGGACTGGAATACGATTTTAAAATAAAAATGGAAACTTTTCTAACCTGTTCTTGAATGAAATCATTTCCATTTTGTGTCTGTATAGGCAAATTTATTTAAGTAGATAATAAAATAAAATATGTGGCGAGCCGTGCTTACAGTTTAATAATTAACATAAACTATTTTCATTTACAACCGACTAGTTATTTCTATAAAAGCAAATTGTTACTAACTAGAAATAAATAGATACTATGGCTATAGCTAACATTATTTTTTTTCCATTTCGCAAATAAGCAGACTCAATTCTCATTTAAGCAATCGGCTTATAATGTATTTTGCAAAATAACAATCATTGAAAAGACAGTTGAAGATTAATAGCCTCTCAGACGTTTACTTGAACAGTAACTCACTATTCGAGTACAGAGTAAATCTCTTGATTGTATTTTAATGAATGCGCGAAAATAAATTACTGTTCCTTTAAATAGGGTTCACGAAGTTTACCATTTAGATACTTGCCTCCGAACAGAATGTTAATAAAGCTCAATATCTCGACAAGAATTTTCCTCTAAACATTTAAATACAGCTTCGATTCTCATTTAAAACGAAAAGAAATAAGCGATATTGAACCTTTTTATTAGTACGAATGTAATGAAAATAATGTTGTTATAATCTTACAAATCAAGATGAATAATCCAATTTGAGTGATTTTAATAATACGTTTAATTATTTTTAAATGAAAACCGTAATAGTCATTTAAATAAAAGTTGTGTTCACTTTGGATCTAGGAAGGATATAGACCATATTATAGGCCTATTTTTAGATCTCTAAGGACAGGAATGAAGCCGCAGGAAAAGTTATAAATAATTTGAGCTAGAGGTTTAGAGAATTTGTGAATGTCACTGATCCTAGTCACGTCATAAATTCCATTCACAGACAATGTGTTGTCGAGTGCTATGATAAATGGTTCTTTACGACGTGACTTTGCCCTACGTTCCCCTCATATCCTAAAATATATATTTGACCATCATTTATAAAAATCCTCTTCAAAATATTTGTACATTTCTGCCAGTCTGAAAATTCTACAATCTCCTTTTCCATACAATGCCACATTCACATTTTTCTCATTTAAAATTCAAAATACCTACATACGAATTTTAATAGAAAAGTGGACATCGGTAACAATGCCCGAAAGTGCAGAAAATTTCACAGAATTCATAGCACGCTTCATACTCGTTGTTTGGTCACGTTCTCGTCTGCATTTACGAATGAATATAAAATATTGAATACGTTTCATGGAATGTGTATTTAAATTCCCCAAAATTTAAGTTTGGTAAAAATTTGGATGGTGGGGGGAGTGGATGGACGGATGCCTTTTGTTAATGTAATTTCAATTACTTACATTGTTGCCTCTTGATAGTAGATACATAATAATATAATGATTTTTTTGTTTATTTTTAATTAATTTTATTCAAACAACAACAATGAAGTTTTAAAGAAAAAAAATCCTGTAATAAGTTGATATCTATTCTCAAAATAATATACCCATGTTCTTAGACAACTTTCTGTAGAGAATTATCAAAAGTAAAATTTAACTAGAACTAATTAACAGAATAGATGTGGCTTTTAAGGCTCCTATAGTGGTATTAAGACTTTTTATTATAAACTAAAATACAAATGTAATTATTTAATTTAAAAGCAGTTTGTTAGACGTCACTGTTTTAATTACTCAGATCTTAATGAACTCACCTCCAATCAACATGGTGATTATGCTGAAAATCTTCTCGGGCAGTGTGTTCGCAGACACATTCCCGAATCCGACGCTAGTCAGAGAGGAGCAGGTGAAGTAAAGTGCGGTTACGTAGCTCTCACTGTGCGATATGTTAATGATGGGCACTTTCAGCCTCTCCGCAAGGTTGTTTATCCACCCTGTTTAATGCAAATCGTATGAGCTGTGTTACGGTTCGAGATAATGAAGATTTTTTTATGTTATCTTTTTATTATCCTCCAGAAGACTTATTGTTTCATATTACTTTGCAAATTAAGCGAGGTGTAACGTTAACTGTGAGGTAACCAAAAGTTTCATATTTTGTAGATAGAATTTTCTTGGCAAAAACTTTAAATTTTAACTGAGTATGATTTTTGATTATCTAATTTTACTTTTGAAGGTTTCAAATCATTGTGAAGTATTTAATTATAGCTTCTATACCTAAGTATGCGTTTGAGTGTGTGTGTGTGTAAAACTAGTAGTAATAGTAGTAAAAGAGAACATTTTGAAATGAACAAATCATAAATAAAAAAGGAAATAAAATAAAATAATTATGAATGCTTTGAAGGTGTCAAATCTCTCAGCCCACAATCACTTTACATTCTGTTTATATACCTACCTATAATTTTTACGTCTAATTTAATGTATTTCATTTAAAAAATCCTCACTTAGTTTCCATTTATCTCAACAAATCGTTAGAAACCGGTGTTTAAATGTAAATGATTTTTATATTAGCTTGAATCATAGTCACTTCCGAAACTTCTCAAATCATGGAATAAGCGTCCCGATGTATTCCCGTCGACTTGGAAGCAATAAAAAAGTTTTTCATCTCGATTCTTGATTGCCAGAGTTTCCAGTTTATGTTCTATGAAGCTTACTTTATTCTGACTTAAACTTTTTGTTGGTTATAAACGTTACGTTTTCAGTGGACTTGAGAATGATAATAAAAACGATTTTAGAGTGCTATCGGTTCTGCACGCCTTGTTTGAATCACTTTTACGCTTCTCCCGGTTGATGTTATATTAAATTGAAAACTTTATCGCCTCCGCTACTTTCCTATAACTTCAGTAATTGAAAAATATATCTGAACTCGTACAATTAATGGTTTACTTAGATATTTTTTTTAAATTCCATGAAGTGGTGCACTGATGATGTTATGAAGAAAATTTACTACAACATTATTGACACAGAAATTTACAAAACAAAATTTATATTTTATTATATTTCCATGTTAGCTATCGAACATTTACATATTTGCAATGTCCGTTGTATCATAGCGAAGTCGTTACTGTAACTAGATTATCATGTAAGTAAATTTACTATAGAAGCATATTTTTTGCTTCCTACCTACCTATCTACCTACCTATGTGTAGATGTGTAGACTTAGAAATATTTAAAAATATTTAGCATGAAGTTTTAAAGATAAAGCGTCGATGAACGCCCTAAAATATACAATACTACTAATCTCCATTGTTATCTTGTCATTGTCAAGGATAATAAATACAAAGCAAAAAACTTTTATCGGGGTAAATTAAAATTCGAGAAGAAACTTGATTTTCTCTTATTTATCTTATCTTAAGGCAATAAACGTCAGTACAGCTCAAAGCTATCAAGATTTAAAGTTTTTAAGGGAATGTAAAGTGAGATGGGACTGGTTGACGAGACTGATCTTAAATAACAAAGGAAGGAAGTAAACTCAATTGTTTTCGAAAAATTATGCTTTTATTTGAAGTTCTGACGTTTTGTTTAGTGCTGCCGTGGGCTACGCGCTAAATATAAAATTATAGATAAAGTCTTTACCTAAATCCCAACTTTCATTCTTATGCACTTGTATTTCCTTTTCAGCGATAATAAACCAAATGCAAGCGAGCCAGTGCGCGAGCAGGGTGAACGAGAGCATCAAAAGGGTTAATATCAGGGCCGAGTACTGCGAGTATCGATCCATCTTCTGCAAGAGTCGCGCCAGTCGTAGCAGCCGGGTTAATTTCACTAAATGCACATTTCCGTGAGTGGATTCCTGCAAAATGCGCCAGTCAATTACTTACGTTCGTAGGCGTCTATTTGCGGGTTGACATGAGGCTTTAGAGGTTTGTAATTACAACGAGACTAGAAACATTAAAAGCTTTTAGCCTATGGCCTCTACGACTCCACCGAGTAACAGGCACAACAGTGTAATGCGTGTAATGGCCTTAATATCAGAACTTTATTATGAATGGAGACAAGCGAGCTAAAGGCCATCGCAGTAGCAAATTCATTCATGTTCGAAATGGTCTACTGTTATTTGTATAATTTTTGGTCTTTCAGATACAAATAAATCCTTAGAACTTCATGACACCTTTATTGAAAGAACTTTAAGCTCAGTTATAAAGTAACTTAGGTAGGCACTTACTATATGAAAAAAGCTTGTGTTTAATACCTAATGGATGATTAGGTACATAATGTAAAGATGATAATGATGACACTTTATTTGACAAAACATTAACGCCAAGAATTCTAAATAGACCTCGCAGAACTTCCTCAACTAAATACAAACGAAGCAGTCGTTCTGCCGACACTGAAATATGAATCTCATAACTCAGCTGCGGTGAAAACGTTCAAGCTAATTTGTTTTGGAGCAATAATTAAATAACGGCGTAGTTAATTAGTAAGCAACATTAACTTACCGCTCCGCTGTAAACGTCCGAGGCATAAAGTAGGTCAAACGGGAGAGCGGCTAAGAGATCCACCACGAACCAGGATCGGATGTAGTTGAGAGCTATCGCTTTGGAGTCGGATACTACTTCACCTTTCTTACTCACGAATGTTGTGCGGAAGTTGAGGACGATGTCTACAATATGTGTTATTATCAGTAAAATCATTTGGATGCAATAAACTTAGACGTTCTACAATTGGTACTATGAATTGGTTGGGGCTAATAGCAGGTTTAAGTAGGCATTTTAAATAACAAGATGGTTTAAGAATATCTTATTTATGATTGAATTTATTTTACTTTTTAAGATGTAACTTTAAATAAATATACACTACTCACAAAGAAATGTGTACATTCAACTTACCAACGATAAATAACGCTTCAACAATGACGTCACTTGTTACGCTGATTCTCGGATGGCCATCGTGCACAAAACTCGCATTGTATGGAACAACGACAGCTACATAAAATGTTGCTATAAGAATGAGCCAGTCCCAAAACGTTTTGAAAACCCCGTAATGTGATATTATAAATCTTGACTTTTTCACAGCGGACGTTTTGTATTCTGGCAACGGAGGATCAGTAGAATGAAGTAAGTTCTGTAAGATAAATGAAGTCCTTTGAAAAAAGTAAGGTTAGAATAACCAAATAATTCAAATGTTGTTTATTACTGAAGGTGTGAAGGTTCCCATTACTTACGTTGTTGAGTTTGAGTTTAGTCTTCATTTTGTCTGGTTTGTAATGTCCTGAAAGTTGATATAGTACCGCCCGCGAGCGCCGTCTGCCCATGTTCGCGGGCGAAGGCGCTTCTGGGTCAAGATTCCCATTCGGGTCTGGAAGTAGGCAACTAGATTCAGCGCGGAACCTGGCGCCCAAGAGTGCCGCTGCGGGTACAAATGGGGATAACGCTAGAGTGACCACACCAGCCGACGGCCGCACCGCGGCTCCTGTACGCATAAACCACCCTGTTACTGCACTCTACGTCCGGTTACTTTGTTACTTATATTTATGATCTAGTATCGTGTACCTGCTACAATATTTCTTTTCCAATCTTTCGTCCAATTTTTGTCGTGCAAATATTTAACTCGCAAATTGAAAAAAATCACAATAGGCAGGCAGTCGACTGTAAGAATTCGTCAATGCTCACAGTTATGACAATTGTGTTCAAGATCGTGTCAGATTGTCACAAATTCAATATTGCGAAAAGAAATATTGTATTAGAGTAATTTTCAATTCACAGACCAAAATCTCTTTTATAATTAATTAAAGTAGGTAATGACTAATAAAAGTTTCTTCGTCACAGATCAAACCAACAGTAAATAGTGCGTGAGCAGAGTGGGTAAATACTCGTGATATTGAAACGATGCATGCTTATTCACGAATATTTATACTTAAGGAAAGAGATTTTGGACGTTTGAAAATTGACAACTAGAAATGTCGCCAGTCTATCGAAGCCGACATTAAGCGACGTATTAAAAATATCTAAAAATTTATAAAATGGTTTACATGTTGTAGGTATACGTATGTATTTTGTAATATTCGTATACTTAAATTATGGTGGAGAGGTGATTCAATGCAGAATATTATAATAATTAATTCTACAAAATGTTTACATCTAAATATTAAAAAGTTCTTTTTAAAAGTACCTATATACTTTTTATTATATACTTTATCTCTTCATGCAAAATTGAAATGTTAGAATACATAAATAAGACATCAAGAAAACTTTAATTGAAACAAACATATCATTGGAGAACTATAGTTGAATACAGTAATAAATTTACTTTTGGTAGTTTTGATACTATTGAATAAGAACATTAAACATAAAAAAATATCTTCAAAGCATCTAGGTCCACACTATGTAAAGTAGATTTAAAACTTTATTTAATATCTACACATTAATTACAAATTTTCTAACAAAAGCTTTTCTTGATTTGAACACAAGGTAGCATGTCAAATCAATATTTTATTGGATTGTGGATACATAATTATTGTAACATTTCTAAAAACTAATATAATTATAAAAACAAAATGAGTAAAATGCAAAATCGAAGTGCCTTTCTAATTATATTAAAAATAACTACAATATAAAAGTGATACATTCGCCATTCAGTGTTATCAACTATCACTAAAAAATAAGCATAGACGTGCCCATAAACCCACACATCAAAATTAAACGTACATCTAAATTATATTGCTACATATTTTAAAAACACATGACCATATTGAACCTAATAAACACTACCATAGCGTGCAAATACGATTCTAAGTGAAAAACTAAGTGCGAAAAATAATAATCGTAGTAAGAAAACCCATAAAACCCGAGAAAAGCAGCGTAGTGCTTACATAGCTAAAACTGGCGACATTGCCATATCTTTATTCCTACAAGTTACATGTCACGAGAAAATCACAGGGTGGTTTTGTTTCGTTTTGTCTGTCTTATTTTACTTACTTTTTCTTTAACAATAGATATTTCTCAACTTTATCTTATAGAAACAAAATAAAATTAACTTTAATTTAACATTATCAAAAATAACAAAGAAATTTTTAAAGGACTCTGTTGGAACTGAATATTCTGGACAAAATATTTTTTTTTCGATGTGACAAGAAAGTAAAGACAGTGTGTGTTTGTATATATGTTTCAGCTCTAACTACTTGGGCTAAATTCGACCACATCTAAACAGTTTCTAATAGAAAACAAACAGTTTTAAAAGAACTTTACCGTGCGGTGATGCTCGCAAGTCGCTATGGCAATCGGGAGCTACAGGAGCTCAATCTAACGCTATCTCAACCATAGCACCTAAAATTTCACTAAAGAACGTGCTTAGTATTTATTCGCTATGTAGACTTCAGTATTTGTTAATCAAATTCGTGGTCAATCCGAATTCATTGTGACTTCACAAAATGTACTTTATTATAGGTTTGTACATAAAATGATATTTTTACAAGTGTCTCTGGAGCGTCCCCTTGAAAGCACTTACCGCTGTCGAAGTCCTCATTAGTGTTCATGGCGGCCATCTTTGTATTGGTGATGTCCTTGAACGAAGCGAGGAATAAAACCACTTCTCGTTTTTCATTCTTAATTGGAACGATATCGAGAAGGCACCAAAAAGGGGAACCTGTGAATTTGAATATTATTTAATTTCTATTACGTTGAAATTTAAACGCGGGTATTTAGATTCAGTTCAATCGACGCGACGTCCAGATGTGCAGCGTCTAAACATTTCAGTATATGTAACGATCTGTGAAATGTTCTCGAAGTATCATGTCGGAGTGCTCTTTATAGTCCTTAATACAGTAGTATTGCGCCGCTCTTGAGGGCCGTAAACATTTGGCGACGACGAACAGCTGGGCGCTTGTAAAAGTTTAATTCTGTCGAATGGAATCGTAAACTCCTTATTGGTTTTTGTTTACGATTGTGGTGAGGGGAGCTGTTTTTCGACGCTTGTTCGATCCTCGTTCGACTTACGGTAGGTAGTTCGAGTAATCGACGATACTCCACTACCTAATATATTATATAAAAGAAGAATGACATCTTCACGACCAGCCTCTTCCGTGAAGCTTGGTACTGGCCGTTAACAATTGCCGGGCGCGGCCATGTTGGTCAAAGCGTGGCCTACTCGATTATAACATAGAAAAAAGACAATTTGACGTAACAAAGAAAAAAGCAAAAAATATATAATCGGACGTTCCGAATTAAATATAACATAATTGAATACTACAAAGATAATAAGTTTGATCATCCTTGCCACTTTCTACATCATCCCCACGAGACTACAAATGAAGACTGCAATAATATTAAGGTAAGTGGAGTGCTGCTATCTACCACATTATTGGACGAGGAGCGAATATTACTTCACACCGTATATCTTAAATTTCTTTAACATACAGTCCACTCTTCAACATTATATAAACCAGCTAAAACTCTTTCAGTTAATGTGTTTAATTACGCACATTAATTTTTGGTCATTCGATTCGGATATTTAAAATTTTACAAATTCCAAATTGCTTCTCATTTGTTAGTCATTATTTGGTGGCAAAATAGCTTGGTAACGTTTACCGGGTTATTTTTAGTATTGCATTTATATACAGGCATTGGAGTAATCGTAATAGTTTAATCTTAATTGCACGTCTTAATTGAGGGCGAGTCCATTTTTTGTGTGCACGTTGCACCCGGGCGAGTTCATTTTTTGTTCGTAACAAAATTTTTAATTTGCACGTTGCATTTGTCGAGTCAATTTCTGTTCGTAACAAAATGACTTCGAAGAGAACTGTGGCTGGCGATCTACCTTCTAATGTCGCATATGACAAACTTATTATTAAAAAAGAATACATGTTTAAAAAGTTGCAAAAAACGTGTAATTTATCTCAAAAAGTTGCACCGGATAACATTGAAACTATTGAGGTGTTCATGGTACAGTACTCAGAGTTAGAGAATTTGCGTTACCAGTTTGAGAGTGTGGTCATGGAGATTATTGACCTTGAATTGGGAACTAATCCTTCTTCCAAACAATCTACTTCAATTCAAGTGTTGGATAGTTTTGAAGATTTATATTTTTCATGTAAATTAATTGCGTTAAAGTATGGCAAACTGGTAACGGAAAGTTCAAATAAATGTGAATCGAGAATAAAACAAGAAAATTATCAGAACGATGTGTCAGAACAGTGTGTACGCTGTTCATTACCAAAGCTCACTTTGTTTGAATTCTCAGAAATGGACAGTTAGAAAATTGGTCTACATTTTACGATACTTTTCTGTCTCTGGTGCACAACCGTAATTTTGAGAACATCGATAAATTTCATTATTTATTATCTTGTGTTAAGGGATCAGCATTAAACATAGTTAAACAGTTACCTATTACGTCAGCTAACTACCCAGTAGTCTGGCAAAGTCTAGTAGACAAATTTCAGGATACTCGAGCATTGACAGATAGGTATCTGAATAAAATGCTAAATTTTTCTCCCTTAACTAAAGAAACAGTTTACAATTTAAATTCTTTCATTGAAACTTTTGATCACTCATTAAAGGCTATTCATGCATTGAACATTAACAATTTAGAAGATTACTTATTTTGTCACTTGGCTTTACGTGGTCTTGACCCTCATACTAAAAAGTTGTTTGAAGAAAGTCGTGATCAAAATGAACTTCCTACATTTAATGAGCTGATGAGTTTCGTAAACAAGCAAGTTAAAGTTTTAGAGCATACAATGCCGAGTACTTCTGTACAAACTAATTTTAAATCTTATAACAAGGTACAGAATCAATCTAATTTTAAACAGTCAAATAACTCTAGTAGATCTCTAAACTATAATTTCAATTCCACTCTTAATAATAATAATATTCACAGTTATAAGTCGCACACTAAACCACAGTGCGCGCATTGCAAACTTGATCACATGATTTATCGATGTGAGCAGTTTCGTAAATTGCCCATCGATAAAAGGATTGACCGTGTCAATACCTTAAATTTATGTACAAATTGTCTTAAAGATAACCATAAAGTTTCAGAATGTAAAAGTAACATGACATGCGGCGTTTGTAATTTGTTGCACCATTATTTGTTGCACAGGGTGTTGACGACGGACTCGGCCGTGCCTACTCCGCGTTCGAATACTCAGCAGCAGGCTTTAGTTGCATCTCACTCCGTGAGTGAGGCACCTCTCGCTTCTTCCTTTCATTCCGTGAATGAAGGTATGGATGGTGGTGTAGTGTTAGGGACTGCTCGCATGTATGTTGCCGATAGCTCTAATCAAAATCTAGATTGCCGTGCAATTCTAGACTCCGGAGCGCAAAGCTCTTTTATAACTTTAAAATGTGCTCAACGTTTGGGCTTACGTCGTACTAAGTGTCCGTTCACAATATGCGGGCTAGGCGGCGAAGTAGTTCGTAACTACGGTATTGTTTCATGTACTATACGCTCTCGATACGCGGACATTCCGGTATGCGTTGTAGGTATGGTAGTGGTGGGTAAGGTATGCGCTGAATTACCAAATGTATCGTTTACACAAGATGTTGTAGATCAATATAAATCGTTTCAACTAGCTGACCCTCTCTTTTATAAACAGTCACAAGTTGATATACTTTTAGGTAATGATATTTTATCAGAGTTAATTAAAGATAAACCATTAGTTTTAAATAAAAACATACCTCATGTAATAGAAACCGTTTTCGGTTACATTCTCAGTGGTAGGTTGCGATATTCTTCTTCAGAGAATACTGAAACTCAAGTTTTATCCTCAACTTATTTTAGTTTTGAAGAAAATCCTACATTGGAAATAGAAGAGGTGACGTCACAGCCTCAATTGAGTTCTTCAGATTTAGTATCTGAGGAAATATTTGTTAGTGATCATTATCACGAAGAAAGTGATCAATATGTCGTTCCGTTGTCATTAGTAACAACTCCTTCTACTCTCGGTGATTTGAGTGCAATAGCCAAGCGAAGATCGTTGCAAACTGAGCGTAAGTTAAGTCGTTCAGCATCATTACGCGAGGTTTATAATAAATTCATGAAAGAGTACGCGGAATTCGATTACATGAAATTCTATACAGACGATGATCCTATCAAATATTTCATACCACATCACAGTATTGTGCGACCTAGTAGTACCAGTACTTATTATCTGGGTATCTTTAATGAGTTAGACAAAAATTGTAACTCTAATTCTCCAACAATTAACTTGTTTACGGGTCCTAGACTATACCGTGATATGGTCGCATTTAATTCATATTTTCCATTATTTGAATTTTGTTTTAATGGTGATAATTTTAAAATCTATCTAGTAATAATAATTAACAATTGTCGCGCTTATCATCACATCATTTTTTGTAAAGACTTTTTTACTAAACCGTTTAAAACTTGTGAACTAAAAATGATTTTTTATCAATCAAGTTGTTCTCAGTTTTTAGCTATAAGCACGTTGCTACAATTAGCTGCTAATGAAGGCGAACGTTTCCCTTCAGATGGTATGAATAAAATTGTTATTTTGTGGTCTTGTGAAACGTTTTTACAGACTTATAAACTTAATAATAAATGTATTACCACGTTAGGTACTATTACTTTCATGATGGATGAACATGACTTCACATTGAATTTTCTTGATTTACATTGGATACCTCCTAGTGACATCTATTATTTAAATTTTAATAAAACTGATACAATTTCCTCGAAGTGTTCTTTGTTAATACTTTTATGTTCTAATTATGATCCTGGAGGTTTCGTAACTCTCATTTTAAAATTACTTCATTTTCATTTCAACCATTCAGCTTATAAAATGATTGGATTTGTTCAGACAGCAACTTTGAATGATAAAATAAAACAGTTTCTACATGATTCAAATTTTATATTTTCACTGAGAAAAATATTTCCTTTTCTCGATGAGCGGGGATTCCTCACGGTGGGGGGTTGTATCGCAAATTTAAAGCTTCTTTACAACTCTAAATATTCATTACTATATCTGCTATTATTTAAAAATTGTAAATTTAATAAACTCAATTTTGAATATGTTTATAATATTAAAAATCAATATCTTTGGATTATTAACACTCGTAGTGTTATTCGAACTATTTCATCAACATATTGTTATATTAGTTATTTTGAAAATAAACCTAAACAGGTACAGCCTATTTTGGGCATTTTATCTACTCCTAGATATGTAGACTTTGAAAGCCCGTGGCTGACCAAAGAAAGTTTATACCGTATTGTAAAATTAAATGATAAATCTAAGAAGGATATTACATATACAACCGGTTGTTTGGTGAATCAGTTATGCGCATTGTCAAACAATTTTATGATGCTGGTTCATTTTCTTATAGGTAAAAACTTGAGTGCTGTCCCAGAGAATGATCTCGATGATGTTAGTGTTAATCGATTGTCACGTTGGCAATATATTCAAAAGTGTACACAGATATTTTGGAAACGTTGGAGTAATGAATATCTCAATACATTACAACAACGTGAAAAATGGTTTCATTCTACAACTAATTTAAAAATTGGTGATTTAGTTTTGATGAAGGTAGATCACACTGCATCATGCAATTGGCCTCTAGCTAGGGTTGATCAGTTGCACCCTGGTTCAGATGGTATAGTTAGATGTGTAACTTTACGAACTCAAAAGGGACTTTATAAACGGCCTGTAAATAAATGTAGTCCGCTTCCTTATAAAGATTAACCAATTTTATTTAAAATTTTTAATATCTATTTAATTACTTATTCTATTTCTTCATTTATTACTTTCCATTGACACTTTATTTTTATTTTATTTATCTCACATTACATACACATTGTTAAGGAAATCATTCACATTGATTTCGGTGGGGGGTATGTTCGATCCTCGTTCGACTTACGGTAGGTAGTTCGAGTAATCGACGATACTCCACTACCTAATATATTATATAAAAGAAGAATGACATCTTCACGACCAGCCTCTTCCGTGAAGCTTGGTACTGGCCGTTAACAATTGCCGGGCGCGGCCATGTTGGTCAAAGCGTGGCCTACTCGATTATAACATAGAAAAAAGACAATTTGACGTAACAAAGAAAAAAGCAAAAAATATATAATCGGACGTTCCGAATTAAATATAACATAATTGAATACTACAAAGATAATAAGTTTGATCATCCTTGCCACTTTCTACATCATCCCACGAGACTACAAATGAAGACTGCAATAATATTAAGGTAAGTGGAGTGCTGCTATCTACCACATTATTGGACGAGGAGCGAATATTACTTCACACCGTATATCTTAAATTTCTTTAACATACAGTCCACTCTTCAACATTATATAAACCAGCTAAAACTCTTTCAGTTAATGTGTTTAATTACGCACAACGCTATTGGCGTTGATAATGCAAAAAACCACTTCCTTATTGCATTTAAAAAAAACTGATTATTTTAACACTAAATATTGTGGACATAATTATCAACCACTGCAAACGCACGTAGCTGTTGGTTTCGAAAATGCCGGCTCAATTTTTAGTAAATGATCGAATTTATTTACTTAATATACTTTTTTATCTAATAAAATAGATCTTTACAGTAGTAAAAATCCTAATGAGTTATCCAGGACTACTAGACTAGGAAAATTAATTACCTTTAATACATACTAATATCAATGTAATACTATTATGCATGCAGTTAGAATACACACACCTAATTTGTATAGGTACCTACATAGGTACAGTTTGCTATTCTATAAATTGCATCGTATATAAAATAACAGTTCCTGTTTGATGTACACTTTAAAAAGAAGTAACAACCTTGGCTTTAATAAACGGATTTTTGATTACAATAAAACTAGGAACAGGTACACTCAGATATTAATATTTATTTATCGTAGAGATCGTTTACCTGCGCCTGCCGTAGGTATTTCGTAAACTGATGCAATGTTTATCTTATCAAAGCTGCTGATTTTAGTTTAACGATTACCGAGTAAAATTATTTCGTGAAATTAGACCACATTTAGAGTTTCAGTTTGTTTGGACAATTAGTTGTTGGTATCGTGGATAGATTAAATCAAGTATCTTCTTATTAGTGTAGTTGTTTTGAATATATACGGATACTTTATATTATGGTTTGAGTAAAGTAATAAATATTTTTAAACATCGGTTCTCCAAAAAACACTGAATTGCTGCATTCTAAGTAGATACTCGTAATCACAACCACCGACTAATATGAAAGGTCATTTATTTTTCAGCCATATTGTCTACTTGAATGATTACAGATAAGTATTGTATTATTTATAGAATTAGTTTTGAAGAGAAAACAATAAATACCATTTTTCTTATAGAAGATAAGTTCCAGTTTCAGCTCGTGTTTGGTGTCGAGCGCAGTGTCGATCTCCTTGCGATGTTCTTCTCTCGTGTCCGGGCCGTGAAGGAACTTGCAGGCGCAAGCTTTTTGCATGATGTTCGCCCTAGTCCACCCGGTCAGCTCACAGAAGCCATCCGAGCAGTACACGATGGGGTATGATGGCACTTGTGCGTTGCCGAGCACGAAGTTACTGTCTGTTAACAAAAAACGTCTCGTTTATTTACCTTTTAACACGCTTACTTTGTATATTTTAATACGGTCAATAAATTCCAGATTTAATTATAACTTTGCTCGAGTATTAATGATTAATGCCAGAATAATCTCGTAGTTACCTAATTGAAATGAGATTGAAACAATTTTGATTGTGTCCAGATTAATTTTTCTATATTTGATATGTACCTATCTGTTACTTCCGTCTTAGAAAATGACCTGAACATGCAACGTGAATCCGAATCAGATTCATAAATGAAAACTGCGATGTCGGAGAATAATATTTAAACGTAATGTGTATGATAACCAATGATAAAGTACCTAGATGAAAATAATAAAGCGCTTTAACTAGTACCTAAGCATAAACAAATACCTAAACAGGAATTTCCGATTAAAACACACATTTCCTTGAAATCAAACAGTTATTAGAGTTGAATTGTTCTTGTACGATGTCACTTTGACTTGGGTTGTGGTTTCCCGGGAATTCTCAAGGCTACATCGAAATTTGGCTAATGTTGGTCCTAAGCAAATATCCACTGCGCAAATAGTAATGTAACTAAATGTATAACTGTATTTTAGTATTGAGTATTAGACTGTTTTCCTTCACCGATTGCTTAACTGCTTTGTGTTTAGGCCGTGTATCGTTCTTGTGTATATTTCTTATTATCAAACGTTAACATTAAATAAATGTATTTAATTGTAAGTGTATATTTTTTGTTTAACAGAGTTGACTAGTTTTTAGACTATTTATATCTTTAAGTAATAAATATTTCGTGAAGCCTCACCTGTATAAAATTGTTTTATGGATTGGTAATCATTTGAATAGGTCATAAATCATAATTTGCAACTTTGTATGGAAAAAGAAATTAAACGAAAGTTTCAAGGTCATTCGAAATACAAATCATTACAGTTAAATATTTAACATTTAAAATATCTATCTTCTATAATTACGTACTTCAATGTTTGTTTACAGTTCAACAATTCAGGCAGCTCTAAAGTTTAAGCACTTACCATGTTAATAGGTGGAGCGCGTAATATCTAATAGAATTTGACACGTTAAATCATTTTGGCTTTGTCCTCATTTGATTATGGCACTGAAACTTTCACGAGCAGACGAGAATAGAATAGATAATAGAAGTAAAGCTCGTAAATGTTATGTTTAATTTCTGTATTCTTACTTTTTGTGATTACAGTCGCTTTCGGACTAATACCTACCGTATGTTCTGATAGTTACGAAATTAAATTGTAGGTACTATTTTTGTGTTAACTACACATATTTCTTTTTTATTTTATAAAGAAAAGTAAACAAAAGCTTTTATACACTGATGACTTGTCTAACATTGTATAGTTAAATAAATTCATCCACTAATTCATCTGGGAAAGCTGCTAATGTGTACCTATTTTGGTCAAGCCAGTTTTGTATTAAGCTTTATTTCTGTATAGTAGGTATTCTGTAATACGAGATTCGAAATTTATAGAGCAATTAAAAATTTATAATCATCTTTGTATGAATTCTCCTCAATACGGAAACCTTAAAGACGAGAAACCACACTTCCAGATACTTATATCCGAATAACTGATTTAGGTTTAATAAATTTATGAATATCTTAAAATGGGCTGTAGAATGAAATGTCTTGGCTATCTAAAAACTAACATTTTAAGACAAATTAAAATACTTACCCCAAAATAGTTTATAATATTATTCAACATTAAAGAGCGAAAATTCTGACTAGTCTAATAAAACTATGTACTTAATAGTTAATCGTACCCACGGTAATATCAGTTTCGTGCCGTTTTTATCATTAATTCTAGTAACGAAAAAATAGATTAAACAAAAAATAATTATTTTCACCCAAAAAAGAAGAAAAAAACAAATGAATCGAGATTTGAGTTCGAGTGCTACTTTTTTACTGGCCAGTTACAACTCAAAGAGTATTTAATTTATTTTTAAATAATATGGTATGTTAACCTCTTTCATTCAAATAATAAAATTAAACTTTTTTAACATGTGATTAGATTAAAAACAAAAGCAGCCATGCGAAAATACGAACTATTTTATCAGAGAAGTTTTATATCGAAAGTATTTTAGACTTTCTTGTATTACCAAACTAGTAAGTTGCTTTAAATATATCTAGTTTTCCTTATCAACATTATCTTACAAAGATACAGACTACAGATTAAGCGCTCAAGTGACATGACTCATGAGTTCATGACACGCAGAATGATTCTGTCTGTAGAAAAGATAATAATATCAATAATACTCATCTGATATACAAATCTGGCAATACCTCGGACCCTAAAAACTATAGACCAATAACTTGCTTACCCACCATCTATAAGCTACTTACATCCATTCTGAGAAACAAAATTCAAATACATATCTCGGCAAATGACATAATGTCACCTTCTCAAAATGGGTGTAAGATAGGGTCCCGGGGTACAAAGGATTTGCTCCTCATTGACATGACTATTACGCAACAAGTTCGGCGAAGCAAAAAGGGTGTCCATATGGCTTGGATTGACTATAAGAAAGCGTACGATTCGGTGCCCCATTCATGGCTAATGAGAGTTTTAGAGCTTTATAAAATACATCCCACTCTACGCTCCTTTCTTAGCTCATGCATGGGTCAGTGGTCTACGTTTCTTCGTCAACCAGGACATATTGGATCTCCGGCCTCCCCGAGCTTGATAAGGATAAGGCGGGGTATCTTCCAGGGTGACAGTCTGAGTCCTTTGTGGTTTTGTCTGGCGCTTAATCCTCTAAGCACGTTGCTTGGAGATTCAACGCTAGGCTACCGACTCAAGAGAGGGGGTGAGCCCATTTCACATCTCTTGTACATGGATGATCTCAAATTATTTGCTTCTAAAAAATCTGACCTAATATCTTTACTCAAAATAACCGACAATTTTAGTAAAGCTATTGGAATGGAATTCGGAGTAGATAAGTGTGCGGTCATAGATATACAGAGAGGTAAAATTGTAAACTCTGAGAGTTTGCAACTTAGCCAAAGTGAGGTGCTCAGATCTCTTTCTGAGTCGGAAACCTACAAATACCTCGGAATGTTCGAAGCTTTGAGTATAGTCGATGCAGATATGAAACAATCGGTGAAGGATCGTTTCTTCGGCCGCTTGGTAAAGGTTTTGAAAAGCCTCTTATCTGGCGGAAACAAGATCCGAGCCTTCAATGGTTGGGTCATGCCTGTACTGACGTACTCCTTTGGCATTCTAAAGTGGACGCAATCAGAACTAGATGCCCTGGATAGAAAAGTTCGGCGACTGCTGACGGCATACAGGATGCACCACCCACGTTCATCTGCTATGAGGTTGTATATTCCTCGGAAGTGTGGGGGTCGTGGCATGTTAAATGTCAAGGACCTACACAACCGAGAGGTAAACAACCTTCGGGAATATTTCCTTAAGGTAAGCGTGGGTATGTACCGTAATGTAGCAGCAGTTGATAAGGGACTCACTCCGCTGTCCTTAGCGAACGAGAATTGGCGGACGCTAAAGGTAATGAGTGTGGCAGAACGCACGGACGTATGGAAGAGCAAGGAACTACACGGACGGTTCCACCGGGCCCTTATGAGCCCCGATGTAGATCAATTAGCCTCCGTATCTTGGCTACGATACAGTAACCTCTTCGGAGAGACTGAAGGCTTTGTCTTTGCAATTATGGATGAAGTTATCATGACAAACAACTACCGTAAATATATTCTAAAGGATGGGACGGTCGACATTTGTCGGGCATGTCACCGTCCGGGAGAGTCTATTAGACATATCGTTTCCGGTTGTTCTCGTCTTGCTAACGGCGAGTACTTGCACAGGCATAACCAGGTAGCTAAGATTATCCACCAACAACTTGCTCTGAAATACGACCTTGTTGAAGCCGCTGTACCTTATTACCAGTATTGGCCTCAGCCGGTTCTCGATAACGGTCATGTAACGCTCTACTGGGACCGATCTATTATCACTGACAGGACTATTGTTGCCAATAAGCCTGACATAGTGATAATAGATCGGATCTTGTTTCCGCCTGATATACAAATCTGGCACTGATATACAAATCTGGCAATACCTCGGACCCTAAAAACTATAGACCAATAACTTGCTTACCCACCATCTATAAGCTACTTACATCCATTCTGAGAAACAAAATTCAAATACATATCTCGGCAAATGACATAATGTCACCTTCTCAGAATGGGTGTAAGATAGGGTCTCGGGGTACAAAGGATTTGCTCCTCATTGACATGACTATCACGCAACAAGTTCGTCGAGGCAAAAAGGGTGTCCATATGGCTTGGATTGACTATAAGAAAGCGTATGATTCGGTGCCCCATTCATGGCTAATGAGAGTTTTAGAGCTTTATAAAATACACCCCACTCTACGCTCCTTTCTTAGCTCATGCATGGGTCAGTGGTCTACGTTTCTTCGTCAACCAGGACATATTGGATCTCCGGCCTCCCCGAGCTTAATAAGGATAAGGCGGGGTATCTTCCAGGGTGACAGTCTGAGTCCTTTGTGGTTCTGTCTGGCGCTTAATCCTCTAAGCACGTTGCTTGGAGATTCAACGCTAGGCTACCGACTCAAGAGAGGGGGTGAGCCCATTTCACATCTCTTGTACATGGATGATCTCAAATTATTTGCTTCTAAAAAATCTGACCTAATATCTTTACTCAAAATAACCGACAATTTTAGTAAAGCTATTGGAATGGAATTCGGAGTAGATAAGTGTGCGGTCATAGATATACAGAGAGGTAAAATTGTAAACTCTGAGAGTTTGCAACTTAGCCAAAGTGAGGTGCTCAGATCTCTTTCTGAGTCGGAAACCTACAAATACCTTGGAATGTTCGAAGCTTTGAGTATAGTCGATGCAGATATGAAACAATCGGTGAGGGATCGTTTCTTCGGCCGCTTGGTAAAGGTTTTGAAAAGCCTCTTATCTGGCGGAAACAAGATCCGAGCCTTCAATGGTTGGGTCATGCCTGTACTGACGTACTCCTTTGGCATTCTAAAGTGGACGCAATCAGAACTAGATGCCCTGGATAGAAAAGTTCGGCGACTGCTGACGGCATACAGGATGCACCACCCACGTTCATCTGTTATGAGGTTGTATATTCCTCGGAAGTGTGGGGGTCGTGGCATGTTAAATGTCAAGGACCTACACAACCGAGAGGTAAACAACCTTCGGGAATATTTCCTTAAGGTAAGCGTGGGTATGTACCGTAATGTAGCAGCAGTTGATAAGGGACTCACTCCGCTGTCCTTAGCGAACGAGAATTGGCGGACGCTAAAGGTAATGAGTGTGGCGGATCGCACGGACGTATGGAAGAGCAAGGAACTACACGGACGGTTCTACCGGGCCCTTATGAGCCCCGATGTAGATCAGTTAGCCTCCGTATCTTGGCTACGATACAGTAACCTCTTCGGAGAGACTGAAGGTTTTGTCTTTGCAATTATGGACGAAGTTATCATGACGAACAACTACCGTAAATATATTCTAAAGGATGGGACGGTCGACATTTGTCGGGCATGTCACCGTCCGGGAGAGTCTATTAGACATATCGTTTCCGGTTGTTCTCGTCTTGCTAACGGCGAGTACTTGCACAGGCATAATCAGGTAGCTAAGATTATCCACCAACAACTTGCTCTGAAATACGACCTTGTTGAAGCCGCTGTACCTTATTACCAGTATTGGCCTCAGCCGGTTCTCGATAATGGTCATGTAACGCTCTACTGGGACCGATCTATTATCACTGACAGAACTATTGTTGCCAATAAGCCTGACATAGTGATAATAGATCGGGATGCGCATCGGGCGGTGCTGATCGATGTCACCATTCCACATGACGAGAACCTTGTGAAGGCAGAAAAAGAAAAACTGCTAAAATATTTGGACCTGGCCCACGAGGTGACCGACATGTGGCGTGTTGAATCGACCATCATTGTTCCGATCGTTGTATCTGTGCACGGTCTAATAGCGAAAAGCTTCGACCGTCATCTAGAGAAGCTTTCGCTCTCCGGCTGGGTAAAGGGCCTGATTCAGAAGGCGGTCGTTCTTGACACGGCACGTATTGTGAGGAGGTTCCTCTCTCTTGAGCCCTGACCACTGATGGCTTGGGTCGTAGACCCCGTCTCCAGTGGCCCTCTGCTTTTTTTATATTTTATTTTTAAATTTATTTTCTTGTGATTGTTTTTTTTAAAGATATAATGTAAAAAATGAGCAAATAAATGAATATGATCAATAATAAACATGATGAAGGTAAGTATTATTTTGTATCGAGTAAACTATATCGATGTAAGCGGTTTTGTTTTTGCAGCAGTAATTTTATAGGGTTCGCCTCACAAAGCCAAGTTTGAGACTTTTTCGATACCAATTTGCCCAAGCTTACGTGAATATAAAACGCGTTTACACTTCCGAACTTCGGTGTATGAAGATTTCTTTTATTGTGCTCCATTTAACTTTACATAGTTCATAAATTGCGCTTTGAATTGTATTTATGTTGTAGGTAAATAATATGATAGGAGAATAAGTAATAAGTTTAGCTTTTTTTTTGTAAATAAAAAATCTAAAATAGGTATAGAACAGTAGAATATCAATTATACCTTACACTTATTTATTTTAATATATTTGTTTGTGTAAATAGACGTAATGTAGCTAAATTAAGACGAATAGATATGAACTCGTTTAACCTTCAATAATAACGTGTTCAATAAATTCTTTTTAGTTGCAGTTGATACATTTTAATGGCATAAGACAGTAACACCGAAAGATCGAGACAGGAGTTCTTTGGCACCAAACAAAATTGTAAGAATTATTTATAACTGGAATGTATTTCTGTATCGGAAACATACATTTTTGATACGTTTTATGTTATTGTTTTTTTAATCTTTCCATGATTCAAGACATTCTATTATATATTATTGCGTGATTATTTTGACTACCTATGCTGTTCTTCTCTAACATTTGCTTTATTTTACACAAAAACAAATGTTTTTAATTGTTATATTTGTCCTTAGTTTGTAGTTTATGCCCAACTAAAATAATTCAAATTGTAAGAAAAAAATACGTAATTAGTTCCTTTTATTAAAATTGGATAAGATAAAGAGAGACTTTAGTTATTTAGTATAAAATCAAATGATTTTGCTCACAATCAAAAGCACTAAGGAATCGTAATACCTAACCAAAATTAATTAGTTTACTAATTCACAACTTCTTTGTGATCTAAAAGTTTACAAATAACGCTGTCAGTAACTTTAAATTTGACGGAACTTCGTTAGGAACTTAATGCTTAATTAAATTAAATACTTTTGAGGATAAGTATTTTCCGGGTTCCGAAGATATAAAGGGCTTAGGGAATATCCTTTTGTCCTTCCAATTATTAGAAGATGAAATCGTAACTTTACGATTAATACCTTGATTGGCCTGTAAGCTTCGCGTAATAGGGGTCAACAATTACGACACAATCGCTCCCAAAGGATCAGACCTATTGATTTCACAAGACATTAAATTCACAATTCTCTGTGTATTATCCAAATGTTTGAGGATGATAAATCTTTCTGGGACGTTATTTTTATGGTAGAACTTAAGTTTATATTATTGACTGTATTTAAACATCGTCATTTGTCTCAAAGAATATTTGCTTTGGATTTGCTGTAGATAATTTGAAATGCACATTAAAGCCATATGCCGATTGTAAACCATCATTATAAACTAGTTTTAAGGTGCCTTTTTAAATCTTCCAACAACGGAATGTTGAAAAGAAAGTTTGACAAGTACACCGCGGTCTATAAAACATTATATAGTATGTATAGTATATTATATACAAATTGCATTGTATTTATTTTTTCTATGACGTATTATTTTTCATTAACGATTTATGTCGGACCTCTATCTTCAAAAATAAACGATATTTTTGACCTGACTTGAAGAAGCAGTAGGTATATTTATAAATGTTATAATTTCTATTAGTTTAAAACTTTTTAGTATATACAGCAAGGACACTTAGTGTAACTCTTTAAAAAAAAACTACAAAAATAAAAGACGACCATGACTGCAGTTTAGTGCACATATGCGAATCTCGGCTAATTTTACTGAATGGTCCGGTCAATGCGCCGGTATGCGGTACAGAAACGTAACGAAAATAACCGGCGGTTAATTGAAACTGGCGCCAATTCGCTACTGGATAATGTGCAATCAAACTACTTCAGTAAGGTGATGCACATTTTAGGCCTACTTCATTTGTGTTACGTAACATTATGAACACTCTCAAAATGTAACTATGACACAAAAATATGATGGATATGGTGATTGGTATCGTTATTTAATTATGCTTAACTACATAACATACCAGTTTCATAGCACTTTTATTCGTCATCTTTTACAGGACAATCAACTCTACACTCAAACATTTAAGTCACTCCCACGGGACAAGAATGGTACGGTATTATTTTGTAAAATCATTTCGTTTCTCTTTTTATTATATCTTGCAAGACGACCCCTTTTACATGAATCTGTAATCCTCTTGTTGTAACGCGTCCTGTTTTTATATCCAGGTTTAATCCTTTGCTTTCAGCAGACCCGCAAAGGTTCACAGAAAAAGGTTATGATTACGCTTTGAATGGCGTCTGTGGCATCTCGCTTCAATACCTTTCCTTTTATGAGTTTTTCATGCCTTTCTTCGGGAAAATGCTTTCTCATTTATTTAGATAGATCAATATCCCATTACCTCCAACAATGCAGACTGTACACCCTTAATCTTGAAATCTAATTAATCAAATGCGTCAGCGTTATAAGCTTATAAGGCTTTTAACTTATTCATTCTCTAACCGACACCCGTCGATAAGTTATTAATCCTATAACCGTGTTGTTTGTGAAGTCGAAGTAATATTATGATGTTGGAAGATGTTGATTTTATGGCAAGGAAAGCAAAGTTTTTGTTTACGTTGAAGATTGATTATAATTCCATTAAAATGTAGTTATTTTGACAATATTTTTTTAATGAATGAATTTGACGGAATACCTATTTGAAAATTGTCCATTTACAGGTTGAAGTCTGCACGCTTGTAGGTTCGACGTGTAGGGGGAACACATAAGAACAAAAACTTTAAATGACTAGAGAGTACCTACAAGAAAACTAGACGAAACATACGAAAAGTAGTGAATGAATGAAAGAATACTAAAAATATAACTCAGTAAAACCATACAAAATATTGAGGTTAGTATAGTTATAAGAAACCGTTTTAATTTAATTTCATGAAACCCTCGCTTAGCGTTGTATAGTGAAAGAAAATCTTTTCGTAGCTCACTTTAATATACAGCTTCATATTGTTGAGTTTCTCTAAGCTCTCGTTCATTATATGACGTAGAAAAATAAGTATTCCAGTGGAAATCTTTATAAATTGTGTTAGAGAACACACACGACATCGTAACGTTAATTCGAAATGTGGAGAGGTTTCAGGCTCAAAAAAGATTTATTGAAGGGAAAAAATTTGGGAACAGTTGTCATATTTATATTTAACATAAGCGACTCTTTTTATTCACTTTACTCAGTATATGAACTTATTTCAAAATAAACTTGTTGTTTCATTCAGTTGTCCTGATCTTTTCTTTAGTCAAGTTTTCTGCGCTCTTTTCTTTTAATAAAAATGGTTAGCTTAGTTTAAAATAATCATAAATAACAAAACAACGCGCGGCACTGTAAATGGTAAAGTTGAAATTTAATAGACCTTTTGTTTGAAAAGTTCATTAATCGTAGAAAGAAGAACATTTATTTACCCACAAAAATCGGGTAATGATGTGATATTGTCTATTTTTTTTTCTATCGTTTAATATTGTTGATATTAAAGAATAATCAAAAAAGGTTACTTTTTCATTCATGTCCTTAAATGAACAACAGCAATATAATATAATGAGCTCTCTATTTATTCTAATTATTTATCTATCTATTTTGGTACCGTATCAAGTACCTATATTGCAGAATACAATACAATTTACTGTAAATACAATATGTAATATACGTTTAAATAGAACGAACGTAAATGTAGATCGATGCAAACTGTATCTGAGATTGTGAACGAGAATCGTATTGAATCTCTCGTCTGGACTGTTACAACTGAAATTGAAATTTCTGCAGATAATCTAGTAGGTACTGGGTAGGTATACAGATATCTGAAGGATGAAGATTTATATAAACAAAGTAACATTTATGTGTGAACTGACCATAGTTTTCGCTGATAAAAAAAAGCGTCAAGATTATGAACATGAAAACTATCGTAATTTCATTTTATAGTTTCATCGTTTGAGCGTAATTTTACTGACCGATTTATTGTTTTTAAACGGTTTTATTTTTTGACACTTGGACTAGTGTACGATTATACTGTGTATTGCGTTTCGTTTCAGGTTTTGTCAGTATCAGATTGGATGGATGAATTATTGATTACAGTTCGCAGTTTACGAGACATTTAGCCATTTTGCAAGATTTCAGTTGAACTGAGGGAACTATTTTATATTAGAATTTGTCGTTATGTTAATGACAATTCGTTTTTAAAATTAAATTTAAAACTATTTACTTTAATTGGACCCAAAGCTACTCCTCTACAACTGCTAAAACCACTATTTAAATATTTCATAGAGAAAAAATAGAGACTTAGAATACCTCTTGTAACACAGCACTACGGAAATTCTTGTGTTTCATTGTGCTCTTAAAATGGATCCATAAAATTAAAACATTCTCAAAGAACTTTTAAAAATGAAAATTTCAGATTGAAAAGCTCCGAATAAAAGAATAAGGAAACAAAGAATACATTTTAATAGCACCTTGTAAAGAAAGAAAGGAATCTAATGGAAACCAGTATTTGAATATTTAACGTGTACCTGTTCAAAAAATTTTGAATTTAAGGAATAATTAAAAAGTAAGAAACTGTTCTCACTGATACTTTTTGAGATAATCCCAAATAAGAAAAAATGTAAGATAAACCATTTCATACCTATTATTTTAGGATTATAAAGTCGTGCGCTTGTTTAATACTCTTTGAAAACATCATCTATTAAAAGTTTTAAAAATGAGTACCCATTTTAAAATTCGTTAGAAAACTGTCAGCTCTTTAATACTCGTCACCAACACTCGTAAACACTTACAAATATACCTATTTTATTATAGTTACAGTTCTAAAATTAATTTAACATCTTAATTTAACATCAATAGTACCTAGGTAGGTACTTACGTACATATTTTGGTTGGTTCTGTATATTATGTTGATTGATAATCGCCTCAGGATTCCATTTATCGTTTAGAGTTAGAGACCCTTAATCACTCACAATTTTAGCTCAGTATTAATGATTTCAACAACTCATTTATTATCTTCGGGGTTCATCGACATTCAACAGTCTAGAACCAGAGCGATCATCCACGGTTCATTTCACGAGTTCTTTTTGCAACATCTGGCTTTCTAGCTCGTGTTTTCCAGAGGCTAGCAATAACATGTATTTACTTAAGCGATGTTTAGAAGCGTCATTTAGGTTGGTGGCAATTAAAAGCTGTGTGCCTTGCATTAATAACGCTTTGCATCGCCTCGCATTCAAATATTTTTTTAATGCTGCGCAACAGATGGTCTAACTAGTCATCTGATCGTGAGTTGTGATAACAGTTGCTCACCTCTACAGTTTTAGGGACAGCTGCAAGGCCGATCTTTATCTTCGACCTACTAATTAGGATTCTCCACAGAGTTTAAACCTTTTGCCTAGTAGACATTATAAAGCATTGATTGATAAAAAGTGGTACTTACGGGTGCCATCGAAGCGAGTCGCGATGGTATCGAGGAAGGTGTTCTGGGGCGCTAACAGCCCCTTGCGCACCGGCATCCCCCCACACCGCGCACCACGCGCACCTCACCTCCGCCTGGAACAAAACGAATTATCTCATCAGAAAACTAATTAAAACCTTTTTTGTACAGGAAAAATTCATCTTTTTCGTCTAAAATTTGTTGACCTCAAAATTTAATTGTAAGAAGGGTTCGTAGAATCAATCGACAATGTCGGTCAGGAAACCGCGACTGAACTTTGAACTGAGATCAATCGTCGGCCGAGGTTATAATAATTCAGCTAATCTGGAAATGTGGTAAATAAAAGAAAATACATGTTTTATTTTTTGAAATACTCAATTCATGACATAAATTGTTATCTTTATTTTAAAGATGAATAACTATTAGAAACTATTGAAAAGCACTTATAGCGCATTATACCTATCATTGTTAAACATAAAGAAAACAGCAAACAACAAAACAGAGATCGCTTCATCTTCGATCGATTTCCATCTTTTTCATAAAAAGTAGAAGTGTAACGACATTTTTTTTCTTTTTATAAGATTATTATAATTTTTGGGGTCTCAAAACATTCCAGGAATTCATGTTTGTCCAACTATAAAGATAACCAAACATTTCATCAAATATTGTATCCGAAAAAACAAAGCTCAGGTTTTTTTGTGGAAAAAAAAGAAAATAATAACACTACAAGTTTGTCGAGTGACCTAAACAAACATGTCTGGGCGACCCTAGTGTTTGGTCCGTCGACACAGATTTCCTAAATTTTTTGCGTAAACATTGAAGGTGTAAGAGCTATTTTTTCTTGAGGGTATAAATATACATGACCTCTCATCATACCTTCGTAAAGGGTGACACTTTCCCATTAAAATTCATGAAAAAATGGTTTTTCCTTTTTAACTTTGTTCACGGATCATCGTGAATGTATTTGGGATTATTTTGTATTATTCTCTTTCGCATTATTGATGAACGTTAATGTTTTTGTGTCGAAAACGTATTAGGAGACAACAGAGATTATCTGAATAAATGTATTTTTAGGAGGTATTAAGAGATAAGTAAATGTATTTATGTGATATTTGAGGTAAGAGCTGAGCCTATCCGGTTCGTAACTCACGATATTGTCATGAATTAACTAAAATAATTAAAGAATCATTACTCCTATTTGTGTAGCCGTGAAATAAGAGTAAGTAAATTAATAACTGTTACATTATTTGTAAGATGAATATTGTCGTATAAGTATACCTACAAAAATATTTTGTAGTAAAAAATAAGTAGGTTGATCGATAACTCAAACTCGGTTCATACCTTCAGTCACACTTGTTCATCACTCATTTTACCCCTATTCTATCTTCCTCCTCTTGATGTCACTTGAGAAATCGACTCGACTTGTCAAAGTTCGATTGGTAATATAGGTCTAAGGTACTCACAATAAAGTTGTGATTACAGAGCTTATAGCGTTTTTTACCTGTTTGTAAAAAGCGTTTGGTAAAAAGAATAAGACAATATCCTGATATTGTCTTGTGATTAATCTATTTTTACTAAGTTTTTTTTGATAGTAGTGAAACTACTACGGCTTTTATAAATACACAGAGGCTAAACAGTTTATGTAAAAGTTTTTTTATAATAAGCGTCCTGAATTGCCAAATTGCAAATTTACAAGATGCAAAATGGTCTTAATTTTTAGATAGATATTTCATCCGTTCGCATCCACTTTACCAAAGGAAAAAGCTTGTAATATTTAACGTTTTCGGGGCGAAAATTAACGTTAGGAGCTAACCTTACTCAGCCAGTAAGTAAGATTGAGAGTTCGCCACATCCTGAAATCTTGCGGTCGGTGGTTATCCACAATGCAGTTAGCCGGCCGGAGACCCGCACGGTATTATAATTATGTTAGTCTTCAAAGACAAATTTGTAGGCAGATAATCCATTTCCTTGTTTACTTCTTGTTCAGAAACGAGCAGCCAGTGAACTATTCAGTATCTTTTACAATGACTTAAAAATACTAAACCATCATGTACCTCCGTGTTGTTTAAACGGTTATTAGGTAATAACCTAATTGGAGGCAAAACTTTTGCAATTTTTATGCTGATACCTTATTTATAATATTTTATTACTAGAACTACTTCAAAAATAAAGTCAGTACATATTTTTAATGTCCCGTAGATTGGCGAGCTTTAGCGCCTGGTTATAAAAAAATAGGCATAATATATAACCATAGATATAATAATAGCTTAACCATATCATAGATAATTACAGTATTTATAAAAGTAATTAGGTATTTAAAGAAATCTACTACGATGACCTTAAACAGCGTACAGAAAACACATTACAATGAAGTACACCTCCAACTTATTTATTCAATGTGTTTATGCCTTTAGTAATATGAAGCAATTAATGCCTGTTTAAGATGATAAACGGCCACGTGGGAGTACCTTTCTATTTCACTTTATCGTAAACTTTTTACGTTCCATAAATAATAAAGCAGTAAATACGAATTAATGGTTTTCAGAGCTTTCGTCTCTTTAAGAAGCGAGGGATCCGTGACATAAATACGTCAAGTTGATCTTGCAGTATCGCTAAAGATATAATTTCTATCATAAATCCGTTATTATGGACGGTGTTATTTATTAACCATTTTGTATTTAGGTAGCGTTTAGATACGACCGTCCTTAATGCGGAACCCTGAGGGACTATAATGAATGTTCTTCTTTGTTTCAATATTGTTTAAGAAAGGAATATTCTGGCGAGAGACGGAAGGCGGAATATATAAAAGTAACTTGTGAGTTTTATTGTGAAAATACCGAAGAATAAATGTACTTAGTTTTTATTATAAAATTGTATCAATTTGATGTTTGTAAATCAGATACAATTTTGGATTAAAGTACCAAATTGAAAAAAGAAGTAGCTTTTAAATACTTACAAGCTTTTAATTCCTGGATGTCATTCATATAGCAGTAAGAAGGTTCTTTGGATACCTTCTAACTTCCTCATCAGATCAGCTCCACTATAATATAATATTGCATTACCATACATTATACAGATGCATGCAAAATTTCGTCTCAATCGGAATCCGGGAAGTTGTCATATTCAACTCGTAACATTCCACCCTAACTTCGGTACCTGCATAGTTGTGTACATAGGTATCTACGTTGTTACATTCTATCAAAGTGAAATAATAGCAATTAATATGCAGTATAAATTTATACTTTATGTTAGGTTATATAGTTTATGTGTTATATAGTTTATGCTAGGTTAAAAGTTGCTTATAGAACGTTTTTTAGTAAAATGAGTACAACTTGAACATTTCGTCTTAATTTGGTCCTATCATGTTATATGTACTGTGCCTACTTTCACACATTCTTGAAGAGCCTTTATGATTTATAGTTGTAGATACAATCAAAATTTATTCAAACGCATTTCATTCTTTCTTTTGCTGTTCCTTAAGCTATTCAAATGTGTTACAATAAACAAATACATCGAAATAGTTTTCAATAATGACTAGAGCCTTATTGTTAGTTTCGTTTTTGTTGTCCGATCCATTGAAACTAAGGAATTAGGCTTTCGACAACGGAAAGTGCCACTTAATTGTGATTGGATAAGTCGTTTGGGCGGATTAGTAATTCTAGACGCAAATGCGATAGAAATACTCGCACAAAACAAGTCGAGGAGGGTGAAACTGGGTCAGAGGGTTTTAATAGCACGATTGCCGTTTATAATGTTTATTGCATTATATGAACAGATGAGTTTATGGTTCGTGGTACGGAGGACTTGAAAAGGTCAGAGCTGTGTGCTGATCAAAGAGTCTATTTGATTAATATGATCTAGACGTATTAATTGAATAGACTCTGCTCCGGAGCGTACCTATTTATATATTTTTGCATATTATTCTTTAATGATACTTAGTATTTCTAATGAAAACTAAAAGTTTTTCATTTCATTTTAACTGCTTTTTACTAAAATTACAAAGTTTTGATTTCCTTTTAAATACTGAAAAACAATACTGTATTTCAGACTTCTGTTTATGTAGAGTAGAGTTCTGAAATTGTCAGGTTTGTTCTCACCGGTTCGTTAGCCTATTGAAGCAATAAGTAAATATTGCTGATTTTAAGTAACATACAAGTAAAAAAAAATTTTTATTTTTATACTTCGTACCGCTTGTTCCAGAAAAACTTAAGAAAATGTTTCACGGAGGAATCACAACTATTATCACATTAACAGTAGGTACAGTAACAGTGACCAAATTCGTACATACGCATTTTCAAAAAACACGGTGGTAGAAGTCGTTGTTTTTCATGGACTGAACTGATCTGCTCAGCATTTGCTCTTGTTTCTTACCATTACGATTAATGTATAACTTGCGACTATATTTGCAAAACTGAAAACAAATGTTGATTTAATAATATCATGATTTCGCTAGAATCGCTCGCACCCTCACAACACCAGCGTAATTGGAAATTGCGTTTGTACCGTCTATCACGATCGCACGCAATGAATCTCAGTTATTGTTGAAACATACAACACCATTCGTCTACGTCTACACGTGTCTTTACTCAGCACAAACAATGACTAAAAATATTGCCTACGTTCGAAGTGGATTGGTATTAGATTCTCAACAAACACTAATGTACCTACTATCATACTTATAGTGTTTCAATCTGCTCTACACATGTAACGCTTTCTTTATATTACATTAGATTTATCTGCACAAATTTGGTACAGTGAAGCATGAATCTAACTTTTCATTTTCTAATTTCTTCGTATTCTATAGCAACAATCGTATTTAAATATTTTGTCAGAATAGTAGAGTCAACCTATCTTATCATAGACGTTAGTTTGTAAAATAATAAATAAACTATTTAAATAAAATAAAAGTAAATAATCTAAATATAAAAGTGAAAAAACATTATATAATCAAATAATTACGTTAAAATAATGCCAAGAATTTAAAGGGAAATTTTGAAATATCGAACGATTGTCGCACACAAGTAATTTTACACAGCCTCTTTGTTCTATAAAACATCCCGCGCAAAACAATAGGTACAATCACTTAATCACAATGCTATTGAGTCCAGGGGGTAGGTACTGACAAAAGTTAGATTCGTGTTTAATTATTAAACGTAATAGAAAACCCGTCAAAGTAAATTGATATTGAGTGAAAACGGTATCAAATAATTTATTTATAAATACCCATTGAATACTTGACGATGTGATGGCTGCTCTTTGAACTGATAATTGTTAAATAAAAACAATTAGGCGGACAAAAGGAAGCAGAAATCATGTTATTTCTAATATTCCTTTACTTTGATTTTATGTTTTATTACCTTCAGTCCTCCAGCTTGCAAAATATCACATATTTTTAAGAAATTTTTAAATAAGTTGTTTTTTTAGTTTAATAATTTGAACTTGATAGTACCAGAGAAAAATAATCTCCTTGATAGATTATTAATACTTTTTTTTGAATTTTGTTTTCTTCATTTGTTTGTTTTGCCAAAAAATATGAACACAGTCTGACCTTTCTAATGGTGCGATTGACCTGAAGAAAATTTAATTTGTTTATTATTAACTTTAACGATACTGCTTCCAATTTATAATTCAATCTGAAACTACACCTCATATCGAATTTAAAATAACTATTATATTAAAGTCAAATAATTATCTTAGTCAGTGTTTGTTCCAAGCAAATCTTAATTTACTAACAAATTAATTGCCTCATTATTGTCCTCCATTGCGGAGAGATGTTCATTAGCGACGGTGGTCGCTTACCATCAAGTGGGCTTTTAGCCCGTTTATCTATCTTGCAATAAAATAATAATTTGATAACATAAAAGTAAACAGTTAATAAATTAAAAATGCTTATTTGATTTTGTTATCCAATCGTTGTTTAACAATTTGATCAATTGCATAGCTGGAGTAGAACGTTTTCAGTTCATCGGAGCGGACTGCGATACCGCGGCCAATTACGAAATGTATTGCGTACCTACAAACCCTTATGTGAAACAAATATGATTTATAAATGAATTTTCCGGGACTCCATTATGTGAAATGTTGTGGTTAGGAACGTAATTATAGCAGAGTGTGTTGAATACGGAATTATAATGACAGAACACAAAAGTAGGTATACTAAATTTGCTAATAGTCCAAATAAATATAGAGTAAATTGGTAGGTCACCTACCAATCAATTTGGTCAAATCTAATTAGTCAATTGTAATGATTTTAGTCATTAGTTTAGCTGGATCGGTGTCAGTGTTTGTTAAGTTGTAAGTACCTAATATAAAGGTTCTTCAAAATATTTCTATTTTTGTACCAAAGGTTTCTGAGCCCTTGGTAAGTACTTTTGTATGCTGATTATGTAGATGATGAATAAATCTGGAAGTAGGAATAAAAAAAATACTTATAATTAGCTGTGGTATACGTAAAAATATTCAATAAATAACAACCTAAGACTGGATAAACATGTTGTTTTCAAAACGAATCAGAAGTTACCTCATTTTCGTTCATTTTAATTAATTACGACTTTTCTCATCTCAGTTTTTATAAAATATAACGAGCCTAAAATAACTTGTGTCAGATCTAAATAACAATCTCAATTTCTTATCAAATTTACGACGAATTTTTATAAGATGAATTTTCTCTCGATATTACTTCAAAGACGAACGAACTTTGATTATAAAATTCCAATGAAGTGAAAGATATCACCGGTTTGAAACCGACATGACACAGACAGGTAAATTCGACGTAAGCGGATTTAGGGAAATATCATAATCCACCAGCATGATTGCAAAGTGTCCTGGTTTTACGTTTACCTTTCAAATTCAACTCGTAAAATTAATTGCGGGAACATCGGGAAATATTTTAGTGTTTAGCTTTATTGAACTCAGTTATACGCCAGCTGAAAATTATAACTGAAGTCTATTATCGTGAAAACTAAGTTTGAAATGTAGGTAATATTGTAGCAGTTCGAGATTGATTTTACTGACATTTCGTTGGTACCGTAATTTAGAGAGTAGGTATACTTTGGGTCATGTCAATGTTGCTTAAATTATTAACTAATATGGGTACTTGTTAGTAGTTAGTTATCTATAGTATACAAATAAATCCATGCGTAATTCGTGTCTTATTAAATTGAATTTAAAACATTGTGGTAATTTACATATTCGAGTAGATAAATAATAAGAAAACCTTTAAAATCAATTCCACACGTAACTTCGTAGCTTCTTAAATCTAACGTCGTAAACTGAAAGCTACAACAAAACGCTCCATTACAAGATTAAATAAGATCCCTAAACAATCAAAACGAGTATATTGGATTAAGGGAATGTGTGAGCAATCCGCGTCTGGATAAAGGAGACTAATGTCGTAATGTCTCTTTAATTCCACTCAAATTCCTACGTGATACAATACGAGCGTGGCCTTAATCCTTTGATGCAAGCTTTGTACGCTTTTCTATCTCATATCGTTTGAAGGTCAGTCATATAACAGTTTATTGTTATAGCTGAAGGCTGGATATGTACAGAACTCCTCCTCCTCCTCATATACATAATGTATCTTATATGTATATGAGGAGGAGGATATGTACCTACCTATATTAGCTGTAATTTATCATTAATTTCTATAAATTAAAATCTAAGAATTTGTTTCAAAACTAGGTAGTTTATACGAATTATAGGCTAAAGTCACAAAACACGAAGGCTAGATATTCCTGATATAAATGAAAATGTGATCACCACTTTATTAAAATAAGTCAAAATAAAACATATCGAATTCATAAAACATATCTTGAATATTAACAGAAATATTTTTATGTGATATTTCTGCAAATTTGGAAAGAAGTCTAAGTATTTACTAATGGTTTTCTACTCGTACAAATTACTATATATCTTCTGCAAAAGGGTATCGGAACACTTTGATTGATTGATGTGTCAATATTGTTACACTTAATACATGTCTTATATGATTAATGACTCCAAATAGAGGCCACATCTTCAGTATCATGAACTAAACTTACAAAATAGGATTATAATTTATTTGAATAATAAACATATTCATCGAAGAAATCGTAAAGTTAGAAAGAATTTGTTTTTGTTCAGATAGGTACCTAATATTGCAAGTGACTATTTTTAAGAAAACAAGCTAGTATTAAACATTTACATCCGGTTATAATAACTTAAGGATGTAATCAAGACATGCACTTAAGTTAATTTATGTAAAATAACTTTTAACACCACAGACGTAAAGTTTATTTTACGGCAAACTTATCTAACAGCCTTAAATTTCCAACTCTTTAGCCTTAATGACAGCATGGTGAAAACAAGAACATAGGGGCGATCGTTAACAAGATTAATCTGGCTCGATCATCAAGCGAAAAGTTATTTTATAAATTCAGCGTAAAGTACCAATAAAATAGCGCGTATACCGAAAAAGGTACAAAGCGTATCTGTTTCGTGTCGTAAAAACAGTCTTAAACGCGTAAACGACTGAACAATCCTTACTGACAGTCAATATCAACATAATTTCGTAAACAGTAGCTTCAACCTTAAAATAAAATTGTGTAACCTGTCTTTACTCACATCACTTCGCCACGGATCAGGAAATTATAGGCCGATGTCTATAATATGTGTCCTTTTATTATTTTCTCCCACTCCCTCATTAGATCATATTTTATCAGAACATTAAGTACTTACTACATTGTAGGTACCTACCTCATAGAAGTTTTTTTTTATTGCCATGTAGGCAGACGAGCCAACGGCCCACCTGATAGTAAGTGGTTACCGTCGCTCATGAACCTCTGTAATGTCAGGGAACACTGAGGCGTCGCTACCTACGACCTAACTTTAACGACCCTCCTCAAGCCTCGTTTGAAGAAGTACAAGTCATAGCGCTCAGGGAATACCGAGGAGGGGAGTAAAGATTTGTTTTACAATTGCATTCCTATTTCAAAAGTTGACGGAATTTGTTTTACTTAAAGTTGAATGTTTATTTTATCAAAAATGTATGCCAAAACAAGTTGATATAGACAAACTTATGGTAACAGGTAAATAATTGTCATTAAAAATATACTTTTTCTACTGTACAAGAAACATTACTATCCTGTAGACCTGTAATAATTTACCTTCCTACGCTTTCTGGTTTCGTGTTACAGAGAGATATAAATGTCCATTTCTCGATAAAAGATACAAGAGGGATATTTTTCATTCGGTCTCCAGGGACTACGAGGGCAAAACTAATAGAGGATTTGGAGTTAATTATGTTATTCCATAAGCTGCTTTATTGGGTGCACGGACATTATCCTGGAGGAAACCGTACGTACAGAATAGTATGATAAAACGAACATAGTATGGTTATTAGTAGTAGTGAGGGAAATAATAGACACGGACCCGGGAATTTAATAATTAATTTGTATTACTATCGTAAGTTCAAAAGTGATTCGATTAGTTTTGAATTTCACATTTATTTAAATTCACTCTATACTTTTTTAGTTTACATAGATTACAGATACAATTAGTTAAAAAATGTGTTTTCACCACTAGTCTGTGAAAATACTTGAAAATGAGCGGAATGATCAAAAAAGTCAATATTATGTGTAACTGTGTTATCCAAATCGCACTCAGAACTCCAACCGCTCTAACTCAGCATTACACACTACGGCATTCTTTACCACTAAACTGTCTCAAATATACAAGAAAATGCTATAATACTTAAGTCGCTTTTCAAAGATTATACTAATTATAAGTTAATGCCCCTATGAACAATGTAACATCAAAGTGAAATCATATTGCCAATTATTTTACTACCGACAACTAAATCCAGAGTATAGTAGACACATAAAGCGCTTTAATAGCCGAGAGACACATCGATTGTGTTTGAATTAATGACTTCCTTTTGATTGTGCGTATATAATGCTCATCAGTACACGTCGCAACCTCCGACCTGTATGATATTGATCGTTCTCTCGGTTTCATAGACAAGAAGATAAGGTTATGTTTCTATTAGATAGATATTAGTATAATGGAGGTTTTATAATAAATTATTAGAAAATAAGTTGTAGATAATACAATGTTTATTGGTTTAAGATTCATAAATATACAGTTATTGCTACAAAATATTTTTCATAGTGTGTTTGAAGTAATAAGTTAGTAGAAGTTGACTGTCACAGATCAGATTCTATTTGATGATAATAACATTATTATTGAGTCAACATCCTAAAAAAAACTATTTTTGAAACAAACATAGGCAGATAGATAACTGCATATTGCGCCTAATGCTTATAGATCTAAGACGATCACCGGTGTTATTCCAAACTTATTATCTTTTACCACACGACTAATGGAAAATATTGTTACTTATAAAGCGTATTATATGTTTCATACAGTCAAAAAGTTAATAAAATGAATGTTGATATTTTCAATAACATGAACATAATTTCACTGACAACGAAAAGCCATCAACATTAAAATCAATTACTTAGTGCAAGAGCAATTCAGCATTCATGCACTCACTTTAACTAGTGCTGAAAAAACCACTCATCTTTTTCATTAGCGAGGTTCGTACCTATGTATACATAGTACATGTAGGTATACGTTATTTTATCAAGCATTGCGGGAAGTCTCAAGTGCTCTCCACAAATGCATCGTATTTGTTTGTATTCTATCTTTACAGTACGTCATTATACGTGCACGATTGTTTATCGTTTGCTTTTATTTAGAGTGCTTAGTTAGAAATATAGTAATATCATTTTAAGGGTTTTAAGTATTAGGGTTTTATTTTTTATAAAACTTAAATTTAAAAATCCTGTAACTAATTATTCGTTTTTTCTAAAGCAAGACCTTATACTTTTAATAATTGTAAATACTTGTCAAAAGGAGATTTCTCTCGAAAATATTTGAGATATTGATGTTTGATTTATTTTATATCATAATCAGTTATTAACGTCAATTTTTTGTCAATTGTGGTTACTATTTTATTTATTACATTCACCATTTCAAATTACGAATGATCTATTCCAAGAAATCTTAACAAATACCGAGAATAGAGGCTCATTTCAAAGTCAAATTACTTGCGCTTAATTTCTTGTTGTTTTTAATGAACATAATTTTCGTTTCAACAAAATGTCCTCTGTTTCCATCTCTCGTCTTTTCATCCACGAACGCAAGTTTACGAGTATATTTAATGCTCACGTCAATCATTTTGCTCCTTTTGTTTCATTTAAAACAATAGACTCTTCCATAGTAAATCGTAATAATTTTCGAGGTCATGTAGCGAAATAATTTACTAGACTAATTAATATTAGTCGTGAAATTTTTAATGTTGTAGTTGAACACTATTCATTACATCGCTTTAGTTTCTATTTGTTTTAGTGTGTAAAATAAAAACGAAAAGAGACTTAGTTTAGAAATGTAATATTTAAATAGGCATAATTTCCTAGGAAATGCCTTCAACAAGTTGTTCCTGATTTGAAAACACGAGGGTCGACCTTAATAGATTGTCTGACTGCCATAGGTACGCTTTCAGACCTACATAATTTACCAGAACGAGATTTCAGCTATTGTTTTGAAATATGTTTTATCACAAGTTATTCTACAGTATTACGAAACCAAACAAAATCAAATATTACCTGCACATAGCAATGCGTTTTTGTTTTATGGAAGTTTTCAAAATTTTATATTTTTGATTACATTACTCAATGACTACCGAAGCTCGTGTATTTATCTTTCAAATCAACTTAACAACACCAAAAAGATATAGATAAGTATGAATAGGATACTGAAAACCACTTCATGAGAAGGTCAAATAATATTCCAAATGCCGGGCTTAAATTATAATTCACAATCTAGATATTTTCCACGAAACCACCAAATATAATCGAAAAGGTATCTTACTTCATGTACTTCATAATTATATTTCTGACAAAAGTCTTGTAGCTATTTAGAGAAATGAATACGCGGCTTCTAAAGCTTCAAAGTCTAATTATGGTTAAAATCTCAGGCGCAAAGGAAACGGAAATAAAGTAAACAAAGCAACGTACACAGTACAGCCTTCCAAATTATAATTAAAGAAACGGCAATGTTACACGAGGTATGTATTTTCGCATGATATAAGATATTTGTACAGTTATAACATAACATCGTGAAATATGTGTATCAGTGTCCGTGCTTATAACTTAAAACTGCATAGATACAAAAGAATAATATGTATAATTAAAACCTTTTTTTTTTTTTTTTTGCCATGTAGGCAGACGAGCCGACCTTGTCAAATATCAAATACTTTGTGTTTTTTCTACTTATAGTAGCCAAAAATATTATTACAGAATACATGTCATTTTTTTAAACAATTTTTTAAATGTTAAATACCAGTTTTTTACCGCATACCTAATGCCTAAGACTCTTGCTATGTTAAATTATAAATATTTTTTTTTATTTTCCCGAAAAGTTAAATATTTACGTTATGAACATAATGGCTCGATTTATTTTCAGAGATTGAACATTCGTAATGCATACAATCTGTACATTTCACAAATTAATCTGTGTCAGAGTTCACCCCACATATTAAAATCATTTTACCCAAGTAATCCTTCATTTGACCGAAACTCTTTTGTACTATTTATGTTATAAAATATGTTTTTAGTTCAGTAAAACATGTAAAATATGTAAATGTATCAACGTCATTCGATTTCATAATACCTACCTACTTAATTTTAAATTTAAAACCAGCACTTCACAAATAAATAAATTGACTAGTTTTTTTTGTTTATGTATCAAGTATTATTATGTAGTATAAATTAAGTTACATGTAAACTGTGCAATGTAAAGTCTAAAAGCTACTTTAAGTTCATAATTACAAGCAGTAGGGCATGTAATTAGGACGTGCGGGAAACTCAACCCATTTTCCTAGAAAGTGTTCGTGCGTATTGTGTGAAGGAAGGATAGCTAATCAAAACAGTCGAGATATCGACTTTACATAATATTAACAAGTTTGTGAGTAGATTACACTGTAGTTGTTAAGTGAGTACCTATTTCCGTGTTACGTGTTTTCATTTACATTTGCCACTAATTAATTTAAATTAATAAAGGTACAAAGTCTACGTCTGTCCACATAGCGGATTGAAATAAAAAAAATGTAATATACAAAAAATATGTCATATGGGTAGCACCTATTCACCTGTTGCATTGTGCCATGTGTAAAGTTAACTCTAATTTTGTCATCTTAGTATAAGAACCCACTGAAATCGAGCAGGTACAATGAAGATGTGGGCGTTTGACAAAAAGGATTTGTAACAGAGTCAGAAGATGTGATTTACTTAGTGTGAGTTTAATTTACCGTGTCCTGCGGCTACGTCCTGAGCTGGAAGACAAACACAAGTTCTGCCAATTACCCGTGTCAATTCGACCTTTGTTTGATCTGTCGAAAATGTTCGATAATCCCAGAGTACGAGAATTTCGTTGTTAGAAGAAAAACCGAAAAGTTTTATTCTTTTGTAAACTTTTAATTGTCTGTTGCGTGTGTGTTCAAGTTTCGACTTATTTATCGATTCCCTATTTGTGTGATATTCGTACTGACTAAATTGTGTTTTAGGATTTGAATTAATTGAAACTCACTACACTTCAGTACATTCATTTATTTGCTTATTTTTACATATCAGTATTATGTTATTGAAGTGTATTATTACACCGTGATTTGGAAATTGTTCTCGACCCGAAAAATTTGAACAATGTATCGTTAGTAGATCGTATTGGCACTGTACTCTACTATCAATTTTAATTTTATAAAAATAACACAAATACAATAAATGTTGCGTTTTAAATGGTCTCATAATTACCGTTATATTTTAAAAGTTAGTGAAACAAGTACATTTTAGACGAAACTATTTCATTGATTTTTGGTACTGATAGTGTCAATAGACTTTGTTCCCATGTAGAGTCGAGAACGACCTTAAAATTATAGTTTATACTTTGGTTAGATTTCCTTATTTTAAATTATATAAAAAGCTCAGCAAAACTTAAACGTAAACCAACGAAAAGTACTCAAACAAAATTTGTGGTACAAAGTTAATTTATGTAATTCGAAAGTAGATTGTTAGAACATAATTTAACTTTTCGTGATGGATGAAAGACAAACGAGTGGTATATTAAAATTTATGGGTGACACATCTGATTGATTGGTTGAAGAGATTGATGAAAGGTTACAGTAACGAAAATTTTGTAGAGAACAAATTCTGATTTCTTCTAGACAAAAGAACTTAAACTCAAGAGTATGTTTTTGTATCATATTTTGTTACCTATTGTGATATTTTTCATACCTAGGTGTATTGAATGAAATCAAATTTTAAAAAATAAAGTGTGGTTTTAGAGACGAAGACAATCCCAAAGTCAAAACCAAAGTTTATAATTTTGTTGTCTAAACTACCACGGAAGTCACAAGTTATACATGAAACTTAAGCGAGACGACCCTTGGCAATCCCTATTTCTATCATATATTGTAATTAATTCCGGTACAAAGGCTGCAAATGTTATGAAGTCAATCCTTCGCATAAATCAAATCTTTGAGAAACTCTTCTGAAATGGGAAAACCTCAATAATAATTTTAAACTATAATAAACATGTGTGATTTTCGGAACTGGAATTCGTAGAATATTTATAAAGGTAAAATTATAAAGGTAGGTAACTAAGCAAACTGTTCAATTTTACAAATTCCGTGTAACTTTTATTATAGTTATGTATTTATCTTATCAATTAGTATCTTCTATCTCGTTAGTGTGGAGAACTAATAGTTAATTGTATATTATACTGTAAATTTTGGCTGAATAAATATATTTAAAAAAAAATCTAAATCGTGTAACTTAATTTTCATTCAAAGAAGTTTCATAGTATTACATAGAGTTGCTCAACGCTACCCTTCGTAGGATATGTGTTTTAACTATCCAATTCTATTACAGATTTGTGGCAATATTATCTTTAGTTCTAGTTCTTTTTGGTTCCTATTACTAATTTTAGCTACCATTGTTATGATAACACTCAATCTCCGTGCGTCATCCGAGACCATTGCCCTCATGCAACCACCAATATTGTGATAGTGTTAGAGATACGTGCAATTCAATATTATTATTGTGAATTCTGATATCGATAACCCCCCAAGCCAGAACCAAATGCTAAATAGTCAAAGACACAAAGACCACTACATTTATGTGAACAAAATGTTTTTCCATAATATACCGTAGCGATATTTATGTCGTTACGGTATGGGTATAGCTGACTTTATTTTATTTATTTTTTTGTTCCATTTAAGTGAAAGCTTTATAACTATTTCTCAAATCACATCATTCATTCAAAATATTTATCGTTGGTTAAATCTTTATCGAGCGGTATTATTTTCTGTACTTGTGACGTCACCGAGGATACTTCATGCAGTTCAGTCACCATTAAACGCGGCAACAGTTATTTTCGGATCGCTTTGTTACGTCATCTTATTATGAAATTAGGTCATGTTTAAGGGTGTGATTTTCGGACATTCTTTTATTTTTGGGTTAAGTACATAGTAAATTTTATGCCGCTGAGTTAATAGTATATTTATGTTATATTTATGGTGCTGAAGTGTCGTTCTATAGTGGTTAACTTGAACTTTATACAACACTTAATTTGACATAAGTCTTACCGATTTACTTTTTCTTTGTATCATTTTTATTTTTTTAGGTCAGTTTCCCAAATTGATTCCAATTTGTACAGTCGAATACAGTATGTTACACATTTTTTTTGTTTTCAGTATTATTTACTTCTTCTTGTTAAGTAATCCTTTTCGCCCTAACTACAATCACATTACACAACGTTTAAAATTGAAAACAGGAAATTTTACATTTTGATTTATTCATTGCTCACTTTGTATTCATCCATTTAGTCTTGTCAAAATAAATTAAGGACAATCTTTTTTATTTATTGGTAAATTTCCTTGGTAATGATATCCAGGTACATGTTCTTGACATTGTAAATGTACAATGTATTACATCAACAAACCATTGCTCATCAGAGCATCAGGTGGGCTGTAAGCCAAAGCAATATAAAATACAGCAAGCCAGTGTATTGTTAGCATAATACGTAATACATAATCGTATATTATACTCAGTTCATCAAAAGATTGTAGGTATACTGTGATTAACGGTATTTATTTCACATTATATCAAGTCCCCTCTCAGCGCTCGGTCATGAAATGTGTTTTTAACAGCTTCTCATCTTCTTTATTATCCACAACTACGCTTACGAATCTCTAAGTTATTGTTATTAAGGGCTATTTGAAAAATAGAGCAGTATATTTGTGTTATTCACTTAAATCTAGTCGGATGAATCGACTTTTGAAAATAGTTCGTGTATTTTTAGCAAAATAAAATTCCTGTTGAATGTAGTATATGTAATATTGTTATCTGACCGACTAAAATGTGTCAAGAGTGAAAAGTATCTGTTTAGTGTTAGTTTTTATTGTATTGTATTGTATTATTGTTTTTATGTAATTCATTCAAGTTATAAACTATTTTTGGTTAAATAAATTTTTCATCATAAAAACGTGTAGGTATACGTATAGGTACTTAATTGTAATTAATGTAACTTGATTATTTATTTCAAATATTTATATTGTTTGATACATGTTGTATATTTTATATTACATTGCAATTTTAGTCGTGACATTGATCGATTCGGAAAATCAAACTTATAACCGAAACCAGGATTTAGACAGAGCTCAAAATCTCGAAAAATAAATCTATCCAAAGTGTACAATATTGATTAGAACGTTATCAAGAAGCCTCGGGTTGTTTTAAATAGAATTTCAAACTGATTTATTACCGCTCCTAATTTGTCATTCCGTAAAATGAATTACTCGAAAGCGAAACAGCTTACCGGAAAACCTTAGAGATGTGCGTCGAAACGAGCGCAAATATTTCAGCAGCAAATTGAAACGAGATCTACGGGTCAATAGGGACATTTGAATTCTCAAGATACTTATTAAACGTTTACAATACTAAATAATTTGCTAATTTTGTAGAAAATTACGTCGATAGAAACAGGCAAGCTCCTTACAGCTTTATATTTAGCACAAATCGAAATTTTACACCTCTGTGATGAATAGGAAGTTGTCTATCTTTTAAAATTGTTGTTCAGAGGTTGTGCAGAAGGCAATTATCGAACTCTCACCGCGTTAAACTGCCTGCGAACACCTGCGGTCTTTATATACCTACTTTTTGAACATAACTAATTTAGAGTGTAAACTTTTTTGTTTTCTCCTATTAATCCTCATTTCAGTATTTACACAAAGTAGATTTGAAAATTTAGTTTTGTTTAGGCCTGTTGGCTATTGCAGAGATAGTGACAGATGTCGAAATTGGAAAATTGTATGTAATCTTTGTTACTCTGCTAATTTGCTTATAAGGAAATATTTCATTTACCTACTTATTTTTTACTAAAATTGGAATAAATTTCAATTGTCGGTTACACAATATTTTTTGATTGTTACGCTTAACTTCATCTTAATTTCTTTGAACTCCAATTTGAATTTACCGAAAATTTTAATATTCCTCGAGCATTTTGCATTGATGTTTCGCTCAATAGCTTAAGTAAGTGGTGAAGTGAAATGCTCAAACGAAATTCACAGAATTCCTGATTTTAATATTCATGACGACTTGTCAAGACCACTTGAAGTTGCCCCAGAGAAGTGAAGGCGAACGAACTGATGGTTATGGAAAAAGTTTTGTTGATTTTGAAGCCTGTACAAAGGATTTAGACATTTCAAATTCAAAATAGTTCACGTCGAAGGCATTTAATATTCGAAATGTTAACTGTGTGAAATGTTAATTACAAACGCTGTCAATACGAAATCCTCAGCAGAAATAGGGTTCAAACATTAAATGTAAATTAATATTGTTTCTCTTAACTAAACATTATTGAGAGCTTTGATACTGAAATTGAAATTAAGATTAAGATTTATGATTTAAGGTCGTTTCAAGTTCGTTGCTATAAGTTTATTTACCTACTTGTACTGTGCATGTACATTGTGTATAATAAGCAACTGAGCTTATATTATCATATTGTCCTTAACATGATATAGTGACCTCGTTGTGTTGTAGGATTGTTCAGACCTCCTCTAGTTTCGTCTTTGTCAATGAGTAGGTAAATAAGAATCATTAAAACATCCTGCTCTAGATATTAAATTTGAAGGTCAATCCATATTTATAGGTATAGATGACCTGTATAATATAGTATAACGTATTTTAATATGATTAATTACTATCAAATTGTAAAGGTAAGTGGCGATAAAAACGAAAAAATCTAATCGAAATCAAATTAAGTTGCAGATTATGATAATGTGTTTGTGAGCTCAACTGATAGGAATGAGGGATATAGGTAAAGTATAGATTTGTGTTTTCCAACCTTTCATTTATCATTAAATCCCGTATTAATTTTATAAACCTTTTCCGACAATAAAAATGATTCTAAGCTTTAAATCCTTCACTGTATCAATGAAATTAGATTAGAAATAGCCCATTAAATAATTGGAATTTACTTAAGTTATTTAAACTTTATAGTTTTGTTTACGTACCACTTAACCACTCACCTAATCCAAACTTAAATTATATTTTTATGATGTTATGATGGAACTTTTTCAGAATGATATCCTGTACCAACCCATTACTGCCCACTGTTGGGCTCAGGTCTCCGCAGAAGAGGGATTAGGCATAGTCCACCACGCTTGCCTAGTGCGGATTGGGGACTTCACATATCTTCAAAGATCAGAATGATAATTTCATCTCCATTGTTGAGTGTGGGAGTGAGAAATTATACTGAATTAAAGTTCGAGAAAATCACATAGTCAAAGAAATAATTCCTAATCAAATTGTTTAATGTTTGCAGAAGTTGCAAAGAGTCACTTATTTTAATTCAAATCACTTGAAATGTCCTTACCTACTCTTAAGCGCTGTCAACCCAAGGTATATATTTCATTGTTAACCCCAATGGGCAATAGTATTATTCTCTTGACAGAAATTTCTTATCACTGCCGGTCCGAAACCGTACCCGTTGTCAACTTGATAAGTACCTACTTAGCAGGACAGTTTAGCGAAGGCGTTTTGTAGTAACATTTAAGTAATGACTAATTTGCGATACGTATCACAAAATAAGACTACAGAGGATCGGTTTTGTGCATTTGTTTTCAAACGGAAAAGGTCAGTTTGTCGTGGTGGCTATTCATTGAGGAAGTCCTAGAAGTTTCCGCTGAAACTTTAGCTTAGGTAGTTTATTTAACTATAGAGAGGTTTAATATTGCAATTAGTATTAATAATAATGTAATCGAATAAAACACAGCTACTACCAACATTACACTGTATAAAAACTTAAGAACTGCAATATAAACAGTATAAAATTGCAAAAAATTGTCAAAATTGTTAAAGTATCGTCAGCGTAGTCTAAAATCTGAATAAACGAGTGTTTCTTGAGATAACGACAACACCTCAAATGACTGGCACGGGGCACCGAGATCCAAAACAACAACACTCTATTGATATTGCTTTTGCCATAATTTTAAATTGGAAATGTTTGCCTGGCAGACGTTTTAGGAGGTTTTCGGAATGAATCTTTTTTGCGATTAGTAGGTAGTAGATTTTATAAAAGGAATGAAAAATATTGAATGGATTATTTGCTTTTTAAATTTTACATCAAATTACTTTTCTGATAACAACTTCAACATATGTATCTACCGTACATATGTTGAAGTCTACTACTAACCGTATGTTTATTATTTATTTATTTAATAATAGGAAGATCTAACTAGCTTAAATTAAACATAATAGTCATTGAACTTAATATTTCCATTTTTAGGTAAAGTAACTTTAAATTCTGATTCCTAAGAGCTATACTCAATATGCCATTAAACCCTAAATCATGATCATCTAAATCCGCCTTAACTACAAGTGGACGTCTTTATTGCGCAATATAAACGGTCCATGGGGAAGGGTACAATGTGTACTTCTCTTTATTTGGGTAGTAATTAAGCTAAATTTACCGTGTGGCCCACATTAAGCTGCCGGCGACATCAACCGTCGTCGTCACTCTGAAAATTTTCACGCTCCGATGTCAGATAACGTGACATTTATAGAACAGTATTTCAACTTTTATGATATTTGTCTCCTTAAATTAAATCGGAATTAAGTGGGTAATCTCATGTTTTAAAGAACAAAAAACATCAATGAGATAATTTCAGAAAATACAGTCGTATCATTTCCTCACTTTTCTTTTGATTTTGAACTCGTGAGAAGCGAGATCAAAGAAATCAATGTGCCCCGAAATGATTGGATTGCAAAAAAATCGATACAATGCTTTGTCCCTCTTTGTAGGCACACAAACATTTCTGTTTTCCACTTCATTTAATTTATGTCTCTAGTGTTGATCTTAACTCGTGGCGAAACGTTTGGCTGCGGGTATGTTTCTGATATATTTATGCGTTGTAATTATCAACCATGTTCAATATTACCTATTTTTAAAGAATCTGGAACGAGTTACATCTGTTTAAAAGCAAACGCAGTAGACATGTAATGGTTTACCTACATTCTGCAAGAGCACATTTATTGCCATCGGAAATCATTCAGTTTAACATCTAAACAGACAGACATTTGAGTGCCGCACATCGTGTATTTGCGTCTAGAGTATATTGGTACGTTTTGTACAGAATGTCTTTTACTTTTATTTTTAGATTTGTAAAGGTGAATAAACTAGTTAAATTAATAACGATGATAGATACAAGATACGAACTATTAGCAACAAAGTGTGGTCACATAGTTTGGCGCTGTGCCAGAACTGCACAATGCAATATTCCGGGAGGAATCATTTCGCGTAAGTATGTGACGTAAAAGTTCAGAGCGAACTGGAACATCGACCGTCGCGTCGCTCCAAGTTAACAACACATGGAACCGTGAGTGTACGTTACGATTATTATCAGTAAATCAATGATGAGATAAAATGTCACAGCGTCGACACTGACAACGTAAATAACGTTTTTACAATCGCTAGATTCGTTTGATCGATCAGACAGTGCGAGAGTCAAACGCGTTTACGTTTACTGAATTATCCCGTTCAATCGCAGAAACCGACGTTCGAGAGAGCTCTGCTCCAAGGATTTAATACGAAGCTGACTCTACTAAGAGATTGGAACGCAAGGCAGAGTGAGCGTTTATAGTAGAACAGGTTCAATAAAATTAATTGAATGCTTCTTCGATAAAATGCGCTACGTGCCGCATTAATGCTATTGCCAAGGTTGATTTAGGGATTGGTTTTCTTTCTGAAAACAGTGAGGCACAGTTCATGAAAACTAGGTATGCCTACGCATGCCATTAAACAGGCAATCATAATAAGAACTTAAAGCACTTTTGAGGAAAATAAAAAAAGTTGATAAATTGCTAAATAAAATTCGGTGTTTAATATCACCCGACCCGAATGAGTGAGTCGAGCGCGAATGAAATATGAATGAGGTGGCACGATGTTGAAATTCGATCAGCTCTCTTATTTTTCAAAGTGAACCCCAACGAGGTTTTACTGACGATTCACCTGACTAAGCATATTTTCGTCACACTCGCAACGTCAAACTACCAGAAATGGGAGAAATAAGTACCAGACATAGTATAAAAATAATAGAAAATTATGCTCGTAAAACACCAACAACATGACCTCTTCTCAACAGTTTCGTGGCAAAAAGCTAATGTAAATATAAAAACTAATGTTATATATTACAAAGATTTAAGAAACAGAAAGTAGTAGTAGTAGTAAGATCTGGTAAGAACGGATAATGGGTGAACGATCAACAAGTTAATTCTACTTCTCTGACTAGTGGACCTTCGATCCAGCGCCAAACTCCGCATACCTACATTACAATACACTTCAATACACAAACTTAATAACAAACTATAGCCGAACTTTATAACTAGATTTAGCACTGTAAGTAAATTTAGGAAGGTCGTATTAACAAAAAAGTTTACCATTATTTTACAGAAGTTTCACATATACATAGTAAAAAGAAGGAAACACATTGTCTACTATAAAATCAAGGATGTATCATTTATTTTTGAACAAGTAGGTACTACTAGGTACCTATGTCTTCAATTTCGCAACTGTATTGTTTTTGGGCACTTCAATAAAGTACAAATATAAAATCATGAATATAATCGTTTTATAAAATATGTATGTTCAAAAGTCTTTTATAAGTTAATTTCACTGAATTAATCTGTTTACAAATGGTTCATCCGTACTTATGTCAGATTGCGATTACACCAAAAATTAGGAAACAATTTTTGAATTTAATTTACATTGTTTGTGTATTATTCGGTAGTCAAGACAGTTTTTGATAAGATTATGTTTGTGTAAAGCGTAACATAGTCTATGGATTAACCTTTCAGTGTTAAGTATATAATCGTTAGATTAACCGGTGTTACATGTTTACTTATGTATAATAATCCTTGATATAAAGCCTTTGAAAATCAGTTGGAAATGATTAGGTATTTTATCTGAATTTTGCACTCTGTAAAAAAGATCATAATAACCAGCTAACTGTTGAATATCGGTAAAAATACCTAATAAAATATAGTTTATTTAAAACACATAAAAATAGCTCCTTGGGAAATCTTTGCGAGTGTTGTGTCTTCAGTAGTAGGTAAGTAACCTAATGATTTCTACGTATAGCAATCTATGGTTGATGACATAGAAGACTATCTTCATATTCAACTAATTAAAACTTCTAAGAATCCATGGTTTGGATTTCTGCCAATTTCCTAGTAACAATGCATTCGCCTTCACTAGTCGTCATTAATTGGCTTATTTCGGAAAGCAATAAAAATGCCGTTAAACTGAACAATACTGTTTGTAAACTGTCCAAATCAAAATCTGAGGTAACAACGCATCGGAAACCAAAATAGATCGACTAAGTAGTCGAGGTTTTTGTTTAGTAATTATATTTTCCAATGCACGTAAAGATAGGCATGACTTTCTAATGACGCTCGAAAGAACTTGTAGATAGGAAAGGAAGTTATAAATAGTAAAGTTTTATTTTTGATGGTAATCACTTCTTAAGGTGAGTCACAAACTTCAGCTGAAAGGAAGGACAAAAATAATATAATTCACCTTTAGTGTTAGACCTTATTTCACAAATGGTTCACCATTAAAAAAACATACTTATATTTTTTTTTGAAACGAAGTGCGAAGTAAACAGTCGTTACTATGTTGTAATTACATTTACAAAAATGTTAAATTCAAATAGTCATGGAAGCAATCCCAGTATTATGAAAAACAAATTGTAAAATACTACTGTAAAATAAAACACAATAATAATCGTTCATTCGCATTCAATTGGAAACTCATTTCATTATTACAAAATGAATCTCTTCTTTTTGAAAGCATTCGAATCCGCATAAATCCCGAAAAAGATGTTGATTCGCAATCCAATTTCATTTTCCGGTCCCCAAACGAGCGAATAATTTTCTAAATATTTTTTCATGAAACTTAACGCTGTAGGTAAAAGGCGAACATAACAATATGAGTAACTACTTTGTAAGGAGATATCAATAATAATATATTATAAACACACTTCCTAAACATAGGTAAGTACTTACCTAATTGACTGAAGTTATCGCAAAAAACACGAAGTATATTCTTATTCTATCTCGAATCCTAAAATAATCAGCATGATCTTTAACATCTGTTTTTTTTATTTATCTAATAAATCATAGCGTCTATGCACCTTATCATTTCTCAGAAGACACTATTTGTAGATTTTAAATTTAGATTTAAACCTTGCTGATAAACATAACCATCAAACTTATTTTTGTCATATTTTTTTTTTGTATACCAATGTACCTATTTATCGTCTAAGGATTTGTATTATTTATTCAAAAGCATATTTTAAAAAAGATGTAAACACTAACAAACGTGAAATAATAACATTTCAATAATATAATATAGATATGTACAATATCTAATATATAAAATTCTCGTGTCACGGTGTTCGAACTTGAACTCCTCCGAAACGGCTTGACCGATTTTGTTGAAATTTTTTGTGCTTATCCGGTATCTATGAGAATCGGCCAACATCTATTTTTCATCCCTCTAAATGTTAGGGGTAGTTCACCCCTAATTTTTTTTTTATTTTTTCGACGCAGACGAAGTTGTGTGGGGCAGCTAGTAATAATACATATTATGTAACAACTATAATACTGTGAATAAAGCTTTTTTTCTTTCCATCTTATTTTGCTTGATAGTTTAAGATCACCAATAGGTACATATATCTTTTGATAAAACATTACTTAGAAGGCAGAAACGAATGAGTTCATATTAAGGGAGCTATCAGTTCCGAGATCATGTATCCTGAGGGCTCATGTATGTTGGACACTGGAGAATTGAACATGTATTGTAAATTATCTGGAATACGTATTTTTGCGCTGGAGGGTATCTGTTATCTGAGGAACCATAATAAATATCTTTTTCATTTCTTCCAAATCATTTCTAACAATAATTCGAGCTTGTAATCTAGACAGCGGTAGGGTGTAAAGCCAAGTTCATATAGATTTTTATCACATATAACATCATTCCTATTCCTTTTTAAAATGTTGTTTTGACTTTAGTTTCGAGCAAGCTTTTTATACCCACTTTAAATTTCTAGATAACTTAATATACGTTTGTTGATGCCTAGAATTATAAAAAATGATATCGCATTGAAGTGTTAAACTAAGAACATAGAAGTATGCACATGTAGTATGTACACAGCCTCATCTTGGCTGTTATTGTCAAGGCGTTATAACCGTTAGTAATTATTTATCTGTGTGAAAATACTTTAGTAATTATATCAATAAATTTTCCGTTGACAGTAGATACTCCCATATTAAAAAATATATATATCCTGTCGTATTGAATACTCAATATTTGCCCTTCACTAAGCCTTACGAAAGTTTGTTATTTAGTTTATCCCACGCGGTGTCATCCATCAAGTCTAGTTTGGATTATGTTTCTGAGCTCTGGGATAATTGTGTTCTTTTATGTATGTGTAGAAAATTTCACATAATATGTAGGCGTGTATGATAAAAAAAAATAATTGTGAAATAATGGATCATACTGTTTAAATTCATAGATAAACATCAGTAAAAAATAAAAAACCCACGCAACACAAATCAAATTAAATAAAACGACTACTTCATCGTACCTGCTAATAGATGTTCTAAGTATCTAAGAAATAAATAATTTTGTATTTAATATTAAACGAAAACAAATGATCCCTTTTAACAAATAGTTCTGCTTCATCACCTCCACTTTATTAGCAAGACTAAAGGAAACTAAAGGCCTGTACCGAAACAAGATAAATGGTTTACGAAAATCCTTAGTCTCTAGTCTATTCCATTTTCGCGCTTATCCTTAGATGGGAGCTGTGACCTTTCACATAATGACTCAACCCAAACCACCTGCAGGGCATTGAGCTTGATGGAAAATTTATGATACCGAGCGACTGCAGAAAATATATAAAATATAATAACTGATTTTATGTCTTTGTTGTAGCCACCCGTGTAGGCGTTGAACACGGTTCTTTTTAATTAAAAAGGTAATTTAAAATGTATAGGTATAACGGTTTTGAGTTACATTAAACTTTGATTCATTTTGAGATTTAGGTACCTACCGGTAGTTCTCTAATGTTGATTAAGTGTTTCATTTGTTTTTAGACCAGAACGTCATGTTAAACTAATCCTTGAAAAAATGTAAACAGTGAAACGTTCATGAGCCAAAATTTACAGTCAACTTGTGAGTTTTTCTAAATTACGATTATTTACACGATTCCGTTGTGGAACCTTGTTCGCAGCCGGTTTTAGTGGAATGCTTTTGCAAAACAATAAGATGACAAATTATTTGTTGTTTGAATGTAACCTGAAAAACTGTTTTGCATTTAAAGCATCTGAACATTACATTTTATTTATTTATTTATAAAAGCCTTATACATTGACCTTACAAATATATTTCAACTTAAGAACTAATTATATAAATTTTAAAAGATAACCAATACTAAACTAAACTGAGAATAACTAATCCTAAACATAACATGAAATAAATATTTCTCGTTACGTATCAGCAATTCGGTTGTCAGGTTGTCTTTCGACATAGGTAGGTCTCCCCTAATATTTTTACATTTTAACCGCGATCTAAATGTTCAAAGCATCTAAGTTTAAATATAATTTGCTTTTGGAGATGTTTCGAGTTCTACGTATCCTAGGTTAGAATGATTTGGTAAAAATCCTATTAAAAAGTTTTTATTTTTTTTATTTAAAAGTCTTATTACTGTTTTACTTTTTTGAGAAAAAACCTTTATTTTCCTTGTTTTTCCCATTGGTTAGCTTATTTTTCTATTATAATAAAGAATTACAAAACAAAGGTTATAATAATATTGTGTGCGTATATTTTGCTGCTATAAATTTCATAGCTGAAATATGACTACATAAGCTTTTACAACTCCCTCTGTCTGAGCGTGGTGCGTCTATGGTGTAATTCCTTATGCTTACGACAGTTACCTCTGCTTTGTTCTGACAAACAAACAGACAGACTTAATTTATAGTTGTACGCTTTTGATTAAAGAGTAACACGATATAACATCTTTGGCATGGTTCCATCGTTTACCTGTTCACTATTACATGTGTAGTCGTTTATTCCGAGTACGTAAATAACATACGATATTTATGATAAGTTGAACTTATTGTCTGGTTTTGTACATCTTCTTTAATATTATTTGGAAAGAATTGTGAAATTGAATAAAGGGAATAAGAAAATATTATTAAGAACCATTTCAGCTTTAGCATTTTTTAAAGAACAGCTATTATGAGTACAAGTCGAATATTGTTATTTGTTGGAATCATCATCTATTCTAGAATTCTCTATCATCTTCTCTTACACATTCAATACCAGGTTATCTTTAAAGTATTTTTTGTTTTCTAGACTATTTTGTGCACTAGAAAATAGAACTGAAGTTTTTAGCATATATTGGCAACCTTCTGAATTGATTTTGAGCAATTGAGTTATTTGATCTTTACAATTAAATTTTAATTTAAATCCTCTTGCCTCCTAATAAAAATTAACTAACTAAAATATAAACCCAGTACAAAATAACATTTCTGAATTGAAATAGAAACATTTCAGTTCGCAATATCAAGCGGTTATATTGAAGTTTACAGCAATACGGGCACAAAACAAATATTAGCTTTCGGCGATTACTGAAACATTGGAGTTAGTTAACGACGAAGTTGACGATTTATTTCAGCTGCCGTTGACACAGCTCTGTTGACGGGATAATAAAATTTATAAACTTTGGAGAATATAAATCATTTTGATTTTTTACTAATTACATACTGAATGAATTAAATCTTATAGCTACTCTTAGATCTGACTATTGTTTTTTAGTAAATAAAGTATTGTAATGATGATGAATACATTATAGTGGTAATTAAGTAATAAGCGGTAGTCCTATATTAATAATCAAAGGCGGTAGTTAGCGGCTTAGTTGTGTATATCAAAATCATCAGGTCGTAGATCCATCGAGTTTGGGCTCATTTTAAAGGGCAGATAGAGGCCCTCTAGATTCCCTCTATATCCGCACAAAGTTCTCCTGACATTTGTCAAAACATTCGCATTTTTTTTTTCGAATGCGATTATTCGTTTCATCCCTAGTACCTATGCAACGATAAAATAGATAGGTACTAGAAATCTCTGATACAGCTTAAAGTAGAACATTTATGACACGATAATCCTCGAGTTAGACATGACACACTAGTAAAGATACTTATCTCGATCGTCCAAGAGTTCTCATTACTAAAAAATCTCAAGGCTCTCTTATCAAAATCTTGTGGATATTTATGACAAATAGTGTTAAAGTTTTATGATTACAGGTATGACTTCTGGAACCTTGGTCATTGCAATCTCGTTGTTATCAAAGGCCAATTGTAAAGATTTTGTTTAATCTGGAATGTATTATACATTTTTGCTCATTTTAAATTTTATCATTAAATAAATGAATTTAATAAAAATCTTCCGTTTCATTCGTACATGTTTGTTAAGTGCACTTACCGATAGTAACCGCTCCGCACTAGGGCGGGATCGATGTAGCGCGACCGGGACTAGCCGGCCATCGGGACACACACACAACACTGCACTTCTGAAAACTATCGATTATTTTACTCCACCACGCACGTTTACACAACCGGTCAGCTGTCGGATCAAGCGATAATAACCGTGTCACCAATTACGTACGTTATTAATTAATTGATTTAAGAATCATCCTACGTCAAAGATTATCATATCATTACCTAAATACCTAGATAGATATAAAATACATTTTAGTAGATAGTTCTACTGGTTTGCTTCTACTATTTAGGTTCATATCCTACGCCAAATTTGTGGTATCCATAAATTCAGCTTTTCATACATTTTTATTACTTTTATGAGACACTTTTGTAATGTAATGGTATCGCATGCCTGGACGAACCTTCGTACTAGCATTCTATCCGATTGACGCTATAAAAGTCTATAAATCGAAGACCCAACATGCAGTTACAAAATTTAAAAAAAAGTTTGATAGACTCGATTTGTAACTTGTACTACTTTAAACGAATTTTAAGAAACATTTTGGGTGCTATTCTGTGACTAGCGAGATTCGACAATAATCTCGATATGCCCCGGGGCTCGAGAATCACAATTTATTAGATCTGTTTTCTGTACTGATCTACAAGAAGACAATAAATGATAGTTTACAAAAAGAATCAAAATCACATTGTTGATTAAAGGTATAGGTGTATCGATCTTAATATCGGTGATAGATAAGGGCTCATATTATCTTTGATAAGGTCAGGGCTTTAATGACCAGCGATTGAGTAGATTGCCGCCCCGGGCCATGATTGCAGATCAACTTCGGCACAACTAACAACATTATTCCACATTTAGATAAGCAGATTTGTCTCTTAACTTCGTAATGTGTGAAGTTCAGTTGCGTACCGCCGTAACTACGTCTAGACTATTAATGTGAAACATTTATTCATGTATGTGTGACAGTGGCAAAAGTACTTAGAGATTACCTGATGCTTAATTCAAGTTCATTCTTTTAGGAGCTTCCCGTGAGTGAAATTAATTGCTTTTATTATTACCAAGACATGCAAAACAAATTTGTGGATTTCCAGGTATTTTCTAAGTAACAATCAACAATATGAAGAAAAAGTGTAGTTATGCAATACCTTCAAGTCCTAAGCTCATTCCAAATATAAAAAACACATAGATATGATTTTAGTTTTGGTGTCACCATCACAATGCTAAATAAAAACTATAGTTGTATCAAGTAACGTAGATACCTATATCCAATGAGGATCGAATCGAGTCTTTAAATAAAAGCACAAATTAGCGATAGATTACTTTTTCTGTATCCTATTTTATGTCAGATATCATGTAATTTAACGTAAGCTAATGAAATATTCTGTAAGAACATAATGTATAACAAAAGTTGAGGGGGAAACACCCATCCTTTAAGATATTATGAATATTTTATTCTCTGTGTGATAAAAGTAAAGAAATATTCCACGAGAATATAGCTACATACATTTATTATTGTATTTTTCATTGTTTTCACTCGTGAAACGACTGTCAGGTGTTGGGAGTGGCAGATAATTTATCTATAGATAAATATGATTCAGGTTCTTAGCAGGAATTGACAATAGTTGTACCTGAATAATGATAAAAATAGCAGTGACCTGGAATGTAGGTATCTTTTGATGTAGGACGAACCAAATTGAATGGAATAGATATAATATTATTGTCATATTTTTCATTTAAATCAGAGAAGCAAAGCTTGAGTTGTCGATTCATACCTACATAATTTTCTGGAATGATAATATGGCTATAGCACGGCTTAGACTGATTAAAAAATAATTAATAACTTTAAAAGTTTAATGTGAGAAAGATTATGTTATAATGGCTAAAGCCGTATTATACCTACCTACTACACACATCTTTACACACGTTACATCTTCGACAGAGATCAGAGAACAGTTAGTTCATCAGTTAGTGAGAGTTATGGGTTTAGGAATGTTGTTTATTCATTTAATATCGGTTTTGACATTGTCAATCGGGTATACCTACATAAGTTAATAAAATTCATATTTTGAACTATTTCTCCAAAATTGTATCGTTTATTCCTCTCATATTCGCACAAAGTTTCAAATTTCTTGTCTATACAGTTTTCTGAAAAGATCGGGCAGACAGATCTTTATCGAAATCGTATGATATTACCTATGTAAAGCCACCTACCTCTTGAATAAAACTGAATCTTACTATAACCCAAAAGTACCAGAAAAAGAAATATAAAAGGGACCTCACAACGAGCATTACCCTTCGTGTGAAACAATAATTAATTGATAAGTCCACTCAGGCAAAGTTCTGCATTTAGATAAAAAATCCAGTCTAAAATAATAGCAAAAATAAACCTAATTAAAAGTCTTAAATTTAAAATATGTAATACAACATATTACTTCACTTGTCGTATTACACCAATCATCTGCTTTCCAAAATCAACATAAACATAGCGATGAACAATTTATGTGTTAACAGAAACATGTTGAAAAGTGTTTATGAATCGGCATTAGAGCTGACAGGAAGAACAAAGGCTCGAAGGACACAGTATGCAGAGCATCCATCACATATTCATTCTACACATGGCGGTTCCCGGCAAATGTAAAGTGATTCTATAAACACAAATAAACTAGCGTAAACGCACTGATTTATTTCTTTTGCTGAAAAACAACATTTCACGCGGCGATGCGAAATGTACAATAAAATCCGTAAATGACGATTTGTTACGCGGGTGTGGGTTTTAGATTTAAATTAAAACCAGGTTTCTCTATTAATGAACAGTTTTTAGAAAAGTGCTAGCAAAAATAGTATTTTAACAACTTCACACCTGCTTTTTAAAGTTACTACTTTTTAATCTCTACATAAAATAACTTTTATTTGAGTAACTGCATTCAGAAAGAAGAAAATAACTTATGTTTACTTACTCAAAATGGATTATATTACAAATAAGTTTATTTCAGTAAGTAGCTATTCTATTGACACGGTTATTATAACTTATTGTGTACTCGAAAAGCACAAACCAATCTAGTTTCCAATCACGTTTTACAGTTGATCGAATAGAACTGTAACTTTCTTAAAAACAATGAGTGTAATCTCACGAGTCGGTTATTTGTCACGTGTTTTGAAGCGGAAAAGTCGTGGTGTTGCGCGCGGACGCGAGCTTCGAGTCGCGCAAGGGGCAGCTGCGACGGCGACGTGACACAGACTGCGAGCAGGCATCGCCGGGCCGCGCGGTCGGCGGGCGGCGCAACAGATACGCCACAGGTTGGGCGGCCGCCGTCCCGGGCCACCCGCTTCCTCCCACCACCCCGTAAACGCCGCACACACCAATTTACATCCTCATTAACGTCTCCTGAATCAGCATCTAACGGCAGCCTCCACGTCCGTCACCATATTACTCGCTAGCGATTAGTTTTGCGCTTTTTAAACGAACCTTAAGTTCAGCTCTATATTTTTGTACATTAGAAATGATCATCGCTAAAAAGTCTGGTTTTTCTAAAAAAAATACAAAGCTCCTTGCATAGCCGGATGATAAATTGGCAAAACTAATTCCTAAACCGTCCACGAATGGCCGCGGCCATGGTCCTTCGATGCCGGCTATTGCATAGAAACGAGGTGTCGGAAATTTCGGATCCTCAGAGATTTCCCCTTAAAAGAACAATAACAACAAAATAGAAATATATAATATATATTAAAACACATGGTTTGGAACTAAGGCATTAAAATTGGTTGAAAAAATATGAACTTTTTCTCTCTTTATACTAAAAAAATAAATAAGACTAATTATAATTCTTCAAGTTTTTTTTGAAAACCGAATCTTCATGAAATGTGTGTTTACCTATGTTTAAAATAATAATTCATCATTCTTCATCATTCTGAATGAAAATTATTAGTGTAATGTGACGAATTTACGTTAATGTATAAATAAACTATGACTTAAATTTTCAAGTTTGAATTTACATCACTTTTGCTTTTTAACATTGAAGCCTTGTACCTACTTATTTATTTTTAAAGTTGTTCGGGTCGAAAAATTACAAAATTTCAAAAAAAATCTGACTCGAAAAGTACAAAAAATCGCGGAACATGCATAATGTCACTCAGGTACCTAGAAGTGTGCTCTATCTTTGGACTTCCGCTTAACACTACTTCCTGGGACACCCTGTATAATTGTATTATGTAGAGAATTTCCTGCGAGACAAGTACCTACTAATAAATCTCTCAATATTTTCAGTAGGTTATTCTCAGTATTTAATAGTATTTATCTATTAATACAATAAACGATGGAAACTATTCCATTATTCATCACTTGCAGTCATCTAATTTTATATGAGAAAGTATTATTATTTTAGGGTTAAAAAATATTTTAACAGTTTGGAGGTTAAACGCGCTTATCTCTGGAACGGTTCGAATTCAAACCTTTAAAATACTCGACCAAAACAGGAAATTTTTCATACCTATGTCTTTAGTTCTTGCTCTATGTGGCGTGGGATTTGTCTATTATTATAAGAAAACCTTTCTAATCTTTCTAAGTACCATAGGTCCATTAAAATATTGAAAAATATCTACTCTAACATTAATGGATTAGATGTAATACTTACTCGAACGCTAGGTTCAATACATACTAGCTAGTACTATGTATCTGTCACTGTAGATGTTGTAAATCTATAAGTGTACTCAGAAAATACGATCTAACTTTATTTTTCGATCCCTGTGGAATATTATAAAAGGGTAGATACTCAAACGAAAGTCATGTAGTTCGTTAATGTAAAAGTTAATTTTTTTTCTGAAAAAGATCGAATTCGAACATTTCAGATGAAGAAAGTACCTAATCCTTTGAATCAATTTAATTTGAACACTATTTGGATATTTTGAATATCTATCATCAAAATTTCATCTCTTTCACTCAGATGAAATTTATTTACCTTAAATTAAGTCATAGATAGATTCTTCAAAATCTAAAAAACTAAACATTTCGTTCGTTATTCATTGTAGTAGTAAAATGTAGAAGTAATATATGTAAAATAATATTTTCAAAAGAACCAGTTTAAAAGTAACATTTCAGTGCATTTTAATTCATTAAAATTTGTTATTCAAATAGTGTGCCTACGTGATGTGGATTTGAAAACACCTCATTCACGCTAATGGTCATACCGCAGTATAACAACAATTAATACATAGGCTACGTAAATAGTTCTTATGTAAAGAAACAATTATAACATTAAAGTACCGATTATGGCGGTAGGTGTGAAAAAGTAAACAAGTGTTCTTAAGTAGATATATTTTATTTTATTAGAAATACTGTTTATTTAACAAAGTTTGTACTTCAAATCAGTGTAGTGTGTAAATCTGAAGTCATTCTAAGTATTTATCATACTGGTATGTAAGCAAATGGTCTTAAATAACTAGCCACCTGCCAGTCCCTGCACACCATATTGTTTTTCTAACCTAACAATATTATTTTTATTGTTAACTATCCATCATGTCTCAACTTGATGCAATTGAAGCAACACAAAGCAGTCTGGAGGAAACTGTCCTCAAAAAAATGAATGATCTTGAAGCCCAACTGCAAGTAAGTGCCCCGTCTAAGGAAACCATTAGTAAGGTTGCCGAGGAACTTAGAACCTTCCGTGAAATTGTCTTTTCAATGCTACGTCTGATTAGACAACAAATAAGTGATTGCTCACAAATGGTCGACATCATTGAAACCAGGCATAGACGAAAGGCCCTATTATTCATGGGCATTCCTGAAATTGAAAAGGAAAACTGTACTGATATCATTATTGATATCTTACACAAAAAGATTGGATTAAAAGACATTAACCCTTCAAAACTCAAAGTGTGTCATAAATTCGGCATTGCTAAGAAGGAACACCATCGACCAATCCTTGTAAAGTTTGCAGATGTCGATTTAAGGATGATTGTATGGCGCTCAAAATCTAAATTAAAAGGCTCATCTGCAACAGTCAAAGAATTTTTAACCAAACCTCACCAAACTATTTTTCGCAAAGCAAGGGCACACTTTGGCATGCATTCGTGCTGGACTCAAGACGGGATTATCATAGTAAAAGAAGCTGATAATAGCCGCCATAAACTGAACACTCTGGATCAATTAACAAATCTTATTAAAAAACATCCTGGGACTACTACTTCTTCATCTGCACCAAAAAGCAACACAGAAAAAGCAACTGGGCGCCGAGCACGTCAAGTGTAGTGCCGTAGATTTTGATACATGATTCTTAATGTGTATTGTGTAGTATAGATGTACAATTTGAATGAAACTCCCTTTTCTTTCAAAGATACTTGAAGCTTGTGTTCACAAACAATTGTCCCAGTTTGTATATCATAACAAGTTATTGAGCTCATTTCAATCGGGCTTTCGGCCAGGGCACAGTACGGTATCAGCGCTCCTCAAAGTGACTGGTGACTTGAGGTCAGGAATCGAGGACTCGAATGCTTTCAATTCAGTCGATCACGAAGTTTTGTTATCCATCTTGTCTCAAATTATGATTTCTCCTGAGGCACTGACCTGGTTCTCATCCTACCTTCGTGGCCGACAGCAGTCGGTACGGGTCGACGAGTTATCATCAAGCTGGCGAAATGTTGGCTCTGGTGTCCCTCAGGGCGGCATTCTATCTCCCCTGCTCTTTTCAATTTTTATTAATTTTATCACCTCAGGCCTGCTGTGTTCGTATCATCTGTATGCCGACGACTTACAGATTTATTGGCAGGAAGGGGTTGACGATATCGCTGACGCAATTAATAGGGTTAATCGAGATCTGGAATTTATCTGCGATTGGTCGAATAGATTTGGTTTGGCTGTCAATCCAACAAAGTGCCAATCTATACTAGTTGGCAGTCGCCGCATGTTACAACGTATAGACACTTCAACTCTTCCGCAAATCATGTTTAACAATGCGGCCATAGCCCTTACTACTTCCGTTAAAGATCTCGGATTGTACCTGGATTCAACTTTAAGCTGGAAACCCCAGGTACTCAATATTACTCAAAAAGTTACCAGGAGCTTACGCGGTTTATACAGGTTCAGGAATTTCCTCTCGGTCAAAGCAAAGACTATGCTAGTTAAAACATTGATCTTTCCTATAATCGACTATGGTGATGTGTGTTATTTCGATCTGAATGCAGACTTTCTTAACAAACTAGACAGACTTCTAAATAACTGCATTCGTTTCATTTTTAACCTCCGTAAATATGACCACGTATCTGTGTATCGTTCTGAACTCCATTTCCTTCCTATACGACAGCGACGCAATCTTCACGCTCTCACGACACTTCACTTTATATTATTTTCGAATACTTCACCTTCTTATCTAACACCGTATTTTAAATACCTATGCGACTCTCATGACAGAAATCTCCGCTCTTCTAGCACTTTATTACTCCGTTGTCCGTCGTATAGCTCTGCTCTAGTACGCTCTTCCTTCTTTCAACAGTCAATATTGTTATGGAACGCTCTCCCTCTCAATTTAAAAATGACAGTGGACCGCTTAACGTTTAAGGTGAAAGTTCGAAATCATATTTTCAAAGAACTGGCAGGTTTATCTTCTCAATAGATGTTTCTTATATATGTATATTTTATTTTATTATATTTTATATATATATATATATATATATAATTTATATTATATTAGATATTACATTATATTATATATATTTTTTAAATACTAATTGAGCACCTACCATAGTTTTCTCTACACCACCTTTGGTTGACTGGTAGAGAATGCCTTAGGCATTAAGTCCGCCATTGTACCATTTATGTGCATAAAGTTTAATAAATAAATAAATAAATAAAGTTGTTTGACTAAAATTACACGTACCTATACATATACATATATGTATATTTTAAAGAGGAAACGTTTGATTGTTTGTTTGCTTTGAATAGACTTCGAAACTACTGCACCTATTTGAAAAATGCAATTTATTTTATTTATCAAATGACATACTGCGAGTTTGTAGGTCTTAAATTCTAAAAGTGCTCTGCCTGAACTCCTTTTTGACGCAGGTGAAGTTGCGAGGATCAGCTAGTTAATAACAATTTATTTGTGAACATCGTTTTCCCACATAACATGTTATTTTAACGATTCTGCCATAAAGGTTGTTGATGCCCATGGGACTCAAACTCCATGACCATTGGCCATTCTAATGAAATTAGAGTAAAGTTTTCGTTCCTGTTGGTAAATCGTTTAACATCAAGCGTGTTATTAATTTACAAGCGCTTCTGACATAAATTCAATCTTAAATTGTTTATTCAACGGTTGGACCTATCCGTAGGTTAAATTAAAATAACTTATTCTGTTGTACTACTACTTAACCGTATCAAGATCAGTGACATCAAATCAAGCAAGTGAATCGAGATAAAATATAGTAATCGGATTGAGAAATAATATTATAGATTTAATTATTTGCAAAAAATATCGAGTATTTGCTCGATAAAATGTAACCTGCACCGAAGAACCAACGTAATAACGCACTGGAAGCATAATAATATTATAGACAGTCCATATTTATCGGGAAACACAATTTGGTTTCCGCCTGACAGGTTGTGATAATGTAATGTACGGAATAGCCGCTGGCGTGGTCGACTACGACCGACTAAACGACATTATACCGTGACCGGTTCAAGATTTCACAAAGTGTTTGCATTGCATCCTTCAGAATAATGGCTTTTCCGAGATTGTAGGTCACATGTTAACGTATCGTTTTCATTTTGTAGCTAATAAATAATTAATTTTAATTCTAGTTAGGTATATACCTATTTATCAATATTAGGTAGGTATGCATTGACAATTTAAATTGTCCCCGTTAAAGGTTCATTATTCATTCGTTCATCATTCAAAGACATACGGGGTACAATATGAACGTTATTACACTATATAGTATATAAGTTAAGATTTGTTACAATATTATGGGTTCACTGGGCTTACCTTCCGTTGTATCATCCCAAAATCACATACGGATGATAGAATCTATTGTGTGTTACCGCTCAATAACGCATTCGTAATTTTTCTTTCTCATTCATAGAAATATTATGAGTTATATTGTAGCGTGTAGGTATTGTATTGGCTTGACAATAGCCTGCACATATTTGACAGGTGAATGAATTCTACCGAACAGGAACGGGCTACAGCGATATTTCAGTCATTAATCACTGTATTGTTACACGTTCCACAATAGCAGCCAGCATCAGGATTACTTCCGTCTCCACTCACACTGTATTTTACAGCGTTGTCCCGTTCAAAATAATCACTTTCATATATTTTCAGCGGCGACAAAAAGAAGCTCTTTTGTTCTGAGCTATCAGAAACAGCTGGGCCGAGTGGGCGTGTTCGACAAAGATTATGTCCAAATGAGTAATAAAAAGCTCCTTAATATTTTATGTACCTAACTACATAATGTTATACTAGTAACATCGCCATTTTAGTATTCTATTTAAAATATCATTTATTTTACCTACTTAGTGTATGAAAATATTCACATAATCCCTTTACGTTTTTCATTAATAAATAAGTGATTTTATGTTGTTTGATCACAACATTAACACTACATCACCCTGATAAAACTACTAGTTTGTTTGTTTAAATTTTCGTGTACAAAATGAAATATTCCAGTTTCCACCTGCCTACACAGTGTAATACAAATTAGTCCTACAGTCGGAATAAAAAAAATCAACCCAGTTTTTTTCGTCATCCGACTTTTTCGTAATTCTATTGTCTCGTTTTGTCCTGTGAAGTGAGCATTGTCGAAATAATGAACCTAGCGACGCGGCGACGTCCAAGTTAATTTATTTTCGTGTAATATTTTTACTTTTCAGTCCACTCAAATTATGTTATTTTACTCACTTTGTTTACTTTTTTAACTAAGTTTAAAGAAAAAAAATACATGAACGATAAAACTAAAAACAAGTTAAGTGCGTTTCGGGCTATTCGCAGTAGGTACCTACCTATAGGATTCCGAAGTTTCCTATCATCACACAACCTTTTAAGTAAGTTTTAGTACGAACAGACATTTAAATAAATTGTAAACTATCCTTTGAGTATTTTTTTTATATCAATGGTAGGTTTTTACCTGTAAACAGTCCTCCTGATGGGCAGCGGTTCCTGTTTCCCATGGATCTCGAATGCCAAGGCACAACAAAGTCGTTACTTGCCCTCTACTATACAGGGTGAAATTTTTAAACGCCTCTTCAGGGAAGGTACTCAAAATAAAGATTTTAGCAAATTTTACTGAAAGGAAACATTCCTTTATTTTTAAAAAGAAACACAACTGAATTCATAGAATTAAAAAAAATCTTGGTACGTGCGAGAGTCGAACGTAGTAAATTCGAAAAAGTCGCATCCTGAATTTTTATTGCACCAATATAATATATTATTAGTACCTATTAAATCTATAAGAAACATGATAGATTTAAAGAAAGGAAAAATGCGAAATTCACGTTTTAGTAATTAACTTTCATCAACCGACACCATAATAACTTGAGAATTACTAGTCAGATCTCGATTAAATTTAAACAAGATAGCATCAGACGTACCTGTTACCTTTTTGATAAAAAATAATCTTCGAAATCGGTTCAACCAGGAAAACAAAAAATAATTAAAAAATCTTGCGTTGCGAGTGCTGTAACCCTACTACTTTCAAAACTAAATATTATTATGTATTTATTGATCTTACTTATTTATTTATTTAAGGAAACAACAGTACAAATTAAAACATATAAGGACATGGTTACTTATGTATCTATTGGGCATCAATAACAGCAAGTATTCTAGAAGACAATATTCAATCTATAACTTGCGCTTCAACTGAATCGTTGACTTTATAGCAGTTCAAATAGCTCCTTGACTTGTAGTTATTGGTACAGTTACACATGCTAATTAGTAGCATGCTTTTTAGTATGCTCACTAGCATAGTTGTTTCGATTATGCTCTGCACTTGTCTCATCTGTCTGTCTTGTCTGTGCTCACTATTAGCAATGTTTCGACACACGTACCACTAAGTAGCAATTGCTCAAAAATAGCATGCTTTCGTGCTATCAACTAGCATGTTTAACTGTACCTTAATGTTACCGGATGGTGTCCGGGACGATCAAAAGGAAATTATGATTTAAACACTTTTATCGTTTAATCTCGGGCTTAATGTTTTCATTTTACAATTTCCTCCTCGAGGAAATTCATATTTCATGCCCTGTTGAAGGAAAGTGTGAAAATCAATTTATTATAATAATAAAACGTAACGGATAAATATATTTGTAACGTACATTCAATACAAATGTAAGGTTTTTTTTCTATTTTTAAATTAAACATTAAGTGCGTATCAAGCCTCGCACAACGTAAGATTCCGTTATCCGTAGCTTACTAACTAGTAGGTACCTACCTAACTACCTATTTTCTTACTTTTAGTTTCATACAATTAGGGATATCGCGAATGCGAATATTCAATTTTGACATTCGCGAATGCGAATATGCAAACAAGTCAGCTGTATCTTCCCTCCCCCCCTTAAATAATCTTGACAATGGAAAGTCATAGACCCATCGAGTCCAAACTCATTTCTAAGGGCAGAGGCCTTTATCTTGGTACTGTCAGATTCCGTCAATATCCAAACAAAGTACTCCTGACTTTTGTTAAAACATTAGTATGTTTTTTTGCGAATGCAAATATTCGTTACATACCTAATTTGTATAGGTACATAGATTAAGTTTAGTTTATAAAAAAAAAGTTACAATTGTTTGTTAATACCAAATAAACATTTAAAAAAAAGCCATAGAATTATTACCATTCCATGAAAAAAGCATGTGGAACCTTAAGAGTTGAGTGACAATAATATAATTAATTTAATGAGAAGACATTAATTAGATTTTTCGCAAGCTCTTCATTAATCTCGTCATAAAAATATCAAAAATAATATTTATTTTCCTCTGTAAAAATCTCTGGTAAATCTTTTTGTGTAAAATACGACTAAATTTTAATGTTTTCAAATGAAGGAAAGAAACGTTTGTTTTTAATAAGTGAGTTATGTTTAATTAACCTAATTAATGTGGAGCTTTAGTAGAGTTGAATTAATTAATTTTGTTTTATCAACACAAATATTTTCATAACGTAGAAACAAAAAGTAAATCTTTATAGGTACTATTCAGGTTTTAACGTTGTTCACCTTTGAAATTACATCTTTGTTATTGTTTACGAGTTAGATGATATCTAACAATGTTTTAAATGTGCATCTGGCTTAGTTTAGTGATTTGTTTTTTTAGCTCGGCATTCATTTTAAATATTCTTTCTTCTCTTCTCTCAGCGACCTGGTCAAGATCGCGGGAGGACACTGGATGCAGATAGCGCAGGACCGGCTGTTGTGGCGAAGTTTAGGGAGGCCTATGTCTGGCAGTGGACGTCTGTAGGCTGATGATGATGTTCCTTTCAGCCGTGTAAACCGAAATCGAACTTCGGTAAACAGAGGTGTTTTAAAGCATTGTTAGTGTTTGCTAGTACGAAACAGAATAGGTAATGTAAAACCACATTATATTTTATTATGTATGTATATTTCCAAAAACACTGAATCACATTCATACGTTAAATAACTATAAGTAATTTATTATTGCGAATTATTCTACAATAAAAATGCATTGTTTATGACAACAGTTTCGTATTATTTTAGGGCACAGAGGATGTTATGCGCATAAATCACGAGTGAAGAATCATCGTTTTGTTTCTTGAGTAGATTTTTAAAGAAAATAAGTTATTTTAGTAGTATACTCTGTAAATTTAAACACAAAATACATTCATTCACGTGATTATTGTATTAATTATTGTTATAGTTTTACCTCATTATAATATAATAACCTGGATAGTTAGGCTATTAACAAATTTCCACTAATGCTAGAATTCAAAATTATAACTGGATCGGATGTTAATAATATTCATAAATTTTATCATAAAATGTGTAAAAACGTGTACCTAATTCTCTTTGCAGTGCTTTTAAAACTTACACACTTTGTATTAACTAATGTGTATATAACAATAAAATCTAATTTGTACCACTCGTTCATAATATTTTTTTCATATTGTCTAAGTGAGCAAAATTTATCAGACTGTAAAATTCTGATAATATGAGATATTCCAAAACTAATTGACGAAAACAATAATTATAATTGAACAATCCATTGCCATAAACCTTAAAACATTCTACAATCTACAGTTCACACGAAAAATCAATGAAGGAACATAACTCAAATGGAATAATACTAAATCTAACTAATTAATTAGAAGAGAAGTGTGAACGATCTATAGTCAGTTCAACACATTCATTGTGAGCATAAAGTGCTCATTACAAAATATGGCAGTGTTTTTACATATCCAAATCAAATATGAGATCATTTTTAAAAGAAACTTCCAGATACTTTCCTTTATTTAAACGTTCGGGATCGTAGAGATCTGTGTTATGTTTAATTTTTTCGTAAGCATCGGTTTCTTCTTTCGATTTGTTGGTCGTTTCCCGATATTCTGATTTCGCGTCAACGATTCCGGCGTTGTTTACGGATTTTATTGATTTCGAGTTGTTATTGTCTTGATTGTTGTACGAATCAGGTGTTTTGAATTCTTCGGCGTCGGAGGTATCCGCCAGTCCGCTGTCGCGTCGCTGTTTTAAAGCTGACTTCAATCTCAGCTTAGAGCTCTGAAAACAAAATGAAATACAAAATACATAATATAAAAAATATATTTACAATAACACTCAAGTTTTATTTACACAATAGTTATATTATTAAGATGAGGTTTGTTTGTACTCACTAATATTACGAATTAATAGTTTCAGTTCAAATTTAAGTGACCTTGTGCCCAATACAAAAAATATGCTAGGTCTTTTTTTCTAAAGAAGTTAATACAATAACATTTTTGCTAACGTCAATATCTTTTATTGAAAACTACTGGAATACTGGTTAAATAAGTTTCTACCTCTATTAATCGAGTGTGAGTTAGGTCTTTTTGGAATAAATTGATAAAGGGATCAAAAAGAGATAAAATTAAATTTTTAGGCAAAATTCTTTTATGAAATTATAGACTAGTGGATTAAATTTCATAATTTGCATTATCTAGTTATTGCTGGGAACGGCGCGACAGGAAAGAGTGTCATCGATTCACTCCAGGAATCCAGCGATTTCCTCCAACTCAAAAAAAAATCTAGTTATTGCTGCATATAGGCACAAACTTAATGAAATGTGATATTGTTATCGTAAACTGTAGGCAATAAATCTACAGTTGGTATAACATAACTACAAATAATTTTCCATGGTTTTCAATTTTCATTTATGATGGGACATGATTAATACTAGTAACACACACCTGCTAAATGATGAAGCAACAATAGCATGTTAATGGTGTAGTCAGGTGAATGTGGTAATAATTATTTAATTCATACATTTCTAAAAACACTGGCTTTTTTACTGATATCTATAGCTTCCATATTTTATTTGTTGACATATTTTGATAAAACATTATACTTTGATAAATTTGTATAATCTTTACTTTGATAATATTTTTGTACTTTACAATAACAATGGATGTAGTTTAGCAAAAACATTCAACTTACTCTCATTACAAAATATTTTTTTTTTTGTGCCAAATAATTCTTTCTCTACTTTTGACCACAAAATTTTGATGTTGCAGCTAAAACATTCATACAATTATCTCAAAATGTAAATTTTTGGTTTGGAATGTTTTTGCATCTACACACCATTTATGGTATTTGGATTATGTTGTTACCTGTGGAGTGCTTCCACATTCTTCTTCTGCTTCACTCTCACTTTTCCTCCTCTCTTGATTTCTCTTTTTACTCTTCTTACGTTGGTTTTTCTTTTTCTGACCTTCAATAGAAGAATTGTACCTGAAATATTTCATAAGTATTAGACAATGTTTGTTTTATGACATCAGTTTCATTATCATTCACATGAGGCAAGACGTTGATAAGATAGATAGTTAGATTGTATGATAAACATAGATAAGAAATAAGCATGTCTAGAATAAATAGATTTGTATTTTACATTTTCATAACAATTAAACATGTGTGTCCTTTTATAGTTGTCTTATCTTATTGTAATTAAAAATAATATAGTAGTAACCTAAATTTATTTATATTTTTAACATTATTCATTCTATAACTTACCTGTAAAACTGTCTGGCTATAACATTATTAAATCTAACAGTCTTTTTGAAACTAGACTCTTCAGGTATGCAGTCCGAGCTTATGTAATCCATGGATGAAGCCACATCTCCTATGCTTAACTCAGAATAGCTCCGTGAGCTGGACTTGCGGAGTATACTCTTAGCACCAGTTCCGCTTCGGTAGGTCTCAGTCCACACAATCTTCTTATCTTCTTCCGTGAAAGCATCATCATCACCATCGTCATCAATGTTGGTTGAAACAACTATGTTGGTCTCAGAAGCTAAATTGGTTACTTCAACAACTGGTGTTACAGTATCAGTTTCAGTTTTCGTTTCAGATTTTTCCACTGGTATACTCTCGTCTTTTTTAATCTGGGTTATGTCTAAATGTTCTTCAGTTAAAGAGGATTCATCGAGTCCAATCAGGAATTTCTGGGGCATATCACCGCCAAGCTCAATTTGTAAGATGACATTATTGTCCCAAGCTTCACCACTAACATTTTCAAAGGTAACATTGTCATCAAACAGGACAGTAGCAGCATAATGTATAGGCACATAGCCAGACCCTGTGCTTGTAAATTTGATGTAAACTTTAGAACCAATAGTTTTTACTTCAACAGAATCTGGTTCAGTGTTTTTCACATGCAATGTTACAGCAATAGCATCATCGAGCACATTGTATGTGTATTGAGGAAGCAAATATGCCAGAGAAGATTCAAAAAATTCAATAGATGTTTCCTCAGCACATGGTTCAACTGTTTGGTTTTTATTGTTACTGACCGTTGAAGAGAGTTCCACAACTAAATTTGATGAATTATTCTCCTCATCACTCTGGGATGCATTTCCTTCACTTTCAACACCACTGTCGACTTTGTGACTATCCTTGTTAGTATCAACAAAATTCTTTATCACTGGTAAAGTCACTATGAGCTTGTGCAAAGTTTTATCAAACTTTGCATTGCCACATTCATCATTCACTGGATACGGCAGGGAAATATTTAATTTATATTTGGCTGGTTTTTCAGATATAAGAGATAATGACTGTTCACTCACATCTAATTTGCAATCCTTAGTGGATGAGAGAAGGGGCAGGTTTACTTCCACTACTATATGACTGGGTATTGCTGAATATTTTTTACTATCTCTGTGGTATGTGAATTCTTGAAGATCTACATTTTTTTGTTGTTTTAAGACATATTTAGGTATGGTATACCCATTTTCTGTTTTATGATTGAATTCTGAAAGTACTTTTCTAAGTTTTCTTCTTTCTTCTTTAATAGGTTTACTAGGAATTGAATTCTCAGTTGCTGTGTTTGAATATGAGTGTTGAGGATACAGTTTGTCCATAAGTTCTTGTGAGAGTTCTGCGTTTTCTTCTTCATCAGGAGGCTTGTAAGTGGGGTCTTCTTTTCGTATCACTGCTGGCACAGCCATACCCTTATAAGACGATTTAGGAAACCGGAAGTTATTACTATCCAAGTGTATGTTGTATGTCTTTTGTAGTCCTTCAAATGCTGTGTTATTGACTAGATCCCGGAACTGTTTGTTACCCTCTGCCATGCGCAACGTATTAGGATGAAATACAACGTCGTAAATGACGCAACGCTTCTTATTTTGGTCGTAATCTTCTCGCGGTGGTAATATTGAGTATGGTATCTGCCAATTCAAGCCCCGTTTTCCATTAACCTCCTGAACGTAGTGTGAAGGTTTGCCGATGTTGTCGTTGCTGCAAATGTTGATGAACGCTTTTCTGTCGCCGGCTACACTTGTTTTGATGACATAACCTCCCTTGGGGTTGATAAATGTTATATCGTACCCACGCTCCTTTTCGAGTTGGGTCATTTCTTTCTGGTAAAGAGCTTGGTTCGCCGGGTCACGTACTTCTTCGCAGTACTCGGTGAGAAGCTCTCGAAATTTCTTATTCTTCATCGCGTCTTGAATAGCTTCTAGATCCGATCTAGAGAATTGTATTTCTTCATCACGAGGTTTTACCCCTGTTGCCATTATGATTACGTTATAAATTGATAGGTTTATAAATAAACACCAAATTCTACGCACCGAAACGATTAAAATTTTCCAGCTGACGTCCAATAGTGATCTATGACATAAAATGTTGTCAGTAATTATTATTCAAGATCATTCGAAAAACCTCCCAGAATATTTCCTAAAAATGGGAATTTTTTACTTAAGAACCCCTGTAAAATTGTGAATAATTGTTTTAAAACGTTCAGAATGTAAATATGTTTAGTGTCTAAGCATTCCATTCATTAAATGAGTTAACTAGATTTAGAATTTGAGTTTTTCAGTAGTATTATTGCTTGTAATATAATTGTATTTCAGTAGTATTACTACAATCTTGCTTCGCAAATAGCGCATGAGTATAAACAAAGTATGGTATAAATAACAAAACTTTGCAACGGATGAACCGTGTGGATGATTTAAAAGTTCTTATGAGCATTGTAGCAAAATAAAGAGTGTCAATAAAGAGTTACACTTACTTGGAATAATATTCTTCGTCATTTTATAATATTATGGTAAACATTTATGCAAACAAAGCAACAAATATGAAAAATGGTCTGTGACCATGAATTGCTTTCAGTAATTTCTCCAATTTTATGGAATTTTTTATTCATAGCAACATAAGTAATGACATTTGACACTTATGACTTAGATGTGCTTTAAATAAACACATCACATTTTTAGGTTAGAAACATGGCATTTTACGGTAAAAAACTCTTCAGTTTATAAACATTTCAATACTTTTAAGTAATTGATAAAACAAACAGTTCATAAAAATATTTTTATAATAAGTAAATTCAGTACATAAAAAGTACACACTTAAAACTCCTATACATTCTATTAAAATGTCCGGAAATGCGTTATTGCGGAATGTTTCTCAAATGATAATACGATCATCAACTGTGATTTGTAACAGATCGTATGCTAGAATTGCTAGATGGACACACAGAAAACCAGCAAAAGTTCTACTTCCTTACGAAACAACAAAAGTCGATTTGAAAAACGAGACCATCATCGACTTAGAACCAACTATAGCTCAAAAGAAACAACCAACAAAATCGACGCAAACTTCTACCGCAAAACCTCAACTATTAAAACCAGCCACCTCTAAATTACAACCCGAAAAGTCTAAAGAAATAATAGATAAAAGAGATGAGAAAATTAAGAGACGAGATTTTTACCTCAAACAGCAGAAAGTTTTTGATGAAAATAATGAATTAATTTATGAAAAACTACTAGAAAACGATGGCCGAATAAGGTATGCAACTTCTTATGATGTATGCAGAATATTAAATATCAGAATACTTAAGTTATTTCTTGTTTAATTCTTTCTTTATAGGCACTCATTTATTTAACAGAGTAGAAACAAATATAAATTAAGTTTTTATAATTATAGTTAGTCTATTTGGCAGTCTGCGAAAGCCTCAACCAACATCTTTCACTCATTTCTCGCTATTGCTGTAGAACCTAACTCAGGAATTTCATGCCATCTGTCAACAACATACTGTTAACTTAACTAAATTGTACAAAACCAAAATTGTATTTACAAAAAAACAACATTCAATTTCTGTAATTATTTCTTATATTTTGCAGCACATTATTAGTAAAACTCAAATCTAAAAAGGACAGAGCTCGCTCAGGACTAACATTAGTTGAAGGATGGAGGTTGATTGTTGATGGTCTTCAAGCTAAATGTAATCTAAAATACATCATGTTTAGTAGACTCGATGATATGCATAAAATACGTCCATTCCTACCAAATGTTGGAGTGAAAATATATAAGATACCTTACAAAACTATAGAAATGTGGTCTGATGTTGAAACTTCACCTGGAATCATTGGTGGGTATGTTGAGTGTATACATAATATACAACTTGGTTATGGATTAGTATAGAATTTTTTTATATCTGAACACTGAAAATCAGTAACCAACTAAAATACTCTTCTTATTTTGTTTAGTACAAGTATTTTCGTATTTTATTCTTTTAATCTTTATGGTACATTCTATCTTGAGCAATTACTTGCCAACTGCAGTATTTACTTAGTAATCGTCTTTTGGTACAGAATTGTAAAGGGGTTGTCCATTAATCACGTGATCTTTTTTTAGCATTTTTTAACCCCCCCTCCCCCATCGGTGATACGTAGTGAGGTTTAAGACCACCCCCCCTCCCCCTTCTCAACATCATGTGTATTTTTAGTACCTACAACGAATCTTAAAATTTCCGCGCCGTGCCGCTTAATATTTGTTTAAAAATCGCGCGTTTGACGAAAAAATAAATACACGTGATATCTTACTACACCCCCCCTCCCCCTTGTGTTATTTTCGTGATTTTTATCAAACCCCTCCCCCTCCTTTCAAGCCTCACGTGATTAATGGACAACCCCAAAGAGGAACAATCAAAGAACCGACCCCATGAGCCTTAACACATCATTCTAATTGATCTCTAATTTCGACAAACTGATAAATATTGTTTATCAGTTATTCATAAGAGTGATACCAAAAAAGAGTAAGTGTTTATAGTTCTTTCAATGCAAAACTTTCAGGTATATTTGAAACACCAACTCCAGGAAATATTCAGAAAAGGGAGAACACCATCCCACTGAATTTCATCTGTGACAACATCCGTGTTCCTGGTAATTTGGGAGCTATATTACGTGCTGCTGTAGGAGTTGGATGCGAAAAAGTTCTTCTCACAAAAGGTATTAGCAATCTATCACATTTTACAACCCCATCAACTGATCTATAGTCAGTTCTATGTAGACAAGAGAATATAAATTTAAAACTGTACAATGTTACAGGTTGTGTTGATCTCTGGGACCCAAAAGTTATAAGGAGTGCAGCTGGTGCACATTTCAGAATGCCCATTTATAATTCAATAGAATGGGATAACATGGATAAACATGTAGCATCTAATTCAGCAATCTTCATAGCTGACAGTAATGCTAGCATTACTGATGAAGAAACAAAATCCTATGAAGTGTTAAATATGCCAGTGTTACCATACTATGGTGTTGATTATTCCACATTTGAACATTCTTCATTAATCATTGGAGGCGAAACTGAAGGTATCAGTGAAGAGAGCTATGAGTAAGTTAAAAAGTATTATTGTCATCAAGTCACAAATTGTTTTAAATTATGATATACAAAAACAGTTACAAAACAAACATGTGTTGTGAGAGTAATCTAATATTTGAGTACATTTGAAGTATTGTTTAGTTTAATTAATAGAATAATATTTTAAGTTTTGAATAAAATCATTTTCATAAAGTAAGAATAAAGAGAAAATAATGAGATTGTGTGCACATGTGATAGAAAAATTCTTAAAATTATCGTTTTTTTAGGTTTGCTGCAAGTAGAAAAGGTTTGAGGCTGAATATTCCACTTGATCAAGGAGTAGATAGCCTAAATACTGGTATGGCGACAGCAGTTATAGCATTTGAAATAAAGAAACAAATTATTCTCGGTTTAAATACGACAAAGAATGAAAATGGAGTTCAAGGAATTAATAGTTAAAATTGTGATACAATTTCAATTAATTAGTAGTAGTGAAAGTTAAAGTATACTGATGTAGTTGTAATAAATGTATTGAAAATAGAATGTTAGTTTTCTTTAATTGAATTAGTGTTAAAGTATTATTTATTATATTTTAGTTTAAAATAGGGGATGTTTTGATATAACACTATTATGAGCATAAAAATGGTACTAAAACCATCAATAACAAATAAATACTAGTTTTTTTAAATTAGATTAATCTAACGCATTACAATGGATGTTGCGAATGTCGATTTTTGGACATTAGCGAATTCGAATATTCAGTTTTGACATTCGCGAATGCGAATGTTAGCCTTTCAAACAAGAAGTTCAAGGTTATTACAAGTCAAGTCAACTGTATCTTCCAAAAGTCGTTAAAATTTAAAGGTACTACAAAAAATGTACCTTTACTGGATCTACTCGGGAAGTAAGAGGTACTTGCTTCCCCCTCACCAAATAACTGAACCCCCGTCCGCAAATTATTTTGACAACGGAAGGTCGTAGACCTATCGAGTTTGGGCTCATTTTAAAGGGCAAAGGCTCTGTCAGATTCCTTCTACATCCACAAAACATGCGCATAACTTTTGTCAAAACAATCGCATGATTTTTTGCGACTGCGAATATTCAAAAACATGCGAATATTCGCGAATGTGAATGCGAATATCCCTAGTTATGCCTTATCGTATGAGAGTTTAAAAAAACAGTCACCTTTTATAATTTAGTATTTCATTTCCCATTCATATTATTTAACTTTGTAAATTTTTACATAGGTGTCAAAAGTTCATTTTTGGATACATTTTTCTAACACCTAGTTTCGAAGTGTTGATCTTTAGTATCTGTATATTCATTTATTCACTTATTTTTTACATTCTATTTTTAAAATAAATTTACAAAACAATCAAATTTATTTGATCGAAGAGAGGAGGAAGTAAATAAATCAAACAAACTTATTTAAAAAAATAGCTGATTATATTTTTAGGCAATAGGCATTCTTAACCACAGTCACATAAAACAATTAAATGCTGGTTTTAAATACAGGTATTTAAAATACAATTGATATTTGAAAAGTAATTATCCAAAATTAATATATTTTCATACATAGCAGGTAGCTAATGTCATTTCAATCTTCTTATTTACTATGAGTTCACATCTCCATTTATAAATGTATGATATTTAGACATAATTAAAATACTGTTCGAATTTAAAAGGATAATGGACTCAAATCACCTGTGTCACAATATTATTATTTAATTCAGTTATACAAAGTTCTTCTCACTTATACTTTTGAACACTAGAATTAAAATTACAATTACTACAAGAATAAAATTAACAACAGTGACCAAACCACATATTAAACTATGTTAATGTCTACTTACAGAAGTAGAATAAGTTTATACATAAAATATAAATCAATGTAGCAGTAAATTCATAACAACGTTGTTTCAACAGGAGGTAGCTTAAAAATTATAAAGATATATTGAGACATAAATTGGTGGGCGTGCACGGAGAAAAATTGAAAAGAATGATGTACCTACGGAAACAAGACTTGCGTAGTTCTAGACCCTAGAAATATGCGTTGTTTACTTATGCTGGATGTTAAGTTTTAGCTAATTTTATTTTCGTTAAGCTAATGAATTTGAGATTGTATTTATTTCCACATTTCTCAAATGGAACAACTTAGTGCAATAGTCAAGAAATCTTCAAATGCAATCGTAACTGTTCCGTTTTGTTCAGTGTCTCGAACTCTGAACGCTTCAGTGAAACGTTGTATTTGAACGCACATAACAATAAAGTCATCTACGGATATTTTTCCATCGTTCGTGTGACTCCGTTTCGTCAATATATTGATGAACTCTGGCGAGAACCGAAAACCCATTTGTGCAAGAGCTGAAAATAATATTTTTTTTAATAGGACAGACAGAGAGGACAGTTTTCAGTGGATCGCTTCCCTTCCTTCGTTCCAGGTTCAAATCAGACAGCAAAATTCAATCTCAATTGATCGCAAAATCCCTAATTAAAACAGCAAAGAAAACATCGCGAGAAAACCTGTATTAGAGAGGGATTAAAATTCTAATCCCTAAACCGAATTAGGTAAACGAGATGAACTATTTAATATACGGAGGTATGATGATTGATAAAATCTAGATAGTAGGTACTTTGTTTGATTAATAATTACCTTTAGATAGTTCTTCCTCATCAATGAATCCAGACTGATCAGTATCATAAGTTTTAAATACTGCTAACCATTGATTCACATAAGTGTAAAGTTTATCAAATTCTTCAAGGTTGATTTGTCCATTGCGATCTTTGTCAAACATACCTGTAATTTTAGAATTTTATATATTTATACTTTGTGCACAGAAAGTGTGTGGTGCTAAATTTATAAGTCATGATACTTATAATCTGTTTTCTTTATTAATTGATAACCGTAGAGAAAATGAAATTCAGTGAGTATCTGAAAATCAAGTGACTACAGTGTGTTGGGGTACCGCTGGACATGTTCAATGAATGAAAGAAAAACGCAATCCCAAAAAGGTTCTGATTTTTAAACTGTGGAGCGTAGGTGCAGGGGCAGATAAGACTTAGGTGGTTAGGCGGAGTAGACCGAGACGCAGAAATTGTCGGTGTAAAGAATTGGAGAACGGTGTATCTGCTGGATACGGACGTCAGGAGACAGAAAATGCAGCAAGCCAGGACCTAAAAGAGGCTGTAGTGCTATCGATGATGATGATACTGAGATTGAAATTAATATTTAAATGTTAGTAAATAGTCTCACCGATCATCAGGTTACAGGCTGTTTCTGAAAAAGTTCGACCCTGAGCGTTTACTAGTGCCGATCGCAATTCGGGAGCAGTAATAAATCCAGACTGATCTTTGTCCACAGCTCTGAACCACTGTTGTACTTGTGGTGAAATAGTGCCTCCAACTCCAATAGACGGATAGGGTCCGTGCCCGACTTCCAATTGACCAGGAGGCATTCCACCATAAGCTGGTTGGCCAGGATATCCAGACTGCAATAAATTGAGATTCTTATGTGAAAAATCATTCAACTATAGTCATAATAATGTGGACAAACGTATTAACTGTACATATTATAATGGGTAGGTATTATTGCCGAATGTGGATCTCAGCTGTGTGTTATTTACTTAGTTACTTATTAATTTTATTTAATACGCTAGGAGACTCTTTTTAACAGTTCCGCCTTGATTGTGGCTGCATTGAAAAGTACCAAAACAAAATATTTTATATAATTACAGCACTATGGGGTTGTATCGTATGCAAATACATTCAACACCATGTTATATTCTTTAATCTCTTTGATCGTATGATGTTTATTTATATTATTTACAAGAATGCTCTCTTTTGTGGGTGGTCATTGGTCGGTAGTAATTTATTTATTTATTCATCTTCAGTTTGCAAATCTTTTAACAATTAAGTTACAAAACATAAATACGAGTTTACAACTATAATACTCTTCAAAGAAGGAATACCTTCTCAGGTTTTCTCTAGTCCAGGACATGACAGAGCATTACAGACATGATACTCGTTCCAAAGAGCGTACGCACTTTTGCTTTCCAGCAATTTCTGTATCAGAATACAGGCATAGAATTATAATTCTATGAATACAGGTTGACGGACTCACCTCATCTTAACAATATTTTTTTTTATGAATTAAAACATCGTTTATAGCGTTAATATCTTTATTTTATAAGGTATAAATAGTTATTGTTATATGTACATAGTACCTAGGTGTAAACAATACAAAACCTCGCAAATTAATGCGATTATTCCTTACATTATTTATAGTTACAGATATACCTATTTTTGCTCAACAGTCTCAATACATACATTGGCTTTATGAAAACCACAATCATTATAGTTCAAGCAAAGACACAAGTGTAATTTCTATTATATTTAATGGTTTCATCTAAATTGAAACCAATAAAGTTTAATCTGTATTTGACATCACTGTTTATTTGTAAGCATTAAGTTACTTTTAATATTAACCAAAACCGTTAAGAACTTCAGTAATAATTTTATGCGAACTTCAAAATAATAGAATTAACAATAAAAAACAACAAAACATTTTTTTTTAGCTTCAACTGTTCAGAAAATATAAATATTAAAGGCACATGTATAAATGTTTCATGACACAGCAGAATTGTACGATCTCATAAAAAATTCTGTAGCTAAACAAACAAGTATCACTCAAAATACCAAAACTTATAAGTGTAATGTACTGAAAATTACAGTATTATTTTTCGGTACTTATATGGAACGCGGTCAAAAGGCGGGTCTTGATTTTTTTATTTACATATTGTTTTATTTTTATTACACAACTTATAATTAGGTAGGTACTATTAACCAAACTGCTTAGCTGGTATAGATACATGACATAAAAATCAGCTGCCAATTATAATAAACACAGGAAAAGAGAGGAAACATTTTGGTGAAACTTATTGCATTTAAAATATTTTTTAATAAGCTGCTTGGTAGGTAACCAAACTTTACTCTTGATTTCATAAATACTCTTAGGCTTTTGAGTTTGATAGTTACGATTACAAATTGTCCACCATTTTTTTAACTCATACATAAAATTTCTTTTGAAATTTGCAGTGAACCTTTATAATGAACAAAAAAAAATTAAACTGTTTTTCTTTTGTGTTGGGTAGTTTTCTTGTTAATGCCAGTATCTGTGTATTTGTTTATCAGTCTCAAACTATAAGCTGTATTATATAATTTCATAACTTCTGTTTAATCATAACAATTATTATCTAATTGCCAGTCATTTGCTATTACAATTTTTTACCCTTTATAATTCCGTCTCAGCCCAATTAATAGGGGTTTCATTTTTATCACATAATATAAATTGCAAATTCCATTTTACACTAAGAAAAGTAATTATAATTAATTTACATAATCATAATCAAATATAAAACAAAAGATGTACTGTTATGTATAAACTAACAAATAACATATTTATCTAAAAAAAAAAACAAAAAAATATACAGTAATGAAAGATTAAGGCCATTTTTCTAAATTCAGAGTTGCCATGTTTATTACTAAGTTTTAATAATAAATACTGTCAGAAAACTTATCTTAATCTTATTATCCAAAATAAGGACACAAGTTAAATAGCTGTTACCACAATATTACAATACACAAAAACCATAACATTACAAGATAATAGTATCTATAGTATGCACTTAAATTAAATGACATTCAGTCTTATAATATGAAAACCAATACTGGCAAGTTTATTTTGTACTAAGCAATCAAATTCTCAAACATTATGCATTCCCATTGTCAGTGCAATTTCACTAATTTAACATTCATTTAATTTCAATTTGTTTTATTCATATAAAACATAGTGGTCAGTCAGTGGGATAGTTTTTAATAAATCTAGTCTAGTTTTGAGTTTTTTAGAACAAAATATTTCATAAGAATTAGTGAAAGTGCATTGATTTTCAACTGTTTATCATGCTGTCTACCGATACATAATACATATCTAAACATTACTACTTTGACTAGAAAAACTATAAGTAGCTGGCGTTACTGAAGTGTTAACGCACACTTGAATGGATGGTTTAAAGGACGATGGCAGCAGCTTGTGAGCCTCAGGCACAGGAGAATAACTCCGGCTGATGGCAGGCTCAAAATGCACTTGTTCAATCCTTTCCATAGGCACACCATCAAAGCTCGTTTGTTTAGCAGAATCACCAGTCCCACTATCCTTACAGGATGAATGTTCAGATATATTGTCTGAAAACATCTGTGGAGAATCACTATCACTATGCACTATATGTGTTCTTTTTAAACTCTCTGCAGGAATACGCACTGCAGTAGCCATACGCCTACGAGTGTGATAGATAATCACCACCCATATTATTGAAGTACCAACAGCACAGCACACTACTGTTATAATTATGATACCAGTCATGTCTTCTTCATTAACCATTATTGCTACAGGAGGTAATACTTGTAGTTGAGTCATGTGTTTCTTGGTTCCCAGTTCATTTGTAATCTCACAGTCATATTTTCCTGCATCATCAGATTGAACTCCAGTTATAATTAAGAGCTGATCATCGTTCACTAAAAAGTGTCTTTCACCAGGGACCACTGGATTATCATCCTTGAGCCATTTCAAAACTGGTTTGGGTGATCCGGAGATCATGCATTGTAAAACAACAGAGTCTCCACTGATAACTTCTTTGTTTTCCATTACTTTTGCAAATGATGGCTCTTGCAATACTGTCAATGTAGCATTAGCTACAATTGTACCAGCATCATTTTTTGCAGCACAGCTATACACCCCCATATCACTTGTTTTTGCATTGATTATAAAGAATAAATGATCAGCAGGCATAACATTCATTCGTCTCTCTCTAGCTGCAGGAAAGTCATTCCCACCATCTTTCTTCCATGATATCTCAGGAGTAGGTTCCCCGGTAGCTGCACAGTTCAAGGTTACAGTCTCTCCAGTTTTGACAGTCACATTGGTTGGAGTTTGGATAAATCTTGGGAATGTTACAATATTCATTTTTGCTTTTGAAGAGTATGTGGTTCCAAAATTATTTGTAACAACACACTGGTATTTACCAGAATCACCATGACTCACATTAGGTATTATTAATGTGGATGTTGCTCGAGGCTGACCATTGTGAGCAAGAGTTACATTTTCATATACAGTGGGATTGCTAACATTCCCATTGTTTTTTCTCCATAAGAATGTCATATTATTGAATGGATTTGCTGTTGCAGAACAAATCAGACTTGCAGAACGACCTTTAATTGCAAGGTGTGATTTAGGATGTTCAACAATCTTAGGTTTAGGTGAATCTCCACAATTTTCTTCTTTTAACTTAGTTATTGACACTCCTCTTACTTCAGAAGGATAGGCACATGTAGCAGTAATCAACTTGTGTTCAGCTTTTTCCTTTATCCATTTTACAATCCATAACAAATTACAATCACAGAGCAGTGAAGATGAATTCATGTTTAGTTTCTTTAAATTTGTCATTGAATCAAATGCATGTTGTTGTATTGATGTAATGTTATTTCCTCTCAAATCCAATTCTGTTAGGCTAGAAAGACCATCAAAAGCCTTGGCATTAATTGACTTTATGTGATTACTGGCCAAACTGAAGAACTGCAATACTTGTAACTTTGAAAATGGCCCAGACATATCTTCTACTGTCCATGAAATTTTGTTATTGTTCAAATAAAGTGTCTTTAGATGAGTCATGTAACTGAAAGACTCTTGGGATATAGAAGATATATTATTATAACTCAGATTTAATGTTTCAAGTTTTATTAAATGTTGGAATGTACGTCCTTCTATTCCCGTTAAATAATTGTGTGACAAATCTAAAACCTCTAAGTTTGCACACAATTCCCAACTTCCAAGATCAATACTGGATATCAAATTGTTGGACATGGATAGTGTTATCAAGGATTCAAGGCCATACATCCATCCCTTAGAAATACCTCTAATCCTATTATGATCCAACTGCAAAAGATTCATTGATTTAAATCCAAAAAATGCGCCATCCATAATGTTATCTATATTATTAAATCTAAGTTTCAGTGTAGTTAGATTTGATAATCCTTGGAATAGTAGTCCATTGATAATATGCAACTTATTATGATTCAATTCTAGAATCCTCAAATTTCTTTGATATTTAAATAGGTGGTTTGGAAGTGATTTAATTTCATTTCTGTTTAATTTTAATACTTCCAAGTTAGACAAATTATCCAGAGCTCCCTCTTGTATGATTCTGATGTGATTACTGTTGAGATTTAGTATCTTCAAAGAACTGTTAGTTAGGAAATGATCAGTGTCTATTGAAACAATATTGTTTTTGTTTAGGTTTAACTCTTGTATTTCTTCCAATTGGATGCTTGGTATATGATTTAAATTATTCTTGTCGAGTTTTAATTCTTTTAATTTCGATAATGCATTCAATTCATTCGTTATATTGCTCAGTTTATTATGACTGAGATACAGTTGTTCCGCCCACTCAGGAATTTTTGGCACTGACACCAAATTCTTCTTTGAACAATCGACATACAGGTGAAGGCACGTGCATTCTAATGGGCACACGTAAATTTCTCCCACAGTCGAAGAACTGAGGAACAAGCTCATTGTTATAAACAATAACAATCGAGACTCTCTCATTTTCGTTCGATGCTGAAGCCGTTTATAGGATCCTTCTTACATAATTCAAGCCGTAGGTAAATCAATCAAAGTGTTCCTCACAAAGATCACTTCACTCATTTGTTTAATATAAAATAATTGCATTTTAGCTTCATACACAACGTTTAACATAAAAAACAACGCATCGATTTTAGCAATTACGACATGAACTCGGCGGCCATTTTCTGGGCCAGTTTTTTGTTATGTTTAATTGTCAATGGTCAACGGTTACAAAATCTTATAGCTTAATTACTAAGTCTTGTTTCTTTCTACGTTTTGCACGTAACTTAAATGTAAATTTTAATTATTTGCATTTTGTGTACTAAAAATCATTTAAATCTGAAGAATTAAGCATTATATGGAGCGCGCACATAGATGCAGGCCGCGACGCAACGTATCATCGTTCTGGATCCACTCACTCAAACATAATAATCATTGTCAGTATTATTATAATATTTAAACCTTTCATGTTTATTGCATACTTTACTTCATTATATTCTCTTACATGTTTATTTCAATCATATCAGTAATCAAACATATTTTCGATTTTTGAGCTGGAAAGTTTTTTCCAGCTCAAAAAGTGATAAATAAAAAGTTGATGTTCGAAGTATCTCTCCAGTAGAGGTATGACCTAATTTGCCCCAGATGTTGAATAGTATTTGATATTAAATTATATGTATGTAATAAATAGTAAATATAAAACGAAAACTCTTAAGTACATAATATTACAGGATGCATTTATTTTATTAAATTACTCATGTATATATTTAAAAAAAAGCAATAAAAATAAAAAATTGAAATGCTGCCTTTTCCTGGTCTGGTTTAGTTTTTTTTAAAGATATCATATTGATATGTTGTATAAATAGAGATGACTAGATTATTTCTCCAGTTATTTCTGAAAAGATGAAGTCCATAGTCAATGACCTTTTGTTTGATGAGATTTATTGACTAAAACTTGAATTTCATCGTTTTCCTTGCCTTTAATCTATCATGTTTCTTAGAGAAATCCTTAAAGGCCACTTTACTGATTGATGCAATAAAAGTACAGGGTGTGATTTTTCGATTTTTTTTTTAAATCTATCACCATTGATTCATTTTTAAAGTAAAGGAATGTTTCCTTTTAGAAAAACTTGCTAAAATCAATATCAATTAATATTACAGTACTTTCCCTGGACTCTCTGGGGACTTTTAAAACTTCCACCCTGTATAAGTAGTAGAATATTTTTATAAAGTATACTTACATTGTAAGCCATTTTTCCACCCCTTTCCTTGATTGAATAATCTGTAAAATATTTAATGTGAGTGGAAATATTGTATAACTTTTATTGTTAATAGTGTTTCATAAATAGATATTTGTCACAATGTTCATTTTAGTTTTTTTACATTGCTGATCCTTTTCTATTTCTCAATAGGCACGTCTTTTACTGCCGTAAGAACCATTAGAGTAAAACTATATTAATTACGAAGTATGCTCAAATGCAAAACTTTAGAAATTATATACTTTTCATATTTGTAATTATTTTGTTGATAACAACAAAACATTGTTACTTTGTCAAACACAGTGAAACGTTTGTATTTAGAAAAATAAATTATTCTAAATTAATCTTGTTAATTACACTTCTTCATTGCATACAAATCTTATAATACTGACTCATAATGTATTTTTATAATAATATTACATCCTGGTTCCATCTTCCAAAACATTGTTTAGATAAGTACCATTAAGTACGTTGTTTATTAATTTTTAAATAAATATTAATGTTGTATATCATAACTGTTTTCCCGTTTAAATAAAACAAAAAATATTGTTACATGCTAAAAATTGTTGTAAACAGTTGTAATGTAAATTATCTTATTTTAGTAAGTACTTTAATAACTGGAACTGGAATACTTCATAGCCAGTGTTCATTATGAATATGAATTGGTTGTGTAGTATGAACATGTTATGGCTCAGTATATAGTTCATACGTTTACTACTCATGATTTACAATGCAATTCCAATTTAGTTAATTAATCAAATACTCACAGTATGTTGTAATAGTGCTTCCGTGTCTATTGACTCCGATTGAAGGAACTACGCTAATTATTGGATGGTTTCTGTATTACACACTTACCTTTGTGATAATATTATTTTCTTCTCCGTATTTGAAGTGAAAAAATCATTAGACAAACAATTCTTTTAAATGAAAAGTTAGTAAATAGGAAAACAATTTTCTTTTTTCGAAATACTTTTGACAGTTTGACAGCTTTTGATTTTGATTGATTTTAAAGATACTAGGTACCTAATAGGTTTGGAAACTATTGAAATCTATGTCGAAGAATCGATACTCGTATCGGCAATCGTAGTTATTTTTCGGGTGTTACATTTCTCTACGGGTTGTCACAGTTAGACTCTGTTAAGAGCTCTAGTTTTCTGTTGCAAATTATATATAACCCTCAGTTTTGAGTCAGTGAACCTAATTATCAACATACAGTTGATTGAGTAATGATTGAGAGAGACGTACAGTTGAATAATTTATATCTGAATAGATGGCTGTTTATATTGTGATTTTATATCACTATCACAATAATATTTAAGCGTTCCAATAATTGTCCATGACCCGTTTTAGGAATTTCATCATCTGGTTAAGGACTGGCGTTTCTTTTCTTGACTTGTATTCCTTTTAACGAGGCTTTAAGAATATACTTATGACATCATCTATTGGTCTCACTCCACGCTCGCTATCTTTCGCCGATCAAGTGGTTTGTCATTTTTATGTGAATGTAATTCGTTAAAGTTCAAATACGAGATGATTTCATCGAGATGCGTGTCGATATTTTTTCTGAAGCACATCCCTTTCAAAATTTTTGAACTTACGGACTGTCAAATGTCAGCCATTCAGTTTGATGTAGGGTAAACTTACCAATGCAAAGTTTATGCCAATTAATATGATACGAGTGGCCAATGTATTATATCATTATCTTTTTTTATAGATAAATCAAGTCAGTGAATTTCAGTATCACAAATCACTTACAGATCATGCATGCGATAATGAGTCGCTCACACAATTTTGTGCTGCGATTAAATTGACATGAGGTGTTTTCTAATATCATATTTTGCAATTTATTGGCCAAATATCAAAAATAAAAATCTTTTTCGAATTACATTTTTTTTTTTACCTCTTTAGTATACACTTTCAACATTAATAGAGTAGTCCTTTGAAAAAAACTACTAGTACTCGGAATATAATGAAAAAAAAATAATAAAAAAATAATGACCACACACAATTAACACGAATCCTGCATAAATAATCTAGGTTTTTCTACTACTGTAATTAATAAATAAAAACTACATTGAAAATGGATGATGTACTATGGGTCGGGCATTTGGGTTATTCATCCTATTAGGATTAAAAGTTTCCTGATGTGTTACGCCATAAATGCGAGCACACGCGATATCACACTGCGGCTCGCGCTACTTAAAGAAATGAATTCGGTTTTTCTTTAATTATATTATTAGCTTTAAAGGGTATAATAATAATGTATTAATTTAATTTTGTAATTAAGTGTTGGTAATAAGTCTATCGTAAATCGCAACTTTAAAAACTAATCAAAGCGTATATTTCCACAATCCGCAATTTCTTTATGGTTAAATTATAAAGAATAAAATGGTCATAGCCTTAGAATAAGCTTATTATAAGTTCACTAGGTGACCCGCGCAACTTCGTCTGCGTTACAAAGGGGTTCAAAAATTGTAGCCTTTGTGTTATTCTGATGTATAAGCTATATTGTGGTAAAGTTACATACAAATCCATTCAGTAGTTTTTACGTGAAAGAGTAACAAACATAAGAATAAGAATAAATTTATTGTCAAGTCAGTAGTTACAATTTTTTTTAACTATTGCTATGGTCCCCGCACTAGGTAACATACATCCATACATCCATCCATACATCCATCCATACATCCATACATACAAACTTTCACCTTTATATTATTATTATGATTAAATATTCTTAAGAGATAGTCAGGACTGCTATAAAGAACTTAGTTATTTTTGTATGTTAATCTGGATCCATGTATTTTTTTTAAAATATATTTTTACTTAAACAGACGGACAAGCTGACCACCCACCTGATGGTAAGCGGTTACCGTCGCTCATGGACCTCTGCAATGCCAGAGCAAAGAGGGGCCGTTATCTATCACCTACCCATACAGGACTTTTCTTAAACCTCGTTTAAAGAGAGACATGTCATAGCGCTCTGGAAACACCGTGGATGCGAAGCTATTCCAGATCGGAATGGATCGATCCGCACGTGTAAATGCGCCTAAAATTTTCAAACGAGAACTTAGTAGCTTAAACAGGGAACATAATTTCGTCATATGTATTTATTCGCGATACGTTTTTGACGAAAACTATAACTTAATTATAATATTATAAACTTTAAATACTAAAATGATAAGTGTTTTTTCAGATTTATTTTATTCGATGAATTATCAACAAACACTGAAAAAGGGCAACCACAGAGGGCAACTACGGAAACTTATCTTATTCTAAACTTGTTTTTTTTTTTAAATAATTTATAAGAGAAAACTAGGATGTCTTTAAATTTATTGATTTTTCATTTGGGTCTCATCAACAATTCGAAGTTCTTTCATAAATTAATTTATTGGTAGGTAAATTTGTCCGCCCGGTCCTGAAGGATTGGGTGGGTCGTGGCAAAGGACGTCTCACCTTTTGGGCGGTGCAGATGCTGACCGTGCACGGGTGCTTCGGGCGGTATCTGCACCGGGTCCAGGCCGACTCAGGCTCAGCCGACGGCGAGGTGCCATCATTGTGTAGGGTGTGACCAGGACACGCCGGAGCATACGCTCGCGAGCTGCCCCGCATGGGAGCAGCTGCGTTGTGTCCTGGTCATGCAAATATGTCCGGACTTGTCGCTCCCGGGCGTCGCAGCGTCGATGCTCGAGAGCGGCGAGTCCTGGAAGGCGATGCTCGACTTTTGCGAGGCCACCATCTCGCAGAAGCAGGTGCCGGGGGTTGAGAGGGGGAGGTTATACTCTGCTCTCAACCTACCAACCCGCCGCCGTCGAGCAGGGGGCCGGAACCGGGATCTCGCCCGGAATCTGGCCCCCTAAGAGTTTTGGGTCTCCAACGCATGTGAGTGCGAGCGGGGACCCAAGAAGCCGGTGGCTGCTATGCCGGCGGCCGCTTGGGTCCGGGGATAGCGCGACGGGAAAGAGTGCCGAGCGTGTAACGCGTCGCGCCGTCCCTCCAAACCCCGTGCTGGGTTCTGTCCTCAGCCGGATTTCGGACGCTGAGTGTCAGCGGTTGGAGGTTTTAGTGCGGGTCAACTCCGGATCCAGTGATTTCCTCCAACTGAAAAAAAAAGGTAATTTCGTGATCCATTATATTATTATCATTTTCCAGATGAGAGCTTACACGAATTGAATAAACGGGCGTACAAAATGATTTCAGTAAAATATTTCATCGCCGTGAAACTGTCAAGCAGAAAGCGGCAATCTCAGTGCTGACATGAAGTACAGCTTCCCTCTGTAGAGGAATTATAAGTACCTACCAGGCAAAAAGTAAAAAGGTCAAAAATTGATTAACCTACTCACACACCTGTATCACACCTTCTCAAATAAGGAACGACGATTCTATGTTCTAAATTATGGACGAACAAAGTTATAGTAGGTATCTACATGGGACAACCTGTCCGACTACGTGGGTGCAACTTCGACTCGAAGATTTAGCTACCAGTTCAACTTGGCTGGACAGAGTTTGGAAAACTTTGAAAAGTCAATATCAGAATATCGGTGTCTCTTATACTTTCAACATATGGCCCAGAGATTTGGGCTCGAGGGGGACTCAAAATGTCTGTAGTGATCCCGTGGACGTCTACGGGCTAATCACGACGAATATGGTTTGTATTAAAAATAGTTTAACTAATTTTAAGTTCATTGTTAATTTTACTCTACCTTGCAACTTGTTTATTTTTTTGTTGATCTCTACTTTTCTCTACCTTGTTTTAAACTCGTAACTAATCAAATAGTCTTTTGGTTATTAATTTTTGTAATAATCTTTTTAACAATTCTTTAAAATACACGTACCTACTTACTTAAACTCTCTTAGTCGCAGGTTATACCCGTTGGAAATAAATTTTATATTAAATTTTGTTACGGTGCTACACAATATGTGACACGGTTTGAAGCAGTAAGTTTCCAACCCACATAACAAAAGTTTTATAGCAATCTGAAGTATGTCCCTGTCCCAAGTTAATTCGTTCTGCGGATCTCCCGTTGCCAACTTAAAGTGACGTCATCTGTTGCGAATGTAGGCTGAAGCCCGATGAAGAGCAATTATAAATCTAGAGTATTTTTGCATTAGATAACAAAAAGGGTGTATGTTTATTACTTAATAAGGATAATATTAGTAATTACTTTCCGAAATTACTTTTTTCATGTCTTTATGCACCAAGAATACCAAAATTAAACTGGAAAAAAAATATATTGTTCGAAGTCGTGGCCTATCTCAATGCAGAGGCTGGATTAAGATTTCTTTAAAAGAAGAGTTCGTAGTAGGCCGTAAAGGATGTGAATTGTAGGAAGGAGGCGTCGTCGGTCAATACTGGAGGTAGTGCGGTGCGGGAGCAATGCGCAGGCGTGGTCCCCTGTCCCCCGCAGCCGCCGGCCCACTCACGCCAACTCGCGAGTCAGCCGCCGTGCGCTGCGATCGCGTGTCACACAGCTTTCCAACTAACTCGAGCCATGTGTGATGTTTTCATCACAGAAGTTGACTTTCGTCTAGCTTCCGAGCGCGATATTCCGCAATATGAATGAATAACTATTGCGGATAACTGACTATTGAGCTATATTGTTGACTTTACAAGGGGACAGCTTTCGCCAAAGTCTACATTTCTCGTAAGCTCTTGGCCGTTGACATTGCAGCGCGCGGATCCCGCAGTGTGCGAGTGTGTGTTTAATTGGCGAACATAATAAACGAAGAAATCAGCTGAGCCGCGTAAACACTATTAATTTAGACTGTTGACGATGTCATAGGTTACTCGTTCCGTAACACGTAAATACCGGCTCTGAAAGCCTTCAAACATGCGGCGTTTATTGCTCCTGTTCCTGATTACAGGTAAATTAGTTTATAATACTGTAATAAATCGATCGAAATAATGTTACGTACTTTATTCATTTGCATGTAATTTAAAAGTTAAGAAGGTAAGAATTACTATATTTTAGAAGATACAGCATTTGGGTCAAAAGCTCTACGCAATTCAAAGCGTCAATCTCAAAAAATCTTAACCGTAGGTAAGTATCGAAGAAAATTGAGTTAATTTAGACATAACTAGAATTAAAACGTATAAAATTATCAATTTATAGATCTATTAGTAAAGGTGATAGTAGTAGTATTGTGTTGTTTGAAAATTAAGTTAAGTAGCTTAGGATTTTATCTGAATTGCATGCTAGTCGGTAGAGGTATATATTCACTAGTATTCTAAAAGTAAAATCCATTTATAGTTTCAATATTTATTAGTAGATACCTCTCCTAATAATAATACTACGAGTAGCTTTGGGTTATGATGATGGAACAAGGTTTTATGAATCTGCACGGATATACCGTTTTACGCTCCTTTACAATGAAGCAATGGAGCTTTATAGTCGCTGACGAAGGACCCTCATACTCATAAGTAGGTATATTTCAGAGAAAACTTTAAAGAAGTTATTGCAACATTTCTACATCTCTTGGCTACGGTCTGATGGTGACAGCCATATCAATTCTAAAAGAATAGCAACTTGAAACTTCTAATTTGAAATCTTTGTAATAGTAAAAAAAAGACCCGAACGTATCTCTAAAAGACCAATAAAAATAGGAGAAAAGTACTTAAATAATAACTACTAGATATCTACTTTATGTATAGAAGAAATTATAGGTACATATTTTCTTTGACAACGTTTTTTTATTCAAGGATTTATTAGATTCCTGACGTACGATAGCACACGATAGCGTCGTTATTGTAAAAGCTTATTGTTCAACATCCATCTGTCGGCATGATCGAAGGGTATTGGTTCCGTCGGATTAAATTAATCATGATGCAGCAAAACCAGGATCGTTCGTTAATCTTCGTGTTATACGGCTGTTTGAATTTCGAAAATCCTTTGCAAATGTTTTCAGGTAAAAGTGACGTAACTAAAAGTTTTAAATTATATTTTTAAATGAAAACTGCAGGTATTTTGTTATGAACAAAATTGCCTTATAATACAACAATACCGAATGACTCAAATTTTAATGTCTTTTTTAAATTAATTCATGTTTGTACCGACAATATTGCTAGGTTTATGAATTCGACATCGATTTCTAAAACTTTCTAAAAACTCTCAATCAAAGGAGCAACCGGTGTAAATGAGAAAATTGCGACGGTATCAAGATAATCATAATGTAATTCAAACTCACCCTAACTAAACGTAACTATGTTAGGTACATCGCACATACAGCTTTCAATGCGATCTCTACTATAACGAATTCAAAATTAAAATACAATAAATAAATATAAAACTTAAATCCGTGGAAGAACTGTCAGAACAAAATCCAAAGAAATATTAAGGACAGCTGTGCAAACCTTGAATAAAATTTAGGCACTTCTATTCATACAAATCCTTTTTGATTAGTTTAAAAAATGGCGGGACTCACGATTAGAATAAGGAACTTGGGTCTTTTATTTATAACAGCCGGTCGACAGGTGTTCAATACAGGTAGGCGGCCGGAATGGATCCGATCGGCTGTAGGGATGTGTACCCGTCTAAAATAAGAAATCTTCGCATATATCAGAACTACGCAAATGTTATCCAATGAAAACTTCAGCGGTCTTATTAATTTCAAAGAGGTATGATTTAAACGGAGATTTTCTTTGAGATTTGTTCTTGAGTTTACTACATTTCATTTCAGTGTTTTAATGTTAGATGGATATTGTGCACTGAAGCACATATATTTATCGCTATAGACTAGTTTCCCGAATATGTAAAAAAGTGATGATAAATTATTTTTAGTTGAATTAAATTCTAACTTCTGGTTTTGATGCCAAATAGCTTACAACATTAACTTAGAATTGAAAGTAAAAACATGTAGATGCTCTCCTTTATTAATTTTCTTTTGTGCGTTACCGTGAAAGTCATCAGGAAGTTTTTCTTTGAAGCTATCTGTCGCAGATAACCCTGCTTCGAACAGGCCTTTATAAATCACAAACTTTTCCCTCGGAGGAGTAACCAAAACTTTCATCTCAATACCCACATCAATCTCAAGTTTTATTTGTTTATTTAAACCAAAAACTCACTTTAGAAAACAATTAAATACATAAAAAATATATAGCAGTGACTTTTACTTTACTTCTGGTAATAAGTACCTACTTAGGTACCTAAACATCTTTAATACGGATTTGCGATATCTTAACTTGAGAATACGAAACGTTTTGCTTCTTACTCTCAATAAATATTTTTTGCTCCATTAAGCGGATGTGGCCTGCACCTGGCTATGTTTTTTCTCGTTTTTATTTTAAGTATGCCTTGTATTTTAAGTTCTGGAGTATATCTTCAATCTGGGTGAATTGGTTATATTACAAGGAGCTTTATATTTGAACATGTTTCTGTTAATTAAATTGCGACTCTAAGATTAGGATTAGGTGTTCAATATACTCATTTGATCACCTCATACAACATGTAGATACAACATATTATATGAGATACAGTTTGATTTATAATTTACGACCCGCCGGCTGCCTAATCTCAATCGTTCTTTGGAATTAATGGTCTTAGATTAATCTTGACAGTAATAATAATATTGAGAGAGTAAAGACATCATAAAGAAAGGTTGGTATAGTCGATAAAAGTGACGACAATATTAATAAAATATGGGTTATCAATTTTATTAAGTTTAAACTCTGTTTAAGATTGAAATTTTTGTAGAGTTCCCCTCAAGAATTCAATCGAATCATTAATACTCGTATGTTACCCTCTTTGCACTATATTTTTTGTACCTATCTCCAGGTGCCCCTTGGAATCCGCCCACAGAGGGTCGTTCTAGTCTTAATAAAGAATCTTTGCAAAACGAAATATAAACTTCGAGACTTACTTTCTTCGAAAATCTAACTATGCAAAATTAACATTTAACTTTAAATCCAAAAGTAAGAATAATCATTAATGAAATCAAAATCGTTGCATCTTATTTTAAAACGTTATGTTGATTGCATAACATTGATCGAATGGTTCTGAGAAAACGTGGTTAATGTCTATTTTAGGGTGTTGACAGAGAAGGCATAATCAAAACGGGTGCAAGGAGTCGATAAGTGGTCGGGCGCCGGCTTTCATCTCAGTTACGTGTCAGTACTGTGGTGTGCGTAAACGCATCTTCACACTGCAATTCAACTTTTGTGTGAGTCTTATTTATGGCTTCTCTGATTGCGTCTCCCTTTTCAATATGGACTGTTCTTTGTCGTTTTTTGGAACGTTCAAAAATGAGATTTCATTTTGAATGGGGACGCTATCCATGAATTTTAAGTTGGAACCTATAACCAAGTTGTAATTTAAAATTAGGTACAATTGTTATAAAATATTATGATTTTATGAGTAGATTTTTTTTCTCCAAAATTACGAACTAATTTGTTTACGACATACCTACACTTCTTTGATATAAGATTAACTTTCTTTTTCCTTACTCTGTTCTAGCTACTTTACAAGATATGATGAATTTACCCACCAAATTGAACCTTATGTGAAACTTCATCACTCACTTATAACTTTGCAAATTGCTTTCAATTTGAAATCCCCAAACTTTTGAATATCCATGTGAAAAAAAGTCGTTTTGTACAAAAATTCAGAATAAGATTTCCCAGATGTATTTTTGGTTACTTTGAAATTTCCCAACAGAGCTGAACATTCCTTATCTTATAAATGTTGTTGCAAAAGTTTCCTCATTTGCCGTTATGTCGACTGAAACTGACAAGACAATGTTTCTTGCACACATTTACAAATTACGAGTTTAAAAACAAATTGTTTCAATGAAACAGTTAAAGAAACATGAGACAACGTTGGCAGTTTTTATTTAAACTTTTCAAATTTAAAAGGAATCCATTTTAAGGTACCAAAATTAATACATTAACTACTCACTACTACATAGGTATTAACCTAGTGTAATATGATAGTTGCCTTTTAAATCTCAATCTGAAGAAGTAGTTGCAGCACAAATTAACTAGACCATCATTAACTCTTGTGTGAAATCGATCATATTACGCTGACAATAGAAGTGGTGCGCTAGTTATTTCCCTCGAGGCGCGAGAGCGGATAGCAAAACTAATACAGCTGTGATAACTGTTCAGAGTAGAATTTGTAATTAAACCTCTTAAATATAGGTCATCGTTAAATTGCTCTCCCGAGGTTCAAATGTATATAGTTTATAGAAACTGATATAGAGCACAATGCGTCACTTTTTACTGTCTGGGGATTCGGCTTACCTCCCTTATATCGGAATCTATGCCGTAGTCTGCAGTATAAAGTTTAACTATGACGCAATATCAGAGACAGCTATGGTCCTTACTTACCTAGAGTGTTTGATGATGGTGATTTTTTTTGTATGTATGCATTGTTCAGTTAATGTGAAACATGTTAATTTTTCGTTAGTAGATACTAAGTTAAACATAACACTAAACTCCTTTGTTTAAAAGAAACACTAACTTTAAGTTACTTAAAATAAGCTAGACCATAAGGATTTCCAGTAACAGCAATGAGACGGAGACAGGAGAACCTATAAAGAAGATCAAAATCCAGTGTTGATGACAATAACCCCAAACGGAACATCTAGTACCTACGTGCTGTTTAAGATAACAAAGAATAATAAGTAAAGTAGGGGCCAATAAATAAGGAACAAAAGACTCCATAATCTCAATTATCGACCTTGAAGAGCATGAGGGTTGGCCTGCGCATGCCGGCACGTGCGTGGACTGAAAAGATAATCATAGAGTGGCCGAAGAGGGGTATAATCAACTGAATAACTTATACAAGCCATTGCGTTTTATTCTGTACAATAAGCCTTTTACTACCCTTCGCTCGTCAGTGGAACACTACAATAAGAGCATCAGAACTATTAATTGTTTTAAGACAGGCCTTTTCATATAACTTAATTGCGTGTTTATTTTGAAATCGTTTAATGGTTAGTAATTAGTTTGGTATGCTATACGGTTTTTATTAGTGTATGATGATAAAAACTTAAATCTGTAAAATTAAACTTTCTTAGTAAATTCTATGAGTAAATTAATAAGAGCTCAAAATCATAATGTAGTATTAATACTGAATTTCCAAATTTTACGTAACACACACAATATTCTATGACTCAATGTTGCCCGAAGGAACTACATATATAAAAAATAACTTAATATTATAAAAGGTTAATTAACATTAAATGTCGAATGGTTACCTTGCGCTGCTTTAGTGAACACTTCTTGATATATTCAAACTCTCAATTCTGATAATGCGACTTTTAATGAGGATTTGACAATAACTTTTTAAAGTATCTGATCCGTTCCAAGAACGACCGGTAGTGGATTAACTGATATCTGATTAATGTTCGCAAAACAAGCATTCGATAGCTAACAAACTTAAAGATTAATCTTCCTACGCACTATAGAATTTACCAATAAGTTTATGTACCAACATAATATTGTATCAATATGAACAGTTACCTACGTGTGTGTACAATAAATTTATCTTCTTATTTGTTATGATTCACTGTCTTATAAATGTATAATACATTATATTAGTAATAGTATTTGGGAGACTAATATTTCATATATTATTTTATGTCTTCCTAGTTATGCATTTAAATTAACTACACAAGGATGGCAAAGGCAAAGTCAAAATTTAGTGTGAATGTTTTTGTATATTACGTTATGCGTTAAAACTCGGTCGGTTGTATCATTGATCGTTATATTACAACACCACATTTCGTGTCGGAAAATTATGGAAATGCGACTTACGAGCGACCCCTTTGGCTCGAACAAACTTGGCTGCGTTTGAATTTTTCGGTTCTCATAAATCTTTATGTCGCAATGAAACAGATCTTCGTTATGAGTGCGTTGCAAAAATTCAGCACTCGAGCGTCGACATAATGTAGCACAGTTAACTAAAAATCGATATAGACAGTAAGGGGTCGCAAAGGCGGCGATAATATTTGATTACATTTGGTCATAAATCTTGTTTTTTTTTTCATTATCTCCCTCGGCTTGTCTGCATTGAGAGGACAGTCATTCTAATCCCCCTATGTTTTGACATAAATTCTCCTGTAGGTAACAATCTCTCATAATAATATCCAGATTTGACATGAGATTATGAAGTCCCGTGAGAGGGACTTATAAAATATAGCGTGGACTTAGTGTAGATAAAATAAACAAATTGAGCTTTTGTTTTAACGAATTTAGTCACGAGTCTGTTAGCTCAGTCAGTGAACTAGGTCGCTAATCAGTTAAAACATTTCTTAATTGTCATTTATTTTGCATGGATATAATTAAACCCAGACGATGTCGTGTCGCAAACTGAAACAATTGTAATTAGTTTGGTAAAAAGGGCTTATGTAAGATAATTTTGTTACAAACAGTAAACTACTTAAGGGATACGTTTTTGTTCATATCCCAAAAGTCCGGGTCGGCTGTTCCAAAAATAGTTGATCCCTAGTCTATGAAATCTGAATGTAGTTCACTTACAGTGACATGTGGGACTCATGACTCATTCGCTGGGAGATCCATTAGTTACAATCTGCTCTGTCATGTTGGCTTTTGAGGGCGCCTCTTAAATCATTTTTGTGCCAACTGCTCGATAGAAGATAAATTCATTTCAAAAAAGCCGTTCAATATCGTAATTATACTTATGACATGACAAAGAAAGATAATATACGGTTTTATTATGGCAATTTGACTGATTTTTTTTCGGCGCGTAGGTACTTGATGGCTTCAACGGTAATGTATGAGGTGAAATAAAAGCTTGAAGGTACTTATGCTTTTCATTCTGCACTAACAAAACATGTTTTAAAATGCGACCTCCTTGTGCGTTAGATAGAATAAAATCTCTATTTAATCATTCAGTTCTGATAATTATCTTTGAATAATCTTATCAGTTAAAGCCCACATCTCTGCATCGGTCGTACAAGTGAAATTAATGGTAGTTTGACACGTCGTTTTCTATATTTCCATTGTGAAATGTTGCGCATGAGATAAAGCCGAGCTGATTACGGTCCCATGTCTTACTTCCGGCCCGACAGGGCAGCGGTCATCGCCGGATGAAGCGAAACATGGAAAGCATTTTAAGCGGTTGCTTCGTAGTATGACCCAGTCTATTGTTATTTGTAACATTTATTTCGAGCACGACTTATTGATTCTTTGTTCCATGCGCGGTGAATTTTAAGTGCCTAATGCAATGTAATGAGTAACTTATGTATATTGCAATGCATTCCTTCTGAAAATTTAATGACTATAGGTACTTGTTTGTTCTTTTGTTTAATAGCGAGTTGTTTTAATTGTTTAAAATAATACAAAGTTTAATTTATTTTAATGATACAAGACTGAATTGAACATTTCCTATACCTAATTGACAGAATATAACCAACATCAAGTGTCCAGGAAGAACAAGTCGAATACTATCAATGGGAGACCCTATTTAAAAATCAATAATGTCATTAATCTAAATGAATAATGGCTAATGGCAAAGTACTGCGGGCTTTAGTTACGGCTTGTGGCACGTTCGGGAAGCCACACAATATGATAGATGCCCGCACAGCAATCCGATACTTTACAAACATCGGATCAAACTATTTTATTTCTATTCTGTGATATTTTTTATCACTACAATGGGACTAAGCATATCTACTTTTTCTGAAGCAAATGGATCCACATATAATATCATCCCGCTCGAGAGAGAGTAAGAAATGTTATTACTTCTTATATAGAACACTATTTCGTGAAAGAGGATTTTAGTCCTTATCTTATTTTTGTGGATATTTTAGGTAGATATTGAAGTAAAAGATGTGTTTTAACAACATCGTATCTAAATTTTTTCTTTAATGCAATTTTATGACCGCAGTTGACACAGGTTATCAGCAACAGATAAAAATGGAATGCTTATAAATTATTTTCTGTGTTATTTACGAGTGTTATTCAATAATATACATTAGTGCAATAACACCGTTACGGCAATTAAAATTATCAGTTGTTTTTAATAAAATTATGCCTTTTTCCAGAGAAATGAACTTCACATAATATTGCATAAAATTGTCAATAATAAATTCTCCAATACCCTAGTAGAAAACAGCATAAAATTAGGATTACTTTGTTTGCGTGTAGGTGCGTACATGTATCAATGTTTGGATGGTGTGGATTACATAAGTTTTACAAAGAACCCAGTTTCATCGTTACACAACCGTGACATATATTCCTTCTGTTTTGTCCCAATTTCCTTTTATTGTGCCTTATATGACTCAAAATACGTAAGCCTCGTCCATAAATAAAACCTCCGGGCCAGTCTGTCTCGCCGGGACGAGATTAAACCGTCTAAATGTCGTAATACTCCAGCTATATGCATCTGTGTCCTCAAGAGTACGAAGGGTCGCCACCCCATCTCAAGCTATTTATCTACTTATCGATTTGCAAGGACCACGCGCCTAATTTACAATTTTTGGCACAGTGGTTTTTATTCCGATGGCGAATTAAACATGACAACAGTTATTGTTGCAGAACATGAAATGAAGTGAAGATAGGTTTTTATTTATTGCCTTGTAGGCAAACGAGCTACCGAGCTACCTGATCGTAAGCGTAACTTAATTCATATTATTGTGTTGTGGAATTCGACTGCAAATAGTAGCATTAATTATTATCTATTTTGCCCTTTTCTATCGGCTTTAACGACAATTTTTTTTTCCCTGAACTTAAAATAAGTTAAAATTGAGATGGTTAAACCAGTTAATAATATAATAAATAATCATTTAACTTTACCAACGAAAACAACTTAATACGCAAAAAATATACAAAGTTTTAAATAAAAAAATGACTCTTCAAATATTTGGAGTTATGGTTTTATAGCGTAAAATTGTTCACAAGATTAACGTATTCCCAAAGCGTTGAACTTGGGTTTCGTGTTTCATTTTAATATGTAAAATTGCTTTGGCACTCTACGAAAATTGAAGTTATGCCTGTTAAATAATCTGAATTTATTAATGTCCTACAAATTTACTGAAGCTAAATGAAATTGGTAAATTATGTTTCAAAACTAATAAACACTAGGCCAATTTAATTAAGAAAGTTATTTTATTGTATAACATTAATTGAAAATTTTAGTTTATAATTTATAGAAATTAGTTTATGTTCTGACCTTAAGTTTCAAAATTAACAGTCGAATTCAGTCAATACTTTTACACGAACAATACAGTGAAGCTAATTGAACGGATGCCTATAGCGTGTAAATAAACGGCATGGTGACATTAGAGGGTTACTATACTGTACTGTACCAACCCATTACTGCCCACTGTTGGGCTCAGTTCTCCTCAGAAGAGGGATTAGGCATAGTCCACCACGCTTGCCCAGTGCGGATTGGGGATTTCACATATCTTCAAAGGATTTTTAGAATCCTTTTCCGACATGCAGGTTTCCTCACGATGTTTTCCTTCACCGTTTTTAGACAGTGGTGTTGTAAAAAATTGCACATAAATCTTTTTCACATTTAGATTTAGAGGTACAAGCCGGCCGGTTTTGAACCCGCGACCTCCCGTTCGGAAGGAAGCGCTTCGACCACTCGGCCACCACATTAGAGGGTACCAATATAATATTATTGCACACTCAGGTATTCTATAGTGAAGTTTTAAATAAATTTTATGTTGTGGTTTCCAGATGTTTTAGTTCCACGGAGTAGGTAACCGTCAGACACCGTTTATTATCATAAAGCTTTAGAGGACCCACCCTTTAGAATAGTGCTACCGCTCTTATTCGTTTCGAGGAATCGTTTTTACCCGTATTACAGTTTTAGAACGGCATTTTCCCTAATTTCCCCAAACGCTTTTATTATAATATTAAAGACGGATTGACTGAGTCCTTGACAGTACATTTTATGTACCTAGTTATTCTGTCGTAACTATGCCTATGTTAATATAAAGACCCATCTATCAAGCAATATCTAAAAAAAGTTTTTATGTAGGTACGTAATAAATTTTTAGTTTATTTCGAAAATCGCATTAATATACCCTTAAAATACCTAAATGTCTCCAAAATTTGAAGTCGGTGATCAGTTGCTTAAAAGCCTTTAAATAAAACGTATGATGTTCTTAAAAGTTATTTAACCTAGTTTGTGTAAACTTTTAACTCGCAAATCGATAACCTATTGACGTCACTGCGGCACAACATTGCAATATCAACTGACGGTCGCGCCGGCTAATTACGAAACATGTTCGATATAAATAAACATAATAAATTGTAATTTACGCGAGCTTCTGTGTTTGATAGTGGCCAATAGCTGCTTAAGTATTGTACAACAGATTAAAGTCTATAAGTCTATAAAATATACGATCGAAATAACTTTAAGTCATATCCTATTTGTAAGTGACTTCAGTCAATTCTGTTTGCAATATTAAGTCCTAATATTATTTCTATAAAGTAGCTTTTGAGTCTTGATGGAATTATTTGCCTTCTGTATTGCTCACAGCTACTAAATTTAAGATAATTTACCACTAACCGTAAAAACCTATAATTAGCTTTTAGTTTATAATTCAGCAATTATTGTATTGTATTTTTATCAGCTGTTGGTTTTCCTTTTTATAAATAAATAAATAAAATAAATTATCTATTGCCAGGTATTATAAAAACATCAATCTGATATTCAAATATCATATTGGTACTAAATTTATAATGTTATTATGTTGTTGTATGTAGAATGTCATTCTAAAAATAGAAAGCAAATACAATATATACTGTAAATATACATCCCTTTTCCATGTTTGAGTAAATAAAGGAAAACTGCTTTATTTGCCACCAGAAAGAAATATTCGCTACCCGAAAAAGGTATACGCGAATATGATAAAATACTGTATACAATATTTGTATATTTTGCAAATATTATTTTCACTTATGACGTAGGTCGGAACAGTTATCGTCCACATAGAATTTTATATCAGTACCGACCCTTCAAAGGCCCCTGGCACTTCAATTAACAAAACGTTAAACGATATTGTACCTTCGAAGCCTTTATGAAGTTGTTTTCGTAATGACCTCTCCACTTTTTGGTATAGAAATTTTCCATAATGAAATATTTGACCAATAGGTAAGTGCCTAACAAAAGCAAAGAGCGAGCAAGCAATGAGACACGCGAAAAACAGATTAAGAAACATTATTAAGAATAAATCTCCAAGAACGTTAAATAAAATAAATAACAAAACTCGCGCTGACATATTTAAGAAATAGAAGTTTAAGTGTTAAGAGAAAATAAAAGATATTCTCGCGGACTGCAAAAAGATTCTACATTCAACCCCTCTCAAATAGACAACGTTCAGAAAATGGGTCAACAGAACGATCTTAAAAATTCATTCGCTTTTAATTCCAACGGTTGCTTTGTGCTCCCACTCGCCAGTTTCTACTAAGTGATAAAACACTGCATTTGCTCCCGCGCTCGGTGGTAATCCAAACTTTTAATTCTCGAGCGCAATGCAATTTGACTACACTATTTAAATTTTTCTGGCTCTTGTTTCTATGTTTATGTAACCTTTACATTTTTTAAAACTTGTTACCAAACTTGTTTCCCGAGCGCTATGACTTGTCCTTCTTCAAACGAGGCTTGAAGAGAGTCCTTAAGGGTAGGCCGTAGGTAGCGGCCCCGCAAAGTCTTCTGGCAATGCAGAGGTCCATGAGCGACGGTAACCGCTTACGATCAGGTGGGCCGTTAGCTCGTCTGCCTGCGTGGCAGTAAACAAAAAATTATAATAGGCGACTACAATGATGGATAGATAAAAAAATGTAGGTATATTGATAATAATTAACCGTTTTTAGTAGGTAATTGTTTTTTTTAAAGAAATCTGATGTTAGAAGAGCATATGCGAATTTAAAAAATTCCAAGAGTCTTTATAAAGATCACAATGAAGATGAAACCAGATATTATTTCGGTTAAATTGTTCGTAAATGGACGTCTGGCCAACAATTAAAAGCTTTTGATATCGTTTTGAGGCGTCAGTTTGTGGGAGTGCTGTCTAGTAAGCACCGATAAAACTCAGCCTGCATTTAATTTATAACCGTTTTGAACTAAACAGAACGGTTTAAATTGTCATTCAAAATTAAGCAACCGCTTTTAAAATTAGAATATTTTTTGCTGTTTTAGTCAGGTTACAGTCCTAATGGTAAGCCATTAGAACCAAAAAGGGCCCTTTTTGAAACTCATTTCAAGGATATAAATAAAGGACTTCCTTCGTGGTTATTTTGAACCTCATTTAAAGGACTCCAAGATCACGTCACGTCTTTAATTTCCTTTTGAAAATCATTTGACAAACAAAATTTATTTCAAGTCGTTAAGGTTTCGAATAAATGTTCTTTAGCATCGTCTCTACGCAAAAACTTCAACTTTAACGTTCTTAGTTAGGTATTCTTCGTTTGAAATACGACTAGGTTAAGTATACGAACTTTTGACTGATGTTAATGGTTGATTAGGTTAAATATAGGCTGTGAGTCATAACTGTAAAAGTTTTATGGCCCACGAAATTCGTTCGCTGGGTGTCGAATAAGTAATGTTTGTTGCGAAACTGTACTTAACGTTGTTAGGAGTTGTAATCATCTAACAATGGTTAGGTTAGGTTGGTAGGTTTTTAAAAATCTAAGTGGCCGAAAATTAGGCTACTTCATTAGCATTAATTTAGTTGTTTGAAGAAGTTACTTATTTATTTATTTATTTATTTATTATTATTACACAAAACAGAATACTTATGTAACTTACCGACTACTAGATTTCTGTAATCATTAATTTAATGATATTTTAAATAAAAAAAATGCTGACGCTAAAAATAAAAACTAACATTGCGTAGCTATGTTCTTGTAAAGAGTAAGAAATAACACAAAAGCACTTTGAATGCAAAACGACGTGGGCCGTTCGTGCCGAAACATTAAACAGTTCCCTTTAAAAGTAAACCTGACTATAATTCTGTGGTAATTTCTTTATATGCTTTTTTTATTTTTTTTTACTGTCTTTTTTTTTAAACTGAATTATATAAAAGTAATATTGAAAGAAAAACGACTCCATTTTGGACGTCAATAAAAATAATGATAGTAATTGTACTTAAAATCATTAAACTAAAAAACTAACTAGAGAACTTAAAATTCAAGCAACCCATTTCTGCTAAAGAGCTCATCAAAATATGCAAAGCAATTTACTTAATCTCAGTAGGTAATAAATAATGAAACGAAATAGCTCACAGCTGTTCAACATGGCGTAGCTACGAAATCCAAGTTTAATTCACTTAAGAATGAAAACTCTCGACATTCAGGTGAATAGATGGATAAAGAAATACCGTGTCGGAACGAGCACTTGACACCGGTAATGAATTTTTAAGTGTTACTTTACAATTAAAATTTGAAGCCTCCTTTGTACCCAAAAAGCTTTGAAATTTGCTGATTAAGAAAAGACAAGAAAGTTTAAGATCAAGCATTTTATTTGAGTATGTCTTTCGTATAGAAAGTTTATTTAATCAGACTTCACTTTGATATATCTTTGTAAGAGATCTTAATTCAGGGCAACGCTATCATCCTAAAGTCGAATCAAGTCCAACTAAAGTTACGCAACTATTTCGGCTTGACATTGAGTTGGTCAAAACTAAGTTACATTATCAAGAAGGTACTTGTGAATGAGATTGTTCAAACGATTGTGGATTTCAGAGGTACCTATTTGCGAATACGTCGTATAAAATATATTCGACCCGATTAAGGATCGAATGCTGAAACGATTCTTTAATCTGAGGCTTAAAAAATTAATTGAAGTAATAAAAATTAAAAATCTTAAATTAAATTGTATCTATGCGATTGTTTGTATTAGCAATGCTTCTATCATTGCGCTGTTAGCTATAACTTATAAAACTATAAAAACGAGTACAACTGTAATGTTAGAAGATACTCAAAAATTTAAGAAAGGCAATGCAGAGGTCCATGAGCGACGGTAACCGCCTACGATCAGGTGGGCCGTTAGCTCGTCTGCCTACGTGGCAATAAAAAAAAAAAAAAAAAAGGCTTAAAATGTAGATGATTTTCAGTATTCGGAAATACGTGTCCTCCATTGAATGAATTGCCATGCTTGGATAAGGGATTTAACATTATCTCTGATTAAAGTGGAATATTTTCAGCATATTTTAAGCTTATTTGTTGGTGTTTTCACTTTTATACTCATGAATACATTTCCAAAAAAATCCTTGATGTATTGTTTTACTATGCAATTTCGTGATGTTGAAGATTAGAGATAATTCTATGGATCTAGAGTATTCTAGAGTGTATAACAAAGCTTTATTATGGCACGATGTGGAGCCGCGCCGTCTCGCCAGTCAATGACGCCGACGAGACGCGTACGACTCAGAACAACGAGAATAGTTCACTGAAAACACTAGCACTGTACCTTATACACTCTCGAGAAAACCAACTGTAACTATCACGTCCCTTTTCAAATATGTTTACATAAATTTCTTATATTTTACGCAAATAGAGTACTGAACATGCTAGAGGGCGAACTTGCTCGTAGCTTGGTTTCGAATATCGAATTGTTTTTGTTTGAATATGTTATATTTTACGTACGTGACATGTTTCGATACATTTTGTGTACGTTTTTGTTGTTTTGCATTTTTATATTCTTTAGGAAGACCGAAGAGTGCCTACATATTTTTTTTAAAACTTAAGCCCTTATGCTTTTAGCTCTACATTTTCTAGCTCATTTATTTTGTTATTTAATTGTTTTCCAATATTTCCCAGATATTTATTTAACACTTTCCTTTACGTAACATACTAGGTGTTTAGTATTAAAATAATAAATTTAACAAATAATGATTATATAAATAATAATAGTATTACTTTATTAGGGGTATAATATTTATATTTCGCTCCGGTCAGACAGCCCAGATTGTAAACTTTTAACAATCTTTGTTTCATCATCATCATCATCATCATCATCATCATCATCAGCCTATAGACGTCCACTGCTGGACATAGGCCTCCCCCAAACTTCGCCACATCGACCGGTCCTGCGCCATCTGCATCCAGTGACCTCCCGCAATCTTGACCAGATCGTCGGTCCATCTTGTGGGGGGTCTACCAACATTGCGCCTACCGGTTCGTGGCCGCCACTCCAGAACTTTTCGGCCCCACCGGCCATCCGTTCTTCGCACAATGTGTCCTGCCCATTGCCACTTCAAAGATGCAATTCTTCGGGCTATGTCGGTTACTTTAGTCCTTCTGCGGATCTCCTCATTTCTGATTTGATCACGCAGAGAAACACCCAGCATAGCCCTCTCCATTGCTCTTTGAGTGACTCTGAGTCGTCTAATAAGATCCATCGTGAGCGGCCAAGTCTCTGATCCATAGGTCATCACTGGCAACACACACTGGTCGAAGACTTTTGTCTTGAGACACTGCGGTATTGTGGACGAGAAAACTTTCCGTAGCTTCCCGAACGCTGCCCAGCCGAGTTGGATTCGTCGCTTGATCTCTGCATCGAAGTTGGACTTACCTAATCGGACAGTTTGTCCCAGGTATACGTACTCATCGACAACTTCGAGCACAGAGTCTCCGATAGATATTGGAGAAGGTACGACATGGACATTCGACATAAGTTTCGTCTTGTCCATGTTCATTTTTAGACCTACTTCCAAGGAAACTCTGCTGAGATCATTGAGCATTGCAGAGAGCTCCTCCGCGGTTTCAGCCATGATCACTACATCGTCGGCGAATCGAAGGTGAGTTATGTACTCGCCATTTATATTGATGCCTAGCCCTTTCCAATCCAGAACCTTGAAGACATCCTCCAGTGCAGCGGAGAACAGTTTTGGTGATATGACATCACCCTGTCTCACGCCGCGCTCTAGAGGTATTGGTTTCGAGGTCTGGCCTTGGAGTTGGACTGACATAGTGGCGTTTTCGTACAGGAACTTCAACACTTCGATATACCGGTAGTCGACTTGGCACCGCTGAAGAGACTGCAATACAGCCCATGTTTCGACAGAATCAAAGGCTTTCTCGTAGTCCACAAACGCCAAGCAAAGAGGCAAGTTATACTCCTCGGTTTTCTGTATAACTTGTCGCAGCGTATGTATGTGGTCTACGGTACTATAGCCTTTTCGGAAACCGGCTTGTTCGGGAGGCTGGAAGTCGTCAAGCCTGCGTGAGAGACGATTCGTGATGACCCTCGAAAACAGCTTATAGACATGGCTCAGGAGCGTAATGGGTCGATAATTTTTCAGAAGGGTATTATCACCCTTCTTGAAGAACAATGCGACCAAACCCCTGGTCCATGCCCGTGGCGTTTTCCCTTCGAGTATGACGGTATCGAAAAGCTTCTGAAGAGCCTTGAGGATAGGTTTCCCTCCCGCTTTCAGAAGCTCAGCCGTGATACCGTCATCACCCGGCGCCTTGTTGTCTTTCAGCTGTTTGAGGGCCATCCTAATCTCGTACAAGCTGACGTCCGGAATAACTTCGGTATAGTGTCGGGTAAGTTTGGCTCTTGGGTCTTTTGCCAGGTTTGTCACGGGTTGCCGAGTACATGTGTACAACTGTCCATAGAACCTCTCGATCTCATCCAGAAGCTCAGGACCCGATGAAACAACTCTGCCATCAATGGTCCTCAGTTTTGCCAACCGACTCTGCCCAATAGACAAATCTCTCGCGAATACTTTGGTGCCTTTGTTTCGCTCAATGGCTTCTTCAATACGCTTAGTATTGAATCGGCGCAGGTCTCGTTTTAAAGATTTAGAGATTTGTCTATTGAGGTGCCGATGTTTAGTGGCATCATCTGAGGATTGCAGAGCCATTTCACGGCGTTGTTCTTAATCTTTGTTTATAGTCAATAAACTTCGTGTCATGGTTAAACGTGGCCGTTTATAGATGGTTTCATATTGAAATACTCAATTCATTTAAACATCGTTTAATTACTTTTCTGTTAATAAAACCTTTTAAGGAGTCACTTTACAGCGTTCTCAGAAATGTTGATTTTATTTGTTTCATTATTTCCTGTAATTAACTAGCTACAAAGCACCTGTAATAATTAAAATTTTGTAGTATTTTGTAACACCGTAAATATAACGGGGTTAGATGATTTACCTCTTGTTTCCTAATAAAATCGAATGACCAAAACTATGAAGAGTTTTGTAAAATAAAATTCTGAAACTTTGTCCGTTGCAAAGACTGATTTAATTACACGAGTAGTTAAGAATCACTTTGAAGTTGGCAAATCAGTCGGGAACATCTCAAGACTCCGACGTTGTTGAAAACGGCTACGGTGCTGCTAAAGTTCTGACACCATTTTCTCTGAACTTCAGTTCTGATTAGGTAAGAAAACTTTGTAGTCTCAGCAGTTTTACAGTCGTGACTATGAATAGTCAACGTTTTTGTGGAAGTTTCAGGTGCCTTGAATAAAGCTGAACTCGTTATCTTAACTAACTTAACAGAAAATTAATGAGATTCATTCCTTATGAACGTTTTATGAAAGACAAAGAAAGCACAATTATGACAAAATATTGTTTGAATTTCAAGCTCTTGGGTTTGATTGCTTGTGGTTCAGTTTTAGGTTCTCAAAAAAAAAAAACTTAAAATTAACTCTTACGTTGGGTAATGGAATAATTATAATGACCCTTAAATATTATCCATTAACACGCGACCTAAATAAACAATAATGGCTTATTTAACCTTTGCCAAAAATTATTTTAAGGTTAAAATGAAACAACATAATTTGCCTCCGACCTGATTCTAAAGCGAGAAAATAAACCAACAAAGCTTTTTGTTAAAACATTTTCATATTTCAAAAATTATGTTAATAAGGTTCTTAAATATTATATTTCTCTCCGAAAAGGATTTAGTGTATTGTTACACGCCTTCCGATTCATGTAATTTTATTTTTTCATACCTTTCTTTGTTATTTTTATTCAGAAAAAGGTACTTACAATTTTGAGTAAGATTAAGATTTTTTTTTTTTAATTATCCAGTGCGTTTGTTTAGAGAATTTTTTGGGACAAACATTAAGATAATTATTTCTTTCAGGTTAAATGCTAAAACAACTTTTAATTTGTGATTGATAGAACATGAGTAATTACGTATTCGTATCAGTATACCTTCTTATTTAGGGAACTACATCATCCGGCGTTATTTTTTAGAAGAATTACAAAATTCGGAGGACAACCAATTGATAAAGTAGATGTATCTACTTAAAAGAACAAGAAATCCTCTAAATCATACCCAAATCTAGTGTGTATTAAGTAACATTCCCTTTATTAGTGAAGGTATTAGTACAATAATGCCTGTAGGATCCAGAAACACAGCTCGGTATAATGAGTTAATGTACCGCGTAACCGTGATTAAGGAGCTCGATTCGACGGGTGTTCAATCAATCGGAAACCATGCTTCGCCCACAGAAGCCGGCTACAGGAACGGAATCTTCCATTAATAGTTGATAATTAACGTTAATGCTCACTTTACGACGTTCACGGCTTATTTTAAAGTGATTGAAACAACGTTCTCGCATTTAGACAATGCTCGTCATTACAGCTTCATGCCTATTTGCTAACTGCTCTGCAATAAATAATAGCGATCCATTTCTCTAAAACTAGCTAAGAGTTACAAATATATCAAAGTTTTAATATTTCAAACTTGAAACACAACAAGTAGAAAAATACCTTTTGGTAAGAATCTCTCTTTGTAAGTAATGTTTTCAAGACTTTTCACATTATTTTTATTAAAATGAAATGTAACGTTAAAAATAGGGATTATTTGTGAAGATTTACGAGACCCTAATGGCGCATAAAATCTTCAATAAAAACTTTTATTAAACCGTTCTGTGGATGAAAGACGAAGTAGTAATTAAAAGTGATAAAGAATCTAGAGCTTCTCAAGAGTAATAATAATATAATTTATCAGTTGTTTTAAATGATGCCCTTTAGGTTGAACTTCAACTTAATTACGTGACGATTCATAGTAATTACAACATCATTAAGCTCAATTCTATTAAGTTATGTCTACAATATAATTTAAATAACTAATTTAAAACAACGAAAGTTATTTGGAAAAAAAACTTGTTATTGCTTATAGAAAGCGTTTATTTTTACCTATTGGTTTATTCTATAAAATTTAGAACTACAGATAGCACTATGATGATAGTCTATCATGCATGAATAGGTACTTTGGATGCAGCTGATGAGAGTTTGTTTGTCAATTCCCAGACTACAAACCTACGGAGTAAAAATAAAACTGGAGACGAATCTTTTCCTGAAATTTTACTTTAAAACGAATCCTGTGGACGCAAACTCCAGGTACGAGGTGTTAATTTCGTGTAGTGATAAGGTTTAAATATTCATGACAAGGTAATAAGTCCCTCGGCTCGGATGAACAATAGCGAACATTCTCGACTAATCGGGAGTTTGCAACTAGTTAGAGGAGGATTCTGATGAATCTCCTTAAACACGTTACCTTATGTTTTGGAACTGAGCACTTAATTTGCTGAATGAGTTAATTTACCGTGAATACCGTAGTTAATTCGACAACCCAAAACTGCTTGTACTGCTTGAGAAATTTAGTTCATTTAAGTTAAATTTTTGTTGTAGTAATTGTTGAAAATGTTAGTGTTTTAGGTTTTAACTTTTAGAAGTGGAAATATTATTAAGTTTTTCGGTGAATTCTATTCGCTTTCTTAATTTTTGCTTCTTCAATCAAATTCGTCAAACATTATGTTTTTGATATTTTTACTGATAGATACCTACTTTCCCTTTCAGTTAACCTACTTTGTCTACCTAACCTATCATGTATTTAATACTTAATTCTTCTTCCCGAGCAATAAAGTAAAATATTAAAATTGTTGACTGTTAATAATTAATTAATACTCGTAATATTTAGAACGGTGTCAATCAAACAGTTGTTGATGTTATAATAGAAAATAGAACACAGTATTACGCATATTGATAAATATACACGGACTACAGTTCATGCAGCGACATAGTTGGCAAATACTAGTGCAACAATACATTATGAAAATAAATTAAATGGTTGTTACTATTTTATTGGTTAGGTACTTCAGTTAAGTAAGTTCTAGCTTTAACGTCTTAAAATGTTTAATTAAGATGTTTTTTTTCTTAGTTACTTTCATTTTTATCTGAAGGCTCTTGATGATGATGAAATTTGTAGGATATTAATTACCTAGAATGCATGGAAGTTTTCCCGTTGATTCTGTTAAAACGGATGGCCAGGCTAGGGATTCATTTAGTAGAGGATATAATGTAATTTCTATTATAAAAATCAAAGGTAATTTAATTTGATGCAAACTATTATTTTTAATTTTAATTTCGTGTTATTTTACCTGACATTCCAATAAGCCACATTTCGGCTGCACACATTCCCCGTCAGAAATGTTGTTTTATACGATTCGGCAAATTGGATTCGACTGCGTTGTGTGGATGTGAAGGTATGAGTGAATGCTGATGGATTAATATCCATCGAGTTGAGTGCGTTGCCCGTTGACATTTAATTTAATTAAATCTTGTCTGACGCTCTTAGTGGTGCGTCAGATTATTCTTGTTCTATTTTGTATCAGCAAGAGAAAATAGGTTTTCGTTATGCTAAGATTACTAATCGGTTTTGCTGATAGTGAAACTCTATTATGAACAGTTAACGTTAGGCGTTTTGTTCTTCTAACGATATATAATTTAAGAGTTTCCTTTGTGAGACACATTACTGCATACTGCAAAGCTCCATGCGAGATGGTAACTACATATAATAGGTAGGCATTTAACCACATGACCCTTTCAAATGTCTACCAGCATAAACATTTTAAATATGTATATAGTGTAACTTTTTCACTGCTTCAGAAAAATAAGTAAAACTCTGTTCAAAATTCATGACGTGATGTTAAAAGTAAAATGAACATTTGTAACGGAATCTTAATTTAGTATCACCGAGCCGCTGCTGAATATTGAGTACAAAATTAATGGAATTTTAAATAATTCATCTTCGTTTGCATAATAATTGTGTCTTGATTACAAAAAATATATAGACATCTTAAAGAAAAATCTCATTTGAAAATAATACTTCCTAAAATTAAAGTTTGCCAAGAAGGTAGGTCAGAGGTTTCATTTACATTCTCATGTTTAATTTTAAGAATATTGAATTGTATTTAAATTACTTATATTTATTTTTAGCTTCTTCTAAGCCTGTAGACACTTGAAATAATGACGTTGCTCAGTAAGAGTCGGCAAGCTTTATTGTCTTTGAGTTTGGATGGGCACTTAACAATAACTTTTATCTCGGTAACCCGTCTCACTACAATTCAATGTTTAATATCACAGATTGTGCATAACAATTTAATTTTCAAAGTTATGAAGATATTTATGTTGAATGGTGTTTACGATTATCACCAATAATCCTCAAATTGAAAAGGTTAAAATATTCTGTTGTATAAATGACACAAAAAGAAAATTATTCTTTAAATATTTTTAGTAATTATACTATTCAACTCATGTAGCCTGTTAAGAATACATAATATTACAATATTCTACGACAGAAGGGTGTTGGTGAACAACACATAGGTTTCGGAGTTTTCTATCGATCTATATTATTGTCTTTCTATCTATATTGTAAATTATAATCGAACATTTTATGCAACATTTGATAATCTTAAAATTATTGGAAATAATAAATACTAATAATATTTAATATAGTGGCCCTCTGTTTTTTTATATTGTATTTTTAAATTTATTTTCTTGTGTTTGTTTTTTTAAAAATATAATGTAAAAATGAACAAATAAATGAATATGGAGGATTTAATATAATATTTATGTAATGTATGTAAAAATGTAATAACTACGACGAGACTTACTTATATATCTTTTAATGTACTGCCTTACCATTCAGTATAAGTTCGGTTTTCACATTAATATTCAACGAGACTTGGCAGAATACCGTCTTATTTCCTTAGTACATTTCCTACGAGCGGTTATGTAATCGACCCATTTACTGGAGAATAAAAGAAATAAATATTCTCTCTCATAAAAATAATACAAGCCGTTTCATTAAAACATTACTTTCCTGGCGGATTGCTTCCTATTAAGTGGTGAAATAAGAGAGCCTAGTGGTCTGGTTACGTAAACGCCGACAGATCGATATTGTTAAGTTTGGTAACAGTCTCACTAGGCAATATGAACTAATCGAATTAAGCTTTATTTGTATGTTATTAAGATATACATTTAACAGTTAAGAGGCTTTGTTGATGTTGTGAAATAGAAGATCTAGACTGTTCTGACTAAATAAGCTTTGATCCAATTGTATGTAAATGTTCCAACTTGTTGAAGCTTTTACAGAGCAAGCATTTTGTCAAAGTACTGGTTCTTAGTAATAAAACTAGTCTGCACACTAGGTACTTACTGTGTTGAAGAAATGAATTTAATTATGAAAACCTTTTAAAAAAGGGTATAAGTATCAAGTAGTGGGGGCCACCGTCACTGGCGTCCGTGGGACTACCACCTTCCTAGAAGGCTAACCCCACACGTGGTCCCCGGGTGGTGCCAAACAGTGACGGGCGAGCAACCGCGAGGCTGAGCGTGTTCACATTTATGTGAACATCCCCTCGGCTTCGCGGTGGGTGATGGACGTTGAGTCCATCACTGAGGTCCGCGCGGGGGTGGGCGACCAGGCCCCCGTGACGGAGGATGCTACTGGCGCAGGACCGGAGCAGGCGTCGCTCGCGAGTACCGTCGCGAGCGACGCCTGTTCTGGGGAGCAGAGAGGAGCCATACGGCGCAAACGGAAGTCCGCAGCGCGCCGGAGCTCGGAAACGAGCGAGTCCTCCGACGACGAGACGTCGTGGAGGGCGAGGCTCGTCAGACGGGCGGCCACCACGGCCATGTCCTACACCGAGCCAACGAGGACGGGTAGGATGCCGAAGGTGGGTGCCCCGAGACCGAAAAAGAAGACGGTCGTCTCGCCGGCGCGCTCGACGACATCATTTGCCTCGGCTCTTACGACGGACGGGGAGCTCGATGGAGAGCTTGAGGAGAGCCCCGTCGTCGTTCTCGAGGCTCTGAGGAGGCGGGCCACCTCGGCCACGAAGCATTTTAGTACGACCGGGAACACGGCGTCCGCAAGGGTCCTGCGGCGGGTGGCCAAAGAGACTGGCAGGGTTATGCCGGCCATCTCGGCAGCCATCAGCCGCGACGCGGAGCTGTCTACGGGCCTGGAGCGGTCGAGGGCCGAGGTGGCTCTCCTGAAAGGAAAGTTGGAGGCCTTCGAGAGGGCCGAGGCCGAACGCGGGGCGGCGTGTGCTCCGCGGATGGCTCCTCCGCCTCCTCCTCCACCACCGGCTAGGGCGCCGGCGCGGGCCAAGGAGGCCGACGGCGAGTGGCTGCCGGGGCAAAAGGGGGTGAAACTCGCGTCGCCGCGGGGCAGAGCGCGGCAGGCCGAGGAGTCGCCGGCTGAGATAGCTGCCCGCATTAGGCGAGAGCTGACGGCGGAGTTCGGCAAACAGATTGCCGAACTCAGGGCTGAAATTACAGCCCTACGCGATGCTAAAACTCCTGCGCCGCGTCCCGTCGCTCTTGCCTCACCGGACGCACGTCCGGGTCCAGGACCAGCCGGTCCGACCCGGAACAAAAAGAGGAGTGGGGGTGGCGGAGCTAAAACCGCTACGCCAACCCCACAGCCTCGCCCACTTCCTCCGGCCCCGTCCAATATGGACGAGGGTTGGACCGAGGTGGTCAAGAAAGGCGCCAAACGGGCCAGGGTCGTGGCTACCCCGGCCCAACCCCCACAAACTGAGACAAGGGCAGCGGCCAAGGCCTCCCCCCAACCGGGGAGAGCGCCGACTGCCCGAAACCCGAACGTGACTCCGGCGGCCGCGGTTGCTCCCCAACCGGGTCGAGCACCTGCCGCCGGAAAGAAGAAGGGCAAGAAGTCCAAGAAGAAGTCGCGCGCGCCGCGGCGGGCTGCAGTGGTGGTGACACTGCTGCCGGCCGGCCAGGCGAAGGGGATGACGTACCCCGACGTCATGGCAAAGGCGCGCGCGGCCATTGACTTGGCACAGATAGGGGCGGAGGAGGGCCTCCGCATCCGGCACACGGCCAATGGGGCCCGATTGCTGGAGTGTCCAGGCGGCGCCGACAGTGGTGACGTCGCGGACCGCCTGGCGTCGGGCCTCCGGGTCGTCTGGCCGGAGGAGGAGGTCAGAGTGCACAGGCCGGTCAAGATGGCCGAGCTGCGAGTGACCGGCCTGGATGACTGCACCACCAGGGAGGAGGTGGTGGCGGCCATCGCTGCCCAGGGCAAATGTGCCCCGGCGAATGTGGCCGTAGGCGAGCTTCGCCGAGGCTACACCGGGGCCAGCTCGGTCTGGGTGCGGTGCCCGCTGGAGACCGCCAACTCCCTGGCCACCCCTCCGCCCGGAAGGCCGGCTGGGGACCCCGGGAGGCTGCGTGTGGGCTGGGTCGCAGCCCACGTGCGGCTTCTCGAATCGCGCGCCTGGCGATGCCTCAAATGCTTCGGCACGGGGCATAGCGTCGCCAGGTGCACCAGCACTGTTGACCGCAGCGGGCTATGCTTCCGCTGCGGTCAGACCGGACATAAAGCGGCCACGTGCTCGGCCGCGCCGCACTGCGCGCTGTGCGCGGCGGCCGGGCGCAGGGCCGATCACCGGGCGGGAGGCAAGGCTTGCTCCCCGTCCGGTGTTAACACCGAAAGGAATAGGCGCCGCAAAGCCAAGCGGCGCCAACAGAGGAAGTCGGCCGGGGGAGCACCGGCCGGCGGTTCGGACCCCGCCGTGGCGACTAGTGCGCCCGATGGCGGGGGCGGCGGAGAAGGGGAGGGAGCGATGGATGTGGTCCAACTTTAATGGACTGCACCCGTCGCTTCCTCCAAGGTAATTTGAACCACTCCGTCAGGGCTCAGGACATGTTGGTCCAGAGCATGGCGGAGTGGTCCATTGACGTGGCTGTGGTCGCCGAGCCGTATTTTGTCCCCCCAGCGGACGACTGCTGGTTCGGGGATGAGTGCGGCTTGGCGGCCATACACATTAGGAGGACCGCGGCGATCCCCCCCCTGGAAATGGTGGCCAGGGGACCCGGGTTCGTCGCGGTGAAGATAGAAGATACCGTCGTGATCGGGGTGTACTTCTCTCCAAATCGGCCTACTCACGAGTTTGAGCAGTTCCTGGACGGGATCGGAGCGATCACTCAGCGCTCCGCCCCCCGTCCAGTGATACTTGCGGGGGACCTCAACGCGAAATGTGTCGCTTGGGGTTCCCCCCGCTCAGACGCTCGGGGTAGGCTATTGGAAGAGTGGGCGGTCGCGGCCGGACTCTGTATCATGAACAGAGGTTCGGTCGCGACTTGCGTGCGGTGGCAGGGCGAGTCCATCGTGGACGTGACGTTCGCGAGCTCTGCCATCGCACAACGCATCCGCGGTTGGGAAGTGCTGGTGGAGGCGGAGTCCTTATCAGATCACCGGTACATCCGGTTTGATCTGTCCGCCTCCATGCCAACCGCGGTCGCCCAGGGAACTGCACCTCGGTCATTCCCCAGGTGGGCATTGAAGCTCCTGGACAAGGAGCGCTTGATGGAAGCCTCCACTGTGGCGGCGTGGACGCCCATGCGTCCACATCCCTTGGATGTGGAGGTCGAGGCGCAGTGGCTCCGGGACGCGATGCATCGCATTAGCGATGCATCGATGCCTCGGGTCGGCCCTCGGCCTCCGAGTAAGTCGGCGTACTGGTGGTCGCCCGAGATAGCGCAGCTTCGTGCTGTATGCGTCCGGGCGAGGCGCCGGTGCGCCCGACATCGCCGCCGCATCCTCGCGCGTCGCGACGATCCCGTCGCGTTCGCGGAGGAGGAGGATCGGCTGCGTGGCGAATACGCGGAAGCGAGGAGCGCCATGCGGCTGGCCATCAAGCTGGCCAAGGAAGGGTACATGGAGACTCTCTTGGGGACGCTCGATGACGACCCGTGGGGGCGCCCGTATAAAACGGTGCGCGATAAGGTGCGCCCGTGGGCGCCTCTCATGACCGAGCGTCTCCAGCCTCAGCAGCTGCGGGACATCGTCTCGACGTTGTTCCCGCAGGAGCAGGCCGGATTTACGCCGCCTGCTATGGGTGAGCCGCCGGATAACACCGGCGGTGAAGCCACTGCTGAGGTGCCTCATATCACCAGAGATGAGCTCCATGTGGCCGTGGCACGGATGAGTGCGAAGGACACGGCCCCCGGCCCGGACGGCGTCCACGGCCGGGTCCTGGCCTTGGCCATCAATGCCCTAGGGGACCGACTCCTCAGGCTATTTAATTCCTGCCTGGAGTCGGGACGGTTTCCCTCGCTCTGGAGGACGGGCAGACTGGTCCTCTTGCGGAAAGAGGGGCGCCCGGCGGACTCAGCCGCCGGTTACCGTCCCATCGTGCTGCTGGACGAGGTGGGCAAATTGCTGGAACGGGTTCTGGCCGCCCGCATCGTTCAGCACCTGGTCGGGGTTGGACCCGATCTGTCGGCGGAGCAGTACGGCTTCCGGGAGGGTCGTTCGACCGTAGACGCGATTCTACGTGTCCGGGCCCTCTCGGAGGAGGCCGTCTCCCAGGGTGGGGTGGCCTTGGCGGTGTCGCTCGACATCGCCAATGCCTTTAACACCCTGCCCTGGTCCGTGATTGGGGGGGCACTGGAGAGGCATGGAGTGCCCCTCTATCTCCGCCGGCTGATCGGCTCCTACCTGGAGGCCAGGTCGGTCATGTGTACCGGGTACGGTGGGACCTTGCACCGGTTCCAGGTCGTGCGCGGTGTTCCGCAGGGGTCCGTTCTTGGACCTCTATTGTGGAATATCGGGTACGACTGGGTGCTGAGGGGCGCCCTCCTCCCGGGCCTTAGCGTTATTTGCTACGCGGACGACACTTTGGTCGTGGCCCGGGGGGATGACTTCCGAGAGTCTGCCCGTCTTGCCACAGCGGGGGTGGCCCTCGTCGTCGGCAAAATAAGGAGGCTGGGCCTCGACGTGGCCCTGCACAAATCCCAGGCCCTGTGGTTCCACGGGGCTGGGGCTGTGCCGCCAGTCGACGCCCAGATAATGGTTGGAGGCGTCCAGATTGAGGTCGGGGTGCAGCTGAAGTACCTCGGCCTCGTGTTGGATAGCCGTTGGACCTTCCAGGCACACTTCGCGAACCTGGTCCCCCGACTGATGAGGACGGCCAGCCAACTCGGTCGGTTGCTCCCGAATGTCGGGGGGCCCAGCAACGCAGTGCGCCGCCTCTATGCGGGGATGGTGCGATCGATGGCCCTATACGGTGCGCCCGTCTGGGCCGACGCACGGGTGCGAAAATATATCGCACGATTCCTGCGTCGGCCACAGCGCATCGTAGCTATTAGGGCCATCCGCGGGTACCGCACCGTCGCTTTTGAGGCGGCGTGCGTGCTGGCGGGGACGCCGCCCTGGGAGCTGGAGGCGGAGGCGCTAGCTGGCGATTATCGCTGGCGATGCGACCTCCGCGCCCGGGGCGTGATACGTCCCCTGCGGGAAGCGGTTCGCGACAGGAAGGTCCAATCTCGGCGGTCCGTGGTAGAAGCGTGGAAGCGACGTCTCGCTAACCCCACCTGGGGTCTACGGACCGTCGAGGCGATCCGCCCGATCCTAGATGATTGGGTGGGTCGTGGCGCAGGACGCCTCACCTTTTGGATGGTGCAGATGCTGACCGGGCACGGGTGTTTCGGTCGGTATCTGCACCGGATCAAGGCCGAGCCGACGGCGAGGTGCCACCATTGCGTGAGATGTGACCAGGACACGGCGGAGCATACGCTCGCGCGCTGCCCCGCATGGGAGAGGCAGCGCTGTGTCCTGGTCCAACAAATAGGTCCGGACTTGTCGCTCCCGGGCGTCGCGGCGTCGATGCTCGAGAGCGACGAGTCCTGGAAGGCGATGCTCGACTTCTGCGAGTCCACCATCTCGCAGAAGCAGGTGGCGGGGGCTGCGAGAGAGAGGCTTTACGCCGCTCTCAACTTGCCAACCCGCCGCCGTCGAGCAGGGGGCCGGGACCGGGATCTCGCCCGGATTCTGGCCCCCTAAGAGTTTCGGGTCCCCAACGCATGTGAGTGCGAGCGGGGACCCAAGAAGGTGCCGTGTCTCGCTCAACACGCCCTTAGCGTCAGAGCATCCGGGGGATGGTAGACCGCGCTCCCCGACCCACGCTGGTTCTGACCCAGCGGGGTATTCCGTGGGAGGGTGACACGCGGTCCCATCTTGGCGGGCTTCGGAGAGCCCGCCGACCGAGAGAGCCGGTGGCCGTATTCGCCGGCGGCTACCGGTTCGGCGTCCGGGGACGGAGCGACGGGAAAGCATGCCGATGGCGTAACGCGTCGCGCCGTCCCTCCAAACCCCGTGCTGGGTTCTGGCCTCAGCCGGGGTTCGATCGCTGAGTGTGAGCGGCTGGAGGTTTTAGTGCGGTTCAACTCCCACATACCGGATCCCTGATTTTCTCCAACTAAAAAAAAAAAAAAAAAAAAAAAAAGTATCAAGTAGTATCAACATATTCCTTCGCTAATACGTATAGGTCGATCGGCATTCCTATGGAAACGTTGGATCTATGGAAACAACGGATTTGTTGTTCGATACAAGTATACATGACCTATGTCTCTATAATACCTAAAAACGTTTTTAATCACACCACGTACAGTAAGCGATATGTACTTATCGTTGATCAATCTGGACACAATTGCCTAATATTTTTATTGCGTGACGTTTAATTCTGTAGTAATTTATTCGAATTTCTTTACTATTTGGTTTCAACTGGTTTGTAAATTATAACTCTAGATATAATTTGCATTGTGCGTGACAAAACTCATTATAAAACTTATATTACAAGGTAGTAATAATCTTTGCCAAAAGTCTGATTCGCGACATAAACTGTCGCAGACTGTCTTGAATATCAAAGCCTTCTTTTTTTTCTCGTTTTGAGTAAGAATCCTTTTTGACTTTTGTACTGACGGAATATTTTGCTGAAATTTAATTAATTTATATAATATAATGTCACAGTGCCCCCGAAACTGTAGTGGTCTATGTTTGTCAGTTACCGCTTATGATCAAATGGCCCAGTAAGCTTGTCCTAGCTACGTGGCAGTAAAAAATGACTCAACAGCATTATGTGATTGCGACTTTTAACGTGTGAAAAATATATGCGAATTTTATGATATTATTCGAACTATAGTAGTTGTCGTCTACATTATGTTGGTTTGAGGAAAAGTTTCTAAGTAGATGCAATTTAAAATTATTCATATTAACAAACACTGTCATCATCTTGAATGTTGATATAAGCGATAAGCACTCGTTTTGCTAACATTGTATTCGCTGTCATAAAAAGTAGTTTCTGTGGGAACACGGTTCGGTCCAGGCTGGGACGGCAGCAGTTGAGTTGCAGCCTGCAATGTACAGAAAGCAGACGCGTTCTCGGGCGACAAGGCGCGCGGGCGTGCAGGGTCAACGGTCGGCATGCGCGTGCGCCTGGGAACCAACGATAAATATTTGAATTCAACACTTGATACATGTGCTTAGCAAATTGATTATAGTTGCTCTGGGAGTCGAGACACCGGCTGTTGTTTATGGTACGGATTCTGGGTCGAAAGAGTAAATCTCAACTTGTAGAACAGCTTCCGCAATTGGAATACGGAACGCGTTTGTGTGCTCTGCATACTAACTAGTACATGGCCGGCGACTACGCACTCACATTAGTCACCAACAATCCGAGGGTGTTCTAGAACTACGTATAAGGTGCTATTGCTACTTACCATTGTGATTTATTGTATCCCTTTAACAAATTAGGGTTTTGTTTGCGTATAGTTTATTTGATTAAAATTGAACACTCGTATGCTTGTTATTTTTGATAGGTATATGTATTTAATTGTTAATTAATAAATCAATATATCACTATCATCGAAATTATTTGCTCCTAACACATTGCACATAAGTTATACCTATTTAAAGTTATGAGATTAGCATTATCAACTTCAAGTTTTTAAGGCATATGATATTACGTCACAACATTCAATTTGTCTCGCACTTCAACCTTTCGTAAACGGAACCAATGGGTGATAACAGGGCAGGGAAAAATTGTGTTTAATGATTATGTTCCGATCATAAATATTAATGAAAAACGTATATCGAAGTTCGAGCGGCCCTTTTTACGACAAGACATGAGCCGAGGACGAAGGAATAACGAAATAATAATGCGTGCGCTATCACGCATAAATCTAATAAAACCGACTATATAAAAACGTGTATTTTGTTTTGTAAGTGTTTTGTAATTTATTGGAACATGTGTCAACAGGGACTTATCCAGTACCTATTCAATTTCTTTCGTTTAAAAAATACTATCCCCGCTTTATGTTTTCATTTGAATCGGTTGTTGCTGTCCTCTCTTTTTCTATCTTAAGTGCTAAATGTATATGGAAGATGTTTTTCTCTTTTCATTCACCTGACTTCACTGTCTGTCAAAAATGTTTATAATCCTGTATCAAGATCTCATTTTGACTAGATACATTGAAACTATCTTCGTTCATATCTTTACTTCAAACATTGCTAACGATATATTATGCTAAAAGAGACATTTATTACGTCCTTCGTTCTTGTCGCCTGGACAGTAACCCGAGTTACCCCCAGTGGATCTGACCCTGTCTACGATACAAGTAACAAATAAAGTACGACGAGTAATAGTTCGGGTGGTTGCGTGCGCCGCGCAGGGACCTGCCTTAATCAAAATACCTATTCATCATCCGTTCGTTAAGAGGCTGCTTATATCGATAATGTTTTACTATAATTAAACACGAAGGGTACTGTTACATTATTTTGATGGATGAATGAAGAAATTATTTCTGTTAACAATGTATGAGTACGTTGGTCCTTTTGATCGATGCAATTTTAGAACCACTCAGTGTCCTTTAAACGCAACAACCTCAGAATGAGTATACTATGTGATCACTGATTATACAGAAGAACAGTTACAACAAAATTTACTTGCACGTGTACAACTCAATTTTATTTTAAATATACCGATAACTTTTTAGTAAGATTTCATTAAAATCACAAAAAATAACGCATTGCCACGTGTATCGCTTCATAACAGTAGATAGAGAACATACTTTCTTTCTTTGTAGCTAATTAATCAGTACACAATTTCGGCTTACTGACGGATGTTATAATGAAATATTGTTAGTCGAAATGTATATCTGACGGAGTAATGGACTGGAACGGTCGACATGTTACATTGTGTCCCTAATAGGGTATTGTCGTGAAATGAACAAGAAAGCCAATATTTGACCGCGCACGTACCGTAATACCTTTTCTTGTGTCGGGAATGTAATAAAACTTATCCATGGATTGGTATGCGGCGTACGCATCCTGCTCGATCCTATCATTTGCAATTATTCTATGCCAGATCAGATAATGTTTTATTAAAGAAGAGCATTTACAAAAAATAAGATAAGACACTAAAAAGGCATTAGGTATGTAATGCAGATACTAAGAGTAAAATATTCATGTTACTACTCGAATGGAATTTGTTGATCGCTGACCTCAAGATCATAAACTATCTCCTGTCCTGACCAATTTTCACAAAAAAACTAAGGTTAATTTTCATGAAATTGCCACGCCAAAATGAACTCTCCTTGATTCTGGTTTATGAAAGAGTTTTAAACAAAATTAAAAAAGTTTTAATAAACTTATTAAGTTGAGTATAAATAGAATCTGATATTTTATAGAAGTTCGTAATAACTAGGTTCCCGAGGTTCTAAGCTAGGTTTTATCAGAAGTAGTTACAAATAAAGTTCATGTAAATACCAGCAATTGATTGTTTCATTCATTTCTTTATCATAAAATATAATCGAGATAAATGCTTTAATACAAGAAACTTCTTATCTAGTACACAAGTACTCGATGTAGATACTAAAACAGCTATTTAATTACACCCATATAACTCGTTTAAAACTTGTAAGAACTGCAGAAACCTGAGCTTCAACCACTTAATGTTTACATTGGATTTAAATATGAAATTTCTGGAATGCAATAACTTAATTAAGTAAAATTCTTGCGAAATACCGCATTTGAATTAATTTTCTGGTTTTAAGGCGGATTAGATAATTTTCATAAAGTATAATCCTGCTTTAGATACATTCCACGCAGGTACACATTGCCAGTTTTAACAAATTATTATAGAAACCGACGCAGTGCTTTAATATTATTTTAACTGTCTTTAAAAACTGACTTACCCTTGTTTACTTTAGTCATAACACAAGCTCAGATGTTTTGATATCCAGTACGCAATGACCCAAAAAGAAAAGCACCAGGTTAATATTTGTTGTGTAAACAAAATATGTAATAAAAGGCAAGCCGTTCTGAAGCCGAAATTATCGGTACCATGAAGGTAAATCTATACACGATTGTTTCATTCAACATTGTTTGCATTGTCCCGAACAGAACTTCATTGTTAGCATTAAAGCGATGAAAGCGAAATGAAACGATCGAAGGCTCATTTTATAATTTCTTAACATGTTCGCCGGATATAAAACGCGAGCAAATGTGTTGGAATGTTCTTTTTATGTGAGCTGCGAAAATATTAAAGAAGCACGTAGGAAGCGGAATCGGTATTTCCATGCTAAATGTATACTGACAGAACAAAATGTATTGCAAAATCCCTCATTAATAACATTCTTCGAAAATTTATCAGTCTGTAACAAAATGTTATTTTTTGGCTTTCATGGAAATGTTTGTTTTGATAACATGTTTCTATAAGATTGGAAACAAAACATGAATTACAAATCACATGAAAGAAAATGTTGGTACAGTCTTTGAGATTTAACGTACAACAACTGTTGTCCCAGATTGTAATTGTTGTTTATAAAGAATTACTGATAGAACGTTGCATTTCATTACGAAATAACGTTTTGTTAACGTTAAAAACTACATTACAACCTGCCGTAAACATACACATACATAATGGGTTTTTAATTTTAAACAACAGCTGTAGTCCTAAATTATAGTCAATACCGAAGATACCATTCATATTCATAACAAGTTGTAGCAACATGACTTAATGCCGCTCCCGTCTTCCAATACAAAATTGGAATCGAATTCCGAGCTTGTTTGATTAGTGTACCAGTGAAGTGAAGAATCAACATTGATGTGTGTTGAGTTTGGACATAGTCTGCCGAGATGGTTGTTTTCTCTTTTTGCCCACAGTGTCAATAAGTCTGCCCATACAATATGCATAAGTTCCATCAAGCGACTAATGCTAATGCGTTTCGAAGCACCTCTTATAGTCGATGCACTCAAGTAGCCGCTTTATAGAGTTTCAACGATTATTACTTTCGAAACAGCTGTTTAGCCAGCGTTCTTTTGAACGTATTTTTGTTTACAAAGGTGACTTTCAAGTTAATTTTGCGGTAAATTTTAGAAACGTGAAAGCTTGGTAAACGAAAAAAAGTTTTTATGAGCTTTTTAGCCAACGAATTCTAATAAGTTGAACACATTATAATTCGGACAAATTTAGATATTTGTTGAGATCCTTCACGCCTTGACAATGTAATTTTTACTGGAATTATTAAATTTTTAATTCACATAAAAAGAAAAACATAATATAGGTAAAAGTTTGACCATTGAATTTAATGCCAAACTTTTAATCTAAAATAATTATCTTAATTGAACAGAATATTAAAAACAGCATAATATTTAATTTTCATAGATAATAATTAGCGCAATTAAAGGAATTGAATTTCTGCGAACTGAATTGACTCTTCGAAGTTGGCATCAAGTGGGTACTCCTTCGCAATTTCAGAAGACATTTCTAATTAAACTTGTACAGAGCTTTAGCTGTTCATTAAATTTCGAATAATAATTAAGTAAACCACAGATTTATTTAATAAGTCGCTAAGCTGAGTCAGGTTTCGTTATATGTGTAGTTTGAGTGAATTAATTCTCTTATACGAAGTACATAATCTTGTATGAATAATCTTTAAAAAAAAATGTAGTTTATAGATTCTTCCATTTCGGTTTTTATAATAATTGCAGAACAATATTGCTTTGAAGGCAACTAATTTTTCTTTTCTTGTTGCGCGGTTGATAACAATAAGGCAATATTTACAACAATGACCAAGCCTTGATGTTGAGATCCGTAGGTACTGTTGTTAATTTAGGTTAATTTCTGACTCTACTCAGTAGTCTTAATGAGTAAAGCTATACCTATCTAGAGGTTTTACAAAAAACGCCCTTCAGAGGTAGTTTGATGATAAAACAGCAAAGGTCCACTTAGGATACTAATATTATAAGTATTTTAAACTAGCTTTTGCCCGCGACTTGCGTCCGCGTGGACTTCAGGTTCGCCCAGTCTAGATTATTATCAAAAATTGTAGCCTATGTGTTATTCTGATGTATAAGCTATATTGTGGTAAAGTTTCATTCAAATCCATTCAGTAGTTTTTACGTGAAAGAGTAACAAACATCCATACATCCATACTTACAAACTTTCGCCTTTATAATATATATTAGATATTAAAGCTTAAAATTGTCATCGTATAATAAGATCTCGACAGTAATGATTGAACTCTCTGTAAATGATTATGTTAAAACTTAACTTAATAGTAGAACATGTACTAATTGAAGAGACGAATACTTAATTGTTGGAGATAGAACACGTTCCCAATTAGTCGCCATTGACTGTGCCAAATTGCGACTTTGTTAAGAATTATAATAATTTAATATCATCCATAGTTCTCATTTTTACACCTCCTCGTGGAGACAAAAATAATTTCATTTATGTCTCCACGAGGAGGTTGTTGTTACTATTTTACCTTTCTCTTTTTTTCCTTTATTTGCGTATTATATTGGTCATCTGACGTAAGCTTCTACTGTAGAAGCACTTAATTATACTCGTTTTATTTTTTAAATTATGTGTATTTTCGATAAAAGACATAATGAAATGCTCTCGTTTAATTATAAATAACAACAATGTACAAAATAAATGATGGTAATAAACGTTATATTGTACGGTAATTGGATAAACCAGATAATGTCACGCGAAAAGTTCATTAGCGACGGAATGAGAGTGGTGTGTCAATATTATGCTCCGGATGAGACATTAAACGTGTTTACCGAGCTTTACGATTTAATTTCCATGTTACGAACGTGAACCTCTTAAGGCTATGTTTTGAAGAACCAAATTTACAAGCTATACTCGAAAGAAAACTAACCTGGATCGCTTAAGGTTATTTTTGCCGCGTACAATCTGGCTTTGAAAAGAACTCTTCAGTGTTGTCCAAATGCAATAGTGAATAACGTGTTCTTCAGTACCTACTACAAATGAGACTTGAAGCTGCAAAATTAAATGAACGATAATCATAATCATTAACATCTCTGTATCTATTTTATGTTAGCTTAATTGGAATGTTAATGACTAACATTAGTGTACCATTTGATCATGACTACACCAAACAAGTTTAATAAACAGATGCAAAGTTCGCATTTGAATATAAACAAAACTGAATCCCAAGAAATTAAGCAATTAAGGAAACTTATTCACATAAGACATAACGTAACTAAATTATGACATAAGTTTCAAACTTTATGAATATATATTATAATATAAACTGGAAATTCTTTTGTGGCATGGTACACAGTGACACGCTAGGTCCTGTTCGTTTTCCTCAGTTTTCCTGCGGTCTAATTAGCTTGGGATACGTGTTGGCAGCTTATCCGTCCAATTAGCATAGCAAACGAAGGAAGTTGCGGCGTGTGCTGGCCTGCGGTTTCGATTCAGTAACGTTAGGGGCGAGATTTGCAATAGTTTGCTTTGAACTAGAGAACGGTTCACGTATGTCGTGTGTTTAAATGGCTTTTGTCATCCGTACAAAGCTCTTTGATTCTCTTAAATGATCTGTAATAATTAACCTCAATGTAATGTAAATTAATAAATATGTTAAAATCGTTTGAAGTGGTTGCTAAAAATACTCAATTATGTTTTAAATTGGGTTATGAAATGATGGAGCTAGGTAGTAGTAAATTTTCATTATTTGCGGATGTTACTGAATGTAAAAAGATAAATACCTATATGTTACTTTTTCGTAACTGTTTCAACTTATCTCTTAATCAACAAAGATATCATATCCATGTCACTTTACATCACCAACACATGCTTCTTGAGCAGACCAAATATTTAATTCATAATTAGTTTAAATTTAACAGCTAGTCGCTTAGTTCAGTCACGTGTCCCATTTACTGTATTTGCTATAAACCTAGATTAGTTAAATCGATTCTCAATAACTATTGGCACTGTGAATGTTTGCTGAGGCGCGCTCGCTCCGTCTATTTTCCAATTAAAGTTCTCTAGTGACTCCGGAGACGTGACGACGGAATGTAATAAGTGCGCAGTTCCAATGAAAATCCAATGTCGACAAATCGAATATTTTAGAGGTTAGGAAAATTAACAGTCACTGAAAATTTACACTAGTATGCCTCTTAATGGCTTAAAATTTGACTTTTGAATTAAGTGATGTAGATTTGGCCTTTCGAATCTGATAGCGAAACTTAAGGTAAATATTATAATTTATACTAACTGTTATTTCCACTTTAAGCATTATTTTTAAGATGTTTCCTCTATGTTTCTGTTCTGTTTCTGCTGTTCTTAAAAGGCCAATAATTAAATATTGATACAGGTTTTGTTTATTTAGTTTACCTTAAGATGACTGCAACTGTACTCGGATCTAATTCTATTAGGTCATAGAAGCTTTCAGTGAGTGGATTCCATTAATAGTTCAGCTAAGCAACTGCACACAGTTATAGCCCCGATGGATTAGTAAGTCACGCACGAAACTTTTTAAACACGACATCGTGTGTCTACTTAAGTAATTTAACAGCTATCTGATCTGCCTATCAAAAAATTACCATACTGGAATTTTTATAATAAATTTAATAGTCAAAATAATGCAACTATCAAAAGATTTTTATTTCTGAAAATACTTTTGAATTATATCCTTTGAGCTTAAAGTGAAGAACGTCGTTACGTAAAGTCTTTTAGTAATAGTTCTTTCAAATATTAACTTACCTTCAGAAATAGGTATTATAATATTTTATAGAAAACTATTCTGAAACTATTTCTGTTCTAAATGATAATGTTGTGTACGTGGCTATTTTAGTTATTGCTATAATAAAAGCTCAATATTGGTGATATTACCGAACTTTTAACGACGTTATAAGAAAATGAAAATACCAGCGATAGGAAATTTTGGTTTAGTGCGGGTTAATGGCCTCGTCAAAAAGGCTTTGTGTTCACAAATTGAAAGAATGCTTCGTTGGTGTGTAGGCATCGATTATCGTGGAACGCATTAGTGCGATACCATCGGAACACTTGTCGGGGGTATGTCGCCACTCTTCGCCGTGGAGCGTCAGCCACACCCTGGGGAACAAACACACGCCCTCACATCACATTAAACTCGATCATGATTATGAGCAAACAGTACGCCTAATATTACGCGAACAGCCAAATGGAGCAACCAGTTTTGAAACATTTAGAATTTTGTCAACATGTTTGAGACATATTTACACTTTATTAATGGTTAAATTTAATGTTTTCAATACACAATAAACCTTGCCAAATTTTCTCAATTTTGGGGCTGGCTACTATCATAACATAGGTAATCAACAAAATTTTATAAAATGAAAATGGAAAAATAATGGTAGAACATTTAGTGTAAAACAACAAAAATACGAAGGATTCGGAATTTTTAGCAAAATTTAAATAGAACTTTTAAAACAAAAACGAAGCAAACGTTTAACGCAGCGGAACAAATTAAGGCTAGATTTCAGTTTAATCCCAGAAAAGCTGTGTTACGGCTACACATTTTCCGCTAGATCCATTTAAAAGTTCAGTGCTTGCGCTATCTTAAAATAGTATAAAACCTGTTACATAACACTCGTTTTAGTACCAATTAAAGTGAGATTCAATCTGTGTTTCACTGTGTTTACTGTCTATCCGAGAAGTGATTAAACTTGTAACGTTTGAATTCTGTCGCTTGCCCGGCTCTGCGAATAGACCAGCTAAATGCGTACAAAGCCAGGGCTTCCATTTGCATAATGGACAACGCCCTTCCAGACCCGTGAAAAGCGACCGACAAATCGAACGCTTGCGGGTGAAAAGATCCGATTGGAAACTATTTACGGTTTGAAAACAAAACCGGAGAATGGGGGTGAAACGGGAATCACGATACGAAGCGATCTTTGTCGAGTCACGCGACTGATTGAGTGACTTTACATTAATTTACTTACAAAAATAGATTAGTGAAATAACTTATTTATGTAGATACCTACTAGAAAAGTAGCTTTCGTGCTTCATTATAAAACTACATATTATTGGCGAACAAATTGTTCACTCTATATTTTTCATAATTACTGTCCAAAATTATTTAATTGAATTTCTCTTGCCACGATCAAGCAGGTTAATTAACCTTACATACATTTAAACATAATATTTAAGTCAATTCTTAATTTATTACGCTTTATCTTTTCAAGATTATTCAATTTATATTGCAATAACACAACAGAATAAAAAGATGCTATAATCATAGCAATGAATAAATTATAATATGAATACTCACGCCATGAAATAAACATCAAAGCAATAAAGTAGGTATCTGCATAACTAAAAAGCTCTCGGAGATTTCCAGAGAACCCGCTTTTAGATATATTACCGAAGAAGGTATTACAAGTATCTTTGGTAAAGAATTTCTTAATGAAACGATAAATTCCGAAACTGATCAGAGCAAGCAATATTCCACCAAAAGATTTATTAACGCTGATTGTTTGTTTAACAAACCTATAATTTTCGATGAATTTGTAAACTTTCACTGGTGATACAATGGTGATAATTAATTTCCTAATTAAAGTGAAATAGTGTGGTGTGTTTAATCTACTCATTTACAGAAGAGAACTAATTGAAATATCATTTTTGTTGCAGGTAAACCTATTCAGAAATTAACGTCAGTCAACAAAACCAACTTCAGGTATTTTACTTATAATTTCACGGGTTTTCCAGCTTTTGTGCTGGATCATTTAGCGGAATAACAAATAGTAATGACGACTGATAAGAACAATCTCGTAATCGTCGCTTCGGGACCTAGGTTTGCTTCTTATTCGAAGAGCCTATAAGAGAATACTGCCGAATTTTAATTATATTATATCTTTATCTATATTTTATAACTTTTTTGGATTTATTAATGTTGCAAAAATGTATTTTTATAGCTCAATTTATGTAGATAGCACGTCGTAAGTCAAAGGCGTCGATATCTGATATCATGTATCTCGGAGGTGACGACATAAGGCGACCGCTGTTTTTATCGAGTTTTCTCGAGTTCCTCCCATCATTTGCGAAACTCCGGTGTTGACAATGGACTTTTTATCGGCGTACCGTGCACATACGCGTCGTTTGATAGTCATAAAGTTTCGAACGTCGCAGCTTGACTACTCAACCGAAAATTTCCTGCTTTTCATAATGTTCGAATGGCTGAATCGTTGTGTTCAGATTCGAGATGAACGCTTCCATGCTATTTCGAAATAGCAAATATGCCTATCTGTATTTACTATAATTGCATGTGAATTGCTGGTTCTTTGTTTAAAATTCCATCGACCAGTTAAGTTGTTGTTGGTTAATTAGGTACGGTTTATAAATTAAATGAAAATATATTTGTGTTAAACTTCGTTTATCAAGTTTTAAAGTTAAGGCTAGCAAATGTTTCTGTTATTTCGTTTTTCAGCCAAATTTTCTACTGATAACAATTTAAGATATCACTGTATCTAGAACTCCGTGATTTTTTCATCACTTCTTATGACAGGATATGAGAAATTTTCAAATTTACCGTCAATAACCACCAACAATTATACAATTAATGTTGATTTCACAAACCATGTTATTTTCTTCGGTGATTCCTCTTGATTTACAATTTTCAACCTTATATCACTCAACCCATGGTTTCAGCCATTTAGTTCTAGCTTTCCTAGATAAACATTTTTAATTTAATAACTATTTATTACCTTCAACAACTGGCCGGATAGAACTGACACATAATGATTATCTCCTGAGATGTCTACCGTAATTCAAGTGGAACTGGTAGTCAGTCGCCATTTTATTGGAACTCAACTCGTGTAGCAAGATCTAATTAAAACTCTTAAGTTTCTCGTGGGAAACCTCTTTTTACGTCCCTGAATTAAATTAAATGTACCAGTTTAAGTTACAAAGCTGTGATTATCATGACAATCACACTTTATCGTCCCAAGCCCATTTATGCTATAAAACATTCACACATTTTAAACTGAAATGTAAGACAGTTTTAAAACATGTTATGGAGAGTTCGCGGTTTGTAACAAAATTTGACATGAGTTCAACTATACTTTGTCTTTCTGGTCAGAGTACCTAATTTAAAACCTAAGAAAAGATTTAAAATCAATCTTAACGTTTTGTAAACTGTACACAAAGAAGTGCGTTTTACCAAAAAAGTTGTAAATTTCCTTCAGTTTTTGCAAGACGAAGATAAGAAATAATTCAGTCCCCCTTGCTTGGAGCTATCTTGCAAGCCATTCAACTTGTGTTGTTTACAAGGGGCTCTACCGTCTAACAGCATTTATGTTCTATATTTTATGTGTTGGCAGATTATTTAAAATTATCTAAAGGTAAACAGGCGGGACCGCTATTTGATAATAACCATTGCTAAGCTGTTGAGTTTCATCTGATTTTTGGACCGGACTCGACTTATTAACACTAGGATCTTAGTATTACTGCCACTGTAAGGTTTCTTTTTTTTCTTTGATTGATTATTGAGCTATTTATATTCCATGATACTCTAGATCTAGATAGGTGGCTTAAAGCTGTTAAAAACTTGTAATGAATCGAAGTTCAGAAAAAGTCACACGTTATATCACTATCATAAGACATTTTTCTATTCAATGAGTTATATAGTAGTGATTTAAAAACAGAGAGTAAAATAAGCAAAAAAATTCAAAAAATATAAAAGCCTGGCAGTCGTAGTGTTTACCCATCCGCCCTCACAAAGCAGGCCAATATATCAAGTTGTCGGCTCGGGTATGCCGTGAGACGCAAGATGTTGCTACATGAACCGATGTTTGTCAAGTTACGAGACGCCAACCCCGATCTATAATATACTCCGTCATTGTTTACATGAAAGTATAATGATGCTACTCCCAAAAATAAACTGTGTTAAAGTGGATGTGTTTCACACGATATAGATCAGTAAGCAGTAGATTTGTTCTTCAAGTAATAAATTAATTCGTACTTGTTATTTCCGATACGCTTTCCTTATATTCCTTTGACGTATCTAATGTTTTATGTATAGGTACTATTGCGATTTGAAATAACAACTACATGTATTTCCTATAGATATTTCATTTTGGGAATGGTACCTATACCGAATAAATACTAAAATATCAAAATCGTATAAATCACTTTTTAGCTCGCAGAATGTTAAGAGCACACATAACTTTCGTTTTGGTTTTACTGTTTTACAATAACAATATCTACCTAGGAGTATTATACTTTTTGAAAACTGCAGTCGAAATTAATAATATTGTGTTCTTCGCTCGAACATAAATGCTTCCCCTACGATTCAGGTTGCTCTGACAGCAATTCCGAAGAAGGAATGAAATAAAAGTGCACAAATCACGCGTGAAATTGAGTTCGACTGGAGGCTGAACTCATTGTTCGCTTCGGAAACTAACTGCCACTCTATCGACAAAGCGGACGTTGCCGAACGCGACCCATTCCTAACATTTTCAGCAATTTTGAAACTTACGTGGCCATCGGAATTCGCTCTGATATGGGTATGTTACAAAACTACTTATTCGTGATATATCGGAAAGTTTCGAACTTTAATTGAAAATTTTAACATCTAATACATATAGGTATCTACACAATACTGTAAAAACCCATTATTGCCCACTGTTGGACTCAGGTCTTCTTGGAAAATCCAATAAACACTTCAATATATATTCGAGTTATTAATCAAAATGTAGCTCGCGTTAAATAATATATTCAAATTTTAAAACACTTCTGATAAAAAATGCTCTAAGCTAATGGCATTCAATCTCGGTTCTGAACTCCTTGTAAAAACTCGTGTAAAAAATGTTTACTTCGATCATTTTACGTAAAAAATGAATGATGCGTATCCTTAATGTCGGGTCTGGGTTTACAAACCGTTGGAGGGTGTGGATATGTTACAAAGTTTCACGTTTTCACAGCTGACGACGCTCTGGAGACTCGTTTATCTGCCCGAACAAGGGAAAGACATAATTAATTGAAATTATGCTGTCAACCTCACGTAACTTGCACGGGATCCTTTTTGGAGTAAAAACAATATTTAAAGTAGCTTGAATATTTTATTAAAAATCACTAAACAACAACTGAATCAAATATTCTAAAGAAGACCATAACTTAAAGCAATCTTAATCACTTAAAGAACTTGGATAGTTTCTCACCCAGAAAATGGCACGATAACCATGCCAAGTACAATAAACCCTGACACAACTGCCAAACCAATTTCCACGTAGCGCACATAACTTCAATTGGCACTTGTAATATAAATCGAAACAATAACCTATAAGCAGTTCGGAGTGCAGTGCCGGCTCCCTCACAGGCGCCAGGGTCATTAACATATTATTCAGGACACGTCCGCACATGCAAATGGGCTTGGTGGCTCGTGGCTCGTGGCTCGGGTGTCGGTTCGCACGCTCATCTCCGCTATCTGTTACCGGGATAGATAACAACCGTAACACACTTGCCACCTCATTCTATTTTATTCCTGCTGCACATTTATTTTATTACAAGGCGTAAGACCTATTTGATTATAAGCCGTTGCACAGGATAAGGACGTCTTAAAATTTAAACTTCACATTCGCAAGAATCCTAAATTCGTTACATTTCTACTTCTAGTACCTACTCATCAGTAGGATAAAGAAATTACATTATTTCTAAAAAAATAAAGTACAATACTAATATTTTTCAAACAGTTACCTTCTATGTAGGTTCAAGCTAATGAAACATAACTTAATTATAAGGACTAGGTTTACTTTAACTACACCAACCTCAAATCTAAAGTTAAGCCACAGTGTTTGTATAATGTTGAACCTCCAGTTCCTTGACAACATGACATGCCTTGTATCTCTTAATAACATAAGCTTTTCTATAAATTTACACAATTTCACTGAACACATAATCACTAAAAGGTTTTACCACTTAACAGTAAACCCGGTAAACTTATAAAAATATATTTTGTCAAATATTTCAAAATTCCTTTATTCATGTACTACAAGATTAAAGCCTTTATACTTCGAAAAGCAAATTTAATTTTATCATTCGCTGAAATCATATCACATTCATTCTCAAAGGCACCTGAAGTAATTATGTTGTACGTCGAGTTATGAATATGAACATGTTTAGAAAGGTGTGCAAATATGTTTAAAAATGAACGGGGACCTTTATGTTGTTTTACTTCACAGTGGCTGCTGAAATTCACTTGATTTTCATGCAAATAAACTCGTGTTGAAACTCCGTGATTATAAACCAAATATTTAAATTGGAAAATGTTAATTTTCATGGTATCGTTCAAATCCAATGTTTAGTCTTCGAACGTGGGTGCCGGCATTTTGCTTTTATTTACAATCTTCATCCAAGAATAGAATCTTTTTACACGTTTCGTTATTTTTACAAGCTAAACATAACAATAAACATAATATTACCTACTATATTATGAAGATATGGCTACCATTTTATTCTAGATTTTCCAGCAAGATTTACCAAGCCAGTAAAATAAAACTCTGAAGTCGTTAAGATTACAATTATAGGTAAAAATGTTACATCAAGAAGCGCTAAAATACAAAAAAGTTAAACCAAGATGTAGTACGATTATGTCTTGCAAGATATCAAATTATAGCTTCATTGGTATTTCATTGCCAATTATAGTCGTATCGTTAAAGTGAAGTATATTTCATTTTCAACATTTAAAATTCAAAAATAAAGTAAATTAAATAATCCTGGGTCTAAGTGAATTTCCGAGAAAAGACTGAAGTGAAAAGCAAAGTTCCTGTGTACATCTTTGGCATCACTAATGTGCACTCAATTTAATTGAATTACTTACGGAGCAATCCGGAAATGCATGAAGCACGTTCAAAGAGTTTACACTTACCTACTTTATGTCCAACTTTGAAAAATAACAAAATGTTGAATCTCGCATTTTCAAATTAAGTTACTAAACTACGAATAACTTTGTTAATAGAAAATGTTCCAAAATATCTTGTATCTAATATCTAACGAACCCTATGCTTATTTAGTGAATGCGAACAAAATGAGAATTTCAGCCTCGGATGAGTCCGAGATAACAAAACCCAAACATTATCACGCTGAATATACGACGGTCGTGTTGTTTGGCAGAATATCTGGCTTCGAATAAATCACTCGCAATCACAATGCTAAGCCTCCACGAGAACAAACGAAATTGAATGTAATCATCTGTGATGTCGTAAACGAAGATAGCTTTTCAGCCGACGGCTGTCACTGATTTTATTAAAACCAGTAACTCCGCAAACAATCCCAAATTATTTACAGCCTTTTTTGTGGTTACTCTGATCAAAGCTTCAGCAAAATTGCGGTACTTCCTTTATCGAGTAATTGAAACAATCGACTCAATTGTACCTAATTCGCGATCGATTGAAATTTATTGGTACGTGCATAAAGAACATTTATTCTTCATTGATTTATTGATTCTATTGACTACATTCCAATACATTATCTTATCTGTTCATCGAATATCAGAGTTCAAGCCATAAAGATAGTATGCGCATTTAACGATGCGGTCCAATAATGTTCAATATAAATTGAATATCATTTGAGACGAAGTTAAAAGTACGAAGTGAAGAAAAACATTATACAGATTTCAACGAAATTGTCATTTTGGGTATAAAAGTTTGAAATATTGTTATGTGTTAATGGTTATTTGTCGCGATGTAAGTGTTACTTTAATCAAAAGCTCCACCACAGTGATTAACTATATCTACTAACATGTAGTGTTTTTAATTTATTTTTTACAACTGATGAAAATCACAACAACTACTATATTTTAAACTGCAGGTTCAAAACAAAGTAGAAAGGAAATCTTCACTGGAAACCACAAAGAAGACGACAATCATAGTAATATCCTAAAAGCAAAGAGAGTGCACCTTATGCAAGATGCAAGGCTTTGTGTTGAACAACCGCAGGTCGGGAAGCGACAAAGGCTACAATTTCCATGATTAAACCTCAGTGAAACCTCTGTCACAGAAAACCCAGGAATGGAGATTAAGGAGGACTCTGTGAAAATCCCTTATGCTCAATAGCTATAAAGTCCACAAAGATAATTTGGTTCCGGGAACCAATCAATAGAACGCAGAAAGATTACCTACCCTTTTCAAAGGAAATACGAATAATGGTACTAACCCCGGAAAAGGGTTAAATCTGAAGAATTCTATTGGATTCTCTGCGTACTTTTAAATCCGCCGACTTTATACAAACCGCACGTTCGGCTACGTGTGAAAAGCTACGTTGTTCACTCTTTATTTTTGTTTGACTTGCCTGTTATACTGTGTTTAGTCGTTTTGTTATTTTGATGTTGCTACTGCTCCAGTTTAGTTGATAAATATTTTGGAGATACATTTAAATTTTCTTTACAGTAGACTACTGTTATAGCTAACATAAAAGGTTTTTAATTTTACCTTCTCCTCTGTTATTTTACGTAATAAATAAGTAATTTATTTTTTAAGTTGTGTTACGGCGGTGTAATAACAAAGTAGAAATGATTGTAAAGCTATAAGTAGAGTTGCAGGGACCTTCTGATGCATACAATCACCTATATGACGCTACCCCGCTGAGAGACCGGCGCATGCGCAGTAGGGGTCCGCCGTACTTACAGCAATTGGTCACGTTTATAATTTCACTGACCGAATAAACCCCAATTTAAAATAATATTCACTTTTACGACCATTCGTATTTCAAGACGTTTTCAATCGAGCGACAAAACCATTTATTCGATCTAATTTACCGTATTCCTTTGTAGACACGGGAGGGATACCAGTAAAGTTAACAAATAGATTTACGTTGTCAATAAATTAGACAAAACACATAAATAATTTTGTGATTTTCATACTGAGTAATAAATAAAGATTGATTTATCTATAACGAACAAAAACAATGCATAAACATCAAAGCCGTTCAGTATTCCGTAGGTTTCAGTGAATTTACATTTTCTTACCACAAAGCTTTGGTCTTGGGCAGCCAATAACGTCTTATCCTCATAATCTTGTTTTCTCGTCCCCATGTCTTGGAACTTAGTTATTTCCTCAATCGCCTCGTCTTATAGTGTCCATTCGACCTCGTAATAGCTTTGGTAATTTTGCATTTACGCAGAGAATTTTATATGCAGATAAAGCTCATGTATTAAATGTTATTGACTTCTAGAAATAAACGTAAATATCGAAAACGTCTACATCCTAATGACTACTTTAAAACTTGTTTTTCATGGCTGCACTACGTTTTATACCAAGATAATAAAACTGAAAGATATTTTACACTCAGCTTTAGACTTAAACTGAGCCATAAAGCAAAGCTTGCTCCCTGAGTTGTAAAACTAGGTTTTAGCGATACATTGTGAGCAAGCAAGGCATAATCGAAAATGCCGCAAAAATATTTTAAAAATGCATTTAAGTTGCAATATTTAAAATAAAAAAAATCCCGTTAGGCGTAATAAAAATTGTAGATAAAACAACAAAAGCTATAAAAACGACACATAATTGACAAAGACTCACGCACTAGAACCAAATATTGTATTGTGAGGCGTGAGGGAGACAAGGGTAGTGGTAAGAGCGATGTCTCTCAAAACTCTTATCGTTACGTACTCAACACTAATTACTAGGGTAAAGTAATGACAAGATACATTGTTAGCTAAGGTGTCGTAGTTACATGGCTCACGTTATACAGATGATTGTTGTTATATGATGTACCAATTGGAATTGTGGCATATTGTTTAACTATACGGAGTGGTAAAGTTTAATGTAGTAGAGTATGAAAAATCACAATTATTCACTTTTCACATTGAAGTGAGAACAATTTTGAAAATAATTTCTGGATCTGTACACCTGTATTTACAGTAGTAAATCACACTCATCAAATACTTAAGGAGGGCATACCGTTAGAATTCAACCTTTTGACATTATCATCATTGCCTTTGTCCATTCATAATATATCCAACAATTTCTCTTTCAATTCTATTAGATATTCTTTTAAAATTGACGATTCGGAAAAAAAAGTATTCTTTAGATATCTCAATTAAGAGTCTTTGCAATTTTAATGAAATCAATTGTTAATCTGTCGAACCTTCGGGCGCTGTATTGAGAGAGAATTGATGAAATTTCTTTGTTCCCCTTATCAATGTCTATTTATCTACGAGGAGAGCTTTTCGTTTACTCTAATGACATTTTCTATAAGCCGATACTGGTTTGGGTATTATCTTTGTTTTATTGTTAGTTAGCTTTGTAATTAGCTCGTAATCTATAACTAAAATGTGCATTAGAGTAATCTTTTACTTACTTAAATTTAATGACGTTTAATATATTCTTTTGGACAATAATTGTAGTTTTTTTTCAGTATTATTGCTTTTCTTTTTTAAAAGCCAAATAGTAAAATAGAATCATACAGCATTTGCCAATAGTTAAATAACATATTATTACTATATATGTTGGACCCATAGCTGTAGTAGCTAAAGCATCAGTTGTTTATTTGAAACAGTTGTAATTTACCTTTCCTTACCACGAAAAGGCAAATACTGGCCAACTATTTATGGTGATAGTTCACTAACTTTAGGGCGAGTTCCAAACCAGAAATGTTGGCTCGATTTATCTTCAGCCAAATATTGATGGATATTTGTTGAGATACTATCTTACTTTTCTTTTTTATTTATCTTTCACAGAACCAAAAAACTTTCCGCTTTTAGATAGCAATAAATATCTACAGTAAACGAACTTGGGGTCAGTCAAAAGGTTAACTCCTACACTTTTAGCTCAAAAATTCCAATTGATGACATTACAGTAAAATAAACGATTTATCCGCAAATTATTTTGAAGATACCTATATAACACAATATTGTGCGTAGGTGCTCCCAATAAGTGGACTCAAGTCAAGTGTACAAAAGAGGTTGATGTACCCAGATCATGTCAAGTGGCTATAGTGTCACGACAGTAACGTAAAATAACGAGCTTGTTCAATCCTATATTCCTCACAGGCCTGGGGGTTACGTGAGTATCCTTCAAACAATCTCTAAAATACACGAAGTCCCACAAATATTGACAAGTTAGGAACATAATAAGATTCACGACATAACTTACATCGCTTGACAAACCCTCCATACTTCATAACTTGACGTCTTGTTAAATCATCTGTGATGTTGATTATTTTCAGTTGACAAATTCCTTTAGTTCTATTTTAGTACCATCCGCCTGGTTTCATGAGTCAGGCATAACATGTTCTTCGAATTGTCGGTAAATTATGATCGTCGCCGGCATCGCGCATTCTTGTGGCGATTACGTGCATCTGTTCCTTATATTTTGCTTTATTGATGTTATGTGTCTTGTTTATTTTAATTAACAACCGCAAAAGTTAAGTTTTGTAAAATAATTTTGAATTTTTAATCCATATAAAGTGAGTATTTTTTCGTAACATACGTGTAATTCTTATTCCTACATATATTATACATTATACATACAACATAAAAGAGGTACAAAGGTTAAGGCAAATCCCCTAAATTCAATACAGAAATATTGATGGGCCATAATGATGCTTCTACCGCATACATACATGGAACAAACAGGGAAATACCTATTTTTATAAAGGAAAGGAATGACTTTGTTTTCAATACCCATATAAATTTAACATCCTCGTCTTTGTGTGGGCGTTTGCAATGTTTTCCGACCGTATTGAACATTCGTTCGTGGCTTTTTCCTCCACCATTATTTTCCTCTTACATATCTTTTGATGAATCTTTCATTTCGCTTCGTAATGGAGTAATTTGATTTTGAATGACAATATTTTTTTAGGGGCAATTTATTTTTTTTAATTCAACGCGTGCCTACTTTATTGTTAAAAGTAATTAAAGTTGATTTTCTGAAAAAATGTATAAAAATTTATATATGAAAGAAATATCGGGATTTTATTGGTTATTTTAAGTAAAAATATTCCAATAAAACGATAGTATCGCAACGTTTACGAACCGGACGAAATTGAAAAAGGCAAACAATTTATTCAGCAGACCACCCTTCTCTCACTGGGTTGAGCCATTATTTTTTACGGGTTTTTCTTTTACCTAATTTTTTTCAGTCTACTGTCCTTTTATACAAATTTTAGAAGCAATTCGATCCGGAAATTTCACCGATATTTATTTTTATATTCGGATTTGGGCGGTTGTTTCTACGTGTTATTCTTGTTTGCGGTGGCTGAACTCAATTAATTCTAAGTTGAGAGCTGGCTTATTTCATTTATAAAAATAATTGAGTTTTAAAAATGTCTTAATTGCTCTTTTTATCCAGTTTTCTTTTGTGTTGGACGTAATAATTTTGATTGCTTTTTTTCGCATTTATGTTTTTTTAGTTGGAGGAAATCACCGGATCCCTGGTCCGGGGTATGTGGGAGTTGAACCGCACTAAAACCTCCAACCGCTCACACTCAGCGTCCGAACCCCGACTGAGGCCAGAACCCAGCACGGGGTTTTGAGGGACGGCACGACGCGTTACGACCACGGCACTCTTTCCCGTCGCGCCGCCCCCTCGCATTTATGTTGGTCTATACTCTATAGGAATCGTTGATAAGGCTTTATCCATAAGCATTCCCAATCAATAATTATGCCGTATGTTATACGTATGAATCAATTAGTATTCAACAATTCTTTTGAATTATTTTTACAATTAGGTATCATGTTTATGTACAGAATGTCACGTTGCCAATGCGGTTGCTCATGGAACAGACGAATTAGAATCTTTGAATTATGTTGGTGCGTGCTCCTGGTCTAAAGATTTATGTTAGATCAGACTTTGTTAGTTTTCAAACTGATGAAAATCAGTGCTTGCTATATAGAATGAACTCTATTGCAAAGGAATCTTAAGTATATTGCTAACTACCTATACAATTGCAAACAATAAACCAAACTAAACAATACACAATCACTACACCAAAAATATTTTAATTATCGAATTAGCAATTACGCCAGCAATAAATAAGCGATCTCGTTAAAATTCGTACCATTAGCATTACTGTCCATGTCAGTGGCAGCGAATAAAGGGATGTGTGGTTATGTAAATTTGCGGTGCGGTGACGTCAAAGAGCCGTCTGTAATAACAATACAAATGGATCAATTGTTATTAATCAACCACGAGGGTACTTACTACTTAACCTTGCCTCTGTTGTTTCATTTAAAATTGCTTGTTGAGCTTTTGAGATCATAATTATTATAAATACGAGTATTAATTACATCTAATTGTTGGGTAAAGATGTTGATAAGTATTTTGTTGTTTCATTTGTTATGATATCAGTGAGCTTTTACTTCAAGATTTGGATGTTTCCCAAAACGTCAAGTCATATTTTAATTTGTTACATTCTTCAATGTACCTAATCATTTATATTCCGTCATTTAAAAAGCATGTAGGCGTGAAGCCGAAAAAGCAAGCCTTACTTGAATGAGAAATATTTGATTTTAAACATGGTATTTAATAAAATAAGTAAACATTGTTGTGGAACGTTCCAAATTATGTTTCCGCGTAGGCACATATTGCGGCACACCCAACCTACTCAACTATAATTGCTCTTTATTGAAAAGCTCTCAAGCCCGACATGATTTAATTTGAGGGAACAATTTTCGTGTGAAACGAAATAGCGACGAGTATTTCACCTTTCCAGACCTTTCTACCTTATTAGTACGGAGGTAATGGAGGCATTTTATTTGGTAATGTTTCCCCAATAAAAATTAAATGAAGGGTTTTAGAAGCTTAGTATTTTTTGAGAACAAAAGTGAGGTTTTGCTGTTAAGGAATGATAAAATTCATTGTGTAGTTTTTAAATGAGCAACTCATTCTAAGTAAATAAAAATTCTGGCGACCAATAATAACGCGCGAGATCCTGAATCCTAAATCTGATTGTGGGCTTTGAAGAGATAGTGTCCAGTTGTAATCCATACTGTAACTACCTACAATTAGTAAACATTCCCTTTCGATTTGGACCGTAAAATAATATAACTATCCGCCCCCCCCCCTTAAGTAAGTGAGGTCATGTCGCAACACAACCCCTGCTACCTCTATCCTTCAAATTCTCATCTCTTCATTGACATCATTGCAGAAACACATTTTTTTCTGTCATGTTAGCATAATACACATTATTAAAATGTGTAATTTGCTGAACATAAGCACTTTTATCCAATATTAAATTCCAGAAACCTAATAAACAAAAAAAAATACCTCCCGATACAGTCCCTAAGCAAATGTTGGTAACAAAAACCTAAAAGGGTTTTGTTAGCATATATTTCATGGATAATAAAAGGTCAGACGGTGACCAAGGTTCTCATAATATCCAAGAAATTTAATTCCGAGACAGTTATTACAGCCCAGAGCGTTGATCTCCCCTGTTCACCGTCGAGGGTGCGATCGGAAAAAACGATATCAATTCGTAAAACTTCTTTTTGCAACGGCCACGTTTCATCTGAAGGAAATTAAAGTGAAACGAAAAATGATGCCACAATACTGGCTGATTTTTATCGCTTGTTATTTTAAAATTCCAATTGTATTTAGAATTGTATTTCATTATTTGAATGTGTGTAACATTGCAATCTTAGTTATTCCATTGTTTTTCTTATCGATATTTCATAATAGTGTATTTATGAATATTTACTGGTGTTTTTTGATTGGCAGAATACATTTTTACTAATGATATAAAAGGTCAAAGTAATTACCTACTAAATTAAAGCGTTGTTTGAAATAAGGCTTTATTAAAAAGAAATTTTCAGCCTCAGAACTTTCCCGAAGGCGTTGAAAACAACATTGTTTTTTCCTTTGTGCCAAAGTCGTCACGTGCTAAAGCTTTTTATTATCATCTTTTTCTCCCCTTTTCTTCATAATATACGAAGAAAACGTGCTCCAACTAATGTCACCTTGCAAATGAAGCAATCCTTCCACGTACGAAATTAGCCATTTACCGCTTAATTGTGTCTGCCTAAATACAAAGGTTAATTCTAATTAGTTAACAGGTTACATCAATAATTCATGGGTGACTTCCGACCGGTAAATTAATGACTTTACCTTGCGTTAGTTAAGTAGGTAGGTAGGTACCAACGTATAGAGATTATGCAGTATAAAAATAAAAAAATATGTAATTTGGTTTGGGAGAATGCCTTAGGTATGAAGTCCGCCTTTGTACCATTTATGTGCATAAAGTTTAATAAATAAATAAAGGTTTGTATTTGTGGAACATTAGGAGAGATTTTAATTATTATGAAACATCTAAAAAACTATTCCTTTTCCTATTTTTTAAACAGTTAAAATGTAAAAACACACTAACGAATCGTCAATCCGATTCCAAATAAATATAATAATGATTATTACTTATTTAATAAGTAATGTTTGTTATTACGGTAAGACTAGAGAAACGTGACATAAATCCCAATCCACATGAGACGAGTGAGGAGGTCGTGACGCAAGCCATCCGTCACGCATACGAGAGCACCGGAGCGTTTACTCCTTGCCTTATAATGTTATTTATCTTTTATGTTCATGTTCCTTCCGCTGAAATTCGAGAACCTCCTTCGCAATACGAGTGTCAATACCATCTTGATAATATGTTACGTATTTTACTACAACCGAAGGATGTGACACATTCGTTTATCGACTGAGGTTTAAGGTTCATGAAAAAGTTTACAGGCCGAAGTGAAAAGTTACCGAGGCTTAGGAATGATGATTGAGGTCGATGTGATAAACAAGTGGTACCTACTCTTTTAAATACTATATTAACATATATTTATATTATCAACATTTTTTTATTGCTAGATAGATAAACAAGCTTACAGCCCACCTGATGTTAAGCGGTCACCGTCGCTCATGAACCTCTGCAAAGCCAGACTGCAATGAGAGGCTGTTTGTTATCGATTACCATTACTAATGATGGTTTCTGATTCGAAACGAGTAATTTTACGTTGTCAATATAAGTTAAAATGAGTAAGACTGATTCATTGATTACACAAACTTAATGAACAAGCAGCTAAATTTGATAAAATTTCAACATTGTGGCCCAAATAAAACTACTGAACTTTGCTTTTAATTATTTCTGGATTAAAATTAGATAAGATAATTATTATGAAGCATTATATTTGTTTCTCTTCGTACATTTTGAACATATTTTCATTCCTCAACACTAATTACATTTTTATTTTCAGGAACTGGATTGGCTGTAGAAGTCCATTTTGAAAACAAAGACAGCGGTTTCTTTTTGAAACACACTCCGAGATGGAACAGTGCCGGGCCGCCTCCTGAACCGATGGGAACGGCTTTACCAGGAGCTTTACTATCTCTCGATCGATTTACGATTCTGCAAGGCTCAGCACCTGCTTCGGTTCGGGCGACATACGGCCCGTTTTCAACTAAGCAAACTGTTCCTGCACGTTACGCCGTACCTGATCCACTAGAGCCCCCAAAGAGAAACGCAAGTTTATTTGAATTACAAGAAGCCACCGCTCACAGATTGGATGTGTCAGCCCATTTAGTCTTCCGAGAGCTGCCTAGGGATGCGCCTGTATTACGAGTACTGTTTCATACTGGCGGAGAAGGTGGAGCGCGAAGAGCAGCATCTAGACCTCGACGAGTTTGTATAACTTTACACGCGAGTCTTGGTTCAAAGTCATTAACAGCTACTTGCGGACCAGAAGGAGAAGAGGGAGCTTGCCTTGCTGAACTAACGGTGCCGGCTGCGTGGTGGCCAGCTGACGGCAAAGGGAAAAGGCCACCAAGAACTGTGAAATTGGCTTATAGCGCAACTGAGGCGGGTAGTAGCGAATCCGGAGAAGACACTTGCGGTCGTGTTTCTGTTCAACCAGCTTGGCCATTGGGCTCAGTGGTACTAGCCGGTGCCAGAGCTGGTTATAGAGAAGCAAGAGCTGGAGATGCAGCTCTTCTTTTACCACGAGCTCCTTTGTACCCGCATTCAAGAATTCATTTGCCTTTTGTCGTCCGTCGTGATAGTTCCCACAATATTGGTCATGTTGCGATAAGGTAATTAAAATACCAAAAATTTTTATCCATTAAATGCATAACATTAAAATAAAAAGCCATCGTTTTCGAAACTAACGGAATCGGAAATAAATTTTGCCAAGACGTATCTTATTGTAACTTAAAACTTTATGGGAGTCGTCGAACTTTAAGTAAATGTGTCAAATTAAGCAACAGTGACATACGTCACTTCGTAAGTTAAGATCTAACTTAACGGTCTATTCAGGAGAAATGCTGTCACAGAAAAGCCTCTTCACGATATATAACTTGTTTAGGCGTTGCATGTCAATGTTTGTATATATATTTATATCGTAGTCTCTCGATGTATGTGATTTATGTTAGCGTGGGGCGAAAGATTACGAAATGTTTATTTTAACTTTAACTTTTTCTAAGTTTATGACTATTCATAAAACGAATAGATTATTAAAGTTGTCATTTTTATTGGATAAGTTCCAGAAATTGAAAATGGATGAGGCTCGAGAAAGTAGTTTCTCGTTTATGTTGAAGTTGAATGTTCGCTAGTACCTACAACTTTATTACTAAAACTTTACTCTCTCTATCTGGGTGCAGTAATTAAAAGTTGTACTTACTGCAACATGTCAGGTTAGCGAAATCGAAATTAACGCAGTTACTTTTCATCCCAGTATAGTATAAGATTTATACTAATAGGTAATATAATCCTGCCTTGGATAGGTATCATGATGATGATGTATTTTAAATGTAGGTTAGGTACTTTAGTTATTCTGTTGTTCAAAACGTTTATGAGTGATACCTGCTACATACCAACCTACTCAATTCTGACCCAAGTAAAATTAATAAGCACTTAGATACACCGTTTACCCTACAACCAAAATTACCCAAAGCCAATAACGAAGCACAAAGGAGATAAATTTGTATTAATTCGAAGCCTACAAAAGTTCCACGTATAAAACCAGACTCATATTTTACGTGCTCGTACATTTATCGCCTTGTATTCTAGTGCAAGTTAACACTAAACGTAATTTACAGCTCCTGCACGAAACCATTTTCGAGCAGGAAGCGGAGCTCAAAGAATTTAGTGCTCAAATTTTGATAGACGACCCCGCAGGTGTAATAAATGCAACCAACTAGGATCGTGAATATTGTCGAATTGGGAACATTCTTGTTTTAATTGTAATAGTTTCAGTTACGAAATAAGTAGTTTAATTTATATTTTGTGCTAAGCATGAACTTCAATAACACAGTCGAAAGGTTGCAATGAGTTTTTTACAATATTTTGTAAGCTTAATCCCTACGAGAAGTTTTAAAAAAAGCGTATAAAAAGCATTAAGTCATAGGAATAATCATCGTAGGCTGTAATAAAGTTAACATTATTTTGTAACTATTTAAACCTAAATGTTTGCTATATACCTACTCCTTATTTTTAAAAACAAGTGGAGTAGGTAAATCTATAAAAATCCAGTAAGATTGTCTGATTTATACATTACACTTATACCAATATACCAACGTCTTAATATACTGGATTCCAATTTCGAATAACTTCAAAGCTCCAAGCAATAGGTTTGAGTTACGGGCCGGACTTACACACGCTACTCATAAATGGAAATTTACAACTCATCATCATCATCATCATCATCATCAGCCTATAGACGTCCACTGCTGGACATAGGCCTCCCCCAAACCTCGCCATAACGACCGGTCCTGCGCCGTCTGCATCCAGTGACCTCCCGCGATCTTGACCAGATCGTCGGTCCATCTCGTGGGGGGTCTACCAACGTTGCGCTTACCGGTTCTTGGCCGCCACTCTAGAACTTTTCGGCCCCAACGGCCATCTGTTCTTCGCACAATGTGTCCTGCCCATTGCCACTTCAAAGATGCAATTCTTTGGGCTATGTCGGTTACTTTAGTCCTTCTGCGGATCTCCTCATTTCTGATTTACAACTCATTTATCCGAATTGTGTTGAAAACCGACACGTCACTGTAACTACTGGAATTTGAGGAATTCTCGACGTATTTATAAACCTATTTTTAGGCTTGCAATGTACGAATGCTTAGGTACGGGTATTCAAAATAGATTGATGTAGAAGCGTAAAAATGGAATTCCATGAACTAGTAAGTAATTCACGGTGGGCGATGCTAGTTATTTATAAATGTATATTTAACTATAATAATAATAGTGTCTGAAATAGGAAAATGGACAGCATTTCTTCTTAATTGTGTCAAAAAAACTACTGTGCTGTTAAAATGAATTCGATTACTGCAGTAATTTGGACACCATTAAAGAAGAAGCTCAAATATTTTGATATTGCACAGAATGAAAGTGAAATCAGGACTGAGGCTACTAAGTGTGACAGCTGCAAACTCTCGCTGGGCTGTTACTTCCGAAGTGAAGATGCGCTCTGCAACGGTTACTGCTACGAGACTAGAACAACCTCTTCGAGATGACGAAGTTGACTTGTAAGTAACAAATATGATTTTAAAAAGTATATGGATGGGTTTAATAGGAGCAGAACTGAAGAGGGTTTTTTTATCATTTATACCTGATGATAAACCCAAGAAGCGTAGGTTTTGACCTGCATTTAGGTAGGTACTTACATCATACATTTTAAACGCAGCGATGGTCAAGTTATCAAAAACATCTCACGAAAATTTTCATGATTCCAATTTCCAATAATACTTACTCAATTCTAATCATATTTTGTAGCTCCAACACAAAGAATTTTATCAAACAACAAAGTATAATGTAAGATAGAAATGAAATATTGAATAGACATGTCGCAAAGTCCACTGGCTGCCCGGCCGAGGCGGTGGAGTGCGGATTTAAAGGATACAGTCCATTTCTATTTTCCCGAGACCACTCAGCTATTCACGACGTTATCGAAACTGGGTCAAGCAAGTAAAACGCTTTTGCAGGAAATAACTCAAACAATAACGTAAATAAATGTTCTTTATGATTAAAAGCATGCAGCATATTGATAATTGAAAAATCTTGGGCTAATTTGTGCGGTTACATAAATTTGTCGATTTCAAGTTCACAAATAAAACAGCTACTTAAGACATACCTACACCACAAACAGGGAAAGTTAAGTTTATAAAAATTTAAAATATTCAGAAATGATTGCGTTCTTCCGTTTCATTTCCTTTTTGAGTTTGTTCACAGCTTACTTTGCATTTTCCGAGCAATAAATCTAACGGTCGGTTGTGTATTTAATGGAACTCGTTGTTGCGACTTTTGACCCTTTATTGTTTACACTTAGAATTTCAATGTTCACTGAAATAAAATTTATTTGTTCGCCGTCTGTTGTTCAACTGTAAGTTGTACGTGACTATCGATCTGACGCGCCTCGGGTACCCTTTGCGTTCACCTTCGAACCCACGCCCTTCAAAAACCTTTACAATAAACTCTAGATATTTCATTCGACTTGTGTACTGAATACCAAAATTTATTTCAATAGTGATGAAGAAGAAACTATAAGTGCTGGAGGTCCTGGTTGGGAAGAAGTACTGACATGGCTAGTTGAGGTCGGACCTGAAGGAGAAGGTGACATTGAAGGTTCTGAGGGCGAGTCCGGGAGAGGCACAGCGCGGTTGAGTTGGTCAGCTAAAGTTTCACCAGCTCTATCTTCAACTTCAACAACTGCTGAACCACCTCATGAACGCGTTAACACACGATTAGATATTGAAAAGGATGACATACAAGCTGTTTTGCCGATTTCAAAGGTATGTGTCAAAATTCAAAGGTAGGCGAACCTCGTTTTTACTGTTTACTGAAAGAAATAATAATAATAGAATCAAACTCTAATAGCTTGCTAGCTCGTAACTTGTTGTGAAGGTATTTAATGATCAGATTTTGAATGCTATTTTGAGTAAGAATGTAAGACTTTGTAAGCTATATATGTGATACAATAGATGTCATTAATTAATTTACCATTTTGTATATTTTAATTTTTATACGCATCAAAACCGTTAAATAATGGAAATCATATCATTTGAATAAAATCCGAAGTACAGAGGTACGTAGCAATATGAAAATAGCAAGATTGCTTCAGATAATAAAATTTATTTAGTCAAAGTTGGCGCGAAATGGAAAGAAAACTTTTGATTAAAAGCCAAACTCTCGCAATAACATTCCGCGAGTTTATTTCTTTGATAACACAACGACAACTTTTGTACAGAAAGATAACAATGAATATACATTAATGTTACGTAGGTATATAACGCTTATATTTCTACATACTCAAATTATAAAATTCTGGAGGTGTGATTGGCACCTACTCACTTCTCAGTTATTACAATATTTTTCTTATTATTCTTCAAAATACACAAGTCACTAAAAATATTAACACTTATAAAAGCAGGTAAAATGGCAACCTTAACTTTTATTTGTGTTTTTGTTCAGCTTAAAGTTCCAATATTATATGTATGTTTAGGTGTAACTTGGTAGGTAATCTTTATAATTGTAATATAAAACCATTTCTTACACGATGACATTTACTTGGACTTAGTAACAAGAGTAAGAAGATTACAAAAGTAATCTCAAAGTCATCCGCTTTTAGTGATAAACTCTTTACAATATTTTTATTTGAACTGCCGACGTGATTCCAATGAATCGCCGAGATTAAAGCCTTAATGGTGATCTCTTAGCATGAATGAAGTGGTGTAATGGGAGCTTTATCGTGTGCTAATGGAGGCTGGCTCGCAGTCGCCCACATTGAGCGACTCACCTCAGCTTCTTTACCTCTATTTATTAAGATTGTAATTACCGTAATCTTGGACATAATCTTGACATAGGCTTACCTTTATGCATTAACTATGTTTTCATGAATAGTTACTGCTCTAGTTAGTGGGGATTCTAAAAGAGTATTCAGATACTCACAACAGATTCGATAGATGAGACTACAATTTTTCTTATAAACGTATATAGACTATTCATTACTGGAATGTGTGTAGTAGTAGGTACTAACTTTTATAAGTACTTAATGATAATACGATAATGTAGATAATTACTTAAATTTAACCAGAACATTGCCTACAACCTACCAACACTTTCAAATGAAAATTTGATCATAAAAATAAAGGATTATAAAAATGGGGAGCAAAGCAATTTAAACGGCTAACCTACGTGTGCGGTCCTAACACAGCCGCTATAATGAAGTTACAGAATAATATTTATAAAGCAATTAGTTTATCTGAATAATAGCGTGGGACCATTATCCGGCCCTCGGGCGCAGCCGGGCGAGGCCACTTCATATCTGTTTACTAACGGATGAACGTGCACACTGGACCAGACGCTTCTCACTTGATTTAAGCAATTAAACTTTGGCAGTGTTTAGCAGTTAGAGGCGAGAATGGCAATATGTTAATGGTTCATTAGTATGTTATAGTTTTGTTCACTTCTGTTTTAACAATATTTATTTTCGTGTATATACTACACATAAGTTTACTTTACAAAATAGGACAGCTTTTTCGAAAAACCGGTTTACTTTTATTTTATTCAAATGTCTGGAAGTTCATAAAAACAGGTATAAAGCTTCAACATCTGATAATTTTCAGTAAAAGTCTTGGAAACCCTGCGCCATATTGTTCTTTATCCATTCTCCCCAATTTTTTATTTGTGTTAAATAATGTAATTGGTCCTCAGAATTGGGAAGTGTTGAACACAGCGGTATTGACTGGACGACAAGTGTCACAGTCAATGAAGGTACTCATCGTCTCTCAAGCGGGACAAGTGGCCGACGTTACCCTGCAGAGTTCCTGCCATTCCGAAGACGAGAGCGTTCTCAAGGTACGAACTTCACAATTGTTTTTCAAATAAATATTAGATTAGGAGGTTTGTATTTGTGAAACAACGGATACGGGTATGTAATGGTAATAAAATATGTATAATCGGTGATGTTTCAATAATGGTAGTTCGTAATTTTAAAGAGGGAACTTTAATTTATTTGTACAAAAAGTACATTAACAGGGCTTCGTGGTTTGAGGTGATCTTTCTGTTAAATTACAGCACATTTTAGTAGGTAGGTTTGGCAGGTAGATTAATGTTCTAACCCTCTCGAAAACCTAACCACATAATCAACTTAACTCGCGCTTTTAATCTCTTTTGTGTACCTAAAAGCAAGTACCTACTATCTATAACCTAAAAAGTGCTAGTAAATTCGATAGATATACAGTCAAGTTAAGAAATATCCTGGTATTATCATAATTATTTTATAACAGGTATCATCATCGTGCAGTTCGGTGTATGTGGATGGCTCTGAGATCCGAGGCTCATCGAACGCGTCTGTTATTGTTAAATATGGAACGTACACAGGCTTAGCCAGATTCACTGTTTGGATGCCTGAGAATCCACTTGAAATTGACGTCGATGACAACAGACTATCGCAAATTAAAGGTAAGTCAATTGAATATACTCGTCCTCAAACAATTTGATAATTAATAGAAGATTTTTGGCGTAATATTTTTTGTCGTTCCTATCTCAATAGAGTACCTACTTCTGTAAAGACATCGCAGAGGTTCATTAGTAGCAGTTATCACTACCCATGTATGAGTATATTCTAAAGTGATATAGAAATATGTTCTTTATATTCAATAATATTCATACGTTTTATTCAGGTTGGAAAGTATCAGACGACGTGAACTCAAAAGACAGACTAAGGCGATCTCTATCAGCTCGAGGCTGGGGCGGATCTAAATCTGACGGCACAAACTCTTTAACAGATCAGCGTTCTTGCCGACTCCGATATCAACAAAGCAATGTCGAGGTAAGAAAAGTAAAAAATGTACCACATTACCTACTGTAAAACAAAAATCATGAAACACCCTAAAATAGAATTATAAAAATGTCTTCATGTTGGCCATTTGTATATTTCCTTAATGCATATATTTTGATCTCATTGTGAATTTTTTGTTTACATCAAATGTTAATATCCCTGATGTATTTTCTTTATCAAAAAGGATTTTTTTGTCAGTGCCCTACTTTCGTTACACGAGTTCCATATAGGCCATATCATCATAATTATTTCTTTCTCCTTTTTCGTACGTATACAATGTAATATTGTCTTTCTTGGACAGTTTAATTAAATTGTCCGCAGACGTAGCTTCCCTGATGATTTTCCGGAACTTGAAGGCAATGGTAGATTACCTAATGTTTATTTTCGGTTTACGTGAAAATTTTTCTTCTTGGGACTTAATTAAAAAGAACTCTACTCCATTTATATTAAGTACTCAATTATAATGTAGTCTTCTAGTGCTTTTTCTGCAACTATAATGAGATTCAATTGAAAATAAACACCAAGCTTCAATAACGCCACAAGGCAATTTTGCATAATACAAAGAAGAATTAATTATTTACATTAAAATTATCTTTTGTAAACTACACCGTTCCTTTGTTACTTAGGTCGCTCGATTATTAGACACAGGAATCTAACTTTAATTTACCATTAGAACGATACAATTACTCAATGAAAAAAATCCACATTCCTTATCCTTTGTTACATTCGCCGTATACAAAGGGTAATTGGTATTGAAAAGAAAATAACATTGGAAAAATACAGCAACATTTTCCTATCCTTTTTTTGTCCAACTTCCTTGTTTAGTTAATCTTAGGTTTTCATTCTTATCGATAAACATTACATAAATGTTTCGATGTTGGTATCGAGTGAGTTCCTCATGTTTTAACAATAATTGAGTTAGATTAAGTGCGTTTTCTCTAATGCTAAGGCAGTTATTACTCAAAGCTCATACAACAAAATAAGATGATCCCTACACGGCAAATGTGTTTAATGTTGTTCTTCTAACCGAAGCGTCGTGTAGGTACCTATCCGATTAGGTATTATAGAAAAATAAAAAGTATAAATCTTCCAGGTATATGCTCGTTTTCTCGCTAAAGACCACGACTCTGGGAGGGTGTCGTATTTCGTGTCCCGTCGTACTTGGCTCAAAGTAACAGAACTCGTCATGTCGTTGATGCGTGTCGCCGACCTGCGTATCGCCACTTTGAGAGGAAAACTTCTCCAAGGTCGAAGCACCGGTAGAACTGAAGTCCAAGTTCTATCCCCTATAACGGGTGAGTAATGTCGGAATAATATTTTCCGTTGTTGCCTGTCGCGGTAGTCGGAAATACAATATCCTATTTCTATTATTCGCGAACGCTGCGAGGCTTGAGACAAATTAGTTTTCTCTCGGGTTGCTTGAACTTAAATATTCAATATCAATCTGCACAAGCTACAATGTAGGATAACTTACTCACACAATGGGGTTCATTTACTTTTATATCCAGAGAGGGCAAAGGGGTATGGTACGGTAATAGTATGTTAATTAAGATAGGTACTCGTATAGAATTTATTAATGAACTGCATGAGTAACTGCTTCTTTAGATCTCTATTTGTAGATATACCTGTGGGTATCTTTATTTTTATTGCTCTTCCACCAGAAATTAATTTATCAACAACAATCTTGTATCAATTCTTTCCTATGAATTAATAATAATAATAATAAGCCTTTTTATTTCTAGTTTTACAGTATTTAAAGGGTACAGTAAATAATAATTCAAAATTGTTAGTAAATTATCTGCTAATCTAAAACTACTGTTAGTAATATGAAAAAGATATAAAATAGATTAACTGGAAATCCCGGTTTGGGTAAAGGCCTCCTCCAAAGATGCCCATTTTCGTCTGTCTTGAGCTATGCAATGCCAATTTGTGCCAACTGATCTGATCAGATCGTCTTCCCAGCGGGCTAAGGGTCTACCCTTACCTCTCTTGCCTGATGGACCTTTCCACTGCGTTACTCGTGAAGTCCATCTTTTGTTAGGCATTCTCGCTACATGTCCAGCCCAGTGCCATTTCAGCTTTAGAGCGAAGGTTATTGCGTTTGTTACTTTAGTGATGGCTCTTATCTTTGTGTGTCTTATTTTATCAATTTTTCGTATGTTTAACATGCTTCGCTCTAAACCTCTTTGGCATGTATTGATTTTCTTAATTGCTTGTGTAGAATATTTCCAGGTCTGGCTTCCATAGGTTAAGCTTGGTAGTAAACATGAGTTCATAGTTTTCGCTTTTAGATTTATTGGTAAATTCTTTTTAAATATATCTTTCATGGACCAATATTTATTCCAGGTTTGTTGGATCCTTCTCTCAATTTCTATAATGTTGCTGTTTTTATCGAAACTTATTCTTTTCCCCAGGTATATATAACTTTCCACATATTCAAGAGGGTTACCGTTAATTGTTATAGGTCTTTCTCGAGTATTTGTCATTATTTTAGTCTTCGTTAGATTCATTTCCAAACCTACTTTCATACTCGCTTGTTGTAGGGATTCTACCATGTTTTGCATTTCGTTTGCGGTCTCTGATAGGAGTACCAGGTCGTCAGCGAATCTTAAATGACTTAAGTAGGAACCTTTAATATAAAGACCATTGTCACTCCAATTCAGCTTGTTGATGATGCTTTCTAGGATGGCTATGAATATAGTAGGTGAGAGCGGATCTCCCTGTCTTGCTCCTCTTTCTATGTCGAAGGTGGGACCTAAGGTTTCGAGCTTAATTCTTCCTTTGTTTTTGTAGTAAATACTTTTAATCACATTTATGTATAAGTCTGGTACCTCATGTTCTTTTAAACTTTCCCATATACTAGCGTGTGTGATCGAATCAAAGGCCTTTTGATAGTCAATGAAAGTTATGTACAGCGGTCTCTGAAGCTCTTGATATTTCTCTATAATTAACTCGATGGTGTGGATGTGGTCTATAGTAGAATAACCTTTCCTGAAGCCTGCCTGTTCCACTGGTTGTTTTTCTTCTATTATCTGATTTATTCTGTTATTTATAATTGTTGAGAAAAGCTTGTATGTGCTCGGTAGCAAACTAATTGGTCTGTAGTTGTTAATGTTTTTGGGGTCTCCTTTTTTGTATATTAGTATGATATTTGCTTCGGACCATTCTATGGGTGTTTCAGATCTTTTAAGTATGGAGTTAAACAATGCGGTTAATGGTTTTGCCAGAATTTGGACGGCATATTTTAGTGATTCGTTTGTTATGTTGTCAGAACCTGGACTTTTTTCAAATTTCAGTTTCTTTATTGCGTTTATCACTTCAGTTTCGTCTATTGGATTTATAGATTTGCAGTTTACGGTTTCTAGTTCAAAGTTGCTTATGATTCTTGTTTCATCTCTATAAAGCTTTTTGTAGAATTCAGTTGCTGTGCCGATAATTTCCGTGCGGTTAAATAAGTTATTATTTACGGTTTTTAGAGCTTCAATCCACGTGCGGTTTGTGCTAAGTTCCTTATATGCCCTTTTGGAGCTGCCCCAAAGTTGGAGGTTTTTCTCTAATATTTCTTGTCTGTATTTTGCATAGTCTTTCTTGATAAATTTGTTAACTATTTTGTATAGTGCTGAAAGTTCGTTTTTTAGTGAGCGCGTTTTGTTTTTGGTTCTTTGTAGTTCTTGTCTTCTTTTTAATAGGTTTAACGTTCTTTCTTGTAGTATTTTATGTTTTTTATTAGTTTCTATGATTGGTCTAGAAATAATCAAACTTTGTTGGATGGAATTTTTTATTCTATCATAGGCAATTTGCACCGGGATGGTCTCTTGGCCGACGAAGAGACTTGATGGCTTCGAGAGAAAGTTTGATAGATTTTCTTTGTATTTCGTTATTTCATCATCGTTTTTTAGTTGACTTGTTTTATTATTTGAATATTTGGTCCTTTTTTTCCTTGGTGTGTTAAGTTTAATAGTACACCTGACAGGACGGTGATCTGATGCATAGTTTAAGTTCAAAACTTCTACATTTTCAAACATTTTTGGCTGATTTGAGAGAATGTAATCAATCTCGTTTTTATACTGGCCATTCGGTGCTCGCCAGGTCCACCTACGGCTATGTTTTTTCTTGAAACAAGTGTTCATTATTGTAAGCTCATGTTCCAGTGCGAAGTTCACAAGTCTCTGACCTCTACTGTTTCTTTGTCCGATTCCCTGTTGTTTCATAATCAAGTGTTCGTTTTCTCTGGGTACTCCGACTTTTGCGTTGAAGTCTCCCATTAGAATGATGTGTTTGTGTGCTGTTTTAAAAGCTTTGTCTATGGTTCTATAAAATTCTTCAATTTCTTGTTCGTTGGCGGTTTCTGTGGGTGCATATATTTGTATTATTGATAGCTTTATACCTTCAAAATTCATGTTTAGTGTTGCTACTCTTTCTGTTATACCTATAAAGCTCTCTATATTGTTTTTTAATGATTTGTGTATTATGAAACCCACTCCATACATTCCGGGAGTAGATCCTATGTAACAAAATATGTAGGTGTTGTGTTCTTCTATTTTGTTACCTTGTCGTCTAACTTCTGAGAGTCCCATAATATCATAGTTGATTTTATTTAGACATTCTTCTAGTTCTAATAATCGGTCGTATGATGATAGGGTTCTGACGTTGTATGTTATAATTTTTAATTTACGGCTAAGCTCTTTGTTGTTTTTCGAAATTTTTGATGTGTTTAAACTTTGTATGTTTTGTAACTTTGGAGGGTTTTGGTCATAATCTTCCACGGTGACCAACCGGGTTGGAAGATGTGTTGTGTTTTTTGAAGTTTGTTTATTTACGGCATCGATTTGAGGAAGAGGAGGGGTAGTTGGTTGCTATGCATTTTTAGTCGTTGTATTATTTGTCAAAAAGTTCAGCATGCTTGGTTTTATAACTTTTTCGGTGACACTATTTGACCTTACGACTTTAGTTTTTGGATCAGCCTGTTGTTGTTTATTCTTTTTTGTTTTATTTACTACATTGTGCATATTTTCAGGAGATATAGAGAGACTCCTTTTATTTTTTGTATTTTTGTTTTTGTCTAGTATTATAAGTTTATCATATCTTATTATGGCAGTTTTTCCTTTTTCTCTTTCAATCTTAACTTGCTCTTGTAATTCTTTTCTTATATTTAATATGTTACGTGGGTAGTCTTCCTTAATATAGTATGTTGTATCTTTCAATCCATTTTTTCGTTTGAATAAGTCAATTTTCAAACCTAGGTACGAAAAAGTCACAACTATCGGTCTAGGTCTTTCTCCTCTTTTTCCAATTCTTTTTATGTCTTGTAAGTCTCTTCGTTCTAGGTTTAGATCAAAGTACTGTTTTATAAATTCGATCAATATATTTTCCAAGTTAGAGTAACATGTTTCTTTTTCTTCTATCCCGAAGAAAACTGCGTTCTTTTGTCTTGATTGTTTTTCCAAGAAGTACAGACGTTTCTCCTGATTTTCTACTTTTGCTTGGAGATTTTCATATTTTTCTTCTAAAATTCTAAATTTTTCTTCCATAATTGTATTTATATTTTGTGTAACCTGTTCGGTCACCTTTTCCCCACTTTTCTGTATGGTAATTTTTTGTTCATCCAGCTCTTTTTGGATGTGGCGAAGTGCGCTCATGATGTCCTCCATATTTTAATATGTGTTTAAGACAAAATTAGTAGAAAAGAAATTTTTGACACTGATAACGCCCTCTAGCAAACTCTCTTAGAACTATTTTGTTCAGTGACCCAGTCACTCTAATATTTCAATATTGTATAATGTCGTTGTCACTAGCGCCATCTATCAATAGACGTTATGAGCTCGTGCGCTCGCGGGTTCAACGTATCGATGATGTTCACATACAAACTATCGATAAAGTCGTAATAGTTACGCACCCTGTCGCTAGATGTCACTGACACCAACTTGCCGCTAGATGGCGCTGACACAGAAAAAACGTTTTTAAATATTTTCTAGATTTCAAAAATATAATGTTAATGTTTATTTTTCTTTAAAAAGTTAATTGTAATTATTGAGCACTTTAATTTTTTTAGCTTATTAACACAGATTTGGGTTTTTTTTTTTTTTTTTTTTTACACTAGACACTGATACTTTCGATCACTTTTCACTGTATTTTTGTTGTTATTTTCACAAGTAGTATTCACGACTATACTGTCTGTAGTGAATCGATCACTGTTCTATGTTCTTATACGACTACAACGCAATATCACACTGATTTTCAATTTTTAATCGGTTTTATAGCAGAGAGCATAACGTATGTTGCACAGTTGCGACTACCCTTCCTATGAATTAACTAAGCAAAAATGTGAACAGGTCGTGTTATCGGTGTGAGGGAAGTTCGTGTAGGAAGCGATAAGGTGTCGATCTCGAGGTTGCTGGTTCGTGTCATATCTGGCCTACAACTCAACATCTCTCCGGACACGGCTATTGAAAACGGATACGTTTCCGAAACGACTGTTACTAGACGACTAACAGCGCAATACCAGGTTTGTTTCAAGCTTCAACCTTTTAATTCTTCATCTAATAGGTAGGTATTAATAAAACACGAAAGTCGTTGCGACAAAATTGAACGGATATGAATTTTTTATTTATTTATTATTAGGAGAAAACTGAAAATGCTCTTTTAACCAGTGAATTTTATTGCATTAAAGTAGATACTCGTAAGTACTACTTATAGGTAGCTCTAGCATTGGAAAATTCCATGAACGATGGAAACTAACCACTAGGCTCAGGAATCGACAAAAGTGAACTTAAAATAGACCTATTACTTTTATAAAATATAATTATTTCTATTATATTTTAGGAGGGACTCCTAGACATCGATATTGAATATTCAGACGGCAGTCACACGCCTCTACGTGACGTGGCTGTGTCCGACTATTTCTTACTAGTCGAGAGCCTCGACCCAGAAGTCGTGGCATTTGCTCCAATGTTGGCATCCAAACATCCACGAGTTATTGCTGTTGGTGAAGGTAAAATCTTCATTTTTGTTTGTTTTATTTTATTTATAGCTTTATGCAAAAGTGTTTAGTTAGACGGATTTACAATTTTATCAAAATGTTAATTTAGGTTAGCCTTAATATAGTTAATTAAAGAAATTCTGTCCCATGATTTTTATCCGAACTTCGTTGCTTATAAATCAGGAAACAAGCATTATATTGTTCAAGTCCGATGAGATAATTTTGTTGTTATTTTGGGGCAACATTATTTGACTGAATTAGGCACCAACAGGACTTAAGGATAACATTAGATAATGACATTAGATGATAAACCTAAGACCAATTATTAGTTCATACTACTGGCAACAAATCTTTAACCAAGAACTACTAATAAAATCCCTTCAAACTTACAGGCAGCGGTGAGCTTCTTCGCGTAACCCTTTTAACGCCTGAGCAATGCCGTTCGGGTCCAATCCGTCGTGTAGCCCTTCCCGGGAAAGGCGATACCAAGACTCCAGCCAACATTAAGAACATTCCGGGAGCGCTGGCCACCGCGGCTGCCAGTGTTGACGTGGACTTCAGTGGGGGTGATGCACCTCAGAGACCGGATACGCCACAGAACGATGATATAATGGCTAGAGGAGGCATACGTGGTGGATTATCGGATCTTAGTGATGTGTTAAAAGGTATATTAATTTATTTATCATCAGTTTCTTGATTGGCTTTTATAACGTTTAGAGCTCAGAAGCTTTACAAATTCTTAAAGAAGATGTTTGATTCAGACACTCTTTTAACATTTACCTACGCTAAATTAATTCGGTATTAATATAAATTTGCTACATGACCTTTGACGACGATAAAAGTTAATATGCTTCAAATAGTCCTAATTTATTTTTTAACTTTTAATTTAAGTGGAAATTTGTAATTTCAGGCATATCTCCATTCAAAGATGAGAATAACCACGAGCCGACAGTGCAAGCTCAACATTACAACTCTATATTCCGAAGCAACCCCGCCCCACACTCGAGACAGCATCAGTCAGCTGTAATGACACCCGTTGAAATAGGTAAAATACTATTACTTTAATTTTATAATAGTTCAAACTAAACATCATTGATAACTTAAAATAATGTTTTTAATAATACATAAAAAATATTAAAGTTCAACCTTTGTATTTCAGGGATGTACGTTCTTCTAGGAGCCTTCTGTTTTGCTATAGTGGTAAGTTTTATACTATCTTATTTGGTAAAAGATTTTGGGTAAAAGAACCATGTTGATTCTATAGATTTACCTACTTACTGATGTAACTGTGGATTCTTTAATTTGAAGTCATATTGAAGACTAAAGGTATAATAAAATTTATAAAGGTGTTCGTTGTGTCCTGCGTGGTGTACGCATCACGCCTGAAGCCGGCCGGTCCTGAGAGCGGGACGGGAATGTGCCGTAAGATACCGGCACTCGCTGAAGGAGGAAGGTTGCAAGTCGCCGGTCTCGTGGGAACTACGCTTGGACTAGCCAGAGACAAGCCTACAAGGGAATCTACTACTAACGCACATGACTGGGTGTGGTTGGGTAAGCTTATAGATTTACTCAAATTATAATATTCTGGTTGTATAAACTATTTGTAATCTCTTATTATGGTCTCCCGCGATACACGTCTGACCTAGTGCGGGGTCATTGTTAAAAATGTTTCAGTTGCTTGTAAAATTCTGTGAATTAACTAAAGAAGTATTTTGTTTTTTTTTGTATTTTTTTAAGTTAACGGAACTCTATGTCTCATGCCATAAATAGTGCAGAATTATACTCATAACCTTAGAACATACTTATCTATAGGTACATGTAACTATGATAGGAAAAAAATGAAAATATTCTCCTGTGTAAGAACTAAGTACACCAAGTTGCCTTAAGTTTTTGGCTAACAGTTTTTCCTAAATTACAATTGACACCTTCAAACTACAGGTAGAGCAACAATGGAGCGAGGCAACAACCGCCACGCAACGAACCGCAACTCAACCCAAGCTCCGGACAACGGCAACCAAGAGATCAGGATCACAGCCAACCCTCTCAACTACAACTACGTAGACCCTGACGACGCGATCAAAGACAATGGAAACGTAATGGTCACGAGCTTCGACAACCCTAACTCGATTGAACTACCATCGCAGAGTGAGAAACGAGTGATCGATTCTACGACCTATTGTAAGAAGCCGGCGCGACAGAGTAACCAGCCGGTTGGAGATGCTAATTGGCAGTAAGTAATTTTACCCTTTGCTTAAGCAAACTTCTTACGTTAAGGTAGTCTAAAAAGATATTGAGTGTTTCATTTTTTTAGACGTAAATCTAAGAGCTATAGAAGATTGTATGTACTTTAACAAAATTGGAAAACTTAAAAATCTAATCTAGTATAATCTATCAGCCTGTGTCTATCTTATTACCTTATCTTCTGTTTAAACTCTATAATACTCTTAAATTGTCTAACGCTTTGCATGCCTGTCCTGTGTGTTTTGTCTTTCTAATAGTTAAGGTATAATTTAACCCATTCGGTCTGCAGGTTGGACCCTAACAACCCTGACGACTACCGACCACCAGTGCCTCCACACCGACATTCCTCCACTATACAACAAGTGCCAGTGCCTCCTCGAAACCCGTACAAAGTAAGTAATCTATCTTCTAGATTTAAGGAGTGTTCACAATGAAGCAGTGCAGAGATTCGTGACTTTGTTAATTCGATACATCGTTGTTCCTGTTGGCATAGTGTTCGAAGTAGTTCGAAAATTGTGATTGCTGAAACCACTACCTGCTCCGGTCATTGTGAACATTCTTACACAGATAAGATTATTTTTTTATAAAAATTTAATCTCTTGTAGATTTTACCCGAATCAGTCATGCCGCCAGCACGACGAAACCACTCGAGGAATCACAAAAAATATGATCGAGAACACGAACCGACGAAGAGATCTCCGGAAAATGGCCGCCGCTCAGACCGGTAATAATACTATGATTTCTACGCTACGATATGTATAAAATATTATGACAATTTTGCCGATATTAGATGTTGTAATTCTGTTTAATATAAAATGTAGGCAATAAATGTAAAATGGTTAGTGTTATCTACTATTCCGAACACTGATCTAAATGGAGATCTGTAATTCCAACGGAAATCTAATTCTTGAGATTTAGTAAATCCTTATAAAGGTATACAGAAGTCCTTTAGTAGTTTGGCAAGGTAGTTATTTTGAAATATTCTTGTTTTTCAGAATTATTGATCTAAACAAAACGGATGCACCATACGTAACAAGCAGAGACGTAAACCAATACAAACGAGATTCGAACCCGATGAATGAATTTGACGATAACCCGGTAGAGAAATTAACTAACAAAGACGATTGCGCTCGCCTATTTGAATTCGATAATGACGCACCTCTCATCATGGAGAACAAGGATTATAGAGAGATTGTGGGACTGAACAGAGGAACTGATGAGTCTCGACGCACGTTCGCTAAACCGGAAAGCCCTGATTATAACATGCATGACTCTGGAATAGGTAAGCATATTTAAATAATATAATAAAAAAAACATACAACTTTTCTTTACTTAGCTTATTTATAACTGAACATCTATTATGAAACTGTTTCACAATGTAATCAAAAATTTGAATTCAATTTTGCTTTATTAGGTCTGCCGGAGATGCAGATGCGACACAAGAACAAGTCTAAAGAACCCAAAGGAGATTTCGTGGAGCCTGCAAACCAGAACAAAAGTAAGAACTTTACAGAACTATTCTCTTAAATCTATATCTTTTTTCTTGATGAAGACAGAAAAGATCTCGTGCTACTGGATCGTTACTGTCGCTCACACACCTGTTCAAAGTCAAGGATATCTGAAGGGCTGCTATAACCTACTCTTAAAAGCCTCTCTCTTCTCTTCAAGCCTCGATATAACAAAACCATCTCCATATTCCAGATCACAACTCGCCGGAAGTGAAGCAAGCCACCATAGTGGGCAACCCGATGTTCTCCCGCGGAGAGCCTCGCCCGGACGCGCCTGTGCCGCTCGGGTTCGACGACCTGCACATGGACTACGACCAGATCATGCACTACTTCCACAACCTCAAGGTATAGAGCCGCACGCCGTCCCTCCACGCTTCTAGTTTAGATGTTGCTGTGTCGCTTGCATCGACGTCCGCGCTGTGTCACCGCGCGGCGCACTTCTATCACGATTTATATCTTCGATGTTTACTCTTATGAACGTACAGCCTAAATTTTGATGCATTTAATGGATTTTTAGTATTTTATAAATGTAATTGTAAATTTTATACGAATATACATTAGAGTTAACGCCGTACAGTATTATATAACGATGCTATTTAATATTGTAGTTAAGGTTACTTCATAAACGTTCCTCACCGCCGCAAATACTCGTAGGTTTCAGGCGTAATTTATACACATTCCACTATGTCACCTGTTTCGTCATAGATACATGACTTTCTCATCCGAATAGCGTGATCACTAGAATCTCATAGAATGTAGAGAAACGTTGCCTAGATTAGAGAATTTGAATGATTGCCACGGCAATACAAAAAAAAAACAACTGACGTCTTTCAAATCTTTCGCAGGAATCGAACGCCTGAGTAGAGCAGATCATTGCAAAGATCCGGCAGGTATTGTCTACGTTTAAATATCAGCATATCATCAAAGCTCCTCCAATCGACGTATACAATGCTCCCTGCGATATATCCGGGGCAGCCGGCCACGAGGATAGTACTATTGACACGCACAATAACAATCTGTGTTCCGAAGAACATGTGTACGAAAACGTTAGTAACGGTAACGTTGTCGCACCAACGCAGATGTTGTGTGATTCAATCGCTCACAAAAACAACTTTATGAAAAGACAACTCAAATTCTTGTTAGAACATCTGAGCGAAGCGTACGAATAAATATGTCAAGGTATTATCCTCAAACGTAATGGATCCTTGCAGTGATCGAAATCGATATAACACAAACAAAATGTAACTGTTTTATACATAATATTATAATGTAATGTTATCGTTAAAATTATTTATAATCTAGTCATTGATAAATTGCACATATTATTATAAAACGTACCTTATATTTGTGTGTAGTGTATGATCTTAATACAAATTGGTATATGTTTTAATGTGTAACAAAGCAAAGAAATATAATCAAAAGGACCTGCCGATAAAAATACGTTTTTAATTTTTATAACAAATATATCCAAATAATTAAACCGTTTCTTTGATATAAAAACACTGCATTTGTTCTAGATATGTATATAATTTTCCACTAGAATATAAAAATGCTACCTCACTTTGTCTTAAATGTAGCTTAGCTAAATATATAAATGTACGCAAGTTGTTGTAAGTGCGTTTATCAATAAGTTCTGAAGTCACTTCTATTTCAATAATGGATGATTGAAAATATAAAACGCCTAGTAATTAAGACTGCAAAAAGCCAGTGTTTAGGATAATATTTATAATTTAAATATAGAATAAAACGCAGGACTAGTCAAGTATTTAATTTATCGGCCTTATTTATTTGCTCATTTGGAACTACTAAAAAAACCCCTTTTGATTATTTAACTAATAATGATTAATACTCAGGCGTATTCTCTTGTTAAGTATTTCATGTTACAAATAACTTATTATTATATTTAAGTTTTCTATCCCTAATTTGTTACGCCAATATTGCCTACCATAGTACTGTATCGTGATAAACTGACTTTAATATTACTTACCTACCTATATTTTATTTCTAATGGTTTTCTTAAAACCACTTAGTAATACGCTTGTATGATATTGTCAACACTTTTAATTTATTTTAATATAAATGTAAATTGCATTTACTCGTAAGATAGAATAGGCTTTGTAAATATTGTTATGAAGTTATATAATTTATATGTATGTGGAGAAGACAACTTCAATAGAAAGTATTGTATGTGGTAGTTGCTTAAAATTTATTGGACAGTAGGAGTTGCACTGAATGTCACTAAATTAATATGATATTATATTTGATGTCTGTTAAATGTACACATTAGTTGATGTATTGATCTTATGTATTCTATGTAAATTGATGTCAAACAAAAAAGCAACAAATATTTTATTGCAGCCTCAAAATATATTGAGGCTTATACTGAAAACTGCGTGTTGTAGCTTCTCGTCATTAGATTAGGAACAAGTAAAGTCTTACTTTAATGGAACTTGAATAAAAAGTACACTGTTCTAAAAGCTTATACTGAATACATAAAAAAACCATAGTTGATAAATTTGTTATTGTAACATGTATTTGTTGAGTATTTGCCATATTTTAATAAGTAAATTAATAATTGCTACAAGATTACGTACATGTACGCAAATTGAGGCTTATCACGGTGACCCTTTCGTCAAATGTCAAATTTAATAAACTATTAAAAGTACAAATGCATTTGTTTTATTTCAAAACCACGAAGTATGTGAAGGTAAATATTTCATTGAAATTCAAACAAATATTCTGCAGTCTAGAATGAATGAATGATATAAACTTACAAATAATAATAAGACTGATAATGATTAAGGATGTAACGAATACTCGCATGCAAAATGCGATTTTCAAAATAATTTTATAAAATGTTTTCAAATGTAGAGAGTAGAGAGATAGTAGTGGTACAGGGAATCTAATTGAGCCAAAATAAAGGCTTCGCTTGTCCATTGAAATAAGTATTGCTGGGTCTATGACCTTCTGTTTTCAAGATAATTTGCGGGAAGATTCGTCTTATTTTGTGGGGAGGAGCGGCGACTATTACATTCTTCTTATTTGCGAGCTTAGGAAAGTCCACCGATATGCAAATGAGGCGTAACAATGACGTTAATTTGCGGAAAATAGCCTGCGCATCTCTTAAGTTCACCGACCGAGAGAGCCAGGGGCTTCGCGACGTTAAAGAATGACGTAGTGTGTAACGCGTCGTGCCACCTCGCATTACTCCGTGCGGGGCTTCTGGCTTCAGCCGGAGTTCGGATGCTGAATAGGCGGTAGGATTTGCCAATTCCGTCAACTCAGAAACAAAAACCTCTTTCTTCTACTAGATCTAGTGTAGATAAAATATAGATCCCACTGACTTTTTTACCTTTATAATCCTTAAACTTTTTGTCGAAAAATTGACACTCGAAAAATGCGAAAAAAGAAATTTTCAACTGGAATCTTTTTTGGTTTGTGTAAAGTTCTCGCGTATTTTGTTTTCATTATGTTGTTATGTTTAACAAATGTATGTCAAGCTCCAAGCATCACTAAGTCAGTGCTTAAGTTCACATTAAAAAATAATAAATAACATGGAATTCAATAATACATAGATAGGGACTACAAATTATAATTTATTTACAAAATATCAATTCTACATTACATAAATTTACAAATATTTACCATACCATTTATGATCAAATGGAGATAACATTTTATGACAACCACCCATATTGTTCTGTATTATGTATTTCATAGTGTACAAATTTTTGTTATTTTCTTCCAACCACTTTTCTTCAGCTGCTTTTTTCTCTAAAATTTCTAGAGAAACTGGTTCAGCCTTGAATGGTAATCTCTCGGAAATAATCCTTAGCATGTCTTTGACCTGTAAAAAATTGTAATAGACACATTTTAAAAGAAATGGACTGAAATGGATGGACCAAATTCAACAATTTTTTTTAAAAGTAAATCTATATTCCACATTAATTTGACTGGTTTTAAATGATTAAAATATCCTTATCATGCATTTTTGATTTTTATTTGACAAACTATGAATATTTTAATTTCAGTAAACTCTATCTCATAAATGATTGATATAAATCATACCTCAGCATATTCACATTTGCCTCCAACTTCAAGAATGATTCTTCCAGATTTGATAGGAGTCACGTAATGATCGATGGCACCTTTTCCACCACCCATACGTTGACCCTGACCCTTCTTGGTGACTGGTTGCCACGGAGGATCAATCCTCCAAATGGCAAACATTCTCTTCATATCCAATTTTCGGGCAACAACTAAACGAGCCATTTCAAAATGTGCATGTTTCATTCTTCCACCTCCAATAGCCTGAAAATTGAAAAATATTTTTAGTGTGTGTGTGTGTGATAATAAAGTTTTTACGTCTTTTACACAGATTTGGTTTCTGGTAAAATTATATGTCTAATTATTTTGATTGTAGTAGTGCTAATGAAGAATGTTGTAATAAATGATTAATAGCTTTATACTGGATTTTAACACCCGGGATATTTGTCTCTTTAGCTTTTAACTGCATGATCAGGCTTGACTGTTCTGTAATAGCTTATGCAAAATAGGGTATTATTCTGGATACCATCATATCAAACAGTTCTTTAATCCAACTTTATCCCATTTAAATGATGTTGTCGACACATAATTTTAACACACTAAGATAAATAAAGTACAGGTAGAAAGTGAATACATTTCATTAAAATTGAAATAAACTCTACCCGAACTCCATATTGCTGCAGCTGTAATGTTGTGTGGATTGGCTCTGGTCCTCTCATATACCGCAGTCTTTTTTGCATCTTAGGCGGTTTAAGATTTGCAGGATACTGGGGCACTTTATCATATACTCGAAGCCTTTGTCTCTCGGGAATTTCGATATCTAAAAAAATAGAATTGAATAAACAATCCCATTCCCTTACTTTAACCAAGGGTTCACTGAAGGAAGTTTTATACTTACGGTCATAGTTTTTTGGTGGAGGAAAATACTTTAATCCAGCAACTAGAGTTAATTGAACATTTTCGATTAGACCTAAAAATAATTATAAATTTATTAAAATACAAAATAATTAAACATACAATATTATTTTTTGTATTTATTAAATTTTTACCTAAACATGAACGGTAAGGCCTACAAAACATTTTGCTTATATTTTTTCTCAGAAACTATACTTGTTTAATTTATCCTTTAGTTGTGTTTAATTATTATAATATTTAAATTTCAAAATTAAAATTATTTAACTGCTCTAGGTTAGGTTTTATTTTTTAAATGTATGAAATTTTGGCACTGACGGATAAGACTAACGAGACTATAACCGAACAGCCTTACGTTTTGGAACTCTTGAATTTCATAAAATTAATGATTAGAAATAATTAAAAAAAAGCCAATTTCTCAGTTTTAAAAATCAAAATTTTTCTTCTTCCACATTGTATTGTTAATTATTTTAATAATTTTAATAAGGATTTTTTTTAATTAGAATATTAGAAATACTTCTTTGCCAGTAATTTGACAGCTGGCAGATAAGTCTGTCAAATTTTTTTTTTTTAAATAAGATTTAATGGCCTGGTAAAGTCTGTCATAAAATGCAAAAATTAGGGATGTGCAACCAAATATCTTAATATCATTTAGCAACAGCTTATGAAATGACACTAGAATAACAAAGCATTCTTTGGAACAAATACCTAGTTAATTAGATATCTAAGTAAACTCTATCGATTTGAACAATGTATATTATCCTTTTAGTAAATTTTGTGATTATTATTTTTTTTCCAAAATTTCAACATCATGTGGATTATCTTTGCCTGGTTTTACCTTGTTGACCTTTTAAACATCAAGCTCAAGGAAGTCAGCAACAACTTCGCGTGCCTGCACATCTACAATAGTATTGTTAATACTTTCGACCGAGAGATGGGAAAAGATACTAAAAAAATAGCAAGTTTAAGAAAGTTTTAATTAAAAGCACATTTTCAAAAATAGCACGTGCATGTTTTAGGATAAATAAAACTTGAAAAACTTAATTGTATTTTAGGATCAAGTTCCAAAATCGTATACTGTTAAAATATTAACATTTACAGGCTTGATTCTAACTGAAACTACTTTTTTTAGCGCAATACATAGAACTAAACTCACTTGACATAAGCACCAGTAGGTATATACAGAAACACAATTTCAATATCTAAAAATATTTTTTTCTAACATTCTAATTAAATTGTTATGACTTTTAAATCCCATCACTGCTTCTGTCACAAGTATTGACAATACTATTTTAAGGTGTGCGGGCACGCTTCCAATAATGAAAAATTACAAAAATATTAGGTTTTATAAAAAATTAAAATTAAAGTTTATTGGAAAAAAATGTTTTTAAAAAGACCCTCAAACGCGATAGTGATTCCAAACGAAGTTCCCAGTTTCGATCTAGCGAAAAGTGACGTTGCCAGCTGAGTGGTTAAAGAGCATGAGGCCTCTGTTTTGGCTTCATCAGATTCCTTTTATATGCTCGCTACACATAACTTTGGTCAAAACATTGACATGAATTTTGTGAATATTCAAAAGCATGCTTAAATTCGCGAAAGTAGTTAATTAAACATTACCTACCAAGTACATCGTATGACTTAGTTTCTTTTAAAACCAATAAAACAAACGGGGTGTGCTAAATAAAACCGTTTAAAAAAGCTAACATCTCGTTAATTTTTATAGTGGAAATAATTTCGATATAATTTTTGAGTATTGTTTGAAGTTATTTTTGAGCAAAAATTAATTATAAAACACGTAATGTAATTGTTCCACCGGCATATACTCAGAGTACGATAAATTGTATAGCCAGAGACTTAAATTGTAGTGAATAATTATCAATTTGTAGTTCAGAGTACGTGCCATTAAACTAAGTAATTACGTGGTTCATACTTGCGCCTCATATTTTAGCACATCACTGACCGACTGACGTATGATAATTTGTAAACAAACAAACAATATACAAAACCTCAAAATTCTATTAATTCAAAGGTTCTGAATTAATCCAAACAGTATAATGCTAAATAGTGCAGCTATATAAAATATTTTCTTCAAACAGATTCTAGACTTCAAATAAAATTTTAATACAAACTGTATAAAAAGCAAAAATCTACCTACCTCAATTTTCCTCAACAATATTTTCATTTAGATGTTAATTAATGTGCTATATTTATTAATAGTAGATAGAGTTAAGTATTTTTTAATCAATAAATTGCCGCTATGGAATACAAAACTATGTTGCGTTTGCAAAAATGTTTATATTTCAAAATTAACTTTTTTGTTCTATGGTGGTTTGTAACTGGGTTTTTCTTATATTTGAAGGTATGTATAGTCATTATCCAGGATGTGATGGTTTTAACTGACCGATCTTAATTAGATTTATGTGTCTTTAACAACAAAACTAGCAAAAATGGTGAAGGAACTATAATTGAATTCATCAAATCCAAAGATTATCCGTTACATCATAAACATCACAATATTTTAAAATATTAGTATAGACTAGTATAGGTAGGTTAGTAAGACTTACTCTCATTGGGTAAACTTTATGGACCACGCTTGTTTCCTTCATAGAGGTATTTTGGGCTATTTATTTAAATATTAGAATAGTGGGTTGAAGCATTAAATATGGTTTTCATAATGATATTGTTGTTTATTGATATCTTTTAATTATTCTTAATATAGTATTTCTCCTTCTTTAAAAAATAATGTATCCAGTAAAAATGCTCTAGGGACAAATGTTTCAAAGCATTCTGTGTTTTTTTTATTTTATATTTTTTCAGTTTGATGTACTCAGCCATCTAACCAAATATTTATCGGCCACTGTATTCCTACTACTGTGTGGCATAGAAGTTGTAAGATTATATCTTGGACGATATGGAAATTTATCTTGCAGAGTAAGTATGGCAATTATTTAAATAAAACCCCTAAAATTAGAAAACTGTTAAGTAATTATTCAGTAACTGTTAAGTTATTATTAAGATAATAAAGTTATTGTCATTGATATCTATTGATGCGAAAAACATAGAAGAAATAGAAAAAATCAACCTATGTTATTATATTAATTTTTACTGTAATGCATTTATACTAAACTGATTCAAAATATATTTTTCAGGTTCCAGAATTAGCAGGTTTCCTGATGTTGACAATTTTGATGCAAATGCCACTTGTTAGCTTCTTTCTTTTCAACCCATACTTACTTAGTACCCCCACAGAACTGACATTGCATGCTTTGTTCTGGTTTACTACAGTCATTGAGATCATATATGGCTTTGCAGCATTAAAACATGCTTCATCTTTAGCTAAAACTATATATTTGTCTCAGTCTAATAGGTAAGTTTTGTGGTTGATTTTTATACACCAAATTGTATATCGTAGTAATCTGGTTAACAAGTAGTATTATATTGTAGTTTTAATTTATTATGAATTAGATTTTTTACTTGTGAACAATCATCTCTACTTAAGTAGAAGGAAAGTTGGGAATTTTTAAAAACATACTTGATTGAGAAACTGTAACTAAATATAATGATATACATGGGTTACCCCCCTTTTAACACTATTAACTGTAATATTATATAGAAAATAGGTTCTTTTAAAAGCTTTTATGTAGTGTTGCTGAAATTTTATTATTATTAGATTAGAATTTTGTAAGTTACTCAATGTTTATAAATAAAACATATTTTACATTAAATCTTTATTGTCTGCAATTTAATAAATTAGTATGCTGTCTTTATATTTAAATCATCTTTAAGTAAATTTACTCACCAGTCAAGCAAAGCTTTGGCAAAATTCATGATTGATTACAACATAATAAGTTTTACCATAAATATTAATAATTTAAATAAGTCTGTGCTCAAGTAATTATATGACCTTTACACATGTTTTAATACTGTCATGATCACAATATTTCATTGAAGCAATATTAATACAATAGCATGAAAACACACACAAAAATATTAAAATTGACATCCTTACATATTATTTATCATAAAATAAATAATTATTGCACTTTACCTCCTAAATCTAGATTCACATCAAATTATAATCTTTCACTATAAATATAAAATGCAGTTATTGCTTTAGTCTCTAAATGTATTTCATATCAAATATAGGATTCTTTTAAAATGGTTTAAACATACATATTTTAAATATTTGTATTTGCTGTTACACTCTTCAAGGCACTGAATTTTATTTGTAGAAACACATGGACATTCTAAGAAAATTATAATTTAAATTTAATGTAACAAATTACTGGCATATTGGGTAGTACTTTCTAAGTATCTTACCTTATTGCATATTCTTATTATATTATTAGTTTAATAGTAATTTTGCAAGTCTAGCCTATTTTTATAAAAACTATGTATTTGGTATCATTTCTAAAATACTTGTCTTGATGATATAACATCCTTAAATAATTTTACTAACTTTTAATTTACACTATTGTTTATATGACTAAGTCTTATAACAATATGATTTCTACACCAATGTAGTTTGTGATAATAATGATAGGTATAATTTGTTGGTCATGCTGTATCCTTGAACAAATTGTTATCTTTGAAGAAATCATCAATCTTGCATCGGATTAAATGTAAAGTGATGTTAAAACTTGCCAATTTCATTTCAAAACTATTGATGTTATTTTCATCTCTAAATGATTTCATCATTTGTGGAAAAGTCGGTGACATTTTGCAAATGAACTGAAAATAAAATGATGAGTTTTAATATTAAAATTTGTATACTTGATGTTAATAAAGATTAAAAATAAATAACATGATAATAATATATAATCACTTTTCTACAGTAATTTCAGACTACCTCACAGTACAATGGAGTAGTAGAGGTGTAGGATTTTAAAAGAGTTTAATTGTTAACATAGATGTCCTCTAAGTAGTAGGTCTTAAAATAACTTCAAAAAAATACTTACTGTAAATAATTGTTGTGTAACCCAATTATGATATTTTTTAACAGATCCTTCATATGCTTTAGTGAATATAATTTTCATATTTACATCTGTTTTTGAGTGCAGACTTTCTAGTATTTCTACAAATACCAATTCAAAAAATAGCAAAGCTCTGTAATTGTGAGAAATAGATTAGTAAACAAAGTAGTTTAGTTTTTACTATTATTGTCTTAACAATTTACTTAAACAACAATAGAAAAACTATTATTTCTGATCATAACATAAAAAAATAAATTCTCTCAGTTACTAGTTTTTTGAAAATAATTGTGAGTATTCTATCTAGAAGGAGAAAATACACTAATAAAACCCAGATTAGATTGCAGAAGGATATCTTTCATAAAAGTACTTATCTAATCAGAACTTTACCCATGTTAACATAAAATTTGTATATCAATGACTAATAAATTATTTTAGTCCAGGGTCACTAGTAAAATTTGATTGAAATTGACAAATAATATCATTCCGCAAATACTTTATATTTCACTAGAAATCCTGTAGAATTTTCTTACCTGTTAAGCCATAACACACCTTCAGTAACCAGAGCTTTGCCGCTACTGGCTTCATCAAGCATTAACATAAGTAAACAAGAATTTTCATCATATTTGTAATGTTTTTTTATTCTCTGAAATAAAAGAAAAAAACATGAAAATTATTACTGTTTAGTACTTAATTGATTATAACAGGAAATGACAGACAAACAAATTTGGTATGCTATAACTTTATGTATGAAGTTATGCTGATTACTGTTATTATTAGTACATATGAGCAATTTATAGCATTTTGATTCTTAGATGTTGGTTATGTTTATTAAATATACTTTAGAAATATACACAAATATATAGGTACCCTGGTATCGTAATTAAAGAGAATAAAAGAAGTAACTTACATCGATATTGCCTTGCATATCAATCTTCACAGGTGTAAAAACCGTGCCAAGTCTTTCTGTAAAATATTGAATTATAAAATGCATGCAACTCCAATAAATAAAAAAAAAGTAAAAAGTATATAATAATAACATACCAACTAAGCCGACCAAATCCGTAGCCGCTTCCAAAAAGCTCACCAAATTAATTTTTCCATTTATCACAGGCGGAAACGATCTTACATTTTCAAAACATATAACTTCGTCTTGCGTGGAGTTACAAGCCATTTCAAATACGCGATTATCTTAAATACCTCATGTATAAGAATTTTTTAATTATAAATAAGGACACCCCCACACAAAGTACAGTGAGAATAGATATTTACAAAAATAAGAATTTTATTACACAAATTGTAATAGACTAAAGTTCTCAATATAAATATTGTTTACTTGAAGAAATGTCATTTTACTGGTATGTCAGATGTCATGTTTCTGCAATCTTTGACAAACTGCACCGAATAGAAATGTTGCCACAACATAAGTTTTTCCGAAATTATGGAATTTTATTTCGAGGTTTCACGATTAGTTATATTCGAATATTGTGAATTCAGTATATACATTTTGGCTTTTATATTATTTCTAATATTTATTTTGAACACCTATACTATCTCTAAAATTATTCTCTGATGTTATGTTCACTTTATTGTCCTCTGATAAGCTAGCACATATACTTAATATGAAAACGTTTGTTTTAAAACGTTCCCTAAGTCGTCTTCAACAACTATTGTTAAAACTTTAGTTTTAGGCGAAAAAGTGAATGGAACCAAAAATCTTTTTTCTGGTAAAAGATTAGTAAACTCGTATGAGTCTAAAACCATTCCATTGGAATCATCTCTGACTTCTACAATCCTTATACCAGCTGTGGAAATTATCATCATTTTATTTTTATCAAATTTAAGATATCTAGTGATTGCTTGTCTTTCTCTTCCATATTCATTGTTGAACCATCTATGGTATGACAGCAATACTGCACAATTTCGTGTCCAATATATTGAGTCATTTCCGTTAGTATTTCGATTTATATTTTTCTTCGAATCTGATAACTTATTTGTAATACTTGAGTACACACTTGATGGTCTTGTTATTGGAGTAATGTTAGGACTTCTTCTTACAATATCAGATTTCGACATTGATGCAAAATTTCCTAGTGTTGTTTTGCTTCTTGGTCCTAATACTCTTAATGGTTCTGCGACATTCATAGTCACATTTATGTTACGTTGTAGAGAAACTGTAGAATGCTGTACAGGTTTTCCACTAAAGTTGTTCATGCTGTCTTTGAATGCTGATGTTTTTTTTTCTCCTACAGTGAATACTTTATCTAAATTGTCGAATCCTCTTCCCATTATACCATCTTTTGTATGACCAAGATCAAATGTATGACCAAGTTCATGGAATACTGATCCTAAAGTTGTAGCGAAACATCCTCCAAAAGTACCACGATAGCCACTATCGTCCATAAACCGTTTTGTATTTACAGGTGTTAAATCCATAAATTTTGGTATTATATCATCAATCGCTGAAGGCCAAGTATATAAGCACGCTGTTCCAAACAAAGCTAAACCTCCACCTCCTAAAGCGGCATAGGCTTCAGTCAAAGAAACAATCTCCTCGTGTGTCATGGGTTTGTCCAAATCAGTGCCTTTGTATCTTGTACAAGAAATGAAGCCAATAAATTTCCTCTCATTACTTCCTAAATCCGAAAGCATGAGCTCTCTACCAAAATGTGACCATAGCTCTGCTTGTTTCATTTTTCTTGCTCTATTTACATTCAGTGTACTTTTGAATATTATACATTCTGGTTTTTTTGGGTTGACTTCATGTTCAAGTTGGAAAGTTTTTCTACCTGTTCCACTTTCATATAATTTTTCAGCGGTTAAACTTTGTATAAGTTTACAACCAAGGGATATTCGTAAACAAGCACTTTCTACAGAGTTGTCGATATCGGGTGGACTTTGAAAACAGCCGTCATGACCTTGACAAATAATGTAAACAGGCGTTACCCTCAAGTTGGTTTTTCTCGGTGTATAATCTAAAGTTAATTTCCGACGCTGCTTTTCTGCATATTCAAGTTCAATAACATTTTCTCCCTGGGCTAGTTCTATTACCACCTTAAATTCTCCATTGTAGACATCCCATTGTGTTTTCTTTTTAGAGGCGTTACTGGTGATGTTGCAAATTAATTTTTCTTGGGAGTTGCAGTTTAAACGTGTGATTATTCCCTTAAGTAAAACTAAAGAGTAGTTAATGCTTTCTCCATTTTGAAAATTCGTTACGAAAATTGACGAATTCTGTTCATTTTCAGAATCATCGTTCGTCCGGTTATCCATTACCTGAAAGTTTTAAATTATGAACTGGCTGTTGGATTTTAGATGCGGTTTTAGGCAGTTGACCTTCATCAACAATACGCAGTACCCTCGATTTCTTTTATAATTTACAATCTACATTATAATTGGGTTAACGCATTTTGCTCTGTCGGCTGTGTTGAAGCGTCAAGGTCAGTTTGATTTCACGGTTTAATGTTTAGTTTGGGTTAGTAAACGAAGCAGTTCATTTTATCACAGTTTGTATTCAAACAAAGGTCGTCATAAATGAATAGTTTCGCACTTTAGTAATGACTCACCATAATGCTTGTTCGTGTGGAGCGCACAGAGCCGGCGCAGCGGGAGGACTGTGGGTGCGGGCGGCGCGACGTCAGCTATGCGACCATTCGCAGGCAAGCACCGTGCAGTGTCGTTCCTACTCATTTCCCACTGAACTTGTTCGAACGTTAGACTGGTCGGTTTGCGCATGCTCCCTGATGCAGACCGAAGTGGTAACGATTGCGTTCGCTAGACAGGTACGCGTCTGGCTGTCTCCAGACGCCAAGAGGGAAATTTGAACAATGCACCAATCCTTGACATCTTTGCTGTCTACAAACCCTCACTTCCTTTGTTTAAAACTGTTTTAAGGTTTCTCGTCGCGCAGAGACGATCGTTTTATTGGGATTATTTGATTAAGTCGACTGCCTGAATTTATGAAAAAAAATGCCTTCGTACTTACTGATTAGTACCTACTTGAAATTGGGTTTTTGGTTGGTTTTTCTTATGATATTCATAAAGACGATAAGCGTTGATAATATTATCAACATACACAAACATAGATGAATCTTATGCCCGAATGTTCATGGATCTATGTGTCGATAATTATAAATAAAAGATTATTATCACTTGTCATGTAATTTTCGTCCACCTACGAAGGAAATAAAAAACATACAATTACGTGGAAGATTAACCATTAAAAATATTGCGTGGCCCTGACCCGTCTTCAAAGTTGTTATAATTTTATCATTACATGTTTTTAGAAGACCAAAACTACTCTCACTGTTTTGACTAAACAATAAACATACTCTAATTTAGTAATTCCAAAGTACGACAAACTTTCTAGACAGATTTGTAAAACAATCAATTTCAAAGAATAGTAATTATATATAATGGGTTCTAGCTACACAATATTCATTTTATAAACTTAGAATTTAAGTTTTATCTAGCGTTAAAGTAAGTTGTTAGGTTTTTAATACAATAATATTATTATAAAAGGTATGTTGCTTTAGCGTCTAATATTCTACCTATACTCATGTGACGCCTGTGTTAAATATGAAAGAATGTATTAGACGTGCGTTTCTTTTCTTTTAATCAGGGGACCCTATACCTATATTATAATTTAGAATATAATAACATTCAGGTATTCAGGTATTTGTGCTTATGTTTTTTGTCTTAAATAATGTAATAACATTTATCTAATTAATGTTAGGCACTGATCTCTATTATAGAGTTTGGGTTACATCCAAATGGTCAGATTATGACATAAATATCATTTTATTTTCGTTCATTTTTTTCGTTTTCAACCCCTACGTGCGACCATTGTTATGTATGTTTTCAAAAATACATAGAAATTGGATGCTATTAATATGTGACGCACTGCACTCGAGTAGTTCTAAGCAACGGTTTTGTTACGTTTTTGAAAAATAGACGCTCCTCCCGCCGTTAAGAATGTAGGAATATGCATCTTGTATGACATTATTTTCTAAGCTTCGCAATCCAATAAGTCTATTTGACGCTCGAGTCACTCCCGATTTAGCACCCTGGGATTGGCTGGGATCCCCTGCTACTAAAGTAGAGATCAGTGTACATACATAGTGTACATAATTTAACGTCGCGGTTATCCAGAAGATAGAAGTGATGGAAAGCTTGCCTTTCGTGCGAGGTGAGTCCTCCGGAATCTAATCCGGCTGAATGTACCTACCGCTAGCGCTTCTAAATTTGTTTTGCAATTTAAAACAATATCATTACCTACAATGACAAAAGCTTGACAGAAATACCTAATAATAACAAGTTTAAAACCATTTAGTAATTTATAAAGTCCCTAAACCATACTAGACCCATAAGTTAAGATAAAACTTTAGCGTCATAATAAAAAGTGTGTAGTAAACAAAGTAGTTACGGTTACAGTCCTGTACCCTTATGTTCTGTGAGGGAACTAAGTATGCACTATGCAGTACCTACCTATTCGGTGCAGGAGGAAATAGCTAAGCTTCCGCTAACACATTAGGTTTCGTACGAGACAGGATTTTTAAGAGTCGTATAGACTAAAACAACCTGGACTTTAATGATATTTATTTTTTTGATGTTTGTTTTCCAGAATATTAATATTATTATCAAAATTTTAAGCTGACCTTACGAATTGCTTTTATTTTCTATCTTAAATACGACATAGTAACCACAAAGAATCCTCAGATTCGATTCAGAAGTGCTGATTGTAGCTAAGAAGTAAGAAACTACTATTTAAGCAAAACTCAAAATAAGTGTAAAGAAAACATATTCTTTAAGATCATTATTTAATTTTAAACTTGTTACTGTCGGTACTAATCACTTATCAGTTGCCTTATTCATATTCACGTCTTGATTCTCCAAGAATCTTACACGTATCGTATTTCTCACAACAAAAGCGATATTATGATGTACTCGTACCTAGATTTAATTAATTGAACTATTCCTTGTTTACATAATAGTCCCTGAGTGCATAATCTGCCTTGTAATGAGTAGTCATACCTTGGCGTACCAGTGTTATTGTCCTCTCTATAGGTCGTAATGATCGTTGTTAGTATTCAGATAGTTTAGCTAGAACTGCACTAGTATCGCTCAATAGTACTCTTTGCGAGTGCTAAGTGCCATCAACTCGGAGTCGCTGACCAATAGGAGGTCATATGACGCGGTGATGACGGATGGACTGCAGGAAGCCGCAGGGTTGACAGGAGCCGGTCGTTGTCCCAGTGAACGCAGCACTTTCGCTTTTATCGGCGAACGAACCCGGCCCATTACTACCACACTCACGCGGTTACACCATCAATACGATTGGTTTTGGCTGCGTTTGTCGTATCGGCATGCATACTAATGTCTTTATTTAGGGATGTGATGTTTAGATTTCACCAAATCATGTTTTGATTATTTTGCACGATGTAACGGCTGTCATTTTCGAATTGTAATTTATATGAATGAAATATCTACTCGTAACTGTACACAAAACCTGAAAAATAGGTATATTTGTCGATTCTCGCTAAAAGTTCTCAACCGATCAGGTATTGATCGCTGCAGTGATATTTTATTATATTAATTATAATGTAATGTGAAAAGTAAAGTGTAAAAAGAAGAAAATGAACAGATAGAAGAAATATATATGATTGAGATGTATTAAGAATCACATAAACAGAGGTATTAAGTAGGTACTTATATTGATTTCTGAAGATGAATTTATTACCGTTATTTTTTATAAAGCAAAGTAGGTATGTAATTACCCAATTATTATAGTTTACTTAAAGTCCTAATCTTTGGAAAGAATTTGGGTTACAGATGAAAAAGCAGAATAGTGTCAATTACAATGTACTTATACACTAACTATTCATTTCTTTCTGTCCCAACTTAAAAATTATTAAAACATTTTAGAACTATAATTGGAAACTTCGTTTCGAATGTGGTGGTGTGCTACTGTAAATACTGAAATAATTATATTAAATTAAAGAGCAACGGATATTCGGTGACTTAATATTCTGTTAGAGAAGTTTATCAAGTATTCTAGTGTTGCAGTTCGATGTCAAAACGGACAGACTTAGCATAATTATGCGAATGTGTACATTGTTGCAAGGACAATGGCGTCGATGATTTTCAGCTAATCTAATCCTATTAAGCGTTTTTCATACCCGTAACTTATCTGAAAATCGGTTTTACAGCTCAAAAAAATACACAAAAATAAAATGCTTTGATTTCGACTACTAACCAAAGCACGAATGTTAAAAAGTCCTTAAAGTTCTTTAGTTATTCATCAGAATAACTTTAATGTTGAAATAAAGTTTGTATTTATAATTGTATAAATAATTGTTTGTATAAATAATTTTAATTTTATGTCTCAAGATATCTTCACATTATATAATTATAATTAAACTTGAATATTTAATCATGTATAGTGCTAATTTTTGAATGTAATTTTAAAAAGCCTTCAATATTATTTATTATACAATGTATGTAAGATAGTAAGTTAGTACCTAAAGAGTTTATATGTTTGATGTGGTCCTCTGTAATTGAAGGTGCGCAGGTATTTAATATGTAATGTATTTTTAATTTCTTCTGTGTATGTGTTACCTTTGTTGAGCATCCAAATAAAATAAATAAATATAATTTATAATGAGCAGTATGTGATCGTGTAACATTGAAACATTAGGCATAGGTACTAAATGATAAAGGCAGCCCTTCAGAATGTTTTCGATTTTCTCAGTGTCTGTTCATAGCTAACAAAAATTATAAACTATGGTACCTACGTAAACAAAATATTCATATTGTAGAATTAACTAGAATTTCAATAAAACATTATTGTCGTATTTTAACAACATTGAAAAATCAATATAGCGCTTCTTAAATAGGTACTGGCAAATAATACGTTTTACTTATCTAAGGATTATCGTAGTCAATTTGATGTGATTGATTTTTATGCTTGTATCTGTGTAGTAACAATAAGATTAATTCCTTACTCAAAGTTTTGAACTATAATATAGTATTTTCATTTACCTATATCTAAACCACGAAGCAAAAACTGTAATCGAATCATGCATATTAGAAACATTTTACTTATAGAAAACAATTATAGAACTTCAAACATGGAGTATAGAAAAGTAGGTAGGTATGTAATAACACGATATGTAGCAGTCGTATCGTAATATTTTATTAGGTAGCAATTACACTAGGGCTCTGTGATTATGATAATGATTAATAACTGAAACATGTTTTGCGTAAATCTTCATCCGATAAAAGGAGGGATTGATTAACATAAATTGGAGGTTATGTAATTAGCGTGGTGAAGGAAAAAATATTTCATAACGTTATTGGTTTTTTAGCACCGACATCGATTTCATAGTAAGCTTGCGGTCTGCGTTCGGTTAATTTATTGTTGTAATTTGGAAATTCCAGATCTTTGGGCATAATATTTCAACTGTTATTTTAATTAGAAAGTTATTTTCCTTTCAAATCGATTTCAACAGAAGAAATCGAGACTGACATTTTGTTTACTTTGAGGATTATTTTGGGCTTCTACACATGCATCTGGATCGAAATAACAAAAATTTTCTAGATTAAAATTACTACTTAACCAGTAACCACTTACTGACTGTAGCTTATGATGAAATGTCAGGGGCACGAGTAACTTTTTGCCCTAGTGCCAATATTACATAACTGCTGTAAAGCTAAGCAACATTGTCGTAGTTGGGTATCGATTACATGATAACATCGCACAAGTAACTTGTAATTTTCGTATGCCTCAGAATATTTTAAGCCTTTTAAGGCAGTCTAGCTTACGGCTTATCTAATGACAAATTATAATCGCTTAAAATGGAGCAGGCACCGGTTAGCTTTCTCCACTGTTAAGCACTGATAGAATTGCACGAAATGCTCTGAAAATCCCTTTAAGTAGTCCAAAGACAAAGTACCGTTGTGTCTCACATATTTAGTAAAGGCAGCTTTCTTTGTTGCACATATCGGGTAGATGGTTTGCGTGTCATATAATATTTCGGCAGTGTTTAAGGGCCCGGTACGTGTCCTACGCTGTACGTGGTACTACATTTCGTAACGATGGTCTTTGTTAATAATAATGAAGATCTGCGTAGTTTCATCACAGTGCGCTCGTTGAATAATAACGTCCGGTTGAATGAACCGTTGCATTGTGTCCTTGTTTTCTGTGATTTTCCATGGCACGTGCTAAGACCGGCCGTTGCTGAAGGTACATACTTCACATGCCCATTTAAATTTAATTTATCTTCTGATCGTTTAAGTCTTACGACTCTGAAATTTTATTTTATTGTCTGTTTCTATTCTTAACTATTAAATTTCTAATGATGAGCAAAGCAAGACCAACACCAAGACTCGTCTTGCTTGTTCAGTCTTGGTCTTGCTCAAATCTGTCTGGTCTCGGTCTTGGTTTTGGTCTTTTTTGCAAGACCAAGACCAAGACCAATGTTGCCCATCACTATAAATTTCTTAACACAGCCATATTATCATGCGTATGTAAAGCGTTATAATACCTACTATTTGAACTTATACATTTTGATGGATGAACTTTAACTACAAACCTAAGTAATAAAATTTTTGAGATAAAATTTCACTGTTTAGTTCAACGGCATGAAAATCCTGGAAAACCTATTGAAAGAGTTTTTGAACTGACTCTTTAAAGATAGTTAATTACATAACACCTTTTGTGGTTTCAGAAAAAAACACAAAAATCATAATTGAAAAAGTTGCGTAATTAATCAATTAGGCAAAAGAGATCAATGTACTCTAAATTCTATATCAACATTTTTGAAACTGTGCAACATGCTACAACACTTTTAAAGTCCAACAATTTGAAATTTTGCATAGTAGGAACGAGTAACTACATAGGAACATAATACGCAGGTATTATAAACTTTAAACTACTTACGATTTGGGATTGTGAAAAACTTACTTATGTGCGTTTATTTAAATTGTGTCATTTTGAAAATATTATAATCAGAACCGAAATTTCATACCATTTTACAAAATAACTTGACAGCAACTAAACTCTACAGATCCAAAATACTTATTTTATCCTTATATACATATTCATTCTATGTACTTTTTCAATGAATGAAGATTTCAGTTGCACACTGACCTCTTCAGCTAGCTTATGAAAGTTAAGTATGTGTGAAAAATATGTTGCTTTCTTTGTAGGTACAGTAAAGCAAAAGTAAAAAGAGTGGCATCTATTTCAATTAAGTCACTCTCATTTCAGCGTAGCCTCGGGTAACAGTCACTTTACCATGAGTTAGTGGACTAGTAGAGCATTATTCTGTTATGTGTTTAATACGGTTACTTTTTGTTGATGACCCTGATCATGCTCAGATTTAGGCCGGGCCCTTCATTATCTGATTGAACACTTCAGTGCGAGTGCATATTATTCTTTGTGTTTTGGATTATGAGAAGCAGGTTGATGTGTCGAGTCGTGACTTTAAACGGCTTGTAACACTGGTTTTTATTTTGTAACTAGTTTGTTGTCAAGCGGTATTTTACAACGGATTCTGTCGTGAAATACTTCACCTGTGGATCTTTTTGAAACGCAGTTTCTATGTTTAGCATGAAACTTGTCACTTACCCTTAAAATTACATCTATATTCATGATTGAATGAAATTGACCACTGTAGTGTTGCGAATGTGAAATTATCTAGATATCTATTAATAGATATTAGTCCTTCTTGTTGCAATACATTAAGGTTGCCTTAATTGTATTGATCATTCAACATTCGTCCATGAAACTGACCACTCATACTGAATATGAAATGCACGAAGTTAATGTGACACTTTTGTGAGAAGTAAGCATTTTCGAGTACGGTCAACGACCCTGTCATTGCGTAGGCTAGCTACTTTCTCTCAATGTTGGGGCGAGGAGGTGCGAGGCAAGCGTGGAGAGAAGGGGGTCCTGCCAAATTAAGTGCGTGAAAGGCTGCGTATAGCTGTTCCGGTAATGTAGTTCAGGCACCACTGTTTGCACTGATTGTACCAATCTGCTAATTGTTTAAGTAGTCGTAAACGTTATTTTGTTGCAAATATGCATTAGCTACTTAATATGCAGTTACACTGGCTGCATAGATATTGGTGTATCTTCGAAGTGTGGCCTAACAGGGTCGACGACCTGGGTTTGGAGTAGTGGAAATCGCAAATCAGCTGTGACTTGGCTCACGAATCGATTTTATTGTTGTTATGCGCTGTGTGTTGTGCTGATTTGTGTGCTGCGTCTTCCGGTACCTTACCCTATGCATACGTGATTCATTGTTTTATGCTCTGAACTTCATTCGATTTCGACTCTCGTTTCAAAATTATATGGGAATCACCTTTTACTCATTTTTCTGTAACGTAGTTCAATCTCTCCGCTATGTTTACACTAAAAGTAGTAGACAAAATAAGTCTGATAACTTTTTCTACTAGTTGAAAAATAAATAGCTATTTAGAGTCTTCGAAACCTTCATGTTTGTTTTACTTTTTCAACTTTTAATAGTTACATTTTACATTCAAAGAAATCAAGTAAATGCATAAAGTAAAATGAAAAGTAACAAATTAATAATGCTCAGCTGATTTTCTAATAGTTTTACTTCTACTATTACATTTTTTTTCGTTATAGTGACAGGAACAGTTCCATGTTGCAGAATAATGATTACAAGTTTTCGATAGTTTAAAGTTAAAAGACAGCTATTTTGTGATCAAATCTTATATAAATACAATTCATTAAGAAATCATTGTATAAATACAGAATCATAAAATTATAATAGGAGTATTTTACTATAAATATGCCTTTATGCCAAAATAAGAGAAAAGAAAAAAAAACATACTAATAAATTAAACAACACAAGATTAAACAATTAAGATTCCCATCCGCGGGCGGATGGGATATGTGGGAGTTGGACCGCACTAAAACCTACAACCACTCACACTCAGCGTTCGAACCTCGGCTGAGGTCAGAACCCAGTACGGGGTTAAGAGGGACGTTGCGACACGTTACGCCCTCGGCACTCTGTCCCGTTGCGCCGCCCCCTAGAGGCCACCTCTAGTCGCTTCCACTCCGGACGGTCTAGACAATAGTCTAGTTTGATTTATTTTATTTTTTGTAGTAAAGAACTCGAATAATTTAAAAAAATAGTGGTGTAGGTATTGGAAAAATAATTTATCTACAAAAGGTACTTTAGTGGTTTTCAAAATTTAAAAGGTCTCTCTTTAATAGGCATTATTGAACTTATTTATGTTTGCAATAATAACGAATTTATTATAATAAAAGAAATATAATAAATTTACATAATAAAACCTTTTAAAATGATAAATAGCAGTAGCTAAACGCTGAACAAAAACTTGTCTCTGCGTCATTTTCAATTTAGTTAGTTAATATTAAGAAATTCTCAAATTAGGATCGAACTTCGATTCTATCGAGGTGCATATTCGTACAAAAGTTTTCTGTTCCGAACAAAATGTTAAACATATTCACAACACATTTGAAATAAATATAGACGAAAAAATTTTATTCCTAATAGGTATTACCTATTAAGTCTTTTTTATCTGAAAGAGTACAGAGAGTTAAATTAGGTGGCGCCACTTCTACTGGTTCTGTAGTTGATGTTGGCGTTCCTCAAGGATCCATTCTGGGGCCATTTCTGTTTCTGACATATTATATAAACGATTTGCCTTTTATAGTTAAAGATATTGCTGACATAGGTTTATTTGACACTTCTTTGCTGTTTAATGTAGATAGAAAGGATACTGATCTGAGTTATGTAAACTTTGTTTTGGATCTAATTTCACGCTGGTTCTCAGCAAACGGTTTTCTTTGACAAATGTAGGGAAAGTAAAGTCAAACGTCATAGGTACTGTGTGAAGATAAATTAAATATTGAAAATGAGACAGTGTTTTTGGTTATAACTATCGATTGCAAGTTACAATGGGCCCCTCACATAGCAGTTTTATCTTCGAGACTAAGTTTTGCTATTTTTGCAATTCATAAAATCAGACAGTTGACGGATGTTTCTACTGCGCGATTAGTTTACTTCGCATATTTTCATAGCATTATGTCGTACAGTGTTCTGCTTTGGGGGTCTGCAGCAGATATTGAGACCGTTTTTATCTTACAAAAACGAGCAGTACCTACGTGCAGTTTATCAAATGGGTCCTCGTGATTCTTTGCGCAAATTCTTTAAAGAGGTTGGTATCATGACTTTTCCGTCTTTATATATCTACGAAAACATAATGTACACTCGAAAAAAACTGCATAAAATGAAAATGAATAGTGATTATCATAATTTTAACACTTGTAACAAGGATAGAATCGCAGTACCTAGACTCACACTCACGAAGACCAGTAAATCCTTCTTGGGCAATGGCATTCGTTTTTATAACAAAACTCCTAAAGAAATGAAAGATCTCACTGAAAATAAATTAAAATTATATATAAAACGCGTGTTAATAAACAAGATTACTATATTTTTTCCAACTATTTAGAGGATAAGGATGTATTGACACTTCCACTCCTCTGGTGTATGGATCAAAAAATGTACTTGAGAGTGATTAGATGAATGTTAAATAAGATAAACTAATCATAAATGTATACTACTACTACTGTATGTAATGTCGACGTTCATAAGTGTGTATAATGCACCTAAATTGAATAAATGATTTTGACTTGACTTGACTTAACTTGACTATACAGGGTGTTGTTGCCCGGTGAAACAATACTTTAAGGGCTTAATCTATATCACATTTCAAATCATATACACATACTTTTGAAACGGAGATAATGACTTTATTTTCCCATACAAAGTTGAAAAATTATTATTTTGTATTAATTTTGACAACCCTACTCTAACCTACATGTAGTGTGCTATATCTATATGCTATTTTCACGCACACAGGCGCATCCGATCGCAATTTTAGAGTTCCGTACTATAATAAACTCCTACTAATAGAAAATTAACACGTAGTTTTGATTAGTTATAACTTATGATATATTATGCCTTTTATTGTCAAATAATTAATACACAAACAAAATTGTTTACAAACAAAATTGTATTTTATGCTGTGCGTGCGTACAAATTGCAGTTTTTTTGTGTCATTTTTTGCTTTGCTTGTAGATTTTGTTTCTCCTAAATATTTTTAGACCGTGACTAATTTTGGAACTTGTGTCAGATATTTTCTTATTGAATTTTTTGAAGATTAAACAGGTTTGGTATGCCTATATTTATTTTGTTTAGTAGACAATTGAATGGTAGTGTTTTATTGCTGAATATAAAATTTCATATTATAACTGAGTATTTGACAGAATTAAGTACTTTTTTTTTATTTTATAGAGCTATTGAGATAAATAAAAAAAAAAATACGAAACATCTGGAAGAATCAGTATAAGTTGTGTCCGCAATATCAAGCGTAAGTTTCCACATCCGCTGTTTCCCGCAAAGGGTTCTATTACATAGCGGTGTATGACAAAGGCTCTACGGTGTGTTAATAGGACATTCGCATAAATAATTATTGGCTTAAGAGCTATTTGTATACCGTGCGTGTTCTTAAACATTTAATGACATTGTGCTCACGTCACCAACGCACATTGCGCCCGACAAGTTACGAAAAGCATGAGGCGCCGCCGCAGGAATATCAATCGAAATAAATTGGGCGGCACACAAAGGTCGAAGGCAAAATTATTTAAAAAAAAATTGCGAAACTACAACATAAAAAGAGTTGGCACATTGGACGTGCTTACGACGGCACGTTCTCTCTTTTGAAGGTTACTTGACGAAGCTGTGCGTGTACCGTTAAAATAAACTGTCATCATTTAGTAGAACTAGTTTAACAATAGTTTTATAATGGGCATAACTGTACTGAAACAGTAACACTTTTCATTGTACTCTATGATCTTATCAGTTGAGAAATTTCTTAAAATAATTACATGTTTTACCGTTTTATTTCTAATATTAAGTTAACAATGGTTCACAAACTCTGAAACCACAGGTAGAGCTTAGTTATATTGGTGTCTACGAGCGTAGTCGTATTGTCTACGGTCTACGGAGCGATTGCCCTGGGTCGGGCGCCATATTTCTAGAGCATTGACCTATGCAACCTTGTGCGTTGAGTCCGACCGCTCTCTGCGTTGACGCAACCATTCAGCCCCTTCTCTCCAACCATATCTTATAATTATTCCTTAAGGGCACACTTGATCTTAGCAACAATAACAATGAACAAATTTAATGATAAACTTTGTTTATGTTTAAGGTTAAAATTAATTGAATAGTTAATTTTCAGCAAAAGTTACCTGATTTTATTACATGTTCACAGACTTCATTGTTAGAGTCATAATCAATTACAATCAGTGAGAAAATTAACGTTCTTATCGTGTTTGTTATTATTTAGATTTTTGTAATTCGTGTAATATGTAGAGACATAAATATTTATAAATTGTACATTCAGGTGTGTTTGTGTGTTAGCAAAGGATATTTTCATGACAACAATATACCCAAGATCTAAGTTTGATCTTGATGAGCCATGCAAACATTGTGAAGTGTTTAGCTAAGGATCGGCATGTGCAATAATAGCGGTGAGCTAGTTATCGAGCTAGTTAACACCTCACAGAGGGTTGGACGAGGCGCAATGTTGACGGAACGCTAACGAGCTACAGTTGTCTGCAAATAGTCCGTCGAAGTGCGAAACGGACGCGGGCCTACAATCAGTGCTGCCCCGAGAGCGTTGCGAGGTGACGCTTACGTAAACTACTGACATAACCGAGTCGACGACCGGCGCTTGCGCAAACACCCGAACTCGCAACCCCACGCGCCTCGCCTCCCCTCGTCTTCGCTCCCACCACTTGCCGAAATTACCTAATTGTACCCAAAATGCATCAAAAGGACACTGGTCCAACGTCCGACTTACGACATTGGCTATCATTAGTGCAACGACCTTCTGCCTAGGCAGGTGATGGAGCTGGTCAACGTTTATTACGCGTTTCGATTAACATTTAGTATGGAAATGAACTTATTTTGATATGGCTTGAATTTGGTTACTATATAAGTTGAATGCTTGACACAATATCCTGCGTAAATTCAAAATTGTAAAATGGATTCCAAAGACAAATGAGAGTGACCTGTGCAAGAACAAAGCACATTACATCGTTTTCTTTTCTGTTTGATCAGTAGGCATACGAGATTACAGTCAGGTTGTTGGTAAGCAAAACAAGGCTCGAAAAAAGCATGGGCGCGGACGAAATTGTGGGCATGTACGTGACGTATATGGTACAGTTATCCTTAGTGAACGAAAGTGAAAACTAAATGTGGGTTCGGTCATCGACCCTAGGCAGGTCGTCGACCGAGCCGAACTGCAAAGGCCGTTTGAGTGCTGAGGCCGTGTGCGCGACATTTAGCCGCACGATGAACGACCGACGCGATCATTGCACATCGTCACCACTTCCATCTTAATGACCATTTGATTTTGAAAAACGAAAAGTGAAAGTTGACAGTTTCACTTCAAACATTTGTTTTCGTGGATGTCAGAGTTAATAGGGCGCTGGTAAAGGGAATGGTAAAGAGTCTCGAGAAAAGCACAATCTGGTGTTTTGGTAATGGATGATAATAAATACTTAGACCTAATTCATCATAGATATCTGGCGATCTTTACCTGCTACATATCGTGTTTTTTAAACACTAGTTAAAACCGGTAGTATAGCCGGATAAAGTTACAATTTCTTACAAACAGCGTTTAGGACACAATAGTACTGTAAGCCATGAGCTTACCTAATCCTCTGAAAATTGGCGATGTTATTATTGTTCATTTGTACTTACTCCTGTTTGGATACAGTCGGTGGTAAATAATTTTCTACATTCAATTATTTATGACTAAATTATTACTTTAATATTGCAATTCAATTACTGATATTATTGCCGTAGAATTTCCATTATTTACTTAATTTAAATGGCATCGATTAAATTCAATAGTTTATAGATCCTTATACCTTTGTCCGCATTTGCTTAGCTTTCCCAGAGAAAGTTTTTTTAACTTTATAAACTTTCTATATTTTGTATTGATTTTAATCACATGTAATCTTGGTAATATTATCTCATAGTGTTAAAATATTGAATAACATTAGCTAATGGTCAGAGATACTAAAATATTGAGTTTTAGCTGGCTTGGCGGCAGCTAAATACTTTCAAATGTATTAAGTAAAAAGCCATTATTTTAACATAAAAACAAATTTCTATTTTATTCTTATAATTAAACAAAATTCCAAAGTTAATGTTGAGATATCGGTCGCACGCGTGACTTGAGCTAAATGACGCATGAGAATGCTTGTAACTATTGTATAGCCAAATTAAATACTATGTCTGTTAAGATGGCCCAGAAATTGTGCTCACGTGGGTTCAGAACATGGTTCGTACACGTGACCGCGAGCGATCCGTATCATTGGAACGGAACTTCGGTCGAAATACTCATACTCACGAAGCTCGAGTGGGGTTACGCACTTCGCAATCTAATAGACAATCTATTCTTAACTATTATAACAAATTTTAGGTATTTTGATTACGAAACAATTTTTACGGTCAGTCCGGAGAGATTATAGATAGGTACGCAAGGGTCTTTGTGGCCACCTCCTTACCTATCAATAGGTAATACAGTAGTGTTAAATTACTCTAAAAAAATCTTATTCTAGCGTTCTTTGAAAATTATACTCTGAAGTAAAAAAAAACTTTGCACAATTTAAAATTTTATTGAAAGACAGAGACTTGAAATGCTGTTTTTTGAAAACACCGATGGGTTGGGATAATAATATTATTTTTATTTACTGGTACCAACTGAACTGTGTTGGTCGACAATTTTATTTAAAACTAGTGGGCCCACGCAACTTCGTATGCGTCACTTTCAATTAAAAGAAGCCTATATTCTTACTCGGGGTCTATAGATTGTCTGTGACAAATTTCATCAAAATAGGTTGAGAGGTTTAAGCGGGCAAGCATAACAGACAGACAGACAGAGTTACTTTCGGGTTTATAATATTATATTAGTAGAGATACAGAAATACATATTATTCTCAAATCTTAATTCAAAAAGCAGAATGTTAGGATAAAGTTATGTTTTTAAAATTACATGTACCTCTTAAGATTTTTTTTGTAAAGTCGCCAAGCATACACGCCCACGCCCAGGCCCAAGTAACGTGTAAAAACTTAATTCTTCGAATGCGCCTTTATTGAATAAATGCCAATCGCTACTTCTAGCGTAAAATAAATCTTACTTATAATTTATGAGTTTCAGCGCATGAGATAAATTTTAATAGTTTAACAATTATAGCAGCACCGTGAAACTGCTGTTACTGTTGTATCGGTGTAAATGTAAATTTACACACACATGAGTGCTTTTTTGACCTCGTTGACTGCAGTTAACACTTCAATCGATGCGAAAGTACTGATTCGCTTTTGGGTTCCGTATTGAATGGGTATTATTGATCGTCGCTATGTGGGCAAGTGGCTACAACTAGGCCACGTTTCCACTGAACGGGTCTCGACTTTTTGTTCGTGATGATGCGGAACAGCAGAGAGAAATTCGGTGAGATAAAGCAGCATTCGTTAAGGAGGACACGGTCACGAGGAGTCATCGGCTCCGAACTCGGTAAATGTGGAGCAACAATGTTTCTCCTTGGGCTATGGCACAACCTGTCCGCCTCGTACTATAACTGCCCCGGGCCAAAATACGAAGCTTGCTTCCGTTTTTAAAACGTGATTATTGAGAATGATCTCAAATTACTGTCCATCATACATAGTTTACAAGACAACGTAGTTCAAGCAAAGGCCGGTCACGTGATTGTTACCATTTTAAAGTTAAAAATCTTTCTTTGTTATAAAAGTTAGGGTACATTGTTATGAAATTAAGACGTTACAAAATATTTACGTGCACAATTTAGATGTTTTATCTAAATCATTTATGGCCGTATAGTACGTGTAACGAGCTACTTTCTTTTATTGTTTGATGCAGAAAGGTAAAATTTCCGATAGTATTTTTGGAAAGCATACAAGAGAGTCCTTATGTAAGAGTTCAACGTGATACTTCGTACAGTGGCGCAGGCGCTGCCAGCTCGTTCATCGAGCCACTTTCCTTGCGGTATAATTTCGTTGTTACAATTTTGTGTTTCTTGCTAATTGTATGTTATTAGATAGTATTTTCAAGCGGACAATCGTATCCGAAACCACATTGTTATTTATGTGCGATAAAAGTCAGCGGTCAACTAGGTCATACTATGGTGGAGTCGTATTTGCGTACACATAACACAGGCAGGAATGCTAAATGATTGCTCTGTTTATGCCTCTAAGTACACAACGCAGCTGAAACGTCTAATTTATATCTAGGCACTAATGAGTGTACAGAGGATGTTTGTTTGCATCGATGGCTTCGTGTCGAGTGTCGCTTTGAAGAATATTCGTGCTGTCAGCAGCCACACCAATAGCGAGGTCGTTGAACTCTGAGAACGCTTTACATTTGGCGAACAATGATTTGGAGTGGCGAGGTGAATGGCCGCGCTCGGAGGGGCTGAGCGTGGGCAGTTATTGACCCATATTGGAGGTGAAATGTAGATCAGTGGGCGAGAGCGGCGAAATTCGCTGTGGAGTCTGTGCGGCGCGACGATACCCGCATCAGCGTTGCGCTTGCGGCGCCGTATCTACCTCTGACGCAGGCCTCACTTTACAACTATGTGCATTCCCACTGCTATTATACAAAGTAAACATGGATATCGCAAGAATTTACATTCTAGTAATGAATTGCAAATTGTACATGGAAGTGTGTTATTCAATTCTGAATGAATTTTAATTATATCTAAATTTAATTATTGCATACCTTTCTTTAGAAGAAAAAGAAATAAATATACAGTTAATAGACAAACTTTGACATTATTTCCTTGCGTTATGATTTAGGAATAACTCGAGGTTAGTTTAAATGATGAAAGTTAAAAAAATAATATCAATTACCCCAAGTGTAGGTACTAGTAGGGGGTATAATGAATACAGCGTTATTTAAAAGAATATTCAACACTAAAATAAAGAAAGTTCCTTTGTTGTCCCGCAAAACAGTTAAACGATTCTTTGTCCTGGCTCCAGACACATAAAACTTCGAAATTTCCAAGAGAACCTTTTATGACATTTTGAGTAACGGGTCAAGTAACGGTATACAAAAAGATTCTAGAAAAAGTCTGGGCAGGGAAGGCTGCGAAGTTAGTTCGCTTAGCAACAGTTTATAACTGAATACCTAAACTAAAAAAACTGATAAACTATGCACGATCTAAATACTTAAGAAGCTTTGTTTGCAAACACAGAAGTGGGAACCTAGATATTTTCAAATTTCCATCTCCATTCCTGCACTATTAAGACGGGAAAAAAACACCTAAGCGTTAAGTTCGATAATGTTAAATTAATTATTTTAATTAAATAGTGCGTGTTTCTGAAAAAAAAGTAATATTAGTTTTAGTTACTACTAGTATCAGAATAGAGTTCTTTCTTGCATTTTTTATATGTGGTTTCATCTTCTTTCTTTCTTCGTTCTAGTTTCTATAATAGTAACTACGCAATGCATACGACAGTCGTGTGTATTTATTTTAAATGTTATTTTAGATATGTCCACTGCAACTTAATTATGTAAGCATTATTTAAAAGGCAATCTTCACCAAAATATGAAATGGATTATGTGAGATCATATCGAGATAGAAATGAACAAATCTTTTGTTATATCTTACAAAATGGCTTCCGCCTTTTACGGATATTAAGTTAGGCATTGTTGCGAGACCCATGCTCATGCAAAAGCCCAAATGTCAAGCACCTAAAGAACTTTCCACAGTCGTTACACAATTAAATACTCTGAATTGAAATAAGTCGATAGCTAAAAATTTATATGATATTATTTATGTAATATAACACTAGATATATTAATAACATTGTAGTGATTTATACTTTTACGGGGAAATGTTTTTGGGAAAAACTTAATCAATTTTCTCTTTTCCTACGTCAGGGGGCTTTAGGGTCGGTCGGTCAGTTGTGCCTCTAAATTTAGTATTTTATTTCAGGATTTATGTAGATAGAGTGGATTACCTTGAAGATGTGTATGGTACGAAAATTAAATGATGATAAAAAAAAATCTCAGAACATTTCTCAGTGAAAATGTGTATTACGATTGTACATTGAACGTACTTGATATTTAATACACTATATTGTTAAGCAGCTCATTGTGCTCTAATCTCTACTGACTAACAAGTACATCTCAGCTATGAACGTTTCTCACGATTGTGTGTCGAGGCGGGGCTCCGTGCAGTATCGATTGCTAGTTCTCAGAACGACTATAAAACGGCTGACAATTCTAATTATAGTTTACGTACAAGTAAACACCTTATGTCACACGGTGCAAGGTTACTACACTAGCGAGGAAATGTGTTCTAGACGAGTTTCCGAAAGCGGCTAGAAGAAAGTACTTTTACTGAGAGAAGTTAGTGTGACACAGTTTCCACGCGAAACTTCATAGCAGGCTTTCCAACCGCCACCACAAATTCACCGGCAATACTGGTCTAAAGAAATATTCCGATTAATGTATTATACTAGTAGAGATATTGACCGGATGGACGTGACAACAGTGTCCGGACTTGTTAACTTTTCCGACTTTTCCGATATGAAACAAGTAGAAAGTTCCTAGAAGTTTCTCGAAGTTGTGAATGTCTTCATCAGGTTTTTTTTTTTTTTTTTTTTTTTTTTTATTGCGTGATAGATAAACGAGCCTACGGCCCACCTGATGGTAAGCGGTCACCGTCGCTCATGAACCTCTGCAAAGCCAGGGCAATGAGGGGCTGTTATCTATCGCCTACCGATACAGGACTTTTCTTAAACCTCGTTTAAAGAGGTTTATGATTTTAGTAATTATCAGCGAATCATAAACCTACATAATGTGTACCTATGTATATACTTAGAATGATGCTATGAAGTGTTCATAATTAACAACATCATGCAGAGTCACTAATCGCTTTACTGTAACAAAGGTTTCTCTCTATTCTTTTGTTTTAGCCATTACCTGCTGCTGCTGCTATTGTATATTTTTGTAACGGTTAAAGTATTATTTCTTTCAATTTGGCTAAATCTATACTTAGTTTAGAGAAAAGGTCTTTGTAATAATCGTTTTGAGATAAGAATAATATTTCATAGTCAGATTGTACTATCTAGGTACTTTTTCCTAGGCACATTTTTAAGTAATTAACCTTTATCAGCACTTAGTGGCGCTACGACCGGTATTTTACCTGCACCCTGATAACTAGGTAAAATACAAAATAATTTTACAAATGGATTTTCCGCATTTAACCGTCAAGGCACACAAATTAATATTACAAAGTGGGTACATATATTAAACGAAATATGATTTTTATTTTTTAAATTTATCAGAATTTTAGTTGAAAATACAAAATCTAATATTACCGATATGATTATTTATGATTTTATGTTACCGTTTATCATTAGGATACATTTTATTTTGTCCTGCATTCGATTCATACTCGTACATACGTAGCAAAATGACGTTAATAACAGTATGTTTGTTTTTTAAATTACCTAAGCTCTCTAACAATTAGTTGCACTTGGCACAGAAACAATGAAATTATTACTAATAATAAACGCATTTACCGCGTTGTTACACAGGCCACTATTTATAACTTAAAGGTTATTTAAAAACTAGTGAGTCATACATCGCCAGTCGATGACGTAGCTCTCCAAGGGTTGAATGAAAAATGGTGGTAATATATCGGGTTTTTTCTCACCGTATGACGCAGACCCTCATCTCGCATTGAATACTTAAATGTCGACGAGCATAACGTGTCACGAGCAGGTTCACTGGTTATTCCACATAAATAACTGTGGCAATATAAAGTTATTGTGTACTTAATTTGCGACAAAATTTCAGTTCGTTTACACTCGCATTTTGTGATAATTTATGGCGGGAATGTGATGTGCAAGATGTTTTGTACTCGCGGAATGATTTTGTAAATTTATCCGGCTCGTTTTTAGTTAAGAAAATATATCAATGTTATTGAACATAATCCAAACCACTATTTAAAACAATAGAGAATTGTCACTGAATAATTGTTAATAATATATACTTAAAGTCATTTGAGAAAAAATATTAAGTTAAATTTTCGGGCTATATAACTAATTCTTATTATTATCTATTACTTCGTGTATTTAATTTAGAATTTGTCTTTTGGTTTCAGATAATCTCACAAACATAATATTATCATTCACAAATACAAGAAAATAATTTGAAATTCATTAAAAAGTACCTTTTAATCGCAAAAAATGAGTTTAACTTAATATTGCGTATTTTAATCTATAAATTCTTTATGAAAAAGACTTGTTTTAGAAAAAAAACCTAATTTTATTGAAATTAATTAATGTTTAAATATTTCAGCAGTATAAAATATTAATAACATTATATTGGTAGTAAATGCTGCTTTGGTCGAATTCCAATTAGTTTATTTCTCTCAAAAGAGTTCTCAGAGTGAATTATTAATCTGTGCGATGGTATATGAAAAAAAAAAATAGAAACATGCCCACTGCGTACCAGCCATACGTACAAACTACTTAATATGTACTATCATTTTAGTTATATAAAAGATTTCTAATAGTAAACACACAGGAAAATACTATGAATAACATGATCAAAGGAAAAACCCATATTACCAAATATCGTTTCCTACATAGGATGATTTCGTCAACATGGTCGCATAATAAGAACTGCCAAACTTTCATTTTCAGTGAGTTTTACAGTATTATAAGATTTTTTTTACAATACTTACATTACTGTCCTGATTAATAACCTTCTTATTAATACAATGTTCCTAGTAAAATATTATAGGATACTATTCCCGTTAAATTTATTTACTGATTTTGCGACACAAGGTTTCGTCGACTCTTAAAGCTTACCTATTAACATTCGATGAAATATTTTATTAGGTAGGACCTATACCCAAAGCTACATAAAAATCATATATTAAAATTTCAGAGCCTCAACAAAACGTACACTATTGTATTAAACTGATTCATATATTTAATCTCGTATTAAGTACCAAGTAAGTAATTTCTGTAAACAAGTATCCTTGTCCAGTTGCTAGTTGGTTAATCCTCAGACGTTATTTTTATTCCAAGAAATCTACTCTCGTGAGCACCTGCTCAATCCGACCGCCGACCGCCTACCACCACTGAGGACATTAATAACAACTGCAGTCTAGATAATGTTTTTTTTAATTGCAGATTTTTTTGTAAAGGACCAGAAATACACGGCTAGTTGTTTGTGCGGATTTTTCCTCAAAGTCTGTAGTTAGGTTCATTCTCTCATAGAGTGTTCAGTTTATAAATTGTAGTAGTATAACTGTGTAGCATAATTCAATGCAGGAAGTTAAATCATCAGTTTAATGTCTGCCTGCTTTACTCCTGAAAATAAAAAAAGGTAATATTGCAAAAGAAAAATATTCATTGTACTAACGACAAAAAAGGTCTTATCATTCGTATATTTTTTGTGTACTTTTTTACCTGATAGTCTACCTACGTATACTCGTCTTGAATTAACTATGATGTAAAAATACATTAATGGCATGGAGTACCGCCCTTATTGCAAACTTAATTGAAGTTATTTCATAGTGATAAAATCGTTCCGATATGGTGCCAATTCATATAAAATTTTAGTATTTACACGTTCATTTTATAAATATAAAAGAAAAAGATGCTGTCATTTTGATAAATTTATACCGACTATTATCGTAAACTTAAACGTAAAATATAACGTAACACATAATAATACTTGTAACATATACAGCTATCAACAGCTTGTAATATTTTACAACAGAATATAAATTATTGAGATAAAACGTGTGTACACATTAGTGTCCTTATCATTAATTGCTACTGTTTAAGGCGCCAAACTATTATTAAGTTGACGTAGGTAACATGTATACCAATATTACATGTATACCAATATTCTTATCATAAAGATATTATTTGATACTCGTAGTTATATAAATGTCGTAACTCGTAAGTGATCAACTTTTTAAATTAAATTAACAATATTTTGATTGAGTGGCTTTGACATGAATTGTTACTTATTTATTCGATTGTAAGTATATGAAGTTATAACTACAATATTGGCAAGTGTGAGCGAATTAATTTCCATCTTAAGAACCAATTACAAAACACGTTCAAGGTAGAAGATACTCTACTTTAAATCACCAATTTATGTTATTTTCTATAACTTTGTACCTTTTCCATACAAAATTGTTTTAAGGGTTTCCAAAACAGAATCCGTAATTTCGTTTCAATTAAAGTGAGAATGAAAATTATAATAGTAACGAATACCGCAAATAATCACTGCTTAATTAATTTGTTTATAATATTATATTACTTATTCATAATACGAGATCATAACATTATTAATGCTAAGATTAATATCATCATATCACGCGATTAACACGCCCTATGGTAAAATATTACGCAGCATACATACATACGTGAATGCTTGCCCTTTTATAAAGTCTTATTTAAAATTAATATTCAACCACTTTCAACATCAAACAACGCGGTTAACTTTTAACATGTTCTCAAAACAACCATGAACCGCTAATGGCTGTATAACACGACTGTAAAGGCTTAGACGAATTGGCATCCGCAGGCGATAATAACATTTGAGGTCACGCTATCACTCTGAATTCACTTGGTTTGACCTTGCTCTGATTCAGTTGACCTTGTCCCTTCCATTATCATAATAGTAATGGGTTCTTTTCAAATTTGTGGCGCCGATTGATTTATTTTGCACTTTTTTAAAAGAGTTTTATTTTCGGACTTTTTTAAATGTAATTCTATTGACATTATCATAATTATAAGGAATTTATGGAAGGGAACGAGATTTAGACAAAATTGAATGAAATACAGCGTTTCAAAAAAATGGTCTCACAGGTTAAAGTGAAAGTATGCAGGTAAATGAGAAAACCTTATTAGAATACATAGAAACAAACTATTTTCTGAAAGAATAAACAATCTTATCGTAGAAGTCATCGCTTAGTATACAGGTTGTTGTGTTAACAATGGAATTTCGGGACGTTTCTCGCTATTTACCTGCAATTTCTTCAAATTGAGAAGGTTAAAGAAAGAAAAAATAATAATTTTAATTACTTTTTGTAGCACTCCTGAATACCTTTATATTATATTATTATCATCATTATTATTTTATAGACGTCCACTGTTGGACATATGCTTCCCTCAAATTTCACCATAACGACTGATCTTGCCCCATTTTGTGCCCAACCAACTCCAAGTTTTTCCGGCTCCATTCAGCATCAGCTGCCACACTACCACTCTCAGAGTCAGGATCTTAGTGTTATAAACTTATTCAAATACTTGCGGTTTTCTTCATATTATTTCAATTATTTTGGTTCTTCAGCAGATCCTTTAATTTCTGATGCGATCTCGCAGTTAAACTAGAAGCTTAACCCATTCCATTGCATTCCATTCCATTTTAGAGTGACTCGAAGCCACTCGGTTAGATTCACTGTGAGCGTGAAGTCTTATGTAATATGTAAGTCATCACTGTGAACACACACTAGTCTTGAATTGCGGTATTGAATTTTAAAAAATCCCAATCGAGTGAGAACAGATAAGAAGGAAACAAAAAGGCGACATAAACATTTCAAATGAGTTTCTTCTTTTCCTCGTTATTTTAAGGCCCACTTCCAAATAAATTTTGTTGATATCATTGAGTACTGAGAGAGAGAGAGAGATTATGCCTGGCCATTGTAGAGAACTTAAAGCACAAGTTCACCAAAATGACAACAACATCCGCAAATCAATATTGAAATTTAAACTCGCTGTTTATTTTGATGTAACATTACCTTATGTCACGCTTTACGCGGATTGGTTTTGGGCCTAACTCTGAAATTAGACTGACATGGTGGCTTTTTCGTACAGACACTTTGCCTTATTAGCTTAGCACTGTTGAAGGTACTGCAATACAGCTCAACATTCGACCTAATCAAGACCTTTTCGTAGTTTTCAAAACTAAACAAAGTGGCAAGTCCTCGATCTACTGTATGATATATTGCAGCGTATGAGTTTTATCTACGATATTATAGTCTTTTTAGAAACCAGCCTGATAGAACTAGATTTCGTCAACCGTGAATGTGAGACGATTCTTAGGACGCTAGAAAACATAGCTTCAAGACATGGCTCAGAAGCCTAATGGGTGTACGACAGTGTTCAGAAGTGTATTATCACCCTATTTCAGACATAATACGACTGAAATTCTTTTCCTGCTTTGCTTTCAGCATTTTACTAACACTGGAGTTTCAGAGGTAGTCCATTTCAGACAGGGCTAATTTTGTACACAATTTATGAGGAATACATTCAAATTCATTTGGGTACTACTATAATCTTTGATAACAATAAGTACATAATAAAGAACAAGAAAACTATTGTCATCAGGACTAAAGTAACTCAAAATATTAAGCTATAGCCACAGAGTATTAAAGACACTCTTCATTTAGATAACTCGATTTTGTTGATTCTCCTTCTAGTTCTCTTATAAATATTATAAATTTATTGTTTTTCTACATTTCTTCTTAGAAGTTAAAGCAGAAGTAGGTCAAACATTACCTTAAAAGTTTAAGTGGGTATGATTAGTTCCATAGCTGTATTATGATTAGTTCCATAGCTTTGGCTATCTTTTTAGTATTATTAATGCAAATTTTAGTATTTGTTCTAGATATTGAAGCCTAATTATATCTTAATTCCCGTAGTAACAATGTTTTTTTTCTATAATTAAGGGGAAAATAACTTTAACCTGGCAAAGATCTCTTTAACCTGTGCATTTTAACAGGAGAAAGAGAGACAGGTTAATGAGAAAACGTGGGAAAATATTGAATAACATTTAAATGGGTCGGTTGTTTAATATACTACTTAAGGGATCATAAATAGATACTAAATGTCACATTTGTACGTATGAATTGTTAAATATTTTCATACACAAACAAAAAAAAATGCGCCAGGACATAGATAACATACCGGTTACAAAATCCGATTTTGATGTCTCGATGTATATGGTAGGAAAACGGTCAGGATTATAGTACTTCTTTCTTTACAAACGTGTAACTAGATACTGTAACTATATTTTGCACTGGAACGGGGTATCATAAACACAATAGTTTTATTATAAAATTCATTAGTTTGCGAGAACAGAATATTGAGAAAAAGTCCCCGGACAAAATTTGATCATGAATAGCTCCAAAACTATTTAAACTTACAAGCCGTACTCTAAACAATCTAAACTATCATGTTATCAAGAGTTGAATTTAATTTTTTTAACTGCCTATTGGAAGTATTGAATTTTTTATTTCAGTTCAAAGTCAGACACATAGCGTTCGGACACGACAAGTTACTGAGAAAACGACCTTACAATGTTGTTTTGTACAAAACCTATCACTTTAAACTTCTTGTTATTACCAGGCCTCCCTTAGAAAAGTCTCTTTAAATGCAATCACGCTCAGACCTGTACGAGCTACCTTAAAAAAAAATTGTAATATCGACCAAAAACTGCCTGACAGGTTACGGCGCCACAAATATGAAAAATGGTCTAATATATGGTAGATCATTACTTATCTTTGTTTCATTAAGAGTTACCGCTTCATGTTTTGGTATGTCTTAGGAGTTACTTTCACAGTCGTAACTTCGAATCATAGTATTATCACAACAAGTTTCCAATTTTTTATTACATTCAAGTTATAAAAAAGCTCTTAAAAATGTAAACATGTTTTTATTGTAAACCAAAGTTACTGATTGCTTTTAGCTACTTAGCACTGCTTTAGCAATTTTTCAAGTGTTTTTGGTGCACTCTACATATTTATTTGTCTGAAAATTAGTGCCTTGCAATAAATGCATAGGTAATTTTCATTCTTATTTATGTGGGAATGTATTAACCATCTGCATAGAATCATTATGATTCCAGTTAATATAGTGTTAATACTTCAAAACAAAAGATCTGCTTGTAAACAATTAAGTCAACACTTGAGTACATTGAGATAAATGGAGACATGAGTAACAGGTACAATTTATATTGTTGTAGTAATAGTGGAGGTGACATAGAACACCTTCCTACGCTAACCTTGTCACTCGTCAAGCGCTCCAATATACTTAGTAATCGTGCTGTAATAAAGAGTTATGTAACAAACGTTTAATAGTCTATACAATGTATTTTCACAACCTTGCTGTATCAAGGTTGACGAAATTCTCGTTTGCCGCAACGTGTATATACGCAGGCTTATATCCAACAGCAATTGTTTTAAAGGCTAATTTAATCATTTATTTAAGTAGTGTTTTATATGTAAGACAAGACGAAAAGTTTTTGATCCCTTCTGAAATAATACCGTTATTGACTTTGTTAACCATGTCTGATCATAACTTTTCAACTTCAATTCAATCTCTTAAGCCTATTTTTTTCATTATTAGTCAATAACACCTCACGTTAAGCTAGCGTGATGTTTATGCATGGATCAGGCAATCATGCCTGATCTTTCTTTTGAAGAAATATAGTAGTAATTCAAAAAATATTTACATGATACAATCACTGGACTCACTTGGACGATTGCACAAAGTGGGAATGACTTGCCCGTCAGTCATAATTGATTTCATTATCATAATCGATTTTTTTTTATATTTAATGAAAAAAAAAAAAAATATTGTTAATATACTTTTTAAAAAAATGCTCATTATAAAAAAAAGACATGCCCGCTGAGTTTCTTGCCAGTTCTGCTCAGGACGGTGGCTACAATAATTATTTTTTTTTTGTGTCCGAACTGGTGGTAGCTTTTAACTTTTGACGTCAACAAGAATGAGTACGTCTTCAATGTTGAATATAAAGTATTTAATTTCAAAGTGTAGCTTCACTAAATCTAATTAACATCACATTTTAACCAATTTATAAATTATTAAACGAAAGTAGTGTATTCTTAATCCTATCTTCTTAAATATTCGCCTCATTATTTTGTTTTTGTCCTAAAATAATTCGTCAGTACAGTGTTAACTGTCTGTCGCTAACTGGTAAATAGAAAACACCAACTGAAAACCGTACAGTAAGTTTGTTTTGTGAAGTGCATACAATAATAGAATCCCGCCCATGTAAACAAGCATAGTTGTGTCAGCTTTCTGCTTGCCCCCACCCCTGCTTGGGGCGTGAAAGCACCGCGCGTTAGCAAGTGTGTCACTCGGGTCGACGAACGCCGGCCTAGACCCACATTCAGCAATTGGGGCATAATCAGCGACAGTACGAGCACGTTGACCTCGCGGTGAAATGCCCATCTTTCTCCTTCACACTCTTTCTCTCAACACCGCAGCTGTCAGCTTTCCCGTTGCTTTACACTTGGCTTTACATGCATCCGCTCGTCACGTTGTCTTTACATTGTTCACACTGACAACAAAGAATATTCGAGATTTGTAAAACAAAGCTATTCCATTTACTAATAAATATACAGTTACTAATATAGAAGGTGAAATTAAAAAGGTACCCTAGCTTTCGTGTACTTAATAGATTATATCTCCACCTCCGTACCTTCGATTATTTACGATATTTTACCAAGGAGTAGGTAATTCGTATCTACTGAATTTTCCTTCATTTTATTTATAAATATCATTATTTGACAATTTTGCATTGTAAAAAATAATTCCATTACTATGGCAAATAAATAGTGAAAAGTATACAGCAATAAAGTAAGTGAAATGTCTATTAGTTAAGAATTACAAGAAGTTGACAACTTAATTACACACATTAAGATGGTAGTGGAAAAGATTGATTCGACTATTTCATACCGATGGGGTACACTAGTCGATTAAATCAGCTGGAATAATAGATCTTTAATGTCGTGTTGGATCGCCAATATTTTATTTTCACTCACGCATGAAAATAGCATGCTGCCATCCAAACAATCCGACGGAACTGACTGAGAAAATGATTTAAAATACCCAACTACATTGTAATGTAATAGACACTTTAACAATCGGTTACTTGGAGCCAATGAGAAAAGGTTGGGAGAAAAATGCAAAAAGAATGGATATTCCTTATATTGGAACTATTTACATTTACTTTAACATATCACTTTATAGTAGCACTTTTTGAATAATTATAAATACCTAATATCAGATTTTATCTGCCGGATAAAAAAGTTATGTTAAATTGACTAGAGTCCGACGTTTACAATATACGGAATATTTAAACGGCGCAGATAGATATTTATTTATGGTAATCTAATCATAGTAATTTACTATAACGGAATTGAGTGTAGCCAAGATACAGGTTTTAGATAAACCTTAAGGTGTCCAGCGACATGATGTCTGTGAAGTTTGCCACTAATTTGTACAAATAAGTAAGTATACCTACATATTATTAATATAATAGGTATATATACAAAGTAATATAATATAATCCTATATAATGCATAGATATTAATCTTAACATTATTAGGAAAATATAAAAGGAATAACAGAAATACAATAGGACAAACAAAACGCTGACTGTAAAAGTACAGTCAGCATTTCCAATCACTCTATTTTATCTTTTCTCTAGGTACTTTAATCTACAGAACGTACAACGTATGTAAAGTAAATTAATGTTATTAAACTTTAATTTTATTGAATAAATAAATATACAATAAACTTTAAGTTTTGCTGTGAAATTCACATACAAAAAGTAAAGCAATTCGTTATGCTCCTGACACACTACTGTGCACAGGGCACAGTAGCGGTGGCTACTTATTCACCTATTTAGGTACCATTGGATAGTTCGAAAAAGTTCTCAAGTTATAAAAATACACTAACATACTGTTTTCAGAATTAGTTTGTGTTATAATAATAAAAAGTTAACTTTAGAATACATTATAGTGGATTCATTTACAAATAGTGACGTTTCTACTAGTGCGCTTCTATTTGTAAACAAGTGTGAATAGTTTTTTGTCTTCATTTCTCATAGCGCACGAAAGCGTTAGTTTTTGTTTTCACTTTGAATGTGTGTGATATACTCGTATCTATGTATAGAACAGCTTGGTGAAACAAACAAGAGCGAACGGAAAAGAAAGTAAAAATAAGTGCATTGATATAAGAACTAGGCAAACGTGAGCCAAGAATCGTGTGCAAGCGAATGCAACAGATACATCATGGGGAAAAGTTATGGCAAATCAACTGGAAACTTCGTCTTGTATTGTATTTGACTATTTTCGCGACATATAAAGGTGTAATGTAATTTATTTTTTTACATTAAGCATTTCTTCACTTTCTTCCTGTGCACACTTTCTAAGTTCCATGGAAAGATGGTGTGCGCTTTCTAACGTAATAGTGCAAGTCTTTCTTGCGGTTCGCTATTGCGGATGAAAACGAGTTAATGTTGTCATTGATTCCTTAGATTACCTCATCTTTATCTATCTATAACTTTTGTGCAAACATAAAAGTCATAAGTATACATTTTTCATAATAGATTTTATGCACATAGGGAGTTATTACGTAACGTACGTCAGATCGAATAATGTCATTTGGATTTATGAAGGAAAGGAACAATCGCTGTTCCGATTGTAAGATAGAAAATTTAGGTCACAGTCTCTGTAGAGGTTTGCTCTGTAAATCTGCATAGACGGATGTCGGTACCATTAGACATTGTAGGTTTCTCTATTGGAGAAACTATCGGAGCGAGCGAAGTGTGTCGGGCCGCCGGCTGAGGCCAGGCGTTGGGCTGAGTCGTGTATCCACGGAAATAGGTCCGCGACAATAAACTATGAAGCATGTCTATGTGGGCCATCGCGAGCGCGGGATCATTGCTCGGTCGCTTGTCGACACTATTCGCTCGCTGAACGCTATGCAAATCATTAGGAACTTTCTTCCGGCGCGTTTGTGAGAGGGCATTGTAACGATTTCTCCTGCGCAAACGAGCGATTGTTGTGATCGTCGCCTTCTATTTCTTCTATATTAATTCATTTAATGTTTATTTTATTCGACAGTTGGGTTGAGAACGGTTTGTATTAAAATATACTTTTTAATTATTTACTTACTTTTTGTGTTATCAAGATTTTTCCTACCACGTCTGAATTTAAGACCAATTGGAGCAGTTGCATACTAAATCAGTCTTTTTTTCGTGTATCACATTCTAGTAAAATGTATTAATTAATTGTTATATCAAAATATACAATACACTTGGGATATTCATTATAAATTATATTATTACAATTAATTTAAAATCTGCTTTATGGTTTTTGAAGATACCTTCTTGATTATTATTTACTTTTAACACAACCCGGCATCTAAACATACAAGCAATTGGCGAAAAGTCATTGAAATTAAATCCTCTTTGTTAGCTCGTAATTAACAAGAAACGTTTGGTGTTAATAAGAATTTCTCGTTGATTGGCAATCGTGAAGTTGACCATTAAATTTTATGTGAATTCGCATCTTTAAGGAGCAGTTTAAACTGAGAATAAAATAATTTCTAAAGTATATCCTATGAATACTTCAAAGCAAGGTTTTCGTGATTTGGTATGTCCCTCATGTTGGAAAAGTTTGATACTGTTACTTAAAAATAGCTGATTATCTGATTGTTTCTGAATAATACTAAAATCCACTGTATCCAGTAGGTATACCTAACATCTTTTAGATGTATACATTTCTCAGAACCATCATAATTATGAAGAGTAGATTTGTTCAATCGTATCTCTACTATTTGTAACAGTAAGACTATACTAATAATTTTGTTAACTAAGAAATAGAGCTGTCAAAACAATACGATGAGTCGGCAAACTAAGTTCAAAGTTGTTTGTCTTTGTTGAAGTTGTAACAAGTAATATTTGTTTCTCAGGTTTTGGTGCCGGTCTAAGTATGCGAGAATTCGATTAGATACCTACTTCATTTGATTAGTTCAGGTTTATTACATTATGAAACTTTTAAGTACTATCATAAATAATATTAACGACTACATAGGTATAGGTATCTAGTTCAAAAGTTAATCAATAAGAAACAAAATGAATTTGTTTGTATTTATAAAACTAAAGAGTTTTATGCATTGTTTAAAGAAATAGGTATAAATCAGTTTTCTTCTAAAAGGTGCTAGATACATTTTACAAATTTCAATTAAGATTAGGTGACAATTCTTTTGTTCATATTTATAGTAGTACAATGAGTCATATTTTATGTCGAGTTCTAGTCATACTTCTGTTATGTAGTATTATTGCGCAACTGATAATTATAATACATATTTTTAGATTCTCTTAACACATTTGTTTTTCGCTTCATCAAGAATTCTGAGAAAATGTCTTGGCCTTGAACTTGATTAACTCGAAGACGTCATTGAAATATTTAACATGTTAATTAATGAAGATTGACAACATGTACACTCAACATGACTCTTACGTTTCGTCACAGGTTTGGTATTCTGAGATAGAGGCCCAACCTGGCATTATAGAAGTTCATGAGCGACGTTAACCATCCAACGTGATGTACCCACCTCACGTTCGTCGTCATCAGCCCGTTTTTCTACAAAGCAATAAAAAGCTCGAGATTATTAAAACTCTCACTCAAATGCCTAGATGGAACGCTATTTCTATGATAATTATGTGAATTTATTAAGATTTAAATATGGGTTTTGAGTTATACTCTTAATATTGCAATTTTTATATTATTTCCCATAAAACATATAATCGTATAAAGGGAGTCTTAAGTGTATCGTGCGACCACGACCCGCTCAACACGCCGAGCTGAGCGACCGCGGCGCGCTGTACGCCGCGCGGCACCACTGCACTAACCTACTTACCGTGCGTTGATCTCTTTGTTTGTAAACATGAATGAAACGCGTTTGATAACGTGTACGGACCAACGGTTCTATACTCAATTAACATTTCGTTACTATCAACGCGTAAAACTGTTTTAGAAATCGTCACGTGATTTAGGTTTATATCTCTAGTTTTCCTGTTAGATGTCAACAAGAGCTGTCGCTATTTAAATGGATCGTAAATATTTGTTGTGTTTTCACCGTTTCACCCAGATGATGGCAATTTTTCGTAAACTCTTCTTCAGTTAAACTGTAAGCACGAACCTACAGATAACCAGAAATTGAAAGAAAAGTAAAGTGATTGAGATTTTGTATTTTGCTTTTGGTGGGGCTCTATTGTCTCTATTTTTCATGCTTAAGCTAAGAAGAAATTATCAATCAATCCACTTGGCATGAATCGATCTCTTGATAGAATATTTTGATAAAAGTAAAATAATAGGTAGTGCATTATGAAGTGCGAATTATAATATAAGAAAAATCGCTAAAATATGCGTACTTACACATCTATAATAACTACCAAAAGTGCTCATTAAATTAATGCAATAACTGATGACCTATTGACATTTATATTTTGGGCTTATCTTCATAATTCATTACCAGAAAAATCCCGGTTTCTACTGGAACACATCGGTAATTGTTAGTTCATATTATCCATGTTATGCTACGCAAGATAACAAACAACATAATATATTTCAAATACCATTGAATCATTTTATACCTGTTGTAGGAAAATAAGTAAAAAGTCGTGGTCATGGTCAACAACGCCGTCAACTCAGGTTTTAAATACTAAAATGCAAATAAAGAAAATATTTAACAAAAAAAAAAAAAAATTGCCAAAATAAAACAAAACATGATTTGTGTGTGTTTATTGTACCTATTATACCTACTTCGACAGTGACGGAGAAACACAGTACAGTACAGAAATTAAAACACACATAGGCAGACGCAATATAAGATGAGTTTTCAAAATTGACCAGAGACCATAAGTCAAAGTATAATGTTACAATTGAATTTTCCGAAAATAATAATCAATATACCTATTGTCTGTTGTTGTTGGTTGTCTGCTGTTATCAACCACGGGAGAACTATTCAAAAATTAGAAACGATGAATCAGCCTGTCTCTATCTAATATCATGTTATTTAAACGTAGTAGCTAATAGAGCACTCAAACTGTCGAACTTTGAAAAATGTTCCAGTAAAGACAACACTGGCATGTTGCCTTCAAGTAGGTGTTATTTTTATGAATATCCATTTTCATCCGAGAATGTTTATGTTTGACTAAAAATAGAATTTTACTGGGTTACGCAAAATATCAGAAAACAATTGTTATCCGTGAACCTTTGCGGTATAGTAGTCAAAGTCAACGTTCGAACGTTTTATTATGCAGTTAGCCTCGTAATATAGCACGCCTGAATAACGTACAATGAAATGACCATTGCGAGGCTCTTTGCTTTTTTGCAGAACTCAAAGCAAAAATATAATTCAAATCTAGAAAACGTTAAATGTTTTCACAATAATATGTTAGTGCTACTCGTATCCAATTTTGTGCAATACTTTCTTTGTTATTATATCTTAATATTAGAAGCTGTTGCTATTTTTTAATTATCTTTTATTAATATGAATGATACACTGTTATGGCTTTACATGGGTACCTACTGATATTTACCGTTTAGTTAATTTTTTTCTAATATTAGAAATACATTAGAAATATCCACGTTAAATGACCATACCTACATAGAATAATGAAAATTAGCTAATTATAAAAGTTACGATCCCCGTTGCGTTTCAGCGTTCTAAAATTCATCGCCCATCATCAGATTTTGCTTACAATTAGTATTTGATTTAACTTGGTTGCAGACGATTAAAATTTTGTTTTCTTTTTATGTAGTGGAACATTGTATTGCATTTTTATTGTAAGAAATAATCGCAACCAGTATAATAATTATCACATTTATCTTAACAATAAATTATTTTATGTAAGTCATATTATTAATTAAAGTAAATGTCGTTATACTACTTGTAGCCGTGATTGTTTTTATTATAGCTGACTGGTTAAACAGCTAAACGGAAATTTCAATGCTCGTTGATTGTGTTTATGTGGAAGATCTGTTGCTCCGAAACATTATCTACCTGCATCTAAATCGATGTACCAAGCTCAAAACTTTGAATAATCAAATAACATTATTAGGATAATATGCATCCATATTCTTTTACTGACTCATTAATAGAAGTTTTTTGAACTAATATAATATTACGAAATAAAAAATAACAGAAGATAGTCTACTTTTTAGTAATTATCGCTCTTTTTCATCCTGTGTTCACAAATAGAGCGCTAGAGTCTTACAAATAAACATGCCATCAATTACTCCATAAAGAACTACTACTTATGTGCACCAGCGTTTTTAGTATATTGTAAAATAAAACATAAAAAATATACCGATAAATAATACAAAAAAGACATGTCCGGTGGGTTTCTTTCGCCTGGAAGGTGGCTAATTTTTTTTACCAACTGGGAGTGGTATCTTTATAATGTCAACAATAATGAACGTCGTCAACAATTTATTAATGTTTAAAATGAAGTATTACATTTCATTTAAGCTGATAAACATTACATCAGTCGTACGAAAGTAAGGAATAAACCAATGTTAATTAGTATTTACTCTACCGACTCCGTACTTGTCCAATATGAAATATTTGCGAGTGTGATTGTTTGCAATCGTCCTACAATATACAACCCAAATATTACACCTCATGTTTTAGCAGCACTAAACTACGCGAGTGAATAAACATTACTCGAGATCCGACCTCGATTCGTGAATATTAAAATTCATTGAACGACGTTTGCAACTCGCTTAGCAATGGACGATCTTCTCATTACTTATCAATTTAATTAGCATATGAATAGATAAAAGGTGTGTTAACATCTATATTGATATAATAAATGCGAAAGTAACTACCACGACAGGTGCATTTATCTTTTAAATTCAGTCAATGGCTAAAAGCGCTTGCGGCTCATGATTATAGATTTGTCTGGAGTAGTTCTCTAGTTTTTCTAGAAATTATTAAAAGTATTTTAAGACGTCTAAATAAATTGTAAATTAACTTGAAAGCAGAAAACTAATACAAATAAAATAAACGTCTAATATAAAAAGTTTTAAAATGACCTTCAGCTTAATGTCTATGAACTGTCTCGACCCTCACGATTCGATTCATTACGTAAATTAGCCACACCTGTAAAGCACGGGTGATATAGTCCCTTCACATTGGCAGGTCATTGAACCGGTACCGATTTAATATATCTTTAAAGAATGCAAGGACGACGATGATACTATTTCACGGAATGAGGCGGATGTGACTAAAAGTCAAGAAAGGAACTCCCACTCGACCTATTTTGTTTATTTGTTAATTGCATCGTTTGAGCCGTTAATTTCATTTTGAATTAAGACGATTTACAAATTTTAAACAAAAAGGCTTTCACTTGGATTTCAGACCTTTTTTGAAAAAATAAATAATTAAAAAATGAACTTATTTTGATATTCTTTTTTACTCATTAGTAAAGTAAAACAATAAAGATAGGTTACTTCGTTAATATATCCATTAGCTTAACATTCGCTTAAGCTTATAATTGCTGAATACGTCGAAACTTTTATTTTTCTATGTTCAACAAATCAAAGTTACCTACAAATTATATTACTATGTTATACCAATACGCTGTGATGCTACTGTTTGCTTTTACAGCGCAAACCGTCTTGTTAAATTCCCCTTGAAAAATATTCAGTTTTCTCATCATCGAACACTTCATTCTCTCATTCACAAAACAGATGCTAATTACGGGCAGGCGTTGCGCGATTTCTGTTTGCATACAAAAATAAATACCAATTATGTTGAAATTGCTCTTAAACCTCTGACTTCAAATGGAGGAATAAAACGGTATATGTTTAATTTGATCACAGTCTGCATAATTATAAGTGCAACAAACTCTATCAAGGATGGCCTATAAAAATGTCCTTAAGTTCTATTTATGTCACACTCACAATCAATTAATAAGAGACGTTCAAAGCTCTAGACGTCGTAAATACTAAATAACAGGTGTTGATATACTTAAATGCATATTAAAAATCTACAATTTAAGTTGATTACAGAGAATTAAAGTTGTCACCTACCTATTTTTTTTAAATTCTTAAAAACATAAAACATATATTATGTATCAAATCTTGTGAATAACAAATATACCTACGTACGAAATCTTATTTCTTGTAAATAAATTAGTGTTTGCTTTTTACTAGAGTTACGCATAAAATAAAATAAAAATAGTAACACTTTCATAACTCATAAATATTACAAACGGTAACATAAGTTCTTCGTAAACGCTCAGACTATTTTTAGCGATGGAATCCTGGAAGCTTGTTATTTGATATAAATAGCTCGATCGCTAAAGTCTGACGTCCAGTAATTTCTAGACTATTGTGCAACAGCTGCCCAGATCGGGGTAAAAAACCCGGCATGCGTAGACTGCCAATGACCCTGGAAGATTCCTTATGCTGGTCAACTACCTCTTTCGAGCACAATAAAAATAAAAGAAGGAAACATCTGCAAAGGAAACAGGCATTCTAGTCTGTACTTATAGGCTTACTGTAAGTAATAAAAGTAACCACACCCTGCATCCTGGGGAGACGTGGATAGTCATCAGTGGTGGTCGCCGACCCTTAAACATCTTGTAAATCTAAATGAGAACAGACATTTACGTCGAATACGATCAGATGCGGCTTTTTCATTGACACGGGAGTCTCGTTAGACTATCAGTTGACTTAATGTCGCATGTTTCTCTTCACAATGAAGTTATTGACTTTAATAATCCATATGCTGGTAATGGTGCCGGCATTCCAACGATACTTGGGCGTGGAACTCGTTTTGTGCGATTTGCTCTTTTATACATTAAATATATATACTTTATGATATTAAACTTAAACACTTTTGATGCATACATCTATATAAGGAAACAATTGTTTTTGGTTACACAAATACAATCTACAATAATTTTAATTTTGCACTTTAGAGCAAGGTCAAATTGTTGTATAAAATCCATTTCGCAAACACTCCATCTTTAATTTAAACATTGTTTATAAAAATAATTGTTACCTCTGCACGTTTTTGAACTATAACTCTAAAGTAACTGTGATAATGCAGGTAAATATAGAGTTTGCTTTAGTGAGAGGAGAAAAACATATTGACTGACAGATGGGTAAGCTTTTTTGCGTTTTCATGTTTAAAATATTATTATCAGTATATTTAGGGATGGTGGAGAACTTGACCTGTTATTTCTGGAATAATTAATATGACTATTGATTTTGGGATTCCCTTTTCAATTTGAGTCGATTGACGTAAATGTCCTTTTGAGTGACAAGCAATCATACGGCCATCTACCTCATGTTAACCTTGCATCGTGTCAGTAACACTGGCAAGAGTTGAGATCGAGTAAAAGTAAATAAAATACTTTCATTTTTCTACCCCATGATTGGTTGTCCTAAAAAGACAACAGGGAATATAAATCTATAGCTTAAAATATTTATAACTACTGGTAGGTATGTTTTGTACAATTTCGAAACTGTCACGTCGATTTGGTAAAATCGATGTCTACTTTTAAGAATATTCGCTTACAATTTGCACCTCTTTTCTTATCACGTTCTAAGTGACAACATTCCTTTATTGTTTTAAATTCGAGAACTGAGTAGGTAGTCGTACCTACGCCGCTGTTTCATAACATTATCTTACTAGTTAACAAAAGTCAAGGTTTGAAGTTACAAAATATATATAATAAATTATGCTCTTTATCATTTAAAAATGATTTCAATATCTAAACACACAATCTTTAATCAAAACTTAGACAGGTTTCAAAGTGTGGGTGTGCGTATGCGTCTCTGTGAGTGTAATTGCGTTTAGTTACTAATTAAATGTGTGGCACGTGGTCGATGCCTACATTAGCCGATAGTGGATATAGTTAGTTGATCGTCGTGATTGGTTCTGTAAGAGTAGCTCGGCCGCTGACCGGCCTTCACTGTTGGAGCCGAAGCCGCACGCCCGCGTCTGAGCGCGACCTCGCTCGCTTCTCTCACGCTTACAGCTTCACTATTTTGAACATAAATCTCTATTCTTACTAACTCGCTACACTTTAAAGAAAATAAAAGGTTATTTTGCAATACAGAGCGCTTTGAATGGAAATTTACAATATTTTGCTTAAAATGTTCACAAATATTTGCAGTTTGCGTCAATTGTTATCACATAATTGGCTGTTGTAGTTAGTGTTGCTAACATTATATTTAATTATGTGATAGAATTGCCTTAATAATACTTTCCACCCCATTTTTGGATCAGAATTAGCGCGTTGTATCTAACTTTATGCATTAGGTACTCTATTTTCCTTATAAGGAAGGTCAATAGCATTGTGTTCAGTAAAAATACAATTCTGCTAGGTGTTTAGGTATCTTAACTGTTTATTACGAACTAATGCGGTAAATAGCGATTTCAAAAATTCTGAATTTATTACAACTGAAATATTTATCACAGAAATAATACTAATACGAGTAGTTGTAAGTTTACGAAACAGGGTCTTCTGTCTTAAAAGCAGAGCTGAAGCGTCAAGAAAAATCTGACAGACGACAGAAATTGCGGTCTACTAATATAAAAATATACCTAAGAGAATTAATGAAATTATTACAGTCTTGCCATAAGCATCTCATTATGATTCTTGTCACTTGTTTGTCTGAAATGAGCTCATCTCTCCTTTGTTCCAAGCGCTACCAATTGTCCTTCTTTGATTGAAGTCTGAAGGCTCTCATCGGACGGTAATATCCTGACAGTGATTAGTGTTATTTTTAATCAACGTTATAAACATAGATTTTTAATGACGAAATGTGAGAGACTTCTAAGATTGTGATGGCTTTTATCATCAGGCTGTAGATGTGAATTGCTGGACAAAAATTTTCTCAAAATAAAATAAAAAATAGTCTTTAAAAATAGAAGGTAACACCATCGCAAATCGTACCCAATTCAAGTAATATTTTATATTTTTAAAAAGACAGTTAAACAGTAGAATTTTGTAAATTACCTATTTACTTTAAAATATAACAAATAGCACTTTTGATACGCACGATTTAAAACAAAAACCAAATAAATGTACCTTGACATTTACAGAGACTCAGCAAAAACACAACAATAAAAACAAGGCAATACGCTTCGGTTCAATTGAATATATAAATAATTATTTTACAAATGCTATTTAGAATAATTTGTTTACCTGCCCTTTGGAGATTGCATTCAGATGAAAAATTACACAACTAAAAACATAAAAAATGGGACATTTTAAAGACGGAGTCTTAATGAATTTGAGTTGGGTCCCCGACGTCCATTTTTTGCAAGCAGAACTTGTTTGTTAGCCCATTGTCGTCATTCTTGAGTGATTCAGCATAAATTTTAATAAAATGTCGTTTTTTTGTTTTAAATTTGAATTATTTATCCCGTTCTATTATTTCTCGAGAAATAAAATGACTTCAAAAGGCAGTCGATAAGCGTCACGCCACGTGACCAGTGGTGCGCCTGACACGAGAAGCTAGCGCCGCCGTGACGCACTCTTCACTCTAGACCGGTTTTCGAGATACTCAGCTGATTTATCCTCAAGATCGTTGACTAACATCAGCTGTGCTTATCAAGTGAGTGTAGTATTCAGAGTATTCTTGCTTTCACTGTTGTAACACAGCTGACTTTTTATTATCATTGTACATACATATCACGTTAAATGAATTCATCTACGCGTAATAATGCGTTAATGTTGGCAGTTCTGACCACGATGTTGCTAGATAACAAAATACTTTATCGGTAACTAAAACAAAAAATAAATACTTTATAATATTTGTTTCTTTTAGAGACGAATGAAACAAATTAAGTTTGCGGTTTAATACTAAAATATATAACATCGTTTCGTAGTTACCTACGTAGTACTAGATATGAGCTATGATTTTGTCGAAGACAACGCTGCCAAAAATAGCTGATTAGATAATATTGAGCGGACGAATACGAATAATGATATAAAATGTAATTTGATGTTTACGATGTATTTACAGTAATTACTTTTCACATTAAATAACTTTTGATGTTTTGTTGATAATTTATTGATATTTTAAGGAACCATGGATCTGTTCTTTCTTTGGCTCATTACATTCGTAGTTGGATTTTGGATCTGCAAAAAGATAAAAGAATGGCAAAATCTTCCTCCTGGACCTTGGGGACTGCCTATAGTTGGCTATTTGCCTTTTCTCGACCGCCACCAACCACATCTTACTTTAACCAATTTATCTAAGACATATGGATCTATTTATGGTCTTAAGATGGGCAGTGTCTACGCTGTAGTTTTATCTGATCATAAACTTGTCCGAGACGCGTTCTCTAAGGACAGTTTTTCTGGACGAGCACCACTCTATTTGACGCATGGACTTATGAATGGACAAGGTAATAATATTTATTAGATCTAGCATAATAGCTTTAAGCAGTTTCTTTTTCAGTTCTATTTAAAGTAACTACCCTAATTAATAAGACATGTAGATACCTAAAACTCTACTAATATGACGAGTCTTCAACGAACTGTGTCCAGTATTAAGCTGAAAATAAGCTCGTACAAACTATAATTTCCGTGTTTTAAGGTATATGCAGTTAAAATACTTTCATACCTATATTATTTGTTTTAGGCATTATTTGTGCCGAAGGTGGCTTATGGAAAGATCAAAGAAAATTAATAACATCATGGTTAAAAAGTTTTGGTATGAGTAAACACAGTGTTTCCCGAGCGAAGTTGGAAATGCGAATTGCATCAGGAGTTTACGAAATTCTGGAAGTACGACTGAGTGTTTCTTTAACATTTTTATTGCCTCAATCGAAGTTAAAATCATTTACCTACACATGAAAAAAAGTAACATTGATTTTCGTTTGTAGAACATCGAAAAGGCTTCTGGTACGGCTGTAGATCTTCATCACATGCTGACAAATTCTTTGGGGAATGTCGTTAATGAGATTATCTTTGGGTTTAAATTTCCGCCCGAAGATAAAACTTGGCAATGGTTTCGCCAGATACAGGAAGAAGGTTGCCACGAAATGGGTGTAGCGGGTGTGGTCAACTTTTTACCTTTCATTCGGTAAGTTTTCAAACCTTCAAAAGTTATTGTTTTGTACTTAGGTGAGGCACGGACCCTATTCAGTACGGCGAAGGCTTAGCTTACAGAAAAACATTAAAAATTGAATTCAAGCTTCTTCCTGCTACGAGGTCGGTCAAGAAATGCCAGGAAAGAGAAATAGATAGAACGTTATAGGAAATTATTTCTGAAATGACTTATAAAAATATTAACCTTTAACCATCACATATGTATGATTTGGCATCCTTGTGTATCATTGATATGAAAGGTGTATCTAGTAAATATTATGCAGTTAGATAAAGAATACATTGGTAAAAAAAAATCATAGATAAAATAGCTATCACCAATATACCTCATTGTTTGGAAATATATACATATATTATCCATATCTATAATTTTATTTAATCAGTACGATTAATTAGCTGAGTAGGATTTTGACATATTTTGGAGTATTTAAAGCTCAATCAATAGCAATGCTTGGCTTTATTTTTGCTGAAAAATCTATTTCTCATCATTTTGATGTGTTTAAGACTCAAAATTTATAATGATTTATTGAATATTTTCATGGTTTTCTTCACTTTATAGAAGAATTTAGATATCTTAGTTTAATTAAACTAAGAAAACTAAATTTAATAACATTGTTAATTTACTTTAAATAAATATTACCAACGATTTTTTTTCTATATTCATCGTAGTAGCATAACGTACGACATACCAGTGGAAATGAAGTTTAATACAGAAATAATTTAATTTAAATATTATTTAAAAGGTAGCCTTTCATTATCTTTCTTAAAATATGTTTTTATATGATGGAAAAATTCTGATTTATTATAAAATACTAGTTCTCGCAAATAATAATTCGCAATACACACCAAATTACAAAAACAAAACATTTTAGCCATATGTCGTCATCAACCCGAAAAACAATTGAAGTTCTCCGTCGAGGACAAGCACAAACACACACTTTATACGCCAGTACCATTGCTCGACGTAGGAAAATGTTGGGCATGGAAAAACCGAAGGGAGCAGAATACGCTCCACATGAAAACCTCTTTCGATTGCATCCAAATGGACATATTAAGTGCATCAAATACAGCAAAGTTGCTCCAAATACTGAACACTATTTCGACCCTGAAACTTTGATTCCGACGGAAGGAGAATGCATATTAGATAATTTTCTTTTGGAGCAAAAGAAGCGATTTGAGAGCGGTGATCCAACTGCCCAGTTTATGACGGACGAGCAGATGCATTTTCTGTTGGCAGACATGTTCGGAGCTGGCCTGGATACTACTTCAGTCACTTTGGCTTGGTTTTTACTTTACATGGCACTACACCCGGAAGAACAGGTATTTAATTGCTTTTTTTGTATTTTTGACAAATTAACTTATCGACCTTGGAATTTTAAAATAAAACTAGTTTTTTTAGTCAAATTGTTAGTTCTGTTGTGACTATGAAAATACATTGTATCTGTTTTCTGGTGATAGATAACATTTCTTATAAAAAATTGAATTTATGATATTGCAATAAAATAATTCTAATTGATGGTGACCGTTAAAAAGGGGGCACAACGAGACATTTAACTTCAGAAACTTAACTGACTGCCGTGACTAAAGTTCTGTCTTCTTTGCCCAGTTACCGTCCATCGTAAATAACCCGCTATCTGTGTCCAATCAGAAATGAGGCATCACACTTCAAGATTTCAATCAGTCTCCTCATTTAGTCTCAATCAAATTAGCTTCTTTTAGTTAGCTATACTAGTTTGTATGTATTCAATATAAGAATATTCTATAAATATACTTCCTATGTGTTTTAAAGTTCGTATTTAGATACACGTCGAAATTATTAACATATCAGACACTGGATTTGATGTATAATATATTCATTTCGTATGCATTATTTAGTGACTACACTATGCGTGTGCATTAAAAAGATTATTATTTTCAAATAGTCCATTATAACTCAAAAGAATTTAGTTTCAAAAAATGTAAAAATGGACTAAAAGAGAAAGGTAGTAGAAAGCTTTTATTGATGATAGTTGACGTTTAACTGATTTTGAAAAAGGTCGTACATAGAGATTATTAATTAATTACGGCTATTGGTTTTACTGCGTTACAATAAATACCAACAGTTACTTAGTCGCATTTTATCCTTCACCTAAATTTACATTTTAAATAATAATACTATCATAAAATTAGTCAGGATATGAATTTAAATCTATTTTATGAGCATTTTCTTTCTTTATTTCAGAGGTGAAATAGTTTTAAGAAATGAAATTCACAAACAAAATTTTATACCGTTAGGAAAATCATGATTTATTTTGTATGTCAATGCTAAATTTTCAGGAGGAAGTGCGTAAAGAAATTCTGTCTCAGTGTCAGGACGAGGATGATGTTGATAGTACAAAGCTACCGCGCCTTATGGCAGCTATTTGTGAAACACAGAGAATTCGATCGATCGTTCCAGTGGGAATACCACACGGTTGCTTGGAAGTACGTTACTTTGTTATTGAGTTCTTCGAAGTACTTTCTTTGTTTTATTTCTTGATTTTGCTCTTCTTTATTATCTAGGGAAAAGACCTAAGTAAATTTTGTATTATTTTGATTCTACTTTGTAGCTAACTTAAATGTAAAGGCCTTAATAATCACAGAGAACCAAGTGTAGATTTAAAGCCGATTTTTATAATAAAATTCATGGAGTTTTAGTCGTTAATTTAGATTTTTTCCGGTAGGATACTTATTTGGGAAATTATAGAATACCAAAAAATGCCATGGTGATTCCGCTGCAATGGGCCATACACATGGACCCTAAAGTATGGGAGGACCCAGAAAAATTCAATCCTAGCAGATTTTTGGCACCTGATGGTAGTCTATTGAAACCTCAAGAATTTATACCTTTTCAAACTGGTAGGTGCACTGATTTTATTTTTATTACATCAAAATAAGAACAACTTAATGAACATCTATATAACTATAACTTTAAAGTACTTTGTACCGTTAGTTCTGTACTGCTTTATTTAAAAGTTACTATTTAGTGGTTGCATTTAACGATCTCTACACGAAAATTATAATAAATATTTGACCAATTAATTAAATAAAATAGATTAAAGAATGTGTCTTTGATCATTGTAAAGATATACATCAAATAGATAATGTTATGTATGTTATATAAGTAGCAGAGAAAGTATAAAACGTTTTAAATACACACACAGACTTTTATGGAGGTGGATGAACTCACAGAGATTCTACCTTGAGCTTAACAACAACATGAAACACGAAACTACTGCTTGGCTTTTTCCAAAGAGAGAAATAGGGGCTTTAAAACTCTCTGTTTAAAATCAAACGCCTTGACTCGCGTGATAACCTAAGTATGATAGTAAATAGGAAAATTATCATAGACGTAGTTTAAATCAGTAGAATATCTATACTAATATTATAAAGCTGAAGAGTTTGTTTGTTTGTTTGTTTGAACGCGCTAATCTCAGGATCTACTGGTCCGATTTCAAAAATTCTTTCACTGTTGGAAATTCCATTTATCGAGGAAGGTTATAGGCTATATTTTATTTTCAAAAAAATTAGGGATCCGTATGAAAATATCGAATATGTAACAAAAGGTGAAAAATCGTAAACCTATTTATGCGTACGCTGCAAAAACTATTGACAATAGAACAAAATGATGTACTACGGGTTTTTAGGTCTTTTAAAAAAAAACAAAAAAGTCCGCGACAGCATATATCTAACTATCATAGTTTAGTCACAATAACCGCTTTTATGTTTATAAAAATAGTATTTCGTCCCGAGATTGAATTTAACGTTAAATGAGTATCGTTATATTAACCCTTATCCAAATTAAGTATTTTGTTATCAAGAGTATTAATGTAGAAGTAAATTACTTTTTGTTTTATTCCAATCGGACTTTTCGTTTAGAAGTTATGACGAGTATAAAACGCAATGAATATGTGCACTTCGCGCCGCGTAAATAATAACGCGACGTCATTGCGAGTACTGTTCGAACCCCTTTGTAACGCAGACGAAGTTGCGCGGGGCAGCTAGTCTAATATATAAAATTCTCGTGTCACGGTGTTCGAACTTGAACTCCTCCGAAACGGCTTGACCGATTTTGTTGAAATTTTTTGTGCTTATCCGGTATCTATGAGAATCGGCCAACATCTATTTTTCATCCCCCTAAATGTTAGGGGTAGTCCACCCCTAATTTTTATTTTATTTTTTTCTACGCAGACGAAGTTGCGTGGGGCAGCTAGTCTTATTTAAAAGCGTCTGTGTTATCAAAAGGGTGAAGGTCTGCACTATAAGAATGTTGTTAAAGGAAATTTTAAAGATCGATGTTGATTTTATTATAGGGAAACGCATGTGTCCGGGCGATGAGCTCTCTCGGATGCTGTCCTCCGGCCTTGTATCTCGCCTATTCAGGAAACAACGCATTACTCTCGCTTCCGAGGTGCCTTCGCCCGAGGAAATGCGCGGTACTGTCGGCGTTACTTTGGCCCCTCCGTCGGTCAAATACTATTGTGAACCTCTCTGAGGACACTTCTGATATAAGCTCAAGAAGCTAAACGTAGTTTGAAAATATTGTAGTGAATTTTGATTGAATAAATAAAGTGTTTGGTAATTTTGATTGGTTTATTTATTTAATGATGTAGGTGTGTGGATAGGTCAATGAACCAGATGTTGCAGTTGTTACTGCTCGGAATTATTGCATTAATACATTCAAGATAACCCGTACTAAATGAATACCAACACTATGGTACGGGAAAAGATTAGAGCGATTCGGCTTCTATTCTTAATTATTCGTAATACTACAGAATCTGTAGGTAGATTTAGTAATTACCACCTTCACTTGCCAGTGGCTAAAAAAAGGTAAAATTGTTGTGATAATAAGTAAAAGTGGTTTACTTATGATAGCGATATTTTTACTTAATACCATTTTTGCGTTATCACTCCATGACTAAACATATTGAAATGTAATATTATACTTATTGGGGCAAACATACAAATCTTGGATTTAAAACACAGTTATACTTCACAATTATATTTTATTTTCACGAATTGTCATTACTATTTTACGTACAATAATTAATTACATGAAACATAGAAAACCTATTTACATGCGTTATACTCTAGACGTTTTATTACTAAATACTAAAAATATTTAAAACATAGAGTTGCCGATATGTGACTAACTACTCAAACTTTAGTTTTCAACAACTAGATTGCTAAAATGATGCATTTAATAGGTTTAAAGAATAATAATAATGACAACATCACTATACTAGTTGCTGATTAATATATTCTATTTTCTGGAATGTAACTATTATAGTATGTTTTTTATTAGTTTGCTTTGATTATGGCATTATCACTTCATTTAATGTATTCTTGTTTATTATACGTTTCTTTAATAATATCCAGAAGTACGATCTTCTTTAGTGTGATTTTGACAATATTAAATAATTTTATACTTAAACAGACAACTAATTAAAACAAACTTTACAATGATAGGTACGTAATAAAAATACATGAACACTTGTAAAACTTAAATTTAAATTTTCTAAACACGTAAAACGCAACACACATGAGATCACACTCATCAGACATCACTCACACTTACTAATAAATAATGACCTAGAGTTAAACAATTAATTTTGGCATAGCTACTAGAACTTACACATACATCTTAAATTAACGCGTGTGTTGTCTGTGATTTTCTCGAAACTTAACTAAATTATTAAATACCCTAATACTGTAATCGCATACAAACATTACAATCATAATCTCAACGATGGGATTTTATTGATTAATCTAAAACGTCCGGTTTTATTAATAATTGAACACTTTATGCACAGCCTTGACTATCGCAAGTGCGATGTCGACACTTATATAATTAAGACTAAATTTAATGGTCGTTGATGCGCTCTAAAACGAGTGATCATTACAATACTGGTGGGTGTGTGGCAGAGAGCCATGAGGCGCCATTAGTGCGAGCCGACATGACGGAGATGGGAAATGTCCGAAACTGTCGGTAACAAAGGCTCGGGAGACCGAGGTACAAACTTTACTTGGAAAGCTTTTGGCGCAATAGTCGCTCCGACAATGCCTTCTAGGGACGGCAGAGCGTCTCCTTCGGCTAACTGCACGTCGAACTGATGCATCATACATGAGAAGAACATGAACATCTCTTTGCGGGCAAGCACGTCGCCCAAGCACATACGGCGTCCGACCCCGAACGGCATGAAATATTCCGGGCGCCTTATTTTTCCGGTCACGTCGATGAAGCGACTGGGGTTGAATTTGTTTGGCTCGTCCCAGAGATTGGGGTCCATGTGTACGCAGTTTATCAAAGGAATGACTTGGGAGCCTGCTGGGATCTTGTATCCGTTGATATGCACGTCCCTAAAAATTAAATCATATATAAGTATAGTTCGAAAAATTATACAAGATTATTTCATATTTTAAAATTGAATTTGGTTCTGAAACTGATTTAGAACTGATAAAATTAAATAACTATATTTTTCATATATTTATTTTGATGCTTACCTAGTTGGGGAGTGAGTAGTTGCCAAAGGTACGATGCTGGATAATCTCAATGTTTCCAAGATTGTGGTTTCGGTGTAAGGGAGGCTAGACATATCGTCGATAGAAGGTAGACGGTCGCGGCCGATGACAGTGTCGAGCTCTTCTTGCACACGTTTCTTCACATCTGGGTTTCGCAGCATAAACACGATCATCCATAACAGTGAAGACTTAATAGTTTCCATACCAGCCGAAAAAAGATCTCCAAGGATTTGTTTCAGTTGTAATTCTAAAAGAAAATCATTGTGTTATTTTTTGAAATTACAGAAAATAAAATGAAAAAACTACACAACCATGTATATAATTCAACTCACCATGATCTCTTCCTTCGAATAGTTCGCCGGCTCTGCCCTCGCTCTTTGCCTTCTCGATTTCGATTAGGTAAACATCGATAAGGTCTCTCGCATTGTTGACGTCAAGAGTTTCTCGATGTTCGTCTATTAAAGTTTGGTAGAATGCGAACATTTCTTCACGATTCTTGGCGACTTTTTCTTGAGCCAAAGCTTTTCCAGGAAGATACTATAAATAAAATAATCTCTTAATATCGATTGTCTTATAATTATTTTATTCTATAGAATGCAATACTCGTATATCGTATTATATTAAATGAGAAGTACTATTACTTACGTTGTAAAGAGGAATATATTCTCCATAGTGGACTTCTCCGAACAATCTCATTCCTTCTTCAATGAGATGGTTAAGTCTCTCAAAGCGAGCATCTCCGTTATTGAAACGGACTGACATGGTGATGCCGCAGATAACGTTAGACACACAGAGTCCAAGAAGAGGGTTGACATCTATAGCTGCTCCTTGCGATCGGTGGAGATTTACAATCAGCTCGTTGATTTCATTCTAAACAATTAAATACTTTGTAAAATATCGAAATTTGGAATTTTATGATTAATGAAATGAAAATCAGTAATAAGTGTCATTAAAGTGATTAATGGCTATTAAAATAAGTTACCAACCTTAATTCTTTGCTCCATTAGTCTCTTGCCATTTCCCATGTAAGTCATGCCGAACTCACGTAGTTTTTCATGCAAGAATCGGCGTTGACTTTTCCAGAGACGGCCCTCGCTGTTGATGATACCTACATAAGAGGGAGGTGTTTAGTTAGGGTCTGTGTACGTAGGCGGCGCATGCACACCGGTAGGCCGGTACGGTAACGCCCACTTCAACATGTGTAAATTTCAGTATTCGAGAATCTATTTAAGTTTGTTTTTAGAATGTTTGGAATTTTGCTTAAAATTGCTTTATGTTAATTACGAAATAAGATAATGAGTTGATATAATGCATAAACCACTGGTTTTGTGGAAACTTACCTAAACCATCAAGAGTGTGCATTAACGGAGTACTGGGACGGCCGGTGAACTCTTCTAGGCGGAAAGCTTCTCTGATAATTTTGTGATCACTTATAACGATGGTTAGCTGATTGCCGAGTCTTGCTGAGAAGAGCCCTCCGTAGCTTCTCGCCAGTTGAAGGAACTTCTTGTGCCGGACTCCGAGGAATGGCAGGTAGCCCACGACGGGTGGACCCCACGGACCCGGAGGCAACTTGCGGATGTCACGTACCAGCTTCAGGAACTGAGTCAGCAGCATCGCCGTGCAGGTCAAGATAACAAGCAATATCGATGTACGAGAGACACAACAGTTCAGCACTTGCCATAACGCCCACAAAATTTTAGAATTTGAAAGCATTGTTAACATTTTGATGTTGTTATTTATTTTGATTTAAACGAAATTTATATTTAGTTTGAAACGAAACAAAACGTGCGTGCGCGTAACGTAGATCGCGGGCATGCGATGTCAAGAACACTGCGATTGTATACCGCGTGCGAGCGACGTTTGCGCACTGGCGCGCCGCTGTCGTGGCCTTGCGAATAAATACTAGCGAGTCCCACCGGCGCGGAGGTGGTGTACAGGACCTCTCGAACGCTTTTCTGCTACCCAGCGCTGTAAAATCATTACAGTGACGACACTGTCCACATTCACATGTCCCGACAGTTCTGTACAGAAAAATAAAATTTATATTTTCAGTACTTGTAATAAGCCTTCATAAATTATTTACATTTGATTTGAGGTTACATTTATATTTAACTTTACTTAAGCTTTCAAAAATACGAATTTATAAAATAATTAGAGGGGTAATGTTTGAAATACTCAATTTTAAATTTATATTGATAAAGATTTTGGCTGTGTGCCCATTAGTATGTAACGACGAATACAGCTCTACTCAGTAGCGCTCTACGTAGCACGTAGCATTCGCTCGTAGACCTAGAACATGTTAGATACGAAAGGGAGACAAAACATTATCAAAAAACTTTTAAATAATCTAAACATCTATTTATTTTCATATGATATTCAGACTTAAACTTTTAAGATAAACGTGACCAAAATTCAGCTGTAAAATATAACATTAGTATTTTGCATCGCATCTTGAGCCGCTTGTATGTCAAGAACACACTCATGCCGAATTTAAAATGCAAACTGTGATACGGCCTTAAAATAGTCCGTATTGTAAGCGTTGAATTTCGGAAAGGGTTGGGTAGCGGCGAGGTCGTCGATGATAAGATTAACGAATTGCGTAATTGTGCAAGGTGACGGGCGGGTCAACGACATTCTACGCGCTCCAAGCTTCGGACACACACCACGATATTATTTAAATTAATGCTATTTATATTTATTATATTTTAAGACAGTAATATTGATTTTGAGTTATTAATAAAAAAAAATATATCTTATACAATTTAGTTAATGCAGTAATTGTACTTTGGCAAAAAGTCAAGAAAAGTTAGAGTCTAAATAGAGAAAAATATGCGTACATTTAGTTGTATTTATATATTTTCATTCAAACTTAGTCCGTCCGTTAAATTGGTGAATAAACTATTCCTGAAATGTTATCTTTAATTTTATAGAGGTAATTTAACGATAATAAAGTTAGTAATGAAATGAAATACGATGAGAATAATATTGTTATTTTCTCTTCTGGACTAGTCTTTATAAATTGTTATTGAGTATTAAAGGGTGTCAAGAGTAGTTGGAATGAAAATACATTATGAAAATAAGGAAAATTGTGACAAATATTATACGCGGGTAAATTTATAAAATAATAGTTTATTCATTTATTATATTATCTAGTCTACTTTTATGAAAAAAGATATAAAGCATCAAACCTTTTTTTAGGTAAAATACAACACACCGCAAAGTTATTTAAATATTGTTTGACTAATTATAAAATAAAGAATGAGCTGATTTGAATGACATTAATAAGATAATTAAAAAATTTCTTAAAAGTTTATAAAATCATTCCACATCAATATTATATTATATTATTTCATTGATACGGTTATAATATGTTTTACTCCGAGTCTTATTATAATTGCGTGCAATCATTATTATCGCTACCTAATAATATTTTATTTTAACAAAAAAAATATTATTAGGTCACTCCACTTGTTATTGATATGTTCCTCTGATTATAATTTTAATTACTTAAATTATCACGTTTATTTCATTCAGTAATGATCTCAAGATTACTTTGATGTCATACTTCAAGATCAAATAAAATTTAATTAATGATGAAATTCAAACATGTTGCTATCCATTGTTTGTAAGCATTCTTCTGATTTACCACGCAAGATTAGTGTCTGCGTATGTCGAAGGCATAAGGAATATTCGTAATGCTAGAGCTAACTCACAATGATAAAAAATATTTCAAAAAATTGCCATAGATATTACACCTATTAAAATTTGTTGGTAAACATTTTTCATCAGAACCGACCCTATGAAACAACTATAAAATTTACTAAATATGGTTCATTGTTTATCAAGAAAAAATATACTTAATAGAATTGTCTGGATTCACTTATCTAAAATTATTTAAATTGTACACGTGATCTTTGGAAAATTCCTATCAAAGTATCTTGCGTCTGTTTTCATGAATAATCTTGTCGTTACGTAAAAAGATTAATAAAACGAAACAGAGTAGATTTCCGAACAGTTACTTCATGAACCATTACATGTGGTTAAACAAACACTTTTATCTTTCCGTCGTAAAATACAGTAATGACGATGATTATTCTGTTAACCTTTTCATATTTTATTAATGAATGAGATAACATCAGTAGCTCGTGACAAATATTTTTTTAATGAAATGACCAATTGTTCTCTTGATGGAAGTGATATATTTTCTGGTTGCAATTCTATCATAAATTTTGTGATAACAATAAGAAGTGGTGTTAGTTCTGAACAATAAATTGTACAGGTCTAGTTTTCTAATACTAGTATCTTGACTACTCGGATTATATTTAGTACCTTTCAATAAAATGCATTTCTTATCATTGCACTTTGATACAATTTAAGAGACGCGTTTAAACATTCCATTATTTTGTAAATGTCAAATAGCTGTTTTTAAAGCATGGTATTTTATTTTTTGTAAAGTCCAGTGTGCTAGATAAATGTGCTGGGTTATTTTCAATTTTGTACTTTACAAGTGAATAGAGATGCGGTTGTCAACGGTGAAATGAAGTAAATACCTATTACTGAACTATCTTATAATTAACTGTACTCATACAGATTTAAAAACATCATTTTGATTCTTGAAAATAAGTGGCCAAGCAAAATATGTTCTGAAAGCGTATATATTTTCTTATACTCGTTTCTACGCTGGTTTTGCCCAGCAACAAACTTGCGTGCTATCGCTAAACAGCTGTACGAGTATTCTGTATTCGCACAGCAGTCAATAGTCAGTACAATGCTCTACTAATGCAGGTACGTAACGATGAATATTTAAATATTACCGATTTCAGTACACTTTACAAAATAAGCTCTCAGATCACGTAGCGCTTAAGATATGCACTATAGTAGAGGTCAATGACCGTCCTTTATACCTTTCATACGTATATCTACACCGATATTACTATCGTGTTTTGTTTCCTATCAACTGATTAAATTATTGCGTTCTACGTCCGAAGTAACTTATGTAACCGCGCCTTATCGCTAGTAATTCTCTCACTAAAACTATCAAATTATTTCCGCTTATTTCGAAATTCTTTTAAATAATGACGATAATAAAAAGGACGAAATGGATTGATAGTGTCAAAGATGTCATTCTTCGTATAAATTGATATTAAACATTTTTCATTGACCCCAATAATGTAATCTTCATTATCTCACTTCCTATATGCTCTCGAAATAGATATATTATGTTGAAGGTTGTCTATATGACGGAGGTCTGTATTGAATGCGACGAGACATCTAGAAACTTCAAGTAATCATATAATAATAATAGGTACTTGTCTCCTATTTACAAATGTAAAAAAAAAAACGATTTTTTTTCTGCGCTCCCTTTCTTTGCAACAATTCATCTATATTTTGTTATACTGTTTATAGAATTGTGTACATAAAAACAATAATTGTGAATATATTAACATAAATATTTTCAATTTCATTAAATAACGCACGATAATAATTTTATATTATAATAATAATAATTTTATATTATACTAATAATTATGTCTAGGTCATAAGATATAAATTAATTATAATTATTAGTTATTTTTTGCGTATTAATACTATCTATTAAAGAGAACAACGATATGGAGAGCGATAAATTTGAATATCTGTACGATGTCATTTTTTGATATTGACCAATATATCATACTAGCAGGCCCGCGTAACTTCGTCTGCGTCACTTTTAATTAAAAGGTAGCCTATGTTCTTTCTCAGGGTCTAAAGATTGTCTGTGCCAAATTTATCAAAATCGGTTAAGAGGTTTAAGCGAGAAAGCGTAACAGACAGACAGAGTTACTTTCGCATTTATACTATTAGTAGGGATTCCTCAAAATCAGGAGTAAAATCTGTAAATTTAAGTTTTTAAATTTTGTTATTATAAATGCAAAAAATCATTGAAGCTAAGGATAATATTACCAACGATAAAAATTTCATACCAATGTCATATAGATTCCAGACTTGATAATAATAATCTTTGAAATTAATCTTTTTAATCAACAACTTTGTAAAAACGTGAGATATGTATAATGTGTCCAAAGGGAATTCAAAAAAGTACATTGTAGATAATATTAGGTAAAATTACAAATAACAAGCCTTAGAGCTTTACAGTGTTTAGAAGAAAGTACGTAGGAACTTCTTATTAAAATTTCTACTTTGCTATCACGTGATAGTTACCAAAAAAGTATTGTTCTAGAACTTGTTTCACAAATTGACTGATGTATGGATTCCGACATTTAAATTAAGTTTTCTGAACTAAACTTTCTGTATTTTTTAAAAATCCTCTCTTTCGGTTATTGCAGTCTGTTGCGAAATGCACTTCCAAAAAATTTTTAAATAAAACTATCTTTGCGTTCGTGTCTGCTTCTTTAGAACTCGCTTGGACATAATATTTTTGTGTATCGGAGACTTACTTTGTACTTTAAACTAGTTTTTAAATTACCGATAATTGAATTTCTTTAATAAATTAGGTCGTTGTTCTGTTCTACAAACAAATCCGCAGTGCCCTGACAATAGTTTTTATACGTCAATGGACATAACATGCGTGCGCAGTATTTAGTTTACCTCGATTATTCATTCCTTGACATAAATGTAAACGCAAATTTTATATTTGTCATAGCCTTCGGAAGCTTTGTTGTCAAATATTTTATGTAATATTGATTGTACAGATGTTTGAGATTTATTCAATTTATTAAGTTTGAATATAAATATAGGCTTTGTGAAATAACACTGTTATTATCACTTGAAGAATAAAAGTCGGTAAAGGTATCTTAAATTAAAATATAATAGATGCTTAATAAATTTTTGATGATGTCATAGATAAAACAATAAGTAAAAATTGTTATAACAGTCGTGTGTTTCGGTTAAAATTAAAAGATGGTTGTTCTTATTCTGAAATTTCGAACCCATACATAGTACATCGGGACTACTTATATTCTTTGAATATTACGATTTTCAAGAACAGTTTTTTGACTTCTGTAATACAGTATAAATTGCTGATTACATACATAGATACATTTAGATTTAAATTTTATTAGATAAATCACATGAATCGAACAACCTTGTTATTTCAAAATATAAAGTAATATCGTAAAAAAGTAGTTTGTCATCATTAATTGTACGGAGGCGCCGTGACGGCGAATGCGAGAAATCAAAACAATTTTGGACGAGAGGAAGTTAGGTCTGATTGGCACACTTTTTATATTTAGGTCTTTTATGAATTATCTGGGCATATTTTTAAATGGATATTCATTTAATCACATCCATTAATGCTCCACTTAAGTGTGTTTTCTATCGTTTCGTCTATCATTTTTGTTATGTGCTGATAGTATTCCTCACAGTTCTTGTTCTTTTATAAAGGAAATCAAACAAAAACATAAAAAAAATAAAAATTAATTATACTTAGATCACAGATGTGCTAGTTTTGTGATATTAGAAATCCATTTAGGTATCAATCATCCCAAGTAAGACTTAGAAACGTTTTGATATTACTCATTTTAGATCCAAAAATCTAACATTTCCTTAATATACAAATACACCAAACAGGCATGTTAAAGCTTTCGTAAATTTTTGTACTGCAAATTCTTATGATTTTTACACAGTGTTGTCCATTGTCCCCTACTCACTTTTATCCATGTAATTGACTATTGTAAGCATTTAAAGTGCCGAAGAATGAGTATGTTGTCTAGTAAACAAGAAAATTTTGCTTAACGAAAAACGTCTGTCTGCAAAATCACGTGCTGAAAAGATGCTCTGAGATGGTTTTGCTTAGTAAATTAATCGACATCATCCTCCATCTATCATCAATTGTACATTGTATATCTGAATAAATTTTTAGAAACACCAACTTGTATTTTTAATAGGTATTTATTTTTTAGTTCAAAACTTTTGAAAATGCTTCTTTGAAGGCAAAAATATGAAAGACTTGTATACCTCTAGTATTACTGAGGTCATGAGCAGCAGTTAGCATTATCACATAATATTATGGATAATTTACTAGATATCTGAAAACAAAAGTTACTACAAGACAGGAACTGATTTGCTGAGTCATGTTATTAATTAGCTGACTTGTCGATAGTTGTAAAAAAGGTCGTCGCTATTCGCTTAGGGGGAGACGGCAACGGGTATGTTGAGTTTCAAAATATGAAACTTAGTACTTGAGAAGAATGATATTAGCAAATCAATCAATCAATTAAAGTCTCTGATTCTTGGAGAGTATTTGGGTGAGTACCATGTTTTTCTCACATTTCTCCTTGGTGACTTCTATAGTCGTAAATACTAAACGCGGACACGAAAGTGGAAAGACTAATCGAACGTCGGAGGAATGTTTGTCCGTTTCTAACTAGCCAATCAAAGTAAGTCTAGTGTGAGGGACGAGAAAACTTCCGCTTTGTAGGCAGTTACAGTCACGTTTCTGTTAGTAGAAAAACAAATACTAATTATAAACTTATAGAAACAAGCAAATGTACCTAATAATATTGATTAGCAAGAAATCAATGTATTGGATGTGTCTTTTGTAGTTTGATTCTAAGAATTAGGATTAGTCGAAATTAGAACCAAACTTGTGGATTTAAAAATGTAAGTAGCGGAGTGCTAAGTTTTCAATACCTACTTATCATGTCAGTTTTATTATCAATGTATATAATTTTTAGTTCATTGTATCTGCGAGGACGATTGTATTATCTTTTTGTCCATGACACTAAGATCAAACTCTAAGCAATGCGATGATTAAGAATATTGATATAATAAAAATACATTATCAGCGACCTTCAATATGCGAAAAGTAGGTGGCACCATTTTGCACTACCTATAAAATTGACAGGGCGATAACCGCGTGATAACCGACAGCCCTACGGCGCTCCGTGATATTGTGTGTATGGAAAGAATGAATAAAAAAATAATAATGTGCATAAGATGTTAGCAAGTAGGTAATCTCACATTTGATGTGTTGACTTTACGTTAGACTAATACATTAATAGATACGTTGTGAGATATTGTATACAATTACGAAATAGATAAGCATGCTAATGTAATAACATTCCCTGTTATCGTTATTAAGTGATGGTTATAAACATATTATTCATTAAGAGTCGGAAAATATCTCCGATTCTAGTTTTGCGTCTTGTTGTGGAAATTTTATATTCTCCGAATCGTCACACATACAAGTATTTCGATAAACAGTTCCTTAGTTTTGCAGTTTTAATAGCGCAATATCAAAATGATTCTTGTTTTTAATTATTAAGTAAACTGTTGCATTAAAAGCAGAGTGAAGTTGAAGGATATTTTTTAGAACTCAATTCTCGAAATGACATTAATCTTATCTACATAATACGAAACAACGTCGCTTCAGGCTGTATGTCTCTCGATTCTGCACTGCCACTGCGGCTTACCATCATGTCGGCGGTATGTCTGGTTCGGGTCCGGGAATTTTACCCCTGCCACGCGAAAGACAGTACAGAATAGAGTGGGTGTCGACAAGATCTTCAGTCGACTCAAAATAAGGTTTTAAGATGCATTCCAGGGCCAATACCAGCGAAACATTACGTCTACACATGGGCAGCCTCGGTAATGGTGGCCGCGATCATGGATGAACAAACCTAAACTCTTGAGCGTCCTCCTCAAACGCTCATCGTCCTGGATATTTGCACATGCCTACACCTGAAGTTCCTCCGCTGGTGGTATGACTTGGGTGTCGGTGACATTTACCACATGTGTTAATTGTGGTTGATGAGGAGCAGGCAGTGCTTCATTGCGCAATCGGTCAAGTACAGTCTCATCCAGTAACTTTAGTTGCTGAATGGCCCGCACCTGATACGAGAGTCGTTGCACCATGACGTCCACAGCTGGGCAAAGAACCTAAAACATTTACAGCCACCTTGAACGGTACGCAGTGAGGTTAGTTCCTCCCTCCGTAGCCATTATTTAATATTATTCCATAATCACAGACGGAACCCAGAAAATCCAGTTGAGTCTAATAAAACGCCGTAACCTAAGATTATTTTGTTTCATGTTGTAACTGAACATTAGATAATATAACGAAAGTAATAAAATAACGTAATAATTATTTAAAATGTTTTATTTTCATGATAAATGTGACATCTTTAAATGTTATCAAGCTCATTATTTTATAACTCGTTTATATTGTTTTCATTAAATATACCTACCTACCGCTTACTGACGATGTCAATATCTTAGGTTAATATAGTTTTTAACTTGAATAACAATATTTATTATTTACTTTAAAAAACGGTTTTCACGGTGACGTAATTTTTTTACCAAAATCACAAAGCAGTGTATTTTGGATATTACAAGTTGTTATAATGATGCATCTGTGTTTTTTCCAATAAGTATGTTTGTTATGTAGTTATTATGTATTTTAATCGTAGGCAACCAATTAAAAAAAGACAATATCAATAATTAAAGAAACTAAATCAATGTTCCCTGATTTATGATCAGACAAACCGTTTGCAAAACAATTACCTAGCCAGTATGTGCCTTTTTGTAAAAAAAAACAAATAAATAAAAAGTATGCTTTTTATTTTTTCAATAGTTGTAATGTGTTTGATGATCGGATTTTGTTTATCTTTGTAGCCCAATAGTGACTTTTTGAAAACTTGTAAAAATAATAAAAAATATGTGTAACGTATTGTGAGGAGGTTCCTCTCTCTTGAGCCCTGACCACTGATGGCTTGGGTTGTAGACCTCGTCTTCAGTGGCCCTCTGTTTTTTATATTGTATTTTTAAATTATATGTCTTTGTTAATTTTTTTAAAAATATAATGTAAAAAATAAGTGAAAATAAATGAATATAGCAATATGTGTAATAATGAGATTAAGCTGCAATTAAGATTTTAAGTGAATTGCGTCGACCTTGTTATATTGAAGGTGAAATTTCTCATTTATCTTCAAACTTAATAATTGAGAAATTAATAAAGAAATTCTTTATCATTATCTCAAATGCAAGTGACTTGCTAAAACGATTGACTTTGTAAAATAAACATAATACCTACCTATTTACAAATTTATTATAGTAATGCTCTAATTACATTAGACGAAAGATACTTATTCCTTGCTTTAGATATTAAGGATACCCAATATGTATTTCCACAAGTCTTTAATTACTCAGAACCACAACATTACTTTAAAAATCAAGTCTTTTGGTACTCAAGTCGTTTGGTAGTCGTGACTTTTGCATGATAAAAAATCAAAAAAAATGCAATCTACTTGTTAGTAAGTGGTTTCGACCTCGGAAATGCCGGTCAGTGTTACTACTATAACCTGCTGCATACAACTCTTTAAACCTCGTTTATCTGATGGCTTTATCTGATCGTTCCGTAATTTGTGAACTAAATAAACCGGATCTACACCCAGCAAGATTAAGAATAATAGTTCTTTTACTGGGTCTGGGTCAATCCACTTAAAGGTTAAAGAACCTTTAGTTGAGTATCAAATATAAATACCTACTTAATTATCAAACTATGGAAATATTAATAAAAATAAACAAAATAATAGCCATTAACAATTCATTGTGATAAATTGTCTGGCACGACATCCAAGTAAAATACCAACATGCCTTAGTACAAGTACTAAATTGAGTCTTCGTTGCAAAAGTCGTACAAGAGAAATCGCACTAAAATTTCATTAAATACGTCAGATAGTTCTCATCATAGTTTATGCGATGTCAAAGTTCAAACGGAGACGTAGGTTATATAAAGTGTGTATTGATAGAATTTCAATTAAACAATGTAAGTAGAAGATAACCCTTGACATCAACTAGCGTTTGAATATTCGACTGAACACGTGCGAACCAAGTTATATCATAATTTATGTTAAGTTACATATGTATTACAATCAAGAACTATGTGGTATCAGTAGTATGTCATAATGAATCGTAGATAATGCAATGACGTTGGGTACTGTGTTCATTTGTTTGACAACAATTGTGTTTAGTAAACAATGCGTAAGTACCTAAAACTGAAACATTTATATGAAAAGTAATATCCCTTTTTAAGTCTAGTAACTTAACTCAATCCAAAAACTATTTCGGAAACTTGGATAACGTTCACGTTTTTGATTAAACCTGGGGCAGTAGGTAATTAAAGGTCGCATTCTAAGAGGTGCCCGAAGCACTATATTAGAAGAGCAGGTATATCTGTACATTTTATTACATCTCTCAATTACCTACGCCGTCTCAAAATTACGCCAAACAAATTTTTTTTATAGTATAAAATTATTTGAAACGAATTTATCATTTCATTCATGTTTCTTATTTAAAATTAATATTTGCAATGAATCTTTTTTAGTTAGACTCTTTTCAGAACAAACAAGTTGAAATAAAAACTTTTCTATTTTTGATGTTTGATACTGGCAGCTTACAAAACAGTTAAGCCCGCGTCATTCATCACAGTAAAAAAAATAAGTAAAAAGAACAAACGAAATTGTTCTTTTTACTTATTTTTTTTAGACATGTAAATAATGAAAATCGAGAAGAAAAAATGTTATTTCTTTACTTACTTTATAATAATATTACCTTATTAAATTAAATGTGGTAAGGAATACCACTTTCTTTAACCGCCATTTATATTAATCTGGTATTTTATGCTAATTAAGTGTAGGTATAATTTTATTGATTGGAATTAATAATAATCTTTTTGTTTAGTTGTATTTTTTGAGATTTTTCTTCTGGCAACTAACCGCCATGATAATACTACTACCGGGGCCATGGCCTTCATAACCATGACCAACTAGAACGAATGTCAAAGATACTGCTGACCTTCCTGAGTACCTTCTTCCACCGACGAACTACCATCGTAGAAGACCATCCTTTTTCTACTGACAACGGGAACTACTTCACAAGTAGGTACCAAATTCTTACTTTGTCCTAAATTAGTTTTTGTTTAAATATACTAATTATTTACTTATTAAGTAGCAGACGAAGATATTATCTACATCACGTTAATAATATATATCGTGGAAAGTTCTGCACTGATATAATTACCTACCTACCTATAGCACCTACAGGTATATTTTCAGTTCCAAAAATTAATACACACATAATATTTACATAATATTTAATACCTATGTGCACAAGTTACTATATGATTACGCCACAACTAATTATTTGAATCAAAACAATCAGTAGCTAATCAATACATAGTCACTGTTTCAAATAGTTGGCGGGAAACTGGAAATCAAACTGATTTAAACCAGCTGTTCAATTGCTTATAATTTCAGTTTCGATGTATCTTGAAACGTGTTGTATCTTTACCAAACAATTTATTACTCAGGTATTTGAATTGAGTAATAAATAGCTAAAGAAAACAAAGGCAATTAATGAAATCAGAACGAAATAAAACACCAAATTTTCGAATACGAGTACCTTCTTTTTTACCAAAACTTTGGGTTTAAATTTTCTAATGATTTTTTAGGATTTTCAGCTTTTAAGTTTCTCAGATTTCCATTGTAAGTTCATTGTTAATAAAATTTGAATTTCATTAATAATAACACACTAAGTTCCAATGAATAGTTAATTTAATCTAAACATATCAAAATTGTCGATTGTTATTTTTGTAATGCAATATCAGTATTTGTTTGGTTCGTATGTCGTACGTGGAAGTTGAACGGACTGTGGCGTGTCGAAATTGCAATGTGTTCCCGGGATCTCGGGGCGATGTAACTTGAATCTGTTTGTATTATAAATTGATATTTGTATGGCTTCTACAGTATGAGGAAATGCATTAAAGAAATGATTATGATAATGCTTCAATGTAGACAGAAAATTGAGAATACTAATTAAGCATTCGTCTACCGACACCTACTGAGCAAAGTATCACGTATCAGGTTTTACAAATAATAATATATTGCAATGATTGTTACATTTTTAATGATAAACCAAGTAGATATACCTACTTGGTTTGGGCGAAATTCAATATGACTATTCATTTCAATTCCAAAAAACCCTTAGTTTTGAGTCAGAGACATTTATATTCTTTAGAGCTTCTTGCCGTTCTCGTTAAAATCTTAAAATAAATGTTTTAAAAAATAAATTTATCCACATATTCTCAATTGTAAACGTGTATTGTGTATTCATTAAATGTTCTTTCTTTCTTTCTAATTGCTAGGTGAATATAGTAAAAAAAATAATAACATAGATTTAATAGATATCTTTCGGCAGCGGAAGACGGTTGTAAATGCATAATAGTTAGGGAAGTTAATTAAGCAGGAACTCAGCGAGCGGTCTATTAGTAAGGTTTCCAAATATACATAATTATTTGCGCGAGCAGCTGAGTTCAATGACCTGTTTAGAGTGGAACGCAACACCAACGCGACGAATCGATAAGGACTTGCGTAAGCGCTTACACGCCCTCTAAGGGATTTACTTTAAGGAGTATATCTCTTAACTTGTAAGAGACCTTTTGTAATTACGTGCTGGGTTAACAAGTTTAAAGTTTTCCTTGGAATTTGGGAAAATTAGGATGTAAAAACAGGCATTTAGGGTTTCTTTCCGGGTGTGACCCAAATGTTCAATCTTTAATCTTTGACCTATCAAGACAGTCACATCAAGTGTGTCAGTTACAATAAATAACACATTTTAGCGACAATTAGAATGATAACACAATATTTTTCGACTTGAGATATCTTTGATCCTGGTCAATAAGCTCGACTTTACGTACCCTTTTTGTCTCGGTTTGAAACACAACTACAATTAAAATATTTTAATATAAACACAGACACAAAAAGTCATTTTAAATTTGGATAAATGTTTATGAAAGTTGGCAACACTCATTACATACAAAATAAACTTTACAGAAAACATTATGAATAAATCTTGTGAGATTTACTCCTTCAAGAGATTTACTATAAAGATTATTTGTCTGAAGGCGGTTGAGACCTTTTGTATTACGTACAATACAAAGTTTACAGAAAATGTTATGAGTAAATCTTGATAGAGCCACTTCCCTGAAAGCAGTTACGACACTTTTGTAAGTACTCGGAGGTGTCACGCCCTAAACAACTACTACTTGATTAAAGATTAGAAATGTAAAAGCGAGTCGATATTTTGTCGAAAATACATAACATTGTAAGTAAATTAAATTAAAACTGTAATATAAAAAAAATGACGTAATTCTTTTAAAAAATTCTATTATTAATCTAAATATACCTAATCGAAACTAAATTTTATTGAGATGTTACTTCAATTATGAAGTATCATCTGAATTTACTCTATTAAGATTGTTAATATGATAGGCAAGATTGACTCAATGAAGTTTTCTTAGATTAGAAGGTGTATTTTTTTAAATGAAATATTTAGTTAAATGTGTCTATTAGTAATGGGTTACTAGTAAGTTTAGTTTATCTTTCGTGACATTCTAGACTGTAATAACATTTTCTCATTCATATCATAACAAAAACTTTGATAAGAGTGCGTAGGAAATTAATATGTTGTTATGAGATGTCTATTTTAAAAAAGGAAATAAAACAATGTATTTTTTTTTTATTTGTTACAAAATCTAAAGTACTTTTAAATCACATTTTTCAGTTAGACTTAATGTGTTGATTTTGGGTTAAATAGATATGTGTAAAACAATGTTATAACTAACTTTTGTTTATAGAAACGGTTTCCGTATATTTAATTTAATTTATTTGACCTATTTTCCACCTGACTGCTATCCCTTCATTTCCGTTTCGTGTCCGATAGTCATGCTTTGACGGTTGTAATGGATTTAAAAATAAAATATTACCAAAATATTAAAATATCGTTGACGTTTAAGTTTTGAACGGTGACTGCACAGATAAATAAATCAGCTTAAATTGTCTCATTAAGTCTTGACTAACTATTATTATTGTTGTTTTAAGATACAAGCAATTATTCATGTTCACCAAACGAACATATTCTTTTGGAAGATTTTTTTAAAAATTAAAAATCTAGAAGATTAAGAGAATTTATTTTTTTCAAAATTAAAGATTCAAAATAAAGATTTTGTACGAAATAAATAAAAATAATATGTCTTATATACTAGAAATACGTTTATCTTTAATCTAAATTGACGTTTGTAGATCCTATTGCGTCCGATGACGTAATTTTACCAAAACTATCGACGACTAAATTCATAGGTCAAACGATAACCCACTTTAAGTACATAATATTATTGCGTTTAAAATTAGGAGTTATTTTTTAACTATAATCCAGAATATTTTTTTCATATCGAATGGCTCTCGACGGTTCTAGAACAGTGGGTAACAAATAGGGTGACCATATTCTTCCAACCCTTTGAAATTATTCCTCTATGTTGTTGGACGTCTTGTTTTCGGCAGAGATGTGTCCCTCAAGTCTTATTAAACAACAAATCGTATCAGCGTAAATCCCAAACGATTATTTTACGTGCATATCGTTAAGTTAATGTAGATTTAATTGGCGTAACCAAGTTAAAATGAAATTTAAAAACCTATTTATTTCATGTATCCAGAACGACATTATGACATGTTATTGTAGAGGTCGTTTTTAAATATTTAAAACAATTTTCTTTTCAGGTCACGACATTGACGAAATGATGACACCGTATCGTGTAATTAGCGTAACTAAATAAAGCACTGGGTTAATTGTGTGGCTACTTAGCAAAAATATTAATGATGTAGAATTATCTTAGCTTCTCAGTGCAAATACATAAGCAAAACAGTTTATTGTTGAGTTTACATAATATTAATATTTTCCAGAAGTCATTTCCTCTATCTATTTCTTAAATAATTATTATTTCTTTATTTATATCATAAGTATAATTTAAATTTGAACTTTTTATACTAAATTGAAGTTGATTGGTATTGGTAATAATTAACACGAATACCGAAAGTCGTTAATTAAATTAAATTTAAAAATTGACAGCTTTCTATCACGACGTTATCAAACCTATAAAAAATATGCAATCAAAAACCCCAGAAACTCCGAAAATCCACTTTACGACAAGAATATAGAACGTAATTAATTTATTAATTACTTTCATAATTATGTCAAGAAAAACAACTGCAGTAGATACACTTTTATCGGCTTCAAAGAGTCACAAATTATTGAATAGTAGCGTATTTGATAAGATTTCGAATCATGCAATACAATAACCTTACTAAGGTCAAAAGTATAAATAGATAAACGTAGTACGTTTCAAAGTGACACGAATTATTTTGGCAGTAAGTTATCATATGGTTGCTGGTCACAAAATGTAAGTGAATTTGTTCGACACGCGAATTCATTTTAGTTTTATCTCATGTTTTTACTCAACTTTGACATTTTTGTGCGTATTCACGAATATTTTATAATATTTTATAAAATAGCTTGATAAAAATTGCATTTAAAATAGTTCTGTTATTATGTATACTATATTCATTTATTTGCTCATTTTTTACATTATATCTTTAAAAAAACAATCACAAGAAAATAAATTTAAAAATACAATATAAAAAAAGCAGAGGGCCACTGGAGACGGGGTCTACGACCCAAGCCATCAGTGGTCAGGGCTCAAGAGAGAGGAACCTCCTCACAATACGTGCCGTGTCAAGAACGACCGCCTTCTGAATTAGGCCCTTTACCCAGCTGGGGAGCGAAAGCTTCTCTAGATGACGGTCGAAGCTTTTCGCTATTAGACCGTGCACAGATACAACGATCGGAACAATGATGGTCGATTCAACACGCCACATGTCGGTCACCTCGTGGGCCAGGTCCAAATATTTTAGCAGTTTTTCTTTTTCTGCCTTCACAAGGTTCTCGTCATGTGGAATGGTGATATCGATCAGCACCGCCCGATGCGCATCCCGATCTATTATCACTATGTCAGGCTTATTGGCAACAATAGTCCTGTCAGTGATAATAGATCGGTCCCAGTAGAGCGTTACATGACCATTATCGAGAACCGGCTGAGGCCAATACTGGTAATAAGGTACAGCGGCTTCAACAAGGTCGTATTTCAGAGCAAGTTGTTGGTGGATAATCTTAGCTACCTGGTTATGTCTGTGCAAGTACTCGCCGTTAGCAAGACGAGAACAACCGGAAACGATATGTCTAATAGACTCTCCCGGACGGTGACATGCCCGACAAATGTCGACCGTCCCATCCTTTAGAATATATTTACGGTAGTTGTTCGTCATGATAACTTCGTCCATAATTGCAAAGACAAAACCTTCAGTCTCTCCGAAGAGGTTACTGTATCGTAGCCAAGATACAGAGGCTAATTGATCTACATCGGGGCTCATAAGGGCCCGGTAGAACCGTCCGTGTAGTTCTTTGCTCTTCCATACGTCCGTGCGATCCGCCACACTCATTACCTTTAGCGTCCGCCAATTCTCGTTCGCTAAGGACAGCGGAGTGAGTCCCTTATCAACTGCTGCGACATTACGGTACATACCCACGCTTACCTTAAGGAAATATTCCCGAAGGTTGTTTACCTCTCGGTTGTGTAGGTCCTTGACATTTAACATGCCACGACCCCCACACTTCCGAGGAATATACAACCTCATAACAGATGAACGTGGGTGGTGCATCCTGTATGCCGTCAGCAGTCGCCGAACTTTTCTATCCAGGGCATCTAGTTCTGATTGCGTCCACTTTAGAATGCCAAAGGAGTACGTCAGTACAGGCATGACCCAACCATTGAAGGCTCGGATCTTGTTTCCGCCAGATAAGAGGCTTTTCAAGACCTTTACCAAGCGGCCGAAGAAACGATCCCTCACCGATTGTTTCATATCTGCATCGACTATACTCAAAGCTTCGAACATTCCAAGGTATTTGTAGGTTTCCGACTCAGAAAGAGATCTGAGCACCTCACTTTGGCTAAGTTGCAAACTCTCAGAGTTTACAATTTTATCTCTCTGTATATCCATGACCGCACACTTATCTACTCCGAATTCCATTCCAATAGCTTTACTAAAATTGTCGGTTATTTTGAGTAAAGATATTAGGTCAGATTTTTTAGAAGCAAATAATTTGAGATCATCCATGTACAAGAGATGTGAAATGGGCTCACCCCCTCCCTTGAGTCGGTAGCCTAGCGTTGAATCTCCAAGCAACGTGCTTAGAGGATTAAGCGCCAGACAGAACCACAAAGGACTCAGACTGTCACCCTGGAAGATACCCCGCCCTATCCTTATTAAGCTCGGGGAGGCCGGAGATCCAATATGTCCTGGTTGACGAAGAAACGTAGACCACTGACCCATGCATGAGCTAAGAAAGGGATTAGAGCGTAGAGTGGGATGTATTTTATAAAGCTCTAAAACTCTCATTAGCCATGAATGGGGCACCGAATCATACGCTTTCTTATAGTCAATCCAAGCCATATGGACACCCTTTTTGCCTCGACGAACTTGTTGCGTGATAGTCATGTCAATGAGGAGCAAATCCTTTGTACCCCGAGACCCTATCTTACACCCATTCTGAGAAGGTGACATTATGTCATTTGCCGAGATATGTATTTGAATTTTGTTTCTCAGAATGGATGTAAGTAGCTTATAGATGGTGGGTAAGCAAGTTATTGGTCTATAGTTTTTAGGGTCCGAGGTATCGCCAGATTTGTATATCAGATGAGTGACCCCTGATGTCATGAAATCTGGGAGGGTTCCCGACTCAAGGGCTTGTTGAAACTGAGCAGCCATGCGCCCGTGCGAGTTGCGTATCCATTTCAGCCAGTAGCTGTGCAGCCCGTCCGGTCCCGGACTTTTCCAGTTCGGGGCCGAACGCACCGCACAAGCTACGTCAATCGGCGTGATCGCTACGGTGTTCATGTCTGTAATAGACTCGCACGCGCGTCCGACCGACTCAGTCCACTCCCCCTCGGAGTGACCGATGGGCACCGACCAGATATTTTTCCAAAATGAGGTCATCGCATCCTCATCAACTGGTGGGAGTCCATCGGTAACTCTTCCTCGAGAAGCCTCCCAGTTTCTGTAGACACTCCTCTGATTACTCTGGAAGACTCTATTCAAGTGGTACCGCTCCGATCTTATTCGGTACCGACGAATACGGTTCGCCCATGCGCAAACTTTTTGCTTCCAGTAGTCAACACGCTCGAGGACACGAGCCAGGTAGTCGTTCCTGCTGACACCGGTGTCAGCGAAGGCTCGGTCGACGAATCGCATTACGCGCGGGCGCGTGTTGCCTGCCTGGAAGCAAATAAGCTTCGCTATAAGGGTCCTGGCTGCATCTATGCGCCTCTCGATTCTGCACTGCCATTGCGGCTTACCATCATGCCGGCGGTACGTCTGGTTCGGGTTCGGGAATTTTACCCCAGCCACTCGACAGACAGCAACCGCACCGCAGTACAGAACCGAGTGGGTGTCGATAAGGTCTTCAGTCGACTCAAAATAAGGTTTTAACATGCAGTCCAGGGCCAATACCAGCGAAACATTGCGTTTACACATGGGCAACCGCGGTAAACGTGGCCGCGAGCATGGCGGGACAAACCTAAATTCTTGTATAGAGTCCTCCAGAGCGCTCCTCAAACGCTCATCGTCCTGGATACTTGCACATGCCTGCACCTGAAGCTCCTCCGCTGGTGGTATAGCTTGGGTGACAGTGACATTTACCACTTGTGTTGATTGTGGTTCATGAGGAGCAGGCAGTGCTTCGTTGCGCAATCGGTCAAGTACAGTCTCATCCAGCAACTTAAGTCGCTGAATGACCCGCACCTGATCCGCTAACCGTTGCACCGTGACGTCGACAGTTGGGCACAAGACCTGAAACAGAGGCAACATCCTTGAGCGATACGCAGTGAGGTTAGTTCCCCCCTCCGTAGCCCTGTAGTACGCCCGCATGACATTTTTATTTACTTCTTCAGACCATCTCATGCGTGGGCGCACTGCACCACTGGTAGCGGGGGCCGTAGACGAACCATTTCGGTCCGCTGGTCCCAAGCGTGCCGGTGGGCGTCCCCGACGCGCAGGTGTTGTTGTCGCAGGGGAAGGCTCGTCGTCTGATGTTATAGTTCGTCTCGTCGGTGTGTTTTCACTCGACGACCGCGACGAGCTGGTAATAGTTGGTGATGGTGCGCTTTGTTGTTTCTCTCGGCACTGACGTTTCGGGTTTCTTCTCATATCTCATAGTAATTTTTATGTATACCTGTTCAGTAATTATTGCCCAGACTATTTTCTTACATTTTTACTGTCCATAGTTTGTCTTTTTGTGCAATTTTTTGCCATTTTTCCAATATTTATCTAATAATTTAATATTTTTAATTTTGACATTGTATTGTCATGACAGTTGCCAGAGAGAATTTATGGCAACAACAACATTTCTCACAACCTTATAATTTAATTTATTTTATTATGTATATTATTATGTATACTGTTATTATGTTATTATGTATATGTATTTTATTAAAGATACAGCATAATTGAACGTTTCAGGTTAGGTGAAATAGTTGTACTTACTGTTTCATTACCCCAAATATTTAATATTTTCCAAAATTTGTTTCCTGGAACAAATATTGTTGTATATTCTTAGTACTGGCAATTGCAGGTAAAAACTTACAATTAAACTATTCCATAGTAAATGAGCACTAAAGTACTTACAGGAAGTTATGATTCACTGTGAATAAACCAGGATTGTTTTACACTATTGTAGGGGTTTTGCCAACCCTGACTCACGACATATTTCGAAGTTTATTGACTTCAGTGTAACAATACCCTGAACCTTGTTCCCGCAACTATAATGTTTTGCAAAGTTGTGAGTGCACTGAACTGGTGTCATTTGATCACAAGAATCATTCATATTTTGCTTAACTAAACAAGAAACGTGACGGTCACTAACAGAGTATTATATTTCATTCACAATTAATATGTATCATACAAAAAGTATGACCGGGACAAAAAGTTTAAGTGATTAAGACAATCACGCACGCACGCAAATGACGCATTATAGTTGTTGCGCATTCATTGCCATTTTTGAAAACATCAATGTGTTAGCATACCTACATCTTTTACAATACAGACGTCCAAGAATATTAAAATTAGAAACTTTTTGTGAAATGCTGCTCCTTATCTAATCTAATATATATTATAAAGGCGAAAGTTTGTATGTATGGATGTATGTTTGTTACTCTTTCACGTAAAACTACTGAATGAATTTGAATGAAACTTTACCACAATATAGCTTATACATCAGAATAACACATAGGCTACAATTTTTGAACCCCTTTGTAACGCAGACGAAATTGCGCGGGTCACCTAGTTATTAATATATTTTATCAGAATAGGTAGTTTGAAAGGGGTCCTTAGTAGAATTCATCAGGTAGGAAATAATGATGTAACCAAGATGTAATCTAATTGTTGATCAATAACGACAATCCAGTAATAATACTGCGAAGTCTGTAATATGAAACGTCATGTTAAATCAACTCAACAATACTCAGTAAACAGTACCTACATATTATTATGTATAATACAATACGAAGAGTTTTCCATGCATTACAAGACAGTCCGATATTAAAACGTTGATAAAACACGTTTTGTTGAATAAAAACGGAAAAATAACACTTTGATTTTCTACTTTTAAGATAAGGTGCGTAGTTATTGAAATAAGGAATTGCAATAAAGACAATATGTAACAATGAGGAGACTCGCTACTTTCAATTGAATCTAATGACCGGTAGGAAGCGAACTCGATCGAGTTCATGGCCACATGCTGTCAAACACGAGTATCATGTTTGTCTACAAAATATTTGAACAGTTCGTACTAACAGGTACGTCATTGTCTCTTAAATATATTAATTATTGTAGACAAGAATATAGTCTATCGTCGACATCTGATACTTGTTTTTTTCGTGGAATTCTTTAGCGTGTAGTATTCGTAGTAAATATGTTACGTCATTTTCGATCGTTAGAAGAGCGTATTTTTTGTTCAAAACATTTTGCGAAGCTGTTTGCTCGTAAATCAAGTCAGGATTAAAAATAGATTTACATATTTTAATTGCATGTGAATAATACAATTTATATTTGATGAATTAAATTATATATAAAATGACGCATTAAAATATAATTTTGTATCGATAGCAGGAGTATTTGCTCATATTGAAAGATAATTGAGACGATGAAAGCAGAGATATTACCAAAATACACTGAAATACATGTATGATGCAATAGAGAAACACTGAAAATTTAAGTTTTACGGTTTTCGATGTAATGTAAATAAGCTATTCATGACGTAGACGAAGTTGCGCGGGTCTGCTAGTACTTATTACATATACAAAGAAAGTTTCAATTTAAAAGCAATTAGATAAAAAAATTTCTAACATATTTGTTGACATTGGGGAAAATGATATTTACGTGACAAATATGTTTATGACTCAGTTGTTATGATGTCAATGTTAAGGCCAAGAATGTAATAAATGTATCACATTGTTACAATGTTCTTGTTTGATAAGTTGATAAGATATTCAGTGTTTACCACATGCGGATTTTTGTTAAATTGTCAGATTATTAGTCAATTCACGGTCACACCGCCATAGAACAAATTGATTCACAAAAGCCATTCGATCTTATAAGTATGAGATATTATGAAATTTCCATAAGTGTACTCGAAGATATCGGAAAATTTCAGTAACTTAGTAGCTCATAAATATAGGCAATTTTATAAGTTCTTGGAAATTTTTCCTGAGCTTAAACAATGCTTACAAATGTTGGAAATGACAAATAAATGTACCAAAAATAAAATGCCAGAAGCTAGATTTAAAAAAAATACCAAAAAAGTAATGAAATAACATTTCAATATTCACGTTTCTAATTTATACTAAAATAGACAAACATTTATTTAACAATAAGAGCCTAATAAACATAATATAATAGGTACCGAACCGAGTACCTACATAAGTCAATACAAATTCGAATCATCACTCGAAGTTTCATGTCTAAATACTCTTATTCTCTGTTCTTCTGACCACCTATGTCAACAGAAGCTACGTCCTTGCTTTTAATAAAATATTTAAATTTCATTTTCAAAAACTAATATTTACCTTTCGATATGATGTAACATGCTACTATTAACTTGCTAATTGATTCAACAAGTCTGAGGTCTTTTGTTTCATACCTACCTACTCATGGATGTTGGCGTAGTTTTTCTACCGATCTTAAAGTTATAAAATATATTAGAATATACGTAGACGCAACAATTGAACTCGAACGTGGAAATCATAATCATTTGCTAAAGGACTATTTCTATGTGAAATTTATTTAAGAGGTGCTAGCCTAGACGAAGCAGCAAAGAATCTTGAACTCATACATTTATGGTTAGATTAAAACATTCTAGTTCCACGTAATAATTATTAGGTTAAGTAATATTCGTAATCCGATCAAGGTCGGTTTTTGAACCCGGCAACATTATAAACTAAATCATTAAGACGGAACAGAAGGCATCTTGTTACGCAATTACTATTTGTTCAAGGTTCACGTCTTATCGTTCTAAATGAGTTTATGTAGCAGTATTATAGTACATATATAGTGTTCTCTACAGATTATATTTAAGCACTTGCAACATAAAATTATAGGTAAAAAGGTAACAATTTAATAAATTTCAATATTGGAAAGTAAGATTAACATAGTTATTTTTTAAAAGTACAAGCTGAAGTTAAACGCTCCAACTCTACAAATCTTACCACTCTATCAAAAAGTAGAAGCTTATGAAAAGCGTTTAGGTATGACTTAATGAATAGATGATTAATACATAGATCATTAAGAAATGTTCATACATAAAATCCAGCTCCTCTAGTGACTTGGATCTTGACGTTACAATATATTCGATTCTATAGGTAGCGTTTCCACCAGTTATACGACATTAATCATCCCTCACTTCTTCCTGTCGATCGATCACTACAAGCTATGTTTTTTTCTCAAATATTTTTTTTAAAAATTCTCGAACTCTTTATTATTTTTCTCTGCTATTCTTTTTTTTTCTTTGGCATTATTGATATCCACTAGTCACAGGTCTGTAACTCTTAATGAAATCTTTTGATATTACAAGTGAAAAGTGTTTGTTCAGTAATATTGCAGAAACAGATTTCATTTTATGCAGACCTTGAATTAAATTTAGTGATTTCAATTTTATTACATCAATAATATCATGTATGCTAAGTATAGCTTTACATTTTTTTTTTAGTAAACAAAGCTTATTTTAACAGTACATAATACCTTTGTTAATAAAACCTCGAACGTTCGCCTATCTTTTTCGGATTGTAATGACACAAGAATGTTAATGAAATAAAAACGTACGGTTTGGCAAGGAAAAAGACGTCTGAATATCGCGTCACTAACCTTGTACGCACCTTCGGCCTGGAGCGGATTGCGCAACCATCGGGTCAAGGGTGGGAAGTCGTCATACTCGTTTTTGGCAATAAAACATACCTGCTCCGTTACAATGCTCTTTTGAAATAGCCTGAGAACGCTTCCAATATTATAATACAAATCAAACAAAAGGACAATTATTACGCAAGCCGAGCAACAGACGGGGTCGGCACAACGCGTGAATCCCGTCTTGTTTGTTGTTCTCAGAATGTCCAGATTATCATTTTAGCGAGCGCCTTCAGGCTAGACATGGTCATAAATTAAATTTGTTATTTTTAATACGATTTAACAAAAAAAATATAATACCTGTGTCACATAATATATTATGGATGTAGACAATTTATGGGTTCCGCCCCGAATCAAGATTACGGCGTCAAAACAGCTTTTTGCGAGGATTGGTCGTCGCGACCTTGCCCTGTTTGATTAAATCAAAACCAGTTGTAACATTAAAAGTAAAAACTTTCACGGAGCGAATATATCATTTCTTTGATAAAATCTATATATTATAGCTATGTTTGTCAACACCCGCAGAAGATTGAAGGATTTTGTTTTCAGTTATAGAAACGTTCACGATTCTATGTTCACCTACATTAGGTACTCTTCAAGCAAATAATAAGTTCTTAAATAATAATAAGATGTCTTAAAATTAAAAACTGCTACAGTTTACACATACAATTGTTTAGATCGATGACTACATGACTTTAATGAAAACAATTAGATCTCAACTCTAAAACACCAACGTATCTAGAATACATTACTCAACCTTGAACTCATTGTTAGCGTGACTGTGAATCATAATATTGTTATAGTAAATTTTAAACATTTATTTATCTTGTGGTAAAAGAGTAGTATTTTCGGACGTATTGTAAAAAATATTTATTTTTTAAAAGAAGAACTATTTTGAAAGCGAAAGAGTTTTATACAAGTCACTTTTAGTTAATTCAATTGTTTGTTTACATATTGCAATTAAATTATCTAATCGTAAAACTAGATACTTGTAGTTCAATAAAAATGTATTCGATTAACCTTTTTTTCACCAGTAAGTTACTCCTGTAGGCGTGCTTCATTTATTATATTTAATGGAATTAACTCTGTCTATTCTATATTATTATTAAATTAACAGTATCCAACTGATTTACTTATAGAATGATGTCATGAAGAATTAAAACACTTTGTATTAACACTTTGGTTCATAAATTAAATTATGCAGTCGCAAACTATGTTTACTTCATATAATGTGGGCGTCTACTTAGGGAAGAAATATCTTAAATAGTCCACCGAAAAAATTCTCATTATTTGTTAAAAGAAAATTTTCATATTGACTATTAACGAATTAGCTTAGTAGCTAAATCTTGTTCTGGAAAGGAAGAAACTTAATGTTATAGATTTATCTTGTTTTGGTATTCAAAGCACGTATAGCGCTTTCCCGTTTTAAAATTCGTTACTCAGAGCGAGCAACTGCATTACTATTACAGCATTTTTGGGGCTCGATTCAGAGTCGTTCAATTTGATTATTTTTCAATGCCTACATAACATATTTCGAAAATATATATTGAAAATATATACTTATTGTATTCATGAACTTCGTCTATTTCATTTACGTTTTATGTATCATTTATGTTTTAAATATAACTAGAATACTAAAATATAACCTTATCTCGGAGACTTTGAACTTTAAATCCGCAAATCGTAATAAACGTAGGCGTCGCATTAATTATATTTGTTTATCATATTATTATAATCATTCATGGCTACAAACAAGGTTGTTTGTGCCAATATATCGATATTTTTCCGGTAAATGCGGAAAAACAGCGAAAACATCACTAGATAATAATAATATTACTGAGTTACATCGATTTCCTTGTGTGGAGGGAAAACATCGTTAACTACGATCGTAAGGGTCGCTTCGGGTAAACAACACGAGTCTATTGATTTTTTCCACCCTCCAATAGGAGGTTCAATAGAGCTCTGGAAAATTTTGCTAACTCGATTATACTCCCCCGTTTTCTTCATGCCAGCTAAGTGTCACCAATTTATTTTATTAGCTATAAGGTTAGAACAGGTAAATTAAAGGTTTAATAATGAATGTATGAAATTTATTCAAACACTCCATATTTTTTATTAAAAATGGGTTCATTAGATGAATTACAATTCACATTTTCAACATTTTTATAACTTTTTGATTGTTTTAAACAAGAATACAGAAAAAAATATGATTTCTCTTGCTATAATACGTTTGGTATTTTGGTTTAGTTACATTAGTTGATTACTCAAAAATATGAATCTTAAACTTGAAAATGTTTTCTAAAACGGTAAGACTCTACTAGTTTGATATGGCGAAACTAAAAAATGATTGAGATTATTTGAAAACGATGATCTCAGCTACATTATGCTTAAATTAATAATATCTATTAATTATTACATAATATTTATGCAGATCAACGAATGACTTCATTCCGACAAGATATAATTCAAACAGTTAATAGTTTATGATTATAGCGATGACAACGGTCTACTGCGCGCACAGTTACGCAATGCAATTGCACTTCCTGTACTCGTCAAGGATATTACGTATACAATGTTTATATGACACTAGCTGAGGTTCAAGGTGACTTTTATTATCCTTGTAATGTAGCTTGATATAGCCACAAAATTGTTTACTATGCAGAAGTTAATATAATTTTGTGACCGACAACGATGACACTAGAATCCAAAACCTAAAGTTTAATTTCTTTTTTGCATAATAAAGTGATATAAATGACATCTCTAAAATGTTTCACTCTCTTTCCTGCATTCGTTTGAAACCACTTGGTGTTTCCAGCCTTTGACAGATGCCTGATTCCTTCATAATATTTATTCTGTGAAATAACTACGTAGTTTCGGGACTTTTACGACCCTATTTACGTTTTGCGAATGACGTCATACGATGAAAGGTTTTGGGGGGATATGAATTTGTACATTCTGTTGGTCACAAAACGACTGTAAAATTTTTAAGATATTGTGTTTTACTCTACGTAATAAACCAGTAAACGTATTAAAACGTAAGAACAATGTTAATTAACACTGTGCCAACATTTATAGGTTAGGTATTTATTTTTACGTTTGTTTATTTTTCATGTTCTATTAGGTACCACTTGAATTTTAACCGTCATTATGAAGTTGGTTGTCTTGTTAATCTTTACTAAATAGTGACCTGAATAATGAAGAAATAAATTACTATGTCAAAACAAAAAAAGGCCTAATCGGTTTGACACCTACCCTACGTAGGCGGAAGTCCACTGAGTACCTCAATAAAAAAATCCAATCCGATGTTAGGTATATGCGAGTGAAACTATTTACAAACATATAAACGACGTATTTTTTCATATTGTTTCCGGAAGTATATTGTCGTACACAACAATACAAGCCATAATGATTATTCATGGCATTTTTTATAGATACAACCATGATACAACTTTATATTATGTTGTCAAATGTCAAACAGAATTGGTTGGTCGATGAATCTAAATAAGATCATAGTAGTTTAAAATTTGTATTTGTATTTGATTATAATTTTATTAGTATTTGAGTTATATAGTTAAATGGTGCTATTGTTATTTGAATTATATTCTCTTTTCTCTCTATTTTCTATTACTTTCCTTTAATCTAGTAAAATAAAAAATGATGACTGTAACTGACTAAACTCTTGTATTAAGTATCAAATTAAGTTGGAGGAAATCACCGGATCCTAACCCGCCGCGTGGGTGGGGTATGTGAGAGTTGAACCGCACTAAAATCTCCAACCGCACACACTCAGCGTCCGAACCCCGGCTGAGGCCAGGACCCAGCACAGGGATATGAGGGACGGCGCGACGGGTTACGCCCTCGGCACTCTTTCTCATCGCGCTGCCCCCATCAAATCATAATTAATGATATTTTTAAGTAGAGTAATATTTTCAAGTAAAGTAGGTAACTATTGTGACAAAAGGATGCAATTTAATAAACATCGTTTTATTAATCGTTTTGGGTGTTTATGACTCCAATGAGTAAGCAACCTTTTCTCCCGAACAACATTTTATTAAGAAATCTACTTTTGAAAGCCCTACGTGACGAACGGCGGGTGTATCATAATTCTGTTAATTTCCAGGTCAAGCTAATCATCACCAGACAGACTTATTCAACGCCTTTCCCGTTAAATTGGAGCTTTCCTCTTGTATCGTTGAATAAGGAAAATACCAGTGTTAAATGCATGTGCAATATGAAGTAGGTTTTAAGATTTTTCATCGGTATAAATACACAGACATAAATGTGAAATGGAAAATACGTACCTAAATGAATTAAAAAAACCAACAAATAACGAAAAAACACAGTTTTGAAACAGAATAGCTCATGACAGTTGTATCTAACTATAAAATAATTACATCAAAATAGGATACATAATAATCGTACAGGCATAATTTTTAATAGGTTAGGTACTGTATTTGTAGGAAACTTAAAAGTAAGTTATATATGAATGTGATTCAAGATATTCATTAACTAATTGAATATTATGACCGTGTATGTAACTTACTAGTATTTATTTGATGAATTCTTTACAGGTTATCAATAAAGACATATCTACAGATCTTAAATTTAATCAGACACGTTTATTATTAATCCACACTTTCCTTGAAAAACATTAGTTTATCAATTTCATCAACTATATATAGCGTTACATTGTTATTGTTACAGCATATTAAGTCACGTGTTTATCATATCGTCTGAACATTACAATAAACATGAGAGATGAAAACCCTGACTGGGGCCGATACGACCATCGTGATGATAACCATCCGACATTGACCCCATTACGGACATACGTAAACAATGGCATTAGAATACTCTTATCAATCTATATCTAATCGTGGTAAGGGCGGATGGTCACGAGATCCAAGGAATCCAAGTCTATGCTAGCAATAATTAATATTATTATGTAATTGTATTTGAAAGCCATCGAGAGGATAGTCTTATTTTAGGAATCAATAATTATTTGTTTAAATTGCTGTGTTGTACAAGACATTCTAATTAAACAAATCAGTAAATGTATTAGAGATTTTCCTCCTTTTTCCAAAGATTTTTATCCCTCTCTAGATTACTATAGATTATCTGATGTATCTATACTATAAGAATAAATAAAATAATAGAAAGAAAACTATGCAATATTTCGACCAAAAAAACTATTTATAAAAATCACAGTAGGTTAACTGAAAAACTACAGGCTAGTTTTAAACCTTATTGGAACACGAGAAGTCTCTAGATAGATTAAATTATTAGATTAAATCATTTACCAATAATAGTTTACAAAAAACCAGATCGAAAGGGATCGAAAGGTTATCGAAATAGAGCTGAATCGTGTTTGTTACTTCTCTTTTTCTAAGTAAACACCAACAAGTGCGTTTAATGAAGTGACCAATTGCTCAAGTTAAAAAGGAATGCTAAATACTGAACTGAGCGGCTTACGGTACTAGATACCTTTACATTAAATTTCATTGTTCACCTTAAGATAACAATAATTAATCTAAGAACATTAACTGTGACCACGCTCAACGGGTCTATAAATAACTTTTCTGCATCAAATGTCGATTACAAAGTAACATCCAGTTGGCTCCATTCGTTTCTATGTTACACGACACTTTCTGATAACACGGTCACTGCGTGATGAGAGCGCCCTTGAATTAAATAGTCTATATGTGGTGTTAGTACATGCGTTGGGAAGCAATTATTATCATGTGATGATCATGAACTCTAGCAACTTACTCGCACGTGCGAACGACGTTCGTATTATCAGGTGTGTGTCAAGGGTCGAATAAATATTACCTATATGATATCAAATCATACCATTAAAACTCGAAGGTATTGAGTGTTTCAGAAATGAAAAGTAAAATTGTTAAAACAGGGCATTAAAAGTTACTTATTTGTACGAAAAATAATATTTGTATTATAATAATTCTTTATAATTTACAGCAGGCAAATGTTTACCGAAGAATTCATAATTCATAGCACTCTCATCAAATATCGTAACGTTAACAAGATGTCTAGACAAAGAATTCATCAATGAGCATCAATTTGTGCACTTACTTACCTACCTAGATAGGTAGGTACGTGGTACAAAGAGTGTTATTAGAAAATTAAAATCAGTATTTGTCAAAGGTTTTAGGATATATCGAAACTGAAAAAATCCTGCAGATACTAGGTAGTATCAAAGTGAAGTAGGTTGGTAAATATTAACACAACATGGATAGTCAAATCAAATAAGGTGCCTCAAATTAAGAGCTCATAGAAAAGTTGGTAAGAACAATCATAAATTATCTCGGAGAAGAACCAACTATAGTTTTCAGGACTTAGGTGTATGTATAAAGGGTGGAAGCTTTTAACGGGCAGGGTGATTTTTTCGAATTCCAGCAATTTCGATTTCCCGGTGTACAAAGGGTTTTTTTAAATCCATAAATGCGGTTGTTTCTTTTTAAAAATAAAGGATTGTTTTCTATTATTAAAATTCGCTAAAATCATTACTTCTTCTTACTTCTCCTGGAGGAGGCGTTTATAAATTCCACCCTGTATAATGAAATATGGCGCTTCCGTCTTCTTCTGCAACTTTTAGTCGAATAATTCTTATTCTTAATTTGAATAATGTAGGTAATTCAATCTCTTATTAATATTGCTATCTATTATAATTTTATATTTTAAAGGATATATAAAGAATCATATTTACAGAATAAAACGGAATTATTATATTGAAATTGTGTTATTGTTAAAGTCAGTTGGTGACGCGAGTCTGAGGCTGAGCAATTTTATAGCGCAACGGTCACTGCGTAAGGTCACTATCATCATTTGATTTTGCACGCTTTCGTAACATAGATTTATTTTAAATTGTAGCTAGGGTAACCAATTTATATTTAATTTATACTGGATGAAAAGAAGATTCTTTGACTCAATACATTTCAAATTATTTGCGTACTAAGGTTTGAACATCTATCTAATAAAGAAATTAGATAGTATCTTCTAAATAAAGGAATTAAATACTACATTGTGTGTGTTTTATCAATATTGTTTAAATAGTATTTATGTCGTATTAAATACTTTTAATGAAACTATTTTAAAATGCATTTTACTTTACATTAATTAAATAGGATTTTTTATGCTTTTGTGAAAATCGATTTTCAAGAGTAGAGTTTAATATAAGCATCATAAATCATGTTTTATAGCCGATTTTTTTACCTTACAAATTATAATATTTGTGTACATTGCAGATATATATTTTATGGGGATTGTAAGTTTATAAACTTTTTTAGAATCATTGTGACCATTTACAAGTAGAATATATCAAATTATCAAGGTGACAAATTGTAGAGACGTTGAATACACTTATAATTTCTATGGATGTCAAAGTCAAATGTGTTAATAAATTGCCAAAAACTTTAGCCTTGATCTTAATCATGAGTTCATTGTGTGGATCGTATCAACATACGCATTTAAAAGTTTTCCTGATTATGATTACTTATAAGATTTTATAAAACTTTGTCTATTTTTGTTTTTCGACTAGTTTTATAATACTTACTACTACCAGACCCAGTTTAATATGCAGATCGCCTGTGCATAGTAAGTTGATCTTCTATAGATCAATAGTAGAAACAATTCTATAAATGTCATTTGAAGAAAATTAAGTGATGGTGCCTGAAAAACACAAAAAAATATACAGTACCGTAGAAACACAATTTCATACCTACCCTAACAGGAAAAATACAAAAAAATAACAGGAAAAAATATTATTATACCTACATAGATAGTTCAAAGATGTGTTGCGGAGTTACTAAATTTACTAATAGATATCATGAAAATTTGCTTTTGTTAAATTAAGTTATTAAATTTGATTTTAATTGCTACTTTCATATTGTTAATCTAAAAGTATTTTCTGTAACAGATTCACGCCTAAACCCTCTAACTAGATACATAAGATAAAATGCCATAATTACCACCTTTAACTATCAGAATATTAGTTTAAGGTTACTCGAGCCTCGGGGAATGTTATTTAAAAAGATATTCGATTTTTTCATAGAGCACACGGTAATCGGCTTAATCTTCTATATTCTACATTCAGACTTCATCTTTTTAATTATTAATTTAAATTATGAACATCTTGATATAACGACTGATAAGATACTTGTTTATTACAAGAATTGATTGCAATCTTAAAATGATTATGGACGCCCCTGAGCAATAATATTTTTGTCGTTAATTTTTTTTCATTGCCTACAATATAATCTTATATATTCTTCTAATATATAAAATTTCCATGTCACAATGTTAGTAACCACACCCCTCCGAAACGGTTTTACCAATTTTTACCAAATTACTAAATTATATGCGTACCTATTCAGTAGGTCTGAGAATCAGCTAATGTCTGCCAGCTGGGACTGAAAACCAGCGCTGGATGTTGGCACTCATCCTATTGGTCTGTGTCAGTATTCAGTATTATGCTGAGTCACGGCTGGTTTGTGAAAAAATAAATTAGTTTTAGGTAATTGCTTGTTATTTTTCTTTTTTGAATTGTATGTTTCTTTTTTTGCAAATAAAGTATGTCTATGTCTATCTATTTTCCAAACCTCTAAATAATAAGGGTTGATCAACCATAAAATATTTTTTTTGTTTTGAACGAAATATTTTGTTTTTATTTTTTATAATGTGGTATTTAAATAAAAATACATACACATTTTCATTGTCCCTATTTTTATAGCCATTTATAGTGTTCACGCAGACAACGTCGGGAGCTGTATGTAATAATTTGAACATTCTGCCGTTGACCTTGAGTTTCTCCTCTCCTTTTGAATCGAACTTATTTTTACACGTGTCAAAATTAAGGGTGGTTTTCATCTACAAGTAAAGCATTAAAATAAGAATGTTTTTTAAATCTCAATGACTTCAGGAGTTAACAAAATTGTCTCTAAAACTATTGATATTGTTTTATGATTAAAATTGATTCCTGATATACAGGGTGGATCTGTAACTTTGGACAATCTGACATGGGGTGAATGATCTGTCGAAATGCAACTTCGCACAATTTTTATTTTTTGAATCGTATAAACTTTTTTTTCTGACATTTTATGGAGCGTGTACAACTATCGTTGCGGACTTCTATATGACATTTAAAGAAAAAGTTAAACCGATTTCAAAAATAAAAGCGGTTCTATGTTGTGCATCGGCAGGTCATTCACCTCAGGTCAAATGGTCCAAAGTTACAGTTCCACCCTGTATAGTTAAAGGTATGTGAAAATTTCAAAAAATAAAAATCATTACTCGTACAACACTATAATTTATTCGTCTTAATCCTTATTTCATTCCTACGTCATGACTGACAACACACAAAGAAAATTTAGTCCTATATCGAAAAATAAAGTAATTAAATTAATTCCTAAATAGTAATGTAGTATATTATTATTTACCTACTATATAACTTTCACGTACTCAAATTATCACAGATCATAATAAATGTGAACAACATCCATAAGAACTTTAGGGAGTGTAGTTTCTAGTACGGAAAGTATGAATTAAATTCCTTCCGGCTTCTATAAATTTCAAGAATGTTTTTTCTCGATCAGTGAGTAAAAAAATAAGATTTTTCCCTATTTCTATCTTTTAATTAAATTAGTTCTGCTGTTCACGACAAATCATCTTTCCTTAGCTAATTCCACTTCACTGTTCAGGGTCATATCAAAATAGACGCTTGAATCTTAGCTTACAATACTGAGAATGAGAGGCCAACACCCGACTTAACAAATGTCAAGTTTTTTTCTAATTCGAGCAAATTCCAAAGTCAGGTGTAAAAAGCTGGTTTGACCTCGCACGATCTCAATAAAGTGGTAATTCGACATTGAATATTCTTGATCTTATTCTTCAACATCTACATATTTATGAGTACGAGAACAAATAAATAAAAATCATTAAAAACGTCTCGTGGTTCTTAAATATAATTAATTTAGTTAAACATTATAATTAATAGGAATTTTAACTTATATTATACTTAAAACTAAATACATATTACGATTTTATTGTAAGGACACATTGATGTTTATTTTATAAAGAACTTGCTATTCGAAAGTATGCTTTTGTAAATAATAAGACTTTTAACTTTCACTGTGAATCCGTAGAATTTTTAATGACACCGTACCTTAAATCCTTGAACTTGCCATATAGGGTCAAACCGTACTTTAATTATAAAACTCCGAATAGGGTCCCTTATAATTTTTATGAATGCTTATAAAAATTCAAGGCCATACTTTTAAAAGGGACTAACAATCGTGATTCAACGACATTATATAACTCGGCTCAAAGCTTTTGTGTTAGCCCTTAGATATTTTTATTCAATGGGGAGAAAAAAATGCACCTTTAGGATTATGTAAGCCCTTTCATTTGGTTATAAAACGAACGTTATCTGAATTATACTTGCACAAAAGTGGGGTTACCGGTCATTCAGAATTTGAGGACTAGGAAATTAAAAGCACAGCGAACACATAAATTGTGGAAATGTTCGGTTTACCTACTTAACCTAAAACTTATAAGCTAAATTAGTCGGAATTACTCTTCAATTTTGCGGAAACGTAGAGAATAAGGCAAAGGCGTATGAGTCGAACCCATCACTCCTTCCAATGGCGGTAACTCTGCGCCTTCAGGTAGCGAAAACTCGAGACTATTCATGATATTAGCAAAGAAAAGGAAAAGTTGCATCCTCGCCAGTTGTATTCCTAGGCACATACGCTGACCAACCCCAAATGCTACGTAGCTGTCGGGAATATGAAATTGACCTTTACGCAAGAATCGTTCAGGCTTAAATTTATCTGGTTCTGGGTAAACATTTGGATCGCTATTGATCTTGTTGATAAGCGGGATAATATGGGTTCCTTCTGGTATGACGAACTTGCCTACTTTCCATTCACTGTAAAACAATGAGAAATATAATGTGGTTAGTATTTTGGTAATTTTGGTGAGCTAATGTCTAAATTCATAACACTGTAGCATAAATTTCAATTTCAATTAATTATTATATTAATAAGTAAACATAGATAAAGAGAGAAAATTGAATATACTGCTAATTCTGTCCGATCAATGCGAAGCTATAGAACAGATATTTAAATGACCGATGGTCCATTTTAAAAAACTTACGTCATATTCACATGAGTAGTTCCCAGAGGTACCAGCGAAACTCGTCGTAGTGTCTCAAACAGAACCGCTTCAAGATACGGCAGTTCAGAGCGATGTTCTAGTGTAACTAATTCCCCTGGGCGTACTTTTTCACGCAGCTGAGCCCTGACTTTAGTGGCTACCTGTGGTTCATGTACCATCATTATCAATGTCCAGGAGAGTGTGGTGCGAGATGTCTCCATACCGGCCGAGAAGAGATCGTTCATCACTTGTACAATCTGTTTAACTGTTCGAAGTAGCTGCCATTAAAATATGCTTCCTACATTTAAAATACTTGATCTTATTTGATTAAGAAACTAAGTTATATTAGTGCGTTACAATGCAATTCAGTAAATCTAATTGAGCCATATGTATTTCTTTCTTTATTATTTCTGGCGATGCTAGCTGGATTGCATTGGGTACATTTATATTAACATTTTAACATTCAATTTTATTAAAATCTTAGCTAAGCTTCCAATTTTTGTAAAGTGCTTAAATTTCGTAATCATCTAAAATAATACCTGGATCAACTTCCGGGAATATATCGGGGTATCCCTCTTTCACTTTATTATTTTGTATGTAATCCAAGTAATGATCTAGTAGATCTGAAGGTTCGTCAACATGATGTTTCGCACGATAATTGATGCGCTCACGAATCTTCTCCGCGTGGAAGCTGCTGATGTCGGCCAAATTACGTTTCATTTCGTCTAAAATAGTTTTCTTTCCAGGCAATTTCTGTTAGACAAGCAAAATGTTGATTTCATCTTTTGTTTTACAACTTACACGTGTATTTGGTGACTCGATCAAAAGTAACTGTGTCACGGAATGTGGAACAACGAAAGATGTTAAACTGGTAAGTGGTCTAGTAAATGATTACTTTTATTTGGAGAGAAATTTCAACTAATCCATTATTTTACATTTACTTTGTTGACGAATTTAAATTCAAAATATATCCTTTTTTAGACTTAAGTAAACTGGAACTGCAGATTTTTTAGAAACTGGAGCATGCAGACGATTTACAATAGTGATAGATATATCGTACAGGAAAAAGAATATGGTGATCATAATTTACTACATAAAGTATTTTAAGAGAGTTTGTTTTTTGCTTGAAACTGCTTTTATGACAACAATGCATGTATGTTGTTTAGTATAGATTTATATAGCGGCTACAGTAAGTACTGATATTTTTACAATAACGAACTTCGGTTGCTTAGTTATAATATATTCATAATAATGAACATATAAAAAGTAGAACTTAATTTAAATTAATAAAAAAAAACCTACCAAATATAGACGCACGTGCTCACCAGCATGAACTGCCCCATAAAGTTTCATTCCACGAATGATTTTTTCATTAAATATGCCAAATTCTTTATCATTTTCATCGAATCGGAAACTCATCATCAACTGACAAATTATGTTATGGACATGTCTCCCCAGTAATAGGGTTGGATTTACGGGAACTCCATCTGCTTTGACTAATTCGTCAATAAATTCTTCTATTTCCATCTGAATGAATAGAAATATTTTAGAAATAGCCATAGCATCGCCACCGATTATAAAGTTGGTATTTTTTTATTATTATGTTATGTTTTATTACTTAGTTATAAGTGTGACTATTACAATTTCACTCTAACCAACATATTTAATTGCAGCCATGCTTACGATCCATCTGACACTAAGTAGTCTATTCTAGATTAACATTTTACCTTATTTAAGAAAAATGAATAAACTAAGACACGAAAATATTTTGTAATTGAAATTTTAATTTTCAAAATCAGAAAACAAAACTTATTAAATGTTGAAGAAAGCTGTTGATGCACTTAATCCATGTTATTATGTTCAGTGATTTCTCTTTATACGAATTTGTTTTTTAAATAACGTGTTTTGGAAAAGAAACCAAAGATATTAAATAACTAATTGGAAGACATTAGCATCCAAACATTTCAATATTGTTTTTATATTCATACTTACAATAATAAACTTCTCGAATCTCTGTTTTGGCCAGACCTTGACTCCGAGAGCTCGAAATTTATCGTGCAGGAATTGTCGTTGTTTTTGCCAAAGCGAGCCTTCGCTTAATACTATTCCTACAAATTTTATAAAATTGCTAATATTAAACATAAGACGTTAGTCGGGTTATTTCATGATATGATTATTAGTTATAACAATTTTTTTTAATAAATGAATTTTCTCAATATATGAATTGGTTTGATTATAAATTTAATCACACTAAAATGCATGCATGCAGATCTTTGACGTGCCTGTTCTGTAGGGTTCTGTGAAGGGCTTTTCGTGCTCGAGTGGCAAGCAGTCAAGTAGGTAAAAAATGTTTGCTTTTAAGAACATTGTAGGAGAAGATTTAGAAAGATTTTTTTATTTAATTAAAAACTTTTTTTAAATGCGTGTCCACATGGCGTCATAAAACAGTGAGTATGAAGAGCACTCCCAAAAATGAAGGTTGGTGTTAGTACTAGTGACGCCTGGGATGTAAAGATTTAAAAAAAAAATCGTCTAAATAGACTGATTTCGTGACTTATCATCACAGGTATCACTACCATCAGTAACTTTTATGAAAGTCAGAGTGACTTTCTATTGGTGGAATAAAATACAGTGTCTGATTCTTTCGAATTCGAACCAGGTTCGATTCCCGGATATACCAAGAGTTTTTTTTAAATCTATGAATGCGGCTGTATTTTTTTTTTTTTTTTTAATTCGCTAAAATAATTATTTCGAGTACTTCCCCTGGAGGGGGCGTTTAAAAATTCCACCCAGTATTATATAGGAATACCAATTTTGAAGACATTTTTGTTACTGCTAAGAGTCATTGAGCATAATAAGACTCGAGTCTAAAAATCTAAATCGAGCGAAAAAAGTTGATGTTCTCTGCCACAGTATTTTAAATATAAATTTCGAACTCACCTCGTCCTTCCATAATTTCGTTTAGCGGAGTTCTCGGTCTGGCAATAGAATCCAAACGACTGAAAAGCTCTTTCACAAGTTTTGGTGAAGCCAAACATACTATCAGGTTGTTGCCGAGTTTTACAGATGATATTTCGCCGTACTTGTCCGCCATTTTAGTATACATTACATGCGGGGAACTCTTCAAAAACGGCAGGTAGCCTAGGAATGGTATACCCCATGGTCCTACAATACATTTAAAATGCTGTGATATTTTTGTTTTAATGTAGAAACAAAATTCCATTCATAGATTTTGTTTTATTTTAGTGGTATGGAATCGAACCTGCTACTGCGAACTGCTAGTTGGGGCTGAAAACCAGCGCTCGGTGTTTGCTGTGGTAAATCCACAGTGAACATCGCGCATTAAGCTGAGTCCCGACTAGTTTGTGATGAAAACCAGTGTTGTTAATTTGTAAATTTAAATATTTTTATTTCTGTATGTGTTTTCATCGCAAATAAAGCATGTCTATGTCTACAACACGGAAAAGAAAGGAAGACCTTGAAATTTAATTTTTAATCATTAAATTTCATCAAACGAGTAAATTTTAATACACATTTTCAGAAATAACTCGTGACAAAAAATCTTGATTAACCTTAAAAAAGATATCATCAGACATAATAATTAATCCGACAATTTTAGGAAACGAATTTTACTAAAATTGTCGGAGATTTTGGGTCAGGTTTTTTAGAAGCAAATAATTTCATCCATATACAAAAGATGTGTGATAATCTAATATATAAAATTGTCGTGTCACGGTGTTCGAACTTAAACTCCTCCGAAACGGCTCGACCGATTTTGATGAAATTTTTTGTGCTTATCCGGTACCTATGAGAATCGGCCAACATCTATTTTTCATCCCCTAAATGTTAGGGGTAGTCCACCCCTAATTTTTTTTTTCGGCGCAGACGAAGTTGCGCGAGTCAGCTAGTAATCAATAAATTATTATAATAGTCTTCTTTATTTGTATTGTATTTTTGTAAATGTATTTTAAAACTTCATTGTAAAAATAAAGTAAACAAATGAATATGAAATAATAGAATACTATCGTTATTGTTGTCATAATAATGACAGTAAGTTTTTCACTCTTTTCAATTGAATTTTAAAAAATACAGACGAATACACCTCCTCCTTTTTGGAAGTCGGTCAAAAAGAAAATTCAAATATCGAAAAGCTCTCATTACCTAAACGTAGTATTAAACGAGTACTAGTATTAATGAAGGAATTAAATTTAAAATTATAAAACAATCACTAGAACTTTAATTTCATTTAATTAATCAATAAACACAAATGTAATATATCACATTGAGTCTGAGATTTCAGAAATCGATTAAAACACGCACTATTTTTTTGTTACTTATTTGAAAATAATAAAATAATTTATTGATATATAATAATCAGCATCATAATTATTATAGAATTCATGAACACAATATCTAAAAAACACTTACCCGGTGGCAGATATAAATAGTAGAATAAGGTTTTTTTCACAAATAGGAAAATTAAACCAAGCAACACCAGAAACACCAAATCCATAGTCTTATGCCTTCTATTGATTATATCTTGCAAGAATCCTTTGTAAAAGTCCAGAAAATCGCATTTAGTCCACACTGCTATCGTAGAGAAAACCTCCGAGATAAACCACATCTACAACAATGAACGTTTGGAAACATACGGACACTAACGAAATCAAATTCGAACTACCGCCATTAAAAAATATCCAATTTAATTTAACACGCATGCAAAACTAAAATTAGCATTTATAAATGTTACGTTATAAATTATAAACACATTAAACTAAAATACTTCAACATTAATATAATATGTTCGGAGAAAAATATAGTGTATTGATTTTACAAACTAGTTTGTTTATGTAATTATCACAGTTGAATTAAACACGAATGAGTTAATCTACCAGATAATGTAATACAGAAATGAAGCACTGTGAATCAATTTGTTTTATATATATTGCCAGGATTGCCACGTGAATCTCTTATCGCATCTCGTGTCACGTTTATCTGTTACATAAGTTTCGTATTTTTGTTAATATATTGTAAAATAACGATTTTTCTGCAATGTGCCGGTACATTCAACGGTTGCTGAAAATATTTGATCAGCGCGGCTTCTGATATAAACAGCGTTAGACTTAAATATACAATCAAACGAGCAACGATTAGATAAATTAATCATAAAATTAGAATAAAATCTGTTAATAACAAATTCAGTTAAGTTTAATTTTAAAAACTTGTTCACTATGATTTGTATAAATTTGAGATATTACGAATTGAATGATAATACGTTTTTAATTTACGGTTTATATTTTATAAAAGTACTTACTTTTAGAGGAAATCACATTATCAGGGGACTTCTTTCTCCAATTAAGTTTGTGATGGCCGCTCAGCAAGCCGTGAACCTAGCGACGTCATTTCCGCAAGCTTCTAGTTTATGACATCTACCTTTTAATGATTGAAAACATCGGTTTTTATATCTTATATCTTAATTCAAAGGATAAATTATGAGTTTGAAAAACAATCGTTGATTTTTAATAAAACTTAAATGTAAACTACGTAAATATATTACTGGTAGTATTTTTAGGATTCAGATAGAAAACATGTATTCCTTTTGTCAATTAAATATTATATATTATATATTAAATATTAGTTTAGGTGCAGTCATGGAACTAATGAATAGGTATAGTCTAGTTACAATTTTCAGAACAGCAAGCTGCAAACTAGCAGCAATTCCGATACAGAGAAGATTTTACGAAAATAAAAGAAAACTGTATCCAACTTGTGGATCTTGCACATTTCTGTCAGCTTTTAAGGCTAGAAGCAAACATTGTAATTTACATATTGCATTACGTAAGCGCAAACGTTTTACATAAGGTAATATATTTCGGTACAAAAGCACTAAAATGTCATTGTTTAAACGCGCAAATATCGCACTAGGTAAATATGTCGTTAACTATCTTTTAAGGGCAATGACCGGTAAGGTCACCTCCATTATCAAGGACTTACATCATCAGTAGGTAATATCGATTGATTGAATAATAGTTTATTGACCTTATTGCATCGATAAATTCCGGGTTCAACGAACTCGCAAGGACGTTTAGTCACTATGACTTGCACGACGACGAATTAAATGAATGATTGATTCCTTCCATATTTTATTTTTGTCTTACTTTTAAGACTTTATATTCTTCGCTATAAATGGAAATAAAAATCATAGAGAACACGGCTTAAAAACAACTTTAAAATATTCATTACGACCAGCCAGCTACTATATCTCTCGATTATAAAAATACTTAACGTATAAATATAAAGAATTAACCCACCGGCAGAGTTAGCAACGCGTCTTACCTGTGAGTATTAAAGTAATTGTGCAGTAATCAAGCATTGATAGGTCATCGATCCGCCGTTAATGAACTAAACACGGCGAGATGCAACGTGATTAGAAATGTAAAGAGTAATAAAATCCATGTGTTGTTTATGTTCGGATGCACAGGTGATTGGACGCGAATCGAGTCAAGGGACTAAGTCAATGCACGCCGTCAATGATTTTTGTTTAGAATCGCTTTGCATACCACGGTTTTACGTAAGTCCGTGTTTGTCTATTACTCATTATGTTTATACAGCCGCGTATGTAAATATAGACAAGTTGTTCTTATTTAAGGGTCATTATTAAAACGTTTTAATATAAATTAAGATTTGTGTTACCGAAAGTTCATGTAATCTAAATATAAAATTCTCGTGTCACAGTTTTCGTTGCCATTCTCCTCCGAAACGGCTTCACCGATTTTGATGAAATTTTTTGTGCTTATCCGGTATTTATGAGAATCGGTCAACATCTACTTTTCATCCCCCTAAATGTTAGGGGTAGTCCACCCCTAAATTATTTTTTTACGAAGTTGCGCGGGGCGTCTAGCAATATTGTAAGTCTGTATGACATGAGATCAAGGACTGCGACTTTAACTACACAGTAAATTCTAAGCATTATGTCTAATACAGTGGTTATACTGGTATTCAAAGTAAAATAATCGAAGATTAGAAGTAAAAATATCGAACAGACTGTGATGAAATATTTTCCAACAGTAAAGTTACTTAGTGATACATAGTATGAGGAAAACTGCATCTACATAGATATATTATAGGACACTGATTGAATATTAATACTATGTAGGTATATGAATCTATGTATTCTTATATATGTGTACCTACTTATTATGTAGTGGTTTCACAAGAAGGGTTTTTTTACCATATGTAAGTACCCATTAGTTATAAATTACAAGATCTAAGATTTCATCAATATCTATTACAAATAGCACTAAATTTGAATATTTACAAAAAATAAATTAGCTACTTTTTACATATGACGAAAGCCATTCTCGCACTACGCACTAAAAATATGTGAATTTTAAAACGGTTTTACTATTATGTAATGACACCGTTGTGCCTACATTCTGTTGACTATGTACAGAACGGTCAACGACCTCGTACATTGGTGGCCACATTGTGAAGTGTGCAGCGAAAACCCCATTCAACATAGAAAGTTTGCATTCCTACGTGTAGCAAATAAGTTTTAAATTGTACATAGTACAAAATTTGAAAAAAAGAATACAATTCCCTGTAGCCATTTTCGTAATAATGAAGTAATTAAACATTGTATGATATAAACGAGATGAAATCCCCAAAAACTATTCAAGAACTTTTATCCAACAGTGTTATTATTGGCTATTAAGTACATAAACTCATTGTGAACATTGTAAAAAATGTAATTTACCACATATTAGCAAATTTGAATCGCTAAATCTACCTAAGTTAGACTCAAAGAATTGTATCCACTGACCGTTAAATAAAAAATTAAATCTCTCATTGACGTTTCAAAATGATTGGCAACAATTTTCCGTTGACAATTGGTTCTCCCAGAAGTTACGTCAACATACCTTACCTACCTAACTCCACATTAAATTACCTGCAATAAAAAGTATTTGAATTCAAATAAATAATAAAATAAGCAAATAATAAAGATGATAGGAAAGTTGTTTCACAGTTTTAAAGGATATAGGATATGTTTTTGCGCTACGATTTAGCTACGACGTAGCAACGGTTTCTATGCTTAGGTACACACACATCCGAGCACTGGGGAAAGGCGCTGTATCCTGAAAATGTTACATGTCATATATCAATTATTACTATAGGAATAACTGACTTTAAAATATATAATTTAACGCGAATGCGCATTGCAGTAGAAAAACAAAAACAAATTATATCAACTATTTATTTTTACTGACATTTCTTAGTTTTATCGTAATTGTGATTTTTTTATGAAATCCAAGTACTTACTTCAACTTGAAGTTATTTGGGTACAACTCTATAAGATTGTCCATAATTTCACCAATGTTATTTATAACCGTTCTTGTAAATCCTGTTAAATAATCGCACGAAAAACATTATTGTTTAATGTAATAAATTGAGACGTAATAATGTTATCTAACAAATAGTATTGTAATAGTAGTCAAACATCTAATCACCTAATTGTGTTATCGTACGCGTTGTCTCTGCACTTGCAAATAGTTATTAAGTAATCAAACAACGCCCTAGTAAAATAATTTGCATAGGTCATTGATCTCGCGACCAGTAAACAAACCTTACGTTAACTGAACGAAAACTCGAGTTGATTGCGATTCACAAATTTTAATTTCCTGTCGGGAGCCAATTCGGGCTGAGTGGCAGTTGTCAGGCAGTTCAACCACCCACATCCATCAATAAGCGAATTCGGTCATCTCGGTTGACGATATCGGTACTTACTGGCACATTCACTTCGGCATTTCACTTTCGTTTGGTCCAAGCCCGCTGCCCGCTGCAAACGGTCCGGTGTCGTTGACTCTGCGTCCTCGCCGTGTGCCGATTAGATAATTTCCGCGGTGCGTTGTCAAAATACATACTTGTGACCCAATGGTACAGTGAATGCGCGAGGTTGTTGAACTCACAATGAATGCGCAAATACCGAACCACGTTTTCGGACATTTTACGATATTTGCGATACGCATATCGTTATCGGTCGACAATACCGTAATCTTCACATTATTATTACTGCACAATACTGAGTACTTGTTTAAAGATAACTATCTGCTCTAAATATTTTCGTGTGTTATTATTATTGAGCGTAGTAACTAGTAGTAAGATCATGTCTTTGTAATACTATTAATGGATTGCTAATGTATCTGTCAGTTTATGTTAATTAAATGTAGTGCGTAGGTATAACATGTACGAGTAGCTACTACATATATCTATTTACTAACTTATAACGTAGGTACATGTACGAAATAATTGTCCTCTGTAAGGTTCACAAAATATTTTGGTTATACTATAAAAATAATAAATGGTAAGGACTCGAGGCCTTATTTACATTTAGGTACCTATAACCTACGTGAAAGTTTCTGAATACTTGACTTAATACTTATTAATATCATTATTAAAGGCAACATTGTCGCATACTAAAACAATATAATTCCTTGTAAAGTACGTTTTGTAATAATTTTGATGGTGCCTATGCCATATTTTTATTTCTCAAAAATCTTTTACATTCCTTATATAACGATTAGAATCACAGGCTTTTTTTGTTATTTTATTGGAACGAAGTTCCTTATCGCGCTTTATCGAAAGGGGACTAGATGGAAAAAATCTTACGAAAAGTTGTCACGACACTTTTTTTGTTTTAGATGATTATCACTGGATGGCGCTGTGATAAAAATCTTTTAAAACACGTTCCTTATTTTTGTTTTAGATGATTATCGCTAGATGGCGCTGTAATCAAAATCTTTAAAACACGTTCCTTATCGCGCGTTACGCTAGGAAAAAAAAAAGATATCTTTTAATCGAAAGGAACTTCGTTCTATTCGGGTGTCTTATGACACCTCTCAAGTTTTTCTTTAAATATTTATTAAATTAGATAGCGGCTGGTGCCTATTAAATATAGGTATAATGGTAAAGAAATATTAGAAATCCCAGCTATATCGTTATTCGTAATTTATCCTATTTGAGCATTGCCTATTTGGGTAAATTAGTACCAGTCAACGCCACCAACTTAGCTAGTAATCTATAAATGTAGTCGCAACAGCATATCGATGTCTTAATTGATTTAATTACCCCAAAAGGTTAGTGATTTGCAACTTTATTGGCATACCCACGCTCCACAACTCTACCCATAGACTTTGCGAACATACTTTTAATAGGACTTTCCCACGTATAACATGTTCTGCATCTTACAGGATATGTAAGAAGAGAATCGTTTTCAACGACTAAATTAAAAAACAATAATGATTTTATTTAGTGTAAGATCTATGAAAAATAATTTTATACACTAAACATTTTTTTCTTTCAGCAATATACTTTTAAAGTAAATAGATTACCTACTGTTCTGTTAGGGGTCGGGTTTTTTTTTGATTTGGAGGAAATCGCGGGCGGGTGGGGTATGTGGGAGTTGAACCGCACTAAAACCTCCAACCGCTCACACTCAACGCCCGAACCCTGGCTGAGGCCAGAACCCAGCACGGGGTTTTGAGGAACGGCGCGACGCGTTACGTCTTCGGCACTTTTCCCGTCGCGCCTCTGTTAAGGGATAGTGCGATAAATTTTGAATGCTGATAATAAATTCCTTCTGACTTACATATGCAGAGGATTTTTAAGATAAAAGATTGAATTTGGATTCCCGATGAAACTGCAATGTGGAAACCATAATAAATAGAATGTTTGAAAATACCCCACTTGGAAAAACACTTCTAAGAGAAGATAACTGACAAATTTCAGCTATTTGAAAGAGAATTAAAAATTGGTTACGAGAAAAACGTGACAAAGTACGTTATTTTTCCCAACAAACATGTTTAGCGCACTTAAATAAATACTATTCGTATTTATTTGCACACTGTTCTTTGTAGGATCTGCTTCATGCGGTAGCAACATTTGTATAGGATATTTACTATCAACAATTCATTCATACGGGTGTTTTTAATTCAGGAACAATCATATGCTGACGTCAAAGCCTCGGTGCATTGGAATTAGACTGAGTTCATCAACCATCGACATAGTTGTGTTATAATGACTTGCAGAGCTACAGATGCATAAAGACAATTTTCACGACTATGATTATTTGGAGGTTTCAGCGTTGTAAAAGTCTAAAATAATCCCAGACCTATTGCTATATTCAAATAACAGAAGTTTTCAATAGCTTGTGGAATTTATATTAATATCTTCGTTTATTAGGTACTTTAACTTTAACCTAGAATGGAATATTGATAAAAATATGTAGTGCCTACTACAATGACATAATAGGCTATGATTTTTTCCTTTACTGATCTCTGAAATTCGATTCGCTAGTTTTGTTCTAAATTATGTTAATTTCGTTTACTTTCAATAATTAAAAGTAAAGAAGATTTATTCAGTCAATTTTACAATGTAACTTAAAGTAAACTATAAAGATCTGAGTAATTAAACAATTACATAGTAAGAGTTATTTTTAGTGGCCAAACTTACCTCCTAACACACTTCCTAACATTATCCATCCTAGGTCTATTCAGCCCGCTGGTAAATCCGTCACTATATTATGTTCAAACAGCACGGTCGACTTTTGATGGACTAGAGACAGTTGCTCGAAGATTTATTATTATAGGGCATGAATGGTCCTCCTATAATCCGGATTCGAATCCAATAACAACCAGTAACTTCTGTGCCACTCCAGTCAAGTTTCGTGTCTATAAAATAATTTTAACCAGGTATTAACTGAAGTTATTAAAAGTTTATTTTTATTTCACCATGAAATTCTGCAAAACCTTAAATTAGTGACACGTAAAATTTTGTTTATGACAGACTATTGTTATGTAACATAGCCTCAGTTATATTATGTTGCTGATAAACGGCTTAACGTTTGAACTAAATAATTAAATTGTATGTGATACCTAATTAGAGACGATGACTTCATACAATGATTTCTTTATTAAGATAATATGTTTGTGGGTGTTCATTGTGTGTATTGTGGAGGATTAAAGAATGCTAATTTTATGGGTTTTGCTTTTTTATATCAAGTGCGGTAGATACTTCAAATAATAATTGATATTATGTCAGCGCGAAAGACAAAATTCGAAAATATCCCGTAACATCCAGTCCAACTTTCAGAACTCCAGGTATTAATTCTCCCTAGAAACTATTATTTGCTTACATTCACTTATCGTAGTAACTAATACTATGAAGACAATGTTACTAATGAGCTTTAAATTATTGTTATGTAGGTATCAACATTATTCTAAGAATCATTAAAATAATAAGAAGCTTCAATATGTTAGGATATATCAGTATTTCAAACGTTTTTGAACTTCTAACCTAGATTATCTTGAATACTAAAGAACTATATTATTTTATTTTTAGTGCATGATAACAGTAAATGCTATAGATTTATTTATTTTTTTAGTTGGAGGAAATCACCGGATCCCCACCCGCCCCGCGGGCGGGGTATGTGGGAGTTGAACCTCACTAAAACCTCCAACCGCTCACACTCAGCGTCCGAACCCCGGCTGAGGCCAGAACCCAGCACGGGGTTTGGAGGGACGGCGCGACGCGTTACGCCATCGGCATGCTTTCCCGTCGCTCCGTCCCCGGACGCCGAACCGGTAGCCGCCGGCGAATACGGCCACCGGCTCTCTCGGTCGGCGGGCTCTCCGAAGCCCGCCAAGATGGGACCGCGTGTCACCCTCCCACGGAATACCCCGCTGGGTCAGAACCAGCGTGGGTCGGGGAGCGCGGTCTACCATCCCCCGGATGCTCTAACGCTAAGGGCGTGTTGAGCGAGACACGGCACCTTCTTGGGTCCCCGCTCGCACTCACATGCGTTGGGGACCCGAAACTCTTAGGGGGCCAGAATCCGGGCGAGATCCCGGTCCCGGCCCCCTGCTCGACGGCGGCGGGTTGGCAAGTTGAGAGCGGCGTAAAGCCTCTCTCTCGCAGCCCCCGCCACCTGCTTCTGCGAGATGGTGGACTCGCAGAAGTCGAGCATCGCCTTCCAGGACTCGTCGCTCTCGAGCATCGACTTCGCGACGCCCGGGAGCGACAAGTCCAAATGTTATAGATGATACATTAATATTAATCAAATTATAAAAAAGGGAACAATATAAGACTTCTATTTCAAAACTGTAGGTAATCACAAAATTGGTAGATGCTATTATTATTTTTTGATAGTACCTACCTACACCTACTAGATAAATAAATAAAGTAACACTTACAGTCTCATCAAATTATCACAGTCACAATTAATCATATAGTACCTAATTCATTATTCTGCGGAGTGTAGAATTATCATAGCTTCTACCTAGGTATTAATGATTTGCTGGGATATTTAGATTTATAATCTTAAAATTGTAAGACTTACTCTTAAATAAATATTATGATTTTAGCCGATTTCCGAACTATGTTAAGTTCATTACATTCCAACTGAATCACTAAAAGATAGGATTAAATATTTTACGATTTGTCTCAAAATAAAAGTTATATTCCTATAATGCTAATACGTAACCAAATTTTTGATGTATTTAATACTTATAGACTAATACCTACTACTAGAAATTTTATGTAGATAGGATTAGGTATTACTTAATACTACTTAAAAAAAAATGAGTGGGTACAATTAGTCGCTTCCCACTAGTAAGTACCTATACCTACAAAAACGTAATGAGTCATTCATATTTTCTCGTTTGTAACTTGGGCATTCTATTGAATTCTTAGTAGTCAAATAATTAATCAACCGTGTACAAAGAAGCCTTAGCACGCCTACACACAGTTTATATTAATCTCTCTGTCAATGCCTCATGCCATAATTATTTAAATGCATTTTTAAATAAACAAAGTTAATTTTTGATTATTTTAAGTTGTGCTACCCAACCAATAGCTTATTTGTTAAAATCATAAAACTATAACATGGAAACAATATCATGAACATCAGAATGGAACCAATTGAAAGTAGCCTACCTACGTCTACAATAACTCTCATTTTATTTTGAAATTTTGAGAAAAGATGCTGTCCGTTTTGTGCTATGGGTCAGACTAACGCTACTTATCACTAGATGGTGTATGTAAGATGCAGCGTCTATGGAATAATAATGGTCCAGCTATAAGTAGATTGACTCGTATAATCTAAGGTCACACAATTTCGACTTTACCTTATGCTTTGAACTTTTTGAATCAAATGTTCTTTCAAAGGACGAATTCGTCATAAATCAAATTTGTTTATTCATCCGAGATACCTACATTCAAAGTTATACTGAACATAACACCCAAAATTGAGATCTGAAATTAGCTTGACAAAAGGTAAAATCAATTACTTGCTTATCGATATCAGTTACTACAAATACTTACTAATTAAGACTTACCTACACTAAGACTTACAAAATGCTGCATGCCTTCAAACTACTCTACTGTTAGATCTTTAGGTTTTTAACGAATGCTGAATTTGGTGCTGGGGTATCTAGATGTTAGGTTTATTATTACTACCTAGATATAATAATAGAGGAAACCATTTATAAGATGACTATTTATTTATTCAATCGAGTAGACTGCACAAACGTGATTAAATGGATGGTTGAATAGATAAATGAACTTGTAAACAGGCTGTAAGCAGAATATTAAATACCATTATTTATATTGATATTATGAGCAACGTTTGCGCTCGAGGCCCTTCATCTATTATAAACGTGGAGGATATCTCATGCATCATTAACGAATTTCGAGGGTATTCACCTCTCACACTGGAATTATGTGGAAATGTTAAACGATTCAATAGGCGATAGATAACAGCCCCTCATTGCCCTGGCATTGCAGAGGTTCATGAGCGACGGTGACCGCTTACCATCAGGCGGGCCGTAGGCTCGTTTATCTATCAAGCAATAAAAAAAAAAAAAAAAAAAAAAAAAGTTGCCTCATTGCATCAGTTATCGTGATATTCAAATGGGACCGGTGTTCGAATGATGCAATTTACTCAATTACTAATGAATAATTTTGTAAAAAATTCAATGTATTATTTCGATATTTAAGAGCCTCTCCCACTTTAGTCTGTTGAAGATGTAGGTAGGTACAGACATGTGTTATAAATACTTTGTATGACGTCGAAGGAAACGTTACTTCTAAAATCGTGCGAATTTTCTCTAATGGACCAATTTCTCTGCTGTATCGTCATCAATCTTGAACAGATTTCAAAAATGAATAATGAGCGATGAAAAGTTCTGAGCAAATCGAGATTTGTCGCTTTAGGGAGAATTATATCTAGGCGCTTTAAATATCATCTTTAATAGATGCCATTTCTCAAGTACCTATAAAATATTTAAAAAAAAAAATAATATTATAGCGAACCTATTAATGAAATACATGTTAACTATGCCTGTTCCCTCTAAGTAGAAGATGGCAGACTATCTGCACTGTTTTTTTTTTTCAATACACTACTGCCCACTTTTGGGTCCGGATCTTTTCTGCAGCTCGAGCAGATAGATTACTAGAAATCTATTTTTATTATTTTTTTGAATTATGTCCTTCATAAATACCTAACAGCGAAACATTGCTTGGAGGTATGGGCACAGTAGGTATAACTGTTATAAAATAGTTATACTGTGGCATGATGACGTTCATTTAAAAAGATTAGTACCTATCTATCATTAAATTACGGAGGTACACACCTAGTAAATACAAATTAAGTTTAATGTTCAGTGAATGCATGCTCTGACCGATTCGAGGCCGGTCGATCACCCGCCTTATGTAATTTACTTTAAGCATGAGGCACGATATAACAAATGTATGTGTTCTTAAGATGAACAAGTTCACCTACGACGTATCGCTGCCAGAACAGATAAAAAAATACTGCGACAATTGTACCTAGATGGCGCAAAAACTCTTGTTATTCGTATTTTGATTTCATGGTGTATCGCATATATGTCAAATGTGAAAAGTTACTTTATACGAAGGCCATTAATAAAGTACGCCAAAACGTGTTGTGAAATAAAAAAAACAATAAAATGGAAATCAGAAGAGCATGTTCAATTTTAGTTTTTACAATAAATTAGTTCCATAAACAATATTAGAACATTATGTTAAGTAAATATAAACATTAAGCTTTATAAACATTAAGCAGGCTGCATGGTCATAATTTTTAAATGTCTATTTATTTTAAAGAATACTTTAAGACTCTGAATATCTTATACTTAGCAGTAGAGTACTTGCCAAGATAAATAAAATGCACCAAAATATGACGGATCTGTCGTGTTTAGTACAGGAGGTTACATAGTCACCTTCCGAATCTATCATCAGATCAGTTCCAGGGTACCATATTACTGCAATGTCACGCTAAGGGTACATATATGCATTTAAATATTACATCCCGTGCAAGTTAATATAGAAGTTGTAAAAAGTATAATATCGGAACGACTATTTCAAATTCATATTAATTTCTAGGCTTGATTTGTTTTACGGGTACTTAACTATGACACACAGGCGTAAAATGAAACACAGTATTAATAATTGAGTTTTCATATATTTCAGATCTAAGTAGATAATATGGCACGATTATATTTATAATATAAAAAATCGCAACAGAATAATATAACATTTAATAGACGGAGCGTCATTTTTACGAATATTTTACATTCATTATGATAAAAAATATCAGTCTTAATTTTAAATGGCAGTGAGAATTATAGATTCAATTTTATTTTTTTAGATCCTTAAATTTTAAGATTTTTAAATTTAATAAAATAATGTATAGTATAATATTAATGCACCTTTTAAACCCATTTTCGTGTTTTAAAAATTGCAAACATTAATATTCAAATCGCGAGAAATAAAATTTTACTACCAATTATGGCAACACAATTTCAAGTGTTTGAAATCTTATTTCTATGATCTCTGAAGATTGCCTTGCCTTGTATGAAAACTCGGGCACCATTAGTTATAATTTTTGTAATAAATGAGTAAAAAGATTGCTCATTTTTGACCTAAGACAGAAAATAAAAATAAGACCGAATGAAACATGCACACAATCGATGCATCATTTTTTAAATAAGTTTTTTTTTAGTTGAAGGAAATCACCGGGGTATGTGGGAGTTGAACCGCACTAAAAGCTCCAACCGCTCACACTCAGCGTCCGAACCCCGGCTGAGGCCAGAACCCAGCACGGCGGTTATGAGGGACGGCGCGACGCGTTACGCCCACGGCACTCTTTTCCGTCGCACAGCCCCCAAATTAGTAAATTTTTTGTACCAATTTATACCATTGTTATTATATTAATTACTGGACAATTTTGATTACTTATTACTTTGTAAATGAGCTACCTATGTTTGTTTTCTGTACTTTTTTATGTTGTAAAATTCAAATAAACAAGAGATTAAAATATTCTTAATTCTGCCCTTCACTGTGGCACATTATGCCAAAGCTGGGAAAATAACAGAACCCCCAGATGCAGAACTCATTAGTCCTTCCAATTACTCCTCTGTACGTAAAATTAATTCACTTTCATTGCTTTAAAAAAATACCCAAAGGTATACGTAGAAAACTACCACTGTGTGTGGTGTGTCGTGATGTGAGTTCGAATTCCAGTGGTACTACCCAAAAGCGAACGAGTGCGAGGGTAGACAGATTTGTTTGCTCTTAAATCGACCCAAAGTATCCAGTCTTCTCGTGATCATGACGTTTGCAACAACGTTGAAATATCGAGACAACTCAATTAATTAAGTATCGCGGTAAGAACCCATTGAAAATGCATGAAAGTATTATAGAAAACCGCGAGTGTTTGAATAAAAATATCACTTGATTACACCCAAGTGTGTGGTGCTTAGCTTTCAAGTTCCAATGCAGGATGTTGTTTTTATATCAATTGGCATAAAAAGGCATATTACTAAGTTCCTTAGTTGCCAATCTAGCTGCTCTATTAAGAGTAACATTACAATGAGTATGTAAAGCTTCTAAACAATCGCTTTCTTTTTTACTCCACTTTTTCTCCATGGCCGCAGAAAATGCGGTACACGAAAATGTACAAAGAAGACTAATCAAAATGCAAACTCTCATTCTTAAAGCGTCGTTCGTCTGTTCTAGAAGACTAATGAAGATAAAATTTTTATCTTCGAATAATATTCTCTCGACAACATCTGCGTGTTCCGGTAGATCTTGAAGGACAGTTATTAGTAGACCGACGATGTTGAGTACTATTCTGGAGTTATGACCATCTGGAAAACGAAAATTTTAATATGAGTTCATGAATGTCAATTTATAAGTTACACTTTATGCAGTAAAGCTTATTATAAACTTAATGATTATATAAATGACTGCTCAAAATGGGATTGAGGTGAAAAAAAAAAAAAAAAAAAAAAACAATTAAATTTAAAAAAAGATATGCCCGCTGAGTTTCTTGCGCCGGTTCTTCTCAGGACGGAGAGATTTTAGCGAACTGGTGGTAGAACTTTTTTTGACTTTCAAAATGTATGTGTCCACATCAACTTTGAAATAAATTGTTGACTTTGACTTTAAGTGGTCATGGATGGTAGTAAACAAGGTGATATGGATTGGTGATAGATTATACGCTACAGGTTATGGGTTTATACAGGGGTCGTTTTCAACATGACAGAACTGACAAATGACATAATCTACAGTAATTTATTTAAAATAAATTTTGTGTTCCACCAAAAATATCTTACTAAATTGAGATAATGTCATATCAATCATAATTTTAAAAAGTAATTCACTATTAGAAATAAATAAAATGTAATCTTACCAAGCTTAAGTAGTTTATTAAAGACTGGATAAGCATTGTAAGTGCTTAGTGCAGTCGCAAATTGTCTTACTGCTCTACAGGAACGAACGCACAACCACGAACATACTTCAACCATACGACTTACACCTTGTAGCCTGTAAAGAAGGATAAGACCGACGGTATGAAATTAAAAGTAGGACAGTAAAATAAAACTTTTAAACTTATGTATTTTTGAGATATCAACTGATACGATGCTTTCGGGAAAAAATAGATACATTACAGTTAAATTACGTTACATTGTAGTACAGTACAGTTTATATACAGGGTGGATCTGTAACTTTGGACAATCTGACGTGAAGTGAATGACCTGTCGAAATAAAATTTAGTATCACTTTTATTTTTGGAATCGGTAGCAGCGATAATTGTACATACCCCATACAATATCAGAAAAAAAAGTTTAACCGATTCCAAAAATAAAAACGGTTCTAAGTTGTACATCGACTGGTCACTCACCCCACGTCAGATTGTCCAAAGTTACAAATCCACCCTGTATACTTAAAATGTTACTTTTCTTTACTGAACTGGTTACACTTGGTGTAGCTTGTTTTGAGTTATAAATTAAAGTAAAATACCTATCGTCTATTCCCTCGTCGTTTTCCTTACTGTTTGCCATTAACGTGTTTATGGCAGCTGTAAAGTTGTACACCACTTTTGCTTCTAAATACACCTGAGAAAAAATATTATTGTATATTATTAACAACACCGAATAGCTGCTTTCAATGCTCCAGAATTATAAAACATATATAAGATTTTAAAGTATTTTTTCGAAGTCTTAACTACCAGTACTGATCGTGATGTTTTACAAAAATAATTTATGTAATTAAATTATGTAACTCACATCTTGTATATTAAGTAGCGTGTGTCTTGGTAGAGTGTGTACTAATGCGGGTAGCGCTAAGAGCGCGGCCACAGCGCCGCACACGCGACCGCCGGCGCCGCGCGCTGCGTTACCGACCACGCCCACTACCATACTAACCTGCAACCATTGTACACTTAACAACTGGACTTTCAGACTTGAACTATTAGTAATCTATACTTTTTAATATTATAAAGCTGAAAAGTTTGTTTGTTTGAACATGCTAGTCTCAGAAACCTCTGGTCCGATTTGAAAAAATCTTTCAGTGTTAGATAGTCCATTTATTAAGGAAAGTTATAGGCTATATTATATCCCTCTGTGACACAGACGAAAATGCGCGGGTCAACTAGTAACAAGCAAACGCTAAAAGCAGTTACGAAGCTGATTTGGATGGCTCAAACTGTATCAATGATCATACTGTTATAGGACTTGAATATGGCGGTTGTGAAAAAAATACACCCTGTATCACTACACGATTCGATAGTGTTGCTTAATAAGAACGAATTATGAAATGTTATATATTTGTAAAACATAAGTAAAGTTAATTTTAACAGCCTTGAGTATTGGACACCACACAAATACACAACTGCTAACTCCTGCCAGTAATAGTAACAAAATTGTTGAATTTATTGAGCTATGTCTAATGTATTTAATTACAACATACCATATTTAATTGGGTTAGTGATTCTACATCTCCATCCATAACTTCACTTATATTTGAATTGAGAAAAGCTTCCCACTCTTCAAGCTCAATGCTAGATGGTTCTTGTCCTGAAATTGTAATCAAATAAACATCTCACAAAATTGCTGTATTTATACATAAACTAATGTACTAGAGTATTTACCCGTTGTTTCATGGTTTTCTTCTGTTTTTATAATTCTATCATTGTCAGCTATTTCTTTGTCATTGGAAATATCTTCGATAACCTCACACTTTTCAATATCTTCATCCTTTTCTTCCTTAGAATGTTTTTCATCTTCAGCACTAATAATACTCGTTACATCTATAGTCGGTTCACTGATTCTTCTTTGACCTTCGCTCTTTTTGTCCCAACTTCGAATACTGAATGATCTTTTGATGCTTCTGGTTAATTTATTCCCGCCACTGCCGAATCTTAACTTATCTCTCGAAAATTGAAGGATTTTCTGCTTATATGAAGGAGGAACACTTTTACTTAGTCCTGATTTACAACTGACGTCACTACTACATTTAGTTGAACTTTTAGGATTCTCTAAGCTTTGTGAGGCAGTGTCTATTATTTTAGATTTTATTTTAGAATCAATGGTGTCTTTTTCGTCATCACTCTTTACTTCAACTTTGCATTCTTCAGATTTTTCCGATATTAGCTTTTCTTCATCGATCTTATCCATTTTAGAAGTGTTTGATTCAAATTGTTTTTTGTTTGCGGCCATTAGCTGCGCCATATTATTTTCCAGATTGCACACAAGAAGATTACTATTGTTCATTACATTATATTCGTGTCGTAGAAGCTTAGCGTTAGCCAATGTGATTGGGTATGACTGTTCTTCATCATCAGTTTTGAGGCTATCTCTGACACTGAACGCACTTGTTGCCCGCACGCTGTCATCATCAGAAATCGGTAAACATTCCATGGCTTGCATAACCTTTACATTTCTTAAGTCGTGTTGTTTTGGAACAAGTTTCAGAGGATCGTCTTCCAGTTTCTTAGTTCTGACAAGAATAATTTGCAAGTAGGTAATGTGATTTAACTATAAAAAAGCTAAATATCAAAAAAAATATTTTACATTATAGTAAAATACTTAAACAGTAGATGATAGGCGATAAGTAATTAATTAACTCTGATTGCCCTGGCATTGCATAGGTCCATAAGTGATACAATCAGGTGGGCCATGGATGTGCTTATAAACTAACCCTAAAAAACCATAGACAAGTTTTTACTGGAACACAAATAGAAGCTTACCTCACACTTCCAATATTTATTTTGTCTCTCTGCAATTCTTTTGCTTCTTGTTGGCTCTGTGTCAGAGGCTTTGTAAACGGCGAGTCACTTTGCACATCTTCTGGTAAGATAAGAATGTGACCAACAACAAATGGATGCTCTAGTATCTCTGGCCAACTCATTCTTTTTAATGGATCTTTGTGTAATAAACCCTGGACAGTTACAAAAATCAGATAAAAGCAAAATTGTTTAGTCACTATTTTGGTGATACTTAATATTTCTATCTAATACGTAATTTATGGGTTACAACTATAACTTAATTTACCTGTAGAAAAGTCCGAGCATTGGCACTGATAAAACTAGGCCACTGTACTGGTTTGTGTCTAATCATACGAACAAGCTGCCATATTGACATGGTACAGAATGGTGGTTGACCAGCTATTAGCTCATAAACAATACAGCCTAAGGACCATAGATCGGCCTGAAAAATACATAGTTCTCTTAGTATTTAATTTTTTTTTACGTACAAGATGGTTTATCATTATGTTTATAAAGTTTGTAACGCTAGTTAAATATGTTCCAAGCAGTTTCATTTTATTTATGGTTTTATATTATGAAGAATTCTAACATTTTATTTAATATATTCTAAATTTTGTAGACATTTTAACAGTTAACATCCAATAATGTAAATGTTTGTATTCTTAATATAATTACCTGATGATCATAAGGCTTCTCATCAATCAACTCAGGAGCCATGTACAGTGGCGTACCTTTGATTGATGTCAAAATATGTGTTGCATTTGTCATTATTCTGGCTAAACCAAAGTCACAGAGTTTAGCACGGCCTGTACTATCTAATAGTACATTCTGAGGTTTTAAGTCTCTAAAATGTAAATTAAACTGTTTATTAGACATAATGAGTAATTAATATAGTAAAAAGTTAATATTTACTAAATTTTTTTTTTGTTTTTTTATTCATTTCACTTATAAAGTTAACTTCCCAAAACAGTTTTATTCAAATTAACTTTAGATGAAAATTATTAACAACTTTATTTCTGAAAACCAAAAAATATTACTATAGATAGTGCATAAAGAATAGAAAGTCAAACTGGATTTGGTGCGGTAATCACAGCAAAAGTATATCAGTAATATTCAAACTAAAGGGACTTGTTTAACTCATTTTTATACCTGTGCAAGACTCTATGAGAATGTAAATAGTACAATGCAGACACCAGGTCCCAAGTTATTTTCTTGACTTGTTCTTCATTAAGGCAACCTTCTTTAGCTAATAGCCCATGGAGTTCTTTTTCAGCATACTCGGTGACTACCACCAATTCCGTGTCAGTGTCAAAACTATCTATCATACGGATGATGTTTGGATGATTCAGCTGCCTCTGAATATCACACTCTTGCTTCAAACATTTCAAGTCTTTTGATGAACGGCCTTTCTGTAATATATAATGTCAAAAATAAATTTCTGGTAGTCCCAAATTTCAGTCTTTATTATAGGAATAGTATAGGAGTAATGATAGTGCTACTATTATTTTTCTATGCGGAGAGGAGAATTCCAGTTCAATAAGTAGTACCAATAACTTTTACTACTAAATGATAACTTTAGTAAAACCTCAACTGCATGATATTATTAAAGTAACAAGAAATAGGTATGAAAATTGTTGCCAATGATATTTAAATTGATTTTAAGACGTAAATAATTTTTACTTACTTTTCTTATAATTTTAAGAGCTACAACTGCATCGGTATCTTTGTGTTTTGCTTTGAAGACACGTCCAAACGAACCTTCACCGACAAACGAGTTTATAACATAACTATTCATTTTATGATCTTGATAATGTTAGTATTACTTTTAAAGCATTTACTTTAATATATTAGAAAATATTACATGTATTCACGTTTAATTTGTTGTAAATAAAAACAAAACTAGGGAAAAGGGAAGAGAAGCCTTGCATGGAAATTGATTTAAGTCGATTTTACTACAATCGTTTTAAAAAAAGATGTCGATTGGTATTTTTGAACTTAATTGCGAAATTACGTGATGATATTACAAAATTATTATGATTAAATTATATTTTTTAATTAAAAAATGCAGTGTATGACTTTTTTTGGAATAAAGAATTTCTACAAAGATTTCGAATCATTTTGAAACTACCTATCGATGTATCGTGTATTCATGTAGCCATCCTAGGTTTTTTTGTTTCTGACAGCTGTCAATATTGTATTTTTAAAATTTATTTTGTTACATAAATAATGATACATACACTCATAAAGCCAAATAATTAATTTAGAAAATGCCTCGTTGCGATCCAATATAATGTGCGACTTCCAAATTACATACTAACATGATACTAACGAATATATAATCGTATCCGCAAATATTCACTTTTTTTTGAATTTTCGCATTCGCAAAAATCGATGTTTTTCTAAGGTTTTGACAAAAAGTTGCGTGGTTTTTGCGTGCTTGTAAAGGGAATCTAATTGAATTTAACCAAATCCAAAGGCCTCTACTTGTCCTTTAAAATGCGCCCAAACTCGAAGACGACCTTCCGTTCTCAAGATAATTTGCGGGGGGTTTCAATTATTAGGTGGGGGAAGAAATAACCTGTTTCTTACTTCTTTAATAGTCTTCTAATTTGGTAAAATTAGTCTTATTTTAATTTTTTGCTAAGACTCATAAATTGTAATAATTACTCTAGAAAGTTGTTACTAACTTGTCAATAAAAAACCTTAAACTTATGGTTGAAAACATCCCATAACAAAAATTACAAATTTTATAAGGTAAATATTCATTATTAGTTTGTCATGTTACCTCTATGATAAGTGTATGCATACCTATTAGGTGTATGATACACGATTGGAGCTTTGAAGCGGCCTATCCGGCTTCCTGCTATCTATTTGCCTTCAATATTTTTTAAATAATTTCGAAATACATCATGCACTGTATTAAAATTATAGCATAATAAAGGCAAGAATAGGTATGCCGTAGATTTTAACGCAAAACAAATTAAAATGCAACAGCACGACTCATATATCAACACATGTGGCGATAAACTTACTGAGAGAAACTTACTGCACAGAGGAAAAATAACATTTTCATAGCACCTATTTTACGTCAGCACCGATCGTTAATAAATGTACTGAGAAATGAAAATATTAGTACTTTAAAATAATTTGTTTATTTATTTTTAGACTCGTGACCTAATTAGTTAAACATAGAGCTTTAACAGTGGGTTTGTAATAGGTAGGTAGGTACTTAGGCACCTACCGATTTTGATTATAGATTGACCTAGTGTGGAGATCTAATGATTAATTATATCTATAATCTTTATATTTTTTATACCTATCTCGGTACTTACCTTATGTTTAATAGGTATTCTGTTACTCTCACGAGTCGTGATTGATTGGAAAAAATCGATGTTATTTTTATTCTTTTAATCTAAGAAATAATAGGTCCCTACTGTTAATATGTATAATAAATAACTGGGTAGGTATATCTAGTAATAATTACCTACTATTCTTTTAACTTGGTTCCTACAGTTTATAATCGGAGTAATTGGTCGACTGAATACGAACCAAATAAGGTAAAATGATTATCCTGTTGTGTTGCCCATCTGTTGAGTAGCATTCTTCTACGAAGGTGTGGCTAATGCTTTCGAAAAGTTTTTCTCTGACATTCCAGTTTCAACTACTTCCTCTTTAAATTCGTCCCCATTAGAAGCTGAAAAATTACTAAGCAAACATGTTAAAATATGTAATGTAGTATTTAAATTTAAGAATATTAACTCAAAAGATATTATGAAGAGTTTCCATAGTATTAATGTTAAGAATACAGCTGATCTGTGGGGAATATCAGTAAAGGTCGTGAAATCTATTATAGATGTTATATCTCCTCATCTTACTAGTATATTTAATGATTGTATCAAGTGTGGTGTGTTTCCTGACCTAATGAAACACAGTAAAGTGATCCCCCTTTTTAAAGCTGGTAATACTGATGACCCCTCTAACTACAGACCTATATCCGTACTACCAACATTGAGTAAAATCTTTGAAAAAATTATATTAGAACAACTATTAGACCATTTTAAGTCAAATAACCTGCTACACAATAAACAATTCGGGTTCACGAGGGGTCGTTCTACTACTGATGCAGGTGTTTATTTAGTCAAAAATATTTTCAAAGCTTGGGAGGAGTCTCATGATGCTCTCGGAGTATTTTGTGATTTATCTAAAGCATTTGACTGTGTTGACCATGAAACATTGGTGAGGAAACTACATCACTATGGTATTAGGGATGGTACGTTAGCGCTTATTAAATCCTATTTATCGGGCAGGACACAAATAGTCGATGTTAAAGGAAACCGATCATCGGGTGCCGAATTGAGTATGGGTGTACCTCAGGGTTCCATCTTGGGTCCTTTTTTATTTCTAATATATATCAATGATTTACCTAGTTTTATTGAGACCCGACACGACGTCGTATTATTCGCAGATGATACTTCTTTATTATTTAAAATTAAACGACGAATGATCATTTATGACGAAGTGAATGATGCGATTTCTTGTGTGGTCCATTGGTTTCGTGTTAATAATCTCTTATTAAACGCAAAAAAAACCAAATGTATTAAGTTTAGTTTACCAAATGTAAAACAGGTACATAGTAATATAATTGTTGGTGGGGAGTCAATGGAGCTTGTTGAGTCAACTGTATTTCTTGGTATAACAATGGATTCCAAGCTGCAGTGGGGACCCCACATTAATAAATTAGCGAGTAAGCTCAGCTCTGCGGCATACGCGGTAAAAAAAATTAGACTCATTACTAATGTAGACACGGCTCGTTTAGTTTATTTTAGTTATTTTCATAGTGTTATGTCCTATGGCATTTTGCTATGGGGCAATGCAGCCGATGTAGAAACGATCTTTATCTTACAGAAAAGAGCTATACGCGCTATTTATAATATGCACTCAAGGGAATCCCTGAGGGAAAAATTTAAAGAAATTAAAGTTCTCACTCTACCATCCCAATACATTTTTGAAAATTTAATGTATGTTAGAAAGTATATTGAGGAATTTCCTAAAAAGTCTGACCTACATAATAGAAACACCAGGAACAAACATAAACTTGACTTGCCGATTAGTCGATTGCATAAAATAAGAAATTCTTTCAGGTGTTTGTCTGTATGCATGTACAACAAAATCCCACAAGATGTTCAAAACCTACCTATACATAGGTTTAAGAAAACTATTAAAGAACGTCTGTGCAAGAAAGCCTACTATAAGGTCAATGATTACTTGGACGATTGCACTAAGTGGGAATGAGTTGCTCGCCAAGGTCGTTTCATTATAATAATCGTGTTTTTTTATATATATATTTTGTCTATTTCATCTTTTGTAAAAAATTGTTAAAATATTTAAAAAAAAGGTTAATGCTCATAATAATAATTAAAAAAAAAAAAGACATGCCCGCTGAGTTTCTTGCCAGTTCTTCTCAGGACGGTGGCTATAATTATTATTTTTTGTGTCCGAACTGGTGGTAGCTTTTAAATATTGACGTCAACAAGAATGAGCATATCATCAAAGTTGAAAATAAAGTATTTCATTTCATTTCATTTCACTTAATACCTACTCAAATTTATGCCTAGTTACCAACATGCTGATGTGTTAGTATTTTTTTTACCTACTTATCGAGAAAGCTGATTGGCTATAATCAATTTATAATAGCTACCTTCTTTTCTGTACTCATTTAATTTGTTTCGATGGCAGATGACGATTAGAAACTTTGGTATAACCTGCACCATACCTACATTTGTCGCTAACCAGTTAAGCTTAAAATAATCTTTAAACACTCATACAAAATCATTCAATTCATCTATTTGCGAGTTCTATGATTATTAATGGCTTATGATGAATAGTATCGTTTAGGTTGATCGCTCACATCTGTTCCGTTTTATATTTATTTATGTTTATTTATAGAAACATTGGTACCTACAATATGATAAATATAAAATAAACCAGTCATCTATAGTAAAATAATAATAGAATCAAACAGCACATTTGTTAGCTACATAATATTTTACAGTCTATTTTAATTGGTAGACATGAGATAGGTAGGTATAATAGGTTCAACATAAAAAAAAACTATCCAACTGCAGTGAAGTCGAATGGCAGGAAATTCTATTTAAATATAGCTGGTGTAGGTGTATTTAATTAATAAAGTAGTTTATGCTATTTACTAGATAGAAGTCTGATTCGTCTGATGAAGTCTATGAAAAAAAATTAGAAGAGTTTAAACGAGCGTTTACGACCGCCAGACATAATTCGGCAACGCAACGGTTGGTATCCGATCCGAGCAAATTTGTTGACGCTTTGTTGTCTATATGCTATTTATACACGGATTATACGGCAACCAGCTGTACGGGATAAGAGTTCGAATCGCACACAATAAAAACACAAACTGGGCTAAGGTTCGGGCATTATTTCATGTTGAAACATATCATTCCGCAACCGTGCACAACTTTATAAACAAATTAGAATAGCTGCGAACAGCGTGGGTTGCTCTCTAAATCTTCAGCATTAAAAACTGTAGCATATTCTATTCAATCATTCTTAAATATTTTTTGTTATCATTATCGTAAACATAGAATAAATATCATCATAATCGATTGCGATAGTCTTCAAGTGTCTGCTTAATGTTCGAAATAAATTATTCGGCAAGTTAAGTTTATTACGACGATGAAATTAAAGATTACATTTCAGAGGCGTCCTGAATTCGAATTGTTTTATGAACTGTGGAGTTCATAACTATGGCTCAAAATAGCAAGTCTCGAGTTTTCCAGTGCTCATAAAAATCCGATTGATTTATGGCTGGTACATTTGTATTGGCAGCCACCCATTATGACTAAATCATAGAGTAACACCGGTTGTACCTATTTGATGATAATAAATTAAACCATATTATATGTGTAATTTCCGAAAGCAATTGTATAGAATCACCGCATGTGTAATCTTGCTGGTCGTTTAAAGCACACTGATGACAAATATATGATAAATCGAATGGTTTCTGTGTGAGGTCTAGCTTTAATAAAATGTTTTGATTGTACATAATATCTAATTGAATTTATGACATCCGTAGTAATCCGAACATACAGCGGGGTAAATGTGTAGCAATATCTAGGTTACACTAATCCAGAGAGAACTTAGTGAATCTCACGAGTGACTTATAGGACATGTAGATATACCTATCATAGCGTATGATGGAATAAAAAATAAACATAAGAAAAATAAAAAAAAAACATTTTCTTCTATCTAAGTTCTTCCATCTGTACTCCGTTATAGATACTTATACATATTCTAAAGTTAAACAGTTAGTTGGTTTCTCTATAAAACTATTTGATCTACCTTCTGATGTGAATAGCGTAGCATTAGATTTAGTAAATATTGTGCCAAAACACCTAATCCAAATATTCTTACATAAGGGATAGGTATTAGGTTTGATACCTACCTTTAACGATATTTAGGATCTTATAACATTAATATTTGATTCGATATCTATAGGTAGGTAGGAAGAGGTGATACAATATTAGTTTAAAAATAAATATTTCATTGATCCATGAATTGTAACCACTTAAGATCAAGTGATTTACATACTTGTCTGTCCGCGTACGCAACTATGAACAATAGTTAATATATTTGACTACGATCTCCTAATGTTTTATTTTTATGGGACTTTCATTATTTTATCATAAAGAAAAAAAATACGGGACTATCATAATCCTTTAAACAATAGTGTTTACTAACAAAGCTGCAACGGGGTCAGTGGATTAGGATCTGTAGGACGAGCGCCTCGGACTGTGCCAATTCTCGGAGGTGATCCATCTTAGTACCTTCAAGAAACGTCGCTTAACATGTTGATAAATTACGTGGAAAGCGTTGTACTAAATCACAAGCTTTTAATTAGAATGAATTAAAGTCGTCTTGATAATGACAGTATTATTTTAGAGCGTTTTGATCTTAAAATTTTATTTTCCTCAATTTATTACACACATCTGTTTCATAAATCCATATCGCTATAACAACTCGTAAGTCTTACAGTAATATAATATATCAGCAACACGGTATAAATAACTGAGTTGTAATCCATAAAATGTACAGACGAAATACAATATTTCATGTTTTCTAATTAAGACAATAAACATCTACCAGTAGCAACTTAATATAAAAGTAAATAAAATTGATCAAAGGAATTATGAAAAATTTCCTTACATCATAATCGTAAACGTCCTACACACGACAAACGGCTTTAAAATTATAATTATTCACATTTATTGAGAGCAAACGCTAGGATCATTTACGAGGCGGGCGGCGAGGTTAGAGCGGGCGGGCGGACGCTCACGCGCACGCATCGCTTGTTTACGTTTTTCATAACCACGTTTCTACTAAAAATACTTCAGCATCCTGCCGTTTGAGGCTCACACGATTGGTCAGCGGTGGCACAGGAAACCGGGGAGGACTCGGGGCAGCGGACCCCGCGTTCCCGCTCCCCACCCGCACCACGTATACCTCACAAACTATACGAAAGCTCCGAATACCGTGAGCCAGCAGAAAATAACCCTGAACGCTGGAAACATTCGGAATCGGAACCAGTCGTGTTGTGCGTCTCACAGTGTTAACTAGTGACATCAAACATGGTTCTGGACACCGAAGACTGGGTAGGTCTACCCTGCTATTAACACATTAATATGATTAATTGAGAAAAAGTAAAATTTGAAAAATACGTAAATGAAATTATGAGAGGTGTTTACTGAAGAGACATTAACACAAAATGTCGTCTTCGTTGTAACACGGTTCAGTTGAGTTTGTGACAGGTGACAACTGACCGACAGCAGCTGTGAAAGAAGCAGTTAACATATTTATTTTAACAACTAATATAACTGTCAGGGCGGTGTGAAATTTTAAACAGTGTATCTTCACATGACGAGCTTTAAGATTTTTAATGTACTATAATTTTTATTATATTTTAAGTTTGGTGAAATCCAATCATCATTATTAAGTAGTGGGATTGCAAAACGAAAATTGCTTAAAATAATAATACAACCTATTTTAAAATGTGTTAGTTTGGTATTCGGATTCAGAATTAATAGTTATTTATTAAGTACCTATTATGTAAAAGTCTACCATTTATTCACATTATATACTATGTTGTCGAGAATAAAAGTTGACTATATTTTATCAAAAAAACATACAAAAACAACAATATCCACCGCTAGAAAGATATTACTATGACTGGGCACTAATGAAATACAAACTTCTTCGATGTACCTAATGGTTTTGATAACAGTAACTAAAATAATAATTATTAGATAAATTTGTGAGGTCAACTACCGTAAAAAATCTCGAAACGACAAATAAATTGATTTAACTGCGAAATAATCGATAACAAATGAAGTTGTGACATCTGTTCTAAAAGCATCAATGAAATATTTAAAAATACAATCTAAAATGAGGTTCAACATAAAGTTGAGGTTCAACATAAAGTAGGTATAAACGAAACAAAATCAAAACGGATTATGTTACCATCCAGTAGGTATATTTTGTCCAAAAATACTTATTTATACATCATTGGTACTAAAGTCGCAAAGGCACTCTAGATCTGTTCGGAATATTATGATCGCTGTTTATAAGACTTGGATAATATCATAAAATTTAAAGCTATATAATTTAAAAGTACGAGTGACGTGCGTTGCTGGTTTCAGAACTTTGGGGCAGACAGTGTGCAAGCCCAATGTGTCTATTTTTGTTTCAATTGCACATAAAATAAATTTATTATGCTTCGGCACACTCCAACGGCTTAGTGGCCTCTATCTTAATACTCACGTTTAATAAAAATGTACACATGAAAGATTTTACAAAAATATTTTGCTGTCTCGTGTTACAATGTAAAGATATACCAATTTATTTAAATTAATTAAAATAGTCGCACCAAAATAATGCTCTTTTTCAACAATATAATATAGTTAGGTTTAACATCTACACAAGAAATCTACACAATAAAATCGAACTATGACAAAGTAGATAGTAATTCTTGAATATCTAGAACATACTATTTATTAGGGCTGTAATTATTGTTACATGCATAAATAATATATACAGTAGGTACATGTAATGGAACTAATCCTTTTATACTAATTACTAAAAATTATACAGACCTTACCTTAAATCTAAGATAACGCTTATTTATCTAAGAACGATTCACGTCCATTTCAAAACTGGATGATAGGATGAGATTTTAGAGAAAGCGTAGAAACTGAATTATTTATATTATAAAATTATGAGCACAGCTTTGAGAATATACGTTTAGGTTAATGCTCTATGTTAATCTATACATACAATGTTAAAATATAATTAGGTAAATCAAAACGCTTTCATTAAGGGCCGACTTCTAGATAATAGAATACATGATATAGATATAGAACTTCTAGGTATAGAATAGATTCGGAATTACCTCTCTATTAATTAGTGAATTTTAGCTAACTTTGTTAAGATTAATATAAAAACAGGTTGATATTTACGTAAATAAACTTTGTAGACTTCTTAAATAATTAAAATTATTAAACCTACTACTAGTTGTTTATTTCTTTTTGGTCTATATTTACTTTTTTCAGAATTTATAAATAAATCATTGAATGTCTATTAAATCAATCAACAAGTTTCTATTTTAAGAATAAAAAATAAAAACATCTACTTAACCTCGAATTTTCAAGAGAAGCTCAAATAGTTCACAGGCACAGATCCAGTATTTGTAAGATTGCATCAGAAGTACCAACTATTAAATAAAAACAACAAGAGTTACGCACGTAGTTGGTTCAATGGGCTACTCTGAGAACTTTTTCAATTTTTTTGTTATTGAACACAAAATAACCGCAGTAATTGAAGATAGACATACTAAGTAATTTAGATGACTTTTAGCGCATGTAATAATTTTTAATTGTCTCTTCCAGGCCGATGAGCTTCCACCAGAACAAATTGCCGGTAAGTTTAACACACAATTACACGTACTAGAATTAATCAAAATTGTTACATACGAATATTTTTCTACAAAACACGAAAATAATATGCTGCAATGTTTACATAAATGAGGGAAAACGCTAGATCAGATTTGGCATGACGCCAGCACAATGAAGCTCGCTTCGTAAAACAAGAAACCAAAGCGCAATAAATTGATTCTTTAAGTTTAGCGTGTGGGTTTAATTAGGCTTCCAAGAATAGGGCTGGAGTACCGAGGGTGTGGTCGACTCAACACATATCATTTAGCGTCACGTTACTTTTGTAATTAATGACTTGGTGTAGAACTGATTTGTCACACATCAGAATAATCTTGATCGTATGTTGTGTTAGTATCAAAAAAGCAACAATTATAGATTCTATTTACTTAAATATATTATTGTTATTTACATATTATTTAGATATCTATAACTCAACAATTAAAATACTTCATTAAATCCAAAATTCGTATTATCTACAGTAAAAATTTTAATCAACTAATGTGTACTTAAAAAAAAACCTGTCCATCAAAGTTACAATAAAAATAACATTGTGATTTTAACTGTTTTTTTTCATTTATCTAATTAGTGTCGACAGTGACTATCATTAGTAGTCACTAAAAAGTGATCTCTGAACAAATTTTAAACGCGTCCGGATGTCGAATTACTCACCGGATGATGAACATTTACACAAGAAAAAGTGTACTTTTACTATTTTGATGAAGATTAATTGCCTACGGTGGGTATTCTCTTTGAATTCGCTTTACGTTTATCTTTTGGCGATTAGCTTAATTTGTAGATCATTAAAATACTAATGAGTTTTTACCATCGCACCACACGCCGCAGGGGCAAGGTTCACCACCTTTACTTGGAACCGCTGCGCTCTTCCACAGTTCGGTTCAGACATGTTCCTCTTTAAACGAGGTTTAAGAAAAGCCCTGAATGGGTAGGTGATAGATAACGGCCCCTCTTTGCCCTGGCATTGCAGAGGTTCATGAGTGACGGTGACCTGCTTACCATCGGGTGGGCCGTAGGCTCGTTTATCTATCTTGCAATAAAAAAATAATAAAAGAGTTGAATATTATAGCTATTTTTGTATTTTGATTGACAGGTTAAATATTCTTAAGATTAAAACAATTTCTTTTACTACTTGTAACTGCTACTACTGCTGCTTGAAAGTTAATTTTGTCAGATATTGACTCCATCCAACGCAATCTACTTTTCCATTAAAGTCTTCAGCAGCTGAAAAGCAATAAATTGCGATTCTTATTCTTTTAAATCTGGTAAAAATGAATCAAACTCAGAACTTATAAACAGAACTGTAAATAATATTTACTCATCCATCGTTTGACCTCGATTCGATACATTTGAATCAAATGTTTACCCGAAGTCAGTCAAGAGTCTAAAAAGTACTTTTTCATCTACATATTTTACAAATATTTTTTTAGCATGCGTAAAGTAATTTATTTCTGTTACGGAATGTCTAATCATGTTATTGTTAGATAGTTTATTATACTTTTAGTAATATTGATAACGAGTTAGACCTGGTACTTAGAAGATTGAGACGAATCAACGCTAATATGGCTACAAAATTAATAAAATAGAAACACAAGAAATTTGAAATAGAGCCACAGCATGTTAACTTAACTATCAAATTTAAGGTGTAAAATTAAACGAATCAGTGTAGAAATAAATACAGAAATAACTCAACAACTTCAAACGAATGTTTACGTTTGTTTTTGGTAATAGTACCTACCATCAATTTTTCACCGGCAGCAACTAATTTAAATGCATTATACATTTCGTTAAAAAATGTTTACTCTTGTGCAAGTCTACTGAAATATTGTTTATAATGATTGTTTGCGAAATCTTTGTAGCATTGGTACAATTTGTAATTCCTAAATCTACTTCAGAAACGAATTCCGCTGTAGTGAGACATTTTAGGGCTAAAATAAACAAAATTAGAGCAACCATTACCATTTAACTCTATGCGGATCGTTTATATAAAATCCAATAAAACAGAAGAATCCAACAACTCTGTACATCCTTTTATAATTTCACGTAGATTTGACAAAGAACGAAAATACTACAAAACCTCATTAAACTGTTGTACGGATTCGAAAAATATATGCATTTTCTTCGAAACAATTCGTTATTAAATTTAGACGTAGGTATTTAGCAAATTCTTGATCGTAACTCACAGATAAACAGAGTAGAACCTTTATAAAATGTTTTTAGTTTGGGCGGGCGGAATAGCGACCATGCGGCAAGCGTGGCACGCCGTAGCAACACGCTTGGACGACAGCCAATTTACCATGGGAATCAGATAGACCGAGATATCGTCATTGTTTAACCAATACCCGGCTTCTAGGAATCAATAACAATGATTTGTATAGATGTTTCCAAAGAAGAACAAACTGTGATGATTTGCTAATGTTCGTAAAATTATGACCTTTGCAATGAATAGTTTACCTTAATATTGAAAATGTTAATACATAACAGATTAATAAGTTTACTAAAATTGACTAAGAATTATTAAAAAAATGATGATTTTGATATTTTTTTTTTGCAATCTTGTGCATTGCATTGAGATTCAGTCATCATTTGGTAATGTCAGAGTTTACATAAAAAAAAAAAATTATAATATAAAAGATTAAAAGATGACATTATTATTATTAACTAGAATTAATTTACTTGCAATATTTCACCTGGTGATTCACAATTAACCAATTCGAAAATTCCCCCTTAAAGGTTGAAGGAAGGTGAAATTTTACAGTAAACTTTAATTTATCGATGTCATTATTAAATATCTTAACAGGAATATAAATAAAAATAAATAATAGTTTTGAATAATTTAGAAACTTAATCATTTGTCAACCGCCTACTCGAGTCTATATTAATTCGTTTACCTACAATAAAATACTCTGGACAATGTTTATACTGTAGCTATTTGGCAAATAGTTGGATTTCAAGCAAGACGTATAATACTATATGTAATGTGTAATAATATAATGAGGTCAAAACTACAAATATGTGTAAATAACGATTATTGTTTCCAGCAGTGCATGAGCTAAACACTATAATTTTCAATGAAAATTCTGGAACGAATCTAAATTCTAGTGGAATTTGAGAATCTTGAGAAATTATTTTGCAATCATTACGCGCGCGTTACAAATTGTAACTTCCTTTACTGCTACAATATAATTCTATGTGTTTATTTTAGGTATTACAAATCACGATGTAATTAGTTGAATTCCTCATTAATTGCTCAACAACATTTAAACGTATTGTATTAAGCAGAAACTGATTTGAATTGTAAGGTTTTTAATATTATCTTGTTCGGTCCCTACTTAATAACTCAATATTATTGTTGTTCTCTTCAAAGGAATCACCTGCAATGAACAACAATCACGACGAGCGGGTCGTCAGTAGTCGTCATATTTCCAAAACATAATCGACAAATATCTTACTGATTTATTTATATTATTGATTTAACGGAAAATTTATTTCATCCTGTTCCCTAATGATTAAGATATTAGGTTAAAATTTACTATTCCTTAATACATTTAGTATCAATAATTGTTATAGGCTACTTATTGTTAGATAAACGACGACATTTATTCACATCTGCGTTCTCGTTGTTTCTAAAACATACAGATGTTCTTGAGACTAATTAATAAACATATATTTTAGAAAAAAAAAATAGCAATAAAACTCATAGAACTTTGAGACATCTGCCAAGAAGTCTTAACGATTAAAATTAACAACTCTGTGTTCCGGCGAAAATAAAAATCATGTTTTAAAACTATTTTGTTGCCAAAATTTCACGGAACAGCTGCAGAATGTTGTAACGGTTACACTCGTTATCAGGAACTAATTTATCTGCCGATTTAAATGAGTAAAAATAGAATATATTTTTAAATTTGCATTTTCAACGCAACTGATAATCTATAAGAATTTTTTTTAGATAGAGTCTGCGATGGTAACATTTTGTAGGTAGGTACGGTCCGTAGCTTTTAAAAACAGCAGAAATTGTAATGCAATAGTGTTTATATTTACCATTATGACTATAATACACACTAAAAAATAAAATTACCTACCTGTCAAATGACTAATGGTACTTTAAAACTAACTATTATCTGCATGTGTTGTTCGGCACAAAAAATATTTTTTATTGGAAAAAAAATACAACGATAATATTTTGAACGCATTCACAAAACGAATACTATCATTTTTAGTTTTTAAGTATACCAAAGGCTTGTGAAATATGAAAGTTAGCTGTAATTATTTTTGTGTAAACAATCATAAGAAACTTGGAGCTTTAAATCAATTACTGTTACTTACATTGTTACTAAACCTAAATAATTTCAGCAATAAGAATTTCATCTTGTTTCAGATTTGAATCTGAATATTAATTAAAATCGTAAAATATACAAGTTAATTATGCGTCAAAATTATAACGTGCTCGAGTTAAAAATATAGCTCACGTAAAATTTTAATGTGAAAATCACGTTGTCCTCAAACTACCTATAAACCCCTTTTATCACGGAGCTTCACCTTGATTTTAATTGAGGCTGCTAATAGACGTACGTGCGTCAGTGACTCGCTTTAATCTCGGATATCTGAGGAAAATAATATCCAGTAAATTTTCGCTTTCCAACGAATACAAATTTATAGCACAACAGCACGGGCAATAAAACTTATAAAGTATTCTAAATGCATTCGTGAAAGAATAGATGTGACATAAATCATTTTAATGCATCTTGCGTTTTTTAAATTTACACATTACTGAATCATCGATGCCCATGGACGTCCACTGCTGGACATAGGCCTCTCCTAAATAGATATCTCCGAATAATGTTAACTACTTTATGGTACTGAATATAGGATATTTTATGTATGGTTTGAAGTAATTGTTACGGGTAAATATTATACATCAATTTTTTTAAACATAGCTGTTGCCCACGACGTCATCTGCGTGAACCTTATACCTACAGAAACTTTATTCCCGACAATTATTCGAATTTATCTCGCCATAAAAACCATACTTGAACTTCAATGAACCTTTAAAAAAAGAATCGGCCAACTGGATTTATGTGTTGTTGAGTTATCCGCTTAGTAAGACATTTGCAAGTATTTTTTATATAATAGGTTACATGAGAGATTATCTTAAGCTTACTACGTAGTATATAACAAGTACACAAATATACCTATTGACTATCGAGGTGGCCGAGATAATAGAATTATTATCTTGCTTTCGAGAGACAAGATTTAACTTCGACCCGTCTGCATTATCAAAAATATCGTAATGTAATGAAATTACAGTCGGTTTTTAATTTATTGGCGTGGATTAAATTTCAGAGTTTTAATATGAACAAGTAGTAATAGTATTTAATAGTGCATTTATAGAACATTTATTTCGTAAATAAATTAAGCAATGTTAAACTTTTTCTAATTGATATTTTTTACAGAAAGTTCTAGTAGTTTCACAAACGAACATAACCATAGCTAAGCAGAACATACATCGGATGCGTCTCGGTACTGTGGTGTACCAAAATAGCTGCATTGCTCAATATTTGCACCAACTACACCTCAGTGCATTGAACTATAGTCCTAATGCAACGTGCAACTCGCCAACGATCAGTTTAACACATTTTATAGTCAGTGCCACTCCACTTTTACTTAACTAAAATTTCTTAAAGCCAGTCTCAACATTTCCTACAAATCAGTTTAATTCAACAATGACCACGCTAAACATTGAGGGTATTGGACAGAATTATCTATAGATTGTGTTACGTAACTAAGTTGGTTTGTCTAAGTTGAGGGTTTATTCCAGTCCTCCGCAAGGCCTTCGACGGCTTCGACCACAACCGCTCGGGAAGTATTCCCTGTGACTTCGTGGCTGATATCCTGAGAATGATGGGGCAGCCGTTCAACAAGAAGATCCTGGAAGAGCTTATCGAGGAGGTCGACGCCGACAGTAAGCAAAACACATTTTTTCATTCTATATTTTAATCAGAAGATTTTGAGAAAGGTTTATGTTGAAGCTCTTTGTAAATATCGAATTGTAATAGTTAGAAGAAGAATTTATTTTTTATTTATTTACCTATTTACACACATAGATTAGATAAATTAATTATGTTTATTCTCGAGGATGGAAAATTTGGTTTTATCCGTTGACAGTTGAGCTTTTTATACCATCGACTCTAATTATATCTTGAGCATATTGCCCAGGTCTTTTGTAATTTACGACAATTTAACATAGGCTGGTAACTGACACTATAAAAAAATCTATAAAAACTGTAAAATTCGTATATTATATCGTTATTTTTCCCCATCTTCTATAATTTTACCGCAAAGCCTAATCCTAAGTGAAAATGGCACAATTATTTCAAAATGTGTTTCCTGTCATATTTCAGAGTCTGGTCGTCTTGAGTTCCCCGAGTTCGTGACTCTGGCCGCTAAATTCATCGTTGAAGAAGACGCTGAGGCCATGCAGAAGGAACTCAGGGAAGCATTCAGATTATACGACAAGGAAGGCAAGTATCACCATTGCAAAATTAGTGAAAACTAAACTGAAAAAACTTTTATGTTAAGTTTATAGCAATAACGTGAAATGCTGATAATTTTAGTAGTAAGTAGTGGCTTCAGAATGGGTTTTAAAAATGAATCCCAAATTAATAAAGTTTATTAGATTGGAAGCCAATACGAAATCGATCTATTTAAACGCGCTATTTTTAAATTGCTGTATAATAATGTTGTAGTACCTCGTAACAAATAATGTGAACATAGTTCGTTATAGTAAATGGTTATTATTTCAGGCAACGGTTACATTCCCACGTCAAGCCTGCGCGAAATCCTCCGCGAGTTGGACGAGCAGCTCACTGATGAAGAACTCGATGGCCTCATCCAAGAAATCGACACTGACGGCAGCGGCACTGTCGACTTTGACGGTAATAATATTCAGATTTAAAAATATTAAGTTCTTCAATTAGATTACACTTAATTCCTCAGCGATATACTTGTTAATATATATATTTATAGTTATGTTAATTTATTAATATATAGCGGATACACATTAAGGTTATTTCTTTATTTGTTTTTTTTAGAATAGTCTAAATATGACATAGGTACTCTCTATTATGAAGTCATATTGATTTTAATTCTCCTTTGTTTCAGAGTTCATGGAGATGATGACAGGGGAATAAACATCTATTTCTTTTCTATTTATTTATTATGAACTAAGTTTAAGTTATCTCTACGTGTTGGTTCTTCAACCTTTCGACTCTGGGAACATTGGACATCAATTGACATAAACAAACACCATAATATTATTTATTATTTAATTTTTCAAGTATTGTGTATGTATTGTACAAACTATATTTTGTTCTTGTTTAATTGATGGGTGTGGCTGAGTTATATTTTATATCTACTGATTAATAAATCTTTTATTCTACTGTCTATGTTTTGCATTGATTCAGTTGTAAGCGGTTAGAAAGCGTACAGATTTAGAATCGAGACGGGTTCTAAGAATAAACTAATTCTTAAAATAATATTCGTGTCGAGATATAATTTTCATTTCTTAAGATTTCTGTTCAAGATAAATATAATGACTTCTCTGTTTTTAAAGCGGACGCCAAATTGTCCTAGATAATTTTGATGACATGAAATTTTAGAAAATTTGGCTCTTGTCCAGCGGTTAGTCACGGAGCCGTACCAAACGACCGGTATAAACTCCACAGATCTAAATCATGCAGCGAATAAAAACAACATTTTTATAATATTTTTTATTCATGCTCGTCTCAACATCAAGTTCTGTTTGCATGTTTGTTACATAAAAAGCTAGACATTACCTATTTTCGTTCATACAACTTAAAACTAACATTACATATGACACATATACTCGTGTTTATCGCAGTTTTATATGGCCATTTTCAATGCATTTGCATACACATAAAATAAAATTAAACATCAAAAATAAAACTTTAATTTAGATAGTTATCGAAAATGCATCGAGTTTGGAATTTCAAAGAAGAATATTTTATTGATTTAAGTAGATATCCTCAAAACAAAGCTGTTTTAACTAGGTACAATTAAGTAGATAAATTTCAACAAACGTAAGAATCTACATAAAACGTAGATTTCCCTTAATAATACCAGGAAATCACATTGCATTCAAATTGTTCATTTATAAAATAGAATAGAATTACAAAAAAAACGCTATTTATATGGAATGCGGTTTTATCAAAGAATAAAAAAGTAATTAGTATCTATACTATTTACAATTAAAGTTGTTCACGTTGGATAAAACATTACAAAATAATAATAAAATAAGTTACGTTAAAACATATGTCATGATTAGGATTTGAATTATGAATTATAAGGAAATGTGCCAAATTGACCTATTTATTCTTAATTATTCCTGGAATCTGGAAATAGAAGAGCCAACAAACGGAATGTATTTGTATTGCCGTTTTAGGAATAGTAAACGGTGGCAGTTTTATCGTACTATTTGTCGCATTGTTGAAATTATTAGCATAAATAAACCGAAGTAATATTACTTTAATTAGAATACATCTCATTTTTCTAAACAATAATTTATAAGTACTTATACGCATGATCAATAATGGTTTTGTGTAGCTGCATCTTAATATACTAAAAGATATAAAATAATAGAGAACTGAATTGAAATAATTTCGTTGGTACTTATTTAGTTAATTAGTAGATGTCACAATACCTACAAGGCAATTAAAATAAATAACATCCTTAACTTTACTCTTTTCAAAGTCATATTCATTGGTAACGCGTCTATAAACTAAGGTTTTCTATGAGTCTTTAATTATAATGTTAAAACTAAATAATTAAATTTTAGTCGCAAGTAAAATTAAATAGAATCAGAATGTCCCGACCAAAACTGAATTAGGAAAAACTGGCTAACATTCTACACTTTGAACAGCAGTGACTTGACTTTCTTTAATACATTAAGTTTCATTATCAAATAATTTCAATTTCATTCAAAACTTTCTTAATAACTGATTCATTATAATATTATACTGCCTGTTCCCAGTTTTACAAGAAAAGTTTGGTACAAAAACACTTCTCCATATTTACATAAACTTTTACATAATTTCATTAGCTTCTTGGCTTCAGATAGCTATTTTTATCTAATTTATTAATTTTTTTCGTTAAGAACTACTTATGAGATCTCAATTTGAACTATGTTTTACCGAACGTCCATCTCTTGCCTGAAATTATATTATTCAAAGCTAATTATCACATTTTATAAACATTTACCATTACAGCGCAATAAATTATTAATAAAAATACCTTAAGTGAATATAGCGCTATATTACGTCTATCACAGTTACCACCAGCTGACAGAATGAATAAAAATTATAAAAAAATGTTAAATACATTCTTTCTAATATGCAGGAACAAAGTAGAAGACTTGAAAAGAAGTTTATTATTCATATCAGCTGACTGTAACGTGTTCATTAAGAAGATAATACATAATACCCATATTCTTAGCAAATTCATTGAAATTATTTCGCCTAATTGATTTAGTAGAACCTAATAAATTAAACCTCGAACATTTTGTCATTAAAATTGTTTCTTTTTCAAATCGAATTTCAAGTCAGTTCGTTGACTTATCTATTAATATATTTGAGTAAAAATACTGTAAATTCTGTAATGTAATCCGTTTTTGAAAAAGGAAACAAAATAAATGATAGAATAGGCTAACCTAACTCTTTACATTTATATTATCGACATCCAATTGATGAAGCAAATATTAATTGTTACAAAGGCTTCATACAGAAACTGCTTTAACAAACCGAATAATATTGGATAACGGAATAACCTAAGTATATGAGTATCAGAATTATTATTTTTTTAAACCTAAAAGTAGTTTAGTGAATACTGCTCGAATAGATAGATCTTCGTTCCATATAAAGTGGGTGACGTACCTTACGCAGCCCACGTGCGGTCCAGTTGCGAATTCATTTAATACTCTGAAATGAATAAAATATAATTTTGTAAAGGTTATGATATCATCTGATTGTTCTCTATTGAGTTTGATTAATGTTTTATTGAAATGTTTTTTCAATTTTAGTCGAAGGTTAATATTAACTAAGGTTAAGTGACATAAATATTATAGATAGCCATTTAAATAATTTAAGGACCGAATACAAAGTTATGTCGTATGTTTGAAAGAGTAAATTAACGTTCGAGTTTTTACAGTCTACATTTATTTTTTTACAATAGGTATATTGTAAAGAAATTTATAATAAATGGTTGCCTTGCATAAAAAATCATTGAAAAAAATAAATAACAGGGGAAACCTTTCTTAGTCTTGTTTTTGGGCGTGAACTAAGTGAATAATAAAATGAATTTACATTAAAGTATCTTACCATAATCCGTCATACTGGTTGGGTTGACTAGTAACATTTGTCTCCGCATTCGAATTATAATTGCAATTTAGGCGGTGGAGGCCGATTTTTCTTATTGTTCAACTTGGGTATAGAGCCGAGATCCATGAAGTTTGTTCCCTTTGCCTTTGGACCGCGATTCTTCCTGTTCCGAGTAAGCCACGGAGGTGCCACTCCTTCGCACCAAGCTGTATGAGTCCAGTTCTTAGGTTCAGCTCCGAATCTAGTGCACTCCCGAGCGTATGCCCTGTAAGCTGCACAATGACAGTTGGTGCCAGAGCAACTACGGGCATCAAGCTCGCAAGCTTCTTGGTAATGGTGCGGATTCACTTTAGTCGTACACTCTGTGAAAGAATCATATCGTAGAAATCCACGGCAAAGTCTTCGAGCCTTCACGATCTTCGATTGTTTCAGCGGTGGAACACGTTGTTTCTGTCGGCGAGTGCAAGCCCTCGTGCCTCCGACTCGCCACGATGAACCAAACTTCCAAGTGTCACTCAAAAGTTTCCCGTCGCGAGTTTTCATATCGTCTCTCGCAACCGAGTTAAAGTTACCACATAAACCGCACACTTTTCCTTTATACGCACTAGACACTGTCACTTCTAGAAAACCTTCACCGTCCCATAGCATTTGCACACCGATTTTAGATTTCAATAACACAGAACCGTTGCTTTTAGCGATTTCTGCTACTCCATTTATCTGGTGAGGTAAAGTAACTCTCCGTCCGTTAACTTTGATCCGCATTCGTTTTCCCATATTGATTTTAGTGGGACCAATACGAAGGGTCGCCGTTCGGGTCCAGGAGGAATGTGAAGTATTTCTGGCATCATTAGAGATTCTTATAGAGAAGGTGCCATTGACACAATCTGAAGCTAGTTGATACTTGCAAGATCCTTGAAAACTATAAAACTTTCCATCAAAAGTTTTATAGTGAGGATCTCCAAAAACTGTGCAAATTCCATCCATATCGACACACTTCGGACAGCACTGTCCGGGCATTAGCCGAAGGGTTTGATCTGGGGGACATGATAAGCTTGGACATTTCTCCATGGCGCATCTTGGTTCACCGCTATGGCACTCACATGATTTGCAGGCGTCTAATTGCCAGGTATCGCCGTCCTGTAAAAGAAAGATTTAGGTAAGAGCTCTAACTGATAAATAACATTTTAAATGTTGCTGTTTAAGTATCAAACCAAACAAAGGAAATTTGCCACAATTTTTGAAATACTTAATTTAATCAATTTAGGTATATCGATTTAAAGATAGATACTATTACAGTAAAACTTAATATAAAAACCACTATCTACGTGTATTTTTACTACAACATTAGATAAACGAGCACACAGCTCGCTTGATTTAGAGGCGAAAGTACATGAAAAAATTTAATACCTGATATATCTTCCCGCCGATAACACAAGCAGTTTTAGCCTCTTCGATGTGCGGGCATTCGGGGCAACACTTCCCGGGGGCAGGAGGTAAGGCTTTAGCGCACGTCAGTACTGGACACGTGTGCCTGGAACACACAGCCGTGCCGTTCATACACGTGCAATCGGTGCACGGGTCCACCCGGAATGGCCGAAGGTGAGCGTGGAAGTCTGTACCTATGATACATGGCTTCCATGGTATACTGCCAACATCTGAAATAATATGAAACTCGTCAGAAACTTGTAAGGTAGTAGTCAAATGGAATAGGTAATCGTAAAGGTATAGGTATAGGTACAGTTAAAATAAGTTCCTAATAATGTGTCATTATCAGTCATGTTTTACGGGAAATCAAAAACTGCAGTTGAAATGCAGATAAGAATCCCTATAAGACAAATACTATCATTCCTTCCATATAAGAAAAGTTTATAAAACTCACTTGGTAAAATTTTATCTGAGGTTGGATGTAAGCATCGGGGACAGCATTCTCCAGGCGGCGTATGTTGTTGGGACCGCGCACAAGGTAGCACAGGACAAGCGCGCTTCACACATGACAAGGAGCCATGCACACATCTACATGATAGACAGGGCTCCTCTGAGATACGGACATCCCGGCCCTCCCACACACGCTGTCCGTTGATCACGCACTCTGAAAACGAAGCAAGAATACATTTTAGTTGAGAATATTAAACCACTGTTCAATGCAGACTACACAATCCCTCACTGGAATATAGGATAGCCCAACATTGAGATGTGTATAATTGGGAGAGGTTCGTTTAGGTATAACTTTTACTGCTCATCGAAAAGTCAAGAAAAACTAATACTAAAGTTATCTTGGATGATAAAGTGCACGAATATAAAGCGTTCACGTGTTTAGTAAGTAGTTGCAAAACTTTATACGTCTTGAAAAAAACTACGAATGTTAAAATTTCAAGAAATTCGTAATCATGAGAAAGGGTTACACCAATTCGATAATTCTTTTTTACTGCTTTGGAACAAAAGAGTGAAGCGAACCTTATTAAAAATCTAACAAATCCTCATTAAAAAACAATGGGAAAAGAAAAGTTTTCCAATATATTTAAGTAAATGATTCTCGAACTCTTGGAAAGAGAAGCCTCGGAAATGATACCAATGCACAAAACAAAAATGCAGGCCCATTGTTTGCTAAATGAGCTCGAGATCTCAGGCGGCACGACAAAGCGCAAACACCATAAATTAGTGAAGGAAAACGATGAATCAATCAAGGGGCTAATGAATGGTCCTATGGACGGCCGCACACAGCGAGCTTACCGAGTACGACCACCTGCAGGGAACCGATAGATTATACCATGACAAACATCGAATTAGTTCCCTCCCTAACAAGATTAGATCAATGTTTCAACTAATCGGAGAAACTGTTGACGTTACGATATGATCGCTCCAATTGATACAAATACAGTAGATACTATTAATGGATATCTATTAGATCTAGACATTTCTAATCGATGAACTATCGAAATAGTTTATCTTTATTATACTCGAAACTAGAAGTCAAGTACCTTCTTGACTTCAAATATCACGTAAATTGTATGACATAATGTTTGTGTACACAAAGCTTGTGATATTGCAATAGTACAACATTGCACAAGTAAATTGATTTCTAATGATTCCATTTGTAGCGTCACTCATGTTTATTTAACTGCATCTGGTTGCATCAATAATAACATGATGAAGCATTCAACAGATGAATGTGAAGTGTTTATTCATTTGTCAGTGTTTTAGAATAGAATGTTTCATTCAACGAACACTCGATTCTCAACGCGCTAGTTGATGAGGACCGCCGCCTCGCTGCACATAATTGTGACAATGAAAACAGGCAAGTGTCTGTCGTAAAACTACACGACTACACAAAGTAGGCTGTCCTTTTGTAGGCATACTATTAAGTATTCATCGTATGTCCGAGCCGTTCATAGTCGAATGAGCGATGCGTTTGTCACAGAATAAGCATCAACTAAAGATTGCTATCTAGCTAACTGTTATTTCAAGAGTTGTTTCTTAAACAGTCGGTTTTGGTTTTGTAAATAAAGAAGTTACAAAGTCGTTATTCTTCGTTGGAGAAATATTAAATGAACTTCTGTTGTTAGGATAGATGTTGCAAAGTTTCACAGCAATCTGCTAACTTCAACATAATTATTAGCTAGATTGCATACGAGTTGTATTGCAAGTTTGTTAAACCGCATGCGTGATGGATTTCTACTAACAACTAAAAGTTATTAATCGAAGCGATAATAAATTTTATTGCTTTGAACTTGATATAATATTCATCAAACTCAGTACAAATTCATAACACGTATGTCGCGTACATCACAAGCTAATTATTTCAATTTCTTAGGTCGTCGTCGCAAGCATACATAACGGGCGGTTCTCTAAACACTTCGTGAATTTTGATGAGAGCGGGTTTTTCTCTATTATAATATTTTTTGCAATAACTATTACATAATACATCAGGCATTTACATACTGACTCGGTATGTAGTCTGGACAAAAACAAATATTCTCACATTATTTTCTTTAAAATGACCGATGAACAAAATAAGAGACGTATAATTATTTTGACGGTGATTATTTATCATTTTCCACTTGGACCAATAAAAGGATAACATGTTGATAAAGCAACGACTAAAAAAAGTCTTAATGCACTCTGTTGGGATCGTAAAACAAACAAACAGAGGATTCACCTCTGCGTTCCCGTAGCCGCACCGACGTCGGCAGCTTTGACCAACACACAAAAACCTACCCAACCAAACCTTTTAAGTAGGTTGTTAACTTTTTGATTTATGGTCAATAATAGAGACGCAACGCCGCGGGAGACTTCGACCACCAAAATACATAATTCTAATGAACCCCTGCCAACGTATAATAAGGACTCATTACGTTGTCAATTCTTTATATCTATGAGATGTTATTCAAAGAAATCATAATCTACTTCCCTTCGCGAAATCAGAACGCCGGGTGGTCCAAGAAAGCCAATTACCGGGAATTTGATACGCAAACAAATAAACAAATGTTGATTATGGCTTTCATTAGTCGACGTATGATACTGACTATCAAAATGCAATAACTTGTTCGCGATTCCTTAAGTATTTTATGGAGTGTAAACTTAAAAACTTTTATTTGTTGAGCAAGGAATGATGTGATTACTCTTTGGCGCCACCCATGTGTACATAATACATTGTACATACTGAGTATCCACGTGTAAATGTAAAAAACTATGCTGTAGATACCTGTTTAACCTTCAAATAAGATATATAATATAACTAATAATAGTGGATAAATGATTAAATGACTTGGTCATTTTAGTGCTTGATAATAATCTAATAGTTGTTTCGTGCTTATAAGGCATTGAGTGAAGCCACTTATAGTGCGATATGAGATTAGTCTATTGTCCTGGAGGTGCTACTGCGCAACGCTTTTTGTATCATTGATCAAGTTTTTTTTAGGTATGTGGGTGAATCTTAGAACATCGCCTAATATAATGAGCAACGAGCCACATAATTAGCCAGGCGAGAGTTTTATCACACCGGGGTTTCAATAACCCTGCATTATTTACAGAGTCAGGCTAGAAGCAGTGGATCCCTTGATCTCAAACCGCTCACCGTCGACTAGTAATTATAATAATAAAATATAAACATGACCAATAAAACGATAGTTTGGAATGCGGCGGCATTATTCAAAAGCCATATTTTGATTCATCACGTAATTACTATTATTTGTTATGGAATTTGATAAACTTGTTAAGGTTTGGAAGTGGAGGTAAATTACCGGTCATGGTTTTATTAAGTTCGCATGGAGCGAGCGGCTTGTGTTTGTTTTCGTGAGGGATCGTGGTGGTTGTTTTTTGCGGCACGCGCGTCTGGGTGGGCGCAACGCGAGACACGGCTGCGCCATCGCGCCAGGCCCTTCGACAATTACATTCTTTCAACAATGCAATCGTGACTCAGCCAACAGAGACTAAGCTCTCCTGTCTTCACATTTTAATTGCTCGCCTACTATCTCGTATTTGGATTTTACTTGAAGCTTTTGTACATTTAGTTTCATTAATGGCAATTTGATTTAATCAATATACAATATTTTTGGGACACGTTACTTATTTAAGTTGTTTTCTTAATAAACTTTTTTTCGTGTATATAGAACTGAGTCGATATAAACCGTTTTCAATAGTAACAAAAGATCTGCTTACCGTCACAAACAGGACAATTGTAATGCGAATGCCTCTGATGTTTAGGTCTATCACAGGGCGCGTAACATTCAGGCCTGGATATCGTGATGACTCCAGCTTCGCATCTGAACACTTTCCCGTCATCGTTCCACTCAGTATGTGACGCGTGTTCCGTGCCGTTGTACCAGCATCCTTTACACTTGGTGCAGCAACCCTCACGAGGCATCACGACTGCGCAGTCGTCCATCTGCCCGCACTCTTCAGCTCCGCTACGACAGTCCACGAAACCGTTCTAGAATATTCAAAAAAAATAATTGAGTAAATTGTTTGAGGCAGACTTTTCATGTTCATCGTTCATTGGTATCCATAAGACCATAAAGACCATAAGAAAATCATTACAGTCAATCTTTAGTTCATAGGTCAATGATAATAATACACTTTGAGCATGTAAGATAGATAATTCGTATTTTGTACGAAAACACTGATATGTAACATTACCAACATCATACAAGTTCACTAACCCTGGATAGGTAAAAAAAAACACGATGAAAAAGAGATTTTAAAATTATCGCTCAATTATTTTTCAATTTATTCAATATGTAACTCTCACTCATTATTTGTATAGTTTACTGCAATAGGAGAATCCTAGTTTCACTTAAATAATGTGCATGAACTCATACCTCTATATAGATTCAGAAAAAAAACTTGAGAGGTGTCAAAGGACACCCGGATGGAACGAAGTTCCTTTCGATTAATTAGTGAGGGAATTGTAATAAAATATTTTGATCACAGCGCCATCTAACATTAATCATATAAAACAAAATAAGGAATTGTTTTGTAGAAAAGATTTTAATCAAAGCGCCATCTAGCGATAATCATCTCAAACAAAAAAAGTGTCATGACAACTTTTTCGTCAAAATTCCCGTCTAGCCCCCTTTCGATAACGCGCGATAAGGAACTTCGTTCCAATAACTTTGCTCAACAATATATAATATACTTTACATTTTTACAATTTCTTTAAAAAATGCAGAAATGTTATCCTATAAATTATTCCAATCTTGTTTGCAAAGTTCTTAATAAGCATTATAAAAATAAAACCTCTATAACCTCTCTTTCGATCAATTAAAAAACAAAAACAAAATTTTAAAATCAGAACATTCAAAAATTAACAATACCTACAAATAAACAACTAATTCGAGTGGAAGCTAATTTGGTCGTTTTGTAATTTCCAAGTGATTGCGGTTACGCCCCCGCCCCGTCGGTGTACTGACCCAGACTGAGTTTAATTTTAATGTAACAATATTTTATTTATTCTTATTTTTTCCCGTTTATTTATTTGAATTGGTTCTTGTGGGATTAAATTTGGAATGTTCAGTTGTTTTGATTGAAACTTTTACAATTTTACAGCGCCTATAGACGTGATAGGAATAATATAATAATATAGGTATTTGTATTTTATTATTATTCGTTTATATATGTTATTTGTTTTATAGTCTATAAACGGAGCATTGTTAAGATGACTTATACATAATTTTACCTCAACTTTTCGGTATTACAAATCTTTGACAAAAAATAAAATGTATTGTCAAATTGCCACAGAAAGACTTGAATGTACTATTTGATAATTCCCATATGAAATGAATTGAATAAAACGAAGAACTATATATTTTATTTTCCTTATTGTTTGTTTCATTCAAATGAATGGTATCAGTATGCGTTTGATGTATTACATCGATGGAAAACGCATTACGATTTTACAAACGCACTTGTTGCTATTTTGACGTCATAGTCGAGTAGAATTGCTTGTTTGCAATGATTGGTTACCGTTCATGCTGAGTGCATGGTTATAATAAGCTTATAGATTTTATTATCTGCATTGAAATGTAGAAAACATTACTTTTAGTAGTACAATTGATAGATAAATTACTTAAAATAGATTCCTAAACATGGACTAGAGTTTTCTACGCATGACATATCTAAACAATGGACACATCGTTATACCATGTCAAATCTTTGTATTATCTATATCTATACTATAATATTATAAAGCTGCAGAGTTTGTTTGTTTGTTTGAACGCGCTAATCAGGAACTACTGATCCGATTTCAAAAATTTTTTCACTGTTGGAAAGTCCATTTATCGAGAAAGGTTATAAGCTTTAATTTATTTTGAAAAAAATCAGGGAAAAAAATAGGATATGAAAATATCGAATTTGTAACACAAGGTATATAATCGAAAACCTATTGAATATGTGGGTGCACAGCGTCCCGCGCAAATGATAACGCAACGGCATTTGCGAGTACTGTTTGAACCCCTTTGTAACGCAGACGAAGTAGCGCGATCAGCTAGTTTAGTCATAAAATCCATTATCGATAACCAAACCACTGTTTATATTGTAACCTCTATATTTGTGGCATTGCGAAAGAGTGTTCAAACGTTGTAAATATTCTCATTAAAACGATAGTCAACTGCAATTAAAATCTGAACTAAAACAATAACTGTACCGCGATATCAATTATCATAAATAATAATTTATAATGTGCTTTATCAATGTACTAAATTGTTTATAATATTATTGTTTTAAATCTTTTACTTTACTGGTTTTTAATATGGATATTAAGATAATAAAAAACAATAAAAGTAAAGAAAACAAACACATAATTATTTTAATGTAAAGTAATTAATTTGCCACTTCTCTTTTTTGTACCTACCTATAATTATACATTTACAAGTAATAAAATCACCTATACATAAAAGAGTACGGAACATAAAAGTTTACCAAAGAACATCATTTTTTTTGTATATTTTCCTTCTAATTTTGTGAAAAAGATAGCTATATTTAAATGGATGCATTAATGTATAGATGAATGTTAAATTAAAGTGTTGAATACCTATATTAAATATTTGCACCCTATAAAGTTGAGATTATCTCGCAATGGTACTGCGTCGCACAAATAGATGCATTAATATTATGAATGATGATAATTCAAATGTTTGTATTGATAACAAGTTCACATACGTTCTCGTAATTACTTAATGCGTTCTTTAACGGTTCTTTGTTCTAAAACACATTTGCATCGACACGTGGCCCTCGAGGGAAATGTTGATGGCTTTCCTACACGAGGGCTGTCACACAATAAAATAAATAGTAATAATAGATATTATACTTTCTTAGAGTACCTAAATTATAATTTATTTTCAGTTCATTGTGACAGAAAACATTTTCATTTAGTTCTGTATATCTACAACAGGATATAAATATTTTTGTAATTTTAAAATGAAAGTTTTACCAAATTTACATTTAAAAAATGTGTACATTCAGAACAGATCCAATTTAATTCTTCTTTATAAAGCGCGAAAAACCAAAATCGATATATTTTGACTTGAAATGTAAAAGTGGGTAATAAAATGTATTTCAAATATACCTACTGCATATAGAAAATATTACAATATTAAACTTTAATAAATATTTTTGAATCATGTAAAATATATCTGGAATGTAAAGACAATGTAACAACTGTGATAACAACCCTACAAGTCGTTGTTGCTTACATTGGCATTAGCATTTATAATGAGCATGTCAATGCATTTTATACCACACTTCTATTGTAAGACCACCCTGAACAATGCACTTTATATGAAAATCGTTGTTTCATAGAATTATTTAAGTTCTCTTGAAGTAGATAAGATGTTTCGAGAATTCTACAAGTCATTTACCTACATGTAAAACATTTGTCATTTTTGAGTTATTAGAAAAATCGTCTATTCTCTTTACTGAATGCAGTGAGGTATTTTTTCTGATGATAAAACTGTAATTAGTTTTAGAAATAATAGTATTTTGATACATTAGAATATTTATTTGAATGTTGTTTTATAATTCATTTGAAGTGAAATCTCTAATCAAAGGTTAAGTATTTATTTTATCTAACACTCAGTCACATACCTATAACATTTTAGGAATACCTACGCAGTTAGCGCAGAATAGCTAATCATCAACTTGAATATTTAGATTGATATGTAATTGAAAAAAGAAATATTCATACGATTATATTATTTACCGCACAGCTCTTAAATGGAAATTATAAAACTTTAATAAAATAAGACTCAATAAAAAGTTTATTTACGTTGACAAATGAGGTGAAAGAGTCGTGGGAAGCTACCAAAATGGAATGATCAGCAACTACGTCGTGAGAAAATAAAAGAGCTCAGCTCGCACCAGGCGGGTTAAGGTTAAAGAAATATAATAAAGTAATTATGGCTTGATGAGGTGACGATGAGATATTGGTCGTAAAATTCATACTATAATATGTTGTGCAATATGCTATGTTATTCATAGTAACACTAGATTCAAATAGTGAGTAAAATCCGTGCTATCGTTAACCGGTTTTCAAGTTGGAATAACTCCACACCAACTAGAGTTCTAAATATAAATTTATGTATAGAATTCTAGATAATTTATCATATTTCTTTTTTTAATACTCACACATTTTCAATTTTCGAATGGTGCCCAGCTAGCTGGTATAATAAATTTTGCCTAAAATATTGCGAAAAGCGAGTCCGAGAAACATAGAATTAGCATAATTTACTTTGAATGTACCTACTATTACCATTAAACATCGAATAGTGTTAACACTTTATTCGTAATCAGATCAAAGTCTGATTTTACATCATTCAAAATAATGCATCAAGCTTAATGGTATTCTGCTTTAACACAGAGAACCTTTTGAGTCATGACGAAGTTGTGTTGTTTGATTTTCATGAGACCACATCGCATCATTAAGAGAATCGTAGGCTCGTTATATTTATTAAGATAACACAATAATAACATTTTTTGGTGGTTTGTGATGCACTAACAATATTTCTTCAATATTATTTGATCTCTGAAAACATATAACAATAGATTATACTTTATTTTTTCATAAATCTCTCTTTAAGTTGTTTTTCATAATTGCAATCCTACTTTCCTCATTGCTGTGAGTCGAGAAATCAAAGTAATAAATAATTAATAATTTACATTTAAAAAAGCTGGTATGAACTAATGTGTGTACCTTTACTATTACCTTATCATATTAAATTATTCACGATTTTTAGTACTATCATTACAATGCCGGATTATCACGATTAGGTATGATATCGTGACGAAATCATTTCATTCATGGAATATAGGCTTTACATTTCTCGTTATTAAATGTAAGTACTTATTAGATTTAAAGAAAAATTGATCAATAGTTTTCAAACGCACGTATTGTATATCTATAGACTCATTATTTAGTAATATGATGAGGCATCACATTAAAATTAAAAAATAATTTGGTTATGTGTTATTCTATGATTACAAAGTTTTTTCTTCAAGTTGAACGAAATAATTTATATATTAACATTCAGTAATTTACGTCGTGTTACTAACTATGTTTTTCAATATTGGCAATACATCATCTCTTACGACGACACTTTTGAATTTGAAAACAACATAATTAAAAATAAAAATATCTTCGTTTACCATGACTGGGTCACCTTCACAGACCTTCACAGATATTATTAGGAGACAAGGAAACGATTATTTAATAACGAATATTTAACAATCGAAGAAGTCAAGCAACTTATTAGCATGTAAACTGGCAGACATGATCAATATTGGCGGCCAATGTTTGCACAAATCTGCAAACTTAGCAAACGTTTTAACACCAAACACAACTCATCGTATGTACCCCGTTCCATAAAGATACAGTAAGTAACCTGGAGTCGAAATAAGTAACTCTTTAATGAATCTTACTGTAAGCGAAATAATAGAATTGAAATGTAGCCACATTATACTACCATTTTAGTATTTTATTAACACACCCATTTCCTACAGTTATTTGGACAGAAAACCAAGAAACTTACCTTATTGTGAAATTAGGCTTTGAAGAAAACCTTGTCTTAACTGTCAAAGAGTATGAGGCTCATAAAGGTTAATTATTTTAAAATTTTTAGTTCCACTTAAGTATGTAGTAGTGTAGCTCACGAAACAAATAAAGCTATGAAATAAAAGACAAATATGTTTGACTGTGTACCTACTATACTGTAAGATGCGGAGGCGCGGTCAAGAACATACATTTGATACTGGTGTTGCCAGGTGCATTTTGCACGAAGATTTAAACTAAAAATACAAATCGAGTGTTCTATTTACGAACATAAACTGTGTACTGAATAATGAGAAATAGAAAATAAACAGAACGTTAATATTTTTAACGAATGAAGCGAAAAATTTATAGAAAATAATATAACGAGAATGGAGTTTTTTATTACTTAAAAGTTAATTTTGCAAGCGTCGGGTAGTCGCCACGCGGGTTGGGATCTCGGTTTGATAGTGAATGAAATTTATTAGAGGATCTATAAACACTGCAATCAGTATGCGGAATTTTATCGAGGAATGTCTGTCTGGAGTATGCTATTTTCGTATTTCAATCTAATTTAATTTAAAACACTTTCACTACGAAAAGTTTAGACGTATATTTCATCGATACGATTCGATCTAATTTATGAATACATACACTTCAGGTGTAATTTTTTTTCAGCAAGATTTGACCGTCAGATTATTTTAGAGCCTAGTAACTAGGTAGCAAATGTACGTAACGTTTTACAAATTAATAAAATATTTAGAGGTATATTATATACCTAAAGGATATTTATGGTACCGTTATTTTGTCGGTATACATACAAATGTAGGTAAGGCTAAGGTAGTTATTAGTAGTAACAACTTATAGTAGACAAATTTGAGGAGTAAGGCAACAAGAGACCCTTTTGTTACACTTATGCAAATTTATCTAACAGATAAGCATGGCAAAAGGCACTGGGTCAGTGGCAAAAGTTCTGCTTGTAAAATTTTTACTGGTCTTGAGTCCGCCATTGTACGTACCATTTTATAATAACAAGTAAAGTTTAATAAATCAATACGATTTCACACTTATTCATTAATTATTACCATGGATTATTCTTAAAGCGTATACGTCGTAATCATCAGAAACACAAACATTAAGTAATGTTACATCTCAATTGTTTCCTAATTTTCAGCTCGGTATCGGTAGCACGTGGCGAGGTCGCCCCCTGTTTATTGTATTTCATTGCTCACCCACATTTCACACCAAACTCTTTGAAATCATCCTCCGACTGTGAAATATTTATATTAAGACGTTTTATAATAACTCCAAGTCTGTCTATAGTCGTTATTGGGTAATATGTACTAAATAGATTACGAAGTTTATAGAAATATGGAGAAGTTGAAAAGATTTTTGGCTTTTTGGTTTATTGGTATGGACGTGACTACCCCGAACAAGAAAAGTAAGACTAAAAAACTCTAAAACTATTAGGTATTGCAATGAAAAACACAAATTCAATAATTTTAACATGTGCTACAATAAATTTCACAAGTTATGTAATTATGTATTTCATGATTCAGTTTTCACCTTGATAATTCTTGTAATGTATAGATATTATGAATATGGATTTTTTTACTTGTCCTAGATATTATTCTAAGTAGGAAGCATTTTCACATATAAATGAGTTTCTGAGAATATACTGACTGATATCTCATTAATAATCGTGTGCGTCAAAAATATCGATAAATTCTTCTAACTCATCATTAATTCTAATCCAACGTAATAAAATGATAAGCGTTATAATTAAAAAACAAACTTTATGTTATTAGTACCAAACCAGTCAGAAATTAAATATTTCCAAAAAGCTAAAAGCAAGTAAATATGAATTTCGTAACATTTTATCACAAGAACCCAAATATACTATTTGTAGACACATTATTGACCCGAATATGGGCACAAAGATACGTAGTTCTTAATGGCGTGTTAAAATCCTGATTACTATTGTAGTCTATGAAGAGCCTTACCGAAAACGCTAGACCGATTAAATTATGCAAACAATCTTATTAAAAATGCGCTTGACATCCGGTGCACGCCCAACAGCTTGCTCGTTTTTAATACGTTAAGGCGTAAAATAATTTATAACAATGAAATTCATTGTGCTTAGAACTGTTGCTAACTCAAACTTCACACATTTATAAATAGGTTTTACTTTTATCGATTTGAATTTTAAGAGGAAATGTGTGGAAGAAAAAAGATCAGAATAGGTGTAGGTCTCGTGCTTCTTTAGTAAGCTAATGAATTTCGGCTGTAGTATTCTTAAAACAGTAATTACTTAACATACCAAAGATTGTCTAAGATGTATCAGATGTTTGTAAAATTTCTGTTAATAAACTATGTTGTATTTTGTATTTGTATACCTAAAAAAACATTTTTTCAGGTAGTAACGGAACCTGAGTATTGATTTCAACAATTATAAAGTTTATCTTAAATTCTTGAAAGAACCAAAATAGAATATTACTCATAGTGACCGTTACTCAGCTGAGTCAAAATAACAATTCAATAAACAATTTTATTATCTTTAATTTAATTATAGAATGGACTTTGATTCAAGTATTTGTATTAGTAAGGGCTTACTAACGCATTTAAGATTTCCGGTATTATACATAGTTATATTTCATTATAAATTAGGCCAAAGTCTCAATGAGAAGTTCCTCTGTTTAAAATATCGAGAGTTAGTAATTATTAATATTTAACCGATGTATATAAAAAGCAATGCCACTTTTCGTTGTAATGATTTGGATAATCTTGAATTTTTCATGAAAGTCCAGGGAAGGTATGTACGTAGAGAAAAAATCTAATAATTTCCGGGAAAAAAATAAAAAAAACAGGTTATAGGGTGGATACATACAGCGTCGCGGGCAGCAGCCAGTAGAATACTAATAATTTATTAATTACTTAAATGGACAGTCTTAATCAATAATTAAGTATCTTCCATCAATAATTAAGTAGTTTAGGTAAGAACTTGGAAAAATGAAGAGTAACCCATTTGAGTTAAACAAAAAGACATTCGAGAATTTTCGAGTGGATAAGCTAGTTTTTCGGATGTTTAACACGCTGTTTCCTGTTTCACAGATAATGTGCGTCAAATCCTCATCATTTCCTGATGATTGCGTAACTACCCGTCGACACCTTCGGACATCATTCAATGAGATTACATAAATACAGTACGATAAAATGTGTATGAATAATGTCTGTAGTAGTGTGGTTTAGAACAGCTTATGATTCAGAAAAAAAAGGTATAATTCTTACCTTTGACGAATGGACCCGAACTTAAGAAAAAAAGGGAAATGGTTTTTATTTAAAGTACTAATAAACATAATTATATTATTTGTTATTAAAATAGTAAAAAGATATTTAATAATTTACTAAAGATCTCTTCACTTCCTTTAACAAATAAACTGCTGGTCTTTCATTTGTATGAATGTTGTTTGTTTTGCATGTTTTTGTGGTGTTCAATAAAGAGTTTCTATTCTATTCTAATGTTGATAGGAAAAGATATACCTACTAAAATCGTTTTTGCTAATCTATTCTACTAAATTTATCTCAAACTAGATTAGACTACAACAGAGGTCATCAAGGAAGCGTTTATCGATGCGCGTGGTGAAACGATACACACACGCTGTTGCTATGCTATATTACTAAGAATAAATAAATCTCATTTATAATCTAATTTATTTGTGAAACTTGTACACAATATAATAAAAAGAAGAATTATAATAACCTAATTTCAAGGAACCGCAACATTTTACTTTATTGGTAGGTATAGCAGACCTAATATATTGCAGTAGGTACCTGTAGTAACAACAACTACTTTCAAAAGGCCAGAGGATACGATTAACTCAAAATTAGTTAAGGCTTGTAAACACATTAATTCGTAGATACAACTTTACTGGCGAGTGTGACATTTAAGCAAGCGTTCGAAGTAGTTCGAACACGTTTACCGAGCGACTACTCATTTTGAAATCAACGTTATAGGACATCAATATCAAAGCGAAATGTATGAAAAACCTGATAGTTTTAATCCCCGGTCGACGATAATTCTGAAGGAGATACTCGAAATTATGTATAAAACGTGTACGTTAACATTCATTTAAAATGTTTATCTCTTAATTTACATAATGGAGTCGCGCTTTACACAGACTGCCCGGAGACTCCACTTGGAGAGGTCTCGATTGAATTTATGTAACTACCTATTGAAATGTCGTTTCAAACAATATTATTTAAACATTATTAATGCCCTTGTTTTTTTATATTCTCTTTGTCATTTTAATGGCGTCACCGTTCTTTAAATTATCAATGACGATAAATGCGGTCATTTCTAAAACTATAAATCACGTTTGTTATCAGGCTAGAAGTTAAGGATTGGTAATTGGTATAAAGCTTAACCACCGTTCTACATATTTTTGCCTGGAGCAGTCGTGTTCTAAACATTAGTCATTAAGTCTGTATTCAAGGGCTCAATAGTAGCATTAAAGAAGGTAATTTAACATAATAACATGTTATATTAGCTACGCTAATGATATATGCGAAGTATTTTTTGCTACATTACAACAATCCATTCGCCAACATTCTAGTTTCTGCAATATTTTATTTCTTTATCTTATTTATGTTTTTTTTCTTAATTTTATGCTCGCTTTAATGTAATAGCTGGAAGTTATTAGTTTCTGATTAGAATTTATAACGGCGTGCTAATTATAGACATTAAATGTCAAGTACTGTAATTGTATCTGCTAAGTAAACGATCCTAGGGCGGCGACACAGCAAGGCCGAGCGTAGGCCGGATCGTTCGCGACTGGCGCCTAATTCCACACACTCCGACATTGTGTCACGAACTCTATACGTCATGAGCTTTATAACTTGAGACATTTTTCTAATGCTAATTTATTGGAATTCAAACATTATCCTCTTCGATCGAAGGTCGTGTTCACATTACTGTACTGTTAGACTAGTTTTTTGAAATGGTTTATTTGAAAAGTACCTATTTAATTTGATCAGTTAGTCTTGAATGTTGCATGTTATCTTCCAACATATATACGATGAAATTTAAATGTTTATCAACATCGATCTTGTTAGAAATTAACATCTACTTCAACAGACAACTTAAAGTAGTCATTTTCATTACGTTACTTAGTAAAGTTTATCTATCTTAATTTATATTACTTGGAAGTCATTAACTTCAGCTGTTTGAAGAACTTTGTAATTATCATTAAGTAAGACGTTAATAAATCTTAAGGGCTAAGTGACCTTAAAGTAAGTTCAAATTCTTAACTAATAAGAACTTCATATACCCATGTTTATTATGTATATAGTATTAGGCTGTTACTTATATTATCTATTATAAAGATAAAATAAGATGGGGTTGTGAAAATTACCTATTTTACGACCTATCGTAAATATAAATAAAAGGGTAAATCTAAATATCACTTTATCGTGTATTGAAATAATTTTAAATTACAATTAATTAAATCTGCTAAATAAAAAATATGTAATTGTAATGTGTGATAAATCTGTAAGATTTTTTTTCCTTGATCATAGTAGGTATATGAAGTAACATACAAAACTTACAAGGAAAAAAGAATACATCATAACGTTTCCTTAAACAAGTAATTTATAAACTCACAATAAGTCACTATTCAGTTTCAGAACAAATACCAAAATTATCTCAACTAGATATCCGTAAACAAAGTATATTCGCGGAGATCGTTAAAAATACTATTTCACAAATTTCATTATAAACGAACTGGTTGCAAGAAATTCAGAGTATAAGTAATGAATACAGAATACTAGGAATTCTAAGTCTATTGCAGTTTCCGTAAATTCAGTCAGACCTTGATAGTTAGGAAAATTAATGTATCTAAAAGAATACTTATAATATAATGTAGGTAATGTTGTATTATCATTTCTTTATTTTATCATTCGTAATTTGTCGATGTCTGAAATAGGGTAAATTCAGAGTGAAAAGGAAAGCCGCTACTAACTATGGTGCCTTTGAAAGCTTTACGTGATTTCGTCAAGCATTGCTACTCCAAATCTGACTTCGACATATCTTCCCTGGAAACCGTATGTTCTGAACTAAAATTCCTTCACAATCTATAAAGAAATTCCGCAATTAAATATGTGTTTTTTGCATGACAGCAAAACACAACAACAATGCCGTTGATGTGTGGCGTGTAAAAAATACGCGTTTGCTAGAAGAACCGGTGCGACCGCATGCCGAGGTCGACGCAAGGCCTCGTCGCAGCACCTGTATCACCGCGCTTGCTCCCGCCCAGACCCACTTTCACATTTGGACCCACCATACACGTGCAACATCGGCTACGACCGTCCCCGTACCAAGAGAAACTACGATTAATCCAATGTCATAATTCAGGTTAAAATCTATCGTATGCATGTTACGTCATCAAAGTTTATATATTTGACGGAAATAATTATAGACTTAGGTAGGGCTTTATAAAATGACTATAATATTCAAATAACCAAAGCGACTAAGTATAATCTTCTACTAGTGCATTAATTACTTCAATTGTTTTTCAAAACTTTTGTACCTACTATATTGATATTGTATAGTGTTATGTTCTAACACGTAAATTCAGAATAAGTTATATTATTTAAATAATTAAATTACTTAAAAAATTATCAAAAAAATATTCGAAGTATATTTTAGAACAACAAAACGCCCTTGTGGTTTCCTTATGACAAACTCGTGACAAAAGTAATTCACGTAATACAACATAATTATAGGTAAGTACTATGTATGACTTGTTTGTGTTCTTTAGCTCTACTGGATGAGATTCAATTAAATTGTCAGGAAAGGCGTCAAACTATTATCAAAGTATGTTGTTCCAACTTCCAACCCATGCTATGATAAATATGCCAATTTTATACGTTACTGGACAAATTGAATAGTACCTAAGATAAAAAGATCAAGTCTAAAAATATGTAGTTTAATAAAAAGTTACTTGTCTTATTGGATTTTTTATTGAACCAAAAGTTATTGAATGCAATGATGTCTAGTAGTTATGTATTTCTAATTATTATTGGGAAAGAAAAATAAAATAATAGGTACCTACGATCTAACATATTACATTGTCTACTTTTTAATACCTTCAATTTCTGAGTAGATAGAAAACAACTCACAATCATCCAACTTCCGTGAAACAAAATCAATGACTGCATCGAATCGGAATATAACCGTAAAGTTTAATATCAATTAATTTGTCAGTCATACACGTTTCAGTACAGATAACTGGGTCCACACAATGCAGTGAACGGTGCGCGGTGCCCGGTAGCCGACCGATGCTATCAAATAGCTACTGGCTTTATAAAAACTAAGGCTAGTGGCATTTTAGTCGACATTAATCCTATACAATACAAATTTTAAAGAATTAACGCCATTATCATAACAGGTACAAATGAATGATCGATTGAAGAATGTTTTAAAAATAACATTTAAAAGCATTTCGAAGCTTTCTAAGATAAATAAAAGTAAGATATGCGAATGATAAGAATATTTTGAGAGTTAAATCAGAATGTTATTGCATAAATAGTATCAGCTTGATTATAAAGTTAAATCTATTAAAATTTGAACATCATACCTCTCTTACTGGTTACCTCTTACTTTTTTGTTTTGGCTTCGACTTCTTAATACAGAAAGGGTTAATCGAACTAGGACCCTTCATTTAAATATTTGATATTATAAAGACGGTTGCCTTACTGCAACTTACTTTTTAAAAAAAACTTAACTATTGGTTTAACCACTGTTTGATGTTTTTCATTTCTAAGAAACTATAACTAACCAACTAATAGAACTGTATAAATAATTTAAATTCGGAGGTTCCATTGATTTATTTTTAAAAACACCTACATTTAAATTAAAAGAGACAAACTATTTTGCATTTAGCTGTCATTTAAGATTGATAAATCATAAAAATTCCATCGACGACCAAACGGCATCCCGTAGTCGTCGTTTGGCACGGGACAAAAAAAGTCCATTAAATAAGCAAATGTATATTTTAATAGAGAATAAGCGATAAATCTCGCTATGGGCTTTCGAATTCCGCACAAGTCATCCGACGAGGTGAGATCGACTGGGAAATACCACTATAGTATAAATACCTACTACACACTAACAAAGCATCTTGATACATATTCACGCATATTTTCAGATTCTATTTGTTTTTTTTTTTACTATCTGGATTACATTTTCATATATTTTTTGGCATTTTTTTGTCTCACAAGTGTATAGAAAGAATAACCAATAGGTCCTTAAGATTAATCACGTCAGTTCTAATTACAAGACCATTAACGAGAAACTGCCTTGTTGCAGCAAATTATTAATGAAATCTGAGCATAAAAATTCTAGACTCAATTAATAGTGGATGGCGTGGCTTGCGACTCTGGATTCCACGGCTGTTCCGCATTGAAGGTTTTTGCTCCACATCATTCTCTGAGAAAACATTAAGTAAAGACTGAATCAGTGTATAGAATTTTTTGTAACGAACATTTATTGAGTGTACTGATTTCAGTCATTGGTTTTTCAATGTAAGAATTTAAAACTTGCCTATAGAAAAGTCTGTCTTTTAAAAAAAAAAAACCTAAAGCCCCCCCAACACGATCGGGGATTAAAGTCTGTCTTTTCTAAAGTTTAAAAAATAGAATAGTTACTATTTCGAAAATTAACTGAACAATAAAAAAACCATTAAAAAGAAACAATTAAAACTCTCTAAAAATAGGATTCCGTAAACTAAACCAGAAAAAATCAGCAATTAACAAATTGAATAAACAAAGAAGATATCTACGCAAACTAGTACATACGTACAAGTATAGCAAGAAGGAATCAAAAACCGCGACTCAAACTACGTAACGACTTTTTACTCTTAGTTACTAAACTTACGCAAATGTTTGTCGTCAATCATTAATGTTATACCATTTATAGTAAAATGTATCCATTTGCTTTAAAAATTAACAGTACTTAGTATGTGAATATTAACTAAGGATAATAGTGAACTCAAAACGATAATAAGTATGTGACGTTACAGCCTAATTTACTTGTCGAAAAAATTAGCAAAATTAGTATTACTTTGAACTAGCTAAAATTTCGTGAAGTGTACTTAAATGCTGTTAAGTGCGAGTTTCGTGTCAAGGACGGTAGACAATTTTTTCTTACATACTTCACAAATTACATAAAGGTGTATTTATGTATGATTATCAACAACGTGTTCATTTTTCTTATAATTTCCGAAGTCACGTTCATAAATAGATAACTATGTCACTGTACCTACATTGTTTCTTTAAAGCAACCAATAAAACTGTTAGTGTTCTAATCGTATAACTTAATCAAATGCCGATGTATAAAGTAAACTAAACTCTTTGCAAAGATAATGTATTATTGCTCGACATACGTTCTAAACTCAGAAGAGAAAATTTCCCGGAAATTTCAGTCGAAGAAACCGGCCCTCGTCTAAACAACGTAACACCTTTAGGAATTCCAAGAAATAAATATCCGCTAATCAAACTACTACTTATTGTCTAGGTGTGAGTTCGTAGCACGCGCGAGTATAAATTGTTATTCCAAACTTAAACCGTGATAAATTGATTTGGTGACAGGTCGCCGTGTTTTTTTTTATTATTGCCCTGGAAGGCATAAGCGTACAGCCCACCTGATGGGAATACAAACGGTTAATTTCTGAACTTGAGAAAGACAATTGAACCTAGAGAAACAACATTTGGTTAATAACATTTCATATTTTTGAATTTTTATTTTATTTTCTGGCGTGATAGATAAACGAGCCTACGGCCCATCTGATGGTAAGCGGTCACCGTCGCTCATGAACCTCTGCAATGCCAGGGCAATGAGGGGCTGTTATCTATCGCCTACCGATACAGAAATCACTGTCACTCAGTACAATCAATCAAATATGCAATCAGCGAAAAGAGTATTGTAAATTTACAAAGATTTATACCTGTTTGGCAATATACTCCCATACACATTATTTTTACTAAAAGCCATTATAATATTATACTGGTCACTTCAATTTATTTACTTGTAAAGGTATTTCAAACGTTCACAGAACACGTTCCAAACATTTGATTATACTTTATCAGTCGCAAATATGTTGACATCTTCGACCACATTTTTCTCCAGATCGACCAATGAAATTATTCTTTTATTGATGTGAATATTTCCGTGAACTTTAATTTTGTTCCACATACCTGTTTATAATTTTACGGCTGGCATTAATAAAGTTCTTAAATTGGCATCATTAAATTATAATTATATCACCGCCCATCGAGCTTCTTACGTATAAACAACAACAATATAAAAATAATTACTCCTTTGGGTAAATTGAAGTCGAGAATGATCCGCGTTTTTAAATGCAGATTTTGTTTGTAAAAATTGTTACTTGACTTACTAATCTTTTGACGTATTAATCTTTTTTTTAATTTGCTTTAGTTGTCTTGTTATACTTACCTAATTTATTCATACGGATGTTGGAGAGGATTGTTTCAGAGGTTACACAAAACAGAGGCTGAGTTCACAATATAAAATAATTTTTTTAAGGTGTTTTTGTTTTGCTTTCTGTGTTTCTTTCTTATTTGTTTGTGTTTAATATTCTGATGGTGTTAGTCATGAACACATGTCACTTCGTTTCACTTTATCTAATCTAGTAGGTAATATTATATTTAACAGTATTTCTTTATCCACAAACATGGTTAAACACATGTTGATTTTATAATGATCATTTAACCAAACCAAACACGCGCGTTATTTGGTATTTCGCATAAATCAATCGAGAGTCGAGACCTTCAAATTTTCAATAAATTCTTGTCAAAGCTAGTTTAGTTAACCAAGATTAACTCGTAGTGACAGTAATAGATATTTTTTAGGATTCCGTAGTTCAAATATAGAACCTTTTGAGTTCAGTCATGTCGCTTTCATGTTTGGTTTTGTTTGAAGACCATTGGTCGTAGGTAGGTTTATCAACGTCAACAAAGTGGTAAAGAAAATTTAGGGTTTCTCATAAAGTTGTGGATTTTATAGGCGTTGAAACAATCAGTTTCAGATCCATAAAATACTTTTTATCTGTTCCATTCATATTATTTTACCTACTCGTCGCCTCAGCGCTTGTTTGGCCAATCTGACATTTTTTACGAAAATGACTTTTTAATGCAGTATTATAAAGAATAAAATTTCCATCCGACTGGTAAAATATTTTTTCAAAATATCCAATTCTAAAACAATAAAAATCTCATTTAAATTTTTTTCTCAACACGGCACTTAACGAAAATTCCGTGCTTGTTTGCTGTCTCCTGTAAAATTTGCTCGAGCGCATTGGCCAAACAAGCACTGAGGCGACGTACTGGTTTTAGTTTTGAAACTTAACTTCTATATAAATTATGGTATTTCCCTGAATTTGATTTCATTTTGCTTTTAATAAGAATTAAAAAGGAAATAATCTAAGATTACATATTGTTATCGATAAATTAAGTGTGTTACCTTACAACTGCAGCGGAAACAACTGCTCCAATCTTGTTCTAGTCTCGTGTCTTGTAACCGGACGGGCTCGCCTTCGTTCGAACACGGAATGCGGACCCCTTCTGCAAAATAAAAAGATAATTTAATATTTATTCTAAAAATCTAATAAAACTCAACCTTCTAAATCCCCTGCATTTTGCTTCGTAGCTCAATGGTGATGAAAGAAATAACAATATTTTTCAAATCAAGACAACCAAAGAAATAGGAGGTGTGTATGACGAAACTACAAAACGTACATTAACATAAAGATAAACACAAAATCTAAAGAATGTGCCCTATAAAGACAGACACAATAGGGATTAAGTTATTATTTTGATGAGTGATAATGAACAAATGATTCATGTAATATTGGTAAAACACGATAGGTTAGTAGGTAATCCATAATCGAATCACATTCACGCCCGTTACTGGTCAAAGCTCCTTCAGTTTTTAGGTTACTGTGCAAATTTAGATTGAAAATTAGTGTATTTGTTCGCATATTAGGTATCTGTTTCGTTACGACAACCTAAATTGCAAAACAAATTTACAGGCCAATTCGCATGTAAACCAATCGAGAACATTGAAAATTAACAGAAGTGTAATTGTATGTGGAACATTAAGAACATTGCTACCATAAAACAGCTCGAAATTTATTTTACATTGGCGAATTTGCTTACATAAAGAAAATAAATTACATCCCTTATCTTCACTTCGCCATTTGCCCAATATTGAACATAAGCCTATCCAGTTTGGTCAGTAAACCCGAATTTGGTGCTGTGCCTAATATAAATATAAGTCAAGTAACGTATTCTTAAGAAATAGGTAGTCCATGGACTTCTATTGTCTAATCTGAACTATCAATTACTGAGATAATAATTAATATATACAATCAATCCGTTCTTTGCTACTAAGATTTCGTCTGTAAGTACTACTAGTTACTTGTGTAGTGATATAACATATAACTCTCACACAATGTTATAATTTTCTTAACACTGTTTAAAAACTTTAACAAACAATTATAATTTTAAACGCTTCCTAAAATGATACAACTAAAATATATATTTAAATATACGTATTTAAATGAACAAACAAGCAGTAAACAATTGTCTTGTTTGTTGCGCAAATAGATAAATGATCGGGATCATGCACGTTGCAACTGCAACTCCGAAGTGACCACGTGAATTGCGGAGGAGTTGCGGTTTGTGCAACCTGCGTGGGAAACCGAATGGAACCAACACTAATCGATGGTCACGTTGACAAATACTGCGTTTTAAAGCTAGGTTTAAATGTCTAAGACCTAAAACTCGAATATTCAGAATGGTGTTTCGCTGTTTCAATAATTTGAGAAGCTGTTACTTTACAGCTTTTACTTTTCTCATTTTTACGTTTACTTATAGAAAAAATTTGGGATCCTAAAGAAAATTCCCAAACACCTACTTTTTGTCAAAGTTTTCAAAACTTTTTCGGTTTTGTTTATAGTCATCTTAAACTATTAAACCTTCTATAAAAAACCTCGTGCTTTTGAAACAACATAATAAACGACTAAAACAATGCGAAATTAAATCAAAACGTGTTTCGATCGTTGAAAACACGCACTTATAGGTATTAATATTGAAATAACACAACATACTTGAGACATTCTTCTCCTTTATATGCCTTTAAACTAGTAAGAACCGAATTAACGAAGTTGTTTAATCAGCGAGCAGTGTAATACTCCGTCACGCCAAATTCCTGTATAATTGCTAAGCTTTTTAAAATAATTTTAATTAAGAAAATATTATCTTCTATATTGCTTAATTATAAACGTTTTTCTATCCATTAATCGATTAGCGATGACTTCATATAGTTTCATTAAAATATTAATTTGGTCCGATGCACATTTACTTAATAGTTATTTTCATTAAATTAATTTCATTAATGCTTCTTCAATACGATTTAAGCGTGTAAAAATAAAATTAAAACTGCATTTAGTTTAAATTTGTATTGCTACAAAAAACTAATAATGTGATTGATGGTAGAATCACACATGTTTTTACGTTTTTACAATTAGATAATGAGTACCTAAAGTTTGAATCTCAGAACAGATCTATGATGTGAACGGAGTCTGAGAATAATGTTAAAATAACTAAAGAATGTATACAGTAGGTAAACAAGTACCTACTCTATGATATCAATATTTGTGTTGGTTTTCGACTTTTCATGTATCAAATTGCAGAGGTCACTGGGCAATCTTAACCACGCCTATCACATCATTCACATCATAAACTCGTGAGTTACTAGTTATCAATGAAGAAAAAATCCGATGTTATGAAATTAAATTTCTATAAACACTCGCTTTTGTTTAATACTGTTTAATTGTTCAAAACTCAATTGTACACCAGGTAAAGAAAATTACAGTGACGTAAGTAATTAAAAAATAAGCACAAAACGCGATTTTTTTTTTATTGCATGATAGATAAACGAGCCTACGGCCCACCCGATGATAAGCGGTCACCGTCGCTCATGAACCTCTGCAATGCCAGGGCAATGAAGGGCTGTTATCTATCGCCTACCGATACAGGACTTTCAAATATGAGTTTTCTTACAACAAACCTATGATGGTACCTACAGATATGACATTGTCAGAGAGGTACTGAAGTGTACTAAATAAACTATATACAAATCAATTACATACAGATTAGCAGTGTAAGTAATGCCACTATATTACAATACAAAAAAAATATGTTTAAGATAAAAAATAATAAAATATAAACTAAACACATCCAAATAAAAAAAATATTAACAACCCATCTAATATTTGTGTAAGTTATGAAATTAAGTTACGTTTTAGATATGACAACGCGAGCAATGAACAGATGACACTCGCATTTCATATATCGAAGCAGCGGCCGCTTGTTCACATATTACCTTGATTTAGATCCTCGGATCCGCATTCTTATTACGTAGCCATCTCGGGCGCCACTAGCACCGGTCGCAACACACACCGCTGCCCAAAACGTAAATATTTTCGTATGTAATTAATACGTGTTCGTCTGACAGAACATTCCTACATAATATGGTTCTACGTCGAATATTTACTCGTATAATATTGAGTTATTATCGCTCAAGCATACGACTTAATCGATTATCAACATTCGGCTTTTAATGAACTTGAATGAGAAGTTTCAACATCTCAAAATTAAAGTATTTTTATTTTCAAATATCCTCCTTTAAGTAGGCCAAAATATGTTGTTTCACATGTCATATTTTCTCATAGCAACGAGCAGTTTTCAAGGTTAACGAATTTATAAATAATCAAGTGAATTGTAAATTAGCACATTAAATAGGTAATTCATAACGTTTTAGGATTGATTTTGAAGTAAAACCTTTAAAAATAAGGAATTCCAACCAATTAATCTTACTAAAACTACGCAGACACGTGCCATAAAGTATTACGCAAAACGTTTTATTTACAGAAATACTCAGATAATAACACAAATTAATATGAATAGAAAAAAAAAACACTTTAAAAATTCAAGTTTTTAAGTCTATTCGAGAATGATGAAATAAAAACGAAAATAATTGAGTAGTAAATCGATTCGTGTCACGGCTGTCCTTAGAAGAGTGTTGGATCGATAAGGAACCGTAGATAAGCTGCTCGATCTAGCATCAATGTCAATAGACAGCTCAATAATAATTGACACTGAACTTGACCTCCGAGCACAGCTGCTGTGAATACGTTATACGTTCGTACGATTTATAAAACAAGCTTCCTTATTAGTCCGGACGAATTTCATAATTTGACAGCATTTTATAAACATAAAGCAGTAGCATAGCGGAACTATTATATTTAACAATATTTCCTTAAAAGTTTTAATTCTTCTTTGAGATTATGGGCACGAGTGAAACTTTGGATTTAATTGAAAATCGGGGAATGTCATATGAAAAATATGGCTATTATATTGTATACCATATTCTATTCATATTCTAAATAAGGTATAAACGTACTACTCGTACATAATTATACTTACATATTTACTCATCTGAATGTAATACAAAAATAAACTTTTAATTTTACTGGTGGTCAATATCTTTAAAATCCATCTGTGATCTAACTAAATCTTTTAAAAAATACTGGTTAAAATCCTGTAAATTTATTATCAATTTTACTCAACTTTCAAGGCATAAATACTTTAATGTGATTGATAATTATAAATAACATTTTATTTTCCCATATAAAGCGCAAAATAGTGCAGTTATATGGTTAATGATCAGTTTTAAGGCTGGAAAAGTGCTTTTGTAATGTTCCATTTACGGCTGAACGTTATTATTCCGGTAAACGTATAATTATGTAAATATAAAATATATATTGTTCATTACAGGCGTTTTATTACAGTATCTTGTACTGTTAAACTTATATTTAACGTATCTTAAATGGTCATAAAACGCAACTTTAATAATTAGAAATTGAACATAAACTCAAAACTTAAGATAACTTAACTGTTAATTAGGACTCACTTTTATTCATTAACCCTGCATTGATATATAAGAACTCATTCCTTATTTTAACAATATTGTATTCCAAGATTTGAAAAATTGATTTGAAATTCTGCGCTATCTAGAACTTAGTTATTTACTATAAAACTTATTTATGATTTAGTTATAAAGAAAATGCGAAAATGCATACAAATATCTACATTGAAAAAGTTTTTTTTTAGGAAAACTCACGCAAACCTCATTTTGCGATTTTTAAATAACATGTTATTAATCAAAATTAGTATTTTCTATATATCACACTTGAATACCTACTTGACGTGAAAGTCAACACTACAATTTTTATTACACTACAATATACTATTATGAATGTATATAACAATATCATGTATAGTTTTATGAGGTAATAAAACACTTAGTAAAATCTTTGACTTTACAAACACACATTACTTATTAGTATATCTCAGAGTACATTATTTAAAGTCAATGTTGAACCGTACATATGATGCATGTGTGAAGTATCGTTGTGATTACAGTTTCACAAGTGGGATATTGTCGTCGGGCATGCGTTGTGCAACATGTAACTGTGGTCGCAATGTCAGCTGCATTGTGTCGAACTTAGCGGGCTTGTTATAAACATGACGAGATATTTGAAGCTAGGCTGTTTGGAAATCGATGTTTAGTCAACTTAAAATGGAGTTACTGGAGGTACCATGTTTTGTTGTTTTTGTACATTAAATGACGATTTTTTATTACTCCTTTTTTGTAATCTAGACCAATTATATTATTAATCTTCGGTATCATTTGTTATCAGGATAGCTACAGCATAGTAAGCATACCAAAAAAGGAAAACAACTTATAAATGCATGTTTGAAATCGGAATTTGTGTAATTCGATTTCAAACTGCATGTTTCGACTATTTACATACAAATTCATTCAAACAAGTTAATGTTGAGAAAAATGTGAAATAGAAAATATTTTACACATTCCATCGAATAAGATTGTTGATATGATATCGGTCAGATGTTTATTAAGTAGATATTAACAAAAGATAATTCGATGACGTATTGTGATTCATAAAGTTTCTGATACAAAAGAATTACCTAGTTGTTTATGTTCTCGCTACTCGAAGTAATGATTTAACAAATTTACTATTATACTACATTGTAGTTATATACATATTTTTGAACTATAATTAAAAAATATATATATTTGAGTACCTAGTAAAAAAAATTCACAATTTTTTCAAGTTAAAATAGACAGTCGGTAGGTACTCGTACTTCTAATACTCATTAATAACGTCGGAGGCAGTATAAGCATGGTAGCTGACGTAGCTGTGTACAGATGGTATGTGATGTTAGTATAATCACGAAATACTACATTTATGAATATTGAGAATAACATGTAGAACTACTAATCAACCTGTTGGGTACAGGCCATCTTCTATGCGGAAGCCAAGAGGTCTATCCTCTTAGAGACCAGACCAATCAGTTCAACAAGAGTAGTACTAAGTAGATCTTGGTGGCCGAGTGGTTTAACCGAAAGGCTTGTACCTCTAAATCTTAAGGTTAAAAAGATTTATGTGCAAAATGGAGAAGGAGAACATCGTGAGAAAACCTGCATATCGGAAAAGAATTCTAAAAATAATTCTTCGAGGATAAGAGAAGTCCCCAATCCGCATTGGGCAGTAATAGATTGTTACAGTACAGTACTTACTAATAACAGCGGAGGAAGCGTCAGCTGGGATGATGGCGGCTAGCAGAAGGAGACATGCGGCGTATGCGGTGCGGCGCGGGCCCCGCATGTTCGCGGCTACTCGCGACGCCGGCACCCGCTGCTCCGCCTCCCTCGCATCACACCCTCGCGCCACGCCACTGCACAGCGACGCCTGAAATAATGCAAAACTGTTTCAATACAAGCTTTTAAGATCTGTAGAGTGCTAGCCAAGATTAATAAAACGTGGCCAAACATGATTAGTCTGTCCTGCTTAGAATAAGAGTACCTCTCTTTCCGACTTCCTCATCAAATTAGGTCCATAATACATTGTCATATGCATGGCAAATTTCAGTTCAATCAGAAACTGAGAAGTTGGTCAAAATAAACTTACAAGATTCCACGTCAAGACATAGTTAGGGATGTATATCCAGTGGACAGTAAATAAAAGCTTTTAATATACAAGGCGATTTTTTAAAGATGGTACATATTGGAGGCAGTTGATAAGTATTCTACTACAGAATATAAATAAAAATTAAGTAGTTATCTTAGGTACCGGTAAGATAGGCGTGTTGCTGTTTGCGTATTTGATGTCTAATTATTTGATTAGAACTAAATATAGCTACGGGTATTCCCCAAAAGAGAACATTTTGATAAACAATCGAGGATTATTCAACGCTCGCCAGTCATTTATACTTATAAGTCTTAAAACCATTATGTCCACTTAAGAAAGACTGATGTTTTCAATACACTCAAGATTAATATTTCTTATTCTATACTACTCTAAACTAGCTGACCCGCACAACTTCATCTGCATCGCAGAAAAGTATAGTCTCTCTATCTATTTATTTATCTCCTTAAGCGTAGGTTTACCAACTATGCATGACATACTGTATTTGTTGTAACACCTTTTTCGAAATAAAAAGTAGTCTGTGTCCTTTTTCATGCTTCAAAGTAACTCTATCCATGAACCAAATTTTATTTAAATTTCTTCAGTAGTTCTGGCTGAAAGTGAAACACAGACAAACTTTTGATTATATTAGTTAAGATAGAAATCATTGTTTAACATAGGCTCTGTAAACAAAGCTTGTCTAGAAATTACCAGCGATTTCCAAAAATTGTAAATCTTATGTTAGAGAACTAACCAAAAGTGGTTTTTGTCTAATAGTTCTATAGTTGACATTTGACAACCGCAGACGAGTGGGTAATCTCCATTCTCGGCAGTTCACGATCATGTCACTATCATCAATGAGAAACAAAAGACGAAAACTCAATATTATGTTTAACTTTCATCATCCAGTCCATTTTAATTTATACGCAAGTTCACAGCCGCAATTAACGTCATACAAAATAAACATTCCGATACTTTGTTTCAGTTAGCAACACTATACAGGGTGAGTAAAAAGATAAATAAATAAAAGTGAGTAAGCTTTAATTAACGAGTATGCAAAGTGAAATAGATATATGAATTTGCTCACAAGTTTGTTTTTATATCGTATTAGCTATGTACGTAAATAAAATACTTTAATTATGATGATCCAGTAAATTAAAGAGTTGTTTTAATCAAAAGTGTAATTAAATAGTCAAAAATAATATTTATTGATTGAAATAAGTACTTCATTGAATTCCTATAAATGGATATATTAGCTAAAACATTATGCACATACATCACATGAAAAGGTGGATTTAAATCTGTACGCATTCTTTACCAGTCAACCGTAGGGGGATCTTTTCTATCTAAGCACTTTTTAAAATACTCTTTCCTAAAGGAAAAAAAATACATTTTTTTAAAATTCTAAGCATACACCCTGTATAGCAGATTTTATCTATTAATCATGAAATAATTACAATTAATTGTATAAATTATCTTAATGCCTACTAACGTGCCGATTACATGATAGATATGGGTATTAAAATAGCTTGAATCTTGTTCCATAAAATAATTAAGAACAACTGATTACTTCTTTGATGAGAAACATCTATAAACTCGTTTGAAAGTCTTAAAAATACTTATAAAACTAAAACTTGCCTAAAACTAGTAAAGTTTTAGTCGTTCAAGGAAGAGGCTATTGATGATATAAAGCTACCACAAATTTAACTGAAAGTTTGTTCCTAAAAAGATATGACATAGCTTTTGGAACGAAGTTCCCTATCGCGCGTTATCGAAAGGGGGTAGACGGAAAAAATTCTTACGAAAAGTTGTGAGGACACTTTTTTTGTTTCAGATGATTATCGCTAGATGGCGCTGTGATCAAAATCTTTTAAAACACGTTCCTTATCGCGCGTTACGTTAGGAAAAAAAAAATAAGATATCTTTTAATCGAAAGGAACTCCGTTCTATTCAGGTGTCACATGACACCTCTCAAGTCTTTTTTATCGGCAAATTTCACATTGTTATGAATTTATGTTTATGATTGTAGATTACTGTAGCAGCTATCCACTTAACCAAAACTTATATACTTTTATGATTATTGAACTTATACTAGTAGGTAATAATAAATTTTAAACAATAAATACCCACTTGGACATACCTTATGTTCTTGGATTTAAAATTAAATGTAACCGCACAATAAGATGTTAGTACCTATGTGTTGTGAGCGCATAGTGACCAACCATCATTTAATTCCTACCTCAAAGTATTCGTTTGTTTCCTTATCAAGAACAATCGACAATTCGCTCAACACTATATGAGGAGATATTCAAATTGTGACATTTATTGACTCCAATAACCATTTAGCAATGGTTGTGTGGAATAGTAAGGTTATGTAATAAAATAAAACGTTTAAATTCACGAATAGATAAATTATATTGCATCTTATTATATAAATAATGAGTTGTTCTGTCCTGCAAGTTTCTATGTAATTTGTTAATCTTATAGACAGTTTCGTTTACACTAAGTGAACACAAACAAAAATTAACATCTCTGAAATTAGACTCCTAAAAAAATTATCATTTTTAAACGGTTTTTTTTAACGGTTTTTTAACGGTTTAATTTAGCTCACCCCGTTTGTTTTATTCTTGGGTCAAATTTAGTAATTCAAATTTCACCCTCTTCCTGCCAACCGATTAATCTGAAATTTTGTATAAACTTTGGATTTTGGTGACAATACAATTATGTTTATTCATTATCATTATAAATTCAAGATGGCCGTCGCTACAAAATGGCGGATAATTTATGTTTTATTAATCCCATCAATATGGGTATCAAATGAAAGGGCTCAACAAACAGAATGTCTTAATTATAGTGTAACATTACAAAACAAACATTTTAATCAACAATTGAAGACAATTGACGTGCCCAACGGTTTTATAAATCCTACGACTGTATCTATTTTATTATTTTTTGGTTTTAAGTACCTTTATCTTAAACATTGCAATGTATGTTTAACATAAAACCGTTCAACTTAAAAAGTTTTTTTAACTATTTTTTTTTATTACCATGTAGGCAGACGAGCCAACGACCCACCTGATAGTAAGTGGTTACCGTCGCTCATAAACCTCTGCAATGTCAGGGGACACTGAGGGGTCGCTACCTACGACCTAAATTTAAGGACCCTCCTCAAGCCCAAAATTGTCATCAATTCACATCCAAAAGATTCTGATCACTTAGTTATATTGTTCGATGTTGCAAGTACACAATCTTAACAAGTACTACATACATCTTCAAATATCTTGTATACGCAAAACTGTGGTTAAACGCACATGTTTTAAAATTCTCTTAAGTCTCGAGTACCTCACATCCGTATCGATACCGCGTCAGAATAATGTGCAAGACGATTGAATTAAATTTGTAACACACCCATCGCACCCAAATTTAGATTCACGTGATAAATGTTTACGGTACATCGTTTAAAGTAATAAACAGAATTCGTATTTGATTTTATTAATCAGATCTTAACAACATAACTCTGCTTCGGCGATATCGTAGAATTTTATGTGGGGATTAATTTTCGGGCCGATGGTTTACTACTCAATAATAATTTTTTAATATAGGTACCTTAATGGATCAGCATAATACGTATTTTTAATTGAAATAAGTCATGTCTTGCAACGATTACTGATCGGGAACAGTCTACTATTTTTTTTTGAAATTTTAATGCAGTATGTAGTATTCTTCTTTTCTAAGAAGAAACAAACTCTTAGTTTTAAGCAGTCTCAATTTGGATGTACCGTAGTTTATTGTATTGGTAAGCTCTGATTTCTACTTAAAACCACATGTTTAGTATACATTATTATCTTTCGTGTAATCTTTTATTTAATGTTAGTTCTATGATTTCGAAATTAAAAGAAACAGTAAATTAAATTCTTGGAATAATTTTCCCAAGCAAATGGACGTCACGTCTTAATTATTCAAAAACAATCAAAGATTATAATGACCCGTATCTAGTTGTAAAATATTGGTTGTACAGATAGAGCTCGAGTGATGTCCTTAGCGAAGTTTTTTTACAGCATTCCGCTGGTACATTGACCTCGAGTACTCGGACAAATAACATTAAATCATTAATAACACGATGCAACAAAAAGTGATTCATATTAACTACATATATGCGTACAATTTGGTTATGTTGCCAATCCTTTCGAATGTTTATTCGTTTATTCCAAACTACATAATTCTAGGTTCATACAGTTAACAAATTTTAAATCTCACAAGAAACTTTAACTAAACTTAGACTAATTTACTACTACTTAGTACCTACTTAAATGTGATGTGATAAATATGTAAAAAATTACAATTTCACAAGATTTTAAATTTTTAATAATTAATTTTTTCAAACTTTTTCTTTGGATTTTTTTATTAATCGTAGTTTAACACTAAGGTACCTGAACTGTAATTTCGATCAATAAATATAGATCCATAATATTTTAGATTCTACCATAAATAGATCATTGAAGTTTTTATTTTGGCTTACACCTGAAAAATTTAAACAGCTATTTCTGTTACTCTCTATTTCCGGTAGGTATTTTAATGCTACTTACCTACTTTAAAAAAACCATTATATAAAATTGTGAACTTTGAAAAAAAAGCTCCAAAGTTGGTGACAATAGCATTTCGCGCGGTTCTAAGAATGCGACACACATTGTCAATTAATTCAGTTCCGGTTTCAGATCCTCCTCGGTAATGTGTTCAGTAATTTTCAATGTAAGAAAAAACATAAAAAACCTAATTGAATTACTTAACCTACTCTTTTTGTCAAAACTAAAAGAAACAGTTAATAAGTTACGCCGTCAACGGTACACTCAACACGGAACAAGCCTCGTTTAAAAACTCATGAGCGAGCCATAAAAAGTGATATGTTTGTAATTCATTTTGCATTTATAATGACTCACGAATTTTCTGAAGAAACCTTTTGTATCCCAAAAAATAAACGAAAAACAGCTTTAGAATAAATATACGAAAGAAATAGTCGCATTCATGATTTTAGTTTATATTTCACAGAAACTAAACTCTTTAAAATTTTAATTAATTTATGGAAACATTGAAGGGGAAAATAGACTTTTTCCAATATTAAATGATAGTGCAAAATTTATTAGAAAATATACATGTTATTAAAAATATATTAATATAAAGTACATGGAGTATTATTAACCAAATTATAATTTCAATCAAATGTTAGTGAAATCATTAAAATATTATTATCTAATTTAACGGAAAACATATCACAAAATTCAACAAAAAACAACATTTGAAAATGCTAGCCTGTTCAAACTCAATGTAATATAAAGCGATATACATATTTATCTATCACACATTCGATGTTGATATTAAATGTTAAGATGTAAGTACTAACTTTCAAATTCGTAAACGCAGCACGTACAAGCATCTCCCTCGTGGAACACATCACTCACAGTCGTATTATCGCCGAATGTGATTGCAACTGACATGAAACGAAAGACAGAGACATGTTCCAAGACTCGTGTGTCACCATCTTAATCCTGGAACCCCTTGGTAAGCATTCGATTGTTTTATTTCAACACATTATTTGGAAAGCTGAAATTCTTCGAAAATATTGTGTGTTCTCGTTTGTTTTAATAATGTACATTGTTCTCGGACTAATTTTGATGAATAAACAAAATCACTTCGTCTTGGGTGGTAAATTGTGATAATATATTAGCTATAGCCGCGGCTTTGACTGTATTTCATATTTTTTTGATACAAACCTACAGCATAGTTAATTCTCTAATGTGTATTTAATCGCAGAGATAAAATTTGCTTTTCGTAATGTCGATTAATGGATCAAATTAAACAGTAAGCTAATTTAACGACAATTTAAAATATGAAATGTTTGTAAAAAAACTTTATTCCTACATCTTTTATGCCTTAACATAGGAATTTAATTAGCTAATCATTTAAAGCTATCAATCTTTCAATCAAGATATTAATCGATATTAACAACGTGAGTTAGATACGTGAAATTTAATATAACATTTTTCTACAGTTTCAGGTAGGGACTAATATTTATAAGAGTGTTAGCACACTAATCAATCGATTTAGCTTCTGATAGGCTGAATCAAAAAAATGTGGTTCTCGAAATATACTGCAGTGGTAAATTGAGCCCTTCACTTTAAAATTTTGTAGACGCTAGTTCTAAGTGTACCTAATTTAATTATAGAAGCATCATGCCAAGAACTAGCATGTTAGGAGGGACTAGCGACAGAACTGCTTGGCAATGTTAGAGATAGTAAGCGTATTGTCTCAATACGAATATGAATCAACAATCTACCATCTAGATTAAAAACGACGATACTAAAGGAATTTTCTATCCGTGGAACTACCATCTGGGAATAGACGAAGTGTTAGTGTTTTTCTGTAATAAAATCTGTTTTACTCAAACAGATGCAGAACATCAAGAAATATTCCACATACGATACTTCATTTAAGCAGAAAATCTCAATCACCTAATCTACAATTATTCTAAGATTTTGTAATTTGCATCAGAAAGTCAGAACTGAAAAAAATACACCCAGTATTTTGTACCTTTAGCTGTGTTACTTCCATATTAAAGTAAATTTGAATCTATTATACTTTGCTACAAGTTAGCTTTTCTACTAAAGTTAGTTTTTCTATTACTGACTTTGTTATCTAGATTACAGAGATCACGAACGGTTGAAATCGTTAGCAACCATTGCATAGTAGTTCCAATGAGCTTTAAGCTCGCACCTTTTTAGCTGAAATCAAATGGTGTGTTTTAGTAAAATCAATTTAATTTCACACACTATAATTTTAAAACTATACCGTCCATTTCTCCAACAGTAGGTAAATGGATTCCTATTCCTTTTTATCAAAAGTTCAGAAGCAAACTGTTTATGGATTAATCCTCTATGGCAAATAGTTCTTAAGTAGGTATATCAGTGAATCACATGTTACTCATGGCATTAGTTAATATGCTACTGCAGTATCTGCTAGATATTATGAGTGTTGCCAAATCAAACATTTCGAATTCAGAAGCAGTTTGCAGGTAAGTTGAAGTTAAGGTATTGTTATGTTCCATAGGCATCATGATAAATTTAGAAAGCCGTCATCTCTGGCAAAGGGCCTGCATATTATGGTCGTGGCGAGTCTGTGATCATGAGGCGCGGGTAGCACAGCAGCTTGGCGCGGCGACAGGCGGTACTGCGTACTTTCACGGAGGCAGCGCCGGAGGAGCACCGGCGGACGCGAGGGGCGCGGGCGAAGGCTGCGTACGCGGCAAGGTCGCCGTGAGGCAAACCACTCGTCGACAGAATTTCTTCGGCGCAGAGACACGCGCATACCAGTCCGGGAGCGGAACGCGGTCGCAATAAAAACGCTTGGATATATTTCACGCGTGCGCAACATTATCTCGTCGCTCTCGGCTCCGATTACTTAATGCTCCGTGGTTAACTGTACTCGAACGGAGAGAAACAAGATCAGGTTTTTTCTGAGCAGGTTCGATGATCGCATGGGACACCTCTAAGGCGCACATGTGAACTAGGTTCGCGAGTGTTCAAGAAAACTGCCTTCGCATCAACTAAGTACAACCCGACAACTGAAAATCCTACTAACTACCAAACATTCGTAGACTTCCTCCACAACAAAGATATTCTATTGTGTGCAAAATTAGTGCCACATGTGGTGAACAACTATTCTAGCCACAGAGCCTAACACTACTCAGAGGGAGGGATTACCAAGCACCTGCCCAATTTCCACAACTTAATTTGGTAGGTACTTCATGGAATTGTTTAAAGTCAAACATTTCAAAGAATATTTAAAAGTCGAGCTAACAGCAACAAGTTCTAGTACAAATTAACCTTAACACACATTTGTTCATAATCTCATACGAAACGATTATCATTATGCCACCGCACTGCGATTTATCTTCAGCAAATATTGAAAATGAATTCATAATTACCTTTTGTTTGCGCACGTAGATTAATTTTGATCATACGTAAATGTGAACGGGTTTTGTTTCCTTGTAAAACATTAGTTAACACATAATACATGGTAAATAGTCGATACTTCAAAGAAGAGAACTCAGACAGCGAACCATTAGAACAAAAATGCAAAAGACACAGTACTGTAGCCAAAGCTAATAACCATAAATAAATACGTTATCTCTGACTTTTCTGAAATCTGACAATGACGGTTGCTATTTTATTAATCCCCATAATACCATTAAAATATCAATCAAATAATTATTGCAAAGATGATACTCGAGATTATATATTCAAATCAAAATAACTAAAGACTGCATTGACCCAAATAAAGAGAGTATTGTATCTTAAAACAATGAATACCGTTGATTGACGAGTTAAAGAAACACAACCGACTAATTGAATTAACAGAGTACGAACACAGTATGTCCATTACTGACTCTGTAAACACGTAAATCTTAACTGCAAGTATATACATTACTGTATCAAGAATTAATGAGTCTTTTGTGGAACTTCTGACTTAGTTATTCACTTAAATTACCGCCAACACATTACACAACACAAATTATCTGCTATCGGTGGGTCGAAATATAACATATAAATAAATATTATATAAGTCATCTTATTGAATCCTTTAGATATACCTACCTTTATTGCATTATTTATTCAGTTCAGTCTACAGTTGGCAACTTGGCAACAGTTTAAAATTATGAATCGCGACGTAGGGCCAATTTAAGGCAAAGCAGTAACTCCACTTTCTCAACGAAAAATACTGAATAGGAAACACGTTCGATCAATGTTAATTTTCTTATCCACTTAGGGTACACAGCGTGAAATATATCACTAACGGCGATTAGGGTCTATTGAAACGATATCTTTAGAAAACCGACATCAAAATGAACTGAAACTGAATGATCCCAAACTTCATGATAATGATTTTTTACCAGGGTGAAGCTAAAAGTTTTAGTGGTAAACAAACAACTGTAATATTTTTTCTAGTAATCGACTCGTATATGAAGTTCAACGCATTGCTACATAAACATCGACTACCTACAAGGTGAATGAAATTAATTAAAATAGTTGTATCGTTTAATTAATTTAATTTAACGACGGCAACTAGCTTAAGGTCGCTTCTAACATGACAGCTCTTAATGTCATAACTTAGCGGCTAGTGTGGAGTGTTTTTCCACAATATTAGATTTCTTTTAAAAATAATATTGTAGAAAAAAAATGTGTTACTGTCTATGTAGCGATTATAGTTATAATATCAGGTCACGCTGTTAGGACTCGAAACCTAGACTTATTGTTTTTTTTGGTCATGCACACAAATAATTAGAGGTTAGCTTGGCAGGATTAAATCATTATACCTATTTACAGTCTATGCTGATATTTAAGTAATTTATTTTTGTGGACAATGAAGACATTTTATTCTGATACTGATGTTAGATAATTCAAAAAGTTGCAAAAATGTCAGTTTGTTTACCCTGTAAACTTAACTTAAAGTAAGTTCCTCGTAACTGTTTGAACATAATTAAGGTTAAACGTTTAACACGTGCATTAATTTATTCATAGTATCATTAAAAATAATGTTTTCTTCAAACTTGACTATAAAGCCGAAACTGCTACCGTTCGTAGTCGATTGAGGCAAAATTAAAATCATATAAAATGTCATTTAAATAATTTATCACTATTGCGAAGAAACATACGAATAGAACGACTATAAAAATGCGGAAATTATTATATTGAATACGTAAATAAATTTCGGACATCATTAATAGGTGTGAGATAATTTGGGCGTATATTTTCCGTAACTTAGACTAAATAACACAACGTATAAAGGTACAATTTCAAATAACGTCTATAAAACCCTAAATTATCTTGAAAATGAAAATAGATATTTATATGTAATACTAGTAAATACCTACCTACTTAATAGTATGTTTACTTTTATTTCTTTGGCTACTTAATTTTTATTTACGTCTCTATAACTTGTTTTTTAAGTTTTTTAGTTAAGAATAGGCGGCTGGTCGAAAGGGTAAGGTAGGTAATTAACGCGAAGACGGAAGTGTTTTACACAAACACTTTAAAAATTGTACGGAATTATTTTAACCTACTTCTTTTTTTTTTGGTCTAAAGACAGAAATGCAGAGTATACCTACCTATAAGAACCGCAAGCACATTAACAAATTTAAAAAAACTCACCAAAGCAAAGTTTTCCTGCAAAAATGCAAAAGAAAAGTACGAATACATATCAAAAGAACTTTTGTTATTTTTCTCAGTTATAAAATTGCACAATAGACTGCACTGTGTTTGTTCAATGAAAGCAGAAAGGTATATGAAGGGCGGGCGGCAGTAGCTTTTCAAAAGGATGTGGGACGCAACAATTTGCCACGCCCTTACCTGAACACGCCCTCACCTGCCGAGATGATTCAAAGTTCCAGATAAATTCATCTGATGCCATTTTGTGTTAATACGTAATTTAAAATAGGTAAGTACTTGAACCAATGAAATAATAAAACGTTCGCAAAGTATCCAGTATAAATAAAATTTAACCGACAATATTTTACAAAAGTTTTAGTAAAACCAAACAAAAAACTGTCTTATCATAATTCATTTATATAAAACATAGTATGTACTACGAGAAAGAGTGTGGTGCTACGAACTGTTTCCTATAATATAATAGTAAAAAGTCCTGGATCGAACTACGCAAAACAGCTTTGGGTTGCAGAACTAAGAAAGTAAGAAGCTGATATAACAAATACTCGGAATGGTCAAATGTAAGTAAAGTAAAAACGGACCCTTGAACATTATATTATTATGGATGTTATCATTGACTTTTAAAAGTTAGTTTGTACCTAAGCGAAGTTTGTGAATTTGCGCACACTTAACTCCATCTCACAGTTAATTTCTATGCATATCGATTTAATTCAATCACCTCATCACAGTGATAAAATAAGATTAAAAATATTAAAATCTCGAACAACTTAGTTATTCTCGGGCACGTAGCTTGAACTTTTGAGCCTAAGCAAGTTTATGCTCAAGCGTGTGAGTATACGTTTAATCTATTTAATGAGTGGAAAATAATCTCGTAGAACAATCGGGTGATACAAGATGAATTATTAATAGAGTTAATGAGGCGCGGGCGCGATAGCGGGGTGAGCGGCGCGACCTCGCTGCTCCGATAGTGCCCACGCAGCCTGATTGTCGCCAACAACCAAAAACCAACAATTTTTACATACACAAATCAGCTATACCAACCTTTATCTCGTGGTGATAAAAACCAAAATCGCTTGCCGGTGGAACTGCCGATGACACTGCACACATTGTCAGGTTTTACACGCACAACTCTTTTATCTAATTGTTAAACTAGCAAACAATGTAAACGCGTGCGTGGAATGACGTGCATGTACCTTACCATATAGCATAAGATAAATGTTCAATTACCATATGGTTAATTGAAATCTATGTCACTTAGGTACATAAATATCCATCAAAGAGTTTATTTTCAACACTTTCCTAAACATTAAATATATCCAAGTCACAGATACATTTCTAATTAATTTTAATAATTAATACTATTGATTTGAATTATAATTTGAACATTGTTTACTATAATCCAAATTTAGGAATTACAAGCACGTCTACAATCAGAGTAATCACACCAGTGCAACTAACGTTATTACGCATCATATGTGCTTTATATAATCACCAGGAAACCTACTAATAAATCGCTATTAATAAATTAATTAAGTACTAAGAATATTTCAACAATTACAAGTAATTATTATCATTGAAAAAAACGTAATTCTCTGAAGTTACCTTTACGAGAAGTCATACATGAAATATACAAATTTTCAAGAATCAGTAATTACTACGATGATTTTCACGTTACTATCAAAATGAATATCCGCGGAGACTTCAAAGAGTCCACATGTTTTTATTTGATAGAACAATCGTAGTGTGTATAAATAACATGCAGACTGTAGGTATTTAATGGATTCAGTTCAAACGCTACTGTGAGTTGTGACTGATAAGAGGATCGCCAGCAATTCATTCAAGTTCTAATTAAAATAAATGAATGAGTACCGAGAAACATCCTAATTAGCTGCTTCATTTAGATTACGCGTTGTTTAATTAAAGAAATTATCACTTGGTGATACTTTCACAATTACAATGTGACATTTGTACGTTTTTTATTATAAAATGCATTATTATCAGTGGAATGTTTTTTTTTTTATATTAAATTTAACCCTTTGACGCTTTGAAAATAATTGCACATATTGTTATCGAGAGATAAGAGTTTTTTCCCTGGATTCACTATAATGTAGCTTGTGGAATATCAACACAATGTACCTATGTCTTTTTTTTCTCACAAGTTTACGGCTAAAACTTTTTTGTGTCACATGTCAACATTTTCGAAGGGCGATGACCGTTCATTAAGAGCTGTTTATCATTAGCGGTGTCAACTGAGACTCGTGAGTAACCGAAACGAAGCTGTCAACCAAGCTGACCAAATATTCCTATAATTTGAGTTCAAAAGCTATTCTAATTTGAAAAATTCATGCCTAAATTAATAATATAACTGGCTGTTTTTAAAATGCTTCTTTATTTTTTTCAATTTAGGAAACCTCTGGTAATTCTGAATTCTTATCTAAAATTCCGTGCCTAGATCAATTGCCTGTCAAATTTCAAAGCAAACGAGCGAGTACTTGGAGTTTTCGAGTAGTGAGTAGTGATGTTCCGGATATCCGTATCCGTATCCGTATTCGCGGATATCCGAGGTAAAAAAGAAATCCGTATCCGTATCTGTGTCCGTTACTTTTCGAGCGGATATTTTACGGATCTTTTCAGGTGATTAGGTAGAATTAAAAAACTAATAAATTCCATTCAGACAATTTTTTTTATTTAATTAAATCGAATATTTGGCACCTTTATATTGCAAACATTGAGATAGATAGATCTTTATAATGAGAGAGCAAGTTAACATCACTTTTATGATAATGAAATGACTAAAATATAAGTATTTTTTTCTTATATGTATAATTTTAATGAGATCAATATTATATCAAGCTTTAACGTCATTTTATGACAATGAAAAAACTGAAATTGAAATCTACTTTTTCATACAATTACGGGAATATTATAGCAAGCTATATATAACATCATGGTCACTTTTATGTCAATGAAAAAAGAAACTAAAACTTAGATCCGTATCCGTATCCGCAGATTTTGATACTAAATATCCGTGTTCAGATCCGTATCCGCGGATATACATTTTTAGAGATCCGGCACATCACTAGTAGTGAGTCAGGCTATCGATCATTCAGTAATATTCAGTTTTCATATGTTGTGTGTAAATTTCAGTAAACATAAAAGATAAAAGTAAACATACTAATGAAGTAAACATAACTAAGTAGTTCACTTACAATTATACAATTATCTTTTTCTAATGTTATGCTCTTTATCATAATGAAATTAATAAGAGACATTTCGGTAAAAGAAAATAACCAAAGAGATTCAAGTATGTTATTATATATATGGTGTTGAATGTCTTTGGAAATAACCAATGAATCTGCGAAAACCATGTCATTTCAAATAAATGACATATGAATTTTCCAAATCGGTTCACTCAAAAAATTAGCCCTTGTACTTTATAAACGTCCTACACGATGTGACTCTGAAGATTCAAAATTTGGGGACCCCAGTGAAAGCTCTGAGAGATTTAATTTACAATCAATATAATTTCCCACCTACGTATCGAATTTTTATAATTTAAAGTATTGATGGAAGTACCTTTTCAACTTTTTCTTCCAGATCCTAATTATGTAGCAGTAACCCTAAATAACATTTAGGATAAAGAAAAATATAAACATTAGTAACATAAAATAATAATTATTTCACACGGTTAAAAAAATCTCAAACTTTTAATCGACTATTAAATACCTACCCGTTCATAATCTAAGTATTACGACCAACATTTATTGCTGAAATAATACTAACGTAGTAAAATATACAGCACTCATATTGGATTACAATGTAACTGGAATTTATATTAATCTCAAAGCAATTAAGATATTATACAGAAAAGCCATCAATATAGTATGTTAGAAGCTGATAATTCAAATTCTTTCAATGATTACATTGATTGCGAAATAATTCTACAAATTACGTAGACAGTAACGAGGTACTATGACGTTTTCAGTGATAGATAACGTTTCGTTTTGATTGTTTTGCAAATAATATAATCATTGTTCACAAGAAAATGATGAATTGTGTTGTAAATTGACAAATCGTGATGAAACAGTTGCAAACACATTAATATGCTTAAAATAGGTAAATATCGCATCCGCTATTATTGATGTGGTACGAAGAAAATAGTTTGAAAAATTTAAGATCTAAAAGATTAAAAATAAATGTGAAGGATAAAACAAATTAATTTAATAAAAAGATGAATTTCTGTACTAGTAAGTAACTTAACACGTTCATCGCCATGCCGGGTCAAAATTACATACAATCTTGACCCGGCATGGCGATGAACGTGTTAAGGTGTTTTAAGACAACAGATTGTCAGTTGTCTTACAACAGATATACCAAATTATCTGTTACTATCGAACTAGGGCAATGCAGAGAGGTAAAACATTCACAAGAGACCGATTTGCTTTACTTTTATTCTTAATCATAATCTAATGTCCTACATAAGGAAGTCCGTAACGATAATTCAATGGCAAATCAAGAAATTCGTCTAAATCATGGCGGTCTAGACTACGACCGCTATAAAAGATAAGCTACTAATACATATGTATGCTATTAAGGCATGATTACACGTACGGGAACACAATGGACACTAAAACCTTCAGTATATTTATCATTTTAAAGCCTGTTACTAGCTTAAAAGTATCTTATTTATTTACATAACACGTTAAAAACCGAAATAGTTGAAAATTTTCAATTGCCAACATACTTTGTTGTGAATGTGAAATTTTTATCAGTTTTTAGTTTTATCATTTGATGCGGTTGAATGAATGCAGATTAATTTTGTAGATAAATAGTTTTAATACAAACAAAAAATAAAGCACTGTAATTATTTACCGTGTGAAAAACCGTCAATTCATTCATTGTGTTTAATTTTCAGATCAAAATTATTTAAGTCGTGAATTTCTTTGCAGAGTTGATTTAGTAACTTTATACCTTGCATCTACTTTTTTTTGTAATAACCTTGATTGAATTTAATTGAATAGGGCCACCAAAGGGACGTTCCATTTTCTGAAATAGATTCTCTAAAAAGCTCTACATTCAAACAACTAATAACTCCTATTATGAGTAAGAGGGGAAATGCCTGTCTAGCCAATTGCTGACTCACAATATCTTTCGCTGAAACGATGAAACATGTTGCCACAGTCATAGGGACTAGTTTCAGACGTATATAAATTAAAACGGTTTACGTCCCACTTGTCTGTCACGCTTGCAGTTAATTAATGAAACGGTGACTCATCTACAGATTTTATTTCTTCTTTGAGCTTTGTTTGTACAAAGGGAGATCGAAAATTTAATTTTGTAACAAAAGAAATGTACTTCAATCAATATTGCTCTGAAAATAATGGTTTTCGGAACGATTGTAAATTAGCATATTATTATTCTTATACTTCACTGTGTGGTTATAAAAGTTTGCAATAGTAACCAAACAAGGAATTGTTGGCTGAAAAAAGAAATGAAACAGTCATATGGGTTGAAAATACAAAGAAATAGACAGAGGTATGGTAACCGCTGCTTATTCAGTTTCCTTAATTACAAAATATTATTGTATTATATTAGATGTTCATTAATAATAAGGAAAACCATAAACTTCGAATCTGACGTATTAACAAGTTCTACTTATTATGTATGAGAGCAATATGTGTATTTTTTTTTACGTACGACCTCAGACTTAATTTGCTTTACTGTCATTATCATTATTCATCAAAAAGCTACACTGCGGATATCTATGGTCGAAGACTATCAAAATAAGCTGTAAGTAATACTAGGTAAGCCGTTATACCTATATCACCAGAAGAAATAATGAGATAAGACAAAAAATAATTATCGTTTCGTTGTTATATCAAATTTAACAAACGAAACTCAAAAAAGGGATCGAAGCTTAATTATTATAATTTGTTTTAAATACCTATTATTTAATAGTCATGATGGCCGAATGGTTGAAGCGCTTGCCTTCCGTACGGGAGGTCGCGGGTTCAAAACCGGCCGGCTTGTACCTCTAAATCTTAATATGAAAAAGATTTATGTGCAATTTTTCACAACACCACTGGCTAAAAACGGTGAAGGAAAACATCGTGAGGAAACCTGCATATCGGAAAAAGGTTCTAAAAATCCTTTGAAGATATGTGAAGTCCCCAATCCGCATTGGGCAAGCGTGGTGGACTATGCCTAACCCCTCTTCGGAGGAGACCTGAGCTCAGCAGTGGTCAGTAATGGGTTGTTACAGTACAGTACAGTACCTATTATTTTGTATTATTTTAGTTGCATTGTCCGTAGGTTACTTCAGCATTAGTGTAACAGCTCATTTTAAATTTTCTTAATAAGTTTGTTTTTATTTTAGTAATATCCGTGAACAATGGTGAATGACTGCGAATTATTTTTACAAGTTTCATTCTTTCCACACTGATTTAGTATTCAGTAACGCATTCGATGTGAATTAGATTGGTTTCACTATTTTATTTGAGAGGAACAGATAGAATATTTAACTATTTAATATTATCGATCATTTTCACAATAAATGAATAAAACTTTATTCAAATTATTCAGTTCACATTAAACAGGTAGGTACTTTAGCGTATTTTGTTATTCTCTTGAATTATCTATTTGTGGTGTTAATTCAGGCTTTTCGAAAGACTTTTCTACTTCATTATTTAGGTATATTAAATTACTACAAACTTTCAAAATGTCTTCGAGGTGGAAAACCGAAAAGCGACATACTATTCGAAATGTCGTTCATAGCACTTCACTAATTGAATTTATTTACAAGTCACTTTAAAAAATAATTTATTACAGATCAATGTAAATGTTCTTAGAAATAAATAATTTTTCATCTTTAAGAAGCTGTGTGTGAACTTGTTTTTGTAGAATTACTAAGAAAATACGTTATTTTTTACTTTAGCACGACACAAAACTTTACCAACCTTTATCAATTTGATTTCTTCAACGAATTACACATTACATATTATATTTGTTTTAAGTAGAATATGAAGATCCCATTCAATAGCTTTCTTGATTGTTATGAAAACTGCCAATGTTATGTGTGAACTGATAAACTGGACCCGAGGGTTACCCGGTTACAAGCGATTAGGAAAATAACCAAATACAAAACTATTGGTCAAAGTTCACCATGTTTTACAATTATTATTTTTTAATAACTATGATACGATAGCTCAACTCAATGATATCGGAATATTTTCAATAGTCGTATTTATTTTATCTCTCGATGTCTTGTAGTTATTAAATCAATTAATAAATATTTTAGTGTCTCGCTATGTTCTCAAACTTGTCTTTAACACATACAAAAATTCAAGCAACTGATGAATATCATATTAGGCTTACAACATCGCTTACTGGTTTATTTTCTTATTGCCGTAGTAAAAGCTGTTGCTACGTCACTGTTACGTTGCATACAACTCTTGAGGCTATTAAAATATGTTTACTATTTTATTTTATACATATACGGAAGACAGTTCTAGTAGGTACATGAGACCTAGCATTAAAAAAATCGAATTTAAATTAAATTTAACTTATTCCAACTTAACGAGGTTACATCAACTTAAGTACGTACTTGCACATTTACTACGTACGTGTATGTAGCCTTAACTTGTTTGGTTGCTATGCCAGTAACTTTCTAATATAACACATAAAATCGTCGAATAAAATATACCTATTATATTGAACACTCCCCAAGAAAAAAAAGCAAAAATAACTTACCTCTAGATTCAGATTGTAGATCTCCAATACCGGTCAAAATTATTAACTTCACTCGCGATGCACACCGAAGAAACTTGGTTTTACGAAAAAATAGCACCTTTAAAAAATGTAAACAGAGAAGAATGTTGCGAAACTCACGTGCGAGGAATGTTTACGAAGTTTAGAAAACCGACGGACGTTCGAGTTGGACCGGGAAAACGGTACCGAGTGAGGGAAGCGGAGTACAGTGTGGACCGGGTCTGTCGGGATCGGTGCGTGGAGATGGACGCACGGTCGGCCATGCAAGCTAGCGCGGGCGGCGGCGAGGCAGCGCGTGCACTGAGTGGCGACTGTGGCGGGCAGGCAGGCCGTGGACGATGGCGCGTAGCTGCCGGCCGACACCGAGACTGTGCCCCGCGCGTGCGCCACTCCGGACCAGTTCCGACCAGCCTCCCGCGCGCACATTGCCTCCTTGCACTCGCTCTTTCACTACCTTCAGTGCCTTTCAGTCAGATCTATCACTCGAAGCAAACACTCGGTTTTCCAGAAATGATAATGGAAAATACACTTTTAATTACCACTAAGTAATTATTTATTTTTAATAACAATAATTTATTGGTTGATACTTCGTTGTTGAGAGTGTTCGTCACCTACATGAATACTACCTATGCTATTTTTTTAATAAAATGGTACTTTTTATTCGGTAATATTTTTATAATTGCAAACTTTTGAAAACCTTTAAAGCACATACAAATACACAGGGAGTTCTACGACTGTAACGATATGCCATCAAGTGATCAAATCTCAAAATGGCCCTATTTAACACTAAGAAGAATATCACACACATTGACAACATGTATGGTATTGCCGTTCCTCTGTTTTTGATACTTAATTACCTACATAAATATGTACATTTTTTCGTGAAACAATGACCTTTTCCTGAAACCCATTTTCACTCTCACTTATTATTTTATTATTAAGCACTGTTGCAAATCTTACAAAGAGTGCAACGTAGTCGTATTGAATTTAAATAACTATAAGTTTATTTAACTTTACGCCTACTCAAATACAGTAAAAAGGAGAAGTTTTAAGAAGTTACGTGCCTACCATACTTTTACAGGAATGAGTACCTGAGTATAACCTTCTAATCTTGTGTCAAATTTTAGAGGTTTCATAAAAAGCCTTCATCGTCCTTAGGTACAAAATTGTAATAGCCTTCACTAGAAAATTTCAGATTCTGCCATTTCACTGAAGAAAATATTAATAAAAAAAAAATATTTTACTTTTGCATCCTGGTTCCTAAGTATTTATTATTGGCTTGTTTTACTTCATGTCCTATATAAGTACAAATGAAAACTTAATGCCTTCTCTTCTAGTCAAAAGATGGGGCAGAAATAAAGAAAGTAGGCACACCTGATTTGTTGTGACTGAAACATAAAATGATGAGCTCAAATATAATAACAATCGTAGCCCCTATATCAACTACCTTTCCAGAACAAATCACTTATTACAAGTATATTTAATTTAATTAGGCCAGAAGAAATAGAATGCTTATCTTTAAAATTTTAAGAAAAAAATATCACTTACTGGTATGTAAAAACGGAACCACGATATGATATCTTTATTATGATTAATCCTATATTTTTATTGAGGCGGAATGTTGAACTCTATGACGCTTGCACTTCAGATACATGATATTACAGTATGTTTTTCAATAAGTAGATAAGAGTTCCGTATGAATCGCGCATTCTTAACAGCTGATTCAATTTCAATCATTGATAGTGCGTCAACAGCCTAAATTACAAATAAAGTCGATAGCGCTGAGTACCTAAAGTATTTTACTGTTTCCGGCTGACTTTATCAATAATAATGAAATTTGATCTTAGAATTCGATCATGATTTTTGAATTCGATCATCATTCATTCCTTTTTTGAAAATATTATTTAAATATTATTATTTTCTCACATGTTATTTTTTTTGTTTTCCATGATAGAATTGAATTTTGAAAAATAAAAACAATTCAATCCACCTATGACTAATAAATAGATGTCGATCACAGACACGAGATGTGATATTCACGATCAAATGATCCGCAGTAGATACAAAGAAATTAGATAGAAAACTTTAATCTTATTTCGTCATAAACTCAAAAATGACTGATAATTTAGACAAAACATATCTTTGCTATTTGTTGTGAAATTTCTTCTATTACCTATCTATAATATAAAAATGAATCGCAAAATGTGTTGGTAAGCGCATAACTCAACAACGCCTGGACCAATTTGGCCAATTTTTTTTTAAAATTGTTCGTTGAAGTTCAAGGATGGTTTTTACGTCGAGAAAAAATCGAATAGTTGCCGGGAGAAATGAAAAAAAACGGGTCATAGGGTTCACGCAGACGACGTCGCGGGCAGCAGCTAGTACATTAATAATATACCTAAGTTAACTTTTCAGAGGCATTAATTTGAAAATTTCATCAATATTATTCCTATTTTTTTAATTTTCTCAGAATAATATTGTCATTTATTATTATGTTATCTATATTTTTTCTAACTACCGTATTCATTTATTTACACTTATTTTTTACATTATATGTCGGGTATTGGCGGATCATCAACCATAGATTACATCAACTGAGGGTTGAATTCCTTCCAAACGTGGTTTACACAAGGTACTCCAACTTTAAGGAAACCAGTATTGGACTTGTAACAACAGTTTATTGAATAACTAACACTTTAACAATCATTCACAACAACACACAAACGCGATCCGTAAACTAAAGTGACGTTAGCAAAGCGAGCGCCACTGCGTGAATGTCCCGAGCTCGGTGAGTGCGCCTTATAAATAGTTCTCGGCCGTCCCCACCTCGCGTGATCATAGTGTGAGGCGATGTTATTGTTTGAACACGTCACATCGCACGTGTTCTTGTAGTCGAATGACTCCAGCTGTTTCGACGGAACGTCTTCGGCTCGGCATACCCTCCGACACGGCCATCCTGCCATCCTGCAAAAAGACCCCTCGACCTTAAATTAACAATGTATTACAAATATAATAAATGAGGAGGCCTCTGCCCCCAACTCAAACTCATAAACGAGGAGGCCTCTGCCCTCAACTCAAACTCATAAACGAGGAGGCCTCTGCCCTCAACTCAAACTCATAAACGAGGAGGCCTCTGCCCTCAACTCAAACTCATAAACGAGGAGGCCTCTGCCCTCAACTCAAACTCATAAACGAGGAGGCCTCTGCCCTCAACTCAAACTCATAAACGAGGAGGCCTCTGCCCTCAACTCAAACTCATAAACGAGGAGGCCTCTGCCCTCAACTCAAACTCATAAACGAGGAGGCCTCTGCCCTCAACTCAAACTCATAAACGAGGAGGCCTCTGCCCTCAACTCAAACTCATAAACGAGGAGGCCCCTGTCCTCAACTCAAACTCATAAACGAGGAGGCCCCTGTCCTCAACTCATACACCCGCACAAAACGTGTTATAAGGAGGTGGTGGCATTTGGGAAAATACTACAATCTAACCTTACATCATCGTAAATCAGGAATCTTGATAAGCTTTGTACCTTGGCTGGTTCTGATAGGTCGCCATAGTGTCCCTGTTCCGACGTTTTAACAATTCTGAAACACTTATGTAGAAGACTCTTAATCGAAGACGCGTCGAAACATCGAAGTCACCCGATAAGTTATCTGTTGCCGTCTACAACTTCCGTTTAGAATTCGTGTTTCTGCAGAAAACAGGCTCTACTGTTCGATAGTCTGGTTCTCATTTGAAGCTCGGTAACAGTTTATCAGGTTTACCATTAAATTATCCTTCCACCTATCCTTTTCAAGCAGCATTCCGACTTTGCCTGGCTTCGATGAAGAAGCTAAGCTTTCATAAAGTATCGTTCAAAAACATGTTTACTGCACCCCTTCTCTTCCGCCTTCCTAGCCACCGGTAACAGATGTAACAAACCAGTATACTAAGATTAAAAAAAAAAAAAAAAAATCTCTTAGCCCACCATTTTGTCCTACAGTCGACAGCTCCTGTAGTGTAAGTAAAAATAGGTTTTCGATCCCACAGCTTGTCTTACAAAGTCGACATTCTCATGCGGATTCCTCCCTCGATAAATGGGCCTTCCAGCAATGAAGTTTTCTTTCGTTACGGAATTCCTGGATTCTGCCTCCACGCTCAAGGTCCGCAATAGAAGCTATGAAATAATTTAACCAACGTTGTTTTCGCCTACACGCTTTCGGCCATCCTACAAGAAAGTACAAATTCGTCTCGTTGTCATGGTCTTGAACGTAAGCACATTCCTATGTCGTCTTGATGATATTCGACCGCAATTGAGCCGAACGATGGATGGACACAGTAGTTTTACTAATAGCGAGGATGAAGCCGTTAAGAATACATTAGAAATAATTTACAACGATCTGCCCTTGGGCAGTCGCAGGCCTTATTTAGCACTTCTCTTTAACCAAATCACAACTTCATATTGACCTAACGCGTCAAGAGTGTTGGGTAGTGGCGGGCCCAGGTATACTCCGATCAAAACTAATAAATCCATTTTTTTTCAGAACACTCGAAGAATTAATCGCCCAGGTTGCTATAGTCTCACAATTGTCTGGAACAAACTAAATTATAATCTGAAATACATTTCTCATTTAAGAACTTAAGAAACATGTATGCAATTATTAACTGGACGAAGACTTATGTCACAGACATTTTAACACACATTTCAGTTCGTCACTCATGAGATGCCGCACCGCAACAGTCGGTAGCGCTTCCATTGATAAACGATTAGAAATGAATAACACACGCGGGTATTACGAAAATAATAATAAATGCGACGCTGGCACACGCTCATTAGACTGGCGTTAAAGAATAGCGTAAATGATTTTCCAAACTACCACGGAACTTTCGCAGGATTGCACTTTTACCGCTTCACACATCGTTATGAGTCATCCACTGCGCTTACGGTCTGTCGATTCACATTATTTCTGCAGCTACAAATATTCTGACAACTCTGAATAATAAACAGTGGCGAAAGCACGAAAACCGCCCCATTGATCATTTTGACTACTTTAGCTATTCTTTTTTCTTTTTACCGTGATCATAGTACGTCCACTACACTCTGACATTGATCTTCTTTCAAATCCAACATCAAATGTTCAACCGCTCGCAATCTTCAATTATGTCCGAACCATCACTATTTTGTTTTTTTTTTTCTTACTCTTTATACCTAGCCTGCACACTTCCATTTTGCCATACAAGCGAAGCATCAGGTGTATCCACTTCAATCAGCGAAAGAAACACTTCATTGGTGACGTAAGCAGCATTCAGAACGAATGATCTCGTTGATGTTACTCAATAAAGATTGTTCACATCACGTCTGGTCAGGTTCACATCGAATCTTCAGATAGTGCTGGACCAACTAGTAGGCCCTTCGGCGTTTGTTACCCATCATCTACTGGCCTGGTATCGTAGAAGACCAGACCTTAACTGCAAGTGCCTGTAACAATGAACTGTTCACGAAGCACTGGTTCCCTTACAACCTCGCAGAATACTATTAAATGGTTTCTATTACCGCATTTCATAGATTGTTAGGTACTCGTATCCTTCGGAGGCCTCCGTCTCCTCTTAAGGGAAACCAGACTTTTCGCAATAACCACTGAAAGGGTTCCTTCAGCTATTACAAAAGCTACGATAACCACGACGGTAAATAAAAAACCAAAATATTTTAACAGACCGGATACACCATCTCTTCAAGTGAGCGAAAAGCGCTTTGAAGTACATAAGTAACTCGATCACCAGATCGTGCTACCCGCCAACTTCTTCGTTAACGCATTTCGTTGATTAAGCGGAGCTCTGCCCTCTGCTTAGCTCCAATGGTACCCTGATGGTGTCCTCTTTTTGTAGAATAGTGTTTTCGTTCTGAAAACCAAATACGACCATACGCTTTGTTTTTGGGCACCACACCCAAACGGTGCTTTAAACTCTTTAAAACTGCTCTAGGCGCGCTTTTCTACGCACTGGATTCCTTAATTTACGTTAATCCGCGCTAATCCACCTTAACCCTTAAGGTACCATGAAGGGTCGAGACTTCCCTGGAGGCGGTCCTATGTCCTCGACAATTCAACTGATGATGCGACACCAGCCATCAACTGCCTTTTCATCTTTCTTCGGATCGTAGGGCGGCAGCACGAAGTCGCGAGATGTGAACACAATAGTAACTCGAATTGTCTGCAGCAAGTTCTCCATACCTAGAACCAAAAACCGAACCACTTTTGCACCTTTTAACGTTAACTTTTCGCTTCAGAAGTCCGACGCACGCCGGTTTTGCTCCGCGTTTTCCATAGAACACTGGTCTTATTCATTCATGAAGCAAGTTTTTCTTGGTCTTGGTATTTGTTCTCCTCTTCTTTTTTTCCAATAAGGGCGTGATGGAGCTGAGGAAGCTCCGATGTCGAACACACTTCTGATGTCGGGCATTGGCGGATCATCAACCATAGATTACATCAACTGAGGGTTGAATTCCTTCCAAACGTGGTTTACACAAGGTACTCCAACTTTAAGGAAACCAGTATTGGACTTGTAACAACAGTTTATTGAATAACTAACACTTTAACAATCATTCACAACAACACACAAACGCGATCCGTAAACTAAAGTGACGTTAGCAAAGCGAGCGCCACTGCGTGAATGTCCCGAGCTCGGTGAGTGCGCCTTATAAATAGTTCTCGGCCGTCCCCACCTCGCGTGATCATAGTGTGAGGCGATGTTATTGTTTGAACACGTCACATCGCACGTGTTCTTGTAGTCGAATGACTCAGTCCACACAGCTGTTTCGACGGAACGTCTTCGGCTCGGCATACCCTCCGACATATATTTAAAAAAAAATATTTTTTTTCTTATTATTACGTTTATTCTTTAATATTTTTAATTATTTCCAAGGACTTCGTGAATGGAAATATCCTACCTGAGTTAAGTGTTGTTGATTATTTGAACTACTCGATTTTTTTTGATTTTGATCGAAATACTAACACAAAATCCTAGATTTTTATTTTCATGTATATTTTGTGTACTTATCTATAGTAGGTATTTTAGTTTATAGTAGTTATATTTCAAATATAACATGGAAATCTTTTGGATATAGAACTTTTATTTTCGCAATGGATAGAACGAACTTTTAATACATTTACATTACCTATGACTCATGCCAAATATTACATACCTATGCGCTTACAAGCACAGGTTCAAACTTGTGACTTGCGGTTACACAACACGGGTTTGATCGTACAAAGGATCATTATCAGATAGTATCGATCGGTGTGATTTACTGTATTAAAGTGATAATGGCGTCGATAATAACCGCCTCCGACTAGACACACGCCAGATAGATTACTTGCGGGCAAATTACCTTTGTTGAAACCTAATGGATACTGTTAAATTGCGTTGTAACTAGAAATAATAACAGATAAACACAATCGTTAGTGTTAACAAGGTTTTCAATGTAATATTATGTCGTGTGATTTAAGTTCAATTAATTTATTTATATATTTTTATTTATTTATTTATTTATTTATTTGTTTACACATGAAAGTTTGTAATAATTATCAAGGAAGTAAGGTTTTTAGTTTTTAATTGCTTTACAAACCACTTTTTTTATTTACCTAAGAACTAAAATAAAATACCTATGTATACGTGACTAATCAGAATTTATTAGCTTTTCAAGCTAAAAATTAAAAATAAGTTATGTAATTTTATACATTTAAAGTTATAGTACCTACATAGGTAAAACCTATACGTTATAACCTAGCCAATAATAATTGGCAAAACTCAGTACCGTCGTTAAACTGTGAAAATTTCTCGAAAATTCTCAATGAAATGAAATAATCCTCAATGCTTACAACTTTCAACGGAAACGAATTCAGTTGATACATTTTCATAAACTGTTAAACGGATTTGAAACACGTGTATTGAAATCAGGTAACATTTAATTATTTCCTTATAAAACAAGTAATAATGGATACCTATAAAAATATACCCTGTTAATGTTAGTCGAACAGATAAACGATTGTAATTACGCTGGAAAATAGTTGTTTATTCGCAGTATCTCAACAAGCAGCAATTTCCCAAGTTGAGTCTAATGTGAGTGGCGCGACGCGGCGCCAAGCCTGGCACCACAGGACACTAACTCTGTACAGAAGTCAAACTAGTCTTAAGCTTCACGTTTAACCTTTTACTCAGGCTGACACACTTTTAGGACACATGAAAACGAGAGGAACAATTATGACAAGTGAGGCGCTTCCCTATTGTATATGGAAAAAATGAATGAGGACAGAGCATCGCCCAAATTATTGTAGGTCAGTATTTTTTTAGAGTTCAAAAAAGGTAGAGTGCACACACTTTTGAAATATTATCAATAACATTGTACCTATACAGGCAGGCTTTAACTTCGTGTTTGTGAAGGCTAATTGTGAAAAGTCACTATGGGAGCGACGTATCGCTAACCCTACTTGGGGTCTGCGGACCGTCTAGGCGATCCGCCCCATCCTAAGGGATTGGGTGGGTTGTGGCGAAGGACGCCTCACTTTTTGGCCGGTGCAGATGCCGACCGGGCACGGGTGCTTCGGGCGGTATCTGCACCGGATTCGGGAGGAGCCGACGACGAGGTACCATCACTGTGTAGGATGCGACCAGGACACACCGGAGCATACGCTCGCTGTCTGCCCCGCATGGGAGCAGCAGCGTTGTGTCCTAGTCCAACGAATAGGACCGGACTTATCACTCCCAGGCGTCGTGGCGTCGATGCTCGAGAGCGACGAGTCCTGGAAAGCGATGCTCAACTTCTGCGAGTCCACCATCTCGCATGGGAGCGGGGAGTTCGAGGGAGAGAATTTATTCTTCTCTCCGCGCCGCAACAACCCGCCGCCGTTGAGCAAGGGGCCGGAACCGGGATCTCGCCCGGAATCTGGCCCTTAAGAGTTTCGGGTCCCCAATGCATGTGAGTGCGAGCGGGGACCCAAGAAGGTGTCGTGTCTCGCACGCACACCCTTACGTTAGAGCATCCGGAGGATGGTGAACCGCGCTCCCCGACCCACGCTGGTTCTGACCCAGCGCGGTATTCCGCGGGAGGGTGACACGCGGTCCAACCATCTTGGTGGGCTTCGGAAATCCCGTCGACCGAGAGAGCCGGTGGACATATTGCCGGCGGCTGCGTCCGGCGGTTCGGCGTCCGGAGGCGGCGCGATGGGAAAGTGTGCCGAGAGCGTAACGCGTCGCGTCGTCCCTCAAAACCCCGTGCTGGGTTCTGGCCTCAGCCGGGGTTCGGACGCTGAGTGCGGGTTTGGAGGTTTTAGTGCGGTTCAACAACAAAAGATAATGCTCATAATAATAATACAAAAAAAGACATGCCCGCTGAGTTTCTTGCCAGTTCTTCTCAGGACGGTGGCTATAATAATTATTTTTTGTGTCCGAACTGGTAGTAGCTTTTAAATTTTGACGTCAACAAGAATGAGCATATCATCAATGTTGAAAATAAAGTATTTCATTTAATTTCAACTCCCACATACCCCGCCCCGGGCGGGGATCGGGTGATTTCCTCCAACTAAAAAAAAAGCTCGCTTTGAAATCATCTTGACTTCTGTACTTAATGTATTCTTTGAAAGCGGCTTAACATGCATATTAATACAACATCAGTATAAAAATAACTAGATTTTTCTAGTAGGTAACCTATTATCAAATTAACGTAAATTAATTAGTAATCAATCAATAGAAAGATATGCAGTTGATACTTTTGTTCGACGCATGTCAAATTGGAATTTAAAATGCCTCGTCATAGATAAACTTTACAGTAACATATTTTCTAAAATTATAATAGCACATTTCTATGCCATGAAAGCCTTGTATAAAAAAGCTTGATGAATCACCATTAAACCACAATTTAAATTATTCTATAGAATTAGCGCAGTGTAGGTACTTAGGGTAGTGATTCATTGGTGCTTCAACTATGGCGGCCATTGTTCTGCATAGAAATTGTCTAAAGGTTTGTCCATCCCAAGCCGTGAATTTTTTTTGCTAAAATAACATTAAAAATAATTTAAGTAGTTTAATCCTAGTATCATCAATTATATAGATTAGGATTTGAGAAGTCTAATTTATTTATTCGTTAAGCCATGATTAGATTTGACACGCTTGCAGTACAGTTCTTTGAAAATGTATGTTTGATCCAATTTAAGCCAATAAATATCTACCTACGATAATGTTGTATTATAGTGCCGTCCAAACTAGACAATAAGGCACCTGATTACATAAAAACATATCAATGTTTAATTACAAGTGGAAAATATTTTGGTCTTTGCTTTAAAAACATTAGATTATCGCCCAGTGTAGGTATGACTGAAATATATCACGTATATATGATTTTTTGCTTATATATTTAAATTAGTTAGTTAGTTGCTAAATAACAACTAGGTTAATTAATTTATAACTCTGAAAAATTCCATTGACGTCAGCAATTTAAAGTAAAAAATATAATAGCATAATGTTCACCTGAGCGTTAGCTGCAAGTTTGAGTCATTAGGAACTTTTGTAGGGGATTAAGTATAAACCAAAAATATTATTATTAAATATTAGAACAAAATACAGACACTCGCGGTTTTCTATAATACTTTCATGCATTTTTAACGGGTTCTTACCACGATATTTAATTAATTGAGTTGTCTCGATATTTCAACGTTGTTGCAAACGTCATGATCACGAGAAGACTGGATACTGCGGATATACTGGATAAATCGCATAAATCGGCGATCGCAGAGCATGTGCTCGACTCGGGTTCCAATCATTGGATACAATTACATAACCCTCAGGTACTATCTTCTGAACGTCGTTACGTACCAAGGATGGTTAAAGAAGCTATCGAGATTTCAAGACATAGCACTTTTAACAGGGGTGACGGCTTCAGATTATCGAGTATGTGGAATCCAGTGCTAAACACAACAGTCACTAAGGGTGCATGCTCAGAGAGTCTTGTAGATACAATGAGTGTGGTGTGTCGAGAAGTGAGTTCGAGTTCCAGTGGTACGACCCAAAAACGAACGAGAAAGAGGGTAGACAGATTTGTTTTGCTCTTAAATCGACCCGCAGTATCCAGTCTTCTCGTGATCATGACGTTTGCAACAACGTTGAAATATCGAGACAACTCAATTAATTAAATATCGTGGTAAGAACCCGTTAAAATGCATGAAAGTAAAATACAGACACATTGATATGCCCTTACAAACAGAAGAAACAATTCATATCTTATACAAATTGAGTTTTATACTTGGTTTCAATGACAGTGTGAACAGGGCTAAGATTCCACAGGTGTGCCGACGAGTAGTCACGGTAAGATCGTCTGGACTTGATACAGCCTTAATACATACTCGACTCCTCCAGTGGGTGTACCTAATAGCGATATGGCGTGCGTCTCACATACAAAATGGCTAATAACTCTGGGTGCTCTCACAACACCACTGGCTAAAAACGGTGAAGGAAAACATCGTGAGGAAACCTGCATGTCGGAAAAGGATTCTAAAAATCCTTTGAAGATATGTGAAGTCCCCAATCCGCACTAGGCAAGCGTGGTGGACTATGCCTTATCCCTCTTCGGAGGAGACCTGAGCCCAACAGTGGGCAGTAATGGGTTGGTACAGTACAGTACAGTACAGACCATGTGTTACCATCCGCACCAGACAATTACATCATGACTTCAGCACGTGACCGTGAATATAAAAAGTACTTAGGTTCAGAATTAATGAAGAATATGTGCAGCTTGATGATTGCGGGTTCCACTTGCAGAATTCTTAATTTAAAAAATCCTATCAGAAGGCTCGTTATTTTACCAATTTCATAGATATTTTTACATTCAAGTAAAATCATTCACGTATCAATATACCTGATATATATTTATAAAAAAGTACCTCGTCAATTTCTGAAGTAGGTTTTTCACTATTGATTTACTAGAAACATCTTAACAAACTTTCACATCAGACGATTGGTACCAGTCACAACATTAATTTCCTTTTGCAGTAAACATTAACTACGTAACTCGTACCATTTAATGGCCATCGACAAATGCCACTTGCCAGAGGAACTGATGATCTTAATAGTCTTTAGAATACTTAAATAGATGCCTACAAAGTATTTTAATTACTCAAGTTTGATTTACCTGTAGTGTGCATAAATATATTGTATCGATCTCAAAAGAAAAACCAGAAAACTTCATAAAATAAAAATAATTTCTTAGTCATAGATACATGACAAATATAATTGTCAAAAATAAGTATTTATTCTTTTGAATCTGGAGTTGAGAGGCCACCAGGAAATAAGTAGGCTACAATGTGGGAATTTGCCCTGATTGTAAATATAAATGCACGATCGATCCTACCCTTCAAATTGAAACGCACGAGCGCTTCAAAGCAGAAATCGTAGGTGGCGCGAACATTCATGCTGAAATAAAATCACTTCTGAAATAAATAAATATCATGAAATTAGAATCAGTGCTTGATTTTCTTACAGGTAATGTTATCATGTCAAGTTTACAAATTATCATGTAGGGTTAACATTGTTTAATTTAGAACGTTCTTAAGGAACTAATAAAGATATTATAACTGTAAAAAAATGTGTAACCGATTTTTGTAAGGAAAAACGCTCATTTTGTAATTTATAACAAGTTCTTTCCAAATGAAAATAACTTACAAATATAAACTTATTTTTTGACGAATGATGATAAGTAACAACGAAAATGAACGATTAAGTTTGATTCGTTGACACCTCCTTTATCCTGGCAAATTGGTGAACATTAAAATTATAAAAATCAAGACTTTTTCAGGAATTAACAGGATTTTAAATTGATTTTACCCATGCCCTGAAATTCTATTTGAGTAATGCCCAATTTACATTTCATTATCGCTATTAATTATTCTGTTAATTATTCGAAATAATATTGCACCGCACCGTGGAAAATTACACAGAATAAATAGCGGAATGAGGTTATCATTATTACCTAAACTAGTACACTGAACACATATCTAGTTAGTTAGACACTTTGTGGATTTGTTCTAGATACTCAATGAACCTAAATTTATAGTAAAGTCTGGTATTTCGAGGTGTCGTAAGCTATCAGTCATAAATGTCTCTTTTACGCCAGCTCAACGATCTTAACAAGCTTTTTGTCAACGAAATGTACGGAGAATTTATGAAATTATTCAGCTACATAGATGTTATCAGTGCCTAACATGCGCTTTCGAAATAGTCTGTCAATGATCTAGTTAATTTACCGATACCTACTAACGTAAATAATGATCGATAATTTTATTTAAAGACTTTTATATCCAATTTAAGTAAGTACCTAATGTGTAAATCGAACATAATTTATTGTAGTGGTTTCATTTCATGTTTTTGTGCTTCAGTTTCTCTATTTTATGTAGCTTTATAATCTAGTGGTAACAAGTAATTGTTTGTAGTTTGCACATTGCTTGTATCTTTTGTGCAAATATAACAACTAGTGATTAAAAGTTTCTAAGTTATTGATGATTTCTTTGTGAAATTATTATATTTTCTCATCCAAAACTTAGATAGTATTATCTTCTACTTTGTCTGTAATATTGGATGTGCCACTTGAACTTGTTGTCATAATATATTTTAATTTTAAAAATACATAAAAGTTAATTTAAGTAAAAGTTTTTTATTTTTGAAGAGATTCACTACAAAGAATGTGGAAAGTTATTTTATGTTGATTAAGAGTAGAGTATTTGTTGACATCTCTTCCTATTTATGTTAGTTTAATTACATTATCATGTCTCGAACCTAAAATGGTAACTCTCAATCGTCATACATTGAGACTGTAAATTCTACCATTTCCATTTATATTGAATGAAACATAAACGGTTCTAAAGTTATATTTCCGGATGTAGATTATTTTGAATAAATCGTTTTAGTGGGTATATTTTTCGTTCCGCGACATTGGAAATCCCAGGAATCCCACTTTATACCGCTATGAAATGTACAAATACTGCGCAAAACACAAATTATAAATTAGGTAGGTACAAAAACAAATTCTAATAAGGTAAACCGGACATGGTCTTCTCATTTTCTGTCATTAATCATGTTTGGGTCATCGACATGATTATATCTTACGTAGTGTTTGTTCTGACTATAAATAATAGTGTTTATGTTGTTTTCATTAAGTTATTCAGTTCGCATCTGCGAGCGTGCACACGAGCTGCCGTGGATGGTTCGGACGTGTAAGATCGCGCCCGACGACCAACAGATCCCTAATTGCATCAATTAAAACAATGCCACGACCAATTTTGCGATATTAAATCCTACTGCACTGGAATATGTAATAGCAACTTCACGGAATAAAACTTTAATTACGTATAATAACGACTCATAAATATTGTTCGGAGAACTTATTATTCTTACGTTCATAATTCAATCAAAGTGACGTGCCAACTGCCACCTATAAAAGTGATATAGGATGATTCACTGATTTATCGACTCAAGAAATGCCCAAAACAAAGCTAGGATTGCGATAAAAGGATAGACAATAGATTAATAATAATACGACATTAGAATAAAGAGTTTCATGATAAAGACAAATTTATAGATAAATCAAAATCACAAAAAGTTTACTACGTTCATGTGGATGATCATGATTACAATAAAATTGCAATTAGACAAGGAAACGAAGCCATGCATTACTAATGGTTGTTATACAGGGTGTTAAAATCCGATGAAACAATATTTTCACAGCAAATAGTATACTTGATGTAGAAGCCATCCACCAAGTCTGGGTTTTCTAGGCATAATATATCATGAGTTATAACTAATCAAAACTAGTATAAATTTTCTATTAGTAGGTGATTATTATAGTACAGAACTCTAAAATTGCGATCGTATGCGCCTGTGTGCGTGAAAATAGCATATAGATATAGTACGCTAAATGTAGGTCAGAGTAGGGTTGTCAAAAATAATACAAAAAAATATTTTTTCAACTTTGTATGGGAAAATAAAGTAACTATCTCAGTTTCAAAAGTATGTGTATATGATTTGAAATGTGATATAGATTAAGCCCTTAAAGTATTGTTTCACCGGGCAACAACACCCTGTATATATTTTCAGTTACAGACTAATCGGTCGTTTAGCTCCATAAATGGATGCCTACAAAGTCATTCCACTTATACTAACCACAAGACCATTTAAGAGCTTTTGTCTCATGCATCTGAGTGGGAGCGTGGGCGACCCGCTGTTTCATTCATTCGATTTGTTTGTATTGCTAATGACGAGAAGGCTTGGCGACGCCACTGAGAATTTAGATTTACAAAGCCCTTTAAATGGCAAACGCGTCTTATAATAGCAAGCTCTAGAATAAATATCCCTTCTGCATGTATTCTGAAATTTATGTTGGGCTTCTAAAGCTTTAATAGATACCTTAACCTCGAAAATCAAAAATGATCAGACACTTAAATTAGTAGTGCCTATTCTAACAAAATATGTAATAAGTAATTATTGATATCAAACTAAAATGTCGTTCTTAGACGATAAGAATAGGTTACCTGCTGTTTTCGTTTTTTCCTTCACTGCCCGCGACGTTTACGTACCTAAACTCTAATTTGTATGGAATTGACACAACGCCACCTGATGGTGCAGTTTCAATTCCATACAAATTAGAATTAAAGTTTACGTTATGTTTACGTTGCGAAAAACTCGGAATCGGCACACTGATATGTTTAAAAATTATACGAATACCTATTGCCATTAAGAAACCATTAAAATAAAAATATCTTACAATCCACATAATGACATGAAAGACACTTAAATCGTGATATAAAGATAAACACAGTAAAATACATAACTGAATATGTTGATTCATTAATGCCCGTTTAAACCCAATGCATTTTACAATGTTGCAAAAAGAATGCATCATGTGAGACATATGAATATTAAAAACGTCGTGAGTTTGCAACGGTGCTATCGAGAGATTGATCGGTCATATTCAGTTAAATGAATTCATTTAATATTGAGAAGTAATTTTCCCGTTTTGTGTAATTTAATATTCCAGAGTTCTGTGATTGAAATTAATACCTATAAGAAAACTGAGGCTTCTGGTTTTCAATCAGGTTTGGAAATGGTTGAAGTTTAGGTACCATGTTTAGCTGGAAAACTATCTCAACACTAAAACACTTTTTGAAAAGAAGAATCCACATGAAGTGTATGGAAACCCAAGTTAATTACTCCAAAAACAATAACAGTAACTATAGCCTTCAAATAACCCTATAATATTTTATTACCGCAAACACTCATAAAATATCTTTATAGATGTATCCGGTACCAAAAATAGTTTCGTACTTAAAGTCGCAAGTGATTGTTTTTACTTACTTATGTGTCCACGGAACCCTTAAAACACAGAATTCTTAAATGCATCAATATTATTTTTCTCATTGGAAAATAATAAAAGTGATTAAAATTATGAGAAGTATCTTATAGCGTGTCACGATGACTTTTTAAGTGTTGTCAATTAATACCGCATTAAGGAAATTTGCATGTCAAGGATCTTACGATGAGTGCAAAGCAAATGCATTAACCCAAATACCCAGTTGAAATTAAATTAAATGATTACGAATTGTTGTTTGCTTCTATTATTTTTATCAGGAATTATGAAAGGCATAATGAATTATTTATGAACATAAGTTTATCTTTCCTCTAGTGAACATAATGAAGACAAAGATATTTTAACTAAATCTAATTACAAACTGAAAGCAAAAAGATTTAAAAACCTTATTTCTATACTACCGTAAAACTTAACATGATGGCGAATCACTTGCTGGTAAGGGATACTGTAATTACCATAATCGATGGACCTCAGCTATGTCAAAGGCCAAGCGGCACAATAGGTCGACTCTAATGGATTCGCTAAAGCCCCTCTCTACTGAAGCGAAATACTCGTATTCATCACATGAATAATTCAAGTACAATTCACCAACTTTTTCACGACTAAAACTTTTGCGGAAAAAACAGACGCGAGTAAACATTAATGGTATTCTAAAAAAGATTTATTACAACTCGCAAACTAATAAACTAACTTATTACACAATTACCTACCAGTTTAAACTCAGTACATTTATATTTCTTTTTAAGGCAAAGGGAACTGTTAGTAGATTATGAATTGTCACAAACAGCAATATAACTCCAGTAGCAGGAAGTCTAACGAATTTATTCACAGTACGAGGCAATAAATTCGAAATGTAAAAAAACTGGCTCAATGCCCGCTTTGGTAAGGAAACATAAGCCTTCTTTTTACATTGTTGCTGATCATGTTTTATGGACCGTGAAATATCTGCAAATTTTACTGGGTCAATGTATTACATCATTTAAATATACCATCTAGAAGGATTTACGTCAGATCCGTGATCAGTTTTGATTTTGATCATTAAAACGATTCTCTACGGACGTACTTAAAATTATGTTAATGAATAAGAAATCGTTCTGAATGTAATAAGTATTTAATAAGTCCCTTTTTAAACGGTTTTATTCTGAATAACAAGAATATAGAATAAAAGATTTTAACAACTTTATTGCTATTGCGATATTTATATTTAAAAAGTGTAATTCATAATTTACCTACTTCAAATTTCGTTATTACCTATATTTCGCAGAACTGTAACGGAAGATTTTATTCAGTTTCATCAGCAACGGTAAGTACTAATCTACTAAGATTAAAATAGAAAATTTTGGATTAGGTATTGATACCTATTATATCCTTATTCATAATAATCACTAGTCACTTTTAATCGCTTTACTAATTTGAATATCAAATAAGTTCAATCTTCATGACAGAAATGCATTTTACACAGATTCTACACTGTTTTCTTAAATTATACTTAAATATTTATAACCTGCAATAATACATTTAATACACTTTACTAAGTAGGTATCCACCAAGTATCCCCTTGTTTATAATAATTAATTGAACCTAATTTATTGTAATAATTAAACATAATTAATCGTCTATTTCCGTCACATTATAATATGTAATAACTTCTGTAATAAAAATTGGATTTATATTAATTGGACGAGTCTTACCTTATTACTTAAAACTAGTTGTCAATCGCCGGAAATATTTAGCGCTTTTTATAGATAATTATCAGAATATAATGTGCCATCCATAATAATGTAAGTGCTTTCAGTACAAAACACATAATTTATCTTAAAAATGAATTAAATTATGATTTTTATTGGCAAGATATTTTATTGGACAATTTCTGAATTCTGCTGACTGTTACAAACCTTTTTGATGGACAGTTACGTTTAAATTTCAAATGTAAATGAAACTTACCTCTTTTAAATAATTTGATATTGGTGATGAACGTGTAAAGCCACGATTTACCAGTAACTTAGAGTAATTATTTGCTTTTAAACAATTTTTCCACTCAACGTTTCACTAATATTTCTACGTTTCATATCACATTAATACGATGAAAGGCGAACGCGTTTCTCAGAACAGACCAACTGCGGGGATGATTGGCCCTGTTAACCCCTGGGACTGTACGTCGTTTATAATTGTACCCTTGATACGTTTCAATTAACTCGTCTGGTATTGTTTTGCTTTGTCTGCGAACTCAGGTTATCAATGTTTGCCATTTCATCCAATAAGGAAGTTGTTAATCGTAAACAATTCTTTGAAATGGTTTAATGCAGTGCTTAAAGTAGACTAACTTTTGAGTCCTTGCACTACTACTACTAATAAAAGATACTATTAAATATCTATGCTGATGGTCGTCTTTGGTCCATTAGATATGATTATATCAGTAAGTACATAAGATTTTATATTATAAAAGTGATTTAAAATATCTACTGATAGATATATTAAGTATTATTTATCTATACTAAGTATTATGTAGGTACCTATTCTCTGTTTCTAATGTGCACTATATAATTTTTAAAAAAATATACTAAAATACCTATGAACGAATAGTTCACATTCACGACAAAACTTAGACACAACAATAATATGACCAGTCCAGACGTCTGCCACTTCCAGCCAAAGTAATTAGGTACATTGTGTTCAATTATCGAGGAAATCAAAGCAAATGTTTGTTCAGGCAGGCGTGTGTCGGACTCGATGACGTCACCTTCCAGAGAATCCTGCGAAGGGCCATGACGACATACGATTAAGCTAAGTAAATTGACGCACGATCGCGTATAGACTAAAATATAACGTACGCCTACGCGTTTTCATAACACTTCGTTTTACCATTATCTCATGTCAACGGCTGTGGAATGTAATTTTGCAAGTGTTGTAATTGCTAAAATAACAAGAGATTACCTATGCCACGGACGTCATTACCAGTTATAATTAAGGGTCTTTTTTCTGAATAATACCTATAATAATTAGCTATTTGAATGGTGTCTAATAAAACTATGTTAATAGATAAAAAAAGGGCATTAGTGTTTTATGTGGAAAAAACAACTATGGTAGCGAAATGGATGGAAGCTTTCTACAAAAAAAATATTCTAAGCTTGTGTGTGGTTTCCAGTGTCGAGGCAAATTAGAACTATTTATCGAGATACATCCGGCAAATTGCCAAAGACTATCAGACGTTAACTGCGGCTTATCAAGACCTTTGCCACCACTCTGATCTGTACTTCAAAACATGAAGGCGAAAGTAGGGCTAACATTATTAACATTAATTTATTACACATAATTATGTATCAGTTCAAATGTGTATTTAAGTTACAAGACGTCAGAACTGATCGATTTATGTGTTTGTAAGTAATAATTACACCTATCTGCGTCTGCAGACTACACGGAAACGAAAGATAGATGAAAGGGTAGGCATTCGTTAATTGGTTCATAAACACTATGCGATCTCCTCTTCCATCGGTATTCCCGCGTCTATCCGTCCGTGGTCACATAGGACAAAAAATACGAACCATCTGAATAAAACTCGGTCCAATAGATATTTATTGAATTTTATTGTTTACCTCGCAGTTAAAAAACCTGTGTAAATTTGAATCTATGATAGTTCGATATCTACTTATAATCTGAAATAATCCTTCTTTAAAGGTAGAAATAATTTTAAGGGGATTGTTTTAAATCTTAAGATGTTTTACAATATTAACGTCAGCAATACTTTGCAACGAGCCTTTGGACGACGCGAGCTTTTAAACCCTTGTCATCCATTTCTATTGAAATAAGTAACCTCTGCAACGTGTCAAAGGATGCTAGGATGTGTAATTAACAATAGGTAGGTACTACTAGTTAGGTAGGTTCAAGAACTAGTAGGTTATAAATATCTTCATTATGCGAATTTATGTGTATTTGTTATTAAAACCCGATAACGTATCCGAAGACAAACGGTGCGTTTTCATATGAAAACACCAATCGATTCACCGTCGTAAAGTGCATCGCCCTCGATGCAAGTCGATGCTCGTCATATCCATTCAGATAATTATTTTATTATTGTTTTCATTGTCAGTTTACGATAAATTTATCATACAATACAAAAATCAAGAATGAATCTTTGAAGAGAAATGCAGTCTTATGTTCACGTTGGAATGAATAAGTACCTAGGTATAGAGGAAGGTCAAGTACTAATAAACATTAGTAGCTTTCAGCTGCGGATCAGTCAAATGTATGTAATTTTTGAAAGAGCTACGTCATTGAATCACCACTTCAGATGCAGGAGAGTGTCGAAAACCATATTAAGTCTAGGAATTAAATGTGTGAACAGAAGCTAAACGTTATGCGATGTTCTCAATATTCTATCGCTGATAAATATAACAATTAAACTAAGAATGATGATAAGTTTCTAAAGGTGACTTATCTTTACGATGATACATTTCTGAAACTACCAATATTCTAGTAAAGATTAATGACTCAAAAATTTAACTTTTTTTCTGACAGTGCCGTTATGCACACAAAGCGTAACAGATAAGTGTTATTGATTTTAAGTAACAAAAGTTTCTTTCGCCTTTTGCGGCAAAGCGTTAAGTGGCAACCCACCGCGCTGCGAGGGATGGCACATTCCCGAGATAAGATAGTGTTCTTTCCTCAGGTTCAGCTGCATTGCGATCCGCTAAGTCATATGCTTCGTAGTCATTCCATTGTTTGCATTCTCACATCCTGTCGGAATGCTTAAGTGTCTATTTGTTTAAAACAGCTACTAACTTGTTTCAGATAGGAATCTAATAATTTTAACACTATTTCCTAAACGCGGGATCAGGACGTCAGGATACAGATCCTATTTTTTTGAAATAGCTATCATCTTTGGAGATTGAGATAAGTACATTCTAATCAACTTGAAAGTAATAGACATGATAATAATATCATATTTATATTATTTAATGCGTGTGTTCTTGGCTCATGATTTGAAAATCCGGGGTCAGTGCAAGCATAATAAAGATAGACGATCATGCAGCTGGTGTGTTCTCGTAAAACGGTACAATCGTGACTGTTGTGCTCCCGGTTTTATAGCTTCGTAATAATGAACGAGTTTATTCAATTATCGATACGGTGAACCAATGTCGCGGAGATGAGTGATTTACGTCGTGTTTCAGACCATTTCTGTGTGATGATCTCAAACACTAGTGCTCGTTATAATAATTGCCTATAATGAATTAAGGAATAGGTAACCATGTGGCAGAGAAATGTATCAAGAATGCTGTTTTCTTCTTTATTTAAGTCTCAATTACCTAGCAAACTCCAACTATTTTTTTTTTGTTGGAGGAAATCACCGGACACCAGCGGTGCGGGGATATGTGGGAGTTGAACCGCACTAAAACCTCCAACCGTTCACACTCAGCGTCTGAACCCGGCTGAGGCCAGAACCCAGCACGGGGTTATGAGGGACGGCGCGACGCGTTACGCCCACGGCACTCTTTCACGTCGCGCCGCCCCTGCAAACTCCACTTACTCTTTCTTAAAACACACAGATTTGTTAGTAAGTTAGTAATCAGTTATTACCATGTCTAGTATAGCTATTAATGAGCTCAGATTTCCTCAGTTAAGGTATCAAACATAGTCACGTACTTTACCTATCGCGTGTTGGGGACTACACAGTACTTACACACATCTTCGAACTTAAACCAAATTCGATGCGAAAGGTATCTCTTTTGTTACCACGATAACACAAAATATTTGAAAGTTTTATTTGTATTCCAATTCGAATAGTTTGATCAAGATATATATTTTTATCTATAATAAATTATAAAACTTCATTTATAGTAGCCCAGTCTTATGGTGTATACAGTAAATACTAAATAATCAAAGCCCAGAGTACGCGCTTTAATCTAGTCAAGTACATTTTTTTTTCATTACTGGAGAAAGCATACCTAACACCCTGTCTATAGTTAAGTGATTTTACAAGATAAGAAGAATGTCTAGAACTCAATTTTGGTAGTAAGCAGTAGGTAATAATGTGCTAATGAGTGATATTTTAACGGTGAAGGAAAATATCGTGAGGAAACCTGCATGTCGGAAAAGGGTTCTAAAAATCCTTTGAAGATATGTGAAGTCCCCAATCCGCACTAGGCAAGCGTGGTGGACTATGCCTAATCCCTCTTCTGAGGAGACCTGAGCCCAACAGTGGGCAGTAATGGATTGGTACGGAGTGATATTTAATTAAATAATGTGTAGCTAACCTATCTATTAGGGATGTAACGAATGTTCGCATTCGCATTCGAACGTGATTCGAACGTTAAAAAGCATCATCATCATCATCAGCCTATAGACCTCCCACGATCTAGACCAGATTTTATTTTTGCCATTTTGGCGCTGCTGGCAGTACGAAACAATTTGTAACTATAATTAGGGATAGGATAATATATGTATGGTCTGTGAGGATAATGTCGAAACATCATGTCGATTAATTGTAATTAAACGTAAAAACGTAGAGGTTCGTTCTATAATACTCCATTTAAAAGTAATAGGGAGAGATTTTTACTCTTTTAATAATACAGAAATTATCATTACATAAATGAACATACACAAAGTTCCAAGGAAAATTATTATAAACGTCGACCATACAAGATAAAGTCGACCAGGAATTGTTGACAACTCTAGTTATGTCAAATAAACCTGGCTGCCATTTGTATTTACATGTCAATTTTAGTTTCAATCTTGCCGCTTAGCGCTACAAAACCTCTAATAAGTTTGATGTCTTTTCATTGGGAGTATTTTAATCCTGCGAATAGTACCTACCTAATAGAGATCAGTGGCTTTTTTCGATTTGGCATTAGCCATTACATGAAATGTCATTTCCAGTCATGTCAAAACACCATATTATTCATGGATTTTCGCGGGTTTTCTTCAGAAGTCAGAACGAAAAAGAACTACAAAATTTATAAACTGTAGTAGTTTGAAAACAAACAGCTGATAAAGTGCACGTTTGGATTTCTAAATTAATCATAGCTGAAACATAAATAATTTTTATTATTTATTACATCTCTTCCAGTAAGTCAAATCATTAGAATTATAATACTTTAAGATCAATTATTATCAATTATCATGATAGTTACAAGTCGTCCTTATTATTGTAAGATAACGTTAATAATATTTTGACAATTTTACTCTAAATAACTGTTGTACACTAACGTTTAAAATATCCACAGACAAAATGGATAAGAAGAAAAGTTTTAAAGGTCCGCCGCCAAAAAGGTTTAAGTCTGGTGATGATGATGAAGAAAACGAAACACCATGTAGTTTTGAAGAGCAACTGGCATATATGGACACAGGTGATTTCGACAGCAACGAAATAATTGAAGGAGACGGTCCCGAAAATCAATCTACGAATATGAAGTGGTCTCGACCTCCACCGCCTCTATTGAATCCAAGAAAAGATAAACTAGTATTTCAACAACTAGACATTGATCATTATTATGGCAAACCAATGGATGGCATGCCTGGTTCACAACTAGCTCCCGTCCCAATAATGAGGATGTATGGAATTACTTCAGAGAGTAATTCTGTTTGTTGTCATGTGCATGGTTTCACTCCATACTTTTATGTAACTGTTCCAGCTAATTTTACTGAATCATCTTGCAATGAAATGAAAACAAACCTCAGTAAAGTTATGTTAGAAGATTTAAGAGGCAACAAAGATAATGTCAAAGAATGTGTTCTTGAAGTACGCTTAATACAAGCCAAATCTATAATGTATTACAAAGGTGATTCAGATATAACATTTGCAAGAGTTTCAGTAGCATTACCAAAATTAATTGCTGCTGCAAAAAGATTAATTGAAAGGCAACCCACATCTTTTGGATTAATGGATCCACGGTTTTATGAGACCAACATTGACTTTGACATTCGTTTTATGGTTGATACTTCTGTTGTGGGTTGTAGCTGGATTGAACTGCCTGCTGGGAAGTGGTATATGAGAACAAAGGGTTCTCAATTAGCACCAGAATCCAGATGTCAAATTGAAGTTGACATAGCTTGGAATGATTTTATATATCATCCACCTGAAGGAGAGTGGTCCAAAGTAGCACCATTTAGGATACTAAGTTTTGATATTGAATGTGCTGGTAGAAAAGGAATATTTCCAGAACCTAAACATGATCCAGTCATACAGATAGCATCAATGGTCATCAGGCAAGGGGAAACTGAACCATATTTGAGAAATGTATTCACATTAAACACATGTGCACCAATTGTAGGATCACAAGTTTTAAGTTTCCAATCAGAGTCAGAGATGTTATCCAAGTGGTCAGATTTTTTCCGTGAATTAGATCCTGATATCATAACTGGATATAACATTAGCAATTTTGACTGGCCTTACCTTATAAATCGTGCAAAACATCTCAATGTACAGAATTTTGATTTTCTAGGTAGAATAAAAAACATAAGATCAGTTATAAAAGATACAGTTTTACAATCAAAACAGATGGGAAGAAGAGAAAATAAAACAATAAATTTTGAGGGAAGAGTCCCTTTTGATCTGCTATTGGTCTTAGTTCGTGATTATAAATTAAGATCTTATACTCTGAATGCTGTCAGTTATCATTTCCTACAAGAACAAAAAGAAGATGTACACCACAGTATAATTACAGATTTACAAAATGAAAATGAGCAAACTAGAAGAAGATTGGCAATGTACTGCCTTAAAGATGCTTACCTACCATTAAAACTTTTGAATAAATTGATGTGTATAATTAATCATATGGAAATGGCAAGAGTAACAGGGGTTCCTTTGCTCTGTTTGCTGACTAGAGGGCAGCAAATTAAAGTTGTAAGTCAACTATTACGTAAAGCAAAAGAAGCCGGATATCTGATGCCAGTATACCATAGCCAAGGATCTGATGATCAATATGAAGGGGCCACAGTCATTGAACCTAAAAGAGGATATTATGCTGATCCTATATCAACTTTGGATTTTGCCTCTTTATATCCTAGTATAATGATGGCACATAATTTATGTTACACTACTCTACTACCACCCAATGTTCAAAATAAAATTGATCTTAACAGTGATGATATAACTGTAACACCTTCAAAGAATTCATTTGTTAAAGCTACTGTCAGAAAGGGCTTACTACCAGAGATTTTAGAATCATTACTTTCAGCAAGAAAAAAGGCTAAAGCAGATTTGAAAGAAGAAAAAGATCCATTTAAAAGATCTGTCTTAGATGGTAGACAGTTAGCATTAAAAATAAGTGCTAATTCTGTATATGGATTTACAGGAGCACAAGTGGGGAAATTACCATGTTTGGAAATATCAGGCAGTGTAACTGCATATGGAAGAACAATGATAGAATTTACTAAATCTGAAGTAGAGAAAAAATACACCAAGGCAAATGGATATAAAGAAGACGCCGTTGTTATATATGGTGATACAGATTCTGTGATGGTTAAGTTTGGAGTCAAAACATTGGAAGAAAGTATGGAATTAGGAAAAGAAGCCGCAGAATTTGTAACTGCAAAATTTGTCAAACCAATAAAATTAGAGTTTGAGAAAGTATATTATCCTTATCTCCTGATCAATAAGAAAAGATATGCTGGCCTTTATTTTACTAGACCAGATAAATATGATAAAATGGACTGCAAGGGTATTGAGACAGTCAGGAGAGACAACTGTCCTCTTGTATCAAATGTAATGAGCACTTGTTTGCAAAAGTTGCTCATTGATAGAGACCCAGATGGAGCTGTTAATTATGCTAAACAAACCATAGCTGATTTATTATGCAATCGTGTAGATATATCACAACTTGTAATAACAAAAGAACTAACTAAAAATGATTATGCTGCTAAACAAGCTCATGTGGAATTGGCCAAGAAAATGAAAAAACGTGATGAAGGAACTGCACCAAAATTAGGAGACAGGGTACCATATGTTTTATGTTGTGCAACTAAAAATACACCTGCATACATGAAAGCTGAAGATCCTATTTATGTATTAGAAAATAGTGTGCCCATTGATTTTAATTATTATATGGAAAATCAACTTTCTAAGCCACTTTTAAGAATATTTGAACCAATACTTGGTGAGAAAGCAGAATCTCTTCTTCTAAAAGGTGAACATACCAGAACTAAAGCAATGGTGACATCTAAAGTTGGAGCACTTGCTGCCTTCACCAAAAAGAAAGAAAAATGCATTGGCTGTAAAACTGTTATGCCTAGCGATACAAAGAAGGCATTATGTGATCATTGCATGGAAAAAGAAGGCCAATTATATATTACAGAAGTATTTAAATTAAGACAACTTCAAGAAAAGTTCTCTAGATTATGGACTGAATGTCAAAGATGCCAAGGTAGTTTGCATGAAGAAGTTCTTTGTACCAATCGTGATTGTACTATTTTTTACATGAGAAAGAAAATGGGGATGGAACTGGATACCCAAGAAAATACAGTTTTAAGATTTGGGCAACCTATTTGGTGATGTTATAATATTGTTATGATGAAAATAAACTAATTAAAACATTTTGAATTGTTTATATTCCAAACTTATTACAATAGCCTTGTTTATAGCATAATTGTTAGTAGTACACACACATTTTTGGAATGAATTGAATGGAAACAAATAGATTTTAAGATCATTTTGATTACACATTATCACAGAAACCATTTATGCCAGGAAAACTGAGATTTTTTTATACTTAACAAAAATTTAAATAGTATATAAAGTTAGATACATTCAAGTAACACAATAAAAATATAATTTCTAAGGAACAACATCAATATTTCTATATTACTTAAATTAATAGATTTCTACAAGAACTTAGAATAATATTGTATAGTTCACTACTGAATCATTTATCTGTTTTCTTGTGATGATGTTCTGTTCAGTGATGATCTACGCATTTTATTAGATGAATTATTTTTTGTTACAACTAAGTTAGGTACGGGCATTTCATAAGGAGATGCAGGTGCAAGTTTCATTATATCTTCTAGAGTTCTGATGAATGTATCACAAGTTGCCGAAAGCAAACTGGACGCATCAGTAATTATCTGAAAGTTAAAAGTCTAGTAATAATTTTAACTTATTTTAATACATAGACCTAACACATTTAACATATTAGTGAACATATAGTTTATAATAATGGTTACTATAAATCCGCCATTACAGCTATTTACAGAGTTTAGTCTCACCTGTATTTCAGGGCCATCATCCGCATTAGCTGCACTTTTAACTGCATGAACTTGCTGCATCATAAGATCACAATATAAACGTAATTCTGTTTTTTTATGACTCAAAGTATTTGTATCTTCAATGACAGCTCCTGAAATAGATTTTGAGATAATATTATTATTTTAATTTTACTTCGAACTATTGGAGAATATTTGGACTTTTCCGAAATGCTACAAGCTACTCCCACTATGCAAGTGATCAGAGTCCGGGAGTGGAACACTAGGTAAGTATAATTATTGTGCAGAACAATTAAGGAGTACTTATTAGTTATTAAGGCAAGTAATAATATACCTTTCACATCTTGAGCATCAACACATGCCTTGGCACTTCCTAAAGCAACAAGCCACTTCTGCCTGTCCTGAGGAGAAGGAGCTCTTAAGTACATGTGCTGTTGACCAGGTATCACCAGATCCAATCTTGTATTGTCAATATTATTAACTGGAAAAATAAAAATATTGTTATTTGAAACAACTAATGCAAAGTGTATTGATCATATTTTATTGTAATCATCTGCTACTCTTGATGAAACTCAATTTTATTAATTTAAAGCTTACTACAATTTTAATAAATTGTTCATTTTGCAGCAACCATGTAAATTACTTATAGTACCAGTAGTAGTATTAGTATAGCTACCATACACATAGATAAAATTAAATAGTAAGATAGGTTGTTATTAACATTATCTCTTGAATTTATGAACAAGTTGTCCAGGAAGAGGTAATTGATAAGGCGGCCCACTGATACATTCATGCAATAAATTTTATTTAATACAATATTTAACTCTTGGTGGGTCAGTAAAGATAGATTTAATGATCTAAATTCTCACCATTTATTTGACAAACTGAAACCTTCACCGATCCTTTACACCCTTGTATAACTTCTTCCTGTGATTTATAATACGAAAGTATGCCATTTTCTAACACAAACCATCTTGTTTGCCAACCTTAAAAATTTAAGAATTTATGAAGTTTATATAGACTCGTTCAACATTCATCAACTAAAAATGATAGTTTGAACTTTTATTTGGATAATTAAAAGAAAACCGAAAAGAAGTATTTTTCTTTCAAATACATTTCAATATTGTAACTCAAGTAAAATTTCTCTTAACATTTATAAATTAAGTTGTATTAACTAAAGCATATGGAAAAGTTTACCATTCCAATAATTCGTCCATTTCCACAGTATGCCTTCCATAGCTTTAAAAGAAATTTGTGTTTAATTTAAGAAACATTATTAAGATCACTGTGTAAGCATTATGATTAAATTAAGTAATTTAGCAATTGTGAATTTTTTTATTGTTTATAGCAAACAAATTTTGTCAATTTTTGTCTACATGGAAGAAAATTACTTTTCTGTCAGTCTAGACAAATCAATGTCAATGTGAGTTTGAAGTCTACACATCGCTCTTTGATAAATTACCTCTGAAATGTTACTTTTTTATTATTTTTGAAGAAAATGTCACAGATTTTATTACAGAAGACTATTTTCAAACATGAATGTTAATACAGAAATATTACGAATCCAACAGATGCAAAATTTATTGTTAAAACAAAAATTGGATGGATGTAGAAAAATTCTGAGAGAGTCAAATTAACCTCTACCTACACTTTAATGCTTTTTAGTTAACGATGGGTCTAACACCCTCCGTTCTCAAGAATCAAGATGATGATTTTTGATGTACAATTTTGGTGTATGGTAACATTGGTAACAAAGCTTGCAAGTAGACAACATAACGGGCGTAATCTTTCAAAGGTAAAAAAATAATGAACCCATAAAAACAAATGAATTGTAGCGACAAAATTGGGCGTCGACTGAAATAACGTTTATTTTGTTAAAATGACTAAAGTCAATATATTAACACTATTTATATTGCTTATTTCATTCATAGAAGGTGAGAAATAAACTTCTTTTTCCCCATTTTAGATGGTTTTAACAAATATTTACAGGTGACTTATAAGCACATCCATTCACATTGTTTATTTTCAAATTACTTTCAGTGTTTAGTCTCGAGTGTTATGTTTGTGAAAATCAAGAAGATAATACTGGAAAGTGTGTGAATACCATAAAAGCATGCGAATCTAATGAGGATGTTTGTCTCACTGAAATAAAATGGGGCAGTACACCGTATTGGTCACAAGGTGCAAAGAAGCAGTACTACATATCTAAGAGCTGTTCGAACAAAACTGAATGCCCTAAAATAAGGCAAAGGAATATGCCCTTCTGCACATACATTTGGTATCAAGATTGGGTGTGTTCTGACTGCTGCCTGGGAGATAGATGTAATTATTACATTATGGTAAGTAAAACGCATAGCTTTTTATATGCCATCAATAACTTTACATCTTATTCTATAAATTTCAATACTCAGGAAACTGCAGTAAGTTATTTGGTTACCTATGTAGGAGTATTTTTGACGCAACAGTACATGTTCTTGCAGAGATGAAAAGATTGTAGATTTAATTAATATGTTGAACGATAAAACATCCAACGTGGTTGAATTATTGGGCCTAGTAAAGGATTACCATTGTTGTGTTTGTAGTATAAAAATGTAGTGATATCATATTGAATTTTTCAGAGTGGAAGCCGAGATAACAGACCTATTTACGGAGTTCTTGTTGGACTTACATTGCTGCAAATTTTATTTAAAAATATGGCTTCAACCATATTATAAGCCACAACCAATAGTATTAAGATAAGGTAGTTTAACTGTGTTTTAATTATGAATTGTTTTCATATTTTAAAATTTATCTCACTTATTACCAGAATCTCATATCAATAATTAGAAGTGATATTTTTTCTATATTTTTTATCACAATCACATTTATAGAAATTTATTTGTAACTGTGTTAGCAGATTTACTTTTAAGAAGTTTTAAACTTCTTTTTTACTGTTCTTTATATTACTGTTATTTAAGAAATCAAGCCCAAAACCTTACAAGTATCATTTAGAGATATTTACTGATTAAGAATTTTTAGTAATGGTTTATTTTATAGTGTAAATATTCCATTAGACTGCCGATGAGCTACAAAAGACTTAATTCTCAAAATGGTGAGATATGTAATGAATTCCGTCCAAATGTTTAATGTTAAGTATAAATAATGTTATATTTTTTTTCACTTTTTTATTATTGTATAATTAATATGTACTAATTATTTTAAAATAAATTTATCCCATCATGTGACAATTTTATTAATTTACAAAAAACAAGTTTCATTTTTTGCAAAGGAGTAATAAATAAAAAATAAATAAAGTAATAAATCAAAGGGCATTATTCATTTTTGCTTACGTGCACCAATCATACACATGTTAGCTTTAGCACTTTAGTTCATATATCATAGTCATTTAAAAAAAAACATAATTGACAGAAGCGGTTTATTTGTTAAGGTGTTCTACCTAATTAAAGAAACATCCAAATAATGCGCAGACACGCAAATGGTAAAAAACACGTTAAGAAGTTGTAGTATACATTAGTTTTAGTTGATACAATGAACGTAAATGCCGCTTAATGCGCTCTAGTGCTGTAATTGAAAAACCTCCACTGTGATTTTTCAGATAATTAATTTAAAGATGTAAAATGTGCTTTTTCATCTGCGTCATTTACCCTATTTAATTTGTCAAAGTTTTCGAAACGTCATATGTCTAGTGAATGGCGATATTGTCACCAAGTGCCAGCTCTAGAGAAAACTGAGAAAAGCGGCCGCTGTTTTATTTTTTCAAAAAATCCAAACTTTTCATAATTTAAAACATGAATTGGAATTGTCCCGACCTATGGAACCGCAAACCAGTATTATGTTTATTTATTTTGGTGAGTACATCGAAAATTGTAAACTATTTAAGAATTTCAATTACGGTTGGGATTGTTTGGTTTTATGGTCAATTATTGTAATTAATCGGTGTTAAATAACGTGTTATTATTATTTTACAGTTATGTCACAGTTTTTACAACCCCACCGATAGCGGAGCCGTACAAATTACTCAGAGTAACCTAGACATGGTCTTAGGTAAGTGGAAATTCTTGGTATTTTCTAGAATAAATAATCCTACAGTTGCTATTTTTTCTATTTAATACGTACTTCTCCCTCTCGATACAAATTAATTTACAATTTCAGTCAGCATTCAATAGTAGATAATGTGAATGTTTATTTAATTAGTATGTAAATGTATGTATTGAGAGAATTATCAATAGCCATTAAATGAACATTATATCCAACATATAAACTCAGGGAAATAAGGAATTATGATAACATGAATATAATAAACTTGTTCTGAACAATACACTACTATAACACTAATATTTTTCTGAAATAAACACATTCTATTAAAAAAATGCTTACTTACAGTTTATAAATGTTTCTATCTGTCACTTATGATCAAGTAACCCATTGGCTCATCTGCCTACATTAGAATAAAAAATAAAAAAACTTTATAAATTATTCAATTAATATTTAATAAATACAATAAAATATTCATAATAAAACATGTATATATTTTGTGAATCTAATTATGGGTTTCATTAAAGTCTAAATTGTTGTAAAACCATTAAATACTTCTATTTTTCTTATGTCTAAATAACAAACAGTACAAGCATTCAATTAAAGAACTTATCAGATTGATTGTTGATTTAATCAATAGGTAATTTAGAAAATGTGATTAAAGCATCAACAAGAGTTTTGATGTATTTACAAATAAATGCATTAAAAATTCATGAAATTAAAGTTTATTTCAAAGTTAAATGTTTTTTAGCTGATTTGTGTAAGTTTCAAAGTATGAAACTTAGCTCTTTATTTTGTTGTTCAATCTCAAATTAGTCATTGGTAAGATTGTTAGAAAAAAAAAAGTAATCTTTGTGCATAATAGTACAAAAACCTCTTTTTAGTGCAATTATTTTGAATGATGTTTTTGAATATCGAATATGAGATTGTTGCTGTTTTGAAAATACCATCACCTCTGAATTACTTTTTCCTATACTTAACCTATACTTGTCCAACTGAATTTTAACTCACAACTTTTATTCCAGCTTCAAATGAAATAGTATTCATCAATTTTTATGCTGAGTGGTGTAAATTTAGTAACATGCTAATGCCTATATTTGATGAGGCTGCTGATGAGGTGTCCAAGGCTGGTTATGACACTGGAAAAGTTGTCATGGGGAAAGTAGACTGTGACAAAGAAGGTGCCATTGCAACAAGGTTCCATATTACTAAATATCCAACATTGAAACTATTCCGTAATGGATTACCAGCTAAGAAGGAATATAGAGGTACAATATTCCTTACTAATCTATTTTCAATAATTAATCTATGTTTTTTTGAAATGTGTGCACATAAACAATTTTGATCATTATGTATTTTGTTAGTATGTAAAACCTTTTGCAAAAAAGTTTATTTTAATTGGTGTAGTTCTGAAATATTTCTGAACTCCTCACAGCCTCAAATGTACGGGGACGGTGCGACGGGAAAGAATTCCAAGTGCGTAACGCGTCGCACTGTCCCTCAAAGGACCAATTGCGGTTGGAGGTTTTATTGCGGTTCAACTCCCACATACCCCGCCCGCCCCGCGGATCCGGTGATTTCCTCTAACTGAAAAAAAAAGTGAAAAAAGTCTCAAATGTAACTTTACAGGTCAGAGATCTGCTGAAGCATTTGCAGAGTTTATTAAGAAACAATTAGTGGACCCCGTGTCAACCTTTGGTTCAATCAAAGAACTGCATGATCTGAGTGAAGATAAGCGTCATATTATTGCCTACATGGACAGGAGGGATCAACCAGAGTATGATGTCATTAGGAAAGTAGCGGCTAGCCTTAAAGATGAATGTTTATTCCATGCTGGCTTTGGTGATGCCTCGCAACAAATGCACCCTCCTGGTAATATACAGTTTTAAGTTTTTTCTTTTGTTTTCTTCTTGATATGTTGCTTGTACTGATGAAATTATTTACACAAAAAAATAATCGTTAAGACATTGCTTATCTCAAATTGTTTTATAATATTCACAACTTTTTATATTTATTTTCTTAACATTTGAAAAATTAAAATAGAACTAGTTTACATGTCTATTAGCATTAATGAATGTTGAATGTTATCTTTCCCAAGGTCAGCCAATAGTAGTGTTCAGGACTGATAAGAAATCATCTACTGAGCCTGATGAAACCTACAAAGGATCACTCTTGAGTTTTGATGAATTATTTAGCTGGGTTCAAGAGAAGTGTATACCTCTAGTCAGAGAAATTACTTTTGAGAATGCAGAGGAATTGACAGAAGAGGGATTACCATTCTTAATTCTATTCCATCATCCTGATGATACTCAGAGTGTTAAGAGATACAAAGAAATTATTATGAGCGAATTGGAAAGTGAAAAACGTAAGTTTTGTAATTTAATTGAGTAGAATTGAACAGAACAGTCATACACAGGTGTAGCTAATGCACATAGTTTGAGTATGTGATAATATATTTCTTTTGCTGTTGGGAAACAATTGAATAGAAACTGTTTAAATAAGAAATAAATTGTGCAATTTGACACACTGCAGCTGTACAACTAATGTTAACTTGGAAAAATTATTTTATAGTACTTTAGAAGTATAATATAAGAAATATTATGATTTCTATTTCATTGTTTTGTTTACAAAAACAATCTAGTTTTTTAATCTTATATATAAAAATGAATTGTTGTTCGTTAGTCTCGATAAAACTCGAGAACGACTGAACCGATTTGGCTTATTTTAATCTTGAAATATTCGTAGAAGTCCAGGGAAGGTTTAAACAGTGAAAAAATTTCCTTATGTGACGCAGACGAAGTTGTGTGGGCCAGCTAGTCAATTGATAAAATGTTGACAATCTACAGTTTTAATTAGGTTTTCTTTTAATTTAAATATTTTATAAAACATTTTTATTCTAAACCCTCTTCGGTATTCCCAGAGCGCTATGACTTGTCCTTCTTCAAACGAGGCTTGAGGAGGGTCCTTAAAGTTAGATCGTAGGTAGCGACCCCTCAATGTCCCCTGACATTGCAGAGGTTCATGAGCGACGGTAACCACTTACGATCAGGTGGCCCGTTGGCTCGTCTGCCTACATGGCAATAAAAAAAAACGTGAAAAAATACTAATACACTAAGTAAAAGTTATATGCACACTCACTTTGTGTCAAGGTTAAATGCATAAAATTATAAAACAACTGTGTAAATAAGAAAACATTAATTTCAATCAAAAATAATATGTCCACAGAGAATATAAACTTCCTGACTGCGGATGGGAAGAAGTTTGAGCATCCATTACACCATTTGGGCAAGTCCTCATCAGACTTACCGCTGATAGCTATAGACTCGTTCCGTCACATGTACTTATTCCCCAACTACAAAGATATAGAGAATCCGGGGAAATTGAAACAGTTCCTTTTAGATTTATACTCTGGAAAACTGCATAGGTATGTTTATTTATACCTTATGTTACCTTTATGAAGTCGTGGTGGCCGAGTGGTCGAAGCGCTTCCTTCCGAACGAGAGGTCGCGGGTTAAAAACCAGCCGGCTTGTACCTTTAAAACTAAATGTGAAAAAGATTTATGTGCAATTTTTCACAACACCACTGACTAAAAACGGTGAAGGAAAACATTGTGAGGAAACCTGCATGTCGGAAAAGGATTCTAAAAATCCTTTGAAGATATGTGAAGTCCCCAATCCGCACTGGGCAAGCGTGGTGGACTATGCCTAATCCCTCTTCTGAGGAGACCTGAGCCCAACAGTCGGCAGTAATGGGTTGGTACAGTTACCTTTAGATCAATAAAGACAGTTAAAGATTGATAATTTATGAAAATTCTAGCTATTGTGTCTATTCTGGCATATTTTTACTTTAAAAATGTACACATTTTGTTGATGAATATTATTATTAAATGTAATATTATACGATCGTGGTATACTGTAAGATAACGTAGGTTGTAATATAAAGAAAATATATAGCTTGTAAATCAGCTACTAGCCCAGTCATAGTTTTATTGAATTTTTAAAATATTCTGGGTGGAATTTTTAAGGGCCTCTTCCAGGGCAAGTACTCAAAATATTGATTTTTGAAAAGAAACAACTGCATTCATAGATTTTATATAAAAATCTTCTTCTTTCTTAGTACCAATCGATAGAGTAACTTATAAGCATAGAATTATTACCTCAGGAACGTACATGGGGAACAAAGTTGTTGAAGTTTAACCAAGTCGTGCCAGTCGTGTACATACACATGTTAAAATGCCTATGACATTGACGTTTATTTGACAGTATTAACATAAAACACGCGTTGAGACAAAGTTGTATTATGCCTTCCTGCGTTGTAAACATTTGCAGAAACCATTCATCAACACAAAATAAATGTCACAGAATCACTTTCCAAACGTAAATAATCAAAATATCGCCGTTTTATAAAGTTTTAAAAACATTATTTAGTATTTCAAAACATGACATATTTTCAACTGACATCTGACATTTCGTAACTTTGACGTAATTAAAATTTCAAAGGGTTACCAACCAAACTTGAAATCCCCCATTTTAATTACCGTTTTGTTAAATCTTCATTTATTAGATTTCCACGTGATAATGAAAATAAATGCGGTTATTGATTATTAATTCTTATATCACCATTTTCTTCCAAAAATATAATTTAAAATCGGACTAGTAGTTCCTGAGATTAGCGCGTTCAAACAAACTCTTCAGCTTTATAATATTACAGTATAGATAAGGTGATTGTGTTATAGATTACATTACAATAACCACTCAACTGGGAACGTCACTATTCGCTAGATTGCGAAACTGGGGACTTCGCTCGGAATCAATACCGTGTTTGAGCCCCTTTTTAAAAACATTTTTTCCAATAATTTTTAATTTTGATTTTTAATTAAACCTTATATTTTTGTAAATCTTTATTACTAAACGACGCTGTATTGCATTTTCAGCGAAAATATATCATCTCCGTAAAATGTGAGACGATTAAAAAATGTAAACAAAACAAGTTTTAGAACTGTGCTCAATTTTGGCTCCTGCCACAGACTTGGCAAAAGTAAACAAACCAATTTGGTTGCCGGTCCCAGTTGAGTGGTTAAATAAGTTAAATGATTATACGTTTTTTTTTTATTTATGAAGATGTGATTAATATTAGAGAAATAATTAAGAATTTGTCGAATCATAGAACCATTACCACGAAAAAGTCTGTATTCTACGATTTACACGGGAAGTTTTTGGGGAAATTTTAAAACATGACATCTCCCAGTTTTCAACACATAGACAATTTTCACACACATTCAAAGCTTCGAATGCTTCCGTTTGTTGTTCACCATGTTGATTCCAGAGGTAATAATTCCATGCTTATAAGCTGCAAATTTCTCTACAAAGAAACATGATAGATTAAATGAACGGAAAACTACGAATTCAAGTTTTAGCCATTACATTTCATCAAACATGTTATAATTAACAAAAAATCATTGACTACCCTCCCAATTAATCCAATACCCTACCTTTACCTACCCTTACAATTAATCCTTCTTCTGAGGAGACCTGGGCCCAACAGTGGGTAGCAATGGGTTGGTACAGATTACAGTACAGACGACCGCTTCATCTTTTCAGAAATAATTCAAGAATGACTTGTCAGATCTCTATAAAATTTAAACGAGACATAGTATTTATTTATCATTTCCTTCAACAATTTCAGGGAGTTCCATTACGGTCCAGACCCGGTGCAGGCGGCCATCAGTTCCGATATTAAAGTAACGACGCCTCCAGAATCTACATTCAAGAAACTGGCGCCGTCCAAAAACAGATACACATTGCTTCGAGATGAATTATAAATCAATACATTTATGTTACTCATTTGCATCAATACTTCAAATATTAATACAAAAGTGGCCTAATTTTAAATTTACTAAACCAGTTTGACAACGTTCGGTTTTTACACAATGTGTTGATGAAAAACTAAGGAAATAAGAATACAAAATTAATGGTATAGAATTGTATTTAATGATATTGAGGTTTTAATATAAAATAGAACATGTTTGACTATTTTTAATAACAAAATTTAAGTAATGTGTCATGTTAGTTCCCTTAAAGTAATTGTAACTGTAATGTTTCAAAATATTGATGCAAGCGAGTCGAAGCGTAAGTTATTTGTAAAATAATTGTAATTGTTTTAACATATTCATTGTCTTTCCTTTTGGTTATTATTGTTTTTATGTTTGTATGTAAAATTACGTAATTCGGTTCGAAGTTAATACTTATGATTTTTATATCATATTTATTAAATATATGTAGATGGTTTGTTTATTTCAAATATTCCTTCCATTACAATATATGACAATTTATTGATCATTTTACATGTAAGTAATTAACAAAAAAAATTATTTAACGAGTAATTGGATGTAAAAATTCTTACTTTAAGCTCTATATAAGACAAAACACGATTAGTGAAATTATACTGCATTTATATCCGTGTGAATAATTCTCGTGAGATCTGTTGATTATAAACAAGTAGGTATAGATTGTTTTTTTATACACTGGTGTATTTTGTATTTACATAGATAATATTTATACTCTTTTCGTATTGGCATTACTAGAAGAATTGTCACTAGGCTAGTTGGCTAATAATCAGTCCTGTTTCAAAAAATATCTAATAATAGTTCTTGACGGTATAATGATTCTGATCATTGACTGTTTTACCATTACTATGAATCACACAACAGATAGTACTTTGTTAAAATATGGCAAAACAATTGATGAAGTTGTTTTGCTATAAAAACAGCATGTTTAAAATTTCAGTACGCAACAACTGCTTATACTTTGAGTATCCTTTCTAATATTTATTACTTTATTCAAATTACCCTTTAAGCATTGTTTGATACACAAACTTCAAATTGATATTATCTTGTGAGGTGTCTTTCTTTTATTTTCTTTTCTACAAAGCTGCAAATATTCCACCTGGTTTCTCTACTTTTAATATTTTCCTGTGATTACTTCCATAAGCGTTGTGATGAGTAGGTATAGTTGTAAATAAATGTGAGTTTAGTTCAGGCTAGAAAGTTTTTACTTTTAGGCAATCCTCATAAATGTATTCAGTACTGAATCGAAATCTATGTTTTGCATGAGTTCATTTCATTCAACTACCAGTGATAAATTTAGTATTTTATTAAAATAGTGGTGCCAATCCCTTTTATTGTACTTTTTACACCTCATTGATACGGATTTTTATCTTAGCACTTTAGTTATGTAGGACATTCGAAATATCTAGTAAATTCTTCTATGCATGTTTGTTTTTTGTTCAACTTCAGTTCAATTCAACATTTTTGAGACACAATTATGTCGTATCTCACATTTTTGATAAGCACAAAAATAAAGTATTTAATTAGATGTAATAATTTCTGATAGTTGCCTTCGACTACATGTAAAGGTTTTACAAAAAGATTAACAAATGCTGTTATAAATAAATGTTAAAAATAAAACATTAATTTCTTAAAGTCGCTGTAGTTTATTGTACTATTTGTATAAATGTGAACGGTGTACAGTTTGTATGACTTGTGACGTGTTGTAATAAATTTTTCGAACCTTAAATATATTTTGTTTTTCTTTTAATTCTTGCACGAGTTGTAGAGCAAGAGCTCAGACGGCCAGACCTTCGTCAAGTTTTCTACGACGAGCGACGAGGGTACTATAGTTCAGGCTGTGGGCCTTGTATATAATACCTGGATACCTTGACAAATATATAAAGTGTACCTAAAAATTGTTAAAGAATACGAGTTCAATTAATATTTTCTTCGGTATAACAAGAAATCTCGACATCCAGTGCCGGAAATTTCTAAACCCTGCCAGACGCCTCTTAACTTTACTAAATTGAATTAATTATACTTTCATTTCTGTTATTAGAAATGCTCTATTTCAATCATTACATTTTTAGGACCCAATAAAGGCTTTCCATAAATTATGTCTTTATTGGGTCCTTTCATTTGAAACCGAGGAAGTTGTGAAATAATGGTAAGTATACGACATTTTGTAAAAGTGGACTTCTTGGATTTGGAATTTATTATAGTTACAGGTATACTCATAAAATCATTACTTATTTGTTAAATTCCCATTCCTGACTATTCCTTCCTGACTATCAACTTCAAACAAAAAAAAACAAAATCGTTTTATTGAGTTTAGATTAGCTTCTGAACGGACTGAACGGTTAGCGTATTGTTAGCGGTGTGTGCTACAGACACGTTAAGTACTTTTTCACCGAGGGTGAAAAACTAAAGCCCGACTCACCCGATAGTTAGCGGTCACCGTCGCTCAAGAACCTCTACAATGCCAGGGTATTGAGGGGCCGTTATCTATCTTCCACATAAACAGAACTTTGTTTGTTATTATTGTTAGAGCGAGCCAAGCTTTACTACATATATGTAATTTAACAAGATCCTATGGATAGAACATGTTTTGTGTATTAGTCTGAATGTAACTCTTAATAAACTGTAGGAATTATATTTGAGATCGAACCGAAAGATCAACTATTAAACTACTACAAAAAATCTAATTATGAATGACCGTGCATCACAAACGTGTCATCGTAGTCCGCGCCGAATAGCTTGTTGTGTTAAACAAACTGCTCTCGACATGTCGTTTTTACTGATGTCAGGCAATTTCGGCTGTCATATTGTAGAGAGAGCGACGTTTGAAGACCGCCGCGGCGCTCCAGGGTGCCTTCGATCCGCAGAATTCTACCTACACAGTTTTTTGCTGCTGTCCGAATGTTGTTGGACGGTTGATACAGTTTCTAGATTGTCCATTTTGTCGCATTAAACATTGAATTCACATGTTATGTGGAGAAACATAAAAATCGCAGAGTTCTGCTAGGTACCTACTCTGTCTACCTACACTAGAATTTTCATGGAATAAATTATATCTTGTGAATCGTAATAAAGCACAAGTTAATGAAATTAAAACTGGTTTAGAAACCTGTTTGGAATTATTAACAAAGTAAATTTAGTCACCTATATATAGGCTGCTATTTAAGGGTAGAGCAAGTGGAGCGGTCTCTGTAATAGCCAAGTAGAAAGAGCTGCGAAAATGACAAAAAATGTGACCTCGAGTAGTGCAAAAACTTTGATAAAGCTTGACCAAAGGAAGTCGAACTACAATTCCGATCTGCCTTAATTAAGCCCAACGACAGTAACCGCTCATCGCCAAGTGACCCTTAATTTCATCCATCATCACCGATATTAAAATGCGTAGGTAATTCAGTTCAAAAATACACATGCAATGGCAGATAAAGGAACATCACACGTGAACCTGTGCGTCTATTGTGAAGACAGGTACGAGAAATATCTGGTTACATTGACAATAAAGTTGCATCTCTAACTCCTTTATAAGTATAAAATGGTTGAAACTGAGCGGAATTCCGATAGGATAACAGTGGCGTCCGTCTTTCATACAATAGATTTTTAAAACTAATTCGCAACCTGTGTTACGTTTCTACTTTTTATAACAATAGTAGAAGTATGTATCGAATTACATATAAAATTGTAAAGCGATTGATATTTCCACGGTTTACCATAAAGGGCAATCGGTTTATTTTCCCACGATCTACTTAGGCTTCTTTATGTTACCTACTTGCCTAATCAAAATCTTAAATGTAGTAGGTAGATATATCCTTCAAAGTCGCAGGTACTATGTACCTAGTACCTAGTACACACAAACTTATTATGACATATCTACATGTATAATGATTATGGTATTAACAAATATTGATGACTTCGTTTATAATAGTAATTACACGGTCCTGCTTCCTTATGGTAAATTGAATTGATAAATCATTCAGACTTGAAAGTATTCTCGATCTTAAATACTGGGCAAGTACTCACCACTATCCATAAATCATATCTATAATCCTAAGCCGGCCGGAACCGTCATACTGGCAAAATGCTAGTAGCAAAAAGAAATTGTAAATAATTGTATTTACGCGCGATTTACTTTACTCACGTATTATCTTTGTGCGTGGGTGCCGTGCAGGCTGCGTCACAAAGGTTGCAATCTGACACCGCAGTCGGGACTTTGTACTGAGTCAAAAAGCACCGGACCCATTCATCGGGGCGCTTGGCCAAAAGACAGGAAGTGAAGGACAACGTGCGATAGAACCAATTACCCGCCCACGACATACGAAACCCCTAATTACGTGTAAAGTATCGCGGAGTTTCTCTGCGGATGTGGCTGGCAAGACTTTTCTGAACGTTTTATTAGATGTATCGAATGCTTACGTTCATTCATACGCATAATCTTTTTACTATGTTATTTTTTCAATTTTTCAAAAAGCAATTGAAATTGTTGCTCTTAATATGCACAAGTTTTTTGATTTTAATAAAATTGGAATGCTCTACTTCTTAACCGAAAACAAAAATATACCTATGTACTTACTTAATATTTGTAAACCATGCTAGTTTTTGTTAGAGTCAATTTATATTTTCATAGTATCGTATCAATCGCTTTTTTTTACTGTATATCTAAAGATGTTAAAAATATAGAGTAAAACTAGTAAATTTTTTAAACAAAGAATTCAAAACGGACTAGAGTCGATATCTAAAGCTCCAAACTTCAAAGGCACAGTACGTTCGCACGTTTAACAAAAACACAGTAGCCATTAAGATTTATGGCGTAAGGACGATCATAGCGCATTAGTAGCCCACATTGTCCACTGCATGTGGGCTTTGTGACGAAGGGTACTTGCAACAGTAGCAGGCTCACCATTGTCAGTCTCTGAACTTTACAGTATTGTTCTATGGGATCGTAAACATGTCGACAGGTTGAAACATTGTTGCTAATAATAATGATCAGAACGACTGACAAGTTTTACAAAGAATTTTCTGTAGACTATAGCTTTCTTGGGCTTTTATAGTCTTTGTAATGGTTAGGTACCTATATGAAGATCTTGCCATCAACTATCAAGGATATATGCTTGGGTCCGATGCTTGTATTTAAATAAGTTGTACACTTGTTAGATAACGGCTCCTCATCGCCCTGGCATTGCAGGAGTTCATGAACGACGGTAACCACTTACCATCAGGTGGGTCGTACGCTCGTTTATCTATTTTGCAATAAAAAAAAACTATTTAAAGAAGTACACATTATGTAGAATAACTGTTTCCTAATTAATCTCCAAAATCTGATTCTTTAGCTCTATTTCTCTAAAGTTGAAGTTATGATTTTCGTTCAGTAGTAATTATTATTTTTTGTTAACCTAATTGTACAAACAATATTTAAATTTGTACCTTCTTATTGTAGTTACGTTTTACATTACTAACAGTCAAGAGCGGCGTGAGCTTTTTGTAAACTGTCATCCTATTTAATAACTATTCCTAGTATATTGTAGTCCTTCTCTAAAAGAAGAAAATAGTACCTATCTAGCTATATTAAAACATACATATAGGTGAATATAAAACCTTAAATGCCCTAATTTCCAATAACTTTAAAATCATTAAACAAATAGAAAAAAAATGAAAAATTACTACATGCATTATTAATAAAGAGATTTGTTCAATTAATTTATAGTTAATAATATCAATGTAGCTAAGATATCAAAGAGCCGCCATAATGAACTAAAATCAACTTATTAAAACGAATCATAAAAAGTATAGTTTGGAAAGAAAAGGAAATGTAGTAATATTTGAGAGCGCGGTGTTTAGTAAAACAAAAGCACAAGGAACAATTTAACAAACTGCCATATTTTAACAACGTGTAATTAAAGGTTTGGCTCCACTCGAATATGCATAAATCATGAGTCTGCCGCGAACTGCCGACCGAAATAGAGAAAAAAATAAATACATTAAGCGCCCAAAGAGATGTAAGCGCCTGGGAGTTCCAAAAAGAGGATATCACCCAAGCAGGGAAACGAGACGGAGAGTCTTCAGGAAAAAAATACTTTCCTATGACTGTGAGAACTTTGAGATACCTAATTCTATCACTTTACAGATATGATCAATAGTGAGAGTCAGTAATTTATCACTTCATGTTTTGATTATTAGTGAGCTATGAATAGGTAAGTAGTAATAAAGTAATAATTTTAAAAAATGTGCCATATTCTCTTTTTTCTATGTGCTAGTATGAAATGTAGTAAAGAATTAAGTAACTTATTTTTTGTAAATAAACCATTTAAAAGAGTTGCCGTTTAAAAAACTTATAAAATAATAATAAAGTAACGTAAAACTTATTGAATGTCAAGTTAGTAACTCCACAATTATTACCAAGAAAAGCAATTCTCCGTAAATAGTTGATAGTTAATAATAATGTAATATCTAACAATCTAAGTGGTTCTATCGTAGCGATACAATCGATTTAATTAAAAGCTCGAGGCTCGTTATGTAAACATGACCTTTGTATGTCGTCTCGCTCTGGTGGATTTCCCGCTTCGAGAGGTGCTTTGTTAGGTCCATATTTCACGGCGATGTGGGGTGGGGTCCTTCGGAGGCTGCACCGCGGGCCGGGGTGCGCTGGCGCAGCGTGCGGGGGGACGCACCGCTCGTTACGTCTATTCCAAGTTTCGAAGCCAGTTATTAAAAACGTCTCGGCGTGAGCGGTGCGCCGCCCTGTAATTATCCAGTTGAAGGTTTTTCGTCGCGCTACGTTGTCATCGTGTTTACCGGAAATGCAGTACGTGGATCCGCCCGCGCAACAGGTCCGTCCGCCCGCCCGTCATAACTACCCCATTCGATTTCATTTTACAATCTCTTTAGTTTTTAGTGATTTCATAGTGATTGTTAAGCGTGATTTAGATGTATAGATTGATTCGAGTTTATTAAAAAAAATAGACTTACATAATATTATGTACCTAGTGGAACTCAATTGATAGATACCATATCAATATTTTTCATTTTTGTAAATGCTTATAAACTCTAACTTGAATGCTTCGTAATTTCCTCGATATCTGTTAGTAATATATTTTTTAATTTAACAGATGATGAATATGGTACCTCCATATGGATGTGGATACGGGCGTAATGACGCGCTGTCTCCAGCTTCGGATCTATCATCGTGCAGCAGTGCGTCATCTGGTGCGTGGTGTGGCCCAGCTCCGTGGCGGGAGTTGACCCCGTACCCACCGCAGTACCCGGCGTACTGGCCGCCCGCTGCCGCCGCCGTCGCAGCTGAAGAAGTCAGAGAACTTCAACGACGCTGTGCTAAGTGTCGATGCCCGAACTGCCTCACCGAAGCAGCAGGATTTGGCCCGAACTACGGGAAAGACGGAGCTAAACGGGAACACGTGTGTCACGTTCCTGGCTGTGGAAAAGTGTACGGAAAAACTTCGCATCTCAAAGCTCATCTCCGTTGGCATACAGGAGAGCGACCGTTTGTTTGTAACTGGCTGTTTTGTGGTAAAAGATTTACGCGTTCCGACGAGCTTCAGCGACATCTCCGCACTCATACCGGTGAAAAGAGGTTTGCCTGCCAGTTATGTACGAAACGATTTATGAGATCGGATCATTTGGCGAAACATGTTAAAACACACGCCAATACTCGAAAAAGTAAGAAGTCGAAGGAAGACGAAAAGGATGATGCGGCTACAGAGAAAACAGAAGTGACAACGCAACAACAACTACAGCCACTAGAACCGCCAGCGATCAATGTTGGAAGCACGAATTATGGAACAACACCAATGACGGCTCCACCAAAACCTGCGGCTCCAATAAATCCAGTGTCATGTGCACCTTACGTCCCAAGTCCTCCCAATATTTACAACAGTACTCCAATGTACAGCAGCAGTGGGATGATGGGTGGATGGTACCCAGAAGTGAGACAGGACACAATGTACCCGCGAGCCCCGGCTAGAGTGTACCAACAGTATCCTGCTCCCATAGGAAGCTACCAGTGCGGAACAAAAGACAACTATGCAGTTTTCCAAGGACATTATAACTTGCAGCCACCAATGGCGATTGGACAGTAAAAGTCGTATAAATGTGATGAGACAAGTTTTTGTAAATATTAGTGTTGCATGTTTATTTTGTATTTTTATTAATAAGTTACCACGATAATCGAAATGTGATTTCAACTTTCTTGTGCCTTTATGTAACTATTATAACTATTACCTATGCAATAAATAAACACGAAGTTTTTCCCAAACACGTTTTTTTTCTATTTGTTTTACCTACCTATTAATATATTTTTTATACCTAGGCTTATATGTAATAACTTAGTACCCATAAATTTGATAATTACGAGTACCTATCAACTCATATAATAATTACATTCTCTTCTGACTTCTCAATCTTAATCAAGGTGCTACTTTTTCACTCAGGCTTTTTTACTTGTACTTGCATTTATACAAAATTCAATAGATTGCTATAGCAATTTAGTTCTTTGTTTAAATTCGTCTTATCGAAAAGATTAAGTTTTTAATGGAACAAGTACAATAAACAATAATTTCAAAAGTTAATTGAATAATAGTAAGTGTTCTATAATAGATTTAATAAGACCAATATTCTTCAGTAGGTATATTACACACAAAATTTTACGAGACGCGAACTTTGACTCCGTAATTTATGGAACTTATCGATGGGCGGTGTACACACTCGCTCAATCACAAATTACCATATTTAAAACATGAAATTATATTGCGTCGATGAAATCATAATTTTATCCGAAGTAACCGTTACTATGTAATGTTTTAGCTGGATTATTATTTTTTCTTTACACTCGGATGAGCACGAATTAACCACTTTGATGTTTGTTGGGTTTTTGTGGTGAGAAAAATGTCAGCCATTTTTTACGGATATTAGAAGCTAGACAGCTTTTTGCGCGTTTTGCTTTTCATCTGGTATTAAGTGGTTACATTTCTATTGTCGAGCTTTTTGAAAACGTGGTTTCCAAGTATGCCAAGAATTCTTAAATTTATAAATTAGTTGCTGCATAAAACTTTTCTGTGTGCCTTAACCGAGTTTCTTTATACTGCCCGCTACCTTTACGTTGCGAAGAAAAACTCGGAATCGGCACACTGTAGAGAACAAGTAACTTTAATTATACAACTATTTTTATTATTTATCTACTTATATTGCATTATGGGATGTCAACTTCCAACTATAATATTGGTCGTCCGTCACCTTCATTTGTTTCATACGTGAATTGGACGTTGGTGAGCCAGTGTGTAAACGCGACATTTAAATACATGACTGCTTAAAGCAGGTATCAAACTAAAACTACGAAACTAAACTTGGTCTAAAGCCTAGTGAGCTACTTACTACTTATCTCGTTGGTTTATTTGTTAGGTATTAAGATCATTTGTGTTAAAGTTTATACTAAAGTTAATGTTGTTCTATGGACTTAGAAGTTACATTTGGTAAATGTAATTTAAGAAGCTTTTTAGGGAGTGTGTTTAGTTCGGCTTTCCGTCACGAGATGTCGCTAGGTGTTCGTCGAGTACACCGGTCGGCGTCGCGCGCGGCGTAGCGGTAATTGCACGGACCTATTATCTGGGCGGCGCTCTACGTTCATGGCCGCCGGTGCGAGCGGGATGCACTCGATAATACGTAAAACAAAACGAGGGAGTTATAATGGTAAAAAACGAGCAGCACGCAAATTATAGTGAGAAATGAGGCAGCCGGTAGCGGTGGGGGCTCGCGTGGTGCGGTGGGGACGGAAAGCGGCAGTCGCCGTCGCTCGGCGCACGCAGACCGCCCGCGCCGCCTGCGCTCGCGAGTGAAGTGCCAGGGACATGCCCCACCAGCGCCGGCGCCATGAGCGGCAAACCCTCCGACCAGGACCTGCTCATGAATGTGAGTCCAACTCACGCTTCACTCGCCCCCTACTAACTACCTACTCTGATGTCTAACCTCTAATAACAAACCACTCTTAATCTACAAACCAACTCAGATCTTAAGGAGCCTCCATGTAGTATTCCTAGAGCATAAACATGAACCATTGGACAACATGGTACATGGATAATCGAAACAAATCAGTTCTATAAGTCTCATTTCCAAATTCTCCATGGGTCATAATGTTTAATTTTTAGAACAAACCTCAGTCTAAATAAGGAAGCATGAAATGGTTTGTTAGCCGTCAAGACACCCTCGGGTATTGTCGATTTAGCACGCACCATAAGCAGTGCATTACCCGCGATTGACTCTCCGAGCCGATCCCTTGGGCCCCTAACCCCTATTACTATTCATAGTGACCGCCCCCGCAGGGTCTAATGGACCCACCGCTTGTCGTAGTCATAAGCATCTACGGCCATAAGAGGTCATAACTAAAATGTTATGGTGAATTTGTTCAACTTATGTAAGCGTTTGAAAAATAACGTAGGTAATGTCCTAGGCCTAGATACTAATTTATAAGATAGGTAGGATAGGTATAATAACAGTGAAGATTAAACCACTTAAAAAAACACAATCCCAATAAATTCCATAAACAATAACTAATCTTTTATGCTTTGTTTTGAAAAATCCAATTGTACACGTTTTTTATTTCAACAAAAAAACTAAAATAATAGCCTCTACCTGTTTTCTAACTCACTATAAATTAAAATAGAACTAAAAAGGATCAATTATTTGAAAGCAATAACAGTCAAATAAATGTAAGTGTTATTATCTGTTTATGGTCTATTTAAGTTAGCTACGAACATTACCGACAGCCAATAAAGACTACCGAAATGTTAATTCAATTAATGAAGTCAAATAAATAAAGGCACCGGCACAAGGAGCGCCGTAACGAATCCTTAATGACACATAGAACCTTCGTCCATTTTCTACCCAATTTCCTTTTCATATTAGTTTAATCTAAAGGCAGGACAACTGGCGCCAAAAATTATGCCGCGACGAGCGTGTCGGCCGGACTAATCTGTTTAGCGTTATATTACGGGGCGAACGGATCCTTTGTGCGGTGAAAAAGGAAGAAATTTATGCGTTTCGGCGTCGTGTGTGAGTTTTTTGTGAGAATGTAATTAATAATTCGGCGGCAAAACTAACAGTGTTTTCGTTGTTGCGCCTCGGTCAGTTGATTGATGTTTCGCGGGACCCTCGCAATTAGACACAACCAATCAGACCTGTGCTCTACATTTTAATGTTTCTTGTGTTACCAAGGATCATTACCGTGATGTAATATTTTAATGTCTACCGATTCATTTCTTATGTGGAATATTAATTACTGAAATACATTAACTAGTCATCGACTCAACAAACACGACTGTGTACGTACCTATGTTATGTTTATTGAATTTTCTGTTCATTAGTTTTGTAATTATATTTATGTGGGTTATTATCGTTGGTAAATGCCTGAACTATTTTTATTACACTTAAGAAATCTTAGGTGTAGTGTGTACTTTTAGTAAAAATAAAAAAGACCATTGTGTTATTAGTTTCATTTACATGGTTATAATTTCTGGTTTTTGTTGTGCCTCTTTTAATTCATATTACATATTAATTTTATGTTTCTACTGTCTATTTAATAAAATTAATTTGGGAATACCAAGAAATACTTTTTTAAAAATCCATATGGATTGAATTGAGTTTCAATATAGAATTGAAATAAATTGGCCTAAAAAAATCAAAGTCAGTGACTTTAACATCTAAGCATTAAAAACAACATAGAACCTTGAATAAAGACAAAGCTGTAATATTACAGTCAAGAGTACAATGTAAATGCATATTGAAAGTGTTTGAAACGTGTTTCACCGGAACAAGCTGGCTGGCGATAGCGGGCTGGTGGCGTAGGCTTTCCAACTTACAAGTCACGATGCACTGAGACTACAGAGACACAGAATATCGACTACAATACAGAAGTCAAGTTATCTACAATATGAACTTGTTGAAAAATCCTATCAGATGCTTTAAAATGCACCAGATATTAGGGCACATAATAATAAAAATCCTACATGCCGGTTTTGGCTACAGCTACATAAGTCACAACAGAGCATGCTATTAAGGCTGGGCGTGCTAGCAATAAAGGGGAAAATGAAATCGTAACACGTAGAAACAATGCTAGTGTAAATACTATCAGTGTTAAATATGCACCAGTGAAACTAAGACACATACATGAGCTTGGCTTCTATTTAGTAACAGTGTTTTGTGGTCAGGGTGTAATAACGAACTTAGTTTTCAATGTTGCTGCTGCTACTGACAATGATCATGTAAGATCGATGTAGCTAATGTTGTCTCATTGTTGACTTCATTAAATAGCATTAATTTAATTAATATTGACTGTATTTCGACACAAACTAGAGTCATATTTTTCAAATTTGTGTGTTCGATCAAGTATCGATTAAGTACTTTTAGAGTCAGACTTCAAGACTGTATAATAATGTAAAAAAAACTATTTCTACTTTAAAGATCAAACCGAAAGAGGTGATTAGAAAGTAGACTCTGCGTAAAGTGATTATGTGTAGGTGCTCGAGCAAGGCTGATAGATCTTTTTCTGAGCACCCAGACTCACTTAAGTTCTAGTTCTCATATTGCCAGAAGTTTTTCATATCAACAAAGTGAAACCACGGACAAAAGTGAGTAGGCTAATTCACATCAACATATCGTGTCCAAGTACAAGATGAACGTGCTTTTATGAAAGTTTCCATTTAATTGTAATAATTATTGATACACATAAGAAACCGTTAGAAAGATTAACGGTCATTATAACGTGTTTAGACGGCAGGTAAACATCTACTTACGATAGTTATATGCAGGTTGGAGTAAATAAATTCACACGTTACAACTCTTGTTAGGCTGACGGCACTTTATTTAGATAGTTGAGGATATGAGCAATTCGAAACGAGTCGACTGTATTATTTTGCTGCTTCGTACGCGAAAAATACCGTTGTCTGGCAGCCGGAGTGGTACTCGGCAGCCGCGCGGCAGCATTTTAATTGACCACGCGATGTTGCGCCGCACTCGTCCGACTTTTTCTCCTGCACAAATTGCTCTAAAGTGCTTAATGAGCGATGCGTGCAATCGACGTTTCCCCGTACGAGAACTTGCTCTTATTTTATATACATAAATAGTTCAGCTCGACGAACTAATGCCGATTCTCGGTACTGTAATTGCACCTGTGACAGGCTTCCGTCGCCTTCTCCGAGGCTGACGGTTAAACGCCAAACGCCGGCGTCACCCAAATTATAGTTATTTCGCATTAATAGCGTACACATCGAGGGCGTGGGTAACTGACCATTGACATTCCTAGTAAACTTCTTCGAGGTACTAAACAGCTATTTATTAACCAGTATACTTATCCAAAAGAATGATTATGTATCCATTACCCACAGGGTGTTTAATACGCAAATGAAAATTGAGACATTAGTCAGATGTACCTGAAATTGTGATATGGTAATGTACCTAGTATAACATAACACTAAAGAAACTAAATAAAACCCTAAAGAGAGTAGAAGATCAAAAAGCTACAATTACAATATTTACGTTGTGCCAAAGTGTATAACACAAAGAATAGAACAGAGAAAGCATATTATGATACACAGTTTTACACTAGTATGTATTTATCTAAATACTAAATTTATTTAAACACTCGCGGTTATCTACATCACTTACACTATTACTAAACGGGTTCTTACCACGATTATTTTTAATTAAGCTGTCCCGACATTTTAGCACTGTTTCAAGCGCCATGATCACGGGAAGACTGAGGAACTGCGGGTAGGTCATTTAAGAGCAGACAAATCTGTCTACCCTCTTTCTCGTTCGTTTGGTGGTACCACTGGAACTCGAACTCACATTTCGACATACCACACTGACAGTATCGGCTGCCGTCTCCCTAGATTTTTTGGCTTTATTTTCGTCTAATACTGGATTCCACATACAGGATAGTTTGAAGCCGTCACCCCGATTAAAAGTGCTATTCCTCGAAATTTCAATAACTTCCTTAACCAGTTCTGGTATGTAACGGCGTTCAGGTGACAAAACCCTGGCTTTGTGAAACTGCATCCAGAAATATCGGGACCGCTCAATTAAAAATAATCGTGGTAAGAACCTATCTAATTACTATTCTTTTTTTATTCAACTTGACTTAATGCCTACTGACGTTATGATTTACCAAAAGTAATCCCATTTTACCAAAACCACAACCCACTACGCTTGTCTTTTATTATCTAATATTACTAGGTAGATATATTCCATACGACCGTGTTAGGAGTTAGTAACACCCACAGTGTTTATTGTATAAATTGTGCTACACTTTTATTATAAATCGCAAGTCTTAAATTTAGGTAATTACTAGCTGCCCCACGCAACTTTGTCTGCGTCGAAAAAATAAAAAAAAATTAGGGGTGGACTACCCCTAACATTTAGGGGGATGAAAAATAGATGTTGGCCGATTCTCATAGATACCGGATAAGCACAAAAAATTTCAACAAAATCGGTCAAGCCGTTTCGGAGGAGTTCAAGTTCGAACACCGTGACACGAGAATTTTATATATTAGATATTAATATAATGGCTAAACTTACTTAAAATTAATTGTCTTAAATCACTAGCATTTAATAATAACTCAATAGCATCCCATATATAAAATGTCTATTGAAAGAGGCATCCATGATACAATTATCAATTTTAATGGAAACATAGGCTCTTAAACTTATTAAAAATACCACTTCACTGTATACGCGTGGTCTATGCAAGAGAACATAATTAACTTAAATGAAGTTTAATCTTAAAATACTTTGTTTCAAAGTTTATAGGATAAAAAGATGTAGTGACAGGTGCATCAGTCTCTATTATTACTTAGAACACGTTTTCTATTATAATTTGCAAAATTATAGTCTCTGAAAATGTTTTTGTAATGGGACAATCAACTTGTACAACTCCAACGTTATCTAGTTAAGATATTAATTTAATAAGAATGTTGAAGAAAAGTTTTAAGGCGATAATTGACAGCATTTTTTGCCACAAATGTCTTCATAGTAATACTTTTTCAATAATAAATGAATAGTACTTTAATCGAATACCTAATGATACTGAGAAAAATGACGTACTTTGTTGTAAGCAGTACGACTCTACCATAAACGTATTAAGGAAAAAGATCTTACCGGATTGAAATGGCTGAAGTAGTAGGTACTTAACCTACTTGCGCATCTCTTTAAAAAAACAGTCAACTATAAATTGTACAGATTATGCAATTTTTGAAGCTTTTAATTTTACCTGCATGATTTTGGAACCGGTTGAAGTAATCAATAACACGATAGCCGCTATTCGCAATCTTCAATTAATAAACTCATTAAAAACGAGATTTCAATACCAGATTATGAATAAAGTAATAATTTTTCGTAATGTTTATTATTGTAATATATTTCGAGAATTAATGATGCTGTAATACTGAGGTTTAATAACTTATGAAAATGGCAATAACTAATAGTTTTTAATTACAATTAGATTCCAAGTTTAATAGCCATTAACTATCAAAACAATAATCTGCGCAGTATAATCAATTTATTGCTAATATGAATGTTGCACAATGATTGCATTTTTCTCATTTCTTAATACTAACATCACATAGGTAGTCTTAAGTTGAAAACTACTAATAAATCTTTTAGTTAACTTAGCAATAATATACCTACACAGCCAGTGAAATGGTGGATTCGCAGATTCCGTTCATTCATATTGCAAATTCTAATAAGTATCTGCTTAAGAAATTTAAAATTGCTCATATCATATTTCGACATCTAGGCTCAAAACATTGAACATCAATGTAGATACATCACAGACAAAATCCCAACTTCTAAAAAAGTCCAAATGTAATATTTTCTCACAACACTCTTAATTTGATACGAACCGAATGACGGGCGCGACGAAACTTTATTTATTTTAATACTCTCATGGGACACGGTAAAAAAGAAACATGGCGTCTGACCAATCGTAACCTGTCGGGTTTCCATTGGCGAGGTTAATGTCAACTCGGGAACAGGTTAAACCACATTAAGGGAATACCATGAAGTTTTAACAATATTGCTTTAATGTTTGTGAACTAAAATGAACTCACGGAAAATTTTAAAGTATGTGTATTTTTTATTGTTATGTGGGCAGATGAGCTAACGGGCCACCTATCTTAGGCGGTTTCCATTGCTCATGGACTTCTGCACTGTCAAAGGACACTGCGAGGCCGCTACCTACGGCCTTGTTTTAAGGACTGTCTTCAAGCCTTGATGAAGGACAAATAATATATTGTATCATGCTATCACCACAAGTTTTAAACAACATTGATTGCTGTAGCATAGATTTAAGTGTCTATCGAACGTAAATTGTAAGTTTTTTACGAATCACGTGACTAAGAGATAAATGTGTATGTGTTCAGAGTGGTTCGTTTCCGGGACAAGTCGCTTTGTCGCCGGAACATCCCGGGATAAATGACTGTATTTCCATAAAATAGACATTTCGCATTCCTCTTCGGCTGAGCACTGAGTACTTGCGTATGTGCCACGCGACAGGATACATTTAGGTTTTTTCAACATGTTTTTATCTGCTTTCAAATGTAATATGACAGTGACATATAAGTACTTATTTCTAGTACCAATTTAATACCAAAATCACAAACAGTGAAAGACCACTTTATTGTGCATCAAGACATTTTCGTAAGCTTTTACTTTATTTTTTTCAATACCAGATATGTCGTGTCAAAGAGATTACCTATAGGGCTATAGAGTTGATTATAATGATTTCAGGCGAACCAAAAGACATGAATCAATTAAACCATGTATAGCTCTGTTACCATATCATTTTAATCGTTAAAAGGTACAGATTTTTGAAATTATAAGCGTAGAACACCCGTTTCAAAGCAGCAATCTTAAAAACACTAGTAAACATACTGATTTTGCAAAACCCAAATCATAAGTCACCCAGTAAATATGAATTTCTTTATTATACTAGGAACACACGCATGACAGATTATATTTTATGTCGTTATCAGTGGAGCAATCGGTCAGTGGTCGTGTGCGATGCGCCGACAAACACCGCACAATACATGATACAAAGTTGCTTAAATAACTCGTGATTATAATAATTATGTTGCCAAGTAAATCGTTGCACTTGAGGAAAACATCGCTAACATTGTATTGTAAAAAAAACTAACAATTTCCATGCAAAAGTTCTTTTGAGCTACTGTTTAAGAGAAAAATAAGGTTTTCTTTTGTACATTTTCATTGAATTTACAGGTACAATAATTTTGTACAATATTTTGCTTCATTGTATCAATATATTTTAGTTTCCATACACTTAAAATCAACAGTTAAAGACTACCTTTTTGAATCAGTTTTGAAGAATACCAAGCTATGTGGTAACTCTTACATGTAGGTATTAGCGATATGGTACACTCATACAATAGGAATACACTAGCTACTCCAAATAACAAAGTATTAGAACTTAACTAAACGTTGCAACTGGCAAATATGACGCTACATTGATGAAAGATAAAGAATCGTAACGTATTTATCCACGTAAAATATCTCCGTGCGATAACGTTTAATTCTTGACATATTTTATGTAATGCGAGCCTCGGGCACATTGACCGACACTATGTCTAATAAATTTATGGACCTTCACTTCATGTTGATCGGCGTTCGAAATTATAATCGTCGTGCTCCGGGCAGACGCGTGAATGCGTCTTTGTAACGAACATGCGGGTAAACAGGCTGAAAACGAATCGAATCTGTACATGTAAATAATGATAACACCAATTTTTGTCTCAATAATATCTTCAGAAAACCTAAAGAGCCTAAGAGAAGTAACCCGTTCAAACATTTTTATCGACGCACGAAGAGACCAACTAGTACAGGAGTATCTGTCTGTTTCTGTTTCTGTCCAGACTGAACATCCTTAAACGCAGTTTACTGTTTACTGTCGGCTCTCAGTTACGAGAATAAGTATCATAAGAAGACTAAAATTGTAGCTCTCGTCAATATCGAGGTGTAAAAGAACCTCGGTAAATATTTACAAACCGTTAGTACGATATAACTGTGTTGGTTTACAATAGCTCCCACGGTGCATTCCCAATAACACTCGACTGACAGCAAAAAGTACCAAGATAAATGTCAAAAGAGGTATAAGTGCGGAAACGATACGCGGGGGTTAATGACGTGGAAACTGACGCACAAACATCGAGCTTTGCTGTACAAAATTGTTACATGATGATCTTCAAGTAAAATTAAATCGAATATTTATTTCTATATACTTAATAATAATCATCAAAGATTATTATTTCAATTTATTACACTTAATTCAAACATTTTACATAACTTGTCAACAAAAGTCATGATCAGTAAAGTTCCCACAGAAAAATAAAACAGTATAAACAAATCAATGTTTTATATCAAATTACAAACTTACAAAGGGAAAACGTGTCAAACTACTATCTTATTATTTTCATCTCCCTGGTAACCGTTCGAGCTAGACGTCTTTTACTGGCCATGCGCGGGCGTCGAGCAGTCATTGGTGGAAATAAGCTGACATTTTCGCGTTGCGTTCAGTAAGGATGCGTTCAGTGTTAGACTGTAGTGTTACACCCTCCCCCTCTGACCGTGACATAGCGCCCCCGCGTCTAGGTCAGCTAAGATCGCTTAGGCCTCCCACGTTTACGTTTTTCATTCACTGGCGGAAGCGCTACGTCGCCAATGAATGGGGTCAACTGAGAGACATGATATCTGCCTAAAACTTGTCCATCTCGGGGCCGTTCGAGCACGTAGGTGGTACTACTCGCCGCTTCCTTCACGCGGTAAGGGCCATCCCTACGAGGTATGAGCTTCGCAGTCTGTCCACGTATGGTGTCGTTGGCGCCTTGCGTCTTGAGTAGTACGAGGTCTCCAGGCGAATAGTCGGGCGCGGGGCTGCGGCCCTCGTCGGCGTATCGCTTTTGCCTAGCCTGTAACTTTTCGTGGACATCCCTGGCCTCGGAAAGAGTGGTTGACAGCCGCCGTAAGTAGGGCGTGAGATTAGTGATCACGTTGTCGTTCTCTACGATAGCGCGCATGTCGGCAATCACGTCGGCTGGGGCTCGTATCTCTCTTCCGAATGTAAGGTATGCTGGTGAAAATCCGGTGCTTCTCGTCACGGCAGAATTCATCGCGAAACGTATCGCGGGCAAATGAACGTCCCAGGTAGCATGATCCTTTCCGACTAGAATAGCGAGTTGGGGTTTGAGGTCTCTGTTTTTCCTCTCCACCGGGTTAGCCTGCGGGTGGTACACCGGCGTCAGCGACTGAGTAATGCCGAATGCGTGGCACACTTGCTGCATCACCTCGCTCACAAACTGGACGCCGTTGTCGCTCAACACTCGTCTGGGTACTCCGTAGCGGAGAAAAACCTCTGCTACCAAAACTCTGGCTACTTCCGTGCTGGTGGCGCTCTGCAGGGTGAACAGCTCTATCCATCGAGAGCACGTATCTTCCAGTATTAAAATCCATTTGTTACCTTGGGCTGTCTCCGGCAACGGTCCAAAGAGGTCAACGGCCACTACCTCAAACCGGCGGTTGGTCGCGGGGGTTTGTAGCATCCCAGCAGGCTTCCTGTTTTCCGCTTTGTACCGCTGACAGTGTATACAGCGCTTCAGGTACTCGGTGATGTACTGCCTCATCCCCGGCCAGTAGTATTTTGCCTTCACACGGTCGAGGGTGCGTTCCACTCCGAAATGTCCGGCCGTCGACGCGTCGTGGTAATCTTTTAAAATGTTCTCCCGTTCGTGCTCGGGTACGACGAGACACGCGGATTCGTCGTCGTAATCGTCGGGTCCATATCTGTAAAGGATTCCTTCTGACATTAGAAAGCCCTTATCCGACCAGCCCCTCCCCCTGAACGGATCGTCGGTTGACTCCATGTCCTCGACGATTTTCCGCAGTCCAGCGTCTTTAAGTTGGTTCTCGCGAACGTCTCGTGGGCTTCTCGACGGTATATCGACTTCGGTGTATCCTAATTCGCATTCCTCTCCTTCGGCGCGCGGCGGGCGAGATAGAGCGTCGGCTACCGTATTAGACCTTCCAGGTGTATACTCTATTCGGAGGTTGAAGTCTTGTAACAAGAGGGCCCATCGCGCCAAACGGCCACTTGGCGATTTCAGGCTCATAAGCCATCGCAGCGGTTGGTGATCGCTTTTCACTACGACATCAGACCCCTCTATGTACCCCCTGTACTTGGTCACAGCCCATACTACGGCCAAAGCCTCTCGCTCGGTAGTATTATAATTTCTTTCTGCTCCGTTGAGCAAGCGGCTTGCATACTCAACGGGGCGCTCATCTGGACCCTCTCCCTGCATAAGAACTGCCCCGAGACAATATGCACTGCTATCGGTTTTCAGCGTGAAAGGAATTGTCTCGTCGGCCTGGCGAAGTATAGGCGCCGTCACAAGCAGCTGTTTGAGGTGCTCAAACGCTTCCTGTTGTCGTGGCGACCACACCCACTTACTCTCTTTTTTGAGGAGGTCCGTCAACGGTCTGGCGACTTCGGCGAAATTCGGTATAAATCGCCGGAACCAGCTGGTCATCTGCACGAAAGTCTTCACGTGCTTGACGTCTGTGGGAGGTGGCATTTCGGCGACCGCTGCAGTCTTATCCGGATCAACCTTGATTCCTCCCGGTACGATCACGTGGCCTAGAAATTTTACAGACTCGCGAGCGAAGCAGCACTTCTCTCGGTTTATTCTTAAATTATACATGGCGAGACGATCAAACACTGCTTCCAGGTCTTCCAAGTGCTTTGGGAACGATTCAGATAGGATGATAATGTCATCGAGATATACGAGCAGACTTACGCCCGCGAGCTCCTTACCAGCCTTGAATCTATCCATAAGACGCTGGAATGTGGATCCAGAGTTACGTAAGCCCATGGGCATTCTCTTAAATCTGAAGCATCCTAGTGGACTAACAAAAGCAGTCTTATCTCGATCATCGGGTTCTACGCTAACCTGGAAATATCCGGATCGCAGGTCGCAGGTAGTCATAATACTAGTATTCTTAGCAGCATGGAGAATATCATCAACCCTCGGGAGTGGGTACCGGTCAGGTTCTGTTACGGCATTCAACTTTCTGTAATCCACGCAAAGTCGTACTCCTCCATCCTTCTTACTCACGAGGACCACGTTGGAGGCCCACGGAGAGTCGCATTCCTCAATTATATCTGCATCCAGCAGCTTCTGCAGCTCTGCTTCCAGTAACGCCTTTTTCTTGGGGGATAACCTGTAAGCAGGTGACGCTATAGGTTCTTGGTTCGCGTTAACTTTTATGCGATGTTTCGCATATTCAGTAGGAGGCCCTTCCTTATCAAAAAGAGCTGCCCTCCTTACTAGGAAAGCATTAAGTCGCACTTTCTCATCGGCATTGAGCATAGTGCCTTCGTCTTGCCTAAGCAGTAGTTTCGAAGTTTCTAGCCTCTTAAGTTCTGTCTCAGCCGATTCTACTAGGTTATACTCCGTAATAAAGTCGGACCAGTTGCTAGTATCATTTCGGAAGCACCACCTTTTGAGTGTTAGGTCTAGTAGAATGTTCGCGTTGGTTATGAAATCTCTTCCAAGGAGAGTGCGGGTGTCGGCACCCGGAAAAACAATGAAATAAGTAGGTACCTTGTGTCCTCTGAGAGAAACCACTGTTTCTGCCTCAAGTACCGTGCGCGCCTGAACGGATCCATCTGCCAGACCGATAGTGCGCGACGTGGTCACGAATCCGACGCCATCCTTGACCAGCAGCTGGTACAGTAAAGGTCCCGCAATGCAGTGAGTGGCACCAGTGTCAAGCATCGCGACTCCACGATGTCCCCCGATGTCCACCGTCACTAATGGACTTGTGTTCTCACTATGCGCAATATTTGCACTTTGAAATTTCAAATTATTACACTCAGAATGAGATGTGCTAGGCAACACCTTACATCTCTCACACTTAGACCTCACAACTCCCAGCTGACCACATCCATAGCAACGCAGCTGTGAACTGCTACTACTCGTAATAAGCCTAGGCGCATCCGCTTTGCTCTCATTATTGCCCTTCCTAAGGCAATCATCTACGGAATGACCGAAACGTTTGCAGTAAGTGCATTTAGGTCGTACTCGTTTTTTGCTCTCGTTGTCACCCTCGGGCTTAGTGTCGTGCGAGGTCTCGGTTGGGTTGGAGGGTGTGACACGAATCTTAACATTAGAACTACCCCTTCCTACATTAGAGTCAGGTTTTGAAACACTTACCTCCGCCAATGACTCCTCGACATACCTGGCCTCCGTTATTAGCTGTTCGAGCCCTTCCACTGAATTGCGCGATACTCTTTTCCGTATCTTGCGGTCTAGTAGCCCATATACCATGTCTACTTGCATACGCTCCGGCACTGAATATGGTAACTTGGATATCAATGCGCGCAATTTACATACAAACACGTCGGCGCGTTCTTTGTCTTGCTCCGCGCCGAAAATATCGCGGAATATTTTGTACGCCGGTCGCGGTACGCCGAACATTCCCCGCATCCGTCGCAGCGCGTCGCTCCACGTACCTACGGACTGCTTCACGCCTTGCCACCAGACGGCGGCCTCGCCGACCAGCAGCATGGGCAGCCCGCGCAGAGCGTGCTCGTCGCTGACATTGGTGCACTCGCGGTATACTTCTACCGCGTCTATGAATGCCTCCAACTCGTCAGCATCCTTGGACGTGCCGTTGAATCGCGCCGTACATTTCGACAAGTTGCCGAATGGCGCACAGTGGATGTCCTCTCTGCACACCGGCGACGATGTCCGTGGCGGCTGCTCCCTGCTTAGGATGCTGTCGATGAGTATGCGATTCGCCTCGGACTGACTCCGCGTGATCGTTGCGACGAGTGTGTGCAGCATCTCGTCCGACATGACGACGTTCGTAGCTTGTTGTTGTGCCGTTACGTTCCCCTCGGTGTCGGTGTCCGAATCAGATCTGTCACCTCTTCCGCCCGCTCGTCCTGCCTTCTTCGGCGGCATTGTAGCGGCCGCGGGTGATGACGATGATTTTTTTTCCGACTTCGCGTCACGATTAATTTCTGGCCGGTTTTTGGTAAATTCTCCGCGATTCGTGGAAATGCACACGAATGCGGGTTAACCGTATCCCAGGCGTTTTAATTCTCGGCCGCGAGTTGGGCGCCAATATAAACAAATCAATGTTTTATATCAAATTACAAACTTACAAAGGGAAAACGTGTCAAACTACTATCTTATTATTTTCATCTCCCTGGTAACCGTTCGAGCTAGACGTCTTTTACTGGCCATGCGCGGGCGTCGAGCAGTCATTGGTGGAAATAAGCTGACATTTTCGCGTTGCGTTCAGTAAGGATGCGTTCAGTGTTAGACTGTAGTGTTACAACAGTAATTATTTTGTTTATCACAACTCTCAGATCAATAAGAGTAATTTAGTCTTACGAGTTTTTGATTCTAAACATAGATAAGAATATTATGTAGTGCGTCGACACCATCCACGAGGGCAAACTTATAAAATGCAAATTTATAGCAAGAATATTTTACATAAACCTACTTAGTCGATGGCCTCACATTACATCATATAATTATACCGTTCACAATTATTATAATTTTCATATAATCACGCCCAGCAAGACGTGCGGAATAACTTTTTTAACGCGCCGCCTGAAGATTTATTGTTAACGTGAAATATTACCTGGATTTTTGTGATTATTTAAACATTAAATAACGTATGTTACAAAATTAAAGGTTCGTGAAATGATCATTAAGTAGAAGAGCAATTATAACATAAACATCTGCATCCACACTGGTCACGGAACTCTTAAAGCCGCTCCCCGCGCCTAATCAACGGTGATTCATCTAACGAAATACAAAAATTAATTATATACTAGTATGTTCTCAAATCTTACCCGAAATCGTGCTTTTAATTACAACTTGCGTTTCATGATTTATTGTGGACACACGTGTGTGTTTGATTTATGAAATCTCAAAGAAAAAACTTAATAATTTCCCACATGTTATAATGTTTTATAAGAGGCCGTTTAAAAGTTCATTATTCAAAATGTTAATTACAAAGTGTAAGAATCGCAATTGTAGTTGAAAGATTCCTTAGGTCCGGCGTGGTGCGCGTGAAAACGAACACCTTTACCTTAACTAGCCGTAATTAAAACTACGGTATAATTATTTCCATTGCCCTATTTGTCGTACGAAATTATTGGAAATGATTACAGACTTGGACGTCTTTAAAATCCGAGCCTCAGAATACGTGATCAACAAAATTGTTCGTTCACTTGGAATAGAAAATTAATTGTCGTGTTATTTTAAATATTTGATCAAATAACACCTGAAATAAGCTTCGGAACGGCATGAATCGTATTTAATAGGTTGATAATTAAAGGTAGTTATTACAAGGGAAAATTACTTAAGGCGTCCCGAATGTACTTATAACACGATACTCGTTTATTATGAATACAGTAAAATTATAGAGGCATTTTGTAACTAGGATAGAATACTGAGTCATTAAAGTCTCTTTAATCAATATTAATCTACAATATTACGTATTATTAATAGAATTATATTTTTAATAGTAACAAACTTTGCATTTGCAAACTTTGTTCTTTACTTATGTTTGCACAGTTTCGCTTTCAATTTTTTCTTCCGTTGTACCTTGAACGAAAGCTTAGATATCAAGGTTCTGCTCTTGATTTAATGTGACTTTTATTACAATCCACTTTCACTTTCATTGTGTTTCCCCTCTTTCACAAACGGAACGTTTCAGGAACCTCCTTTATAGGCACCAACCGTTACATGTTTATGACATTTGGAATATTTCGTTTTCGTTTATTGTTATCTTTATTTACAGTGGTAAAACGTTCTGTGAGTTTTCAGACACTTTTGAATGTATTTATTTAAATGGATGTTTAATATATCTCTTCGATAGTAGCGGTTCAACTAACATTCAGAGCTTATAAAGGAACGCATTGTAAAAAAACATAACTATCCCTTCTTTGAAATAACTTTCGAAATTCACTTAGAAAGCACTTAGTGAACATGGGAAAAACCACACAATGGAACATAACGTACATTCAATATTAGAAAATGTATGCAAAACTGTTTGTTTCGATACCACAAAACAATAGAGTCCACCCACACGGAGGCAAATCAACCATATGCTGTGACAAGCATAATGGCACCGGGCGGGAAATGACCGCTCCCATTCATCACTGCGCCGCAAACAGCGCGTTTTCATTTCCACAACGTACCGAAAAAACCACAGCCCTTACACCCTTCGCGATAAAGCCGTTAAAACGATACATTTTTGACAAAAACTTCGTGTTCGTTTTACAATGGGGACGTTGTGTAGGGGGAGCTGCAGTCGTAGTAATGATGAGCGAATAATATTCGTCTTCCGGTCTGCATTAGGTAATGAACCGTAATTGGTTTATTAAGGCGCCTCCTATAAAGTTCTTGGGTGTGAAATTTGATAAATAGGTGTGTACGTAGATAAGTTTAAAAAGAAACATAAATTCAGTTTCCTTGCGATAAGAATTCATGGGGTGAAAATGTCAATTTTTTTTTTACCAAATCACGTAAAAAATTAGAGGCTTAGAATACTAGTAAGTATAATTTATTTTAAATCAAGAACTATTAATCAACCTCTATGGTGTAAAATGTAACTTTTTAGATATTCTACATACAGTGCATCGTAGTGGCATCACTATAAAAATCATTTTCACTACTATTATCAGCTCCAGTTACTAATTGTAACATCAAAGAATTCGCCTGTCAGTCGTTTGCAATCCCCACTTCGTAGACCGTAGTACACTTCGGTCATGATTAGCTTTCGTTCGAGCTCCGAGGGAATGCTTTCTTAATTAACTAACCACTTCATATCTTGATATTGATAGTTATAGTTTGCAGAGTGTGCATAATAGAAATAAAACTTTTTTTTTTTAATTATTCGTTTTCTTTTTATATAATATTATTAATTATCAAACTTTGCTTTGTTAAATTCTACACGATTTTGAATACATAATACAACAAAATATGTTCCATTTAAAATGTATTGTTCAATAGGCAAATAAAATTTCTCAGTTACACCGTGAGGCGTCGGAGTGTGCACACACATTGCCATCACGGTTTACCTTACTTCTCCTATATTTATTACAATTTTAAAAGATCCTTTCACTCGAAGGAATATGACAAAAATAACGAATATCACATTGATCAATATCATGTAACCATAAGTTGATCAAACAGAATATGGGCAGTTGTCTGTCAACGTGCATGTTTTAGTCATTTTGTGTCGATTAATGCTATAGCCTCTGGCGAAACGTACGAGTCGGTTTGCTTGAACGACCGCAATATGGGGTCACGTGATAATGGCTGCGTAATTACGCCATCATTACCCACCAGCCTTGTAGCTGAGGGACATACTTAGGTCTACATGTTTATGGTCGAATCTTGTTTTGTTCCTAGAACATGCCGGTTATATTCTATAGTTTAACTTATTTTACTTGCAGTTTAACCATGAAAATTGCTTGTAATTGACTCATTTTTGCTAAAATGTATGAAGTTATTTGAGAAAATTAAGTATCAGGTTCTACCCACACAAAATTTAGAATTTAGTACGATTAAAATTTTATCTTAGGTTGAAGTTGAATTCAGTTTCAGTTATACATTAGATATAGTTAAATGCAATAGACTAGATTGTATTGAATTCTATATTGGTGCACCGTTTTAATCGAGATCAAATATGTTTTGTCTTAAAGTTGTCGTTGATCACAATATCGTTGAATATCTTCAAAGTAAAATTTCCTGAGGAGCTGCCATTAAGGAAATTAAAATTGCTCTACAATCGGTTGATAACGCGGGCCTTTAAGCTGCAGTCAGACGTCCGAAGTAACAATCGATTTGAAACGAACTACAATTTGCATTGTGGCTCCTCCGGCAATTTGTGTCCGTCGCCTTATTTAAAGGCTACTGGAATACAGCAGGCCTGTTTCAGATCCAGTCCAGACGAGTGAGATACAAGCTAATTGCGGGCAATTTTCAAAACCAATCGTCGAGCCTGGATCCTACGCTTCCTGTGTTTATTGTTTTTCCAGTTTGTAAACGTGCATTCTTGGGAAATGTGTGGTATTTATATTTGACATTGACCGTTAATTATCCTATTTAGTACATCAAAAATGGCTATGCCTCACTAATTTAGGTAGGACTTTTTACAATATTGGCTTTTCTATTTCAACCTGATTCTTTCAAAATAACATTTCTAACATAACATTCTGGTGAGGTTTTTCAAAAGTGATATGAAACTGAATGTTTGATCTTTTAACACCTATGCAATTTAAAATCGACCTATTTTGGAATATTTTTAATAATATCATGACGCTTTAGAAGTTTTTTGTTTCATATAAATATTATGCTACCAACTACAATTTAATAAAGGTATCATCAGGATTGTGATCCGATCAAACTCGCGCTGTGCAGCGGACGTAGTTAGATCGTATTATCGATCAACGATAGCTTCCAGATTGCATCTCGATAGTCCTTGTCCACGCTATTCTAGATAGCGCGTCGCGTTTTCATAACTAACAACTTTAAACTGCTGGTTTCGTTTTTTCAGTTTAATCAGATGAAGTTCTAATAATAGTCGTGAAGTGTGTTAGACGTGCGTTTCTTGGTTGAAACTGCAAGCCGGTGACCGTCGGGACGCGGTAATTGATGACATCGCGGGCAAGCTTTGTCCGCCCATTTTCCGTCAATTTTCGTCGCTTGAGTGATGGTATATCGTACCGCCCACCTCGCCTCGTCCTCCTCGTCCCTTGGCCACCCCTGAGATACCCGGCCACGGCACGCGCTCTGCTAAATTTAAATGGGATGAACTTGTAACAGGCGGCCACTGCTAAGGAATGCGAACGGCATAATACGTTAATCATACATACGTGACATTTACACAGAGGTTTCTTCGAAACAGTCGACGGTGTGAGCGCTGCCATTCCTTTGTCATGTTCAGACGCGTGTAAAATAGATTATGAAGAACAGTTTCCAAAGGTCAATGTCTTCTACATTATCTATATTTACAAACTTTTACATTCACACGTTTAACTTCACCAATATCTTTTCTCAATTACCTCAAACACCTAAACCTTTAAGATAAATAAATCCCTCTCAAGTTTGACCTCACCCTCGAGTGCGAAGTCAGCCGCAGACAAAGAGCCTTCCTAATTCCCTCTGCAGTAACAATAGTCCGGGGGATATAAATAAAGTGGGACCACTTAATGAAACACATAAACTGAAGAGAGGTAGCGAGCCGGGTACATTCGGGTCGTCATGACAACGCAGTACAATGCTAACAATAGGTACATACAGTGAAATGAAACAAGAATTGGGAATTATGCCAAGTAGCTGTAGGTAACCTATGGCACGTCCAAGATTTTATCTATTTCTATCAAAAAAAACATTAAGTAGGTAGCTTTGATATATTATGGCTTTGTTGTGTTAGCATTTTTGTTAAGTATTTCAGCCTAAAGCCAACTATGGCACGAGCTGTTGAATGACATTATATCAAATTAGCTTGCAGTATCATGACCGTGCTGTTTGAAGTAAGATGACGTTCCGTTGACCCGTGGTACAGTCAATAAAACGCTCATAAGTGGACCGTCGAGAGCTGATGAGAGACATCATGCGATGCGCCGCGCACGTGGTACTTTTTATAACAACTATTATGCTGTCAGACGAAAACATTATTAAGTACATCTAAGTGCCGCTATTGTCTACTCAACCGTAATTGGTGGCATTGACACTGTTTTCGAATATAAAAACGTTTTTGTGTCATGTTTATCGTATTTTATAAATTTTAAAACAGCATAATACATAGGTACCTACATCTGACTATCTATCTACGATTACAAAAAATCGCGATACATACGTACCTACTCTTACAAACGTTGTGAACGTCGCAAAACAATAAAAAGCAGCAAAGGAAAATATGAAGAAAATTCATAATTATACTGTTTTATTTTGATTCATAAATCAATTAACGAAGTGTTGATTGGCATTATTGTAAGTATGTCAAGTTCTCTGATCAAGTAATGAATACAACAATTGTTGGTTGTCCATGTAATTGTAGGTATCGCGTCGTTATAATACAAGTTTATTAAATCGTGGAAATCACGCAAAATATGTACGCCCGTTGTCAGGTACTGCGAGTGATTTATAATATGTGCTCAAACCGTAACAACAAAGTTTTTACTTGAAACTCTAAGAATATATTTTTCTTTTTAACTTAGTTCTTGAAATGTTGATAGGAAACTATTCGGTTGAAAATAAGTATAATATTTCTAAAAGATTCTTACTGTATGCTGTAGTTCAGTCACTATAAATCTTTATTTCGACATACCCTATTATAATCCTGAAGTTATTGTTCTATTTAGATCACAGTTAGGTTAAATATTATATATACTTAATAAAAAAATAAGTGTACTTAAAACTTAACTTTCATGAAATGTTGACTCAATTTCTTTCCTCATAATTTATACGGCCGTTAATCCCCGTTTAGTGAACTTAATCGAATACCGTAGTAATAGTGGCATTAAATATTCATTATAAATTAATTCGCTAGTGCGGTTACAAGAACCGTGATATCACCGGGTCTGGTTGACGGTACGGTTGTACTGGGCGGTTCCGATCGATACCGCCCGATACCCGTGATTTACCTACGAAATAATCGATAAATACGAATCGAAAGCCGTTATCGATAATTAATTTCGATCCACACGGCACACCCTATGTTAATTAAGTTCGTGAGAATACTTAAAGCATCGAAGTAATTTGTAATAGGAATTAAATGAAAATAGATTCGATGAGCAATTATGTTAAAGAGTGGGTACCAACTAGATATTAACAAGAAGTTTTCGTCGGATTTACTTATCCTATAAAAACTTATAACCAACGCAGATTGACTTGTTACTTTCTTAACTCCTTTTAGTCTACAGCTAATTTCAATCAATCAATTGTAAATAGTTTTGGTGATGTTTTGCTGAGAGACTTGAGTCATTTTCTTTGTCTTAATAGGGTTAGGGTTAGGTCATGTCCTACCTACTGAAGTTTTTTCTGATAAGCTTTTGGATTACCATTATTGAAATCGACTGAAAGATGTTCTTTCGAAATATTTGAAAACGAAAAGTGCCTAAAAAGCTAGTCAGAGTTGATAGTCGCGGCGTCACGCTGCCTACACAACGACGGAAACGCTAGCTCATGCATTATTTAAACTCGAAGGCAAATACAAATAAATAGGCACGGAATAAATACAAACAGGCTGAATGGAGCCGCGCCGGTGGGCGGGGCCAAGCGACATAAATATCGGGCGCGCTGTCATAAGACCGCCGGATATCTCGACTTCGACTTGGACGGACTATTTTGGATGTGACGCCTTCATACGTGTTCTTTTGAAATTTCTAATGTTTTATTACGTTTTGTTCAAGATCAAGTTCGTTTTTTGTGTTACGGTATTCATCGGTTTTAATTAAAAAGTGTTTTTTTCAATAAATTGCTTCTTTTACTTTTAAAATTCACTCGAATCCACTTCGAAAATACCTACTTGATAACTGGGGAAAGCAAGGCTAATAATAATAATAAACTTGACTTTTTTTTTGACGGGAGGAAATCGCCGGACTTCCACTCGCCCCGCGAGTGGGGTATGTGGGGGTTGAACCGCACTAAAACCTCCCGCCAATCACGCTCGACATCCGATGTAATAGGGGTGACAGGACGCGTTCGCGATTGTCGCTCACGTATCGCCCCGTCACCCCCGTATAATAAACTTGACTATTATAGTAACTAATTACTTTGGTAACACAGTTCTATGAAATACAATGTCGTATCAGCATAATACCTACCTAAATAATTTTTCAAAACCAACAAAACGTTCTTGTGTTAATAGAGTCAATTTGGTTCCTTGACCAAATTTTTGCTTAACGTGTTCTGTTTCACTGTCACAATTTTCGACAGATTGACCTCAAACAAAAGCAAAAGATATTTTGATATATTGTTCTGTCGAGCTGCAAGAGCGAAATACAAAAACCGAACTTGAAATTACGGTTATTAAATCATAAATATGTCAGGAAATTAATTGAGCGAATAAATAGCCGTATTTTATGAATAATTTGTCAACAGCACGTAGCCATTCATCTTGCGCGATGTAAACCGCCTGACAAACATCTAGAGGACTTCATATCGAATTTAATATCAGTGTTCCATTTTTAATTTAACAAAATAATATTATTTTCTTTATAATGGCCATGCAATTATTTAATCAAGAAACAGGTTTTAGTCGTTATGTAACAGTAATTAAGGTACAGTTTCGCATTTCATATGCAAGGAAAGCACACTTGTGTAGCACGCTGTCGATCTCAGAACTGTGTTTAAATTACGTGCAATTTATTACTTGAGTCCACATTATCATAAAATGCTGCAAATATTAATTTAATAAATGCTTTGATTTTCAATTATTTGATTGGAAGTTGTAATTTATGTTTAATATGATTTAAAAAATTCCAATAATTTGTTTTTATATTCTCCTTTAATATACCTAGATAATTTTGAATTTCAATAATAAAAACACTATTTTACTAGGTTATAATGAATACTAAGTTTTTTGTATTAAAATATTTGTTAACAATGGAATGTTCAATTATTTTTTGGAAGTTGTAATTTATGTTTAATATGATTTAAAAAATTCCAATAATTTGTTTTTATATTCTTCTTTAATATAGATAATTTTGAATTTCAATAATAAAAACACTAATTTACTGGGTTCTGATTAATACTAAGTTTTTTGTATTAAAATATTTGTTAAAATACCATTTTCGAAAATTAAACTGTTAATTGAAATCTCGCTTCAATTTCGTCGCAGCCAGGGTAAATCGCCCACTTGTCCGCTGATCATAAAATGCTCGCCGTAATTGCACCGAATCAAAAATTCTTGTTGTGTCCAACAAAAACTAGGAACAAACTAAAACTAACGTTTAGGAGTCATTAAAAGTTTAAAGCTAAAATAGGCATGACTTGTTTAAAGTAAATTTTAATTCCATTGTATAATATTATCTTATTACTTAAATATTAATCCACAAAATTTTAAGTAGTAGTATTCAATTTTATTAAAGAACATAGGAACAAAGTAGTTGCAAGTGTAGCTTTTTTTTTAAATGGAGGAAATCAACGAATCCTCACGTGCCCCGCGGGTGGATTATGTGGGAGTTGAACTGCACTAAAACCTCCAACCGCTCACACTCAGCGCCCGAACCCCGGCTGAGGTCAGAACCCAGCACTGGGTTATGAGGGACGGCGCGACGCGTTACGCCCGTGCACTCTTTCCCGTCGCGCCGCCCCCTGCAAGTATAGCTATAGATATATATATATATATATATATATATATATGTAGGTATTTAAAAAATAAATAATGTATTAATGAATTATCTAATTTAAAAAAAATATATTTTATTTTTTCAAATGATTATTTTCATCAATTTTAAGTTTATTCATCACAAAAATGAATGAGGCAACTAAAGAGTTCGTTGAAGAAGTTGTGAGGTTGATCGTTTCAAGTATTCGCAATTAAGGTTTAAATTTACGTCTTTATTTATTTCAAATTAGGTAATAATCATATACTTTTATAGACCAAATAATTCTGACAACTAAATCTTAACCGAGAACCAAACGTTATAAAAATGTAGGCACATAAAAACGCTTGTTTTCTTTTTTCTGTGCTATAAAGCTCCATTACCTCACAATTAAAGTTGTATTCAAGCATTCGAAGAGTCATTCTCATAATAAATTTACGACGACCTTTCAATGACCTGTTTGACCTTGCAGTCTTAATCTACAGGGTTAAATATATAATGACGGTAATTTAACTTAAAATTTGGCACGATTTTCATCATGTCCGATATAATATTGTCCTTTAACAGCCTGGTCCTTTGCCGATGGGATCGTCTGTATAAAACTCGGCGTTATTATGTTGGTAAAACAAAATTCCCCATAATGGCCTCATTATATGGCGAAAATTGCCCGAGAGCTTTTTTGTGTGGGTATATAAATGTATTTGTAATAGCTTTTAGAAATATTGCGAAGAAGCGGGTCAGGATTTGGTTGGGTTCTGATTACCAAAACTTAATTTATTTTCATGTTCATAAAAAAATATAAAATTTGTCCGCAGCGCCGTGGGAAGTGACCCTGTCGCCGCCGGCCTCTATTACGTCATTATTTTCTATATTAGATTCCGGATTAAATGGAAGATTAATAGTAAATCGATTGCTTTTATAATGCGGCAACACGGGCTATGAAACATTGTATACTACTTTACAGGAAAATGTTATAATCATCAATTCATTTAAAAAGTAGATAGGCTATTTCTTAAAGAATATTATGATGAACAACTTCATTTTGTAATAGCATCATTATTAAAATGGCGTTCAATTTCTGATCTATAGTTTTTAAAATGAAAATTCCTTGAAATTCGAGTAAATAATGGTGATAGATATGGATTGAGGGCTGATATGTTCTACTTTTCATTGCTAATGAATATAAAACACATCATTAAGAAGAATTTATTTTGAAATAAAAAAATACTATACTAATTTTTATAACCGTACGATTTTTACAACAAAACGTGCTTAATTTCACCAATGACGTCACTATTTCGGAAGAAATATCGAACGAATTCTCAGTCACGAGTCGCTACCATAAAGTGGTTCATGTCAATTGGCACTAATAAAGTCTGTGAATGTTAATGAATCGCTTTTCGGTGTTGTGAGATGTGTCATAAAACGGGCCACTGGTTCGGGTGTCGCGGGCGCTTCGCCCCGTGGGGCCGAGGGGAGGCCTAATTGATTTGTGCCCCAGGCCACAATCAAAACAGCTCGTATTTTATAAGACGCGTATTTGGCATGGAGGGTGATTGCGCGGGTGGTAGCGCAGTGGTTTGTCACGGCGTTCAGTTGAAGTTCGATTCTTGGATGGTAGTGATTGTAAGTGTATAGGTAACACTTAAACACTGGTGTAGGTATAATATCAAAGTGTTAATTAAATGAAATTTAAAAGAATGCCGTACAAAAATTTACTTTGTTTTAATTGTTTATGTTTTGGTTTTGGAAAAACTCTATATTGAAGTAAATTGTAAAATTTACAATTAAATTGACGATTTATTTTACCAATGTTTTATTATAATTCCGTATCAATACACTTATAATTGTAATATTTATATTAAAAAACATTTTTTTTAATCATTTATAATTCATTATAATAATATAAAGCTCATTTGCTCAATTATTAGGAAGGTAAATATTTAATTAAATCAGATCAACAGTCTCAATTTAACTTACTGAATCAAGTGACAAAGTTTACAAACATAAGTGCTGTTTTGTTGTTTTTTTTATTTTATCCTTGCGCATCAGAACAATTACCAGTTTATTACTCTTGTGTTGAACTAACCAAAGATTTGCCTTGAATTTAATTATTTCTCAGTTACGATTTATGCGACTTTTTCAACAAGACAATACATTTAGATAATAGGTACATAACTAACAAAAATAATTAAATATTACAGTTAAAAAACATATCAAAGAGTGAAGCTACAAAGCGACAATTGTAAATGTTGCAAATTCTAATGTGTTCAGTGATCAAACACAAGAAAATCAAATGATCATTTGATAAATAGTCCCCGGGGGTGCCGGCGCCGCGTAATACGGTCACTCGACCCCAGCCACCCCACTCATGTGAAAACGGCGTGTCACGGGAAATTATCGCTCCGGTTTTTTCCTACTAGAACTAATAAAATTCATTGCTTCTGTTAGTTTTGCGGTTTGAATGTGTTTTCGTAATAGACTCCCTTTATTCGAGGATCGATGTGAATTTGAAATCGTTGATTACAGTTTTTGCAAAAGTTCTAATTGAACTTGAGTGGAGTTTCGGGTCTAACTGCTACTTTTATATAACGTACGGAAAATGTTGATGGTTTCAAAACTTAATCAAAACGCACAAGAATATACCTATTAGATATATTTAAATGAGTGCAGACTTTCAAGTACCCACCTAAAACTTTATACTTTTATACAGTAACAGTTATTTCATAATATTTAACCACATACCCAACCACCGGTAAAGTTATATACGATACAAGAAGTTGAGCAAATAGATAGCTCGGTCATTAATCACAGCTCCTGATTCGACGCGGCGCAGGACAACTCTCTTTCGCAATAAATCTTCGTGGCAACTGCAGTGCGGCTACGCGCTGAAAAATTGATGATCAAAATAAACTTTGAAGCGATCGTCTATGTTGTATTAGGTTGCAATATAAACGAATAAAATATAACTTGTTATCTAAAATATCAGTAGAAACGTTACAGTTCCTTATGTATTATTTTTAATTTGGTATTTGTAGTAATAAACGGGTATGTCGTGGCAAGGCTTACAGACAGCGAATGTCCAAAAGTGGACTATTAGTCTGTAGAGATGTACAGTACAATTTTCTGACCTTACACTTAAGTTACCAAAATCAGGTACTTACATAGTTCTAAAATAAATAAATGATTCAGGCATTCAATGATGTCTTAAAAACATAAAAAAATAATTTTCTTAATATTAACTTTAATAATAACACACATGGAAAACTCGTTCACAGTATGCGTGGTTGTGTGCACACGAAGAATGCGCGTTCGCCCACGCACAAACGCATTGTATGCAAATCACAGGTCGCAGGTCGTCATTGACAGCCAGCCTGGCCAGTCCCGGCCTCTTTCGTAGTTTTATTGGAACAAGTTTTTTTAGGTTTCGAAATAAGTCTCTATACAGCTCATGTTATCCGATATTATGACGGGTTTTAATATAGATTGTTAGGTAGATACTTTCACAATACTTTACGAAAGTTTTATAATTCCACCTTGTGAAAGCGCAAGTACGGTAAGTAACTTAGGGATTTATAAAAAGATTTTTCGTTATTAGACTCACTTTTTTGTGTGTGTGTTATTTTTGATTATTTTGCTATGTTTGGAATTATTTTATTGTTAATTAAAATTATTTAAAGAATTAAATCAATGTATTTTTCAGTACATAGAACCTGGTGAAAGGTAGGTATAGACTATAGATCAAAAAGTAAAATATAGAAATTTTAATACGGTACAATTTGTCTCCAGCCTGCACTCAGGGATGTCAATACAGGCAATAAAATCAATAGTGGCAGCGTAGACTCTCAGCTGGCATCGTATACTATTAACAACATTCAAGACTGAATGTACCAATTCCTCAACATTCCACGTCATGTCACTTGTCACATTGTAAGGTAACCTTCGATTTTGCAACCATCTTACACCAGTGAAACATATCTTGGCACAATCGAACAGAACTGGTGCCATATTCGTGGCGTTAAGAACATGAATGGCTCAACATTTCGCCGAGTCATGTCGAAAATTCCATTGTGTATCGAAATGATGAGGAGACGCGACAGCGACACAGCGGTGTCCGTGTGCCAAGACACGACGCTAATTGTGAATGAATGAGGGTCAGAGATCGAACTGTTTCATCCACAATACCGATATCTATTTCCTGTTACAGAATTGTTGAGCTGCATGTTATTGATACGTTCATTCTTACATAATTCAACTGTTCTGACAACAACTTGTGCTTTAAAATATAACGTGTTCTGTTATTCGGTACCTACTAATAGATAGGTACGAATATGAAGCCTTTCTTACTACACAATATTATATTGGATTCTTAAAAACCATTCAGTCATCAGGTGGGCCGTATGCTCGTTTATCTACCTTGCAATAAAAAAAAAAAATAAAAAAAAAAAAAAAAAAAAAAAAGTCAGTTTAACTGCTCATTATGAAAGGACAATAAAAACAAAAACATTTCTCGTCACAATTAATTTTATACTTCGTCATATGGAGTAACAATTATTGCGATAAGCTTTGAACTTTTATTTGAAAATGAAAAGGTAGTTGGTTTGTATAAAATTAATATTCGATCAAGGCATCGTCGGTCCCCGATGTAAATTATTTAAATAGGAGACTCAATTACGGAGTGCCTTCGCGATTCCATCGCTAGATAGAGCCCACATGTAATTAAGTTTTATGTTTTTTCTATATTTTCTTCCCTATTTTTAGGGTTGAAAGAAAGTTTTGAACACGTTAGCGGTTACTTTTCGAAAGGGGACCTTTTGGTTTGTTATTATTTAATGAATGATAGCTGTGAAATTGGTGCTAAAAGATACAGTTGAAAGGAATTTGTTATCGTCAGCTTAGCACTTTTGACTATGGTAATTTAAAAATAACCAAAGTTACAGACATAGTTTCATTTCTTTCTTAATACTAAGTTACAGATTACTTAAATCTGGATAATATTAGTTCGGATTCGAGTGACAAAAAAACTAACCATAGCGAGCGACAAAGCTCATATATTTAAAAACGTCAATAACCCTATAGAATGTCAACAGTGCAATGTAAACTCTGGGAATCACATATAGGGATACCCGCACTACAAGACTAATCCTGAATAAGCTGGCAGATAGACCAATATATACGCGCGGATGGAGCCAGGACGCGTCCAGAAATTTACTGTCCATAATTACAGGGTTGCTTCAGTTAATTGCAGGCGGGCGCTCGTCCCAACGTACGTCGCTCGCTTTTTTTGACCAAATAAAAATTGACTAATATTCATAATAAATAATGAACTCTGCGTTCTCAGGAGTTTGGAGGGAACGCGGTTAGATTCTCGACAGATTATTGTTTCGAGGGTTATGTCGGGGTTAATCAAACGATCGCCGTTGTGTATTTCGAAATACGATTTTCGTTTTGAACTTTTTTCTAAACCTTATCTATATTTTAGCATTAAGTGTACATTTACATGCGATGCACAATCAAACGTTGTTATCGAAAACAAATGGATAATTGCTTGAATTTATCGAAATATTATATTTATCTAAATGTTCTTAGAATTAATTATTCACAAAAAAAGCATTTTGTTTTTAAACACAACTGAATTAAAGCTGAACTAACCACTGACAGATTAGCTGGCTTCTTGAATATTGAACACTGTTCCTTCGTGACCTCGAGGAAAGTGTAAAATGCCTTAGCACTAAATTTATCACATCCACGACTCAGACAACGCGTTTTGGTAAATTTATCATAATTTAGGGAACGAAGCAAAAAACTGGTTCACCTCGTTGCATGTTGCTCGATGTTGCTTCAGGCTCTCTTTATAATTGCAGGGTTTCACCCAAAAGCCCTCAATTATAAAATAATAGCTGATGTGGATCATAGTAATAACAATTATTATCACGCTCGTTCGCTATCATTATTGTTGAAATATAGTTGACCTGGAGCGTTGTATGCAAACTTTGCTAATTTTTGTGCTCGTTATAAGGATCTTGCCAGTCAGAAAAGCAGCTCTATCTGTCGCCTGGTCTTAAAATAATCAAAATAAATATAATTTCCTCACAGCGCAGTTTATATTACCTAAATATTTACTGATTTCGACGATGTTGCGTAATTATAATAGATATTATTGAATCGTGCAAATAATCAGTTTATAAAAATAAAATTTACCACAATAAATAAACCCATCAAATAATATATTTGATAGTTGAGAGTGTTAATGCAGAAAAAAATTGCATTAATACAGGAAAATAACAATAAACAGTTGAAAATTACGGACGCTGCGCACAATTTATGTTCTAATCACTCGTAATTATTATAATGGTCTACGCTGAAAACATAAATCCGTGAGAATGATTTAATTTAGCTATTAAAGATTAATTTCCGTGCATAATACATGAATAAGGAATATTTAAGAATATTAATTGAATTTTGTAATCTGCTGTATTTAGAATCAGTGTGTAATGTGTCGATTATTCAAATTCTCGTACAAGTGAACAGCCCCGCCTCTTTGCAGTTGCAATCTTAATAAAGACTTCCTAGGTGCGCTAACACATTTTATTCTCATGAAATATTACAGAGAGACGTGTACGTTCAATTAAAATTTAATCAAATTTTTAATGGGTCAGCTTTGAGATGAGATTCATGTCGTCTAGATGAATACGAAATTCAAATAACTTCTACTATAATGGCGTTTTGATCGTTAGTTTTAATATTGAAGTGATTTTTTACTCTTGGGGGTTTGAATTCTTGCTATTTTTGAAGTATCGAGATTCGAGTCATATTAATATAACCGTAAATTGCTTAAACTTTTCAATCAAATCAGGTGGTTGATCTTTTTGTTGATTTAGTATATACTATATACCTACATATACCACTCCATGTGAGCCTTATTAATGTACAACCTAATAATCATCTTCTAAGTACTTACTAATAAAGTAAATGAAGTTAGTTTTCCACTCATGTCTAATAATACAACTGTTGACAGTAATTGTCTGGGCTATAAACGAAGCCTCAGTACATTTTAGCGGATCGTATACGGGTATACCTCGGCAGCTGCCTCGATTAATCATCGTAGCTCTACTGGATAATTCGGCGGTTGATTTAGTGAAAAGCAACGTGTTATTACGGGATAAATCTCTATCTAGAAAAGCTAAGAAGGACTAAGCGCGTCCCTGATTTATTACGACCCTGGCCATCGGCGACTGCCTTACTCTTTGATTTGTGTTTCCAAAGAAACTTTGTTTTCGTATTTAGTTGAATTTTTAATTAATGGCTACATAATTATACGGTATAGTACGTTATTATGGCATTGTATCGTCATTGATTATTGCTTTTATTGTATCACTCGAATACGATTTATCTTTCGTTGGTAGGTATCAAGCTTCAGGCGAGCTATAACTAAAATTCTTTTAATTCTAAGATTTTGTTTATGGTTGAATATTTTAGGCTTACACTTTAATTGTGTGAATTATAATAATAATAGTATGTCTTTCTTTCACATAAATAAAAGTCGAATTAGAATACATATTTTTCTGAAATTTGTAATTTATTTTAACAAATTTGGTGAACTATATTTTAGTTATACTTCTATATTTATTTAGAAACTTTTGGCACTATTTATTAAACTTTTCTTACCGAATTGTCGAGTCAATTGCCGCTCTCGTTATAGTTTTAAATCATCATTACTTGGATATTGATATAATCGTGTACAACCAGTAGGTACATATTGGATACATTTGGAACCAGTAGATGACGCTGTAATTATACCGAATTGAGGTAGTAGTATTCAACTAGTAGAACTAGTAACAATAGTATTCCCTGAGCACCTACAGATTGATAAACTATCACAAAGTTATTCGAAGAATCAAATGTTAATATTCTACAAGTATTGCACGTGTGTTTAAAATTTGTATAAAAATCCGACAACGTACCCTTCGGTATCTGAGTGTAATGCTTGCGCAAAGATAATATCTTGATTTATGGCTGCTATCGACCTCGCCTCGTACCGATATACCTCACTCTACACACACCTGGATGTGTGTTCAATTTAGGTATAGGTATTTCATATTATAATAAGTTCTCGTATAAATATGAGGTTAAGTGAGAGATACTTTTGAAAATAAATCGAATGTAGTTTTAAAACTTATGTAAGAATATTTCTAAGAATAAATGTCTCATACTTGAAAAAACTTATTTTAATCAATGTTATTGCAATTTTTGTAAGTGCCACAATTATTTTCGGCATCATAATCTAGCTGGACTAATGAGTGATGAGAAAAGTTTTTACTGTGTACCTATTCTAGTTTTAAAACAGAAAGTCGATATTCGATAGCCTATCTATCATACTATCCGCGATCAGGTAAAAAATACTTATTAATAAATCTATCGTTGTGCTATCTCCGGCGTAAAAGGCGTATACTGTTGCAAGGAAATTAATGAAGTCTTCTTCGCAGTGTTTCGTTCTTTAATAGCTGCTATTAATTTTATCTCAACTACGGACACTCGCTTTGCCGCGGTACGCTTCTTCATGAAATCACTGTTTCTACTTAAAATGTGCAATAAGATTTCATCAAATGATTTAATCATGCTTTATCGCTAAATTAATACTAAATTTGCATTTACAAGAACTACCGACGAAATAATTAGGTACATATTAGCGTTACGCTACTGAATTTAATTAGATGGTTAGCTGAAAGTATTTTGAATGTTTTAACTTTCTTTTAAAAATGAATCTACTTAAGCTTATTTAGTATTAATTATGACGCTGTTTGTACAGCGGTAAACACAGAGTTCAGTGTTTCCAAAATAGATTTTTAAATTTAATAAAAAACAAAGTTTAAAGGATTAGTTCTGTAGTAAGATTCAGTTCAAAAGCACCCTACTACCTACTTAATTTCATTAGGATTCAGATGCTTATGACTCGTTGACTAAGTAACCAGAAGTCGTCACATTTTCAATACGTGAAAATGAAATACCTACATTTAATTTGATAGCATACAATGTTTTGTACATATTATGTGCTCGAGAACAACAGAAAGTATTTCATCTCCCAACAATACGATGAAGGCACTGACAGTAAACCCGAAGACTTCAATACGAATCTTTTGAAAGTATATATTCAATAAAACATCACGGGAGCCATAAAGTGTACCAGCGCGCAACGAGCGGCGTCCATCACAAAAACGTGAAGTAGAAGCTTCGACAATTTCACAAAAGCTCGTAAAAGCTCTTCACTATTATGTAGTTATTGTTACGGGGTGGAAACACCATTATTACACGGGTTTGCTGGTTTATTTTGTTGTTCGTCGGCGCTGTCAGGAGTACGGCACTTCGTGGCTATCGCGCTTTCCGACTCGCACCTCATGTCATGACATCATAAGAACATGAATATTGTTTCATATGTTCCACATACGTTTCTTGGGTACAGGAAACTACCATAAAATTAATCGTAACGTAAAAAAAATTGCATTTAGGTACTTCAAATAAAAATTTAAATTTAAGATGTAAATCTATGAAATATTTCACGTAATTCAATTCAATTTCCAAAATGTACACGTGTAAATAAAATGTCAGTCTACTTCGACATTTATTGAACAAACTCTTAAATATTCCAAAACACAATTCGTTCTTCAAAACTAATCCTATTATTAAAGTAAACATTGTCGGATATGACGTGAGATGTAGTTTTGTCAAGTGAACATCTCATCGGGTACATTGTCTGCTGACACTTGTGCAGTTCCCATACATATTCGGACGGAAACATTCAATTGGATACCTTTATTCCGGGATTACGCGGGATTTTGCATAGGAAGCCGTGCTCAAATGACGCGCCTTTGTAACGAATGCACCGTGAATGGAAATCTGCTATGGATTTGTTAACAATACGAGCTATCAATGGAAACATCAATGAACGTTCGGACAATATTTTGGATTTACGCATAGACTTCATGAAATCGAAGAATCTATTTGAGATTGTATTGTGATATTTTATTTGTTTTGATTGCTGCTAGAGATAATCGCGATCTTGATCTACGCACTATATTTTACATATGATACAAAGAGTAAGAACTCTAGTAATAAGCCCGAGCCCTTATTTAACCACTTATAGTAAATAAACAGAAATAAGAATAAACAGAAAAATAATTAAAAAAATAACACGGCCAACATTAGCGATGCATTTGTATTCTGAGTTCTACATATTCTAACAAAAAAATATGAAAATGCTCATATGGCAGACAGAACAAACCTAAAATCTTTCTTCAGCATTACACCTTTTGTAACAAGAATAGCTGTGAGCTGAATGGAACGGAAGTCGGTGTGAGATTGCAAACGGATAACTTGCACCCCTTCTGTGCTCTGTAACTGTGCACCAATTAAGCTATAGGGTTGCATGGATATTGTGTAGACTAAATACAAAGGTAAAGTAAATTTTAAATCTTATTGTAAGAAAGGTGTTTGTTTTAAAATTGTTTATGGTGTTATATGGAGTGAATGCAAAATAATAACTATCAATTCACAGACAAAAATTACGTGATTAGTTAGCTATTACTCCAGTATTAATAGCTAACTAATCACGTCATTTGTTGTCATTAAAATTAAAAATATTTATTCAGCCAAAATTTACAGTGTAATATACAATTATTAAACATTAATTCTCCTGCCTGTTTCATTTCGTGGAGATGTTACTACTTAATACATTTAGGTATCAGTCAAATCAACCGTCTGTCCTTTGTTAAAAATATTAGATGTTAATATTCTTATTCTTGTTGACGTTTCTTTGTATTGTGTTATTTTTGCATATGGATTTTGGTCTCAAAATGCAGCAGTAAATGAACGTCAATTCCATTTGCAAATAAATTGTGTTAACAAATAATCTTCTTCAACATATCACAAAATCAAATACACCAAATATTACATCGAAAAATACAATTACAAAAAATTGAATTTGTAACACAATAAAAAGTATAATTATAGTTATTTCGCGATTGCAACTCGATCTGTGACGTACAGTAGGTTTGGGCGGGCGATGGGCGGCGCGAGGTCCACCCCGACACATGCGCACGCGACTCCGAATGTAGGTTACTGTAATTCTATTCACGATAAATAACGGACAAAAAGTTTTCAAAACAATTTTTTTGTGTCAATGAATGGACTTTGATGTCGTGTAAACAATGTTAGCGTTATTCAGTATGTATGTATATGCTTTATAGCTGTATGATAAAATGGAGGTATGATCAAATTATGATAATTTGAGTTTTACGGTGTCTTGTCCCTTCTTATACAAACATGGAACGTCTATTATTTTAATTATTTTTAACTCAGTTGATTCAATGATCATCATCATTATTATCATCAGCCCACTGCTGCACATTGGCGTCCTCCAAACCTCACCACAACAACCGGTCCTACGGTGTCTGCATCTAGTGACCTCCCGCGATCACCAATCTAAAAAGTCACCTAATGTTGTCAGTCTTTGAAGGCAGATCGCGTGTGTACTAAACCTAGATCAGAATATTGTGTTAAATGAACAATAGAACAGTAAGGAAGGAGCACGGTTGCAGTACTCAGCGTGCGCACCGAGATTACAACAATTACGTTCGCACGCGCCTCGGCGGCCGCTCTAATCACTATCATTTGCGCATGTTATTCTATATCCAGTACAAAACACTCGCCCTATCAACATTGACATCTCTTGTAGTGCTTTGTGACTGTGTGACGTAGGCATAGGTCCCGTAGTGCTACATACAAAGGCAAAAGAGTTTTTCAATTGACTTTTTGATTTTGTGAATTAATTTTCTTCAAAAAATCATTTTGTGTCCATGTGTTTTTGTTTTTATCATTTTAAATAAAAAAATAGAATATTGGTGTTGAATAGGTGGAAATAAATCAGAATAGGTGAATTAATACGTTTTCTTGAGATTGTGTATTGTCATTTTCATAACTTTAGGTTAGGTGTAATTTAAGGAATTAAAAAACGTCTGAAAACGTATGAAATCCCTTCGTGTCTTTCAAAATTCAATCGGATCATTGAAATACCGAAAAAAGTAAACGAAAAATAATGTTAAATGTATTGCATTTATAATCCATATCGCAACAGCTGGTAAAGCATCATATGAACAGATTTCGCGTGATACGAGTCGTGAAAAAATGTATCCTGTCATACGAGTAGTATCCGCCCTCCAAGTGATCAGAGACGGTAAAAAATGGACCAATTTTTATAATAGCTCTTTGGGATATTAATACAAATGTTCTTTATTAGAAAACGGAAATATTTATTGCTTGTGATAATTGGAAGAGATCGTAATTTAATTAAATAATGTGAAAAACGTGATTTAACTGAATGGGTATTACATGAGGCACTCCCACATGGTCGTATTTCATAAAATTTATTTGATTATATCATGTTACTAGAGTTGGATTGACAACATCGCTTAATCAACTATTTAATGAACTAGAAACTGGTAATTTTTATATGAACTAGTAAACTGGACAAAATTTTCTTATTTAATATTTTTTTCTTTTTCTCTCTCTTTAAAATATTGTAATTAGGCTGGCAGTTTATAACTTTACTCATGATTAACAATAAGTAAATAAATTTATTAATATAAATAATAATAAAATATTATTTAGATCTACTATTTAAATTCACTACCGTTCCCAATAAAGCTAAAAGTACCCATACACATCATGAAAAGCACACAATTAACTTTTTCAGACGCATATTCAGATTAGATCGTCTTACCCCGAAACTTACATTAACGATCTACATAAAAAGAGCAGGTTCTATCAGTTTTTGGTGAACCCGCCCTCAGAAGCCGCCCTGCGCCAGTCGCCGCCCCGTCTGTAAACAAATAGCAGGCAGCGCCACCACGCGGCAGAGTCGGGACGGACGCGAACCGAAGTGCACTCGCGCCTCGGCCTCGATAGCCCCCGGACCCTACAATTAATCGAGGTTCAGACCGAGATCTTATCACGTATTTAATAGAAGAATCGAACAGTGTTGTGATCGCGTGTGATGTGTCTGTGTGAGAGTCTCGCTGTCTGAGATGAACTGCGCGTATTATCAACAGCACGGGGGCTCGCACCCCGTCCCCCATCATGTTAATAACGGTTATTTCAACGAGGTAATTAACATATTTAAGACTATTTTCTTAGCTGATTATAGTGAAAGTTTATAATTTGAAATTTTGTAGTGACAGCTTATTTTTTTGGAAATTAATCATTTGTCGACTTAATTTTGCGTAGTGTGTTGTATATTATCAAGTCTATGAATCTTTTTCTATAGTTAAACACATAATACGCGTTCAGTTGATTAAACAAAAAAGAAACACGGATCCCTTTACAAAAACAATAAGTATTTAATCGGTGTAGTGTACAAGACATTAAATAAAATTAAGAAAAAGCATTCACCCTCATGGAATAATTACCATTTTACCAAATAAAAGTACAATAGAACGAAAACGGCTAATAAATAAGCAAAACTAATAAGCGTTATCGAATCACACAAACCCGTGAATAGCTTGTACGTTAATATAACAAAAGAATAAGAATATTAAATAAAAATGAACCCAGAAAGGCGAACAAAGGCAGGGTTGGTATAAAAATATTAAATTGGTGTGATTACAACGCACAAACACCTCATGCCGGTCCGTCATGCGTCACACCGCGATCTGAGCCACTGGAAAGCCTTTCTTCTATTGTTCACTATTATTTGTTAGTTATATTCATAGCTTAGAGAATATGTTAGTTAGTTGTTGCACTTTTCTGAGTTCTAGTGATCATTGTGGCTGCGGTTTTAGTATTAAAGCAATTCAGTAAACAATAATTATAATAGATATATAAAGTTTTTGTTCTGATAATAAATAAAAAACCTTATTAAACCTTTTTTGTTAGAAATTAGTTTCTTTTATAGGTATGTTAGTTAGTATTTTTATACTTGTACAATGATGTAGAATTGTATGTTACCTATATGCACCAATATTTCAAACGTTTGAATAGAATGAAATCTAAACTTTGTAACTGATAGGAAGACAAGCGACGGTAAACAGACTATTAAAAGTAGGTTTTTTTATTTTTAAAGCAAAAAAGTAAATTGATTAAAATTAGCAGTATCGTAATGTTCTTATATTTATTGTTAAGTCTTCTTCAAAGCCGTAGTCACCTTGAGTATGGTTTGTGATAAAATAAAATAATTTCAATCACTAATTTAGCATTGTTCTTCAAAATGAAAATCTTAAAAGTTTTTAATATTTTACAAACGATTTTATTGAATTTTGAAAACCAATTGTTAAAAACCAATTAAAAACTAAAGTGACTCTCATACATTAGTCATTAATCGAATGTACCTCTATAATTATTATAATGCGAAGATAAAAAATATTTTCTGAGCCAGTCATCGCGCTAACATACAATCCTTTTATGGTTTCGATAATTTTAAAGCATTTCAAAAGCCAACGAACACCTGAGCGTAAAAATTCTGCGAAAGCAAATTACTTGGGTCGTCAGGAAAAATATGAAATTGAATGAAATAAAATTATTTATCTTTATTAACAGCGAATGTGGAATAAAGTGTTATTAACTTTTAACGGGATTATGATTCTTTTATATTATGTAGGTTTTTCAGTTTTAAGTTCAACTTAATTTCGAGTCTGATGTTGAGTCTTAAGCTACCATAACTTAACTTTCACCGAGGCCATTACAAGAGCAAAAAACTGAGTCAAAAATATTCATATTACATTTTCGCTTTGTACTGTTTTTGTTAATGCGTCAAAAACTAAAAGTAATTATTCAATTTTCGACGCGCTTTCTATCAGAGGCTAGGCGAAGTGCGGGGTCGGGGGTACACTCAGTTGGGTCTCGCAATTACGGGGCCCATAATTACAGGGCTGGGCCCCGCTCGGCGCCGAAACCAGCCGCTCGGTCGAATCCTGCCGTAATTAAAAAAGCTCCAAATTAAATTCGCTCGTGTGTATCCCGACTTATGAAGTTTAAGGGTATTTTCTAATTAGTTTGGCTTTTAGTGGTGACTGATGGTGAAATGGGGAATTAATGTTTTTATGACCATATCAATGAATGAAAATTTGATGCTCAATTTATTGCAAAGATAGTTTAATATTAAAATTTGTTTGTTAAAATACAAAAGAATTAGGTATGTATTTAGGTTATTTTTATAAACCCAGTTTCATCATTGATTCTAGATTTTAGATACTATAAAACTTTTACCTCGTAATATTTTAGTGTCTTAAATCATTTAGACTTGGTAACATATCTCGTCAATCAATGATATATTTATCATATCGATTGTGCAAGGTAATTTAACCTGAATGTATTATTTTCAGGTTAGTATCGACCCCGTGTCCGCGGAACACAAGGACATGAAGATTTTAGTAAGTACTATTTTTATATATTTATCTATTATATTTGAACATACCAACACAAAATATAATGATAAACCCTACCTAAGAAGCTACTACTATAAACTAAGTATTACACATTATAAAGTACAACACAACAGTTATTAAATTTTTCGTAATAATAAATACCTAATACACATTTTGAAATGAACAGCGTGGGTATGAAATTATTTATTACATTGAAAATAATGTGCTTATTTGGACTCAATCTCTAAGGCCTAGAGACTCGAACTCTTTTTATCAGTCCGATAGATAGTTCTGTGTTCGGTTTGAGTAATGTTCCTATCTTGAGTGGTAAAATTACATGTTTATTAAGATTATTTTAAAGTACCATAACCTATAACTATCTTGAAAAGTGTTAAAAAGATCAAAAATAGATTTGAATTCATTCAGAAATTCACTCAATTGAAATGAAATGAAATTTATTGTATCACCAAGGACAAGAAAACAAAAATAATTTATCAGTGATCCCCGCACTAGGATAGAATTGTGTCGCGGGCGATCTTTTAAAATTGTACACAAAATTGAATCAAAAGAAGGATAAAATCTGTGAATTATTTTCCTTAAGTATTTATAATGCGAATACAGAGTCACATTTTAGTATGAATTTTCACGAATGCTACCCTGAATTATGAGCCCACCTTTCAAATCTTAAAATTTTAAACTTAAATCCTGAATTGATAAAACTACCAACCACAATATGTAACAATCGGCCACACACAGACTTGCTTGAGGCAGTAGTGCTCTTTACTTCAATCATGTTTCATAAACTATCCGATTCGCCATTATTTGCTGGTAGCCTTTCAATTGCAATAACGTATTGTATTAAACAAAGTTTACAAACAATGACGCTTGGATACCTAGTTTAGATAAATACTCTAGTTGTACCTATTCACATTAAAAGCTTTGTTTTGATATTTAATCATAAACAGTTTCAAAGTATTGTAACAAATATTATGTATTTTAAAAGCCTAAAAATAAGAAATAATTTAATTAAAATATATTCTTATATAATATTGTGACATATGCGAAGACAGAGACTTTATACAAGGTTTATTTAACGATTACCTCTTCCAGTTCAAAATTTATCATTAGTTTTGGCATTCACACTTGTCTGTCTTATTTCAGGCTCATTATAACATTTAATCTTGTACCAACTAAGTCTTTAACACAGTTCAATAACTCGCTCATAACTTCAGACAATTTCAGTACAAAATAGATTTAACTATGACGTTTTTAAGTTTGACAACTTTTCTAAAAATATTTTTTTTCATGCTCAAAAAGACCAAACAATACAGCCTTTAGTACAAGTCGTCCGATCACGTCTCAGCGCACGCGCAACATCAAAACGCGCCCATGTCTAAGCCCATTCTCCTCGCCTCTCACAATTCACAATACCGATTTCACAGTGTCCATCGACGACAAATCAAAATAAATTATCGATTTCGTCATTCGATATTCGTTCCGATATAATTTTCCGTCTCCGTGCCGGAAAATCGTAGGCCGTAAGCGTCGTCTGAATAACCGTTGATGTCATTAAGCAATTACCGATAATAAATCGATATTACCCGTGAATTTATTGACTATTATAATGATATGAACTAGTATAATAATGTGAATCGATCAAAGCGATTAACTGCGACGGATTTTTCTGCTTATTTAGGTAGATAGGTATTCACGAATAAAGGTAGAGCAAAATCTGCTCTGTTCTGTACATATGGTACAACCATATAGTTAACCTAACTTAATTAACTTCTTTTTTTTTAAATCTCTCGTAGGTAGACGAGCTTACGGGCCACCTGATATATACACGAGCCCGTATGATCTCTGCACTGCCAGACAAAATCTATGTATCTGGAATATGTTTTATTTATTTAGAATTTTATCGTATTATATTGGATGCATATCCTTAGTTACATTATTTCAGGCAATCAAAGAGTCAAAGTCAAATCATTTATTTCAAAGTTGATGTAAATACAAATAGATACCTACATGTTGAACGAAATTGAGAGAAGTAAAGTGTCTACCTGCCTTTTCATTAAAATAAAAAGCATCCCAGTATTAATCAGTACCTTCCAGTAGTTATGATTCTCACTGGCAGACTGGCTAGAATGATTTCATCTCGCGCCGTCGCGGGTCGTTGATAGGATCCGGCGTCGCTCACTTCCGCTCATTTCCGACGGTCATTTGATCAACGACACCGATCAACCATCATACAGGTGACTGATATAACTAGTACTGAAGAACTTCAATAGTTGAGATAGATAGTACCTAAGTAAACTTAACGATTCAATTTTTTTTGTTTAAATGTGTTCATATTAATTTATATTACATACTTAAATTATTTATTTAGATAAGCTCGTTAAGTCTATTTATGTAAATAACAACGTTAAATTTATAATGAAAGGAGGATCACCCAATGTTATCTATAAAGTTTTTTCCTGTAATTTTATTTGCACATGGCCCTCGTACGTAATTTCACAACTCAGCATGAGTTTCGTGTTCAAATTAAAATGTTTATTGCGTTAAGCGGAGTTCGCACGGTCGTCCATATAGCGGCCTGGAGCATTTTTATTTCGTTATCCTTGGCACGCCTACCGTACGCCTTTCGCCCCTCTGGATCACCTCGCTACAATTTTACTATTTTATGAACCCGATGGCACCCCTGTCTAATGGCGCTATAATGTCTCGCGACTGTCATTTCCGGCTCCAAACTCTTTAGGACGAGATTAGACTCTAAACCACGAACTTAGAGTACATTTTGGAATGGTATTTCCAGGCGTTTACTCGCGTTATGCGTGTCATAAAACTATTAACCGCTTAAGCTATTCTTTTGGCGTCGACATTTCTTTGAGAATGCGTTGCGGAGGAGCTCGTACTGTTGGGGTCTCCAATGTATTTTTCCACGCGATCTTATTCGTTTATGACGTTTTTTATGTACCATTAAAATTTCGATCGTGCTTGTAATGTGTTTTCGTGGAGAGTATTTTATTTAATTATGTTTAACACCTTGTTGGGATTAAACAAGCTTTATTATACATGTATATTAATAACGTGATTTTGCATCTGCTTTTTTGACTAAAATATGACAGGAGCTCATAGCTCTTATAAAATTAAGTTCGGTTGAGATGTAGAAGTCAACTACTTAGGCGCATTAGGTGACAATGATAATAATATGATTCAACAGCATTTTTGTATTCTAGGTATGTATACCTAAGTTTTAACGTGGGTATTGTTTCAGCCTACCTGCCTTAATCAAAATCATACATGGAAAAGATGACCTAGGTACCTACTGATGTATACCTATCGTCAGTATCGTGCCTCTTTTAGTAGAAAGGCTTTCTCATCTCTATTATAAGAGTATTCAGTTGTAACAAATACTCAAACTGTTAATACCTAGTCATAAACCATATTATTATAATTTTAACTCTGTAAATATTGTCCCTGGCCTAGAACATTTTGTATCCATTTGTCTATTAAAATAAAACTCCACCAAGTAAAGAAATAACTCATTATTCTACTTTCATATAGCACGTTTTAACTCAACATTAAAAGGCTTCTAACCATAGATACTGCAGCTATTAGGTACTTTGGCTGTTATTAAATTTAAGTTTCCTAAACTTTGTTACCTACAATACACTTTACAGAAAACATACATATTTATTTAGTTTCCTTTAAAGTAAACACCGTTAAAATTTTTAAATCTAATTATTAAAGTTCCTAAGTATAACAGACCAATGTACCTATAAAATGCAATATTTAGTTTTTCAGTATTGAATTAGTCTATGACTCTACCATTTCTACATTTTACATAGACATACCATTTTCAAACGATGTTGGAAAACCTAAGAAAAATAAAACTGAAACAGAGAAACTTAACATAATCTTGAAACAAAAAACTTTATGCAAATCAAGAGCCGAAATAAAATGGAGTCGGCGGTCGCGCGTGCGATCGATACGACCGCCCCGCGACCTTGCGGGCGGGCCGCGCTCGGGGCGGACTCCGGCCTGGCCCGCCCACCGCACTACCTCACCCCCGCACCGCCGCACTGCCTCACCCCCGCGCCGCACCGCCGGCCTGTCGACTGTCGACGCTCGTCCGACACGCAGCTACCGCTACACGAGCCTCCGCCGCGACCTGACACCGAGTGATCGTATTTACTTTTGTTTGAGATGTGTATCAGTGCCCTTTGAAGTGCAGAACGATGATAACTGATATGTACGCGCCATTGCCGGCGCCGCAGCCGACAAACAAGTCTATTGTAAGTCGTCTTCTTATTCTTTTTACTTAACTCTTCAGTGTTATTATGATTTCATTATAAAACGAATTAACTTCAGTTTCAAATGCGTGGTTCTAACAAAAACAAATGATTTTCTTAGTCATATCTGTATTAGACATTATTTTTCCGAATTTATTATGGCTTAAAAATTTGAATAAAGTCATCATGTGACTGACTCACCCACTCTTTGCATGTTTTAAGTAGCTATTGGAAGAAAAACTTCATATGGTATATAATTTTATCTTAAAACCTTATGTTAGCATTAGTAGTTACCTTCTAATCTAAGTTAGTACCTTTTAAACTAAGTAGGTATCTTAGTTTAAAATTTCCTTTTAAATAAGCATTTAAAGGAAATGTAGAGCTGAAGATGGAAATTTATATGTTAATTTATTCTTATATTAATTTTGTTTATCATATTATGGCAATAGGTACAATAACATAGTAAATAATAGGTACATAAAAACAAATATGTATCATATTGACATCTGTCACTGCAGACTGCAGAGGTACATGAACAATGGTAACTACATACGATCAGGTGGCCCGTTGGGTTGTTTACTTACATAGCAATAAAAATACGTATGCGTATGCTACTAGTTAAATAATGCACTTACTACAATAAGTAGATTCCGTTTCAACAATGCACTCATTTCCACAGTTGCACACGTAATTATGAAATTTTCCGCGAAATCTTTTCTGTTTTTTTTGAGAGTATTCAAATTTATTTACATTTACATTTTAACCACAAGGAAATTAAATACTTCATTGATAATATCTATTGTACTACAATAGCTCAATTACCTTCTTACCGTTAAGACAACACATCAACATATCGATTCTAAAAATGCCCTATCACCTCGTTTATTAAATGTACCTAGTTCCTCTATTGATCACTTGGATCAGAGACTTTCATCTCCACACATCGTGTCCATTATGCGTGTCTAATAGATTTTTTTGGCGCTGGCCCATTCACAGCGGCCCAGCGTGAAGTCCCGTCAATGGCTATTGTGGTATTCAGTCGATACGGACGAACGACAAACTTTTATTTGTAATATCCCTAAATGGCTGTTGCACGGATTAAGGTGCTCTTCGCTTTGTCAGAATCTGAGCGAAATGACATTAGTGTAATGCTTCACACAATGCGTCCTTGAGATCTGTCACTTTTGATAGCGATGGTGTTTTGTGTGACAGTTTACACGGCGGATTAGGCACTTGGGATCGCTTCGGGCCACTTAAGGATAACGTTTGTTTAGGATTCTTAAGAGGATTCTTAAACTTGGATGTTTTGCTTATTTTGGATTGTAAATTATTTAATATATTAGCTATTTGACAAATCATCATTTTAGAACTACAAATTCAAACATGAATGTTTATTATAGACTGTTTAAGTAGCTGAGTTTTATTTCTTTAGAGTAGATATTAAATTGTATTCTTATTATGAAGAAAGCGTGCTGTAGTAAAATTTTCTTTTAGAACCTTTATCTATACTCCTGATTATTAATCTTATCTTTACTTTCTTTAATTCGTCTAAGATAACAAAGATATAAATTGTAACATGTGTCTAACGCGTCGTACGTGTAACTACCGAACACTGTCCCTAATTTAATTTAGTGTCAACACAAATCAGTGTTCTAATTAAAATACTTCTCGCGTGAACTAATAATGAGAGAAAAAAATCTCGTATCGGTGGCGACAGCAGCCCTTCATAATTCTTTTTTATAGGTGGAGCACGTCGTGTTTAACCCGTTCATTGACAAAAGGTATTTAAATGAAGCTGTCGAGGAAATTATATTTACTGCTTCACTTCTTCGACCGTTAAATACTCGAATTGTGATGTATTTTAGGAACATCCTTCTGGAGATGTCACGTGATAATTTAGTTGTGATATAATTAAAGATACTTGTGACAAATGATACTAATTATATCTCTTTCTTCATGCTTTATTCTTACATTAACATTGTAAGCTTACTTGTAATGAGAGATTTATGAACTGGATTTATTTTAATAACATAAGTTTGTGTGGTAGGATAATAATTATTCGAAATCATTAAAATTAGATTTACTAACCAACAGCAGATAAGATCCTACCTATTTTATTAAACTTATTATTGAAATCAAAATATTAATATTTTAAAGAAAAGCTGAAAACCAAATATTAAAGTAATAAAGATGTTTACAGACAAAAGTCATCCAAATCCAAATGCGTTCTAATTAGTCTTTCTAATACTTTCTATATAAACTACTATTAAAGACAAATGACTAGATATTTTGATACAACAAACGTTACAAAAGACACTTGTTAAGTTATTTACGCTGTTATCCGTCAGCACGATGTCTCGTCGGCGACAAATTTAACAGAGATCCACATGCTAACGACGTCGGCGAACTTCAAAAAAAAAAACTCACATTAACAACGATCCGTCACCATTTGTGTTAAATACGATTTATTGTAGTACCAATTTAATTGTTAAAGCAATTTCGAAGCTCATGTAAACTGACTAATAACTATGAAGCGAATTATAGTTGTGGAAAATGACAATTTTTTCGTCGTTTTAGACAAGAAAATTAATGTCTGAAATACTCTTCTACTAAACGTTTGTAATTGCAAACTGTAATCAAAATGCTAACTTTAATATTTTTCATACTTGAGGCGTTTTAGAAATGACCTTTTATAAACTATTATAAAATTAATTATATAAATAAGTATAGTTTACAAAAACTATAAAGGCTTCAACTTTTAATTATAAAACAACAACTTTATAAAATATCTAAGTACATAGTTATTTTTAAATAATGCAGTTAGGTGTTTTTACCGCTTTTGAAATATTAATTGAATAGTGCTTCAGCCATCGCAGGCACAGGTGCGCCTATTAGGTACATATAGGTACCATAGAAACTAAGTACCCGTGTTGTTTGTAAAACATATTTCTATACAAAAGCGAGTTGACCGCAAGCCAACTGCACTGTTTCCTGCCCAAACCACAAATGCACGTTTAATATTATCGGTTACAGCTTTCATAAGTAAGAGTAGATAATTACTGATTCGAAGTTATAGTACTATTAAATACTAATTCATATGTGTATGGTTTCATTACGTGAATGATTGTTAATTAAAAATTTAAGAGAGAATTTTATTTTAGTAGATATTATTGATGGTTAATTTTTGCAATAAATGACATAATATATTATGTATAGGTCTACTTCTCGTAATATTTGATAAAATTCTATTTATTTGATAATTTTTAAAAAAATCATCAATCCAACTGTGTACATCACATTCACTAACATTTATTGTTGTGAGACTATAAAAGTACCTACCTACTGTAATATGTGCGAAGTCGTTAAAATGAGTAACATCTTTGTTACGAGTACATCAGATACATAAAATAATATCTAAGACGCATTGTTAATATAAATATAAATTACAAATCATATTAGACATATACATATGTTACAACATCGGATCTAATCATAAAAATTACACATTAGAAGGATAGAAAAATATTAAGTAGTCAAATAATATTGAAATAAAATAGACAACGCAGATAAAATCTTCAAACCAGCTAACCTTATTCTTTCGTATCAGGATCCACCAAACACAGGCTCAATCAACTTCAATGATTACTCACGAAAGTTTTCCTTTGTTGTTACCGCCCTCATCTAATACCGATCCCTGACTGTGGACTCTGAAAAGGAAACTAATTCAATCCGAGTGTACCCTTCGAAATTTTTCAAGTATCGGCTAGATTTAGGCGTCATTAATGTCATCGAAATCATTCCAATCGGCTCCTTGTGATTTGGAAATACAACGCTTTGATTTATGAGTTATGAGTTTTAGGTCACTGTTTTAGAGATGACAATCGAGCGCACAAAGGCCGATGACGGTCAGGGATTTTGCAATTCATTGCATTAGTCCGGCTTGTTAGTGCGGCGAGCGGCTCGGAGGTGCGTAATGAAGGCAAGGTGCAAGTCACGGGGCCAGAGGCGCCGCCGCCATCCGTCAGCGCCGTCATCGCGCGCCCTGTCAATATCTGATGGCCCGACAACGGAGAAGGTTATTTTCGAAGGTGCAGCACCACTAATTAATGCCTTCTACCGGGTAAAAAAGTTTTTAAGAAGCGGCGACTTCATTGTTCTACTGTCAATTTTGTTGAAAGAGGACTCTGTGCATGACAATAGTGATTTAGACAAAAGTTAATCGAAGACCGTATGCTAATGGCGTTATGTGTATTAAAGGAATTGAAGGCGTTGTGTGGCCAACAATTAATTTAACACTTAACTAGAGATACAATGGTAATGGGTACTGGGTCGCGGTTGCCTCCCGCAGAGCTCACAGTGGGACCTGCAGGTGCCCCGCCGTGTTCGCTCTGCTCTGATACCGATAGCGCCACTCATGTCCTTTACACAATCTAAGATATCACACAGCTTTTACAACATTCAATGACTGTGCAGTTTTTGGTGAATAGATTTTGTCTTTTTCTGAACCGTTTTGAAATTCGTTGAATTAAAAAATATCGAGTATTTATGTAGATTTAATGATAATCTCAAGTCACATTTGAATGGGATCAAATTGCCATTGCTGATGAAATAACTATCTTGTGCATAATAGAAAGGACTCTAATATGATCTTAAATCTTAATTTAAAAAATCCTACTTACATTAATAGAGAACAATAATGCTATAATAGAACCTATATTTCGAAATTCCGAAGTAACAGTAAACCACCAGTTACATTAAAACTATTATGAGTTGAATCGGAAATTGCATCCATTCGGTCCGACATCCGGCTTTTAACTGTAAATATTCCGGTTGCAATTTGTCCCTCTGTCAAATGGTTTTAATGTAGGTATTGCTCTTTCTGTGAAGTATGACCTCGGAAGTCTACTGTTTAAATATTATTATAGAATAGATAATTCTCGTACATACTGCATTAGCTGCTTTTGTTGTTTTGGTGACTGACTAGTACTTAGGTCAATATTTCTTTCAATGTATAAAGAGTAGGTACTATTGTACTCTACCTATAGATGACACTACTAGAAAAATGCCAGTTTTGGTTAGTTTCCAGTCAAGTGGTTAATTATTGATGGTAAATAGTTCCCATCGATTCTTAATCATTGGATTAACAAGGGCATTGTTTAACTATTGTAGAAATCTACTCTTATTATCTAAGAAAAGTCGAGTCTTTCTTGAGATGAGAGTCAGACAGAAAAGTAAAGCTACTCGCAGTATAAAATGAAAAATTCACTAACTCATTTAAGTTGATTTTTACTATACGGGGATGATTTTCAAGTACAAATAAATAACATAACAAGAGAAGGTCTTTGGTCGTGTGACATTAGTCCCCTCAGCGGCCATATTTCACGGGCCCTCTACGTCGCTGCAGACAGCCCATGAAACTTCAACTCAACCCTCTTATAATCTGTCATAGCTCTTAACTTCCAAATAACTAACGACAGGAATAAACGCATTTGCGGTTTATCCTTGACATTAGGTACTTTTTAAACTTTCAACTTATCAACAATATTTTAATTTCATGATCTGAAACTACAAAAAACAGCGGGTCACTTTTATTATCAAATTAGAAGCAAAAGCCAATAAAAGTTTTTGAATGTGTAAAATTTAATGCAGTGAAAGTTACTTTCACTCAAAATTTTACATTTATTTTGAAAGCATAACTGTCAAGTAAGGTTGATTGTATTGTATTGAATGTGTGCGCATAAATTGGCTCACATGTACCGGGTGGAGTGCGGTCGTTGCGGTCAGACCATTCAGTACGACCACAGCTCATTCACAAGCATCTGACCAGTGAATACGCTTAGCCACGTTTAGCCACAATTTACTAACATCACTGAATGCGTGCGTGTTAGTGGTTTGCATTCGCACAAGACTGGAACTGGTGTAGTGTTGTTGCTGTATCACAAATTCAATTCGAAGACGCTGTTCAAATTGCTTGTGATCGTCCGTTAGTTGCAGTTTGCCGAGATATTTGAGTATTAACATTTTATATAGGTAGTTTATACAGAAGATATAATTATACAGCTTTCATCTAGGTTTATAGATCTTTTACGAATGAGTATTCTAATTTTCACTACAGCATATTGACAATAATTTGTAACGAGCAGTGTCCAATAACTGTTGTATGGAAACAATGCATAATAAGGAAGTATATCCGATATTACAGTGGGTTGCCAAATTATTACGGACAGTTACTAAAACTTATGTTAGTTGCATTTGGGTGTGAAAAATTATTAGATAAACACTAGTTAGAGTGAGCAAAATATTTTATTATATATAATTACATATTTATTAATTATTTTACATTAAAAAAAAGTAGACATGTGATTATAAAATAAAATAGGACTAAATTTAAAAATAATATTAATATTTACTGATATTACCCTTGGCCTGGATAACAGCTTTAATGCGCTTGGGCATACTTTCTATGCATTTTATTGCATTTTGTGGTATTGAATGGTTGTGATGCCACACATTTATTAATTTCTCTGTCAGTTGTCGTTTGTTTGTGATGGTTTCTTTGGCAATTTCTCTCTTTGTTAGCTCCCATAAATTTTCAATTGGATTCAAGTCTGGTGAATTGCCAGGCCAGGGTAAAACTGAGATGTTATGGTCTGCTAGGAATGCAGTGACACTCCTAGCTTTGTGACAAGGGGCAGAGTCGTGCATAAATAGGAATTCCTCGTTGTTAGGGAACCATTCTTGAAGCTGAGGTAGCAAGCGAGTTTGCAAAACTTGCCTGTACTGGTCTTGTCTCATGGTTCCCTGCACAATGTAAAGACGCCCTACCCCTTTGGCGCTTATCACAGACCACACCATTATTTTAACAGGGTGTTTCACCCTTTCTACAATGCAGTCGGGGTGATATTTTTCATTTGGGCGTCGTCGGACAAAGCTGCTTTTTTCTTCAAGAATTTCAAATGTCGACTCGTCAGAGAAACAGACCTGAAAAATTCAAATGATATTGGAGATGTCTATTTAAAAAAGTAAATATTATGTGTTATATTTTATTAACACATTTGAGACAGAAATTAACCTTTTTCCAATCCTCAACTGTCATATGGCGATGTTCACGAGCCCAGATGAGACGTTTTTTTTTCATGGCATCTGTGAGGCGTGGCTTCTTAACTGGTCGACGGCCAGTCAAGCCTTCTTCAGCCAGTCTTCTTTGCACTGTTCGTTTGGAAACTGAAATACCAGCCTCCTGCACCAATTGAGTCAGTTGTCTAGCACTTTTTTCCGATTTTCTATGCAAATATCCCGTATTTTACGGTCAGAACGCGGAGTTGTGATACGTTTTCTGCCACTTCGCCCTTTTCTTTCAGGTGAAAGAGGTACATTTTGGTCCATTTTGCATTTGATTGTGTTTACTGCAGACTTGGATACACCTGCCAACTCTGCTATCTTTCTTTGGGAGTGACTTGTGTGCATAAGAAGAGTTTTTATTTCAGATTTTTTTCTTGGACTCAAATCGGAGTTACGACCCATACTGAATGAAAAAAAATACATAAATAATAATTTATTTTTACTTTAAAATAACAAACATAAAAGTTTATATTCAAAACAATAAAATACTCACATTTAAGTTGTATTTGTAGAATAATAACAACACAAAAAACAATAAGATCCGATATTCCCTGTTTCGCGTATGTTCCACTTGGCTGCTCAATCTTAATTAAAATGTTTTTAAAACTTAAAACATCCCCTATTCGTACCAAAACACTTGACATTTTAAACGTTGATGAGTGTAAGATCCCAAAAAAAATTAAGTTGATTCATTATAACCCACTTGTATGCAGTCAAGTGCACCCAAACTTGAAAATAACGAAAAAAACCCACTGTCCGTAATATTTTGGCAACCCACTGTATATCTCGGTATCGATATACTGTCGGTATGTAGTGGTGGTCGCGTGGCCGAGACCGCCCGCCGCGGCCGACGCTGCTCTATGCTAATTCAATTGTGTTACAGGACGGATAGCGCGCGATACCATCGACTCCACCCGATGCTGTATTATCATAATAATGCGCGAGTCACTTCGCAGACTCGATCGGCTTGTCGACACGCACTCTAATATCGAATACACAACTTGTAATCGATACCACTTTTTGTGGACACGTCAATGTGAGGAGAAGATTTTCTAGTTCTTTTTGTTGTCATATAGCTATAGATGTGTGTGTTAGATTTCTATTATAATTTCTACAGAAGTTGAAAAACATATAATTTTATGTCAACTTTAAGTATTTCTATTTCACATTTCTCTTATACGTTAAAAAATATCTTCGACATAACTGTTGAGATTTGTCGAAAGTTGTTTGTAACGTAGGCCAGCGAGTGTCCGCCATACCCACACCTCTTACAACGATTACATTCATCTAGCGGGATGCAAATTGAATTATGGGACTTTTGTGGTCGTTCAATTGTTCGAAAGGTTCGCTTTGTTCTTCCGCCGCGAGTTCTACGTGACGATTCGAACACTCAGCGCCTCGTAATCGGGCGCTATCTTCTCGCGATTGTTCCGCACCAACTCTTTCGTGACGCCAAATAACAGCCTTTTGTTTTATCATCTAATTGTTGCTATTGTTTCAAATAATTTTAAGAATCTTTCGATCTTAAAAGAATCTCATTGACGAATCAAAGCTATTATTACTGTCAGGCTAATAGAAATTTAGTGTTGCATTGAAACACGACAATTTGGTGTTAGTGAAATTGGTATTTATGTAATTATTGGTAAATTGTTTTATACTTTTTATAGTTATATCTCGATAATAGCATTAATTTGAAACCTATTTGGTGTTTCAGCAGACCTTAGAACTATATAAAATCGTTTACTTCAAGTATTTTGGACAAATTTAAACTTTATACGTTTTAAACGCATGGTAGTTCGAGAATGTTTTTTTAATTGCCAACAACGTAAAACGAAGTGCATAATTATTCGTTTGAATGTGGAGCCTTCCTCTGCGTTGTGGTTTAGACCCTCGGGGTCTCCGTGCCAGTAATTTTCTCACCAATTAATATTCTACACCGTGAGCTAATTAAATATAAAAACTGAAACAGAAACAGGCCGCGGCTGTCATTGAAAACAGTGCACCTTAAGGGGTCGGGTAAAATGCCAAGTTATTGTGTTATCTGTATTGCATGTCTATAGAAAATACACATGTCGCTGAATTAAAGTATCTATACTCTCCATTCAACGACTATTTCTTTCATGTATTTCTTTGTGAAAATAAGATATTTGTTTGACATAAAAATAATAAAAGTAGGTACCTATCTAATAAGAGGATGTTCAAAGAAGATAATTTAAAGAGATATTTTTTTAGAAAGTAGAAACTTATTCCTAAATTTATATTGAAAACATTAATTAATTACCTACCTTATATTATTATTGTAAACTAGCTGCTGCCCGCGACGTCGTCTGCGTGAACCCTATGACCCGTTTTTTTTTCATTTTTCCCGGCAACTATTCGATTTTTTCTCGCCGTAAAAACCATCCTTGAACTTCAACGAACATTTAAAAAAAAGATTTGGCCAAATTGGTCCAGGCGTTGTCGAGTTATGCGCTTACCAACACATTTTGCGATTAATTTTATATTATAGATTTATAGCTTTAAAAAATGTAAAAATAACGCATCGCGTCTATTAGACGCATAAGTTGATATTAAAGCTCTAGTTCCTATCAATACCATCATGTTTGAAATTATTTTGTAATAGTTTAAGTAATAAATCTCCATTTTGATACGAAATCAATCGATAAATCAGATCGTACGTCGTCCGATGGAGTCCGCGTTGCGCCCGGAGCGACTGTTTTCGAAACATTTTATTTGTTTGTTACTTTACTATAAATGGGAATAATTATTATAATTTCATTCGAAATAACTGGAATTAAGTTGCTACCAAAAATACGTGAGTTTAACGAGTGTTTCTTGGAAACGTCGACCGAGAGACGAGCCCGACGGCGACTCGGTTCGACACGCACGCGATACACAGCCATTGCAACTCGACCTTGAATTATCTGTCTCTTTACAATTAAATTTAGTACATGAGTTATTCCCCACGGTTTCACGCTAAATTTATGTGAAATTAGCTTCACCCAAACATGATCTCATCGTATGTTCCAAACTGTTAGAGTTCAAAGTGCCAGAGTACCTACAAGGTAACAAACAAAAATATTTAACCAATTTTATTTACTTTGTGAGATTTTTCGAATCCAGTGATTATGGCAATGAAGCAAGTACTATCCGGTAAGATGAAGGTGTCGCGCCTCACCACAGAATAAAACCTTTTCGAGTTATTAATGTTAATGTTTTTATGATTAACTAGTTATTTTTTGAATAAAACATTTTTCCGTTCACTGGATATGAATGTAAAGATTTGGAAAAAGTATTACATTTGTTGAAGCATTTAGTTGATATTACACTCAATCGTACGTTCACACTAATACAAAATTTAATGCACCCGTTTAGCTTACCTAACAATCTATATTACAAGAATAGTTGAATAGAATGGTCCATGTTTCCATTCGTTGTTCGCTTGTTTTTTTATCACATGTGGAACTGGTTTCTCAAATTGGTGCACCTATTATTATCTGGTCCCGGCCGGTGAAGGTCGGCCGTCACTTCAGTCTTTTAGAACAAATTCCATCACGCGAAATTGTGTACAAGTGCCAATGGATTTTGAATTTAAGTACTGTTAAGTTATTGTTTTTATTTTAGTTTTATTTTCCCACTAGTGGGTTAGCGCAACTTCGTCTGCGTCACTTTCAATTTAAAGGTAGCCTATGTTCTTTCTCAGGGTCTAAAGATTGTCTGTGCCAAATTTCATCAAAATCGGTTGAGAGGTTTAAGCGGGAAAGCGTAACAGACAGAGAACAGTTCCTTTCGCATTTATAATATTAGTAAGGTGAATTAGCCGGCTAACTATTAATTGAAACTTATACTGAAAGTGATGTCCAGAAAAAGCAATAGGTATGTAAACTAGGTAGAAAATAAGCTTGAAAAGAAAATTAAAATCAATACATATAATTGAATTCAAACACAATATTCATGTGTTACTAGAGCACAAATACAGTCTGACATTTAGTTTACATCTCCGAAGCGAGGTTCGGCAACCGAGGCCAGGAGAGCCCCGGGGCTATTTCATGTACTTGGAATAGCGAGCGGGTTCGCGCTTTGTCTGACACATTACCACACCGCTTTATCGAATTATAAAATACCTATTATGTTTATCTCAAGGAACTTTAAATACATTCAGGTTTTAGAGAGAGAGACGATGTAACGAGTGAGAGAGAGTTTACGAAGAAAATTGTTTTTTAAGTTTCAGAATTCAACGATTCAAAAGATTAATAATTTATCTGTGGCAAAGGTTAATCAGAAAGAAAAGAAAAAGGTTATTTTTGGAAGTAAATTTTCTCCTGATTTCAATATATAAAATCGTCAAAATTCGATTGCCGTAACCGATAATATCCCTTTAAATAAATAATTTGTTTTGGGTCAATTTGTGGTTCGTTCACACCATGTGGGCTGTGAACGAACTAATGACCTCAGTAAGTTGAGCGGTTTCGCGTCTTTGCCCACCACTATAATGTGACGTCACTCACCAAGATATACTCCATATTGATAAATGTACTTGCTTTTGTTTGCTTACAACAGCTCATTGGTTTGCTAGGAGAAATTGATTTTGAATGACATAATTTAAAAATGTTACGAGAATATCACGCTCAAAAGTTAAGTTGTCTGGCAGAATAAGTCTTATTTTGAAGATTGTTAATTAACCATCCAGAAGAAAATAAACAATATTAATTAATGAAAATGCATTTAAACGATTAATTAGTCATTTATTCCAATACAATAGGGTCTTACCTACATGTATACGAAAACATTAATAGTGCATGAAGTCCATCAACTGAATGTTGTTTAATATTTAAAACACAGTTGTTAATGTTCTAAAATCAATATGCACAGTATAGTCACCTAGTACGTCGTTATCACTAACAACATTATATTATTACAAAAGCATTACTGTTATTCGAGGAAGGCTTAATCGATATTTCCCCCAGCGGGCATCAAATGACACAGACTGTCTGAACCCTTGCATGGCCGCTTCGACGCGATAATTAGCTCCAACGACAAGACACTGTAAATTATTTTGTAATTTGATGTCATATTCCGACGTCATTAATTGGATTGAGTCGATAAATATTAATTAGTCCGTTATTTGTTCGCAATAAGCTTTCAAAGTTGTAGGATTGAACAATTTATGCAGTCTATATTTATTGATTTGAAATGGTTTAATTAATTAGACACAAATAAGTACAAACATTTGTTACAGAGGTTCCAGAACATTCTCTACGGGTATAGATACAATATCTATTGTTTCTGTACATAATATCTTGCACATATTTACGTAATTATCCCCACTTCTATCAAGGCGGAAAAAATTTCAACATCGGGAAATTTTCGAGGTACCCTTAAAAATTGTTTAACATCATACCAACTTCATAAAGATTAAACATCACGACTGTGAAAGCCTATCCAAACCAACAATATGTCGTAAATTGTAAATTCAAAATGGCTTAGTTTGCATTAGAATGGTCCCGGGGATATCCGAGGGGAGAATGTTTAGACGTCGCATCGCGCTTTCTGCCGGGTACAGTTTCACACAGAATTAACCCGATAATTTCCTAATTGTGCCATTAGCCGGCGGCAATTTGCTTTTGGCTTATCGATCGTGCTCGAATTTTGTCTATGGGAGTGTAGTCAAATTATTGTTGGAGGAAATAGGTTGAATATTTTGATGAAAACATTGTTTAGTAGAGAGTAGCCCTCTCAAATCTAGATAACTAGCTGTATGGTAATTTGAAAATTTACTATAGGTAATAGAAATTTTGGTAGGCAACATTTTGCAGACGAAAGTTATCTGTTTTTAAACTAAGACAATTTTCTTTTGCGGTCTGTAAATTACACTTCTATAACAGCATTTATTAATCTATCTATATAAATAAAAATGAATTGTTGTTCGATAGTCTGATTAAAACTCGAGAACGGCTGGGCCGATTGAGCTGATTTTGGTTTTAAAATGTTTGTCGTAGTCCAGGGAAGGTTTAAACGGTGAGAAAATTTCCTTATGTGACGCAGACGAAGTTGTGTGGGCCAGCTAGTGTTAATATATATCTATTTGACGAATTAATTTCAGTATTAAATTTGATCGTCATTTCGGGTATTTGGAATCACTGACAAATTAGCTATATCTAATACCTAATTAATTTACTGCAAGTCTATTTTTAATTCTACATTATGAAATGCCTATTCACAAAGATAAAATAAAAAGAATATGTAACTCATCATAAACGAATATAATTTCAGTTTCATTTTACCCAATAATGTGTTTTCGATAAAATATTAACTCATAAACATAGTGATGATTTTTATGAAATATAATTTAGTTTATAACAACTTCACGACCATCTTAATAACGAGGATAAGTGTTTCGCTTGAATATTCATTTCGAACCATCATAATTTGGTAATCTAACATAATAAGCAATCTTGGAGTTGATGTACTAAATTTATGGACTATAAAGAAGGCTACTCGAGAATGATTTTCACTTTTTCTCACTTTAAAGATGGTAAGCAGGGCAACAAAAAATATATAGGTATATTTAACTACAGCATGGTATAAATTATAATACTACTACTTTTCTACAATAATTACAATTGTCACAATGTAATGGAACTGGATATGGAAAATCTTTGGAACATCTTCCCTTTGCCTTTAATTCTAAATTCAATGGAGGCACGTTGGTAAAAACTGGATAATGAATGCGGGTGAGTGGTAGTGATATTGCGTGTATATCTATAGGTATAGTCTTCAAATTTATTTTCCTAAGAAATATCTATAAGGTAAATGGCTCATTCATAATATGTTGTTGTATCGATATCATATGTTATTCTTTATGAGACTACAGAATATTAGTGATTAAATAGATGTCATGTCCATTATTTTCATCAAAATATCATTTTTCCAAGAGATTGTTATGACTGACCTTAGAAATAAGATAGCGTTTGATTTGAAACCCGATAATATCCTGTCCCATTCAAAGTAAATGAGGGATTTTGCAACTATTTTAATGCACTTAAACATTATCATATACTGAAAATAATTGTGATCTTATTACAGATCGCATTTTGAAGGTTATTGACTTGAATGCAAATGGTTGTGAAAGCATTTGGATGCAATTATAGCATTAGAGAATTACTCACTAGTCACTTTGTTTGTAATAGTTTTCATATGTAGTCTAAATATATAAATATTTTTATAATATTCTGATTATACCAGTGCAATAGGCACTGGTCATTTGAACAATATAGGGATCTCGTGAATATTAATTTTCCTCTTCCATTGTGAAATTTCACACAAGTTAATATCAAATCCACCTTACGGCACTACCTGACTGTGCTATCACAATTTCATGGTCACATTGGATAATCTCATTTTATTCTTTAATATTTTTTACGACAAAAGATCTTCGTCATTTTTGACAAGGAAAAGGCCATCAACATTGTATAATGTGTCTGTGGCGCCGGTGAGTCGGCTCAGAGGCGTCATCCTCGCTTTGATCCAATCTCGCGGCTGACCGGCCGGCTGGTTGACGACCAATTACTCGATATCACTCTGTTTCGGCCTGCGCCCAAATGGAGCATAATGCCTAGGGTAATTATGATCTCAGTGCCGGTCGTCGCCTCCACCGTGTGCCCACTCACATTGATTCTCCCGCTCTCGTCGCCTAATACCTATAATTTTAAATTGCTTTGAAACGTGTTTCACAATTGTTTAGATTCAACTTTGATACGATAGCAATCTTGGTTTTGGCGCTTTCTGAATCAATTTGTTGCATATGAAAACATTCATTGGCATTGACCTAAAAATTATTCTTTAAGTATGTATTTTAATGAAGTTTAATGTGTTATTGATAAGTTCTACGAGATTTCACATTTAAATATTTGTAACCTTATTTATGTTGTGGCCGTTTTAACTTAGCTCCGGTAGGCAGACTACCTCTTAATACTTACCTACCCAGCACTAAAAAATCACTCAATTCGTTGGAACTGTACAGCAATTATGACTTTAAAAGTAGCTACCAAAGAAAATATGACTAATTTAGAACGCATAACATTCCCTGGCTAATGTTCTCATGCACATACGAGATCTGTATAAACGTCGACCGCCGCAATTTGGCGGCATTTTATTATTTTTTTATGGTAATTGTAATTGTCGAGTTAATTGAGAACGTAGCCATATTTACAAGTCATATGTTGGTAGATGTCGGCGATAGTGCATGGCACGGACCCATTACTCCTATTTACTAGCGTCGACGTTCATTTACAAAATACATTAGGTATTAATAATAGTGTAAAAACGTGTTATTACCCATATCTCTATGCTTTCAATACTTAGCTTTATAATGTTTGTGTAAATGCAAATTTACTTTGTGCTGATATCGTTTTATATGACATTGATATTACGAAGTTTTATAGAAATGGCTAGACTTACTACAGAGTTCATAATAATATAGGTACCTACCTAACTCAAACCAACCTAGGAACCACAGAACTTTGAGCTCCGTTGTTAGAATGCCTTAACCATAGAATCATTTAATAATAACTCAATATTATATTATATTATTTGATAATCAGTAATAAAATCCAGTTATTATAAGGACTAGCACACACGTCGGCGCAACAGCTGCGCCAATCACAATGTAAGAGGCGTGGTCGACCCCGCACCCCTTCCCCTTCCTAGTCCTGTATCCTGATCCCAGGATTATATTACCGACACAATGAAAACTTTTTTATCGTACCATTGTGTCTCATATTGGGGTGAAATTTCCGGCCGGATGTACAATCAACTCTCACCTTTATATCAATCCCTGAAGTGAACAACTGCGAACGGATTGTGTTATTTATGGAGGTTTTTCAATGAATCCATTAGTTTTCATTTGAATAATATTAAGACGTTTTCGTACCGTAAACGATGGGATTGGAACACAACGCGCTTCGAACCCATTTAAGGTCCAGATTTGTGCATGCAATAGTACCTTAAACAAATAAATGAATGAAATTACCTTTACTAGTTTTAATATTGATATTATGTAGTCAAAGATGTCATGTGTGGCAACTCCATCTACTAGATACATAATCACATTTTCTTATTTTTAGCTTCAACATAACTTTGTAGGATACTTGCGCATTTATAGGCAGACCATCATATCTGATATGAATTTCTATATTGGTGTCTTGCCAAATGAGTAAATCCGTACTTACGCTATTTAAAAATCCTCATTTTCCTACAATCACATGCTATAAAACCTTATTTAATTGTATTTAAAACAGTCAACTTTGAAACTATTTAACTGATTGCTTATAAGCAGAATGTTTATGCAGTGTTATTGATTACGACGTCCCGAGGGCTGTAAGCAGTAGCGACCGGAGCTGTCACCGCGCCAGCTTACTGTAAATACACTACCTATAAGCTCCTCAATTTATTTATATTATTTGTGACCGCCTTAGGCACAGAGCGCCGAAGCATTAGTTCTCATATAAATTAGCTCATAAATCTGATTTGACACCGAGGCTCTTTCTCACGGTCCGAAGCTCCACCGATAATTAAAACTGAATAAAGTATTGTTTTTTTGTTCATTCTAAATGATTAAGCGTTCAATTTCTGTCTTTCCAGGAACATCCGAGCTTACGCGGCACGCCTCTGGCAATGCTAGCGGCGCAGTGCAACAAGTTGTCGAGTAAATCTCCACCTCCGTTGGCTGACGCAGCAGTGGGCAAGGGCTTTCATCCCTGGAAGAAGAGTCCGGGGACACATTCGCCACCGAGCGCTGGAGCTATTCCCCGTTCACAAGCTCCGTCATGTGGACCGTACGCTCGACCTCCAACGTCGTGTGCAGCCGCACCGTCGTATGGAAACGATCTGTATTTTCCATCCTCGGGAGATCAACTTCTTGGAAAAAGTGAATCGAGTGCAAGTCTTGGCTCTATGTATTCGAGACACCCTTATGAATCTTGGCCCTTCAATGTTGGCGGAGGAGGAGGAGGTGGCGCTTTAAAGGCAGCCGAGATGAGTGGAGTAGGCGCAGTTGGTGGTACATGGTGGGACGTCCACAGCGGATGGTTAGACGTTGGAGGACAAATGGCAAATTATGCCGGACAAGATTATTCGCAACTCACGCATTCCCTCTCTGGAGGTGCACATTTATTACCACCCGCACCACACCTTTTACAAGATGCGTACAAATCAGTTTTACCGACACAAGGTTCATTTGGTCTACATGGTCCTGGATCACCAGCTCCTCCAGCCCAAGCACCCTCACCTCGATCACAAAGACGTTATGCTGGTAGAGCCACATGTGACTGCCCGAACTGCCAAGAAGCTGAAAGATTAGGACCCGCTGGAGCACACCTACGAAAGAAAAACATACACAGTTGTCATATACCAGGTTGCGGTAAAGTGTACGGGAAAACGTCACATCTTAAAGCACATCTTCGTTGGCACACTGGCGAACGACCATTTGTTTGCAATTGGCTGTTCTGCGGGAAGAGGTTCACCCGATCCGATGAATTACAAAGACACCTCCGAACGCACACTGGCGAAAAGAGGTTTGCGTGTCCAGTGTGCAATAAGCGTTTCATGCGGTCAGACCACTTAGCGAAACACGTGAAGACACATAATGGAGGCAAGAAGGGTAGTTCTGAGTCGTGTTCGGATTCAGAAGAGAACAGTCAAGGTGAGGGTGGGACGGAGCGCCGGTCTCCGGAGCACGGCCTGGACGTGAAGCCTAGTGCGCTGGTGTGACGGGGGCACGCGGCGCTCGCCGTGCCGCCTTACTCTTCGGCGATCCTGTGATAATATTGCGCCGTGGACACACTAACCTTGTAAATACCACATATCATCACGTTGTGTAATATTTAACTACTGGACTTGTATAATTATCTAGCGATGAGGACATCGTTGTGTACGTATATGTTATGAGACTTAAAGCATTGTACAGTTTAGATATTAATAAGTAACTATCTCATATTATAGTTAGATATTGTACCTACGGTAATTAAAGTGTAAGTAGAAACACTAATTTAGTTTGAAATTGCTGTTTATTTATTATCATACACCCCACGAATCTGTACAAACATAGAAATATTAATGTACAGAGAGAAAGAAACGATTGTAAAAGTAATTAGCACCTATGTACCTCCTGAATTATTTGAGTAATGACAGAATTTACTTTAAATATGACGTAATAAAGATATCTATAAAACCATTTGTCATCATGTTTTTCTGTATTTCTTATAGTTTAACAACTCATTGTAAAATGATGTGGTAAAATAAGCTAGGCACTCAACTAGCTTCGAGTATTTATTTATAAAATGTGATATACTTAAAATATTAATCAATCTAATATGTTTGTAAAATATACCAACCATCTTATTGTTAATTCTATTGTTAACTATTAAGCACCTACTACAATCGGCATGCAAAACTTTTAAACAGATGACTATCGAATTTTCAATTTTAATCATGTTCTTTTTACTTTACCTAACTACTTCAATATTGTGTTAATTGAATAATATTCAAAAATATTGATTAATTGAATATTAGGTACTTACTTTATTAAAGGTTATGCGCTAACTTTGAAACTTTCTACAAAGCTCTTTAATCTATATTTTGAAAATTAAATATGACGGTGCTAATTACGAACCATAGAAATTTTAATATAATTGAATCAAAAGAAACAAGAAATATAAGTTATTTATTATTATATCTGAATTTATTAGCTCATTGAAGAATAAATCATGTTCAAAAACTAAAATAAAAAAACATTCCAAAACACGTTTTACTGTATTTTCTAGAATTAATAGCTTTCATGTCCTAATTGTTTCATTCGAGAATATCAGCTACACTTAAAAATAATTATTATAAATCGTGTAAGTATGTATGTTTGTTGTATAAATAATGTGCGAATTATTAAAAAGATGCCTGAATTGATTTTATAAAAATTGAAATATATTTTTTCCGAGTGGATATGTGATTTCATTTTTCCCCATTAATTTATCAATGCAAGCACAAGTAGGTATACTTACCTAGTTGAATTTGTAGATAGGTAGTTTCTTAGGTTTATATAAATAATATCTTCTTCTAGAAAATATTTCATATATTACATTTTAGAATTTGATGTAGTAATATGTAGGTATTACTAGGTGAATTTATGCTCTGAAAACCCTAATTAAAAAAGTAATCTTAGTCTGAGTAAATACTCTATAGTAAGTAAGTAAATGCTTAGTACTAATTACACTTTTCAAACTAGAAGCATCTGAGGTTAGATCTAAAGGTAAAAATTATTACTAGAACTGAAATCAGAAACTTTGGTGACACTATGATGATATTCTTTGTTTATTGTATATCTATTTGAACTAAGGGCACTCTACGTACACCAGTATCTACTAACTATAAAAAAAATCTATAAAGTAATATACGAACAACACAACACGACAAATACAACAGATACGTAAATAAGAAACAATTCATCAGTGACATTTGCGTGTCACTCAAAAATAAACTTTAAAACAAACGAACAGAGCTTTGCATTCGTCACCAAACGCAGATTACAAAATTATACGAAAGTAATTTAACTGCAAAGAGGGCAACGTTCGTAAAAACGCGAATTGAAACCACAAATAAGGAGGGGAGCTGTCTCCTCGCGGGTGGCCGCAAGCTCGTGCCGAACAAACCGACTACATCTATTGCAGAAGCGAAACCATTAGTCAGACTCCGCGGTTTACGGTAATCTTCCCTTTATTAGTCTCAAGGCGACAATGCATAAACCAATAGGAAACATAATGTTATTTAAGCAAACCATTTTGCGGTGCTCGTTTTACTATAACGACGAAGTAACGTTCACTTGATGGTAAGAGGTTGCTGCAAAATATGAACCTAAGCACTATCAGAGATACTTAAAGGCTTTACCGCTTACAAATTACAAATGTCATAGCATACGACAAGGTCAGGATTGAATAGCCCCTGTTCCAAAAAAGGTGTTTGTTAGGGTGTGAATACTTAGCTCATGTTTTACCAATACCAAACAACAACAACCACTTCGCAATTTGTGACGGTATATAATGTGTTTGACTAATTATCGATCAATTACTTCAAAGTAGTCGCCGTCAAACGTTAGTGTATCCTAGTGCCTACCTATTTTGCCTATGCTATTTTTAGTTAGTTAATGTACACACATTGTGCCTATGTTCCTATAATTATAGGTAAACATAACAATACCTACAAAAAACTCTTATAGAAATCCATTACACAATCCTAATCGTTAATTTAACCATATATAATTGAATTACACGTGATCATCATATCCCGATGATTAAATCTGGGATTACACAATTAATCATCTCGTAAGATGACCTCAGTAATCCAATAATCCATGTTGTTATCGTAGTCGACCTCCCATAATCAAATTAAGGCCCGTACCCTACATCTAAACACAGATTTATCGTCCCTAAACGAATTATACGTAAACTGATTGAGCCTACAAGATGAGGGAGGTCGCTGTTTTATATTCTAGTCAGCGTTACTCTTCGGTAATGTTCGTGAGTACTTAACTTTTACTAGTGGCTATGATTAAAGTCAAATTGAATTAATGAAGGACATTAATGACATAGTTAACGAAGGCAAACCGTCGAGCTCTCGTCCTAGGTATTTCTCGAATACTAGAACTCGTCCTTCTTCAAATGAATCTCGAAGAGAATTCTTTAAGGTAGTCTTTAGTAGCGACCTAGCAGCCCTTGACATTGCAACACTCCATGAGCGACGTTTATCACTCTGAATCCACTATATTTTTTTTTTATTAATGGCTGGTCTAGATCTATCAATTTGACTAGGAGGCTTATAGAGCCAAGCATAATATGTTTAGGTTATAAGAGATCAAGGATAAGTAAATAGTATTATCGAACAAGGAACATAATATTTAGTAGCCAAAATGGATAATTAAATTCATTGTACCTAAATGACAAAATTAAATGACCTACACATGATTAATTAACCTACTACATTTCACACTATCATTAAGAATAAAAGCCTCATTGATCATATAGATTAGACTTATTCAGACACTCGCGGTTTTCTATAATACTTTCATGCATTGAATCCAGTTCTAAACACAACAGTCACTGGCGGGTTCATGCTCAGAGAGTCTTGTAGATACAGTGAGTGTGGTGTGTCGTGATGTGAGTTCGAGTTCCAGTGGTACTACACAAAAGCGAACGAGAAAGAGGGTAGACAGATTTATTTGCTCTTAAATCGACCCGCCGTATCCAGTCTTCTCGTGATCATGACGTTTGCAACAACGTTGAAATATCGAGACAACTCAATTAATTAAATATCGTGGTAAGAACCCGTTGAAAATCATGAAAGTCATATAGATTAGGTATTCAATACAAATGTATTAGTAATACACGCTCACTACAATGTTGTTGCTTAAGTTCACCTCCATATGTTTGAGCTACTTTGACCTGTTACGGCCCGGTTTCATGTGTGGAAGATCCTTTGAGTTTGAAAGTTAATGGAGCGCGCAATATTAACCAACTCGTACTTCCATAGTTTAAACATCAAACAAAATAATTTTCTAGCTTCGATTATACATAGTATAAAACAAAGTCGCTTTCGCTGTATGTCCGTATGTATGCTTAGATCTTTAAAACTACGCAACGGATTTTGATGCGGTTTTTTTTAATAGATAGAGTGATTCTTAAGGAAGGTTTGTATGTATAATAAATGCATAATATAGTAGAGAAACACTGATAAATTTAAAGGTTACTAATGTGATGTCGTAAATAAGCACGTTTTTTGCGCTTATATTGCAAACGCTGGCTGAACCCTACGAGATAGACCAAAATAATGTACTACAGTATTGTTCACCTTAAAAAGTTCAACAAAAAAGTCCGCGATGGTATATGTCTATCTCTTAGGGATAACCCAGCATAACCATTTTTATTCTTTACTAAAAAATGGTTATTTACGAAGTGATTTTAAACAATACAGCATTAATCCTTATCCAATTAAGTACCTTAAATAAATTGTGCATTTATTATAGATCAATATGCTTTTTACAGCATGTAATTAAAATGAATATTACCGAAGATATTACAAATTTAAAATGCAGGGTCGTAGTTGTTTGCGCCGGGCGGCGCGTGCCTATATAGGCTACAATTTTTGAACCCCTTTGTAACGCAGACGAAGTTGCGCGGGTCATCTAGTATTACATAAATAATAAAAATTCAATTTTGAATGAATGATTAATCTTCTTGCAAATTTTAACTGAATAATGAATATTTACCTACATACATATCCAAATTCTAAAACTTCCCATAACTACTCTTCAAACAAAATACTATCGCAAAAGTGAAATATTAAAAAGTGAAAAGTAATAGTACCTAGTTGCATTTTATTATATAGTCAAAAACATGTTAAAATATTCGACTATCACGTCAGCAGACATCGTGTGTTACAAATGTTGAACCACAAAACGACATTGTTGCAAGCCGCAACGGAAACACGAGCAGTTTACAACTTTTTAACAGCTGATGCCGGTTGCAGTAAATCATAACGTTTAGACCCCTTCAAAAGTAATATCGACTTCTTCGAACGCACATTAATCTGCGATACTTCAATATAAGAAAGGAAACGTCGAAACACAAAAGAGTACAAATTTAGCGAATGCAAACAACCAAAAATAAAAGACCAAATATAGCTGAGAGGTGTATAGGATTTTTAAACAATAGGATCATTATTTTGAGGCTAATCAGCGTACATAACCAAACCATATTTATTAACGTATCCTTAAAAGTTAAACGTAATGCACGTTTTATTTTCAGGAGATACGACTATTTAATCTGTCACCGCGTGCCATAAAACAGTAGCTTTATCTCATTTTCAAGACATATTGCTGTGGTCGGAACAAAAATGTACGGAGTTGTACTATTTTTTTCTTGTCTATGATTCATATATTTAGAGTGACTCTTGTCAGTCTTGTGTGAATAAAGTCACGTTCCTAAGTGTTTTGAACTGAAATTGTTTTCCTTAAGGTCCCCTTTTGATTATTTTTTACATTACAACGCACATCACTATAGTATTATTGTGTTCTAAAAAGGTAGAAATTAGATAGGTTGCATATAGATTCAGTCTGTATTGTGATATGATTCGCAATATATTTATAGGTTTAGGCACCTAATTAACTGTTGCTTCATTTTTCTTAATATTATAATTATTAATTAACTTTAATTTTAAAAAAATAAAAGCAAATTTAATCCACAGATTTCTCTGTTCGCTCAAGGGCAAATATACTTTAAATACTTGTAACCGTGACACGGGCTGTCAAGTGAAAATGTTTTAATTTAGTGGTTGAGTTCGTCAAAGCGGGCATATCCGCCATCCGGCGCGCTATTTGACACTCGGTACGTTCCGAGAGGCGATAAATCTTCACAACCGCACTGCCACTAATCACGGAAATGAATGTACAACCCTTCTCCTGTTTTATGTTTCACTACAGCAACATCTGCAAACGAGAACCAACTGCATTTTTACTGTACGTATGAATGCAGAAAGTTGGTTTTAAAACTATCTCAATAATAATATAAAAGCGTTTTTTGCTTTTTTATGACTGTATTTTCCGTATATAAGAACCTAAGAATGGGTAACTAGATACTAAATAAATAATTCTAGTCTCTCTTCTAGGCTCTTTCGGCGAATAACTTAAAGAATAACACCTACCTACTACGAATCGGAAACTTAGAGAAAATCTCAGTTCTCAATCAAATTCTAATTTATTGTGTAATGTAACTCTAAGGAAGGTATTAATGTATACAGATTAATTAAATTTTATAAATTTTTGAATTTACTGCTTTTCCATAACTATTATAGATATTTGAGCACTTAAAGTCTCAGGTAGTCTCATTTACCTAAACTATCCGTTGAAGCCTAACATAGTTATGAAAAATAACACAGGACTCGCTTGAGATGATTCACCCTAACTGCATCCTGAGTGCCATAAGCAGGAAAACAAACAATTTATCTATTTCCCCACGCGTCAGACTTCAAACGCCGGTTAATAAAGTGCAGCCGACGACGCCAATAAAAGTCCACAGAGTATACAAACTTCACAGCCCTGCGAATTTGATTTTGGAATGAATTTGTTAACGCCTTTTCCGATTAGAAGGAAATTAAACGTTTATTTCATATGTGATTTAGACAAAGTGGTTAAATGAGAGTAGGCTGAGATGCGAGTGGTTATTAATGGAGTCTTTAAATAAGGTTAAACTGCCAATGGATTGGTTTATAATTTTAGTTGAAGAATCGAAATAAGTTCTAAATTTAGAAATTATATTCAATAAAGATTTTCTATCTACATTTACCTAGTTAAAATCTATAACAATCATTTCCTAAATTACCTATACTCACACACACATACAAATACCTGCACGTTCTTCACATACCATACCATATAGCAAAAGACTCACAAACACACTGTATATTTGCGAGGCATTCAAGCGAAAAGATGATGCAAATTAAAGCATCTATTCAGCAGAATGAAAACTCGGCTCTGTCATTTGACAGCGGTTAGGGGAGCGTTTCAATCAGCCCTCGTTTGGGGACTTTAAGTATTAAAGCAATCTCGTATTGCGTCACTTTATTAGTTTCTGTTTTATTCTATCCTTTTGATCTTTGAAAGTAATCTTGCTACTGCGTATCGACACTTTTGTTTATTTTGTGTTAATATTGCAGTGTTTTTTCTATAGTAATTTGCTGCAGTTGCAATGGCTTTTGTAACTTTTCGTTATTAGGGTTACAAAAGGTACCTACTAAGATACTACCTGCAATAGAATGTTGCAAATTTGGTAGATGGAAGAAACAATAATTACTAACCTCTACATTAATTTATATTTAGGTAGTGGTATGATCGACTTACATTTATTTTTTATTATACCTACGAGTATACCTAGATAGTCTCACTTTATTACCAATACGCTTTTCTAGTGAAGTACTAAATAAATATAAATAATTACAAAACATACAATAAATTATTGTACCTTTACCTAATGTAGGTAGATCAAAATGAGAATTATGTACACATCACTTGACATCACATAACTCTAAAAGAAAGTCGGAAACGTTAAGGCGATTACCGTTCAGCATAAACGGAATAGAAATGAGTCGGTGAATACGACATGAATGACAAAGTGGATGCAAATGTGGACTTTGTCGGCGGATCTTGCGGTACATGTCGGGACGATTGCCAATCAAACGAATCGTGCCTTGTGGAGGTTACAAAAGAGAACTTTACACATATCCACGTCTCTTCTAGGGTTAATTGAACCGAAACAAAAAACTTTAAAATGAGGGAAATAATAAGAAAATTTACAGGTAGACGAACTGTTACTTTGTTTTTAGTTTTCTTATAACATATAGTAACACGAAAGGATATGTATAACATGTAACTCAAAAATTAGTAAGCCGTGAATGAAAATAACCCAAAATAGCATACAATAGAAGTAGAAGAAGCATAAAATATGTACATAGTGTCTATGTTTTGTGCACTTAATGAAACTCTAATTCGCTTTTTTTTGTTACGATTATAGAAAATTTAATTTACATTTGTGAGATATCGCATCTTGAACTTTTGAAACATTTATCAGTTTTTGTACAAACACTGTTACTCGTTAACGACTGTCGTGTGTCAGAGCAAAAACAGACATTCCGACAGTTCATAAATTCAGCGAGGAATGCGGTGTCGGGACCTATTAATTAATTATGTGAATTCTTATTGATGAACCCTGAACTAAACTTGCACATACAGATGCTTTAACACTATAAAATAATATTTATCTGTATAAATTCATGAGCGACGGTGACCGCTTACCATCAGGAGGGCCGTAGGTTCGTTTATCTATCTAGCAATAAAAAAAAATCCTACATGTAAGAGAAGAGAAAATAGTACCTATGTCCGTTTCAAAGACTACAAAATTTCTTGAGGGAAAAATAATCAGAGCTAAAGTGGTGGGATAAACATTTTTTTTATAAACTATCAGTTATTCAGCTCTCCTATAGTCGTAAAATATATTTTTACCTAAATCTTTATTTACCTAAATTATTAATTTTGGCAACAATTAAACATCATTCAGCTGCGCTATGTAACTTAAGAATATTGTTAGCAACAAAAAGTGTTGGATTTCATGAATTGCTAGAATGCGGTGGGCGTGAGTGTTAACGCCTGCGCACGCGCACCCGGATGCGGAAATGCGTAATTACGCTACTATTTCGCAAAAATCTCTCAATCAGACCCCGAGGCAGATGGCGCGATGTTCGGATTGTTAGAAAATTCCTTGGATATTTCAGTGGCTCGTGTGGTTCCACCCACTTCCATTCTTCCTTAGAAAATCAGATGTACATATTTCAAAGTTATTGTTAAAATCATTTTAATGACAGCTAAATTGGGATTCGGTATTTAATGTATTTCAAATATTCAAATATTGTAGCATCACATTTTGTGACAATTTAATGAGGAAAAAGTATTCGAATGATGAAACGCTCAGTAACAAGCATACATCTACCTATTCGTAATCTACCTATAATTAATTAACTTCCTATAATTTACTTTAAACAGAATGGATATTAAAGGATAGGAGCAATAATTTACACATTTAAAACACCGTTAAAATTAATAAACCCTATTAATTTCACAAACAGGTAGATGTCTGTATTGAATAGCGTTGTATTGAATTCGCTTTCAAACCATAACGGGTGCGAATAAAATATGAATAAAATAAATTATTGAATGTCTTTTTAATAAATCGGTCATTGTTTTACCAAGAGAATGGGTTCTATTGTAAGGGAGGCGCCGCCCAACATTATTCCAGAGCCAGAGACAAAGCTCTAAATAATAAATAGTCCTATTTTGTTCGAATTTTCCGCGCCTGGTCGCTTCTCTGTTGTTCTATTGATTGGTGGTACAAATAAATTAATTAAATTAAGCCGCTTCAGGAGATTCAACACGTCGTTTCGTAAAATGTTTGGACGTTCTATAATTAAGAGTTTTAGGCGTGAATTCATCTGTTATGATTCGTTAAGTGATTGTTTGTGTGGAAGCAAATTTATTTAAATGCCAACTGTGCGGTTAATATTACAGTGGGAAAATTTGTTCTATATAGAATTTGATGTCTGTATTCTTTTAACTGTTAAGATAATTAGATTTTACAAAATGATAAAGCGTGGCTATGAAAAACTGGTGATTAAAAATACCGCAAGAAAAATGAGAAATTAATTTCAGACCTACTTATATTTTTTTAAATTTGATATCAAAATGGTAAAGGTCCGTCTTTTACGCTTTAATGTAGCTAGTCAGTTGCAATCTCAAAGTGTCAATGGGTCACGATTGCGATCAATAGAAGGTTAAGTCTGAGTGAATTATGAATACATGATAAAATTATAAGGTAACCCTTTCAAAATAGGCCTACATGTGTCGAGCCATTTTGCTTCTCTAATTTGGAGAGTGTAGAAAAATTCGTTTCTAAAAAGTTTAATTTACGATTAAAGTAAAAACGAAAGAATCAAAATAAAGTTAACATAGTGTTGTGTATTTAAAAAAATTGATTAAATAATTACATGCATACAATTTACTTTTAAAACTTTATAAAATCACACCATTCGTAAGATGAAAGCCATGAAAGATGCCATCTAGCGGTGAGTAGTTACTTTCACTTACCTTTACGTTCGACCTTGTTATTCTAATTTTAAAAATAAACTTTATGTCAAAAATTCTGTAAACATTTTAACAATAGCTACAATTTATCTTGCTATCATATATCGGAGAAAAAATAATTTAGAAAGCTTTACTATAGGTATAACTACTCATATGCAAACAACGTAACAGCGGAACTAACTGCAAGTCGTCTAATTTTATTATGTTTAATATAATAATTACTATTTGCTTACTCAGTAGATAGTTGGTCATTACTGTCAAGAATAAGTTGCGGTTAGACGCAAACTATCAATTTCACGGCAGTTTGATGGATGCAATAACCGAAACGGAGGCTTTCTACCCGTTTGTTTCGTGTCTTTGTGTGGCGTACTTTCTTATTTCTTTATTCGAATAATTGCCTTTTAAAAAATTAAATAAGCATACAACAAAGGTTGTATGTTCGAGTTGAAAAGCATAGGAAGTAATTAGGGTAGTGGCAGATGGCGTAAACGGGTTGTCCGCGGGTGAAGCGACCGCAAGATCCGGCGTACTATGAATGATGTCGGTCACATATTGAAACCTACAGTTGCCTATACATTTGTACCTATAGGTGAATAGGTACTTCAACATAGACACGGCTTGAGCCATAGTCACTTCGGTGTTGGTATTGCCAACGTCGCAGCAATATCGTAATGGGTAATTATATTTTCCTTATTTTTGACAGGTTATGGGCATATTTAGTTTCCCGTTAGTTAAAATAAAATCTTATCTCCAAAGAAGAAACGATAGGATGGTAGAGTTCTTTTACCATAACTCTTACACTGTTATAAAACTTTGTCATTGCTCTCAACATTACAGCTCTACATTTTACGTATTTTTAAATATTGAAAAGGAAAAAAAATAGATACATTTTTATGTTATTTTTTAATTTTTAAACTCAACATAAGATTTCTTTTTATTTGTTCTTCGAAATAGTGTAGCATTTTTTTTCTTTTAAATCTAAATTCAACTACAAAATGAGTTTAGCTATTTTGATAGCACTACAAAAGCGTAATTCCATCAAATAACAAACAACAATAGTCCAATACGTATCGCTAATGTGACACAGTGCCGAAAATTACCCTCATTATTGATGGGAACTACAGAATGAAGCTTTGTCGTCGAGTTCTACCCGCGGCCCAACAGCTGGTGACAAAGTACGACCGCGCGACCCATTCACTATGCCTTTTTGACTTTGATTTATGGTTTTTTTATGCCCTATTCACCCGTCACGGTTACTTTATATCGTATTCGAGTTACACAAACTTGCTAATTGTGTTACAACGATATTGAACTCTAAAGCTGACGTCTTAAAATTGAAAATGTAGCCAATTGGTCAAGGCTATCCGAAGCAAACGTGCAATGTTGGCAGTTGCGTCCGCGCAGTGTATCGCTACATCATCGCCTAATAGTAGGGGATGCGAGAGGGTTTTTATTTTATTTTCACAGCAATTCCCTTTTGTTAAGGGACAATAATGTTATTGTGCTGTTCGATTTTAAGGCAAATATGCGCAGGTTTTGAAGGAGTGCCGGGATACGGTACACACCCTCTTTAACAAACACAAAATAAGTGTGAAATTAACTTATTATGATGTAAACTAAATAACAATGTACCTAGAACAGTTTTATAGTAAAAGTTGCGTCAATATAATTATTATAAGGCTATCAGATATTATACCTACTTCGAAAACAAATTCAATCTAATTCAATATTAATTCACGTTTCTATCATCCATTACAACGATAGGTAGGTATCGAACCGTATTTAAGAGAGTGTGCGAACGGCATTTTAGGAGGATCAGGATTTAAGATTTCTTATAGGTATCTACAGGTACCTAAACCTTGAATTTTATTTAACCGCTCTTCTGTTTTACCAGATAATATGCCGGCATGGCCAGCAATATAATATCGTAAATCTACTGATAATTTAAGCCAGTAAAACCAAATATGTTATGTTTTTCATTTACACACATTTAAGCCTAAACACCTTCCAAACGATTTAAGTACTAAATAATTCACCTACTGCCTCAGAATATTTAAATAACCACCTATTCTAATACTTTCCATTAACGCATTCCTTAGTCAATTCACAAATAAAACGTTAGGCTATCAATTTTATTTGCCTTTGTAATAAAGTGCAAACCAAACATTTATCGCCTTCCAAACCAATGTACACAAAGCGTACAAAAATTCCCATTTATCATACAATAAAAAAAATTATAACCAAGGACATACATATCTACAATGGTTCTTCGATTGTGAATTCAGAAGTGAAAATGATAGCTTGCAAAAGTCATTCGGTGGATCCTTTGTACGGCGAGCATCACCGACAAAAGTGGCTTGCGTCAGTAGCTGACAATGCGGCGGCGGCGACCGAGAGGGACAATTTGTCAGTAACGACAAAGCCGCTCGACATATTGAACATTATTTATGGAGCTTTGTGGAATACGCCAATGATTTTATTGCGGGAACGATCGAACATCGTGTAGTACACGATGACGCAGCGATGGTACAAGTTATCGCTGAAAATCAATGTTATTGATGAACAAAATGTATGAGATTAAAAGGATCGTCTATTTTGTTGATTACCTCTTGGCTCGATAGTCATTGAAGTTTTTAATAAAATTGTGATTAAAAATATTTTTTCGAATGTAAGAGAACATTTATTGAGACATGCATAACGTAAAAAAATATAAAAATTTAGACGTTGATGCAACTTAATTTCACAACGAAAATCAAATCCACATTTTATTTACCTTGTTTCATTAAGTTGTAATTAATTATTTAAACCAAAACATCATAGTTCACTAACCATCCCAATCCTACATTTCTTATAAATACTACCTAGCATAAGTTCAAAAAACCGTAGCAAACCGATTTTAACGATACTACTGGCTATTCGTACAATGATTGAGGCGGATCGTCGCCGCCCGGTCCGCCCTCTCAGCTGCTACTCTTTGTCAGCACGCGCGATGCTTCCCGCAACACGCTGGTAAAAACTACAGAAAGAGTAGGCAGACGGAGTATATGTGAGTCGAGCCGCACTAAAATCTCTTACCGCTCAGACTCCCGAGAGAGCCGGTGGCCGTATTCGCCGGCAGCTACCGGTTCGGCGTCCGGGGACGGTGCGACGGGAAAGAGTGCCGAGCGCGTAACGCGTCGCGCCGTCCCTCCAAACCCCGTGCTGGGTTCTGGCCTCAGCCGGGGTTCGGACGCTGAGTGTGAGGTTTTAGTGCGGTTGAACTCCCACATACCGGTGATTTCCTCAAACTGAAAAAAAAAACCGCTCAGACCCAGCGTCCGAATTCCGTCTGAGACTCGAATCCAGCACAAAGTTATGCATGCCGCGTTACGCACCATACTATTCATTTTCAGACCCAAGGTTTTTCTGTATAGTCTACCACGGTTGATGACTTCACATAATACTGTCTTCGTAGGGCTGGATCACCAAAGCAGAATACGTATTCTGAAGAAACAGTACTAAGTGAACAAAGTTTTTTACAACAGACAATCACGGTTTTGGTTTAGAGCTAATCATAGTCTAACAAACTACCACTAAATCGTACATCATTCAGCAGTTCAATTCGGTTAGATTAATGTAAGGCACAACTACTCAGTATTTTTTTCATAATTTAAGTCCTATATAATTTTTAATAAACTTGTAGTAGGTAGATACGTAATGTCAAAGATAATTATTGTAATTAATTAATGAAAGGTGCTGCCGACACTTTCAGAAGCTTTTAAAGTACCTACTTTACACATACAATGTATTTTGTCTTGTTCATTGCATGTCTAGTAGCAGTTTCGTTGCGGTACGACCAACCGTAACTACCATTGATGAATACAAATACCTGATGCGTTTTTACCAGTTCGTAAAACACAATGGTTCCTATCATTTCGACGCCCACAAACACTGGAATATAGTAATTAAATTCTTAATGGACACACAATGGTTTATGAATTATTTAATATCCTAATTAAGTGTACATGTGTAGTAATTTTCAAAATGGCGTTCTATAAAAACTTTTTATCGGCGTTATCTGTGTAAAAGCTGTGGAAAGTTTTGATGCTACGCAAATTCAGTGCCATCTAGTGGTGATTAGTTGAAGTGTATGTTTTAATGCCATCTAGCGGTGAATAGCCAAAGCCGTTGAGAACCTGCCTAAAATTTAATAATGCATTGTTATTCAATGTAATTAAAAATAAACCTTACGGAAGAGGGATTTAAAGACCAACTTATGGTTATTTAAGAGACTATTAAGGATAAACAAAATAATAATGCAGGCATAGGTATGTCGGGGACATACTAAAATCTAGTAGGTATTCGGGATGTAACGAATATTCGCATTCGCCAATATTCGCACGTTTTTGAATATTCGCATTCGCATTCGCAAAAATTCATGCGAATGTTTTGACAAAAGTTGCGTGGATGTTGTGTAGATGTAGAGGGAATCTAATAGAGCCAAAATGCTGAAGGGCTCTACTTGCCCTTTAAAATGAGCCCAAACTCGATGGGTCTACGCCCTTCCTTTCTCAAGATAATTTGCGGGGTACCTATTTTATTGTAATCGTATATTATAGTGATTCTAGAAAATTATTGCTGATTTGTCAATAAAAAAAACTTGCAACTGACTTGAACTTTTATGCATAATTTTCGCATTCACATTCACGAATGTCAAAATTGAATATTCGCATTCGCATGTCCAAAAATCGACATTAGCAACATCCCTAGTAGGTATTACGATATCAGATATGATCATAAATAGAACTTTGTGTAGGTATACCAACATTAGTAGGTAATACCTATCCTGAGACACTAATAAACGTTAAGTTAAAAAATTTAGCCAAGTGTCAACAAGGTGATATTAGATAAGTAGCTAAACCTACTTAGGGAGGTTAAGTTATAAGATATTAATAATTTAAGTTTGGATAATTACTCGGAAATAGGTAAATACTTAAACACATTCATATAAAGCAAGTTTTTAATAATATCATACTAAAAATAATTCTCAGAAATGAGAAGTTTGAATACAACACTAGTCTTATTAACAATCTTATAATACTAATAAATTAAAACGACACAACTCACAACTAAATAAACGGAGCTTCGTTTTTTATTCAACTAAATAAAAAACGGAGCTTGTCAAACACTACAACCTGTCGACTGACCAGAAACTGGGTTAAGAATCATAAATATGTATCAATTTCATTCTAGAATCATATAATTAGTGACACAAATTTTGTCAAATTTGAGTCAATTAGGGGCAGTAAAATAATGTTTTATATCGCATTTACTTTGAACCAGCCTTTCGGAACTTGTAATTATTGAGGGCCTCGAAAGACATTCACTATACCTGCCTCTAATGTGTGCTTTAAATACGACTTCATCATTTTAATGTGCTTTTGAAATATCTACATGTAATTGTTTATTTTGTATTAATGTTTTTAGCGTTTTGGGAAATGAAACATAATATAATTTTTCAATATTTCTTCAGAAATTACCAAAATTACCGATTACTGAAATTGCATCTGTTAATAAAACGTTATTTAAAATAGGTATCTACTTGCTTCCGTATTAGTGCCTTTGCATTTTCTAGATTAGTTAGGAAGCACAACCTCATGCAATAAGAAGGTATTATTTTATCCGTTCTACCCTACAGTCAGTGGATGTCATCACATGCTCTTCATCATGTCAGATGACATGCCTTATCAATTCATATTCAACGAAGAACAAAGCATATGGTTTTCCTGATAATATTATATTCAAAAGCCAAGTCATAAATGAGAGTTAAACCAGCTAAAATACTTACTTATGCCCATACCTTGGAAAAACAAAACGATTTTTGGCAGCTGCACACAAGCTTAACTCGGCTCAGATACGGACAATACTTAACTTAAAATAGTTCAGCAACTTTTCCTCTAGTTAAGTAGATAAGTTAATAGATTTCCTTGACTACCGTACCAAATTGTAAAGGTGACGTAGAGAAGTGGTACATAACCTCTACAATTTAGTACGGTAAAGCAAAAGTTTTATGATTAAGAGGTAGGTAGAGTACCTCATGAAGTCGGTGGCCGAGTGTTCGAAGCGCTTCCTTCCGAACGGGAAGTCGCGGGTTCAAATACGGCCGGCTTGTACCTCTAAATCTAAATGTGAAAAAAATTTATGTGTAATTTTTCACAACACCACTGGCTAAAAACGGTGAAGGAAAACATCGTGAGGAAACCTGCATGTCGGTAAAGGATTCTAAAAATCCTTTGAAAATATGTGAAGTCCCCAATCTGCACTGGGCAAGCGTGGTTGACTATGCCTAATCCCTCTTCTGAGGAGACCTGGGCTCAACAGTGGGCAGTATTGGGTTCGTACAGAGTACCTCGTGACTCTACTTTACAGAATTTTACATATTACAGTAACCAAGAATTTACTAGATAAATTCATTGACAAGCTTTTGCAATAAGTAGGAGGTATTAGTATTTTATGAACGAAGCGAATTATCTAATGAACTTATTAAGAGGTTTATTATGGTATGGTCGACGCGTTATTATAAAATACGCTGTAGGTAATAACGTACTTAACTACATATTAATTAGACATCTACTTATGCAACCATCGTTTATTAATCTATTATGATGTAATATAATTACTCATAATATAAAATTGTTATCGATAGGCATCATTAATTGCAATATCTTACTCCTACGGTATTGTGACGTAACAATTTTTATCTGAAATATATTCTTGGATTTTTTTATGTTTTTTTGTCATTTTTATAAATAGTTTTGAACTTAATTTTCAGCAACTACTGATAAATATTTAATTTTATAAAAAATAACTACTCATTAATTAATTGAAAAATTCCTTTAATTATCAATACATAGTATAAAACAAAGTCGCTTTCGCTGTATGTCTGTATGTATGCTTAGATCTTTAAAACTACGCAACGGATTTTGATGCGGTTTTTTTTAATAGATAGAGTGATTCTTAAGGAAGGTTTGTATGTATAATAAATGCATAATATAGTAGAGAAACACTGATAAATTTAAAGGTTTCTAATGTGATGTCGTAAATAAGCACGTTTTTTGCGCTTATATTGCAAACGCTGGCTGAACCCTACGATATAGACCAAAATAATGTACTACAGTATTGTTCACCTTAAAAAGTTCAACAAAAAAGTCCGCGATGGTATATATCTATCTCTTAGGGATAACCCAGCATAACCATTTTTATTCTTTACTAAAAAATGGTTATTTACGAAGTGATTTTAAACAATACAGGATTAATCCTTATCCAATTAAGTACCTTAAATAAATTGTGCATTTATTATAGATCAATATGCTTTTTACAGCATGTAATTTAAGTGAATATTACCGAAGATATTACAAATTTAAAATGCAGGGTCGTAGTTGTTTGCGCCGGGCGGCGCGTGCCTATATAGGCTACAATTTTTGAACCCCTTTGTAACGCAGACGAAGTTGCGCGGGTCATCTAGTTACATATAATTTTAATAAGTCACTGACTACAAAAGTTAAACAACACATATTTAGGTATAGTTTAGTGGCAGCGAAGACGAAATCAAAACTTATAGGTATAAAATGTCTAACTAAAGAATATTCAAATATGGAATAGTGAAATCAAAAACCAAATCACGTATCGGTCGTCATTTTTAATAATTTCAAATCACAAAACACTAATCAAAGGAACACAATTGTTACGACATTCACGATGCAAAAATAAAATGCATGTTTTATACATCACCCGTTCCTTTATGATTTTCTATTTCGAAAATAACAGAGAACGTAACGTTGACAATCGAAACACTTCTTTTGTTAATGCTTCCCAGTTACTAGTCCCACGCAAAGGGTATCATTTTATGCAGCTACTCTATAATCTTTGCAGGCTTATTATTCGGAAAACAACAGTCGAATACAATAAAAAATTCCATGGAAAACGGAAAAACATTGCAAATTATTACGAACGTTGGACGTATTACCGTTTGTGCATATTTGTGTGCATCGCTAATGCGCCATTCTGTTGTGGTTGTATTGTAGATTTTTACAAAAATATTTTAATGTTTGTTTAAATCTTAATTACTTATGTCTAGGATTGGCTAATGAGTTGAGGTCCGTTTGGTGGACAGATATCAGTCGAAATCACATTTTCTGTTTGCCATCAATAGATATTTATTTTGGAATTAGATAGTAGGTAGTTGTTAGTAGTAAATTTAATAGAACCGTAGACTCATAAAATTATAAAAAAAATGTTTGGACAAAACATTTAACTAGATAGGTTTCCAAATAATGAATAATGATGCCTAAATAATGTAGGTAGGTATAGGTGGTTGGTAAGTTAAGGAATATCATTAAGTAATTTTGAAACATTTTCTCGTTTTATTTGAATTACAGAACAGTTTTCAACAAATAAAATGCAAGTTATTTTCTTACTTACCTACTCTTGACTAACTACTTAATAACGTGACAGGTTAAATATAGTGCCTAACTATGCCTACCCATTGGCCTAGTTAACTTAACTTGACCATTAAGAGATATTTGTACAGTCTCCACTATAGGTTAGTTAAAAATTGCAAGAATTTATAAAAAGATTAGATGAAAACGTTATAAAATAATTCAAAGGCAGCTTAGTAATCTTAACGGTTAATTTGCTTTTCAAATTAGACTGATTCGAAAATAGCTTCTCTAAATGCAAATAACAGTCAGGTGCTGGTGCCTTTAGCGAATCGATTCAGTTCGTTCGCAGTCAACTACGCTCACCACTCCACCTAATCACTAGCATTGGATAGACCGAGCCACGCCGCGGGCAAAGATTATGTCATTATATTCATAACGGATATCGGCGGTTCGAAACCTCAATAGCAGATAGCAATCACTGTACCAATTGTATTCAATGATACGTTTAACTGAGAGGACTGAAAGAAGCCACTTTACTACATACCTTCCTATTTACTTACCTACCTTCGAACCACTTATAGTTGCCGTGGCTAAAGGACCTACCAGGGCATTGTACTACCATTAGGTACCTGTCACTTGGTATACTGATTTTTCTCAAATCTCGTTTTAAAAGAAAGTCATAACTCTTGAAACAGAGGACGGGAGTTTAATCTAAATTAGATTCGATTTTGTACATTTATCCCTACTTAGAAATAACGCATGATTTACCTAACATAACATTACCATTCATATCAAATAGATGCACTAGTCATAATAAGACTAGGTAACTGCTTAAAAGGAACTTCAAAAGAAGATAGTGATAATGGCGAAAATAATTACAAGAATTAAAATAATGTAATTCGTCTTTTTGCATTAACAATGTAACACCTAGAAGACAATTGGTATTAACCTATTTAAGGACTTCAATTCAAATGTTTACGTTATTGAAACGAAGCGATATGTAGGTAAGCTGTAGGAATTGCTGTTATAGGTATCAAAATAAAACTTTAGGTACAATAACCTAAGTACTTACCCTCTCATTTTATGAATTTTGTACAATATTTTGTTTTTAAGGCTTTACCTATAGGTACTAGTACTAGTATTATTCGTGAGTTCGAATTATTCGCACACCCCTATTAGGTACCTACTATTTTTAACAGAATAGAATAATTATTATAAAGGTAGAGAATTTACGAATGCCTATCGAAAATTCAATTAAAATTTACAAATATTTTATTTACACAATAATCATTTTCTTTGTTTATATTTATGCAAATAAGTTAGTGCGATGCAAGTATGAAAATTCGTATAGAGAATGTGTGGGCGGGTCTCTACCGCCGATTGGACCGGTCAGCACCAATGCGTATGCGCCTTACAGTAGTAGCCTTACTAAATCCATACTTCTGTATTTCCCTTTATGATTCATTCATTGTTAAATATTTCCATACTATAGTCATAGTCATAAGAATTGTACTGTTTTACATATTTAATAATACACGAGTATTTGTACACAACGTTTAGGTATACTTACATTATACCTACCGGTATACGTATTTACAAAATCGCTCGATGATCTCATGAAATGATTGATACAACTTCAATGATGGCCGCTGATTATTGTAGCCTTCACAATGAATAGGGGAACGATCTTCCTCTGACGCACCAGTCGGCTTCCTAAGAACGTTTAAAACTCCAATATTACCAATAATTGAAGACATCGGATCATTAAGGCAGTCGGGGCTGGTCCCATACTGATTGCTCGTAGTTATCAAAAATTTAACCATCCACCGAGGACCACGGGCGCTTCTTCGTAATAACGATGATGATACCTGAAATTATATGATTTGTGTGGAATTTTGTTGAAAATGGCGAAAACATTACAGAAAAGTACAGGGGTTATGGTTACGGGCGGCGCTGGGCCCGAGGCGTGAGCTCGATCGTATGCAAATTAAACGTAATCAAAATAATCATTTGATATGAGGCGAGCAACGACGATGCCACACCCTCTCGCTCTAGCTCCTGCAACGAACTGTAGTAAGAAAGGAAAACCACCTGGTTTGAAACGCCTTTCAAAATGCAAATGAACCCTGCCGATTCGCTTTTATTATTTCGTATTGTTTCAGTCATAACGTAATAACACACTCGGCAGTGGCTTAATACGCGAAATTACCCTAAGTGGACTGAAATGTTTAGTTGATTACAGGGTAATACGATGAGTAGAAACCCTCTGAAAGTTGCATTATTGTCTAAGTTTAGAAAAATCGTGATTTGGCCTTACCTACTTATAATTTCAAGGTACCTATTACATACAATTACTTTCTACTCGTAGGTGTGTGTAGGTATACCTAAACAGTTACAAGTTTAATTTGTTGTGCTTTACAACACTATCGCAATATACCTACCTGCCTATTAAGTTATTGAAAATGAAATTGCACAAACGTATCAGCTCGGCTTAGAAGTAAGTTAGGTATTAATTTTTGAAACTACACAACTACAGTAAATTTTAACGAATCTATCTTTTAATTTCAGTTGGAAAAGTAAAACTTTTAGTCACAATATGTAAACAAGGCATTGCACATACACATAATAGACATAATAGGAGTACATCCAGTACAGAGCTACTGTTTAATTAGGGTCACGCATCGCTAGCCGTGGACCAGTGTTTAGACTGCGGTTTGCTCGCAGCACTGCACGCCAATTGGAAGTGAATTAAAAATAATTTCCATATTTATTGTCATTTCCTTCATTACAGCGATCTCCGGTGCGGGTAATTCATCTATTACGCGAAACCCTACGGAACATGTTTTGAAAACCGTTGCAATGCACATGACCATATAAGAAAATAATACCCGAATAAAAAGAATACCTACTTGCAATATCAATTTCTTTTAAAATCACTGATTTAACTATATGCAGAGGTCTACTTACTCATGTTACGGTACTGAATAAATGACCTTTGGATAAGTAGGTACTAGGTAGGTAGATTTAAATTTCGATTTCACTATCTAATTTCATTGCAAAGTCAAAAAGTAGAGTTGATTTGGTCACTTTTCATCATCATCATCAGCCTTTAGACGTCGCCACATCGACCGGTCCTGCGCTGCCCGCATCCAGCCACCTCCCGCGATCATCGGTCCACCTACCTACGCTACCAGTTCGTGGTCGCCACTCTTGAACTTGTCGGCCCCATCGACCATCAGTTCTGCGCACAATGCGTCCTGCCCATTGCCACTTCAAAGACGCAATTCTTTGGGCTATGTCGATAACTTTGGTCCTTCTGCGGATCTCCTCATTTCTGATTTGATCACGCAGAGAAACACCCAGCATAGCCCTCTCCATTGCTCTCTGAGCGACTCTGAGTCGTCTTACAAGACCCATTGTAAGCAGCCAAGTCTGGTCACTATTATTTGTTTTAAATTTTAAAAACTTTCTCGATATCTCCTTGGCACCAAAAAAGCGAATTTTATGATTTCAGAATTTTCATAAAAGCTTTCCCCTGTACCTACAATAATATTTGTACCTAACGCTGAACAAGTTAATAATTAGGTATTTACTCGTCGATAGAGTAAAGCTCTTTAAGAAAATGTTATAACTCATAATAAGAAACACTTGAAACTCATTTTCTATGAATTAACGTGTGTGTGTTTATATGTGTGTGTGTAAGTAGCTCAATCAAGACAAGGGCGACAATTATTACGCAAATGACTCCAAATTACAGGCCGGTGACGTGCGAATTGTTGGTTGTAATCCTTCACGTATGCTCACGTATGATAATATTATGGAATCTACATATAAGTAGGCATATCTTTGCAAATCAGTTGAGTTAATCATAAATGCCAACTACTAGGAACCTTATTTAGGTAAATTTTACTATCCATCAAAACAGAAAAATAGTGCTGAAATATTATTCTTGAAGTTAGACAGGAAATCTTTAGAACTACCAATTCGGAATTCCTACTTTATACAGTCTGTGCCTAGAAGGTTAATATTTCTTCACTTACTTATTTTGTTAACTGATTTAGACAACATGTTAAACTATTCTAGAACTATCTAAACAGCGATACGCATTCACCGCGGCAGTGTGTTAGATGTGCGCAATTTGCCTCCATTTGCTCTAATGACAGACTCCGCGGATTCTGCATAATGAGACCTTCCTACCCGATTGATCAAAACCGACTCTGTACCACGTACACTTATATAGAATTCACGTAGAACGCTGTAATTAGTAATTGGGATGGCATAATGAACATGACGAATAACAGTGCGGTAGATAAGACCTCCGGTGGCAAAGGCTTTGTGAACCTCGAGTTTTCTCAACCGAAGTAAATGTTACATGATTTTTGCAACCGTGTATCATGTAACATGTAAATTTCGACAATAGAAATAGAAATAAAAAATTAGATGAAAATTGTTCCATGAACGAAATTCTGGTTATTCTACTCTCTACTACTACTCTGGTTACTTTGGGCCTTCAACAGAATTTGTATCAACTCCAAAATCAATTTCCATTTGGTCTCTTCTTTTCTTATGCCAAGTGTTCTAACTACATCTCCTTAAATTCGACTTCGAAAAATACCTACTAAAATTCTGAATTTGTAAAATGAGGTCAAACTACTGAAAGGGCTCTGCCATGTGTAACGAACGAGGTACAAAACGCATATGTTATGAGTACTAGACTTCATCATTTACCACATTAGGTGCACGTTGATTATAGTAATCTGCTCATGAGGGAACAATGGCCGCGCGCCGTGCCACCGCATGAGGGATTCCAATACAGGATGTTCAAACTAAATGAAACTAAGTAGATGTTGCCTTTGGTTTTACTTCTAGGCCAAACGAGATTCTTTACAACGAAAGTAATAACTTTTTAAAAAGATAGTGCATCTTTCAAGAAAATATTTTTAATCACTGCTCAAAAGTACTACACATTAGATGCTGAGTGCTGGCGTCAATTAACCTGTGGTTTCTTTAGCTTAGGTACCTACTTAGGTACTTTATTTTAAAGAAACCCAAATCAAAAACGAGCTGCAAGAGGCATAGCACCTGTATGCCTAGATTCAAGTTTTGATATCAGAAAATAACATTTTATTCAGTAGAACAACATTTGAAAAGTAACACCCTGTAAATAACATTTGTACAAATTTAATAAAAAATATGACCCTTTCACTGTTCCAGATAATTGAGGAGTGCGCGAGCGGCACAAAGAGTCGATCGGCAACATGTACTTAACAATGTTTTATAAGTTCGAATCGGTTGACAATGGTACCCTTTCTTAGACAATTTAGTGCACAGCAGGCTCCGGAAGTCGAATCCTCACCCTGAAATTACTGATCCTTGGCGCACCAGGACTCATATTGTAGTTCAAACTCCGCCCCGAAGACTTCTAAGCACGTGACAACTTTTTGTGAACGATTGACGTCTTAATGACTGAATGTATTCTAAAGAACTGGACTTGGAAAACCGTTATATTATGTAAAAGGTGTTGTTTTTTGGTTAAAATGTTCTGAATGATATTGGTCTAATGGGTATTTCAAGTTAACAGCAATTTTAAGTTATGCCGTTTGTAACAGTCAGTAATAGACTTTGGGATTCTCCTATTTTAATTTTTCTGGAGCAAACGAAGTCACGACCGATCTGACATGGTTTTTAAATAAGGATTTTTCCTCAGCCTTAGTTTTAAATGTCCCTTCTGATTTGACCAGTCGCCTCTAATCTCTATCATCATAAAGTGCTTTAAGTCTAGTGCTATAAATAATGGAGTTGTTTTTGGGACCTACCGAAACTGATGGTTCATTTTGGCACAGACTTGGTCACAGTTATTACAGACACCAACGCGCCATTTTACAGATTTAGTTCCCAATTATCTCGTTGGAGCCCAGGATGACCTTGTCGTGAACTGCAACCGCTCATTACCGAATTACCATCCGCCCTCGCCTATACTTACAGCACCGATTTAAATAATAAATATCTTATCTAAATAACAGGTAACCATTGTTTTTCCTTCGACGATCACCGTCATAATGACGTATATTATGTTCGATCACTAATAAAATTAGGCTCGCCAGGTAATTCGGTTTAATTTTGGCAGAATCGTGTATGAATCATTTTAACAACCAAAACTTAAGTCGTAAAAATATCATTATGGTATTTAATAGAACTAGTTTATTTGTGTGTTTTGTTGTACCTGCCTAGTTATAAAAAGCAGATTGTTTACATCGTTAGACTTAAACTGCAATAATCAAATAGCATAAAAACTATTTCAGTACCTAACACGTCGAACAAAACACAATGGACGTTGTTAACTCTTATAGCGATTACCTACATCTAGACAACCTTTAATGATAGATAGGTTCTAGTAAATAATGTAAATATGATGCATCATGCAATCGTTAAAGCCAGAGCAGAAGTGGAAATTCGCAACTACATTCCTACTTGCATCGACAACTACTTTGATGCTATTAAATTTAGAATAGAACTCCAAATAGGTAGGTACTACTCGGGAAAATATTTTAGTTAAGGATTCTAAAAATCCTTCGAAGATATGTACCTACCTAAGTCCCTAATTGGGCAAGTTTGGTGGACTTCTGAGGAGACCTAAGCTCAACAGTGGGCAGTAATGGGTTGTTACAGTACAGTAAGTAGGTACAAAGTGCTCTAGATTACCTAAGGTACCTGTAACTGGCTGTGTGAGTTTGTTTCAAGAGATCTTGTTAGGATATTATGTAGGTATTTCAACACTGGAAATTATTCAAACGGAAAATTTATTATTAAGGTATACCTACATTATATTTGTAATATTAGATAGGTAACCTACAAGTATCAGCACTCGTACTCATTAAGTCTTCACAATATAAAAATGACAAACTCGAGAACGGCTGAAGCGACTTGGACCTAAGTCTTAAAATATTCGTGGAAGTGCAGCGAAATTATTAAGGATCTACCTAGGTAGAAAAGCAAATAGGTATAGTTCAAATATATAGAACACTAAACTGATGATCGTATTTCAGAGTTTCAATACCATAGTACCAGTCTCCGTATACCTAATATTGTTTATGATTATTGACGTTAAGTTCCAACGGAGAGATTATTAATAGTAAGTACCTATAATAAAAGTGATATTGAATATATTTGAGGTCTATATATGATATGACTGGGTAACTGGTAGGAATGCCTATATTATTATTTTAATAGTTTTTTTACGATTAGGTACAAGTTATTTTGTGTTTGAGTTCCCATTGTTGCTACTTGACAATAGATGGCGCTACTTGTTACCTGCTTTATGATAAGTAATAATTACAAGTAATCAATACAAACACCAAAATTGCTACCAAATACGTATTTGGTTAAAATACTAATAATTATAATAAGCATACATATCTCATCTACTTACCTAACAAAAACGTTAAAAACGCAGGTTTTATGTCTTCCATTTCAATTATGTTTTTAGGTGCATTTAAATAAGTGCTATAAAATTATTTTTAACAGTAATAGGTACGTGGCTCTGCTACCTATATTATTTCAGATTTCACATATAAATGTGTGGGCGAGGCATGCATGCAAGCCTCGAGCGGTGGGCGTGCGCCGGTCCACCGACCAATGGCCGCTCGACGTAGCGAAACGAAACCTTCGAATATTTACCCGTTTTCCAACGACCAGTTATATTAATTGACCCTATTTACATATTTTTAACATTACTGGCGTATTTTGTACCTAAATGTTAGCTAAAAGATTTTTGTGTAGGTACCTACCTACCTACCTAATGTCTAATACCTATTTAACTGTTTATAAACTCATAATATGCGTTATACCTAAGTAATCTAGCATATAATTTTATCTATGTAAAAGTTTCGCTGATTGCTTACAGAGGCTGCACTAGCCAAATCACATATCATCATCATTATAATATTATTATGACAAGTCGGCCAGGTAAATAATAGAAAAGAAGGTATAGGTACCTACAGCAAGAGAAAAAGAGGTAATCGCCGGACTACCACCTGCCCAGCTGGTGGTGTAGGTATGTGGGAATCGAGCCGCACTAAAACCTCTTCTCACTCACACTCAGCGTCCAAACCTGCCAAGATGATCCGGAACCCATGGCTAGATCAGAACCAACTTGGGTCGGAGAGTGCGGCCTATATACCTATGATGATGGATTCGGGAAGTGGCAGGAACTCCTGTGGGTACTTATGAAGATAGGCCCGTCATGTTTGGGTTCGTTTTACTTGTCATAGCTAGTACTTTATTGCTATATAGGTACAGGATCTTAAAAGCTTGTACTTATTTAAAAAGATTTTTAAATAAATTTATTGTAACAGTAGGTACCTTTTTTTTTTTTTTTTTTTTTTTTTTTTTTTCAGTTGGATGAAATCACCGGGTATGTGGGAGTTGAACTGCACTAAAACCTCCAACCGCTCACACTCAGCGTCCGAACCCCGGCTGAGGCCAGAACCCAGCACGGGGTTTGAAGGGACGGCGCGACGCGTTACGCCATCGGCATGCTTTCCCGTCGCTCCGTCCCCGGACGCCGAACCGGTAGCCGCCGGCGAATACGGCCACCGGCTCTCTCGGTCGGCGGGCTCTCCGAAGCCCGCCAAGATGGGACCGCGTGTCACCCTCCCGCGGAATACCCCGCTGGGTCAGAACCAGCGGGGTCTACCATCCCCCGGATGCTCTTACGCTAAGGGCGTGTTGAGCGAGACACGGCACCTTCTTGTGTCCCCGCTCGCACTCACATGCGTTGGGGACCCGAAACTCTTAGGGGGCCAGAATCCGGGCGAGATCCCGGTTCCGGCCCCCTGCTCGACGGCGGCGGGTTGGCAAGTTGAGAGCGGCATATAGCCTCTCTCTCTCGGCCCCCGCCACCTGCTTCTGCGAGATGGTGGACTCGCAGAAGTCGAGCATCGCCTTCCAAGACTCGTCGCTCTCGAGCATCGACGCCGCGACGCCCGGGAGCGACAAGTCCGGACCTATTTGTTGGACCAGGACACAACGCTGCCTCTCCCATGCGGGGCAGCGCGCGAGCGTATGCTCCGCCGTGTCCTGGTCACATCCCACGCAATGGTGGCACCTCGCCGTCGGCTCGGCCTTGATCCGGTGCAGATACCGACCGAATCACCCGTGCCCGGTCAGCATCTGCACCATCCAGAAGGTGAGGCGTCCTCTGCCACGACCCACCCAATCATCTAGGATCGGGCGGATCGCCTCGACGGTCCGTAGACCCCATGTGGGGTTAGCGAGACGTCGTTTCCACGCTTCTACTACGGACCGCCGAGATTGGACCCTCCTGTCGCGAACCGCTTCCCGCAGGGGACGTATCACGCCCCGGGCGCGGAGGTCGCATCGCCAGCGATAATCGCCAGCTAGCGCCTCCGCCTCCAGCTCCCAGGGCGGCGTCCCCGCCAGCACGCACGCCGCCTCAAAGGCGACGGTGCGGTAGCCGCGGATGGCCCTAATAGCAACGATGCGCTGTGGCCGACGCAGGAATCGGGCGATGGTTAATCGCACCCGTGCGTCGGCCCAGACGGGCGCACCGTATAGGGCCATCGATCGCACCACCCCCGCATAGAGGCGGCGCACGGCGTGGCTGGGCCCCCCGACATTCGGGAGCAACCGACCGAGTTGGCCGGCCGTCCTCATCAATCGGGGGACCAGGTTCGCGAAATGGGCCTGGAAGGTCCAACGGCTATCCAACACGAGGCCGAGGTACTTCAGCTGCACCCCGACCTCAATCTGGATGCCTCCAACCATTATCTGGGCGTCGACTGGCGGCACAGCCCCAGCCCCGTGGAACCACAGGGCCTGGGATTTGTGCAGCGCCACGTCGAGGCCCAGCCTCCTTATTTTGCCGACGACGAGGGCCACCCCCGCTGTGGCAAGACGGGCAGACTCTCGGAAGTCATCCCCTCGGGCCACGACCAAAGTGTCGTCCGCGTAGCAAATAACGCTAAGGCCCGGGAGGAGGGCGCCCCTCAGCACCCAGTCGTACCCGATATTCCACAATAGAGGTCCAAGAACGGACCCCTGTGGAACACCGCGCACGACCTGGAACCGGTGCAAGGTCCCACCGTACCCGGTACACATGACCGACCTGGCCTCCAGGTAGGAACAGTAGGTACCTAATATAAAATTCATGTAAAACACATGCATGCATGCACACACACTTCGCCACGAGTAATTTTGGATTTCTATAAAATCCACAGCTGATACTACCTGATACCTATATTGTTTCGAGATGTTAAGCCATGAAAAAAAGGAACATCGTATTTGCAAAGTTGGATGTGATGGTCCGATGTAAATACTTCAATTCAACCCTATTGTTGCGTGGATGTCGATAAAAATTATTACATATTCTTCAGTCCTGTTTTTGGTATGTCTATTTTCTGTACACCTCATCCACGTTGCACTAGGGATGTTGCGAATGTCGATTTTTGGACATTGGATCTCTGGATCAACTTGGGAAGTAGGAGGTACTTGCCTGGTACAATAACTAAAACCCCCCGCAAATTATTTTGACAACGGAAGGTCGTAGACCCATCGAGTTTGGGCTCATTTTAAAGAGCTGGTAGAGGTCTTTAATTTGGTTCTGTCAGATTTCTTCTACATCCACAAAATATCCTCCTAACTTTTGTCAAAACATTCGCATCACAATCGCATGATTTTTTGCGAATGCGAATATTCAAAAACATGCGAATATTCGCGAATGCGTATGCGAATAACCGTTACATCCCTACTATGCACCCACTACATTATCTCACAGAGAAGTGTGGTACAAATTTAATCATTTTTTTAATACATGCATCAAGTATCATAGCCATCATCCATCAAATAAGGTGAGACATTAGCTGGATCATTTTAAACTATATTAGATAAATTCAAACAATTTAAAACAGTTATATTATTTTTTATTTTTAAATTAACAGAAATAGAACTAAAAATGCATATAAAAGAATAATTTAATTCTTCATTATGTGGTAAGAGTTGCCCAAGGTGGTGACATTGGAGCTGGATTTTGAAGATAAGACATCACTACAGCTGAGATGGATAACATGAACGAACTCACAATCTGAAACAAACACAAAATCATACTAATAATACATTTAAGTATTCAATAATATCAAGAACTTAATCACGGTTGTGTATACTTTAACATTGTCATCTACCAATAGTTTATGGGTTGTACCACAAAACTTAACCTAAGTGGTGAGTAACACAAAACTTAACCTAATCTTTCTAACACACAATCTTTCTTCTCTTTCTTTCTTTTGCTCTTCCCTATCCCATGCATAGTAGGTGCAATGTTTTACTCTAAATCTGACATAGGTCATCTGTCACTATGTAAATTTTCAAAGAACTTAGTTCTGCCTCTCCTCTTACATCCATTAACTTACAAATTCTACATTCAGTTATTATTTTGATCTTCATCTTGCCTAATCATGTGTCTAAAGTTTTGACTTTTGACTCTCAATTTATTGTAGATAAGCTAACATAGGACAATAGAACCAAATAGATTATCTTCTCTTATTGAAAGACCCTAAGTAAAAAAAAACATTTTTTTCCTGTTTTTAAGACTATTTTATACCTGTTTTGTGTCATCAGAAACTCTGGAGTTAGCAAAACTAATACTGGAACAGAATACAGCTGTCCACGCACACCATTTTAGTCTCATCATCAAACCACACATAGAAAACACCATTCCTGGAACAAATTAATATATTTTAATGAATCCTTAGAGTGATTTACTTGCTTACTTGTAATAACATTAAATTGACCATGTTAAAGCGATCAAATTAAAAGATGTAAAAACTGTAACAATTTAAGGAATATTACAATTTAAAATGCAATGTTTTTTCTCAATAACAGTACGATTTAATAATTTAGGTGAATAAATAAGTAGGCACCTAAAATATTCATGTAATCTGTTGTTAAGTCCTCTGCTGGAGCAGATGTCGGTGGAGGTGGTTTGAATCGACGTTCTCTGTCTGCACGACGAGGGTCTGGAGATGTCTGCATCTGAAAAATGTTGAGAAAAATGAAACAATCATGAAATAAACATCCAACCTCCAAAAAGGATTATTTTCAAGGAAAATTAATAAGGTCAAAATGATTACCTTTTCACTCCTCTCTGGCCCTCAAATATTAGTAAAGATTATTTTCTTGGAATGTGACAGTCCTAAATTTGTAGAATAATTTTATTACTCGCTTTTAAGTTTTATCCAATGAACAAAATTACAATTAATTTGATGCGTTTTGTAAAGGTTTTTTAGTAGATCCACACAACACAGATAAAACGTCTTAAACGTCACAAAAAATAAATTCACAAACGTCACGACACAGATAGCGTTCACCGTTTCGTCGTCTGAACTGTCATTGAGTGTCATTGACTGACGATAACTTCACATCATGCCGCCACACTGTCGAAGAAAATAGAGATGTACACACAGCGTATCATTTGTGACAAGTTGCTACGTGTTTTGTACTGATCTTTTAATGTGTGTTTGAAATATGAAAACACTCTAATTCCTGAACAATTAAGAAGGACTTGTAGCATTTTCTTTGTTAATTTTATTCAGCGCATAGTGCAACTTCAAAAAAAAAACATAAAATGCAAAAGCTACTACACAACAACAAAAACACTTGTCTGCGCTTGAGCTGTACTCTTGTGCTGATCTTTTCAATCAGTCATGTTTATAATTCTTGTCCCATCACTACTTTAGTTGCCAAAAAGCCGGACTGGAAAGGCACAATCTGTGAAATAATTTTTATTATTTATCCAAGTAAGAATATTTTTTTAAGTTCTAAGTTATTGATATCCTATTAATTTTTCCACACAGTTAGTGATAAACATATTCTGTGACTGCGTGCCAGTGTTTGAAATACTAAAATATTTTGATTGTGTGAGGTTAGAATCTAAACGACTGCAGTGTGTGCCTAAAAATAATAATTACAGTAAAACTAAAGCTGCTGGGATTCTGCGCTAAATAATAAAAAAATATTTGATAATACGATATGGATAAAATAAATAAAATCTTTGTAAACACTGATTAAATACGGAAAATTATCCATGTATCAGTATTCATCTAAAAATACTTTAATCTTTCATTTCAAATATTCCAGAAAAATGCCTCCGAAAAAAGTTGAAGAGCCGGAGAAAAAGCCTCTCATTGGAAGAGTGGGCACGAATTTGAAAGTGGGAATAGTGGGTGTCCCAAATGTGGGAAAGTCTACATTCTTCAATGTTCTCACCAAGAGTCAAGCAGCTGCGGAAAACTTCCCCTTCTGCACCATCGATCCTAATGAGAATAAGTATTTTTTACTTTGCTAATAACTTTTATTTTAGCTTTGGTGGATTTATAATAAAATTTAACTGCAGATTAAAAGGTATCCAAGTTCCAAACTCTATTTATAACATAATAATTGTCATTTTACTAATTATTATGTACACTAAATCTTAAAATGTGTTTTATGGAAATTAAATTTAGATAAATTATTAGGTTTAGTTAATTATTAAAAATAAACATAGCAAATCATAATAATGTTTCAATGCAGGTGTTATCTAGTTATATAAAATCATCAGAAAATCATGGTTTAAAAAAACTTGAATAAAAACATTTTTGTCATATGAATTAAAAACAAATCAAGTGTCATTTCCAAAACATCAAGACACATTTTTGACATTAGAAAACAAGCCACAATTTTGGCTTGTTCTTATTGAAATAATGAATAATAAATCTATATCCATTACACATTTTGATGAATTGGACGCTCATGGAATTAAAGACATTAATGTAGATAAAAGTGCTACATACAAAGGTCCTATCAATCTTATCGCTAAAGCAATAAGAAGTTCTGAACCTAAACGTGACACACCACTGGGTGCAACTGTTATAGGAATAAACAATACAGACTCGCCACTTCCGAAAGACACAAGATACTACACAGCATGGAATGACCTGGATGCCCAAGAAATCTATCTCAAGAGCAAACCAACTTGTTACATTGTTATAGGAAAGCCTGGCTCAGGTGCATATTCTCTTGGAGAAGCTTTGTCAAAGAAACTAAAATGCATTCATTTGTCACCACTTACTATATTAAAAGATGAATTGGAACAACAAGGCTCGACCGGAGTATGCCTAGACTTCAATTTAAGACATAATAAAAAATGTATATTTGATATACTCATGTTGATTCTAAAAAATAAATTAGAATCACCTGTTGTCCAACACAGAGGCTATATACTTACAGGTTTTCCATTAATTAGTACTAGAAAGGACCCAAGATTATTAATTACCCCATTAAACAGTGAAGAGGCAGTGAATATATCTATAGAAGTTTGTAATTCCATGGTTTATGATTTAAAGAAAAAAGACAAAAACAAGAAGAATGTGGACCAACAACAATCAAATGCATCATATTTAAATTTGGAAGAAGAAGAAGATTTGGCAGAAGCAGTAGAAGAAGAACAAGAGCAGGCAGATGTTCCAGAAGAAGAGGAAGAAATTCCTAAAGAATTTCCCAAGTCTTTGTTAGACAGCTGCTCTGATATAATATTTAATAGAAAATCTCATATCTGTGAAAATGAGTCTACATTTTCAAAACAATTCAAAGATATATTTAATCTCAAAATGTCGCCTGATATTATTATTTATCTAACAAGTCCAGACTGTGATTTAATAACCAAGAAATTTTCTAAATACATTAACTACTCAAACATGCAACCTGTAATGGAACCATTATGTAACATAAATACAGGAAATGAAATACGGTGGCCGTCCAAGTACCTAATTAAAGATTTTATAAATCCCTGTGATAGTCATGTATTCAATTCAAAATATATGTGTAGACAACCCTATAATTTCAAACAACATTCAATAAAACAACTGTGTAATTATAAACTCACAACTGAGACTGTTGTTTGTGAAAAACTTAAAAAATATGGTTACAATGTCATAAAGTTGGATGCTCGAGTGTCGATTTATGAAATGATGCATCATGTCATGGAGAGATTAATGTTGATTCCTAACACTACAGTCATAGTTCCACAACCACTCTATTTAGAAGAGGCTACTGATAATATTGAAGATTTTGCAAAACTAATAGAACAACTTAATGTAATAAATAGTTGTGGAGTGCGGTTTTACAGATATATGTCTCCTTGGTATTCTAGATGTCCAGTTGAACTTAAAAAAAGAAAATCTGTTACAGGCAATACAAAATTTGCTGTATCATTTTTCAAACATGTGTATTGTCTCTCCTCCTTCAATGCAATGGTACGTTTTTGCAAAAACCCACGACCATTTTTGAAATTAAAATACTTAGAGCCCACCTGTAGAGTGATAATAGTAGGTACAAAATCATCAGGGAAAAGTATGATTTCCGAATGCCTTTCTTGGATATTTAATTGCCCCATTATAACCTATAATACCTTTGTGGAAGAGCAGAAATCCAAAAAATATTTAGAATTTTCTAAATCTATTCTATCAAATATTATAAGCACGATTGAAGATAACCGATTTTCTCAATGGCAAAATTCAGAAATGGAAAGATTCAAAGCAATCGAAATGTGGTGTAATGCCACATCTGCTATTATACAAGAATATTTATGGTTACAAGTAAGCTTAGATCCGGAGCAATCAACCTCTCAAATCTTTAATCAAACGGACATGGAAAGTTTTCCTGATATTAGTGAAAACATGGAAGACAATTTAGAAAGAATCGAGCATCTCAAAGCAGAAATATTCTCTCTCCCATTCGTAAATGATATGCAACAACTAAAACACGCTCTTGAAAACAAACCCTTTTTAGCCCAATTTTGTCCGCCAGAATTAAAACTTGTGACAAAAAGACCCGAAACACCTAAAATAGGCGATGAAGATGTATCTAAAGCCGTGGCAGACTATATTTTGGCTAATGATCTACAAAATGAAGTTGAACCAACAAATGAAGAACTAATCACTGTTATTATCAACATGATATCTGATAGTAAAAATATTAGCAAAATACATTTAGATACTTCTTACAAAAAATTCATTATTGATGGATTTTCAACAAACCCTGAATGTTGGGAATATCTTATTAATTCAAAATGCTTGCCCGATTGCACTATAGCTCTAATAGAAAATAAAGAAGTTGATTCACAGTTGGCGAAATACTATTATGACATCGAAAATAGTGTGAAAGATTATTTCGAGGAAATTTTACTAGCAAAAGATCCATTAATAACGCAAACGTTGAGGTCTGTTGATAAACTCCCTGAAAAAACAGTGACTTTAAATAAAAGAAATACACTTGTGGATACTTTGGAGAGTGAAAGTATGCCTCCCGGTAACGTATATGATGAATCTGCATTTATTACCACATTTACTGAATCTATTGATAAATTTCGAGAGGAATGGGATATTTTAAAGCAACGTCTTGACGAGTTTAATAAATGTTACATGGAAATTGAGTTAGATAATAAATCGGCGGTTGAAATAATCGAAGAAGTTTTATTAAAGTTACGTAAATGTTACATCCCACCATGCGAACCCTATGAAGATACTGATGTAAGTCACGATAGTTTATCGGATGCCGTTGTTAAAGATGTGATGGCGAATAAATCGAACTTTGTTGGTGAGACTAATATTTACTGCCCTGTAACATATTACGATCAATGCGTGTTATGGGAGGGTAAAAAGGAATTCTCGCTACGGTTCAATAATCAAGTTTATAGATTCTGTAGTGAAGAACTATTAGCTCAATTTCAAAAAGATCCAGTAAAATATCAATTCTTAAAGACTCCATATAAAAACTATCCTCCTTTAAGAATTTGTGTAGTAGGTTGCATCGGAGTTGGTAAAACAACATTATCGAAATATATTGCGAAAGAACTAGGCCTCATACACATAGATTTTACTGAAATATTAAATACAGAATTGATTCCCAAACACCTCAAAAAAGTAGGACGTAAATATGAAAATAGTTTTACTGATGAACCCTTTGATGAAGAAGGAGCTGTGGAATATCAGATGGATGAAGAAAATGTTAGAGAATCATTAGTTAACATAATATTCAATGAAGTTGAAATAAGACCACTGCTATATAATTATCTAGAGAAGGGTTTACCAATCCCTACGACACTCATGAATAAAATACTAAAAAAGATATGGTTCGAAAATCCTTTTGCCACGACTGGATTTGTATTGGACGGTTATCCAAAAACTTCAAATGACGGTTCAGATATGCTTACTTTTTCATGTATTCCCGATATAATAATAGAACTAGAAGGAAATTCATCAAACTCGGTTGATCGTCTGTCGCCTATAATGTTTAATAATTGGAAAGTGCAGCTAATTGAAGCCAAAGAAAATGCTAAAGTTAAATTTGAGAATGAAAGGAAAGAGTGGATGCATTTTATCACGAAAAATGTTGTAAGTAAATTAATATTTGAAGAATTACTAGACGATGTGTTTCTCCCCAATGTGAAACCATTGAGTAGAGTATCAATGGAAAGTGTTATTATAGACGCTCATCCCTCCGGTTCATCTAATGTGGATGCCAATTTATTTAATATGTATAATCAAATGGTTGAAGAGTTTCCGGGGCCAGAGGATCAAAGTGCTTGGGAAAGTCCTGAAGATGTGCGTGAAAAAATTTATGCAAGAATTGAAAGTATCTTTGAAACCGATTCTGAAAATATTCAAAGTCTTAAAGATTTACTTTCAGAACAAAATATAAAAGTTGAAACTTTTGATGCTACAAAAACTTTTGAAAAAGTGACGCGTAAGGTATTATGTAAACTAAATGAGTTAAGAAACAGAAACATATCATTACTCGAAGAGACTTATGTTATTGATTTGGATGTAGCAGAAATACTTTTAGCGGAAGGATTTTATTTTTTCAGTAAATTTCACCGAATGTGTCCAGTGCAGTTACATGATAATACAAAAACTATTTTAAATTCTTACAAACTGAGTAAGAAAAAGGGAACTCTTTATCCGGTAATTCATAGGTCATACATTTACTTTATTAGTAACTTAGAAAACCTAGTAAAATTTCGAAACAATCCTATTCACTATGCTGATAGTAACTCAATCACTCAATATCAATATTACCCATTAAGAATTGGGATTATCGGTCCTCCAAAGTCAGGTAAAAGTATGCTGGCTGAGAAAATATCTAAACAATATGGTTTAGCGTGTATATCGAGGGGAAAAGCAGTGCGAAATGTATTAAAAAATCTCGCTTGGGTAAAATCGGCACTGAAAATGGAATCTGAAATTATGAAAGGTGAAATGTTAGACTTGGATTTATTAATGAACGCTGTCCAAACCGAAGCTATTGATCATAGAATTGTTACGTATGGTTACGTTTTAGATGGATTCCCTGATTCTTCTTCAGAAGCTATGGAACTGAGCAAAAATAACTTATATCCTAATATCGTGTTTGACATTTCTAGTTCAAAAGCTAAAATAGTTGAAAATTCTCAAAGTGAGAACTATTTAGATATAGTTAAATTTAAACCACACTTCTCTGAAAGTTTTATTGAAAAACGTTACTCTACTTGGAAGGATACAGCTTACAAAATCAGGGATTGGATAAATGAAGATTATCAAAATATTTATGTTTTGGACGGGAATGGTACCCGTTGGCAATGTTTTCAAGATGCAACTAAAATAATTGATAACTATTGTACAAAAGTACACACCTGTTTGTCTCTCGGCAAACATACTGCTGTATCAACTGAAGTTTTATGCATTTCTAACGATACTTTCAGATCAAATATGTCTCACTTTCAAAACATTTGTCCCATTTGCTATGGTGAAAATGTTTTTCGAAATAGCGGTCATTCTATTAACAAAAAAGGTGTTGTAATGTACGATAATATATATTATTGGGTTTGTGACAAACATTTAAAAGATGCCTTGACAAAACCACATATTTATCTCACTAATTCAAAAGTTATCATTCCTGAAATCCCGGCTATCGTTAAATCGATTGATCCAGTGCTTGTTTATGAAAATGGCGTTTGCATCGTAACGTATACTGACAACTTACCTGCACAAAGAATAGAGAAAGGAAGTAATCATTTTGCTGCAAACTTTAAAGGAAAGATATATTTATTTTGTAGCGAAACTTGCTTGGACAAGTTTTTAGCTAAGCCGAACATATACAAAGATGTGGTCGTGTTCAAGGAAACAAAGCTATTCCCCCGATTAACTTTAGATACATTACCCGATTTAGGTTATTTAGAACAAACTATAGCCACAATTTTAACTGACGCTTGTTGCCACGTTAATGTTTCTAGACCCAAGTATCCTGGTCTCGACATCCAACTATCTGGATTGATTTATGTAGCTCTATATTTAAAGATCCACAACAAAAATGTAAAAACGTGTAAAAAGGCTTTAACCTTATACGAAAAAGCTTTTCGACTGTATGAAGCAAGATGCAAATTGATATTGGATATTGGATCTAAATTGAGATCCAAAGAGAATCCTTTTGCGCAGTACCAAAAATGTTGTACCATAAAACGTATAGATTCTGGTACGGTAGAAAAGCCATCGTCAAGTGATAGTGTTTCGACTTCTAATAATTCCTATGCCGTTAATATGGACCTTGAATGATATAGTTTGCTAGTTAATAAATGATGCTATGATTAACTGTGTTTTATTTTCGTACAATTCATTTTATAAATTAAGATACGAAAAATAAATAAAATCTATATTATTATGTATTTTTTAAGCATTGAAAAATTTAGAGCGCTTAAACTAGATCGCTTTGGGTAGGGTAATAAACCATTCTCGTGTTGGTCCTATAAGCAAAATAATTGTTATTTTGACCATTCAAACATTCCGTGATCCTTACAAACGATAACTTTCATCTTACTGAGACGTCTAACTTGTGTCTTTTGGTTTCAGCACGTAGGGTACCAGTTCCTGATGAAAGATATGATTATCTTTGCGAGTACCACAAACCAGCCAGGTGAATACTAATTTTCTTAATAAATATGTTTTAAGGTTTGAACTATCAAGAATTTGTGTCTAATAAAAGTTATAGGGTACATTCAAATCTGGTGGTAATAATACCTATAATTTTTAATAATATATTATAATATAATTAATAAAATAATATATTTTTTTTATTGTTTTCAGCAAAGTGCCTGCTTTCCTGAATGTGGTGGATATTGCTGGTTTAGTTCGAGGTGCTGCCGAAGGTCAAGGGTTGGGAAACGCGTTCTTGTCTCATATTAAGGCCTGCGACGCTATTTTCCACCTTTGCCGTAAGCATTCTTTTGATATTTAAAATTTATTGTGACATGAACAGGCGTTCAAAATATATTAAAATTAAATATAGTAAAATTTCTTCATTGATTAGAAAATCTTTAAGAAAATTATAATTTGAAAAATCTGTCAGATACCATTTCATACAAAAAGTAATCATAAAAATGATAATTTTATTTATTAACAATACACTCTTCACCAATGGCCGCTCACGGAAGCTTTCTTGTCTATATTAGGTGCTTTCGACGATGAGGACGTTATTCACGTGGACGGCGACGTGAACCCCGTCAGAGACCTGGAGACCATCGCCGAAGAGTTGCGGCTGAAGGACGAAGAACAACTTCTGCAGCACATCGAGAAACTGGACCGAGTCGTCAACAGAGGAAACGACAAGAAACTCAAACCTGAATACGTATGTTTAGTCCAGTAATTTTAGAAATTTGAAAATGTTTCGAAATGTATAAAAATAAACCGCAATTTACTCTGGATTTCAATAGTTTATGTCTCTTCATAGGATTCTCTAATGAAAATCAAGACTATTCTAGTTGATGAGAAGAAACACATACGATTCGGTGATTGGAGTGCGGCTGATGTAAGTATTAACTCGTTATTTTTTGTTTTATCTTTTTATTTTAGAAATAAACTTTTGAATAATAATAATCAAGCAGTTTTAATTCAGAATTATGATTTTGTTTACTATTATAAGACTACATTTATTAATGGTACGGGAGCTACCAACGTCGGGAAAACAAGCATTTTAGTATTGCCAGTTTTTATGTATGTTATTTCTCACACACTCCCGGACGTCATACGGGCAGTCTGGCTGCTGCTAGTGGTTGCGTTTATCAGTGCGCATCATATTTGTGCAGGTAGAAAAGTGATTTTTCAAATCATTTTAAGACATTTTATTTCATTTGTATTATGTTTATTGAACTTTTTGCTACATGAATTTATTATTGCCAGACATGTTAGGTGCTGTTTAATTAGTGCCAGACGCTAATTCTGAATGAAAAAAAAAACATTTTTTCAAAGTATTTCAGTATGGCTGAAATTTTTACATTATGTTATTTAAGCATCTACAAAACGAAATTTAATTTGCCAGACTGTAATTCGATTGTTAAACAACAGCCAGATCGATCTAAAGTTGAAAATTTATTTTAATTAAATCTTTATATACAACTCTTTAATTCGATTGTTAAACAACAGCCAGATCGATCTAAAGTTGAAAATTTATTTTAATTAAATCTTTATATACAACTCTTTAAGGGACTGAATATCAAAGTTATGGCAAATTAAATTTATTTTTGTAGATGCTTAACACGTTCACTGCGAAACATTTTTTAGTGTACTTTCAGCTGGTGCGTCAAGAGGTCATCTTGGCACATAGAAGACTTTCCTGCCGTGCATCGTGTGGTCTGATTGACCCTCAATCGTTTCTGTTTTAATATGGGTTTATTCAGTACCTCATATTAGTATAGGAGCTAGCAAGGTTTTCGAGAAAGAATTTTAGGTCAGTTGATTTTGTGATATGTCGTCCTTCTTGCACTTTCGGTTAGAATCTGGGCTATCTGGCTGGTGGTAGCGGTTGCGTTCATTAGTGCGCATCCTACCTGTCCAGGTAATAATCCTGGATTTTATAAATATTTTAGAAGGTGTAATTTTTAATTTTTTGTTTTTAAATAAGTCTACCTGACATACTTTTTTTATTGCCAGACATTTTTGACGATGCTAACTATGTGCCATACACGATTTATTTATTTTTTTATTAAAATTTCAAAGTATTTTATAACGTCTATAATTTTAATATTATGTTATTTAAAGATAAGAAAAACTTAAAATAAATTTGCTAGACATTAATTCGATTGTTAAGTCTTGAATAAAAATTAAAAAGTCATGAAAAGTATTGCAGTATAATGCTAGTAGTCCGAGAGAGACAGCTGAAGGCGCGAGAGAGATAGATAACGACAGTGGCGCGACAGGCAAGTTTCAAAATGGCGTCAGTTTAATGTCACATGTTTGTTTTGATTTTAATGTTTAGTTCCCAAGAAGATGATATGAATGACACTGACAAAGACAGCGACGATGATGATGATATTATTAATTTTTAATTTTTATTCAAGACTTAACAATCGAATTAATGTCTGGCAAATTTATTTTAAGTTTTTCTTATCTTTAAATAACATAATATTAAAATTATAGAAGTTATAAAATACTTTGAAATTTTAATTAAAAAAAAAAAAATCGTGTATGGCACATAGTTAGCATCGTCAAAAATGTCTGGCAATAAAAAAGTATGTCAGGTAGACTTATTTAAAAACAAAAAATTAAAAATTGCACCTTCTAAAATATTTATAAAATCCAGGATTATTACCTGGACAGGTAGGATGCGCACTAATGAACGCAACCGCTACCACCAGCTAGATAGCCCAGATTCTAACCGAAAGTGCAAGAAGGACGACATATCACAAAATCAGCTGACCTAAAATTCTTTCTCGAAAACGTTGCTAGCTCCTATACTAATATGAGGTACTGAATAAACCCATATTAAAACAGAAACGATTGAGGGTCAATCAGACCACACGATGCACGGCAGGAAAGTCTTCTATGTGCCAAGATGACCTCTTGACGCACCAGCTGAAAGTACACTAAAAAATGTTTCGCAGTGAACGTGTTAAGCATCTACAAAAATAAATTTAATTTGCCATTTTACTGACATTCAGACTTTTCTTTGATATTCAGTCCCTTAAAGAGTTGTATATAAAGATTTAATTAAAATAAATTTTCAACTTTAGATCGATCTGGCTGTTGTTTAACAATCGAATTACAGTCTGGCAAATTAAATTTCGTTTTGTAGATGCTTAAATAACATAATGTAAAAATTTCAGCCATACTGAAATACTTTGAAAAAATGTTTTTTTTTTTCATTCAGAATTAGCGTCTGGCACTAATTAAACAGCACCTAACATGTCTGGCAATAATAAATTCATGTAGCAAAAAGTTCAATAAACATAATACAAATGAAATAAAATGTCTTAAAATGATTTGAAAAATCACTTTTCTACCTGCACAAATATGATGCGCACTGATAAACGCAACCACTAGCAGCAGCCAGACTGCCCGTATGACGTCCGGGAGTGTGTGAGAAATAACATACATAAAAACTGGCAATACTAAAATGCTCTCTCAAAAATGTTGCTAGCTCCTATACTATAAATACAGTTCAATTTATGACACCTTCAAAATTGTTTTATGAAAACAAATTCATTAGTCGCCATAAATACGATTATTTTCAGATTGAAGTTTTAAACAAATATCTGTTTTTGACGTCGAAACCTGCTCTCTACCTCGTTAATTTATCTGAAAAGGACTACACTAGGAAAAAGAACAAATGGTAATTATAATTGTATATATTGAATATTTTTATGTTAATTTATCGTTAAGTACTGTTTTATAAAAAGTTTAAAAATGAACTCTTTACCCAAAGGTGGTTAGAATTCTGAAACCTACAGTAGGAACTTCAACTATTGTGAAACTACTAAGATATTATGATCTTAATATTATTATCTATTTTAAGTGTGATATTATTATTTTTTTATTTTAGGTTACCAAAACTTAAAGAATGGATCGATAAGAACGACCCCGGTTCTCCGCTGATACCTTTCTCTGGCGTGTTGGAATCCAAACTTCTTGATATGGATGCAACTGAACGTACCGCGTTCTTGAAAGAACAAGGAATCACTAGGTAGGTCCACAGTTTTGTGTTATAGATACTGCTTATTGAACAGATATCATCTAGTAGACATTAAAGTAAAATAAAGCAAGTTTTCTTGTTAAAATAAAAGAGTTTTACAAAAGTCTAAGAACAATAAAATTGTTTCCAGTGCATTAGATAAAATCATCGTTCAAGGATACAAAGCGCTACAATTAGAGTACTTCTTCACCGCCGGCGCTGATGAAGTCAAAGCTTGGACTATTCAGGTAAATAAATGTTTATCCTATCATTATTATTCACGTGTGATGGGTTAAAGATTAAACATTACGAGGGTTGTAGGCTCGTCTATTTATCATACAATAAAAAAAATAATTATGGAAAGATAATTTCTCTCACAGAAAGGTACAAAAGCACCCCAGGCTGCGGGTCGTATACACACAGACTTTGAAAAAGGTTTCATTATGGCTGAAGTGATGCATTTCAAGGACTTCAAAGAGGAAGGAACAGAAGCAGCCTGTAAGGCCGCAGGAAAATACAGACAACAAGGTAAATTTAATAATTTGTTCATTCTTCGTAGATGAAATTTCAAACTAGAATAATTTAACTAACTTCTTATTGACATTTAAAGAAGTTAAAATAAGTTCTATTTCTTTTAAATCGTTTTGCTTATTCTAATTCAGAAATTCTTATGAACTTTGGTCCTTCGAGCCGACGACTATATAACATTTATCTAGTAAATGACGTAATTTTTAAGTGTTTTTTGAAACATCTGATAAACATGCTACCCACTTAATATAGAATCTATATCGCATACAATATTCAAAGTATATTAACATTGCTTTTACAGGTCGAAATTACGTAGTTGAAGATGGCGATATCATTTTCTTCAAGTTCAACGCTGGTGCAGGTCTTAAAGATGCTAAGAAGAAATGACGCGACAAGGTTCTACTGATCATAGTACACATGTTGTACTTCAATCTCGTGATGTACACTCTACTACACGTCGCTTGAACACAACTATATTTATATTATTAATTAACATCTTTAAATCAATAAAGCTTTGTTGACGTTTGTATAACTTATGGTTTTATTGAGTGATTTTTTCTTGAATAAGAACATCTTTAATACATTTTGAACATACTTTACGTTTTCGCACTATAAATAAGAAGTATTTTTTCGTGCTAAAGACAGATTAATATGGTATGTAACTAATAAATAAAAAAGCATTATCGAACTAAAAATAATTTTATTATTTTTGAGAACATGGAAAAGTCAAAAATTAAGTATTTGTACTTTGGTTATTATTTAAATAACTCTAAATAAAATCTATTTTGTTCTAAATTACTTCTACAAATTGTTCGATACGTTTTACATCTTGTTGAATCTCGTCTTCTGCCTCATTGAACATTCTTTCTAAAACCATTCTGGTTTGTTTCAAACACCTTTTCACATTTATTTGAGACAACATGCCTTGTTCTGTTACTGGCGCCAATTTTTCTTTGTCTTTCTCTGAATTTTTGAATATGTTATTAAGAATGTAAAATACTCCCTGTACAGCTGCTTCTTCCCATTCCTGAAGATAAAGACGATTTTAAAAAAATAATTTACAATTGCATGAACATAATCAACAATACTTAAAGTAACAAATTCAAGTGTCATTTCACACAATTGCAATCTTTTGGATACTTTCTGTAGGAACAATAATTTTAACTTTATGTTTTGTTTTTACTTATTTTTTACTTAATCAGTTTAATGTGTTTACCTGGTAATCTTCATACAAAGAATTGACGGACATCATCTCTTCAATTAACTTCATTTTTAAAGTGTCGTTCGTCACTTGTTTCAATATACATAAGATCAATTTACCGATTGTGCACAAAGTGCTACCAAGACTGTAAAATTTGTAAGTAAATTAAAATGTAACATTCGTAACACTTCAAATCAATGATTTTTTTCACTTACTCGCAAACGGTGTCTTTGCACTTGATAATTTGTTGTACTATGTTGATTAACCGTTGATGTGTATCTTTCATCAAAAATTCAAGAAGTTCACAATCGCCTGGAGGTAATGACCCATACTGTACGAGTAGTTTCTTTTGTATTAAAGTAAACTGCTTTTGCAGAATATTTAGTTCATCCTTTGAAAAGATGGATTTATCTTAGAAGTAAATTAAATTACAAATGGGTCATTCCATGTCAAATCGACAAATAGTTGGACGCGACCCCCACCGATTTGGATGATTTTTGGTGGAGAGTTTTGTCTCATTATAAAACGAAGTTCTACCAATTTTTAACAAAAAAAAATTATAAAAATAGAAAAAAAAATATTTTGTCAAAATTCAAAAATTCATATCTATGAAACGAAAAATAACACCCGTCTAAAAATTTCAGAATATCTTTAGATATGTTATAAGTATAATACAAAAAAAATTCAGACCAAAATTTTCCCGCGATGGGTACTTTTCACGATTTTGAAAAATTCAATTTTTTTTAATTTTGATCAGTTTCAAAATTTTTTTTCTAAATATTTTTTTCTCATACCTCTAAGTATCTTCTGAAAATATACCAGAGTTTTTTTTTTAATACTCAGTAGTCTCTGAAATATTAAATAACTAAACTCATAAAATCGGAAAAACAATGAAATTTTTGATATTGAATATCTCTTAGGAAAATTTTTTAATTTTTTTTTCCTTTGGCAGAACTTCGTTTTATAATGAGACAAAACTCTCCACCAAAAATCATCCGAATCGGTGGGGGTCGCGTCCAACTATTTGTCGATTTGACATGGAATGACCCAAATATAATTTAGTAATTAAATTGTCAAGATTACATAGGTATTGTTTTATTTATTTTTATTAACTATAAGTTGAAACTTAGCAGACTTAATTTTCAATTTCGTTATAATTAATCTACTTAAGTGTTTTTTTAATTAATAAAATGTATTGTCTCGCGGTGTCTCACCTCAAAACCTTTCAGTTTAATACGTTCTTTTGCGTGTACTTCAATGCTTTTAAGAAACCTGTGTAAAAGCTGCTTTTTAAACTCTTTCTCAGATTTCAAATCAAAACGAAAGTCTTTCATATCCATCCTCAGATGATAATCTTGTAATTTGACCAGAAAACAATCTAACATACTTGTGATCTCCGTGAAATCATTAGCACCAATAATGTATTGGTCATTGACTATTTGAAGAGTCACAGTTTTCTTTGTTGATCTATACTCAAACGTTATTGTATCACCACGTTTAGACAAATCTTCAGAACTAAAGTCTGCAATATATGTAATACTAAAATTAATGATCTTCCCTTGCTTCGTGATATAAAAATATAGAGAAATAGGCATTACCTGTAATCATTCGAGAAAATTCTACCAAAGGTTTATTGGTAGTTATTCTTAACTTAAACTGGTTTTCCATTGTCGTTTCAACTGGTGTGCAGTACAGGCTTATGGGTAACATAACATTGTGCGAAACTACCACAATTTTTCCTGCAGAGTCCGTAATAGTAAACATAATTGTAACTCGTGTATCAGAAATGTCACAAGGGCTGGTCAAAAAGATTTGTGACTCTATAATTTCTGTGCCATTAATTTCGTCGAGAGAAACTGCAGATTCAGAACAAGTGAATGGGAAACAACAATTATATGTTATCTGAACATTCTGTATATTTTTTGGATCGTCACACGTTATCATAATGATAACAGGACACATTAGCAAATGCAGAGCTTCATCGCCTTTTGTGAATTCTTGAAATAAATTCTGCACTGGTTTCCCGACATCTGCTTTTATGTTTATCGTTTGTTCTACTGATGAAAACCGACTGTCTATTTCTGAAAAAAAGTATGTATGTAATGTGGACAAACGCTCTTCTATACACTATTTTTTTATTTAATCAAGTCTTTACCAGTTTTCGTATCAAAAACTCTCTGTAATTCACTTTCAACTTCCTCCAGCTCGTTCTGAATCTGTTCTGGATCAATTGGTTCGTTTATCATAGCGGGAGCATTGCTGTTCAAATCAGGTTCTGTTCCTAAATAGCTGACCGTCACAATTCCTGTGTTTGATAAAGTAACTATTCCCCCAGGTAGATTTTTAAGGAAACATCGAGCTATTGAGATAACTGGATGAAGCAAATCACACGACCATAACAATGTGGTGCTTTCGTAAATAAATAATTTACCATCGTCTGATGTTACCATTACCAACATCCGTGCAGTTGGTTCTGAAAGAACATGATAAAAGATAATTTTAAAAATCATTACAAATTACAACTTATCTCAGATATTCGTTATAGGTAATTAGATTTACAAAGCACAATTCTAACCATAATACCAGCCAATTAGATAGGCATTAAAACATATTGGCATATAATCACATTTGATGATGAACTTCATCAATCCATTGTCTTGAAAACAACAAAGATGTCGCTCTCCCATTGCTACAACGCTGGAAAAATTACTGCTAGTCTGAAAAAAATAGAACAAATATCTGATAATAGTGACTTGTAAAGTACTTATCATTGGGAATGTAAAGATGTGTACCTGAATAACTTGTACTTGTGTGATCTCTTCACCAGCACTGTACGTCCATTGAGGTATATTTTTTTTATTCTGTCGTACACTTAACTCGCTGAATTCTCTTAACTGTTGGTAACTATTAACAATAGTAATCGTCAGACTATCTTAGAACGTTATAAAATAAAAACGTACGTCTAAAATCTGTTCTAAACTAGTTTCTCACCTGTAGATTTCTAAAACCCAAGTTGATTTACAAAGGACAAAAGAATCAGAGTTTGAAATGTAAGAAATCGGTGCTGGAATAATAACATCGTTGAAAATGCAAAGAAATAAAAATGTATCCTGATCAAAGAAGCTTAAGCTCCCGTCAAGTCCTTGGATGCATATAAAATCTCGGTTTTTAATATTCCCAAAAGAACCACATGTCAAACTATCGGCTTTTCTAGTAAATGCGTGTTTAACCAATGGCTCAAGCTTATTTTGTTCGCCTGAAACATGATGAAGTTATTTTATATTTAACACTTTAATAATAAATTATGTAAAATAGTCCTTACAAACCTGCGTTTATATCGCACTCTTGTCTGAGCAACTGGTAGATTGAGTAGCTTTTTGGATGTAGTACTATTATTTGCCTGTCTACGATCCCGCTAAATAATTATAACGTAAATTCATAAAATATTAATGCTAAAAGCTAAATGCCATTATTATAACAATAATTTGCTGTTGGGAGAGAAGCGAGCTCGCCTTAAGTTTATTTTTATTAAGCACAGAGATGTTACATCAGTAGGTACTTAGGTAGGTATTCCGCTCGATGTGGAAGCTATAGATTTAACGAGGCTTGAGAAGCAGTGTCCCCTGACATTGCAGAGGTAACCACCTACGGTCAGGTAGACCGCTTAAGATCAAGCGGACGAGTTGCATGAACAATACAACTCATCGATATTTAAGTGCTTGTAAGACTCACGCAAAAGTTAATTAAGATCACTCAGAACGGGATTGTAAGCAACATAATACATATGTATGTATATTTTGACTTTCACACCTTATAAATTTTCCCGTCTCAATTTGTAATATAACTTCTTCAAGTTCACTCTCTATGATTGTGTGCGAGTTTTCATGCTCTATGTTAGGTTTGAAAACTTTTAGTATAGATTCCTCTGCTAATAATATACAGTCACTATCACTGTGAGAGTTAAATCTTTCAGCTTTAAGGCAATTGGCATTTTGAGTTCCGCACACTGTCTCCTTATTTTTCAAGTTATCGGTTGACCACCAATGTTTAACTTTGAAAATAGACATTTTCACTTTAGAAATTAAAATATGTCTTTACTGTTACATTGTGCATTACACAAAGTTAACTCTACGTATTTTTAAATTATATTTGTATGGAAAGGTTACTATAGCAACGTAACAAATAACTACACCAGCTGCTTTCTGGCCGTAGCTGCTAAGTGCTCTGCTGCCACACCAAAAACAACGGATGATATGGTCATAATGGGATAACAATTAAAACAGTAAGATAACTTCTTAATACGTCCAATACCTACTATAATCGAAATGCCTTTCAAGATGCTTCGCAGTTTCATTATAAAATATCATCTCAGTCACAGAATTCAATCGCAGTGTCTGTAAGATACTGAGAACAGCAGTTAGAGTGAAAGATGGTTAGGACCCTATGTATACGCTATGTATATAGCAATACGTATAGGATTTTGAATTTTTAAAGACTGAAAATTGAAGAAGTTCAATAAGCGAATTATAGTTTTAATTCAAAATTATGGTATAAAATAGATCACAGAATATAGTACCTCAGAAATGCTATTTGATTTGTGTATTGTATTAAATTTGGTATTTTCTAAATTATAAGTTTCAATTTAACTATACTACATCCAAATTGTTAATTGAATTTTTAAAAAATGTCAATACCCAAAAAAAATGATGATGAATGAAAACGAACTTTATGTTCGACAAAGCAATGACCATAGAAAAAATGTACATGACAACTCCATTTTAAATAGGAATGTGTAACGCTTAAAACAATCGATTGTTAATTTACATTGATTCAATCGATCCAACACCGGGTCAATATTGTACAATTTTTATTGTGCTTTGATCGCATCGAAACTTCATATACATATTAAATTACAGTCTAGGCTTCTCAAAAACGTCGAGTGGTGACTGAGTACCTGGTACCCTTATAAAATGGAATGAAATTTAAAAAAAAGTAGTCCAAATTGTGATTTTAGCAATTTTTGTTGAAAGTAAACCTATCTTTAATTTCGTAAGAAAGCATGTACTGATACGCACACTACCCGGGAATCGAACCTACTAAAATTGGATAAAAGAAAAGCTCTGCATACCATTAATGAAAGAAAAACTTTTGAATCTGTCTAATTTTGGAATTTTAGTTGTCAAAAATCGAGAGAAACCAAATATCGATTTTAATTTACAATGAAATTCTATTGACAGCCCTTACCTAGCCGTGATTTGCGAGTCGCGATTTGCGTCAGTTTGATTTTTTGTTTATTATTCTTATTGTGGTTATCCAGATTTTTATCCGCTTCTAAAGTAACGTTCTCTCTGATCGATTCAGTGAGGTATTTCATTTTACTTCTAATTGGTTCGTTTTGAAATACCTAAAATGAGTGAGGAAGAAAAGAAGAACAACGGCGTCGTAACAGAACAAAGGAAAAACGGAGACGAAGATGAAGGCGATGCATGGGGCAGTCATGGGTCCTCCCAAGCACGACGTTATGCGAAAATGCCCGTTGAAAGGTACGCCCATTACTACAACATGAACCACGCTAATCGTGGTATGGCCATCATTTTCAATCACGAACATTTCGACATTCACAATCTGAAATCTCGCTCGGGCACCAACGTGGATAGCGACAGCTTATCCAAGGCTCTCAAAGGACTGGGTTTCAATGTTACCGTTCTTCATAATTTGAGAGCTGAAGATGTCAACAGATATATTCAGCAGATATCAGAGATGGATCACACTGACAATGATTGTTTGGTAGTTGCTGTGTTGAGTCATGGGGAATTAGGTATGTTGTATGCCAAAGACACCCACTACAAGCCAGAAAATTTGTGGTACTACTTCACTGCTGACAAATGCCCATCTCTTGCCGGAAAACCTAAACTATTCTTTATTCAAGCTTGCCAAGGTGATAAGTTGGATGGTGGGATAACTTTATCGAACACAGAAACTGATGGATCCTCCTCATCATCATACAGGATTCCAATCCATGCTGACTTTTTGATAGTTTTCTCTACTGTACCAGGATACTATTCTTGGAGGAACACTACACGTGGATCTTGGTTCATGCAATCTCTTTGTGAGGAATTGAGAAATTATGGCACTCAAAGAGACATTCTTACACTGCTGACATTTGTTTGTCAGAGAGTGGCATTAGACTTTGAATCTAATACACCAGATATCATGCCAATGCATCAGCAGAAACAGGTGCCTTGCATAAACAGCATGCTAACGCGTCTTCTTTTGTTTGGAAATAAATAAATAGTATTATTAAATTTAATATCAGTATCCACCAGTACCAATATGAGATAAGTACCACACTTTACCCACAAAAAATGTGTTGAATTGACTAACACATTCTTCAGAACTGGTTATTGGTAATTTTTATTTGATTTTCCTTCTTCTTTACCTAATTTGAGAATAACATTGTCTAAATCTGTATGGTGGCTAAATTTTTAACTATCTCTATTATAATTTGAATAACATGTTGTATATTGTAATGCCAAGGCCAGTTCTAAAGTGTTGAGATACAATAGTATTTCAAATGAACAAAGATTTTCCTTAGATTATAACTACATTAATTTGTAATTTTGATCCCACTTGAATTTTAGTTGATGTAGATTAGTGTAGTGAAAACTTTTAAATTCCATGATGCATTTAAGATGACACGCTGTGCTCAAATTTCTTAGTAAATATTTATAACTAGTAAATGCACAAATTGGTTGCTCAAATTTTCAATGCTGTGTAGTGTGTACTTAATTTTACAAGAGATTGTTATTCTAAATTAAAGAAACATTGTGAATGTGATTTGACAATCAGAAGATTTAAAGTTTACATAATATTTTAGAATAGTATAAAAATGCTTTAGCTTTAAAATTTGCAAAAGAATGAAAGGAGAAATAATGAAGAGCTTGATATTGAAATTCTAAATTAATAAGCAATAAAGACATTAATGATTTCCACATATCAAACAGCAATATGTAATTGTATTTGTATCATACAACGAAAATGCAGAGACTGTTGAGTTTTTATAGTAAAATTTTACTTTATTTTCTTTAACTAATACAGTTCTACTGTATAAATAAAGCATTTATTTTCAATGATTGATGAAGCTATTTACATCCCAATGCAATGAACTTTGTGATTAATGGTTTTCTGAAGTATTCATTTATCATTAAGTGATAGTGAAGTTGTTGCAAGATTAAAATGAATTGAGTTTTCCTTTTTGTTAATTTAAAATGTACTTTATTTGATAAATAGTTAAATATTAGTTGCTTTTTTTCTTGCATTCGTGCATAATGCAATTGATTAATTTACTAAATCTAACCTTTACTTAGAAATTTTGTTGTACTTGAATCTCAAAAGGTTTACAAAGAAAAGGTGTAGGTTTGTGATAAGTGAAAGTGATGACTGATTAAAATAAGCAAAATTCTTAGAAAATCTGTGAAGCAGCATTTTACATTGTAGCAAGAAATATAATAAAATAAATTATCCTGTGTCCATTAAGAATGTGCCTTTTAATTCCAGAATATTTTACCTAAAATTATTTAAAAAATATTTAAATTTGTCTTCACAGATTTTTGAAAACTTGCAGTTATGTATTTTGTGATGAGTTTGTATTTTGTAAAAGCAATTAATAATAACCTTTATGTGGAGTTTCAATTATTTCCAATAAAAACTCAATTAAATAGCTATATTTTAATAGTAAAATATTTGGTTATGTTACAAAAATTATATAATCAACAAGATTTAATTCCTCTTGCTTTTTCTTTAAGTTCCCAACAATGATCCCAAAATTGGCTGAGTCTTTGTTCTTGATTTGCGCAGAAATGTTTAAAATCCCTTAACATTCTCATTTGAAAACCTTCATCTCCAGTTGCAGGGATCTGTGAACCTTTCCATTTCTTTGAAATCATGTGATTCCAGGACCAGAGAAAACCCATCTAAAAATCAAATAGTAAATCTTAATTATCTTGAAGAACTGTAACAAAGTCTAATACCTACAACAGTCTATGACGACGTAGCTATATTGAATTACTGCCACTCCAGAATGTGCAACTTTAGTCCTTTTTGGACTCGCAGTATTGTATAGCATAACCACTTTTAGCATTTTATATTTTAAAAAGTAACATGTAGATTGAATAATCACAGATTAAAATTAATAAAATACACTGTAAATAAAATTAGCATTTAACAAAAGCTTCATTATACATATTTATCTCCATAGACAATAAGGTAAAAAGTGATTGAATCCAACTTATCAGTTACATTATGCGCATATTGTTATAAATAGTACGAGGTCAAAGAATTACCCGTCGGCTAGTATTGTAGTCGTTTGTTTTGTATCCAACATGACGAGATATGTAAGCTTCGTGGGGACTATTCGCTACTTCTACGGGCACTGGGTACCTGTACAAATAATAAATTAATCAATTCGGGCGATTCTACAGCATGATATGAAATTCATTGTAACATGCAAAGGTCAACCGCATTGATGTTAGTAACCTTCGCATGTAGATGACCAATTTTATTAACACTCCGTTGTTATCACCGATCAGGGCGATAGCAATACTCAGTATTAAAAGCGAAGTTAGTTGGTAAAATCAAGATAAAAGTAGCAAAAAATAAACATTTAATTGCCCTAGAAAAAGGACAAACAAAAAAGAGTTTAGAGTCAAAAAAGGAGTTCTTACTTGTGACACAAGGTTCTATTTGGCGGTTTAATCTTCAACTTTTGTTCAGATTTAACCGTGGTGGGTATTAGTATGAACATGTTCCCGGTCACGTGTACATAGAGATGGTCACCGGTGGGCGAGCCGCGAGGAGATCCGCGTTCCCACTCGTGGGACGTACTCTCGACTGTGCACTTCACGAACCCGAAACGACCCACTATGGCCTCTTGGAATAGAAACAAACGCTGGAGCCAGGTTTCTTCGGGGAAACCTATAAAAAGAAGTTTGCTGTTCGAATTCACAGTATTGATTTGTGATGCAATGTTTTCCCTGAATATGGATAGGATGATGATGACTAAAGTCAGAAGAGAAATTATAAGGATCAAAGTCACTACTATCTTGCCAGACAAATCTAAATTATAAATTAATACCTATGTAGAGTCGACAGATCTAGATTAACATAATAAGCAAACATTTTTATAGAAAATTTTAAACAATTAATTTACGGGAATATAATGTTTGTATTATTATGAAAAAGTAACAATAACGTGACGAATACTAATGCGCAGTATTTATTAATTTAATGTAGAAACATTGCGTATTATTTCAATCTACTATCATTACCTTCAAACAAAGCAGTCTTATCTCTCAACAAAGGTTCGACATTCATAGGAATGTATATCGGTCCTCGCAACGGATCCGATTTGAGTGTGAACGGTAAAGCTAATGGATCGGCCGGGATAGGTACCATCTGTAGTTTGCAATTGGATGACGCTTTGCGGGCCCAACCGATTATCTGAAACAACATTAATTAATAGAAACGGAAAATAATAATTAAGCAGTATGTTCACGAACTTGGTAGTATTATAAGCGGCACGGTAAGTGTTGAAACTAAGTGATTAAGTTGGTTGGTGCCGTCGATAGAGATTTATTCTATTCTAAGTTAATGAAGCGACTCATGAGTAGACTTCAGTTATTCACTTGTTTTTAACGCCGTTTAGACTAAAAAGTCATGGCTACGCAGTCAGTTATTTTTGGAACAAGGTCTGTACGTCTGTACCAACCCATTACTGCCCACTATTGGGCTCAGGTCTTCTCAGAACAGGGATTAGGCATAGTCCACCACGCTTGCCCAGAGCGGATTGGGGACTTCACATATCTTCAAAGGATTTTTTGATGCAGGTTTCCTCACGATGTTTTCCTTCACCGTTTTTAGCCAGTGGTGTTGTGAAAAAATTGCACATAAATCTTTTTCCACATTTAGATTTAGAGGTACAAGCCGGCCGGATTTGAACCCGCGACCTCCCGAACGGAAAGAAGCGCTTCGACCACTTGGCCACAACGACTTAGGAAGCGCTTCGACCACTCGGCCACCACGACTGGAACAAGGTAATCAAATAAAATCCACCGTGGTCCAATTAGTATCCGGACATTGGTTTAAAATAGCAGGGTTTCTCATGAAAGGTAGTGAAATTAAGGGCCAATTTTTGCTGTGTTTCATCTATCAATGTGCTTATTACAACATTTTTAACTAAGATAGTCGTAAAACGTACCTATCTAAACAGTTTTATTACAATTAACTTCTTGTTTTCTGCCCTTTACTTAGACTAAGTGTAAAGTATTATAAAATGAACTATTTGTAATTCTACACTATTGCTTCATTATAAATTGCTTACCAATTCGGCAACAATGTTTCCGCTGGCGACGGCCCACTGTATGCACATCTCGAAGGCCTGGTCGGGACGGAAGGTGGCCTGGTATCGCGCGTGTCCCCATTCGATCCTATCGCTTTTGTTGTTCACATCTATGTCTAGGTGGGTTTTCTTGTACAAAGAAACTGTGACAAACAATAATTTGTTAACTATAATAGATTTTATATTTTGATGTAGTTTCGTTACCACATAAGACTAAATTAAGAAATTTCTGTCGCAAATTGGGTTATTTGTGTAAAATAATGCCTGAATGTGTACAAGTAAATTAAATTTATTTATTTATTTCCTTAAAATACTACCATTACAGGTTTTACCTAATTCAGTAGCAGTAATTTAAGTGGAGTATACTTCATATAACTCCATTCTGAACGGTTTACCTTTTCGATTTCAGGAATTATTTAAACTTACTTGAACAAAAGTTAAGTAGTGTTATTTACAAACTCTTGGATAAACTGACTCTTTGAATTCTGTATTATATTTCTTTATAACACCAAATCGACTTACTATCAGTATCACTGTCAATCTGCATGTAATTGGGATCGATGTTGTCGCAGAGGAATGGCGGTACCCCTGCATCTTCGTCTATGGGAGCGGTCCCTGAAATGTCTATGGCGCCGCTCGCCTTGTCTACATGTAGTAGTGGCGATCGAGGACCCAGTACTTCCACCTCCATCCATTCGTTCTCGAAGCTTTGTAGGTCGCCGAGAGGTCTCACGTAATCAGACATTTCTAAGGGAATTTATACTAGTGAGTAGACAAACACTAAGCTGTTTGCAATTGTGCTTAATAAACTAATTGTATACAGATAAGAAGAATGTTGAATTTCAAAGTGTATGGATGTACGAGGACAGGAAGGCCTTAGAAGGGATGTATGTATCGTGTGTTGCCAGAATAGGATTCAATGGAGAGAAAATATACGGCGCCGACCCTATTTGAATGACATAAGAAAGAGCAAAAGAAGAAGAAAACATTATAGAAAATTTTGATCTTTTGTCTAAAACTAAACTTATTTTAAATAAAATCGGTGTCTGTAAATACCTTTATCTTTCTTTTGTGGTAGAATGTGATACATATAGTATCCAACGACAAAGCGTTTCGTCGTGTCACCTGAAGCGTGACAAATCATTTTTTCCTTCAACAGTCTCTGCAATTTAAATTATACTTAGCCTATGATTTCAAAGTCATCAAAGTTGGGTAATTACGTTTTACTCACAGTATGAATGAGAGTTAAAATAGGTATTGTATTATAGTGTAACTAGTAACTAGCAAAGGATTATCTATAGCTTTTGACTACAAATTAAACATATACCTACTATGTTGAAAAATTGTAACTTCTTTTGTTTTCTATGGCACATCTACTGTTCTCTAGGGAATAGGCAATATCAAAATTATAAAGTACCTCCATAACCCCTGTAGCTTTTTCATGGTCCATTCCTTCCATGTTTTCTTGTAGCCAATGTATGGCGTATATAGACACAAATGTGTGCGAAGGCAAGCTGACTGTCTGTTGTAGGAAACCCAACCCTAATGTCGGATGTCGCATTCTGTCGACAACATCCGATAACGATGCGTTTGCTTTTAGTTTCGGTTCTGAAACTCTGGAAACGATTTTTCACTTGGTGAAGCTTCGAGTAATAATATTGAAATAATTGTAAAGATAGGACGTCAAAAATGATCCGTCATATTTATACTACATTTTCCGAGAGTTTTCAAGAGTTCATTTTCCGCCACGTTTCCACTGACTTAGGCATTCAACTTTAGAGTATATTTATATGGTGAAAAATATTATAACGTTGGATAATTACCCGTCTTCATAAGTATCATCTGCTTCTCCTGTTTGAGATTGCGTCCTTTCGAGTACCGCTTTCGTTGACCTGTTTGCATTATAAAAAATTTGATGATATACACAAAAAATAAATTTGATTTATTAGAAATAGCAAAAAAGGCGCTGTAGCCAGCAAGCGAAAATGAAAATAGAATGAGGCAAAGCAGTTACTTACTTGTTGCATGTGTTTAGTGACTTAGTAGGTGATAGTTGCTGCAATGAAACATTCAGTATAGGATAAGAATTAGCAACGAATAGGATAGGCGTCAAGCATTCCAAATGTCTATGGCGGAAGAATGAGGGGTTTGCAACTTAGGAAATACAAGGCGAGGGATTATTAAACTGATATTCTATAACGAATACAAATTTCTGAAATATGTATGATCTCTCTGTCACTTGTATTCGATCTAAAGTACTGTCAATTACAATTTACATTTAGGTCAAATTATGTCGTCTTCATTCATCATAAATTTGAATACTTTACAGAACTTTATATACCTAAGTTCTATAGAAAACTACAATGATTTAATTCCACGCCCTGAGAAAAATTCCAATTTTATGCATAAGACTTTAGAATGCTTTGTTAAGAATACTTAAAAATAAGTGTTTCTTGAAAAGTAGTAGAGTTAAAAGCACATGAAAGTATAATTTAAATTGAGAAGGCGAAGGAGTACTGAGTGAACTGAGCAAAAGCTTTTGCACACCATGCCACACTGAAAAGCGAAATACACAAGTGCAAATAGCTTTCTTCCAAGTGCACCTATTTGTTTTTTCAAACAATTTAAACGCACTTAGAAACGAAGATTGATCTGATTTTAAAAGAACTAAACATAGATCAATTTGTTCTTCGTTGATTTAACGATAAAGCCTGACAACACACATGGAGAAATCATTGAAAAATTATAAGATTAAGTGGTGTTTTCTCTATGTGGGTTAGATAAACATCAACGACGCTAGGTACTGACATGGCTTCCATCCGGACCCGAGGTCTGTCCGGCAGTCGAGTGCTCCCGACACGCTCTCTGAATGGAGAGCTCGAAACCCCGCCCTGGCGCACCACACAAAACATTATAACATTATCGTACCACTACTTTACTATCGTGATAATGATATCCGGGATGCTGCATTGATATAAAGCTATCTCACATGTGTTCAAAACTACATAAATAATCTACGTATAATAAAATAAATAAAAGAAGCTAGCAAACAAATGATGTCACATTATCTGTGCATTCGTGCATAATTCGAGGTTCTCGTATTAAGCAGTGCATATATACGCATTTCTTGCATGATATCGGATCTTAACACGAAATTGAAAAAAAAGGTTCTTATAAGTAAAATTGCAGTTTTCGTCATTCTAGATACATATGGTAACCTATTGATCGATTATTATAGTAATTATTTAAGGGTATAGTAATGGCTTTTTACTAATCTATTAGGTATAATAATATGTTAGACTACATTACTTGTGCACAACTCCTTGCAAATCACCTCACACTGCTTTAGGAGTGTAGATGTTTTTAAAACTGTACTACATTTAATTAAGCCACTTCCACCAGGTGTAAAGCCCGGAATTAAATTAGACCACAAAATTACTAAATTAATTAGTAGTAAATAAAATAATTAGTCAATGTAATTAAAGTTTAATATTAGCGAAAATCCACTCCGATTAAAATTGTAAATTGAATTTTATACTGTTAAAATAAAATCCTATAAAATTCTCTTAGCGAATAAAACTGGTGCCTAAAAATGTGCCACAAAAGATAATAAAAGAAAATATTGAATAATGAAGAAAAAAAATCTGATGAAAAATAATAAATGAAATGAAGTAAGAAATTTATTATTGCGGTACTGTCATAGTGTAAGCTGTTGAGAATGTTCACTCCAGCATGACTAATAATTTCCTATGATTGTGGCATTTGTAGTAAAAAAACACAAACATTTCCAAAAAAGTGAATATATCAATTTAACCATATAAAAATCTATTTTGAATGATTTTTTTATCATGAGTGTAACTTATTCTAATTTAATCTTATTGTAAAAACTAACTGTAACATCTTGTTCTGCGGATTATGATCTGAAATAAATTATTAAATGTGTTGGCACTGAGAGTGTTTTGTAGGTTTTCGTGTTTTAAGAGTTATTATTGACTGAAGATATGATAATCTTAGTATTAAGAATTGTAAATGTATGAGATATTGAAATGTAATGTATTTAGCCATCATTTATGGGGTAAAAAAAAAAAAAAAAAAATGTTTATGTTTTGTTTTTATGTAGGCACAATATTTATTTTTGTACGAGCCTCTACGAGTCATCGAGTCAATTGAACATGAAACTGTACCCACGTACACGTGAATGTGTTGGAAGTGCGTGCGTGATTGTGTATTTGCGTGCGTACGTGTGATTGTGACGGTGAGTGTACTTATTTTCATCGTAACTACAAGTGTAAATGTGCGTATGTGCATATGAGTGTGTGTTTGTGTGCGCATGACTATTTTTTTGTGTACGAATAAGTGTGGGTACGTTTGCGTGTGACAGTGCATATTATGTATGTGAGTGCGTGTACATGTTTATGTGCGCATATAATATGTGTCTTTTATTCTGTACATGCGTTCGTAGCTGTTGTGGCGAGTGTGTTTAGTCAAAGTCAAATCATTTATTTCAATTTTATGTTTATGATTGCATGTGCCAGTGTAAGTATCCGGGTGTGTGGTATGATTGCATGTACCAGTGTAAGTGTGGCGTATGTATACGGCGAGTACTAGTGCAGTGTGTGTGTGTGTGTGTGTGTGCGGGGCGGTACCTGTGCGCTCCGCGTGAGGATGGAGGTGGAGTGTCGCCGCCGGGTGAGCGCCGCGTCGGTCACGCCGCAGCCCGCGCCCGCCATCTGCAGCACGCGCGTCTCACACGGTCTCACACCGACTCACACCGAATCTCACCGTCTCTCATCGTCTCGCACCGACTGCGACGGTCTCATTCGCGACATCGTACTCACCCAACTCAACCGTTGTTTTATTAACGTCACACAAATAATACGCTTCAAAACATTATACATATAAAAAATATAGATAGTTAAGCTTTGTGGGTTACTAAAATCGGATTATTTTTTGAAGCATATTCTTTGTTTTTTGACGTGTTCAAACATGCATTCGGATCTCAAACAGGAAATTAAAAATAACATCAAAGTGCAACTGATATTGAAAATACAACACTTCATGCTAACATTGCTAACGTCATGGTAGCTATCGTTTTCATCGATATCAAGGTAAATTAATTTCGAAAAAAAAAAACATGCAACACGATACGAATAAAATTAATAATTTGAATTTCGTGTTTGAGGAGACCAGTCAACGATGATGTTTGCAGAACATATGTAATATCAGTAATTTCTTGTTAAAAATAACATTTCTGTATTCGTCTTTCAACATATATAAAACTGCAAAAATCATCGCCGTTCAATAATATTATTAGAAATAATCAAAATATAAATAATTTTAAAGGTACAAGCATATTGCAAAACTACAACAAATTAGATATTTTAGGGGATCTGTGCAAAATACCATGCGGTGCATAATAATCTACGTGTAGTTACATAAAGTGCATATTAATTCCATGCTAGTTCATACTCATATGTATAAGCCATTATTTACATACATTGTGAATAACAATGCATTCTGAATGAGAGATTTTGTACATTTTACAACTTAGGATAACTGTTGGCACTTTATGAGAAACAGAATAGACTGACTAGAAATACTAAACGGAATTTGAAAACTAAGCTAAATACTCTAAAATTTTTGGCAAAAATCTAATTAATTTAATCCAAAAAATATTATGCTCTAATAACGTTAAAATGCCAATCGACATTTATATCCATTTTTTTGAGCTTTACATGATACTTCAAACGTTTTATACTTACCCTCTGTTTGTTAGGTCTTTTCACTTTATTGAAATACAGTTCGGTCATTTTGAGGAAATTATCTGTGAGTTGGTCCAAATCGTTCCTTGTTGGAGTCGGGTAAATGTCACAATGTGTTGAGTCATCTTCGAGTATTTGTTTAGTTGCCGGATTGTTCAAAGGTAGCAGCAGTGTACGGAATCTCCAGTACTTTAGAGGCTGGAATAATAATCACAATTTTATAGCATACTAGAGGACCCTCACAATTCCGTCTGCGTCACTTTCAATTAAAACGTACCTTTGTTCTTTCTCAGGGGCTAAAGATTATCTGTGCAAATTTTTCATCAAAATCGGTTAAGAGGTTTAAGCAGACAGACAGACAGAATTACTTTCGCATTTATAATATTAATAAGGACAAGGATTAAAATACATTAATTTACAGAATATCCATCGCCGGATTTAGTTCCCAAATCGATAATGACCACAAATTCTCTCAGTGGAAAAACATACTCAGAAATACTATTGACTCTCGTATTTTACTACTTAACTGAAATAGATTTTATATGGATGACAGCAAAAGCTTTTTATAAATACTTCGACTCAATTCTTACCTCAACTAATGCAAAATCACTGTCACCGCGCGTACAAATGTAATGATCCATGTAGTTCCAGTAGTATGTTTCAAGTTTTTCAGTCGTAAATGAAACCCATGATACTTCATAGGTGTCATGATTAGGGGCGTGGAAACGATATCTATAGTGAATATTAAATGGTGGATATGGATGTCTGAAATAAAGAAACAGTAATTTTCTTTTATTAAAGTTAATGCACAAAATTACAGTAAAAAAATATTCAAGATTTTTGTACGCAAATGCGTACGTAAGCGTGCGTGCTGGCGTACACGATTTACGTTAAGTAGGGTTTACAGGCAAATGTTCAGAAATTCAGTTTATTTAGTAACAACTTCAACAAATATTACTACGAGAGGATTGTCTTAAACATTTCTGTTTAGTTTTTAAGTACAAAATTTAGAATATATTTCCCTTAAAATAAGCACAAAGCTAACTTATGTCTTACCTAGGTCGATATCTAGTTACGGTGATCGTAGACCCGACTAAAGTTAGTTTATGGAATATTCTTCCAATGGACAGTAGGTATCGCTTGGTAGGCGCTGAGTTTGAAGGTTTCCCGCACTGAGGAGCTACTTTAGACGGAGGCGGAGTCGCATTTGACGCGCAATGAGACTCTATGACTTCGCTCTCATTCACTCCAACGATTAATTGGAAACCCTGGAATTATTGAAGTAAAAATTTGTTACATTTGAACAAAATGTACTGTTTGAAAAAAGGTTTATAGACAAGCTTATAAGGTGTTCACTTTTTAACATTTTAACAAAGAAGCAAAACATGAGAAAAAAATTGTATTGAATTTCTTGTGGATATTTGAAATCAACGATTTTAAACGAAACGTAAAGATAACTTAATACAAACCTGGGCCAATCTCTGCGACACAAGCTCCTTAAACACTTCCATAGTCGTCAAGGGATCTTTGTAAATGGCTCTGTTTTGTGCAAAATCAGCGTTCACATCGTCCGGTAACAGATTATAATCCGATACTAAATAGTCGTTTTGTAATGATCTCTTATCGGGAAAGTAGTCCGTAGTGATAGGAAGGCAGGCAGGTATGGTCAGTGACTTCCAATCGACCCCTTCGAACATATTACGTTAATTAGACCACTATTTACGATCCTCATTAGTTGAACTGAACCAAAACTGGGCAATGAGTCATTTTATTTGAGAGAATATTATAAAAAAACTATTATGGAAAGAATTAATTAGTGTTTACAAAAATAGAAGAGTCTTGTAATAATACAGAACTTACCATGTGGTTAAAAATAAAAAGACAATGGTTTAATTGAAAACTAATGTAAATACCAATGTTATAAATTTCTAGAATCACTACAATAAACGATAGCTTAAATTTTTAATAAGCTAGGATTCATGCATCTCAAAAGTAAAACTAAACTACGGTGTGAAAAAGCATACTAAATAAAAAAGGATCTACAAATAAATGGGTGATGACGTCATAATATAGGTTTAAAATTTAAATAACGAATCAAAGTTAAAGGTATCTATAAAGCTGACCCAATGGTAATTACAATTTCTTGACCCCAATGATAGATATATGGTACTTTCACAACGTAAGGACGATGCAAATTGCAAAGAAATAATATATTTTCCTAGATTGTAATTTTCATCTGAGTCGTATTAGAACTAAATAATTAGCAGTTTAACATGTGTTACTCGTGGAAGCATTTATCATTTATTTACAACAGCTCTATAGTATTAAAATAACAACAGTGACGTCGAAATATCTAGTGACAATAAAAAGCGATTTCGTTAAAAACTTTTCCCTTCAGCGTTATAATATGAACACAAAGTTACACATAAACTACTCGTATGCGTATTCCATGAAATGTGATATCAAACCTATGGCGCGGTTCGCTTTTGTTCCCAATCGAAACCGCGTTGTATCCAAGTTATATCCCAATGCGACGATGTCATGAAACATCAAAAATGAGATGGCACATTTAGTAAAAAAAAATACCACGAGCCGAAATAGCTCTATGGGGATTAAGCGAGTGTTATATGCACTGGCCTATGATTTAACTGATTTTATTATGAAAATATCATCGAGCAGTAAATCTTAGGCCAACCCATAGAATTTACAAGTTGTGACGAGATTGGTTTGTTAAAAAGCAAAATGTCAGTAATACCAAAAGTCATTCATTTTTCAGAAATTAAATAAGAAGGAATAAGAAACTGAAGACGTTTAAATTATGTTTAGTTAGAAAAAACTAAACAATTTCGTTACAATATTCAAACTCCAAAAAACATTCCAAGAAGAATTAATGATATAATTGCCGTTAAGCCAATCTCTTCACGCAAAAATCATAAAAATACATCAATTTAACACCATTAAAATTCAACCAGAGTAATTCTCAATAGCTATCTAAAAACTCTCATTCGATTTTACAAAAGTGTCTCATCGATACGGATGAGTAGTAACGTCACCAAAACAACAGTATACAGGGTGTCCCAAAATTATGCGACATGCACGGGAAGTGCCACAGAGAAAAAAATAAAATGTTTAATGAAAGATTACACATTGTTCCTTTACTTTAAGATTCTTTGTTTTGTATCATTGATTTGTATCATAAAAATACAGGGTGTTAATTTTTTCCAATTTTGTTAGTTACATTTTCAGATAAACCGAACAATTTACGAAAAATCTGTGAATGCAGTATTATTAAACATCAAAAATAAAATAATGTTTCCATTCAACAAAACATCCCATCTAATTAAGGTACTTCCCGTAACTTGGCGTAGTTTAGGGACACCCTGTATAATTTCGTAAAATCGTAGTAATTGTAGAATTACCCTGGTCACTCAGATGAATGTACTGTACCTGTGGTCAAGGCGGGCGTCCACTCCTGTTCCCCCGTGGCTCCCCAGAGCAGCGCGAGGGACGCGTTGTTGGTCGTGGAAGGCGCTCCGGAGACGCCGAGAACGGCTAACGTTCCCGATGTGCTTATCATACGTTTTCGAGACATTGTGTTGCCTGTTATTGAAAAGTTTTTTTTTTTTTTTTTTTTTTATTGCATGATAGATAAACGAGCCTACGGCCCACCTGATGGTAAGCGGTCACCGTCGCTCATGAACCTCTGCAATGCCAGGGCAATGAAGGGCTGTTATCTATCGCCTACCGATACAGGACTTGTGAGTGTGTTGTAGACTTTGGGGTACGAGAGTATTTAAATAAGTAAAATGTTTGAACTATTAAAATTTTATATTTTAACGTACAGTAGTGTTTAGGGGTATCTCTTATAATCGGAAGAGAGTATCCCTTTATAGATTACTTGAGTATCTCTTTAGTAGATATCATTGAATTAAAATGAACCACTGATTCTAGTAATCATTATTCACTCTTTACAATATACAATTATGATATGATTACAATAATGTGGACGCGACTGTACGCTATGCTCTTAACGGAACGACTGAGGAGTCGCGCTACGCACTGCACTTATATATTGCTGCTTGCATAAAAAAGTGCATGCATGCAATCGCGTCCCTACAAGTGTTTAAAGAATTATACTTTGAAAACAAAATGAAGATTACGAGTGTTGTAAACTGTTAAACGGGATAAGACATTTCAAGAAATTATTAAGCTGCATGATTAGGAGCGACCTTAAATTATTGATAGGTAATTTAAACTGAGACAGTTTTTCAAAATTTTTGCAAAAAAAAAACAGCTAATTTTTTACTTACCGCCTACTAATAGTAATTAACACACACAAATTGATAAAATTACACCATTTTACTTATAGGTATTAGAGAAAGATTTTCACCATTAAAATATACTCATTACTCACCATCGACTTGATATATCGAATGATTGTTGTTGATGCTCGAACCGTTGTCCTTGTTGTTGGTATCGCTGCGATGTTCCTCGTTACGAGCGGGCTCGCCGGCGGGACGGGCTTGGTAGTGATGTTGCTGTATTAATACACCCGTTGGACCTGAGTTATATAAACAAATTATTTATAATATCAAAACATTTTACAACAGCAATACATCAGAGAATCAAATTTAAAGGCGACTACTTTCTATAACTCCATTCCCATCGGCTTACTTTGTGTGTGGTACCTATATTTGCATAGTTGTAACTCTTATTTGTAAGTACTAAATACAAATTGATAACCTCAAGTTGTATTTTCTATCAGTGTTAAAGGGAGAACTATTATATTCCAAGTAAACTGAATCATAAATGCATTACGTTTGAGATAAAAAACAAAACAGAGTCAACAAATTAAAATAGGTTGAGTAATTAGAAATTTTCATTTAATTATAGATCTCAACCGTTTCTTTCAGTGGTCAACAATCAGTATTTATTACTAAAAAACGTATAAAAATTTATATCAAGTACCTTTCGGGAATATGTGCGTCCACCTCCGTCTGTTACTAGTCAGTTTCACTGTAACGTGCGACGGATCGAAGGGGTTGATGAGCGCCCGGCCAGTGCGCTTCACCGGCTTGTGCGACATCGAGCTGCGAGGCGAGAGACGGTTAGACGACATCGGCGAGTCCGTTGTGTCGCTGCCTGCGTCGTAACCTGCGGACTTACCTGAAATAACATCATTATGTTGCGTCTAAGTAAAACATAACATTGCTGCACTTGATCGTACAGGGCAAGATCCAGGGGAAGAGAGCTGTAGGTAGAAGGAGAACATCTTGGCTGAAGAACTTGCGTCAGTGGTTCAACAAAAGCACTCGTGCTTTGTTTCGCGCTGCTGTGTCAAAAGTACAGATCGCCTTAATGATCGCCGACCTTCGATAGAAGATGGCACAGGAAGAAGAAGAAAACATACTGAAGATCACGTTTTTTTTAGTTGGAGGAAATCGTTGAATATGTGGGAGTTTAACCGCACTGAAAACTCCAACCGTCACACTCGGCGTCCAAACCTCGGCTGAGACCAGAATCCAGCGTGGGGTTATGCGGGATAACGAATGGCAACGGTGAGTACTGGGACTACTGGGTAAAAAGTTGACATAACATTTTCGGGAATAATTAAAGTGATATAATTTTAAGGTATTCGTCATTAGAATACTTCAATATTATGTACCATATTGCAAAAACAGTATTTTACTTTTCTGTAACGAAGATTTTAAGACCTTGGTAGATACCTACATTAAAAGTACTCGTAGTATTTAAGAAAAACATGACAAAAATACTTACTTCCAGAAGTCAAAATATCTCCAAGGCTGTGATGTATATCTGGATCGGACATTTTCCTGTGATGGTAGGCGGACGCCGGAGGACTTTTACGGCTAAGCCCTTCCAAGCCTGCCATAGAAGTCTTCTTAGTTCGTGGTACTCTTTGTACACTACAAAATGTTAATTTATTAATCAACTTTACATAACTCTTATTTAATAACAGTTTAATTAATAGTTGTTTGTTAGTCGTGAATATTTCTTACCAAGTGCTATGAGCTGGTGGCAATTGAAACACCTGCGCGTCATATGTATCATAATCAAATATCGAATTGTGCATACATTCATCTTCCTTTAAAAGTTTCCCTTTTCTTTCATCTTCATACATCTTACGCAAAGGCTCTTGACTTTTTCGAGGAGGCAACTTAATTCTCGGTATAAAATTAGAGTAAGCCACTTTTTTGTTTGTTGAATAAAATGATAAATTAATCCAATGGGGCATAGAGTAGTCATCTATAGAATTTAAATTGTTGTCTTTATTGTGAAACTTCAATAGCGGTACAGCATGCAAAGGTTGTTCTCCAACGCATACTAAGTCACTCCCAACACCGTTGTCAATGATTCTCTGTTTTGTAACGTTAGTCAGTTCTCTGTCAACTTCGAAAACACCAACACCTGGAGTTATGACAACGCTCAGTTGCCCTGTCCTATCAAAACATCTATCCAGGTAATGTTTTTCGAATACTGAAATAAAGTTTAAACAGTAAAATGATGGAGTAATTAAAATTGTATTATTATAATAATAGAAGTAGAACATTTTTTTAAAAATCATAACAATTTAAAATGTCACATATAAGTTTCATGTTTACCATTTAAACTCATGTTAAGAACTTCTAAAAAGTTTCCCTGTGCAGCGGTTGAGTTTATTGCCGTTGGTATTTCCATGTTGGGCCTCTCATGATATTGAAGCACAATCTTTTGGTAATCAGTAAATAATCTTCTTAATTGAAGTAGAACATTTGACCAATCTTCGTATCTCTCGTTTTGTACTGCAACCCTAAATAAAAATAATATTGGATTGAATTTTCATAAATTTTTCACGTGACCTTTGCCAGTGAAGTAGAAGCTTTATAAATTATAATTTTTTTAGAACTTATATTTTTTTTTTTTTTTTTTTTTTTTTTTTTTAGTGCTTCTGCAATCAGTCTTAGACTATAATCAGAATAGTTGTAGGTTCGCGCTGTGTGAGTGTGTTCTCCAGTGAGAGCACTACTCATAGTAGGTAGGAAGCTTAGAATCTTTCCTGTAAATTTGCAATATGATATCTCTTCAGTCGTTTCGGGTAGTGCTCAACCTTCAGTTGGGCGGCCAGTTTATTAGGATGCATGGACAATCGCTGCTGATAGTTTTTAGAATAAAATCCTATTTCTTCCTTTACTGTAGGTATTTCAAGATTTTCATGAATTTCGGAGTTTCTGACATGCCAGGGTACCCCAGCGATGGTCCGTAAAATAATGTTTTGAAGTCTTTGGAGCACTGCGATAGTGGAATCACAGGCGCTTCCCCAGAGTTGTATGCCATATGTCCAAACTGGTTTTAGAACAACCTTGTATATCAGTAACTTGTTGTCAATTGATAATTTGCTGTTACGTCCCAATAGCCAGAGGAGTGTCCTGTATTTTATGTTTAATTCCTCTCTCTTTGATTTTATATGATTCTTCCATGTCAGTCTCCGATCTAAATGCAGCCCGAGATATTTAACTGAATTGCTGTGTGGAAGTCTGCTATTTCCCAAGTTCACTGGAGGACAATCGCCCTTTCTTAGGGTGAAGGTTATATGTGTTGATTTTGATACGTTAGCTTTTATCCTCCATTTGTTCAACCAGTGAGTGATTTCATCCAGTCCTCCCTGCAATGTTTGCGAAGCCAACACCGCATTTGCATTGCTAGAGAGCAAAGCGGTGTCATCAGCAAACGTAGCTATAGTCACTCCTGGAACTTGTGGTAAGTCATACGTGAAGATAGTGTAAAGCACAGGGCCCAGTACTGAACCTTGTGGCACTCCAGCTCGAATTTCATAAAATGGTGAAGTTTCATTCGACTCTTGGACTTGAAAAAGTCTATGCGTCAAGTATGACCGTAGCAAGCCGTGGAAACTATGTGGAAGTGTTATCTTTAATTTATACAGTAGCCCCTTATGCCACACCCGATCAAACGCCTGATGGACATCTAGAAAAGCTGAAGAACAGTATTCCTTCCTTTCCAGTGATTCTCTGATTTTGTTAGTCACTCTATGAACCTGTTCTATTGTCGAATGAAGCGGACGAAACCCAAATTGATGATCTGGGATGATGCTAGTGCTTGTTAAGATAGGTAGTATTCTACTCAGCAATAGCTTCTCGCAAACCTTCGACAAGATCGGCAGTAGACTGATCGGTCTATATGATGTAACATCATTTGGTGGCTTGCCAGCCTTGTGAATCATTATTATTTTAGAAACTTTCCACAGAGACGGGAAATGCTGCACTCTTACTATACTATTATACAAAGTTGTTAAATATACTACTGCTCTCCTTGGCAACTGCTTCAATATTTCCTTTGTAATCAGATCGTAGCCTGGCGCTTTTCGATCTTTGAGATCTTGAATTACTCGCCAGACCTCTTTCGCCGTTATAGGTTTAGGTGGTAGCGACAGTTGATAGGGCTCCTTTAGTACAGCGTCCATTTCCTCCTCTTCCAGGCTGTCGCCAGTCACATTGGGTGCAAACACCGTCGCCAGATGAGCCGCAAATGTGTTAGCTTTATCTTGAGCCGTGCGGGCCCAATTATTATTGTCTTTTCTTATTGGAGGCTTACCAATTTGAGGTTGATTGTAGGACCTAGTGAATTTCCACAATGAATAATTTGTATGAGCGGTTGGAGTCAGTGATTCTAATCTCGCACTAAGGGTCTCATTGTGCCATTCTTGCAGTAGTAACTTAAGGTTGCGACTTCTCCTGCCAAATTCGCGTTTGTCTTCTTGGTTTCTACTATGTTGCCAAACTCTGCGCGCCCTACGCTTTTCAATTATTTTTGCTTTTATATGTAGTGGGATGTTCGTTGCAGTGCCACAATCTGTAAGTTCAGGTGTTGCTCTCCAGCAAGCATCTTGTATTAGAGACGTAATACTTTTGGTAGCAGTCTCAATATCATCAGCGCACTTGAGTGCTACTTGCAATTTGATGTTATCTTCAATGTAGTCCCGAAAGTATTCCCAATCTGTACGCCCGTTTGTAAGAGTAATTGGTTTACTAGATTCAATTATCATGGTACTCACTGTTAAAAGCACAGGTGTATGATCTGAGGATCCATCCAGACAAGGCTCCGGTTTGAAATAATGTCTAGATAAGCCTCCAATAATGAAGAAGTCAAGCAGGTCTGGAGTCTTATTTGTATCTGTAGGCCAATATGTAGGTTCAAGTGCTGATATAGCATGCAGGTTATGATGCGTAATGCTAGCACGCAGTTGTCTTCCTCTAGTTGTAGTCAACCTTGAACCCCAGTGAGTATTCTTCGAATTCCAGTCACCACCGGCTATAAATCTTCCACCCAAGGTGTTGAAGAAATGATCAAACATTTCAGTGGATATTTTGTGCCTAGGTGGACAATATACAGCGCTCACATTGAAGTAGCCAGATTTCTCCTTGATAGATATGGTTGAAGCTTGAATATGTGCTGTTTTATATTGCGGCAGGAGTTGGTGACTTATACTGCTGCGTATAATGATAGCAGATCCCGCGTGTCCTGTTCCATCGGGATGATTTGTAGTGTAAGTTAAGTATCCACCAAATACTACACTGGAAGATGCAGTGCAATGTGTTTCTGATATCAACAATATATCTATTTTATGTTGTCTTAATAGAAGATCTACTTCTTCTTTGTTGGGTGCAAGGCCATTTGGGTTCCAAGTTGCTAGGCGCAAGGCCATTACTTGATTAATTTTTCTAAGAGCGTTGTTATGAGTTGCATTAAATTACTCATTTGTTGTAAGATTAATTCAAATTTTTCTGTTTGCTGTGTTAAAATTTTTTCCAGCGCTGTACTTGAGGGATTTAAATTGTTTGAAATTGATTCTAGTATCGGATTTGGTTCCTTTGGTTGTGGTGGTTTTTTGGTCATCCATACATTGTCAGTTTTCGTTCCAATGCTAGTTGAATTGAGATTAGGTACTGGTTTTGCAGCTGGATTATTGTTAACTTTATCCTTAATAGGCCTTACTGTTGCAGTTTTTCTTGCCAGAATCTCTTTGTATACTTCACACCCTTTATAATTGGCTGGATGTGGTCCAAAACACAAGGCACATGTAGCCGGGGTTTTACGATCGCGTTTTGTGCATTCTGATGTTCTATGTGCATCTCCGCATTTCACACATCTGTATGGCCTCATACAATAATTTTTAGAGTGGCCATACTGCTGACATCGTTGGCATTGCACAATAGATTTTTGCTTCTTTGGATCCTCAATGACCACCGACTGGTGATAAATGTATTTTAGCTGTTTTACTGCTTTATTTTCAGGTCCAGCCTTAAGATTCACAAAGAAGGTAGAGGTCGGTATCTTTTCCGGTCCATATTTAGAATTGATGATTTCACCCACAACTATGTTTCCTGTGTTCTCTATTTCCTCGAGTATGGCAGCAATAGGCGTTGAGTGATGAAGATTTTTAATTACTATTCTGTAATTCCGTTGGTCTTTTCGATTGAAAGTATGCCCTACGAGGCCCTTTTCACGAACTATTGAAATAAGCTTCTTATGTGTCTCTACATCGGCGCAGCTTATTCGCATTTGATTTCTGTTCACTATTTTGTAAGTAAAATCCTCCGTTTTTGCACAAGTCTGTAGTAACTCTGTCAACTTGCCCACATCTTCAACTCCGTATAGAATGATAGGAGGAGGTTTGTTGGGTTTAGGTATTTTGACTTCTTCGTCTTGATCAGTTAAATCTACAGGTAGATCGCTGTATCTATTTGTGTTCTTAATACTTTCGGGGGATGGTGTTTGCGTAATTTTTTTACGCTTACGATTGTTGCTCATTGGTATTTTTTGCCATTGAGGAGGGTGAGGGCTAGGTTGATTGGAAGATTTAGTTTCTGTGTTCTCAACTGGTGGCGGTTGAACAGTAACAGGTAATTTTGGTAACGTGCCTACAGAGGCGCTTCTTGGTCTACTATTAAGCAAACTTGGATGGAATATTTGTTGAATCATCTTCTTATTTCCAGTAGCATTTGCTGATGTAGAGGCCTGGTTCCCCACCTCTACACAGCCTTCGGTAGCCAATTTCACACCCTCTGGCCCGGGAACCAGAGGGCGCCGGGCGTTAGCCGGAGATTCCGACAAATCACTCATATTTCCATTAGACATTTATCCATGTTGTTTTTTTCTTAAAGAATATTTGATACTGATTCTCCATTGATGATAATAAATTGCGTGTAATGGAACGCAACTATCAGCCCTTGGTAGAAAATTAAAAAATGTGCTGGTAACACTGTCGCAAATGTCAGATGTCGTTGACAATGACAGTCAAGTTCTTGTTTTTATTTCCTACCTTCGGATTGTTCGTGGATTGTTGTTGTAACAAATATTCAACTTAACTTTGTTGGCAAAATCCTTCGAATTATGTAGATCTTATTCCTTGAACTTCTTCCAGAACTCCAATGCTTTGATTTGTACAATTGCACTGGTTTGAAATTCACTTCTAACTATTTTTAAAAGTGTGTTTTTAACAGAGAAAGATTACGCGATGTTGACAGTTCGAAGACCGGAAACGGAAAAAAAGAACTTATATGTATAGACAAACAATTTACCTGTAAAAGTCTTCATAAAATCTTCCTCTATAATCTTTTTGAAGGCACTCCTGCATGTGTTGAGGAAATTCTTCTAAAGACTTAGCTTTGTAAAAGGTTCTTGAAAAGAGAACTATGGTTACTTCGTGATTACTACCATTTTTCTGGAAATATTACAAGCCATAGAAATATTAAAGCTGAAATTCAATTCACCATTTCAATTAAGAAATGATCTAAGAAAAAGTCTAAGTAAGTTCCGTAAACAGAAAGTATGTATAACTAGAAATGAAAATTTAAAAAATTCAACTTACCTTCCATTTGGCGAATAAATCAGCGAGGAAACCATTAACTGCCTTTTCAAAGTACAAGTCACCGTGAATATCAAAATCCCACATTTCCGATGACATTTGTATGAAGAGATACACCATAGAGGTGGATGATCGGAACACAATTTTAGTGTCTTCAGTGATAACACCGCAAGCTACCCTGTCTCCTTGGGACCACATCTCGTATACTTGACATCTGATGGAGCCTCCACAGTATTCGATTTTCTTGTTGAGGTAAACACAGGTGCTCATCTGAAATTATGATAGCAAAAATTACTGGTAACTTAAATGTATTGCTATATATCCTGTTGAAATGTTTCTATATTAACTGTTTTAAACAAATAAGGTAAGAAAATAGTAAAACTACAGTAGAAAAATAATTTTATAGTACTATTAAACTATTATAGAGTCCTGAAATTGAATTGAAAGTTATCTGTTAAGTCTTTGTAGGTCCAATATATCATTCAAAGCTGCAGTTTCTACTATATGTGTAGTATATGAAAACTTACTAAATGATTTTTGAGTCTCCACATTTCAGATCTCCCAAGATACTGATCTTTGAATGTCAATTCAACCGAATCCAATGCTACATCTTGTGCATTAACTACGTTTACGTAAACATCAGCAAATGTTCTGAGTTGGAATGTAGTGGCAATACTCTGTTCCACACTGATTGTATCTGAAATTATATTTTAAACATTAAGATCGTATACATACAACTTCCTTTGTAGATAAAGATTTTTGAAATGTATAACAATGAAATGAAATAAGACAAATTCAAATTTTATATTTTTTTAAGTTGATGATAAAAATATCTTGAGAAATAATTAAATAATAGATCAATTTTACCTCTTCCACGTCCCGGAGCATCGCCTTTTGTGACTTGTAGCAGTAATCGAGGGTAGTCATTTTCGGGGTGATAAATCTCTACTATATCTTTTTCTTTTAGTCCTGGATAGTCTTTTAAATTTATTATTAAGTCTTCAGCTGCAAATAATCATGTGTGAAACTATTGTAAATGCTACATTTCATCAAGTAAAATTAAAAATGAAGTTAAAGGTGTGCACACTCACGGCTAAAACTAGATTGGTGTACAATAAGTTTAAAAGATTTCATTTTCTTTTCCGCAATAAGCACATAATTAGAATAAATCCAACTATTTGTTGTAACAAAAACTAGAACATCATACTCGGAATTTATTAAAGTAATAAATTAAGAACTGTCGAAAAGCAAAAGCGCAGGTTATTTTTCTTCAATGTTTTGACTTTTGCTTTTGATGTTTTCAGTTTCGATTTTATATAGGCATGATCGCATGGACGTTTTTCAACTGTGTCAAAGAATCGATTTTGAAAAATCGATATTTTTGAATTCATTTTAATCATTTGTATCCTTAGGACAAAGAGAAAATGAAATCGAAAGAGGGATAACATTGAACATAAGGGTTAATATTATCAATACCAATATTATAAAGCTGCAGAGTTTGTTTGTTTGAACGCGCTAATAACAGGAACTACTGGTCCGATTTAAAAAAATATTTCACTGTTGGAAAGTCCTTTTATCGAGGAAGGTTATGTTGTATCCTTCTGTGACGCAGACGAAGTTGCACGGGTTACCTAGTAATTTTTAAAGGTAAAATGTAAAAATCGATCAATCGATTTATTGAGATTTGACCCGAATGATTTAAAATATTGGCCCACACAAAGCAATATGTCAAAATATTATAATGTCAAATGTCAATTCAAATTTTTTTTAGTCGAAAACGGAGTCGAAAATATTGGTGTTTTGTATACTTAGTTAACAATCACACATACTTTAAAACTTTACTTTTTTAATTTTGGGATGAGTGAACACGAAACTATTGTGACTGTGACAGAATCGAAATATGTCAAATAAATAAACGTCGAAATTGTCATTCCAACATGTTTGTTTCTCATTGGTGAATTTTTGACCAAGTGTCGATTGTCAAAGTCGATTGTTCTCTGCAGCAATTTTCAAAATAAATCAGAACAATTCAAAAATAATTTTAATTGTGTATGGTCATGCATGCGCAAATTTAACATGCATCTCTCTGAAATAAAAGATCTAGTAAGCAGCGCTGCTATTACAATAACTATCCTACAGTTTCTGTCAGGAATGTAAGTTAAATAATGATTTGAATTTATGGTGTTATATTAAAAGAATATTTAAGAATGGTTTTATTACAGCCTAGTATGCAAGCAATATGTTGTAAATCGAACGACGGCGGAGGCTTCCCCGCTGCCTTTCATTTGTGGTGTTCTATCGTGAGTACAAGAGTACATATTAATCATATACCTATCCTAAATATTATGTACAGTTGCATATAAAAAGTCAGTGTATCATATGTGGATGCCGGCAATAATATACCGAGGTCATAATTCTATGGGATCATCTTAAAACTGAAATGTCAATATTACCGTTAAGCTTGCATTTATTTAGTAATTCCCATTAATGATTCAGGCTACTAGCTGTAAACTTCCTTACAGCTACTGTGCTTGAAGTGGTGTGTTACATACACACCACTGTTTAGTGGTATAGCCTGTTTTCCTAACTTTTTCTATTTTCTGACACTGGTATATTTTACTGAAACACATGTCTGCAAATTTGAAGTCTTATCTAGAGACCTAAATAATTTTTGCAAACATACTCTAAATTTTCAAAATATTATTATATCGAATTTAATTTCCTCTCAATTGTTTTATTTCAGTGCAACCCTATGGATTTTGTATGGCCTTACCAAACATGATAGTAAAGTTGTATTTGTCAACGTAATCGGTGTGACCCTCATGTTTGCCTACACAGCTGTGTTCTACATCTTCACATTCAAAAAGTCATCAGTTTTGAAACAAATTTTTGTTATGATTGCATCTATTATGTTCGTACTTGGATATGTTTCGGTCGAAGAAGACAATGAACTACTTTTGAGTAGACTGGGTCAGTTGAATTATCAGTTTTAATACACATTACATAATATTACAGAAATGAGTTATTGAAAGTCTAGTTAAGCAACACATTTTACTTCATAATTTAGCCTTGTTATGCAATTGCTTGATAACTCCATATAACTGTAAAACCAACAATAAACATACAGTAGAATCCGTTTATTATGACTCCACTTATATAGGCGTCATACAGGGTCAATATTGACCAACCAGTTATTATGACGTAACTATACTACGAAGTTTGGTTTTCATATGAAATTCTTTATAAATAGTCTGATATAATGACTTTCCTTACAGTAACATGTCGCTTATTATAACCCATTTTTAATGAACATAACACTCCCCATACATGTAATTATCTAGAAAATGTGATAAAATCTATTTGACAATGTAAATTTACAAAAATAAATGTCTAATTTATATTTCTGCATACTTTGACTAAAATATACATGCACGCCACTGTCCGTTGGTTTATAATTATAGACTAATGATACCTTGCTCTATTACATATACTAATTTATGCACTGTTCCCTTATTTCAGGATTGCTGACATGCACATTCACATTGTTGACTATAGCATCTCCATTGAGCAAATTATTTTACGTTCTAAGAGTAAAATGCACCGAATGTCTTCCATTTCCAATGATTCTTATGTCATTTTTTGTGTCTGCAACATGGTTTTTATACGGTTTGATTGAAGAGGATGTTTATATCACGGTATGTGACAAGAGAAATTTGAACTGTTTAATATAACATATTGAATAAATGACAGAAACTATTGAAAATCTAATAATTGCTATAGTGTTGAGTCTTTAGTGGAATAAGAATTTGTGTGATTTGCTTAAATGAAAATAATTCATCAGTACAATATAGTAGAAATTAGCTTGAAAGCTAATGCCGTAAGAAAAATATTTTTGAACTTTATTTGAAAGTAGTTTAATTTTGTGAGTGTGTAAACATTTTTAAAAAGAAAAATTGTTAAGTTGTTGTATAAAAAATAATGATTTTTTTTCTATTTCAGACACCAAACTTCATCGGAGGAACACTGGCCGTTTTACAACTCTCATTATTTTTAATATTTCCGAATAAACCTAATGGTTTGTCGAAGGGTCTACTTGTGTAAGATTTGTGAATTTTAAGGTAATATGCCAAACTACTATTAATTATTATTAAATATTGGTAATTTAGGTTAACAAAGCATTTTGAATGCTAATGATTTAATTGTATTATTTTATTGGAGTAGATAGATAGACTATAGATCAAGGTCTTGTTAATTAGAATATAAAGATGCAAATCATAGATGGTTGTGTGATTCATGTTTTTAAAGGATAATAATGTGGATTGTGTTAGATCCATGGAAGTAAAACATCTGGAAACAACATCACAAACAGCAGAGTGAGTGAATTGTAAGTACACCGATTGTGGGTAAATATACTGACTTTATAACCGTAACACATTAATATAATATTAATTATATATTAAATATTATACCCACAAGTTGTATAAAAATTCATTGTTGTTTCTAAATGTTTTGGTTCCATGATCAAATATTGGTAAAGACTGCTCAAGTGCAATGGTCTATTTTTATTATAGTAGTAATACTATAATAAATAGTAGTAATACTATAATAAATAGTAGTAATACTATAATAAAAATAGAGAGATAATAAAAAGAGAGAGCTGACTCGCGCAACTTCGTCTGCGCCGAAAAAAAAAATTAGGGGTGGACTACCCCTAACATTTAGGGGATGAAAAATAGATGTTGGCCGATTCTCATAGGTACCAGATAAGCACAAAAAATTTCATCAAATTCGGTCGAGCCGTTTCGGAGTAGTTCAAGTTCGAACACCGTGACACGACAATTTTATATATTAGAAGATTGTAGATAGTTTAAAAATATTATAACCCCAATATTATCTTAAATCTAGGTAGCCACATAGTCTAAGCTATCTACGTATTACTATTAGGGAACTCTTTATCCATTAGACGTTTTTTTTCAGTTGGAGGAAATCACCGGATATGTGGGAGTTGAACCTCACTAAAACCCCCAACCGCTCACACTCAGCGTCATTCCGGCTGAGGCCACAACCCATCGCTGGGCTATGAGGGACGGCGCGACGCGTTACACTCTCGGCACTCTTTTCCGTCACGCCGCCCTCTATCCATTAGCCTAAAAGTTTAAGCCATTACATAGGTTTAATTAATGCAGACCTTGATATTTTTATTATTTTGTATTTAATTATAAAGATTTTAATAGAATTTATTCGTAAGTTATAATAATTGCATTTATTTCTCTTTTTGATAGTTGTTGTGTTGGTTACTTTGTGATCTCATAAACATATCGACTCATCATGTCATTGAAATGAGATAGCAGAGAATGTATCTAGTGACAGTCGGCTGAAGCAAAGGCGGGAGGGTGCTGAACCACTGTTTAGACTTTAGACGTATAGAAGTAAATTGTCGCTCGTTCTTTAGAGTTAGGTGATTTAGGCAGTCGCTACGTAGTCGAAGTGAGCACCGCGTAGCTATGTAGCGAATATCTGTTCGATGTGTCCTTTATAAATATGTGATTTTAAATTTCAATGTGTGGGACACATTGTCATGGAATTAAACGTCTAGATATATTATGAACAACAAAATGAAGTTTCAAATAACCAATAATAGCCCACGAGATCACGTCGGAGTCATCAATTGTGGGTATTTTTTGTTAGTGGCCAATGGGAGATCTCCGACCGGGCGAGGTCCCACTGTAGTAGATTTCATGTCGTATATATGCGCCGAATGCTGCAAATGTTGATACCGCGATTCAGGAGCTCACACGCTATTATTGCTCGCCAGAAACTTATGTGTAACCATAAGAGAGTGTTAAAAAAGTCTAATGCCATCATATCGTGTATTAACATGATTGGCGAATTAGTTGAATTAGCTTCACTCTGTTGTTCACGATGTTGTTTCCAGATGTTTTAGCTCCACTGATTTAAAGACCGTATCTGAAATTAATATTTAATTTTATGGAGATTAAATCAATGGGTGTAATTTTAAACATTTTTAAACTACAAACTAGTCATTTCTGTACAACTTTGTTCAACAGTGAAATTTATCAATAAAATGAATTTTGTTTTTTAAAAACGTTCAATGAATGTTTCCCTTTTATGAAAATCGCCAACTTAGATGATAAGTCTTCGATGAAAAGTTAGTAGATCATGTTTCTGTTTTTACGCCAATTAATTTATTATTTACATACAGGGTGTTGGTGCCCGGTGACACATCTATATCACATTTCAAATCATATACACATACTTTTGAAACGGAGATGATCACTTTATTTTCCCATACAAAGTTGAAAAATTATTATTTTTTATTATTTTTGACAACCCTATCCTGACCTACATTCAGCGTGCAATCTATTTTCACGAAAACAGGCGCATATATCCTGTTTAGAATGTGATTTTTGTACGTCAGTACGGTAGGGTTGATCACGCACTAATTAACACGTAGTTTTGATTAGTTATAACTTATGATATATTATGCCTAGAAAACTCTAGACTTGATGGATGGCTTCTACATCAAGTATACTATTTGCTGTGAAAGTATTGTTTCATCGGATTTTAACACCCTGTATAATTTCTATTTCTTATTGACATTATAACATCGTATACAATAATAATATTATTTTAAAGAAGTTAGTAAGAATTAAGCATTTAGGTTTAATTGATCATAATGACTGACATTTTAATTATATTACTGCTAGTATTCGCTAGTAAATAATCGCATTTCTCATATTTCAATATAGAATAGAGGAAACGTGAAAGAATAACATTTACTGGGTTGCTTTTCTATCATTATGGTGAAATTTTTAGACAATAACCTATAAAATCTATTGTTAAACTTTAAAGTTGTAGAGTGAATTTAACTTATGCATACTTAGTCATTTTACAAATTATAGTATTCTGATTATATTTAGTTGCAGTACAAATTCATTTTTATTATATAGATTAATATATGAAATCGTCAATTCCTTTATATTTGTATATTGTGTTTTAGTCTATAGATGACTTGTGATAACTAAAATTTATGTATGTTATGAAAGTCTATTAAAATATTAATTGTGAATTAAGTTGGGATTTTTAATTAAATAAATATGCCATGTTTTATGTACAAGTTTTTAATTGTGATTATTAAATTTGTAATAAGCACAGCGATAAAAAATATTATATTTGTATAAAGAAATTGGTTGAAATATCCAGTTGACGTTTGAAGAAAATGTTTTATACTTTCCCATATTGGTTTAACGAGTGATTGTAAAAACAACAGATCACCCGCGATACAGGCATGTCCTAGTGCGGGGGTCGCCGGTAGTGTTAAAGCGCATGTAAACTTTCTATTAATAAATTATTTTCATTTCATTTCACTTTAAATGTGTTTGTTTACCAGTATGACCACGAGGCATACTGAAACGTTTAAAATTCTTTACAATCTTTTAACAATTGTGATCATATAACGTCCATTTGCATTTTAAACAAAAGTTGTCAAGGTCGACCTCAGCAATGAAGGTATCATACATCTTCATTTAAATGTTTCTCGTTTTCACGCTGAGTTATGACTCCGGCTAAGATTGATTCCCTTCACATAAAGTTACATTGCAAGCACAATACATGCTGTCCTCGGTTTTAACCGCACATCTCCCAGTTAAGGGTTCATTTAAACTAATTATTGGATGGACGATTGAAAGGAATCCATTCCTTAAGACGACTGTTGCTTCGTATTGCATATTTCGAGGGTTCATTTCGATCTCCAGAATGTAGTATGTTCGATTAGAATATGAGTAAGAGTGCACGTTGATTAGATGGCTTAGTTCCAGTCTTTCGCAGATCATACAAGGTATTGTTTCTACAGCTTTAGACCTCTGCTTTATGTAGGTAGAAACTAGTGTCAAACTAATTTGGACATTATATTCACTGTAAGAAGGACTGTCATAATCTTGGCAAGAACAGAATTGCTCTTCGATGCCTGCATCTGCACATGTTCTTGTCAAAGATATTTTTCTAAAGAGACCTTTGCATTTCGAGCATGCAGACGCAGTAGTATTCGTTACTTTGTCATGTTCAAGAATACTCCTCAATGTATCGTAGACGTCGTACGGTGTGGCTATATTGAATTGATTCAGTTTCATGTTCCTATATTCGTTTTCGTATTCCTTTCTGAATTCTAAAGGTGCCCATATAAATAATATTGGTAGCCGTTCTTCAAAATGCGAAGCTATTGATGGCTGCTTACTCGTTCTTACACCAGTGTCGCTCAAAAAGAATATAAATGTTTTATTCAATGCGCCTATATTCTTAATTTGTCCGAATAATTTCACAATTTCTGAATCGACCAGTGAAGGCATACTATCATAATTTTGAGTATAAGAATTCAACCAGAAGAAACCAAAGTAGTTTTCGTTCTTGTATGTATTGACAAATTGATATGCGTAGTCAAGCAAGTGGTCACCGGAGGGTAATTTCTTTGTGCACATGTAATTCCCTATGCGTTTGTGATTTATGCGATATATGGGCTGAATGACATGATTAGGCTGTTTTATCGTTGTTATTAAATCATCCAACTGTTGTAACTTGTCATCATCACCAAACGCTGTTGAATATTTGGCGTTTTCGTATACATTCCATATAAAGTTTTCGTTAGAGGGGTTAAATTCATTATTTTGTGAATACGCTTTTCCAGTTAGAAGGGTTATGACGTTTGATAATGAACCGTGTGCTATTTTGTTAAATCCTTTATAATCCAACCAGCCATTATCTAGAAAAAATTTAGCGGTTTTAGCCATGTTGTTATAGAAGCGGGCTCTCGACATTTCCCTCATTCCTAGAATAAGAACATTCCAAGGTTTCATTTCAGTCTTTTGTTTTTTAATATTCCGTTTTTTAACTATTTTATAAATATCATCATAAACGATGTTTGTTTGTTTTTTGTCTTTGACTGTGCATGTTACTCGAATAGTTTCTTGAAGCAATTTAACTTTCCCTCCATTTTTGAATCCAGAACATTTACTATATCTGAAAGGATAAAAGGAAAATCCATCACGGTTTATTTTTTATTTATTTAGGAAAAAAGTTGTTTATTTTTTTTTATTGCCATGTAGGCAGACGAGCCAACGGGCCACCTGATCGTAAGTGGTTACCGTCGCTCATGAACCTCTGCAATATTAGGGGACATTGAGGGGTCGCTACCTACGACCTAACTTTAAGGTCCCTCCTCAAGCCTCGTTTGAACAAGTCATAGCGCTCTGGGAATACCGAAGAGGGATACCGAATTAATTTTAAAGAAAGAGAATTTTTGTTTGTTACGTACTTTAGTGTAGATCTGTCCTCCGTTTCGGTCACAAATTTGTAGCAACACTTGATTTTTGAGTATTTTGCTTTATTTACGTACTTAAGCATGTTCTTCTTGTTGATTTGAAACAATATTTTATCATTTCCCGACGGTTTTATAAATACAGCTCGAACAGGGCATTGCTGTTTGTACTTATTCGAATTAGTGTGAATTATTTTATCAACATAGTTTGGAATGTTGCAACTCTGTGTATTAATGAGATAATCGTTAACATCTGAAATCAAACAATATTTATTAGTTTACTAGCTGACTCGTGCAACTTCGTCTGCGTCACAAAGGATAACAATATGCCTTATAGGCTTCCTCGATAAATTAATTTTCCAAGACTGAAAGAATTTTTGAAATCGGACCAGTAGTTTCGGAGCCTATTCGAGACAAACAAACAATCAAACATTTCCTCTTTTACAATACTTCTGTCATATAAACTGATTAGTTATGTTACTATTTGTTAATATAATTAACTATATTTAGTCTATCGAAGCATAGGGTTATTGGAAGAAAGACTTGAATAATGGAAACCTAATACCTATAGTTAACAATTGATAGATCTTGTTAAGAAAGTAAATAATACTGAACTATAATATTTTTAGTATTTCTATAATACGTCTTACGTTATTTATCAAATACCTTAATCTAATAGTCTTCTATATTCTCGCACCGACCTCATTTGAACGGGATAAGGCTGCGTTTCCACCAGAGATGTGCGATGGAAATGTGTCGTGCGAGGATGTCTAGCTGTGCTGTGAAAATGTGTGGGTGTTTCCACCAAAGCTGTGCGATGATAATGTGCCTACGAGGATGTGTAGCGGAGCTGTGAAAATGCGCATTTATGTGTGGCGCGAGGATGCTTCCATTTCTTCATCACAAATTGTTAAATATAAAAGTATTTTCTTTTTCCAATTATCCATATTATTATCTATTTTGCGCACTTCTACTTCCAACAAACTCCGTCTATGGACTGGCTGGTACAGTATGCGCAAACCTCGCAACACATCTTTCTCAACACACATTCCTCGCACACTTCCCTCGTACACATCCCGCGCTTGTTTTGTATGCGCAAAAATCTAGCTCCGCTGAGCCGTTTCCACCAGAGCTGTACCTACTGACCGAGGCAAGGTAAATGTAGCGATCCTATTGGTTCTTTACAAACACATCCCTCGCTATGCATCCTCGCACATCTCTGGTGGAAACGCAGCCTAAAGTTGAGCTAAAGAAGTAGATATGAGAATAAAAGTAATCACCGAAATAATTAGACGATCTCCACAAAAATCTTCTCAATTTCGTTAAATGGTTTGAAATACCAATACCTCCTTTATTCATTAAGATTATAAGGAGTATCAGAAAGCAGCATCCGTAAGAAAATCTTGATTTCGACTTAAGTAGTTTATGAAACTTTGCCTGAAACAATCCGTGCTATTCATATTTATTTAAAGTCTATAGAAAGAAAGAAAAAGCATTTATTCAACAAGCACATAGAGGACATTCATCTTTCTTCTAATATATAAAATTGTCGTGTCACGGTGTTCGAACTTGAACTCCTCCGAAACGGCTCGACCGATTTTGATGAAATTTTTTGTGCTTATCCGGTACCTATGAGAATCGGCCAACATCTATTTTTCATCCCCTAAATGTTAGGGGTAGTCCACCCCTAATTTTTTTTTTCGGCGCAGACGAAGTTGCGCGAGTCAGCGCAACGTATTAATATAACATTACTATAAGTGCAATAACACTCTAGTGTGCACTCTTTTCAAGGTTAATGTATGATTATTGCCTACATTTATCTATCTAATTTTGTACGACTATTGCTGTATAAAAACCTCTGTCAAGCCTGAATCCTACGTCTGGTTCTGCGAATACTTGCAATCTAATCATAAATAAAAATAACTACTCTTTCTATGAATTCATCGTATACTATAATATGTGGGTACAAGCTACCAACTCTTTCTGTGAATTCATCGGCGTTATCTGTACCAACCCATTACTGCCCACTGTTGGGCTTAGGTCTCCTCAGAAGAAGAATTAGGCATAGTACACCACGCTTGCCCAGTGCGGATTGGGGACTTCACATATCTTCAAAGGATTTTTAGAACCCTTTTCCGACAAGCAGGTTTCCTCACTATGTTTTCCTTCACCGTTTTTAGCCAGTGGTGTTGTGAAAAATTGCACATAAATCTTTTTCACATTTATCTATCCTCTATAAACTCCTTAGTTTATCTACGCATCTATTTAAGCGCGTTTATTTAAGCATCTAAAAATTAACAGATAAATTTTAACTTTATCCTCCTAACGTACTTCTAGATACCTTGTGTTTCTACGTTTACGAAATGTTATTGTTATAGTGGTAAGTTGTATAAATAACGAGTAACTACATACCTTCATTCTTGACGCTATTATAATACATTCTAGATTTGTTCACACTTTTTCTTTTATATTGTTATTTATCATTAAACTTCTAATTAACATTCTATACCGAACAATATTCACTAATGAACTAAATTATTTCGTCCACTTTTTATCGCACAGGAAATAAATGTCCTCTGTTGTTTGGTACAATATTTTATTTGACACATGTTGATTGACTTGGCATGATTGAGGTTTTACCCGTGTAGATACTGTATGAAATAAAAATATGTAGAATCAAAATTACCTTAATAACTAATAATAATAAAAGAGCAATAAAAAACAAATCCAGATTTTCATGTTTTATATATTTTGCTTTGAGCAATTTTCTGATTTTTGGCACATGCAAAACAGACGATCTTTTGATTTATAAGTACATCTTCCCAATCCTCTGTAAGGTGAAATAATACTTATGGGACCAACGACTTCCATCATTTTATTATTGCGTCGAATAGTTGCTTCATAGAGCACGTTTCCCGGAGATACTGCGAATGCTACAACGTAATACAGATTCTCTTTGCTCCTGCTATAATAGAAATGACTCCTTACAATGTTTCTCAAAGACAATTTCATACACCCCCAACAAGGTTTCGTTTTTATTGTATTGACCATGCGATTGATGTACGTAACTGCAACATTTGCACTTCTATGCCCCGCTTTGTCGTTTGGAGGAAGAGGATTTAAATCGTGACAACTGCACCATTTCTCGTGAATGTTGACGTCAGAGCAAGTTCTATTTTCTGTTATAACTTTGAATAAGCTGTGGCAATTCGGACAGCCTTCAGGAACGGCTGCTGTATAATTTCTGCAATTTGATTGGTGCTTGATTTCTGCAAGAGTGCTGTATAAATCATAAGGGGTGATTAGTCTATTCCGGTTAAGAGCTAGATTGTTTAATATTAAGGGATTTTTTTCAGAATAAATATTGGGTGACCGTATATAAAGAAACGGCATACGATCGTCGTAATAAGCGTTTGTTCGCCATCGATGTGTTCCAAAACGAATTCCGTGATCACTGAAGAATATGAGAAATGTATTAAAAAGTACACCGGTATATTTTAATTTATTGAAGAAATCTTCGAAAATCTTGTCAGCATCTTGAGGACGGCTGTTAACGTTGTGACTGAAAGAGTTCATCCAAAAGAGTCCAAAGAATTTGTCCTTTTTATATGTATTCGCGAAATCTACTGCGTAGTCCAATAGGTGCTTCCCTGACGATTCTTTGCCACAACAGACTATAGATTTATTGAATTTATCAACTTCTCCTTGAAGGAAGAATGGTCTCAAGTAATGATCAGTTGGTGAATTTTCAAAAGCGTATTTCTTTGTAAAAGTATCTGGTAACCGTAGATAGTCTTCGCCATATGCTGTTACATAGCCATCTTGCTTGAAATGGTTCCAAATCATCAGTTTGTTACACTCATCCATTTTGTTTGCACATAGCTTTGTTAACGTTGAAAGATTTTTTCCAGTCAATGCAGCCATCAGATTTGGGAACGTGTTGTCTTCAACCTGAAAATATTTGGAAGTTTAGATTTTTTATAATTATTAGTATTTGGAAGCTATATCCATGGTTAGAATTTAGTTTCTATACAGACCTTATGGTACCCTTTGAAAAGCAACCAGAACTGTTCATAAATGTGATCCATTGTCCGCAGCATTGTCTGCGCTAATCGTGGTAATGACATCGAATCCATACCGATCATCAACACGTTGTAATGTTTGCAGTTTTCTTTATTAGTATTTGTTTCATTGATTCTTTTGATAAATGCGTAGGTATCCTCGTAAACTTCGTGTGAGACATTATTGATGTTTTGAAAACATTTCACGTTGATGAAGTCAGTCTCCAAATCTAAGATAGATCCGTGAGAAAAAGGTTTGCAATTTGTATATCTAAAACAAAATTTTAATATTTAATGAAATATGTACATACTATTTCTTTTCCGCTTCTTACTTTAACTGTATATATGTTACCTTAGCTTCTTCCTCTCGTAAATTAATTTCTTGGACATTAACAAAAATCTATAGCAGCATTTTAACTCTTCTAAGTTGCGAGCGTATCTTTTCATTATGTTCTCTTTCATGTAAACTCGGATCTTGTCCACGTGAGTTTTATAAAGAAATATTCCTCGTTTATTGCATGAAGGCTTAATCTTGCTGCTGTTTAAGTATTTTAAGTAATTCACTACTGCCGTTGGAATTTTACAACCAGGTGTTTCTAACATGAGCACTGGAATAATAAAAGTATAACAATAGAGAATTCCAAATTAGGCTTCACACTTTTTGCCTGCGATCTACTGATCCCACCGGCCACCAAGCTAGTTAATCGTTCAAATCTTAAGACATTTAAAAACGCAGCCATCACTTTAAATATAGATCTCAATATATAGAAAAAGCAATGATGCCTACATAATATCTATACAGTAAATTATTTTTACCTTTCCGACGTTCATAAAATAGTTCGGAGGAGTCATTATTTCCATCGCTATAAATTTTCCTTAAATCCATATGCAGCATCGGTAAACCAACGATATGGTCTTCAGTAGTGCTTCTGATTGCGTTTCGTTCGATTGGCCAATTTAGGTAGTAAGTTACCATTGTGACCAGTAAAGATGTTATGATCATTACAAGTGCCGCTATCTTGATTTGTCGCATTGTTATTTTTGTAAAACATTTTCTGATCCTAAAATTAACAACCGTAATGAGTTAGATGATAAATTGTAGACGGGCGTAACAAATTATAAAATTGGGAATTAGCTAGATTTAAACAGTGCAGAGCTTATGTTTTGCAGTGCATGAACTGTCTGCAGGATTTTGACGATAATAACGAACTGAATAATATTCTCACTCAACTGAACACATTTAATTCACTATACTCTTATAATGACATAGATTTATCCCTTACTTGGAAATTTGCGAGACGAAAAATTTTAAAATCCGCAATAGAAACAGATTAATCACATTAAATTTTGTAAATTTCATTTTATCACTTGCACCAATTACGATTTAAAAAATATTGAACGAGTATCTTCACAAACAACAGCAGTGAAAATGTTTATTTTTACTATAGTTCTATTTCATAAATACGAATGTTTGTGTATGAAATCTTGTATTAAAACAAACAAGATGCGTTCATTGTTTAATATTAGAGCAAAGATCGAACGTACCTGATTTTAATATCATTCCGGTTAGTATGTCTTGGTGTTTATTATAATGTGAATCGTTAAGAAGTATTTCAGCCGTCTGGGATGCTGCGTCGCCATTTTCCGCTCATCTAAACACTGGGTGGAAATACGCATGCGTATTAGCATACTTAGCTAGTTCTACATATATGTAGAGCAGATTTATATCTGCCAATGTTAGTAAACAATGGTTTTTATCTATTCTTTCTGTAGTTTCCTACTGTGTCTTTATTGTCATATGATTATTGAATGGATTGGGGTGTTCGTTTGTTTTTCCCTTACCATATTCGAATATTTCGACAAGAAATGCGTAGATGTGGAGAGAGGCATTCTGTCGGATTCTGTCTTATTTTACCTTTATCTAACTTTTTTTATAATTCAATGTCAATGAGATTCTGTACAATAGGTCCATCTTTATCCTGTAATTTACCTATAGGTACTCCCAGAGGGACCAACTTATACGTTCGATTCATTTAACACCGACGTATGATGTAGAAAAGGGGCATAGAACTAATAATTTAATTAGGCGTGATAAAGGAAAGGATTATTAATAAAATTCATGTTATACTGAAAGGTACTTTAATAAATAATTAACACATTCACACAAAACATAATCACACTATAATACAATAAGTTACACAAGACTCTCGGTCGAGTAAACTCACACACGCTCAAAACTTATAGTTAAACTTATAACTAAATTACAATTCTACAGTATCGGAGGAATGTATGCTTCACAATAATTTTTTAGTCCTACCATTTAGAAACATCTTTCAAGAACGATATTTAATTAGATAGCTCTAATTGCTTATTGCAAGTTTTGCAAATAAAATAGGTAGGTATATAAATAAACTTTTCTTTTTTAGCAGTTACGAGAATATTCAAAACAAAGACCACATTGTAAATTAATATTCAAATTAAACCTTATTGCTAAGTACATTGTGGTCTTATTGCTACAATTGTTTAGCCACCTTTATTGTGTGTAAATTTTATTAAAGTCATTAAATTCTACTCTTTCAATTGTAATTGCATGTTATTGTTGTAATTGCTGATTTGATTTGATTAATGCCCGTTGACTTTATTTTTATTTCTCCGACTTGAACTCAATGCGATGAAGATGCCAGTGTGTAATCTACTCTTTGTGAAAAATACCCTACTCTTTATTTATAGATATATCATTATAGATACAAATGTGTGGATTATAAGAAATCTAAGGGTTCCATACTCACACAGTCCTTAAATTATTTTACCTCACTTTAATTTTCGAGACGATAGTGTAGGTATTAAAATAATTGGAATGTAAAATCTTAGCGACTAGCAATCGCAAATTTACGAAATGGTACGAAATAAATAATATTATTTTACAAAAATATAAATTAAAAAAGTATGTATCTTTAAATTTATTAAATGTTGAGCATTGAGATCTAGTTTGCAATGTTGTCCATATAGAGTCTCGGTTCTCTTTAAGGCGTACTAGGTAATGGACATCCTGTAAAATAAAAATTAACACTCAGTTTACAATATAAAACAACAAAATCGGAAGAAGCGTAACTTCACGTAATAAAATAAATATAGAGATCACCGGTGGGATGACTTTAAAATACATACTAAAATGCCGGTGCCATTTCGGCAGCACTTATATGATGAGCGCCCAGTTTCGAAGTATTTTTTTATTGTAAGATAGATAAACGAGTTTACGGCCCACCTGATGCTAAGCGGTTACCGTCGCCCATGAACGTCTGCAATGCACCTATATCACATAAAGCTCCACTTCTACATATTACAATTTGGCAAGTGTCCTGTTGTTCTTAATATTTTTAGATAAATATTCCGCTGTAAGAATACTTACTACAAACAGAGCATGCTATTTCATCGCTGTTATCGCCGCATCCGTCTCGTCCAGAACAGGCGACTGCTGTGCTTCTACATCGACCATTTCCACATCGAAGCGGGCAGAAGTCAGCAGCCCGCCATCTTTAAAATAAATCACATTGAAAATAGACGTATAGAAAACTACTTCATACTAGACTTTATCAACTTACTTATTTTAAGAACTCACAAGTAGACATTTTTTAGACCACTTTGAATTATTAGGGGCGAGAATATTGCGTGAACTTTGTGTTGTCGTCTAAATCTAGTCAAATGTGATCATTTTACAGTCTGTTCAAATATCCGTGTCCCAAAAAAGTTCCGGTAAGGTCAAATATTTTTGACACCGTTGTAGGTCGCACGTGTTTAGATTACGAAATAACTTCATTGTTCTTTTAGTTCCTATTTATTTAAAGAGTATTTTAGAGAAGTACCTATATTGCAGATTTTTACTTGATTTTAAAGTCTAAGAAATGGTCTGTAATTTTTTTTTAATGATTTGCTTTTAATTATTTTTTTATTTAAAAAAAATAAAATAAAAATGTTGGTTTGTCATCATTATAATAATATGATGATATTATCATCAAAGTCGGTTAATGGGTTTTTAGCTCTACTCTATGGATATTTCTCTTCCACTTTATCCCGTTAAATATCATTCCACAAATATTTTTCCTCTAATCACACATGTTTAAAACAAAGTATCCTGATTACCAAATTTCCTGTAACTTGTAATGAATGAATGGAGTTACCTTGACGGTTCGGTGCATAGATGCGGTGGTTCATCAGATCCGTCCTTGCATGATATGATCGCGTTACAGAACTCGTATTCCGGTAAACATTCGCCGGAACCGCAACGGAACGTGTGACGGGGACAACTGGAATTCGTAAACATCTTTACTACCAAGAAATACTATATTGTTTACTGTTTATGTGACCACATACGTTGAATCGTAAAGAGCAGGAATAATTTGAAAGAACAGATTTGAAGGAATACTTTGCATGTGTTATGGATCCGAGTTCGATAGCATTTTAGTAAAGTTCAATTTATAGAAATACAAAACCTCTTTAAGTGAATTGAATGCTAAAACTATTTCGATTGACTTACTAGATTAACATATCTTGGCGCAAATTTTAGACTTTAGTTTCCACTTGACCAGGAGTATCCAGAAATTGTCATAGATTATCAACTTACCCTCTACGTCTCGTGGCTTTACAATTTCGCTCGTCCTCGCCTCCAGGACACTGAGGAGTTCCATCGCATCTAGATGCTCTTGATACACATGGAGACCCAGGGCCTCCACACCTAAACGAGTTTATCGGGCAGCGCTCGCCTGTGCCATCTAGATAATTCAATAAATATTTTTTACAAATATTCTCGGTGTAGCATATTGACTCTTCTCCTGATTATAACTGGAGATTCAGAACAGGTTGACACCGTGGGTGTAAGATAATCGCGCAGATTATATGAGAAACAATGCTTATACCTCTAGTGGATTAGTAAAGAGAATGAAAGTTAAAGAGTTAAAGAACAGACGTGCAAAAAAGAAATCGTGCAAAGACAATTACCTCTACCAGTACCTTGACACTTCTCGTCAGATCCATCAGAACAGTCCTTACGGCCATCGCAGACGAAATACCAGCTTATACAGATTCCAGTTGAACGACACTAAAGTGGATAACTAAATTAATTACAGTAAAATAAACAGGAGGAACATATTTAAATATAAATAATATTTGCAGTAGATAAACATTAGTAAAACTTTATTTATGGTCCAATTATTTTGAAAAAGGAGCGTTATAAAAATGAACCTGTTTATTGGAGACTTTCAACTAAAATTTGACATCATAGAATTCATACAAAATATTTATCTCACTTGAAATGTTCCAGGCAAGCAGCCCCTGTTGCGCGCTGAACATGCCGACGTCGAGTTGGTGCGATAAGCGCAATCACAACGTTTGTTCAAACATCTAGTGTGCGGATCCACTAGATGGCACTGCGCGTCTGTCACACACGGCATGCCCAGAGATGCGGGTCCAAGGTCGCCAGAAACTTCGGTGCGAATGCGTTGTTTGTCTGAAAACGACATTGAACTTTGCTTTAAAAATACAAGACTTTCCGTATAAGACTCAGTGAACATAAGAGATTGCGCGGAACCTTTTTTCTATAAATAAAATTATGTCCAGTCAAAAACGATTCAATAGTTTCTATTAGCCTGTAGAAGCAGACAAAAAAATTATGTGCAGACTTTGATTTTGCTCAGCATTATCTACCTACTAGGTGACCCGCGCAACTTCGTCTGCGTTACAAAGGGGTTCAAAAATTGTAGCCTATGTGTTATTCTGATGTATAAGCTATATTGTGGTAAAGTTTCATTCAAATCCATTCAGTAGTTTTTACGTGAAAGAGTAACAAACATACATCCATACATACAAACTTTCGCCTTTATAATATTATTATGATTATTTATGGGTACAGTTACTACTGAAATGATTGTGATTCAGACTTACCTTTGAGTGATGACTTCTTTTGATGTCCAGTTTTGTGTGGTTTACCCGCTGGTGTTTCTTTGGTTGTTCCAGTCTTTTTATTTGTCTTCTTGTCTACAGAGGGTTGAGTTACTACCCTGTATATGGGTTGGTCGTTTGCGTGCAAATTCGCGGTCATTTCATCAACACCAATAGTTTCGTTTGGTTCACCTTCTTTTCTGTTTGAGACTGGTAACTTTTTGGAAGGATCGACAGTTGGTACTTTCAGGACAGCTTGCATTAACGGGTTATCGTCTTCTGTGCTTAGAACGTCATTGTCCGAAAATATTGGTAATTTGCTTTGGGCTTGATTACGTTCATTAAATCCTGCTTCGGAACTGTATGTCGGTTGCACGTTCATTGCGTTTTGTGGTCTATTCATTGGGCTTATGGCCGAGTCTTGCTCAGCAACCACCGCTTCAGTAGCATACGGTGGCATTTTTGATAGAACACATTTATCGCCACTCTGTCTATAGTAGTTATTGCAAGTACATCTTCCAAATAGGTTGAGGATAACGAATTCGCATCGACTTTCTTTGTCCCATAATCGGCAGTGTTCATTGCTGTAACAGACGTGACCTGGTGCCGCAGCTGTTGAAAACAATAAAACAAATAGAAATTCGTATTTTACATTGTTTTATAATAAATTGTAATAGACAATTACGTTGAAAGTAAAACGGTGATTTGCAGAGCTCGCGATGCGGTAAATGGTTTACGGCAATTTTCCCGAGGTTGACCATACGGTCTACGATCACATGCTCTAATAGCTTTTGTAATACAGTTCCTACTTACAGTAATTCCAAACTTATATGTCACATATTTCCATAATTAGAATGAATAGTTTAACTATTTAAATGATTCTACGCATTGTTCAATAAAACATAATGAAATTAATGAAACGATTTGATTACTAAATGACCGAACTTAAAATTACAAATGGTAATATCAGTACATCGTGGCTATTATATGTTAATTACGAGCATCGCATCACGTCACGCCATGTCCCAACTAATTCAAAATTACTGTTTACGAATGCATCATTTCGCCTTCAGCTGTATAATAAGAGCTACGAAAATAGCCCAGACTATTTATCAATGCAAATCTCGTGGATGCTTAAGGATTATTAACTTGTCAGTGATACTGTTGGTAACGGTACGATTAATAAGATGGTTCGTAACGATATTATTTACGTATCAGTTATTTTCATCAACATCATAACCCCAATAAACACATCATCATTACAGGTGCTTCTCGATTTAATTTGCAGGTATGAGGCTTTGTTCGTCTTTAATCTAATTTTGAATCATTAAGAAATTATTGCTAAATTCGTTATGGAGGTATGTATTACTATGTATGTTGGTCAATACTCTTGCTACAGCAGTTATGAATGTATTGCGGTCTTATATCTTCGAGTAGGTACAGATGTTATACTCTTGAAAATTGCTGTAGTACACCATACTAATGTTGTTAAGCAGCACAAAATCGAATGAACAATTTTCAGTGAACTGTATAGAATGGAGGATGATCCTTTATTACCAGACTAGAAACAATTGCTAGATACGAACATTATTAAATAATTATGGTCGATATAGACCCAACTCGCTTAGATATTAAAATTTGTATTTTATTACTTTGAACTTAACGTTTGGATTCACAATATGCGTTATCGCTAAAACTTTCCATGATTCAGCAGTAAAATGTAAAGATAGTAAAGAGCGGACGCTGTCAAGCTTAAGAAATCACAGAAGGGATTGCGATTTCTTGAAAATAATGATAGTGAAAACATCGTGCTCTGTTTCACAAGTATATTTAAATACCATTTCGATTCTCGTTCTGGATTTAAATTATTGAGTCATCTTTATTGCTTTCTTTGTATATTTTATTCAGAACACAATTCTCACATAAAGTTCATTACTAAGGTTTACAACAAGAGTTCACACGCACCATTCAGATTTTTGACAGAACAATTCTTTTCTCATAGGTTGTAATAGAATTAAATGATCTTTATTAAACGGAACCAAGTTTTAAAGATGTAAGTAGGTCTGTTTTGATGCAAGTAGCACATTTTCCATGGGAATTTCCGAATAATGAACGTGTTACAAAATACAAAGTTAACTACTTACTTATATTATGTACCTACATATTATACTAAAGCCTACATTTTTTTAAAATACACACACCCAACTGAGCGCTTATTATTACATACCTACTTTTCCACAGCATTTAGGTACTTACTGATTTAGGTCTCCTCAGAAGAGGGATTAGGCATAGTCCACCACGCTTGCCCAGTGCGGATTAGGGACTTCACATATCTTCTAAGGATTTTTAGAATCCTTTTCCGACATGCAGGTTTCCTCACGATGTTTTCCTTCACCGTTTTTAGCCAGTGTTGTTGTGAAAAATCGCACAGCCGGGCGGATTTGAACCCGCGACCTCCCCTTCCGAAGGAAGCGCTTCGACCACTCGGCCACCACGACTTTCCTGATTTAGGTACCTACTTTGATAAAATTTTCTATAACATCCAGTTTTGCCTAAGAAGCATTTGATGACTTTTAGTAGGTATTTATTACATTGATCCAGTACTTTCAGTTACATTACAGAATTACATGGTACTTTATTTTGATATCGAACTAACATTGCGGCCCTCATTCACAATTTAAGACACATGTCAAAACTCGTAAAATGTTACGAATATACGATCGATTTATTTACGACCCTTCTTAAATGGTGTATCTTTATCGATGTGAGGGGAATTATAAGCCGCAGAGGGAATTTAAAGAAAACGAACTACCGATTACATGAGTTATAAAACTGTTGAGGGGAGTACAGGAAAGTGTATATTTACACGACGATGATGAGATTGCTAAATATAAATTGAAGTGTTACAAATTATCTTATTTATTTTCATAATCATTTTTGTTTCTTTGTTTATACTTAGCTAATGACGCAGAAATGTTTGAATGATATTGAATTTTGTACTGAAAATGTTATGGCATTCTTGGTTAAGAAAATTTTAAAGCTGCAAAGAGTGGATTATTGTGGTACCTATTGTAATATTTTTAGAGATCTCATTAAAGGGAAAAAATATACTATGGCTTTTCATGGAACAGTTAATTAAACTTGAATTGTGCCTTTACTTTCTTCGCGTAATACCACAATTCTTCCATTGTATATATTTTATTTGAATGATTAATCAAATAGTTTTCTTCAATCTGCATGCCATTCATCCGTGGTGTCTTGACGTCATATGCGTAATGCGTGACCAACATTGGAAAACACGATTCTAAAGTATAATATATCGGCCTATACATATGAATAAAAAAGGTGAAATAACACAACAGTGGTTCCGCTCATTAGTCAACGTCTCTATAGTGTTCCGTGAAAATGGATAGTTTTTATAATTTATTTTCAATTGTTGCTTGGAATTTTTAATAGTAGGTAGTCGTTGAGTGATAGATTCCGACAAAATAATTTAGTCTATGTGTACCTATGTGTGAAGCAATTTGTTATGGATGTTTTTTTTTCTCGGAAGGAATGCTCAAACAAATATTTTGTAATTATACTTGTTGTATACCTTTCATTCTTTCATAGTTTGGTATATTCCATATATAGTTTTTAATGTTTTTTGTATTTCTCAGACTATTTATAATAAAAATACATGCACAGTGAAAACGCATCAATTAGCGTGTTGTAGCCGTTTCAGCAAGATTTAAAGTTGTCAATTTTCTCCAAATATACCTAAATAAAAGTTGTGGATTTATTGCTTCTCGATTGTCATGAATTTTGTGATCATAATTATAATTAAAAAAACAGGAGTAAAGTAGGTATATTAAGATTTTAGAGATATAATGAAAAAAAAATTATAAATCTCTCTAGGTTTATAAATAACGAAACGAAAAGACTTGATCGTTGCGCATTCGTTTTCTTGATAACATCTTGACAATTGCGTCCTTTTACTTACTGGTCTTAGTTAGATTTGTTCAATAGGTGGGTACGGTAACTTGAAATTCTATTATTAGCTTCAACTCTACAGTGGGCTTTCAATTTACATTAATAAAACAAATTAGTTTTGTCTAGTATCTACTTTACTTCTACGTATATTATTAAAATATCCATAACGTCTATTTAATGATACAGAACTATGAGCTCTCCTGCCTTCTATTTATAATCATCAAGAAAGTTGTAGATCTTGGTAATCAAACACTTGCCTGACCACCTCAGATGATCTTGAAATGTTTACACTCTTATGAATACCTAATGAAAGGCGATTTATAATAAAATAGCATTTACTATACGAAACATTTTTCGCACGGGTCCTTTAAAACATAAATATAAGTATTTAAGTACATTTTATTGCAATAAAAAAAGATACTCACGAGAGAGGCAGGTGTGTTTTCTAAATTGAAGGTGCCCATCTGTACAGCGACACACGCCTTCCAAGCACGCACTGTACGCCACTTTCTGCGTACATTGTTCTGTCACTACACACTCCGAGCCAAGGAGCGTTGCTGCAACAAAAATATCCATTTAGTAAATGTATGTAAAAAGTGTATCTAATGTAGTTGTTTTTGTTATATCTATATAAAACACTGATTCTGCCACCGGACACCCGGATAGTAGTTTAGAATCAACCATATTAGTCAAGTGATTAATATCTTTACTGCAAAATTGTCAACTAATCGTGTAGAAGAGTTTCCGAGTGGAGTGCAGTTATTTCATAGTTTATTTGAATCATGAAAGTACTCTAACAAGCACCTATCTATATCCACTTCGATCACAGGATATCTAACTACAGATACTTAGAATTTGCAAATGAATCGTCTTACATCTAAATTTACTTTCGTTATAATTATGTAAGGGTTAACTCATTTGTAGGTGGTCTCTATAATAAACAAGCCTAAGTGCTTTACAGAATGAGAACACTTAAACAGTGTTTTATATAATCGCATAATTACAGTATTGCTGCTTCATTTTCCTTGAACAATCAAAGCATTTATTCCAATAATTAAAATTCGACATAAATTAAAATGAAATTAGCTCAGTTTGAAAATGTGAGTTTTATGAAAGTTATCAATGTGTTTTTATGATCATTAACTTGTGTTTTACTCTCGCTACTAAAGTTGTAAGGAAGGCAGTAATATGTATAGAAATTGCACGTGATTTTAATATTGATTTCTATAGTTCATGACCTAGAGATTCAGCGACCCCAATCGGCTTCAAGTCAAACTGGGCGTACTCTACAATTTGCATCCAATAGCCGGATGTCTGTGTTGACATAAGTCTTCAATTCTACTGCGGTTTGTTTTAATTTTACTTATTCATAAACTAGTTATATACCTAAAGCATAAAAAAGTAAAGTGATAGTGGTAGGTACAACATTGGTTAAATTTAAAATACTTCATACTTGTGGACTTCGATCAGGTGGAGCGTCAGCTCGCCTATGAGGCAGTAAAAAAAAATCTTCTGTACCTATTACTTACCTACTATTACTAACGGTTACCTACCTCATATACAGTAGGTTACCGTTAAATGCATCCTTAACTGCCTACCATCAATGTTGTACATTTATGCAAGTTCTTCGAAATGACAAACTCCCATTCAAAATTCACAAACTCATAACGGCTCTACTAGAAAGACGTTTTTAGTAATTTAATAACGGATCTTTTTAGATATTTTTAATTTTACTATAAATAAAGCTGTCGCAGAATTAATGCGACGTTGCGGTATTTAAGATCGTAATGGAAGAAGATAAGCTAAAGCGCCTGTTTGACCACCGAGGTTTCAATGATCAGATAATTCAAACAATATTATCTCTATATTTAAATCACGTACAACCAAAGAGGCTTAAATATAAAGCGATGTATTTGTTCAAAACAGATACTTAAAAATAATCAACATTTACCCACTTCTTACCGGTATTTTTTATTATATCTATTCATGTGTTACGGTATAAGGTCGTAATGTTAAATGTAACGTTAAAACGTTTCAATGATGGGATAATTTGAATAATTATGTGTTAAATATACACGTAAATTAAATCAAATTATCTAGAAAATCAATAAATAGGAATCCGTTAAGTACCTACATAAATATTGATTTGACCGGTTCTTTTCACACAAACAAACTTATCTTAAGTAGCAAACTCAATACTTTATTACCTACATCCTATCGTCGTCATAATTTTCCATCTAATATATAAAATTCTCGTGTCACGGTGTTCGAACTTGAACTCCTCCGAAACGGCTTGACCGATTTTGTTGAAATTTTTTGTGCTTATCCGGTATCTATGAGAATCGGCCAACATCTATTTTTCATCCCCCTAAATGTTAGGGGTAGTCCACCCCTAATTTTTTTTTTTCGACGCAGACGAAGTTGCGTGGGGCAGCTAGTTTCTTTATAATATGATTTTCCGATGAAATCCAGATTCTAAGATATTGTAAATAATGAACTAGTTATCCTATTTTCCAAATAACAAAAGAAAAACCGAAATTACAAAGAATTTCTTAAAGTCTATTTTATGTTTTGAATCCTGCACAGAATCCTCAATTTTCAGAATGTAAAATAGTATGCCTATCGATTTTTCCCTGCTTTGTAGGGTCTGTCTGAAACAGTTCATCAGCTAGTGGTCAAGAGTAAAGTACCTAATCCTAACTAAATTAAAAAACTATAATCCGTTAATAATCCATCTATGTCTAAATAATTGGTCATCTCGATTTATGTTAATTAATACACGCGCAGCAATACTAATCGATTAAATCAATAAATGTACCATGAAAGATGAGTATTATACAGCGATAAGAGATTTTTGCCACCTCTTTATGCAAATTATAAATCTACAGAAAAACATGTTAATGTTATTTTAATGATTTTACATTTGTATTGCCATTATTGTCGCGATTTCTTAAATTAATCCAATATCACCCAATTTGTTAATGTGTGATTTAATGATGGAACGTTAATCAAAGTTGAATACATATTAATAGCATCATTTAGTGTTAGAAAATGGCCAATTATTTCGTAAGTAGTTCATTAAACTCATCAGGACACCTCTACAAATCCGAATATTTTGAAAGTAAGTTTATTTAAAAATCAACAGTAAAAGCCTTTAGTTACAGTATCCCAAACATAATAAATATAAAACAACGTAATCGCACAACAAAAACACTTGCGTATCTTTTAATTAACAAAATAAATCACAAAAAGTGTTAAGGTATCGTTGACCTGTTCTCATTAAAATTTTTCGCGAGTTTATCGCCTCTATCTCTGACACATTGATCTCGAAAAGATATAGTTTATTGGATTAAGTACAATACCGACAACCGTGAATTCATGTGCGTGACTTTACGATTCGTTATCGAGTTGTATGATCGAGTTAAATCCAATGTCAAGGTCAATTCGATTCGGGGTTCTGGTCTCGTGTGACCGCGGTTCCACAAATTGAACTGATTTTCAATGTCTTTGTCACTCGTCCACAATTAATGCAAATCGATGCTACTTTACATAACCGAACCAAGGTTTAACGCGTAACGTTGCATGCTGTTTAATTAAAATATTACAGCTTTATGTTTGATGAACAAAAAACATTTAACCTACCTTTTTCTTTTGTTTCTGACTAGGCATGTGAACCAGACGTATAGTAAGCTGAATTCTAATATTTTAGTATACCTACACAAAATATTCTAAAAAACGCTGTCTAGTAGGCAAAATATTTGACAGTGCCGTAATAAATTGTGCGTTTTACGACACGGCGTGTGTGCAGTAGGAAGTTACGACCTTATAAGGACCCTAAGGCCAGCTCTTCGTAACGGTTGTCTCATGGGTTTTAAATCATTCTACGGAATTGCTATCAAACATTACCAAGAATTACTTCAGTTATCTAAGAATTTAATGAGGTAGGCTGCACCTAGGTAGTTTTCCGTAAACCTTTCTTTTTTAGGTTCGTTGTCATTTACGAGGTATAGGTAACTGTGCCGTATTTCTTCTTTTAAAATTTTTATTTGGTTGTTTTTCTAAAAAGAATAAGTTTTATCACACTTTGAGATTAGAACTATGTACCTATTTTCATAGGTAAAAGCTAAATAATAGACACTATGAAAAAATACAGAGGTTTGTTTAAATCTAAATACATTGTTGTATTACCTTATCTGGTGAATCGGTCCAACTCCGCCATTAGTGATTCAAAGTAACAATAAAAGGAAAACGAGCATGTAGCCTTATCCGTAAAAATCAGAGAAAATCGTGATTTACCTACTTGTTCAGCATTTCTGGGTTAATTGTCGTAAAAAAGTATTGCAGGTGAAAAATATGTCTATACCATAACCGATTATTTAAAAATGCAATTTGAAATGCAACAATTTTTTAATGAGCGGTATGGAGTCGGTTCCGAAACTGTATTTTTCGAATTCATTGAGCTACATTATTTCTTAAAATACCTACGACAAAAACTAAAAAAGATTATAGAAGGAGATAATTTTCACCTAATATATTATCTTGGACGGAGGATCGATCATTCTGCGAGAGTATAGTCAGACGAAACTAAATTGCGATTCGCAGCGAGTTCCGGCGATAATCAAGTTTATTGTTGTTACAAATAAAACACACCGTCACTTGACTTCTGTTAAGATAGAATAAGGATTTATTACCATTGTAAAGCAATAAAAAGTCCCTGTGCACTTGAATTAAATTAAATTTTAGACGAGAAAGATACACAGGCAAGCTGCGCAGTTTGGAATCATTCTATAAGTATTGTGATTTCAGTAGTATACAAATAGTTAAAACTCGTAAAGTACATGCAGCCACTGTTTACCACATTGTAAAAATTCTCAAAGTTGGGAAACACCAAGAAATCATTGTCTGTCGATTGTTTTATTTAAACTCAATAATCATGAAAATAATAAATACTTAAATTACAATAGGTATTATTTTAATTGTAATTGATAAGTGCCACTACGAAGCCATTGCAGTGGTATGCATCAGCAAGCCATTACTTAAGTAATCGTTTTCCGATTTGCAACTGATCGAGCGATGCATCGCGTGTAACGTTTATTACGCTGAGAGATTGTCCCTTTTAAAACATACTAACTGGTTCCAATGGCTTTGTTTGAGGGTAGAACGTAATAGTCAAAACACACCCTTATATCCTTTCTCAGAATAGACCATTAATAACTTAGTTTTGCCACATTTATAATATGGGATTTATATTAGTGATGAGCAAAGCAAGACCAAGTCTTGGTCTTGGTCTTGCTCAAATCTGTCCGGTCTCGGTCTTGGTCTTGGTCTTGCATACCTAGTCTTGGTCTTGCTTTTTTGCAAGGCTTAAGTAAAAAGGAAAACCTTTTATTTAATGATTCTTTTAACACTATTTTTTCATTATATTTTGGCAAGAATTTTTATTTTAAAGATCTTGCTTTCTTGCAAGACCAAGACCAAGACCAATTTTGCTCATCACTAATTTATATCAACGAAAATTTATTAAATTTGTGAATACATCCAATCAGAGTTTCTGGTATTCATTCAAATGGATAAAAGTTTTCTCACATTTAACAATATCGAATCATTCGAAGTCAATGGTCGTGGGTTAAAAGTTGATGATTCCAACGGTTCATTTTCTGTTATTCTCTGTGATATATCTCATGATTGCTCACGATTGGCACACTGACCAGAAGGAAATATGAAATGACTAGAAAATCTAAGCAAGACAATACTATTGTGAGGATAATTTAAATCTAGCCACAAAATGATTTGGAAGCGTCAGCAATTTTTATATAATTTCATGTGAAAGTTTGAATTATTTTTATTCATCAAATCAATCCGGACTTGTACAAAATTAGTTCTAAAATAGGATTATAACCTACAATTAAACATAGTCTACTAATTAACAACAAGAGTTGACACCTGAAGCGTTAATTATATGAAACCTGTCAAACAAACATTTTAAGAGATTGTGAATTATTGAGAATAGCGTAGATGGTACACTACACTAGTAAGTTCCGCATTCTCTCCTGGTTTGAAAAGCTGCCAGACTGGAGTCTCGGGTTTGCGGACTGTGTTACCGACCACGTCCACTTTATTACTATACCTCAACCTGTAATGTCATTGCCCATAAACAGAAATCCTTCTGCTTTTTCTAATTTAACAGTATACGTATTTTTCACTTTTAAGGATGTTATGATTGTAACAGTCATCATATTTCATCATATTAACACCGGGTCACACTGACTTAAGGCTGAAATTATTAAATACTAGGTGACCCGCGCAACATCGTTTGCGTTACAAAGGGGTTCAAAAATTGTAGCCTATGTGTTATTCTGATGTATAAGCTATATTGTGGTAAAGTTTCATTCAAATCCATTCAGTAGTTTTTACGTGAAAGAGTAACAAACATATATCCATACATACATCCATCCATACATACATCCATACATACAAACTTTCGCCTTTATAATATTATTATGATTATTACTGAATCATAATATTTTGATGAGTTCTTTGAGCCTAAAAGTGCAAGAATTGATCAGATAATTCCTTAACAGTTGCAGATAAGTTTCGATTCGGACACCAGACCCTCCTAATACCATAAAGACATAAAACGCAGGCGGCCGAAGAACCGTTGTGATCCACCCATGATCCAGTTACTCGATTTGGACAGTCAATTTTGTAAGTGAGACAAGCGTAGGATTGTAGGACTATCAATGTAAAAGATCAGAAACGGTCGATAGCATCGAGTTCAATTTGTTCGAGGTCGATGTCGTGCTGTTGCTATATCCAAAACGGATTTGTGTGTACGATAAAGTCTAGACGTAATTTAGTTTCGGTGGCTTCCAAATCTCTTTGTGACATGTAATTAGGTTATGTTATGTTCATTTTGTATTGTCATTGAATAAATGTGAATGCAATCTGGAATTTGGTCACTATTCTAAGCATCTATTGTATTTGGGATAAAGGACTTGTCCTAAAACTTAGAAAACGCTCGAGACTAGACATCGTACCAAATAGTTGAACAATTTTTTCAACCCGATTAATACAAATATCAAATAAGTTAAACTTTAATAACTATAGTGATTACGATTTATTTTCTTTAGCTCCAAATTCAGTATTCCAGAGAGAAAGGACAGACAACTATTGTATCTCGTTATTTGTGGGGAAACGGATTGATTTACACAAATTGCCCGTAATGGAAAGCGAAATTCGATTTTCGCTTCTACAAAGGTTAATGTTGAAGTTTATTGGGGAGAGCATTGATCATTGGGTTCGAGCGAAAGTAATTTAACATTTTACCACAAAATCCAATTAAGAAATGTTTTTGATTTGTTTTATGATGTGTAGGTGTAAATTTCTAGTAATAACTATTATTTAAATATCTTCGCGTATTATATCTATTGAACTCACAGTGGCTCAGGTCGTTCGTCTTGTTGTCGATTAGTTTTATAGAAATGGAAAGTAACTTACATTCCAGGCAGGTAGAGTTGTCAACACGAGCGTAGTAGGGCTGGCACATGCATACACCTTTATCGCAATGTGCATTCGCTACTTTACAGTCTCCACTGTTTCTACATTGAGAACCTAGTAACGAAGCGCTGACTTGTGATATCTGAAAAAAAAAACAGATTTTTTTAGAACTCTTCATCTTAAATATTTGAACTTACAGCTGATTTGAGGGTACCTTAACGTTAAGCGTATAATCAGATGCTACTGCTTGCACTATTTTATATTATTTGGAAACTTCAAATAAATGTAGAATAATACCTATATTGTTTAGCCTTAGGTGACAAACATGCTTAAAAGATTTAAGGTTGTGTAGCAAAACACCACCCGCCGGCTCCACCCGTGGGTGGTAAGTCCAAGTACAACTTTGGTAATATATCTTCGGACAAACAAGGTGTACAAACTCCAATCTTGAACTATAATTCAAAAGTGATACCTAAATAAGTTTATTTTAAGTGTTGAGTTTTAAACAAGCACTACATGCATCTGATTGTAGGCCATTAAAATAACAGTTTAAATAAAACGTTAAGTAAGCACAGATCACGATTTAAGTACAAGCTTGTTTATTAAATTGTGTTTTTACTTCATTTGTAAATTCTTTTTACTATTTATAGCAAATAATGTGGACAATGACCCTCTTGAAGTATAGTTGTTGTCCTTGAAAAACCGGTAGGATTAATTAATAATTTAGTATCTCGATGTGAATGAAACATATGATGTATTTTTGAAAAAAAAAAATTATTTCCAAGAATTAAAGACGATAGTGTAATTACCAAACTCATTAATAGTGACAAGTAGCAGTAGCTTACCAAACACGCTTAATTGGGATTTTTAAAAATTTCAGTGATTTATTGATAACTTTAACAGATCAGTCTTTTCTTAATTTATTAACCGACATTTTATAGCTGCTCAATTTAGACGTTGAGCTTTTGTTTTTCTGGAACGAAGTTCCTTATGGCGCGTTATCGAAAGGGGGCTAGACGGAAATTCTTATGAAAAAGTTGTCACGACACTTTTTTTGTTTTAGATGATTATCGCTAGATGGCGCTGTGATTAAAATCTTTTAAAACAATTCCTTATTTTGTTTTATATGATTAATGCTAGATGGCGCTGTGATCAAAAGTTAAGTTATAATAATTAGTTAGTTTAAAACGTCTGTCTCTCTCTCTTTCTTGAAAGATTAAACAAAATTTTATTACAATTCCCTCACTAATTAATTGAAAGGAACTTCGTTCCATCCGGGTGTCCCTTGACACCTCTCAAGTTTTTTTTTAACTTAATTCGGTTGTTTTACCTTGGTCAGCTTACTACATAATGGCTATATGTAATTTGTATCATTCTAGTGTTTTGTGTGTTACGTCAGTGAGCAATTGGTGTAAATTCTTGTATTCGTCTCTATGAGGATATCCTCTCCGCCTACACAGACATTCATCATCTTACTGAACACATTGTACAGGTGTTGATTAGATGACTATTTTAAAATATTTTTAGTCTACTTTGTATCAATTTAAGTCTCAGCATATGGATGATTTACTTCATAGTAAAATTATGAAGATTTAAAGGAATATCTGTGTTATTAAGGTTAGTATTTTAGAGCGATATTTAAATAAACTTTTGTAATAGTTAAAAATGAACTACATGTTAAATTTAGGTAGGCACACAAACTTAACATCACAATAAATTAATTCTTCCTCGGAACTAATTACAAATATTAAAAAAAGAAATCATGAACTGAGCTATGTTTATGTAGGTATCGAAACTACATTTTCAAGATAATTATAGGACAATGTGTATTAAGTAGTTATCTATTCGTTTTTTTTAAAATCGGAGCATTAAATTAGTACTTACAGCCTATTATTATTCCGCAAAATAATAACATGGTTATACTATGAATGTGAACTAATGTATGTAACGTTTAAAAGAGCATCAAAAAATTGATATCACTTATTCAAGTCGTTCGTAAAACACGAGAATTATACATCAAGAGCGAAGGGTTACAAATTTTCATACCTTCCGAATAAGCAAGCCACATTTCATAATATATGACCTCTGAGCCTACGGAGAGACATCTCTACTTAAATTTCATATCATATGTACGTGAGATCATTCATAAATTTCGTTGTATCTACCTGCTTGTTCAGTAGATATAATATGTCATATCATAACTTTAATATAGAGTTGCTACGATCTCATATTGCGCTGAAAGAAGTAATAATCTGTTATTATGAAACATTTTATTATAAAATCGACTCAAGTCTTCTTAGTACTAATTGTTGAACTTGTTGTTTACTTTTGTTTGATATTAACTTCCAATAATATCTACTAGTGGGGTAAGCTTTGGAAATTGTTGAGGTCCGCTGGTAACCAAAGTTGTTTCAAATAATATTTAAAAAAATGAGCACCTATCAGCGTTGCTTATGTCATAAAAACCTATACATTGTACGAAAACGTTACGGCCTTGACACTGCGAATTTTAAGTAGGTGCATGACGCACTGTTTACTCAAAACCGTTCAAGTGCACATAATTAAAATTCGGCAATAACAATATTTATACTAAAGATTGTCTTAGTGACAGAAACATTCCTTCACAGATGTAATAAATTATTAACCCAATTTTCGTAACCAAATTTGTAGGCAGTTTTTTGTTTCAACGTCCGATTCAACAACAGGCATAGCAAAAACGTGCCCGTTACTAACTATCATGCGGATTGCGGTTACATCGATTGTGTGTAATGCCGACAATTATCCGAGGAAACTTATTTGGTTGCCTACTTTTGGTTTCAAGATGCCTATCGATGGAGTTGCCGACACAAGCACGAACGCTGCACGCCAATTTTCTCGAGCGGTTAACAACCATCTATTTTAAGAACATGTCTATGTTAAGTAGGAGGTGATTTGTTGTTGCTAGTAAATCTAGTTTTATATCCAATATTATAGACGATGAAAACAGCATTAGTAATAGTGCGTCCATTCAACCACAAATCTCGATATACATTTTTATTGTTGCTGTGTCTCGAACGAACACATAAGGTGTTTCGTTAGGTTGGTATATAGTTTAACAGTCTTAACGTGATTTAAAACCATACAACGTTTTGCGAATCTCAATGTCTAAGTCAAAGTCATTTATTTATTTTTCTTAAACACACCATCTGCGAGTAGAGTATATGAAAAACTGTATATCACAGAGCATTAATTAAATGGAAAGGTATTGATTAGAACAGCGACATAACGATTTAAATGGGGACACGAAATGTTAATATTTCTTTCGTTAGCTAATTATATCACCAGGTATAAGTAACATATAATTAAACGCTGTTATACCATCACGTAACGTCAATATAATAATACGGTTTGTTAATAAATGCATACAACGGTCGTCGTTCTTTTACTTTCGATTTTTACTTTCATGGAAATTTTGTAATGTCATTGCTATGAAAATGTGGCCGCTAGGTTGTTATTAAGAGCGTATCAACGAGATTTTGTTCAAAATAATTAGAGAGAAACGTTTTCAATTTAATTGTGTGTATTCAACACTCATAACATGTAGTATATATATATATCTTAAAAAAAAACATATTTATTAAGATTTAGATACAAAATAAACCAAATAAAAACTATTGTGAACATATTGGATGTGAGAGATGGTTTAATGAAAACGAATACTACCTATACCTAATAGTTAAAACAAAACTTATCATTTTAGATATTTTATAGTTAAAATATTAGTTAGTTAAAGTTTAGTTAGTTAAATTATTTATTTAAGATTTTAAATAAAAATCATTTTACGATACAAAGTTGCATTAAGAGCATCAAATAAGCTAGATAAGGTGTATTTAAGTATGACTAAATGTGACTATGAATAGTTGAGTATTAGATAAAAAATGTATTTAGGTACCTTTTTTTATGTAGTGTTTAAGTGTGTACTGAATTAAAGTATTTTCTTTCTTTCTTTCTTTCTAATAAAACCACTATAATCCTAATGCAGCTTGCATACAAACATTGGGAATAAACTATAAATTCACTTTTTATATCTTTTTAGAAAACCTATGCAGGTAAACGTTTAAAAATATTCAAATGATTCACGAGAATGTGTTACGGTGGATTCGTCATTCCTTATTCGGAAATTTACGTGTGTTGAAAATAAGGTCGAGATGGAAGGTGCCGTAATATTACTATGGTGTGGACGAGATGTCTGTGTTCCAAATACCAGGTCCGTTTTTGGAATTACACTGAACCGTGTGTGAATTTGTCACACGTTTTATGGGCTATTTCAATTGCACCTATGTGTTTTTAATTCACTTACATGGGAAATGTTTCTTAATTTCTTCATTATTAATTATGATACCTTGTTATTTTCTATTGTTTCTTTATTCTAGTTTATTAATAAAGCACAACAATGACATGTTCATAGTATCAATACTAGTCTGATAACTTGCTTAAACACAGAAATATAGTATAAAACAACACGCAATAAACTCTAGAATACATTCTGAAGAAGATTGGGTCTCTAATAATTTATATTTACTGCTATTTATTCTGCCTGTACTAGGTACTTGTAATATTCTGGATTGAAAATCTGATCCATTAGAGTTAGATAGATACTACCTAACATAGCTTCATAGTAAATCATGATCCTTAGGATCCTTAGGATCATGATTTTTATTTATTTTTTTCATTTTAACATTCACGTTCTATTTTATTTCATAACATATTATATAAAAATTCAAAAAATCAAATAGCGAAAACCTTATTGGTTCAATACCGTTATATCGACCTTTATATGTCCCTATATATATACACTTTTAAGGGGGTCTTCCTATGTGATCGGTTGAAAAAAACGATTTTTTTTTTTTCATAAATTGCTCCCTTAACATGTCTAGAATACGGTAGTAAAGCGATTTTAGAAAATTCGAAGTCGTTTTAAAGATACAGCAGGTAAAAGAAAGAGCGGTTCGGAGCGCTGAGTTGGCCTGGGCCTATTGTGTACCGTCGGCTTTATAATTGGCCTCCCTTTTATTCATATATCTGTTCTATGGTTCTATTTCTATTTATATATTCTTATACGTTCTATGGTTATAATATTTTACCGAAGTTATTTTAGTCTTGGTTGAACTTCGAAGAGAGCAACAGCTACAAATTATTTGTTGTTGAAATTGCTAGCTACTTAGTAGTTATTATCTTTAATGAAGGTTTTCAAGGTATTTTAAAAGTTATGTCGATTATGGGATGCCCTGTTGGTCGTGAAGCCCAAGCGTATGTTGAGAAACGGGATGAAAAGCGAATCTTACGTTCTGAGCGGCGCGTAAGTGATGTCGTTAAACAAGCCAGGATTGACTCAAGAGCTGAACAATCTGCTTTAAAAGAGTTTCACGAGGAAGAGGAAGGAATACTCTATGGACCAGGCATCGCCGATTGAGAGTAAGTTGACATTTTAATAGTTTTTAACGGACTTGAAACTTTAAACGCGTTTTTCTCAAAACTGTGTTTTTCAAACTTTCCTCCATTGTATCTCAGAAACGGCTGGACCGAATTACTTGAAATTTACAGGGCACACTCAATATATGTAAACGCATGGAATGAACTATTATCAATCGAAAATTTTAAAACTTCGATTTTTTATAGCAAAAAAACAAAAAAAAAAAACGCCTAATTTGCAACTTTTATTTCAATTGTCTATCAAAAATCCATTTTTTTTTATATTCATTTGATTATAGGTCATTCCGTGCTTTTAAGCCTACAAATTAAAACGCCGTTTATTTTTTTTTTTTCAGATAAGCCGATCAGCCGGAATCGTGGAGGAAGTGGGAGCTCTTTTTTTCGAGGCGGGGGTGTTCAGAGCGCTGTAACTCTAGTTTGACTGAATATTTTTAGCTGATTTTTTTTATTTATACTGTCCAAATATGTGTTAATAAATGATAAAAAACTTGAAGCTCTAAATATTTACTGGTCGTAGAAAAAAAATCCTAAAATATCCCTAAAAAACAGGCCGTCACATAGGAAGACCCCCTTAATGAGCATACACGGTTATTGATGAGACACTATGTGCAGGATACATGTCGCATCTTGATATAAAAACCAACATCGCTAATGGTTCTCCCCGTGATGACTTCCTTTCCCGAGAGTACACTTAAGTATTCTTTGAAGATGACAGTATCGAATACCCATTTTATCTTGTGGTCGTGTCTGCGAGCTAGGTGAAGTGTTATCGAACGTTGGTATTTGTTCCTTTTTATATCCAGAAAATATCATTTTTATATTTCGAATATAAAAATATATAATGTAGTTAAAAAATACGTATTCAATGAGCATTAACGTTTACGAGTGTTTTTATTTTCTAGTGTATTTAAAAATGAATATGACTACTATATTTCAAATATGCACCTGTACCTATAATTATCCTACACTTAGGTGTTAATTTTACAGTGCAATTTACAATCACTTATGAACGTTAAGAAAGAGTATTACACAATAAAACTCGTCTTTGAACTTGAGAACATAAACACATGTTCATAAGTATTAAAACTAATTGAAAATGCGACCATAAAGACTAAACGTTTAAAATTGTCATAAGTTTAAGTTACGACCTATTTTATGTCTGAAGTTACCTCCGTTATTAGATTTCTATTTTAATTCAGTATATTAATATACTACATAAATGCAGCAATATATTTTATGTGCAATATTACCTAATAAGTGTCAGCATAAATTAGATAATACAATAATCTGATCTCCGTTTCACACAACGCTTAATAGAAAATTGCGTGAACCGTTTAAAATAGTAAAAAAGTGTCGGCAATAATGTATTTACGAGTGATGTTAAACAATACGCGGGTCTTTGCCTCTTCTCGGAACAATAGATGCACAACCGCATGAGAATACTGCACGTTGCGGTAAATGATTCCCCGCTTTACGAGATACAAACAAGAAAAAATCGCAACTGAATAATGGATTCTGGAATAAAAGGAACGAAAGGAAACGTTATTGGAAAATTATAAATACAATTGATTTTTGCCGCAAACATTTCGATTATATTAAGTTTCAAAGAATAAGGTAGTCAAGTCAGTTATATGGAGGTGAACCACTTAAATTTTATAACGCAAATGTTAAAAACCTGTACAATGAAGCTATAACTGTAATGATGGTGTTAAATACCCATTAAAAGTTTTAGGGCTTTTATAACTGTATCAAGCCATTTACTTTTCAAGAAAATTGTTCTAATTGCTGGTGATAAAGCATGTGAATTCCACCAAATTGAGACACCGTACTTCTATCTCGCGTACACTCAGTTTTACATTTGAAATTGCGATTATATGTATTTTAAGGTTATCTTGAAAACATTAATTTTATTAGTTTTTTATCTTAGGTAATTATTATTATCTATATCTACTTTATAAAAAAGCAACCAAGTTCAAAAAACTCAATACATCAAAAACTCAACCACCATTGATAAACTTTTTAAACAGATAAAAGATCTGGCCACAAAACACATTTATCAAAACAAAAAAGTTGAATTTAAAATAAGAATTCATTGCGGAAATCACGAGTACGAGTCGCCCGTGAAAGATGCAGCGGATGTGATCGGTTTGCACAATGAATTCTCCGATGAGTGAGCAAGTCGTGATGCATTCCCGAAGCGCGTGCAAAGAACGCCATACAAACATACTGGACTTTCAATTATGTAATGAAATTTTAATGTGGAATATCAATTAACGAATGCCAATTATGGAGAAGGTTTTGTAAGTTATTTAATTCGACTATTAAAACTTTACTACAAGGATTTTGAAAGCTTCATACTTATTTGTTTAGTAACTGTTAGCTGCTGATGGAGACCTTACGGAGGTTGATAGAATATAATGGATAATCCTGGACTTTCGGAAGGAAGAGCCGCACAGAGCTTTGGATCACTCTACCAGTCGAGCAAGACTGGTACATAATAATATAATGTATTAATATCTAGAATAACTATTCAACAATTAATATTTAATAATAGATTTACACCATTACTAGCATTTGCTAAAAATATTTTATTAAGTGCATTTGCTTTGCATGATTAGGAACTCCTTTTTTTTCTCTATTCGTCACGCCCGGTTTAAATATAGGTAGGTAGGTATTACTGGTATTAGCAATTATTAATTTTATCAAAAGAAAATTTTTAGACTGCTTTTTGCATTGCATCGTCTTATCAACAATCGCTGTCCGAGTTCAAGTGGGTGTGTTCTTTACGTAACAGCAATCATGTTACAGATAACATTCAGATTTATTATTATGAATAAATATCACTGTATGTTCGTATGTTTTTTTAATACGCAATTTGTATATGATAACAGCTTGACACTTAACATAAACTTTTAAATTACTTTTCTATAAAAAACGTGACTAAATGTTAATTCTTAATTATGGCACTTTAAAAATAGATATTTTCTATCAACATCGCTTACTTACTAATTTATTATAATTACTTCTAAGATTGGAACATCTATTTGAATACTACATTGCAATGTATAAAGTGTAAAGATAAATACAGTGCGATTTAAAGTCTATTTCTCGTACTAGTTAAAATAATTATATGTAATAATAAGTAGTTTATATAGCACGCATAGTACTTCAAAGGTTCCCATACGTCAGTACTTGCTCGACGTGTTGGTCGTTGACCCGGCACGCGCCCTCCACATCCCATCAATGAGCATACAGCATCTTTAAAGACGTCCTACGTTGAGACGCTAATATTTTAAAAGCTTAATTTTTTTAAAATAGAACGTGTGTTAAGAAACCAGTATGCCAATTTTCATTGTAGGTATTTTAATTTATGGAATGGAATTGTACCAAATGGGCCTAAATTGCCCTAAATCTTATAAATTGCATCTGTATTATGGATAAACGTAGTTAATTTTAAATCGAATTATTAGAATTAGTCTTCGGTATTTTTCCAGAAGCTGCTCCAACATTGTATACCTACTAGTGGTCGACGAAAACATTTAATCTATTTGGCACAAACATAATCAAAACATTTCAAAACAAATCTATTAATAAAATTAACATCATTTACAATTCAATTAAACTTAATTATGTAAACTGTAAGTGTAATACTCCGAGTGAATCTAAGTAAAAGCTCTCTAGGATAAAACCGATGATTAACATGATCTAGCCGTTAGTTTATTCGGGTCACTTGATCATGTTCTTGATTTTATAATTACAGGTATGAAAAACCTGAGATCACTTATTAGGATAAAATGTAAATACAATGTCTGTTTTGGAAGTGATGTTTTTTGCTAGCGAAACATAGATTGATTGCTACAATGACAAGCATAACCCCTCATTAAAACAATTACATATTATATGAATACGATGAAAGCTGACTAATGATATATCTAGATCTAGGGCTTTCACTTCTAGCCTGGACGATGGGTAAACGGTACTAATATCTTTAACTTCATCATTCTTACGAGTAAGCATAATATTTTTTTACTATCCATATTCATTTATTTGCTCATTTCTTACATTATATTTAAAAAAAAACAATCACAAAGAAATAAATTTAAAAATACAATATAAAAATAAGCATAATAATTATTATGGTTCTTTGTTTTTTCGTCCAATTTTAATACGTTAAGTTTTTTTATAAAGTTAATAATAAAGAACAAGATAAGCGACCAGTTATGTTATGCAATGTAAAATTAGGGACCTACCTATTGCATAAAAAAGTATTTTTATTGATATGATAACAAAAATGCAATGATAATCTTTCAAATTTAAGTGTCTAAAATAGCAGAACGCCTAGTCACCTAATAAGAAAACATTTCGGTTGGTTGCCTTCATTTTTTTTCAGGAGAATAATGAACTGAACTTTTTGCATACGTTTAGTACACACTTGTACAAGTATGTTCTTATTTTAAAATATTTGTGAGTCATTCCAGTAGACACAGACACATACCATGAAATCTTATTAGCTCTACCCATAAACAAGAAGAACAATAGCGTCAGAAATAAATTATCTGACACAAAAAAAATATTTTGCATATTTTTAACGCTGATGATACAAAATAATGAGTAATAAAACGAGTCTTTAAAATTGGAATCTTCTTTAAATTCAGATTATGTTATCATTATAATAAAACTTTAATTTTTATGTGTGTACGTGGTTTGATAAAAACCGGATCTCATTACACAATATGCAGTTAAAATTGTAAGCGTTAAACATGTTTATTGTCTCAAGAATAACAATTATAATTAATACCAACTTACTTATAATAACAACTTACCTACCTTTTTAGGAACATGAATTTTATTTATCATTTTTATATTTTAAACTTTCGTAAACTTGAAAATTACTTAACCATTAATTACCTATTTAAGGTTCAAAGTTCAAATTTGCACGTTTTCTTGTAATTATTTTATATCATTACAGAAAATTTACTTAATAACGTTTAGCTAATAACTATGTAATAGTAATAATATCTTAGAACACCTCTGTATGATATAAGAGTTTGGAGTTTGAAATGTAATGGAAGTGCGTCCTGTTAGTTAAGCTTCCCACATTTAACTAATATAGTTTTGTATAGCTTTATATCAAAACTATTTAAAAATATATTGGAAATAGGAATAGATTATAGAACTGTTAGAAAGACTATTTTTGTAAGTAATAATTTAGTTAATTCTGCTGCTGTATAGTGATAACTTACAAAGTGTTTAACAATCTAAAAACCACTGGATATAATGAGTACATTTTTTCTATTAATACTCATACAACTTTAAAATTAATTTCAAATTAAAAGATGTGCTTAGTAGATGTGCATAGGTGGTAAGTAGATACTACCTACTATTATTCGCTCGGTGACGATTGGTGATGCACGGACAATGATATGAATGATAATTTCCAGAAAAATTTAATTGATCTAAAAAATTGATAATGTGCAATCTATAAATAATATTATTCGTGATAAAACAGTTGCTTTAAATTTAAAATATTATGCTTCCAATTATGTCTCGTTGTAATTAATTTGCAGGTCAAAGATCGTTCAACCACATTCGGTCAAGTTATCAATATTATTTTATCACTTTTTTGTGGAAAAACGATAAAAGTTACGACACTTTAAAATTAAAACGTAATTTGAAATTGGAATTTGACCTTAAATTGGTAGTAAATTGCGTCTCTAAGTAAAAAAAATCTTATTTAGAAAAGTTCATTTAAAAATAAACAAACCTACCAACTGTTTTACAAAGTAATGAAGAGAAAATTACTGTAAACATGACAATTTTAAAATTTAAAAGCTTTTAGTATTCATTTAAATATATATTTTTTGTAATCATTATTTTGTATCATAACATTAAAAAACCAACAAATCCACTACACACTAGCTTTGCTTCAAATTTAATACAATGTAAAGACAATGGGAAAGCACATTAAAATTTGTTTAATTCGCGCTTTCCTGTGTCATAGTTGAACCGTTAAAGTTCAGACACCGTGGAGACGACCACGATTCCTCAGACACAAAGAAAATCGTAACAAGAGGTGTATTAAAAGTACATTCTCTGAAGCCACGTGCTTCGTGCACTAAACTAAAATTGCGCTTGGTGAAGAAAAAAACTATATCGTGACATTTCTTGGATGCTGCACGTAAGCTATTGTGGTTACGAATGTTTTTTGTATAACTGACGGCGCTTTTGAGTATTGCATTGGATCGCATAATATTTGGAGTTTCGTGACTTGACTGTAATTATAACTGCTTGATGCCATAAAATAGTATCGTGCTTAATTGTTCACTTATATTATGTACCTTCTTTTGGGTCACTTCTTGTTAAGTCAATTCATTGCAATACTTTCGTCGGTCATCAAAATTTTTTATCAATGTTCTTCACATGTTCTTGTATTTAAACTATAAAATAAAAATGACCGATAAAGTAGATTGCGATACTCGTGTTAGGAAGACGTATTCTGGTGAGTGATATAAGTCAATGAATAATTAATTTAATTGCAAATTAATTTATGAGTTTCCGTGATTGTTAAACCAGCGCGGAAATATAACAACAAAAAGAAAGTTTGTAGGATTCGTGATTTTCGACATATTTTTACAATCGTATTTAAAATCTAAGATTTTATTGTTATCTCAAATTATTGATAAAAAGTCATCTTAAGATAAAAGGTCGTAACACCATTTGGTAGATATGTTTTTATGAGCTTGTATTTTACTTACGTATTTAAATGTAAGTACTTACAGTAGGTTACTCAGAAAAATAATTGAGATGTCAAACAAAGAAGTAATCCATACTTTATAAATTTACCTACTCTATTAACCGGTTACAAAACCAATATTTCTCAAATCCTAAATCAATTAAGGAAACCAGTTACGATTTACTTTGGAGTATAGTACCGCTTCCCTTAACCCTAGTTTCATTTGATGTCGTTTCGATAATGGTTCTCTATCACAACTTTTGTACAAGCAAACTTACATGAATGTTTACCATATTGTTGTTATTTTATTTGCGAATTCACTACTCAAGAAATGGAAACAGAGTCTACCAGGGATCGGAATACCTAGACAGAAACCTAGCTTAATCCCTACAATGAACATGAGCTACAGTATCAATTCAGGTACTATACAAAGTTTAATGATTTATAAAACAAAACTTAATACCCGCTCGAATAGGTTATCATCGCATAAGTAGCTTTAAAATAATATTATCTATAATATTATAGGTGTATTACGTTCTCGGGGTACGCACCCTTCCCTTCACCGTCTAGACAATTGCGTGGGTCGCGGCTTTCGTCTTAAAACAGCTATAAGTGTGTTCAAAGAAATCTGAAGAAATACATTTACTTTGAAGTTAGCTTATGGCTGAACGCTTACATTTAAGTACCAAGTATTTAGTTTATACAAGAGCTTAGGGATACTTTTCCAAAAATCTTGTTATTCTCGTAGGACCTTATCTTTGGTTTGAAATAATTAAAAATATTGATGCATAAAAAAACATTTTTATAGTTTGTTATTTCTGTAAATTATTTATTATTTCGTAATTGCAAAATTATATATTCATCGATGGAATTAATTGCTTTCTGTCAGGTTTTTTAAACACTTGGTACTAAAATCTCCTTTGCATACTTACATAAAAACTAGTAAGTAATAAGTAGAGCTCTAAAAATAATGAAAACTTATCTTACCACCCCGCGAATCACAATGGAATGAGGATTTCCAACAGAGGTGCTATTCAAAGAGATCCGCACTCGTATCTGATGCAGTCTATAATTGAGTATTAACGTTAATACCGTTCTATTACGTAACTACGCCGAGAGGAATCTAAGGTCGGATGCGATCTTGATACTTTATGAAACGAGTCCCGTTTAATAGCAACAGGAAGTGTTGTTATAAGATTACCGTTTACTCGTAAAAATCTATGTCTGTAATTCAAGTTATTGTTTTTATTATCATTGTTTTAGGGATTACGACTCTTATGAAACATTGTTGTTAAATTATTTGTGACTGACTAGTTTTTAGAAATCCTTGATAAACAAATACAATCTAGAATACTATAGCTATACTTCATAATATGTCGAAGTAATATTCATTTAAATTCCCATTCGGTACTTTGTACCAAATCCGTACTTTACGAAGTATTCTTCTAAACTCAGTTTATGGCATGCAGAGTTCATTTATCAATGTAGTTATTTTGTGTATAGATGTTTTAACTTTATACTGGGCTTGTCTCCCATATGGCATATACTGAAATATTGTGCAAAATCTGTTCAAGCGCGAATATCCCTCGATTATGTATGGCACGGTCCTACGAATACGAATGGCACATTGACAAAATATAATAATCGAAAACTAAAAGAATCAACGCGTTCGATCCATAAACGATGACAAATACCCTAGTTCCAATTAATTTCTGGTTGATCTAACTTAGGGTGTATCAATTGTGTTCAGTTTGGCCCGCGTGTCCGACCGTCGGATTACAAATATTATAGAAACGCAGTAATTTGGACAGTGATTTATATGACGGGGGTGGCCGCCACCCTCTCAAGGGGCAGCGGTCACTGCTTATACCAAACAACATTGATTTCTCCAAAGAGACAAGCTTCGAGTTTTGTCAGGATGACATTATAAAACTAGTGCATTTGGGAAATCAGAGCAATCGAAATGGAAGTAAGGAAAATATAAAAATGGGTAGATATTTTCTGTTCGTCTCAAACTTTTTCCTTTCTTCAGATTTAATAGATTTAGATACCAAAGTGATATTCAGTGATGATAATAGGGGAATAAAAACTTACTGCGAAAAAGCTAATTAACATTTTTTGTCAATTGTGTGCCTTGTAAGGAAAATCAAAAAAATATTTCTTTGTCTCATTCAAAGTACCTACTCTCAAAGAAAAACAATTAATATTCGGAATGACTTCGCTAAAACTCAACAACTATCAAACTATAAATCATAACAACTAACGCATTTCGAAGAAGGCAAAGTTAAATAAATGTTTTGAACAAGGAAAGTTTTTGTTCTGTAAGTTAAACAAATAAGTGCTCAGTTTCCACTTTCTCTGCAACACTTAAATCTGATTGTTCACAATTTGAGATATGCAAGTTCACTTTTCATGTATCTACTCGTTCTATACTTTCTTCTTAACGATTGAACGTGTCATTTGCTGGCATATTCTCAATTATATCGAGTATACTATAAAATTCGCAACTGGAGTCGGTAGATAATATCTACAAAGTAGTTTTAACAAGATTTCTAGTTAACTTATAACATTTTCTACTAAGTATTAGATGAACACATCAACGATAAAGTTTTATCTTAACTGAGAACACGACGCTATATCGATTACTTTGCCAATACGCTACACGAAGCACGATAATTATTAGAGAACTCGTCGTCCATCTACGAACCTATTACTAAAACATGAGTTTTAAATAAATTAACATACCGAAGTCGACGTGTGCATGCATAAGAATCATTAAAATAATCGATATACGAAGTACACCAGAACATTCATTCATTTAGATCAAAAATGTAAAAAAAAAGTAAAACTTTCTTCGACTGAGTCGTATCAATATATCGACCGAATAATTTAAAGATCCATAAACGTAGATAATATTGAAATGACTTTACAACTTAACGGTACTTATAAAAGCATTTTCTTTTGTTCAAAACAAACTGTTAATTAATTAACGGCTATCCTTATTGGAGCAATTATATCGAGAAACTAGGTTGCAAATCGTTCATCTGTCTGCCGACCTCTCGTTCGTTACGGTTCACGTAGGTATACTTGCTCAACTTTTTGCTGGACGTCTTGACACTGGCTGTCATTAAATTAATCATTATCTAATTGAATTAAACACTGGCGCTTGCGAATATCCCGTTGATTAAGAACACGTTATGCATTTAAAATGTTTTTACCATCATGATAGCCCCACATCGATCACAAAGTTATGACAGAACACTTACATGTATCAAAACAGAATAGTCACATTGCATTATAAGAATTTGTTAAGCTGTCATTAAAAATGTACTGTTAGTTAAACTAAATTGAAATTGCGTGTTTCGTTGTTTAGTTCTGCAAATATTCGCTCACGCTAATTTGGAGATGACCGACTTTTACCAATTTGCGTATAGATTAATTGGCTTCTGATGTTAAATATTATTGTTATTTATTTTGAGTCCCAATCTTTCTATTAGAGTGATAATTAATAATATGATTTGTTTTGTCTAAGCAGAATTTAAGGGAGAATAAGTAGGTACGTTATACTTCACCTACTCTATAAAACTGAAAAATATCACAAACTAATTTATAAACGTAACATTCTAGAGCTTCATTAGAACAGTCTTCCTTATCGTATCATAATATGAGTCGTACGTGCAGACAGTTACTGGCTTAAATCAATTACAGGTCGAGCCATAATTAAATCGAGTTTGCAAGCGTATCCCAACACGGATGGAAAAACAGGAAAGTCCGCTTGAACGTGGAAACGTTATAGAGCCAGTTTTCTAGGATTTAGCTGTGTTTATATGGATCGATAGGGCATGCAGGTCGTAGGCACGGCGACCTGACCATTGACGGTGACCGACGGTATGTGAGACGTATGCAACGGTAAACAGTTGCCTGTACCTATTTACCGTGCAAGGCGAATACTTGATTACGAAGAAAATACCTATAAGTAACTACATAAAACAGTTATAATTTTGTTTTGTTCGCAGAAGTAGTTCTTTTTAGGGAAAAAGACACCTACAGCTATCGACATATCTTTATATTCATATTGTTTTTTTGGCAAAGTTAATACCTATTCCTAGACAAGATTTTCAGCAGAACAGAGTTTTTATCGTAACGTAAAATTAGGTCGGCAACTATATAAAATGCTTCCGGATAACTTGAAAATATTTCTCAGTTGTAAATGCCAATCTGTAAGATGTACCTATTCTCTATGCATTTCAAGCTTCGTAATACAAAGTAATGTGTAAACTACTTCTTTTAATTTACGAATGTGTCATTTACAATAACGGGTTTTTAGTTATCTCGACATGTGATGCAATGCAAAAATAAGTTAACAAAGTAAAAGTTTTGAGAAAACGCATCTTTTGTCACATTGTTTCATGAGAACTTAAGTGGTTCGTGAGACTGGATATTTTAATAAAAGAATTAGAAAATAAACACAGTGACATCAAATACTGAATAAAAGATCGCTATTTGAAGATTCACAATGAAAATTTTCTTGTTGAGAAACGAATTACAACAGCCTAATTCGGATGTTTGATTTGAAATTAGATATATTAACAACAATAGACGTAAGTAATGAAATCTGCTTATCAATAGTTTTTATTGTGGTGTATTTAAATTTGTTCCAATTGCGTTTCATTGTGGACGGCGAGATACAGATCTCGTAATAAGATTTGGCATCTCAACTAATCTAAAGCGTGTTGTACAAACCGATTAACACCAATAGGTAGATAATAATATAACAGTTTAAATAAATAAGAGTTTTTCCGTTATTTATCTAAATAAGAATTAGAGGTAGGCTAACTTATCGTGGTTAATGAATATCTGTAAAATGGGTGACTCTACAAAAATTTAGAAATAAATGAATATTGAACATATTATTGGGTACTGATATTCCTTCTTGGAACAGAAAAAATAAGGAAAAAGATAGATACAAAACAGTTTTGTTTTTGCTTCTTGAATATTAGATTTTGTCTGGGAGGACAGCTTTTTTTCGCACATTTAATACGTTCAGGGCCTGACACTATCAGTGTTTAGCTATCGTTCATGCGTAAAAAAACCAATTTATATTATTGAATAAAAAACCTTCTATTATGCAACCATAATTGGATTGGGTCGTTGACTTCACTAGATAGACCATATGTGACATGAGCAAACGTTTTTTTTAATTACTTTTTCGCAAATCACTTTCCCGTAATTATTTCTATGGCACGAGCTATTTAATTTACCATGGTAAATTAAAATTAAATTAGTCACGGTAATCAATATAAGTAGTCACTTGAGTCGGGATGTAAAAACAATTTTCAATAAAGGTACCAGCAACATTGGTACCTTATGAATCACGATGACGAGAATAGAAGTTCTTAGAATACCTACATTTAAATTATTACGACGTTAGATACTTGCAATATGAAAATATAGTTGTTTTTAAAAAAACTTCCAAGTATACAACAATATGGACTTATCTAAAGTCTTTTTAGAAATAGTAATTAGTCACTGATCAAAAAAAAATTTGAAATTGATCGAAGTGTTATAGAACTGCGTCTGCGATTTTATTTTTAGCGACATTAGGGAATTTCCAGGGTGTTACTTGTTTTGGCTACTATTGACCTCAGGATCAGCAAGGAGAATCACAATAAAAACAGTGAGTCGTAATTGAGTAGGTACCCTTCGCTCCCGGCGCTCCCTAATTGCATGGCTGGAGACGATTCCCACGCAAAGCGCTGTATCTGGCTCAAACACTACGTTATGTAAGTTTAATCAAAATTCCGTGAATCACGACTAGGGAACGTGTGCTTAGTATAACAATTACTTTATTCGTTTACAGATTTAATTGTGTAAAGGTAAAGGGACGTCGAGGGTTAATCTAAAGAAATGATAGAGCCACTTTTTATACCACGTTTGTATTTGTTCATGTAGAGATTACTAATGGTTTAAGTGTCTCAATTCAAGGCGAAATTAAATATTCCATTGTTAAATCAAACAATAAAATGAGAATCGGTAACAGGTGTTTTAGACGGTGTTTAACAAATTTTAGTGATTGACGGCAATGTAAGGTGTGATTTATGGGCGATAATAATATAGGTTTTTTACATTGCATGGCCATTTTATGATGTAGGAAGAATATGAAGATCGGAGCTTGTAATTGGGTGCACCCATGCGGCGCTTGTAATTTATCAGAAGATGTTGCGATGCAATCAACGCATGCACTTTATAGCGTATTAGTTTGTGTTATTTTGTAGAGTTTTATTTAACCCAGACCGTTTTTCTTCTTTGATTTTTAATAATGCAGTTACGTCATTCATTTTTATGAATTATTTTCTAAGAATATTTTCGACTAGGTATGTTATTAATACCTACATCATACATAAGTTATTACACTTAACTAAATATTTTCTACAGCTGATTTTGAAATTGGAATCAGTCATGTTTATCGGAATGATCGCTACAATCGTAATGAGCGCCTGCCCGTACAAATCCAGTACAAAAATGTGGGATGTTGCAACTATAACAGTTAGTAGACGCCGATAGTTATCGCTTCGTAATGGGATAACGTAGGTATCGTACGTGCACAACTGCAAATATAGTGATATATCGTGTTCAACCGCTCGTAATGAAATTACGTGAGCGTAATTCATACAATTTCGTGGTTTATGTGAGCGAGATTTACGAGCTCCTAATTAGAGTGATTTGAGCTTCAGTTGCTGTTTTCGGCGCTTTGATTTTTAATTATGGTCATTATATTAGCGTTCGTAGACTTTTGACCGTTAAGTTCAAAATAAGTATGGTTTGATTCCACAGTAAAAACAACGAAAAAGTTTTTTTTTTGATCTTGCTACTATAGAATTAATTCCATTTTATAGCACAGAAGATACATTAGTACAAATAAATTTACAGATGTCATGTTAACAATTTCCGTAATAAATCAGCTGAAAAAATAAAAGTCTGCATTTCAAAGTACAAATACAATTAAAACCAGCTTACCATCGCGTTAAATAGGACGAACCATAGCAAATACATCATAGTGCTTGATTTGATGTTCATATTTCACGGGTAACACATTAACTGCAGTTCGGTGGTCAGTATCGAGTGTAGTCGCGAGCTTTGCTTTCCCGCCAAGACGAGTTGCAATAATACACTCGCACACGGCTGTTGACTGACGCTAAGCCCGCCAAACTGAAGCAAAGACGCAAAGCACCGTGAGTGAGAGCTTCGCGAACCGTCTCTGAATGGCCCACTCCACCGAGGGAGGTCGGGAGTCGCGGGAGGGACAATCCGTAGGGGAAACCGCCAACCGCCTGCGGTAATTCACTAAGAAAACTTATTTGACGATTTGCCGCTCAGGGAATCGGAGAAGTAATAGAAAAATGAAAACGATTTGTATTGTCAATAGAAGGCTTGTACGACAGTCGTGGGTTGCGTTTACTCTTCATAATGGATTCTTGTACATACGTTTAAACCAAAGAAAAGATGTTTGTCCTTTTAAAAGGTTTGAAGAATATTCGAATGTTAGTGTACACAATAATAATGAATGTTTCTTATTTTACTCACACATGTTACTTATTTGAATTGATAAAATAAAATACGATCGCTACTTAGGTAGGTACCTACTACATACAAAAGAACATTAACATTGAAGTATAATGAATGATTAAATACAGTTGATTTCGAACAATGGTTGTGCAGAATTTAGTACTATAATATATCAATTTTTATTAACTTAATATTTAAAAGACGGGATTTTGAGTTTATTCGGTAGATATTAATGCGATTAGGTACCTTGAGATTAACAAAACCGGGTCGCTATAATTTAAAACGTTGAACGAGTTTGTTGTTGTTTTTTTTTATTATGATATTGATATGATATTATGATATTGATTAAAGCAGCTCGAAAATTTAAAACATATTTAGTCTCCTGATTCTATTTCTAGGATAGACATTAGACAATAGGTATATTTTTATGAACTAACACCAAAGAGATTAAAGTATATAGAGAGGACGTTGAAACTATTCTCATACATTATTTTTCTGTTCAAGCTGAATAGCGCTTTTTATAAAAAAAATGATTTTCTTGATAAATAGTAGGTATCTAATGGAATAAAACTTATATTATAACTTGCAGCTCGTTGATTAGCAAACTAAAATGAAGAAAAATAGTTTCGACTGTCGTACCTGATTATTTTTTTAATCGATTTCCAAGAACTCCTTCAACTTCAGAAAGACGTTCTGGACTCTGTTTCGTCGTTGTTGGTGGTTGAGTCAATTCAACTAATCTACATGAATTTCTTTGATATGACACTGTTTCTACTTTCTAGGTCTGAAGGTTCTGAATCCGATTTAAAAAGTACCAATCTAACGACCCACCTAATGGTAAGTGATTACCGCGTCTCACGGATATCTGTAATGAAATGTATCGCTATATTGTCTATGTAAATTACCAATAATGTAGGTTTGTTTTATAATAATCCTAATATATGATAAACGTGGTTCATCCACGTGACTAATCATGAAAAAAATTCACAAAATCGTCATAATTTAAGTATCTACATTACTTTTCCTGGTTGAACCGATTTTGAAGACTATTTCTTATCTGATAGGTAATCTGCTGTGTCTGCTGATATCTTGTTTAAATTTAATCGAGATCTGAATACTAATCCTTGAGTTATTCCTGATTAAGTCGATAGTCAATGATGCTTTGCTAATTCTTACTCGTTTGATGTAATTTTATGACTAAAACTTAAATTTCGTGGTTTTCCTTTCATTTAATCGGTGATTTTTTCGGATTGTAGCAGTTTCGATTCCCGTGTGTACCTACCTACCTAAGGAATTGGTAAAAAAAATCTATGAATGCAGTTGTGTTTGTTTTCAAAAATAAAGAATATTTATTTTGAGTAAAATTCGCAAAAAACAATTATTTCAAGTACTTTCTCTGAACGTTTAAAAATTCCACCCTGAATATAGATATGGCCCATTTAAACGTACGGATCGATCCGCACGTGTGAATGGACCAATAGCAATAAAAAAGGTATTGTTATAATTCCGTATGTCAACATCAATATCAATGACGAACACATGTCGCATTTGAGATTTGCAGACGACATAGTTTTGATGGCCGAGGCACTGCAAGAGTTACAACAGATGATGAATGACCTGGCGGATTCCTCCGAACGCATTGGACTCCGCATGAACATGGACAAAACTAAAGTAATGACTAATGCACATGTAACATCAGATCCAATCTATAGAGATTGTTCAAGAATATGTATACCTAGGACAGATTCTACAACTGGGTAAAAACAACTTCGAGAAAGAAGCTAAGAGGAGGATTCAACTGGGTTGGGCAGCATTTGGAAAACTACGTCGAGTCTTCACGTCATCCGTTCCACAATGCTTGAAAACAAAGGTTTACAACCAGTGCATTTTACCCGTTCTAACATACGGTGCTGAGTCGTGGACACTCACGGTGGGCCTAGTCCGTCAGTTCAAAGTTGCTCAGCGAGCAATGGAGAGACCTATGCTTGGGGTCTCGCTGAAGGATAAGATCAGAAATGAAGTTATCTGACAGAGAACTAAAGTAACCGACATAGCTCTGCTAATCAGCAAGCTGAAGTGGCAATGGGCTGGGCACATATGTCGAAGAACTGATACTCGATGGAGTAGACGGGTTCTAGAGTGGAGACCGCGATGCGGTAAACGTAGTGTTGGACGCCCCCCTGCTAGATGGAACAATGACTTAAGAAAGGTGGCCGGTAACAACTAGATGAGACGAGCAGAAGATCGGGCTCAGTGGCGTATTTTGGGAGAGGCCTATGTCCAGCAGTGGACGAGAGTGGGCTGATGATGATGTACTACAATCAGTCTACTCAGACACCCAAAACACTTGTTGTCTAACGTAGTTGATGAGTCACACAATAAATTTTGAAATAGCAATAACACCTCCTGAGGTGTTTTGAATGATGGTAGGAATCCTAAGCGCTTTTAGATACCATCTTCCGTAATACGCTATCTACAGGAAACAAATAAAAAAATAACCTTTATTAAAATATGGTCGTACAGCTCTAAATTAAGTAATTACCTATTTATAGGCAAACGGGCATCCTGATCGTAAGTGACTACCGTCGCTCATTGAACTCAACAAGATTAGCGTTTTACAATACCTATATTTTTGAGCATTACACTCGTTTCATTATCAAGTTTAATTTATACTAATATGTATGGTTACCTACTAACTCCAATTGAACATAGGTGCATTTTTTCATTGTATGCAATATCTACTTAGGTATAAATAGCCTCCGCGTCTTCAATGCCAGGACCATGGACGTAGTTATCCATCACCTATTTATTATACAGGATTTGTATGAAACGACTTGTATGTCGATCATGGTCCAGAAACCAGAGTACATTGCATTCGTATGTATGCAACAATCTATCCGTCACAAGTTACACCATGATTATAGATAACTAGATGACCCTCGCAACTTCGTCTGCGTCACAAAGGGGTTCAAACAGTAGGTACTCTTAATGCTGTTGCGATATTATTTGCGCGGTCCGGGGAGTATTCATGTTTTATACTCGTAATAACTTCTAAACGAAAAGTCCGATTGGAATAAAACAAAAAGTTATTTACTTCTACATTAATACTCTTGATAACATAGTACTTAATTTGGATAAGGATTAATATAACAATACTAATTTAACGTTAAATTCATTCTTCGGACGAATTAATTTTTTTTTTAACATAAAAGCAGTTGTTGTGACTAAACTATGATAGTTAGATATATGCTGTCGCCGACTTTTTTGTTTGTCTTCAAAAGACCTAAAAACCCGTAGTACGTCATTTTGTTCTATTGTCAATAGTTTTTGCAGCGTACGCATAAATAGGTTTTGGATTATTCACTTGTGTACATATTCGATATTTTCATACGGATCCCTAATTTTTTTCAAAATAAAATATAGCCTATAACCTTCCTCGATAAATGGACATTCCAACAGTGAAAGAATTTTTGAAATCGGACCAGTAGATCCTGAGATTAGCGCGTTCAAACAAACAAACTCTTCAGCTTTATAATATTAGTATAGATTACAATAGCATAGACACGGTGAGGGCTCTCAAAATCATTCAATCACTTCCTTGATGCTTCCTAGCTAATCAGCCTAATAAGAAAATATAAAATTAGAAAAACGAAAATAAAGAAATCTCGGTATCAATTCTCTTCTTACCCCGTACTCTTGTAGATACCTAATAGTAATAAGTAGGTTTTCAGACTTAAATGATTTTTAATAACCGTGCCTCTTCGAAAACATTACGAGTTAGTCATATTCTAGTGTTTAGTTCTGAAGTTTTGATTAGACAGTCCATATTTGGAGAATTATCGGTACAGTGTCAAACAATTTTGTTGTGAACATTATTCAATGACTTGCTAATTACAAAAAACTCTTATTACGTAACTGCAACACGACTCGGTATTTACGACTTCGTTTTAACAATCAAGACCGGTTCATTCCTATGATATCTGCCACATATTATTCAACCACATTTTATTATCTGATAAGAGTTATCACAAATGCAGAAACATACATTTTAAACTTATTCAGACACTCGCGGCTTTCTATAATACTTTCATGCATTTTTAACGGGTTCTTACCACGATATTTAATTAATTGAGTTGTCTCGATATTTCAACGTTGTTGCAAACGTCATGATCACGAGTATCCAGTCTTCTCGTGATCATGACGTTTGCAACAACGTTGAAATATCGAGACAACTCAATTAATTAAATATCGTGGTAAGAACCCGTTAAAAATGCATGAAAACATACATTTTGTATCAAATCGACAGATAATATTTCAAATGTTTTATATAACGTCTATTATTCGATAATTTCATTCTTATAGTAAGATAGGTATTCTAGAATATGATAACTTGGTTTTATTTTATTTTTCGTTTAAATTGCTAGGTTCTGAAATGAATAGTGTACATATTAATTAAAGTCACTTTCCTGTAAATTCATTTATTCATTGTAAATAAAAAGAAGAAAATAAATAAATGCTTTAAATTTAAATACAAAATCGGATACCCTTACTCCCTTAAGTTAGTAGATATAAGGTAACAAAACTTATAGGTTACACAGTTTCCTTTCCGTAACTAGTCATTGTCCCAAAGCCTTTTTGAGATTTTCGGCGAGTTTATCCATAAATTCAAAGGTTTCATAGTAGTCTGATCGTTTAACGTTGTTCATACCCTTGATGCAGATAGCAAGATCCTTCGTCATAACGCCAGACTCGATGGTATCGATGCAAACCTTTTCGAGAGTCTCGGCGAAGTTATGTAGGGCGTCATTGTTGTCCAATTTGGCACGATGTAACAGACCCCTGGTCCAAGCGAAGATTGACGCAATGGGGTTGGTGGATGTTTCCTTGCCTTGCTGGTAGAATCTGTAATGACGGGTTACAGTACCGTGGGCAGCTTCAGCCTCAACAGTCTTACCATCAGGGCAGATGAGAACAGATGTCATGAGTCCCAGTGATCCGTATCCCTGAGCAACACTGTCAGATTGAACATCACCATCATAGTTTTTGCAAGCCCACACAAATCCACCTTCTGACTTCATGGCATAAGCCACCATGTCGTCAATAAGCCTGTGCTCGTACCAAATACCAGCATCCTCAAACTGCTTCTTGTACTGTTCGTCATAGATCTTTTGGAAGATGTCCTTGAAACGGCCATCATACTTCTTCAGGATAGTGTTCTTTGTGCTCAAGTAGAGTGGGTACTTCCTGTCAAGAGCATACTTGAATGAAGAATGAGCAAAGTCGATGATGGAAGCATCAGTGTTAAACATCGCCAGAGCAACACCAGCACCCTTGTACTCATGTACTACGTGTTTAATAGTGTCACCAGATTCAGGTTTGAAGATGATCTCAAGTGTACCTGCACCTGGCACAACAAAATCAGTGGCTTTGTACTGGTCAGCGTGAGCGTGACGGCCGATGATAATGGGTTTGTCCCATCCAGTAACAAGACGAGGAATATTCTTGCAAATAATAGCCTCTCTGAACACAGTACCACCAAGAATGTTACGAATGGTTCCATTAGGGCTCTTCCACATTTTCTTCAGTTTGAATTCTTCAACTCTCTTCTCATCCGGAGTGATGGTAGCGCACTTGATACCTACATTATATTTCTTGACTGCTTCAGCACAGTCGATTGTGACCTGGTCATCAGTCTTATCACGGTTTTCCATACCTAAATCATAGACATGTAATTCAATGTCCAAGAAGGGGAGAATTAGTTTTTCTTTAATGAGGTCCCAGATGATCCTGGTCATTTCATCACCAAGGATGTCGACAACGGGTCCGGCCTTTATTTTAGACATGTTGAATCTGAAAAAGAAAACAATTAATTAAGAAAATATGTTTACTAATTAATGTTTGCAATCACAAAAGAAAATAAACTAATTAATGTCTGCAATCAATGTATATTGGATTGATAACTTTATTATTGCATTTATGTTTCATAAATAACTGTTATCATATAAGTATTATTGTGAGATGACTTTTGAATAATATTAACTGGGACGTTAACCTTGATAATGTTGTTTTTCAAGCATCTTACTAGTACTCCACAAGTTTAAAGTTCAAAAAACGTGTAACCTTGAAAATGTTTGTCACAAGTAGAAAACAAAGTACATACTTAGTAATGTTGTAAAAATATATTGATAATAAAAACATTTTACAAATATTACCGTGTGTTAAGCAATAAAACCATAACATAAAAATTGGGACCTATGGTTGAAATAATATTTTATGCAAAACATTTTTAATTCTGCCAAATACTTAACTAAATTACTACAACAATTTTTTTAAGTAAACCAGTTAAGAGATAAGAAAATTTAATAAAACCTGCATTGCTGCAGTTATAAAAGTACTTTTATTATAGTGTTTACAAGACTAAATATAATGAAATTAACACAGTAATATTATATTTATGTTTGAAGAAAAATATTCTATTAGGTAAATGTACCTTCTCAAAATCATCATTCATTAAAAAACATTATTTTCTCATTAAGCCTAATTATTACATAGGTAATTAATAGTATTCAAAAGTTCTTGAATCTGTCTTACATCATACTTAACTGTGTTAAATCTGTAGTGTACTTTCTGCCAACAGGTATCAAAGTGAAAGTTGATTACAGAATATGAATGTAAAACAAAATTGTTTTTCTACTATGAACTTGGGAGTTAATTTAACAAATATCACAATAAATTTATACTTAAACTATCTGAGAAGGAAGGCAATTAGAATACAATGATAGAGCTAAAAGTATAGAAACCTTGAAAGCCAAACAGGTACAAAGTTCAAGAGGCTTGTTAGTGCAACTGTGACGTTGGCAAACGTCTAAAAATCCCGTTCAATATTTTCGATTTTACGAAATACAACTTGTATCTTTAAAAAACTCACCGTTCGTATGTAGTTTTAATAATCGTTAATATTTATTGAGTGGGTGCGTCCTACAACACCGGTTCCACTGAGCAAACTGGTGATAATTGTAAATGAACGCTGAATGGCTATTGAACACTACTTTGATAATTTTATCTTATTACGGGTGACTGCGACTGAACGCAGTGGTGTAGTTACAATTCAACGATTAATGATTATAATTCAAAGCTATTCATTAGCGTTACCCACTCACTTTTAGTAATAAATAAGGTAATACTTATGAGTTTCCAAGGTGTATTCCGGTATAAAAATAGAATGTATTTTAACTTACCAATTCAAAGACGCTGTATAAATAACACTTACAAATCCTATGATTAAAGCTAGGGAATTCTAAAGAAATGTGATTCTATTTGAGACTGTGATTTGAGACTGGGGGAAACTTGGAAAAAAGGTAAAAGGACGGGAAAATGGAAAATAAATTTTATTTTACAATTCAGACTAGGGATTTCAAGATTTCCGAGAACCGATTTTACCGATTATTGTTCATTATCCATCAAAATATCGATTCACCTCTGATCAACGAATACCAAATATGATTGTGAATATGAATGAATATAAATTAAATAATTTAAAAAAATTAGAATACTAATAATTGTTAGAGTTTTGGTTATTTAAACTGTGGTCTGTAAAAATAGTAGGATTAGAAGTTTCTGTTGAGATAAATGTAGTTGCTTTATCAGTGGATTAATCACAGACCATACGTATAGTCCGGTCAATTTAGATATCCAAGGTTACTAAAATTCCCACTCGGCTGAATATTGGTAGGATTGTTCAATACACTATTATAAAGGAAATGTGAAAAGTCCTCATCAGTCCGGCACGTGCAAAAAAATTTACTCGGGGTCAAAGGTCCCAAATCTGTAAAAAATGTCTAAACACTAGGGGTGTGCGAATAATTCGAAAAGTTTCGAATAATCCGAAATTTCGAATAGTATCGAATTTGACTACGACGATGCATCGGAAATAGGACAAGAATTTGTATTTTGCAGATACTATCTTGAATGGGCTTGTGGTGATAATCTAAGAACATAGGTTATAGCTACTGAACTCTTTACTTTATATCTTAACCAAAGATGTTATGATTCTATATTTGTAACATATATACATTATTACTTTATCTATTTCTATAATGTACTCCAAATTTGTTAATTAAAGCCTTAAATAGCAGGTTTTCAATTATTACAGGGCTAGATGTCAATTGACGTACCCAACGATTTTATAATTCCCACGACTGTATCTATTTTATTATTTTTTGGTTTTTAGCACATTTATCTTAAACATTGCAATGTATGTTTAACATAAAACCGTTTAACTTAAAAAGTTTTTTTACCTATTTTTTCTACAATACCCCTTCGTCTGTCCATACACTGTCAGCAGCGCCGGAAGATAAAAGCCACCTTATCGTCTTGGAAAAGTGCTGTCAAACGGACTCGCTCGATTTATGAATGGAATGAGTTAAGCGCGAATCAAAAATATAATCGTTTTTTTTTTAAAGTCGCTAAAATATAATGGATAGAAAGGTACCAATTAAAATTTTACGAAAAGAAAATCATTCAACTTTGATGGAACTAATTTTAATGATTACATTTTTTTATCTTACATTCGATCTAGATACTATTCATATGAAAGTCCGCTAGTATGGGTGGAAAGTTGGAATAGGGTGTTGATTTTTCGTAGGTATTATTTTTAGTCAAAGCTATCAATTAGCAAAATATATTTCTAATTGTTGAGAAACTTGAAGTACATCATTTATGAGTTACACTGCTCTAGAGAATGTTGTCCAATTGTCAAAAAAAATAATGTCAGGAATCAGGAATCTCACAGACGTCAGCTGTCAGTGAAGAGCGTTCCTACTTCCTCCACCACACCAGTCGCGGACCCCGGCCAAATGTAATTATTTATTAAGAAATGAAAAAAGGATGGTGATCTTTTTGTAATTACACAAATCTTGAATGAAAAAATCACAAGCGTAACATGAAAATCGACTAGTAATATGTTTTACGAATTTCCGCAATGGTAGTGCAAAAGAATTGGAGTAATAACGAATCAATCGCCCCGAATACTGCAACTGAAAATCAGCCATCGACTCAGAGCGTTTCGTGGAGTTTCCCCAGTTCAAAAGCTGTTATCGTACGTCCTATCAACGTAGTAAACATGCAAACGGTATGTTTTATTATTTAATTTATTTGTACTTACGTCGCATCTTGCTTTGCGAAATATTTGCCCATCTTATTCAAGCCGTTGGAACTCTATCAGTAATAGTTTAGTCAAAATTAGTGACAAAATTGAAGGGTTAAAAAAACTAGTATTTAGTTGTACGAAATTATGAGAATGATTTTTCGAAATAAACCTTGTCAAACAAGGAATTCTTATTTTGAATATTCGAAATACTGTACATGTCACAGCAAACTACAATTTAATTTATTAATAACATTATAGTAAATGAATTAAATATCTGATACATTCCTTATTTAGATTAAAATAGTTCATACAGTTTATTCAATTGCATCTATGAAACTTTGCTTATTATTCTTATATATTCTTTTAACCTCTCAATTTCCCTGTCCACTTCAATTATTTAGTTAAATTATGTACTAGTAATTACAACAAGGTCAAAGTTAAAATTTTAAAGGATTGTGTTGGTATTAGATAAATTTCATGTAAGTAAATACTTTTCTGGGATCTGGTACAATAATATGGATAAACAAACAAGGTATGTAGTCTCCTAGGTCATACAAGATTGTTAGTAAATGCCCCGCTACTTTATTTCTTTCTGTGATAATAAGTTTTAATTTAAGCCCTTATTTTTCATTAATTCAGTAGTAATATTTTCTTACTAACAATTTGAACCTAAATTTAAGTTTCATTTTGATTCCAGAAACAACCTATAACAAGGCAAATAGCAATAAATACACTTGCTGCTATGCACAGAAGGTTCAGTTTACCGGGACCAGTGCAGCCTCATTCAAGGCCCATCTCTGAATTCAGAGCCAGCGCCAACAAGTCCTTGGATATGTTACGTCAAACAATACAATCAGCGGTCACTAAGGAAATAGATCAAGTCATAAAGAAGTATTTAGAGGTATGCTTTGTAGTTTTGATACCTGTTTTAAATTGAAATTACATTTAAATTATAGTTAGTAAATTGAGTAGGCCACAAAATTGTGAGTGGTACTAAGGAATCATAATCATTATATTCAATCTATTGAACAGATTTGCTCACTATTTTTTTTTATCTGCTTTTGTTTCTTTCAGAAATTCTTTGTGCCAGCTGTCAATAACATAAGATTGAATTTGGGGGATGAATCTGTCAGTGAAGATCAGGTAAATTTTCTAACTATATTTAATTTTAATTCTTTTGGAGGTCTTGAAAATTAATTGTTAAAATAAAATCATAAAACTCTTAAAGTTTAATATCCTTGACTCATTTTAGCATTTTTGGTATTCCTCTTGGTTTAGGATTTACTTTTGTTACAAATTTGTCATGAATACTTACATATTCCATAATAATAATCTATCAAGCAAAAAATCACATTTGCATTTTTTTTCATTCTTTATTGTATAAATGGTTTTTACAGGTTCGTGCAGTGTGCAGAGCAATGCTAGATGCAACACGACTTTTGTACACAACTCCACCGCGTACGGCTCAATGTCCATATGAAAATGAAACAGAAGTTGTAGAAACTAAGTTCAGTAAACAAGTAAGTATAATTCTTTAAATTAAAATAAATTAACTTTTATTTATGTCAAATTCACTTATTTTGGGGGTGTCTGTCAGCTTTTTATACAAAAATTGTTTTGATAGGATGTATTGCATTTATGTAAAATTATACCTGCTCTTTTATTGTACAACTTTCATCTAGATTTTTACATTCAAACATTTAGGAGCTTACTATATCAATATTAACATATAAACTATTCCAGTTGCAAAGTACAACACAGTACAAAAGAAAGGACGTAGATAATGATAGTGACTTATTTGCGAAACGTAAGAAAATAAAACAAGAAGAGAATACAGACAGTGCATCCTCGTCTCCATTACCTTCTCCGGCAATCAGAGATGCAGAGAAGTGGAACCCTGAGAGATTGAATCAAGATACACTGTTCATCATGGGATCACATGCACATAAGGTAATTGGAAAAAGTATATATCTTACTATGGATATTATCTGGAACTATTTATTAATTAAATTATATCATTTGGACCATTCAAGAGAATATGGTAATTTCTATTATATTGGCTAGATACTAGACATTTTGTGTTAGTGATGTAATTCAATGTTTTGCATGGTATTAGATTATTTCATATTTATTGTGGTCTTTTTTGAATTGCAGTTTTTTTCATAAACTTGTATTTTGAAATATTACAGGTTCTGGGCTTAGGAAATTCTCGCGGTCGATTATACACAAGACATTCCAGTTTACCGAGGTATCCTGCTGATAGTGTTGATAAGGAATGGATAGCCAATCACAATTTAGTGAATGCTGTGGGTGGAAAAACTTACATTATGGTAAATATAACATAAGAAATCTGTATCACATAAAAACAATATGTGTTTTAAATGATCATGTTGCCTTATAAAAAAGACTGATTATTTATTATTTTCGCTTTAATTCTGTTTAAGGTATTAGAAGATATTGAAGAACTAGCACACAGTGAAGCTTACAAACACAGTTCACTACCGATGCTCGGCGAATTAAGTGGTTTTAAAGTACCGCTTTTCATGTTGAAGAAAATCAAAGCATATGTACTGAAACATGCCTTGAGTGGAGATATCAGTAATGCTGGTAGTCCACAACCTTCCACAAGCAACATTCAAGACGACGATAAGTTTAAAGATATAAAAATGGAAACTCCTGATAGTTTTGAAACAAACCTTAATGCCAGTCACTACATCACAGGTAGTGAAAACTCTAGAGATTTTTCTGACGTCATAAAAGATGACTGTGATTTTCCTGATATCAAAGTTGAGGATATTGACGACATTAAAGTAGAACAGTTAAAAGCTGAAGATTTGGATGAAATCAAAGTGGCGTCAATCAAAGTTGAGGACTTAGATGTGACTGGTATAAAAGTTGAGAACATTGACGGTATCAATGTTGATGGCCTCAATGTTGACGAAATTAAAGTCGAGGACATAAAATTGGAGAATGATGATGCATTTGGACTCTGCAAACAGGATGATGATCAAAGTCATTTGGTTGATGGTTTGTTAGAGTCAGATATCGAGTTTTTAAGTCGTAATCTAGGCAATATTGAAAGCGAAACCGACGCTCGGAAAACTATTGAAAAGTTAACTGGTGCCAACCCCGACACAATAACTTTGGTTGGAGATGAATTTGATCTTGGTTCAACTTTAAACACTAATGTAAGTTGAGATAAACTACATTACTTTCATGCATAAATAACGAGTTTAACCACGATTTTAATTAATTGAGTGATCTTGATATTTCAATGTTGTTGCAAACGCCACGGTCACGAGAAGACGATCTATCTATCTATTCTCTCTCTCGTTCGTGGGTAGTATTATTGGAATTCAAACTCATATTACAACACACGTAGTAAAAATCCGTTCAATATGTATGAAAGGAATGTAGAAAACCGAACGAACCAAAAACCTTATTATAGCATCATAATCTGATTGTAATAAAACCCAACAGTTCTCCGGCAAACAAACGAAGTGCATCACAGTAGCGTCGACGACGTCAGGCATGGTGCACAGCGTCCCCGTAGCGCACATCACGGCGCCGCCCCGCATCACCGGCAGCACGCTGCACTACTACACGAGCTCGCACCCGCCGCAGGGCCCGCGCACGCACGCGCCGCAGCGCACCGTGCACCATCTGCCGCAAGCCACCGTCACCATACAGAGCATACCCGGCTCTACCTCGCAGATGATACGCGGGTGAGATAGCATTGTTCACGTCGTCATTTTAGGATCTAACTTTTTAGTTTATCAAAATAATAATTTATTTTAAAGGAGGCTTTTTAAATACAAGCTTTTAAGATCCTGGATATCATGTAGTAGTAGAGCGTTAGCTAATAAGAACAAGTAAAACGAGCCCAAACACGACGGGTCTATCTTGTTAAACACAAGAGTTCTCATGACCACCTTCCGAATTCATCATCAGATCAGCGCCATTTTAACATATTATTACACTGTCACGCGAAATATATATACGTGCAAAATGTCAGCTCAATTGGAAACAGGGAAGTTTATGAAATTTAGCTTGCAAGATTCCACCCGAACTTACATAGCAGTGCAAGTTAATATAAAGCTTGTAAAAAAACAGGTTTTATTAATGAAGAATACATAAAAGGCTTCTTAAATATATCTAAAATACACTTTTTAATTATTCTTAATCTGCATGTATAATCGCACCGTCCATTTTCCACACTTTCCATAGTAGAACTGAAAATTGTAATTATGTTCCAAATCATGAAATAAATCAGCGATTATTTTACAGAATCCCAATCAACACGAAAACGGGCACATTCAGCACGGTCATGTCTCAAGGAGGAGGCAGCACTATCATTGGTTTCGGAACTCGAACGCCGAACGCGACGATCATAGGAACACCGCAGTATGTGAACGTTTCATCTAAATCATTTCCTACTGGCAACATCTTGCATAACGCGATCGTTTCGAGGAACATCATAAATCGCTCTAATTTAACCGCCGTGACCTCTGCGGTGACCTTCAACGTGACTACAGTCAGGCCTGTGTCTCACTCCACGACCCCCAAAATAAGTACGGTCGTCTCGGCCAGTTCAGATTTCGATACCATCTCAACGACGAAAGACATGATCGATAATGCATGTAATTCTTCAGTTATGTTGAAGAAAGTTCTCACTTTGGGTAGTACGGGTGGGGCTAAATCATTTGTCATGCATAACACCCAAAAAGTGCTATCAACTGGTTTTGCTAATGGTTCTACGCCGCCTCCAAATGTGACCATTGTTAGTTCGGGCGCTGGTATCCTTGGCGGGAACATTGGTCACCCCACGTCAAACATTTTGAGTCCAACTTCTGGAACTCTAAGCGCTACTCACGCCACATTATCCGCTTTGCTGGCTTCGAACGCTGAAAACGCTCAACAGGGCAAAAATTGATTGATCTCTAGACCATTCCGATGCATTTAAAATGGATCTCAACTATTTAGATTGTAAGTTCGGTTGTAATTGCTATTTGTTGCCAAAACTGTTGAATTACGCATACGAACGGTTAATGGTAAACATAGAGCAAACTTTAAGTTATTTATTTTTTACAATATCAGTTTTGGTCACAAGCGATTAACCTAATTTAGTATCTTTATGGATATGCTTTTTTCTTGCACCTTTGGTTAATCTTCAAGATGTTCTTTTAATAACTTAATATAGTTTTATGTGCTTTAGCTAGTCAACTGGGATCGGCAACAAAATTGGTTTGTTTACTTTTGCCAAGTCTGTGGCAAGAACCAAAATTTATCACAGTTCAAAAACTTGTTTTTTTTACTTTTTTAATCGTCTCATATTTTACAATACAGCGTCATTTATTAATAAAGATTTACAAAAATATAAGGTTAAATTAAAAATCGAAATTAAAATTTATTAGAAAAAAATGTTTTTAAAAGAGGCTCAAACAGGGTAGTGATTCCGAACGAAGTCCCCAGTTTCGCCATCTAGCGAAAAGTGACGTTCCCAGTTGAGTGGTTAAGTCACAATCACGTTAACCGTAGAAACTATATGACTCAATAGATTAACTAAGAAATCATTTAAGTATCCTTTAATAGTTCCTGATTGTGGCGCAAATGTAAGTTTCGTTGTATGCGAATCAATTCTTTAGTCAACGTTTAAGACTGTTCGTGATCCTCTCAAAGAATGTACGCAACTACCTCTTTATTGTCTGAATTTCTGAAAGCTATTTACATAATATTAATATACTGTTGTATGCGTGTGAGTGTGTTAGGTGAACATAGTTGTTAGTCAAATTTTCGTGAACTATAGACTATTAGGTTTCATGTTGCTATTTTATTGTAGGACGTAATTTTTAATTTGTGGGATCAAGTATTCTTGTTGAAGTATATTTTATTGATCAGTATTAAAGTTAGTCTTGTTGTCCTTTTGTTGTTGAACAAAACACTTATTAAATTTTACAATATCTTTTTATTACGTGTTACTAGTTATTTTAAATACACCAATAAAGTACCTGAAGTTTCAAAGAAATAAAAAATACCAATGAAAGTTGCTTAAAGCGGTTTAAACTAAATTGTTTAAAGAATAAATGAAAAAGTATTTGAATAAAAGTTAGGACTTAATGTTATTTGTTTAGGCGCGCTATTTGCTTGGAGCTTGTTACAGAAAACAATTATATAGAATTATAAATATTATAAGCAATGTCAGCTTAATTTAAAAATTATTTTACCTTTATTATGATTTGCTTTTTAAATATAAAGCATAAACTAACTGTAGTTACCCAAACACTGGAAAGGTAGGTTATACCTACTATGCATTTAAACTGATTAACTATTTTGAAAAAAAAACAATTTTATATAATTTCAGTCATTACTACAGAAAAATAATGGATTTTTGAGTAAAAGTAAATGTCGAAGTCATTAATCTCGATTTTATTTATTATTTTTTACAAAACTTTCATACTTCGAGATTTATTTGGAAAGTTATATCATAATGAAGTATGTACCACGGAGTGATGAGAAGAAGATATGTTATTATTTTATGTTTTTTTTTGCGTAAGCTTCAATTGAAATTTTTGTGGCAATATTTTTAACTCCTATAATACAAGTTAAAGATTCATAGCAATGCTTTAGCTTTATAAATCAAGTTGCAATATTTTTATTATTATGCTTATTTTTTATTATATTTACTTTTTTATTAACTGTTATAGCTTTTTATTGTTTTTCAAACGCAGCCGCTGTGCTTTTCGTGCAATTATTTGTTTTGTTATATTTTTTTTTTTTATTAAAAATACGCTTAAGCTTGTTAAGATTAATTGATTGACTGTTTGGTCAAATACCTCGAAATAGTATTTTTAAGTAAAAGTTCACTTTAACATTACAAAATGATATAAGTTTATTTTTCTATTAATTATTGTAATCTTACACCGGAAGTACAAATACATTTTAAATCTTTTTAAATACAAATATCTACTTGTTCGGAGTTCTTTGTTTTTTAAGAACAATTTCCTGAATACTACGAGTTATTTAATGAGAGTGTGTGTCTGTGTCTGTTAGTTTAATAAAAAGTGATTCAAAATTACTGTAGTGAAATTATCTTAATGATATCAAAAAAATCTTAGGTATTATTCGTATTTACTAAGAATTTTGAATTATTTACAGCTTTACTCATATTTTTGTTCAAATTTAATAATTAATTAATTGAAAAAATCGTAATCAACATTTTCGGGATATAAAATGAACACAATTGTGTAGCTTGATTAGATATAATATTATTTAAAATAATTCATTCATCATTTCTTCTAAAATTGAGTGGAGCCGTTTTTATCTTAATCCATAAAAAAACATTTTACCGCCAAAATGAAACAAACATATTTCTTGTTAGTAAATTTTATAAAACTTATTTATAAATATATATTATCAGTAAAGCTGTAAATATAACTTATGTATGTAAGATGTGATTTAGAATAATTTTAAATTAATTCCGTCTACATTCTCATGATGCTTAGGAGTTTCTTATGGCTGTGTATTAGTGTAGTCTTATTCGTGAAACATTTGGTCAAAAAGTTTAACAAACAATTATTTTTATTTTAATTTTATATGGTTTTTGTCGTGATTTTTTAATTAATTGCGTGGTCTTAAAGTTCAAATCCGGCCGGCTTGTACCTCTAAATCTCAATGTGAAACAGATTTATGTGCAATTTTTCACAACACCACTGACTCTAAACGGTGAAGGAAAACATCGTGAGGAAACCTGCATGTCGGAAAAGGGTTCTAAAAATCCTTTGAAGATATGTGAAGTCCCCAATCCGCACTGGGCAAGCGTGGTGGACTATGCCTAATCCCTCTCCTCACTCCTGAGGAGACCTGAGTCCAACAGTGGGCAGTAATGGGTTGGTACAGCTGTTTAAAGTTGTTGGAAACGTCACAACAACAACAACGTGAAAACAAATCTGTTTACTCTCTTTCTCTAGAGGCTATGTGCGAGCCGCACTAAAACCGCTTATACCGCGTCTGAAGCGCGGCTGAGGCCAAAACCCAGCGCGAGGTTATACCTAGATTTACTATAGCATTCTTTATTGTGAGCCCCGAACCAGTGGATCGTATAGACCAATTTTCTATACCCCGACCGTTCTGAAGCAAGGTGCGTGCCGAGTGAAACATGATACTCTTTAGCCCCCCTCCCCCTACAAGGTAGCATAGGATGCGAAACTCATAGCAAAATTCCTAGAAAGATCCCGGTTTTGGTGTTATGCCCTACGGCGATAGGTTTCTGCTTTATGGGAGCTCTTATAAAGTGCATGTTGTAAGCGTGATAGAAAATCTCGAATATTAAATTCCCGATAGTCTAAGATTTAAAAAAGTCGGCTAAAGAAAATCAAATAATGTTTTCATAATTTTTAAACATAAGAAAATATACAGCCTTGTTCACTTTCCTCGTTAACTTTTTGACCAATTTTCATTTTAGACATAAGCTATCTTTACTAGTTGTAAGTTAAATACATTCGTAGTTATTTATTGTCAAATGAAACTATTACCTTTATTCAGGCTGTTATTGTTCATTCCGTATTTTAAAATTAGTGCCAATTTTAGTAGGATATAGAAGAGATATAGACCTTGTATGGGTTTTAATTTAAAAATTCTGTATATCTATTTTAATTATTATGAAATCCTTGAAAGTTTTCATTTTGAGAACAATATTCATATTGAATGTAGTAGTTTCTATGTTTATGTAATTATTATAAAGCAACATTACGAATTTAATGGTTTACCTATGCTATGAAGGCCAAAGTTTAAAAGTATTTTTTTTCATAATAAATAATGAATAATTGAACGCAATGTAAAACATTAAAAGCGAAGTCAAATAAAGTTGTTTCACATTCATTACAGGATTAAAATATGATTAAAATAATGGGCTGTGATTGATTTAGTTATGTCATAATTTTTAACTTTCTCTTTGGCCTCGGGAAAACCGCCTAATGAATGATAAAATATCACTGTTCCAACTTATCTATGGTTGTAATCTATGGTTGTAAGTACCTGTCTGTGGTGCGATGTGTTGTGTTTATTAGTAAATAAATGAAGTCTTTTAGTTTATATTTGTGTAATTTAATTATAATGTAAGTTTAAGACCATATGGATGATGGATTTGGTGAGTACTTATTACTTAGAAATTTTAACAGTTTTTCTGATGTTTTTTGGCATACATATTTAATGATGATTTTAAAAAGAGAGTTCAAACGCGTCATCTCAATAAAACGAAATTGAAAGAGTTAGTAAAGATACACCATCGAGTTGTTATTGAATACTAACTTTTTTTGCTTTAAAACTACCTCGAGAAACATAGTTACAATTTAAAGACACAATTAATAAAATGCAAAAAATCGAAAGGTACGACTCCTAAAATCATCTACGTGCAAAGCATTCCCCAAGGTGACACACACAGAAGTGTATTGGTCATGCAAATCTGTCGCTGGCTTGGTGTGGACGCACTAGGGATATCGCGAATGTCGATTTCCAGACACGTGAATGCGAACGTTCGTTACATCCCTAGTGTGACGTTAAGTATCTAGGTAAAGCCGTCAGATATTTATGCATTATTTTCTCATAATCATCGTCTTTTAATTGGTTATCTTTTTCATTTTATAGTTACTTCGTTTTCGTTAAGGTTTTTTTCCAATGACTATACCTATTTTTGTTTATTTAAACTCCCCATCGTATGTTACGAAAATAGTGTTTTTGTGATTTTATACGAGAAAGTACTTACAAAAATTACAACATCAAAACGGTAAATTTAAGTTCTATTATAGAACTAAATTCAATTATTTACACTTCGAACTAACATGTACTCTGGAACTGAAAAGCACTTAGCGTTTATTTTTAAAATAGACCAAACTTCGTCATTCGAGTTCCCTGTCTGACCCATTTAATAATTTCTGCCCCTAACACTTAAATAACGTTTCTATTTCGGAAATCGTATAAATCAATACGAGTGCAGATTTTGAACGCGATTTAATCCTACCTTAGCTTCACGGCGCGTTTATTTTTAGTTAGCACAGGAACTTAACTCTTCGTCACTAGACATTTAGATAATGCGAAGAGTCTGTCTGTTGTCTGCACTATAAATATCTGATTCACATAACTGAGACTAGGTTTGTTTGTAATGACTTGCAACGATGGTGAAAATTGCATCAGTCTGTTGTTTTGTATCTAAATTGGAAGGTACTTGATGGTTTTATTGAGCATATTTAAGAAAGGAAATGATGTATCGATCAGTGATTTTAGAACAGAATGTGGTGTTCTCGTTCGAGATATGTTATTAATTTTCCCCAAATTTGCTAGTTATAAATAATAAACTTAGCACTACAAATTGTATTATAGTTTTGCAATCACGCTACTTTGTTATCATCAAAAATTATAATCCTTTCGAAAAAACGATTCTGTTTACTATTTACAATCATTCGGCATTACGGTTTTTGTTTTTTAAGGTGTCAGGCTTATCAGCCAACAAAAAAATCTGTTTTACGAGATCACACCGAAAGTTTAAGGATTTCCTAAAGTACGTCAGTAAAAAATATGTTAATTATAAACTTATTCAGACACTCGCGGTTTTCTATAATACTTTCATGCATTTTCAACGGGTTCTTACCACGATATTTAATTAATTGAGTTGTCTCGATATTTCAACGTTGTTGCAAACGTCATGATCACGAGAAGACTGGATACTGCGATTCGATTTAAGAGCAAACAAATCTGTCTACCCTCTTTCTCGTTCGCTTTTAGGTAGTACCACTGGAACTCGAACTCACGACTCAAGATTTTTTCAAGAAATATTATTCGTTGCCTTATTCTATTCGTTGGTGTATTTTTGTCTTTCATCTATTTTAAGTCCGTTCGCATTTCCTACATTGCAGAGGCCGTGAGCGATGATAACCACTTACGATCATATGCCCCATTAGCTCGTCTGCCTATGTGGTAGTAAAAAACATGCTGAGTTAATACAATTTTATAACAAAAATAAAAATATTTTTTTCAGGTTGACATCAAAATCAACTTGTTTTATATCACATTTGATATAATTTCCTGTCTTAGTGTTTAAAATGTTAGATAGAAACATTTGAACATTCAGAATTGATAGGTTTTCTTAGTGTATTGAGTTGCTCGCCAAGGTCGTTTCATTATAATAATCGTTTTTTTTATATTTTGTCTATTTCATCTTTTGTATAATATTGTTAAAATATTTTTAAAAAAGATAATGCTCATAATAATAATACAAAAAAAGATATGCCCGCTGAGTTTCTTGCCAGTTCTTCTCAGAACGGTGGCTATAATAATTCTTTTTTGTGTCCGTACTGGTGTAGCTTTTAAATTATGTCGTCAACAAGAATGAGCATATCATCAATGTTGAAAATAAAGTATTTCATTTCATTTCATATTATAATGTCTAGTAGCAAGCGGCGCGGTTAGTGACAACTCACGAATAGTTTTCCCGCGTATCTGCTATGTACGGCACCTCGTGGCGCGTACTTCATACAAGTGATACTCATGCTTGATGCCTTGTACATTGAAACTGCTACTTAAAATTTTTAAATACGCATAAAGGTAATTGTGTTCGTAATTCTATCAAATATCTAAAGCTGTTACATTTATTTCAACATGATTTTGCAAAACATAATTTAATATTATTTTGCATATTTATTTGCATTTAATTATAACTTCAATCAAATAGTATTGGAGCAGTCACGTTGCTGGAAATATTATAGAACCTTCAAACACATTAAACGCTAAGTTGTTCGTAGCAGGCGTCTGTTGCGTAGAGCTTCGTAGCAATTTGCTACAGGCCACGTGCTCTACCTAAATCTGGCTTATCGTTTCATTGATAAAAAGTTCTATTTTCGCGGATAGTAAACAATTTTAATAATTAAAGTAAGAGTTAAATTATGATTTATTTTCAGAATGTATAAATTATAACTTGTTACATAGGTAAAAATATATTACCTATATTATATTTTTGTACCGTTTCATAAATAAACATTTATCGTCCAGTATTATTTAAAACAAAAACCAGATAAAAAGTGATAATGATAATAATGTAGGATTTTGAACCATTTATCATATAAATACTCTGATAAAAATACGTATGACAAAGTGGAAATAAATAAATTTTCCAATTTAACAATAACAAAAAATAGTAGAAACTGTAGTTTAAAGTAAAAAAACAATTTAAAAAAAATCTCAATTCACTCGAAATGATACTTCAGTTCGGAAATGCTGAAGTTGAAAATTTGAGATGAAATAAGAAGAGGTGAGTATTGGAGTAGTGGTAGGTACGCGGGGTGGTGGTGTCAGTGGGCGTGTGGTGTTGTCGCGCGGGGGGCGGAGCGAGGGACGCGAGCACGTGCTGCGCGCTCACGTGGTGGTGCAGCGCGCTCAGGCCGGCGGCGCGTCGTGCTGCTCCTATGAATAATAGTGTATGGAGTGAATGAATCGATGCGAGGGCGCGAGCGGGCGGCGGAGGCGCGCGGCGGGGGCAGAGGGGGCGGCGGTGCTCTGCGTGGAGGGGTGCGCCGCGCCGCGCCAGTCTCGTGCCGGTAGTCGGTAGTGCAACCGAGCGACTCCGGGAGCCGTGCGCCGCTTCTCGCTCGAACGTAGTCGTAGTGCCGACTGGCTCGCATCGCGTGCCCATCTCCGCGAGCCCCATGGACACCCAGAACCAGGATGTGACCCGAAGCCCCGCGGACCTGCCCAACGACCCGGGGTACGTCTCACTCTCATCATCACAACCCATTCATAACCTCTTCCTCTATCTGACCACTATGTTTACCTTGCAGGAAGATGTTCGTCGGAGGACTCAGCTGGCAGACTAGTCCAGGTACGCTCAACAGTGGCAGGTCGCGCACTCGTCGCCGGCGGAAGTGCATCACGTGCATCCGCCGGTGATGCCCAGTCACCCCTATTACTCGAGAAATATTTTTTACCCAAGCAAAACACAAAAATAAGATCAGTTTCTGTGATAAAGTTCAAATTTAAATATGTAAACACCGGGAAAAGTTTGTTAATCAGCTGATTGGTCGACGTCGGTGTAATCGGAACTTTGTTGAAAGTTAAGGCGAAGTGTTCACGTGTTGGTATGGGTGTGAGTTGTGGGATGTTAATATCTCTTAGTTCTGGGAAATTAATAATACGTTAAATGTGCTGTTAAAACTGATTTCTTATAGTGATAATAGAGGAGTCAGGTGTGTAGAGGCGGCCATGCCGGATGCGCGCGCATCCTCCGTTGCCACCTTCCGATCTTTTCAGTCTGCGCCGGTCAAGCTATTTTCGGCTTTATGTTCATTGAAATTCAGTAGTATATTCCTGAAAACTTAATTCTTACCGGCGTTTGTATCAAACTGTTATCACAACATAACCTAAATCTGAGATGCGTAGTACAGTAACGGCGTGTTTCCGTAGAGACAAGTTTCGGAGTTCTCTATTCAAGCGGAACGTGGTTTTTTGTCTGATCGGTTAAAGTACACATTATAAATAATTCAATCTTGTTACTGTACTGTAAATATATTGAAGTACATACAAAATTCGTATTGTTTTATTATAATCCTTTCTAAAACATTTCGATAAATAGAGACGACAAGCATTTTTATTATATTAGCGTATAAAGAGGAAGTGTAATGTGGATCATCAGAATGATGCACAAACAAATTAATTATTATTGTATGTCGAGTGTAGTACACAATAGGTTTGTTGCGCGTACGCTTGTGATGTGGTCCGAGCGGTATTGGGTCAGGCGCCCACGCCGCACTTTGATCCTCTACGTTCATGCCAACTTCTGAGGCTAGAGATAGGGTATCTAGAGCGCTGCATTCATTCTTACGGCGCCGCGACGTACATCGGAAATATCGGGGTCTGTTTTAAAGTAATCTCACAATGATTCATCTTCCCTTTAAACTATTTTGAACGATTGTTGTTTACCAATGAACAAGTAGATGCCTTATCAATTATGCAACAGGTGGTTGTTTCATAGAGCTGTTCTCGTAATAACGGGGAAAATTTAAGTTTCAAGTTTACATTTAATTATCTTAACAAAGGCAACAAGTGAGAGTTTATGAAATCTCAGTTTAGTGTCTAGCAGTATTACTTCTAAATTAATTTGAAATAGAATCATGCGCACGAGTATGAATTCTGCTACCGCTTATTGATTTTAACTTCGTGAGGACTTTGGATTGATTTATCTCTCTTTCATTTAAAATGCAAAAATATTTTTTTTTGTTTTAGGTGATGGTTGTCTTTTTTATAATTTTTTTATGGGATGTTTTGTCATGCGCTTGAGCATTGATAAACTAAATCGGAATGTGCTAAAACGAAAGCCTTTTCTTTTTTTAATTCAAATTGTTACAATCCAGCTCAGAGCTGTAGTCAGCGGTGTTATAGACTCTGGCAATTTCGACATCCGTAAGAGCTGACTCTTTCAGATAGAGCGTAAGCTTGAGTGGTTTAAGACAGTGGCAATCTGTTTTAGCTTTCAATCTCTTAGATTATCTTTTAAATCTGTCTGAAGTATACGTAAACTGTACTACATAATGTTAGACTTCAGTCTTCTCCTTAGAGGGAGTGATCAATTGTGGTGAATCGATTTTCATTAAATTGCTCCTCTCAAGATAAATTTTGTTCAGTTTTGCGCGTGAGCATATAATGTAGTCAACTTGACAACTTTTACGCGGGCTAAATGAGTCTCATTGGTCTTTTAAAAAGTCAACACTGTCTCAGCCATAGAATTATAATTCCATGGTCTCAGCAGAACATGAAATTTAAATATTTATAATCTCTTTTCTTCGAATGGTATGCCTAAGCACCTACGCTATTGTTGTAACTGTTGAATGTACCCAGTTATATATATCCCACTATTTCTTCATATTTATCTTGTTGAAAATAATTTTTAATGCAATAGAACAAACAAACATATTTATAGGCATTTTTCATGAGCATACAATCGACATTCTAAGTTTTGCAAATTAACTACTTTATTGAGAGCTTTCTTACAAAAATCAGATTTGGTCAATGTCCTATGAGAAATGTAATATTAATAAAATTCTTTCTGGTTCACTATTTGTTTAAGATGTTTGCACTTTACGGAGCCACGGTGATAAGATAATTTTTGAAACCAGTATGACGACTCACCAGCTCTTATCAACGCATTCGATAGTGGGCTGGTTCCATAATCTCTGCGTAACAAATATCTAAGTCTTCAATTATATTATCAAACTGTCTGAACTTTTTAAATATCAGAATCAATCACGACTACCGATAAGTCTGACAGGTACATATTATTGTACAAATAATGTTAGCTCTATATCGGATTCAGGTATTTTTGTAATACGGAAAATTCTGTCATATTGTAAAATATTGGATTCACGACGAAATCCTGCGATAACGTTTTACTGTACTACATAATACTTATAATTCAGCTTAATCCAATATGATAAATCACAACGTCAATTCTAGTTATAAAAAGTACTTTAGCAGCTCCCACTTCTTTCCAAGAAAAGTCATCTCAATCTCTGTTTAGTTTAATTTATTTTCACTTGAAAAATTTGAGAGGTTGACCACTTGTTGTTTCACGATAGGTATCTATTAAAACCTGTGGGATTCAGTAAACACGTTACCCACAGACAGAAAACTGGTTTGTTTTATATTACAACAACGTCGTGATAATATTATATTTCAAGTATTACTTAGTTTATTATCTAGTACGCATTATAAATACTTCGAACTTTAATGAATATTGAAGACATTTGACACGTGATGGCGTGGAGAGTTAAGTTTGTTCCCTTGATTATATGGATTATGGCTGTCTGACTTTAAGCTGACTCGGGCACTTGGTCTGCATCACAATATCCCGTGAAAATCGGTTCAGAGATAAGCATTAGTACAAACATAGGCCGAATAAAATGCTGTTATACCTATGCATTTAGTAAATATTTTTTTATAATATGATCATGTTAATTACAATCAAATCAAAGAAGCACACAAATTTTCTAACGTTCATAATTTACAAGAATATTATGTTGTCATACGTAACGGTACCGGAAAGAAAACTATAATTTTATAAATCATCAACGCGTTTTACAACATTAATGGCTTTTTAATGACTTATATTTCTCAATATTTCAAAGTTTAACGTCGGCTTTTGCAGTTTATTGTTAGTTTCGTGTTTACCTCGGAAAGAGTTACTAACACGACTGTATGTTCTAAGAATCTATATTGTTATGGAAATCAGAGTTACAAATGTTACAATAGTTGCTCACGTATTGAAATACCTATAATAAATCGTACGATCCGGGCATAATGAAAAAAAAAAAATTAATGCTTTAATGATGTTATTTATCTCTTCCATGTTCTCGTATATTTATTATTAACTAACTATGATAGATAGGTACATAATGTTCGCATATGTCGGATATTTTTTTAAAGTCAGAACTAGGTACCTACTTGGAAAGATTAATTGTGAACGTTAACTAAGATTTGAGTTGATTTGACGAGATGACAAGATTGATAATATAACGTAGAATAATAACAGAAGATGGTTAAAGTAATCCTTCTCACTTATTTCATATTAAAGATAACAAATTTACAACTCTTTTCGAATACAAAGCGAGGCATGAGATAGTTCCAACTTCCAATTACCTACCAATACGTACGGTCTAACAAATATTTCTATTATTAATCAAAATGCAATAAATCACATCAATATTGTTATGTGCGTATGCCCATCCCAATCGTATTTTCGTTTCAAGTGATCTGTACTTTTGTGATATCTATTTTTAACTGTCTTACTCAACTTTTGTTTATCAGTTTAAAGTCGCCGGTTAGATATAAATCGAGAACGTTCGATCGTTCTGAAGACTGAATTACCATTGAATTTCCTGAAGACAAAGGATTCCGAGATCCTTTCTTATACTGAAAAGGCTACAACTCATTTCTAAGTCTATTGTGAGAAGTTCAGACTCCGTCTATTATTAAATCGGATATTTTGCATACGTTGAATAATGCAACGACCTGAGTTCTTAACGGTGAACGAACTGGTTCGTTATTTAATTTTCACTTGATGTGATAGCTTAATCATGTCGTCAACTTACCGCCACTTAGGTACAAACTCGATCTTCCTAAGCAATCTACTCCTATATTAGGGAGTGATGTTATCGTATGCTGCCTTCATAACAGTCTATTACAGTTATGAGATGAGATACCTGCGTATCCGATGAAAATATATTAAAATAGACGTATTGGTTTTAGTTTTCAGAGTAGAGGTTTAGATTAGGTAATGATCAAATCAATCGGTCGATCTTTGCGTTTTTGAAAAAAGAAAAGTTAAACATAAATTAAAAATATTTCACAATAACATACTAAGTAAGATATTTAACTGACTAAAATAAGAATTGTGGACGACATTTATAATTAGCTAGTCGAGTTAATACATCAGCGACGTTCTTTTCACCAGCTGACATTTGTGTGTGTCAGCTTTGTTATAAGAAATCTTGATTTATTTTTGTATGAAAATTGAGTTATGACGTGAGTTGCGGAAGCTAGTAACCTGTTTGGTATGTTAAGTGAATTATTTCAGTTTTCAAAGTGAACATTTGTTAGGCGTACTCAAAACCTTATTATTTGGCACGGAGTTGTGACGCTTGATCATGTAGGTAACTCTTAAATAAAGGAGCCTAGGAGCTTGATTTCGCATCAGGTTGATGAATGTTCAGTTCTATGTCATATATTTTAGTTGAGTTTTTTAATTTTTTTGTGTGCTGGCTGGCTGTGTGTTACTTCGACGACAGACGAGTAAACGGAATATCGCCCATGAACTTCTAGTGTCAAGCTATCACCTACCTACTAACTTAAAAGATTACTCTGAAATTCCGTTTGAGGAAGGACTATCTATACTATAGGTGTGAAAAACTACTGCAGCGGCTCTTTAGTATATTATTATTTAATATTAAATTAGTATTCAACAGTTAAATGTATGTTGGTGATTAAAGGATTTAGAACGGACATCTTTTGAACGAGTCGGCTGCTTGACCACAATCGCGACATAATCTCCCTCACAAAGCGCATGTTGGTCGTACGCGAGCAAACAACAGCGTCCGAGCCCGTTCATAGAGACCGGATATACGTTTCGTTTTGCCAGTTATTTCGGCCTAGCCGCAAATAGATATGGATGTGCGCGCGAACATTTTTTTACAACAAATCAGGACAGAAAAAATAAATTAGAAAGTTCAAATAATATATCACTCATTTCATCAGTATACCATTAGGTAAAATTTATTAAAAAACTAAGAAAAAAGTTTTAGTTATACTGAATGTGGGTATTTCCACATGTCATTTCTATTATTACAGTAGGTATGCCAGTTAGAATATAACCCATGATTTTTAGTAGCCACCGTCGACCGTGGATCTCTATTCAGAAATAGAAAGACACCATTCAATACCTGTCACTCAGAACCTTCAAACTGCGTTGTAAAGCTGCAAAAGATCAAAATGTAAAATAAAATAAGTACCTAGTAGTTTTATAAACCAGTCACACAAATATTTTATTTACGCAGTAGTAGAATGTTTTGCAGTAAAGTTTTAACGATAAGACGCTGATTTAGATAGTATAATGCTAGATTGTACAGTGTGTACGCACTTGGTTTACGTATTTTCGAGAGAATTAAATTTAAATCGTCGTGAAGATAACAACGAATTGTTTGAATTGATTCATTTATTTACAATGTTACCTACTATGTAGGTAGTTTACCATACCAAGGTATTATACCATACCATAGTACATATTATATTTCTTCCTTTTACCTACATTCCATTTTCGGAAACTTCAGAGCAGGTTTTACAAATAAATATTTAGCCGTGGGGTCCACAGTTCTAAAGAGAAAGTTAGTTTTTTATCACATCTGATAAGATAGTTCCTAACTTATTTTTTGGTTATTGGTAATGTTATAAAATTGCTTCAAATGTACTGTTATATTAGTACCTACTAGTACAACGAAGTTAAATTGCGTGGTTATGTTTACTCACTTGAGTTGGATGCAAAATCCGTTTCTCAGGTAACTCCGTAAACTTTCTTGCTCTAGGAACTACTGTAGCTCAGTAATTACCTACTAAGTTTCAACATCATACGTTTTAGCAGATTTAGTGATTAAATGAAGGAAGAACTCGCTGTTTCCCAATTATTACTGAAATCCATCTGCGACAGTAATCCCTTACCCCAGATAAAAAGCGAGATAATCGGCAGTATTTTTTTCTTTACGTTGGAAAATTAAAAACTTCTTATTTTTAAAACAAACAACAACCAGAAAAAAATGTCTGCAACATGCTAAAATACAAAATGTTAAAATAAATAACGTAAATCTGACTTTGTTTAAAGGAACTACAGTTTATTGACAATGTACGTTTTTAATTTACATTGCAATTACGACTTCGAGGAATTCATGTTTGTGTTACGCAGTAATATTTCTTCAACTTGCATAACTCGCGCAATCCGTGCATTCAGACGCACATCTGGGAACATTCGGAGACGACGCACGCCACTGCCTTGTTGTCATTACTCATATGTCGCGCACACAGCTTTGCGCCAACCGTTAGCGTTCGCCGGTCACGAAAACCCAGAATTTAACGTTCGACACGCGATACCATACTTTAAGTTTAGCGTTTTACGGGATAGTTCACTTCTCTAGCGTCGTACCTCATACGTTCTAATAAGAGCGACATAGAAACGCGTCTTCAAACGACATGCTAATTGACGACGGCGTGAAGCGAGGGCAGAAGCTGAGACTATTTTTTAAAATTTAGCTGCAGTGACATTCGTTCTTGTAATAGCAACTTATAGTTAAGTCACAGGACATTACTTATCCTTCTTTATTTATTCCATTACTCCATAGCTATTTCAATATATTCTATGGATTATTTCTTGCGTGGAATCTATTTTTAAAAAGTTTAGTTTTTTTTTGGAAGAAAGGTGCGTAAACATCTGATTCCATTTCAAATATTTGTTTCTGACGAAACATTGATGCAATACTCAGTGTTTATTTTGAAAGATAAAGTCATGACACGACTGTAACAGTACGTGAATTTAAAGATTTTGATTATAATCACTTTGATAACGAGTATTTACGCACATTGCGCCAGTACGTAGTTAAGGTGCCTTAGATAAAGCGATAGCAGTTAATAATAAGTTCATTAAACGAATGTTTTACTAGATAACCTGATAAAGCTCAAAGTAAATATGTATATTTTTATGACCAGAGTTCTGAATGGATAATTTTGTAGGCACGCCTTTTAAAAGCGTGATGTGATTAAATTATTTCAATGAGTTTATTTCTATGAGTTCTCAACTACAATTTTTGAAAATCATAAATATTTCTTATTTTTCACTAACAAAACTCACCGCACAGACGAAAGAAAACCTTTTGATGTGTTGTTCTTCTGAAAGTTTAAGCGATTTAGAATTTTACGCAATCAAAGAGAAGAAATTAACTGTTGACTTACCTTAATAAATGTTTATTTTAATGGATTGAGCGGATTGCGCGTTCGTTTAATGTTAAACAAGGCACAAACTTAACGATATCTCTTGAGTAGGTATATTATTACTATATTTTCATTTAGTGTACCTATATAATTCTTTAGAAATTAAATTTTGAATGTCTGTCCATTATATTTCACTACATTATAGGCGTATAGTTTAAAACAAAGTCGTTTCACGCTTTGTGTTTGTCTTCAAAACTACTCAATGGATTTTGATGCAGCTTTTTTTAATAGATATAATAATTCAAGAAGAAAAGAGGAAAGATTGTGTGTGACGAGGACGAAGTTGCGCAAGTCAGACTGTACTTATAAAATTAACGATGTTTTTGTATTGAATACTTATAGTTTTATACTTGACCGAGTTATGATCGAATTAGTGCAAAGTTCGCTCGACCAGAAAGATAACGTGTGATTTAGGCCAAAGTAATGCAGTTACGTATTATAATTGTTATCTTCTGTAATTCTGTGTCCAAGGTAAATAATACTAACAAGTAATTTCAGTGGCAAAATTGATATTTTTTTTGTATAGTTATTATCAACGATTTAGTAAGGATGTAGAAGGAAGGCCCTTCTGTTCTCTGGTAATAAGACTTAAAGTTATAAAAATTGGTTCATCATTGGTTATCAGTCACTTTTTCACATTTATTTATGTTACACGATCGATTTTATTGACCCTAACCTATCCACAATATCTGAAAGGTTATACTCCCTACAAGATAACTTGACAACAATGCTCCAAATCTCAAATAATATCATTATTGGTTTTAAAGTTAAATTGATTTAGCTCAAAGCTCCCGCAGTATGTAAATTAAGTAAGAGACTCCCTGTCATCGCATGTCTAGACTACTTTCTTACGCACCCCGCACTGCCTTACATATGACCGCTTCTGAATATATTATTACACTCAAAACGGGGAAATCGTCTACAATACATGTCCCTCGTTTATTTTTGTACTTGTTCAACAAACAAGGAATGCTAAGTTGTGTTTTATTAACTCGTAGACTTACTTAGTTTTGTGCGGTATAAAGATTATGGTTTGGCGTCGAAAGATACGTTCCATTTTTGCAATCACTTTTACTGCTTGTAGTAAAACGAGCCAAAATGTAGGAGAACGTACGTGTTTATAGCGGAAAGCTAATAAGATTATTGGCTTTGATGGGTAATGCTTCTTCGGGAATATTTAAGATATGGGACTCATTGCAATATATTTTAGTACCTACGTACGTAAATATGAAAAGGGCAGAGTTTGAATTATTTTATTAAAATCGAGTAGTTATAGTAGAGTAGAGTATTATAAAGTAAAATTAATTAGGCTACTATTTACTAGATTCATCTCTATTTAGGTTTTGATATATAAAGTAGCTGCAGCAGAATATTATTTCGTTTTATATAAGATCGATCTAATTGAAAGTGCGGCCGTAGAAATGTGCAAAAGTGAAAGTCTGCAGATACTTAATTGAAATCTCTATTTTCATTGTCCGTTTGTCGAAGCCCCATAGTCTAGGTAATTGATAACTTAGTTCCTTTGAAACGATGCGTAAGAATAAAAAAATATTGATAACTAAAAAGATTTTCTACCAGGATTATAATAATAAAATTATGTAGTTTTGTACTACATTTACTGTTTTCTTTAAAGTTATGGTTATTATTTCAGTTATCGTAGTGCTAAAATGACGTCTTCAGGTATTATATGACGTTGCATTGACGTTTTCTTACCATATAAATATTAGCTAGTTTTATCTGACTTAAGAGATTACAAATTCTAAAACAACAGTCAGAGTGACTCATAACAAATGAGGAATGTTTTAAGGAAAAAATACATAACGAAAGACTTTTGAAAACAGCGTATAGACAAAAGTAAAATCTTCTGACTTTATTTTATTGTTATGACATATATATACAAAATCTTTCTAAAAAACTTTAAAATATTAATATAATAGGTTCACCATGTGTATGAACGAATCAAGTAGTGACTTAGCCTATAAGTGTTTTCAATATTGGTAGGTAGGTACCAAAGAATATAAGATACTTTTCAAATAAACAATTTTAAAAATATTTTTTCCTTAAATAACCGACAGATAATAAAGTATGATCTTTGTCACTTGTTATGATGAGGCTAAATATAAAACCGTTGCTTTGCAGTTGTTATGCTACTTTGTCATAGAATAGTAAGTTTTAACTGTTTAAAGTACTTTGTTATACTATCTTTATCTAATTGGAACAGGTCTGAACTTTCTTTAGAGAACTAAATCCTGGTCACTTTATAAATGCAGTGAGCATTCCTTCAGTAGTAGTGTACCTACTAACCGTCCTGGCCGTAAGTCTTCTAGTCTATTCATTTTATTTGGTAGATTCTTTATATCTAATGTTTTTTCTTTAAAAGTAGATTTTAAAACAATTACGTTTATTTTTTGCAGTTTGAAGTTTCAAATTAATCACTACTTTGATTCTACTAAAAATATAACATAATTTCGAATTAAAATTTCAAAGCGTTTGCTCATCCTCTTCAACAAAACCTATTCGAAAATATATTTTCCACCTTGACATTGAAATAAATATTTTATGATAATAGTTATGATATTTTATGAATCGCGTCTGTTTGTGCGTATCGGCCTTGACTGCGTAGCTAAGCAACATCGCGTTATCAACGAACGGAAATTTCTAAGAAACTATTGATAAATTCGATCACATGAAACTGACCTGACGCATCACTGGGACTTTCTTTCAATTTAATCTCATATAGGAAATCTGAGACGGCTGACGGGTGCTCAATTGCCCGTTAGCGCTGTAGGTTTTATAAACAGTTTTGATATTGTGTTTTGTTTATACTCTTTTAGCTCGTCATTATTACCTACCGCACAGGATTTGTTTTTTTTTAAGAGTCTCATAGAGGTGTTAAAATCGGAAACCCCCAAATTAATTGCTTTAGTCTCTTTTCAAAGTAGATCTCTATCTGCTGTAAGATTAAGCTGTAATATATTTGACAAGTACCGTCACTAAACTATTCCTGAATAAAATTTCACTAACATTCATAAGAAAACAATTTTCCTAGTTGAAAAGAAGGAGTTGCGGAAACCAAATAACATTTCTCATTTCTTAAATTGCTACAGAATGTACCGAGACGTTGCAATGTCCAAGGCGATAACGCTGACATCTAAAAGTATTAAACTTTTATGCAGTGGTTTCATGATCTGAGTGAAAGTGTTGGATCTAGGCCAAAACATCTCGATGTCACCAGCATTAAGAATGCAGCTAGCTAAACATTTCACCCACACTATAACGTAATTTTACGGGAATACATTGGCCTCTCGTAAAACTATTAGCGTCTTTTTGTTTGTTTTTAAACTTGACTTTCTGTGCCCATTCGACGGAGAATTCGATGATGCGTTTCGAATTTATTGAATGGATTAGAAATTTTAGAACAGTGAAAAACGATTATAGTTTATTAGGTGATAAATATGAGTAGCTGTTCATTCTGTTAGTATTGAAATTTATTTTGGTGGTTTTTGGTTAGGAGTTGAACCGCACTAAAAACTCCAACCGCTCACACTCAGCGTTAAAACGGCTGAGGCCCGAACCCAGCACGGGGTTACGAGGGACGGCGCGACGTGTTACACACTCGGCACTCTTTTCCGTCCACCGTCTTTTCCGCGCCGCCCCCAGCATTACTGAGTTGGGATGATCAATGGTGACTACCACGGTAATTTTCTACTCTAATGTTTACTTGCCTACTGCTACTAAATACCACGTGGATTTAAGTTCGTTTTCATACTAAATTGATTTTAACATTATTGTCATATTACTAATATGCTATTAACTTGTTGATTCATCATTTGCTAATTTTTAATTCTATGAGTAAAAAATAAACAAAATTCGTTTGTCTTCTTCATTTAAAAAAAAATGATATCATCACTAAGTTGAGACTAAGCAAAGAGAAAAAAAACTTGTCTCAGTCTTAAATTAACCTTTTTATACCTATCTAAACATGTCGTTTATCGCCAAGGAGATAAAAAATGTAATGCATGTGTACACGAGTATTTCGTGAACAATCTGAAAGTGAGTGACTTTAGAAAAGGCGACATGTGCTTAATCTGTTTATTGACACGTCTGGGCGACAAGTGGAGTCTCACGAACTTGAGGCTTACAATAAAAAGTCAGAACGGTACAGGCCTAACCAAATATTTAAACACATGAAGGCGTATAGCCGTTTTATTTATTGTAATAAGTAACGATAGTGTAGTTATTATTAGATACAATATATTGAAATTCGAAGGTGTAGTTTGAGTTGATATTTTAACATTTTTCAATGGTATCCTAAGTGAAAAATTCCAGAGCAAATCACGTACAATTTTAAAATTTTCTTTTTTGTTTCTAAACACTATGTTATAAACTTTAGCTGACTTATTTTCATCACCCGCCTCTTTATTAGTGTTAAGATCATAATTTAAAATCTCCTTAATTAATAATTTTCCGAATTGAATTCAAAATTTTCTCTTCCTAAAGCAGCGTTGGAAAATAAAACTTGAGAGGTGTCATGGGACACTCGAATAGAACGAAGTTCCTTTCGATTAAAACATATCTTATATTTTTTTCCTAACGTAACGCGCGATAGAGAACGTGTTTTAAAATATTTTGAACACAGCACCATTTAGCGATAGCGATAAAGAACATGTTTTAAAAGATTTTGATCACAGCGCCATCTAGCGATAATCATCTAAAACAAAAAAAAAGTGTCGTGACAACTTTTCGTAAGAATTTTTCCCGTCTAGTCCCCTTTCACAACGCGCGATAAGGAACTTCGTTCCAATATATATTCTTTAATGTAACCGTCTAAAATGTATCCTGCAATAATCTAATATATAAAATTCTCGTGTCACGGTGTTCGAACTTGAACTCCTCCGAAACGGCTTGACCGATTTTGTTGAAATTTTTTGTGCTTATCCGGTATCTATGAGAATCGGCCAACATCTATTTTTCATCCCCCTAAATGTTAGGGGTAGTGCACCCCTAAATTTTTTTCTTATTTTTTCGGTGCAGACGAAGTTGCGCGGTGCAGCTAGTATTATATATCGATAGATTTGATGAATCTTTTTCTAAGTTAAGCCTATGCTACCTTAAGACAATATAGGTACATACTTCCACTTTTTAGTGCGTTAGGAAAACCTAAGCTTTACTTTGTAAGTATAGATATGAACAATAGATATCCGTTATTACTTTGTAGATTAACAATTACAAAAGGTGTTCGGAAGCCATATATTTTCCGCACTGTAAGACAGGTCAACGGCTTTCCTTTACATTGTAACCGAAGCGACACTACTGTTATAGATTAGTGCAATGTACAAATACCTATTTTTTTTTTTTTTTAAAGTTTAAGTTTAAATTTAGAACTGTCGGGTTTGTAACGACGACGAGAATAAACAAATGCTCTTGGATATAGCTAATTACGAGTCAGTCACTTGTTATTTGTTTAAATGTCGATTGAGAATTGATCTTTGTACCGCACGCTGTGGATGCGTGTCCCGTCTTGTGAGGTGCATAATGTATATAAATAAATAACGCATATACCTAGATTTAAAGATTTATATATAAATACCAAAAAGGCTTTTTTGATGTGTAATCAAGCAAGACGTACTTAATACTGAAAGCGAAATTAGTAGCCGTTTCTTTTGGCTCCTACTCTCTAGTTTAGGAGGAATGACAAAACATTAATTATACTAATAATTAAACTTCATTATGCTTTTGACAACGACGATTATGAATGATGATTTATTTTTAGATTAAGATGGTAAATCTTCAACGAGATCTCAGTTAGGACATACACTACTTATATATTTATTAGCCCAAAAACTTTGCTCCCTAAAGACGCTGATAATTTTTAAATCTCTGTTACATAGACGACATTGCACAGATCAGTTAATGAATAACCAGTGTGATAATCAAGGGGTTTGAAAATCGATCAATACAAACAAATATAAGTCGATTAGATAAATAAAAATGAACAAGGCCAATGTTCGCAAAATTTACTCAAAGTACTATGATTGATCGAACCATTTCTTTGAAACCGATCGTAAAATCTCGTACATTTGTTACTCATGTTCGAAATGCATGTTGCGTTGAAATAACGGTTCATTCATAATAGAGAATCTAGTTCACAACAACAAAATTAAAACATAAAAATACCTTCAACTTTGAAGATGGTCAGAATAATAATTTCTAGAACGCATTTCGTGGTTGAAACGCTTCATGCGTAAAAGTCACGGGTTCCATTCATCAGAGATTCCTAATTTTATTGACAGCAAAAATAAATTTAATGCTCGTACATAAAACGAATGCGGTTTAGCATCAGAAATTAAAATTGATTGATTGCGTTTAGATATGACGGTGTAGTTCGGTTTCCGGACGGAATGAGATGTAGTTTGTTACAGAAATATTAATGGGAGCGGTCGTTCAATAAAATCTGGAGATGGCCTCACCGTTAAGAGGACGGTAATGCTCCCCGACGGAATTGTAATTTTATTACCGCCCCGGAAGCAATTAAATTACGCACTTAAATAAAGCAGATAAGGGTATCGATAAATGAATCTTTTGTTTAGTTTAATTTTATTGGTGATAGGTTCTGTCTTAAAGAATTAACGTAATTTTGTGAAAATTTATTGCAATTAATCGTTTAATTAATTAAGAATCTCATGCAGATTATTAAAGATACATAGATTCTTTAATAAACTTGACTTTCGTCCGGGTTAGAAACATTTATCTAGTAGTAACACCATCGCTCAATACTCTTAAATCCCTTTTGACAGACATTTTAGTATAAGTGTGTATGGGTGGAACTGACTATGCAATTTAAACTGAAAATCAATTTCGATCTATCGTTGGCAGACGTATGCGGACGCATTTAGAAATAAATTAAGAAAACTTGAGTCCATTCACTCGACACTGACATTTCAGTACAGTTTCATTCGACTGCGGTCGTCTATTTTATAGCATTCATTTTATTGACACGGAATGATGGACGTTTCCTGATAAAAATCGTTTTAAAATTGCGCAGAAAATAGGCGAATAAAAAGTAAACGAAAGAAACAGACGATCTGGATTCAGTTTATTTTGTATATCTGCCGCTGTTCCGGTTGGAAAGCCGTTTGATGAACTAAAATAAGTTTTTTTTCTATGAATCGAGTTCATTTTCAGTTCCACCGAATTTATATGATGTTTATTAATAACTCGTACAATGTGATAGCGAATTAGAATGGGACTGGCCGAGATGAAAATGATTTAGTTATTTCGGAGCGTTCCTTTTGTCGACTCGTTCCTTTTCGTGTCTAATTTATGTGTATTCTTTGATCTGTTAACTAAAGCGGTAGGTATGTTTACTTTAGAGTTTTATTCGAGTACTGAATACTTTGTTTTCAGTTCAATCGGAAATATGTTTACTATCTTCATCCAATGGATATTTTAAGACTTGAAAAGCTTATATTGTTTTTCTTGCTTTAGTTTTCGTGATGTCGATTATTTTGTTTAATGATACCTATATGTTGAAGAAATATTTCTTCTGATTGAACAATGAGACTAATTTGTAACCACAAGTTTGCATTATTAAGACGCTTAGAGAGGAGCTAAAGAAGTAAAACTAAGTATTTGTTGAATTATGTCTCATTGAGAGCGGATGAACTCTCTAAAATATTTTGTAAGATAGAGATTATAAACTATGAGTAGGTTTAGGCTGATTTTTTTTTGCTATATCGATTCCCATAATTTAAATGCATATCGAATATATTGGTCACAGTGTTCGTCAAATATAATATTTAAAACTTGAAGACTCAACTCGAAATACCAGTAAATTATACTTTATTTGTCCAAACGAGAGACTTCGTAGTACTTACATTCTGTTCAGTCAACATAGGAAATCGAGCTCATTAGGCTAATCAAATACGTACTCGTATTCGCAATGACTAATAAAAACTAGTGTAATTCACCTAAAATCACAATGCGAGTCAACATTGTTGTAGCTCGGGCGCGGTGTCCGGCCACTGAGGTACCTCATTGAGCGCTCAGTAATCGAGATAATGACCACAAATGCAGATGATTGCTGTTCACAGTCAACTAGTAGGGCGCTGGGAATGTCTTAAATTACGAGAACTTTTATATGAACTAGCGCACGCGATCTTTATTGTGACAAGAGTTTGAATCAGTCATCATTGCGGTCAGTGACTCTGCTGCAAATATATCATAATACAAGTTATAAGAGCACAATAGAATAATAGTTAAAGTTATATTTTACTTAATTTCTTACCTAGTTGTTAATTTTATAAACTAACTAGTCCATTAATAGTTATAACTTTGTTTAACACAATTAGTCGGGTATTTTAATGATAAAGCTACATACAACACTTTAAACGTAGTCAACACTTTCCATTACTCAATCAATTACGTGCATATGAGTTTCAAACAAACTTTTTGTTGACATTGTTTGAGAACGAATACTTGCGTGCACGTAATTACCGATTAGCAGTTGCGAACGCAGGCTTTTTACTCTAATGCCATGACTTTGTAAGTGTGGAACGCCTATCTCCACATTATAATTAAGCCTTGTTAATTACAGACTTTGACATAATTTTATTGTTATGAGTGCGCAATAAAATTCAATGTACCATTAAGTCCGGTCGGGGCCCAATGATTTACACGACAAACTTTCGTCGTAACCAAGATTTACGATGTCGCATAAGCAGTTATTTTTGAAACTGTTCGACTCTCTTCGCACTTTAATTATAGACTAACAATACAACAAAATAATATTTGAGTTTTTTCAGTTCGCCTTGAAAACGAACTGCTCTAGTTTATGAGTTACGGCTTCGATTCTCGTAACGTTTTTACGTATTGGATGTAAATAAAAATATCTCGGTGTAGTAAATAGAATCGTTCAACAGTCGCGTTCATAAGTTTCAGAAATTAACTTTAAGAATTCAAGACGTTCGTTCAACGATTATAATACATTGAACTGAATCTATTAATATAAAGTATCTACATACTTACTATTGTCGAATGTAACTATTTAAAAACATTTTAAACATAAAAAATATTTTATAATCGCACAAGTATACGTCAATCGTAAAATAACAAAATTTTATACATTTTTAAACATTGATAACAACGTGCGTAAGTTTGAGTGCATTATCACATAACCAATAACTATAGTCTTATAATTCACGGAAATTCACATTTTAATATCCAAGGTCATTTATTTTGAACCTAACTAAATATTTTTAATGAGTTTGCGGCGAAAAAGATAAAGGATGCTGAAAAATGTAGTGGAAAGATTGTCTGCGCGTTTTAGTTCCATAACTTTGGATTTATTTTCTTCAAATTTAGAAAATTGGTTAAAGTGCAAAAAGTCTTGGAAAATGGTGCATTTATTAGAGTATATCAATTATTAATAAGTGACGTTGCTTTCAGGTTATTACGACTACTACTTAAAAATTAACAAATTAAATGGTAATATAATAATTAATTATTTAAACTCACCTATTACTTATAGTATACTACTTTTGAACCTTTCTTGTATTAATTTGTATTACAATGCTCTCTCAATCTCTATAGTTAATTGTAAGCAATCTTAGTAGGTATTAGTTTCCATACTGCAATTGTGTTAGACGTGTTAGAACATGTGTATAAATCATAGATTCTATGTAGTTCCTAGTTTATCTGTTCCTATAGTACCGGTTAGCGGTTTTAGACATTTTATTCAAACTGTAGCATTACCAACTTCTTTGAAATAGTAACAAACACCTGATGATCCTCTCTATTGTAGCGTTAATATAATTCCTAAACTCTTCACCGTCTAATAGCTACGTATATCAGCATGTTAGATGTAAGATTTCACACCCCCGAGCAATTTTCACGGAGTTAATTTGATATTAATCCCCACCCTATATTTATAAGGCAACCATTCACGTTAGATTCACGGAAAAATATTTTCCCCAGGGTTGCGCAACCGGTAATTGTGGTGGAGCACCTTAGTTGCCATCTTCCGAAATGTGGTAAGTGAGGCACTCCATTAATACACAGTTTGCCCGTCGTGATCCCGGAGAGAAATATTTTGTCGATTGTACCGCCCTGTTGTCTGTATACGTAGCTTCGTGACACACAGAACCTTTGCGGAACATAATGAAATAGATCTTTTCCGGGGACCACCGGTAGCAAATATCATACCGTAGTCTAGCCGCTTTAGACCATAGCCAGCTTGCTAGATACTTAAGCGTCTAACGGTCGATGTCACGCTATGCATGATAATCATAAGAGCACGATTTATTACTCTTCACTTTAATGTTTCTTGCACATTTTTTTGATATTTTTATCATATTTTATACAGCACTTTTCGATTATGTAAAAAGGTTGTTTTAAAATTGCTTCGTAGAATTTGGTTTCGGAGAGCTATTGGAGTGATCACAGGAGGCTCCAGGAAGGGCTTTAGCCAGTGAACCTGAGCGCAAGCCTATTGATCCGTGTAATGGAAAGTCTGGGAGCTAACGTCGGTACCTTACTCTTCAATTTTTGTGCATATCATATAACGTAGCTCACCTTGTGGGTTTGTTTTTGGTTGAATATTTTGGTCTATGAAAAGTGGTTATTATTTTTGAACATTTTTTTTTAATTCGGTATGGTAAGGATGTCGTATTGATCAAACTGCAGTTTCTGTTATTATTTGTGATCATTCACACTTAAGCCGATTATAGGCCAGATAAGCAACGATATATATGCAAACCATTCTTTAAAAACAACAAATATATTTGCTTTTATTTTAAAGAAATATAATATATATAGAATATATACTATATTTTACTATTTTCTGCCATATTGTTGTTAATCTTGTAATCTTGTAATTAATCTCCTAACCATGGAGTTTTTTGTAAGATGTTTACATTAATTTTTATATTTCATTAAAGGGTATAGATTTTAAGCAACTGTAAAAAACAGCAGAGATGGAATGAAAATGATACAAATACATAAAAAAACCATCGAAATGATAACCTCCCTGTTAAAGTTAGTCAAAACAATTATTACATCACAAAACTATGACACTTGATTTAAACCTAGCTTAAAAAACGAGGAGGTCATCAATTTATGTAAGTTTTCATCTTTTAATTACATCATTTATTAGTGTGTTTTTTAGAATTGAAATTGGGTTAATCTGCAGATCACATGGGGCATGTCAGCATATGGGGCATATCTGAAACTAATAGATTTTCTACATTAAATGTACCAATTAAAAATACTATATAATGGTAAATGTAGTAGTGAAGTATGTCAAAAAATGGGGTAGATTAGGCCGTCGATAAACTCAGATAACCTCTTCATCTTTTAAGTTGAACTATAACTGTTTGTATCGAGTGTGTGTCTCGCAAAATTGAATATGTGTTAATGACTTTTGATATCAAAATAGCTGAATGTTTACGTGACGTCGCGCACAAATAGTTTTATTTTTGTCGTAACGCTCGTAATTTGTTTTGATACTTAATTTCTTATGGAATCTTTTCCTTAGGCTTAATTACATTAGTTAATAAGGTATTTTGGATGGTTTTTAGGGTCAAAATTCAAATTCAAATTCTTTATTAACCACTAAAGTTGCACTACAGATAAAAACACTAAATCATTGATCCCCGCACTAGGTCGAACCTGTATCGCGGGAGGCCCTTACGAACAGAAATAATTACGATATTAGAACAAACAATTAGACAGACGTTTAAACTTTAAAACTAGCTTAAAATAATATCTCAATCACGTACTTCTCGCAAGTTCGTTAAATAATTTATTTTAGGGTGACTATGATGTGTAGTGATCGTTTTTATTTCATTCTTTCTCTATGGTAAGGGACCAGTCATTAAAGAAGATAGTAGTCTGGAAACCTAATTTTTTGGTCTAATAAGTATTATTCTTTAATCATGACCAGTGTTATTTTTCACAGCATGTTTGCAAACTTGACAATACATCCAATACATCAAATAGTCTATTTTCCTTCACCTAATACCTACGATTTAGCTACAATATATTCTCGTTTGTGACCAGTAAATTTTTATTGGTTTAGTTTCTATTCAATTGAATACATAACGCTGGCGCCCCTTATCCGCAGGGTTCCCACTTCTGTCGATTTATGTTCTCTAGATCCAGCCGTTTCTGCAATCTGCTTTTAAATTTATTGATCTACCTAGTGCGGGGTTGCCCTACGCTAAATTTACCGCTTCAAGGCCCAGATTCGTGAATTCTCTTCGTAAATATTTTTATGCAACGCCTAGGAATACGGCAATGTATGTTTATATCTGAGAATAAATGTATGGGCATGTTTATGTGAGGTAGATTAAATATTAGTGTTCGGAAAGTGCTTTTCTGTGTGTCGATCGAAAAAATATTCGTTTGATCGTATAATATAAAAATCAAAGTGTTGCTATTGTTAAATATTACATTTAATTTTTCCACGGATTCGCGTTATCTTACTTTAGTATGAGCCTCAGTAGGTTTGCTAAGAGATGAAATATTTAAGGAGTTCGTTTTTACTCTAAATCTTTTATCCTTGAAAAAACGTCGCGTCAAATGTAGAGGGAAATAGAGAATATGTTTCAGATGATTTATTAGAAGGTAGTTTGAATTATAAAAGTCACGAATCATCTCATCACTAGTAAATAAATATTCCCAAGAAAATTGCATCATAGTTATAATTCAATAATAATTTATGGAATTTCTACTCTTCTGCAACTTAATCGTAAAGTTCCTTAAATATCATGTTCAAATAGTTTGAAAACATTTAATCTATGTCCTTATTAATAGACTACCAGTTCATGCGAGTTGGCCATTAAAGGGTAGTTAGTAAAATAAACATAAACATGTAATAAGTCTTTGAAGTGACCGTTATTAAGCTGCCTTTTGTTTAAAACGTAAACGACGACGAGGTCAGTACTTAGCGAGTGAATAATCTATTAGAATAACAAGTTACATGATGAACTGGTATTCAAATGCGAAAAATTGAAACATACAGTTATGATGACTAATTGTTCAGTTTACGAGTGTGTGCAGAAGGCAACGAAAATGTTAAGGACCCAACATGATCAGGTATGAATACAATAAAATAATTTGATTATTATTGTTGTCGAAACCCAAAGCCGTAGTTTATTATAATTTTTTTTATTAACATGATCAGCTCTTAAACGTGAACGTCCAACGGTGAAATATTGGATGATAGTTTTCTCAAATTGACTAGTTTTTGCGCTGTTTGTAATCAGGTACCAATCTTAGCATAAGCTGTGACATTCGGCTGATCTGTCATGCAAAAATAAAAGAACTCTCTTGATAGGGACCAGCATTGTGAAGAAATATATTGACAGATAATTATTAGATAGTCGAAAACAATAATCCCAAGAAACTGTTAACAATTACACCCGTAACTTTTTAGCTATGACGTGTTTGTGCAATGCTATAAAGTCGTTATTAGTTCTCTGAAAACAAAAATTAGCTCGTGTTTCGTAAGGAAGTGTGTCGCGTACATGGAACCATTCACTTTTGATAGCCGGGCCTCGGGACGCACTCGAGCCGGCCTAATAGCCTATTGTAAACGTCTAAGCATGTTTAATTAATATGGTAACTTAACCGATGTAATGTTTACTCGCCTTAATTGTAGTTGAGCTTTTCATGATACGTTTTTATTTTTGCCGTAAAGCAATTATTCGGCCGACTAGAGATATCGATCTAGGCTTAAATTGGGCGCTGTGGATTGATTTCATTGATTTTATTTTTCCTCTTTTTATACCAAGTACCTATTGGGTTATAAATAATTAGAACTTTAAGAACGTGTGAAGACGAGTATTGATAAAATTTCAATAAGAACAATAAGTTATTTAGCAATTAAAATTGACAAATTAAACCCATCATTATTTCCGTTTACTCAAAGTTTTCTCCTAAAAGAACGAATGCAATAATATAATAAATAAACTAAGTCTTTTTTAAATGAGTTAACGTGTCCCATTTGCAGTTAGGTTTGGTTAATGCCGGCTAACTAACAGACAAAACCGGTGACAACTTTGTTAACGAATCTGATTGTTCATTTCCGTGACAGGAAGGCAACACTTATCGCGTGGATTACTGGGTAACCACACTCATTGTAATTTGGATTTTAATGCGAGATCATTAATCATAGTTTTGTCTATTTTTTGGTTACGGTATTTATTTTAGAACTGAGGCGTCTGTGGTAGGGTACTGTAAAATAACCAACACTTATAGATTACACACAATAAATTTTCTACTGTACTTTCAGCGCCAATACGGAAACTATGAAGTTTGTAAAAAAGCTAAATTTAATCATGAAACTGATTTGATGAATAGTTTAAGACTTCTTTTCTGCCACGCATCATTCGGCTATGTTATGAGCTCCCATCTTCGGTGTTTCTCAAACGCTATAATTTGTCCTTCTTCAAATGAGGCTTTGAGAAAGTCCTTTCATTTCCTGACGATGTGGAGGTGAATGAGCAACGGGAACCGCTTACAATCAGGTAGTCTATGAAATCGTCTGCTTACAATGCAATAAAAAATGAATATGCAGTAAAAGTACATCACGAGATTTTTGAAAATTTTGTGATCGTAGGTAGATATCTAACCCGGTTGTTTTTTTAAATTATTCATCGTTTATAACCCAGGATCTACACTTAAGGAATTTATATTTCTTCGAATCTGGACATCATGTTAAATTGTTAATACGGTTCTGAACCAAACTTTCGTAAATGGAGGTAATGATAGGCTGTCTTACTATAACATTTCAACCAAATCTATTTAGTCATAAATTATTCAAAGAATTTCGTTGAGTCACAAAAACTATACAACAAAACGAACTACGGAGTGATGGGAAAGAGTGCTGAGCGCGTAACGCGTCGCGCCGTCCCTCCAAACCCCGTGCTGGGTTCTGGCCTCAGCCGGGGTTCGGACGCTGAGTGTGAGCGGTTGGAGCTTTTAGTGCGGCTCAACTCCCACATACGCGGGCGGGGATCCGGTGATTTCCTTCCAACTGAAAAATAAAAGTATGTAATATAAACTGTAAAACAACCGATTTTTGTTTTAATTCTTTTTACAAATTTTGTATTCTATCAAGAGCTCTATTCAAGTGTAAAATCCAAAAGCTCCTTGCATCAACTGAGTGTTTGAGTGCACCGAAATCGGTTTAGAACAGAACTTCTCAAAATTTGCATACGGCACCACGGTCGAACGCTGTCTCAGCATAATAGTAGACAAACTGAATGTTTAACCATCAATATGTAATTGACAACTACCTAACTGAAACTGAAACTACTGAAAATTAAATAATATGTCTACCTGATGGTAGCAATGTTAAGCTTCGTTTATCTCGGAAAAAAATCGGAGGTTTATTTTTATTCAGATACAACTCTTTATGAACCTTAAAGTCCATCAGTCTCGATTGTTATTCTAAGCTACATAAGGTAGAGCCTTACTTATTATAGCTAATAACTACATCATCATCATCAATCATGATAGAATAAAATTTGTAGTATCATATCATATCAGCTCCAGCTGCTCCAAAGATTATCTTTATTACCAGAATTTTATATTCTACAAACTTCCGTGATCTCAATAAGAAAAATACCTGCAAAACTTATATATTTATTCAGTCGAATGAATAAATTGGGTGCAATATCAATACCAGATAACGACTATAATCGGTCTATAAAGACGAGGAACGATGTCGTAACGCCTAGATATGCAATTATATCCGCCAGAATGTTTTCACGAACATATGTGGTCATAAATCCGGGGGCCGGTGCATTTATTGCTTGCGATGCCGGATTTTGGGGGCCCGAGAATCTTGATACGAAAGATATGAAAGACTTTTCCAACTTCCAAACACAAATACGAAGGGTTGGTTTTCGAAATCGTACAGTATGAAATGCATAAATGACGTATCTTGGAAGGAATGGTGAAAAAAGTGGAAACAGTGATATGAGTAGATAACAATTTTTATGTAAGCTTTAAATAAAAAACTGAATAATACTATCACTTTTGAATATCCAGTTTAATTTTGTTAATTGTGTAGGTATTTTTCTAAAGCTAAAATTTTTAATAAAAACAATGTAACAAATATTCTACATTGTTGTAAACTTCTCGATTTTTTAATTTGATATAGTTGGCGTACGTGTAACAGTGTACGGTGACAGTTTACGGTCCGTCGCTCATCCTGCATGCGTATAGAATGAATGCTGCTCCATATATCTGTGATCTATTCTAGACCAGACTGGTCATGCTTATGAATTATGCGTGATTGTTATTTTGAGGTGATTTTAAATTCGCTCGTTAATTTCTGAGATTAATATTAGGTAATATATTGAAGGTTAATTACAAAATTAAATCATCTTAAGTTTTGTTATAAACCTTTTTTCAGAAGCTTTAAAATAGCATTTAAATCAGACAAAGTCATTGTAAGTTGTTACTAAAAGCACTTGACAACAAATATAGATAAAAACAAAACACAAAACATTTTATACCAAATAAAGCAAGTACTAAATTAAACAATACAAATGGAATACAATCTCGATTGTTCCATTGTAAATTGCAGCGAGACTATGTTGTGTAGTCACTCGGGAAAGCCGAAGATAGAAATTGTAAATAGAACAGATTGAAATTTAGCAACTGCCTGTCGAGGCGCATTACCGACTGTGCGTGCAGTTATAAATATACGGTCCACGACACAACTAATGATATAGTTCGCATTGTTCAATTAAAAATGTTTGTGATAAATTTTTTAATGGAAACGAATATTTTCCCGCACTTTTTGTCTTACGCTTTAGTTACTATTGTCATGCAAGGAGGTTATAATTATTCTCATAGACAAATAATTACTTACAAAAGCGTGAAAAAAATATATATTAAAATAAATGCTTAGTGGTAGAAAAAAAATCTAATGTAATACATGATGAAAAGGATAGTACACTTATAATCTTGATAATGTAAGAACGTTACTTTTTCTGGAAGCCCTTACCACAGACTAGTGACAAATAACGTTAATCTGTGCACACTGCACTGTGCATGTGTCTGCGTGTGAGTTTTGAAATTCGAGTCAACGAGCATTGAGCGAACAACGTAGAACCAGAAACTTCCATCTTAATTGAGATCTCAATAGTACGTTATTTTTTGTTATTGCATCTTATCGGACTACAAGATAAAAGTTTATTGTTTCTCTGAATCCAATTTTTTGTATAAGTCGGTTTGTATTTATATTGAAGTTTATTATAATATTTTAAACGTTTTTATGTCTGATGACTAAAAAACTTACTATTTTACCCGATTGCAATAATATATATAAATAGACTTTGTAGATTTTTTTCAGTAAAATAAAACTTGTATTTCAAACATTGTAATATTCAACACGCGTACTCATAAGTTTATTTGTAAGAGAAAACAGTGGAGTATATTAAGGAGAATTTGCATTTGATATCAAGAATTCTTCAGACTTAAGCCTACCCGAGCTTTTTGAATACCATCGTGTAAGAATTCGGTCGGGTAGGATTATAACCGCGTCTTTATGATCTCATATTCCATTTTATTTACAATAAAATTGAGGAGAAAATATAAATGTTCAGTCTAGTTTTTATTATTGGTATATTTAGAAACAATTTAAAATTTTACAGCAATGTCATTCGATTCGATTAAATTCTTCTAACAAATATTCGTTCTTATAATGAATTCTTAGTTATAAAAACATCGTATACAATGAACACGTTGGCGGGAAAAATTCAGTTCATCGAATAAATTTCTCGCAAAGTGAAGTGATAACCTTAAAACGAGAATTTTATGGTTTGTTTATATACATTTTCATTCCGTTTAAGTATAAATAAACTTTTGCGTAATAACCTATTTCGGTGGATGATAAAATATGAGATTTACATAAAACGGAAGCTCAACTTCCTTGTTGAATGCAAAGGTTTTAAAGTTTAAATGACAACAATAAAAATGGCACACATTCGTCGCATATGAGAGAAGTACTTAACAAGAAAGTATAGAGAGAGAACGGATGCGTCTATAAACTGTCATTAAAATCAAATTCTGGCAATGTTCCAAACCTTGGATATATTGTTTTTCTTCTGCACAAACTATAAAGTACAGATATTTGGTGCTTATCTTTCCCTCTGTTTAACGTCTGTGAGGTCATAAGTTTATCTACGTAGCGAATTACTGCTTTGTGACAATAAACATGAAATCACCGACGCAATCATCAAAAATTGTGTCAGTGTGTTTCTTTATGCATGTTGAATATTAGAGATAATGTTTTATCTTCATTCAAGTAAACACGCGATTTGTAAGTCAGTTTTTGGTGTAAAATAAATATATTTGATAATAAACTAAATAGAGTCTTAAGAAAATATTGGATTAATTTTTTTGCAAAAATCAATGCTTACTTCGCCATTTTTTTAAAGAATTAAATGATTGGATCCTATTTAAAGTATCTAATAATTTGAGATTACTTCATCAATCTGTAATAACGTAGGTACTTCACAAAAATAGAAAACTAAAATATAATTCGTTGATTTGTGTATTTTGTTTTGTTGAAGACAGGCGATAGTTTACATCGCATTTTATTAGTCGCGGCATTAGGCCTCCAGTACCACACAAAAACATCTCGGTCGTCAACGAAGACCAACTAAAAATAAAATCAACCCACATTGATTGATGTCGAGTCACACGCACGCTTGTTTTTGACGGCTCCTCGTCAAGAAAAAGGAGTGCCAACCGACGTGCTCTCGGTCGTTCTGCTTTTCTTAATATTTGTTGGAATTGGATGCGCTCGGTCACATGACATAATGAATTTTAGACTGTGTTTCAAACAGGAAATTCAACGTCACACTTGGTGTATGATGAAACATAAATGTAATTCAAAACGAGCGGGCCGCAACGACCACCACGAAGCAAAAAAAATCAACAATTCTTATAATATTTGTAGATAAAATGGCGACTGTAAAAGAACGTCCTTCGTGTTCGAAGTGTCGCCGGGAGCAAGTTTCGTACGATATTTTCACGTTGATGATTGAGTTAGTCGGGTTGCGTAGGAGGCAGGGATGCAATCTCCGGTGGCGTCGCGGAAGCCACCCCGTCTCCCGCCGACCGATTTGCAAGCAATGCACTGTGAAACCAGCCCTCTAGATTTTCACGCTTAATTACGTTCATAACGGATAATGTAATTACAGCAGCTTATTATTTATAAATTGCATTCCTTGAGTGCGTTTACGAACACGTAATATTATTTTAATTATGAACTTTACTCATAAAAGTATATTTTTATAACATAATTGAAAATAAAAGTCTGCTTTTTAAACTTTTAGTCAAATTTTTATTAATTTGGATCCTCAGTAAAGGTAACACATACATGAAACAAATTCAAAATAAACCCACACAGAGGACCACATCAAGCATAAGTTCGTTATTGTATTTGGCAGTTATTCTTCAAATACATTTAGGTGGGTCGTTTATCTGTCATACCATTAAAAAAGTTTTCATTTAAAGTTTATACACACGGCCATTGCATTACGGTGATTAATTCAAATGTGCATAGAATTTCAGCCGTATTGAGTCGATGCAATGAAGCCCGTTGACATCGTGGTGTACAGAAGTTTGATATTGCTTTTTACCAACAATTGGCATATAACGGATTTTTTTTTGATAAAGTTAGACATTTGTTTTTAAACGTGTTAATGTTGGGGAATGAGGACACATTTTACGTGCGGAGTAACTAATTGGCAATATTTTTTAATAGAACTACAAAATCAAATTAAGCTCAATGGATCTCTAGAATCATAATTTTAAACAGTATGTATTAACATTTCATACAATATTAGTGAGATAAGTAGGAAGAATTTATTAAAAAAATAAATATCTGATAATAATCTGTACTACAACGATAAAAGTTCACAGTTCCATTGAACTAACTCAGTATGTTTCTCTCTAGTTAACACACATATTATTGTCAGACGACGACGTGTCAAATGTCTCTCCGACCGTCGTTGCGGCCGCACTATAATGCAGTATAGTGCTTTGAAAGCAACCAGACCTGTTTGCTTATCTCTACATTTTTCTAAACAAAATTGATCTTTAAACATGGCTGTATAGAGTCGGGAATCATCTGAAACGAATGAAGTCCTAGATAGCCTTCAGCTGGCAACAGTTCATTTGTTTCCGTTAGCAGTTCTCGCGATGTCTTCGGGAGATTCACAAATGTAGCCATTTTTATTGAACGTACGATTGAAAGTTGTGAAATATTAAACTGTACAAACCTAGTTGTATTTGGTTTAAACATGATACATGCTTCATGTTAAATGTCATGTCACGTGTTTGGATACATTGCCCATTCACTTGAGCGGACGTCATGATGTTTCATTTAGCGAATTGATAAATGGAAAGATTTTTTGTTCGGTGTTGACTTTCAAATTGTAACTGTCTTTTGTTTTACTTTAGTATTGGCAAAATCTAGTGTAGCTGTCCATCGTTGTCCTTCTGCAACTTGACCTCTGGTTATTGATTATGTTTTTAATTATTACCAAATAAATGATACCCAGAGTGCATTATGCGAATGTACACATACAATTGTTATGAAGATAACTAGTAGAAAATGTGAGTGTGACTATGGTTTTGTTAAATCTATATTCATATAGCGAAATAAAGTTGTTTCTAATAACTTGATATAAGAGATTTTTAAAGAGATTTGTTTGTAAAGAGAAACTCTGAAACTCAAAAGTTTATCATACTTAAATAATTAAAAGTAAACTCCGACCTAATCAATCTATCTGACCAGCTCTATCTAATCACTCAACGAAATCGACTATCAAAGAGTTCATTCCTATAAAAGTTTTAAAATATTTTACATTGTGTAAAAATTCTATGCGATCGAATTAAAATACCAGAACAGTGGTTATCTTTAGTAGAACACGAAACTGAATGTCTATTAAAATTGAGCTATTTTTACATAGTCCTATTTAGGGATTATTTGTTAAGATTATTTAGTAGTAGGGTGTCCCTTGACACCTCTCAAGTTTTTTTAGTAGTAGGTATTGGTTTTTATAAATATATAGATAAACTACAATACATTTGTTTTACATGAAATATTTGTTTTTTTGGGTAGACGCTCTTATGGGTCGATGATTACTACTAACGGACTACTAACTACTAACTCATGGACTTTTGTAATTTTAAAATGAATCGGAACAAATGTGTTCTTTCCCCATATATTTACCATTACGTTAAGAAATATACTGTCATTTTAAAAATTCTAATATCATTTCATTATTAAGTAATCAATGTCTATCAGTAATCTAGTCAAATATAAATAAAACCTTACAATAAACACGTAGGAAAGGCTTCGAATTACAAACAAAATAACACGAAGAATTTCAAATAGCAAACTCAGTAGGTAATCGCTTGCGTTAAAATTACAAATTATAGCATAATATTTAGACTCTAAAATTTATGATCACATGATTACTGTAGTATCTAACACACTGCTAATTAGTCGTGGCAATCAATCAACGTTTATTCACACTTCGGACAGAAACGTCATTAATTTCAAACACGTGCTTGCTTTCTTGGCATGTCCTCAGCATGTGCCTTACCTTACATGTGTTCACCAAAAAATGATGCCTTTCTTGAAAAAATATGATGGTAATATTAATGCAATGACAACGTTTGACCAAATATAACTGGATACTTAATAAAATGTAAAATAACAAACAAATTAAACATAATTAAATAATAATCCGTCTCAGTCCCTTAGCGATCGACATTTTATATTAGGTGTATTTGTTTTTTTTTTCTTATTCTTAAGAATGTGTTTTTGAGTTGAATAAAGAACAATATTCTGGGTGTTTCGTAAATGTAAATATCGTAGGTAATCTTTGACTGAAGAAAATATAACTTAAATGTTACATTTTGTAGCCTATTTTATTATGTTTTATACGATGAAAATGTTACGGTCTTCCTTTTAATTAGAAGCTCCAAGAACAATCCCTTAAAAGTAATCAGTCAAGACATGACGTTTAGATATCTTGTATAGACTCTGCAACCGCGATATGCACATGTTTGCTTTAGTTAAAATCTTCTCAACAATCGATCAATGTCAGCGGAATAAAATGCGTATTATATATGGTACGTTGACCTCTACGCTTTCCCATAAAACACCGTTTTAAGTAAAACCACAAAATAGGTATTGTAAAGAAGTAAATCTTAGTATAAATCGCGCATAACGAACGGACACTTAGGAATATCTCACCGATATGAAATAGGTCATCTCGAAGAAGTGCAGGAAATGTTTCAAAAAATGTGGTGTACAAAAAATTACATTTATAATTGTGTTGAAAAATTTAACTGTGAAATTGCATTCGATTTATTTACTCTAGTTTATCGAAGTTTCGTATCAAAACGTATCTAATTTTATCATAGATAAGAATTATTTCTGTATGAGATAATTATTCTATGCTAAAACTATCTTATAAACCACGCATACAACCCCTTATCTTGTTTACTCTGACAATTTTTAGAACGTCTTTAGTTGGGGTTCCGTGTGAGAACTATTTTGTTTTGATAGTGTGCTCAGACTTAATCGACGCTTATCTGTTATATTTTGTAGGGTTTGTGTGCTTAGATCAATCTTGTAAGTGTCTCCATATCAACTCCCTTTGTTAATGTTGTTGCTAAAGAGATTAGTTACCACTTAACGTCAGAATGGTCAGTAAATTGTGTGAGTTTCAGCAAGAATTTATTACACTGGATGTATCAATCACTTTATTGCTACATATCCAGGACCTTAAAAATTTGTATGTAAAAAACCTTTTTTTATTTATCTGTCGCGAACTTCATTTAACATTCAGACTTTCTGATTGTATTAAAATAGTAGAGTGAGTAAGATATCAGTGCAATTCTCACTGTAGTATATACAGTAGTAAACACGTGTTGGGTCTCATCTCATCCTAAACATACATTTATGCTCGTTTCGTTGACATAATTTTCTATAAAATACATTAAGGGAAATTTATACAAGGATCAAACTAATTTTATGAGACAGTAAATGGTTGTATAATTTATGCTTCTTCCCGGCTAAGATTGTCGTGTATTTGCACAATTTGCATCGCCCATTGCATTTATAATGAACGGTATTTCCATACGTTGCAAAAATTATAATTGAACATGTAAAAATAATTAAGAGAGTATTTTTTTTTGAAATGACCTCAACTGAAGTTGTTAAATTATTTTATTAGCCATAAAATTCAAGGGTTTATTGTGTAAATCTACTAAAACTAGAGCTAACATAAAATAACAATAGCACATTTAGCACACCAATTTGCATAAAGACTTAATAAATGCGATTCAATTTATAGTCAGTGCACAATAATGAGACATTCAATCCATTGCACCATTTATGAGTAGAAAGTTTTATAACTTCGTTAATAAATACATCTCATAAATTTAAGAACAGCATTTTTTTGAAATAACCACTCTAATTGGTAAGTCATGTGTATGTGGAATAACCGAGTTGTTTTGTGTCGGTCTCGCTGCGTAAACATTGCATTCGTTGTTTATATTGTCAAGCAACTTCTTAAGAAACGTGAGACGTCGTTCTCTAGATGAGATGCCTGCGTTGAGATACAAGTGATGTTTATTTTCCTTAGCGCTCTTTTCGAATCACGAGCCACAGAGGAGATTATACGCAGTCCGTGATGTGCTTCAAACGTTCCAGAAAACACGGCGTTTTCATTTTACTAAAAGGTTGCATGCATTGCAGAATTATGTGCCATAAATGTGGTTTTCAAAATTGTTTTTTAAATTGTATTTTTTTATGAATTCTGTACTTACAGATTGATTTTAAGTGAACAACGTTCATGTGAGCTTAATAAAGACCTTCAAACCTAACAGAAATTGACGTACGACTTGGTTCAAATACAAATTAAAAGTTGTAATGAGTGACTTCATCAGTAGCCAAAGGCTTAAAAACATATTTTTTAGTCTCCATGACGTAATAAATCAAATTCAAATTGCACTGGTATTAAAATCAATGCAGGAAATTCGCAGCAGATGAAATATGGATTACCGGTCTTGTTTGGCTTATGAATGACCACCATTTATTCAAACGGCAGCTACCGTTTTAGCTTCTCTTCACATATTCATGGTAGGACATAGTACTGAACGCCGATATACTATTTTGGGCACACTGTATTTATAGCACATTGTTCTGAACGAGGTAAGTTAATGCCCTGTGTCGGGGAACATACAACATCATGACAACATCGAACTATTATGTGAACACATCGATTATAAGCGAATTTTTATGCCTAAAGCAAAACTAGCTAAATAGTATTTATAAAACAGTGCACGTCTATCGCCATTTAAAATGCACTTTAATAATTAACCAAAATTGCACTACTGAACAATTTTATTCAGTCTTCTTTTAGAATCTAAAGTTGTTAAAGCTTTGAATAATTCCGTATGTGACATGATATTTCGTTTCGGCTAAATTGGATACCGGATAATTTTGGATATGTCACAGCTAGAGTGGGTCAGGCAGTTTTCAATTTAAGAACAAACGGGAATGTTCTTCCATTAATGTTGCATTCGGACAGGTAGACATGCTATCCAGGTCGGTACTATACTTGGAGCGATCGAAACATGCTATTATTGGATTGGATTGTTTTGGATGAGTGCTTCTGAATTTCAGCTGCCTTTTCGCGTCCGAGTCATAATGCTGTCTGTGCGCTTCGTTGATTAAAGCTAAAGTAATGAACGGCCGCTTGCTGATTCCCACGGTGGATTGTCGTCTCGTTTACTGGTGAAAAATAAACAGCCCACCTGTTCTATAGTCTGACAACCATTGTAGTTTTAATGAACTTTTTAATTACTTGTTATGTCTGATTCGTTCAATGATTTTGGAGTTAATTATTGTTTGTAATAAATTTATTTAAACACTCGCAGTTATTTATCTACATCACTTACACTATTTCTAAACGGGTTCTTACCACAATTATTTTCAATTGAGCGATCCCGATATTTCGGCACGGTTTCAAGCGCCATGATCACGGGAAGACTGAGGAACTGCGGGTAGGTCATTTAAGAGTAGAGAAATCTACCTACCCTCTTTCTCGTGGTAAGAACCCGTTTAGTAATAGTGTAAGTAATTATTGTTTGCTTCTATAATAAATATCTATAACCTAAAAAAAAGAAACAAATGTTTTAGAATTAACTTAAATTATGTTATACACAAAATATATTTTAAATGCAATTTCACTGATTGCAGCAAACAAAATTTAATTCATTTATTAATAAATGCGAGAGAACGCTATCCGCTAATAGAACTGCACTAATACATTTTCTTCTTGTTCCAGGTAGAATTATGCAATAAATTGCACAAGAAGTTCTTTGAATCAGTTACGCTCCTTGTAGATGTGAAGGAAACGTAAGTTAGCTTAATGTGATTAAATCTTTAGCTATAAGATTCTATGAATTATTAATCTCATTTCTCGAGATGTGGAATAAATTTTGTGTAAGTGAAAATTTCAGTGATATTTCTTCGTTCATTTTAAAATGTATTTTCACTGGAGTTTTATGGTGCTATTTACTAAAAATTCTTCGATTTTCAACGCAGATCTGGCCTGTCGCAAACAGAATGTGAACGATGATCAATCAAAGTCAGTGATTGTGTTAAGCAATTTCGGTGGATGAATATCGAATTTTACGAATTTACTCTAGAATATTTTTATGGGGTTCCAGGGTTCTTATAGAAAAATAATGAGGTGGGCGTTAAGAAATAAGTTCATGTTAAACTATGCTTCTTACTTTAAAATGTTTCTTTAAATTTATGTTCGTCTAATTTATAAGTTTCTGCAAATTTCTAATACGTTGATCTAATTAGTAAGAGCTTTATAGAATTTTTAAAGTTGCACCTTAAACACAAATTATAATTATGAGATATTAGTACCGTATAGATTACATATTATACAAATGATTGAATATTATAACAATACCACATACTAACATCGCTTTAAAAAGCAAGTGAAATTAACAGCCTCGAAATAAAGTTAAATTCTAAGCGGGTAATAAAAGAGAAATTATATGATTTTTATAACGTCTCGAAAATTTAATGTTAACAATTTAGAGATGAAGAAAAAATCTCATTGTTAGCATTAAACGTTCACGAGGGGCGCCCGCCTTAATAATAGGACATAATATATTCAGACCGAGTCAAATAAAATTAGCACAGTGAAAAATGTAAACGGTCGTTTTACTGCCTCGAGGACGTGTAAGTATTAGCTTCTGTTGAGAGCTTTCCTTTGTACGGATATCGTAAAAATACTGCCTACTTGATGAAATTCAACAATGGCTTATAAGCACAATTTGATTAAATTAAGAGCGTACGGACTTTAAGTTAAATACATAATAATGACTATGAATAGGAATTTCGTGATTAATTAAATAAACAGAATTTCAAGACGAATTCAAGTGTACTTCACAAAAGATTTTTTTTAATGTTTTTGTACCTCTAATTGTAATATCACTTAATTTTGAAGAAGGTGTCTTACTTTCGCTTCTGTAGTGTTGTTTTTTTATGATTGATCAATAGCTGTCCTCTTATGTGACATTTTAAATTGTTTAACTTTCGATACAAGATTATAGTGGTTAATACAGTTGAATGAAAACATAAAGTTAAGGTATAAAATTGTGTCATATTTTCGTCGTCGTGGCATCTACAAAATATAACTAACCTAGACTAGACCTTAAAAGTGTGATAGGTTAGTTATGTTATGTTCATAGTTAATAGTACCATAATGATAAAATAGCACAACTTTTGAATGAACTTCAATATGATACTGTCAGTCACAATTTCCGATCAATAAAGTTATTTATGTATATCTGAAGTAAGACCTGTCTAATCTTACAGAATGCTTCCTTATCGATATTCCAGTAAGATTAAAATAGATTATTCATATTTCTTTAGAACGATGCCCCACATTACTTCCCAGAATAGCGATACAATAGCTTGCATCACAAAAGCGTGACACTTCACAAAGATACGTTCAACCATACATTATTTACGTTAAAGTTTTACCATTTGTTTATCTCGTTCTCCGACTGCGAAAGTTTTCTTTCCAGTTAGCTAAACTCCGTATAATAAATCGTTTTATAGTATCTATTTACGCGTACAAATAAATTGTTTAAAGAACATTGTCTTTTAGTTTAGTTGGGACAATAAAATACGTGTAGAAAATCCTTTAAACACAGTTATCACTTATAAACATTTCAGAATGTTTTATAGTAAGGGACAGCAAAAGTATACCTATTATATTAGAGTTAAGTACGCGACCTTATGGCTCTACACTCTAGTCATTATTATTACTAAATCAGCATAATATTGGAACGAAGTTGCTTATAGCGCATTGTGAAAGGGGGCTAGTCGAAAAAAATTCTTACGAAAAGTTGTCACGACACTTTTTTTGTTTTAGATGATTATCGCTAGATGGCGCTGTGATCAAAATATTTTAAAACAATTCCTTATTTTGTTTTATATGATTAATGCTAGATGGCGCTGTGATCAAAATATTTTAAAACACGTTCCTTATCGCGCGTTACGAAAGGAAATAATTTTTATTAGATACGTTTTAATCGAAAGGAACTTGGTTCTATCCGGATGTCTCGTGACCTCTCAAGTTTTTTTTATCTTTGTACGAGTACCTATAAGAACTATTATGAACGCTAACTTTCTAACACACGTATGGAAAAGCTAAAAAGAGTGTTCATAGACGTTAATCACAATTAAATCTCAGAGAGTGCCTATGAAATTTTGATGTTTTTAAAATGAATTTCGAATTTTTAAATTTTCCATGAAAATCGTATGGGAATAATAAAACTCATATGAGTTATATTAAATTCAGTACGGAGCTTGATTTTATTAATTGAAATGCATTTCGCTGCTCATCGCTAATGGAATTGTCAAGATTTGACGGCACATTTAAATAATTTTAACGTCATACCGTACATCAAGACTGTGGCATTAATATAACAGCTACTTTTTTATTGTTTTGTTAACCTAAAACTGTTAGTAGTTTAAGTGAAGTATCAAGTGACAAAGAGAAATTTTATTTTAGTTGTTCTACTTTAAAGACTTCCTGATATGACTTTTGTCAGCATAAATTACTTTCAATTGTTTTTGCTACTGTTAGCGTTTTTAGATTTGCTTTTTTTGATCTAGATTTCGTTTTTTTATATTTAGAACATTTGTTGACATAACGTCGCCTCAGTGCTTGTTTAGCCAATCTGCACTCGAGCAAATTTTACAGGAGACAGCAAACAAGCACGGAATTTTCGTTAAGTGCCATGTTGAGAAAAAAATTGAAATGAGATTTTTATTGTTTTAGAATAGAATTGAATATTTTAAAAAAATATTTTACCAGTCGGATGGAAATTTTATTCTTTATAATACTGCATTAAAAAGTAATTTTCGTAAAAATGTCAGATTGGCCAAACAAGCACTGAGGCGATGATAAGTTGAGATAGATATAAGATACGATATTATAACATATATAAGCAGATTGTATAAGAAAATAATATAGCTCACTGTCGAACTACAATAGACTTAGATTTAATTTATTTTGATAAGAGCTCTCTTTCACTTTTCTTTATTCAAACGAGACTTGAAAGAATCTCCTTAAAGGTAGCGGTAGGTCATAAGTAGCGGCCTCCCAGTTTCCATTGACAATGCAGAGGTCCATGAAGGACATACAGGGCGAAAAAAAAAGTGTGTTATATTTCTACCTCATCACTAGAAAATTCCATATCTTTACTAAAACTTGTAATACTTTCAAACTTAGTAGACACTTTTTCCAAAGTTAACTCGTTTGCTGTCGAATATTAGCTTGGGAAAGGCTGTTAGCGTGTGCGTTTTAGAGTCAGAGGGACATATGAATGGAGTTAATTGGACAATCAGGGTATTGAGGCGTGCTAAGGCGGGCAGTTTGGCCGGCGACGGCGACGCTTGTGCCAGCTGGCCGGGATCGTTGTCCGCTAATCAGAGACTGGTGCTATCGGAAAATCTGAGAATTAAAAAGATAAACATAAACTTGTTTGAAAAATTAAAATATAATTGAAGACTTAAATTTAAAGTAACAAACACGGAAACACACATAGATGTAAAGTACATCTCAAAATCATCATCAAAATTATGTAAAGTCTATGTAATAAAGATTTCAGAGCGGTACGACGGTAAAGAATGCCACAGTGCGTAAGACTAGTAAACTCTGAGAAATAATATTATTATAGTTTCATAATAATACAGTAAATCAAGTGACAAATTGTCTTACCTGTCTAGGGAGCACAAATAGATACAAATCAACAGTGTTAGCATAACAAGGTAAACTGCTCAGCAATTGTTTGCTGTAATCCGGCAAATTTCGGAAAGGAGTTCGTGATTCGAACGGAAAGACGGAACAGCGGATTTTTGAATCAGCCGGGTTGTTTTGTATGCATTTGCTAAGAAGCACTCGAGTCGAAAAACCAGCACGCGTGAAGACAGGCTAACTGTAGGGACAAGGACAAAAAGACAACTAGAGCAACCATGATTCAAGGAGAATAACAATAAGCAACAAATGTATCTTATAGGTAGTAAGATATTTGTAGGAATCAAATACCTCGTCAAGTCTTGAGAAATAAACACGCATTTTTATCTTCGCTTAGGCTGTTTTGTGTTTTAGATTGTTTACTTACTACCGCCCAATTTCATAATATCATGTCGTATTTTCATGTCTACGAGTGCTGGCTTCCTCATTAAATTGAATGACACATCTTGTCTGCGATTGAAAAAAATAAAGAAAAGGTGAATTTCCTATCATTTTATACACAGCAGTTGACGTTGTTCTACTTGATTTCGTATAATTTACTAGATATATTTAACTAAATATTATGCTTAGTCGTTTAAGCGTGATTAAGTCATAAGCATCAAAACATTCTCACAAACTTTGTTTAGATTTATAGATTTTTATAACAAGGATAACCATGAGGTTACTTTCTTGGAGGTGTGAAGAATAATTATACGGTTTGTGGCTCCGACAACAGCAGCCCTATTGCAGTAGGTTGTGGTCGGAGCCGTGGTAATGCACCTTCCACGCTTGTTACACCGGTCAACTATTGAAATGACAGCCACCGTGTTATTGGACCATTACGTAATTATTCATTTTATTTCCTTTTTAAATGTTCAGTCAGGTTGCGCGTTTTCATAGATTAAGTCCGTCAAATTTTATTTATTAAAAATCAAAGTACTATCTAGAAAAAGGATGTCATCGGATATGAAAGGTAGTTTTAATATCAAGTTTCCCAAATATTGTAAGCGTGCCCGCACACCTAAAACAGTATTGTCAATACTTGTGTCAGAAGCAGAGATGGGATTTAAAAGTCATAACAATTAAATTAGAATGTTAGAAAAAAATAGCAATAATAGCGTTTGAGTAGCACGCACTAAAAAGTTTTAGATATTGAAATTGTGTTATTTGTAAATGCCTACTGGTGCTTACGTCAAGTGAGTTTAGTTCTTTGTATTGCGCTAAAAGATATGAAAAAAAGTAGTTTCAGGCAACATCAAGCCTGTAAAAGTATGAAAGAAATTTAATTAATTCATTGCATATATTAAAAATTATAAGACCACCAGAATAGTAGACTTATGATATTAAAATTAATATTTTTATCATTATACCATTTTGAAACTTGATCCTAAAATATAATTAAGTTTTTCAAGTCTTATTTATCCTAAAACATGCACGTGCTATTTTTGAAAATGTGCTTTTAATTGACACTTTCCTTAACATGTTATTTTTTTAGTATCTTTTCCCATCCCTCGGTCGAAAGTATTGACAATACTATTGTAGGTGTGCGGGCACGCTAAGATAAATGATATACGTTTCGAAAAAAAAGAGGTTAACACAATGACAAGCACTTTGATAAAACATCATCATCATCATATATTACTTGGATTTCTAATTCGTAATAGTTCCAGTGTAATCGTATTCTGATTTAAATGATTACTTCAAAGGGGACTAGCCCAGCCTATAAATCTTACTAATAATAATATGGCTAATTTACCGTCTCAATCTTTCTAAACAACTGAATTCGTGTTTATCATAGTATGTAGTAATACTATGAATAATTCTCATTCGTCCTTAGATGGTCTATTTCTGAGACAGCATCATTATGGAAAGTATGTGTTTGTTTTGCTGAAATCTATTCGAATACTGTTTTGTTTCTCATAAATTTGAACTACCTACTTGGATGATTTATGTGCGGTAACATACCCTTGAGAATTTTGTGCAGTTCAATGGGAATCGCTGACATTCATAATAAATACAAGGTGTCTCAAAAGAAATTTCATATTTAGTGGATTGATTATGAAGCGGTATATAGAAAAAATGTTAATTTATTGTTAAAATACACTTTTTGGGAATTTATTTCTTAAAATTAATATCGTCGAAATGTAAACCCTCACGTTGTTGGCACTCATTTAATCGAACAGTAAAATTACTTACGACAGGTGGAGTGAGGGATGGCTGCCATTTCGTGACGGATATTTTCTTTCAAATGCGCCAGTGAAGTTGGTTTATTGGCGTAAACTTTAGATTTAAGATAACCCCATAGGAAAAAGTCCATAGGGGTTAAATCTGTGCTACGTGGAGGCCAATTTATGTCACCTCTCCGTTCAATCATCTGATTTACGAAATTAAGCCTCTGACCGGCGTCTTGGGGCTTTAATTCTTGCACCAATTGAATTTTGTAGGGGTGCAGCTTTAGATCTTTGTGCATAATGCGATGTAATGATGATCTATGCACATTTAAAGCACACGCGCGCTTCCGAATTGAAAGGCTCGGGTCGTCACGTACAGATTGATTAACACTCTCCACGTTTTCTACCGTTCTTGATGACCTAGGTCGCCCGGATTTTGATTTATCCAGCGTTGATCCAGTCTCTTCAAACTTTTTAACCCAATGTCGAATGAGAGGAAGGCTTGGCGCATCATTTAAGTGGCGAAAACCTCGAATACTGCAGAATTTTCTACGCGCGACAGTTGTCGAATCACCGTTCTTGTAAAACTCTCGCACGCACAACGCGCGGTCTGCTCCCGAGAAACGCTCCATAGCGACTGAATCCCCAAGAGCCAAGCTACCAATTGACATAACCCCCGCACCCCTCAAGTACGCAGCGTTCACGCAGTAAGCTAAACAAATATAAAATTTCTTTTGAGACACCCTGTATTATACAAAGGGCAATTTCGGATAATGTTTGAAATTATCTAAAATTAATCACGACGGTTAGCACTTAGTCTTACATCATCACAACACCCTTAATATTATTATTTAAAAAGTTTAAACTGTTTGAGGTTCGATTCGAGAAACATTTTGAATCATTCTTCTGTTGTATCCAATTTATAAATATTCTTGGCAAATACTCATAAGATACTAATCTCCTTTTACTTTCACTTTGTAATTCGAATACGTATTTACTTATATGTGTCACATTCGATAGTGAATTCACACATCACAAACTACATCTGTTGGGAAATTGTAAGCTGATAATACAAGAAACTTGATATTCAGTCGTATTTACGTCTATACTTGTTTCATCCTGCGATGCTACTATTTATAATATCTGAATAATGTTAAACTACGAATCAATAACTTTGGACAATCTGACGTGGGGTGAATGACCTGTTGAAATACAACTTAGCACCATTTTTATTTTTTAAGTTAAACTTTTTTTTCTGACATTGTATGGAAAACGTACGATTATTGTTGCGGACTTCCACACTATGCAGGATTTTTTTTTTATTTAATTCCTAAAATAAAAGTTGTTCTAAGTTTTATTTCAACAGGTCATTCATCCCACGTCAAAGTTATGTTAAAATGTCCAAAGTTTCAGATCCACCCTGTATATTGAAACAGACATATTGAAATTTGGATTAAAATATGATTACAACATCGTCGTCGATCGTTTTAGGTTTCACCTATAGCAACTTCTATAGCAATTAAACATTTAAAGAAGAATATAAAAGGTGAACTAAAACTCTTCAATTTTCAATTTTATGTATTCTTCTGTCAAAAGCAAGTTAAAAAGGTTGATTTGAAGATTTAACAGGAACTCCATGGCACCTTAAAATACACAGTGAAATTCCATGTTTATTACTTATTATCTTCTTCTTCTTCTTCTTCTAATATATAAAATTCTCGTGTCACGGTGTTCGAACTTGAACTCCTCCGAAACGGCTTGACCGATTTTGTTGAAATTTTTTGTGCTTATCCGGTATCTATGAGAATCGGCCAACATCTATTTTTCATCCCCCTAAATGTTAGGGGTAGTCCACCCCTAATTTTTTTTTAATTTTTTCGACGCAGACGAAGTTGCGTGGGGCAGCTAGTTTCTATATAAATTGTAGTCATAATTAAACAAATAGCTGATATTAAAATGAATTCAGTTCATCTCAAGACACGCTTAATACTATTAAAAAGAATGAAAGCGACCATTCCAAACTTCATAACTTAATTTAAAGCAATTCTCGACTGCAATTTTATTTCCCTGAATTCGCGACGCAAATTTAATTTGTTGAGATTTAAAATTGTTGTTTTAAAGTCTTGCCTTCACCTTCCGAGGAATGAGCTCGGGACAAAACAAGAGTTGCGATTAAACTGTAAACAAAACTAGTCCGAGAGCTCTTTGTAATCAAGGAGTAAGGCGACAACTTACTTCATTTACATAAACTGTTTAGTGTAGAATGCTTTTCATCTAAATAATGAACGCCTCTTTCTTATTTTTTATGTCTATTAGAGAAATAACAAAGACCGTTTTAAAATTTTAAATCTATTATAACAATAGACTTACCTATTCAATTTAAGAAGGAGCATTTCATAGTGATTAAGATAATACAGGGTGGATCTGTAACTTTGGTTAATGTGATATGTTGAAACAAAACTTAAAACCACATTTAGTTTTTTTCTGATATTATATGGAAGTCCGCAACGATAGTCGTACATTTTCTATACAATGCCAGAAAAAAAAAGTTTAACCGATCCACAAAATAAAAATGGTGCTAAGTTGTATTTCGACAGGTCATTCACCCCACATCAGATTGTCCAAATTTACAGATCCACCCTGTATAATTAAAAGTGGTACTACTTTGACGTAATACACCGTGGTTTATTGCTCATTTTATAAAGAACTTAAGGTTTTCCCAGCATTTGTTATTCTATGATACCTACTACGATAACGTTCATGCATAAGGTAAAAGATCAAACCAAGAAGAGAATTATAATTTATGAACAATTTAATCATCAATTAAAACTATTTAAAACCTATTACTCCGAGGTACGACCCATTACTACAATTTAAACGTTCCATAATAAAAGTCTCAACGAGAAGTGTCGAGAATAAATACATTTTAATCTGTTAGAACTGCTTAAAGGGTAGTTCAGAACTTAACTCAGACGAGCTAGAATTGGTTGCGTCTGTACGAGTCGTTTAATGGCCTCCGTGGCAAAGAAATCGTGCTATTAAATTAATGGCTTCATGCGAAGAGGCTGACTTTCTAAGGAAACTGTTATATTCACAGCTATAAAACTTTAAGTGAATTTAAAATGTGATAAAAGGAAATATTTAAAGAACAGTTACTAGGAAATTGCGTTATAAAAATTGCAATACTGATTGCATTTTGAGGGATAGATTCTGCCTCATTTGCTTTTGGCTTGCTCGAAATCGTTTCTCTGATTTAGTTATGAAAAAATTGCCTACACTTGTCATTTCAATCGCAAGTTTAAAGTATCTATTTTAAACCGCCTTTAGATTCAATACCTCATTTTACATAAAGCAACCCATCCTGTTTATTTACTGTTAATAATAATTCATAACAAGTAGTCAAATCTGAATTACATAGAAAAAAACCAGCCAACATTCAGCACGTAGCTAACGGCAGTAAAATTTTACTACACGCTTTAATATCAGAACATAGTACGACATCGTCCTTAATGACTACACGATGCCTTAAAGCGCAGTCTGAGCCAGATTGCAGTGACATCATCTGCATGGTAATTGCGCTCATTCGCACGTGAGATACGACGTATCTTGACGCGTCATAGATGACTTAATCGTACTAAACTAGGTACTTTCATTGAGTTAAGTCGGTATTAAAGGTTTCAACCCATGTTGTGTTGGCAGATCAAGTATATTTACATACAGAAATTGATAAAATAATGCCGGATTTTACCCCATTACGAAATTGATGAATCAATGCCGTAAGACACAATGTTGCCGTTTATATTTTAAATTCAGTCCAAACTTCTGCCTAAGTTCTTAGAAGCATTAATTGTGAAGCTATAAATGTAAATAATTTATTTAAAAAATCTTTTTAAATACAAAAGCTTGCAATTAAAAAGTTTTTTTCCGAAAGATCCGGGATATCATGTAGCTATAGAGAGCTAATAACAAGTAAAACACGACGGGTTTACCTTGTTTAGCACAAGAGTTCCTATGACCACCTTCCGAATCCATCATCGGATCAGCCACATTTTGTCATATTATTGCATTGTCACGCAATATACATCTGCGTGCAAAATGTCAGCTCAATTGGAAACCGAGAAGTTTGTCAGATTTAGCTTGCAAGATTCCACCCGAACTTACATAGTTACATTTAGTGCAAGCTTTATATTAAAGCTTGTAAAAACTGTATGATTGCGTTATAATTTTGTATTCTTATCAAAAAATCTTCAAATAATGGCATTTGAATTCCATGACGAATGTTTGCAATTCTAACTTTACTTACATTAGTAGTTAGTTTTCAGGATGTCGCGGTTCACTCGTTTGCGATTTCACATCACAAACTTTGAATTGAGCGCTAATCATATGTTCATATATAGACATAGTTTAGTGAAGGCGCCATTACGATTAACTCCTGCGTAAATTTATATCGTCAGAAAACCTCAAACTTACATTACGGGTAAATAACCTCATATATCTAATTATTGCAAAGTCAAGTAATTTAGATAAAATCTTTGTTGAGTGAAGTCTGCTGTTAGAAAATATCTCCTCAAGATTGTTGAAGTAATGCTGTACTGCTGTGAAGAATCTTCATAGATACTACGAGTTGTATCAGGTTGTCGATTTGTAGGGCCATTACTGTAAGTTTTTTCTTTCTGTACCAGATCAAAATAATAAAGTTTAGACGGATGTACCATAAATAATAATATTTTATTGCATAGTAAATAAGAGGAATAAATCTTTTGTAAAGCGTTCCTATTTTAGTTTTAGACGGAACAGCCAAACAAGATCGATTACCGGGGTTTATTATCTACTATCCCTTGTCGAAGTCGAAAATAGATCATCAAACATGATAACTACACAAATATCAGTTATTTTTAGAATTTGCGTGGCGAAATATTATAATAAACCTAAATGTTCAATCAAATCTATGATTGTTGTCCATAAATCTTTATAAAACTCATCCAATAAGAAATTTTATTAGCTTGAACTTTAAGAAAACTCGAATGCAGATTTAACATAATTCTTTCAGGTCTGTTTTTTATGTGTCTTAGTTTCCTCTTTTACATGTGTCCGGTTCTGAAACATCTACTTTAACCCAAGGCGTGTGAACGATCCACGCTCGATGGTTTTCCATACACAGGCATTGTGGACCGTATCTTTTAAACGCGGTCACTATTGTCCTCCTATAGAATACAAGAGCCAGCGATTCCCACGACCAGCACAAGCACTATAGAAAACAGTAATGGCATTGATACTTATAATACGCGCTTAGAAAATTTGCATTGTTGAAAAATAGCGTAAATATTCGCATAAGTGTAGTTTTACTTTCAGAGTTTCAGGTTAGTTTTAAGTTTTTTAGGCCCACATTGAACGCTTTTTTACCTTTAAACACTACTAGTTACTTTTATTGGAAAGTTTCACACAAATAACACTAGGTTGGGCCATAGGCTGGTTTCTATATCGTACAAAAAAACTATGCAATAAACTGACTCTTGCATTAGGTATGTTTAGCGTTTCTAAGGGGTGGGTCATATAAAGTTTGCATTTTCCAAAAGTTCGACTGTCATGTTGGCTGTGTGGCATGTTGCGCCATCCTGTTGAAACCAAATGTCGTCCATGTCATACTCTTCAACTTTTGGAAACAAAAATTCGTTGAGCATGGCACGGTAACGCTCGTCATTGACCGTAACGGCGGCTCCTTGCTCATTTTCGAATGATGCCGCCAGACCAAAATCCACACCAAACCGTAACTCTTTGTGGGTGCATTGGCTTCTCGATGGTGACGTGTGGATTTTCCGAACCCCAGATGCGACAATTTTGCTTATTGACATAGCCTCCGAGGTGAAAAGGTTCATCTGAAAAGACGATTTTTCGGTAAAAATGCTCATCTTCGTCCAAACGATCTTCTGCCCACTAGGCGAACCGAAAACGTCCCATTTCGTAAATGTCAAACCTTTAACTAAATTATAAACACAAATTGAATGACATTTGAGCTGTCATTCTCTAAATAAACAGTAGTTCAAAATGCAAACGTTAGATTGGCCCACACTATATTTCTAAAAGATCATTTTTAAATACACATGACAAAGGCACTTCCTATGTTTTCGAATCTTTTTCACAAACCATTGAATTTTCAGTTCGTTTGATCGCAAAACTAAGCTCCACCCATGTACAGCCTACAGTAAAAATGCAAAATATTTGGTGGATAAACTATGAAGCTTATCCCGGTAGTTACTGGCAGTCGAGTCGAGGTACACGCCATGTTAAATTATGACAATCCAATAACCGGGTGTGTTCGGCTTGGGCCCAAATTGTCCGTATCGACGTCGCTGCCAAGTCCTGGGAAAGCCGAACTGGTTTCCTGCATTCATGTCAAACAGCTACAGTCAGCTACATATACCATGATGCCATTGTAAGGCTTTATATTGAATATACGCTTGAATAATGCACCTAAATATATTACAATTAAGATTATTTTTTCCACACTTCTTTGAAAACAATTTGATGTATAAAAAGTGATACTGTTATAAAGCATAATTTTACAATCATTGTAAAAATAAGTAATAAATCAACGACACCATCGCATAATCTCATAGTTAAGGTTTTATTTTCGAACTGCTTATTAAACTTGAAACTAAGTAAGTACCTTATACCTAAAGGCTTATACAGAGGCTCATCATCATCATCATCAGCCTATAGACGTCCACTGCTGGACATAGGCCTCCCCCAAACTTCGCCACATCGACCGGTCTTGCGCCATCTGCATCCAGTGACCTCCCGCAATCTTGACCAGATCGTCGGTCCATCTTGTGGGGGGTCTACCAACATTGCGATTACCGGTTCGTGGCCGCCACTCCAGAACTTTATACAGAGGCTCGTCAAACTTGCATTCTATTTTATTTATTATAGTCATCATTGTAGCAATATTAACACGAAGCTATTATATTTATTTTGGTAGCCATAAATAGACAGAAGAAATCACATGGCACCTGGCCAGAGGTTAAGTAGGAACTTCAGTTTAAACAACAGTATGCCAGGTCATTGCCCACTTGTCTATATTAGGTCTTTCTTGGAAACATACAGTGACTCAAATCTTACACGTATATTATTATCATCTACATTATATCTCCCAAATATTGTTAATAGGTGGAGATTAAGATCTCAGTATTCGAGTTGTTTTATATCGTGTTATAAAGCATGTGTCGTTAACCTGATAGCGTAAACATGACGCAACATTGTGCAACATGTATTGTAGTATACATACGTAATTCATTGTTCGCGTTTATGAATGAATTGTTGACTGAAGGTCCTGTGAAACCGGTTTTTATAGTGACTGAGCGAGTACAGTTATATTTAGGTCTATTGTTATGTTTTCTTTTTAATTGCCTATAATGGCGCGAAGGCGACTTGATTAAAGTTGACATTACCGATCATTACCAATATTTGGGTTTTTCAATTTTGGGTAGAAAATAATGAACGGTTTTCTACTTACGATTTCTGAGAAATATGAGGTGGTAACTGATCAAATTTTTATTTACTCTTGTACCATAGTCCATAGATTCTGTCAAACTACAGCTACTTAAATAATGTAAAACAAGCATCCCTATTAATTTAAATGACCATTCAAAAAAGAATAAATGCCAGTTCTAATTATAAAATTTGAATGTCTCCAAAAGCTTACAATCAGATGCCACGTAAACCCCTATCCGTTTTTATAGCATTAAAAAGTTACTGATGTAAAAATAACATCGTAATTTAAAAGAGCGTAAAAGTACACTGAAACGTTAGGGCTGACAGGTGCAAAATAATTATAAGGGATGTCTTTTTTTTTCGGGAGCTCTTAAGTACAGCTGTGCGCATCTGTGTTAGTTAAAAGGAAAGATAAAGAAATTAAATAATTCAGTGGTCTACGATAAGTTTCAAGATGGTACAATGACTGTTGAAATAGGTAGAGGAAAAGTAGCGTAGTGAAAATTTTTGAAAGTTTCCCTGAGTTCAAATATTAAAAAAAAGAAGTCATTTGTCAATTTTTGTTTAAGTGATTTTGTTATTTTAAAATATTTTATTAGTATTTAACTGTAGTTTTATTCATTATTTTGAAACACAGATAGCTTTTTACCTGAATATTTGGAACAACTTAATAGAGACTTCCTTTAAAAAATGGGTTCCTAATTATTTGGAAACATATTTTGTTGTTCTGTTTGCTCTTTAGTGATAATAATGCTTTGCAAATAGCTAGTCTTCAAAACGTTCTCTTTATGATTTTGGTTTGTACAAATGGTTAAGTACAATCAGTTGAATAGTAACAATATAAGTAAAAGTTAAAAGACAATGAAAGGTATACTTTCACTTTTAAGGATTCATTTTATTACAATTTTTCTCACAACAGTACTGAATAAATCAATTCTTAAATGGCTCAAATGATCTTCCGGCAGCCCTACAGAACGCAGAAGGGGATTAACGATATCGCTACCACGCAGACAAAAGTACTCATAAAAATACTTTTATTTCTTAGTGGTTCTTTTCGTGCAAGAAATTCACTTTTGTTTGGGAACTGAGAAATAATGGCTCTGAATAAAATATACAATTACGAGACATCAATTTAAGCACATTGTTTTCGTAAAAATGTTCTAATTATGAACGTAGGTTTTGATGGAAATTGGCGACAATATCTTCGAACAATGCGTATTATAATGCTTATGTGAAAAATAAAATATTTAGGTTTTCTAGCGGATAGGACGTTTGCCTTTTCGAGATGTAATCAGCAAGTTTGAAGCATGAACTCGTCAAATAAATACATGTATGAGCGATGTACTCATATTGAAAATTTGCTTATTTAAAACAAGAATTAGCACTTCAACAACGTCCCATGACATTCCAAATATTCAAAAGCTATGGCAAAAAATAGCTAAAGTAAAATAATTTGATTTATTCATACAAAACAAACTACCACTTGTATTCAAATAGTGATCACGAACAAACAAATTATATAAACATTTTAAACAAAATTCAATTTTAAAATAGTGTTAACATAGGTGAAGTTTTGACACGTCACGTTATTCGGACATGTTCCCGCATCCTATGTAAATGAAGGTTGTATTCAGGAGGAATCGGAAACGCCACGTGACATCGACCGGCACCTGACACCCGGTCACGTTACAGATTCAACTATTGTTGTAACACGGAAATTAATGTTATGCAGTTCGAGAGTACTTTCATGCATTTTCAACGGGTTCTTACCACGATATTTAATTAATTGAGACCTATTGAATTAGAGGTTTTGGGTAAATAAAAGATTATTCAGGACTCATAAATTGTTGTATATTCAGTCCTTCATCTATGAAAGTATATTTCCAATTGGAAGTTTTTTAATGTATTTTAATATTGACGTAAATAGAACTCTTTCGTATTTCGAACAATAGTAAACACTGTTTAGATTGGTTTTTGCAAGGAGTATAATTGTGGTAAGAACCTGTTGAAAATGCATGAAAGTATTATAGAAAACCGCGAGTGTCTGAATAAGTTCGAGAGTAGTTGTATTTTCATCTTTAATAATAGTGTGTAATACGCTGAAAGATTTCAGCATTGTTGGGATTTATTCTATACGAGAAATTGTAATTCTAGTACTCTGACGTGCTAACAATGGAGTGCTGTAAGTTTTATGTGTTTTTTTTGTATTATAACATAATTAATATCATCATCGTAACTTTTGTAAGTATTTTGTTTGGTTGGTTATTTAGTAATCTCAGTTATGAAGTAATAATTTACTTCAAAATGGCGTGTTACTGCATTTCTTTACGAACTTCTTTATGATGAAAATAAGTGGTAAAATTTTGGAGGTTGGATTTGTTATTATTTATTGTTCATGTTTAAAGTCTAAAAAGTTACAGTCGCTATCAACCGAGCAACCCTAGCAACTAGTCCTTAAAGCATTTAAGTTTTTGACTTCTTTTAACTTCAATAGTTTTCTTGACGTTAGCAGCTAATGGTTGTACTTAGTTCTTGCCTTGTGAAGAGCCTAGTTACTGTTCTCAAAGTACTTTTCAAACATCCACTGAAAAGGGACATCTTAAATAAAAGCGATTTCAACTAAAACTGAAAATGCTTTCATTTAAATTTTCACTAAATAATTTATATCTAAAGAGCTCTATTTGAATAGAATCCATTTCAATGCTAATGATTTGAATACGTTCATGAACAATATCAACGTGATGCGTGTCCTTGACGTGAGTGGTTTACAGAGTCACGTGATAACCACCCACATGGAACAATAACTTCATAACAACGTTTTAATTGTTTTATGAACCGTCCTTATTTGTAGGAGTATAGGGTATGTTTTCGTGTGTTTAAAGTTTCTATTAGAACATAATTTAGTGTCGTAGGTTCTGCAAGTTATGCCTGAAACGAATGTCCTTTTTTTTTCATCTTAAATTTTTGATGACTATAATGAATATAAAATTGAAATTTTCATTTCAATTGATCATCCCGTGACCATAAGAACTAACAAAGAATAAAAATTTTAACTGTTAACTCATAATTTATTCCACCAACCAACAATAAACAATTAGCAAATATAAAACTTTTGAAACGTAAAACCGAGCTTAAGATTCTGTGCGGCGCTGACATCGGAGGTGGGTTAATGACTCTGCAGAGGTCCCCATTGTTCTAGCAAACAATGCATTGCGCTGAGCACCGTCAATCCATCCAGTTATTCGCTCCACTAGGTGATGCGACCCTTTAGGCTCTCACGTGAAAAATGTACGCTTTTCAAACGTTTAATTAAACTTTGGTTTGGTTTCAACTTCATCGTTGGTGATCTAAAAAGCTATAGGATTAGTATCAAAAACATCGAAGCATTTTCGACAAGTTTACAATTTTCAGTTGGGTTATTTTTTTAATATACCTACTACTGTTTTTGAAAAATAATATTCTTGATCTCTTGTTTGAATTGCAAATAATTTTTTGAATATTTTTTTTGATGTAGAAAAAGTCACTTTGGTTGTGAAAGGAAATTATACCAAGTGTGTTGTTTCAATATTTATATATATAATTGATCTGAGTGGTATAATTAACTAAAAATATTTGAATAATATTCCAATAAAATACTTATTATTTGTTTCTTGTATCATTAATATCATATAAGGGTTAATTTATTGTCAGTATAAAAATGAATGAGAAAAATAGTAAGAATAGTAAGACTTCTTACAGATTTTTCTTTTCCTGTCCTAATCCTTTATCGTTAACTACAATCTTATTCAGACAGTATCGATAAATCATTTTCTCTCCTCACTTCACTTTTATATTATTTATGATATTTAAAGGAACAAATATTTGTGAATAAAAATCCTTACCATTGAATAATGATGACAATTACACAAATTTAAAAAAGTCTTTCATTTCGCACGAGAACCGTCGCTGACGGAATTGGGGTGAACGTAATTTAAGATCATCTTGTTATGCAGCTTGGGAACTCACTGCTGGATTGTTTCAACTTGAGCTATTTACGTCGTCTCACTGAAATATCCCTTCAATTAACTTTCGACAAATTAACGGGAAAGAGAAAAATATAAAAGCGAAATGGAGTACGGACGGAAGAGAAGAATAACCTCGCGGATAATTAATGGTTTCATTTATGTTTCTGCACTTGAGAGTCTTGATTGTGCTGAGTTAGGCCGCCTTTTTACTTTCCCGAGTTTCAGATTGCCATTGTTAGGGCGAGGCCGGATTGGAAATCGTCAAGGTTCCATAATCATCGTATAAAAGGGGTGTAGTTAGGAAAAATCTTTTCGTAAAAGCCATTGTTATTCGGGAACCGGTTTCGAAATTCACAAATTGCTTCGGGATTAAAATTAAAATATTTTTTGATTATTTTTTAGTTAACGACGCAGTGATTCATTATTTTACTTCAGATTTTTTGATGGCCGAAGGTGACACTGCTCGGTGTTGTGACATAGAACAAAGTATTATCTAATTCTATACAATGTTGCCATGCTATTTAATATGACAGACAAGCGAAACGCTACTGTTCTCATTTATTTTAATGTGTTATTCACATCTCCGTTATTTGACATCGGCTAAAATAAGACAAAAATAGATAGAAAAAGATGTGCTAGTGAAAAATTACAAAAGTCAACTTTCATAATACTATGATCTACTACTAAATTGGATTCATTAATCACGTAATCAAAGCGTTGCATTGTAAACTAGAAGAAAAAATATAAAATAACTGACAGTTAAATTAATGATATTAAATTTTTTGAATATAGAATATAATTTTTTTTCAGCAAGGTTTTATTCTTTAAAGTTAAGTTGACTTAAATAAATATATTTTATCTTTATTTTGATTGGCTTTTGATTGGCTTACAATAAAGAATATTCTGTCTATCTATCTTTATCAACACCTACTTTTGCTTTTCTACCATTTTTCCAGCTAGATAACTCAGTGTTCCTGCATCTCAGACGCCCATGCGAAATTATAGCTGCTGATCAACCCGTAGAGCCTTTGCTAACCTATAAAGAGGAAAAAAAACTTGAGAGGTGTCAAGGGATACCCGGATGGAACCAAGTTCCTTTCGATTAATTAGTGAGGAGAGGAGAGGAGGCATTGTAATAAAATTGAATTTTTTTAATTTATAATAATTAGTTAGTTTAAAACGTCTGTCTCCCTCTCTATAAGAATCGTTTTTAATTAACTAATTATTATAACTTAAATAAAATATTTTGATCACAGCGCCATCTAGCATTAATCATATAAAACAAAATAAGAAATCGTTTTAAAAGATTTTAATCACAGCGCGATCTAGCGATAATCATCTAAAACAAAAAAAGTGTCGTGACAACTTTTTATAAGAATTTCCGTCTAGCCCCCTTTCGATAACGCGCGATAAGGAACTTCGTTCCAAAAATTGAATTTCGAATACTCATAACATTTTTATTAAAAGAAGCACTAAGATTGGAGCAAATCTTATAGGTTTAGGGTCGCTACGTGTGTACATAGTGTTATGCAGATTCCTCGTACAGGCTGTATTGTTATTCGAGACACGATCGGCTTGCGTCACGATTACCTTCGCTCAACCCTGACCTCATGAACTCAGAGTGACATGTACGAAACAATTTACACGGTGGTTTCTTTTGGAATGTCGTTTTGATTTAGTCTATGGATTTTAGAAGTTGTAGCTGTATATTCTGAATTTAAAATTAGTGATAACAATATTACTTTTGATAAGTAGTTTCCAAGTGATTTACAAAAAATATTAGAGTAGCTCAACTCGTTTGTTAGTTCTTTGTGTCATCTGAAGTTAACAAGTTGCTTTAAGTGATTCTGTAAAGACAGAATTTCGATTGTATCGATCAATTAAATTGATGAAAATGTAAACATAACGTGTAATAAAGTATTTCAAAAATAAATAATGTATTCTCAATTTTATAATAACATCACGACATAGTTCTCTTTCTAAAGGCATGACACATTCAAACGCCTGACTTAACATCTTTGACACCCATTATTCTCGCGAAAATGTTTTCCCTCGAGCCTGCCTATTTTAAATAGTTGCCTAATGGTTACGTCCTTAATTACAATGTGTACTGAGAGAAATCGAGCCTCCTGTTCTGATTTAATGAGAAGGTAATCGCGTGATCCCTTTCGCACAGGTTTGGCTCCGCCCATCAGGCGGTGAAAATCAATAACATACTCCAGAAGTGCGTTTTGTGTCTTACTATGCTGACGTATCTCTCATGAGGCAGATACATCACGAAGTTACGAAATCGACGGATGTTACTCTTAATCGTCATGTTTGCGACTTGGGTCGTGTCACTCAATATAGGGGTGAACGTACCCCTAAAATAATCTTGAAAATTGGTCCTTCAATTGTTTTGAGAAAAGATGTGCCTATTTGTTTTTTTTAATAATAATTGTATTTAAGTTGATTTTAGAAGCAAAAGTTTATGATAGTCTTCATAAACAAGAACTTGTAAATTTTTATCTAAAATATTCTATTTATCTATAATATTCTATCTATCTTCATTAAGTTCATTTAAAGTTTTCATTCTTATTTAATTTAAAAAAGTAGTTAGCCAAATAATTTATAGTAGAGAATATTTGATCTATTTTGCGAGATAGACAATTACCTACGCGTCACTTGTATTTGCAATGTATATTCACTTAAAAATGTAAAATTAAATAACATGAAATTTTCAACTCTCTTATCTTAAAGATCAATATAAGTCCGAAAAATATAATTTCCTAAACATATCTATAACTTGACACGTATTCGTAAGTAACGTAAAATTCTAAGCTTTTTATCTTACCCTTAATTGTTACATCGTATTTTAAGAATGCTCCACTTCGTCGGCTACACCGTATCCAGAATTTAATTTAAAAATTCCAAACTTTAACGAGACAGGTGAACCGAACTGCTAAGCGCGTTATGAATTTTACTCCCCACATGGCAGTAGTTTGGGGAATTTTTCCCCGTTTCCCTGTAAACTTTACGGCTTAACCTCCTCTCGCTGAGTAATGAGCGAAGCCCTTTATTTAATCACATGTTCTCATTAATGTATGTCTATGCGAAAGATAAAAGCAGGTAGGCAGTATAACTGACTTATGACTTTTTTATTGCGCACGAAATGAAATATTTGTTAGGGATTTTATGGGGAGTGAATTTATAAATTAATTCAATGCAAATAATTTGTATGTACTTACTGGTTGTGAAATATGTATGGTGTAAAGTTTCAAATCACTTGGATGAAGATAAAAAACCGCATCAAAATTACATGCATAGTTTGAAACATAAACATTTATTGGGTACAACCAAGATAGTTGGAAGGAGTTAGAAATATAAACTTAATTATTTTTTATTTTGTATTCATTTATTCACTTAATTAATTAAATTTAAATATTTTTTATCTCAGTATTCATTTATTTGCTTATTTTTTACATTATATTTTTAAAAAAACATTTACAAAAAAATCAATTAAAAAATACAATATAAAAACAATATATTTATTATACTCAGTATTCATTTAATTGCTCATTTTTTACATTATATTTAAAAAAAGCAATCACAAAAAATAAATTTAAAAATACAATATAAAAAACAAAGGGCCACTGGAGACGGGGTCTACGACCCAAGCCATCAGTGGTCAGGGCTCAAGAGAGAGGAACCTCCTCACAATACGTGCCGTGTCAAGAACGACCGCCCCGCTGAATCAGGCCCTCATTATTATTATTATGAAACTGAAAAATATACTTTCGCATAAGAAGTTTATTTTTAAATGGTTACATTTTATAGACTGCTTTTCTTGCGACTCTTAAATTTTATTATGCTGTAAATAAACCACAATACGTTTACCTAAAGCTAAATTTACATCTTTTACAGCGACATCGTCACGTCTAATTATTTATTATTAATAAATCATAACCCACTTAAAATTTAGAAGCCATTCTCCATTTTACGATGAAACTTCTAGAAAACGGTGTTAAAACGAGAAGCGTGTGCAATCTGTGTTTTATTATTTAACATTGTTAAGCAGTTTTACATTCAGAAAACGTTACGTTTACGTTTTGCGTTCATTTTATTGCTGTTATATTACGTCTTAATATCCGTGTAGTCGCTAAGACAAAATGAAGAAATACGTGGTTAGGGTTTAAATTAGAAATTTTAGTTCTCTTAAAAATCACCTAGTTTGTATTTAGGGATTAGGAACACACTCTTGAAAATAAAAAGATAACCAAATAAGATATCTTTATGTGTACAAATTGTATAATTATCATGTAGCTCACACTGTCTTAAAGCAAAGTATCTCAAGAAGAGCGGAGCTTCTTATAATACACACCTGAACTTCACAAGCTTTACTTTTAAGTTACCGAAGTTCAGTCAAATATCTGACTTTGAGAAGAACTACACAAAAGTACAAGTACAAGTCAGCTACAGAAAATAGAAATTAAACCGTTCCCAGAGAAATGCTGTAGGTACAGCAGATCCTATTTAGAACTCTTTACAAATTATTAACTGACAATACAACGTCATCTGTGTGATGTAAGGAGTAAAAGTTTCAACCTTATAATACGCATTTGATACGATCACATCGACATTTCTATCTTTAGGTGATCCAAAGTTTACCAGATTACGTTGTCGATTTACCTTTTTATTACACTAGTATGTATATGACCCGCGCAACATCGTAAAAAAAAAATTTTGGGGTAGACTACCCCTAACATTTAGGGGAATGAAAATAGATATTGGCCGATTCTCATAGATACCGGATAAGTACAAAAAATTTCAACAAAATCGGTGAAGCCGTTTCGGAGGAGTATGGCAACGAACACTGTGACACGAGAATTTTATATATTAAATAAGTAAAGTAGAAACATTGAAACTTGCAGGCACATGACAATAAAATTTTCAATGACGTAATTTAGCGTTTAAAATAATTTACGTTGTATTATGGTAGCTGTAACCGCAGTGGGCAGTATGGCCGAGCTCAGGGCTGTCGCTCCCGGTTCGCACACCTGCATTAATTAAGAGACTTATACCCGGTTTCACTGTTTAACCGACCGTTTAAGTAACGCTCCATTAGTCACAGGTGTCATCTGAGTCTAGGTTAAATGTCGATCTTTTTAATTAGAAGCCTTTATTGGTGTAACCACTTACAATGTCCTTAAAAATCCGATTGGTACTGATGGATGGTAATTATATTTTTAATACGGCTAAATACAGAATTACTTTTATTATTTAGAAAGGCACAAGATCACGATCTGCTTGATTCATATTTTTTGTGGTCTCGAATTCACACATAGTAACGAAACTAAACCTAATCTGACTTGGAGAAGGTTTCTTGTCAAAATATTCATAAAAATTTAACTGTCGCTATCCAGTATCATCTTAATTATCCTAAATTATATTAAGTATTGAGGATTTCCAGTGAAAGTGGGTATTAGCCGTACCATTTATTTGAGAACAGACAACCCTTGTTCCGACTTAACATCGCCTGGCAGAATGATTGATTTAGGTAAACAAGATTTACATTTTGTTTAGAAACTTCAGTTGGATAGTGCAAATGTGTCAATTAACGACAACCTTTTTGACCAAAATGATGTTTTCCAATCAATCGAAAACCATTAAATTTTATGATTAATACTTAGAACATTGATTCCCAATAATTACAATGAAATAGCGTTTGATTTTGAGATTTATTTAATTAAATGGTATTAGAATTCCAATCAAGCTATCGTTTAAGTGAAGCACTTCAATCTTTGATCAACGTTCCATTAATAGTTCGTTAATGACCAATCTTTAACGGGGGATCGGTTACCTAGATATAACCTAATTAGTATCGTGAAACTGGCTCAAGATTCTCCATAAAATGAAACCATTAATAATAAAATGTGATATTAAATTATTTGTGTGTTATTAATATCTGGTGATGGATTTTTGAAAGTTAAATTTGGGTATTGTCATTGATAAGAGTGGGAAACAGATAATCAAAGATATTATATTTCTATTAATGACTAGCTGGCCCATACAACTTCGTCTGAGTCACATAAGGAAATTTTCTCACCGTTTAAACCTTCCCTGGACTTCTACGAATATTTCAAGATTAAAATAAGCCAAATCGGTTCAGTTGTTCTCGAGTTTTAGCGAGACTAACGTACAGCAATTCATTTATATATATATAGATTTAATTTAATTTATTTTACTATGTAGTATACAGTTTTTTGTTTGATTAAAATATTTTATCCACCTATGGATTCGTTGTAGTATGTACTAAAATTTAGATATTACTTTTACTTATTGTAGGCATTGACAACAAATACAAGCAATAAATAGAACTTGATACAATACGATAAAGTAGTTACATTCGTTACTGATATCTAGTGATGAGCAATGCAAAACCAAGACTGCAAGACCAAGACCAAGACTGTATGGACAAGAACAAGACCAACTATAAATACGCAAAACACAACCAACATTTTTTTTTCACAGTAATTAAATGAGATAAAATATAAACTTATTTAGACACTCGCGGTTTTCTATAATACTTTCATGAATTTTGAACGGGTGATCAACAACGTTGAAATATCGAGACAACTCAATTAATTAAATATCGCGGTAAGAACCCGTTCAAAATGAGATAAAATATTTTTAACAGCGTCAACATATGCTTTTCTTGGAACAATATTAGTTGGCATGTCGAATTGTTACTTTATTTTTACTTGTGATGAGCAACATTGGTCTTGGTCTTGCATTGCTCATCACTACTGATCTCCGAGAAATTCGAGCAATTAAAATCTGTCATTTTTATTGCTATAAATTGGTATCATTAATAATAATAATAACTTGTGTCTTGGTCAATTACAGATTCTTCATTACGTTTATTTCTATGAGAACCAAAATAGCTTTTAATATAAATTGCTCTTAATGTGGTTCGAATCTTTGTTGAAAATTACAAAATATAGATTTTTGATTTTGTAGATGTGTATAAATTAAATTGATTTTATAACCAGTTAAATAAGGATTAAGAATAAGTTTTTTAAAGATCAGAGAAATTTTGTTTTAGAGATCAGTCGCAAACAAAATATCTACATTTCGACTATGGACCTAGTACACTAGGTACCAATATAGTTGATTTAATTTAATTATTACCAAAAGCCACATAATAATAATATTATAAAGGCGAAAGTTTGTATGTATGGATGTATGGATGTATGTATGGATGTATGTTTGTTACTCTTTCAAGTAAAAACTACTGAATGGATTTGAATGAAACTTTACCACAATATAGCTTATACATCAGAATAACACATAGGCTACAATTTTTGAACCCCTTTGTAACGCAGACGAAGTTGCGCGGGTCACCTAGTATTAAATACGTGTAAGTGTTTGTAGGTATTTCAGATACAGGTATTTATAACATCGTATCGCTTTTGCAAAATACTTATGACTAGAAATTGCAGTGATACAAAAAAACACATTTGTGAACGGGCATTAATCCCTGTATTTTCTAATACACTATTAATCACCCAATAATTTATATATTTTATTACGTTTTACACAGAATTTCTCAGAATATTTAATTTGAAATACTTTGTTAATTTGTAATTAATTGTGAAATATGTTGCGGTTTAGTGCAAATTAAACAATAGTTTGAAATGAAAATGCAAAATGTAATCGTGATTTTAAATAAAATTCTACTAATCGAGTGAGAACTGACCTTGTTCACTGAAAAGTGAGTGGGTTTATTACGTTTTCATGACTGAATCGCTGTTTTTATAAATATTATGAAGATGACCACATCATGTGTTAATTCCAAAGTAGTTGATAATTAAGACAGATGAAGTTGAAGGCTTAACTAGTTTTGAAAATAAAAAAAAAAATATCATAGACATATTTTCTTTTTCAATAGGTATATTATATTACTCAAAAGCAATTAAGAGATAAAACAATTCATTTTATAGTTAGTCTTCTTCGGTGATGGTGAAACCATCATACCGATTAAACCTGTTTAAATTTCTGAACGCATACATGACATTAACAAAATACTTTTCACGCCTCATTTGTAGACAAATAATAATGCGTGAGTAAACGATGAAATGGTTAACGCCGACAACCTAAGAACAACGAACAGCAACAAAAAGAAATGATATCATCTGTTCTTAACAAGTGTGCCGGTTAAATAAATGATTAATTGCGTTCACATAAATCAACCTATAATAATAAAATATTTTTTATACAAATTTAAAAAACGTTTCAAAAAATACATAATGTTTCACACAATATTTTAGGTCTCGTTAAATACACGTGTTGTGAGGCGATCGTGCACGTGCTCGCTCACCCAGCCCGCTTGTGCCCTTTCCTGTAATACAAATTGGTTATTAATATCAGAATAGCAGTGGTTTCCTATGTTTTCACAGGTTTTTGTTGAACTACCGTTTGTTACTGGAGAAATGGGAAATGCAATATAAATAGTCTTGAAATGAGGTGTGAAAATAGTGTCGTGAATTTGCAAATACGAAAAGTGTTGTAAAAAGTCTCGTGATGTCCATTTTACAGATGGGTTACTTAAAACAGTATACTTATTTGACTTCCAGCGCATTTAGCTTATTTACTTAGATACAGTTAAATTCGTTTTGTGTGGATTGTTTATGACGATTTGTTTGTAATTTTTCAACGTGATTTTAAAGATAGTGATGTAAAAAACTATAATGTATGGTGTCCTGATGATGATGAGCTACTGTCATACTAAAACTATATGTATTAGTAGCACTAACGTGTTCAAACTTATCATCAGCTAGGCCGTCAACTCGTTAAAACAGAACACGATAGATGATGCTTTTGGAAGCGCGCCAGAAGTGTGATGACGATGTTTTTCTAGTTATCTCTTTATCAATATTCGGTAAATTTTTCAAATAAAAATAATATTCAGTTTACCATTTTAGTTTTTTATAAACCGATTCTTTCGTCAAATATTTCTGAATATAAATCCAAGTAATATCCAATCAATTTATCGTAAAATAGATTATCAACAAAAACCATCAAAAAATTCAATCAGTATAAAATTAATACATATACATCATGTTTATTCTCCGTATGAAATATTATGGTCTATTGTTGCGGATCTCGTAGATATTCAGCTGGATTAAAACCCAATCTATTTTTGTTATCCTGCCAGAACAGATTATATTCTTTACGTAGTACGCTTTTGTATGGCACTCCAAATATAATTTTCGTATAATAATAAAAGACGTAAAAATTATTGTTACGGCGTCGCCATGGAGAATATTGTAGGAAAACTATGTCTGAATAAATTGAGCGAGTCGATTTTTTATTCATTCGTACGTAATTGTGTATCGGAAAATTATACTTAATCGGGTTACTGTAGTTTGTTTTTCGTTTGTCAGTTATTTAGTTTTAGAATTCGAAACTGTTATTGAACATAACCTATAATTTACGGTCTGGGACACTTCATAAGTAATTCAAAGCACTACAGTTACCTAGTAGTTTAAAGCAAAGTATATGTCAAGGCAATTGGGATTGAAGGCAAAATTTACTTGACGAATATCTAACTAATGTTTGTTAGAAAAAAAATAACATATTTATTTTTTGATACACCGAGATAATACTCATTCTTAAATGAACATAAGCCATATTGCTACAAACTAGACAGGGGAAAAACTATACAAAAATGTAGACAACGAACTATTGATGTTATAATGTACATTTAATAACATTTCACCTGCAATCTACATACTAAAATACAACGAAGGAAATCCATGCGCAATAGAACCAACAACCAAAAAAACAAATTAGAATAAAATCTAAAACAACATCAAAATAACTATGATATGTATATTATTCGCAAACTACCAGTTATAGACAGTAATACCCCATTAAAGTTATTGGCAACTGAGTCACATGACCGAAAAGGGACCGTTACTTTTGATTGTATGTAGATAACAGTCGCGCGATCGACACCATATCAATATAGATTATTGTGCGGGGAACTGAAATAACATTTTGGGATTTGTTATGACTCAAAATGAGGTTTAAAGTGGAGTAGATTTTGAATATTGGATTAAAGTTGGCAAGGTTTTGAATAGATGTTACTGTACTTCAGCAAGTACTTATGTGGGCGAAAAAGGCATATTGCTATAACGTGTCTGTGAATATTCGTCTGTCTATGACATCATAGATTTAAACGAATTGATGATTTTGGTGTAAACTTATTCAGACACTCGCGGTTTTCTATAATACTTTCATGCATTTTCAACGGGTTCTTACCGGAGATTTCAAGACATAGCACTTTTAACAGGGGCGACGGCTTCAGATTATCGAGTATGTGGAATCCAGTACTAAACACAACAGTCACTAAGGGTTCATGCTCAGAGAGTCTTGTAGATACAGTGAGTGTGGTGTGTCGTGATGTGAGTTCGAGTTCCAGTGGTACTACCCAAAAGCGAACGAGAAAGAGGGTAGACAGATTTGTTTGCTCTTAAATCGACCCGCAGTATCCAGTCTTCGCGTGATCATGACGTTTGCAACAACGTTGAAATATCGAGACAACTCAATTAATTAAATATCGTGGTAAGAACCCGTTGAAAATGCATGAAAGATTTTGGTGTAGTTTTTTTAAGTTTCATAGGTTTAGCTTTCGGACATCTAAGTCATCTCTTCATACTAAGAACATTCCGACTTGAAAAACGAAAATCACTGAGATCAGATAGGGGATATCCCACTGAAATCAATAGATTATTTTAAAGTCATTCATAACCTAACAAAGTTTTATTTGTTGTTAATTTCCGCAAAAAATCATGTTTATCCTGTACTGAATGCTTTTGTCATTTATAATCGTTTATATTATTTCCGGGAAATTTATACGTTTTTATCGTTCAATATTGATGTTTGTTCGGATTATTAAATTGGATTTCGATTGTTTGTAAATTTAAAATTATTTTGTTTCTATTTAAATTTTCCATTTTAAGTACCTATGCATGAAAAGTATTTTCATAAGTTGAGGTTAATGAACTTCAAATGGGTAGTTTTAGTAGATTTTTACTCTTTCTTTTAATTTTGTAATTATTACCGTCATTATCAACTTAACTCAAAATGGGTGGTAAGCTCATGTTGTACATACTTATTGTTACAATTAAACAAAGAATGGTAAAAATAAGTAAATAAAAAAACAATAATTGCAATCGGAAAAATCCCACTGCAACTCAATCTAATCTTAAGTGTGATTGATGTTTTATTTGTAAAATTATCAAAATTATCATAAAATAATTGAGCCTAATCTTAGTAAAAAACAACATTTTTCAGCTAATCATGTTACTATGTAAACGTCATTATCCACAAACAAATCTACGCATGTTTTAAAGTATTTGACCGAAAATATTCCACGATAATGTTAACGAATGCGTCGTCAAACCGTCATTACAGCGTCAAAATCTCGTCATGATTCCGTCATGATCACGTCATGATCCCGTCATGATCGCGTCTCGGCGCGTCATGCACGCATACATCGCGCTCACGACGTTTCGCGTCAGTCCATAACCTCGTGATTGCGCTATTTACTAACTCTTACAGACGGCTAGTAACAAAGATCTTGGAAATAAATAGCATTCAGGTCTTTGCTCTGAGAAACTTTTTAAATTCCTTGAACTGTATTTTATCAAAACACACTTCACACTCCGTTCGTACGTTTTATGTGGAGAGGCTGCGGTCGTCCACACATCGGAAGAATACTTTTGCTACGTACCAGCCGACTTTAGATTGAGGTTTTTTGCTGAAAGTTTTATAATCATTATGTTTTATTTTCAAACTCGTACTTACCCGTTCTTAATAGGCTCGTAATAGTTCTTGTAAGCTCGCAGTACAAAATGAACTCATTCATTGTCATGATTTTAGATTGACGCGGTAAATAATAGTATTTTAAGACTTGGGTAAAATTGAAAAAATATCAAATTTTCACTGTTTATGTAACTCTTTTCTTGCATAATATTATCACTAATTGCAATGAGCGACGGTAACCGCTTACCATCAGATGGGCCGTAGGATCGTGTATCTATTAAGCAATAAAAAAAATACAAAATTTTGAATACCAAGACAAAGCTATTGTTAAATAAAAGTACATCTTAATACAAAGCTGAAAAGAATCAGAACTAAAAACAAAGATACTAAATATTTTACCGTTAGTTTCCAAAAGTTTCTTTTAACTACTTATTCACAATAATGATATCTAATTAAAGTTTGATGTCGACTTACATGTACCATCAGTTTTATTTCTAACAATTATGTAAAAATAGCTAGCTTATAGGTCATACGTATGATCAAAAAAATTCAGTCTTTTGATGTTATAATTTGTCTCTTTGAAATAACGAGATCGATAATTTAAGAAGCAATAATAATTCGGTTTTTATAGCTTTTTTAGGCGTTGAAAATAAATTCTCGGTTCAAGTATGTAATTCATTGTCGTTCTTTGTATTTGATTTGAAAAATAAAACATTTTGCTACATTTTTGTTAGTTGAAGTGATAAAAAGCGCTAAATTCTGTGACATATTTTCATTTTAATTTCATACGTCAGCTATTTTATTGTAAGGTAGTTGAGACTTCAGCTGATCAGTGGTTCTTATTGCTAAAGCTCGTCAAGACATTAAGGCCGTTAATTTTATTTTATTTTACAAAATGTTTATAGGTCTTGCATAGTAGACAGTAGAATCTACTAGTTCTTAATTTATGAAACAAACACGTCTTTATGAGAGACACGTCTTGACTTAATGTGCAGATAATGTAATAACAGTCCTATTCTAATAACAAGCAATCATTCGAAGTCAGCTGTCCTTTGAAACGAAATCACGAACATAATGATGGTTTATTTAAATTTATTTTCCCCGGACGTATGCGTCATCGCCCGTTTGTCTGGTCTCAGCCCGTCATGTGACTCCCGTTATTTTCCAACATCTTGAACTGATCAGGTGGTCAGTATATTTCTAGATTCTATTCCGTTTGATATTTCCGAACCGGATTTTTGGAACGGTTTGAGAAATTATAACCTAAAAAGTGTGTGTGTTAATTTTATGTTTTTCTAAAATTTACGATTGATGAATGACAATTTTTTGAAGATTTAGGTGTTAATAAGATGGTTCTTTTGAATAGCTAGTATAGAAATTTACACAGCAGTAGTTGCTGCTTCACCAGATTGTTTTTAAATATTTTATTATTGTAATGAGGGAATGTTCTGGTGTTCGTAATGTTATGGGGAGTAATCTTTGGATCTACTGAACCATATTCGAAAATTATTTTACTAATAGGAAGCTACGCTTTTTATGTCATAGGCGATGTAATATTTTTAAAATAAAATATTTTTTTATTTAGACGAAGATACGCGGGTTGGCCAGTTAAAAAAAAATATAATGTTCTTTCTTTCTGGTATTTTCTGGCTCATGGTGTCCATTAAATAGCGTTAAATATTTCAAGATATCAAGAACCGTATAAATTTCGTAAGCACTTTTCAAAACATCGTTTTTCACTGCAATGAATTGGCACTATACTTTCTGGCGTGTGAAAATAATGATGTTCATTGTCACTATGTTTTATTGCTACTAATTTACGTTTATACTGTTATTTAAGTGTGTACTGACAATGAAAATGTACGATATATTTATTAATTAATGTCGTAATAAGTTTATTTATTTAAGAAAAGTGAATTAGTGTCATATATTTTTGTTTGTTTAATATGAAAGTCTTTATTGTTAAAGATATACATAACTTACACTATTACTAAACGGGTTTTTAACACGATTATTTTTAATTTAGAGGTCCCGATATTTCAGCACTGTTTCAAGCGCCATGATCACGGGAAGACTGAGGAACTGCGGGTAGGTCATTTAAGAACAGAAAAATCTGTCTACCCTCTTTCTCGTTCGTTTGCCGGTACCACTGGAACTCGAACTCACATTTCGACATACCACACTGACAGTATCGGCTGCAGTCTCAAAACTACATTTTTTGGCTTTATTTTCGTCTATCACTGGATTACACATACAGGATAGTTTGAAGCCGTCATCCCGATTAAAAGTGCTATTCCTCGAAATTTCAATAACTTCCTTAACCAGTCTTGGTATACCAAGCAATTTAAGCGAGTGTTTAAAGAAATTTAAAGATATACATAACTTTTAAATAGTTGTGAAATTTAGCATTGTAGCACCCTAGCATTGTAGAGTCATGAGCTACGCTGTCCAGTTATTATCAAGATGTGTCATAGGCTTATTTATCTGTTATGTCATATATTATGTAGAAAAAAAATATTAATAACTAGCTGCCCCGCGCAACTTCGTCTGCGCCAATCTCAATTAAATGTCAACGATTCGATTTTTTCTCGCTGTAAATACCATCCTTGAACTTCATCGAGAATTTAAAAAAAACAACAATTTCTAAAATAAATAAAGCCTAAGTTACTCGTTATAACATAAACTATCAGCCATTGAAAGTCAGCCCGTCCGAAGTCAGAACAAACAGACAGTGGCCACCTTCCAGCTCCATTATCAGACCTTGACATTCATCCTCAACACAAAGATCTCATCAGGACGCTTCATTAGAGTCTAAACACGATGAGGTTATCTTGCTTAATGACGGAGTTCCCATAGCCACCTTCCAGCTCCATCATCAGACCTTGACATTCATCCTCTACGCAAAGAACTCATCAGGACGCTTCATTAGAGCCTAAACACGATGAGGTTATCTTGCTTAATGATTGAGTTCCCATAGCCATCTTCCTGCTCCATCATCAGACCTTGACATTCATCCTCTACGCAAAGAACTCATCAAGACGCTTCATTAGAGCCTAAACACTATAAAGTTATAGTTTAATAAAATATTTTAATCACAGCGCCATCTAGCGACAATCATCTAAAACAAAAAAGTGTCGTTCCAACCGATTTCCCCACTTTTCTGTTGAATTTTTCTAGAATTTTCTTTGCTATAAACCTCACGGAGCCCGAGACCTTTCCAACGAATGCAAAACCGTGGAAATCGGTTCGTGCGTTCTGGAGTTATAGCGTCAGGGAGGAAAACCGGACTTATTTTTATATAGTAGATAAAATACCTAAGTAATACATATAACTAAATTTGGGCAATGTCAAGGTAATATCTATCTACAATACAAGACATATCATTTGACATGGGAGTACGAATATCTACCTAAATAATTATTGTGGTAGGTGGAAACGATGTGAGGAAGTTTTCACAAAGCTTTTATGAGTGAGTGACAGCGTAGAGTTAGAAGTAAAGTTATCTATTTTTGATCGTTTCCTGTTTTAAAATAACGTGTTCATCGTTCTAAAACTAATCATTATGAATCCATATGGCTACAAAAATAAAAATGCGATAAAAATCATAAAATACCACCGTATTACTTTACCGTTCTCATTGCCAAATTCTATTAAGGAAAATTAATGGGTATTTTAATAAAAATAAATTTAAAGTATTTTGGGTGTGCGTCGAGATGCGTCTCATTATGTCTAGGGGCGTGTGATAAATGAGCGTATTGGAAAACGCCTTGGCACGCCTTACGCGTCACGATGACGGGATATAAATGAGTTTTATATTGTCTGTTCTCACCTAAGCCCATCTCTCAACTCGGCCTTAGAACCGATCAGGAACAGCGAGCTACAAAACGTCGACTTGTTTCGTTCATTTTGCGACAGGACCAACTTAGATAGCTCAAATATTTGGCGTTTGTCCAAGCTGTAAATTAACGCTTTTTTCTATTGTTTTCAGGTAAATCGTCGAAAGATATCTCTGTGAAGTGAAAGCAAACGCCGCGGTCTCGCCCCGGCTACGTGACTGAGTCTCTGTTAGGTTGATGTTGCTAAATAAATGTACCTGCAGTTACACTCGACGAGTGAATTTGCTGAAAACCAAAACAATAAATATTATTTGTTGATATAGCTATCGAGTTTTATTTACAAATAGGTTATTTTTGTGATGGCTTAATCATTAATTACTATAATTGTATCAAAAAACGCAGAATCTTTCAGTATTTCAGTGATTTTTTTTTCAGTTTTGGCAGAGTTTTCAGTAAAAATACTGTAGACATTAGTTTCTTACAAACAAATTGCAGCAGTGTGAGCATATTCAATTCTTTAAATTCTTCGTAAAAATGTTTCTACTTAGTTATTACCTATATATAGAAAAAAAATTTCACAGTTTTGTTTTATTTTTTTGTTAATTTAAATGTTACATAGACATAAACAACGTTTATTCGTGAAAAAACCAAATTTATAAAAAAGAAGCAACTCAAATACACATTCATATTACATTAAACGAGTTTCATTACTGGTGAAAATAACCAACTAACATAACTACCATTTTACATCTAGTCCGTCTGTCTGTAGTTAAAACGCTGTAGTACCTAATTGTAGTGTCAAACTTCCTTACATAACACTGAACGCACTGCATACAAAATTGATAAGTCTGACTACAATTTAGCTTCCAAAATAATAGTAGGTGCATTGATGACAAGTTATTTACTCGTACAGGCTTAATCTATTCTAATCTACAAAAATATCTCAATTATCGTCACTAAAACTCAGGTACGACTAGCAACAGAAAACATCTAGTTAGAGATGATTGCCAAAGTTTAATACGAAGTGTACTTTCGTTGCTCGCTCATACACTCGCCTCAAGTGGTTTTGGCAAGGAAAGAGGCGTCTGCTTTACTTAATCAGAACACCTTAATGGTACAGAGAGCAGATCTCGTAATGGGACAATTAGTGTTAACTATAAGTGTGCGTTTTGGTTAAGTATTCTTAGATTTTAAATATAAAGTAGTAGTTAAGTATTTTTGGCATTTTGATTGTATAATAAAGCAGTTTCTTTCTCATTAGGTCGTAGGTAGCGACCCCTCAGTGTCCCCTGACATTGCAGAGGTTCATGAGCGACGGTAACCACTTCCCATCAGGTGGGCCGTTGGCTCATCTGCCTACATGGAAATAAAAAAAAAAAAAATCTATAGTTGTTGTGTTTTGTAAATATGTGGTAAGCTTAATAAAAAATTAGAAATATTTGTTCTATTGTAATGTAACTTATAACTACTAGTCTTGGGTAGTATTAGTCACCACTTTATTAGTTTCAAAATCTAAGGTTGCCTTATAATATTTTTCTTCATCATTTAGGTAGTGTAGCATTTTAGAAAATTTTTGAATACTAATAAAAAAGTAGATAATAAAAAAAGGCTTATTTTATCTATATACAAAATATTTAATTAAACAAATGAAAAAGTTTAAAAAAAAATGAAAAAACATCGTGGCCATTGTCAAAACTCTAAACACAGTAACATGCAAGCACGTAGTTTTGTGATCAACAGGCTACGGATTTCAAAATTACAGTCGATTCAAAACTATAAATTCGTTGAGCTGTCGTCGGCAAATGTTGACTACACGATTGTAGATTGATACGTTTATTGAAAAGTTAGTTTTTAAGGTCATCACACACTATAGTCGCACACAGTATGTTGTACTGTATGTTGTTGTACGCAGTAGATTGAACACCAAATATATCATTCAAATAATAGTATTTCACAAAATACGATTAACTAAAAAATACGTCAAAATTACTTTAGTTATTACTCGAATCGTTTTTTGATTTATATTTAGCATTGTTTTAAAAAAGTTTAACTTGAAAAGTTGTCAATTATTAACAAGTGATATGCAGTTTGCGTTAGGGGTGTGCGAATATCGTTCGAATCGAATTGAATCGAATATTAAAATTCGATTCAAAATTCGAATCGAATAATTCGAATCTTCGAATTATTCGAAGTTCGACGAATATTCGAAAAAATTCGAATAATTCGAAAAGTTTCGGATATTCGTTGAATTTCGAATAGTATCGAATTTGACTACGACGATGTATCGGAAATAGAACAAGAATTTGTATTTAGTAGATAATATCTTTAATGGGCTAGATGTCTACAAAATAGTCATAGTCGTCGTAGTCGAATTTGATACTATTCGAAATTCGAAGAATATTCGAAACTTTACGAATTTTTCGAATATTCAGCGAATTTCGAATAATTCGAAGATTCGAATTATTCGATTCGAGTTTCGAATCGAATATTCGTATTCGATTCGGAACGAATAATTCGTGAGTTCGAATTATTCGCACACCCCTAGACTTTGCGTTTTAGCGACTTCTACAAAAATAAAGTGATCATTATGTATTAGTATGTAATTTTCTTGAATGTCAAATAAATATATGAGACAGTGGTTTGCTAAACACAATTGCGGAATCCAGAGAGTTATAACTAATCTGACGAAGGTACTTGTTATCACATAAAATTAGAGTATTGCCGTCGATTCGCGAAGATAAATGCGTTAAACTGTCGCCGGCAACTGGCGACTGCAGATTGATTCGTTGATTGAAGAGCCCTATTCGTTTTAGCAATGTACAGATCGGCGCAGTCTTAATTGCTATCGGAGATTGCTGAATTGAACAATTATTGTTTTTAAATGGGCATGTAGTTTCGTCGCTGTTGGTTTGTTTTTGTTTAGATATATTATTTTCTATTGTATGTCTTCTGTTAGATTTACTAAATAGGTTTTTTAACCTGTGTGTACTCAAATAAAAAAAAAAAAAAATTATCGTCTTGCTATTATGCTTCCTGTAATTGAGTATCTTCTCAGTTTTTGAACTAAAACAGATTTTGAAATATATTTAGTTTTTCTCATAGATACTTTCTAGTCGTAGTACCTACCTAGTAATCTTTTTCAAAGTTTCACTATTTCGTTCTCTAGATCTAGATTTTTGATTATGATGTAGGTACTTTTACAATAAACTGGAAAGACACAAAAGGTATTTTTTTTGGAACGAAGTTCCTTATCTCGCGTTATCGAAAGGAGGCTAGAAAAAATCTTACGAAAAGTTGTCACGACACTTTTTTTGTTTTAGATGATTATCGATAGATGGCGCTGTGATCAAAATCTTTTAAAACACGTTCCTTATTTGTTTTAGGTGATTATCGCTAGATGGCGTTGTGATCAAAATCTTTTAAAACACGTTCCTTATCGCGCGTTACGTTAGGAAAAAAATATATAAGATATCTTTTAATCTAAAGGAACTTCGTTCTATTCGGGTGTCCCATGTCACCTCTCAAGTTTTTTTATTTCAGTGACATTAAAAACAAACGAAAACTACAAATTTAGTTTATGAAGAATGCCTTTTTATTCAAAAGCTTATGAAATGTTTTTCTCAATCATCACTAATGATGTACAAAGTTCCTATTATTTATTGCACTCGAAATCACTTCTGTTGACTAACATCACTGCCGACGCAAACACAGATTAATTCTTTAGCATCTTTTCAATTAATTAATTTCTACTTTATTTTAAAGTTTACTGGTTGCATGAAATTATATTGCGTAAGTTGTTTTTAAATTAAAATTAATAATTGTTTTTTTTTATATTTAAGAAGAAAAATCGATCATTAAGTTTTAACTCTATAAAAACTAATACACGGCAAAAGTTGACATTGTTGCTAAATGATAATTATAATTAATTGTAGTTAAATAAATTTCAGAACTAGCACTAAAATAAGTGTTAAAATCACATAACATGTTGTTATGCAAAGAATGTTTAGTGTGAAATAAACAGTGTTCAATATATCACAACTAATTGCGGAACTCCTACACATTATTAAACAAAATTAACAGCTGATTTATTCTTCAAATAAGAATAAAGACTAATCAATTAATTTCAAAGTAAATTAGACCATATTTTATGTATTAATTAGGTCTATTATTGTGTAATGTGCTGAACGATACGGCTTTGAGTCTAGAGCTAATCTATTATTTGCTCGCCGATTGAATTATTGCTTGTAGCCTGTCTTTCTAAAACTGTAACACAAAGCTTTCTTTTGTATATTGTCAGTAACAATTTAAGATTATTTAAGGATAGCAAATAATAGTTCATAAGTTATTGGTATAATACCGATATACCATGCTGCATAAAATGAAGTATCCAATTCACAAAAAACAACAATTTTTATTCAAATAAAACTCAACACATTCTTTGAAAATCAAACCAGATTATCCTAGTCTTTTTAAATCCAACGTTCTCTAAAATTTTAAAACGACGTGGTATTTCAGAACTAAAATCTTTCTAAAATTAAGACTACATTAGCATCGAACAGTCGAGAACCGATCCGTGGGTAAGTGCCTTCCGTCGGCGACATTCTCTCTCGGATGACACTTCACCAGTCTTTGACAGCGAGGCTCAGTGGTCGGGCGTTGACGTTCGACACTTGGGTTTTATACTTGAAATCAAGTCTTTCACAATGTCTAGTGGAACGTAATGCTTTGCACACACTTTTGTGTTGTGTGCTGGTGTTTTGTAGAGGGATTAGGAGTAACTTTATGCTATGTTGCAAATGTTTGTATGTTGATTTATTTAGAAACACTTTTTTTTTGTACAATTAGGTTTAATTGTACCTTTTAAATACAATCAGTGTTAAAATTAGAAGAACATTTACCTACCACTAGTTTTTGAGTTGTGGCTGCGAGAGAAATTAGTTTGATTAATAATAGAATACTATGTTTAAAACATTCGATTTTGTATTTCATTTTGTAAAAAAATACCTTTAAGTAACATTGAAAAGTTTTCTTATTAACATTAAAATTGAAACACCTCTGAACAGTCACTCATACAAATGTCATAAATTTTATAAAAACACTAGCTGCCCCGCGCAACTTCGTAAAAAAAAAACCCCTAACATAGGGGGATGAAATATAGATGTTGACCGATTCTCATAGATACCGGATAAGCACAAAAAAAATATCAAAATCGGTCAAGCCGTTTCGGAGTAGTACGGCAACGAAAACTGTGACACGAGAATTTTATATATTAGAAAATGAACAATAAGTAGTAAGACATAAAAACAAATTCAAATCGAATCACTTGAAACAACTGGACATTCGATTGCAACGTCAAGTACTAAGTACTTAGTTAAAGTCAATTTACTCAACAACAGTCAATGATTCGAATGTTATGTCGATTTGACCCGATATCTCAATTAATTGATATCGTGCAATCATGCAGACGGTTATGATGCATTTGAGGTTTCATTTGTTTTGTTGTGATTTATTCCACTTTGACGTAGCAATTATATCTCTTTTATATAGGTACTCTTGTAGGTATAATAGCGTTGTTGGGAAAAAAATAATATCAATAGGTAATATGCAGTTTAAATTACATTCATATTCATAATTGTCTGTAAAATAGAGCCTAATTACTGAGTTACTGAGTTCATACTATGAAGAAGAGGTACGGTAACCTATTGTATCAAACCATGTACCAAAAATACATGTAAGAAAAAACCTATGAAGAAGTTAGCTACCTAATTTTCTTTAGCTAATTACGCTATTTTTCATTATAAAATCATAAAACAGAATCTAGTTTATCAAAGCCAAAGATCACTACTAAACGAAAATCTGAAAGTTGTTGTATCTTTTGATAAAAAATTGCTTCCCTTTGAAAAACCAGTCATAATTAGGACGGCATAAAAATTCATCGGAAACTAACCCGGTCACCGCCGACGGGTCTTTTGTGGCGTTCTTGTCATCCTTTCAGTTTTCGATGACCCTCGAGACGCTTCGCGGCTACCCGATGAGTATGCGGGTTAATTCACCCCGTTTCTATCAGCTATTTGTAGTATCTCATTAATGGTTCTTTATTAAGTACTTTGTTTTTTTTTAATTTGTAAAAAAAGTTAATCATTTTAAGACGCAATTGAACAGCAAACTCTAACTCATGTTTATTCTACACTCATCGCAACAAGGTAAGTCCAGCGTAAGTATACGTTTTTTAATGTAGGATAATAAAAACTTTTTAAAAAAATCAAATAGATACACTATAAAATATTAAGAAAGATCTATTTTTTGTTTAATACTTTTGCGTCATGTCTATCTTCTTATATATAAAATGAATCGCTGTTCGTTAGTCTCGCTAAAACTCGAGAACGACTGAACCGATTTGGCTTATTTTAATCTTGAAATATTCGTAAAATTCCAGGGAAGGTTTAAACGGTGAGAAAATATCCTCATGTGACGCAGACGAAGTTGCGTGGGTCAGCTAGTTCTACATAAAAAGCTCTATCAACCTTCTCTACATTTTTCATAAGCCACCTCCCTAATTCCTACTCCATTCCCAATAGTAAATTACTCTAAACATAATAAATACACATCGCAACAGTTGAATATGACAACTAAACGCGCTGCGGTATCAAATCTCAGCCCAGCCCGTAATTGCATCGGTTCGCATGTGCAGGTTTATTACCCGTGTGGTTTTCACGATTGTCGCGAGATGGCGCTGTAAAATTTATTTCTCAAGTAATTCTGCTGCACTATGAACCTCGATTTCTCATCAAACTTAGCTGTATTATGAATTTATTTTATGGTTAGTTACGATGAAATGTTGTTGATGATATTTTAATAAATATGTTTATGGTTATTGTGTTTATATTTTATGGGATAGACGTGTGGCATAAGATATTATTATTTATTTGTTATTTGATAATTTATATTTAAAGTACTTTCTTCATGCTAAATACCTGTTTTGTCATTTTTAAATTTTATAATATTAATTAATACTAGATTTATCTAACAAAAAATTTGAATTGGCACGCCAGCTCTAGTCGGCTCGATGGAGAATGACAAAGTTAGGGATAGAATTTTGGTTATAATTGGACTATCCATGGCTTAAGCTCTTTTTCAATTTAGTTAACCTTCAGTTTCCTATGCAACTAAACTCAAACGAACACCTACACTTTAAAACGCTTGACCACTTTTCCGTGTGAAGTTTGTTTGACATCCGTCCGACTGTAGAATGAGCTCCCCTCTTCGGTGTTTCCCGAGCGCTATGACTTGTCCTTCTTCAAACGAGGCTTAAAGAAAGTCCTTAAAAGGTAGGTCGTAGGTAGCGGCCCCGCAGTGTCCGCTGACATTGCAGAGGTCCATGAGCAATGGTAACCGCTTACGATCAGGTGGCCCGTTAGCTCGTCTGCCTACAAGGCAATAAAAAAAAAAAAAACATTATACTGCGTTCAGAAAATATGCTGTAATATAAGTAGGTATGAAGTAAACACGAAAAAATCATTTTGGCTAAAACTTTTGTTAATTAAAAACAGATTAAAAATAAAACAGAAACCAGCAAAAACTTTATTTATCAAAGTTGCCGAGTCACTCATAACAAGTGTAAAAGGGCTTCGTAATCTCGCGCTCTGTTCAAATTTGCAAGTTGCAAGTCAGCTCAAACTTTCCGATGCATTCATTAGTGGTTCAGAACTTTCTTAATTTAGAGCTAAAATAACGCTCTCGTCTTCATAATATCAGATATTATTTGAAACATCAAGAAATTATTGTTTGAAGCTGTATTTCATAAGAGGAAATACTTAACTAGGTATCTGTATCTGTACCAACCCATTACTGCCCACTGCTGGGCTCAGGTCTCCTCAGGAGAGGGATTAGGCATAGTCCACCATGCTTGCCTAGTTTAGGGCGGATTGGGGACTTCACATATCTTCAAAGGATTTTTAGAATCCTTTTCCGATATGCAGGTTTCCTCACGATGTTTTCCTTCACCGTTTATAGTCAGTGGTGTTGTGAAAAATTGCACATAAATCTGTTTCACATTAGATTTAGAGGTACAAGCCGGCCTGATTTGAACCCGCGTACGGAAGGAAGCGCTTCGACCACTCGGTCACCACGACTTACGTTATGTTATGTTATATTGTAGTTGATATGAATGATCATGAATATCCTCATTATTAGTAGTTTATCTTATGCTACATTTGACGCAGTTTGTATTCATTAGATTCCCAGAAAATTACACAGCTCCTTGGTTCATCTTTAGTTACTCACGTACCTAGTGTCGTGGCGCTTTTACGTTTCAATTATCAGACAACATTTAATTACCGACACAAACACCTTAATTCAAACAATTAACCTAAACTTTTAATTTGCAAATGTTAATTTCGGTTTCATATTAATTCACGACAGTACCGACCGAGACTCGCTTGATATTTTCGTAAAGCGACAAATTTAATAAAGTGGTCGTCACCGTTGAATAATTCAGGCGACGACGGGACGTAATACATTATTTATTATGATGAGATGTTGTTGGTCTTTGTGGTTTTGCATCTGGCGTACGTCTGCGAGTATCACCAGCAAATCTCTGGTACATCACTTGTCCTTATCGCACTTAAAGAGTGGTCGTGCGTGCGAAAAGAATGGCGCTTTTTTGCGATACCGGTGCATGGGAACGGAACACCCGACGTGGGAGGCGGATGCAACACATTGTTGTCTAGTAACAAATAAGTGCTTGTCACACAAATGTTTAATGTGCAAGTATCGATTACAAGTGAACGTGAGAATATAAAATGTCACATTATGTTGCAACATTGTTTTTTATTCGTATAGCACTTGCATCCAAGTGGAGCACGTGTTCTCAGTTTAATGGCTCCTTGAGTAAGTACTACTGCTGCTACTTACAACAATGGTAGTATGCATTTTATACATTTATTGAGCTTTTACAGGTGAAAAATTGGATACAATTTTGTAGATTAAGATTAAACTAAACCTAAATCATGTTACTAAACTGAATATCAAACCACCTGACTCTATAAAGGACCTAACCAGTAAACCTTATAGCGCAAAGTACAAGTCCAATACAAAGTGCTCGCAATAAAAAGTTACAAAATGGATCCATTTACATGGGTACATTTTATGGACCGACCTATAAATCCACGCAAAATCCACACCACTCTCAGAAACGGGATAATTCTAACACAAATGTCATAGTAACACAGCCAATAAATGTTATATAAGTTTACTGACAGTTCTGAACTGGCACAAACGGTCAATTATGCGGTCGTAACCATTCGTAACAAGGTACATTGAGTTTGATTCAAAACACATGCGCCAGTGCAACTAGTGACGCGCCATCACTATTACATGATTTGTGTTTTCATTTGCTTAGTGATCTCTACCACATTTTGCAGCAGTGGTTTCATGCTAGATTTAGTTTTAAAATGACTGTAGTGAAGCGTTGTTTCAAGTTATTTCTGTAGAAACTTAAACAATAGAAGTTAATTTGGCGACTTAACGTAGAAGAATCACTCATGAAAATACTTAAACAGCGTACTTTTAGTTTGGTCTAACATAACTGTTTTACTGGGTGCTTCGTGTGCAATAATTTTGTTTCTATTAAATGTGATCTTTAGAAAACAATGTTGTAAGTTTTAGAAAATATATCAAGAGTTTTAGTATAAAACAGTAGAAAAATACCACGTAATAAGCGTTTGAAATCCACACAATTTCTCCAGAATGTAGAACATTTCGTTGTGTGATTTATAGTCATCAATTGTGTTTTTATTTTTCGAATGATTTTAAGTGACATCTTAACAAGATTATTAGTTTTACAAATCGAATGAAATCGATCAATTACCAAACAACGTTTATCCAAAAATCCGCGGTACTCGTGATTTACATCGTTTCGAACTATTTAATTTGTTAGCTGAAGATAAATCAGGTTGATTCACTATCTCTATTGCTTGTGTAACTGTCATGTCGTCTTGTTAAAGATAATCTTGATTGATTCGGTCCCGTGCGTGATTTCGGTATGTAGGTTTCGGTGATGAAATATATTTTCAAATGTTGACATAATATAAACTTATTCAGACACTCGCGGTTTTCTATAATACTTTCATGCATTTTCAACGGGTTCTTACCACGATATTTAATTAATTGAGATGTCTCGATATTTCAACTTTGTTGCAAACGTCATGATCACGAGAAGACTGGATACTGAGGGTCGATTAAAGAGCAAACAAATCTGTCTACCTAAATCTAAATCTAATCTGTGTGTCTAAATCTGTTAATTAAATATCGTGGTAAGAACCCGTTGAAAATTCATGAAAGTATTGACATAATATACTTAATATGCTTTGAATTTTTAGTGTTTGTTACTTTTACAGTTGTAGGTACTGTACTGTAACAATTTACTGCAACTGCTGGTCCCAAGTTTTATCATAAAGGTATCGGGTATAGTCAACCACGCTTGTCTTCAAGTCTTCAAATCAATTCAAATCCATTTGCAGGTTCACTCATAATATTTTATTTTACTGTTTTTATCTTGAAAAAAAAAAACTGTAGTCTGAATTCCAACAATCTTATGCTGTATTAAATATAATATGTTATTACATATAAATAAACAAAAAACTCATAGAACAAACGCAAGCCAGTGTTTTCGTAAGTTTATGTTTTCTTTATTAACTAAATTACAATTGGTGTGAACTCCACAGCTGTATGAATACTTAAGTAAATAAGTAAGGGCTCACGATTCCATAAATAACATTGTGTACAGTGTCTCAATTAAATCGATTTTTGATTATATTAACAACAACAAGGCCAGTAAAATAATACGTAACTCTATAAACTCTTGAAGTCAAATTATAGAGAAAAAGAACCATTGAATTTAAAAAAGGAATAGTTATCTTTTGCATGGATAACCTCAAATAATTCATTTTATATCATATAAACTATGGAAATTAAATATAAATGTCATCAAATTAAAAATATAAATTACGAATCAGATATGAAGAGCCATTACATTTTTCATGATTCTAATTGGAATGAACATCTCAAAAATTATAAATCTAAAATAAAATGACAAAATACATTTGAATTTACTCATAATCGTGCCAATAAAGTCATTAAAACAGCAGTTTTCGTATAAAAGTGATTTACAAACTTGTTTGTCATTAAATTGAACGGAATATATTACAGCTCCTTTCAAGTGGCATTTAGTGATTTATGTTGGTAGAAAATATAATTGGGAACTATAATGGTGTCTCGAGTCCATTTAGTGAACAGGTAAATCAAATAGTTTACTTGATGATTGCCGTTGCTTATACAACAACATCAAGCATCAAAACTGACATTGCCTATAAGAATTTTTCAAAAAAAGTAGCTGTTCAGAAAGTGATAGTTGCAGAATTTCTTAGAGATTCATTACATTCGATTCATGTCGGTTTTTGTAACCTAAAAAAGTAGTAGTTGGTATCAAGTACTGTGAGTCTGTTCCGTGAGTGTATTTTTGAAGCTGGTTTGGTATTAAATTATAATATCAGTGTATACTAGAAAATTACGTATTGACAAACATAGCATGTTGGATTTTATTTCCTATTCTTAAAATTGCTGAACTTTTCTTCCTGCTCGGTAAAAAATTCAAATTGATCCTACCAATGTCTAAGGACACAAAATGTAAGTAGTTGTGTATCTTATAAAAAACAAAACAGTGCCAGTCTGTATAGAAATTAAGTAAATAATTACAATTCGATTGGTGTATAAAATCAGTGAATCAAACTTTTTTTTATTAAATGTTGAGTAACTCCTCAAATTGTATAAATAAACGATCATCCATTTAATGAATTCATTTCAGTTTCTTCTAATTCTAATTAAGTTTTAATTAACTTTTTGGTTCCGTTCCAACATAAATTAACTTATTATTTCAGATGCTTCCGTCTTTGTGTTGCATTCTTAAAAAAGATTTCCATGTGATGACGGATGTTAGAGATAGTATTTATTAAAAGATAATGTGAAGAGGTTTATTACCTTGCGTATGAAAAAAAACTAAATAATCCTAAAACCGACTTATCTTACTTGTCATCTATAATTTGGCATATTTAAAATTTTCATGCATTTTCAACGGGTTCTTACCATGAGAAGTCTTCTCGTGATCATGACGTTTGCAACAACGTTGAAATATCGACACAACTCAATTAATTAAATATCGTGGTAAGAACCCGTTGAAAATGCATGAAAGTATTATAGAAAACCGCGAGTGTCTGAATAAGCTTATATTTAAAATTTATGAAATTATAGTAGAATTACATACATTGATAAAAAGCGACTGAGTATGACTGAGAATCGACTGATTTGCTAAAACACTTGATTAGAGACACCGAATATTTGAGTGAGTGAAAGCTTAAGAATGTTTATTTATTTTCTTCCAAGACAAAATATTATTAGTAGCCTAGATAGACGGTAATATTACGTCGGGGCTTGCCAATTATCTGGCGCAGTTTATCAAAATAATTATCTATAAAATTATAATAGACTAGACGCAGTACTACGTCACGATGACGCATATATTTAACTGACGTGTAGATGTGCGAACAACGGAATTCATACGTTAAGAAATGCAAATAAATTTTTATCTCCTGTAAATTTTGTAGTCAATTTTGTAATAACGCTAAGGAATGACGAATTTTTTTTAATTTGTACTGTTTCAAATTCTTTATTGTAGGTACGTAATTTTCTAGTGATAGATTTTAAAGAAAACTTTTTAAATACAAGCTATTAAGGTCCTTGATGGCATATGGAAGTAGAGTGCTGCTGCAAGTTAGTAACATCCAGTAAAAGTTATATCAAAGCTTTTAAAATCAATCCAAACCACTTAATTTTACGTTTCGAGATAGTTTACAGTTTTCATTTTATTTCCGACACACTAAGATTTTAGAGTTAAAATAAGAATTGTTTGGTGGTTAACAGCAATCACATTATTTGGCACTAAAACCCAAATTTTATAAGTTATTGGGATTGTATAAAATGACAGCAATAACACACGTATGTATGTGTTCCTACACAACTCATATCTAAGTGTAAAATATTTGGACATAATAATAATATTTTATCAACTCCCTGACACTGCTAGGGTTAGGAGTTTTCAGAAGAGACAATCTGAATAAGAAACGTTTTCGATTATAAATTGTATTTGTATCTAAATATTGCTACAGTCTAGCTACACAAGTCTATGCCACAAACACCGGCGTACGTTTTAATTTTACCGACAGCACAGCTATAAATAATTACAGTAGCCAAATCTATGTCGCGAAACCAATCGAATTGTCTCTGATAAATAACAAGCTTTCGTTTAAAACTAATTGTTGTGATAGTAATTTCTCAATTCAGTGGCGACTGTGACGAATTCTCTGAGCAATGGTTTCTGACGACATTATTTATAACAAACAATTTGTTACGATTGCATTAAACTTTTCAAACTGAATGGTTTATAGTGTTTGGTTGCACTGAGTTGTGACGAAGACAAAGATAGACGTCGTTGATTAAAGATCATTGTTACCATTCATAAGTAGTGGATGTGGATTACGTAGCAAATTATTGTTCATTTGAATTTAATATTTGGCATTTGAAAACATCCGAGTAAATTATATTTAGGTAATTGTTATGAACATATTTGTTATTATGTCTCATTTTATAATTCATCTTCAATTAGCTATACTTTTAAATTTAAATTTAATTTTTAATTTAGTAATTACTTTGAAAGTTAGACAACACTACAGAACTTAACAAAGCATGATCAGCAAAATTAAGCAATAGCATATCACATAACGTCATTAGAGGCTACAAGAACAAAACTTTAAATATCCCGGAATTAAAAGTTATAACATTTCAGTTCTGTATGTGGTCATCGCTGAAACGTTACTTAATTAACAATAGAGCAATTAAGTTCGGCCCAGCACGCAGATCGAGCCAAAACGAATGCCATTTTGTGGCAGAGCAACGAGTCTCGCTCCAGCGAAGCTTTGCTGACTCTGCAGACTGCGTTTTTGCTGATTCCAAAGTTTTCGTAAAACTGTATTAACTTGTACTGTTTGTGGTGTAATTGCAAGCTTTAATGGACTTTAAATAGTGTCACAAAGTATTAATTAATTAATTTACGACGACGTTAAATTTTATTGAAGAGTAGGTATTACTTAAGTGTATTTTCATCGTAACAAATTAAAAAAAAATCAAAACATAATAATAGAGTACTTTATTGTATTTCAGTTTAATTACCAGTAGGTATATCATCGTAGGTCAGTAATCTAGAAGACAAGAAGTGAAATCCTTTTGACAATTTGATAGGAGGTAGTAAGTACATGCAGTATTGTAGTCAGAGTAACAAAAAGAATCTGTTCAAAAACTTTGTATTATAATTACACTAAACTATAAGAAAAACATGATCTCATAATCTCGAAACAATATCATTTATCTAATACACGATATTTAAAAATGATTCATTTCTCAATTTTCACTGACCTTTTTACACGAACGTAAAAAAGGAAGCTTCAATTAAAATATCTAATTAAGAGCTCGGGTGTCATTTAACACCCGAAGTCCTTTTGGGAGCCCTCAGCCAGGATTCGGGCACCCGAGGCCTCTGATCAGATAATCCTGGGTGCTATCGCGTCACTTGTTTTAAAGTTAAATTAAATGTAATAATGTTTCAACGATGATAAATGTTCTTATCGATATCGGCAAATGTTTCAATTGGATTAAAGTTGTGACGTAATGGCCGTGTTTATGGGCACACTTCGGATCGAGTTGTGGTGTAGGTTAGTAAGTTTGATATTGCAATATTCATAGGCAACTTTGATATCTAATTTAGCAGAATCGATTATGGTGATGAGTCTAAGCGTTAAAGTCTATTTAGTGTTGATCAAAAGCAGAAACACAAGTATGAGTGAACGAATTATTTTAAGTTATCTTTACAAAATGTAACACAAAATTGTTCTTAACTGTCACTAAAAACGTAAAAATTATATTAAAATGAGAATGCGATGTGTTCGCTAAGAGTTATTGATCTTCATTTAACCAACGTCTAGTACTAACTACATTATGTAATTATATAGACGCAGTTAATTGAATTTGCCTATCGTTGCACCTTTGACGCATTCTCACCTTTACCGTCTCCTGCTAATGGCTCCATTATACATGCGAAGTATCAAAGAGGACTTATATGAATACATCAGTTCAAATAAAAATGGTTTTAAAGGCCGGTCAAATAAGGTCGAAAGTCGTAATGATTGTTAATGATTGGCGCAACATTGTAAAGGTTTTGTAATTAATTAAACACGCTTTTTCACCTGCAATAAAACAGTGTAAACAGAAATGTAATTTGTCCGATGCAGTTGATTTTACTGTGTGTGCTTTTAATTTGACGTGTTTACGATTTAATCGATATTTCGTTTTGTTTGACTTTCATTACATTTTATGTTATTGTTTTCATGTTTAGTATCTTTAACGTTTGTTACAATATATTTAGAAATATCGAGGGTTCGGCAATATGGATGATAATCTATAAAAAGGATAACTTTAATATAGCGCTTTCTTTAGAGCTTCCTAATACGTTAGGCACTTTATAAACGCCAAGCACTCAAAGTTAATACATAAAAATAGTTATTGAAAGTAAATAAAAAGCCTATCGATAAAGCGATGGAAACTTTTTCTATCAAAAACTTTTACGCTAAACATTTCTACGACACGGAAAACTATGAGATATATTTTTATCGAGCGCTGGTAGAAAAGAGTTGAAAATAATATTAAATTAAAATTGTACCTCTAGCTAAGTCAGTTAAATTTAATGTCTATTAAAATTTTAGAAAAGCACCGCAACTTTTATCAGTTGTAAACTTTGGTGACATTTCATGAAGAATCACGTTATCTTCTTCACAGTTTCTCGAATTCTCAACATTTTAAATGTGTAATATTCCACAAAAAACTTTCATCAAAAAAGTCATCGGTTAACCGAACCATTTATTTCAAAACGTTCATTTATATAAACGAACGCCGGCAATAATTAAAACGAGTTCTAAACCAACGAAATTTACGAAAAAAACGCCTGCAAAACAACTGAAACCGCGCGTAAATTAGTAAGCATTGTGTTTCGCCCCTCTGCGTCCCTCGCGTCCCACAAACGCAGCCAACAGTAAAAGTTAATTAAATAAAAATACAAACCGAATCCGCCGCAGCCGAGGTGTCAAACAGCAATCAGCAAATAAAGGGCCGTCAATAAGTTGGCGAGGCTATTCAGCGGATCGAATACATCCTAATTCATTGTCACGTCTCGATTTGATTGGGCGTGCTTTGATATCGATAGCCGGGATTGCGGTCGTCCGATTTTTTTTTACTTTCCTCATATTCGATTCTATCGGATGCGGTCTCGTGTTATTTATAGCTTTATGTTTTGTATTGGAAAATTTGAGCGCGCGGAGCCTTTGAAGCGTTTATCGACGACATGCAAACGCGCAGGACCGGTCGATGTGGCGAGGTTTGGGGGAGGCCTATGTCCAGCAGTGGACGTATATAGGCTGATGATGATGATGCAATAAAAAGTGAGAATTGACTATTCATTAATAATTGATTGGTTCTTGGCCACAATATAACGGAAAGTGAACTCAAAATGACCTATTTCTCACCTGAAAAAAAAAATGCAAAATAATTATTATAACATTAACAGAGTCGGGACGTTATTCTTTGACGTGACGCAGAGGTGACGTTTCGTTCATTATGCAACTCTGAATGCGATCCGCACGGATAAAGCTCCTCTAATTACTTCCGCGTCCTCATCGAAACTCGGTCGAGCTCGATTCATTATGACGCGATTTCGAATCGATTTTTTTCTTTATTGTGCACTGCTCTTTATAATGATGTATACGTGGTTATGAATCTGATGTGTGATTCTGTAATTAAATGAAAAAATCAACTACCGATAGTTGTCGAAACTTGCATGAAACTTATTGTATAACAGCGAATGCATTATTGTCATTATTGTCTCTCGCTTTGCGAGAAGGGAAGTCGAAACTCATGTTTTCCTACTCCTTCTATTATCTTCTGATTAAATTCGTTGCGGGGCCCAAGACAAGTTAGCTTTCCCTCGGGTTCCTGGGCTTCACTGCTCAGAGTCATTACGATGGTCGCCGCTGTGGATCCTGGCTACACAGGAGTTACAGTGGTGGGAGTGAGAGGTGGGCAAATACCCGAAAAAAAAACAGCGACTGCAAGATATTAGTAAATAAAATAATGACGCAGTTCTATATTCAATCATGTCATTTAAAATTAAAATTACTAAGGTTCTTATAGTTCTATCAGATTATAACTAAAAACTAAACTCTAAATAGCTTAACGTGTACTATCTATCAACAACGTTCAACATCTGGAACACAGTGCTTATTTTATAAGAATGCGCTTCTAAAATTAACACATAAATATGAAAAGCATAATTTAAAGTGCAAACAAATGCCGTTAGTCAAAGCGGAATGACGTTATTTCGTATGCACGTAAATAAAACGAGAACAGGTGTGTTGAAAATGCGCTGCCGTGATACACATCGTCTCAAGAGGAGAACAGGACAACAGTATGCTCTTAAATAAAATTGGATTATTTTCATGGGGACTCGGATATTTATAAAATGATTTAGTAGAAATAATTACAAAATTACAATTACTACGATATAGTAGTTAGATCATAAGGTAGGCACATAATTTACTATTTGATTTATTCTGCCAAAGCTCATTTGGCATTACTAGATTCGTTAAAAATAATATCAACTGCATTTTAAACATAAATAACAGAACAGTTAACCTCTATCTTTAAACCATAAATCCACACAAACATTCACAAAAAAAAACTAAGCATGCTTAAAACTCTTACCTCAAGTTATAATTAGATAATACATATCTGTACGAGCACGCAACGATGCTTAGCACATTTTGATCGATAAAAATCTCGGGAGTAAAATCTTTACGACATGCGAAATCGGGAGTTCACTTTTGAAGATAGCTGAATAACTTTACACTTATGATACGTTTTCGTGTGCGAAACGAGTATTTTATCGGCACATTGCTGCCGTACGAGGTAAGTATTTTCACTCGATACAGCGATTGATGATGATGGCTCCCGAGAAATTGATATCAAAAAAACGTAAATGAATCGAGTGCGTTTGTAAATCCACAAATATTTAAGAAGAATATAAATGATTATTTGTAAACATACGTGATTTCAGTATAAGATGAAATGAAGTTTAATTATTATGTAGGTACACCTTTTATTTCTTTAACAACATAGTTAAGTCGTGTATAGATAGGTGAAAGATAATGTCCCTTATTGTCCTGGTATTACATTAGTTCATGAACGACGGTAACCGCTTAACATCAGGTGGGCCGTAAGCTCGTTTATCTATATTGCAATAAAAAAAAATTAACATTGTCATTTCTGATTTCAACTAGACTTTTGTAACACAAGGACCTAACAACTTCTATGAAACCTTTTAAATAAACAATGCATGGATTTGAGTGATTTAAACTACGAGGTTCTTCGCTAGAACTTGATAACATTGATTACATGAATATTCCACGAACAGTACTAAAATTAAACTGACCGTCAGTTAACTGAGGACGTGTGGTTTAAAGCATCAAATTATAGTTCTGGTGTATTATACTAAGATAGGAGTAGTAAATTCAAAAATCTTCAGTAGGGAAGGAGGTCATTTATATGGCAAATAATTGACTTTTATGTTGCAATTAATTTTAAAACTAAAACTTTTTACCATCAAATATGGACCTCTCAGAAACTGTGTATATCATTAACATTACCTACTTATTCAGACACTAGCGGTTTTCTATAATACTTTCATGCATTTTCTTACCACGATCTTTAATTAATTGAGTTGTTTCGATATTTCAACGTTGTTGCAAACGTCATGATCACGAGAAGACTGGATACTGCGGGTCGATTTAAGAGCAAACAAATTTGTCTACCCTCTTTCTCGTTCGCTTTTGGGTAGTACCACTGGAACTCGAACTCACATCACGGCACACCACACTCACTGTATCGTCCCGAGAACCCGTTGAAAATACATGAAAGTAACATAACCTACTGACCGAAAATCGGAAAAGATGCTTATAAAATATTATTTTCACTAGAGATACCTATCTATTTTAGACTTTAATCGGTATACGAGTATTACGAAAACGACCTGTCTTTAATTTTAACACCAAATTGCTCCTACTGAATTATTCGAAATTGAATTTATATCTCAGATTAAACGCAAGACCGTAACATAGATTCGAAACGATTATCCAGCTCCACTATCCAACGTACGATCGCGGTTATAATAATCTATGCAAATAGCGTGTAAGTTCACAAAGTTGAACAATAGAAGCGGAATGAAATTGGTACTTTCCTGTGCTGCATTCGAGTGATCGCACCATTTATTGCGTCTCAGAACTAAAGTTTCAGACGTTGTTAAGCCGACGGGACAGTTCTTTTACAAGTTTTAAAATGTTCTGCTATGTGCTCCGTGGAAACGATTTGTGATGGCCATTGTTTCTTGATATGTTAGAATCGATATTGTTTTACTTTGAAATTTCGAAATTGCGCTTTTAGAGCTATGTTACTGGTATTCTCCTTGTTTACCTTATCATTAGTGTTTCTAAGAAGATCGTCATTTGTTTTCACGTCAATTTAAATACCACTGATTGTAATGTGGTTCTTCAGTGATGGAGAGGGATGATCATTTTGTTTGTAGTTTCATACTGTAAAAATATATTATGTAGATTTGAAACCGAGAAAGTAATTTGTTTTATAAATGTATTTTTATCTGCTTTATACGTCTTTGAACTAAAGATTGTAAGGGCTGTTGTCACTTGATCTGTTAGTACTGTGGTATACGCGATCAAATTTTAATATCGCTCCTTATGTTTTTCTTCAGTTTTTGTGAAGTCCATTTAAAATAAAAATAAAATGTGAAAACGTCTAACGTCTTTGTATTGAATATCAATAGCAAGAGAATCCCAACATATTAAATTGAAGTTTATAGAATAGCTCGCATACGTGGAGAGATATAATGCAATATGAACTCGCTCGAGAGCTCTAAGAAATGCACGCACTGTCTATTGTGACCGCCCTTTTCAGATCTCGGTATAATTTTCAGCGATTATACGATATTTTCATTGAGAATATTGAGTTATTATGCGGAATTTATGGACTGTATTTTGGTGCTGCATTTTCATTTCTTCAATTGGACTTCGTAAGTAAGCTTAGAATAATCTATGTTGCAATGTATTATGGTTTTTTTAAAATCTTCGTTCGTTCGTCATCAAATCATTCGTTTTCGAATTTTATTAGGTAAATTAATTTAATAGGAATTAGCTACTCCTCCTCTCAACAATTTTATTTTTCATTAAAGCTTACTTCGTATCGATTATGTTTATAAAGTCGAATTATAAAAGATCTTCAGACTTTAACAGCAACATTATAAGGTTCATTATACACTCACATAAACATAATTCTATAAAATAAAAAAGGAAACTAGGTACATATACAAACTTTTTGTTTTAGCACACTCTCTACGTACAAAGGTTTAGCATAACAACGCGACCTCAAACGTTAAGCGCACATACCTCGGTTTTACATAAACCGTAAAGAGTACCTCCACAAAGAGATACGAACAATGAAATAAACAGACAGTAATCGGTTTCAAAATAGATCAATAGAGATTTCTGTTGAGAAATGCCGTCGGTGGAGGAACAAAGTGTCTGCTGATTTGTGTATCGTGTGCTGCATCTCATTTAAGACGTTCGAAGGTATCTGAATAACGGTATAAGATAAACAGATCTTTTGCACAGTTTATATTTTGAAGGAAAATGAGAATTAACTATAAAGTGATGAAGTTTGAGTAGTTGTCATCGATGAACCTTACCAATGCAACATATAACTCAAAAGATGGTGTCCCTTAAGCCCTCCTATTACTGTTTAAAAGTGTGAATAGTACCTAAGATTTATTCGATAAAAATAATTATGCGTGCGTTTCCACATCACTTTTTTATCTTTCATATTAGTCGGCTGTCATTTGTTTTGTACGTTGTTTGGACGTTGGGGAGTCAATGTGGAAACACGGCATTAAGCGGAATCTATACCCCTAGCGAGAAACTTAAACTAATTAAACTTAGAGACTCTTAAATCTTAAAACACACTGAATCTCGCAATTAGGCTTGAATATTAGTTGTCCTTAAAATTACTACTTAATCCCATATACATTTTAGTAAACATTGGTAAACATATTACACTTTACCGTCAATGTTTTAATATATTATGCTTTTGAATTTATTTAAAAATACAGTTTCGATTTTCTTTTGTTTTTTTCCAGAAGTTACTTGGTAATAAGCCACAGCTCGTACCTCACTTAATATGTAATAGATAGAATACAAAGAAATAATGATTTCACAAAATTACGTACCACAACCATTGCATCAGTGCACAAAATGACATGAACAATAATTCTCACATACGTACGAACAAAAAGTAGTTTGGCGCTGTCCCAACAGAGTGCTATCGTTATGTCCTATCCGTCACATTAATTAAGTATCCAGATACAATCTGCCGTGTGACCACGTCTAAGATATTTACGACATGTTTTGGAATCCGTAGCGGCATATTTCGATCAACAACAGGTGTCGAAGTGGTCTATAAATTAAAATGTTCAAATGAGAATCGTTTTGATGAATTTTTTATGTGAATATCTGTTGGCTATCTGTTAAATAGGTTTTATGATTAATTGTTTTGAGAGATGTGTGATAATATAATTTTGTTTTTTGCTGAAGAATTGTGACTATTTTAAATAGCGCATACGAAATGAGCGTTTTCAGTAAAACAATCCTTTAAACAGTAATAAAAGTGGTATTGTACAGGTGTATTGCTATCGTAGTTATTGAAACGAAGTTCCTTATCGCGCGTTATCGAAAGGGGGCTAGACGGAAATTCTTATGAAAAAGTTGTCTCGTTACTTTTTTGTTTTATATGATTAATGCTAGATGGCGCTGTGATCAAAATATTTTATGAAAGTTATAAAAATAAAATTTTATTACAATTCCCTCACTAATTAATCGAAAGGAACTTCGTTCCCTCCGGGTGTCCATTGTTACCTCTCAAGTTTTTTTTTTTTTAAATACAGTTTAAGATACTAAGTTATTTTACTCTAGTTATATGATTTAAACTACCTTAGGTTTTTAATTTAAGAAAAGATTATTTTATATAGAGAGCAAAATATACCTAATCCCTATATATAATTACGAAGGAAACTACTAGAATTTCCAATCAGCATTGTGTTGTAGTTATTGTAAATCAGTGCCGCGTAGAAAGAGCGCATGTGTCTCAATAACGTCTGGTGTACGATAGCTCCAGGCCAGTATTACCCGGTACTGGATTTATGTTCACTACTATAGGGAATAATAATACAATAATAAAACTTATTTTGAAAGTAAACCAATGGTAAGTTAAAATAATTTAGATACGAGACACTGTTTTATTAATATTTTGTATTCAAAAGAAAGTAGCTAGCACATAATTAAATAAAAATTATTTATATTTAGGATCATTTAGACATATTCCATAATTACTTTGTTTAAGATAATAGGAATTGATTAATATTGGAATGTAATTTAACAATTTATTTGTAAAATAATAAAAATACTAGCAAACCAATCTATGTTTTATTTATATTCAATCGCACTTCTTTCCTACATTAAACTACATTTATTGCGTTTGAGTACATTAATACACCACTTGTACTTATTTTTTTTCTTGATAATAGCCTTCATACTTCATGACATTTATCTTCATGGCAAAATACTGTTTTACTCATTACTCATAGCTACTCCAAAGAACTACAAAATATTAAAGAGTTATCAAAACTGTATAACATAAAATATAAAATTCGACTTGCATCAACCAGCATTACCATTACATCTAACATAAACATTCTTAAAGAAATATCCAATGTAATACACAAGAGCTCAGCCGAAGCTCAGCTCAACCGGACCGTAGTACGCAGAATCCGGGAGGTTCACATTTACATGAGAGGTCAACTCGGTCTGATTTACAACCATATTCAATTGTTGGTCTCTTGTATCAACAGCTGTCACAAACAAACGGATAGTTTACGTCCGCTGTGCGCTTGTCTGTATACATGTTCTGTTGTCCAGATAATATTGGTTTATTGTACAGAGAATATATGTGTTTTAGAGTTATATAGTTAAAGTCCTGTATCGGTAGGCGATAGATAACAGCCCCTCATTGCCCTGGCATTGCAGAGGTTCATGAGCGACGGTGACCGCTTACCATCATACAGGTGGGCCGTAGGCTCGTTTATCTATCACGCAATAAAAAAAAAATTTGAAGAGAAATACTGCAAATAGAGATTATGCTGAATGGAGATATTCGTTCATTTCTGAGAAGATGCCCTTAGACTCAAATAATTGTAAGTTAGGCAAGTCTCAACCGAAGTTCAGAAAAAGTGTGGTAGATTCTAGGTTGGTATCCATTCTTTACTATATTTAATATTATTATGGTCACTACACTACACGGTACATTGGGTATACCAAATCATAATTAAAATTATATTCACATCACATGGCATTACGTAACTCAATAACCCTGTTTATGCAATATATTATAATTAATGTATAATTAATGAATAAAGGCTAAAATCTAAAACTATGTATACTTATAAAGGCTTAGAAAGGCTTTCACGGTACCGTCGAAGTAGGCTGAGTTTTTCTTTAGCGTCCAAGGAAGCTGTTGAAAGTAAACAGCTACGATTTACACGCAGTTTGAGCGGCATTCGTTCTTTGTTTCAGGTAATGACCCGGCTTTCATCTCGGTCTCAATGGCGTCTGCAAAGAGTTCAGATACCGGTCGCCGTCTCAGCTATGTATGGCTTTTAAATAGAATATTCGGTACGCATGTAAGATTTCTTTGGGGTTGATTAACGATTTGAGGTAGGTGATTTAGTTGTCATGTCATGAACGCATGACATTGCAAAATCAGGGAGTGATGGAATTCACTAATCATCAGGAAGACCGGTAGTTCGTCTGCCTACTTGATTGAAAATACTGAAATATAAATGCAGAAAACAATAGAATTTAATTAAATATTAATCACAATGTGGTTCCCAGAGGTGGTAGTCCAAAAGCATAAACATTGTGAGGAAACCTGCATGACGGAAAAGGGTTCTAAAAATCCTTTGAAGATATGTGAAGTCCCCAATCCGCACTAGGCAAGCGTGGTGGACTATGCCTAATCCCTCTTCTGAGGAGACCTAAGCCCAACAGTGGGCAGTAATGGGTTGGTACAGGTACAGGATACCTAATATGATAGTACCAACTGTAATGACTTCAAAGTTACTTTCAAAGATATGATAGTAATATTATATAAAAGGTAGCACCGATTTAGCTAAACACAACAATTTTAACATAAAACGATTCGACACAAAGTTAGAAATGCAGACGTGTTTCAAGTGACTCACTGAAAATAACTTCGTATAAAGCGACCCTAACAACATGTTATAAAGAAACAGTAATACAAGTAAATACCAATAGTAGGTACAGAAAGTAGATACCACATGTCTATATTAATAGAACTATTAAAAAAAAAAATTGGTCATGTAAAAAGTTTTCTACTTTTTTAATTACGAAGAATATATTATTATAGTTAAAATTATATTTTTTCCGGTAAGTTCTTCTTCAGACTCGTCTGTTATTTACCGTGTCATCATTCTGAGTTAAATAATATTTTATCTATCTACTACTACCTATATCAAAAACCAGGAAATATTTATAATAAAAAATTTACTCAAAATCCTTAGAAAATAAAAGCCGTATTCAAAGCCCTTAATGAACTTGTATTTAAAGAACTTAACCTCTCAGAACTTAAAAGTTAAATTAAAGCTCATGAAATATAATGCATTACATTGTATCTTAAAAGCATTTCATGCCGGTACTAAAAATATTTAAATAAGCTTAATTACCGGAAATTAATCGAGGCCTATCTAAAATTACAATTGGTTAATGAATGAGTAATGACGTTTAGCCCTTTTTTAATTCCCCCATAGGCAGAAGACCTTATGAAATTATGACCCACCTGATCGTTAGTAAATTGAAACGTTATGCACATTTTTAGTGAAACTAAAAATTTGATAATAAAATAGATTAACAGTTTTTTTTTATTGCTTTGACCTACCAGAAGGGGCTTTAATAGAATTACCATTGAGAATTCTACGATATCAAAAAAAGTAAAGTTGTCCTACTGTACATTACATTACAGAGTACGTCTGTAGTATCTACAAGCAAGGGCAGACACAGATACACTCGGCCCATTCTCCCTGTAATGACCCTATAACGGTCCACATTATTATTTATGTTGTGTAGCTGAGAACAGCATAATAGTACCATAAGAATGAGATAAATTCCCGCAAATACTACGTCTTTTAGAGGGAAAAGTTGACCTTAGATATTAGAGAATAATGTTTCTTAAGACCACCATTTAATAGATATGACTGTATTGAAGTTTGAGTATATTTTTTGCTCATCGTTTTAGCTGATTGTGTTAACATAACCTTATCCAGGTACCTAGTTCTTAAAATATGTGTAGCTAATGTGTTAGAACTTTACAATAATGAGTTGATTGTTGCACTAAGGTACCTACTTGAATTATTTGAATTTCATATTATTTCAATTTAATATGTTATCGTTATAAGCCAAAGGAATTACTTGTAACATTCTGGTATGGTTTTCTGATTGAAAAACCGCTCGCAACGATACGAAAGTCAAAATTAAAAAAAAGAGAAAACAAAGTATTTTTAATTAGTGCTTCAATAAGAAAATCTAAATGCTTAATTCAATAAGTAGAATAATAATAAATTATTGTTTTTATAATCGTTCATTGTAAGTAGCTACCGTCGTCGGGCTACAGTTTGTTTACGCGCTCGAATTCTAGATGGCGTTACTAGTTTCATCTCGGCAATGCTTGAGGTAAAAGTTTTCTCTTTATTTTAATAATTTCCTGATTGAATAATCGTGATTTTACTGACAAAAGTTATACAAAAACATATTTATTTATGTTACCGACTACATGAATTGGAAATTTAATTGTAAAAAAATAACAATACAAATTAATACGAAAGGTAACATTCTTCATTTTACTCAATTAAATTATTTATTTTCACTTTTCATTTTGTTTTGTAGCTATTTAAAGTAATGCACTGGATTATGTCTATTACACATGACAAAGAATTCAAATTCTTTTCTTTTCCAAGTCGATTAAAAAAACCTTATAGAATATTAATATATAATATTAGACCTATAAATAATATTAGACCTATTTACTAAACCAATGTACTGACGATAAAAACTAAGACCACGATTCTAACTACAGCAAATTAGCTAGACATTACAATGCAAAGTTAAAAATGATTTAAAAAGGCACTTGGTCCATTAAAGAGCCTTAACGACTCCGATCAGATGAATAAATGATTGAATTTTCAATTAAGATTAGAGAGGAAACGTCGACGAACTTTGTTGACAATTGCTCTGAAGGTACTCAATTGAAAGATTCTTGGTACTTACTTCTATCAAATCTATCATTGTTAAACTGATACTTCTATTGATTAAATGCTGTAATAAGTTTGAGTAAACAGCTGTGAATTAAGTTTTAGATATTTGTGTTTTAAGTTTTTAGAAATAGTTTAGTTTATTGGAACGAAGTTCCTTAACGCGCGTTATCGAAAGGGGGCTAGACGGAAATTCTTATGAAATAGTTGTCACGACTCTTTTTTTGTTTTAAATGATTATCGCTAGATGGCGCTGTGATTAAAATACTTTTTTAAGTTATAATAATTAGTCAGTTTAAAACTAATTATTATAACTTAAAAAAATAAAATTTTATTACAATTCCCTCACTAATTAATCGAAAGGAACTTCGTTCCATCCGGGTGTACATTGGCACCTCTCAACTTTTTATTTCAAACTTGGAGTAATATAATTAATTATAAAACTGTTTTATTATTTTAAAATACTCGATCAGCGCTTGGCTTGACATTTTGTAATTTTTACACTAATAAGGTACCTATAACTAAGGCTTGAAAAGCAGTAAAAAATAAACCTTATAAAATTTAATAGATTCTAACAGCTCAAATTATAAGAAACAGAAAGCCCGAAAATCAAATTTAAGTTAAAAAACAGAAGTCAAAGAGAAAAACAAACGTTCTCATTAGCATGTTTAAGAAGCAGCAGTTTATTTCAAACTACTTCGCCAAGTAACGTTTACGTACTTATTCAATTTGCTGAAGTAACGTGCTTTGTCGCAAACAACTGCTCCCCTGAATTACGGACGTACGTACTTCAACATGGAAAATATCTAATTAATTTACAGCCACTATTTCAACTGACTCGCTAATTTTACGACCTATTTTATTGCTAGCATGCATTTAATTTAGTATGAACTAGAAGTTAGGAGTTAGAGCGCATAACAGGCAAGTTGAACAAGGCTTCATTTGAAAGTCGTGATTTAGAAGTTTAATATTGATTGTAGAAATTGTTATTGAAATGAATTTATAACTAAAGTTAGATCTTGGAGATGAAAAGCAAATGGCTTCAGTGCAAACGTGTATTTATAAATGACGTACTTTACCACTCATTACCTTTGTTAGAATTCGTATGTTAAGGAAACAATAGAAAAACTTATTTCATATAACACATATTAATATTTTAAAGAAAGGTTTACGCTCTGTAATATTTTTTGATATTTGCATACTGGTCCGAATAGTCTCCTCGAATTTGAATCTAACTTTATTGTTTATAAATACTACAGAATTAGGTAAACACAGCCAAAAAACAAAACACTAACGATCCATATTTTCCAATAACATTTCCCGAATTTCAACGAACAGTAAAAACAACAATCAAGAACCAAATAAAAAGTTTACAAAGCAATATCGGAAGAGGATTATAAGACGAGTATAATTACGAAGTAGAAAAAAGTATATATATATGCTATGGTCCTTATTGCTTTATGAATTGTTCAAAACTTCATATAAAAGTTGGAATATCGTAATTTTTTATGAACTCTGTAATCGTTTCACGGGTGAAAATGGTGGAGTGAAACAAAAGGGTCTATCCTGCTCATTTATTCAGGGGCAAAGATTCTTAACTGTTGACGAAACTTTCTTATTTCGTTTTGTTTATTGTAATTTAATTATATAGACTTAAGTGTGAAAAGAAAGGGGACGGTAATTTTGTGATGAATTATTATTTGTGATATTTTTTCTTAATTGTGTTTTTGTTTATGAATGGAGAAATTTATTATGAACTAGATGACCCACGCAACTTCGTCTGCGTCACAAAGGGGTTTAAACAGCACTCGCGATGTCGTCGCGATATTTGTTGTAGCGGACAGCGTTTTATACTCGTGATAATTTCTCAACGAAATGTCCGATTAGAATAAAGCATAAAGTAATTTACTTCTACATTAATACTTTTGATAACAAAATGCTTAATTTGGATAAGGATTAATTTAACGATACTTATTTAACGTTAAATTCTATCTTCGGACAATTAAATATTTTTATAAACATAAAAGCAGTTGTTGTGACTAAACTATGTTAGCTAGATATATACTCTCGCGGACTTTTTTGTCGGTCTTACTGAGACTTAAAAATCCGTAGTACATCATATTGTTCTATTGTTATATATTATAGTTTTTGCAGCGTACGCAAATATGTCTTCGTTTTTTTTATTAAACGGTTTATTTAGCTCACCTCGTTTGTTTTATTTATTACTAGCTGCCCCGCGCAACTTCGTCTGCACCAATCTCAATTAAATGTCAACTATTCGATTTTTTTCTCGCTGTAAATACCATCCTTGAACTTCATCGAGAATTAAAAAAAAACAACAATTTCTAAAATAAATATAGCCTAAGTTACTCCTTATAACATTAACTATCAGTCATTGAAAGTCAGCCCGTCCAGCCATTCCAGTCGGTCTAGCCATTCCAGAGATTAGCCAGACAGACAGTGGCCACCTTCCAGCTCCATCATCAGACGTTGACATTCATCCTCTACGCAAAGAACTCATAAAGACGCTTCATTAGAGCCTGAACACGATGAGGTTATCTTGCTTAATGACGGAGTTTCCATAGCCACCTACCAGCTCCATCATCAGACCTTGACATTCATCTTCTACGCAAAGATCTCATCAGGACGCTTCATTAGAGCCTGAACACGATGAGGTTATCTTGCTTAATGACGGAGTTCCCATAGGCACCTACCAGCTCCATCATCAGACCTTGACATTCATCCTCTACGCAAAGATATCCTCAGGACGCATCATTAGAGCCTGAACACGATGAGGTTATCTTGCTTAATGACGGAGTTCCCATAGTCACCTACCAGCTCCATCATCAGACCTTGACATTCATCTTCTACGCAAAGATCTCATCAGGACGCTTCATTAGAGCCTGAACACGATGAGGTTATCTTGCTTAATGACGGAGTTCCCATAGTCACCTACCAGCTCCATCATCAGACCTTGACATTCATCCTCTACGCAAAGATCTCATCAGGACGCTTCATTAGAGCCTGAACACGATGAGGTTATCTTGCTTAATGACGGAGTTCCCATAGCCACCTTCCATCTCCATCATCAGACCTTGACATCCATGCTCTACGCAAAGAACTCATCAAAACGCTTCATTAGAGCCTAAACACGATGAGGTTATCTTTCTTAATGACGGAATTCCCATAGCCACCTTCCAGCTCCATCATCAGACCTTGACATTCATTCTCTACACAAAGATCTCATCAGGACGCTTCAGTAGAGCCTAAACATGATTGGCTGGGTCGATTTGAATGGGACTTTCAATGGCCGAGCTTATGTAATAAAGACTAACTTTCTTTTTTTTTTCAGTTGTAGGAAATCACCGGATATGTGGGAGTTGAACCGCACTAAAACCTCCAACCGCTCACACTCATCGTCCAAACCCCGGCTGAGGCTAGAACCCAGCACGGGGTTTGTAGGGACGGCGCGACGCGTTACGCGCTCGGCACTCTTTCCAGTCGAAATACGAATTACTCAATATCACTGGTTTCGCCGGCCACTTTAGTCAGAGCTCCAGTTGCGACGATTCACCATATAAATTGGAGATCTCTTTATGTTGGCCAAGAAAACGTAATACCCATCGACGTTATTTCGCTTATAACTTTTTTAATACTGAACCGATTTTGATAAAACAACGACTAAATGTTAAGTGAGACTTGCCATAATACATTACAAAAAACCCCAACTAAATTGGTTCAGTCGGTTCGGAGATTAGCGTGCACAAAGATACAGACAAACAGACAAACAGACAAACAGACAAAAAAAAAATCTAATTGCATTTTTGGCATCAGAATCGATAACCAAACACCCCCTGCTAGTTTTTTTTTTGATATTTTCAATGTACAGAATTGACCTCTCTACGATTTTATTATAAGTATAGATGAAGAAACAAGATTTTGTTTCTTCTTTTATAAAAGACATTTTAGATCTGTTCTTATTATTTAGCATGAAAGGTAGATTTTAAGCCAATTAAAGCCAACAAAAGAGCCCAAATTTACCAAATTTTTCAATAACAAGTTTAATCGTTATCGTTTTTGAAACTAGGTCCTTAGTTAAACGTTGGCAAGTATCGTATTTGAAACTAGCGTGTCACGTCCTAGGTCCATTAAGTTCAGACAGTACTTTAGTGCTTAACTATTGATAGAATATGTTGAACATGTCCGGCGGACGTTCTAATTATAATCAATCCTCTGGAGATTGACACATGCCGTGTCAAACGTACCGTCCGCAAAACAACAACTAGTATTTGTAAAAAAGAGATCAACACAATTTCCAGCTGATATTGCACCTTCAATAAAAGTTATGTGACAATCACATTTTTGTCAATTTGACGCTTTCGGTATTTTCTCCACTAAAACTTCAATATTACGGTGACGTTGTGTTTAAAAAAAAATATCTTAAAAAATGTACAGCTTCTAAATTTAAAGACGTAAATAAAATAAATTAAAACTATTGTTGTTTTCTGTAAACAATGTCATGTTCATAAAATTTAGTTTTACTATGTCGTTTTCGCTAACGGTACATATACTAGTACAGTCATCGACGGTCTCGCGTCGACAGAAGCTGACGACTCCACTCGATGAGTGATGCTTAACCTTTTTTCAACAACAATAGGTACAAAGTAACTCAAATCTATTTGCGTTCTACCATGAGAACTGTCATTAACTTTCTAACGTCCATGTTTAAGAATGCTGTAAGCAAAATATTTGAGCGCGGGTGTGTGTGTGCGTATCGCTCAATATTTAAAATAAGTATATTTGATACACTTTGAACTTTACATTGATTATTCAGTTAAATCTAAAACTACAATACTACGTGAAGGTGTGGTAATGGATGTTGCTTTCATTTCGGATCAGTTCAATAAAAATATTGTTTCTAAAACATAAAAAACTTGCACCTAACGGGCTATTAGTTCGTTTGACATAACTGACAGCTTTGATATTCAATCTATCCCATTTGCACAACAAAGTAACAAAGAATAGCTCGAAGGCATAGCTTCGATTATATTAAACTGCAGCTTCTGTTTCGACACTCCACTGACCGGGCCATTGCGCAGTACAAGAGTCGATAATTATGCTGTCAACTGAGTAAAGCAAACTACCATACAAAGCGGATCTGGACTGGATCAGTCGCTTTTTGTGCACGACAAAGGCCATTACGCGATCCGTTTGCGAGAGTAAAGTCAACACTGTTATGAAGTTTTCATTGAGTTTCGTCGGAAAATCGGCTAACGTGGGAAAGCTGCGATTGCGATTTGAATGGATAATCAGCAGTGTATTCGTTAATTGGGTCCGTGTAAATATAAATTAACTTCACTCATTGCGATTGAATGCAGTTGCAATCAAATGTGATTTGCACTGTTGTTGCAGAGGTTCATGAGCGACTGCAACCTGAGGAGGGCCGTAGGCTCGTTATTTGTTATGCAATAAAAAAAAGAAAATCACTTTTTCAACACGACTGTTCATTCAGCATCTTAAGAGACTACAATCCAGCTTCATGACAATTTTCCTTCTGTGCAGTTGCTGAGGACTGTCACTTGTTCTTCTTTAAACGAAGCCTGAAAAGAATCCTAAAACTTATGTAATAGGTGACGTCTTTGCTGTCCCTAGGCATTATAGAAGTCCATGAGCTGATTGTACTTACCATGCGACGACCTAAATGTTTGCCTACTAATAAAGTATAACCAATTTGACCATTCAAGCAACCACTGAAAAACCCTTCAGGAATATTCATTTAAACAACAATATTCCATTCCACAAATGATGCATCATTATTGATATTTTAAACATTAATAGCTGCTGTGTTTATTGATGTAATTGCTATGGCCCATTCAACTCAATTCAAATGTCATTTCACTCAATAATTCATCGCGTGCACGTTTCAATTTGTACTGCATTTTATGAATAAGTTTATTCATAATTTATCAATTTAATGTTTTATTGGAATATAAACTTATGAGTGCTTTTATGAACGTAGAAAATAATGTCATACTATTAAAATTTATGTACCTAATATTTTGTGTTTACAAAAATGAGGATGTGCTATTTGCTAGTTGTGTAAAAATTAGGAATTCAAATTATCAACAAAATTGTCTGTTAAATAATAACTAATAAACTAATAAGTAATAGCAACCCACTATCGATCACTGCTAGTCTCGGGTCCCATCCGTAGACAAGACAAAGTCCATCACGCGATAACGCTAACATAACAAGACATCTGTACCAACCCATTACTGCCCACTGTTGGGCTCAGGTCTCCTCCGAAGAGGGATAAGGCATAGTCCACCACGCTTGCCTAGTGCGGATTGGGGACTTCACATATCTTCAAAGGATTTTTAGAATCCTTTTCCGACATGCAGGTTTCCTCACGATGTTTTCCTTCACCGTTTTTAGCCAGTGGTGTTGTGAAAAATTGCACATAAATCTTTTTCATATTAAGATTTAGAGGTACAAGCCGGATAACAAGACATAAGAGTGAGTAATAGTTGTGACAAAACTTTTTTGTTCAGATATGCCAGTTCCTTATTCAATAATTTATTTAAAATAAAACTTTTTAATACAAACTTTTAAGATCCTGGATATCAAACAGCCGTAGAGTGCTAACTAATACAAGTAAAACGAACCCCAACACGACTGGTCTATCTTCTTGAGCACAAGAGTTTCTATGACTACCTTCCGAATCCATCATCATTTCAGCGCCATTTTGTCATATTATTGCATCGTCACGCGATATACATCTGCATAATAAAATGTCAGCACAATCAGAAATCGGGAAGTTTGTCAAAGATTCCACCCGAATTTACGTTATCCAGTGCAAGTTACGTATTTATTATATAAAGCTTGTAAAACAATTAAAATCTGGTTTAATCAAGACCACAATATGCTTACGTTGCTTCAGCAGTTTTTAATTTTTTTATTAGAACCATTTTCGGTATCGGACCCGCAGTTAATACTGAATGGTATCAATTAAAACTGTCTCGTCTGATTTATTTTATTGGTTCGGCAATTGATTACATTACGGCAAATTGACCGCAATGAATGTGAGACTCAGGGAGCCGCAATGCGTTTAAAAATTTACCTGTGATTCTGTAACATATTTTATCAATTAACTCAAATAACTGTGCCACTCAAAGACTTTCATTAAATACCTTTATTCATTATATTGCATCCTGATATTTTACAAAAGGGAATAGTAGAAAATATATTTTTAAAATATAAAAGTCCTTAGATTTCGAAATTGTTAAATATATGTCAAATGCATCATATTCTAAGTTTGTGTTAAGTTTTTGAATTTGATAATCCCAACAGCACGTACAGCGTAATAGCTCTTAGTTTATCTTAACTTGATTTCCACGAATATAACCACACAAAAATCCATCTAAATTGTATCAGCAAATCACAACAGTAAACAGTAATCCCCAAATCAATGCAATGACTAATCGAAAGGCATCGTTAGTATAAAAGCACATATCTGTGATTCCATTACGAAAAGAGGTATTAAATATCCATCCCAACATCTAAGAGATGGCTTACTATCAATCACTTCGCTAATTGTGTTATTTATCTACCCCTGTTTTGAAATAGCGTTGTCATCGGCCTATGTAATTTCACTTAGTGGGCTCTTCAGTCCTGTATTATTTCTTAATAAATTTCCGCCACTCATCGCGGCTTAGCCACGAAATACGATTAGCTTTTTCATGATAGTTCGGAAGGTGACAATGGATTAGCTGTAGTAGATTTTATTTTGTCGCAGGTTAACGTTTTGATAAATTATTTTTTATCGTGATAAAGTACTTTAAGAATAACTCTTATTAGTTCCTTTTTATTGAAAATTGAAGACTATGATAATAGTCATCTATTTCTCGAACGATTGATATGGTTAAGAACAAAATATTACAGTATGAAGGGTTTGATAACTTTTATAAATACTATAGAAATCCATTCTAATAATAATACAGTGGCGGATCGCACGGACGTATGGAAGAGCAAGGAACTACACGGTCGATTCTACCGGGCCCTTACGGGTCCCGATGTAGATCAGTTAGCCTCCGTGGCCTGGCTACGATACAGTAACCTCTTCGGAGAGACTGAAGGTTTTGTCTTAGCAATTATGGACGAAGTTATCATGACGAACAACTACCGTAAATATATTCTAAAGGATGGGACGGTCGACATTTGTCGGGCATGTCACCGTCCGGGAGAGTCTATTAGACATATCGTTTCCGGTTGTTCCCGTCTTGCTAACGGCGAGTACTTGCACAGGCATAACCAAGTAGCTAAGATCATTCATCAGCAACTTGCTCTGAAATACGACCTTGTTGAAGCCGCCGTACCTTATTACCAGTATTGGCCTCAGCCGGTTCTCGATAATGGTCATATAACTCTCTACTGGGACCGATCTATTATCACTGACAGGACTATTGCTGCCAATAAGCCTGACATAGTGATAATAGATCGGGATGCGCATCGGGCGGTGCTGATCGATGTCACCATTCCACATGACGAGAACCTTGTGAAGGCAGAAAAAGAAAAACTGCTAAAATATTTGGACCTGGCCCACGAGGTGACCGACATGTGGCGTGTTGAATCGACCATCATTGTTCCGATCGTTGTATCTGTGCACGGTCTAATAGCGAAAAGCTTCGACCGACATCTAGAGAAGCTTTCGCTCCCCGGCTGGGTAAAGGGCTTGATTCAGAAGGCGGTCGTTCTTGACACGGCGCGTATTGTGAGGAGGTTCCTCTCTCTTGAGCCCTGACCACTGATGGCTTGGGTCGTAGACCTCGTCTTCAGTGGGTCTCTGTTTTTTATATTGTATTTTTAAATTTATTTCCTTTGTTAATTTTTTTAAAAATATAATGTAAAAAATAAGTGTAAATAAATATATATACACTCATAATAATCTATTTCTCTTTGTTAGAAAAACGCGTCATTCTTTGTGTAGTGTAGATTTAATTTAAGTCCCTCAACTCAAATTAGTATGTAATAACAAAATTACGTGACTTATTTCATAACTCATATCTATAATAGTCATGAATGGTATTAATTTCTAAGTAGACTTTAATTATGACGCAGATTTGAAAGAGCCGTTATAAGGTTTCAGCAAGGGGCGATTTCTTACTTAACCACTATCAGGCGAGGTTGGCTATGAAGAGGGTCAGTGGTCGACCAAGCTTGGATATTTTGGTGGTTGCGATGATATATGAGGGCGCATTATTTTCTTATCTTTCCTCTTCGTAACTCGACCGGCCATACTTCATTTTGATCGTTACAATTTCACTTTTTACACCCGAAATGTGTAGGTGTTAATATGGGATAATCTTCATCAATGATTCCTGCATTTTATTTCCTGACTGTTTTGTATAATTTAGTGATTTTTCGTTGCTTTTTGAAATGTTTAAATAGACAAGACATTAAATAACTTTTTCCAGTATTTGTGTATTTATGCCGGTGAATGTTTTTTTAACTAATTAAGTCATTAGTCGGATATTGAACATGCATTTTACTAGAAAGAATAATGAGATTTTAAGGTGACAAAATACTCTGTGCATGTGATAAGAATTTGCAACCATTGAGATACCTGCTATTCGTAAAATTGACAAGTTAAATCTTATATATAAAAATGAATTGCTGTTCGTTAGTCTCGCTAAAACTCGAGAACGACTGAACCGATTTGGCTTATTTTAATTTTGAAATATTCGTAGAAGTCCAGAGAAGGTTTAAACGGTGAGAAAATTTCCTTATGTAACGCAGACGAAGTTGTGTGAGCCAGCTATTCTTATATATAAAAATGAATTGCTGTTCGTTAGTCTCGCTAAAACTCGAGAACGACTGAACCGATTTGGCTTATTTTAATCTTGAAATATTCGTAGAAGTCCAGGGAAGGTTTAAACGGTGAGAAAATTTCCTTATGTGGCGCAGACGAAGTTGTGTGGGCCAGCTAGTAGTAGATAAAGAGGTAGTTAATTTCGATCATATTTTGGGTATAAAGCTGATTATTAATCAATAATGTAATAAATAGTATTCAACAATATAATAGGTTAGTTATTATTTTTCGGCAAAAAAAATGCTCCACTGAAGTGATACTAGTGATGAGGTTATCACAGTAAACAGGCTGTGTCGAGTATGAAAATATTTTCCTTCAGTGTAGAGTGGGCGTAATCTTTTAATATACAAGGCTTTACGACGACCTAAATGTAGTTTGCCTTGATAGAATTAGATTAGATTATATTTAAATTTGGATAGAATTTTTTAGCTTAATTTGGTGTAGCAATTTTTTTTTCAATAATGTTCAAGAGGGCCATCTCGTATAACTTTTTAGAGAGTACAGAGTACCTTTTGTTTTATGTTGAGTTGAATCATGTTCCATAATCATCTTCAAACCCTTCTATTGTCAAACAAACCTTTACCTTCTCATAAGATGTGTCCCTGAAGATTTTATTGTTTGTTGTTTGGAAATAGCACGTGTTTATAATCGAATGTAATATCATGTCTAGTTGTAATGTATTTATTTTAATTCATATTCAAACCAAATTATTATACGAGTATAATATTAAATCAACATTCACTGACGCACACATTGACGAGAAGCTGGGTCACATTTCCATAGTTTTGAAAGTCAAAAACGAAGTAACAGTAACTCGGATGTTGAAGTAAACAATTTGACCTTCTTGGCACCTTGAGTCTTCTGATATATTATTATGGGGAGGTATTCCACTACAAGCTATTGGAAGTGTAGCTTTTAAATGCTAGCTTAAGTAGTCTTTAATAGATGTTGACACTATTTTAAGACATGCAATCAATAACGCAACTAGAAACCAATATTTATTGGTGGATTGGAAAAATCAAGAAACTCAGTTTTGACAGTAGAAATGAAGATAAACATTTTTTCTGTGTCTTTGAATCAGAAGTGATCAGCGTTAGTGAGTAGGTATTATTAATTTTTGTTACTTCTACAACCGAAAACAATCATTTAGTTTACGTTAAAAGTATTGTACACTAAAATACCAGAGGTTAGAAAATGCAATTAATAAACACAAAATAGAACGCAATAAATATTTCCATCACAGAATCGCATAAAGTAAATAACGCAAAAAATATACCAAACAAGTGATACATATCTCAACTCTTAGTGGATTATGCCTTTACCTATCATAAGCGGATAGCGGGACAGATCCCGACCCAAATGTAAATTCGGAATACTGATGCGTTGATCGAAAAGAAGAGTCGTGATTTATCCTATTTTATTGAATACTTCTTAGTTTATTGGATCGGTAGTTTTTTTTTTTTTTTTTTTTTTTTTTTTTTTGATGGAGGAATCGCTGTTGGCCCTTGGGGGCCTTTACAGCTTCACCATGATGGGGTGCGAGCTCAAGAGGGGCTCGGCTGAGTATATGATAGGATGAGAATACTAACAGTTGCCCGAAACAAACTTATTAGCGCATCATGAATTTACTACTGGTTCGGAACGCGACCCAACTGAGAAGAACCAGCAAGAAACTCAGAGGGTTGGCGAGAATAAAACAAAGGATCTACATTTACTTATTATCAAACATAACAAGTAAGAATTAAACATGACAAAGAGGATTAATTGATGATGATGATGATGGTTCAAGTAGAACGCCGAACTCTGCGTCGAGTTCGACGACGGCGAACGAGATAGCCAACGCGTCGTCTCGAGCTGTTAGCGCTAGCGCTGACAGCGAGCTGCGCCGATAACTTGTCGGGAGGGTCCGTGAGGACGTGCCGCGGACGACGACGGCACCATTTCTCGGCGTGCGCGGGATCGGGTTCGTAGTCGGCGGCGGCTACGATGAGAGGGTTGGGATGGTCCTCTGCTTTTTTGAAGTAACGCTCGGAAGTATCCTTCAAAAATTGTGTGATAGGGACGAGATCGAAATCGTCATGAAGATCGACGTTACGCATATACCACGGAGCGCCGACGGCTTTACGCAGAAATCTATTCTGCAAGATCTGAAGGGAGTTGATATGAGTGCGAGCCGCATGAGCGAACGCCGCACTACCATATGTCATAATGGGCCTAACGCACGTTTTGTAAAGTGTCAACTTATTACGAAGTGACAGCTTACTACGCTTGCAGATCATGGGGTTGAGTCTGCCGAGGATGAACGCGGCACGATTGCGGACGGTTCTGATGTGCTGACGAAAGGTCATAGCACTATCGAAGATAATACCCAGGTATTTCACCTGTTTAACCCAAGGGATGGTATGTCCGAAGAGAGTGATCGGAGGGGTCTCATTCCTCCGGAGAGTACGACGATGGGAGTCCAGCGTCGGGAGACGTCTTGAGGAACCCCTTTGAAAGAGTACAGCCGTACTTTTCTCGGGGTTAACCTCAATACGCCACTTCCGGAACCAATGACCTAACGCTGTGGCAGCTGCCTGAAGTTGTTCGGCGATGAATACCTTGTTTCTATCTGAATAGAACACGGCAGTATCATCGGCAAACAGAGCGAGTGAGGTGGGTAACGTACGAGGAATATCGCTCGTAAATAAACTAAAGAGAAGAGGGGCCAGCACGGAGCCCTGAGGGACGCCGGCGTTAATAGGACGAGACGAGGAGCGAACGCCCTCCAATCGATATCGGAACGAACGATTTGACAGGTAGTCTCGGATGATGAGCACGAGACGATCTGGCAATCCCAATTCATAAAGTTTGTAAAGCAAACCGTTATGCCAGACTCTGTCGAACGCTTTCGCGATATCGAAGAAGAGAGCGCCCGTATAGACGGGCCTAGCGGGTCTATTCAGACCGGAGAGGATGTGCTCCGTGAGGCGGTGCACTTGATTGGTACACGAATGTCTGGCGCGGAATCCAAACTGTTCGTCAGGTAAGAGATTTTCGGACGAGACAAAGTCCCAGAGACGTTTGTAAAGCACGCGCTCATACAATTTGCCTAGGGACTGAAGAAGACTGATGGGTCGATAACTACGCGGGTCATCACGGGGTTTACCGATCTTAGGTATACCGATAACTTCTGCTTCTTTCCACGCGTCGGGAAAGATGCAGTGTGTCATAGCGGCATTAAAGATGGTGACTAAGAAGCAGATTAGTTGGGCGGGGAAGAGTTTGAGTACTCTGTTCGAGATGGGATCGGTAGTCGACACTGGATGAAGATTCTCGTTAGGACTCTCTAGGCTTGGAAAAGTAGACAAAATAGATTTTTGATGAAGGATTTTCTTTATATGTAGGTTCGGGTTCAGTATTTGGTCTGTTTATTATTTGTTGCAATGTTGTATTATTACAATTTAAATAGGCTTAAAGCACATAAGATTATTAAATCTGGAATCAAAATTATAAACAACAGAATGAAGGCCATATCGCGCGTAACTACACGAAATTGAAAGCTTGATTGTAAAAATCGTTAAAGAAGTTTTTAGCTACTTATAAAATATAGTGTAACTAGAAAATAAATACCTACACTTCAAATGACATTTAAATAAACTTTTCTCAAACAGAAAGAGTTCGTCCGTGACTCCTGTTCATATTACTAAAGTTTTTGCGCGCTTTTGTCGACTCTCTCAGATTTACTTCAATACTTATAGTTCACCAAAATAATCACTCGGGTTTTTTGGATACACTACTGTACTATATGTGTGAATTTTGTTTAAGAATACTAAAAGTTGCGAATTTATATTATGGGAACGAAGTTCCTTATCGCGCGTTATCGAAAGGGGGCCAAACGGAAATTCTTATGAAATAGTTGTCACGACACTTTTTTGTTTTAGATGATTATCGCTAGATGGCGCTGTGCTCTTTCTATAAGAGAGAGACAGACGTTTTAAAATATTTTAATCATAGCGCCATCTTATAGAAAGAGAGAGAGAGAGAGACAGACGTTTTAAACTAACTAATTATTATAAATTAAAAAAAATAAAATTTTATTACAATTCCCTCACTAATTAATCGAAAGGAACTTCGTTCCATCCGGGTGTCCCTTGACACCTCTCAAGTTATTTTTTTACTTTATTTATCAATGAAATTGTTTTTGAACAACTTAAAACTTAAACTATCATTTTACGAGGATTTAAGAGTATTTCGTTTTAGAAAATTCGAAGAATATTTGTTATGTGATCAAAGCTTAATTGCATTGACCGTACCTCGGCGACGGACGTCCGGTGATCTGGTGAAAGAAAATAGGTTAAAAATAGTAGCTTCTTAAAGCGATCAGCTTAACAAAGAACAATGCAATATCTTTTATGAAACTAAAATATAACAAGGACAAGGTAATTTTTTTCAGGAGTTGAACATTTTTTTAAAATCTAGAATCACATTATAATTTATGGATGAATATGTAGGTATTACACATTCACACACACACACGGATCCTTCGATCGAACCGCACGTGTAAATGGGCCATATGTACACAGCTCCATTACAGTGTCAACTGTCACTCCATGTCTCCTTAATGTTAAAGACTATCAAACTTCGATTTTCCATTTAAACTAACAATGTAATCGAAATGAAAAATTTGAATTTAGAAGTGAGCATCCACGTTGCTCTTACGATGTGCCCGTGCGCTGGAAGCCGCAACGGAAAATAAATTTGATATCACTCCGCTACGAGCGTTCCGAGAAAAAGCATTTCGAAATAAATGACTTTTTAAATTTCATCGTTGCACACAGTTTCTCTATCAATTGTTGAGGCTCGCTTCACGTAACTGGATTCCGTAAAGGGCATTTATTGAAAACGACGTACATTGCTGCTTTTGTGTTTACGATGAATACTGTTTACTAACGGTTTAAAGTTTTGTGGACAAAGCAAACAAAGAAATAAACATGAGTATATTTTTCTGTGTTTATTATACTACTACCGATTTCGTTTGTGCTTCTTAGATACCTTTAAATTAGGTTTGAAAAATATTATTGATATAAAAATACAGTCTTACATTGATCACCAGTCGTTTAGAAAATAAATTAAATATCCCCAACAATGATACAGATTTAGTTAGGTGCAACAATAACAGTTAATTCATAGCAAAGTAACTTATGACCAAACCATAGTTCAGGTGCATATTCTTGATTTTCAATAACCAAGTTACAAAGTCGACTGGACAGCGATCGAATCATCTTTCAAACATTGAAATTCGATAGATTCATTGCAGGACACTGACTTCTATAACCTCGGCGTATTTCTCTAAATCCAACATAAAATACTATGTTAAACGACGTTTGCAGTACGATTTTCATTCTTTCAAAGAGGCTAAACTTATCAGGTGGGTCGAATAAGTTTTATTTTGGTGATTTATGTTGTAGATGATAAAATGTGATATTTTTTAGGTTTTTGTTATTAGCTATCACCCCTAATAGAGTTTAACAGTGCTAGAGGTAATGCAAATTCACATTTACCGCCTAAAGGAGATAACAAAATAAATGAAGAAAAACATGGTTATTTCGGAGCATTACGATGGTGTTAATAAGTCGATAAAGTTACGTGGTCATGTCCAACAAAAAATTAATTTGTTTGTTTTGCCAAGGATCCATCATAATAAATATGTAAAAAATACAGATCCCCTTTTCGGTATGCATTTTCGTTTGACAACAGCTCAAAATTCTTGAAAGCGCCTTCATTAACTTGCTCTATGACAATTTTTAAACAAAAAATACTCGGCGCGTCCTTATTACGTATGCAAGCGAGCGCATAAACAACCAACACCGCACATCTCATTAGTGTCAGTCACAGCCACTCGCCACAAGACAGTGTTGCATCACAGAATAAGACAGAAGGTAATCTTAAAAAAATACGCACGTAGTCATTCATACTCATAGTGAGTGAGAATAGTTGTTACGTCTTCAGACTACGTCAGATGCTGGGGGAGAGCTATGAGTCTTACTTTTTTTTACTAAATCCCCCCAAACATGATCGGGGATTTTCTTACTCTTAATATTGTCTTCTCTCTCATTCCAGTTCTCGCTGCTATTCTGTCATACCGCATAACTCACATTCATCCTTCCCATTCACACTTTCCGCCGCCCTAATCTTCTATTTTTTGCTATTCTTTTTTATTTTATTACAATAAATATAAACTAGCTTACGGCCTACCTGATGGCAAGCGGTTACCGTTGCTTATGAACCTTTACAAATTTCGCTTCTGAAGAAGATATTCTGTGCTAGTTCCGTCGCTTCCCGCCAGGTGTAAGTTTTCGACTGAGTATTAAATGTCCCTGTACATGATATTGAACTACATTTTCCGTCACTCAATGCCTTCACTATGTTTCACAGTTTTAGAAAAAGGCTGCACTTTGAGTTCTTATAAAGTGTTAATATAGATCGTGGTATTACCTACAACATTCCTTTTGTACATAAAAATTACAGGGATTTTAATCACGAAGTGTCAGGTCTTTGCATTTAATTTCTTTTTACAAGCTTTACATTTTATTAACTGACTCTGGATGTAACTATGTGCCTATTTAAGTTTGGGACGTGTCTTGTTTGGGATCGTTTTATTTGTCTTAGCTATCACTTTACTGCTACATAATACAGGATCTTAAAAGCTTGTATTTAAAGTGTTATCTTTAAATAATTACTTTTCCCACATAATAGATGCAATATTATGTGCTAATGCATCAATAATTTCTAAAGTTATCTTTTAACTTCACAAACATTCTAAACCTGTTAAATTCCTTATCCAACAAATCATTGTTTCGTAATATCACTAGCAATTACACCTGAAGTTAACTTGACATAATAGCCGGTGATCTCAGTTGTCAGGGCTCGTAACTAACGTGTCACGTGCTACCGTCATAACGAATAGGGGAGATTAGAGAAGTGATTCTCTGTTTAGTTATTGATAGTAAGATAGCTTTAGCTTTGTGACATTTGAAGGTTTATGGACTAGTGAACACGTAGTTAAGATTTGTTTTTTTGCAATTGAATGCAAATAACACAGGGTAGGTTCATTGAGATGAAGTTCGAAGAAGGCGTACGTTTTGTAGAGATTATACTTTTGAGTACGTACTGACAGTCTTTGAAGATAAGATGACGTTAACAGGTAAAAAACTTGAGAGGTGTCAAGGGACACCCGGATTAGTGAGGGAATTGTAATAAAATATTATTTAATATTAAAATTAAATAAAATATTTTGATCACAGCGCCATCTAGCATTTATCATATAAAACAAAATAGGGATTGTTTTAAAAGATTTGAATCACAGCGCCATCTAGCGATAATCATCTAAAACAAAAAAAAGTGTCGTGACAACATTTCCACAAGAATTTCCGTCTAGCCCCCTTTCGATAACGCGCGATAATATTCGTTCCAATAACTAGTGTTGCGAACATCTATAGAGATTCTATAGTAACAATTTACTAATTTCATAAGTAAATTTTTTTCACATTTAGATTGCAAGTAAGAATGTTGATTTTAATTTTATGTACACTAGAGATATTTCTTACAATAAATCCTCTATCACACATTTTACGTCAAGTTTAATAAAAAGATACGGAGCAATATCAAGCCCGCTCAATCATTATTTAGAAAGCAACACAGACTCGCTTCGATTGAATTCGTTTCAGAATAAGGATGGCTCGCCCGCTGTCACGATACACTCAAGGCACAGAATATTTAAAATACAGAAATAACACATGTATGTAGTACTAGGTGACCCGCGCAACTTTGTCTGCGTTACAAAATTGTAGCCTATGTGTTATTCTGATGTATAAGCTATATTGTGGTAAAGTTTCATTCAAATCCATTCAGTAGTTTTTACGTGAAAGAGTTACAAACATACATCCATACATCCATCCATACATACAAACTTTCGCCTTTATAATATATATTAGATGTATCCATTTTTGACAGCTAAGACCAGACACATTTGCACTAGAGTCAACAATATTGACTGACACGCTTGTAACCTCTTCGTAATTCGTGTCTCTGAGAAATGCGGCATTTTTTAAGTGAGATAAAAATCTCATCTTCCTTCCTACTTCTAACTGAGGTCAATATGTAGTAACGCGATGTGTTTCCCACTAATAGCCCAATTCCCTCCATGAGTGTGAGTTCGTAAAGACAATTTGTACGAAGTTTCATTTCTGTATAGTTATTCTATTGTACGCTCAAGATCACGGCCTCTTCTGGGATTATGTATGTGTCCCGAATGAAAATCAGCCGTGAACTGCATAAGTTACACGAAATACGAATGAAACGGAATGTTTTAGCCGAATTTAAAATGGTAAATGGGGTTTGTTTACGATAGATTTTAATGCGTCATTGTTTGTCGAATATTGTTTTCTAAAGATTTTGAATATTTTTTTTCAAAGATTTTAAACTCCACGAGGTTCATCTAATGTTTATTTGATTTTTATGTTTATTGTATTTAAAATATACCTATGTATGTCATGCCATTCATACTGAGAGCGAAAATTGAATTTTAAATTTCGAGTAACTTGTTTTTGTAGATCAGGTGTTTAATTTTAATAATTCTTATAATCATTTAATCGCAAGTGTATTCAGGTACACTTCACTAATAAAATATTCATAATGAACATTTTTTTCTTAACATTAATAGCCGCATTTTTATTAACGACTAGCTGGCCCACACAATTTCGTCTGCGTCACATAAGGAAATTTTCTCACCGTTTAAACCTTTCCTGGACTTCTACGAATATTTCAAGATTAAAATAAGCCAAATCGGTTCAGTCGTTCTCGAGTTTTAGCGAGACTAACGAACAGCAATTCATCTAATATATAAAATTCTCGTGTCACGGTGTTCGAACTTGAACTCCTCCGAAACGGCTTGACCGATTTTGTTGAAATTTTTTGTGCTTATCCGGTATCTATGAGAATCGGCCAACATCTATTTTTCATCCCCCTAAATGTTAAGGGTAGTCCACCCCTAAATTTTTTTTTTTATTTTTTAGGAAAAATTTTTTGTTTTAATTTTTTATGACACAGCACACAAAAATACATACAACCCTAAATTTTTACCCCTTTGTAACGCAGACGAAGTTGCGTGGGTCAGCTAGTTTTTATATATAAGAAAGATACCTTAATTAAAAATGCGATCATAAAACTGATAGGACGTGTGATCGTGCACGATCGTGTAAGTACGCAATGAAGCGCAGGGTCCTGAGAGGGCAGTACAAGGAGGCAGTGATGCGATCAGCTCACGGACCGCATCAGGAATCAATTAGGAACGGCTGCCGGCCATGACGTGCCTACCGCATGAATTATTGACGATGCTGTGCTCGTACGCGCGAGTTTACTCTTACTACTGGTACTCGATTGGAAATTGTTTTCGATGGTTTATTTAAACGAAAAGTGTTCTTGTATTATATTCTTAACATTATTCTGTTTTTCATTGATTTTGAAAAAGACTAGGAATCCTTGGTTTTTATTTCAATTTGTTTTCCAAATCAAATCAAATTTATGTTTACAATTAATTTAAATTAGACACATATATTTTCTACATACATAAAATAAGTGTAATAGTGCTTCTGACACCTTATAATATAATGTCCTTGTTTTACAATAATACCCACACACCCCACAGATTTATATTTTCTCTTTCAACATGAATGACTTCAAGATAAGAATGAATAAAGTTTCAGGTTGACGATAAATATCACTGAATCTGTATCTGATCTTCCATGAAATGTCCTGGAAATCTTTTGTTAGGTAAAAGTTTATGAAACGTTTACAACACACGTAAACTATTTATCACATTCCGACTTATATTAACTTTATTTTTTACTTTTCAAAGTGTCAGTGTTAATGGAAAATGAAATTAATGAATTACCAAACTAAAGCACTTTAAAGTTTTAAAGGGTGTGCAACCTTTATCAGAACGTTGACCACTCACTCAGTTATAAGTTATTCATTATTAACGACAAACCTTGCCTATTTCAAAAAAATACGATTATTAAGAATCAACCAACTAAATTTCTTATTCTAATAACAATCGAGTTTGATTCGACTTGGTGTTCTTAGTAAGGTTCTGACAGTGCCCATTCTGTCGGCCGATTAGCGCCCAAACTAGATTTCCTTGTCGGATTATGATGTCCGTCATAAACCAAAATATGATAGAATTTGGATACATTTTCTACGTCTATCTCTGTCTAATTATGCTATAACATATATCTATCTTCTTCTAGTTAGAGAGTTAGACATTTGATTTTTTAAATCGTAGCAAAATAAGAAACGAGGTTTCTATATTTCTAGGACTTTCTAAACATTAATTAACTTTAATTCCACTACAGCGACGGTTATATTGACTCAAAGTTTATTTTGATAAAATGATAGTACCTATCCAAAATATCACTGTTCATCACGTGTAGCTTTGTTAAATATTACTTTTGCACGATATTAGTAAAATATGTAGAATGTTTTACCCACGCATGTGTCACCTTATTAAAATCACATTTACTTCTGAGGAACACAGCTCGTTATGAACTATAAGTACGCATATTACGGATGCTCAATGATAATGACAAATCAGTACGACATTATGTCGAATGAGTACTTAGTCATCTTCCTACTGGCTATTAATAGTCAAGTCGGACAGTCACCCTACCTACTCAGTATTTGGAGATAAAATGGCATGAATATTAGCGCATTATTAACATAAGGAACTGATTTGCGTGTACCTAAGTCCTGATTTTTTGCAACATACGTCCAATCTTCCCTCAAATCTTTAACTAGATCTTAGTTCCGAAGGTCTTTTGATTATAATGTACTAATTATTCATCATACTCAGTCTAAGTAATCATTGTTTGTACCACTGAAGAACCACTTATGACTATGTGCAAAGGCACTTTTGATAGGTACACGTCGGACAGTATAATGAACTTTTTATTAAAGCGCCAACCGGAAAATTATCGTCAAATATTATTAAATATATTAATTTATCTCGAGCGTTTCAAAATACGTATACCAAAGTTTATAATGACGGGGAATCGAGACACTCGAATCCGTTGCAAACTGGGATTACATAAGTACCCGTTTTGTTTGCGTTTCGTGACCTTACAAGTGGAATACTCATTATTTTAATCCCGCAAAAGCTTATTGGTACTTATTGTTACTAGTAGTTTTCGTACATGAATTTTAATTGCGATATTATTAAAGGTTGAAGTCAGCAAATAAAGTGAGAATTGGGAATAATTTCAAGCTGAGCTTTGCTATTTGAACAAAAACGTGTAGATAGGATTAATTTTACTAATTTTATTTTGGTACTAGCGTTTGTAAATACTAGGCTTTATTGATGTTACTCTACTCGAATAGGTATTTATAGTGAATTTATAGTTCTGATGTCTTAAAATAAAGGGTTTATTGTTTGTAATTTCTTTCCACTATTCATATAGGCATTTTTTACTGCGTAGACATAGTAGATACTCCATTTTGATCATCATATGTAACATTTTTCTAATCATATTACGTACTATCTAAAACATCGATCAAACCAGTTAACACATAGTAAACCCATAGATAACGTAAAACAACATTTAATCTCGCGTTCAGAACGATAAAAATAATTAAATTCACATTGAAAATAACGATTTGTTAATAGCCATTATATCATTATTATTTCATCAGCTGCCATTTACGCCGATCAAATTGGATCACCGATCTATAATTTATACTGGAAACGCCAAGATAGCTATACCAACGTGTATCGTATCACTGAATCATTTACACATGCAACGTTCGATTCTATTACTACAGTTATTACCTGCATTAATATTTCAATATTCAATTATCGTTCAAATCCAGTACATGTAAATGTGTCGATGGATTTAGTGAATTTCATTAAACAATATTCAAATTCGTATTTTCATTAGGCATTCATTGACGAGGTGAATGCAGCGGATGCTCTGATTATCGACACGTTTCGGGTTTTTGCATTTGATTATACCTACTAGTCTGTTTGAATTTGGAAACGTTAAATTGATACTAAATTTGTGGAAATTTGAATTAGTGTCCGTATGAGTACCAGTTTAATTATCAGGTACTGATGTATTCTATTGTGATCATTCAAGCTCGTTTCTGTCAATAGTTTTAAATAGAACCGCTTTCATGAAGTTCTTGCAAGCACTGTTCACAAAAATAAATTGGAAATGGTAGTATTTCAAAATAGCTTGGAACAATGTTTCTTATTAAAATCTTCCATTTTAAAATTCCTGTCGATGCAAACCAAATTTTACGTAATCATATGAGGTGATATTTTATTCACTATCTGAAAACACAAAACATTCTTCTATGCATCTTGATGCTAGCTGTTTTCATTTTGATAAATCCAAGACCACATCTAGTAATTTATAAAAAGAACAATTGAAAACGTCCTGCAATCGTATCTAAACAAGATAAATGAATTTTGCCCCAAATTTTAATTAGAAGAATAAAAAGAAATTTTATGGACCGCAACTCGTTAGGGACAAAATATCGAGCGCTTTTGTTCGTCTTTTTTGTAAATTGAAACATTGTACCCACATTTTAACAGTGCTCGTCAAAGAGTTTATTCGCTTGTGCAATCACGAACAATTTACGTAATTAAGTTAGTGTTACATTTATTTAACGCTGTTCGACACTTCTGTTCGTATTAAATGTGAACAAGTTTGATAGCTTCGTTATTCTGGTTTATGAGATTTTCATAGCGGCTAGATGCTGATTAAACTGAAATGTGTCGTTGTTCATTCACAGCTGGTCTCTAGTTCTGAGATCTCGATACATTAAATTATCATGGACTTAACCATTTTTGGAATTGCACAGTCAAATATGTTGGAAAATATTTTTTTGCTTTGTATACATTAGTAGTTTGTACGCTTAACAACAATAGCCTTTTTGGAGTTTTACTTCAATTTGGGAAGAAGATACAAATTTTGAATTTTGATATACAAAGTAATAAGATCCCGATCCACTAACTAAACTACAATGCTCGCAAGTTTGAAACAGTTGGGCCGAACATGTGTCACACTCATGATATTGGAGACTAATTAAAATGAACATGATCGAAATATGCATAAACTAAATTGATTTAGACTTAACTCTGCCGTTATTAATTGGTTATTATGATAATACTAGGTGACCCGCGCAACTTCGTCTGCGTTACAAAGGGGTTCAAAAATTGTAGCCTATGTGTTGTTCTGATGTATAAGCTATATTGTGGTAAAGTTCCATTCAAATCCATTCAGTAGTTTTTACGTGAAAGAGTAACAAACATAAATCCATACTTACAAACTTTCGCCTTTATAATATACTAGTGGGCCCGCGCAACTTCGTCTGCGTTACAAAGGGGTTCAAAAATTGTAGCCTATGTGTTATTCTGATGTATAAGCTATATTGTGGTAAAGTTTCATTCAAATCCATTCAGTAGTTTTTACGTGAAAGAGTAACAAACATACATCCATACATCCATCCATACATACAAACTTTCGCCTTTATAATATATATTAGATATTAGATGTATTAGATAAAGTATTGTGAATTAAATTAGTTTCAATAATAGGTACAGACTCATGCAACTTGACTTGGTAGATTAAGGTTTAGATTTTGTATAATACCTATATGTAACTTGTTAAAGAGGTTTTTCTGTAGGTCGACTTTTAGGTCAGACTAAAAATTGTTGAAAGCTATAACTCATTTTTAAATTCAATACGCTTAATAAGTGATGTTATATTTACCCCTTTTTTTATCCCTTATCACATTAACACGATTAATCGATACAATATTTCGGCAACAAAAGATATTGGCCACGTGGAACAGTATCCCAAAGTGCTTTCCCGAGCGCAGTAAGTTTGGCCCACTTAGTTGGGCACAAACACCTTCCAAACTTAGATATCTAACGTGCATGTAATGCGAACAGACAGCCTCCAGTCCAATACGATGAATATTCTCGAAGCTACTCCGATAACTTATCTCAAATTCCTTGACATACCTACCTACGAATAGCCTTAATAATATATTGGAGTCTGAGATTGAAGTTGACTCTGAAATATTGCTTATTGGTAAAAGTTTTATTGTACTTGTCACAGGTGCTATCATGCCTGAATGTTTTTGTGTTAGTTTTGTTACGACTTCTATATTGAGTTTGAGTCGTAAGTTAAGAATAACTTTGTTGGTTTAGTTTGTAACCTTAAAAGAGCAGTTATTTGGAAGTTATCTAGTCTGTCTATATCTATCATTTGACTTGTATTGACTATTACATTGGTAAAGAAACCGATTATACTTAGTTATACATGTTTACATATTTTATATTTTTATATATATTTTTAAAGTATAATAATTATTATAGAAATATAAATTTCGCTAAAACATTTTCCATTTAATTCTCGGTAATTCGTAAATGTTAGGTACATTTGCGCAAATTTCATTTTCCAGGAACCAATAATTTCACTACGCACGCCGTAAAGGACATTTAGAGTACACACCAATCAAATATTCTGATAAATACATCGGTTTAGTCGCTCACCACATTTTCAATGGAAATAAATCAAAATTCAAAAATGTAAATACTTTATGAGGTGTTACATAAAATACAAGCCGCGATATTTTCAATTTCGCGAAACAATTATTCCGCCATGTCATCAATCGGATTCCCGCTTTGATTGCGCGGCAAATTCGTTTTGTTTGGACACAAAAATTGCAATATAAAGAGCTGCCACATCATTCTCTTTCGGGTTAATGTAGATTGCTTCGAAAATGTAATATTGTTTACAATTCATTTTGGACAGTCGATTGACCACTTTCATTTCGTGTTTTTGTTTCGTTACTAAATAGTTAAATGAAATAGCGCCATGAAAACGGATTCATAATTAAAATCATCGTCGTAGAATATAAGTTATAAGTAATACGTTCTTTGCATCAGAGACTTTTGATGCAAAGAAAGGGTTTCTCATAACTAATTAAATTATTGCGATCATTTCTCTGAAGTACACTTTTATTTACACTGCATAAGAAAAACCATAGCGCAAAATATCTAATATTTAGAACTGGGTACTTCAAGTGTTTCATTAAGTTAAAATGGTGATAAATGGAGTATTGAAGATTTCAATCTCTATTTAGCCAAACTAAATAAAGCAGTAAGTATTTTAAAAAAGACTGTACAAATCTTCATCTCGACATTGGGGATGAGACGAAGCTCTCCCCTTACGTAGCGACGTAATCAGACTGCAGCCTCGAGCTAATCTTGATGTACAATTCCTAGACTCGCCTATCTTCGTTTTATTGTACTCTTTTCACATTTGTATTGTTATCATTCTGCCAACATACACATGTTACACAACAGCTTTTCAAATGAAGACATATACACTGAACATACATTGCATACTGTGCACGAAATTGGAATTTTATTTTTTTCTAAAGTTGAGTTTGTTTTTTATTACTGTGTCAGGTGGCCCGATACTCATCGGCTACTTTATTGTAGGTAGTTACCGTTACTCATGGATTGCTGCAATGTCAGAAGTCAAAAAGGAAGCTTAGCTGGATGGTCCGCATCAAAAAAAATCCTGAAACGAACCGAGGATGACCACGGCGGTTCCATATAGTACCTAACGATGGACCCCGCCCCGAAGTTGTGGTGAATTCTAAATCATAAATAAAATGCGAAAGCTTAAAGCGGATGAAGTTTAACGGACTTAGCGGGATGAAAGTTAAAAAGCGGTGCAATTCATGCGCTGCAGGTGACCGGCGGTTTATCAGCGCTGCGCAGGTGAGCGCACGAGCGACACAAGCGCTGGACACCGCACACCTATCGCGACGCCGCGGATAATCGCCTCATTTATAAAGTTTAACGGGACAAAGCTGTGCGAGTTTTTGATTGAAAACAAACTTAGAAGGGACAGCCTCATTTGAATAAGTATTCTGCGAATAAAGTGTGGCTTTATGTTTTCCTTTAGGTGTTTTTTTCCTTTGTTATGCAAAACAATGTTCCACCTTGTTTAGGTACTAAAACACGCTTTATTTTTGAGTGAAAGACTCTTTTGAAGTTAAGCTTTCCTGTATAAATAATTTTATTTTCTGTGTATTGTTCAAAAAGTCGGTCTTTTCAAAGTTTAATTGTCGCCGCAACTCTTCCTCTTGACGTCACTAAAAAGCTACAAAGCAAAATTGTTTTGAAGATGTGCATAATTTGAAATTCATATGTGTATGATCGAGTGTATTTATTTATTTATAACAATTTATTAAACATATACCTACTATTCAGAGTAGGTCACTAGATTAATTGGAGTCATAGTCATTGCTCAAAGTAATCCCTGCCAAACAAAATAACAGTAAATAGGAAAACAGAGACGCAAAATGCAGTACAATTTCTAGTAATTGATCTGTACTGTACTGTACTGTACTGTACTGTAACAACCCACTACTGCCCACTGCTGAGCTCAGGTCTCCTCCGAAGAGGGATTAGGCATAGTCCACCACGCTTGCCTAATGCGGATTGGGGACTTCACATATCTTCAAAGGATTTTTAGAACCCTTTTCCGATATGCAGGTTTCCTCACGATGTTTTCCTTCACCGTTTTTAGCCAGTGGTGTTGTGAAAAATTGCACATAAATCTTTTTCATATTAAGATTTAGAGGTACAAGCCGGCCGGTTTTGAACCCGCGACCTCCCGTACGGAAGGCAAGCGCTTCAACCACTCGGCCACCACGTCACGTAATTGATCTACTTACATTAATAATTACTTAAAATAATACCACAAAATACTTTTATTTTATTCTACTGGTATTGTTGCAGTTTTTCTATCCGGCCATCTCTTGGTGTTAATCATGTAAATTGTGAAACATGTCAGCTAAGTTGTGTTAATCTTGTGCTAATCATGTTAGTATAAATTAACCATCACGCGTGATATTTGATGCTAGAAACAAAAATTAAGAATTCTTACACTAAAAGACGTTACTGAAAGATTAGTTTAATTTTAATGTAAACAAATCCTAGTAACATGAGTAATTTCAGTTATAAATACAATAATCGTTTATTTTAAAGTACGTTCATTCTCATAATTAAATTATGAAACATTAATAAACAACTAGTAAGATTAAAGACTGAAAGTAGGATAGAATCATTATAATACGAGTATCACACAGCAAAGAGAAATAAGTACATACAGCTACATTTAAAATAACACAACAGTCTTTGAGTAAAACATTTCTATTTTAGGTTTTAAACCATTGAAAACGATGTCATTAGTAATTCTCGTATATTCCCACTAACAAGCTACTTGTGTTCTTTAAGTAATATTTGATGAAGGGGTGTCGATCGACATTTACGTCGGCAACACAATTAGAAAAGATCAATATCCTTCTAGTTATTTATTGATTGAGTTTGTGTCGTTTGTTTTCAACGTACATTTTCATTTTAAATTGTTCGATAATTTATATTTTTGTATCAAACAACCGGCGCAACACCCAGCACGGTCTACGTTGAAAATTTTTGTACAGAAAATATTCAAATTTTTGCGATATAGTGCCTTTCTTAATCTACTTTAAAATTTAGATTAAACAAGAAGATTCTCTATTTACAAAGATATATCGAACCAAAATATTCAACTAAACGATACCTACGCAATACTAAAAATTATGAATTTCATAAAACTTACAAACATAATTTCGATAATATCACTGAAACTTTCTGTAATAGAAAAGTGTTGACAATTTACGAATCTATAAAATTAAAAAGCCGGTGGAGCTATTAGACAAGCGACGAAACCACACATTGAGCTTAGTTTAACGATCATCGTAAAATAGAACTTTTATTGCTTGTACAAGCCGCATGCTGGGAAAAATGGTAGAACGAACCGGGATGATACCGACAATGTCAATCCTGCGGTCGCTTTAAATCTTTAAAGACTTAAATTTATGGCTGTTTTGAAAGTTCCGTCATTGCACCTAATTATTCTGTGATAGTCGAGGTTATCACAAACATTTTTATTGGCACTCGATCTGGTTTTATTAGTTCAATATGCTGTTTAAACTCTTTTGCAGTTTTTACTATCTTACATTCATAAAATGAATCGTCAAATGCTATTGTCAATTGCTTTTGAAGGACTCGACCGAATCGCATAGTTCTTTTTATCGTTTTTTAATTAACACGAGAATTATTGTTCAAATAAAATAAAATAATCTAATAGTATTTTAAAATACCATCATACAAATGAATAGTGCATGGGAAGACCACGAGATACCTATATAATACAAGTGACAGTTCAGCCACCAGCCATGGGGGTCTTCGGGCACGGACGGATCTTGGGCACACCCCGCTGCCCGGATTTGATCTCACCGCCAGTCTAGGCGGAGGTGTAAGTGTGGTGTGGCGTTGATGTTGTTCCCTTCTTAAGGTTGGCCATGGTCTTGCATCGGGGCTTCACGCGCTTGTTCAGTTTGAAATCGCTCCAAGTCACCGCCAGCTCCGGCCGAATCCTTGCCCATTCTGGGCAGTCTTCTGATCCGAAGGCCACCGCAGTGAAGAGTAGTTTTACCTAAGTACGCTCCAGTGAATTAAATAGGGGGTTTATTAATTTTTTCGTCTCATGTAATTAACACAGAGATGCACGGTTCAATTTTATAATATTTATTATATATTGTACAACTAACTTAGGAGAATATTGTAATTCTTAGCAACTAGCCAGTCCCTTTGAGCTAGAAATTATTTTGTAAATAATTTGGTACATTTTTTGATTGTGCTTGGTCCATCTCATTATGTTACTTGAGTTCCGTCTATTCCTAAATATTTGTTTATTTTATTGGAACGAAGTTCCTTATTGCGCGTTGTGAAAGGGGGCTAGACGAAAAAAAATCTTACGAAAAGTTGTCACGACACTTTTTTGTTTTAGATGATTATCGCTAGATGGCGCTGTAATCAAAATCTTTGAAAACACGTTCGTTATCGCTATCGTTAGATGGCGCTGTAATCAAAATCTTTTAAAACACGTTCTTTAGCGCGCGTTAAGGAACTTCGTTCTATTCGGGTGTCACATGACACCTCTCAAGTTTTTTGTTTTATATCATGTGGCTAACTTCTAATGAATTATAGTTTTTAAATAAACACTTTATTTTTTTTTATTTAATAACTAAAAATCGAAAAATTATAGTTTTCATAAAGTTGTACAGTTGATTATAGTGTGATAATACCTATCTGTTTGCAGTCAACATTTTTATAACCGGTTGATTCCATTTTACTACTTCAGACTATTCAATAGTTTTATCTATTATTTAAGCTCTAAAGTTTTGCTTTTACTGTTTTAAAGAAATATGTAGTATGTATTTTGATTTTATTGATATATCGTGAGAGTGGAACCTACATGTCACTTAAAAAACCTTTTCTTGGACTTTTACAAAAATAAGTCTTCTATATGTAATTTTCATTCGTCTTATTGGTTACTGTAATAAATTAAGTAAAAACTATCGATTTTCGAACATAAATTATGAATTATTAAATATCAGATTATTGCCCCTCTATTCTACAACAGAATCCACTAAGTTTTAGTCATACAATTACACATTCAATTGTCATGTGACACAAATTTTACAGCGTGGAAGCTCGAGAGGTAACTAAATCACGGAATAGTCGAGAAATCCAATTATCGCTTGCACAATGGGTCACGAAACAATCTAAACTAAGAAAATTAATCTTCCGAGTCCAGAGAGGAGCGCTGTCTGTGCAAACTTAGACAATGGATTTATAGTTCATCGATTTGGGGCCATCGGTTGACTATGACCGGGAATCATAGGGCCCATGCTTCTGTTTCCTGCATAATTTACGCTTAATTATAGTTAGTAACTAAAATGTGGGAGCCAAAATGCACCCATAAAATGATGTTCAATGCATAAAAGATATTGAAAAATCCAACACAAATCGAAGGGATAAACAACTATTTTCTCGCTTTAATGAGCTGTGCATTGCGGCAGAACGTAATATTGTATAAATTGAACGCAAAACTTCTTGGCAATTTGAATCTCGTTGGAAATGAAGCAAATAAAGTAAGTCGAGATGCCGGCCCGTGCTGAGGGCTGCGATTGCGTCGGCCCAACGTTCCGGTGAATCTAGAAATTTACCTAAGAAATGCGAGACGAGAGTTTATTGAGTGGATGCAGCTGAGTAATTGAACACTCTGGGTGTGCAATTATTAAATAACATTTCATTTTATTTATCTCATTTTGAATTTGTTTTTGTCCGTGTGTGGAAATGGGGGAAATTGATTTCATGATACAAATTAGGTTCAAAAATAGGTTTAATTCAAATAAGTAAATAGTAAATGCAGCCCTGCAGTTACAGAAGTTTATTAGCAACATTGAAAATAATATAAGGTATTGTTCTCCATATTCATTTATTTGCTCATTTTTATGCAGCAAATACATAAACAAAAAATACACATTTTTTATCATTGACAAGATATGGTACAGATTCAAAACAAGAAGCAGAAAGCAATGCTTTAAAATATTGTTAAGGTAGAGCTTCCTTTTCTGGAAATGTCTATTGTAGAACCATTTCTCGCTGTCATTGTTATAACTACAATTGAAACTACAACAAATATCTTCCATGATAGTTTTGTTATTAAAATCTAAACCATATTTTGAAACTACCATTAATAGCACATTTCAATTTAATATAAATTCTTAGAAACCATTCGAAACGTTTCAACATGAATATTTCTACAAATGAATACCTGAATTTCCACACAGAAATTTTAATACGGAAAGTGCTATACATATTTTGGTGCACAATCCTCGTATTTATTTGTACTGCACGGTATATTAATTGGTAAAATTGTTTGGTTTCCTCTGTGTATAAATATTTCACGACGGCCAACGTTGAAGGCCCAATGAGATTTTCATATATTGATGATTTTGCTACAGTCAAAATAAACAATGCAGACGACTGCCTGTTACGATCAGCGAAAACGTTGCATTTTTATTGTTCGAGACTACCGAGCCGTATTTAACCAAAAAGAAATTTAAATATTCGATCACTTGTTTGGATTCTGTAGCGAAATAAACCTGAAAATGAACAATTATCTTCCGATAAGAGTGTTAGTATTTTTAATGTTTTCGATCTTTGTGAAATCGTTGATATCTGAAAATGTGATTTGTATTGTATAAGCAGAATAAAGGACACATCAATCGATTGATGTATAACTACAGTCAACCTGTACTAACTAACTGGATGTACCTAAATACATTACGAAGACAAAAAAGATTCAGTTTGCGGTTTATGTTTATGCTTATGATTTTTGGAACGAAGTTCCTTATCGCGCTTTATCGAAAATGGGCTAGGCGGAAATTCTTATGAAAAAGTTGTCACGACACTTTTTTTGTTTTAGATGATTATCGCTAGATAGCGCTGTGATTAAGATCTTTTAAAACAATTCCTTATTTTGTTATATATGATTAATGCTAGATGGCGCTGTGATCAAAATATTTTATTAAATAATAAAATGTATTATTTAAAAAAAAATACAATTCCCTCACTAATTAATCGAAAGGAACTTCGTTCCATCCGGGTATCCCTTGACACCTCTCAAGTTTTATTTATTATAATTCAGGTATGTACTACAACATTTCGCGATATTTTGTTTTCTAAAATAGGAAAATTCTAGACTATCTTAATACATTATGTACATACTATTCGTTATTCATAACTGTGAAATATTTTTACAAATAAAACTTTACGATTTTCATTTCAACGCATTAAAATGGTATAAAAATTCAATTTTAATCTAACAAGATTCATGTACACGTACCACTGAATAATTTCTACGGCCGGACGGTAGTTTAAGTATACAGCCACTCAGACGAACACTTTATGTCACAACTTCACTTGCACGTGTACTATTAGGTTTTTAATCGGTAACTGCAACGTTTAAAGGAGGTATAATTTGTTGAAACACTGAAAAATCTTATGCTAATTTTCACTAAAAGTAACTAAAAAGTTCGTTAGTTTGATTGAGCATATTTACTCAATTACAATTGATATGAAAAACAGAAATGATATAATATAGAAAGCACTTTAAAAACGATTTAAGTAAAATCCTTACGTATTTGAAAAATGTATGGGAGGCGGCAACAATAACTGCCCTAATGTCTGAAAGATTCACTACTTACTTTAGGATTTTCTACGGGTTAGCTAGACGTTGACAAAATTCATTAAATCTGTTTGACATTATCACGCAAATCTCAAAGAGAACCCGTGCCTCCGTTTTTGCACGTTCAAGTCTACAGAAAAATTATTTACTTTAACCAGAGGTTAAAAACCTCGTCTAAAAACGCAAAGTCTGCGAATAATGTGAATAAACAAGGTGAGGTATTAAAAATTATATTTTCTTGAATTAAAATCAAAACGAGCGGAGCTGCATTCGTGAGATACGCTCCGCTGGGCGCGTTTCCTTTTAGCTTTATCTTTACCTATTTTTAGTTATTACTGCTTGAAATTTTTCCCTTTTAAACTGTTTGACGTTAATTTGACAGAGAGTTTTTTAAATTATATATAAATGTCAAATGAACGTAACGAAAAGGAGTAATTTTCCTTTTACGAAAATCTTGTAACTTTATTTTTTTTTGTTACAATAGTCATTTCTTATTATTTTTAAGGTTATCCTTAGGTATATTTAAGGATGCATTCAATTTATTACGTCATGATTAAAAATCAAATTAATACATAATTATACTAATCCATCGATTTTTTAAAGTGAAAACCCAATCATTTATAACTCGTTCCTCTCTGGTCTTTGATATAAAATGGTTCAATCAATACACAAACAGCTTACATATTGAAGGTATCAGGTAAATTGTATCCGAAGTTAACATCATAGATTCTATGGACGGAGCAAATATCAAATTGGTGGTTCGGTGTCCCGTCTCGTCCCGTCATTCCAGAGCGTTTAATATTTTAGGCATTCCGATCACGATTCGTCTTCAACGGCCGTCCTGATTGCCGCTAAATTGAACTAAAAACTTCTTCAATGCTTCCAAAACGATTCAATTATATTTTATATTATCTTGATAGCAAACTTTGATTTTAGATGTAGTGGAGTATGGATTCAAGATGCTGTGTCTACGAGTAAATCAAAGTTTTAGATATGTGTTGTACTTCTTAATAATGCTAATTTAGTGGTGGAATATCAGCATAAAAATAATATTATACAGAGATGTATGATCTGGAAGAATTAAACTATATTTTTTTAGAAAAGTAATTCATTTAACTAGATTGCTAACTTGTGAGTTTAATTGTAAATTGCAAAGTTAAACGTTATTAGCGGACTTGCATAGCTTGTTATTTATTACCGTTCCCTGTAAAACTTGTACTAGCTTTAAGATGACTTCAATAGAACGCCAACAAGGGGTGTAAAGTTTCTCAGTAGTGCACTCTCGGATCGCGCAATTATTGCCAACCAAGTCCTGATTGAATTCTTAGGTCGAGTTTGTTCAGAAACTTTGCATAAAAGACCTCTCGCAAATTAACAATTCCCCGTTAAACATTCTGTTTTCAGAGACTAGTAAATTGGAAAACGAAAAAGATTTTTAATCTGAAAGTTTGCGTAAATGTTGGAATTGACCGTGCGCCAACATTTTGTTAGCACGCATGTCATGCCTTCCGTTCGTGCTGTCGGTCCATTCGAATTTTAAAATGGGATCGTTTATAAAGCCATTTAATAGGGTTCGAATTTTCGATGAGCTAGAACCGGCAGGTGAGTGACTTGTTTGCTAGAAGCTCGGTACCAAAACGAGCAAAACTCCGGACAGTTTAGTCGGTGCTGGAGAATGGAGCGCCCCCTATAAATCAGACGGCGATTGACGCCTTCCTACTGGGAGTGATCTATTTCGCCCCCACCATGATACAGACTCACTTACCAAGATTTTTCAAACTGGAGATTCGAGACATTGATCCAATAAAATATTTGTGTTTACTTTTGTATTGTGTAGAGTGATAGACGATTGCAAGTGCACTGTGTTGTAAAACAGGCTAAGAAATGTTTGAGTTATTTATTCCTTATAGTACTTAATAGACATTTATTAAAAGTGTAATTATAAGTATTTCATAAATTAACCAAGGATTTATTTTTTGTTTCAGGTAAACTATAAGACTGCAATGGTTAGCAAGAAAAATAAATTCAGGATTCGCATCAGACAGCCTATATAAAAAAAGACGTTAAGTACATTACAAAGCAAACAAAAATCACTTAGTTTTCAAATCATTGTAGTATACATATAAAAGTAAAGTTAACGCGAAAAGTAACATTTATTTACTCAAGACAAGTTTATTTAAGTCAGTTACAATGAAAATATTTTTGTTTTACGTGCAACAAAAAAAGTTATTTCAAAAGTACTTTTTACACAACATTTACTGTGAATAGGTTGCACCGGCGCTATCCACAAGAGCTACATTTAATATTTTACCGAGTCGCCTCACGCGCCGTCTTCAACAGATCCTGATTGCTGTCCGATCGAAATTATATCTCACTCGTACATTCAAACCTGGAATATAAGATTACTTCGTGAATGTCGATATAGCGAAGCATATTAAATATATATTCAAGTTTAATCTTAAACCTGACTATGTGGATAGAGATTATTTTCTGTAAGGCAAGGAGCTGCACGTCGTAGGTATAGGCGTGAAATCACAATGTATATAGGCTATAAACCAGTATTAAAGTAATTATAATAATTATCTTGAAAATGAAGGGAAAACAAATAACTTAATATGCCTTTTTCATGTCTTAATTTGCACAATATTATGAATTCAAATTCATATTAATAAATTCTATTCAGCTATGTGATAGTTTACCTATTGAAGCTGGGGGCGGCGCGACGGGAAAGTGTGCCGAGAGCGTAACGCGTCGCGTCGTCCCTAAAAACTCCGTGCTGGGTTCTGGCCTCAGTCGGGGTTCGGACGCTGAGTGTGAGCGGTTGAAGGTTTTAGTGCGGTTCAACTCCCACACTTCACTCCTACACTCCTCCCCCGGTATCCGGTGATTTCCTCTTACTGAAAAAAAAAAACCTATTGAAGCTAAATTTTTAGGTAAAAACTTATCAAAACTTCTATTTTATTTTTTTCATCTTATGAGACTGCTATCCCCCATATCATCGACATCCATGAAACTTAGTTTAATATAAATGCCATTGAAGCAAACTTTCACAAAACGTGACTTCAATTCGGCACTGCAAATATTTTCCAAACGACTCACAGAGCGTCGGACAAAGCTTAAATCCAATATTAGGGGAGATATTTTTGTCTTTTTTCCCGTTTACAAGCGGTAGATTGCGTGACAGCAAGCCGTTCTTCAGACCACCTAGTACAAGTGGCCGCAGTATTTGTTAATCTCGCTTTCATTGTGTGAAATATTTGCCAGTATGCCCGAAAATCTTTTGTGTGCCGCACCGGGATCGCCTGTGATATCCACTTTTTACACAAAGTGTTAAAACTGAATGAAATGTATTTTATTCCGGTTTGTTTTCGTTTGTTTTCAATTTAATACTTTGATGCTTTTGCTGATTTATTGAATATTTTGTATGGTTTGTTACGTGAATAAATAATATGGATTCATGTGATATAGTTCTGTAGTATTCATAAGTATGATCTGATCTACTGGTCGATACATAATATAATCAATAAAATGACAGAACTACACTTCATTGGATAGATTAAGGTTGAATCCTTATAAGAAATAAGACGATGACTTATTCAATCACAATTTAGTTTTTATGTGGTTATCAAACACAAACTTCTCCGAGGCAGCTACTGTACCAACCCATTACTGTCCACTGTTGGGCTCAGGTCTCCTCCGAAGAGGGATTAGGCAAAGTCCACCACGCTTGCCCAGTGCGGCTTGTGGACTTCACATATCTTCAAAGGATTTTTAGAACCCTTTTCCGACATGCAGGTTTCCTCACGATGTTTTCCTTCACCGTTTTTAGCCAGTGGTGTTGTGAAAAATTGCACATAAATCTTTTTCACATTTAGATTTAGAGGTACCGAGGCAGCTAGGTACACTGAGGCAGCTAGGTAACATCTAATAAGAACATATTATACGTTGAATTTCAAATATCTCATTTAATGATATATGAATACCATTCTAAAGCCAAAGTTTATACACCCGATGTCAAACATACACTGAGGCTAATATTTCCACCAAGACTTTAGTGAATCAAGTTCAATTCTGCATTGAACTCACGCCAATTATTGAAGACATTAGTGGTAGAAACGTCCCAGTAGAGGTAGCTAATATCAAACTTGGATGTGAATTTATCTCTTAACTATAAAACCTTTTTGGTAGATCAAGATATTGAAAAAAAAAGTTAAAGCAAACTTTTTTGAATTATAACTGTAACTTTTATAATTTTCTTTTTTGCTTTTGTAACACAAACTAGATTATAGAATATGAAGTGATTTTCAAAAATACATAAATTACTAGTGGCCCCGCGGAACTTCGTAAAAAAAATTCAGGGGTGGACTACCTCTAACATTTAGGGGGATCAAAAATAGATGTAGGCCGATTTTCATATATACCGGATAAGCAAAAAAAAATTCATCAAAATCGGTCAAGCCGTTTCGGAGGTGTATGGCAACGAAAACTGTGACACGAGAATTTTATATATTAGATAAATTATGAATTTTAAGTGTTTCGGTTATAATGTCATAAAAAACATTAGAAAAGTTAAATGACAGTAAAATTAAATTTAATTTTGTATTGTTTCGGTAGACAACATAAGACTGAAGTTTGCAATGTTCTGACACTAATACTTTACAATGAAGTACATTACACATCCTCGGTGCTTTAGAATGTGCGCACACCAAACATCCAGTCATAGTAATATGTCAAACACATTAAAAAAAAACATAAATAAATCTAATACTAAGATAAAAAACTTGAGAGGTGTCATGGGACACCCGAATAGAACGAAGTTCCTTTCGATTAAAAGATATCTTATATTTTTTTCCTAACGTAACGCGATAAGGAACGTGTTTTAAAAGATTTTGATCACAGCACCATCTAGCGATAAACATCTAAAAGAAAAAAGTGTCGTGACAATTTTTAGTAAGATTTTTTTCCGTCTAGCCCCCTGTCGATAACGCGCGATAAGGAACTTCTTTCCAACAATTGAATGTGACCATGATATTCACTGAATATTCAAGATACTATGATTAGTTACTGCAGACAATAACACTTTAGCTAACAATAATGATCTCTCTGTATTGTTATTTTAGTTGAATAGTTAGCGACGCAGCAACTCAAGCTATTTTGGTGCCCATTCCAATTTAAGGACAGGGTCTGTGCAGAAACTTATCCACTTTGCCACTAAAGTTTACAAGAAACTCTATCCTTCTCGGCATTGTCTATTAAATCTCCAAGATACACTTCTAGATACTGAGTCGCCGAAGAATGCTATACAATTCAGTAATTGATACTATTTTTGTATGTACTATTTGTGAAAGTTCGAGCGTTTTATATTATTATTGTTTGGTATTAGTGTTTAAATCAACTATTTAATAATTATGCCAATTATTGAAAAAAAAAAACATGTGCAGCACAACAGAAAACAGGGAGAAACCATTTGTAGAATGTTACAATGGATACAATTTCTAGTAGACAAACATAAAGCTTGTACAACTCAGGTTTCCTTCAGGTACAAGGATTTAAAAACAAATGAAAATCAAACATAATATTTTAAAATTTGTAATTAAATATTCATAAACCTTTAAAGAAACAAGACAACAACAAAAACTATAATTGTAACGTGGTTGTAACATTGTTGACAAACGTTTCACTGAAGTAACCAGGTGCAGAAATATGGGTAAGCGTTCAAAGTTAACATTATTTTATACGCACCGCGATATTCAGACACGTTACACTCAGTTTTATGACTCGAACTGAGGTGGGAAGCTTATGTTTATGAATCATTAAACATCTTTAAAATCCATATCGTTATGTCGCGAGCTGATATTTTATTGCACATCGTCATTTTCAACAAGTTTTTTGGTCTTTTCTGGTTCGATTCTAAGAAGAAGATTATTCGAACATAGGTAATATCGCTACCGAGATTAGTAATATTATGTGTGTAGATTTGGGTTCCTCGCAATCATCATCATCAGTCTATAGACGTCCACTGCTTGGCAAATGCCTTCCCCAAACCTCACCACACCGACCGGTACTGCGCTGTCACCATCCAGTGACTTCCTGTGATCCAGACCAGTTCGTCGGTCCATCTTGTAAGAAGTCTGCCTACGCTCCGTCCTACCAGTTCGAGGCCGCCACACTACAACTTTTCGGTCCCATCGACCATCCGTTTTTTGCAATACTTTCTTTAAATTTAAAATATTACACAACGTCGTTTCAGAGTTAAGATTGATAATATAAAGATATACCAAATTTTAAATTTTAAATATAGAACGCTATATCTTAATTTTTCGCAAGAAACTTGGAGACTAGACAGCGGAATGTTCATGCGTTTAAATTCGTAACAAACATTCACAAGTCATCAGTCTACAGTGGAATCCTGTAGATAGCATCAACGCGCACGCCCGTCGTCGCGGTGATATCTCAGCACTATCTCCTAGACTCCATCCAGTGAAACGGTTCATAAGATAGTGCTGGCACCATCCCGCAGGCTGATCCCATTCATGTTTGTGAACGCCAAATGAATGGATATCACGAAATTAGCAAGGTATCTTGTGCCAGCTCATATCTCAACGTGAGACAGGCACGGTTAAGACGGCAACAGATTACTGAAACGCGACGTTAGCCGATTCAATGCGACTCGTATTAGTCGAATCAAAACGCTATAATAGTATTGTGTTAGTAAGGTAGACTCAGAACTAAATTATGATCGCAAGAAGTATTTTGATGAATACACACTACGTTGTCCACCAATAGATTACAAGAAAAGTATTTGATATACCTTTAATTCATTTTTGACAGACTTTCCTATATTCCTGTCTCCGCATAACTTTAGTTCGGGTTGCCGCATACGGATGATATTTGTTTTATATGAAAGGTGATCACAACAACGTGAGGTTTCATGTCAATTTTTATTTAAAATCGAACAATTACTTTAATGGTTATCTTCCTTGTGGAAAACACATTTTACACCGCTTCTGATATCTGGTATCATTGAGGTTTGCAAATTTGTTTATAGTATTTTGGTCTGCAAGTTCGCCACGTCGTGTTTCGATAATCTATCTCCACCTTTCGCGGGGATCATGATAATTATACGTCTTGTCTGATAATATATTGGAGGTGGGCTATGCAATGTGCACATTCAATCATTGGCCATGACGCTCAAATTATATGGCTTCGTTTGCATAATACCATATAATTGGCGTTAATAGCCGCTTGGTGAATGCTAAACGTCTTCTTGATGGACGGCGTTTACGGTAATAATTAGTTATTATAGAGACGTTGTTGATAGTATTAGGTATCGAAGGATTAATCGATTTTTAAACTGTGGGTTTTGGTTTATTGGTTGTATAGCTTGTTATTCTGAATAACACATTTTGTTTGTTCAGTATTTATTGATAATTTAAATAGTAAATACAAGAAGGAACAGACAATAATAGTAGCTAACCTTTTGTCACGAATTCTAGGTATGTGTAGATAATCTTTTCCCTAACTCGTCGACCTACCTTCTAATCTTCTTTCCTACATTCCAATTTCAAAAACCACGAAACCAAAAATAAAACTGTAAATGGTAATTCCTATAATAATGAAACATGTTCAGTTATCACATCTCACAAACAAAACAGTCTCGTCTCGAATCATTCGCAGCAATTTCCCGACCGCATTGTTTAAGCCTCGTGTTATTACTATAATATACGTTTATTCATATTGTAAACACGTCAAGACTGAAATCACAGAAACTACACAGAAATCAAACTTAATAAAAAGTAAACTAATACTTACGCGCTTATCATGGACCAGTGATTTATTGAGTACGAGAGTGAAAGGGTTTTAGAAAGATAACGACAGTGTATGCAAAAATGGAACTATAAGTAAGATGTGTTGACCCTAAATTTTCTATGTATAAACGATACTACAAAAAGCTGGCACACAGATATTTTTTTATCGTTATGGCCACCTAAACATACGTGATTCCTGTCGCTCGTGAACCTCAGCAATGTCAAGGGACACTGCGAAGCCGACCTACGATATACCTTCAAAGACTTTCTTCAAGCCTCGTTTGTTTATACGCTTTACTTTTGTATAGTAAATTATTCTGTATTGAAATTATAGTGGCGTTTACGTTCCCCTGCTGTCGGTTGCTAGATTAGTTGACAATGTCACTATGAACAAAGTTCGGCTGAAGTTCGTCTGCTGGCTGCCGTTGTGTGCCCTTAGATTGGAATACTACGACATCTGCAAGCGCCCGATAGTTGATCTACACTACACGTGCTTTGTCTTGATTTAATTTTGAAATTAAAATTCTCGATTATCGCAATAATATTGGAAATAATCGTTGTTTCTTTGTCAATCAAATAGAAACGTTAGTTGGGACTGATGTTTTTAACACTATCATAACATTTTTTTAATGCATAGAAAGAAAAAAGGAAGTAAATAATATGAAATAAGATTAAGCAGTAGTCCCAAAGCGTTTTTTCTATAACAATGTTTAGAAGAACCATATAAACTTTTAAAACTAGAGGTGAGGTTATATGATTTACCCCAAAAAGTAGTAAGTAAAGTAATGTCATTACATATTTAAATGAAAGCAGCATTTGATTACACGATAACGAAGTAGTTGGACAACTAGCTTTGCAGACACCAATTGACCCCCGGAAATCTTTAAAACTCGGAAAGTGCTACAACAATTACTTGTTTCCACGTAAAAAAAGCTATTTGAGGCACGCAACACGCCCTAGCCCGGAGTGGTATGGGATAAAAAATCGTAAAAAAACAATATATTACGATCGTGTATATTATGGGCGAATCTGAATGTGTCAGTGCGTAATTTATCGCGGTTACGTGTTTTTTGTGGAGGTTCTCACTTGACCTCATAAAATACAGCCGGGCGCTCATGGGAAGTGGGAAAAACAAGCGATCACCACTCGAAGGAGACGCCCCGATGACACTTCACACGTCTCGACGTGATTTTTACAACGTTTCCACTCGGCTCTGTGCCGTTTTTCGCTCGTAATCACTTTGATGTACGCAACAATTTTATGCAATATGTTTGGATCGCTAGAGTTGCTTTCGACGATCGTGTAGTGTTTTGTATATTGAAATGGAAGGATTTAAGGATCAGAATACAGTATAACATTGCAAAATATAAAAATGGATGACATAGAAAAGTCCTAGTGTCAGATGTTGAAACACAGTGAATCACGACGACTGTTTCTCTTTAGTTTTTACAGCTATCCCTATGAACTACTTCGGTGGTATAAATAGAAAAATAGAAGCTCTTTAAACAGTACAACTATTTTACAAATTATTTGACTTAAAGTTCGATTTAATTAACAATATTACAACAAACAATTGCACAATCAATTACATGTAGTAACATCATCAAAGGCAACAAGATTATGAATACTTAATGTTTTATTACAATTGTCGGAACATCACAGACGGCAAGAGTGAGAGATTCCGTGCTCTCAAGCCCGTTGGCAGGTAGCCAACCGCAATACACATTTAACCGGACCATTTTATACGGAGGACACAATTCGAAGCACTGTATAAATGTTAAAAGTAACATTAAGTGACCATAATGCTTCGTTTTTTCGTGCTAAATGATTATGTGCTTGCTTTATTAGGATGCAGTGGTTAAGTGGTTGGAATTAAAATGCAGTGATTGATTAGTTTGAAGTAATGGTTTATCTCTTGATTTTTTTGGCATAATTTCTTATCTATAGCAATATTTAAAGAGTATTTAAATGAAAATTAAACGAATAAAAATTGGCTCACTAGTTTTTTAGTCATACCAGTTATACAAATTATGAGATGAAGTTAACTGGTAAAGGCGTGATTATCTTATATCTGTGGAGAAATCAGTTTTATCTTAGTCAGCTACAAAAAACTGTTCGAAAATTTGTTAGTTAATACAAAATATACAATTTGATTATAAAATGTCGCGAAAAATTAAAAAATATTCGTCATTAAAAAGCGGTGATGTTTTTTTTTGAGCGCAAAAATCTGCGTTAGGCTAAATGCCAAATTTACGAAATCGTAGTACCAAAACGTTTTAACTCTAATTGGTACAGGATTGTTAACAATAAAATATTCGATGCAGACTGATTTCGTTTGCATTCTGATTGGTGGCTTCGTTAATTCTGCGATTCTTTTATTGAAAATATCAACTTCTATTGAATAAAACTCAGAGAGCAATGGAGAGGGCTATGTTGAGTGTTTCTCTGCGTGATCAGAAATGAGGAGATCCGCAGAAGGACCAAACTTACCGACATAGCCCAAAGAATTGCGTCTTTGAAATGGCAATGGGCAGGACACTTTGTGCGCAGAACTGATGGCCGCTGAGGCCGAAAAGTTCTAGAATGGCGACCACGCATTGGTAGGCGCAGCGTAGGCAGACCTCCCACAAGGTGGACCGATGACCTGGTCAGGATAGCGGGAGGTGACTGGATGCGGACAGCGCAGGACCGGTCGATGTGGCGGGGTTTGGGGGAGGCCTATGTCCAGCAGTGGACGTCTATAGGCTGATGATGATGATTGAATAAAACTAAATAAGATTATTCAAGATATTTGAGGTACCTACTTCAGCTGGGAATTAAAAATCCATCAAGCGAAGTTTCAAACTTCTATGTATGTTATAAGGAAGTTTAATTTTTGGTCCTCAGTACTCAGTAATGATTAAGTTTACGCATGAAGATCAAAAATCTTTTCGATATTTTTTGCCATTTGTAACTAATAATGCATAATTTTCAACATACTAATTTAACGTTTTTTAACATACTCATTTTACCAAGTACAAATCCACCTCCCATCCACCAATCCTTGAGATAAACGTAAAGCTGCAAAACATTAATGAAGTCATCTTTCGAACACTTCCATTTCGACCTATTCCGAAACACAATAAAAACGATCCGCAAATTTTAAACCAAACAAATTATCCACTTCAGTTATTATAATTTTGGCCAATAAATTTATAAATTTCCAGTTAGAAGGTTTTGATTCGTTTCGCCACGGACCACGACAAGTTGTTCCCTACTTCTGCTGAATTCGGTACAAAAGTTAGTAGATTAAAACTGCCAATTAGGGAGCATTTGAATTCAGAGTTGTTTCAGAATTCACGTAATTACAGCTCGAAGAACAATTATAAAAAGTAGGGGGATATTGATATTTTTCATAATTCATTCTTAATTATGAACGTTTTTTGGAATATTATTAAGCTCTGAGGTTAATTATCGTACATTTTGTTAGAAAAAAAGATACGTTAGATGATCTTGGTTTGCATCCAAAATTTTTATAAGTTAGTGTCTGACGACCAATGAAGAATATATGTTTTTATGTAAAACTTAAATAAGGACCAAAACCCACACCAAACCGTAACTCTTCGTGGGTGCATTGGCTTCTCAATGGTGACGTGAGGATTTTCCGACCCCCAGATGCGACAATTTTGCTTATTGACATAGCCTCCGAGGTGAAAATGGGCTTCATCTGAAAAGACGATTTTTCGGTAAAAATGCTCATCTTCGGCCAAACGATCTTCTGCCCATCGGGCGAACCGAAAACGTCCCATTTCGTAAATGTCAAACCTTTAACTAAATTATGAACACAAATTGAATGACATTTGAGCTGTCATTCTCTAAATAAACAGTAGTTCAAAATGCAAACGTTAGATTGGCCCACCCTATATATTCTTTGATTGGTGATGTTATTTGACGTAGGAACTCCAATTATAAACTATTTTACTGTCTTATACTTATGAAATCCTGACACATTTCAGACTAAATTACACAGAGTAATCAGAATCTACTTGTCCATCAGAACCTTAACAGCGGATACATCAAAACGAATTTATATGTAGACGAAATTATTAGTAGACAAATTGCCTAAACATGGTCATTAAACCGAGTTGGAGGCGATAGGGGAAGCAATTTAAGTTAATTACAGTGTAATAGCTAAATGCGCCCTACTGACCCTCATAATACTTATGTAATTATTTCAAAGTCCTGAAACTAACGAATAAATTTTACATAAACGATACTAAAATTGTTTATTGTCTAATAACATTGGTTGATTTAATTTTTTTGAAGAAACATGTTAAGTTTTATTGAGTAAGTAGGTATAGCTTCATGTACTACACACACTACTTGCTTCTAATTAATTTGCATTACATTCGATAGTGTAAATTAATTAACTACATCAACACAGACTACATTAGCAGGTTCTTTTCATCCTAAACATTAATTAGAAGTTAGAAAATACAAAAAGTTTTATTCCTGTACCAATCCATTACTGCCCACTGTTGGGCTCAGGTCTCCTCAGAAGAGGGATTAGGCATAGTCAAATACGCTTGCCCAGTGCGGATTGGGGACTTCACATATCTTCAAAGGATTTTTAGAACCCTTTTCCGACATGCAGCTTTCCTCACGATGTTTTCCTTCACCGTTTTTAGCCAGTGGTGTTGTGTAAAATTGCACATAAATCTTTTTCACATTTAGATTTAGAGGTACAAGCCGGCCGGATTTGAAACCGCGACCTCCCGTTCGGAAGGACGCGCTTCGACCACTCGGCCACCACGACTGTAAAAAAAGTTTTATTATATATCACTAATTAGAATTCAATAATTAAAACATGAAACTTACTAATTACATTACTCATTATCAAAATTGAACATTTCAAAATCGATTTTCTACAAAATCTCCCCAATTAAAACAAGTTTCAGATTAAAATAACTTAAATATTCTTGTTAGTCGTGTTTCCATTAAAAATGTTGCCAGTAACGACGTAATGCAGTAACAAGGTGCTATTTCAGGAAGTATGGCAAGTTTCAATTTAATGGTGGCTGAGCAACCGCCGCGTTGCCGCCCCCCTCCCTTTCCCCTCCGACAATATTAATAATTTTATTGCAAGCTACACGTCATTAAAACGGTTCGGTAAGAGAGTGCAACTTAATTGCTGACTTTTGGTTTGGATGGTAGTTTCATTTGAGGGTTTATAGTTTTTCGTATATTTAATTTTAGTTTATTTCTGTTTGAACTATAAGGCTACACGTTCGGGGTAGATTTTTCGTTGTTTTGTTTTGTCCATGATTCAAAGGCAACCTCTATGGCTAATACGATCGTTGAGAGATTTTTTACCACTTTCAATCAAAACTAAACTTCATGACAATTAAAGTATTTTTACTATCCATCTACTTTTTTAGACATTCTGTATATTAGTTTAAAAATGTAATGTATACGAAACACTCTGTATTATTGCGTATAAAGTCTCCAGTATATTATCATGGCGTGTGATGTACTTGAACCTTTTTCAACCGTGACACTAACATTTCCCTAAAGTCTAATATACATTTAATATCAAGCGTTCTGAGAGTCCTTAGAGCTTGTTCTTATAATTTATTACTACAAGCGGTATAAAGGTTTAGTCTAAACAGATGGTGTTTTCTAATTACGAATAATTTGAAATAATATCAACTCATCTAAGGGAAAATACATGTGGGAGTAAATTGTTTGTTTACAAAATTAATTTTGTCTCTTTTATGACTGACTTGAATTTGCCTAATTAGGTAGTAAAATTAGAATGATATATTTTATGGTTTTAACATTGTAATTAATTGACTTATTATTTCGATTGTATATTGTACCGTAATTTAATAGTAAATTGGATAATTTGATCCAAATTTGAAACAAAGATCACATTATGTTTATTTTACAAAATTTAATGCACACTTTATTTTATAATTTTAAATATCATGTTATCGCTATAAATAATAATAACCTCAGATTTTCAGCATACAAAGATTCCACATTTAAATTTGTCATAGAACGCTGAATCAAGAAACTCTTCAGCTACTGTAGCCGTTATTACCTGTATTTTTTACCTTCTCTAAAAAAGGGTAGTACACATAACACGCTCAAGAAAGTTAACGTCCTTAAAAATACACATCAGGAACAGAAGTCCCCGATCTCCCATTTCTCGAGAAGTGCGGTCGAATAATTCAGGTGAAGGCAACTTGTTCGGATGAAAATGCTACTCGCCAGCCAAATGCTAATTTTATGGTGGTTGAACAACTGTGCCGAATCCACTGCTCCAATAAAAACAACTAGACATGATCTCTGCGTTTGTGTGCGTTGACGACAAATTATGCTTCCGAATTAGATGAACGGTCAATATCAAGTATTTTTTTTACGTTGCGATTTGATACTGACATTTTTAGTAGGTACTGTTTAGATCAGTTAGTTTTTTGTAGGACGTTTAATAAAACGTTTAAATAAATTATGTTATTTTGTTGTAGAAGTTGATTTTAAATTCTAAAATACGATTCCTATTAAAATTTTCGTACCTTAATTTTCAAAAAAGTCATGTTTTATTGAAATGAATTTCATTTACTCTATGTACATGTACTCTATATTCAGAACCTTATAAACTAGTTTACAATTCATTTCATTATTTTGTTGCTCATCTTTGAATCGTTTTAAAGATTATCCGTATCCACTTCCAAGTCAGCCCATTACTCGATTTATGAAAAATAAAGCGAATGTTCTGTTATTTTGCTCGTCGTATCGCCTTGAAGCCGTCACCAAAATAAAATAACTCGAAATAACAAGGGTTGAGAACGGATTATAGCTACCGATTATTGTTTGTTAATTAATTTCTTTTCCCCGGATCTTGGTTAAGCTGTTGTTGAAGCGACCTCTTGATTTTGTTATTTTGTTTTGTAAACGTTGTATCGTAATTTATAGTACCAATGCGGTCTTTTCAAGTATTATGTCTTTTAATTATGAAGGAGTAACAAAGAGCAATAACATTGTCAAAATGTAAATTGTCTTTTTACCTTTCTTTAGTGCGTTTATTTAATCTCAATATTAAGAAAGTTTTGATTTATCCAAAGTGTATTTTCCTTGAATTAGGTGGCCACTTCACTGTGTCCTTGAACGACAGTAACCACATACTATAAAGTTTGCTTATTTGTCTACTAACGTAATAAAATGTCACTCCTATTTTAACAAGTCGTTATTTCAGTTTTCAAACAAACACTATTTACACAAAGACAAACTGATAACAGTGCATCAAGAGGAGTCATGTTTTATAGAGCCTTGGTTCCGTGATTAATGGTGAACTCAGCATGCAATCGTTACTTTTCATTACCGCTTCGAAGTGCACGAACTAAGGCCAGGGCAGCGGTCAAATTAGAAAAGTTTCCGACCAATACAATACGAAAATCGACTTTAAAAGTATAGACAAACAATCGGTTTTACAAATACCTAATGCCGTTGAATTGTGGGCAAGTTTAAATTGGAACGTATCCGCAGTAAGCCTCTCGTGATTGGTCTGTTTGTTCTTAATTAGTATTAACCGATAACTTTAACAGGTAATCTAAGTATCTACATTAATTAAAATTAATTCGAATTCAGTGAAAGTAGTTACCAAATGTAATGACATAACATAGAATTGAAAAAAAAATATATCCACACGTTTTATTTTATAATGGTGTGTCATAAAACGTAAACTTTATGCACCTATTTGAAATGTAAATGTCCTAAAATACTGCCCTCTTAATTTACTATATATTTATTTAAAAAATCGTGTTCTTTGCCATCATATTATTATCTACCATCGCGCGTAACACACTCTTTAATCACTATTCACCACTAGCTCATCTTCCAACCTTCTAATTAAAACACTAAATGATTTCATTGGAAAATTTTAGTTCTCATTCAGCTCGAGAATATCCAACACTAAATTTAAACTGTGGTCACCATTTCGCAATCAAAACCATCTGACGGAGACATGTGTGTTTGAATTAGTATTGAAACCAGAACTGCGCATAATCCTTCTTAATTAAATGTTTGAATGAGAAACGCTTACATCAATCAAGATAGTTATGTTGAGGCTCGAGGATTGCTGTCCATTTTATAGTAAAGTTCAAGTTGATATTAGATGTTGAAATGTTTAAAATGTTATAACACATTAAATTGAGTGTTTACAAATATTGACAACTATAAAGATTGTTGTTAGAGTAAAAAGTAGTATTTAAACTATTTCAAAAATAAAATGTACAATGAGAATTTCGCTACGACATACATGCAATAATAATACTTACTCCGAATACAATAATATATATCGTGATATTATGCTTTGTGATTATTAGTATATCTACGCCAATTTTAAGAAATTTTAATGTCTCCTAAATAGTAGCTAAATAAAAATAAGATACAAATCGGCAACTAACCGTCAATTTTCTTTATTTCCAGAAAGCCTTCGAGACTACTTCAATAAATTCGGAGAAATCACAGAAGTTATGGTTATGAAAGACCCAACTACGAGGCGGTCGAGGTATGTTTACTTTGATACTATTAATAACTCGTACTAGGTGTTACGTGATATCTACACTATGTTAGTGTTTGCTCAAAAGGTGCAAAGTTATGTAAATTATTCCGAAGTTACGGAACTTAGACAAAATGTAGTTTAACAGCTTATTTGATTAAATATGCATTTCCAATTAATATTATGTTGTGTATCAGAACTATTGTGTACAAAGTGATTGATAAAAGGTTAGGTAAATAAGAAGTATTGAATAAAAAAAATTGGAACAATTTATTTTATAGAAATAAAATTGTATACTATAGCAACATTACTAGTTCATCAAATCATTGCTTACTGCTTAGGTATCGTTGTATATTGTACTTACATAAGTTCCTGAACTCTATTTAAAAAGTATAACTGATGTGAAAACGAGTAACATATAGTAAACGTAAATGAGTATTGAAATTTCAATGTAGCTCACAAAACGCTTTGTAAAGTACTAAAGTTGCGAGCAGTTTCAAACGATGTTACAATAATTAGACAAAAAGTGCAACGTTTTGTTGCATTGTTCGCAAGCAGCGGTCGTCCGGGTCTGAATGTGGCGTCAACTGACCAACTCGACTCTCGCTAAAAGTTATCGGCTTGCAAATAAGTTTAATTCTATGGAGTCATACTCATTTCGAAATTTGCGGTTGCCTTTGTAGGCAGCTTTGAATGTTCGACCGAATTAGAAATCCAACAGTAAAACTAGAATTATTCCAAATGAATTAGGATCGGACCGAGTTGAATGAGAGTTCGGGTATTCACTTTACAGGTTGCCAAACTAAATTATTTTAATGGCCCTATTGCTTTCGACATAGTTGAAATATTTCGTTGCGTATTCCGGCTCGACCCTTGTTTACCCAAATAAAGTTTTTAAACGTTAGCCAAACCTTTACAGTTGACGTGGATCCGCACAATAGCGCTTCAAAGGTTATTAGTTTCGAATTGAAACTGTTCCCGCCCTTGAAAAGTCGTTGAAGCGCCGCTATTACGATCACTATCATGTCGAACAACAATCAACTCGCTGTGTACACAAAGTGAGTGGCTTAGCAACTCTCTAGACAAGAAATAAGTTGTCAAAGTGTCGAGTTGAAGTTGCTCCGTTAACAGCGCCTCCCGTTAGGTAAATCGTCAGTTTCACAACTCAATATTGCTCCGCGTCCCTCCCTGAAATAATATATCGAGGAGCGATATTGGAGCTCAGCTTGGAATCTGAATGCAACCTGCCAGCCATACCCTGCCTTGAGGAAATGTAAATGTCTTGATTATTATTTGTGAGATACGAGTTTGTAAATAATTTAATTACTTTATACTTTGAATGTTTCTCAATTAATTTGATATTTGAAAGATTTATTATAATTCTTAAAATTTTACAAAGATGCTAATGTCACTTGCATTTGAAAACTTTATCTGAGATTTTCATCAACATAATTCAAACTTATAAAACCTTACACACTTATATAACACAAAAGTTAAGTCTGATAAATTGATAAATAAATCTAAATAATAAATATCAATTGACGCGACGAAAGGAAACACGAAAAGTCGAACAGCCCGTCCATTCCGTGGTAAAAAATTGGCAACGTAAACACATAAAGTTAAATAAAAAAGTGGGAAAATAAAAATATCCAGTGCTGTTTTTTCGGTTTTAAATCTTGTACGGCGTTTCGCGTTGGGTGGCACGAAAGTTTTTTAGGACACCTTATCGTAATCGTAAATCAAGTGGACATTCGGCAAAGGTTGAGATGTACAGCCGGCTGGTGTTGTGGAAGTGATAACAGTTTAGAAGTTTGCACCGTAAACAACGATATTAGAAGACGGTCGCGCACCTTGTAAACTTACTTTGATGCGAAGGGTCGCAATATTTCAGGGTAATGTAGAGGGATTTTTACTCGAAATTATAATGCTTGAATACGTTTATGCTAATTAAACTGTAACTGTGTAAACTAAATGGGTATTTAAAATAGATGAATCTGCTGAAACGCGTTTGAAATTGTGCAATTTAATTAACAAGCACTTAAGAGTCTTCTAACATAGCTATAGGTGCAGCAACAATCTTTAATTAGAAGCAATATAAGTGTTAGAGTACACAAACTGAAACTTGAACGGTGCGTTGCGAACTGTCGGCGTTCAGTACACACCAAGTTCCAGGAAGTTTAGCTTGATTCTTCAGATCAAAGATTGCTTAGTTCATGGCAGACTTGCACAACTACAGTTCGCAAGCAAAGTAAATCAATATCTAAAGTCAATGAATCAAGAGTAATATATTCGGGTACATAATAAATGTGCGCTACCTGAAGGCAATATCTGAAAAATTTGCCTGCTCGATATTGCTTACAAGGGAGTTTCCTTTCTCCCCAAAATTTAATGCGCCGTTCGCATTTTTATAAAAAGAAGTAGGCAAGTAAAATAATTTGCGGTTTGTGCTTTATTTCCTTTTATTTATTTTAATGGTAGGTCCCGTTTCATTGTTTTTTCTTTAACGCTTAGGGTAATGAGGGTTTCGCCAAAAAATGTGTTCCTACATACCATTTTACGTCGCCATTCTTAACAACGTGTGAACGAAGCAAATTTGGGTTCTTACATTTTAATGGAATCAACATAATTTCGGTCACAAACAATTTCGCACTCGTTAAATATTACGAGTATTTTCCGTGAATTTGCTATAATTCCCTATGTGAGCGTTAAGTGTTTAAACGCAACTTGTGGTGAATTTAACTCGTAAAAACAGAACCTTTTATCATAATTTTATGGTTCAAGTTTCTTGAGTTAAGACGCCCATTTCGTGTTAGGGCGTCGAGCAGATGAATCACAAAATCTGCCGACTTAACTCCTAATTTAATTACAAAGGACGTGCGTTGGTCGGAATGATTTTTTTCATAAATATACGAGCAATTTTGAGGTTCCCTTTGGTCGTGTGAATAGCAGTTTATATCATTCGCAAAGGCTTAAACCGGCTTTCGACGGACGCGTCTCCATTCAGACTCTTTTCATTCGTTCCGTTTTACACTAAAAATCTAAAATCAATAAAGGATCACGGTATAAACGCAAAGATTATTCTGTTCGTTCTCACAGAATGAAAAATGTACGCGCCTTTACATGAGCCGTCCGAAATAAAACCGCGAATCACTATGAGACTGTAAGTAGCACCATAAAAGCAGGATCCTGGGTTGGAATCGCTTCGGTAAACACCTACAGAGAAACGGAGCGGTGTTAAATGAGAGGGATTGCGACTCCCCCCCTCGCTTCGTCTCCGCTTTACTTAAGAAGACGTCGCTACTAACAGACGTATAGATTTTCTTTTCATATTTAAACGTATCATTAGACATTAATTTGCCTCAGAAAAATATAGTTTTATTTTTGCATAATGTTTAAAACTGTTTTTTTTTTAACAAAAGTAGGTACTTGAGACTTCATTTGCTTGGTCTATAAAGGAAGTAGGAACCCATCAATAGATAACGACTAGCCATCGAAACAAGAAAAAATGCTTTTATTTTCAAAATTAACAATAAATAATTATGCATAGCAAACAATAGCAGGTACCAGATCAAAAACTTATGTAAATTTCCGTCAAAATCGCGGGCGCATCTCATTGAAAGCTTTTGATACTTGCTCATGTAATCGTTTCTGAATGTCGGGAGCGTTCAATCTAAAGCGTCTGTGTATTATTCTAACCGATTGCACACATGTATAAGAACGGGTATAATCATAAAGCTTTCCTATATTTATGAAACATTCAGATCTGTTGAAGAATACTTGGATGTTGAGATAAGTTTAGGATTTAGGTAAATGTAATATTAAAATGTATTTTATCAAACATCAAATAACCTAAACGACGAAAATAAGATTATTATTAAAAAATTCAAGTAGTAAGTAGAGTAGGAAAATAAAGGAGTTATTTTGACGTTACAGGGTTTTTGTACAATGCATTTAGATTTTCTTTAAAAATAGTAAGCATGCTTAACAGAATCATTTACAACCGTCAACTTTTATTTGTACTACGTTACCTAAAAATGAATATTATATCTTCGTTATTTCGAGAACTACACCGAAATCCCCGTAGAATGTAAAAACGTCGAAGCCAAGCGTAACTCCAATTACAATCCCCTTGACAGTTAAAAAAACTTACTCAATTTGGAGTGCGGCGACATTCATTGCAAGTTCGATAATCGGTTTAAAGTACTTCCGATGCTTATTCTGTCTTTTTTTACTATCGTGTTGTAGGCAGACGATCGCCGTCCAGATCGTTAGTGATTACCATTGCTCATAACTTTTGTAGTGAGAGGAAACCTACCTAACATTGTCGTCACCTACGAACTACTTTTAAGGACTCTCTTAAAGCCTCGTCCTGCACAGTTCCGAATTTTACACAAATGAAATGTAGATTTACTTATGTTATAAATTATAGCCAATGTTAATATCGGAATCACCTACTTGCACTTGCATGATACTATTTTCATATCAATAAGTGTACTTCTGAATGTCTTCGCTTAACTAAACTGATTGTATTCACTGTTCAGCATCTCAAACTACTCTTACAATCAATTAAAACAAGCCTACGTCAGCTTCATTAATCGATATGAAGTTATCAACTAACGCTATGATATGACGGGGGTCGACATATCACACGAGACTATGCGACTTGTCCGTTCCACGGATTTGCAGTTTTCGGAGAGCCCTCTCTCGGCTTAATGGAATTTATTACGGGATGGATAACAATTTTGTTAGAACGTTTTGATGTTGAAACTCACTTCATTGTAATTTGGATATAGTTTCTGTGTGGAAGTGAATTTGCGTGGATAACAAAATCGTAGGTTGCTAAGAACATTATTTTGGACTTGCTGCACTATGTTTTTGTGCTGGGTATTTGTTCTGATAAATAAATTAGCAAGAAAATCTAAAATATAAAATTCTCGTGTCACAGTTTTCGTTGCCATACTCATCCGAAACGGCTTGAAGTTGCGCGGGGCATCTAGTTTTTATATAGATTCTAGGCAGTTTGATGTGAATCAAATTACAAAAGTCTGATTGTTTTTAGCGACATCATTTTTGATATCATATTTAACTAATAGTAACTTAATTTAATTTCGTAATAATAAAAAAATATATAAAGTAGCTTTGTAAAATACAGGGCTGACTACTGAATTCAAATTTAAAAGTAATTACCTATAGGTACTAACTTCTTTAGAACAAAACATCACAACTTTTTCTACTACACAATTTTCTAACACGGAATTAAATTTAGACCAAATATTATTGAGAAATGCTAGTCCAGCTTATATTCAGTAGATAGAAGAGTAATCTTCTTGAGTGGTAGCTCGCCGAGCTAACAATCCTATTTCTGATACGTCACAGCACTATTCAGATGGACTGAATGTATGCTGGAGTAGAATTTCAAGAAAATTCAATTCGCATTTGTAAATGTAAAATGTGTATTTAGTTCAAAATGTTTGGTAGAAATTCTTTTGACTTTTTGTAAAACAATCAAGCACGAGTTTTAGAGAATTTTCATAACAAAAACCCAAAATTGGCGTTTATAATATTATATAGGTATTTATTGTTAATTTCTGGTAAGTATATCTATTCCATTAAAAGCACAATATCGAATTGTCACCCATTGCTAAACAATTCCGTTTCGAGAAATAACAAGATCAAAACTGTTTTATAGCTTAGAGACTATTAGTTTAGCTGTAAATCTTTGTAGCAATCTTATAATAGAAAAGTTACCGTTACTAGCGTTGCATACAATAAAATAAAGAAAAATCTCGTCAAACCGTATAAGGAATCCCGCGGGAGGTGAACGGCGAGATCTCAGGTTTACGGGCACTTGGATTCTCACTTGATTGGGTCTCAAACAAGACCGAACGAAACTGTTGCATTTATGGCAAAACCTCTACAAAATAACGAGGTCGAGATTTCTTGAGAAAAATATTCTATGAAAATATAATTAACTAGCAGACTCGCACAATTTTGCTTGCGCCACTATAGGAATTTTATCAGTACATCCAACGATTTACCCTAAAATGTCACAAACATCAATGACCTCCACCTCTTTCAATATTTGTGTAGATAGAGAGATAAATAAGTAGTAAATCAAAATTGAAAGTAGTGTTAATACTTACGAGCAATGAAGTACATAACTGTGACTGGACTTTGTGGACTTTAACGTCATTTAAATTAAAGTGACCACAAATTTCAAGAAAATATTAAAAACATACACTATTAAGATTGTTTAAAATGCTTGCTTCAGTACACCTAATCTTGGTTAGTCATAACAAATTCAGGAACCATTTGGCACTAATTGGGCTTTGATTCTATGGATTTGGATTCTAGAACTGTAACAATACAACTCCTTAACCATTCTACCCCAATATCTTGCGTCAAACACCGAAATTACAATTACTTTATTATGTTCATAAATAATTGGTTGTTATTATAATCACCCAACGTTACGAAGTCAAAAGATATTCCGAAGATCATGACATAATACGTTCATCCCGCTCCAATAAGATACGACACATATCTAACCAATCATTCGACCAAATATCCATTAACGATTCACAATATGACATTGTCATCAACCCAATTAGCAGATACAGAATGTTTACGCGATTAACGACTTTCTTCGGTTGGCTTATTGACTATATTAGCATGAATCGTTTGAGTCTTATTGATATTTTTATGCGGACATGCCGTTAGCTTTGTGCCAAGGATTAAGCATTGCAATAGACGTGAATAAATAGGCTCCATTACATATTAGTACGAAATTGATATTTGCGTCAACATGACAATGCGTTTCATGTCCAGTCTTTGTTACTGTCTTCTTAGAGATTGCAGCGATTTACAACGTCAACTCGAGATATTCGAACTAAGATTCTTGTATACCATTGTCGCATGGAATCCAAAAGCATTTGTTAGAAAATGTTTGACAATTCGACTTTTTACAGATGCGTCTGTGTTATTTGTGGCGATGTGGCGAGTCGAACATATTAGATAAGATATTATTGGTGATGTCAACAGCTGCGAGTACCAAAAAAATTTCAGTACTTCAATATTCCTAACCTAAAAAATGGGTCTTGGTCGCAGTCTAGTCAAATAAGGGTTTATAAGCGACAAGAAATTTTAGTTGATTCCACTTCTACATACTCAAGCCACCCCTCTCGTTGCGTGGGTGGAAATTCGGCGATTTTTCTCTTAGGAAAAAGTGCTTTGTAAGAATAAAACAATAAAGTAATATTTCATCAGTATCAGCCGTAAGATATCCAACGGACAAAAACTTATTCATCGATTTAGAAATCGACTAGACGTAGGCACATCATAAGGTACCATTTTTACAATTAAACGTATACAAAAGCAGAAACTTTGACTTTACAATATAATTGTTTGTTTTTTTTTTTTAGTTGGAGGAAATCACCGGATCCCCGCCATGTGGCCCCGGGTATGTGGGAGTTGAACCGCACTAAAACCTCCAACCGCTCACACTCAGCGTCCGAACCCCGGCTGAGACCAGAACCCAGCACGGGGTTATGAGGGACGGCGCGACGCGTTACGCCCAAGGCACTCTTTCCCGTCGCGCCGCCCCCACAATGTAATTGTTATATTTAAAGGAATTATACTGCCTTTGACTATAAAAAAAATCTACTAATACGTAATTTATTCAAATTTATTACGACTATTTTCTTACTTTCTCAATAGGAGAACATAGGCTTAGATTAGTACTCGACAAGAAAATCTAAATGAGCCAAAATTTTAAAAATAGCTATGTCTATTTTTAACTTGTTTCAATTAGAAAATCTCTCTAACAAGTATGTAAAAGAATGTGTAGTTATTCCAAAAACTTCACAAATTCCATTATTTTTTCAATTATGTTTCTCAATAAACAATTGAACTGAGGAATTCAATCCCCGTGAAGAATTCCAATAAGGTTATTTAATTTCTCAACTTCGCACAAAATGGAAGCTTCCATACTTCAAAGTTATGTTTTATTTATAGAGGTACGTAGCCGGTGTCTAGACACTGCGTAAATGAGCTGATATTAACGAAAAAATATTTGTCACAGGGAAAAATAAGCTTATCTCACGTGGAATAGAACTATTAATAAGGTACTTTTGTGAATGAGATATTTTTATTTGATACTTATTCTGTGTCACATAAGACGGAATAAATAAATTAATAATATTTTTTTATTCACGACTAATGTGGAATAGTCTAAACCCGTTCGCTGCACTGTCGCAGTTGTTGACAAAAAACTTCCGAATTTTACTTTAAATAAGTTAACCGATTCGGTTAAGTCCTTGGAAAATCTCGTCGTAGGATTTAAACTACAAACATAAGAAGCCATGAATCTGAAGCTCAACATTACTAAAATGCTTCAGATTTGCCAATAATTCTTTGAAAAAATAAAAAACACTCAGTGCTCTGTAATATATCGATATGAAATAAAGAAACAACTTTTATAAGAACACAATACAATTTTCATTACTCAAGTATCTCGAATCGAATCGGGATGACATTGTTTTGCGAACAAAACAAAGAATAACCGAAACAAGATTAATTTTCTACAAGATTCGTTCCCGTAGATACCTCGACTGGAATATACGATTACGTGTCATAAGTTTTATGCCCTCGAAGTTTCAAAGTAAATTCGAACATCCATCGATAAATCTTGGCGACGCTCGGAACGATTTCATTTTCGAATTTCAGGAGCGATTGCCTCCACTGTTAAAGTTTGCCTGAAAAATGTTCGCGGACGATTGACTCGCTATAAACGGAAATAAAAAAGTTTTTTGTTAGAGCAATAGAGTTGTACCTCTCGCATGTAAAGTAAAGAAAACGCTTCGAATAGGATCAAAAATGTTCCCTGATTTTTCCGTGCTCGAGATGTGACCAACTTTTTACAACAGTCAGCTAGGAAACTCGCTTTGCCGAACCAGCGCTACGATGTCTCACTTAAAACTTTGTACCTAGTCCACAAAAAGTCTTAAAAACTCTAAGGTGGATAGTTTTTCGCTAAAACAATTTCTTAGAGGCCATAAATATAAACATGAAATTCAAAATGGACAAGCCAAATTCAGTCGGGTTAGCTAGCCAGAGATACGTTCCGCATTATCATTACTAAACAGCTTTTATTATTCCACGATATTTGGCTAGAGGGGCCTCACACGCGCGCTAATGGAATAAAAAGTAAGGTTACAAAGTAAAAAGATACAGAGCACCTCCCGCGGCGGCGGTTCGTGCAAATTTCGACTGAAAATTTTATACGTTCAATCTATTCCGAGCGCCTTTATGCTGTCTCGCGAACCCGCCCCCGCGCGAAACAGTTTCGTTTTCAATTATTGCCCACTTGTGGAACGGGATTCGTTGGAAAAACAAAAGAGCTGAAAATGATATTTTATAGACAAGTTGCTTCATTCGATGTTTACTGCACCTCGATTTGTTCCCGAGTGGTAGATCTCTTGTGTTCAAAGAAAATTATTGACGGAACGTGCCTGGATAGAGTTGCCGTCTACGGGCGAGAATATCAACCGCAATCTCTTTGCCGTTACGTTTCAATTGTTTTTAATGCGACGGGAATATTTTTGTTTGATTCGGTAATTCCTTCGAAGATATAATGTAAAATCTCCCTTTTTGCCGGAATTATTTTTAGTGCCCGTAAAATTATATTGTTCGTCGTAACTTTAATTCACGTAAAGCGTTAAGAGAATTAAAATTCCAGAGAGAAAATGAGCTCAGACAAATAAACGTATTAGCTTTTACGTTGCTCGGAAAAAAATATTTAAAATGTGTGTAATTTTCCTGGAACGAATTGTTTTGTCGCAACATTTTCTGTAGAGTGCCTTCATTCTATCAAACCAAATTTTGTCCACAATTTTTATTTTGGCTGTCAATCATAAATCGTGACAGTTTTGGATACTCGTTGACAACAGTAGCTAAAGAATTATTCCAGTGGAATATTTTGTGGTCTAACTTATTGCCTAAAACTGTAAGCGTGCGTCAAGTCGACATAAATTTGACTTATCGTGAATTTACTTTACGTTTGCTACCTACATAATTATGTAAATACGAACGATCCTTTCTGGTAAATTGTTTCCAACGTTTTGTACTTGAGTGAAATAATGCAATGGAATTTTCATTAGACGAATGCACGCGCTGTTTAACATGCATTTTTACCTAAAGATATTCACTTAATTTAGTATGCTTGTTAAACTTCATAAGTATGAAAAGTTAAAGCAAAATTTCATTACATATAACATTATTTTTTTTAGTAAATTTCTAAATAGAACCTATTTTAAATTTCGTCGTTATTTTCTATGAAAGCTTTACCCTGCCTTAATCATTAACTAACTTAATAGACTGTACAGACAATACCTATTTCAACCCGTCCCCACACGGGTCGACCACAAGCCCCCGATTGAAATTGGACAACAAAACATCTTGAATATATCAACTATTCATCACAAATTGTAACGAATACCAATTACATTGGGGTACATTCGTTTATTTATTGATGAATTTTATGAGAATGAATCCTAACGATTTTTTTTTCTTTTTCTTATTTTATGAAAAGTTTTTATAGCTTAATGTTTTTGCGATATCATCGATTTAACAATCTCACATCAGACTAAAATTATTTTAAATCTAACACCAATCATTTATGATCACGGTCGTTATAATCTTCTTATATATAAAAATGAATTGCTGTTCGTTAGTCTCGCTAAAACTCGAGAACGACTGAACCGATTTGGCTTATTTTAATCTTAAAATATTCGTAGAAGTCCAGGGAAGGTTTAAACGGTGAGAAAATTTCCTTATGTGACGCAGACGAAGTTGTGTGGGCGAGCTAGTTAACAATATTTTAGGTAGCTATTTTAGTTTAAATCAATCGCATACAACCCTATGTTAAGTTATACATGGTAAAAGTTCCTCAATCAGAAAATGAGGAATAAAATAATCATACTACAAAAAAAATATAGGGAAAAGAAATAAATAAACCTATTTGAATATAACGCACGATTCCCAAGAGTTCCATGTTGTTATCCCATTTGGTTCGCCGCAGAAATAAAGAGTGCAAGTTAAGCTGAAAACAGACTGCATCCCACAAAGCTTTGAGCAAAGGAATGGGGGCCCAAGAGCGGGGCATCCGATTCTTGTGCCCTGTAATTTGCAAATGCTGCGTCACAACTTTGGCACAACGGGAACATATCACATACTACTTGATAGTGAAATGCATTTGTTACTTAGTCCTCTAATAACAACTGAATGGAAATTATTATAAAGGTTAAATCAATTGAAACTGACTGAGGCGTCCTCAGCCTAGTCTGAAATATTAGTAAATTAGTAAAAATCTTTTTAAATTGTGACAGTTCATTAAATAAACTCAAAAGATAAAAATGTCTAAAGAAGAGTTTCTCTGTGTGGTAGATCGATCTCTAAAAACGAATACAAGATAACTAGAAGATAACTAGGCAGGATATTGTGTGAATTTTGTGAGAGAATTTTGTATTTCAAAACACTTTTCAGTATTCAAATTTAGAATTTAAAGCTTCAGATCAACGTTCGTTTTATCGGTTTAATTTCGGTTATGTCTAAGCTGCGGCTGTTTACTGTTATGTTTATTGCCAACACATCCGATGAACATACCCAATCGAATTAATTGAAATAACCAACACTTATTTTCATGCGAGTATCGATATAACTCGATCCGTCGAACATCGATTGTCTCGCTCGGCGGATCGCCTCGTCGCAGTAGCTGGTCCATCAATGCAGTACGAGTAAATTTTGCATAATTGATACCCCATTCACGACTCGAACTTATTCATATTCATGAATTTTACAAATTTTTCAATTTGTGCCGCCAGCGCTGCTATTCATGTTACTGCAGCTGTATTTGCACCAATACAATTTGTGTAAAAGGTGAGGGGACTCGGGCGTGCCTCGGCGTAAACTAGCGCTAAAGCGACTAATGCAATATTTTACATTACCTTAGGCTGTCGACCTACACGCAATATTGTTGTCAATATTTCGAATTTTGTCAACAATGATGTATTGTGTATACGTAATTTGTTGTAATTTTTAAAACAATGTATAATATTGTCAATAGTTTGATACTCTCAATGGCAGGTATTCAGCTGCTCAGTATACTCGTTCAACATAAATTTTCAAATTATCCCCAAGACATAGTAGACAAACATCATCATACCTATACAGACATAACAAACTTCAAAGATGTACATAATTCAATAGAATCTCACAATCGGATTTGCTAGTTTATGTAACTCAAACATCCTTTTAAACGCGCCAGCTCAATTTGGATCGAGATCAGTTCCGAAATTGATGGACTCGAAAATCGTTCAAAAGGAAAGAAAAAACTGTAACGAAAGTTATTCCCAGTGGCATCGCAGCCTTGGAGGTAATGGGAGATTGTAAAAGGAGGCAATAAAAGCTTAGTATTGTGTGTGAGGACCGTAGGGAAGTCTCTGTATTGTGTTCGGGTCCGTGGAGGCCCCCAAGAATCGTCTGACCACGGACGCGGTCAAATTGTACAGAAATGAAATTATCAAGGTACGCTGCCGATTTTCCGAACCAATGAATCAAGATCCAATTCCCTTTTGTAATAGAACATCGTCGCGAAACGCGCCCATGGAGTTACACTACCCACTCAGTGGTCGCTTAGGCTTACTCCACATGAACGCCGCTTTTATTTATTGTATGTTACGTATGTAGTACATTCCATCGGATTGTCGAACGATAATGTGACACGCAACGGCAATAACAGTGATTTAGGCGGGACTTTGTTTTCTCTGCATTTGGTCGTTACAGAACTTTCCTTTGTAGATTTACGCTCATTTAAATCTTCAATTGCATCCATTACATTGCAAGGAAATTATTATTTCTCAATTGGGCAACAATAGACAGAACATAATAATATTCAGATACTTTATATTGTATTTTTAAATTTATTATGAAATGTTTTTTTTTAAATATAATGTAAAAAATAAGTAAAGAAATGAATACTGAGAGAATTCAGACAAAAATTTCAATTCTTTTTCCAATTTAAATACATACTTACCAATCTCAGATAATGTGTGTTTCTCATAAATACCTCGGTAGAACTGAAATATAGGTAACATATAAAGTAAAGTCTATTGCATTTATTGGTTGTAGGTAGTTGCATTTATTTAAAAGGTTTTTTTCGGGTATTGGTATTTGTCGGAAAACATGAGTTTCGACTTCCCTTCTCGCAAAGCAGGAGACAGTAAAATAAGATTGAAAAAGCACGCCAGAATTGAGAAAAGCACCACGAACATTGATTTTATTAAATTGATTGGACCTATGCGGTGAGCTGTTGTACTTTTTTGGATGCCAATAGTAGTTATGGAAAAAACGTCTGAATGCACGGAAATTTGCGCTAGATGCTACAAGATCTGTGTAATAAACAACTTTAGACTCAACGTGTAAGGAGTTTAACATAGTGACGCGTTCCATAAGCCATAGATTGCACTCCCGGAGGATGTAATGGGCTGTCTGTTCATACTTGTATTGATCAGTTGAACAATCGCAAAACGGTGAATCTACTAATGTAAAATAAAATAACTTTTGTTTAAAAGGTTATGACAATAAATTTGTAACAATTAGTTAAATGACGTACCTAAAGATGCAATAAGATACAAATAAAAACCTATAACTTGTGCATCTACTGTATAAGTGTGAATAACTTTTAAACAATTCATACACTAACCTTACTTCACAAGAACTCCACTTACGATTCATATGAAACGAAATGTATTTCAACAAACACTCGCGATTTAGTAGAACTGTTCAGACGCTCCGTAATCTGCGTCAAATTGACTTTTCCGGAGAGGAGCTGACGAGTGTTCGACGGTAATATGCCATAAACGACCCAAACGTATTGGTCCCGATGCTCGGAGGTTGATAAATTTCCTTGATATTTGAATGCGTTATATTCCTTTTGGGTTATAGGCGACCGTCCCTTCAATAAACACAACTGCCTACGAAATTCTGTTGACGCGCAGTAAGCCTTTCTTAATGAAAATCTTTCCTGTTCTTGCTCAAATGAGCCAATCCGCGATCCGGCTCTTAAAAAGATTTTAATAACGTTTGTTACGAAAAGTTGTCGCGTCACCAAAAGCTAATATTATTCCGATTCGGAAAAAACAATTTTCTCCAAAGTTATAAACCTACAGAGTTTCATTCGTTCTCCGAGATGGTACAAAGTAATACCTCCAGTTCGAAGATAAATTTTACATCATTTCCTGTCTTCCCAGGCCTCAGCAAAAATTATCAGGCTTCGACTCGGCTCTGGGACCATTTAAAATTAATGAATAATGTTATCTGATAATGATTTTCCGAAGTTTAATTAAAGTTTTCTTTTTTCTTGAGCTTCCTCACTTTTTGATCGCATAAATATCTTGATTATTTAAATTCGCGAATAAACGTTTTCGTTAAGATCCAACTTCGTAATTCGCGAAGTTAAAAAAATTAGCCACACCTACCGGGAATTTTATTGAAAAATATTTTGTATTTTATGAGATAATAAATGCAGTTTTAGGTGTATAGTAGTATCGTATAGTGGGTTGTGTAAGTGCGACATTCACGCACCGCAGTTTGTGTGCGATATGTGCATTTCCCCCATGCAATTGTTGCAAATGGCCTCTTCAGCATAATGCAGCAGTAAACGGAAGAGATGAGCCAGCTGAGCCTTCCAAATATAGTATATTCCTAACACCTAGTTGTTATTTTATGTTGTGTTAGTCTTTAACGTTTGAAAAATATTCATTTTTAATTATGTTTACTAAAGTAAAGAAATTAAAAAACTTTTGAAAATAATCCTTGAGGGTTTCACTCTAAATCATTCAGGCTTCTAAAACTTCCTTCCAGAGTTCTATATGCCTACATAGTGAAAGCGTGAACTGAATCGTAAAAAAATCTTTGATAAGACACACGCTTGATGCAAAGTTCGAAAATACAGTCGATTTTTTCCAAGCCTTATCTCGCCTCAAAATAATCGTGGCGCATCGGAAAGGCAAAATGTAGAACCGAAAATATAAAGAATTTAGATCAAGACGAGTCAAATATTCGGGAAATCGCGATATCATCATTCAAAGGACGAGTACTGGTAAGATTTATATACCTTTGACTGAGCTAAATAACTCTAAAAATGTTCGAACGAGGATTTTCTTTGTATGCATTCGAAGTTAAGCCTGAATAAAAGGAACCTATTCAACGTTGTTTACATTTCAGGTACAGATTCGCTTTAAGTTTCTACAAAATGTTGATTTCTAGTCGAGACTTTTGAATTTACAATCTGTTGTTTATTCTGTATTGTTGTAAAATTGTAAACATAATATTCAAATCGTAATATAAAGTAATTTAGAGAAACCTGTGTCGATTTATTACTTCGAATTTCAAAATATTATTCTTCTATGAATTCTCCTTCACTTATTTCCATTGGATGGATGAACGAAAGTCACTTAAAAGTTTTCTTTTTCAAGCCACAATTTTAATATATTCATGAACATAACGATTGAATCAGTTTTAAAACAATCCATTAAAATATTGTAATAATATTTTTATCAGTTAACAAAATTTTAATTCAATAAAAATTCATATACACGAAAGGTGAGAGGTAAATTGGAGCTGTGGTAATTGCTGGCAATTTGTAATGGCCGTGCGATTGTCGACTGGAACGTTGACTCTTAACTACGCCATTAATTTCGTACATTTGATTAACGAAACTAGTTGTTATGGTAATGAATGTAAAGAATGCATGTTAGCGCTAACGGGACTCCGTGTCGACACTTCGTTCGCGATATTTTCGCTTCGCTTCCCTTGTAATTACTGTGACGGTGTTGTGAAATTTTAAAGCGTTATTTATAAGTCACTAATGAATGTCGGTGCGGTGTTTTTTTGAGCAATTTTATGACGTGCTTTGCATATACCGTTGAAAACAGGAATATTTTAATATTGTTGTGGAAATTATTTGACGATTTAATCAGTTTTTTATTTCAATTTCAAGGAAAATAACATTTAACTGGAAAGGGATGTTTCTCATAGTTGTGTAAAAATATGTGGTGGTCAACTACAATTCATAATTTAACTTTAAAGACTTTCTTTTCTCTCTTTTTCGAGTTGTTTCATTATTTATTATCACAATGTTATAATTGCGTATTTTATAATTCTTCTTCTTCTTTTGAAAACTCCTTCGTTTCTTCTGACGACTCCAAAATTAAATTATAAAACATTTTCAGTTTATGAAAATAAATCCGGTCTGGAAGATCCTCCTAGCAATAAAGCTACCTATTGTAATACTTTCCAGTATTGCATTTTTGATGTGTTTTCTTTTGTATGTTTTTGTGATGTTCATTAAAAGTTTCTAATCTAGACAAGTAGGGGACGGAGCGACGGGAAGGAGTGCCGAACGCGTAACGCGTCGCGCCGTCCCTCCAAACCCCGTACCGGGTTCTGGCCTCAGCCGAGGTTCGGACGCTGAGTGCGAGCGGTTGGAGGTTTTAGTGCGGTTCAACTCCCACATACCCGGATCCGGCGATTTCCTCCAATTTAAAAAAAAAATCTAGACAAGCAAAATCAAATGCAAGTTTAATCAATACCTTATTCTAATTGTTATGTAAAACGCTTACCTACCCTACCCTTGTATAACGTCATGTGTTCTTGCGTGTGCCTTGGTACGTGATAGAACGTTTTAAATATTCGCGTCGAAGCAAATTCGTGACTAGTCGATACCGCACTGATATCGATTCGATTTGAGACGAACAGGCCGACTCAAAAGTTTACAACACGAAGCTGAACGCACGCGAACTTATATCACTAATAAATGATTATACATTTATCTATTACACCGGAACACAATTTAGTCGTATGTATTTTGGTTTATTCAATTTCGTACTTAACGCTCTGCAACTGAGGCTGAGAAATGCAACTTTATTTTGTAATTGAAACTTGTTTATTGAGGAGCGTTGCATTTTAAGCCTTAGATGCAGGGCATCTAGCATTAAATAGAATAACTAAAAAATCGCTTTTTCGAGAGTCCTCGAGTACGAACAACTATGTGCAATTATTCCTACAATTTAATACGTAATAAAAAGTCGCATCAGAAACTTATTTCTTTTTGTAAACGTCTAAAAATATCGACACAGGCAAAGTTGCGTGGCTCGACTAGTTTTAAATAAAATTATTTTAAAATTATCCTAATATAAATGCTTAAAGATCTAACACAGCTAATACAATTATATCTATCAAGCAAATTAATCGCGAGAGAGAAACGATTTTCCCTTTGTTTGTTTCATTCAGTTTTACTGAGGGGAGGCTCGTCAAAGGCCCCGAAAGTGATTTTATGCATTAATTAAGACCACAGACCGAGATTTACAATTACACAGCCTCCTATAAACAAACTTGATTGCTTTACAAAAACTCAAATAACTAAGGCAGTGTCTCAAGTAGAGGCTCATTTGAATATCAAAGACGAGATTCAAATTACGCCGTTTACAATAAAGGCTCAGCCGGTACGGTATTACGAACCGATGTAAATTTCCGATACTCATTTCGAGGATGAAGTTCTGATCTCAGTCGCGCCCTTTCAGCGATCATAGATCTTTCATCAAACTTTTTACAGCGCTTGGTTAAATTTTTAGGCTGTATGCGTGAAGATATCTGTGTTAAAAAAAAGTTATATCAAAAAGCGCGCAATTTCTTTCTCGTTTCTAATGGAAATGTATTTCGATTAAACGTTCTTTAAATACAAACAAAACTCAAATTCCATCTACATTCTTAAATAACATCAAAGCAAAATAAGTGAGCTAGTCAATATTCCACCAAATAACTTAAAAGAAAAAGCTGTGGAAATACGCTCCACGGTTTATCTGTCCCTTCTGACCTACAATTTATTCGATGCTTTTACGGTTGACTTAAATGCCAAAGCACGAAAGTTAAGTTACAAATCAAGTTCTTTTGGGGATTTTCATCGTGGACACATAAAGTAAATCGTATTTAAATTGGCATCATAATACTAACATTAATAAAGCAATGAGCTCCGAGTTTAAGAGATTTACATCGTAAAATTAATTTTGTCACGTTCAATACAAAGATTACAAGAACAATTTTGATTTTAACTTTGTTATCGCTCTAAACTTGTTTATTCGCCGTTTCTAGATAACGTGACTCCATTAGGCAGCCATAACGGTCACGAGCCGCTTCCTTTTATTACTCTCGGCGATGCTTCCTGTTGCTTTCTTTTTTTGCTCTGAAATATTCTGCTAATTAAGGAAGGAGTGGAGGCTAAAGATTTCCTGCTGGTCTAGCAGATTACGCGCCGTATCACGGAGAAAAATGTAGCGTAATTTTGTATTTAATTTTTTGAGATTAGCATAAGATTTCGGTTCCGTACACTGTGGTCTGCTAATCAATACAATAGCCGATCGTTTAAATCTATTAATGTCAGTTACGTTAGTTGCTCGAATTGCTTCTAAGATAACATCTTCAGTGGCGCACAATGGGACCATTATGTGAGTGGCTTCATCTTGTTCGAAATACAAGGGGAACTAACTGACATAATACGATCAGGCCATGAATCCGAGAGCCGAACTTGCATTGAAATGTTATTCCAGGCTTGATGTTGATCGAGATCGACGTCTGGCTATAATCTATTGAAAGCGTTTGTACTTTATCCGATCATACAATTACAAATTTAGATAGTGTAGAAACTTGGGTATTATTAACTCCTAATATAAATAATCGAATCGTCACTTAAGTATTGAAACAATTCAATAGTATTAATAATCTAGATAAAACTTAAATCGTAAAAGATGAAAATATTTTTTTTCTAATTTAGTATAATCTTTAAATATCATTTAATCAAAATCAAAGTAACCTTTCCTTGTCTGTCTTATCCAGCCAATCTATGATTGGAATGGTCCAATTAATATATTTAAAGAAAAAATATAAATCAAACACAATCCTCCTTATCTTATTCAGTCCTGATATAATAAAAGAATAGCATCAACGTTTAAATCAAGAATAAATTCTTCTTTAATGAATTTCGTATGCATATTCGGTAAACAATTTTAACAATTCGAATCTCCTACACCAATTAATAAATAAACCCGTTCATTCTAAACAGAACGTTGTAAACGGAACTTTAATTAAAATTTTGAATACGACAAAGAACGATTCACCGTGCAGGGCTGCCTGCGAAGATTCGAGGTTCGTAGGTACGCATCAAATTCGGTGCATTGTTATGTAAATACCGGTGGTTGGGTTTGCCAGCGTCAGCCGTACAAGACAAAGAGACGTTGACTATCGACATCGGCTGTACGTAGTCCGACATCCTATGGATCCACTCGACTGGGCCACGTATTCTGCACCATCCTATCAATGTACTAACGCTTCTGACTACACCGAATATATCCAATTTGATTATAGTTTCACTCCAAATTGCTGTTTGAAAGTAGTTTTTAGAACTGTGAGTCTTTTGTGCAGGATGAAAAGTACCTATTGAGAATCTTACAAGAAAAGGTCCGGTTTGTTCTTTAAAAATAGTTTAATGTAGTTTCTGAATCGCATCAAATCAAGAATATTAATCATTACATTGAATTCAGCTAAATAAACTTTGCTAAGAAAACTTGTAAAGAAATTCAAGCAGGTGCCACTAGAAATGCGCAGAATTCCAAATTACGTTTTCACTTTTCTCCTCCGGGGATACTGATATCAAATGCATAACCTTTAGATGCAAAATGTGCGAACGAGAGCTTTTTATATTTGCGGGAACCACGCTTGGATTTGCATAATATTGCTTCCTTAACATTCCTCTATAGGATCGTGAAACAAAATGCTACCACAAGTACTACTCGTTTGCGATTCAGGAGATTTACTTGAGTCTTATTTAGCGAAATGCATTTTTAAATATTTTTTGAGTTTATTTTCTGTTTTTTTTATCTTACTTGAAATGGAAAGTAAAATAGATCATGTTTTTGCTATTTTAGCTGAACAGGCTTTTGACACATTTGGATTTAAGCAAGACTTAAAACCTATAGAAGAAAATGTTAGTCTTGCATTTTCAAAATTAGGGTAATATTACAAAGTTGATATTATTGTAAATGATGTTCCACTTCATAGACTATTTTAAGATCAGTGGATCTGCTGCCTACAAAAAACACCTTTAATATAAGAATATCAAAAAATTCTACAGGCTTTTTTTTTAAATGGTCCTGAAGCATAAAATACGTCACAAAATTAGAAGTGTAAAACTTTTCTAATTTATATTAAAGGGAAATCGTAAAAATACTTTCAGTGCTTGCAAAAGTATTCAATCGTAAACGATGATGGGAGATCCACCTGTCACTTGGAATGTAAAATTTAGACGTTCCAACTTTGAAATATTAAATATTCGGAACACGAGTAACCTACTGGACTATTGAACCTTCCAATAGAATGTCAGTGAACTATGAATTTGTGCTATGTTCTTTTTTTTAATATAATTTATGTTAACACCATTTTCAAATGTTTTGGAGAAACTATGTATTTTAAAAGCCAGACGACCTGACGGCTCATCTGATCTGTGGCAGTGTCAGGGACCCTGTGAGATTGCCATCTATCGAGAGACGGGAGTTCACTCAAAAACTTCGTTATTCGTGGCAAAAATGACCTCTTCAAGCTATGGGTGATCGCACAAAAATTAACACTGCAATGGATGACGCTTAAATTAAATAAAACCTTGTTGAAATATACCAAAAGTAATTTTTAGCTTGATTAATTTTGAGTTATGCTAAATGAACTGCTTCGTGCCAAAACAATCATTATGCATAACCTCACAAAGCAATTTATTTAGAAATAAATCTGAACATATCACATTGATTCATATATGAACAGATGCCATGTCCGCTGACAGCCCGCGCAGGTGAAGGTGACGTAGTTATTTGCTCGGAGCTTTATTTATTCGGAGTTTGCGAACGTTTCGGATGACCACTGTCCACTCACAACCTGTCACTGTATTTTCCTGACCCTTTATTTTCACTTGACAAAAATATTCGGGACCTGGCTCGATATTACACTCCGATACGACTTTTTATTCGTGATACATTTTTCCGATTGTCTCCAGTGCGCGATTTCGTACTGCGAACTAACGGAATAGAATTTTCAAACAGTTTTGATTGATAAAGGTAGACAGGTTTACGTTTTCTTTGTTTGCGAAATTAGATTCGGGAGGTAGCGTGAAACTTCAGAGTTCCACTTGATTAATGGTGAATCGGAGGGGGATCCGAGAAAAAGAAACGATCGCCGGTCCCACGATCCTCTATAGACAGGGAATTACTGAATCATTTTACGTAGGAGGTTAAATTTTATCAGGAAACAAGCGTATTTTCGATTTAGATGTATGAACGCAATATTATCCCATTTGTCGAAACAACGCTCGCGCTCGGTTAATATTTGATGTGTTCTCGACTTTTCTCGAATTTAACACGGCGATTAAACAACGGCGAGCGAACGATTTTATGTGAATATTTAAAATGCTATATTGGTTCTAGTTAGGAGCAAAACAAGTACATTGTTCATGGAACATCTTGTTACTTAAATTTATTACTACTGCTTACCGAGGCTAAACTTTTATCTCAAGTATAAGAAGTTCTTTGATGTGAGTCCAAGTGTGTACATAAAGTTACATGCAAATAATCTCGACCCTCGTAGGTAAGAATCGATCGAGATACAAATTGGACATTGTTGCATCCCGCAGGTTGGAGCACCATTAAAATAGAAGGATTACTTTTATGGCCCGCTTGGCCCGCTTGAGATAATATCGGGATATTTTATGGTTGTAATAAAAGGAATTCGATTTTAGCCAGTCATCTGTATGTGATTATGGAAGATTGGGTATGGCCAGGTTTGAACGGATTAATATTTGTATACACAATTTATAACAGCGATTTCGTGCGACCGCAGAAAACAATGGAGTCGATTAGAATTTTACGACGCCTACGAGAAAAATGTCGTTCAATTTGGGGCCGATTTAATTTACAGAACTCATAAAAGATTCCTCTCACTAAAGAATAAGAACTTCCCGAAGTTTACATTCACACAATCAGAAAGTGGGTTAATGAGATTCCCTCAAGAAAAACATCTCGTTAAAACATACATTATTCAAGCTCCCGCGAAGTTATTCCGCGTTCACGCGTTCATTAGGCTGGCGAATACAAACTTGCGATTCCCGTATAGCTCGCCGGCAGCCCCACTTATCACCCGGGACAAACTATTCATAAGTATTTCGGGCACTCGTTCCGGACACACTCCCTCCTTGTTATTTAAATTTATCACTCAACTTTTATCCTCTAAATTCATTGTTACAGGTAATATTTCACAGGTTATTAATTACGTTACGCCGGCATCCTCACGGTAACTCTTATTACATTATGTCAGTTGCAAATTGAAAAATTCCCGGGGCGTGTGTCCCGTCTCTTCGAAGTATTTTGGCAAAATTATTCTCATTCATTAAGTCGAGAAGTGGAAGGGGCCCTGTAAGATTGTCGACCTACCACTCGCTTGTGAGTAACGAGGTGACTTCCTGTTATTAGTAATGTTGGCAAATTGTTCTTCTTACGCATTCGAGCTTGTTCTTATCGATTTTACACCGAATTCTTTTGAACAAAGTTAAAAAGTGTTCGGCGCGATAAATTATTCGAGACATAGATTGGATTTAAAAATTCTTTGCATTTATAAAAATTTGCGATGAAAATGGCGATTTGCTGTTGAAGTTATTAAGTTGTTCAAGTGTTATTTAATTACTTCCACAAAGTATTTTCTAAAGTAAATCACATCAATTCGCAGTTGTCAACATTATCTCAAAGTCCCCAAACGCATGTCTCACACGACCGATCCATTAATTAAAACTTATTTCGTAACTGTACCTAAACAAGATCATTGAATGTCAACAAACAGTGCGAGCATGTCTAGTTCCAAACTTACAATTATGGAGCACATTCGTATAATAGATTAGCTTGATTAAGTAGGATTGATTAAAATTAGGGAGGGTTGCTTAAAGGTTGTTGACTTTGTTACCATCCTCGATTACAGGTCCTTTTAAACGTATCCTATGCGTAGGTGTCACTGAACGTAAGTTGAAAATGCGAACTTTGTATCGTTGGGTTGAATTTCATATTTTAATATTGGAAATATTTTACTACATTAGACATAAAACGTGAAACGTGAACGTGGTTACGTATTCTCGATTGTAAATATTTTGAGGCTTTAAATTTTAAAATGAAAATATTTCTCTTTGTAGAACAAACAACAAATTTTATTTCGCAAAGTCCACTGCGTTTTCAATTTCCACGTCCAGCAAAATCCACGTCAAAGCTTCCGTAAAGATGGAAAATCTCACAAAAGAACGTTTAGCACGAGACAAAGACCGATTTAGATCTCCGGCGAAGCCTTCTATCGGACCACTATTTACTTTTCTCAAGGGACGCGCACTTCGTCAGCCGTAGCACCCGAATCCAATTTTACGAAGTAAAAAACCTGCGCTTCACTACACCAGCGTACTCTCGATCGGAACACAAAGGTCCCAGGTACATATTAACAAGGCGTCGTTTAATGTGAACGGTCTGCAGAGGGAGGGGGCGGGACGTGTCCTACGAGTGCCTTAGGCCATAATCCCGAAGTGTTCGCGTACGTGCCACCGCCGCCATTCGAAGATAATTCCTCCTTATAATTTGCCATGCTTAACTCGGCGTAATGAAGTTTATTCGTCGCTACTTCATTGTGAGTCGTTTGAAGGCGTCGGGAATGTAATCAGTTGCGAACTAATACCGTGTCGTTCTCAAAACCCCCTTCTCCGCGTATGGAAATGCCTCGTTGGAGACGCCGTTAGTTCTTTTGATTGCTGACTTCTCTCCTTTTCGAATTAAAACCAAGATCGAGCTAGGGTGATTTCGAGAAAATTAAAGGAGCGTTTCATTTTCAGAGATGGCACTTTACGGTTAATATTAGTATGATTGCGGGTTCATTGCTGTGAACTCTGATACCTGCTTATACCGTTTTAAGTTGAAAACGCTTATTTTAATTAAGTAAATTGAATTTCAAGCAGTCGAAATCTCGAAAGGAGCTACTTTGAACTGGATACAAACTAAAGAGAAATAACAAACATTAAGTCGGAACATACAAGACAGTGCACGCAGTACGACTGAATTTTAGTAATATTTAAGTTACGCTATCCTGAACTTTAAATGAAAGGGGTAAGACTCAAACTTTGATAGTAGCAAAACTTGCAATGCCATGATTAATGCATTTTAAGAAACGTTTTAGTTGCAACAGAAAACTTTGACTCGCGAGGCATGACGGAGCGGTGAGATGACTGAAATGTAGCAGGATTATGTTGAAAAGTATAAATGCGCATAAATCAACTTATTTGAAAGTTTGAATGAGCTTCATAGAGGGTTTTGACTTAAATAGAGAGGGTTTCTAGCTTTATAAAGGCTTTCTATTTAATGTTATGTTCTTTGGTTTTTTTAATTTCTAAGGTACACTTTGAACTAAAATTTATAGTAGAGAAATATTTCGCCAACAAATCTCTGAAGAAGAACAGTAGTTTTATGATTGAAATATTTATTGAATCTTTTTTTGTAACTTACTTTTATAAAATTGTTTTTACAATGTTCTTTTCATTTATTTATAGCATTGATATTGACATGCGAAGAATGAACTCCGTTATCATTTTTTTTTGTTTTCCTTCACCGTTGTCACCAGCAAGTAATACTTAATACAGCCTTGTTAATAGTTTGATACTGTTTGTTACTTCCCACTATCCGTGTCATGTAGGGTATAACTCATTTGCACATTAACACCATGGCAGATTACGGCTTAGGGTTGGCTCGTAGGTAGTTTTTATGTGTCAGAATGTATTTTTGTATCTGCTTGAAAATATATGTAATATATAAAATTCTCGTGTCACAGTTTTCGTTGCCATACTCCTCCGAAACGGCTTGACCGATTTTGATGATTTTTTTTGTGTTTGTCCGGTATCTACGAGAATCGGCCGACATCTATTTTTCATCGCCTTAAATGTTAGAGGTAGTTCACCCCTAAATTTTTTTTTACAAAGTTGCGCGGGGCATCTAGCATTAAGTACGAGTACCACTATGATACTTTATTAATGAATTATGTGACTAAAAAGTTTGTACAACAATTAGGTCATCGAAAACCGGATCTACAACCACTTAAATAAAATATCTATAACTCAAAATAAGATGAGAATTTTCCTTAGCAATAAAAGGATCATTCTTCACAATGGCAGACAATCCGAAGCTCCAAAAATACACCTCTGTTTTATATAAAAAATAAAAATATTTTTTGTATCGTGATTGTCAGCCCTGGTGCGGGTTGACTTATGCAAGCGTCATTATGCCACCACCCGCCCTTCAACCGCTGACGCCTTTATTTTAGCTCCGATGCAAATTAAATTACACTCAAGTTTCGCTGACTCGACCACACTGTGCAGGATAACTCGTTTCTTGCCTCGAACTTGGCAATACACACAGTAAAGTTCGAACGTAGAAGTTTTGAAAAATATTTCGAATTTGCATGTTGCTTTCTCAACAGTTTAAATGTAAAAGATTCCGTATTTAAAAAGTTGAGTTGTAATTGCAAAACCAAAAATGTAATGAAGTTTTTTAAACATGATTTTTTTGATTGTTATAATTTTTTGGGTGCAGTCACATGATAACTCCTAAGTTCTACTATTATTTAAGAGCAAATTTTCTTTACAAAACTCGTTTCAAGAAATAAAAGTTAGCGTTCAGTGCATTTCACGTTTCATAATACGAAATGTCGCCACATGGTCGTAGAGGCACTCAAGCACAAAGGAATAAGCTGGTTAAATGCACTGACCATCGCCAAAAGGACATCATTCGCCACCACAATACAATACCAACTTAAATTGTACGTGAAAACGCCACACACCACCGTTTCAATTTCCTTGCAAACTCGTTGCAGATGTTCGAATCGACTCGTAAACATTATTCGAAAATCGTTTTATGTATAACTCATAAAGTTTTATCTTCTATGGCGTGTTCACGGACTCCGTTCGAGGACAAAAGCTGCAGACGTTTTAATATAACGTGCTGTGTCTCTGCTAGTGTGAATTTCGTATAAGCTAAATGAGGTCCCGGCACGCTAACACCGGTCAAATAATACCGTCGTAATGGCTAACTATTGCCTAATGTATTTTGGCGAAATGGAATAACGTCGGAGAGTGCACCCGTTCTACCGGAGGTTACGATTTAGATTGTGTTTACTGCAGTCCAGACTGTCGGAAACGCCGGCCACTCTATTCAATTTCGGTTTATTAAAATTAGCTATTCCAATAAACGATTTGACCCGTGAAACTGATTTGATTAAATTGTGCGCGTCCTGCAATTTGAGTAGTGTTGGTTTAGTTTATTTGTTTTATCTTTTGCTAATTTTCTGTCACCTTTTTTACTATAAAACGTATTTTAGAATCCAAGGAAGAAAAAGCTTTTCAATACATAGTAAATTCAAAGTGGGTATTTGAATTAACTAGTTCTTTGAAATTGTTATAAATTTCATCTAAGTGCCTTACTTCAGACAAATCCTAATAATTTACTAAATTCTCGAGACCTCCAGGTAGCTACAGTTTGCAACATCGTTCCGTGACATTTCCACATCCAGACTAGTATATTAGACCCATTATTCATCTCGAAGTGAGTGCGGAATACCAGTAAAACGTTATTACTAACATGCTCTTATATATTTGTATTACGTTCAAGACACGAAACCACTGAATTTATTATTCTTAATGGAATTACCTAGGGACCTATCACGCGAGTTTTCTTTACGCCACACAACAGACCTGTATGGTTATTGTAGCGATAAACTTTCTGTTTGCTTTTATGATGATGCTTTGATTAACGCTGGTCATCACTATAAGTGTAATGTAACAGATAAAATAATTGATGCTTACATTTGTAACTGAAAAGATCTACAAGTGCTTCGATTTATCTTTCGTGCAAGGCTAGAGAAGATTGAAATGCAAGTAATTGAGGCCACTGAAAATTTACCTTTGATAAATTAACTCCACATTTTTTTTAATATTTCAAATATAATGCACAACAAATAGAGTATTAAGATGACTCTTAAAGCTAAAAACTATATTAAAACATTTCATGTATTATAATTATATCTAATATATAACATTGTCGTGTCACGGTGTTCGAACTTGAACTCCTCCGAAACGGCTCGACCGATTTTGATGAAATTTTTTGTGCTTATGAGAATCGGCCAACATCTTTCATCCCCTAAATGTTAGGGGTAGTCCACCCCTAATTTTTTTTTTCGGCGCCGACGAAGTTGCGCGAGTCAGCTAGTAACATATTAAACAAATATTGTTAAGCTTAGTCATGACCAACTCCAACCACTGACGTTAATTCTCCCTTGAAAAATAATTTTATGTACACATCGAAATCGCTCTTAGAAATACAATTTTAGCGATGAAGACTATGAAAAAATATATTCACAAATCCGACATTTTTAAATAATTTAAACAATGTATTCAGGAAATGTAGAAATGTAATACCGCATTGTTAAAAAGTCATTCAGGGAAAATTATGTTGTTTTAAAATTTTTAAAATTGAATAAATTACCTACATGCAACAGTTGTTTTTTGTTTTTATGTTTTCGTTTTGTTTTTAACACGGATATCAAGTTTTGCGTGCTGAAAACAATATTTGTAATTTCGACTATTCTGAATTTAAACTGACACGTTAATATAACAATTATAAGCTTTATTAAACTGTAGCATGTTTCAATTCTATTTTGTGGTTTTAGTTTACGAAGTAGTGAGTAATAAATCCACGACTTTTGAATTGAATTAATGATGTTGTAAAATAGGTTTTTGTATCAAGGAAGGAACACGTTGGGATTGTGTAGGTAGTTCTATCACTTAGTTTTTATATTTTACCTTCTTAATTATTTGAGTATTAAGTTACTTGAACTTTAAGTCAAATAAGCATGTATTTTTGATTATCAGGATAGTTAACATACATTCGCCTGTCATCATCATGATCATCAGCCTATAGACGTCCACTGCTGGACATAGGCCTCCCCCAAACCCCGCCACATCGACCGGTCCTGCGCTGTCTGCATCCTGACCAGATCATCGGTCCACCTTGTGGGAGGCCTGCCTACGCTGCGCCTACCATTTCGTGGTCGCCACTCTAGAACTTTTCGGCCCCATCGGCCATCAGTTCTGCGCACAATGTGTCCTGTCCATTGCCATTTCAAAGACGCAATTCTTTGGGCTATTCGCCTATCATTTAAACATAATTTGTATTTGAGTTTTTAATATTCCTTTTAAGTTTATTCATCAAAAACACTCAACTATTGTTATTAGATTGTAAATTGATTTCATTGTCTCGTGACGAGACGACGAGTTACAATACACCTAGCCCTTCATAACTAATATAACTCAATGTGCATATTCGCAAATAGTGAATACATAATCAATAACTAGCAATATGGACGACTGTGTAATTATTAACAAAGCATACACGGACCTCTATTGCGGCATCCTTGTACTCATTCGACAAACAATGTCAGCTGCACACCGCAAACAAATAAATACGATAAATTATTACCCACATTTCGTAAATACTGATTACATGTCGATTGTATTTAGAATAAACCCTGAAAATTATATTTTGTGCCCGATTTTGTGCAGAGTTAGTTAAACTGACCCATTTCGATACTATCCTGATACACTGATTGATCATACATTAATTAAAGAGAATGATGGAGCGAAACGTGATTAATTATATTTAAAATTCGTGTTTAATTAAAATAATGAGAACTAATTTTTTGGTGTGTATTTTCATTGATTCTATTTATATATCTAATTTTAATTTTCAGGTATAAAGTACAAAATTATTAAAAACTATCGGATAGTTCATTGTTACGTTCTCTTTCTTTAGCAACTTTATATCTATACTTTCAAAAGTTGCCGTTACTTGCAGTAACCTATTCTAGATAGTAAGCCTAATAACAATAAAAAGTATATAATTACGTCGCCTCAGTGCTTGTTTGGCCAATCTGACATTTTTTACGAAAATGACTTTGCAATGCAGTATTATAAAGAATAAAATTTCCATCCAACTGGTAAAATATTTTTTTTAAATATTCAATTCTAAAACAATTAAAATCTCATTTCAATTTTTTTCTCAACACGGCACTTAACGAAAATTCCGTGCTTGTTTGCTGTCTCCTGTAAAATTTGTTCGAGCGCAGATTGGCAAAACAAGCACTGAGGCGACGATTAACTAATTAAATAAATTTGAATTAAGGTACACACAGGTAACACTATTTGTAATTATCGATAATGTACGATATATGTTAAGTATCGATATGTACATATTATAAACACCTTCGCTAATCGAAACCCCGTGTATTTCGCAACACATGTGCACTAATTAGCTGATACACTAATATCACTTTACGGAACCGCACTTGTACGCAAATGTATCGGAAATCACGTAACTAACTCAGTCTCGATATAGTTTATTAGGCGTAAATTATCATCATATAATTTCATGTGTTTTAAAATGTAATAACTGACATAATATAAGAAAAAGTCACAGGAACAGAAAATCACAAATGACAAAAAATCATCATCATAGAATTTCACTGCCTCCCCCAAACTTTGCAACAACCGCTGGTCCTGCGCTATCTGCATTCAGTGAGTTCTGGATTGAAGACCACGAACCGGTAAGCATAACGTATGCAGACCGAGTGGGTCCCATAAAATGAACCTGAGACGGTCGGGATCGCAGTACAGAAAATATTGATAAAAAATTCTGACAGAAAAACATTATTGACATACTTAAAAAGTACTTTAAACTACAAAGTAAATACAAACTTTCCAAGAAACAGTCTGTACAAAGTTTTAGAATTTCAGTATTGAGAAGTTCTAACATACTAAACGTTCTAGGTAGGTCATAAATATACGGAGCGTGTGTTCGTACTGATAAGACTGAGTTCGGGTATACAACCGCTGAGACAATATCCTTTCGCCCGTTGAGTCGTGTACTACGATAGACACCTAGACGTCGATGTCATTATACCAATAAAAACGACTATAAGAAACTGGGTTCTATTCTAATGAGGCTTAGGAAGAGTTTTCAATAACAGCTAGGAAATATTCTGTGTTAGAATAGTAGGTAATTTTATTTTGGAAAATTTCTACTGTATACCAAAATCTATGGAGGCGAGCTTAGTAAAATTTTCTATATTATTTGGATTTTAATAAAGAGAGAAGTAAAAAAAACTGTGCAGAAAGTCCTATACGTTAAGTCGCAGGTGACAGTCAAAAATGTTTCCTGATCAAGTGTACGGTACGATCTGATGATCCGTTGGCTCGTCTGCCTACATAGCAATAACAAAAAGCTTATTTACCTGTCTCTAACTAAATAGATTGTCATCTTACATCAACGTCACATCTTTTTAGTGTCACCAATCCTAATGCTGTAAAACTGTACCCGAATTTGTACATTGCAAAACAGTACAGCTGTGTCATACCTATCTATCTACTCTACATACCTGTGGCGACGAATAATAACGCGCGAGATATACCTATACCCGAGAGGTACAGTTGATAGGCATTCGGGCGTATTTACGATCATAGGAAAATTAAGTTTCCACTAATCTTTCAACGACGTCTCAGGCACATCTACTTAATAATAAAGCCATTCTATTGTCTTTTATTTGTGTCAGGTCGCAAAATGCAGTGGAGCGACGCAATGAGAAGATTAGGCCGTCTAAATTCGGGTTTAAATTTTAATCGCTGGTTAAAGCTTACCCGAACGGAGTTCTGGGTAGATTATATTGGAAATTTTGGCGTCGTCTCCTTGAATGTCTGCCATTACACCATGTTGCTTTTAATCTACTTTAGCTGAGAGAAATGTGTTTAATTCTTACATTAACTTTTGTTAAGTTACTGTACGACTTTTTGATTTGAAATTTGTAACGAAATTTATTTTTGATCGTTGTGTTGGTACTAGTAAATGTGTACGTAGGCTTTGATATTTTATTAGTAGCCAATAAATTGATATCAAAAACAAAACTTTTCAAGCATAGAGATAATCCAAAAATGCCTGACAAACAGCCATACTTGTGTAGGTATATATTTTTACTAACAAATCGATATCAGTCCTAAAAAATTAATGTCGGCAATTAAACTTGCAAACAGATAAAGAACATAATAACGTATAAGTTTATCAAAGAGAAACTCGTTACAGTAATATAAGAAACAATAAACCATTTCATTCGACCAATTACAGTTATTTAATATTTATTAAGTCAATGTTGGCGTCGTCGAAACGAAAAAAAGAAATTATTCTGCTAAGTGGTTCGTACAGGAGTCGTGAACAGGCGGCCGCGCTATTTTTCACTTGGCTTTATTTTTCCGCGCTACATCGAAGTCCCGACATCGAACGGGATTCTAATCAATTTAATTTATCAGGGATCCCCCGGAGGCGGCCATTCACTTCATTTAATGCGCGTATTTTGCGGCAGAGCTGATTGTTTTGAACCATTCGACTGTACGGTCCATTTAGATTAATTATTGGATTACTTAATTTCGCAGCGGAATATTTACGCCGCACCTACTTGATTATACGGATAATATTTTGGTTCACGAAAAAGATGATAATATACTCATTATATTCGTGATTTATTAATGTTCCCCGACACAATCGAGGACAATTGCTGTCGTAAATATAAAGCGATTTAATTTATTATTTGCTCCAAATTCGATGTTTGCTAATTACCCAGACGTTGTACGTAAAAATTACCAAGGAAAACATAATTTAGCCGGAGTATTACACACGTTATAACCACGTCAAGCCCAGAATCCAGTCTGAGAAGCATTAATTACCGTCAAGATTAAATAAGAAAGGCGGCAATCGATGAGAGCGAATAAGACTGGAATTACGACGGAGCCAGCATTTGTCCCGGCAACTAATAAAGGAGACAATATTGCACTCGATACGTATAAATGTGCGAGCAGCATTTGGGGCGTGATATTAATTTCGCCAGTAATTGCTATCGGTTTCCAGCGGAGGCTGCAGCCGTGAGCCATGAATACGGGAGTTACCGCTATTTGTTCCTGACGTTGCGGTTTAGGGTTTTACCTCGGGCCCGCTCCTATATTTATTTTCTTCGAGTTTTGTTCAAACACACAATAGCCGAGTGGATTATCGGGCTCGTTTCGATAGTTCAGGTCTAACGTCGCGGAAAACAATAGGCTTATTCGAAATAATACTGGGTATTGTGCGCTAAGCATACAATTAACATTCGTGAAAATAAATGTTGGGCCTCTGTTTGTTAAATAACCAAAATAATTAATGTATTTTACAAAAACGGAATTTCACTAGTTTGGTTTTTAGAGAGTATTTTGACGTGTATTAAATATACCAATATCGGATTTGACATTTTTACTGATCTTTTAAACCAAACAGATTTTTAAAGTACTAGTCCCAAAAAAAATGAAATACGTCACCAAAATATGGCTTTCAGTCGACCAGTGACGAGCGACGGCTAACTGGTTTAAGTTGTAACAGGATAACCACTACACGGCATCCCAGTATCAAAATCTCGTCATCCATAAATTAAGGGGGAGCGCTTGCCCATTGAACGGTTTAAGCTTCATTGTGCATAACCAAAGAGGGACATGCAACATTCCTGTACGTATGTGAAGTTAATTAATATCTACGTTTCATTAGATTGAATACAAGATTCACAGTTTGTGTAAGATGTCTGGGAATAATGTCGAAGAATTGTGGTTAAATATTTGTGATAATAAATTTTTAAACCATTTTTTTAAATAAATATAAGTAATTTTTTATTATACCTAGAATTAAAGGTAAAAAATTGAGCAAATTATAAAAATAAATGTAGTAAGTTTGTAGGCAAATGCAAAAAATAACGTCACTAACATAAAAGAAGCAATGGTCCCCACATCATTAAAACTGAAACAAAAATGAATAAATAAAAAATGTAATCAGAAAAAGTAACATACACGTACATCATTTACATATTCATAAATCGAATCCTCAAAACCGATTCAGGTAACAAAAACCACTCGTAAGCTTATTACCAAATTTTGTAAAAGAGAATTGAGTTGTACCTCTTTCGCAAGAGGAAGAAAATAAGGCACGTACCCTTATAGATAAGTAGGACGTAACTCCATTCTGAAAAGGGCCTCTCAACTGCGCTAGCGCTATGCCACCAGCGTAACAAGATCTCCGCGCCTCCCCGACCGCCATTGACATGAGACCAGACAAGGGTCCTCCCAAAGGCTTTGAGAGCTCTCCGATCACTGGTCCTGGTGTATAGTCGGCTTGATGCGCGGTGTGAACTGAAGCCCTCGTTATTTTCAATTTCCATACACGAGCACCCTCTATACGTTTTCGTACGTATGATATGTGAGTGTATTAACCCATGAATCTTGTAAAGACTAGGATTGCATGACTGCATTTGTTTCAGGAAAAACACATATTTATTGATTGTGAATTTGTAAGTTTAAGAAATTTTGATGACATAAAGAGCACCGAAAGAATGTTATATATTTTTCGGGCTCGTTTTTAGATTTCCTTTTCGATTAAGCAGGTACATACATTAATGAGCGGTGATTATTGTTCTCTTTAATAAATTATAGTATTAAAATAAGTGTGACTTTATCTTCAGTGGAAACTTTATTGTATTGGAAATTCGATTGCTCATTAGCAGAACAGTGGAGATCTATATTTATTCCAATTACAGTAGTGAGATAGGAGCTCAAGTAGAATGATTGTTGAAACGACTTAATTGTCCGAACACTCTTTCTACGAAAGCAATCGGAAGAAAATTATGAAATTTCTCACTTTAACGAGAGAAAAGCGAGGCTCAACTAGTACTTGACCGCTTTTTAGAATAAAATTTACGAAGGAAAGCATTGTTATTATAACAAATTTCTGGCAACACCTGTAGCGAAAAAATTGTATTTCCATTTTTACAATTTCAATTTAGTATTAATTCGAGTACGGAACACGGTCGGCCACCCCACCACATGTAAAATATGAATCGGCTAAGTGAAATTAAATTGTTCTATAAATTGTGATTTTTGCAAGTCCTAAAGTGGAGAAGGCTTTTGTAATTTATCGCTGTTCCGAAATTGGCCAGCGCTCGGGGAAAATATTTTAGATTTTCGTAATAAAACTATTTAATGGATTCGCAGGATTTTAGATGGTCAATAACTGTAAATAAATTGATGATTTTGCATTATTACGATTTTTTAGACAGTGAGCGATATGGCCGCCTGTTAATTGTTTGCCATCGCCCACGCATTAGAGAGAGAAGCACAATGAGAACGACTAATAGGAATCTCAATGAGGGCTACTTTGACAATTCATTAAGGGCATAGAGAACCTTTGTTCATTCCATGCTTGAGTAGTATAACATTCAACAAGAAATCCTTTTGAACAACGACAGAAGACTGCATGTATTTCTTAAAAAATATAAGTGTTTCACTTTATTAAGATATGTTTCTTTTGTTCCAGGGGTTTCGGTTTCATCACATTCGGCGATCCAGCTAGTGTAGACAAAGTATTAGCTCAAGGAACACACGAATTAGACGGCAAAAAGGTACGTGAACTTTATTCAAATAAATAAATTATTAGTTATTATATATAGAATCGAATTCATTTATTCAGACACTTGCGGTTTTCTATAATACTTTCATGCATTTTCAACGGGTTCTTACCACAACAGTCACTATGGGTTCATGCTCAGAGAGTCTTGTAGATACAGTGAGTGTGGTGTGTCGTGATATGAGTTCGAGTTCCAGTGGTACTACCCAAAAGCGAACGAGAAAGAGGGTAGACAGATTTGTTTGCTCTTAAATCCACCCGCAGTATCCAGTCTTCTCGTGATCATGACGTTTGCAACAACGTTGAAATATCGAAACAACTCAATTAATTAAAGATCGTGGTAAGAACCCGTTGAAAATGCATGAAAGTATTAAAGAAAACCGCGAGTGTCTGAATAAACGAATTCTAATAAATTATACTCTTAAAATTACTATTATTAATTAATATTATTATGTGAAGAACAGACAGTCGTACATTTCTACAAAGTTAATTCTTCTATTTACTTGGAAGAAAAATGTTAAAGGGAAACACTCATTAATAAAAATGCAAACAGGTTTCTGTTACCTTCATTTTCCTTTAATTCCTTAGATACTTAGAAATCGTAGTTTAAAAATAATTACGATCTCAATTTTGTTTACCTCGTACAGACCTTTTTTTCTGAGGAAGATTAGCCGTCTAAAATAAAAGTTAAATATTAAAACACTCGTTCTATTAAAGAGGAATAGGAAACCGAAATAGACGTATACTAAAGAATTTAGGATTAAATTAAGAAAAAAAAAAACAGCTATAAAAATTGTATCTAGTTTCTTTGAGAACATGAAGAGTTTTAGATGTCCTATAAAAATCTCATGTATGAAAAATAATACATAATAAACCAAAGATTAAATTAGCAGAGCGTATAATATTAGAAATTACAATTTTATTACTAAAGTAAATTCATTAACTCTGTACTTCATGTTAAAATGGATCTGAAGTCCGTAATTAAACTTATTAGGACCGAAGTTATAAGAATAAAACTGTCTAGGAACGCAAATATCCTCTTGAATTTGTATTCCGCCGAACATATCTGACCCAGGGTCTAGCTGTGTCCGTTACTACGATTATAAAGTGTTAAAACACGAATGGCTTTAATATTTGCGCGTACGAAATTTTGTTTCCAGCCTGTTAAATTGGTTACAATTTAAATTGTACAACTTGTTTGTTCCACAGAAAGTTATGGCGGTGAATTTATTATATTTTTTTTAGGTTACTTTTAACAAAATGGTTTTAACTTTTGCTCGTGTTATGATAACCTACTAAATGTTTATGTAATTTTGTTTTTTTATTATAGTTTTTCATAAATGTGTTTACTACATTATGTAAAGAACTATGTTCTAATTGCTTGGTTCTGAGATTTTTTCTAGTAACAATTTATGTTTTCATGGTTTGAAAATTGCTTCCTTTTGGTTCTAGTTCAGTTTATATGAAATTATTTTTTGGAATTGTATCGTTATCGTAATAAATTCATTATTACGTTAATTTGATAAAATGAAATAGATATAAACTTATTCAGACACTCGCGGTTTTCTATAATATTCAAAAGCGAACGACAAAGAGGGTAGACAGATTTGTTTGCTCTTAAATCGACCCGCAGTATCCAGTCTTCTCGTGATCATGACGTTTGCAACAACATTGAAATTTCGAGACAACTCAATTAATTAAATATCGTGGTAAGAACCCGTTGAAAATGCATGAAAGAATGATATAGATATATAAACATGGCTGCTAAAATAATCTGTAGCAATGAGTAATAACGAACGAAAGAAAAATTCTTACATTTTCATCTTCGAAACCACGATGAGGGCTTTATTTTACGTATTGCCATTTATATAGACAATAATCATCTCTGTATCTTGGGATTCGGCGACATTATACGCGTCTATGCGTACAAATGGAGAAAAAAGTCGATTACTATCGTTCACCACGAAATAATCTAGATAAATTACATAGGCAGTCGTTGTTTGCTTTGATTAAATTATAGTCTACTGGCAGGAGATTAGCTGAATCCTCTCAAATCGACCGAAACGAGACTATTTCAACGATTTACATAAAGTACGTGAAAGATCGTGACCCATTTTTTCTCTCTTTTAGGAATAAAGGATTGATTTGATTTTCATTGGCGATTAGAACCAATATTGACAAAAGTACTTAACAGCCAATTTTATTTATGATATTACTATTGGGTTCAGTTCAGAAACACAATGAAAATTCCTTGGTTCACAATAACAGTTTATTCATTTTCCAAAAACAGTATAACCATCCTCCAAAATCAGTACAATTATCCTCCAAAACTCAGTCACAATTACTCTCAACTCTGTTCACTTTGAAATCACGTCGACTACTGTATTCAAACGACAGCTTACACGCCTTTTATACTTTCTTGAGAAATAAATCAGATGGCGCCACTAGTATTTCCGTTCGCATAAAATAAAATTAAAAGAATCTAACAACACTCTTATAAAATGATTCATCACAACCGGAAGTCCTTCCTTTAAATCGACGTAATACCCGCTTCTACAAACAATTAAATGGAATTAGAGAAAAGTCACCTAACAGCTCGGCCATCCTGTAACTAAGCGAGTCCTCGCGCTTGTTTAACTCTCCGTAAATCCGATCAATTGCAACCATTACTAAAAGATGAGAAAAAAAAAATAAATATAAGGAGACCAAAACAACCAACTAAAAATCAAGCAACGTAGAATTCAAGTGTCCACACAAAAAGCCATGGTTGAATTTTACTCCTCGACACTAGCCTCGTAGCACCATAGCTGAAAGCCATAAAAAACGTTACGTGCCCAAAAGCCTCCTTCATTCCACTCCTGTCTTCAGCCGTTTCTTCATTATAATATCCCTGTTATTTAGTATTCCCACCATCGAAAAGGCCTACCTCTTTTCCTCTTCTGTCCGGTGTATCAGTTCATATAGTTTGTTTCATTTATTGAATCATCTGATAGTATGTCAGTCCACCCCTTCAAATTTCTTTACCGTTATAGCATTCTGCAAGCCTGATAACATTTTTGATGTTTAATTTGATGAGGTCTTGAGTTTGACATTCAGATGGGAGAATTGGAAGGATACAGCCTTCGAAGACTTCTCATTTTCACGTTTTTGTTCTTCACTATATCTTGAGATTCCAGTTTCTCTTCCTAGCGTTGCCAACTCACGTATTCCTACTTCTTTTCTCGCAAAATCCATTAGGGAGATGACCTGTCCGAAATTAACAGTATCCGATTTCATTAAATAAATTACTTCCTCTATTCTGTCCATTTGTGTCCTTCTGTTCATTGCCTTGTTTTATCAGTATCACATTCCCACTTTTCGACTTTTCCTATTTAAATCCTCCGAATTTGTTCAGCTCTACTAATCACACTTTAATGATGGGTCCAAGTGAAGTGGTCCCTCTATCACATCCACATGCTCCAGCCCTGACACGGCCGCACTCCAAGCGAACGAAACTTCGCACCTCCGGGAAACAATACCTATCCTTCTATCTTGAATAGGTCACAACGTCTCTTACAACACAAGATCCTCACCATCGTGCCTCACTTCGAGAATCTACCAGATAACTCCTTTGAGCAAAAACCCACCAAATACAAATACAATACTCGCATAAACTTCAAAAAAAACGTAAGGCCTTGATCAATAACAAAATTTCCCAGTTATCCTAATAGTCCGAGCTTCCGCACCTGCCGATTGGGCAGTTACAATCCGACGTCATCAATGGCCACAACAGCTCTATCAATGGGTCTCCGACTAAAACAAGATACCAGCTGTAATCAGAGAGGGACTAGAGAAGTTGTGTTACAGACGTACACCAGCCAGGCCTTCTACTTGCATACGTCGCATTTTGCTCCAGGATCATATAGAGCCAAGAACGATACGCCAACAATCATTCGTCCACAAAAAGCATTAATCTGACTCTCATCTTCTCACTATCCAATATTTCCTGCAACATACTCTCATCAGTTCACAATCCACATCCGACACTATAAGGGGTTCAGATCCTCCGTCTCAGTCACCATCCGATAGGCTTTTGTAAATTCTCGACCTTGCAAATCACATGAAACAATCCCTACACAACAGCATATCTGGAGCTAGAAGCGCTCGATGTTGTCGATCACTACAGTTGTTGCTCTGGTCAACCGCGTTTTCATGGAAGTCAACTCTACAACAACCCAAAATGGTATCCTTTCCAACATTAATTTCCAATCGTATATTCTCTAGGACAATACTCCCTTCTACTTCAGACACAAACTCTGCAAGCGTTTACACATGTCGTTTGAACATTCGATTCATCTGGAATTCCAGCGACAATTATATCCGGACCTTCTGTAAAAAGTATTGACTCAAAACATAGGAGTGAATAACACTGCCATCAACAATGCACATTCCTGCAACACCGGCATAAACAGCACCAATAAAGCAGGCAAATTGTTATCGTCCCCCATCAAGACTCATAAAAATAATAGACTTCTTCTTAACACAACGTTCGTCTTTCGCGTCTTTTGTCCATCTTCTTTATCTGTCATCCCTTTCACTCTGAGCTTCGTCCAAAAACATCTTTCACAACATTGTTCGTTCAGAAACTACCATTCTCACACAAATCCAGCCAGTTCCGTCCGACCCTTTAATCAAGGAGAACTTTGACTGAACATCAACGTTGACATGCTGTAGGTAAGCATTTATTTGGATTTCTAGGACTCTTGCAGGGCAGAAAGCCTTTCCAACCTTCCCTTGCTACCAGATATGTCCAGAGTGATCCAGACCCAAACTCCCTTGATTGGTAACGCGCATTGGTCAGAAACAGTCCTTATCTAGTAATTCAAAAGGCGATCGCTCCCTCGCAATCGAAACACCTATTACCGCCACTGTATCAACCTCAGAAGCACCAGGTAGGTTCCAATGAATAGTTGTCTGCGTAATGATCTGTCACTTGTATCTCACGACTCCCCGAATTGCCCTACTTTGATGGTTCCGCAAGTTCTTCTTCGCTAAATTACGCCACCTACGCACTAATGGCTCTATGATCCACCCCGTGAAGTAAACAAGACACATCCTGCTAACCTGAGATTTTATAGCGAAATAGTAGATTAGTCATCGTGTATAATGCTCTAATGATTCTTCAAACTCAACTATTTTGCTCAACAATCTGTGTGAAGTCCGGCGTAACTCTCACGACAAGGAGAGGGTTCCATCAACTTTCGCTTCTATCCCTCCCAGACATGTTCCATAATGAATCAAATCTATTCTCCCCCTTTTTTTTCTTCCTTTATTCAGTCGGTCTCTTTGTTTAGTTGAAACTGAATAGTTTTATCTTTTGCCATAAAACGATGTAAGGCAGAATTAATATCATTTGGCTTACTTGTCCATATTCCTCGTGGTGACTGCCGCTCCGCCGTTCTGTTCAATCATTTAAGAACCCTGATAACGTTTCCGAATGTTACCCCTTATCTGTCTCTTTGTGCCATTATTCATCGAAATCCTGGAGACAGTCTCCGCGTCTTCCTTTGTATTTCCTAGTTTTGTTTATCTACTCCAATATCAGATATGCCTGATCATTCGGCCTTGTTCCTTCCCGCAACCTATCAATCTGGTCCAGCTCCAATCCAGCTCCAGGTCCCATCCAGCTCCAGGTCCAATCCAGCTCTAGGTCCAATCCAGCTCCAGGTCCAGTCCAGCTCCAGGTCCAATCCAGCTCCAGGTCCAGTCCAGCTCCAGGTCCAATCCAGCTCCAGGTCCAATCCAGCTCCAGGTCCAATCCAGCTCCAGGTCCAATCCAGCTTCAATGCAGGCCCAGTCCAATACAGGCCCAGTCCAATACCAATCCAGGTCCAGTCCAATCCAGGTCCAGTCCAATCCCGGTCCAGTCCAATCCCGGTCCAGTCCAATCCCGGTCCAGTCCAATCCCGGTCCAGTCCAATCCCGGTCCAGTCCAATCCCGGTCCAGTCGAATCCAGGTCCAGTCCAATCTCAATACCAATCCAGGTCCAGTCCAATCTCAATACCAATCCAGGTCCAGTCCAATCTCAATACCAATCCAGGTCCAGTCCAATCTCAATACCAATCCAGGTCCAGTCCAATCTCAATACCAATCCAGGTCCAGTCCAATCTCAATACCAATCCAGGTCCAGTCCAATCTCAATACCAATCCAGGTCCAGTCCAATCTCAATACCAATCCAGGTCCAGTCCAATCTCAATACCAATCCAGGTCCAGTCCAATACTAATCCAGCCCCAGTGCAATCCAGTCCAGCCCCAATTCAAGGCAGTGCAGTCCAGTCCAGCCCCAATTCAAGGCAGCGCAGTCTAGTCCAGCCCCAATTCAAGGTAGCGCAGTCCAGTCCAGCCCCAATTCAAGGTAGCGCAGTCCAGTCCAGCCCCAATTCAAGGTAGCGCAGTCCAGTCCAGCCCCAATTCAAGGTAGCGCAGTCCAGTCCAGCCCCAATTCAAGGCAGCGCAGTCCAGTCCAGTGTCAATCCAGCATCAACCTAGTCAGTACCAATCCAATTTAGCATCAACCTAGTCAGTACCAATCCAATTCAGCACCAACCTAGTCAGTACCAATCCAATTCAGCACCAACCTAGTCAGTACCAATCCAATTCAGCATCAACCTAGTCAGTACCAATCCAATTCAGCATCAACCTAGTCAGTACCAATCCAATTCAGCATCAACCTAGTCAGTACCAATCCAATTCAGCGTCAACCTAGTCAGTACCAATCCAATTCAGCGTCAACCTAGTCAGTACCAATCCAATTCAGCATCAACCTAGTCAGTACCAATCCAATTCAGCATCAACCTAGTCAGTACCAATCCAATTCAGCATCAACCTAGTCAGTACTAATCCAAGTCCAGCATCAATCAAGTCCAGCATCAACCCAAGTCCAGCATCAACCCAAGTCCAGCATCAACCCAAGTCCAGCATCAACCCAAGTCCAGCATCAACCCAAGTCCAGCATCAACCCAAGTCCAGCATCAACCCAAGTCCAGCATCAACCCAAGTCCAGCATCAACCCAAGTCCAGCATCAACCCAAGTCCAGCATCAACCCAAGTCCAGCATCAACCCAAGTCCAGCATCAACCCAAGTCCAGCATCAACCCAAGTCCAGCATCAACCCAAGTCCAGCATCAACCCAAGTCCAGCATCAACCCAAGTCCAGCATCAACCCAAGTCCAGCATCAACCCAAGTCCAGCATCAACCCAAGTCCAGCATCAACCCAAGTCCTGCATCAACCCAAGTCCTGCATCAACCCAAGTCCTGCATCAACCCAAGTCCTGCATCAACCCAAGTCCTGCATCAACCCAAGTCCTGCATCAACCTAGCCCTGCATCAACCTAGCCCTGCATCAACCTAGCCCTGCATCGACCTAGTCCTGCATCAACCTAGTCCTGCATCAACCTAGTCCATCCAAGTCCCAGCCATGGTCACTCGACTCTTTACCTCGAGCCTTCCCGCAACCATGACATATCAATCCAATCCAGTCCAGCCATAGTTACTCGACTCTTTACCTCGAGCCTTCCCGCAACCATGACATATCAATCCAATCCAATCCAGCCATAGTTACTCGACTCTTTACCTCGAGCCTTCCCGCAACCATGACATATCAATCCAATCCAATCCAGTCCAATCCAATCCAATCCAATCCAGCCATAGTTACTCGACTCTGTACCACGAGCCGTCCGCAACCATGATATATCAATCCAATCCAGTCCAGTCCAGTCCAGCCATAGTTACTCGATGTTACGTGAAAAAGAGAAAAAAAGAGACTTTAATGTAACGGAATTCAACTAAGTAGTATTCAAACCAGAGTGTGGGGAAATGAAAATAAAATAGAAAAAAAAAAATGGATCCTCTCATACATAATGAGCGTCCATTTGAAACTCATTTTTTTTGTAAGCTGAGCTCAGTATCATCCATAATGAATACTTTAAAAAAGATGTAATATCAGTGACTTACGGTTTTCTGTGGGCGCAGTACAAGAAAAAGTGGTACCTTTTTCCGTCGATCCCACTTCTGAACTATTGGGTTCAGTTCAGAAACACAATGAAAATTCCTTGGTTCACAATAACAGTTTATTCATTTTCCAAAAACAGTATAACCATCCTCCAAAATCAGTACAATTATCCTCCAAAACTCAGTCACAATTACTCTCAACTCTGTTCACTTTGAAATCACGTCGACTACTGTATTCAAACGACAGCTTACACGCCTTTTATACTTTCTTGAGAAATAAATCAGATGGCGCCACTAGTATTTCCGTTCGCATAAAATAAAATTAAAAGAATCTAACAACACTCTTATAAAATGATTCATCACAACCGGAAGTCCTTCCTTTAAATCGACGTAATACCCGCTTCTACAAACAATTAAATGGAATTAGAGAAAAGTCACCTAACATTACATTCTCTGACACCGTTTCGAAATCAAAAATAAATGTTTTGTTAGAATTTTACTATAGGTTCTTCCATGTGTTTTTACAATTCTGATTTATGCCTAATATTAAATGTTTATTATATTATGATCTATTTTAAAATCTGTCCATAAAACCAGTTGTACAAATCGATAAATCGTTGTTACAGTAGCACTGAAAAAACCTTGTGTAATCAAAAGGGCTTTCAATATATTGTGAGATGAGTAAAAGTTTCATTTCACACCAGACATATTTCGGTCCACAAAACCTTTCACCAAGCCGTTTGATGTTGAAATTAATGTCCAAATAAAAAAGTTATCTATCAATAAAAATGTAGATAGAAATTGTTGAACGTAAACTTATAACGAGAAAATACAAACGGCCTCAGAAGAAAATTAAACTGTCAAAGAAGATTTTTAAAGCTTCGGAGTAAACGAATTATTTTGGAACCCCACAGTTTATAGTTAAGTGTATTATGGGGTTTGTTTGGTAATTATAATTTTTATTTGACCCGGAAATTTTCTTATAAGTGATTTAAGTTTGTTGAAGGTTTAATGAGTTTTCATAAAGTCAAAGCTCGCTTGTTCTGGTGATAACGTTTATTTGAGATGAAATATTTTGAACAAAGATTACTTACTTTTGTTTTTTAAATGTGTTGCTAAAATTTTGAATTTTTAACCTATAACTATTACTTCGAAGGGTACGAATTTTTGGCATATTTGAATGAGGTATACCAGATTTCAACGGTACCTAAAACCCAAAAGACTTGTAAGTGAATTAAATATCAATACTATGAAATTGCTCTATTAACTGCAAAGATTGTATCACGTTCAAATTGCACCTCAACCATGTGTATCCAACAGAAAATCCTGGAATCAAACCTAACACAATTCGTTTCTGTATCTAAGCGGAAAAGTTAATCGCATGTCTTTACGTCGTAAATTGTTCACATTTTTCGTGAGTACTGCCTGAACATAATAGCCTTCTGCGTCATCAATATTTATACCGATGTTTACGATTCAACCACTAAACATTGCGCACATGTGCCATTCCCTTTGTATTCTGAATCAAAGCTCATAACGTACTTCTTTTATGTCGATCTATTTTATATATGACAGTAAATTTGTATATAATTTTGAAGCGAAATTGTATTTTTTATTAGTTTACACTAGGGATGTGACTAATATTCGCATTCTCAAAAAATATGTCGTAAGAATGTTTTAACCAAAGTAGTATGGTATCTGACAGAGACGAAGCCCGCGATACTCTTCCTATCCTTTAAAATTAGTCCATAGGTACTCCATGAATCTACGACCTCCAATAGAAGAATATGGTGAGTGAAAACAAGCTAGGCAAAATATAGTGCAGCTAACTTTAATACCCATCGGTCATCCGTTCTTCGCACAATGTGTCCTGCCCATTGCCACTTCAAAGATGCAATTCTTTGGGCTATGTCGGTTACTTTAGTCCTTCTGCGGATCTCCTCATTTCTGATTTGATCACGCAGAGAAACACCCAGCATAGCCCTTTCCATTGCTCTTTGAGTGACTCTTGAGTCGTCTAATAAGACCCATCGTGAGCGGCCAAGTCTCTGATCCATACGTCATCACTGGCAACACACACTGGTCGAAGACTTTTGTCTTGAGACACTGCGGTATTGTGGACGAGAAAACTTTCCGAAGCTTCCGGGAATATAAGAAATGGATATTCGCATTCGCAACATCCCTAGTTTACACATAACCGAAGGCACGGTGCAGGTGATGTTAAAATATTAGACACGGCTGTTGAGTTTTAGGTGCTTCAAATTTTCCCTCTACTAAGATGTTAACGATGCTCGACTTCTGCGAGTCCACCATCTTGCAGAAGCAGGCAAGCGGCGTCCGGGGGCGGCGCGACGACAAAGGGTGCCGATGGCGTAACGCGTCGCGTCGTCCCTCATAACCCCGTGCTGGGTTCTGGCCTCAGCCGGGGTTCGGACGCTGAGTGTGAGCGGTTGGAGGTTTTTAGTGCGGTTCAACTCCCACATACCCACATCCCACATACCGGGTTCCGGTGATTTCCTCCAACTTAAAAAAAAAAAAAAGATGTTAAAGTTTTCAAATATTAATGTCTGGGATAAAGAATATTATTATTGATACCATGTTATTGCTTTAGTAGCGATTTGTTATTCAGAATATTGAATTTACTTAGCTAAGCTTTTACAAGGAATAGAAATCTGGATACTTAAATCTTCACAGGGATTAGTAAAGAATGTTATTCTTGTATAAAAGCGAGTTAAAATGTATACGAAATATTTTCTTACAAAATACAGTAAACCGTGTTTTATACTAATTCAATCCTTTAATATTGTAAATAAGAGGGATTCTTAACGTAGCATTTGTTGGGAAACTTTTCTCATTTCTGTTTTATTATGGGCTATGGAACTTATTTATTTCCTCATTGAAGTTACTCCTTCGATTCAAAGAAAAACTAGACAAGATGGAGTCTGCGATCGTAATCTTTAAAATTGAATATTTGCGGAAAAAAATAAAATAAACTGGAGAAGTTTCTAAGTAGATCCTAAAGAGGTAATAGGTTACAACAAGCTTGCTGAACTTTGTTACAAGATGTTGAAAAATTTACCACTAGACTAAGAAAACTCTTAAGTAAAAAAAAAAAAGACCAACATTGGTCCTTCGAGCCGGATCGGAACCGACCTATGGATCTACTACTTGTGCTAACATTACACAATAATACGCAAAACCATCGCAAAAAATGTTAACTGGCATTTGATATTTATGAAATAATTCTGTTTTATTACCATCATAAAATATTTAACACATTTTTAAATTTGCTTTTTTACTTGAAACTCTAACATCACTACTTGTATAATTAATTTTAGTTGCAAACTATTTATTTATGATTAAATAATGCTAATAAAAAGTACTCATTAATTCAACAAGGCCATGTTAAAGTAAATTTAGACACAATTTTTCATATATTTTTGCCAGAATATATGGCGTTTACGACCCAACACCAATAAATCACGGACACTTAAAATGTCCAGAATTTTTTTGGCCAATTCAAATTTCACTTAAACGTGAAATGTTTGCGGTTTAATAGCTCTATTTTAAGCTCAGGTTTATTCAGAACTTTTAACAACACGAATTTGATAAATGGCTTCATCTATTTTTTATGTTTGAAACCTTGGAAGTAAACTATTTTATGTGTGGGTTGCGGTTTTGTTGTAGAATGTGTTTATTTTATTTTTGCTTCGCTTTTAAGACAGTCATAGGTGTGTATTATTTAAGCGAAACCTTTAAATACAAAATTGAATTAATATTACAAGTTATTGGTGCTACCTCGTAAATATCACGTAAAAATAAAGGTAAAGCTTACTGTCCAAATAAGACATCACTAGTTTCAACTAAAACTTATTTGGTGGAGTGCTCTCCACTACCTAACTCGAAACTATCATACAGACAGTAGTCACTAGTAGTTAGCCATGCATCTGATATGATAATAAAAGAATATAAATGATAATAAACGTCACTAACAGACCAGTGAATTATACTAATCACGGATTATGCCTACTCGGGTTTTTAGTTTCACTTTATTCTTCATGAAAATCTTGTTGTCATTATTTAATTTTTTCATCGATTACATAATTACAACAAAAATCATCAGAGTAATGATTCCATCTTACAATACAAACCCAAAGAGCCTGTTCCTATAGCATAAACTTCGTGTAATGAATAAAGTTTAAAACGGAACACACTTTTCATTTTAACTGCCCGTTTGGGCCTATCAAGCCGTTACGATTGTGGAGAAGGTCCATTATTTTTTCCTTGTTTTGCCAAGTATCTTTGTGGACTTAACATCTGGCTTTGGCAAACGTAGGCAAGTTTTTCGCGGGGATTTAAACTTAAACAATTATTCAATTTTGGAAAATATTTATTAAGTTGCGTTATCAAGTCTTTAATTTAAATAAACTACAGATATAATTACGGTGGTCTACTACCACGCTATGATGTAAATAGAATGCATTAGTTATTTAGTTAAAAGTAGCCAAAGTCTATTGTCATAAACTTATTTTATAAGTCTGGTCAATTACTGAAGTTTTTTACAGCATATAATATTCCCATAATTTTGTCAAACTACCTGAGCCTTAAACTACCTAGTTTTAGTAGTGATATCTTATAGTTTTCATAATAAAACTACCGCTGTCTCTCCAAAGCCAGTTTAGGAGATTAACGACCAAGCCGGCACAAAGAATAGCAAAAACTAAATACGAAACGAATACCGCTATAAAAGGGATTTTATAAGTTATAAAGGCTTTTATTTTGAGGCCAATTAAAAATTCCTTTTCCCGGCTATACGCGGTGGCCGGGCTCGCTTTTGTCGCGGCTCTACGGGCCTCGTCTGCCTGAGATGACTCTTAAATTTCATCTAGTGAGGCCTAACGAGACAACGAGAAACTTACTGAATATAATCTCGACACAAGGTACTTTTTTATACAGGCTAAGGTCATTAAAGTTGTTTCAAACTGGCACCGGTTGTTTTTGTTTCTAAACGGTTGTGACTTTCATGAAATATAATGAATGAATTTGTAATGTGAAACTCAGTATTAAGAAAAAACTAAAATTGTAAAACAAAAAACAGAAAATAAACAAAAGCTTAAAGTGAACAAAAAGCAGCAACAGTGTACTCCAAATGCATACAACATACAAAATTTCCAACAGTTTAATCTGTGATTTTTAAAATCGAATGCCAATCGACTATATTCCGACACGTGCTCGGAAATTCGGTTCTCTTTTTAAAATGCGTTTAATTCGAAATGATCATAAATTCATATTGCCTAACACGTTTCGCGCTCTGCCTGAATTCGAAAATACGCAATCCTGGCAGTCGCCGTCGTCCGTGAAAATAAAATGCTTTCCAATGCAGCTATTCAAGTGTGTTACCGTGGAACAGCATAAATTTACTGCAATACGCTATTTGAGTTATTGCATAACTTGTAAACATCGTCTAGTCCTTAGTACACAATCGTTATCTTTCTGTAAACACATTCAAGTCATGCGAACTTTGCAAAAAAATATCTATTATAGTTACAGAATTCGAAATAAGTGTAATCACTACTTTATGCTGTTAAGTCGTTGCAAAAGTATCACTTACAGGTATGTTATTCTTTTTACAATGTTTTTGTGTAGTTTTATACCAAAAAATCTAATTTAAAACAGCGTCACAGCATTTCCTACAAAATCAAGGTATAAACCACATTTGCATTTTTCTAAAGCAAGTCACTGTGAGTCGAGAATCTCCTTCAGTGACGGTGCGATGGTAAATTCTTTATGTCTAGCCACTTACCGACACGGCGCTACGAAGCTCTCCTGCAGCGAAAGTTAATTTTCAAATATTACACGACTCGTTCCACATAAACGGTCCTGTTATGTTGTAGTTAGCGGTTAGTGGAATGGTCTCGGCGTCCACTCTGTGCGCTAAGTGATTTTTATCGTCCAGCGATTATGTTCTGACATCAGGAACACACATTCGTCGCCACTAAATAATGTAGACGCGGTCGGTTTACACGAGATTACGCGATTAAACAAACAGACCGGCTGAAACAAATAAAGGGAAACAACTAACCGTTCGCGTTATTCTTACAAAATTAACTCATAACGGGAGGATCTCGGTTTTTTGGTTGTAATCTGTTTTAATGGGCACTGGGCCAGTCGCTTTCGTAAATCGGGCGCGCAATGCAACCGCGAAATGGGAATCTTTAGTGTGTATACATATTTAATTAATAATAATAATAATAATAAATTTATTTATTTGAAACACAGGTGCATATTACATGGTTATGGTTGTTTTACTGTCCTCCTAGATAGGCTACAGTATAGCCTGTAATAAGGGGAAACAGTGCCACACCCTCATAAAACATTACACGTTATAAAAGTAGTTTTACGCATTACATATTATATCGAAAAATTGTTTTTACTTTACATTCATTACATATATTGAAAAACAAAAGAATACAGTTATATCTAAGTCATTAAATTATTATTGTGTGCGCGTGTGTGTGTGTGTGTGTGTGTGTGTGTGTGTGTGTGTGTGTGTATGTGTGTGTGTGTTGAACTTGTGTGATTACACCGCGTCGCGTGTGAGATGACGTCAAATAGTATGGCAAATAATGTCGTGACATTAGGATTTAATTGATTACCTTAAGATTTAAATTTGTTTACATAAATTACAATTACTTATTGTTCTAAATATTTGTTTTTTTTCCCTTTCTTCCCTTTTTTCTTTTTTTTTTTTTTTTTTTTTTTTTTTTTTCATTTGATTGATCTATATTAATTACACTAACAAGTAGGTTTCAGTTTCGTCGTAATTCTTACTGAGCAAAAAATTTTGGACCGCCAGCTTACAGTTATAATAAGATAATTTGTAAATAGGAATTTCAGCATTAATTTCATTATATAAATAGGGACCAAGGAAGAGAAAAAATTTTTTAGTAAAAGCATAATTAACTGATGGGATTGAGCATACTTTATCTTTCCGACGTTTAGAAATGACAGCATACGGCGTATTTTTGTGTTGTGAAAGAACCGTGTGTAAAATAAAAATTTGTCGTACATTAAGCACTTTACAATTCTTATAAAGTTTGTCGGTAGAAAAAAAATCGCGATCGAAAGGTGGCAGTCTTTAAGATGGCTCGGTTGGCTATTTCTAATGGATACAATATAGTCTTGGAGGCTCCACCCCAGCAAGGAATACAATATGAGATGATTGACTGACAGAGGGTGACGTAAACATTATGTATAATGGTCTGGGATGCTACATAACGTAAGGTTCTGAAAATATATATTAGTTTACGAACTCGACTTGTCAAGGTTTGAATGTGTGCTTTAAAGTTAAGTGTATTGTCTAGAACAATACCTAGGTATTTCACGGTATCTACGGAATCTATATATGAACAAGAACAAGGTTGGTCAGAATCACCAGCACATGTATGAGCGCGTAGTTCAATTAAATGTTTCGGCTGTGAGGAAGAACTGATAGAAAAAGTTAGGAATTTTGTTTTATTTATGTTTAGCGTTAGTGAGTGGTACAGCAGCCAGTTATAAGTAGATGTTAACCCTTGCTGTGCCAAGTCGGAAAGTTCAGACCAGGTGTCAGCGAAAAAGGTTATTGCTGTGTCGTCCGCATATGAAATAATTTGTGAATTAATTAATTTTAAGTTACAAAGATCATTTATAAAAATCAAAAAGAGTGTTGGACCTAAGATGCTGCCTTGCGGCACTCCATATTCTATAGGAAGCTCATTACTAAGGTATTGACCAATTTTTACTACTTGTTTACGACCTGTTAAGTAACTTTCGAAAAATTTCAGCTGTTCACCCCTGACACCTACACTACTGAGTTTCTGGAGGAGTATATTAATAGGAATAGTGTCAAAGGCTTTGGTGAGGTCTAGGAATATGGTTAGTACTTTTTTATTTCGGTTTAAGTTGTTCACTACAAATGTCGTCATTGTCTGTACGGCATCTAAGGTAGATTTTGATTTACGAAAACCAAATTGTTGGGACGAGATGACACTGTAATGCTCCAAGTAACTACATAATCTGTTATTAATTAATCGCTCGAATACCTTAGAAAGCGCTGTAAGTACAGCTATTGGTCTATAGTTGTTTACAGCCGTCTCGTCACCGCCCTTGAAAACAGGATGAATTATTCCTTTTTTAAATGATGATGGAAAAATGGATGTCTGGAATGATAAGTTATATATATGACACAGAACGGGAGCTAGGATTATAGAATATCTTTTCAGAAAAGTATAAGGGATGCCGTCCCATCCGGTAGCTGCATTTGATCGTAATGAATTAATCACTGTAACGATTTCATTGCAGTCTACTTCCTCCAGAGCAAAAGATGATTGAGGGGCCAAAGGTTGCGAAAATCGATTTAAATCACCTTTAACAGGAGTTTTTATAATTTTCATAGCTAATTTTTTTCCTATGGTTGAGAAAAAATCATTGACATTGTTACAGGATTCCGTTGGTGATTCATTTAGTGGTCGAAGCAGTAGAGTTGGTAAACGTATGTTTGTACTAGTATTTGTTATCGTCTTTATGGTCGACCAAAGTGCCTTACTATTACGTCCCGCCTTTAGAAGTTGTTTTGATTCGTATTTTCTTTTTGCTTTCTTTAATATTTTAGTACAAAAATTTCTATAACGTTTGTATGTTAAGGTTAAAATTTCATTTTCTGGTGTTTTTTTCATTTGTTTGTGTAAAGCGTCCCTATGTCGGATACACCGCAGGAGACCGGCAGTCATCCATGGTTTTAGTACTCGTCTACGTGCTGACAATTTGGTTATTTTAGAGTTTTCCTTTATTAATTTTGTCAGTAAGTTCACGATTGTTTCTACTGCTGTGTTAGGATCTTTGATAAGAAAAATAAATGAGAAGTCTAGTAGATCTATTGAGTTATCAAGTGATTCGTAATTTATTCTGGAATAAGTCTTAGCAGTATTTTCACGGGTACAATTAACCTTAAGACAGGCTAATGAAGAGTAGTGATCGGTTACTGTGGACTCAAAGATTAGCGTAATGACAGAGCATTTTGTTCGAAGGAAAACGTGATCAAGACAGTTTTGACCACGGGTGGTAACAGTATACGCAGGGATAAATCCACAGCTGGCTAGACAGTTTAGGTAATTTTGGCTGCGAATATCAGTAGGAGACTTTATATCCAAGTTTATATCACCGACCACTATGACCGATTTAAAGATACACAACGATGAGAGTATATCATTTAGAGAAGATAAGAACGTATCTATATTTTCAATAGAGGGCGAACGATAAACACATAGTGTAGCCAAGTCTGAGCCAATCTTAACTATAAGTCCGGAAGCTGATGCATTAAAATTTGCCTCTTCCATACTTGTATTCAAGCATGATTTTGCGTAGACAACTACACCGTCGCTTTGATTCAAATGTCTAGTGGTCCTGTATGAAATATAATCCGGTATAGTCGGAATGGTATTGTTGTTAGCACAAGGCAACCAACACTCAGACAGTACCAGGAACTCATTATCAAAAGGGAGGCGATCGAGAAAAGCCTGCAAGTTAATAAAGTTACAATTGATGGATCTTATATTTTGGTGAAGTATTTTTAAATAAGAAGTCGGGCTACCCAGCACTTGAATAGACTGCTCAGGAACGCAAATGTGAGATTCACTGACTAGTGTTTGATCAACATCGGACATTAAGTTCATCATATCATCAAACATTCTGAACAGTATATCAGTACTAGTTAATCACACAAAAATATTTTAATCTAAATCAGTTATCAGACAACGCAACCATAAAAGCTAATATTCGATCGTATACAATAGGTTTGTTTCATCAAAATCAAAATATATAAATCAAATCAAAACATTTACAAACGTGAATATTTTCAGTAGTCAACCTATTGCATCTACGCTTAGCACGTTACATAAATTTATAAACGCAGTTCAGATAATTATAAGTTAAAGTGTTCAATGATTATTATTATGTGCTTATTTGTTATTATTATTATTTTTTTATATTTTTTTTTTTTTTTTTTTAATAGTAAGGATCGTATTAAGTGTGTACGATGTATATAAAAGCAAATTAATAGTTAGATAACTTAAGATCGATACACGACGTTAACAAGATGTGTGCAAATGTAAGTTAATCTGTGGGTAGTGTGCGGTTAGTTATATCAGTTATTATAACACAACAACGACAAAATAATTACTAGAATGTTGTAAGGAACTTAACAAAATAAAATTACAACAAAATATAAATTGAACAATATTATACTAAGGTCGTGAATAATTAGCCAGATAATTGTTTCAGTTGCTTCTCGCTTCTTATAATAATGTACGCGCTGTTTTTGTCTTTTCTCAGCATAATTTTACCGTTTGATATCCAGCAAAATTCATATTGATGATCCTTTGAAAAATTCCTAGTCAAGTAGAACAGCTTTTTTTCTTGTACAGTTAATTGTTCAGCAACATATATTGGTGAGGTACCGTCTTCAATGCCGAGATGACTGGAATTCAGCTTCGCAATGGGATTCAGTTTATTGTATTGTTTGGCGTTTTCTAGAAATTTATTCTTAGTAAGGGTATTCGATAGTTCTATAGTTATATTTGATACTTTGCTTTCGCGTTTGGATGGCTGCCTTACAACGTCTCTGATATCATGTCTCTGCAAATCGACTTTTAATACTGTTGCCAGTTTCTGGATCATGAAGTATAAATTAGCTTTAGTTTCCTGGGGATTTTTTGGTATGTTTCGAATCTCCAGATTGTTTTTTATTGAGTTTTTCTCAAGTAGTTCGATTTTATCTTCAATTACAGAAATTTTATCGCAAGTTGCAGTACGTTCTTTTTCCAGAGTGGATATTTTTGTCTCCAATAAAGCCAGTTGTTCTGATACGTGAAGCATAGATTTTTTCTAATTCTTGTTGGGCGTTTTCAATTTTACAATACTGATTCTTAATTTCCTGAAAGTGATTTTCTATTTTGTCCGTTCGGTGATTTTGTTCCAGTATTAATTCCTTAATAAATGCTTTGATGTCTTCGGTTATTTCAATCTTTAGGTTATAAAAACTGTCCTGTATCGATACTTCATTAGAGGGGCATCGTCGTTTCACACGTTGTGTGTTAGTTAGCTTTAGATCTTGCGATGCTACGTCTTCTACACTTAGTTTTCTAATGTCAATTTCGGATCTTGATGAAGTCGAAGATTTCTTTGGTGATTTTTTTGACATTTCTACAGACATGAGTGCAGACAGTATAAAGTATCAAAGAAAGTCCAGCAGAGAACTTGAGGTGAATAATATATGTGTTTCGCAGTAAGAAATGATTTCAAATTAAATTTTATATCGACACAGCAATAAAGGCCCTCATATAAATCTGTGCGTAACAATATTAGTGATGTTTAGAAATTGCCCACTAATAAAGGCCCTGAGATATTTTTAGAGTGGGTAGATTGAAATGTGCTTACTTGTGTCACTGCAATTTCGTACTTTATTTCGTGGATTTTAGCACTTATTCGGGTCACAAACTGATTGTTACACTGTTATTAGGTCACTGAATAACTTATAAACCGTAGTCAAGCACTTTTATGGTTTGCTATTACGTTTATACTTATGTTTTAGATATTAATTTACAGAGCAAATTGAAACACGTCCGTACTGCGCAGTGGCGGCGAGGGGGGCCATTACATCTGAACGTCACTCTCATGGTAAACTGCAGGACAATTAACGGTTAACGGGTTGTTCATAACAAAGATCATTAAAAACCGCAGATAACAGACATCATTACCTAAAGTTTACCCGCATAAAAGATAAGTTTTATTATTAATTTTTGGGCAAAAAAATGTTATTTGGAAAAAAATGCCGGGAGAATTTAATAAAAGGATTAAGCGTATGATACATATGTAAATGTACATTACAGGCGTGGGTAAGAGAAAAACAAGCGTCGCATGCGGCCCCCGAAATAATAAGTTGAAGTTGAGTTCATCCCCCGCCCACCTGAAGAGATTGGGGGGACAGGAATGCTTAATATAGAGTCCTTTACTTGCACCGGGTAGCCAAATAACATCGCCGTCTACGCCAATGTTACCTACGCTCCACGTTTCGGTTTCTGAACGATTTTCTTTACATGTGCCGCGATATACGCATCACATCAACTACTACGATGTCGGATAAAATTATATTTTTCTATTTTTAGTTCAATGTATATTGAACCTTTTAAATGACCATTGAGGACTACAAAGTGATGTAATTTGAAATTAATAATGAAAGTCAAAATAAAAATAATATTTAGCAAATAAGAGATAGCTATTTTAAATATCACATGGTCAACGCTACTTCAAAAGTTAGAATGTAGGTACTTTGAAAAAAATAATTGCTTTTATTTAGAAGTTTATTGAATTAAGAATAGTCGATAGTCTTTAGTCAAAACAAAGTATGAGAAAAGAAAAAAGTATTGTACCTACACATAACAATAAAATCCCCAAAATTTAATTTAATATCCAAAACGTCAAACTTTAAAATATTCAAAATACGTTCTAAATCCCGTAGATAAACATCCCGCAAGTTACCGAGATCCGCAGACTAAATAATAAACCAGAAGTATTTCCCTGCATGTTTACGTTTAGCTGACAGCCATTCATTGTGTGCACTAAAAGTTGGTACAGCGTCAGTCAGGAACTTCGGACATCAGAGCACAATGGGATAAAGTAACATCCGAAGCTAGTTGTAGTTAATAAATAATATAATTGAATGACATGCGCAGACCCTGTATTTTGACTGCAAATGGGAGAGGATTGTACTCGAAACAACATTGATTAAGTATTGTATGGTGGTTATTTTGATAAGATATTTGGCTCTGTGTACTTTGACTAGTCTAGGTGGTGTAGGATGCGGCTTAAAGACGTGGTGAGGGAATCTGCATATTAGAAAAAGATCCTAAAAATGCTCCGAAGAAACGTGAAGTTCCCAGTCCACGGTGGGCAACTTGCCCACTAGGGGACTATTTTTACCTAATGCCTCTTCTGAGACCTGATCTGCTTTTTTATTCCAGGAAAAAGTTCTAAAAATTAAAATAAATCCATTCAAATTCACACGCAGATAACATTCTTTCAGCAAACCTAGCACTGGCAACCTAAATCCGTTCACAATTCAAAAACCGAACAAAACATTTTAGAAATATTGAATTTCGAATTCTAAAAGCGGTTGGCTTCCATTGTGCAAGGCTTGAGCTCATCCAGTGTGCATGCTATCAGCGTTTTGGACCACCGAGCTTGGACGTTGAGCTACTGTGCGTAATCTTTGTCTCGCGAGACCACCGGCTACATTGTGCTAATGCCGCCGTCGACAGCTTTTGTACTGACCTGAATCGCTAGATAAGCTCAACTGACCACATTTGGTCTATCAAATCTGGAAGCGCTGAAAGGGTTTGGTTAACGAAGTTGGATGGAAAGTTGGGACGATTAACGTTCCATTGCTGTCAATTTGGGGAATCTAAAGTTTTGGAACGGTTGCATTTGTCGTGTTGTGTAACAACGATTTCTTTTTGTTAGGTGCTATTTCGAGAGCTCTCACTTTAAAATATTACGTATAATATTTTTACAAAAAATGGCAACGATTGATTTTCGTTTCCAAATAATTTCAAAAAAAGATGAGATAAAAGAAGATTCAAATAAAAAATAAAGAATGTAAAATGTAGTACCTAATTTGAAAATTAAGTTACAGGTTACAAAATCGTAAATCGTTAACAAGATCAAATAAGTACCTCCACATTCATTTAAAAAATTCGTTCCACTTAGACAAAATGCACATTTATAAACAAAGACCGATACTGTTTACTCGATTGTTACATTTTGTTGTTGACTCCGACCAACAAACGAGTGTTCTGTGATAGCCTTACTCAAGAACAGAATGATGGATTCTTACAGAGAAAGTAACAAACGACCTAAACACTTAAACAAACGTGAACAAAATTAACAAGGTCATTAAGAAAATAGTACTATGTCGTTAAGGTCCCGGGCAATTGTAGCGGACGTGTAACACGCGCCGAAGGAAAAGGGCGATGAATAAAACACACGGTAATAGCCGAGCCCCTAAAAACAAAGCCCCTACATTAGCGCCTAACAAATAAGGCTCCACTGATGGATTAGATTACGTCTTCTCTTCCGCCTTCTAGGCTTCCTGTATTAGAGGAAAGTTATATCCAACAAAACGGATAACGGTACGTTTCGGCTGCACTTAGGTGCGGGACAACCGACCCGGTGTACCGGTTCCCACGCGGCCGCCTATCTCATGTTATACTGAAAAGAATCCCATTTTTTTTTCTCACAGAATTAAACGGGCGATAAAATTCTTGCGACGTCGCAGGAAAATGTGCGTTACCTGCCTTGCATATTTATGCGTGCCTTGGTAATGACGTTTGTTGAGCCCCAGCCCGGTTTTCATTACCGTTTGTCTCCCAGAGCGTAAAGCAAACCCTGCTTTATAAACAATCTGTGTCGAGATTTATCCGACCACAATTTATTTATTTTTAAATACAACATTAATTAAGGCTGCATCAAATCTAAACGATAAAACGCTGCAGACGTGTTATTTGTTTGTGTCAAGCACCCCTCGTTAAAGCCACCCTGTCTGATGTAGCCGCGTTAACTTCCAACAATTGCGTTTTCACTAGCTCATGCTAAGAATGCGGCTACATAAGTCGTCACTAAGCATAATGTTGCTTAAATGTGCAATACCATTTGTCTCGACTAAATATCGTTCTTAATTTAATTCGAGTTGGCGAATATGTACATGAGAGGGCTGCAAATCGAATATTTCGGAGGCAACGAGGTGGAATATACTCGCAGTACTTCTCTAATCTTGAGCCAAGTCGAGTGTTGCACCTGCAGCCAAATTCGTTCCAATTAGGAGGAGTTAGAGTGCGCGTTGACTGAACAGCAAATGATGCGGTCCCACTTAGCGTCCCCGGGGCGACAGTACGTGTCGCTGTCACGTAAATAAATTTAGTTACCGCCTGCACCGAGTGCACGTCATTAAACTTTCTTGTCCTCGTATCATCAGGTTTGTTTGACGTTTATTAATTGTCAGGATATTCAGAATATACGTCGAACATGTTTATCAAGTTGGTAAAGTTACTGAAAATTCAAGACTTAATATTATAGCTTCACAGTAAAGAATACCGAAGGACTTATAAACCAGTCTATATTTTTTTTGTGATATTTATACTGTCCGACCCATTGCACCGTCTGATGATTTTTTTATATTTCCAAGCTAATTTTGTTTACTTTTAACCTGTATTATTTCAACTTGTCAAGACGAACGTTGATGGAACCATAGTACTAATATTATTTATCATTGATTTCTGTAGACTAAATTCAAATATATATTCATTAAAATTCTTAAGGAACAAGAGAAACTATCTGCCCAAAATTGTTATAGTTCTAAAAATAGCTTCAATAATGTTCGCATTGTACTACATTAATGATTTGTATATAAAATATTGTACGAAGGTAATTCGAGATAGCGCTGACATCGCATCAGAAAATGTACCGAGAAAATCACTTTAATGTAAACATAGACGCCGGTGTGTCTGAAACTATGAGGCATCGATATTACTGTTTGCGTTATACAAAATTTAACGTAATCGACTTTACGTCAAGAACTACTCGTACATACATGTATACAACTTCAGTCACGTGATAATGTGGTTGTGAATATTTTAAGGATATTTGTAACTTTTACTATTCTGGGAATAAAACAAGATGGACATGGATTAGTTTTAATGGACTTTGTCTGATAACTACAGAGATTATTAAAAGGATGTATTAAAGACTTAAAGTTCAAGAATTAGGCAAGGTTTTGGTATTTCTGGAGCGCAATTAATTGTTCTTGTTTAAAAGAGGTTTACAAGTCTTGTATAGTAGATGGCTAGTAGGTAACTTCTCTCGAACGCCCTAACATTACATAGATCTATGATCCGTAAGTTCGTTTATGTATCTTGCAATAAAAAAGGTAATACGTAAAGTCAACACGTTTAAAGCCAGCCGCATACGAAGCACGTTACATTTATCAAAACAAAATCGCAGTATTTCGTATTAAACAGCCTTTTGGCGGATTCGGTTTTATTTTTCTATCGAAGCAGCCTGCCGGGCGGCCACTGCGATCGCCTCCATTAAAATAACTCGTTAAAATTTATCATCGACCCGCTTAATCGCTTTAGCGCCACCATCTGGAATTTTATGATTTTTCTGCTTGCTCTGTACACTTTCGTGGTCATTTTACAACGTTTATAAAATTGCTTGTGTGAGTTAAAACTGATTTAAATAACGTTTTGTCTCTGGTTTGGCAATTGTGGTCGCGTGCAAATAAAATTATTGTTTATTGTTTTTTACAATCGTTTTAACTGAAATGAAAACACGCACTGGCGCAGATTTGATAGAGTAGCAAATGTACAGTTCGTATAGGCGTAAAGAAAATTTACATGTAATATTGAGTAGTGATCAATTAACTTCAAAAAATAAAGCAATGCAAGGCAGTATGATACTAACTTAGAACTTTAAAAACAGAATCGGTCATACTTTAAAATCCTACTATCGAAATAGATCAATGTGAAATTAATATTTTAAACAACGAGCAAACTTTAAATCCCTTAATACAAATTAATTTTTAACTTTAATTTGATCGAATTCTCTACAGTCTGAGTCAAAAGATAATTAAATAATTAAGTATGTATGAATGACGCTCTAAAGCTGTTTTGCCTGATACCGTAATAATGCAGTCCTCTTGGGCGAAATCTTTTAAATTATTCTCTCACCGCTCCCTTCGCAATTATACTTGGAATACTGGCAAGAATACTTGGATTTTGAGTTGTAGTGAATTACGGGAAATATTAAACTAGATTTATTGCATTTTGCAATTTTTAAGTTCAATGCCATTTATATTATAGAAGTAAAATCTGTAGTGTAGGGTTCGTCCTATCGGCCTCTTTAAACCAATTAAAATCATTAGCCCATATTGCACGTTCTATATTCAATGTACAAAAATTTAGACATACACCATTTCTCAAATATCAACTCAAAAATCCTCTATAGCAAACATGCACCGCAAGAGCAAGCGGTCAAACAAAACGGTCAACGCAAGTGGAAATGAAACGTTTACCAAAATGTCAAAGGTAGATTCTTTACGTTTATATTTTGCATTTATGGCGGTCAACGCCGACACAAGCAAAAAGAGTAAAGGCTCGCTGCAGAGAAAATCTGAGGGTTTAAACAGTCGCTCGCATAAAATAGTAGTCGGTTACATGAAAAAGACGAGAGCCTGAATCGAGTGACGGAGCGCGGTGCAGGGTTTCAGTTGGATGGTTTTTTTGCTGGATTTTAGGGACGGGATGCAGCCACAGATGGGAATTTATCTTGCTGAATGGCAAGGTCTGTGATTAGTTGGGTTTGTCAATGATTCCTGGATAGGGTTTAAACAAGCAAAAAGTATCCTTCGTTTATGTAAAACATGACAATGTTTTTAGTGGGTTTCACAATTTTCATGGTTCTTAAAGCCAACGTTACTACAGCAGTTTTATTTTTTAGTTACGCATTTGAGGGAGTAGAGCTCACATTAGAGTAATTTATGATTTATTCCATTCAAAGTCGTGGTAGAGGTGAACTGGAACTGAACTATAATATTCTCTTGGTCCTAATGAGGATTGTTTCAGTTATTAAAAAATAAATACCAAAAATTGGTTATGTTATATTGGTTATTTATACATTTACAATATGTACTATTAAGCTTCATTGTATTTAATAACACTATAAACAGTATATATACTGCTGAAACTGGAAACCGAACAATATTTTGGCTTAGTATCTTTGACACTTTGTATTTATCTCACTTGACACTGGCGAATCGTCCCCAGTCTTGGTGGACGAGGTCCATAGGAAAAAAACAAGAAGAAGAAGATTTTATAAAGCACAAAAGTTTTAAAACAAGAAGCAGTTCTCTTAAGTATTTGAAAAAAAAAGACAAATAATTGAATATGTACTCAAATTATTTTCTTTATTTCAGATTGACCCAAAAGTGGCGTTTCCCAGAAGAGCACATCCAAAGGTAAGCTATAACACCAATCAAAATTGAATGCTAAAAGCTAATAAATTAAAATCAAAACCGCACAGCAAGTTTACGACAAATTGTCGCACTAAAACACGAGGAAGGCTTGTTTATTTTCAAACATTTACACAAAATATTATTTTAGGCTGGACATAACTCTCGGTCGCTATTAAGATGTTAGCTCACGATGCATAAATAACTAAGGGCCTAATAATTTAGTATGCGGCCTGTGATGTCGGGCCGACCCTGTACAAGATAGTACTGTGATTGAATCCTGTTACAGCCTATTTAGTTCATTTCCTTTTTTCTTGCCGAATTATTTAATGTTATTTATGACAGAAACTTTATTAGGATTACTTTGTGCGTAATTTAAAACAATTCTGTATTTTTAGGAAGTTTTTTTTTCTACGATTATAACAGCAACGGAATCGATTTCCCATCGTACCACATTGTCAAATTAGAACTACTACTAGTTTACAAATATCTGCTTCATTCTTGAGAAGTATAATTTCAAAATATACTAGAGTATTTTTTTACTTCCCACATGTGTCCACTGTTGATCATAGGCCTTCCGTGATTTAAGCCACAGAGCCCGATTACTAGGTGTTTCTTAAGAGCTGTGATTTGTTCTTCTTCAAACGAGGCTCGAAGGGGGTTCTTTTCTGCGATCAGATGACCTACCTCAACAGCCAACATAGCAATAAAAAATGGTACTTCTGGACTTTTTATTCCATCAACGCATAACCCATCCGCAGCCAATCGCACTGCCATAAAATTTTTAATATTTTATATTCGATTCAACTCGCTATTTCGGTTTACAATAAAAAAAACTAAAGACCACCTTCTCCAATACATTAAACGTAAAATATTGCACGAATACTAATCAGTAGCTTTGCTTAACTGTCCACGAGGGGCTCATAAAGAAAATCACAGCGAACTCAGAACGAAGTCACACTTAGAACATTCCAGAATATAAAGAGACTAACTGATGGGAATTATATATTTGTATGTTTTCAGATAAACTGGATTAATGACTTCAATGGAATATTTATTATAAGCTTTATTATATTTCTGTGAAAACTGAGGAGGGGGTCATGAAGAAATTAAGATGTCTAGTTCTTATATTAGAAATTATCATTTGGCTCTAAATACTCTCTTTCCTTTGTAGGTCTCGTCATTCTTTTCCTTTTTCAAATGATGATGGTAGCTAAATCTTATTTACTCTTACTAGCAGTTAAAATATACTGTTGACTCTGACCGCGCTAATCTATTTAAACATTCACAAATCCATTTTCTAAAGTCCAAAGCGCATAGATATAAAAGTAAATGTATATGATTTTTTTATTTAACATAATAGAATACAAAATTTTTTTTTTATTTTTTTTTATTTTATTTATTCTACAAAAACTATCATAACATCATTACAGTTAAAACCAAGAAGACGTTATGAGTACTTAGACATTAAATTAAATATTAAATTTAACAATCACATATATTTAACAAAATAAAACTTAAAAACTAGAAGACTTAGTTTCTAATAATACTCGAGCAGTTTCTGCGAAGTGCGACAGGCTACAAGTGAAAATATCACAATCATTAGCAATCAAATTTATAAATCTTATGGCTCGTGACATGGGAGCATATCTAAGTAAATTAGTCCTTGCATGTGGTTCCTTCAATAGCATCGGACGACGTCTTACTACCACACTTCCCCTTGGCGCCTGTAGCTGTAACGCTTCCAGTACCTCGGGATTGTGCATCATACCGCGTAACACTTGAAATACATAAATAACTAAATGGATATCTCTCCTCACCTCAAGACGATTATACCCGACCATGCCCATCACGAACAATCCCGGGTACATTAACGGGTAATAGGGATAAACCCCATATTCTTTAAAATATAAGAACCGAAGAAATTTGTTCTGTATTTTTTCGATCATACTAGTATACTTGGCTTCGTGAGGGCTCCAAATGAGAGAATTAGTCTCTAGACGGCTACGAACGAGTGCATTATATAAAGTTTTTATTGTCATGCTGTTTTTAAAATGTTTACATTGACGAAGAATGAAACCTAAATTCTTAAAAGATTTTCTGCAAGTAATATTAATGTGATTATGGAACGACATTTCCGGTACCATTTCAACTCCAAGATCTCTCAAGTTTTTCACCCGCGGTATAATGACAGTGTCTAACGAGTATTGATAATCGAGAGGATTACGTAATCGACCGTATGTCATTACACTGCATTTTGAAACGTTAAAAAATAGACGATTGTCCTTGCTCCACTGCAACACCCTATCAATGTCCTCCTGCAGATCTTGACAGTCCGAAGTACTTGCAACTGACATAAATAATTTTAAATCATCCGCAAATAATAGGCATCTGGCCTTTTTTATAACCCCTGGGAGATCATTGATCATTAAGATAAACTCCAGAGGACCAAGGTTACTACCCTGACTCACGCCCGAGTAAGTAGAATACGGCTGAGATTCATAGCCGCAGTAGTCGACGTACTGCCGGCGTTCGCTTAGATAACTAGCAAAGAATGTCAGTAGATGTGGAGTAAAGCCCACAGCCGCCAACTTCCAAAATACCACCTTCGTACTGGCCGCTTTAATAATTTTGAATAAATAAAAAAATACATTATATTCCACTCATCGTAGTTGCAAAGGTCTTTGAAAGGAGCTCCAACGAAACCGCATAATATAGATAATTTTGAATTCAGCACCGAACCGCTCTGAGAGGCAGAGTCAACGAAAAACAGGTTTAGGGATCAGTTTAATATTTTAGGCATTTAAGATTTATACTGCATATTTTTTTTATTGTATTACGTTTGAATGATGTATTTTATCTCATATTTGAAGGGATTTTCTGTGATTACTGTATAAAAATATAGTTGCAAAAATTATAAAAGAAATTCAATTCACAATCGTTCAACAATTTGTCTCTGTAGAAAATGTGAACATTAGGGAATCTCATTGAGTCAAAACTCGAAGTTCGTGGTGGTCGTAGTTCCAGTTATTTGATGCAATAATAAAATATAAATCGAAAAAAATGTACGTTCGTTGACCCAATGATAAGAAGGACTTAAATTCACTGACGCATAAAAAACACAGGAAGGTAAATCATAAATCAATATCTTTGAATAACAACAAAACAGAACGGTTCAGATATTAATTCAACTAAGAACAGTTTTTGTTGGAAATGAAATATGAAACACTCAGTAACACTCCGGCTTAGTGGCTCGGTAAGTTATCATATGGAAGCCGCATTTAATGTAAATTGGTGTCATAATTGCCACCTCCAAACATTTCACATTCAAGTAGCCAATAGTGTTTTATTTAATTTCATTTCTGGCTTGGATTTTGTAAAACAATTGACGATTTCAAGCGAACTATAGTGATGTCGGAAAGTTCATGAAGTGAGAATGAGACTGTGGATACGCTTCCTAAAAATATATAATATTTTAGAGGAACCTGCAACAAGTGGGACTCCTTAAGATCTCTGTGGTTAGAAAGAATATTCGTATAATATATTTTAAGTTACGTTAAATTAAATAAGTTTGATAAAAATAGTATTGAGACGACGGAATATAGAAATAGTAACAATGGAATAAGTCTTCTATCTCATTTACATTTAAGAGTTTTGCTGTTGGATTTACAATACGCTTTCTCTTTACAGTCTCAAATATAAATTACTAAAAAATATTGAATCTGTCAATAATATTTGTTGATGATATATGGCATTTCAATAGATATTCAGAAGTCAGGGGGCACTTTAGAGCTGCTACCTATGACTTAGCTACAAACCTCTTTTGAAAAAAACATCATAACGCACGTAAATCTCATCTAAAATACAATAAAAATACAAACTAAGTAACAGAGAGGTAACAGATTAAAAAAATCAGCGCATATAGTCGGCATACCTTCTTTTTATATGGACATTAACCGTGATGGATGGTTTTAAAACATAACGTTATATTACTCTATCCGGGCTGGCGGTGCGGTGTTGCGTGGCCGGTCAAAGGGGATGCCGGCTATGCGAATTACATGAATACATTAAGGCAACGGTGCCTTCGTATGTACATGCTACACTGTAATGCTCACGAATAAATTTGGTTCCGTTCCTTCATGATTTCATGATGTAAAGGCAACTATGTTCTCTTGATTGAACTGGTCCGATATTCGATTGGATATGTTGAGTAAATTGTCTGTTTGAAATTATGGAATCATTTTATTTATATTTCTAAATTGAAAACTGAGTAAGTAATTTGACATGTAGTTTATTTCTGTTTATCGTGTATTTCATAATAATATTATGAATATAGTTATCTATTCAGTAAATCTGCTAATTGACAAAAATTCATCGTCAGAACCACTAAAAATTACACTGTGCGCCGTCCTATCCATTCTATGAATAAAAAACAACGCACTTATTAAAGCAAATTAAAAAGTTTCCCGAATTACTCAAACTGTTCACTGACATAAACAATTCTGTAGCGCTGAGATAATTTTTTGTTCGCCTTATTAATAGCTATGATAAACGACGCACAAAATCGGATGATTTCGTCAGTGGAACACTTGCGGGGGCGAAATTCAAATTTCTGATTATCGTTTGCCGCCGTTGCTGCTTTCCCTTCTTCCGCAAACAATGGAAAAGGGGACAGCGCTTTCAGGCGCGCACTAAGAACAAAACAAACGAATTTTTAATATCGTCTTTATCGATAATTGAGACTCCCTCGAAAACCTCTTATTTTGAAAACTTTTAGAGACTGCAAAAGAGGAATTGTGAAAGAAAATGGAATTGGAAAAAAAGTTTTTTCATCTTCTTTATTTGACATTGACAGTCGCGGAGTTTTTGTTTTCACTGTGAATCTATTTAATTTAGATTTGATTTCGCATCGTCTAACTGGCCGAAGCCTGAACAATAACTTTGGGACATATTAAAAATGTCTTCAAGTATCTTGTTATTGTTGTTTTAGCCTTAATCTTTAATTCAGGAATAAAAAAACAAAACTTTTTGATAAAAGACAAAGTTTTCCTTTTTTATTGATGACGGGCCACCTGATTGTTGTGTTTACATTTGCTCATGCTCTACTTACGACCTACCATGAAGGACTCTTTTCAAGTCTTGTTTGCAGAAAGCTAACCTATAGCTCATTTGATTTATTTTAAATCGCACCGAAACCATTTATACTACCACAATCGTTTTCTTCTAAAAATATAGCCAGCATTTCTTTTCAAAAATTTTACGACTTATTACTTTTGAGCGAGATTCTAAGCAAATAAATTGTAGATATAGTACAGGGGTAGTCGTGAACAAAGGCTAATGTGTCATCGCGAGCTAGTTAATTGACGCGGTTTCCGTATCCTCGCGGCGGAACGCAGACGTCGGCGTTTCCTCCGCTTACATATTTATATGAACCGATTCCAACTGAAATATATGCTGTATTTTTAATATTATAGATTTATAGACGCAGTTAAAGATGTTTATCTTAACGTAAAATATATGAGAAAACACAAGGTGGATTGACGATAGTAGCAGATAGTGTAGGAAGAATCGTTTTAGAGAGACATGTGCAGTACTGAAAGTCTACGAGCAGGTTAATGAAAATTATTATAAAAGTTATTGTACTGATTATTCAACAAAATTAGAGTTCGGAATTCGATTCAAATTAAAGATGCTTACAACTTTTTTACTCATTAATTTCAAAGTTAGTCTTGTTTATTTCGCTAGCTCGGCAACTCAATTAAATTCTAAAATCGTAAATGAAAATAGAGCACTAAAAACTTAGACCAGTGAAGTTCTTACAAATACAATGAATTTAGATTGTATCGCATTCGCATGGTATAGACATAGAATATCAATTCAATATCAAAAAGGATTCAATTAAACGAACCGTAATCGAGCGAAAAACAGTCGCCGAAATCGACGGCATTTGTAATCACCTCAGCTCGAGTTTATACTCTTTAATGGACTTTGAAGAAGTAGTTCCAACTCTCCTTACGGTTAAGATATTTGGGGAAAAACTACCCTCGTACCGCAGTGAGTAGCAAAGTTGGCGAAGTGTGGCAACTCGGTGGGTGCCTACACAGACGCTCGGCGGGCCCACTTGCCGCGATTTAACGTGTTTCATTAAAACGTTTTGTCGGTCTAATCGCTAGTAATTTAAGTGAAGAGAGCCGAGCTTCCGACTTTGTAAGTATTTTGTGTTTTCTTTTTTAATTACTTCGTTTTAACTTTGTTGTCGGGCTTTTAAAAGCTGACTGACAGCCAAATAACAAAGTTCTTTATAACTATCTAGAGGGGGTTTTAATGAAATCGTAGGCTTGTGGTAACGTTGAGGTCAATTTAATTTGGTTGTACGTACACCTGTTTATTACCTTTTTATTGTTGATAATTTGTTTATAGGGCGCTCTTTATAAGTTGTTAGTAGTAAACTGTTTTATACAATCCTGTATACATGTTTAGTTTTCTAATTTGCATGAACTAAAAGTTAATTAAATAATAATATTATATACAAGGTACTATGAATTCACACATATTTGAAAATTAGAGAAGACAAATTTTATCCATGTTGTAGCCCATGCCCATAGCTAAACTACTACATAGTTGAAAGGTAAACATCTCACAGTCAAATAACACTTTGCGAAATGATCCCTTAAACATCCAGTTGTACTATTTTGGAACAAGCATTCTTAGTTTACTATTAATTTTGAAATCCTTGAGTTATGTAAATGGATGAACATTGCGGTCCGGGGACTTATGCGCCGTCGAGCGCTAGTTATGAGCTCCGTACCGTCCATAAGTCACTCCCCACAACTGTTCCATCATTCCCGGGACAAGAACTCATTACACGGTTTAATAAACGTTTTAAAGTGCAACAACGTTGTTTATTTGTCAGTATTACGTTTCCGAATGGTTGTTCATTTTAAGGATTTTTTTGTTAAATTCCAGAGTCGGATAATTAGGGACGATTTTTTTAAATGCCGATTGCAAGTGTCCATTGCCTCTAATTTAGGTTTTTTTGCTAACGTGATTTCCGTAGGCCATAGTTTTACTAGTTTGTTTAAGCGAGCAGGGAAGTTGAACGTGAACGATATGTAATACCTCCGTCATGACCCTTAAATAACTTTCGAAACTATATTTCTAAATTTAAGTATCAACCACCAATTTAAGATGAAACTCAATCCTATGTGACATTGTACTGTACTGTAACAACCCATTACTGACCACTGCTGACCTCAGGTCTCCTCCGAAGAGGGGTTAGGCATAGTCCACCACACTTGCCTAATGCGGTTTGGGAACGTCACATATCTTCAAAGGATTTTTAGAACCCTTTTCCGACATGCAGGTTTCCTCACGATGTTTTCCTTCACCGTTTTAGCCAGTGGTGTTTTGAAAAATTGCATATAGGTAAATCTTTTTCATATTAAGATTTAGAGGTACAAGCCGGCCGGTTTTGAACCCGCGACCTCCCGTACGGAAGGCAAGCGCTTCAAACACTCGGCCACCACGACTTGATATTGTACAAATGTTTAAAAAAATACCACATTATAGAACACGCTGTATAAACCTTAAGTACCTATTTAGTTCGCAAGTCAGACAGCTAAATAAACTAAAATGTATCGTATAGCCGTCGTTTACAAAAATCGTGACGATGCAAACCCACGACCCGTAACTTTTCGTCCTATTTTCACCTTAAACAACATTAAAACTTGTTTTATAGCGCATCAGAACGATAAAAAGAAAATAAAAAATAACGTTCTACATTGTTTGAGTGTTGTAGACATTTTAAATTAACTATTTAGTCGTCGTTTTGTTTTTGCCTCAGTTTTGATTAATGACGGCATTATTTTCAAAGTGGGTTTTGTGTTCAGTATTTTTGGGAAAATAGAGTTGTACTATAAAGTTGTTGTGGGAACTCTGTAGCTGTTCCTCATTTTTTTTTTATTGTCATGTAGGCAAACGAGCCAACGGGTTACGTGATCGTAAGTGGTAATATTGTGTCAAAAGAAATGAAATGGTTGTTACACCTTAATTACATGATTTTTTGTTGCCCTAATCTACTGATCTACTAATAGAATTTCATTAAAAACAAATTATAGATACAAGATGAAAATTTATAATATGATATTTTTTTCTCGATCTAAAACTATTCTACTTATAGACTTAAGTAACTAGAATGACATTTTCATGCATTTTCAACGGGTTCTTACCATGATATTTAATTAATTGAGTAATTAACAGGGGTGACGGCTTCAAATTATCGAGTATGTGGAATCCACTTCTAAACACAACAGTCACTAAGGGTTCATGCTCAGAGGGTCTTGTAGATACAGTGAGTGTGGTGTGTCGTGATGTGAGTTCGAGTTCCAGTGGCACTACTCAAAAGCGAACGAGAAAGAGGGTAGACAGATTTGTTTGCTCTTAAATTGGCCCGCAGTATCCAGTCTTCTCGTGATCATGACGTTTGCAACAACGTTGAAATATCGAGATAACTCAATTAGGTAATTAAATATCGTGGTAAGAACCCGTTGAAAATGCATGAAAGTATTATGGAAAACCGTGAGTGTCTGAATAAGTTTATAAAATGACATTGTGATTTTCATTAAAATTCGTGTTCCTTTACCGGCACTAAAGTTGAGTAAAAACTCAAAATTGCCCCAGAATCGATAAAGTTTAGAACACGGTGCTCAGAAAGCAAAAGTTCTACCTACAACGGGGCATACTTTGTAAAGAAATTGCATTTAATCATGTCGAGACCTCATATCTTCGCTTCGGTACAAGTATTCTATGAATTTCAAACATATTTCTTGTCAACGATTACTTTAATATAACGCGATATTATTATCAAGCTTTATGACAAATACTTTTACGAAATTATAACTTTGAACATTAACAAGGGGCACTCAACATTTTCGTAAGAACGAAATTGATATTGTAAAAGTTATTTTTGTAATGAAAACAGTTTTACGGTTTGTTTTGATTTTTATATTGCGAAAAGTGACACGTTTGTCATGATAATTATCATTTTTATTATACGAGTACCTATTAGTACCAAGTACATATAATATAAAGTACCTAGTAACTAGTATAATATTAGGTTACTAGTACCTAGTATGCATACACTAGGTACTATATTCTGACCTATTACTTAATATTTTCAGTCAGAATTTTCATTTAATTTTTATTATAACAGTTTGTAGAAATTATGTAGAAAAACTATCTAAGTACAAAGTAGTAGTACTTTTTCAACGTCACACGGAATCCGACGTATAATCACAACTAAAATAATAACAATATTAATTAATAACTTGAAAGTCAACACCCTTCACCCTGTCATTAGTTCGTACGGAGACATACGAGTATATCAATCATAAGTTACGTTATCGCTTACGCACACGACATACCGCCGACGAACTTCGCCATCATCCTGCATGAATGTGTATTTGCTAGAAATTTTAGAGGCTGTTTCAGATGTAAAGGACTGAACTGCGGTTGTGTTATCTAAGATGAGTAAATTATTTTGTAACGTATGTAGAAATTTGGAGATGGTAAAAAGATCACAATTATTATTATATTTAAATATAAAAATGAAACATGAATTACCACAGTTAATATGAATGGTAATCATTCTAAACTATTTGCGCTTTCGAGAGTTTGAAATATCAAATAAATCTAAAAAATATCTGCTACTCTTGAAATAAATCGTTTTACGACTGAACATCCATGAAATTTTTACTAATAAAAATGTACACTTTCAGCTCCAATATTTGACAGCGACTGTCAGTTTCGAAATATTGTAAATATTTTGACTCGATACTCGTTTTTGCACTTCACTTTCCGCCAGACCTTCGTTATTTTGTTCTGATAAAAAAATCATCAACCCTTGTTTTTAGTCCAAATTTAACGCAGTAAACAGGATTTTGAAGCGGTCAGGAATCAGTGCGGGTTCGTGCCTACAACCTTTACTTTTCAACCCAAAATTTCTAACCGCGTATTTAATATTTAATCTCACCCATGTCTAGAGTATTTACCGGTCGGGTATGTGTCCCGAAATACTTTCCGTATCTGTGGTAACATTGGTTGGGTACATTTTTTTTATCGTTTGCCCAACACTTGACATGAGCCCGTGATGGATGGCGGCCGGCCGTATGGGTCGCGTTTTGTCATTTTATTAATACTTAAATTGGTCACGAGTGACGTGGACGGAATTCGAGGAGGACAAAGCTTAATGCTACACTTTAGCGATATTTTTTCATTGGGGCGTTTGTGCTATGATTGATATGAAATTGCCGCAAAGATTGAAAGTAATATTATAGGCTTGTTTTTGTTGTGTGCACTTTAAAATATTACTGTATTTTGATTGTGTTGTCAGTATGTTTTATATGAACGAGATTTTCAGGGTTCTGAGTAAAGCAGCTTACATGGCAGGTCATAAGCTTCGATACCAACATAAAACACGTGAAATTCACTTAACTTATTAAATATATGTGAGCTTTGTATTATTATTATTTGAGTAACATTTATCATCAATTAAATATTATTAAATAAATAAATAGGCTTAATTTATATTTCAATTTAAAAAAACAACACTTTTACAAAACAAACAACGTTTACAATCCAAAGTATTTTTAGATCCGCAACAGAAAAAACTTTTCCTTACTCTACATTTTCACACGACCATTTTTTACGTCGTCCGCGATAAGATAGCATTAGCAACTAAGCTCCGAAAATATAGGTAATACGTTACAACAATGTTCGTGAAAGCAACCCCCATTTACCAGGAACCTCCCTCGATATTTCAGTGTGAACGGTGTCAATAAATGAACGCGGTCGTGATCTTGATGAGCGTCTAACTTGCAAGGCGCATCGAAGCTATGACATCCCATTAACCTGGTGCACTGAGGAACTTTACCAACGTTTATTAAGTATCTTGATGAAATTTCGATAGCCGTTTATTATATATTTTATAAAAATATATCGCATTTGTATGTGGTAAAAAAGTCTAATAAACGGGAGGTTGATAAATACAATATTTCCCATATAGAACTAAATTTTATAATCGGCAATGTACCTATAGATACATTTATTTATTTTACATATTTATTTATTTATTTGGATCATCTACAAAATTACGTATACAATTATGAACATTATTATAAATAGGTATTACATTTTCATGCAATTTTACTTAAATATGAACACATCATGCATAAGGTAGAAACAACACAATCCATTACAACATTATCTCCATAAAAATTATCATAGTGAGGTTCCTTAGTAGTAGTAAAAATAGTACAACAAATTCATATTATGGTTTTCTAACGGACTCGACAAAAAGTGTACACTGAAATTATAAGATTTCTTTTTTTTTACCTACCTCTCGAAAATTTGATAAAATATGTACAAAAACTTTTTCAAAGCCTCACACTGACCAGAACAAGAAAAATGTCATTGACTTGAGAACTAATGACATGTCATCGGCCGACTCCGCCCGTCCGGTTGAGCGATCATGGGACAGTTTCTCGGTAATCATTTTATCCTAGTCCCAAATAGAGATAAAATATGCTCAACAACTATGTATATGTTAAGGTTAGTATATTTTACTATTTTATACGGGTTGATTGAAAGCTTTTTACAATCTGTAGCTTCTAGCATTTTCATCCAACCTTGACACCTATCAAAAATAAATAAAAAAATCTAAAAATACTTGTATTATTGGAAATTGGAACTATTAATAGATACAAAGTAGCTAAAACTTTTTTTATGAAGAAAAAAATGCCTTTAATGTCACGGTTTTGGCAGAGCTTAAAATACTTCTCAAATTGAAAAGCAAACAGAATGAATGAAGACATAGAGAGCAAGTATGAACATAATTTAATAAATTTTAATAATAAAGATTAACTCTTTTGTTCTATGGATAGAAACTCATTAGAATATTATCTAATATTATTATTTCATTTATCACTGAAGCGAGAAGATTGTCAGACACGTTTCGTCTGGCTTATCTATTTTGTATGTAGGACATATCCATCGCCGAAACCGTTCAGCATAAACAGTCTATTTTCTTGTATCAATTTCATAAAATCTCAATATATTTAGAATAAGAATAGTTTATGTCAACAAATGTTTCGCAATTTATTTAATAAAAACACAAATTAAAATCTCGATAGTTTACCTGCTCGCGAATCGGAATGAAACTGCATCGAAAGGCTTGCCAACAAGATAATACAATCTCTGTCTCATCCACCGTACAATATAAAACTCTCAACCTGCAAAAGTAAATGCGCTTTCAAAAAGCGAAGAGTAGCAATCTAGCGGCGAATAATTTTTCCGTGCGATTGCGATGTGATGTTTTGGCGCATCGTTCGACAAATAGCGCTCGTCGCAGTCCGCAGGGCGGTTCGCTGACGGTACAATTTCTGTAGCTCAACGAGACAGCGGGAGCTACGAAAAAATGGCGAGATTGGCGAGGCAAGTCGCGCAGCCTTGGGGTGTCGACGGCCGATTCGCTACGTTGCAACACGGAGATTGTGTCGACTGTTTTGTTTGCATCTTACCGTCTTATTTCCGTGCCGAGCAATTTCGCGAAGGTACATTCGACTTCAAATTGCTATTTTCTAAGTTCCCCAAAAATTGTGAAAAGTTTAAGCAACTCCGGTGGGAACTTAACAGGAAAATAAAAGCAGTTCGACAAAAATTACACTCGGTACGTGCAAAAATTCAGTGCCTCTAACGATAGTTAACGCTATCTAGTTAGTAGTTAAATAGCTCATTCTCATTCTTGGAAACGTTCCCTAATGTAATAAACGACAAGAGTGGGAAGCTTCGCGTGAAAGTTGAGAGCGTATGCTATCTCATGCAAATTACGGCAGATTTATCATAAGACGTCTCCGTAATTGCGACGTGAGGAGATACGGCGAGCGCGCTTAAAGCCAGTCTCCAGAAAAAAGGCAATTAAAGGGATAAACTGGAGCAGTTAGGTCGGGCGTCACGCTTGCGATATCTCTGGAGAGCGAGCGGCGGTGCCGTGGCAGCGTGCGTGCTCGCGCCGCCGCCTTCAGACCCCGTCGAACACGTAAAGGGCGTGGAGCAATATCATAGACTACAGACAAGAGACGGGGGAGGAACATCCGCCACTGACGCTATTGCACTTGAAGCTTTACAAAGCTAAAAGCAATACAGTTATTTGATTTAAGCCGGGTGTGTACCACCGCCTTCCGCTGGATTGTGTTTGTTCTGGTTTGGCACATGTCAAACTTGTATGTTTTGAAACAGAGCTCCGTTGTTGTTTCATTGTTTGTTTCGTGATATAAGATATTGCTTACTTTTTCGGCATTGCATTGCATCGAATGGATAAAGAATTTATTTATATATGACGCGAATTGCTTTTCTTTTATTATTTATCTAAAATATCTTTAAAATTCAATCGATTAATATGTCGAAAATAGAAAAGCAATGTTTTTGAAATCTAAAACATGCAGATTAAAATGTTTCATTTCGCGTTCGACATAAAGGCAATAGCGATACGAGTCGTGCACTCAACAAAATCCCTTTGACCGGCGACAGAGGCTTATCGCTCATGATCAGAACTCGGTTCATCAAAATTCGCAGTATTCATTGTCGATATATGACATTTTGCGCGGTAATTAATGCAAATCATAGTACGTGCGATTGATTCGACGTTGGAAAGCCGATCAATTAAGTTAATGAGCTCTGAGGATCCATATCGCTGACGTTATGCAAATGCGTTTATTTGCCGAGTTATGGAGGGCGTTCAGTATGCACCTTCAAGCTTCTGTTCCCGAGGGCAGTTCAATTTGTCGATTAATCTTGATTCGATTGACTTGTTTCCAGCTGAGCTCGTTTGAATACGCTCTAGTGGTTTTGCAAGTGACTTTTCCGGTTAAAATAAAGTGAAGTGAACAGGGATGATTTTTGAATTTAAAATATATATTTGATGATTAGAAACGAGAAAAGGTTAACTGACTTCCTAATGAAATGAAATACTTTATTTTCAACATTGATGACGTACTCATTCTTGTTGACGTCAAAAGTTAAAAACTACCACTAATTCGGACACAAAAAAATAAAAATTGTAGCCACCGTCCTGAGAAGAACTGGCAAGAAACTCAACGGGCATGTCTTTTTTCTTTTATGAGCATATTTATTTTTTAAAGTATTTTAACAGTATTTTACAATTTTACATTAAATATAAAAAAATGAAATAAAATAAAAAAAATTAAAAAAATCGTTTATGTGAATGAAAATTATTTAAATGAAAACTAATTTATCAATTAACTACCAATCACTAAGACAAAATACTAATTATTAGCAGTGTCCAGTGTAGCATCCTTGAGCAAACAAACAACGAACAAACTTCAACAAAAAAAATCAAGAAGTAGTTCTAAAATCAAACTAAAATAGCAACAAGACGGAAGACCATCCACAAATCACTTCAACACAATTCGAAAACAGAAACCAAAACACATTTCTCGAAGGTAATGCCCGAGCGATATCTATATTGTATACGACGTGAACGATCCCCCACTCGGACAATATACCACTTACGTCCAATAAAATGTATCAAACATATAAAGGACTACCATAAGCGGTCATACAGGACGTAATATTACGTTAGTAGTCATAAAAACTACGCGGATGTAGTGTAAACAAGGGTGAGGCCGAGATGTAGGAACCGCAATGCACCAAAGTAGGTGACGTGGCGCGTAGGGCGACAGTGGATTGCTCGTTTATCAAAGTCAGTATCGACTGTCGACGCTCAGACACACGTTATTATACGACATATAACTTGCACACACGTCTTAAATATTATATTGTTGATGAAGATTTTTCGAGCTTGATTGTAACCATGACGGATCTTCATTATTACCATTTCAAACATAAAGGCTGGGGGCCCCCCGTTGCTGACGTCCGTGGGCTCGACCACCTTCTTTGAAGGCTGACCCCGCACGTGGTCCCCGGGTGGTGCCAAAGCAGCAACGGGAGAGCGGCCGTTAGGTTGGGTGCCCGGGAGTAATCGCACTGGTGCGATTACTCCCTCCGACCTCTCGGTGAGTGATGGACGTTGAGTCCATCACCGAAGCCCGCACAGGGGTAGGCGACCAGGCCCCTGTGACGGAGAATGCCACTGGCGTAGGGTCGGGGCGGGCATCGCGCGCGAGTACTGTCGCGAGTGATGCCCGCTCTGTCGAGCAGGGTGGGAGGGGCCGGCGCAAGCGGAAGACCGCGACGCGCCGGACCTCGGAAAGCACTGGGCCTTCGTCCGCCTCCTCTGAAGAGGAGACGCCGCGAGGACCCACGAGGCGAGCCACTGCCACCACTGCAGAGACCAGAAAGGATCCCAGGGGGACCTCCGCCTCACCGGCGCCCTCAGTGGGATCGTTCGTCTCGGCTCAGGCGACTGACGGGGAGCTCTCAGAGAGCCCCGTCGTCGTCCTGGAGACGATAAGGCGCCAGGCCGCTGCTGCGGCCTTAACCAGGACCATCAGGCTGCGCCCGACCTACGCGCGGTGGTGGCGGCAGGTGGCCGATGAGACCGAGAGGATTATGCCTGTGGTCTCAGCGGCCATCAGTCGGGACGCGGCGCAGCGCACGGAACTGGAGAGGTCGAGGGCAGAAGTGGCTCTCCTCAAGGAGAAGCTGGTGGCCCTCGAGACCCAGGGACCGGGGACCAGTGCGGCAGCGAGTGGCTCGCGAAGGGCGCGGCCTACACCGCCGGTTGCGCAGCCAAGCAGCACCAGAGCGCTGCGGGCCAACAAGGAGGCCAACGACGAGTGGCTGCCTCCGCGGCGACTCGCGTCACCACGGGCCAGGGCACAGCAGGCGGAGTCTCGGGAGGAGATGGTTGCCTGCATCAGGCGGGAGTTGGCGGAGGAGTTCGGCAAGCAGATTGCCGAACTCAGGGGCATTGTGGCGGCCCTGAGTGGTGCTGCCACATCCGCTCCACCTCCGGTCGCTCCTGTCGCTCCTGCAGCTCCCACCCAACCGGTTGGACTTCTACCGGGTCCGGAGTCGGCTCCGACCCGGAAGAAGAACAAGAAGAAGAAGAGCGGCGACGGCACACCGGCTGCGGTGCCAGCGCCCCAGCCCCGCCCGCTTCCTCCACCCCCATCCAACATGGATGAGGGCTGGACGGAGGTGGTAAAGCGGGGTGCCAAGAGGGCCAGGGTCGTGGCCACTTCGACCCAACCACCACCACCGAACGCGACGAGGGCAGCGGTCAAGGCGACTCCTCAACCGGGGAGAGCGCCGACCACTGCCCAAAACAGGAACGTGACTCCGGCGGCCGCGGCTGCTCCCCATCCGGGTCGAGCGCCCGCCGCCGGAAAGAAGAAGAAGAAGAGCCAGAAGGCAAAGAAGAAGCCGCGCGCGCCGCGGCAGGCTGCAGTGGTGGTCACCCTGCTACCTGCCGGCCAGGCGAAGGGGTTGACATACCCCGACGTCATGGCGAAGGCGCGCGCGGCAGTAGACCTCAGAGAGATCGGGGCGGAGGATGGCCTCCGCATCCGGCATACGGCCAATGGGGCCCGACTCCTGGAGTGTCCCGGCGCTGACAGTGACAGCGTCGCGGACCGTCTGGTGTCGGGTCTGCGGGTCGTATGGCCGGAGGAGGAGGTCAAGGTGCACAGGCCGGTCAAGATGGCTGAGCTGCGTGTGACCGGCCTGGATGACTGCACCACCAGGGAGGAGGTGGTGGCGGCCATCGCCACCCAGGGCAAGTGCGCCCCGGAAAATGTAACCGTAGGCGAACTTCGCCAAGGTTACACCGGGGCCAGCTCGGTATGGGTACGGTGCCCGGTCGGGGCCGCCACCTCCCTGGCCTGGAAGGCCGGCTGGGGACCCTGGCAGGCTGCGCGTGGGCTGGGTTGCAGCCCACGTGCGGCTGCTGGAGTCACGCGCCTGGCGATGCCTCAAGTGCTTCGGTACGGGGCACAGCGTCGCCAGGTGCACCAGCACTGTAGACCGCAGCGGATTGTGCTTCCGCTGTGGTCAATCCGGACACAAAGCGGCCGTGTGCTCGGCCGCGCCGCACTGCGCGCTGTGCGCCGCGGCCGGTCGCAGGGCCGATCACCGGGCGGGGGGCAAGGCTTGCTCCCCGTCTGGTGGTAACACGGAGCGTAACAGGCGCCGCAAGATGAAGCGGCGCCAACAGAAGAAGTCGGCCGGGGGAGTACCGGCCGACGTTTCAGACCCCGCCGTGGCGCCTAGTGCGCCCGATGGCGGGGGCGATGGAGGAGGGGAGGGAGCGATGGATGTGGTTCAACAATAATGGACTACACCCGTCGCTTCCTCCAAGGAAATTTGAACCACTCCGCCAGGGCTCAGGACATGTTGGTCCAGAGCATGGCGGAGTGGTCCATTGACGTAGCGGTGGTCGCGGAGCCGTACTTTGTTCCCCCAGCAGATGAGTGCTGGTTCGGGGACGAGTGCGGCTTGGCGGCCATCCACGTAAGGAGAGCCGCGGCGATCCCGCCCTTGGTAATGGTGGCCAAGGGACCAGGGTTCGTCGCGGCGATGATGGAAGATACCGTCGTGATCGGGGCGTATTTCTCTCCAAATCGACCTATTCTCGAGTTCGAGCAGTTCCTGGACGGGCTCGGAGCGATTACTCAGCGCTCCGCTCCCCGTCCTGTGATACTGGCGGGGGGAGCTCAATGCGAAGTCAGTCGCTTGGGGTTGCCCCCGCACCGAACCTCGGGGTAGGCGATTGGAGGAGTGGGCGGTCGCGGCCGGACTCTGTGTCTTGAACAGAGGGTCGGTCGCGACTTGCGTGCGGTGGCGGGGCGAGTCCATCGTGGACGTGACGTTCGCGAGCCCTGTCATCGCACAACGCATCCGCGGTTGGGAGGTGCTGGTGGGGGCGGAATCGCTATCGGATCACCGGTATATCCGGTTCGATCTTTCCGCCCCCACGACAACCGCGGTCGCCCGTGGGACTGCGCCCCGGTCATTCCCCAGGTGGGCATTGAAGCTCCTGGACAAGGAGCGCTTGGTGGAAGCCTCCACGGTGGCGGCGTGGACGCCTATGCGTCCACACCCAGTGGACGTGGAGGTCGAGGCGCAATGGCTCCGGGACACGATGCATCGCATTAGTGATGCTTCGATGCCCCGGGTCGGCCCCCGGCCTCCTAACAGGTCGGCGTACTGGTGGTCGCCCGAGATAGCGCAGCTTCGTGCTGTATGCGTCCGGGCGAGGCGCCGGTGCGCCCGACATCGCCGCCGCATCCTCGCGCGCCGTGACGATCCCGTCGCGTTCGCGGAGGAGGAGGCCCGGCTGTATGGCGAGTACGCTGAAGCGAGGAGCGCCATGCAGCTGGCCATCAAGCAGGCCAAGGAGAGGTACATGGAGTCACTCTTGGAGACGCTCGACGATGATCCGTGGGGGCGCCCGTATAAAGCGGTGCGTGGCAAGCTGTGCCCGTGGGCGCCTCCCCTGACTGAGCGTCTCCCGCCTCAGCAGCTGCGGGACATCGTTTCGACGTTGTTCCCGCAGGAGCAGGACGGATTTATTCCGCCTGCTATGGGTGAACCGCCGGATCACACCGGCGGTGAAGCCACTGCTGAGGTGCCTCACATCACGAAGGATGAGCTCCATGAAGCCGTGGTCAGAATGAGTAGAAAAGACACGGCGCCCGGCCCGGACGGCATCCACGGCCGGGTCCTAGCCTTGGCCCTCAATGCCCTAGGGGACCGACTCCTGAGGCTGTACAATTCATGCCTGGAGTCGGGACGGTTTCCCTCGCTCTGGAGGACGGGCAGACTGGTCCTCCTACGTAAGGAGGGGCGCCCGGCGGACTCAGCCGCCGGTTACCGTCCCATCGTGCTGCTGGACGAGGTGGGCAAATTGCTGGAACGCGTTCTGGCCGCCCGCATCGTTCAGCACCTGGTCGGGGTTGGACCCGATCTGTCGGCGGAGCAGTACGGCTTCCGGGAGGGTCGTTCGACCGTAGATGCAATTCTGCGTGTCCGGGCCCTCTCGGAGGAGGCCGTCTCCCAGGGTGGGGTGGCCTTGGCGGTGTCGCTCGACATCGCCAATGCCTTTAACACCCTGCCCTGGTCCGTGATTGGGGGGGCACTGGAGAGGCATGGAGTGCCCCTCTATCTCCGCCGACTGATCGGCTCCTACCTGGAGGCCAGGTCGGTCGAATGTACCGGGTACGGTGGGACCTTGCACCGGTTCCAGGTCGTGCGCGGTGTTCCGCAGGGGTCCGTTCTTGGACCCCTCCTGTGGAATATCGGGTACGACTGGGTGCTGAGGGGCGCCCTCCTCCCGGGCCTTAGCGTCGTTTGTTACGCAGACGACACGTTGGTCGTGGCCCGGGGGGACGACCACAGAGAGTCTGCCCGTCTTGCCACAGCGGGGGTGGCCCTCGTCGTCGGCAGAATCAGGAGGCTGGGCCTCGACGTGGCGCTGCATAAGTCCCAGGCCCTGTGGTTTCACAGGGCAAGGGCGGTGCCGCCCGTCGACGCCCACGTCGTAGTTGGAGGCGTCCGAATTGAGGTCGGGGTGCATCTCAGGTACCTCGGCCTCGTGCTGGACAGCCGTTGGACCTTCCGGACCCACTTCGAGCAGCTGGTCCCTCGACTTGTGAGGACGGCCGGCCATCTTGGTCGGTTGCTTCCGAACATCGGGGGACCCAGCCACGCAGTGCGCCGCCTCTACGCGGGGGTGGTGCGCTCGATGGCCCTGTACGGTGCGCCCGTTTGGGCCGAGCCTCGTACTCGGGCAACTTTTGCCCGATACTTGCGCCGGCCACAGCGCATCGTAGCCATCAGGGTCATCCGCGGGTACCGCACTGTCGCGTTTGAGGCGGCGTGCGTGCTGGCGGGGACGCCGCCCTGGGAGTTGGAGGCGGAGGCGCTCGCCGACGATTATCGTTGGCGATGCGACCTCCGGGCCCGGGGCGTAGTGCGTCCCCTGCGGGAAGCTGTTCGGGATCGGAAGGCCCAATCTCGGCGGTCCGTGATGGAGTCGTGGGAGCGACGTATCGCTAACCCCACTTGGGGTCTACGGACCGTCGAGGCGATCCGCCCCGTCCTAAAGGATTGGGTGGGTCGTGGCGAAGGACGCCTCACCTTTTGGGCGGTGCAGATGCTGACCGGGCACGGGTGCTTCGGGAGGTATCTGCACCGCATTCAGGTGGAGCCGACGACGAGGTGCCATCACTGTATAGGATGTGACCAGGACACACCGGAGCATACGCTCGCTGTCTGCCCCGCATGGGAGCAGCAGCGGTGTGTCCTGGTCCGACAAATAGGACCGGACTTGTCACTCCCGGGCGTCGTGGCGTCGATGCTCGAGAGTGGCGAGTCCTGGAAGGCGATGCTCGACTTCTGCGAGTCCACCATCTCGCAGAAGAGGGTGGCGGGGAGTGCGAGGGAGAGAATTTATTCTTCTCTCCGCCCCGCAACAACCCGCCGCCGTCGAGCAAGGGGCCGGAACCGGGATCTCGCCCGGAATCTGGCCCCTTAAGAGTTTCGGGTCCCCAACGCATGTGAGTGCGAGCGGGGACCCAAGAAGGTGTCGTGTCTCGCTCAGCACGCCCTTGCGTCAGAGCATCCGGAGGATGGCGGACCGCGCTCCCCGACCCACGCTGGTTCTGACCCAGCGGGGTATTCCGTGGGAGGGTGACACGCGGTCCAGCCATCTTGGCGGGCTTCGGATAGCCCGCCGACCGAGAGAGCCGGTGGCCGTATCGCCGGCGGCTGCCGGTTCGGCGTCCGGGGACGGCGTGACGGAAAAGTGTGCCGAGAGCGTTACGCGTCGCGCCGTCCCACAAAACCCCGTGCTGGGTTCTGGCCTCAGCCGGGGTTCGGACGCTGAGTGTGAGCGGTTGGAGGTTTTAGTGAGGTTCAACTCCCACATACCCCGCCCGCGGGGCGGGCGGGGATCCGGTGATTTCCTCCAACTGAAAAAAAAAAAAAAACATAAAGGCTAACACTGCCTCAGACGATGAAACTTTTCATCTATATGAAGTTTCTAGTACGTTGACAAACCGTAGTAAAACACATGGAATGTCAGATTAGTCACCAACTACCTAAACTGTAGTAAACACACTATACCACAATTAGGGCTTAATTTCTATACGAGTCTAAAACAACGTTCAATTAAAATTATACTTTGATTTTGTATTAAAAATATTCTTCCGAATTTCATTTTTAAACACTGCAAAAGTCACAATAGTATGTAAGAAACGAAATAAAAAGCTGTAATATAATTTATTTCATTGAAAGAAACGTCTTATAAGTTAGAGAACCTTTTTTCTAATATTTCTTGTAAGGAAATAGTTGATTTGTCGTGTTTGTGGATTTAATGCCAGAAAGGTCTCGACAAAATAAGTAAAGCCAATTGATATCAATCCTCGTTCTAAGAAAATAAAGTCAAATAATTCTTCGTTTCTCTTATATAGTTCTTTTATAAGTTACGAGTTTTGTGGATGGATTATTTAATACGTTGATATACATACAATGAGAGTGGCTTGAGTGAGGTTTGAAGTCTAGCTATAAAAATACATTTACAATAAAGTTTAAATACCAACACGTACTCGGTATCTTGAATTCAATAGATTCAATATACAATACCGAAGTAGCAAAGCGAAATAAAAACATATTATAACAATGATTAAACCGACAACTAAATTACAACTTCCCTCTAGTAGTTGGAAACCTAACTATCTACTTAAAGTATGAAGAACACAGTACAAAAAACAATAAACATCCCATCAATGACCATGGATTGCAAGTAAACGTCTCTAATCCTAAAACAAAGTTAAACTCTTAACTCTTGAACATGAAGCATCATGTTTGTTGTGATGTGAAAGCGGAGTCACACTTAAAACCGAGGAGCATATTTCAGTTGTCATATTTCACGGTTTGGCCAATGCTGTATAAACACGTTCTCCGTTCAATCATCCGGCGATAGGCGGCGCCGGGCCGAATAAATCAAGGCGCCCACTTTTTCACCTGCCACACACAAAAGCTTTCGCACTGAAACTTGATTCGGGTTATTTCTAACGAAATATCAGCCTATTTGTTATACTATTGATACGAACGCACGTGCGCCGCGTAAGTTTGTACTTGTTGACGAAAGGGGATCGAGTGAAAATTGCTTTCCGACAATGTGCATAGAATTTGATGGTAACCGACCCTGGAGCCTGTTGCCGGGAGTACGAATTTGTAAAGAAATTGTACGTATTATGATTTCCAAGTAGTTGTTACATACAGGTGTGAGGAATCGCCTTTGTGTTTGAACGTTCGATTTAACATTTCGGGTATCGGAAATTCGACGAATGTTCGTGATATGGAAGGCTTCGAATAAGTACCTGAAGAAAAAAATCTTTGATATTTTTTCTACATTTACGATCTAAATAATTTCTAGCACGCATTGCGGTGAAAAAGAATTTCAGACACACCTTATATTTTTTGTGGGAGTTGAACCGCACTAAAACCTCCTCCGCTCACACTCAGCGTCCGAACCCCGGCTGAGGCCAGAACCCAGCACGGGGTTATGAGGGACGACGCGACGCGTTACGCCATCGGCACTCTTTCCCGTCGCGCCGCCCCCTCAGACATGCCTACAACAAACATGTTTTGATTATTAGACAACCCTACAATTACTGTTCATGACCACAACGTGATTTGAAACTTAGTTTAACAAAAGATAATTCATAAATAGGGTTGCCCCAACCACTTACAATAAATAGATCATCAAAATGAACGTGTAAATAAACTGAGTCACGTATTTCGAATAATAGCACGATTCGGTGCATGATAGTGAAGGAAGCGGTAAGGCATTGTGATACGGTTAAGAGCCTATTCGATGCTTTACAGGCACTATCGTAAATGCAAAGTAATAAGGATATTTCAATTCATGAGTAAATAAAAAATACTTGAAGCCTTTTTTACTTTATAAATTTATAAGTCAATTTTTAAATTACACTGGTAAAAGTAATATTCTGTAGTCTTCTTGACCAATATAAACAGGATTTAGGAGTTCCAAGATCTTCGATAGAATTTAAATTGCGCACAAAACGTCTAATAATAATTGACAACATTGTTGTTGATAGCATTATTATTTTTATACCGTTATCGCTAGCAATATATAAATAACAATACTGTATCCTTAAGTCGTAAACTTAAACGTTAGTAGTATAAATAAATTACAAATCAAAATGCAACAAAAACAAAATCTAAGTTCACGTTAAAACAACTAGAGTGATCAAAACAAAGCTTCAATTTCTGAGAGTAGTACGCGCGGGCTAATCGTCTGAGGAGGGTCTAATAACCCAGTCAAATTTACATAAACAGTGCTCTGACTGGCGGGTGTTATCATTCAATTAAATAAGATTTCGAGATACCAAGAATTCAGATACACCTGTTTCGGAACCGCTGTTTCTCTTAGTTTACTTCTCTATTCAATGTAGCTCATGTATTTTGCTCTATAATAGCAATGGTATTTTGGATGTAATGTTGCTTTTTTTCAATTTAGATCTACTGGTTTACATTTTATATCAGCTTGAAACTACTGTTTAACTGATTGAGTATTGGTTCGTATGTAGAATGTACGTCGCATTAAGTTTGCCCACATTTTTTGTACAAGGTATAAATTCATAATTTTTTATTTCACTAGAGCCACTTATAGTATTATAAATTGTAGACTAGTATACTATTAATATAATAAGTATAATAAAAAAAATACCTTATAAATGCAATGTCCTTTTTCCAACCTCAAAATTTGACTACACCAAGACACATCCAAGGCTGAGACACCTGCACACATTTATGTCGTTCAACAACTCAGGCTGCCAACGCAGTCTTTGCCGACAATAATCAATTACTAGTCGTACCTATCTGCTAACGGTCCATCTCAACCGCATTAATCTTATCAATTCAGTCCGACAGGTCCACAGTCCACATTGTAGAATTTGAACGCGAACGTTGCGTCCAGATCCAGTATTTGCGGATGGGATTTGGGAGCCATGCTTGTTTTAAGCATTCCAACATGTTTACGCTTGTTGAGGTTATTTGGAGCACTGTTTAATTTGGTGTTTAAGTGAAGTTGCCTTTTTAAATAAAATGACGTAGTAAGCCTCTTCAATTTGGACATATTATTAATTGTTTTCCGGGCGCTATGACTTGTCCTTCTTCAAATGAAGCTCAAGGAGAGTAGCTTAAAGGGTCGTGCGTAGCGACCTAAGAACCTACTAACTAAGGTTCTACTCTTTACCATTCACCATCCAGCTATTAAGTGTCCAAATAAACCTTATTTCTAAAAAAAACTCTATAATACCGTGATTACTGCCACTCATGAACCTTACAGCGAAGTCGTACCTCAACTACGTTTTTATCAAACATCCCATTTACAACATTAACGTAGATTACACACTCATTTATTCGTGTTCGATTCAAAAATAAGTCTAAGAACGCCTCGGGGTAATATTTAAGCCAAGTTACAAGGGGTTGGAATCATTTTCGGGTAAGCAATAGCCAGTAAATTTCCTTCGTAATGTTTGCCTTTATTGGCTGCCCAAGTTGTGCTGATTTTCTGTTGATTCTAATAATAAAGCAGATTGTTACAAATGGAAACATCTTAATGTTTCATAAATTAAAGCAGTGTAACTGTTTTATTTATTTTCTTGTGTTTGTTTCGATTGTAAGTAATTTTGAGGTTAAGTTCTGTTCCGGAACAATTTTTGAAGTTTTAATGAGGAATGAAATAATTGTAGCGTTTAAAACGCCTACGTTGATTCTACTTTATCTATATTTATAACTAAGCCTTTTATATTCATGAACAAAATTTACTTTAATAACCATGATATTACTATTGCAAGGACACTGAGACATTCAATCATATTTTACTATCTGTAATTGACAAGCTATATAGCATAAAACCTAATGCTTTTCTTGGGAATTTTAATCTGTTACTTATTATTTTCATAGCACTAGTTGCAGTTTTGAAAATTGTCCCTCTCAAAAAAGTGATTTATCTCTATCTATCTTTATGATTTAAACTCTAAGTTGAACATGTCAAATTCGATGTTCGATCTAATTATATTACAAAAGCAGTCTTATTTATTAACAACTAGGTGACCCGCGCAACTTCGTCTGCGTTACAAAGTGGTTCAAAAATTGTAGCCTATGTGTTATTCTGATGTATAAGCAATATTGTGGTAAAGTTTCATTCAAATCCATTCAGTAGTTTTTACGTGAAAGAGTAACAAACATACATCCATTCATCCATACTTACAAACTTTCGCCTTTATAATATTTATTAGATATTAGATAAAATAACTCATATCTTGAAATACACTCGAATAAGAAACGATGAAAATACCGAATTGCAATTAGCAGACCAGCGCCCAAGCAATATAAATAAGGATATTAATTCCCACCGCAGATCCTGGCCAGGATAAAAATTATATTATTGTACTGAACCGTAGACCTATTTCACTAAATAATAAATAACGGCTACTTACCGAGATTGCGATGCTAATCGATATAGCGTTTGTTTTGTCGGTAATGTGTTTGCAGATTCTGATAAGCAAGAAACGCGATCTGTCTTCATCTTTGCTCGACGAAATTGGGGAATAAAACATAGTTGCTGTATTAGTCACGTGACCTACTTTTAGGTAAAGGATGGTAGATTATTTGTGGATAATTTAACAATATATATTGTATACCGAGGCTGTAAAATTTTAAGAATAAAAGTCTGCGTTTGTGCTAGCTAATATAATAAATATGTGACATACGTGATCACGAATTGTACTAGTATAAGTTTTTTTTATTTTTTTTATTGCAAGATAGATAAACGAGCCTACGGCCCACCTGATGGTAAGCGGTCACCTGTACCTGTACCTGTACCAACCCATTACTGCCCACTGTTGGGCTCAGGTCTCCTCAGAAGAGGGATTAGGCATAGTCCACCACGCTTGCCCAGTGCGGATTGGGGACTTCACATATCTTCAAAGGGTTTTAGAACCCTTTTCCGACATGCAGGTTTCCTCACGATGTTTTCCTTCACCGTTTTTAGCCAGTGGTGTTGTGAAAAATTGCACATAAATCTTTTTTAACATTTAGATTTAGAGGTACAAGCCGGCCGGATTTGAACCCGCGACCTCCCGTTCGGAAGGACGCGCTTCGACCACTCGGCCACCACGACTCACACGACCACGAAGCGGTCACCGTCGCTCATGAACCTCTGCAATGCCAGGGCAATGAAGGGCTGTTATCTATCGCCTACCGATACAGGACTTTTCTTAAACCTCGTTTAAAGAGGGACATGTCATAGCGCTCCGGGAACACCGCGGATGGGAGTAAGTATTTTTCTGATTTGATAAATCCAATTTAGATGATAGGAATGAACAAAGTAATGAAGTAAATATATTTCTTATATTTCTGAAATTCAAAAAGTGTTCATCTAAATTGCTATTTTATCATGCAAGGAATTCATTATATGTAATATAAGAGTTGAAAGATGTATCTTTCTATATACGCTTCAAAAACCATTAATAACGACATCCGATAAAATGTTATTTTTGATTAACAATAAACTTTATCAGAAGAATAAATACATAACTATAACGCTCAATACATTTTGCAGGCAAATGGCACTCGGGACTAGTCGTGATTAGTTCAGGGACTGCACCGGCCAACGCCTGGACAACCACTTTTAGAAATAGGAAATATTGTCTTAGTCTATTTTGATATCTATTGAGTAATCATAAGAATTATAATTGAATGTTTTCATCATAAAGAAGTACTATCTCGGCAACCTAATCCTTTAAGTTAAGGACTTATTATAAACCTCTTTGCTGTCAAAAAGAAAGCCTCAAGCCTCTAAATAACTGGCTTCTTATTCCATTTGAATTAGACAAACTATTCACAAGCTTAATAATGAGATTCAGAATGGCGTGTGTATCATACGAAATGAAATTATACCAATTACAAACATTTATTCTAATAAGCACACGTTTGTACGTCTCTTTAAAATAAACACTTTTTACTCACTCAAGCACAATTTGACTTGCTGTAATATATCCATCATCATGACTCCCACTGCTTATAAGTCTCACACAATAATAATTCATCTAACATTATCTAAAGTTTTTCAAATTCTCCAACTATTAAACGGAATCACCTGAAGTGCGATCTATGGAATAAATTTCATCTCATATTCGTTGAGAGTGAGCATTACTAGTGCGCGTTGCTCTTCGTTTTATTCAACAGGCCGGTCTCGAACGCTTCTCTCCACTAAAACCGATTCCTTGTTACTTGATTTCTGCATTTCGAAAAAGTGTAAATATTTTCCTCTAGGACGCGCTCTTTGGGGAGCATTGAATAGACACTTTAAAGTTTTGCATTATTAAGTGCGCCTGGTAATGTTATTTGGAAATTATTTTCTTAAAGTAAGTAAATTTAAAACGCCTTTTATTGTAAAGTGTTAAAATTATGTTAAGTTTGTCCTAATCTAATCTTAATTTAACTGTCATATTCCTTATCTATTTTCCTTTAAAATGAGTTTTTTTTTGTTCAATTTCAATATTGCAGCGTGCAAGGGAATACCAATGTCGAGGTTCGTAACGGAAGCCCGGCACACACGTAACCGAGAGGGTTCCGCACAAATAAAGTATTCATTTGAAAATCTATCAATCCCATTCTGTTTTTTGCGAGAGTTTAATAAAAATTGAAACATATTTCGGTTTCTGGTAAAAGTTAAGTACGTTCCAGCCTTTCCTGTGTTTTTTTTCTTTTGTGATTGCTCTAAGTGATCACATTTCGATATTAAACCATTCCGCCGAAGGCCGGTGCCGGCTACGTATTTCATTTTACTGAGTGTCTGACGTGAGTTTTGGAGACTTGCTATTTTTTTCCAAATTATTTTCCGATCTTTTTGTTATATCTAGTGTCAATTTTGCCATCTCATTTTTATCGACACGAATATTTTCTTTGATTCGAAGCTCTTTGAAATAGATTGATTATTAAAATTACGCTTTTATTTTTTATAAAATCGTGTCTTATTGAAATGTTTTTATGTCTATGTGGGTCTCTAGTTCAATATTTATGATAATGACAGCTTTTTTTCACAAAAAAAATTTCCTCTGATACATTGAATGTTAATAATATCTACAAAATCAGTATTAGACCTACTTGTATATCGCTGTGTGTTGCTCTATTAAAAGAACCACTAAAACTGAGCAAATAGTTTCCATGAATAGATTTACTTTAGTTACCGTCTACTCTGTCTTCTAACTAAACAAAGTTGAAAATCCGCATTTTAAACTTCAAAACTCAATTTTAGTAGCACTCCAACTAAAATAACCTCAAAGTAACACTACATTTCGTTCAATAAAAAGCTCGATATTGCCTGTTTTATTCATTAGTTATAAATGTACTCCCACTCGATGTTGAAATTAGTAAACTTTGGAGAGAAGTTCGACGTTAAGTAAAAAAGTCATCTTTATTTGCGAGTACCTCCGCCAAAGTAGTAAAGTTTTGATAAGATGAAAACATTTTAAATTTTATTACGACCTCTTGTTGCTTTCACATTAATTGCATCAGTGGAAGTATCGCGTTTTCTAGTGTTTTCAAAGCTCTATTTTAATTTGAATAAGTCAAAAGTTTTCAGAGACTTAAGACGTTCAAGTAACTAAAAATAAACTTGTTTGTTTCAATTTGCGAAAGTAATGAATATTGTTATTTTTAAAATGGTTTATACAATATTTCGAAGAGAGAAATTCAGACTGAATTGGTATATCTGTTTTGACTCTACTCCTGACAAGATATGTAAACGAGACCAATGAAAGTATTCATATAATATTACTAGCTGACTCGCGCAACTTCGTCTGCGCTGAAAAAAAAAATTAGGGGTGGACTACCCCTAACATTTAGGGGATGAAAAATAGATGTTGGCCAATTCTCATAGGTACCGGATAAGCACAAAAAAATTCATCAAAATCGGTCGAGCCGTTTCGGAGGAGTTCAAGTTCGAACACCGTGACACGACAATTTTATATATTAGATTTGAAACAAAGTGCACACAGTAGACATTCATAAAATATAAATTTAATTAAAATACTACAACATAAAACTTGAGCTACTATGAAACGCTTCCAATTCAGATATTAGTGTTGTTTTGTTATATTGTTGGTGAGATTTTCTAATAAATAAATAAATAAATAAATAAATAATAGCGTTGAGAATGGAGCTTGCAAGATTCCACGAAATTTCGCACAGTACAACTCCAGTTTCCTCTCGTTACGTTCATTAACAATATTCAGCGTCAGTATTTTTGATGCTTTCAGTTCGCTTTCAATATTTTCTATTCGTATAATTCACTTTGTGTTGTGCCCGACGTCTGTGTAAGCGGAAATATGCCAGAATCGCTTTGAATGTCGGCATTTTGTGTTTGAGGTAAATAATTTTAAGCACTTGTGAAAACTTCTCGCTCTTGATTAACGAGCCTTAATAAGGCACTTGAAGTCAAACATTCAAACAGCACTTTTGTGGGATTGTTGGTCGTTTACTAAACAGTATACCGTATTTACCATCCTTAATTCGCATTAGTATTTTTATTACTCGGATACTGAGTAGCTAATGCTTCCAACTTTTAATTTTCCAGAGTGCATAACTCAAAGAAACCGCTGCTTGAAAAATCTTAAACACGTAATACAATGCTGGAAGTTAGACTCAAATTTCGAGATTTTAAATATTACAATGTACTCTGTCGAACTGCAGTGCGGACTTTGTAAATTCCATTTAGCTAAATAGCTTTTCAGAGAGATAAGAATCTACCATACAATGCTCGAGTGCTTCGAACAGGAAACTAAGAAAATTGAAAAGAGAGTCGCCAAGTAAGGCAGTTCAGCCAATAGTGCGCGCCACAACTTGAGATTTAGAATTGTAGTGTCGTAAAATTTGAGCGTCCATAAACACTAGACTCGCTATCGAGTAGACAAAGTTTTTGCGTGCGAGGATCCCCTCGGTCTAGCAATCTTGGTTTTAATAAGTATATAACGTTCTCGAGATGTACCTGTGAGTAGGGGATTTACATAATCATTACCATATCTGGCTCAGTGGCGCGAGTATTATACTCGAGAGGTTAATAATGCTATTTTCTCGCCACGTTTTCACGTTGCTATTTCACGTTATCGACCCCTTTATCTCGTCATTGTTACTAGCCACTGGTGAAACAACTTCACCTCTGCTCGGAGGAATCGTTTTGCCTAGATTACGCTGTTTATATCAATTTGGTCGTCTCCAGATGGGACTGCAAACAGATTTCAGATCTTGAGAACTTGTTGAATTGAAATCACAATGAAGAGACAAACTGAAGTAATATCAAACTGCTTGTAGCTAGATTCAATATTAATGTTCTAAGTTTGATTAGACAAACATGTTTAGGGTTATTGTTTACAATTTTGATTAAAAATTAACAATCAGCACAAAAACTGATTAATAGTCAGATCTTTATGAGGTTTATTAGATTACGTCCTAACCTAAAACATTTACTTATTTATTTAATACTTTATTGTACACCAGATAAAGAAAATTACAGTGACTTATAGTAACTAAAAATGAGCACAAAACATGAACACAAAAAGAAATACACAGTCAACTTGTAAATTCTCATGACCTTCTTTTAGGAAGTCAGTCTAAAAATATTGTGACTAAAATTAACAATGACATCTGCTTATGATCTTATACCATTTTAAAACGTTTTCTTAAGAACACTCTTACCAAATAGAAGTTTGATACACAAGTTCCACTACCATTGAAATTGAACAAGTTTCGTAAAGCGAATAAATTCGTGAATGTTTTCTTGAGCAGAACACGACGCGAGTGAGACGGTGCGTGGCGCTCGCACATGGGCGGAAGTCAGCTCCACTCACTTTAGTCCATTTAACGGATCGCGGAGTGCGTTCCTTCAAAAATAGATAAGTAAGCGCTCATGCGTCTCAGTATTTCAAATTACTTTTTGCAAGGCCATAGAGTGGAGGAATCGAGCCGGTTAAACGGATCCTTTTCGCTTAACGAATGTGTCATTTCCAGTTCAAATGTGATGATTTTAATCGTTTTATAACATTTATTGTCGGTGTCACAAAAATATTTCGAAAAATATGCGATTCTGTATTCATGTCCACTACATTCTACAATTACACAAGCATTCTTTTGTTATAGTTTTAAACATTCATGGGATATTGTTTGATAAATAAAGTACAAACAAAACAAAAACAGATTCGTAACAATTTTGTCGCAAAAACTCTCAAGACTTCGACTTATTTTGATCGTCCAAAGATACATCCTTAATCTCACAAATATGATTTAGTAATAAGAACAACCGAGATCTGCCGAAGGAACTTACACAACAACCAATAAATCTAAACTTTGTAAGAAAGTAACTCTGTATATATATGTTGATATTATATATCTATTCTTCACAGATAGTGATGTTGGTAATCTGCTGAATGTGCGACAAGATGTAACCGTTGTTTGTTTTTTTACTAAGGTTTCTTTAGTATAAATATATTACGAGTATTATACTATCATTTGAAGATTTATGTTTTACCTAAATAGTATAGCAAACGTGTGGTTACAAATGTTAAATTAAATATTTTCGAACTTAAGTGACTCTAATAATACTTTCATGCATTTTCAACGGGTTCTTACCAGGATATTCTTACCCTTTTTCTCGTTCGCTTTTAGGGTAGACAGATTTGTTTACTCTTAAATCGAACCGCAGTATCCAGTCTTCTCGTGATCATGACGTTTGCAACAACGTTGAAATATCGAGACAACTCAATTAATTAAATATCGTGGTAAGAACCCGTTGAAAATGCATGAAAGTGTTATAGAAAACCGCGAGTGTCCGAATAAGTTTATAGGCTCTAATAACTGTAATAGCTGAATAAACTATGGATTAGAAATGATGTATTTGTAAAAATCCGAATATTACTTTTGAAATTTTAGGTATCGTTAGTCTACATACTACTATGTATATTATTAATGGACCCAACACTAAACTGGAATTTCCTTCGCAGAGCGAGCTGACAAAGCCACGCTTACCCAATGCTGATTAAGGATTTACCAAAATACCTTAAAGGGGTTTATTTACACATCTCCACTATGCTAGCTCATTGTTTTTGTGTTATTTATAAACATGACCCAACATTGTGAAAAAACATTTCCTTCAATTAGACCGAACCAGAACATTTAAGAACAATTCTCGCACAATCTTGTGATAAACAAGAAATCTTACAATTTTCACTTGAATGGTTAAAAACGTGCTTTGTCTCGGAAATAGGAGTTTTTAAGTGAAACAGTTACCTTTATAAGAACTTAACGTCGTAGGAAACGGCCTTCTAAGTATACGAGTAGGGGCCACCTCTCGCTGCTGATAACGGAATTATCCGAATGGTGCCATCTGTCTTTTAAATGTGCACCTTACTTTTGGACTGTGCGATCGTCACATGTTTTAGGATGCGTAGGCTTTACTCGTTTGCGTGGGTGTTTATTTCTGGACCTCATTTTACTGTGGGTTTTTGTGATGTTGCGGTTTTTGGCGACTGAAATATTCTGTGTGTGGATGTAGCTAATAATTTATTTGTTTGGTAGCTGTGTATTTAAATTAATTAGTATTTTTTGGACTTACTGCTTTTAAGTTGCTCTATTACTGAAAACGGTCCTTGGTTCCAAACCTACCAATAAAAATCCCAGGAACAGTTACTTGTGTTGATTCACGCATTTTGCACCTTGAAAAATTTAAATTTACTCCCACTCAATCTACTACATAAACATCAATGTTGCCTGGCGATTAGCCATGTGGATGCGCTAAGACAACACATAGGTGTTGCATTAATTTGTATCAATATTTGTGTATGTCCTGGCTCTGTTTAAATAGCATAATGCATTAACTGATTACCAGCGCAATCTATCTTCTGATGCGACCAACAAGTACCACCCAACTCTTTGGAAGCCCCGCTTAGTTTCAACTTTATATTTTAAATGTAGTTGAAGATATTATTACGGTTTTTAATGTTGGTTTTGTTTGTTGACACGAAACTACCGTATCTTGAACATTTCCGGATTTTAACTGAGGGAAGTTTCATCAAATTACTATGTGTCTTTAAAACAATTTTTCTGTAGTATAACTCTTTGATTGTAACTAAGCATTTCTTACTTAATTCCTGTAAATTAAAGGACTTCACTTTCAGATACCATATTAAATTCGACTCGCTCGTCGACTTTTGGTAATCTTTTCCATTTCTATATTAACTGTAGATACCTGTAGTTCAAAAAACGTTTACTTCAGGACAGCTGAAAGCTCGTTACATTTTACTATTAATATGCAATCCATATTGCATACTCTAAATGATACTCATACAAAATGTATTCACCAAATATTCATTTAGTATTTTGTGTTTTACAAGCTCCCTATTTAGTTAAATGCGATAACGACCTCGATAGATGTTTTACAGTGAACTATAGGTGTTCCTATAATAACTTTAACGTGAGTTTAATTTGAACTGCGGGTGTGTTGGTTCATTAGTGAGTGTGTTGATGTATCGCCTCTGTCACGAGTCGAGTAACCATTTATTCACGAAAGCGTTGGGAGTTCAATTAAATATCGTAGAATTTGGTGTTTTATTTAAATAATATCAACTTAAGAAAGGGAATCTTTAAATGGCAAGAAAAATATCTTTGATTTGTGCCAGATTTTTTTAAATACGTCATGTGTTGTGGAAGTATGTATCATTTATAAACATTGGACACTGTTTATCAATAATTTTGAATTAGTACAATAAGTGTCTGTTGGTAATAAATATCCTGACTTGTATGAAACAAAGGTAGATTTTTTTATCAACGTTTAAAATAAATATTTACCTTCTAGTTTTAGTTCGCAGGACAATGTATTTAATCAAGAAAGTTGAGGAATGTCTTCATTATTCGCAACTCATATTTACTAACACAAAATGTTCCTTTTCATTGTCCATTTCGAGTCTCGTAAAAGGCTCAAACAAATGAAAATCCTGGTTGAAGGGAATTCATAAAAATATTAGGACTTTCCCCTTTCATGCTGTTTCGTTGTGTGCGTTTATGTTTTTTTTGTAACGCTACGTCAAATTATCATCTGCTTTCAACTGTAGCGTGTCTTTCAACCCTCGTATGCCGAGCACACATTTGCAACTCCATTATTTATCCCCTTAAGACGATACATAAAAGCCAGTAAATATTGCGTTCTGTTTAAAGAAAAATATGTTAAACACACACGCCTGTGTTGTTCACAAACGTATCTCCGACGATGATTTCGTTTCGCGCCAATGAACACATTTTTTTCATTTTGTAGGAAAATCAAGTACATAAGAGCATTAAAAATATTTTAGCTTTGTGCGTACCATTACGATGTGTGAGAAGGTTTCACCATAGAAAATATTTGTAGATGTTTTCTGTTAAAATGTTTTTCTCATCTTTTACTGTAATATGAATAGCAGAGGAGGCGATAAATTGAAATTTATTTTCCTTCTTGGCGCACACACACCTACATAAATATTTATTACTTGTTTAAGTCAGCGGCAATTCATTAAACGCGTTTTACGAGTTGCAAATGAGATTTACGATACGGGATATAATCATGAATTGTTTTACTCAAATTAAAACGCAAGTTTACCTGAGCGATCGAAATGATCTCTCCGATTTCGCAATCTCGAAGTAGCACTAATAGAATAAAGTAGATCTCCAACACACCTCACAAGTTTGCGCGAAGTTTGTATTAATGGAATGACTAGTGTTTGCCGAACTTTTGCAGGGCACAAATTATAAGTAAGGAACGCAAACAATAGTTGACGCACGGCCCCAGGGGCAGCGCGGGCGAGACTCACAGGGGTGCGGGGAGAGAGCGAAGCAGTAATCAGCCCGGACAGTAATTCGGAAGCCTTAAGGGTGTGATCGGTTAGCGCAGACGAGGGTACCACCGCGAGCATCCTGCGAGAGAAGAAATACTTTAGTTCAACATTTCCGATGTGGTTTTGTTTTGTAGCTCTTCGAGATTAGGCAATTTCTCAATAAACACGAGAACGCTCTGGCAGCTGCTATCGCTTAGTTTGTGAGCCGTCTCCGGAGAAATTAATGTAATGTCGAATATAAGTTTGGGTATCGTAATCAGATTGGGTTCGATGTTTCTGTCTGTCACGAATAGTTGTTTATTTAGTCGGATGCTCCAAGTTCCACTCCTATTTATTTGTTCTTATCGTAACGACCGTGACACGAACACGAACATTGCAGTTTATCATTTTCATTTATTTAACTACATCAGATTATATAATATTTTTCCGAAATAAGTCTAAAAAAAAACATAATAAATTTAAAAAGAACACTACAAGAATTCGGCTACAAAAACCATCTTAAACCCAATTAAGGCTCAAAATCTTTTGAACGCATTGAATAGGTAGGAATAACGTCGGTGTACGCAACACTCATCGGTTCTGAGCACACAGGGCCTACCGTCAAGTGCCCTCAGGCCCCTCCAGTCAGCCTTCGGGTATCTTTGCACCTTAATTACACTCGGCGTCGGTATAAGTACGACACGTATCTCTATAGTGACCGAAAAGAAAAAGGGGAGTGTAAAAATCGAGAACCGAAGCTTTTCTTTAATAAAAGTGCGAAGTACTCCTCAAAGGACTTTAGAAACGTTAAAATGTTGCTTTCGAAATTACGCTGACTTCGATTGGAGCTTTGTAGTGCTCTGTTGTATAGGCTGTTGAATATTTAAATCGGAAAAGTGAAGAAAAAGTTTATTTCACGCTCAAAGGTCCTTCATGAGTACAGGCATAGCATAAGTTGAAGTTTCAGTAAAAAAATACAATAGTACGTTAGTACCTACACGTATCTTACTATGCTTCACAAGATTTTTTTTTTCTACATATGCTAGATATGTTTGTGTTACTGATACATATAAGTTAGATGAATGAAACGTAAAATTACCATTCCATAAATCTGCAAAAGTAATATGAATTTCATAATTTCCATATTCGTATGTCCACATCATTGTTACAACAATATAACATAACCTATCGAAAGTCTTGTGAGCCTACGAGGTAATATTCGGCTTTGCTCAGCGCGCGCCGAAGCCTCCTAAAGCCAGTCTTATCTGCCAACTTTTACATTATCTTCCGAACTCTTCCATAAATTTGAGCCCCAAGTCTACTTGCGCTTATCAAGTCAAAACTACTTAAGCGTGTATTTATTTGTTTCTATTTTCTGGCTGATTGAGTCCGTAACTTCTACGGAAGACACTCAGTGTGAGATGGCCTACCTTGCCAAAGTTCCACGCCCCTGATTCGAAATCACTTAATGTAAAAGTTTATTTTTATAAGTAAGATTACACGGAGTTGGGATAGAAGTTTGTACGAGCAGCCTTCTTTCGGAAATCCCACAAAGTATGGAAGAAACGATGCCCGAGACACGGTTCGAGGATTAATACTGAATTTAAAATGATTTCGGGACTTTCTTGTATTGTTGATGTCCGCAAACTTTGTTACAGTTGGACAACTTTAACTTCTTACTGAAATGAACAAATTGTAACTCTTTTGTTAAGAAACTAGAGTTTTGTCTGAAGAATAACTCAAAATTATAATCGTTTTTTAAGATTTTTAATCTATGAGCGACCGTAACTGTTTATTAACTGCATCAGGTGGATTTGAAATGTTCAATTTTACATATTAGCACACTTATATAATTTATCAAACTTACTATGTGTGTCTATATCGAAAGCATATAATATGGTTATGCAGACTTTCATGGTTACTCAGACCCCCGCAAGATGGACCGACGGTCTGGTCAAGATTGCGGGAGGTCACTGGATGCAGATGGCGCAGGACCGGTCGATGTGGCGAAGTTTGGGGGAGGCCTATGTCCAGCGGTGGACGTCTATAGGCTGATGATGATGATGATGATGATGCGGACTTTACAAATCACTAATAATATCACTTATTAACTGAAATCATCAAACTAGTACATTACATAAAAAACTTGAGAGGTGACATGGGACACCCAAATAGAACGAAAGTTCCTTTCGATTAAAGGATATCTTATATTTTTTTCCCTAACGTAACGCACGATAAGGAACGAGTTTTAAAAGATTTTGATCAGAGCGCCATCTAGCGATAATCATCTAAAACAAAAAAAAGTGTCGTGACAACTTTTCGTAGTTTTTTTTTCCGTCTAGCCCCCTTTCGATAACGCGCGATAAGGAACTTCTTTCCAATATGATAATATATTAATAAACTATAATCAAATCCAACTTATTGTATTCTTTGTTTTATTAAAATCTACGATACTCCTTTAATAGAATGTTAGTATCCTACTGAACAGGTTTCGAGTTTTCACCTCTAAAACTCTTTTTGTACAAAATCGCAACCCTTATTGAAATAGAAGGGTCTATCTTGGTCTCTTTTTTCGACATCGGATTAGTGGTTTTATAGTTATCTTTTCCAGTTACATGTTTAACTTTCAAAATTTTTATAAGTTTGGGGTTTATATTAAAAGGAATGTTTATGTTTTGTAAGTAGAAGTATTTTTAAAACTGAAAAGCATTGTATAGGGTGGGCCAATCTAACGTTTGCATTTTGAACTACTGTTTATTAGAGAATGACAGCTCAAATGTCATTTAATTTGTGTTCATAATTTAGCTAAAGGTTTGACATTTACGTGACGACGAAATGGGACGTTTTCGGTTCGCCCAATGGGCAGAAGATCGTTTGGCCGAAGATGAGCATTTTTACCGAAAAATCGTCTTTTCAGATGAAGCCCATTTTCACCTCGGAGGGTATGTCAATGGCGAGCGTTACTGTGCCATGCTCAACGAATTTTTGTTTCCAAAAGTTGAAGAGTGTGACATGGACGACATTTGGTTTCAACAGGATGGCGCAACATGCCACACAGCCAACATGACAGTCGAACTTTTGGAAAATGCAAACTTTATATGGCCCACCCCTTAATATCCGCGGACTCCTTGAACCTATGGGCAGTCTTTGTATGTCAAAATAACATTAAAAAACTCGATTTTTAAGCATCTAAAACATCCTATGAAAACATACATTTTATGGATATTTTCTCATGTCGTTAGCCCTAAAAGAAGCTTCAAACTTGAGAAAAAATCTGCATTCGGTTCTTAATATCACTTTCCTTATTTCAGTAAATTTGAAACAGTTAACAAACCTGAAACAATTACGACTAAACACGTTTACACAGCTCTGTTATCATTGTGCGCGTCCAATGGTCAGAATTTATGTTCGCTTCCCGATGGAGCTCATAAACATTGTAAAACTTCCGGCAGATGGTAGGCAGCCCACGATTATGTACAGCCTCTCCTAATATAATATGACTCGGACGAAACAATCGTAGGCGTATGTGTAAAATTTTTAACATCGCTAAGCGGACTTTCAAAGGGGGAGTTGGCCGCAACATTTTTTGGTGTGTGAATTTTTGCGGAATATTTCGCATTTCTAAAATTGAATTTTCGTTGGGATCTCTCTGAAATTGTGTATTGCGTCATTACAAACGGACCTGGTAAGTGATACTGCAGTAGATTCTGCAAGCTTTTTAGCTAATTATAAGAACTTTTTGAAAAGACTATGATTAACTTTTTTACGCGATTCAGAGAAGATTATCTATTTCAATGTCATGCATCATTGAGTCTGTAACATAATACTAAAGCTACAAAATAAAACTAATCATTTTCCTGAAATGGACTCTCTAATGTATTTTTTATTGATCACCTTTAATAAGATCTAAAACATCATTTTCCATGAGTGTTGATGGCGACACAGTAGATTATACTTCACAACTATAAAGCATCTTATAAAGCAAGCGTAAATTTAATTTTAGATATAGTGTGAATTTTTGCAGACGCTTCATAATACGCCATTAACGGTTGAGTGACATCGCTCTAATACCTATCTAAAAGCCTTGCACTCCACTCAAAGTCGACTGTAATTTAGTATAAGCCGACAATGGCCACTAAAAATCTAATTTGTCAAGGAGCACGCCTCTAAGTTATTCGATAAAACGACTATTAAATCTGAAATCATTTTAATGAGCTGATCTGAATCTTTGAGTAATTATGACATAGTTGAGATCGAGGCGGTGTAATACTTTTGAGTTGTTGACTATAACGATTAAATTGATTTTGTAAAAAACTAAGATTTCGGTATTTTTTGTAGCAATAAAATAAATATACGACTGAGGGGTCGTAGGTAGCGACCCCTCAGTGTCCCTTGACATTGCAGAGGTTCATGAGCGACGGTAACCACTTCCTATCAGGTGAGCTGTTGGCTCGTTTGCCTACATGGCAATAAAAAAAAATACAGATATGAAATATTGTAGAGTCAACAATTTTTATTAATGAATTCTTTAATAAATTTTAATTACGAATCTCCAATTATTTTAAGATAAAAATGTAAGGACTAACAAAATGGAGGTGATCGAGTCGACGTATAAATTCGTTTGAGACTGATATTAAGTACCAATAGTATTTTTGTTTTTTTACTATCCCTCTAAGAAGTATCACTTAAACACATTTTCTCAGTACGTCTTGAAATTCGCATTTGTTTCTTGTACAAAACATTTAGTGTACACGTAACGCTATTAGTCATTTTCACTACAAACAGATCCCACATTCATCACTCGGCCGCTTCTCTTCATGTTGAATTAGGACATTGTCCGAAACTAGTTCTTGTAACTAATGAAAAAAACATTCAATACCCATCGTGTGGTCTTTTTTTCTGGAACTTTCTTGTCCAGATCGTACTTAATATAATGGAAATGTACGCTTTGTAAAATCTTACAGTATAGATTTATCGTGCTTTTGTGCGATAGTTGCTTGGCGATTGTAACGTATAGTCAATCGAATTGTAATTTAAATTGATTCTTCGGAATGATTATATGATGGTGACGTATAGAACTACTTACATTTTTTTTCTTTGTAGATGCGTAAAACTTGTACTAAAATCACTCTATCCCTAAAGAAATACATTAAAATATATCATAAGGTTTTCATAAATTTAAATATACATAAAAAGAGACAGACAGCAGGTAGCGACTCTATACTATACAGTAAAAAGGCTATGGTCTGTAGTTAAATTGACTACGAACTAAATCGCTCTTACCAGACACTTAAAAAATCATGCACGTACAAATCTATTGATAATAGGGATTAGACCCGATATTTAACACGATTTAGCTATAACGAACTCGACAATTGAAATAAATGTGTACCATCAAATAGAGAAAGGATTCTGACAATAGTCTGCCCTGGTTGTATTAGTACCGATTCGTTTTCATGGACTGTCAGACGCAGGCAGGCGTGGGCAACGGGACCCTCACGCGTGGATGCTCCAGACCTTTGATAAAGCCACGTTATGTAGCGGGCGGTAAGCAGTTTCATGAGCGGAGAGTTATTTTGCTTTATTTGCCGAGTCTATGTTTTGATTTTGGGGATTAACTGATTAATTCGGAGTGGGGATTTGATTTTCGGGCGACCCCAATTACTGGTAATGAATCTGTGGAACTTTATTTTTAGGGTTCGGAATTTTACCAAGTATTATTTATTTATAATTTTCTTTATTTATAATTTTCGTAGTATGGTAATAACCACCAGAGGAAAAAGCTATCAAATTTACAATTATTTCAGGATATGAAACATTGATATTATATGACGTTCTCGGTGATGATTGAAATCAATAAGTAACCGAAATAAGTGGATCACAATTTAAAAAAAACCCATGAACTTTACAATAAGTATTTTAAATGAAATTGACTATTATAGACACAATTGTATTTTACATTGTATTATACAATTAACAAGAGCATAACCTTACAAACAACTAATGGCTTAAGTAGGCGGATGGAACCGTAACCACTTCTCCTTTGAAATATTGTTCCGAAGTTCCACTTTGATGATTTTGCAAGTCAGTTCCCGCGATCATATGACAGCTACCAAATAACTGTAAAACCAACTCCAATGGGAACTTCCTGTTGCAATGGTATATTTTTAGTTTGTGGAAGTAATAATATTGATACAGTTACCTAAGTAAATGTAGAGTTGGAAGTCTAATTTTAATTTTGACTTACACAACTTCGTCAGTGTCACTAAGGTCCATTACAAGCGGACATAATGTGTGTCGGGTGTATTAATCCTCCTCTTGAACTGTTAGGTATATCTATTAAAAAGTTACATCAAAATCTGTTCCGTACTTTTAAGGATTTCAGACTACAGACAGCGGGAATCGAATTTGTTTTATGATGTTTTCTAAACGATAATTATTTTCACTTGAGACTGTGATATCGTATTGTTTAAATTCACTCAAGGTGTACATATCCATTACCTGGGCTGCAATACTGATTACACGTATCTTGAAAACCAACTCGTAACTAGAAAATCTTTAAGTTTGAAAAATAATAAATCCATGTTCGCTGTGTACATTTGAACATAATAATAATGATTTTTTTTTTATTTTCAGGTAAGTCGTACTTCTAAGAAACTCAAAAACGGAAAGAGTAAGTGGAGGAATTTCAACAAAGCAAGTACATTTCTGCAAACAGACATTTTCTACAAGGTTTTCAAGTACTCAACATAATTCTTCAAACAGCAATGCCCGAATTTTATTTTATAAATAATAACTGTGCTAAAAATTAGACTTTCACCATCCGTACTAAAATTTGATTTGATTAATATTGACACATTGTCAGGAGTGATGCGACTGAAAAGAATGCCGTAATGCGTAACGCGTCGTACCGTTCCGCATAACCTCGTGCTGGGTTCTGGCTTTAGCCGGGGTTCGAACGCTGAGCGGTTGGAGGTTCTAGTACGGTTCAACTTCCACATATCTCACCCGCGTACTTTACGTTGTGAAAACGTATTTTCACATTGAAATAATAGTAGATATTATAACTTATAGTAGCAACAATATGTCATATAATTTCAATAAAGCAACCCAATAAACTATCAACACAATAATCCTAAAGCGAAACTTCGACAATAATAATTTCGTTATCATAATGACTAACATGCAATATCGGACTAACAATGGTCATTTCTATACATTGTTTCACAATGTTTCCACTACTTTTCAGGCCGAAATTACAGAAAAATAATTGTAGAGAAGTAAAAATGAACGCAAAACTTTGCTTGATGAATGAACACTCATAAACATTTTTATAGATTTTAAATACTATTCGAGTAGGTTTATCGGAAGATAATAGGATTATAGTAATGGCGAGTAAAAGTTTTTAAGTGTAAATACAGCAAAACAAAATAAAAAAGACTTCCATTTTATATGCATAATTCAAAGTCGAAGTCAAAGTCAAATCATTTATTTCAAATTAGATGTGGACACACATACATTTTGAATGTCAAAATTAAAATCAATAGTTCTACCACCAGTTCGCGAAAATTACGCCTCCGTCCTGAGAAAAACTGGCGCAAGAAACTCAGCGGGCATATCTTTTTTTAATTTAATAATATTTACTTGAAAACCCCAAAACTACTTGAAAAGTTCAGTAGAAAGTGGAAAAAAGAAGTTATCATTCTAATGAGTCTAAAATGCCATAGCATTAAAAAAGTTTTACATACATGAGTTAGACTTTTGTATGGTTTCAACGTTCTATACCGAAACTATCAAATGGCTAAATTACCTTTACAACAGACCACGATAGCGATAAGCTATGGAACATTATAATAACCAATTTATTTTAAAATATACGAGTGGGCACGTTATTTCCCTCGCTACGGTCTTCGTAATCGCATTCTAAAATTCCAATTACGTAGTTTCGGCTCCGGGAATCGGTTTAAAAAGTAAATTGATCATAGTTGCAGTTTTCTTGAAGACTCTTGGAAAAATGAAATACATTTTTAGGTTAGGGTAATAACATTTTGTGGTGGTGTTTTAATTTTGTGGTTATTGTGTTATAGTAATCGTGAATTATTATGTTTGAAGATATCATAAAAAGATATTTCAAAATTTCCTTGGTCTACATGTAGCCCGTTCACCTTTTTCAGCACCAGTAGCAATCCACCACTGCTTCCCGTGCTGTATCCAAAAAAATATCCGGCTCGAAGGACCAAATGTTGAGTTCCCGAACAATCGACTGATTCACGAGTGGGTTTGAAATCAAAACACACCTTTAAGCGAAGACAATTTAATCTAAATTGTACAACGTCAGGTCAATCAACCGGAACGCATTTCAGTGGCGCGATTCACAAATATAAGTACTGTCATCTATTGACAACAATGTAAATTAACAGTACATTATGTACAAAAACAAAATTATATACAAGTACCTAATACTGTACACTTCTCTATACTTACGTACTTCATTAATTTATACAAATTGTTAAAAAAGATTTTTTCTCTTAAGAGATTGAAATAAAATCCCCATATTACCCCACATTCATACTCTGAAATTCAATTAAAAATATCAGATCCTCTTAACTCCGGCGTATTCAGCAGACTCTTGACAATGTATTTTTACTCGTTAGAATTATATCATTCATCCTTAAAATGGATTCCAAAGGAGGGAAGCAATTTCATTTGTGAGAACCTGTTCCTGCTTATAATCCGTCCGAGGTAATAACATTTCATATTCGTAATAGAATCATTCCCGTCGTCCTGAAACTTTATAGTCTCATTTTCATTGAAAGCGTTTAGTAGGAATAAACTTGTAGAATGTTTGATGCACGACCGTGAACTGGAACGAGCGCAATCTCCGGAGTCCCTTACTAGACTAATCAACACAGCCTCTCTTGACAGTAATTTTTCTTTGCCCCTTTTAATATTATATGTTGCTGAATCGAAAAATTTCATACTTCGACGCGGGAGAGATTCGGTCAGTAATGAGATTTCCGGATTGTTTTGTTTACGTTTTCGTTTCGTTTATTCATGCGGCATTTGGAAATGGAAGTTTGGCGGAGTGAGGCTATTAAACGTGGTAATAATACATCTAAAGTGCCATTAATTTTTTATTTACATTTGAACGAAAATAGGTCAGGAGGATTTTTGTGAGTGTGATGTAAAACTTAATTATTTAATGTATAAGTGCGAATGAGCGGGTGATAATTTATTTATTTTATTACGGCATTCTAGTAAATATTAAACAGCTAGAACGACAATCTGATAAATTGTATCAGCAGCATTTTAGTTTAATCGTGTTCATGACGATTAATTACAAAGTACACCAATGCATATAATAGACCAAATAAACTAAAGTTTATTGACATTCTCTGCATTTTCATTATATTTTGAAAAATAAAATTCGTATGACAATAATGTTATCTTAATACAACAAACTGGCAAGAAAAAGGCTCTTTATGCAAAGCTCACAGCAAACACAATAACTCATAATTCTAAACTATCGCGTGAGAATTTGTAATAAGCAACACCTTGAGAATATTTATCTAGCTTGTTCCAAGTAATGACGCCCGCGTAATGATAATTAATCGATGGTAATTAACTACAAAACGTGTAGGCAACGCATCCATTTTGCTAAAGCTCAAAGATTAGTCTTGCCTCGTTTGGGTCCATATATTACACTGAACGTATTTATTAAACATAAATAAGTAATTCTGTACTACGAAAATGATTTATAAATTTACTCAAGAGTGTCTTTGTATTACAATTTAGAAGATATATTTTTCTGAAAACAAAATTTTAAATAACCGAATTCCAATACATTTTAAAACGACTTTCATTAATGTTTTCAATCATAATATTTTGATAATTTGTCACGTGATTTAAGGTAAAAGATTTTACCTATAAAGCACAGCCCAACCCTTCATCTATATAAGACGATATTCGTATATAAGTAACCCCAACATTTGTTAAACCAATTACTTATTAAGGCGACGTCACTCACGAAGCACCTGACAAAGACTTTCCAGGAAATCGTTAATTAAATCCCGGGCCGTAAGTAAATGTGGTTTCGTCGTCATAAAACTTTACGTAATTATACATAGCTACAATCACAAGGTGTTATAAGTAGGTATGTAAGAAATAAATTAACAATATTTTTTGTGCAATTTAAAGCTCCTTACTGATGTTGTTTTGTTGGCTAGTTCTACATTCAAATTCATGTGTCTCAATTGTTAATTTAATTCTGAAACAAATATTTTGAAATCAGTAAAAAACGCAGAAAAAATCTAAATTAAAATTGTATCGTTCGCGTAATCAAATACAAGGTTACATGCCGACAAAATGTTGCGCGTACGTGTCCAAAAAATAAAGAAGCCACTCAGGTAAAACTCAATAAACTGTACTTAGAGCGGAAAATCCACATTTTTGTCATTGTAAATTCGCTCAGGCCTCGAAGCGGAATTCTTATTTGTTGTGTTATCGAATTCATCGGGAGGGGCGGGTGCGTACTCACCTCGGAGGTGAACTGGCGCCGTGCGAGTTTTCGCAGGACAAGATTTATGTAAGGACTTTTGTGTTTGTACGAGTAGTTAAGCAGGGGGTCGCGGGACGAAGCAGGCTTCATCTACATTCGCTTTTACATCTAACAAAGTATGGAGGGCCTTTTGTCTATGCTCTCGCATCCGCTACAGCTTTCTTCGAAGTAGGAAGGAAAATGCGGCTCGCTTTAAAATTCAGCGCGTACGTAGGCGTACGTGCAAGTTTCTTTTTGTCTTTTTTTACAATTTCTCGCCATAGACACATCATCTGGCGTGGATGAGTTTTTGTCGGGATGTAGGGAGCTTCTTTGTCTACGAAAGTCTGAACTGTTGTAAGGAATATCCCGTCCGCGCCGAGTGCATTGTTCTCAGTAAAATCTAAGCTCCGAAGCTTTTATAGTGTGAAGCTACCGTCTGCAGGAGCAACACGTGGCTCTAGTAAAATAATACAACTTGACTTTAATTAAAAACTCGTTATGCCATAACTGTTGTCCAATAAACTAAAATAGCTCTTCTCGTAAAAGGTTTAAGCGGTGCTTAACTTTAGTAAATTTATAGTAATCTCAGCGAGATGGACCCCACATAAAATGTGATGAATTGCGAGGCACACAACAAACGCGTTTGAATGGAAACCATACGTAGATAGATAACGCTTTCGAATCAAAGCAATCTGAAACACTGATTTTAATCAAACGTATTGTTTCACTAATTTATGGCTTTCATGAATAATATAATATTTAATTGATGTTATTGTATAAAAAGTAACTGGTAACTTTAAATCGATTTCAATAAATATCTATTTTTTAAATACTTAATCATTCATAATATTTATTTTTAAACACTTCAATTTAAAAAAATGTTTGTTATTATACTATTTAATTGCCAATAGTCTGATTACTAAACCCATTATAAAATAAGTCATTCCATCATATAATATCATATTCATGTTATAGGATCAATTAATCAAAACTTATATTATTGAAATTTGACGTTAGTGCTCCATGCACGGGTCCAGTTAAGCATGAAATTGGATCGATAGACACAGTTCAAACCAGTTATGAAACTGATATGGGAACGCAAATTACTTTTGATTTTTTTTTCATTCCTTTTCATACACAAGTTTCATTCTATTATTGTAATGAATAGAGAAATAAGTGTATTTAATAGTATAATTGTATAGTTTTCGACGTTTTCCAAACCTAGAAGAACTGCCCAAATCTTAACTCATTGCAAAAAGAAAAATAATTGAAATATTTTACTACTTTTTCATGTAGATGATCTGACAGTCTACTAGATTATATTTCCACGACTTTCAATAATTGACTGTCAAATTAGAAACAAAACATAATAATAGCAGACGGAGTCCTACCATCATCCATCTTTGAACTTCAGGGTTGGATTTCATCGTTTGGGGATTAAACTAACAGCAAAACAAAGGTCTAAATAATTAAAAGTGCAAACTGTTTTATCAATGTGAACTTGTGTTGTTTGCATGTTTCTACCATATTTCTACGTCAAGAGACAATATTTGTTTGGGATCTTTTGTCTATTTATATTTACAAAGGCATGATCGGACACATTACGTAATTTTTATAAGTTTTAAAAGACGAATTCCGAATTTTATATTTCATTTATTGAGATATTATAAAATGTATAGTTTGACGATGTTGCATCGTTAAGATCCTGATGTTTCAAAATTCATGAGCAACAATATGCAGTTACTAAATACAATTTATCAAAAAATATTTAGCATATTATTTTATGTTGATTCCATCAAACATATACGAGTTTGCATAAAATACATACAAAAAGGTAGAATCTCCATTTAACCCATTAACAACTACTGCTCAAAAAATGCCAACATTTTCAGTCGAACTCTCAATTTAGGAACAAAGTGTTAGCCTCGACAATAAACTACATAGAAGTTACACCGTTTTTACTGGACACAATTAATTGGGACCACTCCGAGAGGTCATGCGTTCAGTTCGCCACTTATTTTTCACATTACGAAAACTCCGAACGCTGGGTTATTGGATTAAAGTTGATAACTATATTAGCGAGTGTTGTTCTCTTGATGATTAATGAACTGTAGGTTTTTCTCTCTCATTTATATGATAATGAGTCGGAAGCCGCGACTGAACACAATTGTTACGTGTAAATGAATGTAGTTGAAATCGGTTTTTTAAACGCTTGTTGGTGTATTGAGAGATGATCGCTAGTATTGTATTAATAAAGTAGTTTCATGAATTTTCAACGGGTTCTTACCACGATATTTAATTAAATGAGTTGTCTCGATATTTCAACGTTGTTGCAAACGTCATGATCACGCGAAAACTGGATACTGCGGGTCGATTTAAGAGCAAACAAATCTGTCTACCCTCTTTCTCGTTCGCTTTTGGGTAGTACCACTCACACACCACACTCACTGTATCTACAAGACTCTCTGAGCATGAACCCTTAGTGACTGTTGTGTTTAGCACTGGATTCCACATACATGAAAGTATTATAGAAAACCGCGAGTGTCTGAATAAGTTTATAGAGTAGTTTTTGTACTGTACCATGTTATATTATAGCCAAAATGTGATACTAATTGCGTTCTACAAAGAAACAACTGAATTAAAATCTAGTGCTTTAAGCCTTCCTATGACAAAGTAAAATGTGGCGCAATTAAATTATTGTAACGTTTAAATAAGGAAGTTATTTTTTCTTAAGTTTTAAAGTGCCCAGGTACTTAAAAAAGAAGAGAAAATATGACAAATACATAGAGTTCAATTTTAGTATTTTTATGATAGGAATAACTTTTTACTTCGTGTTTTGAATGTAAATAATTTTGTCATGCCTCATTCGCAGATCCGGTGCTCGTGGACAAAAACAATGAACGTTAAATGTTTTAACTATAATTAACTTTGCTTATATTCGTAATAGGATTATGTTAATTAACACGGTAGTTGTTTCAGCGTAATCGTAATCAAAGTAGTTTATTTATTTTATCATTTGTTATATTTAATGATATCTATCACTATGTAACGGAAATAATCTTACTCGCGTTTTAAATATATCTTCTTCAATTTCAAAACATTGTACTTTTTACCTTTTTTTTCATATTTATTTATTAAACTTTATGCACATAAATGGTACAACGGCGGACTTAATGCCTAATGCATTCTCTACCAGTCAACCAAAGGTGGTGTAGAGAAAACTATGGTAGGTGCTCAATTTGATTTATCATAGAAATATAATAAATAAAATTTCCATACATAAAATACACTACACAATAAACCTATGCATAATTACATGAAATTAAATACTACAATAATACAGGATATTTACCCACAGATACATACGAATATAAGAAAGATCTATTGAGAAGATTAGTTCTTTAGTTTTAAAGTTAATAATATCTCGTACCTTACAAATATTCAATTAAAAATAAACACTTTTATTTCAAGCATTATAATATTTAAGTGCGTCGAAAGGTTAGCGAGATGTAAATTAATACTCTGAATAAATTGGTAGCGTGGGCGGTCTCTAAAACTTGGTTTAATTCAGCACGATTCCTGTTTAAACAAAGTTTAATAAAATTGACATTTACAGTGTCACATACAGTATGATATATCTTGTATAAATTTGGCTAAATAAGTTGAATCTGAGGTTTTATGTCAATAATTTAATGAACAATTTCTAGAAGCGTATTTTATAAACTTATTCAGACACTCGCGGTTTTCTATAATACTGTATTTTCAACGGGTTCTTACCACGATATTTAATTTATTGAGTTCGAGTTCCAGTGGTACGACCCAAAAGCGAACGAGTAGACAGATTTGTTTGCTCTTAAATCGACCCGCAGTATCCAGTCTTCTCGTGATCATGACGTTTGCAACAACGTTGAAATATCGAGACAACTCAATTAATTAAATATCGTGGTAAGAACCCGTTGAAAATGCATGGAAGCGTATTTTATTTTGTAATGTCTACCACTTTGACCAGTAAACATTTTAAGATTTTCACAATTCGCTCATCTACACATTAACCTTACGTACGAGATGGAATTGCACGTTACAGGAAAGCAACTATATTTTTAAGAACTTACTACCCCAGTGCTATTAATTTAATATAAATTATATTTTCTTCACTTTATAATTTTATTGAGAAAATATCATTCTTCTAAATATCATTTTTAAATTAATTTTCCCTATAAAATCCAGTTATACAAGTGCATCCTTGTGAGTTACAAAAGCGTTTCATCCAAAGGACCCATTCGTGTTCCTTTAGATATTAATGATGTCAAACGTGGAGTGCTTTTGTCTGGAAATTGACGAGTTTCGCAGGAGCTACTTCATTTGTTTGAGAAACTTGGAGTGCTCTTGTAACCGGATAATTACTTTGTGCATAATACGAAACCAAGTATATGCAAGTCGTATAAGGTAGTTTATTTGTTTTAATACTACGGTTTATGGTCTTAGTTCTATGTATCTAAGGTATTTTATAATTTTGGTGTAATCGGTGTATAATATAAGGAACAGGAAAAAATTTTTCGTTTTAGTCCACTATCAAATTTTCGCTTTAACAACTAGAACGATAAGGTAAAATCCAAAATATTTTAATAAGTTAATAAAGTTCCTGCTACTACGTTTCGGAGGTAACTAAAAATAAAAAACTTGAGAGGTGTCAAGGGACACCCGGATGGAACGAAGTTCCTTTCGATTAATTAGTTTAATGGGAATTGTAATAATTTTTTTTTAATCTTTTAAAACAATTCCTTATTTTGTTTTATATGATTAGTGCTAGATGGCGCTGTGATCAAAATATTTTATTTAAGTTATAATAATTAGTTAGTTTAAAACGTCTCTCTCTCTCTTTGAAAGAGCGCCATCTAGCGATAATCATCTAAAACAAAAAAGTGTCGTGACAACTTTTTCATAAGAATTTCCGTCTAGCCCCCTTTCGATAACGCGCGATAAGGAACTTCGTTCCAAAAATGAATACCTACATCCATTTAGATTATCAAAGCACTAGTTCCGTCAAATTTAAGGTACTGCATCTGTCAAATTTAGACGCACCTATTAAAACAATAGAACATCGTCAATTTTCCATTCAGTTCGAATAAGCCGTCAACGTTTGATAGATTCGCTAAAAGCTATTAACAGATAGCTGCCGGCTCGTTTGACAGCTTCGAAAGCTAACGGACCCGCCGATACGACGCAGGATTATCTAGTAGAAACACCACGAGCAATTTCACCTGCTCGTAAATCATCAACGTTGAGCATGTAAAATGCTACTTCAATATTTATTGTGCTTAAATAGGCAATGGAAAAAATCTTGCGTTAGTTTTATATTTTGAATTGAGCGACGGCTGATAATTTTGTTTGTAATGCTGTCATGCTTAGGCAAGTTCATTAAGACCTCAAATTAACCTCAGTAATTGAATCCGAGATTTTATTTAACAGTAAGCGGCTTTAACCACTTTATCAGCAGTATGGTTGAAATTCGTACTCACATTACCATTTATTTATGCAATAACCATAATAATACTAGTTTTCGAGAACGTTCCATACTTGTACTAGAACATGCAATATGTTAACTACCAACTTGAATCTTTATTGAGCATTCAAGTTTATTAAGCGAAAACGGATGCCACCCGTAAGTCCAACACTATCGAACTTTCTCTAACAAAGCACTAAGAAAGAGACGTAAAACATTCCGTGAAGTCGCTACCGTACAATGGAGAAGTTTATTCCACAAAAAAACTGTTCCAAAAAAATATATGACGTTTGAAAAATTACACGCATTCACAAATCATACGAGCCCTTTCGTGAAAACTTTCTGTATACACAGAGGAATTCTCGCTCTTACGATGTTAAACTCTTGTGTGTGAGGATTCTGTTAGTAAGTTTCAACTGATAAAACCATTGCTAATTGAACGCAAAACGAGTCTAAATCATAAAAATGACCTTTCGAGAAAAGTTGTATTTTAAATGAAAATTACCTACCCATTATCCATTGCAGAGGTTCATGAGTGACGGTAACCACTTACTATCAGGTGGGCCGTTGGCTCGTCTGCCTACATGGAAATTAAAAAAAAAAAACTAACCTACTAAAAGTACCAACATTTTTTTGTATACTTTGAGGTAAATAAAATAGATATAATAATAGGTAAACAAAATAGAGTATTTTTTAATTCTTTAAACCTCATTTTTATCTGTAGTTCCATTTTGCGAAACTACGTTTAATTGAAAAGGAAATATCGAATATGAAACGATAAATTACTCATACGATGCCCACCTGAACTGTATGTCGAACAAAAACGTTGATCGTTTCGTTTCGCAATACAAAATTGGATTTGCGCCGTCGAGAGGAAATGAAGCAATTAATGAAGCAGATGGCGCTGCAGTGCCAGCATTAATCATCGACTAATCGTAACTGCAGTCTTCGATTAAAATACGCGCAGCTCCCAGACGCGACGTGACATCACGTGTCGAATGCGAGTGACTTACACTGCTGTAAATATAGTTGAACTTTTGATCATTATTTGCTGTAGATCTTACATTTTGAGAAGTTTTAAGATATTTGAAATGGTATTACGTAATTTTAATAAAGTAAAAAGTTTATGCAATGCCTTCTATAATTAAAAACATAATAATATATGCTTGTTCATTTCGCCCTGTGACAATCACTCGGTTAATTTTAAATTTACTTTGTAATTTAAAACTAGTAAATACTTTCCTTTACTATAAGGTAGTACAACAAATCTATAAGCTGAAGAATTATTTTCAAAAAAGCGGCATTTTTTTTTCAATTAAACATCGTACAACATAAATAACTTCACTTACGAAAGTAAAGTCGTTAAAGCAGCCTCCGAAGAAACCAGCAGTTGAGTACAATATTTTATCTAAACGACATCTCGTTTAATCGTCTCATAATTAATTTCACTTTGAAAATTTAATAATTATTCAAGAAAGCAATTAAAAATGGATTATACGTAAAAACGAAGCAAGTGGCGCGTTTAAGAGTTGGAATCGAACCGAGAGCGGGTAGATTAAGGCACTTGCCCGTCCCGGATTACTGGACAAGCTAGTGGTAATGAAATTCGCTCCGAGGAAATGGTGGGATAAAGATAGGCTTGCCAGATTAAGATGTATGAAATGCGGGACTATGATGAAGAGTTTTTTCGGTGGTAGGAATCCCCATTTATTATTAAAATTGCGAAAGGTTATCAATTTTATAAAAGATTTTAATACTAGGTATGAAGAAAGCTTGCATGTCGAACAAGGGAGTCTATTTTATGCTGAGTAGAGTTTTCTTATTAAAATATGCAAATATTAATATAAAATAAAATAAGTTAATAAAAGTTATAAAATGGGGCAAATTTTAGATGAAATAAAGATCCAACTTTTAGTGCACTGATACTATGTTAAAATTATGATCAATCAGATATCGATATTTACATTTAATGTCCACATTACATTTTACCTTGGTGGCGATTAAGTGGTTATTATTAATAATGAACATCTATAATATCGTTGTATAAAGCTAGTTATTCCAAGGACAATCTTTTAAAAGTACCTTTAGTGTGTACCTATGTGTATGTTACAACTTGTCCTTTTTTAAACAAGGCTTGAAGAGAGTCCTTAAAAGTAGATCCTAGGTAGCATCATCACCAGTTCTTTTGAAATTGCAAAGGTCCATGAGCGACGGTAACCACTACGATCAGATGACTCTATAGTCCATAAGTCTACATGGAAATAAAAAAATGACAACTTTGTGGAATTATCTAAATCTGGCAACACAATGTAAGGCCTAGTGTTTTAAGCCTTGTCCAGACAACCACTGATTGTATTTGATGAGAGTTTTATCTGTTTTTGTTCTATCGTGAGTGTCGATTGTGGAGTAATTGTCGATTTAATTCGACCAAATCTATGTTAATCGTGTTCTGCGTTTCAAGTTTCGTTAATTGAACACAAATAATTGCTTTACAATCTTTGCGAAAGCTTTTATTATGATTGTTTTCTGTTGTTTTAGTAAGGGCGAGAGTTATAGACGTTTCATTTGTGTTTCAACGAGATTATTAATTTTATACTTTGTCTACGTCGCAAAGGAAGGTAGTCTTTACCTAATTGTGTATTATAGATTCATACACTAAATAAACGTAATATCGCGACTTTACCTATATAATATTAGTTATATATATGTTTGAAATGTAAAGATAGTGAACTAAATAGTGAATATCAGAATCTTTTATTCTTCTTCAACGATCAGAAAGAGATGCATCTTCTAAGACGAGACTTAATTTGCAGTAAATTATATCCCTCAACTTGTAGGGATATTTTTTGCCTATTTATGCAAAAATTCTATGATATGGCACTGCAACATTTTTTTAAACTTCATAAATTCATTGAGAATTTATATAACAAACAAGAAAAAGTAAACATCACCGTCTGCCCGTAGATGTCCACTACTGGATATTATAGAGATTATTATAATATATATTTAAACCAGTCCATTATTCATAGAACTACATTTAAAAACAGATACACCTATCCTTAAGTACAATTCTCCAGTCATTTAAAACTATTGAACCGTTGAATCTGTAAAGGGCACGTCGATTCCTGTCGATCCCTAAGGACGTAGAACGGCCCTTACGTCACTCTCCGATTGTGATCCAATTAGGAATGGCTCCGCATCCGGTTATGTATTAAGCTGGACGGGACTACGATCATTTTGCAGACATACAAAGGCCAGCTCGGCTCTCGGGACGTATTACTGAAGTGTTTTAACGATATAGGTACTAGTGTCTTAAAAATCTTGTAAAAGATTAAGAGATGTGAAATGAAAAAAGCATATTATGGAGTTTACGAGATTTATAAAACATTTTACTGAAATTCTAAATTTGAGTGCATTATATTGCTTTCATGTCGCACTGTCTAATTTTGAACGAAGCTCTTCTCTTTGATTTTTGAAGAAGAATTCTACATGATAGATAATGGCAACTTTATGCTATTACAGAGACGGTAATCATTCACCATTAGGTCGACCATCAGCATTGGTAAAAGTGCATTAAATTATTAGCTTCGTTTTCATTGTTTTTCCTTTCCTCTGATTGTGTAGTTTCACAATACAAATTTAGAATAATTTAACCATAACAATAGTTTCAAAATATTTCAAGCGCTCAATAGAGAGAAGAGAACTGAATCCGAACAGTGCATTAGACATTTGTGAAAACCTCAGAGGATCGGCGCTCAAACTTAGCAGGTAGCTTCTAAATATCGGTCTGTTAAGGAATGGATTCCGATTTGATTTCGAGGTTTGAATTAAATTAATACAGTTATTAAGTTCGAATTATAATGAATGATGTTGAGGTAGGACCATTTTAATATTTGATTGTATTTAAATGGTTTACCGATGGATTTGCATGAGTTTAATGACGTACTTTTTGATTTTTGGAAAACGATATTTATTTTAGATTTTAATATGTGAATTTGTTGATTTAAAATATTATAGTTTTTGCTTACAATTAGTAAGGCAGGCAAATGTCCAATTGAAGATTGTATAAATTGTATTAGCTATCAAAGTTACAAATGGACGCATTAAATATCAGGCCTACTACAATTTATTTTTTGATAACAATTTTCTCGAAAATTGTATTTAGAAAATGAGAGGTTACATCAAAAATATTAATAAAAACAAAGTGAAACGATATAAAGTTTCGCGATGTTTAACGGCGAAAGTATCGAGGGAATATATTAAGTTTGTAAGAAGTTCAAGATAGGTGCTCGACGGAAACACGCAAAAAATATTGCAAATATGTACCTCGCCGCGAACTTGGGTAATCGCAACGATGAGTTGCAACATTACTTTTGTAAAAACACTTATTTATTGTTAGCAAATCACTTTTATTGAGAAGTCAAGTTGTACAAGATAAGTGGTAAGTTCTTATTGAAGAGCGTTGTTATTTAGTGTTAAGCAAAAAACAAGCTACTAAAAAATACTGAGTGTTAAACTATTTTTCCTTATTTTATCGATGCACTATCTAAAGCACGTCTATGACTTACCCACCTGCCTGATGCCTCTGTAAAGATTTAATTATAATTGGCTATTGTAAAAACTGTGATATTTTGTGACTTTAGTCTGAGATAATTCATGTTATTCTAATTTCAGACACTTTTAATGGCTTATTACTACTTTCATGAAGAATATATCTGATGGATTACATAGAACCATAATAATGAAATAATTCAATCAAAGGAAAGTAAACTGTAACTAGTTGATAATAAGTACCATTTCAGCTAATATTTCACAACATCTGACAATGACATGTCGTCTAGTTTCCGCGAAGTTGCAATACAGACGTCACACACCGAAGCATACAATTAATCATGTACAAACAATAGACGCACATTTACGCTATATTGAAAATTATTTATATTTTCTCGATAATTTGTTTTGTTTCTAAAATATATTTTTTTAAGTAAAAGAGGCTATTATAAAGCAAACCTCATATAAACTATTTGAGTTTCGTATCAAAAATTATCATCACCAACGACTTGAAAATAGGTCGAAAACAGTCTTTTTTGGACTTTTGAGAAGCTCGTTCTAAAAAAGTACGAAACTGATAGGATCCAAATTTGGTGAAAAAAGACAATTCGTAAGGTACTTAAAAATAGCAGACTTTGAGAAAAATCGAACACCCACGATTTCCAACTAGGGTCGAAAATTCATGGAATTCACCTTATATATTTATTTATTTTTATGTAAATTTATATATTTTTATATACAAAAAAAAAAAAGAAAAAAAAAAATGAATAGCACATTGTCCGTTATTGACACTATCTGAATTATGTGTGAAGAACTGTCATAGTCTAATAATATTTGGGTATTTAGTCTTGGCTATTTTTATTACCCTACCTTTATTTAAACAATATACCTAGCCGATTTCAAGAATATGAGCCAACATTTCTAGGAATATTCTCAATAATGTATCGTGAAGCCTTAGTATTTAAAATAGAATATTGATTTTTCATACCACGTGTTTGCAACAAGTTTAACTCAACGTGCTTTTACTATATTTTACATTATAGTGCTTTGCTGCGGTTTCCCTTTGTTGAAGTTTTCTCGAACGTTCCAGTACATAATATGTATATTTGAGAGTTAGCTTTTCTATAACATTAATAGTTATTAATTATTTTAATAAAGAAGAATTTAAATATAGCAAAGATTAGTTGTGTTTTTTGAGTGAGGTTATAATTTATAGTTTGATTAATTAATATTAAATCTTATTTACAAAATTGTATTGTTAACTTTCTAGTATTTTACTTGTACTTTAAAAAGCCAAAATAATATTTATACCATACACATTCAAATTTAAAACACATACCTACAAAATAAAGAAGCACCCGAATCAACTTCATAGTGCATTCAAATTTAAAATAAGAACCTTTAAATTTTACCTCAAAAAGTTTTACAATGCACGAAACAAACAAGGAATAAGATTTAAAGTAACAAAGGCGTAATCGCGCCCGCATACCGACCGCAGGTAGATGACGCGTCTATTATTTTTCATATCTATGCTTCCGTGCCGACTCGGTGATTACTTTTAATTTCAGTGTTCAAAAGCGTACTCAAAAACTGCGAACATTTTTTTTAAATGAGAACCATTGGCACGTTTATTTTACTATACAGAAATATAGCTCATGTATGAAGTATACTTAGCATTCTTTGAAAAGATTTCTTTAATACTAACGTTAAGGAATATGTTTTTTTAAAGCTTTATTTACTGTACTGTACTGTAACAACCATTACTGCCCACTTTTGAGCTCAGGTCTCCTCCGAAGAGGGGTAAGGCATAGTCCACCACGCTTGCCTAATGCATATTGGGGACTTCATATATCTTCAAAGGATTTTTAGAACCCTTTTCCGACATGCAGGTTTCCTCACGATGTTGTCCTTCACCGTTTTTAGCCAGTGGTGTTGTGAAAAATTGCACATAAATCTTTTTCATATTAAGATTTAGAAGTACAAGCAGGCCGGTTTTGAACCCGCGACCTCGCGTACGGAAGGCAAGCGCTTCACTAATGTGACTTTTTATACCTAACTTTGTCATTTCGAATGGAATCCGATGAACGTAGGAACTATCTGATCTTACGATCTGATCTGATGATGGTTAGCGTCGCTCATGAACCTCTACACTGTCAGGGCCGCTACTTTAAGGTTTTTCTTCAAGCCTCGTTTGAAGAAAGACAAGACATAGAGCTCGGAAAACATCGAGGAGATGACCTCAGTCCATTTTTTTGCATAAATGACATTTTTAAACGTTTGCAACTCGTTACGATTAGAGGTGTGAATATGTAAAAATTTCTTTAAACACTCGCGGTTATCTACATCACTTACATTATTACTAAACGGGTTCTTACCACGATTATTTTTAATTGAGAGGTCCCGATATTTCAGCACTGTTTCAAGCGTCATGATCACGGGAAGACTGAGGAACTACGGGTAGGTCATTTAAGAGCAGACAAATCTGTCTACCCTCTTTCTCGTTCGTTTGCCGGTACCACAGTAAAACTGTGCTGAAATATCGGGACCTCTCAATTAAAAATAATCGTGGTAAGAACCCGTTTAGTAATAATGTAAGTGATGTGAATATGTAAGTTTATCAGAGTGATTAGTATCAAGGTTTCTTTCTGTATAGTTTTATAGAATCGCGAACACGTTTTTAAATGAAAACCATCGGCTTTGATACGTGTTTGTTGACACGACACTTAATTCGCATTCGTGTTTATGAGCGTTTTAGAAATAGTTTCGTCGTGTAAAAACACTGATGCGTGTGTTTTATGTTTAGTTCAACGTTTATTTACAACGGGAAGTTTTCGTATTTCCTTATCGTAAAGTTTGCAGGGTTAGAGTTTAACTTTTTCCACAAGTTGTATGCTTTTAAGTATTTAAAATTATATGCCTTTAACTAAGTGGCGTTTTGTATTTTTCAGAAAAAAATTATGTACAATAATAAAACTTTACACGCATAGAATCAAAGATCAAAGAAACATTAAACAGTCAAGCAGACCAGAAAAATACCTTCGAAGTTGTTTTTGTGTACCCTAACTACAACACCCTTAAATCAATGTTCAGACGGAATTATGGAACTAGTGTATACTATGGTATAGTTATCTTATCAATCTATTTTAAGCGTTGACAAATAATCTTAGTATTAGAGTCAGACCATAAGAAACTCTCATTTTCCCTTCTCTAAACCTCATTAAAATACGAAAGTAGCGTTCGAGCAAAATTAAATTGTGAACTGCATATCTTACAGTATTATAAAGAACACTTTTCAGGCACTTCAGGTTATTACAAAACAATACAATGTCACAAGTTTTATTCGTTTTGCGAGTCCGAAGCCGGCGTTACATTTGTCTGTGTCTTCAACTTTTATTGCAGAATATGATGGATTCAGTTTCGCAATCTCGATAGCAGGTTGTGAATTTTGAAAGTAACATCATTGTAAAGTTTGACAATGTGATAGTAAAGATATATTTCAATGATTTCTACAATTTTTGACTTTATTTTTATTTAAAACAATGTTACTAAGCAGGTTCTTTCCACGATTATTTTCAATTGAGCGATCCCGATATTTCTATTTTTAAGACACAGTTACATTTCTACATAAAATGAGAGCGATCTTAAATCTAAATATTTGAAGAATTTATTTTAAGAGTATTATTATTTATTTAATTTTTATACTGAGTATTACTACTTATCTAGTGAAAAAAGAATCAGCTAAATTGGTTAATCTTGAAAAAGTCGTGCTTATTTCTTTATCTTGGACTATATGGATATATGGTACTATTCCAAGTATTATATTTCTCAATGTCTTCAAGTTTTATTGCAGAATAATATGGTTCAGTTTTGTGATAGCAGGTTGAGAATACGATAGTGTAACATCATTGTAAAGTTTGACAATGTAATAGTAACGATATTTTTGAATGATTTCAATAAATGTTTTTTTCTTTTTTTACTGACACAATGCAGTCCCACACATTTTGACGGAGTGCCATGTATTTACCAGCCAAAGGTTCGACTTCGTGCAGCATGTCGGCATGAAAAACGATTTGAACAGTATGTGTAAAATTATAGAAGACAGTAATCAGACCAAAATTTGTTAAATATTGCAACGAACTCGCGAAACTCGCAAAGTAAGTGAGACAAATGTAATACGAATTGCATTTGTCTTACTGGTTTCTTATACACTTATACATTTTATTGTTAATACAGGCAATACTTATCATAGACACTAAGATCAATTTAGAAATAATTTAACATTGACAAAGTGGCCAAAAAGGCCTAGATTAAATAAAAAATAATATCAATAGAACAAGAAACTAAAATTATGGCTAAAAAAGTCTCTAAGTACAGAGTAGTCAGGGGATATGTAAAACTAATAAAAAAATAAATCAAATCAAAATCACAAAATACGTTCCAAATTCTTGGAACAGTAAAATGACAACATCTTTTTTAACGTAAAATGAATATCAAAATCTAATAAAAAATAGAGACATATTTACATTTTTGTTTTTCCAATTCGAAATAGATAATCGAGCCGTCAAGTGGTCACCGTTGAATCACCCCTGCAGAAATAATGTGAAACCACCACCTCTTAATATTAAAGGGTCTTTTTAAACCTCGTTTGAAAAGGGACATGTCATAGCGTACGGGAAACACCATGGATAAGAGCTTAGATTATTTTTACCAAATAGGTTTTTTAATGTATGATAAACAAACATAATAGTCGTGATGGCCGGGTAGTTGAAGCGCTTGCCTTCCGTATGGGAGATCGCGGGTTCAAACCGGCCGGCTTGTATCTCTAAATCTGAATATATTACAATCCAATTTCATTACCCTCTTCACCCACGATAGTGATAGCACGCGTGTATTGCAGCCATAAATTAAAATATTACTTTTAAACTGAAATTTAAAATCACCCGAGTACCAGGCGCTCATGAGCAACGAGGCGGCTTGCTGAAGGAGATAGCAACAACAATCCGCGAGACAGCAACATACTCAAGCGTAAGAAACTTTAAAGCTTGCTTACACCTAAAGCGATACCAACAGCGATAGAATCGCAAAGATGTCACTATCCCGTACTCCAACAAAAGGCACTATATCTCGTTATGGTTCAGATCCAGTTCTTTCCACTCCAGATAACATAGACCCAACAGATCTTATAAAACGAGTCAAACGAAAGATGAAAGATTCCTTAGATGACAGCAATAGTGTGATCACTGAAATAAGAGGAATGTTTGAGACTTTTCAAAATAAACAGGATACGAAATGGAACTCCATAAGGACGACGTTAGCAGAGGTTCAGAAACAAAACTCCGATATCAAAGAATCCATGGAATTTATGTCGCGTAAATACGACGATTTGCTAGCAAACATGAACAAACTCCAACAAGAAAATAGTAATTATAAAACTAGTATCGCTCAATTGGAATTTAAATTGGAGATTCAAGAAAGAAATTTGCGAATGTCTGCTATTGAACTACGGAATATACCAAAACTCGAAAATGAGGATAAGGCAAAACTGGTTAATCTTACCAAAAACCTGACACAAACTATCAACTCACCCATTCTTGATTCGGACATTAAAGACGTCTATAGATTAAAGCACAAAGATAAAATTGATGGTGCCATTGTGGTAGACCTGACCTCAGTGCTGAAGAAAGAAGCAATTCTAAGAGCTGCCAGAAACTATAATAAGGAGAATCCAAATAATCGACTAAATAATAATACCTTGAATATTAAAGGACCAACAAAACCTGTCTATATCGCCGAATTCCTAACACCATATGCAAAGAAACTTCATTACTTAGCAAGGGAGGAGGTAAAAAATAAGAATTTACATAGCTGCTGGACATCATATGGCAAGGTTTATATCAGAATAAAGGCCAATGGACCACGTGTCCTTATAAGTTCAGAAGTAGACTTGGAGAAGCTGAAGACCTCCGCATGACTAAATGAACATGGTCCCAGTTCTGGTGCTTCGTATAGTATTTTTATTTTCTTATTTTTAATTTTTATTTTTAGATATTTAAGTTTACTCATGTTTATTTTTCACTTAATTCTACTTGCTATAAACTGTAAAGCCTCTGTGTGCACCACCCTAACTTACAATATATTTCCAAACTGCCCTCATATAACACATATTCTTAAATCATTTGAAACTCATTACATTACAAACATAAAAGTTATTGTGTATAATTATTCTATATCAATACTGAAAATAGTATGTAAAATAATACACTGTACTCATAATTTTCGATTTAATGTAAGTTTTTCGTGTTTGAACTATAATTTTAAACAATATCATTCCAACATGTATTCCGTGCACTGCACAATACTAATAATTTTAAACATTAGCATTAGATAGTTTTAACAATAATATTAGTGAATTAGATGATTACAAGGTAGCCGAATCTGTGTTGTGTGAAGTTGAAGAGTGTCAATTGCATTTATTACAGGCAGGCAAGTGTCTTAAAGTCATCCATCAGAACATCAGAAGTTTAAATCGTAATATAATTGATTTCACAGCACACTTGACTCAAACAAAAGTATCTTGGGACCTAATTGTCTTGACTGAGTGTTGGTTATATTCTTCAGGACATATTCCAGCGGTAAGTGGTTATAATAATTTTTCTACGTTAAATAATTTATCTCAAAACGAAGGGGTGGTCGTATACACTAGGAGTGACCTAATAGTGTCGATTGAGGAAGCAGATTTAACGGACGCTAATTGTTTAATTATAAAGCCGAACAGCAATTGTATTATTGTAGGTATCTACCGTCCACCTAGGTACAAAATTCTCAGTGGTTTCTTTCAATCCCTAGACAAACTATTAAAACAGTATTCCAATATCCAAAACATAGTTGTCATAGGAGATATTAATATAGATTTAATTAGTAATAACAGTAATAGTGCTGCCTATCTTGAATTACTTGCTTACCACGGAATTTTACCCGCTCATTTATACCCAACTCATAATAAAACTTGCTTGGACCATGTTCTTATTAAATCGAAGTTGTCCATTCGTTGCTTGGTACTTCTCTCAACTGTGACAGATCATGATAGTGTGGCCTTCTTTCTTTCTACTCCTACTAAGACGGAAACGCCTACGGTTATTAGTCGCTTAGATAAGCAAAGTTTGGAAAATGATTTTAAAAACATTGATTTTAGTCGAATTTATGAATTTGTTGACGCTAATTGTGCAGCGAATTATTTGGTTGATACCTTGAGTAAAGTTATCTTAAAAAATACCAAATCCTCCATTTTACCTAGACGAAAACAAATAACCAAACCATGGATCACAACGGGTATTCTAAGGTGTCTAAAAAACCGTAATTCACTTAACAAAAAAATGAAAATGGATCCGGAAAATGACATTATTCGAACAACCTACAAGCGTTACAGGAATTTCTGTACTCTTTTATTGAAAACTGCAAAAGAAAACTATGACAGAGGCCAGATTCAAAATGCTGGTAATGATCCTAGAATGCTCTGGAAGGTGGTGAAGGAAATTACTTTTAATTCTAAACTGCAGGACAATTCCGCCCAATTACTTCAACTCAAATTGGACCCAACCGATTCCGTAAATTATATTAACAATTATTTTGGCAACGTAGGCAAAAATTTAGCACAAAATATTATCCAAATTCGTGAAATTACTCCTAGTTTGTCAATAAATCACAATAATCCTTCTAGTCTAGTCCTCCTACCCACGGATCATGATGAAATTAAGACCATGATCAAAAATCTAAAAAAAGACTGTGCCGTCGGTTTAGATTTGATCTCTTCAAATCTACTGAAAACGTTCGAGGATGTTCTAACCCCCCCCCATTACTCATTTATGTAATCTGGCTCTTCAAGCAGGAGTGTTTCCCTCGATCTTTAAAACGGCTAGGATTCGGCCGATCTATAAGGGTGGTAACAAGGACTGCGTTAGTAATTATCGCCCTATATCCGTCCTACCTACACTCTCGAAAATTTTGGAACGATTACTAAATAAGAGATTACTTAGCTTTATTAATAATATTGATTTTTTATCCAATCAGCAGTACGGGTTCAGAGCTAATAAATCTGCTGCCGACGCCGTGCTTGACCTAACTAATTTCATAGTCACTAATCTCGACCAGAAAAAGAAAGACATAGCAATTTTTTTGGACTTAGCCAAGGCGTTTGACACGGTCTCTATCCCGACGTTAATAGCTAAACTCGAAGGATGCGGAGTAAGAGGTACACAGCTGAAATTATTCGCCGATTTTTTAACAAACCGTACCCAACGCGTTCAAATTAGTAATTACGTAAGCGACGAACTGCAGGTTACGTATGGGGTTCCCCAAGGCAGCATATTAGGTCCAACTTTATTCCTGATATACATAAATGACCTTTGTCAACTATTACTACCACAAGGTAAAATAATTACCTTCGCTGATGACACTGCATTGTTGTTTACTGGTGATTCGTGGGAGGAAGCCTTCTCACATGCGCAAGTAGGATTTAATTTAATAAACAGATGGCTTAGAAAAAATGTCCTTACCTTAAATACCGAAAAAACTAAATTCATGACCTTTTCAATTAGATCTTCAGACTTGACTAATAAAACTATAATCTCACATATTTGTTCGAACGACACTGATAATAACTGCGAATGTCCTAGACTACAAAGAACAGAATCTATAAAATATCTAGGGGTTATTTTAGATTATAAACTCAATTTTCATAAGCACATTGACCTTTTATCATCTAGAATCCGAAAATTAATAGTCATTTTTAAAAACCTGAGATATGTTGCGGATAAAAATTTAATAAAAACAGTATATTTTGCCCTCTGTCAATCCCTGCTAAATTATTGTATCACCACATGGGGCGGGGCTAACAAAACACACTTGTTAAAATTAGAACGAGCACAAAGGGCTATTCTCAAAGTAAGCAATTTTTTCCCTTTTTATTACCCTACCAAAGAATTATACAAAAAATGTGGTGTTTTGACGGTACGTCAACTTTTTATTTTCTATACTGTTCTGAGAAAACACACCAAAACTATTTATGATCCAGATTTGAGACGCAAAAAAAGGCGAAAGGATCGAGTCTGTCCTATCACTCGTTATAATACACGTTTCACACACCATTTCTACTGCTTTCTTAGTTCGAATTTATACAATAAAATTAATAAATCACTTGAAATTTACCCTCTGCCTTATAGTTCATGTAAAAGTATTGTCAAAAATTGGCTTCAAAACCTAGACTACGACAGCACGGAAAAATTGTTGATCTGATTCACACAAACACACACACACACATGATACACACACACACACTTATACATACATACACACACTCACTTACACACACACAAAAGTTCATATTCACACACAATAGGCAAACACAATCGAGCACGCACACGCACACAAACAGGCGAACACTCGTAACTTATTCTTCAAATTTAACCATAAGTAAATCTGAATTATACCGGAGCGCTACGCATTTACAATCATACAATTATATAACTGCACACAGTAGGACTTAATTTAATATTACTATTTTTGCACGATTGTGATTGTTATCCTTATTTTAATTTGTAGTTGCATATTTTAGAATATCTGGTTTTTAATTGTTTGTTTGATTGTTACTTAATCTAGAATAAGGGTGAGGACCTGGTGATCTGTAATACAGGTAAATCCTTTTTCAGACACCAGCTCTTCACAAAAGATCCATTTAAGTTAATTATTATTATGTTTAAAAACAACTTTGTATTTTGTGAAGAGAAATAAACGTACTTTATTATTATTATTATTATTATTTACTTCCAACACCACAACGACTTTAAATAAAATGACATCCAAATACAGCTCTAACTTTATTTAATTCGATAAATACCTAAAATGAAAACCTCTATGCGATTTGAAAAGGATAGCAATTAATATCTTACTTCGTTATCTAATGTAGGTAATATGTTAGAGTGAGACAACAAGCCGTCGCTTCATTCAAACATTTACAACAGAAACTTTTCATTTAAACTCAATTAAAAACAAATTACTCGTCATAAAATCGTTATTAATTAATGTTTATTTATAGTACAAAATGTACCGGAAACAATTATAGAGTTTTGTTTATTTTAATACCTTTTAAATTAGTTTTAATTCGTCTGCGTCACATAAAAATAAATAATACCTGTCTTGTTTTAAGGTGTCATATCAATTTTTTTTGATCATATAGTGTGTTTTTTTTACTTTTAAATTACGAGGATTTTTTAATTATTTTAATAGTTATTCTCATTTTCGAAGCAAAAGAGAATCCATCAAAATCGGTCGCCGATTCCGAGTACCAAATAAATAGTGCAACTAATCTTACGTAAACAAAGTAGTATATTATGTAATGATTTAATCTATAAAAACTACACAAAAGAAACAAAATCCTATATCCCGTAGCAGCTGTCTAAACAGTTTCAAAGCGACTCACTTTGCATAAAAATAACGAGACGTCAACCGTTTACAAATAACTCCTTTCTCTTTTTGTGGTTATTTCTGTATTCCTCTGGCAAAACTTATGACACAAATATGAAAACATTAAAATTGAAATGCCGCCAAATATGTTAAGTTGTTCGAGGGTGTGCTTTGAAATAGGAAGCTACGAGCGAATAAAAATCGTAGTACGCGCTACGTCGTAGATGACCTACGAGCTACGGCCTACGCAAGGCTTGTTCACTTAAGTTGTAGCAAACAGATTATGACTTAATATTGCTGAATATTGATTTGTTTTTTTTTGTAGTAACAAAAAATAATAAATAAGGAGTTTATCTTGATTCAGGAAATAAACCATTACTGCTGTTGACTTATCTTCAAGTTTCGATCTTCATACAGCTTTTACTTATAAATGAATTATTGGTCAGGTGTTCGTTTTTTACGATCAATCGATGCTAATTAGGAGGTGAGCGTTCGACACCAAGTTCCATCGCTAGAATATTTCAGAGCCGCCGCGGTGATAAATCAAACTCGAAACCGTAATGAAAGCGAACGGATCGCGTCGCGAAGAGAAGGGAGGAAAAAATATCACGGAAAAAATCAGGTGCGTCCCCCGGTCGGGTGCCGAGAGAAAAACAGTCGGTCGGGCTGCGGGCGGGCGGTGGGTGGCTGTGGTGGGTGGTGGGTGGTGGCGGGCGGTGGGTGGCGGCGGTCGATGCGGGGGGCGGGCGCTGGGCGGGCGACGCGTGCGCGCTCCCTGCCTCCGGCGTCGCGCCATCACACTCCCAGCGGCTCCGTCGCTCGTCACCCGCGCGTCGACCGCCGCTGCACTCCTCTCCGCGCCGGCCCGCGCCGTGCGACATACTCTCGCGCTCTCACTTTATGTCCGCCAGTGAACTCAGTGCTTCGTAACGCGATCGCGTCAGTGCTCCCGCTGCCCGCCCGACCTGCACGCCGCTCACGGTTAGTACACGATCAGTTCGCGACAAACGCGTGCACTCGTTCTCGCCGCCGCTGGTGCATCACGCGCGCTCTTTAAACTTTATTTAAGGAACACAAAGTTTTGTAAAGTTGTAGAGTGCGCGCTTCGGATGCACATTGCCCCAGCCGCAAGTGGTTCCCTTAGGCTGGGTGGCGCCGTCGTGTCGCTCCCTCCTCTCGACCCTCACTAAAAACAACAAACAGATCAATCGGACCTGTTATATTCATACGGACACTCTAAATGCGAATCTCAATCTATTATTTTGTTTGGCACGAGTCGATCCCGACAGAGTAACAACACGCGCGTTATTTTGTTTGTACTTAAATATTGCGATAAGATAAAGCTGGTTGAACTAATAGTTTGAATAAAATTGTAGGATCGCATGTAACGACGATATTAACAGCGAAAAGTTCAAGTTTACGAGTTTTTCTTCGGTTATTTGGCAGGTCATTTGCAAGAAAAAATAAATCTGTTTGTTGTTTTTAATTTGTGAAAGATAAAAAGTAAAAAAATATAACTTCTAAAATAAAACTTCCCAAAAAATCGCGTAGATAACATCTGTAGTAAACTGAACGAGTACTGCGTTTGTGTTTACAAAATTTCAAAAGTTCACGAAGCCGTAAACTTAGATACAAAATTTATAGGGAGCACCTTGAACGGTATTTTGGGGCGTCTCGGAAATTTCTTTATTAGACTCGTATTTTTAGCGATTATCTCTATTGGCATTCGGGATTTAAAATTCTTTTTTTTTAAATTAAAGTGTTGGAAAAAACTAAAAGCGGTTTTCGACTATTGTGTCTAAAAATAATTTCGTTTTTTCAGTAAAATTAACGTAAAGTGAGTAGCAGCGATTTCCGTTCATAAAAAACTAAACGCGCGAAATAAAAATTGACGCGATACAGTCTCCGCAAAGCCACAAAAACACCAAAATGGTAAGTTGATCGGTAAAATTTTCATAAATTTTTAGATTTTTCATTTTTTTGCATCTTACAAAAATTTTACAAGTTTTATTTTATTTACTTTTTTCATTCGCATCGTAAATTTTTATGCTTCGCATTGCTCCGTTGACAGGAGGGGAGGTAGATATTGTGAATGACATTTATGGATGACAGTTAAGGATGTCATTACTTCAGCGGTGAAGACCTCAAGCACACGGCTTGGGACCCGAAGTTTGTATGCTACAGCTATTTCAGCGAGTTTTTATAATTAATTTTATTATCAAAATAAATGCTTTTTATGATTGACGATTTCTTTATTTTTATCTATTTTACATCCAGCTTTAAATAATAACGTATTTTTGCAAATATAATTCTAATTAATATTAAGAAAAATTTAGCGTTTATCTATCTGTATTTAGAATTATTAATAATGAATAGTAATCATCAGAAAATAAATGTATTGTATTTTCATTGATAAATTTACCGTATGGATATTAAAAATGCTCGGAAAATACTATTCATAAAATTAAGAATTATTATAATATAATACGACCAACACAAGCATTTACGACATCATAAAGATCAGCGCTTGATATGACTATGATTTCCATTGTTCTATTTATTGTTGATGTTACAGTAATTTTATGAAAAAATACTGTAATACAATTAAAAACAAAAGAAAATCACATGCAAAGAAACCTCGAAATATCGTTAAATCTAAAATATCAATTAAATTATTAAGCCGCGGTTTTGTTTTATTAAATTTTCGTCGAATCCGTAGACAAATAACTGACGGATGATTAGTTTCGTAATTAAATTCCGAGCTTCGAGAGGCGAATCATTTTATGTTTATTTAATGACGACAAGGTTGGGGTCACGTGACGTATTTTGAGAGCACGTGCTTTAGAATAGGACTACAAAAAATTATATATGTCATATAAAATATCTGTACATGTATGAGGTGACTTTTGTGTATAGAAAGATTTTTATGTTACCAAAAGAAGCTTTACTCCAAAATCATTGACATAAAATACACTTAATAAGTGAATTGATTACATTTGAATATCATAATATGATATTCAAATGTACTTTAATTATAACTGTAGTGTCAGAAGTATCTAATTGAAAAGAAGTCGTGGTGGCCGAGTGGTCGAAGCGCGTCCTTCCGAGCGGGAGGTCGCGGGTTCAAATCCGGCCGGCTTGTACCTCTAAATCTAAATGAGAAAAAGATTTATTTGCAATTTTTCACAACACCACTGGCTAAAAACGGTGAAGGAAAACATCGTGAGGAAACTTGAATGTCGGAAAAGGGTTCTAAAAATGCTTTGAAGATATGTGAAGTCCCCAATCCGCACTGGGCAAGCGTGGTGGACTATGCCTAATCCCTCTTCTGAGGAGACCTGAGCCCAACAGTGGGCAGTAATGGGTTGGTACAGGTAGTGTCCGAAGAGTAGTAGTATATTACTTTATTTTTCATAGTAATTACAATTTTGTAAATCACAGTAGTTAACAAAGTAGTATCTATTTGAGTTGTAGAAATAGTTTTTTCCGTCGTCGAGTCGTTGTTTAGATTTACCTGCAATCAATGTGTGAAATAACCATTCTGATATAATAAAGGACATTTTAACAGCGATTTCAAAACAAACAGTTAATTTAAATACAAATTCCGAATGCATAAAAGTAACATATTTTTTTCAGCTTTACTTAAACAGTGGAACACTCCCGCACATAAAATCCCCTTTACTAATTATTGTTTTGCGTGCTGCCCATAAAATAACTACAGTATTGTGATACAAACTTGTATTGTTTGCCACGTTTTTTGTATTTTATTCAAACTAACAAAAATCCTTGGTGTAATTACAATAACACGGAAAGAAATGAATTTAAAAGTTACTGAAATGTTTTATACGATACTGGTAATTATTTGAAACAATTTAAATTTTAATCAATGTTAGATAAAGTTACAATTTAAAGTAGGTCCAGGTTTATCAATCATCTGATGATTACCTACCGATCGGAACCCATGTTATTTTTACGATAATCATAACATAATTATTTGTAGTATTAAACATAAATATGTCTTAAACTACAATAACAGTAACTAAATATGAATATAATGAAAAAACTAAAACTAAAAAATAAATATCTATTTTTTACCATTAAATTCACACACTATGTCTAAACTTCACCTAAAAATCTAACATAATCATCTAATCTAAAATAATTGAACACAAACTAATCCGTTTAACGTTAAAATACCACGACATAAACTCGTAATAAAAATTAAACCAAAAACACGATATATTTCATAAAAATGATATCAAAAGCAACACCGGAGTGTCAGTGAAACAACACGCTACGTGTTAAAATTAACAAAAAAAGCGTTTAAAAAGATAGCTAAGGAGCTTTACCGATGGTAGGGAATGTTATTAAATTGAATCTTTTAGGTTATATATCAAAAATGTTTCAACTACGAAGTTTATGAGACATTTTCTAGAGAATTGTTTTTATATTGTTATTTTTTCTTTAATAAAAATACAAGTATTTGTTCCGAAGATTTTACGAGTATCTTCATAAGTAGTATAAAGCTTAGTTGAGTCGTAATTTGACTTAAAAAATAATGGTCATCGACTAATATAATATTATAAAAAAACTTGAGAGGTGTCAAGATTCGATTAATTAGTGAGGGAATTATAAAAACGTAAATACGTACAAACATCTTATTATTTCATTTTGTAATTTTCTTTGAGCTTTCCATAATCTAAAATAAAGTCAGGACGATATAAAAAAGTAAGCCCATAGTAACACACAAAACTTTTGCTTCTAATGTCTTCAACACCACTACTTAACGCTACATAAAACCAACGCGACATCATTATCAAGTAATTTGATATATTTGCTTCAACATTTTTAAAGTGTCATGGGAAAGGGCCAATCATTCGCAGGTGTTCTGGATTGATGGATTAAATTTACATAGAAGCTTGGTAAGGAAACCCGCCACTTTCCATATCTGTATGAAAACAAAAAGTTCTTCGGTAAACTTCTTAATTCGTGTTGCGAAGTTTTTCGGTAAAGTCAAAGAAAAGTTACTTATTCTTATATTATATTAACTGTTAAAATAGTTTATTTGCGTATTTTAGTTACAGTTACGATAAATTTAATGCGAAACAAAAACAATATTTAAAAATGAAAACCTATTCATTGATCGATTAGTTATAAAATCTCACGTTCATTCGAACTTCTTTCAAACATACGTAAACCTTCTTATTGTGTAAAAATTTCATGTAACAAAACAATATCATAATCCATACCTCATAAAGGGTTGTTCTCACTACGACCTTTCACTGAATCACATAATGTGCGAGAATGACAAGAAATACCATTGAGCGCTAACAGCAAACCGGTGTAAGTTGTCTTACCAAAGACGCAGACAACTAATGATCGAACAGAGATGATGATAGATGAACCACACCTAACCGGCTTGTTTGTTGAGCATCGCGTGACACTAAGGAGACTTGAGATTTAACTCTACCGAACGGGGACAAAAGATCTTGCTAGCTAAAATCTTCTTAAAATATAAAAATATAGGTTCTGATATTTTTTTTTAACAGTGAACCACAAATATTATTAACTATCAAAACTTGAGATTCATTTCGTCCAATCACTGTTTTTGGGACACAATTTTCGTATTATCCAGTTTATATTTTTCGCCGTTGGTTGAAGTATGATATAGACACCTAATTCTAGACGTGTTAATACTATACTATTCCGAATCAATTTAAAAAATAATACGAAATATGCTTTTTTTCTACCATAAAAATAAAAGCTTCAGACAAAAGACATGACCTACATGACGATGAAAAATGTACTATCTATTTTAGTGTTGCCAGCTGTCAGAAACTAAAACATACAGAAATAAATAAACAGTATTAGTACGAGAAATAAATAATGTCTTTCATAACAGTTACAACAGTAATTAGATTCTCGACAGCACTTGTCACGTAGAACAAATATTAAGAACAGAATATTCAAACAATAAAAATATATTTATATGTAGCATCGGGCAACAGTAAATCTTTTTGATCTAATGGAGTTACGCAAAAAACGTATGAATTTTAACGCTTGTTCGTTATTTTATATGTTTACAAATACACAGAGATCAAAAAGAGATGACGTGTTTACAATACTAAGAATACCTTTCTTACTTTGTACTCGATATTAGTTTTTTATATTTTATTACTTTAATGCAAAAGGAAAGCTTTAAATCGAATAGATTAAATATATTATTTGTGGTGTCAAATATTTGTTACAACTTAAAATGATGTAACTATTTTTAAAACATCGTATTTATGGGAACGAAGTTTTGGAACGAAGTTCCTTATCGCGCTAGGGGGCTAGACGGAAAAAAATCTTACGAAAAGTTGTCACGACACTTTTTTGGTTTAGATGATTATCGCTAGATGGCGCTGTGATCAAAATCTTTTAAAACACGTTCGTTATCGCGCGTAAAAAAAAATAGGAAAAAAAAATTATAAGATATCTCTTAATCGAAAGGAACTTCGTTCCATCCGGGCTTTGACATTTCTCAAGTTTTTATTTTATAGTAAATGTTAAACAAATTAAGTAAAGAAATAATGTTAAAATACTTCTGAAATCAAACTATAGCCAATAATAAAAAGTTACTAAGATAGTCGTAGTATTCTCACAAAGCTCAATATAAAAAAATATTTAACCTAAAAACACGCATTTCATAAATATCGAATAGCTTAAATCGATTTTCACTTACCAACAAAGTCTCCTACACAACTACATTGTACACAAAACAAAATAAATTATAATCCACAACAAACAATTCATTTAAAACTTCGCTCTGTCCATGTAAAAATAAATAATTCACTAGTAAAAACTACCGTTCACCGATGACTAGTACTTAACCAGTTTGTTCTGTAATTAGTTGCAATTTGTTTCAAAGCTTATTATTATGGGACCTCCCCTGGGATAGTGGGGTTGAAAACACTGTTATTAATTCATAGTCTTCACTGTAAGGACGGTTAAGTTTTGATATTATCACTCTACAAAGGATTTTACGTGGGAGTACAAAGATTTTTTTGATTCCGGATTTTTTGGTTGTACTTTGAGTTGATAGATATCTATCGTAAACAACTCTACTCTGATAATGGCCTTATTTGTAATGTTTTCGTGTACCCTTATAGACAAAAAAAAAAACTTCAAAACTATTGTTTCTTGATAGTAAATTTCTTTTGCAATAAAATGTAAACATTTCACTTACCGTTACGCCAATACGCTCGATATAGGTATTTAAAATTTACACCTAATATTTACGTGAGAAATCATTAGGTTTCTCAAACGTGACAATCTAATTATTCCGAATAGCCGAACTCAGAACATTGGCGCAAGTAACATTAAATTTACATAAGGTGTTTCAATAATTACATGCCTGCAAATAATCGTTTTAACTTATTTTAACTCAAATTAAAGTGGGACTCAAACGCCTCTTACCTCCAAACTTTCATACTTATATAGTTTCAATACTAGTTGTAAAACTTTCCCTATGATGGCAGAACATTAATTACTAACGGTTCGGGCCAAGTCCAATAGAACGGTGTATGAAGTTTAACCATGTAGATTTACGATCAGCCCCTTTCATTAAACAGGTATTAAAGACGACAGATAACGTACACTACGCACTTCATACAAATTTAAACTTAATATGGGATTGGAGCGTAGTGCGGCAAATTTTGATGATGCGGCAAATTATGAGTGTGCGGCATTTTTAAGTGTGCGGCAAATTTTAAGTGATGATTTATTTATATTTTATAGCTGTCTAAATTTTCTTAAGTTAATTTTATAAAACCGCAATATCGGTTGCAGTAAATTCACATGAATTGCTATTTTTTTGATTTTGTAAAATTTTATACCGCAAAATACAAGGTATCTTTTAAAGTTAAATACTTTGCAACTACAAAGTTATTTGATAACAAACACTTAACTACAGATACATTAATTACGACAGAAACTAAATAATATAACGACTAAGCTAAATCTAAAATAGTCTATGACAAACATCCGAATCCGCATTTTGAAGTTCATGAAAGCCGTGGGTCGAGGAAAACTGCTCAATCCATCTCAATACATTCTCCATACGTTGCGGTTTACTTTAGAAAGTACTTGTAGTGGTATCATATTATCCTCAGGTTTAATTGCAATTCAGCAGAACTCATGCGATCCTGAGCTAGCCAATCTATCAATGTATCCAATCACGTTAATGTATTTGAATAGGCTTTTACGTTGAAATCTGATAGAGAACTTTGTCTTGGCCATTTATTCGTCTGATTCGAAATTCAAATTCGAATTTAAAATAGTGATCGGTTGTACTTATTATCATCGAAATTGATTCTATATGTCTTGATATTAATGAATATTATTTATATAAGGTTTTATACCAACTTTTATACATTGTAGTAAAGGAACACGGACAATAAATAAACTGTTATGTGTTGTCTAAAAATTGAGATTATTAACTAATGGGAGGTAAAATAGAAAAATCTAAATAACTACTAATATTTGTATTTTCTACACTATTTTTTTATGTAATATCATATTGTGTTGTTTTATTACATCGTTATTTTTTCTACTATTATATTATTTTTTAGTAAACAGTAACCTTCGTAAGCTTCTAAAGAGCACACGAAAGTATTTTGATTACACGTTTAATTTATCCGAAGAGCGTCGTATATGATAGACCCTTTTATCGTTTTGCACTTACAAAGGGCAATCGATTTTAAAGCTCGCTGGATTGAAAATTATATGAGGTGCCTTAGAGAGCGAACGGGTACGGATGCCTTGCTCGTGAGCCGCCAATGCGCTTGTCTTTCGGTTCAATGGGCTTTCTTTAAATTGGCGACGATTCTGCTGCCCGCTCCGCTTATTGCATCCCCAGCCCGCAGCGAGCCGTCCACGATATTGCCTCCGTTCGACCTTTAAGCAAATAGAATTTCGGAGTCAGTAAATAGAATCGCATTATAGGTAAATCTTCGGCGTGTCCTCGCGTCGTTTACTGGGAAAAGGTAGAAATTCAATTTTTATCGACGTACTCGATTACGGTCGCCTCGCAGCTGCTTACTTTCGACGCAATCGTGACGTGTACATGAACTTGTGAAACTTTTTCGGGAAAATTTGTGCGTGATGAACGACAATCCTTCAACGCTTTTCGGGAGATTGTCTCATTTAGGCTGGTTTCAGGCGCTCTATTCATATTCATGTAAGGGGTACGCGGCTGACAAAATACCATACAATGTCGTTTTTATTCTGACGAGTGAACGCCAAGAAAGTTGCGTGTCGCGAGTATTTTCATCATGGGACCTATCAAATAATAACGAGGTCGTCCTCCTTCGGTCGTACCCCGGCTGATATCGTGGCTCGATCTATTCGGTAACAATCGTGGACAATCTTTTGTGCTTTATGATAATACATGTCATTGTTATTTAGTCAATCGTTTTTATATTCCCCCATGTTCTATGAATTAGTAAAAGTTAGAGTGGATATTGATTTGATACATATAGTGCTTGGTTGGTATTATCGTATGTAACATCAGAGAAACAGTTAGGTTAATGGGCGAAAGAGCGGGTGCTTACATCTGCAGTATCAGCGCGGTCGACCGAGCTTAAGCCTATTGTCGACGGCACGAAGAGCCATCATGAATTCAGTCCACGATTCAGCCTAAGGTTTATTGTACTTTGCTAAACTGACAGAGGTTTTTTGAAGAGATTACGGTACAATTTTGTTTTGTACCATTTAGACTACAATCACCAAAAATCTTGCACAGTAATTTAAGTGCTCACTATAAAAGTATTTTTTTATTATTGTAATTATAAAAGATTCAAGACTTATTTTAGCCAATATTTACTGTAGAAGTAAGAAGCTTAAGTTACTCTTATTATAAAGTAACGTAAACAGGCCATCATTAAAAATCAAATTCCTTTAATGATATTCTTTTGCATTTTGGAAATACGCGGCGCACTGAATAATTACGCGGCTAACGAATCCATTTACTTTCCACCCTTTTGACTTAAATTATATTCTCATACGATAACTCACGGAGGGTGGAAGGTTATACAGCATAAATTCAATTTTGTCTATTTCCAAATAAGTTTTTGGGGAAATGAAAATCGAAGCGTAGATTTTAAATTCGATCGTCTGCGGAACCTAACGATACATATTCCTATAAAAGGAAAAAGATGGAACGCTTTAAAACGAGTTGGAACTGGAATTTCAAATATGCACCCGAACGCATCAAAGTAACAACTTCTACTCTTGTGGTTCGAAAGCTGCCGTTTTCGCTTTAAAAATTGTGAAAATAAATCCCCTCGTCTGCGCAATAAAATGTTTTTATTACATTTATTTGAGTCGGACTCTTCTTATTCTGTTTAAAAAAGGCATTTTATCACACGTTGTACTAGACTGTATCTACTTTCTCTTACTACATGCTATAGTGATTACTCATTCTTGTTTGGAAATTATAGTCATAGATTCACTCAAAGAACACTGCACGTAAAAGTACTGAGTTAACTTCTATACGAGACAGTTATATTTGATCTAAGACGAGACAGGATCAAAACAACTATTCATTCATTTTAGGAATCATAATACAAACACACAAGAGTACACAAATAGAGTGATCCCATTAAAAATGCATCGCGCTGTCTGGTCGAATGACAAGAGGGACGCGGTGGGGCAAGACGATGTTCTGTGTAGCGTCATATCAATCAGTATTGCCGTGAAGCAGATCCCTTGGCACTTGGCCTAGATTCGAAATTACACAAATTTACGTAGCGGGCCTAACCGACGGCGTTAGCCGGGCCAAGGATTAGGCGCTTGAGCGCAGCTTACGTCGAATGTCGGCCCCAATACCACGCTCAACCGATGCCCATTCCTTGCTCCTATTTTTTCCCCTAATTTGTCATCGTAAATGGCACGAGTAAGTCTTTAATACACAAGTTAATAAGTAGGAAAGTTTGAATAAACTCTTAGCTCGTCAATGTTAAGAGCCATCAGCGACTGTCGACTTTGGCACAAGTTATTGCTAAGTAGGATTTGTTAACTTACGGTTTACTTAAAAGGATTATGAGAATATCATACCGACAACATATTTGGCAAACTTTAACGTTGCAAAATCTCGGTTTAATCGTTTTCTTAGTATGTTTATTTTGAGTTACGAAGCGTTATGTTAAGATGTGAGTGAAGCTTCAATTTAATTTAGTTCTATATTAATATAAATTCGAACGAATTACGCGAAACATGGTGCCGTTATGTTTGTTATGAAATTGTTTTTGCAATATCTCATTTAATCGCTCGTTGTAACATTAAACGCGCTTAATACCCTTTCATTTATAACTCTCGTTGCGGTTCTTGATATAGGCTCGCCCTTAATTCCGACTTAATTAGTGTCACGCAAGTTCCGTAATCCTAGGCTCGGGATCGTACGACCGTTCTTAAAATGGAGATTAGTACGGCAAATATCTCGAACTGCGCTATCCGTTCATAAAGCCACTACTCCACTACCACGGTTCAGAGGAAAAATTTAATTGGCGAACAGATTGAAGTGTTTCGTCAAGTACTTCGTAACTAGTTCGTTTTGTGTTTCGTTCTCTCGACACGCACGCGTTTCTTTCTGTAGTTCTCATAAATATCACCCGAGAACATAAAATTATTCATACAATAAAAGTCAGAGATAATTCAGGAAGGATTTTATGTATGTAAACTATATTTTCTGTTCGCTGTCGCAATATGTCGGCACGAAGAGTCAACTGCGGCTCGGAATTCTAAAAGAACTGAAACATAAACTTACTATTTTGTGTACGGAAGTCCTTCCGCGGTCGCGTACAACGGATGTGCAGGAAAACGCTTGCATACTGAGTAGGCGTGCCTAAAAGACACTGCGGACTTTAGTTTACCTACACTGGATTACGCGAAACTTAAACATGCCACCTAAATCTGCGACAAACCGGTACCGAAGCATTTAGCTTAGTGGCTTTATAGACTGTGTTTCTAACAACCTGAAATCACATTTGAATTTCGTGAACTGTGCCGTAAACTCTAAATCCTTTAATAATGCTGTTAATCCTTATTTATTTATTGCGAGTATTAGCTACCTTAAGAATCATTTACACTGATTTGCGAAATAGAGAATGTGTGTTATGAAATAAAGTATCTCTTTGCGCAAGTCACCATTTTTCATAATCTTATCGATATCCCATAATCTCATTAAAATTTTAATCACACACATCTGGCTGTCAAAAAATTATTTCAAGATGGTCGCCGACGTGTCACTCGATAAATTAGTTACGGATTTATTCGCGTCGATTGACGGATGATTTTATTTTTAACGAGACTTCAAACATCGAGGGCTCCGTCGAGGAGTTGCTCAAGCGCCTGTTTACAAATAAGAAACGTCGAAGAGACGAGTGCGTAATAAATTTTATAACACGGCTTCGATACGGATTCAAACGTAATAATAATATATCGGTTCGAAATATTGGAATGTCGGTGCGCTCGCCGTTCTCGAAATAGACTCTCATCAAAGACAAACAGTTTTGCAGCTGTAAATCCATTTCAATGTAGCTTGTCCACATTATAAATTGGAGCACAGAATCTATACATACAAATAAATTAAGTATCTGTTATTAATATTAAAATAGCATCTTATATTTACATGGACTAATAATTCCTGTACAATCCTGTGATCATGACGTTTGTAATTGAAAAGTGAATCGAGAATACCCATGCAACAAAGTAAGATCATAGTGAGAAATTATTTGAAATTTAATCCTAAAGCTTCAATCTTTAAAATGGGTTTGATAATCATAGATAGAGTGATTCAAGAATAAATAAATGAATGATATAAGAGAAACAATATGATTCTAGAAGTTTATAATATAATTTCGTTCGTAAACACATTTGTATGCATTTTATATCGAAATTGTTGTCCGAAGCCCTATGTGACACAGATGAAGTTGCACGAGCTAGTAAAAACTAAAGCTGTCACTTTAGCTTAAAAATAATCGCACAGCAAATTCATTTTAGAAAAATCCAGTCCGTGCATTAAACCCCATGTGAGGGTGACGAGACAGTGGGTACTTATAGATATATAGACACAGGTCTATAGATTTGTTGTGTTGCTTACTTAACGAGAGGTACCGGGAGTTCACGAGTCTGTCCCCTCATGTTTGGGTTCGTCCATTAATTTGTTCCAGACACTAAATATAGGTATTATATTGATATGAATATTTTTGCTAAATCAATACTGGTGTGTGTTGCAATTATAGGAGACGGTAGGTCGTATTAGGCTCATTATGCACTGTCGATTTGTCGCTTATGTAGATTTCATGATTGACTATAATCCCTCATATTATATGTGGGTGTTGAATATAAAACTATATTATTGTGAAATCTAAATCGGTATCTTACTTATATTTACAATGATATATTGTAAGATACAACTATTATTCGCGATAGTACTATGAAGGGAGTATTTGTTTACGTTTTCCGCACTAAAACACTGAATCCAGCTAATATTTTTATAAAATAGTTTTTGCAGAACCAAAATTCATCACGAACAATGTCTCTCGCTTAACAAAGTACTCGACTATGATAATTTAAGTCATATTGCATTTGATGAAATGCGGTTCGCGAACCGTGGTTCAGGCACTCTAGACTACCGCAGTGCATAGATTTGCATTTTACGGTTTTGATACGTTGAGCGAATATTCAGTGCGGTGTCAACGTAGGTATCTTTTCAATTCGACGGGGCGGGAGCCGAGTGGCCGCTTGAGAGCCCTCGAGTGGCGGCGCGTGCTGAAGTAGACGTCACGATGCGCCTGCGCAGTGGAACCCTCTTCCTGCTTCATACTCCAGCTTGTATATCGGAGATAACAATTAACAATGAATGTTAAATTCATTTTTGAGATTTTTTTTAACTTAAACATAATTTACTATGAATCATTTAAGATTATTACAAGTAGTAGTAGTTAGCAAGGCAGATTAAAAAATATTCTGTTTACTTATTTCATTAGTGTTATCAAGGAAGAACTTACCTCTAAACTTATTTCAATAAAGTGTTTTAATGCTAAGCAGACCATTTTGCTATTCTCAAGTCATTTGAAAGTCAATCTAAATAACCTCAGCTAAGTTTCACATTACATTTATTACTTGCTATTATTGTAGTCAAAAAAGTCTTTGGGTAATATTGAAAATAATATTTATGAATACTACTAGAGCATAGGACGATTTTAACGGAAGCAAGAATCTTCAAGAGTCATGTTGCCGAGTGTCAGCTGGCCATTGAAATGCCAAGACAAATGTTACGGGACTGTTTTATTACTCAAAATACATTTGACATGAAAAATAAAAACATGAGCTGAACACAATTCAATGTGACGTTGAACATTAAAATACATGTTTTATTTTATTGTGTTGTGCAACATTTCTGTGATTAAATCAAATTAGAAACACAGAACCAAATTTCCTTTTGAACCAGTTAAAAAATAGATTCTCTATCATCGAAGTGACTTAATGATAATAATGACACTTATAAGAGCTTTTTTGATTTTAATAAAAAATAAAACTTGAGAGGTGTCAAGGGACACCCGGATGGAACGAAGTTCCTTTCGATTAATTAGTGAGGGAATTGTAATAAAATTATATTTTTTATAAAATATTTTGATCACAGCGCCATTTAGCATTAATCATATAAAACAAAATAAGGAATTGTTTTAAAGATTTTAATTACAGCGCCATCTAGCGATAATCATCTAAAACAAAAAAAGTGTCGTGACAACTTTTTCATAAGAATCTCCGCCTAGCCCCCTTTCGATAACGCGCGATAAGGAACTTCGTTCCAATACACGAAGATAATAAACATAAATAATGTATTAGATAGCACAAGGTGCGATACCAAACCACACTTTTTCTGAGATCCCAATATTTATACAAAATCTTTCATACACACCAATTTATATATTATTAGATATATTGATACCAATAAAGTATAAAAACATTACTCTCACACCCAGACACCAAAGCTAGTGTTTAATAATAGAAGTTTCTCGTACGTTCTCCATTATTAAATTTCAAACGAGATTATGATCTCGTTATCTTGAAAGTATAATATGACGTTTTGTTATTTCAAAGTGCCGGTCGCGAAGAACGTTTTAAATTTATTGAGTTTGGGTCTTCCCGTGCCATAAAGTGTAAAACTTTCCACAGTACGCACAATTTAATACATTTCTCTCCGGTATAAAATGTTGGAATCGACTATCATATTTATTCGCAAATTTATAGGCAATTTTATTATGTGTGTTCTTTCGTTCTGCAATGCGTCAGTATAATTGAAAGTCTCATTTCAAAGTGATGTTTTCTACCTTTACAGAATAAGCACCGTAGGTCATGGTCTTGTGTAGCCACTAACTTACTAAAATTACTTATTTATTTATTACTAGCTGCCCCACGCAACTTCGTCTGCGTCGAAAAAATAAAAAAAAATTAGGGGTGGACTACCCCTAACATTTAGGGGGATGAAAAATAGATGTTGGCCGATTCTCATAGATACCGGATAGGCACAAAAAATTTCAACAAAATCGGTCAAGCCGTTTCGGAGGAGTTCAAGTTCGAACACCGTGACACGAGAATTTTATATATTAGATATATATTCAATGCTTTAATAATTTTATTCATATAATACTTTTTTAAATGTCAAAGAAGTACTACTCTAATTGATTAAAAACATACAAAGATTAAACGAACATATTCGCTAAAACACCTAATCCCGTATTCAAAGCATCAAAATATCCTTTTTATCCGCTCATCACGAGCGCGTTACGCATTTTCGTGTCTCCAACGTAAATATTATATGTCACCCCTTAATATCACTTTCTAGACGTCTAATTTTAAATTCTATTTGCCGTTCAACTCTGTGTAAAGGATATAATTTAACTAATTTCTGACGTATGTGAGAGGTACGCGCGTTGAGACTACCTACTCACCTTTTGTATAATTAAACTGCGGGCAAACCCAGTTTAAGTTTAATCCTATAGCCTCTTGACACCGCACTGTTGCCTCTGCGTAAGCTTATTTTCTTCGCCAACACTATCGAGCTTAGAGTTGGGTACGTCTCAAACGAAACTACACTTTAATCGAGTTACACTAAAGTTGATATTCGTGTATCGGCCCGCCAGTTCCTTTTAGTGCGAGATTGAGAAAAAAATATACTGTACAAAGATAGAATTCAGTCAGGCGGCAATCATTCATGGGGATTGCATGTTTTGTAAGCAGAGTTCGTCATGTGCGACACTTGTTTCTGTAGTTTCTATTTATTTAGTTTCGCGAATGTCGTAACATATCTCACTAGGGTTGTGAGAGGGCTTTAGTGACGTCAAGAAGTCGTTCCGTGACGTCATAAGAACGTTTAAGCTGTTCTTATACGATTGCGAGACACGATGTCAAAATAATGGTAAGTGCCGTAATCGTATTACAAGTCGACGTCGGATAATTTCATTTATTCCTTACACTACTAAAATGAGTATCGCATTTGGTAAAGTGCGGAAAATTAGGTTTAAAATTTACACTGAGAATTTAATGCTTCATTTTAGCAGGATATAAAATAGGGTATTAATTTCTCTATTAGATATAACTTTTCGAAATTATTTTGAACATTTTAACTTTCTAATTCTCTCTGTTTTAATACTAGTAGCATAATATTATTTTTGGCAGTATTGTACGACTATCGATCGATATGTGACAAAAGAAAAATGATGTTGAAAGGAATTTAAGCGTCGTGGGGCACTCTATAATAGCCGATTGTCCGGCCCTAGCAGTGTAATGGTCGCCCTCGGCAACCCTACGAAGGATTACAGCATTTAGGTCCTTATTACGCATTCTCAACATTCGCTTAATGTATGAAAATTTGAAAGAACGAACCATGTTGATGGTACTCGAAACAAAATAATTGCTACGGTCTCGCGGTCTGGGATTCGGGATCCGCATTCATTATTCACTTTTTATTTCGCCCTCCCCTCGGCTTATAATTTGACTCGAAACATAAAATCAAGTTTTATTTGATTACGCGCAGCGAAAAGAAAAACTCGGAGTATCTTGTATCCTTCACTTTTAATAGGGACTGGAATCTAACATCATGATTTACTTGATTCGTTTACAGATATAACTGAAGCTCAAAAACTAATTTATTCATTAGAGATTCACCACAAAGACGTTCAGTGAAGAACCATCCAAACAAAGAATGAAGATATAAGAACCTACTAACATTGTGCACTGATCTCGCCTTTTTCTTTTAACAAAACAATGTCAATCGAACTTACAATAACAAAAACTAGCATAGACGTAGTTTTGCATTTTTCAAAGTAGAATAAGCCATCTCGGCTTTCACATACTTGAGCCATAAAAGGAACCTAACATACAAAATGTGAAACTACGCGTAGAGTCATTTCAATATGTCCCCAATGGGTTTCGATGGGTACGCCGCTGCTTTTTAGGTGCCTAAATGGGCCTATTGTTCTTTCAACGTTCAAACGACTCAGAAAGTTCCATTGATGTAGCAGTTTCTATCGAATGAGAATCAATATTTCGAATGCAGAACTTTTATACCAAAGTTTTTACTTTTTACTACATAAATCCTTTACACATTTAGCAATAATGTCCAGTTTTATTGAATAGTAATAGAAGGTGAATTACCATTGACAATTTTATCCCAGTACGTGCTGTCTGATCTGTGTATTGTGAGGCATTCTTTGTTCGTGTATGCTCACGTAATATAACGAGAAATCGAAAGAACCAATATCGGAGCCCCTTCATACCTACTTCAGTCGTTTTTTCATGCCATTGTACGAATCTTCTTTAAATTTTTCATGGACTTATCAACGCATCGATCACGCGTTACTTATTCAGCTCACGGTTCAATTCTGAAAAGTTATTTCATTTATATGCATTCGTTATTCTTTAGGTATCAGGTGGCCTTTACTCACTTTTAGAACATAATTCAAATCTTTCACAAACTTTTTTAAATCTTATTTGTGAATTTAAATAATGTTTTGGGTGTTGGAGATTTATTTGATGTTCCAAGGAAAAATCATCTTCGTCTGCGTCATGAAACAATATTTTGAAGGAAGTTTTCTTTAAAATTTTAATTGTAAATATTAGCATGTTCAAACAAACTCAACTTTATAATGTTAGTTTAGATTAACCGCGACAGCATCTGAAGCGATTAATATTGTGCAAGCGTGTTGTAGCGAAGAAGCAATAACGTTTCGTTAATGTCTCCCATTTAGAACGAACGCGGTTACTGTCTTGCATCGTCTGACAACAGCCACAACTGACTCAGTACTTATTTCACGTCACTGTACTAAGAAACTTGTTCTAAGGTGGGTTTACATCTGCAGACAACGAGAGTATAAAACTCACGTCGAAGCAAAATTTGTCAGACAATGTCATCTTACATGTTGGTGGTCTGTTGTGTCTGACTTTATGTCATGCCAGTGGATAGGCTGAGATGTCACTTTATTGTGAGCGATTGGCATCGCTCATAGATCTCTGTATTTCTGGGGAACACTTTTTTTTTACCCTTCGTCCGTACGAGCTATAGCCGAACGTAGTTACATTTTCGTGAAAAGTTAAGAAATAAATACATATTTATCACTCTGTTTCAAGTAATATAAGTTGTTTTGCACAAAAATGTCTGATGCGTTTGTCTCTAGATGTAAATCCACCTTTAAGCTCCGGAATCACCATTTGCTATCCGTGCGACCCCAGTATTGTTACAAATGGCATTGATCTGTTCGATGCCGCATCCTGCGAGACCTAATGAGCTGTGAACCAGATAAGGCGAGCGACACAAGAAGACGGGATCATCCCTATCAGTACAGAATGCTCACTGCGTCGAAGTTAACGTTTACAAACAGACATTTCGCAATAGATAAGGACAATGTATGTTGTTATATTAAGAACAACAAGATTTAAAATTAAAATGTATAGCTAAACATAGTGGTTTAGAAGTTATAAGATAGCCCTCTAAAATTATTAATATGCATCGTAAATAAAAATCGGTAGATGTACCTCTAATTAGGTCTTTTGGGGAACATTCAAAAGAAAACGTTTTGATCCAAATCTTAAACTCAAATAAAACGATTGCAATTCGAAACGGAAGTGAAAACGTTGAAAAAATTCATTCAAACGAAGCACTCTGAAAATTCGTAAAGCTAACTGAAATTGAATGAACGGCAGGTCACATTCTGTCTCGTGGGTGTAGAAATAATGAAAAATAGGTGCTCCAAAATACGCATTTATTCAGGAAGACAAAGAACAGACAAGCGGGCCCGAGGCTATGGGCAAACAAAAATGAAATGCAACGTCAGCGCCTGTGCCGACCTTTGTGCCTCCACACGATCTCCGAAATTCTCTCTGTAAAAATTGATTAATATTGTCCCAACCGCGCGCAGTAAGTGGTACATTCTCTTTCCCGACACGAAATACGTGAAAGAAAATGTTTTCAACTGTAATTTCGTTTGTATTTTTAAATAAAAGTGTGTAGTGCTGAGTGGATTCGAATAAAAAGTAAAGATTCGAAAGGATCGTATGAATGCTGATGTTGCATGCATTTATTTAGAAACGTTTTAAAACTGGAAGATGGAGACAAAATCTAGACGTTTTTTATCATCCCTCAGTGCTAATATTTTTGAATAAGTTTCAACATAAGTATTTACAAATGGCATAATGTGGTAAATTACTGGTCAATATCAACAATTAATACAAATTAATACTTATAATAGGTATACGCATTAACATCAAGAAATCAGAGTAGTAATTTTCAAAGCAATACTTACAACCATGACGTCAGATGAAACAATTGAAATTTGCATTAATACAGTTAATTAAAGATTTTATTTAATAATTCACGCTTTATTTGTATTTATGAAAAATAAACAAGTGAAGTTAAAAGCGTTCATTCAAATTTCGAAAACATTTAAATAGTGAGCCAAAAATGTTTTAAAATACAATATGGTTGAGCGCATGACCTCGGACATCATGAATTGAGTTAGCAGAATTCGTGAGCTGTTTCGTCGCGTAAAAGGACAGTGGAGGCAGCCTCAGTAATTGGTATGTGTAGCTTCATCCAACCAACATGTTTGCTTCAGTAAACAAAATTAAATTGTAGTATGCTTTTGACAAAATATCTGACGGTCAACATAAAACTAAATGAGGATATTATTGTCACGTACTTAAAAAGATAAATTTGTCAATAGTTTTCTTGCAGTTCTGGTTTCGTTTAAAAACGGTTTTTAGATTGACAAACTAATCGGTTTCTTGAAGCACGACTAAATCAGAATTTCTTCAACATAAATAGTAAAAATCTTAGTAATTCATACAGGGCGATTTCTCACTGGACTTTGTTTTAAGTCTTTATTTGTCGTCATTTTTTTGATTTTACGATGAATGACTGTTACAAGTTTCAATATTTTTGTAACCATAACTCAAGGACTACATTTATCTAAAAAAACTTCATTTAGAATATAATTTAAATTACAAATACCCAAAATACATGTAAACGTCTTAAAGAATTTGATCAGGAACACGAAAATCAGGAGGTATTCCAATTTGGAGCGAACCAAAAATTGGATATGCGTTGAATAATAATTTTCCCTGCGGAATGAGCTGCGTTGTCCACATTTAAGGTAATTGCCGAGTGTAACGGTTGACGTGGCGGTCGGCAAGCCTGACACTCTCTCCCTGTGGAACACCCTTTACAATCACATTTATAAATGCCACTTAATCAAATTTTTATTTATTGTTCTTGTTATAAAATACGTAATTACTTTTCACTTTTCAATTGTATTTTGAAAGAGTTCAACCAATATCTTTCTTGTTTTGGTAATATTGTGTAGCTCAGTTTTAATTTCATTGTTTTAAAAATGATTTTAATCTGAAAATAAATTTGAGGCTGTTTTACTGTATTATTTTTTAAAGCTTACCTACTCTTCTCTTCAGCCATGAAATATCTCAAAGCAGGTTTTTGTTTTATATTAAAAGAGTTATTGAAATTACAGATCTCTCACACATTTGATTTTTCGTCTGAGTATTGAAAGAACTGTGCGTGCGTATGACTCTCCGTAACTTTGGAACATTTTATCGTCATCCGTTTGCACCTTCCGTTTTATAGGCACTTCGCAGTATATCATTTTATATCTAATACGGAAAAATATTCCCCTAAAATTTTATACGATCATTGGTTTCATTGGGGTTACTGCGGTTACCATAATTTTCATTTTATATTCTAGTGCCAATACGAAACAACTTAAGTAGTCATTGCTGTGCTTACCAAAAATGAACAATAATATGATAGTCGTAAAGGCTGTAATTAAATGGCCCATTACAGTTTAGACGAACACATTCATTCATAAATAGTTATTTTAGTACGGATATAATCATAAAGCGTAACTGCAACTTCTATAATTTATTCCACGTTTATTCCCGGGCCAATGAACTAGCATTGAACGAAAACTGTTTGTTTTGGCCGGCACCCACGTTACGTTCTGAGTTCCCGGAATCGAATGAAATGATCAGAAGAACGGACATTATAGATTTATATTTTGCATTAGTTCTGTTAGCGCTTTAATCTTTATATTATTTACGATAAGATGAAAATTCAAATAACGCTTGAAAATTTTAAAGAACAGAGATCTAGATTCAGTACTAGAACGGCCACTTGAAATTTTCAAAGGAAAGGCTCTGCGTAAGACAAAGAGCGAGAATGCCACTTGGACATGGAATTATCTCCATCCCTCTCTAACACTTATACACTATTTGAGAATGATTTTTCTGGAATCGTCCAAGAATTCTATTTCGTTCTTATTCGGTTATTTAGTTACATTATATGTTACCGAATCTTCATTCAATTTCCACAAAGCTATTATCTTTCACCACTCATAGTAAAAGAAATTCCTTGCAGAAATATAATGATATTTCTTTTGTTACAACAGCCTAAAAGATTTAAGGGATCGGTTCTATCAGGTTGAGGTCGGCGGACTTTACCGGAAAAGATCTTTAGATAAATGTTACATACAGTTATACTGAAAAGGTACAAGACATTTAGAATGTTTATTATGTAAACTCCATTTTAGTTACTAAACATTTTTACCAAATCATTATTCCAAATATCCTTCCTCAAAATGAGACTGTACTATTTTGTTATATACCTACTCTACTATTACTGTCATAGCTTGGATTTAAATATCTTCAGAAGCAGGCATATTCCTATCTTGTCCAATCTTGTCTATTATTATAGACAGAGACTTCACATAATAATGACAATATTAGACGAATTTTAAACTTCTGCTATTGCGTACGATTCCTCAAATCGATTGAAGTATTTCTAAAGAAAAATACTCGTAAATGTTAAATAAAATAGACTAGCTATTTACCTGCAGAGTGCTTCTGTAATTACTTTAGAGGATAAAATTTCAGTCTCGTTACGGAAAATCTATAAAAACGAAGACTTCTATTGTCGAGTAACCAAAGCGTGCATTGTTCGTTAACATTATTTATCGTATAAATATTTAAGGCGGCTTCTTTGAGGAGCCGTGACGCGATATCGACGTTTTAATGAAAATCCCTTTGAAGGCCTCGCTTCGATTATTAAAATGTATTTTTAATGTACAATGCATGTTGATGATGCTTACGAAACTGAGACATTGTACCTACGTAATATTTACGTATATTTTAGAGTGTTTGTTTAATTTAAGAGCTATATTATTGATCGTTTTAGCGTAAAGAAATGTAGGAATAGCAGTTCTTAAGAAACCATTTACAAATCGTCGCCTCAGTGCTTGTTTGGCCAATCTGCACTCGAGAAAATTTTACAGGAGACAGCAAACAAGCACGGAATTTTCGTTAAGTGCCGTGTTGAGAAAAAAATTGAAATGATTTTTTTATTGTTTTAGGATTGAATATTTAAAAAATATGTTACCAGTCGGATGGAAATTTTATTCTTTATAATACTGCATTAAAAAATAATTTTCGTAAAAATGTCTGATTGGCCAAACAAGCACTGAGGCGACGGAATTTAGATTTAGAGGATGAGATTTGTGCTAGTTAGTGATACAGTTGCACAGAAAAGGATGAAATAAATTATTGTACAAGACTAAAGCCACATAGACTAAAAATAAACAGACAAAAATTCCGCTATATCACAAGTTGGTTCTCCTCATAATAGTCTCTAAGCGAGTTGTACACTAGGGACTGGCTCCTGAAAAGCTCGTCTGAAACTAAAATAAACAGTTTTAGTCCGCAAGTCTGTCCGCGGGTCTACAATTCTGGTCTTCGGACGGTATTATCCCGCAGATCCATTATGTATTATGCGTTCCTCAGAAATATCCCTCGCCAACCTTAGCGGGAGGATTGCATAATATATTAACGGTAATTATTTTAACATTCCGCTCTGTTCTCGCCGCCCCCGCATATCATATCTTTGTTACTTTATAATATGTAATGTAGCTCATCCCTTTTTTTTTTTTTTTTTTTTTTTAAGTTGGAGGAAATCACCGGATCCCCGCCCGCCCCGCGGGCGGGGTATGTGGGAGTTGAACCTCACTAAAACCTCCAACCGCTCACACTCAGCGTCCGAACCCCGGCTGAGGCCAGAACCCAGCACGGGGTTTTGTGGGACGGCGCGACGCGTAACGCTCTCGGCACACTTTTCCGTCACGCCGTCCCCGGACGCCGAACCGGCAGCCGCCGGCGATACGGCCACCGGCTCTCTCGGTCGGCGGGCTATCCGAAGCCCGCCAAGATGGCTGGACCGCGTGTCACCCTCCCACGGAATACCCCGCTGGGTCAGAACCAGCGTGGGTCGGGGAGCGCGGTCCGCCATCCTCCGGATGCTCTGACGCAAGGGCGTGCTGAGCGAGACACGACACCTTCTTGGGTCCCCGCTCGCACTCACATGCGTTGGGGACCCGAAACTCTTAAGGGGCCAGATTCCGGGCGAGATCCCGGTTCCGGCCCCTTGCTCGACGGCGGCGGGTTGTTGCGGGGCGGAGAGAAGAATAAATTCTCTCCCTCGCACTCCCCGCCACCCTCTTCTGCGAGATGGTGGACTCGCAGAAGTCGAGCATCGCCTTCCAGGACTCGCCACTCTCGAGCATCGACGCCACGACGCCCGGGAGTGACAAGTCCGGTCCTATTTGTCGGACCAGGACACACCGCTGCTGCTCCCATGCGGGGCAGACAGCGAGCGTATGCTCCGGTGTGTCCTGGTCACATCCTATACAGTGATGGCACCTCGTCGTCGGCTCCACCTGAATGCGGTGCAGATACCTCCCGAAGCACCCGTGCCCGGTCAGCATCTGCACCGCCCAAAAGGTGAGGCGTCCTTCGCCACGACCCACCCAATCCTTTAGGACGGGGCGGATCGCCTCGACGGTCCGTAGACCCCAAGTGGGGTTAGCGATACGTCGCTCCCACGACTCCATCACGGACCGCCGAGATTGGGCCTTCCGATCCCGAACAGCTTCCCGCAGGGGACGCACTACGCCCCGGGCCCGGAGGTCGCATCGCCAACGATAATCGTCGGCGAGCGCCTCCGCCTCCAACTCCCAGGGCGGCGTCCCCGCCAGCACGCACGCCGCCTCAAACGCGACGGTGCGGTACCCGCGGATGACCCTGATGGCTACGATGCGCTGTGGCCGGCGCAAGTATCGGGCAAAAATTGCCCGAGTACGAGGCTCGGCCCAAACGGGCGCACCGTACAGGGCCATCGAGCGCACCACCCCCGCGTAGAGGCGGCGCACTGCGTGGCTGGGTCCCCCGATGTTCGGAAGCAACCGACCAAGATGGCCGGCCGTCCTCACAAGTCGAGGGACCAGCTGCTCGAAGTGGGTCCGGAAGGTCCAACGGCTGTCCAGCACGAGGCCGAGGTACCTGAGATGCACCCCGACCTCAATTCGGACGCCTCCAACTACGACGTGGGCGTCGACGGGCGGCACCGCCCTTGCCCTGTGAAACCACAGGGCCTGGGACTTATGCAGCGCCACGTCGAGGCCCAGCCTCCTGATTCTGCCGACGACGAGGGCCACCCCCGCTGTGGCAAGACGGGCAGACTCTCTGTGGTCGTCCCCCCGGGCCACGACCAACGTGTCGTCTGCGTAACAAACGACGCTAAGGCCCGGGAGGAGGGCGCCCCTCAGCACCCAGTCGTACCCGATATTCCACAGGAGGGGTCCAAGAACGGACCCCTGCGGAACACCGCGCACGACCTGGAACCGGTGCAAGGTCCCACCGTACCCGGTACATTCGACCGACCTGGCCTCCAGGTAGGGTAGCTCATCCCTTGCGAAAATAAAAAGGTTTTAAGTATGATAATTTTATCGTTATTTGTATTGTTTTAACGTTTTTTATTTATGTATTCAATTCTCTGGATTGCCTTACTAAGTTAGTAGCAAACTAACTCTGTTCAATCTTTTTAATTTTACAACAAATTCTTCAAGCATTACATTGATCAAACATGTCAACTACTGAAGAACAGATATAATAATATCAAGGTTTTAAATGCACCTATATACATTTTAGCTATTTTTAATCATAACATTTTTGTAGTTATTTGTACTGCATGTTTTTTTATCTTATAAAATCCCAGCTTACAACATTTTTCATGAAAATTAAAAGCGCTTTTCATTTGTTTCAGATGGTTACCAGGACGAAGAAAATTTTCGTGGGAGGGCTATCAGCACCTACAACGCTCGAAGATGTCAAGAATTACTTCGAGCAATTTGGACCGGTACGTATCTATTTATATTTTGAGCGGCTACCGAATGATACATTAACAAAATCATCGAAATGATTTCTAAATTTAGAATCTCATGCCAGGATAAAAATATGTTTTGATAGAGACATAGGATAACAGAGTATTTTTTATCTTTGTATAAAAGCTTGTTTAGTTATATCTATTAATGTAATAATTTGAAATTTAAAAGTCAACATTGTTTTGGAAAATATACCACGACAAAGGATATAATAATATGCCATGTCGTTTCTAACAAGGAACGTAAATTTTTTGTGATGGCTTTCAAAAAGTATCTTTCTAAAATCTTTTGATTTCTTCAATCATATTTAAGTTATAGTCTCATTTCTCATTCAATTATTTGTGGTATAGCAAATAAATACTTATAATACCTACATTATACATGAAGTCCTTATAATAATAATTATACTCCTATACGAGTTTATATTTTGGTATTCGTATTTAGATGCTTGCTCGACGTGCAAATTACACTGCTCAGTGGATAAGTCCAAAGTTGTGCGGCGCTAACTTCACCGGATTTAATTTACACACAACTTTTGGAAAAGTACATACAATTTGCGCTGTCATGTCTAATTCGTTATTAGGCAACGCTAATTTCACCCGTTGCCAAATCATGTCATGCTAATAATAATTATTAAACACGTTAACCCAAAACGAGGCACGTCGGTCAAACTCACAAACTGTGTTATGATGATTATGCGCTCGCTTTGCTTATTTTCGTGGTACATTACAAAACACGTAGGTGTACCACGTAGGTGTGAAATTTCTAAATAATAAATCAAAATCTTTTGATTTCTACAAAACATCGTTACACAAAATTGAACCTTTTAACTTAATCAATGTTGTTTTAATGGACGTTAAATGACAAAGCTGGGATTTGAATCGGGGAAACAATTTCTTTGTGCCTTTATTGTCGCAGGTCGATATTGAATAAGGTTGTCTTAGCGCCAATCTATCGTCTCGTTCATCAGACGTCAATCGAAAAGTAACCTTCTGCATGGTAGTTAAGGTTAATAATCGCTTGGAGTGTCGCGCCGAGCCTGTAAGTCTGCGATAACCCGGTCTTTGTCTGGCGGTCGCGTCTCAGCGCAGGTGTCTATCTACAAAAGTTTCGTCGTAATTAGTCCCCGTATCTAGCGTGGATGCGGACCAAGGAACTTTTCAGAATTCAACATTGAGTACAGCCGGGGAGTCATTGTGCTAGCTCTCAAAGTAATCGGAGCCTGCCAGCCGCCCGCGACGATCAGAACCTTCATTACCTATTATGAGAGTTTAGAATAAAGCCAACGAGTTTTTCGAAGAGAATATGATTGATGCCGAAAGAAGGAAATATCCCGAGAGAGATAAAAGGAATTTAATGAAGAGTCTTTAAGAATAATGATTAAGAGAATGGTTATTCCTTTTGGTCGACGGACTAATTATGGGGTCTTTGAAATAACTTTTTCTCGACAAAGAAATCATCATTAACAACAAAAACATAAAAATTCTTTCGACATCCCCAGTTTGACTATTGCTTATCTTACTCCATTCAATTTTATTGGAGTTGCCATTATAAAATGGCGTGCAGATACACGTGACTAAGTAGTCGAATTTATTAAAGGTATGTGAAAGCATTATTACGTTAAGAGCTTACCGAGAATTTTGATTACAAATTAATTCAATAACATTGAAGCCATGCACTGTGCTCCCGACTCGGCATCATTTTGTAAGGGTGTCACATTTTGAGCAAGTTTAATTAACAATCTAGTCGCTTTTGTAGGTGCCTTCATTAGTGTATTTGTGGATAAACATCGCGCAAACTCGGCGCAATTCAGTGTGCGTACGTGTGCGTGAGTGCCGACCGAAACACAAGTTCAGATCCGACGTCGCCGAGTCACGTGCCTTCACATTCATGACGAGATGTTGTGACTGCCGTGTACAGTGTACACACATCCCAATACCCACGCGGCCTAGTGTGTGTGTCGATACCTCGATACCGTCTCAGCTCTCCCTACGTGCGAGCTTTTCGAATGCAAACTGTCGCAGAATATCAAATGAGCCACTTAAATACCGTACACAATGAAAACGCCCACCTGAAGCAAAGGCCGCTAGAATGTGTGCACGCAACGTCGTAAATGAAAGCCGTGGAGATGGGGACGGACGAGGTTCAACCCCGGTAACGATTTCCTTCAGATAATGGAGAATTTTCTGATGAAAGCTGTTCGACGGTGCCTTTGCAAAGGATTTAGAAACCTTCCGATTTATGAGCCGAACGGTCCTTGCAAATTACGTTTGTGACGACGGCGTCTTCCTATCGCGTGCATAATATCGAACCATTCGCTCTTTTTCTTCTCACTAACTCGAACAATATACTGGTGCTTTATTCAAAACTTTAAGTACGTCTGTTCAGAGATTTATAGGGACAACGTGCTTTCTATGGTAGTTGTGCACAGATGTGGCAACTAAAAAGAAAGGATTTGTAGTTAATTTTATGGCGGGAAAACGGTTAAGTTAAAGCAAACACGTACGGGAAATTACTTCCTCGCATACATTTTCCGAAACTCCGTTTAAAGGTGAAGGTAATTTGCCAAATCTCTCCGACGCTACAAAGTTATTATCGTGGTATGGTGCCTCGGAATTGCGTTTAAGTGATCATCAACACATCTTCAAACTTTACTTTGTTTTCTTCAAGTTCTACACATTTTAATTAGTTTCTCGCTGTTTTGATATGACACAGCCATATTTAGAAACAAATTTTACTTATTTAAAGCATGTTCTCAGATAATGTTAAGAAACTTATCTAGTCTAGTTTCTGAAAACATAATTACAGTATCCTAGGTTTTAGCTAAAAATCGTTTTATAAAATAGAAACATCACAAATCGTAAGACTCCCAAAAGTATATTTGTATCCCTGAAAGACTTCTTTAAACATTATTCAAATCAAAATAGGGATACTATGTAAATAACTGTCGAATTCACTTGAAAGTCGAAGCTGCCTCCGAAATGCCGACTTAAAAATTAATTATCCGAACGACCGGTGTAATCGCTGGAGCCAGGGTCGATTAAGGCTATCTACGGAATTTGTTCTTGCCAAATTTGACTTTAACGAACTGTATAGACGATGTATTTTTGAACGAAGTAATTGGCACTTACGTCGTTTTAATTTCGAGTTCTGCTGACTCTTCTAAGTCATCTGAAACACACTTGGCTCCCGCAATTACTCCACAGATAGCTTATTACTTTTTCTATTCTCGTGAAATGAATGTAGTTTTATCTTCTCGCTCGTTAAAGTGATTTTTATTATTGATTAAATGAAGAGTGTCGGCGGTTTCATTTGCAGTGAGTTTATAACTCAGAACAACGACATGATTACATACTTTTCTGCATCATATAAAAATATGCTGTTCTGTTTTTTTTTGTGAACCTACTATATTTAAAAAAAGGAGAGATTATTTTATTTTAACGTAATAAAGCTAATTTGAATAGTTTATAATATCTTTATAATTTAATGAATCTCAATAAATTGTTTAAAACTGCTGTTATGGATCTTCAAGTGTCCTCATAATAGTAGAGGAGCCCAAGCGGGGATTCCGGGATTTACTACAGCGCGGCAGATTAATATACAGGGGGTACCTTGTACCCGGTTAAGTACCTCCACAAAATATGAGGCCCATATCTAAGGCCGCCCGTGAAGGATACAGGATCAGATTAGTAAAAAAAAATTGATGATCAGAAATTCTCGAGCGCGTCAGATTAAGGTAGGGTGAGTTAATTACATCCTAAAAAGTGTATATTCCAATAATCTGACAATTTGAGAGTGACGTAAAAAAAGGAGACGGTAACAAAGTTGTAAAAAAAAAAGTCATCTCGACATTCTCGAGCGTAGCTAAATTTTTTTTTATTTTGAAGGAAATAATTCAAGAATAATAAAAAATATATAATCTGACGATTTCCGCAAGCCGAAATAACAAAAATCTTATATATATAAAAATGAATTGCTGTTCGTTAGTTTCGCTAAAACTCGAGAACGACTGAACCGATTTGGCTTATTTTAATCTTGAAATATTCGTATAAGTCCAGGGAAGGTTCGTTCGAGAGATATCGTGAACGATAGAAACCCGAAAAGTGTTTTTCGGGATTCCGAAATTTATCTCCGAAATTTGTGAGTCGATCAAAATTACTTATGAGGATGATAAAACTACGTCGAATGGTGCCAACCGCATTAAAATTGGTTGATCCATTCGAAAGTTATTGCAGTTTGAAAATTCCAAAAATAGTGTTCTATGAAACTTCTATCAGACTTTCGAGCTGGGAGAGCTCAAATGCATAGAAATATTATTTCTTTGAACTCAGGAATGGAATTAGCGGGAAGTTGCAGGGATGGCTTTAAAGTGAACCATTAACCTATTTTTTTTTTTGTCAGATCAGGCGAATCCCTCTAGATAATCGTCAGATTATGAGACAGTACGTTTAGAACATAAAGATAAACCATATATATCTTAATCTGACGCGCTTGAGTATTTCAAAATGGCGATTTTTTTTTGCACATTACGAAAATGGCTGCGAGTTTGCGTCCCATCGAAATCGTCAGATTAGTGAATGAGAGCTTTTTTTTGGTGTACTTAACACTCCCTTAGAAAATCTGACGCGCTCGATATTTTTTTTTTTTTTTTTCATTTTCAACCTTTAAATACAACCACCCGCATCACGCAAACGATCAGATTAACATACGTACGTTATTAAAAATACGTAGGGCATTGATGCTATCAATATCTGACGCGCTCGAGGATGTCCATGCAACAGTTTTTTTTTACATCTTTAAAAATCTATAGCCCCTTTCCCCACCGATGTAAAGGTATATGTCATATAACATTTTTTTCTTCTTATCATCTAAGCTTTGCATCCCAATAGGTCTCTTCAACGCTCGAGTAAATCCCCATTTAGCATCGTCGCCTCCTCTATTATAAAATGTGACTACGAAGTCAAGATGCAACGTCAAAGTTTCCAAGCCAATATAAAGTTTGCGCTCACTAAGCGCCGGCGGCCCGTACGCACATCAGCCGACTTTGAGTTACTTTTGCTGCATGCTATGGTCCCATTAATTGTAAAATTTTATGGCAAACATTAAATGGTATTTTTTATGGTAATTTAAGAGCATCACTTTTTTAGAGGTAAAGAGAGTACAAAATTAAATATGACATTAAATTGTACTAAATAAAATGATTTCATAATTATATAATGATTTAATACCAAAAGCGATTAAATTAGTGTACAGACTCTCATCATACAAGTTGCACGATTACTAGTTATTATCTCGACATACTCTCCAACTTCGCTTAGACCATCGACAACTTCTTCAAGTCTAACTGCGACTGGAAATTCAGTCAGTTTCACACGACTGCAAGTGGCTGGGGAACGTCTTTGTAGCGTTTCAAATGTTTCGATTTGTATTAGTTTCATTAGTTCGAAATTCAAATATGATCGCCTTGAGTATTTTAGTTAAATGTTCAATTTCAAAGACTGAATTAAATTGTTGCATTAATATTATTTGATTTCATAATTTGTTACCCGTCCGTTTTTGTTTTATGGGCGTTGATGTCAATGATGATATTAATATGAAAATACAAGTAAGCTAATGTTATTGTAACACATTTAAAAAGGGATTCAGACTATACAAAAAACCTACGAATTCTTTCCTCAATCTTAGACGTATTTACTTAGACATTTATTAGAAACCGATGTTTATTTATTTACGTCGTAAAAATGTATCGAACAACATTTATTTTGGGACACTTTTTAAGTAAAATAAACATTTCAAAACCGATATTCGATGGTCGTTCACTGTATAAACATGAATGTCAACAGCACTCGAACTGTAACTGAGGCGGGTCCGGAATTCGGAGGCTCGATGCCGCTATCATCGAAGGCCGTATATCAGTCAGTTGTTACAAACCTCTGCCACAAGATAATATACAGAAAGAAAACTTCTTATAAATCGTTAAATTTAAACATTAATTTCTCACTGATTGAAAATGTCACGTTCAAATGAGTGCGGAAGGAATGTCAAATGTTGTAGAAATTACCTGTATACAATAAAATATTAAAATTCAGATAGTGTTAGTCCTAGTCCAAGTGTCAAACATAGTTGTATTAACATGTAGATAAATGAGCCAACAAATCACGTGATTGTAAGTGTTTACCGTCATTACCTCTGCGTGAATGCTGCTGTTGTACGTCAAAGCTGTACCTACAAAATACCTCCTAGAACTCTCTTCAAGTTCAAACCTGTCAAAAGGTACATAAATAAGCTTTACATCTGCACAGTATATTATTCTATAGCCCCACGGTTGTCGTTTATCTCTCCCTCTCCGATCTGTCTGTTCAGATTCGTACATTGTTCCGATATTACCGAGGCTACCGAATGTCTGAAATGCCTGGCCAGTGCCGTTGCAACGTGGCATCGGGCGCTCGATAACGTTTCCAATTTCCTGACTTAAATTGTTCTAATTTGGTTATGCTCTGACGGGTTATCGAAGACTGGACCCGACTATCGACTTGTGGTTTTAATTACGAATTTCATATTTTAGTTATTAGTGTCAATTTATAGAGAACAAAATATATTGTCTTAAAATTTTTAGTTATGGAGTTTTATATTCAACTAAGAAATCACCTATAATAGCTATCACTATAATATAGCACACAAGTTTATAATATATTGTAAGCTTCATCTATGCGTAATAATTTTAGATACAACAACACTTTTCAGCGAACACATATAATCTCATCAAATTAACTAGAAAAACAATTCACAACTCAAAACATTAACATCGACTGCATCAACCGAAAAAAAATCGTATCCAAAAAAACAAATGCAAAAGATGTTTATTTCCTGGATCCGGTGTGATGGATACGACGAAAACATTTGCCATGTAAATAGAAACAGAAAAATTTCGTCGCCGATGTTCGTACGAGTGAAATAAAATCGGGAACAATGATGTAATAGTTTTCTCGGAGTGAGATGTAGGGGAGGTTTCGGATAAACGTAACCCGGGGCGAACAATTTGTATTAGCCGTCTAGTACCTACTGTTCGTAATTGTCGACGCCGGGGGCTACGTTGTGCACTCAAACACGTAAGGGGCAAATCGGAGAAAAAAGTAATGAGAGATTTCAATGGATATCCGTTTTTCTTTGTCCTTATTTCCATTTACTTTGTCTTTACAAAGTCACCTAATATAACCTTAGAATAATTTATAACTTTTTATTTTGAGTTGTCTAAAGGGGCTGTGAATATCGTATAAAACGTATATCTAGAAATGCATCTTTTTAAAAATATGTGACTATTTTACTTTATAATTTGAATGTCAGAATATCTGCCTATTCTATTTCATGGACACGCATAATACTTTGCTTTGTTTCATTCAAAATTCTAATATGAAACATGAAATGCTATCGAGAACACAATGAAACCATTAAAAGTGTAAACATGAAAGCCTGCGTAGGCACAAAAAGATGCACCAAACAGGGTACCGGCCGCAGACAGATATGCAAACAAAGGGCTCACCCCTTTGCGTAGATTTCGAAATTAAAATCGAATCGAAACGTAGACGATGAAAAATAAACTGAGTGAAATGCTATAAATATACGATTCACGCGTCAACTGGTTCATCCTGTTACAATGTTCGAATTGATGGCCCGATATAAGCCGATCATTTGCGAAATAAAACGTATAAATGAGAAATACGAATACAGTCGCAAATTATATTTGTTTCGTCAAATGAACTGTTTTATTATTTGTATTTTTTTTACTAATTAATATCATATTAATTTGCGACTAACATTGTAAAATATTTTTACATGAAAAGTAATTAAAAATCAAATCAATTATGTGTATACGCTCACCAGCCGCTTCTATTCTTAAGTCCATTTAAGAAGGATAAAAACTAGAAGGCTATGTATAAAAACTTAAATTATTTCAAAACAAATTTACTTAAATAAACAAAACCTTCTTTGAATTTACAAAAAAGAATGAGGTCGTATGTGACAAATACAGAGAATCGACTCTATAATCCTGAGACGTTGGACCGTCTCAATTATTCGCCGCATTTCTTTTTATCTGACTTTGATTAAAGTATTTTTAATTTGAGGATCCCTCTTCTTCCTCTGTATACAATTCTTTGTTCTCGCGTCAAGTTAAAAAGGCGGCTTTGCATGTGGATCAAGCCGTTAAATTATTCCGAAATTTTGATTGCCTCGTAGAAATCCGGCAGATCCAACGCAGGGCTTCGTCTTTTTATTTTCGTTTCGAGGAACAATTAGGTATGCTAATTCATTTAAGTTATGACGGCTTTGTTAAAAATAAAAACTGTTAAGGAAAATTGTAATCAGTTTTAAAACAACGGATACATTTCAAGTTTAGAATGAATATTATGATACGTTGAAAGTCTTACCGGAATCGTATGACATATATTTTTTTATGTTCGATTCTTATATTATTATAACTATCTCGGGGTCCAGTCAGGTGATACAAGTAATTACTTCAAGAAAATCAGTTTCCTCCAATATTGGAAGTGGACGCAGGAGCCTCGTAAACACGGGGAACGAGACACAGTAAACATAATTAGAGGAGACGCCATGTTGATTGGACCAGACGCGCGCCACTTTCCGGTAGAAATTACACGTGAAAGCTAATACTTCATTCGGATGAGATCTTTGATACGCATCTCGATTCAGCCACAAAAATAATACCCTCAGATATTTTTGGAACGAACCGAAGAAATTTAATTCGAATTTTTATCGGAAAACTCAGTGGTGTGAAAATAAGTTCCCTCCTAATGATCGTAACTTGCCCATAAAATCCGGGCTTACCTGTTTTACGGAAAAGTATTTTAGGAACATTTCTTAGTGGATCTTGTTTGATTTCCAGCATAAAAAGTCGATTTTGGTTTTACAGTAAAGAAAAAGCTTTTATAATTGTTGAATAGTGTGGGTGAAACGATCGAAATACCACTGATAACTGGAAAGGGTGTCAATTTTAACGTTCAAAATATTCAAGAAGCGGTTCGTATCTAAACAATCTTTTTCAGGCACTACTGTGGAAGAGAAAAGCGTTTTGCTTCTTTTTCCATTCGTTCGGTTTGTTTATTTCTTCGTTCGCTTTATAAATATAAGAGTTCGGCATCTTCGCACGAATTCCCAAGATGAAAAGATATTTTTCACACGCGGGCTCCGGCAAGCCAGTGCGCCGCGCGACGGCTAAACTGTATTCTCTGCCGGTTTTCCCCTATCGATATATGACTTATCACCCCACGTATGTTTATAAAGTACACGTCCATATTTTATCCGCGATTGCTGGAATCAATTTTGTCGTTGTTCTTAAATATCGCATGAGAATTTACAGCACGAATTTATCGTTACTTTACGATATACTTATTCATCCATCGTGGATAGTAATGAAAATTCTGTTTATGTTTTCTTCGCGTGTCGTTGTTTTCCATGAGCACTAAAAAGATAATATTTTATTACAATAGGCCGTGGAATCTCATCGTCAAGTAAAGGCATCACAACATTCCTCACTTACGGCATAATGTCGTAACCTCGTGTTTTAGATATCGTAAAAGAAAACAACAGCAAGCGTGCCCAAAGTAATAAAGCCACTCGATTTCCGCTATTCAGGACAGAGAGAATTAAAGTTCTTTTAAGGAAAGTTCATTTTAGTATACACAAAATGTATCCAGAGAGGGTAATAAGAATTCCCCGGTGTGGGCGGGAGCGCGGGGCAGAGGCAGGCACTTTGACAAAAAAACGATGATGAAGCACGATCATGTCTCCGAAATCCCCCGCCTAGCAGACTGACAAATTGTTTCAACATTTTTTTCGCTAAAATTCCTTTACTTCGAATCCAATTATTGAACGTTGCCTATAGAACGCAGCGTTACTTCTCTGGGAGACTAAACGTTTTTCTTGTGTTTTCTTCCCATCTTTCACAAACTCAATCAGTGACGTGACCTAATCTACTTTCTTATACACTTTTATAATAAACAACATTCAAAAACTAAAAAAATAGTATTACAAACTTGATTGGGTTATGCCCAAAATTGTACTTTCCAAAGTATAAAATTAAGACTAATTTTTGAAATCAAATTTGAACATGTAACAATAAATATAAAGATGCAGACAGAACACCCTAGTCGACCATCCTTACAAACGACTCGTACCTCTACCAACCGCTCTTAACTCGATACAAGCCGTGATAAAGGTTCGATTGTATACAGTAAATAAAATATGACTTGGCCATATTTCCACTTTCGTTTCTTCCCGTTTTATTCCCTGGCCTCTCCGGGAAACGGTTCATACAAAATACCTTTCCGATATTGCCCAACTTTATTAGCATTGGGCACGTGTTTTTTTATCTGGAATATCTTTGAGTTCTGCGGGACTCCAATGGAATACATATTGCCACGTGTGCTTCATTATAATCACGATATATGGCGTTTATTTTTACTTTGCTTCGACGTCGTGGTTCCAATGAAATTATAAAGATAAATATTGGCTCGAGTTTTATTAATGACGGAGTTTGATTTGATTACTTGGCTGAACTGTATTCTTAAGGCAAGATTAAGCTCCCAGAGCTAATAAATAGCTTTTTCGAGAGCTATCGTGAAAGCGAATTAGAATAATGCGCAGTGATTTCGCTTTTCAACAAACAAGAGAGCGGAATGGCCCTCGGTGGATTATTCGGGTGTCTGGGTCCGACCTCCTGATTTGGGTATAAATAGAGGTAGCGGTGGTGTGCGGCCGTCTGAACATGCACTACTGTAGTAATCGATTCAATCCTACATAATGTAGACAACTAATGTGTTTATAAATGTTCAGGATTCGTTAGGATGGCGTTACCAATGTGTCGCTTTAGGAATGTATCGATTTGTACCATTACTTGATATCCTAAAGATCCTTTTTCAATCGTTCCTGAATTTTGTTTGATTATAACTAATTATCATAATGCTATAACGCTCATTTATCTACCTTCAATATCTTAACAAATTTCCCACTATCTTTAATATCAAAAGTAATAAGTATTCCATATCTAATCACTTAGCCTCTTAGTAAAGCAGCACGGCAAAAGTCTGAAGCAAGTATCTCGTGTACTCAAAGTTTTCAATATGTTGCAGCGAATGCGCCATCAAAGAGCCCTAACTCGTTCTTGAATTATTGGATGCTCAGGAGATTTCATATAGTGCGCAACACGTGTTTTATATCATCTCATCTGTGCCGTATTTCGTAACATCAAACTACGTACGTAGGAGTGCGATGTAGATTGAAAACGGAGAAACTACGTAGGATTCAATATAGAAAAGGAACGGTAACAGGATGCCGGGTTGCATTCATACATGCTGAAGAGTCTTAATATGATTTCGAATCGAGTGCGCCTCGTATACGTTTTATGGTCTTTGTAAGCTTTGCAAATAAAATTTTATTCAAATGTATCCTTATACGTGTTATTTACAAGCTTATGAGTGTTGCAGTTTACTTTTATCTATTTAGTTGGGGAGTTTGTTCGTCTGAAGCAATCGAGATGTGTGCTTCTGTAGCTTTGTTGTTATTTTTGTATAGATTGGTCTGTTTTTCATTACATTTTTTGAGTTTATAAGTTTCAAAAAATTCAAAGTTTTAATTAAATATTATACTGTCGAAGATTATTTGATAATATTTAGAGCTTCTTCGTACGATATGACATTTCTATCTAATCTAATATGAGATACAAATACTAGAATAAATAAAAGTAAAAGGTCAAAATATTATTCTAAAAATGCGTTACCCTTTTCGAACAAAATATCACAACATAACACAATATTTGTACGTAAATAAAAACCGGCACCGCGCTTTTCAGTATCGCAACACCCACACAATTTCCGCAGTTTCGCCTTTTAAAAATATGTCTATTAACTACCGAACCTTAAACTTTTTATAACTCGACACGAAGCTCGAAATACTCTCAAATTCCGTCCTTAAAATCAATAAAAGGCCTACTTTCATCAACGTCGAAGTAATAAAAGTGCTTTACTGTGATCCGCGGCGATGGAATTAGATAATGTATCTTTGTAAAACTTTCCTTAAGTTTAAAGCTGTAAAATCCTAATTGCCGTGGCAATAAATATTTGCTGTCGAATCGACGGTTTCGCTTTGAATGTCGATGGAGCGAACACAGTTCCCTAATGCATGTCAATAGGGTTTCTACTTAGAATTACCAGAGGGTCTCTGTAATCAAAATCTTGACATCGAAACAGAACGAAATTATTATAAAATATTCTGATTTTTTAATTCGATGTCTACTAAATCACCAGTCATTTTCAATAATACCGTAGTTTTCTATTAATTTTATGTCGTTTTAAGAAAAGCCATCTTAAGAAAAAAGTAATGATTATTTTTTATTATTTATTATAACTGTTACTGCTAAAATAATAATGAAAATAGCATCCACGTTTAAAACACTAGTTTTATCTTCAAAAGTACCATCTTAAGAAGTTACGGGTCATACCGTGACAAGCCATTAAGTTCTTGAAAGTAATCGGCGTCTCCCAGCATGCAAGGTTCTAGTTTAATGAAAACTCTCTTAAGTACTCGTGTTGCAATTATTTTTTACTCTCGAGCGGTAAAATTGAGGATAGCTTTGTTCCTCTTAGGTTGTTGACTGTCGTCTTTAATGTCATTGACCCTTCTGATACAGGATAGAACTGAAATTATATATGAAGCGATTACTCTTTTGTATTATTTGACTACTCTATTAAAATCACTAGATATCGATGTATTAAATATGATAGGATCTGTCTGAAAACCAGAGCTGCATTCATTGCGGTAATATGCTAAAGCCGTTATTCAGACACAAAATTTCAAAGTTTGTTATTTATTTAGTTTTCGGTGTGTGTCTAATAAAAAAATATTTCTTTATTATCATTATTACCGGTTAACCTAATTACATAGAAGTACACATAATCTACTCATTAACTAAATTGTAAAAAATATTCCACTCAAACGACGTTACAACTACTCGTATAAATAAAGTCATTTTAAAAATAACTACACCATAAAAGATTTCATACATTACGAAGAGTGATAGGAAAAAAGTTTTGACAAACATAATCCCATTCGCATCCATAAAATTGAGGCAGAAACAGAAAGGATCAACATCCATATCACATATTATTGCAGCCCGAGGGAATGTTTTACCGTACATGTGAATTCAAATCAATAAAATGTCGAAGATTATGTTCGACAATCTTTTTGAAAGGCCCTTCGACCAAATATGAAATGATAAACAGTTTTAAATAAAGATTTAGAAAAAAAATGTCTACGAAAATTAAACCATGAGTTTCTCACGCAATTCATACGATGCACTGAAAAATTTTACAAGTGTTTGAAAAATTTAATCTATCCCATTATAATATCAAACTTTGACACCAAATACGGAATGACGGAGATAAAGAAGGACTTTTTTATTTTGTTATATTTAGTTGGTACTTCTTTATTATGCTTTAATTGTATATCTAGTTATATTTGATCGAAGATTGTATTCAAAGGAAACGCTTTGACAGATTTCAGAGTCAATCAAATCAAACAACAAGTTGAAACCGTTTGTTTATTTAAACGAATTCTAATTTTCTCAACCTCAAGTTGTTTCGTCGAAATAAATAGCTGTGAAGTTAATTTAATTTAAGAGACAGGCTTATTTAATATCAAGCCAGTGGGTGTATATTTGACAACAACCAACCTCTTTAGTGGCGCTTCGTGTAAGAATTATTGGATACAAAAGAGGCACTGGACGAGGAACTTTTTAATCGAAATTTGAAAATTATAGTTATTTCATTTCATGCTTGAAATCAACAGATTAAAAAATTCGTACAGAAGAGTCAGGTACCTTTATTAATTTTCGAATTAATTTGATTAGAAAATATTTTACTCATAAGAATTTCGAATGTATTTTTCGGTTACGAACGCCATAAATAGTAACTTTCTACAAAGCTTTTGAATATGGAATATGTTCCAAATGTCAACCGCATCACTGTCAGATTTATCAAAAAGGTCAATCATTTATAGATATTTGACGAAGGTGTGCACTATGTAGAAGACATTTCTCTAATCACTTTATGCGCATCGAAAATACGGCAAGTTAAAAAGGGTTCATTTCCTCCACATGTGTACCTACATCACAATGTCAATTTGATTCAGCGCGTTTAAGGTTACTGACGTATAGATAAGCTCCCAAATCTTGACCTAATAAAGTATTGATGGTATCAAAACCGAACCATTGTTGTGTTGTTTAATATTTTACTCGCGAAATTGAAGACTCAACAGGATGTTTGCTAAATAAAACACTTAAATTTTTATAATGATTTAAAATCTTAAAAATGCAATGCAATTATGATTAAAACATAGAAGTTTCCCAGCAAAATAAAAACATTGCATGTACGAAAGTTTTTCAGATTGAAAACCCACAATTTGAATTTATCACGAGATATTAGCATGAAACTGAGATCAGGTACTGAACTGCACAACAGACAGGGTTATTGACCGCCACGGCAACGAGGCGACGAAATAGAAAATAAAATCAATTTAACCCTCAAACTATCCTAAGTTGAATAAAGGTCGTTGAGTCGTATCGATAGGATCGATATCGTCCTGGGCACACACCTGTAAACCGCTGTAACACAAATAAGGCAAGGAGTCCCTGATAAAGCCCGCAGTCCACACATCGAGAGCGCCGCCCGAGATTTATACGACGTTTTTATAGTTCGCCGTGGACGTTCCTTGTTTTAATTTCGCACAAGGATCAACGCTCTTCCCGCTCGCCCGAGGCAGTACCCTGCGATCGTACTACGGGCCGCTAGCGCCCCTGTTTTGCCGCGAGCCTAATGTCGCGAGGCGGCGAAATTTATCGCGCCGCTTGTAATTCCGCCCCGCCACTACCACCCTTACACGTCACCCGTGTCACCCCGTCACCCGACAACACACTTATAACGTTTTCTAATGAAATTGTCCACAAACTCCCGCTCGCCGCAGCCCCCGGCCCGTTGACGCCGCCGGATGAACCGAAAAAAGTACAGCTCGCGTTACTAATGGCTTCATTTATCACAGTCACTAACAGTGATACACCGCAACGACGTTTTATATTTAATTTGGCTCTCTGCGGAATAAATTACGGCAATATCGAGACCAGTACGATAAAGGACCACCGACGGCGCTCTTGAGTTATCGAGACAGGTCATAGAATTAAGACGGTAATCTTCTTGGATTAATTTGTTCGTGGCTAAGTGATAAGTTGGACGGCGACGAATCCGCACGCACCTAAACTTACAGTGTCACCAGAGGGGGTTGTAAATAGCCTTCTTCCCAAACCAATTCGTTGGCACAGAACAAAACGTATTAATCAACGGTGAAATAGCGAGTGGATTTAAACGACCAAACTAACTACAAAAGTCTCGTAAACTTATTTGATAATATGAAAACTTCAGCTGGACGTTTAGTGCGACTTGCAGTAAATTAAAACAATAAGTCGGACTGTAACCACCAGGTGTAGTAAGATCGGCTAACGGCGTGCAAGCAAAAATCTTAACCTATTACAATAAAGACGTAGATCTTAACATAAGGTGCGATTTCTAGTTCTCCTTAACAGGTTGCTTTATGCCCCACGTAGTTCAAAGCCCATGCAGCTTGACATATATCGTTGTGGTTTACTGCGAACGATAAACGTATCTGCAACGATGGGTGCATGCGTTTCCCACGTACGTACGAGAGAACAGCTTAGTCTTATCTCAAGGGGCGTTTTCGTGAAAGCTTTAAATATATTATGCTAGATAGTTCAGTTTACTGCCGCCAGATAAATATAACTAAAAGTTTTGTAGTTCAATGTAATAAAAAAATTAACTATTTTCTTTCAACTGTTTTAATTATTCAAAATAGGATTGAGTAAAAATCAATAAAAGCGAATATAGTAGGTTATATTATTAATATCAGATCAGATTAACATCAAATTGGACTATGACGAGATCACAATTATTATATCCGAAAATAGAATAAACCCAACACAAATAGACTGATAATTTGGCTCTTAAAATACAAAAAGTGTTTGCTCGTTTTGCGTTCAACGAGCACTGATTTTCTATTCAGCTTCAATTTTAATACAAATTTCACCAAGTACATTCAGAAAACGAATGACATTGGAAAACAAAATTGTATTTTCAATAGAATAAAAGACCTTGCAATAAAACTTAGGTCGATCAAACAATTCGATCAAAACTTACGACGCAATACGATCTAAACTATTCAGAAAGGAATCAGACTTGCACGTACGTACAAACATTTCGAAATCAAATGTACAAGTTTCTAGAATCTTCGGTCTGCGTTTTGTTCGCGCATTCTTTTTCGGACACTAAATAGTTTAGATGCACGAGTCACATGTATCCGGAACTGTATCCAACTCCGACTTACGATACGGATGTAATTTAAATAGTCTTGAACTGGGAGAATGTCTTGTCTGCGTTTAGTTTCTGCATTATTTTACGGAGTAAATAGTTTAGATGCAGAGGAAGGATATGTGTTTAGGACTATATCAAAGTATGTCTGAAAGTACACGAGTTATTTTAGAACAGTTTTAGATTAGAAAAATGTTATTATTGCGTTTTGTTTGTGCATTAATTATGAACGGTAAAAATATATCTTCATCTTTTTTGCACTACACACTGCTTATTCAAGGGTACCTATTGTATTACTACTATCTCAAGATTAAGTTGTATAAGTCGTGTTTTAACTTCAACGTGCGTAGACGCAGATATTAGTCTACGTGAGTCTGTGCGAGCCAAAGTTTACAATTCTTTTATTGCCATGTCAGCAAACTAGCTGACAAGCAACCTGATCGTAAGTGGTTACCATCGCTTATGTAAAAATAGCGTTAAAAGTAAAACGTCAAATCCTAGGAGATCACATATTGCATTTTGTTCATACAATCTTTCTCATCACAAAATATTTTAGAATAATATCCGAAACTGTCGTCGGATATGCGATACGGATGTGAATATTCTCGCACAAGAGAAAGTTTCCGTGATATCTCGCCAAAGGACAAGATGTTAATATGCATGTGGAATTGTAGTTTCCACGAATTGCATACTAAGTTTGTTTACAGTATATTTCAATGTATGGTTTGAATCGTTGATGCTGATTACTATTCTCTAAGCTTCAACAGCAGTTTCAGTATTCAAGACTTGTTTCGTTACGTTGTAAGATAAAAAACTTTATAACCCTATAAATTATTTTGTAGATACTTTTTCAAATAATATTTTAGCGATTTTTGATTTTTAAAAAAAATATCAAATTTTTAATCTCAATCTTAATCGTGGTCCACTACCACTATTTCAAATCACTCTATAGAATTTTATACATCATCATCATCATCAGCCTATAGACGTCCACTGCTGGACATAGGCCTCCCCCAAACTTCGCCACATCGACCGGTCCTGCGCCATCTGCATCCAGTGACCTCCCGCAATCTTGACCAGATCGTCGGTCCATCTTGCGGAGGGTCTACCAACGCTTACTGCTTACCAGTTCGTGGCCGCCACTCCAGAACTTTTCGGCCCCACCGGAATTTTATACACGACGTTCTAAAACTGCTATCATATCAACAAGTCAAGTTTACTCATTTCATTAAAAATCTAAATTAAAGTTAGTCTAATCTGATGCTGTGTATTCTATGATTCATTGTCTTCAAAGTCTGTATCATAGCGCTAACAATGAGACAGTTAATCCTTTTGTGTGTTCACCTTTGTTTCCATTATAACCAACTTCCGACTTTTAGTTTACATTTCTTGAGCCCTTTTCGCTTAGTTTAAATTCATTTATATTAATTTATTGTTGCTCACTAAGTTTAATTTACATCCTCTGACTTATTTCTTCTTGGCGTTGTTTTAATAAATTGCATTAAAATTATATGGAGGAAACTTAACATTTAAGTCATTTGTCAAAGTTGTAAGTAACAATTGTTTACAAGTATAATCTGAACAAAAATAACGAACGTAAATTTACAGATAGAACAACGTACATAATTATCTTAACACATATCACAAACAAATTGCAATTATCCGTGCTTACTAAAATGTACTATTAAACGACAAAAGAAAACACACGACTCACTGAATACATATCATTATTTTAACAATCCGCTGCATCACGACAACGCGACCAAATAGTGTTTGTATTTCATTATCAACAATAGCTTTGAAAAGATGCTCAGCTCAAATTTGAGGTGTAAACGCCCACGTAAAGCCTTCTGCCGACGAAGATATTTCACAGTCGTATTTACTCAGGCGTACCTAAACTGTTTGTCTACACGTTTGACGAACGCAACATTTATTATAGCGCACACAGCTTTATTCACATTTAGGGCCATGTTCTTTATCTCCGATGTTTTTGGGAAAAGTTAACCTGTCAGTGATCGATGCCTTTTGCTATAAGCTCGTCAATATAAACTCCGTCTAATTCAATGGAGAAACATAATTTAATTACAATCTTTCTGATAGCATCGTGTATTTAAGTTCAACAATACAAGTCATATACATCGTTTTGATGTAATTTAGGCCCATTTTCGAGCAAGGGACGTTAGGGGCGCGCAACATAGCCCGGCGTGATGGAAAGGCTATTTACACCTGCGATTCTTCTTCATCTTACCCTTAACTGGCGCACCGTTTTACCTAAAGTAATTACTCCGCATAACGTATTAGTCTTTTGGGAGCGAACACGTGTTGGAAACGCTTAATCACTTACTTTACATTTGTGTACGCAAATAATCCGTTAATTTAATTTCACTGGCGGTATTTATGACGCTTATTTAATTTATTATCATATCAAAGTGCGAGCTTTATTTAGCCGGGTATGCGTGCGAATAAATGTTAATAATGTAGCCGTGTTACAGTACACGAGGGAAAAATTTTCACGATTTCATTATGTGTTGACGTTTACATAGTTATTTTTGGACGTAGCACTATGATATGCATAATAACTACATTGTAAGCAGTGTAACAGTCTTGTTTTTAGAATTAACTAGACTGTAGTAACTTTACTGTAGTACCTAGAACGTTACTATATTTCAAACCCTTCAACCTATTTCATCAACCACTGGAACTACAAAGATGAGTTTACAAACGTTTTAGGTCTTTAGAATGACCTTTTTATACTAAGAGGCTGAAATCTCAAAATCAAATTTTAAGTAAACGCATCTTATAAATTCCTTCGCTAAAACTCTTTTGTAGAAGCTTGCAGTCGTCCACACTATAAATATTTTGCTCTTTTCTTAATATTTTCTGAGAGCAATTTGTTTTCAAACTTTCTTTTCCGGTAAAACCGGTCCTATTCACCGGATTACTGTAAGCAATGTGTTGTAATTGGCTGGAAAGTTATTGTTTTTCTTTTCGAAAACACAAAGCCGATGCCAAAACAAAGTTGCGTGAAATTTTTCGTGTTCTACTGATTTGTTGTTTGAAATCTTCGGATCGTAATAATTTATTGATTTCAAAATAATTTGGTATGTTAGTTGTACTTTCGTATTTGAGGAAGGATTTGCGATTCTGATTTTGGTTTGTTTTCTCCTCCAAATTAGATTTCTTACTAAACACTAGGTAATTTAAAAAACGAATTTATTTGTAACCTAATAAAAATAAAGAGGCAATGTCTTAGACAGCAATTTGTGACCACACTAAACCTTTGTTTTAGATGGAGAAAGGGTCTTAAAAATATCCGGTCCAGAAAATAAATAACAAAAGCCATTTTATCTGACAGGACCTTGTTTGAAATCATAACAAATAGCCTTTTAGAAAACCGCATCCCATCCCAAAGTGTCCTAAAAAAAGGGGTTCGTAAACACATTACAAATCTTTGCCGCGACGGCATCGCGCAGTTAAGAGGGCTGTCAATGAAATCCCTCCATTCTCCGACTATTCGTTATGTGTCTTAATGGATTACATGGAATAAAGTAGGCATCGACAAAACAAAAGGGCCGCGCTCCCTCGAAAATCTCTGACCGCATAGTTTGCGGGCTAAAACTAAATTTATTACGTTTGACCTTAGTAATTCTTGCCGAAGGTTTTCTAAACGCGTAATAGCCAGTTACGGCTTTGAAAGGTACAACTCGAGTTCGTCCGCTGCGGTTTTATACGCAACTAAATATTTTATTAGTTACAAAATAGTTGCGTAAAACTTTCAGTTTCGAGTTGATCTCTCGTCAATAAAACATTTAAATCGCAATAATGTTGGCTGATGTTTCATTCGAAATGTCTCTCCGTAGTGGTCGTTAAACTGGGAAATATATGAGTGTATTGACAAATAGATGGTACTTTCATATTGAAACTTGTGGATTTATCTGTAATTCCTGTAAGTGCCGGTGCAGTCCTATCAGAGAGAGTTCACGGTTGAACGATTAGGATATTTCTGCACCGATAGTCGTGATTACCCATAGCCCAGCTGGTTTACACACGTATGTTTACCTCTTTGAGCGTGCTCATTTCGCGCCCTTTGAGCAGCGCCGCTTAGAAACGTTTGATTTCGAGTCTTTTTCAGTGAATCGTCGTGCCAACATCTCGCATTTACATTTCGAAAACAACTGTGTACTGGTGCGAGGAAAAGTTTTTAATTCGCCTAATGCATACGGAGTACCTGTTCCCTAACTAAAGTTCGCTCTTGTTTGAGCCGTCGCGTCGTTGGTAGTGAAGGCCTTCTGTCACATCGACTGTCCCATTGTGAGCAGTTTATTTTAGCTCCGTCTTGAATGCATGCAGCTTCTTGTAAGATGTACGCTTTTAAAAAAATGAAAGTTTTTTTCTTGCACATTGTTACAGATTCTTAAGAATGTAAGCACATTTTAAGATTTAGGTACGCTTCAAATTTGTAACAAAATACAACAGATGAAATGATAATTATAAGCAACTTTTTTTAAAAAAGTAATGCAATTTGTGATTTACAAAATAAATATTCTTCATCCACGATAAAAATATTTGTATTTATATAGATTTACACGATTTAATCAGTCGTAATGATTGCTTTGATTTGAAAATCAAACTCGCGCCGACGAAACGAGGAACTTAATGGAAAGTCAAGTAAACTCAGTCGAATATAAATTTTAACATTAGTATGCAAGAGTAAAGTTTTTATTCAATATAACTAGCACCGACTAACGAGTTTCTTTCAGTTTCTATTTGAGTTTGTAATTTCGCTAATAGCAGTACTATGTACATATTTTAATGTTATAAAAGTTAGAAAAAAAAATAGAATACTTATTTTATGAAGTCTATTACTTCACCATCGAGTTTTATACATTTTACTGTGTTTTTAATTAGTGGTATTAGTGTCTATAATTATGTGATTTTTCTAAACATTTATTAATCTTTACTTATATCATTATTCAGATTGCCTTACGTTATTATCCGTTCACCGTTTTTAATAATTAGTATTTTGACAAACTGCTCATCAGCCGGTTTGATGGGACGGACACCAGGCCCTTTAACTACTCGGCGATGACTTCAGTATCTACTGAAAATCACATTATTACACATAATATAAGACACAGTATCTACAGAATTACAATACTCAAAATTTTGTCAGAATTCGGTTGAAGAAATCATTGGAATACACGAAATTTCAGGCACAGTTTTCGTGTGAACAATCTGATTGACAACAAACCGAGCCGAAGTTCCGCTGTCGTGTTCTAGCACGAAATCGGGTGCCGTCTCCCAGGCCAGCACCTAACACCAATATGAATATGAAATCGTATGTAAATGCTGGCCAAATGTTACCGCGTGACTTGACAACTCGACAGTATATAGTCGGAAACTACATTGCACCAACACCGAAACATGCGATTCTAGTTTATGGACAAACGCTTGAATAAATTGTTTAGATTGTACAATGCAGAGGTGGCAACCCTGCTCGTTGGAATCCCTTCGCCTGAATACAATGCGGGCTGCACCGCAACAGTAACGAGAGAGCAATATCACTAACTACAACTGGTACAATCCCCTGTTTTAAACTAGAATCCATTCCACGACACTGTAAACTTCACTAATATGCATTTTCCAAAGTTCTCTATCGTAAAGTTGGGGTTCGTTCGCGCATTCCATAATGTGAAATGGAACCCACTTGACGGTGACACTAAAACGGTCGTTGTAAAATTATTAAGAAACTGTTCGAGTCAGTGACACAGCGGTTATTGCTGACATTTCAGTCTGATTATCTTTAATTAAAAAGTTGTTTCAGGCGTCTACGAAATGCCAAGTTATTAAAAGAAATTGCTGAGACCCTCGGTCGTGGTAACTCAGTGAATTGTCATAATTAGATTAACTCGAGTCTACTAGGATTTGAACAGGGATTTGTTTTTCAACGCTAAATAAATTGTGAGGAAACTACTGCTTTCCTTTATTCAGAGATTGAATATTATTTAAACGCATCGTATTCTCGAGGAATATTGACAGATATGATCGCTTCTCGATTGGAGCACAGCCAACGATGTCTAGATTTTCTGTACGATTTGTAACTCGATAGTACTCCAGCTTCCGTTTAGAATAGATGTGCCATTTTAAAGTGTTGCTTCTCCCTGCCGTATTCGGCATGCGTTCCTAAGATATTTACGACGATATGCAGTGCGCATTTGCATGATGAATGCCGTGACGCAGATTACACTGCAAAATTATTGCGTTCGATTTTTCGAATGTTCTAGAATATTTGATAGAGTTATTAAACTGGTTGGATATTCATAGGTTTGTTTTAATATTGATGGTCGAGTTACAGTGATACGTTTGAATATACCGGGCGGACGGCCGTGGGGAGCAATGTTTTCATCATATCATACCTTTTAATTTATTTTATCAAATGTGCCGGTTGTTGTTTTGATGCGGCGTGGTTTGCTGTCGCGGCAGTTTGCGTGTTTCGCATTCGTCCATGAATTCCGATGCGGACCTGGGGATAGATGAATACTTTAACATTTTACATTTCCGACGAATGAATTCGCTCGCGGTATTTCATTTTATTCTGTATTTTTGATGCGTTTTTGTTTATATTGCTACTGTGTTTACTTTGGCAGGTTTGCTCTTTAGGTTTGTTATGAAATAAATGACGCAAGTTTTATGTATTCTTAATATTACGTATAGAAGAGAAAACTTTTTTTATAACAGTATAATATTAAACTAATTGTGAAAAGAAGTCGTGGTGGCCGAGTGGTCGAAGCGCGTCCTTCCAGCCGGCTTGTACCTCTAAATCTAAATGTGAAAAAGATTTATGTGCAATTTTTCACAACACCACTGGCTAAAAACGGTGAAGGAAAACATCGTGAGGAAACCTGCATGTCGGAAAAGGGTTCTAAAAATCCTTTAAAGATATGTGCAAGCGTGGTGGACTATGACTAATCCCTCTTCTGAGGAGACCGGAGCCCAACAGTGGGCAGTAATGGTTTGGTACAGTACAGGAATTGCGAAAAATAAATTGGACAGTAACCTAAAAGGAACGAAATATTGAAAATCTACCAAAATAATAATAAAAACCACCTTATTTCTATTATAGCAAAGCAGGAAATAGCTCTTTTATTTTGTGTTTCATTACTTCACAACCAATCACGGTTTTATAAAGCGACACCGAACAAAAAGGAAAACGGAGCTCGTATCGAGATAATGAAAATCTTCGATGGCGTATCTTTCCGTAATTGGTTCACATTTCTTTGTAACAGGGTTGTGCGTGCACAGTTGCGGTGCGATTGTGCAGGAACGAGGCTATCAATAGTTATGAGTCGCATAGTGCAACCCTAAGGCTAAGTTTATACCCGAACTTAGCGGGTAGCGATTTTTATGCAGTTGAATATGACAATGAAAATGTGTAATTTTTTAAAATACAATATTATTTTGGTTTTTAGTACTTTACACTACGATCGTATTCAATCGAGGTTAAAGAAGAGTTCCATGCAGTAGGTCGTAAGTAGCGTCCCGTGGTATTCATGGACACAACAGTAGTCCTTGAGCGATAGTAACTAGAACCACTATCATTAGGTGGCCGTAACCTCGTCTTCCTAAATTGCAAAAAAAAAAATTCTTCATCTTATTCACTTAATTTTTATAACACTTATAAACGAGTTGCGGATTTGTCCGCTTGCTTCAAAATCGCCGGCTTCGAAGCCGCGACCGAACGGGTGGCGGGGGACAGTAATCATTTAAAAATGGAACGCATTCACTGTGAAACGCATCTCGGCGATTGCAGTTTACGTTGAACAATCTGATAGTTCTGCCTCCCTCATATCGACTTTTTCCACTTCGTTTATTTCAACCGGTTCGGGAATAGTTTTTGTTTCTGGACTAATCAACGCCCGTACACGACCGACCGACTAGGCATTTCCATTTATGTTTCGAAAATAAAATATTCGAGTTTGTTTGTTGCTATCGATCATAATTGTTATGAAATTCAATAGACGGTGTGTTTATTTTTTTAAACGTTGCAGCTATTCGTTTGGCTTTTGTTTCAGTTTGTGCGAAATTTTAAAAGTCAGATTGAGGAGTACGTCCTCTATTTGATATTGAACAGGTACTAGTATTCATAAATATCATGTTGTAAGCTTCGTCTCATATCATAAGAAAATGAAGTTGAAATGCACAGAATATTTACAATCCTCGCACGTGATTTGGATATTGGTAAACATAGTATAGTGTTATGATACTGCTACTAAACTAGCGTCCGATAACTAACCGTCGATCAAAGATATAATTTAAGAGAAATTCCATTAAAATTGTTACGAATCTGTAATTGTGGTTGTGCGGTGCAAATATCGATTTACATGCCACTGTATAATTCAAGGGCTGAATAATGTATTAGCTTTCATTAGCACATTGGCCAGACCCGGGTCCTATTTGCACATAAATTCGCTTACCCACACTCGAAGGAAGCCTTACGTGCGAACGATTATCCTTTGAAGTGAAAACGCCATACAAATCCCTTTTGTTTTCTTTTACGTTTCTCGTATTGTATAGCTCAATTTGTGAGGTAGGTAAACAAGGTAAATAGCTCTTTTGTTCTTTTTATACATATGTGTTGTGATGTAAAATATCTTCATGAATTTGTACGAGAAATATTTTGTTTGAGTATCATTTTTAGGATCAAATCGTTGCTTACGTCTTTACATAATTCAAATTTTATAGCAAATCTCGCGGTTGATACATTCCAAAACTGAAAAAACTAACTATCAAAGGAAAAAAATCAATTCAACCAAAAAAGTTATTCAAAAAGCAATCTAAATAGTACACATCGTCTTCAAGACTCAAAAAAGGTTCCAAAATCTCACAAATTATTGTTGAAATTTACTCTTAGAATTACAATACCTAATACAGTAATAAATTCACGATCGCGCAATATTCAGAACACGATCCATCAATACCAAGGGATTAATTACATTACCAATAATATAGATGAACGGCATCAATCCAATCACCGACTATTATTCGGATAATAATATGACTATGTCAGCTCAAACGCTCGAGAAACGATAACTTTGCATTGATTTAATTTAAAGATAAACTTTTTTAATAATTATTATAACTCCTTCTTTTTACGAGCGTAGTAGTACGCTGTTGGTAGACGGTAGAAAGAAGTTTCGTAGTCAATATCAATAGTCAAATATTAGATAATACTGGAACGTTATAGACAAAAAACATTTAGACAAACGAACTAATATAACCTTAAATAATTGTTCATAGAAATATTCAGTCCAGAAGTATTTGTCTTGTAGCTTAAATAATAAAATAATGATACTATATTGCAACTCCATCCATACAGTTAAACTCGCCATCACAACATACTTTAAACAGTAGTAAGCTCATCGGGCTTTCCTTTGATGTCGACACACCGCAACCAGCCGGCTGATTAACGCGAAATACAAAGCGTATTAGACTGATCAATGTATTTACAGAGCCGTTTTAGTTTTAATTAAGCTACACTGCCATTAAGCCGGACCGCGCAGTAAAACTACAGCGGTGTGGTGCGTTAATAACCCTGTGACTCCACGTGAACAATAAACGGGAATCACCGATAAATCGGACATAATAATAAACGTTATTGTTAGTATTGTTACCAGTTAAACGTCCCCCGCCTCAGGTGCCGCAACAATTCGCTCGGAATTTCAACGACTTCAATTATTGAGTGCCTACCAAACCGAACCCTTTGGGCTCCTCAAGGGGCCAGACTGTCCATTTCGCCGGACGATAATGCCGTGTGGCACGCGGGATGAGTCCACATTAAATAACCCCTTACATCCGCTTCCCTTTTGTATTTTTCAATAGGCAAATGCGGACGTAATTACAAATAACTGGAGTGAAACGAAACGTAATGTAATAAATAGGAGCTTTTTGATACCTGAAATTTCTTTGAACAGCAATTTTTGAGATTAAAATTTTGTCTTTTTATTTACAAGAATAAGAGGTAGTTAGTTGTTTCGAAATATATCTTATGTTACAACTAGCAATCTTTTGCACTACTTTTGTATTAAAAATAGATTAAAGACTCACTGTGATATTTCAAATATTTTACTAAAAAAAATCAAGATGTACAAATCAAGTTTATAAAATGCAACATTCATTTTGCATCAGCCAGTGAAGCAAATAAGATAATACGCAAATAGTTTGTTGTAGCATCATGAATATAAGATGACCGGTGGTAAGGAAACTCTGTAATTCAATTGAAAATTTACATAATTTGCGTCTATCAGTGTCCCGGTAGCGAAGGATATACAACTGGGATCACAAATAAGAAACTGTTTTTATTTAAACGAATTAGTACTCTACACGCTTAGTATTACAGAATAAAATTAAGGGACGAAATCATCTATATGGTATCATCGTCTTATCGATTTCTACTCTATAATATTAGGGCATTCCGCTATCAGGGTGGGATAGTATTTCATCAACTAAAGCTAGGAAAAAAGTTTTAAGATAGTTTTATTATCATCAGATAAGAGCACGTTTTAATTATGCAAAATGAATAAGACACACAAAAGAAAAAATAATTATCGATAACTTTGATTGTGAACCACAATTTCTCATTATTGAATATACAATATCTTTCTCTCTTTCTTCTCTCTGTTTAAAGTTATGTGGCATTTACTCTATTTAAGTGTTTTACTTTTCTTTTAAAAATCGGTTTTCTAAACAGCCCGATAGTAGACGGTACATACATACCTACGGTCAATACGATCGTAATTCTTCTACAACATTCTTTTGTTTTCTCTTTGTTCCTCGTGAGAGGTGGCTGTATTGTTTCCCCTTGGAGTCAGAGATTGCGGTAAGAGTCGAGATTAGTGACAACGTGACGCGAGTTTGTAACTACCCTAATTTAGTTTCGATGCTTTAACCGTACCACCGCTGGTCCTGAATACTTATCGGTGATTTCTAATTGATTACATTAAAGATTTATTATGGTTTTCTATTTCGGGTATTGGCCCACCTCTCACTCCCACCACTGTAACTCCTGTGTAGCCAGGATCCACAGCGGCGACCATCGTAATGACTCTGAGCAGTGAAGCCCAGGAAAACCCGAGGGAAAGCTAACTTGTCTTGGACCCCGCAACGAATTTAATCAGAAGATGATAGAAGAAGTAGGAAAACATGAGTTTCGACTTCCCTTCTCGCAAAAGCGGGAGACAATAAAATAAGATTGAAAAAGCATTACGCCAGAATTGAGAAAAGCACCACGGACATTGATTTTATTAAATTTATTGGACCTATGCGGTGAGCTGTTGTACTATTTAGGATGCCAATAATAGTTATGGCAAAAACGTTTGAATGCACGGAAATTTGCGCTGGATGCTACAAGATCTGTGTAATAAACGACTCTAGACGATACTTGTAAGGAATCTAACATAGTAACGCGTTCCATATGCCATAGATTGCACTCCCAGAGGATGTGATGGGCTGTCTGTTCATACTTTTGTTGAACAGTTGAACAGTCGCAAAGCGGTGAATCTACTAATTTAAAAGAAAATAACTTTTGTTTAAAATTTCCATGTCCCGTTAAGAACTGCGAAACGCAATGATCTATTTCGATCCATTTCATTTTTAACCTTTCACGGATACAAGGAAAGAATTTATAGAGATGACGGCCCTTAATTGAGCTATCCCAGCGTGTTTGCCATTCCGTTATTAAATCGTTGCAAACGTCATCGAGTGAATTATATAGTCGTTGTATTTTAAGTTGATCACGCGGTAGTAGAAATTGACACGCTTCATCTTTATTCACATTATAAAACATTGACGCGCGACGTTGGATTTCTAAATCTACGGGGAACACACCCGCCATCACGGGCAGTGCTTCCGTACTGACCGTCCTATAAGCCTTGCATAAAAATATCAATGCCAAACGTTGACTTTGGAGTAATTTTCTTCGAGCAGCGCCAATAGTGGACCTGTCGGCCCATACTGGAGCGCCGTAGCAGATACAGCCTAGGTAGGTAGCCGTATAGATCGTTTTCAAAACATTAAAAGTAAGGCCCCACGTAGCAGTCGATATTCTCGTCAAAGCATAAAAGTTACGTTTCGCTTTATCGCCTATCTGTTGAATGTGTTCAATAAAGGTGAATTTTTTTTCTAAAATCATTCCGAGATAACATACGGAGTTTTTCGATTTAATGTTTACACCATGAAATTTTATACGCGGTGGTGCTACCAAGTCACCTTTTAGGAGAAGTTGAAAAGTTTTGTGCGGTGCGAAAGCGAGGCGATTTCGACTACCCCATTCCGATATTAAGTTGATAGCAGTTTTTCCTTTATGTTCGATTTCGGATCGCGAGTTTGCTTCGATTAACAAAAGACCATCATCCGCGTAACCCGTGATGGAACATCCCGTAAACTGGTTTTCTATTATCAATGTCTGGACCCTCTAGATTTCACTAGACTAAAATAGAAGTTTAGAAAGAAATTAGGAATATTTTTTAAATTAAATAAATAACCAAAAGTATTTTACTGGCATAGACGATGTACTAATAATATTCGGTTTACATTAGAATATTATTTCGATTGACGAGTAGTTAAGAACAAAACGAGTTGTGGTTCATTCGATGAAGTTATTTTCTTTTTCAGAAGTTAACAAGTTAGTGATAAAATTAAACGACTATGCGGTCAAGTCAATTGCACTTCAGATACTTCTGAAAATGATGATAGTAAATCCAGTAAAACCAGCTGTCCAGTGTTACTAGAGTAGAAGCCTGTATAATCCCACATACATTTTTCAGTTTTATGATTGACAGCACACGAGTCGTGTTCGGTCGCGCGTTCGATCCAGCGGGCCGTGATCCACTACTAAAGGAATATACTATAACTCACCAACTACGGTGTATCATATCACATTATACAAAAGCGAAAACCCTTGCATTTTCAACCCCTACCCATCGAACTGTTAACAAAAGTCAACCCCACTAAAGGGAGGCACGACACGGAAACAGAAGATCCTTTGCTCGTGTCTAATTACGAAAATGAAATCTCAGCTCTCAGTGTGTGTCTAAATGTTGAAAAAATACGCGCTCATCTCGTTAAAACTTTCGTCTGCAAATATAAAATTCAATTACTGAATGAGCTCAAAAAATCCGGCCGCTATTTGCATTCGTTTTGCATCAACTGACGTAGAATCCTAATTATCTTTCTCAGTTAAGTGAATTATTCGGGCCGCCCAAAGTGGCGCTCAAACAAGACTAAACTGAGTTTGCAACCTCAGTCGAAAATACTAAAACATTAAAGAGCGTCCGTGGTTCACGTATAATAACCACTAAGTAGTAAGTGTACGCTGGCGCATAAGCCGGCTATCTTGGCGGAGGTAACAGAGCTGCGCTTAGCCGGCTCAACTTTTAATAACGCTCGCAAAATCATCTAATTAATCTGATTACGGACGGACCCGTACGCCAACGCAACACTCCGCTCTAATGCTTATTCTGAGCATTAAGCAAACTTATTTGTGTCGTGTAGTGTTGCTTGGATTAGACCCGCTCCTTCTCGTAGTATTACCATGAGCCTACTGAAGTCCCGGATAAATAATATTGTTCACTCCATTACTCATTTGCAAACTAGGATTACCGTTCTCTTTAAATTAGATTTATGTCTATCCACCTGAAACATATTTTTATATCAATTTGTGGTTGTTATCAAACACGTATTGCTTAATTAATATTTGGGTGATGAATATAGATCAAACGTTTTCATAACTCATTAAAACAATAATGTCAACTTCAAAGAAAATGGGTTTTTCCTTAGACCATAAATGTGTAATTACACGGTCCCTTAGATCGCTCTTTCAGTCGGTTCACGCACACGATGAATGAGATCTGCCACTAATGGAGATCTTATCTGTAGTCCAATATGGGGGTAAGGTGGCCGACCTTTACAGTATAAACTTTGTACGTATAATACAGAGACTTATCTAAGGCAAGTAAAGGCCCAGTCCAGGTCATAAATAAGGCCCGGCTTTGATTTCTGAAGGTGACCCCTGCTCCACGTTCTTTAGGGTCGGAGATCGTGAGATCCCTTTTAATAGTTTCCAAGGAAATCTTACTTAATTCTCATAATGATCACGTAATCCGTTAAACTAATCGAGGCGTCTATAAATTATGTACTGAAGTTTGTATTGCGCGCTTTCCATGGTTTTATTGCAGGGAACTTTCCACCGCTAAGTGCGTATTAATTTCTCGACAATTACTCGCTAATCCGTTTTCTTCTCAAATTAAATATTTAAGGCGGCAATTTGTGGCGCTTCCGATTTGCACAGTGCGGTACAAAGAGAAGACTATTTAAGAAAAGTAATTTTCAAAATTATATTGTTACTTCGCCTTTGGATGTTGTAATAATTATCTCTGGTCTACTTTAACAAGCGTTTAATTTGAGCGGGAAATTAAGTCCTGCTTTACGTTAAATTGTTTTTGATAAGAAGCCAAACGTTACGCGACAAATTATAATATCGTTATTGCGATTCCGAGCCGCAGGTGATGGTTAATGGTAATGGATCCCTTTATACATTAAATTCCAAATAGAAAAGATAATACAGACAAAGGGAGCACTCAGTGAATCTTTACGAAAACGTCTCCCATAAATACGATACGAGTTTTCTTAAAAACATTATTTTGTTTCGACGAATGTTAAAGTAAAATCTATTTGGAAAATTGAAGGAGTAGAATACAGAAAGAGGTTTTAAAGACATTTCGAACTATAGAAATACGACATTTCAATTTGGACATATATTATTCATGGTAATGCGTTAAAAGCCGCAGCATACAAGTTTCTCAATGCGGGCGAGGACCGAGTAATCTGCGCGCACCTGTGAATACCAGATACATCTTACATTCAATGCCGTATTTTAAAATTGTCGTTTCGCGCCATTTGCAATCGATGGGTCGACGCGGAGTGCTTACAGAATAACCTAAAACAATTTATTATTACTTTATATTTTTATTCATAGAAAGAAGTTGTATTTGCACATTAATTCTGGGGCGTGTGTAATGGTATACACGGTATTTGAAACAGATACAAACAAGAAAATATATTGAATACTGCGCATAAATCTCATGAGCCATTGTGGGGCATTGAATCCGATGGCACAGCAGCATTACCGGCGTGTAATGTTCAAATAATTCCGCTGCACGCATTTCGAGACCTGTTCCAAATTCAAACAATCCATAAGTCACATATTAATTTCCTATTCTACGGTACCTTCGCTCTCTTAGGTGTATATTTGAAAGTAAAAACCAATATTTAATTTTTCTCTTCAAAAAGTATTTTCGGCCTTCTATGATCAAGGATAAAAATGATAAACCAGTGCTCTAAATATGTCACAATGTCTGGCACTTTCGGGTCGTTATTTCAACCCTAAAGAATTCAAATATTATATAAAACCTACATGAATAATATTATACATATATAGATACGGGAAAAATTAATATATCAATAATATGCATGCCACGAATAGTTTTATATCGACGTAAATCGGTCTATGTTAAACAGATCATGGGATTGTGCGTGTGTGTTTCTGAACTCAACTTGTGGCTACCATTTATTATTCATCGGCGAAGACACGGGAAAAGAAATTTGTGTAAGTGCGTTGTGATCCGACCAATCTCGCCATTTTTATTTCATTCCCAATAAATGGATTACGTCGTTCACAAACCTTGTTGCGTTATCGACGTTTTTATTTTGATCGGATTTATTCGGATTGCAATTTACATTTTTAAGGTTTCTTTAACCTACAGCTCGAGTTGTTTGATTTATTTATTTGTTCATTTCATGTTCTGTTAGATTGATGACGTTTAAATGTAACTTAAAAAGCATTATTTGAATTAACTAATTCTACGACAATTTGTGCACTCAGCACTGATAAGGTTAAAATCTAAGACTATTGATCACCATCGCCAAGAAGCAGTCAATCTCGATATACCAACGCATCAATGGAGGTCATCAATAAAAGGTCGAATTCGGTAAACGTTAATATGGCAGAGAGCTGAGTTGAAAGCGATCCTTCACGCGGTGGCGAGCGGTTGTTTGCGAACCGTGCGCGAGCGTGCGTACGCGTGCGGTCGTATGCGGCTGCGTGTGATGGATGGCGCGCGATATATCAGCCGCTACATAAACGCGAAGGCTTCTCCACGCCTCATCTCACGAATATTAATCAACTGTATTCTCGAACTTGTATTGTGCACAACAAGGCACTTAATTTTCTTGAAGTAAACACTTAAATTAAACATCTCGATTCTTGTAATAATTTTCTACTTGTCAACTTTTACATACTTTTTATGACTTGTAAGCTATATCGTAAACTTTAAACTCTTATTAGAAAGCGAGAATCAATCCTGAAAAAAAGTTAAGAAAACAAAATAATAATATAACTGTTTATCTCTTCAATACTCATTTAAAGAAAGATATATTATAATGTACAATGCAAAACAACCAGGAAGTTCCTCGCCAAAGATTTTAGAACGGTCAATTTTTTAACTAAATGAGCTCAACAAATTCTTTTTTCGCATCCAATAAAGGCAGTCGAGTGTCTGTAAGGGGAAACCGTTTCCTCAAAGTCGTTTAAAAATGGTGAAATTCCGGGGGGACTCACCTGTGACCCTCCGGTGGCATCGCTTTATCGGTGCCCAGAGACATAAATTACAACTAAAAGTAATCGTTGAAACTTTCCCGTACCATGCCGGAGGGTCAAAGCCTAAGAATTTGTGCCGAATTACCTGCCACTGGTTTTAAGACTCGCAATTTATCAACGGAGGCCCGCTTGATCGACTGGAGACTGGCGATCGCCACCCACTCGGAAAATGGACCGTGTCGTAATTCTACGGATCCGTCGGAAAACATTAACTTTTACACATTGCCTGTTTAGATGTCTATTCAACGTACAATATACATGAAAATGCAGCGGGAAAAGTGAAAAAGACATTACGTAAATTATGAGCGGTGTGTGCGTACATTGCGGTATCTGGGAAAAGGCGCGCTTTGATTGACGCCGGCAATCGGCTTAATGTAACCTCGAGGCAAGTTTTGCGCCACCGCACAAACGACTGGTTAAATTCGGAGGTCGACGCAAAGCGACGCAATCTCTCACACGTCACATAGAAAGAGGTTCCATATAATTCATTTTTTTCTATTCATATTTCGTCTCGGTGTGACTCGCGTTGAGCAACAGTTATGTTTACTAATATGCTGAAGTTGTTTTTTGCCTGGTTTAGTTTTCTGGCACAAATTGATTATGTACTTACTATCTTAGAGCTAATCTAAAGAGAGTGAGTTGAGCTACTTAACTCCAATAAATACTTTTGTATCTACATGTAAAATAAAAATAAAATCATATATCAGTCTAGACAAACTGTGTAAGTTAAAGTTGTGATTTCAGTTTCAAAACAACTGAACGTCGTTTAAATAAAAACACAACATTTAATTTATTTCGACATGAAACACACACGGCAAGCAACCGCGCTATAAGGGCTCCGTAAACGTCGATCAAGCAATCACGTGTTTTAATAGGTCAATGAACGACTCGAAAGTTCGAGGGAACGAGGGAGGTGACTTCACATTCCGTCAAGAAGACCCAAACGAAAACCCATCCATACCTTATGTTTTATATTCGTCGTTTGAGTTTACGTGACTGGAAATAGTAAAATCGGATGATGATGTTGATAATGTAGGTCGTAATGGGCCATTGCCAATAAAACCTTATAGGTAAGCGATGGATTAAAAGGAAGTGGGTCAGGGCGGGCCCGTGCCTTATGAAAATAACGCGGACCGGCCGAACCCCGCTCACAAAACGTCGGAAGTGCGTACAAAGTTATCTACTAACAGTAAACAATACGTAAACTCGATCAGTGTAACCGAATACCTCATTCGATTAATGTTCGCATTGAATTCGACGCCAACTATCTAAAGTTACGTTTTGATGCTCACTATTATTGTTTGCACATTGAATATATAAACAGTTTACTTATAGAATAATAGTTTATGACTATTATCGGAATGTCTATAATCCTATAACAATTAATATTAAATTTCTATTACTCTCTTCTAAAACTGGACTGTTGGGGAACCAAATAAATTAAAAAAAAAAAAAAAAAAAAAAAACTAAATACATTGTTATCTTACAAGGAACTGTTCAACAATCACTCATTTTAGCTCAGAATTCTTTTCAGATAAATCAAAGTAGTTTATTGAATTTTTTTAGTAATATTTATTTTATATCGTGGATAACTATTTAAAGTTAAATCTGTGCGTAGTTTAATGTTGGTTTGTGCACGCGGTTTGTATTCTGTGTTGTCATTTATGTTCATGGCGACCTGCAGGCATTCCCGACACCCGCGTCATACTCTTTATTTTAACAACAAATTGTATGCTCGGTTTTGCTTTTCATCGTATTTTTTGTAACAAGTTCGAAATCTGTTTTACATGCGTCAGTAAATTTAAAAGATTACGAATCATATACAATAGTTTTCCTATTGTCTCGTTAATTAAATGTTATGTCAAAGATTAGAGTAGATACCTATATTATTGTTCACTGGATTTGATAATTCACAAGATAACCTAAGTCAATATCTAAGTTTCGGTTTCAAACTTGTAGGCCACAGCGGCCGGCCGAAAGTTATGTCCGGATGATAATTTACATAATAGAAGACTAGGTCTATCTTCCATCGCGGTCATCCAAACTTTGGTGGATTACAGATTTCACGGGCACAGCTTATCGGATTGTGAGCGAATTTCGGGTTGGCGACGTCATTATCGATATCCGATTTATATGCAGATTGTGAGTGAAGTAGCAGGCAGGCGTGGGCGCGGCTCCGTGACGTCACACTCGACTGCCGCCAGCTCGTATTTGCCTGCGCCACCCTGTCTGTGCCGGCCACGACACTCCACATAAATAATCTCACTCGCCAACCGACGTCTTCAACTTTGTCTTATTCGAAGATTATACAATTAAACCGTACCCTTTGCGTTCCCGCCGGAACTGAGGCCCTTGTCCAACTTTTGCGCACTCGACCCAACGAAGACAGAACATCCATTGTGAGGATTTAACAATTTCTCCCGCCTCGTTGCATTTCAGAGAGTAATAATAAAATATAACAATGGATGTCAACTCTATTCAAGATGAGTATCCAAGACGGAGAGCGTCAGTGGCATAATTCAACAAATCAGATATTACGATGAAAGAATTATTTTCTTTGGAAAGGGCTGTTTTGGATTTGGGACGTTATTATAAGAATAATATCTTTATTCAATACGAAAAGATTGTTATTAGGGAATGTTTTATTATATTCATGCTAAGAGTCTTCGAGAAAGGGAACAATGCTGATTAAGGCGTTAGGCATGAGTTTCCTTTCTCATATAGATTTTGTATTGTGAGAATTTTACATTATGCATTGGATGTAATTGAAAGCATAGCATAACATTAACTAGTAAAATATTTCTACTAATGTTCTCTATAGATTATTGTGGTTTGAATTATTCTAAAGCTTATTATCCATCTAATGTTGAACATGGGATATCAATTACGTGATCATGTGCAAGTTTCAGGTACAATTAAGCTGTTTATATTAGGTATCAGTTTCACTTTCCTGACGTGTGCATATTCGATGGAATAATTAAGTGGAAATTGATCTAATTTCTGTGTATCGTTTCATGTTACTCGTCTAGTACTATTATACTATTAGTGGCTATTCTAAATTTAGTCTCATGAAGTTCTAAAACTGATAAAGAGAGATAAACATTTGAATTGTGTATAAGAAGAGAAGTTGACTAAGAATTTCATAGAATAAAACAAAATATGAAATTTCATTTATTATATTTACTGTAAGTAATTGTTATATTACATAGGTACTCCATGTAGAACTTTTTTATACGTCAGGTTTGTTCGGTATTGTTAAATAATACCCGATAAAGTTTATACTTACAATTTCACAAGTTTCTTGAGCTCTTTTTAATTACTTCTCGCAATTACTATCGATGACTAAACTTGACTGCAAAATAAATACCCTGTCTATATCAGGCTTTGTTGACAGTTTGATCACAGGAAAAAAGCTAATAGCTTTTAAACACAGTACTTTATAAATATACTTATTTCGATTGATACAAAGGATATAAGCTTTAAAACGTTTTAAAAAGCCATACATTAAAATTTTAGTACGGTTGAAATGCGAACACATCATTCATCAGTAAACGACCCTGTCCATTATGAATTGCAGTTTTTAAAAAGTTCGTAATTAACACGACTCCCAGTGCAGACCAGGAACTTTTGAAGTGTTCGTAAAGTTTGTAAAATGCCCCAATAATTAAAAACCTTCGGGCTAGGATCATGGCTTTTTGTTCCCTCGTCATGATTGATCAAGTCACGAACGTTATTATGGAAAATAAAGGGCAACGATGTGACATTTAACATGAAAATTAAGTGAAAAGATGTTTTTATTTTTGCATTGGATAAAGGGCTCTATTATGACGTAGCTATTATGACCCAAAGTTGTCTTTGATGTTCAAGACGACTATTTAAGTCAATAGTCGACTTATTCGTCCATTTACACGTGCAGATCGATCCGCGGATAATCCGCGGACGGATTTCTCTCTCGCGCCATACATATTTGTGGTGTCACGGATTGGTCCGCGATCCGACTCTCCGTGTGCGATCGATCCGCACGTGTGAATGCTGTCTTTTAAAAATGTTCGGTCACAATTTTCTATAATCCACAACGATATTCGGAACAATAATTCCCAAGGAGCCAAGTCTTTTGTAGAAGTATATTTCGCTAAAATTGTGTGTGTCACATTTCAATTTCTTTTAAGACAACTTTAATCCTACCTTTCTCCCGAAATAGCTTTACATTTTCTTTATTAAAACAACGGTCTATGAATCATATAGAATGTCCAACATGTCCATGTTGTGTGCATATCTTCTATTTTTACGAATATAATATTTCTATCTTTAACCAAAGGTTAATACTCAAGTTCGTAAAGCATAAAGTTCATGATGATGTGCTAAGTGTGTTGTAAGCTACCCTTTCAATGTTTTAATATTTAAATACATAAACATGTTTCAATAATATATTTTGGATAAAATAAAGTAAATGACACCAAACTAATTTATAATTTATTTCGCGTAAAAATGCATACTTGGACAAAAACAAAACGCATAACGTTCATTTAATACACACATCACATCCTTCCAAACTATAAAGACAAAACAATTTACAACAACTCCTCATCAAAACTAATCATAGCATCTTTTATATTCCGCACAATAAATAAATGTGTCTCGTAGGAGCCCAATTGAATCACAAATCCCATGCGATCGTTCCAAATATTTCCTTGTGCAATGTTTCGTTTGTCTCATACTCGAGTCAGGTTAATAAGTAATGAAGTATCTTCGGCCGAGTTATATTTGTTAAAGTGATTATTCAAATACGAAAAACGTTCTCGGTTCGCCTTAAGTTCCCCTCATATTTTATTAACTAATTTTTTCACGGCTCAAGAAATACGTAATTGTTTGTAAGCTTTGCTCCCAGCGATTTCACGAGTATTTCTCGTATTAATATTTAATAAGATTTACAAGTTTTGATTTCGGTTGTTATTTGTTTTCCTCTTCGTGTTTGTTTAATTTTAGATGTAAATTGAATAATATTGACTGTGGATATCTACAGTGGACTTATGGCCAAAGGGAGATCTCCAACCGTCGCCACATTGACCATAGACCACAGATGATGATTAGGTTAAAACCAGTCAGAATAATTTCAAATATTCAATGCTACAAAAAAGTAGATTTTCCTAAAAGAAAACATCAATATCCTATAAACCACTTTGGAAACTTTATTCAGAAACTTAAGGTATTATTGAAACAGAAAGTAAAATTCTCAGAAGGATAAACTTTCATTTGTACTTTGAGCATACAAATTTACCACACAAAAGAGGCTATCGCACTGCCATTACTTAACTTGAATAGACTATTTGCACAGAAAAGAAAATAGTAAGTAGCTAAAATTGCCTTCCTAAAAACAAATAGACCAACGTTTTTCTGTCGTTACGCTGATTTTGCTTTTAACAGACTAAAAAGCTTCTAGGATTTATAAACTGTATTCGGATTTATAAACATGAATATATAGAATAAACTAACTAACTTTATTTAATTTTTCGGTAGGTTCCAATCATATATTAGTTTTTAAAACAATGACGACCAACTTCACTTGTCTGAAGAGTATATTTCTAACTGGGTATTTCTTATGAAGCCTGAAAGAGAGTTCTTCAAGACTGGCCGTAGGCAGCGTCTCATTAGCGAAGAAAACCACTGACCATTAGTTTACCGTTAGGCTTGTTTGCTTGCAAAAAGATTAATAAAATTGAGAGTGAGATTTTAAAAATCAGTTAAGATTTTTCTTTGGCTTTCCAATAACAAATTTTCAAAAATTCTATATCGTTTCCATGTTTTCGTAGTACATAATATTGTTATTTTTACAGTTACCACACGAAAAAAAAACTTTATTGTTTGCCCAAAATGAAAGTACACTAGAGCTCGCGGCGTGGAGGTTAACGGCTCGAAATGAAATATTTGAATTTATCCTAGGATTAGGGAAACTTTGCTACCTTTTTCCTATTCAGAAATCCCAAATGTTCTCTCTAGTGAAATCCCTCGTAATTTGACACTCCAACAAGCTTTCGTATTACACTACAAACGGCTTTTCTCTTCTCTTCTAATACAATTGTTCCGAAGATTTCTTATATTTAATTACTGTTGTCCAGTAAAGTATTCTTGAGGGGTATGTTAATAAGGAAACGGCGAGTTCTCGCCCGGAAAACTTCCCTAAGAAAACTAATCCAATCCCGAGATTATTTCCAGCGGCTCCCAATCAATTCGCCTATAAAAACACAGGGATAAAACGGAGCTCGTCCGAGAGTTCGCCCCATGGAGCATCATTACGAAAATACGACAAAATTGTAGACGTTCAGTACAGAGAGAAGGGGTGTTATTTATGGAGGGCACAGGCCGGAGTGTATTTGAGTGGTACTATTAGCTCATCTAATATTTTCTTCTTCAAGTTAATTGTTATGTCGCCTTTAAGAGCAGGTGGCTTGCCCCATTAGGCCGCCGCGGGCGAGTTAATGCCGAGACACGAAACTCGAGAGCCACCGAGGGAACTCCGACCCGCGGAAATATTTAAACAAATTAAAACTTTTCTTAATGCCATTTCTCGGACAGTGTTCTTATTGTGGCTCGTTTTATTGAGTTTCCTGGTAATTTTCCTTTAAATTGAATCTTTATTAGTGCACTTATTTGAAACAAATTTATTAGCAAATGATTAAGATTGTTTTCACATATCACGTTCGATTTTCTATGGGAATAAGCACTGGGAATAACAGATTTTAAAGTCTGGATGTATGTCAATTATTTTATTTTAAAATTTACAAAGGACGTTTTCTTCACCCTCAGATTTTGAAACAAAAAAGTTAATCTCATTAATTATCTTAGTTTGAAAGTTAAACCGCCATCAAGAGTTCTTGTTTAACCCGTTTATCTTAAGGAATTGTTGGCCAACACTGCAAGAGTGTTGATTGACGTGAGGTTGACCATTACTGGACGAATGTTCTCGAACTGCTAAGTAACTACCCGAACTAGGAAAACAAGATGCATAGTTCCAGAAGTTGTCTTTACAGCTGACAGTTCTTGTTTTGAATATTAGTTTCGGAATAGACTAAACTGTTAGCAGTGACTTCGGACAACTTTAAGTAGATAATTAATTTACTTGAGTCCGGAATACATTTACGAAATTTCGTGGTAAAAACGAAAACGAATTTAATTTGTCATCGGGTATAATGGCGCGTGATAACATGTGTGTTTTTATGAACGCTGCCGAATGTATTTCATCATTCAATATTTGGTTACACTGCTCCGTTTTTCGCCTCCACACGTCCCAGCTCGCGTTTTTTCTATTGTTTTTATCATTTTCCGGTTGCCATAAATTTCATATCCGCACGCACGGAACTCGGAGGGGAAATCTATAATGAAGTAAACATGCAGTGTTTAGAAATCACATCAGTTACGTGTTGGCAGCCGATGATGTATACGACAGTCGATGTTATTCCACGTATGTGAGGCAAATGACAGTTGATAGGCGGTTGATCTGTGGCGTTATCTGAGCCAGTCAGTACTCTGGTTTGAAACACTGGTTTAATATTTCATTGTTGTCGAGATGGAGCTTGTTTTTCTTAGCTTTAATTTGAAGCTTAGTTATTTTGCATAAGTCTAGGGCATAGAACCGTAGTTAAGATTATGTTTGATGAGACACGTATAAAACAAGCAGTATAATAAAGATAAAGTATTTATACACAAGTAATTGTATAAGCAAGTAAATCTCTGAAGTACTTAAAATGTAATCGCATTATTAGACCGTTAATGGTGTTTCAAATCTGTAAAAGACCCACTAAATCTTCTAAGCAACGCAAAAAAATAAGGTGGTCTTAAACGTACACGTAGCAAATTACTGCGACAGGTACCTCTGGGGACCTGAGGAGTGTCTCTCCTTAAATGAAATACTTAATAATAGAGACGGCGCTTAGTAGAAAAGCGGACACATTAGAGAAAATTATACCCTTTGTTGTAACAAAGTTTATTGATATCATCCGTGGGTGTATTTCAGAGAAGTGTAGTTTGGCTGTCGTCTGAACTTTTTGTTGTTAAAATAGAAATGTGTTTGATATACTGAAAATCATGATAGTAGAAAAACTGAAAAAATAACTTTCACATTTCATTAACAAGTGATTGAAAAAAAGCTGAGTTCTAGATTTGTAATCAGGAACTTTTAGTTCTGAGAACTCGTTTACCGGAATAACAATGAAATGCAAATAGAACAGATGAATGTAGACTTGTCGGCTAGTAAACCAAAAAAAAACTTCAGAGGTGACATGGGACACCCGAATAGAACGAAGTTCCTTTCGATTAAAAGATATCTTTTTTTTTTCCTAATGTAACGCGCGATAAGGAACGTGTTTTAAAAGATTTTGATCACAGCGCCATCTAGCGATAATCATCCAAAAAAAGTGTCGTGACAACTTTTCTTAAGATTTTTTTCCGTCTTTCGATAACGCGCGATAAGGAACCTCGTTCCAAAAATCTCTCACGAGTTTAATAGTTTCCGTTACTTACAAAGCTTTTCATGTAGTACGCAAATTTTAACAAAAGTACATGGATTTCAGGCAGTTATTATAAAATCAAAGTAATCACTGAACCGCAATAACAAGATACTTCAAGAAGCAAAAGCAACCATCTCAAGTCGTGCAAAAGATTCTTATTCCAATATCATATTTAATTACGACTATTGAATTCGAAAATAAATTACTCCGTATTTACAGAGCTATCGGTCCTCTGCAAATAATGATCGGCGTTTGTTTTATTCGCTCCATGTGCGAGCTTAACTATAAATTCTTTAGGAGTACATCGTCTCCAATTCTTTCCACTTAGCAGGGGCCTCTGTGAAAAATATTTGAGCGAGAATGGAATTAGTAAAGTTGAGGATACGACGCAAGTGGCACACATCGGCCGAATATTAAATGCTGAATTAGAGTGGTCACGGCTAGATGTCTTCATAAATGTTCTGCTTTCATTTGGAGGCAATTTGTTAACATTGCTTATTGACTACGTGGGCAGCTTCCTTAAAATTAATTAAGGATTTTGTTTCATATTATGTTTATTAGGATTCCAATTTTAAGATACTAAAAAGCTCACGAGAAGCATATTTTCGTGCTACCAATGAGTACTTACCTTACTATTTTTGTTTAAAAATCGCAATGTGTTAAAACATTTTGCCCTATACGAATGTTATCTTTGTGAAACATAATTCAAATGGATTTATGCAAATTTATTTTTCTAATAACACAAGTTTGAAATCAGTGTTTATTCGGCTGAATCGAACCACTTATAGACATTTCAAATGAAAAAAAAGCAAAAATAAAATAAATTAAAGTGGTTATAAATAGTAATGAAGATAAATTAAATCGATAGGTAATCACATACAAACATTAACTCAAAAGACACCTTGGAGGCTCAACATTGATCACTGAGCCGAAGTTCGGTTTCACGGTAACGTCGCCCTAGGGAGTGACCCCGAGGATCGGTTCTTCTATCCTTGTCGCACGCACACGATCGCTAATACGTAAAAAGGTAATAGAGCGACATAGGCCTCACAAATCGCCCGTAACAATACCGCATTAGGTCACAATCTATGTCGCTGGAATCTATTGTTTTTTATTTAGTAAACCCTTATCGATTCGGGCATACGGACGATATTTTCCCCTATAAAGGTAATTACTATTGTGATTGGGCTATTTTCTTGATTTGTGTTCAATATATCTGTCAGCGCTTAGCCGATAATATTATTTTAGTTGGATTGTTAGGGAGTTTTTTATTCTTTATGTTCTGTGTCATGAATTTAACATTATACAGGATTAAAACAGTCTGTGGAAGGTCAATGTAGTCGCGGAATGGTACGTTTCGAAATATTTTCAAAACATGAAGGACGTATGGTCAGATGGCAACCTCGCAAGGGTTTATGAGCGTTATATTATTTGACTTCTAATTCAAAATTCAGTATATTACATTTTTACATTTTATGCTGTTAGCTTCATGAGTAGATGTGCCGCATTGCTTACGGAACAACGAGATCCACTTATATCAAAACTGGCTATGATATTTGAAGTAAAACAGTACAAAATCGCAGCAAACTTTATTACATAATAAAATTTGACAACCTATTCAGCATCGCAACAGACTGGTGCATAATAAAAACAATTCGTGCTCAAACAAATCACCACTAAACAAACGTTTCTACAGGTACGAATAATTCAACGAAAGGTCACCTGTTACGGGTATTCGACATCGATCATCGGGAGTACGTAGCGACCTTCCCGCGTAATGTCGCCCTGGGGAGCGCCCGGCTCTGAAGCCGAGACAAAACCCACGGGCCCCTCCGTCACGGTGAACTTGCCCGCTTTTGTATGCCCAGACTTTTTCAGCACGGGTTATTTCGTACGGACCCGCGTACCCTTTGGTGCGCTGCGATACGCGACGTATCTGACACGCATCTGAAAACTTAATAAGTACGGATTCATAATTAAATCGCATATACAATTACGTATGTACGCGTCACGCGTCGGTATCAACATGAATATTTACGATGCAATTTCGTTCCGTTTCAGATTTATCACTGTTTGTTAGCAAACGGGGAATGTTTTAAAACGTTCCTTCGGGAGTGAGTTTAGGTTTAAGTCGCGGCGACCGGTGACAGCGCACCTCCGCTGCCGTGTATTGTTCGTATCCTAACCGTCGACTTTCCATTTATTTCTCTATGAATACGTTATTACCTGCTCGCCCCCGCTTATCAAAGTTTATTTGCAGCATGTGGTTTACTCTGTACCGGTGCTTATTCGTTATTACAACGCCGGAGTGTTTTATTGCTGGGGCGGAGCTTAAATCGTGCACGTCGCCCTTGTTTCTCGCTGTTTTTCCTCGCGATTTTTTCACGATTTGAACTTTATTTTATGTCTTACTTTCTTGTTTCAGATCGAGGACGCCATGCTAATGTTTGACAAACAAACCAACAGGCACAGAGGTAAGTGAAAACAATTTATTATTTTAAGACTATTATATTCATTAATAAATAAAGCTGTACGATTACATAAATTGTCACGAAAATATCACACTACAATTAACGTACTTCTTAAACCTTGGCAAAAAGTTCAAGAGCTAGACTAAATACATAAACTTAACTATTAATAGTCAATAATACATTCAAAATAAAGCAACCTTCAAATTATCCATAATAATCCCCTAAAACAAAATGTTCAAAAGTTTACATACCTATTACACAACATAGTCTGTCTCGCCGTTGCTTCATCGCCAAAGTCTGACTAGTTAGGGATAAATACGAACACGCATGAACCCTCAAAGAAAGATGACCAGATTAAACTGTACCTCGTCGCAAGCGCGTCAACGGCTTCCCAGCACCAGTCTTTAGTAATGACAGACGAAGGGGAGTTCAAGCTACGGTGGACCCGAGGTTGTATGGAAGCAAAACTCTGCACCAAGCCGGCGTCACTAACCAGGCACACCGTTTTCGGCATTGTACTCCCTCCCCATGTTACGACTATTCCCTGCTAATAAATAACAAATCGACGCCCGAATAAAATATACGGTTTCCTTGCGGAGATTTCGTATTATTGTGCGAAAGAAAGTGAAGTTTCGCACGAATTCTGCCTCTTTCAATTTACACGGTTGTTTTGTTTCGTTTTGTAAGATAAATAAATAAACAATGTCTTGTAATCAGTGCCATAACGCGTGGGATTTTAATTAAAATCCGTAGAATTGTATCAAGGCGGGTCATCTTTTGTCGGCCACGTTTCCTTTGCAGCAGTTACAGCAGATACAACGTTAAATTTGCTTTTGTAATCCCCATTACATAAAAACAGGTTGACCCGAATATCCAGGCTCGCCGGAAACATCGTTGCGCTGTCATTTATGCAAGTTTGCAAAAACGAATCCTGTTTGTTTCGGGTCGAGGGAAAAACGGCCTTTTCTTGTCAACGTAAGACATAAAACGATTTATCTGCGTTATGCACGCTTTAAACTTCTACGCCCTTTGCATGTTATTCCGATGATCCAGCTCCCTTCAAATCGTGAATTAACTTCGTAAACAATGGCGGTTAACGATTCAACTCACAAAATAAAACAATTTTATTAATTCCATTCTTATTAATATATTGAGGTACAATTGAATCCTAAAAATTGAAGCCATTTTGGTAATACCCACTCCAAATATGAAATTCAATATACCGATATAAATATTCTTTAGATCTCCCCTAATACCACTGTAGGATTATTATACTGGAACGTAATCAGCTGGGTCGGGTTATTTTGGCAACAAATGTAAAAAAATATCTGCTGTTTACGTGTATCAAACTCTCGCAAGAAGCAACCCAAACGGGTATTCAAACTGAATATGAATGCAAACTGCCCCGGCGAACGCGCGAAATGGCGAAAATCAAATTAGGTATGGCGTGAATACTTCACGGCGACGCTGGGAAAAAAATTGAAATCAAATATTCATTGACTTTCAACCGGATAAAGCCGGCCTACAGCCATTTCAATACATTTTATTATCTATTTTGCGTAGTGCGGCCCCGATACGACGCCCTTACCCTACTCTCGTTCGCATAATTCGTTTATTAGTTATTACTTTGACAAAATATATTTATACTCTGTCGTCACCGTAAATCGAGAATCAGAAAATGGCGTCCCGAAGTTTACTCATTGCAAAATCCCCATTCGATGTCGTTGTGTGAGTTAAAGTTTTGTGAGGTTTCTTTTAGGCCCGAGATACAGGATAAGATGAGGTTCTGTGAATTTGACCTTTGGGATAAAAAGGGGTTGAAGTTTTAGTGATTCAATTCGGAATATATCTCTTGTACCAAAGTACATCAAGCTTGAAATGAAGGTTCAACTCTTACGGGAAATAATATACGTCACACATTTCACAAACTAGACCAAAAAGTTCCAGGAATTTTTTTAACGAAGCGCATTTAACCTTTATTGTTTTAAAAGTCGTGAAGCTAATTTAAATAAAATTCTTACGCAAAGCTCTTGGATTAGCGAAAAAATTAAAACCTTTTAGCCTTTTCAGTACATTAAAAATGTCCGAATAATGTGTTTAATAGCACCCTTTACTTTTATTTACGAGCTTAACGCTGAAAAAAATAATTAACGGTGTCCCCTCACAAAAGCTGTTCCATTGTCCCATTCAAAAATTAATCTATAAAACACATTCACGAAAAAAGCATTTAATTTTATTGTTTAACATAATCTCTGTTATCTTAAGGTGTGATTTAAAATGATAATTTAAAAAAATAATAAAAATGTATAAAGAATTTAAAATAAATGACATTCCCGACATTACAAAAAATAATGTTATCAAACGTTTTTGTGGGATTAACAACAATAGTCTTAGATCTTTTTCTTGAAGTTCGATAAGAACGAAAAAAAATATCCTCTTCATTTCTACGTCAAAAAAAAATTCGTCATCAATTTGATTATTATTGGTGTTTCTCAAAGTATCAAAACAATATTGTACCTCACAACTACCCCGCTCACATTTGCAAACCCTACTTCTAGATATTTCGACACAATAATTCGTGACCAAGTGACATTCAAGTTGAGTATCAAGGTTTGTAGCAATGCTATTACGCAAAGGTAAAATGCGAAATACGAGAAGTTCATAAATATTCAAGAAAAAAGCACAAACAATCTCTGCGGGGTGGATTCCATTTGGTCGCACAACTCGCTCGCATGCCTATGGGACACCCAAGCGTGCCTTACTACCGTGAAAATTCCACCTCTCACTTTGCATAAGAGTAGTGTAATCTATATTTAATTTGGCAGAATCTTTCGTTGTGTAAAGATGCCCATCTTGTGACTCATAAATAACGATTGCTTTCGCTGAATGTCGTAAAATTTTGACTGAAAAAGGACGAACTTTAGAGCACTTTAAACTTAATGTCCTCACTCGTCTAAAAGCATTTATGTCATTTATTTGTGCATCGAAAAAAAATATCATTCTTTTATTTGTTATTTGCAATTTTCTGTGCAAAATCTTGGATGCAACCGCTATAATCCCTGTAGAGCTAACATTGATTTCTATAATGAGCACTTATCTGTATTCAATTCACTTCCCAAAACACTTCAATTTCGCTATTTTTGTACACGTCGAGACAATTCTAATACGAGCAAAGCTTCTGGAGTGGAGCTCTCAAACTGTGTGAGCGAAGTTACAAACTTAGTTCGTACATGCGAACAGAGGAATTTGATCTTTGAACGTTGGACATAAAGACTTTCGTAACGGCATTCAATATCGTGCAACGCAAGTGCTAAGTGGCTGCACGTGGCTTCCTCCCCCGGGAGATACGGAATACACCGGGCTTAGATGCATCTTGCGGGAAACCAGCAGCTCTTAATATTACGTGTATTACAATTAATTCAGTTTAAAACAAACTTGAGGTTACCCTCGCACGTTCAACACGAACGGGATTTCTTAGTTGAACTTGTTTCGAGTATCTTGTTCAGTCATAATACGAAGTAGTTTTACTAAAGCCTAATTATACGGATTCTTAAGTAACATTTTATTTTACATAGATTAATAGAGGAATCATAAGCTCTTAGTATAAAGGAAACGTCTTCATATATTCTGAGTCTGTTGCTTTAGTTCGAAACACAAACTCCATTTTGATCTAAGTTTGTTTTCATTTATTTGTAGTCGCAGGAGACGCTAAGCTCTCGTAACTCTCGTCTCAAGACGTGATTACAGTTTTGGAACTGCAGAGACTCTCAAATTGAAATGTCGATATTGAGCGAAGGCTGTGAGCAGTTGTTTCTCTCGGGAGTAACACGGCAGCGGTTGCATTTACCTTGCATCTTACTTAGAGTGTCGTGAGAGATGAGATTCTCTGGTTACTGAGTGACATTTTGAAGAGTGAAAAGTTTTAACTTTTAACACATGGATAGGGATTGTTTATTTATATAACCAGCAATAGATTTAAACTGTATTTTATATAAAAATAATGCAAACAAATAATAACATTAACATCGAGGTTAAAGGATTGGAATTACTTTTACGTAATGCACTGTTTGAAAATTACATTTCAAAATTATTTGCTCCATTTCATCATGAAATAGCTAAATGGTACAAATACTATTTATATTTCATAATCACGGATAAAATTCTTGGTCATCTTGAGAAATATGAAATCTAAACCAGTTTTAAATTAAGAATTTCGAACTGGCGCAAACTAAAATCCGATTAAACATTTAATGAACTAAACCATCGGTTAGTCCATTATTAATTAATCCGTTGAATTAACACCAAAAACTACACCAATATTTGATAATCTCCAACCCGAAGTACTAAAATATTAACCGAACTATACCGATGGGGGAAGCGTCTTGCAATAACAGCATTTGCGCGTTAGTACGAGAACCAAAATCCCTTTGGGATAACGCTCGGGAAGTGGTAAGCATAGAAAATGCTCTATATTTTAGAACGTCTTTGTTTTCTCGCTTTATTTATTATTTTGTTTGCCGTTTACGATGTTTCGTATCCACAGGTGGTAAAGCCTTCTCTTATGCTAAACTCCAAAATAATTTCCCTTATATCGTTATGCTACACGTTAAACTTAAGAACGTTTCGCGGAAGAGGCTTTCGGTTTCGTTAAACGCGTTTGTAATAATTTTCTATGTTGTCATAAAAGGTCTTATCTATGTTAAAATCAAATAGTTTTGTTATTATTTTATTGTACGTACTAAATCAAAATATTATAGATTACACGATAACGTGAAGTTGTTTTCGTAATTATAATATAAACACAATTAATGAAACACCTTCAGGAATTGATTTTCCGTTTAACATCAATTAAAACATGAATCATATTATTTAAATTACCTCCCCAATTCAAATTTTATTAACTCAAGTCTAAACAAAGCCAATTTAAATGAAATAAGATTACCTTAATCTAACAAACACGGAACACGACTAATCAACGCACGACACATTTCTGCCATACACACAATACTCGTGTTATTCTACAATCGAATAACAACCCGCCGAGATCAATACGGCCAATAATTCCATTGGTTCCAACAACAATGGGCCCTTAAGAACGGATACCCATAAATCGAAACCACGGCATTGGTCGTCAATAGAGCATTAAGGCTCTGGCGCTTTCACAATATACATTAAAGAGTGTGTTTTAGCGAATCACTTCCTGAAGCAACGAGTCCTAAAGTATAGTAAGTGCGGGAAGTGACAAGTAAAAAACCTATTGACAAAGAAGCCTCGCTGTTAGCGGTCAATTGAAAAGTCACGTAAGCTAATAAAAGTGTAAATTTTGGGTAATAGTTACATTGGGGTTGGTTGTAGCGATTGTATTTGTGTCTTTGTATCAATCAGCTAGTATAAACTCAATTGTATCCAAAAAAACACGCATAATAGGTAACTGTTTATTTTTTTCCACACAAACAGACTTTGTTTAATATATTCGGCAAATTAAATAGGTGCCAACACCATCTATAATATCAGAAAATACTACTAGCGACCTATTCTTCAGGACTTCTTTCAGGCATCGTATGAAAAAGGACGATTCCGAATGTATTTCATTAGAATGGAAATTTAAAAAAATACTATTCTATATGACGCCTTTACTTACTACCACTTATATTCAGCTAGATAAATAATAAATCATATTACGCCACAGTTTTCCCCGCTGAATTAGAAACATATATGATTGTCCAGCAATTATTGAAATTGTTGTGCCGTTTGTCGACGATTTCATGATTATTACTTACCCGGTTCGAACGCGGCGGTTAATAATAACTGCTGAGTTTATTCGCGTTAATTTTCAAACTGTGAAAGCAAATGAATCGGTCGTTAATGCATGGTACTCAAATATTTACATACAGTTTTAAATTTCACTGGTTTTTTTCATTGGTGTTTCACAAGTATACTAGGATATATTGTGTATCGTTTCACATAATTGAATTGAAAATACTAACAGAAATTTTTACTTGTGAGTGAGTATAATCTTTACTACCGTAAAGTTGCTTTCCATTTTAGCTGTATCTAAGATATTTGATTATTACCATCATATCAGTCGTAAATAGAGGAGATCTAGCTACTTAGTCATTTATTAAGTATTTGATAACAATTCCCATCTTCAATATTAACAAAATTAAGAAACTAATTCAACTTAATCCGGTACTAATCGTCTTTAAACCGGAGACGCAAAATACCGGCAAGTTTGAGAATTTCACGCAAATACCGCGGTAACTTTCACTCTAAACCATAACTATAGTCCTTCTGTCACATTAACACCTACTAAGCGAAAGTTATTCGCGCTTGTTTTGGTTATATTAAAGGATTCCACGAATAATTATCACAAAGCAACTTACTACGCTCCCATTTATTAACCATCTTAATTACTAAGGCCAAGTTAATTACACAAGGCGAAACTTAGCGTCTAAAGAGTCTAGCGTTATCCTGATAATTTAGCAGGGTTGCCCCGATATCTCTTTTTGTTTTAGTGCATGATATACCTAAAGACGCTTCAGAGAATATCAAAAGGCCAACATTAATGGCCCCAACTTTTCAGTAATAAAATTACGGTAAAAATATTCGACTGCTATTAACAATTACTTTTATTTATGGCCCTAATAATTTACTGTCAAGAAAATTTAAGTAAAGTCCGTGATATAGGAGGAGGGCGATTATTCCAATTTTTCTCAGCCGGGATAGCGAAGAGACATGATTTTGCCATTAGGCACATCAGAAGCAATTAAATACATTTCTGGATTCAGTAATGTTTCATTCATTGTTTTGTTTGTAGATTCGAATTAAGAGTATCCGGACAATAGAGGATGCGGCTGGATACAGAGGCCCATCTCATTACCTAGCTGACCGCAGTTGAGTAATGACGCAACGAACACCGAGTCACGCTACCGGCGCTCGTTCGTGCTTTTTGTGCCTTCCCACAAACAAAATACGAATTTATACAATTTGTTATCTCATTGTTTGTTTGACTATGAAAAGTTTAAATTATCTTTTCGCTTTGTTTCCAAAAAGGATGTTGATTTGGACAGACATTCATTTTTGTTTTGTTAAAACTTTTGACATTGCTTTTATTAGTGTTCCGTTCATAACAAATTAAACGAAAGTCATTCTAATAACGCATTTAAGTGAGAGTTTAAATTTAATTATTAATGAAACACAAAGCCATTTGGCTTTAGTGTGCGTTTCAATCGGTCGGGATATGGTGCGGGTGCGGTCTGGCCGTTTCGTCTACATAGCGTTCACAATTGCAATCAGCCTAATATGTTGAACAGTAGGTCCATCTCATTACCATGGCCGACCGCAGGTGAATGATGGTGCGCTAGAGCCAGCCGTTTTGTTTGTGGTCGATTTAATGCTGTGGACAAATTGCGTGTTTGCCACCGCGACCGAGAGATCGTTCCAGCGCCGAGAAACGTAATAATATTTCCAAACGATTTCAATAAATAAAACGAATTGTTTCTGCCATGCAAATGGTGTGTATGAGCGCTATGAGAAATATTTAATTCCAAGTATTAACGAACGCAATTTATTCGCGTTATTGAATCGGTCTCGCGTGGCTGATTTAAATTTCTTCGAGATTGAATACGTCTTGATCTAACCAACCGTTATTTTGTATGATTATCGAATATGTACCCGATAAAAGGAAATATCGAAAGAAATGTAAGCATTTAATTTTGAAACATACGGGAACGCTAAAACCCTGTACTTCAGAGTAATGTTGCGTTAAAAGAAAAGAACCGTAAAAGTTCTTATTTATTTCCTTGTAGAAAGCGAACTAACTCTTGTTTTCATCCTCTTAACAAGAAAGTAATCTGTCGACCTACGTCGCGATAACGGGATTTTTATGTAACAAACTCGAGTCGCGCCTACCCTCACCTAGCCTGGGGCTCTCGAAAAATCCCGGCATTGTCAGATTGTACTGAGGATTCACAGTAATATACATTTTCCCGTGTCGGAATTACAGCTATACTTCGCTGTTGCTACATAAAATTGGCGTAAAATCTACACTCATGCATATTAGCTATATGACTTTGATGCCTGAAAGTTTTTACTTTAGATGTAAATCCGTTAGTGTTTTGAAATGGAAATCGAATACACGTTGTTTTGGTTTCAATATTAGTCTGAAAGTTTGGATACATATGTACAAATTATATTTGAATCCAGCGTTACTTGGATGGCCCTAAAAGAATATTATTTTACTCCACTTATTGCACTCACTTCTCTACTAAAGTATATAATTAACACAGTTTCATTTTCAAATTTTATTATCTAATAGATAGTCCACAAGAATTTTTTTACCCATAACTCACCTATAAATATTTTCATTACTATTTTAAATAGATGAACACGTTCACAAACTACATACCTAGTTTAAACCCATCGCTACAATATAATTAGATCTTCCACTCACAGTTTTCCCAAATGCGTAATATTACTTAACCACCAGAAAATTATGTACAAGTGTCGCGTATAAGGCTTGTAGCACGTATGTCAGTAAATTTTAGTTAAAGGCAACAGGTGCACACGATAAGCCGGTTCTAGTCGAGTAATTATCCTGAATAGACTCCACACGGTTGTTGGGATACCGTAATGGGAAGATTCACCCCGCACTCTTAAAAATATGTTTTTCTTCGAGTTTGGATCTCGTTTTGCGATGGTATTTTTTCGAACATTATTTATTGTTGATAGAATTGACGCTGTGTATTCGATCGCAGAGTTATCCTAACTATTTTTTTGTTTCGAATTATAATAATTAGGAAATGATTTTCTACACCGTTGATATCAGTTGTGAATACTTTAAAATAAAAAAACCATAAACGTTTTGTAGAATAACTGTGAGACAAGCCATTTCAAAATACATTACCAAAAATTAAACTAGATTTAGTTTCAATCGACAATATAAATCAGTCATTGTATCGCAATAAATTCAGTTAAATAACGCCACTCGAACACCCAATTAATATTGAATAAGCCAAACAATCGAGCAAATAATTAACAGCAAACACGAAAAATGATAGGATATTTATATTAAATTCAAAATTACCACCGAATTTGTTGGATGTTATAGTTAAAGCGCACTAAAAACTTTCATTGAATAACCGCAGTTTATTAATAATCCATTTCAACTGTACGTTAAAGCAATTTTAATTAACTAGATTTCGGGAGTCGGCCGCAGATGGACCACCCTTTGCGTGGCCAATTTAAATCGTTTTATTAATTATTGACATACGCATCGGGCACTCGTCGACGTGTCCTGTACCCGCGACATACTACGACATTTTATTCACTTCGCTGTTAATTATTATCGCACACGAACCGTTGGAAATTTACTCGTCCGCTGTACACAAAGTTTATTTATTTAGTGGTAACAGTCGAGCAATTTTATCTGTGTCAGAAAAGAACGACGAATTTTTCAAAATCCTTTCGATGTAAACTAACTAAAATTTGACACGCTATGTGAATGTTATGCTCACCTGTAACTAGTGTAGTCGCTTAAAATGTTATAATTAAGATATTGTTATTATGAATGTTATTACTGCAACTGAATTGTTGGTTAGCTTACTAGTAAATAAATATTTAAGATTTATAGGTGAAATGAAAAAAAACAAGACTAGTGTACTAAAAATATAAAATTTTTGAAAATATTTCATTTTTCTTAGATATGAAGAGGTCATTTCAATCATATGACGCATCCAATGTGTTAATGTAAAATAGCGTCTACATTGGTCGTAGCATTATAAAACGCTACAACGTAGACCGTAGTGGCGTAGGCTTTATACCATAGCAACAATGACTAATATTGAATAACAATCTTCAAGAGAACCTTAATTATCTATAGTATATTGTTCAGGAATACCAGAGGGAATTTACATGAAAGAATACATAGCGTACGAGACTTCTACCATTTTAGTTTACGACCCGTCCGCCTGCGACCCTTCACTGTACAAACAAAATTGAATGTAGTTTTAAAATTGCCAATAAACTATTTGAACAGGGAATAGTTGAACCGTCGGTGAATTGTTAATTTAAACATTTATTCAGGTCGAAGTTGTTTGTTTTGAAATACTTCAAATGATCGGTAGGAGTGGTCATTTAATGTATTTCACTACATTAATGATAATGTTTTCTATTTCGATACAAAGACTTTGCAATTTATTTACAGCAAATTGTTGTTTGTTATGTATCTTTAATTTTATTACTTTTGGATGACTAGATTTCTCACAATACCTTACTTCAAGTTCAATAAATATATGATGTAGTAATGATTTAAATAAAGAACCCCACTATAGATATAGATATTAGAAGAATAGGTATAGGCTGGCACCCCACCAGCGGAAAGTGTGAATGGGAAGGATGGATGTGAAGTATACGGTACGAAAGTTGGACAGAAGCGAGAACTGGAATGAAAGAGTAAACAAACCAACAATTAGATTAAGAACATCCCCGATAATGTTGGGGGAATTTAGAAAAAAAAAACTACCTTACTTCAAATTTTTATTTTATAAACAGGACTTTTAGTATTAGAATACTTAAAGTTACTATTTGTTTCTTCATTTGATAATAAATTTGTCTTTCACTGTATCAAAGGTAGTTTTGACGTATTTGTAAGAGACAGTGGTAATAAATCGGAGACGGTCCAAAACACGCAACGTGTGTGCGGCGCTCAGATTTATTCGTCTGCCTTGCCTCGGTGCACGTCCACTCCAACACGAAAATATTACCCAACATAGAAAACAGACGTCCTCTGTGTTCCTTTCTGAAATACTGCGTAATATATGTGACAGTTGACAAATTTAGACTCAAATTTATCTGTTGAAAGTTTATTAACAATATTTTGCGAAAAATATTAACTACTAGCTGGCCCACACAACTTCGTCTGCGTCACAAAAGTAAATTTTCTCACCGTTTAAACCTTCCCTGGACTTCTACGAATATTTCAAGATTAAAATAAGCCAAATCGGTTCAAATCGTTCTCGAGTTTTAGCGAGACTAACGAACAGCAATTTATTTTTATATATAAGAAGAAGAATATATACAGGGTGTTGGTGCCCGGTGAAATAATACTTTCAGGGCTTAATCTATATCACATTTCAAATCATATACACATACTTTTGAAACGGAGATAGTTACTTTATTTTCCCATAAAAAGTTGAAAAATTATTATTTTGTATGAATTTTGACAACCCTACCCTGACCTACATGTAGCGTGCTATATCTATATGCCATTTTCAAGCACCCAGGCGCATCCGATCGCAATTTTAGAGTTCCGTACTATAATAAACTCCTACTAATAGAAAATTAACACGTAGTTTTGATTAGTTATAACTTATGATATATTATGCCTAGAAAACACAGACTTGGTGGATGGCTTCTACATCAAGTATACTATTTGCTGTGAAAGTATTGTTTCATCGGATTTTAACACCCTGTATAATACAATTTAGATGTTAAATAGAAGTGGGTATTAACTTTATATATTGTTAATACCGTTCTAAGTAAAAATTGATACAAAGTTAAACTAGGCAGCTAGTAGATAATAAAACAAATAACTCGAACCAATTTCTATTTAAATCACCATAAATAAACACGAGATAAATCTGAATTATTTATTGTGAAAAAGGTCCGTAGAGTATTTTAAAATCAGAGAATTGGCGAGATTGTGATGTGTCAATCGAGAATTAATTTAAACTTTGCTGGGCAAAGCGAGCAACGTACATCCCAAGGGACAACGGGTATCAAATCGAATAGAAGGTTATAATTGACCACGCGCAAACGAAAAACAACCGACGTAGCAGCACCTAAACAATCGATTTTCACTCCTAATCACACAGTCTTAAGTATCAAAATCGCTCGATATGTTTACTCTGACGAAAATCATTTTCACCCGCTCTCGGCTAAGCCGGTGTCGTGGTGAGCCTAACATTCGCTTAGTAGGTGCTTCACAAAAGTAATTTGCAAGGTTCGTGTCCGATCATTTAGATCTTACAGCATTTACATACATAATTAGCGTTTTTACATATCATTATCCCCGTGGTACAAAAACACAACGGTCACAAATATACATAATATTATTATGTGGGTGGATATATTGGCACTGCAATGAGAAGTAGCTGACGCGTTCATTATAATGGTTTCGTAAATTAAGCCCGTTTTGCGAAACGGTTTGACATTGTGCTGTTAAAATGTTTTGCTTTTTGCTTTAATGGCGGCGGTCGGTGATAATTTGTTTTGTAGTTGGATTTAATTTTAAATGTTAAATGAGCGATAAAACTTTTATGAAATATTGTCATTAAGTCATTTGTATAATATTGAGAAGGATCTTTTTGTAGATAAGTTGTTTAAATCCAACAAATTAAATCAAACAAATGAGGAATTCTATTTTCTAATATTATAGACAAACTACTCGTCCCTTGAAGCAAACCAGTCTGTTTGCTGTCTCCTTTGACGTTTCCAGGTGCCTCTAAGACGTTAACCAACACAGTGCCTGTAGTGGCAAAACTGTCCATAAACAACAACTTAATATATCTAAACTGTATAGTCATCAAAGACCAACGAAATCAAAGCTTTTGCTCCGTTTGCAAATTCAAATGTCAGTTTAGACTTTTCGACACGCCGCCAACTACTCGTGCGGCAAAGCAACTAGGTTTGCTGTCTCTTTTGACGTTCCAGGCGCCTCTTAGACGTTAACCCTCACAGTGCCTGTAGTGGCAAATTAAAAACGTCAATCAAGTTTATAAATCACAGGTTCCATTATTCCCAGCTATTAATTGCAGTCGGTTAATAGAGTTCATTCATTCGTGTTTCGTTGTAAGGAAATTAATATTGTAACCATTTTGAATTGTTAGTTCGCGGTCCTTTAATGGCCTGCGACGTGGATAAATTCGTTTGTTTAATGTATTTGTTTTGGTATCACCGGATTGAGTTTCATGAAAGGATTGTGAAAAACTTTTTAAAAATATCTAAGTTCAACAGCAACTTCCATTAAATCATAATGTCACTTATTACATTGCTAATCCCTAAACTAAACTTTGTACTGTACTGTACCAACACATTACTGCCCACTGTTGGGCTCAGGTCTCATCAGAAGAGGGATTAGGCATAGTCTACCACGCTTGCCCAGTGCGGATTGGGGACTTCACATATCTTCAAAGGATTTTTAAAATCCTTTTCCGACATGCAGGTTTCCTCACGATGTTTTCCTTCACCGTTTTTAGCCAGTTATGTTGTGAAAAATTGCACATAAATCTTTTTCACATTTAGATTTAGAGGTACAAACTTATAAGTAATATATTTCATTTCATTACTCGTTTGCATTCGTCGCAAATTACCTTTCCTTTTTTCTTTCAAATTACATATGAACTACGTGACATAAATGGTCTGAAATCGATCCAATTATGCAACTTATATTTTTCAATAACACAAATGTGTACTTGAATTTAAATAATTAAAATAAAAAAGGTTTAAAATAAGACCGTGTTTATGAAATGTTTACTCAATGTTATTTTGAATAACTAATATTCAAATCTTGTAATAAAAAACACACAAATATTTACTTAAAAAAGGAACAAAAATACTAGGACAAAACCAATACTAATTTTAATACAACATGAACAAAGAGACATTTTTTAAATTACAACATCCAACGCTATATTAAAAAATATTTGCCAACAAAATCGAGGACCTCAGATTAATATTGAAATGTTAAAAGATAAAGGTAAATTTTGCGGTCAACAAATCAAAATGGCCGAGGGCTATTACAACAATAGGTGTTTCGAAATTTGCTCTAAAACTCGGAGTAATAAAAATTAACATTTGCCCTGTATTATCCCTGTAATCATTCCTAACAATGCCTTCGAGCTGTTTTGAAGCCCAGAAACGGACCCCGATTAATTTTACCTTCTGAAAAAATGTTCTGTGATGTTCGAGAAGAAGAAATTAATTTTAGGTGTTTTTGTATTTTTATTTTTAGATTTTTAGCATCATTTTTGATATAAAAGATGTATTTATGAACTTTTTAATGTATACTTTCGCTTCCTTTTGTGTTAACCTTTTCGCTAACAATACCAAGAAGTATAATATTTATCACATTCTAAATTTAAAATTGGCGCAGCACTTCTTTTTGTATTAACAAGCTTTCGGCATCTTAGAGTTTACATCTATTTTTTATGATTCTTTTAGAAAGTTGTAGGCTCTTGTACCAACTTACCCAAATTCCAAAATTACCTTGTAAACCCACAGAAAACATCTAACACACTATAAATCACAATTGTGGTTCGATTTGATTTTGTAACGAGCCACAAATCCCAAAGTATGAAATCAGAATTCACTGGACGAAGTTTAATCTCAATTTTGGTGAATATAAAATCATGGACTGCGGTCAGAGTACGGAATGTTGTTCGAACAATTATAACTGCTAATATTATAACTACATGCCTGTAAACCCGCCGACGCTAGGGGCTGTTCCCGCATAACAGACTAAGCTGTGGCTACCCGCATTTAGATCAAATATTTTGGAGATTATTTCTGGTTAAATTTTGATCTTATGCAGCATGATTATAATGTTATTAGCTCTTGTGGAAAACAATGGTTTATTATGCTACAGAAACTGGAAAATTAAAAAAACTTTATGTATGAAAAGTTTTATAAATTTTCCTTGTAATCTCATTAACTCACATGAAACGAGGTTTAGAAAGAAAGTTGATATATATTTTTCAGGTAATATAATTACAAAACAAAGTAAAAATGTGTGTCAGAAAGTAATATTTCATCCATATTATAATCACATTTAAGGTTTAAAGTGAACCTTAAAATATACGTGTTAAAATAATAAAACTCGACTCCAAACTGTTAAAATTTAACATCGCTATACAGAATTTTAAGTACTGGCAGTCCACCTAAGTAGCTATTTCCGTAACAGCTAAAAGTCATCAGTTTAAAATCGGATCGCGAGGTGCGCACGGTCGAAGTGGCCCGTACCATTAAACATTTACGCTTTGCAGATAACGCCTGCTTTTTGTGTACTAATGCAAGATTTTATGGCCGTTTTATTGCGTTGTGATCTGATCAGGCTACTGTTTCCACTCTTACTAACAATCGATACTCTGATTGGTGCGTTTAAATAGACACTTAACCTTATTTTTATGTGAAACAGTCTCAACATTGACGTGGAATATGACTGATTCCAATCTCAGCTTTATAGCCACTTTCGTTAGAACACAACTTTACTAGTTGCAGTAAATTTTATTTCAAGACAACTTGTGGAAATCTCGCACAAAAATCACTTGTCCACCCGCTATGAACAAAGGAAATAATGAATAGTTTAGAAAAACGACGCGCTCGTTATGAGCTGACATGCATAAATGATATTGCGAATCTGACAAATGGAACGGCAGAGTATAACAATGGTAGTACTTCCAAGTGGCCGTTCAATTATGCAAATAGACAGCGCGATGCTCGTCCGGCAATAATAAAACTGTTTAACAGCTGACAAACGCTCGTCGGATGAAACATTCTGGGTACCAGCCGGGTCCCGCCAATAAAATGAAACCAGGTACATAATCCATATGACGAGACGTCCCGCGCTCATATTAAATTAGACCGCCCCTGGTCATCCACTTTATTTTTATTTGAATCCCATGAAAATATGAAACGTGTTTGCTCGTCCACGTTTGGGAGTGACTGCCGGCCGTTTATACGAAAGTCAATGTTTATGAATTTGTTAATAAACACGTCGAGTGTTGCGCTGTTACCTTTGCAATTTGGACGTGAAAAATTCAACGAAAAAATATTTTTCAACTCTTTCGTGGCTGTATTAACAGCTATTGCTAATTATCTAGCTTCTATTGAAATGAAAAATAATGCCCTAGTAATTTTTATGTTTTTTTTTATGGTTTTTGTTGCTGCTTTGAATTTATTTATACGTCTTTATGTTAAGTTAATATGTCCTATTTGAGGTTGTTTGCCAACGTGAAATCTTTCAGCAGCATTTTTCATCTTTTATTCTTAGAAGCATATTACGACGAAGAAAACCGTGATTAGACTATTATTTTCGGACAAGCTTCGAAATTAGAGCGCGATAATTAATCAATTAACAAATTAGGTACGAGCAAATTTTTCTTCAGTTACTCCTCATTAAACTGATCCACAGTTGGTGCTTTATCACTCAGCCAAATTACGTTTCGCTTAATTTTCTTTCTCGGGCAGGTGTGTTCGACAGAGCAATTATTTACACCGACAGCCGTGACGTCACTGGCTCATGCCCTGAGGCTTATCGTTGAACGATACCTCGGAGAACAAAAGTTATCTACACTAGTTGCTGACTGATTATTTCTTGGAATTTTGAATCTATTACAATGAAGGTAGCATAAATGATGCCGTGTTTATAATAAATAACACGGGTCCATCTTCTTGAAGTTTAGAAACATTCTAGTGGTCATTATGAACGATCTTAGAAGTTTTTTAACCCGATAGGTAAACAAACATACCAGATGATAAAAGTGATACCTACTGGTACTTTCCAGTCTTAGATAGATTAATTTTTCATTAATTTACAATTTTAGCTAATTAAAACAAGCCCAAAGTATCATAGGCAATATAATACAGATAAATCTCCATACATGAATTAAGTATTTGTTATGTACTCGTAATTGGAAGCAACCCTTCGTCCCTCCGTACCAAGGTCGTTTAACCACTTGAACGTCAAAATCATTTGTTCCCCTCGTATTTAGAAACGTCACTGCGGATGATATGCCTATGTTTAGTGTCTCTTAATTTGACATTGACATATAGGATTAAATTAGTTGCGCCGCTTCAGAAATGAGTTGGCGCTTCTATTGTTATTTTTGACGTAAGTGACTTTGAAGTTATTGTTTGAGTGTCTGAAGTTGCGTTGTTAGTAAGTTGTAGACTTGTACTTAAAGTAATGAACGTAATGCTATAGAATAGAAGTGCTTTGTAAACAACGAGTTTTTTGACTGAGGTTGCCCATTTTCAGAAAACTTTGATGAAAGATTAACGTGACGTAAATGACGAGTAATAGGTATTTTTTATGGTTATTATAATCAGCGAATTTTAGTACTGAGACGTCATGGTCTAGCTTTAGACTGCAATAAAATAAATAGTCTCCGCACTAATTAATATTTTGGAACGAAGTTCCTTATCGCGCGTTATGAAACGGACGGAAAAAATTCTTACGAAAAGTTACCACCACTTTTAAAACACGTTCCTTATTTTGTTTTAGATGATTTTCGCTAGATGGCGCTGTGATCAAAATTTTTTAAAACACGTTCCTTATTTTGTTTTAGATGATTATCGCTAGATGGCACTGTGATCAAAATCTTTTAAAACACGTTCCTTATCGCGCGTTACGTTAGGAAAAAAAAAATATAAGATATCTTTTAATCGAAAGGAACTTCGTTCTAATCGGGTGTCCCATGACACCTCTCAAGTTCTTTTTTATTTGTTAGAAATATGGAGTTTTATAAAGACCGACGTAGTAGTAGTATATACCTATTTGTATGAAAAGCTATCAGTGACATGCATGTATGTCACTTAAACTTTGAGCCTCTGTTTTCTTTACTAAAATGTTGACACGGCACATTATTCTTCCATGGTTGACGGGAAGCCAAATTGGTAGGCTTTGTTTGCTGGCATTTCACAGGTGGGGGCCTGACATTTGCTAAACACCTTTTCGTGAGGCACAAAAACGTTTTGCGTAGATAAAATAACCTTTTAAAATACTATTATAGCTATTAACTAGTGCGTACCCTCGTCAGGGGCTTTAAAAGTAATGAGTGATGTTATAGGTCATGTCAAAAAAATTTCGGTATATGAAAATTAAAGAGCTTAAACATTTCCAAGTACAGCACGGTAAAAATATATATTTTGTAGAGAATAATTTTCTTGATATTATTTGCATATTTTATCTATGATTTTTTTCTTCGAAACAATTTTAATATTATACAAACTAATCTGTATTTTATACTCCAAGTTATTTAATTTATTTTATAAAACAAAAACGAACAACAAAATTTTAATCAATTCTCTATTCCAATTAGTTTCCAACACAAAAACAATATTTACAATCTTAAATCCAATTCAAACTGACCAAATTTTAAACATACTATCAATTAAAAGTTAGTCGGAACACAAAAGGGTTCTAAACGTTCACTTAACCAAAAAGGTGGAATTACTCTTCCATAACAATGTTCAGTTTAAATTTAAACAACCTAAAACAACATTATAGTTATGATAAAAAGCGAAACTATTCACATTTATGACCAAATAACTGGGACCTAACTAAATAAACCTAATGGGTACACGTTGTATCTCTGACTGTATGTACTTACACGGATTTTGAGTAACGCTCTGTAATGTAAACACGAAATTTTGATGTTAATTTTACTAATGTATTGTAAAGTTTTGTGTGTCTGTTTTGTGTGAATTGTAATTAATACCATTGTCTTCAAAGTAACGTATGGATTGTGAGAATTTGGCTGTATATTAAATTACATTGTTAATTTGTGGTCTTTTAGAAGGTTACCAAGAATGTGAATAGAGCAACTATCAGTTAATTAATACGTAGAATAGGCATACATGCATTGTGTTTTCGTGCTTTTCGTCAATTATTTTTCATAATCCACTAAGTGTTTCCTCCCTTTTGACCATAGAATAAGTATCGCAATAATTATCTCATCAACAAACCAAGCGTATTTTAACTCCATCAAAGTATTAAATAACGGGGATTAAAGCCAGGAAGTAAAGAAACCGTTTTATAATAAATTCCCGAGGTACCTCAGACTGCTATTAATCGTCTCACGCCGTAATCCTCGCCGGGAAATGTGTGGCTAGGATCTCATGTAGCCACTATCTTATCGAGACCTGGTGCGATGCAAGGAAGATTGAAAATCGAATTATCCGAATCGGAAATGTAAGTCAGTGGAAAATAAATATTTGTGTGGTGGTGGATTTTTATCGGTCTGGTAACTTGTATCAGAGGTACTTGTGTGATATTTTGTAATGTATTTTAAACTTGTGTCTAGGACAAGTTATTATGCAAAAATAAAGCCTAACCTTTGAACAGAATAAAATTGTGATTTTTGCAAACTAGTACCTACTACTACATTTAGTATCAGATAAACAAGTGTCAAAATCTTCATACAAAGGAAAAGTAAAGCAATAAATATATCGCGTTTTCTCTCAAACTGTACGATAATAAATATAAAAACTAGTTCAATTTTCGAAATAGACTCAAACACTCCAACTTTGATGCGATTTGTGAGATCCCCCTATAACAGAATTACAACTGACTTAGCTTTCCTTAGAAATCCCGTTATCACTCTTCCGAATCTTCGTAGGAAACAATTTAAGTTCTATCCTACAGTTAAAACGATAGTTCGGTACTACTAAGATTTTCTGCATCAGTGGCCACAAGTTGAATGTCTTTGGTAACTTAAGTTATGATATCTTGGACGGTCTTTGAATAAGATTACTTTTAGAGCTGTTTGTATCATTGTAAGAGATAAGATACGCTTCATAGCTGAACAGTATCTCAAACTACAGAAATGATGGCATGGGACTGTATCGTTTGCTCAAAAACCCTCAGTTTTTTTTCTCATAGGCTTTTGCTCTTTTGAAATACAGGTTTTGTAAATTCAGTTTTTAAGCTTTTAAGTCTTCTTTCTTTTTCTCAATCTCATCCAATTCAAATGCGGCTATCGCAGATTTTTCTCTCTTTTAGATCTATTTTAAATTTTTCGCAAAAATATTAGGTCAATTTAAACCTCACGTTTTAACCCCATGCTTCGGCTATATAACGTCAACGCGGGTTACACTCGCACCTGACGGCTTTACTGGTGGCAACCGGATTTAGTTTGTGTCACAATCGGCCACTGCCGCTTCTGAATTAACCGCCGCTCTCGGCTCGTTTTAAATGTCACTCTTATTATCGTCTGACATTCGGGATTACGAAGGATAAATTGTTTTAACGTTTGGATGCGAGCATTTCGCCGTCGACGGTGTTATCTTTGCGAATTAAAAACTCAACTTGTTTGATCTATTTGAGTTTACCTTTCTATTCTGCCTTTGTTACTGAGTTTATCAACGTAATCCGTTCTTCCGTATGCGCCCTGACTGAGTCAATTAAGCCAGGGTTTGATTGGATGCGACTTACGTGCAAAACTGTTAACTTTGACACACGAATGAAATTTCACGGCAGACAGCGTTGCAGTACGTTTGTTAATAGCGTTTTCCGATTGGATAATAAGTTTATTACGCGCTATTACCAATCTGTCCTCGGATATGGCGTCCGTCGAGAACCCCTGCAATCAATTTGTCTCATGTTTGGACGTTTTGATTTTGTGATTTACGCCGGAACACGAAGCGTGTCTGTGTGCACGTTACGACGTGTCTTCATTTGCAAGTTTGCGTTGTTTTGTTTGCGAAGCCCTGTGACATTTACCTTGCCAGTAAATTGTGTGTTTAGATTTCAGCAAATGAAATCTGCTGAAATTGCCTGACTAAAATGTTGCGTTTGCTCCGAGTTCGGTCCAAAATTGAACCTAATTGTCATTGTGACAAAATCACAATATGTAAATTATGCGGACCGAGTCCTCAGCAGCGGAACCTTAGCCCTCAGGATTTCTAGCGTCAGAGCTTCATTTAACATTCTGATCACGAACGCCTCGAATGATGTCTCCCATCTCGACTCTTTCCCGATTGCAGTAATTTAACCATTTTATCGACAATCTAATAGACAATCTTCACATAACTGTGTACGATAAAGCTTATTAAAACAAAATATAAACAATCCACTTCGTCGCTCAAACCCAATATAAATATTCCTCAATGGCTCGTGTCTTCGTAAATTGAAAATTGTTGCTTTATATTGAAGCTGTTTAAAATTGAGCCCTCCCTCAGTTTTGATGGCCGAAGAGGTATATAATTTATTCATTACGCCGCAGTTTTTCCCGCTTAGTCTGACTTATGAAATGGAAATCTCTGAATAAGAATGCGGTTTGCCATTTTTGCGTTGTCTGCCTTCGATATATCCTCGAGAGTATTCAAATCAATCTCGGAACATTTTCAATTTATTTCAGTGTCCTTATCTGAGACAGCGTCGGAGCTGAATTAATCTGAGTCCGGCGCCCCTCCGCTCTCTCTCACCGGAAATTAAACGAATTAACGCCATCCAAATGTACATTTTTCACTTTGAGGGCGACGCATCCTATCGATGAAGCTCCAGTCTTTTTCATCGGAAAACAATCATCAGATCTGTGCGTTTATCTGTCTTCGCTGATCGAACAATTGATACGTCGCTGATGTACGTTGAATTGTAAATTGAATCCGCGTTACTGATTCGTCTACGCTCCATTTATTTGGAAAGCGATTTGATTAAACGTAGCGACACCGTTATGTCTCAACTGAGCGTGGTTTGAATATAATTTTATCTCAGCGTAGTGGTAATGACTGTAGCTACAAGTTTCGCATACAAATACGCACGGGATTGTTGCTCTTGTTTTCCCATTCTGACAGATTATTGTTTCATAAAGTGTTTTCGGTATATAATTGCAAAATTTAGGGTGAATCACGTATAAATGGAAATTTTAGGGTGAATCACGGAAGCGGTTCGGTCCCGTACATTTTGAAGGTAATGGGATAGTGAAGTCCGGTACACACCTGCTACATTACGTAGGATAATTTTATGCTAAGTAATTCCCGCTTAGCTATTCTATGCTTGTATTATATTTATACTTATGATATTTTTACAATCCTGATTGAACTGTTGAACTTAATGAAATATGGTTCTCTTAATTTTAAAATTTAAATGAAATCGTCCATACTATGATGCATTTTTGGACTACTTGTTACTAAAACATTTGTTTCTGTATTTTACATCCTATAACATATTCTAGTTCAAATTCACACAGACCAAACACAAACTGCACACGAATTAAAAAACTACCCATTTCATTGTCACATTAAACACATTACCTACATCCTAATCTATTGTATTACCCTATCAATTTAAATACGTCACTAGACTAAATCACTCGAAACGAAATCACATTACTGGTTGTATTGTTACATTATACCGTTTACACGAACATATTTTAAACTGAGAGCTTTACCGCTCATCCTCTTAACGAGCTTCACTGTCCAATAAATTGCTTCAAACTATGTTTTGTGATTAATAAAACTGATTATGTTTATCGCTCGGTTTAAATTATAAATTAACCGGATTACTCATTATAATTAAAGTGCGTTTATTATCCTGTTGGAAATTACCTTAAAAATTGTTATAGATTGTTGTTTATTATACGAGTTAATACGTATATTTAAATTTTAACATGTGCATGGACAAAAGTGTAGATAAATAATCTGAGATTCAATTTCACACAATATCAAGAATTGTGATATGATTTGTAAATGCTAAAGCTATTGAAATTTAATTTGCTTTGTTTCAAATATTTTATAAAATACATGTTTTTGTCGTCAATACCACCAGTTCTAGCTTACGCATCTGTCTGAGTAGAACAGACGAAACGTATTCAAGCAATACATTCCGTTTCAGAGAAAATAGTTACATTAGACTTGTGTTGGATCAAAACCACATAAACAAAACAAATGCGAGTGGGGATTTAACAAAAGAATAGCTTAAACTAAATGTACAGGAAACAATTTTCGTAATATATATCATAAACAGCATGTTTCGCCCGAAAATCCGTAAGCATCGATAAACGTTATCTCGAGTCGCATCTGGGTCGCTAACTAACCGCGATGCCCCCCGCTACCGGCATGTATCATCTTTTCAACCCTCTCCACAGGAGCTCACCGTCGTCTCGAGATTGCTATACTTAGCATTAAATTGTGAGGCTCTTAAAGGGCATTTCGCAAGGATTACGCGGGGCGCGGAATTTTTTCATTGCGCTCTGTCTAGATTGCGCCCGATTAGCCGCTTTGTAAATACCTTTAAGGTATCGGTGGCTATAAACTGGTCTTGGATCCGCGTTGACATTAATGACTCAGTCCCTTTCCTATCTCAAAGATGTACGGTTATACTTGTAATCGTGAATACGCGGTTCATACCGTTTATTTTACGAAGAATTTTCGGTTTCAATTTTTTTCTTGGTCTCATTTGGGAGAGTCGGTTTTTGTGGACGCTTTTCTTGCGGATACACAGGGTCTTCACATCGAGTGAATTATGACTTTAATCTCGTGAAAAGTTTCTTTTTGAATTAAACTGACTTTGCCTCTAGATTTATTTTGTCGAGAAAATGTTGTCGGTTTAATAATTTTAGAACGTTATATGTAGATGTTTTCTGGTTTTTGCCAAGATTAAACAGCAAAGTTGTGTGACACAAGATTTATCTTTTTTACTTTCGATTTAATAAAATATTATCGCACTTTGAAAAATTTACCTACGGATATTATAAAGTTTTTTTTGAATTTCATATCTTTAGTCATAATCTCTCAAATATAAAAAAAATATTTTAACAAAAACAAATAAACTTAAAATACAGATAAAAAATAAAGGTATAACTCATTTCTCGCAAACATTCACTTCGCATACCCGAGCCCTTTAAAAGATCAACCCACCAACATATTCATTTCGTACAAAGCACTTTAGACTTATTTACTCCCCCTAATGCTGTCTATTCTGGAAGATAAAAGAAGTTAATTTTATAAATGGCCTATTCCCGTATACGTTGGTAATCTTGCGTCGGCAATGTTATCTGGTTCAATCAGCCAAGACAGATAGCGTGGTCGACACGCGAACGGCGATTGATTAGCCAAGCCCGCAGTACTCCGATCGGTTAATAAAGCCTACTAGTCGATTGCCTTGTAAGCCACCCGGGCTGCCTTCCCGGAATCCGTGAATCGATTACTTTATGCAATCCATCATATTTGAATTGGGAAATAAGTTACTTCAGAATTCCGTCTAATAGCGTTCCGGGGTGCTGACAGTTAAAATGAATTTCGGAGAATTTGTGTTCAAATTTAATTCGAATTTTCAGCGCGTGGTGATAGATCGAGTGAATAACATTATAAGAAATACATAAATAACATTATCCTCCAAATTTATTGTCCAAAGGTTTTTGCGGATTACAAGACAAGAGGTCACATATTTTGTGAAATTTATGTGCACTCAATGTACTGTTGGCATAAATTTTCATCTTAACATGGTTAACAGGAAACTGAGACTTATCTCAGATATAAATAAATAAATCAAAACTACAAATATGTAATACAGTTAAATTACGGTAACATAAATATTTTTCAGAAAATAAACTTATCAATACAATAAGCTCTCTGAGAACAAGACAGTAAATTTATACCAAAACATTAATAAAGAGTTTTTGCTGAGATCCTTTACTTCCCAGTACCATTGTATTAACCTCGAGATCATAAATAAAGCAAGTTTCTCTATTGTTTAGCTAAAGTTCAATCACGCTCACCGACTTATTGGATTACTGAGAAAGTGAGCAAAACCCAATGATGTTTATACAGATAAGTAAGAGTATATCCGCAACAAACTACTATCAGTTTCAGATTAACAATAAAGTTTCAGTAGCCGGTACAGTAGGTAGAGAAACAACAATTGTGTTTTAGCGTTCGAAACTTTATTTCGGTCTGCGGTGTAAATTAATCAAAGTACGTATAACAGAGCAGATTAAACTGATAGAACGGGAATGTCACAGAACGCCGGGTCCGGCACAAGTTTCGGTAACAATTCTGTCTCGCGAATAGGATTAGGCTGCGGGCTGGTCGCGGTCAACACTAGGTCTCACCGACACGGTATTCGTTTCACAAAGTTCAGTGGAATTAGAAAGTCACTCTCAACAAATCTGGATTTGCTTGGCTTTCTGGAAATGACATTTTAAAATACTTGTCCGGGTGGACGAAGGTCGGACGCGCGAATGACGTATAGAAAAGCCGGTCGGGATTCGCGCGTTGTGTAGGATTATGCAGCAAAAACTATGCGTTCAACCCTTTTTTTTCGCGAGGCCAGCTGATGTGACGCGAAGTTTCTTCCGCCGAACCACCGCCCCGGGTGGCAACCCTAATTGTTTGACGAAAATAAATGATTCCCAAAATAAAAATAAACGAGACTTTCGCGTTTCGTATTAATTTTTATCGTCACAATACCATCAGGTTTTACATTAAAAACGTAGGTTGAGTATTCTGTGATACAAAAATATACAATTTACCTTATCGTTGCTCGTACCGACAAATTGGTGAGTTTCCATCAACTACACGACTATTGTAATTACTAGTCATAACAGCGGAGTTACAACCGTTTTAATTGTCCTACTACTTATTCGTTTTAATCGTTGAATACACGTATCATTTTTAAGTTACGTGTTTTTAAATTACACGTTAAAGAGTCGTTAATTGAGCAATAATTTGTCATGACAGACAATGTTGGTAAAAAAATAATAATTACATTGTGTGTGTAAACATTAAGTTGATTCTAAACCGTGATTGTCAGTACGCACGCCAACGCCCCATGGAATATGGGTCAGAGCCCTTACCCAGGGATTGCGACTATTATTTACGTTAGTGACTCGACATGTTTTGGCGTGTTAGAACCTTAATCGCCCCAACTTTGGCGATCCTCAGAAAAATTAATATCATCAATTACAAAGCGTAACGCGTGCCTTTTGATTATGTTATTGGATTTTTGGGCCTAAATTTTTTATGAATTTTTTGAAGCCTTTTCAATGTTTACGCGGCTTAGAAGTTCATAAATTAATTTCAAGTATCATAAAGTGGTAAAGTGGTCGGATCAAATAATGATTTTACTACATAAACAAAGATAAATTTTATTTAACTCACATAAACGCTTCATCATCTAATTTATGATTTGTCGAAACAATAGGGAAATGTCGGACTAAAAACATTTCACTAATTTCCATTATTTATCTTTGATAAATATTTTCTACTCGAAGTGGATTTTTGTGTTCAGTAACAGGAAAAATGATTTAAGTTGACAAAAATAGCTTTTGATCGTCAACAATATTTATTCGTTCCAATATTGACCCTCGATATTTTAATAATTTCCCGAAAATGCTTAGTGCGAATTGAAATTTCAATGATTTTTTTCTTACTTTTGCCAATGATTTTCTTGACAAAACAAATTAATAGGAAAATTATTTAGTTATTTCCATTTCAAGATAGTAAAAAGACATACGAAACTATTTTCAAACCTCGTACCTCGTTCAAAAAAGACAAGTCATAGCTCTTGAGCAAAATAATGGTCACATAACCTAACTAAATTTTATTTTAAAGGCTACTAACATTTATACTTCGTGCCCGTACATTTTCAGATCGCAAACATTTATTTCGGTTTTCGTAAAAACCAAAGAAATACAACACATTTTAACAATCAGGGTTCTTTTTCAGACATACCGCGATCGAAAACAAAAGGAGGGTCCCGTAATCACTCACTATAGATACCAGATCTTAACCGGCAATTGTTTCAACCCTGCCCGGGCTCCTTTTGATGTTACAAACGTAAATGGTTTGAGTTTGGCTTATAAGGGATTGGTAATACAAAAATATCGCGAACGCTCCACCAATACTTTTTGAAGATTTCTTTTGGGATTTAATTATATACTTGTGAAATTTACCGTTCTGTTTTGGAAGGGTATATTATGTTAAAATGTTACGATTAATATTTTTAAGTGTTGTTTACTATGAATGTATACCTTATAAAACCATTTTCAATTAGTAATAGTAATTGCGGGTTAAGCTACACAATCACTATTATTGGAACGAAATTCCTTATTGCGCGTTGTGAAAGAGAGCTAGACGGAAAAAAATCTTACGAAAAGTTGTCACGACACTTTATTTTTTTAAATGATTATCGCTAGATGGCGCTGTGATCAAAATCTTTTAAAACACGTTCGTTATCACGCGTTAGGTTAGGAAAAAATATATAAGATATCTTTTAATCGAAAGGAACTTCGTTCTATTCGGGTGTCCCATGTCACCTCTCAAGTTTTTACTTATTATAATATGTACTACAATTATACAATACTACAACTAGACATAAATTACAATCAATATCACTTGTTAATCCTGCACTTGCATATTTACGATCAAACATATAGTCTAGTAGATAACCTAACCTATCTTCTTATATATAAAAATGAATTGCTGTTCGTTAGTCTCGCTAAAACTCGAGAACGACTGAACCGATTTGGCTTATTTTAATCTTGAAATATTCGTAGAAGTCCAGGGAAGGTTTAAACGGTGAGAAAATTTCCTTATGTGACGCAGACGAAGTTGTGTGGGCCAGCACAACTTCGTCTGCGGCAGTGGACAATAAAAACACAATATTCTTTTAAAAGCTAAAACATAACCTAAAATTTCTTTCCAACTATAACAAACAAGCGATATGATAATAAATAGTTTTTAATCAACGTAGGAAAACGCAATGTTTACCCAAGTACTAGCGTCTGTCAGGTAAGGGAGCCTTGTATAGTCACGCGAAGGCAATCTGTCTTCATTTCCTATCTATCAGAATGGCGGTCGAGCCCAACCGAGTACGTTGCAGAAAATATTTAAAAATATCAACGATGGTAATATAGCTAATGCATTAATGTAATAGGGATTTTGGTTGTAAATATACAGGATACGTGATCTTCATCTAAAGAATAAGGGTAACCTGACCGAATGTGATTGAAAATAGAAATTTAGAAAACACTTTTAACACTTTGAATAACAAGCGCTTAAAGCTTTACAATTTGAAAAATAATGTATTGTATTCTCCTGATTATCAAAATCGTGGTAAAAATTTCGTGGTGGCCGATTGGTCGAAGCGCTTCCTTCCGAACGGGAGGCCGCGGGTTCAAATCCAGCCGGCTTGTACCTCGTAAATCTAAATGTGAAAAAGATTTCTGTGCAATTTTTCACAACACCACTGGCTAAAAACGGTGAAGGAAAACATCGTGAGGAAACCTGCATGTCGGAAAAGGATTCTAAAAATCCTTTGAAGATATGTGAAGTCCCCAATCTGCACTGGGCAAGCGTGGTGGACTATGCCCAATCCCTCTTCTGAGGAGACCTAAGACCAACAGTGGGCAGTAATGGGTTGGTACAGATTATCCAAATCAGTGAAAAATTACCATCGTTCCACCGAAGAGGTCGACACATAATTTAAAACTTTAAATCTTAATTAAATACCATAAAATTTTAACTTTTATTCAACATAACAAACCTTGCTAGATATTTGAAAAGCAAAAATCATAGAAACCAAAAAAACCTTTAACCTTTTAAATCTTACAAAATAAAACTCTATGGCTTATTGAAGCAATATTTAAAGCTGCCAACCCCAGTTAGGCATTAGTCGCTATCAGGCGACTCTGCTAGTGAAAAATGATTTTCCACCACACCTTACGGCGGAGTCACAATCTTTTAACGATTTGTATTTTCAACGTTATCTATTGTTTGTTCATCGCGTGTCTAACTTTTTTATTAATCTGTTATTTTTTGTTTCAGGTATGTACCAGCTGTAGAGGTAAAATAACTATATAATTTTACGTTTAGTTACGAGAATGGTTTTTGCTGGTTTACTGTAGCAGAAACGATAATCAAAAAGAAGAATTTCTTTTTTATTACGAAATAGATAAACGAGCATACGGCCCACCTGATGGTAAGTGGTCACCATCGCTCATGAACCTCTGCAATGCCACGGCAATGAGGGGTCGTTATCTATCACCTACCCATACAGGACTTTTCTTAAACCTCGTTTGAAGAGGGACATGTCATAGCGATCCGGAAACACCGCGGATGGGAGTCCATTCCAAATCGAAATGGTACGGGGCAAAAATAATCTTCTGAACCGAACTGTAAAAGAAGAAGTCTTATAGTAAAGATGTAAAATAGTCGTCTTAAGGTAAATTAGAACTTATCAAATACTCATAGTTCATAGTTGATACCTAAATATAGTTACTTCATATTAACGCAAAATAAAATATGAAATCCTAATAAAACCGTTGACTTTTACAATAAACACACTTGAATTTTTGATTTAAAAATATAAAACAAAATAAAATTATGTTGTCCAATTAACATTTCCGTTGCCCGAGTTGCCCCGCCATAAGTAGGTATCTGCTAAGTATTATCGGGGAAAACACAATTTACCTACCTCGTTATTTCCAAGAACCATTTCCCGATCATAATACCGGCTTGTTTAAAAGATAACTCGAACCAATTTAATATTTCCCCTTCATCGCTTAATTCAAATAGAGACGGCAACTTGAAAAATTCATTTCTGTTTAGTAACTCGGCGATTTAAATTGAAACTGGGCGTACATGGTAGAACAATAGAATAGTTACCGACTCGACTAAAGCCGGATGATGAGAGTTTTAATTACATTTTTGTGATATTCAGACTCAAGTATGAAGGAAACCGAGTTGATGATGTGTTATTTGCATTTAAATAATTTAATCTAATAAGTTTATTTGCATATTGATTCCGATATGCACTTCATGCTGCTCAGATTCTATTACTTCATTAAAGCTAAACAATAAATTACTGACTTGTTCCGGTAACCGTTTATGGAGAACTATGCTTTAAATGTTATGTGAAGCACTTTTTTTTTAACGTTGTCACGCTTTGCTACAAATATATTTAATAAAACTTTAAAGCAGTGAAGTAATTTATTCGAACGGAAGCTCTTATTGTTAAAGATTTATAAGCCTATTAAAGTATCTATATTTCACTTTAACGAAAATGAGATGGTTGTAAAAGACTCAGATTTTGTATGCAAGAGCCCATTTATATCTTATTTCGTCCATTCGATTTTACGTCCGAATGTTTTACGTTCGCAAAGAGATGTATTGGCGATGCAAATAAGCGGTATTTTCCAGTAAATCACCACGGTTTATGTTCGGGAAGGGGCAAATGGGCATTATCCTTCTTTGCATAACGCAAAACAACCACATTTCTTCGAGAAGCATTAGTCTTTCCTCGTACGTGATTTATATCGGGATAGCGTACTTGAAGTGCCCACTGTGCTCGGCATAAATCAACAACAGCCCGAATCAAGAGACGGATGAACCGCACCGAAAAACAAATCATTGCGTAAGCCCTCGCGATTGCGAAAATACAATAATAGAAAAAAAATGAGCGTTAAAATGAAAACCGACAACAATGAAACGTGGATTTCCATAAATAACATTGCAGGCTTCGTTACGGATGTGGGTAGATTTCGAGAGTTTATATAGGAACCGAAAAGTGGCCGGTAAACAACGTAAAATTTTGAATTATGAGATTTAACATTGAAATTGCTTCGGTTTTATTATATGAAGATTTCGCTATTCGAATTACGTGGGGTCGGACGGTCGCGCCTCGATGTCGATATATTGACCCAGCAGAATTAGTATGCTCTCCGCGCGCTTGTTTTTGCTTCGTAATTTTTTTGCTAAAAGGGAAATAATGACATCATAAGTCAAGACGAGATAAGCTTAAGCGGGCCGTATTGTTTATCACGTTTCAATTGAGATTTTCGAGTTAAGAGGGAAGCTTGATAATGTTATTAATTTCACTGGATTCTGTTTCGGGTCGCGATCTTTTTTATCTTGATTGTTTATGACAAAGACTGTACGGTATTTTTAAAACTGTTTACCGGGCATGTGGAATTATGGTGTGTGTGCCCGGATGTGTGCGCCCCTGGTTGCTTCATACATACTTAAGTGAAGTACCCTCGAAATAAATTTAAAATTCACCCCTTAATGACGCTACAATGAAGCTTGGTATTTTCTACGCCATCATCATGATTCTGAGAAGTGTCTGCAATGAATTTTGATTAATCAAAAAAGGTGGAATGATTAGACTACCTTTTTGGGGATTTTTACCTCCATCTTCGCTGTGGCGATAATTAGATACCAGTGAACCACAAAAAATTATGTATTCTTATTTTATCTCCTTGTGCATAACAGTAGTAACAGTTCTTAGTCTTTAGTTCGATCAGTTATCATAGCGATTAGAGTAATAGATTCAGCGTGAAATCTCCATTTAATTATTTGTTCTTAAAAAATTTTTAATAACTTTGATATTTTGTATATTATACTACATACGTACGAGGCATTTAAATATTTTTTTATTGCTAGGCAGATTAACGAGCTTACGGCTCACCTTATGGTAATTGGTCACCGTCGCTCATGAACCTCTACAATGCCAGGGCAATGAGAGGCCGTTATCTATCACCTACCTATACCGGACGTTTCTTAAACCTTAAATATACGAAATGATTACACGAATCGTTGCAATGTAGGACCGCGATTTCTGATAACCACAACATAACATAAGCGCCCGTACACTGTTATCTTTTTACGTTGAGCACTACATTTGATCCAATTTCCCAATACAATCGGATCTTGGCTATTGCAATGGCATTATCTCCTCGGGGCAGTCTCTAATGCGATAGCCGAAGAACTTTCGCTTGCCGTTCCCCTCGTGTATGCCCCATTGTAGCACGGATTCGATCGAAACGAATTAAAAGTTCGGTTGCTTATCTATTTGAGTATATTGAATGTGATTTTTTTTATAGACGAATAGACTTTAAACTATTTGTTAAAGGTTATTTTTTGTTATTTAGTCTACATAACAATTACACGCTCGTGTAGTTGCTAAACGTTAGTTCGATCTCGAAATAATATCTAGAACTACTATAAAGTCCAAATAACACAATAAGTAGCGGCCGCGCAGTATCCCTTGACACTGCAGATATCCATACGCGATGGTGGCCACTTCCAATCAGGTAGGCCGTAAGCTCTGCCAACAAGACAGTAAATCACGAATACATTCAAAAGTTCTACATCCTATTATAAAAGAAACAATCATTCACTTTTATTTCTTTTCTCGCTCAAAATTGTCACTTAGTAACAAGTTACTTGAAATCTAATCAGTTAAAACGCAAACCATGTACTCGCATAATTCTAAATCTAATCGTACGCAGTTAAGCGCCAAGGGAAATCGGTCTAGGTGAGGACGCCGGACAGTGGAAAATCTTTCTCTCCCTGATAAGATTGTCCAGTGCAACTCCCAAAACGCAGAGGGATTGAAAAGTTCGACTGAAACGAAACCAAACGTATCCTGGGGGATCAATACGTTTCGAAATATAACATATGCTTTACTGACAAATTCGAAATTCGAAGTTACTTTTATTTTTTTGTTTTATATTATTTGCCGTGGTAGGATCCGTTAAAAATATTATCAATTAGGCAGTAAACACGTTAGACCTAGGAAAGAAATAAAAAAAAACACTTTTAGATAATAACATTTCGTCATACATTATTTGGTATTTTACGTCCAAAATTACCAATTTTCTAAACTCAAAACCAACTGAATATATTAGAAGTAAAATTTCTCCCACTCACGATCATAACCCACTCAGTTCCATGAATAACAAAAAGCCATTTCGTATTCATAATAAATAAATATTAAAAATTGATATCGATAAGTTACAGGTTTTTTCCACGTCAACGCGAACATAACCACGAATATACGTATCGACAGGAATCTTATGAGGAAAATAAACAAAGAATACAGGAGCAAACTAACCTAATTCTGTGTTCGTATTTCTATCATTTGTTTAGTATTTATATTGTACATTACGTAGGTTTGTACTAGACGCTCGTGGTGATGAGCGACTCTAACATTTGATTTAAATATTCAATTGCATACCACTAGTAACTAAAGCGATAAATCAAGGCTTAAATTATTTAAGTGAAATCTTTAACTGCTACTAAGATGGTAGACTTCACCTTTTTTTATTGGCATGACCAGTCACTATGTCACCTGATCGTATTCGGTCACCGTCGCTCCCTTTACAGATACCTCAGACCCAGCCATACATAGGGCTTGGTCTGAACAGACTATTCAATACTACATTGTGTTGTCTGCTTGTCATTGTATACCTTAGAGACGTAAATAAGTGGGTTTGCGAATTTTTCCTGGTAAAGTTGAGCGTCTGTTTACATTGAAAGCGAAGTCGTTTACTTTAGTACGCAAGGGGATGGTATCGCTAACATAATTAGTCGACCGAAGTCTTCGCCAATCGACTTAATCTATTGAAAAATGCTATCGAAAAATGCGTTATACTATACAGAGTACTAACAATTCAACTATTGCATCTACTACTATATAGTTGATTCAAAAAGAACATTCAATTGTTTTATCAAGTAGTTTTCTACTGCTCTCCTACAAACTAGACTTGTATGTAATATACTTTGATTAGTAATGTAACTTCGATCAGCGAAAAATGCTACAACAAAAAATAACAAACGATAATATCTAACGTCAACTTGTAATCACATTTCGAATCGGAAACTAAAAACGCGAAAAATTTCACGCGCCAATGAAAATCTTCGACCGACGGTCTATTCCTATGCTAGAGAGCATTCGATAATATCCTCTAACGTTTCTAATTTCCTGGTACTACGATGCGGTTAACGTAATTTCCGAAACTGTGTGCTCAATGTACCTGCGACGCGGACGAGCCGGAAAACGATGACCATTATCGGAAGGACAAATAAAAAGTATTTTGAGGTATAAAAATTAATTTTGTCAAAATATACAGAGCTGCTGTTGAGACCAATTTGAATTTGGAACTCGTTTTTTCTGTCTGGTGTTATATGTGGACAATCCATTTAATAATAATAATAAACTCAGCAATGCCTTACCTTCTGCCCACCGTAAATAATTATTTACCTCTCTTTATCTTACATAAATTAACAAAACAAGTCTACCTTTAATTACTACCATCAGACAAACAAATACAGTATCATAAAATGTCACAAAACATCCACATAGTACCGTAGACTTAATTAAATAAGTCTGGAGGCAAGTACATTTTACAAAAGAAGAAAATATGCCTACTTCTTTTTATTAGGGACCGAAATCGTAAAATAACTCCGGAGATAAAAAGACTCAATACCTACATTCCGACATTCCGGGGCCCAGATATTGACATTGCTAAGAATAAGAGAAAAAAAGATAAATATTTGACAGTTCGCAGTAGGAAAATTTCCCTCACTGAATGATTGACAATATACGCCGGGCTTTTTGTCGAATTCCGTCTTCAAGCCTACAATGTAGTTATCCCGCGACGGAGGGAAACTTTTCTATAACGCATTCGTATCTCTGTAAATGTTTTTAGAAACGATTTTCAGCTTTTTCGTTTACTCACTACTTTGATTTTATAAAATTATTGAAATTAGAATCATATTTGAATATATTATAAGTCTTTTATAATTTATTTGATTCTTTTGGTTTTTCTAAAGAGGACGGTGAAACTTTCACTTCAATTAATATTATAAAATGTATCTTAACACAATTTAGTATTGTCTAAAAAAGACAAAACTCTGTCAGCTATCCTACCTAGTTTAGCGAAAACCTTGAATAACTTTCTAAATTATTAATTTGACTGAACGATGTCACCCGATGAATTCCAAGTCGTTTATCATTAGCTCCATTTATTTTTGCGTCTTCAAGATATGATTTATAATGCGGAGGCCACAAGTGTAGGTTTGTTTTTGCGTCGCACGAGATATTAATCGTTATCGTGCGAGTTGCCGGCTGTCGTTTGTTTCCGTGACGTCACAACCCATTAATTATCAATGAACGTCCGGCCACCGTATGATGAAGGTACCTTTACGTCCCCAGCTTTTCCAGGTGACAAGGTACTTGCCATCAACCCTTTTTAAGCCTTCGCATTTAACGCGGAGAGCCTGATGTCATAAAAGTGTCCGATTTGGATACGTGCCGCGGACGTTAAATTCGTGAATTTCGCGATTAAATTGTTCCGAACGCTCCCCGTTCGCATTCTGTAAAGTAAAGTAAAGCCCGGCCCGGAATATTATACTTTTTGTTTCGTTTATATTACGTTACGACTTGTCATTCTTCAAACATGAGTGTTGTTAAGGAATTTTTAATTTTACGTACCTAATAATAAAAGAGGTTGCGTGGACCATCGTCGACCTTATTTTATATTAAAATTAATGCACTAACTTTTAAATAGTCAGATCTTTATTATTTTTAAAATACTTAAAGCCTAAATACCAACATAAAGTCAATTAACATTCATTCATAATAGACCGTAAATTTTGAGTACCCATCCATCGATAGCTTAAATTCGTGGACTAATTTCTCATTGGTCAGTATTGCCAACTGGCGTGCTATGACGTCCCTTATGACATGTTGATAGATGGCGCTAGTGCAGCTCTGATTGATAGCTGACGTCGCACCACGCTTCGAATTCAAACGCACTCGAGTCATAAATCACTGTTGTTACTGGATCGAAAATGATACAACAGTTTAAGAAAAAGTGAGTTGCTCATGGTATGAGAACCACATGTTTAATACCTTTAAATGCGTAAAATGGTACATAAGTTTAAATAATAAGTAATTATTTACTAACTGTGTGATGTAAACAGAAAATTCTGCGAAACTTCATCGGGATCTACATCAAATTAACCAACTCAGACGTTAATACGAGACGGCTCTAAACTATATTCACCGTATCGAACTGAAAATCGGTTTTAATTGTAGATGCCAGGATAGGGTTGCGACGAAGGTCGCTCAATTTTCGCGATTAATGATGCGAATTTAATCTAACTAAGCAGGGAGATGGAAGGCATCACGGGACCTATTCGGACACATTCGTCTTTCCATCTTGAATTTCCCTGTAGAAATCATTTCGAACTAGTCCTAAGGTACACGCATTAATTCACACTCGATACGCTTCGCTCAGACTTTAGATAGACCTAATATTTTCTGAGACACGAAAGCTTAGTCTTCCTAAGTGAAATTCTGTGGCATGTTGAGTCGATTAAGTAGACTTCGTGTAACTTTTACCAACTTGTTGAAGTTTTGAAACGTTGTGTCGCTTTGCAAATATGAAGTCGAGTCTAGAGTCTAGACGATAATTTAAGTTTTTAGTTATTTACCTTTCAGTGCGATAATTTAGTAGATACCTGTAGTGGACAGAATAATCCTTGTGCTTTCATACATTTTCAACGGGTTCTTTCCACGATATTTAATTAATTGAGTTGTCTCGATATTTCAACGTTGTTGCAAACGTCATGATCACGAGAAGACTGGATACTGCGGGTCGATTTACGAGCAAACAAATCTGTCTACCCTCTTTCTCGTTCGCTTTTGGGTCGTACCACTGGAACTCGAACTCACTTCTCGACACACCACACTCACTGTATCTACAAGACTCTCTGAGCATGAACCCTTAGTGACTGTTGTGTTTAGCAATGGATTCCACATACTCGATAATGCATGAAAGTATTATAGAATACCGCGAGTGTCTGAATAAGTTTATAATCGTTGTGTTTAACTTTACTAATGGTTTCACTGTCATAATTTTACAGAAATACAATTTGATTTCAATTAATATCTACTTAAATCTTATCACAGTTCCTGTACTCGTAGTTCAATAATTTTACGCTAACCAAAATTTCGGCAAGTTTGATAGGGCCGGTAATCATAGCGTGAATTACGATTAAACTTTCAGATTTATCTTTCATCTTAATTAACATGGAATAAGTTTCGTAAGAGTGTTTAATCGATACGTAACTTTACTATTAGAAACTTTCGTAATTTATACTATCTTGAGTTAAGCTGATAAGTTAGACATAGGTACATCGTATAACTTCTAGATCGTTTTTTGTTAATTCCAGTTTATTTTAAAGACTTGATCCACTGTTTTTCAATGAATATTTATTTTAAAATCAGAATTAAAGACTAAAACATTGTTATTTAAACCTCTTTTGTGTAAATACTTTTTGAATTGTAATAGAGAATAGATGTTGACCCGTTTATTTGAATTTAGAACATTGCCGAATACAAACATCTTTGTACATTTTTTCACAACTTTTATTTTGTGATTCGTTCTTGACTTTTCTCTCACTGGCAGCATTAGATTTTTACATTATTTTTCTGGTCCTTGTAAAGAACCCAATTTGTTGGATTTATTTTATAAAACGAAAGAAAAATATACTAATTTTAAACCGATTATGTAATTCATGTTTGCCTCTTAAATCGCGAATGAAAATCTATTACATTAAGCTAAATACCGTCTCGAGACGAGAACATCCAGTGTTTACAATTTTAACGCGAACGAGAGCTCTTCCCTACTTTAAACATTTACTTACGCTTACTAATCTTCTCATAACGTTTTATATGTACAAATATGATAGACTTGGGTGCGGTTTCACCAACTTTATGATTAAAAAGGAACTAAACTTTATTGGTGGAACGGTCATGTAATTAATGTCTTACTAGTAGTTGAAACAAGAGGTAAAGCTACAATAATACTATCGATATTTAAACTAATCTCTAACCAATAATGAATATTCAAAATTTTGGTCTAAAAATACAATTATCTACATCGTAGAGGTAGTACTCGCCTTGACTTTACTGAGGTTCATGAATCAAAAAAATCAAAATCAATAAATCCTTTATTCAAGTAGGCTGACTGTAGCACTTTTGAACGCCAATACAATTTAATTACATTTATTAAATTGAACAATTTGAGAAAACAAAAATTAAATAAGAATAAGATAATATATCAATAATATATCACAAAATAATAATAACAAAATATAACAATACTTAAATGTAAATATATTCTAAAGGATGGGACGGACATTTGTCGGGCATGTCACCGTCCGGGAGAGTCTATTAGACATATTGTTTCCGGTTGTTCTCGTCTTGCTAACGGCGAGTACTTGCACAGGCATAACCAAGTAGCTAAGATTATCCACCAACAACTTGCTCTGATGAGCATCAGTTATCAATTCTCATTAGATACACCACTTCTTCTGTACCTATCATTATAACGAAACCCATACTAAGCTAAACTATCAAATTATCGCTAAATGATACCTAACCAGGTTTAAACACAACCTTAAACGCGAACAGTGAAACTGGCCCTCAAATACCGAAATAGCTGAGTAAATTTGGTAAGAACAAAAGTAAATTAGAGGTTATTCGGCGTGTAGCGTAACGTTGAAACTCGTGAGAAAGCCGAGCTTCGCGTCAGGTGATACGACTGTCGTGTTTATTTGCTCACTCCTTGTGCGCCACGACTTTGTTTGCTGTAGATATTAGGTTATCCTTCGAGGTTAGAAAAACTTTGGTTGACGTATTGACTTGTTTCTTAAATGCAGTACTTATTCAGACACTCGCGGTTTTCTATAATACTTTCATGCATTTTCAACAGTCACTAAGGGTTCATGCTGAGAGAGTCTTGTAGATACAGTGAGTGTGGAGTGTCGTGATGTGAGTTCGAGTTCCAGTGGTACTACCCAAAAGCGAACGAGAAAGAGGGTAGACAGATTTGTTTGCTCTTAAATCGACCCGCAGTATCCAGTCTTCTCGTGATCATGATGTTTGCAACAACGTTGAAATATCGAGACAACTCAATTAATTAAATATCGTGGTAAGAACCCGTTGAAAATGCATGAAAGTATTGTAGTACTCAGTTTTACTGGCGTCATCATGGTGCTTGTAATTGTGTTGAAATGTCGAGATTGCTCTTTTAAGAAACATCGTGGTATACAAATATTTGTATAATTTGTGATGAAGGGTAATAGATTTTTCTAGTCACTTTTTAAGATTTAATGTGTCAAAAATATCAGAACAGCTATTTAAAAATGTCTAAAGAAACCAATATAATTGAGAAAAGGTTTCATAATATTTCATTAGTCTATTATAACATAGCAAGTCAGATCATAAATGCACAAAATCTTTGAAACTTGAAACTGGTGCTAGAGTCAATTAACTTGGACACTTCAAACAAGCTATTAAATTTAGTGCGTCACTTAGTTCCAACACCTCAAAACACTACGGGCTACGAGACTACGAAAACGTAGCCACGAGCTACGAACCGTAGCAGGTAGCTACGCGGTTACATATAAATCTCAGTCGTGGATTACACGGCTTCACTTACAAGTTCTTGGTTTCCACAGATATTAATATAGAATGTAAGCAACTGTGGACCAAAGATGTTGAGAATTTTGTTCTGTTTTATTTGATAACAAATTTTTTTCTAGAGTTTTAAGTCTTAAACCCTCTATTTAAAAAAAAACTTAATCAAAGAAACTTAATTTTGATCAATCCATCTACTTTATAACAGTTTTTATAACAGAAAATAAAACATGATGTTAACAAAACCTTTAATGCCCACAAAAATAATAAATCTAATTCTTGTTAACATTTTCCCTGTAAAAATGATTTTTACAAGAAAAAATATTCAAGATAGCACGGTCGGTGTGAAAACGCCCTAAGGCTACAATCTCGGAGCTTATAACTTAGGTACTCAAGCCAACCAACATTAATGAGGAATACTGTCAAGAACATCTTTGGAGTCCTCGATGAACTAAGTCGAGTCCATTTTTATTTTCTGTATAATTGAAATTGAAACTTGAAAATCGTTTCATTTTTAATGCTGTTTACCGACTAGAGACAGTTTTAGTTACGACCTTTTATTTATTTTTTTGGTTCCGTTCGAATAATAAAGTCGTGGTGGCCGAGTGGTCGAAGCGCTTCCGAACGGGAGGTCGCGGGTTCAAATCCGGCCGGCTTGTACCTCTAAATCTAAATGTGAAAAAAGATTTATGTGCAATTTTTCACAACACCACTGGCTAAAAACGGTGAAGGAAAACATCGTGAGGAAACCTGCATGTCGGAAAAGGATTCTAAAAATCCTTTGAAGATATGTGAAGTCCCCAATCCGCACTGGGCAAGCGTGCCCATGCCTGCGTGACTATGCCTAATCCCTCTTCTGAGGAGACCTGAGCCCAACAGTGGGCAGTAATGGTTCGAATATTACATTTTTAGAAACATGTTTTTTCTTAGTAAACTATTTTGTTATTACTAGATTGTATTAGCTTAGGGATTGCTTAGTATAGTCTAAGTTCTAGACTAGATTTTGTAATATCATTTTTCAAACAAAAATTTTTGTGTCATTAACTTATGTTGCTAGGTGCAAAGTTTTGAGAGGCGACATCTCTGATCGTAGGAACGAACTAGTAGTTACTATGGTTACTAATGTCAACAATGTAGAAAGTATTATATTGAAGTAAAATGTAAAACATAATAAATGATATAGTCTAACAATTTACAACTTTTTTTACACTTGAAAAAGAAATAATACGTAACTACTAGTCATATAGACCTTCTTTCGTATAAGACAACAATTTTTGGAACGAAGTTCTTTATCGCGCGTTATCGAAAGGGGGCTAGACGGAAATTCTTATGAAAAAGTTGTCACGACACTTTTTTTGTTTTAGATGATTATCGCTAGATGGCGCTGTGATCAAAATATTTTATTTAAGTTAGAATAATTAGTTAGTCTGTCTCTCTCTTTGTAGAGAGAGAGACGTTTTAAACTAACTAATAATTATTATAACTTAAAAAAATTAAATTTTATTACAATTCCCTCACTAATTAATCGAAAGGAACTTCGTTCCATCCCTTGATACCTCTCAAGCTTTTTTTTATCTCTACGTTGTATTACACAGTACAGTTTTGACTAACAACAATTTACCATATAAAAAACAGAATACTTACTTTACGTAGTTATACTAATGACGACACTTACTGTGGGCGGAGACTCGTTAATATTTGATTCGCAATAAGTGCAATTGCAGCTGACAGTCGTTTCTGCTTTACGACAATGTTTGAAACAGGGCCGTTTACTGTCGCCTCTGACTTGTATTATCGTTTAATGGCCACTGCAAGATAGATAGATAGACTGTTTCAGAGAATTATCAGAATTAAAGTTATTATCCCTTTTATCATCGTACCACTCGGCGTCGAGGTGGAGTTCATCTCTACTATATGGAACCACCACGGTCATCCACGGTTCGTTTCAGGAACACTTTTTTGCCACGCACCATTCGGCTATGGAATGATCCCCTCCTCGGTATTCCCTGAGTGCTATTACTTGTCCTTCTTCAAACGAGGCTTTAGGAGGGTCCTTAAACTTAGGTCGTAGGTAGCGACCCCTCAGTGTCCCCTGACATTGCAGAGATTCATGAGTGACGGTAACCACTTCCTATCAAGTGGGCCGTTGACTCGTCTGCCTACATGGCAATAAAAAAAAATCAATAACTGCGATTATGACTCGTAAGATCTTTATCTCCTACGCTCAAATAAAATATAAAAACATGCATTGGCAATTCACTAATTTAAGTATTACTTTGATGTTCATACTCTCTTTATGATTCCATCTCATTCTTTGTCTTCATTAATTTATCTCTCCCATTTTTTTAATTATTCCACTAACAACCAATTTCCATTGCTCTTTAAGGGAGCATCGTTACAGCTGTTCAATCCTAAAGAGATATTCGAGTTATTTATGTTCTGTCTCCATGTCTCACCCCAACGAGGAACAATGTTACCCCGAATGAAAGGAATTGTTCGAATCAGCATACCTCATACGAATTAACTATTTAGGTATTCGATGCCGAGATTCGGAGTGAATAAATAAGATTCTCGATTGTCTTCATTCTGTATTTAGTCTGAATTAATGTCTGTTCGTAGTCTAGTCTAGACTGTGTGTGAGTTTAATGTTCTCTTGAGCAGTATTACTATAAATGTGCGTTATGTATCTTATCTATGTAAAATATTGGCGTGTTTTTGTACTACATTATTTTACTTCACAAATCTTAATTTTGGTACAATATTCCTGGAAAAAATTCAATCAGAAAATATTTTTATTGTGAACGTTGGATTCATCTCTTCGTATGATGTATTGACATCGTTGATATATTTGCAATTTATCTGTTAAAATTCACATTCAGAACTTTTTACTATAATATTTTCTAATATAATTCATTATAGCGTAACGGACGTAATGTTGGCTTTAATACTTACGGCTCATTAGTCATTCAATCTTTAAATAAATATACAAAACTGTTTTAAAACTAAAAGTTTATTTTACATCGCTACACAGTTAACAAATTATCAGATCAAGCTGTAGCGGAAACATTCGTAGTAATTGTTCAAAAATGTTGGAAAATAATGAAAGTATCATATTTTAATTTGACAAGTTTTAAAACTTAACTTGAAAGTTTATAGCGGCTGTTAATTTAAAGTAGTTAAGTTAATTGGGTAATAAAACGTTTGGCAAACTTTAATTTAAAACACTTCAAGTTTTGACGTCTCCCGTTTAGAAGTTTTATTCGTATTTTTCTTTAGACACTCCATCACTCAACTAATTAAATAGGTTTATTGCCTTAGTAAATAGTCTTAATTAACGCAAACAATAACGCACAAGTTTGTTAAATAGATCTTGTTGGGGAACTATGGTGGCATTGTTATCCAAATTTTACATTCACATTAAGTGGAAATTCCGTCTCGTCCTGATTTACGATCGGCCCTCAAGTAAGGAGCATCTAACAGAGGAATTATTTATTCGCAGCGCTTGTCTAACACTCGGTCGGAGCGCGAACCACGATTTGTTTATGCTAAGCGACCTGCATCCAAACTAACGTTCGCACACTCAAAAATAATTTGCATATTTAAATACACAGAGCAAGTCGCACTAGAGGACTATAAACTTGTTAATTCTGATTAGCGTTTCCACTGTCATTATTTTTGTAGATAAATCAGTGCGACGGAGCCATGTTCCTTATTAATAACTCGCCGCCCGCCGAAAGAGTTAAGGCGTTCCAACACGATTGTTACTAAACCGACGGAATTTTAATTCGACTCAGAGTTTATTAAGTGCGTAAAGTTTTAGCGGGGCCTCAACGCGAGCGGTAAATTAAGTAAATTTTCTCGTAGGCTTGAGGGGAGGTCGCGCTCGCGCCGCTTTCAATCTGATCACCGGGATATTAACAATTTTAATTGCAGTCTGTCACTTCAATCTCCTCCCTGGCACTTATCGATGTATACTTTCTGATAGGTGACAAATACGACGACATTTACGCAGTTTTCACCGACCGTAACTGTTTATTTGGAGAGTGCATAAAAGTGTATAGTAAAATAATGAACGAGACGGATGAATTCTTTTCATACAATATTCAATGGAAAATTTATTGTACTCGGATTCCCGCGATTTATCGATAAATTCGTGCAATAATTCTCGTTTTATATCTCGTGAAAATTTGTTTCTTTTTTTGTGATATAGTTATAAATTTACCGCTTCTTTGGTTACGAATCTATTTTATGACCGCGCACGCCGAAGGTTAACCAATAAAACCTTTTAACAGTCGTAACTATTTCGTTATAAGTTCCGAGTACGCAATAAAACGAAAAAAAAAGAAATAAATCTAATGGCACATCGAATGTGAATAAAAAATATACGAGTTAGAAATAGGATTTTTATGTTAGTTCAAATACTCAATTATTATTAAAATTATTTAAAAATATTTTAGCACAATATTAAATCCAAATAACACTCTTTCTCGTCTCTGATACATCTTATGATGAACCACCACATAACAGACGTGACTACAAATAAGAAGTCTTCGTTCGAGTGGGTTAATATAAGATATTTTGTCAGGAAAAATGAAAATAGTTAAACGTTAAATATCTCAATTCGTCGTGTACAAACTTCCTCTTACACGCGTTTAAGGCAAGCCAATAAATCTTGGGCGCTTTGTGTTCGCGTCTTCGCAGACATCTTTAGCTATAAAAGGCACGTGCGTTGCTATTTGTATTTTCTTTTTCTCCAAGTGAAAACATTTCGGTAACATTGCATTCCGAATAGCGACGTTTCGAAAATATCTTTTATTGTTCTGGGGCGGGCGATATTCGAGTAGGTCGCGGTCTACTATGCCAGTCATCGTTTTATTCAGTTATTCACCCGCAACGCTTTATCTCTCTTTCGAAAACGCGTCCCTGAATTAGAAATAAGCCGTCACCCGCGTGCTTCTGGCGGAGACAAGCCTCATTCCCTAAACTAACCCAAAGATAAATTATTCTAGCACATTTCTCATCACGATCCATTCTTTTCTCCCTCGACAAAGCGTCAGTGAATCTCTGGGACATATGAGTGTCCTTATCCGAGAAATAAAATGAAGTCTCGTGGCGAGCAGTTACTAAGTAACGTTACTCTACGTTCGCGTAATGTTTGTGTTTTGTGTAGTTACGTAGCCGAGCATTGTGTGGAGTACGTAAGTATGAATCACAGCTGATAAGCACTGCGCACAGATTTGCAGGATCGCGCGACCGCTCGCTCGCTGCCAAGTTTCCTGCGCCACGCCCACACATTTACATATTACATTTAGACAGATCGCGACTACGCCACATAATGTTATCAACACATTAATCCCATTAAAAGCAAAATTTCAATTTATTTACATTATGAAGGTAATGTTGTGTACCGATTCGTTATCAAAGTCGCGTGTGAAAGGAACAGAAATTGTGTTAAAATGGGCTGTTATTATGATTGTGTGGTTCTAAATTGAATAGGCAGCGTTGGGACCAGGGCCAACGATAAATCAGCGTTTGTTGCTGGCATAAACAACCGCAACGCTCTGGCACTCAACATCCAATCATTACTCAAAGCATCTGAGTGCAGCAAAAAACGGACTAATTGCGTTCTTGAAGGACAAGGGCCACTCGCTCCGCTGTCGCAATCCTACTTAGTCACGTTTAGTTTTTTCTCGCTGCAGAAGATTTATTTCAGTAATACAATTCAATTGTTCGTGACTTTAATGCGATTTAAAATAAAACAGTAAATCTGTATTCATACAGACAGAATAGGGGAGCTACTGTTTGTAGAACAAAGCGTAAGATGATAATAAGGAAAATACTATAAAGGAAGCAAATAGAGGAGAGACGAAAAAATATAAACGTTGGGGAGAACATTCATCGAGACCTACTTCAATAAACGAATATCGAGCATAAATTTGTTCTGTATTCAAAATATAAAAATCTTGTTACTCAAGTTTTGGTTTGTAAATTTCTTCGTAAGTTAAAGTTTGGATCGAAGTAAACACCTTACAAGTTGACCTTTCGTTCTCAGAAATTGATTTTAAACTAAGAACAACTTTAAAAGAAAAAGCGAGTAACACGAAAAAACTATTCTAACACCGAAGTTGGGAATGAAATTAGTTTTAAGCGACAAGTTCATTTCGTTTTTTACCAACAAGCCGTACTGCAATTGCTTGCAGAATCCCGTGGAAAGTTTCTCAGCGCAGATTTTGATTACACACGCTCCTTCAAGAAGTTTCCTGCTGGATAGGAATATTAAATCTTATTTAAGTTAGACATCCGCCGCGGTTCGCGTTGTTATTTCGAATAAGGTGCTTTATAAACTCTCGAGTGCATTAGCCAACTTGTCTTTGCGAACATTTTAACCTTCTGGTATTGTTTTAGGTAATTTTTGATGTATTAACTTAAACAGTAGCAACTGAAAATTTAATTGTGTCTTTTAAACTTTGGACTACTCTGTATTTTTTTTTTATATTTAGGGGTGATGAAACTGTTGATATATTGTACAATATCGTTATTAATGTGGCGACCAATAATAGTGCGCGAGATCCTGAATCGCGGTGACGACATTTGCAGAAATCTTCGCATGTATACGACATTTGAAATCTACTACAGTGGGCTTCGGCCTGACCGGTCGGAGATCTCCCTTTGGCCATAAGTCCACTGTACCCACATTAAAAACCACAGCTATGAAATAATCTTATCAAACTATAAAAATATTCATCATTTCTAGTTACGAACTACATCGACTCTTTCTAGCAAAGACAGATACAGTACAAAGTAGTCTCGCACAATAAATTATTACACCCCATAAAAACGTAATCGTAGTACTTTAATAGTATTATAAGAAGGTGATGACGAAATCATCTCAAACAGTTCAGAGCGCGGAACAAGCGATCGGGGACCTCTATAATCTCAGAGATGAAATAGACTGCCGTTTCTGTATAATTTTAGGAACGCTTAAATTTTAATTGTGTAGTAAAAGTACGGTTATATAATCATTAGGTGGAACAATACGGCGTCTGCGGGAGCGGCCCGCAATCCAGCCTATTCGACGTTACATGGTGCATTTGCCTAATTACCGCTCAGCTCACTGGTGTGACAATTCGTGATTACTGAAACGGTTATTCGAGACGTCTATATTCGGATTATGTTTTATGGAGCTCCGTTTTAGTATGCTTATTTTTAAATTGAAGAATAGGAGCCTATTTTTTTTTTATTTTAGATAATACCTAAATTGACGACATTACAAATACAAACTGATCGACTTTGTCTTTATGTTATGTTTCCCTTTAGATGAGATTTGAATATTTTGGTTGAAATGGATTTCTTTATAGTAAATTAAATTACTTCGTCATATCGAAAAGTTTTTTCTCAAACAGTCTTTTATGATAATGTTCTATAATATTGACACTTATATTTTTCAGAACGTTCTTTTATAAAACTGTAATCGGTTTTCTTGACTGGATATATTACTTGGCAGCATCTAAAAGTTACTACACCGCGTAAAAGTGTTCGGTGCTTCAAAGTATTGGTGCTCGCTTAAGTATTAGCATTACATATTGAACAGCCTGAGTAACAACGTTTGAACTTTAAGTGATTTTACTGATCGCGCGTCAGAACTTTTGAATTATCTTCCAAGTTTCGAGCGAGGTTTATTTTCAAGTAAATTGCTGGTGTTAAGCGAAAACGCGTCACTATTCGAGACAAAACCGCTGACGTAGTTTGTAGCCAGCTTTTTGTTACTATAAAGGAGATGAGACAAAATTACAATTGAAATATCTCGCTGTAGTCGCCGTAAACATTGAGAGGGGCTACCCTCCTACATTTTAATTTTATTAAACATCTCCCTGTGCCAAGATAAAGTAGATTTCTTTCGCTACCGAGTAAGAATTTCGACTCGTATAATAATTTAGATTACGTAGCAAGCAGTGAACGTTCATTATCGTTCTTTTGTACCTGATTTCGTGGAGATCCCATTCGGATAGAGCGGCGGTCCGCGGCGCGGGCGCTCTGCGAAATGGAAAGTGCGAAAATGAAATTATAAAGCCCCGCGATAAAAATAAATTAAATCGGATTTCGCATTTGCCAAAAGCCAGGGATGAAGAACGTTTTGTAGTCTGCGAATTCTTTTCTCTTTTTAAATATTTGTTTTAACACTTGATTTGTGGCGTAATGAGAAAATTCACACTTTGTATTCTTTTATTTTTCATTTCTTATTGTGATCATTGTATTTTTTTTTGTTATTCTATTTTTGTAAAGAATTTACGAGCTATTCGTTAAGGTCCCGCGTTTTATCAAGAATGAAGTATTAGCTAGTTTCCTTTCATTTATCGTGGATTCCTCGTGCGTCGTGGCAAATCACCCTGCATTCTCACCAACGATTATTCAAATTAGGAAACGGTACGACAAAGACGAATGGTACTAATATCGTTCGTTTCGCGATCGGCCGCACGATAACGCGCCCGGTACGTGCGCTACACACGCGCAACAGATTTCGTCCACCGATAAACGTCGATTGATCCCTACGATACGCTTTTTGCGTAAATATCCACGCTTGCTTCATGCAGGTAAAGTTTTGTTTCAATAGAACCTGCTATTTATAAAGTTATTGAATATGCATTGATTTTCTTCTTTTAACACGGGCTCATATTATCCATTACAGATTCCAATGATGCGTGGCAAGAATGATCTCTTGAAATGGAAGGCATTAGAATAGAATTAGCATTCAAAGAGTAAATTTGTATTCGATAAAGCCTAATAAAACGTACTGTTCAAAACCTCTAACATCGCAAAGCCTAAATAAAACACCAATTTTAGGTAGAAAATTAGCCCCGTATAATGTTTATTTTCGACAGAGTTAACACCTTTTATTTTCTAGCTCATTTTAACACCAAAGATAAACCCTAAAGTAGACTAAAAACGTAATATTTTATTCATGTTTACGCTTAACAACGTTACTAGTAACCAAAAAAATATACCCCGAAATAACAGTGTCGACATAAAGCGTTTTAAATAATACTCAATTTCGTATTAATGTTCCCAAATGTGTAATTTGGACGTCGATCCACCATCGTGAACACGTACTTCACTTGTTTTTTTGCCTTCGCTAATACGATGTAAAACAATGTAATTATATTTTTATTGCTCATTATATGTCCAGTAAATCGGGGTTGAAATCCCCGGAGTCGTTTTAAGTGAACCGTCCCTGTTTAATAGTCCTTTTCTAGGAGAGGTCAACTCGTGCTACCAGATGCTTTGTTTATGTTTTGTGTCCCTTGCGTTATGTAATCATTAGTGTAATTGCGGGGATTAAGTTCTCTGTAGTGCGATTAGGCTTTGTCTAGTCTGCTCGGTTTGTTCTATGAAGTTGTTCCTTCATTTGGGACGGGTTTAATCGGCTGTAAGTTAAGCAGTTCGTGATGACCTTCTTGTCGTTCAGATTAGGAACTGTATGTTCTTTAGACATATTAAGTAATATTGTTATGATATGTCTTCATCGCAAATTGATGGGTCACTTGAACACGAACTATTAAAATAAGTTTAAACTCAAATTGTACTGTAATTTTTCAACACCAATTTAATCGTAAAAGATGTAGTATCAACAACAACTTGGCCTATATTAGCTAGCCTTCGATTTTATTTGCTCAAAGTAGCTATTCCCAGAACCAAACCAAAGGAAACTAATACTGTCCATACTATATTCCGCTATTGCAGACAAACCGAGGTTTCTAAAAATTCCTAGAAATGTATGTAAAATAGAAAACGTTCCACTTAAGGCGACCGAGATTTTATTCTGGGAACACTTCTATTTTAAAAATGTCAGTGGCGAACGTAAACTGCAGCACCAAATTGTTTTCACACGGCGTTTTAGCAAAAACAAAGTGTTTTAAATCATTTCCAAGTGCTTTTTTGTGAACCATTTTATCACTGGTTAGTTCCAATAAATATTGGTAAATAAAGACCTTGATTCAACTCGAAAAACTGTAAATTTGCAACACTTTAAGTTCAATCAAAGAAATGGTGCACTGCTTTAAAATATTTATCAAAATTCATCAATTTAATTGTAGTTACATTTCCATAATATTCTACTAGAAAAGACGTCAATACACCTACGAACTTTATTTCTATCTATAATCGATACAATGTGGAGTTTTAAATAGTAATCCCCACGGTACTTTGATATTTATTAGTCAGCCAACAATTTATCGATGTTATTTAAACCATTTTCAGTTGCCACGATACGATCTAAATAGATAGCGTACTATACTTTATAGCTATCTATTTTATATACAACTTTATTTTACAACTTTATAGATAAGCTAATAAAATAAAATCGAAACGTGATTCTTTTGTTAAAGCAATCTTCTAAAGTTACTTTAGCGTTATTTCGCCAAATAAAGTTACCACTTAAATAGAGCTAAGATTAAGCTAGCGCTATTCTTAAAATACACAATGTATTTGAAAGAACTAGTTTCAAAATGAGGTTCTTATACAGTGCATACAAAAATTCATTTCGCGAGACGTTCTTCGCAATCTCGGCCCAATTTTCCTTCCACATGTTCCGGGTTTTCTGCGACAGCGTTGGATGCTTCAAGAAAGCGTGCTCTTTAATCTAGACACAAAAGCGTCACCTGAATCAGCGAGCCACAAGCACCCTCTCCGCACAAACGTTGAGGGATGAAGCGGAAGAGTGGCCGGCTCTCTGAATTACTTCCTAATGAAAAGAGCTCACGAGTGGGACAGGCGGTACGTTCACGCGGTCGCTAACGAACGCTTGGGCTCCTTGACTTGCTCGAGTGTTCGCTTGACGTGTGACGTCACTGTGACTCTCGCCAGCTCTCGCCTTATTAGCGAATGTTGGATTGTTGGCGGCATACGAATGTTTGACAAAATGTTTGTTTCATATCGTATGAAGACAATTACAGATCGGTACAAACGTCTACAACAAACATCGATGGTTAATTTACATTTCGCGGAAACATTTCAACAGCTTATAGATAATCAATTTTTCATGGAGGCGTTTGTTCTGAAACACTCATATTGTTATAAAATCGAATTGAAATGGAATGCACACAACTAATTCGCTAAGACGCGCTCCGAGCTAAGAACAAAGTAAACATCGATTCGGAAAAGTTCCAGCGTTTGTGTTAATGAGAAAGTTTTGCTTTTATACCGATCTAATACAATTTTTCTGTTGAATTTTTATATCATTGAAATCGGGGTTATTTAAAGGTAATATTGGTAATAACAATATCAGAGGTTTTTGTGATTTTTTGAAGGTGTATTTCTTTAGACTTTCAATATTATTTGCGCTCTTTACACGCTAACTCTTAGGCAACAGTGTCACTCAAGTTTCAAAATAGGTCTGATGTTAGATTGTTTACAGCACTGGGAAACATAGCTATTGGCTCTTAAACAGTTAAAAAATTAACTACCTCACCGCATCATATAGCACTCACATTCCATCAATTCGATACCAAAAATAACCCTACCATAATTAAAAATTATAGTCCGACCGTATTAAGAGAACAGGCCTGCAAAACCATAACAGATGTAGCGCTCGTCCAATTGTAATGATTCGAATAACGATCCAGTGCATAAACGGGGCAGATCAAACATTTTTATTTGTTTGCCCATTCAACCGCACGACTGGAACTAATGAAGAAGAGTTTCAATTTAATTATTACCTGGGTTTATTTGGATTTCTTCGGCGTGTTCGATATGATTTTATATCGTTGTCGGTAATGTGAGCTTCATTTAACTGGAAATGTGTTTTATATTATTCCTTTTGAATATCGAATAGGTTTTATTGTTAATACTTGAGTGAGGAATTGAACCTTTATTAATTCTTGTCTTAATGATAGTGAAACTACAGTGTTTTGAATACCAGATCAGTATTCATATTTTGTTAATAGTCTGTACAAATAACTAATAAGAAATCGTTTATGAATCCATCATTAACTTAATAAGATTGCTATAGCCATCAAAACAGCTCTTTCTTATTATACTTTCATGTATTTTCAACGGGTTCTTACCACGATATTTAATTAATTGAGTTATCTCGATACTTCAACATTGTTGCAAACGTCATGACCACGAGAAGACTGGATACTGCGGGTCGATTTAAGAGCAAACAAATCTGTCTACCCTCTTTCTCGTTCGCTTTTGGGTGGTACCACTGGAACTCGAACTCACATCACGACACACCACACTCACTGTATCTACAAGACTCTCTGAGCATGAACCCTTAGTGACTGTTGTGTTTAGCACTGGATTTCACATACTCGATAATCTGAAGCTGTCACCCCTGTTAAAGTGCTATTTCTTATTATATTTATAGCCTTATTCAAAGAAGAAAGTCGTATCAACACTACACGTACATTTTACACGTGGTAAATACTTTAAAACATACTCAAAACAATTTAACACGAGCTCGATGAAATTACATAATCCAAACTACAAACATAGTTGTTATAATTAGTTGCATCCGCGTTAGATGAGCTTCGCGCGGCGTCTCGTACCAACCAGTTTAATTTCAAGGTAAAACGAAGTTTAATGGGCGACGACCGCACCGCTCGTGTAAAGTTTACAAGTTAGACGTTAAACTGTACGGGTATCTTGGTTTGTTACGTTTAATAAGTTTGAGTCAAATATTTTTTTAATATTGTGCGTACTCGTTTAATAATTATGTTTGGCTTACATGAGCCGAAAAGAAGAATGATTACAAAATAATTAATATTCCAAATACACGATACATTACAAGACAAACTCAGAAAACTGACGAAATTAAATTGTAGATGAAATATTGAGTACTCCGGCGCAACCAATGTATAACATAGTTTCAAGTATAGTCTCAATTTATTTATAAACTAAGTTTTTTCTCTCTGTATGGATAGGGTTCTAAAAGGACTCTATTAGTTTCAGTCCAACGACAAATATTCAATCGTGAAAAATCTCAAGAATTTTCCATCAGAACTAGTGCTAAAATCGTTTTTCTTCCTTTAAAATTACAAGAAAATCAAGCTTTAAAATCGCGTAAGTAATCGGCGCACGAAATCAACCGCGTTGATAAATCTCATTAAGCGAGCGAGGTTCCCGGCTGCCGTCCTCAATTTCATTTCCACGTTACCAAATGATTCAATCGCACACTGCGACGCACCTAGAATTAAAATTCAAAGTAGATTATTAGTTGTGAAGCGATAACGACCGGTTGCTCGGAAGCGATTTTAATCGATTGCTCGATTTGGATTCAAAGTTTAATTCAACACCGTAGTTTGGGAACTTTTCCAAAATGAACAGTTACTTTTTACATCTGAAGTATAATAATTTCAGTTTAGTGTTGATTTTAAAAACGAAAAATGACATGATTGTAACTAATTCTACAAACAGACAAGCTGGTTCACTTAAGTACTGATTCTACTTGCATTTTCGTTTTATATTCCATTACTATTTAATTACCCTGATATAACTATTATAAACTGAACACAATATTTTTAATTGAAGAAAATTACACCCGATTACTTTATATATACACCCAATACTATTAACGTAAATCACATTTAATTCAGTTCGACATGTAATAAGGAATTGTTCGTTGGAATCTTGCGAGAGACGCGCGACGTCTGATCGATCGAATCCACCGGAACAGTGCAAATCGAACAGTCGTTAATGAAACTTCTCTAGCGCAATTAGGTAACCGTCTTCGTTTTATTAAATTTAATCAAGAACTTGTGTAATATTACGCAGATTGGCCCAATCCAGTACAAGTTTCGATAACGGTGTAGTTGGAAACTAATTTCGGAAATAAGCGTTGCTATCTCGGTTTCTGCTCGATCGCCTTATAAAAAGGGGATCAATGTTCTCTAACAAGATTAGTAGATAAGACGATCCGAAGGGGTGTTCCTTCTATGTGAATATAAACGTTATTAGCCGGTGAAGAGAGGGTTCAATGCCTTCATTAAGAGGTATAACGAATTCTTTACTGTCACTTTATGTGGTTAAGTATGAGGAAGACAGTTTAAGAGATTGACACATTTGCAAGTTATTTGGGTTCATAATGTAACTAAGGATCAAGATATGGTTTATCAATTGCATTAATGTCTATTACATGAATTTTAGTTGTTTTTAAGATATATTTCGACTAAACTTTTCCGTCACTTAATCGTAGATTGTACTCCTTTCATGTACTATATTTTTAGGCATAATACGATGAGAAGGTCAACTTTAAGAAAACTCAATATTGATACCTGTAATATTCTTTTTTTACCTACCGTAAAAGTTATTTGAAACTATCCATATATGAAACGTATACTGTACTGTACTGTAACAACTTGTTACTGCCCACTACTGGACTCAGATCTTCTAAGAAGGATTAAGCATAGTTCATGACGCTTCCCCGATTGGTGACTTCAGATATCATCGAACGATTTCCATTTCCAATATGCAGGGTTTCTCATGAAACCAGACGACCTGTACCTTTTAATCTTGTTGTAAAAAGTTTTTTGTTTCACAATTTCACTAAAACTGTGAAGGAAATATGAAACATAAATTCTATAAAGTCAAAATTTCCGTCAATAACTAATATCGCAGTACCATGTACAACTTCACGTGCTATCGTTGGTACTAACTGGGTTAAACCGTACAGCGGGTTGGTGGCCTTATCGGTGTGATAAGCTCTCCGGAAACCGGACCGCGTCCGCAACGCCGCCGGCTGCATCTGTTACACAACCTGTGTTCATATTTGTTTATATCGAATATTGATAGTAATAATGTTTCATAAAAGGGTGATAAATTGTTTGGTTTGATTTTGATTACGATTTACACAACTCTTTTCAAAGTGCATTTTTGTTATTGTTTTCTTTTTGATGGCTATATTTAATATATCTTTTACTAATTCATTTAAATTATCTATATATCATATTGTAAATACCTACTTGCTTAAACAAGAATACGTAATAATATTGCAACCTCCAATAAATTTTAGTACCTACCTGAAACCATATTGAGGAAACTGCCTGATTTTAAAAAAGCTTCAAATAAAAATTACCGCTTTCGAAAACAACTCACCTAAATTTTATAATACCATTCGTAAAAACAATCGCGAAACTTTAATAAAAACCATCATTTCAAACTGAACTCGCAGTTCCGCCAAACAAAGATTTCAAAACGGGAAATTGCATTGTTTGGGACACGTAAAAACCGCGAGAGCTGTTACCGAACAAGTATTGCACAATTTTAAACAAAAGCATAGACTGGATAGAGCATTACCATAAACTGCGAGTCGGTTCCTACCGCGAAATTGCTTTTTTGAACTCACACAATGTAACTATTAGGAAGAAAAAGTTGAATAAACGCCGAACTCGAGAGGTAGACTTCGAAGTTTGGAACGACGACTCCTAGATGTTTACAAAGCTTGCGTGCGAGTCTGCTTCGGGTGCAAGATTAGAACTATTTACGTAAGTCTCAAGAAGCGCCTCGAACGTGCCTTTTAGCAATTCAACGACTTGTCTCTGACTGTTAAAAGGATAGTTATCAGAACTACAGAACTTCACTTATGCGGAACCTAGTTCATGCGACGAAAATTCTCGAACTTACTCTAAATTACTTAAATTTGAATTTTATTCTATACGAGTAGGTGATTTAATATCATCATAGTCTCCATTTGATTCAATGATGTAGCATGACATTGTACCTAACACTGGTTTAGCTCTCGCACATATGGTCGTATATTGTTCTATCTTGATAATAAAATCTAAATAAAAAAATGCAAATTCTAATAAATTGGTTTCTAAATTTAAAAAGTTTGTTAATGTGTTTTTGTATCATCATCACAAACTTCAACTATACTTCTTAGATAACTATAACATTAAAATATCAGCTTAATTTTAATGACCAAAGCTTAGAATCAGCTCATGTCTCTTTTTTTTTTTTTTTTTTTTTGATGGGAGGAAATCGCCGGACTTCCACTCGCCCCGCGAGTGGGGTATGTGGGTGTCGAACCGCACTAAAACCTCCCGCCAATCACGCTCGACATCCGATGATGTAGGGGTGACAGGACGCGTTCGCGATTGTCGCTCACGTATCGCCCCGTCACCCCCGGACGCCGAACCGGCAGCCGTCGGTGAGAACGACCACCGGCTCACTCGGTAGACGGACCTTACAGTCCGCCGAGATGGGGCCGTGTGTTGGAGGGTCTCCCTCGGCTCAGGCCGGCCCAGGACCAGCCCGGGTCGGGGAGCACGGCTTGCCATCCCCCGGATAGATGGCACGGAGGGTGCGCGCTGATGCCTAGCGCAGCACCCCTCGGGTCCGGTGTTGTTGGACCCGGTACTCTTAGGGGGCCAGATCCCGGGACATCTCCCGAGGCCGGCCCCCCGCTCGACGTCGGCGGCGGCGGGGTCGGTCGGGGAGGGAAGAGCTCTCCCTCTCCCGTCCCGCCGCCGGCCTCCTTCTGCGAGATGGTGGACTCGCAGAAGTCGAGCATAGCTTTCCAGGACTCGTCGTCGTCGAGCATCGATGCCACGACGCCCGGCAACGACAAGTCCCGTCCTACTTGTGCGACCAGGACACGGCGCTGCTCCTCCCATGCGGGGCAGACAGCGAGCGTATGCTCTGCCGTGTCCAGGTCGCTTGTGCAATGATGGCACCTCGTCGTCGGCTCGACCTGTATCCGATGCAGGTACTTCCCGAAGCAACCATGCCCGGTCAGCACCTGCACCAGACGAAAGGTGAGACGTCCCTCGCCGCGACTCACCCAGTCCTCCAGGACAGGGCGAATCGCCTCGACGGTCCTTAGACCCCAGCTGGGGTTGGCCAAGCGCCTTGACCAAGCCTCCAGCACGGACCGCCGAGATTGGGCCTTCCGGTCCCGTACCACGGCTCTGAGGGGACGCACAACGCCCAGAGCACGGAGGTCGCAACGCCAACGATAGTCGTCGGCGAGCGCCTCCGCCTCTAGATCCTAGGGCGGCGTCCCCCCCAGCACGCACGCCGCCTCGAAGGAGACGGTGCGGTATCCGCGGATGACCCTGATAGCTACGACGCGCTGCGGCCGGTGCAGGAGCCGGACAACGGTTGCTGTCCGGTTTCCCGGTCCGGCCCAAACGGGCGCGCCGTACAGGGCCATCGAACGCACCACCCCCGCGTAGAGGCGGCGCACGACACGGTTTGGTCCCCCGACATTCGGAAGCAACCGGCTCAGTGCGCCGGCTGTCCTCATCAATCGGGGGACGAGTTCCGTAAAGTGGGCCCGGAAGGTCCAACGGCTGTCCAGTATGAGGCCGAGGTACTTCAATCGCACCCCGACCTCTATTGGGACGCCTCCTACCACGATCTGGGCCCCTGCAGGTGGCGTCACCCGAGCCCTGTGGAACCACAGGGCCTGGGATTTATTGAGCGCCACAGCGAGGCCCAATCTCCTAATGCGACCGACGACGAGGGCCACTCCGCTGTGGCGAGACGGGTAGCCTCTCTAAAGTCTTGCCCCCGGGCCATGACCAACGTGTCATCAGCGTAACAAATTACGCTCAGGCCCGGGAGCAGGGCGCCTCTCAGCACCCAGTCGTACCCGACATTCCAAAGGAGGGGTCCGAGGACCGACCCCTGAGGAACCCCGCATACGACCGGAAACCGGTACACAGTCCCATCGTGCCCAGTGCACACTACCGACCTGGCCTCCAAGTAGGAGCCGACCAGCCGGCGGAGGTAGGGGGGAACTCCATGTCTCTCGAGTGCCCCCCCTATCACGGACCAGGGCAAGGTGTTGAATGCGTTGGCGATGTCGAGCGACACCGCCAAGGCCACCCCGCCCTGTGATACGGCTTCATTTGAGAGGGTCCGCACGCGAAGGATCGCGTCCACGGTTGAGCGGCCCTCTCTGAAGCCGTACTGCTCCGCCGACAGGTCGGGTCCAACCCCGACCAGGTGCTGGACGATGCGGGCAGCCAGAATGCGTTCCAGCAATTTGCCCACCTCGTCCAGCAGCACGATAGGACGGTAACCGGCGGCTGTATCCGCCGGGCGCCCCTCCTTCCTGAGAAGGACAAGTCTACCCTCTCGCCACAGCGAGGGAAACCGTCCCGACTCGAGGCAAGAGTCGTAAAGCCTCAAGAGTCGGTCCCCTAGGGCATTGATGGCCAAGGCCAGGACCCGGCCATGGATGCCGTCCGGTCCGGGTGCCGTGTCTTTGGCACTCATCCTGACAGCTCATGTCTCTAGCACAAAATGAAACAAATTCCTAATTTCCGAGGGCCAGCCCTACAAAGTTACAAACAGTTAACGCAACGGAACACTATCGTCGGCTGAATCTAGATGATATTTTAGGCCGTTTCCGTGTAAAATCCGGAACACCGATGAACTGTTAGGCCGTATCGAGGCGTGCGTGAACATATTTTATCTGTTTCCGGTTCTCGGCTACTAGCAATTATCTGGGGCATGTTTTACCCTCATAGTGGTGCTTTCCTTGCACACATTATTAGAAATACTCTTCTTTTTTTAAATACGAAAGTCAAATAAAATTTTAATGCTAATAAGTAGTTGAAGTAATAAATTAAACAATATGTCTACTTTAAAGACAATCTCATACAGTAAAAAAGTAAAATCAGTAATTTATTTTAAAGGCGACAAAGCATACATAGACAAGCAGAAAAAAAACAAGAATGTAAAATGTATTTTTGGATTCATTCTCAGCAATTCAATCAATCGAAACAGCAATAAATTCGTTACAAAGTTTCCAAAACATATAAAATATGCAAAGCTCTAAGCGAGACGGCATAAATGAAAAAACTTCGTTTAAAATTTTGATCCACAACATATCAATCAACACTATGCAAATTCGATTCACTTCGAAAATAAAACAGAAAACGCACAGGTTTCACGCGGCTAAATTATTCAGTACTCGCTTACTGAACTATTCGACCAAATACGCCTATTGCACGTAGTTTCATACTGGCTAGTGACTTCTATTTCTGAAAGTATTATTTAGGGTCACAGGCGACTTCAAGTTTTTACAGTCTCTAACTTCAAACAACCATCATTTCTAATTAATTAAAATGACACAAAATAAATATCTCTAATTGAACTGAAAATCAACCATTTAATTCTCATAATTCACGTTAAAGATATGATTCGAATTAAAGAAATTTCAACTCTTTCAATGTGTTAAAAAATAATTTGATTTATAAAAGAAACCATTTAAACCGCAAACATATAAAATATAAAAATTAAATATAAAACAAATAAAAGTATAAACCCTACCGTACATCCAGTAAAGATATTTAGATTACAGATACGAAAAACCTGTTTTACACCATTAATTAACTCACCCCGTAATTAACGTATTCAACAAATCACTAACTGTAACTCAGATATCATCGGGAAGGGAAAATGGCGGTCATGGATCAAACGCAACCCAACTTTGAAGGCGAATTTTGGTGTGTTATTTAGTTTTATTCCGTCATAAATCAACAAAGTAATGCTAGGTTGTAACTGAATTATAAAAATACGTGTTTTTGTAACGAGAAGTAGGGCTGCAGTGATATTTGGAGCAATGACCTGAGGTTTCGTGGAATTTGACAAATATTTTAAGCCTCATGTGTACTTTTGTCATTTATTATTGTATTTATTTATTTATTTATAAACGGCATCAACATGTTATACATCCGAACATGCAATACAGGTATATTAAGAGACTTCCAGTATAGACTTAGTGCCGACTGCATGCTTATTTTAAATTAGCGGTCGAAGACCATACAATAAAAAAAATACAATTAAAAAGTGAAAAATAATATGATTTAAAAGCTAACAAGTAAAAAAAGAATTAAAACAACAATAGCAATAAAAAAAAAGAACAAACAGACTGCAGTACATTTATTTTTACAAAACGCTATTGTATGAATTAAGTCAACAATTAGTTACACCAGTTAATAAGTATCTGGCTAGCCATAATATTTATTTATTTGGGAAACAACAGTACAAGTTGTCACATCAAAACAGTAGTACATATTCTTATTAAAATTAAGCCTCAAGCGAAAGAATATGAAAATCCAATAGAAAATCTTGTTCACAAAGACATCGTAATTTTACAGAAACAAACGTAGGAATATATAAAAGTTTTACAAATTAAAATAAACCAAGGAACGTCGTCTCCGCCCACCATCAAAGAATCCGCCCATTATCGTTAAAACAGTCGGATTATTATCATATTTTTTACGTATATATTTCGTATTTCTGAGGATAATAAATAGGGAATCGGAAGACGGAGAACGTTTTCTAATTATTTCGTCTTATTAACAATTCAGAATGTCCAATAAAGAAATTCAAAGAATTACATAGTACATTTTCAAAGGGAGCGGTTTGTACAAAATTATTTAGAGGGTCAGAAAATATCTATTACAATATTGTGTTCATTAGTGCTGTAACGCTATACGCTATCCCGGTCTAGCAATTAAGGTGAAATAATTGTTTACATAAATAGGGGATTTGTCGATACGTAAATTTAATATTTATAAGACGCTCGATATCAAAGGGACTATTAGTAGCATTGTATTATAATTGCTTCACTGATGGCAGGTAATAATTGAGTGTAAATAGCCATCTACTTCCATTATACGGAGTATATTTTACAAAAACTAGTCCTTGTTTTTATTTCAATTCATATTTCCAATTTAATGAGTCCAATTTAAAATATTCGTGAATATTTAAGTTGAATAGTTTTTTTTTTTTATAGTAGTAATACTTGTACATTTTATGTGGTGTTAAACTCATAGATAGCAATGCTTGTCTATAGGTTTAGATTTAATAAATTAAAAAAAATTGATATCCATTTTTTTTTTATTGAACGATAGTGGAAATGTCTTCAATAACTAATCATCAAAATGCCCTAAAACATGTCTTCCGGATCCAAAGTTCAAAGACTTCCAATCGATCGCATAATAAATACATAGCTGTCAATGTCCACCACACACGTTGTAAATTTCCCATGTAACGCGTATATAACTTTATAAAAATTACCAAGTCGGGTTCAACGCAACCCACAACCATATTATAGGTATCTGTAACACCGAAACGCAAGATAAGGGTGTTTATTCAGTGTGTAAGCGACGAACAAATTGTTTGCTCCACCGCTCTTTACCTGGCAAGTTTTCATAACATGGGCATAGCCGGGAGCATGGCGCCGCGACAATTTGTAAGGCTCGCCTTGCGGGTAAGGCTCCATTCCTACAAAGATTTGACGAATGTAAAAAATTGTCGATTTAATGTTCAATGCCTATTATTAAGTGCTTAAAGAGAGCTCTATAAAATATGCTGTTGTAACCTGTAAAAGCAGATATCCATATCACTTACATTATTACTAAACGGGTTCTTACCACGATTATTTTTAATTGAGAGGTCCCAATATTTCAGCACTGTTTCAAGCGCCATGATCACGGGAAGACAGAAGAACTGCGGGTAAGTCATTTAAGAGCAGACAAATCTGTCTACCCTCTTTCTCAATTAAAAATAATCGTGGTAAGAACCCATTTAGTAATAATGTAAGCGATGTAGATAACCGCGAGTGTTTAAAGAAATTTAGCAGATATCCATGATTGACTTACTAGGCTGACTGAACTATAGCTTTGCTATCTATGTCAAAATTGTAGGACTAGAAATAGGCCACCTGTTCCTAAATATAAATCTGAGATGGCAACGTTAAACATTAAATAGAGAAAAATTCTGAGTGCGAAATAAAGTGTTCGTGCGAATAAAGGTTAAGGATTCGGTGACGGCTCGACGGTAAATATTCCTTTATGACAGTATGGTGGCGACATCTGTCGGTAACTTTCGGGAGTTCGACGCGAAGTCACGTGCACAAACATTTGCGGTGTTTCCAGGTGTCGAAGATTATACGTACGATATTTATCCTCTTTTATTATTTGCAAGTCAACTACATTTAGTTATTGTTTTTTATATTTTAAATTACTAGAAAAAAGTATTAGTTTCTTTATTCACAAACTAATTTATCAAATCATTAATTCAATACTAAACAACTACTTTCAACTTACCGGTACAAAACAAAGACCAAAAGTTTACTTTAATCATTTTCGAAAAGTTTGAATTCACACATTGATAAGGGCGTTTCTTTGAAAGCACATATGTTGTAGTTTCCACGATTGAAAGCAAATTACAGAATTACCTCTATAAAGGAATAGACGTGTGTAATATGTATTTATGTGTTATTTCAGGAATGGACATTAGACTTTGTTGAACATCGAAGTAAAATAATTATACAGTAGGCAGTATTGCAATTTTGCACTTTCTAGTTACTTTTGCATATTTCACTTCTATAGTTTAAACGTGAAGATTTGTACACCTTTAGAGTAAACTTGTAAACCTTTAAACCTTAAAAGTATATAATATATTACAGATGATGATTGATGATAATGACCTCACTAAAAAAATCTATCAAACGCAACCTTCTTCAGTCATTACACCTAATATTTCACACGAAAAATCTTCAAATTCGAAACAGACTTAAATATGAATATTGAAAAACATATAATCAATAATCGAAATCCAATTTATTTTTATTATTAATCCAATAATCAAAAAGGTGTTCCACATTGGTATTCGAGATAGACCCTCATTTCCGTTTCTGAATTCCACATGTGAACATACACACTTATAAGGTTTTTCAATAAGTAAGTAGGCCCGTATAATAAGGAAGGCACCATCGGATATACCTATAAAAGTTTATTGAGTCTAAATTATGTAAAATAAAACAGTTGATCGCGCAAGAAGCTATGCAAACTGTAATTTTGAATTCGTAATGTTTTTGCTTTTTTATAATTCATTTTGTTTAGAAGCACCCTATCAGTAACTTTTTCCTTGTTCTATTTTGCCTTACGGTACAACAGATGGTATATTTTTAACTTAAATGTCTTCTTTCTTGGGGAAGTAGAGATATCGACTGTTTAAAAGTAGCTGTAACAATGAATTAAATAGATTGCTACAAAATCCAACTAAAATTTCGAATTTCATTTACGATTCAATCTTTTAAATAGTCTACTACAAAATAAAAATCAAATTTCGATTTTCAATTTACACCAGCTACATTCCCGTTATATCAGTATGTTTATATGTAGTAAAACTCGTGATATAAGATGAGCTTTACATTGTAGTGACAGAACAGTGTACCGCATAGTATACTTGCACAAGTTATTGCTCCTCGCTGTACGGAGCTAGACTTCATTACGTACCTGGAGAATACAGGAATTAATGAGTATTATAAAACAGAAAATCTACGAGGTTTCCAGAAATATAATTTGGTTTTGTTCTTGTTTAATGAACCGTTATTTCTTGGGTTGTCTTTGTTGTAGTTTTAATCAAAATAAGACTATCAATTATTCTAATGGAGTATGTATTAAATAAACGAACTAAAAAAGAGACAAAAGTACAGAACATAAATTTAATATCAAATGCTGTTGAAATCGAATTGGAATGAAAAAAACTCAATACGAAACACAATTTCCGTTTTAACGTTCACAAACAAAATATTTATTTATTTTATTAAACTTAATATTTATTTCATATGCATCGTTTATAATATTATTATTTACTTGCTCCACAAAATATGAGATATGCATAAAGTTTGAAAGCGAAAATATAAATTTGGAATTTATTTATACTATTTTACTGAAAATAAAGTTAGTCTGCAAGCATGTGAATACATACATGTTGAAAATATTAATTACACATCAGTATGATTGAACAGGTATGTAATGTAAGAATTAATTAATCGTCAGAAATGTAGGGTATGTTGTGTATGAAACCAACCTAATATATGATTAATGAAAGAATGAACTCTCTACTCTTTAAAGTGTGACGTCACACTATGCACAAAAATGCACAAATATTTTTATAAACTTGAGATTATATAGCTGATTTCTTTCTTCTTTAGAACGTCAGTTAAAACGAATTGATTAAAAAAACTAATATTTTTTTTTTAAATTTTACAAGAATATAGTTATATCAAAATGAACATTAAAACTGATTTCTTACTTAACGTAAAGCAGAATCTCTTTCAATGTAAAGTTTATAGAAACACGTGCGTGACCGCGCATTAAAAGCGCGCCAAAGGTTGTATGCGAATCTCTTCAGAGTCTGTATCTCTGGAGATGCATCATTACCGGGTGCGGTGTGCCGCGGGGAGCTTAGACGTTGAGTAAGGCAGCGTATATGTTGAGAAGCGGAAGCGGGAAAATATTTAGATATAAAGAAAAATGTTGATGTTTTAACTGAATAAAATATTTTTCTCGAAAGGCCCAAAAGTATTTGTTGGGTGTGACAATTATCCTGATGATGTAGGTACATCATTTAAATTAATTATACAAATATAAACACACAATAATGAAGTGAAATTCTCTTTTGTTTAACCTAGAAAGATGTTATTATGTAATGATGGCGGTGACCACAAATTTAGAGGGACCATAAACTTTAAGGCAAGTTATAACGATCCAGTCACTCATATCGTCAATGGTACCTGTGGTAGGTAATAAAAAATTAAATACAACATACAAGATACATTTTAACTTACACACCCGTTAAACACGAATATTATACACTGCTTTATATTATGCAGTAACAAACAGTACCAGACTTTTTTCATTAAATTTTAAAGTAAACTCTTTAGCAAAACTCGCTACTCTCATCAACATGAGCACAGTCTCATATCTCATTTGAGGGTGTGTTTACACAGTGCACTATACTCAGACGCCATCTTAACCGCACCGCATCTAGAGCGTAAGCCATCAAGGTTTTCAAAGAAAAACACTACATGCTACGTTTTAAGGAAGTTTGAACAGGTATAGTGAATAAAACGATTTTTTGAAGTGGAGATTTTAAAACATTGAAAACGTATTATTATTTACACACTTTGGCTATTGTATTATAAAATTTATTATTTTGGTATTAAGAGATTTTAATAATAAACTTGTAAAGAAGAAAATTTAATTAAAATTAATTTTAAATTACTGTACTACTAAATACACTTAAACTTAAGTACACTGTAGTAGTTGTAAAATAAATTCTGATCAAAATTTACTTTATATAATGAGCATACTAGTATAGTTATTTTTCGAGAGCACTGCCTAATCGATTGGTTCACCTCATTGCGCACTTCCGACCTTTTTTTATGATGTATTATGTAAGCATATTACATTATTATTATGTTGGTTTAGGTTCCGCAAATGGAGCATTAACATCGTCGTATCTGTACATCCGCACGGATTACAGTGTCGTCTCCGGGCTCGTCATCATATCGGATGCGACGCGATAACCAGCCGCGTCAATCCTGACCGAGTCATTATCGTAAACGTTAATGACCACGACAATTACCAACGTCGGAGCTTCATCGAGAGACCTCCGAAATTGAACATTCCCAATCTATCGGCCGACGCCCGATTTGTCCCTCTATAAACTCCTTCCATTCAGTTGGCTTTAATTAAAATAGTTTCACGGGAAAACAGTTTTACGACTGACGTCATTTATCGCTTTTTTTCGAACTTTCACCTTTCCGAAGTAAAGGATTTTCTTGCGCGTCTATCGGTTCAAAAGCCGAAGGTCGAATCGAACATTCGCGATACAGAGTTACTCCTATTATTTACATACGTCAGACGATTTCGCCATATTCGGGTTTAATATCGCAGTTTCACAGCACATTTGTTTAATTATTATCTACGCTTACGCAGCCATATTTGAATATTACACTGGTGCCAAAACTTAGAGACATAATAATGTACGTATAAAGTTATCTACTGTAAACTTGTTTAGGTAAATTATGATATTCAAAATGTTCTTTGTCGAGACTTGAATTAGTCTTTTGTGTGGAAGTCTCTGTCTGAAGTCTATGTAACATTTTTCCGTTGGAAAACTTTTGAGTAAAGGAAGTATTTCGCTTCCGTATAGAAGTCGACGCGTAATATACAAAGAGGCGGCCACTCGAGAGACAATGGACTGGCGAGTAACTTTCAATATTAATGATGCGCCGAGAATGCACACAGAGGCTGGCGAGTTTCAAAAGCCCCCCATTGATACTCATTAACTATTGATTCATAAGTAATACCCTTTTACCGAGCCGGGTCGAGCGTCCTCGAACAACTTTTCAAATTTAAATGTGAAAGAGGATTCCATTTTTGAACGGAATACTGTTTAATGAAAACTTTTCACTCGCAAGTATTTGTAGTGTCGTTTCATTTCCGTGCATTTGAATTGTTAATTTAAATAAATATTTGTTCGAATCTCCTTTGTAGAAACGAGACATGGCACTGCAATTTTAGAATTTACTAAAGCTTATAAAACAAGGCAGTTGGTCCGATTCCTGGAACAATGGTAGTATTGATCTGTATCACTGAGTATCACAACCGAAATGTCTTATTTCATCTTAAGCGTTATGGTAATCGTGAAAAAGTTCCCTGAAACCGATTCATAGTCTACTAAAAGGCCATAAACCGAGTCTAATCAAAGTCGTTAAGAGGGCATCAGATTACAAATTTACAGGTAGGGCGTCTAATAAAGATGAACGTAAGAGAGAGTTAACTGCTCCGTGTAATCGCGGGTCGAAACCGTTGTTTTACGATTCAGAGTTTGCATACCCCAACAGATGTTAGGAAAATAAACCCTGAAAGAGACGGCCGATGTACCCTGTTGTTACTTGTTATTCCGTTGAAATCTATCTTTTAAAGGCTTAGGAACGTGTTCGACTAGAATTTTATGAAACAACTGCGCAGCGGTCGGGTACAGGGTTTTGTTTGTTTGTTATACAGATTTGTCGGGGAGCTGACTCATTTTGTTTCGCTCAACTGTATCTAACAACCGCTATAAAGTGGAAAACTAATTTGTATTACCGAGTTTTACTTTATGGTGTTATATTTAGTGGTTGTTTAGGTTAATTTTAGAAACAATGTGTGGGTTATTTTCCTTTTCAATGTTTATATTTACGTTTTGCAGGCAATGTGCTATTTTCGTTGGAGATCATTGGTTTATCGAGCTAAGCAAATACGTTCAGCACTTATTCACGTCCACTCGTAGAACCCTTGATCGAACAATTGAGGGTATTCGCATCTCTGTATCACCACTCGAAAAAATCAATAGGAAACGTTTAGATTTTTATTAGCTCAGGTTGTTGAGTTCGTGATGATTGAGTGTGGTGCGGAAACGGCTTATTTACAGAGGTTTATAATACATAAAAAGCATCTGTTTAAGTGTCCTAAAATTGTAAATACCATTTTTCTGTAAAACCAGACTCAAATGTCCAACAAACGAAATAATAAACTTAAGATTACCTTCTTCAAAATACTCAAAGACATCATTAGGGTTATACAGTTCCCAGTGAAGCTCGTCATCTTACAACTTTTATGCGAAGACAAGTTAATCCTTAATGATGCAGCATCGAGATAATAAGAAACTGCACCGTTTAGACTAAGTCCTGCAATACACTGGCTACGAAACGACGAAAGAGAGAGACGGAAAATTATGCAAAAGAAAGAGACGACTAGTATTTAGTGAGCTCCATCTCTGGTCCTTGAAGAAGATTTCTGAATGTTGAGTCGTCGCTTTTATTACGAGATTTACAGACTAGACAACAAACAATAGAGACCTTAATTGTGATTTTTATTCTTTAAAATACCTTTTTCTATTTTTATTATAAAATGTCTTTTTAATAACGAAAATATAATATGAACCTGATTTTATACTTGAATTACAGAAATAAAATGAAAGAGGGAAAGATAAATCTTTTCCGTATATTAGTTCTATCACACGTTATTCCAGGTTTCAATAAAATGGTACTAAAGTGTAGAGGGAGTTCAACCTGTTTCATAAAAGTTACAGAAGTGTATTGCCGAAAAACTGTTCAGGAGTGCTGAATACATAATGGTGGATTCGCAATAAAGCTGGGGTCAGTCGTCGCCGGGGGCAGACCGAAGCCCCTCGTAACTTTACATTTATTAAATTGACTTGCTGACTTACTTGCTTTTCATACACTACTCTGTGTCTCTGTCTATAAAACTAAGTGAAGACCTCAAATCAGAATAGTTATAGTAAGTTTTTACTATCATGCAGGCAAACGGGACACTTGATCGTAAGTGGTTATCGTCGCTCATAGATGAAGGCAATGTTGACTTTTAAAGACTGTCTTCAACGCCTATAAAGATTCTAGTGCTATTCTGCCCTAACACTGAAACTGTGTCGTATTTGAAATGTATTACTTTTTGAAACAAAGAAAATTGTATAACTCCTAACTTGTACGAGTATTTAAGGCTAATTTAGAACACCAAAAATACAACTTAGCGAAGCCAATTCCCTAACAAATGGAACTGAAATTCCCGCGAAATACCTACAAGCCGTAACAATAATTGTTCATTTCGTTCGTCTAATAAATGAGTTGTTACGTGCGGTTTAGTTCTCAATCTGTGCGGCTTCGTGACTGTTCAACATGACTACACACATTGCAATGAATATTATACACGATGTGTATCTGAAATGTGAGTTATTTAGTTAAATTGTGGAGGCCTAATAGAGTTATTAACATGTCCACTGCTAACTATTTGTAAAATAATAAGTTGTAGTAGAGCGACAAGTAAACAAGTCATTAATCTAACTAGTCAAAACAATTAAGAAAAGGACTTAAACTAAATACTTGACTTGAATTATCATTTTAAAATTAATTTTGAATAACAGAGCTGTTAATCAACAGCTACTGATAAAAAATAAGATTGAAACTTCAGAAAAATATCTGCTAACCCATGAAAAATTTAAAAGCTCTTCGGAAGTATCTCAAAAGATTTGCGAGCTTTAATGCCTGATTGTAATGCAAGCAACTTACAAGTGTTCGCCGGGAACGAGTAGTGTAACCACGAGAGTATCTCGCAGGATCCCGTCTTGTGGACAGTGATCCCGCAAATCCCGTCTAGCGAGTCCCGAGCACGTCCGCACTACGGGATCACTACGTACAACAAACTCAGATGAAATGCTTATAATGTGTTTAATTAATTTTAATATTGTTTTAATTGGATGTAAAACAGTAAAATGAATGATATGCGTGATTGAAAATTTGGTAAAAATGAATCTTTGGGGTTATAATAACTAGTATATTAAAGATAAAGTAGTACCTGCATTTTTAACACTTTTCATGAGTTGGAAAAACTGAAATATACCTAACTTAAATTTAATTTAATAAAGTTTGCATCTTCGAAAGAGTTTGACTGATTGAGTATATTTTCATTATTGTTTTTATTTATTTTAAGAGTGGAGTGAAAGTTTTGGATTGAATTTATATTACATACTTTCGTTAAAAACTACTTTGAACCTGTTAATTTAAGCATCTCATAAAGTTGTTACTATCAAAATCGTAAATCTTTTCGTTCAACATTAGACAGTAAAATGAAATTGCTATCATTTCTATAAAAAACCGGCTTCCACTTTAAAACATAATTACGAGCTATAAATCCCGAACTCCGGTTACAAATTCTTATGGCTTCATAACGTGCGACAAAATAACTACTACAATGAAATTACAAGTAATAAAACCTAACTAAATCGTAGATAATATCCTCGGAACAACCATAAATGAAATTGAATTTTTTCCCGGTCTTGTTTACAGAAATACAACAAACGGTACTCGAATATTCCACCTGCCCTAAAATATATTGAGTAAATCAATTGATAGGTATACACCATTCTACGTTTTACAGTCTATTACGCTGGGGAATTTCCACTGATACAACGCTACAAATTCGGGCTGTAAAAACAATGCGTTCACGGGACTGGCACAGGTCACCATCACGGGCCAAACAGTCTCGTAAAACAACACACGCGCGAATAAAAAGGACGGAATCTTATTAAAGTAAATATTTATGGCAATTCTATCAACCGATTGGACGAGGGTACACTCGCTCTTGATAAATTGTCCTGCCGGTTGCGGCGTAACGGCCACTCTCCCAAATATTTCTCCTGTTACCGATCGCTCTAAAAATATTTCGATGTGTTTGATTTATGGCATAATTTCCTTTCACGCCTTTTGATAAGTTCTACGGAATTTATTCGGCAAATACGATGAGGGAACGCTTTTTTACGCGAACTTATTCTCTACGCTTTTCGCTTCTTAAGTGGTTTTCGAAAATATTTCTCAAGAGCTGCGTAACTGTAGTGAAAGATTTCAAAATAAGGTTCGTATCTTGAAAACGTTTCGAAGCAATAAAACAACAAACTTTCGGATTTTCAAGTTGAACATCTTGACACAAAAAGTAGCAAAGAACAGTACTGTTTCTATTTACTTACCTGAAGCGAGACAATAAGAACGTCTCCACACAATCAAGTCGTCGAGAAAGTTGATAGTTCTTGCTTCAACTTAACAATAGACGAAATGAAGAGGAGCCAATTCTTTCGAGCTGCTGTATTTTTCTTAGGTTTGCGATTTACGTAGACCTCCAATCTACTCTGCATGCATTTAGGATTCAAGCACATATTTGTTTTGGCATAAACTGATCTCGTTATACGGCTTCCATTCCGATAAAATATCTGCCTTTAAAATATTATTGCATGTTAGTAGAATTTATATTTGTTGCTTTATTTTTAGTGTAGCATTTCCTAAAAGTTGATACGTTTTTAACTTTTACTGTAACATATTTAATTGCTTTATATTGTAATTAATCAAGAACTTTACACTTATAAAATTGTAACATTCAAATGCTTTAATTGAACCAATTACAATATTACTAATTAAAACTTGTTTAGTTCAAACTGAAATATTCGTTAACAGTAATATAGTACTAAACCTTCAAAAAAATAAACCAAAGAGGTCGAGCTCACCCAAAATATCAGTAACTTCTTATCATAATATCGGTACTGCTGAATAATTAATTACTAAGAAACGTTGTCCTGAACTCTTTGATAAAACTTTGGAAACTATTACGTCACAAGCGAAGGATATCTTAATTATTGTGCACGTATTTCGTATTACAATAATGAAGAGAACAATAACAGAAGTTTGGACGAGCACTGCCGACTATCGGGCTCATCAACTGATTGTTTGTTGAGCTCCCTTCTAATAAAAACTTACTGTATTCCTCAGAGTTTTACGACGCAAATCCATTTCGTTACAAATTTATTTTAATTTAGACGAACAAATTTCAAAATAAACGTATATAACCTTTACAAAAATAATTTTAAAAACAATATGCATTAATATTTTCGTGATCAAAGTTTGTAAAACGGTGCGAGTAAATATTTAATGCGTATAATTTTCCTTGCTCTATTTATAAGTTCAAAGGCGGAACCGCCTACAGTTTTTTGTTCAACGAATTCTCTTACGACAATTAATACAACCATGCTAATAATGTCGTGATATTTATAAAATACTCCGAATTGTTCCACATCCCACAGAATTAAGTATGAACGATCGACTCGTAGAGAACGAACACGGCTGCTATGTTATTCAATTACACAAATGAACACTCCGTCGGAAATATAATACATTAGCAGGACTTGCAATAAATTCTTTTATTGCAATACCAAGAACACGAAGGTGTAACATCGGAAAAATGTGGTACGACCCGCTGCGTCGGCGGCCTAAGGTTGTAACGCCAGTTATCGACGGCTACAATAAGTCGCGTTTTATACGGTTATTATAGCGCTATAAACGGCGCCGGCCGGTGTTTCATACAGTTCCAGGGCAGATTATACCGGCTACGACCGGGGGGATCCCGCCCGCTGTCAGCTCCACGTGCCTCCCGACAGATGTGTCGAGATATCCGATATCGGGAGACACATTCATAATCTTCGCCTCAACCTCCCGCTTCTTTTATTAAAATGACGAACGCAGCGATAACGCAGGTGCGATTCAACAAAGAATTAATAACGATTCACAGATGTTTCTGCCTATATAATTTGAAATTTTTGAACTATATTAATTTTGATTCTGATGGACTTCTTTTCGTTTATCATATTACAAATCTCTAATAACATTTTGTTGTTACAAAAGCGTGTTCAAATAATTATGTTTACGGAATCGTTTTCTTGCGCAGTGATTATTTATCTTCTCCATTGTTACGAGAAGTGACGCGGACGAATTTCACGAAAATACCCCATTTATCTAGAGCGAGCACACAAAGGCAACGTGAAACCCGAAACTTTTTACGTGGTCAGTGACAATGCTATTTCTCTCTTTTCTCTTAACGTTTAATTCGTATCTTTTACTAGCATTGTGTGTTCATTTTTCTTGCGCCAGAACTATCGTTTACGTTGTTCTATTTTTAAACTTAATCTACTATTTTTGCTAGTCGAATTTCATATTTGCTCAGCCATTTCGCCCGCAGATAACTTTAACGGGCGGCCGACGTTGCTTACTTCCTACTTTATTCGGTTTACAGACCCGCATAAATAGAGGGGAAATCGGTTCGTCGACACGCAACTACACGATTCACTATCTGCCTCAAATCTTAGGTACAAACATCGCTCCACAGTACGTTTTACGATTTTAGCCCTCCTATTTTATGTAACTAATCGAACCTACGAGAACGAGTAGATCACCGAAGAGATTTTATTGAGAACGCAATAGTAGGGAACCGATTTACTTGTTATACCGCGCCGACCTTACAATGCTTAAAGAAAATACGGTCATCGACGAAACTCAACTTAACCCTTATTTGCCTTTGGGGTGTTACTATCTTTGCTTCGATTTCGACGCAAAGCTACCCGGTCGCGCGTGAAATACAAAATGTGTCCTAGTTCCGACACACGACTCTTTCTGTTTGTTTTGTTTAGTTCACCATCGTCATAAAAGGTAATGAACATAATGTGTATGGAAAGACGTTGTATTTATTTATTACCTATATATTATCATAAATTTTAACACCTACTTTTATAATATGACTATAAAACAACACGAAAAAAACACGTCGAAGTTTAAGCGAAGTTGATCCCGTGTCAAGAAGATCTATGTCAGCGACACCCGCCCATATCAACACGTGGACATGAGAAGAATGAGCTCAAAAGTTTCGCGATACGGTATCTCAGGGCTACGTGTATGTCAGTATAATCGCGGCGCCACCTTATGTTTGCAGAGCGACTCGCTAATGCTATTTGTCGTGGTGGACGCGTCACGTCAGCCGTGTGTGTCTTAATCGTTGGTAGAAACACTGCCGGCCTTCGCATTGTGTTGTTTGTAGCTGTAAACGGCAACTTTAGTCTGTTGTTTCAACTAATAGACCTTAACGTTGTTTAAATCTACCTTAGTGCTTTGATTAAGTGAGGTGCTCTTTAGAATTTATCTCAGATAAAGAGGACACTTTTAACCGGTTGGTTCAATCGATTTGTCTTCTTAAATTTACGTTAAAATTAAATCTTAACAGCTTATAGTATATAATATCTAGGCCTTGACTTCGTCCTACAATACAAGCTTAAAGAAATCAAATTAACGCAATTCAATGGCCTTTTAGTAAGATTTTAAGGGTTTATGAAATGGGCAGACAAAGGAGAGATCGACAATAGCTCGTACCAGCCACGTACAATATTTGATAGGTGTTGTCAAGCGCTGATTGACGCACCTTTTGATAAAAACTTGTTCGAATCGACCTTAATTAAAACAGTATCAAAAGATTGGAATTTCGAGTCCCGATAACTTGAAATGGGTTAAATTCAAGAAGTTTTCGGACTTAATGTCTGAGGTTTTAAGTTGTGTTCCGATACAACTTGATAGCGGCCCGTAATTAATCCTAAAGTCGAAAGTTAAGTAACTTCGACCGAGTTCGCTTTGATAGATTAATTTCTTTCGTATTTTGGTGACATCTTGATATTCAAATGTTTTGGGTGTACCCTGTTTTATACGGTTAATAGTAAGTAGGATTTAGGTTAGCATAAACTTCTTCGTTTTATAATGTAATGGAATTCAATCGAATACGTATTAGTTTTTATTAATTAAATTTAGTTTTAATGCTTTACTTATAACTTTAACTACAGAAAACATAAAGTCGTACCTACTTAAATCTATTTTTTTTTGTTCCTGAAATTTAATTATAAAATACACCATTTCAAGAGTATAGGTTATTCTTATATTTTTCTAATTAACATCTAATTAATTATAATTGATTAACAAAATAGGTGTCGAATACCCATAATATCCGTCGCCTAATTTATCTCGAACTACTTATAATTATTAAATAATTAAAATAATTTTATACTAAATATTCTTTAATTTGTTACAGGTTTTGGCTTCGTCACATTTCAAAGCGAAGACATAGTAGATAAGGTGTGCGAAATACACTTCCACGAAATCAACAACAAAATGGTGAGTAAATTTACTCTACTACAAATTTTATGCCGTCAGAGTTGACCGTCATGTCGGTCTATAAATGTCGGTCATAGGTGTCGCCAATATTTTTTTTTTTTTTGCGTGATAGATAAACGAGCCTACGGCCCACCTGATGGTAAGCGGTCACCGTCGCTCATGAACCTCTGCAATGCCAGGGCAATGAAGGGCTGTTATCTATCGCCTACCGATACAGGACTTTTCTTAAACCTCGTTTAAAGAGGGACATGTCATAGCGCTCCGGGAACACAGCGGATGGGAGTCCATTCTAAATCGGAATAGTACGGGGCAAAAATGATCTTCTGAAGCGAATCGTGAAAGAGCGCAGCGGTTCCAAGAAAAAGTGGTGAACCTTGCCCCTGCGGCGTGTGGTACGATGGTAAAAGGGAGATGAAGGGAATAATGAGAACTCACTGTGTTTCTTGATCATCGTGTTCGGAGTCTACATGTAAATTTGGCTAGTTATTGGACTTGTTCCTCAATTTAACCATCGCTTATTATAGACCTTAATATAAAGGTATTAAGCAAAAACGTTTTTAGTAAAACTACTATAATTTCCGCCTATTGAGCACTAATAGAACTATTATTATGAGCTTCAAGTGGATGGTTTATGGTAGCAAAGAGCTTATTAACAACCTTAATAAATGGTTTCCTTATAACTATTGCTTTTAATTCATCCATTGAAAAGTAAAGACCGAGCTGTAACTTCTTTAAAAAATCTTCTCAAAACACTTTAGGACGGCATAATGCTAAACAACATTTAATATACCAAACAATTTTTTTACATTTTTCCTCATAAACTTACTATTTCCGTGACATTCATTAGTCCTGATACCGAATCACGATCCCGCTTGCACAATCTCAACATTGTCGGTCAGATATCAATTAGGAACGAAAGAGAAGGCTGGCAGAGTTCCAAACGGAGCCAATAAAACACCACTAAAGCTGCCTTTTACTGTGTTTAAATTTTTCCCGCTACTAAAGGGGGCGGCTGTCAAGTGACAAGGGTATTCGAGATGTAACCACTAACTTTCTGGACGGATTAAATGGATAGATAATACATACTAGTTTACGTTCTTGTCTTGATAAATCGGTTTTAGGTTCGCTATTGTTAGCTCAAAGTTGGTCGGGGCTAATGTGATTTTGGGACTATATTTTTAGACATAAAAAGTTGGGGTATGTCCAAAAGAAGCTTGTACATAATTTAGTATGATTGAGTTAGATGAAAAAAATAAGGATTATAATATCCTCTTTATGTAGTACTAGCTTTTGCCCGCGACTTCGTTCGCGTGGACTTCAGGTTCGTCCCGTATTATCAAAAATTGTAGCCTATGTGTTATTCTGATGTATAAGCTATATTGTGGTAAAGTTTCATTCAAATCCATTCAGTAGTTTTTACGTGAAAGAGTAACTAACATCCATACAAACTTTCGCCTTTATAATATATATTAGATTATAGAGTCAATCTCAATAGACTTCAAGAAATAAAAAAAACACTGCATGTTACATTTTATGTTCCGTAAACAAACTAATAGGACTCTCCCAATTTTTTCCAACCTTCCCATGATGGTATTAAACCATCCATTAGTAATACATTACCATTCACCCTTTACAAGGACTATTACAATCATGTGAAGCTATAAACTCTGCCCTCTATTAACTTGTAGACGACCGAGACACGCATATGTCCACTGTCTCCACTAATTTGATTTTATTATTTCAATATACATTTTAGGACGCAACAAAATTAACTGCGTTTTCACGTGATAATGGAAAAGTAAATTACACATTTAATTATTACACCATTCATCATTGCCATAATAAAGGAACTCACCTTTTAATTACTCGAATCGGAATACGGTACGAGAATACTTAGAGGCGTCGAAATCACGCGTTACTTTACGCCCCACTCGTCAAGTCACTAACAACACAGTCTTTGTCGCCAGAAGTTTTATCGTCATTATCATTCATCTCCGCTGAAAGGAACGGGAACAAACACCCTTTCTCGTCGTCGATGCATATTCGTGATTATTAATGCTTGTTTTTTGTGTCTTACCCCATTGTTTCTCGCCTAATGGTCGTACGAAATTCACGGCATGTGTCGGGCGGAATCACGGGGGTGATGCTCGCCCTGAGTGAAGCAAACAGCGAACAAAGACATCAAACAAATGGGTAGTGTTTTAGAGTAATTACGGTTCGCTTCCGTGCGAACGAGAGGTGAGCTCTCTTCTGGCACGCGCACTACACGTACCTGTCAGACGTCGCGCGTCGCGTCGCCTCGCGTCCGACGAACCAGACCTCTATCGCTTATTATTTCTCCCCTTCCTCGTTGCGTGTCGGGGAAAATGATCAATGTAATGACAAACTCCTGTTTTACCCAGACTCGTAAACAACAAACTTAATACGGACGAAAAGTAAAAAACATTGTTTCTTTTATGTTTTTCCGACACTCCGCTGTGAATTAGCGTACCATTCTCCGTTTATATTGTCTGTACGTGACTCGAAAACGAATCGGATCATTAAAAATTTTCCTCAGTAAATCGTAAACACATGCGATAGTTATGTTTACGTACGCAATAAAGAAGACAGAGGCGTCACGTCACCGTCATCGTTTACGCTGTGAGTAGCTGCCATCGTAAATTTAATATGTCATCTTCTATATTAAAATGGTCGTTAAGCTAATAGCTACTCCGCCTTCCCGCATGATACCGATAGGGTGACGGCGTGCATTACTCCGAAGAAAAATCCAAGTACTGATCGACATCAAATGTGTTACATAGAAGTGAGTCAGCAAGATTTATAATACCCAAAGTTACTGTTGCTCATAACAAATTTCTGAAATAAGTTTAGCGAAGTTTTAATGCGCCAAAACCGATACAATGCCGAGCAGAATCCGATTACGGACTTATATGAATTCATTGATTTCTTGTTAAACAATTTCGGGAGTTATCGCGACAAAGTGAACATCTGTCGTTCGCTTTGAAGGAAAGTTTTCGCGACAAAAATCTTGGTACCTAATCAGAGTACTAATGAGGAGTTCAAAGCGTCTTCATTGTGTTTAAAATGATTATGTAATTATTAACGCCGAGACAGGAAGGCTGGCTGGTGTTGCATTTTGAAACATAAATACGGGCCTCCATTAAAACGCTCGCTACAAATTTCTCGTCACTCCATTACGTCCTTACACATTACTCCCTTAATTGCTTCCGCTTACCATGAATTTTAGCAACAAAGCACTGACGTGCCTCAGAATGGGTAAAATATCGTGTAGTTTAAATTTATCCACTTACATCAATACCCAGTTAGTGGATCTAAGCCGTTGAACATTCATTTTAGTCGAGGCCGCACCTGTTGTCGTCACACGTGATGTTTACACTACCTCTTTTGTTGGAGCCAACTTTTATTATTGAAGCCTACTTCTTCATTTTCTTAATCAAGAAGTGGAATATGTTAATTTTTCATTGGGAAGCAACATAATTATGACTCGTTATCGTATATAATAGTAGCATACTAGAATCGATAATTCCCGTTGTTCTTTTTGAAATCTGAAATGTACTTGACATGGTAAAGATTTGATACTATCAAATTTAAGAACGCTTCTCAGAGAGCTTCAAACGTTAGTAACAGCTCAATTAGACGTTGTAACTCCTTTCTACCAAGTGGTAAATTTTCAAAACATTGTTCCACAAAATTAAGTCATAACCATTTTGAAATTGCACACGAAATGCAATACAAAGTGCTCCGATACCCTTAAAATTTGGAAAGGCCGTGCGTGAAACACGCATCTACATCAAGCATGAGTTACAAGTTCTGAGATTGTACAAGTTCAGCGAATAAGCGACTTTTACGACAGCGCCACGAGCGAGTTCCGCTTTTATTCGGCAGGCGTCACTTTTTATGAACGCTTCACTAATGGTTCGCCAAAACAACGTGAAAGCCTTACCGATGATTCATGGACTGCTTCATTTTTTTTCCGCGCACTCGTATCGAATACCGATTTTACTTTCATAGCTTGTTTTGTAAGCGTACGCCAAACAATATCCCATGAAACCTATTTCAGTTTATTGCAAAATTGCTAATTTTGTAATAAGTTTATGATTAGTAAAAATATTTATGAAACGTGTCTGTTTTTTAATAAACCTCAGTTTTAGAGGTTCATTGTTAAGAATAGTGGTAATACGTTTAGTTACTATTTACAGTAAAAAACTTCACCCATGTCTCCCCATAGGCAAATAAAAGAAATAAAAAAGCAGTAAAATTTATCGCACACCTAGATACATTACGACACAACGACCGTCCAGAAAATAACAATTACCTAAACGCTCCCGTAAATACGTCCAAAGTAGATACGATACGATACATTCTTCTTCCCCGATCGTGCATGAGGCAAACAAATGGTTTCCGTTTAGGAAATAACACTAAAAGTAGGCACATTTGAAAGTGCCACTTAAATCTTGAGAGGCCCGATAGCTATTTCTCTTTGCGTCTTAACAGGTCCTCGGAAGGGTACTAGTATCCCCGACGTTACTGCCACATTAAACCGATGCCCATACGACCCTGTACCGCTCAGTCTTTAATAGATAAGAAGATAACAAAGGGGTTAACTTCAACCGTCATTGTGAAATAGATACAATTAATTAGAACTTTAAATATTAAAAAAACTATAACAGTCTAATTACTGTTAATGATTTGTAGTAATAGGTTATGTAGTTAGATGAATCTTATTGAATACATCTTAGTTCGTTTTTTTAAATAATATTTTGCTGCATACAATTAATTTCAACAATCATGCCTAAATAATAATAAACCAAATAATTGTGATTCCTTGGCCTCAAACTATACAGACCTAAAAAAACTTTATTTCAATATCTCAAAAAGTAAAGTTCGAAGAAAACGAATAGAAATCCTTACGAGCGGAATAAATTCCTAAACAAAAACAGATAAGAGGATAGTTAACAATGAGAAACAAAAGATCCGTCAATTCTGTCCGAAATCAAGTGACGTATACAAGAGTATCTAATATAGGAGTACAGAATCCGGAGTATTTCGCGTCGAACAATCAATCACGGATTCCTCGGCATCGTGATTACCATAAACTCCCCGTTCTAGCCGGACCCGTCTAAGCTCTATCGATTCGACGGTGCCCATTTTTACGCCGTTCATATATCAACGGCGACCGTCCCTTTTCATTGAAACTTACAATTGGCAAGTTGCGGCCTCGAGGATTTGACCGGTTCTTATCTAGTCCTCTCCCAAGTTTTTCTCGATGTAATGGTATATAGATTGCGAACGCTAAAACGAAAAGTTCGGTGTCGCGTTTGAGAATTGTCAGAAGTAACAGGCTCAGTTCCATTATCGGAATGACTCGACGGAATTAAGCTTTTGGTAGTAAAATTAGGTAGGTATTTTACGTTTCTTTTCCATTAACGATGTTACTCGACGTTTTAAAATTAAAGTAACTAATGTATTTTATGAATACTTTTCTTAGCAATTAATTAACAGAAATCTGTATGGGCACATTAACATAACTCATGTTAGAATTTTTTTTTTAGATTTTAATTTATGTTTTTGCATGTATTGCTGATACTACAAAAGTTTTAATGAATACAGTTATATTACAGCAAGTTACGAGAACAACAAATAAGTCTTTTCTAGATCATGTATTTCATTAGTCCATAACTCGGATACAGATCTTAATCTCGACTTAATCATTACTTGAACAACTATTTAATTTCCTATGTTCGTATATTTAATGGTTATACAGGGCCAAGGTACAAGGCACGCAATTTTGAAATGGCGCAACTAAGTTTAGTCGAACGTAGAACGTAAATTATAGCTCAACAGGCCTTTCCGGCCATTAACGATTTCTACTTCGAACTTAAATTTGAAGCGTGAAAGAAAATTAATTAATCACACGTGCTCCGTAATGACGGAACTGTACCTCCGTGTATGCATAATTGCTTCTGAATTCATTATGTTCGCGCAAAGTTTTCATAGGCAAGATTTTGATGAAAATCTTTGTCGGAAACAAACGCGAGCGCGACGGCTAAACGCTTCTCAATTAATTTACTGTGTACGGAAAATATTGATACAATTATCATAACAGAAACTCCATTTAGCTAATTGAAAATAAATCTTGGAATTTCCCGAACACAACGAACAAATCAAATCGGATGGTCGTACTTGTAGTTGTGTTTGTCACAGGGATCGCACTCCCATAAAGTATAGTAAGAAGGAGGCGTAATTGAAACAGTACCGTTGCGTAGGGAGACCATAAAGTAGCGAGCGTGTTGAGGGCACCGGCGTCATCAATAAAGGCCATACGTTAAGGCAGGCCGGTTCATTACCGAGCTCGGTGCGGCTTCTCCACATACCCATTACGGGGGAGTTAGGAGACGCGAGCAGCGATAAATAGCGGCCAAGAAACCCTGCTTTATTTCGCCTGCACACAATTTCATTTACATTAGAGGTGCTGAAGCGACTCTCCTCCTGGGTCATATGAAAGTCGCGTGCAGATTCATGCAAAACAAGTTACGAGCTTTGAGCTACGTGCCGTAGACTGTAATCTAGTCGGTGTCGCGACAAGAGATGCCGTCCCGTGCCAACCTACTCAATTACTACTAATTGCTACAGTTTATACATGTGCATATTTGTATCATAAACATTACGACTTTGTTTAAACGTCAACGAAAAATGAAGTTGCATTGGACTGAATCTTTTATTTAATTTTAAAATGTGTTTATATTATTTTAAGGCGGTTTTTTTAACATTGCTGTGGTTAACTGCAAAGTAAATAAATTATTTATCAAGACTAATTTACAAAAACAATCACTTGAACATTGACACAACGCCACCACCTCAATGTTTAAGTATGATTTTTATTTAAATCAATCGTTACGTAAATTCGATGCAAAACAATTATCATACAAAAAAAACAACAACAAAAACAATCGAAGTTCAAAAACTTCCGAACTGCAATCAAACCTTTCTAAACTCCGCGATCATTGCAATTTTATTTGAATTCGAGAAAATTTCCGAACACTTATCCGTACACGGAAACACTTTTATAAGGTTGCGTTCTGAACTAATATACAAATTGTATTATACGTTTCGATTGCTTAAACGATGCGGTCACATCTAGCTGGACGTTTAGAACCGTAATATTCTATTTCTCGTACGCTTAAGTGGCTTTTTAAGCATGATACGAATTAGTTAAGCAGCGACTGAACGATAATGGTGTTTACTTACAATTGCAAACGGTCGCTAATACATTTGAGTACTTGCCAATACCCATGTCGGTCGTTTTGCTTTTAATTTAATTGGCGTATTTGTTTGTTCGGTCACTTCGTTTACCATTTAATTTTTATTACCTAAATTGACTTTGGGTTTAGGACTAAACTGCTAACTCCGACAATACTGAGTAGTCTAAATTGAAAACCAATTTTAACTATTAGGTAATAATAATTTTAAAATCAATATATTACTACATAAACATTATGTTCCGAGTATTCTTTATCTAGTAACACGTTGATATATTCACATTCGAGTCAAACATGAATAGGTTAAACGCAATTGTACTGCAATACAACCAAATGGAATATGATTTGAAATCAAATACGGCAAGGAGCTTTTCAATAATAAATCTGAAATTTTCCATCGTCTACGATCGATCTAACCAGAAATAGCCGTAAGCGTCTGTCAGGCTTCGACACGATGTATGATGCACCACGTCAATATCAAACCTTAATATTTAATGCACCAACATTTCTATAACAACCGCCATTTGAAATTTTACATCAAACGTGTCAGTGTTTCTTGTACTTTAGTTTGACGAGAACTTTAATATTTGATGTTGTTTACTGGGATTTTCTACGAGAAATACAATTTATTTTTGATATTTAGAATTCACTATTTTTTCTTTAAAGACAATAACAAATATAAAGACCAACGAAAACACTCTTTGGATAGTTTATAAAATGCCGAGTAAGTAAATTCCTTACGATACATACTCGAGAGCTATTGAACCCTAGCAGACGTACACGTACATATTAGATGTGAATTTTGCATATAACGTCCCATCGTGTCTCGGAGGTTCTGTCCCTACGTCTACAAGTAAACACTTGAACGTTTTAAGTGAGTGCGTCGAAATTCGAAGGAAAACGTCGACTCGCGCTTATCTTATTCCTTCGAACAACAGTTACGTAAATATGGAAAGAGCTCCCGGGGTGCGGAAGAGTATTTCATTATCCGTGACCTGTTGAGCGCGAGATTTGTGACTCATCTCCTTTACGTAACGACGTACGTTCGCAATACGATTTTTATATAAGACATCAAATTTTCTTTAGTATTTACGTGCTTAAGACGGCACGCGTCGTCTGCGAATATTCCTAAAATGATTACACGCCGGAATTAAAAGAAAATTTTTCAATAGACACTCATTTCGGGTTTTGAAGCTTTTGTGTTTAAATCTGCTGAATGGCGACTACTTAAACGTTAAAAATTGCCAGCCTACTAATTTTATAAAATGTTAGAAAAATCACTACCAAACCAGGTTTATAATAAAATACACTCCTGCAAAATAGCGTAAGTATCATACGAGATAACCAAGCTAACGTTTTTTAAAAATCCGTACGCTTACCTACCATCCGGTGCTTAAAGCTTCCGTCGAGCGACAATCAAGGGCAGACGATGACGCTCTGTCAATAAGGAGGCGCAAGGTTCCCTTGATAAAATTATCTAGTTGCTCTCCCTTTGGACCCTTCCCCCTGTCGTCTTCGTTTATCTTTCGCGTATGGCAGGCTTCGCACACAGAGTATTTACTGTCGCACAAACTCGCTTAGCTTGTTCTTTCTTCACGTTTTATATCGCTGCGTTTATCGAAACTGAAATGTCTACCTCGTTTATGTTCGAAAAAATATCAAGACTTTTTAGTTTTTCTCCATCAATTTGTTTGTTCAGAAACTGAGCACCTCGAAGTTTTGTTCGGTAAGATGTCCTGTGTTTGGCGTGGTGCCCGGAGACACAAGTATCTTTTTTTTTTTTTTTTTTGGACGGGAGGAAATCGCCGGACTTCCACTCGCCCCGCGAGTGGGGTATGTGGGTGTCGAACCGCACCAAAACCTCCCGCCTCTCACGCTCGACATCCGATGTGGTAGGGGTGACAAGACGCGTTCGCGATTGTCGCTTACGTATCGCCCCGTCACCCCCGGACGTCGAACCGGCAGCCGTCGGTGAGAACGACCACCGGCTCACTCGGTGGACGGGCCAATTAAGGCCCGCCAAGATGGGGCCGTGTGATGTAGGGTCTCCCTCGGCCCGGGCCGGCCCAGGGCCAGCCCGGGTCGGGGAGCACGGCTTGCCATCCCCCGTACAGATGGCACGGAGGGTGCGCGCTGAAGCCTAGCGCGGCACCCCTCGGGTCCGATGTTGGTGGACCCGGTAGTCTTAGGGGGCCAGGTCCCGGGACAACTCCCGAGGTCGGCCCCCCGCTCGACGTCGGCGGCGACGGGGTTGGTCGGGGAGGGAAGAGCTCTCCCTCTCCCGCCCCGCCGCCTCCTTCTGCGAGATGGTGGACTCGCAGAAGTCGAGCATAGCTTTCCAGGACTCGTCGTCGTCGAGCATCGATGCCACGACGCCCGGCAACGACAAGTCCCGCCCTACTTGTGCGACCAGGACACGGCGCTGCTCCTCCCATGCGGGGCAGACAGCGAGCGTATGCTCTGCCGTGTCCAGGTCGCTTGTGCAATGATGGCACCTCGTCGTCGGCTCGACCTGTATCCGGTGCAGGTACTTCCCGAAGCAACCATGCCCGGTCAGCACCTGCACCAGACGAAAGGTGAGACGTCCCTCGCCACGACTCACCCAGTCCTCCAGGACAGGGCGAATCGCCTCGACGGTCCTTAGACCCCAGCTGGGGTTGGCCAAGCGTCTTGACCACGCCTCCAGCACGGACCGTCGAGATTGGGCCTTCCGGTCCCGTACCGCGGCTCTGATGGGACGCACCACACCCAGGGCACGGAGGTCGCAGCGCCAACGATAGTCGTCGGCGAGCGCCCCCGCCTCCAGGTCCCAAGGTGGCGTCCCAGCCAGCACGCACGCCGCCTCAAAGGAGACGGTGCGGTATCCGCGGATGACCCTGATAGCTACGACGCGCTGCGGCCGGTACAGGCGCCGGACAACGGTTGTTGTCCGGTTTCCTGGTCCGGCCCAAACGGGCGCGCCGTACAGGGCCATCGAACGCACCACCCCCGCGTAGAGGCGGCGCACGGCACGGTTTGGTCCCCCGAGATTCGGAAGCAGCCGGCTCAGAGCGCCGGCCGTCCTCATCAGTCGGGGGACGAGCTCCATAAAGTGGGCCCGGAAGGTCCAACGGCTGTCCAGTATGAGGCCGAGGTACTTCAATCGCACCCCGACCTCTATTGGGACGCCTCCAACCACGATTTGGGCCCCTGCAGGTGGCGTCACCCCAGCCCTGTGGAACCACAGGGCCTGGGATTTATTGAGCGCCACCGCGAGGCCCAATCTCCTAATACGACCGACGACGAGGGCCACCCCCGCTGTGGCGAGATGGGTAGCCTCTCTGAAGTCTTGACCCCGGGCCATGACGAGCGTGTCGTCAGCGTAACAAATCACGCTCAGGCCCGGGGTCAGGGCGCCTCTCAGCACCCAGTCGTACCCGACATTCCAAAGGAGAGGTCCGAGGACCGACCCCTGAGGAACCCCGCATACGACCGGAAACCGGTAAACGGTCCCATCGTGCCCGGTGCATACTACCGACCTGGCCTCCAAGTAGGAGCCGATCAGCCGGCGGAGGTAGGGGGGAACTCCATGTCTCTCGAGTGCCCCCCTATCACGGACCAGGGCAGGGTGTTGAATGCATTGGCGATGTCAAGCGACACCGCCAAGGCCACCCCGCCCTGTGATACGGCTTCATTTGAGAGGGCCCGCACGCGAAGGATCGCGTCCACGGTTGAGCGGCCCTCTCTGAAGCCGTACTGCTCCGCCGACAGGTCGGGTCCCACCCCGACCAGGTGCTGGACGATGCGGGCAGCCAGAATGCGTTCCAGCAATTTGCCCACCTCGTCCAGCAGCACGATAGGACGGTAACCGGCGGCTGTATCCGCCGGGCGCCCCTCCTTCCTGAGAAGGACGAGTCTACCCTCTCGCCACAGCGAGGGAAACCGTCCCGACTCGAGGCAAGAATCGTAAAGCCTCAAGAGTCGGTCCCCTAGGGCATTGAGGGCCAAGGCCAGGACCCGGCCATGGATGCCATCCGGGCCGGGTGCCGTGTCTTTAGCACTCATCCTGACTACGGCCACACGAAGCTCCTCCCCGGTGATGTGGGGAACCTCAGCAGGGGCCTCGCCGCCGGTATCCTCCGGCGGCTCACCCATAGCAGGGGGGATAAATCCCTCCTGCTCCTGCGGGAACAATGTCGTGACAATGTCCCGCAGCTGCTGAGGCGGTAGACGCTCGGTTATGGGGGGCGCCCATGGGCGCACCTTGCCGCGCACCATCTTGTATGGGCGCCCCCAAGGGTCGTCATCGAGCGTCTCCAAAAGGCGCTCCGTGTGCTGCTCCTTGGCCATCTTGATGGCCAGCCGCATGGCTCCCCTCGCCTCCTTGTACAAGCCATGCAGCCGGGCCTCCTCCTCCGCGAATGCAACGGGGTCGTTGCTACGCGGAAGGCGGCGACGGCGGTGCCGAGCGCACTGGCGCCTCGCCCGGACGCATACAGTTCTCAACTGCGCTATCTCGGGCGACCACCAGTACGTCGACCTCGTGGGAGACCAAGGGCCGACCCGGGGCATCGAAGCGTCGCTAATGCGACGCATCGCGTCCCGGAGCCAGAGCGCCTCGGCCTCCACGTCTACTGGGTGTGGACGCATGGGCGTCCACGCCGCCACCGTAGAGGCTTCCATCAAGAGCTCCTTGTTCAGGAGCTTCAATGCCCACCTGGGGAATGACCGGGTCGTACTCCCGCGGGCGTCCGCAGCCGGCGTGGGGACGGAAAGATCAAACCGAATATAACGGTGATCTGATAACGTTTCCGCCCCCACCAACACTCTCCAGCCGCGGATGCGATCCGCGATGGCAGGGCTCTCGAACGTAACGTCCACGATGGACTCGCCCTGCCATCGCACGCAAGTCGCGACCGAACCCCTGTTGAGTAAACAGAGGCCAGTCGCGACCGCCCACTCCTCCAGCAGCCTACCGCGAATTGTAGAGCGGGGGGAGCCCCAAGCGACGGATTTCGCATTGAGGTCCCCCGCGAGTATCACTGGACGGGGGGCGAGGCGGTGAGTAATCGCCTCGAGCCCGTCCAGGAACTGCTCAAACTCGACGGTAGGCCGGCTCGGAGAGAAGTACGCCCCGATCACGACGGTATCCAACACCGAAACCGCGACGAACCCAGAACCCTTGGCCACCATTACCAAGGGCGGGATCGCCGCGGCCCTCCTGATATGTATGGCCGCCAAGCCGCAATCGTCCCCGAACCAACAATCGTCGGCTGGGGGAACGAAGTACGGCTCGGCGACCACGGCAACGTCAATTGACCACTCCGCCATGCTCTGGAGCAACATGTCCTGAGCCCTGGCGGAGTGGTTCAAGTTACCTTGGAGGAGGCGAAGGGTGTGGTCCATTAAGATCGAACCACCTCCATCGCCTCCTCCCTTCCTCCATCGCCCCCGCTATCGGGCGTCTGAGACGCCACAGCGGGGGCCGAAACGCCGGCCGGTACTCCTCCGGCCGACTTCTTCTTCAGGCGCCGCTTCTGCTTGCGGCGCCTGTTGCGCTCCGTGTTGGAGCCGGACGGGGAGCAAGCCTTGCCCCCCGCCCGGTGATCAGCCTTGCGCCCGGCCGCCGCGCACAAAGCGCAGTGCGGTGCGGCCGAGCACATGGCCGCCTTGTGTCCCGGTTGACCGCAGCGGAAGCAGAGTTCCCTGCGGTCAACCGTACTCGTGCACCTGGCGATGCTGTGTCCGGTGCCGAAGCACCGGAGGCACCGCCAGGCGCGCGACTCTAGCAGGCGCACGTGGGCCGCTATCCAGCCCACGCGCAACCTGCCAGGGTGTCCAGCCGGTCGTCCCGGCGGGGGAGTGGCCAGGGAGGTGGCCGCCTCAACAGGGCATCGCGCCCACGCCGATCTGGCCCCGGAGTAGCCGGGACGAAGCTCGCCCACGACTACGTTCTCCGGGGCACATTTGCCCTGGGCAGCGATTGCTGCTGCCACCTCCTCCTTGGTGGCGCAGTCGTCCAGACCGGTGATTCTGACTTCCGCCATCTTCACCGGCCTGTGGACTCGCACCACCTCCTCCGGCCAGACCGCCCGGAGACCCGCCATCAGGAGGTCCGCGATGCCGGAACTATCGGCACCGGGACACTCCAGCAGACGAGCCCCGTTGGCGGTCGTCCGGAAGCGGAGGCCCTCCCCCGCTCCTATCTCGCCCAAGTCGATGGCCGCGCGCGCCTGGGCCATGACGTTAGGGTACGTCATGCCCTTTTCCTCGCCGGCTGGCAGCAGTGTTACCACTACTGCCGCCGACTTCGGCGCGCGCGGGCCCTTCTTCTTGGGCTTCTTCTTCTTTTTGGCGGCCGGTGCTCGACCCTCCCGGGGAGCAGCCACGGCCGCCGTGGTCGTAGTCCGGTTGGTGGGGGTGGCGGGCGCTCTACCCCTCTGGGGAGCTTCCGCCACCGCCCGCGTCGCAGTCCGGTTGGTGGGGGTGGCAGGCGCTCGACCCCTCTGGGGAGCTTCTGCCACCGCCCGCGTCTTCACCTGTGGGGGGGCTGCAGGCCCTCCAGGTGGTGAGGCCTCCGCCGCCACCGGAGGGGCCGCAACCCTGGCCCTTTTATTGCCCCGCCGCACCACCTCCGTCCAAGCGTCGTCCATATTGGACGGCGCTGGCGGCAGTGGACGGGGCTTCGGTGCTGGGGCAACCGCCGCGCCAGCACCGCGTCCTCTCTTTGGGGTTGGGGTCGGCCCCGCGGGGGGCCGACGAGCCGACCGCCGAGTGGTGGGGCCAGGCGGGGTGGTGGAGGGTGGCGCCGCGTCAGCAGCCGCAGTTGCAGCTGCAGCCGACGCAGCACCACGCAGGGCAGTGACTTCCGCCCTGAGTTCGGCAATCTCCTTGCCGAACTCCTCCATCAGCTCCCGCCTGATGCGCCCCTCCAACTCCGTCGCCTCCCTTATCTCCGCCCTCGAGCGGGGCGAAGGGTGGCGCCTGGGCCCTGCCGCCTCCTCGGGAGAGGGCAAGGCTGGCTGCTTGTCATTCGTTGGAGCAGTTGGGGACCGATGCGCTGCCGCATCCCCCGGGCTAGGGCCTGGTGTGGGCGTGCGCCGCTCCCTACGGAACGAGCGCGATGGCCCCTTCCGCTCCAACGCCGCCAGCCTCACTTTGAGGGCGGCGATCTCCTCCGATTGCCGAGCGTTCTCTTTACGAGACCGCTCGGCCTCCGCCTCCAGCGCCGATGCTCGGCTGATGGCTGCCGAGAACACCGGCACCAGTTTGCGGGCATCGGAGGCGATCGCTCGCAACCTCTGCCCTTCCTCCCTGGCCCCTTTCCCCGAGGCCCGGCTGGACGCATAAAGCGCCCTGCGCCCCAGGCTCTCGAGGACGGCCGTATGCTCGTCGAGCTCCTTCCGAGCCGGCCGAGGCAAGGAGTCTTGGCCGGGCCCGGCGCCGCCACTCTTGGCGGCCAGCCTCCCTGAGCGTCTCGTCCTCTGCGACCCCTCACCGCGAGAGGACGAGTCGCCGCCCGAGGTCTTCCGCGTGTAGGACTTCCTCTTGCGGAGGATCCTTTCCGCGTTAAATTGCTCTCCAGAGCCGGCATCACTCGATGACGGCTCTGGTCCCGCATCCTCCTCCGAGCCCATCTCGTCCGCCCAAGAGAACGGGACGATTTGGGCCCGGGCATCGGTGTCATTTCCACTGCCACTCGCAGGCCCGGCTACCTGCGAGTGCCTTCCAGTGTCTACTTCCATCGTAGGGGCCTGGTTGCCTACCCCTACGTGGGCATCGGTGGGCGTCTTCACACCCGCGGGCCCGGATACCCGCGGGCGCCGGGTGCCTGGGGCCGGACCGTCCGGCAAGGCATCCTCGCTATTTGTACTTTTCATTTTACGATTGGTTGGGTGATTACTCACACCACTTACCCAAGGTGGTGCGGTCGCACTTTCTGGGGGGGATTTAGTCCCCCAAGGCTCGCGATCGCCTTTGTGCAGGTTACCCGCCGCCTGCGGTTCGGCGTCCTCCTCCGGTGGCCCACCAGCCACCCTCCTCGTCCCCGAGGGCACCGCTTGCTTAACAAGCGGTGTGGGGAGAGGAGCTCCGTGTGGTCCTCTTAGTCGCGGCACCCCCTTGCCAGTTAAACACCTTGCGGTGTGCGAGGGTGCACGCTCCAGCCCACCGCCACGACAAGGCGGGACCACCGGGTGGGGAGACACAAGTATCTTGCAGAAAATAACTATAAAACATAAAATAAAATCATATAAAATACAGGCTGTCATCTGTGCGCACTCCACTGTAAACGTCGTTGAAGATTACTTAGAAAACTTTAGTTTTAAGAACATTAAAAGCACAAGTATTTTACGTCTCAATTTTATTGAAAAACTCACAATATTTATAGAAATTCGTAAACATTTATATAACTAAAAGTATAAACATGAGTTAATGTAATTGAATATTGTTATCTATCAACTCAATCGTGATTTATTTAATGTTATTTGAAAATTCAACGTGAAAGCTTTCAATGAGCCTCATCATTCGTTAAAAGCTGTCCAAAAGCTTTACATTCAAATAAAATACAGAATCGAGATCCTAAAAGGCAGACACAATTCTTCTACCTCGAATTTATTGACATTACTGTTTTACCTTAAAAGGTTTCACTCAAAATCAATCGAGTGAAAATTTAATGACTCTCTTCAGATTCATATTAATTCACCTTAACGTGCGAACGGCGGCGAGTCGAAGTGGTGGAGTGTAAAACGCGGTGTTTTCTTGCGAAACAATTAAATTTAACATACGATAGCGTAAGAAGTGGAGCCGGGAGCAGGGACGCAGTGAGGTAGCGTTAAGTTCGGTTAAGCTGAAGATCTTAGCGTTGTCGAAGGTTCGATGGCGATCAATACTGAGGGAGCGCCTACCGGGGGCTAAATACAATTTACCTTTGTTATTTTTCGTGTCATTAAACTGCGTCGCGATCACGAATGCTTGATCGGGATTGCGAACTCCGATCTGAATTGTTTGTGAGCTTTTGTTTCCCCACTCCGTTTGACTGCGACGCGACATCAATTAACGTCCGAACCCCTCACTGAATTTTCTTCATGTATTTCGATTTTATTGAATTGCGATTTCGAATGAAATTTCTTTCTGTTATTGCTCGCAAAATTCTAAATGAAAAAAAGCATCAAGTACTTTACCAACAATAAGTTTTGTTAATGATTAAATTCCAAACCATCAAAATCACGAAATTATTTGATTCCCGTCAACAACAAAGACAATATTAAAACTCAAACATCCAATTTCCACTTCACCAACAAAAAATCACCGCGTACATCTAGGTACAAACTTGCGAGACACTTAACACTGAAGCCGCGCTCGCTCCGTCACGTTAATGCAAAAGCACATAGTTCCACGTCGACGCAGAAACTTAGGTGAAGTGCACAAAGTGCGCGAACGCCGTGGCAAAGACTTCATTTGTCAGCATGTGACGCTCGCATGACAAATGTGGACGCGGCTTTATGTGCTAACGGGGACAGACGATTATGCACTTTTAAATTTTAACTTAAGTGTTTTCGTATGTTTCACGCTTCTGAAGTCGCGGGATGAAAGTTTCTGCTAGACATCAGTTCGCTTTTGGATGTGTTAAAGTGTTTTGAGCTCGAGAAGAAATTTGTTTAATGGATAATGTTTACAATGATTCGTCAGATGTAGATTAAATGTAAAAATGTCATGTACAAACATTTTCATCAACTCCGCAAGTTGAAATTAATTACGACAAACAAACCTTGGATTTTTATAAGTTCCAGTTAAAACAGATCCGATCCAAAAAAACATTTAATCAACCCGATTTCAAATAACCATCTCCACTAAAGGAAAGAAAATAAAAATTTAATTCCGAGATACCATCAATCAACTTAAAAACATTATATTTCAACGAATCTTTAAGATTAAATTGAATATCGTCTTAAATTATCCATCCAAGTGGATTTAAAATAAGCCTACATATTTTTCTTTAAGACCGCGAAAATTCTATTGCGAGAGTTTTGGGTAAGCGTAGATTGGGTAATTTATATTTGCCTCCTGGCCACCCCAATTGGGGAGAGGGTAGATATAAGCTCTGAAGAGAGTCATACTGTTCGTTAAAATTACTTAATGGATCGATTAAATGTAGGGTTTAATTATGAATCACGTTAATTTACGTTCGTAGTCGATGGCACGGAACAGAGATTAGTTTGGCTCTTTGTCGATCAAAAAATTTGATGATAAATTTTAACATTAACTTTGTCCTTTGTTTTTCATAGATTATTGTTCTTAGAAGTTATTTTATTCGTAGTTGTTTCATATATCTTTAAATTACTGGATTTTGTTAAATTACTTTTATCACATCTCTCTGACAGTGTGGAAGTCCATGAGCAACCGCTTACGATCAGGTGGCCGTTAGCTCGTCTGCCTACAAGCCAAAAAAAACTAGACATAATTTTCATAATTAAAAATAATGGAATCATTAAAATAAAAAAAGCATAGTCAAGTTATGGTCAAGTTGGTACACCAATTCGTTACCAAACTATTGGAAATGTAGACTGATTTTATTCTTTTACTCATCGTAGTCCAATTGCTCTCCAATACCAACTAATATTCGGTATTATTATTACCTAGATGAGACAATGAAATATCATAACCAGTTTTCATCGAGAAGCCTTTTGACTTAGCAAAGCATATTAAAATTCAATTTGCGACCAGAACACTGAAACGAAACGGATTGTCGAACGATTTCATCGGCCCCTTTCTTCCATAATTTCACCAGTTCAACGTGAAAGGGTATTTGCTCAAATCTGTAGACTTCAATTTTGACTTAAATTGAGCATATTTAATTGTTACGTTTCGTGTTTATTTCTGACACGTGATGAGATAAGATTCAAAATGTTAATTTTAAGGTTAATTGGTTGTTTAATAATGTTATTAATTACTGTTAATGAGTTAGATAAGCTTTTGACTTAATCAGTTCTTACGTGATGTTACATTGCTGTTAGTAGAAAATTTTATTTCAAGGGAATTAATTTAGATCCTCTTTTGATGAAAAATAATCGAAAAAGTGAACCAGTCTATAGGCCTTTTAATGTTTAGTGGTAACTAAGACTTCTATCACAATATCGTAATGCACGTTAACCTGACGATCTAAATAAAGTATCGTTGTTTCAGGTGGAATGTAAAAAAGCTCAGCCCAAAGAAGTAATGCTCCCAGCAAATCTGGCGAAGACGAGAGCTGCAGGCCGCGGCGCGTACGGTGAGTTGTTAGGTAGCGGCCTCCCGATCGGCGGGGTGCGATACGCGCCGTATCCCGTCCACGCGCCGGCGCAGTTGTTAGTCGCGAGCACGAGCGCGGGTGCGGGAGCTCAAGCCGCGGCCTACCGCCGGGCGCTCGCCGCTCTGCGCCCTTCGCCGAGAACACCCAGACCCGCGCTCGCGCCTCTAGCCATCCCACCTCTAGCCTACTCTGTGTCCGACCTCCTCGGAGCACACGCACTCGACATCCCTACTCTGTACTCTCCCCTGACCCACGCCACGCTGCCCACTCCCCTGCCTCTCTGATCCGCGATCCTTTTCCAGCAACATCCACATCACCCGTTTTAAATGAACGATAGTTTTCTTTCGCGCTGCATTCCCTTCAACACTTTCCTGTCCATTCCTGTTCTTTCTTACATTCCTGTTCTCTTCAACCAGTACAGAGTACGTCTATTCGTTTAGGTATTAAGAGAATACAACGAAGTGTCTTAATTTTAGTAATGACCATTAGTTATCGGCTAGATAGCAAATTTTTCGATCAATTTATACCAAGTTTAGAATAACAATAGAAATCAAACCTTGATAAACACACAACGAATAGTAGAAATGAGAAAGAAATCGATATATTGAGGTTGATAGAGAACGATATTTTTCTACCAGTTAGAAAATGCTTCATGCAATTTTATTTAAAATATTACATGCCTAGATAGACTATATATAGCATTGAAATCCCACTGAATAGTTTATAAAGGATTTCAATTAATAATCAAAGGGTTTTATTGATTCTTGCCATTTCTCCCATGTCCATCCATGATAAACTAAATAAATAGCAAACGAGTATTATTAGCTTTTATAAAGAAACCAAATCTAAATCTAGGAAAATTTTCTTAAATGATATTGTTACGTTTTAGAATTTCTTTAATGGTTAGCTTCACAGCTTGATGTCGGCTTTTCAAAAATATTGTCAGAGGAACGAAAGAGGTATCGACTTATTGTCAATGTGGATGTCTTATCAACGTATTTTATTATGAAATCACTAGAAAAATTATTAGATTAATTGTACACGAGATTGTTGTAAAATTGTTTATTAGGAATGAATTTTTTTGTACATTATGTGTTTGTCTAGTTCAAATAGGTTACCAATAATTTATTATATTGCTTTAATTGTATTTATTTATATACCAAAATAAGGCACACAATGTTCTCTGTTAGTTTTTAGTAAAAGATTTTCCTATTTATCGTAATTATTTAATTTAAAGATTTTAATCATCCATGTATATTAAGAAGTAGTATTCGTTGACTAATAGAATTAATTGTATTCATTAACTATTTAAGTAGGTCAGTAGACTCTAGAGAGTAATAAATATCATCTAAAATCTTGAAATATGTCTGTTTGTTTAACATGTTTAGTATTAGACTAACATATGTAGAATAGATTAACATGTTGAGTAAACGTGACATTACATATTAAAAATGATGAACTAACATACCCCTGTTTTGAGAATATTAGAAATTGTTTGAGTAGTTCGAGATTTAGACTTTTTAAATTTGTCACTTTATATTATAAGATCACTAAACATTCACTACACTTATAAATTCTAAATTTCGCCAAGCAAAATAGTGTCTCAGGGCACGATGTTCCAACATTGACATATAAACACAATATATTTGTAATGTGTAAGGATAGATCGATTTATGCAAATGTTTTTACGTTTCTAGATTTCATGTGGTCATTGGGTGCTCTTCCTGACGGTAAGTCATTTTTGATTTTTTTCGAACACTCCACATATTGCATCTGTCAGTTGAAATGGTAATTTGACCAGTGAATAATAGTCACTATCCCTGTATTAACTTACCTACTAATTGTCTTTGTATGTTAGGTGTCGGTAATGGGTAAAATCTCGTTGTACCATAGATTCCCTCGGCTTTCCATCTGCCGCGTGATGGATCGCGTCGCCTGACAGATACACTATTTTGATTGGCAATAGTATGATAGACGATCCGGTGCAGTAATTAGATCAGTCGGCGTGAACGGTCCCCTTTCGTATGTCACATAACAGCTCTCACTAACAAAGAAATAGCCGTAAAATCACTAGCAATGTTTGGTAGTTTTTATTAATGTTTTTGATTTACTTAACGTGTTTGAATAACAGTAATTGTAGCAGCATTATAGTCGTATTAGTCAACTCAAAAACATTTAGTATGGGCCTTTACTCTAATATCGTTTACAGACTAATATCGTCTAAAACGGTATTGCCAATATTTTTCCTGTATTAATAAAAATACCTATTAAAATAAAAATGACCTTATGTTATATTGAGCATGATTGAGATTGAAACCATCTTCGTCCCTGACATGTTGTTTGCACTTAATTCATATGATTAACGTTGTTTTTATTTGTTGTACAGGTTTTCCCGCAGCATACGCCGCCTACGCGGCCGGACGTAGCTATTCGGGCTATCCTAGCTTCGGGCTGCCCTACCCAGCAGGTAATCCCCTGGCGAGCTTGCACCACCAACTGTCCGGCAATCATTACCACCACCTGGCAACTCTTCTGCCATACCACCCGCTCGAGCTCAGCGGGGTTTACAATGTACACGCCATGCATCTGTGAACTCGCGCCGACGACAATGCATTCCACTAACCACACGTTATGTCTGACAAACGCCGCTAATACGCTCGTCTGACACGCCTCTTTATAACTACATGTATCTAACAACCTATGCGCTAATAAACGTAATCCGCTGTGGTGACTGTGTCCTAACTTCCCATTGCTACTAACTTGTACCAGCAAAAGTTCGTTTGAACTCTCACTAACAACTTTACTAACAAGTTAACACCCTTAACAATGACTGAACCATCTAGATAAATCTGTCGTGTTGTCTGTTGCGAGACATCCGTGTTTAGAGAAAATACTATTTACTGTTTACATCCAGAATTTTGTCGGAAGAATACAGCCAATTCGGGGCGCTTTACCCCGTTTGCAAACGTTTCACCCTAACGATTCTCAAACGCTACGCGTCGAGCAAACAAACATCAGCGCAAATATCGCGTTCGTATTGGCGTCCTGATGCCAGACTCGACCCCGTCCCTCGGCTCACTCGTACTCTTGTATTCCATCTCAAATCGCACCTTACAATTATTCCTCATTAACAAGCAAAGCTTTTAATACGATTTGAAGAAGAGATTCAAATGAAAATACTGAAAAAAGGTCGCCTTTTTGTGGTAACTTCTATATAAATCTCGGAGTGGACTAAAAGTGTTTTTTTCTAATTAAAATAGTACGACCGATCTTAGAAAATGGGAGTTGAATATTATTTTTTCCCTGGTTGTCTCTCCTTCCAGATAAGTTTATTGCGTGCCCCTGTGATAAACATTGTTAGGTAACAGAGTAAACCATTCGATCGGTCTGTAAAGCCGTGTAAGGGAACGCTCGCAAGCGAGGCGCAGCTGCACAAATACTCTTCTCATTATTTGTCCACGCTCCCCGTTTGAGCGACCTCCGCTTCGCCATAATTACGCCACTAAGCTTTGGCTTTCCACTTTTTCCTGGTCGGGGAGTACGCTTCGAGAATTTTTCGGTTGAACGCAGACTGAATCTAGAAACGAGAACTAAGTCTGAGGACTGTTTTAATTTTTTAAATAACGTATGTTCAAACGCGTTGGCGATAACATAGAAACTTGAAACTTATATTGTTAAGAGAGTGTATTACCTTGTTCAATATTGTGTCCGTCGATATAAATAATTGATTATATTACCATGACAAAGTGCAACGTCGTCTCAATATAGAAGTTTGCGGGATCCTTTGATAGCTGCTTCGCAAACTTGAGAACTCCTCGACAAGCAGGCAAATCAAAAACTTTCGAGTCTCTTACAAAATAGCTTATGATATAAAATGAAAATTTATCGCGATAGCACAACGAAAACTTTAAAAATTGTATTAAAAATAATGTTCGTCGTGCATCAGAAAAATAGCCACCAGGGCACAGTTTACAAGCAAGTCGGCTTGCGTTGTAAAATATTTTAACCCTTAACCACGAAACGCGGCGAGTTATAAATCTTACGTTTTGATAAAACGATTATACGGTGAAGATCATGAAGCCGTAAAATTATCTCAGACTAAAGCAACGACACTCATAATGTAATTTGCATATTTATTGAAAATCGTAGTACAGACAAAATTTTAGTACTCTCTGCGATAGATGTCGCATCAATTAGATTAAAAACGTTTTAACTTCTTGCTGTTATATTAGAATGAATAACGTAGTTTAGAGTTAGAGCAAACATTTTGTAGTGTCAGTTAATAATAAATTATAATGATATTCATACAATATTCGTAGTGTAGTGAGTAGTGATGGAGTTTTATAGATGGACTGATCACAGCGCGTTTTATGTCTAAGTATTATAGCAGCAATCACTACAAAACGGTTTTATTGACATAGTACACAAGATGCTTATGGTTCAAAATATTCCAGTTGTCTTTACAATGATATTATATTATTAAAAAGGTGTATTCACACTTCTATTTTATAAATTATATTACTGTTATAAACCATCAAAGTTTACATTGCTAATTAAAATTATTAGAACAGTATCATTTAAAAATCATTAAGTTGTCGTTTCAAAATTATCTTGATTTTATTTTTTTGTGAAAAGCGCTGTGATCAGTAGTTTTTTCTAGAAGTTTCTTACAACTAAGTAAATACATTTTAGATAGCTAAGGACTAATTAGACACAATTCGTACTAAGTTTAGAGGATGTTAACTAACCGATATTTAGATATTGATTTCAGTAGTAATACTTAGCGTTAGTTTAGCATCATTATAATCATTTTATTTATTGTAAATTATAAAATTTAACGATACATCGAGCTTGGAATAAAATTTTATTTTTAATACTTTATCGAATATTCGCTTTAATGTATAATGATTTTTATTTTGAAAGTTATTTGTGCGTAATATAACGATGCTTTTAAGTGTTAATGTTAATTGTTGTTGTATTATATTTTTGGATGCCGATATTTAAAAAATCGTTGCGTGGATCGAATCGCAAGACCACGATGGTGTGATTTCGACTCTAATTTTCTTATTATGCAAAATCATTTGTCAAGTTAATATTACTTGATCGCATTCCCTTCAAAATTTTATCAATAATAATTAATTAATGATATTTTCAATTCGTTGATTAAATCGCTGATACGCGACCGTCCTTATCGCCATCCTCTAAACTAGTCATAAAAATAAGCTTTATGATATTCATATTATTAAATTATAATAAATTCTAAGGCTACGATATTATAAGCGAAAATTCTATGATTTTCACATCGGGCACACACGTCTCTACCCTGTTATCAGTCCATTGCGTGTGTAAATGTACTAATATAAAGCGATTTATAGTAAATAACATCGTGTTTTATACAACTTTGATGAAGGTCTATGCGTAGAAATAACACACTAGTCCCTGCATCGTGAATCAAGTAGCTGCGTATAAACAAAAATAATCGGCACTTGTTACTGAAAAATACCAAATGAAACTAGTAAAAGTTTTCCCATAAAAAAAGTACTACGACAAAAGTCTATGTTCATATTCTCGGTCCTGTATTTTTAGACTTATTTTTTATTGATTTCTAAATGAGTTTAGAAGGGGTTCCGTGTTATTTATCTTTTGGATGTTTGTTTTGACCGCGTTGTTGGCGGAACCCTCCGTAGGCCACCACCGTAGCCGGCTTTGTAGCTTTTTTATTTTGTTGCCGCAGGTGTAGTGGGAGTTTTACCGCCGGAAAGTCGTCTGTTGGTCGGTGCGGAGTATTTAAGCCCGGGTGTGCTCGGACAGAGCTCGTAAGGCGCTCCCGACCTGCCACGACGCCACTGCCGCTTACAATCTTACCCGGAACACCAGTAACGGCTCCCGGAATATCTATCGAATAAATCTTTTCTCAAACTAAAAGCTCTTTGGTCTTACTCCCGTTCCCTCGGACCCTTGTGAATGCAATGTCGATAGTTTTAACGAAGCTCGATTTCGCAGATGCGTGGCGCATGCCCGGCTAGGTTTGCCCATATAGCCCGATTTGAAAATATAAATTTCAAATTAAAATTTGCGGTATCCCTCAGGAAGTAATTCCAATATTTCATATGCATAAAACATTTCATAACTTGGTTTAACTCACATTGCAATTATAAACCACACGATGTATTTTCAATGATATTGTAAACCATTTTCGATTACATTATTAATATAATTAGGTATTTAAGTCTTTATGATATGTCATCTAATAAGTTTTTAGTGTTTTATCGCTGTTCCACATATCGTCTTATATTTATCTTTAATCGTAAGTTTATGATATTGTGAAACCGCTATATTTTAAAAATAAAGGAATTTGCCGTTGTATAATCAAAACGTATCGTTTATTGTCTGATTGATCGCATTACAACCGAGGTCGATCGTTGCCTTACCACTCCCGTATCGATTGCTGCGAAAATAAACTGGAAGAGATAGTGTGTTATCGTGGTGCTGGCTAGCGTGCCGTGAACTTTGATTGTTCCTTATTACAAGGAAATTCAACCCTCACCGCGTTTCATGAATGTTTTAACGTGAAATTTTCGTTTTTCTGACTCATCCAACGCGGCACACGCAGCGTGGTGCCCGCGGCGCGGCCCCTCGCAACAAACCGGTAAGATTGTGCACCCGGCTGCTCCTACCTTCGTCTGTAGTCTCAGCATTCGTAGTCTCGTACCGGACGAGGCACGCGGTCGCCCGCCGCTGCCACATTTCCAACATTCCACACATTCAACACGCTCGGCCTCAGAATGCAGCCCGCCAACCATCTACCAGTACATCTACCGAACTGTTTAACATAGTTTCTCATTCTCTTACTCACAACATCGAACAATCGACTCGTTTATCTTTCAAATTCCCTAAGATCAAATTAACAAGTTGAGACAAAACAAAATAAAGAAACAATGGCATGGCAAATTAATTCGGCATTCCTTTAAGGGTCACGCGGCCGTCGGTTTGAATCCAGATAATTAGCTGGCGAGGCGGCGAGTGGCCGCGTGTCGCAAACAGTGCCAACTCCATTTGTAATTTAAGATATTTGACCGTTAATTGTGTTAGTAACTGTTACGTTTAGTGCTTGTTGCTTAGGTCGAAACTTGGTGCGACTGCATCTATACCATCTGTACCTAAGCACTCTTTAGATTTTCTTAAATAGTTCATAGTTATCCTCATAGAACTGAATACTGATTTAGTAATACGAGTGCTGTGTTTGGATGGGTCAGGAAATTTTGTTTATTTTAGTTAGTACTTTATTTTATGGATGCTCATAGATTTTGAGTATAAATGGGCTAGTCTAGCGAGCTCCATCGTCCATAAATTTTTATAGTAGAATTTCATCGACTCGGAGTGTGTCCGTGGATCCGTAATGGATACTATTAGCATACTAATCTCTTCTAGTTAGAGCAGTACTGTACTAAACCTGTGCCAAAAGTACGTGTACACATAGTACGTCCTTTTTCCTGCATGGACCATCCCTGACTGTCATTTTATCCTTATTTTGAATAGTTCTATAGCATTGATATGCCAGATAACGTCATAAACAAGTCCAAGTAGGAATAAGGATTTACTAGAGGTATAAAATCAACAATTGAGGGGATTGTCTGAAGAAAACATCTTTACCATGGAGCGTCCTCTTCAACATTAGGGCGAGTAACTTTGATTTAAACATTATGAAGTTTCTTCAGTACATATTTTGAAATAGAATAGTGTAGGAGATGAAGTGTATTTTTATATAAAACAAAGTGTGGTAGTTTAGTAATTAAAGTATAAAAGATAGAAGGAGATCCGTAGCAAAAAATATGTTAATAGTCTAGACTAGAGAGAATTAGAACAAAATAATAATGAAGTATCGATCCCAATAAATCTGAAATGTAATCTTTTATAGAAGGTCGTAACAGTATTTAGATTGTTAATAAAAATGGTTCTAGGATTTAAATGTAATTAGAACGGCTTATTCATAGTATCATTGATGACTGTAGATAACAGGACTTTTTGAAATATGCTTCAAGTCATTTTATCAAATAGAAAAAGCAATGTGAGTAAATAGTTTTACAAATTGGTGGTAAATAATTGGTGGTGCAAACTTTTTTGTAATCTAGATATAGTTTTAAGATATAGTATAGACGTATAATAACAATTTTACTACGCATTAGGCAAACTTACACAAAATTTAGTCAAAAAGTAAATTAAATTCTTGTTGTGAATTTTCTAAATTTAGAATAGACATAAATGTTTTCATTAAAATAGTTTAGAAAATGTATTATTTAATGTTAATTGTAGAAATTTTAGAAATTGTTCGAAATCTAAAGTATTGTTTGATTTTTTGACAAGGGTAGAAACGTTTACGCAAATCGAAGTAATTAGTAGAAAATTTGTTTGAATTCAATACTAAAGTGTGTGTTTGATATTGTTCCGTGGTTTCTAATTTTTTTATTTAGCTTTTATAAATGTCGCTTTACATGTTTTTGTTCTCAATTAACATACCATTCTATGGCTGAACCACGATGGGAATTCAGAGAATTTTCTCGATATTTACGACGCATGACGAAAGGTGAAGGTCCTATAAATATGAAACCTGAAAAACAGCTGAAGGAGGGCACTCATTCCCTCGAATAACAAATACGTTGGGGCGTAAATGATATAAACAAAGTGGGGGATCGATTAATTTGCAATTGAGAAGAGTCTCAAGGGCCAAACCATTCGAAACTCGCGAAACAGTATCATTTCCAGTGAGTTATTGATGGCACCTATTAAATGTAGGTTTTCGTTGCAAGACGCGTGGGGCGAGAGTGCCAAAACATATATCTATCGTACCAAGTGGGAAATGAAGTATCGGGATCGGAAGGTGAGAAATGCGGGCACTCAAGTTTTAGGAACAAGAATGATTTCGCACCGAACTTGGCTAATGGCGCTCGTAACCTGCCCCACTACTTTTTATTACTCTAAACTTTGGCTGTTACATTTATTAAATGTTCTAGTATTTACCGCCTCAATATTTTCAAGTACACGTACCTAATATAAAAATTCACTAAAACATTTCGACCCATTAATCAAGGGCCGACTTTAATATGAAAAGGTATTTTATGTTGGTGCAAAAATAGCTCGTATCGATCTAAACTTTCCTTCGTTCCCTGTTATGACTTTGAAAAGTAACTTGAAATTAGTAGACGTGCCTTAAAAGTCGGGAACCTGCTTTCCTGAAGCTCAAACATTGTAACACATAAAAAGGCCGGCGCAATATAGTGGATCGAAGGGCGGGTATTACAACAAGAGTACGCTCCGTGAATATTTCGTTCGGCCGTCATCCCACTTCTGAAGAAGAATTATTAAGTTTCGCCGAACTTCGCAATTATGAAAGTTCGAATAGCTCTCACAAGACGGCCTCTGAATTTATAGATGAATGTGTGCTCCCCTGCGCCCCTTGAGGTGATATAGCACGTACTTCACAACTTGTTACTGTCCACATGAAATATAATACGATGCCCTCTTTAATAAGACCATCCAATATCAAAATTGTGCATCTTACGCGAAAACAAGAGCTCTGTAATTATTAACACTTAAAGATGTTGTTTCCAACTTGATTTCATTAAGGTTGAACAAGTGAAACTATTGCACACAAATTACTTTTAAAGCACGTGTTAACATGAGTATATAAACAGTTGGAGCGGGGTTAACGTCGGACACAGATATGACCGGCGCAGATAACTCGCCCGCTGCCTCATACAGGTCGACCGTAAACTGAATTGTTTTAGTCGTAAATTATTTGAGGTCAGAAACACGCTTCGGGCCTGACTAACTTGCGCCTGTTTGTGACTTTGTTTGCTGCGAACCGAGCCGTGAAGTATGATTGAAACGATAAACAGCGTTTTACAGCCAAAGCTCACTTTGTGTTATGCCAAGTGCCGTACCAATGATACTGTGACAAACTTTGAAAATTTCCCGATAAAAGTGGAGATGTACTTTTATCGGAGTCTCTGATGAAAATATTCAAGCAATTCGACTATTCCAGGCGCGTAACATTTTACTACCACTAAACTGAGAATAAGTACTTTCCTAATGGAATAGCAATGATGAAAAACAAATCGATTGTATTAACGACAAAGCGAATTACAGCACTCAAATTCTTGTTAATTACCTAATAATACGCCAAATAACTCTCTGCGTCGAAAGTAACGATATTAAATTGCGTTAACCCTTGGAGTGGTATGACTGGGGCCACGTGGTCGTACGCGCGGACGCGGGAGCGTTTCAGGAATGGGATGGGTCGGTCGCGCCATCTATCATTCATCGTCCATTACTTATATTGTACTTTTTCCGCAAAGTCACTCGCAGGCCGGTAATCACCTGGTGTGACCGAGGCCCTTCATTTTTCACACTAAATCATAGCTCGCGTATCTAACAAAAATGAAATTTGTCGTACAAGCCAAAAGGGGTAATGGTGATACCGTGACGGAGCTAAAACGTAAATGGTCAATGAGATTTAAGGTTCCGCGATTTATAATGTAAAAAATCGCTTAGCACTTATTAATTAATTTTAAATCAGGAGTAAATTAACATGGAGATTATTAGAGTTACAAGATCGTGCATGTAAAACATGTTTGTGTTACATGACATGATGCGACGCAGCATAACTAAAGTGAAGTGGTACGCGGCAGGAGGCATCCGTGTCACAAGTTGCAAGACGCGGCGACGTGCGGCGTATGCTAATGCTCTTCCTTATTCAATAAGCAAACCGCCGCGTGCCACCGAGAACTCACGTCGGATAATTTACTGGATATTTTGTAAAAGTTTTTCGCCCTCTGTGATTTATACCCACAAAACTTGAGCTTTCTTTTTCATTTGAATGCACGTGACATACGTGATGTTTTTTTTGTTCAGACATAATCTTAGTCCGTAGTGTCGACGGTCCTTATTCGTCAGCTCGGCATCTGTCTCTAACGGGTAAATTATTCATGCATTTACGCGGTTCAACTTTATCCGTGACAAAGAACTTTAATATAGAGTTCAGATTACATCGATAGTCACTTTGGCGTTCGGTAAATTCGAAAATGATGGGTGTTGCGTGAGCGTCGGTTTGCTCACGGCGGTCGATGGTTCAGTCATAGATGTGTGCGAGATGCATTACTCTTGTGCGTGGAGTGGATGCGAACCGTGTGTATGTTTGCAGTTGACCTGACCAACGGCCAACTCACACCGAACAACAACACACCGCTGCTCGCGCAGGCGCTCTCAGGTGAACCTTTTAAGCCTTTCAAGCTCATTACTTATGGAAGTCTTTTCACACATTACATCCTTCTACTCGTACATATTTAACACATGCCCATTATTCATTACACACCATCATCATTTGCGACAACTCATAACCCTTCAACCTTCATAAGTAATGTTGGTGTTGAATTAACCCTATTCCTGAGTGGTCTCCTTGGCTTTCTGTCTATGCCAGGACAATGCATGTCCGCAAAAAAAAACAAAGATCACCACAGCGCTTTCATTTACATTTTTAACAAACAGCATCGAAAAGTCGTAAAATAATTGCCGTATTTAAAAACAGTTTTTCGTTTGTATTCTCCCATTTTCATTCCATGTTATAAAAGACGATTATTGCAGCAATATACTGAAAACTTAATTTTAATATTTTAAAGTCAATTAGTAGAATCATTTCACAATGAATCATTGGTATAAAATCAAAAATATGTATCAAAATTTCGCCAAAACCCAACTTAGGTGATCAAAGTACACGATGATTAAAACTTATATTTTACCCACAGTGATGAACAACTACCAGGCTGCGGCGGCTGGGTTTGGTCCGCCGGCATCCCCTCACGCCGCTGGAGGCCGCGCCGGGTTTCCCGCCGCCAGCTCCCCTGGCCCGGCCCTCGACGTCTACGGCTCTGCAGCAGACAGCGTTGGCTACGTCCAGGCAGCTAGCCCCCAGCCCTCTGGATTCCCCGCGATTGCTGTCAGCCGCGCTCCCCTCAATTACACCCCAGTTAGTATTTACACGAAACTTATATGCCAATATGAACCTTAATTTATGTAGGATATGGCTTACATTTGTGAAATTGGATATTACTTTAGCATAGGATTGGTTATCTTAGGGTATGATACCTATAAATTAACATTCAAGTTTTGTTCATTAAAGTTGTACCGAAAATATTGATAGCGAAGATAGTTATATTGGGGCGTAATTAATACATCGTAATCGGGTAAAATTACAATGAAAGTATGAAAACTTTCATACTTATTTTATACCGTGATAAATGGGATAAAGTTATTAACTTTTGATTCTAACTTTTTTCATTTATTACGTCATGTTCAAAATGCTTATTTCAGTATAGCACAAATGAAAGCAATTCCCAAAATTGTCCTTGTTCGAAAAGTTTCAACTGTCACGGCATTCAAATTAATGTTTGTTCTATTTTGTTTTTCTTCGAGACTTTTGATTCGCCATTCACGATCTTCAAAATCATTCAAGATAAATATCACGATTCACTGAACTAACGAGGACTGCTATTTGAGAAAACACGTAAATTTAATGTCTAGCCGGACTCGAAATTTCATTAGCAGTTAGTCATAGTGGGATAAGGTTGTAAGTGCAAAATGCGGGCGCCTCACTCAAGCGCTAAGTCGGTACCAGCGGGGGACGCCTCGAGCACGCCGACTCAGACACAATTAGCAGCCGTCGACACTCTAAAATTTTAGCGAGGCGGTCCAATCTCATTATAGAACCGATCTTCCTTGTCGCTCTTAAAGCGTAATCACCATAAGTTAGCGAGCGCCTCAAGCGTGAGAGATGCGATTATAAAGTGTTCCGAAATATGAGCAAGGCGAGCAATCTACGCGATGCACTGCCACGGGTAATGGCTTTTTAAAACTGCGACCGCGCTCTATAACGGCTTCCCTGAGATGCCATCAGTCTTCATTGCTTGTCGACGCCCGCCACTACCGTCGCCGAGATCTTAACTCCACACGTCCCGATATCTTGTGCACATTTTTCAAAATGCAATCGAAAGGTTTTTAATTTTCGTTTTACACTGGAACGTTTTCAAAACATAAAAATACATAAATATGAGTAAATGTTTCAACATTATCTATAATGATTCTCGGAATACTATAGTTACAGTCTAGCTTAATTTTCATAGTTACTGGTTCATTTAGTGAAGCGTTCTCGGCTACTAAGCCACACTTCCATTTCAGGAGCGCCATATATCAAATGGGATATTAACTCAATCGTCCATAATCGCCGGGGCAAAACAAATACGTCGCTAATGAGAGAATGAACGGTCCAGCCTCTCGTGCCGGCCGACGCATGTGGTTCCCGGGTGTAAAACGGTCTTATTAGGTAACGGGAATACCCCCACGGGCAATAACCGTAAATCAAGGAGAACAAGCAACGTAATTACCGTTACCGAGCGGTCGCGCGTTGCTCTAACTCATCCACTCACTGTTTTTATTTTGTTGGCGGCCGCGACCGCTCTATCGACTGCGAACACTGGACTTACTACCCCTAAATCCGCCCCCGGAGAGGTTAATGTTCCACTGAATCGTTTATACTTCCAATCAATTATAAACCGAGTTCAGTTCACCTGAACTTTGCCGTGTGTTACCTCTACGTCGATTCACACAACGGTCATTCCAACTTTGCCGGGCTGCGAAAGTTTTAGATTCGTTCAATAGGGAAGTTGTGGGTCAGTTACAATCTATTCAACTAAGTTCCAGAGATTTTTAAATTGAATATTTTTATTTAAATTTCATATTATTTTCCTTTCAGGGACCCCTGATTCCGGCGGCTTTCACCAACGGATATCATTGAAAGTGTTATAGCACAAATATTTTACGTGAGTATTATCCTTTTTTCGTTGTTTCAGTATATTAAAACGTCGTTAGGAGAAATGAATGTCAGCGCATATTCGCTCCGGCTGTCCAAAGCAAACGTTGAGGGCAATTTATACAAATATTTTAAACGGTCCCGAGAGAGCGACGGTAATCTACGATATTGTTTCAGCTACTTAGTATATGAACCTTAAAATAATTACAATGGATAAGGGTTAATCTTTTTGAATTTTGTTGGCTTTTAATGTATTTTTTATTTTTACGTGGGAAATCTCTGTGAATAAGTTATTTTAGTGTTGTTTTCATTTAATTTTTATTTAAAACTGTACGCTTAGATACAGACTTAAGACTTAGTACAGGCATAAATAATTTTTGAGTTCGAATTACTGACATTTCAGAAATTCATCAACAGTTCTAAGCTACAACCTTCCATCTTTTCACTTTTCTTTTTGCTTCAACTTGCGTCCTCATTTTTTTATAAATTGATACGTTTTGATTAATTTCACCACTAATGGAGAATGTCAATTTATGTCTTTTTCATCGAGTTGATAGATTGTTGTTTTGTTTTGGTGCAGGTGGCGAGCGGTGTGGTGGCGCATAGCGTCCCTTTGAAGTGCCGCCCTCCCCCGCGCCGTCCGCCGCCGCCAGCGCCTCTCCTCCAGCCAGCGCGACGACTCCAACGATCCTCGCCCCTGCGCGGCCGCAACACAACCCCATCCCTATCCCACCCCACACCCGGTCGAAATGACCCCGTCTATTGTAAATAACTTTTTGTCGTGTGAACGAATCATAGTACTTATATCAATTAAACAGGTATTTTTTCAATTTTTCTCGCTTTCGTCTGTACCGTAGATGTGTTTACGATTTAAACTTACAAAAAAAATACATTTCATAATTATAATGTGCATGTAGACGTTTGCAGGGAGGTATGTCTTAATATTTTATAATTCATAGTTAATTACAGTTAAAGTAATCGGTCCCTTGCGCGGGACTTTAGATAAGTCAATCTGTTAAGAATGTTCTGACGTCCAGTGCGTCTGCATGGTAGGGTTTTCAATAGTTCGCTTTGATAAAATGTTGTATGAAGTCCGGCGTTAGGAGGCATCGAGATCGTATCGTATCGTAAGCAGCTTGTCCCTGTCCCATTCCGTGTGTTCCGCGAGCTGGTGGGCAGCAGACCGCCGCGACTGCCACGCGACAGTGACGCGACAGCGACGCGGCTGCGATGCGACCGCAACGCGACGGCTGGACACCGGAGACAGTAACGCGGTGCGACACTAGCGCCTTCTCGCTCGTCCACCGACACATATTTTATTCTATCTATTTTTAATATTAATGTCAAAATATTAACGTAATTATAGTAATATGTACTATCGCATATTTTATCTATTAATGTAATTATTTTTCTTCTTATTCGAATTGTATGATATCACTACTTTGAACGGCTGTTCTTTTTCTGTAGCGAGTTTCTCGATTACTTCCTTAAGACTATGTTAGTAACGCATATATACAACTTCTTATTATTATATATTATTATGATATAAATTTTTATCCTAAGGATATTGATTCATGTTAACGTTTGGAGTACTAAGTCGAAATTTCTGAATATCTCTCATGACGTATTAAGAAGATTCAATTCAATCTTGTACCTTTGAACGTAGGTATTGTAATTATAATTAATGACAGTTTTTATGTATTACGTAATAAGTATTTCATTGTTTCTTACTATTGTATTAACCGTATATTTAAGACCACTGTTAAAAATCAGACTCCTATTGTATCACGGAGTCGCACTGTACTTAGTCGTATTCAAATTTTAATCAAAATAAACTTTCGAATTTCGTACATTCACAATAGACACACGACACGTCACTTTGAATATTCCAAAGACAGGGATATCAAAAATTCAGCCAAAGGCGCAGGTTTGAGGTAATAGAATAAAATATGAAGTCAATTCATTAATCATATTCGTTAGGTACTGGATTTATCGATCACATAATTTAGTGTGCGTCACGGAATAGTCGGTGCAGAGTCTGCGTCGGCTCTGCACCGCGTCGGCAGCGGCTGACTGCCAAACGTCCAACCGCGAATCGCTCGCCGCTCGCCGCTCGCTACAATACTTGCACTCGGTTGCATTCATTCATTTTTTACTATTATAACTCATTATCTACATCAATTAAACATTAATATTATTAAACTAGTTATTAAATTTTAGGTATAAATAATAAACAATCTTTTAAATGCTATTATTAAATACGTTATTAATATAAATGTTCCCTGTTTAATAAAAAAACATTGAAAACGGTACGAAAGGAATCAATATAGTTTTGAATGGATATTCATTACGTTGTCTCGTCTCGTGCGTAGTTAATTAAATAATGGAGTGTAAGAGGGAGTGCGGCGCGCGCTCGCGTCTACATTTCGTTTGTGCCGAGTCGTGGCCGACCCACCGCACTACGCGACCGCGATTATGTTGTTATGAACCTTAGCTAGGAAATTGATAATGAAATCGAAAGGTGTGAGTCTATAGGACGGTCGGAATATCGATATCATACCTAACAAAATAACGTAATTATTTGTTTTATATTTACGGTGTTATAGGTATTTAAGACTTTTTTTCTTAGAATATTTAATTATTACGATGAGACATAACGTTTAGTGATGGCGGCGGTGGGAGCCTACTCTCGCCGTCGTCGGTCGTCTCGTTCTCTTTTACATCCTCACTATAATTATATTTTCTTACCGACCTTTTTAATGTAGGAGAAGCGCACACGGTTGCTTGTTCCCGTGCGAGTACTACAAACAAACATTCATATAGTGAGAGAGGTTTGTATCGCCGTTCGTGAGAAGCCATCGGTTCGCCGCGATCACATCGAGATGAGATATGATGACAAATTGTATATAAATAGTTAGCCGCATGTGTAAAAAGACGTTAGGTTAGCGCCACACCTCGGTGGGTATTGTGCGAGACCGAATTCGCCGCGAGCGTAATTTACGGCTGTAAGATTCAAAGCGCCGAATCAAGAACACATCTCGACGGCGTACGTACACTATGTTTAACGACCAATCGAAAGCAATAATAGCTTATTTTAACATATCTTCGACGTAAACAATAATTATTCAAATTAATAATAATGATATGATTAGTGCAAGAGTCAGTGTTCGAAATTTAATTGTTGATTTTATGTGTGTTTGTAATTAGGGACGTTAAAAATAGTGTACAGTGAACAATCGCAACGCTTAGTAACTCATACCATCTGGTCGATATTAGAATCATGGAGCTGCAATCAGGATTAGCTTGACGGATCTTTAGTTTCATTGTCGTTGTTATAGTTTTGTGGAACGTTTGTGAGTTTGTTTTTAATCACCTTGAGAGACTCTTAATACGGTTCATGTCAGACGCCATTTTGTGAAATGCGATAGAAGAATTGATAGACAAAATTGTATTCGTATTTCGGAACATCATGAATAGTACCTATAATTGGAATAAAGCATAGATAAATTCGTGGCACTGATATGGACCGCAGTTTCGAAGCCAGACCAGACCACCGTCAGTATCGCGGTAATATGGTTGCCAACAACCACTCGATGGCCGCGTCTCAACTACTACTCTCGCTTGTTCCTAAACACGTTAGTTTACTTCTATCATTTTAGTTGTCTTCTCTATCACAATAAAGACTACGTAATAATAAGCGAGATCTCAAATTTTATTTAAAAATTCGTTATGTGATCCTAGTATTGCGACTTATCGTATGTATTGTAAATTAAAAAGATAATTTTATTATATTTTGTACGATGACATTCTACATTATTTTACACATGATCTACTATTATTGATATTAAAGATAATAATTAATTTTAATCTAATAACGTGACAGACTGGTAAAGTTGGTAGATTCGCCGCAGCGGCCATAGATCAGTAGCTTTGCATATACGGCGATGGCCAAGTGAACATAACAAGGACCAAAGGTATAGATATTCGCGTAGAACCGGACGCGCATTGGCTCCGCACGAACAGACCGGCCGATCGGTAGTCACTAGTCAGCATGGTGCCTGCACTTTGAGAATCACTGGCGTCAGTGGCGTTTACGACATCACTGACGTCACCGGCGTCACCGGCACCATCGGCACCAGCATCCCGCCCCGCGTAACGCGTCACGCCGCTCGCTTACTTCACTTTTCGCGGTTACTTCTCGATTGCGTGCTTCGCGTGCTGACTGATTTTCTATAGCAATAAAAATTTTCAATTACCTAAGATTTTACATTAAAAGTAAATTTGGATTTATATACGTTCGAATTTGGTGTCATGTACATTTAAGTGTTAGAGAATGATGTTAATGTTAGGCGAACGAGCCGCGTCGTGTCTTCGCGGCGTCGACGCGATGTTTTCGTCATTTCTTCGTGTATAATATGTTACATGAATCTGTATACAATATGGATATAAATCGTAATAATGAATAAAATTAGTTTTTACGGCATCTCTTTATTAAATAATGATAATATCAAAACGTTTTGTAAAAAGCGGTGGGTACGTCCGCCGCCCCGATTTCGTGCACCAATGCACTTCTTATTGGAATATTACATTATATAACGTACATAATACTATGATATATAATCATACAGCCTCTCGGGGCGCGCGTGTATGGCGATGTATGTATACCTACACATTGTGCAATGTACATATACCTATTATAATAAAATGATTTAAGACAAGGTTCACATCGTGCCGTGTGTATGTGGTAATAAATATAATATGGACATTGTTCAAACAATAACCGGTTGTTTTATTTATTCATTAACCCCTATAAAGTGAACATATTTTTAACAATACAATGCAATCAAAATTTTGTTTCCTTTTAAATTAATATCTGGCTAACTTATGTATAAAAATCTGTTCACTTGCCAGTCAAACCCTAATAAAGTACAGAACTTAACTTACAATAAAATACTAAAATATTTATTGCAATAAGACTGAGAACATAATTACATAAACCCATAAAAATAAATAGAAAAAATAATACTATAAAAGAATTCTTTCCTATAAGTAACGGTAATTATAACTCGCTTAATTCCAGTCGAGCAAATAGTGCATTTTCTATTCAGATATAAAATGAATACCAAATGTATTAAGCATAAATAATGAGACAGATAAGAAGTAATATTCTCTTTTGTTATTGCCTCAGACGGTCCACCTGATATTTAGTGGTCACCATAGACCGTCATAGATTCCTACTGTTAGAATATACTAACGAACTAAATATAGATGGATCTATATGTATTACTTCTACATAGACTAATCACATTTACTGAGAAATAAGATAATCTTCTAGAAGTGTAGACGGGAGTATATCCCCGTTTGAGGAGAAAAAAAGGCCTATTTCATTTTCGTACTTCTAAACTTTCAAACAATTCTAAGTGACGAATGTTAAAGTTATGTTTCAATATTTTTCTAATATCTATGCCGAAACAACAATGCATATCATTAAAATTTGGCAAACCTAATGCAGTGGGCATCTTGGTGAACCTAATGACGAGAATAAAAATTGTCTATTGTAAACTCTAACATTAGTTGTAAAGAAAACATTCGAGAATCTCAAATAATATAATAATTTAAAGTAAATAATTCATCATAATAATATGTAGCAGACCATCCAACAAACAATCTAATGAGGAAAAGTCACATCATTCCGAATTGAAATTCAGCTTGAAGACATGAGCATCCATTACCGAAAGCAATTTCATTCATTGGCCCGACCCGTTGGCCTTTATTCCGACCAAATGTTAGTGAAAGTCACCTTACCTACCAGCTCCTTATACATTACGTGACTCTATTTTGTACCGTCCCAGCAATTTACCTCTTTCCAGCAAAAATGGTCCAATCTGTACGTCCTGACGCACGATTCGCGCTGTAAACTCAAGTGGTACTCCGTTATTTGTCAGAGAATTGTGTACCAGCAATTATTTCGAGTGCGTGCGTTTGCGAGCGGTCGAGTACGCCGGAGTGTGTTGACTAAATTGGAATGTAAGTATATTTAATGGAGGCGTAAGTATCGGTTTCGCAAAAATGATACAAAAATTTCACGAACGAAAAGGTTTCGGGACTGAATTACAAAGTACAAAAGTCGGGATTAGGATTTGAAACTTTGCAGTGTGGAAAAAGCGAATTCAATTTAAAAAGGTTTCAGAATAAAAGTTAAAAGACTGAGATTCGTCGAATTGAGAATCAAAACTTCTAATACAAAATATTGTGGCTTATTTGGAAGACGATGCTTGTTGGTCATTAACAAAGTTTTTTCGTAGTAAATTCAAAGTTTTATGTTTTAAATATTAGTAGAGACACATAGACCATAGACTCTAGAAACACCACATTACAAATTAAAATGAAATTAAATAGTTTAAATATATAAACAACTTAACGAGCGATATTAACTTTCTGTTTGCAAATTTTTGACTCTGGTAATATATTACTTTTAATATTCACTTTAGTCTCACAACGTAGTTAATTAGAATACCTACATAACAATAATAATAGTGTTATACTATTTTCATTTAGATACATTTACATTTGACTTAATTCATATATTATTACTTCTATTTTAATTATAGTTTGATTATTTAAATATTTTGTAAAACAACTACACATACCTGAATCCACACCGATCAGTGCACACAAACAAATTTAGTTCACAATATTGTTTTAAACTTAAACACTAAGAACTCCACTTTCACTCCGATATAGTTGATAGTACCTATTATCTTGAAAGATCACAGACTTTACTGTTAGTACATTCAGTTTTCAAGTAAATTAGAAGAATTTAAACATTGGTTTATTAACAGCTTCTCACGACCGCGTGTTGTGGTAAAATGTCGTAGGTAACTCTTTTTGTACGCGGGTAGTTTCAAAAGTTTTAGCTATGTGAAGACTTTTTAAACTTGCGTACATTGTAATCATGTATTTTTATTAGAAAGCAAGGTTTTTTCTGAACTTTTTTTTTTATTGCCTTGTAGGCAGACGAGCTAACGGGCCACCTGATCGTAAGCGGTTACCGTTGCTCATGGACCTCTGCAATGTCAGCGGACACTGCGGGGCCGCTACCTACGGCCTACCTTTTAAGGACTTTCTTTAAGCCTCGTTTGAAGAAGGACAAGTCATAGCGCTCGGGAAACACCGAAGAGGGGAGCTCATTCCACAGCCGGATGGTGCGTGGCAGAAAAAAAATTTTGAAACGGACCGTGGACGACCGCGGTGGTTCCAAATAGTAAGGATGAACTCCGACGGGTGGTGCGATGATAGAACGGAGATGTCCTTAACTTTAATAGTATAAATTTCCTTTCTTTAATCTAACAAAAGATAAATTCAACAATACAATTCATATCGTACAAGAAAAACTCACTACACATCAACAAAGAAAGCACCGAAAGCAACGTGAAAATTGAAAAATAATTTTATTAATAAAATACCCGAAATCTCATTCGCGCTTTAATTTCCTGAACACCTAGGTATCTAAATTGTGTATCTAATGTCCCTGCACGTCGATTCCATTCAAAACTCGATTGCGCGTTCGTACCGCAGACGATTTTATCAATTTCATTCATGATCTGTTCTCGTTCAATAAAGTAACCTGATTTCGCGGGCACAGGTCTGCACTCAGGATGGGTTTGTGACAGATCGATTGGAACTATAGTGTTGTACTCAGTATTAAATAATAGACAAGAATGAAGACTTAAATTGGATGGACTGTCTTTTACATCCTAAGTCGTACACCAGCTCACTGTTAAGGCCCAAAAAAATTAATTCAATATGTCTGCTTGTCTTAATTTCTTCTTCGTTGTCACCCACTGTGTGAGGAAAGTCAAAATTCATCTTTTGTACACCTTCCATAATCTTATGATTTAAGTCGTAGTCGATGTGTTCAATTTTACTGTTTGTTAGTTATTCTCTTTGTTTTTTTTTTTCTTAGAATTGAATGTTTATTTTTAGTTTTACTTTTATATACCTAGTTGAGTAAGCTACATTATGATTATAGTTTACTTTCTTTCTGTTTTTCTTAGTGGGGTTCAAGACAAGATATTCCCTTGATTGCACTGAGTTATGACAGTGGGCGCCAATGTGAATCCTGGCTACACAGGAGTAACAGTGGTGGAAGTAAGAGGTGAACAAAAACCCGAAATGTTTTGCAAATCTGTATTGTTGCTATACAACGGTTCGAACCGTACACACTTTGCTCTGCACGATTGCCTCGCCACCATTGCATCTAAATGTAGTCAATGTATTATTCTGATACATAAGCCGTGTAATTGTAAAATATCATTAGTAATAGCATTTTTTTTCTGCCAACTTACTATACAAAACTTCAACATTACGCACAAACAATGTAACGCTGAAAATAAAAAAAACCAATCATTTACTGAATGAGTACATCTAGACATTCATTTGATTCACAGAGCCTATTAAACCCTATTGTGATCCCATTAAAGACAAAATTATCCTCAAATATCCACAGCGCAGTTAAAATTTTAATTGCATTACGTACCTGTGACAATCGCATTGTCGGTCCGTCTGTATTAAACGAATATACCCTGCATTTGGCAGTCGAAATAATCTTCACACTCCAATGAACCAACCGTATAATTAAAGCGATTGGTTCGATGACATAAGTTGGCAATTATCGTACAACGTGTATGGACGCTTAAGGTGTACGGTTATTATGAGCTGAACAGGGCTTAATTGAAATGTTCGAACGGATCTGTTTGATGGCAAAGGATGTGTTTGGGCGTTTATAGGTATAAAAGGGTTTGTTTGTTACGTCTCATACTGTCGGACAGAAGGATACACGGGTATTTAGTACGTCCATTTTTTCAAATTACATAAAGCTTAATAAAATTTCCGAAAAGTACTTTCTAACAAAAACATACAAAGTCATCCTAAAATCTGTTTTATTATTAATAGGGTTGAAAATCTTCCAAAGTAAAACGAAATTGAAACAATTTTCCAAGAAAAAAATTAACTCTCTAATCCGATAAGACCCTGTACGCTGTCCTATACGAGAATGGAATCGATACAGCTTTTATATTCTATCGTTTTGTTATCTAATTGTACCGGAAAATCCGAGATAATCTCCTCTCCGCCTTGTATTGTCGAGTTCTAGTATTATCCGTTTAAAACAAAATGTTATTACAATAATAACTACTAACTGACGTAACGTGTATTGAACATGGTAGGATTATCCCGAAGAGATATAACTGTATTGTTTACGTCGCTGAATAAGAGATTACGTTCTTGTACTCGGCATCCGAGTATCAGAGAATTGTAACAGATTAAGCAAGTTACGTTGTTATGAAAATGAATATATTTTATTTTTATACGTATAGGCAGCTTAATCTGCTAGTCTACCTGTAACGTGGAATATTTTATGATATTTCCTTAACTTCATCGACTGAAACCATGGTCGCCACTCCACCGAGTGCTGTTAGGAGATTTGAGATTTTTTGTAATGAATTAAAGATCTTAACAAATTTGGGTCTCCTCATTATATTATTATTTATCTTCAGCAAGTACTCATTTCTAAGATGTAGTATGTAGACCTTGAAAGAACTGTATCACATATCTGGGTTTTTTACTCAATCTTATAAGTACCACTCAAAAGGGATTGGTGCATACACTGTATCTCTCCATGTGAACATATTCTTGTAAAAGTTACTAATCAATATCAAATTTTCATATATTTCTTTAACAACCTCTCTTAACCTCTAACATGAATCTAATTTTAGGTTTAACCTGCACTATGTGACTGAAGGAATTAAAATAATTATTTGGACCATCATTTTACACACGCTGAGTCCTGTAATAAGTAGAGCTACGAACCTACTGATATCTTTACTTTCATACAAATTTTTACCCCATGAAGGAAATCAAAGGCTGCCAGTGCATTGAAGAACATAAAAACAATCATTTAATGAAAATTAAACTTAAGAGGAAGAAAAATATGACGCAATCACAACTAATTTTTTACTTTCGATATTTGAAAAAGCGCGCCAACATTCCTTCTTAATTTTAAAAGAGTATTATAATAAAGAGGTTTTAATAAAAAATATATTAAACATATTTACAGAGGGCGCCATCGTCGTCTGTTCTTTACATTTTAAACGTATAAAATAAATAATACTGATTCAGTCGCCTACACCCCAAATCACGATTCCCAATATAATAAAACACTACCACAAATTCCTAAATCCTTTAATCTAACACCAATTGTTTTTACGGTAAACATCTTAGTACCAAACAACTCCTAATTATGCATAAAAGTTTGTTCAAGTTCGAGAGTGAATCCGTTATGTTTTTGACAAGCCGTTAAGTTGTTCTCGTGTTGAAGGCAAACATGTCGTGTCAATGTAGGCCGAACTTCCGATTTGAGTTTTAGTCAGTTTCATACGTGAAATACGAAGTATATTTGAACGAAGGAACACATGTTAATGTACGATTTTGCTTCTTTCGAGTTCATTTTTGGCTGATGTGTGATGGTTGCTGGTACTTTTAAATGTTAAAAATACTTATCCTAATTTTTATTCACTCATATTATGTTAACGTTATCTCTGCATTTTTAATAATACAGATTTCTTTAAACACTCGCGGTTATCTACATCACTTACACTATTACTAAACGGGTTCTTACCACGATTATTTTTAATTGAGCTGTCCCGATATTTCGGCACTGTTTCAAGCGCCATGATCACGGGAAGACTGAGGAACTGCGGGTGGGTTATTTAAGAGCAAACAAATCTGTCTACCCTCTTTCTCGTTCGTTTGCCGGTACATTTAAAAATAATCGTGGTAAGAACCCGTTTAGTAATAGTGTAAGTGAAATAATACAGATGTTCTCAGAAACAGGATTAACTTTCTAAAATTTATATACAAGAAGAGGAAAGTTATACCTTCAAAAGTGCAAAAAGTTCAAAAAAATTTAAGACTTAAAATACAACTTGACGTTACGATTTAGAAGTATAACAATAACTACTATATTACAAATAATAAAAAAATAACATAAACAAGAACTACAGAAAATTATTTCGACAATAAATTAGTGAAGAAACACGCGATAAAACATTTCCCTTCTGAAATTAAACTCTTAATTGAATATTTCTCGTTTAAGAGACACTTAACAACGCTATATAAACTCCTTCAGAGTTTCAGATCAGTTTTAATGCAATTTTTACAGCATCCAAATTTTAAATTTCGAATTTACTGTTATTACAACAGAAATCTATGTTCATTTGGATCGAAATCTATTACAACATTAACTTTTATCTTATTTAAGTAAGTATCATACTTTATTGGCTTAATTGCTAAATAATGTTTGTCCTTATTAAATTTGGAGGACTTAAAAGTTGAAACACCTTTAACAAAGACATTTCTAGCGAAAACTATTTTTTACAAGCCAGACACTGTCCATAATCAAAACTATACTTACTTCAATAAAACCTTTAACATAAATTCCTCTATTTTAATTATTCACTAAAGAAATTTCATCAATATTTATTAAATCAAGAATCTAGATACAAATTGTGCCATAATTCAAGATCACCCAAATTATTACTTCCAGTATCGACTACAAAGAACGAGAGACATCAATTTAATTAAAAACACAAACAATATTAAACATTAAGATTGCGTTTCCGAAAGGACCATTCAAGATTATTACACAAAGGAAGCATCCACTCAAATCTGAACGGATATTTTAATTTCAGTAGGTGTTCTTGATTTACGAGGTCCATATGAAAGAGCTGTGCGTATAACCATTCTAAAATGAACTATAAAAGACCTATTGTTTACTAGATTTTATATAATAGGAGCAAAGAGGAAGAGGTCAGTATTATCTGGCGCCATAACTGCCATCCGAGTTCTGTTCAGTAAGTTATATTAGTTTGGCTATTCATTATAGAGTGCGTTATCTAAGTTAAGATTTATACAGAGGGAATCATCGGTGTTATTGCACGAAATAGGTTTCCGCTAGTTTTAGTAATAGCGTGAACTTAGTTGTACCTTTAGTTTACTTTGTATTATATCTTGAGTAAAATCTTGTCTGCTATAACAATTGTACACGTAGGTATATAGAAAAAGAGATTAATAATTCCTGTTCCTGTACCCATTACTGCCCACTGTTGGGCTCAGGTCTCCTGAGAAGAGGGATTAGGCATAGTCCACCACGCTTGCCTAGTGCGGATTGGGGACTTCACATATCTTCAAAGGATTTTTAGAACCCTTTTCGGATATGCAGGTTTCCTCACGATGTTTTCCTTCACCGTTTTTAGCCCGTGGTATTGTGAAAAATTGCACATAAATCTTTTTCACATTTTAGATTTAGAGGTACAAGCCGGCCGGATTTGAACCCGCGACCTCCCGTTCGGAACGACGCGCTTCAACCACTCGGCCACCACGACTTTTTAATTGTCCACGATTAATAATTGTCTTGCTATTTATAGTATAGCACACCGTTATCTATTAATAAAAGTAAAACTTACATTTACAACATTTAATAAAAACAAATTCAACCACGAAACCTAAAGCTAGTAAATTATAAAATTCAACTACTTAAACTGACCAAAATGAAATAAACCGTAACCGTTTAATCCGTTGCTAAATATATAATAAAATATTAAGCAAGTCAGTACTAAGTTTGACGGTAAGCCCTGCGAAGCCTGCATTCCGCTGGATTAACCAACTCCCGTGCAAACTTAAAATTCTGACATCAGTTTTAGGAATTAAGGGATACTCTCCGCAAATTTATAAAGCTATACTTAATCTTGTTTGTTTATTAACGGTTAAATCGAATAAGTTATTCCTTTTCGTTGGTTTACAGCGACCCGCGAGACGATACCGTAATTGACTAATTATTGTTGAATAACTAACTGCATTTATTATTCCTTGTGATGTTAATCTTTTAGATATACATTGGGTGTTGCTGAACCATAAATATTAAGAGGGTTAGCTGATTATGATTTTAATTGGTTTTAAGGGTTTACGGCGTGGAAATTTTCGTTTTTGATTTCCAAGTTTGGTTTTGTTCGTTAACTACATTTTGGTTGGTAAATTTTGCTAAATGTACTTGCCATAAGTTGTTGAAATTTTATGGCAACTTGACAAGTTGGAGTAGCCAAAATATTAAATTAATTATATCTTTGTATTCGTATCGTATTATTGTTTAAGGAAATTCATGACAGAAACTCATAATCTCATAATTTTCATTTTCTTATTGTACTTTTATTTATAAAACATTATAGAAGAACAAACAAACATAAATATAGAAAGACAACAGCGTTGAACCTAATCTCAAACCTTCATAAACTATTCTAGGCATGACCAAAGTTCACTAAGAAAAATAACAGTCGAGAAATAGCAAAAAAATACTAATTTTCGCAAAGGAAATATAGCGTTTGCGGTAAGCCGGCGAGGTATCTGTACATCACACCGGCTGCGCCCGTGACACGCGGCTTTGGGATATGACGAAGTACCTGAGCGAACACTTTATCGCCTTCCCTTCCAAATACAAGATACAGCCGTTCATAATTCAACGATTTACATACTAGGTCAGCTCACTAAATTGTTTGCCCACCTACTTGATAGTCAACTATCGCAAACCTTCCATTCGACATCGACGTACCTGCCTACATCATTTATAACGGTCACTCACCTTTTTTATGTAGAAACGAATAAATCTATATGTAAAAGAACGCGAAAGTATTAGTCAGTCGTGAACCTGAACGGAATTTTATTACAAGGCCAAAAAAATACGAGAATTTATTTTAATTCCTGTGAACACTTAAAAGCTTAAGGTCCTTGAAAATCTTTTCCTTCGTTACTTAGACCGTTTGAATTCAATCAAACCGGATAATTGTTAAATTGAGCACTTACAAAATTTTAATTCGAATACTTAGAAATGTAGAATAGAGAATGGAAGTCCGGTTCATAACGAAAAGCTGGAAAGGTCATTTGAAACAGTAATTTGTAACGTTCTCACTGAGGTGGTTTCATTTTAATATTTTACACAATATACTGGTTTAAATCTTCCGTTCCGTTCCGCTGGCTAAAGATAAAATGTATGCTATTTTAGCTGAGTCTGCCTCCATTTTTCATGTGTTACACTTTCGGAAACACAGTTACGTTTTATTCAATTAATTTCGTTTAGCCGGAACTCGGAGTGAAATATCAATAACTGAAACTAACAATAGACTAAAATGAAAATTGTTGTTCATGCTTTTACTGGTTGAACTCAACAACTGCAGAGTTGTTCGTGAACAATAAAAAATGTGCCATATATTTTAATACTTAGTTTGAAGTTTAGAAAAATTATTTATCGATGACTTTTATTTTAGAAGTATGACGAGTTAGAAGTAGGCGTTTATGAACACTTATTTCAAGATTTTGAACTATAACCTGCTGAAAGAAAGACAGAGACAAAAATCTTCCATCAATTTCGACGCCACGGCTTGCCAATGATCACAAAGACATCAGAAGAAATGCCAGCAACAAAACTAACCATCCATTTGTATTAACTAATTATAAGCCTATAATTATTAATACCAAAACCATTAAAGTTTCGTCTACATTCCAATTACACACAACTTGAATCAATTTCGTTTCTATCAAGTTTTCCCGATTTAATTTTCCCAGCCGTTCGTGCAGTTGAAATGTTCAATACACCGTGTAAGCTCACCTATCTATGCTAAGCAGATTGCGAGAACTTATTCTGTAATATAAAAATATCGGTTGGACGTTCGGTCTGTGCATTGAATTCAAAATAGCACCGGAACTAATAATATTGCATTTGCAGTTGAAATCTGCTGCTTTCGTTCTTGATTTTATTGTAACTTTCTGAAGAATAAGCTATGGAAATCTGGAATTTAGTCTGGAAACGTAGTAAAGAAATTCACGCTGTCAATGTGTCTTAATCAATGTTACTTAAATACATGTTTTTTTAAAGTCTCATCACATCATTCACGACTCTTAGTAATTAAGTGTAGAGAGATTACATCGGGGACGACGTAAAGGAAAAGAGTGCCGAGCGCGTAACGCGTCGCGCCGTCCCTCCAAACCCCATGCTGGGTTCTGGCCTCAGCCGGGATTCGGACGCTGAGTGTGAGCGGTTGGAGGTTTTAGTGTGGATCAACAACCACATACCCCGCCCGCGGGGCGGGTGGGGATCCGGTGATTTACTCCAAAAGAAAAAAAAAATTGACCGCACACATTAAGAAAATTTAAAAACAATAAGTATTTTTAGAAAGTTAAATAACAGACGAACACGAGTCCGTTTAATAGTACAGAACAAGATTGCATTAAATTCGTTCGTTCAATATCGAAATATGCCGATTCTGCTCCCGATGTGCACACCTTGCCGTACTTCGACGATTTAAACTAGATCTTTGTACTGGAAATTGAAGTTTTCGAATTAATGCACTGGAAGCATATTAAATATTCTTTTGAACTCCTAATTGTAGTCTGAGTTTTGTGAAGCAGATAATACTTTGTTTAAGTAGTGTAAAATGTCTTTGAACTGTCTTTTATTGAAATTATTGAATAATTTTATTTTTTGTATCTGCTATCTTGTACCTATTTTAAAACGGCTACTTCTGCTAAAAATAAATCATTAACTAAGCTTAAATATTCATTTGTATTTATGATATTTATCATCGATCAATCTTCCTTATTAAGGCATATAGGTACCAAGAAGGAAATAAACTTTGCACTTATTTTATTTACTTTAAAACCAATACTAAAGTAATATGTATACGCAAAATAATTTAAATTAATTACAGCGTATCGATACATTTTAATTTACAGTACACATTAAAATTACCAACGATTTTCTGGAACTATTAACAAATTCAATAAAAGCAATCAACATCACTCTACGTTTCGACGTAATGAATAGTTCCAAATTAATTTTATTGCCATAAAAAAATTTAAATTGTATACCTTTTTAAAAAGTCATAATGTGTTTTATTGGTCTTTCGTTTCAATATTTTGTAAATGGAATAACAAAAAAAAAATTCTAAGGCATTTTCATAACTTCCTTGAAATATAACTTCATACTTTTGAGTAGAGACTAGTATGCTTAACCTAAACATAAACTTACTTTTTAATGTAATAAACAACTTAATATCTACCAAATTACACTATTTCAGAACTTATTCTAGTCTCTTGAAAATTAAAATTCTTCCTAAACACATCAAAAACCTGCCCTCGATATCACGTACAATTAGATGGCTCCAAATTGACAGGTCGCACGCACGGCTCTTTCGTACGGACGTCGTAAATCAGAGGCGCTTTCTGAAATTAAAACCAGGGTCGGGGCATGTATTAATTTGCGGCACAGCGGGTGGGGTGTCCCTATATGAAAACTACATATGCACCTGGACAAACTTGGGTAAGTATAATGTGGTTTGCTCTAATTAAATGAGTTTGATATTCAGTTGTTTTTGCTATGTAAAGGGTGGGCCATATAAAGTTTGCGTTTTTTAATTTTTCGACTGTCATGTTGGCCGTGTGGCATGTTGCGCCATCCTGTTGATACCAAATGTCGTCCATGTCATACTCTTCAACTTTTGGAAACAAAAATTCGTTGAGCATGGCACGGTAACACTCGCCGTTGACCATAACGGTGGCTGGCCCAATGACGCCGCCGGACCAAAACCCACACCGAACCGTAACTCTTTGTGGGTGCATTGGCTTCTCAATGGTGACGTGTGGATTTTCCGACCCCCAGATGCGACAATTTTGCTTATTGACATAGGCCAATCATTTTAATGGATTTTTTTTTTAACATTTCTTACAGTTTGGACTGAAGACTCACTCACCACTTTGGAAGTAGCTTTTCAACATTTCCCAATTTTGATCAAGCCTATAGCGTCCCATTTCGTAAATGACAAAGCTTTGACTAAATTATGAACACAAATTAAATGATATTTGAGCTGTCATTCTCTAAATAAACAGTAGTTCAAAATGCAAACGTTAGATCGCCCACCCTATAGCTTAATTTTTATGTATTTCAAAAACGTTCTTAATTTATTGAACAATTTTTAATAGTGAAAATGATGCATAATTTAGAAAAGAAAATTCTGATATATCATAAATATAAAAAAATATTCTCCACGGCGGGGAATCGAACCCCGGTCTCCCGCGTGACAGGCGGGGATACTGACCACTATACTACCGAGGACTGTGGCAATGATATTAAAATTACTAATTATAATTTTACTATAAATTCTATATTTGCCTATAAAATGTTAAACAGCTGTTTCTAAACACACTAAATTTATTTATCGGTATATGATCGTTTCATGTTGGTACTGTGAAAAATGATTGAAGAAACTCATTAACGGCTATCAGGTAATCTTCTTTCCCCTTTTATTTTTAATATTTAGAATTAGCCTTATTAGGAATATGTAAAATTCTAAAGTATCCCTGTGTGAAAACTACATCATCATCATCATCAGCCTATAGACGTCCACTGCTGGACATAGGCCTCCCCCAAACTTCGCCACATCGACCGGTCCTGTGCCATCTGCATCCAGTGACCTCCCGTAATCTTGACCACATCGTCGGTCCATCTTTTCGTTTATTACACAGATCTTGTAGCATCTAGCGCAAATTTCCGTGCATTCAGACGTTTTTGCCATAACTACTATTGGCATCCAAAATAGTACAACAGCTCACCGCATAGGTCCAATCAATTTAATAAAATCAATGTCCGTGGTGCTTTTCTCAATTCTGGCGTAATGCTTTTTCAACCTTATTTTATTGTCTCCCGCTTTGCGAGAAGGGAAGTCGAAACTCATGTTTTCCTACTCCTTCTATTATCTTCTGATTAAATTCGTTGCGGGGCCCAAGACAAGTTAGCTTTCCCTCGGGTTCCTGGGCTTCACTGCTCAGAGTCATTACGATGGTCGCCGCTGTGGATCCTGGCTACACAGGAGTTACAGTGGTGGGAGTGAGAGGTGGGCAAATACCCGAAGGTCCATCTTGTGGGGGGTCTACCAATATTGCGCCTACCGGTTCGTGGCCGCCACTCCAGAACTTTTGAAGAAAACTACATAGATAAAGACAAACTTGTAACTTATATAATGGGGTTTGCTCTAATTAAATGAGTTTGATATTCCGTTGTTTCAAAATTGAAATTTGGTTTATAAAAAGTTATGTTGAATGTATTTTTGAATAAAGTTAGAAAATCATATTCGAAATTTATTTATTTATTTTTAAATGATGAAATTAATTAATGATGTTACAATAACAGGCCACCAATTGTTTTAAATGATGTTACAATAACAGGCCACCAATTGTTTTGAATGATGTTACAATAACAGGTCACCAATTATTACACTAAACTTGTATTGGTATTATTTTATGATGTTAATCTATCAACAAAAACATTTACAGCTAACATTGAAATATTGAGACCACTCAATTAATTAAATATCGTTGTAAGAATCCGTTAATGATGCATGAAAGAATAGTATACTTCCTTACTAAGATTCTTAAAACTTGTTTTAAAGGAATTGAAATTAACCCTTCATGCTTATTTACACTGATTTTTGCCACACATTGAATGAATGAATACAGCCTTTATTCAGAACAACTTAAAGTAATAACATTTCAACTTAAAAACTAAACTTATGTAAAACATAAAACTAATCTAAAAATGCAATTAAGTTTATCATTTTCTCCTAGATCTATTTGCCATTTGGCAAAGGCCTCCTCCAATTGAATGGCAAAATAAGTATGAGGTGTTCTGTTTTTTCCCCAATCCGCATTAGGCAAACGTGGTGGATTATGCCTAACCCCTCTTCGGAGGAGACCTGAGTTCAACAGTGGGCAGTAATGGGTTGTTACAGTACAGTACAGTTCTGTTTTTTTACTATATGTATATAAACTTTGCCACACATTACTCTATAAGAAAACAAAACATTCTTCAATAGTGTTATACAATGATGAGATTCATTCATCGCACTATTTCATGAAAACAGTTTATTATTCATAGTTATTTTATATCAATTGTTATTGTTATCATAAAATGAAACGACAGTTGCCATTGATTTTATAGGAATATCGTTATGACTGCAATGATAGTAAATAAATACAACGTACTGATGTTTTGGTTATAAATACACCATTAAATTAAATGTATTGATATCCATATTCATTTATTAGCTTATTTTTACATTATATAAAAAAAAAAAACAGTAAAAAAAACAGAGGGCCACTGCGGGTGGAGTCTCAGTGGTCAGGGCTCAAGAGAGAGGAACTTCCTGCCATATATAATACGCGCCGTGTCAAGAACGACCGCCTTCTGAATCAGGCCCTTTACCCAGCCGGGGAGCGAAAGCTTCTCTAGATGTTGGTCGAAGCTTTTCTTTGATATTATTATTTTATTTGTTTTGACGAGCTAACAGGCCACCTGGTCGTAGGAGTTTACCGTCGCTCATGGACCTTTAAACTTTCAGGGATCACTACAATTTTGCTACAATTCTGAGAATACAAACTAGTAGGTTAACCTACAAATTGTAGGATTTTTTTTTTCTATTTTTTTTCTTAACAGACAGCAAAATGCAAAGTCAGATGAGGGTCATGTTATAAGTAGGTCTATTCAAATTAAATAAAAAATGTAATTTTTGCTATGCAGCTTCTTTTTTTATTGAAAAGGTTGTTTATTAATTGAACATTTTAAAAGAAAAAAAATAGAAAAATAATTATACTAAAATCAAAAAAAAATCTCCACGGCGGGGAATCGAACCCCGGTCTCCCGCGTGACAGGCGGGGATACTGACCACTATACTACCGAGGACTGTGGTAATGAAATTAAAATTACTAAGTATAATTTTAAATTAGCTTATAACATGTTGTACAGCTGTTTCTACATTTATTTACCTATCGGCTTAAATCTTGGAAATCATTGAATAAATAAAATTCTATATATCAAGCAAAATCCCGTAAAATACTATACTATAAAGATTAAATTTTATAGTCACAAAAAATAGTTCTAAGTATATTGTATCGTAAAGTAACATAATTGACTAATATCTTATTTAAATTAGTCGTAAATATTCTTTAGGCCTGGCCTGTCTTTGTCTTTGATTCTTATACTCAAGTTATACATTGTAACATTACACCTAAAACTAATTTTTGTGACTATTAAAAAGCACATGAAGGACAAGAACAACGACTATATTACTGTTGTAGTTATATATGTGTAGGTAACGGCTCGCGTTCTCGACCTTTGACGACGGTTATATATTATTATATATCAAATTATAAAAAAAAATGTTATAAAAAATATCTCCACGGCGGGGTATCGAACCCCGGTCTCCCGCGTGACAGGCGGGGATACTGACCACTATACTACCGAGGATTGTGGTAATGATATTCAAATTACTCATAACAATTAAAAAATAATAATTATTTTCTTTTTCCTTCAATACAATAATTATAACCATAAAGATTAATTTTATGGATGAAAATTAAATATAAGCCTTTAAATAAAATATTACTTCTGTACCTATCATCAAAATAATGTGAATATTATTTTTAAAACGAATTCTTTATGATTATTTGTTCATTGTGTTTTTTTTTCTTTTTTATTATTGCCACGCAGGCAGACGAGCTAACGGCCCACCTTGTCGTAAGCGGTTACCGTCACTCATGGACCTCTGCATTGCCAGAAGACACTGCGGGGCCGCTACCTATAGCCTTAAATACCCTTAAATAATGTGTATATTTGACTTAAGAACAATAGCAATTGACGTACATTACTACGAAAATACATGGTTTTCTGTGAGTTTTAATATTTATTAGGTACAGTAAGGTTAATTAAACATCCGATATTTTGTACGTAAAAATCAATGATTCGAAATCAACAAATTTATAAGACGTAGTTTTTATTCTATTTTTAAGCTGAATAGTAGGTAAGTGAGATAAGAACATTTTACGTTAAACCTACTATTTATTTTATGACAATGTCATTGTAATCATAAAACACCTTACAATCTGTTTAAACAGTCATTACGTATAGTCTAAATTTTGTTCATCAATAGCAATTTCGAACGTGGTATACATATTATATATTCATAACAACGGCATTTTATAAATCTAATATATAAAATTCTCGTGTCACAGTTTTCGTTGCCATACTCCTCGGAAACGGCTTGACCGATTTTGATGAAAGTTTTTGTGCTTGTCTATGAGAATCGACTAACATCTATTTTTCATCCCCCTAAATGTTAGGGGTAGTCCACCCCTAAATTTTTTTTACAAAGTAAACTATATTTTTTTTATTGCCTTGTAGGCAGATGAGCTACCGGGTCCCCTGTTTGTAAGCGGTTACCGTTGCTCATGGACCTCTGAATTGTCAGGGGACACTTCAATAAAGTATTATTAATATCGGTTGTATTTTTGAAATACTGTATATAAATAATAATCATGAATAACAATTTCGTCTAAAAATACGCTTAGGCTACAACGTATTTTATTTGTTTAATTTTCTTATATAACAAAAATCATCGATTGAAACCACATTAAGAAATGTATAAATTAATGTCAGATATTAAACAAAGCATCCTCTAAGCTTCAATAATACTTGCTTCAATGCACACACGGCAACAATCACGCAGCTAAAATGTCATTACGAAGACTGATACGCGGGCTCTTATTATGTAAACAATATTTAATCATAACCGATAGCAATTCCAATCGTTTCAAAAAAAAAACTTGAATAAACTAAAAGTAACGGATTTAGTTTCATGCTTTTTAAACTATAAATTGACTCATAAAAATAAGACAGTGACAAAACAAAAATAATTTTACAAAATTTTGTTATAAATATTCGTGTTTCGTTTTATTTGATTTAAAATTTTGCATTAATTTAATTTTGTTGGAAATTTACCAGTTTTTTACGTTCAACCCTAATTATTATATATAGATACACATTTTTTTTTTTGTCAGTTGGAGGAAATCACCGGATCCCCGCCCGCCCCGCGGGCGGGGTATGTGGGAGTTGAACCTCACTAAAACCTCCAACCGCTCACACTCAGCGTCCGAACCCCAGCTGAGGCCAGAACCCAGCACGGGGTTTTGTGGGACGGCGCGACGCGTAACGCTCTCGGCACACTTTTCCGTCACGCCGCCCCCGGACGCCGAACCGGCAGCCGCCGGCGATACGGCCACCGGCTCTCTCGGTCGGCGGGCTATCCGAAGCCCGCCAAGATGGCTGGACCGCGTGTCACCCTCCCACGGAATACCCCGCTGGGTCAGAACCAGCGTGGGTCGGGGAGCGCGGTCCGCCATCCTCCGGATGCTCTGACGCAAGGGCGTGCTGAGCGAGACACGACACCTTCTTGGGTCCCCGCTCGCACTCACATGCGTTGGGGACCCAAAACTCTTAAGGGGTCAGATTCCGGGCGAGATCCCGGTTCCGGCCCCTTGCTCGACGGCGGCGGGTTGTTGCGGGGCGGAGAGAAGAATAAATTCTCTCCCTCGCACTCCCCGCCACCCTCTTCTGCGAGATGGTGGACTCGCAGAAGTCGAGCATCGCCTTCCAGGACTCGCCACTCTCGAGCATCGACGCCACGACGCCCGGGAGCGACAAGTCCGGTCCTATTTGTCGGACCAGGACACACCGCTGCTGCTCCCATGCGGGGCAGACAGCGAGCGTATGCTCCGGTGTGTCCTGGTCACATCCTATACAGTGATCCCCGTCCCGGTCAGCATCTGCACCGCCCAAAAGGTGAGGCGTCCTTCGCCACGACCCACCCAATCCTTTAGGACGGGGCGGATCGCCTCGACGGTCCGCAGACCCCAAGTGGGGTTAGCGATGCGTCGCTCCCACGACTCCATTACGGACCGCCAAGATTGGGCCTTCCGATCCCGAACAGCTTCCCGCAGGGGACGCACTACGCCCCGAGCCCGGAGGTCGCATCGCCAACGATAATCGTCAGCGAGCGCCTCCGCCTCCAGCTCCCAGGGCGGCGTCCCCGCCAGCATGCACGCCGCCGCAAACGCGACGGTGCGGTACCCGCGGATGACCCTGATGGCTACGATGCGCTGTGGCCGGCGCAAGTATCGGGCAAAAGTTGCCCGAGTACGAGGCTCGGCCCAAACGGGCGCACCGTACAGGGCCATCGAGCGCACTACCCCCGCGTAGAGGCGGCGCACTGCGTGGCTGGGTCCCCCGATGTTCGGAAGCAACCGACCAAGATGGCCGATATAGATACACATGATATAAATGAGTGTTTTTCATTTTTTATCCACACAATGCCACACATTGAAACAATCATGAATTAACGAAACGTAGGTACACTGACGAAGCCATAAACAGTGCCAATCACAATTCTCATTCCATTTAACTATTCCTTACAGCCAAGGAGTCCATCGCGATCAGGACACGTAATAAAGCGCTGCCTATGATTAATTCCGGTCCAGCGGGTGACTCGTGCTCAATCGCCATCTGCCCTTATTAATTGCCTTGTCACCCGTAATCGTGTGTCCTTCGCTTAACTGTCCCAAGCTGGACGTGTGTATGCCTTACGTAACCATGCGATATTGTTTTCTGTATCGCTATTGGACGGTGATATACAAAAATGTTCAGTGACAAGTTAGCTTTTGAGTCATTTGTATTCGCTTCTATTTTGTTTATTTGCTAGATGATTCATCCAGCTTCACCCGCGTCACAGAAATATAAATTAGCCTATAACTATATCTTCCTCTATATAACACCGAATTATTTTTTCTAATCGGATTAGTGGTTCTTGAGATTAGCGAGTTCAAATAAATAAACAAACTCTTCAGCTTTATACATTAAGTATAGATTTAAACTTCATGCACCAAAGCGTACATGGGCCGACTAAATGCTATAGGCTCTTAATCTGCTAGTCTACCTTTTGATAATTTAATTAACTTGTCTTTTTTATTATCACTGATGTAAAAAACCAAATGCTGCCAGTGAGAGAGAAGTTACGAAGGAATCATAAAATAAAATAAGAAAATAAAAGTTGTGAAAAAATGTACAAAACATCTGTATTCGGCAATAGAATGTTCGAAATTCAAAATAAGCGCGCGAACATCTATTCTCTATTACCTACAATTAAAAAAGTATTAACATAAAAGAGGTTTAAGTAACAATTATTTAAACTATTTATAGATGGCGCAATCTTCGAATCAACTTTGTTCTTTACTAGAATTAAATAAAATTTGAATAATTGATTCTGTCGCCTACAACTGATATCAAACTAACAAGTTAATTGATCAAACTTCACTACTGTTAGTCGTTGACTTCTATTAATACTAAGATTACAATTGCCTATTAAGATTAAGCTGAGAATAAAGTTACTTTTAAGGTCGAAAATTCGTAGCGCTCTAGAAACTCCAAGAAAGTGAGCTCATTTCCTGACCAGATGGATGATTAGGAAATTAAAAAGAGTCTTACTTTAGATCTAAATTATACTCGTACTTAGATTTTCTGTAAATAATAATAAAATATCGGTTTATTTATAATCTCAATGCCGTGCAGGTTCACGAGCAACGGTAACCGCCTACCATCAGATGAGCAGTAAATTTTTGACCCTCAAAAAAAAAAGAACGAAAGACGATTTTTTTTACCCTTACCTTTTATTTTAATCAATACAAAAATTACGTACTCTGAATAAATAAATAAAAAAAAAACAAAAAAAAATTACAGCAATTCATGAACTTCACATTAATTGTTTAATTGAACATAGATTTGAATTATTATGTGTTTAGTTCAATTTTGACTAATTATTCGTGCGTTTGCGGTACAATCAACAGATGACATGCAATTAATTGAATTAATTGCTACCTCTGGTCCACTGGTCTTGTTACGAATGACTGGAGATGCGTAGAATTCAAACAGTATTTGCAAGTACCTGCATAATTATTATAACTATTCTAAAACAAGCTATATTGTGGTAAAGTTTCATTCAAATCCATTCAGTAGTTTTTACGTGAAAGATTAACAAACATACATCCATACATTCATCCATACATCCATACATACAAACTTTCGCCTTTATAATATTATATTATGATTAAATACTTTATTTTAGTTTATCTAAAGAAAAACAAGTATTTCTCCATTTCTGAAAATTGTGTAAAGTTTTTGAGTATCATTTTAAAATAGTATCTACTCTAGTTCACCAGGTAATCACGAGATAAAAAATAATATTAAAAGTTAAAAGTAGAATTCTTAGTTTAGTTTTCTGGTATTTAGACAAAGCTCTTCCTATATTAGTAAAATCTCAGCATATCATAAACCTCTGCAAACCGTCAAGTGAGACTGTTTACTTACCGTATAAAATGACTTAATTAATTTAAAGCTACGAAGAGTTAAGAAACAAAATTTAAGCTATCTACCGTGATCATAACTTTTATGATTTGATGAAAAATTTCGTCAATCACCTCTTGAAAGCATCTATGATCAGCTCACGCCTAACGATGCATAAGACGAAATTTTCATACTATCATTCTTCACTCCTCTCAGCTTATATTCCGTTGAGTTTTACTATTTTTTTTTTTCAGAACAAATATAAAGAATTTCAAGATCTAAAACAGCATTTTGGCCCAGCCTTTATCAGCTACTGCGAGAAAACTGTATCACCTGGTCGCGGTGGGCCTAAGGGCCAGACTAGTCTGACCTTTGTCCCCGCGTGGCATGTTGAGTTCTATTCTTCTTGTTATTGTTAGTTTACTAGTCATTACTATAATTTGTTAGATTAAGTATGTTACCAATAGGAGTGGCATGGTCACTAAATGACAAAACTCCTTTTCTTTAAACAAAATAAAGAGAAGAAAAAAAAAAGAAATAAAACAATTTAAAAGTTAAACCACAATATTCTCAAACCAAAACACCTGACACATGTTTCTGTGACTATACGGTTTAAACAGTCATTAAAATGATAACAATAGAAAAACTGTGTCAACATAAATTACGACACATGTTAGGTAGGTAAATTTTATGAATGTTGATAGATTTTCTGTTCAATAAAACTTAATTACTGCACTAAAAATAAAATAAAAAATGTATTGACGAACCCATTTTACACACGTAACTTTTTTTAACAAATAACGTCATTAACGTCCACACTAAATATAAATATTTTAAAATAAAATTCTACAATTTTTACCACATTATTAGATATCAAATACACACAACTTGAAAGCAATTATTTTACAATCTGCGATTCAAATCAAGTTTATGATCCTATGATCCGAGAAGGCAACAGAATGTACGGGGCGCTAGTCCCCAAGTTTTCCGGGGCCTGTGTCACACCTGCTACATTCCCACGAACTGTAACTGTTTCCGAGCGACCAGGGCCTGATCCAGATATTTCATCAATCCAAAACATACTAAGTAATTCTAGTCTAGGATTTAAAATCTAACACAATCCCTCTTTTGAGCAGACCTGAGCTCAGCAGTGGCAGCTAAGGGTTGGTACAACGCAGTACAATACCTTTCTAATATGTGATGTATTATGGTATGTGATGATGGACACATTTTAGTCAAACTTGACTACAGCGTAAGCTTTTTTTTTAGTATCAGAGACTATAAAGTACAAACTGAACAAATTAACTTTGCTTTTTCACCAAACTTTACATGGAGCAACTAATTTTGGCATATCACATATATAATTAGTTTACCAGCGCCTCCTAAGATGTTACTTAACAAAACATATATATTAAATTCTGATTCTGCCCCTCTTATCCTCACCTGAATAGGGCCCTGACATCAAGTCGTCCAACTTGGCCTTATTCTCTCTTCATAATTAATTCTTCATTCGAAACAACTAAGACTTGGACAGAAGACTTGCCGTAAGCACTTAAATAGTCCAAATTGTGTCGGGGGGGGGCCCCCGTTGCTGGCGTCCGTGGGCGTGACCACCTTCACTGAAGGCTAACCCCACACGTGGTCCCCGGGTGGTGCCAAAACAGCAACGGGAGAGCGGCCGTGAGGTTGGGTGCCTGGGAGTAATCGCGCTAGTGCGGTTACTCCCCCCAACCTTGTGGTGTGATGGACGTTGAGTCCATCACCGAAGCCCGCACAGGGGTAGGCGACCAGGCCCCTGTGTCGGAGAATGCCACTGGCGTAGGGTCAGGGTGGGCATCGTGCGCGAGTGTCGTCGCGAGCGATGCCTGCTCGGAAGACCAAAGTGGGAAAGTCCGGCGCAAGCGGAAGACCGCAACGCGCCGGACCTCGAGTAGTGGGCCTTCGTCCGCCTCCTCGGAAGAGGAGATGCCACGAGGACCCACGAAACGAGGTTCCCACTGCACCGGAGGGACAAAGGGAGGGCCGCGGGAGACCCCCGCCTCGCCGACGCGGTCGGCGATAGCCCTTGCCTCGGCCCAAACGGCTGACGGGGAGCTCTTAGAGAGCCCCGTCGCTGTTCTCGAGGCCATAAAGCGACGGGCCACTAATGCCACATATCGGTACAACACTGTGCGCCCGTCCTATGCGCTGGCGTGGCGACGGGTGGCCAAAGAGACTGGCAGGATCATGCCTGCCGTCGCGGCGGCCATCAGTCGCGACGCAACCCTGCAAACCGAGTTGGAGAGGTCGAGGGCGGAGGTGGCTCTCCTCAAGAGGAGGCTGACGACCCTCGAGGCTCAGAGGCCTGAACCTGTCGTGGCGGCGAGCGGTTCGCGGAGGGCGCGGCCCCCGCCACCGCCTGCACAGCCGGACGCCACCAGGGTGACGCGGGCCAAAAAGTCGCAGACCAGCGACGAGTGTCTGCCCCCGCGGCGACTTGCGTCACCACGGGCCAGAGCGCAGCAGGCGGAAACCCGGGAGGAGCTGGTTGCTTGCATCAGGCGGGAGTTGGCGGAGGAGTTCGGAAAGCAAATTGCCGAACTCAAGGGGATTGTGGCGGCACTGAGTGGTGCTGCCCCATCCGCGCCGCCTCCTCCTCCCGATGCTCCTGCCCCCCCGGCTAAACTCCCGGGTCGGGAAACGGCTCCGACCCGGAAAAACAAGAAGAGTGGCGGCGGGACACCGGCTCCGGTACCAGCACCTCAGCCCCGCCCGCTTCCTCCGCCCCCATCCAATATGGATGAGGGATGGACTGAGGTTGTTAAGCGGGGCGCAAAGAGGGCCAGGGTTGTGGCCACTCCAACCCAACCACCACCGAACGAGACAAGGGCAGCGGCCAAGACGACTCCTCAGCTGGGGAGAACGCCGACCGCTGCCCAAACCACGAATGCGACTCCGGCGGTCGCGGTTGCTCCCCAATCGGGTCGAGCACCCGCCGCCGGAAAAAAGAAGAAGAAGAAAAGCCAGAAGGCTAAGAAGAAGCCGCGCGCGCCGCGGCAGGCTGCAGTGGTGGTCACCCTGCTGCCTGCCGGCCAGGCGAAGGGGTTGACATACCCCGACGTCATGGCCAAGGCGCGTGCGGCCGTGGACCTCAGGGAGATCGGGGCGGAGGATGGCCTCCGCATCCGGCATACGGCCAATGGGGCCCGACTGCTGGAGTGTCCCGGCGCTGACAGTGACAGTGTCGCGGACCGTCTGGTGTCGGGTCTGCGGGTCGTATGGCCGGAGGGGGAGGTCAAGGTGCACAGGCCGGTCAAGATGGCTGAGCTGCGTGTAACCGGCCTGGATGACTGCACCACCAGGGAGGAGGTGGTGGCGGCCATCGCCGCCCAGGGCAAGTGCGCCCCGGAAAATGTAACCGTAGGCGAACTTCGCCAAGGTTACACCGGGGCCAGCTCGGTGTGGGTACGGTGCCCGGTCGGGGCCGCCACCTCCCTGGCCACTCCTCCGCCCGGAAGGCCGGCTGGGGACCCTGGCAGGCTGCGCGTGGGCTGGGTTGCAGCCCACGTGCGGCTGCTGGAGTCACGCGCCTGGCGATGCCTCAAGTGCTTCGGTACGGGGCACAGCGTCGCCAGGTGCACCAGCACTGTAGACCGCAGCGGATTGTGCTTCCGCTGCGGTCAAACCGGACACAAAGCGGCCGTGTGCTCGGCCGCGCCGCACTGCGCGTTGTGCGCCGCGGCCGGTCGCAGGGCCGATCACCGGGCGGGGGGCAAGGCTTGCTCCCCGTCTGGTGGTAACACGGAGCGTAACAGGCGCCGCAAGATGAAGCGGCGCCAACAGAAGAAGTCGGCCGGGGGAGTACCGGCCGGCGTTTCAGACCCCGCCGTGGCGCCTAGTGCGCCCGATGGCGGGGGCGATGGAGGAGGGGAGGGAGCGATGGATGTGGTTCAGTAATGGACTACACCCGTCGCTTCCTCCAAGGAAATTTGAACCACTCCGCCAGGGCTCAGGACATGTTGGTTCAGAGCATGGCGGAGTGGTCCATTGACGTAGCGGTGGTCGCGGAGCCGTACTTTGTTCCCCCGGCAGATGAGTGCTGGTTCGGGGACGAGTGCGGCTTGGCGGCCATCCACGTAGGAGAGCCGCGGCGATCCCGCCCTTGGTAATGGTGGCCAAGGGACCAGGGTTCGTCGCGGCGATGATGGAAGATACCGTCGTGATCGGGGCGTATTTCTCTCCAAATCGACCTATTCTCGAGTTCGAGCAGTTCCTGGACGGGCTCGGAGCGATTACTCAGCGCTCCGCTCCCCGTCCTGTGATACTGGCGGGGGACCTCAATGCGAAGTCAGTCGCTTGGGGTTGCCCCCGCACCGAACCTCGGGGTAGGCGATTGGAGGAGTGGGCGGTCGCGGCCGGACTCTGTGTCTTGAACAGAGGGTCGGTCGCGACTTGCGTGCGGTGGCAGGGCGAGTCCATCGTGGACGTTACGTTCGCGAGCCCTGTCATCGCACAACGCATCCGCGGTTGGGAGGTGCTGGTGGGGGCGGAATCGCTATCGGATCACCGGTATATCCGGTTCGATCTTTCCGCTCCCACGACAACTGCGGTCGCCCGTGGAACTGCGCCCCGGTCATTCCCCAGGTGGGCATTGAAGCTCCTGGACAAGGAGCGCTTGGTGGAAGCCTCCACGGTGGCGGCGTGGACGCCTATGCGTCCACACCCAGTGGACGTGGAGGTCGAGGCGCAATGGCTCCGGGACACGATGCATCGCATTAGCGATGCTTCGATGCCCCGGGTTGGCCCTCGGCCTCCTAACAGGTCGGCGTACTGGTGGTCGCCTGAGATAGCGCAGCTCCGTGCTGTATGCGTCCGGGCGAGGCGCCGGTGCGCCAGACATCGCCGCCGCATCCTCGCGCGCCGCGACGATCCCGTCGCGTTCGCGGAGGAGGAGGCCCGGCTGTATGGCGAGTACGCTGAAGCGAGGGGCGCCATGCAGCTGGCCATCAAGCAGGCCAAGGAGAGGCACATGGAGTCACTCTTGGGGACGCTCGACGATGATCCATGGGGGCGCCCCTATAAAGCGGTGCGCGGCAAGCTGCGCCCGTGGGCGCCTCCCCTGACCGAGCGTCTCCCGCCTCAGCAGCTGCGGGACATCGTTTCGGCGTTGTTCCCGCAGGAGCAGGACGGATTTACTCCGCCTGCTATGGGTGAACCGCCGGATCACACCGGCGGTGAAGCCACTGCTGAGGTGCCTCACATCACGAAGGATGAGCTCCATGAGGCCGTGGTCAAAATGAGTAGAAAAGACACGGCACCCGGCCCGGACGGCATCCACGGCCGGGTCCTAGCCTTGGCCCTCAATGTCCTAGGGGACCGACTCCTGAGGCTGTACAATTCATGCCTGGAGTCGGGACGGTTTCCCTCGCTCTGGAGGACGGGCAGACTGGTCCTCCTACGTAAGGAGGGGCGCCCGGCGGACTCAGCCGCCGGTTACCGTCCCATTGTGCTGCTGGACGAGGTGGGCAAATTGCTGGAACGCGTTCTGGCTGCCCGCATCGTTCAGCACCTGGTCGGGGTTGGACCCGATCTGTCGGCGGAGCAGTACGGCTTCCGGGAGGGTCGTTCGACCGTAGATGCGATTCTGCGCGTCCGGACCCTCTCGGAGGAGGCCGTCTCCCAGGGTGGGGTGGCCTTGGCGGTGTCGCTCGACATCGCCAACGCCTTTAACACCCTGCCCTGGTCCGTGATTGGGGGGGCACTGGAGAGGCATGGAGTGCCCCTCTATCTCCGCCGGCTGATCGGCTCCTACCTGGAGGCCAGGTCGGTCGAATGTACCGGGTACGGTGGGACCTTGCACCGGTTCCAGGTCGTGCGCGGTGTTCCACAGGGGTCCGTTCTTGGACCCCTCCTGTGGAATATCGGGTACGACTGGGTGCTGAGGGGCGCCCTCCCCCCGGGCCTTAGCGTAATTTGTTACGCGGATGACACATTGGTCATGGCCCGGGGGGATGACCACGGAGAGTCTGCCCGTCTTGCCACAGCGGGGGTGGCCCTCGTCGTCGGCAGAATAAGGAGGTTGGGCCTCGACGTGGCGCTACACAAATCCCAGGCCCTGTGGTTTCACAGGGCCAGGGTGGCGCCACCGGTCGACGCCCACATCATGGTTGGAGGCGTCCGAATCGGGGTCGGGGTACAACTTAAGTACCTCGGCCTCGTGCTGGACAGCCGTTGGACCTTCCGGACCCACTTCGAGCAGCTGGTCCCTCGACTTGTGAGGACGGCCGGCCATCTTGGTCGGTTGCTTCCGAACATCGGGGGACCCAGCCACGCGGTGCGCCGCCTCTACGCGGGGGTAGTGCGCTCGATGGCCCTGTACGGTGCGCCCGTTTGGGCCGAGCCTCGTACTCGGGCAACTTTTGCCCGATACTTGCGCCGGCCACAGCGCATCGTAGCTATCAGGGTCATCCGCGGGTACCGCACCGTCGCGTTTGAGGCGGCGTGCGTGCTGGCGGGGACGCCGCCCTGGGAGTTGGAGGCGGAGGCGCTCGCTGACGATTATCGTTGGCGATGCGACCTCCGGGCCCGGGGCGTAGTGCGTCCCCTGCGGGAAGCTGTTCGGGATCGGAAGGCCCAATCTCGGCGGTCCGTAATGGAGTCGTGGGAGCGACGTATCGCTAACCCTACTTGGGGTCTGCGGACCGTCGAGGCGATCCGCCCCGTCCTAAAGGATTGGGTGGGTCGTGGCGAAGGACGCCTCACCTTTTGGGCGGTGCAGATGCTGACCGGGCACGGATGCTTCGGGCGGTATCTGCACCGCATTCAGGTGGAGCCGACGACGAGGTGCCATCACTGTGTAGGTTGTGACCGGGACACACCGGAGCATACGCTCGCTGTCTGCCCTGCATGGGAGCAGCAGCGGTGTGTCCTGGTCCAACAAATAGGACCGGACTTGTCGCTCCCGGGCGTCGTGGCGTCGATGCTCGAGAGCGACGAGTCCTGGAAGGCGATGCTCGACTTCTGCGAGTCCACCATCTCGCAGAAGAGGGTGGCGGGGAGTGCGAGGGAGAGAATTTATTCTTCTCTCCGCCCCGCAACAACCCGCCGCCGTCGAGCAAGGGGCCGGAACCGGGATCTCGCCCGGAATCTGGCCCCTTAAGAGTTTCGGGTCCCCAACGCATGTGAGTGCGAGCGGGGACCCAAGAAGGTGTCGTGTCTCGCTCAGCACGCCCTTGCGTCAGAGCATCCGGAGGATGGCGGACCGCGCTCCCCGACCCACGCTGGTTCTGACCCAGCGGGGTATTCCGTGGGAGGGTGACACGCGGTCCAGCCATCTTGGCGGGCTTCGGATAGCCCGCCGACCGAGAGAGCCGGTGGCCGTATCGCCGGCGGCTGCCGGTTCGGCGTCCGGGGACGGCGTGACGGAAAAGTGTGCCGAGAGCGTTACGCGTCGCGCCGTCCCACAAAACCCCGTGCTGGGTTCTGACCTCAGCCGGGGTTCGGACGCTGAGTGTGAGCGGTTGGAGGTTTTAGTGAGGTTCAACTCCCACATACCCCGCCCGCGGGGCGGTCGGGGATCCGGTGATTTCCTCCAACTGAAAAAAAAAAAAAAAAAAAAAAATTGTGTCGGGGACGCGCCCATTTTTAATTAGTTGAAAGAGCTCTTCAATTTTTGATTGCCGTGTTTGGAAGTTTCGCTGTTAATTAAAGCTGTAATGAACCCAGTGCCGCGGTCTCGATTGCAGCTTCTAATTTTCATAGAAACTTGCCTTGAGCGACAAATAACCCAAACTCATTAATACAGCATGAGGAAAAAAATAGCATTGATTTATCTGTTTGAATTTTGTTTGTTTTACTTAAAGATCGATAGGGTTTTTCCAGGTACAAATGTGTAAGCGTTGGTGGTGTTATGGTCAGCATAGTTGCCTTCCAAGCAGTTGATCCGAGTTCGATTCTCGGCCAACGCATATTTTTTGTCGTTTAAATAGCGTTTAATACTCAATGTTATTGATTTAACTGTTTGATTTTAGATTGTTTATTTACAGTAAAGTTCGATGTGTTTTTTGTAGTTGCTCACGTATAAGCGTTGGTGGTGTAATGGTCAGCATAGTTGCCTTCCAAGCAGTTGATCCGAGTTCGATTCTCGGCCAACGCATATTTTTTGTCGTTTAAATAGCGTTTAATACTCAATGTTATTGATTTAACTGTTTGATTTTAGATTGTTTATTTACAGTAAAGTTCGATGTGTTTTTTGTAGTTGCTCACGTATAAGCGTTGGTGGTGTAATGGTCAGCATAGTTGCCTTCCAAGCAGTTGATCCGAGTTCGATTCTCGGCCAACGCATATTTTTTGTCGTTTAAATAGCGTTTAATACTCAATGTTATTGATTTAACTGTTTGATTTTAGATTGTTTATTTACAGTAAAGTTCGATGTGTTTTTTGTAGTTGCTCACGTATAAGCGTTGGTGGTGTAATGGTCAGCATAGTTGCCTTCCAAGCAGTTGATCCGAGTTCGATTCTCGGCCAACGCATATTTTTTGTCGTTTAAATAGCGTTTAATACTCAATGTTATTGATTTAACTGTTTGATTTTAGATTGTTTATTTACAGTAAAGTTCGATGTGTTTTTTGTAGTTGCTCACGTATAAGCGTTGGTGGTGTAATGGTCAGCATAGTTGCCTTCCAAGCAGTTGATCCGAGTTCGATTCTCGGCCAACGCATATTTTTTGTCGTTTAAATAGCGTTTAATACTCAATGTTATTGATTTAACTGTTTTATTTTAGATTGTTTGGTTAAAGTAACGTTCGATCTGTTTTTCTAGTTGCTCACGTATGAGCGTTGGTGGTGTAATGGTCAGCATAGTTGCCTTCCAAGCAGTTGATCCGAGTTCGATTCTCGGCCAACGCATATTTTTTGTCGTTTAAATAGCGTTTAATACTCAATGTTATTGATTTAACTGTTTTATTTTAGATTGTTTGGTTAAAGTAACGTTCGATCTGTTTTTCTAGTTGCTCACGTATGAGCGTTGGTGGTGTAATGGTCAGCATAGTTGCCTTCCAAGCAGTTGATCCGAGTTCGATTCTCGGCCAACGCATATTTTTTGTCGTTTAAATAGCGTTTAATACTCAATGTTATTGATTTAACTGTTTTATTTTAGATTGTTTGGTTAAAGTAACGTTCGATTTGTTTTTCTAGTTACTCACGTATCAGCGTTGGTGGTGTAATGGTCAGCATAGTTGCCTTCCAAGCAGTTGATCCGAGTTCGATTCTCGGCCAACGCATATTTTTTTGTCGTTTATTTAGCGTTTCATACTCAATGTTATTGATTTAACTGTTTGATTTTAGATTGTTTGATTAAAGTAACGTTCGATTTGTTTTTCTAGTTGCTCACGTATGAGCGTTGGTGGTGTAATGGTCAGCATAGTTGCCTTCCAAGCAGTTGATCCGAGTTCGATTCTCGGCCAACGCATATTTTTTTGTCGTTTATTTAGCGTTTCATACTCAATGTTATTGATTTAACTGTTTGATTTTAGATTGTTTGATTAAAGTAACGTTCGATTTGTTTTTCTAGTTGCTCACGTATGAGCGTTGGTGGTGTAATGGTCAGCATAGTTGCCTTCCAAGCAGTTGATCCGAGTTCGATTCTCGGCCATTTATATGCATTCGGCATATTTTTTTGTCGATTGAATTGCATTTAGGATTAAATAGTACTTACTCAATGTTTTCACTGTTTCACCAATCCTGGTTTGCTGGAAGAAAACTCGAATGTGAGTTAAGCTCGCCATTATACCTGCTTTTTATCCATATTCATGTTAATAACTGTTATGTGTACAAAAACTTGAGAGGTGTCAAGGGACACCCGGATGTAACGAAGTTCCTTACCATTAATTAGTGAGGGTATTGTAATAAAAAAAAAAATTTTTAAGTTATAATAATTAGTTAGTTTAAAACGTCTGCCTCTCTCTCTCTCTCTCTCTTTCTAACTAACTAATTATTATAACTTAAATAAAATGTTTTGATCACAGCGCCATCTAGCATTAATCATATAAAATAAAATAAGGAATTGTTTAAAAAGATTTTAATCACAGCGCCATCTGCAATAATCATCTAAAACAAAAAAGTGTCGTGACAACTTTTTCATAAGAATTTCCGTCTAGCCCCTTTTCGATATCGCGCGATGAAGAACTTCGTTCCAATAAATAATAAAGTTTAAGTTGTGTTCTTGATTACTTAAAGCAAAATTATAAGTGTTTTTTCTAGTTGCTCACGTATAAATGTTAGTGATGTAATGGTCTTGATATAAGTTTCATGTTGCCTCAAATATATTTGAATAAAAATACAAACATTTTAAAATGCATTGGTCCGTTTAGCCACGCTACTCGGCAGCAAGGTCCGCAGTTCCGAGTAAGGGTATATCAGGAGAACTATGTACCAAGTTTTCAGCATGCCTCAAATACCTACCCAAAAATTGGCACCAGCTTTCGGGTCATAAATATTATTGACTTAAGTGTTTTGTTTTACATTGTTTAAAGTTCCATGTGTTTTTTCTAGTTGCTCACGTATGAGCGTTGGTGGTGTAATGGTCAGCATAGTTGCCTTCCAAGCAGTTGATCCGAGTTCGATTCTCGGCCAACGCATATTTTTTTGTCGTTTGAATTGCGTCTAGGATTAAATAGTACTTACTAGGTGTTTTGTTTTTAATTATTTAAAGTAAAATATTTATGTGTGTTTTTCTAGTTGCTCACGTATAAGCGTTAGTTATGTTATGGTCTTGATATCACTTTCTAGTAGCCTTAAATATATTTGAAAAAAAAAAAAAAAATACAAACATTTTAAAAGTGCAGTGGTCCGTTTAGCCCCGCTACTCGCCAACAAGGTTTGCAATTCCTTGTTGGGGTAGATCAGGAGAAATATGGACCAAGTTTTCAGCATGCCTCAAATACCTTGGCGAAGAGATCATAGTAGCCTGCAAAGCCAAAAAAATACCTACCCATAACTGGCACCAGCTGTCGGGCCATAAATATTATTGACTTAAGTGTTTTGTTTTAGATTGTTTAAACTAAAGTTCGATTTGTTTTTCTAGTTTCTCACGTACAAGCGTTGGTGGTGTAATGGTCAGCATAGTTGCCTTCCAAGCAGTTGATCCGAGTTCGATTCTCGGCCAACGCATATTTTTTTGTCGTTTGAATTGCGTCTAGGATTAAATAGTACTTACTAGGTGTTTTGTTTTTAATTATTTAAAGTAAAATATTTATGTGTGTTTTTCTAGTTGCTTACGTATAAGCGTTAGTTATGTAATGGTCTTGATATCACTTTCTAGTTGCCTTAAATATATTTGAAAAAAAAAATTACAAACATTTTAAAAGTGCAGTGGTCCGTTTAGCCCCACTACTCGCCAACAAGGTTTGCAATTCCTTGTTGGGGTAGATCAGGAGAAATATGGACCAAGTTTTCAGCATGCCTCAAATACCTTGGCGAAGAGATCATAGTAGGCTGCAAAGCTAAAAAAATACCTATCCAAAAATTGGCACCAGTTGTCGGGCCATAAATATTATTGACTTAAGGGGCATTTCACGTCAAGCGGACAACGAAAAATATGTCTGGTCGTGGATTTTGGTGAAAGTTGGGAGTTTTGTACTTCAGTGGAATTTAAAAAAATCTGCACTATTATTTTTGATTTTTTTGGTCTGGTTTTTATTTTATGCGATCTTAAAAAATCGTCAAATTCGGAGAAAGGTTTTTTTCGAAAGGATTTTTTGGGTTAATTTCAATAAATTTATTATTAAACAAGTATCGGATATTGCAGATAATATATTTTTCTTTTACTAAAAAAAATCGTATTCGAAATTTGAATTTTTTTTCGAACATTAAACCGGAAGTGAATATTTCAAATTTATTTTTTTCAAAGTTCTTCCCCTTTAATTTTTTTTATTTATACATTTTCGTCGGCGTACGTGGATAAAGCATTTTAGTGATTTTTTTCTTGACTTGTTTTACGAATTTCGTTGTTTCAACCTAAATGATTATAAATTCTAAACTAAATATCGCTTATATTACTTCTGAATAAAGTATCTTTCTAACAGTGACATTAGTTTTGAAATCGGTTCAGTAGTTTTTAAGTTATCTCGTTACAAAATAAATACAAAATTCCGTCCATATGACCAAGTCAACTGAGTGAAGGAGGAGAAGAAGACGTAGATACTTAATCCAATTAAAATCTATTTTCTCATCGATTGTACATTAAAAATAATTTAATACTAAAATATAGTTGACAGACACGAATTTTAAGAACTATTAATTGAAGGAAATGTAATTTTTTGCTACTTTCGTTACCTACAATCATTAAGTTACCAAACAAAACAAAATTTCTTGACAGTGTTATAAAAGTTGTATGAAATAAAGTAAAATCTATTAATTGTATTAATTAATTTTGTGTCTTAAACATTTTATCATTTTAATTCTAAAAGTTGTTGTAATAAAATGTAACAATTCGTTGAGATTTACTCAATAAGAAACTACGCAATACAACTCGCCGCGCGGTCCCGTCTCACTGTTATTCACATACCTCCTAAACAAAAAGAGATACCATTCTAATTCTTTGTATACTATTTTCTCTATAATATAAACTTTAGTTTGAGGTATAAATAAAAAAAATTAAAGGGGAAGAACTTTGAAAAAAATAAATTTGAAATATTCACTTCCGGTTTAATGTTCGAAAAAAAAATTCGAATTTCGAATACGATTTTTTTTAGTAAAAGAAAAATATATTATCTGCAATATCCGATACTTGTTTAATAATAAATTTATTGAAATTAACCCAAAAAATCCTTTCGAAAAAAACCTTTCTCCGAATTTGACGATTTTTTAAGATCGCATAAAATAAAAACCATACAAAAAAATCAAAAATAATAATGCAGATTTTTTTAACTTCTACTGAAGTACAAAACTCCCAACTTTCACCAAAATCCACGACCTGACATATTTTTCGTTGTCCGCTTGACGTGAAATGCCCCTTAAGTGTTTTGTTTTAGATTGTTTAAACTAAAGTTCGATTTGTTTTTCTAGTTACTCACGTACAAGCGTTGGTGGTGTAATGGTCAGCATAGTTGCCTTCCAAGCAGTTGATCCGAGTTCGATTCTCGGCCAACGCATATTTTTTTACATTTTAATGTTAGGTTACTTTTAACATTACACTACCTTTTTTTTACCAAAACTAATTGTTACAAATTTTCTTTTTACTAGTTATCATCAACTTAGAAACCAAATAATTCCATTTTACAGGCCAGCTTATGGTTCACCTGATCGTAAGTTGTAGCGATGATTTTTGGACCTGTACAATATAATGATATATAGCCAACTCTTAAAGGATTTCCAGTCCCACTTTAGATGTTCTTTGTTTGGATTCTTCATAGTTCATACACTAAGTTATGGTATATTCAATTGCTTAATTATGTTTCCTCTAACCCAGCCAAATTTTCGAAATACAACACCACACAAAACATATTATAAAGCTAATTAATTCGTAACATAATCCAGCGAGCACAAAACAATATATTTGACAAATCAATCCGGATGTTTAGCGAGGGTTCTGTCTGCGACAGGCATTGTCGCTGAGCTCAGTTTAAGTTCGTTACGTCCGTATGACAGATGGTTATCCCGTCGTGCGTGTACAAGTACGCAAATGCGATATTTAAATTGAAATTGTACGTTTTATGTTTGCGTTTCACATGAGGAAAAGGATTGAGGTTGTTGTGTGTGAATCGTTTTTTTTTTATTGCCATAGAGACCAGCAGGCCCTCTACTTGTAACTGGTTACTGGGTCATAGATTTTTGAAATGTTAGGGGAAACTACGGCGCTGCTACCTACGACCTACCCTTAAACACTCTCTTGAAACCTCGTATAGTTTTGAGTTATACAAATTATTTAGGCAGACGAACTAACGGTCCACGTGATCGTATGTAGTTAAAATACTATGGTACCTGCTACATCACAACTTAACTATTTTTTTTACTTCTATAATAAAATTCAGCTACCCAACTTACGATATAGATTCGTAATCATTATTTAATTTTATTGCATACGTACATTTATAAATTAGCACTACACAATCTTTATTTCATACCAATATAAATCTAAGCTAGGTTAACAACGATTGCAAAATTATGCAGAAACCTTTCAATCATTCCGGATCTAGATTTAAAGTCAACAAACACGCGTGCATATTGTTTGTGAGTAATTAATTAACAACGTAACTGCTAATTAGTATTTATTACTATAGATTACTCTTGTTTACTTTCCAAGTTTAGTATTTTGTAGTATTTAGAAATGATTCGTGGTACTGAAAACTGTTTGGCCTTTTGTTGTGCACTTAAGGTAAGGCACTTACATTTAACCCAGGCTCTAGAAAAACTACCAGCACTGCTAAACTCTGTCATCGTAGAGGTTTGTAAATGATGATATTTTTTTATATTAAACGAAGCAGAAAATATATATAACTGCAGCCTAAATACTACTATGTGGTAGTGGAGTTTCCTCACGATAACTTACATATCTATTATCTAGACTTAACTCTAACGTGTAGTAAAAACAATCTTCAGCTAAAGATTTTTTTCAACCACATCTTAATAATTAATTACTCAAACGTTCACGTCACATAACTTGATGATAATCGTACAATACCATCATGAACACAAACCAGTCACAATAGTGCATCAACACCCAGAGGCACTACGCATATCAATCAACCAATTTCAATAGTTCTAATTATGACTATACTGGCAGAGTTACACTAAACATTTCATGTTACATAACCACCGGTTTTATTACGCAACATAATAAATTCATACGTGAAATGAAACTCTATGAGCCTTTAATTAGACATGATTTACCGGACAATGTCATTTGTCATCATTATTTCAAACAGTGTTTTGTTAAGTGTTCATTTTGTGTAGATTTAGTAGAACAAAATGCAACTTTATTTGGTTTTGGTTTAGGTTTTTCTATTATATACTTAGTGCAGTAATCTTAATTATTTAATGAGTAGGTACTCCTGCACTAACTTGTAAGCGCATATTGACTGGAAGCTAAAAGGATTTAATGTGTGATTTTTTGTATAGATTTTCTGAAGTGGTTTGCAAAGACATTTTCTGCTATAAGTATACTTGAAAATCACAACAACAGAAGTTTTATAAAAGAATTCTGCAGTCTAATTTAAAGTCAAAAAACCCAGTTCCATTGTCCGAATAAGACGCGTAATTCGTCTAAACTCTAAAGCAACTAAAGCGAATTGTAAACAGTGTATCTGTATACAAAGCGCTGTACACAATGAGTGAGAGACAATGAGAGCTGGCTGCACCGCACAAACAGTACGCTCAGTACCGTTCTGTCACTGTCAGAACTAATTAGTGCCGCCATTCAGATTGTCTGATTATTATGCGCATTGTTTCCTTCCATATCACGCTGCGATTCGCGGTGCACACTATAATATGCTTTAACTATTAATACTTCGTTGCTCATTAAATTCATGTGACATGTGTTTTTCAGACAGTTATTGTGTTTAATGTGTCGTTTTGTTAAATTGTATTATTTCTTTGTAAAAAAGAGTATTATGTAATGACTTTATGTTTAGATTGTATGTGTAGGTATTTCATGTTGCATCAATATCACTATTAAACTTTATTTTCTACTTTTGAACAGAGAGTAAACCTGTAAACAGGTAGTGTGTACTAACGACAACTCGGATTGAAATTTTGACATTGTGTAATGTCATAACTAAAACACTATTAAAAGGAACTACATTGTCACCAAATTCAAGTTTTTACACCACAAAACTTTGCAGTGCACAATAAAGATCATTTCCTCAATAAAGACGCTAAAACAGTCGCCCAAAAAAAACTTTCCCCATTCATCGTGGTACATTCAAGACACGAAATGATCAATTGCACAAACCACTAAACATTATGCCCTTATTCGACAATGTAAAAGTTTTAACAACTCCCTTATTATGGCCTCAACAGACGCACCGAGAAATACGTTCGAAGAAATTACCAGTTTTTCTTGATAAATGTGCGCTGCTCGGCTGCAGGCTGCTGTTTATGTGGCCATTAACTTGAATTACTTAGTTATTAATGAGTTATTTATGACGAACTATCGTACGAGATGTAATAATGTTCAGATTTAATAAGACATACATATGCTGCAGAAACTGTGTCTGTCTTTGTTATCGTAAACAGGCGTGATGTCTCATCAGCTTTTAGACATGGAACTCCACAATGCCAAGATTGGTAATTGATCTTTCTGCGAAGATACGTGTAATGAAAAGCGATTTCTTTAGTAAAGTGAACTTCAAAAAAAATACAACGTGACAAAACTTCAAAAGCAACAATACTATTTTTGTGACAATAAAAATACAACTATAATCTAGGTAAACCAATTGGAATGAAAATATAAATGGTCATAAACTGGTATCAATAGTTGTGGAGGTACCCGGTTAGTCCGCTCTCGATAATCCGATTACCATGCATCCACCATTGCTCTAAATATCACACAAAGGTATATATTGTTATTTTTCAAATCGCTACAGAGCTCGAAAGGGATTTTCGTCCCTTTTGTACGGTCGGCTTCAGTGCCTGTTTAGTTTTTGTTTGTGAAATTGAATTTTCATTTTATGGATTTCGTAGAGATAGAAGGTGGATTAAACGATATTTGAAAGAAGTAACTAACGATTATTTATAACAGATAATTGGAACGAAGTTCCTTATCGCGCGTTATCGAAAGGCGGCTAGACGGAAAAAATTCTTACGAAAAGTTGTCACGACACTTTTTTTGTTTTAGTTGATTATCGCTAGATGGCGCTGTGATTAAAATATTTTAAAACACGTTCCTTATTTTTGTTTTAGATGACTATCGCTAGATGGCGCTGTGATCAAAATCTTTTAAAACACGTTCCTTATCGGTTAGGAAAAAAAAAATAAGAAATCTTTTAATCGAAAGGAACTTCGTCCTATTCGGGTGTCCCTCTCAAGTTTTTTTTTCTATGTAAAAATACTAATTTTAAGAGTTTTTATAAAATAGTTTAATGTTTTGTTTCAGTAAATGCGAACGATTGCAGTTAAGAAAATGTAGTAGTTAGCTCCATTAGTGTCGGTCACTAATTTTCACAACGAAATTTTTCAAACTTCTTCTCAAGCAGTAAAGGTACAGTAAAGTTTTGCTTTTCTAAGGACTTCTTCTTCTAAGATTTATCTGTTGAAGAACTGTCCCTCTTACCAAAACGTTATTTAGCTTTTTCAATAAAAACTGAAAATCCTAAATATATCTTAGTTTTAATGACAAATTATGTTTGCCTACAAAATCATCAATGTCTTACTTTGGACAGTTTCGGTAAAAACTTGGAAACTTCAGCTTCTGCGGTAATTTAGGAAACATCATAAATTTTGTACCCAATCTGGTTAACTGCTTTACCTACAACTCAAAATATTGCCCAAATAATTAATGAATGGGCACAGGGCGGGACAAATACTGATACCCGTGGGAAATTACTTTGCCATTTTAGACTTTAAGCGCTCGGATTAAGATTCAAATTGGGTTGGGTAATTAATGAGAGATAGTAAAATCAGTTTGCGGCGTAAATCGTAAGTACTCTAACAAACATCGGGTACTGTTGCCGGAATACCTAGCCGTAATTATTATAAATAAATGTGTAAACTTTACGAACTTCGGTGATTTGTTTTAAATTGGAGCGTAGGTCTTTACTGGAAAATGTCGTGGACATAACTTCTACATAGTAGCATACCTATTACGAATGGAATTAAAGTTTCATCAGCATAGTCAAAAGACTTATGTTAATTTAAAGCTATGTTATGATTAAATAAAAACTTAAAACAAATTGTAAAACCCTCTACATGATAACAAAGACAAGGCATTTCTGACAATTTTAAAATAAAACTTCATGCAAAAAATTCATCTTGAACGTGGTGATATCGATTATTCATCAAGAACAAAGATGTGCCCATTTACATATTAATAGCGTGCATCTCACGAGGTTCTGCAGAGTAATGGAGTGGCATCGACACATGTGCCATTTTAAAAATCCTTCAAGTATTCGATTAAGTACCTGTCAGACTCGATGATAATGTTTAACAGCTTTTGTTTTACTTGCACTGGATGGAATTCTGTAGGTATCTATGGAAGTTTGGATAGAATTTCCCGGTCACAAATTGAACTGAATTTTTGTACATATATCGCGCAATTAAATATTATTGTTATGGTACCATGCAGTTCATCTTATGAAGTCAGATGAGAAACTTCGGTACTAAAAAAAAACTTGAGAGGTGTCAAGGGACACCCGGATGGAACGAAGTTCCTTTCGATTAATTAGTGAGGAAATTGCAGCGCCATCTAGCATTAATCATATAAAATGAAATAAGGAATTGTTTTATAAAATATTTTGATCACAGCGCCATCTAGCATTAATCATATAAAACAAAATAAGGAATTGTTTTAAAAGATTTTAATCACAGCTCCATCTAGCGATAATCATCTAAAACAAAAAAAGTGTCGTGACAACTTTTTCATAAGAATTTCCGTCTAGCCCCCTTTCGATAACGCGCGATAAGGAACTTCGTTCCAAAAATAGACCCATCGTGTTTGCGCTCGTTATACTTGTTTTACTTAGCATTCTGGCAAAACTTTGAAAATTACTTTTACATTGCCATTCAATATTACCAATTTAGTTTGTCACCAAAAATCTTAGTTATTCTTATTTTATGTCTGTTCATTCTGTTGGTATTACTGATCTTTGTTTAAGGGCTATTTGCATCTACAATATACACTGCTCTGGCTTTGTACTTAATATTGACATACTTGTGACAGGTAATTAATTAGATTGTATCAGTTTGAGAATTAGGTACATCTAGACCGCGAAAGTATACATGCAGTCTGGTTCTGACATGTAAATGACCATAATATAGGTAATTATGTAAAATTGGCTATGTTATTACATAGTTCCAAAGATTGTAAATTATAAAAAATAATCGTGGAAAGAACCCGTTTAGTAATAGTGTAAGTGATGAAATTATAATATTTTAGCAACCTGAATGTGAGTGTTATTTAATTTTGTCGATTGTTTTGTGTTGAGAATCTCATTTAGGACATCGATTGTTAATTTCGTTTTTATGAATTGAACAATCGAATGAGTTTACAGGTAAGGTTAGATTACCATCATAATTTTTCGTATTAAACAAAAACTCACCAGTTTCATGAAATTGTTTTGTGTTGAGAATCTCATTTAGGACATCGATTGTTAATTTCGTTTTTATGAATTGAACAATCGAATGAGTTTACAGGTAAGGTTAGATTACCATCATAATTTTTCGTATTAAACAAAAACTCACCAGTTTCATGAAAATACTAATACAACAGCAATACCAAACACCATCGTAATTTCCTTAACAACCGCATCTGTACTCAAAACGTAATTCCACAAGCGTCATCTGAAAAGATTAACAGCTCAATATAATCCTGAGCAAATAGCCACTTCGGCATTAACGTTACTAACAATTGGCGTGTTAAAATATAACCTATTAAATGCACCCTGTTACATGATATTTTATAAAGGTGTAGTACCAGCAATACGTAGGTGAGCCATAAATATAGAAAAGAGCGTGTAAGATACAATAAAAGTGAATTATTATCACAAAACGTATTTCTACGCACTCGTATTTTATTTTTGCTGTAGATATTCGACTGTTATCGTTACTGATACAACGCAGTAAAGTTGTTTTTTTAGGCGCCCTCTGAAACGGTAAGGCGATTTGTGGACTTCTTTTTTTTCGGTTATACACAATGTTATTACTTCGAGATAAAATCGGAATAAGTAAGTGAAAAGTTTGGCGTTCCTCAAAAGAGTTTGACGAAATTGTTTCTCGGGAGTTCTTGAAAAACGAGATGAATTTTTTTATTAATGATAAGCTGTCTAAACTAAATTTAGCCTTACTAAAATCGTATTTGGAATTTCGTCTCAATTTAATTTCATTAAATAAAGATTACCTTAAAGTTCACATACTTATGCTATATAAACAGATAATACACACACTCAAACACTATCGTCAAAAGTATATATTACATGTGATTTTAACCCAAATGTTTTTTGAACATCATTAACTACTCAACAAACGTTGAAAATAGAGGTTGAATTGAAATGTACATACATTGTCTCCCTAATTGATACAACATAATATCTAACCATTATAATTATACCGTGCTTTCAATATGAATACATAACTACGAACAACACTGTGTGCCTAAACTTAATACAGAAATCGATAACCACCGGACATTACATTCATTACACACGAAACCAATACATCCTTGCTTCCACAGTACTCTTATGCCCTCACCATAAAGCATATTTACTTTATTAACAAGGCAAACAAACCCTGCTGGTGCTGTCAACCTTATCCACTCAGACATAAAGTATATTATCGTTTGTGCGTTTGTCAAAGGGTTTTAGTAGAGTTGATCGTTCGGAAGAGGCATGTGTGTCTGACAGTAGGTCGATTAGCGTACAGGACGGGGGTTCAAAGACTGACGATAACTGTGAGGTACACCTAATGTCAGTTAAGGATTAGAACGCACGACGATCCCGGTAAGACCTCTCGAAAATTCTACCGGGTCATTGAGCACCCGTAATCAATGGTTTATGTTTCGATATGTTCAGTAATCATTGGAATTAGATAAGTGACCTGACATGAAAACGGAGGTTGGTTATGTACATTTCATTTACACAGAGTTGTTTATATAAATATGTTATATATATATATGTTTTAGGATTGGTCGTCGCTGAAGTGATCAACATCTTTTGTAAAATTCATTCATATTAGCGCAAACATATTACTGTAGTGTATTGTAGAACATTAGTATTATTAGAAGAACATTTAAAATTACTTTATGAAATTTCAGAAATTATTTCCTCACTTTAAACATACGAGTATTCGCATGCACCATAGGCAGAAAACAAATACTAGCAACGGACATCTGACTTTCAATTCATAATCGAGTAAGTTTCAATTCGTTGCTCTTTCAAAATTAATAAATAAAAAAGTGTAAGTACAAAACACCCAACATAAAGTATCGATCAAATTCACCCAATCTCATTCAAAATGTTTTTACAACGGCCGTGGAAACGCGGACATGACACTAATGTCCGCATAAACCTTACCCCATTCAAAACGTTACCTGTTGAACAAATAATCATAAAGTGTCACGACCAGAGACGTAGACTAAAGGAATTACCTCAACCAAAACTATGCGTGAATGTTCTAGGAAATTGACTGTTTAATACATTAGATTATGTTTTATTAAAGCTTATTTATGAAATGAAATGAAATACTTTATTTTCAACATTGATGACGTACTCATTCTTGTTGACGTCAAAATTTAAAAGCTACCACCAGTTCGGACACAAAAAATAATAATTGTAGCCACCGTCCTGAAGAACTGGCAAGAAACTCAGCGGGCATGTCTTTTTTGTAATATGAGCATATTTTTTTAAGTATATTAACAGTATATATATATATATATATTACCTATACAATTTTACCTTAAATATACAAAAAAAAAATCGATTATGATAATGAAATGACCTTGGCGAGCAACTTATTCCCACTTTGTGCAATCGTCCAGGTAATCATTGACCTTATAGGCTTTCTTGCACAGACGTTCTTTAATAGTTTTTAGGGGTGTGCGAATAATTCGAACTCACGAATTATTCGTTCCGAACCGAATACGAATATTCGATTCGAAACTCGAATAGTATCGAATTCGACTACGACGACTACGACTATTTTGTAGACATCTAGCCCATTAAAGATAATATCTACTAAATACAAATTCTTGTCCTATTTCCGATGCATCGTCGTAGTCAAATTCGATACTAGTCATAATTCGAAATTTTTCGAATATTCGTCGAACTTCGAATAATTCGAAGATTCGAATTATTCGATTCGATTTTCGAATCGAATTTTAATATTCGATTCGATTCGAACGATATTCGCACACCCCTAATAGTTTTCTTAAACCTATGTATAGGTTGGTTTTGAACATCTTGTGGGATTTTGTTGTACAAGCATACAGACAAACACCAGTTTAGTAAATGCGGTTAAAATATAGGTCATCACAATAATAATAATCAAAACTTGAAAGTCATAAATACTGGTTATAGGTTTGGAAATACACGAATTTTAATTAGAGGTGGCTATACAGAGTTAAAAAGCGACTAAAATCACATCATATGTAAAAAAGGTTCAATTTAAAATCAAAATCAAAATTGAACCGAGATTTTAGACGTGTTGCAATTTATGTCCCTCAGTCACTCACCTTAACACCTGAATCTGTTTCAGAGAGAATTAGTGATTTAAATCCAACTGACAGAGGAAAATCTTGTTAAGATTTTATTCTCACGGTAAATTTAAATGCATTTATAGCTTGAAAGTAAAGAATGTTTAAATTTTTCACTATTTTAATAGTAAATCTTAAGAATAATATAGTAGGGAGGTTATTATCGATACCAAAGAAGGACTTAGATCTATTGAAGTTTGGAAACTATATTATTGTGACGATATTTTTTAGATTTTTAACAGTAGTAGGTTCTCTACCTCTTTGCTTCTTAAGTATACAAATAGAAATATACTTATAAGATAAACCGTAAATATTACCATTGGCAAAGCTATTTTTTGCTATCATAATCATATTAATTTTTATTGACAATAACTCACATCTTTGTAGAGTTAATGTATGGTGGAAATATTAAGGTATACTTTTGTCCATCTACAAGAAACATTAAAATCTTAAAATGCTTGTTCATTTTTGCACGTTGTCACGGCGCAGTGGAATTACAATTTAAAGCGCGTTTTACATCGTAACTTCACGTAATTAAACTACAAATTTTAAGTTGGATCCTTTACAATGTACAGAATGGCATTTTTGCTGCAGATCCTTGCGAAAAGCACTATCGAGTGATGTTTAATCTTTTAACATTAAAGAGAGATTGTTTTATTACGGCTGGCTAACTTTGTCATTGGTAAATTACATTTTCATTTGTTGTTTTGTTTCGTTATATTTTATGGACCTTTAGTCATAGTTTCAAAGTACTTGATACGTTTAGAATTCATTCGGTATTTTATAAATTTTGTACCTGTATCAACCCATTACTGCCCACTGTTGGGCTCAGGTCTCCTCAGAAGAGGGATTAGGCTTAGTCCACCACGTTTGCCTAGTGCAGATTGGGGACTTCACATTTCTTCAAAGGATTTTTAGAATCCTTTTCCGACATGCAGGTTCTCAGGTGGTGTTGTGAAAAATTGCACATAAAAAAATTGGTTGCCTGTAAAGTCGGTATACGGGCGAAAGTTTTACGTGACAACGACTCGGGCATGGTTAGCCCGCCTAAGAGCGAGAGAGACAGACATAAAAAGTGAAAGGCACGCGTGCCTCTCACTCGCTCTCATTGTGAGCGCATAACGTGAGCGGAGCGTAACGCAGTTTCTTGAAGTGTCACCCGGCAAACCAATTTATAAGACGTTGTCACGTCAATATTATTTACATTTAGATTTAGAGGTACAAGCCGGCCGGATTTGAACACGCGACCTCCCGTTCAGAAGCGCTTCGACTACCACGACTTTTTGTACAAATTTTGTACACTGATAGTAATTCAAAAAACTGTTTACAGCGTACTAACTCAAAATAATCCTTGAGATGCATATTATTATTAGCAAAATATACAGATGGTTTGATCGATCGAACCATACGTGTACCAAGACAATACCAATATCATACATTCTATAAGTAGTCCGCCCGTTTGTCATACTAACGTCGTAAAGTCCGATTAATATCGTAGATATATTACTAGTAATTAAATGCTATGTGTGAACAGCTGACAGTTAATAACTTTGCTCCCGACAATCTGATACAGATTTAATTAGATCAATGTTTTGCTTTTTATTTTGTTCAGGATTTGTAAGACTAATTTTCTAATATATTAATAATTATAATAATTCGGTTTAAAGAATATTTATTTCTCAAAAAGAACATTACATTTTCACTTATAAGAGAAACTTAAAAACTATTAAATTTAAGGGATTACTAATGAACAAACGTAACGAACATACAAACATTAATCAATTTAACAGTAAAAAAAGTTAAAATAAGTATCAGTAAATTAAAAAAAAGTATTATATCATAGTGTGTGCAACAAAGGTTTATTGAGTAGGCAGGTGAGTAAAACAAACACATCACAAATACGATTATTTAACTATCTTTTTATGACGAAATTAGTAGTTATTAACTTATGTGATGTGTCAAGCAAATTAAAATACTTGGACTCACTGTAGATGACAAATTGACTTTCTCGGTACATGTCAGGAATGTATGCGCAAAGGCTGTTAACGTGTACAGATCATTATCCCGAGCAGCTAGGATAAGCTGGGGACTTCATCCAGAAATAATAAAAACTATATATGTATCAGTGGTTGAACCAATAATTTTATATGCAGCATCTGTGTGGGCACCCGCGGCTTCCAAGCTAGGAATAAGGAAACAGCTAAATGCAGTACAGCGAGGCTTTGCCCAAAAGATAACGAGAGCTTACCGAACTGTCTCCTTGCACTCGGCACTGGTGTTGGCCGGCCTGTTACCTCTAGACCTTCGTGTCAGAGAAGTGGCCACGTTATTTGAAGCCCGAAAAGGGTTTCCTTGTGCTATACTAGACTGCAATATTGAAAAAATAACACCTTTTAATGAAATACCTCATCCTGCGAGCCTGAAATTCTTCGAATTTGATTGTCTCATGAACCAAGAACAAGTTGAGCAGAATAACAGTCAAGAACTACGCATATTTACAGACGGTAGTAAATTCGAGGGTAAGGTGGGGGCCGCTTTATCGGTGTGGAATAGTGCAAGAGAGACAAAATTTATCAAGCTAAAACTGGCCTCAGCGTGTTCAGTGTATCAGGCTGAGCTTCTGGCAATAAGCAGGGCCGCCGCTGAAATCTCGGAACACAGTGAGAAAACAGCTGCTATTTATAGTGACTCTAGATCTTCGCTCGAGTCCATTGTCGACCCTTATAACATGCACCCGCTTGCCTTCGAGGCAAGGAGATACCTGAATCACTGCATAGAACAGAAAAAAGTGGTCTCTCTGTATTGGGTGAAGGCCCATGCAGGGCTTGTCGGTAATGAGCGAGCTGATCAGCTCGCACGGGAGGCAGCCAGCATGTTGTCTAAACCGGACTATGATATGTGCCCGATCTCATTCGTTAGGCGTCAGTTGCGGGTGGGAACGCTTGACGAGTGGGATCAGAGGTACGATACTGGAAGCACTGCTGGAACCACAAAGCTCTTCTTTCCACGAATAAAGCATGCCTACAATTTCGTGCAAAATATTAACCTTACGCCAGTTCTAACACAAATAATGACAGGACATGGTGGGTTTTCGGAATACTTGAATCGCTTCAAGCTAAAGGAAGACCCGTCATGTCTCTGTGCAACAGGAATTAAGGAAACAATAATACATATTTTAACAGAATGTCCTATATATGGAAAAGAAAGGTATGAGATTGAAATGGTAGTTGACACAAAAATGAAAGTTGAAAACATTGCAGAAATTATAGGTAATAAAAATGTCAGAGATATATTTTTGAGATACTCTACAAACTTAGCAAATAAAGTAATAAGAAGAAATAAATAAAGTAAATTTGATTGAAGTGAACAATTGTGCTGATGACATATAGCATAAGTTATACGCGTTCAGCACTAAAACCTAGCATAATAAAAATAGTTTTATCTTACAATAAATAAAAATGTAAATTAAATTAAAAAGTAAATAACAATGTAAATAGACGCTTAATATAGTAAGAAAATAGATAAATTAGATGTAGTAATAAGCATTAATATTAATATTCGCATATTATAAAAACTGTATTAAATATAAAAACAAAAAAGGCTGAATAAATAAAGATGTAAAAAAGCCGTGTCAGCTGCCAATGTCTCTGGTCTCTGCCAGAGGTAATCCAGCACGACATACATAAAAAAAAAAAAAAAAAAAAAAAAAAAAAAAAACTTATGTGATGTGAGTTCGAGTTCCAGTGGTACTACGCAAAAGCGAACGAGAAAGAGGGTAGACAGATTTGTTTGCTCTTAAATCGACCCGCAGTATCCAGTCTTCTCGTGATCATGACGTTTGCAACAACGTTGAAATATCGAGACAACTCAATTAATTAAATATCGTGGTAAGAATCCGTTGAAAATGCATGAAAGTATGAGTAGTTATTATCGATAAAAACATCTTTACCACACTAAATTACCACCCATATTAAATAAATAAATGCTTAGAAGAGATTATATACAACCGAAACATTACAATGAAGATGTTTTACAGGTATAAAATATATATTTTAAATTTTACCATATTACTAAGAAGATACATGACTATTAATGTATTTTTACAATTTACAAAACTTTATACAAAAGTATAAAAAATAATCAGAACTGCAAAACATAATATTATACAAATTACAGCAGATTTTATTAACTGCATCTTTGTCAAAGTATCTCTGTACATTCGAAAGCTTTATTGTTCTACGAGATAGCTACGTAAGTTGCTACAAAGCTTTCGTAGCAAACTTTTACGGTGCAGCTTAAATTTTATTCTTCATTCAAAATAATTTATGAGTTCTTTACTAAATAGAAGTATGTAGTTGTAACTAGTAATAGTCGCTCATTGACCGCTACAATGGTATACATCTTTTCAAACTTCATTTAGAGAATATATTTTTTGCTCGTAAGTATTCAACCTTACAACCTACCGGTAAATAAATTGTTACCATTGCTTACTAACGTGAGTGTTAGCTAGTAAATAATAGTAGGTAGTAGGGGTATAGTGGTCTGTAAACAAATATATTTTTAGGCTATAAATTTAGGAACGTAGTTCCTTCCTTATCGCGCGTTGTGGAAGGGGGCTAGACGGAAAAAAATCTTACGAAAAGTTGTCACGACACTTTTTTTGTTTTAGATGATTATCGCTAGATGACGCTGTGATCAAAATCTTTTGAAACATGTTCCTTATTTTGTTTTGGATGATTATCGCTAGAAAGGACACAATAATAGTCATACTCTTAAAGTAAAATTAAATGCTTGACTCAAGTGATAATGTAAACAAACGCTACATAGTAGTGCAATTTAGGAGTACTGAAACATAAACAACACTGTCCCGAGACCCTTACAACAAAAACTTTCCAAATTCAAACCATAACAACAACGGCCACTGTTGCAGACTTGTCTACATTGTCGTGAATTAGTCGCATTAGCCGACCGGCCCCGTAATACACTGTGACAATGCGTTTATCCGTGATTATGCTACACACCAATTACAATTGACACACAAAAATCACCCTAAAAACTACCAAGTTACGTTCTATAATTGGTTGTGGTATATATGTCGCTTATGACGTTTCGTGGTTTCAAAGCGGTGACTATTTGTAGCAAGAGATAACAGCATACGAGCCGGCAGCGAGACCTGTTGATGATAAGCGCCGTCGTCGATAAGGCCAGTGCTGATGGACTGGTCGTGGCGGAATTTCGGCGAATGCATATTTCATGAGTTGATTAAATAGTTCACGCTTTGAATTCAGTCCCATACATATGTAGATGCTGATACATATGTACGTGGTGCGGTGTCGCAGTAAGCGAAATTCTGAGTCGCTATTGGACTTCGCCGCCGTAACTCAATGTTGGAATTCATTTAAATACATTCTACTTTGTTGGAAGACGTAAAGATTTTATTATTGATTGAATGCGGACAAAGTTCTGTTTGAATATACATTTTGATTTAAAATTTCTAATTTAACAGAATTTATTTTGTTGAAATATTATTACTAGTCCTTTTTTATTATTGTCTCCCCATGGCTGAGTTTGTATCACCAGTTCAGGACGAAGACGTAGGTTTTAACTTGTAAAATTTAATAAAAGATTTTCATTTTCACAACTAAACTGCGCAATATATGTAGTAAGCCGTCGTTTTTACACATCCACAACGGCTTACCATCAAATAGGCCGTCGCTCACCTGCTGCGGCAAAAAAAATACAAAAGAATATTCCAAAAAACAATTTAAATTATCTTCAGCCGTTTATTCGCTAAGTCGACGTTTAATAAGATTCATTAGTTCATCAAAATACGTCGAGACACAAAGAAAACAATCCTGCAAAAGTACTGAGATAAGATATTTTTCTTTAACTAAAGCAGACAGTATTTTATAACAACTTGGCCCACTGCCATTAAATAAAGTTTTACAAATAAAAGTGCTTTAACAAGTCACTTTAAAATCCTTTGTCTATGTTAAATTCAATGAAATAAAGAAATTTTATTTTATCAAGAGTGAATTTGTGGTTTGTGAAACTTAGTATTTTTGTTTATTTCCATATATTGTTAAGAACATCACTTGATAGAAGGGTTTTCACAGTATACGCTTAAAATCTCGTCTACTACTAAATGTGCATAATAAAATTACGTTAATATTAAATACTTGAAAAGAGCACTTAATAAGAATATAAAATCATTTCAATCAATAGATTAAATTTCGCTATATGATACTATTACAGAAATAGATAATACTTAATTTTGTGGCTCAAAAACTTTCTGAATCGGTCCTTATAGTTATATTTCCTAGTTGATGACGTTCATTCTAATTAATTTCATCTAATCTTATACTGAGTTATTAACGATTCGACTTCCATTTAACTCAATAAATCATAGTAGTACACTACAAATTGGCAAACTGTAAACATTCATCTTCAATACATAGTTGACTAAACGGTGGTGTTTCTAAAAAAAAGAAAAACGATCTCACTTGAGCGCACTATTGCCACATATCAAAGCCCCTACTAACTTTATATGAACTCACATGTTATTCGAAAACAGAAACTCGTCAGTAGAAGCTGCCTAAAAAGTCATAGACCATAAATCGTCGTACTTGAATGAAAAATTACTAATAAAAGTGATTTAATATTTACTGACTATTACAAACTCTACATTGCAGATCTTTCTAATTACAACTTCTAATTATATTACTATACTAATTACTTTCGTACAAAACTTTTCAACCAACCGATTTACTGAAATCTTCAAAAATAACTGTACTGTACCAACCCATTACTCCCACTGTTGGGCTCAGGTCTCCTCAGGAGAGGGATTAGGCATAGTCCACCACGCTTGCCCAGTGCGGATTGGGGACTTCACATATCTTCAAAGGATTTTTAGAATCCTTTTCCGACATGCAGGTTTCTTCACGATGTTTTCCTTTACCGTTTTTAGCCAGTGGTGTTGTGAAAAATTGCACATAAATCTCTTTCACATTTAGATTTAGAGGTACAGGATTTGAACCCGCGACCTCCCGTTCGGAAGGAAGCGCTTCGACCACTCGGCCACCACGACTTTAAAAAATAAGTTTCAATAATATTCTTATTTTTCAAACTAAATCGAGTGTTCATAGTAATCCCCTGGCCGTCATACAGCCGTGTGTGCAATAGGTAAGCAATGAATAAACGAACGAACCGAGTGCGAGCGATAAAAATGATATATGTTCTCCAATGTGGACACCGTACAACTACTACTTTATTTGTTACTTGAGCTGGCCAATACGTGAAACCTTTGAAAATTACTAGGAAATGTTGCTCGATACACCGGTAATACGGAGTTTGTACTTGTCTTATTGTCATGTTTATATGGACAGAAATGTCAAATAACAAAGGGGATTTTTAGTTTGAGGTTTCAGTTACGAGGTTATAACAAATACGTTTATTTTAGGATTAATTAATGGCTTGGCTATTTGTAATCACTGTTATCAGAAGGCTCATTCGAGTACATCTTTTGAATTACGAGGTAATTAAATATCCATTTGACAACCTCTCCGACCTATCTTATCTTCTTAAAGAATAATTTAGATATCGAATACCTGTAGTTTTTTTAAGTCACTAATACCTAATGGTAAGTGTAGCAAAATAATTAGACTAAGTCTCATTAAGGCAAAGTTCTGTCAAACTTTGAAACCTTGGTAGTTAAATGTTGTAAATGATACAGTAGTTTTAAAGATATGGCTATAATTCGTAAAATACTTCCAATGCTCTATAATTCAAAGAATTCCCAACAACATCTACACATTATTGTTTAAATGGCAATCTTGTGCATATGAAAATAATCTGAATGTTTGAAAGGGAATCGACTGTCTAGACATTTGACAAGATTAAATTGCAACACGTTAAAGATGAAATTCAATAACGGTTCATCCATTCGATAAATTGTGAACTTGGAGATGTCTGAAGGGCTCGGTCTAGGGGCGGAACAGGGTCTTGCTCTCTAAATCAAATTTAATTCCAATCAGATGCGTAATAGTCTCGTTCCTGGGCTCCTATACGTTTGGAATTGTCAGTTAAGAATATATTTGTATTAAGTTAGTAGTTAAGTCAACTATAGTATATTCGATAACCTGTAAAATTTATGAAATAATCATACAATTTACAAGTGAATTTATATATCACAATTTGGTTTGAAATATAAAAAATAGACTTTTTTAATGTATTGTATGTATGTAAGTATTCGATTTCAACTAACCAGAAGCTGTAGAATCTCAATTACACCGGTCGCCGATCAGCTCCGATAGAAAAAGTAATGTGAAAGTACTCCTTTGAGCTTCTGAGATACATATTTGTAATTTTTTTTACTGCGATAAATGTTTGATGACGACACAATCTAATTAAATCAAAATTCTCTTCTCAATATTTAACAATACTTTTGTAGAACGTTGACTAACAAGTATAAGACATAAGAAGTAAATCAGACTGTTACCATATTTTGTCTACAAAGAGAAACATTTTCATGTATTTACCCACACTCAAATTTGGCAATGACAATTCTATAAATTGAAACGAAACGCAGTAACGCAGCATATCTGATCATGAATAACCTTATGCGATGCCAAAAACTAAAACAATAACAATTGTAACTTAGTTCGTTTTTCATGAGACATCTAATATCTTCTCTCATCTTATTATAGAAGAAAAGTTTTACCTTATTTTTGAGTGGATTTGTGTCGAGTTATTTGTCATTGTACAATGCTTTTATGGTCTAAGTAGCTTATTAGTTTATATGGAATTTGAATGCATACGCTATAAAGAAAGCAATGTCAAAAAGATGAGCAGTTACTTATAAATAAAATCAAGTATCTTTAAGGAAGCTCTATAAACCCTTCTTTAAAATAAGGGTTGATAAAAATAATATGTGTGGACACTGTTGATCATGAATCGAAAATGATACACACAATCCCCAAACAACGAAATCTGTACTGTACTATAACAACCCATTACTGCCCACTATTGAGCTCAGGTCTCCTCCGAAGAGGGATTAGGCATAGTCCACCACGCTTGCCTAATGCGGGTTGGGGACTTCACATATCTTCAAAGGATTTTTAGAACCCTTTTCCGATATGCAGGTTTCCTCACGATGTTTTCCTTCACCGTTTTTAGCCAGTGGTGTTGTGAAAAATTGCACATAAATCTTTTTCATATTAAGATTTAGATGTACAAGCCGGCCGGTTTTGAACCTGCGACCTCCCATACCGAGGCAAGCGCTTCAACCACTCGGTCACCACGACTATTAACAACGAAATCTAGCCTCCCAATTTAAGAGATTAAACACTTGAACGAACAACCTTCGACATACACGAAATATGCGAATTCCATTTCTCAAATGTAATGGTTTATTTTTTGCCTAATGACCCTCTCGTCTGGTCGGGGCTGGGTTTCCTGTGAGATACCCCTCGGGCACTCAAAAGGTTAGCTTTTTCGGGCTCGCATTACGCAGAATAGTTATAAAGCTACAAAATGAAATATTACACGGCATTGTAATATGCGATAAGTACACGTGTATGTTTATACGGGGTGATTTCCTAGTGAGGGTACATATTGAGGTCATGGTAGCTGATGGTTATATGCGACCAGTAAAAAATATTATTACCAAAGAATATGGCTTAATGCCTTAGTAATCGCAACTTAAATATATCTGAAATTCTTGCAAAATGATGGTTTTTCGACAGCTGATGGGTGTGGCGAAGGTGTGGGGTGCGCGAGATCACTAGAGGTTATTAGTCAACACTCTTTAAGCCGAAATTGTTTTTGCTTGAGGTAGTTTTGTCGAATTTAGATTTAAAAAAAAATATATTTTGTAATTAAAAAATCAAAAAAATCCCTCTCTAAAAAATCACCCTGTATTTGGCCGGTTTAAATAACAATGTTTTAAGTTCAAACATGACCTCGTTTATTAATAGAGTTTAAATAGCTTCTACACAACGTATTCACTTGGATTTAATTAATAATAATGCAAAAAGATTAAATGGCTAGTATATTTTATTGCTTGGAATCAGGTCGGTTATAACTGTTAAATGCAGTCTTAATAACTGGACATTATATTCTTACTAGCTTTTGCCCGCGACTTCGTTCGCGTGGACTTCAGGTTCGTCCCGTATTACCAAAAATTGTAGCCTATGTGTTATTCTGATGTATAAGCTATATTGTGGTAAAGTTTCATTCAAATCCATTCAGTAGTTTTTACGTGAAAGAGTAACAAACATCCATACATCCATCCATACTTACAAACTTTCGCCTTTATAATACCTATTATTATTATCTTCGTTTTACGTAATGTTACTTACATCGTTAAAACTACGCAACGGATTTCGATTAGTTGTTTTAATGCATAGAAATAAAAGGATATAATAAGGATACGTTAAAATTTTGAAGGTTTTTGTTGAGATGTAAACAGATTTTTCTGCGCTTTAAATCTCAAACGCATGCTGAACCCTCTCTTTGTGATCCAGACGAAAATTCAGTTTTTTTTTAATAAAGAAAAAAAACTCCGTAAATTTGACATACACGATTACGTCTACAAACATCACCAGCTACGCACAATTTTTTTTGTTTTTTTTTAATAGGTCCACAAAACTGGTTAAATATAAAACTAAGTTAAATATCTACTTCCTCTAGTTTACATAATAACAATTTTAACCTTCTAGATGTGAACGCAGCATACATACATGAATGGCAAAGTGAACTATGGTTAGTTAACATATGACAGCTTTACGTAAAATACTATTGAATAATACAAATGAAAATCACAAGAAAAGACTAAAAGACGGATAGATCGCCAACGCGAAACATTCGCCGAACATAAAAATTTTGTTATAGAAACGTGAAACTCAGAAAAAACTCGTTGAGGCCATCAGCGGGGTCATTAACGATTTCATAAAAGGCTTACGGTTTTCGCTTCCCTTCCCTCGTGTCATTTTTCGTGGGCTCGCCCGTTTCCGAGGCACTTACGAGGCGCACTGCGTACCTACCTGAGCTAAACGACGTCGCGATTCGTGTTACCGATCGTCATTTGTTTTCCAATTTAAAAATAATCCTCGCTAAGTGAATGGAAAATTGTTAGAGACTTTGGTCATACTTTATTGCGTATGTATTGTTTACGGTAGTTGTTCCTGTGGAGCTACAGGAGTTATAGTGGGAGGTGGTCAAATGTTCGATGCTTTATTGGGTCTTAGAAGACTCATAACTCGCAAGCTTTTGTTTGTCTACTTACTAGTTACAAGTTTTATAACTTTCCTTTACTTGACTTTATCCTGCACGAAACTAACGCAACCACAATTTTATCGAAGCAATATGACAATTTACCTAAAAAATTATGCAACAATTCACGTGCATTTTCCTTAAAATTATGCTAAATTGTACCTGTATTCGGCAAAGAAATTTATGATACTAACAGAATACAGTTTAGTGCTATTGGTTCTTTCGAATCAATTGCGTGGTTGCAGCTAACGGGCCCCAGAACCCGTTATCAGGACTTACAGCTTCTTTATACTTTCGATACTTTATTGTGATCTCCGAATAACGGAGTACGTATATTTTTCAGCGCAAATATATTCCGAATGGTGATTTAAATTCATGAATGACTTCGCGGAACGTCGAAAGATGAAAATAACGTTTCGTTTTTTTGATATTGTTTTTGGTTTTTGAACGTAGAATATTAGAATTGGATTCTGTGTTCTGGGGATGCGATAATCTATTTTTTGTTGAACTATGTTTTGCGTTGATATTTTTACTTCTATATATATTTTGTTTTTAAGAACTTTTACTTATAGAATAATCAAAGTTCACATCTATTTAAATTTAAATTTTTACTATTCAGTCTAGCTCACAACCAAGCAACCGTGTCTTCGTTTGCGCAAAAACAATACTTTTCATGATCACTTTTACATTATTGCATAAAAATATAATCATAAGCAGTTTGTTTAATAAAAATAAACCAAAAAAATTCTTATCGCGATTAGAAACTCAAACGACGTAATTTTACAAAAACAAAACAAGCTTTCTAACAACATAAAACGAGACCAAAAACTTTGTCCACGTTGACCCACAACTCTCAAGACTCTCAGGATGTACCGGCTTATTTTGTATACGGAAAAAAAAGTAAAAAATAATAATAATGAAGGCTGGGTCTCGTCGACACCGCCTCTTGACATTCGCAAGTTTTAATTGCCACACTCCGGGGCGCTCTTGTGGTCGAAGTGGTCCCAACCCGTCACCGCTGCAGCAACTAAGCCCTCACAAAAACTACCTCGTGCTCGCATTTAAAGCCAGTAAACACGTTGCTTCGTTCCCGCAAATATGTTACTATTGTTCCTAATTGTTGTTTGCCAGCTAACAACTTGACTGAACTTCACTGATTCGCTCGGGAATGCGGGCGTTGCGATGTACTCTTTCTTCGCGTTGTTTGACTATCTGTTATAATCGTTCAAATGCGAGTTTTGTTTTGTTGACGTTGTTTCTTTATGTTTATGAATTTGACTACGTTCATTTGAGTTTTACATGCACACATGTAACTTTTACTTTCTAGACAGATTTAAAAAGATCATAGATTTTAAAAAAGCAACTAAGATGAGTAAATGTCATGAGTTTTTAGAGATGTTGTAAAAAAACTATTTGTACTATACCACATAATAATCGTAGTTTGATAAATACACGGCAGTAAATGCTTAGTTGTCCACACCTTTTTCGAATGAATAACTAAATGAGTAACAAAAGCGTTACAAAATTCCTAAATAAAGAATATGAAAATTAACACAAATTAGAACAAAACAAAAATCTTACTTTAATCAAATTTAATGCTACTTCCAACAAAGTCTCGCATGCCAGCACAAATCAAAAGGAAAAATAGATTCGTTCTCGTGAAGAACTTGATTACCCTGTTGCTAATTGCGAACAATTGACAAAAACTCTCATTTAGTCCCTGATTAATTTGATCAGTTTTGTCCAGTTGCCCGTTAAATTGACTATTGATCATACTTAGTGCACGATAATCTTCAGGGCTGGGAGAAATGGCGCGGGTCTGCCCGGGCGAGGGTATGAAGGGCGGGCCTGCCACAGACATGACTTATTACGACCAGGATACAACCCTATTCCGACCCTAATGACCAAGCTACGAACGAACCTTAATTTCAAGGCGATTTTTGTTAACGCGTTTCAGTATCGGACTATTTTGGTTTTTGCATGTGTGCGTGAGGCCCACACATGTAATTGTTTAACGGGGTTAGAAATTAGATTATTAGCCTGTGGAGATTATGTTATGTATTACATCAAAACATATTATACTCTTGGTTTAGTTTGTGGTGCTCGTCACTTGTCATTTGGTTAAGAAAATAATTAAATATATTCTGTATATTATTTTGAATGAAAATGCGGAAAATCTAAATATAATTTGTGGTCCAATTTAATATCTCAAGTTCCTGGAATTGAAACGAGATTATTTTGTTACCAAAATCACACTAAAGCTTTATTTAAATAAACCTCACAAGGCTCTAAAGAGACATCTTCAAATACTATCCTTTATAAATCAGAAAAACCTCGTCCAATCTTTCTCGTCCAATTTCTTAAATATATGAAGTAAAATAGTGACAGTGACTTTTAGATACAGATCCATTGTGATCTCCCTCTTAGAGGTCGTTCACAAAACTTCGCGAAAATCAGAAAGAACGGCCTTTACCCTTCGCTCAACAAAAGACAGGAAAGTTACTTACATCACGAAATACATTTTCTGTCTATTGTACTTGTGTATGTAGTGCAAAAACAATTTCGACTCGCACCAACTTTTATAGGTCAAATAAATACTTTCGAACCACGAGGCATATCACTGTATTGCTTTATTCAGTCGAACTGTTCATAAAGACAGACAATGAGGGAGGGCCTGGTCTCCCATTCTTCGTAATTTGTGCTCCATAAATGGCACTAAACCGTTTATGATGCGGCTCTTGGAAAGGTTAAAAACGACCGGAACGGACGCAGCGTAAATCAGATACAACAAGCTCAATAAAACGGAAATGCTTTAGACCAAACTGTATGCGAAATTGTTAGAAAGTACACGCGGTTCTGGATCGCAATTTTAATTTTTATCGCGATATTAATAGAAGTATGAGGAGTTTCGCGGTTTGCACGTGAGAGCGTATTTTTAATAAAACTAGGAATTTCATACAGTTTTTCATCTTTTATACGAAAAATTTAATGGACGTTGTGAATTCATTTTCGAGTAATTTATATTCTCATACGAGATTTAAGTTATAATAGTCGTAAGTTATAATATTAATCGTTGCAGAAAACGAACAGAATTATGATTTTAATTCCAGTTAGAGGTTCATGAGCGATGGTAACCACTGACCATCAAGCAGGCCCAAAGTTATTTTTACTAAGCAATAAATATAATTTAAGCCATCATGACTGATGAAAAAAATACCCAATACTTCTTGTGTAATCTTTTATTTTAAAGTCATAACTTCTTTTATTTTACAAAACTATTTATAAAAATGTTTTGAACAACGAGCCAAAAAATACGGCCCCTGAAACGACATACAAAATTCCATTTCCAAGCGAAATTTGTGTACGAAAACATTTTTTGTATTTAGTAACTCTATGTAAACGGCTATGAGGAGTTTTGAAATTTAATTAAAACTTGCACCTGTGGTTCGGTGTCCGAATAAACAAAGCCTTGTACGTAGGCTCGTAACATACAGATATGAGATCTCCATTATGAAGAAAATGTTATGAAATCTTTTAAATATAGAATACAAGTTTATTAATTTGATAATTACATTTTTAATATTTTAGCTTAAGAAAATTGAGGTCTAACTAGTTGATAGCCATGTGTTATGGAAATTCTTTTAAACCCGCTTTGATCGTCTGCCTACAACGGCAAAAAAATTGGTTATCAAAGCGTTTGAACACCGACAATTTTAAGTGTGATACAGAAAAGAACAACTTTGATGTCTTACCATTGTCTAACCATGTAGGTGTATACTTGAAAGTACTTGAAATATACAACAATAGAGCCGACTGAAAAACACCTCAAAAACCACTAACACAAATATGCTGACACTACAGGTTCAAAATGTTGTATACTACAGGTTCTAAAAAAGTTATCAGCTTAAGAAGGCGCTAAAGTTGCTTACCATCCTTGAACTTTATTTATTGCCACATAGGTATTTGGCGTATATAACACAATATCTGTATGATACCAGTCCATCAACAAACCTTCTAAATCGGGCCCTGTCTATCAACATAACTAGAAATCAATAAACACAGCCGTTCAGGATATCCGCGGGTCTGGATCCACATAATTACCGCAAGTGCTCGGCTGACGGGCAGTTAATCCGAGAACTAGTATAAATTTGCATTGTAAATAGTGTTTGCATATTGCATCCGCGTAATTCGGGTCCCCGGTGATTTTGAATCAATGATTTATGATGATTGGTCGAAATGATGTGAAAATTTCATGACCGTAAGTGATTAAATTATAGATCGTAATTCAAAATTGTTGAATACACGGTGGAGAAAAGATAGATAGAACTAATCTAGTAGTAGTATCTACTAATCTGTAGTAAACTAAGTACCTAACAGTTTTAAATGTAACATAGGTTTTTATCTTGATATTGTCACTTGAGTCGGTCTTATAAAATGAAATACTTTATTTTCAACATTGATGACGTACTCATTCTTGTTGACGTTAAAAGCTACCACGTACACAAAAAATAATTATAATAGCCACCGTCCTGAGAAGAACTGGGAAGAAACTCAGCGGGCATGTCTTTTTTTTGTATAATGAGCATTTTTAATTATTTGTACAGTATTATAAAATTTTACACTAAATATACAAACAAAAAAAACGATTACGATAGTGAAATGACCTAAGCGAGCAACTCATTCCCACTTTGTGCAATCGTCCAATATGCTAAGTGGTAACCAATATCAGCGGACTCTGAACCGCCACGTCCTACAGTACAGAGCTCTTCTCAACCTTCGATTTAAGAAAGACACGTCATAAGTTCAGATTAAATTAAGGAGATAATAAATCAGTATTAAAGAAGGTGCAAAGAAAGGCGTGCGTCGCGTGGCCATGCTTTAATTGTTAATGTTTATCGTAGCTATTACTCTTTCGGTCGGGCTTAGCTGGAGCTCGTACGTCACAGGAACCGTGTAATTATTTTCTACGTGGAACATTCGAAAAACGAGTGAACATCTTTCAAACGAAGCAAAACGGTCTAATTTGTTTATCGTCTTTAATTACTTCTCCGATCGTGTACAAGAAACCATTATGTATATTGCGTTTAACCATGACTAAATTATTTCAAAATGTGTTGCTCATTTGTTAGTTGTAAGGGGAAATAGAACAGTAAATTATCGGTAAGTATCAAAATTTAGTTACATCTTAAAGATTGCCATTGAATCGTTAGTACATCTATCCGTATATCTAGCTAACTAAATATCAATAAGAAGTGATTTCAAAATGCACTGAATATTTGACAAATTTTACTTTCATCGCATAAACATGAATTACAAATTTAATAAAAACACAAATTTTAGATTCATATCTAAATTGATTCCCCTCAAACATTTCGTTCAATTTTAAACAAAGTTTCGGTAACTCAAAAAGGCGTTCTCTACAATGTAATTGGAAAACCCTTGAGGGCATCTAAAGGGCAGTTCGATAGATAACAGAGAACTCACACTTACATGTACAACATTATATAATACCGAAGAACTCTTTACTTGTTAACAGTCGATGTTCGTTGCCTTTATTGGGAAAGTTTTGCGAACATTCCTCTTTTATTACTCCAATTTTGTACGGCTAAGCCTATTGTCCGACTAGCATGAACGGTCCTTTTTGTACACCAAATAAAGTACGTAATTTTATGTAAATTTAAAGAAACAAGCTAGGTGGACTGGGGACAAAGCTGGAACTTAAATTAAGTTTGCTATTCTGTTTCGAGATTAGAGATCGCGTTTCTGAATATCATTTGTTTTTACTAAACAAAAAATGTTGTTAGTTTTTTGTTTATACTACTTGATTTATAAATAGACTACAAAATATCATATTTTACTTTAAACTTATACCTATGCTCTCTAGTAAGTATGTCGAATTGAAAAAAGGCGACATAAAGTTTGTTTAAACAAAAATATTTACATTATCGACTCTCTTACATGAAAAAAACTTGAGAGGTGGTGTCAAGGGACACGCGGATGGAACGAAGTTCCTTTCGATTAATTAGTGAGGGAATTGTAATAAAATTTTATTATAATTCCCTCAATTATATACTATTACACTCAAAATTATACTCAAATAAAATATTTTGATTACAGCGCCATCTAGCATTAATCATATAGAACAAAATAAGGAATTGTTTTATAAAATATTTTAATCACAGCGTCATCTAGCGATAATCATCTAAAACAAAAAAAGTGTCGTGACAACTTTTTCATAAGAATTTCCGTCTAGCCCCCTTTCGATAACGCGCGATAAGGAACTTCGTTCCAATAATCACCTTAAAACGGAAACAATCACATTTATAGAAGACTATTTAAGGTTTTCTGGTATTACTCTGTCTATTCGCTAAGTAAAGGCTAAAACGAAAATAGTTCTGTTTCACCAATTCCTACTCAATTGTTAGTTAATTTTAGTCTATATGTATTTCCGAAGTAGTACTTGTCCGATATTACTGGAGAAAGGCATTTCGTACCTTATTTTAATAATGATTCACATACTGTCATATTAACATAGAATGTTGGTAATATTATGCCAAAAATTTTATTGTATTTAAATGTTGCTTAATCTGAAAAAAAAAAACAATGGTTAGTTTGTTCTAAAATTATATCACTAATCTTTATTAATTAAATGCCTGCCATAAACAGTATTCTGTAGATAATTTCAAAAAGAAGAAACACCTAACAATCATTTTAGAATCAAATAAAAGATACATTTTTTTATTTGTTCCTTCGAAAAACCAAAGACTATGATATTCATTTCCTTAATTAAAAAATCAAGTTTCAAAGTTTATTATGAATGTGTAAAAGATACTAACATTCATAAGTTTAAGAAACTCACTTACGTTGATTTCTTCCGCACAACACTCAACAATATCATGCTACAGTATTACAGCAGAGTATACAATTTATATGATAGGTTCTGCCTGCATCAGAAACAGGTCGGAACTCATATAGATAGTTAGTGTGTCAGCAAAGGTCCGAATGTCCGATTACAGGGGTAATAGAGAGTGGAACGAGCTGTGCCCACCGCATTGGGTCGTCGCACAAGAAAGTATATTTCAAGCAGGTACACTATTCTTCAAATGTTTTAAAGAAATCTTGTGTCAGTAGATAAAAATGAACGTAAATTAGAAGGTACAAAATTGTTTAAAAACAAGTATTTAAGGATATTTTAAAGATGAAAGTAGTGCAATTATGTTTTGAAGCTTTTCTTTCAAAAATACAGCAGTAAATAGTTTAGAACAATTCTTAGAATAATACTCCTACGAGCGAATCCGAAACTTCATTTATGGGGATAAATAGGTTCCCGTAGAAAAAAGTACAAAAATAAGAAAAGTACACGAGCTTACAACTTATAATGTTCTAAAGTAGAAGCCATAAAAGATCTGTGAAGCATAACAATTGTATCAAGATTAAATACTCATTTACTCTCAACCTAAAATCTATCTATAACTTAAACAGTTGAACTAATCCTTCTGCACAAAATATTCTCGGTACGTGGAAGATTGCACTCGAAATCGGGGTCCGATTCGGGCATATTAGATTAGGGACGTCGGCTGGCGGGGACTATTTAGCGACCCACTTGAACTGAGGTACTGCTTCGATTGTTGACTGGTGTGGAAATAACTTGTTTCTATTTACTGCAACTAAATCAGGACTGCGCGAAGTTCTCTGGTAACTTGAAAATGGAACTCGCGAGTTCGCGAATGAGAAATGAGGACTATTTTGAGTTTGCATTTGTGACTAATTTTAAAAGTACTTTTAAACAAATATTGCATCAGACTAGATTAACAAGAGCAGGTATTAAATAAATTAAAAATATCAATTTATTATTATCAAAATTAAATAGTCATAACGTTACAACAAACTTTACTGAGTATCTAATCTGGCCTTTATAAAATAAACCGTAATCACGCACAACCATTCAAAGACTAAAAGCCAAACAAATGGAAATTTACACGAAAACCTTATTTCCTTACATTCCAACCGTTCGTCGTCTACGAAGATCATTCATTACAAATCTATATTTCGTTGCGAGCGGGGCTGCGTGTCCACAAAATGTCCGCATTGTCCGAGCAGGTACATGACATTCCCTCCAGACACTGACATGGGTAGGATTCACCCCGAACTCCTCGGCCTTGATTATGATAAATGACTTATGAAATTAAAACGATCTCGTACAACAAGTTGCCATTGAAATGAATGCCGTCTTTGTTGGAATTCATTCCGTTGACAAATCGCCGGTCTTCACTCCGTATACATTGTCTGTTAAATTAAATGGGCCGACGGCCATTGAAAACGGTTCTACGAAGGCTATTCCGAGACAAAACGATAATACGTCAATCGAGTCGCGTTCGCGTGGTGTGTCCGTTCAGGTGTAAGAGTGCTGTTGCACTTCTATACTAACTATGTATCGGAACAGACACAAATACTGTTTTTTTAACATCATAATCTCGGATTACACGAAGATTATCGTTTTAAAATTTTAGTCTAGATATGCACTTACGAATTTTTGTGATCAAGCATAAATTTTAAGAAATTTGTTATTTGTAAAGTAAATAAAAGTATTTCCGCATCTTTTTTCAAAATTAGTACTCAGTATGTCAGTCTTTATAAAAAAAATCCCGGCAATATTTTGTGAAGCCACAGTAAATAGAAACTGCATTTACTCTTTAGTTCGGCACCCCCTTCATCATTTCATATTAATTTAGGAAAAAGAAGCTTCTCAAGCAAATAACTACAATCACTATTGTGATTGTAAGTCAAAGTCAAATCATTTATTTCAAAGTAGATGTGGTCACACATACATTTTGAAAGTCAAAAATAAAATCAAAAGTTCTACCACCAGTTCGCTAAAATTACGCCTCCGTCCTGAGAAGAACCGGCGCAAGAAACTCAGTGGGCATGTTATTGTTTTACAATATTTTTTTTAACAAATATATTAATTGAAACGGCCCGGGACGAGCATCTCATTCCCATTTTGTGCAGTCATTTATATAATCAAACATTTATCAATGTAAATCGTTACACAACTACTAAATAATTCAAGTAAAAAGCCGTTGTTAGTGAAACCAGTCGCTAACGTATCCAGTCAGAAATAGGCTGGTGAATATACAATGGCTGCGATATATCGATCTGGGTTACGAGTGAAGGCAATCTTACAAATGTCTGTCCTATTATAGCTTTCTTGCCGCCTTACTGGACAAAGGATAGCTTTAAAATTTCCGAGAATTTTCTCGAACGTCTTCAGAAATAGAGTTATTGAAAATGTTTAAGAATCTTACTGTGTGTTATGTTGGTAACATTGGAAGTAATCTTTAATAGCGAATTAGAACACGCAGTAGAATTCAAAATACATTTTACAGATAGTAAAAAAAAAAAATTATTGTTGTAATATCCTTACAATCTAACCAAAATTACATGACATCACCTATTTCTATCAAAGGTTAAATTACATCAATCCAAACGACGACACTTAGAGCGAATTGCTTTTATTTTCTAAAAAATAACAAAAAACAAAAGAAAGACATAAACTCAACACATTAAAACCTCCTCACATTTATTGAACAATAAACGACTACCCAATAAAAGTTCATTCAAATTACTGCACGTACGTTAATTAAATCGTATTTAGAACGATGTCTATCGATATTGAAAACTCGAGTTAATTAAAAGGTTCTTTTATTCTCGCCGATATCGATAACAATGGAGGGGCGACGAAAGAGTGCAAAGGTAGATATCCGAGCGATCTGACGGCATTCCAATAACTTTGACGTCGCTATCTCGTCCGCTCCCGCTCCCGCCTCCGCTTGCGCCCCTGCCCTCACAAATTTTCGACCGTAACGGACTGTAGTTTGTTTTCTTTGTGTCATTTCCTTATCGCTCTGCCAAAATACGTTTCATGACTGTTATGTCAGTCGAAACATACTTCAGGTGAATAAAATAGTTGGATCATTTGATTTTGATACTTTGGAGATATTTTTGGTTAGTTTAGTTTTTAGGTAGAAGGACAGTTTCTTTTGTGGGCATTAAATTTAAGAGCCGTCACGTTAGGCTATATTATTTTCGTTCATATAATGTGACCAAATCGACTTTCACTTCACTTTACTGTACTTTGATTTGAATTTCATATGTCTTGTTTAATATGCAATAACTTATACTACTTTTACAAGCACAAAATCCTTAGAACAGTTTGTTTTTAATGAAACAATTTTATTAATACAATTCTGTATAACAACACAGAAGCATTAAAACATCCAATTCACCTCAGAGCTAAATATTGCACTCTCGCATATTTTCGTTCCAATTAATATCCGCTTACGTTTTATTTTTCATGTTAAATAAATTACGTAGCTTTTAAAGTTTTAACTGCAAATGGCGTCGAAAATTAAATTCAATAAAATTTGTGTGAAAACTACAATTAACATTTTGTTATGCTTGATTTAAGAATTAATTTCACTGTTAACGTTTCATTTTATATTCAAATCTAGTTACAATAGTTATAACAGATCCTTGAGATGATTTATGATTCTTGAAGTATTAAATTCTAACACTAACTGAAATATTTAAGTTTCTCTCGAGAATTTAAGACATCTAAACATTAAACAAAAACTGATTCAAGTTTTCAAAGAAAATAATTGTTTGTTGTTTGTTATATCTTATTGATCTTGGTATTGGATTTTTATGAGCCACAATAATTGTATAAATAAAAATGTATGATCTTAGAAAAAACTCACCAAATTACTTATGTAGTAGGTAAATAAAAAGTACAGATAAAATTATATTTTTCTGTTATATATTTGTGTATTTTATTTTACTAGCAGGTTGGTGGCAGGCAACTTTGTTATTGCCCTGTAACCGAACGAGCCAACAGGCCACCTCGAAGTATGTGATTACCATCGCTCTAGAATAGAATAGAATAAATCTTTATTCACTTCACACTTACACTAAACTATAACTAAATGACATTGCTAGGAAACGGCTACCAACTCAGCAATGTCGACAGTAAAATCACAAAAAAAAAAAAAATCACATCAAAAAAACAGTACTACGACGCTGGTCTTCCGTCGGCACCAAATGACGTGCACGCAGGCACTGTGCTAATTAGTTACGAAATATTAAAAATATATATATGAATAAAAAAAAAAGAACACAAATTCAGGGTTTCACAACACAAGATAAAACGAGTTAAGAGCACACATACACCATCCATCTAGGACCTATGAAGTTTCACAGTACATGTATAAACACTATTTAATTTTCCAAGTATTTGAATATAACGCCTTTGTGTATACTCAGGGTGTAAGTTACTTCTATACTTCAAAGTCAATTCGTTGATTATAAGATAACACAGACAGAAAAATAATATTTGAATATTAGTCAAAGTATCAAGATTATCAGGTCACCTGTCAGCGCGTGCATACGTCCTGTGCGACAGAGCACTATGCAGCGAAACAACATCTATTTGATTCTTATCGCAAACCACCCACCGCTGCCCCCTACTTCCAAAATATAAACACGTAAAAATTTGTTCTTTGTGAAGAAAAATCCATTTCAGTAACTAGTATCTGATCTGGTTCTTTTGTATTTGTTAGTTTGATTTAATGCAATAGTCAACTCTGAATGTTGAACAAAGTAGAAGAGAGTTTGAATATCAAAACAAATTCTTATCGAAAATGTGATGATTATTTTTTATCCGTTACCAAATATGCTTGATAAGAGTTACTTCTTTAGTAATCTTCTTCTTATATATAAAAATGAATTGCTGTTCGTTAGTCTCGCTAAAACTCGAGAACGACTGAACCGATTTGGCTTATTTTAATCTTGAAATATTCGTAGAAGTCCAGGGCAGGTTTAAACGGTGAGAAAATTTCCTTATGTGACACAGACGAAGTTGTGTGGGCCAGCTAGTTTATAATATAAGTATGCAATTAGCCGATTCCTATTTCAACAATCGAGAAACAGAGAAAAAACATTAAAAAATTGTACGTTGTCCGCCTGCCAAAACTAAATACAACTTATATTAAAGATCGTCTAATTATTGTACAAATAAAATACCGAATATACAGTTGAAACCCTTTAAAAACACGTTAATTAAACTACGAACCATTAGCGAAATAAACAGTCTGCTAGAACACAATTTAAAATCACTTTAATGTATTAAAATAAAGTTTTCGCGTTTCGACAAACAACCGTAGTATATTAATTTAACTTTAACGAAAGCTAAAAACGAAATAAGGCAGACATGCTCATCAAAACAGAGGTGGAATTAATTGAAAAACGTCTGCAGGTTAATTAGATTAGAACATTAGTATTGTTTTACTGATTAAATAAAAATAAATTTATTACTTATTGTAATGGATCTGTTGAGTGTTAAGAATAAGACTCGTTGTTAAGACCTTTTATTTGAATAACATTTTTATACCAGTTTCAGAGTGTTTTGTTAAAATACATCAAATACTATACGTGTTCCTAATCTCGACTTTCGGCCTTTCTCATACAATTTTTGTCAAAAATTCTTATACAATACGTATAGATATCTCAACCATTGAATTTGAAATAGAAAATGTACAAAATATGTATTTTCGCGATGTATCAGCGTAGGTGAGGCAGGAACGGAGGCGTTACGTCGGAAGTCCAGTCCAACTCTCGTCCGGCATACCGTAGCGGATTTTAAAGAATTTTCTAGAAAACTCAAGTTAGTCTTCGACAAACTGGACGACACAATAAAAACTTCCAGGAATCGCACACGCGATACAGATAGAGCTGAAAAATATATGGAGTTAAAATAAATTTCACAATAAACAAGATCAAAATAATATTAATTCAGTGAGCTTTCTTTGTCCAATATTGATTTTGTTCTAAAAATATTCAATAATATTTAAAGTAATATCTCTTCTATTATTAAGTTCCGGTTTCACGATATATAAGTCAATCAAAAACCTTGATTTTGTTCAAATAAACTGAAAATCAGACAAAATATTTACGAAGAAACGAATGCATTTCCCCAAAAAATCCATTGTAAAACGAAGCACTTTGAACCGTTTAATTGAAACGTGTTCAAATTGGCCAAACGCCTCCGCACTCAATTATATATCGATCAGCGAACTTAGAAACGTGAAAGAACGTGCAATTAAACCGCATTTTACTGCTAAAGTCTCTTCGAATAAAAGACTTTTGTTTTTTGTACTTTCTTTCCTCGGAAGGGAGAAAATAGTGCGGGTAGATGGATAAAGGTGGCCCGATGTGCACAATTGCACATGACCGCGCTGCCGTTAGCCGCCGAGTGCCGGTTGAAACACGTGCTCGAAAAAAGTTACGATCTTTACTAAGTGTACTCTCATTTTGTTATTTTTACTTGCTCTTAGTTGTGTAGGAAAGTATTATTTTTATCGTGCACAGATTTTTATCACAACTGCACAGATTTTAACGTTACGATCATTTGGTGGTGGTAGAAAATATGGCATACCCACAGTTTGAGATAACAGATAATTCTGTTCTAAACCTTTGTTATAACTTAAATAAAACGTACCTGTTATATCTTTTGGCACCCATTGGCACCTACTGGTAGCAACAAAATATGAAACACTTAAAATCTTGAAATAAACTCATAATTCACAAAGAAAACACTTAAGTATTATAAAAACCAAATTCAAATGACTATAAATTCTCTGCACAACCAAATGCAAATATTTTTGCCGTCGCACACTGAAACTGTTAATTAATTTAAGCCCGTCACATTATAACAAGTAGATAGGTACCACAATATGTCATTAAACTCCATTTTCCCGTTAATTGCACGTCTATAATGTGTCTATGATTTCTATTTTCAACCGTTTTAGTAGTCTATGATTATAAATAGTTAACTGAATATCAGGCTATCATTTTCAATTAAAATAAGATTTAAAAAGTGTAATTAAGATATTGATTTTTAAGGAAGAAGAACAAGTTTTTATGGATGATTATTTTATTACCTGTCATTCGTATTTCTTTTGAAAGGTTTATGATTGAAATGTAATTGGATGTTTCCTTGATAAGTGTGAACCTTGAAGTTATTTTTAAGGGACTGTATTATTATTAAGCTTTTTCCATACGCATAATCCATAAACCCCAAAACTTATCTTACAATTTAGAATCAAGACACCTTGAAATCGAAATGAAATATTATAAGGGATAATAACTTTCGACACCCATATTGCTTTTCTTCCAGTCCTCAAGATGAGAACAAAGTGGGAGGGGCAGCTCGCATAAATATCGAATAATTACTACTCAGCTGGTCAGGGCCGAAATCAGGGGTTCTTTACACAACGGCGAATGGTGTATTTGCATTGCTTTTTTGTGAAACTTTGTTATAGGTACCTACGCGATTTTCTATACAGGAAAGGTTTTGTAATTATTTATCTGACTATGTATTACTGTGGAGAGAGTCGAGTGTACCTATACACTTTTGGCGTATTAGTTATCAATATTTTTTTTCTTTAGAGACAAATATAAATTCGACAGACAGTTGAGGAGACGTCTAAGCTTGTCTTATGGGAAAATGTTGACGACTTTCGTTCGTTTTATCATAGTAAAAGTCGTTCTTGAATTCATCACCATGTATGAGTTGTCACATTGGCTGACGCCCACTGTTTTAAACTAAACATAACGATGATTTCAGCTGTCGCAATTGCCCGCGGGATGGTGTACGACGGGTTGATTTGAGAACTCGCAATGGTTTAAGGCTGTGATGAGGTTTTAGTTATGTTCAACTCCCAAATAACCCACTCTCGTAGAGTTCGGCGATTTTCTAAAAACATGCCCATAAACCGGTCCTGTCTCGAACCCTAATCCAAAACGACGAAACATAGCTTGCATCCGATACAAGTGCGCTCGAGTGGGCCCTCAGCTCGGCATTGTTGCCAGTAGAACAAAGCGAAGAGCCCTCCGTGGCTGGCGTGACCTCGCGCTGCCCTCACCCTCACTACTCTTTGTGGTATCACGTTTTTAGGACGCAACGTCGTTGTAAATTGCCCGTGTTGATAAGTGCTTCCTACAATCCAGGATCACTTGAAACTTGCGTAATAATGGAACACTTGTACTGGGAGTTATCTCAATCACGACCACACGGTTACTCAGTATAAGTACTTAGTACTACTAAGAGACATTAAGTGAGTAATAAAAGTGTTGTGACAAATTGTATAATTAAGAAATCATGTTAAAGATGGCTCATCTTAATGAGTCACATAGGCAGCAGTACGATGTATAATCTTATACGATAGAACGATAAATTTCAAGTAAAACATAAAAGTTACAACAGCAAATAAATATGTTTACCGAAACAACACATTGTTAGATTATCCAGCGATGTTTGCAGCGAGTTCTCATCTTATTCTCACGTTGGAAATGTCAAAAAGTAAGTGGAATTTCGCGCGGGTAAGTTTGAGCGTCACCTGGAGTGTCCGTGTGTAAACTATGTCTTTGTTTCAGCGTGTGTTTGCCGTGGCGACGTGTTTATTTCACGGCGCGAATCTAAGAATTTACCACGGAATTGTGTGCGCGAATTTTATATTTTGTTGACTTGAAGGACCTAGACAAAAATGTAAAGTTTTTTAGACATTAAAAGTTACACAATTCTGATACACATGGTGAGTGAGTTCAATACACCCCTGAAATTAATTCGTATTTAAAATATGTAGGTACCTAGATTCATGAAACCTTAGACTTCGAAATGATTAACAAAAAAACACCGCAACAAATAAGTAAAATTAATAACACACTTCCATTTCAACTCTATTAATCCTGCAACAAAAATCATCCGATCACAAACGAAATATGAAATAGGACTGTCTAGTATTTTTCGTTTTATAAATCCGAAACATCAATTTACAGGCTTACAGGAAAACAATTCTCATACGTCGACCACAGATCAAAATGATTGAGAGACCAAAAACTGCACCGGACAAGTGAGGTTTAACATGTAAATCTGCAGAATTGAATCTTTATTTTATTCCTGTTTCAATTCAGTGAAAAATGGCATTCTTTTGAATTTTTTCATACGATGAATAAATTGGATGTCATTTCAGTTTTCATGTTTGTTTACCACACAGCTATTTTGATCTTACCTATTCATTTACATTAAGTTTCTTTCTTTTTGGTTTAGGACCTTTAAGACCACAAAATGTAAAAACTGTTTAGAAGGGAATCACTTTTATGTTCGTCACTGTTCGTCGGTCTTTTCAAAATACCAATTATCTTAAGTCTGACTAGAAGCACGCAGTTTAAATTTTCATCAGACCCTGTGTGTGTGAAAAGACTAATAACATTTTTTTTGTCAACACTATGAAAAAAATGAAAATCATCTAACTATTAATTAGACTTATAACAATTCAAGACACTTCAAGACTCGTTTGAACCTCAACCTTTAAAAATATTAGGGTAGCATCAACTATACTTATGAAAATACAAAATTTATGAAATACCAGTAATTAAAATTCAGGCATCGTTATGTAGTTGTCATCTGACTGGACAAAATCTCTTAATTATTTTAAGCTGAGCCAGCTTTCTCGTAATTTGTAGTTCAGTCCCCGAGTACTAGTACTCATTTTATTGTATCGTCAGCTAGGGACCGGCTTTGCTACTACTGGAGTATTATTTCACAGATTTTCACGTGACTCTGCACATTTCGAAAGTAACAATTTTACTTCATCTTTTAAGAACCGTTGAGATATGTTTGGATGGATTTGTTTTTACTAAATAATCTAAATGTGTAATTGCATTTACATCGTTGGGATATTTGTTTAATTTTGTCCTTTTTAAATTCAAAAGTGTAGGTTTCTTAAATTTTAAACTGTAGCGTAGTTGAGTGCTGTACTATCTGTACCAAAAGGGTATCGATTAAGCACTTACGGGCTTTTAGGAAATAGTAACGAAACTAAAAATTTTTTCGAAATCGGATTTAAAGTTTTACAAGTAGTTCATTAAAGTAAAGTTTTAAACTAAAATAGAAATAATGATACAATTATCAAGCAAAATATTTTAAAGCTCTCTTACCTTATAAAAGAGCATATTCAATTTATTACAATATAATCCGCTCGTATCTATATTCTCTTATTTGTATCTACAACAAGGTAAACGGCTTAACTCTAAAGTACCAGGAGAGCAGCGCCATGAGATAGTTGAAACAGCACAGGTAAACCACAGCCAACCCGACCGTGTTCAAGAGCTGTACATCGGACAGCACTGATTTGCAGCCGGAGCATTTCCAACTTGGCATGCTTAACTCGCGCAGCTACGTGACTTAATGAACTGAATTAGACTCAATTTAGGCAACTTGTTGTGGCTATGAAAAACTAGTTTTATGTACTTGGTTTGTGTATATTTTATAAGTAACCCAGACTGTGTTCAGACTCTAGACAGTGGTGACTAATTTGACTATTTAAACTAAATAAAAACTGTACTCGTTTTGTTTCTAGTGACAATAGTGATTTTAGAGCTGGAACAAATAATTTTAGGTTACATAAGTTAAAAACACAATGTCATGATGAATTATACTAAAGGTTTGGAAGAAAGAACAAGCAGCTGAGTAAACAAGAGAAACTTTATTTTTGACATTACAGAAGGAGATACAAATAAGTACATTTTAGAATACAACTCAGATGTGAATGTCTATAATATCACAACTGGACAAGACGCATCGTGACGTGAAACGCCGGAGGCAATAGCTGGTAGTAGCAGTTAATTGTAATCAAGCAGTGGCCAATTTGAGTAGCCGTCCCGATGTCTAGCTCCCAGGATATTGCACTCTATTAACTTATTACTGAGCGAATGGTTTATTGCGCTTGTAGGCGTACTATTAGGGAGCAATCTGAAGTGTTTAATTCGAAATTCAATTTTAAATATTTTCTTAAACGGAGAGCACGAACTATGGCATGCACCGAACAATTTTATTAATAAGGTGATCAAGATGTTGTTGTTCCTTTGTTTTATAGTAGTACTCAATCTTTTATTTTGGAACTATTGGAACTGTTGGATGGCCTATTTATTATTGGATAGGCTATGAGTACAACATTGCGATGATCATCTGAAACGAAGTACATATTGATGAAAAATAATATTAGTAAAATATTATTTTCTCTTGATTACCTACTCTTCTCTTCTTCAGAAATTCGAAGTGATATAGTCGTAGACGAAGTAGCGTGGTCCAGCTAGAATTTAAAAAATAATAAATCATTTGAATTTCGCAGAATAAACATTAAACTCAAACTGACTTTGAACACACAATCCGATCGTACCGTAAAACTTGTCCGCAGTGAATTCTTTGGAAATTCCCAACTAAGTTGGAGGAAATTTTGAAAAATATCATATTATATGATATAACGGAGCTAGAGGGCGGAGGGTCTACAAGTTTGAAGAGGAATCGTTCCCTGGAGGGCTGTGATGAATCTTTCACGCGTTTTATCGCTCTGCATCGGGAATCGAACCTTGGAATATCTACGATTTTTGCAAGATAATATAGGTGGAGTTTTTGCTTTAATAGCGCGTTCGTTACTGAATAAGGTACCTTTATGCCATAAAAGTAGATTTATATAGTTTTCTCTGATTAACGGTGAAAGTTAAAGTTACTGCGGTTAAGGTTAAAGATACTTGTATTATATAAACTATTTCTTCAGTTACTTGGATCTTTTTACCAACTAACTTTTAAATCGCTTAAACATCAAATAAGCTTGAGCCAGTAAGTATAATATTTCTTCCACAGCTCTACATGATGCTGCACGGAACATGTACACAAATTAGACAAACCAGTGCAATAAATAATAATCAAATCTGCATGATTTATCAGTTAAGCCGCTTCAGTTAACGGTCCATCGGGATAGCAATTCGCTTGCGCTTGCCTGGCAGCATCTTAGCAAATGGACTGTCTATATACGATTTACAATAAGTATATATAAAGGCTTATATGTTAAATATGAAACATAATTTGAAGCCTAGATTGTTTTTTTACCAGCTGACCCACGTAATTTTGTCTGCGTTATCAAAGGATTCAGTCAGCGTTTGCGATGTATGCGCAAAAAGGCTCTTGATATTTTTAAGGTTATGTACTTATTCTGTATCAACCTATTGCCGTCTGCTCTAGGTACGGGGTCTCTTCGATGATAAGAGCAGACATAGCCATTCTTTACACTTGACTAATACGGAAAATGTTTTTCTCTGATACTCTTGTTAGTCTTCCTATCTGAAAATATCAGTAAGTAAATATAAGTATCAGAGAAAAAACAAAACTGAGTGACATCGCGAGGAGAGTCAGATTATTGAAATGGAACTGGATGGGTCACATTTGTAGGATGGAACAACAAGATGGACAAAGAAGGTCACCGAATGGGTACCAAGAGGAAACAAAAGAAATAGAGGCAGCCAAAGGAGGAGATGGCGAGACGTTTTTAACCAGATCATTGGACCTGACTGGATGCAGAAAGCACGAAATTGCAGCTGTTGGAAGGAAAAGGGGGAGGCCTACGCCATTAAAGGCGACTTTTATCTCCAGAATTAATGAAACAATAATATTTCTAAAGCTACTTTTTAATTAAGTCAATAATTTGTTGTAATTAGTTATAAGATTCAAATATTTTTATTAGTAGTTTAACTAGTTAGTAAGAGTTAATAGAATAAAGGCTTTTTTATTTTATTTTATTTTATTTAATACGGAAAATGGAGTCTTCGTAAAATAATAATCTCAGGCAGGAAATAGGATAGCTACTCTAATTTGTAGCTATCCTATTTCTTCGTATTAGAGATACAACAGTAAAATCATACTCAAAGCTTAGTTATAACGACAGTTTAATGACTTCGAATAGAGTTAAAATCAAGCATAAAATTCATCAAGCGCTTGAACAGCATTCTAATGTACACGCATCAAAGAGCCCGCTTTAGTTTATTTTCATTTCTCTCGGCATTTGCGTAGAACGATGAAATCAACTGAAAGTGTAGCAAAGGTGACAGGAAGCGAGGTGCAACGGAGCGCGGCGAGCTGCGCTGACTCAGGACCCGACTGGAACCCTACTTGTACAACTCGAAACTAACTAGAATGGACATTTCAAGCTTTTAATGCCTACATTTTAATAAATACGAGGATTTTAACTTTGTTTGTTGGTACAAAAGGATCGTTTTAATAAGCGTTATATTAACTTGTACTGGATGTAACTATGTAAGTTCGATAAAATTTTGCACGCTAAATTTGACAATCTTTCCGGTTTCTGTGCAAAATGGCGCTGATCTAATGATGGATTCGGAAGGTAGTGATAGGAACTCTTGTGCTAAACAAGATAGAGCCATCGTGTTTGGGCTCGTTTTACTTGTATTAGCTAGCACTCTACCGCTATATGTTATTCAAGATCTTATTTTGTATTTAAACAGTTTTCTTTAAAATCAATTATTAGGTGCTAACATTATTACTTACAACTTTCTGTTTGGTGTAAGTATCGTTCTAAATATTTTCTATAATTATATTTACCTACTAAGAAACAATAACGCACATCTTCGTCAAATTATGGACAGAATCGATTTTTGATAACCTAAACCTATTTAAATGCAGTTTTTATTACGATAGTTTTTGACTCTACTAAGTTGTCTGTCGTATCCTATCGGTATTAACTTTATTCAAAAAAAATCTACACTATTTTCTTCTACTAAAAAAAATATACCTATGTGTGCACACATTGTGCTTTTCCGAGATGCATATCGTGAACAATGGTAGTTTTCCGATGCCGCGAATAAGCGATTTGGCACATTGCGCACGAGAGCTGGCTGGGCCGCGCCATAATTACGTACCTACGAAATGTGATCTGTCGTTTAAATCTTGCACTGCTTAAATTTGAAGCGAACTTCACCGAGGCTCTGTTATTAATTTAATTTTGCTCGCCATACACGGTACAACGTGAAATCTCTATTGTTTTAGAGTAAAGGTGACGCGGGACAGAGTCAATTAATGTTAGATGCGTATTTGATATCAGACTGAGTCTGGTTTAATAAATAAGAAGGGATTTTATAAGTGTACGTACGTTGTATGAAGATTATAACCGTCAGTCACCGTCTTAGATAAAGCTATGAGGGGATGTCGAGTTCGATCAATATTCCTAAACCAGTGTTTATAGGTAATCGTATTCTTTTGTTTGTTGTTGTTTAATTGAATAATATTCATCCGAAGTATATCACATAATTGCTAGAAATAGGTGGGTGGCTAGTATTAATCATGGCATAATAAGGTTCAGATCTCCCAAATTACATTACGCACGACGGTACCATAAGTGAATGAATTTGAATTAATGAATTACCTAAATAGATATGATCGTGACTTATTGTTTCCATTCACAGTATCCAATTACAATATTATGTATAGAACGGCAGAGCCAGACAGGATATTGCCAAAACGCATTAGACTACCAAAGCTGAACAATTTAATGACGATTGACTATTCATACCACATTCGAGCGGTTGACCGCTTTGCTACTCTTGATTTAGAGTCTAATTATTCTGCGATCTCAGCCGTGTCGGACTCTCGCAGAGTACGTAATGAGAGGGAGGCGACGGGGTGGTATGCAAAATGTTGCAATTGCATTTCGCCGTCAGAAAAACAGCTTACACCAGCAAAAATAATTAAGAGTATTAGTGGAGTCGGCGAGCTAGTGTCGCGCAGTAAATATCACGTTAAATACCAGCGTACATTTATTGGCGCAGACTTCGTAACGGTAATGGCGGAAACAATTTTGCCTTTTAAAACAGTCGTAGGGAGCTTTTGTTTGTAAATGCTACCGTTTCAGTTTGACTGTAAAGAATGTCGGTAAAATGTATGTCATTAAGTGTACGTTTTAACGAGAATAAAGCGACGTCGAGTACCTCGTAATTGTTGAATTATTGCTTCCTACGGTTTCGTGTACGCTTGTTATTGATATTTTATAACAATGACGCGTTGAACCATTGTTATATTCAAGTTAATGTTAAAACTTTTGAAAATGGAAGAATAATAACAACATAGTATTTTGACTTTTACAGGCATCATTTACTGCTTGAGTAATAGAAAACTCTTCAGTAAACAGCTATTATAACACCGCTACATACTTACTTTTTAAGACTAGCTAAGTAAGAAATTAAATTACGAAGATAATATTATGTAACTTTAATTTGATTTTATAAAAAGAACGAAAATTTCAAGACTTTATTCTACATCTTAAATATTTTCCGATGGTCTCATTTGTAGTTTAGTTAACTGCAATCTACTTAAATTAGCTTCATTTGCATCATACCCATACGTTGCAGATTGAATTTAGTTCATAACATCCAAACTATAAAAGATTCGTTCCCAATTAAATTGAATCACAACCCGTGAAATTGCTTACCGTCGAGGTAAAGGTTTTTTCAATTATAGTTCTCTACGCACGTTTTTTTTTTTTTTTTTTCAGTTGGAGGAAATCACCGGATCCCCGCCCGCCCCGCGGGCGGGGTATGTGGGAGTTGAACCTCACTAAAACCTCCAACCGCTCACACTCAGCGTCCGAACCCCGGCTGAGGCCAGAACCCAGCACGGGGTTTTGTGGGACGGCGCGACGCGTAACGCTCTCGGCACACTTTTCCGTCACGCCGCCCCCGGACGCCGAACCGGCAGCCGCCGGCGATACGGCCACCGGCTCTCTCGGTCGGCGGGCTATCCGAAGCCCGCCAAGATGGCTGGACCGCGTGTCACCCTCCCACGGAATACCCCGCTGGGTCAGAACCAGCGTGGGTCGGGGAGCGCGGTCCGCCATCCTCCGGATGCTCTGACGCAAGGGCGTGCTGAGCGAGACACGACACCTTCTTGGGTCCCCGCTCGCACTCACATGCGTTGGGGACCCGAAACTCTTAAGGGGCCAGATTCCGGGCGAGATCCCGGTTCCGGCCCCTTGCTCGACGGCGGCGGGTTGTTGCGGGGCGGAGAGAAGAATAAATTCTCTCCCTCGCACTCCCCGCCACCCTCTTCTGCGAGATGGTGGACTCGCAGAAGTCGAGCATCGCCTTCCAGGACTCGTCGCTCTCGAGCATCGACGCCACGACGCCCGGGAGCGACAAGTCCGGTCCTATTTGTTGGACCAGGACACACCGCTGCTGCTCCCATGCGGGGCAGACAGCGAGCGTATGCTCCGGTGTGTCCTGGTCACAACCTACACAGTGATGGCACCTCGTCGTCGGCTCCACCTGAATGCGGTGCAGATACCGCCCGAAGCATCCGTGCCCGGTCAGCATCTGCACCGCCCAAAAGGTGAGGCGTCCTTCGCCACGACCCACCCAATCCCTTAGGACGGGGCGGATCGCCTCGACGGTCCGCAGACCCCAAGTAGGGTTAGCGATACGTCGCTCCCACGACTCCATTACGGACCGCCGAGATTGGGCCTTCCGATCCCGAACAGCTTCCCGCAGGGGACGCACTACGCCCCGGGCCCGGCGTCGCCAACGATAATCGTCAGCGAGCGCCTCCGCCTCCAACTCCCAGGGCGGCGTCCCCGCCAGCACGCACGCCGCCTCAAACGCGACGGTGCGGTACCCGCGGATGACCCTGATAGCTACGATGCGCTGTGGCCGGCGCAAGTATCGGGCAAAAGTTGCCCGAGTACGAGGCTCGGCCCAAACGGGCGCACCGTACAGGGCCATCGAGCGCACTACCCCCGCGTAGAGGCGGCGCACCGCGTGGCTGGGTCCCCCGATGTTCGGAAGCAACCGACCAAGATGGCCGGCCGTCCTCACAAGTCGAGGGACCAGCTGCTCGAAGTGGGTCCGGAAGGTCCAACGGCTGTCCAGCACGAGGCCGAGGTACTTAAGTTGCACCCCGACCCCGATTCGGACGCCTCCAACCATGATGTGGGCGTCGACCGGTGGCGCCACCCTGGCCCTGTGAAACCACAGGGCCTGGGATTTGTGTAGCGCCACGTCGAGGCCCAACCTCCTTATTCTGCCGACGACGAGGGCCACCCCCGCTGTGGCAAGACGGGCAGACTCTCCGTGGTCATCCCCCCGGGCCATGACCAATGTGTCATCCGCGTAACAAATTACGCTAAGGCCCGGGGGGAGGGCGCCCCTCAGCACCCAGTCGTACCCGATATCCCACAGGAGGGGTCCAAGAACGGACCCCTGTGGAACACCGCGCACGACCTGGAACCGGTGCAAGGTCCCACCGTACCCGGTACATTCGACCGACCTGGCCTCCAGGTAGGAGCCGATCAGCCGGCGGAGATAGAGGGGCACTCCATGCCTCTCCAGTGCCCCCCCAATCACGGACCAGGGCAGGGTGTTAAAGGCGTTGGCGATGTCGTGCGACACCGCCAAGGCCACCCCACCCTGGGAGACGGCCTCCTCCGAGAGGGTCCGGACGCGCAGAATCGCATCTACGGTCGAACGACCCTCCCGGAAGCCGTACTGCTCCGCCGACAGATCGGGTCCAACCCCGACCAGGTGCTGAACGATGCGGGCAGCCAGAACGCGTTCCAGCAATTTGCCCACCTCGTCCAGCAGCACGATGGGACGGTAACCGGCGGCTGAGTCCGCCGGGCGCCCCTCCTTACGTAGGAGGACCAGTCTGCCCGTCCTCCAGAGCGAGGGAAACCGTCCCGACTCCAGGCATGAATTATACAGCCTCAGGAGTCGGTCCCCTAGGGCATTGAGGGCCAAGGCTAGGACCCGGCCGTGGATGCCGTCCGGGCCGGGCGCCGTGTCTTTTCTACTCATTCTGACCACGGCTTCATGGAGCTCATCCTTCGTGATGTGAGGCACCTCAGCAGTGGCTTCACCGCCGGTGTGATCCGGCGGTTCACCCATAGCAGGCGGAATAAATCCGTCCTGCTCCTGCGGGAACAACGCCGAAACGATGTCCCGCAGCTGCTGAGGCAGGAGACGCTCGGTCAGGGGAGGCGCCCACGGGCGCAGCTTGCCGCGCACCGTTTTATACGGGCGCCCCCACGGATCATCGTCGAGCGTCCCCAAGAGTGACTCCATGTACCTCTCCTTGGCCTGCTTGATGGCCAGCTGCATGGCGCTCCTCGCTTCAGCGTACTCGCCATACAGCCGGGCCTCCTCCTCCGCGAACGCGACGGGATCGTCACGGCGCGCGAGGATGCGGCGGCGATGTCTGGCGCACCGGCGCCCCGCCCGGACGCATACAGCACGAAGCTGCGCTATCTCGGGCGACCACCAGTACGCCGACCTGTTAGGAGGCCGAGGGCCGACCCGGGGCATCGAAGCATCGCTAATGCGATGCATCGTGTCCCGGAGCCATAGCGCCTCGACCTCCACGTCCACTGGGTGTGGACGCATAGGCGTCCACGCCGCCGCCGTGGAGGCTTCCACCAAGCGCTCCTTGTCCAGGAGCTTCAATGCCCACCTGGGGAATGACCGGGGCGCAGTCCCACGGGCGACCGCGGTTGTCGTGGGGGCGGAAAGATCGAACCGGATATACCGGTGATCCGATAGCGATTCCGCCCCCACCAGCACCTCCCAACCGCGGATGCGTTGTGCGATGACAAGGCTCGCGAACGTCACGTCCACGATGGACTCGCCCTGCCACCGCACGCAAGTCGCGACCGACCCTCTGTTCAAGACACAGAGTCCGGCCGCGACCGCCCACTCCTCCAATCGCCTACCCCGAGGTTCGGTGCGGGGGCAGCCCCAAGCGACTGACTTCGCATTGAGGTCCCCCGCCAGTATCACAGGACGGGGAGCGGAGCGCTGAGTAATCGCTCCGAGCCCGTCCAGGAACTGCTCGAACTCGAGAATAGGTCGATTTGGAGAGAAATACGCCCCGATCACGACGGTGTCTTCCATCATCGCCGCGACGAACCCTGGTCCCTTGGCCACCATTACCAAGGGCGGGATCGCCGCGGCTCTCCTTACGTGGATGGCCGCCAAGCCGCACTCGTCCCCGAACCAGCACTCATCTGCCGGGGGAACAAAGTACGGCTCCGCGACCACCGCTACGTCAATGGACCACTCCGCCATGCTCTGGACCAACATGTCCTGAGCCCTGGCGGAGTGGTTCAAATTTCCTTGGAGGAAGCGACGGGTGTAGTCCATTACTGTTGAACCACATCCATCGCTCCCTCCCTTCCTCCATCGCCCCCGCCATCGGGCGCACTAGGCGCCACGGCGGGGTCTGAAACGTCGGCCGGTACTCCCCCGGCCGACTTCTTCTGTTGGCGCCGCTTCATCTTGCGGCGCCTGTTACGTTCTGTGTTACCACCAGACGGGGAGCAAGCCTTGCCCCCCGCCCGGTGATCGGCCCTGCGACCGGCCGCGGCGCACAACGCGCAGTGCGGCGCGGCCGAGCACACGGCCGCTTTGTGTCCGGTTTGACCGCAGCGGAAGCACAATCCGCTGCGGTCTACAGTGCTGGTGCACCTGGCGACGCTGTGCCCCGTTCCGAAGCACTTGAGGCATCGCCAGGCGCGCGACTCCAGCAGCCGCACGTGGGCTGCAACCCAGCCCACGCGCAGCCTGCCAGGGTCCCCAGCCGGCCTTCCGGGCGGAGGAGTGGCCAGGGAGTTGGCGGCTCCGACCGGGCACCGCACCCACACTGAGCTGGCCCCGGTGTAACCTTGGCGAAGCTCGCCTACGGTTACATTTTCCGGGGCGCACTTGCCCTGGGATGCGATGGCCGCTACCACCTCCTCCCTGGTGGTGCAGTCGTCCAGGCCGGTCACACGCAGCTCGGCCATCTTGACCGGCCTGTGCACCTTGACCTCCTCTTCCGGCCATACCACCCGCAGACCCGACACCAGACGGTCCGCGACGTCGCCACTGTTGACGCCGCCGGGACACTCCAGCAATCGGGCCCCATTGGCCGTATGCCGGATGCGGAGGCCGTCCTCCGCCCCGATCTCTGTGAGGTCCACGGCCGCGCGCGCCTTTGCCATGACGTCGGGGTATGTCAGCCCCTTCGCCTGGCCGGCCGGCAACAGGGTAACCACCACTGCAGCCTGCCGCGGCGCGCGCGGCTTCTTCTTAGCCTTCTGGCTCTTCTTCTTCTTCTTCTTGTTGCCGGCGGCGGGCGCTCGACCCGGTTGGGGAGCAACCGCGGCCGCCGGAGTCGCATTCATGTTTTGGGCAGCGGTCGGCGTTCTCCCCGGCTGAGTAGTCGTCTTGGCCGCTGCCCTTGTCTCGTTTGGTGGTGGTGGTTGTGGTTGGGTCGGAGTGGCCACAACCCTGGCCCTCTTTGCGCCCCGCTTTACCACCTCAGTCCATCCCTCATCCATATTGGATGGGGGCGGAGGACGTGGACGGGGCTGAGGCGGTGGCACCGGAGTCGGCGTCCCGCCGCCACTCTTTTTCTTTTTGTTGTTTCTCCTCTTCTGGGTCGGAGCCGACTCCGGGCCCGGAGGAGGTTCGGCCGGTTGGGCGGGAGCGACAGGAGGCGGCGCGGATGGTGCGGTACCGCTCAGGGCCGCAACAATCCCCCTGAGTTCGGCAATTTGTTTGCCGAACTCCTCCGTCAGCTCCCGTCTGATGCAGGCGACTATCTCCTCCCGAGACTCCGCCTGCTGCACCCTGGCCCGTGGCGACGCGAGTCGCCGTGGAGGCAGCCACTCAACATTGGCCTCCTTATTAGCCTGCAGCGCTCTGGCGCTGCTTGGCTGCACAACCTGCGGTGCAGGCCGCGCCCTCCGCGAACCGCTCGCCGCCACGACAGGTTCAGGCCTCTGAGCCTCGAGGGTCGCCAGCCTCTCCTTGAGGAGAGCCACCTCCGCCCTCGACCTTTCCAGCTCGGTTTGAAGGCCTGCGTCGCGACTGATGGCCGCCGCGACGGCAGGCATGATCCTGCCAGTCTCTTTGGCCACCCGTCGCCACGCCAGCGCGTAGGACGGGCGCACTGTATTATACCTGTACGTGGCATTAGTGGCCCGTCGCTTTATGGCCTCGAGAACGGCGACGGGGCTCTCTGAGAGCTCCCCGTCGGTCGTTTGGGCCGAGGCAGGGGGTATCGCCGACCGCGTCAGCGAGGCGGGGTTCTCCCGCGGCCCTCCCTTTGTCCCTCCGGTGTTGTTGTGGGAACCTCGCTTCGTGGGTCCTCGTGTCATCTCCTCTTCCGAGGAGGCGGACGAAGGCCCACTACTTTCCGAGGTCCGGCGCGCTGCGGTCTTCCGCTTGCGCCGTACTTTCCCACTTTGGTCTTCAGAGCAGGCATCGCTCGCGACGACACTCGCGCACGATGCCCACCCTGACCCTACGCCAGTGGCATTCTCCGACACAGGGGCCTGGTCGCCTACCCCTGTGCGGGCTTCGGTGATGGACTCAACGTCCATCACACCACAAGGTTGGGGGGAGTAACCGCACCAGTGCGATTACTCCCAGGCACCCAACCTCACGGCCGCTCTCCCGTTGCTGTTTTGGCACCACCCGGGGACCACGTGTGGGGTTAGCCTTCAGTGAAGGTGGTCACGCCCACGGACGCCAGCAACGGGGGCCCCCTCTATACGCACGTAGGAGAATGCTACCCTAATGCGTAGGCAGATAGGTGAATCGAATACCTCTATCGACGCATACATTATCCCATATTATGAAATAGTAAATTAACCTTAGCTTTTTAAACTTACTTTAATATATTAATACAGTTGTTACTAAATAGTTACATTTTAATTCTTTAAAATAAAACTCTTGGAACTGCGCATGGAACCGCTGAATTTATTCAGCCTGTTCTTCTCGGGACGGAGGCAAAACATTTAGAATCCGTAATAGTGTTTTATTGACTTTCTAAACACAGTGTTTCCACTAGGGAATCCAATCCCGGGATCCTGGACCTTTGTCAGTCCCGAAAATTTCGGGATCGAAATTGTTCAATCCCGGGATTTTCGGGATGGCAAAATACTTAAAGAAACGAACCAAAATGCGACTTTTGTGACAAAAATACCCAAATTAATTACAGAAGCAAGTTTGGTATAATCTTATTGAATAAGTTTTCTTTTTCATATGTAACCCAATAATTGTTATTATTTTACTGATGAAATCATTGATCCCTAGTTTCCACAATTGATTTCAATTAACAATTTGAATTTGATTCAACCTTTCCTTCTTCTCTTGCCATCCTAATACCACAATATGAAAACGATGATGCAATTTTTTCAACCAAAGATTAGAAAGTTCAGTAGGTATTAGAAGACTGATCCTGAACTTTTAAGATAAAGAATCTTTAATAAGAGAAATGTTTTCTAATAAAAAGTAACATACTTTAACTTTATTTTGTACTTTGCTGTTGTTGTCATCAAATAAAGGGAAAGGTAGTGCAATCAAAACGAACGTGGATAAAGTTAGAGGGCACAATTTGTTTGATATAATCACATTAACGAGAATAACTTGGCAGGAGCGAGATCGCTGGCTGTGGCCCAATCCCTCCACCGACCGTCAGTGGTCAAAGCGTTTACCGCCTTCATTTGGCAATCTTTCACTGTATACATTATGTTTTCAGTTCGTGGTATTATAATCTAAATAATATTTCGAGCAAGTTATTCGGCGATTTGTAATGTTACTAAACCTAATGCTGGTAATTGGTGTGTATTTGTTAAATTTATGAATTGTAATTAACGACTGGCAAAAATAATAGATACTTAATAAAACGCTTTAAATTATTGGCCTCGAGTACATTGATCGAACTGAAGTTACTTGGACTTGTATTTAAGCAATTATCGTTCGAAAAATTTATGTGGAATCAACCATAAGTTTTTTTTTTTTTTTAGTTGGAGGAAATCACCGGATGTGAGGGGTATGTGGGAGTTGAACCGCACTAAAACCTCCAACCGCTCACACTCAGCGTCCGAACCCCGGCTGAGGCCAGAACCCAACACGGGGTTATGAGGGACGGCGCGACGCGTTACGCCCAAGGCACTCTTTCCCGTCGCGCCGCCCCCTATCAACCATAAGTAGAAGTTTTACTTACCATCAGGTATTTTAAAACCGATAATCGATGACACATCAGAATCTATTTAAAGATGAAATGGTCTCCTCGATACATTGAAAATGGGACAAAAATCAAAAGAAAAACATTACGTAACAGAATATTTTTATTGGAATTCCTGTAATATACATCTTTTACATTACTAGTAATCTATATCTTTATACAGGGTGGTAAATGAGTAGTCCCGAAATATTAAAGACAGATCACGGTATCAAAATTTATAGCAAAACAGCAACGACATGCCATAGAAAGTTGCGAAGAAATTGTAAAAATAATGTCCCCAAAAATGAAACACATTCATCACAAAGAATAATGCAACTGAATTTTAACACCAACTATAAAATAATGATCACTAAGCAAAAGTACCATTTTAATTGTGTTGGTTATTTTTGATAGAAGATTTTAGTAAAAAATAATGTTAATCTGTTCTATCAGCATCAGTTACATAATCGTAAGTCTTGTATACAGGGTGGATCTGTAACTTTGGACAATCTGACGTGAGGTAAATAACCTGTTGAAATACAACTTAACACCATTTTTATTTTTTGTATCAGTTAAAGTTTTTTTTCTGTCATTGTATGGAATCTTATCTTTGCGGACGTCCTATGATGAAATTTTTTTTATCCAATTTCGAAAATAAAAGTGGTTCTAAGTTTTATTTCAATAAGTCATTCACCCCACGTCAGTTTGTCCAAAGTTACAGATGCACCCGGTATATTGTAATCTAGTGTCATTTTCGGAGGTGCTCTTTTATCACCCTGTATATCTCATATATAATATAATTTATTATAATTATAATGTACTATTATACTGTATGATATGTATTTAAGTATATTATTAAACTAAATAACATTTAAACTGACAATACATATAGATTATTTTATATATTTATGTATTTGTAAATTTATCTATCTAAATTGTTAACAAGTAATATAAATGCTGTTTTATGCTTCAAACTAATATGCTAACAATAAATTGTTCGAGTTTTACAAAAGGCACATAAATTGTAAATGTATACATAGACATATACTATAGTTTTAGTAAAAATAAGAATAAAAAATAAATCTCATTTTAAACAAAATACTATAAATAGCAAAATGTGTGCAAACGTCTTTATTTTGGAAAAAAGCCTACAATACTTTTTTGAAAAAAAAATTATGTTTGGTGTTTTAACCACTCAACTGGGATCGGCAACCAAATTGGTTTGTTTACTTTTGCCAAGTCTGTGGCAGGAGCCAAAATTGAGCACAGTACTAAAACTTGTTTTATTTACATTTTTTAAACGTGTCATATTTTGCGGAGATGATATATTTTCGCTGAAGATGCAATACAGCGTCGTTTAGTAATAAAGATTTACAAAATATAAGGTTTAATTAAAAATCAAAATTAACAAATATCGGAAAAAAATGTTTTTAAAAAGGGCTCAAACACGGTATTGATTCCGAACGAAGTCGCCAGTTTCGCCATCCAGCGAATAGTGACGTTCCCAGTTGAGTGGTTAATAAAGATTCCTTTCAAGTTCATTAACCATATCTCTATGGGAATTATAGACAAATATTAAAATGAAAATATTTGCAATACGATTTATAACAATAACAATTAACTTTCAATATAAATAACTTAATAATTTATAGAACTATTTGTTCATATAAAACTCAATACTTAATTTCATTTGTTCTTTTTTATGTAACATAATATATGTTTTTCATACAGCAGTATTCTTCTTAGGTGTAGGTACTCTTGGAGAATTCGAATACAGTTTCTTAAATAAATCTTGTATGTTATTATCCGGAAAGAGATTCGTTAAAGTAACTGAAATAAATTTAAAAATATTTAAATTTTTTCATGCATTTTCAACGGGTTCTTACCACGATATTTAATTAATTGAGTTTTCTCGATATTTCAACGTTGTTGCAAACGTCATGATCACGAGAAGACTGGATACTGCGGCTCGATTTACGAGCAAACAAATCTGTCTACCCTCGCACTCGTTCGCTTTTGGGTAGTACCACTGGAACTCGAACTCACATCACGACACACCACACTCACGGTATCTACAAGACTCTCGTTCGCATGAACCCGCGAGTGACTGTTGTGTTTAGCACTGAATTCCTCATACTCGATAATCTGAAGCCGTCACCCCTGTTAAAAGTGCTGTCTTGAAATCTCGATAGCTTCTTTAACCATCCTTGGTTAAACTCAATTAATTAAATATCGTGGTAAGAACCCGTTGAAAATGCATGAAAGTATTATAGAAAACCGCAAGTGTCTGAATAAGTTTATTTAAATTTTTATCTTAAATTTGAAAAAAAAAATGCTGATTTTTCTCTTACCTTCCAACAGAACTAATATTAATCGCTTATTAATTTCTTGTGTTTGAAATAAATCAAATAATGTAAGTAAGCCTCTTCGTGCAGAATCTGTGCCGACTATGTGTTTGAGATCATCTGAAATTCATTCATCAACCGATCATTATTTCAGAAATTTTTATTCGTTAAAGAACTTAAACTAACCTTTGCTAACTTACAAATAAGATCAAAACTGAATTAATAACCATCATTTTTTTGGAATTTCTGTCGAGTAACAAAAAAATATGAACTGAGATTTGTTCAAATTTTAAACATACATAAATAGTAAACATACCAGCGCATGCAGACAACAAGGCAACTTTAGCGGCAACTCTTGTTCTTGCCTTTGTAGCTGCATCTCTGTTACTATAATTTGTATTATGGCGACTTGTTAGCCAATGCCTGAGAAAAAACAAATTATAATGTAAAATTTTAAAAGAGATCATATTTAACAGATCGATATGAGTTTCTATGCATGCACTTTGGACTAAAGAATGCACCAGCCATTTAACATTTCTTCAAAGATAACACAATTTTGTACAAATACTAAGAAATTATGACAACAATATGATATTAGAAATTCTTGAAAACATGTACTCACTTGAATGTTTTTAAATACTGAACAACATTACGAGGTGACGTTAGTGATGACACAAGTTCCAGAACTTTCCTGCAATACAAAACCACTTTCATTCTAAAAAATCTGCAATCTTATGTAAAACTAGTTAACCGGCGTAACTTTATCTTCGTCACAAAGGAATAATATAAAGCTAGCCTAGCTATAAAGCCTTCCTAGATGGACTGGCCACTTTTTCAAGATTTTTTTAAATTGGGCGGTTCTAACAAACTTTACAGTTCTTAAACGGTTTTATTTAGCTTACCCCGTTTGTTTTATTCTTTATTTATTTGTTGTCTTAATTGTAGTGTAACATTACAAAACAAACATTTTAATCAACGATTGTAGACAATTGACGTGCCCAACGGTTTTATAATTCCCACGACTGTATCTGTTTTATTATTTTTTGGTTTTTAGTACATTTATCTTAAACATTGCAATGTATGTATATAAAACCGTTTAACTTAAAAAGTTTTTTACCTATTTTTATATAATATAAGCGTAGATTCACATACATTCTCAGTGTTCTCTTGTTACTATTTCATTTTGTTTTTATTTAATACATACTTTATTTATGAATAAGGTCAATGCTTACCTGTTAACTCTATCTGCAATAAGAGTTCTCAACGGCGCTAAAAGTCGACGTCTCAGCCATAACCCTCTTATTCCGAGGACTTCCTCCAATAGTTTCAATGCCATGCTTTCGTCATCCTAAATATATTTAGTTTATGTAAAACGTTTAGCAATTGTAGCACTTTGAGATGTAATAATTAGTGATGGGCAATAGTTTAATAGGTCCATTTGGAGAGTTTATAATTTATAAAGTTCTGGAGTGGCGGCCACGAACCGGTAAGCGCAACGTTGGTAGACTCCCCACAAGATGGACCGACGATCTGGTTAAGATCGCGGAAGGTCACTGGATGCAGATGGCGCAGGACCGGTTGATGTGGCAAGGTTTGGGGGAGGCCTATGTCCAGCAGTGGACGTATATAGGCTAATAATGATGATGATGGTGATACTTTATACTTATTTATACTACTATACTTACAAGCTTAGAAGATTTTTTTTCAATTAATTATATTGCAATGTTATGGTAGAATATAACACATTTTTTTACTGTTTTTACTAACAATATCCTAAACGAAGAATAGTCGAAAAATTCAATGGTAATTAATAGTAAGAAAATAATTTATTTGTTAAGACAAATATTGTATTAAATTTAATGATAACATTTTCAAAAATCCCTAATCCTAAAATTTACAAATATCCGATACGGGTGATGGTTTCTTGATACACTCACCATCAAATGAGAATTATTCTCGCCTGCCTTTGTAAGCTAATATAGGAAAAATACGTATTTATAAACCGCAAAAACTCAATTTCAGCTAAAGTGAAACTACTATATAGCACTAAAACTTTAAGGAAGTCTTTATTTATTTATTGGAACAAAATTCCTTATCGCGCGTTATCGAAAGGGGGCTAGACGTAAAATAATCTTACGAAAACTTGTCACGACACTTTTTTGTTTTAGATGGTTATCGCTAGATGGCGCTGTGATCAAAATCTTTTAAAACACGTTCCTTATTTTTGTTTTAGATGATTATCGCTGTATCGGTAGGCGATAGATAACAGCCCCTCATTGCCCTGGCATTGCAGAGGTTCATAAGCGACGGTGACCGCTGACCATCAGGTGGGCCGTAGGCTCGTTTATCTATCAAGCAATAAAAAAAAGATGGTGCTGTGATCAAAATCTTTTAAAACACGTTCCTTATCGCGCGTTATGTTAGGGAAAAAAAATATAAGATATGTTTTAAATTTAGTCGAAAGGAACTTCGTTCTATCCGGGTGTCCCATGACACCTCTAAAGTTTTTTTTTTGTGTAAAATACGTAAATTGTTAGCGTAAAATGTAATAAAAGTACTAAGATTGTTTTAAGAATCGCATGCGTACAAATAGATAAAAAAAAATCAAAGATAATAACTTAATAATAAGCGAGTTAATTGAAAAAGGACTAATAATTTAAAATATTATTTTTATGCAACTTCTAGAATTAAAAATAGCAATTTCTCAATACATAGACATAATATAAAAGTATACATACTTAATAAATGAAACCAGTGCTTACCTCTTGGCCATCATTAGTGTTACCAACTTTAAAATCATCGAAATGACTTTCACTGTTCTTTCCCTGGAATACTTTTGAAATACCTAAAACAGGAAAAAAATCGCAACAATTCAAAATAAATTTTAACACTAATAAAATCAACTGTGACACTTCAATTTCATTTCTTTTTGTATTTATTATCTCTTAAAAATGTAATTAAAAAAATTAAATGTGTTTATAATGAATTATTTACTTACAAAATGAACACTTACCATCCATAACACCATCCACAGTGTTCACAAATTGATCGGGCATGTTTTTCAAAGTTCTCATTCCAGCTCTTAATGGATTTACAAGGAGCGCGTCAATCTGAAAACCATTTATTCATCATCCCTACTATTTTTTTTTACAATTCGGAAAAATTATTTATTTATTATTAAGCTTAATACAATTTTACAAAAGTTTAACCGCTGTGCCTGAAGACACATTATATGGATCGTCCACGGTTCGTTTCAGGAACTCTTTTGTTATTCACCAGCCGACTGTGGAATGAGCTCGTTGATTTCTTGTCCTTCATAAAATGAGACTTGAAGAAAGTCCTTATAAGACCCGCAGATATTACAGATACATGAGCGATGGTAACTACTTATGATCAGGTGGCCCGCAAATAATTTTGTGTTTGAAAACTTTTACTAGTTATACTATAAATTCGATTTATTTTTTGTTTCTATGCCTTCCTGTACTTATTTCTATTACTTTACAAATATGCCTTAAATAGACCTATGCTAATTTTGAAACTAAATACCGATTTTTTTTTTCTGTTGGAGGAATTCACCATGGAATATGAGAGCTCACACTCCGCGTCCGAACCCCAGCCAGAACCCAGCACGGGGTTATGAGGAACGGCGCGACGCATTACGCCCTCGGCACTCATTTCCGTCACGCCGCCCCCGCCTAAATACAATACTACTTTTACAATACTCACCGGATTACTATGTTTTTCAGTCTGGTTCACTGGACTGAGGAAACCTCCTAAATAATCCTGAGAGAGTAAGGTCATGTATTTAGGTTCCCTGGCGAGTGTTGCTAAAGTTTGAAGGTATCCGTTTAGAATCCGTTTCCTACTCTCGAGTACTGCTCGTGACGTATTTTGGAATGTCTTTTTGGCAGGAAAGGGTAGGTTCCCTAGTTCCGGCCACTGAAAAAGATATAAGGTTAAATAATATTAGTGGTTTTAAGAGAAATTGTCTGTACTGTATTTATTATATCGACCCATTATTGAATGCTAGGCTCTGTCTACTTAATACAAATCAAGGAGCTCATACACGCTTGCCCAATGAAAGAGTTCACGTATTTTTTTTCTATTTTATACTTTATGCCTGCCTACGTTAAATTTGGGTGAACCGATTCAGATAATTGATTAGAAGGAAAGAAAGAAAGAAAACTTTATTCGACACACAAATAAGGGACACAAAATTATAATGTAGCTTACTCATCTAGGTATTTAAAAGTAAAATTAAAACTAAAAATAAACAAAACTAACAAACAAAAGGTTAACTAACAAAAGGTAAATTGTAGACATAATTGTTTATTTAATTATAAAACAATGTAATTATGCGAATCAATACATAGTATAAAACAAAGTCGCTTTCGCTGTATGTCTGTATGTATGCTTAGATCTTTAAAACTACGCAACGGATTTTGATGCGGTTTTTTTTAATAGATAGAGTGATTCTTAAGGAAGGTTTGTATGTATAATAAATGCATAATGCGATTATGGATATGAAAGGTGATGGTCGTCGTGGGGCTCTATGGTTAGTCCAAGTTGTTCAGTATGTTCCTTTACCAGGTTTTAGTTATTGGTGTTGTGATAATTTAGTTTTAAAAAATCAAAGTATTTTATAAATATAACCAAAATATAAATTACTGTTTTTCATGCTATTTACGAACGCACTTACTTTATCTTTAATAGAAGAATGGAGATCGTAAAAATCACTGTATCTCCTGTAGATATGCCACACTTCGTTATCTGATAGTCTAGTTACTGCTATTGCGTATATTCCAAAAGCTCGACCTTTGTCTTGCACTAGAGCTGTGAAACAATGTAAGTTAAACATCGATGTATTATATTATCCTTTAACAGTTAAAAATTTACTAGAATTAACGTAATTTCGTACGCAATGTTTTTTTAACTAGAAGAACAAATATAATGCTAATGTTATAAATAATTCAAAATTAAGAATAAATAAAGTCAAAGTCAGTTTAGTCAAAATCATTGAAAATAATTTAAATTAAATTAGTTAATTAATATAATTGGTGGCCATTTGTAAGTTACTATAATATTTAAAGTGTGTCATGGTAGTCAGAACTTTATTTTTATTTATGTTTTTATTCTGTGTGTATTTGGAAAAACTTACCTGTCTCTATAATACAAGCCGAAAGTGGTGACATTAAGTTCTTTGCTTTCCTACTAATTTCTGTGTGCGACATCGACATCCCTGGATTGGCTGTCAAACTCGATGGACCTAATGATAACAATTCTTATTATTAAACACAAGCAATAAAAAATAACCAATCTAAATCAAAAAAGCAGTTTCGGATACTCCCTTAAGCACAGAAATGTCATAAAAATTAACGTTTATTTCACTCTAAATATTTTCTATGCTACGACAAAGCCTTCTTCTAATAAGCGTAAATTGAATACTGCTAATTTTCTATCCAAGCAGTCTTTTAAATAAAAATAAAATGTAACATCTCCGAGTTGAAACCAATACAATTAGTGCAGAGGAGATCCATTAGTCTAAACACCTACGAGAAAAACATCCAAAACAAACCATTTTTGTAAATTAAAACCAGCGCGTCAAAATCCCAAGCAAGTTTCCGAATACCGTAAAAAAAGCATTGCATAATTTCAAAAATTAAATAGTTTTTCGTAAATGTAACTAATTTTATAAGTTGATCAGAAGAATACCTGCTTGAGGTCTTATTAGAAGCTAACATTTTTCACAACAAATTTTCGAACATTTTTCAAATAGTTCCCAAGTATCTACATGACATTCGACTATCTATCCTGCTCTAAGTGGTCCCATACACTAAGAAAGAGCAAGACAGACCGTTTTTCACAACTACCCACGCATATTTACAAAGCAAAAAAATCAGGACTGCCGAACATAAAACCAAAAGGCTACGATTCTACACAAAGCTACTGCAAAGGCTAATTAAAACCATGCTAGGCTACTGTTATCCTATTTATTGACCTGCACTCTCATTGGTCCTGTGAGTGATATTCCCGACTATGTCAGACCTTGATCTGTTATGTCTTGTACCGGGAACGTGTAATAACTCACCTATAAAATTAACATGAGGTATTATAGACTTTATTTTAATGGAGTTAAGGTACAAATTTCATTACGATTGGGGAATCGACAAGTATTTTCTTCGATTTAAATTGAACCATTGAATTGAACGGATCTAAAAATTTTTATTCTCTTGTTTCACATACCGTCTGACTAAAGCTAAATAAAAGAAAAATATTAATAATATTCTATCATATGTAAATAACACTTTATTTTATAACTTAGTTCTCAATTAGCAAACTTTAAACACAAATAATAATTAATGTATTCTTTTTAAAAAATCTAATGATACTACTTCTCTAAATTTAAGAATGAGTCTTTTGAATGAACGAATCTAAATGAATGATTGAATGAAAAAAAATACTTAATGAATGAGATTGAACTATAAAGAATCTAATAGATTGTTTGGGGAGAACATCCCAATATAATTACTTTAAATATCTTTTTTATTTCACTTCTTTGAGCACTATTTTCTAAAAAACAAATAATTCTAGCATTCAATGACAAATTGAGAATTTGATAGATGACAATACACTCTATTCTAATGTCACTAAAGTACCATTTTCATTGCACTTCGGTAGGGTATGATTTTTATTCATCTGCGATCTTCTAGTGGATCGCGGGAACGTAAATGATTTTTGCGGCATATCGTATTTATATTTAGATTTGAAAAAAAACTTCGGCAAGCGACTCAGACACGTTTTGACGAGTTTCTTGCATTTTTCTATAGAAAATATTACCATTAAAGATCATTGTTAAAATTATTGAAGAAAACATTAAAATTTGTAATCAAAACTACTTACCGCTGTATTTTCTTGTATCTGTTTTGTGGTCGTTTTTCATGTCACTAAAAAAAAGAACTTTAAATATATAACATAATAATACACAACAATTAATAAAAATATTTTCATAATTTATGTTTTTCTTTTTTTTTATTTGGAGGAAATCACCGGATCCCTGCCCGCCCCGTGGGCAGGTTATGTGGGAGTTGAACCGCACTAAAACCTCCAACCGCTCACACTCAGCGTCCGAACTCCGGCTGAGGCCAGAACCCAGCACGGGGTTATGAGGGACGGCGCGACGCGTTACGCCAAAGGCACCCTTTCCCGTCGCGGAGGGGGCGGCCCTTCATAATTTATGTAGGAGAACCTGCGCAATTTAATTTTATTCTAAATCATACCTATTATTCTTATACGTTCCATCTTCAGTTTCCAACATAAAATCGGCTTGCCATGATGGATCATCCTAAAATTGAGAAAAATATAAAATTACTAAACCAACTCAACAATTATTGCGGCTTAATATTTGATTTAAATCGAGCTATAAAATTTTATGTCTATTTTCTCTGATCAAACTACTTTTAAAACTTTAAACTTTTTTCAGTGTACGTAAGAACGTTAAATGATTAAAATCGTCGTAAAAAATTTCGTTGTTAAATCAAAGCAATTAAAAATGACATAAAAAAAAGAAACTTGAGAGGTGTCAGGGGCACCCGGATGGAACGAAGTTCCTATCGATTAATTAGTGAGGGAATTGTAATATTTTTTTAAGTTATAATAATTATAAAATAATTAAATAATTATAACCCAAAAAAAATAATTTTTGATCACAGCGCCATCTAGCATTAATCATATAAAACAATATAAGGAATTGTTTTAAAAGATTTTAATCACAGCGCCATCTAGCGATAATCATCTAAACAAAACAAGTGTCGTGACAACTTTTTCATAAGAATTTCCGTCTAGCCCCCTTTCGATAACGCGCGATAAGGAACTTCGTTCCAATTGAAAAGTAGAATTACAGACCTCCAAAGCATCACAAACGCATTTCTGCAGCTCATCGAAACACACGACAGAATTATTAGTAAATTCCTCTCCTTCCGTCGTTATTTTACGAACTAATTCCGAATGACAGTTGTCAGGTACTCCCATTATAGACGGTTTATTGGGTGATAGAAATAAATCGCATAACTCTAACGCTGATGAACGTAGGTTATCTATAACAGCTTTTGAAGTGTGTCCGTCTGAGAAAGTAAAGAATTGTTAAAGAAAAAATTATAAAAGGGATTAGGTTTAAGATAGCTAATGTTTAGATGACTTTTGACTAAAATGGTTTGATCAAATCAAATATATCAGATATACAACTAGATAGAAATGGTACAAACTAAATATAAAACCTAACCAACATAAAAAAAAAATCTATCATCAATCTACTGAACTGAGTGGTTTAGCTAATATATTCGAGTATCATAATGATTATTGTTTACGCATTATTATTTGTAACGAATGTATTCCTTTTATCGTCATGTAGGCATTGTTATGTGACAATAGATTTCGTTATTATTTTCAAAAATCTAGTATATCAACAAACAGTGTTTTACAAAATACTGATAAAAGTAAAATTCCATAAATTAACTTACCTGACTCATGCATCTCAATCTCAAGTAGATATTGTGCATTCGACTTCCACGCCGCAGTTGCCCTCAAAAACTTTAAGGTTCTAGCTATTTCTTCGGACATTTTCTGTGTATTTATGTTGTTTAATGTGCCTAAAAAGAAATGTATTAAAATAAATCAATATTTTTATGGAACAAAAAAAAACATTTTATTGTGAAAAGTGTAATTAAGATACAGTGAAAGTGATTATTCTATGAAATCACGAATTTCGTACGCATTTTAAAAATTATACTGATAAATTTGCTGTTTTTGCAGTTGATTTCTTTTGATGAATGAACATCTTCTAATATATAAAATTCTCGTGTCACGGTGTTCGAACTTGAACTCCTCCGAAACGGCTTGACCGATTTTGTTGAAATTTTTTGTGCTTATCCGGTATCTATGAGAATCGGCCAACATCTATTTTTCATCCCCCTAAATGTTAGGGGTAGTCCACCCCTAATTTTTTTTTATTTTTTCGACGCAGACGAAGTTGCGTGGGGCAGCTAGTAATGATATAATTATGATTGCGAACCTTCTTGTGGTCCCAGTGTTGCTCTTTTCGCTTGTATAATTCTAGCTAAATATTGCAACGAAGATAACTTCTGACGATCTTGCAGTTCCCATTCACCGGCACTGTCCTTGGAATGCTAAAAATTAATAAATTAACTTTTAAATAATTATTAGCTAACTATTAAACATGATTGATAAATTCATTTTAAGAGCAGTTTTTTTTACCTTGTCCTAAACCTCATGTCACGTTTTTATATGGCCAAACTGATTAGTAGTTGTATAACTTTCTGAATTCATAATTATTGAAATATTTTCTATGTTATATACTTACCAATTTCTGTATATCTTTTTCGACTAATTCTAAAGTGGCGTCCAATTCCTCTGCGTCTCCAGAACATCTTATTACAATGAGGAACAGTTCCGATGGGAGAGTCGAATCTTTGCAACACTGAAAACATGTTTGAACTTTATAGAGCACTTATAAAGGGTTTGGGAATTTGAAACTATTATCTCAAAGTTCTTAACGCTTTAAAATGATATTTTTTTAATTAATTAATTACAAAGACAATTTATTTATTTAGGAAATAGGTAGGGTTAAACAATGTTATTTTTTTTTTCAAACACTTTTTATTGCAAAGTAAATGAGGAAACGGCCCATCTGATGAGAAGCGATTACCGTTGCCCCTTTTACCCCCTATTACAGTAGGTAGGTCGTTTGAAGACGGATTTTAAAACAAATACGATGGCATAATCTGAAATAAATAATGAAGATTTTCACATACAGATTTTATAATAGTACGATTGATGCTATCCGGGTCGCTCAGTAAACTGATTAAAGGACGCAAAACAACGGAAGACAGCAGATCTATAAGAATCATTTTCATGGCGTGACATTTCCAAGCTTCTTCCGGAGCCACCAAATATAATATAGACTCGGATACTTCGCAAAGCAATTCTGAAAAAAAAAAACTTGTTATATTTTATTTTTCTTTAGAGCACGACAGGTAATCCTTTTTTTTTTTTAGTTGTAGGAAATCACCGGATCCCCAGCACGGGGTTATGAGGGACGACGCGACGCGTTACGCCATCGGCACTCTTTCCCGTCGCGCCGTCCCCATAGGTAATCCTAATCCACAAAAAATATAATTACGTTTTTAATGTACTATTCAAACACGACGAAAATTTTAAAGTATTAAAATAATAATCTTCTATTTTTTTTCTATAAATAAACTTCTTTATATTCGAAAAACATCAAGCCAGAAAGCTAGAAAACAAGTTGAAGTATTTATAATCTGGGTCACTTATATAATATCATTATAATAACAATATATTTATCTTAAATACTAACCATATTCCTTATCTGTATCAACACAGAATATGTCTCTGCATATTTGTTTATTTTCCACTGCACATTCCAGTTCAAAGAATATATCTTTTAACGTTTTACCTATAATATTTTCGGAGCTATCGTAAAACTTAGATTTACCAAATGTTTGAGAATCTGAAATAAAATTAAATTGTACATACATACGTAATGGATACCTGTAAAACTGTAGAAACTTTATGTATTAATTCTCAGGTATCTTTACATAAATACAAGAAAAGAAAAGTATAGAAAAAAAACTTGACAGGTGTCATGGGACACCCGAATAGAACGAAGTTCCTTTCGATTAAAACGTATCTTATATATTTTTTTCCTAACGTAACGCGCGATAAAGAACGTGTTTTAAAAGATTTTGATCACAGCGCCATCTAGCGATAATCATCTAAAACAAAAAAGTGTCGTGACAACTTTTCGTAAGAATTTTTTCCGTCTAGCCCTCTTTCACAACGCGCGATAAGGAACTTCATTCCAAAAATAGTGGTTACCACTAAATAAGTATTAAAAGTATGAAGTACGAGTTTTTGTCATACAACTAGAATAATAAAACAAAAGAGAAAAATAGAGAACTTATTTGATTTATTTTATACCTGGTAACCACGACAAATCTGTTTCACTTTTATTCCTTCTATGCATTTTCCTGTCATCTCTCTTAGGACTTACTTTAGCATCATTCATAGATTCTTTTGCAGTCATTAACTCCACATGTTTTAGTCTGACCCTAGACTGTTTGAATAATTTTAAATGTGTTGTTATCTCTTCAGGAAATCTTGATGATAATAAATTAATCCAATCTACACATTTTATTCTGGAAAATAAGTTTTTTTTGGAAATTTACAATTAACAAATTATTAGTTTTTACATTGTATCATATTATTGTCTTAGTTGTGCTTATGGCCCATCAAATGATAATAATCCTTCAATACATACCTCCATTAAAATTCACTCTGTGTAAAGTTTACAAAAATATAATAAATCATACCTATTAGAGACATTAGCACCAGTAGCTACCACTAAACGTTTCATAGCATGCTTCGTAAACTCTTCATCGTTTGTCAGTATTTCATACCATGGTGTCACATAATCATTGATTATTATCACAATGATTTCATTCAAAAATGAGTCTACTGTTTCGCTTCCTGTAATTCTGTTATCGAATTTTAATAATGGTGGATCTTTTTGAAACTCTTCAAGAACCTAAAATTATATGTACAAATTTAAAAAGGAATAACTCAACATATAATAAGTCAACTGTTGGTGAATAATACTCATTGTAAGAGTTTTTTTTTGCCTTTGGTAATGATTGTGATGTACTAGCTAGTAGAGTAGTTTATCATGGACAGGTCCTTATTATGAATGCAGACTTACTACTATCATCTAATTATAAGAAAATAATGTACCACTATTATAGAGGAACAATGACTCCATTATATTGTATATTATCACTCACTGCCAGTAAAAAACTTAATGTATAGTATAAATTAAAATAGACTCATAAGTTTATTGTCCTTAATCTTACCTTAGGTATTGTGATTGAGAAGTTTTTACACTGTAATGGATCATCAGGACTGTTTATGTCAACTGAGAATATTTTTTTATTATCATAAATGTAGTACAGCACTGATAAAATACTGAAAAATATTAATAAATATTTTACTTTTATTTGACACAAATTGTAAATTAACATATTAATCTATAGTTCACAAATATATGCTTTTTTCGTATTGGCAGGTAAACAAGCAAATGGTCCACCTGATAGGGAATGGTAACTGTTGCCCATAGATCTCCAAAAGACAAGGCACAGCGGAATTGTTTTTATCATATACTTTTAAATTAGTTTAAGATAAACTATAATACTACAATGTAAAAATCTAATTAATTCTAAGAAATAGCAATAAACTCACCCAAATATAAACGAGCATATAAACAATAATAGAGACAAATAGATTCCAAAACCGAACAGTCCTGTAATTATTACAGTGACCAGTCCGAACCATCCAGCAATCTTCACAAACATACTGAATTATGTGTTAAGTTCTTCAAACACAAAAACATCCTAGAAAATTTAAGCTGTTCATTTAAACTTGTATTTTGGAGAATTACAAATTAGCAACAACATCAGAATACTTTCTGCCAATTGAAAGTGTCTTAATAGTCGTACTATAACTGAACACTCAGAACAGAATATTTTTTTTGTTTCAAATCAAGTGATTCAAAAAGCGTATGTTCAAAGAGTACTGATTACAATTAATAATTAAAATGGACAAGGTGATTGGGTTCGCCTGATGTTAAGTGGGTGCCGAGACTATGGTGAAAATTTATTTAATGAACTACCCGCTTTAATATTTGAGTTCGATTTCTCATGGTGTAATGTAAATTATTGGAATACATTACCCTTAAAGCAGAAAGATAAGGGAATATCAGTTAGGCTTAGTTAAATGTTTTGTTTGTTTTCTATTCTATTTGACATTTTGTGATTTTGACATAAATTTGAAAATGCTGATTGTCAATGTCAAAATCAAACATGTCAACTGTCAAACAGTTTGGTTTTTCTTAATGAGTGATAAAGACAACAGTGTTATAGGCCAAAGTATTCTAAAAAATACAATACAATTTAAAATTTTAATGTTTTTTTAGGGTTCCATAGCTCAAAAATGGAACCAAAAGTTTCCAACCAACCCATCCGTTTGAGCTTTTTCTCGTAAACTAAAAGGAATTTTGTAATTCCGTAGGAATTAATAAATGTAATTCAACATACCCTTTTCTCTACAGTCTAAACTATTGACTAGAAAAATCTAAAAAAACACATTGAGAGTAGATATAATAATATTTAAATTTACTAAGCACATATTCGCCCAATTGCCTAATTTGTTAAAGAAATAATTATTCTTAAAATTATCATTAAAAGTTATTAAAATGTTTTGGTGTTTAACAGGTAAGGTCAGGGTAAAGTTTTGTGATGATGGGCAGCTACGGAACACTACACCATTCATATATAAGTATTTAGTTAATAATTTTATTATAAAGAAACACAAAAATAACTAACGAAACAAATCAAGTTTTAGGTTCTATAGATTTAATAAAACTCAAAATAATCGAAACCGAAACTAGCTTTAATGAAAATATTCAGTGGTGCGCTTCCTTTTCAGCAAATTTCCTTTGTGTTTCAGCCCAGTTACGCTTATTTTCTTCTGAATTGGTCAGATTATGGATTTTCACAAAAAAATAAAATCCAGTAATAATTCCGAGTGGATAATACATCCATATGAAATTTTTCCTCATGTAGTAGAACATAGGAAATTGAGCGATTTTTGCTGACATAGTATAAGGAAATTTCATATGCCTCCCAGATTTCCTAAACGAAAATTAAATTTAATTAGATTAATTACCTACTTCATGCTATTTATATTTTTAAGGATAACGTGATTTGATTGATTAATGGGATATGGATTTTATGATACAGCTGTTCTAAAAATACAAAAACCTATAGATACCCTGCTATTACTCCCGAAGCGCGTAATGATTTTTCTATATTTTCGTACACTACTTCTAAAATCTTAGGCGTAACCATTGCAATCGTTTGGGATATTTTAAACTCGGACCACGATCACCAATTTCATAAAATGCATAGACCATAGACTGTGTGCATAGATTTCGGAATCTAGATAAAATGTTAGAACGTGATTAGAACTGCCAATGGATTTAAAGTTTATACTATTATCTATTTTGAAGTAAAAAATAAGCAGCTGGAAGTACTGATCTCTGTTAAAAAACATTTTATTAATACAAAATACAATAAGTTGATGATTAGTATCGTTCGGTAACGAAGTCTTCGTTTTGTTATAAGAATGAATGAATTTTTGTGTTATGGCTCCTGCCAATGCTTCCGGCAATTTAAAGCCAGTGTCATGTGATGGATACTCATGGAAAGAAAATAAAGTATTTAAAATCATTAACAAATAAATCTTTAAGTTTAGAAATCCCGTTGTGGCGTTTTGTTATAATTAATGTAATTTTTTTAATGTCAGTTGTTGACATGCCACCCAAATGTCGAAATGTCTTGTTGGCAATCGTTTTCTGTCAGCTGTCGCTGTATCCTTTTGTCTTGTGAGTGGTGAAATTGAAATGTAAAGATTGATGAAATTTTTTGAATAAAATAATTGATTACAATTAAAATATTCTTATAATTCATTAAAAATGGGTGACAATGAAAAGGAAGAAGCCGCTAATTTAGTGGGTTTACTTTTATGTTTAATATAAAATAGAAGTCCTTGAAATAAAATTGAGTAGTAAATTATGCTAAGTTCGCATTGTTTTCAGAAAGAAGAATTTGAATGGGTTCTACGTGAAGAGGTTCACGCTGTATTACATCAACTGCACACAGTTTTAGTTGTAAGTAACTGTAAAAAAAAAAAAATAGTTATTGTTATTAGAAAAATGAAAAATTATGTGATTGTTGGCAGGAATGTGCTCATAGGTTTCCTGTACCGTTATATGGCAATGAAGGACAGAAACAGGACAAATTTATTCTGACATCACAACCAGAACAATTAAAGTGCATTGTTACTCTCACTGGAGATAGCATTACTCATGCTGTAAGTAGTTTGTAAAATTAAATTTCAATTCATATTTCTTTTCACCTCATTCATAACTTGAAACTGTAAAATTAGTCATTATCATTGCATAATAACTTTGTATTCTATGTCTAGGACATAAGTTTCAAAGTTCTCCGTCAAATGCACACAATATGCCGCACATCAATCAATCAAGATGGTCCTTGGAAACTTCAGCAAATACAGGACGCTGCAAATCATCTCCAGCAAGCTATAGGATATATTGATAATGTGGACAAACATTACATTTTTAGGTTTGTATTTTTCAATATCAAATATTACTTAACACATTTAAGTAAGTTACATAAAACATAATGTAACAACAAGCATAGCAATTTATATTTCAATGAAATACTTCATGGTTTCTGCCATTGTTACTTTGTAAAATTCTTTTTTAAATATATACCACATTAAAATCTAGTAACTCATTCCTTATCTTGAAGGTCAAGTTTTATTGTGATTTTGATAATAGATTACATTTTTTATCTTTTATTTGTATGTTAGATAATTTATGTTATAGTAAAATGCTGTGTCTAGGATAAGTTTTTTAAAATTACTTTTATTTATAATACAGTTATTATTGCACAGCATATAACTGATTAGTTTATGTTGATGTTTATTATTATCAAACCCTTATATTTCTCTAGAAGAAATGTCAATCAAATACTTCCAAAAGCATGAGAATTGTGCTGTAGTTTGTAATGCATCTCAAAATCACTACCCAAAAATCAACTTTAACACTAACATTGCATTCAGGATATTAAACCACTTGATGGTTACAGATCATCTGAAGAGGTATTGCATATAATACAATGTCTTATTGGATCGTTACAAAGAGCTCGGACTGCACTAGTATTACCAAAAAAGAAAGCTATTGATGAACTCATGAAGAGTAGAAATATGGTATGTACAAAAAAATTATATCAAGAATAAAAAATCAAGTCAATCAATCAATAGTTGAGTTTCTTTAAATGTGTAGTACAGTTTTCTTTCATTTTATCACTTTTTGACTGATTTATATTTCCTAGCATCAAAGAATAATCAAATTGGATTTTTTACTATTTGTTTAGACTTATAACCTATATCCACCAAAATGTTAGTTAGTTAACTAAAATTGACAAACATTTTAATGTTACAGAAAGCTCTAGCACCAAATTTACCTGAAGATCTAGCAATATCATTCTACATACAGTCCCACAAGCTGATATTTGTGGCTTATCACATTAGTTTTGTGCACGGTTCGATGAGAATCGATTCGTGTCAAGCTGATTGTGCAGTGCCTTGGCTCAGTGATGTACTATTCATGTTAACAGCTGCATTGCATATGTGTCAACAACTGAAAGATAAGGTAACTTAATGTTTTATAACTTATTTTCAAACATTTTAAGGTGCAAATAGTGAAATGTAACCCATTTTTTAAGAGTATGCATAAAAAATTGTATTAACAAACATGATTTTAAGTCTCATAAGTATAAATGTAAACAATGCTAACAAATAATTGTATAGGTTTACTACATTTTTATTATTTTAATTAACATTTAAAAACTTTCTTACTTATGAAACATTTGTAAAACTAATACATTTTGCACAAACTACAATAAATCTAGAGAGGATTCAAAATATCATGAAATAAAATAAAATATTTTGTTGTCTTGGTTACAAATCAATCAGATACCATTTTGATTGTGTACTTAATACTTATCATAATATTCGCTTGTGATGGACTTATGTACACTAAAATGATAAGATATACATATTGTCAGATCTATTGCCTTCCTGATAACAGTTCACACATTTTTATATTCAGACAGTTTTCCTCAATTTCAACTTCAAAATAATGAAGCATAGTATATACCATAGTTATGTCATTAATCTACTATAAATATCAAAATTTCAATAAATTACTCCAAAATTTCAATAAGTTACTTCAAAATTCAACTGTCAAAGTTGTGTTGGTTAGCATAAAATTACTGGGTGGTATGAACACTAAGATACTTTACCATTGAATACAAAAAATAATATTATGTGAAATGAGTTTATTGATGTGATAGGTGATATAATAGGTCAATCCGTTGCATAAAATTTTACAGTATTTTTTGTTTATTTCAGTTGTGTGTTTTCTCGCAATACAAAGACTTCACAGTGGGATCAAGATCTGCCTCGATGGTGTTTAATTGAAATCAATTAATTCCATTTACCTCTGGGTATTAAACAAAAACTTATCTACGTAAGTGTATTTATTTAGTAATAGTTATCCAAGTCCATTGTTGATATTCTTGTTGAGTATGTTGTACTATAACGTAAATTATTATTATAAAGAAATGTTTAAGTGTATTTATAGGAAAATGAAAATTATGTAGCTCTTATTTTATGTGATAAGGAGAGATCCTTTTTGTAAAATATTTCAACAACGATCTTTCCATTTACAGTATTTCAACATTGTGTACAAAAATGTGTTGTTGCATTAAGAATTATAAAAAGGAATTGAAATTTAAATTCTGATAAATTTGATAGCAATAACTTAATGTGAAAAAACGTTAAATTGTATAATTGATAGTCTAATTCGAATTAAATTTAAAACAATTAAAATTGCTTATAATAATTAAAGAACATTGAGGCTACTGTTGTACTGCTTTTGAGCTATTTCAATTTTAAAGTGTATTTATTAATTAATTTTAAGAACACTATTTAGATCTGAATTTATTATATTTTAGCTATAAAAAATACCATACACATTTTTTTTCATCATTTAGCTTTGCTATTTTATCACAAGTATGCAGTAAATAACAAATATAATTAAATAATTTTCGTTAATATCACTTTGTTCTAACTAACACTTTAATCATCATTATGTTCAGAATGAACAAAAACGCGAAGTTCGCACGCAAAAAGTATAATATTGTAAGTAAAATTAAATAAATTATTAATAAAAGGAATTGAATATTCCTCTATTTATAAAGGCACTTTAATCAACGAGTTTTTTCTGCATTTAAAATACGAAGTCAAAATAAATGGTTCTTTTATAAACAACCAAAATAACTTGTAAGATGATGACAAGAAGATGAAATGCCAAATACATTTTAAGATTTATACATCTGAACTGAAGTATTTGATTAAATTATTTTACTTAATACATTAACTACAATAGTTGTAAGAAATTGTAGAAGAGTACTTCTTTTTTTATAGTAATCATATTTTATTCTGAAAGATTAACTTTAGTTCTAATTTTTGTGGCAACAAAGTAAAAAAGATACTATGTTAAATTATGGAGAAAAAAAAAACTTTTACAAAATAACAACTATCAGACAGAGATATTGGCATAAAAAATTGTAATAATCATGCAAAACTTAAATTTTGGGACTCCAGGTAGCTCTCGCTTTATTAGTAGCTCAGTCAACTCTGGCGCCCATGATTGGCTACTCGGTCAACTCTGGCGCCCATGATTGGCTACTCAGTCATCCCTGACGCCCATGATTGGCTACTCAGTCATCCCTGGCAAATATAACTTACAACAATGTAACTACTCTAACTTGTCCCATATACAACGCAACATCCTTTACCTACAAGTAAATTAATTTACCTAAAGATGTACAAAGCGTTCCTAAAAGTTAAATTATTAACACCACATTATAGCTGGTATTATTTTAAGAAAAGTAACAAAAAATTTACTATTCTTCTTAAATTTTAATTAAATTATTATCGTTTTGTTATAATTAAGCAGAAGTTAAATTGATTGCCAATGTTTCTTTAATCATTATTTCTTGTCTTTGTTTATGAAACATTTACATGCTATTTGAAATGTTTTAGTTACACACGTTTGACAATAAATATTATATTAGTATTATTAGAAATAGTCTTGAGACTATTTTATCTACAATTATTACTGTATAATACTGGTTTATGTAAAACTGTGTTATATTTCAATAAATTATTAAGACCGTTATCTTTGTTGTTTTTATTTAGTTTTAACATATTTCTGAAAATAACCGTAATTTAACCTTGAACAAATATAAAAGCCAAAAACTTTGGCGTCGTTAAATAAATAAACAATTATAATTTAATTATGTATGAAGTAGCAGTATAGTGGTCTTATTTATTTCAACTTAAAGTTGACTAAGTGGCTATTATCTTCATCACAATTCACAGGATCTTCGTTTAAACAATTTTGAAAAAAATAAAATTGTCACTGCAATAGGGATGTACCAATCTATCGTTTTTGAAAAAGTTTCGAATGATATTACATTTCGAGGCTTCAATTTAGCATCACTAACAGTAGTACTTTTTTCCTTAATACACTGAACGAAATTACAATTATTTAACAAGATATCATAGAATGATTACACCTGGAATCACCATCATGAACAACATAACTATTAAACCAAACTTGTAAATTTACTCACATTCCATACTTTCTTATGTATTTGTGTCCTCTTTGTGTGTGTGGAATAAAGTTGTTTTCTTTCTTCTTTCTTTCTATCTTTCTTATTTTATAATGTACATACAATTTTAATAGACGTATTTTAATAAAAATGCATAATAGTAAATTATAACCTGTAATACCGATAAAAGCAGCTTACAATTATTGTTTCAAAACTAAAATATTCCATGTGAAACATTTCCTAGGCTCGAAGTCGTTTAAATAGTAAACAAGAGTAGTAGTAGTAGAAAAGCTGGATAATTTGAGCGATAAAATTTCCCTCAAAACAGATCGATATAAGGAAAAATCGGTCTGTTGAAATAAATTTTCAGTACATGCTCTCCACTATTACCGTCAAAAAGTCAACTGTCAATAGTCAACTCTATGTCAAAATTTATAAAAAGTAAAAAACACGTAAAATTCTCAAATTCCTTGCAGCGATTTGTATGTTGAAATAGTAAACAACAGTAAAAAAAGACAATTTCCGATCAGAAATGTAAATGAGTTACCAAAAAAATACATAAAGTGAATACAAAATAACAGAATGTGGGTGAAACCTGAAGAAATATATCTGAAAACAGCATTATGGTACGTTATTGATGCATACTAAAATATGGATTTTTAATGTATTTTTTTGTATTTTGTCATGCTTTCTTTTCCTCTAGGGATACTGTTGAGACCTCATTGTATTTTGTACTACAATGTAGGAAAGGTCATGGTAAATCGAAAGGGTTCTCTTCGCTTCTTGTTGGTACTCTAGATAGCGTTCGAGACACCAAACCTTCGCCCTATAGGATACTGCACCAAACTCCTAACTCCGAAATTTATTACGGTATGTTTCATTTTAGAATTCCATATTAATTAAGAATAGTTGGAAGTCTTAAATACCTTTGTAATCTTTGTTTTATTGGAAAAAATATGTGACATCTGGTTCAAAACAAAATTAACAGATATGTTAAAAATAAATTACTCACAATAGATTGCGAACATTTATGTAACTGTATCTCCATTCTCAAAAATTTTTTTACTAAAAAATACATAACATTTTTAGTGATAGCTACTGCTTTAACTGAACAACAAATCCGCCAAGATTGGCAATGGCTGTTTGACAATGTTTGTCCAACACTCCACTCCTTTGACACCGAGGAAGAGGTCACAGAGTTTGTTTGTTGTAAAATTAACTCTATTATTGCTACAGAGCAAGAGAATATTGCTGAAGGTAATTAGCATGATAACTTTTTAGTGGTAAAATTGTATTTTGTTTTAATTTTGAAGAGACTTCATAATTTCATAAAATAAGGTTTCTTAATTCAATTGTAAACATGCCTTTTCATTATTGTTTATGGATAACTCAGGCTTTTGTAAATGAAATTGAGAATTTATATTTTATGAGAAAATAGATTTATCAAAGGAAAAAAAATATCAAGAAGAAAGAATATAATATATATTATATGAATATAATATTATGATAGAATATAATATTATGTTCTTTTTATTTTCTTAAATTGTTTATATTTATTGTTCAAACAGATGAAGATTCAATCACATATAAAAGTGTGGACTATGAATTTCACCAAAGATTTAATATGCCAAAAGATGAAAAATTAGTTTGCTATTATTCATGCAGGTAAGCATAATAAACATTTTAATATAATAACCACAAATTTACATAAATTAAAAACATTATTTTTCGTAGTTACTGGAAAGGTAAGATTCCACGTCAAGGATGGATGTACTTATCTGTCCATTATATGTGCTTCTATTCATACATTATCGGTCGGAAAACAGCTATCAAAATACGTTGGGCTGATGTGACAGAACTTGCTAAAACACACAGCCTCATATTTCCGGACTCAATTAAAGTAGTGACGAGAGATGATGAACACTACTTTACTATGTTTTTAAAGAAGAATGAGACTTTTGCGTTGATGCAACAACTGGCCAACATAGCTATGAAACAGTAAGTATTTGACATATTATTATTATGTGTTTAATGTTGATGTTTTGTAAAAATGTAGTATAATTTGAAAATTGATTGGGACCACAGATTTCAAATTCACTATTTTTTATGTATGATGTTGAATTATTCTGAATTTGTTATAGTGTATTGAAAAAAAAATTTAACTTACTGCATCTTATCAGCAAGATTTTATTATTTTAAAAAAAAAAAAACAAACTCTTCAATATTTAAAGAAGAATATTCTATCTATCTATCTATCTATTTATTTGTTATTGACTTTCTTTTGTAAAAGCTTAAATAGGAGGGTTAAAAATTATGTAATTGTTTGTTACTCATACTTGACCTTATTTGAGACAAAAACTCAATACTTATATTATCAATGAGAGATGTTGAATAAATATTGATGTTTAGTGAATTGAGGTTAATTGACCAATAATAACAAGTGATAAAATTAAATATTAATAATGTTAAAGAACATGTGTTCAAAAAACTCATGGTATAAATTATTTTAGGCTCATTGATGATAAGTCCGGAACTTTCAATATGGACAAGGAACTGTTAACTAAATTAAGCAAAAATGTACCAAAGAAACCATCATTCCTAAAACGAGATTTGGATGCAAGAAAGCAATCAAATCTTTACACATTAAGGTTCAGATTGCCTCAAACGGAAAAACTGGATGGAACTGAAGAATGCACTCTATGGACACCTTACAATAAAAAACATAACTGGGGAAGATTGTATTTGTCACAGAATTTCATCTGTTTTGATAGTAGGGTAAGTAAATTCTAAAAGTAGAGATTTATTATCATTTTTGGCATCTTGTAGTGGTCAAATTGTTTTTACTGTATTTATTTTAAGTTCAAACGCCCTCCATCTAATGTACAGGGAATTGCACGTCACACTAAAGTGCGCGACCTTTTAACTGGGCAAGCTTTTTCACCCATATATTAGCAAAGTCCGCGTACAAAAATACTCCTGACTTAATATGTGTGGGAGTGCAATCATGTCATTCTGCACAAATTTGCTTATAAATGAATTTACCTTATGATATTATTATTTTTATATTCCCCTAATAGTACCTACATTAAATGACCCATTTTTATATATTATGATGAGTATTAATTCTTTATCAATAATTCTTACAACGGATTCCTAAACATTATTTACGTAAACAAACATAATAACTATGGCCCTTAAACTCTGATCAATGCCCACACACTATCTGCTAAAGCACTTATCGAAACGAATACAATGAACAGTGTAAATGTTTTCAAACATCGTTTCCTAAGTTGTTATGTGATTCAAATCTCAATGATAACCGATTACCAGTAGTTGCAGCCATGTAACAACGTACCCATTACTACCTATTCATCATCATCATCATCATCATCAGCCTATAGACGTCCACTGCTGGACATAGGCCTCCCCCAAACCTCGCCATAACGACCGGTCCTGCGCCGTCTGCATCCAGTGACCTCCCGCGATCTTGACCAGATCGTCGGTCCATCTCGTGGGGGGTCTACCAACGTTGCGCTTACCGGTTCGTGGCCGCCACTCTAGAACTTTTCGGCCCCAACGGCCATCTGTTCTTCGCACAATGTGTCCTGCCCATTGCCACTTCAAAGATGCAATTCTTTGGGCTATGTCGGTTACTTTAGTCCTTCTGCGGATCTCCTCATTTCTTATTTGATCACGCAGAGAGACACCCAGCATAGCCCTTTCCATTGCTCTTTGAGTGACTCTGAGTCGTCTGATAAGACCCATCGTAAGCGGCCAAGTCTCTGATCCGTAGGTCATCACTGGCAACACACACTGGTCAAAGACTTTCGTCTTGAGACACTGTGGTATTGTGGACGAGAAAACTTTCCGAAGCTTCCCGAACGCTGCCCAACCGAGTTGGATTCGTCGCTTGATCTCTGCATCGAAGTTGGACTTACCTAATCGGACAGTTTGTCCCAGGTATACGTACTCGTCAACAACTTCAAGCACAGAGTCTCCGATAGTTATTGGAGAAGGTACGACATGGACATTTGACATAAGTTTCGTCTTGTCCATGTTCATTTTTAGACCTACTTCCAAGGAAACTCTGCTGAGATCATTGAGCATTGCAGAGAGCTCCTCCGCGGTTTCAGCCATGATCACTACATCGTCGGCGAATCGAAGGTGAGTTATGTACTCGCCATTTATATTGATGCCTAGCCCTTTCCAATCCAGAACCTTGAAGACATCCTCCAGGGCAGCGGAGAACAGTTTTGGTGATATAACATCACCCTGTCTCACGCCGCGCTCTAGAGGTATTGGTTTCGAAGCCTGGCCTTGGAGTTGGACTGACATAGTGGCGTTTTCATACAGGAACTTCAACACTTCGATATACCGGTAGTCGACCTGGCACCGCTGAAGGGACTGCAATACAGCCCATGTTTCGACCGAATCAAAGGCTTTCTCGTAGTCCACAAACGCCAAGCACAGAGGCAAGTTATACTCCTCGGTTTTCTGTATAACTTGTCGCAGCGTATGTATGTGGTCTACGGTACTATAGCCTTTTCGGAAACCGGCTTGTTCGGGAGGCTGGAAGTCGTCTAGCCTGCGTGAGAGACGATTCGTGATGACCCTCGAAAACAACTTATAGACATGGCTCAGGAGCGTAATGGGTCGATAATTCTTCAGAAGGGTATTATCACCCTTCTTAAAGAACAGTGCGACCAAACCCCTGGTCCATGCCCGTGGCGTTTTTCCTTCGAGTATGACGGTATCGAAAAGCCTCTGAAGAGCCTTGAGGACAGGTTTCCCTCCCGCTTTCAGAAGCTCAGCCGTGATACTGTCATCACCCGGCGCCTTGTTGTCTTTGAGCTGTTTGAGGGCCATCCTAATCTCGTACAAGCTGACGTCCGGGATGTCTTCGGTGTAGTGTCGGGTAAGTTTGGCTCTTGGGTCTTTTGCCAGATTTGTCACGGGTTGTCGAGTAGATGTGTACAACTGTTCATAGAACCTCTCGATCTCACCCAGAAGCTCAGGACCCGATGAAACAACTCTGCCATCAATGGTCCTCAGTTTTGCCAAACGACTCTGCCCAATAGACAAATCTCTCGCGAAAACTTTGGTGCCTTTGTTTCGCTCTATGGCTTCTTCAATACGCTTGGTATTGAATCGGCGCAGGTCTCGTTTTAAAGATTTAGAGATTCGTCTATTGAGGTGCCGATGTTTAATGGCATCATCTGAGGATTGCAGAGTCATTTCACGGCGTTGTTCCATAAGCCTCAGGGTAGAGTCCGACAGTCTTCTGGTTCTGTTTGAACGGTGGGCCTTGAAGAACTTAGACCCTACCGCTCTGACAGCTTCCACAAAACCGTCACCTACACATACCGTCACCTACATTACTACCTATTGTTCAATGATAATGCATAATTTTTGCGACGGTAAAACGCGATCTGTAATTAAACTGAGTCTTTAGATAATTAGTAGTAACTGTATCAGTGAAGGTCATAAATTTATCTATTGCGTTGGTGGGTTCGATAGTTAAGTATCATATTCATAATAAACTCAAAAAAACGTACTACTTTTTATAAAAAAAAATTGATTCGCTACACTGACGCACGCGCGATAGAGAAGCAAATAGGTTTATCGTGAAATAAAACAAATGAAAATCAATTCTTTAGGCACACCCCTGTTATGACTCAATAGTTTTCACGACACTTGTTAAAACCATTTTGTGAAGAACTCAGAACTCAAGTTTGTATTTATATCGATCGATTTAATATACATATTATATTTCTTTTGAGATTAGCCATCTAGTAATATTTAAAATGGCGAATTCGTTGAAGCATGCCTACTGGCTACTCTAAATGTAATGGGGGAAAATTTTTCACATATTTTTTCAAGGTTGATATGTACAGTTCTACAATACGACTAAATAGTACTGACTCACGTCTACAACCATCCTTGTATTTATTGTTTTCGAATGTGTGAGTCTCGATGTATTGTTTACAGAACGATTACAGTGTTTGTGTTATATGTGATTATTATTGTAGATTTTATACTGGGTGGCTCTCTAACTTTTTACTAGATGAAGTGGACTGAATGGAAGTCCGCAACGATGGTGGTACATAAACCATATAGTGAAGGAAAAAGTTTAAATGATTCCAAAAATAAAAGTGATTCTAAGTTGTATTACGACAGTTCATTCACTTCACTTCAGCTGATTCAAGGTTACATATACACCCTGTATATGCAGTAGGTACTGAAAAGGAGGATAAAAATTTAACATACTAATAATATTATTGACCGAAGTTATTCAAAGTGTAAACGTAAATGTTTGCACGTACACTGATTATTTTACAGACCGAATAGGTACAATGTTTATTTTTGAACATAACAACATCGAATAATAATTACCCATAAAACAGAACACTGGCATAAATGCAGCATGCCATGTTCTACATATTTAAGATAAAATTGTTTTTCTGCGAAACATCATTTTATGCATCGGTAAATTAGGACACAATATAACGTTTCTCCTTATATATTTTAATTAGGTCACATATCTGACGAATTCAAATAAAAGCGATTAATATTCGCTTTCTACAAAAATGATTTTGAATGGTATCTTTAAATAAATTATTACACTTATACGACTATTAACTGGGTTACTGTCAGCATTTATAAAGTTATCATGTTTCAAATCACTTATTTCAAATTACACGGATACATATTATTATACGTATTGAAAGCCAGCAAAATACTTATGTAACTATTTCAATTTTACTATTGAAACGGTCTAGAACGACTACTTCACTCCCAGATTGTACAGTAATTTATTCATTTTATAATACTCTCCGTTACATAGCCTCTTTTAACATTATAACTTATAGGCTATTGTAACTTTGTTCAGGTGCCCAACTTGGTTCGACTCACAATTCCTCTACGGAACGTTCACCAAGTGGAACGGGCAGATTCTGGCGGGACGGGGAGCTCGGGTGACTCGGGCAGTATTCTCATCACCACCGCCCATCACACCAGCTTCCTCTTCGGGAACATATCCGACAGGGATTTCCTTGTACACAAAATATCCGAGCTACTGGCTAAGTTACCAAAGTAAGTTAAAGTTGATTTTAGCAGGCTTTTATTTGGGAGTGGAATAACTTAAATGCCGTTAACCAACATTGCTGTATCACTTTTTGATTTTATTTATTTATTTTTATTTCTTTCCATTTGTAATTTAAATATGTTTATTCGTTTTTTAGCATATTTTACAGCAGTTTTTTTGTTGTGTTATTTAACGGCATAGTTACCACGGCAGTATTTTATCTTTGCAATTTGCATGCCTGACTGTGTTAACAATGTTCAATTAATGTGAAATTAAACCGTAATCGTGTAATGACGTCAGTGTATTAGGAACGAAACTGTTTGTAATTGTATATTATCATTATTGATGCGCAGTGTCTGGTTATCGAATGTGATAATGTATGATACTTTACACCTCTGGTCTATGCCTATGCTAATTTATCTGCACGGAAATAATGCATGGAAATTTCTGTTTTATTTTCTACGCTTTTTGTTTTTTAATAACAGATTTATTTCAGATTAATTATTTCTAATTGACACATTAACACGTAAACCGACTTAGTAATTTCAGTGAAATATTCTAGACCAACGGACCTCAAATTATTTTAAGGTCCGAATTCTTTTGGAAAACGAAATAATTAAATAAAACATTATTTTATACGCGTTGAAAATTCGATAAGAATTACCACATATGCTAGTTATTTAAAATTTCTAATTAGAGATATGAAGTTGCCATTTCATCGAATGAAAACATTGACTATTGATCGATGTTTAAAGATAGTTCTTTTTTCTGAATTATCGAGGAGCCCATACAGAGGCCACGTGAAGGGCTTCGCGGATCACACTTTGAAAATGTCTGTATCTAGAGACACCTTGAAACGTATTTATTTAGACAGTGATTGTACTTTATGGTTTACATTACGGTATATAAGTTAGTCGGTTTGCGAATTAAAGTGTCGATAATTATTCCAGGTCTAACAACAATATCTTTTAACACAGCATGCTCCTGCTACGAGGAAAACTAACGGCTTCTGACGTCATCTTCAATGGGCTATGTTTAGGAGTACTTTTTTCATTATATTAACTATATTTGAATGTGCAGTGATGTGTATAGGGACAAGGCGATGCGAGTGGTAACCAAACCAGAGGTTGACAGCAAGTGGTCACCACAACCGCCTTTGATGACGCTCTTCAAGACTCATCAGACTTCGCCGATTAAACAGATACAACAGAAAAAGGTTAGTTGTAATTAATAGTGATACTGGTCTAACTAACACTTATTGTCTCTAATTCTATAAATTCTTAGATTTTTGACTACTGAACGATTTCAAAACATCTACTATATTACTCTTCGGTATGCCCAGAGCGCTATGACTTGTCCTTCAAATGAGGCTTGAGGAGAGTCCTTAAAGTTAGGTCGTAGGTGGCGACTTTCCAGTGTTCCTTGACATTGCAAAGGTCCATGAGCGACGGTAATCACTTACTGTCAGGTAAACTGTTGGCTTGTCTGACTACATGGCAATAGTAAAAATGTAATGTAAACAGAATTTTATGTTTGATAAATTTAATTTTACGTTTCTTGAACTTGGTAACACTGAAAACGTTGTATATTTAAGGAGAAGCGATGGGAAGATCACATGGCCGAGGTAGGTCGCGGGGTAAGTATGTATCAAACAACGGACGGAAGCGAGTTGGTCGTCAACGGTCTACCGGAAGCGCTCCGAGGGGAACTGTGGAGCGTGTTCTCAGGGTCCATACTGCAGAAGGCACAAAACAAAGGATTGTACGAAAGACTAGTCAATGAAGCGCTTTCGTCTAAGAATCAGGCGAACGATGAGATTGAAAGGGATTTGCATAGGTCTCTGCCGGAACATAGAGCTTTTCAGAACGATATTGGTAAGATTTTTTTCATCCTTCTGACTTTACTGTCCAAATAAACTAGTTTCGGTTGTTTTGTTTTTGATCAATTTTTACACTGCAAAATGTATGAGGGTAGACAAACGTCGATGAATACATAGTTTTGCATATGAAAAATTCACATCCTATCAACCCACAAACATGAATAAATAATACTTTCATGCATTTTCAACGGGTTCTTACCACGATATTTAATTAATTGAGTTGTCTCGATATTTCAACGTTGTTGAAAACGTCATGATCACGAGAAGACTGGATACTGCGGCTCGATTTACGAGCAAACAAATCTGTCTACCCTCGCACTCGTTCGCTTTTGGGTAGTACCACTGGAACTCGAACTCACTTCTCGACACACCACACTCACTGTATCTACAAGACTCTCTGAGCATGAACCCTTAGTGACTCAATTAATTAAATATCGTGGTAAGAACCCGTTGAAAATGCATGAAAGTATTATAGAAAACCGTGAGTGTCTGAATAACATTTATAAATAGTTTATACGTTTTCTAAATGATACATATTGCTCTAAATATAGGTATATCCGCCTTACGTCGAGTATTATGCGCGTACGCTCGCAAGAATCCAACAATAGGATACTGTCAGGCAATGAACATTGTTGCATCTGTTCTTCTCATATATTGTCCTGAAGAGCAAGCGTTTTGGCTGTTGGCTACGATTTGCGAGACGCTGTTACCTGATTATTACAATACGAGGGTAGTTGGAGCTTTGGTAAGTGTGATTGTAGGGTAGTTGAAAAAAATATTACTGAAAACTTAGTAATTCGTTTTTATACACCTGACCCAAAAATTGTAGCAAAAACTACGTTAACGAACAAGTATTTTAGATTCGTTTGCTTATTGTAATTATTTCTTAAACTTTGACTTGAAAATGTTTTCTTATTATTTTTTTTTTTTTTTTATTGCCATGTAGGCAGACGAGCTAACGGCCCACCTGATAGGAAGTGGTTACCGTCGCTCATGAACCTCTGCAATGTCAGGGGACACTGAGGGGTCGCTACCTACGACCTAACTTTAATTATTAAAAATATAATACTTGTTAACTACGCTATCTTTTGCGGTATGACTTTTAACACTTAATATTATGTAATTTCGTTCACAAACGTTTAAAACTGTTTATTTTTTGTCATACATAATAAAATTTGACGTCTTCGCCATGCATTAAAGAATTAAGCAACTCAACTCGAATGCTGTTGTTATTAGCATGAAATTAAACCATTTTAATACTAATTAATTCTTCCAGGTGGATCAAGGTGTCCTAGAAGAACTGACAGAGGCCCACCTACCCGAACTGCACGCTAAATTGGACGAACTAGGAATGATGAAAATGATCAGTCTCTCGTGGTTCCTAACTTTATTTATCAGCGTCATGCCTTACGAGTGCGCTGTCAATGTCATGGATTGTTTCTTTTATGATGGCGCTAAGGTTATATTTCAGGTGAGTAGACTGTAGATTAAAATTTTCTACGATTTTACTAAGTATATACAGGGTGATTTGTTAGACAGGGTACATATTGCAGGAGGGTGATGAGTACTCTGTTCTAATACGGAATATTACAAAAAATAAGTAAAATTACATTTTTTTTTTTTAAATCTAATTTCGTCAAAACTACCTCAAACATAAGCAATTTCGGCTTAAAGAGTGTTGACTAATGACCTCTAGTGATCACGCGCACCCCACACCTCCGCCACACCTATCAGCTGTCGAAAAACCATCATTTTGCAAGAATTTTAGATATTTTTAAGTTGCGATTACTAAGGCATTAAGCCATATTCTTTGGTAATAATATTTTTACTGGTCGTATATAACCATCAGCTACCATGACCTTCAATATGTACCCTCACTAGGAAATCACCCTGTATATACTTGACATAGAGTATACTTGACATAGGGTATAGAGTATACTTGAGTATAGATATACAGTGGCGTATCTCCAGTATAATCCAGTATAAGGTCAATTCGGCATCTTTGAATTGAACGATATAAATAAATGAATGAGCTATATATCTTTGTTAATGATAATATTTTTTTAAAGGTAACACTGACAATACTGGATATAAACAGAGAGAAGTTACTAAAATGCACTGAAGATGGTCAAGCTATGCAAGTTTTGAACGAATACCTCGAAGGCATTTACAACGAAGAAGCAATGGCTTTGTCTACAGAACCACGAACTGCGACTAAGGTATGTAACATAGTAGAAATAGAAATAGTTTTTAGCTATAAGAAAGTTGTAAGAAGATTTAGTTGTAAGAAGGCGTGGTGGCCGAGTGGTCGATGCGCTTCCTTCCGAACGGGGGGTCGCGGGTTCAAAACCGGCCGACTTGTACCTCTAAATCTAAATGTGAAAAAGATTTATGTGCAATTTTTCACAACACCACTGGCTAAAAACGGTGAAGGAAAACATCGTGAGGAAACCTGCATGTGGGAAAAGGATTCTAAAAATCCTTTGAAGATATGTGAAGTCCCCAATCCGCACTGGGCAAGCGTGGTGGACTATGCCTAATCCCTCATCTGAGGAGACCTGAGCCCAACAGTGGGCAGTAATGGGTTGGTACAGTATAAGAAAGTACTTTAAACCATATTTGACCGATTTCCTTCAGAACTTTAGTTTGGGTGGAATGATTTGATTCTAGTGTCTTATGAAAGGTATCAGTCGTCATTGGGTACCATTTAATTTGTTTAAAGATCGAACAAGTTTATGTGTTAAAAAATGTGAATTTTTACGGACATGATTTCAATGGAAGTCGGTCGTTTTCTTTTTCTACTGAAAGTTTAATTAATCTAAAAATACATTTATGTCTTCTAGCATAATTCCTCTGCAATTTCACTTCACAATAATTTCCACAAATAAACCTATTTCAGACAATAAAGATTCAAGATCTAATATACCGCACCTATCGTTCATACGGGGCCAGTGTTACGAGTGAAAACATTGAACATTTGAGACTAAGACATCGTTTGCGGGTAGTCAGACAACTCGAGGACAGTTTGGAAAGAAATACACTGAGAGCTTTGCAACAGGACAAACTGTTGGAACCGAATGAACTTCAGGTATGACGATTTGTAATGTTTTTGATAGTTGGAACGAAGTTCCTTATCGCGCGTTGTGAAACGGGGCTAGACGGAAATAAAAGTTACGAAAAGTTGTCACGACACTTTTTTTGTTTTATTAGATGATTATCGCTAGATGGCGCTGTGATCAAAATCTTTTAAAACACGTTCTTTATTTTTGTTTTAGATGATTATCGCTAGATGGCGCTGTGATCAAAATCTTTTAAAACACGTTCCTTATCGCGCGTTACGTTAGGAAAAAAAATATAAGATATCTTTTAATCGAAAGGAACCTCGTTCTATTCGGGTATCCCATGACACCTCTCAAGTTTTTTTTTTTAAAGTATCCGCAAGTTAATTGCCTCTTTATTTCTTTGTGCTGTTAATCGACGATGTCTTAAAAAGGCAATTATGTGTGTTTTTGTAGCTTTTAGAAATACTAGTTTTTATAAACAGTAGAGTTTATATTTCCATATATTGATTATTATGAAGAGCTTAACCGCCTAATTTTACCAGCTCCACAAAAAGGAGTCCAATTACATAGTTTTATTTTCAAAATTATTCCAACCAATGTCAAATAACGTAGCTTCCTATTAACAATCGAAATCGGTTCAGAAAATCAACCCCCCCCCCCCTCAAAAATGACCTACAACAACACAACCTAAACATACCTCTAAAATTATTAATTTTTACAGGAGTTACTAAGCATAATACGCGAAGAGTTATTTTGGGCTAAACGTGTGCCCTGCGAGCGATTGGAGGCTCCCTACGAAGCGTACAGGTTGGATTACACGCAATTCAAGAACATGTATACAGCTTTATCGCCCTGGGCTAAGGGAGATTACGCAGAGGCGATAACCGCTAGGATGTTTAAGGTAATTCGAAATTAGGGTTTCAAAGATATTTTAAGGGTATTTGTTAGAGATTTTTGCGGTCACCTAGCTGAAGTGGGGTGAATGACCTGTCGAAATACAACAGAACCATTTTTATTTTTGGAATCGGTTAAACTTTTCTCTGTCACGTGGAAGTTCGCAAAATACCATACAATGTCAGAAAAGTTTAACCAATTTAAAAATTAAAAATGGTTTTAAGTTGTATTTCGACAGGTCATTCACTCCATTTCAGCTGGTTCAAAGTTAAACAGAAATTTAAAAAAAAAATAAAGTTCTCAGAAAACGTTCTCAATTTACACAATAATAAGACAAAGTATGGAAAATATCATTGCAGCAATCAAGCTACAATGTAAATAATTAATTTTAATAACATTGCAAACGTTGTTAATCTTGTAATTGTCTTTGATTAATTCACGTTAATTGATGATCTCTGATCTCGACATGCAACATTGTTGCTTAGACTTTCAATTAAGCTGGACACATCTATAGTAGAATATATTGAATACAGTAGAACACATTGTCTAATAATGCCCTTGACTTGTAACATTAATGCATCTACGAATTTGAAAACACTATTGATCTTTAGCTTGTGTATTGCAAAATCAAAGCACGAAAATCTTTGTGTGAGTGAATTTACGTTACTACCATCACTAATACATCAGTATTTCATACTCAAATCTAAATTTATTCCTACCCTCAAATTAAAAAAAATACTTTATAGCTTATGGATAACAATGACGATAGTTTCGTAAAACGCCGTGGCATAGCTCAGAGGATTCCTAAAATTACCACTAACAATTACCGAAATAAGAATCAAAACACGAATATCTTTGTGTAAAGTAAATTTACGTTCATCTATCATCACTAATGGGGGCGGCGCGAAGGGAAAGAGTGCCGAGTGCGTAACGCCGTCCCTCATAACCCAGTGGTGAGTTCTGGCCTCAGCCGGGGTTCGGACTTTGAGTGAGCGGTTGGAGGTTTTAGTGCGGTTCAATTTGCAAATTGAAGTTGCGGATTCCGGTGATTTCCTCTAACTCAAAAAAAAACCATCACTAATACACCAGTCTTTCATACCAAACATTTTAATTACAAAAAAATAATATTTTAAAGAAAACTTTTAAATACAAGCTTTTAAGATCCTGGATATCATGTAGCAATAGAGTGCTCGTTAATATAAGTAAAACGAGCCCAAACACGACGGTTCTATCTTGTTTAGCACAAGCATTCCTACGACTACCTTCCGAATCCATCATCAAATCAGCATCATTTTGTCACATTATCGCAATTTACATCTGCGTACAATGTCAGCGCCACATTCTACCCGAACTTACATATTTATATCCAGCTTACATATTTTACAGCTTATGGACCACGATGACGACGGTTTCGTAAGCGCCCGCGGTCTCAGCGTGGCCCTCGGTCTCAGTACAAGAGGCGACGCTCAAAGGAGACTGCGCGCTTTGTACTGCGCTCACGCCCCGCCCCTACTCACGCACCGGGAACTCAGACCTACGCACTTCACGGAGACAGGGGAGGAGGTCGCAGCTGATGCTATCTCGTTCTTTGATGAGTGAGTTTTAGTAATTTGATGGATGCGAGAGATAATTGTGATGTTGTAGAGAAAACTGCTCTTATAGTGTCTATTTTTAATTTACTCTTTGATACTGTAAATTATGCGGCTATAAAGGTAAAATATTCGCATTAAAAACTATTTAAAAAATCTGTAACTTACTTTAGTTCTATCGTTACGTTTTCCAAAAGGAATCCGTTAGGAATAGAGTTGTACCCAAACTTCGCCACTTGTCCTAAACTAAGAATACTCAACAGAACATAAACAATTTATTTAAAAATAAACATATTCAATTACAGCATGGAAAATCCTCCGACGCCTGAACCATTAGCGATGTCCGACATGCAGAGGTCGATTAGTGAAGTTTACGGCGAAGGCAGTAACATGGACAAGTCGACTGATAGCACAGCCAGTTACACTGGTAGGTCATGTTTTTATATTTATAGATTTGTTTTGGTAAACAATGGTCGTTCCTTCCAAAATTGATAGATCTAATTTGCCTATCCTATGCATGAGTAGTGTATTAAAGTGCGTTTACGAGTACAGTTCAGATGAGGTGCATCACAATGTTATTTCTCAGGCATCGCTTTAGTACATTTAAATGACGTAAGAATAAATGTCTGACCACACATTCGGTGAAGCTGTGAACGTCCCTCGCTTCATACATCGTCATAGTGCGTTTATTCATTTGTTTTTGATGCTCGCCGAACAACAAACTGTTTAGGTTAAGTTCGTGAGTCCCTTGCATAGCAACCGCCTTAACCATGTCTTCATCTCGATCCTCAGGTTCGTCATGGGAAGGTCACACGTGCGAGTCAGTGCGCGCGTGCGGTCTGTCCGGGCTGGCGGGGTCGTCGCCCCCGAGCCCGGGCCCCGCGCCCCCGCCGCCCGCGCCCCCGCTCCCCCGCGCGCACTTCCTGCAGCTGCTGGCGGCGCTGCACGACCTCACGCAGCACAGCGCTGAGCACTACGAGGCGGTGGTGCTGGCGGGTGTGTATAGGCTAATGGTCTTGTCGCCAATGCCTAAACAACTTTTATTACCTGGATATCATGTAGCAGTAGAGTACTAGCTAATATACAAGTAAAACGAGCCCAAACACAACGGGTCTATCATGTTTCAGACAAGAGTTCCTATGACTACCTCCCGAATCATCGAAGCGCCATTTTGTCATACCATTGCATTGTCACGCGATATACATCTTCGTGCAATTTGTCAGCTCAATCGGAAACCGGGAAGCTTGTAAAATTAAGCTTGCAAGATTCCACCCGAACTTACATAGTTACATGCAGTGCAAATTTATACAAAAATGACAAAATATGCATCATGGCTATATTAAATACTTAAACAATATTGTATAGTTATAAATTATTCAAAAAGATAATCTATAAAAGTTTGTCACCTTAACTGAAACACGTTGTGACGTCATATCGTGTACATAGTACCTATCACTAGAGTTTCGATATCAAAACCTAGGAATGTTTTCGCGGTTCAATGAAAACTATAGAGGCTACAATTTTGTGATTTAGGTCAGCGTTGCATCATATACTTTGATGTAAATAATAGTAAATCTACCTGTATTATATATTTTACATTTTTTCACTTTAGGCACATTGTTGCTGCAACTCGGCGAACTGAAACATCGAAGACCGGATTTGGAACGTGAGATTTCTCAAGACAGCCTTTTCTTGGCGGCCGCTGCAAAACAACCCGGTCCGATGGTACGATATTAAAATTATTTTAATAATAGCTGCAGTTATTTTAGAATGTTTTTTCGTTTTTTTTATTACCTATTCGTTGGAAATATTATGTTTGATTATTTTCTACTTTTAGTAGTGACAACGCTATGGACACTCGCGTCCACGCCATCTTCGTATGTTTTAGCTTAGGTTCATGAAACTACTGTACTTAAACGTGTTTAATAAAAACAGCACAAATCTAACATTTTGAGATAACTTACTCTTTAAATTATTTATATTCTCAAATAAAAAAATCGTTGTGGCAGATTGGTTGCAGCGCTTTATCTCCGTATGGGAGGTTGCGGGTTCAAAACCTGTGTACCTCTAAATCTTAAGGTGAAAAAGATTTCTATGCAATTTTTCACGACACATCTGACTTAAACCGGTGAAGGAAAACATCGTGAGAAAACCTGCATATCGGAAAAGGATTCTAAAATCCTTCGAAGATATGTGAAGTCTCCAATCCGCATTGGGCAAGCGTGGTGGACTATACCTAACCCCTCTTCGAAGGAGACCTGAGCTCAGCAGTGGGCAGTAAGGGGTTGTTACAGTACAGTTCTCATATATCTAATCTTGCCATTGTCTCATAATTACAGCTCGACGCAAATGGAAACAATACTCCCGACGAACCAGAGCCAAGACGATCTATCTCCCGTGAAATCGACGATGGTCTATGGTCGATAACACTAGAACAGTTCCAAGCTACGATGCTCCTGCAACCGCCTCTGGAGGAATACTTCAATCAGAAGATATCGCTGATGCCGCAACTTGAGGCCTTGAAACAACGGGACAGGCTCCATTCTGTGTCGTGAAAACTGAACTGTTGGTATGTATGTAAAACTTTTTCTTTTGTTACAGAACAACAAGTATTTTTGGATCTGTGTTTAAAAAAGTGATTTTTAACGGATAAAATTTTGCTATGCTTTTTTGCGTGTATTTCTTTTTTATATGAATCGATTTCGATGATTCTTTTTTGTTAGAAAGTAGACATCAGGGGCATATTATCTCGTATAAATTTAATAAAGATCTGACTGATAGTTTTTGTGCTATGCTTGAGAAATGGAAGTGGTCGTTTTCATTTTTGTAATAAAAATACTCTACAGGATGATATTTTAGTGAGGGTACATATTGAAGGTCATGGTAGTTGATGGTTATATACGACCAGTAAAAATATTATTACCAAAGAATATGCTTAATGCCTTAGTAATCGCAACTTAACAATATCTGCAATTCTTGCAAAATGATGGTTTTTCGACAGCTAATGGGTGTGGCGGAGGTGTGGAGTGCGCGAGATCACTAGAGGTCGTTAGTCAACACTCTTTTAGCCGAAATCGTTTATGTTTGAGGTAGTTTTGTCGAATTTAGTTAAAAAAAAAATATTCTAATTTTACCTATTTTTTTTATATTCCGTATTATAACAGAGTACTCATCACCTTCCTGCAATATGTACCTTCTTTAAAAAATCACCCTGTATAATATTGCATTCATGTTTTTTGCTGTTTTTCAATCTAAACCCCAGAAAATAGAGTATGCATAGATTATCGACTTATACGAACTGCACGCCTCTGAATATTTATGTCGTGTTTGTTTTCTTTACAGATCTGTATCGTGGATGTAATTATGATTTTAATTCCAATATTTTATATATAAAAATATATGAATTGAATATGTGTGTAAAATCTATGATTTTGTTAATATAAAGTAGAAAAATATATGCCATATTAAAAAATAAATGTTCAAATAAAAACAAATCGATATGTAATAATATTTATTTTTCTTATTACGAAATTTCATTAAATATGAAGCTTGTGCTATTTTACTTACTGTGTTTGTGTGTCTTCAAAAATGTATCAGTGTATCATTCGGAATAAAGAATTAATTTGAAGGCCTAATTCGACTAAAATTAATTTCATTATTATACTTATTTTGATTTTTCATGCATTTTTAAACGGGTTCTTACCACGATATTTAATTACCACTGGAACTCGAACTCACATCACGACACACCACACTCACTGTATCTACAAGACTCTCTGGTACCACCCAAAAGCGAACGAGTGCGAGGGTAGACAGATTTGTTTGCTCTTAAATCGACCCGCAGTATCCAGTCTTCTCGTGATCATGACGTTTGCAACAACGTTGAAATATCGAGACAACTCAATTAATTAAATATCGTGGTAAGAACCCGTTGAAAATGCATGAAAGTATTATAGAAAACCGCGAGTGTCTGAATAAGTTTATTTTGATCTTTTTTCGGAACTGATATTTTGTGTCGGTGAGTTTGCCTGAAAATTGCCTGATTTTAATATTTTCAAACTATTATTTAAGTATTTAACATAAATAAGTTACCAACTTTTGACCTTTATACCTTAGATTTTTATGTATGTTAATTGCATAAAATATTATTAAAATGAGCAGTATAGTAACAGACAAAACAAATTTATTATAACACTCCTTCTGGTTCATTCTTTATTCTATAGTTTGAGACATTGAAACTTAAATAAAATCGTTCTTTTTTTCTTTTTTTTATTGCCATGCAGGCAGACGAGCCAACGGCCCACCTGATAGGAAGTGGTTACCGTCGCTCATGAACCTCTGCAATGTCAGGGGACACTGGGGGGTCGCTACCTACGACCTAAGTTTAAGGACCTCCTCAAGCCTCGTTTAGTGATAGAAATTCGCATTTTTAGGCTTCAAAATTTACATTCCATTGTTTTTTAGTGAATTAGAAAATATTGCCGTCCCCTTTTAACTAAACTATTATTTGTTATTATAATAGAAAATTAACATTTAACCAAATACGTGATTTAGACAATAATGAGTTTTTATTTTGTCATCGGTACCTACCTAACAATAACCATAGATTTAGTTTAGTTTTAATGGATTAGAATTTATTTTTGATTTAATGTTATTTTCAGTATGTAGCTTATATTTTTGAATATAGATCAGTTTCTTGAATGTGGTAAACAAAATTTAATCTTGGAACGAAGTTCCTTATCGCGCGTTATTGAAAGGGGGCTAGACGGAAATTCTTATGAAAAAGTTGTCACGACACTTTTTTTGTTTTAGATGATTATCGCTAGATGTGTGGGATTAAAATCTTTTAAAACAATTCCTTATTTTGTTTTATATGTGTAATGCTAGATGCGCCATTATACATACATAGCATTATACATCATATGATCAAAATATTTTATTTACAGACGTTTTAAACTAACTAATTATATTATAACTTAAAAAAATAAAATTTTATTACAATTCCCTCACTAATTAATCGAAAGGAACTTCGTTCCATCCGGGGTGTCCCTTGACACCTCTCAAGTTTTTTTTTTAAATATTCAGTTTTCAAAAAATATACATTATTACCAATGCTTTATTTTTAAGCTCTACTGATTCTGAACTAATTATATAAAAGTATAATTATATATTTTATGTGTATATAATGTGAGTGCCTACTTTATATTTTGTATTAGATTGTATTTTGCTTAGTAGCATATATTTGTAACCGATATAGCTTGTTGAAATTTAGGTGTTTTAAAATAGTATGCTGTTATTGTCTCACTCGCACATAAAGCTAATGTAATAAAAAAGAAAAGGACAAACAATTATTAAAGATTTTTCGTAATTCAGCACCATTGTATTCGGAATCATGATGATACTTTGCTGAAAAAAATAACATGTTTGATTTACAAAAAAACTTCTTTTTTTATTAATCTTAATTTTTTTGATAATATTTTATTTTTTTCATTTCAAGTGTGTTTTATAAGTTTTGGCATTTGATACAAATCGATGAAATATTTTTTTAAATAATGATCTTTAGATGTCATCGTTATATTTTTACTTTTTTTTTTATTTCTTTTGTACGGTATTTTATCGCTTAGGCTAACCATAAATTTATATTATCAACACGTAAAATTTTATTTTTATAAGTGTCGTAATAAGTAACAACGAAAAAGTTTTGCACATTTTGAGACAATAATTATTTGCCTATTGTACTATTTCTTGTCTATTGTTATATGTAACTTATAAAAAAATACTTTTTCGGAAACTAAATAAAAATAATGTGTATAAAAGATCTGTATACAAAACTGTAAGCAATATGAATTTAACGGTAATGACTAAAATTTGCATTTTGCAATGCATTTTCGAAATAAGATCCAATCAATTTTTATCCGAATAAAACATTCAGAAATTAATAACAAGATAAAATAATTTAGCATTTTTTCAAGAAAAGTACCAAAAATAGAAACCAAACTTTAAAAGAACGGTTTATATTTATTGGATCTCTTTTCGAAAAGCTGTATCTATTTTAATTATACGTAGTTATTGATATAGAAAATCTGGCATTTTTCTAACCCATATACTATGTATAACTTAGTCTAACTTGATCTATCGTTCTACAGCTCGCTATAATTTTTCGATGTCCCGATTTTTATAGATTTAAATCTCTTTTTTGGCAGGGATTTTTAATGCTAGTGATATTCTATCAAATATACTAGATATACTACTAGAGCGTAAAAATGGCACCAACTAAACACTACCAAAATCAAAAATAAGTAATCTTTGTTTTATCATTAGCTCGCCGACCGCGCGTGTCGTGTAAGAGATGAAACAACATTAAAAAAACATTTTAAAAATTACAAATCTAAAGTAGCACATGGATTCTTTGTCGCTTCAGATTTAAATTACAGGGTGTATAAAGATCCCGAAAACGAAGTCTGGTGGTAGTACTAGTGATACCTGTGATGATAAACCAAGAAATCAGTCCATTCAGATGATTTTTTTTTTGCAAAAAGCTTAACATCCCTGGTATCACCAGTACTAACTCAACCTTCGTTTTCGGGAGTGGTCTTTATACACCCTGTATATTATTTTAAACTGCACTCTTGTTTGACTTTTTGTAAAATGTTTAGTTAGGTCATTTGTTTGGAGACTGTTTTGTGTCTATCATTTAGACCGATGCTAGCGATAGTTAAAATGTCAGATTTCTTATAAGTGACTATAAATATGCTTTTAGTCTGTTATTATAAAGTCCAGTAAACTATACCTAAGCATTGTACAACAATAATATAATGTTCGAAGTTGATAACAATGGTTTTATTTCATATTTTCCTTATTTTTGTTGATGTTATTCGGCCTGCCTACCTATTGAGTCTGAATTGGAGGTTAAAAGGGAATTAATATTCTTCTGGTGACGCTGTAGCTCAAGAATTATTTACCGGTTTGGATGGTTATTTTTTGCTTAGTAAGTTCTCAAGTTAGAGAGCGACCAGAAAAATTTTGGGTTGATTTTTATATCTAGTTTTCCAAGACAATAATAACATAAATGGGTTAGAGTTTATCTCATGTTCATTTATTTTTTTGGAATATTTTAAAAACACACTTAACACGATTATTAAAAAACAATGGTGACCTGAAGGTTATCAACTTTTCTGTTATGCTTTCTTCGTTTTAAATAATGCGAATATTATAATATGAACCGATGTAGTAAAATATATTTTTTCGGATATTTGCCCACCTCTCACTCCCACCACTGTAACTTCTGTGTAGCCAGGATCCACAGCGGCGACCATCGTAATGACTCTGAGCAGTGAAGCCCAGGAACCCGAGGGAAAGCTAACTTGTCTTGGGCCCCGCAACGAATTTAATCAGAAGATAATAGAAGGAGTAGGAAAACATGAGTTTCGACTTCCCTTCTCGCAAAGCGGGAGACAATAAAATAAGATTGAAAAAATGGTAAAAGATAGATAACGGCTTCTCATACTGCATTACAGAGGTTCATAAGCGATGTAATGACTTAACGTATGGTGAGCCGTAACTAGGCTTGTTTTTCTGTTGCAATAAAAAAGTTTGAAGTGAAAATTTAGTAAATCAAATATGTTCAAGTCCTGTAGAGTACTTTTTTTTTGAGTTGTAGGCTTTCCCGCGGTGCTCTTGGGATATGTGGGAGTTGAACCGCACTAAAACCTCCAACCGTTCACACTCAATGTCCGAACTCCGGCTGAGGCCAGAACCCAGCACGGAGTTGTGAGGGACAGCGCGACGCGTTACGCACTCGGCACTCTTTCTTTTCGCGCCGCCCTTGTTTTATTTAATTTCAATATTCAACTTTCAGTTACAAAATAAACCAAAATTCATAAAATATATTGGTCTAATTATGATATTAAAAAACGTGTATTTACTAGAATCGATGCTCTTATTTACACAGACTTGGATGGATAACGATTGTTTATTTTGTTTTTCCAGCAACTATATGAATACAGCTTATCTATCCATAATGTATGTCAGAACCTCGACTAGGGGTTAAAACTCGGAGATAAAATTATCTCAATATTAATTTTAAGATTAGTAAGTCGATCTTAAAAATCGAAGATTGGCGTGCGTTAAGTTGACAGGCAGACAATGGAATTTAATGGTTTGATACAAAAATCAAGTTGATCCGTTCCGTATTTCAACGTAAAGTTGGCTGGCACGTTTTGACTATCGAATATCTTTTAAAGTACAGTAGAAATATTTATGTGGTATTGGTCTCTATTTAGTCACAATTTTTCGGCATATTCAAAAACATAAAACTCCTATGTTTCTTCACGCACGCGTTTGAAGAACACCTTCGCAACGCTTAACTGTTTTCAGTATAATCTCAAGACATTCGTGTTTATACACATAGGTGACCCCTAATAATATCCATAGTGGCCAGTTGATAGAATGTATTGAGCGTATTCCTGTAATTATAAAAAGTGCGTCGGTAGTTTTTCGGCGTTTGCCTACACTGCGCTTAAATTTTTGACACTTGTTTTTTTTGAGATTACCTTCATTACTTAATGTAGGTAATAGTAGTATTTGTCTGCTTTTGAAGAGTTTAAATTAAAAGTACATCAAAGAGGTAGTGAGAATATTATAGTGTTTTAATGTTTATCTACTATATCAAGCGCAACACAGCAGTCACAATATAGGTAAGTAATAAGACACTGAATATTATAGGTTATTTATTATTCATTACAAAAATATAATTAAAACTGATTTCTGATTAAAATATAATAATATTATTTGTTTACGAAGTCGTCAGTTTGAGTGCCCAGGCGTATTTTGATTTCACCGTTGCTTTATCTGGAAGTTCGATTTCGACGTCCCCACTCTTAATGCTCCACTGGAAAAGATATTTTATTGTTAAGCGTAATCTTTTGTTTTATATAAGTTCATTGGCCCTAGATTAGTATATGATAAGTTGTATTTATTTAATTTCTTTTTTTTAAGTTTTAGTAACGAATAAAAAATATTGTAGGCATTTACCAGCTTTTTTTACTTGCATATTAGTTTTCAATGATCGAGATCACTCAAAATATATTTATACAAACAGGATGACTATTGTATACTATTTACATTATATTACGATGAGTCACTCAAAGAGCAATGGAAAGGGCTATGAGAGATCCGCAGAAGGACTAAAGTAACCGACATAGCCCAAAGAATTGCATCTTTGAAGTGGAAGAACAGATGGCAGATGGGGCTGAAAAGTTCGGGCGGCCACGAACCGGTAAGCGCAACGTTGGTAGACCCCCCACAAGATGGACCGACGATCTGGTCAATATCGCGGGAGGTCACTGGATGCAGATGCCGCAGGAACGGTCGATGTGGCGAGGTTTGGGGGAGGCCTATGTCCAGCAGTGGACGTCTATAGGCTGATGATGATGACGATGAAGATGTAGGTAAGTTCCATTTAATACAAATATTTACAATTAAGTAGTAACACCACAAACAAAGCTTATCTTATTGTTAGTTTAATACTTCGATTCATATCGATATTTACTTACATTTAAGTACGTTCCCTCATTACCCAACAACTCTATTTGATTGTTTTGACTGTGCAAAGAGTTCGTGATACTTCTCACTGTTAATTTGTTGTTGCTCGGCCATTGTAAGAAGATTGCGTAAATAGCCGATACTTCGTCATTTTGTAGCGGAACCGTACGACTTGTTCTAGGGTTTTTAGTGGCACATGTGTACCAAACGTGACTGTTTAGAGTGTCGTTCTGGTACGACCAAGGTGAAGAGTTGTAGATTGCTTCACCGTTTATTTGGAGCCAATCACCGAGAGCTAGCAACCGTTCTTGAAAGATAGGTGCGATTGTGCCTTCTTTTGTCGGACCCACGTTAATAAGTGCATTTCCTGGAAATATAAATATAATTAGTAAATTCTAATTCAATATAGAATTATGTTAATGCTATTACAGCGTGGCTCTTATAGCAATACCGATTTGTCAGAGCTTTGGCAAAAGTGTAGATGACTAGAACCTGAATTTGAAATTATCAATTAATTATAATGTGGTAACTTACCTCCACAGCTAACCGTTGACACAACCTGGTAGAGTAGTTGTTCCATTGTTAATACGTCACCTATTTCCATGTTCCGTCTGTATCCCCATGATGAACTATCAATAGTAAAAGCATTCTCCCATTTGTGATCCAAAAGAACACCTTCAAGTAAAACAAACTAGTTAGCTTACAATTTTCTGACAGCAATGACGGTAGTGACAAATATTTACCTGGGTTAAATCTGTCAGCATGGTTGAAGAAGTCACCATGTTTTCCAGGTATGCCGATTCCCCATCTATCGTTGACTACTACTTCGTCTTTTATAGGACTATCGTTGTACAACCAAGCGAGCAAGTCAGTGGATCGCCAATAAGTATCGTGAGCTTCCCAATCACCATCCGACCAGATGATGGAGGGTTTATAGTCGTGGACTATCTGTTTTATATCAGGCCATAGTTTTGTATCAACGTAGACCTGCGTTTTAAAGTCTTTACTCTTGTCTTCTCGGTAAATCGGGTTGAACCACTCGTAAAGGGAATGGTAGACGCCAAATTTCATGCCATTGTTACGAACTGCTTGAGCGAGGTCGCCAACAAGATCGCGTTTGGGGCCGACTTCAACAGCATTCCAACTGAACGAACGCTTTGACGGGAACAATGTAAAGCCTTCGTGGTGTTTACTTGTTAGAACAATGTATCTGGAAAAAAAAACATTATTCAATCTTATGTGTTTTTTTCCCACTTTGAATAATATAGAATTGATTTACTTTGCTCCAGCTTTTTTGAAAAGTGATGCCCATTTTTTAGGATCAAAAAATTCAGCCTTGAATGCAGGTGCGAACTCTTGGTAAGTAAAACCCGGAGGGTAGTTCTTCTCCATGAAATTGACACATTGATAATTACCAGCTGAAATCAATAAATGGTTAAAAAACATTCCAATTTCTCGATTTTTTTACTATTCTGGCAACACAATCATTAAGATTCGTAACAGAAAGCACAAGAATTTGTTTACCTTTCCAGTTACTCCAAAACCATTCGGAACCAAAACCAGGCACAGAGTAGACACCCCAATGTAAGAAAATACCTATCTTCGCTTTATCGTACCATTCTGGCAATGGTCTAGTATCCAAATCACTCCAATCTGCAGAATATCGCTTCTTCGCCTGTGCACGATTGCTCAGCTTAAATTTATGGCGACCTCTTATTGACCCATTAACAATAGTGAATAAAGCTAGTAGCAAAAATAATTTCATGATTCTGAAACAAATAACTCATTCAAAACATAAATAAAATGTAAATGTGTATTGTTCGTTGAAGGCGCCAAATGTCAATGGTATGACAGTCAGCTGATTATTAGACAGGATAGCTTTTGAGCTGCTCAATAGGCGTTCTTTCATTCGATTCTAGATTCTCAATGCTATGTTGTTATTTGATTTCAAAACTAACGTGTTTACATTATGAGGAAATAGACCATACAATAATAATAAAAGAATAAAAAATCAAAATATTTTACGAATTTTAATTGCCAGGTTCCCAGGTTGTGTACAGAATATTATTATTAAACTTTTTGTCGACTTATTTGGACTAAGAGAGCTCTAAAATGTCTGAATCGATAGTAAATAAAACAACGCGGCTGCGTGCAGAGTCCCCCAGAATCACAGATAATGAACAGCTGTAGGCTGTTTTAATTTTTACCGCCAAACAGCAAATATTTTACATTGACTTCATTGCTTATCTTTTCCATTTTTTGAAGTTAGTCAAAAATTGGAATATATTGCGAGTGGTGTGAACACGTTCTCTTAAAAGACTATAGTAAAATCATTGATAAATAATAATGGTTAATGTTTTCTTATAAAATATTTAATGAAGAAGTTTCAACCGAGACTACTAATATTATATATGAATAGCCAAATTTTACACCATCTTAAAGAAAGTCTGAACCATGTGTGCTATTGTACCGCAAAGGCTATATTTTAACGAAAATAATGTTTACTCAAATGTGACATACTTTCATAAATAATTAAATTACCAAAAATATAGTACCTTAATTTTAATAACCACCGATATCTTCAAAACAACGCAACAACCAATATAATTTTTCCATTAAATTAAGTTTATCAATTGTACTTACATTGTCGATAACCGGTGACTGTTTACAAATAACTTAAACTCTTTAAGCTCAGAACACAACGCACGTCCTCTCACGGCGAGGCTCAAAAAACAACTGGCGAGGGGAGCAACGCCCTGCAAGCATTTATAAGCATTGTGCTTGTTATCAATAAAACGTAGGATCGTTCGACTCGAGCTGGAATTACGATGTACTGAGAAGGATTATTTCTTATTGAATTATGTAGGTAAAGGGTATACCTACTGTTTGCCGTTGCATGATCACTAGAATTTTGAATAAAATTCACACCCCGTTCTAGTGCACATAAAAAAACAATTAGCTGTTTACTGTTCCTAAAAATTGGTATTGTGATTTCTTACAATTTTTTCTGTATTCTTGATAGTTTTGGAATTTATTAACACTTCTTTTGATACGTATAACAAACTCTGGGATAATGTGCATGAACAGGGATAATTTTGATTACACTCAGATAAAGTAAAATGTAAGAAAAATATACCTATAGCTAAAACTATTGAAATCTATAAATATAATAATATGACGTCTCCAACTGCTTGAAGTTTAATAAATAAGGTTACAATTGATAGGAATGAATTATGGTTAGGTACAGTAAAAAAGTATGTTGCAATAAATAATCTTCTAGTATTTCAAATATGTTTGGAATAAATGTGAGTATGCAGAATATCTAGGCAACAATGCTTATTCAATTTTAATTATTTATAAACATTAGCTGGTATGCATCAACTAGTCCAATGCAATACAATAGGCTGACGAAAGATTTTAAAATCATGGGTTCACTATTAACATTTATATATTATATCTTCTGGCGATCGTTAGCATGAGATGTATCGCAAGAGCTTGTTATTTTTATTTATTGTTTATGTGTTCTTTTATTATCTAATCATCATGGTATTCATCATCATCATCCGATTACGAGTAAATGAGAGAAAAAACATTGCACCGACCCCATTTCAATGAGGTAAGGTTGAACTGAAGAAAAAACGAACTTTGGAAACGTATAAAGTACTATAAAGATAAAAAAAGGTGGTAAAAAAAGTTAATCGACATTGTACCAAAATTTGGAATTGTAAGCCTGTTTTCCAAGCCATGCCGTTCGAGTATGGTTTACTTTAGAAGACGAATAAATATGGTTTGTTTACTTTTGCCAAGTCTGTGGCAGGAGCCAAAATTGAGCACAGTTCGAAAACTTTTAGTTTCAACAGAACAACAAAAAGAAACATTTTTTAATCGTGTCACAATATTTAATATAATATTTTGTTGCTGAAAATGCAATACAGCGTAGTTTAATATAGATTTGCAAAAATATTACGTTTCATCAAAAATATAAATAAAAATTATTGAAAAAAAATGTTTTTAAAAAGATACTCAAACACCGAACACGGTAGTGATTCGAAATCACTACGAACTCCCCAGTTTCGTCATAAAGCAAAAAATGACGTTCCCAGACGAGTGGATAAGTTCAATTAATTTTAAAATTAACGGTACCAAGTTTTTCGGGCCAGCAAGTTAAAACTACAGTTAATCTGAATTCAAGAGTTATTCAAACATTGGTTCTCTACCAGCCTTTTTGGCTTATCTAATCCGAGTTTACAAGATACGGTTCATTTGAACATAATACAGTCCAACCTCGTAGGAATAGTCCAGTATGAGTCTCTCAGAAACACCACTAGAGGGCACTGTTTCTAAAACTAGCGCCTAACATTTTAAGTATTTTTGTGGCACAATGAAAGAATTAGTAAGTTCATTATTGTTTTATGATTGAGTTGTATTACAAATACAATGGCAATAATGCAGTAACATATGGAATCGTTACAAAACTGCTTATACTTTTACAACCGCAGTAAACTGGATAGGTTATGGACAAATTTTGTTGTAATCTTATTGATCTCTGTTTTATGACTACTCTGATTTGTGAAATTGTTTGCTATATTCTGTTTTAATTTTATTAATTAATCAAACTACTCATAAATGCTGTTTTCAAATCTTCGTTTTAATATAATTTACGTAAGTTAGTAGATTCTTTAAGGAATTATTAAATTTGATTATATTCGAAATAAATCTCCTTTACAGTATTTACTAGTCACTTCATCTTATTTACGTTTAAACTAAACGATAACTGCTTACGATCAGAAAACATGATTATATACTAATTTAAATGAAAAACCAAATTTCTAATTCATTCTCATTTATTTACAGACTACAATGTGAGTTTCTATCACATTAAAAACAATGTATCTATAATATAATAATATTTACAATATTTACACAAATAATCCTAAAATGCATCATTGCACCATACTACGGTGAATCAATAAAAATAATCACTAAATAAAAGGAACAAAATAACAAAGGAACAATTGTATGTTCAGGATCCTCATTACAAAAAAAATCACAAATAACTTATGGAGTCCATATTTACAAATAAACAATAAATGTCTTAAAAACAACATACACAATTCATTTCAATGTTTCTGTTATTTTAATCTAAAATATTTCTTGTTATTATGACTGGCTTCAACAAATAAATAACCTTAATTTTATTACAAAATTCATTTTTCTGTAAATTAAAATTCATTAAAATTGCATAAAAATAAATAGGAATTGGTGCTGTATTAGTTTTATGTCTAAGAGATTCAAATAACATAGAGGTACGTTGAATAGTGGAACAGTGACTATATAAAATACAGTTTTACTATTGATTCAATGAGTTAATGCCCGGCTTCACTAAAACTAGTAGAGAAATCTTTTTAGAATTTTTTGATTTGTTTATAAAAATACAATTTGTTATGTACACAATATTATTGCTAAATAAATCATTCGTTCGTATTTTGAGACATTACATTAATGCAGGTACCAAATTTGAATCTAAAAATTACACTATATCTTTTCAAATAAATTTTAGCACATCTCAAGGTACATACAGATTTCTCTCATTAAATTTAACATTAAAAATATAGAATCTGTTAACAATTGACAACAATATTAAGTAATTTGTCTGTTTAAGGTGGTCAAGTACTAGGAATGAGTTAAAAACATTACAGATTGTCTAACCAACAATTCTCTGCAATATTTCCAACCTGTCATTTATAGACTACACATACAATTTTATAACAACCAAAATCCACTTGTCATACCACTGGTTAGGCCCACGAGACCTAAGTATCACTTTCTCATCACTTCGTAAAACAAAACCGAATAAATACTAGCTAACTACTACTCAGAGTCCAAGGTACGTTGTAATATAATCTTATGTGGCGTCCAGGGGCCTGGGCTCACGAGACTTGAAGAAACCCTTCTCCGTACGACACTCCGTGATCGTGACCGTCTGCAGGTTGACGGTTACGTCTGTGATGAAGATTTGATCTGCAACTGGTGATCGCGCCATCCAGTACGCGGCTCCTCGCTTTGGAGTAGGTACCGGGGGAGGAGGGGGTAGTGACACAGGAACTTCTCCCCAGGAATCCTCATCTTCGGGTTGGGGTGCTTGAGGTGCAGGACGAGCGCCCTTGGGTTCGGCGGGAGCAGTCGCAGTGGGCTGTGTTTCAGTGCGTCGCTCGCGTTCTGGTGAGGTGTGGGTGTCTGCTTCCTCTGGCGAGTGAGGAGCTCGTCGCGTGCCTGACCTCGGTGCGGCGGCTTCAGCGGCGGGAGAGGCAGGGACGGCGGCACCGCCGGGCAGCGCGGCCGGGGGCGGCGGCAGGCTCACCTGCGGCGTCCTAGTGCCGTTTATCTTGGTAATAGTGACGCCTATCTTGCCAGATTCCCTCGAGAGTACTTCAGCCTTGCGCTTGCCCGGGGGCGGGTGTCGTTCCTCGGAGCCGCTGCGTGCGCGCTCCACCGACGAGTGTTCCCGCTCACGTTTCCGTCCTTGCCGCCGCGCTTCCTCTCCTTTCTCGAAGCTCTGAATGAGTCGAGGATCCAGAATGTTCTCCTCCGGTTCCCAGGTGTTGTGCTTCGGTTTCCACCCTTTCCATTTCACGTAGTACTCCACTTTGTTCTGAAACGAGAAACGTAGACCGTTAATTTTATTGGGTCAGGTTGTAAAGGTGGCGGGTAACTCGTGGGGCTGGCGAGGCGCGACTGCCGTTGGCGTGCAACAACCGCGAAGGGTTGCACATAGCTTTGCAGATTGTATGCGATATACATTTTAAATAGCCACGATGACTGGACTGGGGACTGGTTCCGAGTATTTTTGTATCGAGTTACAAAAGGGAAACCTTATATTGAGATCTGGTTTCAACAAATCGATGATATTTATTAAGGGAATGTTGCCGGGCACGGAGTATCGGTTAGGTTAAATATAATATAGTTCGCGAGTTCATTTTGGGCGCACCTGCCCGGAACAGCTGGCGCGGCTATCTCCCTCGGTGTCCAGTGCGAAATGCAGCTCTATTGCGTAAGGCATAGCGCCCTTAGTGTAAGCACACATGCAATTCAGTAAACCTAACATGCAATGCAATCAACATGCTACTAGTTAGGGTTGGAATATTTGGTGAAGTCTGGTTCAAACGTCCTTTGATGTTGTAAAAGTAATTATCGATACAACAATCAAGTCCAGTGGTACATGAAATTTAGCCTTAGCATAAACAGTGTAATCATATTACTGGTAGTATGTTACATATCAGGTTTACTGCATAACACATACTTAAAACTTTTTAATTTTTTTCTCTTCTTGTGCAATGAAAATAAAGGTACTGAAATAATATTTTCTAACTACAACTACACTCCTGTAGCACTACTTGACATAGTAATAAATTTAATTTAAATTAATGAAAAACGTGCGTCCTAATCCCATATTGTAAGTAAAGAAACCACAATAATATTCAATGTCAAAGTACACTCTCCTCGAACAAATTTCTTAGAATTTATTAAACTTTGCAGTAGACGGTTTTGAGTCTTCATGCGAGAATATAAGGTTCGAGTTCCATTGTGAGGTTGTGCACTTAAGCCGTTTTGAACCCAAGAGGAATATTTGAAAGCCTGCGGTCTTATTGGTTTTTGGTGTAGGGTGAGGTGAGAACTTAGAACCGAAGCCTTAGCTTTGTAACGACGTCCAGTTTTATACATTTTATTTTGAGTTAATTATGAAAATATAGTTTATTGTTTTGAACACGTTTGATACGAAAATAAGCTTATTGAATGTTTACTGTGTTTTGTTTCGTTTCTTTATTTTTACAATTTGTTTCGATCTGCAGTGCTTTACATATGTATTTAGTATTTTTTATAAGTTATAATCCCCCTTTCAGTTTTTAAGCTCATTTAAATGCCTTTCTATACTATCCATTAATTTGAAAATTGTCCGATGAATTCAAAATACAAGGTAAGGTATGAAATTCAAGAAGTGCGAGTTATTTCAAGTAGGTGTACAAATTTAGCCTTTTTACAATTTAGACAATACATAATATCATCTACTAGGAATCAATCGCTACTAGATACCTATAGATGATAACATTCGGTTTTTGAAACGTTTCGGAAAGTATTGTTTTTTTAAGTATTTCAAAATTGATTTTGTTAAAGTATAGTTTGAACAATAAAACTAAATTAAAATATCTACAGGTAACGTCATTTTGTCATTCACAGTTTAAAAAATAATAAATATGTTCATCATTCAAACAACTCCACAAAACACACAATCACAAAAAAACAACAGCTGCACTAAAAATGATTAATTATAACAATGTACACCTGTGTACAGTCAAAAAAAAGGATGCATCAGGACGTGTGGGCAAGGTTAGACCGTGCGGCTGTCGGGCGACGATTGGAGCTCACGAGGGGGAGGCACCCCCGCACACACACCACCCGACGAAATAACATCGATGGACTCTAAGTGGGGAAAGTAAAGTTCATAATGCGATAGGCGGAGGGTAAAAGCAATTTGGCACCATCAGATGGTTGCGATCGCTCCATGGGCGGACCGTGCATCGGTGCAGACGTCAATTAGGGCTAATCGAAACCGGCGATGCAATTAGTACATCGTTAATTAATGCTAATCCTGTCAGCGGCGTTTGTTAAAGCTTTCGATATCCTGTGCGTTAAACTTCCTAGTGTGAAATGATATTTGAACGAGTAATCTACATGATGTTGATTGAGAATTATAATGCATTCTAATATTAGATTTAAGAGTGAAAATTATGTTAACTGTAGTTTCAAAAGACTTAAAATATAACTGGGAAGGTTACAAAGTAAATATTTTTGTTTGATCGTTTTTGTCAACTCGCAGGATGGAATATGTTCCTAATTGAAGTTTCGTTCATTAATTCATTGTGCTTTGTTTCGACGAAATCTACCTTATTCCGAGTTTTGTCTCATAACATACCCTATACTAGGTAAGACCCAAGAAATTTACAAAATGATACAGCTTAAAGTAGTTTACAATTTAGGGAGCCAAATCGCGATTTCTCTTTGAAAGAAGTAAGAAGTGTAAAGAAACTGAGTGAAAAAGAACGTACCTACCTATTACCTTTCAATATTCCTTTTAACATAATTATCACGTACATTATACGTAATTTACAAGTTACTATCATTTACCGAATACTCGGGACAAAACTAAAGATATTCAACATTATCGTCACAAATGAAAAGTCTTCGCTAAGCGTCACCAAAAAATCGATATTGGTAAATAGAGAATGGCCTCGTCATTGTTCCCAATCAACAAAACAAACACGGACCCATCTAATATATTCCGAGAAATCGTCAAGTACCCGCATATTTAAATCTTAGCTACGATTGAGCAAGGCGTAAATCAGTTAACACTCCAAGTGAGGTTAAGTGATGTTCTGGTTAAAAAGCGTCGCATCTGTTCGGTTTAAGTACGTAATTTGTTTATTTTAATTTATTAGTCGTAACATCAAAGGACGTCTTTACGGCGACTTAGGAAAATATCTTGAAACATTTCGTTTTTGTTTGATCGTTCTAAATTTATGATTTGAGTAAAAACATCGCGGCAGCGTATTATTAAGATATTTAGACTATCAAATATAGACGTATAAAAATATTTGAAAAAGTCTCAATCATAACCAAATTAAAGTTATCAAAGAAAGTAATTTATTCTTAAGAACGTTGTGAAAATACTTCTAGTTATGAAAAAAGTAATATTCTTCGACATCGAAATTAATTTCTTTTATAATTTACAAATTTGTTTACAATTATGCCTTTCTTGATTTAGTGGAACCCGCCTACTAAAAAATGAAATATCTAAGTAATGAGAAAATTGGACGACTGCCAACATCAGCGGTGAGTTTTACAAAGCAAATCATTTTATGGAGACAAATACCGAGTCTGCTTTGATCTTTCATGAATGAATAAAATTTGTAAAACAAGTTTGCTTGAGTTTTATTAAAATTGAGTCTTTAAAATATTTGAGGATTCATTGACCGTCTGTTGTGTTCGTTCAAACACAAATGTATATTCATGAATTTTTACTTCAAGACTTGAACGTCTGAGACGATGTAAACATAGTGATAAGATAATCATGTTGTTAACATAAAAATATAGATTTATCTTAAATCCGCTCTAAACCAAAGTGTAGTTCTCTATTCTTAAAATATTTCCAGTGGTATATTTTTGTGATAACAACGTCTTTAAGGAGAGAACCAAAAAGCATTTTCTCACTTAATTTTAATTTTCTAATTTAAGTTTATTTTTTTGTTAATGATTCATCTCATCATCATACTAGTTTTGTTATGTTTTATGTCTCAATCAATGATCAGTGTAGCAGTATGTGTTTAGTTTTTTTAAATATTTTTTTGTATTGTAATATAGTGGCAGTACTTAAGACTGCTAATCTCTATGTAGTTAATTCGTATAGTTTATTTAGGACACTTCATTACCTCTCTGTACGATGTCATATCTGTTTTTTTTTTCATAGGTTTGCTGGAAGAAAACTCATTTTTGAGTTAAGCTCGCCTTTTGTGCTTATTTTTTAGTAAGTATAAGTCACTGTAATTTTCTTTACCTGGTGTACAATAAAGTATTAAATAAATAAAATAATAAGTAATTAAAACAACTTCATATCCAATGTAAGTACCTATATATAATACCTAATATAAGCAATTTAATCCTTTGACAAAGATACCCGTTCTCTAGCTATTTGCTAAGCTGAAACTGCATTAATTACTCCGAAGCATTTGTCGAATTCGATCGTTTCGCTCGCAAATTGTTCCGGCAGCTCCTCGGATTTTCCCCGTAGCTGACGGCGTTTTCCCCGGAGCTGACGGAGTTTTCCCCGGAGGTTGACAGCGGGTGGATGGGGAAGAGATTAATCGTTCCCGTCTCACCCACGGGGACCGATCGCCGTTTAAACATGAATCCTCTCAAATTGCCCGGACAGAGGCTAACGCCCGTGAAAGGGTTTGTTTTCAGTTTGATGCTCTTTGTGTTTCGGGTAGTTTGTTTAAGATTTCTGTGGTTACATTTACCAATAGTGATTTCGTGAAACTTTTTAAAGCAATCATAATTTTAAAGAAGTCCTTTTATAAATGAATATTGACGAAGGCAGACTTACAAGTTGGTATAAGAAATCTCTACTGGTCTCTTTTTGATCGTAAATTCTTTTTACCTATGAAAACATTTTTTTCTATCACGATATTCCAGTTCCTCCTATCAAACAAACATTAAATCAACTGTCCTACCCATTTACAGCGTTACGTTTCGTATAAATTTCCAATTCCCCAGTATCCATATAAAACGGAGGTGCGTGACCGCATCGAAGTCCAGCCGTATTGTCGCGGCCGATGAAAGCGTGACGTACTGCACGACCGAGCCTTCGCTCATTAACACTACGCCTATCCGTTCTAGACAACTGATGATTTTATAGTATGCACAAGTGTATTTATAGACGGAGTTAATGTCATAGGTATTCTCTGCCAGTCTACCTTTGGATGATTTTTATCGGGACGTATTGGTAGTAACTACGGCAGGTATTTTACGACGCTTATCTACTTATTAGAATAAGAACAGACTTAATTATTGTGGAAGCAATTAATTAGGTAATGCTCATATCAAACCATTTTCGACATTAAGAAACGATGAATAAGATTTGTACCTGTACCAACCCATTACTGCCCACTGTTGGGCTCAGGTCTTCTCAGAAGAGGGATTAGGCATAGTCCACCACGCTTGCATAGTGCGGATTGGGGACTTCACATATCTTCAAAGGATTTTTAGAACCCTTTTCCGACATGCAGGTTTCCTCACGATGTTTTCCTTCACCGTTTTTAGCCAGTGGTGTTGTGAAAAATTGCACATAAATCTTTTTCACATTTAGATTTAGAGTGGGCAGTAATGGGTTGCTACAGGTACAGGAATAAGATTTTATCCAGTAAATACTTATGATGCGCGTATGATCACCTACATAAGTAGGTATTCAAAACGATACCCCTTATAAATCGTTGGGTATAAAATTATCAATGCCAATTGTAACCCAGTAGTCAACTCTTGTCTGACAGGATTACGTAAGCCTACGCAATCACACTGCACTGCGGATGCCGCCATTCTATGTCCATGTAGATATTTCAATTAGAACAATTTATTAAAGCACATAATGAAACAAATAAATACATAAAATAAAACGAAATTGTTTAAAATTAAACAAGAAGGGTTAGCGGAAATGAGCATGATACTGTTTAACAGAAGCTGGGTATAAGTTACTTAGCAACTAATTGATTTGAGAATCTAAAGTTAGTAAACAGTGATATTAAATGACAATTTGTTTTGTTTACCAGCAATACGAACGGCTATTCTACAAAGTTGTTATCGTATCGTAAAAATCATCCTTAACCTTTATTGCATAAGTCTTGTTTTTAAAAGAACACGATTATTATAAAAAGCCAATCATATTATAATCGTTAAAAGAAGTCAACCAAACCCTTGTCATAGTCTAACCCTCAGACCCCAGACACTTCAGTCGTTCGTCAATTATCACCTTTTATCACGCTTTTTCCTTTAACAGCTCTATTTCTCATTTCGATAACGAATTAAATTTCAATATCTGTAGCACTTAAGCACGCTGCGAAATCACGCAAAGTACAATAAACTCAATCTTGAGTAGAGACGGCACAAAATCGAACGGTAATAGAATTTCTCCGTTTAATTTCATAGATCGAGAACCCTCGCGAGGCGTTAAAAGGGCGCCTGAGGGAAATCAGAGGGCGAGAGAAAATGATAACATGAAGCTCCGGGCAATATGCGTAAGCTATACTAATATTATACTGATGATATTTTTGATGTGTAAGTAAATATTATTGATGGTTGTGAAAACATTTTTGATTTGACCTGGTTTTAAAAACCTTTTGAAGCTATAAATTACAGGATATTTTGTAGCATTACCTAGCGCGAGCATCTATTTAACCCCGATAATGCTTAAAGGTAAACTAAAACTAGTCATATGCTAGGCAGTACTTCGTACTAAAAGTAAACAAATATCCTTGTTTCATTCAATAGTTACACTTCGACCGCAACTGTACTACAACTAAGCTTGTTTGACAGGGATCCAATTAAGCAATCGGCTTTGATACAAGCAACGTGCGGAACAGAATTGTTTCGCAAACGGTTCATACATATACTATACGTATAAGTTCACACCCCGGTACGAGTTGTACGAGATTACGAATTCTGTACACGAGGCGACCTCCGCAGAGGCGGACGTGACGCGTCCATCATGTCCATTTACTATGCATCACAAACACACCATCTCGATGTGTGTACGTAGACAATACTGCTTAACAAATAGAAACTTGTATAGAATTGAAAAACGATTTCTTTGTCTACCATGCGAAACTATGCTTGAAGTTATAATTATTATAGCATCATTCACATTAACGAAGAAACGTAATAAGCTGTGAAGATTAATGTAGACCGGTTATAAAAATAGTAGTTATGTTGTGAATGTGTTGTTTAACAATATCGCGCAAACTCTTTAACAAACCGGCTACCAGGCTCGCAGAAACGGCAAGAAGTAGTTATGTTTTGAATTGAACAGAGCGACGCGTGTGAAGAGTAGCATCATGCGAGTGACAAGGAAAGCAATACTGGCGTCGGCATTGCTGTAAATACAATACAAGCGTGGAGCGTAGGTTGCGGAGAAGCCGGAGAACGGCCGCGTCGATCACACGTGTGACAGCGTGTATTTAAATTAAGTATGTTATTATCTTGTACTCATGCAAGATATCTTTTGATGCTATTTTTAAGTAATCGTTCTTGGTTCTTCAAATTACAATGCAATTCTAAAAAATAGTTGAGCAGTCATAAAATAAAAAAAAAACATTTAAATGTCAGGAATGGAAGGTGAACTAAAGTTAGTAGTAATTTAAAAACACGAGTTCATACAATAAAAACATCTTAATATACGAGAGAGTAAAGTATGTGGGCAAATCGTATCACAAAAATCAAACAGAAAAGATACATTGAACGTCAGTCGTATTCAAATCAGCCCTCACTGCCCTTTGAATATACTCGTAGACCTCCTCTTGTCTATTTGAATAATTGATTTTGCCACAAGCATCCAATTATACCAGATTTCTTGCTGTATCAATTAACTGTAGCATCGTGTTTATTGTTCGTAATCAATCAAATTAATAGACTTGGTAGTTACCTATCTTCTGAACTTGAATTTTGTTGGTAAAAAAATATTTAAGAGCGCTGTGTAATACCTATTTTGTTGGGAATTTGTGAGTTCGTTCATCGTTTGTTCTTTTAAAATAGAGTTTTTAAACTATAATACAACATGCAGTTATAATAACTCAGCAATGACATACAGATTACTATTTTTCGAGAGTCAACTTAATCCAGAACGTAGTCTGTAAATGTTGTTTTTTGATAGCATAGTCAGAAAATGACAATCTCCTAAACAAAGTTTGTAAAATATCCCTAAATATCCCGGGAGAGCTGACAGATATAAACGGTGCATTTAACGGTCACACGGTCATCGACATAGACAATTAAATCGCAGTTACTGTCTCGCGTCACCGCCTACTTGAGGACTTGAGAATCATTCAAGAGTTATTTTAAACATTGATAGCTATTTTAAAACACTCGTCTAGTATGCTGTTTAGTGTTTAGATTGTGATGTATTGACGATGAGATTACGTATGTTGGTTATCAATGCTTAATTGAAATGATATTGTAATAGAAATCTAAGTATTAATTAATTTATAATTTATTTGTATAATTTCGATTATAATACGGTTTTTAATTTTACTGTTCTTTCCGACTTTCCAAATTTTTCGTAATTTAAGATGAGTGGAGCCATATAAATGTACTTTTTCGCATCAGAGTAGTATTGAGTAATTAATATCAAAGTATCATTACTAGAGGTTTTTTTTTTAAATTAAAGTGAAAATTTTATCACATCTTAAAATTGTTCAATTCTGCTGTATTTCCTTTCCCGTTTAATTGAATTAGGAGCCGGCATTGTTTCCTTTTAGGATATTGGTACAAATTGGGGATTCGGGTTGGGAATGCTCTATAACGCTCACCCTCGGTCCTCACAGCTGAGTGGGAGTGCAAACACTCCATACGTGACGTGACTAGCGAGGACATACTAATGAGATATGTAGTTTGAACTTGCTATTGGACAAGTAGGTTGTTTTTGAATATGACTAAAAGTCTTCGTGCATTTAGGTAAAATCATACGAGTAAATGAAGATATAATAACAACGTTTTATGTTATCATTTAATAGTAGCTGGTAGGCATTGCTTTTGAGCCACTGTAATGCTAGGGCACTGATGAGTCGTTCAACTATCCAAAATATTAATTTACAAAAAGAAACTGATAACGTGTGAATTCCTAAATAATGGTCGATAGTTGTATTGAGTGCTTTACGATGTTTTTATACAAAAAATATCGTAATTGGTTTTCATATAGAAGAAGAGCGTTTACTATCATGTTATAATTAATTCAAATGAGCAATACAGTTTCACCACAACTAAAATGCAAATTTTACTTCCATCATCAGATGAGGGCGAAAACAAAATAATGACGGACACTTATTATAATCCAACAACAAACATGAACGAGTAATAACTCAATTATAACAGATCACACCCTGCGGCGAGATACGGGAGCGAGTACGATAAGAAAAAACACAAAGAGAACGGGGTTGGGGAGACCCCTGACCCTTCCAGGCGCGCTCTCTCACATTCCATTGTTATTAAACGTATTAAACAATGTGCAAACAGTGCAGACATTTGAGCCGGTGACTCAGTTGTTGCATACGAGAACAGTACCACGTCATCTGTGGTTGCAGGTGTACTGATCGTCTTTTGTTTTGTATGAACTCGTAAAAGGACAGACTATAGATAGCAGTGTGCTTGTGTGTTTTCTTTTTCTGTTCGTAGTTATTATTAAGAAAATTACGTAATGATAAAGAATATTATGTTAGTTTGGTTTTAAATTTCTGAATAAAGCAACAAAGGGCAGTTATAAATAACAATAATTATCTTATCGAACAATGATAATTTCGGTGTATTATATAAATTAGCGTTGAATGATAGAACGATATGATCACGTGGGAATATCACACCAGCGGCGCCTTCCCCTCAATATACTCCATTAATTACCATCCTTATCTGAATCAGATAAAGAAGTAAAAAATAAGTCCTTTCCTTTTCGTTTTACATTTACATTGAAATGCGTGGGGCATAACGACCGGCGGCGAGGCAACAGGCGCATTATTATAATGACGCGGACGCGCCATCCCGTCTCTTGGGTTTTTATGTGCACCTCCTGTAACAGTATCCATATTCAGTCCGATACCGCAATCAACGAAAGAGGTTTCGACGAAACGGAGGCATTAAAAACTCGAGATCGGTGTCATGATAAGCATTTAGAACTACAAAAAGGGTATGCCGAATTGAATCGATGTTTTCCCATCACTACGAGCTTGAATCGATTCGAGCCGTACGTTAGTGTTGTTATAAATCTGGGCGCGCTGTGTAGTGGAATGTTCACGGTGCATGAGACAATGCAGACTCCGTTTTAATTGTGTGGGGATCACATGTGACGCTTCCCCATTCATAACTTTAATATTCGGAGCGTACACGTATGCGATTAAGTATGCTTTCTAAATATAGGGGGGACCCTTCATGTAGAAGTTTTTATGTTATGAAGGGTGGCACGGTATCTACACAACTGGTATATAAGACCCTATTTTAATGAACGGTATTAGATAGGGACATCTGAGGAATATCATATCGTAATAAAAATATTTATTCTGATGATTTTAAAACTTGTTAGATTATCGAAATGGTTTTTGTAAATAACCTATTTTGTGAAGGTACGTTTCCTATTGAGGAAAAACCTTAGAATTATTTACAAAGTGACTTATTTTTCAATCTATTGAAATGAATGATAAAACACTGTTCATTATTTAAATGTAGGTATGGTTAATTAAACAAAACCTAGTTCTTTTCTTTTGTTCAGAAACAAGATCTCAAATGGAACATCAGATTTACCTGTGTAAATAAATAGTTTTCAAAATATAAAATCTACTGCAATGGTAATTGATGTAACTTAAGAAATAGTATAGGTTTTTTTTTTCAGTTAGAAGAAATCACCGGGAGTTGAACCGCACTAAAACCTCCAACCGGCTGAGGCCAGAACCCAACACGGGGTTTGGAGGGACGGCGCGACGCGTTACGCGCTCGGCACTCTTTTCCGTCGCGCCGTCCCCAAATAGTATAGGTAGGTACACTATGTAAATAATCAATATTATGAATATTCAATATTTATAAATCTACAATCTTAGAAAAAGACCTACCTATAAAAATTAAAAACTTGTAAAGGTTTGAAAACTCAAAACACGTTAGCTAGGAAGGGTGTTAGGTACCTATGTATTTAATTATAACAACAAATTATCATTACATTATTTTTAGAAAACCATAATCGAATAAACCATCCTACATCATTAAGTAGAATATCCAATATCAAACACAACATACAAACTTGTCGAAAAAACAATATTTATCACAAAGAAAAAGAATTATTACGACTCCATCGCTTTCTGTGTTCCCTGTCGCACTTTTTTATTTCATTCCAATACAAGGATGGATAAAATTACGGCGGGGCATTGTCAAGCGATTATTTATAGAAAATTTGGCCGCTTTTGTCGTTTCTTAGTGGAGTCCGGACGAGGATGTTGGCATCAAATTATTGTCGGATATTCGTGACCCGACAATGTTTTTTGTTGATATTTTTTTGCCTTTAGAAAACCGTTATAACATGAAACTGTGGAAGTTAGTTTGAACTGATGTTTTTACCTGATTAGTTTTTATAAGATAAGAGCAATATCAATAAGTATTTACTTTGATTTTTGTATTACTCGTTTCTTCACGAAACACCAGAACAAGTTATTTCCGAAGGTAATCAAACAAAAGTAAATAATATTTTATTCAATTAATTCGAACGCTTATAAATAATAAAAATACACTAAAAATACCCTTCACGTACGAAGTATAAAGTATACTTCTAGGTAACTCTAAATCTCTACCTTTTTTTTAAAATTTAAAATATATTATTCTAAAAGATATTATAACATATCCATATACCTACATATACGTTCAAAACTCGACAATATGATAACAGGTATGTTTGAATGGAACTTTCCAATAGAACGTCTTGTCCCACGATCACTGGAATTCGATCTCTCACTTAATGAACTTCGTTGAAATTGATACGATTGTATTCACTTAGTGGAAGAGAAAATTTACGTATTTACGCTTACTTTGATAAACAAATGAAAATTTCCAATAATTGGTGTTTAAGTCGAAATGAATTTACCGTTTAATTAAATGTCGTAATAATAATCTCATTGTGATATAGCTCTACAGTAAGTATAAGTATTTGATCAGTTTATTAACGGACAAAATGTTCAATGCACTTCGAGTCTTCACTTCCGAAAACCATTAACAAATTCATATTGAGCTGTACCGGACGCAATGGTTGGCGTGCTGTTTGCTGGTGATCAAATATGGTTGTCAATTCCTAATAAATATAATTCAATTTATTTATGAATTTGAAATAAATACACTTAGGCAGATATATTTTTTACAGAAAATTATGCTCTTTACAACACGCGCATACTTCTTAAATTACAGAAAATCACAGCTTTCTCTTGTAGAACGTAGAATTTCGTTAACTAGGAAACACATGTACATAGTTTCATACATACAGAAACACTATATAAAAGTTAAATGTACCTATACATTACAGAAACATTATATTCTATAAGTTTATAAAAAAGTAACAAAATAAACCAAACTAACTCCAAAGTAACAACAGTTATTGAACTTAACAAATTGACAAATGGACGGGACGACTAAGATCGTGGAATTCAGTGAATGAAGTTAATAAATGATCGTGGGTCAAAACTAAACTAAATTAACGCAGAACATCGTCGTAGTAGAAATAAGTAAGACGTTTATTTCAAATAACACGAAATATTAAGGAACTATCTAAAGTGATAGTTCTAAGTTGACACCGATTTCTCGCAGGTTCTACTCAATGAAACCTAACTTGGTCCAAGAGATGCCGACTATTGAAGAAAGATAATAGAATAAGTCTTAAACATAACTACTACGTAAGAATAACTGCCTTATTTGGAATTGCTTCAACACAGAAACAAAATTTTGGTAAACTCCGATATAGGTACCTACCTAAGCACGTATTTAACAAGGCATTAAACTGGTAGGTAAATATTAAATACAAAGGAATTATTATACTGTTTAATAATATCTATAAAATGAAACAGTTTGTTCATCTTGCTATTTATAAATAAAATAAATCGCCATTGAACATCCTAGAATCGTCCTTTATCTCGTTAGCGTCTGAGAGAAAGACAAAATTGTATCGTAATTATTATAATTTGTATGGTGTTACATTTCCTAATTATTGCATAAATACTATTTTTCTAAATTTAATCTAGATATTGGTTTTGTTGCACGTGTTTATGCGTCCATTTCGTTACCGATGAAATCTTAATTTCTGACCACCATACTGATTTTAGGTTATTTTTTAATTAGCAAAAAGGCAAACGTTAATTTACATCATTTTAACGTATTTTTTATTTTAACCAAATAGCAAATAAATTATTTTATAATAGCGCCATCTAACCAGTAGACTTTGAACTATTTTCATCGACATTGCGAACGTGTTGAAAAGTTGTCTATCAATTTCCGCAGCAGTTCGAAAACAATAAGGAATCATTAAATCAATTAAAATATCGTAACTATTAACGAGAATATTGTTAAAACTAACAAAAAATCACTGCATTTACTTCTAAAGTTAGAAAATAAACGAATAAGAAACATTTTCGCTCGACAAGAAACTTGCTCGACGCTGATTGGCCGATAAAAACGGCGGGGAGCATGCGCGCTCGCTGACTGTTCGGTTGAAGCCGAATACTGGCGCGTTTGACGCGAGTTACCAGGGCCTCAGAGCTTTGTAGGAGTTGCTGCATTACAAACGGATTACAGGCGATTTTGTGCCTTAAGACGTTACACTAAGCTCTATAATACTTTGATGTGAAAGTTTACAACCGCGTCGAGCCTCGCCGGCAGATAACAAGGCGAACCAATGACAAGCGAGATTGATCTTTATTGTGTTGCGCATACGACTCGATTCCTATTGAGTTTTGACATTAAGTATTATCCTAAATTTGACACGGTCGCTAGAAGGCATGCTTCAGGCTTTGTTCATTATGACCTATCACAATAGCATACAGTTAAATTAAGTCTGCGATAAGCTAATTGAGTTAGTTGCAAGTCTGGTTTTAAGTTTATTGAACCGTATGTGTGGTGTGCGATGTTTTCAAATGTGTTTTGTAAAGACGTAGAAAAACAATGACATGACCTACTGATAAGATTAGACACCAATTAGATTACAATTTGTTTGGTTGTTAAAGAATTTGTGATATTGAACGTATGATTTACATTTCCTTGAGTTGTGAATTATTTCGAAAATATTTGAACAACATGAAATTTTTCTTAATTTTTTTGTCGTTTTTTAGGGATCTCTAAAATCATAATTTATGTTCATTCTTTCTCAATATGCACGTATAGAATGTGCAACGTTGAATTTTTTTTAAGAGTACATCCCAAACCTACCTACATATTTATTCAGATTAACTTGAAAAATCAGAGAAGACTTTCTTTGAAAATAGAGAACATAGCTTTTTATTTTTCGTTAGATTAGATATCGAAAACTTAAAATTAGACAAATGGGAATACAAATTTTATGTTGAATTACAGATGACTCAGAAATTAACGAGTTACCTATCGAGTACCTCATTACTAGCCACTAAACACCGATGACCAATATGTTTTCGTTTTTCAGTGGTTTCGTCACATAACCTAAACTATCAATTTGAAAGAAAGAAAGAAAAACATTTATTTGTGACAATAAAAGAAAAATATTATTTTACAATTTTCACACGAAAAAGAAGCACTTATTTGCCACAAAAAAGGTACCCATCTGAGCTGAATGCCACAATAAATGAATCAAATGAATTTGATAAACATGTGCTCAAACTTTGTTGTTTACGATGAAACGTTTGCTCATATAAACCGAGCAACAACATTGTTTGAAGAAGCACCTGAACCATGAACTAAGGTCCAGCAACACGTAAAATAAATCAATGATCGTCTAAACTCTGTCTTTCGCTAAAGACAAATTTACATAAAAGAGACAAACCTTTGATAATTAAGTTTACGACACGACTTGCTGATAAATTCAATTAATAGATTATCGAAGGTATCCACTTGCTTAGTAATTACTTAGTCGTTGATACTATAGTTTCAATAGGTGACTTAAAATAGGTACAGTTTTATCATTATATTGGAGATAAGCTCGCTATGACAGTTGAATAGAGGCATCCACTATTTATCGACTATAAACATAATCTTTGTCGTGAATCGGTGACTTTCTTTTTGTTAGGTTTCTCTAGCGTACTTTCGGCAGACACCTAATTTTACTTATCTTTTTACAAGTGTTCGTTTGATGATGTTTGTTATAGATTTTTTAGCGATACTTAACCCGATTGCTTGCTTTGATACAAACAAGTTTCTATGACTTTTTAAGAATAATAGAGTAAAATAACATATTTTTTTGTATAGACCAGCTTTCACTAAATAAGTTTAAACTATGAGGTGGACTGATGAGATCAAGTCCACATTGGGAGCCCCATTGCACCAGTGTACCAGAACCGCAACCGATCGGGGAAAGTGGCGGGACACCGTGAGGCGCGTGATAGTTGCAAGCAAGATAAAATCCTCATAATAACCACGACCGCTCTGACAAGAGACTGACAGAGAAGAAGAAGAATAATCATTTTCAAACAGGACGAAAATAAATGTCATTGAAATATTCCTGAATACATCCCACCCATTCTCTAGAATTCATAACAGACAGCTGTGTAGGTCTCAGTGTGGGTAGTATTCACACGAAACAAAATAATATTTTAACTTAGAGAAGGTGAATTTTTCAACGAGGTCTCCCGGGTTTAATCAGTACAATACTGAATGGAGTCTGAGCCAATTTTGATTAAAACTAAAATGATATGAGTTAATGTATTGAGAAACGTTTAGTCCTAGCCAGTTATCGAAATTTTGAATAAAATACATCTCACATTTTTCATGTCACACTTTGTTGAGTTATAACCGTAAAAATGAGTAGGTAAGATACCTGTAGAAAGTTAAGAAAAATGTTGTAAAGAAACACAAAAAAATTACAAATGTCCAATAGGTGTTTTTTGACTGTTTGTATTCGAAATGTTTTCTTATTTTCTTCTACTAGGTAATATTATATTTTTTGTTCTCATCTATGAAAATAGTTTTAAATTTTTCACGAATTTTCATTGTTACATTTTAAACTAGGAATGGAAATCTTAGACCGCTCTATAAACAGAAGGGTTCATCGAGTGTCACATGTCACGCACAAGGCGCGGAAAGTAGGTCGACTGCGGAGCGTTATTGATAGTCCTCACTTCTCTGTTCGGGGAAGAGCGGGACTATAGATAGATTGTAGAGACTTGGTGGATTGGTAGTTTTATTTATATAAGTTTAGATTTATCTAATATAATTATAGAAGCGTCTATGATTTTATAAGATAATCAGGCTTGTTGTTACAAAGGCTTGCTGAAGGGCAATAGTTATAGTTAACAATATAGCATTCGTTTGATGTATTAATTGGAATCACAGAATTAATTTTAATGGTATCAGGGAACTTACTTAGTAAATATTTCTATGACTAGACTAATCAAGATAATAATTTCGTGACCTTAGACACTCTATGTAAGGTTATAGTAGTTTACGTTATACAAAAAGTATGAAAAAAATTAGCTTATTTTACATCCTTTAGCACTAAGTATAAAATGTCTACACGACATTTTTAATGATTCCATGGTAACTCCTTTTAAGTAGACCCAAACTAAGATTACTACAAAGTTTACCTATACTTGTCCACTACGATTGAGAGGGAGCTGGAGGCGGAGGCGCTCGCTGGCGATTATCGCTGGCGATGTGACCTCCGCGCCCGGGGCGTGGTGCGTCCCCTGCGGGAAGCTGTTCGCGATAGGAAGGTCCAATCTCGGCGGTCCGTGACGGAAGCGTGGAAGAGACGTCTCGCTAACCCCACATGGGGTCTACGGACCGTCGAGGCGATCCGCCCGATCCTGGATGATTGGGTGGGTCGTGGCGCAGGACGCCTCACCTTCTGGATGGTGCAGATGCTGACCGGGCACGGGTGCTTCGGTCGGTATCTGCACCGGATCAAGGCCGAGCCGACGGCGAGGTGCCACCATTGCGTGGGATGCGACCAGGACACGCCGGAGCATACGCTCGCGCGCTGCCCCGCATGGGAGAGGCAGCGCTGTGTCCTGGTCCAACAAATAGGTCCGGACTTGTCGCTCCCGGGCGTCGCGGCGTCGATGCTCGAGAGCGACGAGTCCTGGAAGGCGATGCTCGACTTCTGCGAGTCCACCATCTCGCAGAAGCAGGTGGCGGGGGCTGAGAGAGAGAGGCTATATGCCACTCTCAACTTACCAACCCGCCGCCGTCGAGCAGGGGGCCGGAACCGGGATCTCGCCCGGATTCTGGCCCCCTAAGAGTATCGGGTCCCCAACGCATGTGAGTGCGAGCGGGGACCCAAGAAGGTGCCGTGTCTCGCTCAGCACGCCCTTAGCGTAAGAGCATCCGGGGGATGGTCGACCGCGCTCCCCGACCCACGCTGGTTCTGACCCAGCGGGGTATTCCGCGGGAGGCTGACACGCGGTCCCATCTTGGCGGGCTTCGGAGAGCCCGCCGACCGAGAGAGCCGGTGGCCGTATTCGCCGGCGGCTACCGGTTCGGCGTCCGGGGACGGAGCGACGGGAAAGAATGCCGATGGCGTAACGCGACGCGCCGTCCCTCCAAACCCCGTGCTGGGTTCTGGCCTCAGCCGGGGTTCGGACGCTGAGTGTGAGCGGTTGGAGGTTTTAGTGCGGTTCAACTCCTACATACCCCGCCTGCGGGGCGGGCGGGGATCCGGTGATTTCCTCCAACTGAAAAAAAAAAAAAAAAAAAAAAATATTTCCACTAACTCGAAAAAAAAAACACGAATACTCCTCACATACGTTTAAGAGTGCTGTACAAAATGACGATAAATATAACTTAAATATTATAAAAATCGTTCTTATTTTTCTCACAATATCGAATCTTATTTCAATAACCACTGGACCGAGTGAACAAAGTTCTTTAGTTGACTATTGACATGGAAAAGCTAAGCATTCAACATTCTAAAGCGTGTGGGCGTCCTTTCATAGTTCTATTTTAAAATTATTATAGTTGAAGAACTCAAAGAAATCCTAGACTACAGCTCTAAGAATGTTGAAAGCCTAACTCGAAATCTTCCAGGCCGGTATTATTAAAAAAACCATGAGGTCCGTTTTAAGATTCTACTTGATCAGAAAATGTTTTCAAAATAAAGTTTCATATTTGCAATTTGAAGTCTGAACTAAATACAAACTTTACGTATCATTTGATAATGAACACTAAAACAGTTTTAATTCTAGTTCAGTATCTAAAACGTTTTCAAATACGTTGTTACACATGAGATTTATTAATACCGACCTAAACTTTATCACTCACCTGTTGTGTTCTGACGCGCCAGGATCACTTACCTTGTTTAATAGTTCTGCTCCATCCACTTACACAGGGGCGGATTTCAATATTTGCCGAAAATCATTAACATCCAACAACTGTTGCATACTCCGTTAATTTAATTTTCAAGTCTTAATTTAGCTACAAATTATGAATATACTACAGTTGAAGTAAAACTCTTCAAAGTGCAGGAAACAAAAAATACTGTCCCCTAAGTAACTATTCAAAATCTTCAGCTAATGATAAATCCGCCACTGATCAAACAACACATAAAATACAACAATTAAATCATTATTTTTAACATGATACATCCCATAACCCATGTGTTACAAAAAAGCGTGCTACTAGTGATATATTGAACATCTATGCTCAGATTAATAAATAGTGACCCTAAAATCTAGTGTACCAAACTTGTTTATTATCAAAAACTTTAAAAATTTATCTCGAGGGCACAGATTTATAAAGAACTGTACCGTTTCACACTCGCAAGGGGAGACTCAACAATAATAAGAAAAGAAAATCACAAGTGAAAAGGAACACGAAACCCTTACGGAGATCACATGAACAGCTGCTCAACACATCACAATGCACGGATTAATAAATAAAAACCAAATTAAAATCATGCAAAGCGATGCACATTTTTATGTAAAAGCATTTTAGAAGCGTGCTTTGAAATTTAATACACAATGTGAACGAGTTAATCAAGTAACAAATAAATGACTCGAATGTCGGCAGTCGTGTGATCTAGCATGCGCGTTTCGCAAACACTTCTTAATTTACGTTGCGTATCAAAAAAAACATTCTCACCTTTCTAACTCTCTTCTTCATGATGCGCTCAGCGGCGAACACGCTGTCGCCTAACTCCATCTTGTGCATCCCCAGTTTGATAGGTTTTAAAATCCAAAATAACACTGCAATCCAATAAGTGTGATCCTGTCACTGCATCCAATTAGTGAGGCACTGCAATCCAAATAGCATTCTTCGACACAACACTTTTTTCAATGCTGTCCACAGTTCAAAGTTGGCGCGCGAATGGTTCTGTTTTCGACGAGCAGCGATACGTGTTCCCCGTCTCGTGTCGTCGCGCAAACTGAAGCAAGGGGAGGAAGCTCTCCCCCCGCGCGCCCCGCTCGCTTGATTCCGCGCAAACACCGACAGAGCGCGCTACCAGTCCACCAACGCCCGCTCGATATTCTGTAAACAAGTTTTATTTTCATCATTTGGATCTCTCGTGTTTTCAGCCTCTTGCGTGTTTTTGTGTGCGGGTTTTTTTTCAAGGTGTTTTGAACACTTATTTAGCAGATCATAACTAGGTATAAAGTGTTGTAATATTTCGTTTATTTAAATTGTCTATAATCTTTTAATTTTTAATGACTTCTTAAAACATAACATACTCTAGTAGTATGTAACTTAATTACATAGTCCTTATTGTGTAGACCTCAAAAGTACAGAAGAATCTTCTTATGCGTTATAAGAATTCCGAGTAAAACGTACGTGATGGTAGGTATATTACGGCACTTCGGTAGTTAAATGTTTGAGGATTTAGCATCGAGTCCCCGCTGTGTCGCGGTGGAGGCACAAAGCCGGCGAGTGCGACGTTGCCGCTCCGCGCCAGCTGCGAGAGAAACACGGAGCGCTACCCTATTATTTACGCGCGACGTTGCCGCACCGGCCGGCCTACGTTGATTACGAGGACACCGCTTTTACGTTCGATCATCCGGCACATAAGAATACGTTTTCTTGGCTACAGCGTTTTAATTATATATTTTTACATATTCTGCTATAATATTCTAAGTAATATAGATATGAGTGCATTATTATACTAATTAATACCTTTAAAATCCAATGTCAGACCAAACTCCGTAGGATGTTTCCAAACGGCAACATGAAACGAAGCCTAACTTCGTACTCGACGGAAGAGGTCTTCTTGATTTCACCGAAACCGCGAGCGAAAGCGACCTACCGTCTGTACGCGCGTGAAATAACTAAGGCATTTTCGGTCGTATCGAATCGGGTTGGCATTCGTGAAAGGTCGGTAGTCCGGGGCAAGGGGGCCGGGGGAGGGAAGCGCTGCAGGCGACTGTGATTGGTCGACATGTGCGGGCGGCGAGCGCTGCGTGACAACAGCCAATGGGAGCGGCCGACGCGGTGACGCCCGTTGACGTCCGGCGCCCGTAATGTTCCCTTCTCGCTCGTTCTCTATGCGGTCGATTCTAACATTATTTTTCATGCTACGTGGCTCACGTTCACATAGAAAAATCATCGGACATTTTGGATTACGTAGGGTCGCCGGATCCGGGCGCGGTGCACTCTATTTATATTCGATGTATTGTTACGGGGAGATATGGGACGATAAATGAACGCAGCTTGTGTCGACTACACGCCGAGATAAGGGTTTCATTTTGATGATTGATATACGACTTTACTAAATGTAGTGAATTTTATTGAATGATGTGATCATTTAATGTTGAAGTTTTGTTAATATCCAGCATAATCTTAATTCAAATATTTTTGTAAAGGCTCTTTGTAGTGAAGTCAATGTCAAACGTGATGTAACTAGTGACAGTATCATAATGGTTGTTTTCGATAAATTCTTAAGCAGGCTCGTCTGCCTACATGGCAATAAAAAAAGGCCTACAGGCATGACTGGTTTAAGGTACCTCACAAAATACTAACTCCTATTAGGTACCTATCCAAACACGCCAAGCCGCGTGCTCTATCAAAATCCAGAAAGCTGACATCTCGAATGGCTGGGACGCAGACTTTATACGGCTTATACCTATTATTCTACTTCAAAAAAGCCTACCTTTAAAGCACCTACGTTGTTCTAACAAGTAACAGAATACTTTTCATAAATAACTCACTTTTGGAAGAAAACGGATGCATCATTGAATGACAAATTTCTTCCAGAATCTGTACAAGCATAACAACGGCAAGCTGTATTTTAACAAGCAAGACTTGAGCATTTCTCCAATACGAGAACTATAAAAGTTTGTGTGTCCTCCCAGGCTTTAAACAATACGTCTCGGATACATTATCTTTACAGTTCCGACGCTGTAGGTATGTATCATAGTTTAGAAAACGTTGTGTTGCGTTTTTGACGGTGCGCATTGAATATCGAACATTCCTTATTCCCATCGAAATTTTTCTGAGGCATTGTGCGTGCGATTAGATTTTTATCCACTCAACTGGGAACGTCACTATTCGCTAGATCGCGAAACTGGGGACTTCGTTCGGAATACCGTGTTTGAGCCCCTTTTTGAAAACATTTTTTTCCAATAATTTTTAATTTTGATTTTTAATTAAACCTTATATTTTTCTAAATCTTTATTACTAAACGTAAAATATGAGACAATTAAAAAATGTAAACAAAACAAGTTTTAGAACTGTGCTCAATTTTGGCTCCTGCTACAGAATTGGCAATATCGATGTCACATACTACAAGTAGGTACTATACTATACTACAAGACTACAACAAGTCCGGACCTAGTCAAATAGCACCCAGGATAGAATGCTGTTCCTCCCACGTGAGACAAACCGTGAACATGACCTCCGTAATGATGAATGTAAAGGATTGACTCTATCATAATGCCAGTCATTATTTCCAGACTATTTATTTCGAAACACAAGATAAGTGTATCTATGTATTTAAACAGCCTATGACCGGTCAACCCGGGAACTCACACACAGACAAACATCCTTTATGATGCGTCATTTTTGAATGACGTAGTCTTCAAGCGAGTTGATTCAGCAGTTGAATCAACGACTTGCCATTATTGGTTAAGCCGGCGGTTGATGAATCGCCCACGCTACACGTTGAGCCGATATGAGGTAAGATTGTACTTGTCATTTAATTTGCACAGTATCACACTGCATTGCTTTAGTTGTGGCTATAAAATAAGCCTAGCGATATCAAGGTAATCATGTACAGGTATTATGAGTTTTACCTACTATCTACTTACAACTTTATAAAAATGTTCAGTTACTTAGGGAGCGATGATGAGAACTATGATTGGATTCATTATGTTACCAAATGAGAAATGAGGAAATTCACAGAAGAACTAAAGTATTCTACATAATTCGATCCGGTTGGCCGATAGGTCTAAAAAATTCTGGAGTGGTCGCAACTGGGAAACGTAACGTGTAGAGCTGAGTAGACCGACGACCTGGGCCGCGGGAGTGACTAGAAGCATACAATAAGTAAAAAAGGAAAATTTGTGGTGACTTATGTATGTCCATCAGTGGGTGACTATGAACATAGATAGATAGATCGATAGATAGATAGAAAATAATAAGCCGCTGTGGATCCTGGCTACACAGGAGTTACAGTGGTAGGAGTGAGAGGTGAGTAAATACCCGATAGATAGAAAATAATATCTATCGCACATTTCGTTCGATACTTACATTGGTAAACTTGTCATACCTATACCTATAGACACTCGCTCCTGAGACGTTTGATATCGTGTATAGACTGATCATGATGAACCCATACAAACTTCGTCAGCAATACAAAAGGAGAAATATTTGTTTTCAAATGTACTGAAGCCTGTTACAGTTTGTCCGTTTTCAGGCGGTCGTAACTTGGTTTATTTCCTTAAATCCACGGTTTGAAATATAGATCGAGCATGTACTGAAGGTTTAGCTCTGTTTCGTAATCGTGAGGCAGTCGGAACCTGTGTAAAGTACGCACTGTCTGACTCTGAAGTATGTATGTTTAGAAAATAGTTAGAAGCTATAGTCTACATGGATAGCATTTTGTCTATTGCCAAAGTTTCCGAAAAGGTTGCCCTAACCATGTCTTTTTCCACCTACCTAGGAGGCTTGGTAAAGAATGCTGTAGAGCGTATAGCGTCGTGCCGCCCAAATAACCTCGTGCTGGGTTTCGAACGCGGAGTGTGAGTGGTTGGAGGTTTTAGTGCGGTTTGAGTCCCACATTATCGGCGGCGATATCTTTCAACTATGCTCTTTATGGTTAAGATATGAATGGTATGATTTTGCAAGACATTTGTATATTACATTATTTAGGTACATATTTATCTTTTGAGAGGGGATGGTCGTCATGGGATGCCATTTTTTTTTAAGATCGAATAAGTAGTTTTGAGTGTTTAAAAATATTAATTTTTAACGGACAATATGTAAGTATTTTACGATTTGCTGTACGTAATTGCGTGTATTTCTTTTCTAGCTGAACTGATTTCGATGATTCTGTTTTTGTTAGAAAGCTAACACTTTAGATATAACGTCATATAAATTCTTCTCAATCTCAAACTTAAACCTCCACCAATCATAACGACCATCACCTTTCATCTGACACAAGGATCATTTAAATCGGTCCAGCCAAACCAAAGTTAAGCGGTAACAAACTTAGAACCGAAAAGAGTACCTTTTTGGAACTCCAACACATCATTCTATCTTCAAATGTCCTAACGTTTCTTACTTGGGGATCGTTGATAAGGATCGCGATCCACAGACCGGCCATCGATTATCCTCAGCCCCTTCGACGAAATAAAGCAAAAACGGCATTTTTAATCACAAACGGTTTTTGAACTTGCCGGTCCGTTGGTTTTGTGAAAAAAACACGACCGCGTTTTTCGAGGGTCTTGGCGATAAGACGAAATGTCTGTAGTGCTTGGACTTCTTAGTTGATTGTTTTAGGTTTTGTGAATAAAAGAACGGGGGATGGAAGTATTTTTTTGGCGGTGAAATTAGTACCTTCAGTGCGGTTCAACTTCCACATGTCCAACCTGCGGGGCAGTTGGAAGTTCACTGATATTCTCCTACTCAAAAAAATGGGAGACAGAGAAGGAAATTTTATATAAATTGAGAGTTGAAAGTCATTACTATATGGTGTGAAATTAATTGAAAATGAATATTGAGAGGTAGTAGTTAGCTAAAGCTTTATTCACATATACCTAATATTAAGACTTTATTTATTGAATACTTTATTGTACACCACAGAGAAAACAAGTTATATATAAAAAAAAAAACTTTGTTACTAATCTTTGAACACTACATTGGCTTTGCTTATAAATCTATAACATACAAAATGTATAATGATTGCGTAACTAGTGCTTTGTTATTTTATCATTATTTTACGAAAAGAGTAAAGACGACTAAACAATTAAGTTAGATATTGATAAAACTATGAATGTAAATTCCAGTTAAATTATAATAGCGGTTATATTGTAGTTTAGGTATACCTAATGTTTGGGTACATGACGCATCCTACCTTGTTTGGGTGTTTCGTTAATTCATTCGATGATGCAGTGGATATTACGTCATCACCATAACAGTAGTATGACAGTGGACCTCCAGTTTTGTTTCTTGAATGCTATTTTAAAACATACTTAGCGATAATTAATATTTTATTCGAAGTTTGGAGTTTGAGTGTAGTCTGTTTTTGGATAATTTCTCTCCTGTCCGCTGTAGGTAGCGTCATCTGCCGATACCTAACCAATTAAAAAATGGTTAGACTGATAAACTGCTTAGTGATAAGTCATCATCATTTATAGATCTCAGCAATTTCGGACTTAACAGAGTTGGTACCGTTACTAATCCCGGGATACTTTTGCTAACTCTGCATTGAGGAAGGCAATCCCGGGATCATGGCTATTTTTGCAATCTCAAAACATTTCAGGATTTAAATTTGCGAATCCTGGGAATTTTGGGATTTAAAAAAAATAAAAAATTAAATAGGTAAAACAGGATTATGTGACGAAACATACCTACACAAATTTTGTAACTACATCAACATGGGTATTGTTAAGTATAATTATTAGTGTCTATTTTTTTAATCCAATAGAAACGTTTCGAGGGGAAATCGCGACGGGAAAGAGTGCCGAGAGCGTAACGCGTCGCGTCGTCCCTCAAAATCCTGTGCTGCGTTCTGGCCTCAGCCAGGGTTCGGACGCTGAGTGAGCGGTTGGAGGTTTTTGTGCGGTCCAACTCCCACATACGGGGATCCGGTGATTTCCTCCAACTTAAAAAAAAAAAGAAACGTTTCGAGATCTCGAAACTGGATTACATAGCTCAAAACGAATAGATCAAGCTTCTTCAAACCGATAGATCGATAAAGCCTTCCATCTTCCTACTCTATGCTACTAGCTACTTATCCTTATTAAAAGCTTTATTTGGTACACAAATAATTTAAAATGTCCCTATAAATTCCATATTTTAGGAAAATATAGTTATTTCTCCTAATAATTATCGAGTATTTCAAATATGTTGTTGGTTTTCCCGTTGCTCTCCAAAGTTTATTTAGGAGGGAAAAAGTAGAAAGGATACAAATTTGCACATCTGCAACATGAACAAAGGATTTCGGATGTATTTTTGTTTTAGGTATATTGCAAATGAGTGAGAATAAGTTTTTAAAAGAATGTATCTAATGTGCCTTACACGTAATTATTACAAAGTGCTATTTGCTGAAATATGAAAACGGTGTTGATAAATTCTATGCTTTATCTGTATATTCATTTATTCACTTATTTTTTATATTCTATTTTTAAAATATACATTTATAAGAAAATAAAATTTAAAAATACAATATAAAAAACAGAGGGTCACTGCAGGCGGAGTCTACGACCCAAGCCATCAGTGGTCAGGGCTCAAGAGACAGGAACTTCCTCACAATACGCGCCGTGTCAAGAACGACCGCCTTCTGAATCAGGCCCCTTACCCAGCCGGGGAACGAAAGCTTCGCTAGATGTTGGTCGACGCTTTCCGCTATTAGACCGTGCACAGATACAAAGATCGGAACAATGATGGTCGATTCAACACGCCACATGTCGGTCACCTCGTGGGCGAGATCCAAATATTTTAGCAGTTTTTCTTTTTCTGCCTTCACAAGGTTCTCGTCATGTGGAATGGTGACATCGATCAACACTGCCCGATGCGCATCCCGATCTATTATCAGTATGTCAGGCTTATTGGCAGCTATGCTTCATTATTAGTGTTTGTTATTTGGTCTCGAATTAGGGGAACTTTCATTAATCATAGAAATGATCTATAGCATAAAATAATAACGCTAGTTGCGGATATAGTATTCACTATTGGACACGTAATACCCGCCGATAATTTACAACTCACACACAATTTTGCTTCACATTTGAATGAATACAATACAACAATAAAACAAAAATGTTAAAAGATACCTCATCAAGTGTAATTATCCAGCAGAACCAACTAATCATAACATAATGGGACCGCCTTTACGATCGTCCAAATGGCCCACAAAAAATATGTGTCGGTCGATACAAAAAAACAACAATAACTTGGCGTTTCATTGTAAATACCTAATACTTGGATTTCAATTTCGGAGGCAACGGAAAAGGTTCTTGTAACAAAAGAACTGAAAAACTCGGGTCGAGTGCACTGTGCACCTTTCCCTTCGAAACCTTCAAGCGTAAAGCGCTTTAAAGCCATACGCGTTCAGCGACTGTAGATTTTAACAGCGATTTAGCGCTGAAGGTTGCTTTGAATGCCGAACACCCGGAGCGAAAGTACGGGCGAAAGGTTGGGGTGCCCCAGGAACCCGGACTTTAAATCAAGCTATTTTGATTCATATGCTCATGACATTAAAGTTGGAAATTCTCTGCGTTTGGCCACGTATTGTATTAAGCTTGGGTTACATATAAAGGGGATGCGAGATCTGACAAAATTGCACGTTGTAATGATGCTTCGACAATAGCCTTTCTGGGAAACCCGGAGAAGTTCTTTGTAATGTCAGTGCAAATTTGTTAATGTTAGAAACCTCTACACTGCGGAATTTATTTTATTAATTTCTTTATAGCTGCAACTGGATCATGTTTTGTTGTTAATGTGTATTGTTTGCTTGTTTTAAGTTTGTACTTTACATTAGATTACGTACCTAATGATATTTATTTATATTTCCCTATAATGCTGTATAAGTTTGAAATCTCTTAAAATAAAATAAAAAAACTTTAATAATTCTTCAAATTTTCTTATATTATTATCATGTTCGATTTGGATTTTTAATTTTTCTGGTAATTTTTCACATCATAATTATTTCTCCAACTAATGTTTTGATGACGTAATTTAAGAATAGTCGATAGATAAGGGATGATTTACTTAAGTCTAATGACCAAAATAATAAAACTTGTCTTAAAAAGACCCGCACTTAATTATGGCGTCACAACTGGAGAGATGCGGGCGTGTGGGAGATTAGCGACTAAATAGTGTATCGATATCCCACTCTCCCTTTAAAATATATTGCGGCAAAACGGTTATGTTGTGTTTCCACATTGGCTCACCAACGTCCAACACACGTATGAAACAAATAACGGTGACGGCCGACTAATATGAAAGTTGGCGAGCCAATTTGAAAACGCGACATTACATACTTTGCTCGATATAAAATACAATTTATTTTGTAACGATTTATTATGTAGAGACGAGAATATATACTACTCTTAAAAATGGACTAGACAAAATTAATTTCATACTATAAATTATTTTAATGACTAGATGACCCCCGCAACTTCGTATGCGTCACAAAGGGATTATAACAGTACTCGCAATGTTGTCGCGATTTATTTGCGCGGCCCGCGTTGGGAGTATTCATTGCGTTTTATACTCGTGAAAAGTCCGATTGGAATAAAACAAAAAGTGATTTACTTCTACATTAATAGTCTTGATAACATACTACTTACTTTGGATAATGATTAATATAACAATACTCATTTAACGTCAAATTCATTCTTCGGATTTAAATATTTTTCATAAAAATAAAAGCAGTTATTTTGACTAAACTATGATAGTTAGATAAATACTCTCGCTGACTTTTTTGTCGGTCTTACTAAGACCTAAAAACCCGTACTACATCATTTTGTTCTATTATCAATAGTTTTTGCAGCGTACGCATAAATGTTAGTTGAGGCTTAAGAAGGGCCCTTAAAGGTGGGTCATAGGTAGCGACCCGTTAGGGCCCTAAAATTGCAGAGGTTCATGAGCGACGGTAACCACTTACGATCAGGTGGCCCGTTGGCTCGTCTGCCTACATGGCAATAAAAAAAAACGTCTCTAAAGTTAGTTGCTGATCCTACCTCATTATTTTTCTATCGTTCAAACTCATTTCTAAATCTATTCTCCAAAGTTTTTCTAACGCTTATCCGGATGCAACAGAGATAAATATTCAGGGGCGAGCCGTCGTGTTTTTAATAAAATTACCAGCAAGGGTGGAGGGTGGGTAGGGGAGCGGAAATTGAAAAGCCCGTGGCTTCCCACCCCTAGTTATCTAGCGTTCGCCGCACTCTTACGGGTGCAATGAAGTGTGGTCTGTGATTCATGGCACTTCTATTTTGACCGACTTTTAAAGGGAGGAGTAGTAGAGGCTATTTTTTTTTAAATAATATGTTACGATGGTTTGATCGGTGAGGACAGTTTTAGATGTTTTTTTTATGAATGTCAGAGTAAAAAACCAGCAACCTGCTTCGGGGAGGGGGGATTTAAATGGTATCAAACAGGAAGTCGTGGTGGCCGAGTGGTCAAAGCGCGTCCTTCCGAACGGGAGGTCGCGGGTTCAAATCCGGCCGGCTTGTACCTCTAAATCTAAATGTGAAAAAGATTTATGTGCAATTTTTCACAACACCACTGGCTAAAAATGGTGAAGGGAAACATCGTGAAGAAACCTGCATGTCGGAAAAGGGTTTTAAAAATCCTTTGAAGATATGTGAAGTCCCCAATCCGCACTGGGCAAGCGTGGTGGACTATGCCTAATCCCTCTTCTGAGGAGACCTAAGCCCAACAGTGGGCAGTAATGGGTTGGTACAGGTGAAACAGGTAAAACAACCTACTTTTTGAGATAATAATTATGCTTATTGTTCGATAAATTTAAGTAAAAATATTTTCTGGGTGTTCAGTAACGAATTTACCAGGGACGGACAAATTGGAGATTGACATATGTGAACCAAAATCTTTTTGTCTTATTATTCAGACCGCCATGGTTAATTTTATGTTACATTGTGAATCTGGCTGAATGATTGTTTTAAATCATAAAAAAAAATGAGCCCTTAATACATTTGTTGCTGTTTCATATTCAACACAAAAATACGAAATTACAATAGGAACCTCGTGAAAAGTTTTTCAACGGACCGGCCCGTCTAAATGTGCGCTCACCTTTAGTAGGTAGATACTTTGGGTCTCGGTCGATCGGTCCGATTGGTGTTGGTTTTTAATTAGAGAAGTCTCAAGTTTCTCGAACAAGTTTCGTGTGATTTTTACAGTTTCCCGCTTAAACCAGTTAACCGATTTTGACTGAAATTTGGCACAGACAATCTTTATACCCTGAGAAAGAACATACTTTTAATCGAAAGTGACGCAGACGAAGACGCGGGCTCACTAGTAGTTAAATAGTGGGATAAAATTTTATCTATGGTATGTTTTAATGAGACTACTCAAAAATTACTAAACTGATAAAAATACTATAAACCACTTTATTTGGAAGTAACATAGACTATCATTTTTCATTTAAAGAAAGTAAGATATGTGTGCTTTCTTGATTTGTAAAGCAAGTGAAGAAAAACAACGCTACCGGAATGCTCTTTCCACGTAGCCAGACGAAACCATCCATTTTAGGTTTCGGGTATTTGGCCACCTCTTACTCCCACCACTGTAACTCCTGTGTAGCCAGGATCCACAGCGGCGACCATCGTAATGACTCCATTTTAGGTTTAAACAAATTTGATTTTTATTAGGATCAAAGCGGTAACACATTATGTGTATATAAAGTATATAACTTAGACATTAAGCATGCACCTAACATAATGTGGGTAGCGGGATTGTGTTTCTCAGACACAACATCCAATGTATCTCGCTTGTCATTTTAGTTAAAAATCGGCGAAAAACGTGGCATTTTTGACGTAGACGAAGTCAATAACACCAAGTTTTTATGAAAAAAACTTGAAAGGTGTCATGGGACACCCGAATAGAACGAAGTTCCTTTCGAATAAAAGATATCTTATTTTTTTTTTCCTAACATAACGCGCGATAAAGAACGTGTTTTAAAAGATTTTGATCACAGCGCCATCTAGCGATAATCATCTAAAAAGGTGTCGTGACAACTTTTCGTAAGAATTTTTACCGTCTATCCTTTCGATAACGCGCGAAAAGGAACTTCGTTCCAACAGATTCCCCTATTCCCAAAATCCATTAAGTAACTGAAACTACAATATAAAACTCCATTTCCAGCCCCACATCTAAAGACAAGACAATGATCAAAATGAAAGACATTCCATACGAAGGTCCATACGTCATGCCCATTGAAACGTCGGCATCGTTCCCTTGATTTCACTGCACATTCACAATGGGAAAAATTATGATTGTACGATTGAATTCAGAACTCAGTGTGAGAAAGTTTGTTTTAGCCGGTTTATAATAATTTATAAATAACTAGCTGACTCGCGCAACTTCGTCTGCGCCGATAAAAAAAATTAGGGGTGGACTACCCCTAACATTTAGGGGATGAAAAATAGATGGTGGCCGATTCTCATAGGTACCGGATAAGCACAAAAAATTTCATCAAAATCGGTCGAGCCGTTTCGGAGGAGTTCAAGTTCGAACACCGTGACACGACAATTTTATATATTAGAAGAAGATGTAAGAGATAATGGAGTTGTGTGTTAAATGAAATAATAATTGTGTTTTACATAGTCGTATATTAAGCTATTTATTGTGTTTAACAATAAATCTTACCTTTGTTGAAACCCTCAGGCGTATTAAATATTATCACAAAATGGATTTTCATTTATTAATCAAGTAAATATCTTTTTTTTCTAAAAGCACACATCTTACGCAAACGACCTTTTCATAGTTTTCAAAAACGTAGATTCAGTGTATTAAATACAAACCTTTAAAATAAAAACTTATAATATTTCACAGTAGAAACAAAACGCAATGAACAAACCATAATTATTTCTTAAATTGAAACATAAATCTACTGTTCAAAATCATTACAAACCGTTATAATTGGAAAGGCCGTACGAAATCGAAAACAATGACTCGAAATGCGTATAAAGAAACGTAAAAAGAACCTTCTGGATTCACACTTGCGGATCCGCCATTGTCCCACCGATGGGCTATTATTGTGGCCGTAAACGGTGAAATTAGCCATTACGTCACCATATGTCGGGCATGTGGTATTGTGGACAATTACGACGGTATTGTCTACGCTTGGGTGAAGAATGCGCGGGAGAAATGACTGGTACAATTGATGTATTTTAGTCAATCACTGTCTAATTATTTGTTAGATTGCCGTTGTGTATGAGTTAAAATGAACTCAGATTTAAATTACACTTGCTATGGAGTCGCGGGAAGATCGCGGGAGGTCACTGGATGCAGATGGCGCAGGACCGGTCGATGTGACGAAGTTTGGGGGAGGCGTATGTCGTGGACGTCTATGGGCTGATGATGATGGAGTTATGTAAATACTTATCAATATATCCATAGTTGGATAGTGTGTTAAAACAAATTCATGAATCTGACACCCTAGATTACAACGGCTAAATAATTGGGATGAACTTAACTCAACGACAGGTGATGCGATGATAAAATGGAGATTACGTGATCTTTTTCAAGAATTCCTTGGAGCACTCTCTCCTCGTGGCGTAATCTGTATAGAAACACAAAGACACTTGAAGTTCCTTAGTAGACCCAAAGAGAGAGAATCCAGGTAATTCGTCAGTGATGGGAATAGTACCTCACTTACACTATTACTAAACGGGTTCTTACCACGATTATTTTTAATTGAGCGGTCCCGATATTTCAGCACTGTTTCAAGCGAACGAGAAAGAGGGTAGACAGATTTGTCTGCTCTTAAATGACCTACCCGCAGTTCTTCAGTCTTCCCGTGATCATGGCGCTTGTAACAGTGCTGAAATATCGGGACCGCTCAATTAAAAATAATCGTGGTAAGAACCCGTTTAGTAATAGTGTAAGTGATGTAGATAACCGCGAGTGTTCAAAGGAATAGTACCTAATTGCTGCTTCGCACGGGGTCCAAAATGTGTCATGTACTTATAGAAGAGGGCAAATGGAATATCCAAAGGCTATTTGCAATCGTCGCCGGTTATCTCCAATAATAGTCGATACTTGCATTGAATTTAATTATTTTTATACATTAATGTTTTTATTATTGCTCGTCTTGTAGTAGTAATTACTGTATTGACTTGTTTTATTGCGGTTTTGTAGTAATAATTAAATTATGATGAGCTGTTTTCAATTAAAACGACTTGTTTGTAGTGAGAAGGAAAGTTGTTGTGTTTCTCTATGGACCTCACAATTCAAAGCACAACGAACTGACTATCTTCGTTTGAAGACAGACAAGTACTCATTAGTTCCAATTCAAGACTTCATTTATATAAGAAATCTTACAACATTCAGAAACTACCTATTAAGTATTATTTTAGTCTCAGCAACATTAGTTTACGGTCCGTCGAGGTTGTTATCTCTACAATTTTATGAAATGCAACTAAAGTGGAAGTTTAATCTTAATTTAATACAGTTTACTGGATCGTTAATATAAAGTTTCTCTGGGAAACCTGTCCCGGTGCATTCTAGCAACTATATATTGACAAGTATTTGTAAATTGTCCTCCACACATCGATCTGAGGCCAAATACGATTGTACACATACGCGTAGTCGGTGTTCGAGAAAGGTCATAACTCATTTTTTAGTTAATTGTTTGATTAAAATATACATGAACTGTGATGAAATATAGCAAGATCAACTTGCAAAGCTTTGGACAATAATGTCCACGCAAATGAAACTGTGGACGTGTGCCACTGAATTGAATCAATTTTCGAGACAAGTGTAATTGATAAATTAAATCTATCGCATTGCAATAAGGAATACCTACATACGTTACGCAGAATAATATGGAACCGAATTTTGAGATCCAAAATGAAATGCCGTTCGCTAAGTTACCAAAAGACGGATTTTTTCATTCTGATGGTGTTTATTTTGCGCCATTTTATGCTGTGATGATTGTATAACATAAAAATGTAACTTTTCAGTCTTGAGAAACTCTGAACTGAATTATATTGCACAAGTAAGGAGGTAAGGATATAAGGAATTTTATTTGCTTTATTTAAAAAAAAAATAAACAATAGTAATATGCATGTACCTAGTTTAAAAAAATTTGGGGTAGTGAGTTGGTGTTGTAGTTTTAACATTGTAATACTACAATTCACAAAATCCAAAAGTTTGAGTACCTTTATATCATACCTACTACAAGATAAAAGCAGGTATCTCAAACCATACAAAAATTGTATTTGAAAATTTCAAATATTTGAGTTATACGGTTTAGCTGGGGGCAGTCGACCGGTTGTTAGCGGACTGGAGCAGGATTCCGGCGGGTCGTTAACGAGGTGCGCACACGCCGCCGCACCGACAACGCTGCTTCGAAGAAATTAGACAATTCGACGTGTACTGGGGACTTAACACGTTTAATGTATGTGAGACTTTCGACGATATTATGGTACTTGGCGGTGTTAGGGTGCAAAAAGAAGTGACTCTAGCAAATTTTCTTCTATTATCGACTTAGATAAACAAGAAGATTTGTTATCGTCGCAATTTCAACACTGCTTCGAAGAAATTAGACAAACAGAAATGAACAAAATGAAAACGACCGACTTCCATTTCTCAAGCATAGCACTAAATGTACCAGTCAGATCTAAAAAAATCTATCTAGGTTCATATAAAAAGGAAATACACGCAAAAACGCATAGCAAATCCTGAAATTTTGTTCGTTAAAAATACACCGTTTTAAACACAGATCCAAAAGTAGGTACTTGTTCGATCTTTAAAAATAAACAAATGGGACCTAAGTTCAGCCATTACCTTTCATCTGACCACAAAATCATTCAAATTGGTTCACCCAAACTAAAGTTATCGAGGAACAAACATTAAAAAAAAATACAGACAAATTGAGTACCTCCTCCTTTTTGGAAGTCGCTCCAAATTTTTCTCAAAAGTATATTTAAATTATGCAAGAAATAGTCAAAGTCAAATCATTTATTTCAAAATTGATGTGGACACACTACTTATTTTATGTAATCTAGATGCTGGCAACGCAAGCTTGTGTTTGTTCCTAGTGTTAAAATTAAGAATATCCGAGAGTTTAGGAAATTCATGAATATTATTATGCACATTACATTCTGCAGAATAAATATTGTTTCTACATTGCCCCATAATAGAATACCATAAGACATAACACTATGAAAATAACTAAAATACACAAGGCGAGCTGTGTCCACATCAGTATATGTTCTTATCTTTTTAACCGCATAAGCTGCAGAACTGAGCCTTCCCGCCAACCTAGTAATATGGGGGCCCCACTGGAGCTTGGAATCCACCGTTATACCAAGAAAGATAGTTGACTCAACAAGCTCCAATGTTTCACCACTGATAATAACATTACTATTAACTTGTTCAACGTTAGATAACATAAATTTTATGCATTTAGTTTTCTTGAACTACACGCGACTAATAAACTTTGTTTTTAATACTATTTTGAAGAAATTCGACAATTCGTCGAGTACTTTATAAGGAAATTTTCATTTGATGTTAACACGGTGTCTGCGTATGAGACCTCATCAGTTTTAAAAAAATGATTAGTTGGTAGTGGACGGTGTTTTCAGGTGGGCAAAAAACTTTAATTTTTGATCAGAATGCTACTCAGACTACGAGATTGCTAATGAAAAGATGTAAAAAAGTCCGTAAATGCTTTGATTTTCGACAGTGACACAAAGGAGGCACCAGTACATTCCGACTTCCGGCTACAAGAAGAAGGAAGTTTAATTGGAAAAGCCTTGAAATGTAAAGAACTAAGCCTTACTGGCCTTACTGTTGAATAAGTGCACATGAGATTTTCAAATCATTTCCGTTTTTAAATTTACAAACGTACAAAATTACAGCCTTTGTGCTCCTCGTGACCGAATAGATTTTAACTAATTAAGTATATAGTTATTTTAAAAATTACCTATTGCGGACCTATCTAGTGTTTATAACGAAAGTTCTACGATTATATTAGTAAGATTATAATTAGTAAGGCATAGTTAGACTCATCACTTACACTATAATTAACCGGTTCTTACCACTATTATTTTTAATTGAGCGGTCCCGATATTTCAGCACTGTTTCAAGCGCCATGATCACGGGAAGACTGAGGAACTGCGGGTAGGTCATTTAAGAGCAGACAAATCTGTCTACCCTCTTTCTCGTTCGTTTGCCGGTACCACTGGAACTCGAACTCACATTTCGACATACCACACTAACAGTATCGGCTGCCGTCTCAAAACTAGATTTTTTGGCTTAATTTTCATCAAATTAATTCCGTCACCCCGATTAAAAGTGGTATTCCTCGAAATTTCAATAGCTTCCTTTACCAGTCTTGGTATGTAAAGGCGTTCTGATGATAAAACCCTGGCTCTCTCAACAAGGATAAAGAACACATTAGGGCTAAAATATTTTATAATTTAATTCAACTTATATTATTCAACTCCAAATAATTTGATATACTAGATACCAAAATACTACGTAGGTAGGTTAGATGTATAAAATAGTTCAAGTTTAAATATAATGTTAGAAGGTATGAAAATCCAGAACCGAAAAATAAATCACATGTTACAATTTTTAACATCAAAATATGAAGGCTACAAAAGAAGAATGAATACAAGAATTAATGTGACACTATCAAACAACCTATTAATCTGCTTATTAACAAACTAGATTCAATAATGTGTCCGCCAGAGATTAAGAGACGATAAATTCATAAATAATAACCATCGTGTTCCCACGTCAATGCGACGTCTTTATAAAGTTGTATTCAGTGACCCTCAGAGCCCGAATGAATCGAAATTATCAAAAGGAATAAAACTTAACCCTCTCACGAAAACACACACGCGCGGTTAATAACCTCATTCGGTTCTGATGCACACATATACATACATCCACACGCACAACCATATACAGCGCACACAAGTACATCCACGCACACACAGGCATGTACACGCGCATACAGTGTAACCTTCTCGCACACAGCCGCACGATTCGGTACCAAAGCCGGCCTTAACTTGGACAGGTCTGTGCGAGGATTATTTTTAGAGCCGATGTTTTTGCTCGGTATTCGCGAGTCTTACAAAAATGCGACATTCGTGCGTTTAATGAGTGGCCGATGCTGTAAATGCTCGTACGGTGACGGGTTTTATAAAGAGACCTTTATCGGGTAATTAGAAGTCGTTTAGTTGACCAGAGAGTTATTGTATAGGCAGATAGCTCACATACATTGATCACTCAAACTCATTAATTCACCTCTCACTGATACGAAATTCCAAGTCTTAATAATTTTAAATAAGCGCGAAATTGAGTAATGAGATTGTTTGCACACAAATAATATTTTTCAAAAATTAATACGTCCAACTTCCATTTTTCAAGAATAGCACAACAACTACGAGTCAGATTTAAAAAATAAATAAATTAGATAATGTCTATAGTGGCTGCTTTCTAACAAAAAAAGATTCATCGAAATCGGTTCATACGGAAAATAAATATTCGCAAATACACATTGCGCAACGTAAATTCTTTTCCATTAAAAGCAACATATTTAAACATAGCTCCAAATACTCTTGTTATATCTTGAAAAAAAAACTGGACTCTACGTCAACCACATTCTTTCATCTATACATATAATAAATGTGGAATATAAATCATCGAAATTGGTTCATCACAACTAAAGTTGTACATGGACAAACATAAAAGAAAAACATGCTGTCAGATTGGTAACCTCTTACTTTTGGAAAGTCAGACAAAAATGACCATGGCGCATTAACAATAGTCCTGAAAAAGGTCATCATCATCAGCCCACACTCGTCCACTGCTGGACATAGGCCTCTCCCAAAATACGTCACTGAGCTCGATCTTCTGCTCGTCTCATCCAGTTGTTACCGGCCACCTTTCTTAGGTCATCGTTCCATCTAGCAGGGGGGCGCCCATATTCCTCTACACTTCTCTCTTCTGTCTATACTTCTACTTTAAACTCTACCTCTTTTATTTTTATGAGTATTGTCTGTAAAGTTCTTGTATTAATGTTTCTACTAAACTTTGTTCTGGAACATTATTATGTTCTAGAACGTTCTATTCTAGAATTATACATGTTCTAGAATTATACGTTCAAAACTCAACAACTGGGTAATATATTTAACAGATATGTTTGAAATAAACTTTCGAATAGAATGTAGGAGACGTTCATTCTTACCTTTGTTTCTGTGCTGCAATTATTCTGTGTTTGAACTCTCAATGAGTTTGTGTTTAATTGGTAAATTGGCAACGGTTGTTTTTTGATTGTTTGTTAATAGGATCGACATTGTGAGAATTGGATAATGAGTTGGCAAGATTAAAGATAATAGAGAGGACATTAAAACTATTGATACCATTCTTAATAGCGCCGTCTGGTATCGATTAGACGAACTTGGTCGATTGTCGTGGTAAATATTTATGAAAATAAACTGTATTAAAAATTTGCAATCGGTTTATTATTCTTTGTTACACATCCTAAAAACGATTAAATATACAAAAGAAATGAAAACATTATTTACAAAATAGTGACCCAAGTTTATTTTATTTATTTACTAGCTGATCCGCGCAACTTCGTCTGCGTTACAAAGGGGTTCAAACAGTACTCGCTATGTCGTCGCGATATTATTTTCGCCGCCCGCTGTGGGTGTATTAATAAAATTGAGTTTTATACTCGTGATAACTTCTAAACGAAAAGTCTGATTGGAATAAAACAAAAAGTAATTTACTTCTACATTAATACTCTTGATAATATAATACTTAGTTTGGATAAGGGTTAATATAACGATACTCATTTAACGTTAAATTAATTTTTCGGACAATTTTTTTATTTTTATAAACATAAAAGCGGTTATTGTGACTAAACTATGATAGTTAGATATATGCTGTCGCGGACTTTTTTGTTTGTCTTCAAAAGACCTAAAAATCCGTAGTACATCAATTTGTTCTATTGTCAATAGTTTTTGCAGCGTACGCATAAATAGGTTTTTGATTTTTCACCTTTTGTTACATATTCGATATTTTCATGCGGATCCCTAATTTTTTTGAAAATAAAATATAGCCTATAACCTTCCTCGATAAATGGACTTTCCAACAGTGAAAGAATTTTTGAAATCAGACCGGTAGTTTCTGAGATTAGCGCGTTCAAACAAACAAACAAACAAACAAACAAACAAACAAACAAACAAACAAACAAACAAACAAACAAACAAACAAACAAACAAACAAACTCTTCAGCTTTATAATATTAGTATAGATTAACGAAACAATATTACAATTTAACATTCATTGAAACATGTCCCATGTAGTCGTGGTACGGGAGGTCGCGGGTTCAAAACCGACCGGCTTGTGCCTCTAAAAATCTTAAAGTGAATAAGATTTATGTGCAATTTTTCACAACACCACTGGCTAAACACGGTGAAGGAAAACATCGTGAGGAAACCTGCATATCGGAAAAGGGTTCTAAAAATACTTTGAAGATATGTGAAGTCCCCTATCCGCATTGGGCAAGCGTGGTGGACTATGCCTAACCCTTCTTCGGAGGAGAGCTGAGCCCAGCAGTGGGCAGTAATGGGTTGTTACAGTACCTACAGTACAGTGCAGAAACATGTCCCTTACTTTTGAACAGAAAGTTTTGAGCCCAATGATCGGTCTTTCAGTTATACCTATGTAAAAGTGTTGTAGCTTATCTGTTGTTAGCTTATCTGTTTACTGTATCTGGTAGACTGCAACGTAAATAGTTTTTCAGTTCGGTACATTAAAGTTTGATTCAGTATTTTTTGCAAACTTCAGTAGGTACTAAGTTTATTTACTTCCTACACGTAGTATATTTATACAAATAACAAACATTCTTCAAGAATGGCACTTCTCTCCTCGGTATTTCCTGAGTGCTATGACTTGTCCTTCTTCAAACGAGGCTTGAGACTTGGCTTAGGGTCCTTAAAGTTAGGTCGTAGGTCGTAGCGACCCCTCAGTGTCCCCTGACATTGCAGAGATTCATGAGCGACGGGAACCACTTCCTATCAGGTGGGCCGTTGGCTCATCTGCCTACATGGCAATAAAAAAAAACGACTTGAGATCTTTATAAAACTCGCAATAAGATTATTTGTATAATTCTTGCTTTCAAACAACACTTACCGAAACGTAAAATCTCAGTCACAAAAAATATACAATTGTAAATGTATAATTTTACTCTAGTAAAACTCATTTAAAAATACAGATAACTTGATAAACCTTTTTATGTAGGTAGTCGGTCAGGCAAAATGGAAACTGAGCGAAAAAAATGGTTTAAAAAATAATCCAGTAGCAACGACACTTACAGCGACATCAACAAAAATCTCACATTTAAAATAATAAAAGACTATAACAACATCACGCTACAACCAATGGGAGCATTGCATTATAAAATATTGTGTTTCAAAATCATTGCTAAATTTCTGAACTCTACGAATTGTCTCCTCTCGGGTTTTTGTCCACCTCTCACTCCCATCACTGTAACTCCTGTGTAGCCACCAAAGCGGCGAACACTTTAATGAGCAGATAAGAAGCGAACTTTATTAAGAAGAGAAGCTAAGTACCTAGCTTAAAAAGAGTTCTGTATAGCAAACGGTAGTTGTCGACTACGCTCATTATCGTACCGCATCACTCCATGTTGGGTTCTGGCCTCAGCTGGAGTTCGGACACTGAGTGCATATAGCTCAGATGGAGTTCCGGCGAGTTCTTTATACTAAAAAACCTTAAAAGAATTGCTAAGGTACTTACTATCTGTATACAGATAGATCGTAGCCTTATCTCTCGTGCCAAACAAAAAGAAAATCGACGCTTCTTTTTCTACATAACTCTTCATTTTGCATTACCTTAGTTCTATTCCACACCGATACGAAAATTAAATCTGCTTTTTAAATAATACATATGAATAACATTACAATAAATGATAAGAAACAGTAATATGTAACAAACAGAGCGTGTCGTGCGGTTACGCGACATTCGGCAGATGTAACCAACAATGTATGACGGTAAATTATATTTATTTACACAATGCAGTGTTGAGAAACCATTATTCGAGAATTTCACAAACCTTGATAATTACATAAGGAGTATAACTGGCGGAGGATGACAAGCCGGGCCAAGCTAGTTCTAACCCAGTCGGGTATTCTTTGGGAGAGTTTCAGACGGCCCCATCTAAACTTTTTTTTTACGGTACACGGCCTATCTACGCGGTAGCAGGAGAGAAGTTGCCATATTTCCATAATAAAGCTAAACCACTGATCTTCGCTCGCTATTTAATGAAGAACTTTAGATTTCTAGTTACAAATAACAAATAAGGGTTACAAATATTTTCTAGTAGATTCTAAGACACTGAATAAAAGCATCTCGCGTATGAGCGTTTGTGTTCGAGCGGCCATACTATTCTAGAAACTATGTCGATACTACTTTAGTATTATTAACCTGTTATACTATGCTTTCATGATACCAAAGAGAGGACGGATTCCGTACATTATAATCCGGAAGAAGGAAGAATAAAAGTCGAGAATTCCATGTTGCAAACCAAAAAGGTTCAATTGTTTGTGGTAAAAATCATAAATTCCAGAGATGTCCTTCTTCAAACGAGGCTTGAGGAGGGTCCTTAAAGTTAGGTCGTAGGTAGCGACCCCTCAGTGTCCCCTGACATTGCAGAGGTTCATGAGCGACGGTAACCACTTACTATCAGGTGGGCCGTTGGCTCGTCTGCCTACATGGCAATAAAAAAAAAAGATGTCAAGAGAATACAACCTGCTTTAAAAATGCTTCACGGGTGTTTTGTAACTTCATGGTTATACTGAAGTTTTCCGAATTTGAACATTAATCGTACATTTACGCGGATTCTTTTGTAAAATTATGATTGTAACGATTCGACTATTTAAATAAACTGCACTAGAAGCATGATAAATCGATTTCTATATGCATTTACATTGAAATTTAACATCTGAAACGAGGCGTAAACTACCTTCACGGTGATCAGCGTTCCCGCTGACTCACATTACAAGCGTGATCAATTCCTAGCGTTACAGCCGGATACTGTACAGACATACTAATAGGTATTCTGTAAAATTGAGCATTGTTAGAATTTGTTTAGAACTTAGCTTGTTAGAGTACAATTAACGGTTGCTTGATGAGCGCGCTCTCAAATTATTTAACCTTTATAATATCTAGTACTGTACTGTACTGTAACAACCCATTACTGCCCACTGCTGAGCTCAGGTCTCCTCCGAAGAGGGGTTAGGCATTGCCCACCACGCTTGCCTAATGCGGTTTGGAGACTTCACATATCTTCAAAGGATTTTTATAAACCCTTTTCCGATATGCAGGTTTCCTCACGATGTTTTCCTTCACCGTTTTTAGCCAGTGGTGTTGTGAAAAATTGCACATAATTTTTTTCATATTATGATTTAGAGGTACAAGCTGGCCGGTTTTGAACCCGCGACCTCCCGTACGAAAGGCGTGCGTGAAGCGCCACTCGGTGAAGGATGACAATCTTAATTATTTTATGCTTTTGAGTTCATAGTATCCACTATACAATCTACTAAACTATAATACTTTGATTAACAGTAGCTTTTTTACAATGAAACCATTGAAATAGATTGAGAGCCTGTTCTTTGTTTTGTGTCTGTTCTCTCTCTTTTTAGTCTACGATAATTATAATCATTAGTTAGGTGTTTTGAGTTACTAGTCAACTTGTTTACTCATTCAATTTCTGTCAGTTTTGGTTTACTTACGAAATAACGCAGAATAAACGAGAAGCATTTGATGCTACGTGCATGCATTTAGGATATGATATTTAGAAAATTTTCCACTTTTCTTACATATCTCTACTATTTTATATGTTAATCTTATTCTATACAATATCCGACCATTCTGTATCTCTTTGTTAGGAACAAATTCTCTGTATTTTGTAAAATAAGAGTACGAAGCGTATAAAAGGCCAATATAACAAAACGAATACTTTTTTGTACTCAATATTATCAGTTATTTTTCCTGTTTTAATTAATAATTACAGTAGTTTTCCGTGTAATATAAACAAAAGGAAGGTCACGGTCGACATTTTGATAAGAGCGACATGACGTCGAGAATATAAATAGCTCGAATAGGTGTTTCAGAAATAGACCAGTGATAGTTCGATATAGCTACAGATCTTGTTTCGTGGTACTACAGTTTTCTATCGTAGTTTAATGGATATTTTTGAGTGCATTAATCTGTAGGTATTGTCGGGGTGGCAAACGTCGTGTTTTACGTTGAAATAATAATAGAGATTATGCAAAATTATTTAATTTATAGCGTTAATTTATTAATGTTTTTTGTTAATTTGTTAATAATTGTCCTAAACTTTGAGACCATTTTTTTCTTATTCGATTGGAATTCATTTCATCTTTCATTCCTCTCTCCTAAAGTTATTCCAATAAACTGATATTTTTTCAGGATGTTTCCACTTACATTTACATTTGGAATTACAGTATTGGAATTAACAACTCCATCGATCATTGTGAAAAATTTTGACATCCAGCAACGATCCCTCGAATCAATTAGTGGACGTTTGTAAAAAGATGAAATCGCCGGTCGGGACTCGGCTCGCCAGTAACCGCTCATTATTTCTTCTCACACGTTTTTTATTGCGGCAACATTATACGTGGGTGTGGTTGTAATTTCCTTTCACCGACGTAAGGGCACACACGCAATCCCGAAAGCGTGCTGCCGATTTTAGACCTTAAGCTGTTAACCACAAGAGCTGATTCGGAACGCTGACCGACTTCCTGATGAGAAGATGCCTGATAAAATATTAAAGCAGCCGTCCTTTTCCGTTCGAATAGTTCTGTCTCTGTCGCTCGCGAGGAGAATGCCTGTGGATGTTTTTACACGCGCCGGGGGGCAAAATGTACGTTGTTTTGGCGGCAAACGCTTCGGGGACTTCGTAACTCAATAACGCGAATAGTTCGAAGGGAGAGACGGCAGCATGTTTTATTTAAGGCATTTCAATCGAATATTGCGTTGGTTTGGTGAGTCAGCATTTTGTGCAGCGTGTGCGTGACAGTCAAGCTGATATTGTACTGTATCGGCTGCTTATGATATTACTCTTGTTGTCACGCAACTTTGTTTGGATATTGAAGGAGTTCCGTCATGCGAGGGTCTATTACAGTAAATCGATGGAGTACTAAATGATTCTAATTAGGTATTAAATTATTTAATAATTAACGGTCGTATTTTAAGGGTACCTAATGTATACAATATATAGATCTTTCAAATAGTTAAATTATAGCAGTATTGAAGACGAAACCATTTGGAACAGAAATCCTATTCAAATTGCCCCAGATCACTTCAGTCAATATATTTTCTGAAACACTACATCCTTATCAAATAGTAAAAACATTCGAAAGTAGGTTGATTTCATAAAATCATACTACAGACCAGGGTTTTTATCTGATACTAGTCGAAACTCATACAACGCTGTACGTTGATAGATTAAATTCTCCGCATGTCTCATAACTTGAATTGATTTTCAATTTAAAGGAGACTGCATAACTCATATATTATTATGTAGATATGTAGATACTAGCTAATAATAGCAAAACTAAAGAAAATGTTACGCAAAATTACCATCAATGAAAAGATCTGAGATCAAAAGTGTAGTGTCTATGACGAAAAGTAAAATAAATACTAATACTCGTATCTTCTAGATAATACTGCCTTTGATTGCATAGTTTAGATCTTTGGTATAAAAACATGTACATTATAAATAGTAAGTTACATAATTTTTGGCATATTCGTTTCAGTTCCTCTAGTAACTTATTAGTACCTCACTTACACTATTACTAAACGGGTTCTTACCACGATTATTATTAATTGAGCGGTTCCGATATTTCAGCACTGTTTCAAGCGCCATGATCACGGGTAGACTGAGGAACCCGCAGTAGGTCATTTAAGAACAGATAAATCTGTCTACCCTCTTTCTCGTTCGTTTGCCGGTACCACTGGAACTCGAACTCACATTTCGACATACCACACTGACAGTATCGGCTGCCGTCTCAAAACTAGATTTTTTGGCTTTACTTTCGTCTAACACTGAATTCTACATACAGGATAGTTTGAAGCCATCACCCCGATTAAAGAAATTTATTAGTATCTCTCTTGTTGGTAATCTATGCTTCATGATACAAGCTGCTTATTGTACAAGCATTCATGATTATTACTTTGTAGGTATTAATTTTCTTTGTAATACTAAGGTTTTTCAAAGGATGTTTTGCAATGAAGTCACGTAACTGAATGTTGAAAATGATAATAATTTTATAAGGTAGGACATAATAATATTTTAATGTGTGCTTCGTTAAGATCCTTGGAAGATTTTATTTAGAAAAACGTTCTGTTATTTACAAAGTAAAAGTAATATTTTATTGTAGTTTAAGTTACTGTAATTTCATACTTTTTCTTCTTAAAGTGTAGTCAAGAAATTTATCGTACCTTTACAAAGTTATAGACAAAATCTGTGTGCTACTTTGGTTGCGAATTGTCGTGTGATGTTTTTCAAATTTTACATAGATTTTATTATTTTTCTACAAAAGGTACATTTGACTTAAGTGTCTAATGTATATTTAGGGTCGTTTTTTTGAAACGTTCACTGTGTTATTGTTCTAACTCTGTGTAATACTGAGGCTTTCGTTGACTTGAAAATTATTTCTCTTCATTCCTAAATTTCTTTGCGCTATTTTTATTCAATTACATCTACAAAAAAACATAACATCAAATCCCAACTTAGTATTAGACAGCGAGATCTGCTCTAACTAAAATAAATGGCGACTTTGATCCAAGCTCATGGTTTATTAAAACACGAACGAAACGGTTCCATGCATTACCCCAATTTTGCCTCGCAATTAGTGTACGGAATCCCGAGGGGAGGCTCGACGTGCCACCCTCAAAGCAGGGGGCGAGGGGTGGCTGAGGGGATCATCACGGATAGCCTTTGTAGAGCCCTCTTTGTTCTGTACAATTTCCAGACGCGGACAGCGGAAATGGGATTGGAAAATGATTGGCTTTTTAGCTGATTGCGTCTTGATTTGTTCTTAAAGATGATGTGTAGTTAGTTAGTGGATAGTGTTTTTTATTGTTTAGTGTTTAAACTGCTTGTTGCTTTTATTGGTTATTTAAGCTTTCGATAGCAACTCTTGGTAAATAATTAGCGTGTATTTTAGAACTTCGCAATGCTGTTTGGTAGGCTGATGAGCTGCAACATGATGGATTTATGTATATATAAAAATCCGTTGCTCTGCAAAGAGAAAAAGGCAGCACTAAACAGTAGTAGAAATATCAGAAAATATTCGAAGCAACACTCATAATTTTCCATTAAGTCACTTATTATTTTAGCCGGTGACCACACAAAAATTAAATTAGAATTTAGTACTCCAGTAAACTGAGATGCGTCGGATGTGTGCCAATATCCACGAGATACGCTGCGCAGTCACACATTATCGATCAATATTTATTATCGAGAACATAAAATCGTGACTATATGTGAAAAGTTTACATAACAACGTATCGGTTTGAGAACGTGAACGCATTGAGCAACATTTATGGTCCATAAAACTATTTTAATCTGGCCATTAGTATGCCGCGGGCGGTCGACAATTAAACGATTGCTGATGTTGCCACTTTCCACGCGTTTCCCGTAAATGGGGACAATTGTTGGGGAAAAAACATACGAGTGGTAATGATCGTGGCGTGAGAGTTTGATTGTTGCGATTTTATTATGTTTTGTTAATTGAAATCGCAGAGTTGAAAACATATAGGCTATTTATGGGTTTTAGAATATGTTATGTCAAGTTTATTATTTTGAATGATGAAGTATGATTTCGTTTGCTTTACCTACTACCTATTTGAAGATTTATTTTCCTTTTTTATGCGGTTGTGTTCGACTTTATGACCAAAATACCTACATGTTACGTAATTTTCTGACTTTAGCAGGTGTTACAAGAATCATCTTTATTTTTACATTCTTGAAATAGGTATATTAAATAAAACATTTTATATGTTTTTAAGTGTTATATTTAGGCGATTGGGTTCACGTTGAATTTTATTTGCCATTAGGCATAGCTTGGCTCTTCTTAATTTCTATAGTTACCTACCTACCTATTGTATTTTAAAATATTTTTTTAGAGTTGAGCTATCGAGAAGATAATAATAACAAAAAAGAAGTTAAAATTGTTTTTTTTATTTATTTAACTATATTCTTATTTATATTATTTAATTCGATTATTAAAATTTACTTAAAAAATATCATTATAATCTGGCAACCCAGCGTACCTAGTTCGGGTAGCTCGCCGAAAAAACTCGAGCGCAGCCCGTCCGACCTGTTTCGTTCTTCGCAGAATTTGCACTCCAAATTAAAAAAAAAACAATCATTCAGCGCACGTCGTCCTCAAGGATCTCTACTTTTTAATATAGTGTCTCGACAATCAAGGTGTACTAGAATTCTAGACGTGTGCATATGTCTGGTATTTAGAGCGGTATAGTTTTGTGGGTACGGCGTCCGGTTGCTGTTCAATATTTAATGCAGTTTGAAAATTGAATACTTCATTTAAAATCTATATTTATAAATATTTTTTGACAAACTTATTATTTTACTGGAAGTTAACTCTCTAATTAAGTACAATACATGAGATATTCGTATTGATACAATGGAGAGAAAAAGCGCAAGATAGAGAGATGTGGCAATCCTTGGAAGAGGCCTTCACCCGAGAGGGGTTCCAAAATTAGAAACCTATATATTTTAGAATAACATACTTAGGTTAAGCACAAATTTATATGTAAAACTTTTATTTATAGTTTGGAAATAAAAGGCTTTTTTATTTTTTATTTTATTTTATTTTATATATGACATATTCATCAGAACATTTTATAGCAGGAAAATGAGCATACGTCAATTAATGGAAAACGGTTATCGTTGTTCATGGATCTCTGCTATGCCAAGACAAAGCACGACGTTACTTACTTACTTTAAAGGATTCCCGGAGAGAGAGAGAGAGAGAGTTACAGGAGAGTAGCCATCTTTTGCGCGATCTTAGTGGTTCCAGGTAAAATTGATGAGCGGTGGCTTCTAGTACCTATGAAGATAAAGGAGACGACGGAATTCTCTCTAAAAGTCTTGAAAAAAGCATAAATGCATAGAACCTCCACCTTATAAGTGATCTGCATATTATGTTGCGTCTCATTCTACGAATAATACCTATCCACTGCTTCTTTAATTTTATTATTTTTTTTTTTATTTATTTCATAAAACACTTAGTCTAATACAATAATTTGTTTTAAGAATGAACAAGAATAAGGGTACATTAAGAATACAATATTGGTATTGCTAGTTGTATAGTTAGGTAGTGCGACATGAAACAAAAGTATAAATCTGAGCTGTTCGACTGATTCTTAATCCTTCGGGCTATGGAGCGAGTTTTAACAATAAACTGGTAGCAACCATACACCTACAGTTTCTCTCACCAGTAAAAATACAATTTTACATTTCAATTGGAATGTTCTACATTGAATACGAAAAAAACCAACACAATGGCCGGGGAAATTACCAAATACAAATGTTAAGTTTCGCCATCGCTCTGTAAGTGCGAAATGCAATCGACAACAATAGTTCTTTGTGCGATTTACAATGCATGAATCACTTCACAACTGTATGTACGGTTTACGCAATGTACTGTAGATATGCTGTTGATGAGACTTTGTGGATTCGATTTCTGGGTGAAGCTACTCCCATGAGATGCTATTGCCGAATGATAATTCACGCAAGTTATGTTTCGAGTTGTGGCGAGGTTTGGAGGAGGCTTTCAGCTGTGGGCGTCTACGGGTAGTGACTATAAAAACTAGTCTGAAAATGACAAAAGAAGTAGATTAATTGCGGAAGTATATTAATTAATTGATTGTAAAAAAAATATTGTAATATGTAAATGACTAAGTCAAAGACACATTTCTGCATACTCTTTTTTTTTTGAGTTGGATGAAATCACCGGATCCCCGTATGTGGGAGTTTAACCGCACTAAAACCTCCAACTGCTCACACTCGGCGTCCGAACCCCGGCTGAGGCCAGAACCCAGCACGGGGTTTCGAGGGACGGCGCGACGCGTTACGCGCTCGGCACTCTTTCCCGTCGCTCCGTCCCCTTCTGCATACCCTAGCTTAACTATATATGCACGCCACTGCTATGGGCTTATGATAATGATGATCTTCTTTCTAGAATCATTATAACAATTCTGTCGTCACCGTAACGCTTCGAATAAAAGTGTACAATTTGTATCTTGAATTATATCTATCCACTGGCTATCCTACAATAAGGGTTGAATTTTCCTCGTTCTCGACAAAATATGTACCAAAGTAACTCCTTATTAATTTATATTCAGTTCTATAAAACGTGTAAACCAAACAAAGTTATAAACTTATTCAGACACTCGCGGTTTTCTATATTACTTTCATGCATTTTCAACGGGTTCTTACCACGTGTGTTCGTGATGTGAGTTCGAGTTCCAGTGGTACTACCCAAAAGCGAACGAGTGCGAGGGTAGACAGATTTGTTTGCTCTTAAATCGACCCGCAGTATCCAGTCTTCTCGTGATCATGACGTTTGCACCAACGTTGAAATATCGAGACAACTCAATTAATTAAATATCGTGGTAAGAACCCGTTGAAAATGCATGAAAGTATCAAACAAAGTTATCTTTAATATTTCTTAAGTAGGTACAATTTAATTACTTTACTTATAGTAGCATTTATTGAACACGATTTTTGTTCGTGAGTAAATGCTAAAATGTTGTTCGTATTTATAATTATTATTCTCATAAACAAGGGTTGAGCAATTCGAGAAACTCCTCGACTATTCATAGCATAAACCACACGAAATTTAAACGGTTTCAATAGCTTAGTCACAAGTTAGTTCTGTTCGTGTGTGGTTTTGCGCAACAAGTGTGTTCTCGTAGGGTTGGCACAAACCAAATTTTTGTTTGATTTCTCTTTTTTTTGTCTGTATAGGAATTAAACTCCAGAACCACTTGATGATAACTATATAGACAGTTATAAACTTATTCAGACACTTGCGGTTTTCTATAATACTTTCATGCATTTTCAACGGGTTCTTACCACGATATTTCATTAATTGAGCTGTCTCAACAGTACCACTGGAACTCGAACAACGTTGAAATATCGAGACAACTCAATTAATTAAATATCGTGGTAAAAACCCGAACCCCGAACCACTGTCTATATAATACTTAATTGCATTTAAATAAAGTATTATATAAACAGTGTTTACTGTAGCGGTATGGTAGATAGTAGATAATAAGCTTAAATGGGATTATTTTTATCGATCTACAAAGTATCTATCACCATCAATCATTTTTATAACAATTCGTTTAAAAAAATACATACTGCATTTCAGTCATAGAATTATTACATCTGGAATCAGCGTCATGAACACCAGAATGAAGCCAATTTAAAGTGCACCGATCGCGCGTAACAACACGATATTTTGATTCAACATCAGAAATAACAAAGTGAAATTTTAAAGAACTTATGTGTATGTAATATTTTATTAGTGTGTTAAACGAATTGAGTGTCATTAGTACACTAACGCCAGAATATCGTGTAGTTACGCGCGATCGGTGTACTTTAAATTGGCTTTATTCTGTTGTTCATGATGTTGATTCCAGATGTAATAATTCTATGATTTCAGTAGAACATTGCGAAGATTGTTTTAACTCTACTACTTACAGTCCTTAAAATTACATTCATTTTTGAAAATCAAAATACTAATTGCCATTGCAATGTTTTCTAGAAGGTATACAAACATAGTCCTTGTAAATCATCTTTACTTATTTAATCACAATATTGAAAAGGCATGTTTTTACAAATTTATTTAAATTATTACTACTAAATTCAATTAACTCTTGATTTATGGGCGTTTTTTATAATATCATAAATTAAACTATAATTATGTCGTGTACGCTAAGAATTGTCGTAGAATAGGTGTTTCGTTTCTCACGCTGATTTGTTGTGCAATAAAATAAATAAGTAGGGTTGGTAGTTGGTGCGAAATAAGACACTATTTAAAATAATGTTAAAATAATAACAATAATATAATTACTAAATTATAATCATCATGTGTGATCTTTGGCTTCTTTACTTTAACAATGTGTCCTTAAGTACTTCATGTAGAGATGTCACATTGCTGAAAAGGCATTTTTTTTAAAGAAGCAAGAGTCGTGTGTTCTTGAAATTAAAAACTTTTTATTTTTTTCAAAACACAGATCCCTATTAAAACTTATCTACTAAAAAATCTCTTTCATAGTAAAAGTTCTAGATTTTGGACTGCTAAAGCACTTAAACGACATCAAAAACTAATATAATTTAACAATTAAATAAAAAGAAAGTGTCAGCCCTATTAATAAATGAACCGCGCCCGCCATTGTAACACCGAGCCGAGTACCGGTCGCGTAACTCTGGTGGCTGTTTCTACGTAATTACTCGTTTTGTAATATTATTTTCTGTATAATATTGTTTACTGAAGGTCCACTTTAAATACAATTTATTAATAATTCATTTGAAGCGTTGAAATGAATTTTTTTTTGTAATTATAATGATAGTGAAAACGTAGAGCGATTTAAATGTCTTCGCGCATGCCTTTTTTTTTCAGCGTGAAATTAATACATCTGGAAACAGAATCTTTTACAGCAGTGTGAAGTTTTACCGACCTTATGTGTGTTTAATGATATTGTGTGTTAAGGGACAGAGAAATTGAAACCTTCTAGTGTATTAAATAATATGACATATCATGTACCTACTTTACCAGGATATATTGGGTGAAACCAGGATATATCGAAATATGCTAATCTGAATCAAATTATACTAAACGCTTAACAAACTTTTCAATCAAACTTACCTACTCTAATAATAATAGCTCAGAATGTATTTTGAGGAGGTTCCTCTCTCTTCAGCCCTGACCACTGATAGCTTGGGTCGTAGAGTCCGCCTGCAGTGGCCCTCTGTTTTTTATATTGTATTTTTAAATTTATATTTTTGTAAATGTGTTTTTAAAAATATAATGTCATAAATAAGCTAATAAATGAATATGGATTTAATGGCTCAGAACAGAATTACGTGCCAATTTCTTAAAAAGCCTCGAATCTTCACAAAATAAACAATGATTTACCTACATATGTAGACCAGCCATACCTACCTACTCATGTTTCGCCATGGGACAATAAAGTAATAAGTAACTGACACAGAATGTTTATTAAAAATACATTTTAAAGAAATATAAATTATGTTATAATATTGAAAAAAATTGGTATATGTCGAGTTTAGTAGTAAAAATTAGTAGAAAATGTAGTTCCAGTATTCTTTCACGAAGAGTTTCCGCGTCGCGACGATGCAATTGTTGCGTGAGCCAGTACCTAAGTATTATCGAATAACTCTTTTTTTTTCAGACCGAATTACAAAGAATCTACGATATAGATCAATAATGTTCTAATCATTAGATTTACTTCAAACATTTGTAAAATTCAGCAAATGTTTCCGATTCAATTGAGTTTAAATATCACATAATATTTATCCATATCAACGAAACCCAGATAAAAATCCATTCAAATTATTTTTTCTTCATTGTCATTAATTTAAGTGTCCAACACAAAGGCTTAAATTAAATTTATTCTACAAATCGTTAGGCACGGTGTTGCTTCCGCGTCTGATGGATGACGGAGCAAGTTTGAGGCGCCGCCGAAGCCGCGTCAAAACTAAACGACTGACTTATTAACTTGTTGGATTCTAATCTATGGTATTTTACTGAGGTTCTTAGAGTGAAATACTGATGTTGTTATGTATTTTTTTTTTTTTTTTTTTTTTTTTTTTCAGTTGGAGGAAATCACCGGATCCCCGCCCGCCCCGCGGGCGGGGTATGTTGTATCAATGTATGGTTGAACCTCACTAAAACCTCCAACCGCTCACACTCAGCGTCCGAACCCCGGCTGAGGCCAGAACCCAGCACGGGGTTTGGAGGGACGGCGCGACGCGTTACGCCATCGGCATGCTTTCCCGTCGCTCCGTCCCCGGACGCCGAACCGGTAGCCGCCGGCGAATACGGCCACCGGCTCTCTCGGTCGGCGGGCTTTCCGAAGCCCGCCAAGATGGGACCGCGTGTCACCCTCCCGCGGAATACCCCGCTGGGTCAGAACCAGCGTGGGTCGGGGAGTACGCGGTCTACCATCCCCCGGATGCTCTTACGCTAAGGGCGTGCTGAGCGAGACACGGCACCTTCTTGGGTCCCCGCTCGCACTCACATGCGTTGGGGACCCGAAACTCTTAGGGGGCCAGAATCCGGGCGAGATCCCGGTTCCGGCCCCCTGCTCGACGGCGGCGGGTTGGCAAGTCGAGAGTGGCGTACAGCCTCTCTCTCTCAGCCCCCGCCACCTGCTTCTGCGAGATGGTGGACTCGCAGAAGTCGAGCATCGCCTTCCAAGACTCGTCGCTCTCGAGCATCGACGCCGCGACGCCCGGGAGCGACAAGTCCGGACCTATTTGTTGGACCAGGACACAACGCTGCCCCTCCCATGCGGGGCAGCGCGCGAGCGTATGCTCCGCCGTGTCCTGGTCACATCCCACGCAATGGTGGCACCTCGCCGTCGGCTCGGCCTTGATCCGGTGCAGATACCGACCGAAGCACCCGTGCCCGGTCAGCATCTGCACCATCCAAAAGGTGAGGCGTCCTTCGCCACGACTCACCCAATCATCTAGAATTGGGCGGATCGCCTCGACGGTCCGTAGACCCCAGGTGGGGTTAGCGAGACGTCGCTTCCACGCTTCCATTACGGACCGTCGAGATTGGACCTTCCGATCGCGAACCGCTTCCCGCAGGGGACGCACCACGCCCCGGGCGCGGAGGTCGCATCGCCAGCGATAGTCGCCAGCGAGCGCCTCCGCCTCCAGCTCCCAGGGCGGCGTCCCCGCCAGTACGCACGCCGCCTCAAAGGCGACGGTGCGGTAACCGCGGATGGCCCTAATAGCAACGATGCGCTGTGGCCGACGCAGGAATGGGGCGATGTTTAATCGCACCCGTGCGTCGGCCCAGACGGGCGCACCGTATAGGGCCATCGATCGCACCACCCCCGCATAGAGGAGGCGCACGGCGCGGCTGGGCCCCCCGACATTCGGGAGCAACCGACCCAGTTGGCCGGCCGTCCTTATCAATCGGGGGACCAGGTTCGCGAAATGGGCCTGGAAGGTCCAACGGCTATCCAACACGAGGCCGAGGTACTTCAACTGCACCCCGACCTCAATCTGGACGCCTCCAACCATTATTTGGGCGTCGACTGGCGGCACCGCCCCGGCCCCGTAGAACCACAGGGCCTGGGATTTGTGCAGCGCCTCGTCGAGGCCCAACCTCTTTATTTTGCCGACGACGAGGGCCACCCCCGCTGTGGCAAGACGGGCAGACTCCCGGAAGTCATCCCCCCGGGCCACGACCAAAGTGTCGTCCGCGTAACAGATGACACTAAGGCCCGGGAGGAGGGCGCCCCTCAGCACCCAGTCGTACCCGATATTCCACAGTAGGGGTCCAAGAACAGACCCCTGTGGAACACCGCGCACGACCTCGAACCGGTGCAAGGTCCCACCGTACCCGGTACACATGACCGACCTGGCCTCCAGGTAGGAGCCGATCAGTCGGCGGAGATAGAGGGGCACTCCATGCCTCTCCAGTGCCCCCCCAATCACGGACCAGGGCAGGGTGTTAAAGGCATTGGCGATGTCGAGCGACACCGCCAAGGCCACCCCACCCTGGGAGACGGCCTCCTCCGAGAGGGCCCGGACACGTAGAATTGCATTTACGGTCGAACGACCCTCCCGGAAGCCGTACTGCTCCGCCGACAGATCGGGTCCAACCCCGACCAGGTGCTGAACGATGCGGGTGGCCAGAACGCGTTCCAGCAATTTGCCCACCTCGTCCAGCAGCACGATGGGACGGTAACCGGCGGCTGAGTCCGCCGGGCGCCCCTCTTTCCGCAAGAGGACCAGTCTGCCCGTCCTCCAGAGCGAGGGAAACCGTCCCGACTCCAGGCATGAATTGAACAGCCTCAGGAGTCGGTCCCCTAGGGCATTGATGGCCAAGGCCAGGACCCGGCCGTGAATGCCGTCCGGGCCGGGGGCCGTGTCCTTCGCACTCATCCGTGCCACGGCCACATGGAGCTCATCTCTGGTGATATGAGGCACCTCAGCAGTGGCTTCACCGCCGGTGTAAAGATCCGGCGGCTCACCCATAGCAGGCGGAGTAAATCCGGCCTGCTCCTGCGGGAACAGCGTCGAGACGATGTCCCGCAGCTGCTGAGGCTGGAGACGCTCGGTCATGGGAGGCGCCCACGGGCGCACCTTACCGCGCACCGTTTTATACGGGCGCCCCCACGGATCGTCATCGAGCGTCCCCAAGAGAGTCTCCATGTACTCTTCCTTGGCCAGCTTGATGGCCAGCCGCATGGCACTCCTCGCTTCCGCGTACTCGCCATGCAGCCGGTCCTCCTCCTCCGCGAACGCGACGGGATCGTCGCGACGCGCGAGGATGCGGCGGCGATGTCGAGCGCACCGGCGCCTCGCCCGGACGCATACAGCACGAAGCTGCGCTATCTCGGGCGACCACCAGTACGCCGACTTGCTCGGAGGCCGAGGGCCGACCCGAGGCATCGAAGCATCGCTAATGCGAAGCATCGTGTCCCGGAGCCATAGCGCCTCGACCTCCACATCCACAGGGTGTGGACGCATGGGCGTTGAGGCCACAGTTGAGGCTTCCATCAAGTGTTGTTATGTATTAGATGTTAAAGGTAACGCTTTTAGTGAAGACGTGTTTTTCAGTAGTAAACGCGTGACATGTGGAGCGGTAAGTATGTAGGTAATTGCTTTTGATTTTGAAGAAGAGTTTCTTAGAGACTTATACTAGTATTTTTGCCTTTGTAAAGAGTTCATAATGGAAGTCCCAAAATTGACTTTATGACCCTATAGATAGTTGTTCTTGAAACAATATTAAAGTAATCCTAATCAGTAATTCTGGGGTACTAACTGCTCACATTACCATCACTTAATTTGTAAGTTGGAGATTGTTGGATGCTATAGGATCCAATAAAGAAAAGAGTTTTTGTTTGTTAAACTTTATACTGCACTGTACTGTACCAACCCATTACTGCCCACTGTTAGGCTCAGGTCTCCTCAGAAGAGGGTTAAACTTTATAATTCATTAAAACAATGAAAACAATATATAACACGACTACTCTCCTATATGGCTAGAACAGAAGTGAGAAAAAAGTGAAAAATTAAATTTGACATAGAATAACGAACAAAATTTATAAGAAGATTTAAAAATTAATAAAATAGTTTTCATTCCATGCAGATACAAAAAAGTTTATGTTCTGAACAGAGATAATCAAGTAAAAATACAAGTGAAGGAAGGAAAACAATTAAAGATATCGTTACCGGATCATGTGAAATATAACGTTTATTTTCTGTGGAGCATTATACATTAGATACGTCGTAGGTTTTAATACTATTTCCTTTCAGCAGAACATCCTATTGTGTTTTCCATTTATTTCGCATAGTGAGATACCCTCGGTACTACCAATTTCCAGAACACAGTCACATAGTTCTAAACTCTCAGACAACAGAAATTCGTGAATGACATGTGTAAATGAAGGCCGAATCTTCGAGAGCGGCAGCTGCGTGCCTGCAGCGGAAGGCGATAACACCTGATAACTGTTATCAGTGATGATACCGGCGCTTTGTCACGCCGCTCTCGACATTACACCTGGATTGTAAATGTCACTGTTTACACTTGCGCGACATCCTTCCGAACTGATTTAATGTGGAGAGATTACGGAATTTACAAGAAAAATTTAAAAAACAGAGGGCCACAAGCCTGTTTTTCAGCTTTAACAAGGGTCTCAATGGAAACCTCTCGGCAAGAAACATGTCAGAAGAAAACGAGGATGTAACTTAGCATTATACCGGATGGACTGTGTGTGATGCATGAATATAAAAGGTTAGAGTAATTTATTCTCGTAGTTACAAGACGGACTATAGGTAGGTACTATCCGCGCGCCTGGTGTGGTATAAAATATCTTCTACCATCACGTTTTAAAGTTAGCGTCTTTGTCTCTGTTTTTAATCTCGACTTCTTGGTGTTTCAAAGATATGTTCCTCATAGTCGTGATGTATAATTTATAATGGATAATATTAGGATTAAACAGTTATAAAAGAAAATAATAAAAGGTAGGTACTTCATAAATCATAGTGCAGTTCACTTTGAACAAGTTTTCATTAAGTTTGTCGCTGTGATTTCGTACTTTCAACTGATGCACCGATTTCGATGCCTGTGTTTTGTATAGTATTTATCACGTTATTTCAAAAAGATTAAACCAGAAAGCTTGTATATCGATGAAAAACGTTTCATCGATATACTTATATAATATTATAAAGCTGAAGAGTTTGTTTATTTGTTTGTTTGTTTGTATGAACGCGCTAATCTCAGGATCTACTGGTCCGATTTCAAAAATTATTTCACTGTTGGAAAGCCCATTTATCGAGGAAGGTTATAATAGGCTATATTTTATTTTTCAAAAATTAGGGATCCGTATGAAAATATTGAATGTGCAACACAAGGTGAATAATCGAAAACCTATTTATGCATACGCTGCAAAAACTATTAACAATAGAATAAAATTATGTACTACGGGTTTTTAGGTCTAATTAAGTTGTAAAAAAAAGTACGCGAGAGCATATATCTAACTATAATAGTTTATTCACAAAAACCGCTTTTATGTTCACGAAATAAAAAAATATCGTCTGAAGATTGAAACTACGTTAAAATAGTATCGTCATATTATCTAAATTAAGTATTATGTTATCAAGAGTATTAATGTAGAAGTAAATTACTTTTTGTTTTATTCCAATCGCGCTTTTCCTTGAGAAGTTATCACGATTAAAAACGCAATGAATACCACGCAGAACCCAACGCGGGTCACACAAATAATATTCGCGATAACATTGCGAGTACTGTTTGATCTCCTTTGTGACGCAGACGAAGTGGCTGGGGTTATCTAGTATTTTATAAACAGAAAAGCGCATTAGATATGTCGAAATGTTTACCTGTAGCTCAGTTCAATAAAAGGTTACGGAAACACCTGAAGTATCTGATGATAGATTAATTTGATATAAGATATATTAGAAAATGGCTTAATGACAGCTTTATTGATTTATAGTAAACAGATGAACATTATGTTGAAGTATTTGTAGTCGTATCTAAAATCTTGCAATGTACTTAGGCGTAGAAAAATGTGTTTATATTTTATCACATCAAAAACCTATAAAATTACGAGTGTTTCTCACTTTTTATACAAATATGTGTTTTGCAAATTACAGACCTATCTCTTGAATTGTTTTATTTATTGAAATACGCATAATATAAAGGTTTTAAATATCTAAGCATACATAGACACGCGACGGGAAAGAGTGCCGATGGCGTAACGCGTCGCGTCGTCCCTCATAGCCCGTGCTGGGTTCTGGCCTCAGCCGGGGTTCGGACGCTGAGTGTGAGCGGTTGGAGGTTTTAGTGCGGTTCAACTCCCACATACGGTTGTTTGCTCTTAAATCGACCCGCAGTATCCATTCTTCTCGTGATCATAGACATAGACATAAGTTTATGATCATGACGTTTGCAACAACGTTGAAATATCGAGACAACTCACTTAATTAAATATCGTAGTAAGAACCCGTTGAAAATGCATGAAAGTATTATAGAAAACCGCGAGTGTCTGAATAAGTTTACCATCTCAGTTCTTCTGTTTATCCAATTTTTCCTAAAAGAAGAAACCACGCATTTTTCAGGAATAGTACAAAAACTAATGGTCAGAATTCTGATCTTTATTAAATTTATATCACACTACGTCTACAACATCTACTTATTGCCAAAAAAAGAATCATCGCTATCGGTTCACCCAGTAATAAAATAGACGCTAACGCGAAAATGGAATGGGACGATGACGACACATGACGACCGTCACATATTATATGAAAAATGATCATCTACATTGATTCACCTTGGCAAAAGTATACATAAATAAACATAGTAAACAGTGGCTCCGACCACCTCTTCTTTTAGCAAGTTGGTTTAAAATTAATGCAGTTATCTAGTTCAGGAATTCCAGTAGGTTATTGAAGCTCATCATCACGTGTTAGTGACTTTTAGATGTAGGTAGGTACTTTAAATATCTATTCGTCTTATTTTCACATAGTTGTTTTATCATTTATTATCTCCATATCCATTTATTAGCTTATTTTTTACATTATATTTTTAAAAAAACATTTACAAAAAAATAAATTTAAAAATACAATATAAAAAACAGAGGGCCACTGCAGGCGGAGTCTACGACCCAAGCCATCAGTGGTCAGGGCTCAAGAGAGAGGAACCTCCTCACAATACGCGCCGTGTCAAGAACGACCGCCTTCTGAATCAGGCCCTTTACCCAGCCGGGGAGCGAAAGCTTCTCTAGATGACGGTCGAAGCTTTTCGCTATTAGACCGTGCACAGATACAACGATCGGAACAATGATGGTCGATTCAACACGCCACATGTCGGTCACCTCGTGGGCCAGGTCCAAATATTTTAGCAGTTTTTCTTTTTCTGCCTTCACAAGGTTCTCGTCATGTGGAATGGTGACATCGATCAACACTGCCCGATGCGCATCCCGATCTATTATCACTATGTCAGGCTTATTAGCAGCAATAGTCCTGTCAGTGATAATAGATCGGTCCCAGTAGAGCGTTACATGACCATTATCGAGAACCGGCTGAGGCCAATACTGGTAATAAGGTACGGCGGCTTCAACAAGGTCGTATTTCAGAGCAAGTTGCTGATGAATGATCTTAGCTACTTGGTTATGTCTGTGCAAGTACTCGCCGTTAGCAAGACGGGAACAACCGGAAACGATATGTCTAATAGACTCTCCCGGACGGTGACATGCCCGACAAATGTCGACCGTCCCATCCTTTAGAATATATTTGCGGTAGTTGTTCGTCATGATAACTTCGTCCATAATTGCTAAGACAAAACCTTCAGTCTCTCCGAAGAGGTTACTGTATCGTAGCCAAGCCACGGAGGCTAACTGATCTACATCAGGACCCGTAAGGGCCCGGTAGAATCGACCGTGTAGTTCCTTGCTCTTCCATACGTCCGTGCGATCCGCCACACTCATCACCTTCGGCGCTCGCCAATTCCCGTTCGCTAAGGATAGCGGAGTGAGTCCTTTATCGACTGCTGCTACATCACGGTACATACCCACATTCACCTTTTGGAAATATTCCCGAAGGTTGTATATCTCTCGGTTGTGCAGATCCTTGGCATTTAACATGCCACGACCCCCACACTTCCGAGGTATATACAGCCTCATAACAGATGAGCGTGGATGGTGCATCCTGTATGCCGTCAACAGTCGCCGAACTTTTCTATCCAGGGCATCCAGTCCTGATTGCGTCCACTTTAGAATGCCAAAGGAGTACGTCAGTACAGGCATGACCCAACCATTGAAGGCTCGGATCTTGTTTCCGCCAGACAAGAGGCTTTTCAAAACCTTTATCAGGCGGCCGAAGAACCGATCCCTCACCGATTGCTTCATATCTGCATCGACGATACTCAAAGCTTCGAACATTCCAAGGTATTTGTAGGTTTCCGACTCAGACAGAGATCTAAGCACCTCACTCTGGCTAAGTTGCAAACTCTCAGAGTTTACAACTTTACCTCTCTGTATATCTATGACCGCACACTTATCTACTCCAAACTCCATTCCAATAGCTTTACTAAAATTGTCGGTTATTTTGAGTAAAGATATTAAGTCTGGTTTTTTAGTAGCAAATAATTTGAGATCATCCATGTACAAGAGATGTGAAATGGGCTCACCCCCTCTCTTGAGTCGGTAGCCTAGCGTTGAATCTCCAAGTAATGTACTTAGAGGATTAAGCGCCAGACAGAACCACAAAGGACTCAGACTGTCACCCTGGAAGATACCCCGCCTTATCCTTATCAAGCTCGGGGAGGCCGGAGAGCCAACATGTCCTGGTTGACGAAGAAACGTAGACCACTGACCCATGCATGAACTAAGAAAGGAGCGTAGCGTGGAATGTACTTTATAAAGCTCTAAAACTCTCATTAGCCATGAATGGGGCACCGAATCGTACGCTTTCTTATAGTCAATCCAAGCCATATGGACTCCCTTTCTGCCTCGACGAACTTGTTGCGTAATGGCCATGTCTATGAGGAGCAAATCCTTAGTACCTCGGGATCCTACCTTACACCCATTCTGAGAAGGTGACATTATGTCATTTGCCGAAATATGTATTTGAATTTTGTTTCTCAGAATGGATGTAAGTAGCTTATAGATAGTTGGTAAGCAAGTTATTGGCCTGTAGTTTTTAGGGTCCGAGGTATTGCCAGATTTGTATATCAGGTGAGTGACTCCTGAAGTCATGAAATCTGGGAGAGTTCCCGATTCAAGGGCCTGCTGAAACTGAGCAGCCATGCGCACTCATTTATTATATTTATTAACACGTTCACTGCGACATCATTTTTTGCATATTTTCCGTTCGCTGTGACAAGGGTGTAATCGACCCGGATCAGACGTTAGGACGACACCCGGTCTATTAGACCCCAATTCCTTTGACAAAGTTTTGCTCTTCGCACTACAGAGAAGTTTACTTGCCGCACCACAGGAAAGTTGGAGGAGGGATCATTTAAGCCTCGTTTAGCAGTGAATGTGTTAATTTGTTGTTTGTTGTGGGTTCAAATCCGGCCGGCTTGTACCTCTAAATCTAAATGTGAAAAAGATTTATGTGCAATTTTTCACAACACCACTGGCTAAAAACGCTGAAGGAAAACATCGTGAGGAAACCTGCATGTCGGAAAAGGGTTCTAAAAAATCCTTTGAAGATATGTGAAGTCCCCAATCCGCACTAGGCAAGCGTGGTGAACTATGCCTAATCCCTCTTCTGAGGAGACCTGAGCCCAACAGTGGGCAGTAATGGGTTGGTACAGTACAGTACAGTGTTAATTTGTTATTTGTTTAGGAACAGACTGTCCTCATACTTTTAATAGATTAGGTAATCAGTGATAGTGAAGGTGTGATTCAATGTTTATGTTTCCAGTAGAAATTTAAAAAATCGGTTTATTTCAAGTTTGCTCTTTTATTGTACTCTGGTTATAATGACAAAATTTGATTGTGATGATGATGATAATTTAAAATTGTCAAAAAATTTAAATTGTCGATTATTAGTATTTACAGATACAGGGTGGTACAAAATTATCGATTTTGATATAATCAAATTTTATTAACAAGGGAGTTGCAGTCAAGTTATAAATTATTTTTCGATAAACTCAACCAAATTAAAATCACCTACAAAATGCATAGTCTACCACATAAAATCTGACTCAAATTTAGTCTGTCAATTCACACTTAGAATCATCAGATAGTACATTTCCATTCCGAGTCGCTCAGAGTCATTGACTGCCGACATCCAGATTAGAAACGGCGCTTTCTACTCGACTGTTGCGCGACGTTGCCAGACCGAACGAATATCGGCTGGTACGGTACGGAGTACGAACTGGCACGCGAAAAATAATATTTAATTTAAAAAAAATGGAAGCGTTTTTTGAGTATGATCGTATTCTGATTTTTTTTTTTTTTTTATTATCAAAAATATTATTGATTTTTTCTTGTTTATCATTGATTTACTTTTTTATAAATTTAAAATTACAAAAACATTATCAAGATACAACAATACAACACAGTCAATAGACACACGACTAGCTTTATGGTAAGTAGTGACGGTCGCTCAAGGACATCAACGTGGCAAAGTGAGTCATTCCCGCTTGACTAGAATACTGAGGGGCGTGTTATAATCCCGCCCATGTGTGTACCACGCCTATTTCTGCCGCAAATAAAGTACTTTTAACACCATAATATTTAGTCGGTTAATATGTAAAAGTATCTATAAATTTATACTAGGTACAAATGACTCAAGTTTTGATGACGTCATTGTTATTTAAGCTCAGAAAAAACAATATTTATATAATGAAGCTGTGGATCATAATTAATAGATGTGAAGGAAAAACTCAGAGAACCGGCTCAACGAGATCCTTGTAAGTTAATTAATCGTTGTTAAAAATATTTTACGGTTTCTGGTTACAACACCTAGTCAATCTTAATTATCTTCAATTAATTTTAACAGTCCGGCTTTAGTAAATAAATACTTATAATTATATTATTCTAAAGCTAAATAAAACGAGGGCTTACCGAAGCCTAACGTGGACTTTACGAGTAGGTGTCTAGATGGATGCGGCTCTATAATCTTGATTTAGTTTTTTTCTAAATTAGTACACGAAAAACCATATTTTGTTAAAAACAATAGCTTATTTTATATTTTTTTGGACATCTTTTCTAGCCGTGTATCTTATACAATATGTTTTAAAATTAATTGCTGTTCGTTAGTCGTGCTAAAACACGAGAACTGCTGAACTGATTTGCCTTATTTTAGTCTTGAAATTTTGGTGGAAGTCCAGTGAGGGTTTATACGGAGAATATTCACGGGCCCACTCTTATTCATTTCGTCTTATGTGCCACAGACAAAGTTGCGCCGGCCAGCTAGTTTATCAATAAATTTCTTAAATATCACACGCAAAGAACCACCGAAACTGCAGCTAATAATAATAAATTCATTTCACAAGCTTCTGGTTGCTTTACTCTGAATACCTACTTGCTAAAAGAAAAAGATTCAATAGTGAAGCCGTTCGTTCTTAGCACATTTTAAATCAGAATCACGGATCGTCCAAAAGATTTCTGAAAAGTCTTTAATAGATATTTATTTTAATATGCTATGAGTTGCATAAAGAACACCTGAAGAAACAACTCGTCGCCTCAGTGCTTGTTTGGCCAATCTGTAATTTTTTACGAAAATGACTTTTTAATGCAGTATTATAAAGAATAAAATTTCCATCCGACTGGTAAAATATTTTTTTAAAATATTCAATTCTAAAACAATAAAAATCTCATTTCAATGTTTTTCTCAACACGGTACCTACTTAACGAAAATTCCGTGCTTGTTTGCTGTCTCCTGTAAAATTTGCTCGAGTGCAGATTGGCCAAACAAGCACTGAGGCGACGAACTGTCCTCTGACTCATGGTTCATTCTGTCTTCTTAGCTTACACACTGAATCTACTAACCCATGACCATCCCGCCTCTCGGCATATCACAGAATGTGCTTAAGATGTGTATTTTTTTAAGTCTCTCTCAATACAAACTCTTTCCTTCTAGATTTTACGACGGTATCATTCCCATGGCTTCTATTCGAGTATGTGCTATGGACTCAATGTTCAAATCGGTCGGTGGTAATTCACAATTTATGACAATCAAAGTACTCTGAAATATGCAAACTTCGTCTTTAGTTTTGACTTTTCATCGCTAAAATATCAGACTGCTATAATATTTTCAAAATCGCCTCTATTTCTCATAGTAAGGACAGTTCCGAGGATTTTAGTCGAGGGCATACTCCAAAAGTTGGCAATTAAAAAGTATTCGTGGATTTAGGTTCATCAATTTTTCCTAGAACGAATGCAATGTTCCACGTGCTTTCACGATGTGTAATTTGATATTTTAGGCAGGCAGGTCGGTACTATTGCTTACCCGCATTAGGTAAGCGTAATGGATCATATTTCATTCCTCAACTGAGGAATCTTCTGATTTTAACGCAATTGATAAAGAATACATTTATTGTCAAGGAGTCAGTAGTTACAATTTTTTAACTATTGCTATGGTCTCCGCACTAGGTCAGACCTGTATTGCGGGAGACCTTTACGATTTACAGGATAGTACCGATCAAGACAGAGTAACAAATTACTTATAACTAAATAAGCACACAAAGCGAAAAATAAAAAATTAAAATAAAAAGTAAAAATCAAAAACAATGATAGTACCTAACAGTTTATTTTGCCTACCCGCCCTGATTTTCAAAATCCAAACTGAGTTTCATGAAATTAAGCTAAAAAAACAGGCTGAAAGGAGCAGCAATTTAGTTTAAAAAAAATAAGTTCTTTTTGAAATTATATGAATTTCGAATTAGTTTTTGAGGGTTACTCTCAAGATGGTTGTGTAACAGATATTTTAATTCTATTACAGTCTACTAAGGCAGATGTGAAGTAACTATATTTTATTTATAGTAATAATAAAATTCAGCTTAACAGTATCAAAGTGGGCGCTGTTTGTTCCACAAATAGACGTGTTCTACTTCTAATGGCCTGATTATGTTAAAGATTTAACGAGTTCATTGTTATAGTATGCGTCATCTTATTAATATAAGGAAAGAAAAAGTACCTTGGCTTCCTTTTAGACCGATTTCCAAAAGGAGCTTTACATGTTTCTAGTTCATTATTTTCAACGTGTGTTACTCTAGATGAATACGTTTCTGTGTTGTTGTTATTTTTGAAATTGATTTAAAATCTTACTAAATAGCAGTTAAGTGCGTGTTTATTAATTTACGTAGCCTTAATTCTAACGCAAACTATTTCACTGCGTAAAATGTATAATCATACAAAATTTTAACTTTCTAGGGGTTGATAGCCTTCGAGAAAACCTCGGACGGGAGCATGGCGAAACTCTCTGAGTTCTTAAGAAATTTAGATTTCGGAACGTATTACTGGACATGCATTAATAAATTTGTTCTAATATAACTCCCTTGCATGTCCCTCGGGAGTGGCTTATTTGTTGTAAAGAAGTTGGTAGTGATATTCCGTGATATTCCGTCAATCTCAGGTTCCTTAAGATAACTTAGGATAACGTCATTAAAGATTTGTGAATCTTCTTTCGTGAAAAAACTAGCGAAAAGATTAACTTAGGTGCCTTATTATCTACTAAACTACTAAAAGGGTTCCTACAACGATTTTTACTAAATGAGTAATTTCGATATTTCAAACGAACGAAAAAAAGGTAGACAGATTCGATTGCTCTGAATTAATCTACCCGCAGTAGGTACTCAGTCTTACCGTGCTCATGGCGTTTGCAATAGTCTTCAAATATCGGGATCACCTAATAAAAATCGTGGTAAAAACCCGTTTACTAGTTCGTCGCCCCAGTGCTTGTTTGGCCTATCTGACATTTTTTACGAAAATGACTTTTTAATGCAGTATTATAAAGAATTAAATTTCCATCCTACTGGTAAAATCACTTTTTAAAATTTTAAATTCTAAAGCAATAAAAATCTCATTTTAATTTTTTTCTCAACACGGCACTTAACGAAAATTCCGTGCTTGTTTGCTGTATCGGTAGTTTTTAAAAATTTCAGTGCTTGTTTGTTGTATCGCATCTCAATTGACTAATCACAGCCGGCGTAGCGCCGTATCCGCCATTTTGTATGACGTCACAGTAGTTCGAAACACAGTGAGATTCGCATGAAATCACAATAAAAAATGAGAAATAGTTTATTAAATTATGTTTTTTTTTCATAAATTTGATTGAATATCATTTTAAAAGTATTTCTTCAACAAATCATAAAAGCAAAGATGAGCAGACATAGCTAAAAATAGAGAAATACGTATTTTTTTTAATTAACCGTTGACTCAGTCGAATTTCAAACAGGGTGTTCTATTTAAAAACTTTAAACCAATTGTCAGGTTAAGACAAGTATCACGCCCGTTTTCCATACAAATAAATAAAATTCGAGTTTTCGAAATCTGTTTGTAAATTGTTCTGTACTGTGGATCCTGGATCCGGATGTTGGATTCTGCATCCTGGATCTTGAATATAGGATCCTTGATCTTAATCAAGATCTGATGATGAAGCTGGAAGGTGACTACGGAAACTCCGTCAATAAGCAAGATAACCTCATCGTGTTTAGGCTCTAATGAAGCGTCTTGATGAGTTCTTTAAGAGGTGAATGTCAAGGTTTGATGATGAAGCTGGAAGGTGGCAACAGGAACTCCGTCAATAAGCAAGATAACCTCATCGTGTTTAGGCTCTACTGAAGCGTCTTGATGAGTTCTTTGCATAGACATGAATGTCAAGGTCTGATGATGGAGCTGGAAGGTGGCTACAGGAACTCTGTCAATAAGCAAGATAACCTCATCGTGATTAGGCTCTAATGAAGCGTCTTGACGAGTTCTTTGCATATACATGAATGTCAAGGTCTGATGATGGAGCTGGAAGGTGGCTACAGGAACTCTGTCAATAAGCAAGATAACCTCATCGTGTTTAGGCTCTAATGAAGCGTCCTGGTGAGTACTTTGTCCCTAAATGAATGTCAAGGTCTGATGATGGAGCTGGAAGGTGGCTACAGGAACTCTGTCAATAAGCAAGATAACCTCATCGTGTTTAGGCTCTAATGAAGCGTCTTGATGAGTTCTTTGCATAGACATGAATATTAAGGTCTGATGATGCAGTTGGAAGGTGGCAATAGGAACTCCGTCATTAAGCAAGATAACATCATCGTGTTTAGGCTCTAATGAAGCGTCTTGATGAGTTCTTTGCATATACATGAATGTCAAGGTCTGATGATGGAGCTGGAAGGTGGCAACAGGAACTCCGTCAATAAGCAAGATAACTTCATCGTGTTTAGGCTCTAATGAAGCGTCTTCGCATTCGCATTCGCATTCGCGCGCGGGCGCCTCGTATGGTTTGACGCGTACACGGCTACATAGCAAACCGGTTCTGATTGCGCTCGCTTCAACTATCCTTTTGTGTTTATTGAACACGATGCTATTTACTAATGAATAGCGACGTAACTAATCATTGTGTTGTAAGAAATGGAAGTAATATTATGAACGGTACGACAAGTGTAAATAGCGAGATGACAAGTAGAATGGAGAACATTAATCAAGGAATTCAGACAGAAGAGAACAGACAAAGTACAATGTTGGTGCAATCTGAAGAAGTATCAAAAAACAAGCGAAGCAGGGATTTGGATCAAGATGAAATTTGGAAAACAGTTACTAGAAAAGGAAAAAGATATGCAAGAGGAAGCCAAATAAATGACTTGTTGAGGATTCCGGATGATAAAATCGAAGTATGTGTAACATCTCCAGACATCTTACTACCAAAACAATTTAAATTAGCCAAAATACTCAAAACTGAAAACATTTGCGATATCACATGAATTAAATATGTTCACCCTCGCAAAGTTCTCATATTGTTCAGCAATGATGACAGTTGCGAACGCTTGATAAACTCACAATACTTTAAGAAAGAAGGTTTTATATGTCAAAGAACACTAGAAACTACTAAATCTTATGGAGTCGTAAAGAATATTGACATAGATTTATCGGAAGGAGAAATCTTGGAGGGCTTATCTAGCGAAACTCAAATTTTAAGCGTGAAACGACTCAATCGAAGAAGCAGTCTTGACGGTCGATGGACGCCATCCGAAGCAGTACGTGTATGTTTTGCAGGTTCATCCCTCCCAGCATACATTTACATTTTTGATTCGAGGGTGGAGATCACATCCTTTAAATACCCTGTAACTCAGTGTTCACGTTGTTGGAGATTCGGACATACTGTTAAGCTGTGTCCCTCCAACAAGGTTATATGTCCAAAATGTACCGGAAATCATGATAACTGCTGCACCAAAAGCTTTAAGTGTAATAACTGCAATGGCCGACACATGTCTTTCTATAAAGATTGTCCGGTATATTTGAAAGAGAAGAAAATCAGAGATCTCATGTCGGAATTTAACTGTTCTTACAAGAGAGCATTGACATTGTATGTACCTCCTTCCGACGATACGCCGTCTGATATGTCACTTGAAGATGTACCACAGAATTTATATAACACGGACATAGATGACTCATCAGAAATAGAAATTACCCTTAAAGATGCTTGCCATACTGAAGGGAATTCAACGGTAATAAAGTCAATGGATACGGTCACACGTAAAAAGAAGAAAGGTAAGAAGAAGAAGTCTGGAGCCAAAAAACTATCTCAACAGCAGGAAAATATTTCAAGGGAAGTCAATATGGAAGTTGAAAATGAGAGTGATGTTACTCATGAATCAGAAGAAGACAATCAGAGGAAAAATAAAAAACCTAGAAAGAAAACAAACAATATAGAAATTATTGAACAAATAAAAGAAATAGTACTAGATAAACAAACTTCTTGGGATGTGAAAATGAAAAGAGGAACGGATTTAATCTTTGAATGGTTATTATCACTTATCAAGCATTATATTTTAAACTTTCCTTTTACCGATTATTTTAACCAATGGATACACGCCGAACGAAACAGTCAATAATAAATATTTTACAATGGAATGCCCAAAGCTTACGACCTAAGTCTACAGAATTTGAAACCCTACTGAATCAAGAGAAAGTTCACATAGCCCTTGTCAATGAAACATGGCTGGTCCCTGATAGTCATTTTCGAATAAGCAACTACAACGTCTTTAGAAGCGACCGCGACGACGGTTATGGCGGAGTTGCAGTATTGACACATTGGTCACTGAAGGCAAGATGCTGTAACATTACTATTAGGAATATTGGTATTCAAATCCTACATGTTAAAATTACAAATTGCCAACATCTCGAAAACATCATCACTATTTACTGCCCATCCTCTGTACAAACTAGCATAACGGATTGGGAAGAAATTTTCAGTCAATTTCGTGAAAAATCACTCATAGCTGGAGACTTCAACGGGCACCATTTGGACTGGTCGACTAAGACAGATACACGAGGCTCTCAACTATATGATGCTATCTTAGATAGTAATTTCATTTCACTTAATGACGGAACACCTACGCGAGTCAAACTAGTAAACGGCGTGGTCCAAAAAACATCTCCCGATCTAACGTTGGTTTCTACTGACTTAGCTATGAAGTTCACATGGAAAGTTATGAATGAAAACTTGGGCAGTGACCATCTTATTATGAAAATCAGTACAGAATTAAATCAGTCAAGAAATTTTAGAACTAAGAGAAATTTTAAAAAGGCGGACTGGCTTGGATACAGAAAAAAAATTGAAGAGTATCTCAAAGAATTTCATCTTCTTTCGGACAACCAATTGGCGTACGATAGCTTCATTCACATTTTAAATGCAGCTGCTGATGAGACTATCCCTATGATCAAAACATGCAACGACCCCATCCGACAGTCACAGTTTAAACCAAAACCTTACTGGGGCCCTGATATAGCATGTGCGGTAGCAGAAAGACGCCTGGCCCTAGCTCAATTCAGAAAGAATCCCACTCCACAAAATCTGAGTTTACTGCAGGCCAAGATCACCACTGCACAAAGACTTATACGAAATAGTAAACTTACATCCTTCAGAAACTTTTGTGATAGTATAGACAACAAAATGTCTACAACGGAAATGTACAATCGTATGAAATGGCTAAAAGGCAGTAGATTTATGAGAAAAACAATAGACTACGCGACAGCAGCGACTTTGGCGTGTGGACTAGCACCTGATTACGTCTCTCCACCTACACCGACTTTCGTGTCCACAAATACACAGCTGTGCGATCCGATATCCGTCCAAGAACTAAAGAACTGTATTAAACAGAGTGACACCGCCCCTGGCGTGGACAACATTTCTTACTCGATGATTAAATATCTTCCTGATTCCGGCAAAGAAGTGCTTGTCTCTCTATATAGTCGTTTTCTGATTTCGGGATTTGTACCAGAGCAGTGGAGGGAAATAAATATAGTGCCGATCCCAAAAAACACTGTAAACATTGCGTCCAGTTCTAGTGTCAGACCGATTGCATTACTTTCAGTCCCATGCAAAATTCTGCACACGATTATTAACCGGAGATTAGAGTGGTACTTTGAGAAGAATAGCCTGTTCTCTTCGGAAACAACTGGTTTCAGGAGAGGAAAGTCCTGCCATGACAATCTATCCAGGTTAGTCACACGGATACAAGTTGGATTTTCTAACGGAGTCAATACTCTTGGGTGCTTCGTGGACATCGATAACGCTTACAACAATGTAAATATATCCGTTTTATTGAAGTTGTTGGACGAATTTGGGGTTGGTTTACACATTTGTAGATACCTTTGGAAATTTCTTCATGAAAGACATCTATCGATAGAGATTGACGACTCGAATACAATTCACCGTACCACAGGGATGGGGATTGCTCAGGGAGATCCGTTATCGCCAATATTATTTAACATTGCCACTTCAAAGATCTGTCTCGGTATCACTGGGGTGTGTGTGTCGCAATATGCGGATGATTTTGTTTTGTACGTCAGCAGACCTAATATCTTAGATGCGATTCATGACATTCAACGGGCCTTAGATGTATTTCAGACAATAATCGAAGAAATAGGTTTAAAAATATCTGTTAGCAAAACCAAAATCTGTCTATTTAGTAGAGGTAAGAACAGAGCCAATTTTACTTTAGATATCGATGGCTATAGCGTCCAACGAGTTGATGAAGTCAAGTACTTGGGCATGTGGTTAGACAGATCTTTGAAATGGAATAAACATATTGTCGAAACACAGCTAAGGGTAAACAAATTTTTGAACATTTTGAAAATTCTAGCGGGCTCATCTTGGGGCATGCATCCTATACACTTACGACGACTATATATTTCAGTAATTCGTAGCAGACTGGATTACTGTTGTTTTCTCTATAACAACTGTAGCAAAAATCAATCAGTCAAACTGGATAGATTGCAAAACTCATGTCTTAGGATAATAGGAGGTTATATCAGAACTACGCCGATACATGTTATGGAAACGGAGCTGTGCATACAACCACTTCACATTCGAAGGCGCTATTTGGCTGGCAAGTACTGGTTGAAAGCCAAAGTCGAAGAAAACAGCACCTCTATTAACGTCCTCAATGATTTGACTGCTTTAAGTGGAAACTTATACTGGAGAAATAAAAGAATCCCACTACTTGTAGAAATTCATAAGATGCTGAAGGATTTGCCTATTCGCTCCGAAGCCGTGCCGGGAGTATTTGCACTTGATACTTGGATAAGCAACATGTTTACATCTTGTTAGCGAGTTTTAGCAGTAGCGAGTTCAAAGGCTAAAAATGATGAAGTCTAGAGAACTTGATAGTAGCACAAAGTGTTTCAATTGTAAGAACATCGTTCTCTTTTATATAAAACACCCACATTAAATTATAGGAAATAGCCAAGTTTAATTAAAAATTGGAGGAATGGTGTAGTGGAACTTTAAATGGTTTTCTTCGCCAAGTATCGGCCACTGCTCAAAATATTTCATCCCTACTAATATTATGAATGCGAAAGTAACTCTGTCTGTAAATAACTGTTGTTATAGGAAAAACGGCGCAGATCATCTTCTAGCCACATCTCTTTACTACCTACAAAGTTTCTGTTTACACCCAGGAGTTTATAGTAGAGAACGACTATGAAATCACGGTGTAATAATTACTTCAACGGGATAATTGGATAATTTAAGACGTTTATGTATTTAAATACTTTTATCTTTGAATTAATCGGGATTTAAAAACATCTATCTGCCTATCTCTAAGTGGGAAATACAGCAAGTCGTAATATTATTTAGCTTATGTTGTATTTCACAAAATACCTAGCAAGTTTAAAGAAATTCGGACGTGTCTAAAAAGATGAGAAGTTAGACACACCTAAATACAGGCCATAAAGCCCATGACACTGCTGGAGAGATGGTCTGAAGAAAGATTTTAGAAAATGATATTTTTTATGAAAAGGCTGACGAACTAGAAACACGTTGCTGTGGTTATAAACACTTGAATATCAACAGTGGAAGAGGATTCACAAGGAGTTTTAGAGCCAAACCATGAGATTTATCAGTACCTAACGGGTATTTGCCCACCTCTCACTCCCACCACTGTAACTCCTGTGTAGCCAGGATCCACAGCGGCGACCATCGTAATGACTCTGAGCAGTGAAGCCCAGGAACCCGAGGGAAAACTAACTTGTCTTGGATCCCGCAACGAATTTTATCAGTACCTAGCTTAAAAGAAATGACTATAAGCGCGAACACAATGTCCCTGTGTATAAGAGAAGTAGATTTTATGATCAAATCTTTGACTTCAAAACGGATTGGGATAAGTGTTTATTTATAAGTGATATTTTGGATCCAATTCATTAAGATAAATTATTATAAAGTCTTATAGACTTTCATGTTGAACGGTTTCGTTCTTAGAATCGCTTTTATACAGAAAATATCGGTTGCGAAATTCTTTCTAAGAGCTTGCATAGCTCCATTATTTTCGTTGCTTTATAGAAATGTCACAATTTGCAAACTTATGTAACTTAAATGGAGCATTATTTTAGACCGAAAGGTCAATTCTTTGTATATTTTGGAATTATAGTTGAACAATATTTTCATATATCGACAATAACACAAAAACTGATTTAAAACAAGAAAACGTGGACATATGTAAACATTATTAATTAATCATTGAAAAAACAAAGATCAAGAAACGAACCGCAAAAACAATATTGATTAATCAACTTATGATAAAAAAACAAAAAATCCTTGAAATTCTATACCCAAGACGACCTTCATTTGAATATTTAATGATAACTACACCCACACATCGAAGCATCATCAACTACACACATTAATAATTGGTGGGCAGTTAACATATTAATGGCACTATTGCCTTCATAAAACCTTCAACTGAATTAATTATAATTAGTTGCGAAACCCGTGCTCACTCCAATGTAGGTCCGCCTCTTTATTCAACTCGTATTGAACGCACCGAAACCTATACATAGCCATCTGGACGGTCACATAGAAACCTTCCTCAGACGAATAACGTCTTAAGTTTAATGTTTAAGAACGAAGCCACCCTAACGCAAAGGAATAAAGTCTCTTTTCAATCGTCCGAAGCATTGAACCCTACAGTCCTAAGCGTTCGTCAGCGTTGTTAGTATACAATAAATATTCGGCGCCAGTTGTGCCGGTACACACATATACATAGAATGGAAACGTTGTAGCGTCGTTCAATGCGGCAACGTCGCGTCGATCGTCGACGGATTCCAACTTCGCTTCATTCAAACTTGTTTAGTTCAAAACAGTTCTAATTATAAAATTGATTGTTGTTGTAGGCCTTATGTCGAAGGAATAAAGATGTTTTTCGCATTATGCTGTGTCGGTTACGATCTTCTGGCATTGTGTGGTTACTTCGAGGGTAGCGAGCCGAGTAGTGTTGGACGCATTGTGTTCGTTTTTTACGAATGTTGATAGAATCGATGTCGGTTGGCAATTTTTTGATTACCGTTTTTTGGCCTTGTTTGAAAACAGAACGTGTTCGTGGTACACGTGGAGGTGACTTCATTGTTAAAATTAACGTTGACGAAAATACTGCTCCATTATATCTCATACAATTAAATATTTAAACAAGTTTACTTCAATAACGTTTAAATTGGTTTTATTCACAAGCTAATGAAATACAGAATTTCAGTGTTATTTTCAGTACAAATGGGGCCAGAATAAAACTAAGTATGAACGACAATGATATTTTAACAATGTAGCACCAAAACGCTATTCGAAAGAATAAAATCAAATAAAATCAAAATTCAATAATTTCAAGCATTTTTAAAATATATGGTAGGCACTATCTAGTAAGTACGTAAATATCATTTCAAATCTTTAGACTTTTGAACAGTCTATCGAAATATTTACAAAATTCTTTGTTAAAAAGGACTGGAAAGTAAAACGTGAACGAACAAACTCGACAAATGCACCACACACCACACACCCCTTGTATATTTCTTTCTCTATTAGATGCAGTGTCTCTTTCCCTCATTGCATTCATTATTTAAACATGATACATACTTATTGCATGAAAAAGTATCGTAAGAAGTCGTCATCAATAGATATTATAAATTAACATTTACGTCTACTTATCATAACACCATAGTCCGTAACTTTATGTATATTTTTTCCTTTGTTGAACTGATTCGGATGATGTTGGATTCTTTTTTAAAAAGAAAGGTGCTGTTCGTGTTGGCTAAACTAAATTTCATGTACCTATATGTTTACTTTTCGAAATATTCTCAATAATGCTAAAGTCGTATTACGATTTGGCGAGTTTCGTGTCGCTTCCTATCTCTAGCAGACATCCGATATTGATGATTTTTTATTTGTTTTGTAATAAATTATGAAATAATAATAAAAAGATATGATCCAAAGTTTCTGAGCTATTATTGAACAACGAAATTGTACAAAATGGAAACGATTGCCAGTTTCCAAGAATAACCTCAAAAATACTAGTTAACTCTTGATTAAAGTTATACTAGATAAAGACAATTGTGTTCTTTCCTACAAAAAATTATCGAGATCGAAATCATTTCACCCAGATAATAAATATGCGCACAAAGACAGTCTTGAAGTAGACACACAAAAAACAATATTTACTTTTATAGGGCTTTAAATACTCGCACTATTACATTGTCTTTTTAAATTCTCTTAAAACGTTTCGTCATATCTGAAAAATTTAGACTGTAATTCATGAGAACTTTATAAAACTGAATAGAACATCTTAATCATTCGAAATTTTGAAACTAGCCGTACTTTTGTGGCGTTTGGTAAGAATGAAAATAAGATTACACGCTATTTCTCAAAGTTAGGCACCAAAATTTTGGTGAATTATAATGAATTGAAAACTGAGTTAACAGGAATAGGTACTAATTTTACATCACTTACACTATTACTAAACGGGTTCTTACCACAATTACTTTTATTGTGCCGAAGTATCGGGATCGCTCAATAAAAAATAATCGTGCTAAGAACCCGTTTAGTAATAGTGTAAGTGATGTACATAACCGCGAGTGTTTAAAGAAATTTATTAGGTACTAATTTTAATGATAGCTTGCATGGTGCTATCAGGAAACATTTCTCGGAATGCAAATTCTCGAAAGTAAATTTTAAATTTAATTTAAAATTTGTGTAGGTAATGAATACTTCTTCAGTAGCTATGACTTTTACAAAAGAGTGTGAACTCACACGCAGCTCTTAAACCTTCACACAGTTCTGAATATTGCACAAAGGATGACAATGTGATTGCTGTGTTGTGTTTTATCAAAGAATTTTCTTAGAATTAGTAAAATATGGTGTTAATAACGTAACACAAACACATAGTGGATATTGTTTACTTAATAGGTAGATGTCTTTTAAACCGAAGAACTACAGAATCGTATTGCATCCGGCATCTCCTCAATTCTTTTGGTTAACTGTTTGGGATATAACATGGCGCAAGGAAACAGCGGAGAGAAAAACACTTTGAGAGCAGAGCTAATTTTAAACAAAAATACAAATAAACAGACACAAACTAAAAAAATATTGTTTTGGTATGAATGTTTGCTGTATATAACTTACCTGGACATCGCGGGATTTATTTACGTCGCAAGGTCTACTTTCGACTCGAAATTGAGATAAGAACAGAAAAAATATGCTCTTTTTTATTTAATTTTGACAATTTTCATATTTATTCACTTTTTAAGTATTCTCTTGACTTCTAAAAGACCAAAATAAGCAAATCAATCTAGCCATTCTCGATGTTTAACCTCATACTGAACAACTCTAGACTAATAAATCCTTAGTTTAATAACAAATTCAACCTACATCTCAAGAAACCTATTATAAGCCAATCGTCTACCGCAACTCCTTAAAAGTATAATTAAAACAACAATTACGTTTGTTACATAGAAACAGTCATGAAACGTGGCAACAACGACATAGAAAACACATTTTATGGTCAGAAGTCAATCGTGGAATCGTCAGTCGTAAAACCAACAATAGCTCGTAAAATACTTTACGGCAAGTGCTGTATGAGTTTTTGTTTTAAACTTCAGTTTGTATCTTCAAGTGTAAAGAAAAATGAATGAATGAATTTCTTTATTTTCTCCCACAATCACACGATTACAATAAAGTAAAAATAGTACATAAAATGGATTAAAACTAATGATGCTTGTAGGAGACTGGTGTCTAAGCTAGGATAAACCTGTGTTATAGATCACCAGGCTTCCACCCCTCGACTAAGGAGCAAATCAGAAACTTATGTACTAAATGCTGTAGTAACTACAAATTGTATGATAATAAAGGAAAACTTTAGAAATAACAAAAGTAATGTAAAGAAAAAATAATGTAAGAACAAGTTAAAAAAATATTATTTTTAGTGGCAGAAGTTATATTCAATTTATTTATTAAACTTTATGCACATAAATGGTATCTGCAATGGCGGACTTCAGGACTTAATTTAAGCTTGTTTCTTTCTTCCATGCTTTATCCCACTTCTTGTGAAAAGTCCTGTATAGGAAACGGCTCCCTAACGCTCTGGCATTGCAGAGGCTCATGAGCGACGGTAAATAAGGTAAGGCACTCGCGATTTTCTATAATACTTTCATGCATTACGTACCAAGGATGGTTAAAGAAGCTATCGAGATTTCAAGACATAGCACTTTTAACAGGGGTGACGGCTTCAGATTATCGCGTATGTGGAATCCAGTGCTAAACACAACAATCACTAAGGTTTCATGCTCAGAGAGTCTTGTAGATACCGTGAGTGTGGTGTGTCGTGATGTGAGTTCGAGTTCCAGTGGTACTACCCAAAAGCGAACGAGAAAGAGGGTAGACAGATTTGTTTGCTCTTAAATCGACCCGCAGTATCCAGTCTTCTCGTGATCATGACGTTTGCAACAACGTTGAAATATCGAGACATCTCAATTAATTAAATATCGTGGTAAGAACCCGTTGAAAATGCATGAAAGTATTATAAGCATAAGGTGTGCCGTAGGCTCATTAATCTATAATGCAATAAAAAACTCGATGTCGATGACGATGATGAAAACTAGATTATTCACTTATATGATATCTATTCCATCTTCGCATACTCTCTTTAAATTCAAATTCTGTGTATAAAAGTGTTACTTTAAACCATTTATTTCTTTAAGATTATCTAGAAAGGAAGGCCAAATTTGCTATAAAGATGCTGAGCGTAATTATCAAACTGGTACTCTGGTGAATGAGCCTACCTTCTCTATTTTATACCTATCGCAATAACTGGTCCTTCTTCAAACAATGCTTGAATAGAGTCCACAATTACAAATTAATATAACACGACTTTACACGACTACAGCTAAGAATTAGGTAAGGAGGAAGGAAGAATTAGGAAGTAAATAAGTTTTCTCTCGTTCTTTTATATATTATTTTATGTAACAAGTAGTTACGCACTACTAGGTTACGTATGTGTGAATAATAAGCAACAATAGTACATGTTTGTGGTTTTACTGGTCAAGGTACTACTGCATGACTTAGACATACGGGAATGAGGGCCAAACCACAAGAAGCAAATATAATCTTATTATAGTATCACTTATTACAACAAGATACATGTTCCTACAATTTATTGTTACGGTAGCATTAGTTGACGACAATTGACTGGAGTAGGTATTTTTTTTTTTTTTTTAGTTGGAGGAAATCACCGGATCCCCGCCCGCGGGGCGGTCGGGGTATGTGGGAGTTGAACCGCACTAAAACCTCCAACCGCTCACACTCAGCGTCCGAACCCCGGCTGAGGCCAGAACCCAGCACGGGGTTATGAGGGACGACGCGACGCGTTACGCCATCGGCACTCTTTCCCGTCGCGTGGGAGTAGGTATAACCCATGGTCTTCTGCAATTTTAATTTGTAAGTTTTATCGTAACAACGGAGAAGATAGTACAGGAACCTGCATTACGGAGGTTTAAAACTCCTTAGGATGTATGCGATACCCCAAACCGCAGTATAGACGCAAAATCTAGGAAATAATACATTCGTTATATCTGCCTACATCTCCGCACAGAGACACGCGAAACAGACATAGCAATGTAGATGGAAAAACATTTTCTGCTCATTATCATAAAACTAGGTGACCCGTGCAATTTCGTCTGCATCACAGAGGGATACAACATAGCCTATAGGCTTCCTCGATAAATGGACCTTCGAACAGTGAAAGAATTTTTCAAATCGGACCAGTAGTTCCTGAGATTAGCGCATTCAAACAAACAAACAAACTTTTCAGCTTTATAATATTAGTATAGATAAGTATAGATAAATAGATCTCTCTTGTGTTTTCAACAAATCTATAAATATTAAAGTGGTGCGAATTTTTGTAACCACATTCCTAGTTTTTAGGCCGATAGCGGTAATTTACAAGTAAAGAATGTACACAAGGAAAGAGATATAAGTAGTCATACTTATGATAATGACATTATTTTCTTGATAAATATTCTTGTGATATTGTGTGTAATGGCAAAAGTTTTAATCTTGTCTGCGCGATAATCTTTAACCTCGTGTTGAATAATACTGATACGCATGCGCGCGCGCCATTTTATGAACACTTACCTATATAATTTATTGTATTTTGTGTAATTATTCTACCAACTTAATGTATTTCTCGTGTAATTTTTTGTATCTTTATGTAAATCAAATATAAAATTTATTTATGTTATTTAATTTGTGTTCGTGACACAAAATAAATTGTGAACACTATTTTTATGTTTATTAGAACCCATACTTTTTACATGTACTATATCATACGTACATAGGTTTAGTTGATCGTAATATCCGAAATACATTTTTATTCAAAAAATATTCTAAGTTATTATTTCATACATGTATACATAACATTCCGTTACAACTATTCATGATTATCAAATACCTCAGAAGTATAATTTTGAGAAGTTCTAAACACATTCAAGCTATCTGCGTCAAAAACCCTTTTTTTTCTGTATTCTCGGGCAGTATAACTTCTTTTCAAAACGGTTCTTGAGAGTAAGCCGTAGATAACTCCCGATATTACACACTTGCAGAGGTATAGGTAAGGGACAGTAACCAGTTACTAACCATCTACGGAAATATTTTTTGGGGATATTGAGACGGTAAAGGACGCGGGTGTGTGTAACGCGTCGTGCCACCCCGCATAATCTCGTGCTGGGTTCTGACCTCAGCTGGGTTTAGACACTGAGTGAGAGCGGTTGAAAATTTTAGTGCGGTTCAATTCCCAATGTAGGTACTAATGACGCATTCTGTTTTATTATTTTTTTTGTGTGTTCAATAAATACATTTTCTTTCTTTCTTTCAAACATCGGAGCCGAAAAGTCCGAACCGGTAGATGCAGCGTAGGCAAACCGGCCACAATATGGACTGACGACCTGGCCAGGACCGCGGGAGATCACTGGTGACTGGATGCAAACAGCGTAGAACCGGCCGTTGTGAAGAGGTTGAGGGAGGCTTGTATCCAGCAGTGAACGTCTATAGACTGATGAAGACGAATGACGACGGCAAAAACAAAATTTTGGACTAATATCATACATACCATCAAATTCTATTGTATTTTTTGTAAATACTGCTAAAGAAAATTCGAAGAACAGAAGATAAGATGGTCGATGGGCCCGAAAAGTTGTGGAGTGACGGCCTCGAACCGGTAAGCGGAACTCGGGAGGTCATTGGATGCAGACAGCGCAAGAGCGGCCGTTGTGTCGAAGTTTTGGGGAGGCCTATGTCCAGCAGTCTGATAGGCTGATGATGAAACTTCGAAGAGGGTTTATTTTCGAATCTAAACACAGATGTAAACGTAATCTTATACCTATATAAAAATGAATCGCAAAATGTGTTGGTAAGCGTATAACTCAACAACGCCTGGACCAATTTGGCCAAATCTTTTTTTAAAATGTTCGTTGAAGTTCAAGGATATGGTTTTTACGTCGAGAAAAAATCGAATAGTTGCCGGGAAAAATGAAAAAAAACGGGTCTTAGGGTTCACGCAGACGACGTCGCGGGCAGCAGCTAGTAAATAATAATGATTCAAGCGACACCGTGTTCGTGTCATATCGGCAACACTGAGGTTGAAGCACTATACATTACCCCGTACACACTTCGTGATGTGGCCGACCACATTTAAGACGTGACTTCTGGTGTTGGTTGTAGCATCCTGATTTAATCGTTTAAACAAGAAAATGTTAAATTGCAATAATACACGCCTATAAATCCTTATCGCGAAGAATACTTTTCCGTTTAATCACCGTTCTGTTATCTTTGTTAATGACATTGTTATCGCCACTGTAGGTAACGATAATGGACTACAATATACAGATAGTCGTGTCATCGTGAGTTTAAAGTCGATGTCGACTACCGGATATAGTAAGTTCGGGCATGTGGTGTGGAAAAACTCGGAGATATTTTAATAAAAGAAATCATTTTGCTGTAATCAATTTTATGCCCAATCTAAGGCTCAAAATGGAATGCTACTCGATAAACAAGTGTCATTATAATTTCAAGCTGCATTTTGAGGGCATTAAATTTAATCTATACCTAAGTTATATTTTCAGAGAACTTCTCTCCACGAGCTACACGCTCGATCTACTGAGCGCGCACCCCGAAACCTGAATTAATAGTCTATATACAAAGCTGAAGAGTTTATTTGTTTGAATGCGGTAATCTTATAAACCACTGGTCCGATTTGAAAAATTATTTCAGTGTTGAATTTTTTTTTTTTTTTAGTTGGAGTAAATCACCGGATCCCCACCCGCCCCCGCCTGGGGTATGTGGGAGTTGAACCGCACTAAAACCTCCAACCACTCACACTCAGCGTCCGAACCCCGGCTGAGGCCAGAACCCATCACGGGGTTATGAGGGACGACGCGACGCGCCATCGGCACTCTTTCCCGTCGCGCCGCCCCCTCAGTGTTGGATAGTCCATTTACCGAGGAAGGCTATATTGTATCCCTCTGTGACGCAGACGAAGTTTGCAGGCGGGTCAACTAGTAAAATAATATTTCTACAAGAGACAAAATTGTGGTCCGCATGATCGGACTAAGTATAAAACTATACCCACGCTGGTTCTGACCCAGCGGGGTATTCCGCGGGAGGGTGACACGCGGTCCCATCTTGGCGGGCTTCGGAGAGCCCGCCGACCGAGAGAGCCGGTGGCCGTATTCGCCGGCGGCTACCGGTTCGGCGTCCGGGGACGGAGCGACGGGAAAGCATGCCGATGGCTTAACGCGTCGCGCCGTCCCTCCAAACCCCGTCCTGGGTTCTGGCCTCAGCCGGGGTTCGGACGCTGAGTGTGAGCGGTTGGAGGTTTTAGTGCGGTTCAACTCCCACCCCGCGGGCGGGGATCCGGTGATATCCTCCAACTAAAAAAAAAAAAAAAAAAGTATAAAACTATGAAGCTTTTTTGATGAAAAACGACGGGCGTTTATTTTGTGTTTATCGTGTGTGTGTGTCTGTCTGTCTGTGGTAATATTGCTCTCAAGCGCATGACCTTCTTTTAATTTAAAGACAATTTAATCGGGAGCGATCTTAGTTTGTTTCATAAGATTCGGTGGAAGATGGCGACCGCTACAAAATGGCGAATCAAAACGGTATTTTAGAACTATTTCAATACAGATATCAAACGAGATAAGAGTAATACCTAAGAGCTTAAAGTCTAGATGGTCGGAGATTTTTTTAATTTAAAATTTATAGGTAGGTAGGTACCTACCAACCTACTTGATAATGGTATTCCATTGTAAATTATGTTTTTAAATTTTGTGTTTCTTCAATTATTCCATAATTATTTTATTATCAATTCAATTTTATTTCTTTCTTTATTTTTCCTGGTCGAGCCATCAATTGCTTTCTTAAGTTCTGAGCTTTTATTCAGATTACATTTTTTCATGTTCAGATCAGCTAGTTTAAGACAAAAATGTTATTTTTTGCGATCGCTAAATGTTATTTTATATTGTAATTTATAACGTCTCTAACTTACCTCATTTAAAACTATAAAGTATGATAAAGATAGCGAATACATTTATTAATTTTATTATAATTGGACTGCACAAAAACAACAGAACCGCATTATAAATTTAAATATTCTTAATACATATTACAAATTCGATGTAACATAAATTAACATTTATATGACCATATTAATTCATAAATTAAATTAAGAGAATCGCAATAATTTTTCGTTATTAAAATTCGATTATTAATATGATTAAGAACAAACGGCATCTAATTAAGCGACACAATTATATGATCATCGAAGCGCATCACTCGTCTCGATTAAAATCGATTAAACAACAAACAGCACATCCAATTAAATCGCACAATCATTCGATTTAATCGATTAAAGTATACAGTTATCGAGTTGTTTTTACGATGTTCATAGTTCATTTCAAATTAACATTTTAATAGATTTGATTCAGTCTTGATGGAGACCGTGATCTATCCTTGTTCGTTTTTTGAATTATTTATGAGCAACGTTCGGATTTTGTCAGTTTTTTTGCTGGTGTTCTAGCTGGCGAAATAAATGTATTTAAAATGACACGTCTTGTATTTATTAATTAATTTCTTAATTCTCGAGGTTGTTAACTATAAAGTTTTTAATTAAAAAATGTTGTTTTTAAGTTTGAAATAGTTTAGATAAGAGTTAATAAGGAAAAGTTAAATGTTATTCTGGTTTGTTGAGTTTATTTACTTGTTATTTGGTACATAATTTCAATATTAATATGTATGCATTTTAATTCATAGCCGAGAAAAATAAGTGTGAAATATGCGTAGCGGTGTTAGAGAAAATACGTTTTTCATGACATGATTGAAAAAAATGTAATAGGTCTATTATAGCATTATTAGATTTCTTTTATTAACTTTTTCTCCTGTAAATTGAATCTAACAGAATGTTACTTCTAAATTTAGACAAGAAAATATTGACATTCGATTTAAATACCGAAGACCAAAACATTTAGTGTTCCTCGTATTTGACCCAAACGATAGGAACCTTCGAAGTTAGATCATAGATAAACCATATACACTATTGGAGCAATAAAAATAACTCCTAGTGCCTCAGTCGCTTTGACCGACTTTTAAATTGAGTACCTATCGCTTGTTCGCAACTGGGTATCTTTCAAAGCTGTTTTCTTTTTTCAGTAAAAACACACATACTCTCTTAGTTTTCTTTTGACTATCAGACCACTTGTTTCGGCGTTGAATTCAACCATTTTCTCCAGAACGAATTAACGGAATGTGTATATAATTGATATATGCCATAAACTCTATTTTCGAGGTGATGTGTGTCTACTTATTCATTGAATTTTGTTTAGTAAAAATAAATTAGGGTATCCATGAGTAAGTGTGCTGGATCATAGATGTAGAAAATCAAAAGCTGCCAGTGCAAAGAAAACTTCAGAACAAGAAATTTAATAAAACAATGAAAACTTAGAGCAAAAATATGACGCAATCTGAATTGTATAATTTTCTCGAATTCGAAATTTAAAAAAAAAACGCGCCAACATAAATCTTACATTTAAAAGTATTTTACAAAAGAGGTTTTAATCAATTTTAATAAAACTATTTATAGGTGGCGCTTTAGTCGCTAGGTACCCTTGATCTTTACATTGCTTGTTACATTTAGTCGCCAACAATAGATTATTGACCTGCAGAACTGATTGTAGTTCAAAATGTGCAGAACATTTCTTTTAGTTTTAATGAGCCTAGGTTTGTTGATGATAACAATTTTAAATCCTACAATGTAGATTTTTGAAATGGGTTATTTTTATTCTGAGTTTCTTATACTTACAGACGAGTTTTATAGTAGGTAGTTGATGTACAAATTAATAATGATTTCACAATCCGAATTTTATAAAATTTTAATATTAGAGTATTATCTTTCAAAACTACTAATTACATAATTCATATCAGTGCCATTGTTATTTCAGTACTAAAATGACCCTCATCATTACCCATACATTATTAGAACATAAATATTCCACACATGTAAATGTCCACTGTAACGCGTGACATCCCCACACGATCATGTAAATTCGTATTCAAATTATCCTCCATTGCGAAATTAAATATAGAAACAAAAAATGCAAGTACCCCACCCGCCTTGGGCTGTAATGAATACGAAGGGCGCGTCACCCTCACTAAAACCCTCTTCTTCTATCTCGCTCTAACAAAATGTTTCTCATATGTCTGTCTCTTTCTAAACGCCGATGATGCTCGATTGTTTCCACGCGTCAAACGGAGCGCCTGGAGCGAAGTCGACAATTTTGAAAACTGAATAGCAGGAATGATGATACAAATTCTATTTGCTTTTGATATTGCTTTTTATAGTCTTTATTTAAGTGAACATAGAGTTGAATATCGAATGGTACGTTAGTTTTAGAGTGAAGGATTTTTTTTGTCGTTTTAGATTGATGCCGAACTCAACGCTCAGCCTTAATGAAATGAAAATGATTGGTTCGTGTTGATGCGTCAAATTGAAATTCGGAATTTGTTCGTTTTTCAAAATATTTTGAAAGAATTTTGATTACATTTTTAAAACGATATTCGATTTACTTAGGTCCCGTTGTTTTTTTTTTAAAGATGGAACTTTTAATACTTTTGGAGCTGTGTTTAAAGTTGTGTATTTTTAACGGACAAAATTTCACGATTTGCTATTTTTCGTTTTATATGAACCTATTTCGATGATTCTTTTTTTGTTATAAAGCAGACATTTTGAAAAAAGCACATTATCTTATATAAATTAGATAAAGATCTGACTGGTCGTTTATGGACTATTATTGGAAATTGTAAGCCGGTCGTTTTGATTTTTGTACGAAAATAATCATTAAACGTTTTTAACCAACAGGCAACATCTAATCGATTTAGGCTAAAAAGATATGAGATGTGCGAGTGACTGGTCCTAAGCACGATTATTTCAACTAACAAAAACCGGAACACGTGATGACTGAATCAGATGGGAATACCAAATTTACATCGTAAACATACTGATTATAATGATGATCACATTCAGGTTTTACCTCAAACACAATGTCACATAATTGGAATATCCACACAAAATAACCCAAAGGTACCTTGCAATATAAATAACTAGTTGATCCGCGTAATTTCGTCTGCGTCACAGAGCAATATCCTGGATAAATGGACTATCCAACTCTGAAAGAATTTTCAAAATCGGACCTGTAAACAAACTCTTCAGCTTTATAATATTAGTATATGCGTTACATAACAAACATCCAAATAAGGTTACACAAATAATTTGCATTTGTATTGGAGTAAAGCGTTTTACAAAATAACTTATTTTTGATCGACTTCCCGGAAAGGTTCTCAAGTTGACGGTTTTTATTTTTGTTGTTGTGAACCGATTTGGACGATTCTTTTTTCGTATAAAATGTCATGGTTGTCTATTTGTTTTGATCGAACAAGCACTTTTGCAGCTGTATTTAGTTACTTTTTAATGAACAAGACTTCGCGATACGCTGTGCGTGTTTTCGAATATTTCTTTTGAGGATGAACCGATTTCGACGATTTCGTTTTTGTGCTATTTGTCAGAATTTGTGGTAATCGTTTTTATTTTCCCCTCCCCTCTTCCCCCCTTCGGAGGAGACCTGAGCTCAGCAATGGGCAGTAATGGGTTGTTACAGTACAGTTTTTATTTTTGTTGAAACTTTTTAAATAATACAGATTTCCAATCTTGGATATAATAATTAATAAGACCAATTGTTATACTAAACCGATTTGAAACTGCTTAATGAATTTTTAGAGTGCATATATGATTTTTCAGCGTTGCAGTCTAGTTAAATACACACGTACCTACACATGTTTAATTTTATTAAGAAATTGATATATTAGTTTTATTATGAACTACTTGACCCGTGCGAATTCGCACACAAAGAGGTTAAAACAGCACTCGCAATGCTGTCGCGATATTTTTTGCAGCAGACACCGGGAGTTTTAAACTCGTGATAATTTGTTAACGAAATTTCAGATTGGAATAAAACAAAAAGTATTTTATTTCTTCATAAATACCCTTGATAGCATAATGCTTAATTTCATAACGATTTAACATCGGTTCACTCTTCAGTCGATTTAATATTTTTCATGACCATAAAAGCGGTTACTGTGACTAAACTATGATAGCTAGATATATGCTCCAGCAGACTTTTTTAGATCTTAATAAGACCTACAAACTCGTAATAAATCATTTTGTTCTAATGTCAATAGTTTTTACAGCGTACGCATAAATAGGTTTTCGATTTTACACCTTGGGCTTAAAAATTCGATAGTTTCTTACGGAACCCTATTTTATTCCAAAATAAAAGCCTACATGTTACACGTCGATAATGTAGCTTTAATGGTGAAATAATTAAAAAAAAAACGGTCCAGTTCCAGTTATTGAGTAAACAAACTTTTCCTCTTAATAATATTAGTATAGAATAGTGTAGTTAAACTATAAGGTACAAACATTAGATATTAATCTGATCCACTATATTTAATAAGTAAAAAGTACAGCAAATAATGTTGTTCAAACATTATTCTTGTTCCTCTAAGATTATTAAACCATAGAATGTCTACATATTTAATAAGTATTCGTATACGTTTAGATAAAAAAGTAAGTGGATGTAAATTAATTAATATTCAGACAACTTAGCTTGTAATAATGCCAACTGTATAGGTATGTTGTTTCACATTACCATGATGTAGGCTTCAGAGTTTGAATAAACTACTGAGAATAATCTTCTCCCTTCTCCCGTATTATATATAGTTCAATGTGAATAAAATTGAGCAGTAATAAGATAATAAAATAATATAACTTTCAAAACAACCTTCAACGACAATTTGCTTTTATGTCGCGTCGTAGTGGGTTGTTGCTATGGACGGCGGAGACGGTGCGGAGAGAGAAGCGCCAACCGCCGCGCCACCTCGGCCGACACGCAAGCGATCCCAACTACCAGGATCGCATGAAACCAAAGGAAGTTCTTATCCACATTCCACGCATTCTGTCCCGCTCGCGCCATCCGGGCCCTGTACCCAACGGAACGAGCTAAACAACAGTCGAACCTGTTCTACGTCAAATGTACAAGCTACACTACACTGTATGTGTCCCCAATAAGGTCGAAAACGATAAAACTTTAGTCAGATATACTCGTACAACACAAACACAACCTCGATTTTACGATGCGCGATGTTTTCTACTAAATTGGTATGCTGTCGTCATTTGAAACTCGTCAGGAATTCCATAATAAAACGTTCCTTCGCTTTATGCTATCCTAGTAGATACGATGCTTAGGGATCATTTTGGCGTGGTTGACATTCCTTTTTTGTTGAGGATCAATTTTTTTTCCAAAGCGGAGACGTATTCCGTCATTGTAGAGGAGATTTTTGTATGACTTTCGAATTTTATTTATCTCGTATACCGTACGCGGTACGCTAGATAACGGCGGCTTATGTACCCTATTTGGTTTCATTCAAAATAAACAATGAATGACGTACGAGGTAACACGAAGGCGTCACGAACAACACGAATGGATTAACCTCGAAATCAAGTCCATTGTTGAGAGCGGTTTTTCTCTTTTGCTTGTGATAGTTTTTTGAATACAACTTGTGTTGTTTCTAATGATTAGAGAATCGGATTACTGCTTTTTGTTGTATTTATCTCATAAGACAATATTGTATAATAATAATATGTAGATGATAATAATGTTTTCATAAAATTAATAATCATATTCCAAACCGAAAAAAAACATATACAGGGTGTTAAAATCCGATGAAACAATACTTTCACAGCAAATAGTATACTTGATGTAGAAGCCATCCACCAAGCCTGGGTTTTCTAGGCATAATATATTATAAGTTCTAACTAATCAAAACTAGTATAAATTTTCTATTAGTAGGTGATTATTATAGTACAGAACTCTAAAATTGCGATCGGATGCGCCTGTGTGCGTGAAAATAGCACATAGATATAGTACGCTAAATGTAGGTCAGAGTAGGGTTGTCAAAAATAATACAAAAAAATATTTTTTCAACTTTGTATGGGAAAATAAAGTAACTATCTCAGTTTCAAAAGTATGTGTATATGATTTGAAATGTGATATAGATTAAGCCCTTAAAGTATTGTTTCACCGGGCAACAACACCCTGTATAAATGTCATAATACTTACATAAGTTGATATTCTTATCATTACACAGTACCTAGGGTTACAATTTTATTATGCAAATTGTACGAGTTAGATCAGCATTTATAAAAGAGATGTAATATTTTATTTAGGAGTTTCATGATACTTAATAAGTTTGTATTATTCAATACAAAATTATCATTTTGAAATAACTAGGTAAAAACTTCTCTATCTGCCGAAATGAATAGTTACTTAGTTTTCTGATAAAAACAAATTGAAATAGGAAATAAACGTTTTTATAATATGTCAAAAGAAGTATTATCATTATTGCGCGTAGAAGAGAATGTTTTCTATCTGGCGCGGTCGCGTCGCCGCGTCGTCCCAAATAAGCGCACGTGCCGCGGCATAGCGGGCAAACGTACTAGGATCACATAAATGAAAGAAGCTCTCGATGCTGATTCGTGCTCCCTCTGCTGATGCGGTCTCATTTATAGTTCATGCTACTTTAGATCTTATTTGGTTTACTTAAGGCTTGTTTTCGCTTGTAAGATTTTATGGACGCGTGGTAAACACGAGGGGAATGTGTAAATCGAGTTCCATTGGTTTATGTGCGCCTAGTGTTCAGCGCGCACTGCGCAACTCCCCAGACACTGAACGGTCACGTACGACGCGCTTCGCACACAAGGCAATCGACTCCCCATCTCGTGTTTGGAGCGAGGTGGTCGACGGCCGTGTAAGCCGTGTTATGCAAACAACGCCTATCGCAGCTCGGTTATCGGACCGGCTCACTGGTTCACCGTGAGCGACTGCTAATAAAAGACAAACATTGACGCGGAACTCGGCGCTTGATATTTCACATTTAATTAATTTTAATTAACGTAGCGAACGTGAAATGCATGGTTATTTTCTGTTTACTAACGTATTGTAACTAACTACTGACAGTTACTCGTTTCTGCGTAGAGCGGTTTTCTAGGACAGCCGGCTCCGGTTGTTCTTAATCTATAAACACAATTCTTTATTTTGTAGGACATAAATAGAGGTCTATACCTAAGCACCTATAAACTCTAAGTTTTATTAGCAATTTTTATTTATTTTAAATATTTACTTGCAGTCGTTTTAAAACTCAATTATTACTTGAAATACGCACTTATACAGGGTGATTTGTTAGAGAGGGTATATATTGCAGGAGGGTAATGAGTACTCTGTTCTAAAACGGAATATTACAAAAAATAGGTAAAATTATAAAAAAAAAAATTAATTTTTTTAAATCTAATGTCGATAAAACTACCTCAAACATAAACAATTTCGGCTTAAAGAGTGTTGACTTATGACCTCTAGTGATCTCGCGCACCCCACACCTCCGCCACACCCATCAGCTGTCGAAAAACCATCAATTTGCAAGAATTTTAGATATTTTTAAGTTGCGATTGCTAAGGCATTAAGCCATATTCTTTGGTAATAATATTTTTACTGGTCGTATATAACCATCAGCTACCATGACCTTCAATATGTACCCTCACTAGGAAATCACCCTGTATATATTATAGAAAGTATGATTCCGTTAATATTCTATTTATTATTGCATTAAATTTGTACGATAAGTGAAATCATTCAATCACTCTCCTAAAAAAGAAAAATCTGTTTGCAGGATAACATTTTAATATTTAATACCTATTTAGATGAAAACAATGGTTATTCGTATAAAACGGACCGAGAACAATTTAAAGGAGTGATTATTTTTAGACTGATTAAAAATTAGTCAGTTTTTATATATATATATATACAATTTTACAACGGTATAACGACTCTCAAAGTTGCTACCTCACACATGCAGATGTATGTGTCTGAAAACAGCCCTATTATTACAAATTGACAGGTATTTACATTTAAACTACTCATTTAACCTTATGGAAAATTAATTAAGAAGCGTACCCAGATCTTTTTACATGCCTTTGTGAAATTTTTGAATTATTTTAACATCACAATGTTATGTCTACAAATCTTTAAAATCGCGCCTAAAACGGGAGAACTCCTTTCAATAGCACTAAAAGCCCTGGATTTAATTTCCCAGGACTTAAAGCCGTAATTTGGCAATTGTTGTCATAAGTTTTAGGTCGCTTACATCCACAATATTACATTTCGAAAGTAGTTCTACTTCTTATCTCTATATTTGGGGAGCTCTAGGAATAGAATTATGAAAAAAACACAGCCTAAATTAATCATTTTGAGAAATAAATAAAAACTTCAAGTCATTAACGATACACAACTTTAATAACTACAAAATACAAATATTATAAACTAACGTAATAATACGCACGTCAAGATAATAACATTTACATAATTTATATAAAGATAAAAACGAATAAAATACCACTCGTTCGATTGGTAAAATATTGCTTTTGAAACATTCGTGAACAATGTCCAATTTAAAAGAGCCCTCGACTAACACAATACCGCGCTTGGTTCCGTAAAGAATTATAGTAAACTGCGGGGCGAGGAAGCTCAATGGATTTGGTTTTAGCCGCGGTATTTCGATCTCCTCGCGAGTCATGCGATCCTAGTACCTTGCGTACGATGCCGCACTCTCGCTTGTGCTGTTGCGGTTGCCGCCGCCGCCGGGAGCCGCCGCCGTGATTGATACGTGGGAGGGTCTTAGCGGCCCTCGATGTTGTGAACGTATTTGAAGAAAATTGGAACGTTTTTCTTGATACTTTTTCTGTGACCTATATTGATTGTTACATAGATTTAGGCCTTGTATGTGTCAATCTTTCGATGTGGCCCAAAAAACAAAGGCGGAGTCGAATAATGACACACACTGACTTCTAGTTTCTTTCAAACAGAAAAGAAAAGAGATTAGGATAATATTGGTACGACCTTGAGAAGAATTGAACAACCCATTGAGTGATTCTAATTAATTGAGATAATCTTGTGGTTTTATGAACTTGTACTCATGAAATATCTGATGATACGAAAGATAACGGATGTTTCAGACAAGTTACATTTAGTTATTTGCTGTTATTTTCATCTAAAATTTTGTTTTATTTATTAAAACTCAATCTGAAAACGATCTTAAAACACTAAACTTGAAACTCTTAAAGTAATTGAATCAAATCAAGATAATAAATAAAATATAGCATCATCTTAATAAGGGGATTTCCACCGGATTTACTTCGGACATCCGCGCAAAATCGTAATCAATCTTAGACTATTTCGAAAGCAAGTATTAAGTAGTAGGTACTAGGTACTATAAAAGTCTCACAAATAAAATTACTTCTAAACATTAACTGTAGTTTCGTCACTCAATTGTTCGACTCTAGCCAGATATATTATTTCAGAAATTAGCTTTTCAGCGAGATATCTTTGTCGTTGAGTGAGTTCGCTGAGTTGTAGCCCGACTGTTGCGCCAAAAGATTCCGATTCTCTCTGGGCCTTGTCTTCTAAACGGAATCCTTTTTCAGAACATTCAAATGTCTGATCATTTTCATCATTTTTCAAATAAATATTGTCTCGAGATTTCTTCTTCAGTGGCTCGTCCCCGTAGGAATCCTAAAGAAAATTTTTAAAGATAGGTATAAAAGTACGAAAGATGTTGGAAGAACTGAGAATAAGACCGCCCATTGCAAGTGTTCACGCAACTTTTTTGCGATTTTCAATGTTACGAAATTTTTAGAAAAAAACGTAAATTATTAAAAAGTTCGCAGACAAGGGATAAATGCGAGAAGTATGAGATTTTCATTTAGTACATTTCGAAATGCATGAAAAAAGTTGGTTCAAAACCCGCAGTGTGACTTAATCCCGGACTTATCCGCTTTTATTTGCTTTATCCGTTTTATTTATTCCATAGATTGTTTTGATTTCTAAAACTTACAGAGTCTGATATTATAGTTTCTGCTTGCACGTTGACAGCGGTGAATGGCTTGAAGTCGGTCTTAAGAACTTTGTTTAAGAATGCTAGATGTTCATAATACCACAATTGCGGCATGTATTGCTTGCCACCTGATACTAGAGAAGCAATGACCTGAAAAAAGCATTATTTTTAGTTAAATGAGAAAAAGATGTAAGCCAGTTTGATTAAAATCAAAATTGTTGATGTATTCGAACAGTCTGAAAAATTCTAGGTTTAGTTTTATACCTTTTTATTTTCACGTCTGTACACAGCACGCATGTGTTCAATTTTCCTCTTTACAATGTCCACGGTTGCATCTTCGCAAATCTCGCTGTATTTTTCTCGCAATAATTCATAAGCTTCGTCTCGAGATTCTTTGTTATTGTACAAAGAGTGAGTCGTATCCCATAAACATGGTTGACTTTCTAACAGCTGTAGAAATTGTGTGAGAATTTTACGCTTCGGTGAAGGTCTTAAGGACATTTTGTGTAGGCTTCCGTTCCAGACCGCGATCCGTGCAGCACTGACTTAATCGGTACGGTACACCAACCCACCGGATCTGTACCGGCAACGTCGCAAATCGATTGTCTCTTTCTATTTTGTCGTGTGCGTGAGGGATGCACTATCCTTCACGCAAATCCGATACGCACAGAGCGCAGATGCGAGATTTGACGAAACGAATTTAATTTTTAAAAGGTTTTTATAAATTCATTAAAGGAAGCATTTTGCATACTTTTCGCAATATAACCTAGTGGATATTATTTTGTAGTAGGTTACTTTAAAGTTTTCTTCATTGGATACATTTCTATATGTAGATCGAATAATAACTACCCTTGCTTCTATCCGGTTTGCTTTATTTTTTAAATTTAATTTCAGTTATAAGATTGTCGAAAACTAACTGGCAACTTTTTTTTTAAACTTTAGGATCCATTACTCCGCTGCGATTAATAATATTATTACGTTGGATTGTGTTATTCATTTTATATTCATTGCGTTGCGACCCGCCTAAGTTTGCACGCACCTTAACAATAATGTATGGAGGACCGCTAAAGTCTGCCGAACATCGTATGTGGTCTAGAGAGCACTATTTTCTTTGGACTGTTCTGTTAATGCATTTTTAAATTTTGAACTTTTTTTAAAGTTAAGTCAAACGTTAGCCTAGCCGATCAGATAGTTCATAATAGTAGCTTTAGTGGATTTTAAATTACGTTTAATTTTTTTTTTAACTTAATCCTATTTATATTTTTTTTATGTATACTACGCTATGTAATGTGTTATGTAGTTAAATCTTTCAATTTAGAGTAGGACAGCATATTATTGGTTTCAAACAGAAACTAAGTGCTAAGGGCAAGGGCAGTCAGTGCGGCAACATCGCATCGTATTGATCTACCAACCCTCGTTTTCAGCCGCTTTGTTGCTGTACAAAATATTGTTACTAGACGCTAAACAATCTGAAGCGCTTGATGATGAACGCTGGATATTTGTTTGATCAGAAAGCGCTTAAATTTAATGTGATTAGACGGATTGTAAAAAGCTGTTTTTTGCTTTTATTTATAACCATTTTTTTTTATTAGAATATTTCGTTATATAATTGTTTTTTTTTTTTTTTTTTTTTTTTTATTGCGTGATAGATAAACGAGCCTACGGCCCACCTGATGGTAAGCGGTCACCGTCGCTCATGAACCTCTGCAAAGCCAGGGCAATGAGGGGCTGTTATCTATCGCCTACCGATACAGGACTTTTCTTAAACCTCGTTTAAACCTCGTTTTTCACCTCGTGTAATCATATACCTACCAAAATAAAACAAAATTAAATGGAAAAGAAGATGATGGCTTTTCCCGTGCAAAATCTCAGTATACTTCGCACTAGGTCGTCTGCATAACTTCGGTTTAGTAGAACTGATTCGAATGATTCTTTTTTCAAATGGAAAGTGATGGTCGTCGTAAGATCTCGTTTAATTTTGATCAAAATCTGATAAGTACTTTTGGAGCTATGTAGTTTCTGTGAACAAGATTTCACGATTTACTGATTGCGTATAATTGCGTATCGGCGCGACGGGAAAGAGTGTCTTGGGCGTAACGCGTCGCGCCGCTCACACTCAGCGTCCGGGGTTCGGACGCTGAGTGTGAGCGGTTGGAGGTTTTAGTGCGGTTCAACTCCCACATACGGATATCCCACCACCGGATCTGCGGGGCGGGCGGATCCGTATAATTAATTTTGGACTGAACCGATTTCGATTATTCTTTTTTGTTATAAAGCAGATATTATTATGTAAGTAATTTCATGTAAATTTGATTGAAGTGTTCTGTTCTGTACCAACCCATTCCTGCCCACTGTTGGGCTCAGGTCTCCTCAGAAAAGGGGTTTAGGCTTAGTCCACCACGCTTGCCCAGTGGGGACTTCACATATCTTCAAGATTGAAGTGTGACAAGTATCTTTTCTACTATTTTTGAAAATTTAAACTGAATCGTTTTCATTTCTATAAAATTGTTTTATAGAAAGATGAAAGAAATGATTCAATGAGATTTTTCAATCTAAACCTTTTTTATACGTATCTATATACTATTATGTTTCGGATATTTGAATTAAGACTTCTGCAATACCTTCATGCATTTTCAACGGGTTCTTACAACGATATTTAATTAATTGAGTTGTCTCGATATTTCAACGTTGTTGCAAACGTCATGATTTCGAGAAGACTGGATACTGTAGGTCGATATAAGAGCAAGCAAATCTGTCTACCCTCTTTCTCGTTCGCTTTTGGATAGTGCCACTGGAACTCGAACTCACATCACGACACACCACACTCACTTTATCTACAAGACTCTCTGAGCATGATCCCTTAGTGACTGTTGTGTTTAGTACTGGATTCCACATAGTCGATAATCTAAAGCCAACCCCTAAAGTCACCCCTCTTAAAAGTGCTATGTCTCGATAGCTTCTTTAACCATCCTTGGTGCGTAACGACGTTCAGAAGATAGTACCTGAGGATTATGTAATTGTATCCAGTGATCATGACGTTTGCAACAACGTTGAAATATCGAGACAACTCAATTAATTAAATATCGTGGTAAGAACCCGTTCAAAATGCATGAAAGTATTATAGAAAACCGCGAGTGTCTGAATAAGTTTAAGACTTCTGCGTTACTTAAGACTTCGGGGAATCCCTTTTAAGAAATCAGCCAAAAACACAACGATAAGACAATTTCATTAGCTCCTAGACGTAAAAGTTTTAATACACACGTTCAAAGATAATAATTATTATTAATGAAACATATAATTTTAATACGAAATATTCACACGATTATGATACCTATGTTATTGCATCGTGTATTCGATATCTTGTTTGCGATAAACTTTAAGTAGATTATCGATAAAACGCCAATTCTTTATCGATATGCACTCGTGAGAGTTACATTATTATCTGTTGTTCGAGAAACGAATATTCTTTATGGATTTTTTGGCGTAGGTTATTTTGGAACAAGATCTAAATTACTATAAACTTATTCAGACACTCGCGGTTTTCTATAATACTTTCATGCAAAAGCGAACGAGAAAGAGGGTAGACAGATTTGTTTGCTCTTAAATCGACCCGCAGTATCCAGTCTTCTCGTGATCATGACGTTTGCAACAACGTTGAAATATCGAGACAACTCAATTAATTGAGTTCGTTCCAAAAGAAAGAATAAAACAAACTATATTCATGAATCATTACAGTAAAAAATAACAGAATCATTTGAAGCAATTTTTCATAAATATTTTCACAAATATACAGGAATATTTCTGCAGTGCAATGTATCAATGGATAAAGGAAGTCAGTCGGAATTGCATTTGCATCGGCAGTTGCCAGGAAATTTATATCGGCTCGTAGATTCAATAATAAAATGGAAAATACGATCGGATGGTATTAACTTTGATGACATGAGAGCGGAAGTTGACGCTTCCGAAGAGTTATGAAGATTTTTCAATTTTCCGCGATCAATGTTGAACTTTATTTTTGAAGTTAATTATAAGCTAGGAAGGTTAAGTATGAATTAATTTATGATATTTCTATGTTGTTTTCGATAAATACTGTTTTATAATAAACCATTGAAATAGAGAAACTTGTAGTACCTACTTATTGTTACTGTAGAACTTATAGTCCATCTGCGGTGATATTCTGCGGTCGAGGCGTGGACCGATTTAACGACAAGGAAGGTTAAGTAGTACCTACGCTTTTAGGTTCTTTTCGATAAATATTGTTTTATAATAAAAAACAGCAAAATTACATGTCTAGGACGCACCTATAAGTACATTTGCGGATCAGATATTATTAGCTTTAAAGGTAAGTTTCTTTAAAGTTATAACTACTTGTAAAAGTACAGTAACCGCTATTTCCGAACTGCTTTTTATTTTATAGATTAATAGAAAATATTTGCTTTTTTATTTTCTTAATACATTATTGAGAAGCAGCAGTATGTGACATAGTCTTCATAATCGTCTTTCTTCTACTGTCTTTTTTCTTTGACAAGAAAATAATGATTCAATAATTTATATATTTCTGTTAGTTTCTCAAATAAATAAAATAAATACGAAAATAGATTTTTCTTTCCTATTTCCTATCCATTAACTTTTAATTACTACAAGTATATTAATGATATGTATTATGAACTTTTAATTATAAAATATAAACCTCACGACATATTGTATTTAATTAACATAAAATTAATTTTCATTATCCACATCCAATATTCCACGATTCTTAGGGCTTCACAAAGTGTTGTAAAACCCAGATTTTATACCCGCACTGGGTTTTTTTTTTTTTTTTTTTGGGATAGGAGGAATCGCTGTTGGCCCTCAGGCCTTTACAGCTTCGCCAGGATGGAGGTGCGAGCTCAGAAGGGGCTCTGCTGAGAAAGGGTAGGAAAGGACTGCTAAAAGTCGCCGCAAGGCAACTTGTTAGCACATAATGAATCTACCACTGGATTCGGAACGCGACCCAACTGAGAAGAACCAGCAAGAAACTCAGTGGGCGTGCAAATAATGAAAAGCAGTACACCAGAAAATAATTTATTAAATAACAAACTAAGACGAACTTGCAGGAAACGGGTGATGATGATGACGCTTCATGGGGCACGTAGAACTCTTCGTCGAGCTCGACGACGACGGGCGAGGAATCCGGGGCGCCGTCTCGGTCTGTCAGCGTTAGGGCTGTCAGCGAGCAGCGTCGTTAGGGCGTCGGGAGGGTCCGTGAGAACGTGTCGCGGGCGTCGGCGTTTCGCGATACGGGCGTGGGCAGGGTCGGGCGCGTAGTTCGCGGCGGCTACGATGAGAGGATTACTGTGATCCTCCGCGGTCTTGAAGTATCGCTCGGAAGCTTGCTTCAAGAACTTTGAGACGGGGACGAGGTCGAAATCATCATGAAGGTCGACGTTCCGCATATACCACGGAGCACCGACGGCCTTTCGCAGAAACCGATTCTGCAGGACCTGGAAGGAATTTAGGTGGGAACGCGCCGCATGAGCGAACGCTGGACTTGCATAGGTCATGATGGGTCTGACGCAAGTTTTGTAAAGAGTCAACTTATTACGAAGTGACAATTTACTACGCTTGCAGATCATGGGGTTGAGTCTACCGAGGATGAAGGCGGCGCGATCGCGCACGGCTTTGATGTGCTGACGGAAGGTCATGGCACGATCGAAAATGACACCTAGGTATTTAACCTGACGGGCCCAGGGAATGGGGCGACCGTAGAGAGTGACTGGGGGAGTTTCATTCCTCCGGAGAATACGTCTGCGGGACTCCGCAGTCGGGAGACGCCTCGCGGATCTTTCGAAGAGCACGGCTGTACTCTTCGCAGGGTTCACTTTGATGCGCCACTTCCGAAACCAATGACCTAATGCTGTGGCGGCTGCCTGAAGTTGTTTGACGATGAATGCCCTGTTTCTATCAGAATAGAAAACGGCAGTATCATCGGCGAAGAGAGCCAGTGAGGTGGGGTAAGTACGAGGAATATCACTCGTAAACAAACTGAAAAGTAGGGGGGCGAGGACGGAGCCCTGAGGGACTCCGGCGTTAATGGGACGAGAGGAGGAGCGGACGCCCTCCAATCGATACCGAAACGAGCGATTCGACAGGTAGTCTCGAATGATGAGCACGAGACGATCTGGCAGACCCAGTTCGTACAGCTTGTACAGCAAGCCGTTGTGCCAGACTCTGTCGAACGCCTTCGCGATATCGAGGAAGAGGGCGCCCGTGTAGACGGGCCTGACGGGACTGTTCAGACCGGAAAGGATGTGCTCCGTGAGGCGGTGCACTTGTTGGGTACACGAATGTCTGGCGCGGAAGCCAAACTGTTCGTCGGGGAGGAGGTTGTTGGAAGACACAAAGTCCCAGAGACGTCTGTAGAGCACCCGCTCATACAGTTTGCCTAGGGACTGAAGGAGACTAATGGGACGGTAACTACTCGGGTCGTTACGGGGTTTACCGCTTTTAGGAATGCCGATAACTTCTGCTTCTTTCCAGATATCCGGGAAGGCGCAGTGTGTCATAGCGGCATTGAAAATGGTGACGAGGAAGCAAATAAGTTGCCCGGGAAAGAGTTTGAGAACTCTGTTGGAGATGCCGTCGGAGCCGGGCGCCTTGCGAGACTTCGAGTACTTTATGAGATCTTTCACCTCGTCGGAGGTGACGGGGGGTAAAGAGACCGTGGGCGGAAGGGAAGATCTGCGAGCGACCTCCCTGTCCACCATTTCGACGTGCGCGGGGTCCGCGGTGGCATCGCTGAGCGTACACTGGGCCTCCAGTGAGTCCGCCAACAGCTCCGCCTTCTCATCGTCATCGAACGCTACGCGGCCACCAGCGGGGTGGTTGAGAGGCGGCAACGTCATAGTCGAGTCGTTCCTTAGAGTCCGAGCTAACTGCCAGTACGCTAAGTGGGAGGGTTTGATTCCTTCAAGAAAGGAACCCCATCTGGAGTTCCGATGCTCTGCGATGCGACGTCTCACATCACGCTGCAAGGCGCGCATGCGAACCCGGTTCTCCACGGTGGGGTAGGAGTCGAAGGCTCGGATCGAGGCGTTTTTAGCTCGGATGAGCTCCCTAATTTCATCGGGCAGTTTGAAGCGGAGAAAAGCATCCGCCTCGACCTGCCTCGATGCCCTATCTACGTGAGACTTAATGTCTGAAGTGAATGCGTGAAGCGGCCCGCACTGGGAGCACCCATAAACACGTTAAATGCATGACCAATCAAAATACCAATGGCGGGTCACGCACACATAGATCTTACCGTGTACGGATACGGCGTCTGTGTGAGGTGTGTGTATGTGTGCGTGTTAGAAGTGCATTAAGCTTTATATGTGTGCACTCTAAGGTAGGTTCAGTGAGATGGAACATGCGTCCGAGGGATAACTGAGGGCTTACTATTTATCAAAGTTGGGATAAACGTGGATGTTCTGGGGTTTTTATTTTCAAATTTTTCTTTGCTAAGCCTAATTTTAATAATAAGTAAATCTGAAGTCGTGGTGGCCGAGTGGTCGAAGCGCTTCCTTCCGAACGGGAGGTCGCGGGTTCAAAACCGGCCGGCTTGTACCTTTGAATCTAAATGTGAAAAAGATTTATGTGCAATTTTTCACAACACCACTGGCTAAAAACGGTGAAGGAAAACATCGTGAGGAAACCTGCATGTCGGAAAAGGATTCTAAAAATCTAAAAAAAGAAAGATGTGTGATGTCCCCAATCCGCACTGGGCAAGCGTGGTGGACTATGCCTAATCCCTCTTCTGAGGAGACCTGAGCCCAACAGTGGGCAAGTAGGGTCTTTTTGGGTGGTGGTTGTATTTTTAGTGTGATATTATAATATTTACAAAGTATGATCTATGATGACTACGATGACTAGGTAATAGGTATGCGTTGTTACAGTACAATACTGAGGGCATCAAGTTTGGAACGAGCTATTCCAAAACTTATTCTAGATGGCGCAACTGCAGCGCATGCCTGGATTTCGTTCGGAATCATTATTTTGCCTAAATATCTTTTTGTATCCACCACTGCACCACTAACATCAATTTAGATCCTGCCACATTTTTTTTTTTTTATTGCCACATATTTGGCATAAATAAATAAACCAATTTTGGTTGAGTGGTAAAGTTGAGTAGACCCATCAGTTCATCAAGTGATATTAACCTCGACTGTGCCTATCAAATGTCACCTATAAATAACACTACTAGACAAACGCCAATTTTGGTTAGTTCTCAGTTGAAGTAAAGTCTTATCCACGTTAGCTAATCGCAGGCGTCTCACAGCGCGAGCCCCCGCCCACATAAAAAATGACATCTAAATAAATCCATTAAGAGCCGGCGACGGCGAGCTCTTCCTGTCTGTAAGCCCCTTTATTTGATTTCCTCGTGTTGTGTAGGCGCCTTTATTTTTGTTATGACAACACTGATATGATTTGTGATGTGAGTTTAATTAACGAATGAGTTCTCATGATAAAAAGTGTTAAACTCTTTCCTTTATCTTTTGAAACATTGTTAAAGAATTAATTATGTAAATGTAAATTAACCACTCAACTGGGATCGGCAACCAAATTGGTTTGTTTACTTTTGCCAAGTCTGTGGCAGGAGCCATAATTGAGCACAGTTCTAAAACTTGTTTTGTTTACATCTTTTAATCGTCTCATATTTTACGGAGATGATATATTTTTAATGAAAATGACAATACAGCGTCGTTTAGTAATAAAGATTTACAAAAGTATAAGGTTTAATTAAAAATCAAATTTAAAAATTATTGGAAAAACGCGGGCTCACACGGTTTTGGTTCCGAACGAAGTCCTCAGTTTCGCCATCTAGCGAATAGTGACGTTCCCAGTTGAGTGGTTATTAGATGTTTTTCAAGATTTCGTGTTGATGTAGGTATTTGACATTTGAAAAATATTTCAGTATTCGACCCTTACTCGTATAAGCAAGTATTTTATTCTAATTTATAATAATTTATCAAAATCTATACTAATATTATAAAGCTGCAGAATTGTTTGTTTGTGTGAACGCGCTAATCTCAGAAAATACCGGTCCGATTTCAAAAATTCTTTCACTGTTGGAATGTCCATTTATCGAGGAAGGTTATAGGCTATTTTATTTTCAAAAAAAAATAGGGATCCGTTTGAAAATATCGAATTTGTAAGGCAAGGTGTAAAATCGAAATCCTATTTATGCGTACGCTGCAAAAACTATCGACAATAGAACAAAATGATGTACTACGGGTTTTTAGGTATTATTAAGACAAACAATAAAGTCTGCGACAGCATATATCTAACTATCATAGTTTAGTCACAATAACCGCTTTTATGTTCAAAAAAAAAATTAATTCGTCCGAAGAATGAATTTAACGTTAAATTAGTATTGCTATATTAATCCTTATTCAAATAAAGTATTATATTATCAAGAGTATTAATGTAGAAGTAAATTACTTTTTGTTTTATTCCAATCGGACTTTTCGTTTAGAAGTTATTACGAGTATAAAACGCAATGAATATGTGGGTGCAACAGCGGGCCGCGAAAATAATAACTCGACGGCATTGCGAGTACTGTTTGAACCCCTTTGTAACGCAGACGAAGTTGCGCGGTTCAGCTAGTCTTAATATAAAACTATAAACTAGGTACTTTGAATATAAACATTATAATATGCGGAACCTCAATTCTATTTTATTTCTAGTCTCAAACAGTCGCAACCGCAACTTTGAGGTTTCCCTTTGAGAGAAAGCCAGCGCTTGCTTGTTCCATTTCACTGAACTTCAATGGATGTGTTGAATACGGAATTTTGTTTGTGAACCTCATACTCACAATATTTTTAGCTAATTCTAACAGGATTCACTTAATATTTTCAATAAAATTTACACTGAAATCTGGAGAAGTGAGACTTCAAATGATCTACAATGTTGTCTCACTTATAGATATTCCACTTACCCAACGTCTCAGATGTTACAGCAATAAATATCTGTCTCCTAACAGTGGTTTCCGTTTTTTATTATGACTTGTTTGCGAAACAGAAATTAGAACACTTTCATGCATTTTCAACGGGTTCTTACCACGATATTTAATTAATTGAGTTGTCTCGATATTTCAACGTTGTTGCAAACGTCATGATCACGAGAAGACTGGATACTGCGGGTCGATTTAAGAGCAAACAAATCTGTCTACCCTCTTTCGAGTTCGAGTTCCAGTGGTACTACCCAAAAGTGAATGAGATTAATTAAATATCGTGGTAAGAACCCGTTGAAAATGCATGAAAGTATTATAGAAAACCGAGAGTGTCTGAATAAGTTTATAGTAATTAGAACAGTTATTTCATGAATAAGGGAATAAAATACACCAAATAATTTGTCACCGCTAAACATAACTGACAAGTAATATTTCTACCAGAAATGAAAACGACCGACATCCCCAACAATAGCACAAAAACGACCTATCAGATCTTTACCAAATTTTTAGGAGATAATTTACAGAGTACCGATCCGTTTTCTAACAAAAACAATCATCGCAATTGGTTTATTTAAAATAGAAATACGGACAAGAAGTCCGTTAAATTATATGTATGTATATTTGAGACATACTATATCCAAAAAAACTTTTTCGATCTTTAAAAAATAAACGCGGTCTCGTTATATATAAGAAATAAATTCGTATTGTATTTTTCATTTATTTTGTATGTCTTCTTGTCTTGTATCTTGAATATCTTTTGGATGGGAGGTCATCGTGAATTCATAAAGATGAAACACAATTGCGTAATTTCTGGAAATGGGAATGGACTCGGATTCGCTTACTTTACTTTTTTTTTTTTATTGCGTGATAGATAAACGAGCCTACGGCCCACCCGATGGTAAGCGGTCACCGTCGCTCATGAACCTCTGCAATGCCAGGGCAATGAGGGGCTGTTATCTATCGCCTACCGATACAGGACTTTTCTTAAACCTCATTTAAAGAGGTTTAAGAAAAAAACATGTCATAGCGCTCCGGGAACACCGCGGATGGGAGTCCATTCCAAATCGGAACTTCGTTCTATTCAGTTCGTTTCAGATTCCAAACCCCGTCATCTTCATCATACATTCATTCTACAACATATTTAACACATTATTGTAATGTTTTTTTCATTTTACGCAGAATATATTTTTATCACAGCACGCGGAGTTTTTATCGGTTTATCAGTTTGAAGGGATCTTAGGTATTAGCGTTGAAGCGTGGCGAGGCTAGATTAACGCGATCGTGTGTTACATTTTACATAAGAAGTTTTTTATTTATGTGTTTTTTCGAACCTTTACATAATAATAAGTTTATTTGTTAAAAAGTATGTTAGTTTGTCTTTACACTTGACTTTGACATCGATAGAAAACTATGAACGTAAACTTTGGTCTTGGTGGACAGATTTCGTTGGTTCTTTTTTCTTATAAAAGGTATAAACTTATTCAGACACTCGCGGTTTTCTATAATACTTTCATGCATTTTCAACGGGTTCTTACCACGATATTTAATTAATTGAGTTGTCTCGATATTTCAACGTTGTTGCAAACGTCATGATCATGAGAAGACTGGATACTGTGGGTCGATTTAAGAGCAAACAAATCTGTCTACCCTCTTTCTCGTTCGCTCTTGGGTAATACCACTGGAAGTCGAACTCACTTCTCGACACACCACACTCACTGTATCTACAAGACTCTCTGAGACAACTGTAACTACAAGACAACTCAATTAATTAAATATCGTGGTAAGAACCCGTTGAAAATGCATGAAAGTGTTATAAAAGGTAATGCTTGTCGTATGGTTTTTAATTAAGTTTGATTGAGAATTAACAAGTTCTGTAGGAGCTATGCTTAAAACGTGTAGCTATATTTTCGTGAACAAGTTTTTTCGATTTGCTGTCCGTATTTTTCCCTATATATTTATTTTCTTGAAAAACGGATTTTGATGACTAAGTTCTTATTTGGAACGTTATCTGATAAAAAAATTGATAAATAACTAATACTTTAGGTGATATTAAAAAAAACGAAAATCAGTCGTTTTTATTATAAAAAAAAATACCAGTAAACCTAGTCAACAATCCAGCAATTAACAACAAAAAAATACTTTTGCGTAACTAAATATATGATCGAAACCTCAAATAGCTATGTTCGCGTAATACTTCTATTGCTGCACGCATACGACCAGACCAATTGACCTCCCTCTCCCCCTACTTCCACAGGTTTGTACGCAGGCGGGGGGCAATGTGAAGAGCTGGCACAGGTCTAGTTAGAGTGGTAGTGTAGTAGGCACTGTAATCTAAGCGCATTAGTGAAGTCGGCGTCGCGTGACGCGCGGTACATTGACCGTACCGTTCACTATAAAGCAATTGCTACATTAGTAGGGTTGGCAATTGTGTGTTTTTTGGCATTTTGAGTTTGTGGATAGGGTGAATTACCTTAAATTTTAATAGACATAATATTATTTTGTTCAACAGTTTTAAGAACAGTTCTTATATTAATAATTGAATAGCACACATTTCAAAAGTGTCTAACATTTTAGTAGCGGAAGGTAAGGTTCTTAAAATCTTGAATCATGATTTTCACCTTGTTCCTTTTGTTTTAGACGCTATGTTTGTCAGAAAAGATTATTTGTAATTAACTGTTTTTTCTATTGGCATCATAAAAATACAGGGTGTTGATTTTTGCCGATTTTGTTAGCTCAATTTTCAGACAAACTAAGTAATTTACGAAAAATCTGTGAATGCAGTATTATTATTTTCAGCAAGTGTGAATTCATCGTCGAATTTCACCATAAACCTGTATTTGCAATGTAGGTATTTGTCGAAGCTAAAATATTAATTAGTAAAATATGTCTACTGCCCACTATTGCAGATACACGTCTCACGTTGAATACATTAAGTTAGCGGCGTGGATGGAGACTTCTTTTATTTATATACCTTATCCCATTTAAATGGGGTCGGCGCAATACGTTATCTTCGTTTATTCTTCTACTAACACCAGTCACCTGACCCACTGCAAATTATCATCATTCTCACAATCCATCCATATTTTCTTCAAAACTAGATTTCAGATATCATCATCATTGTCAGTCTATAGACGTTGTAGTTGTATGTGCTGGACATAGGTCTCCCTCAAACCTCACAACAACGTTTAGTGCTGCGCTGTCAGAATCAAGTAATCTCCCGATCGTGACCAGGTCCATCTTGTTAGTGGTCTGTCCACGTTTCGCCTACCGGTTCGTGGCCACTCCAGAATTTTTCAGATTTCAAGAATACTTTGAGATACCTATTATCTTCTCTTCAACTACGAGTTCTTATTTCAATTGGCAAATATGTACCTATAAACTAACGGCGTACAATTATTAAGCAAAACTTTTCGAGAGAAGGCCTGTTTTAAAACACATTGCCATGAACTAACAAGTTGTATAATTAAGTGCGTAAAGATAAATATTCTCGACCTCAAAAGTGAAATGAATGAGAGCATAGTAAAAGATGAATGGTCATTGTTTATTGAAGGCGATATCTTATGTGTCAGACGCACACACACAAACACACACACACACACAAACGGACAGTCGTAAAGACATGTCTTATAGTACAAGAGAAAGAAACGCATACAATTGTAAGTATATTCATCTATAGCACTAATACTATGAAGAATCTATTAAACTGAATTAGAAAAATACTTATTTCACAAGTAAGAAGCTACATAATTTGTTAATTTAATCACAATTAAAATAGACAGAGTGGTCTGTTCCAAGTTATTCGGTTATGAATTTTGATGCACCTTTTTAAATAGATGAAGCGGTTCAAGAGGAAGATTTTTGTGTTATAAATATGTAATATAGTAGCGAAACATTGATAATATAGTAGGTTTTGTATTTTTTTCTGCGTTTACATTGCAAATACTACTGCTACCTTCATCTGTGAAGCACACGTACGTGTAGGAGTAGTGTATTCAATATCTCTAAATTAAATTATGTAAAGACTGTTAAAACATCTCTTTAAGGCACAGGTACAGTTCCGAGAGTCAGTTAGTACCTACAAAAGAAACACATACTACACACTCTGTAACAACCCATTACTGCCCACTCTTGGGCTCAGGTCTCCTCCGAAGAGGGGTTAGGCATAGTTCACCACGCTTGCCTAATGCGGATTGGAGACTTTACATATCTTCAAAGGATTTTTAGAACCCTTTTCCTCCGACCTCCCGTACGGAAGACAAGCGCTTCAACCACTCGGCCACCACGACTGATGACACATGCACACTCACACAGTCATAAATAAAGAAGAGAATTGACAAACTAGTTTTAGAAACTATCTCATTATATTTAACTTTGTTGTATCCAATTAGTTGAAGTGTACAAGTGTCGCGTAATAAGCTTTACAATAATTTTGTTATGGCACGTTTACATATTGGATCACCGACTTCCAATGCACGCAAATGATATGGTAGGCCAACTGGAAGAGGTATTTTATAGTTTCAATGCAGGTCAATGCATATAAACACCTATTTATATGTTGGTCAGCCGTTACCATCATTTGTTTTTTAATTGCGTTGGACATTGGTGAGCCAATATTCAAACGCGGCATGAAACACCGTTTGACAGTTGGCCTACAAGTTGTCATTTGAAACGCGGCATCTCATAATTTCAATACCGGCCAATGCATACTAAGCCCCCGTTTACATGCCGTTGGTTGCTGTCACCTTCATTTATTTTTACGTGTGTTGGTGAGCCAATATGTAAACGCAGCATTAGTATCTACTTTGTAATTTTAATATCTTATGGATGTTAAATTCACACTTTTAGCTTTGTTTTTTTTTGTATTACAAACCGTTTAATATACGGTTTTATTTTGTAGTTTATATTAACGACGCCTAAACTAAAACCCTAAATATGTGCTTGAAAAAAGGAAGGAGTTACAAGAGCAACTAAAATTAGAGAGGGAAAAGGGAAATATAGCTATACTCAAATATGACAAACTGATTGTTTTAAAACACCAAAGTAAAAGGAAATTCCAGTCATCACCTGAAAACACCACACATACCAAAATAGACAAACATACTCAGGCCACAAAGAAAAACAAGACACAGCAGCCTGGAAAGACAATCACTAGGTCGAATAGCATTACAGAAGGAGTCATAAAACCTAGCATGCTAAATTTCTTGACCAACAAAAATACAACAAAAACAAAAAACAACCAAGAAAGTAACAACGAAAATATATAGCAACTAAGTCCAAGCCCCTCCAACCAAACAGACACCATAATTGAACAAAAAAATAAAAAACAACATATTAGAAAAACTCTTCCAAGCCGGTTGGTCACCGTGGAAGAACATGACCAAAACCCTCCAATGAACACACCAATGATACCAAGAAACACATTACAAACAGACAAACTAATGATTGCAACATACAACGTCCGAACTCTCTCATCGTATGACCGTTTGCTCGAATTTGAAGAGGCTATAAGAAATATAAAATATGATATCATCGGAATATCTGAAATGAGAAGGCATGGAAATAAAATAGAAGAATACGAAAATTTTATACTGTGCTACATAGGGCAAACCCCTGGCAAATTTGGAGTTGGCTTCGTTATTAATAAGTCTCTCAAAAACAACATAATAAGCTTCAATGGCATAACAGAGCGAGTAGCAGCACTGACCATAAATATACAAGGACATAAAATATCGATTATACAAGCTTACGCACCAACAGAAGCGGCAACTGACCTTGATATAGAAGATTTCTACACCACAGTCGAGAAAGCCTTGAGTACAGCACAAAATACCACAATATTAATGGGAGACTTTAACGCCAAAGTTGGAATTCCCAAACCTGACGAATATTTAGTTACTAAAAAACACGGATACGGCGAGAGGAACGAAAGAGGACAAAGACTGGTAGAGTTTGCACTTCAGCATAAATTAATGATAATAAACACATGTTTTAAAAAAAGGTTGAACAAAAGATGGACCTGGCGCTCTCCAAATGGAAAATACAGAAATGAAATTGATTATATCTTGTCAAACCAACAAGGAATATTCCAAAACATCGAGACGCTAAGTCTGAACTACAATTCGGATCATAGAATAGTCAGGTCAACAATAACACTAAACAAACCAAAAATATCAAGAACCAAATTTACAAACAACCAAATTCGCAAACTTAAGAACGAAGAGGAAATAAGTAAGTTCAACGAAAGTCTAATGTCACAGCTATCTAGGGCTACTGGTGAAAATACAAATACAACGGTACAATACTGCTACGATAGGATAGAAAAGGCTATTGCTTTTAGCTTAAAACAAGCTCGTCTAAAGAGAGAAGAAAATAAACAACACAAAATACTAACGGCAAGGACAGTAAGACTACTAGAAAGAAGGAAGGAACTACAGAAAACTAAAAACAAGTCACGAAGTCAGAAAAACGAAATGTCCGCACTATACAAAATAGTCAATAAATATATAAAGAGAGACTACAATAAATATAGGAAAGACACAATAAAGGAACATCTACAAAGAAATGGAAGTACAAAGAAGGCCTATAAGAAACTCAAAGCTCATACAACATGGATAGAGGGACTGAGAAAAAAAGATACAGAATTTTATACTAGAAGCGAAATTATAACTACCGCAACAGATTTTTATACACATCTTTACAGCAACAGAGACACGAAATCCATAAATCTTGGCACCGAAACTGACGACGTACCTACAAATAACGTTAAACCTATAGACGCAACAGAAATAATTGAAGCAATAAAGAAACTGAAACTAGATAAAAGCCCTGGCTCAGATTATATTACAAACGAAACATTGAAAATTGGATACAAAACTCTAGCTCTGCCGCTAACGGAACTGTTTAACCAGATCTTGCAAAAGTCGAAAACACCTTCCCAATGGTCCGAATCCAACATCATATTAATTTACAAAAAAGGTGACCCGAAGGACATCGGAAACTACCGACCAATCAGCTTGTTGCCAAGTCTATATAAACTATTCTCCACAATTATAAACAAAAGGGTTAGAGACACAATAGAAAAAAAACAACCGGTGGAACAAGCAGGCTTCCGAAGGGGCTTTTCAACGATCGACCACATTCATACCCTTGAGCTGATAATTGAAAAGTATCAAGAGAAACAAAGAACACTCTATATATCATTCATAGATTACCAAAAAGCCTTTGACACGGTAAGACATAACAGCATTTGGGAAAGTCTGAAAGAACAGGGAGTAGAGGAAATATATATAAACATTATTAAATCTATTTACAAAAACAATAAAGGCAGAATTAAGCTCGAAACCTTGGGCCCTAGCTTTTCAATAGAAAGAGGAGTGAGACAGGGGGACCCGCTGTCTCCAACAATATTCATAGCTGTTCTCGAGTCGATTATTAACAAGCTAGATTGGAGTACACAAGGTATACACATAAACGGTACTCACTTGAGCCACCTGAGATTCGCGGATGACCTAGCACTGATATCCGAGTCATCTACCAAACTACAAAACATGGTAGAAACACTGAACCAAGCTAGTGAAAAGGTAGGGCTAGAGATGAACATAACAAAGACGAAGATAATGACAAACAGTTCTAAAAGCCAAATATCAATCAATAACAAACCATTGGAATACGTTGAAGATTATGTTTATCTCGGAAAAACCATAAGTTTTGACAGGAAAAATAAAAACACGGAAATAGAGAAGAGGATAAAACTAACATGGAACAAATATTGGGGTCTCAAGGAAATTTTCAAAGGGGATCTACCACAAGTCATAAAAACCAAAGTTATGAATTCAAGCCTCTTGCCATGTTTGACATATGGTTGTCAAACGTGGAAATTCACTGCTGAAACAAGGAAAAAGATAATCGTCTGCCAGAGAGGTCTCGAAAGAAGTATGCTAAACATAAGAAAATCAGACAAAATACGTCATACTGAAATAAGAAAAGTAACCAAAGCAACTAACGTTTTAAGCTTCGCAAAAAAATTGAAATGGAAGTGGGCAGGACATGTTGCCCGGCTAACTGACCAGAGATGGACCAAGAAAGTAACTTTCTGGAAAGGCCCACTAGGCAAAAGAACAAAAGGTAGACCAATTACACGATGGGAAGACGAGATTACAGCGATAGCCGGACCAAACTGGGGAAAAGTAGCTGAAGATAGAGAAAAATGGACGTCACTGGAGGAGGCCTTCACTCAACTTGGGGTCCAGTAGATACTATTATTAAAATGTAAATATAGAAAGTTAAAATACATATAGAAATTAAGTAAAGTTATATAATTTAAAAAGAAAAAAAAAAAAATGTGTTTTTTAAGTACTGGATTAAAAGGCTTTTTTATTTTTTATTTTTTTTTATTTTTTATATTTTTTATTTTTATTTTATTTATTAACGACGCACTTTTACAGCACCTTACTTAAATTAATTTTAATTAAAGGGGAGACTGAATAATGTGTTAACGTTGCAAATGTATGTACATTATTGAATCAAACATAAAAAGCTACACAGTTGCAATATTGCACACTAAAATGAAACTATTGTCGATTGCTAGACACCAAACAAAATAGAAATGAAACAGTAAATATTTTCTAAGTAGTCTCTTTTCTCTAGTAAAATAATTAAACTATAAAAAGTTCACAGCTTTCCATTTTTAGTTATAACTTATAAGCTACTTGCTTATGCTTTTCAGTAATTTTATTTTATTTTTTGCGATTTTATGTCACCTTTTTGTCAAATATCACAACTTGTTTTGTTTTCTAACTTTTGAATTTTAAAATTTAATAAGCATACAAAAAAGGTTACATATTTTAACTATTTCCAACATTACATCAACAGTCACAAAAAAACATTTAAAAAAACAAGTTATCGACAACCCTCACGATTAGGCAGTCGGTACACAAAATCTGTGAAGTGATTTGTGCGCTCTCACTGCCAATCTGAGGGCAACGACCTGCGCGGATGCAAACTCAGCGATAACGGTGCTCGACCTGCACTTTCTGGCGTTTGATGGCCACTTGCCATTAGACTAATGAACAGGAACAAATATGCGACTAAAGATAGTAGGTCTCATCATCTTTAAATCAACTTTAAAGTCTTTTTATTTATTGTATCTTGATCTTCGGAGACTGCACGATTGCTGGGTTCTGGCGTCAGCCGGGGTTCGGATGCTGAGTGTAAGCGGTTGGAGGTTTTAGTGTGGTTCAACTCTCATCACACTTGCGGTGGGGATCTATTCCAACTTACAAGATAAACCGGCAGACCTACGTGTCAGAACTGACACGACAACGAGAAAACTCATTTTCCGTGAATATATTCTTTAGTATATCAAGCAATAAGAGTCACCCCTATGGAACAGATAGATTGCGCGGTCTATCTCTGGGTTCTGCAATTCGCGCCAATTTTGAGATGATGTGAAAAAAAAAAGTGGGACTTGCTTTGGATTAAGATGAGTTATTACAATTATAAAGTAAAGGAGATTCATTGTATTTCATCAATGAAATCTTAAAAGTTAAACCGTTTCTGATTCTAGTATACCTTTATTAACTCGTAAAAATCGGTCCAAAATTACCGCGATCATTCGGCTTGTACGGGCGAACTTGGAAAAATGCCTATTTGTTCGACGGGATAATTATGTTAAAAAAAACAAATATTGTGATTATTTAAACACTGCGAAAAGTTACTAGATAAATTATTAAAATTCTAAACTTAAAATCATCATGAGTTTTACGAAAAATATCCTTTCTCACGGAATAGTAAATCGTATTAAATGAACTAGGTAGTAAGTAACCAACAACAAAATAACACAAAAATTCACGAAATATTACATTTATTTTCTTATATTTAACAGACGAAACCTGTTTAATGTACATTTTGTCTATTGATTATGTCTATTAATATAATTTTAAAAACCTTAAAATTTAAATTTAAATTGTTCATACCTATGACAAACAGAAGTTAAAGGTTGGCTTGATTTGGACATGTGATGAGGAGAGATGAGAACCATGTTACAAAGCGAATGTCAAATTTGATGACATGACTAGAGGTATCATGATAAGAGGAGAAGAAGGCTTTAGAAGTAGAATGTTGGATTGTGTGTAAGAAGATGTGAAAATTTGCGGCGGACAGAACACTTATGCCAGATTAGGAATGGATGGAGAGAAAAAATATTGCATCGACTCCATTTCAATATTTTGACAAGAGATCACGAGTACTAGGTACACACGTACCTACATCGTGAAGTTTTGATATGTCCACAGAAAGTACTCAAAATAGTGACTTTAACGAATTTTGCAGAAACAATAAAATTTTCATTTTTCGTCGCCTCAGTGCTTGTTTGGCCAATCTGACATTTTTTACGAAAATTACTTTTTAATGCAGTATTATAAAGAATAAAATTTCCATCCAACTGGTAAAATATTTTTTTTAAATATTCAATTCTAAAACAATAAAAATCTAATTTCAATTTTTTTCTCAACACGGCACTTAACGAAAATTCCGTGCTTGTTTGCTATCTCCTGTAAAATTTGCTCGAGTGCAGATTGGCCAAACAAGCACTGAGGCGACGTTTTGTAAAAACACAACTGATTTTTTTTTCTTACTAAGTAGATTACATTCGGTAATCAAACCTGCACACATTCGTGATAATCACATCCATGCTGGTACTTTCATTGCATCAATCGATAATGTGACTGTTAAGGAGCAATTGTTAAAAAATACATATTCGTACAGCTTCAAAATTTCCTTACCACATAAAAATAATGGAGGCGACAGTTATGTCCAATCACGTCATTTCACAAAGAGCCCAGTCACACAATACGGGACTTTCAAACCATTGATTAACGACCGGGCGGATTGTCACAGAGATGCGCGGTTAATGTTCCCAGCATTGTAACATAGCGTAGTCAATGTGAAATGAAACGTATTCAAAACTTATTCAGACACTCGCGGTTTTCTATAAGACTTTCATGCATTTTCAACGGGTTCTTACCACGATATTTAATTAATTGAGTTGTCTCGATATTTCAACGTTGTTGCAAACGTCATGATCACGAGAAGACTGGATACTGCGGGTCGATTTAAGAGCAAACACCCTCTTTCTCGTTCGCTTTTGGGTGGTACCACTGGAACTCGAACTCACATCACGACACACCACACTCACTGTATCTACAAGAATCTCTGAGCATGAACCCTTAGTGACTGTTGTGTTTAGCACTGGATTCCACATACTCGATAATCTGAAGCCGTCACCCCTGTTAAAAGTGCTATGTCTTGAAATCTCGATAGCTTCTTTAATCATCCTTGGTACGTAACGACGTTCAGAAAATAGTACCTGAGGATTATGTAATTGTATCCACTGATTGGAACCTGAGTTGAGCACATGCTCTGCGATCGCCGATTTATGCATGAAAGTGTTATAGAAAACCGCGAGTGTCTAGTAAGTTTTCATAGTGCTCAGAAGAACTTCGTTGGGATGATCCCGTTATCTTTCTACCACGCGTCGCGAAGGTGAAGAAGGTACATCTTAAGATATCTTTTTCGGTACGAACTATCCCCTCATGAAATCATGTTCAACCCCGGCTAAGACCAGAGTCCAGCACGGGGTTATGCGGAATGAAACGACGCGTTACGCACTACGGAACTTATTGTGTCAGTTAGTTATAAAATGTATTACATATTTCATGCTTGTTACTAGTCTAGGCGTTTTTGGACAGGAGGAAATCGTCAGTCTTCCGGTGTGGAATGTGGAAATCCAACCGGACTAGAACCCCGGCTAAAACCAAACTCCAGCACGGAATAGTGCAGGTCGTTGCACCCTAAGACTTAAGTGTCGTCCTGTCCTGCCCTATGTCTGGAATCTGGACAAAACTTATCCGGTGTCTTTATTTAAATTCAATAAAAATGTGACGAGTGTTTTTTGAATAATTAATTGAGAATTAAATACTAAAAAAAAGGGATTATGACATAACATAAGCAACTTTCCCGTTAGCTGTGACTTTCTATATGTAGGTACTTAGTTTACTTAATTGTACTTGAGCCAGAAACTGTAAACAAAAAATCAATGACACGACTGTTTACGAAACCTTTGATTAATTAATGGTTTACGCTAATTAAAATACTGCTCATTAATTAAGTGTCCAAATTGGTTGCTTAAATATTTACGATCGGTATAAAAACTTAATTTGTTTAATCATGACCTGTGATGTCTTTTTCAAATAAATTTTATGAGGGTATTGATATATGTAATCGTTTTTCGAATTTAGATAATTAACTCATTTATCTTTGCATCTGTATTACTTGTGTATCACTTACACGCAAAAAAATCAAAAAAATCAACAAATACCTTCTAGAAATCTGGGTACTTCTTTCTCTCGCGTAATAATTGTAAGTACATACTTGTTTTTTATAAAGTACATACAAAGACAATGCCGTGGTCAGACTTCAATGGCTTATCTCGAAATATTGAAATTGAAGCTGTTCTCATACATTGTGTCTGGCGTCTGCGCATAATAGCGCCATCTAGTATCGAAAAGATAATCTTTGTCGATTTTCTTGGCTAATATTTTTAAATATAGACTTAGGTATATAACTTGCAACCGGTTTACTACAACTACGCAAATTAAAATGACTGAGTGTTACATAACCAAAGTAAGGCGTGGTGGCCGAGTGGTCGATGCGCTTCCTTCCGAACGGGAGGTCGCGGGTTCAAAAGCGGCCGGCTTGTACCTCTAAATCTAAATGTGAAAAATATTTATGTGCAATTTTTCACAACACCACTGGCTAAAAACGGTGAAGGAAAACATCGTGAGAAAACGGATTCTAAAAATCCTTTGAAGATATGTGAAGTCCCCAATCCGCACTGGGCAAGCGTGGTGGACTATGCCTAAACCCTTTTCTGAGGAGACCTGAGTCCAACAGTGGGCAGTAATGGGTTGGTACAGTTACATAACCAAAGTAGGTACGTTCGTGTAGTAGGTACCTTACTTTTGAATAGAAAACGTTGCGTCCGGTCTTTTGGTTATATTATTAAAAAGCAATGTTTAATGTCTTTGCTTTAGACTGAAACTATGAAAAAATAACAAACACGTGTAGCTGTTGTAATCGCTTACAAAGACAGTTCTGCTGATGTAACAAATCGAGAGACGCGGAAGACTTTACAAACATTTCTTTCGTAACAACATCTACTCGTCGAAGACATGTATTACGCAACATTATATGCAAGATTAGAATCTAAAATTTAATGCGTTTAATGTTTGCGAAAGTGATTTCGATCTGATCACATTTGGCCTCAAAAACTGATGTTGCTCAATTGCATTTGTAAGCAGAAATGGTCGATGCATTTTGTAAATATTGGATTGCGTAATTTTATGTTTTTATTTAGGTATTAGGAAATATTGCGTAGTTGAGAATTTGTCGTTCTCATTTTTACAAAATAAGGCACTGAAATGCTCCGACACTGTACCTGCTTGATTTGAGACGAATATGATTAGGATTAATACTAGTTCGTACTAGACTAGTATTTTAGTCGAGTATAGAGTACCTAGTTGAAAACGATGTATATGAGATTCTATCCACTCAACTAGGAACGTCACTATTCGCTAGATGGCGAAACTGGGGACTTCGTTCGGAATCAATACCGTGTTTGAGCCCCTTTTTAAAAACATTGTTTTCCAATAATTTTTATTTTGATTTTTAATTAAACCTTATATTTTTGTCAATCTTTATTACTAAACGATGCTATATTGTATTTTCAGCGAAAAGATATCATCTCCGTAAAATATGAGATGATTAAAATATGTAAACAAAACAAGTTTTAGAACTGTGTTCATTTTGGCTCCTGCCACAGACTTGGCAAAAGTAAACAAACCAATTTGGTTGCCGATCCCAGTTGAGTGGTTATTTTAATGAAGAAACATAATTTTAGTAAATATAAGTTAAAACGGGATAATTAAAATGATGGAAGAAAGAGACTTAGTTTTCAATTGGACTCATGGAATATTGATACATTAATTATTATTTATAACAAGCTGATCATATAACCTGGCTAGAAGGGTATCTTTCCCGGTAAGTGAATTATCTAACACTGATACTGCCATACCAGACTAGCGGTTCCTGAGATTAACGCATTCAAACAAAGAAAAATTCTTCAGCTTTAGAAGCTTTAGACTCTACTATACAGGGTGATTTTTAGAGAGGGTACATATTGCAGAAGGGTGATGAGTACTCTGTTCTAATACGGAATATTACAAAAAAAAATATGTAAAATAACTTTTTTTTTTTTTAATCTAAATTCGACAAAACTACCTCATAAACATCTACAACATAAACAACTACAACATAAACAATTTCGGCTTAAAGAGTGTTGACTAATGACCTCTAGTGATCTCGCGCACCCCATACCTCCGCCACATCCATCAGCTTTCAAAAAACCATCATTTTGCAAGAATTTTAGATATTTTTAAGTTGCGATTACTAAGGCATTAAGCCATTTTCTTTGGTAATAATATTTTTGGGTCTGGTCGTATATAACCATCAGCTACCATGACCTTCAATATGTACCCGCACTAGGAAATTACCCTGTATTTCTAATAACTACTATTTTACTGAACAACTTAATTCTTCATAAGATTCATTTTCTGTATTTATTTAGACTAGTTGTAATAACAATTGGTACTTCTAAAGTCGTATTAATTCGGCCGGGTTACTCAGTATTTTTGAGCTATCGAGTTTCGAGTGAAATGTTATAGGACGGGACGGAAGAAGCTTGAAAAAATGAAGTCTAAAGACCAACTTTTTAATTATTTATTTATTGATTTTATTGCTTTAAAAACTGATATTTTGGTGGAAATTAGACAATGAGGGTTCAATTTATAGTTTTTAAAGGCGTAATGTTTCGGGCTACGTCGTTTATTAATTTGGTGCTTATGCGAAACTCTGCATTTCTGATCGATCACAAACATGTCTTTGTCCGCAGAACGGATGACCGATGGAGCTCAAAAACTGGAGTGGCGACCACGACCAAGTGAATTGTGAGCAGAACCCCAAGGTACTGGTAGATGAATTGTGAGCAGAACTCCTTCAAGGTGTAGCAATGAACTGGTCAGAACCGCGAGAAGTCACTGGATACAGCATAGGATCGGTCATTGTTGCGCAATTTGGAAGAGGCCTATATCCAGCAGTGGACGTCTACGAGGTGATGATGATAGATTAGTAGTAGAAGGGTGTAACTTCTAATAGAGATATAACTCCTAATAAACTCAAGGTCGTACTGTTTTTATTCACTTTAAATACTTACCATATAAAAACGGTGTTTATCAAGACGATGTTTGCTCATTAAAGTCATTAAAACATCAAGCAGTTTCGCAATTAATGTACGTAGAAATATCGTAATATTTGTCAGCAAAAACGTGTTTACTTCTAAAGAATTCAGTCATCAAATATTTATCAACCGTCGGCAAACATTAAAATTGCATTAAAAATTATCGCTCCCCGCAGTTTACTTTTTATTTCGCGGCTCAACTAAATTGATTTACATGTCCTTACCGGGAAAATTATGTACACAGCGCTTCGACCGGACCTTGAAACTAGAGAAAATGCATGAGAGGCCACGAAGACTGGTTGACCAACGCGTACACTTGGAACAAACACTGCCGCTTCTAGCTGAGCTAATTTGAGCTCTATGCTCCAAGAAATAGGGCATAGTAACGTGCAGTAACCTCGTTGAAATGTATACCAGACGCCAAGAGCGAACCGTGTCACCGTCCGCAATTGTTGCCGCTCCGTTCCGATAGAGATAGATTTATAGAAGAACACACATGTGCGAAAGAGAGCGAACAAGAAGACAATTCGAGTAAATTGCCTCATGATTGGATAATTATTTTATTGATACAGTTAAATGCCATTGATGAAGGACCTTAGGGTTTGAATGGGGGAAAATGGTGACGTAGTAATTTATGGGAATATTAGAACCAGCGGTATTGTTCGAGTGTAGGGTCTTTGAAAACATGCTATTATTGTCATTATCTGTTAATGGGATTAGGATTGTGGACAAACTATTTGTAGATACATTATCGTTGTGTCCAAACATGATTGAGAATGAGAACACATTTCGGTTTACAACACACTTAAGAACCGTGCGACATGTTGTTGTTTTACTACAACGGTCGTATGGAGTTTAAATTGTCAATAAATAAGTAATGTCAATAAATATGATTAATAATATAACATAGACAAAGATCTCGACCGCTCAGTATCCCCTGGTATTGCAGAGGTTCATGAGCAACGGTAACCACTTACGATCAGGTGGCCCGTTGGCTCGTCTGCCTACATGATAAAAAAAAAGACTGTTAATGTAACAATTCCCAAAAGAGACACGAGAGAATTTTGTTTCAAATCTTCAACCAGAAGGACAGGAGTCTGAGCCCCGACGATCATTAAAAATAATGCAATAAAGATAAAAGTAAATAAGAAAAAATACAAAAATAACATTCGTCAGATCAAATTTTAAAACTTTTTCCCTTTTCAAGAGAACAGTTTTCAGGTATAGGAGTAAACAGAGTGGAATTTTGAAATGTGCCTTATTATGGCCTCATTAACTTAGGCCTATCAATATATCGTATTAAAATAGGTAGGTAGTTAATTCTACATTTCGAGGTTTTTCTTACATTTAATTAAAAATCTTTGATTAGTGTAGCATTATTTTTTACATATTATTTTAGTATAATTCGATAAGATCACTTTAGACTTTTCTTGAATATTTCAAAATTCCACCACCCACATATTTTTTATTAATATCGGAAGACTTCAGCTGTATTTTTTCCAATTTTTGTTTAACTGATTGTTTCTTTTGTGCCCATTTAATTCTATATTTCTTGCACATATTCATACGAAAATTGTCATTGACAGTCATTACAATTTCAAAAGACTTCTAATTTTAATTCCTAACGCAGTACCTACACAATATCATGCAACAAGTCCGTGCTCCGTAATTGGTTTGTCGGTATCTTATCAGGCACTATGTGGAGTTGTTCTTATCAAAGCAACAACTACTTCTGACGTAGTACACGACCAGTTTTGTTTGAGCTCTGAATACACTCACTATTTAAAGATGTTCTGTGAATGATTGAGAGCCTTTTGCTGTAGGTTGGGCTTGTTATGTTCTGCTGTAGAGGTGTATAAGTAATAGTAATCACCATCAAATAGGAAGAAGGCTTGTAAACGATCAAACGTATGCTCTATTACATATTTTTGTAAAAAAACAGCAACAACAAAACTTAAATATGAATTCACATCAGGGCATCTATTGAAAATGTAATGCTAATTTAGATGAAGATATCAAAATTACAAACATACGCTCACCCAAAAGTTGATCCAATAAACAGTGAACAAAACGTTAGCAAATATAGACCGAAAAAATAATTAAACTTCGTCTAAATTATTCTAATTAGAATCTAGAGACCAGAAGATGTTGGCTACAACAATTTGAGGTATTACAAGACGATAGTGTATCTACAAACGTAGTGAGTGATAGTCTATTGCGCACTTAATAACAATATTGTTTAGCAACGTAATTAGGATGATTGTCGAGTCTCGCTCAGCACGCGCCTTGCGTCAGAACAATCGGGGGATGGAAAACCGCGCTCCCCGACCCACGCTGGTTCTGGCACAGTGGGGTATTCCATGGACAGGAGCTTCGGAAGGCTTCGGATAGCCCGTCAACCACCAGAGCAGACAATATCCGGTCGGTAAAAAATGCCATAGTTCGTAACGCGTCATGTCGCCTCGTATAATTCCGCGCTGGAATCTTTCCTGAGACGGGGATCGGAGGATGAGTGTGAGCGGTAGGAGGCTTTAATTCGAGATCTAAATACCCCACCAGCAGCATTCTCTACCTTACTCCTACTCAAAAGAAAGAACGTAAATGGGATGAGATCATTTAAAATGAAAAACTTGCTGTTCCTGCAGACATCGTCCTACCCGGAACATTACTAGGTACAAACATTATTGGAAGGAATTGTTCTGAAAGCGTTTGCGATGTCAATGCAGAAAAAAGTTGATCAACGACACCACATCAAAAACTTAAAAATTTTCATTTGATCTTTCCTCTTAGATCAAATTAGGGACATAGTTATATAAAAATCTCATCAAAATCCGTCGCGTTGTTTCAAAGATTTAAGACTGACTGATGTATGAGATCATAATCTAATATCTAATATATATTATAAAGGCGAAAGTTTGTATGTATGGATGTATGTTTGTTACTCTTTCACGTAAAAACTACTGAATGGATTTGAATGAAACTTTACCACAATCTAGCTTATACATCAGAATAACACATAGGCTACACAATTTACAATTTTTGATAATACGGGACGAACCTGAAGTCCACGCGAACGAAGTCGCGGGCAAAAGCTAGTATGAAATAAACTTAAAACTAGATATTGCCTCATCAACTACTAGCTCATTATATTTTGGACTCGGTTATTAGCAGATGTTTGCACAAGTGAAGATGAAACATTTTCAGTTAGTCACGGCTTCCATCGTGTTTTCAATCGGCGGTAACTCGTGTTGCGCAAATTAATAACATGCTCCATACAATTCGTAAACAATGAACATGTAGTTTGTAAATAAAATGTGACTTCCTTCGTGAGACTGTAAAAGAAAAGTTTAAATTAACAAAATGTGGGCTGTTGTGTGCGTGGAGAGATAGGTTAGAATTCTGTTTAAAAAAATGAGGCTATGTAACTCTTTATTCTGCGGTCTATTTGTTGTTTTGTTGGGCTCGGTATTGAAATCTTTAAAAACTTCGCAACACGAAAAAGTGCCAAAAGAAAAGTATTCAACAGCTGTATCCCAATGCTGACATACGGTTGTGAAACTTGGACCTTCTCAAAAAAGACATGTGACAGATTGAGTGTATGTCAGCACAGCATGGAGAGAAGCATTCTCAGTTTAAGACTAAGAGATCTTAATGTAATAATCAGAAACTTGACAAACTTAGAAGATGTATTGAGCAGAGTCAAGCGCCTAAAATGGAGATGGACGGGACACTTTATACGATCCAAAGTGGACCAAAGATATTACAGAATGGTATCCAAGAGATGGAAAGAGACGCAGGGGTCGACAACTTAACAGATGGATGACCTACCCCACCTCTGGCGAAGACATGCCTTAGATAGACAAATGGCGAAAACTGGAGGAGGATGTCAAAGGACAACCTCGCTGAGAACAACTAATTATTTATAAACACAGTAGAGTATAATTTGTAACATAAAAGTCAGAGAATAAAGGCAATTTTTATTTTATTTATTTTTATGTAATTATTTATAATACCTGCTATCTACCAGATTACCACGAACCTCTTTGCCCTGGCATTGCAGAGGTTCATGAGCGACGGTGACCGCTTACCATCAGGTGGGCCGTATGCTCGTTTATCTGCCTTGCAATAAATAAAAAAAAAAAAAAACGTTGTCATGCCGACAAAAATTAAAATGTTGGTTTGACGTAAAATTACTCTCGTTGGAAAATGTCACGAAATAAACCAGTATCAGACAATGCTCAAAATTTCTGCTTTCTAACGAAAAAAGAATCATTGAAATCAGTTCATATAAAAAGGAAATACACGCAAAAACGCATAGCAAATAGTGAAATTTTGTCCGTTAAAAATACACCTTTTTTAAACAAAAATCCAAAAGTATTGATTTATTTACACCTTTCTTTCTGACACCAGAATCATTCAAATCGGTTCACCCAAACTAAAGTTATCGAGGAAAAAAACATTAAAAAAAATACAGACGAATTGAGTACCTACCACCTCCTTTTTGGAGGTCGATCAAAAACGATCTTTTGCAAGATGGCAGCCTGCAATCTACTGATATCTAACTTTATTTAGTTAAGGTTTTTAATTTAAAACTACACAAATAAATAAAACTTGAGAGGTGTCATGGGACACCCGTATAGAACGAAGTTCCTTTCGATTAAAAGATATCTTATAAAAAATATTTCCTTTCGTAACGCGCGATAAGGAACGTGTTTTAAAAGATTTTGATCACACCATCTAGCGATAATTATCTAAAACGAAAAAGTGTCGGGAGAACTTTTCGTAAGAATTTTTTCCGTCTAGCCCCCTTTCACACCGCGCGATAAGGAACTCGCAATAAATTAATATGTTATAATAAGGATATAAACTTTTATTGCCTGCGACAAGTAATGGCTCAGTTGAGATTTAGTCCTATTTTATTTATCTCATATAAACTATGCATTAAAAATAAATATTTTCGAAATTATACAACATTTTCAACCAACATACGGTACCATACCAACTAAAACAGCGTTATTTATAATAATATTATTTATAATAATTAAATATCCAGTTAATATAATTATTGAAAAACATTAGAACAAAATATATTTTTAGCTGTTTATGTATTTTTGTATTTAGGTAATCGCACCAAAAGAATTTTAAAGTATAAAAATCTCTCCAGCGTTTATCATCAATCGGTCAATTTCATGGGCCATTAGCGATACACGCGCAGTCATTCACCATTTGCTCTCAAATTGTACATACGATTCTCAACCATATTCTAAACTAAATAAATACTATAGTTGTATGTTCGTGATAGTGATGGAAGTCGTAGTGAATTCGTCGCGGTATAAGATGGTGCTGTGTGATTCTGCGGGCGATGATGCCGATGTTTTGATTAATTTTAATGCCGCCAATTTGTGGATTGTGTTTTAAATTTCGAATAAAACGTGTGTTCGCGGCAAAAACCGGTTGTATACTCGTTTGTGAAGTTTAATGTTTGTCTTTATTTTGGTATTTAAACTTTTTATGATAGGTTTGTGGAAATATATTACAGCGTGTTTAAGATTCATACAAAACAAGTATTAATAGTCTAGGTAAATTAATTTGCTAGTAGAAAAAGCTATTAGCTGTCGAAGTAAGTTAGCTATCAAGTTTTTCATAGATGTATGAATTATGTAGCTAAAATTACCTACAGTAGTCTTCGCTGAAATTATTTTATTACAAATGTGACGAAAATTAATTGCTTAATTTTAGTAAACGTATCATTTTAAAACTTTTTTTTGTAAGAACCTTTTGATCTGTGTTTAAAAAACTGTATTTTTAACAGACAATATTTCGGTTTGTTGTGCATTTTTGCGTTAATTAGCCGTTGGCTAATTCAGTTAACCGGTTAAATTAGCTTAGCCTATCGGCTAGCTAACTAACTCATTTAGCTAACTTTTTAAGCCAGCTTGGCCGGCCAAATTGTACAGCCCTATTAATTAGTCTTTAATTACAAATCAATTATGACACCGCGTGGTCTTAGAAAAGCAACGATATTATTGACAGCCATGACTCTAGTGACGTTCAGGGGTGCGTTTAAAAACTGAATGAATCATACATGTACTTCATTTACATGCAGATAAATTTATTGATAGCAATAGAAAACAGATAAGTTCCTGCAAATAAGTCAAAATATCCGTGCGAAAGCACTTTACCTGTCGCTAACTACCACTAAATCAGATTACAGTCTCACCCTCCGAACTAGCAGGGGCGAGGGTTGAAACGACATGCTACACTTACTTGTATGCCGACCAGCTAAGCCGAACAAGATGGTGTATTTAGTTTTTTCGGTACAGATATACAAAACAAATTGTGTATGAAATTGGTTGATGTTATGGTAATTTTATTGATTATTCATTTTTATTATAAAAAAGTGGGTATTGTGGTTCTTTAACCTGCATTTGCTAGGACATTATATTAAGAGGGTCTATTTCTGGAATACCACATTATTAAATAACGTAGAAAATATTTTACGTAAAGCTTGAAATGTTTTCTTAAACCATATCATAAGTAGGTCGCACGCTCGTTTATCTATCAAAACAAAACCAAAATTCTAAAAAAGAGTCCTTAATAAGAGCCTCTGAATCCGATCGTATGAGTAATTATTGTGAGAATGCAAAATTCATTCTATGTAAATGCAATCAAAATAACTTCACAGCTGTACTTGTAATATTATGTACTAGCTGGCCCGCGTAACTTTGACTGCGCCACATAACATTATTATCGTGATATTTTCACTATGTAAACCTTCCCTGAACTTCCACAAATATTTCAAGACTAAAATTAGCCAAATCGGTTCAGTCGTTCTCGAGTTTTAGCGAGACTAACGAACAGCAATTCAGTTTTACATTCAAGAAGATATTCGTCTCATAGAGGCGGCAAGTTGCACTACAGGTATCGGGTTCCCCTCCGACTAATCGTTATGTATCCCTCTCTCCTCCATTATACCTACTGGATATAATCGAAATAGATATCGCAAGCAATGACGTAGTTTTCAAACTAATGACGTCGATATTCATAGTTCTTCATAAAGCAGAAATGAATGAATGCATAGCATATTATTATAGCGAAAATAAATTCCGTAGTGCAATCGAATTCCAAAAATATAATCTTGTTTAATTACTTTAGAAATCTTGGATTTATGAAACTTAAAACGAAAATGAGATGAATAAACTCATAAAACTCCTATTTAAAGTTTTTTTCATTGGTATTCTTTTCCATGGTTAAGTTTACTTTTAACTTTTTAAAATAAGTAATTTGTAAAATGTTTTTTTTGATTGCAATTTACAGTTAGTTACCGTTACTTATCGCACGTCAATTACTTTTAAAACATCACTAAACACAAAACAAAAATTAAGCCCAGAATAAAATTTGGCAAACGATAAAATTAAATGCGCAATCCTAATACACCACTAAGGTTAGCTAATTAGCAAACTGCCAAATACCCCGGTCCCTTGTCATGCTCTTTAATCTACGCACCCCACAATTACTCGATTCGGTCGGATAATCCCGCTCCCCGACTCGGCGAGAAAACTCTGTATTTTTCCCGAGCGAGAATTAAAGTGTAAACGAGATTTTCTCAGAATTTACCAGAATAAAATATAAGCAACATCGACGGCTTGTCTCGTAAGGGAATTAACTTCTAAAGCTGTTTCTGATTTCGTTGGGCTCAGAAAATGTAACACGTAGTTTCATTTCAACTTTGCTGTTTTCTGTTGAAGTCTGGAATTACGTTGAAATTTCTGAACAACGTTATTACTTACGTCTTTTCATATTTCGAAATTACTTTTTCTATGCTTTCATTTAAATTATATAGGTACTTATTGAAAACCGCAAAAAATATAGGGTGGGCAATCTAACGTTTGCATTTTGAACTTCTGTTTAATTAGAGAATGACAGCTCAAATGTCATTCAATTTGTGTTCATAATTTAGTTAAAGGTTTGACATTTACGAAATGGGACGGTTCGCCCAATGGGCAGAAGATCGTTTGGCCGAAGATGAGCATTTTTACCGAAAATCGTCTTTTCAGATGAAGCCCATGTTCACCTCGGAGGCTATGTCAATAAGCAAAATTGTCGCATCTGGGGGTCGGAAAATCCACACGTCACCATTGTGAAGCTAATGCACCCACAAAGAGTTACGGTTTGGTGTGGGTTTTGGTCCGGCGGCATCATTCGAAAATGAGCAAGGAGCCGCCGGTCAATGGCGAACGTTACCGTGCCATGTTCAACGAATCTTTGTTTCTAAAAGTTGAAGAGTATGACATGGACGACATTTGGTTTCAACAGGATGGCGCAACATGCCACACAGCCAACATGACAGTCGAACTTTTGGAAAATACAAACTTTATATGGCCCACCCCTTAATACGCAGCGATTACTATAGAAAATTCCTTATATTTAAAAATGTAAAGCACTTCCACCGTTACTATGAGTGGTTATTTAAAGTGTAAACGAGATTTTCTCAGAATATCTCAGAATAAAATATAAGCAACATCGACGGCCTGTCTCGTAAGGGAATTAACTTTGAAAGGTGTTTCTGATTTGGTTTTCTTTGAGAGCTCGAAGAGATGAGAAATGTAACACGTATTTTCATTTCAATATTACTATTTTCTTTTGAAGTCTGGTATTACGTTAAAATTTCTCAATGTTATTACGACTTTTTATATTTCGAAATAAGTTTTTGTATGCTTTCTTTTCAATGGTTACTTTTTAAAAACTAGATAATACTGCGCAGCGATGTTTATGAATATTCGTAGGGAGTATTTTCGGGGCGGCGCGACGGGAAAGAGTGCCGATGGCGTAACGCGTCGCGTCGTCCCTCATAGCCGGGGCTCGGACGCTGAGTGTGAGCGGTTGGAGGTTTTAGTGCGGTTCAACTCCCACATACGGGATCCGGTGATTTCCTTCAACTAAAAAAAAAAAGGGAGTATTTTCAATTGATGATGAATTGATGTTTCAAGACTTTCACCGTTATAAAGAGTGGTTGTAGATAATCACTCTTATTCGTGATGTCCACACACCTATGGTATATATAAAGAGCTAATGACTGGCGATGATTTCTTAGATATTTGCCGGTAATACTACCGTAAACAAAAGTACAGTGTTCGTGGATTCCTTAAAGTCACTAGAAAGGTAAAAAGACTAAAGCACCTAAGCGAAAGAGAGTTAATGAGTTAGAACCTTTACCCCCAATAAAATAAAACTTGAGAGGTGTCAAGGGACACCCTGATGGAACGAAGTTCCTTTTGATTAATTAGTGAGGAAATTGTAATAAAATTTTATTTTTTCAAGTAACTAATTGTTATAACTTAAATAAAATATTTTGATCACAGCGCCATATAGCATTAATCATATAAAACAAAATAAGGAATTGTTTTAAAAGATTCTAATTATAGCGCCATCTAGCGATAATCATCTAAAACAAAAAAAGTGTCGTGACAACTTTTTCATAAGAATTTCCGTCTAGCCCCCTTTCGATACCGCGCGATAAGGAACTTCGTTCCAAAAAAATGGAGAATAAATGAAAGACATTAATTATTTTTACAGGTATACAACAAATAGTGTTTTATAATTAATATTTTGTACGTTTTTTTGGTTTGATGCTTCTCCTATAAAATCGTGTTAATATACTAACTTTTCAATGACATTATACATATATAACTTTTATTGCGTAATATTTTACAAAACATGCGTATTTTCTTAGCAATGGATTCGATTGAAAAAGTTTATAAAAGTAAATTGAATAGAGCCTTCACAGTCATCAAGCAGAAACCACAGACTAAATTAAATAAATATCGTCAACTCTGTAGACATCAGCACGTTTTGCCACTTAACACTGTCCAAACTTTCCCCGTAGAAGTTGATGAGAACTTAAGTGAGGGGCTAACTTTGTTTGACTTCCTTATCATAAGGTTGAATAGCTCGATTCTTTTTTGGTTTGAGATTGTCGACGTAATGGAAGATAAGATCGAAAAGCTACAAATAGGTATAAGGTACTATAGCATTTCGAAAGAATTTTTTTTTTGTCACGAAGGCAAACGAGCCAACGGGTCACCTGATCGTAAGTGGTTACCGTTGCTCATGAACCTTTGCAATGTCAGGGTCGCTACCTACGACCGAACTTTAAGAACCTTCCTCAAACCTCGTTTGAAGAAGGACAAGTCATAGCACTCTAGGAATACCGAGTAATTGTGAGTTTAATTTTAACTTTTTTTATTTACTTCTTGCAGTAAAGTAACGTAAGTATTAGAGAACTAACTAACTTGACTATTTGTTCTTTATATTGAGTTAAAATCGTCATAGAAATATGTTTTAAATAGTCTGAACGACCGTTTTTTAGACAAAGGACATAAAATATTTATTAGAAAATATTGGAAATGTCTTTGTGAAGAACACTTTCGAATGATATTAAAATATTCCAGACGGTTGATGCACTTTCAATGTCAAATAAAACTCGCACTTTCGAAGTAGTTCAAATTAAAATTGACTTTGAAAGTTAATATTGTTGGAAATTGTATGAACCTCGGTTCTTGAGAAAGTTATTACGAGGAGAAAAGTTAGAAGCTCCTGATCAAAGCGACGAGAGAAGCGCTCAAGGACTGTAGGGTTGTCGAGTTTCTTCTTAATGTATTTTATTGTTGATGAATAATTGACGATAAGTATTGATCTAAAGGACAATAGGCATTATTGTATGGGTTGCGTCCCAACCCTTGTAACATGTTGCGACTATAATATAGTTTAAACATGTTCCCTTAAGTTTTTTTTTCATAAATAATTCAATTTTTGATTATAATTGTGTGCAGGTCAAAAGTTCTGGGGTGTAAATGAAAAAAAATCAGTTTTTGTATTAAATAATGCTATAAGACTATTTTGCATTTAGTGTTATATACTCACATAGGTACTTATAATTGTACAGTAATCACAGTTAGTAATTGCTATTTTAGACAGTTATTAATAAACATACAGTTGAAAATGGTACAATTATGTCTGAATAATTCTCTTTTATAACTTAAACCAATGCACTTTAAACACTGATATTTGTGATACAACAATCAGTTTCTTAATCGTATCACTGTATTCATATTTATTTATGTTAGTAGGTATACTGTAGTTGCTCGACTTCTGCGAGTCCATCATCTCGCAAATAGAGGCGACGGGACTTGTGAGAGAGAACTCTTTTCTCTGCGTTATACTCCGCCGAAGCTGGGCTCGGGACGTGTTCCGGGATCTGGCCCCCAAAGAGTACTGGGTTGTCATCGGACCCGAGAGGATGTTGCACTGGAGCTCAGTCGAAAGAGCAACAAGGATGGTAAGACACGCTCCGCGACCCAGGCTGATTCTGACCTAGAAGCTTCTGGAATAGTCCCGAATGGAGCGACTAACAACGTTCTAGAAAGTTCTCGATTAGTCTGGAAAGTTGTTCTAGAACCTTTTCGACTAGTCTCGAAGGGTGTGAAAGAGATAGCAAAATATCTCTGTTTCGCTCACACACTTCTAGAACATTCTCGTAACACTAGATTTTCTGTAACTATTACTTCGAAACATCATATTTATAATATTTATGAAAAGGATTAAGCCTACTGACAACCCTACGTGAAGGCTTTGATGTTCATTTGTTGCCGTATAGCTCTTGACCCATTTTCAGCGAGTACTGTTATTGTGCATTATTACTTTGTTCAAAATGTTTTTCAGCAAAGACTTAGTATTTATTTACTTTTATGAGTTTTATTTAATAAAATACATGATTCATGTTTTCTACTTTGTATTTACATTTTTTATAAAACATTACGGTGTTCCCAGAGCTCTATGACAAGCGAGGTTTACGAAAAGTCCTGTATTGCCACTAGCTCTCGGACCATGAGTAGGTGATAGATAACGGTCTCTCATTGCCCTGGCAATCATGAACGACGCTAATTGAAAACCAATAGGTTTATCTATCCTGCAATAAAAAAACCTAAAGAAAGAACTTTTAAAAGCAAAATATACAAATTTTCTTTCACTTCAATCTAATACTTACGTTTTTGTTGACAAACGAAATTCTATAGAAGTTTCGCGTGAGAAAGTTCCTAGACTCATTCAATTTGTGAATTCGCATCTGAGCTTCTTGTCGTCGCATTTTTGTTCTCGTTTTATAAAATGAATTGCTTCACAAAGACTTTGAAAGCGGTTCGGTTAGCGAGGCGAGACAGACATCGATAAATATTGGGGGTGCTTTTACAGATACTTTTAGATATTACGATTTTATAAGGATTTAAAAGGATGTTATGGTGATTGACTTAGAGTAAGATTATTTTTACGTATTTTTTTTTTCATTTATATCTTTGCAGAACATAAATTTAAGGTAAAATAGAGCCCTAGTAGAGTAGCTATGTGGGCCGTATCTACGATCCAAGATTATTTTATGCAAATTTTTATGTGTATAACAATCATTCGTTTTTCTTTCATCTTAAACCATTCGTTATGGTTTTCGGTCATTTTCACAAGTTTCGTTTTTGATTTCAGATTTTTCGTCATAAAAAATTGTATTGAGTTTCAATAAGTAGAAAAAATACTCTTTTTCTACTATGAAATTATTTTTAATATTTCTTTCGGGACCTACTCTTTTGTTCCTGTTTCTTTCAGACAAGTTATTTGACTATTGGGACTTTAATAAGATATTTATTAATAAGTAAAATTACACTATGTTTAGAAAGCTTCATGGGCTGTTGGTTAAATACCATTATCTCTTTAATTAGGTGTTGAAATTAGTTAATATCTGTTTTTACGGTCTTTTAATTCATTCTCATTAACACTTAATTTGTTATAAAAATATTATAATGTGGTTTTATACAGGTTATACTTACTACGTAACTAACATCGTTTAAATTTATGCTTTAGATTTAAATTTATTTTATTTAAATTTATAACCTTTGGTTTTAATTTAAAATCTTTTAGTTGTCTTATCAATGAAAACCAATATTCGTAACTTAAGGCAAAAAAACGGTAGTTTAATTTTTCGAATTCACAACTGTTGATCGCAATTCAATTAGAAAGAGATAGAGCTAAAACTTCTTACTTTAGACAAGGACGGCACGATCGCCTTCCAAGAATAAGATAGCATCTCAAACAGTATCAGGAAGAAACGAGACAACCCCGGAGCATCAATAAAACCTTTTTGTTCATGTTCCCTTTTTATTCCGCTACAGTTTTATTCCGTTGCGCCTTTTTATTCCTTTTCCCCTTCGTAAAGTGCTTATTTATTCATAACACCTTTGTCGGTTTTTTGTGGTGCTCATTAAGTTGAATTAGTTTGAAGAGGCGTACGATAATAATTTTCATAATGAGTGCGGTGTCTATGAATTTAAATGGTCGTTACGGATGCCCCACGGGCTGTCTAATGACGAATAATTAATTCGACAAATATTGTATTCAATGGGAAGTTTGGTATTTTAGTAGTTTGAGAGATTTTAGTGAAAGTTGATATTTTAAAACGAGATGGGCGAGTCTTGCGACCTTACCACGACCTTGAAGAGGGGAGATGCATAGTCATGTTTATTTTACACTTGTGTAATTTCATCGGCGTGGGAAGAAAATTTTTACCTATAGTTGGGGGCAAGAATAAATGCACTTCGACTATTGAAAAGAGACCAGTTAATAGCTTCGGATTTAGAGCACTTACTCTGTCGCACACAGCATTGTGGCATTCATTGTCAGTTGTTGTTCTAATTCAATGGAACTAATATAATATAATATAAAGTTGTTAAAAATCTAAATATTTTTGCATAATTTCCTAAAAGTCGATGTGCATTTATTCTTGCCCCCAACTATACCTGTATTTAAAAAACAAATCCATACCCAATCAATGACTCCCATAATTTACTGGAAGTTTTTTTATTCAAAAAGTCAAAGCCATGCATTTATTGCGATAGGGCGTAACGATCCTTGTTCTTTTAGCTCAACTCTTCTGCAGAAGACCTAAGACCAACTGGAAAAAGGGTAATCTACTTCCTCTGCTGGTTTCATGATTTATTCAGTGACGAGTCGTCGATAGACATAGACATAGACAGAAGTTTATTTGTGTATAAAAAGGAACATACAGACACATATTTAAAAATTAACAAAAAAGTTCATACACAAAACGGCCGAAACTCAGCATGATGCCGGTTGCTATTCATTTAGAAATAATCAAATACACGACTGTATCAAGAATGCCTCAATATAGCAAAAGCGTTTTCGCAATCACTGGAATAACCGAGTTCGCTGGGATAACTGGTGTCACCGGAACTATAGTAATGGACAGCATGTAACATTCGTCGAATAAAAAAAAATAAACGCTTGAGTATGTTGTTTACAATTGATATATTTTTAGTTTATTTTTGTGTATTAAAGTGTCTGTTTTAATGAAGTAATTTAAGTTTAATTCTAATCATTGTTCAATGGCAAAGCGCGTGTTCAGTCAAAATACAGGCTTCATTTTTGGCAGTTAAAATTCACATTTTAAGGCAAAGTTTTGACAAAATAAAATACCTACATAAAGTAGTAACTTACAAGTATTATTGCCTTCACGAATGTAAATATTGCATTAGATACTGTACTGTTTCAATAGTGTATACCTACTTCTTCCAAATTAAGCCTTTTTTTAATTTCTTTCATCAAATAGAACATCAACTTCCAAATTCAAACTAAACCACATTTGACATGTCGATCATATCTGCGTTAGCTTCTCACCGTGTATAGAAGTGAAACTCGCACGTCGCTTTCTACTCGACCGCACGAATCGCGACCCGCATTTCTATCAATCATGAGTGAAGACCTCGCGAGTACTCACGACACACGTGTGAAATATTTAGAACTACACGATGTGGTTTTAGAAGTTGGTTCTTTGTTGTCTGAGTATTTAAACATGAAACTGTATTATCCAGCATTATCATAGTTCTTGGTGGTAGAATAGGAAACGTTCTTACCGAATCACGAGTATCTCAATAACTTAGCAAGAGTTTAGTAGTCATAGATAATAGTAAACTAAAAGATGACAAAATCACTAGTGTGATCGTGAAACTGTGTATCCTTCTACATCCATTGAAAGAAGAGAGTTAGAACTATAATGATGATTCCTCAGCATTCTAATTTATTACTTCAAACATAACGAGATTAACATTGTACATATGTATATTGTAGCAAAAATCACAGGTTAATTAAAAATATATGATAGTAATAAAATTGAACGTGACACTTTCAGACGGGAAAAACAATTAAAAGAAAAAAATATTTTGAAAAGAGCTTTAATTAATAATAACAAAATACAAAAAACCTGGAAGTAATAACTAAAAAAATATTTACAGTTATTAATACTATGTCCATTCAAATATTTGTCTGAGTATTTGGACTAGCGAAATTCGTCAAGGACTCAATGACTACCATCAGCAATAGAGATTGTACTGTTATTTGCATATAATGCTTTGATGTGCCGTGTCGCTACCGAGGTATGCATGTGTAATTTGAAAGTGTGAAAGTTTTATAAATGTGTATAATTGATATTACGTTCATAGAAGTAAAGGTTATGCAAAGCAAAGTTGGTCAAATTTTTATCTTGCTATTGATGACTTGGTTAACATTCGCCTTAGATATTTAATTACTGAGAATATTATTATTGTATGATCATAGGGATAGATCAGAGATCTTTTTTGCCTTTCCTCCGCCTGAAGGCCACCTTCTGAAGTTTTGAAGACATAAGTGGTATATTAGTGGAATAGTATTTATGTAGTTGATAGTTATCATCTTATTTAGTTTTTGTGCTTAACACTTACGATAACTTGGGTAAGCCGTAGTTAGCAACACTGCAGTGTTTCCTGGCTTTGCAAAGGTTCATGAGCGATGGTTAGTGAAGGGATTTTAGAAAGACTAGACTGAGTCTTCCCGGTTTGACGTCTGGGAGTCACAATGCGTGAGCCCTAGTGATTAATGCGTCGTCACATCACTACCCGGTGTTGAATTTTAACCTTAGCTGAGATTCGCTTAGTGTGAGAGACAGAACTATTAAGTTTGGTTTAACTTCTCTGCGGAGTAGTACATTCATTTTCTGCAACTAAAATAAAACAAACGGGGTGAGCTAAATAAAACTGTTTAAAAACGGATAGTTTTAGCAAAATTAGGATATTATAAAGAATTCCACCAGGAATACTTCGTCAAAATTATGACTCGCATTACAGGTGGGCATTAAAAACTGTAAACATTCGAAATGTTTTGGTGTGATTTAAAAAATAAAATCGTCTGGCTTGTACGTCGGAGGTAAATCACTCTGTTTACCAATACGCCTCGCCGCCGCATTACCAATGCAAATGACGCCCTATTGAGTCGAACGATGTACCGTTTGCAGGAATGAAATGGAATTATTGTTTTATTTTTTCTGTTTGTGGTGTGCCTAATGATAAGTGTGTGGGAACTTTTATTGCTATGTAATTTATGTATTACAGATTTATGTGTCAAAGAAACGTTTAGTAAAAAACTAAATTGATATTATTGTTTTGGATAGTAGTGGAATCTACATAGATGAAGGACGTCTTTACTATTTGAAAATCATTGGGTGAGCAGGATAGTTGCGATTTTTTATTGTGTCATGGAATAGTATTGCTGCTTTAGTAATATTTTAAGTTATAACTTTGTATTGTATTCATTTATTTTAATTTAAGGTTTGCAGATTTTTTTAAAAAGTTAATTTACGAGGTAAGATAACTACTACTTGAAATTGGAATTTAAAAAATTCTGCTGGTATTTTTCACAGATATGTTCTAACATGGTTTATTTCGAATCGGGCAGCATAGTCCGACTGTAAAAATAGCAAAATAATATGATTTTAGAAGATTCCTGCTCAACAGTCTTTTGAGTTGAAGGTAATTACTATATTATTAGTACCTATAGTATTTGAACAAATAACATCTTCCAGCCAACTTGTTTAATACCTTGATGTTTCTTAAATGCTCTCAGCGTACGTCACCAAAATTTTGAAGCGTATCTTGAGAAAAAAAAAGGATCTATTTTTAAATTAGATACTAACATGCAAACGGTACTATTTTCGACATCATGTTTTGCTTTTGCGTGCCGAGACCATATCGGTGTGTGTTCGTCTGACGATTCAATGTACTTTATACAGATTGTACGTAAATACCACACACACGGCCACGTACCAGAATATCGTGACCCCTCATTTATAGAAGCACCCACAGCAAGATGGGTCTAGGATTATGGACGTTCTTCACATGTTAATAGAGTCCAGTCTAAATCGAGCCGCATTGTTTAGGTTTTTGGGTTGTAAATGGGTTCTTTTTATTTGGTAGTTAAATATATTCGTGTTTTTATGTGTGCGTGCGTTCGTGAGTGTCGTGTTAGCACTCGGCTCACCTTCGCACGACCTCGGGTTTCGACACCGACGACCGAACAACTACTTATTGTTCTCTCGGATAGTGTTGGACGTTTAAATGAGTTTTGTAAGAGCTTCATTGCATGACGTTGAATTGACTCGTAAAATTTTGTTAGAATGTTTTAAATGAACTTCAAGTAAAGGTTTATCTTGTTTGATATTTTTAAGTGGAATACTTTTTTTACAATAATATAATATATATAATAGTTTTCCAAGGAATTAAAGTAGCTCTTAAATAGGAATTTTAATTGGTTATCACGCTACCGTAACATACATACGTACAGATGTGACTGGTATAGATCAAATTAAGTGCAATAAAGAATTAACCTCTCCTACTCTGTCTCCTATTACATTCTTCGGAGCTTCTTCTTCGAACAAGGTTCACAATGATTAGAAGATTGCAGGCACCTTTACTCACAAAAGCGCATAGGTATGAGATACCAAAAGATGGTGGACAAAGCACATATAATTTTGTACAAAAAAATGAACCGGTTCTTACAAATCAGTCACGTCTCTTGAAGGTTTGCACCAAGTTGCGCGCGCGCTGATTACTGATGAGCTACGAGTCGATCTATTTTTAAGTTTTTACTCGACACGCTGATGTGTGGTCCGTCATTTGTATTCACAATGTTACGATGTTTTTAAAGATTTGTTTAGTCTTTTGAGTATTGGAATTGCTTCAGTGTTATGTAGGTAGAGGTTAGTTTTGTAGAAGCGGTATTTACGTTGTGGGTCTGAATATTGGGTCAGAGAATTGAGGTTAGGTCGTTTGTGTAGTACTACTCATTTATCTCGGTTTCTCCATAAGTTATTGAATTATTTTAGAACTTTTGAGATTTCAAAAGTCATCATCAAATGCATAGAGTGAATTAATCCTTTATTATAGTCTAACATAACAACAAGCTGGCCCACGCAACTTCGTCTGCGTCACATAAGTGAATTTTGTTATCGTTTAAACCTTCCCTGGACTTTTACAAATATTTCAAGACTAAAATTAGCCAAATCGATTCAGTAGTTTTCGAGTTTTAGTGAGACTAACGAACAGCAATTCATTTTTTAAGAAGAAGATTTATCAAAGTCATACGGCATTGGTTTCATGAACATTATTTAAAACTATTTAAAACATTTACGTGTTCTACCTCGAGTAATGCGTTAACTCTCCAATCTTTAATCTTTACTTCAGTAACTCCTACTGCGAGGTACTACGATGGTAACAAAACTCGATTTTATTTTATTCCTTCATAAAAATACGATAAATATTCATCTTTACATTCGTCTATAAAAAGCTGTAAGTTTAAAATCGTCATATCGTTTTAATAATCAGCATCTGTAACCAGTTACGTTTCATTGCTTCCTTTTTGTTTAAATTAAAAAGTTAATTAATTTAATTATAAAGTTTTAATTAATGTCGAGTTCTGAATTAAGTATCTTAATGGTATTTTTGTTGTCGATCAGCGTAAGTTATTCTGCGGTAAGTATGTAAAAAGCAGAAATTCAGAATGAGAATTATTTACAAACGTATTTAATTGCTGGACTTTAAGGTTCAGTTGTTTTCTTGTCGTGGTGGCTGAGTGGTTGAAGCGCTTGCCTTCCGTACGGGAGGTCGCGGGTTCAATTCCGGTCTTATTGCACATAAATCTTAATATGAAAAAGATTTATGTGCAATTTTTCACAACACCACTGGCTAAAAACGGTGAAGGAAAATATCGTGAGGAAACCTGCATATCGGAAAAGAATTCTAAAAATCCTTTGAAGATATGTGAAGTCCCCAATCCACATTAGGCAAGCGTGGTTGACTATGCCTAACCCCTCTTCGGAGGTGACCTGAGCTCAGCAGTTGGCAGTAATGGGTTGTTACAGTACAGTTTTCTTGTATTTTCTCATAATTTGTTATTTTTTAGAACTATTATTGTATTTTATTGTGTGATATAAGAAACAAACCTAGAAAGGTTAAATTACATTTTAAACTAAATTATTAGGTGGGCCGTTGGTTCGTCTGCCTACATGGCAATAAAAAAGAAAAAAAAAAAAAACATTTAAACTGTAGTCATTCACTAACCTTCAATCGGCTCGTTTATCTATATTATAAAGAGAAAAACTTTGTTTGTTTTGTTGTAATGAATAATATCAAAAACTACTAGACCATTTAAATTATCCACGAGTAACATAGACTAGATTTTAATTTGAGAAAAAATAGAGAACCGTACCAAAACTTCATTAACGTAAGCCAAAAAAAAACCAAAATCTTTCTTAAATCGAAAACTATTGATTATGTAGCAAGATGATGTTGTAGGCGACTGAATCAGTTTTATTTATTTTATATTTTAAAATGTAAAGAACAGACGACGATGGCGCCCTCTGTAAATAGTTTTAATATTTTTTTATTAAAACCTCTTTGTTATCCTTTTTAAAATTAAGAAGGAATGTTGGCGCGCTTTTTCAAATATCGAATTGTGTGTAGAAAAAAATAGTGGTGATTGCGTCATACTTTTCTTCCTCTTAAGTTTTATTTTCATTAATTTGATGATTGTTTTTATGTTCTTCAATGCACTGGCAGCCTTTGATTTCCTACAGATGTACTAAGGGTTTTATAGGTTTTATTAAAATCTAACAGTGCCACCTGAACCCTTTTTTGACGCAGACGAAGTTGCGAGGATTAGTTCATAATATGTCATACAATAATTATAAAAAAGTCACAAAAACCATAATTGCTTTGTTTTAGACACAGCAGCGATCTCCACAATTGTTATCGAATGGAACCAGAAGGGTGATTGAGAGGGTGGCCACCGGCGCGGTCAACGGATTCATTTGATTGATAGAAATGATCATGGACGGCTTTGTTATGGTTCGAACAAGTAGGGAGGAAATTTATTCAAGAAAAAATCATGTAATGAACTTTGTTAAGAATGGAATGTATTTATGAATTTTAAAGTGTGACAACAGTAACATCGTTTAAAATTCGATTCGTAGTTTAGTTTCAAACTAAAATCAATGCATTGAACCTTCAATAAATTAAATATTTTAGTTTAAGATAAAACATAGCCCAAACAATTGCATCTTTGAAGTGGCAATGGGCAGGACACATTGTACGAAGAACAGATGGCCGATGGGGCCGAAAAGTTCTGGAGTGACGGCCACAAACCGGTAAGCGCAACTTTGGTAAACCCCCCACAAGATGGACCGACGATCTGGTCAAGATCGCGGGAGGTCACTGGATGCAGATGGTGCAGGACCGGTCGATGTGGCGAGGTTAGGCCTATGTCCAGCAGTGGACGTCTATAGGCAGATGATGATGATGAAGATAAAACATGTTGGAACTAAAGAGCCGATTGACATACCTTGGTAAATAGCCAGGTCGAATTAATTTTCTACCTAATTTCCAATTGTTTGAGACTTTCCTGTGCCATGTTCACCTTAAACTAATGCCGATCGATTTCTAGATTTTGAATGTCGTTGAATCACGCTAATGCCATTTACAATTGGATCACAGAGGATTATCTACTGTGAATTTGGCTAAATGATATTATTATCTACCTCTTTCAGGACTATCCAGGTAAGTAAATTACAGTTGTATAGTAAAACATGAAAGAGGCACTCGAATAGAGTGGCGCGCAGTCGATAAAAGCAAATATGCACTGCATAACCTTTATCAAATTAGAGTGTAATAATAATAAAATCTATTAAATACGGTATATTTAATCGATAAACACACGATATTCTTATAATAAATATAATAAAGTCTAATATTCATTTCTGCATACCCTGTTTTAATATTCAACTCAGGGGCGGCGCGACGGGAAAGAGTGAGAGTTGGGCGTAACGCGTCGCGCCGTCCCTCATAACCCCGTGGTGGGTTCTGACCTCAGCCAGGGTTCGGACGCTGAGTGTGAGCGGTTGGAGGTTTTAGTGCGGTTCAACTCCCACATACCCGATCCGATGATTTCCTCCAACTAAAAAAAAAAAAATATTAAACTCTTACATCGTACTAAAAATTTTACTATTCCCAGTTCCATCAGAACTTGGTCCATATATTTTATTGCCATATAGTTATTGTGGAGAGTTCCGCAGATATAGGTCGGAGTGTCCTCCCTTACTCCCGAGGGACTTGCAACCCTTCCCGCATTATACTCGTAAAGTTTTATCCTCTTTTAGAAACAAACAGATGGTTTCTCTTTTTTTGGATATTATTGAATATTCAAATGACGTCAAGTTCTATAATGGTGGTCGTGGAAGTACTTTTTTGTTTTAATATTTGATTTGGCACATCTTAATTTCCAACTAAGATTTATTTTCTAACAACTAAAATTTTTTTTCACTTCCGTTTTTTAACCCCTTACCGAGCGATAATCAACATACTCGTATTGCTGTATACCAACACCAATCAAAAAAATCAATGAATTTCAGTCAGCAAAAAGGTCTTATTCTTATTCTTTATTGTACACAAAAATAACATAACAGATAACACAAATAACATGAAAATAGCAGGTACAATGGCGAGCTTAACTCATATTTGAGTTTTTTTCCAGCAAACCAGGCATTGGTGGAATAGGTAGGCATGGATAGGATGAAGCGTACAAGAAGTAGAACTAACTAAAGTAACTAATCTAAAAACTAACTTACACTACTGCACAAACATAAATAAAATATATAGGATATGTAAATATATACATATATGTATATACAATATCCTTCCGGTCTTCCTCCCGGCCTTCAGACAATTTTTTTGCTTCAGCATTGCATCATGTGTTTGCTACAGTCTTTTATCTAAATTGCTTTAGCCCTTTGTGTAAATAATACTTTTTTTTTTTTTTTTTTTTGACGGGAGGAAATCGCCGGACTTCCACTCGCCCCGCGAGTGGGGTATGTGGGTGTCGAACCGCACTAAAACCTCCCGCCAATCACGCTCGACATCCGATGATGTAGGGGTGACAGGACGCGTTCGCGATTGTCGCTCACGTATCGCCCCGTCACCCCCGGACGTCGAACCGGCAGCCGTCGGTGAGAACGACCACCGGCTCACTCGGTAGACGGACCTTACAGTCCGCCGAGATGGGGCCGTGTGTTGGAGGGTCTCCCTCGGCTCAGGCCGGCCCAGGACCAGCCCGGGTCGGGGAGCACGGCTTGCCATCCCCCGGATAGATGGCACGGAGGGTGCGCGCTGATGCCTAGCGCAGCACCCCTCGGGTCCGGTGTTGTTGGACCCGGTACTCTTAGGGGGCCAGATCCCGGGACATCTCCCGAGGCCGGCCCCCTGCTCGACGTCGGCGGCGGCGGGGTCGGTCGGGGAGGGAAGAGCTCTCCCTCTCCCGTCCCGCCGCCTCCTTCTGCGAGATGGTGGACTCGCAGAAGTCGAGCATAGCTTTCCAGGACTCGTCGTCGTCGAGCATCGATGCCACGACGCCCGGCAACGACAAGTCCCGTCCTACTTGTGCGACCAGGACACGGCGCTGCTCCTCCCATGCGGGGCAGACAGCGAGCGTATGCTCTGCCGTGTCCAGGTCGCTTGTGCAATGATGGCACCTCGTCGTCGGCTCGACCTGTATCCGATGCAGGTACTTCCCGAAGCAACCATGCCCGGTCAGCACCTGCACCAGACGAAAGGTGAGACGTCCCTCGCCGCGACTCACCCAGTCCTCCAGGACAGGGCGAATCGCCTCGACGGTCCTTAGACCCCAGCTGGGGTTGGCCAAGCGCCTTGACCAAGCCTCCAGCACGGACCGCCGAGATTGGGCCTTCCGGTCCCGTACCGCGGCTCTGAGGGGACGCACAACGCCCAGAGCACGGAGGTCGCAACGCCAACGATAGTCGTCGGCGAGCGCCTCCGCCTCTAGATCCCAGGGCGGCGTCCCCGCCAGCACGCACGCCGCCTCGAAGGAGACGGTGCGGTATCCGCGGATGACCCTGATAGCTACGACGCGCTGCGGCCGGTGCAGGAGCCGGACAACGGTTGCTGTCCGGTTTCCCGGTCCGGCCCAAACGGGCGCGCCGTACAGGGCCATCGAACGCACCACCCCCGCGTAGAGGCGGCGCACGACACGGTTTGGTCCCCCGACATTCGGAAGCAACCGGCTCAGTGCGCCGGCTGTCCTCATCAATCGGGGGACGAGTTCCGTAAAGTGGGCCCGGAAGGTCCAACGGCTGTCCAGTATGAGGCCGAGGTACTTCAATCGCACCCCGACCTCTATTGGGACGCCTCCTACCACGATCTGGGCCCCTGCAGGTGGCGTCACCCGAGCCCTGTGGAACCACAGGGCCTGGGATTTATTGAGCGCCACAGCGAGGCCCAATCTCCTAATGCGACCGACGACGAGGGCCACCCCCGCTGTGGCGAGACGGGTAGCCTCTCTAAAGTCTTGCCCCCGGGCCATGACCAACGTGTCATCAGCGTAACAAATTACGCTCAGGCCCGGGAGCAGGGCGCCTCTCAGCACCCAGTCGTACCCGACATTCCAAAGGAGGGGTCCGAGGACCGACCCCTGAGGAACCCCGCATACGACCGGAAACCGGTACACAGTCCCATCGTGCCCAGTGCACACTACCGACCTGGCCTCCAAGTAGGAGCCGACCAGCCGGCGGAGGTAGGGGGGAACTCCATGTCTCTCGAGTGCCCCCCTATCACGGACCAGGGCAAGGTGTTGAATGCGTTGGCGATGTCCAGCGACACCGCCAAGGCCACCCCGCCCTGTGATACGGCTTCATTTGAGAGGGTTCGCACGCGAAGGATCGCGTCCACGGTTGAGCGGCCCTCTCTGAAGCCGTACTGCTCCGCCGACAGGTCGGGTCCAACCCCGACCAGGTGCTGGACGATGCGGGCAGCCAGAATGCGTTCCAGCAATTTGCCCACCTCGTCCAGCAGCACGATAGGACGGTAACCGGCGGCTGTATCCGCCGGGCGCCCCTCCTTCCTGAGAAGGACAAGTCTACCCTCTCGCCACAGCGAGGGAAACCGTCCCGACTCGAGGCAAGAGTCGTAAAGCCTCAAGAGTCGGTCCCCTAGGGCATTGATGGCCAAGGCCAGGACCCGGCCATGGATGCCGTCCGGTCCGGGTGCCGTGTCTTTGGCACTCATCCTGACTACGGCCACGCGGAGCTCCTCCCCGGTGATGTGAGGCACCTCAGCAGGGGCCTCGCCGCCGGCGTCATCCGGCGGCTCACCCATAGCAGGCGGGATAAATCCCTCCTGCTCCTGCGGGAACAGTGCCGTAACAATGTCCCGCAGCTGCTGAGGCGGTAGACGCTCGGTTATGGGGGGCGCCCATGGGCGCACCTTGCCGCGCACCATCTTGTATGGGCGCCCCCAAGGGTCTTCCTCGAGCGTCTCTAAAAGGCGCTCCGCGTGCTGTTCCTTGGCCATCTTGATGGCCAGCCGCATGGCTCCCTTCGCCTCTTTGTATAAGCCATGCAGCCGGGCCTCCTCCTCCGCGAAGGCAACGGGATCGTTGCGACGCGGAAGGCGGCGACGGCGGTGTCGAGCGCACTGGCGCCTCGCCCGGACGCATACAGTTCTAAGCTGCGCTATCTCGGGCGACCACCAGTACGTCGACTTCGTGGGAGACCAAGGGCCGATCCGGGGCATCGAAGCGTCGCTAATGCGACGCATCGCGTCCCGGAGCCAGAGCGCCTCGGTCTCCACGTCCACTGGGTATGGACGCATGGGCGTCCACGCCGCCACCGTAGAGGCTTCCATCAAGAGCTCCTTGTTCAGGAGCTTCAATGCCCACCTGGGGAATGACCGGGACGTACTCCCGCGGGCGTCCGCAACCGGTGCGGGGACGGAAAGATCGTACCGAATATATCGGTGATCTGACAACGATTCCGCCCCCACCAACACTCTCCAGCCGCGGATGCGATCCGCGATGGCAGAGCTCGCGAACGTAACGTCCACGATGGACTCGCCCTGCCATCGCACGCAAGTCGCGACCGAACCCCTGTTGAGTACACAGAGGCCAGTCGCGACCGCCCACTCCTCCAGCAGCCTACCGCGAATTGTAGAGCGGGGGGAGCCCCAAGCGACAGATTTCGCATTGAGGTCCCCCGCGAGTATCACTGGACGGGGGGCGAGGCGGTGAGTAATCGCCTCGAGCCCGTCCAGGAACTGCTCAAACTCGACGGTAGGCCGGTTTGGAGAGAAATACGCCCCGATCACGACGGTGTCCCAAATCGATACCGCGACGAACCCAGAACCCTTAGCCACCATTACCAAGGGCGGGACCGCCGCGGCTCTCCTAACATGTATGGCCGCCAAGCCGCAATCGTCCCCAAACCAACAATCGTCGGCTGGGGGAACGAAGTACGGCTCGGCGACCACGGCCACGTCAATTGACCACTCCGCCATGCTCTGGAGCAACATGTCCTGAGCCCTGACGGAGCGGTTCAAGTTACCTTGGAGGAGGCGAAGGGTGCGGTCCATTAAGGTCGAACCACATCCATCGCCTCCCCCCTTCCTCCATCGCCCCCGCTATCGGGCGCCTGTGACGCCACAGCGGGGGCCGAAACGCCGGCCGGTGCTCCTCCGGCCGACTTCTTCTTTAGGCGCCGCTTTTGTTTGCGGCGCCTGTTTCGCTCCGTGTTGGAGCCGGACGGGGAGCAAGCTTTGCCCCCCGCCCGGTGATCAGCCTTGCGCCCGGCCGCCGCGCACAGAGCACAGTGCGGTGCAGCCGAGCACACGGCCGCCTTGTGTCCAGGTTGACCGCAGCGGAAGCAAAGTTCCCTGCGGTCAACCGTACTCGTGCACCTGGCGATGCTGTGTCCAGTGCCGAAGCACCGGAGGCACCGCCAGGCGCGCGACTCCAGCAGGCGCACATGGGCCGCAATCCAGCCCACGCGCAACCTGCCAGGGTGTCCAGCCGGTCGTCCCGGCGGGGGAGTGGCCAAGGAGGTGGCCGTCTCTACAGGGCATCGCGCCCACGCCGATCTGGCCCCGGAGTAGCCGGTGCGAAGCTCGCCCACGACGATGTTCTCCGGGGCACATCCGCCCTGGGCAGCGATAGCCGCTGCCACCTCCTCTTTGGTGGCGCAGTCGTCCAGACCGGTGATTCTGACCTCCGCCATCTTCACCGGCCTGTGGACGCGCACCACCTCCTCCGGCCAGACCGCCCGGAGGCCCGCCATCAGGAGGTCCGCGATGCCGGAGCTATCGGCACCGGGACACTCCAGCAGACGAGCCCCGTTGGCGGTCGTCCGGAAGCGGAGGCCCTCCCCCGCTCCTATTTCCCCTAAGTCGATGGCCGCGCGCGCCTGGGCCATGACGTTGGGGTACGTCATGCCCTTTTCCTCGCCGGCTGGCAGCAGTGTGACCACCACTGCAGCCGACTTCGGCGCGCGCGGGCCCTTCTTCTTGGGCTTCTTCTTCTTTTTGGCGGCCGGTGCTCGACCCTCCTGGGGAGCAGCCACGGCCGCCGTGGTCGTAGTCCAGTTGGTGGGGGTGGCGGGCGCTCTACCCCTCTGGGGAGCTTCCGCCACCGCCCGCGTCGCAGTCCGGTTGGTGGGGGTGGCAAGCGCTCGACCCCTCTGGGGAGCTTCTGCCACCGCCCGCGTCTTCGCCTGTGAGGGAGGGGCTGCAGCCCCTCCAGATGGTGAGGCCTCCGCCGCCATCGAAGGGGCCGCAACCCTGGCCCTTTTGTTGCCCCGCCGTACTACCTCCGTCCAGGCGTCGTCCATATTGGACGGCGCTGGCGGCAGCGGACGGGGCTTCGGTGCTGGGGCACCAGCACCACGTCCCTTTGGGGTTGGCCCTGCAGGGGCCCGACGGGCCGACTGGCGAGTGGTGGGGCGCGACGGGGTGACGGAAAGTGGCGCTGCTGATGCAGCACCACGCAGGGCAGCGATTTCTGCCCTGAGTTCGGCAATCTCTTTGCCGAACTCTTCCATCAGCTCCCGTCTGATGCGCCCGTCCACCTCAGTCGTCTCTCGTATCCCCGCCCTTGTGCGGGGCGAGGGGTGGCGTCTGGGTCTTGTCGCCTCAGAAGGAGGCCTGGCCGGCTGTTCGTCTGTGGTTGGAGCGGGAGGAGTCCGATGCGCGGCCGCATCCCCCGTCCGAGCGGTCAGTGGTGGCGTGCGCCGCTCCCTCCTCGGCGAGCGCGATGACTCCTTCCTCTCCAGCGCCGCCAGCCTCGCCTTGAGGCCGGCGATCTCCCTCTCTTGTCGAGCAATCTCCGCTCGAGACCGCCCAACCTCGCCCTCCAGCGCCGATGCTCGGCTGATGGCCGCCGAGTACACCGGCACCAGATTCTTGACATCGGTTGCGATCTTCCGCAACCGCTGCCCCTCCGCCTTTGCGCCTCTTCCCGAGACCCGGCCGGACGCGTAAAGCGCCCTGCGCCCCAGGCTCTCGAGAACGAAGGTGGGACTCTCAGAGAGCTCCCCTCCGCTCAGCGGAACCGAGGTCGCAGACGCCGCCGATGGTGTTGGCGAGTCACGGCCGGACCCGGTATTGCCGCTCTTAGCGGCCAGCCTCTCGGAGCGTCTCGTCCTCTGCGGCCTCTCACCGCCAGAGGACGATCCACTCCCCGAGGTCCTCCGCGCAACGGATTTCCGTTTGCGGAGGACCCTCCCCGCTTTCCCGGAGCCGACGTCGCTTGCCAGCGACATCGAGCTCCCACTCCTAGATTCGACGGGTTTTCCGCTGCCCGTCGCACAGCCCCCTTCGTCTAAGCATTTGATGCCCGCCTCAGATAACGAACGCGGGCTGCGTGTACCGGTCGTAGCAATCCCTGCTTCGGCCGGTACACGGAGGGAGTCTCCACACGTTCCACGTGTGGTACCCTCCTGAGTAGGTTGTCTCGTGCTTTCCATTTCATTGTGTAAATAATACTACGAAACTTAAATGGTAAAAGCAATTCTGTAGGAAATCATTAGAAGTTTGGAGAATTCTTCTAAGTCTGAAGGTTCGGTCAGACAGTTGCGATTCCCTAAGGTATCTCCCCGGTTGCTGAAAAACGACACGTCAAGTTGTTTACCCTTATTTATAGAAGTACATGAGCACGAATACTAGTTTGGTTTGAGCTCTCTTCTATAGTATTTGCCAGCAGATAAACAACTGACTATCGCATTTAACTTGAATTGTGACTCTTTAGATATCTTTGAACATGAAGCATAAGGTGAGGTTTCTGACAGCTAATATAACTAGCTCAGCTACGCTTTGAGCAAGCATTATCTATTTGACTAGAGAAAAGTACCTCGGCATCTTCTTAGCAGAGACTTGCTTGCGAGCGAACATACAATACAGTTGCTGTATTACCTATATTTATTTTGTATCTTTTTTCATTTACCATATTGTAGAATTTTTTTTCATTAATAATTTAAAAAATACTGGTATTTTTTTTTTTTTTAAATAACATGCCCTTTGAGTTTCTTGCAGGTTCTTCTCGGGACGATGGTTATAATTTATTTTTTCGGAACTGTTACCCAGTAGCTTATATAACGTCAAGAAGATTGATCATCGTATCATAACGTCAAATTGTCCAAGATCTTAATTTTGCCAATAGAGGCTTGAGGGTCCTTAAAGTTAGGTCGTAGGTAGCGATCCCTTAGTGTCCTCTGACATTGCAGAGGTTCGTAATGGACGGCAACCACGATCAGTACGTTGGCACGTCTGCATGCCAAAAAAAACAAGCGAAAAATTCAATGCACTACATTCCCATGGATTTATCCATTACAAAAGCTCATAACCCCCACAACTAAGTTTATATTTGTTTTTTACACGGAGCTTTCTTTCAATGAAACCCTCCATCTTTATATTTCATTTCATCACCGTCATTTGTTTTTACGTGTCTTGGATGTTGGTGAACCAATATTATGTACACCACAAGGGTGTCAAATCCAATATAGACTACAGGCCCATGAAGAAAAATTATGGGTCATTTGAACCACCAGGTGACCTATCTAAAACGAAATTCTAGCATAAAATAATAAGATTCAGTACTATGCCGTCACTTGTAAGTTGTCCAACTGAGTGCAGGTGAGCATTCAGGGGATTGCAACCATCGTTTTTTCCCCTTGTCGCATGATTTTTGTACGGCCTTGAGGAATAATGGATTAGAAGCAGTATTTAAATAGTATGATACAGATGCCGTACAAAATCAAATGACTAAACATACCTCGGTAATTGTCGGAAATATAATATTTTTTCTTCATGGGCCTGTAGTCTAATATCTCAATGTTGTCAAAATAAGCAAAGAATTTCAGTCACAGTGTATGCATTTATCCATTACAAAAGCTCGTAAGCCCCCCCTAAGTTTATATTTGTTTTTTCACGGAGCTTTCTTTCAATTTCACGGCTTGCTCACTCCGAGTTTTTCTTTGTGAATAAATAATATTCTCACCTCGTAAATACGAGTGTCTGTTTATTTGTGGTTGTTACGAGGGGAACAGATTTTGTTTTATGTGTCGACTGTATTGATTTTATGGGTTTTGTTTATAGACAATATAAAAATGTTGTAGAAAGTGTTTACTTAACAGAAGTTTTGGAATATTGTTATGATTCTATAAATCTAGAAACTAAGTAGGAACTATAATGCGAAAGATATAAAATGCTTAATTAAATTTAGACAGATAATGCAATTTATGTATTTAGTAACTCGGCTATTCGTCGGCTTAATTCGTTCATAGATTTTCAGTTTTTTTTTTTTGAAACAGGTAATGTTTGATCTTTGGGGATCTTTGTTGGTAGACATAGACCTAACTGTTTTAAATCTGTTTTACATCTTTACCTTTCCTACATCTCTCCAACTAAGGGCGGTAAATAATGCTGCATTGCGTAACGCGTCGTGCCGTTCCGCATAGCTCAGGACTCTGATGGGTCCTGATCTCAGGTACTGATAGACACTGACTGTGAGCGGTACGTAGTTTTAGTGCGGTTCGACTCCCACATGCCCCACCTGTAGAGTAGGTAGAAGACCAGCTATTACCACATTACTCAAAACAGCTCTAAATATAGCCAGTAAGGTTTTAAGTTTGATAAAAAAAACCCCACAAGTTATCTATAGTAAGATCAGTCATTTTACTGCGTTAAATACAATTATAATTCTAATTTAAATCATACGTAAACGACGCGAATCGAACTTGTACTCGTACGCAACGTCAATTCATTATCCGACATCAGACGTAACATGAATATCATTTCAACTGAACTAAACACTGCTATTATAAACCTTAAAACAAAGGCAATAAGGTCGTTAATAAAAACCAGCAAAAAATCGATAAGACAAACTGGAATCGGACATCGAGTGATTACTAGTCTCATGACTTTGAATTTGGAAAGACGTATCCGTTTAAAGGGTTTTGGTAAATTCAGCTTTAATGCTTTAGTTTAAAGTTGATTTTCGTAGATTAGTGAACAATATAGGTTGTTTTAACTCTTGCTTTGTCGAGGCAATGAGAGAGGGCGTACGATAAATAACCGCCTTTGTGCGGCTATTAAAACTTATTTCGAGATTGCTTGTTTTTATACCGGACAGTTCTCGGGATCGCCGGGTATGCGATTCGATTTATTTGGCGGCATTTGGTGAAGCATTTTTTGAATTTTCGAATGCGAGCATAAATTTGTCTTTAAGCTAATTCGTTTTAAATTTCGAATTCCTTTTTAAACGCTTTGCCGTTTGGACGTGGCGTTTTTAGGATACCAAGTGTGAGCTATTTTTTAACAGACAACTGAACCTTATCGTTATGGTTTTAAGATCCATTTTGGTGCAACAATTTTACATCTGTACTTTTCGTTCTCACATACAATCAACGCCATCTCTGATCTTGAGGCAGGAACTATAGTATGAATTCTTTATAATAATGGGAAACATTTGAATAATAAAGATTTGAATAGTATAATTTGATAAAATACTTGTAAATAGTAAACCTAACTGTCCCTTAGATCAAAAAAACTGCCTTTTACTTGAAGTTAAAACCTAAGCCACTATATCATTTACATCAAAAGTCTCGGAATATAGAAAACAATTTTCTTGATATTTAGGAGTTATTCGGTCGAAATAAATAAACGATTAAGAAGAATATTTAATGTTATGGATGATTTCAAACAGCATAGTACGAGTCGTGGGCGAATGCATGTAATGAAAATATATTTCCAAATATCATTAGATTCATTAGTGTCATGAACTAGAAACTCATTTTCTATTTCTTTGTCCTCACACTTTCCCATTATATGTAGGGTCAGTCCTGATCTTGTGCACAATGTTCTATCCTGCGTTGTCTGGTCGAGGAATTTCACTTCGTCCAAGAGTTTTGTCATGCTAGTCCACCACGTAGCAGTCCCTCTCTATCGTATTCAGGAAGACACGGTGTTTTTTAATGTTCTTCATCTTTTCGCATTACCTACGTGGCCGAACCATCTGATTCTGTTCTCTTTTTTTATGATTTTGATTTGGTTATTGCAGTTGTAATCTCCACTGCTTTTCTTTTTTGTTAAGCTATATCTAACACCATTTAAATGGCGTTGACATTCGTGTTGCTTTCTATTTATTCCACTGTTTGTATTTATTCAATTTATACTAGGCAAAAAACGTGGTTGAAACTGAAAATTATACTCAGTGTTAGCTTCAGTGTTAATCTGTGAAGACATCTGGTATTATGGTTTTTTATTAAAGAATCTTAGCTGTGTTCTTTTGCAGTGACGTGAAACAGAGGCTAAGAAGCCAGACGTTCCTTCTACAGATTTGGAAAGCGATTGGAAGATGAATAGAAGTAATTTGTATAAGGATATCTCCTCAGTCGCTCGTAAACTCCATACGTATGATCCAATATAAATAGTAATTTAAAGTTTCGAGGCAGTCTCAATTTTGACTTCTCTTGATTTTCATGTTGGAGTCCCGTCAGCTCTGTAAACCTGTAGTAGACATCCGTTTTTTATGAATTTTAGTGAACGTTTTAAGCTGTATGCTTCACTGATTTGAGACAAATATTAGTTCTATGTTTGTATTTCAGTGGACTATCGCTACAGTTCTTCATGTAGGTACTATACCTACTGCATCTCTATCTACACTTAAGATGGACTTGTTGCTTAATACCGGTTTGCTTGAAGAAACCATATCCTATTGTTTCAGAACATATTTCTAGTTATTTTTAACCGTAAAATTTACAACATTTCCATTAGCAACAAAATAATGAATTCTTAAAAATAAATTGACAAATGACAATAAAACATACTCCATGTTCCATTGTGTTGTATCTTACGTCATCTGTAGTTATCTATGAGCCCACACATCCCCTCGCAGACAGATAGCGGTAACGTATGAGCTAAATCACGGAGCAAACGACATTTTTTCCGGTGCCGACCCTCCGTTACGGCGACGAGTGCTGTCTCGAGAGATACCATAGTGTGTACCGTTGGCAGAAAAAGTATTATGGAAATTATTTAATCGTAGTTATTAATTTATATTCAAAATCAGGAGGCAATTTACAGAAAGTCGTGGAAATCTGCAATGCCGACGCTTGTGCAGGTCATTCACGGACTACTTTTCTTCTATAACGTAGATAAATGAGCTTCAGGCTATCCTGATATTAATTAGTAGTAACCGGCGCTCACAGACTCCTGCCATTTCAGGGGAAATATTGGCGTCGCCACACCAGCAGAAAGACAAGTCACAGCACAAGGGGCAGTTCTATTAAGTGGTAAAGTTGACACAAGTTGAAAGGCCCACTGTACTTATACCTACTATTATTGTCAAAACTGACCTCTTCTTTATGATGTCTAAATAAAATGAAGATCTTAGTTATCCTACACTGAAATCTAGTTTATTTTATTATTATATTACTGTGCAATCTGTACAGATGGGCGTGGCATCGTCCTCATTATTTAGATATTAATCCTGCACCCTCCGCAGTGCTCTGAGTCCACAGACTTTAATTAATATACAACACTTGTGCTCAGGGCTAGTGTAAAACTTTCCTTTTATGGTTACTTTCTGGTCGTTTCTTGTGGGGATATTAATTTTACTTTAGATTTTATGAATAATTTCTTGGTGTGTGGGGGTAAATAATTTTGATTATTTTTATAACAATATAGGATTTGAAGACCGTATCTAGTACTTGATAAGAAGGGTCAGGCTAGGATGTCAGACTTTATGATCTTGGCAAAGTCAAATCATTTATTTAGGTTTGGACAAACATTCTGAAAGTCAAGACCAAAAACCACCAATTTGTCAAATGTACGCCTCCGTCCTGAGAAAACCGGCGAGAAAAACTCGAGCATGTCTTTTTTTAATTGGCATCTGGAATCGATTCCTATCGTCACTACATTATTATTCTAAGATCCTACATATGATGAAAAGGATCTTGCAATATTATTGAAATCTTACCGTAGGTATGATCAGACTAACTTACCATGTATCATAATACATTTGCGATATAACACATTGATGTTGTTCACAAGATTTTACGTAAGTTAGTCATCATCATCAGCACGTCCACTGCTGGACATAGGCCTGCTGATTTCCAATGCGACCGGTTGGTAGCAACCTGCATTCAGCGTGTTCCTGCGATCTTAAAAGATCATTCGTCCACCTTGTAGCTCACTGCACACTACGCTAGTCTTGACGCGGGCGCCTCCAGAGCCTCGGGAGAATCCAGACCCTTAGTGTCCCTACGTTAGATGTACTGGAATGAAGGTTGTAAAATTTTGGGATCTTCGTGACAGGATCAGACAGTATGTTACCTCATCGGGGAATTTTTTATTTGGTACTAATTTTTGTTTGATTAATTTAATTATTTTTCTTTGCTGCCCATTTCGTTTTAAAACTCTGTTACATATTCTTATAAATTAAGCTATTAATTAATAAATCAACAAAATAAATAAAAAATTGATTATCCACCGTTAAATTTACTGTGAAGTATAACATGTAAAACGAGGTGTCCAATGTTCATTTTGTTTTGCCATAAAATATCTCTGAAGACCCCACACTGCGTGCATTTTTCTATGAATTTTCATAGGTTTATTAATTCTAGTGGTCACTTTTCGATAGATTACTTTGTATAATCGTAGTTTGTGTTTAATTCCACAAATTTCCGTGCATTCAAACGTTTTAACATAAATAAGTCAATTCTGGTGTTATGCAGTTTTTATAGTCTCTCGCTTTGCGTGAAATGTTTTTCTACTGCTTCCATCATCTTCTGATTAAGTTCATTGCGGACAGTGTTGGCAAAAATTTAATCTGATTAAGGATTAAAAATTACGATTAAAATCGTAATCGACATTACTACGATTAAAATTAATAAATCGTAATCTGTTTTTCACGATTACGATTATCAATCGTAACGATTAATTTAATCACGATTAAGTTTTATTCGATTAAATTAATCAAATTAACCATTCGATTGAAAAATCAATCGATTAATGCCAACACTGATTGCGGAGCCCAAGACATTTTTGCTTTCCCTCGGATTCCTAGGCTTCACTACTCAGAGTCATTGCGATGGTCGCCGCTGTGGATCCCACCTACACAGGAGTTACAGTGGTGGGAGTAAAGGTGGGAAAAATCCGAAGATTAATTTGTATACCTAAACAAGACCTATCACGAAAGTTAACAGTTAAAACGTTTAATTCGATCAATATAATTCAGAAACGAAACGTCCACGACGAAAGCACAAATCAATCTATGAATGTGTATCTGTGAATGTAACTATAAAATATATTTTGTAGCACGTCCGTCGGTTTGATAGTGCACGCGTGAGGTCTCATTTATATGATCGGCTCGTGAAACCTTGTCCACAGTGTAGTGACAACAGTGAAACAAAATATATTTTAATTTAATTATTACTATTTTGTTTTAATGTTTACCGTTTCAAGCTTTTAACGTTTTGTTTTGTTTCCTTATTTTTAATTTACATTATTTTTAGGCACATTCAAGTAGCTTAGTTTATGTTTAATTTATTTAAAATTATGATAAACTGTAGGCAGATGGCATCGGGTTTTTAGGTTTCAAGTGTTGGTATACTGTCGTCAGTCATGATAGGTTCTTTCTTTTCTTTTTATTAAACGGTTTTAGTGTTTTCAAAATCGAACTAGTGCTTTTGGAATGTATATTTTTAACGGATAAGATTTCACGTTATGCTGTGGGTGTTTCTGTATTTTTTTCTGTATAAACTCGCTTGAACTAACTTAAAATTTGTTGTCGTTGACAGGTGCGAGTTTGTTTCTTTAAATAATAATACTATATATATACCTAATGGTGCGTTTCCATATTGAATGACCAAAAATACACACAAATCCCTCAATCAATGTCCCTCTTTAAACGAGGTTTAAGAAAAGTCCTGTATCGGTAGGCGATAGATAACAGCCCCTCATTGCCCTGGCTTTGCAGAGGTTCATGAGCGACGGTGACCGCTTACCATCAGGTGGGCCGTAGGCTCGTTTATCTATCACGCAATAAAAAAAAAAAAAAAAAAATGACAATTGGTAGGCCAACTGTCATAATCGGTAGTTTCAATTCCAGCCAATGCATACAAATATCCCCGTTTATATGTTAATCAGCCGTCACCGTCATTTGTTTTTACGTGAATTAATAGTTAGAAGTTTATTTTTTAAATCGTTTTTCTGTGTTACTGTCGTGATTTTCACTGTGTTCGCGAGTCTAACAACCGTCGCGGTCGGCCCTCACAAAGGCGATCGTATTTATTTGTCATTTAATTGGACACTCGGAGCTGTGGTTGTTTGATTTCCGTGTTTAAATTGTTTGCTTTATTTATTTTCAAGGTATTTCTTATTTACGAGTTTTGATTTGAGGAAAGTCATATTTTTATTGAATTGATTTTTATCGCTGGCATTGGAACGTATGTAACTTAGAAATGATGAATGATTTTCTACGTCCTGTATCATGAGCGGTTTCAAGATGCACTTCAACTATGAATACGACAGTTATACCTTATTAGTTCTAGGTTAAATTTAGGGTTATATATGTTACTGACGGTGTAATAGTTTTATGCTTATTATATCAATTTTATTGCCAAATTTTTATATGTTAAATAATCCCTAACAACTGGGTTAGCAAGCATAATTTCAAAAGTACTTCTGATAGTCCTATTTTTCATCACAAATAAAGCATGTCTTTGTCTATGTCTATTCTTACTTAGACAGTAAAACTGTTAGTGCTTCACACAAGTTTAGGAATATATTTATTTATTATTAGAATTAATGTATGTAATGGAATTAGACACTAGGTAATTAAAATTTGAGTTACTTTAACAAATTGTATGATCTTATGGTACCTAGGTACCCACAGACGTAGTAGGTTTTTTTTATTGCTTAATAGATACACGAGCCTACGGCCCACCTGATGGTAAGCGGTTACCGTCGCTCATGGACCTCTGCAATGCCAGGGCAAAGAGGGGCCGTTATCTATTACCTACTCATACGGGACTTTTCGTAAACCTCGTTTAAAGAGAGACATGTCATAGCGCTCCGGAAACACCGTGGATGGGAGTCCATTCCAGATAGGAATGGTGCCTACATATTTGGGTTTTGATGATCAAGAATGGTAAAAAATAATTTTAAAGAAAATATTGGAGTTTATCGCATTACAATAAGAATAACATTTGATCGAAGCTAATTGAAGTTCTATAGAATTAAATAACATCGAATTTCACGACGTCAAAATGAACCAAACAAACCAAGATGTAAATAAATTACTACAATACAAATACATGAAATATTTTCCGGCTTCCAATCCGTATTGTTACGGAGATCGGCCTAGTTCTTGAAACGGAGGTCACAAAAGTCACAGCGAAGTCGAATTAATTTCACGCTTATTTCCTTCTAAAGATTGTGTAATGTTTGTTATTCTTTGGTAAGTATAAATTACTAGCTGACCCGCACAACTTCGTCTGCGTTACAAAGGGGTTCAAACAGTACTCGCAATGCTGTCGAGTTATTATTTTCGCGGCCCGCAGTGCCACATATTCATTGCGTTTTATACTCGTAATAACTTCTAAACGAAAAGACCGATTGGAATAAAACAAAAAGTAATTTACTTCTACATTAATACTCTTGATAACAAAATACTTAATTTGGATAAGGGTTAATATAACGATACTCATTGAACGTTGAATTAATTTTTCGGACGATATATTATTTTTCTAAACATAAAAGCGGTTATTGTGACTAAACTATTATAGTTAGATATATGCTGTCGCGGACTTTTTTGTTTGTCTTCAAAAGACCTAAAACCCGTAGTACATCATTTTGTTCTATTGTCAATAGTTTTTGCAGCGTACGCATAAATAGGTTTTCGATTATTCACCACATATACATATTCGATATTTTCATACGGATCCCTAATTTTTTTGAAAATAAAATATAGCCTATATAATAACCTTTCTCGATAAATAGGCTTTCCAACAGTGAAATAATTTTTGAAATCGGACCAGTAGATCCTGAGATTAGCGCGTTCAAACAAACAAACAAACTCTTCAGCTTTATAATATTAGTATAGATGTGTATTAAAGGTTGTCAAGCGACGCCAGGTGGTTTAATAACACTTTTATGCACATATCAAAAAGCAAATATTTCCCTTTAAATCACTGTTTAATAAAACATCGCATCAAAATTCGTCCAAGCAGCGGGTACCTTGACTGATTTTTTAAAAGTGCTTTGTGGTGAGCAATAAAATAAGCTTTCATTTGATATTATTTGCTTTGGAGATTAAAAATATTAGTTACTTTTGAAAACAAATCCATTAAAAAATGGATTACATAATTTCAGTTAAGGAATAAGAATTTAGAAACGTAAGGAGTTTACGTTACACATTCTAACAAAGCTTCCGTTGTTATCACAGCTGGTGTTAATTATCGCTAATGTGCTTATATGGCTCAGATCTTTAGCCTTTTTAGCGTCTACAAGTGAACGCATTGCAACGCACAACGCGTTGTTATCTCGGCGGTCTGGCAACGTCGCGCAATAGAGCAGCGGCGAGACTGGGTCTCGTGAGCTCTCGCGACGTTGCCACTCCGCCCGACACCGGTCTCGGCGCTCTCGCCCCTCGTTGCGCAGTCTCGCTAGAGCGCTTTCTAAATTACAACGTCGACATCGAAATGGATTCGAATTCCAACAATTCTTCTGATGCTGTAGTCCTGAAGCTAGAAGCTGAAGAAAATGACGTGGTCAGGCGGGAGACACGACTTCTATGGAACTCTGACATGACTATGCGACTGATTCAGACACTCGAGAAAGAATGTCCGGAGCTCTGGGACACAAAGCATCCGTTGTACAGAGATCGTTCGGCGCGACAGCTGAAGTCGGAGTACATTGCTGATTTATTCGGGACGACTTCGGAGGAGATTAGTAGAAAGGTACACAATTTGAGGACCCAGTTGAATAATGAGCTGAGAAAGATTAAAAAGAGGTCGACAGGGGAAATCGCGGGTGGGGGGAGCGGCTGGGAGTACTTCGATGCCCTCTCGTTTCTGCGACCGCTACCCGATCCGCTGGATGTCATGGACGCGGTGAACATCGAGGTATGTATTGTATCATGTGTGCCGTGCCACGTGTGTAGCAACTGTTTTGTTAGACACGTTGCTAGTTTTATACTCACTTTATAATCCGAGATTTTTACCATTACAACTTTTATACAAATTATTTACGATTTTTTACATTTCGATTAATTAGACGTTATATTCAAACTGTTTTCAAAACCGTTTTTCGTTCATGAATATGCACTCACATATTTAAGTGATTGTTAAATGCGATAATATGGACGAATTAAGATTGATTGTACTTAAAAGTCAAAAGACTGAGTGATAACGCAAATTAATGAGACTGCACTATTGCATTTGAAATAAGAAGCAACGTATTCAAAATCATCGAAACTCAATTTAGTCGTTCTTCATTCATTCAGAACACAGATTACTTTGTATTTTATTCTACAGATTATTCTGTACTCTAACATCAGGTCGGTGTTGATTGTAACTCATTTCCATAAAGTAAACAGTTGCTGTAAACTGCAATTTAATGGGCTCTTATAGATTTATGAGCGTTCTTTAAATAACGCTTAACAACCATTACAAAGTGTGTTACCACTGAATAGCATCGTACGGGTTAAAATTAAATATAAGTTAGTCGTGTAAAATAATATGATTATTCAAAACTATAGAAATACTGTCATTTGATAGAGACTATTTCCTAATAATAAACCATTTCTGTCACCAGCTAGCTGAATTCCAAGCTAAAGAAGAACAAGAATTCGGCGCAGTTATAGCTAAAAACGCTGCAGCATCAGCAGCAGTATCGCCTTCTACCAGTCCTCCTATCAAACCAAAGAGTAAAATGAGGGTAGCTGCTTCAGGACCACCGCCTCCGCCTTTGCCGTTGAGCGCTCATCCCTTGATGTGGCAGGAAGACGCTGTGCCTAGGCTACGGCCCAGTCTTGATGCTGACGAGTGCCAGGTAAGGTGTTACATCCGATGTGCCTGAGCATGAGAATAAAATTCGAGGATACTTCCAACTGGCAACTATCCTCATTATCCACTCATCTGAGCCTGCCAATTGTCAATTTTGAGCAATTCCCAGTTGAGTTATTAAGATAACTGCAGACCTAACCTTTGTCACAATCATCAGATATTCGGCGACTTCGTAGCTTCAGAATTAAGGACCCTGCGTTCGAATGAGTCTAGGAAAAAACTGAAACGGATGATTCAGAAGGCGATTCTTCAAATTGGGGAAGAAGAAGATGTGAATATCATTTCTGGATAGCACGGGGCCCGCTCTTACGCACGCTTTCTACTATCAGGTTAAAGCATGTGTGAGCGGATTTAAAACTATGGAAACTGGACATTATTACAAAATCCTCCTAAGTTACTGTGACAGTGGTTATTAAATAAAACTATTATGTTTAATTGTATGCTAATCTAATCATTAATGTCTAACGAGTATTAATACTAAGTGGTTTGAGACATAATTAATACCATTTAAAGTTTTATGGTTAGAATCTCGTAAGTATTATTGTTACGGTACTTGAACAATAAACTTATCTATATTATAATGTTGTATTTTATTTCTATTCCCGGATAAGAGAAGTGTGTTGAATTAAATAATGAGGTAATTTATGCAAATTTATTTATTATGCAGCATCGATTAAATATAATTAGATATACAATTAGAGCGCTAAAGATTGGCACTTAATAAACACCACCGAAAATCCCTTCTTTTCACTACCGTCATTTGATATTCGGTGTCAGAATTCGGAATTGCTTTATTCTTTGTAACGAATGTGATCCTCATTGCAAAGTATTAGACTTTACATTCCAATACATTTGACGTTATATTTAATTTCTAATTTATAATTGTCAAGAAAGCAGTCGTGGTGGCCGAGTGGTCGAAGCGCGTCCTTCCGTACGGGAGGTCGCGGGTTCAAAACCGGTCGGCTTGTACCTCTAAATCTAAATGTGAAAAAGATTTATGTGCAATTTTTCACAACACCACTGACTAAACACGGTGAAGGAAAACATCGTGAGGATACCTGCATGTCGGATAAGGGTTATAAAAATCCTTTGAAGATATGTGAAGTCCCCAATCCGCACTGGGCAAGCGTGGTGGACTATGCCTAATCCCTCTTCTGAGGAGACCTGAGCCCAACAGTGGGCAGTAATGGGTTGGTACAGGAATTGTCAAGAGATTAATTTTTGGAAATTACATTCTAGAGACACTATCTTCTAGAGTCTAGAATTTCATAAAGAGCTGTATCCTAGTTATATTTACAAGTTTTTTTTTTTTTTCAGTTGGAGGAAATCACCGGATCCCCGCCCGTGGGGCGGTATGTGGGAGTTGAACCTCACTAAAACCTCCAACCGCTCAAACTCAGCGTCCGAACCCCGGCTGAGGTCAGAACGCGTTACGCCATCGGCATTCTTTCCCGTCGCTCCGTCCCCATATATTTACAAGTTAGGCTTTTTTTTTCAATTGGAGGAAATCACCGGATCCCCACCCGCCCCGGCTGAGGCCAGAACCCAGAACGGGGTTTGAAGGGACGGCGCGACGCGTTACGCGCTCGGCACTCTTTCCCGTCACGCCGCCCCCGTACAAGTTAGGCTAGAGGTATTTTGAAGTTATTATTATCTAGCCTGTTTACCAAAATTTTCAATTAAAGATGTGCATTTTTCAAATACCCCACATCACCTTATCTACGAGTAATAGTACTTGGTCTAACTCATATGATAGAAAGTGGGATTAAACAAGATATAAGAACGCAAATAATAATGCGTTAAATGAATTCTATTCATTAAAATTCAAACATAATGATAAAATTAATAACCTTAATGACTGTCGTGACCTTCGGATCAGCAGTTATAAAGATAAGTATTCATAATGAGCTCAAAGTATTTACAAATGAACGCCAACCAGATATTTATATGTGGGAATCGTGAATATTTTATTTAAATAGAAATTTATTATTTAAGAAACAACTTAAAAGTTGTTTAAAGTTAGTTTGTTGTTAAAAGTTAACAATGATTTTTGGAACGAAGTTCCTTATCGCGCATTGTGAAAGGGGGCTAGACGGAAAAAAATTCTTACGAAAAAGTTGTCACGACACTCTTTTATTTTAGATGATTATCGCTAGATGGCGCTGTGATCAAAATCTTTTAAAACAATTCCTTATTTTGTTTTATATGATTTATGCTAGATGGCGCTGTGATCAAAATATTTTAAAACACGTTCCTTATCGCGCGTTACGAAAGGAAATATTTTTTATGAGATACGTTTTAATCGAAAGGAACTTCGTTCCATTCGGGTGTCCCTTGACAGCTCTCAAGTTTTTTTATGTTATTGAGAAATTTTGAAACAGCCTTAGACAGAACGGACAGAAATACTTCTACATACCATAGCCTTAATAGACCAACTGGTCCTTTGATGTTTAATAATTAACATCGTATAAAGGCTTTGCAATTTGCAAGAGCTCTCGGCTTGTCACGAGCAGACTGAGAACTGAGACAAGATTAACTGTCGTTATATCATCATCGTCTAATTTTAAATTGATTTGATATCACAACTCAGATAATGGTAGGTATAGTTGAGAGTCTTAACCGTAGTCAAAGATTGTTCTCTAATTTTTTAAACTCTCGATATATACCTTTTATTTTTATTGCCATGTAAATCCAGGTCACCTGATCATAAGTGGTTATCGTCGCTCATGGTCTTCTGCAATGTCAGGGGACAGGGTCGTTACCTACGACCTAACTTTAAAGACCGTCCTCAAGGCTCGTTTGAAGAAGGACAAGTTTATTGATGGTATGGAATGAGAAATAATATATCCAACCGAGATTGAAACTAACCAACGAAATATATTTTTTTAAGTCTGTTTCTTGCTTTCAATCTGTGGGCTATCAGTGGTATTAGACCAAAGGGAGATCTCCTACCGGGCGAGGTAGTGTATGCCCGGTCAGGCCAAAGCCCGGTATAGTAGATTTCAGAAGTCGTATATATGCGAAGATTCTTGCGAATGTCATAACCGCGATTCAGGATCTCGCGCGCTATTATTGGTCGCCACAAATCTAAAAGTACTTAAAATATTGAATCTTCCTATCTTACTTATGTTTTCAAATTAAGTAAGCGCAATACTTTTTCTAGCAGTTTTATTTATATTCTGGCATAAATGTTTTGTTTTGTAATGATTAATCAAAATACAATCATTAAGTCACACACTAAACGAAAAAAATTTAGAATGTCATGCATAATAATTTCGAAAAGTTAACCTATAAAACTCCAAGTTCCACAAAGCCATTCCATTCTATTAATTCTTCAAACAAATAATTTCAAAGGTATTTATCACAATTGTAAGTATTTCATCGCGTAATTTTCCCAGTAACCTTTCGTGACAAAGTAGCATTAACAATAAATCATTAACAACTTGTTAATTATTAATAATGAAGTTGTTGAATTTAATAATGTGTTTGTTTGTAGTAATGAAGATGTTACACCGCCATTTTACTTTTTCAATTGCACTTTATATCACTTTTATTGTGACAGTAATTCTTAATAATATTTTATTATAAGGTGATTTGATCGTACATATTGAAGAAGAAGTAAAGAACTCTGATCTAATGTGGAAAATTTTCAAAAACTAAGTTAATATCATAAAAATAAAAATAACAAAAATAATTTCGGACAATAGATTTTTGACTTACAACCACAAGTGATCTTTCGCTCCGCTACACCCAGCAACTGTCGAGCGACAATGATTTTGCACGAATTCTAGATAATTTTAATTTGCGTTGACTAAGGCTTTAACAATACGATTATTATTTAGTTTAAATTATCTTATGAATACGCGGATAATGCAGTTGGCTGCAACATTGGACTTCAACTTTTTTTTTTGGAATTATCTTATGTTAAAGAAAATGTTATAGCTGTTGATTATCCTTAAATAAAAAAAAATAGAAAAAAAACAATACCATATTTTTTGGTTATAATATTGTACCTTCAATATGTAGTCTGCCATTATTAAGAAATCACCCTGTTTTTCTTAAATAATAAGTTTTAAATAGAAATGCATCTATAAATCGATTATGGGATCAGTTTATTAAATTTCTGTCTGTTTGTTGAACGAAATAAGTTTCAATATTAGGGTGTTGTTCTGGCAAAGGGTGCGAGTGTTTTTTCATGTTGTCAGTTTGCCTTTATACCACTTGTTTTTTTGTGAAATAGTTCCTTACTGCCTTTTAATCTACATATTTTAAATACAACTTTGCGTTCACGGTTATTTAAAATATTTCGAATGCTGTCATTCAGTAGAAAAATAATAATCTAGACCCAGAGTAGTGGAAATTAACAATGATTTATTATTATTTTCTATCTATGATTTACAAAATCTTTACATTAGTTTTCATCTGTAATAGGTACTTTTATGTATTTTCAACGGGTTCTTACCACGACCTGTCTATCCTCTTTCTCGTTCGCTTTTGGGTAGTACCACTGGAACTCGAACTCACATCACGACACACCACACTCAAACTACCCAAAAGCGAACGAGTGCGAGGGTAGACAGATTTGTTTGCTCTTAAATCGACCCACAGTATCCAGTCTTCTCGTGATCATGACGTTTGCAACAACGTTGAAATATCGAGACAACTCAATTAATTAAATATCATGGTAAGAACCCGTTCAAAATGCATGAATTTCATTATAGAAAACCGCGAGTTTCTGAATAAGTTCATCTATAATACTTTTTTACTTATTTAATTGAGAGTTTAATCAAAATAATAGTTTTTATTTTACTCTTATTCCCTGACTACACTATGCTAAGTGACCTGACTTTACCTACTATTAATAATTAACTTTCCCTGATATTTGTTAATTCTTCATGCTAAATAGAAACTACTTTAACACGTTAACTGCGAAACAAGGCTTAAAACGCCCTGTACACGTCCCGACGTTCCTGCGGCAAGGAAAAATGTGAACTTCTCGTTCGTGCGGGAGGCATAACTTCCATCTGGTTCAGTACAGGAAAGAGATAACTATATATCTGAGATGTGCTATTGATTCCTAGGTCTATGGTGTACCTATTTTAATACCGGGTTTTTTAGATCTCGTGCCGCACTGAACAAATAAAATTCTAACACAGTGCGGAACGAGGTTTCAAACACCTCGTACCTCCGCGCACCTCGTACCGCACTGTGCTAGCTTCACACGGTTAGTGTTGTGCAACGCATGCCAGGCTGCGAACGTGACGAAGAAAGACTGCTGCCAATTATATCGAAAAATTGCCGAAGAAAGTTAATTACAATGCACATCATCTCGAAAAAGGATCAAAGAAAAGGAGATGTGTAGGATGTTATGAAAAATTGACAAAATCGTGAGGCTGACAAAAAACTGAAGAAAATTCTTACAGAATGCACTATTTGCAAAAAATATTATTGCTTGACGTGTTTTAATGAAAAAAATCCATAATTTTGACAAATAAATACAATTAAATAAAATCGATATTTGTTTTCCCATCACTAAATATTAAGAAAATCTGCTATTTTTCAGTGCGGTACGAGGTACATCAGATCCCACATTTTATTTTACCTATAGAATCTAAACTAAATAATCTATCCACGGGCGGCGGCAGATATAGGTTAAACCACTCAATGTTGTATAAAATCGCGACAAAAGCCGTACAATTTGTCATATTTGGCGACAAAAAAAGGATTTTCGTCTTTTAAGGGCGGTGGGGTTTAATAAGCCTCGTGCCGCCACAACGTCTGGTTTAGGACAAGGTTTAAAACGCCTCGTAACGCAGTAATGGAAAGTACAGATAAATCTGTACCGCAGGGAACGTGTTAAAGACAGTTGTTTTAATAAAATTAGGACTGTTTCACTCAGTGATACAGTTTACTGTTCTTTTGTAAATTTTCTACAATTTTGTTTCTCTCTAAAACTTATCTAGATGTCATAACTCATTCATTCCGTAATGGCCGTCCTTTGTAACTTCCCAGTGGCCTCGTGTTACGCAATTACCGTTTTTTTTTATTATTTTCATTCATTCCTACGGCACGCCGCATTTTAATCTGCTCTCCTAACCATTTTGTTCGGGCCCCGTCAACCGAGACCGGCTTGGTAGTGTTCCGGTCTTGCATCTCGCTCTAACTATTGATAGATTATATGTCTGTCTCTGTCGTGTCGTGGCGTGGTTCCTTTGTGCCTTGGACGGCGATTAGGGGCCTTGGCACGTTCCTGAGAAACGGCAGATGGTGGCTCGGCTCTTGTTTGCTTCGGCCGAACTTTTGATAATGTTGACTGTCAAGCTTGCTGGTGTAAACAAGATTAGGTTATTCTGCGAGAAATCGGGTATTGTATTTTGTGAGAAGGTCTTAATCTGTTTTATTCATATATCAGTTTATAAGTAAGATTAGGATTTTTAGAAAACTATTTTACTATGTAGATATAATTGGCTTAACAACTAGATAGTTAATACCTAAATTAAATTCTAGAATTATTATAAAGCATTACACAGCACTCACAAATGACGTAGTTTTATTTTATTGAATATTTGAAATCGGTTCAGTAGATCCAAAAATTACTCACTAAAACGTCATGAATCTCAAAACAATACCTCTTTATAATACAAGTACCTATTTATAATATGAACAAAACTGGTAGGTAACATTAATCCCTACTAGCATTAAGGGAATTTAGGTAAGTAATTACAATAAAAATTTTCCATCACTCACTGACCTATCTATAAGTAAACTAATTGATACTGCTAACACAGGATGTGTTGTGTGTGTGACTAACTATCGACTAACAGGACACACATTCATACATAAACATAAAACAAAATAGAAAACAATAAATCATATAAGAAAATGTCGTGTTAATAAATAAACGCCTCCCATTTGGTAATGACCGAGCGTCGGCCCACCCACGGCGTCCCCTCTCGATGCAAATTCCAAGAAAAACACAATATAAATGACTAATGTATGTAATATTCGCGAACATTGATATACGAGTCGAGTGTGTTACTTTGTTGAACGTTTTTGGATTGTTTTATACAGTAGCGAAGTGTTCATTTCCGAGGGAAGGATTAATGAGATTCTAACAAAAAGAACAATAGGCTGTCCCGACGTAATCGTTGGTGCTAACTCTTGTTAGTATATGAATATCGAAGGGGTCACCGATAGGAATGGAGTTATATGAAGCCTTTGCCACTGGTTTTGTATTGGCGATGATGAGAATAAGAAGACAAAGAATTTGATAGTTCAAATCTTCGATCAAATAGAATCAATAGTGCCGGATAAAGTTTAAGGAAATACCCCTCTCGATACAAATTCCGAGAAAAACACAATATATATGACTAATGTATGTAATATTCGCGAACATTGAAATACGAGTCGAATGTATTACTTTATTGAACGTATTTGGATTGTTTTTATATGAGATTCAAACAATAAGAGGTTACGAGTCGAGTGTGTTACTTTGTTTTACCTTGCTTGACTGATTTATACACAGTTTGGCTGTGTTTTTAAAGAAGTGAATGCACATCTTCGATATAACAAGAAACGTAGTTTGGAACAAAGCGTTACAATCTAACAAACTAAAAATTCTAAAGGTACATATTTTCAGAAATGTGTTGGAAAATGAAGTCGATCTCATTATAAACTTATTCAGACACTCGCGGTTTTCTATAATACCTTCATGCATTTTCAACGGGTTCTTACCACTACATTTAATTAATTGAGTTGTCTGGATATTTCAACGTTGTTGCAAACGTCATGATCACGAGAAGACTGGATACTGCGGGTCGATTTAAGAGCAAACAAATCTGTCTACCCTCTTTCTCGTTCGCTTTTGGGTAGTACCACTGGAACTCACATCACGACACACCACACTCACTGTATCTACAAGACTCTCTGAGCATGAACTCTTAGTGACTGTTGTCTTTAGCACTGGATTCCACATACTCGATAATCTGAAGCCGTCACCCCTGTTAAAAGTGTTATGATATGATTCAAATTCTTAACAAAGAATATTGTGACACTGAGTTTGACTCTGAATGTGGAATCCCGGCATTTATCTGGTGCCATTTGTACGTTGTAATAATTGTAAATAACAAAAAGAGAGATGAAATGAAATAAAATTTATTGTATAACCAAGGACATTAGAAAACAAGAATGATGTATCAATGATCCCCGCACTAGGATACTCCTGTGTCGCGGGCGATCTTATAAAATTGTACACAAAATTATTTAACATACAGAACGCCAATGTCAACAATGAAAAACAAAAAGTAATAAAACGTAAAAGAAAATAAAGCTAACAATAAAATAAAGGGCAAACAAAAATCCAAAATCATAGCAAAAAAAACAATAACACCTCCTTATTACTACCTTAATAACAAAAGATAAATACTAATAAATAGGTATATTATAGATAAGAGAACACTATTTAAATCAAAAAGCCCTTTTTATAACCAACCTTAAAATTAAAAAACTTGAGAGTTGTCATGGGACACCCGAATAGAACGAAGTTCCTTTCGATTAAAACATATCTTATAATTTTTTTTCCTAACGTAACGCGTGATAAAGAACGTGTTTTAAAATATTTTGATTACAGCGCCATCTAGCGATAATCATCTAAAACAAAAAAAGAGTCGTGATAACATTTCGTAAGATTTTTTTCCGTCTAGCCCCCTTTCACAACGCGCGATAAGGAACTTAGTAATTATTACTGAACGTTGTTTAATCCAGGAATAAACTACTTCTAGAAACCAGACCTTGTTTGAGCACTAGCATTCAACTAGTCCAGTCTAAACAGGACACTAGGGAGTTAACAAATGGGTCAAGGTACACTAGATCTGCAGTCAACCGTCAATTGAATAATGAGAAAACAATGAAGATCTCCTTCCTTTCTACAATTTGTTTATGGCTAGTTGCAGACGACAAAGTCAATGGAAATAAGGACTTTTTCCATTATCTTGTTGGTAGACTGGCTAACATGGTGCCTTATCGTAAGGGATTTCTCCAAAAGAGGTTATAATTAACTTCTTGTGAAATTCAGAGGGAACTAAGATGAATGCTCTAAAAGAAACTCAAATAAGAAATGATTTGTCGTGGCCTTTCTTCCGTGCCTACATCGTTCCTCTCCTTAATTGCAAATAGGTAGAGTAGAGCAGGAGTAGGTAATTTTTTATCAAATTTCATTATCTATGTGTCTTTATCAAATGTAACTAACCAGACGGTTAAAATAGCACCAACTAAACTCAATCAAAAAACCCGTCATCGACATTAAAATTTCATGTTAGGTGTAAGAAATCAGAGCATTCTTCTTTTCAGCAAATATCTTCTTTAATCTGATACTCGATAGACTTAAGTTTTTAATGCACTTGTGAAAATATGTATTGTTCCACTTAAAATTAGGTGTCAAAAAGTGGCTAAAACACAAATTTTGGAGACACTTCTAACGTTAACCTTCCTGAGAAGAACTGGCAAGAAACTCAGTGGGCATGTCTTTTTTTGTATAATGAGCTTTTTTTTTAAGTATTTGTACAGTATTATACAATTTTACATTAAATATACAAAAAAAGAACGACGAAGATGTCTTGTAATTTGATCGAAGTCTGTTTATTTAATAGTTTATCGTTGGTCTCCACCGTGACCGATTTAATCGGCCCCGTGAATGCAGGTCAATGGGCGACCTTTGCACAATATCTTTACGCTTAAACGACAATGACATTTTTAAATTTACGCAAATAAAATTTATAGATATCTGGCTTACCCTACTTTTTGTGTTGTCAAGTTAAGCCGCGTGGACAGAGAAGTTCGTTTCCCGTAAAATAGAAAAGTAAAAAAAAGGTATATTACTCCTCAACAGCAACTTGCAATCTCGTGCAAATCGGTCTACAACAATCCCATCAAAATAAATTTGTGTGATGTGTACATTTTCAAAAAATCTAGTATCTTTAGTTTGTTTATTCAATTTATGCACATTTATTTATTTATTTATAGTAGGTACAAAGACAAACTAACGCATAAGTGTAACGCAAAATGAATCACGCATCTAATCGTAATACTCATTCATTGTACAATACTGTTATCGTCGTCCAATGTCACGATAAAAATGAAACAAAAACTATCGCCTTTTCACTTTACGCGACACGCGATAACGAGAGCGATAGCGCGACATTTCTCGCATTCCGTCGCTCTCGGTTCATTTTACTTCCTCATATGTCATGCCGTCCTGGTACTTGTCACCCGTTATTATTTCACACTGTCACAATTTTTTTGTATTTTTTTGGATATTATTTATTTTATTTTAATAGTTAGTTTGTCGTCAATTTATAAAAATGAAATGACCAAGTAGTTTTTTATGTTGAAAGTTAAAATGACTCTTTTTTTTTCTTCTTATTAACAACCTTTTCTTTTTTTTCACTTTACAATTAATTGTATTTTTTTAAATAAAAAGTAATTAAAAACAGTAGTACAATTTTTTTTATTGCAAAATATAATCATTATATTTATAATCAATCATTTATGATCATTATAAAATTTGTTAATAAGCTAATTTTAATGATAATTAAGAGAGGATTTGTAGTAAAAAGTAAGTAAATCTTCGCCAAAATAAATCGTAATAAAGCAATTTTTATTTAGCTTTAGTGTCTCTAGATCTAAATAAGTTACTTCGTTGATCTATGAGTTCCTTTATGTGTATATATATAGTAGCTGAAATTTTCATTTGTATGAATCGATTTTGAGTAAAATTGGTCTCATTGCCTATTTAAATTATTGATTTGAAAAGGCAGACACAATTGCGAGAAAACAAAATTAAATAATTTTCTAAATTGTAAGACGATACATTATTGAACCCAAACTACCGTATATTTATTTATGACATATAATAGATAATTATACTGTATAGATAACCTACAAAGTTTCACACAATTCAACTTTTCACGAGACTCCACAGGCGAGCTGCGTACGTAAAACGACAAAGTTTCGCCGTGTATTGTACTCGGGCAATAAAGTTTGCAATTTATACAACAGACGTTTCCTGTTATAAGTTCCGGCACAAGACGTGTTTGTCTGTAAACTTTATTGCATATTGTACGGAAAATACAACAGTTTTTAATTTTCGTTCATTAAAATATTCATATTTATCAATAGTTTAGTTAATGTTATATAATAAGCGTTCGTGTTACTAATTAGGTAAGAGACATTTAAGAGTCGTTTCCTCGACTTCTTTAATTTATGCTCAAAAACCTGCAGTTATTAACAAAATTCATTACCATTAATCTAAATAACTACGATTATAAATAAGAAGTAGAAAATGTAAGTCATTATTCGTCTCTAGATTACTATAGTTCTTTAAGTGGTATTTACGAACTATTCCATATTATTAGTTGTTCCAACCATAAACGGCAGCGGCATCCAGATAAAGACTTGGTAATTGACGTCCGCTGAGTGCTGGGAGATATTCAACTCGACTACTGTTACTCGCGTCACATTCAAAAATAAGCTCAAACGTCGAGTGTCAAAGATTAGATTGGAATGAGCTGACCGAGTTGCGTCATTACGCGTCTCGGAGGCAATTTAAAGCCTTATGGTTAGGAGCCGACAAACATATGATTTATGTCGATACGGGTTTTCGTTTGGTTGTGTGCTTGGTCGATAATGTTGGGCATGCGCGATGGGGGCCGCGCCTTGGAGCCTCAGTCGGTCCGCTAGCACGTGGACCGAGCTAGAACACGCATGTGCGGTCTCATCGATCGTCACCTTGACTGGATAATAAATTCATGTACACGGGTCACACGTTGCCTCAATAACAATCAGCGGTTTAACCACCACTTCAAAGTTGTTTCATTCAGAAAATTTACGACGACTATAGAGCTGTTGCGATGCCGACGTACGTCTTCTTTGAAGTTTTGAGTCGAGATTATTTTAGTCATGTGGTTATTAATTTCGAGATTGAATATTTTATGATAATATTATCGTAAAAAAAATTGACTTTTTACTTTCTTTTGACGAATCGAATGGATTAAATTATAACATTGAATTTAACTAATTAATCTTCTTTATTTCGTACATAAATATATTCTAGGTATCAGATTTCATCATCAGAATTTCAGATCAGTAAATTAAAGAAAAAAAAATTGAAAACATTTAGTTTTCTTTAATTGTTAATCTTTAGCTATCTACTAAGCGGAATTCTTTTTCTGTTATATACAGAGTGTCCCAAAACTATGCGACATGAACGGGAAGTACCTTAAATATTAGAGATAGGATGTTTTTTGTAATTAACTATTCTTTCGATTGGCATCATAAAAATAGTTGTTGATTTTAGCCGATTTTGTTAGCTTGATTTTCAGACAAACCAAGCAATTTACGAAAAATCTGAGAATTCGTTTCAGCAAAAACTCCTATCTCTAATATTTAAGGTAGTTCCCGTTCATATCGCATAGTTTTGGGACACCCTGTATATTCTCTCTTCCAACAACATTGAAATTTTATATGAATACACATCTGACGTTATTAAAAAAAATAATTTCTACAAATGGGTAATCTACCTAAGAATTGTGATCAAAAATTTACGTAAAAAAATATTATTAAAAATAAGCATCAATTGAATAACAAAACGCATCCCAAATTACCACCATAAAAAAAGAAACAAAAAATAAAAATAACAAAAACGCACGTAACAAAACTTAACTAAAAGTGCGCGGTAACCGTCCCGGCCGCGCGTAAACACGACGTTCAGGTACCAGGCGCTCATAAACGCAAGGAAGTCGATCGCAGTACTCAGTGGGCAAGTCCCGCCCACGTCTGTACCCCACTCCACGCCTTTGCGAGTCACCCACAGGGACTATTAAGGTATGAGTTACCTACGGAATAAAGGTTTTGATTTGTGTAGTTTTTAATTGGTAGGTATTTAAGTTTTTTGATTTAGGATAAAGATTAATATTACGCAAATAAGGATTACCTAAGTATTAATGAAAGAAATCTGAAAATGGGAATCTTTAATGTGTGTTTTTCATTGATCATTTATTAGGCTAGGATAGCTGAATTATCAGTGATATTATGGCGGATGATCGTTAACTAATTAAATTGTATTATTTAAATAGATAAGAAATACCTAAATTCAAAGTGGAAATAAATTTACAGTAGTTTCCTTGGTTAGTTCAAATAGACTTAAAGATTGGCTAAAATAACACTAGGTACCTAGTTCTGTACTGTACTGTAACAACCCATTACTGCCCACTACTGAGCTCAGGTCTCCTCCGAAGAGGGGTTAGGCATAGTCCACCACGCTTGCCCAGTGCGGATTGGGAACTTCACATATCTTCAAAGGATTTTTAGAACCCTTTTCCGACCTACCTAGTTCATTCTGTTCTTTTCTGTATGAAGCGTCACGTGCATTGCCGGCCGTGATTATTTACGACGGCGCGGAGTCAGAATACGTGAGCAATAAAAATGTGAAAATGTAAAAACGAAGTCCAGAAAATAAAATACTAACGACAGTAGGTAAATAATTCCAAACAAAAAAAATCTACGAAACGCCGTAACATGTAATCCACTTTCATGCATTTTCAACGGGTTCTTACCACGATATTTAATTAATATTTAATTAATCGTTACGTACCAAGGATGGTTAAAAAAGCTATCGAGATTTCAAGACAAAGCACTTTTAACAGGGGTGACGGCTTCAGATTATCGAGTATGTGGAATCCAGTGCTAAAGACAACAGTCACTAAGGGTTCATGCTCAGAGAGTTTTGTAGATACAGTGAGTCTGGTGTGTCGAGAAGTGAGTTCGAGTTCCAGTGGTACTACCCAAAAGCGAACGAGAAAGAGGGTAGACAGATTGCTCTTAAATCGACCCGCAGTATCCAGTCTTCTCGTGATCATGACGTTTGTAACAACGTTGAAATATCGAGACAACTCAATTAATTAAATATCGTGGTAAGAACCCGTTGAAAATGCATGAAAGTATCATAGAAAACCGCGAGTGTCTGAAAAAGTCCGTAACATGTAGGTAATCCAACTTCATGCCCTCAAAACTTTACATTGCATGAATTCTTCTCCGGAATGATAATATCTACTATTATCTACCGATATTCAGATCTTCATGCGTCATAAAAGCGAGCTTATTTAGTCTCTTGCCGAATGCTATCAGAAAACGTGATGTAAAATTTTCAGCAGTTTTCATTCATCAGCGTATTCTGTAATGCATGTGGCGCCATCTAGATGAACCGATTCATGTATTGGTCAGTGCGGCAATGTCCTTTCTTGATAACAATGCTGATAGATAAATGTTAAGTCGTGGTGGCCGAGAGGTCGAAGCGCTTCCTTCTGTTCGGGAGGTCGCTGGTTCAAATTCGGTCGACTTGTACCTCTAAATCTTAATATGAAAAAGATTTATGTGCAATTTTTCACAACACCACTGGCTAAAAACGGTGAAGGAATACATCGTGAGGAAACCTGCGCATCGGAAAAGGGTTCTAAAAATCCTTTGAAGATATGTGAAGTCCCCAATCCGCATTAGGCAAGCGTGGTGGACTATGCCTAACCCCTCTTCGGAGGAGACCTGAGCTCAGCAGTGGGCAGTAATGGGGTGTTACAGTACAGTACAGCCAAATCTGTCGCCTCCCTGGTATGGTATGCAGGTTGAAACGGTCTTACACTTTCTACCGCTCACAATTTAACGGGACTCCACTTTGACCTTTCATCTGAAATAGCAATCATCCGAATCTAGTCAAACTAAAGTTATGAGTTAACAGGCATAAAAAGAAACTATTTGAGCTTCTCCTTTTTGGAAGTCGGTGAAAAACGTTGAAGCATCAAATCAAATATAAATCAATCAATTTCTTTATTTCTGATTACAGAAATGTTTACATAAAGGTGTTCAGTATGATTATAGTTCAGCCGTAATCTCTGTCGAGCATACAAATTGATACACTAAATTCTAATTTTAAAACATAATTCCATGCTATTATTACAAGATAAGCTAACACTTACTTCACCCAATATTTCAAAACGAATAATCCTGAGTGGGTCTGGTTACGTCGGACGGAGGTGTTAGGTATTATTTGTAGAAAAGTGCCAATATTGTCTTTTCGTGGTAAGTCGTGGTGGTGGAGTGATTGAAGCGCTTCCTTCCGCACGGGAGGTCCCGGGTTCAAAACTCGCCGGCTTGTAGATACCTCTAAATCTTAATGTGAAAAAGATTTATGTTCAATATTTCACAACACCGCTGGCTATAAACGGTGAAGGAAAACATCGTGAGGAAACCTGCATATCGGAAAAAGGTTCTAAAATCTTTTGAAGATATGTGAAGTCCTCTATCCGCAGTACTACTTGGTACAGACAAATCTGTCTATCCTCTTTCTAGTTCATTTGTTGGCACCACTGGAACTCGAACTCACATCTCGACACACAATTGACAGTAAGCGATGCAGATAACCGCGAGTATTTAAAGAAAAAATACAATTCAAATTGCAATAAAAGGTGATAAGATTCACCTTCAGTCAGAGACAGTCTTTTAATTTTATGTGGATATCTACAGTGGACTATGGCTAAAGGGAGATCTCCGACCGAGCGAACGTATGCTCGGTCAGGCCGAAGCCCACTGTAGTAGATTTCAGATGTCGTACCTATACCTATAGGTATGCGAACATTTCTGTAAATGTCGTAACCGCGATTCAGGACCTCGCGCGTTATTATTGGTCGCCACATTTACCTATTTATTAAACCTATAGGTGCAATATAGTCTATTAATCTTCTAAGCTCAGATTAAACAGGGCTTACGAAGGGCCATAAAAGTACGTAGGACAAAGTTCGAATTGCAAAATACGATAAGCATTTCCACCATATTTAAAATCAATCTGTTGTATTTTCGATAACTTAAAGTGTTCTAGGTCCTATAAAGTATGGGTTGGGCATGCCCTATGAGCTATGAAGGGCCATAAGGGGCGGGTCTACTTGTATGGAATTCAAAAATACCACACCATGAAAATCTTCAAATAATAATGATGATGACTACTTTTCTAGAAATTTCTACCTGAAATTACTAGTTTTACCATTTTTATAAACGTTATAAGGTGTTTGTACTTTATTTTAGGTTTTCTGAGACTTTTGAAGGGCTAAGAGGGGCGGGGCCTCTTCGGAATACGAGGTTCAAAAGAAACTCAAAAAAACGTTTTTAAAAACTTAATTTTCGCAAATTTCACAGTATAATTTACTATTCCTAATATACTATTAAATATACTATACTTTCTAGTTAATTTTTGGTGTACTAAGGTATTCAAAGGGCTATTATGGGCGGGTCCAACTTTACGAAGTTCCAAACATTTCGCTAAAAAGGTCAACTAAAGTATAGGTTATAACGAAATTTTCGCAAAAACCATAGTTTAAACCACTATTTCTTATGTTAAATTAGTTTTCTAGTACATTTTAGGTTGTATAAGGTGTTCAAAGGGCCGTAAAGGGCGGTTCTGTGGGCGGAGCGAGACGTTTGCACCCGCCCTTGGGTGTGGCCCAGTGCACGCCCCGTCAAACACCTTGAACTGTAACTTCTTATGCCCTTTACTTATAAAATTGTTTAAAAGTGTATTTGATGAAATATATTTAGATATACAATTTAAAATGAATAATAATTTATGTTTGTTGAAACGATTTGGCTAATTTTAGTCTCGCAACACTCTTATTTAATCTTGTACGGGCCAGCTAGTTAGAGTAGGTCTAAAAATGGCACCAATTAATTTAAAAACCCGTTTTGATCTTGGTCATTTTGGCATTGTCAAAATTCGGTGAAGTATTGTTATAATTATGTTCTTTATCATAATGCAATAGACTTCATTTTCCAATACAGTTATGACAATGTATTGCTCAAGTTTTGTAGTTGTCAAGTAGTTTCATTTTTGGACACACTATTGCTTTAAGCTTTGTTTTGAACTGTGTCTTGTTATAATTGATCGAAGATTGTGAAGACTAGTGTTGTAATTTACAAGTGTATTGGAAATTGCAGTTTATTACATTGCAATAAGGAACATAGGTATTCGTTACAAAGAATAGTGTAATACCGTTTTGACACCGAAATTTAATTAAATAACGGTTGCCAGGCAACATAGATCAAGAGACAGGATTTTATAGAAGTTCTTTGAACTCGTCTTTTTGACCGTTTTCCAAAAACGAGGAGGTGCTCAATTCATCTGTTTTTATTTTGTTTATCACATTTAATTTTACTAAGATCAAACAAGGAGTTAGTATTGGATCGTGTTTAGAAATGTGATTTTTTAACGGACAACATTTCAATGGAAGTAGGGCGTTTTCAATTTTGTAATGATGATAATATTTTACTTGTTTTTGTTATTTTGAGCACTTAGTATCTCACTGTGGTACTTCTGCTTGTTTTTTTTAGGAAATTTCACAAATTTTACAAATCCATTTAAACTTTTGCATTTATCACTAATTAGAATATTACTATGTAGGTACTCGGTAGGTGCTACCTAGTAGACAAATTCTTAACACTATTTGCAGAATTTGAGTTTCTCGATATTTTTTGCGCGCTATGGATTACCAGACTGGATAAAGCGGGTAACTTAATTTTAAGAGCGAATAAATCGGTTTAACTTTTTTTTATATTTTTTTTTATTGCAAGCTAGATAAACGAGCCTACGGCCCACCTGATAGTAAGCGGTCACCGTCGCTCATGAACCTCTGCAATGCCAGGGCAATGAGGGGCTGTTATCTATCACCTACCCATACAGGCCTTTCCTAAACCTCGTGTAAAGAGGGACATGTCATAGCGCTCCGGGAACACCGCAGACGGGAGTCCATTCTAAATCGAAAGGGCAGGGGCAGAAATGATCTTCTGAAGCGAACCGTGAAAGATCGCAGTGGCTCCAAGTAAAGGTGATGAACCTTGTCCCTGCGGCTTGTGGTAGGTACGATGGTAAAAGGGAGATGAAGAGATCATCTCAAAGAGTTCCTCGGAGCATTCTCCATGGCCCATGCTGTACAGAATGCACAGAGAACTCTCAGACAGAGAAATCTCTCCGCACACTCAGAGGTTCCAGATGATCCGTGAACTTGGGTTCCTCAACAATCCGAACAGCCCCTCTCTAGAGGGAGTCAAATGGAAGCAGATGGTAATTGGGAGCGCAGCAGTAGCCTCTGCGCCGGTGTGAAGTACCGCTTCGCTCTGTCAAAGAATCCAAAAGGTGGTCATAGGAATCCTTGTGCTAAACAATATAGACTCGTCGTGTTTTCTATTATTTTTATTTTTTGACAGCTCAGCAGGCATTTTTGTTGTAGGATCAAAAAAATCTCAAATTACTATGAATTTGATAAAAAAAAGCATTCAGGCCATAACCGGTGTTCAGACGCTGAATGTTTGAGGAGGTTTCAGTGCGGTTCGACTCTCACATTCCTCACCTGCCGTCTGTCTGATTGACCGTTTCCTTCTTCTAAAAAACATTTACGCACATCCTCATTTTTAAAACCACTGTATCTGAGATACCGCATAGCGCAAGTAAGTATGTAGCGCCATCTACATTACGCTAGCGGAACTGAATGTTTTGCACAAAGCTTTACGATATTGGACTCTAAGTTCTTAAGCAGTATAACTTTATTTGAATAAAGGTGGATTAAGTTTGTAATAAAGAAATTACCAAGATATTGATACTAAAGGAATGTTTGTTGAACAACTAAAGTCGCTCACACCCGACGACTTAAATTTTAAAACTGATAAATTTTACTCTATTTAATTGAATGCTCCTTAATACAAGGTTCGTAACGCATAAAACCCGATAACAAGTCTCATTATAATGTTGACATTTAAGTATTTAATTAAATAAATCAAAATACTACACACAACTGATTTGTTCATATTATTACGTCTAAATCTGGAGTGGAAAGTCGTTGTTCAAAACTTTCAGCTTTTTGTATGGAAAACGACGTAAAAATTAGCGACTAATGACTATTCCAAATTTTCTAAGCATTACCTATGCCATATAGGGCATGTAAGCAAACAAACAAGCCACAACAGGTCGTACCTAAGTAGACCTCTGCAATATCAGGTGACGCGAGGTCGAAACATAGTACCTACCTGAGTGTGAACCCACAGGTGTACCCTAGGAAGTACAGGAATTTCCACCAGTCCAAAAAATTGTCTCAATACTACCCAGAAAACAATGCACTTTCGAGCTCAAACACGCATATCATCTAGTCTGCTGTACAACATAGTTTTGGATGCAGGTACCGTATCGATGTCCGGAAGGGCGTCGGCTGGGTGGCTGAGGGCGTCGGCGGGGAGGCGGGTGGTCGCCGCGTGTTCCGTATCGACCCGCCGGATTACAGTCCACCCCACGGATTAAGGGGACCTTTGTAGCTTGCGACACGATTAGTCGTGTTACATTTGTTTTTATTGATAAAATGATAAAAGACGATCGTGTGGATTAAACCCTTTTTATTTAATATAGAAAGCTTTTGCGTGGAATTTCGTGGTGTTTGAACCCATCAGGTATCAGTATCAAACACTTTAGAAACGTCATATGTCGTTAGCTCTACTGCAAGTGTTAAAGTTACTTGACAAAGAAGTGGTACATTAATGAGTATTCTATTGGTCTAATCTATACTTATAATAAAATCGTAGAGAGGTCAATTCTGTACATTGAAAATATCAAAAAAAAAACTAGCAGGGGGTGTTTGGTTATCGATTCTGATGCCAAAAATGCAATTAGATTTTTTTTTGTCTGTTTGTCTGTTTGTCTGTTTATCTGTTTGTCTGTTTGTCTGTATCTTTGTGCACGCTAATCTCCGAACCGGCTGAACCAATTTAGTTGGGGTTTTTTGTAATGTATTATGGCAAGTCTCACTTAACATTTAGTCGTTGTTTTATCAAAATCGGTTCAGTATTAAAAAAGTTATAAGTGAAATAACGTCGATGGGTATTACGTTTTCTTGGCCAACATAAATAGATCTCCAATTTATATCGTGAATCGTCGCAACTGGAGCTCTGACTAAAGTGGACCGCGGAACCAGTGATTTTGAGTAATTCGTATTTCGACTGGAAAGAGTGCCGAGCGCGGAGCGCGTCGCGCCGTCCTTACACACCCCGTGCTGGGTTCTGGCCTCAGCCGGGGTTTGGACGATGAGTGTGAGCGGTTGGAAGTTTTAGTGCGGTTCAACTCCCACATATCCGGTGATTTCCTACAACTGAAAAAAAAAAAAAGTTAGTCTTTATTACATAAGCTCGGCCATTGAAAGTCCCATCCAAATCGACCCACTCTAATGAAGCGTCCTGATGAGATCTTTGCATAGAGGATGAATGTCAAGGTCTGATGATGGAGCTGGTAGGTGGCTATGGGAACTCCGTCATCAAGCAAGATAACCTCATCGTGTTCAGGTTCTAATGATGCGTCCTGATGAGATCTTTGCGTAGGGGATGAATGTCAAGGTCTGATGATGGAGCTGGTAGGTGGCTATGGGAACTCCGTCATTAAGCAAGATAACCTCATCGTGTTCAGGCTCTAATGAAGCGTCCTGATGAGATCTTTGCGTAGAGGATGAATGTCAAGGTCTGATGATGGAGCTGGTAGGTGGCTATGGGAACTCCGTCATCAAGCAAGATAACCTCATCGTGTTCAGGTTCTAATGATGCGTCCTGATGAGATCTTTGCGTAGGGGATGAATGTCAAGGTCTGATGATGGAGCTGGTAGGTGGCTATGGGAACTCCGTCATTAAGCAAGATAACCTCATCGTGTTCAGGCTCTAATGAAGCGTCCTGATGAGATCTTTGCGTAGAGGATGAATGTCAAGGTCTGATGATGGAGCTGGTAGGTGGCTATGGGAACTCCGTCATTAAGCAAGATAACCTCATCGTGTTCAGGCTCTAATGAAGCGTCCTGATTAGATCTTTGCGTAGAGGATGAATGTCAAGGTCTGATGATGGAGCTGGAAGATGGCTATGGGAACTCTGTCAATAAGCAAGATAACCTCATCGCGTTTAGACTCTAATGAAGCGTCTTTATGAGTTCTTTGCGTAGAGGATGAATGTCAAGGTCTGATGATGGAGCTGGAAGGTGGCCACTGTCTGTCTGGCTAATCTCTGGAATGGCTAGACCGATTCGGACGGGCTGACTTTCAATGACTGATAGTTTATGTTATAAGGAGTAACTTAGGCTATATTTATTTTAGAAATTGTTGTTTTTTTAAATTCTCGATGAATTTGAAGGATGGTATTTACAGCGAGAAAAAAATCGAATAGTTGACATTGAATTGAGATTGGCGCAGACGAAGTTGCGCAGGGCAGCTAGTGTTTAATAAATTCCTTTAAACACTCGCGGTTATCTACATCACTTACACTATCACTAAACGGGTTCTTACCACTATTATTTTTAATTGAGCGGTCCCGATATTTCAGCACTGTTACAAGCGCCATGATCACGGGAAGACTGAGGAACTGCGGGTAGGTCATTTAAGAGCAGACAAATCTGTCTACCCTTTTTCTAATTCGTTTGCCGGTAAGAACCCGTTTAGTAATAGTGTAAGTGATCTAGTGTTTAATGTTTATTGGTTTTTCTATCTGGCAACCGAACTGATGGAGTATTTTAAGTGGTTATCGTTGCGATGGATCTGAAATTAAGAGAAACAGAGATAATTCCAATATTGACATGAATTTTATTGATGTCATTGTTCTTCAGCTATTGGTACAAATTACCAACTGTACTTATCAACTTTACTATAAAAGCAGGACCTACATTTAATTTTAGAATTATTAAATAGCCCTTGACGCTCACAAATAAATAATTTTATTTAATTATTACAATCAATTTTCGAAATACGTTCATTAGATCCAAAGATTACCTCCTACCTATTATATCGTTACAAACATCACCACATTATTTTTTTTATATTTTTTTTTATTGTCATGAAGGTAGACTAGTCTTAAACAGTAGGTATAGATATTATTCTTTTTTTTATTTCAATCAATTATAGATCATATTATCATTAGGCAATTACAAAATTTCATTAAATTAAATTACATTTATTATGCTAACAAATGTTAATGGTTAAAGATTATTGAAATGATTGCTGTCACTGTTCAGTAATGAGGAAAGTTAATTTAAACATTAAAGTATTGTTCCTATTTTTGCATTATTGTCATTTAAATGCTATACATATACCAATACATGATATTATATATATACCAACAAGGAAAATGAAACAACAATGGATAACAAATGAGGTACAGAATATTTATCAGATGTTCCTGTTGTTTTATAATAATAATTTATACATTTAGTTTAGTCGTCATTAGTCAACATTTAACATACTACGGAATTACTTTATAACTAAAATAATAATTAATTATTTGTTCAATATTTAAAGTCAAAACTATACAATAGGGATAATGTACTGTACTGTACTGTAACAACCCATTACTGCCCACTACTGAGCTCAGGTCTCCTCCGAAGAGGGGTTAGGCATAGTCCACCACGCTTGCCTAATGCGGATTGGGGACTTCACATATCTTCAAAGGATTTTTAGAACCCTTTCCGATATGCAAGTTTCCTCACGATGTTTCCTTCACCGTTTTTAGCCAGTGGTGTTGTGAAAAATTGCACATAAATCTTTTTCATATTAAGATTTAGAGGTACAAGCCGGCCGGTTTTGAACCCGCGAGCTCCCATACGGAAGGCAAGCGCTTCAACCACTCGGCCACCACGACTATTAGGGATAATATAATAGGATTTTTTATAAACAAAGACATAAAAATGACAAAAGTAAAAAATCGTATCGTCATTCTTAAATAGAGTAAGGATTTAGTCTATCGTATTTACATAACTAAATAGTTTGTCTGTCTGTTCCATGGAGTTCGTTATCTGCAGCATTCATTATTAACTAATTGCCCATGATGGTTTCAATAGACGTGTTTAGGTTGTCCCGGTTTGATTGCAATTTGTAAGTGATTTTATAAGATTTTGTACAGAAATTAAATATTTCAAAGCGTTTTATATTTATTGAAGTGTTTTTTTTGGTACGAGGATTATTGTCGATTACTTGAATTTTTTTGCTTTAATAAATATACGAACTGTCTACATACCTTGTGGTAAATGGTAACCTCCTCTCATTAATTTTAGCAGTAGGGTAGCCGTATCGCGTAGCCGAGACGCGACGGGAAAGAGTGCCGTAATGCGTAACGCGTCGCGTCGTCCGCATCATCCCGTGCTGGGTTCTGGCCTCATGCGGAGTTTGAACGCTGAGTGTGAGTATGTGAAGGTTTTAGTGCGGTTCAATACCCACATACTTTTACCCTACAAGTGAGCGTGGAATCAAAATTTAAAACTTCGAAAAATAGGTAAGAAGAAAAGAACATCGAAAAGTGGTATGCGGAGGTCCCTGTCATATCAACAACGGTAATCACTTACCATCACGATGGCCGTAAGTTCACCTACCTAGGTGAAATGAAATGAAATTATTTATTCTCAACGTTAATGAAATTATCATGCTTGTTGATATCAAAAGGATACCACCAGTTCGGAAAAAAGAAATAGCCACCGTCCTGAGAAGAACTGGCAAGAAACTCAACGGGCATGTCTTTTTTTTTATTATTTTACATTTTAAGCCCAGCTCCCACTATGTAACACTTCATTTAGCATGGTCCTCACGATACAGGCTTTGCCTAGTGTGAGGATCATTGGTAACTTGTTCAGGCACATCTGTAAGTTGAATCCTATGTGTATTTAGTATAAGTTTTCTGTCAAATGTGTAATGGATTTAATTCACAATAAACATCTTTATTCTTTATTCTTTTATTCTTTTAACTCTTTTAGTCTCGCCCAACTCGCTAACATCCAATGTGCGTAAATGATAAGCCAAAGTAACTGTGAAATTGTGTTTCACATAGTTTGGAATCCTACCAATGCATACAAAGCCCCCATTTACATATTGGTAGGTCGTCGCCGTCATTTGTTTTTTGCATGTGTTGGTCATGAGTGAGTCAATATGGAAACGCGGTATTAAACACTAAATCATGAAATAAATCAAATTTAAACTTACCGAACGTATTTACAATGTACAAAGTGTCGTTTTAGGTCAAAATTGTAAGAAAAAATTGTAATATTGAGTTGAAAAGATAAAAAAAAAACAGAAAAGTAATACAAAAAAAAGACATGCCCGCTGAGTTTCTTGCCAGTTCTTCTCAGGACAGTGGCTTTTTCTTTTTCCGAACTGGTGGTAGCCTTTTGACATCAACAAGCATGAGAATTTCATTAACGTTGAGAATAAATAATTTCATTTCATAATTTCATTTCATTTCATTTCACACATATTCGTGAATGTTATAGCGACGGTTACCACTTACCATTGCTGCACCATAAGCTGGCCCACCTAAATAGTAAAAAAAAAAACTTGAGAGGTGTCATGGGACACCCGAATAGAACGAAGTTCCTTTCGATTAAAAGATATCTTAATTTTTTTTCCTAACGTAAAGCGCAATAAGGAACGTGTTTTAAAAGATTTTGACAGCGCCATCTAGCGATAATCATCTAAAACCAAAAGAGTGTCGTGACAACTTTTCGTAAGATAAAAATCTTCCGTAGCCCCCTTTCGATAACGCGCGATAAGGAACTTCGTTCCAACAAAGACTAAAAGTTATTATAAGAAAATTGCATCTCCCAACAAATAATAAAGACCAAACTCCAGAATACAAATGATTTGGCGCAACATTTAAATTTATGCACCCCGATGGCATGTCGAGATGTCGCCATTACGGATGCAACTAGAATACGGCTGAATGGAAACAACTTTGAACAATAGTGTCGAGAGATCGAACGTGGTGTGAATGTATTTTATTTACCTGATATCTTAGACGGAGGGTATTATACTCAAAGTAGGTAATGGGTAGAAATGAAATGAAATTATTTTTTCTCAACGTTAATGAAAATCTCATGCTTGGTGATGACAAAAGGCTAGTCTGAGAAGAACTGGCAAGAAGGTAGATGACGGAAAAGTAGGTACCTATGGGATAACGATAAGATTATAACTTTTTTTTTAATTTCGTTTGCACATGAAATTAATCAGATTTTTTTTTTATAAATGTTTGTGTTTATGCTCTCGCTGACTTTACATCATTTCATTCTACATATTATAATCATTCATTTTCGCAGTGCACGCGATGTAATTTTTTTTTTTTGTAATTTTTCATAACTTTTGCTTACTTTGTTGAAGGTTTAGCATGGATCTGAACTTTAAAAAAAAAAAAAAATTGTCTATGTTTACTAGAAATAGTGTGGCTTCCCAACAGTGAAAATTTAACAACATAAACATAAATCTTTTTTGTAAAATTGAAATAGGTTCCTTTTTTATAGTTGGAGGAAATCACCGGATCGGTATGTGGGAGTTGAACCGCACTAAAACCAACCGCTCACACTCAGCGTCCGAACCCCGGCCGTGGCCAGAACCCACCTGGGTTTTTGAGGGACGATGCGACGCGTTACGCCATCGGCACTCTTTCCCGTGGCGCCTTCCCGAACTAGGTATCTAGGTATTATTATTTTTAATAATCATCAAATGAAGTTTCCCTAGTCATCCATCTCTTTTAGCATTATGGACCCTGAAAATTTTACCGAACGCCGTTTTAAAAGTTTCAGTCAAGGGGATACCTAAAATAATACACCAACCCTTGGTAATAAAAACAGTTATTCAAACTACATATACTCGTAACTAGATCTATAATATAATATTAGATTTTCATATTTGGTTAAATTTCGTGCTTATTGTTGTGTAGTGTAGAACGGGTTGCAGTAATCCTGTTATTAAAGCGCATTCAGGGCTGTCAAAGGTTCAAAAAACGAAGAATTAATGAACTTTATAATTAATTATATTCCTACTAAATACTAATATTATAAATGCGAAAGTAACTCTGTCTGTCTGTTATGAACCGATTTAGATGAAAAATGGCTCTGTGAAAGGACATAGGCTACCTTTTATTGCGAAAAAAGGGATGAAGAAAAAACTGGTTATAGAGTTCACGCAGACGAAGTCGCGGGAAGCAGTTAGTAGGTAAAATTGTTCAGATCGTTGTCTCTGTGCACGCTCTAATTGCGAAAAGTTTCGATCGTCATCTTGAGAAGCTTTCGCTCCACAGGTTGGGTAAAGGGCCTGATTCTGAAGACCGTCGTCCTTGACTCGGCACGTATTGTGAGGAGGTTCCTCTCTCCTGAGCCCTGACCGCTCATGGCTTGGATCATAGACCATATCTTCAATAAATCAACATACTTATCGAAAGAAATTATTGGTAGAAATATCAAATTTACGTTTACGACTTTATGAAATGGATTGCATCTATACAATTGCATTTTTTAATCACAATGACAAAGAAACAATATTAATTTACACAATTTCAATCACACGGTCGTGTGAATTTAATATTTTACAAGTTAAATCATTAAAAAATATTTAAATTTTAAAATTTTAAAATAATGGCATGAATGTTGAAATTATTTGTCAAATGTAAAAAAACTGTTTTGTTTATTCAGTTGAAGCAACCCTATGTGAATGGACTGCGACGGAGGGTCCTATTAGGGGTGTCCGCACGCTTGTTAACATCGAGTAGATACCATTAATCCTATTGCTAAATTATTAAAACGTACCAACGCTAGTTATGAACATTTTTTACTTTCGGAACTGTGTTTTATTTTATAACATCGTACATAAATTAAAAATGAATTAATTTTCGTTAGTCTTGTTAAAACTCGAGAATGGCTGAACTGATTTGGCTAATTTTATTCTTGTAATATTCGTGGAAGCCAGAAGCGTCAGAAACGAGAAAATTTACCTATGAACCTTTCTTTCATGAGAATTATCGGATTAAAAACTAGAAAAGATGTACAAAAGGTACTTAACCAAAAGATTGATTAAAAATGATTTAGATGAATTAAATGAAGAATTGAACTCATTTAGGTATATCTTTCGGGGAAGTCGTGGTGGCCGAGTGGTTGAAGCGCTTGCCTTCTGTACGGGAGGTCGCGGGTTCAAAACCGGCCGGCTTGTACCTCTAAATCTTAATATGAAAAAGATTTATGTGCAATTTTTCACAACACCACTGGCTAAAAACAGTGAAGGAAAACATCGTGAAGAAACCTGCATGTCGGAGAAGGGTTCTAAAAATCCTTTGAAGATGTATAAAGTCCCTAATCCGCATTAGGCAAGCGTGGTGGACTAGGCCTAACCCCTCTTCGGAGGAGACCTGAGCTCAGCAGTGGGCAGTAATGGGTTGTTACAGTACAGTACATACTTAATCAGATTTTAAGTGCAATTTAAAATTAAATAAGTAGGTATCACTATCGAATTATTATTTTAAGTAATAAACTCTTCCCGTTGAATATTTCTAATTCTCTAAAATATGTTTCATACCAATTTAACATCTATAAAACTAAAGTTAGGTAGGTAAAACAAATTTAAAATAACATTATAGTGGAAAATAAGTATTTTATTGCAAATTTAGTTTCGTGTTACGTCTTAAAATCTTAAAAAATAAACATATAAAAAACGAATAGTCAAAAAGTTCTACGCCTCTTTAATAAAAAAAAATCTATTCCTTTTTTAAATTATAAAATAGAACGAATAAGTTTTAAGAGAGACGCATCGTCGCCGCACCCGTGCATTTAGGCCTAAATATACGATAGCTTGTATTGACTCATGCGCGCCTGGTACTCGAAGCGCCGTACATTTTACGTTTTATTCTCGTTTCTTATAAACTTAAAAATATATTTATTATTTTTTTAATTTAAATTACTCTTCTCTTTGTTTTTGGCAAAAAAAATATATTAAAGTGGCTTTACGATAAGTTACACAAGTCAATTTAAGATGAGCATTTTTTTTTATTTGAGCTCCATAACATTATTTTTAATTTTTATTACATCAAATTCTCTTTTGTTATTTAGATACTATTATTAACACAAAATGAATGTTAACAATAATATAAAACTCATAGCAGAAGGCATGAAATGAAAAACAAATGAATTGCTTTTCGTCTAGGCCTAAATATTGTCAACCAAATCTTGTCTGAATCACATCTAAAACAAACATTCAACAATCGAATTCAAGTATGTTATTGAATTAAAAATCACTAGAATTTGTCAGATTAAAGCATTTATAGACTCCATTCGGTTAAATTATAGCCTTTCTAATTTATTCTTCACAAATTCAACTTCTAGAGGCCGCTTTCTCGTGTCACGAGTTGCACACCGCATCCGCTCTCCGAATGCACAATACAAATCATGTCGTCTCCTTCTAACTCGTGTTTATGAAATGTTGCTATCTCTTTCTAAAATGCGACGTTGTCGTATCCAGCGATTTGAAGTGACCTTGTTATTTCGATAGCTAACACTATGTAGGTATAATTATAAAGATTAATGGCTTGATTAATCGTACACTTTTTTCATTTGAACAACCATTTGAATTGGCGTTAATGGACAACGCAATTCGTTTAGAATGTATTTGCCAAGAGTAAATGTTTGGCAATGACGTAAATTTATAGTTACGAAAACTTTGCCTTCAGCTGTAAAAATATGTTTTGTTTAAATAAGGAGCATTGGTTAATTGAAATGATTTAATAATTTAATTTTGGTTTAGAATTTGGCCTAGATTTTGTAAAGCTAGATCAATGTAAAGTATGTTCAATAGGCACATCCAACAATCTATCATGATAGCATTTTTTTTGAACTGCTAGTAACATTGGGATTAAACGTAATAGATTTTTTTGTACTATATATGTATATTTGTATGTAACATATATGTTTCTTTTTCTGTCTTATTCTCATTATTTTCTTACTTAATTACAGTTATAAGTAGTGTTATTTGCGACGTTTTGGTCATCCGCGACAAATAATTTTTACAAAACATTGCCTTCGCCAATGTCAGGTTTCACAAACCTGACATTGGCTGGGTCGCCCACAAAAGCGGTGGAAATAAAGCCATAAAAAAAAGTAATAGAGTGAGGAAAGAGGAACTGCTTTTATAAATTGTATCGATTCTTCTGAAAAGAATTGTAGACAATGACTCCATGAGATTCATAATCATATCAGTAAGAAAAAATCAAAATCACTTCGAAACACGGAACTCTTTATATACGTGGTATGTACCTACCTATTGAGATGCAAATATGAAACATAAATAGGAATATGAAATATAATATCGCGTATCCATTTTTCAAGAATAACACTGAAACTACTTGTCAGATTTTCGTTACATTTTTTTTTTAATTTACTTATTTATTTCCTTAAAATACTACCATTACAGGTTTTACCTAATTCAGTAGCATCTCTTATCAAATTATATGAACTAATTTATATGTACGAGGTTATGTTAAAATTATCTTCTTTCTAACAAATAAAGAATCATCGAATTATACACAAACTCGCTCGTGCAGTCAGCAAATCGTGAATTCTTGTCCGTTAAAAATTTACTTTTTTAAACATAGGCCCGGTAGTACTTCTTGAAGAAATTTCTTTAAACACTCGCGGTTATCTGCATCACTTAGGTACGGCACTTATCACATGAGACGGTAGCCGATAATGGCAGTGTGGTATGTCGAAATGTGAGTTCGAGTTCCAGTGGTACCGACAAACGAACGAGAAAGAGGGTAGACACTAGACAGATTTGTCTGCTCTTAAATGACCTACCCGCAGTTCCTCAGTCTTCATGTGATCATGGCGCTTGAAACAGTGCTGAGATATCGGGATCGCTCAATTAAAAATAATCGTGGTAAGAACCTTCTTGAAGAAAATTAGATAGGACCCAACAACAGTCATTGCTTTTCATGTGCATGTGAGAAAAGAATCAACCAAATCAGTAAATCCGAATTAAAGTTATTTTAGAAAAATATAAAAACTGCGATTGTTTACTTTTCAATTTAAATAATTAATTTAAGAAGCTAATACCTTCATGTTCATAAGTTACTTCTTCTTCTTCCTTCTCCCTACAATTTTCATGTACAATATCATCTCAGAAAAATACACTTTTCGTCGCACATTTTCGATTAATTTTAGTCGATTTCAGACTACATTGTAGGTACCTACCTAATTTTATTTTTGATTTTTTTTATTCCCATGTGGGCAGACGAGCCAACGGGCCACCTGATCGTAAGTGGTTGCCGTTGATCAAATCAGAAATGAGGAGATCTGCAGAAGGACTAAAGTAACCGACATAGCCCAAAGAATTGCATCTTTGAAGTGGCAATGGGCAGGGCACATTGTGCGAAGAACGGATGGCCGATGGGGCCGAAAAGTTCTGGAGTGGCGGCCACGAACCGGTAGGCGCAATGTTGGTAGACTCCCCACAAGATGGACCGACGATGTGGTCAAGATCGCGGGAGGTCACTGGATGCAGATGGCGCAGGATACCGGTCGATGTGGCGAGGTTTGGGGGAGGCCTATGTCCAGCAGTGGACGTCTATAGGCTGATGATGATGATGATGATGATGAATAAAGAAACCGAGCTTAGAGTCTTTAAAAAGATAAGATGGGGTATAAACCCCATCTGAATAGGTAACTCATCAGAATAAATGGCCGATGGGCTACAAGTTCTAGCGAAATATGAGCTTTTAAATTGTGAGTAGGAAATTAGTTACATCTTTTTCATGACTGTAATTAATATTTATTTATTTATTTAATACTTTATTGTACACGACAGAGTAAACAAGTGATATTAAAAAATGTTCACAAAAGGCGAGCTAATTTAATGGGTTAAAGGCCACTGAATCCAGTTGTGGATTGTCTCACTTGTTGTGAACTTAAGCGTTGTGAATTTCATGATATTTACTGTATTATTTACCTTATATCTAAGACATAGGGTACATTTTGTAACTTAACAATGTTGGTCTTATATTAGATCTATCCCAATAAAGTGCTCTGTCCCTCACACTAGGAAAACCTGTATAGTGAGGTTACAGAGGAGTCGTTCTTAATTATCGCTCTTTGTCTTAGCTCATGTTGCTGGAGCTGCTTCTACATCTATTTTCATTAATAAATACTCGTTATATCACTAATTATTTTACTTATTCCATATAAAACCCTGTATCTATAAATAATAATTTAATTACTCGTTTCTCGTTGAGCAAGCACCGTATTATTATCTGTGGCTTAAAAAAAGATCGCGTGCGCTACGTTATTTAAAACTCTTCTCTCAAAAGAAACGTCCAGGGAATAATTTCTACTGCCAACATGTAAACACAGATGCTTACTCCCAACCTTAAAACGACGTAACTCCATAAGATTTTATAGAATTATCAGCTCTATTTCTCTGTGTTAGAGGTTAAAGTGGTTTGTTGGAATGTGTGGGGTTTAGTCAAGTTTGATGCTAAGTTTGCTTTGGTTGTGCTCTATTTTTGGCTGCGGTAGGCGGTCGCTCGGATGCATAGTGATTTTTATGTCTTTTTAAGGGCCTTTTTGTTACCCGAGGCAACGTCTGGATCCAGCACCGTGTTTCCGGCTATTGTTGCTGAATAATATTTCAATTAATAATTTCTTGGTTGCGAATCAAAATGGGCCTTTCTTTTGTTCATTTTTTGCTAGTTATAAAATGTTATAGTTGCTTGATTAGTGACTTAATAAGTTCCGATAGATAATTTATTGTAAAGAAAACTTTTTCCTATCAAATTATTCCATATACTGTATTGCAGAACCAAACTAGGTCTAAATGCACCCATAATAAGAATGTGTAGGGCATACAACTCAATTAGAGATCCTGCAATAGATAGGTATACATGGTGTGTCTTTCAACCGATTCAGGCGTATGATCACCTCTTCCAATGATCTCACAAAACATTACATTATTTTTAAGAAGTATTTTATTTTTATTGTTTTAAATTTAGAGTTTATCTTTTTTTATATTGTTTTAAATTCTCTGCTTTATTCTATTTTTATTTTTTAATCTTAAGTTAAATTGTTTATTTTCATTTCATTTCATTTAATCCATGTTGGTATAAAAAAAAATCTCGTGTATACCTATAATAGGCATTCATATAATTATTACAGTTATTATGTAATTCATATACGTAAGTCTTTTATGTCTGCTGTTGGTGTACCTAAATAAATAAAATAATTTTTAAATACAAGCTTTTCAGATCCTGGGTATCACGTAGCAGTAGAGTGCTAGCTAAAACAAGTAAAACGAGCCTAAACAAGACGGGTATATCTTGTTTAGCACAAGAGTTCCAAACCCATCATCAGATCAGCGCCATTTTATAATATTATTGCACTGTCACGCGATATGCGTTCAAAATATCAGCTCAATCGGAAACCGGGAAGTTTGTCTTTATCTTGCAAGATTCCACCCGAACTTACACAGTTACATCCAGTACAAGTTAATTTAGTTTAGTGTAATAGTGATCTTGAATGTATTTCTTTATAACACAAGTTTCTAAAAGTCAATGTCCACATCTCAAAAACCTCTATTATTTTCCTATCTGGTGATAATAGTAATTGTTTTACAGGCTACGTCTTGCCTTCTGGATAATGTTGCAGTTACAGTTACTGTTGCATGGTAAGTGGTTTTCGCTTATAAACTTATTCAGACACTCGCGGTTTTCTTTAATACTTTCATGCATTTTTAACGTGTTCTTACCACAATATTTAATTAATTGAGTTGTCTCGATATTTCAACGTTGCCGCGTTGTTGCAAACGTCATGATCACGAGAAGACTGGTTACTACGGGTCGATTTAAGAGCAAACAAATCGAGACAACTCAATTAAATATCGTGGTAAGAACCCGTTGAAAATGCATGAAAGTATTCGCTTACAAGCTCCTGTAATCCGTCTCCTTTCTGGGGACTGACGACCTACCGTATGGTTTCTCAATTCGCGTTTAAAGAATAGGTACGTTTTCCTTTACTTTAGCAATAGAAACTATCACTGTACTTTTTAGCTGGAAATAAATCTCCAAAAGAAATCTTGTTCAGCCTTGTCCAATATTATTTGAATAAAATTTATCAAAGCACTGAATTACTAAGTATAAAGAGAATGTACCAAATGAAATGATGTGCTTATAAGTTTAACCTTTTTATAGGAAGTTAACATCAAAAATTAGCGATGAAAACTCTTCAGATCATCATCATCATCATCAGCCTGTAGACGTCTACTGCTGGACATAGGCCTCCCCCAAACCTCGCCACATTGACCGGTCCTGCGCCATCTTCATCCAGTGACCTCCCGCGATCTTGACCAGATCGTCGGTTCATCTTGTGGGAGGTCTACCAACGTTGCGCTTACCAGTTCGTGGCCGCCACTCCAGAACTTTTCGGCCCCATCGGCCATCTGTTCTTCGTACAATGTGTCCTGCCCATTGCCACTTCAAAGATGCAATTCTTTGAGCTATGTCGGTTACTTTAGTCCTTCTGCGGATCTCCTCATTTCTGATTTGATCACGCAAAGAAACACTCAGCATAGCCTTTTCCATTGATCTTTGAGTGACTCTGAGTCGTCTAATAAGACCCATCGTAAGCGGCCAAGTCTCTGATCCGTAGGTCATCACTGGCAACACACACTGGTCAAAGACTTTCGTCTTCTGTTTCTGTTTAAATTAAACTAGTTTTTTGTTTCTAAATTCTATTACATTTTCATGTTTTATTTGTTACATGAATACAACAAAGTATTCAATAAATCAACATTTTTTCTGCCTTTGCGACGCAGATTAAGCCAAACAGTTAAACTCAAATAAAGTAAAAAAAACTGCTATTTTTGTTTACCACGTATTCATTTACAATTCTGTCGGATCGAACAATCAACGCCATCTAGTAGAAAACGCGCGAACTATTTCCTACACGCGTCACCCGTTTGATTGGTCAGATGACGTAACTGTCACATTAAGGAGCGAGACGGCTATATACGTATTAATACGTGCGAGAAAGAGATAAAACAATAACAAAGCCGTTTCCATCGATTCGGAGGTCATGTGGCGCGCATGTCAAATGCACTTGATAAAAATGAATGCGTTTATTCACTGTAGTCTCGTTTGATATTAACTCTTAAGATAAGAGGAACGGCTTGTTAGGGTACGTTGTTATTGTCTTGGGTTCTAGAGGGTTTTAATTGGTATCTTTTGTGAAAATGTAATTAGATTTTATGACACTTTTTCTGAGTTTTAAATTAACCATGGAACAAAAATGCCTGGAAACAACATTCTGAATGACCGCTGATTTGACTATGACGATTTTTTGTGGCAAAGAACTTATTGTTTGAGTTTTCTCTACCCCACTTTTAATATAAAGTTTAATAAATAAAAAAAAAAAAATAAACGACGTACTTTCAATTGGCTTCATTATGTTGTCCAGATGTTTAAGGTTTTTTCATCTGAAACATAAACATAGATCCAGATTTTTCGTGTCATGGAACAAACAACTCATCTCTTCAAGTAAAAATATGACGAAGATTTTCCTTTGTCAATGAATAAACATGGGCTTATTTTTTACTAGTTTATCTCAGCGTTGTTTAACCCGATCACCGCGTCACCAAACGAATCCAAAATGTATTCTGTTATGGTAAGGCTTGTACCTCTAAATCTTAATATGAACAAGATTTATGTGCAATTTTTCACAACACCACTGGCTAAAAACGGTGAAGGAAAACATCGTGAGGAAACCTGCATATCGGAAAAGGGTTCTAAAAATCCTTTGAAGATATGTGAAGTCCCCAATCCGCATTAGGCAAGCGTGGTGGACTATGCCTAACCCCTCTTCGGAGGAGACCTGAGCTCAGCAGTGGGCAGTAATGGGTTGTTACACTATGGTAAGGGTAAGTCGTAGGTAGCCCCGCAGTGTCTTCTGGCAGTGCAGAGGTCCATGAGCGACGGTAATCGCTTACGATCAGGTGGGCCGTAAGCTTGCCTACCTACGAGGCAATAAAAGTCAAAGTCAGAAAATAATACTGATGTCTAAGCTGTATAACCGAGAAGTTTATTTAAAATCCATTAAATACCTAGTTTTTGGATGAAAGTAACAAACATCCACGCATTCGGTTCTACGAAATACGAATTTTACAAAAATCTGACGCTGTAGCTTGTTGCTTTTCTCCAAACACGAATATTTTCGTTTATAATATCGAATCTAAGTTTGATGTTTTTTGAAACTGGCACTTAACCACTCAACTGGGGTCGGCAACCAAATTGGTTTGTTTACTTTTGCCAAGTCTATGGCAGGAACCAAAATTGAGCACAGTTCTAAAACTTGTTTTGTTTACATTTTTTAATCGTCTCATATTTTACGGAGATTATATATTTTCGCTAAAAATGCATTACAGCGTCGTTTGGTAATAAATATTTAAAAAATAAGGTTAAATTAAAAATCAAAATTAAAAATTATTGGAATAAAATGTTTTTAAAAAGGGGCTCAAACACGGTATTGATTCCGAACGAAGTCCCCAGTTCTGCGATCTAGCGAATAGTGACGTTCCCAGTTGAGTGGCTATAATTACATATGATTAATTAACGTGAACAGAGTGTAGATATTTTATAAATGTTTAGATATTATTGAATAATAATTGAAATATAAATATTTACTAATTCTAAATTAGACTTTAAAAAACTAGAAAATAAAACTTAGGCCAAACTAAATTCACAAATGAATTCCTTGTTACCTAATTTCTTACAACAAATCGTCTCATAAAATGTTGAAACAAATTGAGATAAGTCACGTCACTACGAACATCGCATATAAATTATTGCTATCTCGCTCTAACTCCATATACTTGTATATGCACGTCTCATTCACACAATTTTCAGTTACCCTTAACATTGTGTTTACGATCAATTTTCTGTCGAAGGGATTTCGACTTAGTTTCTAAAGGAGAAGGTTCATTTTTGAATGAGTCAAAATTGTTATGTCTATGTGTGCGTGCTTTAATTAAACAACACATGCAAGCAATTTTTATTACTAACGTTTTATAACTCGTTAAAGTCAAAAAGAAAATCGGAAAAAGGTGACTAAATATTTTAAATTATAAATGTCCTACATAATTTTAAGATTTAAAATACATATGATAACCTATTATTTTTTTACTGCCTTATAGTGTTTAGTAGGCGAGCTATCGGCAACATTATTGTAACAAATTGTAATATATTTTGGCTTTAAGATTTTGTATATTATAATATTCTTCGTAGTTTTCTAACCTTACATTTCTTAAGTTACGAAATCTGTCACCACACACAAAAGTCAAAACAAAACAAGAATTTTCGGGAAATAGTTTCGGGACAAAATCGAGTGAGAATTCGTAGTAAAAGCATTTTCCAGAAGAATCGGCATCGATCTGAAACTGCGACGGAATACGATGGGCTTCATATCGAGAGTTTGATCCGAAGATTTTTCTTTTTATTACTGTTGCTCATCCATATAAAGATGCTCTATCTATAGGTATCTGATGACGCCAAAATGAATTATGACTACTAGCAACAACGAATTTTAGCATAATTCGGAACATTAGTAGCTTTGAATTTGTTTCATTTGAAATTGTCTCGTTCCCATTTATGTCGTATTTTAAAACTTACCTTTTAATTATAAACTAAGTTTATAATAATTTAGGTCAAATATAACTAGTATAAGATAAAGTGTTTTAGTTTCGGAAAGTAATATACTTTCGATGGGAATGACTCGCTTCTATTCCCTATTGAATTATCAATATTCTTACAAACTAAGCACAATTTAAATAAAAAAATAAATAAATTATTTTTAAAACTAAAACACAATAAGTAAGCAAATATTTAATCATATAATTCCATTCTCTGCCTCAACAGACAAGCATTACGCCCAAAAAAAATCTTCAGATCAATCGCGGAAAATCCCATATCCACAACATCAAACTCACTAACACATGCGCACAACCCACCCCAGTCTACGTACCACAACCACTCCGCGCACACATCCACAAAAGCACGTGCAACTTTGAGCCTTACAGCAACACTTGCTCAGTATGACCTACATTTACCGAACCGTATAACCTCAAAATTCGGGATTAAATCAAAAACAAGTGAAAATCTATTTTATCGAGTGTCTTTTGTTTTCTGTGTGCGTGATGTGGACGAACTGTCGTGTTTGTGAATGTTATAAATGATTGTGTCTCAGAAGAAAATGAGCGTAAGTGTTTACGTAAATTGCTGTCTAGTGTTTGTAAGGATTGACGTAGGAAGCTTTAGCTTTAGAAGCTTTATATTTTAGGACTGTCTTCGTAATAAATTTCCAGTTAATATACAGTTTTATTAATAGGATAAAGTTCAATTAGGTATCTCAATTTCATTGATAATAAATTAGGTGCCCTTGACGTGTCCCCGTTATCAATTTGCAGTTAAATACAGTTGGACACAGTTTTGTGACTTTTTTGTGAATAAAAACATGAAGTATTAGTTACTTATTGTTTTGTATTTTGATTACTACGCTTACATAAAAAATGACATCGTTTGATTATACTAAAACAAGAAGCAAGTTAATAGAAAATTTACCTATGTTAGGTATGTCCCATACAGGGTGGTTACCCTCCAGTGAAAGTACTCGAAATAATGATTTCAGCGAATTTTGCTAAAAGGAAAAAAATCCTTTACTTTTTTTTATTGCAAGATAGATAAACGAGCCTACGGCCCACCCGATGGCAAGCGGTCACCGTCACTCATGAACCTCTGCAATACCAGGACAAAGAGAGGCCGTTATCTATCACCTACCCATACAGAACTTTTCTTAAACCTCGTTTAAAGAGGGACATGTCGTAGCGCTTTTGAAAAGAAACACAACTGCATTCATAGATTTAAAAAAACGATCTTTTACACATCTAACCTACAATTCGAAACACATACTAATAGACACTTAACACATATGTTATGTTAATTAAATATACATATACAGGGTGATTTCCTAGTGAGGGTACATATTGAAGGTCATGGTAGCTGGTGGTTATATACGACCAGTAAAAATATTATTATCTAAGAATATGGCTTAATGCCTTAGTAATTGCATCTTAAAAATACCTAAAATTCTTGCAAAATGATGGTTTTTCGACAGCTGATGGGTGTGACTGATGGATGGGAGGTGTGGGGTGCGCGAGATCACTAGAGGTCATTAGTCACTCTTTAAGCCGAAATTGCTTATGTTTGAGGTAGTTTTGTCGAATTTAGATTTAAAAAAAAAAAATAATTCGTAATTTTACTTTTGTATTTTTTGTAATATTCCGTATTAGAACAGAGTACTCATCACCCTCCTGCAATATGTACCCTGTCTAACAAATCACCCTGTATATGTTACTTAAAGTTCAAGGTCCTCAGTAGCTTTACTAGTATAATATAATTAATATAACGATAGCATAACTTCCATGTTGATAACACAAGTGCCGTGATAAGTATTAATTGCTCTTATGTGAAACTATGACGTGTGGATTTTGATAACTGACTTTTAAAAAAAAAGTTCTCATATTTTAAGCTTTTCTATTATTTTTTTTAACTATGTAATTTGAAATGAACTGAAATACTTTACTTTATTTTCAACATTGATGACGTCAAAAGTTGAAAGCTACCACCAGTTCGGACACAAAAAATAATAATTATAGCCACCGTCCTGAGAAGAACTGGCACGAAACTCAGCGGGCATGTCTTTTTTTCGTATAATGAGCATTTTTTTTTAAGTACCTATTTGTACAGTAATATACAATTTTAAATTAATAATATTAAAAAAAACGATTACGATAATGAAATTTCGGGTGGAATCTTATGTATGTATATCGTATGACAATTTAATGTTGTACTATGTACTTAGATGATGTGATGAAGAAGTCTGAGAAGGAGTAGCCATAGGAACTCTTATACAAGATAAACCCGTGCTGTTTAGGGTGGTTTTACTTGCCTTAGCTAGGACTTACTGCTATCGAGCATTTGAGCTTGTTTTTGAAAGAAGTGTTTTATACAGAAGACTTAGCGCTGTTGCTTATTATTATTAGTGATTAATGAATGAGTTGACGTTATTAATCCGATTAGAGGAAGATACTAATGTGATGTATTCTAAGGATTAGTACAGTAAATACTATTATAGAAATCGCTAGGGGGCGGCGCGACGGGAAAGAGTGCCGTGGGCGTAACGCGTCGCGCCGTCCCTCATAACCCCGTGCTGGGTTCTGTCCTCAACCGGGGTTCGCACTGAGTGTGAGCGGTTGGAGGTTTTAGTGCGGTTCAACTCCCACATACTGGATCCGGTGAATTCCACAAAAAAAAATAGAAATCGCTTTTAAAAATAAGCGCTTTTTATGCGACTCAGAGACAAACATCGGTCTATCATTCACTAATAGCAATTCAAATTCGATTCAACACACGTCATGGTACAAATCGAAGCGATTTAGTTTAGGTACCTATACTGAACCTCGCATTTGTATAGTTATTGTAAAGGTAAGGCCTGTTTTAAATAATGTTATTTTTATACACGTCTTAAAATGAAAGTTCATCTTTTAATTGCCACATAGCGTGCACGTTTATACGTCATTTGGGTTTAAAAATCATAAAGTAAAAAAATACACCTTTACCCTTTTCGAATTCGAAAAGAGACACGCCCTGTATAATTATGGCACTAATTACGTGGTTTGATGAAGGAAAACATAGGAAAAGAATATGCCTAGGAAATCTGCGTATTGGAGTTTTTTTATGGCGCGACGGGAAAGTGTGCCGTGGGCGTAACGCGTCGCGCCGTTCCTCATAACCCCGTGCTGACCTCAGCCGGGGTTCGGACGCTGAATGTGAGCGGTTGGAGGTTCAACTCCCACATATTCCAACCGCGGGGTGGGTGGGAATCCGAATTTCCTCCAACTCCAAAAAAAATAATACCATACTCTATACCAAGAATGATACAGTATGGTAATATGTAAGGAGCTTTTAATGCAGTTTGAGTCCTACATACTCCACATAAGGAGTGGAAGTCCGGCTATTTCCTCCCGTCCAAAAAAAAAGCATCCTCTACTAATATGACACTGTAAAATATTATTATTGTTTTAAATACACTGTATATTGTATTTAGTAAATACTGATTGTAAACAACACAGCAAACGGATGTCCGATACGATAAACTTCGTACTGCTGATATTTTGCAAGGTTGATCATAATATATGAAATAAAAATTATAACCGTATTTTTATTGAATGGGAATTAGTTAAATGTAAATATTATATTAATAAAAAAAGTATTTTAGGTTACTTTCAGTTGAAATGCGTTTCGTGTCGTACCGCTGCAGAGTCGAACGTACTGTACGTAGGTCATATGGCCCCGCTAGTATATACCCGGTAACATATTTTGACAAAAAAAAAGTATTTTTTGACAAAGCGCATGATGCAGCAAAATGTTATTCGTCGGTGATATGGAAGAAGATACAAATAAAAAAATAAAAAAACTTGAGAGGTGTCAAAGGACACCCGGATGGAACGAAGTTCCTTCGATTAATTAGTGAGGGAATTGAAATAAAATATTTTGATCACAGCACCATCTAGCATTAACCATATAAAACAAAATAAGAAATTATTTATAAAATGTTTTGATCACAGCGCCATCTAGCGATAATCATCTAAAACAAAAAAGTTTCGTGACAACTTTTTCATAAGAATTTCCGTCTAGCCCCCTTTCGATAACGCGCGATACGGAACTTCGTTCCAATATTTAAAAAAAAGGTATACAAATATTAGTTTTACAATGGTCCCGCACTAGGTCACAATGGTCCATGTACTAGGTCGGTGCTTCAACAAGGTCGCTCGTCATACGACTGATACGACTCTACGACAAATGCACTGTTTCGGCAGCTGAACTGAACTGCAGCTGTTCGATATGACAGATACAATAACAAATAAATAACAAATAATTTATTTTCAAACATAGAACTAATTTACATAAGGAGTTCAACAATGCTAGGCTAAGCCTGTATCGCGGGAGACCGTAAGGATTGTACAATTATAGGTTTCAAATACAAAATAGAAGAGAAAACAGCGAACCGCAAACAAGCATAAAACAATAATAAAAAAACGATGTTACAATGTTACGATGAAATTAAACTTAGCATTACAATAACAAGTTATTTTGGTATAGTCAAAATTGATTCAGTACAATCGTAATCAAGCGTCAGAAGCCACCTGCGGACAGCACTTTTAACTTAGAAGATTGAAGAAAAGATATTGAGATCGCGCACAATGAAGCCACCCTTATGGATAAATACCAATAACACATAATTTTAAAATTCTTAGGTAACTTATTATATTACCTACTCATACATATTGCTCTCCTTCTCTACCAGTATGAGTTATAGGTATACATAGTAATGATAAATCTGACATAACTCAGTACACCAGTACACTTTCGAAAACAAAAATAATTAGTTACGACGCAGACGAAGTTGCGCCAGTAAATATAAATTCAAAATGAATCGATAAACCGTAAATAGGCAATTACAGTGAAGAGGGGAGACGGGGTACCTATATCAGTTGAAAGCAATGACATTGACCGAGATCCCTTCCCTGAGGGAGCTCTCAAAAATTTATGGAAATCAAATTACATCCACTTTACATGTATATTAGGTGGATTTTACGATAGTTTTTTTCTCATTTTAAGGGTAATCTAGTTTTGGATATCGATAAAAGGTGGTTTAATGTGACTTTGATAGGTCGTTTGCATAACTTGTCTTTTTGGAGCACGGTTACCTAATTATTTTGTATTCAAAATTGGATACAATTTATCTTCAAATATCTAATTAAAATTAGAAATAGTTTATAAACTTATTCAGACACTCGCGGTTTTCTATAATACTTTCATGCATTTTCAACGGGTTCTTACCACGATATTTATTTAATTGAGTTGTCTCGATATTTCAACGTTGTTGCAAACGTCATGATCACGAGAAGACTGGATACTGCGGGTCGATTTAAGAGCAAACAATATGTATCAATGTAACAATATATATATATATATATCATAGGATACTTCATCTATTGGTATCAATGAAAAAATTGAACTTCCCACAAAAATATTTCACCGTGCTCAGGTCTTCTAAGATTTAATCAGGATAACATTTTATTTGTATTCAAATTTCAGCAAAATCTATTCAGTTGTTTAGGCGATTCGATTATATCACAAAAATCCCATAACTCCCAATCTCACATTAGAGTGATGTCTCATATTTCAAAAGCAAAGCTGTATGTTCCGCCATCTTTCTTCAACCACGCGAACTATAGAGGACAATGAAGGTTCTGTACCAGGGACACTTTCAGGACGTGTCGACAGACGGGCTGAAACATTTCTTCCGGACTGCGGTTACGTAATTCCGTAAACGAATAACAGATGGCGTTGTCAAACTGTTCCTTATTGAAATTGAGGTGGAACCTCTTTGGATCAATTGTAAAAAAAATACACTAAAGGTACAGTTACACGTGCTAGTTATTAGCATGCTTTTTAGTATGCTCATTAGCATACTTGTTTCAATCACTTTTCTCATCTGTCTGTCTTATCTGTGCTCGTTATTAGCAATGATTCGACACGCAAACCACTAAGTAGCAATTGCTCAAAAGTAGCATGCTTTTAACTAGCATGTGTAACTAAACCTTAACGGTATCTTAAATCTTTATTTTTAAAATTAATTTTATTTTTTTGTGTGTTTTTTTTATTGCCATGTAGGCAGGCGAGCCCGCGGGCCACCTGATCGTAAGTGGTTACCGTCGCTCATGAACCTCTGCAATGTCAGGGGACACTGAGGGGTCGCTACCTACGACCTAACTTTAAGGACCCTCCTCAAGCCTCGTTTGTTTGATGTTGTTGTGTGTTGCTATTTCTAGTAATAATTAAAGTATAACTTCTTATACCTATGTAAGTTTCATTTGTCAGAATATTTGCCTTTCCTTACTTTAATCTACAATAACATATTACCAAGTATTACTTCATAATATTATTATTAAGTTGAAATCAATAAAGCAAACAATACCGTATCCAATAGAACATAACTTATACGGTGTCCTATTAAACTTGTTCAGTGTTGCCAGATAGAGGAAAAAAACGGAGACTGTGTTATTTATTTTCTTAAACTTAATCTTGACGGGCGTAGCTTCATGGTGTATCACTTACACTATTACTAAACGGGTTCTTACCACGATTATTTTTAATTGAGCGGTCCCGATATTTCAGCACTGTTTCAAGCGCCATGATCACGGGAAGACTGAGGAACTGTGGGAAGGTCATTTAAGAGCAGACAAATCTGTCTACCCTCTTTCTCGTTCGTTTGCCGGTACCTTCTGAAACTCGAACTCACATTTCGACATACCACACTGACAGTATCGGCTGTCACAAAACTAATCAGGGGCTTATCACTGGATGCAGTTTTAGCAGTAAGTGATGTAGATAACCGCGAGTGTTTAAAGAAATTCATGGTGCATATTTATGGCAGAGACGAAACAAAAACTTTCGGGAATAAATCTTGAAATATACGCCTGTGTCGATAAAGCAGAATGCCTATGAATCTGCATAGTTTATTAAGTTTTAGATGAAGCCTCTAACCTAGGTCTATGAGTTTTTGATATGGTAATGTTATAACTGTCAACTCGGCCACAATTATCGCTTTAAAACGAATTACACCTCTTATGTAGCCGTCGTATAGGTAAATTACAATTACCATGTTAAATTAAATTATTAAAGCTACAGGCCTGCCTTAGGTAGGGGTATAAACGTCATTTGTCAATTACTATATTACGTAACGTCAAAAAGTCATATATCATGTATACAAGGTCAAAAGTCTGTGTAGTGGAAAAGTTACGATCGGTAAAGGTAATATTCTATTCCTATAGGTATTAATTTACTTAATCGTATAAAATGTGTATTAAACAGTTATTCAGGTTAACATGTTCACACGTGTTTCACGTCGTCCACGTTTTTCTTCATCGTTTTAACTTTTAAGCTGTGACTTATATTACGAAATATACCTAGATATTCAGGGATCCTAGGTTATATTCCTAACTGAAATCGAGAATTATGACTACTTCTACCATAAAGATTACTGTAAAACAGAAAAATATTCTCAGTATTTTTAATTTATATTCTGGCAACCCCGAAAGGGTGAACCAAGCGTGGCGTATCTGATGTCCCGAGGAGCATCGTAATAAAACACTCCTACGAGATTGCGAACTCAACCCCTGATAACTACTAAACGTTGTTAATTTGGAACAATACGCTCCTACCCTTGTTTATAGATTATATTCTGGAGTAGGGATGTAAACGAAGCGAGTGTTTTGACTATTGTTAGAGGAAGTCTAGAGGAGTGAAGACCTCTTCTTGTCCTTTTAAATGAATAAGTAGTAATGAGTAATACTCGATGAGTTTATGATCCGTTTACAAGCAGGTACCTCTTCCTGTCCTAAACCTAGTGTAGCTAGTACTATTCGCATTAGTAACGTTTCTGTTCTGGAGTATGGATATAATTATTAATATAGGGTGAGCCATAAAGTTTGCATTTTCCAAAAGTTCGACTGTCATGTTGGCTGTGTGGCATGTTGCGCCATCCTGTTGAAACCAAATGTCGTCCATGTCATACTCTTCAACTTTTGGAAACAAAAATTCGTTGAGCATGGCACGGTAACGCTCGCCATTGACCGTAACGGCTGCTCCTTGCTCATTTTCGAATGATGCCGCCGGACCAAAACCCACACCAAACCGTAACTCTTTGTGGGTGCATTGGCTTCTCAATGGTGACGTGTGGATTTTCCGACCCCCAGATGCGACAATTTTGCTTATTGCCTCCGAGGTGAAAATGGGCTTCATCTGAAAAGACGATTTTTCGGTAAAAATGCTCATCTTCGGCCAAACGATCTTCTGCCCATTGGGCAAACCAAAAACGTCCCATTTCGTAAATGTAAAACCTTCAACTAAATTATGAACACAAATTGAATGACATTTGAGCTGTCATTCTCTAAATAAACAGTAGTTCAAAATGCAAACATTAGATTGGCCCACCCTTTATAATAGTAGAGCTATTTTCATATGGTGCATGCGTACAGACAATCCACACATTATTATAGGTAATAGGTATTTCAATTTTAAATCGGGAGTAGACTGTAGCAATCGTCGACATTTTTTAGAATTCACCATCATTACCTATATTTGAGCGATAATTGTAGAGAAAGATACATAGGCATGCCTATGTTGTTAGGCAATAATAACTTATAAGTATTTTTTTAAAGTCGTGGTGGCCGAGTGGTCGTAGCGCTTCCTTCTGAACGGGAGGTCGCGGCCGGCTTGTACCTCTAAATCTAAATGTGAATAAAGATTAATGTCCAATTTTTTACAACACCACTGGCTAAAAACGGTGAAGGGAAACATCGTGAGGAAACCTGCATGTCGGACAAGGATTCTAAAAATCCTTTGAAGATATGTGAAGTCCCCAATCCGCACTGGGTAAGCGTGGTGGACTATGCCTAACCCCTCTTCTAAGGAGACCTGAGCCCAACAGTGGGCAGTAATGGGTTGATACAAGTATTTATTTAAATTTCACAGTTCCAAAGTTGAAAAAATCTAAGACTTGAAACTAAAACAATGATGATGATTAGAGTATTCCACTTTACCAAATATAAAAATTACAACCCAATTTAAACTCAGACCATATTTCAAATATAAAATAACCTTTAAAAGATTAAATAAGCCAGATAACATGTCAGCCTCACTGAACAAGCCACAATCAGAATAATGAACAAAATAAACAACAAACAATACACAGAGAGGAATAATGGATGTCTGCCAACTTTGAACAACGTTGAGCTTCATACTAAACAAATATTTTTCCATTTCGTAATTAATCAACGAAATTCAGACTAAATCAAAAAACTTCATGATGTTCAAATAAAATTAATAACTCCACGAGTCTGCTAATTAAAATTGAGCGCAAAAAATTTCAAAAATGTAATCCAAAATAGTATTTTTTTTCTAAATCATGTAAAGGCTCCCAAACGCTCTTGCATTGTAGATTTCCATGAGCCACTTTATTCATTAGGTATTTCTTTTATTATTTGCCCGGAATCACTAATAAGAGTAGGTACACTAATAACCACTCAACTGGGAACGTCACTATTCGCAAGATTGCGAAACTGGGGACTTCGTTCGGAATCAATACCGTGTTTGAGCCCCTTTTTAAAAACATTTTTTTCCAATAATTTTTAATTAAACCTTATATTTTTGTTAATCTTTATTACTAAACGACACTGTGTTGCATTTTCAGCGAAAATATATAATTTCCGTAAAATTTGAGACGATTAAAAAATGTAAACAAAACAAGTTTTAGAACTGTGCTCAATTTTGGCTCCTGCCACAGACTTGGAAAATTAAACAAACCAATTTGGTTGCCGATCCCAGTTGAGTGAATATTATCCACTTAAACAAATCAAAAGTTATAACCGTAAAACGATGTGTACCCTTAAAAGGAGGCCGTAGGTTCGTTGCAATAAAAAAAGTATATTTGAAACCTACACCACATAATGGTACGGTTATCGTCGCCCATGAACCTCAAGGGAAACTTTGAAATACTCTACCTAGCCTACGATCTCACTGAGAGTGTTTGACTATTAATTTTACCCACCATCTTAAAACTATATTATTCATAAATTAAGTATAAACGAAGCTATAAAATTATAATTTTACAAAATAAAAACTTAATTAACTTTCACAAACTTACTTTAATTTTCATGGCGTACTTTATAAAATAAAAAACTTAAATAATAAAGTCTAATAAAAATAAAGTTCGTCGTAAAAACGCTATCCGAGTTAATGAGTTTGGTACGCAGTCGTGCATTCAGCGAGTTCAGAACAAGATCCTTTAACGACAACCAACAGCTTATTGATCATTTTAAGTAGTAGATAATATTTTATGTTAGTAAAATAAACAATCTTTTCCTCCTGTTCAAAACGATGTGTTGAAAATGACGTAAAATGGAACAACATTGAAAAAAAAAAATATTGATAATCTATGGAAAACACTTCACTTCTCTTTTGGCGCCTTTTTATATCAAAAACTAAAAAATAAGAAAATTGTTTCTTCATCTATTAATTGTCGATTTAATATTTAAAACGTTAATAAACGAACATAAATACAAACGAATCCTTGCTAATGATGAGTTTTCTTCACAAGAAACGAATGTACTGAACTGTTCTAAATTTTCCAAACTTTCGAAACTTAGTAGGGTAACCGCTAGAGTCTTAAGATTTATTCACAACTGCAAAAACCCTAGGGAAAAACACATTGGCCTTCTACAGGAACCGAAAACTGAAACTGAAATCGAAAACGCACACGATTTGTTGATCAAATTATGTCAAAGAGAGGAACTAAGTCTCTTGCAGAAAGGTAAAACGTAAAACCTGTAAAACGTTAATAAACGATCATAAATACAAACGAATCGACTATCATTTATTCCGAGCCGGAACACCCCCAAAAATGGTATTTTGTGTGTTTACATATAGGAAGCCCTTTTAGGCGTCTGAAGCCATCAAGGCTGAAAAGTAAGGCACCTCCTAACTCCTCACCATAAGCAAGGTGTCAAGAACAACTAGCCCAGAAAGCTTCTCAAGATGACAGTCGAAGCTTTTCGCTATTAAAACCATGCATCGACACACCGACACAAGATGGACTGACGATCTGGTCAAGATCGCGGGAGGTCACTGGATGGAGATGGCGCAGGATACCGGTCGATGTGGCGAGGTTTGGGGGAGGGCCCAAGTCCAGCAGTGGACTATAGGCTGATGATGATGATCGACACACCGATCGGTACTTATTATCACTCGTCGTGGACCTCCGTTGTTTATATTTAAAAATTGAAGAATGTAAAAATTATGGAAATATTTGAATTTATAGAAAAACAACTTCACTGAAAATTAGCTCCTCCTGAACTTCTTCCATTCAATCGATTAAGTACCAGTCTGCAAACCAGTTTACCTGCAAATAGAAAATAAGTATAAAAATACATTACATAATCTTGAAAGGAAAAAAACATGAAGAAATTGGATAAAAGAATGATACCCTCAAAATAAAGTGCCTACATTATCTCTTTTACTTAAACACGGCTAATGCGTTTTGAGAGGACTTTTCATCTTTGTCATAGAAAGGCTTCCTTTTGCTTAGATTAAAAACATACTCGAAATACGTAACATTAAGTTAACATCCTCCCCCTACCACGAAACGTAAAGAAACATCTGCATTATCTGAAAAAAGAAATTTGAACTTTATCATCATGAAAATAAAATATAAATTTTGTTGCATATATCCGATAGCTATAGTACTTTTTGTGCTTAATAAAAAGCGATATGTTTATCCTATTGTGATCGGAGGCTTGTTTGTAAATATCGCTTCGACTTGTATGTACTGTAAGACATTATACTCTAAGAGTTTTCCATTAGCCGTATTTCTGTGAACATTACTTATTAATAGAATGAAATAAAATAATATTTTAGATTATTTACAACAAGTTTCTTTCTTGTTTTAACTCTGCAGTATCTATTTCAACAACGCTAAAAGACATTCTGGTGTGCCACACGCAGACTATCACAGACATAAAAAATGTTCACAGAGGCTTTGCGATCCGACCCTACCAAATTTGTGCCCACCTTAAGATAGCTAAAAAGCATGACTTCAACACACTTCACAAATTATAAAATATACCAAACAATTCAAATATTTACGAAATACGAATACAATAAACTAGAAATCACTGAAGTACAATGGGAGTCGTTAAAACTTTATAAGTATGGAACACTCGATCGCCTAACAAAGTCGAATTGTTCGTAATTTTGAAAAGAAAAACTTTTAGTATGTGCCACTGATTTTATTGTTAGCGAATGACTTCAACAAACAAGAATTTTCTGGAAAAAATCTCTACTCACTTTGAGTTTATTTATTGAGAAGAATAGAATTTAAATATGTTCGTAAATGTGTTTATTCAGGTGGAAATTAATGGAATAATGAGATCACTCAGGCTTTTTGTTTTTTTTTTTTAGTTGGAGGAGATCTCCGGGTCCAGTATGTGGGAGTTGAACCGCACTAAAACCTCCAACCGCTCACACTCAGCGTCCGAACCCCGGCTGAGGCCAGAACCCAGCACAGGGTTTGGAGGGACGGCGCGACGCGTTACGTTCTCGGCACTCTTTCCCGTCGCACCGTCCCCGATCCCTCAGCCTACCTTCAAAGAAAACTTTTTTTTGACATTGCCTTGACAAGCGAACGTATCTGCAATGTTAAAGGACAATGCAGGTCTTCATTGTTTTATTTATAACGGACGACCTAGAATATTAAGTTGTCATTTAAGTCTGTTATCTATTACACCATAACTAAAACGTTATGTTGTAAAAATACAATACAATACAAAAATTATTTATTAAAACACCACATGTATGTATATAATATGTAGTTATACGATACAAAAATCACTAATTATAGACAGACAGTTAATGATTCTACAAAGCTAACCAATTACTATCGTGGGTCGTATCAAGTCGTATGCTGGTATAATTGCATAATAAAAAACGAGAGCAAAGGCATGTTTAGAGAAAATATTAAACATATTATTGTATTGTTCATACATAAGGTTAGAAATTAAGATACAGCTTATTGCCATATTCGATACTACCTGTGGCGCAACTTCGTCTGCGTCTGCGTCGATAAATTGACTTTCCAACAGTGAAAAAATTTTTCAAATCGGACCAGTAGTTCCTGAGATTAACGTTCAAACAAACAAACAAACTCTGCAGCTTTATAATATTTAATAAATTATATTCGATATTCATCATATTACATTACAAAATCTTTATTTTTAGAAACAATGAACTCTAATATCGATATCTTAATCGATGTCTTAATACGTCTCTTCTTTAACGTATTAGGAAGTTTATTTAGTATCTGTTTACTTTCAGATTTGACTTTCTAAGCGCAAAACTTTCTTAATTTACGAAAAATTATAACATCAGCCTGTCAATATTTCAGTGTCCTTCCGGGGAAGCGGAAAGGTTTTTTATTAAATTGGTCTTATATAGCCAGTTAATATAACTTTGACTTTGATTTTCTTTAGAGGAAAAAGTGTAGAATATTCCGTCCGGTAAAGACGAAGTTCCAAGAAATCACTTTTACCAACTGAGAAAAGCGATACTTAATTATATTTTATTTTTATAGTGAACCGTTTAAAAACTATTTAGATACATAAAAGTTGTTTTTCCTTTTTTTTTATTGCCCATTTAAGAAGTGGGGGGGTTAGGTCCTCATGTATTTTATGCTTAAAATTGATTTAAGAATGTCATTTCTTGCTCTGTTTATCAATAAAAAAAGGTTATCATTCACTTTTGATTAATCTTTTTTTATTCTTTTTTTTTATTCCAAAACAAATAACACCATTACAGTAGAAATAATTCAACGTACCTATGTACAGTAATTACAGATATACCTAACAAATAACCCTAATTTTCTTTTACCAGCAAATGGGTACAGATGACAGTATGAGTGACGATGTGTTTGAAGATGAACTTCGAGCTCCCATACAGCGAGGTACCCCGTCTCCGACCGGGTATAGAGACTATCAACCTCCAGCAGAAACACCTATACGACACCAGATCGACGAGGATGTTCCTATACATAAGGTAAGTTCATACATCATACCTGAGAGAGCCTGTAGACGTCCACTGTTGGACATAGGCCTCCCCCAAAGATTTCCGATGCGACCGGTTGGTAGCGGCCTGCATCCAGCGTGTTCCTTAACACTGCGATCTTAACAAGATCATCCGTCCAGCTTGCAGCTGGTCGTCCCACACTGCGCTTGCCTTGACGCGGGCGCCACTCCAGTTCATACAACCTTTAACTAAATTAACGTGATTTTCTTCACAATGGTAGGTCCAAGGTCATTACAATTGAAATTCGATCAGTAACCAGACCAAATTAGTATTGACGCCATTGTAAAATTAATAATAGTAATAAAATACCTGCAAAATAATTGCTTACCTTCCGGCAAACAGCTTGCAGCTGGTCGTCCCACACTGTGCTTGCCTTGACGCGGGCGCCACTCCAGTTCATACAACCTTTAACTAAATTAACGTGATTTTCTTCACAATGGTAGGTCCAAGGTCATTACAATTGAAATTCGATCAGTAACCAGACCAAATTAGTATTGACGCCATTGTAAAATTAATAATAGTAATAAAATACCTGCAAAATAATTGCTTACCTTCCGGCGTAGGTGTGAGGTGCGCCAAGTTACACATGGTTGTTAATCAATGCTCTGGCGTCGATATTTAAAATGATTTAGAAAAGTTTGGTTGAATTTCAAGTAAGTACTCAATACTTATTGAGAGTACTTATCACCCTCCTTTAATATGGATTCACCCTGTATATGTTAGTTTGATAAGCTAAAGACACACTCGTTACTACTTTTGAGATATTGCACTCAAATTATGCACATACAATATTTTAATGACATGGAGATGGCTATATAAATTCTGCAAATAAACTACACAATCTCATAGAGTTGACTCGTTTGATAGGTCTTGACGAGAGACTTGTGTCTATAATGCTTGCAGCCAACCTGATGGTAAGATGGTTACCGTTGCTCATCACTTACAGCCGTCTTTACTTATTAATAAATACAGTAATACCGAATCCAAACATCTTTTCTCAAACTAAAATCGACATTAGTTATGTCCGGATCTAGGTAAATAATATTGGGTCATCGCTTTTCTATAGAAACCCGTCCAGGTCGGAAGGGATTGTAAAGGATTAGTGATGGTTACCCTCCTTTGGATACAATCAATTACACAGGTCACTGGACGCAAACTACACTGAACTGATTGAGTTACCAACGGGCATCGGTTATCAAATTTCATGCTTGTTTGAGCTAAATTACAGGGAGCGCTTTAACTTTTTTTTGCAAGATTGCCAAAAGAGTCTAACTAATGGTAAGCGGTAACCGTATTGTACCTCTGCAATGCCAGGGCTATGAGGGTTTGGTGTCTATCACCAACATAGGACTTATCTTGAACCTTGTTTAAAACTTGTCCTCCTTCAAACGAGGCTTAAGCAAATTCCTTAAACTTAGGTCTTAGATAGCAGCCAGTTTCTTGACATTGTATAGGTCCATGAGCGACGGTTTCCACTTACGATCAAATGGCGTACACGACCATAAAAATAAAAAAGTTAACAGAAGAACGTAAAGGTGCAAGCACTAGGAAAGAATCAGTTTTCCATGAGTTTTTATTAGGCATTGTTTTAAAATATTATTGTAAGACAAAATGAGTCATTTTTATATGTGTGGAATAAATAGCTTATTTTCTTAAAAAACAAAAAACCAATTACGTAGCGTTACTGTCAATAAATCTAATTTATTCTGAATAATTCAACTTTGAAAAACCTAAATAATTCTTAGAACTTGTTTTTGCCCAAATTGGATTCTGTAATGTATTTTATCGAAAATTTTCTTACAAACCTTAAAAAACAAATTAAGTCGTGGAATTATATTTAAACTTCTATCAAAGCGCAAAGTCGATTTAGTTTTTCTTTGAAACACTTTTATTACTTGTAACATAGTTCATAATATCCAATAATTTAGGTATTTATATTTTTTTAATCATTTGTTTGATCTTATGTTATCAAAATGTCACTTGATATATTTATTTTGTATAAAATCGGAAGCAATTTATTTATGAATCAACTTATTGTAGACGAATTTCAAATTGACTTTAAAAACTGAGACTCTCCCAAATCCACTTTATGTATCGGTAAATTGAAAGAGCTATTTTCCAAGAAATCTGTTATTTTTCAACTGATTATTGTCCCTCTGCTGATCATTCATAAAAGGTAAAATATATAAGTTATCATCATCATATCAGAAGTGTTAGTCAAAATACAATAATTTGTAACAAGTTTATGAAAAGAGCAATACTAAACAGCTAAAGTACTGCATATTCAAAAGAGTAGGTCTAAATTGCATTAAAATTTCGTTTGAAATATAATTTACGTGAGTCGTAAAAGATTTTTCCAGTTGAAGTCCTCTTAAAAGCTTAAACAAACCACTTTACGTTAGTCTAGTGAAACAGGGTTAAATGGCTGAGAATTACTGCTCTTGGTTGGTTCAGTAGGGATTTAATAATTGTTGTAACAACACGAAATGTTTTGAAAAAAATTAACATTTTAGTCGCGGTTCAATTTCAGATTTTTTATTCAAATACTAGTGGGCCCGCGCAACTTCGTCTGCGCCAATCTCAATTAAATGTCAACGATTCGATTTTTTCTCGCTGTAAATACCATCCTTGAACTTCATCGAGAATTCAAAAAAAAAAATATATAGCCTAAGTTACTCCTTATAACATAAACTATCAGCCATTGAAAGTCAGCCCGTCCGAAGCCAGAACAAACAGACAGTGGCCACCTTCCTGCTCCATCATCGGACTTTGACATTCAGCCTCTACGCAAAGATCTCACCAGGACGCTTCATTAGAGCCTAAACACGATGAGGTTATCTTGCTTAATGACGGAGTTCCCATAACCACCTTCCAGCTCCATCATCAGACCTTGACATTCGTACTCTACGCAAAGAACCCTAATTTTAATATTGATTTCTTACAAATATCAAATTGACATCCATACGTCAATTACATAGCTGTCATTTGCGTTTTGTTATTCCAAGTTTGATTCTTTTTTGTTATACCACGTTTTATAATGACTGACGTTTCATGTCAAGTCCCACGGGAATGCTGTCGAAAATGCGAAATGCGGGATAAAAAGTATCCTATGTCCGTCTCCTGGCTCTAAGCTACCTCCCTACCAATTTTCAGCCAAATCTGTTCTGCCGTTCTTGAGTTATAAGTGGTGTAACTAACACGACTTTCTTTTATATATATAGATTTCATATTGATATCTATGACAGCGTGAGAGTACTTTTATCGGCAAAGTCATCAGTTAAATATATTTTTTTTTATTATGCCAACTTTTAACGCAACGGGAAAGACAGCCGATGGCGTAACGCGTCGCGCCGTCCCTCATAACCCCGTGCTGGGTTCTGGCCTCAGCCGGGGTTCGAACGTTGAGTGTGAGCGGTTAGAGGTTTTAGTGCGGTTCAACTCCCACGTACCACGGGCGGATTTCCGGTGATTTCCTCCAACTAAAAAAAAAAATTAAAAAAAAGCCTTACAAGTTGGCTTTTTTTAATTTTTTTTTTTGTGTGACGTGTGATATAAAAAAAAGTCTAAATGAAAATGCTGTTCCATATTATCTGCTATGCAGCAGAAACCGAATTACTTACAAATAAATTTTCTCCAATAAATCAGTTACTCTCGGAGCCTCACTGAAACCTTGTTTGCCTACGCACTCGCTTCGAAGAAATAGCTATTCATAGAAATGTAAAGTGCTCTTCGAAGTAAGTGAATTGAAGATCAAATTTGCTTATCGGAGATCTTAAAACTAAATATAGAATTAGAAGTAAAAACGGAATAAACTAACAGGTTTCGGTGTGTAATTCTAATTTAAATCCAAAAATGAGGAAAATGCACAAAGCATCTATTTAAAAGATCGTAGCATTGTTGAACAAATGTCTTGCATAGATGTTAATAGACGTAATAATTTGTAGCATCTCGAATACACCCAAACTAGTCCTGAAAAACATCTTTCTTAAAAACTTGAGTTCTTCACAAAGTTGACTATTTTATAATTACAGTTATCTTCGCGAAATTCCATCACGAAGAAGTAAATTACGGAATTTTTAATTTGGAAACAAACAAACCGAACAATTTTCTACAGAAATATTTCTAAGAAACAAACTTTGGTTAATTAAAATACTCTCCATAATTATTTTTTTCTTTTCGTACACAATGAGCAACAATGTAATCTTTATAAAAAAGCTTTCTACTTTAAAAGGTATCAATTTCTTTGTGAAACGAGATAGGAAATATTCATTTTGTAGCAGGAATTTCTTAAGACTGTTTTGTGCGCTCAAAATTCGAAGGTACGCAGTATTATTTATTTCATACGAAAGCCAATGATGGTGAATTTTAAAGCTAATTAATGAACTGAATTAAAGAACAAGGCATTTTCAGATAAAAGCCTTTGTGTTACGAAAATGCGGATGTTCAATCCATATTAAGCATACGAAACTTTTTATATTTTATTTTGTATTCAAACTTTTTAGTTTTCGCGACGACTCTGTCTCGCGCTATGGAAAACTAGGTAAATTCAAATTCAATTCTATGTCAAATTTCACTTCTGTTCTAGCCATATAGGAGAGTAGTCGTGTTATATAATTTTTTCATTGTTTCAATGAATTATAAAGTTTAACAAACAATAACTCTTTTCTTTATTGGATCCTACAGCATCCAACAGCGGATAATTAATCAAATTGTGGTGTTATAATGAATGTTATATTGTCTTATATGAGTCCTAAGTCTCATAGAAGACTATTTAAGGACTTCAAATAAAACTCTTCAAACTTAAAACTTATTTTCAAAATGAGGTACTTCCACCAGTATCGTATATAAATTATAAAAGGTACACCATTAGAAATTTAGGTTTTATCGCCATAAAACTACATCAATGTCATTTCGGACAATTACCCGCCCCTGATTTTGGTGGTACTGTTACCTTGTCAATACGTATGGCATTACCGACATTATCAGACTCACTAAATTAACCGATTATACTGTCAATTAACAAAATTGAAAACATCTGAAAACATCGCTATTAAGTTACAAATCAAAACTCATAGCTCACATTACAATACAAAGTAATTAATTCCAAGTATTCCTTCAACAGACAATCTTGTTGGGCGACAGCGGTGTCGGAAAAACATCCTTACTGGTTCAATTTGAAACCGGAAAATTCCAGGCTGGCAATTTCTCAGCCACCGTGGGAATTGGATTCACGGTAAGTCGCTGATTTATCTTGAATATTATTAATTTATTCTATGGCTGTATGCGTTAAATGTTAAAGACTTTTCGGAATTAAATTTCCAATGATATTTGGAAATGGTTTTAAATGTTAGTTTTTACATTTAGTGTTATTTTGTGCTAACATTAGATTGTATGACTATGAGATTGAGTAATCTGGGTTTTCAAAGAAAGGTTGGCAAGAATTTCAAAAATCGATTTTACCTTTTAGACTTTAATATAGGTAGATTTAAGATAAATAAGTCATAACAAACTATGCCATCACATTCGAAATATAAAAACGTAAAAATATCTTGTGTTGTAAATAATAACTTATAAATAACCTTACCGTTTTGTTTTATTACTACCTCCTTTGTCTAATTGTTTATCGGTTATATTTTATGTACCTAAAAGCGCACGAGCGCTTTTATCTAAATCCATGCTTATGGCGTGGGTAGTCCAGTAAAAATGATTTGAATGAAACGGATGGTCTTCAAAACTTAAACCATTTACTTCTTCGAAATAACTTTACAGTTGAATAATCTTTTAAAAACAATATATTAATTAACGTTAATCAGTTTAAAATAATTAAAGATTGAGGCGACAGATAGCGATTCGTCGACAGAGTGGTGCGCCGGCGACCGCTCTCAAATAAATAAGTTTTTAAGATAGCCGTCCCGCTACCACAGACTCGACGCTCCGCTAGAGTGACCATAACAACTGTCACTCTTGTCAAAGTAATTTTTCATACGCGCTGACATACCTAAGTAATTGAAATAAAATCAATGGTTTCTTTATTCAGAATATACACACTTCAAGCTGTAAAAACGATAATCTGATACCCTTAAAAAAGAAACTATCCGACTTAACCTATAAAAAGGCACTCTCCATAGACAATTCTTAAAAGCTAGACAGTAAAATATATTCATGATTTAGTCCAAAACACACGAAAGAAAATCGTCTTATCTTACCGAAACACACTCCAACTGTAGTTTTGTATGAATTTAATCCCAAGAGAGAACGGTCAAGGAAAATCGCAAAAACTTATAATATATTCGTTTTAGTCGCTTTGAGTAATTATATTAGTTTAAGTGTTGTTGGGATTTGTTGAAATCGTTCTAAGTGCTCAAGGGATAGTGAATGGTAGGTTTGTTTTACATTTTCCAGGAGTTTTTCATCCACGATTCGTTTCAGGAACACTTTTTTACAACGCACCATCCGGCTATGGAATGATCTTCCCTCCTCGGTATTCTCTAAACGCTATGACTTGTCCTTCTTCAAACGAGGCTTGAGGAGGGTCCTTAAAGGTAGGTCGTAGGTAGCGACCCCTCAGTGTCCGCTGACATTGCAGAGGTTCATGAGCGACGGTAATCACTTCCTATCAAGTGGGCCGTTGACTCGTCTGCCTACATGGCAATAAAAAAAAAGTTGAAAGTAATTGTTATGTCCGATTATCGCGTCATCTATTGGGCCTAAATGTAGCCTATTTGTTATTCTGATGTATAGAACTATAATATTTATAGAATTTTATCATTACTGCTCCATAACTCGTGATTTTTAAGTAAGTTTATATAATTGATACTTTTATAAAAACTGATGTTTGCTCTGGTATCCAAAATTTATGACTTTATTCTGTTAGTTTTTTTTCGTTTATAAATATGTTTTTGTTAACTTCAATCTTGTTTTTGATTACAAAACTCTTATTAATCATAGCTAAATACTTATTTGTTTAATAATAATATTAGAAATTGACTTAGGTACCCATTGTTAACTGAGCGCCGGGCGACTACAAAAATTCAATGAACCGTAAACAACCGTCCCAATAAGGCGAAGTACACCCACTTTAGGGCTGTCCAAAGATTTAATAATAGATTTTTCATAACAGAATATGAATAACATTATAAATACTTATTTATTCTAGTAGTACTGTACTGTACTGTAACAACCCATTACTGCCCACTGCTGAGCTCAGGTCTCCTCCGAAGAGGGGTTAGGCATAGTCCACCACGCTTGCCTAATGCAGATTGGGGACTTCACATATCTTCAAAGGATTTTTAGAACCCTTTTCCGACATGCAGGTTTCCTTACGATGTTTACTAGTAGTAGTCAAGTAATTTAGTAACTAAATGTGTATGAACACCAAAAATTTAGTCGAGTAACAAATGTCATACACAGTTAGCTACTAAATCAACTCGACTAAAATACTAGCCTAGTGCGAACTAAGCTTAACGGATGGTGGATGAAGTTTCGTCTTTCCTGGCAATCTCTGAAATTATAACTTAGCTGTAACTGAATTAGTGAGTATACCTAATAGGCTATTACGCACCAAGCTAATAAAGATATAAAATTATGTAACTTTGATAGATTTACGAAAAACTAACTAAACTAAGTGATTAATGTTAATTTCTACTCATAAAAAGGCAAAATATATTTTATATTTCAATTTTAAAATTCGTGTTTTTTTATCTGTTCTTCGAATGTCAAAAACGCTATCCGCCATGATTACTGATTTTTTTCTAATAAATCAAATAATGGCGCTAAAAAGATAGCGCGCTGATTCTCTATGCTCGGAGCAGGGATCCCTCCTCCCGCGCGCCGCGTCCCGGTGTTGCCGTGCTAGTGGTGTTGCTAGTGCTAAACGGCGTGAACAGGAATCATCACAAGGCTAGCTGTGTTTAAACTGTCGAACACTTACTACTATCAATAGCTGATGATTCCCTGGTATTTATTCATTAAAAAACTACGAATGATTTCAAAATAACTATTTTTGTAATATTATTTATAGTTCGTGTTGACAACCCTATTTCTCCCCCGATATGCATTATGTTTAGGCGGCCGACCGTGTCGAAAACACCCCCTGCCGAGTGGTCACTCTATTGGTTACCAATATGCTTATGTAAAATGAAATCAACGCTTTTTTTTCTATCTTTGCAAAGGAAAATACTGAACGTTGACAAAAGGGAGGCACGACAAAAATTAATTGAAAAATTCTGCTTGAATATTTGTAAAAATAAATTCCTTTTAATTTTGCGAATGACATGAAATTTCATCATCGTCAAGCTGGTTTAATTATTTAATTTTGTGAGGGAAAATTTCCTCGATGGTAATTTTAAAAAGTTTATCGTTCATCGTGTAAAATAGCTTAATCAATAACAATAATCTAATATATAAAATTCTCGTGTCACAGTTTTCGTTGCCATACTCCTCCGAAACGGCTTGACCGATTTTGATGAAATTTTTTGTGCTTATCCGGTATCTATGAGAATCGGCCAACATCTATTTTTCATCCCCCTAAATGTTAGGGGTAGTCCTACTAATTTTTTTTTTATCTTTTCGACGCAGACGAAGTTGCGCGGGGCAGCTAGTAATACTATATTTTTTAATTTAATACCATAACAGTAATTATTATGTTATAGTACATTTTAATGAAAGGTACACTTTGGTAATATTAAGCTAACTAAGTTAAATACACCGAGAGTAATTAGTCCAATTATGATATAATCTTCGCAAACTTATGTAATTCACCGTACCCTTGCTTTGATAGCAATTAAAGCACCCTACTTTAAGCATCTCATCATAATTAAAGCAAAATAACAAGATCTATTTATGTTACAAATGTTACAATATCAGAAATGTATGCTGAAATTAACCTGAGATTTGCACGAAGACAATTTGACCTTAATCTCGAAGTTTTTTGAATATGCAAGCCTCCTAGGTTACTCCTAGGTAACAAGGTCATTCACAATAGCTTAGAACTCCCCCAAACTTTGCCACAAGGACTGGTCCTGCGCTATCTGCATCCAGTGACCTCCCGCGGTCTTGACCAAGTCGTCGGCCCATCCACCAACGTTGCGCGTTGTGCGAAGAACGAATGGTCGATGGAGCCGAAAAGTTCTAGAGTGGCGACCACGAATTGTAATATAAGGATTTTCTGCGTACTTACACGATTAATTCATTATGTTTTAAAGGTCCTAAACAAACATGCAGTACAGGAATATCTGTGTTTGTTGATACAAAAATTACCCTCGACCTTTTAATGAATTATGTAGATTTAGTTTTCGTATGAAAATATGGAATTGTTATTTGAAATTAAGGTTTATTTAAAGTAGATTAAGTACCTATTGTTTTTTTCTATACAATAATTGGAGATTAGATATATTATGTACCTATTACGTACCTTAGATACCAAAACTGTAAAATGACACTAATTCATTCTGGTTTAATGCCAAATATTATTAATAACATACAAATTTATTAATGCATGCCTGGACATCTTTATTTTCAGTCTTAATTCTGTTCTTAGTTTTTTCATAGATACAAAAATATTTTTTTTTTCTTTCTTTAAAGTGCTTTTCCGCTGAGCGAAAATGTCGCACTGGTAACAAGTATATCTATAAGTAGTTACAAGTATAAGGTAAGTACAGTTAAGTTAATTGAGAAGAGTGCTAAATGTGAGTTACACAAGCCAGTAGAACTGTCATGGAAAATAAGTCTTCTATGGGCCTCGCTCCGAACACACTCCATCAAAATGTGGTAAACATCTTCTACCTTTGAGCAGTCGGGACATAGATTTTATTCCTATCTAAAAAAAAACATTTTTGAAACTACCAACACGCTATGTAATTTATGTATTGAATAGAAACAGGTATTTTCTTATTTCCTCAGTTTCTTTATGCTACAGAACTTTCGAAGAAATCTTAAAAGCAAAAATATTTCATCTTTCAGTTACATTGGGTCACATCGTATATATTTTCCGTACATTTCACGTGTTTGTGGAGGTAATCAATTTATTGGAGAGCTATCGCAGACCATTCCAGGCCCTTCAGACATCGTTTATATGCTAGACTGTATTCGCATTTCCAATCAGATTTTCCGTTTATTTCTACAGATTGAAGAAGTTTTACAAATAGTTCTTTTTTTCTTAGTACGTTTGGTTTACTTACTCAGTTTACTTACTTGTTGAATCTTAATTACATATTTTATTACGCTCTCCAAACAATAATACAATCGGGAAAAATGAAATAGAAAATAGTCGCCGTAGCCGAAACCGGCATGGATGATTATTATTATTTTCTATATTCATTTATTTTCACTTATTTTTTACATTATATTTTTTTAAAAATTACATGGAAATACATATTTATAAATACAATATAAAAACAGTCATTATTAATATTAATACAATCGACTTCTATAAAAAAACAACCAAACTCTAGCCAAACAGTAAGCTCAGTAATTAACAATTTCCAAATGAACCTCTTTCTGAACTGTTCCTTAAGACACAGGCGATAAGCCTACTTTAAGGAACAGGGAATTCAAATTAATATTGTATCAACAAAAGTGGTCAATAAAGTTATTTTTCATTTTCATTTTTTTTTTCTTGAAAAAAAACTAAAAATAATTTAATTTTGTAATTCTCAGTTCCAGAGAGATTTACTTAAATAAAAACTCTTTACCTTCATTACTTTGGGTTAGATAGTTTAATTAGCATTTCGTCGAAATCCCTAATGGATGTTATTTCAGATATAAATTGAAGCCTTCAAAATCTTTAGTTAAACAGATCCTTCTGATGAAGTAATTTAATTATAAAATAATGTATTTGTATAGGTTGAAGATCAAAATGAACTCTTTCATAGAATTTAAATTATAATTTTATGAAAACCTTTTCCAATGTTGGCGCAGAATACCAAATTTAATTATTGTTATACAAAAATAATGAAGTATTTCGTTTTATTACATCTCTTTATAAAATTTGTTAATTAAAAAAGATATTAATTACTTTGATATTGCTACAGTTGGTAACATTGCTCTTTGAGGATGGTCAATGAAAATAATTATAATCCTAAATCAATAATCCAAATCTTGTTTGACTTTTATTTTACAAAATACTAGATTCACTACAAGATGTTCTCTGAACCAATTGGGGCTACTGTTATAAAGCATAAATTAACAAACCAATATTACTTTCATGCATTTTCAACGGGTTCTTACCACGATATTTAATTAATTGAGTTATCTCGATATTTCAACGTTGTTGCAAACGTCATGATCACGAGAAGACTGGATACTTCTTGTAGTTACAGTGAGTGTGGTGTGTCGTGATGTGAGTTCGAGTTCCAGTGGTACTACCCAAAAGCGAACGAGAAAGAGGGTAGACAGATTTGTTTGCTCTTAAATCGATCCGCAGTACCACAACGTTGAAATATCGAGACAACTCAATTAATTAAATATCGTGGTAAGAACCCGTTGAAAATGCATGAAAGTATTATAGAAAACCGCGAGTGTCTGAATAAGTTTTAAAACCAATATTAGTAAATTAAATGGTTAGCAAGCATGGAATCGACCCACTCTCTTATATATCGAAAGCCTGTTAATACATCCATTTACCGCACATCACGTGATCACGTCCCAGCCGTTTTCCATGCCCGGTCGCTTCTGTTTTTAATATCTAGTAATAGGATCGGACTCTACGTATCTTTTTGTATAAGAAGTCCCGTAATGTAGGTTTCGTATTTTTATTGTTTAAGGAGACCATACGAGATGATAGTATTAGTGAGTCAGGAACTACTATTTTCAAACTAAGTTCAGAGCGGTTAAGGCCCGCGAACGTGTCCTGTCACCCCTACCAGCCTCGTGCCGGATTCTGTCCCCGGCCGGGGATCGGACGTCGAGCGTGAGCGGCGGGAGGTTTTGGTGCGGTTCAACTCCCACATACCCCACTCGCGAGGCGAGTGGAAGTCCGGCGATTTCCTCCCGTCACAAAAAAAAAAGTTCAGAGCGGATACAAAAAACAGTTTTTTCAAACGGTTTTTCACAGTTATTAAATAACCATGAAATATACTAATTTACAAAACAAAATCCAGAAGCCAAATATTGTTATTTCACACTGTGAGTCTTACCATAATTTCTATCACCACGAACTGCTGAACCTATTCAAAAATATCATCCGTACACCTCCTCTTAAGTATCGTTCACAATTACCAGTACCAAAATAATATACTAATAAGCTTAACTATACTACAAAAGCACGCGAGTTACCTCACCCTTGTTTTACGCGACACTAATAAGCTACAATCGCGAATTTGATTCACTCTGAGATCTTCGTAAACCACATCCAATTTGAGAACAAAGCGTGGCTCAATGTCGTATGCACAGAAACGGGAGACGCGGTGTGGCGGGTTCAGGGAATTTCCCGAATGCGGGGAAAATTGACGTAATTTTCCCGACTTCTCGGAAATCGGCTCGTGTATTTGTCAGGCTTATTAACAGCAATAGTCTTAAATGAGAAGTTATGTTAAGAGAAATTTCCAAAGCTTTATCACTGGTCTTTCTTCAAATCAGGCTTAAAGGTATTTGTTCCAAAACATCTGAAACCTATGATTAGTGTTTCTAGTAGTCAAATTAAACATTTATGACCAGCCTTTTCTGTAATTACCACAATCACAATAGGTACCTACTGTAAAAATAAATACTTTATGCGGGCCCGCATATATAATATACACCTAAAAAAGTATTGTCAATACTTGTGTCAGAAGCAGAGATGGGATTTAAAAGTCATAACAATTTAATTAGAATGTTAGAAAAAAATAGCAATAATAGCGTTTGAGTAGCATGCACTAAAAATCTTTTAGATATTGAAATTGTGTTATTTGTATATACCTCCTGGTGCTTACGTCAAGTGAGTTTAGTTCCATGTATTGCACTAAAAGATATGAAAAAAGTAATTTCAAGCAGCGTCAAGCCTGTAAAAGTATGATAGAAATTTGAATTACCTCATTGCATATATTATAAATTATAAGACCACCTGAATAGTAGACTTACGATGTTAAAATTAATATTTTTAGCTTATACGATTTTGGAACTTGAACCTAAAATATAATTAAGGTTTTCAAGTATTATTTATCATAAAACATGCACGTGCTATTTTTGAAAACGTGCTTTTAATTAACACTTTCTTTAACATGCTATTTTTTAGTAGCTTTTCCCATCCCTCAGTCAAAGTATTGACAATACTATTGATAAGTGTGTGCACGCTATGAAATGCAAATGATTCAGTGTTGCAATACCTACACGTTTTTGCGTACACGGTTAATTTTAATGTTAAACCTGGCAACAGTGCTGTACATTCCCGTAAATTCCCTTCAGTCTAATCGGGACGTCGGGGCGAGTGGTCGTCCTGTTTGTGACGTCACGCGAGAACTTCGCGATAACGTTTGAGAACGGTTCACTTAACTTTACGCAATAACGGTCTGGTAAATTCAAATTGATTCCAAAATTATTGGTTTACTTCTCTATTTTAAGATCATAATATTGTGTGTTTGTAGACGGAACTGTCTTTGTCTAAATAAGTTAAATAATAGTGTTCACTGGTCAGTAGGTAATGTATTTTTTAGGCTTTCTGTTAAATAACCTTGTCATATAGTAATATTTTTAAAACTAAATTATTTTTAATCAGCAAGCGGAATTGTTCATTATCGTAATCCCACTCTTATCAAAAATTTGCATTATTTGAACATAATTTAACGAGTGAAACATAATACCAAATAACACTGATTTTATTCCTAAGGCATGGGCTCTGAAGCGAGTATTGGAGCAATGTGGTTGGTAGTGTAGTGTGTCAATGTGTACGAAGGCTGCACAAATGCAATAATATTGACAAGGCTTTTTGAAATACATGTAGAAGTCAATGAATTAGATTTTATATGTACAATATTTTGAATTTTCCATAATAAGACAAAATAATTAAGAAAATCCTTAATTAGATTATATTAGTGGCAGGTGATAGATAACGGTCCTTCATTGCCCTGGCATTTTAGAGGTTCATGAACGACGGTGATCGCTTACCATCAGGTGGACTATAAGCTCATTTATCTGTCAAGAAATAATGGTAAAAGCAGTAAGTAGGTGTACAGACAGTCTATGATATAGACATATATTTGCTTCATCTACCTACAAGGCAAAAAAATATCCGTTGGTTCAAATACTTATAAGAAAAAGACCCAAGTTTTGATGCTATTTAATGTTTCCAATAGTTTCAATTAAGTTCGGGATATAACGTTCGGGAACGGAACGAACTTTTTAAATGCTTTTTCCTTCGGGACGACTGTTGAGCTTTACCTTTATCAATAACTAGCTGACCCGCGCAACTTTGTCTGCGTTACAAAGAAAGAAAGAAGAAAGAAGAAGAAAGAAAACAACTTTATTCCACACACACAAAGGGGTTCAAACAGTACTCGCAATGCCGTCGAGTTATTATTTTCGCGGCCCGCAGTGCCCCACATATTCATTGCGTTTTATACTCGTAATAACCTAAACGAAAAGTCCGATTGGAATAAAACAAAAAGTAATTTACTTCTACATTAATACTCTTGATAACAAAATACTTAATTTGGATAAGGGTTAATATAACGATTCATTTAACGTTAAATTCAATCTTGGGACGAAAAAATATTTTTTGTAACCATAAAATCGGTTATTGTGACTAAACTATGATAGTTAGATATATTATTATGCTGTTGCGGACTTTTTTGTTTGTCTTCAAAAGACCTGAAAACCCGTAATACATTATTTTGTTCTGTTGTCTATAGTTTTTGCAGCGTACGCATATATATTTTCGATTATTCACCTTGTTACATATTCGATATTTTCATACGGATCCTAATTTTTTTTAAAATAAAATATAGCCCTTCCTCGATATAGCCTTTCCAACAGTGAAAGAATTTTTGAAATCGGACCAGTAGATCCTGAGATTAGCGCGTTCAAACAAACAAACTCTTCAGCTTTATAATATTATAGCTTTATAGTATAGATAGATAATTTCTTTATTGTGGATCATTTTGACATTAACTTTTACATAAATAGTTTTGTAATTTTTGAAGATGCAAACGGATACATTGCACTTTATTTATCGGTTTCTTTTACAATTTGTTTTCTACTGTCTTCTAACGGACAAATTATTAACCAACATCGAAATAAAAATAAGATTAATTAGATACTTTTTCGGTCATTATCAAACATTATTACATATTAGACTTCTAGATTGTTTCTTGAAACGAGTAAACATCATGTAGATTTACTAATATGTATTAAATATGTACTAGCAACTAAGAATTCAATTAGCAAGTCTGTTGATGCATGACTACGCTCTCGTGTGTAGTGATGTGTGAAAATTAATACAGCCTCTGTATTTACTAACTAATAGTCTATTAAAATATCTGCACATGCGTCATATTAGTAATATTATTGAGCTGACATTTTGCATGATGTATATCGCGTGACAATGCAATAATATGACAAAATGGCGCTGATCTCATAATGGATTCGGAAGGTGGTCATAGGAACTCATGTACTAAATAAGATAGACCTGTCATGTGTGGGCTCATTTTACTTGTCTTGGCATTGTACTATACGATATCAAGGATCTTAAAAGCTTGTATTTAAAAAAAGGGCGTTAACGGGCGTATGCCAAGTTTACTAATCCAGGTGATAATTTGTAATGCGTGTTTTTTTTTTTTTTTTTTTTTTATTGCCATGTAGGCAGACGAGTGTCTAATTGTTGTTAATAATTTGAATTGTATGTGCAGTATGTTGTTAAATTTTTTTTCTACCTTTTGAAATATTGTCAAAACTTGATGTTAGTATTATCAATATTATCGTGGTGAGCGGGCCGTAAGGTAAGTACCTAAGTGATTTGAAAGAAAGAAAAGAAAATACGTTTAATGAATTTCGGTGTAGAATACAAACTGAATTTGCAATTGTTATTGTTGAATCTCTTCTTAAGTTAAGTATCTTCGATCGATATCTCGTCTGACTGATAATGTGTATCGATCGAAGAGACTTAACGAAACACGGAAATGTATTTTTGTTGACTAAAAATAATATTATAAAGAAAACTAAACACAACTATAAATGCAGTTTGGTATAAATACCTACTGTGAAATAACCTTTGAGTACTTATGAAAGTGCAGAAATTTAATGAAATAAATCAGCTTTATGAATCGACGTCTATTCAAGTTATTTCCAAAGATTGAGAACCTAGAAAACTTTCGTTTTTCTAAAGTGAAATATTAGAGTAAATGGAGAATAATTCGAACAAAGTAAATCTAAAAAAACTAGCCATGTTAAATACTAATTAAAATGTAAATCATTAAACACTTGAGAGGCGTCAAGGGACACCCGGATGGAACGAAGTTCAGAAGAGAGAGAGAGACAGACGTTTTAAACTAACTAATTATTATAACTTAAATAAAGTATTTTGATCACAGCGCCATCTAGCGATAATCATCTAAAACAAAAAAAGTGTCGTGACAACTTTTTCACAAGAATTTCCGTCTAGCCCCCTTTCAATAACGTGCAATAAGGAACTTCGTTCCAAAAAAATGCTTTATTAATTTGTGGGTAACGTAACATGAAATAAACCACATATATTAAATATCGAATCATGTTTATTAACTTATACATGAAATAATTATAAAAATGAAAATTAAAATGTTTTCCAGAAGAAAATTGTCAAACGTTCATTTCCACGCGTCAGGCAAAACTCCATTCGAAATTCAAACGTCTGCATGACAGATTTTATGTAGCCGTTTACCAGCCAGTCATCTGGTTCGCTACATCAGCCCCCTCGGAGACCTTTAGGTCGTAATAAAAGAATGTAGTGAACGAGGGAAGTGTACTCGTCTGCCAAAACGTGTTCTAATATCTGGCTGAACAGTAGACGCAAACTCAGACGGGCTCGTATCACAGTCTTGAGATGTTGTTTGATCAAGATCCTCTTGAAGAATATACGCCGGTTTAAGTCGATCCACTGAAACTGTAACCATTTTTCCTTCAATATTGATCTTAAAAGTTTTGTCTGAACGTTCAATGACTTTATAAGGACCAGAATAAGGCGGTTGAAGCGGTTTTCGTACGAAATCTTTTCTAAGAAACACAGCTGTCGCAGTATTTAAATCCTTATGAACAAATGATTTACCCATGCCGTGGCGAAGAACAGGTGTTGGTTTAAGGATTCTTATATGATTTCTGATGCGTGATAAGAAATCACTGTAATCAATAATTTCACTAGTACTTGGCATGAAAAGATCACCGGGCAAATTCAGACATTGGCCGTACACTAACTCCGCGGAACTGGAAGATAGATCTTCTTTCCAGGCACTGCGTATTCCCAGCAGTACAAGTGGAAGAACTTCATACCAATATTCATTGTCGTGACACATGATAGCAGATTTTAACTGTCGATGAAATCGTTCTACTAAACCATTCGATTGTGGATGATAAGCGGTAGTTGTAAGGTGGTTGGATCCAGTCAACTTCGCCAGTTCTTTAAATAAATGTGATTCAAATTGTCTGCCTCTATCTGTTGTGATTTGACGTGGGCATCCAAAACGTGATATCCAACCGGTCATAAAAGCGTAGGCAACTGTTTCGGCTTTAATATCCTCGATCGGAACGACTTCAGGCCAACGTGTAAAACGATCTACAGCAGTTAGACAATATCGATAGCCGTTAGAAATAGCTAGTGGTCCGATAAGATCGATATGGACGTGTTCGAAGCGAGAAGATGGAAGTGAAAAATTTTGAATCGGAGAATGCGTATGTCTGCTAATTTTAGACTTTTGGCAGGAGATGCAGGCTTTTGTCCATTCTCTGCAATCCTTGCGTATACTAGGCCAAATATATCTTTCAGTTAATAATCGAATAGTAGGTTTCGCACCAGGGTGACTAAGTCCGTGAATCGAATTGAAAGCTATTTTACGAAATTCAGGAGTCAGGTACAAGCGAGGTGATGGGCCAGAAACGTCGCAGTACAGTTTTAAATCTGTGGAGTCAGAAACGTTGATTTTCTGAAGGTCCAAAGAAGTGTTACTATCTAGTAATTTTTGTAATTGAATATCAGCATCTTGAGAAATTGCGAGTTTATTCAAGTCCACTGAACTAGTGATAGCTTCAATTCGTGACAGTGTATCGGCCACTAAATTTTCGTACCCAGAAATATGACGAACGTCAGTCGTGAACTGGGATACAAAGTTAAGATAGCGATATTGTCGTGGTGAACATGTTTCAGAAGCTTTACGAAACGCAGCGATGATGGGCTTGTGATCGGTCCAAATCGTTAAGGGTTTAAGCTCTACCATAAAACGAAAATGTTTAACTGCTTCGTAAATAGCTAGAAGTTCTCGATCAAAAGGACTGTACTTGCGTTGGGCTTGATTTAATTTTTTAGAAAAGAATGCCAAAGGCTGACAGTGTCCATTAACTTTCTGTTGTAGTACAGCTCCTATAGCTACGTCTGAGGCATCGGCTACTATCATTAAATCCGCTGTTGGGTCTGGATGTGCGAGAAGAGTGGCATTCGCAAGAGTTTCTTTGCATAGTTTAAAGGCTCTTTCAAGCTCGTCAGTCCAAATTACTGGGGTATTAGGCTTAGTTTTCGTACCTGAGAGAAGTTGATGAAGAGGGGCTTGAATTTTTGCAGCATTTGGTAAATATCTTCTGTAGAAATTGATCATACCGAGGAATCTTCTTAGTTCCTTCAGGGTTTTAGGTTGTGGGAAGTCTTTAATAGCACGAACTTTCTCTGAAGTAGGACGTGTCCCTTCGGCAGTAACAAGATAACCTAAAAATTCTACTTCTGAAACTCCGAAAATGCTCTTTGATGTATTAATAATAGCGTTGTGCGCTTTTAAACGTTCCAAAACTTGACGGACATGAGACTTGTGACTATCGTGATCACGAGAGCCAATCAGAATATCGTCCAAGTAAGGAAAGGCAAAGTCTAATCCTCGTAGAATCTCATCCATAAATCTTTGAAAAGTTTGGGCTGCATTTCTTAAACCAAAACTCATGAATGGGAATTCAAAGAGCCCGAAAGGAGTGGTAATGGCCGTTTTTGGTATATCATCAGGGTTAACAGGAATTAAAAAGTATGCGCGAGCTAAATCTATTTTACTGAAGACAGTACAGCCGTGTAAATTATGTGAGAAATCTGCAATATGCCGAACTGGATATCTATCTGGTATAGTTCTAGCATTTAAGCCTCTATAATCTCCACACGGTCGATCAGTTCCATCCTTCTTCGGGACAATATGAAGTGGTGCAGCCCAAGAACTTTCTGAACGTCGAGCGATACCAGAGCTAACCATCTCTTCAAATTCTTTTATAGCTCTTTTGAGTCGATCTGGTGCCAGTCTTCGCGGACGACTGTAGACAGGTGGTCCTGGAGTAGTTCTAATGTAATGAAGTTATTATGTTTAACTTCACGAACACCAGGCGCACCATAAGGTCTCGTGACCTCTGGAAACTCGGAAAGAAGCTTGTGAAAGGTAGACGTTACTGCAAAAGTTTTGACTTGACATATGGAAACCGATGATGCAACGGGTTGAGCTGCGGCATGAAGTGACGTTATGTTGTCAATAAGACGATGGTGCTTAACATCTACCAGCAGGTCGTAATGAGCCAGAAGATCAACTCCGATGATGGGTTTAGTCACATCTGCGATTACAAACTGCCACTGAAAAACTCGTCGTAATCCAAAATCTAAATTCAATTGAATACGACCGTACGTGCTGATTATAGAACCGTTGGCTGCATAAAGTTCGTAATCAGTTTTTTTAAGACGTAAATTTTTGCAATATGTAGACGGATAAACACTTAAATCTGATCCTGTGTCTATCAAAAAGTTCACTTTACTTTTGCGATCGGTAACAAAAATGCGGCGCGATGTGTTCAGACAGTCATCATAAGCCGCCATCAGTGACTGTCGTTTCAGTTTTCCGACTTGAAAGCACAAGGTGAACGGCATTTGGTCGCTTTCTTCCGAAAGTTCCGATGGTACCAACAAAAAATATCAGGTGTTGAAGAACGATCTCGAACTTGTTGATGCAAATGGGAAGAACGTTCTCCTGAACGTGGACGTCGAGATGTAGACAATGCAGCAACTTGTTTTGATAAATCGGCGATTTCATTTTTCAAATCATTTAGTGTAGAATCTTGCGTCGTTGATGACACACACTGAACTTGAGGTTGTGTTATAACATCGTTAAGTGTATCTGCGAGTTTTGCGAGATCATTCAAAGAATGTGTTGTTTGTGAGGCGATTATAAGTTGAATGTTCGACGGAAGACGGTTCAACCAAATGGAACGTACCAAGTCGTCGGGAACGTTCGGACCGGCAAGTTGTTGCAGATGTCGAAGGTAAACCGATGGCTTACGGTCGCCGATGTCTTCACGACTCATTAACTGACGAACTCGTTGTTCATACGACGGAGAAAATCGTACAATTATCTCATTCTTAACTTTTGTATATTTATCACTTACTGGCGGATTTTCTACAATGTCTTTAATTTGTGTAATGTATTTATAATCTAAGTTTGCAACAACATAGTTATACTTCGTAGAGTCCGCTGTGATGTTGGCCAAACAAAATTGTCCTTCCAACTGGGCAAACCACAATGATGGTTCGGTAGGCCAGAACGGTGGAACTTTAACACTGACACTATTTACTGCTATTGGTGAGATGAATTCGTTAGATTTGTTTGAGTCCGTCATTTTATCGACAAAGAAACGTTTGTAAAGCACTTAAACAACACTTCGATACATAGAAAAAAAAATGTTCACAAATTTGCACAGTCACTTTTGTTCATTGTTCGTATTCACAATAGTCTAGGGTCACCAATTATATGTGGGTAACGTAACATGAAATAAACCACATATATTAAATATCGAATCATGTTTATTAACTTATACATGAAATAATTATAAAAATGAAAATTAAAATGTTTTCCAGAAGAAAATTGTCAAACGTTCATTTCCACGCGTCAGGCAAAACTCCATTCGAAATTCAAACGTCTGCATGACAGATTTTATGTAGCCGTTTACCAGCCAGTCATCTGGTTCGCTACAAATTCATTACTATTGTAAGAGAAAATTCTCATTATTATCGTAATGTAGCCAGAGCCTTTTATATACTTACTAAAAAAATACTTTCTGTAAGGAAGGTTTTCAGGGATTACCTATTATAGAATTTTTCAGCATACCAGACAAGATTACTAAGACGTAACTGCAAAATAGGGTTTTCCTACACCCTTTCAACAGATTTTCCATTTATAACATGTCCTTTTCCGAACGAGATTCGAAAGGAGTCCTTAGTGGTAATCCGGAAAAAAGCGGCGAACCTAAGACACACAATAATTATTATGCAGAAATATAGTATGTGTAGGGATGTTTTTTTGTAGAAGTATATCGGTCTTCCACCTACTCTGCTGTTGGATATGTGATTGTCAAACCGTATTAACACTGTACTGTCAGTGTCCGAGATCCGGCTGAGGACAGAAGCCAGCCCGGTGTCGACGTGGAGTTCATCCTTACTATATGGGACCACCGCGGTCATCATCACTTTTTTGCCACGCACCATCCGGCTATGGAATGAGCTCCCCTCTTCGGTATTCCCAGAGCGCTATGACTTGTCCTTCTTCTTCAAACGAGGCTTGAGGAGGGTCCTTAAAGTTAGGTCGTAGGTAGCGACCCCTCAATGTCCCCTGACATTGCAGAGGTTCATGAGCGACGGTAACCACTTACGATCAGGTGGCCCGTTGCCTCGTCTGCCTACATGGCAATAAAAAAAAAGTAGCAGAACGTGTTATGCAGTACGGCATGATGTGTTGAGTATATAGTGACGTAGTTACCGCCGTCGGAATGCTTATATGAATGTGTCAAAGACAGGTACTTGCCATAGACACTTGCGTCAGGGTCAACCAAGCCCTGAATACAACAATAAAAAGTGCTGTCAACTGAAACAAAACTGAAGTTTCACAAAATGGCGGCTTAGAGAACTTATAAACGATACTTATCGAGATCAACGCAATAAACGAATCGAGACACTCTTCCCGCAATTCATTGAATCCATTGGAAATTTTGATGGTCAGTGTAAGATGAAAATTCATGAAATAAATTTATATGAAACTTTCTTTCTCTATATTTATTCTGTATCTAAAGTCTCATTCGGGCGACGCTTCAGTATGTAGAATAGCTTATTACTGTCATTATGGGGTCGGATAATCCTCAACACTTCGACTGCCGGATAAATGAAATGACTGGGAATTGACATCGAAGTGTTATTACTACGATGAAGCATTGAAATCCCTTTTATTTGTCGCTATTACTGGTCTTGTTGAAAGACGGATTTGGACTTGAATGTGTTGGTATATGATGTATGTTTTGACTCTTGAGGCAATTGATTGTAGATAAAGAAAAGGGGGATTAAAAGGGAGATAATTTTAGAATGTTAAAATAACATTTAACTGAACCTTTTGTTATAAAAGAGTAAAGCTATTGGAATGGAATTCGGAGTAGATAAGTGTGCGGTCATAGATATACAGAGAGGAAAAATTGTAAACTCTGAGAGTTTGCAACTTAGCCAAAGTGAGGTGCTCAGATCTCTTTCTGAGTCGGAAACTTACAAATACCTTGGAATGTTCGAAGCTTTGAGTATAGTCGATGCAGATATGAAACAATCGGTGAGGGATCGTTTCTTCGGCCGCTTGGTAAAGGTTTTGAAAAGCCTCTTATCTGGCGGAAACAAGATCCGAGCCTTCAATGGTTGGGTCATGCCTGTACTGACGTACTCCTTTGGCATTCTAAAGTGGACGCAATCGGAACTAGATGCCCTGGATAGAAAAGTTCGGCGACTACTGACGGCATACAGGATGCACCACCCACGTTCATCTGTTATGAGGTTGTATATTCCTCGGAAGTGTGGGGGTCGTGGCATGTTAAATGTCAAGGACCTACACAACCGAGAGGTAAACAACCTTCCGGAATATTTCCTTAAGGTAAGCGTGGGTATGTACCGTAATGTAGCAGCAGTTGATAAGGGACTCACTCCGCTGTCCTTAGCGAACGAGAATTGGCGGACGCTAAAGGTAATGAGTGTGACGGATCGCACGGACGTATGGAAGAGCAAGGAACTACACGGACGGTTCTACCGGGCCCTTATGAGCCCCGATGTAGATCAGTTAGCCTCTGTATCTTGGCTACGGTACAGTAACCTCTTCGGAGAGACTGAAGGTTTTGTCTTTGCAATTATGGACGAAGTTATCATGACGAACAACTACCGTAAATATATTCTAAAGGATGGGGCGGTCGACATTTGTCGGGCATGTCACCGTCCGGGAGAGTCTATTAGACATATCGTTTCTGGTTGTTCTCGTCTTGCTAACGGCGAGTACTTGCACAGGCATAACCAGGTAGCTAAGATTATCCACCAACAACTTGCTCTGAAATACGACCTTGTTGAAGCCGCTGTACCTTATTACCAGTATTGGCCTCAGCCGGTTCTCGATAATGGTCATGTAACGCTCTACTGAGACCGATCTATTATCACTGACAGGACTATTGTTGCCAATAAGCCTGACATAGTGATAATAGATCGGGACGCGCATCGGGCAGTGCTGATCGATGTCACCATTCCGCATGACGAGAACCTTGTGAAGGCAGAAAAAGAAAAACAGCTAAAATATTTGGACTTGGCCCACGAGGTGACCGACATGTGGCGTGTTGAATCGACCATCATTGTTCCGATCGTTGTATCTGTGCACGGTCTAATAGCGAAAAGCCTCGACCGTCATCTTGAGAAGCTTTCGCTCCCCAGCTGGGTAAAGGGCTTGATTCAGAAGGCGGTCGTTCTTGACACGACACGTATTGTGAGGAGGTTCCTCTCTTTTGAGCCCTGACCACTGATGGCTTGGGTCGTAGACCTCGTCTTCAGTGGGCCTCTGTTTTTTATATTGTATTTTTAAATTTTATTCCTTTGTTAATTTTTTTAAAAAATATAATGTAAAAAATAAGTGTAAATAAATGAATGCAAAAAAAAAAAAAAAAAAAATATTACAATTCCCTCACTAATTAATCGAAAGGAACTTCGTTCCATCCGGGTGTCCCTTGAAACCTCTCAAGTTTTTATTTACCATTTATAAGTGTAATAAACACTAACTTCAGATTTTTTATTAATGAATGAATTGATAGGTACACCAAATGTATCACGTTTTTATTTTCTATCTATATTAAAATTCATGAAAACGTAATACGGAGAACGTAATGCGTTTTTAATTAGTAAAATGATACGTGAATTTAAATGATGATATTAAATTTTAATGAGTATATCGCATTACACAAAACTGACGAAATTTTATTAAAAGCTCGTTTTTGACGAAAAATAATTACGGACGAGTCAAACGTTTGATGAAAATGATATTCATTTTAGTCGCAAATACGCTGAAAAGCCGCTATGTAATTTATTTGTGTATTATATTATAAAAATACATTTAGAAAGAGCATATTTAAGTAAGTGTAAACGGTTCGTTTCAGGAACACTTTTTTGCCATGCACCATCCGGATATGGAATGAGCTCCCCTCCTCGGTATTCCCCGAGCGCTATGACTTGTCCTTCTTCAAACGAGGCTTGAGGAGGGTCCATAAAGTTAGGTCGTAGGTAGCGACCCCTCAGTGTCCCCTGACATTGCAGAGGTCCATGAGCGACGGTAACCACTTCCTATCAGGTGGGCCGTTGGCTCGTCTGCCTACATGGCAATAAGAAAATAAAATAAAAAAAAATGTATTATAGGATTCTTGACACAAAATTCAATATGTAACTTTTAAGTTGGATGTAATGCATCTTACTTCAATACTTTTTCGTATTAGTTTTAGACACGCGGCATAATCTTCAATATCACATTAGATACGTGAATAATTCTAGTAAGTATCCATACTTATCCATATTTATTATAGACTTTTTTATTGCGTAATAGATACAGGAGCCGTCTGATGGTAAGCGGTTACCGTCGCTCATGGACCTCTGCAATCTGTACCGACCTCTGCAATGCCATCCATATTTCAATAGAAGACACAATTTATTTTAAATCTCCTGCACATTTTACGAAAAAAATCACGTACAGACAATATTGTTTCGACAAAACAATTTGCAGAGCGCTGCGTTGAATTCCTATGACGATATTTTAATTGAAACACCACCGGGTAAGTACTTCGGAAACTGGGCTTCGGGAAAAATGTTCGAAAATATTGTGGAGTGACCACCCTGTTTTTGGGAAATCGGAACTGTTTGACATGTATTTTTTTTCTCAGAAAACTTTTTTTGTACTATGTACCACATTGTAGCTTTGTAATTGCACGCTGTTACAACTAAAAGTACGTAATAGCTGTTAGAAAAAAATAATACTAGTAGTGCTATCGTCGGTAATGCTGGCCATGCACATAGGTATACTTTTTAGGTATATTTGAGTTTATTAGTATGACGTGCCGGTGCAGTATTGCAATATACACGCCTGTAGGTACAGTTCAACTGACGTTGGTTAATCCGAACACGGTCGCCTCCTCTAAATTTTACCACAAAGATCGCGCTGCTTACACCCAGTGACTTCCTGCGACCCTAATCGTGATATCAGTCCATCTTTGAAGCTTGCCTACATTGGCCCTCATTGATTGTATCAACTCCAGAAATTTTCAAGCCAGTCAATCGTTCTGCGTACAACCTTCCTATTGACACTTCAAAGATTATACTTCGTATTGTTGTATGTCACCATCACCTGTGTAATGATTATATTACCCAGTGAACGTTTCTTTTGGTAAGCTCTGTTTGTCGGGGGCGACACGATGGGAAAGAGTGCCGTAGTGCGTAACGCGTCCCGCATACCCCGTGCTTTATTCTGGCCTTAGCCGGGGTTCGGACGCTGAGTGTTAGCAGTTAGAGGTCAAGTCCTACATCTCCTTTTTGAGGGTATGTAGGAATCCAGCAATTTTCTCCAACTAAAAAAAGTAATGTTTGTCACCCTGCAGGAGTGTGAACAATTCTCAGTGACACTCTCTTCAGCAGTGTATTAGAATGTTCTGAAACTTCGAATTGGTGATAATAATATAATATTATGTTTAGAACAGTTTAATTACTTTATTTAAACTAACTTTACGTTTAATTCTCAAGTTTTTCAATTAGTGGATTAAAACGGTTGTTCCACTGCAGTCAGCTTTCGACCGAAGTTTTATTTAGTTATGATATTGTTTCGGAAGGTATTAAGTAACTTTTCCTGTCGGGGCGTAATCTATACCTACATACAAATAAATAAAAAAACTTGAGGGGTGTCATGGGACATCCGAATTGAACGAAGTTTCTTTCGATTAAAAGATATCTTATATATTTTTTTCCTAACGTAACTCGCGATAAGGAACGTGTTTTAAAAGACTTTGATCACAGCGCCATCTAGCGATAATCATCTAAAACAAAAAGTGTCGTGACAACTTTTCGTAAGATTTTTTTCCGTCTAGCCCCCTTTCACAACGCGCGATAAGGAACTTCGTTCCAGTTGGAATATCTGATTGTAATAGTAAAATAACGAATTTTTGCTAATGCGTAAATATTGTTTGTGTATATTTACACTGATATACCGTTTAAGTAGGATAATCTTTTCTCCTCATGCAGATGATGATGCGTGGATTAGCTAGTATCACAAATAAATATACAGCAACTTCAACTTTTCGATCGAATTTTGGTGGCTACAAAGTAATTATGTACATGAAAAATTGATGTTACGTTGTGGAAGTTTCCAGTTTATTACAGCGATTTTGCGTATTCAGATTATTAGTTGAATGTTTTTGAAACTGGAATGTTTAGATATAAAAAATTATTGTGTTTTGTGTAAAGTGAAGTCTAAATCGCCTTATTCATTTTATTCGCTTTGAAGTATGTTTTTCTTAACTTTAGTGATGAGCAAAACAAGACCAAGACCAAGAGTCGAGAAGTCTTCGTCTCGGTCAGCCTGGCCTTGCTCAAATCTGTCCGGTCTCGGTCTTGGTCTTGGTCTTGCTTAACTAGTCTTAGTCTTGCAAAAAAGCAAGATTTTTGCAAGACCAAAACCAAAACCACTTTTGCTCATCACTACTTAACGTTTTTACTAAAGTTGTTGTGTCAACAAATTCTAGTATATTAGGACGATTTGTTGTCACTTTTCAAGCCATCACCCTATCAAACCATCGTTCTCTGTAAGCCTAGTTTGCACTAGGCTAGTAAATGTATATGAAAAAAAATAAGTGATATGTAACACGTTCTTTTAACCTATACAGCCTATCTGTTTGTTATTTAATTGATAATTGTCATTTGTTTAATTCTTTTGTCTTTTTTTTTTTTTTTTTTCTTATTATTTTATGTCATTGTTGTTTTTTTTTCTGTTTTATTATTTAGTAAGTGTGTATCTTCGTTCTGAGGCTCTGCCTGAAAACCAGCGCTGTATTACTCGCAGCAATATGCTGAGGCAGATTCCCTTTGGACACATAATCTATGTTAATTATATTTTGTTATTTATCTTGTGTTTTAAGTATGTGTGTTTAATATTTAATTAATTTCTTTCTTCTTTCTTTCTTTATGACATATTGTTTTTAAAATTAGTAATGGTTAGTTGGAATAAATTTTAGTGTTCCTACACATTTAGTTACAAAATTACTCGCTACTCGATTAAAATACTAGCCTAGTGCTAACAAGTCTTTACTGACAATTTGGTTTCTGTAATCTGTTGCTTTATAGCACCTACCTACTTCAAAAGACTCATCATACGGTTTCAAACAAATACGCTTCATTTCAACTTACCCAATCCGAAATTCAATCAACATTCAAAACAAGATGTTTCCAAACAAGTAGCGACGTATCAGCTCATCTCGACGTCAAACAACTCAGCCAAGTCATTAAGAGATAAAATTTTACACAAAATAAACTGAGTACGAAAACCTGTCGAAGAAGTTTACAAGTTAATTAATGCCATGATTCTTGGAAAAGATTAACTTGAGAAAAAAATCGGAAAATGAGACAAAAACCGGCATTGAATATACGGAGGCGTGTATCCTGTATATAGTAAATAATTTAATAAATAGATTTGGAAAATAATCTACTATTTTATTTGCCTTGCGCTACAAAATAGTCGAGAACACGTGAAATAATGGCCTTTACACAAATAACCTTATTAACGAATTTAGTTTCAACATATATATATCTTCTCTTCTAATATATAAAATTGTCGTGTCACGGTGTTCGAACTTGAACTCCTCCGAAACGGCTCGACCGATTTTGATGAAATTTTTTGTGCTTATCCGGTACCTATGAGAATCGGCCAACATCTATTTTTCATCCCCTAAATGTTAGGGGTAGTCCACCCCTAATTTTTTTTTTCGGCGCAGACGAAGTTGCGCGAGTCAGCTAGTATATATATAAAATGATGAACACGTCCATATAACTCAAAAACTATTAAAAAAACCTGAGAGGTGACATGGGACACCCGAAATGAAATGAAATGAATGAACGTGTTTTAAAAGATTTTGATCACAGCGCCATCTAGCGATAATCATCTAAAACAAATAAGGAACGTGTTTTAAAAGATTTTGATCACAGCGCCATCTAGCGATAATCATCTAAAACAAAAAAGTGTCGTGACAACTTTTCGTAAGAATTTTTTTCTCCCTTTCACAACGCGCGATAAGGAACTCCTTCTAAAACTACTTTACTAATCCGCCAACATACACACGTTTGAGTATAAGTCAAAACAGTAAATTAAGTATTAAATAAAAATAACAAAATTCTAGCTTTTAAATTATAATAACACCTTATTTAAATTTTAGCTTTTGTACGAAAAAGCTTTGTTGTCCTTGTTATCGAGTCATACGAAGTTGTCAGTGCCCTTTTAGTCCCTTTCATTAGAGATGAGGGTACTTATCACATCATCACATCAAAATTATTTAGTTATAAATTAAAATAAAGTAAATTTATTATAAAGTTTTTGTAGAAGTGAATAGATATTAACTTGTTTAAAAAAAACGATGTGGTCGTTAAAGGCATCTATTGACACTATAAGTTTGGTGAAATAAAATACATAATTACTTTCTTCTTATTCTTTCTCTTTGCCTTTTGCCGTAACAGGAGGCCATCTTTTTTTTACTTTGAGGCGCCATTCGCTCCGCTGCTGAGCATCTTCCGGTGTTAGACCTTGTCGCGTCACATTGCCAATAATAATTACTTTAAATAAGAAATACTACTATAAAGTCGCGTCGTATACTGTGAAGTCGTGATAGCCGAGTGAAGACGTGGTGGACGAGTGGTCAAAGCGCTTCCTTCCGAACAGGAGGTCGTGGGTTCAAAACGTCGTGGGGAAAAAAAAAAGATTTATATGCAATTTTTCACAACACCACTGGCTGAAAACGGTGAAGGAAAACATCGTGAGGAAACCTGCATGTCGGAAAAGGATTCTAAAAATCCTTTGAAGAAATGTGAAGTCCCCGCACTGGGCAAGCGTGGTGGACTATGCATAATCCCTCTTCTGAGGAGACCTGAGCCCAACGGTGGGCAGTAATGGGTTGATACAGTACTACTATAAAATCAATAAAATGGTAAGATGATGTTAATCTATCTATAACACGGGTCAACATGAAATTTGACTTTGATTGCAAAGCATTAAATTTCGGTAGTTTAGGTCGTATTTAGACGGAAAAAAAATATATGGCATGAAAAACTTTGCTTTTGTGCTTAGAAAATCTGTCTTATTTGCGGACCAACAAAAACCCCAGCTTTAACCTTTGCTTCCGATAACTTCGGTTTTCGGAAAATATTTTTTTTTTTAAGTATCCAAGTATGTGCAAAGACGGCATTAACACTTTTTCCGCTTCAACGATCGGCTCAAATTTGACGTTCTGTTTTCCGACACACAATTCTTTAACAATAACTACAAGCAACATGTGGAGCCCATGGCTTATCTTGATTCCATACAGGACAGTCAAAATATGCTTCATAGGCTTCTCAGAGAACGTGAGATGTCTTTAGTTCATATTTCACGTCTCAATCTTTAATAAATTGACCACATATAAAACAAAATTCATCAGCATCGTATTTGCACTTTCGTGACGACATTTTAAGTTATTCTGGGCTTGTAAATAACACCTGATGGTTGTTTATCACTCGGGTGCCATCTAGCGGCATAGTGTAAACGTTAATACCCCACTCTCACAGCGCGGTCTTTTTAAAAATATTAAAATCAATCAAAATTTATGAAAAAATACTCGTTTTTCAATTTTTTCATATTATTGTTATAACTATCACAAAAGCAAACTTTATACCGAAAAAAGGTATTTTCTTTTCGTTTTTGTGCATAACTAACTGGAAAATAATAGTATAAACTTTAGGACAAAGAACGAAATTTTTTTTGTAGAGTCGTGTAATATAAAAATGAATCGCAAAATGCCTGGAGCAATTTAGCCAATTTTTTTTAATGATCATTGAAGTTTAAGAGTGGGTTTTACGGCGAGAAAAAATCGAACAATTGTGGGAAAAGGACAAAGGTATAATCGTTGGTGCTGTATAATGTGTATAAGGTTAAATAGGTTGATATAATATAGTGCTGAAAATACTTGAAAGCTAAGATATACATATAATTCTGAGTAACAATGTTATTTTAGAAAAAGTAGCTGAGTTTTTCGACGTTACAATATTGTTTGTGCAAACTCTTGTTCTTTTACATAAATTTGAAAATGTAATTAGGTAAACAATTCTACATGTGTGTACTATACTATTAAATAAAAGGAATGGAATAAAATGTTTTTTTCAGTGATTTAACATCAACATTCAAGTAAGGAAACATAAATCTGACAAATAAAACAAGGATTTGTTGCAGTTGCAAATCTTAATTAAACCTTTCCAGTCTCGGTAATGAAATATAAAAACCTCGAGAAATATTTTTTATTTAACTGGAATTCATTTCGAAAACATATTGCAATTTAAAATTCATAGGTGTAATGAATATTTTAGGATGAATGGAGTGCATATCTTTTTTACTATTTTTAATAGAAAAACATATATTTTGTTAAGATTTCAAGTCGTGTGGTATCTATTATTAATATTTTAGTTCTAACTCAACACAAAATTTAATACAGTTGAGTACTTTTTTCATTTATAAACTTATTCAGACACTCGCGGTTTTCTTTAATACTTTCATACATTTTCAACGGGTTCTTACCACGATATTTAATTAATTGAGTTGTCTCGATATTTCAACGTTATTGCAAACGTCATGATCACGAGAAGACTAAATAAAATCGTAAAACAAAATCGTCTCCTTTATAAGTATACGTATTCACCTGACATTGGCAAGCCGTGCTTAGTAAAAGATACGAAGACCAAAAAAAGAAGAAAAAAAAATTCACTTACAGAGCTTCTAGAAGTTCTTTAAATACAATGAATTATTGCTTCGTAGTCGAGTTGACATTTTTATTATCTAGACTCGTAGATTTTTTAGTTATAATTGTATTGGATTTCACAAAACTTTGGTTTGATTAGAAAGTTAGTTCTGATATTAGTTCAGTTTATTTGTCTTAAGGAGTTGAAATTTCTAGTGCAGGATTTAATTTGATGTTTTATCAAGGAGACAGGTGTATTATTCGTAATACTAAAATAATATCCTATTTAAATGATCTTAAGTTGACTTCGAAAAATACCTATTAACATCGTTGTTATTGTTACAATACCTAAGTTTTTTTTACAATGTATCAGTTTTGAACTAACTATTAAATATGAGTAGGTACCTACCTATTTATAATTTGTTGAAGTTGAACAGTTTTGAATTAATACAATAGATAATTTTAGTGTAGGATTATGAGCTATAACGCTTCGCAATGCAAACAAAAATAACGAAATGTAAATAAAAAGATGCTCTGGATTTAGTTACTTTATAGTCATAAATAGTAACTGTGTTTTGGTCTCAATCAAAGGAAATTATAAACCAGCTGATCGTAAATATATACGTCGCTCACGAACCTCTGCAATGTCAAATACTACAGATCCTATTCTCGTCTTTAGTGCTCTAGTTAGAAATTCTGAGAGTATGCAGAAATATGAGAAAACGTACGGAGTTGTAATTACTGTGAGAACAAAAAGGAAACTCCAGCCGTAGTTAAAACGGATATTAAATGTTAGTAGGTACTCATAGTGAAACGTTGAAACATACATTATGAAATAGTGTGGAATTTTCCTTTGAGTAAACCAAAACTAATATCACCTGTGAAAAAAAACGTTAAAATTTTTAAAAAAATCTTGAGTTATTTTTTTTCTATTTTAAGCAGATATAAAAAAAATAAGACAAATTCTCAATAAATAAAACGACTTCTGTGAAAAAGACTTGAAAATTTTTGTAGTATATTTTCAGGATTTATGAATTTATTGAAGCCAATTTCAAAATATGAAAATATCAAACAAAAATACAAAGTTATCGCGAACGAACGAAAAGAACGGCTTTGACAGACTCTAAATAAAATATTGTTTGTCGAAGAAATCCTCCTACTAACGATATATTGGAAATGAAAATAAAATATTTCCTTTAAAATTTCTTTAAATGTTTCCATTAATATTTATGTAAGAAAAAAAAAATTGAGGAATTATTCATGTGAACTTTGTGTAAATAAAATATTTTTAAACGAAAGGAAATTTAAAAGTTCTTTGAATGTGCAATACCTTTTTCATTGAAATTGTATATAGGTACTTTTTATATTACCAACTAGTCGAAACGAACGAACAGGCAACCAAATCCCTCCTTCATTTCCAATATTACCTATGGCCTGCTTACAAGGACAAACCAAAATCAAATTTTGATATTTCAAAGGGAAAATTGTACTGACAACCCTTTTTTTTCTTTTTTTTTTTTGACGGGAGGAAATCGCCAGACTTCCACTCGCCCCGAGTGGGGTATGTGGGGGTTGAACCGCACTAAAACCTCCCGCCCTTCGCGCTCGACATCCGATTTGGTAGGGATGACAGGACCCGCTCGCGATTGTCGCTCACATATCGCCCCGTCACTGACAACCCTAGCTTAAAATATTTTTAAACGAAAGGAAATTTAAAAGTTCTTTGAATGTGCAATACCTTTTTCATTGAAATTGTATATACTTTTTATATTACCAACTAGTCGAAACGAACGAACAGGCAACAAAAACACTCTTTTATTTCCAATGTTGTTACCTATGGCCTGCTTTTAAGGACAAACCAAAATCAACTTTTGATATTTCAAAGGGAAAATTGTACCGACAACCCTAGCTTAAAATTTGTTACATATGGCCCCTAACATCACAGGTTACTAACATGCACTACCGAGCCTAATTGAACAATTTGTTACCGTGTATCGAAAGCTGATTAGAACGTTAACTAAGTTGTACGACCTGAGCACCCATGTTTCTGAGGGCTTTGTTTCATATATGTTATGAAGTCATTTATGTTTCGTATAACTTAGAATGTTAAATGTCTTTAGGGTAGTGGTTTCTTTGTTTTTGAGATTAATTCGATATAAAACGGTAACCTCTAACCATTATACTTTCATGCATTTTCAACGGGTTCTTACCACGATATTTAATTAACTGAGTTGTCTCGATATTTCAACTTTGTTGCCAACGTCATGATCACGTGAAGACTGGATACTGCGGGTCGATTTAAGAGCAAACAAATCTGTCTACCCTCTTTCTCGTTCGCTTTTTGGTAGTACCACTGGAACTCGAACTCACATCACGACACACCACACTCACTGTATCTAAAAGACTCTCTGAGCATGAACCCTTAGTGACTGTTGTGTTTAGCACCTGATTCTTGTTAATTAAATATCGTGGTAAGAACCCGTTGAAAATGCATGAAAGTATTATAGAAACCGCGAGTGTCTGAATGAGTTCACTTATCATTAGTTGGGCTATTTGATTGGCGTTCAAAAATGGACTGAAGTACTGTTCGCAGTAAGCATAATTCACCACACTTGATGATGCCGAGACTACACATAATATCAAAAGGAATATTTCTTCAATTGCCTAATAAAGTTGTCATTGGCCTTTACACTAATTAACTGCTTATATTTTTTTGTCAATTGTAAGGCCTGCCCAATCGAACTTTGCTTCCATCACGAAACTAAAATTTTTAGTCTCTATTTACGATATATTATGAAAATAAGGGGTGGGCCATGTTGCGCCATCCTGTTGAAACCAAATGTCGTCGTAACGGCGGCTCCTTGCTCATTTTCCAATGATGCCGCCGGACCAAAACCCACACCAAACCGTAACTCTTTGTGGGTGCATTGGCTTATCAATGGTGACGTGTGGATTTTCCGAACCCCAGATGCGACAATTTTGCTTATTGACATAGCCTCCGAAGTGAAAATGGGCTTCATCTAACACACACACATATTTCTTACAGTTTGGACTGAAGACTCACCACTTTGGAAGTAACTTTTCAATATTTCCCAATTTTGTTCAAGCGTATAGCGTCCCATTTCGTAAATGTCAAACCTTTAACTAAATTATGAACACAAATTGAATGACATTTGAGCTGTCATTCTCTAAATAAACAGTAGTTCAAAATGCAAACGTTAGATTGCCCACCCTATAAAAACCGCATCAAAATCCGTTGAATAGTTTTGAATATTTAAGCACACATACGGATAGACAGCGACTTTGTTTTATACTATGTATTAAACTAAAGAACCACTTCAAAACACTTATAAAGGATATAAATTACAATTAAAAGCATAATAAATTTTAAATGAAAGCCTACGTCTACGCTCCCTCTAGTTACAAAGGGTCGAGTTAACTGAGATTTAGTTAAAACGTTATTCAAAACGCCTACATATTCTCAGAACTAATTAATTGTATTATCAATCTCTGAAGCACGACTTAATTAGGAACGTCTTTGGAACAAAATGCTTTTCGAGTTTACATGAAACGTGTATCAATTTACAGTCGAGGAGATTACATGTTGATTAACTCCAATGAGCTAACGAGTATGTTATTAATCCATTTTGCGTAAAAATGTTTACGTCTTCGTTCTTTTGCAAAAAACACTCATAAATACCTACTGATGCTAAAATTGTCTATCGAATTCTCTTCTATAGTTTGAAAAACCACGAAAATCAAGACGATTTACTCAAGACAAAAAATACCTACTCATTTGCAGACAGATATCTCCGATTAGGATCTCATGACAATTTTAGGCGTATAGACAGTCGTGCTCTTATTTACGCCATAAACTTGTTCGTGTTATTCCGAGGATTTAAGTTTGTTCAATAGAGTGTTCTTTAGTCCTTCTGCGGATCTCTTCATTTCTGATTTGATCACGCAGAGAAACACCCAGCATAGCCCTTTCCATTGCTCTTTGAGTGACTCTGAGTCGTGTAATAAGACCCATCGTAAGCGACATAGCCCAAAGAATTCCATCTTTGAAGTGGCAATGGGCAGGACACATTGTGCGAATAACAGATGGCCGATGGGGCCGAAAAGTTCTGGAGTGGCGGCCACGAACCGGTAAGCGCAACGTTGGTAGACCCCCCACAAGATGGATCGACGATCTGGTCAAGATCGCGGGAGGTCACTGGATGCAGATGGCGCAGGACCGGTCGATGTGGCGAGGTTTGGGGGAGGCCTATGTCCAGCAGTGGACGTCTATAGGCTGATGATGATGATGATGAATAGAGTGTTCCTTCAAAACCTAATAAATTTCGTATCTTAATATTATTATTTTGACCTTTACAACTAATTCCACGTAACCGCCAATACAAATTGTATCGAATAGATATACGACTATATTGAAGGAACAATCGATCCTTTTGTTTTAGACATTTCTACCTAACCGAGTTATGTGGTGTACACAAACATTTCAAATTTCCTTTGATTCTGTGCTCGGTATTTCTGTTAACGAATGAACAATTTCATACTAATTGGATAAAGTTTTTGTATAAAACTAGTTAAAATGGTTCTGGCAGAAGTTGTCCTGGAAGAGTTGAGTGTCAGCTATGTGTCAAACCGCTGTTGGACTCCTGAGTGAAGGGTATTATCCACACCTCGTTTGTCTATTGCTACTTATGGATTTTTTTTATATTTTCTAAGGGTTCTTAATCCTACACAATTATGTCATGATGTGTTTCTTCCACCATTTTAGCTAGTGTAAGATTAATGTGTAGCTAATATTAATCTCATCTTATTTATCTATAAAGCATACAAAAGAAACTAAAATCACAAATACTTCATCTAATTTTGTAAAAGACATAAAAACGAAGAGCTACCTTTTGTTTTGGATCAGCGTTAAATGTCAAAATGCTTTTTATTCGGACGAGAGGTTTATTTAAATCTCACGGGAGCAATCTGAAGGTTGTCTTCGATTTCCTTGGCTCTTTCCTGCGTAATATCGTTCTATTAAGACCTCTTCAGAATACTTCGGATTGAGCAGTTATTATCGGGGCAATAATGACAGAATTCGTTCATTACAAACAGCTTCGGTGATATACTTTCGAAGCTCTAGATGTCTAATTTGTAATGCATTATTTCCGAATTTTTCCATTAGTTGAAGTATTGATATAAAAATAAATTAATTAATGCAAGTATTAAGAAAATTTTTCGTCATGTGAGTTCGAGTTCCAGTGGTACTACCCAAAAGCGAACGAGAAAGAGGGTAGACAGATTTGTTTGCTCTCAAATCGACCCGCAGTATCCAGTCTTCTCGTGATCATGACGTTTGCAACAATTTGCGTTGAAATATCGAGACAACTCAATTAATTAAATATCGTGGTAAGAACCCGTTGAAAATGCATGAAAGTGTAATAAATTAAACCTAAAAAGATCATCAATAATGTTCTATTCGATGTGCGCGAACGTCAAACGTTTAATCAAATAACCAATAAGTCATGCCATTTTCATCCCGTTTTTAATTAAAAACGATGCTTTAATAGATTTACGTTCCCGTTTTCAATCTCCATTGCCAATCATAAAAGCATAACCTTTTTTAATCATTCCATCGGTCACTCAGTAATCAAGTCTTCCACTAATGCATTTCTAAATCCAGATTTTAACAATGACTTTAGAGAGAATGACTAGTAAAAAACGAATAAAACGTATTAAAATTCTATTAAAATTATATATATTACTTTAATTTGGTTATTTGACCCGCGCAACTTCGTCTGCGTTACAAAGGGGTTCAAACAGTACTCGAAATGCCGCCGTCGCGTTATTAATTGCGCGGCCCGCTGTGCACCCAGATATTCATTGCGTTTTGTACTCGTGATAACTTCTAAACGAAATGTCTGATTGAAATAAAACAAAAAGTAATTTACTTCTACGTTAATACTCTTGATAATATAATACTTAATTTAGATAAGGGTTGATATAACGATACTCATTTAACATTAAATTCAATCTTGGGACGAAATATTATTTTTCATAAATATAAAAGTGGTTATTGTGACCAAACTATGACAATTAGATATATGTTATTGCGGACTCTTATGTTTGTCTTACTAAGATCTAAAAACCCGTAGTACATCATTTTGTTCTTTTATCAGTGGTTTTTGCAGCGTACGCATAAATAGGTTTTCGATTATTCACCTTGTGTTACATATTCGATATTTTCATACGGATCCCTAATTTTTTGAAAATATAACCTTCCTCGATAAATGGACTTTCCAACACTGAAAGAATTTTTGAAATCGGAATAGTAGTTCCTGAGATTAGCGCGTTCAAACAAACAAACAAACTCTTCAGATTTATAATATGCCTTTTCCTGAAGGTTTCGGGGCGGGCGCTCAGTAGACAGTAGACCGAGCATGTAGCTCGTGAAAAGAAGTTCTCAGAAAACATAAGTATAGATTCAAATCTATACTTATGTTTGTAATATTCAAATATTTAGCAAAACTACGACTTAACTTTCTGTGGTTATCCTCATTGTTTACATAAACATCAGCTACTCTAGTAATCGAATGAATCGATTAAAACAACACTAATTACTCAACTTCGTCAGTTTGTTGTGTTACGAACAATCTGAATCGAATCAATCAAAGTCGATTTAGACAACAATCGATATTTCAATTGTAATAAGAAAAACATTATGATTTATCTCAGGCTTTATGTTTCTTTGGTAATTAAATAAATTGGATTTAATTTGTTGAGCACTAACTTTACTTTCAGCAATGTTATCTTAGTTCTATCTTCGCCGCCATATTGAAAGTAACTGAACAAATTTATTTTAATTTCATAATGAAAGTCTTTTAACACTGAAATAATTAATTAATATGCAATTTTCCCTTTAACATTAATTATTTATTTTACAGTGTAAAAAAACATTTTCATCTACATCACCATTACGTTGAGTGTTGAGTCAGAGTCACATAATATGGTACATTCGCTCATATTAATTACTTGTGGTAAATCTTCTAAACTCATTGCGAGTTTTAAAATAATTAGGGTATCGTGGATATTAATTAGAACTCATTTCGCAATTTATGTCGACAAATTTATTTCTTTATTTATATTTATGTGAAAACTTTTCAGTGTATTACATAATAGAGAATTAATAGACTCTCATCTGACATTTTGTAAAATGACATGAATGGAAGAAAGTTTTTCATTAAATTTTTTGATTCAATATTGTGTAAAATAAATAATAGCTTTAAATGTTTTGTTTGCTATTTTCATTTACAGAAACGCTTTGTTATTATTTACTGCAAGATTATATTACCATTATATTTATTAATTGTATTCGTAATTTTCCTTCTATTGACAAATTTCAAAGGATGTATTCAAGTACCTATGTATGTACTAAGTAGTCTAGTAACAGGCATACTAAAATGTGTTACCGCATTATCTCTACAATCTAGGCTACTCTAGGTAAGTGTCAGCATCTTCCACAAAAAAAACAAAACCACATAGTAAGCATTAAGTGAAGTTAGTGAATAAAATAATCTTATTATATTTTTTTCAGACGTAACTCTTAAGAACGTAGTATATCTGTGTATTTTCGGGCTCAGACACTCAGTTTTAAAGTTCATCTAACTAAACTTTGCAGTAGCACAAGTATGTAAATCTGAGATCGACTGAAGTATTGTACACAAAGGTAGGACGTTTGAAACATCTATCTCATATCTCAAAGTGAATGCGACCTTATATCGTATTGTCTATGGTTTCCGGGTTCCAACTAGATAACACATTCATTATTCATATATAGGAAAGGGACTATTTCAACCTCGTAGTTTCTTCGTAAATCATTTTCAAGAACTTAAACTATGATTTATAGGAAAACGTATCACAGCACTTTATTTTTCACTTTATTGACAATCAGCGTTACGGGTTAAGTGCGATTGATGCTTTCATTTTAGAAAGGGCTCGTAAATTATCTTGAAAAACTTAAACTGTGTGTGTGACAAAGAGAATACTAAGACCCGTTTCCGAACACTGGGTCGAAAATCAATTAGGTATTATGAAATAAAATGATTATCGTCGCTCAATAAAGAGTACGTTCATGAGGAAATCCAAATCCATAACATAATATAAAACGCACGTACCTGAATAGATTACGATGACGACTCATGACTTCAATCGTGGTCGCGACACACAGTACCTAACTAACACACTGGATGGTTTTACAACGTTATGTGATGATCTTGACAAAGTTAATTAAATAAATACTAAATTTCTTTAAACACTCGCGGTTATCTACATCACTTACACAATTACTAAACGGGTTCTTACCACGATTTTTAGTCAATGAGCGATCCCGAAATTTCAGCACTGTTGCAAGAGCCACGATCACGGGAAGACTGAGTACTGCGGGTAGGTTATTTAAGAGCAGACAAATACGTCTACCCTCATTCGCTCATTAAAAAAAATGGCATCGTCAAGTGTTTTTTCTTGATACCTGATCATAGAACAACATGCTGCCACTTCCACATTCAAAGTACAAAATTCGGTAGTGGTATGAATTTTATGAAGTCGAAACATAAACCATGATTCACATAACAACGTATCACGGCCGGAGTACTAATGCGAATTGATGTTAAATTAATTTAGTAAAAAAGATTTATGTGCAATTTTTCACAACACCACTGGCTAAAAACGGTGAAGGAAAACATCGTGAGGAAACCTGCATATCGGAAAAGGGTTCTAAAAATCCTTTGAAGATATGTGAAGTCCCCAATCCGCACTGGGCAAGCGTGGTGGACTATGCCTAATCCCTCTTCTGAGGAGACCTGAGCCCAACAGTGGGCAGTACACAGTATGAAGCACTTTATTTCTCATTATAAGACCATGTACTATCAGTGGGTGCTTTCATATTAGAATAGGGTAGCCTGAATCACATTTTCTTGAAAACAGTTAATATATTTTTTTTAATGTCATATTTCGCCATAAGCTTTTATCGATTTACCTCCATATACATGTTTGTTCGTAAATATTACGGTAACATTGAAACAAACGAGTATCAGTGGGGTACCGAGGGACAGGATCAAAGTAAATCAACGTACGCTTCTTATGTGCCCTTAATGTGAAGGGTGTGGTCGCAATGACAGCGGAAAACATAAAAATAAACATTTTTAAGTTTAACACAAGCAACTTATTTTAATATAGTACTGTTGGTTCCCAAATAAATAATAAATAAGTTTGCTACTTTAAGTTTTGTCGGCGGAATTTTACCTAATCTAAATTTTTATACACAGCTGTATTTGGGCATTGTAGTAAAACTGACTTTTAGCTATGGATTTTATTTTAAATTCTCCCTAATTTGCTTAAAATTACAAAACTAGTGGATTGACTTCACGTCATGCTTAAATAAATACACAGATTCTACATAAAATCATTGAACGTTGCATTGAAATGGGTATTACGATGACTCCTGTAATCGCTGTAATATTCACGGACACCAACTTTAATATCTTAAAACTACAAACCATTATCATTATTGAGCCTAGTAAGCTATCGACAGCCGAAAACAAAACTTAAACGATTGTTTTACGTTAAATATTACGGTATTATGTGACAATTTTCAGCTAACTGCCGCTAAGTCTATTAAAGTTCAGTAGAGCGATAGTTTGTATTAGAGGCGGGGGTTTAGTGGACACGATCAAAGCCTAGCAACATAATATGGCCGACATATTACGTAAGAACATAGGATGTGTTTCATGGAGAAAGAACTAGCGTTTATTATTAAGTGGTTTTGTAGTTATTTTATGACTTTTCAATATAATTGTATGTTGGTGTAGTATTTTATTGAAAATTAGTGTGTAATGAAATAAAATGAATTTATTTCTAAGATGAGAGGTAAAATTGTCTAGCAAAATTAGATCATTTTAATTGAAGTAATTTTAATGAGGCTTGTTCCCCATACGCTATGTTGAGTAGTTAATGAATATTAATTTTGTTAATTTTTATATAGATAAATTAACAAAAAATTTAACCGCTTACGATCGGATGTCCCGTTAGTTTGTCTGACATAAGGCAATAAAAGAAAAAATTAAGAAGTAATAGGTACACATTCATCCCAATCCCAATCCGCATTAGGCAAGCGCATTAGGCAAGCGTGGTGGACTATGCCTAACCCCTCTTCGGAGGAGACCTGAACTCAGCAGTGGGCAAATGGGTAATGGGTTGTTACAGTACAGTACAGTACAGGTACACATTTACATATTTATTTATTCTTTATGCACAAAAATACAGTATTGTACAACGCGGAGTTAATGTCATATTATCTTTTCATTCATTATATTCAATTGTATTATTACTAATAGACTGAGAATTCTAATTTGACGAATAATATTAATTTACTAGCTGGCCCACACAACTTCGTCTGCGTCACATAAGGAAATTTTCTCACCGTTTAAACCTTCCCTGGACTTCTACGAATATTTCAAGATAAGCCAAATCGGTTCAGTCGTTCTCGAGTTTTAGCGAGACTAACGAACAGCAATTCATTTTATGTAGAAGAAGATTGTAGTAAATCGCTGACGCTCTCAACTGCGACCACACCCTAACATGTTGTAATAAACGCGTCTATCACACGCTTCGGTAAACGAAATGTAATTACACGTTCGTTACAGTATCTATATGAAGTTCAAGCGAGTGATTATTTGTCTGTAATACTGAGGGCGACCTTTTCACTAGATTGTTGCTAATTAAAAAGGCAAAAAGTTTCCAGAATTTACTGATTTTGTAGGCAATTTTAAATTAATAGCGTGGGTTGGCTCTCTGGTGGCTCTCTTGACTGTTTACTATTTTGACCACTTGTTTTGATGGCGCTACTAGACAAACAAGTAGTTCTCAGTTGAGTGAATGTGAAGTCATTTTAAAAACACAAAAAATGCAATCTTTTTAAATTGTGATAATATTTAATATGAACGTTGTAGGTACTGAGTTCCCAAAAAATGTTATTTCCAATATATTTTGATCTTTCCTATGTATGCTTAGTGCACCAAAATTTTGATTGCCATGTAGACAAGCTCGTTAGCTACCTGGTCGTAAGAGGCACTTACGTAAATAGTTACTGTCGCTCATGGACCTCTGAAATGTTAGGGGCCGCTAAAGTGTTCAATATATACTTCCGGGGGTGGCGCGACGGGAAAGAGTGCCTTGGGCGTAACGCGTTGTGCCGTCCCTCATAACCCCGTGCTGGGTTCTGGCCTCAGCCGGGGTTCGGACGCTGAGTGTGAGCGGTTGGAGGTTTTAGTGCGGTTCAACTCCCACATACCCCGGGGATCCGGCGATTTCCTCCAACTAAAAAAAAAAAAAATATACCTACTTCCGCCCGTAAAAGTTATTACAACTCTGGTTTCTTATTTGAGTTAAGGTTAAAATATCCCATGATATTTGAAGTTACGTAATTTTAATCAAAAGCAGTTATTAATTGAAAAGTTTACCTCAATGAAAACTTGATTCCCCTTCTATAAATGAATTAGTATTGAAACAGGAAAGTCCCTAAGGTTGTTGATATTGATTAATTTCGACTGTGAATATGTCAGGATCTGGTAGAGAACCGTCGTCAACCTCACTCCAAAAAATATGATACATCATGGACCACTTATGTAGCTATGTTTTTACATAATCTTTAGTTTTTAGAACGTATAGGTATATGTATAGGTAATTTTTTTCGTAGAAGGCACTTTGACACGAAATAGGCATATTTACAAACTTAAATATTTTTTGCTTGTTTCATTGCCATGTAGGCACTTGAGTTATATGGCCACGTGATCGTAAGTGGTTACGGTCTCTCCTAGACCTCTGCAATGTCAGGAGACACTACGAGGCTGCTGCCTACGTTCTACCTTTAAGGACTTTAGTCAAACTTCATTTGAAGAAGGCCAAGTCATAGCGCCCGGGAATCACCGAAGAGGGGAGATCATTCCATAGCTCGAAAAACAGTTCAATGAAAACAGCTCAAAAGAAACACAACGAACAAAGTATAATAGAGATTTTCTACAAATTAAGTCAGACGGAATTTTATCATTTTTACATTAAAAACTGTATTTTCAACAAGAAAAAGTCTCAGAAACCAAGAAAATAAGCAATACAAACAAAACTAAAAGTCGACAATATCGTGCAAGTACGCTTTATGAGTTAGTCCAATCCTTTGAGGAAGCCTAGATCTTAACTCAAACAAAATGAGACAAGTTCTGCAATCTAGAAATGAATGGAATTGCAACTGAACAGAAAACTCGCTGTGGTCGAGTTTTCAATAGTTTGCGTTTTGTATTTTCAAAACTACAGTCGTACATTATAGCTTTTTCTTATAAAAAAGGATCATGGAGCACCAACGTAAAAATAGTTAAAATTACATTTATTTTGTAGCTGATTCACAAGGGAGGAATGTTTTACTAGTTTTTATGTAATCTGTGACTGTTATACTTACTGCCAATGACGCTCACAGATAACATAGTTTTCTGTTAGTAAAATAAATTTCAAATCGGTTCAGTAGACCCGCACAAGATCCCCGACAACTTGATAAACATGACATTAATTCTTTAAATTGAAGAGATGACAAAGTCACACTTAGCGTCCCAATCCCTGCTGAGGCCAAAATCCAGCACAGGCTTATGCAGGACGGCATGACGTATTACGCACTCTTTCCTAGTTGTTAGCTGGATTGTAATCATAGAAATATAGACTAGCTGCCCCACGCAACTTCGTCTGCGTCGAAAAAAAAAAAAAATTAGGGGTGGACTACCCCTAACATTTAGGGGGATGAAAAATAGATGTTGGCCGATTCTCATAGATACCGGATAAGCACAAAAAATTTCAACAAAATCGGTCAAGCCGTTTCGGAGGAGTTCAAGTTCGAACACCGTGACATGAGAATTTTATATATTAGATAAGATAATGTAATATGATGTCAAACGATACGACATGGTCTGGAACTTGACAAGACATCATGACAAGTTTAGCCTTGTTCTTCCACTTACGGACAAGAACAAGTAATTTAGATGTAGTATAGTTTACTGGGCACTGGAACAGAAGAAGAGGGAGACCATTCAGACGTTGGGCAGATGAGATCGCAAAAGCAGCTGGTACACTTTGGACCAGAATAGCTAGAGACAGGAACTTGTGGAAAGGCTTGCTAAAGAGCAAACAGACAGGGCTTTGAGGCAAATTTATAACTTTTTTTCTTATTTACTTATTTTTAAATTAATTTAGTTTTTAAGCATAGTTTTTAAGTATCTTGTCTGAATAAAATGATGTTTTTTTTTTTATTTTAATGTATGCAGTTCAATTCTAAATTATTATTTCAAGAGAATTTAAGCGCTCAGAATTATTATGCACATTTTATATAACAAACAAAGCCATTGCAAGTAAAGCGAGTTCCTTCTCGCGAACGCAAATACACATTCATTACAAAAGTTTCAATTCGTATTCGGCCAGGTGTGAAAACGCTCTTGGGGGCAATTCTGTTCACTTGTTCCGCGTCTAATGTGGTTTGAAGGCAGGGCCAGATCCAGCTCTTTGTCACCTTCAGTAAAATATTATAAGCTTTCGTATTTGTCATACGAGAATGGAAAATAATTTAAGAGTAGCACGGTAGGAGTCGTGGTGGCCGAGTGGATGAAGCGCTTGTCTTCCGTACGGGAGGTCGCGGGTTCAAAACCGGCCGGCTTGTACCTCTTAATCTTAATATAAAAAAAAAAAGATTTATGTGCAATTGCAACACCACTGGCTAAAAACGGTGAAGGAAAACATCGTGAGGAAACCTGCATATCGGAAAAGGGTTGTAAAAATCCTTTGAAGATATGTGAAGTCCCCAATCCGCATTAGGCAAGCGTGGTGGACTATGTCTAACCCCTCTTCGGAGGAGACCTGAGCTCAGCAGTGAGCAGTAATGGGTTGTTACAGTACAGTACAGTACAGCACGGTAGGTACCGACGCTGACTTTTAAAATTCTCATGACCATGAGACACTTTCATGAGGTTGTAAAAAGTCAATGAGCGAAAGTAACCTCTTACGATCAGCTTGTCATAACCATTAGCTAGTAGTTTTAATAATTTCTATAAGATAACCGCGTGCGAGACGAAAGTAAAGTCTAAAGTAAATTCTTCGTAAAGTGAGAAAATTGGAAATCTTCATCAGTTTGCGAGCAACCATGTGCGAGCGGGACAGTGATATGTATTATGCATATGAGGGAAATTGACAAACATCCAAAATATTTGTCACTGAAAATTGGCTTTACTATACTCCTATTGACCTCCCATAGCTTTAGTAAGCACGTTACTGGTGCGGAATGAATCCTCTACCGTGGCGCCCCTCATTTTTACTTCTCTTCCGAAGAATAACTGAAGATCAAAATGATTTACCTCAATTTATCAGCCTTTTACTACACATTCGTATGGACGTGTTTTTATCGCGAGTAGAAATTATGCTCAATTCAATTTTAAACTCAACACGTACCACGTAAGGCTCAAAATACATTTTTATATTACAAAGACACTTGTTTATCGAGAAGTTGCATTTTGAATCTTGTATGGAGGGCGTTAAACATTAAATTGAATAAATTTTCCGAGCAATGACCATGGGCTTACACATGCCTAGAAGTGGACCTGTTTAGAGGAAATTAAATGAAGAAATACCCACAACCTTTTCATGTTTGAATTTAATTATCACGAACGACTCTTATTCGTTTCGACTGTTTATTTTGTATATGTATTGGAATATATACCTACTGGTGAATTGAAAATGAGTTTCGATTAACTTGAAGGTTGTATTTGCACGGTACCACAACACTAATAGCAACGGTATAACAAGCGCCAAAAAGTACTAATATCTAGGTATAGCAAATTTGTCAAACGCAGGCAGAGGTCAAAATTCACATTATGAATTACCGGTGTATGCGTCATTGCTTTACTAAATTCTTCTCATGAATTTATATTCTCTGTTACGTCGTAAATCTAATAATATTACTCAGAGGAAAGGAATATTACAATTTTATTATGTCGCAGAATGCATGCTTTTGAATTGAAAAGAGGAGGGGAGTATCCTCGACTCGTCAATGCCAAGAAACTTGATTCCCCGTATCCAAGCAACGATTTCTTCGCTTGCTTGAGTAGCTCGTAAAGTAAGAAATCGATTTTTACGCACTATAGTATATTTTTACTTATATTTGCATAGCTTCGTTTGCTTCAGAAAAGGAGGTAAGCTATCGTTTGTAGCTATTGTAATGTAGATAAATTGGCTAATCCACATCATATCAAGCACCGTTTGTTTCTATATATATACAGGGTGGATCTGTAACTTTGGACAATCTGACGTGGGGTGAATGACCTGTCGAAATACAACTTAGAACCACATTTATTTTAGGAATTGGATAAAAAAAAATCATCATAGTATGGAAGTCCGCAACGATAGTCGTACGTTTTCCATATAATGTCAGAAAAAGAAGTTTAACCGATCCAAAAAATAAAAATGGTACTAAGTTGTATTTCGACAGGTCATTCACCCCACGTCAGATTGTCCAAAGTTACAGATACACCCTGTATATATGTATTAGACGTATAAACCTTTCTCTTTATGCACTCTATCTATTAAAAACGTGTCACAATCCGTTGCATTATTTTAAAGATTTAAGCACACATATACATCTGAAAACGGCCACATACTTAGCGAAACTAAATAGTAAGTATTAGTAACTAACTACTAGGTATTCGATATTCATTGACATTGTTTTGCATTGAATTCGGTACTGTCAGTCTATAGCCGATTAATTAACAACTGCCATTGTGAGCTATTATCGGTGTTGCCAACTGAAATTTGATATTGTAAAGTTGAAACAGAGCGCACGTATGGATTAGTGAATAATAGTGAATATCCAATATTGTCATTGATATTTTGAACGGGGTACTCGTATGCGGAATATTAGTAACTGCATCAATACAATCAACCTTATTAGTAGATATTAACTGTTAAGCGAAATTCGCTTACACTATAATTATCTACAGCAGCATAATACTTTTTATTTCGAAACAGAAAAAGGACAAAGCATAGTCATTTTAAAGGCGAAAAAATGCTTGAAATTTCAAACACGTATAAATGAGTTATTTTATAACAAATTTACATTTTGGTATTGTAAACACATATTATTACAAAGTTTTATAATTAATGCAGTCCTATAAATAAAATTATTGGTCGTTATAAATTCTGTTCACGACTCACGTCCACATAGTATCTAATACCAAATATAAGGAAACGAGTCACTCGTATGTTATAATTTCATCATGTATTCGAAGAGACTATGGACACATACGGAGCTAATTTTTTTAGTAGGTAATAAGTACACATAGAATTTCTTATGTTTATGATCTTTAAAAAATATTAATTCAAGTACAACTTTGTTCTTCAATTATGGCATGCAAACATGCAATAAAGACTATAATTAAAACTCTCTTCTTTAAAACAGCATAACAAAGTTGTAGAGCTTGTGAAAAAATCCTGCTTGATGATATTAAAAGTCCCTCTTAATATTTTTACTTATACAAATACCATAACTATCATAGAATATAATCCAAATTTGGTCCGAAACCAGTGCCTAAATCAACATGATTTGAGGTGATGTAGGGTCTCATTGTGTCCGCAACACGTGGCCACCCTATCCCAACCCTTGTCCGGCTAAAAATAGGATAATTGCCCTTCCGAGCGATTCGTGTGGACATAACACGATTCAAGTAGCCTTTTACACGGGTTGTAAGTGTTAATTCATGTATAGTTATTTATGTTTATTAAGTTTTTTTATGTAATTTTTGTGTTTTTGACGACGTGAATGATGCTATCTCAAAGTGATAATGGAAACTGTGCTTAAATGGCAGGGACTGTTGTGTTTGTTAGAGACTGTATATGTAACTACTAGTTTACAGTAAAGGAAATTTCATTAAAAAAACTAATCTATTATACTACGATAAATTTAATAGCGCAAGTTCTCAATTTCAATCCTCGTCTTAACTAACACCATACAACAATTAAACTTAGCGTACAAAATTGGAACACTTAGCTTTATAATGAAATGCAAATTACAGATTAGGATATTATAATTTCCCCTGTTAGCTATGTCACGTATAATTAAAATAACAAACACCCTCATTTCAAAACTAATTAGTGGAAAATAGTACTGGATTACAAAGACTTACAATATTTATATACTACATATACAGGGTACATATTGAAGGTCGTGGTAACTGATGATTATATACGACCAGTAAAAATATTATTACCAAAGAATATGGCTTAATGCCTTAGTAATCGCAACTTAAAAATATCTAAAATTCTTACAAAATGTTTGTTTTTTGACAGCTGATGGGTGTGGCGGAGGTTTGGGGTGCGCGAGATCACTAGAGGTCGTTAGTCAACCCTCTTTTAGCCGAAATTGTTTATGTTTGAGGTAGTTTTGTAGAATTTAGATTTTTCAAAAAAAAATATGTAATTTTACCTATTTTTTGTAATATTCTGTATTAGAACAGAGTACTCATCACCCTCTTGCAATATGTACCTTCTTTAAAAAATCACCCTGTATATAGGGTGTTTAAATGATTGAAATTTACATATATATTAATTTTGCAATCATACTTACCTTCATATATATTTCTTAAGGCAAGAGCTTCAATGCTTAAAATCATTGCAATGTTCGCCGCTGTGAAATCTGGCTACACAAGAGTTACTGTGGTGGAAGCGGTCAAATACTCGATTACATTGCTTTAATTAGTAACTAGATTATTAAATTGCATAGACACAATAACGGATTGAGTATCAAGTCACATATTTACATTTCCCAAAACAAATCAGCTTTCCCCAAAGTTCCTGGGCTTCGCTGCTCAGTTAGCATGCAGCTGTAGATCTTGACTTCACAGGAGTGACTATGGTGGGAGTGAAAAGTGGGCAACTGCTCGATTGCCTACATTTAACCAGTAGCTAGATTATATATCACAACTAAAAGAAACTTGAGAGGTGACATGGGACACCCGAATAGAACGAAGTTCCTTTCGATTAAAAGATATCTTATATTTTTTTTCCTAACGTAACACGCGATAAGGAACGTGTTTTAAAAGATTTTGATCACAGCGCCATCTAGCGATAATCATCTAAAACAAAAAAGTGTCGTGACAACTTTTCGTAAGATTTTTTTCCGTCTAGCCCTTTCGATAACGCGCTATAAGGAACTTCGTTCCAATAACTATATTTGATCATAATTTCCCCAACACATGGTTCAATTGGTACTCAACTGTTATTCGCTGATACGGAATTCTCGATCGCGTTCCAGCTTAGAGATAAATCACATGGATTTATATAAACTGTTTCAATACTCATCAAGTGAGATTGCATTGGTGCACTGAGAATTATAGTGTCATCAATCGAAGCGAGGAATACCCTATAAACTGTGCACTAATAAAAAGAAAATAAAGAGAGAACATGGTTTTCTTTGACGACGTAGCAGATATCTTTTTATGTTTCTCGAAGCATAAACGTGTTTTAAAAAGAATTTCTAGAAACGTTAACAGACTCAAAATACTCGTAGAGCTGCAGAGGTTTTCTGCGAGGAATTCTCAATTCATTAAATGGTATTTTAACTGAGTCGTACTGAGATGTTTGTTTCTCTCTTTGTTTATTAAAACTAGAGATATGATAAATCTCGCATTTGAAATACCTACCACCTATAAATATAGTTTTATTTTAAATTGCTAGACTTGGCGGAGTGTATTTTGCAATGTTGACTTTTCTACGATTTTATTATATGTATAGATTCAAGTTTTATATTCAATAGCAGAATAACTTATTAAGATATATATATATATAATCAATGCATGGAGCCTGGTGTTGCCCTAGAGTTGGTCTTTATTTACCGTCCGAAATTCCAATCTGGATCATACTTTGAAACAATTGTTAAACTATTCGAGTAATATCTACTCTTCTATTAAGGAACCTAAACGTAAGTGGGATGAAAAACGATTTAATTAACTTACTTGAAGAAAATAGATAGCTTATATAACTATATCCTTGATAAATCCATCAAAGCTAGTAACTACTTAACATAAAGTGATTCACTAACACAGATATAAAACGGGTTCTTACCACGATTTTTATTGAAAGACGTCTGCGTTACAAAAAGGGGTTCAAACAGTACTTGCAATGCCGTCGAGTTATTATTTTCGCGATCCGCTGTGCACCCACATATTCATTGCGTTTTATACTCGTAATAACTTCTAAACGAAAAGTAATAAAATAAAAAAGTAATTTACTTCTACATTAATACTCTGGATAAAATAATACTTAATTTGGATAAGAGTTAATATAACGATACTCATTTAACATTAAATTCAATCTTGGGACGAAAAAATATTTTTCATAAACATAAAAGCGGTTATTGTGACTAAACTATGATAGTTAGATATAATAATATGCTATCGCGGACTTTATTGTTTGTCTTACTAAGACCTAAAAACCCGTAGTACATCATTTTGTTCTATTGTCAATAGTTTTTGCAGCGTACGCATACATAGGTTTTCGATTATTCACCTTGTGTTACATATTCGATATTTTCATATGATTTTTTTTTTTTTTTTTTTTTTTTTTTTAGTTGGAGGAAATCACCGGATCCCCGCCCGCCCCGCGGGCGGGTTATGTGGGAGTTGAACCGCACTAAAACCTCCAACCGCTCACACTCAGCGTCCGAACCCCGGCTGAGGCCAGAACTCAGCACGGGATTATGAGGGACGGCGCGACGCGTTACGCCCGAGGCATTCTTTCCCGTCACGCCGCCCCCTCCGGACGCCGAACCGGCAGCCGCCGGCGATACGGCCACCGGCTCTCTCGGTCGGCGGGCTATCCGAAGCCCGCCAAGATGGCTGGACCGCGTGTCACCCTCCCACGGAATACCCCGCTGGGTCAGAACCAGCGTGGGTCGGGGAGCGCGGTCCGCCATCCCCCGGATGCTCTGACGCTAAGGGCGTGCTGAGCGAGACACGACACCTTCTTGGGTCCCCGCTCGCACTCGCATGCGTTGGGGACCCGAACCTTTAAGGGGCCAGAGTCCGGGCGAGATCCCGGTTCTGACCCCTTGCTCGACGGCGGCGTCGTCGGCGGGTAGCCGCTGGGCGGAGGGAGGAATATATCCTCTCTCTGGCCCACGACGCCGCCTGCTTCTGCGAGATGGTGGACTCGCAGAATTCGAGCATCGCCTTCCAGGACTCGTCGCTCCCGAGCATCGACGCCACGACGCCCGGGAGCGACAAGTCCGGTCCTATTTTTTGGACCAGGACACACCGCTGCTGCTCCCACGCGGGGCAGAGCGCGAGCGTATGCTCTGGTGTGTCCCGGTCACATCTCACACAGTGATGGCACCTCGTCGTCGGTTCCGCCTGTACCAGGTGCAGATACCTTCCGAAGCACCCGTGCCCGGTCAGCATCTGCACCATCCAGAAGGTGAGGCGTCCACGTTTGCCACGACCCACCCAATCCTTGAGGACGGGGCGGATCGCCTCGACGGTCCGCAGACCCCAAGTGGGGTTAGCGAGTCGCCGCTCCCACGACTCCATTACGGACCGCCGAGATTGGACCCTCCGGTCCCGGACCGCTTCCGGCAGGATACGCACCACGCCCCGGGCGCGAAGGTCGCATCGCCAACGGTAATCGTCAGCGAGCGCCTCCGCCTCCAACTCCCAGGGCGGCGTCCCCGCCAGCACGCACGCCGCCTCAAACGCGACGGTGCGGTATCCGCGGATGACCCTGATGGCTACGATGCGCTGTGGCCGACGCAGGCACCGGGCAACAGTTGCCCGAGTGCGAGGCTCGGCCCAAACGGGCGCACCGTACAGGGCCATCGAGCGCACTACCCCCGCGTAGAGGCGGCGCACGGCGTAGCTGGGTCCCCCGATGTTCGGAAGCAGCCGACCGAGATGGCCGGCCGTCCTCACAAGACGGGGAACCAGCGCCTCGAGATGGGTCCGGAAGGTCCAACGGCTGTCCAGCACGAGGCCGAGGTACCTGAGATGCACCCCGACCTCGATTCGGACGCCTCCGACTATGACGTGGGCGTCGACGGGCGGCACCGCCCTTGCCCCGTGAAACCACAGGGCCTGGGACTTATGCAGCGCCACGTCGAGGCCCAGCCTCCTGATTCTACCGACGACGAGGGCCACCCCCGCTGTGGCAAGACGGGCAGACTCTCTGTGGTCATCCCCCCGGGCCACGACCAACGTGTCGTCTGCGTAACAAACGACGCTTAGGCCCGGGAGGAGGGCGCCCCTCAGCACCCAGTCGTACCCGATATTCCACAGGAGGGGTCCAAGAACGGACCCCTGTGGAACACCGCGCACGACCTGGAACCGGTGCTTTTCATATGAATCCCTTTTTTAAATAAAATATAGCCCATAACCTTCCTCGATAAATGGACTTTCCAACAGTGAAATAATTTTTGAAATCGGATCAGATCCTGAGATTAGCGCGTTCAAACAAACAACCTCTTCAGCTTTATAATATTAGTATAGATTAAATGTTAATATGCAGATATAAAACGTTTAATCTTCCTAGTGTTCTATCTAGCTTTTAAATAAGCGATTCAAGATAATATCTGCACCTACTTATACTATAAAGACAGGTATTGACGTAATGTTTATGACGTTGAAACAGGTAATCTTTAGATCTACTGAACCGATTTCGGAAATATTTTTTCGTAATATTTGAGTGTCATAAACTAAGCTAATTAATATTAGGTAATTTTGGGCAGTACATATAGTTAAAAATTTACAACATGGGCAGTATAAATAAGTTCAACCTACAAGGCAACATTGAGTTATTGTTCCGTCACTAAACAATGTAGCCGGTTCCCGTGGGCCTTTTAGCACGAAATTGGATCAATTAGTGATCGACCGATGGAATCGAGCTTCCTATTGTTGTCAAGTACGACGTCAACTGACTCCCCTACAAAGTCAAATTATTTATTAAACGTTAAATGAGACTGCCAGTTCAATGATTGATTTTGTAAGATGTGGTAAACAGTTGCTTCAATTTTAGACTATTTTTAGTTAAATCAGTATCTTTGACTTATTGTGGTGTTAGAAAATCAATATGGTGAAAAAAAATATTTGACAAACGGTAGAGTCTTTCTTTGTCATGGCAAAAATCGCGAAAAAAGGTAATATTTGTAAATGGGCACTTGTTTTTACTTTTATAATTAGCCTGTAATAATGATATTGTTTTGATTAGTTCTTGCTCATATTTTGTTTTCAGTAAAAATAATAAAACCTAGAAATTATAATCAGCAACGAAAATAATATTTACCGACTACAATTACACCGTTGACAGTAATATACAGAGTAATTGTAATTGTAACGCTACAAATTTTCGAGCATATTGAACCACAATTATTTATCTAAGGTTTGAATTCCTAAATACTTCTTAGAAGGTTCTAGATTGTGTTTATTTTTTTATTAGTACTTACCAAAAAAGTTTTAGTTATTCGCCTAAACAGACCTCGCCTGTTTTTCTAATTTGCAAATTGGATTAACGGGCTGGACACAAAAAGCTTGTAAGAAAGCAATTAAATTAATTACATTCGAAAAAGTCTTTGTCCAGTTATCTTTTTATGTCCATTTTTTGTACGAAAAACCAATAGCCTACGGGCTTTTGTTGTAATAAAAATGTTACTAAAATGATAAAATGAAATACTTGTAAATAAAATTCTCGTAACATTTGCCGCAAAAAGTTCCTGTTTTACCGTTCGTTAGGCGGAGACATTCGATGTAAGAAAACTCAACGAAAATAAGTTTTCCATATTATTATGTACAATTTCTTTGAGTAAATCAAAGATGACAAAGAATAAAAACGTATTATTATATATAGAAGGGGCTAACGATGGCCAATGGCCTGTAGGTAAGGACAATGCCTTGCATCATAAAATTTAGTTTATCTGGGAGAATTCGTACTACCATGTAAGTAAAATTAAATAATTTTAAAATATTCGTTATTTAATTTTGATTTGACATATTCTAAAATAATCGGAATATTATGAAAGGCTACATTGCAAGTAGTAATTACAATTGATTAATCCATCGAGGCTTAAAGAGCCCTTAAAAATGAGTCATAGTTACCGGGCCCGCATTCTCCTCTTACATAATTATTCAGGACAGGTGGTCTTGCTTACATAGCTATGAAAAAAGTACATAGTGCTGAAATATTGTAAAACTAGCTTTTGCTCGCGACTTCGTTCGCGTGGACTTCAGTTTCGTCCCGTATTATCAAAAATTGTAGCCTATGTGTTATTCTGATATATAAGCTATACCTATTGTGGTAAAGTTTCATTCAAATCCATTCAGTAGTTTTTACGTGAAAGAGTAACAAACATCCATACAAACTTTCGCCTTTATAATATATATTAGATATTAGGTTATCGCTTGTCTTTTCTATAAATTGAAATGTCTTTGAACAAGATGTACTCCGCGTAAATATGAGTGGCGGAGTGTTTCAAATACGGATGAAATTAGGTTCTGCTTTCACGCATTTTTGCGTCGTACAAAATTAAGTTATTCTATCACAATATGTCGATGTAATTTCGCGAATATTCTGCGACCTAGTACATGGGAGAGAATTTTGTTATATTTGCTGATAAAACTTTATTAGCAGAGGAAAAAAGGTCTTTGCTGTTCTTATAAAAGGATGAGACTTTCTTTTATGATAAAAATTTAGGGTATAAACTAAATTTTTTATAAGATTGATGATAGACTGCAAAAGATTAATAGGTAAAAGGATATTACTCGAGCCTTTTGAATTTGTGATTAAAGTATTTAAAGATTTACACAAATCTTCAACGGAGCCTCTCTTTGTTCTAATTTTATACGTACGTTATAATATCTACTATTTGATAGAAATGAATTCGATCAAATCGATTTTTACTGCGTAAACCTAATTCTAGTCTAAAGTATTTACTAAACTAAACGGACACATATGAATTTTTAGTGACTCTGCATTATTCTTGGTCACTATCTAGCTAACTTTTAATTATACTTTTAAACTATTATTTATCTACCTTCTCATGTATTGATTACACCTATAGTTAATACCACTGTCAAACTACAAATTACCTTGACAGAACTGAGCATTATCAAAATAAAATGTTTGTTAAATCTTAAGTCGAATGCTAAGTGGACTAGCAACAGTTGTATTAGCAGAATGAGGGTAAAACTCGTCCCGGGGGTGAGTTAGCTTGGAAACGACGTCGATTCCCCTTTATTAGGGGGTTTTAACATTTTTATGCGACCCCTTCCCGACCGAGCGCTGTGGAGTGAATTTGTTGAACTCAAAAGATGTGCGACGAACTTTAATATTTACATTTTAAAGACATTTTTAGCTGTGAATAGCATAAGAAATAAATGCAAAGACTCAAAAAAGATAGATATAATTTAACTAATTACAATCGTACCATCATATGAAATAGATACTTAGTTATTTTTTCACTTACATTATTACTAAACGGGTTCTTAACACGATTATTTTTAATTGAGAGGTCCCGATATTTCAGCACTGTTTCAAGCAGTAGTCAGTAGGGTAGAATCGTGGTAAGAACCCGTTAAGTAATAATGTAAGTGATGTAGATAACCGCGAGTGTTTAAAGAAATTTATTAGTTATTTTTGTCTGTTTTTTCTTGAGAAGATAAGTTGATATTCATTTGACTTTATACTTCAATTTAAAGTAAATCCGAGTTCGATGGGTATGTAAATAACTCAATGAGAATCAAGTAGGAAAACGTAATGGGAAAAGTTTTTCGATCAAAAACGTAACATATTCTGAATTGAGATGAAGTTAGTATCACTCGGTATTAGGTACCTATTTTAGGTAGATAGATACTTTACGACAACCATTAAATGTAAGTTTGAGACTGGCCACAAAAAGAAAAATACGTAATTCAATGTTAAGTGGTAATTTCGCGATGTTGCTGACTGTGCAGAGGTTCATGAGCGACGGTGACCACTTAGAAATACAGACGAAACCTCGCGTCACCCTGATTTTGAGGAAAATCTCATCCTCACCATAATATGACACTAAATAAATTCTGTATGAGGCTCGCGTCTTTTGTTTCACGACCTCCTTCAAAATTTTTGTAGTATAGTTTTGTAGTGTAGTTGCTGCCTAAAATTTACTAGAGATTATTTGCCTTTTGCGTTTATTAATCATAGTAATGGTACTGTGATTAATTACAAATACATCGGTACAAAAAATTATAATAGAGGTTTTAAAATACCATTTATACAATAGAATTCACTAGCATTCTGAAGCATGTATTATTGTGTTCAAAAATCCAGTAATAAAAGTTCAAACTTTATAACTTTATTTCATCAAAAATATAGAACGACAAAATATAAATAAAATGTAATAGGGTTCCGGAAAAGAGCTATTATACGAAAGTTGAATAGAAAATGTTGGACGACATCTTGAAAAATTTCCATAAAATTAATACGAGATCGCTCTTTGCACTTCACATTGAAAAGCCTTTTGCTCGGTCCTTTGGAGTGCGCCGTAAAAGCTTCACAAAGACTGTATTCACATAGTTTCATAGCGCACTTAGTATATTATTGAACACTTAGTTGTGGAAGTCACAAGTTGAATTCATTTCAAATCATCTTTAATTTCTCATCACAATACATTTAAGACTTAAAATAGGTTGCAGTACAGTACATTAAATATTGTGGGAGACTGGTGCCTAAACTAGGCTTGTGATCTGTATTTCAGGACACCAGGACCTCCTCATTTTCACTATTTAAATCTACTTATATCTAGTTACAAAGTATTTATTTTATTTTACTATCCTCCTAACAGCGTGTACTATGTATATGACACTTGAAATATAAAATTTTATATACAACACATAATTAAATATAATACTGATTCGTAAATATATATATATATACACCATACTTATTACTATACATTATTTTAATATATTTCATTTCATGTCTTCGTTCTCTCAAAATCAAACTAGACTAACCAATAACCCTTCTGTATCCTCGTAAGTTAATCCCTGCAGCCATTTATTTAATTTCATTTTACAAGCTTTTGAATGCTGACGAGCTAAAAGAATCGTAAACGGTTACCGTCGCTCATGGGCCTTTGAACTGTCAGGGGACAATGCGGACCTTCGACCTAGGTACCTTTAAGGACTTTTTTCAAGCCTCGTTTGAAGAAAGAAACGTATTAGCGCTAACTTTAATGTTTAAGCACCTCATTCTACAACTGTTTACTTTTAAAAATATATGTGTTGCTTTGTGTTCTGCTTGTTCATTGTTGGAATTACTTTTACAGGTTCAATAATCTACATAGCAAGAAAATGTGAAAGTTTTGCTTAAACAATTTTTTTTTCAACTCCAAAGGACTCTTTTTAAGCACCAGCATTATTCATAGTTCTTTTAATCAATATTAAAGATACCAGTTTATATCTAAACATAAAGTAGTCTATAACTTAACGGATCATTAAGCCCAACGACTTACAGTCAATCATTTGTCCGGGAAATTCCTATTCTATCTAAACTAAGTTTAATGGAGGTTACTTAATTTGATATCGATAGATCATTGATTAAATATTTAGATTAATAGCTTAAGTTTAGTTAGAAGTACTCTGGAAACGCTTTCACTCAATTTGGTACAAAATTTCGTTGAAATTGAGAACACGTGTAAAGGTGATGCTATGATGATTTTTTATTTTGGTTTTAGGTTCATTCGAAGGCTCTAGTTCTGTTCTTTCTAAAGACTAAAGTCGTCTGAAGTATAATAACAAAAATGTAGTTTTCTATATCTTATGGGCACGCTGCACTGTTTGCTATCACAGTTTTTTTTTCTTTAAAAGTATATTTGTAAATGTGTGTGTTCATTAAATGCCGTTTCTTTCTTTCTTTGATGATAAAATAAACCTAATGCCACAGATATAGCTTTAGTCAACACGAAGTCACGAAAGTTATGATATTATTTGTCATAATTTAGATAACATTTAAATTAGATAGATAACATTAATTTAGATAACATTTAAATTATGACAAAATATCAAATTATACCTTTTAGATCCAGAACCCTCTGAGAATCCCAGAGCATCATAAAATATTGATATCCAAGAAAACCTTATAAGAGAAGCCATTAGCGAGGTAATCAAAATGACATTGATTGTTAAAGGGATATTGAACCATATACTTTCTTATTATGTTTTATGACAATGGTCAAGGTTTATGTACGACATTTGTGGGGCCTTATAATATTAATATCTACGTAGAAAATCAGTAGCGGATTACGGATGAAAAGGATAAGAACCAAACGAATCGGAAACTACTATTAGGTTATTAAAGAAAAAGACTTTGAGGATGTGAAATTGACGATTTTTGACAACTTATAAATAAAGTGTTATTCAGCATTTTCTGGCAAAAACAAAATAATAAAATTGATTTATTATATTTTCACAATTAAGGGTAAGCACTGCTTTTTTGTTTCGATGAACTGCACGCCACTGTGTTGTAAGAATGGAGTGTTTTTGACGTAAAATCCCATTACCAACCTAGTCCTAAGTCAACCGAACCTAACCTAGAGACCAAAAAAACCTTATGAGTAAAATCGTCATTTAGCTTAGCCTTTCCAAAACAATCCAGGTAAGTGCACAAAGGATAATGGACTTCTCGTATAACCGGAATAATGCGCTTTCAACAACTGTCAAACTCAAAGTTTAGTTCACTGCGCTGAGTTCTCGCCTTGTTCGCGATAATTGGATGTCGTAGGTACATACTAACTTAACTAGGGAACATTTAATTATAGAGTTTGGATGGAAATGTTAAATTGAAAATTAATAAGAATGGAAAAAATGCCTAGTTAGATAGTTTAGAAGAAGTTAGTTGAAGCTGTAGAAATGTATAGTACAAATTACAAGGACTATACATATTTGTATTTTGAAGATAAATAGGTATTAGATTTGTAGGGATATTGTTTTCGGTAAGTCATACCAATGGCCACGTATGTGGTTGTTGTACCGCACTAAACATCTTATCGTTGAGTTGCATACCCCAACTAAGATCAGATATTGTAGAGAGATCACATTATTGACAAAAATAATTTCTATTATTTATGGTCTAATGTTTCATCAAAGCTCAACGATGTTAATTGATGTACAAATCTGATAATTGTGCAATTAGGTACTATACCTATAAATAGGTATATTAATATACATCCGTTCCATTAGATATCAGTGCATTATACATGAGTAGGCCCTAATGAGATTATTTGAAGTAGAATTAGGTATACTTCACTTAACTTGACTAGGTAGGCACTTATAGGTATGAACTATAGTTATTGAGTTTGGGGTTTTTTGTGAGCTGTTAAGTTGAATTTTTAGTATCAAATAGTGGTTCAAGTAATTTTTGCTGAATGTTGGTTTCTTGAACCTTTATCCAAGAAAGGTTACTGTTAACCTATTTCTCGAAAAACAATAATTTCAATTATTTAATAAAATTATTTACGAATTTACCAGAACGATAGCAACTGCCTGAACTTATAAAATTAAAACCAGTGTAAAAAAACAAGTGAAGTGACTTCAAAAAACACGAGTATCATGTTCGATATTTAAACAAAGACCATAGACTATCAAACATGTGGAACCCAAACATGGACAATAGGCAAATGGAGAAGAGAGTTGTAGTGGGCAGAGTTCGACCTACTTGGGCCAGAAACCTTCCCGATGCCAGGGATGATGATGAGAAGAGCGACCAAGAAGGTGTCATGCCACATAGCGAACCTCCTTCACCGACTGACCAATGGGAGCACCAAGCAAAACAAGAGGACAAATATGACGTTTTTGGAAAGGTAAGTGTTAAAGATTAATAGCCTAGTGAGTATATAGCAATGTTATCTCAAATAAACTGTTAATGTTAAAACCACGTTAGGTAAAAGAACAGTCAATCTCTACTAAGATCCTTAAAAAGGCTAGTAGACAGAAGTTGAATCATACCTACTCAATTCATTTTAATCTCCTTAACACTAGCATTATTGTGTATTACTTTCATGCATTTTCAACGGGTTCTTACCACGATATTTAATTAATTGAGTTGTCTCGATATTTCAAGTGAGTGTGGTGTGTCGTGATTGTAATGTATATAGAGGTTTTACCTGCGGTAGAATAATGACGTACCATAAAGCAGTCTTGAATGGCAGTTTGTGTCATCAATAAAGAAAATATATTATGGAGTAAATATGGTAAACCCTTGTTTCATTTTGGGAATTTCACAGTGGCGACGAGGAAATTGAGGACTAACGCGTAAGATTAATATAATAACAATTAAGATGTCGATCGGAAAAATTTCCGAATTTAAAATACAAAGCGATGATTGGAAGCTATACATTGAACGACTTGAACAATATTTCTTAGTAAATAAAGTTCCAAATGACTTATACGTACCTACTTTAATCACGGTCATGGGTGCAGAAAGCTATGAGCTATTGGTTAACTTGTGCACACCCGTACAACCAAAATGTAAAACCTTTAATGAAATAACGGAAATTATGGAAAAGCATTTACAACCCAAGCCTAGTGAACTAGCTGAACGATTCAAGTTTAGGTGTAGGAAACAGAAAGAAGGTGAAACAATATCTGATTACGTAGCAGTATTGAAGAAAATGTCGAAGACTTGCGAATTTGGTCCCGGACTTGACGAAAACTTAAGGGATCAATTAGCATGCGGAATAATAAGTGAGACAATCAGACAAAGATTATTTTCGGAAATCCACTTAAGTTTTGGAAAAGCATACAATTTGGCAATAAGTATGGAGGCGGCGGAAAAGGATGCAGCAATCATAGAGAGACATGGGAGGTTCATCGGATCCCGTGCAATAGAGGTGGACTGTCAAGCGTTGTCCACAGCAAAGTCACGCATGTCGGCGAACTCGCATCAGAGGGACAGACAGCCTGGACGTCAAGAAATGTTGCGACCGCGTAACTTAGCACCGGCGGCTTACGTGGAACAGAGGCAGCAACAGGGACAATGCCGAGTATGTGGCGGTACTCGACACGACGCAGCTACGTGCAGGTACCGACGATATACATGCCGAGTATGCAATAAACAGGGTCATCTACAACGAATGTGTCCCAGTGGAACAGGTCAACACCACCTTAATGTAATCCCGAATAACAGTGTGACTGAAAACAATAGTTCGGACAGTGAGGTAATTTATATTAATAATTATAGTTTAGATGTAAAACATTGTAAACCCATATATTTAACATTAAATATAAATGGATTAAATTTGAAAATGGAATGTGACACTGGTAGTGCTGTCTCATGTATTAGTTGGGATTGTTACAATAAGATATTCAAAAACTTACGGTTAGAACCGTGCAATGTAATTTTCAAATATTATACAGGCGAGTCAGTTAAGCCAAGAGGGCTATTGCGCCCATTAGTGACTTATAACGGAGTTTCAAAAAAATTAGATCTATTTGTGGTAGATAACGGAAAAACCGTACTTCTAGGTCGGCAGTGGATGGCAGAATTAAAAATACAGTTACCCATATTGAAATATAGCTGTCACAATATGGCCTTTTGTCATAATGACGTGTTTGATGAGTCTGGCTTCAGTTCCAGATATTGTAAGGTGTTTGCGGATGGGTTGGGACGATTCACCGGTGGTAAAGTCAGCATACATGTGCGTGAAGGGGCCCAGCCTATCTTTATGCGCGCGCGACCGCTGGCATACGCGCTGCGTGAACCCGTCGAGCGCGCACTGGAACAGTATGTCCGAGATGGTATTTTATCTCCGGTTGAACGCTCCGACTGGGCAACGCCGATAGTGCCCGTTTTAAAAAAAGACGGTAGTATTCGTATTTGCGCTGATTATAAGTTAACCTTAAATAAAGTTGTGGAAATCGACCGTTATCCCTTGCCAAGAATAGAAGACCTGTTATTATGTTTAAAAGGGGGTGAGCGTTTTAGCAAGATCGATTTGTCTCAAGCATATGCTCAATTCGAGTTGGACAGTACAAAAAAGTATACCGTAATTAATACGCATAAAGGCTTGTTTATGTACAATAGACTCGTATTCGGATTGTCATCGAGTCCCGGTATTTTTCAGAGACATCTGGAGCAATTATTTGCGAATATGCCTCACGTAGGAGTGTTTCTGGATGATATCATAATCACAGGTGGTACAACTGAAGAACACATTATTAACTTATGCAAGGTGTTTGATTGCTTAGAGAAAAGTGGATTACGGGTAAAAAAAGAAAAATGTGTATTTTTTGCAAAATCTGTTGATTATTTAGGACATAAAATTAGTAAAGAAGGTATACATACGTGCCCTGAGAAGATAAAAGCCATAAGGGAAGCGCCTGAGCCCAGTGATGTGTCAGAATTAAGGTCTTTTATTGGTATGGTCATGTATTACGGGAAATTTGTAAAAAATATTAGTACAGTTTTGGCACCCTTGTATAATCTTCTAAAGGCCGGAGTTAAGTTTGACTGGACGAGAGAATGTCAAAAAGCGTTTAATAATATTAAAGAAATCATGTCGGGTAGTGAAGTTTTAATGATTTACTCGACAGAATTGCCGATAATACTTACGACAGATGCCAGTAGTGTAGGGCTAGGTGCCGTGATATCCCATCAGACGGCGGACGGTGAGCGACCAGTAGCGTACGCATCACGATCACTCACACAAACTGAGCGCGCTTATTCACAAATAGATAGAGAAGCACTTGCCATCGTATACGGGGTTCGTAAGTTCCATCAATATCTCTATGGCCGCAAATTTACACTCCGAACGGATCATAAGCCATTGACTTACATATTTGGGGACAAGGTAGGCATACCTGTGATGGCAGCATCGAGGTTACAACGTTGGGCGGTGTTACTATCGGGATATAGTTACGATATCGAATACGTTCCATCGAAGAAAAATAGCGCAGATGCATTATCACGATTACCACAGAAAATTAGTATCAATAAAATGTATAAAGAAGATACTTACGTTAATTTTGTTGAGAACTTTTTACCAATAACGAGCAGCGATGTTAAACAAGCGACAGCACACGATCAAGTTCTTAGTAGAATTTTAGCATATGTCCAAACAGGGTGGCCATTAACTTGTTCCGACGAACAAGTTAAACCTTATTATGCGAAACGAAACGAATTATATATAGAAGGTGGCTGTGTCATGTGGGGTTATCGAATGGTAATTCCCTCTAAATTACGTCATATGATTTTAAACCAATTGCACAGTAGTCACATGGGCATAGTTAAAACCAAAGGTTTAGCTCGAAGTTATGTATGGTGGCCTAATATAGATACGGACGTAGAACAAGTTATTAAACAATGTGAGACTTGTGCCAAGGAGGCGGACTGTCCTCCTCGAGTGCCTATTAAACCATGGCCGTATTTAGGGCATCCCTGGAGTAGATTACACATCGATTTTTTAGGACCTTACAAGGGTTTAACGTATCTAGTTTTAATTGATTCAACAAGTAAATGGATAGAAGTGGAAGAAATGGTTCGTACAACAGCATTTAATGTTATAAAAATATTGAGAGCTACATTTGCTAGATTTGGGTTACCAATTGAAATAGTCTCTGATCAAGGGCCACCGTTTACTAGCATAGAGTTCAAAATTTTTTTAACAAAAAACGGCATAAAGCAAACGTTTTCACCTGTTTATCATCCATCGTCTAATGGTGCCGCAGAAAATGCAGTGAAATTAATTAAGCGTGCTATTAAAAAAGCGTACAGAGATGGACTCGAGGTAGACGCGGCGATTCAAGCATTTTTACTGGCTTATCGGAACAGTGTACATAGCACAACAGGAGAGACACCGGCGATGTTACTTCAAAGACGTTCCTTACGTTCTAGATTAGATTTATTGCGGACGCAACATACAGTTGAAAGAAGGGTGCAGAACAAGCAGACCCAACAAATAGAATCAGGTGGGGGTATAGATCGGAAGTTCCGCGAAGGCGACGCGGTGTGGGCGCGAGGATACGGGAACCAGGATAACTGGATTAAGGGTCGTGTTCGGGGCGTAGAGGGTACTAGTCGTTATCTAGTGGTAGGGGACGATGGTCAGCTTCTTAAGCGACATACTGATCAGATCCGACATAGAACACCCTTAACCGGCGTACCTTGGCCAGAGACGAGTACAGTTGGAGAAGAGCGGTCGGACCAGTTGAGTGACAGCGGACTTTCTAGGAAAGGGGAAGAAGGGTCTAGAGGAAGTGTTACTGTTACTGAAACATCAGGAACTTTTAAAAAAGGTAGTACTACCGAAACGGTTATTCCTGGGGAACGACATGCACAACCTTTACCACAACCATCGGTCAGTCGTCCCAAACGAACAAGGAAGCCTGTAGACAGATTTCAGGCTTCGTAATTTATGTTGTTATTATGGAATATTATTTAAGTTTTTAATTTAATTTAGTGGTTATATTATGTATTTTTGATAATTAGTTCGTGGAATATTTAGGGTTAGGGACTAGGTAATTGCGTCGGAGGTGTAATGTATATAGAGGTTTTACCTGCGGTAGAATAATGACGTACCATAAAGCAGTCTTGAATGGCAGTTTGTGTCATCAATAAAGAAAATATATTATGGAGTAAATATGGTAAACCCTTGTTTCATTTTGGGAATTTCACATGTGGGGATGTGAGTTCGAGTTCCAGTGGTACCACCCAAAAGCGAACGAGAAAGAGGGTAGACAGATTTGTTTGCTCTTAAATCGAGCTCGCAGTATCCAGTCTTCTCGTGATCATGACGTTTTCCACAACGTTGAAATATCGAGATTACTCAATTAATTAAATATCGTGGTAAGAACCCGTTGAAAATGCATGAAAGTATTATAGAAAACCGCGAGTGTCTGAATAAGTATATTATTGTGTATGTCCCTCTTCAGACGAGGCTTGGAGAGCCTTTTAAGGTTAGCAGTAGGTAAGCAACGGTGATATTAAACATCAGATGGGCGGTCAGTTTTTCCGCCTGTATAAATAAAAAATAGCATCGATTTTGTCGAATAGAGAGTATTTTATTCCATTTTATTCCAGTTTAGTCGATTCTCTATCGACTCTAATTAAATTTGAGCGCTTTTTTTTATTTATTTATATATGCTTCATTTTGACGTGACTTTTTCCGTTAGATAGCTGATGTACCATGGAGTAGGTAATAAGCTATTCCAGCATTTGGATTTTTTTTTAATAAAAATTATGTTCTCTAAGTCACATACTTTTACAGTTTAAATGATATTTAAATACAATTTCAAGACATAATTTTATAACTTTCCAACTAGACTTACTCAACATTTAATTTGAATCCAGATAACGATAAGACTATGTATCTCTTTGTATATCTCGTATTTTATGATTAAATCGGCTTCACAGACGGTTAGCTGTAATGAATGATAAGCTAATCTGTATCTAAATACTACTTCTCGCTTTTACCTTTGAAATACTTTGAATACCTGTGTTTACTTAAAACCACGATGATTAGTTAATAAATCTTTCTTTAGTTTATTTTTGGAACGAAGTTCCTTATCGAGCGTTGTGAAAGGGGGCTAGACGGAAAAAATCTTACGTAAGTTGTCACGACACTTTTTTGGTTTTAGATGATTATTGCTAGATGGCGCTGTGATCAAAATCTTTTAAAACACGTTCCTTATCGCGCGTAAAAAAAAAATTAGATATCTTTTAATCGAAAGGAACTTCGTTCCATCCGGGTGTCCCTTGACACCTGTCAAGTTTTTATTTTATTAATAAGCTATTAGAAGCTTCATTTTTAGTCACAAATTTGTTTGGATTGTTTGGATCTTGCATAATCAATTTAAACATATAGCTTCTATTGTATTATCTAGTAGATACGTAGGTATTATTTTGAGTGTTTTCAAAATATCTATTTCCATTTTTCAGGTTATGCTGCTCGGTGACAGTGGTGTTGGAAAAACGTGCATGTTGGTACGCTTCCGGGACGGAACGTTTCTAGCGGGAAACTACATATCAACTGTCGGCATCGACTTCCGGGTACAAAATTGCATTTCCTGCGATCTCCGTTCAACTTGAAATAGCTCTTGATAGCGATGGGTCGTTATCGGTTTTTGAGATAACGTAACGTAAGCGTTATGTGATTTCCAATAACTAGTTTCTTAACTAGTGATTTTTATAACTAGTTATTTTCACAACGTTCTGAAGCAAACGTGATAATTGTAACGTAAAATCGTTGCGATCCTTTTTTTTAGGCGCGTTTTACATTACTCGTTTTACTCCTTTACGTTGTCAAAGCTATGTGTAAGGTGGTCAATGTAAAACGTCGTTTTCATCTTGTCATTACGAATATTGTAAAACCAGTGATTTTGCGTGAGTAGTGAAAGTAGCCAAACATCGACGCTATGCCTTAAACATAAGAGTGAATTCGATTTAACTTTATGGCGTTGTGATTAAAAGAGTTATTGAAGACTGATGCCTATTTCGATCGTTTAAATGGCGTTATGAATATCACTAGTTTTTGTTGTAGTGGAAAACGAGTGATCACTGTTCGAGCTCGTAACTGCATATATAACCAGTTATGGTTAATAACGCCCATCGCTAGCTCTTGAGATTTTATTGCAGAAAAATGACTTTAAAACTACGTGCGATAGATTCAAATTGTTTGTTATTTATTGGTTGGTAGTTTATGGGCACGCTCGATCTTAACGAATTTGGTTAAATTAATACCTACCTACTTATGTATTTTGTTGTTTTGATTCATATTTTATTGGCATCAATGGCATCAAGCAACATAACTAAAAAGAAATAACAAGAGTTAAAAATACTTACATACAATAACTTTAAAATGTATTCAGTAATTTAAATTTTTCTGTGCAAAACTACCAACTTTAATTTTAATAATCCAAATTTAAATATCTAGTCGTTGGCGTAAAAAGTAATTAATAACATTCAAGGGTTCCAAGTTCAAATGGGCCACTCACGAACTTCAAGCGAACGTTGCGTCGTCCGCCATTGGTGTTCGAAGTTTGGCGCGCTTTTTCCGTCGCCGCCCCTTACCTCATGACAGCTGTGATTGAATCGCTGTTACGGTTGAGTGATTTATTGTAAAGGTCCTCGATTTTTTGTTTGTCAACTTTTTTTTGACGTTTGATTTATCGCATCTGCCTGTGGCCTTGGTGGGAACAAAAACGATTCTGTGGAAACACTGGTTATTAACTTGTTTTTTAAGGAAATAAGGTTATTTTTTATGATATGTATTAGAGACGTAACGAATATTCGCATTCGCATTCGCTAATATTCGCATGTTTTTGAATATTCGCATTCGCAAAAAAATCATGCGAATGTTATGTGCGAATGTTTTGACAAAAGTCAGGAGGACATTGTGTGGATATAGAGGGAATCTGAGAGGAGGCCTCTTGCCCTTTAAAATGAGCCCAAGCTCGATGGTTCTACGACCTTCCATTTGTCAAGATTATTTAAGGGGGGTAACAAATATTTGGTGAGGGAGGCAAGTACCCCTTCCCTTCTAAGTAGGTTCAGCATAGGTAAAATATAGGTACAATATCTATAGTACACTATAAATTATAATGATTTTTGGGAGATACATCTGACTTTTAAGTAAAAAACCTTGAACTTTTTGTTTGAAAGGTCAACATTCGCATTCGCATTCGCGAATGTCCAAGAATCGACATTCGCAACATCCCTAATATGTATTAGATAAATAAGTATTAAGTACGTACCGTCATTAGTAGTATGTACCTACCGTATCTTGTAAAAGAGATTAGTTATTAAACGCTTGTTACAACATTTACTAGACTAAATTTGAATTTTGTAAATATACTGCACTTGTAAAAATGTTGTCATTTTGTTAGCAAAATACAGTTCAGTTACATGTAAAATTAATTGTGATGGCATATTTTAAATTTAAATAATAGAGGAACATTTAATGGAAATATTAATAAAATTATATTATTAAAATATTTCAATAAAAACATGTTGATTTACAAGTAACCTTCAAAGATCTTCAAATCTAAAATTATAAATTTATTTATTCTTTGTTTATTGAATTTGATACAACTAACGCCATCTGTCCTCAGAATAAGGTAGTCACAGTGGATGGAGTCAAAGTGAAACTGCAAATATGGGACACCGCCGGTCAAGAACGCTTTAGAAGTGTCACACACGCCTATTACAGAGATGCACATGGTAATGTATATCATCTAGTAACAACAAAAGAGTAAAAATGTATTCCTAAAACAACATGAAATAAGTGTTTGGAACAGCTAGCGACATCTATCAAAACTCATGAGAAACATTTGCTAGCTCAGTTCCTTTTCGCATCACTAGGTGGCGCTTTAGATGGGAAGTATAAAATATAATGTGTTCTAATAAAAGTGAATTATAAAAATTGCATTTAAATAAATATTAAGAATATCAGTTTCTTAATAAAAGAAAAGTTTTAAGATTAGGCGGTTTCAAAAATCAAACACAAAATCTACTAAGTTGGTTTTTAAACCAAACTTATTTTTGATTTTTTCGTATTTTTTGGGGTTCCGTAATCAAAAAAAGGACTGACAATGCCTTGATGTCCGTCTGAGATTATTCCATTTAATTTTGCCTCAAAACAATATTTTAGTGTTACTATTACAGATTACTAGATTATAGTTATTTAAATTTATTTCTAGATTGTCACATTTGAACCAAATCAAAATACCTTTGATCATAAGTTCCTTTTTTCAGCTTACTGCTTCACATCGATTTATTTTAGACCGACTTCACAAAAAGTCAGTAATTACATCCTTATTGACTGTATAGTGTACCTATATTTTTTGTAGAAATATGATATTTCCCCAGAACATTAAGATTTTAATAATATCTTGTCTGTCTGTTTTTGGAATACATACACAAATCGAATACCTATTTTAAAATAGTTCATAGGAAATTTCATGAGGAACAAAAGTAAAATTTGAACCTCAGTTATACCTACTATTATGGTCTAAATATTTTCGATTAACTTTAGATTTATATCATAACACTATGAAGAAATAGCATAACAGTTTATTATAAATAATAATTATTTAATTTAATTGTTTTTAAACTTTATTTATCAGACATCTAATCAACATAATGATGATACAGGATTTTGTGAATATTCATTGATTACAACCATCTTAGTAGTTATACCCTTGTGAAACTATTAGAAAAGTTTTACTAACTTCTTTTTTTTCCATAGCTCTACTCCTCCTTTACGATGTGACAAACAAGACAAGTTTCGACAACATACGAGCGTGGCTTGGTGAGATACGGGAGTATGCGCAAGATGATGTCGTCATTATGCTATTAGGTAAGACCAAGGAATTGAGGTCAATAGTGCCTAATAATGCTATTTCCGACTGTTTTGTGTGAAAAATCTTTTGGCACGATTTGAGTATTGTATAGATAAAGGGTGAGACGGTATGTCGCTCTTGGCGTAGCAATGAACAATGGCTGAGTATGCCTCATTTTGTTTCATGAGATAGACCATTACTTTACCAGCGCTTTAGGAATTTGAGCTCATAGATATATTACATTATACTATATACATATGTCTGATCGTGTGTGTATAATTTTATTGAGTTTTGAATTTGTGAGAAAAGAAAGTTATACCAGTTTTAAGATAGTAGTAGATTTTGAATTTCTTGGTCTAGAAGGTTATTCCAGGGATAGTCAACCAAAAAATTGCATATCTTCACTTCAAGAATTAATTCTAAACTTCTTTGACAAGCCTAACAACTTTATAAATTTTAATTAGGACCATCTGTCTTTGCAAACCAAAATAAAATATCAACCATAGCATAGCAGCTTAGTGGAGTAATGGAGACACTTTATGGGGACTAGTCAAAGAACGCTTAGAGAAATTTGGAAAACGCTATTTCGTATTTAGTTCTTCAAAACTTTATTATTTAAATCAATAATATAGCGTCAAACACGAAGTCGAACGAATCGATAAGCAGTCAAGTCAGGGTCAGTCCTCAGTCGTCATTGTGAAACCGTTTCGCCTTGCAGGTAACAAATCCGACAGTGGACTAGAGAGAGCGGTGAAGCGGGAGGAGGGGCAGCGCTTGGCGAGAGAGTACCAAGTCGCCTTTATGGAGACATCAGCCAAAACCGGCCTGAATGTCGAAGCAGCGTTCGCCCACGTGGCGCGGTCGCTTGTCGCCAAAGCGAACCCCGTTGATCCATCGAGATTAGCGGTGCGCGCGCAGCCGTCTCAGGAACAGCGGACCTCGTGCCCGCCATGCACATAAATTGTATATGGAACGCGCTGTTTGAATTTTGAAATGGACCAATATCGTGACAAGACGATGAAGGTTTAATTCAATATAAAGATACAGTTTTAGTTAGAATTCGTGGTGTTATTTTACGTTTTTCTTGAGGTTAATTTAGTAAACTTTATAATAATTATCGTTTACAGAAGTGCACGCTGTAATAATCGGCCTGGTTATGTGATGATAAAACGCACAAACCTACTTGTACTATAATTTGTTTACTAGAATTTTGCTATGAATTTATTTTATACTTAGTTTACGTTTTACGTACTTATTTACTAATAGAATATTTCATATACCCACATTAGGTACGGAACTACACTTTTAATGTTCAATTATTGTATTTTGTTCGAATATGAATGTCTTATCAATATAATTATTGTTAACAATAAATGAATACTTATCATACTCGTAATATTTAGGCATATTTAAAAATATGTAGTACCTAGCATAAGAAATACTTTATATTAGGTACTTGAACCAAATATTTATCTACCTTGAGGTAGGTATTAGTATAATTAAATTATAACGGTAATACCATTTTAATTAAGAATGTATTTGATTAATATGTATTGATAAATGTTTCCTGCTCCCTGTGATAGTTTGTTAGTTTGATGTTTTATATTAGATCATATAAAATTACAAACTAGTTTCACCTATTATTTTCCAAAGTATTGTCATCTTTACCATATTACTTTTTTTTAAATTACCTACTATTTTTGTTTTAGACAGAGGCTCATACTTAGCAAATATGTACTTATATCTAGTAATACATACTCTTCGAATTTAAATTTTTATCATTTGTAGTGTCAAGTAGTGTGTGGCATGTTTCAAGCTCTGGATCTCAAAACCAAAGATTTAAAAAAAATGTATGTTAAATCGTAAACTGGCTGTAACATTAAAAAGGTGTTTAATATGTGTGTATTCAATAGTTAAGTATAGGTAAGTTGTTTAAGAAAAAAAATGTTTAACCGAGCTGATTGTTGCTTATAAAAGATGGTGATTACCTAAATAAATGCTGTGACTCAAATGTGTTTTTACTTATCACTGTTCTTAACCTGTCCCGATAAAATTACCTATTTATTCCTCTTTCGTTCATTGGACTCTGCTGTTTTCCAATTTTTTTTTCATTTTTAAGAGGTTTAATAGTTCCAAAATTATGTTAGGTGGTTGATAACGATCTGTTATGATCTGGCATAGATCCACAGTGGGAGAAAAAATAATTTTAATAACATAATAATGATAGATTTGGAAACGAAGAGAGATAGAAAAGGCAAATAAGTAGTTGAGCAAAGTTGTAAGTAATTAATAAAATGACCGCCCGATGTAGCTCGAGCACTTAACTACGGTGAAACTACTTTCATAAGTTTGGAAAATATCCAGTATAACAAATATTGTAGTCTTACGGTAGGGTTATTCACAAAGCCCAAGAAAACGTTCTCCTCGATGTTACTAATTTAACTTATTAAAACTTCAAAACGTTTATAAAATTTAGGAGGGACGCACCTATATCTATTGCATCTCTGTTGGTTTCCTTTCGAAAAGTTTTCGACTCTAAGTAAATTTCGAGATAGTGAATACTGAATACTCGATGATTTAAGTATATAAGTACGTACCTGTTCCATTTTCAGTAACAATTAAACAGGAGGTTACAGGAAAAATTCCGCTGTCTGAATCTCTAACAGACTAATCTCCTCTCAAAGACTTCTATTTAGTTTATTTTCATGAACAGAATACGAAACAGTAAGAATGAAGAGAAATCAAGTTACTATTTTCATCATAATCATTTGTAAAAGCTTAAAAAAACAACAACAAAAGACCTACGGATCCCCCGCATCGGTAAGATGGCAAATTAGTATTGTTGGCAGTACTGATTTTATGTTTTTAATCACGCAATGCTTAAATTTTGAATACATAATAATATATAAATGGAATTTTGTCCCTGTTAATACCATGCTTAGGCATTTAATTTGATTGTCCTTGTTTCAAAGTATGAACAAATGGTCCAATGAGCAACGCTTGGTAGGCAAAACAATAGCATGCATAGCACACCTAGTTTTACACAGGTCCATCGATTTTGAAAACTGCGTAAAATTTTTATGATTATGTTAATGTAACTGGGCATGGAAAACCATTTCAAAAAAATAATCATTAAAAAGTTCATTGACATGCAAAATAACAAAAGTAAGACTCAAAGTTTTAAAAATTCCCGCTTTACAATCGAACAAAACGAAGTCAGTCGATGTTTGAACTGACGCTGTCTTCATAATCCAATAGAGCGAGCTAGAGGATACGTTCGGTCGCTGTCACCAGGAGATACAAACATTTGTTATGTTTGAAATGATTTCTACATTTATGGGAAATTAAATGATGAAATGAAATGAAATGAAAAGAAATTTTGCACGAAATTTAAAATTCAACAGATTAGTTTTATTCTTAATATTTATTTTTCAAGAAAAATATGCGTATTATTTTTCTTTCATAATTTAGTAGAAGCTATTTTATTCAAAGACATTCAACATCAACACAAGTAACACAACGCAATACCGCAACGTGAATATTACGCAGTAAGATCTTGTGCCTTGAAAATTTAGCCATTAAATTTAGACATAATGATAACAACGAATAAGACGGGTTTCAGATCTTTGTCAAGGTACGACACGACAAAGTCCAGAATTATAACCTAAAACTAAATAATAATATGAAAATGAGTTAAAAAAACTTGTTTTAATAAAATCTTAATATTATGATATTATTATAATTCAACTTTTGCGTTATTTGATATTTTAAATAAATAAATATTTTGTAAGTTACAGTGTATTTTTATTCTTACTGTAATAAACGCAAGCTTTAGAGTGATGGAAAGAAGTTGCTAATATTGCGTTTTGAGCCAATCAAATTTTACACAACACACACAACAATCACACAAGTAATTTATTTATTTATTTATTTAAGTTACACCAACAGAATATACACTGGCTAAAATCTAAACTAAAACAAATTACAGTATAATACTATTATTTTGGGTTTTTTTAACTTTCGCTACGTAAGTAGACAACGATAGTTAAATATGATTAATCTTTATTGCATACCAGTTAACATTAAAAAATGTATAAGCAAGTGTTAATTCGACTATAATTAGAGACAACAAAACAAAACACATTTTATAAAAAAACTAATTTAAAAGATTGTTTGTCGCAACTGAATGATCAGTGTTTTGTATTTCTGATGTTGGCTACCCTGGCGTTATTTTACGCGCACATGCGCAGAACGACAGGTGGTCGACGACTCGACCCAGCCGTCCCGACTGAACCTATCGACTTCTCATCCTCATCATCAGCCGCTTTCGTGCTCTAGCAAGAACGATGTGCAGTGCTTTGTGTTGAAGTGCTCGTGGTGACATGGCGTCCCTTTTCTAAGTGTGATTTCAGTGCAGAAACATTCTAAATTTTGTTTATTTACAATGAGTGTGAACTATGATCGTGTTTGTAGACTGTGCTTGTCATCTCGAAGCGAATTACTGCCCGTTTTTCCTACCACCAGTTCCGATGACTGTGAACCTCACATCCTCGCCTCAAAAATCAAGGATTGTGTGTCTGTTGAGGTGAGTATTACGCAAAATATTAAATATTTGTAAGCCAACAGTGAAAGTAGACCCTCGGAAAACGTGAGAACTCGTCATCCGCCTCGTTCAGAGCATAGCTTCGTTTAGGTGGAGATGTCGTAAGATCGTCCACCATTTTGTAATGTTCCACGGTTATCGGTCGGCTCGTGGCCGCGACGCACCGCATTCCGTTCAGCCGGCTAGGTATGGCATTTATCATGAGGGTCGGGGTTTGCCATAATTCCCGGGGGTCATGCCGAGAGGGGGCCACGTTTCGTTGGGAATGCTTGTCGTTGGGCACTGGGCGTATTGATTTATCGGGCTCGGACGATACCAGCCTGCAGCCCGTCCCTTGAACGGGTCGAGCGTCAGTGTCGGCGTGAGTACGACGTAGCCGTGTGTGCGTAGGCATATCGAGCGCTAACCCTCGAGGGGCTCACTGGATGCCACTCGACTCGCTTCTACTTATTCGGTCGAGGAGCAGCCGTTGTCGGCGCGTCTATACCTACGCCTACCTACTTAGTTTCTCCTCGCGTATCTGTAGAGTACGTGAGGCGCGGTTTCGCCTTGCTTGTTCTGATGAAATGCGGCGTGGTGCGCGCCCATTCGCCATCTATACCATGATTACGTATGATTTATTTTTCAGATAACCGAAAATGACGACTTGCCGACTAATGTCTGCAGGAAATGCATGGATAATGTCAACAATTGGCATATTTTCAAGGATGTATGTGAAAGAACACAAACCAAGCTGATAGATCTGATTAACAAAGATGACAGCCTTCTAGAAGAGGTGGGTTGCTCTCTAGCTTATTTGAACATGGAATGTCAAACATTCAGATTTGTTTCTTCATTTGTTTACAATTTGAAAATCACTATTTCAGGTGAAAGTTAAAAATGAACCAGTTACAGATGATGCTTATGATGATGGGGTTGTTATTGATGGTTCTTACCCTGAAAATGAGGTGTGTATTACTTATACTGCTGATGTACTTTATATAATATACCTGATGTACCTTTTATAATACTCATTGAGTTAAATTTAATATAAAACTTCTCATAGCCCAATGATATGCAAGACTTGGTTTTAAGCTTCATTTAGTGTCAAGGTCATGCCGATTGACACTCAGTTTTATATTTAGAAGGTGTCTTGTTCTTAGTATTTTTCCATTCAATCAATGCTTGTTATGGGACTATCTACTAATTACTTAAAAGAGGTTGGATTAAGAAAGTGATTTTATTATGGTTTTACTCATTGCATATGAAATAGCTAAAAACACAAAGTGCAGTAGCCACAAATATTAACTTAATTGATAGCATTTAATATTTTCAAATAATGAATTATGAACACTTTGGTATAGAAACAATAAAAGGAAAATTATGAGTTTCTGTATAGTCACAATGCATGCAGAAACAGTAAACTGAAAAGTTATTATAATGCAAATTCAAAGTTCAAATCAACAGCAACTAAGCCGTAACCTTGGCCTAGTTAATATTGATATATTCCAATATGAAAATAAACAACTTATTTAGGCTTGCTATATTTTACTGCAAGATATACATACATTTTCTTTCAGACCGTCTGATGGTGGTAACCATCACTCATGATCACTGCCAATAAATATCACCTCTGTAGTAAATGAAATGTTTTAAGTTACAGTTTTAAATTGAAAGATATTCTTAGTCAAGTTCACTTTGCTTTGGATTTTGTAGTTAATATAAGTATGTACTAACTACTACTATGTTTTACATATAGAAAAGTTAAAATACAATAAAACTTTACCACAAAATTCTGACTGAATTCCATACTGACCCAGGAATAAAATAGCTTCCAGGGTCACTGACCTGTAGGTAAACAACAAAGTCATCTTTCTTTCAATCATCTTATTCTACACTATTTGTTTGAATACTAGTGCCATTTGCTTAATTTTATTTACATCACTAACTTTCATTCAACACAATGACTTAATAGAGAAAAAAAAATACAACTGTAAAAAAAGTAAATAAGCATAGTATAGCATTATAGCATTGCATAGTCAGTCAATTTCCTTTGTAGATAAATATTTAAATGACATATCATCTTATAAACACTTTGTATGTAATGTCAATTAATATTCAATTTTCAAATTTCAGCCTCAAAGTTCCAGCAAATTACAACCGGAAGGTCCACCAATTTTGGCTTCACTAGGACTGACACCAAGAAGTGACAAGGTAATAATTTGATTCACCTTAATAACATTTTATTCATTGTTTTGTACAATACCAGGTAGCCAATATGAGAGAACTATAAAAGTTATGAATAATATGAAATACAACATCTTGTGAGACTTAATACTTCAGTAAAATATACTAAACATGTTCTCTTTTCAATGAAGTGATAAATTCTAGAATCAGTTCATATTAGTGATCAAATAACTTGAAATATGATAGTTAACGAAACTGTGAGAAACTTGGAATGGTCAATTTGAATTAATTCCATTCCGTCATCCACAGACATGCATAGATCCCCGTATGGATTGGCATCGGGTGCATGCAATATTGAATATGGTACAAGATGACGAAGTTATCAATTCCCTGCAAACAAATGAAGAAAGTGACGTGGTACACTTCTCTGATCATGATTCTAATTCAGAATCAGAACTACAGGATCAAAATGATGACTTTTATGACTCTAAATTGAATTATAAGTGCAAAAATAACAAAATCCTATCCAAAACACCTACAGTTACAAAGTCACAGTCACATAAAGCTAAAGAAAGTTTGAATTTTCGAAAACAAAAAACAATCCCACCAAAATACTTTAAGAATGTTGAAGATGCTTGGCTACATTTCTTCTCAGAAGACTTACTAGAACAAATTGTGTCATCTACCAATGACCACCTCAATAAAAACAATGTATCAGATGACCGGACCAACATTACAGAAATTAAGAACTTGATTGGTATATTATATTTACACGGTATAATGAGGCCAACACATGTGAAACATGCAGATCTATGGGACAGCGAATGTGGTGTGCCAATTGTTAAAAGCACCATGGATTACAACCGATTTTTGTTTCTCCTCAAGAATCTACGTTTTGAAGAACACCATGATCTATCTAATGTTCAATATGATCCATTGAGTCGGATTCGCAAAGTATTGGAAATCTTCGCTTTGAATTGCAGAACTGTTTTTGAAGTTAATAGGACAGTAGTTGTTGATGAAATAATAGTTCCCACTTATGGACCGTGCCCGTTTCGTTATGATATTAAAAAGAAATCACTAAAACGTGGCATCAAAATAGTACTTTTAGTTGACCCAATTAATTTTTATATAACCAATTTAGATGTTATTACTGATAATTGCTTGAGCGGAGAAGAAATAGTTTTAAAAATGGTACAGCATTTGGCTGGATCTGAACGATGCATTGTGATGGATAGCTGGTTCACATCGCTATCATTAATAGAAAAATTAAAGAATAATTATACGCTTTTTACTGTTGGTGCACTCAAAGCAAACGATGATCATATACCATCAGCTTTTCAAGCATCTGACAGAAAATGTAAATCATTTGTAACTGGTTTCCTAAACGATGGGACCTGTCTTGCTTCTTACGTTGACTCAAACAGAAAATGTATTAATGTTTTCTCAAACAATTTAACATCTAGAAATAAGTTTGTCCCTTCAACAACCACATCATTTTACAAAATGAAACAATCTGCCGTTGAAGTTGTTGATGTTGTAATGCATTATTACACGACCATGCAGCAATCAAACGATTGGACACTCTCCATATTTTTCACATTGTTGAATATAGCCACTGTAAATACTCAAGTCCTGTGGAGTTCGCGAACCAAATCTGAAATTATGAATCGCCGTAATTTTATTAAAAAGTTAGCTTTAACCATGATGAGACATGACACATTGATAAATAATAAGTATCTGCCCGTGAATATCCCCAATGTATCTAATACGATTTATTCTAAAAATAGAAAGCGTTGTAGGATTTGTATAACAATGAAGAGAAATAGAAAAACTTCTCAGCACTGTATAAGATGCGGTGAATATGTTTGTAAAGAACATTATCTGAATGTTTGTACTCAGTGTGTAGGCTAAAGACTTAGCATCAGCTATTTAATAGAATTAAGCACTTGTTTTCTTTGTTGATTAATCTTAAAGTCTATGTAAAAAGATTAATCTCATGTTGGCTATCTGGTATAATATATTATTTAATAGTTGTTTTTTTTATACATCTACTAAGTAAAATGTACAACTATTTTTAGGGAGTAGAAAGCGAAAAGGAAGAAGACGATGAAGAGGAACATGTGAATAATACAAATAATTCCCTTGTAAAGATGTCAAACATGCCCGAAGTTTCTATCACAGTTATGCGTCCGACTGGTGAGACTTTACATGCCCGTCAAGGTATTCAACAAATAGCATCAAAAGACTGCCTAGTTTGTGGACGTAGCTATCGGTATTCTCATAACGCGAGGCGACATGAGCTCACCGCACATAGCTTTGATAGATATACTAACAAAACCGCACCGAAAAAGTCCCGGACACATCTACAGCCAAAGTTGAGGCCTAACCCATTCAATCCCAAGGCACGACTTATGCCGAACCCTATTAGCCACAAAATCCAATTTAAAAATATTCCAATTGTAACAGCATCCAAAGCAGGCCCCCCGAAAGCAATCCCAATCAAAACTGTTAATGCTAAAGCTTCTCAAAACAACTTGCCGTATCCCCTTCGTATTAAAGCCTTAAAAGACTTGCAGATAAAAAAGAAGGAACCACAAATTTTGAAAACACTTTTGACAACAAAACCAGAAGTGTTAGTTTCTGAGCCAGAAATTTTAAATTCTGGACCAGAAAGTCCAGAAACTCTTATATCTGAACCAGAAATAGCGTCTTTCCAAGTTGAAACTATTTTATCTGAGGTAGACCCAGATGTTTATGATCAACAAGGCGATGATGATGCGGATGGTGAAGTAAATGACAGTCAAAATCAGAATTATGACACAGTCGATATGGATTCTGAAAATGAAATAGAAATTGCTCGCCAACGTGAAGAAATAGAAGAAGATAAAAATGATGAAAATGAGGACAATGGCGAAAATTACAACGAAAATCATGATGAAAATATACAGAGTGATAATGACAAACACCACAACGAAGATACTGCAGATAGTCAAGAAAATATGATTTTAGGTGACAATATTCACATAAAATATGAAGATCAAGAAGACAAGGACAATGATGATAATCAGGACGAGAATGACGACGATGATGATGATGACTATGTGCCTCCCGAAGGTCTCACTCCAGTGGTGGAAATCAATGAGGACATGCAAAATAATTCTTATCTGAGTGAAATGAATGAAGAAGAGGAGGGACTAGATGAAACAGCTGATTCTGGTGAAGCAGCCGATCCTAACGAAACAACTCCAGAAGGCGAAGAAAAACCAGTAAAGGAATTAGATCCAGATAAAATTTACGTGACTAAATCCCAAAGAGATTTTATAAACAAATACCGTGATATCATCCAACAGATCAACACTAAACGATGCCTATGTTGCGACAGAGAACATCCTCGTAGGAAAGCGGTTATACAACATTTACAAAAAAATGGACACAAAGTTCCCAAACATACCTGTTACAATTGTGTCGTAACGTTTGGACATATTGGTGCTCTTCTTAGCCATATGCGATCGAACACATGCACAGATTTATGGAAAATAATTTATGACGAAAACGGTATCACAGATGATAACGTTATCGAAGACGAACCAGTGCCGGTAGACTTGAAAGTTCAGTACAAAGACATTTTCAACGCTAGGTCCTACTCTTGTAGACTCTGCCCTGCTAAATTCCAACTGAAACAATTTATCATGAAACACGTTCTAGATATTCACGAAGACGGACAATCTATGATGCCTCTGCATTGTATACACTGCAGAGTGAGGTTCAAAGATAAGAATTTGCTAAAGAAACATATACGCGTTGGAGATTGTACTGTAGAAATTTCATGCGATATGTGCGATGAAACGTTTAGAAATGTTCAACAATTTAACGACCATGCAGTCGCGGTACATGCTGGTAATCTTGATCCAGCCGCCGAAAACTCAAACAAATGTGTTGACGGTAGACCCACCGATTGCCCAGTGTGTGGAAAGAAGAATACAAACTATCCTAGTTTGGTGAAACACTTGAAAACTATACACGGCGAAGAAAAACCTCATTTCTGCAAACATTGCGATTTGAAGTTTGAACAAACCGCCGATCTTGATAAACACATATACATGGAACATTCTCATGGAAGTATGGGTGTTAACAGTGAACCTGACATGTCTCTTGTTAAAGAGGAGGCCGAAGAATATCACTATTCTTGCACTGAATGTAATGCGATTTTTGAAACAGTTGACGCATGGACTGACCATCAAGTCGCCGAACATAATCAGGTGGCACATCATTGCGATCAATGCGAAAAGAAATTCTTACGTCCCTCCGAACTCGCGGAGCATAAGAACACACACTTGCGGGTTAAATTCTATCCGTGCAGTTTGTGCTCTAATTCGTATAGTACTCCTCAAAAACTTGCTGAACACGTGCAACAGTTCCACCCTGGAGGAGGAAATGGGCCTACTGATTCTGAATTCTACTGTGACATTTGCATCAGATCTTTCAAAAGTCGCCAGGCTTATTCCAATCACATGCGCATACACGCCAAAGTACCGACGACAAACAGAAAACCTGGAGATCCTAAGAGTTTTGCTCCTCAAATTGTCGGCAAGCCAATTAAGTCTTATCCTGGCGTGCAACCGGGCTTTGTATCCTTTAAACCTAATTATAGTAACATTCCTAACGCTCCGTATTGTTGCGATATCTGTGGTAAAGGATTTATGCACAAGAAAAATATTTGGAAACATAAGAAAGTACTACACGCTGATTTATTACACGACAGAAACGACAGTGAAGAGAATACCATGCATGCCTCTACTGAAGAGGAGGAATATAATCCAGATGAAAATGGTGCGATACTTTCGACACCGCAATTTAATAGTTTTAATTTCGCAAACTTTAATAATTCCCAACAATCTCAGTCAGAATTACCTTACTCCTGTGAGTTGTGTTATCAAAGATTTCCAGTTAAAAATGCGTTGTGGAAACACAAACGTAATAAACATGGCATTGTACAACCTGGCTCTGAAAATCAAAGTCAGGGAACTACTGAAAGAGGCGATACGAGTAGCAGATCAAGTTGTACAATCTGTAAAATTAATTTTTCAGACAAAAAGTCCTACTATCGCCACAGAAAGAACTTTCACAAAACTTCGGTTCAAATGTGTAAAATATGCGGCAAACCGCTTAGTTCTACCGAATTATACGACCACTTGAGGGCGGCACATTCTCGCGAGCTACTCGGTTACAACGCTACTCAGGCCACCGGCAGCAAGTCCCAGGATACTTCGCAAGACGTGGACGGTGGTGAATACGAAAATGATCAAGACGCCGGTGATGCGATCGTTGATTATCAAGCTAGATACCCATGTGAAACGTGCGGAAAACAGTTCATAGGAATGCTAGCACTGCAGAATCATCAATGCGTTAATCAGCTACCACAGCAGCCCCAGACATTCGAATGTGAAATTTGCCATAAAAGTTACACTTCTATATCTGCGTTAAAAAGCCATCGTGGATGGCATCTGCGTTCTCCAGACGGTAAAGCCGCTGCCAACAATTCAGGACTATGGATGCCACACCACAAGGTTTCACATAAAGTCAGTAAGCATGAGATTGTCGACGCATCTCAACTAGCCCGCGTTCAACATTCGACGCCGAATTCAGCCTCCGTTGCCAAAAGAAGACTGCCTCCAGAGGTTGAGGTAACTGTAGTCAACCCAAACAAAAAGCTACGATCCGACGACTCGATCGAAACGGATCAGCAGAGTACAGGACCTCTCGAAGACCGTTACTGTAATATTTGTGACAAAGAGTTTACGAAGCGCGCAGCGTACCAACGACACATGGACGAGGTTCACCAACCGAACTCTGTCTTTTGTCCGGTCTGCAAGAAAAGCTTCACGAGAAAGTCCACTTTACTTGTTCACATGAAGAAACATTACGAAAGCGGTGAGGGCAGTTCATCTGCGACAGGTTTAGGGGATGAAGAGTTTCATGCTTGTGATCTTTGCGGGGCACAGTACGATAACGCCGAAGCATTGAGATCTCACAAAGTGAGGCACCACGCAGAAGAAGAATCTGGTGAGTCTGAAGACGATGGGAACGGTGTCGTGGATCCACCGGGTGAATTCACGTGCGCCCAATGCGGAGACGGAGTGGCCACACCACGTGACCTCATCGCCCACCGAACGATGCATGCGACTCCCACAAAATTCTTCTGCAACATCTGCAAAGTGTACTTCACGAAGGCCATTGATCTATCTACGCATACGAGAGCTCGACACTCGGACAACGAAAAAGTATTCTTTCCCTGTGCCATGTGCGACCGATCCTATATGAACAAGAAGAGTTTACAGAGACACATAGAAATGTCTCACTGATATACAGACTACGACTAATTATAAGATAATTTCTATTTTTAAATGCGGGATAACCGTTTTCACGTTTGTACTTTTCTGCTGCCGAAGTTCGAACTTTGGCAGTTTACGGAGACGTTTTGTACTAGTAACTTGTCTTTATCTATAAACACTTGTAATTTTCAGTCCAAGACTTTGATATCATTCCTTAATCTTGTTTTGGTGTAAAAAAGGGAAGTTAGTTTCGTGATTTCGATTTTATTTTCGTTTTAAGCGTTTGCTCACATAGTGTGTTATTTATTTTTACTTTTCGTTTATAATCTTATCAATAAAGTTGATTTTAATCTTATGTTTATTTTGTGTAAGTAATTGTATGGATGGGTCCTACGTTTATTAATGTAGATGCAAAAATAAGAGTTTAATTCCGGGGATAGATAGGTACTATGTGACAATCTAAAGTTTAAGATCATTGAATTAATTGCATTAATTTACGCAGGACCTCTCATTACGATATGCTTAGTTATTATAACCAATTTAATTTTAATATTCAAAGTGTATATTGGCCAAAATTTAGAAAGTCAAAACAGTCATAATTTAAGCAACCAGTGTTTTAAAATTTGTCATTATGTTATTATTTTAAAATTACTTTTTTTTCGGTTAACGAAACCAATGTTTATGTATTTGAATTGATAAATCTTGTAAATATAATAAATATAATTTTGGGATCTAAAAGAAACTTATTATTGAAAGACCATTTGCGTTGAAATGTACTGATTATTTTAGCTATTTCAAGTAATAATATATTTTATACGAAAACCACTAGACATTCCTCATCTATGGCAGAAAATTAAAAAAAAAATATTTAGTGCCAAAATTATGTTTTGCGTCACTTTTAAGTGAGTAACAGAAATGTTCCTGTTTAAAAAAAAAAATTCTATAAGAGTGCTTTATAGATATGCATTTATTTATCTCTAAGATAATTAAGGTCTAAAGAAAGATTTAATTTAACACTAAAATGTAAAAAATCTAACTACCATGACTTTCAACAGAGTCGATAAATTTAAGAAGTAGAGTTCTTTAGACAAAATTTAAAGTAAACTTTTATACATATTTCTACTACTGACTATCGAATCATTAATTAGTTATTAAAAAAACCATTTATTCTTTAGATGCATAAACTAAGTTGAAGAAATGATAACGGGTCCTTCGTATACTTAGTATAAGTGACAAAACAAATTTTTTATAGCTTGGGGCAAGAATAAATGCAGTTCGACTTTTAGAACGAGATCATTTCATAGCTTCGGATTTATAGAGCGCTTTCTCTGTCGCACACACCTTTGTGATTCATTGGCGGTTGTTCTAATTCAATTTAACATAATAAAATAGAGAGTTGTTAAAACTAAATATTTTTGCATGATTTCCTAAAATTCGGAAGTGCATTTATTCTTGCCCCATAGTATAGTTAGTTCTATTTCTGAAAATAATTGGAATTTCAAATAGCATTTTCAGGATATAAAGATTTTAAGCCAATTTTAAGACTATGAAAAAAAAAATGATTTTCGTCATTTTGTTGTACGTAGGACTCGTCGATAAGATACTCCTTAATGTATGATGACTGCAATCTAATAGGCTGTCATTTATTATAAATCAGAATAACAAATACAAAAATATGCATATCATGTACATTTACGTAGAAATATTTCATATAACTTAGTAACAATCTAAGTGGGACTTTTTGATTTGGTTTCCTCAATAGAACATGAATTATGTCTGACTTATAAAACGAGAAATCTGTGAATGATTATATTTTAAATAATGATATTTGAGTTTTATATCACAAAGAAATTATTTTACTTATAATTTACAAGATTAAAGTTTCATCATATTTATATTATGAAATTAAATCTAAATCGATTTCAACTATTTATGATTTATGTGTAGTATCAAAATTTTACATGGATCGAAATTATATATATTTATCGACTTTGGTGAATGTGTATTTTTTAAATCTAGATTAGATACAGATGTAAATTTAATTTTAACATAAAGATGTGTAAAATTAATATTGTCCATAGATGAGGGTTCGTTTTTGTCATCTTTGTGGTACGATAATAAAGTGACTTAATTATTATAAATGTTTTGTTTTATTTCTGACCTATATCTGTATTATTTGCCCTTTATTTTAATTTTAGTTGATTAATTACCTAAATTATTTTTTAACTTGTGGTTGATTTATAGGGGTGTGCGAATATCGTTCGAATCGAATAATTAATATTCGATTCGGAACGAATAATTCGTGAGTTCGAATTATTCGCACACCCCTATTGTTTTATAGTAGAACTAGCTGCCCCACGCAACTTCGTCTGCGTCGAAAAAATAAAAAAATAATTAGGGGTGGACTACCCCTAACATTTAGGGGGATGAAAAATAGATGTTGGCCGATTCTCATAGATACCGGATAAGCACAAAAAATTTCAACAAAATCGGTCAAGCCGTTTCGGAGGAGTTCAAGTTCGAACACCGTGACACGAGAATTTTATATATTAGATAGATAGTATTTAAAATACCTCCAATAGAATAACTTAAAATTAAAAATCCTGATAATTTCATGCGACATAAGCGCCATCTAGAAATTAATACTGTACTGTAACAACCCATTACTGCCCACTGCTGAGCTCAGGTCTCCTCCGAATAGGGTTTAGGTATAGTCCACCACGCTTGCCCAATGCGGATTGGGGTTCTTAGCCAATAATAGCCAATAGGGGTTTTTAGCCAGTGGTGTTGTGAAAAATTGCACATAAATCTTTGACATATTAAGATTTAGAGGTACAAGCCGAAGCTAGAAATTAATATTTGCAGTTATTTTAAAAGTAATACTTTTAAATTTTAAGTTTTATAATACTTAAAACAATAGGGTTAATCAATTTAACTGAATATTTTTGTTATTAATTTTCTTATTGAAAAGGGTTATAGTTACTTATCTATCGATTTTATTATGGTTTCGTTGAAACACTGTAGTAGTGTAATCGCAAGTAAAACTTATTTTTAATCATTTTACTACTCGATGTAATATACACACTTACCTACATGGCACATACACATGATCTTGTCATAATATAAAGCCTGTACCTGTATCTGTACCAACCCATTACTGCCCAATGTTGGGCTCAGGTCTCCTCAGAAGAGGGATTAGGCATAGTCCACCACGCTTGCCCAGTGCGGATTGGGGACTTCACATATCTTCAAAGGATTTTTAGAACCCTTTTCTGACATGCAGGTTTCCTCACGATGTTTTCCTTCACCGTTTTTAGCCAGTGTTGTGAAAAATTGCACATAAATCTTTGACATATTAAAATTTAGAGGTACAAGCCGAAGCTAGAAATTAATATTTGCAGTTATTTTAAAAGTAATACTTTTAAATTTTAAGTTTTATTATACTTTCACAACAACAATAGGGTTACTTAATTTAACTGAATATTTTTGTTATTAATTTTCTTATTGAAAAGGGTTATAGTAACTTATTTATCGATTTTATTATGTTTTCGTTGAAACGCTACAATGTAAGTAAAACCTATTTTTAAATTTAAATTTATATTTAACTACTCGGTGTAATATAAACACTTACCTACATGGCACCTACACATGATTTTGTCATAATAAACATAAAAATTGTTAAATCAAACAGCAGATAGATTGCACAAAACATTTTAATATAAACTTAAAAAGTCGTACAACAATTTGAAAAATTATTGACTAATTATATTAGCCGGCATGGAGTGCCGCTTTTACTATATTATGCAAATATTTTAATTATATTATCTTTAACACTTCATCGAATATTATCTTACAAAAGGAAAGAAAAATAAAAAGTATCTTTTACAATAAAAAATTTCATTACACTAAATTGTTTTAATATTAAACTTACGTTATAGATTTTATCTACAAAATACTGTAGCATCTCGGTCAGTTTTTTAAAGGATAGTCATTGAAAATACATTTCATGTAATTTGTAATACAACATGTGCCTGTTGTATTACATGTTGCCATAATAGAACATCAATAAAGTACACTTTTAAGGTATAGAACTCATACAGCTAGACTTAACTCTAAATCAAAATATAAAAATAGTAAAAATACTTGTACATTTCCGTTGTGGTACAACTTGTCAATATTGTGCATCGAATCTCCTAAATTACTTATAATCTAGGTATTTGGTGTAGCAACGACAAACTGAGATGGTTCATATCTCTGTTTGTCGTCAACATTATAATTATTATTGCTGTTTCACATTCGCGACACAATGACAAGCTGATCCGACTACCCGCATTCCACGCTTTCCCGCGCACACAACTATAGACTCCCATTCAAAAAACTGCACCGATCGCTAATGAAATATAAAAAAGATAAATAACACATAGTATTCAATTTTCAATGAATTGCATGCACCCGTTATTTTAATGAACTGAGATATATTTTTCTATGATTTATTATTTATTCATGTCTTTTATAACAATTTAAATATTAAATATACAATACACACTAAGATCGGTTGCCGCAGTACGGTCAACCGGTAAATTTACACAAGGACTAATATCTTCTTAAAAAAATACTGTTAGATTGAAACGTAGCTAATCCTAATATTTTATAATGTATTTATTATAATAAGGGTACAATCGTACGAGTGATGATAACACTATGTGAGATCTCCGACGCCTTCGGGCGGCCCGCCGCGCCTTCCGACCGCGTCCGAACGGATATGCAAATATTATATCATACGAATACACGAGTATACCATACCGATACGCTACATCATTATAATATTATTATGAATTATCAATTTCATATTAAAAATACACAATTTCTCTATTGTCTTTTCGTTTTCTCGTGAAAAATTAAGGAACATTTATCTCGTACGAATATAAATATTGTATACGTAATTAAATAGTACTTCATAGATCGGAGGACGTATGTATAAAGACTCGCTCTAGTAGGTACGTCGTCAGCACACGCGGCCTGCAGCCCCTGGCTCTCTTACACTCTACTAATATATCGATATCGAACGAAGACATAAAAAAACGACTCGGCTTTAATATTACGAAAATAAATCGCCGGCGAGTCACGCGGCTGATTATCATTATTGCTCCTATCGATTAATTTACACATCGACGTAACGAACGAGAATACAAAAAGTTATGGAAAATCGTACGGATATCACAAGCGGCGGGCGGCGCGGGACGCCCCCGCGGAAAATAAAAAAATAAATCGCGGCGCGCGTCTCTCTCTCGTAAAAAAGTAAAGACTCTATGAGCGGGTCGCGCGACTCGCGACTCAGTTGGCGAGCAGCAGGTGCGAGGGCGCCGGCGGGTACGCGCTACCCGGCGTCGGGTCGCGCCGCCCCACCAGGTACGACTCCGGCGCCGGCGACATCGACCGCGCCGCCAGCTGCTGCTGCACCGCCCGCTGCTTTATGTAGTTGCTGAACTCGGTGGGCGACATGCGGTTGGCGCGCTTGCTGCTCGTCTTCAGCTTGGTGCTGCCGAACTTGGTTTGCGCAAACGTGGCCGTCGTGAACGTGAGAGGCTGGGCACGGAACGGAGGCGCGGGAGAGAACGCGGCCGGTGTGGGCGGTGATGGCGCCGCTGCTGGTTCCACTGGCCTAAAGCATTGCGCTTCAGGGTTGAATGCGCGGGTTACCTGCAAATGGAAACAAAAATGAAATATGACAGGCTGCACATACTTAAATATTATGGTCAAAAGTATTGACAATATTTCAAATTGTACACAACGTTAACAAATTTAGTTGAACCCTGAGTTGAGACTGATACGACATCTACACGATCAATAAACAATTAAAAATCTTTTTATCTTACCTCACGATCGGTTCTCTCGTCAGCAGCTCTTTCATCACTGCTGAACAGAACCTTCACAGCGCCCTTCTCGCCGATGCGGTACGACACTTCACCTGAAAAAACAATTGATAAACGTCAACTTCAATCATCTAGAACTTTTTGTTGTTTTATACTTGGTTAGGTTACAAAATATACGAACAAATTCTAGTGAATTAGATTTTAAGCCTTTTGTCTTAAAATAGGTAGGTTCTATTAATTTGTTATCACATATCACGGTCGCATAACCTTTCATAATCAATGTAAGGTTTACGCAACTCGGATCTCGGTAACAATTGTCAAGTTCCTAATTCAAATATAAACAAAAATTGTTTTTCGCGTGGTTCTATTAAACAATAGGTGTCACGGCGCAGACCAAAGACCTTAGTATGTGCGAGTCAATTTGCGATCGTCCGATAATGCCTATTCTCGATCCTATTATAACTATTACAGAGATTACAGAAAGAATGACTGTAATGTTTTAAATCAGATAACCTCGGTCGGCCCTAATTTATCATGCAATGTGCTCGTTTGAAGAAGGGCAAGTCATGTACGAAAAACTAAGTAGAGAAGCTTATAATACGATGAATGATCTATGTATCTGTATTTTGTACTGATTTGTAGAATTAGCAGAAACATAATCAACGAGGTATCAAAATCTATTAGCTTAGGCTTTTATTATGTAGGTATGATTTGAAATTAAGCCTTTTAATCCGTAAGATAATTTTACTGCTCGTATCAATAATGAATTGAATTTAGGCTATTTTAAGGCTGCTGATTCATTTTCATCCAATCTGACACATTCGAGTATACATATGTCTATCTCTTACTCCCACCACTTAAATTCTTGTGTAGCCAGGATTTACAGCGATGACCATCGGAAAGCTCTGAGAAAATTAATCTAATAAATATTTCTACCAACCTGGATCAACCCACACAGCAAGATCCCTGGGTAGATGTTCCAGCACATCACGCACAGGGACGCCTGATTCCCTCGCTGCCCTCTCCAGCACAGGGTCCAGAGGGCCTCCAGTCTTAAGGCACCGGAAAGCAGAGCCCCTGCAAGGCCGGTCTGGGTACCAATGGCCCCTGAATTTGTCTTTGAGTGCCTTCTCTAGTTCTTCACCGAAGATATTGACTCGTCGTCTTGGCAGTTTATTGTATAGATAGGATATTACGAAGTTTAACGCGACCTGTACCTCGATGTGCATCGTTAGGTTTGCTGTGGACAAAGAGAAAATGAAGTTAGATTCATAGAATTTTGTTTTCTGGGAATTTGGTGTAGTTATTGACTGTATAGGTGTTTAGTTTCGTCTGCAATTAAATACGTATGTGGGATGTTTTAGAAAGAAATTATTTTTTTTTGTTTTAGAATTATTATTTCATTATTCACAATAAGTAGGTACTCTCCTATTCACATTTTATTTAACTTATAAAACGTTATATTTCTTAACCTATTTCGAATTTTCCAGAAGCCTTTTACTAGTAGGTAGGTACTTTCCATTGAAAAATACGGCATGCGATTCGCAAATTTAATATTAAAACAATGATTACTTTGACGATCGTACAAGCTTATCGATCGTAATTCTAGAAATATTTATTTAAGGATTTCCTGGTAAACGACGGTCGGTAACTCTTGAATGGAAACGTCCTCGTAATGAGTTTAACGTAGACACTTAGAGGGACGGTTTTAGGTAACTAGTTTTATTAAGTTTAATACAGTTGCTAATTTAAAACTATTAATTCATGACGACTAATTAGTATTAATTTTATGTAATTTATTAATACGGAATACTTAGTGTCACTACTTGTAGAACAGTTTTTAAGAAAAAAATTTTTTTGCGTAGTTTTGACCTTGAGTTATATAAGTACTAATTTATTACTAAATAGGTGAAATAATGACAAACAAAGAAATCGCAATTTAATAATCGAGTAAGTAATATAGGCTCTCATAAAATCCATAAACTTTTAATATACTCACTGTTTATGTTTAGAAAATAAATATTCTATTTTGGCAACTAATAAACCTCAAAGACTTTCAAATTTAAAATAAATTCGTTGATAAAATTCCAGTTAAGTTTAATTGCTACAAAAAAATTAATGTATACTTAACTTAAAAGCAAATCTAAAAGCCTAAGTAATATTATGTACCTACATTATTAAATAGTTAAGCTGACTTTCAACTTTGTTTTTAATTTAAATCTTAAAATAAATGTTAAGGTGGTTAGCTGGACATTTTTTTGCAGATGTGTACCTAATAGATATTTCTTTTGAATTAATCTTGATAGGAATTTCGCTTCGGGTATTTACCCACCTCTCACTCCCACCGCTGTAACTCCTGTGTAGCCAGGATCCACAGTGGCGACCATCGTAATGACTCTGAGCAGTGAAGCCCAGGAACCCGAGGGAAAGCTAACTTGTCTTGGGCCCCGCAACGAATTTAATCAGAAGATAATAGAAGGAGTAGGAAAACATGAGTTTCGACTTCCCTTCTCGCAAAGCGGGAGACAATAAAATAAGCATTACGCCAGAATTGAAAAAAGCACCACGGACATTGATTTTATTAAATTGATTAGACCTATGCGGTGAGCTGTTGTACTATTTTGGATGCCAATAGCAGTTATGGCAAAAACGTCTGATGGATTTATAGCATGGTCTGATGTAATATGTGGTGTAATTACATCTCTCAGTAGGAGGTTCCAGCAAAGTCTATTATACGCTTGCCCAATTCGGGTTAGGGACTTTACATAATATCTTCAGTTCCGATATTATACAGGTTTCTTCACAACGTTTTCCTTTACCAGTGTTGTGATACATTAGTATTCACAATAGGAACTAAGTATTAAAAACTCCATTACGTCTTGCGTTACAACCAACGAATTTTCTAGAAATTTCCTACATTGAAACTGGAGTTATTTTTCTCAGACGTGACGCTCGTGTTGTTGGCTGGAGATAATGCAGACTCGGTTCAAGATAACATGTTTATTTCTGAACGGTACTTGAATTTCGAATTGTGTTTTCAAGATAATCATTTTTTGAATGAAAACTCTTTTGTTGAAAATTTTAAAGAATATTAAACGTTCAGTCGTTTTGTATTAGATAAATAACAAAGAACTTTACTGAAAAAGGAACCTTTTATAGTTTTTCAAATAACTAATATTATAAAGACGAAAGTAAATTTGTTTATGGTTTTGGTCATATTAATGTTGAGCCTAGTTACTTCCCCAAAGTAAACCTAAACAAATATTTTTATGTTTCCGATATCAGACAATATACGAATGAGCGTAATAAAATATAATAATGAAAAGAATAAATGTATGATCCATGTAATAAAAACTTTTGGAGGAAAACACCGTTCGAATCATTTTGTTGACCTTTTGAACAACTCTTCATTTCAATAAAAATATGTGACAAGTCTCATAGCATTTCTTTATTGCTTAATACAACGAGAGTCGCACTACAGTTGAATTGGAGGTAACTATCTCTGCAACCATGACTACCACTTCAAAATTTAGATACAAAACATGACAAAATAAAATCATTTTTTTTTTTATTGCCGTGTAGGCAGACGAGCCAACGGCCCACCTGATAGAAAGTGGTTACCGTCGCTCATGAACCTCTGCAATGTCAGGGGACACTGAGGGGTCGCTACCTACGACCTAACTTTAAGGACCCTCCTCAAGCCTCGTTTGAAGAAGGACAATCTGTAGCAAAATCTAATTATAGAAAAAAGCAACCGAACAATTCCTGAGAAAATGTTCAAGATAAGACATAAACTGAAGGTTTCGTCAGTGACAAATGTTGGAACCGCAAACCCTTTGAAAGGCACTCAAAGGGCCCCTCGGGAACAAAGATAAGTTTCTTTGGAAACTAAACAAGTTCGACCCACGGAACGACAACATTAACCTATTTCTGTAAGAAGAATCGCACTCAAATATTTCAAATGAAAAAACTTATTCGTTGCTCCGTCAGTAATATATTGCGTGTGTAACCTACTTGTAAAATATAAGTAATATTAGTCAAGTTGTTTTTATATTATAAGTAATGTTAGTCAAGGTTATGTTAGTTAAGGTATTCTGCTTATCATGAATTGCTGAAATTCTGAACCGACTACAGAAAAGGAAACCTCCTTAAATCAACTTATTCAGACACTCGCGGTTTTCTATAATACTTTCATGCATTTTCAACGGGTTCTTACGGGTTCTTAGTTCGAGTTCCAGTGGTACTACCCAAAAGCGAACGAGAAAGAGGGTAGACAGGTTTGTTTGCTCTTAAATCGACCCGCAGTATCCAGTCTTCTCGTGATCATGACGTTTGCAACAACGTTGAAATATCGAGACAACTCAATTAATTAAATATCGCGGTAAGAACTCTTTAAATCAATTATAGTTACATTTTAAAAATCTTTATAATGTTAAGTTATTTTTAGCAAAAAGTATTTAATGAATCGAAAACTCAGCATTGAACCGTACTGAAATAAACATATATACATCATAAGCGACAACGCCATTGCATAATAAAAATTTAGTATGAGTTGATTTATTCCACTGTCGCAGCCTCCATGAAGTGTTTGTTGACCCGTTTTCGTGCGTAAATCAATGAATATTTATCTGTTTTGATACTTAATACTGAATAAACACATAAATCGTTGAAATATATAATATTCAGCATCGTACATAGATGATGAAATATACAAAGGAAAAACTTGGAGATTTTATTGGTTACATCGATATTGCTTTGATAGGATACGAGTAAGATCTTGTAAGAATGTTATGGTAATTTTTTTTGCGTAAAATATTTTAATATATAAATATATTATTATGTTATATTTTGTATGGGTGTGACTTCGCTTTGTAACATTTAATTACAAATTTGTAAGTTCATACTTACTATCTATCTACTACTGAAAAAGACGAACCATTCCTTTAATGTTTTATTTCTCAAGTTCTTAGTAAGGTTTATGTTTAACGTTTTATTATGAAGCTAAATAATTACGTCACCTAATACCGCTCCTATAACCTCTAAAAAGGTCCTACATGAAAACTTTCTTAAAATAATAATACGTTATTCATTTACAAAAAAATACAGTCAAAATACCAATGATAAACTATCCTAAACTCAATATTATTATTGGAAAACATTTGTAGAAATCAAAACTCATATAACATTTCTCACCCCACGTAGCCAAGCGTAAACCCGGTAAGAAATCATGGCTCCCGAAGCCATTCCTAAAATATTATCATCGTGATAAAATAATTAAAAATGACATTTAGAATAGGGACGTATAAAATCCAGGTACATTTTCCAGGTGAATGGTATCCAGCATTATATCTGGAACAAAGGGACCCTTGTCACGATGAGAAATGGCAGAATGCGGGCGAGGGTTATATTATGAGATTCTGGCGTGTAAAAATAATGTACAATTTGTGTTTTTGGATCTTTTTAGAAGCATGTTCACATTGTATAGTCACTGGAGATACCCCAATGATGCTAATAAAATATTTTAAAACCAAATAAAATAATTACATCAAAGTTTTTCAATCGATTTCAACTGGTAATGAAATAATTATAATAGCATTGTATGGTAATTGCAGTAAGTTTTGTTTTACTACGTTTAATCCATTTACGGACGTGTATTTTACTATACAGGGTGATTTCCTAGTGAGGGTACATATTGAAGGTCATGGTAGCTGATGGTTATATACGACCAGTAAAAATATTATTACTAAAGAATATGGCTTAATGCCTTAGTAATCGCAACTTAAAAATATCTAAAATTCTTGCAAAATGATGGTTTTTCGACAGCTGATAGGTGTGGCGGAGGTGTGGGGTGTGCGAAATCACTAGAGGTCATTAGTCAACACTCTTTAAGCCGAAATTGCTTATGTTTGAGGTAGTTTTGCCGAATTTAGAGTAAAAAAAAAAGATGTAATTTTACTTATTTTTTGTAATATTCCGTATTAGAACAGAGTACTCATCACCCTCCTGCAATATGTACCCTATCTAACAAATCACCCTGTATACTTTCAAACTGCGTTAGCTTTAGTAAACCCTCATCTCTTCTCGTTGATGCTCAAGTCTATTTTTTTTCTAATATTAAATAGTCATGGCAACTCTATTTTTTCTTAAAGTATCTCACTACCTAATTCATAGACTCCAAGCACAATCTCCTATTAGTCAAGATCACTAATTTATTGTATAGGTACTTACTCATTAATATTAATCGCTATCTCTTCCATATTAATACACACATGCGGTTACATACAGCGGCTGTTTGCCGAAACATGTGAGCCGTGAAGTATGAAGGTCGGTAATTAATTTGAAGATTAATCACATAGCATCGTATTTGCTCCATCGTGGTGGATACCGCGAGAGCTTTTAGATGTATTTTGATGTCTAACTTGGTTTTGTGACTTTGGAACTTATTATATGACACTTATTATTGTTTTGATGTTGTTTATGTTACATTTGTACGACTCTACTTTAGTAAAGGACCAGAATATTATCGGTTGTTTAACTTTAAATACCTACATCATAAAATATTCGACGATTCCCACAGTGTTATTATTCCCCGCGCCTCGGCTGCGCGTAGGTATATTGTCATACGTGTTTACTATGAAAAAAAAAATCCTTAACTATGGCTAAATAATAATCTCAGTAACTCCACAACGCTATGACTTGTTTTTCTTCAGATGAGTGTTGAAGAGGGTATTAAAGTCCAATTCGTCTCCTGACATTGCAGATGTCAACGAGCGACGGTAACTTACGATCAGGCCCATTAGTTAGACTGCCTACATAACAATAAATAAAATCTGATTCAATTAAATTTCCCTACAAGTCCATCGGTCGTCGTACATCGAGTCGGATAAAATAAACAATTTCATGAAAATTTTCTTTGTTCGTTTTTACAAACAGAAAGCAGTGAATCATTGTCAAAACTTTTACTGCCTAGATTTTATTGTTCAAACATTAAAATAAACATTTTTATCATTAAGAAGATAAACATTTGCCTACGGAACTGGGACAATGTATCATTAACTATTTCAGTCTATTTATTTACATTTATTTGTAGTTTTGGTTTGAACTTAAAGTAGATTTTTGACTTTTGTTTTAATTGGTCAACTGTACATTTTTATAAAATGTCTCTGAAGCTAGGAATGTTCTTACGAATCAAGTTTCTTTCTGGGCATAGCTATTTTAAGAGTGGTTCACTAGTAGCACGGTAAAGTTAGAAGTTATAAGTAAACGGAAGAGGACATAGTTTTGCCAAAATCTAAAGCACTAGGCACTCAGCTGCCGCAAGCGTCATCGATTCGCACGAACGAAACCGAGCGTACGGGACGGCCTTAACTTCGCCTGTCCTATTTATACGACGGCCTGTAACCCAGTATCGATCCACCGCCCCACTGCCCGACAACCCCCTTTACACGCGCACGTAATTACAACCCTTAAGTTTTAAGCGACAAAGCTCATATTCCTATGTGCCCTGTCGCTCCACTAGGCTTTAAATAGTCGGTCCCAACGTTCTGTGGTTATGTTTGAACGTCCGTTTTTGTGGTCTTTTTTCGCAATAGTAAGGCCCATGTATATTGGAAATTACGATGAAATGAATATTAATTTCGGAAAGACTGAAGTAATTAAAGATCGGTAAAAAATGATAATTAAGCGGAATGCCTACCGATTTCATGAATAAATTACGGACAAAGAGAAAATTACTTTCTTAATCAATTCCATTGACGTCAGAAGGCGACGGAAAACTAACACAATGGAGGAAATGTGTCTTACGTATTTTTGCTAAGCGTTATTTTATTGTAATTAAGATTGTGTACGTGTGATGCGACTTAATTGAGGTCACAGAGGCGAGTATGTAGCAAATTCTTTGAACGTTTAAGGAAACATTTAATTTAGGTAGGTATAAGAAGAATATATTATGATATATTTATAAATGTACAATATATTTTTAAAAATACAATTGTGTAACTCTTCTCTCCAACTCCTTTACCGTGAGGAAAGAATATTACGATTTAAAACTAGACATGATGAAAATAAAATCGTTTTCTAAGAATAACAATAATTTATCATTCATTTCGAAAATAAAATGGTAATCATATTTATTCAAACTTTTACAGGCTCCAAAATGTACGAAACGAACTTCACGAAATTTTCCTTTCCACATCCCAGCTTATATATTTACATAAGCATTAGATACTCGTATTTATATAAAGGTGAACGATCTGAGATATACTAATAGAACAAAAATAACAGGTTGGTAGTAATAATAATGCTTCAGGGTAAACGTAAGTTTTCATTTGTAATTGGATACTGTTTCTCAAGTGTTTATTTAATACAATAGAGAAACTATTGTCTACAGTCTGCTGGAAAATTGTAGATAAAATTCAATAAAGTCGGAGACATTAGTATTTATTTACTTTGGACTCGTGCAATGAAGTGTTTTTAGTTTCTTTTTCATTCAATTGCGTCCTGTGCAGAATGTCGTATTAAGTATAATTGCTTTGAAGCTACAAATAGAGTTGTTTTGTATGCTATTTTAATGGTTATGTTTTATTATTTGTTTTCGAGTGTTGCATTTAAACAGTCATTTAGATTTTAACTGTTTTTGATTATCACATAGTTCATGTGGGTGTTAGTGATATTAGGCCAAAGGGAGATATCCGACCGGGCGAGGTAGTGTATGCCCGGTCAGGCCGAAACCCACTGTAGTAGATTTCAGATGTCGTATATACGCGAAGATTTCTGCAAATGTCGAAACCGCGATTCAGGATCTCGCACGTTATTATTGGTCGCCACAATTCATTTTAATTGCACCTTTTTATTAAGCTGGAATCTAAAACTTTAATTTCATCTTTAACCTGTAAGAATATTTACGTATCTTTGAGTAGATAATTTATCATTCGCAGATAGATTCAGAAAAACAATCGGCTTTAGATTATTTGCAAATAGACAAAAGGTTCAGATTGTCCATTGATACCAAAGCTGTACTATATTATCAGTGTTCACTTGTTTTTCCATAACCATATACAATATCTAGATGATTTAAATTAACATAGTAAATATTCTTCTAAATAAAACTGTCCATAATATCAAATAGATATAGACTACTAGATATTCCAAGCGCGTACTGAAATTCACATTAAATGCACTGCAGACACAAAATAACTTTGCACCTGTCTTTTAGAATATATTTTACTGTCTTGAAGCATCGAGTACCAACAGGGCATAAAATAAAACTACATTATTGAACTAAGAGAGAGAAATGGCTGAACCCTTCTCAGTACAGATAAAAATGGGATGCATCCATCCTATTTACGGCTTTCTTCGTGCCTAATCTTCTGATATATTGTTATGGCTTTATCTTTGTAGCATCTAATGCAGGTAGACTTGTTGCTTCTAGTTTTATTAGGGTATTTTTTTGTAGTTATAGTATGTTGAGATTATGTTTTGCTATTTTGTTTGCTGAGATGTTAGTTGTATGTTAAATATACATAAGGATTATTGTAACGAAAATGATTATGAAATTAGGTTTTTTGAGGTAGTTATTTTTTTTTTCTAATTCTAATTAAAATAGTAACTACCATAAAGCTAAGTTCTCATTTCCAGTGAAATATTTATAAATTGTATCAATATTCTCTTATACATAAAAATGAATTGCTGTTCGTTAGTCTCGCTTAAACTCGAGAAAGACTGAATCGATTTGGCTTATTTTAATCTTGAAATATTTGTAGGAGTCCAGGGAAAGTTTAAACGATGAGAAAATTTCCTTATGTGACGCAGACGAAGTTGTGTGGGCCAGCTAGTCATAAATAAAACAGGCAATGTTTGTTTTTCCGTACTAACTCGATTCTGACTCTATAAAATCATTATTACTTACTATACATTCACTTTTACTTTACTTCAATATTAACATAATATTTCTGAAGATTGACATAATATAATACATAGAAGACCTCGACAAAGTGAGTTAAATGAGGGGAGTGTTCTGGTCGCAATTTTTTCCGATATTCTTTTAGCTTTCAGAAAGCTTTTAAATACATTACACGGTCGGACGGCGAGGCAAATTGATGCTAAATGCTGAGCTATGTGGTACTGAGAAAAAAGGAGATTATTTTTATTGGTTTCTTAACTACGTAAATTTGTATTTAAATTTCTGTCTGTGGGTTCAAATTTGTGAAGAGAGCTTTGGACTTTCGTAGTGATTGTGTAGTTTTGTCTTATTTTTATTAGTATAAGTTGCATTTAAATAAATTCGGAATTCGACTGTACTTTGACTAAATATATCGCGAAAAGTATTGAAGAATGTCGTTGTATTTACAAATAGCTAAAAATGTTATTTTCACTATAGAGTTTACTACTATAATTTTAACATAACATTGTAATTTAACATTACACATTGGTTACAAGGTAGTCTACTTTATAATTAAAGTACATTTCTTTAACATAAATTGAACGAGCTAGGTCATAATATAATTTTCCTTACAATGAGCTATGTAAATAAGGTTTGTTTGGCCGTCGCGCGTCGGTACATCACGTACTGCCGAGGTGACGTTGTCGTAACCAGTCATGGTCGTACGGTCACCATCATGATACACGCATATATAAACATTAAACATGTCAATGAAATATTGCTTTTCATTGATTAAATTTAGAGCACTATTGGTGTATTTACACGTGCAGTTAAACTGTCAATTTTGTCAGTCAAATATCACTTTTTGTACGTGTAAATGGGATTTAGATCGGATCGACACGTTATCAAATCTATTGGAAAAAAACGACTGATAGAATTGCATGTGTAAATACATCAATTCGTAGTAACTTATTAGTGATAATAGTAGACATGAATGACTTCTACAATTTTAAGGGAGGAAGTTACAATTCGATGTTTTTTTAAAATCTAATGTTTCATTAAAACATGATATTGAATCATTGTAATTTATTAGATTGTAGACTTATATATATATATAAGTTCCAAAGAAAGTGTAGTTCTACATCAACAGAAATTACCGAATTACTTTGACTAGATGGTACTTGACAAAGATTCTAGAACACACTGCTAGGTATTTTGTAACTTAACATTCTAACATTATATTTTTAGGTGTAGTAAGCCGTGTTTTCTTGTACACAGACTCTACTAGTTTGACGATAATATAATCGAAAGCCTTTACCAAATCTGTTTTTTAACGTAATATCGTAAAAACTTATATATCCTGTGGTAACAGAGACTGGGTATCATTTCTGATTATCCGCCGGGGTCTGGTGTGAGGTTTGGAAGCAATATTCAGTTCGCTGACACCGGCATGCTTTGTGCAATGTTGAACGGATGTAATAAAATATAGTGAGTATATTTGATACTGTTTTTACTACTATTAATGTAAATTAATACTGTGTTTGTTTTACTTTTTAATTTATTTTTTTAGTTTAAGTTTTGAGTAACGAGTTTTGATGTTCCAGTGAAACTGTTATCATCAGACAATCTGGATACCTATCAACTGTAATATAAAAATGATGATGAACATGAAGAGAAAATTTCATAATTGTACTTTAATTTTGAATATAATCCCTAATTTAAACTCAAAATTACTTATATCAATGTAAATGTATATAATTAAATACATCTTGTGTCAAAGTCAAAATGAAATTTTTACCACTTCCAACCTACACCATCGACCGAAGAACTGGTATTCTCAACTCATCAAAAAAGCCATACCAAGTCAATTCATATAATAAGTTTTTAACATCAAGTGACCTTATAAGACTAGTACTATTTATCCTTCATTTTTATCCTGTTCATGGGCGTGAACATTTGTCATACCATCATCGGTTGACTATGCAAATTTCACCCAGTTCGAATGCTTTCGCATGTAGGGACGACTGCGATAGCAATGTGGGTTATCATTGTTTTGCAAGAGTCTGCTTGTTTTACACTGTACACGTATGTTTTAGACGACACGGTAAATGCTACATTGTAGGTTAATGGGTTCATGTTTTTGTAATTGGTTGCTTCGAGGTCTTGGGTGAAACTAATCATCCGCGTATATTCATTTATGTTGGTTAAACAACAATTTTTTTAAGGTTCTTTGTTCCTCGTTTTGTTATATGTGATAGAATTAACTTAAAATTCCGAAAAACAAATCTGAAAACTAGAGTCGCTCCGATAGATCATTATAGGGAAAGATAGTTAGAAGCAACCTGTCTATCTAATGACATGTTAAAACTTAAACATAATATAATTTAAATACAAAACATTATTTATTAACTCAAATTTTCATCAAACATATTAATCTTTATAATATTAGTAGTAATTTGAGTCTAAATGTAATTTATCATAATTATTTTCCAATTTTCCCGAGCGAACTCGTTAAAAGATAATTTTCTTTGATATGTAATCGTTGTGTGGGTGTCCAATTAACGCACCAATTATATCTAGACATTAACACGTTTCGTCCTAGATTTGATTTTATGCCTAAACGTTTGTAAATTATTAAACGACTTTAACATTATTTTGATTGTATGATTAAGTCCCATTTTTGAGTGTTGAAAATTTACGCTGAGTTTGTGGTTCAGTAAAATTTAATGGTTTGGTAATTTATCTACTATACACAATAAATACATAGCCACGCACAAATAAAGCAACTAGGGAACCAGAGTAAACATCACCAAAAGTAATTTCAAAAAGTACGTAACTACGCGTATATTTACGAAACTTTAGATGAGATTTTTGAGTCCTTTGAAACCATTTAAAAATTCAATCAATGTATAAAACATACATCGATCATACATGCTGCGAATAGCCTAGGGAAATTAGTTATGCGGCCCACACGATATTGATTCTCACATGTTTCGTTTATTTTTCGAGATTGGACGCCAGAGGCACATGTGGTTGCTTTCAGCATTGCGCTTTAAAAAACTGTAGCGATAGTTATTTAGTGGGCTTTGTTGTTTTTAGAATAACCATGAGCCACGCGCATTAACATAATTGTAAAACTTTTTGTAATTAGGAAACAATAAATTTTTTGCAATTTAATTTTATTCTTATTCTGTAGTTCTTCTTAATTTAATTAACTTTGCATTTCCACCCTAGAATCCTCCAATGTTACCTTAGTATTATTTCATTTCATGTTTTTACTGAAGTTCATCCTCCAAAATTACCTTAGCATTATTTCATTTCATGTTTTTCCTGAAGTTCTTTTCCATTTATGTTAATTTATAGAGTAATTATTTCAACTGTATGTAAAACTAAATTTATTTGTCACTTAATTGTGTTTAAACACGAATGTAGATTGCTTGTAATTGTATAATAAGTCTAGACTATAACTTAGTGTCAATGTTACAAAATGTTTACGTAACTCACGCAACCAAGGTAAAATAAGCAAGAAAGAAAAATACTTGTTTTTTTTTCTATTTGAATTGAATTTTCTGGACCACGCGATGGATAGAGTGGATTTTGAGTTGGATAGACAAGTGATATTGCATGAAACTAGTAGACACTAATGCCAGAATAACAGTAAATGGAGAGAGAAAATCTACAGTGCGGTCTCCATGTGACTAGGATAAGAAAAAGCAAAATAAAGGAATATGAAATATATAAAGTTAGAAGCACAAGTCCTCACTAAATGATTTGAGAGAATCTTAATTAACATTGTAACTATATGATTGACTATTTGATCTACTGAAGACCAGACCCTCATTTATGGGTTGATACAATAACATTACTAAAATCAAAATAACTTTTCATATCATATTACAAAAACCACGTAACTACCTTGGAATTAACACGAGCCTAATCACTATCCATTAGCGAATAAGAACCGCTTCACATACTTACATTAAGGCGTATAAATGTGACAAAATTCATCGTCTTTATACGGAATATAATATGACGTAACCATTAGTCGACACAGTACATGTAGGCGTCAATTTACGTAAAACATCGTATCTACGATACACGCTGAAAGTACAGAATGAGGCAGAAGGCAATTTACATTAATATCGTATAATACATATCATTTTTCCTTCTAGTTCTGTCATCATCTAATTTAAGTTTCCTGCGAGGTCTGAGACAAATTAGCTTTCTCGCGAGTTCCTGGACATAGCCTCCTGGGGTCATCGTGGATACGCAGGAGTTGCAGTGGTGGAAGTAAGCATTTGACAAATAAATTTCCTAACAATTCGTATTTGTAGAAACGAAATATCAAAGTATTTTTTGAATTTTAAGAAACACTGTGAGTTCTAATATGATTACCATCAGTACTATTCCAAATGTGTCAATGTGGTTTATTTAATATTAAAACTGAAATACAAAATATTTTTGGAACGAAGTTCTTTATCGCGTGTTATCGAAAGGGGGCTAGACGGAAATTCTTATGAAAAAGTTGTCACGACACTTTTTTGTTTTAGATGATTATCGCTAGATGGCGCTGTGATCAAAATATTTTATTTAAGTTATAATAATTAGTCAGTTTTGTTTTAATTATTATAACTTAAAAAAATAAAATTTTATTACAATTCCCTCACTAATTAATTGAAAATAACTTCGTTCCATCCGGGTGTTCCTTGACACCTGTCAAGTTTTTTGCCATTTACCATTCCGATTTGGAATGAACTTTCGTCCTCGTTGCTGAACGGATCTTCAACAGCCTACCATTGTAAATCTGAAGCTCATTTATCCACCATGTAGTAAATAAATATTTTACTTCTTAATAAGACCTATTCTGCGGTGTAAGTAAACACTGTTAGAATGACGCGTTAGGGATTAATTTACTTTGTTTGTTATTATGTGTGAATGACAAATTCTGTTCAATTACTGTTTTTGTTATCGTGTTGGTAGTTTTTGTAAATGGATTGATTATTTTCAGCTCGTATTTCTGCCTTGACAATCACATGTAGATAATAAGTTTAAATAGCGAATGTTAATTAAGTAGATAGATAGATAGAATATTCTTTATTGTACACCAATCAACAAAAAATAAAAATGTAAATATTTTAGAATAGTACAATTGGCGGTCTTATCGCTGATAGCGATTTCTTCCAGACAACCGTATGGCGGACCAAAAGTAAAAAACAAGGTATTATATTTTTGCGGTGTACCTACGAAAAATCAAAAAGAAAGAAAAGTTATGTTGAAAATGATTTATATCGAATGAAAAGAAAATGTATTATTTTAAATGATTAAAGGTTATATGATTTATGTTTTAGAGAATGGAATGGAATGGTTATAGTAAGTAATTAAATAAAATTATATTTAATGTCTATTTTCATTAGATTTAAGAAGTATCTTTTCAAAATGGGATGTTCTGTCTTGAATCTTAATGTTACAGTCAGTTACAGGTTACAGATATAAAAATTGAACTTTCATTAAAATAAATGAAAACCGATAATAAGGTAAAGATTAAACGATTAATTCGATTCATTTTAATAAAGAAAAAATAATATTGTAAGTCATTGTTTGAACAATACAAAGATGTAGTTATAAAGTTTTTTTGAAATCGTTGCAAGTTTTGTGAGTTTTATCACATTATTTTCAATAGATGAAAAGTTACATCGATTTGAAAACTTATACAAGGTATTTGGATGTACTTATGAAGCGTTAAATAATGTTATAAATAATTCAGATGATAATAATGTACCTGGCACGTTATTCTGTAAAACGTCAAAAGTAAATCGTGCATTGTATTCGTACAACAATGTAGGACGTCTTACCTAGGGTTGTCACGTAAACGCTTATTATGATATTTTCTTTGTGATGTTTGTTATTTTATTTTTTTTAAGATTTTTATGTTACACTTATTGCAAGACAGTTTATATATTTTCAAAATAAATATTCGGTGCCTAATTTTATCTACCTACACGACGACTTTTCTTCACTTTGAAATAATTTTCATTGATTCTTATATTTTATACTTCTTATTTTTATATTACGAATTTTCAAATTTGATTCGAATACTACTATAACAAAAATAATAATGTCTGAGATTTCGATTTTTTTTCAGTGTTTTTTTTTTACCACCAATTCAATTGGAACTGCATTTTCATGGAAATGTTAGTTTCGAAGTTTGCAACGCTGCTACCGCTTACGTTGCGGTAAAAAAAACTAACTCAACCAATAATTGAATCTTCATAATATCGTTGAAATTCTACGAATAACAGCCCTATTATTATAATATTTCGGTATGATAACGACAAACTCACGTCTTCATACATGTTAGTATATCGAGTGATCTGCGCGAGACGTATATTGTCATGTTACGTGTGATGCGCTTTGTTATGACATCTCGTTAAATTCTCACACTTGTAATATCTTTTAAGAAAATAGGTATTGAATAAAGTAAATCTAAATTTAAATGAGTGAGTAAAGAACTAAAACAGTGTTAGAGTCCTTTGCCAATTTAACTGATAATTAATGTTCTATTTTTATTAACACAAATTTGATAATCACGTGTTGCTCTTGTTTGCGATCTTTAAATGAACTGTCGGTAAGTGGCTAGAGTTAATGTATAATAAACTTATTCAGACACTCGCGGTTTTCTATAATACTTTCATGCATTTTCAACGGGTTCTTACCAAAATATTTAATTAATTGAGTTGTCTCGACTACCCTATCTGTGGTGTGTCGTGATGTGAGTTCGAGTTCCAGTGGTACTACCCAAAAGCGAACGAGAAAGGGTAGACAGATTTGTTTGCTCTTAAATCGACCCGCAGTATCCAGTCTTCTCGTGATCATGACGTTTGCAACAACGTTGAAATATCGAGACAACTCAATTAATTAAATATCGTGGTAAGAACCCGTTGAAAATGCATGAAAGTATTAATGTATAATACCACAAGTACAAGTCTGGCCTAAAACTTAATTTATTTTAAACCACTTAAAGGTTCAGATTAAAGTATTCCAATTTTTCGATAATATTTCCAAAGTAACAGTAACACGAATACATAAACATGAGTGAAGTAACTGCAAGTCATTCACAAGGTTACACCTAATAACACAGAATCAGCTCGTCTGCGAAATACATGGCATAGAATAAGTTAACAGAATTAAATGTTACGAATCCATTACTTTTTTATTGCAAGACACAACAACGAGTGTGTTTGCGTGATGGTGAACCTCCACATTGCCAGGACATTGAAACCATTATCCATCACCTACTAACATGAGTTTTTGGAACGAAGTTCCGTATCGCGCGTTTTCGAAAGGGACTAGACGGAAAAAATCTTACGAAAAGTTGTCACGACACTTTTTTTGTTTTAGATGATTATCGCTAGATGGCGCTGTGATCGAAATCTTTTAAAACACGTTCCTTACCGCGCGTTACGTTAGAAAAAAAAATTAGAAGTTATCTTTTGATCGAAAGGAACTTCGTTCTATTCGGGTGTCCCATGACACCTCTCAAGTTTTTTTAAAGCTAATGCAACTTTTGTTCTTATAATCTGACAGACACAAAATATTAATGAACCACTCGTCTGTGGTTGTCAAATGTCTATCACCTACCACCATCAGACAAACGCTAATTTTGGTAACTTCTCATTTGAAAAGTGGTTTGAAACGATTCTCAGAAACCTGACCCTACTGCAAGTGTCAAAGGTATCTGTCACACAGATGTTTAATAATAATAATAAATTTATTTATCACACATACTCAAAAGGTTACAAAAGGTAAGCTTATAAATAAACATCCATTACAAAAAAACATTACGATACCAACACAAATAAAACTTAGTGGAGTAAAAGAGGAGGAGTTAGACTCCTGTATGAGTAAATTTACTATGGTTCCACGTAATAACACAGAATCTTCTCGTCTGTGAAACACACGGTTTCAGCAAAACATTGTTTAAGTTAATTGAAACGGTCTTGTCACATAAATGAGTATCTGCGACAGTTTTACGTACCGCCATTAAAATAATGACTAGTTTTTAAATCAAAAGAGTATTTGACATGTAAATTTATGATATTTAGGTTGGAATTTTGTAATTTTAAACTTCTAGTTTCGTGAATTATAAGTAGGTTATATTTGATGATGTTTCACATGGAATGCTTACTTTATTTAAAGGGAGGAAGTCAAATATCCAACAAAATTGGTAAACATTTTTTATTTGTTAAATTACTTTTTTTAGTAACGATTTAATTAGTTTTTCTTCTAGAAGATTAACTATAAACCTAACGTTACGACCACCTACTCTGGTTGGCACTAGTTTTTACGATTTCCATTATTTTAACTCTATCAACGATGAGTTTGAACTTAAAAACCACACGAGTTATATGTAAAATCTAAATAGCGTACATAAATCATTTCTCGCTAAACCTCACGTCAAAACTTGCGTAACATTTAGGTTGCGATAAATTTTCACACATAAGAGTGATGGATTATTTTTATTTTCTGTTATCGGAAAGTTTCGAGACAATGATTAAATACTTATAGCTATAATGCTCCTCTTTATACCTACATGTCACTGGTATCAAGTGTAAGTGCCTGGATTCAAAGCAGACAATTCGTACTTGTGATCCGTGAAGCGACAAGACGGAGTTTTGACAACGAAACTTTTTTTTTGTGCCAGCATGCAATGCATCCGTCATTGGAACACAGTGGATCATCTAATGTGAATAAATTGAATGATTTAAAACGTCACTTTATACATTTTAAGTAGAAGTCTGTGAGCCCAGTAATAAACAGCTTGTGCTTGGGAACCTATTTTGCGAATGGGTTGCACAAATGTTTAATGAAATTTGTGGGAAAATTAAGGAAACCAAGTTCGAATAATAATCACTAATAGAAAGAATCACGATCTAAACTTGTTGCATTATTTACACGAAAACTACAATCGAAATGCATATCAACTTTTAGTAATCTAAAAAAATGCACAACTATCTTCAAGTGATAAATCAGTCGCAAACAATTGAAACAAGTATCCTGCAGTTGTGAATGAAAATATTAATAGGTAAATAGGACGGAAGTTAAAATACCGTAGACAATTTAAAATTGTGACAATAGTCATCGTGACGGTACGAGCGTGTCAAGGCGCTTCCTATCACGGTATTGACACGACCTGTTTCAATAAACGACCTGGCTGGAAAGAATAATTCTATTTTTGAAATATTTTTTGTTACCAATGCAATGTTATTGATATGCTGTTGGTGTTGCCTTTACAATGACTATATTTGAATGTATACGTGCCTAAAGTTCGGCCGTTTAGAGAATGCGTTCCTGACACCTATCAGTTAGTCACGAAAAAAATGTTTACCAAGTTATTTGATCAGTTTGGCACAAAATTATAACATTTATTGATTATTGATATAATAATGTTGTTTTAATGCTCATCAATTGTTAAAACGGTAAACAACCAGCAAAAATAGTTTTATCGTAACCGCAATTCCATTACTAAGTTACGTGTCAGGAACGCATTCTCTGAACGTCCAAACTATAGTAAATGACACAGCACTACAATTTTACCTACATATCGCAGGATCTTTCTCTAAGATCTCTAAGTCATATTACGTAGACTATAGAATCCCAACATCATCATGGTATAAGGATCTATCACACTGAAGTGTTGTCAATTAAAAAGAAAAGAACGTCTAAAGCATAATATAAAACTTATTGGATAATAAATATAAGAACAACTCAATATAGTACAATTTTTTTATATGATAGCACTTAAATATATTGCTAATACTCCATTCCTGATATAATCCCGCTAAGTGACTTTATAGGTGTAATTTAAATATATGTTATAACTTCAACTAAAAATAGTGTAGACGACATTGAAAGTTACGTAACAAGAATTAAGGTTGTTATTCGTAAAACAACAATAGTCACCCCTAATGGGAAAAGTTTTACGTCACCGCCCCACATTGCAGGTCGTTTTAATAAACCACACGTCAGAAGTTAAATGTTACATATGTTTGGGGAGTTTATATTTAATATTACGTTATTGTATAAAAATTTAATATGTGTTATTTAGATACTATTTGCATAGAACGAAGTTCCTTATCGCGCGTTATCGAAAGACGGAAATTCTTATGAAAAAGTTGACACGACACTTTTTTGTTTTAGATGATTATTGCTAGATGGCGCTGTGATTAAAATCTTTTAAAACAATTCCTGATTTTGTTTTATAGGATTAATGCTAGATGGCGCTGTGATCAAAATATTTTATAAAACAATTCCTTATTTTGTTTTATATGATTAATGCTAGATGGAGCTGTGATCAAAATATTTTATTAAAAAAAAAAAAGTATATATATATATTTCCCTCACTAATTAATCGAAAGGAACTTCGTTCTATCCGGGTGTCCCTTGACACGTCTCAAGTTTTTTAAATTAGGTATGTTTTTACCTAATGAGGAAGTGTTCATGTGAACCGAAAAAGTAAAAACGTAATACAACGACTAGTTATATAGAAGCCATGCATATATTTTATGATTATGAAACATCAATGCATACTGAATTCAACCTTGTTAAATGGTACAATTTTGAAGTAATTACTGTAGTAGACAGTGTGGAATTAAAAGATTTAAATTTTACAGTAACATAAAATGTTTCTACAGGAACATTAATTCTAAAAAGATGAGAGCTCATTCCACATCTCTACTGAAAATATACCTGCAAAATTATTAAAATACCAATTCTTTTATAGTCCAAAATATGTCTACAAGAATGAGCAATGTTACCTTAACATTCTAAAAACATTTTCCCGATTACAACGCTTAATTATAAAAGCGGGAATAGCGTAAATTCTCAAATATTTCTCTAAACAATGCCAATGAAATCCTGGACTTTATAAAGTTTTTCGTCAAATATTTTTCGACAAGACCGGAGCATGTTTCCTTTCAAAAGTATACTTAAATTTATTCAGCGAGGTTGTATGGCCTGGAGAGGTTTCGGGAAGGGATACAGCGTATTGGAGATTATGGTGATATCCTTAATGGCTTAGGATCTGATCGATCGAGGAAATAGTTATTTGATGACAAGCTTTAGAGAATTGCTTTTGAATAGAGTGTGTCAGTCAGTGGTTGCCGTATCTTTTATTTACTTTACTTTAGTGTTATAAAAAAACAAAAAATATTGTCACTTAGACCTTAGTGTATATTGTAACCTACTAAAAGGGAGAGCACTGGCTTTCATAGCACAGTAGTTTTACTACTAGTTTGAGAGCCTGGGTTTAAACTATATAGTGTGTTGTAAAGTGTTCCAAAAATTAAAAATAAATAGTTTAATGTTAAATAATGAGATTTTGTTAGAATAGTAAGTAATAAGTAAATTTATTGCTGTTAATGTTAGAGCAGAAATAGAAACAATTGGAGATCGAACATATATGTTATTACGAGTACAATAATTACGTTCCCTGAGTTTCCTGGTCTCTGATTAAATAGATTACGCAATACTGACTATAAAATATAAAGCGAACTATAGCAAGAAAAACTGAGAAGAGCCAAAACAAAACGACATAACATTTGTCTAAAAAAGCACATTGGAATCTGCCGGAGACCCATTTTCCTTGACGGTCGATAAAGCATAGAAATAAATGGCAGGAGATATCTCGGATAAGGCATTCGGCGAAGAAACTCAGCCGTACAGCGTCCGATAATGATTAATGTTCCCCATTACATCGTATGGAACCTCCAAAGAAACTTGATTGATGGAGGATAGGGGAGCAGGGCAATATGTGCCCCTATTTCCGAGATCTTCCGTTTTATATAGGGCAGTGGGACACGTTTTCGATTGTGTTGGGGATGTTTGTGTAAGAAGATTCGGGTAACAGATTGAGTTTGTTCTACTTTGAACGGTTTGTCTTCAATTTTGCAAATACTGTCCTAGTTTTATACAAGAGAATTTAGGTCTTGCCGCTGTAGTAATAAAACTTTAAGACACCAAAATGGTGGATGCTATATATTTGATTCAGATTTAGGCCACTTCAGACACAATGAAAAAGCTGTCGTAAAATATATCCAGTGTCTTAAATAGGTTGGATTTCGCGATTAGCATAATTTGATGAAAAACCTGGTTTCAGCTTCCACTCGGGAATATTAATGAGATTTTAAGTTAAGATTACTGATTAGGCACGTTCTAAGTTAAGTGGCATAGATAACCTAAAAATATAACGAGCCTACGACAGGATGACATAACTGTTAGGCGAGGTTAATCCTCGCTTTATACTAACTCAGGGCCGTGGACTAAATCTAAGTACACGCGAAACGTAATTAGTTCTATTGTGTCGTTTAAATACAACCTTTTTTACGAGATTATGAGACAAAAATACGCGGCATAAGTTGCGTGTATAAATAATGAGTATACTATTATGAATAAGAGTTTATCTAAATTATTGGATGTTTCTGAAAATAGGTTATATCTGGAGTTTTATTACAGTTTTTATCAGTCTATAGACGTCTACCACTAGACATAGGCCTTCCCCAAACCTCGCAACAAAGACCGGTGTTCTACTGTCTATAGCCAATGACTTCCTGCGATCCTGGCCAGGTTCGTCGGGCCATCTCGTGGGAGGTCTGCCTAGGTTGCGCCTACCGGTTCGTCGCCGCCACTCCAGAACCGTTCTTCGTATAAAACTTTTATTCCTTTGTAATATCGGTAGATATCTATAGGCGTACAGTCTAGTTTAAACGTAGTTTTCGGAAGGAAGTGTTAAACGGTCATCACCCAGCCGTGTAAGGTTAGGATTTTTTTTAATTCCTATTATTACGTAGGTACGTATTAATTAGTAAAATGAGATTGTTGCTTAGTGATAAGTTTGGGCAAAGGTCTCTAAGATAATGTTAAAAGTATCTAATAAATTTTCTATGACTTTTAAATTTGAATAAACACAATAATACCTATTTTGCAAAATAAAGTATCGAAATGACATAACCATTATTTTACGCTCAGAACCGCAATTAAAAATTAATTAATTCCTCAACTTCAATGGTTTCACGCTAATTTACTTCCAAGGCCAAACCTTTATCAATTTCTTCTCTTCATGGAAAACGCATTATGGTCATGTACGGACGTTATTAGATCGATCGATAGCGTTATTACGATAGCGATTGATTACCATCGCCAACGCGTCCTATCTATCAAGGGTATTAGGAATGATTGACGTTTGTCATTTGTTTTCGGTTTAAGGGAGTGGCAGTTATGGATCCGAGTTTGCTCATTACGATCGGGAAGCTGTCGTAAAATGTGTTATTTATTAGATGTAATGTATAACAAATTACCATGGAATTATTACCTCTGGAATCTACATGATGAACAACAAACTGAAGTATTCGGAGCTTTGTATGTGTGTGAAAAATGTCTATGTGTTGAAAACTGGGAGATGTCATGTTTTTAAATCTCCCCAAAAATCGGGTACTTTTAGTGGTGATTTCCCGTGTAAACCATAGATGTTAATACTGTCAAAGAAACGTCAATGTTATAGGCACTTCATTATGTGTATGTATACGACTGGTGCGACTTGGCTAAACTTCACCAACTTTGTTCCCCATGTACGTTCCTGAGGTAATAATTCTATGCAAATTACACACAAAATATTGGATAATGTAATAGTAATGTCAATGTACGTTTTAGTATTCTGTTGTAATTGTTGTAATGTCAGAAGTCACTGTGGGACTGCTCTTTTAAATAGTTTTCTCATGGTGTTTCTTAAACGTTAAGCTTTTTGTTCCAATTTAACTTATATAGGATTTATTTAGTAACCCTGTCAGACCTTTTTGTTCAAATCATACTCGTGTACGAAGTATAATTTGACATTTATAACAAAAAGCAACGAAGCGACGAGTCAAGCCTCACTTCACACGAGTAAACAATAGCCATTGCCCGTGACATTGACGAGGTCGAAGCAGCATTGTATAGAGAACAAGACAGATGATTCGAAAAACAGTCGAATGCGCTTGGGATGACAAGCTTTATGACGTCACAAGGTCATAGAAATGAGATCGATAGCGTTTTTATTTGCTTATGTAATGAAAGTCGGAACTGATTTTTTTTATATGATAACATCTAGAAGATTATTTTTTGAATAATATGCTAGTTGATGGTCATATATGACCAATTATGTAAAGTATTATAACAAAGCCATACTAGTTCCTCGCATGGCCCAAGTTACGTTAAAGATCACGCGAGGTATCCTTAACCATCACTATTCACCTCGATGCCAGGTAATACGATGATAGAAAGATGATGGTATCTCTAACCATGCTTGGGATCACTCCACGTGTAATAAGTAGTATAAAATGCAAAGATACTCGAAGTTTTTTAACTGATCCAATGGTTCCAGGTGAGCTTAGCATCGTAAAACTGTTAATCGATCTGACTCCATACATATTCGTTTACAAGCTTTGTATGGATCTTAAATTTTTAGTCTTCAGCATTCTGTGTTTAGGATGATACATTTAATGACGTCACAAGGCCATAGAAATTGAGATTTTCGATAACGGTTTTAATTCGTTGCGTAATGAAAGCAATATATCGGCCTTAGTTGAAGGTCAATGTAAGGTCGAATTTGATTAGGCAGCACCAAATTTTGATGTACGCTGATCAAATGTACGAGTTTTCCTCGTGTTTTAACTTTGAATGTATGAAGTACATTGTTTTAGCGTGTTCATGTTACATTTTAGATGTGAAGGTAAGTTTACTTATTGTAGGAATATTATATAGTATTGTTAATGCTTTTTCAAACAATTTTTGACTTCTAAAATATACCCCACGTGTAGGTTTGTACTTAGTAGAAACTTACCATCAAGTGGCTAAGCTCATCTTACGAGATAAGAAAGAAAAAAAGGCCAGACCCTCTTGTATAAAAATAATCGAGACGGGATGTCACACACTGACCGCAATTATCACGAGGTCACTCATCACTAATTGGCGATCACCACCGTTGACCATTGACAATGACATTTAGTTGCACGTGCATGACATGTCAGTTTTGATGTCAAGCTATTGTCACGCCCGCGTCAAGCGATGCATGACGGTTTTGCATTTTTTTCTCATGTAATTTTGAATGCATGAGTGGATTCGGTAAGCTGTTTGTAGAAAAAAACCTTAAACGGAGCCAGGGTGTATGAAGGCCTTTAGTTTTTAGATCCATTCAGTTATTGCCGTTTTTTGTATTGATTGTAAATGGTCTTTACTTATGATAACTTTGATCTTGTTAATGTGAAAATATTTTTTTGGATTGTGTTTCAAGTATTTCAATTTTAGTTTTGGCTTTTTAAGAGATGGGTTTAGGCTAGACATTTTTGAACGTGAATTTTGAGGATACAATTGGTTCCAAAAGAAAATCCACTAACAAAATATTGGTGAGTAGAAAAAACTTGTAGTGTTAAAAATTCATCGACTCAATATCTTTTCTACGCTCTGACACAGTTATGAATAAAGAAACGAAATATATAGAGATATATTGCTTCTGAAGTTTCGCAACAAGGACATCCGAATATTTAAATATTAAAACATAATATACGGTCCAAAGGATAATTTATTTATTCATACCACGGTCCATTTCCATACATTTTATGTTTAATTTTGATGTAGACCTTCACAAGTCATATTAAGTTCATTAGCATAGTGATAAGGCGTTTAAATCAAATAACGGATTCTCTTGTTATTTTGCAAGTTTAAATTTGGGTCGTTGTGAAATTTCTAATCATAAATAATCGTTTTATTAGCGTTATGTCTATAGAAACGTATTTTTATTGTCAAAATCTCATGAATTATACAGAATTTTAAATTATCTGACGCTGGGTTGAGACCGCGGTAATGTAGTTTTTCTTCAGTTATTTATACTTATTTTTATGTCTATCTAAACTGTACGCAGTTTACTTAATATATTTCTATTTTTAAATGTAATAGCTCACTCTTTCAAAATAGTTTTGGCATAGTCGGTTGACGACCGTGTTACCTGTCACGCGTCTACTAAAATAAAAATGTATTTAAAATTTATTGTACCTATCTTAATATTATTTAAACCAAAATATATTGTTTGACAAATCCTTGTTGTGGACAGTTGATTGATTGGTGTTTTAAGTGGTTGGCGTCTTCATACTCTATTTTTTACTTCCCTTTACTTCAACCATCATGAAATTATTGTATTCAAATTATTGACTATAAATGCTGGTGTGCAGGGAGCTTATAGGTTTTATCAATAATTCCAAATAACCGAGTTACTTTGCATTTATTTTGGCGGTACTATTCCAAAGACATTCAACATCACTTTTATTATTTACGTACTTTAATCTCTTTGTTAGCTTAACGTGCATATAATATCTAATTTTATAAATTAACCACCTTAGCATTTAAATAAATAAAAAAACCTTGATTTATTACTAAGTTAATTCTAGGAGGGATATAAATTGACTCTGTTTGCCGCACTGCTAGCGGATGCATCATATTCGTCCTCATCATTCAATATCCTCTTTACCGCCTGTATTGTCTAGATAAATCTCAGTGCAACCGGCATTATTTCAGTGTTTACGAGTTTTTTGATGACTACGTGAAGATATTTGTAATATGTTTACGTAGGTAAATATGATTACTAATAAAGTATCTATTTATAGATTTTTTTAGCTGGACGAAAACGCCGGATATGCGGGAGTTGAACCGCACTAAAACCTCCAACCGCTCACACTCAGCGTCCTAACCCCGGCTGACGCCAGAACCCAGCACGGGGTTATGAGAGGGGGGTGAATCCGACGATTTCCCCAAACTCAAAAGTTTTGTTTTATTTTGAGTAATTTCAAATAATTTTAGGCTGAGATGATAGAAAAATTCTACAATATATGTGAATTTTATAAAATAACAATAATCATGCCATTAAAATCATTATAAATGTCTATAGTCTTATATCTATAAAGTAAGTTAGATTTCTATTCTAACGTTAAAACTAGAGTAACATTAACAGTAATTGGAACAAATTGAGAACGTATAAGAAAAACATACGCCATATCTTTATTCACAACACAAATTAGGTTAACGAAAGCTTTCAAAATAAATGTAATTGTTACTAAAACTCTATTAAGAATTAAATAAATAAAAATAAAGTGTCTGAAAAAGAAACTCAACAATATCATAATAAATTTAATAAGATCGTTTGAAAATAACGTCTAAAGATGTATAAATAAAATTTAATAAGCCTCTCGCAGTTCGTCAAAGCTTTGAGTGAAAAGTTAGAAGTATTTTAATATTGTTATTTAAAGTTGATATTACCTCACTTGTTTGTTTGTTAAACGACGTTTGATGTACGTGTGTGTATGCAGTAGATGTGTGCATGTGCATGTGACAAGAGCGATTAGCGATTTTAAATTTGCAATAAAATTCTCAGAATTCTGTTTATTCTTATTAAAAAAAATATAGTTGACTAACCTAACCTAACGCTTAATAGTACTCGATGTTGGTTGAAATGTGAACAAAAAGAGGTCCCACTCGTTTTAAAGACGTATTTGAGGAGTGGGCTAAAATTAGTAAAATGTTGTAAAGTAATTGTATAATATAACCATTGATTGTTGTCAAATGTTATGTAAATGAGGAGCCCTGGTGTCCATAACACAAGTTCGTTCTTATCATGGGCACCAGTGTTCAACCATTTAGTTAAAATACTCGTGTTTTAAATACTATCAATGATTTTTTGTTTTGGTGATATTCTTACGATGTTATTTTTTGTTTTATCTTAGATTGTAATCATGTGTGTCAATAAAGATATTATTTGTTATTTATTAATAATTGAAAAATAATCACTGTTGCTGAAGATGGAAAAAAATAGTTCTCATTCATCTCTCATCTCATCATTCTCTCTCACAGGTACGGTGCTGTTAATACGTAATGAAATATAGAGTTAACTGAAACTATATAAATCTTGTTACCACCAGTCTTTGTAGGTATGTTATTAATGTAAAAAACTACGAGCACTTCAATATTAATCCGCTTTAAGTTTATATATTACGTCGTAAACAAAAATAAACACTGCTTTCATCGAGCGCTGTTTACATTTAGACCAACTGTCCCAATATTAGTTACCGATCGGCTTTAGTACGCAAATAATTTATCAAACAGCCTGTGACGTCACAACATACGTCATCAAATATGAATATTTGTTTTGTTTTAATTTTTATGTATGTTTTTGTAGTTATTATGTAGAGGCTACGTTACTTTTAGCACTTGATTTAAGGCTTTTGATTTTTGTTCGCAATATTGTCAATATTTTGGATATCTATAGGTACATTAGTACCTGGTCTATAGATATCCAAATTATAAAGCTGAAGAGTTTGTTTGAACGCGCTAATCTCAGGAACTACTGGTCCGATTTGAAAAATTATTTTACTGTTGGAGAGTCCATTTATCGAGGAAGGCTTTAGGCTATATATCTTATATCTCTCTGTTACGCACACGAAGTTGCGCGGGTCAAATAGTTAATTACATTGAACAGCGAATGAGTGTAGGCATTTAGTAAATTGTAGAGCTTGTTAGCTATTTAAAATATACGCCAAAAATGTTTTAATAGTACAAATAGGGAAGTTTTCGTACTTCGTCTTAAGAATCTTCTTACTCAAAAGCTAAGTGTGTACTTCCTGAGATAACCTAATATGATAACCGATCATATGATGATGGTATCTCTTAACTGGAGGAGATAAGATGTTGTACACTGATTTAACTCAAAAGTGTAACAAGGTTCTAATTTTGCCGTATTATAGCACTGTCAACATTTTCATGATCAATTTGCTAAAGTATTATATAAATAACTGAGTTCTTGAAGGAAATTTAATGTCAGTATTATTTAATATTTTCTTATTAATATTAATTACTAATACTTAATAATAGTTAACCATTTCAATGGGAAAAAAAAACAAAATTAATTGCGACGTGACGTAATAGAAGTAGTTTTATTTTAATCTTTTTACTGTCTCATTTATAAGAATCTGAAGATAATAAATTTTCAATATTTAATTCTACGTAGTCTAGCACCGAATTAGAAAATGTTAGGTTTCTAAATAAGATTACTTTTGCGATGATAAGAGATTTTTATTATAATTTCCAATCTTCTTATTAAGAATAGAAAACTTATTTAAAAAAAGAACAACTTGGACATCACCGAACACAAAACGTATAGAACTATGTATGTATTACACGCGTATCGCGTGTCTGCGTGAACTTGGCAATGGCTTCTCGACTTCATTATGTCATACTTGGCTCGTTTTCACTCTCCGAAAATTAATTTAGCTTCAAACTTTGCAAATTAATTGAATCAGGACTTAATTTTGTTATTAATTAGTTAATTTAGTTTTTCAAATTAGAAATCGAATGTGTCGTGGTTTTCCTTCGAATGTTAAATTTTGTTTTTTTTGGTTATTGGAAACCGAGTCATTAGCCAAAACGATGCAATGAAAATTATCGGTCTGTCATAATTACATTGTTTTGTTCATTAATGATTATCTCAATACAACAGCGCAATTAAAAACGCTCATTGACTAAATATTTGTATTGCGTGTTTATCAAAGCGTTTGTACGTTTTTATTTCGATACAAAAATTACATTTACAGTCACGTTATGTTTCGTAACAATCAAAAAACAATTTCAAGTGACCGACATCGAAACTCGTCGTAATTTATTTAGTAATTTACCTAAAAGGCTACCTTTTCAAGTCCGGATCTACGTAATACCCAATTACTGTAATTTGGCTCGCTTTGTTAGTTTACGGTTGGAAGTTAAGTGAACGAACACCAAAAGTGTGAAGTAATGTACGAGAAAAGTTATTTAGGTCACTCGATAAATCCAGATAGTTCGTATTTATGATGCTCATAAATTTATATTCATACTCCTGTAGTGTTACTAATAAAAGTATTTAGGTAGGTACATCTAGACCTGAAAAAGGATTTTAAGATTATTCATCAAACGAAAAAAACACAGTTTTTTGTATTTCGAACCTTAAATAATGTCAAATTACAACGCCTATGACTACCTGTAGTTTTATTATAAAAGTAACAGTCGTATAAAAATCACAAAAATTCGAAGCGGAAAAAGCATTACAGTCTATAAAAATACACTAAATCTAAGGAAAAAACCATAATCATGGTTGCGTGATTCGACGAGGTAAAACGAAGGTGGTATAAATTAGTACGCGTTCAGTCTGTCATATCAAACGAGGAATGAGGGTTAAACTTAAATATCCAAGGTTATAAGCAGCTATCAGTGTCAACTTTAACCATAAAAAAATACCAGAACATAATCTGTATACAGCCTAATATTTTACATACATAATCTGTGCCTTACATTTGTGGCGCCAAAATTCTGACATTATTCATTCTTCATTTAATTAGGCACAAGAATTCTTTTCATACAGCCTCTATTCAGAAATTCTATCACACGATCGGTCCTATCCATTCAGACATGAAATCCCGGTTGATAATAGAATTTCATTTTGACAGCAGGCGGGATAATGTTCGAGAGACGAGGACTGGATGTTTTTAGAAAAAAAAATCTCAGTGCCTTCCCTAACGACATCGTTATGTAGATTTCGATCCACATTTTCGGGTTCCAGGCCATTGAAAAGCAAAAGGCTGAGTTTTCTCTTATGATATTCAAAAGCGGCTATAAATTTAAGCGCTCACAAAAGTATTGGCATCCGTTGTCCGATTCTAAATTTGAAAGGCTATAAAAACCACAGACTATTCGAAAAGGTGCTGAGTTTTTAAATCCATAGACTTTGGGCTTGTTGGAAACAAGGCCAGAATTCCTAAAATAAATATTTTTGAGCTTGTGGGCTTCGGTTAATATTCCAAAATTATTATATTATTCTTTCTTAAAAATATATTAACTTTTATTTCAAAAAACAATATGATTAGAGGAAAACTTAAAGAATCTTAAAACTTAAACCAGCAATAAATCGCTAGAATGATCTGTACGAAATTGATTACGTACATATTTTTTGTAGCACGAAACAGACCGACCCTGTCGAATTCGTTTTACGCTATTTAACTGTTAAACAACGTGAACCGTTCTTGTTTATTAAATTAACGTTTATTTTAAACAAATATACCATATATTTGAAGTATTGGTAGATTTTTGACAGGTTTTTCTCTCAGGAGTTTAATGGGAGTAGTGAAGGTTTGGCTCATGGATGCTTTATATTTTCAAATACTTTTTGCTAGTTGCCTTTTTTGATTCAACTGTAATTTTTCGAATTTTCTTTGGTGTTTCAAGTATTTTAGTATCTAATTAATTACAAGTTTACATTGAAATACTAAACTGAGTAGACTCTCAAAACATCACATGAAAGAGATATTTTCTAGTGTTCAAATAAATAAGATTTTCAAACAATTTATTATTAGTAAACTATGAATTAATTCATGATAAATGTAGGAGTATTTAATTTCTAATAGTAGCTTATAATGAAAATAATTAATTGTTATTGTTGAACTTCAATTCAATTCAATTACCTTCACGATCATTAATTCAATTTATCCATTGTTTGCTATTATTTGTTAAATCAATTTAACTCTCTTGTTTCTTATTTAATTGACTATTAATTAGTGGTAAAGAAATTTTTGTTTGATTAAATATCTAAATATTACCTACTGAGCTAGAATTAAAATAAGCAACAGTGAATTTATTCTCTTCCAAAATTACCTCTCTCGTAGACACATAAAATAAATTCTCTAACCCAAATCATTCATCCTAATCTATATCCAATTACTAATTCATATTTTTAGAGTACAACAAAATATAAAGCATATCTCTGTCTCTCGCTCATTAATTATAATTAAATCTCGATTGAAACGATCTGATATCGATATGACCTATTTAATTTTACAGCACTATTTTGACGCCACTGGCACTCAATGTGCTTAACTGACACATACCTTCAATACTTGGCTATGTTCTAATTTTGATGATGCCAGATGACATTCTAAAACTGCCTTGGCATTAATAAGAACCTATTGTTTGTGTAGACTAGTCTTTGTGTGCTAGTTAAAGAAAAAATATGCCTACTTTAATCTATTTTTAAAATAGTTTTTTTTTGTATGTAAAAGTTTTTTCTGTTGATGAATATTTTTTGCTTTCACTGTTTATTGGTTGATAGAAACATACTTTGTTTCGTGTTTGATCTTTTGATTGTAAGTAAAAGTTCAATCTCAGAAGACGATTTAAAATGTAAAAAAGAAAGCATATAACTTGATCTTGCCTGATTTTTAACGTTCTACTTAACTAATACAATACAGAAGGTTTTCAGGGAAAATGTAATTGCCCTTTTAGATGTCCATGGAAACAAGATCTTTATTTTGTCCATTCAAAGGGCGGAGTATAAAGAAGACTAATTTCGTGGTCGACCCCGCATCAACCTTTAAACACTGTTTATTCAGCCCTTTTCCCGTTAAAATACCTATAAAGGGTAGAACCCTGACGCTTGTTTGTAATATTTTAAAATGTGTTTTTTTTAATCATTTTGTCATGTTTTTAGGGCGGCCTTCTTTTACGGAACTTGTTTTGGGCGATTTCAAAAGGAAGGTACTCGCTTACCTCTTTATTATGTGGATCGATTTTTAAGTATTTTTCAGTTTGAAAAAAAAATTTGTTCATAGTTTTTATATTATACTTAGAGTATATACCATGAGTTTTATATTTGTTTCTCTACACGTTTTCATAACACATTAAATACATATTCACATGATCATTGATTGTACAACGCATCGTCATTGAGTACTGTTTGTATATTTTATTTGTAAGAAATAGAGTATATAGTTCCTACTAGAATTACGTTATAATTTAATCTAATTTATTAAGATTCTTTTTTTTAAATTCATCGATTCGTTTTAATAATATTGGCAGACAGTAATCAATCCAGATAAATATATTCATCCTTTTACTATTTTCTGTGTTGAATACCAAAAAAAAAAAAAGTGCGTAAATTTCGGTATTTTGTCAAATTCAAAATAGTTCGATAACTGAGTAGCATTTTTCAATAACTTTATTAGACTCAGAATGATAATATATCTATTCAAGTCAACCTTAGCCTTGACATATGCATTTTAATTAAAAACTTTTTAATGTGGTACAAGTTTATTCTCTTGATTGAATGGAAAATTTTATATTCCTCCAAATTGTTTGAAATATTAAACTATTTCAAGGATCCTAGTTTTAAATCTATATCTCCAATTTACTACTAGTATTATGAATAAACCATAGAATTATTACATCTGCAATCAACATTATGAACAACAGAATGAAGCAAATTTAAAGTGCACCGATCGCGCGTAACTACACGATATTCTGGCGTTAGTATATCGATGACACTCAATTCGTTTAACACACTAATAAAATTTTACATACACATAAGTTCTTTAAAATTTAACTTTGTTATTTCTGATGATGAATCAAAATATCGTGTTATTACGCGCGATCGGTGCGCTTTAAATTGGCTTCATTCTGTTGTTTATGATTTTGATTCTAGATGTAATAATTATATGGAATAAACTAATGCAATTTAGTATTCGATTAAGTTAATAAATCATTTTATTTATTTATATATTACTAAAATAGCAATTAGATTGTATAATATCAAAAAGAATGAGCTAGACTTATATAATAAGCTAAACGGTTGACCTCGAAATAGTTAATAGCTCGTATCAAAATATGAATAGGTAATTAGCACATACATACAATACAAACAAATGAGGCAGTTTTTCAAATGAACGATGAGATTCTTTTTCGTAAATTATGCATAAGAATTTTCGCGAAGTATTCTGAAATCGTTGAATGTATACGGAATTGAATAATGGGCCTTTATAATATACATGTCGGTTGTCGGTTATGATACGAGCTTACGGTCCATTCTGATGGTAACTGTTTACTGTTGCCTACGTTGTATCTATACCTAGTGTCTTTGATGTCGTATTTTTTTTTAATCTCTTTCATTTTTTCTCTTGGTAAGCAAAGAATGCCTTGAGCATTACATTCACCCAATTTGAATATTTGTTTTCTTAATTAATTAAAGTATTTTAATTTGATAAGTAAAACCTTATTGCTTTACCTATTTAAATAATAATAGAATAGAAATTTTGTCCGTGTTTCAAAATCTGTGTTGTCCGAAATGTCGGACATTATCAAATCAGAGTGAACTCAAGATTAAATTATATAAATCTTTATCAGCCAAGATTGACGTACATTTGTAGATGATTCATTGTTAGAATCGAACAAAGTATAGATAAATATCTATGTAGTAACATAAAATTTACTTGATCGACTTCAAAGATAGACACTTAATTCAAATGTTTCTATGTTATGTGTAAAGGATTGATTTTAATAATAGTAATGTATGGAACCTAGTGTTCGCATGAGTTTCGGAATTGATTTGACCTTTAATTTTCTAGCTAATGTTTGTTTAATTGACTGTACAAAATAAACTCGTTTATTTCTAAATGTTTTATGTTATGCTTCAAAAACAATTAATACACACATTTTAACAACATTAAAATCAAATATTGTTTCTAAAATAACACACACAAAGGACATTAATTAAAATTGTATCTTTAAAATATTTTTTTTTTCTTTATTCTTCAATTTTAATTAAACGTCCATAATGAAAAAAAGTGTTTCGTCAAGACTCATAAACTATTACATGATTTTTATTCGGTTTGAATATCGAACAGTTAATTTTTTTTTGTAATATAACCTACCTACGCTAAAACTTGTTTGAAATTGTAAACCAATCTACGTAACCGCGATAAGAAACCAATAACAGTTTCAGATAAAGAAATGTGATTTTGAAGGTTTTTTCAAACACAATTCATATTTCTACTAAAATAAAAATTACAAAAATAAAATCATAGTCGAAAATATAAAAAAAAATACGACGAAAAAGAACAGACGGTCTATTTCCACGATCCGAAGTACGCAAACAGAGATCTCTGAATGAAAATCTGTCTGAACAACTGCCAGAACACAGATCAAACATGTCTGATTTAGTACTCTGTAGGTCATGATCATTCTCATGATCACTCAGACAAACACCTGGCCAAATACAATAACACCTCGACCCTTGAATGAAGTTATATTTATATATAGAAAACAAAAGTAATAGAGTTAAGAACGGAACGCATAATTCAATCCTATTACGGAGTTATCTCATTACTAATTCTAAGCACGCGCCGAAGATCATGAGCCGTGAAAACGATTCGTTTTCCTCTCGAACGAACCGCACGTGACAATACGATGAGATATAACTCGAAAAAAATACTAAACAAGCGATCAAAACATAAGCGTAAAGTGTGCAGTAGCGTAAGGCGAACGCAAACAAACGCGGCCTTGAACGTTAAGCAGATCGCCTGAAAATACTCCGGCGCGTGGAAATAGCCGCGATGAAAATACGAGCACGTGACGGTTACGTACCTAGCGTAGTCGTATGGAGAAAATCGATGGTGCTTGCCACTCGGCGACCGGCGGTTGACTGAGCCACTGTGTCAGCAGAACGCGCCCCACCCGAACCTTCGTCCGCCTCCGTATCACAGTTTGCAATTAAAAAAATATTTTACACAGTTTAAGCACTTAAAAAAATATAATTGAAACACTTTGGATTGTTATTGAGGCGGCTTGAGTGAGGTTGTGGATCGCGATCGGCCGCAGTGTCGAGTCGCGACTGGCGCGTCTCGTCGAGTCGGTGTAGAGCTGTGGACTGTCGATTCCGTTCGGAGCGAGGCAGTGGCAACCGACGAGGTACCTCCCTGCCCCCGCTGTGACGTAGGCACAACTCGCGATGCTGGAAATTAGCAGCTTCCCGAGCGAGGGTCGGAGGATGTAGGTCACGGGGACTGGGCTGCACTTGCCCGTTCTACCGTGCTCATACACTTGACAAGTTTAAGGACATAACTAGACGTAATGCATGTCGACATCCGCCTTTATTACTCTACAAATCGTTTAATCTAACAACAGTAGACTTTACTTTCATTGGAAAACGAAAAAAATGTATTTGATTTTCAACTATTAGAAATTGGGGCTGCCGAAACGGAAAATTCCCTTTGAGGGCGAATTGGAAAAGTTTTCAGACCACTTTTTTGGGGTTATAGTCAAATAAAAGTTGGGCCGTCATCGCTGCGGCGTTTATCAAATTACATAGAAAAGGGTGCTTGTGTAAGAAAAAGCCTTCAGTCCCGTTTTCGTACATTTTTTGGAGCTATACATATTAATTACGTAGTTGAGATAAGAAAGGCCACGTGCATTTAATTTTTCTTAAAAAGATTGGTGTACCTAATAAAACTGATTGTGTCCTTGAATACGAAAATAATTTATTACAGATTTTATGTATAGCATTTTGTTGTTTATCCAATGAGTATTCTATACGAGTGGGTGGAAAGTACTATTTAGGATCGTAGTAGAAGACTAGGTTTCTGGGTTTTTTTTATTCTCATTTAGGTAAACGAGTCTACGGGCCACCTGATCGTAAGTGGTTACCGTCGTTCACATAAGACATAAGAAAGTTTACGACATTTCAATCCTAAAACAATTGCATCTATAGGAATTATTTCTTTGTGATGAACAAATTTTTTACTTTTCGTTTTTGCATCCTATCTAAATAATTTATTAAAACAATGGCATTTCTCAATTTTTAGTAAAGTAAAATAACTATGTACCTACATATATGTTCCAAATACAAATTTTATGTTTTAAATAAACACGCATTTTGATGTTAAAATGATATAAAAATCAAATATGTCTGCACGATTTTCCGTAAAGCAACGTTGAAGTGATAATTACTTTGCACACATTAAAATTTGTCGACACGTCTTTCATAGTGAATGATAAATGGCGCCTTAGAAAAATATTTTACAGTATAAATAATACTAGAGGTCCACGTATACATCTGTCGAAAAAAAAATGTATCATAGTGCTAATTGATGAATTTCCAATAATTTTGAAATCGCTCTAAGACTCGTACTGGTTCTGACCTAGCGTTGTTTTCCGTGGGAGGGGACTTGAGGTCCCATTTTGCAGAAGAGTCGGTGGCCGTATCGCCAGCAGTTGCCAATCCGGCGACGATCAAGAATGCATAACGCGATATACCGCTTCGCTATAATCCCTCGGGTTTTAGATTCAGCAGGGTAATGAATATGAACCATAATAGGTCTCAGTTATAGTCGTGGTGGCCAAGTGGTTGAAGCGCTTGCCTTCCGTACGGGGGTCGTGGGTTCAAAACCGGCCGGCTTGTACCTCTAAATCTTAATATGAAAAAGATTTATGTGCAATTTTTCACAACACCACTGACTAAAAACGGTGAAGGAAAACATCGTGAGGAAACCTGCATATCGGAAAAGGGTTCTAAAAATCCTTTGAAGATATGTGAAGTCCCCATTCCGCACTGGGCAAGCGTGGTGGACAATGCGTAACCCCTCTTCGGAGGAGACCTGAGCTCAGCAATAAGCAGTAATGGGTTGTAATAGGTTTCAGTTCGATTCAATTATCACATACCTCACCTACAGATGATGGCCAGTGATTTCATACAAAAAAAGAAAACAATTTCACTTGCTAATTTTGAAAACATATGCATACATGAAACACTAGCATTATTAGCAAGTTTTTAAGATATCTTTGTTATTCAAACTCAAAAGTTTTATAACAAAAATACACAACATAAACTGATATTTTTCATTAGACAAATTCATCTCGAGTTCGTGTAGTGCATTAGTTTTTAGGTACTCCGTAGTTGAAGCGTATATGTGAAGTGTGCAGCTTAATTTCAAAGTTTCGAGTTCACTCACCGGGAAAATTATGTCTCATATACTCTGTGAAAGTATCTTCAGTAGACAAAATTTGTGCATTTCAACTTTGACGAATTAATTTAGTGTTCAGCTTAAATAATATGAAGACTAAAGACAAGTATAATTTAATATAGGGAAATATATTTCTAGGGTTATATTTTTTGGGCTCTTTGATAATAATTGAAGTTTTATATAATGTTAATTCACGTAGAATAACGATCGAATGATGCGTGTGTATTAAGAGGAGACTCGTGGCAAAAAGCGAGCCGTAATAAAGATAAATACTTCTGTAATTAAAGTCGTTGTACAGGTTTTTTTTTTTTTTTAAATGAATGGTTGAACAGATTTGGCTAATTTTAGTCTTGAAATATACGTCCAGAGAAGGTTTTTTTACAGAACATTTACAGGAATATCTTATTCATTCATTTTTATGTAACGCAGACGAAGTTGTGCCGGCCATCCAGTAAAAAATAATTATTACGAAACATACCCTTCGCCTAGGAAATAGGAATGTAATTTTTAAAAACATTTTTTATTCCATGTATGAAGCAAAAAATTCGACTGATTTTTGTGTACCGTATGAATTTAGATTAAACCGAGTATTTGTTAAGAATATTCTTTTGTTACTTTAGAGTTCAGACGATATTCAATGAATCTATCTTACTTTATCTGATTCTGATAAGAGATACAGCGTATCTCATCGCACGTGATAAAGATAACAGAGAATACTAAAAAATGTGTTGGTTAAGTATTTTTTCATTTTATAATACATTTTTAAAATAATGTTGATGATTTACGAAAATAATAATGTAAAAATTACATTAAAACATAAAGTTATTTTTGCGTTATAAAGAATAGTTCAAAATTTCCTAGATCAGATTTTAATCAAATTGGAACTACAGGAATCACTTAAATAATTAAAAATCGATATAACTAATAAACTCTTTTGTAAAATACAGTCAAATTTTAATAGTTATTTCTTAATAATGCTCTACATAACATGCATAGTCGTGGTGGCCGAGTGGTTGAAGCACTTGCCTTCCGCACGGGAGATCGTGGGTTCAAAACCGGAAGGCTTTTACCTCTAAATCTTAATATGAAAAAGATTTATGTGCAATTTTTCACAACACCACTGGCTAAAAAGGATGAAGGAAAACGTCGGGAGGAAACCTGCATATCGGAAAAGGGTTCTAAAAATCCTTTGAAGATATGTTAAGTCTCCAATCCGCATTAGGCAAGCGTGGTGGACTATGCCTAACCCCTCTTCGGAGGAGACCTGAGCTCAGCAGTGGGCAGTAATGGGTTGTTACAGTACAGTACATAACATGCAGTTTGCTTAGCTTTAAAACAGTTCAAATACTATTTTAGTTAACTCTACATAATTCTACAATTTAATTTACAATATTTACTAACGAGTGGACGTTTAAAATCTAGTTCGTTATTTCACTTGTTTGAGGCAAAGGAATTTGCATACATGCATGTTCTGAAATAAAAGAGCATTTCACAAACATTTTGAATGAAACTAAATTTTAACGAACCCCCTTTGTGCTTGAAATATTCAACTAAATTCATTTATTATAACATAATATAGAAGTACATATAGTAAACATGTTAATAACTAAATACGGTAAAGGAAAACATCGCTGTATATTGGAAAATGGATTCTAAAAAATGTTTTTCGAATATATGTGAAGTCTCCAATCCGCATTGGGCAAGCGTGGTATGCCTAATCCTTCTTCCGATGAGACCTGAGCCCAGTAGTAGGCAGTTATGGGTTGTTACAGTAAATAGTATGACTCGTATTAGAAAATTAGCTATTTTAAAATTAGGTACCTAGGTCTTGGTCTAATCTAAATAAAAACTTAAAGATAAACAGTATTAGCTTTTAAATTATCCGCTTTTATGCGTATAGTGTGCAAATATTTATTTTTTATTTATTTATTTATTAATAAGGAAAGCGAATTACAAGCTTACAAAAGAAATAAGAAGAAAAAATATAGACACGTATACCTATAAACTTATTCAGACACTCGCGGTTTTCTATAATACTTTCATGCATTTTCATCGTGTTCTATATCGAGACAACTCAATTAATTAAATATCGTGGTAAGAACCCGTTGAAAATGCATGAACGTATACCTATGTTTATAAGTGAATGCAATTTGCTCTTATTAAGATCTGGTTTGAAAATTTCTAGGACTGCTCCAGTATGATCCATAGCAGCGTATTTAATATTTTTCAAACTTTTGGGAAATATAAGCATAATGTTTTCAACCATAAACACTACCGACTTGTACCACTAAATAAACTAAATTGTTATAAAGCCTCATAATTATTATTCTCTTCGTAATAAGAACCATTTGAATTATAATTTTAACACTATCTCATAAATTACAACTGAATAGTTATCGTAATCAAATATTACTAAGAGCCAATTGGTTTTGATTTGTATAGAATCAATTTCCTTGAATACCGACTGTGTAGTTAAATTTGAATATTAATTGATTTTCATTACTTGAATGGATTAGATTTGTAAGTTATTGATTTGTATATCTTCTGCTATCCATTGAAGGCGTAGATTTGATGGAAACAAATGATTTTAATATTGACGTCATTTCCTTACAAAAATATTTAAAAATCTATACTACATTTTAATATTATAAAGCTGCAGAGTTTGTTTGTATGTTTGTATGAACGCGCTAATCTGAGGAACTACTGGTCCGATTTTGAAAATTATTTCACTGTTGGAAAGTCCATTTATCGAGGAAGGCTATAAGCTATATTGTATCCATCTGTGACGGGTTACCTAGTTATTGATAAAATGATACAAAGTCTGAAGTTCTTCGTGTTAAATGATTACTGTTATTCATGGACTTCTGCAATTCTCTTATTAGATCATGTTTTTGTCGTTTCTGTTATTGCATGATAAGATATACGAGCCTACGGCCTATCGTATGGTAAGTGGTTTGTACTTCATAAGCCTCTGCAATGCCAGGGAGTTACAGAACTTCATAAATTATATGTAAAGAAAAAACATATTACGTTAGAATTTATTTTCGTATTGTCGCATGATTTTCTAACTAAAACTGATTTATAGTCAATAGCTACTAGAACTATATTGTGTTTGAAATAGATACGCCTACATTACTTAAAATAGAAGAGATTTGTAAGTGGGAGTAAGTAATTGCAAATTTGATGAAAAAGTCTACACCAAAAATAGATTTGTATACATAATAGTTTTTCTAGTAACTGTTTTCTTCATAAAATTAATAACTTTTATGAGGTCGCGTAGGTTTCCCAAAAAAGAAATATACTTAGGTGTACTTAATTAATTTTGTGTCTACTAAGAAAAATATCGAAGCAAGTCTTTTAGATTTTAAGAACAAATCTATAATATAAAAATGAATCGCAAAATGTGTTGGTAAGCGCAATCTCAACAACGCCTGGACCAATATGGCTAATTCTTTTTTGTTAGTGCTCCTTGAAGTTCAAGGATGGTTTTTACGGCGAGAAAAAATCGAATAGTTGCCGGGAAAGGATAGGGTTCACGCAGACGACGTCGCGGGCAGCAGCTAGTGTAATATATAAAATTCTCGTGTCACAGTTTTCGTTGCCATACTCCTCCAAAACCGCTTTGACCGATTTTGATAAAAAATTTTGTGCTTATCCGGTATCAATGAGAATCGACCAACATTTATTTTTCATCCCCCTAAATGTTAGGGGTAGTCCACCCCTAAATTTTTTTTTACGTAGTTGCGCTGAGCAGCGAGTATTATATACTTTTAATAATTGTCAAAATCTTTAAGGCTTTGATGCTAAGTTACCAATTTTATTACACCTGAATATATCAAAAATAACTATAGTGTTTTTCAAACTTTTTACTAATTTCTATTTGGCAACAATGTATGGAAAGAAATGACTGTTTTAAAATCTAGCATCTAGTGAGAAAAATACGAATAATTGCAGGGAAAAAGTGTGTAATTTTCGTTACTGGATAAGGTTACTTAACAGCAGCTAGTTTTTAATAATATTAATGACTATAATTGTTGTTTCTATGTGGTGTTACAATAAAGAATTATCTATCTATCTATATCTCATCATCATCATCATCATCATTCTCAGCCTGTAGACGTCCACTGTTGGACATAGGCCTCCCCCAAAGATTTCCAATGCGACCGGTTGGTAGCGGCCTGCATCCAGCGTGTTCCTGCGATCTTAACAAGATCATCCGTCCACCTTGCAGCTTGTCGTCCCACACTGCGCTTGCCTTGACGTGGGCGCCACTCCAGAACCTTCGTGATCCAACGGGCATCGGTTCTACATGCTATGTGGCCCGCTATCACTTCAACTTGCTTATTCTTTGGGCTATGTCAGTTACTTGGGTTCTTCTGCGAATATCCTCGCTTCTAACCCGATCACGCAGTGTGATACCGTGCATAGCCCTTTCCAGTGCTCGTTGCGCGACAGTGAATTTCTTTATCTATATCTATATTGCTATAATTCACGTTGAAATCCCACATCGTAACAGTGGCAGTAAAATATCGGTCTATCGTTACTCAGCGTAGTATGGGAATGCAAAATATCGATTTTCAGTTGTTTGGGGCACTGGGGTAAGGGTGTCGGGTTCCCGTGATAAATCGTTCCGCCGTGACGCGTCTAAATTCGTCGCATTACTGATCCATAGTAGAATTGATTGTACAGAAGTAAAACTCGAGTATGTACCTTTTGAGAACAGAAAAGAGGTTTAAAAAAGTCCTGTATATTATTATGCGATGGGTAACTACAATGCCGTGACATTATAGAGAATTATGAGTGACGGTTGCCACTCACCATCAACTTAGCCGTATACTTGTTTATCTGTTATGAAATAAAAGAAAAATAAAGGTAACATTGACTGCACTGGAATAATGTTTTTTAATTTCACATTGCAGTCGTACCTTAACCATTTGATACTCGCACTTACACTTGTTTAATGTTGCGTTTCCATACAAATAAAACAAATGACGGTGACGGCCGACCAATATGTAGTCGGAGGATTTGTATGCAGTCGTTGAGACTATGCGAAACACCGTTTGACAGTTGGCCTACCAGTTGTCATTTGCACACATTCAAAGTTGGCGGGTCAATCAATTTCGTGTCTGTGAGAGATGCATAACCAAGTAAAAACGATTTGTATTAATATTCACTTCTGTATATTTACTCTGTTTCAGAACCTTCGGATAATTATGATTTACGCGGGAACCTTGTAGATTAAAGGGTTTGTCCATGAGATTAGTCGACCCCCGTTTTTTAGATGACGTTGTTCTTTACCTGATTTTGGAGATATTGTTTTTTGTATACAACATTTTATTTTGGCGTTTGGCGAATAATCTGTTTTTGTTGTGTAAAATAACGTGATCCGGAAATTTAGGATATGAAAGGAAAACAATTTCAATATAATTGGGTATTGGATCTTTGTAAAGGTAGTACTGTACTGCACTGTAACAACCCATTACTGCCCACTGCTGAGCTCAGGTCTCCTCCGAAGAGGGGTTAGGCATAGTCCACCACGCTTGCCTATTGCGGATTGGGGACTTCACACATATTCAAAGAATTTTTAGAAACCTTTTCTGTAAAGGTAGTGCAATAAGGTAATTCTTAAAGTAATTTTTCCGAGCTAGTCAAGTATTACTAAGTTTTTGTATCGATAGAAAAAAGAATTGAATATCATACCTATTGATTTAGTAGTCTCTAAATGAGTCGACTACGTTTTCAATTTATATCGGAATATTGGTTGCAATAGATAATCGCTTTACCGTGCTTAAGCATTATGAGAGTCCATAAGATTGAGTAGATTGAGGCTTGAGGAGGGTCCTTAAAGTTAGGTCGTAGGTAGTAGGTCAGTGTCCCCTGATATTACAGAGGTTCATGAGCGACGGTAACCACTTCCTATCAGGTGGGCCGTTGGCTCGTCTGCCTACATGGCAATAAAAAAAAAAGTTACAACTGTCTTGGGATGGGACTTCTTTGTCAAATTATCAGAGTTTTATATCGTCATCTATAAAGACAATTGTTTAGGTTTTAAATTCTATTTTTAAACAAACCCTCCCTAATCACCGTGTTATCATTTTCATATCGTTTATTTTTAACACGTTTTTGTTATACGACACAAGTCAACTACACAATTAAACAACTAATCCATCATTCACGAATACCAAACTGTATTGTTGGTAACCGCTGTATCATACTTTTTTGTCGTAAAAATATTCAGCCCAATTTCAGTTTTAGTTCGTTTAATCCTTGAATCACAAATGCTATTAATCTTGCTGAAAAGATGTGTCGACGTACGGCTATGACTTTCGTAAAACATGTGCGTAAACATCTTTAGCAGGGGTCGCCAATTAATTACAATTACGGCCCGCTTAAATAAATAATTCGATGGTGGGAAAGTGTTGTTACTTTTATGACCCTAAAGCTTAAAAAAGCTATTTTGAAAATAGAACGTCACTGTCGTTCAGTTGTTTAATAATTCTGTTTTCCCATCCTATACTTCTCTAATGCTCATACTAATACTTTTATTAAAATTAGGAGTAAAATCTGTAAAGTTTATTCATCATTCGTCCAAGAGCTTTAAACTGCCATAGGCAGTATTGAGTCTCATGTCACGTAAATTATGTATCTTAATTCTTAGATTATAGGCATATTATTATGCATTATGAAAAGGTATACAAAATAGCGTATTCGGGTCGCGGTCCGTTATTTTGTAACACCTGATTTAAAAGATTGAATCTGAAATTGGTTAAGGCCATGATGTATTCAACTCTGTCTAGAATATAAAGGATCCTAGTACATTTCGTTTAACTAGAGTGTTGTATTGATCGAATGTGATTTAGTTGAACGGATTGTTTGCTAAGGCTGTGTGCTTCAGTCAATTTCAATTACGCTTGAGTATTTTGATAGAATTTTGATAATAGGTGATTATTAGTTATCGCTGAAAAGAAATGAAATTTTGGTTATAAGTCTGCCACGATATATACACCTACTTAATTTCGCGTAACCTAACCTAAAACGTTTAAAGTAAATGAAGTTTAATCAATAAAATATAATGTAAGTAGAAGTAAGTAAACATAAAGTAAAACATTCTCAGAGTTCTGATTTTCATATAAGGATGTTTAATTTATAAGTAACTAGCTGGCCCACACAACTTCGTCTGCGTCACATAAGGAAATTTTCTCACCGTTTAAACCTTCCCTGGACTTCTACGAATATTTCAATATTAAAATAAGCCAAATCGGTTCAGTCGTTCTCGAGTTTTAGCGAGACTAACGAACAGCAATTCATTTTTATATATAAGAAGATTGGTAGAGACCTCATTATTACAACGATTACTTCTTACTAGTAGCTTATATTATTTGCTATATAAAAATCAACCTTAAATTTCGTAAATAATACGATATACTTCGAGCATATTAAATCAAGACTGCGTAGCCTTGAAGGTGTCATTCCCACAGGGCCACGCTTCAAACAGTGTACTGAGTCTTCAGGATTTCTTGTCAAACGATAATTTGAAGGTCTCGTGTCACGAACTCGAACCCTTATCATCATAACGACAGATGGCTTCTACCAGAAACAGGTGACGTTAAATAAAAAGTAATAAAACCTTGACATTTTTTCTAATTTTTTTTTTCATAATTTGGAGTGGAATTATTATTTCGTTTTGTAGTTTTTCAGGAGTGAGTTTAAGTAACGTGGTTTGAGATAAATCTAATATATAAAATTGTCGTGTCACGGTGTTCGAACTTGAACTCCTCCGAAACGGCTCGACCGATTTTGATGAAATTTTTTGTGCTTATCCGGAACCTATGAGAATAGGCCAACATCTATTTTTCATCCCCTAAATGTTAGGGGTAGTCCACCCCTAATTTATTTTTTCGGCGCAGACGAAGTTGCGCGAGTCAGCTAGTATGAATCTAGTATTTTAAAATATTAGGGTTTGGTGATGAGGCGAAATGGTAGGTTTAGCATGACACGACGTTCCCTTGAATGCATCTCTAGACGGTTTTCGGTTACCTGACTACCCAGTAGCCTTAAAAAGTCAAGCAAAGTCAAGATTAATTTGACATAAGGCGCGTCGAATCATAAAGCAACATTCCAAATTTTTCTATATATAACCATTAGGTACTGCTGACTGATTGTGTCTCTTAAGTATAAGTATATAGACCGGTTGTCTATCTAAATATTATCTATCAAAATTAATCCTTAGAGCACGAATATAATTAGCCAAACTATATCGCCCTTACTATACATGAAACTACACCATCCTATCCCTTACAGCAATTACAAGCTCTAGCGTTAATATTTAGCCTTCGCGTACATTGGGAAATATTTCCAACATTTTCTCTCATACCTTTGTTCAGTGACCTTTCACGTCGAGCGACGAGATTAAACACATCGTTTGTACGAGCCCCTCATACGCCATTTCATATATTATTCAGAGCTGCGAGTTTCTTCTGTTTTTTCTCTATGAATAAGCTAGGAAAAACAAAAATGTTTTGGTTAAATAGGTTTGTAAAGGGAATTTATAATTGGAGGAATGAAATTCACTTGCTTAGGATTTTTGGAAATGGAAGGTTAATTAATTAAATTAAGATAATAATGTGTTATTGTTACATAGTATAACAAAGTTACTTCCAGCTGTATATCCTCATGTATGTTGTTCTAGTAACAGATAGAGTAATTCAGAATAAATGTTTTTGGAACGAAGTTCCTTATCGCGCGTTGTGAAAGGGGGCTAGACGGAAAAAAATCTTACGAAATGTTGTCACGACACTTTTTTTGTTTTAGATAATTATCGCTAGATGACGCTGAGATCCAAATCTTTTAAAACACGTTCCTTATCGCGCGTTACGTTAGGAAAAAAACATAAGATATCTTTTAATCGAAAGGAACTTCGTCCTATTCGGGTGTCCCATGATACCTCTCAAGTTTTTTTAAATTTGATTTGATTTGATTCAAGAGTAAAATACATACCTACATACGGGTAGTATAGTAGAAATTTTAAACGTGCTCACTAATGTGTATTTATACCACATTTTTTACGTTTACATATCCAACACTCTACGAGAGATGAAACGAGGAATTTGTGAGGCATCAACTAATAAACATAGGTATTTGCAGATCAATGTTTCGAAATAGCTTGATGACGAGTTACAAATGCAACGACAAAAACTAATGATAACTAAATGCTTTATCCTAGGTGTTATGTTATGATATTTTTTTCCAGAAAGAAGTCATCTATAAAAAACGTTGCAAGATCATATAAAAGTAAAAAAACCTCTGCTATAATCAAAGAAAAAGCGAAGGTTTCTCTTCAAATGTTTACAGTAAACCGTTTCATTATGCTTATTTACTTGTTTACAATGAATCGTTGAGCCGAAACGAAATCAATGCATTTGGAGGTCAACAGTTGCATTTCCTACTTCCCAAACAATTCTTTAAAGAAAAAAAAATTAAGACGCAAAACATTGAAAAAACGAAGGGCCTCGAAAGGCAGCGGCGCGGGTAATAACGTATTAAGGATTCATTTCCGCTTTTAAGTGATTTGTTTTTTAACGATACTTTAGTTATATACGCATTAAATTTGGGTGTAGGTATATTATTTATATTGTGCAATTACTTAAAAAGTAGTAGGCTAGTATTAACACTTTCATGCATTTTCAACAGGTTCTTACCACAATATTTAATTAACTGAGTTGTCTCGATATTTCAACGTTGTTGCAAACGTCATGATCACGTGAAGACTGGATACTGCGGGTAGATTTAAGAGCAAACAAATCTGTCTACCCTCTTTCTCGTTCGCTTTTTGGTAGTACCACTGGAACTCGAACTCACATCACGACACACCACACTCACTGTATCTACAAGACTCTCTGAGCTTGCACCCTTAGTGACTGTTGTGTTTAGCAAAGAGGGTAGACAGATTTGTTTGCTCTTAAATCGACCCGCAGTATCCAGTCTTCTCGTGATCATGACGTTTGCAACAACGTTGAAATATCGAGACAACTCAAATTAAATATCGTGGTAAGAACCCGTTGAAAATGCATGAAAGTATTACAGAAAACCGCGAGTGTCTGAATAAGTTTATAATATTAACATGTTTAGGGCCTAGGTAGCACACCAACAAATCACCACTATAACAAAAAAACCTGTTCTGAAATATTCTGTGTAAAAAATTCGTTGTCACATTATTCTTGATGATCAATACCTCCCTTATTGTAATGCCATAAACTTCGTGTTCCGATATACTGGTGAAAGAATTTTGTACTCTTTAATTTCTAAGTTTTTAATTGACAAGAAATCATTTTTGGTGACAATTTTTTCTTTCTCCGTTTTGTTTTATTCATCGAAGACGAAACGTACAAAAAATATGAGAACTTCGCAACGGTCAAGTTATCTTAGTTGTCCAAACTTTTTTGTCTTTCTAATAACGTATTTTTTGTCGCACCCTACGACAGATTTATTTTTTGTCTGACCTAATAAACTACTTGTGGGAGACATATTCTTTCACATTTTTTTGCAATTGTGTGTCAAAGGCGCGTTAGAAAAATATCGGTGAGTAATATAATAGTAAAGAAAGAAAGAAAGAAAGTAAATACGTTTATTCAGAAAACACAACTTACACATAACAGGAACAATATATTAATTACTAAACTGTTAACTAGTACTGGTTGATGTAAGTTGAAAGCACCTACAAAAAAGGATTTAATACTTTTATGATGATAATTCGAATAAAACTAGGAACCTACTCCTGCTTTGCATACTAATACTAATGCCTGTATGGTACAAAAAAATCATTTTAATCAATTTGAATTGAACTTTTATTCAAAATTCTGTTCTGTAGTTTCAAAGAAAAAAATATATGCCGTGGGACATAGAGCGGGAAGTGACAATGTTATTAAATTAATATATTTGAAACAAACTGTATGTAATACTTTCATGCGTTTTCAACGGGTTCTTACCACGATATTTAATTAATTGAGTTGTTTCGATAGTTCAACGAATCCAGTGCTAAACACAACAATCACTATGGGTTCATGCTCAGAGAGTATTGTAGATACAGTGAGTGTGGTGTGTCGTGATGTGAGTTCGAGTTCCAGTGGTACTACCCAAAAGCGAACGAGAAAGAGGGTAGACAGATTTGTTTGCTCTTAAATCGACCCGCAGTATCCAGTCTTCTCGTGATCATGACGTTTGCAACAACGTTGAAATATTGAGACAACTCAATTAATTAAATATCGTGGTAAGAACCCGTTGAAAATGCATGAAAGTATTATAGAAAACCGCGACTGAGTGACTGAATAAACTGTATGTATCCATAATCTTATTATTTACATACATTTAATAAAAATTCTAAAATACATTAAAACTACAAAATCTCAAGATATCAAATCATCTTATTCACTTCCTTTACTACAATCAAGATTACGGTGATGAAATGGAAAACCGTGGTTAACGTTATCTTATGATGATGTTAATCTTATTTTATCAGTGAGAAGTATTTTACTACAAGTTATTTCATTGTTAACGTGTGGCGACGGGTTTATATAACGCGATTCATGTCGGTTTCCTCTTGAATTCCTCTATTTAGACATAGACATACTTTATTTGTGGTAAAAATGATACAAAAGACAGAAAATTAAAAACAATTACATATCATTTTACATTTCCACCACAAACCAGCCGAGACTCAGCGTATTGCTGAATATTGACACAGATTATAGAATCTATGCCAACATCCAGCGCTGGTTTTCAGTCTCAGTTGGCAGTGAAGTCACAAATGTTGAGATGGTACACAGATAGAAAATGATACAAAATATGACACATAAAATAAATTATTTAACAGGCCATTTGGATACAGCACATGTTTAATTCAGAAAATAACACTTTTGAAATGGTTTTTTGGTTTGAAAAGGCCTTTAATGACTTGTATCAGTTGTAAAGGTGAGTGGTTACTTTGGTTTTATTGCTAATTTGTTTTCTGATATCTAGGACAGTGGTTTAAGTTCATCAATAAAATATTTTTTTAAACACAGGCACCGTATATAAGGAGAATCACTATCTATCGGATATTTGCCCACCTCTCACTCCCACCGCTGTAACTCCTGTGTAGCCAGGATCCACAGCGGCGACCATCGTAATGACTCTGAGCAGTGAAGCCCAGGAACCCGAGGGAAAGCTAACTTGTCTTGGGCCCCGCAACGAATTTAATCAGAAGATAATAGAAGGAGTAGGAAAACATGAGTTTCTACTTCCCTTCTCGCAAAGCGGGAGACAATACAGTAAGATTGAAAAAGCATTACGCCAGAATTGAGAAAAGTACCACGGATATTGAATCACTATCTAGTAGAAATCAAAACGTAATGAGCCAAAAACTGGGACGACGACCGGCCAAGATCAGAATCACTGAGAGCTGACTCATAAATGTACCAGATTCTCAGCAGAGACCTTTGTTAGGCATATACTATTTATGGGTTTAGTTTTAAGCGCGACTGACCTGAGCCGCGCAACTTTGCCTGCTTGGAGACAAAGGTTGACGTTAAAAAAAGAAGAAAAAATAGCTTATGTTTTTTCATATTACATCAGCAATCTAACAGTGAAAGTCTTGTTAAATATATATTGGTCGAGATGTTTCATAGATTGAAAAGACAGAAGGACATACAAAAACATTAAAAGTTGTCTTGGTAGTCATAAGCATTTAATAAAAAACAAATACACACTATATCAAAATCGAAAGAAGTCGTGGTGGCCGAGTGGTCGAAGCGCTTTCTTCCGAACGGGAGGTCGCGGGTTAAAATCCGGCCGGCTTGAACCTCTAAATCTAAATGTGAAAAGATTTATGTGCAATTTTTCACAACACCACTGGCTAAAAACGGTAAAGGAAAACATCGTGAGGAAACCTGCATGTCGGAAAAGGCTTCTAATTAATAAAACTTTTATAATTTAAAATTACATTACATTACCTACAATCATTAAGTTACCAAATCCTGTATGTGACACATACAGGATTTAGTAATGTAACACTTTGTATGTATCACTCTGTATGTGACACATACAGGATTTTTTGACCCATTTCAAACCAGTTATGTGCACTTTTTCACTAAAAAAAATTCTAGCTCTTTATATGACTGATGTTTATGGCTACTTTTGCATTTTTTTAATGTGATATCCTTAAAAGTTAAATAACTTCTGTAAATTAAAAGAAAATGTCTCGATCAGGTTCGGTTTACATAACAACTGTGTAGTCAGACTTAAAAAAAGATTACTCCTTTATAGCAGTGGGATAGATGGGAATCCAATGTTACTTTTAAAAAAACTTGAGAGGTGTCAAGGGATGGAACGAAGTTCCTTTCGATTAATTAGTGAGGGAATTGTAATAAAATTGTTTTTTTTTAAGTTATAATAATTAGTTACTACTTACTTTTTAAGTTATACTAATTATTATAACTTAAATAAAATATTTTGATCACAGCGACATCTAGCGATAATCATCTAAAACAAAAAAAGTGTCGTGACAACTTTTTCATAAGAATTTCCGTCTAGCCCCCTTTCGATAACGCGCGATAAGGAACTTCGTTCCAATAATTGACGCATAATCATTTAACGTCAATCATCAACCCTACCCAACACTATTACCTAAACTTAGCTAAGCGACGAAAATCTACGAATATAACACAATTACATCACACAAATACAAACAAAACGTCCGTTAGGCATTCCAATTTAGCGAGTTGACGCCTTACACAAAATAATCAGTGTAGGTCTAGCTTAATAAATAATTTACACAGCCTGAACCCGAGCAAAGACAAGGGCAAATCAATTATGCCTGTAATTAATAATTCCACTGAAATTGTACGGAGCATTGTTCGTACACGAGGCTTTAATTAAATTTAATAAAACAGTCCGTGTTGCGCGAAACACAAACTTTGAAAGCGTTAAAGAAAGGCCTTGGATTTACAGGTTTATTGTTTTAGTATTTAAATTATGATTATACCAACACTGTTTGTTTATTTAAATCTTTACGCGAAAGCGTGTTTAGTCATCTCTATAAATGCATACAACCAGTGAAAAGGGAAATTAGCTTTATATTTTGCTTGACAGCGACGACTATTATGTTTGATTATTTACAGTACATACTACAATACATGATTCACTACTAATGCACTAATACATTATTTGGACCTTACAAAGGCCAGCGGTGCGTTCGGCTTTGAGGTCGAAATATATAGATGCGGAAAATATATGTAGTGCGTTCGACCCTTAGTTGGTCGAAAATTATGTGCGAGTATAAGATAATAAGTGGACTGTATTTAGGCGTTGTGCGAAGAAATAATGCGAAGAAAAATATAGCCAGAACAATGTCTTTGTGCGTTGCGAATGGCGGAAGCTATACGTGCCGTCAGATTCCGGGTGCGTGGCGTCTTGGCAAGTAAATTGAGGTGACTTACCTTGTATCGCAGCTCAACAGGGGCACACACACACTGATTACGACACTGTCCAAGTTATATTGTTCGTAAAAAATATCTTTATTTTTTTTTTCCTAATTTTTTTTTTACGCGCAATAAGTAACGTGTTTTAAAAGATTTTGATCACACCGCCATCTAGCGATAATCATCTAAAACAAAAAAAGTGTCGTGACAACTTTTCGTAAGATTTTTTTCCGTCTAGCCCCTTTCACAACGCGCGATAAGGAACTTCATTCCAAAATGTAGATATGATACATGCATTTTATCTTGTTCGTAAAGAAAATTTTATATCAGGTTTAATCAGCACTACGGAAAATGGCGTTTGTCCTTTAAGTTGTTGTTTAGTTTTTAGTTATTCTGAATCTTTTCCATCCTTATTTTACAGTAGGTATATTAAGTACCCACTTAAGCCAATCTAAGGTACTTATAAGTTCTTCGACGGGAAAGAGTGCGGAGTCCCTGCAAACCCCGTGCTGGGTTCTGGCCTCAGCCAGGGTTCGGACGCTAAGTGAGAGCGGTTGGAGGTTTTAGTGAGGTTCAAATTACTGCCAACTGAAAAAAAAAACTATAAGTTGTTAAGAAGAGTTTGTTATTACTTCATTGTTTATTTATTAGTAAACAGAATCTTTAGTTTAAACTTTTAAGGCAAACGATGAAGTTTAAGCGATTATTAAATCATTATTAAACTCGTTATGTATTCAGAATATTGAAGTTCCAAACTATGTTGTTGAAAATACATACGATTAATATTTCAAGGTTTCGAAGTAATGAAATCGATGTTAAAGTTTTGGTGGTTACTGAAAATACTTGTTTTCGAGTACTTAGAAGACTTATTGCAAGTTTATTTTAATTTACTTGATTTATAAACAATACAATTACGTTATACCTAATATTTATTCTTTCTTCTTTCAAATAAAAGCGGTGTCTCAAATTATTGTTTAATCTGTCAAGCATAAAACAAGAACTTTATTTACTGTACCAACTGCTGTACTGTACCATTACTGCCCACTGTTGGGCTCAGGTTTCCTCAGAAGAGGGATTAGGCATAGTCCACCACGCTTGCCCAGTGCGGATTGGGGACTTCACATATCTTCAAAGGATTTTTAGAACCCTTTCCTCACGATGTTTTCCTTCACCGTTTTTAGCCAGTGGTGTTGTGAAAAATTGCAAATAAATCTTTTTCACATTTAGATTTAGAGGTACAAGCCGGCTGGATTTGAACCCGCGACCTCTCGTTCGGAAGAAATCGCTTCGACCACTCGGCCACCACGACTTCCACCAGAACTTATGTTTGATCGATATAAAATCTGACCTATTGTTATTACAGTTTCTATTTATAGAACAAGATGAGACCTTGGTCTTATTTCGTCAAACGATAAATAGACAATTGTGCTTTATTTTAGAATTTATTAATTGCTTTCATGATTCTCATTCATTGCTAATATGTTTAGTAATCTCAATTTTTGCAAATTTTTAGTTTTGTTAAGTCGTACATTTCACAGCAGAACTACACATACATGCCTCACATATTTTGCAGCACAATTTCTATCATCATAAATGTGAAGTAGTAGTCGCAAAATTGTCAAGTCTGAAGTCATGCAATTACTTGGTATGCTTAGCAACCGCAATTTCGAATACTCTAGCTATTCGATACGCCTTTTAGAACATCCACAGTAATGAAACATGTTGATATTTAAGACAGACCAGTTAACGTTTTCAAATCTCGTTTGAAGATAGACAAGTGATCTTCGAAGACCACAAACACATTAACTGCTAACAGTTACGAGTCAGATAACCTTATTAATATTTTACATAGTCAATTTATTCATTTACTTACTATCGTTAAGCCGGAATAGCCCAATACCAATTCATCAAGGTACATCGATCAATCTTTGTCTGGTGTTGCACTGGCCTTGTGAACTCCGTTGCTCTGATAACGTACAATTGGAGAGTTCCGATTGCTAAGATTAATAGACTGAATGTTTACATCATGTGAAACACGTTATTAGTGGCTAAATGGATTGGATATGGTTCTGTTTATTTGGTGATTAGACAGTGTGGGATGATTGTGATTTGATATTAAAAATGGCAATATTACAGTTTAAAGATTTAATTTTATAGAGTAAAAGACGTTTGTTATTGATGAATTACCCTTTAGTTATTCAGTGAACTAACTCTTTAACCCTACAAAGGTTACACTAGGTCCCAATTTCTATATAGAACTAACAAAACTGCAAGTGTATTAAGTAAATATCTATTAAAAAACTAAACACGTGCAACACTTACACTATTACTAAACGGTAAACGAGAAAGAGGGTAGACAGATTTGTCTGCTCTTAAATGACCTACCCGCAGTTATTCAGTCTTCCCGTGATCATGGTACTTGAAACAGTGCCGAAATATCGGGATCGCTCAATTGAAAATAATCGTGGAAAGAACCCGTTTAGTAATAGTGTAAGTGATGTAAATAACCGCGAGTGTTTAAAGAAATTTATAAACACGTGCAATTTATAAACTGTATCCTTCATCTTAGAGAGTTCTTACAAAAAAGTATATGATATTTGGACAGTTTATTAAAGAGCCCTTGACGTCCTCATTTCATATAACGAAGGTCCTTTCAAGGCACGAGAAATTTGGAGCTCTAAATCAAAATGCCATAGGTACTTGCGAAAATATTTCGGAGAATAACTGCCGTGTAAGACGAACCTTAAAGAATGTCTTTTATATTTTGTGACAATTACTTTTTCTTAGAAGTTCTTTATTATGTTACACCGGAAAATAATCTTAAGATAGCGGATTTTTTGGATAATAAGCTAATCATCTTTGAATAAAAAAAAACATGCCCTCTGATATTGTTTCGCCAGTTCTTAGAACGGAGATAATCAGAAATGGAGGTGGAATAAAAATTATTACATTAATTGTTAGAAAAATTACATAAATTATTTTGTTTTTTAATGCCGGATCAGACAGTTTTTTTTAAATACGATTAATCTGTTTTAATATATTTTACTACGTAGATAGTGTATTCTTCCACTAATTCTATAACTGTACTGTACCAACCCACTACTGCCCACTGTTGGGCTCAGGTCTCCTCAGAAGAGGGATTAGTCATGGTCAACCACGCTTGCCCAGTGCGGATTGGGGACTGACCGATATGCAGGTGACGATGTTTTCCTTCAGCGTTTTTAGCTAGTGGTGTTCTGAAAAATTGCACATAATAAATCTTTTTCACATTTAGATTTAGAGGTACAAACCGGCCGGATTTAAATCCGCGACCTCCCGTACGGAAGTAAGAGCTTCCACCTTCGGCCACCACGACTCTACTTTAATTCTATAACGATAATCACTAATTCAGATGCATCCACGAGTTTAAGACATTTGATCTTTATAATAATATCACATTAGTTGACCTACGCAACTCCGTCTACGTCACAAAGGGATTAAATAATATAGCCTCTACCTACGATTAATGAACTGAAAGACCAAGGTTTCATCTTATTCTATAAATAGAAAGTGTAATAACAATCGGTCAGATTTTTATATCTAATAATCCAAAATGGACCTAAAGTTCCTGAGAATCATGAGTTCACACAAACAAACTTCAGCTTTACAATATTACAATAGATTTAACTAAAAATACTACCCATATTATTGGATCACCTCTATAGCCTAACGAAAATTCGCAACTAAGCAAGATTATAGACATTCTAGCGGTAAACGAATTTAATGCTTGAATTATCTCAATACATTTCGTCCAATAAATCAAAAGTCAGAAGTTATCGAAGCATTCGGATCGAAGCGCGTAGGCTTTGAGTTACATATACGTATTACGACGAGATGTGTATTGATTGATGGATGTTCCTTCAACAAATAGAAAATGTGAGGTGGAATGTCTTTAAGATAAACGCTCTGCATCCCTGACTTATTATAGAAAATATAGTAGAAACACCAGGAACAAACATAAACTTGATTTACCGATGAGTCGATTGCATAAAATAAGAAATTCCTTCAGGTGTTTGTATGTATGCTTGTACAACAAAATCTCACAAGATGTTCAAAACCTACCTATACATAGGTTTAAGAAAACTATTAAAGAACGTCTGTGCAAGAAAGCCTACTATAAGGTCAATGATTACTTGGACGATTGCACAAAGTGGGAATGAGTTGCTCGCCAAGGTCATTTCATTAACATAATCGATTTTTTTATTTTTTTTATTTAATGTAAAATTGTATAATACTGTTAAAATACTTAAAAAAAAAGCTCATATAAGAAAAAAGACATGCTCGCTGAGTTTCTTGCCAGTTTTTCTCAGGACGGTGGCTACAACAATTATTTTTTTGTGTCCGAACTGGTGGTAGCTTTTAACTTTTGACGTCAACAAGAATGAGTACGTCATGAATGTAAATAAAGTACCTATTTCATTTCATTTCTGGTTGGAAGATGAAAGCTTTTGACGCGCTTATGTAAAACATAGGTTTTACGTATAAAAGACTTTTAAGTATAACATTTTTTGTTAGTTTTTCTAAAGGCGAATTTCTCAATATATCCCTTCGCTGACACACCACAACTCTGTACAAGATTATGTGGAGCAGCACGATGCGTTACGCATTACTTCTTTACCTTCGTAACGCGTATGTAAAGGGTTAAATTTTTAAGGCAGTTTGACATACTGCATACTTAAAAGTTCAATAATTTACGGTAGGTTTTATCCAAGAGCTTTATGTTGACTAAAAAGTTGGTAAACAAAAGGTTGGCCAAACAAAACTTTTCTTTTTATAGAGGTTAACCAACCTTCAGTACAGTTCCATTTTATAATTAAAGCCTCTTAGTAACTCCTGGACTAAAGGAAGACTAATTGTGTTTGGGTTCGTTGTACTTGGCTAGCACTCTACTTCTATGTAATATCTAGAATCTTAAAAGATTGTATTTAAATTTTCATTCATCATGGTACCGGTATCGATGTACTTTAAATTGGCTTCAATATGATGATGATTCCAGATGTAATAATTCTATGATCATATTTTACTACATGATAAGTTCATCATCATCATCGTCATCAGCCTATAGACGTACATTGCTGCACATAGGCCTCCCTCAAATTTCGCCACTACGACCGGTCCTGTGAACTGTAGTATTTTACTAAGTCTTTACTTATAGAATCGTTATAATCGTTATCGTTAGAATCAACACCATCAGAATCGATCGATAATAGATGGCGCTGACGGCGACGCAAAAGAAGAATTATTAACCTGTTGTGATTTATTTTTTATTCATAACCTGTGCAAAATAGATTGACTTCCTTTAAAAATATCGACGACTAGACACCATTTTCTAATTAGCATATTGTAAAAGACACAATAAATTTAATTATACCTAGCTAAAAGGATTTTACTGGCCAACCTAACAGTCATCAACATAATGTGAGCGACAATCGCGAACGCGTCCTGTCACCCCTACCAGCCTCGTGCCGGGTTCTGTCCCGGCCGGATATCGGACGGCGAGCGTGAGCGGCGGGAAGTTTTGGTGTGGTTCAACTCCCACATACCCGCGATTTCCTCCCGTCCAAAAAAAAAGTCTTTACTTATACCACAATGTACTAGGTAAGCCTTTGTTTCGCACAACCAACTCTATTCTTATTCAGTTATTAAGAGCGCTTTATCATTTCGAAGCGCGTCCGCGGACCCTGTTAAAGTAGATTGTTGTGTTAAGTTGTGGTTTGCACGAAACTTTCCAAACGTGTTCTTGAATTTAAGTGGATTAAATTCTAACTGAACGCTGGACCCGTTCCAAGTACTCCGAGGAAAGGTATAAGTTTTAACAGTCTCGGATTTTGACAAACTTTACCTTTGCAATTAAGACGACTTTGTAACGTGAATGTTTAATGATCGGGCACAATGGTTTCAGGTTAGGGATTAAGTGTTTTAAGTTTTGGTTTGATGATGTTTTTTTATTAATAAGTTCTAGGTATAATGATTTCAATGACAAGTGATTACATTGTTTTTTGGTGCCTGATATTTTTCGTAATAAACAGTTAATGTTGATTTGAAACTGTTAGAAGTGAGTTAAACAAAAATAGAATATTTTTATTTTTAAATTATGCTTGTAAATAAGTCACAGTCGCCAATCTATAACCATAGATATCAGTTTATATCTTTGTGTCCTCTTTGTGTGTGTGGAATAAAGTTGCTTTCTTTCTTTCTTTCTTTCTTTCTTTCTTCTTTCTTTCTTGGTCACACTACACAAATACTGCAAAATTACAGCTAAACGATTGTGTCATATAACGGTAAGATTGAAGAACAACTAACGCTATCTATCATTACTGAAGAATTTTTTGTCTGTCTGCCAGAATCTCTGTAATGGTTGAATCAGTCGTCAGCACTAGAAAGAAACCTAGGTCACTTTTATCCGGTGGCCGTATTCGCCGACGGCTACCGGTTCGGCGTCCGGGGACGGCGCGACGGGAAAGAGTGCCGAGCGCGTAACGCGTCGCGCCGTCCCTCCCGTGCTGGGTTTTGGCTTCAACCGGGGTTCGGACGCTGAATGTGAGCGGTTGGAGGTTTTAGTGCGGTTCAACTTCCACATACCGCCATGCGGGCGGGCATCCGGCGATTTCCTCCAACTGAAAAAAAAAGAGGTCACTTTTATCATGAAAAAAAAAATCTCGTTTTGATGCAAACGAAGCTTGTAGACTTGTCTTCGATCACTAATAAACAAAAAGCCTACACCAGTATTTTAGAGGAACTGTTTTCGCTAACACAGCAGGCCCTAAATTCATAGGAGCATTTACTAATAAATTTGGAGAGGATTATCCGGGCCCAGTGAGGCCTAGATATTGCCAAGTACAGGGCTATCTCTGCCAATTTAGGCCAACTGTAACAAATGTACTGGCAGATATCGGAAACAGCTAAGTAAGGACATTATTATTAAGACTTTAGAGCAAATACAACAGGAGATACACTGAAAAAACATCTACAATTATTTTTTTCCGTTATTTCTTATGTAGACTTTTTATGTAGAAAGTATTTAGAATGTGTAATTTTACTATAATCTTAAATATAGAAATCTAAGAAATTGGTACACTACATTTGTTAGTGAGCAACGTTACTTTGCAAGCGGCATACTAGCTTATGGGACTTCGTTTGTTCTTTGTTAGTAATATCGTCTCCTAGTGTATATGCTCTAACAGTAAGACAAAAGGGAAATGTTTTGCGTACGCACTTAATCTTGTTGAAGAATATTTTGTGCTTTTCAAAGATTTATTCAGTTAAGCATTCTTTATGTATTCTTCTTAAAAATAACAGCTTTTGATCACGAAAAGTTAATTAAATAAAATTCGCAAATTTTTCGAGCGTAATATTCACTAAACTATACTAACTAAATAACTTCAACATGTCATTGTCACCAATAGCATTTAACCTTTTCACCCCAAAAACTATTTCAAGAACAACAATCAAATTTAAATTTATCTCAAGGGACCTCATATTATTTAGTGATCAGATAAAACCCAAGACTTTGTTAACAATACTGCGAATGATCTGCCAGTGAAGTTTATCTAGCGAAACTTGTCTAATTTCACTTGACCTACGGATCTGTCGGATCTCCTTAATTATCCGAATCCAGATCTGACGAAGTTTGGAACTTAGGATGTTGTTGAGTCTTAATGATTTTCGTTTTGTTATGGGTGAGTATTGATGGAGATTACGAAGTGTTTTAGATTTGATTAAAAACTTTAACAATACTCTTCTTAGTTCTTTACTCTTGATGGTCATGATTGCAATACGTTGTCATTTTCTGAGGTTCGAGGTTTTAGAAATTGTGGACTTTGTGAAATGTTATTGGTTAGAGAGATTTACTTAATTAGTGAAGAAGGGTTATAATAATATGTCCTTCTTCAAAATTATAACAGTAATTATGAGGAGTTTGGCTAATAACATCTCGAGGATACCCTGCATATTTTGTATCCACGCCATTACATAAAATTTTTATTATAATTTATAATAATTATAAAATTGTGTTTTGTGATTTTGTGTAAAACGAACTTGATGTTATATGTGCGAAACTTTGTATGTTTGTTGAGCTGCTTTTTTTGCTGTTTTTCTCATGTAAGTGAATATGTTCTTAATGAGATTAAAAACTCTTTAAACCTAAACCTATTATAGTTTAACAAAATTTCCTAGTTTTATGAATTATAGTAAAATTTCTGATTGATATTGGAAACCGAAAACTCGGGCGAAGTCGCAAACCCTATTAGTTTCAAACTATAGCCTCTGTAAGCTAAAATAAACAGAACCATTTCTAAGAAGTTTCACGTTTGTTACTTATCATCACAGGACACTGCCGAAATTTGTTAGTTTAGGACCAAGATATGGGCCGTGTCCCTTCAGTTGCGTAACACTGGCACAAAAAATTTTAATGTACAGAAATACAAACGTTGCCCACCCATATTACCATAATCTATAGTCACAACACTGGCTCGACTTATGTTAAAAAACAACTCTAAACTCTTCTGGTCACGCTAAATTTTGAGAATAGCTCTACTGTTCCTTTTTCTTCTATTTTTTGTATGGAGAATTTTCTTCTTCAAGTAGGGGACAATTATCAAAATTAAATAATTGTTAAAGTTTTTTAAATTGTCATAATAGCAAAGAAAGAAGAGAAATAAATAGAGAAGTAAAGCTTTTGTAGATTTCGTTTTTGCTATAATTGGTTCATTACTTACAATTTCATTTTTGCATACTTACATAACTTTTTTTGAAATAGTTATCTGCCACTCGTTTGAAAGCCTTTGGTAATAAATGTCTTCTGTAGGGGCATAGGTCTAAGTCTCAAGAAGCGATTTAGGTCCATAAAGTTTTAAATATGTTTTTAATTTTACTTATTTTGTGTCACTGTTATCAAATCTAATTTTTACCTAATATTATTTTTTCACAAAAATGTATGCTAGCTCTGGATTTGTTTATTGCGATTTAATATCTCGTGTCGACGGTTCATTACGCAGAATTTGTAAAACTATAAACTTATTCAGACACTCGCGGTTTTCTATAATACTTTCATGCATTTTTAACGGGTTCTTACCACGATATTTAATTAATTGAGTTGTCTCGATATTTCAACGTTGTTGCAAACGTCATGATCACGAGAAGACTGGATACTGCAGGTCGATTTAAGCGCAAACAAATCTGTCTACCCTCTTTCTCGTTCGCTTTTGGGTAGTACCACTGGAACTCGAACTCATATCACGACACACCGCACTCACTGTATCTACAAGACTCTCTGAGCATGAACCCAACACAACACAAACAAAGCTAAACACAACAGTCATTAACAGTGTTGAGCCCGTTGAAAATGCATGAAAGTACTATTCATTTCTGTATACTAATTATTTTGTGGCACCAGTTTCGTCGTACAGGCATTGTCCAGTAATGAAATCACTGTCCCCGTTTCAGAGAGCCACTTCTCCCAATCAAGTGGGGATTTTAATTTTCACATTCAGCGATTCATTTGTTTTAACGAGAGCTCTTTAGGCCGTAAGTTGGAGTGTCGTGCGAAATTTTGACAATTTTAAATATGATGATGTACCTGGAAATAAAAATTGTGAAGGTATTTTCGGTGTACCTTTAACTTTTGAAAACTTGTTTTTAACTATTTAGTGCTACGATTGATCACACTTTTGCAGATTTGTTATTATCATAGTTATATTTTCCCCACACACAAATTAAACGACTACTGCCTTCTTACCATTACTACTCTAAGATGTTTTCATGCATTTTCAACGGGTTCTTACCACGATATTTAATTAATTGAGTTGTCTCGATATTTCGCTTAAATCGACCCGCAGTATCCAGTCTTCTCGTGATCATGACGTTTGCAACAACGTTGAAATATTGAGACAACTCAATTAATTAAATATCGTGGTAAGAACCCGTTGAAAATGCATGAAAGTATTATAGAAAACCGCGAGTGTCTGAATAAGTTTATACTCTAAGATGTATTATTTTCCTAATGGTAATGAAATCAACGCGTGAAAATAACGAATTATTAAAATAATTAACTATTCGCGCACAACGATAATGCAACAAAATCATATCAAACTCTAAACTTTATTATTCTCCAACAAAATTGGTCCTTACAAAGCTTCAGACGTAATTCCGTACAAAATAAACAGCGCCGAATCAGTAATGGTAATCAGTACTTAGCTAAGCGATACGTTTGCAACAATTCTCGTACTCTAATATTTACATATAAATTAACACTAACAAACTAATTTACGACTCCTTGCCTATGTCATCTACGTATTTCATTCATATTCATGAGTTAATTAAAACAAATGACTCGAGGTATTAATTTCCAAACTCATTCTGACAGTGAAATGTTGTCCCTTTGAGACGAAAAGTAAAATATTCTGTCGTTCTTTGTTCTAAATATAAATTGCTATACATTTTTAATCTTTGCATATTGATCGTGGCGGTTAGGGACTGTGTTTTGAATACAATTAACGTGTAGGTATGTGTGTACATGAACGTGTATCTATAATAATGCTACGAGATAGTTCTTTTGGACGTTCCGAAAAATACATTTTTTGCATTATAGGTAGAAGAGGTTGACGACACCGCAGTTTGAGAAGAGTTCTAGTAGCTATTCTTCTCAAACCATGTTTAAGGAAGGACAAGCGGGAGAAGTGAGATATTTGATTTTTAAGATTAATTTATTTAAAAAACTATGACGTTGTTATACAGTAATTGATATTCTTTGAACTTTCCTGTAGTCAAATAAACATTACAATAATGTGTGCTCTTTAATGTATTTTAAACTAAAGTGAAAAAGTGTCTGCTCCCTGGAATTTTCAATTCGTTTTCTCTCTTTTCAAAAACACAATATTTTGGCATAACATAAAAATTACGTATTCTCTAAGAATAACAGTCCGCATACGTAGTATTACATAATCCACGATAACATTGCACAAGCGTATCGATAACGAAATGTAAACTAAGTTAAGAAAACACAGAGTGTTTGTGATTAATGTAAACCTCACAGTTTTGTGAAAACACGCTCAGATGTTTACTCGTTCAGTTCAAACGCTGGAGGGTGAATCGGAAACGACGTGACATCGAGAATGTTCTACGAACGCATTCGACCTCTTTCTAGAATTTTTATTAGATTGTTTTTTAAAGTAAAAGCCAAATCATTTATTTTCAAAGTTGATGCGTTAGTTAAAAGTGCTATTCCTCGAAATTTCAATAGCTTCCTTAACCAGTCTTGGTATGTAACGGCGTTCAGATGACAAGACCCTGGCTTTGTGAAACTGCATCCAGTGATTAGTCCCCGAGTCCAGCACATGCTCAGTGATTGCTGATGATTGCAGTTCTTCAGTCTTCCCGTGATCATGGCGATTGAAACAGTGCCGAAATATCGGGATCGCTCAATTGAAAATAATCGTGGAAAGAACCCGTTTAGAAATAGTGTAAATCATCATATTTGTTTAAGCAATAAAAAACCAGTTCTCAAAACCAGCATTATTCTAAGAACTGGCAGAACAAACTCCGCGAACACGTGTTTTTGGTAGTATACAATAATTTCATCAGTTTTAATGTCTATTATTCTCTTGTCCTTTAGTGGACTCTCCCTAAAGAAACATTGAGTACCAAATGATACACGACGAGTGTACCTCATCAGTATCTTGATTAGACGCTTAATCTCACTCTGTGCCGTGTTAAATATTAAAGGTGTTGTAAATTAGTAATTGGGCCCTAATGAAATGGCGCCTTTGATGTTGACTTTTTTGCTTTAAATGTTACGAAATGGTGATGAGATAACTTTTCTCGAAAGCGATGCGTGGATGCTTTTTTGATGATATGAACTGTAGAATTTGGAATATTTCATTCTAAATAAACAAAGATGTAGCTATACAAACAAAGTTAAATGAAAACGTAGGTGCACGTAAACAGTAATATGTTAGACTTATTCAAACACTCGCGGTTTTCTATGATACTGCATTTTGAACGGCTTCTTACCACGATATTTAATTAATTGAGTTTTCTCGATATTTCAACGTTGTTGCAAACGTCATGATCACGAGAAGACTGGATACTGCGGGTCGATTTACGAGCAAACAAATCTGTCTACCCTCTTTCTCGGGGGCGGCGCGATGGGAAAGAGTACAACAAAGTCAAAGTCAAAATGTCGTCACGAACAAGTAATATTATCGGAAATTTTAGTAATTCAAATGAACAGGCTTCAACAAAAATATTATGAAGCATAGTTTCACTTCAAATGAATATTTTATAAGAAAGATCTTGTATTCTGTTCGGGAGTTTCGGTTTAATCGTCCTGAATACTAAATTGCTCTCGTTTGTAAACGTTTTTAGTAAAGATTTTTCTGTATTAGACTTTTATAGCTGTTAAAGAAATGTTCAGTGTTAAATTGTTGCTTTAATTAAATCATTCGTTTTGTAATAAATTTATTGAGAAAGCAATAATTCTTATTTATTTCGTTTTAGTTACATAAGTTTTTTATTCTAATTTCCAATTGTGTCGTTTTAAGGTTTTCTCCTGTAATCCACATTGAGAAAAATGCCTAAACATATCTTATCTAGGTCTAGAGTAAAAACTACTATTGAAAATAATAATATGTATAAAATTGTTTTATGCAACTTTTGTTTTAAGCACATTTTGTGAAGAAAAAATATATATATATATACATAATTATAACACATCAATAACAGTTAAATTGCAAACAAACAATTTATAGGTCACGTAAATACTACAAAGTCTGACTAAAGCCTCTTCCTATAATACCCATTTAAGCAAAAAAGTAAGTTTAAAAACTCGAGAGGTGTCAAGGGACACCCGGATGGAACGAAGTTCCTTTCGATTAATTAGTGAGGGAATTGTAATAAAATATTTTGATCACAGCGCCTTCTAGCATTAATCATTATTAATCTAGCATTTAAAAAAAATAAGGAATAGTTTTATAAAATATCTTGATCACAGCGCCATCTAGCATTAATCATATAAAACAAAATAAGGAATTGTTTTGAAAGATTTTAATCATAGCGCCATCTAGCGATAATCATTTAATACCTTTCATAAGAATTTCCGCCTAGCCCCCTTTCGATAACGCGCGATAAGGAACTTCGTTCCAAGAAACTGTAATTCCTCAATAAACAACAAATAAAGAAATATAAACAGACAAAATTTATACAAAACAATTATTTATTTGTACTCCACGGTAATCACTTACAATCTCATCTTTAGTAACCCATAAACTCATTTCCCCGGAGACTATTAAAGAAAATTATTTTCCATTTCAACTTACCTAATATATCCCCGGAGCGCCAACAATCTACATAAATTAGCGAACTCTTCAACGCCAAAACTGGAATTCTGATAGCGTCAAGTGAAGTTAAATTTATTAAATTTTCTTAGAATTATTACGTTGATTTTGGGTTATTTAGTGGCTCGAGTCGAGCGTGGTGTAGGCATGGGATGCTACATAAGAAGTGTGAAATTTCATATGATTTTAACATTATTTACGCAGAGGAAGCTACTAAAATGATCCTTTCATTTTCTTTTATTACCTTACATCTGGTCAATTAAATAGAAAAAAAACAGTTTCATTAAGATACTGAAATACAATCTGAGCATCGAATCTTGATCACAGCCAAGATTCGATGCTCAGATTGTAAAAATTGACGCCATGTCTACAAAGTTTATTCACTGGAGGCATATAAAGGATAGACTAAATTTGATCCGTCCGCCTATGTACACACTTGTGCATAATGCAATAAATAAATAAATTGAATATATATCCGGAACTTGGTATGTATTAACTATTAAGACATGGGCAAAACTGCAATGTACTATTAGAAACTTATAGACTATCACACAAAACGAAAATCATTCTGTGAAATTTCACAGGTGAAATAACATTCACAGCTATTTTCATTTACCGAAAATAATTTTCGAATCGTAATCATTCCTAACCCTAGCAGATACCGGTCGAGAAACATGAAATATTATTTTACCTTGAAACGAAAACGTCAGAATTTGTAATACGTACCGTTATTTATGGCATTAGTTAATTTGTTAAAACACAATTTCGGTAAAGGTGTTTATCATTTCGTTTTGTATGAATGAATTCTAATTTGATTTAAATTACATGAAGGCTTGACAACTGCTAAAAGTAAACTAATTCTTATTTAAATGGAAACAAAGCCTAGATTTGAACGTTTGTAAAGGACATTAAAGGTTACGATCTCTCATTTCTTGATTCTTCTTTTATTGACTTTCTTATTCACAACAATGTTCCTCATATTCCTAGTAAGACGTATAAAATACTTATGTATTCTACACATTCTGTAATGTAAAAAATTGGTTGCCTGTAAAGTCGGTATACGGGCGAAAGTTTTACGTGACAACGACTTTGAGTGGTAAAATAATTTTCATGTGAATATTCATTCGTATAGTAGGAAGAAGGATGAAATAATAGTAGTAGAAATAATAATAATAGAAGCGCAAGACATGAACCGGTGTGTATGCCTATCTCTCTCACTCTCTCTCTCTCGCTTTGGGACGCGTGCCTCTCACTCGCTCTCATTGTGAGCGCATAACGTGAGCGGAGCGTAACGCAGTTTCTTGAAGTGTCACCCGGCAAACCAATTTATAAGACGTTGTCACGTCAAAATATCTTACTATAAATATGAATATGGCTTCAATAAGCCTAGTGTGGTGGAAGAAAATGTTATTTTCGCTTACTTTGGATTTCTAAAAACGACACATCCACTTTACCGTATCTACAGGGCGTAGTCTTTTAAATTTGGGAACATTGTTAAAAATAAAGACAATAAGTGTATGTAATTGTATTTATTTATTTATTAGGTACACCAACAGCAGACATAAAAGGCTTATACATATGTGTAAGTTACATGATAACATACCTTATATGACTGCCTATTACAGGTATACACGACATTTTTTTTTTTTTTAATTGTAAAATTAAATAACATTTAATTTTGGTCTATTTTTAGGTTGCATTTTTGTTGTTAACAAATACGTAAGAACTGCTTATCATAATCATTTTGTATTTCAGATATTCTAAGTTCATAAAATTAAATTATTGTTTTACTTAGTGTTATTACCTCATTGCACCTTGTGTTTCTATTTTCAAACATTATTAATTTTCTGTTATTGATATTATTACAGTAGTAGGTTTTATTTTGTCTTATTTAACTAATAGTACTCAAATCAACTCACTCTGTATCTCTCTCGACATTTATACGAAAGCTCCACTTTTGTGCGAGTACCTTTTATGCTGATTCGATATCACAGATCTAATAAGAGAAGGTAGCGAGATTGACACTTCTATTACATCAGACTTCATCTAAAATATCGAGTGAGCACTTCAAATGCGTGTTTATGTACGTCAACTGTCACAAAGAATCACGTGGTGATGTTAATTTATTTGAACAGAAATAGAGCAAGTTTTATAAGAACTTTTTTGACCGACTTCCAAAAAGGAGAAGGTATTTATTATGTTCTTTTTTGTTCACGCATAACTTTGGTTTGGAAGAACTAATTTGGATGGTTTGTTGTGTCAGATGATGATTTCAAAATGTTAATTTATAACGGACAAAGTTTCATTATTTGGTTGGCGTGTTTGCGCTTATTTCTTTTTCGATGAACCAATTTCGATGATGAAAGTACAATTAAATCCGTTATGTAAATAACCATACACAGCAACAGATAACGACAAACAAATTGCTTTTTACTTTGTAGTGATGAGTCAATAGTTTTAAATGATCAATGTGTTTGAACTTTGAAATTATTTGAGACTGAAGAAAGGAGGCCCGAAGAATTGCATCTTTGAAGTGGCAATGGGCAGGACACATTGTGCGAAGAACGGATGGCCGGTGGGGCCGAAAAGTTCTGGAGTGGCGGCCACGAACCGGTAGGCGCAATGTTGGTAGACCCCCCACAAGATGGACCGACGATCTGGTCAATATAGCGGGAGGTCACTGGATGCAGATGGCGCAGGACCGGTCGATGTGGCGAAGTTTGGGGGAGGCCTATGTCCAGCAGTGGACGTCTATAGGCTGATGATGATGATAAGAAAGGAGATTCTGACTATATCATTGACGAGTCTCATAACATAGCTAGTGATCACTTAATATATCCGCAAAGTTCATTGGTCTACTTCTCCTATAACGAACTTAACACAGTCATGTAATCTACTTGATGTTGAGCTGTTCACAAAGAAAATTTATTTAAATTTATTTATTAATTTATTTATATTTGAGTTATAGCTATTATCAACGATACACAGTTGAAATGAAACTCGTAAACGCAAATAGAAGTCTTGCTTTAATCTAAGCACATCCATTATTCCACTTATTTTCGATTCTCGTCTTACATAAATATTTAAATCACGTACCTTAATTTGCTACAAGCAAATACACAAAGAGAAAGGCTCGAAAATAAGCCTTCAAAATCTTAAGATTTCTCAGATTCACGTAGAATATCTGCCTCTCTCGCTAAAACGTAGGATAATCTAAACAAAGCTTTGTAAAATAGTAAGCCAGCTGGAAATACTAGAATATTGTAAAACCTCTTTTGGCTTACACATAATATGTTTTTATTTAATTCAGAATTGTTTACTCGCTGTTCACTTATCAAATATTGTTTAGTTTATTTAGGTTTAGAATTGAAAAGCAAACATGTTTTCAAAAAAGTTTCAATTGAATTTGAATAACACTGGCCGAATCCTAAATCTGTTTTCTTATCGGAAAATTCGATTTGGTTCGACCCAAAATACGTCGTAGGCCGGGGGGATTCATCATCTTTCAAACGATCGTCAGTTTATGGTCTCGTAAAATATACAATTCAAAAAAATCCCTGGGCTCCCATAAATTCCTTTTCACTATTGAGATGACATCGAAACTGAATGCGCAATAATCTTCGCTAGGATACAGCCTCTGTCTGCTATAAATCAGATGAGTATCGCGGATGTACTAAAATTATGGTGGCTATAAATCGTGTTGGACGGTTATGACTGCCGCCGATGACCCGTATCTGATGGGTGGATGCTGCATTTCATAATACATATAGAACATTATGTAAATTAATTTTGATTCAGAAATATCTGTAATACTACTTACTACTTTGTTTGAATAGAATTAGATCACCGCTATTATCAGTGTTGACTAGGTTTTTTTTTTCAGCAAATCATCGGATTTCCATCCGCTCCGTGGGTGGGATATGTGGGAGTTGAACGCATTAAAACCTTCAACCGCGCACGCCCAGCGTCGGAACCCCGGCTGAGGCCAGAACCCGCTTTACGCGCTCGGCACTCTTTCCCGTCGCGCCGTCCCCGGAGTGTTGACTAGGTAACTGTTCTAATACAAATCTTTTTAGATTAGCAAACGTTAATCTTGCAAATAAATGTAACAACTAACTACCACCCTAAACATGCTTTTGATTTTAAAATGTTAATGAATTTCACCGTTAGTTTTTTTTTAAATATGTAAATTGATAAACTTAAAAAGTACTTCAGAAATCCCTTAAGCAAATGCGATTCGGATTTGATCTGAGTATATACAAACGGTATCTATTCACGACATCTTACCTATTCCCTTTATCGGCTCAGTTTTAGCCTCAAAGGCTGGAGCTTATTGAATTTTCTTTCTGAATTTCGCTGTTCAAGCCTACGGTTCTTTTAGGGAGCGTCATATTGTAAGCTTCGAACGTATATAACAGGAGATTTGATTTTATTGCTGAGATAAACGTCGGATGGTGATTACCGTCGCTCGTGGGCTCTTGAAAAGATAAAGATATTGTAGGACCGCTACCTACAACTTGCCTGCTTCTTTTCAAACCTCGTTTAAAGAAGACGACAAAAACACAAGAACTTTAAAGAATGAACGATGAAGTAACAGCAGTAAGCATCGTAATTTAAATTTATACATACACTAGGTGACCCTTCGTCTGCGTCACAGAAGGATACAACAGCCTATAGCCTTCCTCGATAAATGGACTTTTCAACAGTGAATGAATTTTTCAAATCGGACCAGTAGTTCCAGAGATTAGCGCGTTCAAACAAACAAACTCTTCAGCTTTATAATATTAAAGTATAGATAGTACTTGTACTGTATCAGCCCTGTTACTGTATACTCCTGAGATTGGGTTTCCTCAGTTATAAATTATCAGATATCAGTAGTCCTATTACGTCACGCTTGCTTAAACAGTAATTCCTTTTGAACTTTTATACATTTTAAATGAAGATTTAGAGCAGTAGAAAGGCAAGTTCTAAGTCGTTATTTTATCACCAAGTTGTGTGTTAATCATACTATATTATGTTTAACTATCTGAGCACACCAACTAACAATTCATATTAAAGCAAACTTTTTAAATACAAGCTTTTAAGATCTTGGATCATGAAGCAGTAGAGTGCTAGCTAAAACAAGTAAAACGAGCTCAAATACGATGGTTCAATAGTAGTCTATACATATTTAGATACATAAGTTTACATAAACTTATTCAGACACTCGCGGTTTTCTATAATACTTTGAGAGGTTACGGTTCCAGATTATCGAGTATGTGGAATCAAGTGCTAAACACAACAGTCTCTAAGGGTTCATGGTCAGAGAGTCTTGTAGATACAGTGAGTGTGGTGTGTCGTGATGTGAGTTCGAGTTCCAGTTGTACCACCCAAAAGCGAACGAGAAAGAGGGTAGACAGATTTGTTTGCTCTTAAATCGACCCGCAGTATCCAGTCTTCTCGTGATCATGACGTTTGCAACAACGTTGAAATATCGAGACAACTCAATTAATTAAATGTCGTGGTAAATTTACATAGTTATATCCAGTGCAAGGTAATGTAAAAAGATATAAGTTAAAATAACACTATTGTTCACAATGTTCTCTCCTGTACTACTTCCTCTCATATCCTAAGTTATAAGCCGAGATCCTTAAAAAGGCAATTTTGTTGTTGGAAACTGTGAGGTTATTGAACTAGGAATGTCTCAAGATTGAAGATTCCACGGATATGTGTGGGCGGTGATTGGTTTTATCCATGTTTAATAATTTTGTTTCAGAACTCATTGGAAGTTCGTTAAAATTTGTTTTTAAGATATCGAGCCTAACTTTATCTTTACGGTTCCGAAATTGGGATAATATTAGTAAGTAAATTTCAAATTTAAAAGGTAAATTTTTTTATATCATCTTAAATGTGAAACATATTAAACGCCATTTAGAGCCGAGATTTCGATTCAATAAAACAAGATACGTCGACGAGCATATTATCATATCTATAATTGAGTGTAACTTTGTACTATGTGTGTGTAATTATGTTTGCGCAAGAGAAAAGTTTGTTGTGTGAAAATAATAATAAAAAGTGGGTGTTAGTCCCTGGTATATCAGCTACCAGTCTTTTCTGAGGTTACAAAGGCTTTGTATCAACGCCCGAATCTGGAATAAACAAACGGACAAATAGACAACTGTACTGTAACAACACATTGCTGTCCACTGCTGATCTCAGGTCTCTTTAGAAAAGGAGAAATAGGAAAAAATATTCACAGTAGATGACCCTAGTAATTGAATTTTAGCCACGCGCCACTGTTGTATAGTAAGTCTGTCTATGGCAGGCTTTTATGAATTTAAAGTACAGATATTTAAAATCATTTTTTTACCGATTCAATCTTGTTTACAGGAAAGTTAAAGAAGAAATTATCTTAACCATTTCATGTGATCTAGTCCATATCATCCTTACTGTTGTGTATTAGTTTTTTTTTTCTGGAATAAATCGAAATAATGTAAATTAACGACTGTAAAAAGGGCTTGGATCACATTTACATATTAAAACACTATATCAATTGGTACTTATTTTCGAAGATACTAAAACAACAAAAATAACATAAAATGGAAATTACTTTCACGACGAAAAAAATTAAAACGCTGTTTTTCTTCAAAGCTCCAAACCAATATCCGTTTCATATTTCAACCAGAGTTCTATTACAAATTACGAAAACATTCTATGAAAAAAACTTTATTTACCATCTTATGACGTCACATTTTATCCCGGCCCACACGATTTTCTTACTCGAGACAGTAAACATTCGAGATTCCAATTATTTTAAAGGTCACAGAGGATTTCCCAGATGAAATTGAAATGTTGCAGTATTTTCTCAAGACATTTAGGAATACTTCCTTAAATAAACACGAGGTGTATTATTTTTAACGAAATATTTTCTCCGACGAAAAACGAGTGTTGTGTGTTTATCATGTCTGTCTGTTGGTATGTACTATGTATGTTTCTGTATGTTACTGTGTGTACCTACATTACATTGTAACTCCCAAACGGATGAACTAATTACAATTTGTTTTTGTTCTGTTTTTATTTATTTGGGAAACAACAGTACAAGTTATTACATCAATACAAAGACACAAAAATTTAAACTTAGACCGAATAAGTTTCAACCTTTAAACAAGTCAGAAAAGATAATTAAGAAATAAAGACAGTTAAGAAGTATGGTGAAAATTGATCCAAAATGGCGTATATCACATAATATTTTTCATTCATCTTTAAAAAAATAGTATTGCATGAATCATTAGGCTTAAGATATTGAATTGTTCTTTTTTGTTACGTGTGCTATTAAAACTTTTCATGTTCTAATATACCGCAGATTTCCATGAGTCCATCAATCAAGCTATCTGCTAGCTTTAATCAACGCTGAAACTACTAATCAAAGTGCATTTTAATAATGTTGTTATTATGGAATTTGTGGCGATTGCAGTAATCAGTGATCGTTGTTTGCTATTCAGAACACTAATTGCATAAATATTTTAATTAGTCACTGATAAAACGTTGTATAATGTGGCTATGAATATAATATTACACCGACTAATATAAAAAGTAAAATTCTCTTATAGACTCAGCTTCGTCTGCTTCACAAAGTCAGGTTTCGATTACGAATGTAAGCACAGAAAAATGTGTTTGTTTACGAAATCATATCAAAGAATCTAGAATTATGAATGTCTCTGTCATGCATGTAACATATAAAACTTCGTTTTTGAATCATCCTATTTATTAAAAATCACCATTTAAATCCATTGTGTAGTTTTAAAGATGTAAGTTTACTTAAGTACATGAAGACAAACAGTAGGGAGCTACTTTGTATTGTACTGAGTAAAAATCTACACTTTCCTGAAATATATCGATGACAGATAAAGGTTTTATAGGGTTTTTCGGAAATCCTTCGAAGATATAGGTACCTATTGTGAAAGGCTCAACCTGCATTGAGCATGTCCCTGATTTCTCCATTAAGACCGGTGCCTAGTAATAGGCATTATCGGGTAGTTAAAGTATAGTACATCGATTTCATAGTGTTTTTTTTGTAACAATAGGAAATCACCGGACTTCCACCCGTCCTGCAGGTGGGGTATATGGGAGTCGAACAAGAAAGTGTGAGGCCTAATTAATCATTTTTGGATGTCAAAATAAAAAAGTCGTGGTGGCCGAGTGGTCGAAGCGCGTCCTTCCGAACGGGCGGTCGCGGGTTCAAATCCGGCCGGCTTGTACCTCTAAATCTAAATGTGAAAAAGATTTATGTGCAATTTTTCACAACACCACTGACTAAAAACGGTGAAGGAAAACATCGTGAGGAAACCTGCATATCGGAAAAGGGTTCTAAAAATCCTTTGAAGGTATGTGAAGTCCCCAATCCGCACTGGGCAAGCGTGGTGGACTATGCCTAATCCCTCTTCTGAGGAGACCTGAGCCCAGCAGTGGGTAGTAATGGGTTGGTACAGGTACAGGTACAGGATGTTAAAAAATTATGATCCCATTTTAGGACGCTACTCTGTCCAATCAAAGTGAAGTAAGCGAGATTTGTCACTTACAATTCGATGGCCCGTATTTAATGGTAACATGAGAGCCAGGGAATGGGGTCGCGACCTCGTGACCTCTTTCTCTTAACCGCTGTCGTTTAGTTATCGAGATAATAACTAATAACCGTTCAGGAACACGTTTATCCCGTTAGTTAACCATTAATCGTTTCATGGACCATGGGAATGAAAGGTTCCTGATGTACTTTATTCTTGGTTGTATGGAACTTAAGGCTAAATGATAAATCAATAATAATGACAATTTTCTTCCTGGTTGATTAGAATTTTGGTTTGGTACTGTTTGATCTTTAAGTAAAGCGTCCTTAAAGTTAGATGGTAACGACACTTCATTGTCCCCTGACATTGCAGAGGTCTATGAGAATTACGATCATGTGACTGCATACATGGCAATTAAAAATAAGCCTTTTTAAGATTCTGCAAATAAGGAACCCGTCTCATCAAGTACTTCACTTTGCTCTCTTAAAATTATCCTTACTGCATAATTTATGATGTACATAATATAAACGTAACGTCAATATATTTTGGGTGGATTACCATTGATTCAAGTACTAGAATCTTCAATAATTTTCATTACTTATGTACTTTTATGAATACAGATACAAGTCAGATTATACCACGTGACATCATCAGAGGAACTTCAGTACGATCTTCGACTGTTTAGTTAATACGGATGAGATAAAAATAATTTATTTTGATTCCTGGGTCCGAAGATAAACGGTGGTAACTGGTTTGAATTATTTAGAACTTTACATGACCCTTTAACTGGTAAAAGTAATCTTGTGTCTCGGAAAAATAAAAACTCGTTTTTTCGTACTTTAATAACTTTTATTTAAGAAAAAAAAAATCATATTTAGTGGAAGAAAAACACATTTTCACACCAACAATATGTTCCGTTTTACGCAGCGTCACTAAGTTTTAAAGTATTGATGCTACAAAGTGGAAGAAATAATTAAAATATTGGTGGCACACATATTACCACCACCAATAAAAGGGTTAAATTAACAGCTTCTTATTGACTTTTCTTTTGGACACTGAAACTACAAACGTTATTTAGTATATTAGTAACAAAAGGTTCCATCTTTTCATGAATTAATGAGGTTAATGCCCTTTTATACTCGCAGATAAAACACAAGATATAATATTCTTCTCTACAAATTCGTACAGCTGAGGTCCACATGAATATGATAGTAATGTGTCTTAATGTTTGTTCTATAAGAAAACAGAACAGCAATAATGTATTTTGAAGGATAGTGTTACCAGCAATACCTAATTTTATAAACAGTAATTCAGCTTTGACTAGTTATTTTGATAAGCGTTTATTTTCGTACCTACATGATTACATGTCTCATGTGTTCGTACTAGTTTTACTTGAACCTCTTCAATAACTAAGTCAGTTTATTTTACTTAACATACAGCCATAAAATACATGAAAATCATTATTGTTATTTTCGAATACAAAGTTATAAATATACCTACTATTATTTAAATTTCTTTAAACACTCGCAGTTATCCACATCACTTACACTATTACTAAACGGGTTCTTACCACGATTATTTTTAATTGAGCGGTCCCGATATTTCAGCACTGTTTCAAGCGCCATGATCACGGGAAGACTGAGGAACTGAGGGTAGGTCATTAGGAGCAGACAAATCTGTCTACCCTCTTTCTCATTCGTTTGTCGGTACCACTGGAACTCGAATTTACATTTCGACATACCACACTGACAATATCGAGACCGCTCAGTTAAAAACAATCGTGGTAAGAACCCGTTTAGTAATAGTGTAAGTGATACTATTATTTGAAATGAAATCTAAGAATATTGTCTAAACAATGTAATAACATTATTTGAATACAATCTAAAGCTTCATTCTCATTTTTCGTACCATATAAAACAAATCCGTGCTATTCCTTTTACATTTTCTAGGATTCTTAGAATAATCTGGCAACCTTGCTTGGCTAAGGTTAACCACCGGATAACAACAGTTGTGGAATGAAGAATATTTATTTTGTGCGGAACAAACAAACAATATTGTTACAATTGGGACCAATTAATATTTACTCATGAAGTTTATTTCTGTATAGAAGTAGTCTTGTAAGCAGATACTGTGTATTTGGGACGATGGTTTTTTTTTTGTTTTAGTTGGAGGAAATCGCCGGATGGGGTATGTGGGAGTTGAACCTCACTAAAACCTCCAACCGCTCACACTCAGCGTCCGAACCCCGGCTGAGGCCAGAACCCAGCACGGGGTTATGCGAGGTGGCGCGACGCGTTACGCACTGCGGCACACTTTCCTTTCGCGACACTTCTTTGGGAAGATGGTTAGTGAAATAATTAGTATTTAGTGTTATGTAATGAGATGTGACAAGTAGGTACCTACTAACATAGATTCTAAATATCGAGTTACTCGATTTCACATAAGATATGTTTTTATCCAGCCTAGTAGTGGATATAATATATGAGTAAAAAAGACCTTTCTTGCTTTAAGAATAGTTAAATGTGTATGTATTACTGACCAATTGTATATTGTAAAAAGACATATTATGACTCTATGGTCGTGGTGGCCGAGTGGTTGAAGCGCTTGTCTTCCGTACGGGAGGTCGCGGGTTCAAAGCCGGCTTGTACCTCTAAATCTTAATATGAAAAAGATTTATGTGCAATTTTTCACAACACCACTGGCTAAAAACGGTGAAGGAAAACATCGTGAGGAAACCTGCATATCGGAAAAGGGTTCTAAAATCCTTTGAAGATATGTGAAGTCCCCAATCCACATTAGGCAAGCGCGGTGGACTATGCCTTCGGAGGAGACCTGAGCTCAGCAGTGGGCAGTAATGGGTTGTTACAATACAGTACAGTACATGACTCTTTACCTAAATGAAGACACTGACAACATTAAGCGAATTACTTAGACTAAAGATTTACTATCATCTCCATTTAATCACTCTTCAGAACATTGTGCAATACAGGGCATTTATTTTCCCTCAACGATTTGTTGGCTAGACGGTAAAAACTCTTACGAAAAGTTGTCACGACACTTTCATTGTTTTAGATGATTATCGCTAGATGGCGCTGTGATCAAAATCTTTTAAAATACGTTACTTATCGTGCGTTACGTAAAGAAAAAAAATATAAGATATCTTTGAATCGAAAGGAACTTCGTTCTATTCGGGTGTAGTGTTGCTAATTTTATAATCAATAGTTAAATTCGGTTTTTTTTATTTTATTGCAATATAGATAAACGAGCTTACGGCCCACCTGATGATAAGCGGTCACCGTCGCTCATGAACTTTTGCAATGCCAGGGCAATGAGGGGCCGTTCTCTATCTCCTACCCATACAGGACTTTTCTTAAACCTCGTTTAAAGAGGGACATATCATAGCGCTCCGGGAACACCGCGGACGGGAGTCCATTCCAATACTAACTTACGTGAGTTAAGAAATATAAATCCGATGTAGGTACCAGCAAAAATGTATGTACAAAAGATATAACGGATTTTCTGCTTCAAAACATCCTATTCTCATAATAATAAAAAGAAATGTAATAAAAAATAGGAAAGGATGTATTTACATATAATTAAGATTGCGATCTCATATCAACGTGGGCGGAAGCATTCATAATATTATGATCATATCCGCTACCCAAAACACCCACGCTTGCTTTCGATATCTACGTCATGAAACATTTTATATGAGATAAATTATTTTATTGTGACTTTTTTGGCCATAAGGGTCGACACCGGATTATAAAGAAGCCGATTTTCATAAATCTTGACATTTCTTTCATGTATTATTTTATCGCAAAACACATTGTTTAATTGCAAATTGCACTTTCTTAAAATCTTACGTTACCTATACCCACTTCTGATATGAAAAACAAGAAAACATTTTGATAACTTACGTAGGTAGATGGTTCACCTAATTTATCAAAAGCACTGTATTATGTTGTTTCATTTACTCCTACGCCTTACTAAGCCACAGTTTCCTAATAGTACGATAGTAGACTGAACTTTAATAGCCACTTCATTTTTGTCTACAGTTAATTAAAAATGTATTTATCACTCAGCACGTACAAGAACATGTCTTTTATCTAACCACTAAACCTAGACCAGTTGAATGCAACTCAGGGTTGGTGCTCGGTTAACTGGACCATAAAATGCTCAGTGCAGTCCTGATATATCTAGCACTTTGCCAGTATGGGGTGCACTTACATTCGTCGCACATACGACACCCTCAGTGGTGCTTTGACGCTGTAAAATATATGGCTTTGTCTTTCCTTTTAAAATGGAGGTTATATTTTTAGACTGATACAATGATATGTTTTTAAGGAGTTAAGAAGTTACAAAGCGTTGTGCTTTTAGATGCAACCATGATTAAAAATATAAATGGAAAGTGGACACACTTACCAAAATCGAAAATCGGCTTATTTATTTATAACTAAAGGGCCTGCGCAACTTCGTCTGTATCACTTTCAATTAAAAGACCTATATGTTCTTTCTCTCAAGATTGTCTGTGCCAAATTTTATCAAAATCGGTTGAGAGGTTTAAGCGGGAAAGCATAACAGGCACAAAAGTAGTAGAGTACAAAAAACAACACCTATATCACAGTATTTATGAGTACCTAAACTTCTATTTTCAAAATGACGATTAACTTAACAAATACACAGTATAAAACAAAATATGAACGCTAACACAAATTCTGTTGCAGACAATAAAAGTCATTATTTATTCGCTGCACTAAACAAACGCGACCATAATACTAGAGCTTTACAACCATCGATGGAAGTAAATAATAATAATAAACATCCACAGAACGAGGTACGAATCTAACAGTCATTACTATTTCAGTGTGCCTGTCCGAATCCGCGCTCAACTCGCTGAGTTAAGGCTCCTGAGGGATCAAATCTACTTCGTAATTCATATATTATTCAATCTTTCTTCAGGTATGAATGTTCGTTAGACCGAGAGTAAATTTGGCTGCTTTTTTACATAAGTTAAGGTAGTTGGTTTGAGGTTCTGTCTTCGCCGTTATCTTTTTGCATTTTAAATAAGGTTTTAAATTCAGTATATTTTCCGTTCATATACGAAAAAATTGTGAAAATTAGAATGTTAAAAATAGTGCTACACGAGATAGAAAGTAGTAAAATATAAGTTGCAAATGTTAGACATAGTTGATAATTTATCCATTTCAAGTCTCAATGCCCAGGGCCATTCAACTCCAATTAATAAAATATTATAATAGAATTAGACGGTAAAATGTTTCTAGTAGTCTACCTGATGAAATCCCATCAATTAGCATTAAAAGGGGATTCCTAGAAGTACCTATAATAAGCTTAAACAAAGTAGCTGATAGTTTATAGCTCCTCTTTAGTAAAGTCCTTGAGTTATTTTATAGAAACAAAAATACAATTTTCAACTTTTAGCGTTAATAAAATGAGTTGACAGTAAAATAAAAAAACGATTAAAAAAACAAAAATATCCGTATTATTTACTGTTGGAAAATGAGTTCTACATCGAATAGGTGGTGCTGTTAAGTTATGTACTGTACTGTACCAACCCATTACTGCTGGGCTGAGGTCTCCTCAGAAGAGGGATTAGGCATAGTCCACCACGCTTGCCCAGTGCGGATTGGGGAATTCACATATCTTCAAAGGATTTTTAGAACCCTTTTCCGACATGCAGGTTTCATGACGATGTTTTCCTTCACCGTTTTTAGCCAGTGGTGTTGTGAAAAATTGCTCATAAATCTTTTTCGCATTTAGATTTTAGCGGTACTTGAACCAGCGACCTCCCGTTCGGAAGGAAGCGCTTCGACCACTCGGTCACCACGATTTCATAATTTTGGTTATGTATTATGTGGGATTCTGAAAACAAGGCTAAAAGTGAATGATTGTTATTAAAAACCGGAATATTCTGTTTCTTTGAAAGTCGAAATACATTATCATGAAACTCATAGTACTGATAGACTTCATTTTCGCTTTGGGATTCAAAATTAGAGTCAAAAACGCCTATAAAATTGTCTGTATAAAAAGTCTAAACATCGAGCTCATACATAATTTCATATATTACATAGTATGTATTATAAATACATGTATGTCACACTACTAAGGTACTGTTTGTTCAGAGAAATTAATCAACAACAGACGTTAGTTGAACTTTACGAATGAACACGTAAATTCACTGAACACATGTTAAATTAAATACAAGAGCGGTACTCTGTAAACTGAAGACAATTAATGAGCTTATTATTATTAAGAGAGGGGGTCGATGGGCACAACCCATCAGGTCACTGCGACCCTTACGGATCTGTACCAACCAATTACTGCTCACTGTTGGGCTCAGGTCTCCTCCGAAGAGGGATTAGGCATAGTCCACCACGCTTGCCCAGTGCGGATTGGGGACTTCACATATCTTCGAAGGATTTTTAGAACCCTTTTCCGATATTCAGGTTTCCTCACGATGTTTTCCTTCACCGTTTTTAGCCAGTGGTGTTGTGAAAAATTGCACATAAATCTTTTTCACAATTTAGAGGTGCAAGCCGGCCGGATTTAAACCCGCGACCTCCCGTACGGATCTATTGTAACCGTATTAATGAGCTTAACTTTGTTTTTAAGAAGTACGAAGTAAACAAACGAAGAATTAGGTTTAATGTAATACCACCGTCTTCTTTTCTTTCTTTCTTGTCTAAGTCTGATTGAAAAAATTGAAAAATTAAATTGGTCTCCTAAGTATTAATGCAATGGTAGTAGCATAGAGGTTCTGGAAGTTTAAACAAATCAAAACTTAGGATAACTAAATCAACTTTACCTTAGCTATGTTACATGTATGTTTGAATGAAATAAAATAAAATGATATCTATAAAACGCCATCTCATCATCATCATCATCATCAGCCTATAGACATCCACTGCTGGACATAGGCCTCCCCCAAACCTCGCCACATCGACCGGTCCTGCGCCATCTGCATCCAGTAACCTCCCGCGATCTTGACCAGATCGTCGGTCCATCTTGTGGGGGGTCTACCAACATTGCGCCTACCGGTTCGTGGCCGCCACTCCAGAACTTTTAAAACGTCATCTGCGTCACATGAAGTTTAAAAGTCTCCCACTTTGAAATCTATAGCGACGCGGTATGTTTACAACTTTATAACGGTTTTGGAGCTCGTTACAAATATCCAAACATACCAATACTTTCAGTTTTATAATATTAGTATAAACTCCAAATACTACTTAAACAATGCACTCATAATTAACCCTTCTGCATTTCTCTATTTCAGTCTAGAAAACGTATTACAGTTGAATGCTCTCTATACAACGTAATAGTAGATGCACCGAGCACTGCAGCCGTTGAACTTGAAACATTACGTCACAACTTAAATAACTTGAAGCCAGTTCATCTTTACGACCCTCTATCTTTAGGATTTAATTTTGAACAATGTTTTTCTAAATTAGTCTGTGTACTTTCAATTTACTTGCGAGTGTTCTGGGATGGAAGGTTACCTGAGGCATTTAATAATAAGTTTTTGTTTTGAGAAGAGTTAGTAATCTATGTGATATATGACATTTTGTAGATGAGATTGTCTATGAGAAAGCCATTGCTTGAGTTTGTGAGGTTATGTTAATTGCACTTTTACGCAGAGACTTTACATTTTTATCTGTTATTTTGTGTGTTATGAGTAATTGAGGTAGACGAAAAATCACAGGGCAAGAGTTATCAGGCAAGCGAAACACTTGAGAGATTGAAGTTTGACTAAGTAATAAGTTAAAAATATTTAGACATAGACATTGTTTATTTGTGACGAAAACAAAAAATACAAAAAATAAATAAATTATTACACACATTTCAGTTATGATTATTGAGAAGAGTACTTTTTGACAGAGCTCAAGTTTTATGCATATTCTTCGAAAGCAGCAGTGAATTTTTCATGGGGGCGGCGCGACGGCAAAGAGTGCCGTGGGCGTAACGCGTCGGGCTTCCCTCATAACCCCGTGCTGGGTTCTGGCCTCCGCTGACTGTGAGCGGTTGGAGGTTTTAGTGCGGTTCAACTCCCACATACCCCGGATCCGGTGATTTCCTCCAAATAATAATAAAAAAAAAACATACAACTTTAACCCGAGCCTCGACAATTTCATCTGAAATTAACACACAACGCCAAATACACATAAAACGTTAAGTGGCCATCACATTACAGGAAACCGTGTAATACGAACATTAATTGGTTATACGCTTCCGACCTCCATAAGTACGGTCCTGGCAAACGTAATGGAAACCAGTGTTGGTGTAACATTACTTTGAATTGCACTAATCTAGGATAAGAAAATATTATAAGAGTCGTTTTACACGTGTAGTGATAAGGTAGTTAAAGTTGATAGTAATTGTAAAATTGAACTGTTGGTTGTGTGATTTTTTACTCTGTTCATTTCTAGTTTTTAATGAATAACTTTTTGTAATTCTTGTATCGCCTCTTTTGAATTTTACCTCGAACCACCGCAGTCACACACGGACCGTTTTAGTAAATTGTGTTTGGAACGCACCATTCTAATATTGGAATGGGTGGTATTCGCTATACTTCAAGTATTAGGGCTTGCTTAATATTGTATCTGTTTAGATGCAAAACGATTGTTAACGATATGTTTAACCTGGTTCTTAGGTTGCTTCGATACAGGCTTGCCTAGTGAGGTAACCACCAGTTAAGTTGTTTCTATATTTACCTTTTTTTTAGTTATTAAATATTTTTGTCATTTTTCATTTTTTCTTCAATACAGGTTTAAAAATGGTCCTTTCCTCCTTTACTCCAGTTATGGTAGGTAGATAACATTTATGTTATATTCTCAATGTGCCTTGAGTGTGTGAGCATTAGGCAACTATCGAGTGCACTATTTGTCCGCTGAAGCTCCCTGTTGAGTACAACGGGTACATACATTTTAACTTCAAATAACTTACTTTAAGACCAAAATAAGCAATGAGCGCCTTTTGTTAGTTTTTAAACGAGTCTTTAAGCAAGTCGTGACATTCTAGACCTCCATGAGCGACAGTGGCTACTGGTTGGCCTGTTAGCTTGACTGCCTACATGGCAATAAAAAAACAATTTTCAATCAAAATAAACAAAAAATACATTTAAAACTAAAACTACAAACTATTCACTTGAAAAACTTAGAAGATGACTACCGTTTGCCTGTAGAAATGGTAATTTTAGAGCAATCACATATTCATGCATCTGTGAACATCCAACTAGTGTAAAATTGCTCAGACCAGTTACACGAAACTAGTGGAAAGTATATTAAAAACTTTGCATATTGATAAAGTTCCATTCCACAGTTAAAGAGTCGAAATTTTAAACTGCATCTTCAAGTTTTTTTTGTGAGTTGGTGGAATCGCCGGATATGCGGTTCAACCGCACTAACCTCCAACCGCTCACTCTCAGCGTCTGTACCCCGGTTGAGGCCAGTACCCAGCATGGGATTATGTGGGATGGCGTGACGCGTTACGCATTACGGCATTCTTTCCACTCGCGCCGCCCTCGTGCACCTTGAATTTAGCACGTACTCGTTAGTGTGTCAATATTTAGTCTTAATACCTTAGTCTTAAGTTTAATTTTCTTTCAATGCTACTATTTTGTAGAGAAAAGCTGTTAACAGTAACTTCATTCTCTCAAACCTCCTGATAATAACATAGTCATAAAAATAACAAGCAAGAGAATCGATATTTGTCATAGTTCGCTGTAAAATAACATTCTTTATATTGTGCGTTGCTTTTATCATATTATGCGGATTAACAATAGAGAGTTTATTTAATTTAATATTAGTTTAACATCGTCAAAGTGATGTCAGTATCAAGAACTGTACTCGTAAGGTCAAAGCTCCTTGTTATGCAACTGAGTTTCATGTTTGCATGCACTCTCATTGAATTACAAATATTCTCTTTTAAAATACTGTTTTATTATAAATTTGATGAAAATATTGTTGTGCGGTTTTGCATAATTGGAGAGTTTTTAATTGGGATCGATAAAAACAGAAACTTAATAAATTTATTAGGCTAACACTATGCTCGTAGATATAAAGGGTGTCCCAAAACTATGCGACATGAACGGGAAGGACCTTTAATATTAGAGAGGATGTTTTGCTGAAAGGAAACATTATTTTATTTTTGATGCTTAATAATGCATTCACAGATTTTTCGTAAATTTCTTGGTTTGTCTGAAAATCGAGCTAACAAAATCGACATAAATAAAAAAAAAACCTTAAGTAAGTAAGGCTAATATCGCTAACGAACTTTGAAATACCAGGTTCAGGAATCTTTTCAAATATTGTACTTTTGTTACATTAAGATGGTTCCTTAGGCAGGTTGTGGTTTCAATAGGGCTCCATTTTGTTCAATGCTGACCTCAATCTAACCGAACCGTATATTCCACATTTCCATTTCAGCAAACCCTAATAAACCGATAAATAAATAATTCAATACATTTCCAAGTGAAAACGTGAAGTATTCGCAAAGGGTCCACTAAGTGATACTCCATGTTCGATAGAAACTTCCAGAACTTACACGTGAAAGGAACAAGTTATACGTCAGACTTCCTAACCCTTCGGTCAATGCAAAGTATCTCCGAAAGGTCAGAAGGGAATACGAGAATTTACGATCGAGTTTTGATAAATTACCTTGCTGACGTCACGAATACGCCAAAATATTTGTTAGAGAATTTTTATCGAAGGTTCCCGACGTACGTTTCAATTATTTATTTATTGGAACATGTAATGAAGCGTCTCGCTACTTTGAAAGCTGGCCTGAAATATGTGATTTATTTCGATTGTGTTTACGTAAATGTTAATGTTTTTTAATATTGAGTTTGTTGATATTTTTTATCGAGGAATTTGATATAAATGTTTATTTTTTGTTTTTGACATAGGAGACTTGTTGGCCCTAAGACATACAGTTTCACCACGGTTGAGTGCGGCTCAGAAGGGAGAAATTACCTCATGGTTTATTTATATTATACTTTCAAGAATATAATTGTACTCAAGCATTTTTTAGTAGCGAAGAAAGTGCACACAATTTATTTCCAGTAAATAACGTTCACATTTCACATAAACAAACTGAACTATTTCTAAAAATATAACATGTTTGCAACAGAAATTCAAATACAGAATTCAATTGAATTCTCACACGAGACAAACTTCATTCCGTCCTCATGTTTTCTAATTTATTATAAAAAGCATCCGAGCGCTGAAACTCTGACTCTATCGGTCAAATCTGTCCCACCCTGTACCAGGGGTGAACAATCGCTTAACTGACCTACGAGGATCCCTTTGACGTATCTAAATAGCTGCAAGTGAATGCAACTAGTAAAGCTTCGAGTTCGTTACCCCTGCATTGTTATGATTGAACTTAACAAGAAAAAGCTCGTTTATAAAATGAATTCTGCTTATAGGAATATATCGTTAATTTGCATACAAATCTTCCTGTTCACTCTGTTGTTTTACGATGTTATTTCATAAGATTAGAAGGTTCTTTTCAGAGCATTTTTTATGAACAGTTTCATAAATCTCATTTGCACTTCTGAAGATATAAAATGGAGCCATGGTTGTTATGATTAACATGAATAAATAAAGCTGAAAATGTGAACAAAAATTGTGTCATAACAATGTTTTGCATTAGGTATGTACTACTATGTACCAATAGGAAGATAGTACTTATTTTTTAGTCGTAGCACATAGTCATATTGAATGATTCTCTGCATTTAATTGATGAAGAGCGTGTGGATGAACTATGAAACTGTTTTAACTTAACTTAAGGTTTATAATCTAATCCGTAACTAAACGTTCCGAAAACACAAGAAACAACTAACTTTAATTAATTATTTCACGTTTAACGGAAACCTACGAAGGTTATGGTTTGTAATTAAATTCACAAGGAGCCAAAATATTTTGCGAAACGACATTATATATAATTTAACACAAGAGTAAGCTCTTGCGGTCTGCAAACACGCTGCGGTTTCTGTTCCGCGAGGGTCCTTAATTATGTGGAAATGTTTTAGAGAGTTGCCCTCTTCTCGTCCGAATAATTTCGAAAGATTACCATAGTAATTGTTGTTAGGTTTGTAAGGCTTAATTACTAAGACGCGTTAAGTATCCAATGTATTTATAACTTTTTCTATTTCTCGTGGTTTGTTGAAAACTTGACAAGTGCCCCGTGGGGTTGAAACAAAGATGTAGTAGAATATTATAAAACATACAATTTTCTAGTTAGTGAAACAGCTCTGTATCGGTCGTAGGTAACTTTGGGAAAAGGCGATAATATTATCCAGTGGTCATGTGAAAAAACTATATACTCTCGAAAACTACTTGAAGTTTTGAACCCGCATTCTATCGACTTTTTTATATTAACCACATTCGACATGCGTGGTGGTAGTATGTGTCTCCCAAGACCAGCAATGGGCAGTAATGGGTTGTAATTGTACAAATAAGGGCCAACCTCGTTATTTATTTATTTATTTATTTATAGTGTAGTAAATACGTATTGTTCGTGAGATTTTGAATAAGACTTCTTTTAATTATCTATGCCTACTCCAGAATTATACACACAGAGTAAATACTTGACATTTCTTTCATTCAATGATCAGTCAAAAACTCTTCTCTCTCAAATATTTTGAAACAGACCAGACCAAAACAATTCCAGTTTTATCAGAGTTTTGGAAGATTATTTAGTATGGGAGATCCAGATTTAAAGAAGAGTAAAGTCTCGATGATGGCTCTGAAGAGTCAGTCTCATACGAGATCACAGGCGTTGACTGCTAGATCTATGAGTAGAATGAGAGTCAGAAAGGGTTCTTATGGGTTTTCCAGTGTAGCAGGCATTAGACCTGTTGAAAGAACTTCTCAAGTGAGTAAAATGCAGTTTACATTCTCAAATATAATGCAAACTAAAAAACATAAAACACATCAACAGTTTTAATGAAATGCTTACTAATAACAATTGATTCATTCATCACATTCTCGAAGGCACTCACTACTTAAATTTGGTTTCTTTGTTAAGTGATGCAGAATTAAAAATTCCAATTTATTTTTATTTCTAAACTAGCTGTTACCCGCGACTTCTTTCGCGTGGACTTCAGGTTCGTTCCGTCTAGCCCGTCTAGTTCGCGACGTCTATAATATAGTACTATTATACCGCAAAAAAAGTGTTTTTTTACGACCTTAGAAACATCGAAAATTGTAGTCTATGTGTTATTCTGATGTATAAGCTATATTGTGGTAAAGTTTCATTCAAATCCATTCAGTAGTTTTTACGTGAAAGAGTAACAAACATCCATACATACAAACTTTCGCCTTTATAATATATATTAGATGAAAGTACAAAGCCTAGGCTGACTGTCTCTACTTACAGTCGCTCAAGGACCTATACAATCATCGATCAAATATAAAACAAGACACATAACGCATTCGAAACAAAGCATATTCAAAAATATATCCCATGGTACTTACTCTGAAATGAAAAGTCATATTACTATGTTTAAAAGTGTGTAGGAAAATTAAGTAGCACAACTTTTTGCACTTTTTCAGCTTGCCATAGAATTCAAGCGTCCTCCATTACTATTTTTGAATACGTATCAGCTAGATCCTCATCCAGACGGCGTGTTCAATGTTCCCAAAGTTAGAAAAGCCACGGACGAGACCCTTGATGAATATTTTACTGGCCATCGATATAATATGCAGGTATCGTTAAAATTTAGATGAAAATTGGTTTGAGCGAGCGTTGCGGTCACTTTGTATCGATATTTTACTTAGAAGTTATTAGCTTGTTAGAATCGTTGCTAAGTTATTTCTTGTTATATGAAAATATTATAGTGATGATATAAATATTAATTATAATTGCTACATAGTTTCAAACAAAGTTGCTCTTCTCTGTGTTTGCCGAAATCTTAAAAACCACATAATGGATTTAAAGCGATTTTTTTCAAGCAGAAAGTTAATATTATTATGCATTGTCTCTATCCATTTATTAGCTTATTTTTTACATTATATTTAAAAAAAAAACATTACAAAAAAATAAATTTAAAAATACAATATAAAAAACAGAGGGCCACTGCAGGCGGAGTCTACGACCCAAGCCATCAGTGGTCAGGGCTCAAGAGAGAGGAACCTCCTCACAATACGCGCCGTGTCAAGAACGACCGCCTTCTGAATCAGGCCCTTTACCCAGCCGGGGAGCGAAAGCTTCTCTAGATGACGGTCGAAGCTTTTCGCTATTAGACCGTGCACAGATACAACGATCGGAACAATGATGGTCGATTCAACACGCCACATGTCGGTCACCTCGTGGGCCAGGTCCAAATATTTTAGCAGTTTTTCTTTTTCTGCCTTCACAAGGTTCTCGTCATGTGGAATGGTGACATCGATCAACACTGCCCGATGCGCATCCCGATCTATTATCACTATGTCAGGCTTATTAGCAGCAATAGTCCTGTCAGTGATAATAGATCGGTCCCAGTAGAGCGTTACATGACCATTATCGAGAACCGGCTGAGGCCAATACTGGTAATAAGGTACGGCGGCTTCAACAAGGTCGTATTTCAGAGCAAGTTGCTGATGAATGATCTTAGCTACTTGGTTATTATGCATAATTATTATACCAGTAATATATATGCATGATACCGTATCGTGTGTGAAAGTGGAACACTGGAACACCCTGAGGCTTTTGCTGTGATGTCGCAAAAATACATTTGTCCGAGATTACATCACAAACCTTTTTTGAACCTTCTTTTGTAACGCAGACGAAGTTATGCAAGTTAACTAGTTTTCTTATAAAGCACACTGCTATATTATCCCATTGTTAAAGTAGAAGTGTAGAAGTAGTATTAACAATAGAATTACTAAGTCTTTTAGAAATATAACACTGACATCAACTTAAATAACAAACTTCCAGGAATCACCAGCTCTAGCCCTGAAAATAGCAGGAGATTTGATGCGTAAAGTAAAAGCAATGCAATTTAATCGATACAGAGTCTTCACCGTAGTTACTATTGGTCAGAAAAGGGCCCAAAGTTACAACAATGCTATTGCGTTTCTGTGGGATCATGAGAGGGATAATTATGTTGATGCCGAAAGAGAAGAGAGCACCGCGTTTTTACAAGTCACCACCTTTGGGGTTTATCTTGATTAGTATTTGTATTAAATAGATTGATATTAATTAGAAATGGAATAAAATGAAATATGTTTGTCGTTTCGTTTATCAGTTATTTTCTATAGACTGACAATGAAGGAGTACCTAATAGTTCGCTGGAGACAAGTAATGTTGTATATTAGGTAAGTCTTGAGAGAGGCCTACGCTTTGCACATACACATTGTAAGAAATCAAAGGCTGCCAGTGCATTGAAGAACATAAAAACAATCATTTAATGAAAATAAAACTTAAGAGGAAGAAAAGTATGACGCAATCTGAATTATATAATGTTCACAAATTCCATTTTCGAAAAAGCGCGCCAACATTACATCGTACATTTAAAAAGTATATTTACAAATGAGTTACATTTATAGATGGCACTTTAGTCGCTAGTACCATTTACCATCAGCCAAAACAAAAATTAACTCGACTAAACAACAAAACAATATTACCAAGTCATAATATTTGTTTGAATTAAATTTTGCACCTTATTAAAATGTGCTAAAGGTGAAAACTATTAAGCCACATGTTTGTTTTTAATTTAAGCTCCAAAGATACGATCGCAGGTGTATTGGCTTCGTCATGAACGATAAAAAAATGAAAACCTTGCTCTACGTGCCTTTGCATACACCGACTTATGTAAACATCAACCCGCGACTAAATTAATATGATGCTGAAATTATAAAGAAGTTTTTTTTTAAATGTTAAAACATGATACTAAAATCTAATATATAAAATTCTCGTGTCACAGTTTTCGTTGCCATACTCCTCCGAAACGGCTTAACCGATTTGATGATTTTTTTTGTGCTTATCCGGTCGATCTATGAGAATCGGCCCACATCTACTTTTCATCCCCATAAATGTTAGGGGTATTCCAACCGTAATTTTTTTTTACGAAGTTGCGCGGGGCAGCTAGTATATTATAAACGTGAATCAGTAATATGTTCTGTAGAATTATTTAATTTAGACTGGAAATTTATTTCTAAATGCATTCTTTTGATGTATGTATGTAGTATTTATCATTTTTATTTTGCATCGTTTAACTTCTTCTCTTTCAAAATATTGATTATATTTTAACTTTTTATACATATTTTAAATATAATTCGGTAAAAAATAAGTCTTTTAAAATAAGTCGATATAACTTTAATGTTATCTACTGCTTCGAAATCGTTACGAGCGATAAAACTTTGCTTTGTGCTAAATTTTGCTATTAATTAATCTTCAATAGTGATTCTGCTCTGTACTTTAGAGTTTAGCTCGTTTGACCCAAAAGTTTCTAAATTCTCAGTACTGGACTAATCTGACGATTGTCAGTTTTCAACCAAATTGGTCCGCCATTTTGGAGAACACGAGAACACGAGATATTTTACAATGTATTTCAATATAGGTACATCAACTTAGAGTTATTCTTTTCTTTTTTTACGTTAAACGCCACGGGGTCCACCGGTGACCTCACCCTTCCTCTATCATAGTTCTATCGACGTCTAACGCGTTAATAATATTATGCCATATTACTTTATTATAATTTTATTTATAGATTACATAGGTACATAACACGAAATTATATTTTTTTTAAGTTAATACACTCTAATACCTACAATTTGATATGAATTAGTACTCGAATATCAATAAATCTGAAATGCTGAAGCCATTGTTTTTCACCAATAGACCGTAGAAAGGTATTTATATTCGTATTCGTTTTGATGGAAATTCAATAAACTATTAGAGTTATCTAATTGAATAGTAATCATTTTAGAAAAGTAATGGAAAGTTGATATTGAAATGATTAATTGAACTATCTGTTACAGTTTAGTTTCTTTAATCAAACTGCCGAATCCAAAAATAAATTGAATCTGAACTATTTAAAGCGAAACCAACCGAATCTGTAAACAGATTAAGATTTTATGAGAAGTAGCAATCAGCGTCTAGTCGTTCGAAATGAGTGTATGAATTTTAAAACGCAACAAATTGAATTTGAGCTCGCTTTGGATTGAATTGATTCAATACGTTTCTTGGCTTGTAGACTGCTTGTTTAAAGGTCCCTACAGAAGTCATGTTATTGTTTTAAATTAATATTTCTATTACGAGGTAAAATAAAGAGAAAGATTTTTGGAATTTAACATTTTTAGACGTAGTAAAGTCGTTGAGATCTATCCAATACTTGCAAAAATGACAAGAATCACGAAGCAAGTTAAAACACAAGACTAGCTTCAAAGGGAAAACAATAGTAGGGCCCGTTGGTGATTAAATTGAAATCAATCATTATCTTCACTTCTTGGTTGCGGTGGCCTTCCGACTAGAGGATCGCCCAGAATGGGCAGGAATCCGGCCAGAGCTGGTGGTGACTGAGAACAATGCACTCAAACCAGACGGGCGCATTGAAGCGCCAACGCCAGACCATAGCAAACACCAAGAAAGGGAAAACACACAATGCCACAACAACATCTTCACCTCCACCTAGAATGGCGGAGAGATCGTGCCCGGGCAACGGGGTTACCCCTAGGCCCGTCCGTGTCCCCCAGGGGGGGGGGGACACGACGACCCCCATGGCTGGCTGGACTAGCTTCAGTAACTAACATAAAAAAGAACATAGCTTATTTCAAAAGTGTTTAATAAAATCACCAGAAGTACCTACACAATGTAGTAGGTATATTTACTAATTTATCAACCTAAACGTTATTCGATACTAGACTGATAGAAAAATACTGTTAAGGCGCTTTTAATGTACCTTAATATTTCGTATGGTAGTCAACGTAGAATTATTAACTCTATAATTTTGTAATAATATAAAGCGTGCACATATTATGAAGAACAGTTCCTCAAACATGATTGCAGCCGACTGAAAAAATACTGTTTATTTTTTATCAAACCACTTTTATTTCCCATTTACTTGTACAATTATAATGAATCCTCTGAAACGAATTTAATTATTCTGAAAAGCAAACAGATTTCATTATTCTTGCAACTGAAATATTGCTTTAAAAGCTAAAAATAAACAACAAAACGACTGGATTCCGTGCGCATCCAGATATGTACTTATCGTTTTACAAAAACATTTGCTTAAAATAACGTTCAGACTGAAATAGTAGGTACTACTCGCTAGATTGAATATGAATAAATATAATTTTATAAACACGAAGTAGTGATTATGCGATTTTAAATTGTTTTTCTTTTATCAATGATTTTGTTTGAGGGTTCAGATTATATTCTGGAGTGGAATGTAGTGTGGGTATTGATTTTGATGATGGTATCAACTTATTTAAACGTAAACAATGACAGCAATGTTTTATTTTTATTTTATTTTTTTATTGCCATGTAGGCAGACGAGCCAACGGCCCACCTGATAGGAAGTGGTTACCGTCGCTCATGAACCTCTGCAATGTCAGGGGACACTGCTGGGTCGCTACCTACGACCCAACTTTAAGGACCCTCCTCAAGCCTCGTTTGAAGAAGGACAAGTCATAGCGCTCAGGGAATACCGAGGAGGGGAGCTCATTCCATAGCCGGATGGTGCGTGGCAAAAAAGTGTTTCTGAAACGAACCGTGGATGACCGTGGTGGTTCCAGTTGTGATAAATGATGTGATCAGCTCCTATCTCTTATTATTTGTGGAGTACCTACAAAGCATTATCTCATATATATACAGTTCACGTTTACTTTACTATTATGGTTTTATTTTTATAGCCTTTTATTTACGTTTGTATTTTTCTTTTAGAAATTAATTGTATTTAAGATAATTATGCACAGAAGAATTTGATGCCATTAATTTGATCCACAATTTTCTTGGATTTACAAATGCTTACACTAAGCTTATTGATTACACTAAATAGAATTACTTTAATGGGTGTCTTTGTTAGCTTTGATAGCATTAATTGGTATAATTAATTTGGAAATAATTCTACAAATTTATAAAACAAAAGCTTCGGTTGGTTTATCTGTGTATTATTTTTATTTCAAATTTAAAATAAATCTTATAAGTTAAACTATAAATTTAATTAAATCATATGGACTCAGTCTTTGAAGTTATTAAGTGGTCCACATAAAATGACAATATATGGGAACTCTGATATTTATGTAGAAAGATGGACAAAGGTCGACCAATCCTGATTTAATTTACAGAAAAAAATATTATTTAGCGTCTGTTAAAAAAAGAAATGGAATTTAATAGTATTCAATTATTTACGATGGATTTCACGCCTTTAAACACGTGCAATTGCAACTCACGTGGACCAGTTTAATATGTACGACCACGTGCTCTCCACCACGAGCCGTTCATAATAGGACGAACGCACGTTTTACCCTGACACATTTGTGTCTTATTCAAGGGACCTCACCGCGACAAGGTAAATGCTGTATAGTTGTCTAGTTATTTGTTTCATAATTTATATTTTTTTTGAAGTATGTATATTTTATCAATATTCTTAACTAGCTTTTGCCCGCGACTTCGTTCGCGTGGACTTTACGTTCGTCCCGTCTAGCCCGTCTTGTTCGCGACGTGTATAATATAGTACTATTTATTATACCGCAAAAAATGTGTTTTTTTACGACCTTAGAAACCTCAAAAATTGTAGCCTATGTGTTATTCTGATGTATAAGCTATATTGTGGTAAAGTTTCATTCAAATCCATTCAGTAGTTTTTACGTGAAAGAGTAACAAACATACATCCATACATCCATACATACAAACTATCGCCTTTATAATATTATTATGATAATTCAGTTCAGTATCAAAACCAGTCACCACTATAACCTCTTAACATAATGTGACATTTCTCCGAAAGTATCAGGGATATATATACCACCTATTTAAATTTGTTTTATTTAATCACTTGCTTATCTACAACATTATGTAGTACGAGGTTAGTAGAGAGCTCCCTCTACCGACGAGACCTGAGCAGCAGCAGTAATAGGTTATTAGAGTTCAGTACCAAGTATAGGTCAAAAATGTCTATTGATACTGGATGTTACTAATAAAATTAGAGCTGAATCGAACAACATATTGAAAAAAATAATTGGAAAGTACGTAGTGGACGAGTGGACGTACTAAACACCAGAACAGATGTCAGTTCGATCGTTCACCAACAGAACAAGTTCAATGTTAAACGTCGAAGTAAAAACCAGTTCAAAACACAAATAGGCAATTGAGTTATGTAGGTCATTCTACTTGAGACGGTTCGAGTGAAATCGAATATTGTTTTGTGATTTCATTGAAAGAGCAGGTATATGTACATGCTACCCCCCCAGTGAAACCGTTACTGTTGCTCATGAACTACTGTAAAATATCACAAATCGCTAGCTTTTTGCTTTATTTTTATTGCGACTACCTATCTGATGGCAAGTGTTAACCCGGACCTTTTTTGCAGGAGCCTTGAATGACGATGGTGATCAATGAACTTCTAAAGAGAACCGTGGTCGCTCTGATTCAAGACAGAAAACTCGAATCTGATGACTGGCGGTGAAATAATAGAACTTGGATAACTCGATGAACTTGACAAGGTCAGCAGAGGAAAATCATGTGATGTTACTTTTCTATGAAATATATTCTGTATATTCATTTATTCACTTATTTTTTACATTCTATTTTTAAAATAAATTTACAAAAAAATCAAATTTAAAAATACAATATAAAAAACAGAGAGCCACTGCAGGCGGAGTCTACGACCCAAGCCTATGAAATAGAGATGTTACTTTTCTATGTAAATAATGCCCATAACAAACCCGTATAGCTGAGCTATGACTGGATGGAGTGGAGATACTGCGTGTAGTCTTTAAAATATTCACAAGAAGTTTTGCTGAGGCTTTCACACGTCCAGCTCACAATATAATGTTCCATAATAGTAGACTAGTAAGTAAAGCTATTTACAATTTATTTAATAACACACAACGGTTTACACCTTCAGACTTTTGTAAAATACTCTAGCCCTTCACACATCATCACTCTACGTCTATACTAGTTTTAACTATAACAAAGTTAGTTATAGACAAATTACGTTTGGAGACACTAATTGCTGTGTCGACCGATGTGACATGTCCAGACCAAGTCTAGACTAATGTCATGAACAAAGTAATGCCGTCCTTTAGTTAATTACGCTTGTCTCCCATCCATAAATAAAATCCAGTTTTCATATGCCCTAAAAACATTGTTATATTAATGTGCTTGGAGTATTGCTAATCTTCTTCAAGTTAAATATGAAAAAGTAAGTTTTACTACAGTTAATTTGTGTAATGAGTTGGGTTGTTTGATTTTGATTTGTTTTTTGAGATGAAAGACGACAAGGGTCCGGATGTATCTACTGATACTTGAAATAAAGTCTTGTTAGATCTATCCATGTATTTTAAGTAACCTAGTCTCCCGAAATAAAAGTTAATAATAATAATATTTTTATTACAAGAATGAAAACGACCGACTTCCATTTCTCAAGCATAGCACAAAAACTACGAGTCAGATCTTTATCAAATTCATATGAGATAATGCACAAAATGTCTGCTTTCTAACAAAAAAAGAATCATCGAAATCGGTTCATATGAAAAGGAAATACACGCAAAAACGCATAGCAAATCGTGAAAATTTTTCTGTTAAAAATACACATTTTAAACACAGATCCAAAAGTACTTGTGCGATCTTTAAAAAAAAACAATGGGACTTAAGTTCAGCCATTACCTTTCATCTAACATCAGAATCATTCAAATTGGTCCACCCAAAGTAAAATTATCGAGGAACAAACAAAAAAAAATATATAGACGAATTAAGTACCTCCTCCTTTTTGGAAGTCGGTCAAAAATACAGATTAATTGTAAAATGATAGGATGAGGATACAATAAAAATATGAATTATTAATAATTTCATGCATTTTCAACGGGTTCTTACCACGATATTTAATTAATTGAGTTGTCTCGATATTTCAACGTTGTTGCAAAAGTCATGATCACGAGAAGACTGGATACTGCGGGTCGATTTACGAGCAAACAAATCTGTCTACCCTCTTTCTCGTTCGCTTTTGGGTAGTACCACTGGAACTCGAACTCACATCACGACACAACACACTCACTGTATCTACAAGACTCTTTGAGCATGAACCCTTAGTGACTGTTGTGTTTAGCACTGGATTCTACATACTCGATAATCTGAAGCCCCCTGTTAAAAGTGCTATGTCTTGAAATCTCGATAGCTTCTTTAACCATCCTTGGTACGTAACGACGTTCAGAAGATAGTACCTGAGGATTATGGAAAGTGTTATAGAAAACCGCGATTGTCTGAATAAGTTTATGAATTATTAAGTTGAAAAAATGAATGAACATCAAAATACTTTAATATTATTAATTCTTCGAAAAAAACCCTAAAATTGAATAAAAGGTTTCTGGTCTCGCCGATTGCTATTAAAAGATACCAATAAATCCTATATGAAATGAAAACCTGTGAAGCTTGGATAAACCCGTCTATTGTTAGAGCAACCCTTTGCTTCGTCGGTCAGGGTTTCAATAAATATTGATAAGAAAAATAGTTTAAAATATTTTATATTAAAGTTTTTTTAAAGCGTAACTTTCGAACCATCAATTGTAATGTAAAATGGTTTTTGATGGGTACAATATATTAACAAACTTTTTTTTTTATTACAGGATAAATAGACGAGCTTACGGCCCACCCAATGGTAAACTGTCATCGTCGCTCATAAAACTCTGTAATGCCAGCACAATGAGGGATGACCAATAACTAGCTGATTTTTCCACCATTCAGTGTGTTTGTCAATCTAAAATTAGTTATACCGTCAATCCATGGACAGCTTTCGGGGACGGCGCGACGGGAAAGAGTGCCGAGAGCGTAATGCGTCGCGCCGTCCTTTATAACCCCGTGCTGGGTTCTGGCCTCAGCCGAGGTTCGGACGCTGAGTGTGAGCGGTTGGAGGTTTTAGTGCGATTCAACTCCCACATACCCGACCCGCGAGACGACTGGTGTTCCGGTGATTTCCTCCAACTGAAAACAAAATAAAAAAAATTACAGCTTTGATTGGTTACCAATAAATAACTACTCAAAAAACTTCTTCTTAAGAGGGTTTTGCTTATAAATAACATAAAATTACCACTACTCTATCAATACTTCTTTATAATATTAGTAAATTATAAAACTAGACTTGATTACAAAAAAAATCTAAATATAAATTTTACGCAAAATATCCAATTAAGCTATTACGTTAATTATGAATACATTAAGATTAAATGATCATACCTTTGGTTTTATCTTCATACAAGTTATGAAATGGAAGACTAGAGAGGAATACTAATCAGTAGGCTTTGAGGGGTTATCATAATAAATGTGATGAAATAACTCAACGATGAAATGTCTAGATAACGTGCAGTAACAATAAAATTAGAATTATCTTCATGATAATCATGAGTGATAATCACAAGAGTATAAATTTGTGAGTTTTGATTACTAGGTACCTTTATCTCTAATTATAATAAACTAGCTGTCCCGCGCAACTTCGTCTGCATCGCATAGGAATTGTCCCCGGGAATTTTCTAAAAGTACTCATCAGAACGCTTCATTAGAGCCTAAACACGATGAGGTTATCTTGCTTATTGACGGAGTTCCTGTGGCCACCTTCCAGCTCCATCATCAGACTTTGATCTAAGCTACCCTATCTCTCAAGTTGAACCAGACTGGTCACGGTGTGCCAATTTAATTTAAAATCGGTTCAGTAGTTTAGTAGTCCATCGCGGATAAACATCGTGACACGAGATTTATATATATTAGAATAAATGTTTTTTTTTTTTTTTTTTTTTTTTAGTTGGAGGAAATCACCGGATCCCCGCCCGCCCCGCGGGCGGGGTATGTGGGAGTTGAACCGCACTAAAACCTCCAACCGCTCACACTCAGCGTCCGAACCCCGGCTGAGGCCAGAACCCAGCACGGGGTTTGGAGGGACGGCGCGACGCGTTACGCCATCGGCACACTTTCCCGTCGCTCCGTCCCCGGACGCCGAACCGGTAGCCGCCGGCGAATACGGCCACCGGCTCTCTCGGTCGACGGGCTATCCGAAGCCCGCCAAGATGGCTGGACCGCGTGTCACCCTCCCACGGAATACCCCGCTGGGTCAGAACCAGCGTGGGTCGGGGAGCGCGGTCCGCCATCCCCCGGATGCTCTGACGCAAGGGCGTGTTGAGCGAGACACGACACCTTCTTGGGTCCCCGCTCGCACTCGCATGCGTTGGGGACCCGAAACTCTTAGGGGGCCAGAATCCGGGCGAGATCCCGGTCCCGACCCCCTGCTCGACGGCGGCGGGTTGGCAAGTTGAGAGCGGCGTATAGCCTCTCTCTCGCAGCCCCCGCCACCTGCTTCTGCGAGATGGTGGACTCGCAGAAGTCGAGCATCGCCTTCCAAGACTCGTCGCTCTCGAGCATCGACGCCGCGACACCCGGGAGCGACAAGTCTGGACCTATTTGTTGGACCAGGACACAGCGCTGCCTCTCCCATGCGGGGCAGCGCGCGAGCGTATGCTCCGGTGTGTCCTGGTCACATCCCACGCAATGATGGCACCTCGCCGTCGGCTCGGCCTTGATCCGGTGCAGATACCGACCGAAGCACCCGTGCCCGGTCAGCATCTGCACCATCCAAAAGGTGAGGCGTCCTTCGCCACGACCCACCCAATCATCTAAGATCGGGCGGATCGCCTCGACGGTCCGTAGACCCCATGTGGGGTTAGCGAGACGTCGCTTCCACGCTTCGGTCACGGACCGCCGAGATTGGACCTTCCTATCGCGAACAGCTTCCCGCAGGGGACGCACCACGCCCCGGGCGCGGAGGTCACATCGCCAGCGATAGTCGCCAGCGAGCGCCTCCGCCTCCAACTCCCAAGGCGGCGTCCCCGCCAGCACGCATGCCGCCTCAAAAGCGACGGTGCGGTACCCGCGGATGGCCCTAATAGCTACGATGCGCTGTGGCCGACGCAGGAATCGGGCGACATGTCTTCGCACCCGTGCGTCGGCCCAGACGGGCGCACCATATAGGGCCATCGATCGCACCACCCCCGCATAGAGGCGGCGCACAGCGTGGCTGGGCCCCCCGACATTCGGGAGCAACCGACCGAGTTGGCCGGCCGTCCTCATCAGTCGGGGGACCAGGTTCGCGAAGTGGGCCTGGAAGGTCCAACGGCTATCCAACACGAGGCCGAGGTACTTCAGCTGCACCCCGACCTCAATCTGGACGCCTCCAACCATTATCTGGGCGTCGATTGGTGGCGCTGCCCTAGCCCCGTGGAACCACAGGGCCTGGGATTTGTGCAGCGCCACGTCGAGGCCCAGCCTCCTTATTTTGCCGACGACGAGGGCCACCCCCGCTGTGGCAAGACGGGCAGACTCCCGGAAGTCATCCCCCCGGGCCACGACCAAAGTGTCGTCCGCGTAGCAGATAACGCTAAGGCCCGGGAGGAGGGCGCCCCTCAGCACCCAGTCGTACCCGATATTCCACAGTAGAGGTCCAAGAACGGACCCCTGTGGAACACCGCGCACGACCTGGAACCGGTGCAAGGTCCCACCGTACCCGGCACACATGACCGACCTGGCCTCCAGGTAGGAGCCGATCAGCCGGCGGAGATAGAGGGGCACTCCATGCCTCTCCAGTGCCCCCCCAATCACGGACCAGGGCAGGGTGTTGAAGGCATTGGCGATGTCGAGCGACACCGCCAAGGCCACCCCACCCTGGGAGACGGCCTCCTCCGAGAGGGCCCGGACACGTAGAATTGCGTCTACGGTCGAACGACCCTCCCGGAAGCCGTACTGCTCCGCCGACAGATCGGGTCCAACCCCGACCAGGTGCTGAACGATGCGGGCGGCCAGAACGCGTTCCAGCAATTTGCCCACCTCGTCCAGCAGCACGATGGGACGGTAACCGGCGGCTGATTCCGCCGGGCGCCCCTCCTTACGTAGGAGGACCAGTCTGCCCGTCCTCCAGAGCGAGGGAAACCGTCCCGACTCCAGGCAAGAATTGAACAGCCTGAGGAGTCGGTCCCCTAGGGCATTGATGGCCAAGGCCAGGACCCGGCCGTGGATACCGTCCGGGCCGGGGGCCGTGTCTTTCGCGCTCATTTTGACCACGGCCACATGGAGCTCATCTCTCGTGATGTGAGGCACCTCAGCAGTGGCTTCACCGCCGGTGTGATCCGGCGTCTCACCCATAGCAGGCGGAGTAAATCCGGCCTGCTCCTGCGGGAACAGCGCCGAGACGATGTCCCGCAGCTGCTGAGGCGGGAGACGCTCGGTCAGGGGAGGCGCCCACGGACGCAACTTTCCACGCACTGTTTTGTACGGGCGTCCCCACGGGTCCTCGTCGAGCGTCTCCAAGAGAGCCTCCATGTTCCTCTCCTTGGCCTGCTTGATGGCCAGCCGCATGGCGCTCCTCGCTTCCGCGTATTCGCCATACAGCCGGGCTTCCTCCTCCGCGAACGCGACGGGATCGTCGCGACGCGCGAGGATGCGGCGGCGATGCCGGGCGCACCGGCGCTTTGCCCGGCCGCATACAGCACGAAGCTGCGCTATCTCGGGCGACCACCAGTACGCCGACTTACTCGGAGGCCGAGGGCCGACCCGAGGCATCGACGCATCGCTAATGCGGTGCATCGCGTCCCGGAGCCACTGCGCCTCGACCTCCACATCCACGGGATGTGGACGCATGGGCGTCCACGCCGCCACAGTGGAAGCTTCCATCAAGCGCTCCTTGTCCAGGAGCTTCAATGCCCACCTGGGGAATGACCGGGGTGCAGTCCCCTGGGCGACCGCGGTTGGCGCAGAGGCGGAGAGGTCGAACCGGATGTACCTGTGATCCGACAAGGATTCCGCCTCCACTAGCACTTCCCAACCGCTTAGAATAAATGTAATGTGTTTATTTGTAGAATAATAAATTGATTTAAAATTTAAGGTAATATGATTTTAATTACTTCTAATTATTATACCGTCATACATTACAATACTATCTTAAAATAGGATTAAGCTCTGTGAAAGAAGAAACTATTTACCATAACAAACTACTATAAAACTTTGAAACATAACTGAAAAGCTTCCATAGTTACGTTTTAGATTTTTCGCCAATTTTCCTCACTCTAAATCTTTGTATAGCAAAAAATACAACACATGCATTTAATAACATTTCTGCATTCTTTTCATGTATATTCGACTTCGCAGTGAGATTTCCAAAGCATTCGTTCTTCGTTGTAACAAGGTTCTGAGATCCCAGTCATGCAGACACATTCTATCGTATAGTATCCGACGTATCCACACAATTTATTTGTATTTCAAATTGGAAACAAGTCTCGACAGTTTTGCTTGTGTTTTTTTAGATTGAAGTCTCGTGATATCAAAACTCTTTTGTATAACTTATTCATGTTGTATGTAGTTATTTAGTGATTATAATGACGAAGATTGAGATTCAGTGTAGACTGTCGCTTGGAATAGGATAGCCCTCTTCATTTTAAGTGACCGTAGGTGGTCCCACAACCTTCTTTGAATCTAATTCCATAGTATGCTCGGACACATAGTAGGCTCGTGTTAAAATACGACAATAACCAAAATATATATTACAATGTTTAATTTTCATTGAGTATACAGACTTTAATTTCCACTTAATTGTTACTGTATAAGTATTTAGTTCCACACTAGTCACCGTTGAGCAAGATCCAGTTCATATATCAAATCATACCATATCTTCAAAGTTAAAAGTGCTGTCCGCAGGTGGCTTCTGACGCTTGATTACTATTGTATTGTACTGAATCAATTTTGACTATCCCTAACTAACTTGTTATTGTAATGCTAAGTTTAATTTCATCGTAACATTGTAACATCGTTTTTATATTATTGTTTTATGCTTGTTAGCGGTCCACTGTTTTCTCTTCCATCTTTCATTTGGATCCTATAATTGTACAATCCTTACGGCCTCCCGCGATACAGGCCTAGCCTAGTGCGGGGGCCATTGTTGAACTCCTTATGTAAATTAGTTTTATGTTTGAAAATAAATTATTTGTATATCAGGAAATTTACTACATTAAAATTAAAGTCAAAAATATTTTACAATTATAATCACTTTTACATAAGATTACTGCTTTAATCACAAAGTACCTAAAAATATTACACATCACATCGTCTTCGACAAGAAAATACTTTTCTAACTTAGAAATATTTCTAATGGTTTAAGTTAGAAATAAGTTTATACATAATCCGCGTACTCCCGCAGTTTTATTCGAGTGGACAAGATGTCTTTGAGGCGCTTATCCTCAATATTGGTGAAAGCCACGTTGACTGGCTGGAACTGCAATCATAGATAAATAAATGTAGATGGTGTACAAAGAGAATGATTGTAGCTTTCTGAATAATTGTGGTAAGTAAGGTAATTTATGTTTATGAACTAAATTACGGATTTCAGATTGTAACTTTTAATAAACACGAACTTTTCATATAAGTACAGTCTATCATCATCATCATCAGCCTATAGACGTCCACTGCTGGACATAGGCCTCCCCTAAACCTCGCCACATCGATCGGTGGCGAGGTTTCCTCCCGCAATCTTGACCAGATCGTCGGTCCATCTTGTGGGGGGTCTACCAACATTGCGCCTATCGGTTCGTGGCCGCCACTCCAGAACTTTTCGGCTCCACCGGCCATCCGTTCTTCGCACAATGTGTCCTGCCCATTGCCACTTCAAAGATGCAATTCTTTGGGCTATGTTGGTTACTTTAGTCCTTTTGCGGATCTCCTCATTTCTGATTTGATCACGCAGAGAAACACCCAGCATAACCCTTTATAAGTGCAGTCCAATTAGCATATATTTTGGAATATTGGGTTTGACTTTGTAAGTGTCCCCACCAGGATTAGAATCTTGAAAATACCCCTTAACGCTCATACTCAAGCCACCCAGCATGGAGTTATATAAAACGACAAAACGCATTACGCACTATGACCTTTCTTTATCTTCTTGAAGAGCGGATCTTCAACAATTAGGGAAAAATTTAATCGGATAGCATAGAAAGAGCTGAAAAGTCTTTAATTAGTTAATGTATTCGAAATTACATTAATAATCTTATTAGGTTCTTAATTAGGTTCTCTCTATAATAACTAGGTTTCTGTACGTTCTGCATTGTATAATCTACACAAAACAAGAATCCCGAAGTAGTGTGGTCCGATGAGCTGTAAACTCCGTCTCTCAGTTCGATCCCTGTTAATGGATTTTTACAAAGAAGACACGACGAATGCTGGATACGAGTGCTCTTTGAATAATTCAGTTTTAAACACATACATTTGGCGTGCAGTGGGAATCTTTAATCTGTTTCTGTTGACAAGCTATCTTTGTTGATAGTTAAAGTGATTACTTTGTACCAACCCATTACTGCCCACTGCTGGGCTCAGGTCTCCTCAGGATTGGGGACTTCACATATCTTCAAAGGATTTTTAGAATCCTTCTCCGATATGCAGGTTTCGTCATGATGTTTTCCTTCACCGTTTATAGCCAGTGGTGTTGTAAAAAATTGCACATAAATCTTTTTCACATTTAAATTTAGAGGTACAAGCCGGCTGGATTTGAACCCGCGACTTCCCGTACGGAAGGAAGCGCTTCGACCACTCGGCCACCACGACTTTTTTATGTGAATACTTAATGTTAGAAAATAATTGTATTTAATTTTAATTTCCCATCAAAAAAGCTTATAAGTACAAATCTTCCAAGAACAAGGTGATGATAACATGCTACTTTCGGCATAATTACGCTTCCAATTCCAACAAGAAGATTAATGCGTGGCTCTTATGTGCTGTTAGGAAATAAATAATCATGAAATCATTAATTTGTAATCAATCAGATTGTCCATAGGCTTTAAAGAAAGACTACAGTCGCTACAGGTTTCAAAATGACTTTATTGTTTAATAGCCAGCATAACACTTGACAAAGGTTTAGAGTAAAATTTTACTATACTTACTACAAAATTAATTGGAACACTATAAAAATACTGCAATAATAATAATTTTGTAATAAAATACATTACATTAACTATTTAATACTATTTTAAAACATCGAAGGTTCAAAATAAAAATTTACAGTGGCGATCAACAGCAGGGGGTAACAAAGAACGGGCGTGTGACGTCACGGCCTGGTATGACGTCAAAGCGTGCATATAGGTCAACAGAACGAGCCCGGGTATCCGGCAGCTCGATATAGGTCAACCTAGGGTTAACGCCATCCGAGCTGTGCCTGAAACCTATATAGTTCGGCTCTTTGTTAACAAAGAAATGATTTGATTTGTACTTTGATTGCTTTTTATTGTTATTGCAGCTATAATTTAAAGTTGTATTGAGTGTGTACAAATAAACATAGAATTCTTTGTATTTAAAGTAATTTAAACCATATTTAAAGTATTTAAAGTACCCACTTATTTATTTGCGTCACGGAGGTTTTGTGACGTTGTTGAGTATCGATCGAAGTATACAAATTGAATACACTTATTAATAGCAATTGGTTGACAGAACTGTTCGTTTATTATGAAAAGTAAACGAACGTTTGACCTGACGTCAATTGATTAGTATTGCTGGACCTCTGTAATAGAAGGACAGGCTATAAGCCTCGCCTACCATTCAGAACTTCGGGGGTCGGTATGACCCATGTTGAGTTCTAATCTCAGCCGGGATGTGGGCGCTGAGCTCTGGATAGTTTTAGTGCGGTTCGACTTCCACATGCTCTATCTGTGAGGTGGAAGTCCAGCGATTTCTTAAAACTAAAATCAAACCATTCAGCACTTTTGTTAAAAGTCGCTTATACTCTTTGTATACTTATGTTATAGCTATATTCTTTTCTTTCCACCTTTATTGAGACATTTAAAATGGTCCATCATCGATTTTACGCACCGTGTTTTCATTAAACCTGCAAAAAAACACCTACAACGGAAACTCATTTATTCAAACCTAATTACGTTCAGGAAGGTCGAGAGCGGGGCTAATCTCGGAAAGTATAACTAAGTTTTGTTAAGAACTTTCAACGAGTTAGATACTTACTTAATTATCTCTATGTATATCCAAGTAAACACTAAGTAGATTAAGTCAGCTCCGACGCAACGCAATTACCCGAAAACACCTGAGTCTGCTGACGTAATGTGATGAAAAATTTACATGCTAAGCAATAAGCAAATAATCATGTGAAATGTAATTTAGTTAGACGTTGTCGCAGTAATAAAACTTCGTTAGATGAAAGGCTTTAGATTTTTTTGTGAAGTATTGCCTAGTATATGATTTACCACTACACACTGGGTCTTAAAATCATGGAAAAAACTAGGTGAGTCTGTCTGTCTGTACCAACCCATTACTGCCCACTGCTGGGCTCAGGTCTCCTCAGAAGAGGGATTAGGCATAGTCCACCACGCTTGCCCATTGCGGATTGGGGACTTCACATATCTTCAAAGGATTTTTAGAACCCTTTCCTCACGATGTTTTCCTTCACCGTTTTTAGCCAGTGGTGTTGTGAAAAATTGATTTAGAGGTACAAGCCGGCCGGATTTGAACCCGCTACCTCCCGTACGGAAGGAAGCGCTTCGACCACTCGGCCACCACTTGGTGAGTAGTTCTGCATTTTTTTAAAGACTCGAAGGTTAATGTTTAACAAAACTAAACTCTTATGCAATGAGAATTAAGATGCTTTAATCGTCACAACACAATAAATAACATTCAATCTGAGGAAGGATAGTGCACTTTGCTCACAGAACAGATGGCTAATGGAGCTAAAAGTTATAAAGATAGTCATGTGCCTGTAAACCGTACGAGTAGGGAATGTAGGGATGGTTTACTTGACAAGCTCAAAGCTTAGAGGTAGGAACAGAGCCTATGTATTTAATCCCTAATGTGATGTAATGAGAAAGATAACGTATTTAGTATTTATTTAGATGTAAGAATGAGTTTCAAAATATGAATAAAATAAAATACCTCGACAACACGTTCTTTAGGTTCCACACGAAAGATTAACGCTTAAATGCTATCTTACCACTCAAACGTTTTTGTTAAATAAGTTATTAATGAACATTTTATTTCCATATTCATTTATTAGCTTATTTTTTTACATTATATTTAAAAAAAAACATTTACAAAAAGATAAATTAAAAAATACAATATAAAATAAACATTATCATTATTGTTAAAGCCATTAATAAGTGTAAAATATAAAATAGTATTTGTGATTTTGTGTAAAACGAACTTGATGTTATATGTGCGAAACTATGTTTGTTGTGCTGCTTTTTTTTGCTGTTTTTTCTCATGTAAGTGAATGTCATGTTCTTAATGAGAATAAAAATCTTTAAACCTAAACCTATCTTCATTAAATAGCGGCATGAGAGTAATTAATTTCGTCTAGGGAAACAGTACCGTCTCATACCTACTCATTTTTTATTTTACTAGAATCACTCTTCTGAAATTGTTCGACATAGAAATTTCAATCTTAAAAAGTAAAAAAAATGTAATAAACCATACTTTCTAGGTTTTAGATCTGGAGGAAATACCCTATTGGGTCGTTTTAAAACAAAGAAAATCGCTCATAACTTTTTATAATACACTTAAAAACTTGAAATCTGTCCCATGCGATCGTAAAATTCGGTGTAAATTTTACTTCCATGCCTCATCTGTTTATTCCCAAAATATATACAAGGTGACAGAACAACCCATTTGGGTTAGGACTACCTTAAGAGGAAGGCTGCAAAGTAACAAAATATTTGTCAAGTAAATTCCTGGTCAATCTGGTAAATTGTAAGAGGAATAGTAACTCAAATAAGTAATAAAATATATTTAGCAAAATAACTTAAAAAAAAAGGTTGAACATTACTGAAAACGAGACTTGGACCCTTGCTATCCGCATTGCATTTTCGATCTAACAATTGAGATTTTTGGGACCATTTTTGCTTCTCAATACTTGAACTTGCTATCCACATTTACTACAAACACAAAATTGAGCCACACAAATACGTATCTATAAAGAATTCAAGCGAAAGTCTAGTGTTTGAAGAAGCAGCCTTTACAAATTTTACAAGATTAGTCAAATAATACGGTACCTCTACCAGATTTACTTCTTTGTGATTTAGTACCTATTCTTTACTTCAATTAACATATTCGTGCCATTACGTTGATGAACTACGATTTTAAAGACAATTCGTGGATCAGCTCTTGTGACAATGAGTATTATACCCTTCTTAGGGATTGAACTTCGAACCTTATGAAGTTTATACCCACGCTTATCCACAATGAAGGACTTAATAACTTAGCCGCCTTTGTCTAATAATTCAGTCACTGATTTAGTCCTTTGTCATTATACGTAGGAGGAAAATTGATGTATGTATATGAGCTTCAAATTATATTAATTATCAAGTAACGGTGTTTACGTTTAATTGAATAATTCTTGATGTGATTTTATTTATCTAATATATTCTTTATCGTATATTTGTAGTTATCTATATTATTATATTGACTTATCTTATTTACAAATCTTAAAGTGCTTTATCTTTAGAATACAATTTTGTTTTAATAATTCACCTGTCACTTAAATGTTTCATGCACTACCTTATATCATCCACATTACAGCAGGGTTAACTGGTAGATAATGCTGTTTAGCATTAAGTTCGCCCATGTACATTTATTTTCGTGTGCAATAAAGAATTTTCTATCTATCTATCTTGTTCATTTGTCGCAGTGTTTGATGGTTGTGGTTGTAATTATGTTAACATCAGGTGGGCTGACGGACCGACTACCTATAACTAAGGTGAAATAATTTATTTTAAAATAAAAGCCTTTAAGGTCCTCAATATCTATAAGAATATAGTACTAGTCAAAACAAGTAAAACGAGCCCAAACACTATGAGTCTAACTTTCACAAGAGTTCCTATGACTTCATTTCGACTTCATCATCATATACATTTTATATTACGCACAAGACTTTGCGTGAAGTGAAATAAATTTTAAGCAAGATACTCCTATTAAATTGAGAAGACAAAGTTTTTGTCAGTTCGTACAAGGCAGCATACAGAAAAGAAAATACTTCAAAGTTGAAAAATTGCAACATCACAAAGTTAAAAGCAGTGTTGAGAACTAAAACAAAAGTTTTGTGCATATTAAAGACTTAATTAATTATGATTAAAGTCTCACAGTTTTCTTAATTTATTCCAGAGCTTTGTGATAAAACAAATTATTATTTAGCACAACTTATCTCGTTAAGTTTTGACGTAATTTTAGAGCAGAACTTGTCAAATAATTAAAGAGATTTTGATGAAATAACGATGGACGTAATCTTCAAAGGTAAATCAAAAACATTTAGTGCGTCTAAAATCATAATAATTAAACATCCTTCATAGAAATGCTTTCATGTTCTAGTTTTAAATTTAAGCTTATTCAGCGCGGCGTTATATTAAGCGTGATTTTAAAGATCGCGCATATTTAACCGGATCGCAACGCAACGCACCGAGCGACTTCCGCGATCTACTTCTCATATATTCTGACATGGTGACATTTTACATAAAATACGCACACTGCGGCGGGCCGCAACTGAACCCAACAACACAGTTGGCATCTGTAAGATTCTCATACAAAAATTGTCATGAAACGTTGCGTTTTCATAATAAGATATTAATGTATGATCTGTGGATGGCGTTGTATTGTGTTGTCCACCTAATTGTGCTTTTTCGTAACAATTTATATGAAAATAATTTAGCCTAATTTTTAAACATATTTTAGTGTTAAAAAAAATAAACAATCTAGTTTAAAAACTGTAACTTTGTCATTTCAAACAGAAAAATCATTTATTTTTACAACTTTGAAAAACAAACGGCCCGAACGAGATACAAGCTTAATGCTCTATATCATATGCGGGAAAAAATAAAAATTAAATTAAACCAGATAACAAAGGTACCAAATCCACATTCGAAATTAAATCATATTCACTTTAAAATAAAAGCTTTTCAGGCATTTTGTATCTGTGACCGCACAGAGTGTAATTTACACAACACCCTTCAAACTCTGTGAGGGGGATGCCACCCTTCTATATAATCGTTTACCCTTTTGTTAATCTGTTACTCATTAGAACAAGCTTTCCTAACAAATTGGTCATTGACATTTATGAAATGTCATTATGTAACCCTTTACATTCTGGTCTATGTAAAGGTCTAAATTTCAAATTTGGTACTGTTCAATTAGGCATTCGTTCAGGATGCCTGCGTTATTGGATTTCGGCGTAACGTTTTCAATTTTAACGTTAATATTATTTTAGATGTTATCAATCAATGAGACTGTGGGGAAAGGAAGTGAGAAATTAGTAATTTTCTGTCAAACTTCCTATCTTTATTGGAACGAAGTTCCTTATCGCGCGTTATCGAAAGGGAACTAGACAAAAATTCTTATGAAAAAGTTGGAACGACACTTTTTTTGTTTTATATGATTATCGCCAGATGGCGCTGTTCTGAAAATATTTTATAAAACAATTCCTTATTTTGTTTTATATGATCAATGCAAGATGGCGCTGTGATCAAAATATTTTATTTGAGTTATTAAAAAAATATTTATTTTTAATTAAATAAAAAAAATTTAAGAGTATATTTTTCACATGCTGTTCCGTCAACGAAATGTAGTAGTTCGAAGATTGAGTTCACCTTCAGAAGATCCTGCCCGAATTAGTGTCTGATTACAAAATATATGTAAGATTTAAAGGAGTGTATAGGATAGTGTAATAGACAAAACTAGAACACAACACTCAAATAAATTATTGTACAACATAAGTTTTGGATTATTACATTATTTTACCACATCATTTATAACAGACACATATTTTATACGAGTACGAATAAACTAGAATCAAACACACCAAGCGAAAATCAGACGACAAAAACACATTTTATTTTAGGTTCAAAAATGTTACACTTTGTATTTACGGCCGGGGCGTGGAGCCTATAAAAATGATTCAACGCTATAAACCACTTCTGGCTGAGAGGAGTCTACAGAATATACGAGACGGAAGCGGGAGCTCGTAAATTGACGTTTTCAGACATTTGCATGGAATATGAACAAGAATACCTGTTTTATGTAAAGAAGCAAGCACGGGATTTAAGAAATTTAAGACGAGAAACTTAATTGTGGGTACAAAAGAGATGTCATGTACTCGGACAATTTTACAATCTTGATGGTATAGAAGTGTAATTACAATAATGGGTTTTGGTAATCAACATTGCTTTGAACTATGTCACAGTTATCTTGGATCTTATGTATTCAAATTGGAATGTAATGTTAACTACTTCAACTAATACTATTTTAACAGCAAAATCATTTAGATGTAATGAAGAAAAAATTGATCTTAAACTTAAAATCACATTCTAAGAAAGAAAAACACGCATCGTAACCAAGCCAAAAAATGCCAACGGAAAAAGCATCCATCTTTATTTTAATCAAATTCACTAAGAAAAAGTGGGGCACAAAACTCCTTAACACACAATAAGGCACAATTACAGTAGCGAAACAAATTGGTATAGATACAAGTAATCATAAAATATAAACAAAAGACGGTCTAATCTGAAAGGACTCAACAAAAACAAAAGGGAATCTGTCCCGAGATTTGAATGAGACAATCCGACTGAAGCAGTCACATCAAGAAAAGTTTCAGCTGCTCCACTTCTGCTCAGTGTTAACTGTTATTACGAAACTTGGACGTAGGGTCTGCATTTCGATATTTTTTCAGGTATTAATAATAATAAAATTTATGAGTCAAGAATGTTGTAAGTATATTCTGTAAGATAACATGAAAGATCTCAAACACTGGTAATGGTCGAGATCTTACTAAACATAATCAGCTTTAGGCATGTAAAATGTTTGACAATGTTGGTAAGGCATGTGAAGGTTACTAAATTTAAGTATACTTCCAGTAACTTTGTGTAAAGTGAGATTTTATTTTTAGTGATTATATTATGTGAAAAAACCTTAGTCATTCAAATGCAAATTAATAGGACAGGGACACCCGGAAGGAACGCTGGCACAATTTCATTACAACACAATGCGAATTAACACCAAAAGCGACGGTCAACGGCAACCCTATTCCCAACAATGGACGAGTTTTATTTAGTAAGCCGTCTTTATGAATCGGAGCCTCACAAGGCCCCAAGTTTGCTTATATGGGTCGCGAAACTCACGAAGCAATTCCGGGCCAACTTCCTATTTGGGACATTCGAGATTTTCTCGGAATATTTGAAAGGGTCCTTTGATCCCCCTAAGTGGTTCGCTTTGAGTAAATAATAGTACTTTGTCGTAATGACGTATATCTTCTTTCCATTACGACGCTTTAACGGAGTTTATTTGACACATTCGAGTGACGTGAATTGTTTATTGGATGGATTACGCGCGTTGTGCTCAATGGGCCTATGTGATGCTTGGAATTTTATATCGTGTTTTGTTTCTGCGAGATCGACGCTTGATGAATTTCGGAACTTAACTGAATCTTCTTAGGCCTTAATACACACGAAAAGTTAGGATTTTTTACGTAGTTATGAGATATTAGTATCTGTTTTAGAACAGAAAAAGGATTCGTAACAAGATTCAGAAGAGAATTAACAGTTTGTTTTTATGAATTCAATACAATTTAATGTAAGAGTAAAATTGTGTAAGCAAAAAGAAAACTTATAATAAGAGCAATAGTCTACAATTTGTATATTGCTCTGTGCAGGTAACCATTTTCACAAAACTTATAAAAGTTCTTTAACTCAGTCCATTAGTTACCATTACTACATTACATTAAGAATATAAAACCTAATAATGATAAAATATACAATTACATTTACTTGTATCTGTAAAATTACTGTAATCTCTATCATTTTCGAATACGGCTGTGCCCTGATGACCTCAATGTTTCCACCAATACTCCGTTTCGGTATTCAACTGTTACACCTTGACCTATTTTCCCATCCCTAATTTTACCCCTCGACAACCTTCCGCGACATTTCCAAATCGTAAATATTTGTACGCTCTTTGAGTTCCTCTAAGTTTTGAATTTCGTTACGAACTTGAAATGTGTTTTTGATGGAATTATTGGTGCTAGGAATAATACTTTAGTACGAAAAAGTGAATGAATGTTGGTAAAATGTTTGAAGTAAAAAGAATATGTATAGGTTTGCTAGAAGTTATAGTTTTGCTTTGTTAATTATGATACAAGGATCGCTGACTAACAGGAAAAATAGATTTTTATCAATTAAAACAATGGTTTATTGTGACTATGCCGGCAGTTCACTAAATTGAAGTACTCGTAGATGTACAAAAAAAAGACTGACATACGTCGATAGATTAAATGTAAGATAGTTGATACACAAGTATTTAGTTTGACATATTGCAATGATTTTGATATTAAATACTTTTCTTGGTATTTAATAACAAGGTTTTTCAAGAACAATAAAGTAGAACTACGAAAAACACGATACACATTTATTTTAATATTCTAATCCATTTCGCAGAGCCTCGGAGGAACGAGATAAAAATTATCAAAATTTTAGTTATGCCCGCGTTGAAAAAACTCACAAAATTACCGGCCGTGAAAGTTTTAAAATGCTATTTACATACATAATGAACCTGGAAAGCGTTCTCAAGGTACCTCGCTGTTGTAAATATTATGAGTTTTAGAGGTATTCATAAAAAATATTATCCTGGCTCTTGTAATGAATTGAAATTAATTTGGAAGACGTAATATTTTATCGCACTTAGAATCAAAATAATTGTGTACTATTAAGGTTATATTTATTTCTGGCGTTTCATATTCGGTTTTATGTATAATTTAATCCATTGCGTAATACAGGTGTACCCAAGTCTGATCAGGTCGTTAGTCCATCTTGTGGGAGGTCTGCCTACGCTGCGCCAGTAGTTGTGCCACCAGATCATTTTGGTTTCATCGGCCATCCGTTCCTTGCACAATGTGTCCTGCCTATTGCCACTTCAAAGACGCAATTCTTTGGGCTATGTTGGTTACTTTGGTCCTTCTGCGGATCTCCTCATTTCTGATTTGATTCCACTCATTGCTCTCTGATTGACTTTGAGTCGTCTAATAAGACCCTTTACTTAGTCGCTTAAATGGTCTTAATAGATGTAATTTACTTGTATTAAATTTCATTTCAATTTCTATCCAACCTCTTCTATCTGTCCAATCTCTATAAAATTCCATGAATAAGCCTTACATTTTGCACTTTACCTTAGTAATATTTTACTCGAATGGGCTTAATACAAAGTAGCGATGGCTTGAAAGTGGTAAGGCATAGGAAAAATTGACTTGGAAAGTAGAATTAGATTTCATTTTCCATATTTTAAAAGCTCTTTCCTGTTTTATCTTAGAATCTTGAACTCTAGCTATTCAAGAATAGCTAGAATTCAACAACATTCTAGCATTAAGCTAGACAACATTAAGGCATTAGGCAACATTAAGCTAGAATTCTAAGCGTCAAGACGCATGTTGATTTGAACTCTAGAATTTATAAATCTATCTAATTACACTACCTATCACCCTCTATCAATTACGTAGGTACATTGAAATATGTTAAAATCCATAAATCTTATTATTTCAAAAACTATCTAGTTTTAAACTATAATATTAAGTTATGAACCTAACAGACTGTGGTGACCAAAAATAACGCGCGAGATCCTGAATCGCGGTTACGACATTTGCAGAAATCTTCGCATATATACGACATCTGGAATCTACTACGGCAGGGCTGCGGCCTGACCGGGCATACACTATCTCGCCCGGTCGGAGATCTCCCTTTGGTCATAGCTCATAAGTCCACTGTACCCACACAGACAAAATTCTATTATCACATAATTTGCACCTAGAAGTACGATTAAAGAAATAAGTGATCTCACGGTCATGAAAAGTCCACAGAGATTAATTGGTTATCAAATACATGATGTTCAATGTCTTTGGTTATAATATACAAGATGATGAATGTCTTTGGTTATAATATACAAGATGATGAATGTCTTTGGTTATAATATACAAGATGTTGAATGTCTTTGGTTATAATATACAAGATCTTGAATGTCTTTGGTTGTAATATACATGATGTTGAATGTCTTTGGTTATAATATATAAGATGTGGAACGTCTTTAGAAAAGTCTAAATATTTCAAAACATTACGACATAACTTTTGATACCATTCAGTACCATTACTGCAAAGCACAGTTCACATATCCTAAGTTGACAAACAATAGTAAATTCTCTAACAAATGTTGGCACAACTGAAATTGGCCAATGGGTATTGTTTTACAAGGCTTTAGAGGAATTCGGGGGACACAGATGCTGTTTATTGGTATAAGCTAGTTGTACGACTACCACTAATCATATTAACGTTATATTTATTTATTTATTTGGGAAACTAACAGAAGTAAACAAATTATAAAATAACACAAACTATAAAGTAACATCCACATATGTGGATGTTACTTTGTTTTCCTTAACCGGGTAAGCTTATACATGTATATTTTAGGAGTATCATTTTGAGAATGACGAATACTAGATAGAATGACTAGTAGATAAGATGTGCGAGAGATGAACCGCACTAATACCTCGTATCTCACAGCCAATGCCCGAACCTTGGCTGGTGTCGAAACTCAGCATAACCCAGCATTTGCTATACACAATATTATACACATTTAAGGCATAAAAATCCTTAGAAAACTTTAGACCAATTATCTGCGACTCCTCCCCTTAAGAAAAAAAATTCATGTTCTCATAATATTACAAATACAGCTAAAGAAAATGTATCAGACATACTATTAGAAACTATATAAAACCTATAGAACAATTAACCTAAAAGGCACATTTAAAATTTAAAGTCCTAAATAAAGCATAGAATACATTAAGACATCACTTTACTTGTACATAACGAACCTAAACGTCCTTCGAAGACTACCTTTGAAACCCTCTTTGCCTCTTCATTAGCCCTTTCTCAGTAATTTCAACAATAAATTTGAATTATTAACTACGAAACTTTATTTAAGTGAAATTGTTTCAATAAATATTAAGAAGAATAAAGGGGCTTTAACTTAAGCCAAGCTCAACCGACTTTATGCAAACAAGGTTAGGTAATCCTCTGTATAATTTTTAACTTTTCCATATTGATACAATTCTGCTTGTTTGAACGTTAATATTGTGTTATCTCTCGCCGTAGTTGATTTTTAAAGGTAATCTGTCGTATTTCTAATATGTAAGTAGTATGTGAGAATTTAAATTGTCAATAATGTTGCATATCTGCAATCGGTAGGTAGATAGAAAATGGCTGAACTTCCACCTGTTCTGCACTGGTTGGGTATGTCGAAGTCGAACCGCACAAGAAACCTCCTCTTTTTTAAGGTTCGAAATTTATTTGGGGTTAGTCTGAAAGAAAATAAAAATCCAATATAGAGGTGTGCGGGGTGATGCGTGGCACGCTAAGGCTTACGTTTCGCCCCTTTCTCCACCTATTAACCTTGGTTCTCAATTGGTGATGAAAACTGCATTTCTTAAGATACACATAATGAATAGGTACATGAAGAAATCTATTATTTAGTAATTTTTGTAAAATATTGCTTTATAATAATATTTAATTTAAATTGCACGACCCACATTGAATATAGACAATAATAATATTGAAATTTTATTCCAATAACTTGACGGATGTTTTCCTGTTTTTCTTACACAATTGTTTGTGATTGTATTACAAGTTTGTTACTTTATTGCTTCCAAATTGTTTTTATGGAACAAACAGTAGAAGTTGGTACATACATGTAGCTGTCTTTGTCAACTTTTACAAAATTTTGAGTATTATATTGTATTTCTTCATTGTCGATATTTTTACATACTTATTCAGGCATAACGAAAGTAATTGGACATAGTTGACATTTATCTGCACTTTAAAATGCATAAAACCAAGAAATGCTTTTAAAACGAATATTTCTCACGTTTACATTTCAAAATGAACGTACCTTATCTTTGAAATAAAACCATTTCATCTTCATCTATAAAGAGTACCAAAGTTTATAAACATTAGTTTCGATCGTGTCTAGACGGGACGTCGAGTAACAACCATCAAATATTTTATTCAGACTCATACATTACTAGAAATTGCTTTTAGGCTTTGTTCCTAAACAATTTGTCAGGAAAGTAGGCTCCGTGTCAATGGAAGTGAATTATTTTATGATCGGACATAAAATAAACTTGTTACGGAAAAATGGAACATGATATCGGCTCAGCTTTTGTTTTACCAGTCAATAGGTTGTGACTGCTGTGAGTTTGCACTGTGTTACGGTCGATTACCGAAACATATATTAATATTTGATTGCATCTTAAAGCTTCGTATAGCTCCATAAAGCTACTAGCAGCCTCTAAAAGTCGAAATTGGATTTGAAACTATCAGTACCTATACGCATCACTCACACATACCTAGTAACGTTGGTACCATGCATCAAAATACGACCAGGTGAACATAAAATCAAATAGAAAGTTACTTAATAATATGCCTTAAAGAGAGCGTCGGATTTGAGAGACATTTCAGTATTCGGCTCTTAGCAGCTTTAGCAGTGTTTCCCAGTTTCATCTGAGCAAATTCTCGTAGTCTATAAAATATGTTCCAAAGAACATCGTACAGTTACTAATTAACAAAAGTATTACAGATAATAGGTCTATTTATGAAATAGATATAATTTTTCTTCTGAATTGTTTTCTTATTCCATGAACAAAGAAAATAGCAAAAAAATGTACCTAAATTTATTTATTTACTGAACTAGTTATTGTTGAACAAGTGCTCCAACAATAGACATAAAATTCATCATCTAGTTGTTCTAGACCCAACAAAAGATGTAGTTGTACGTAATGTAATTGTTGAGCTGTAATACAATTCATTCTACATAAATATACATACTTATTTACTAAGGAAAGAGATGAATAGCCAGCCAGTAACATCACGGAATTCAATAAATAGCTTCAGGTATATTTACATAGTATTAAACGTTATTGATCGAAAGCAGTGCGATGACGTGGTTGCAACAGGTCAGGACAATGAGCTGATTTATTTGGTACTGATATTTCGATTCTAACTCAATGGCATAAAGTTCATATTTCTATGATGTCATCTAGGTCCTAGATATTTAGGTTTCCCCGGGATCAGAGAGAGAGATAGCGCGAACAACCTCCTTCCTTGTTCGGATAGGAAATTGGCACACTGCTATGTGGAAATTTAAAATGGAATTCTGGAACGTTCTATTGACATTGAGCTGTTTTTGTTTTGTTAGTTTTTTGCCTATGCATTATTTTACCATTTACTGTTTTACATTAATGAAAAATAATAAAGACTTTGTTATTTATGGTTTCTTAAACTTACTTAAGTTTGAATTGAATTGCATAAACTTTGACTTCTTGAAGAAAAGTTCTTTCTGTAGTTTGTGTTTTGTGAAAAATGTGTGTTGTTTTGCTATAATTTGCACTCTGGACAAATTCTATACCAAAAACTTTTGTCAAAAGCAGAATCTTTGAAAGATGACTGATAACATTAGTTCATCAGACATATCAATTTAATCTCCATTGTACAGTAGTGTAAACGGAATAACAAATTAACAAAGAGAAAATCGTATCTAACAAAGCACTTTTCGAAATTCGAATAAATGGAATGTAACATAAAATGATCTAACTACGAATTCCTGGAAACTAGAACACACCTTTCTCGTAGTTTCAAATCTAAATGTCGTACTACGGAACTCCCGGGCGAGCTAAAAATAGATCCAGGCTGCATTCACCTTTGCACTTTGCGTAGCTCTCGTAAACCTTCGTATTGAAGTATTGATTTTCAGAGCTCTGACACAGATAACGTGTACAGGAAACGGGTACTGAGAACTTATTTGAACTCATTTGACCTTCCTTTGAGTGAGGGAATTGCACGATTTTACAGACCACTTTGTTCGCGTTGAAGTTGTTTAATTTTGTTAAAACTCTGGATCGGATTACGAGCGAGTAACCTTTGAGAGATTTTGCTTGAAAAATAATTGTTGGGCGGATTAGGAATTTTATGACATTGTTTATTATTAGTGGGTAAGTTTAAGTTGACCGAAATCGATTTTGAAACTGCTTGGTTGAGTTTTTTCGTTGTAAGGTGACAAACCATCTGATGATGTACCCTATGATTTACACTATGACGAAAAGGAGATGTGGTTCTTTGAGGGGAAATATTTAGTGATTTTGAAACAGCAATAAAAGCCAACGAAAACAAGGGTGCTACTAAATATAATGTCGTAGTGGTTTTTCGATTTTAGAACAAATTATAGTTGAAGTTGGATCATTATAAACAAAATGTGGTGTGTATAAGGCGAAATCATCTTGTTCAAGCTATAAAGTGTTGTAAGAGTTAGAATATATAGGTGCTCTAGATAAAATATGACACCATACCACAAACTTTTCGATATACACGGTGATTTTTTAGAGAGGGTACATATTGCAGGAGGGTGATGGGTACTCTGTTCTAATACGGAATATTACAAAAAATTGGCAAAATTACAAAATATGTTTTTTTTAAATCTAAATTCGACAAAACTACCTCAAACATAAACAATTTCGGCTTAAAGATGTTGACTAATGACCTCTAGTGATCTCGCGCACCCCACACCTCCGCCACACCCATCAGCTGTCAAAAAACCATCATTTTGCAAGAATTATGGATATTTTTAAGTTGCGATTACTAAGACATTAAGCCATATTTTTTGGTAATAATATTTTTACTGGTCGTATATAACCATCTGCTACCATGACCTTCAATATGTACCCTCACTAGGAAATCACCCTGTATATGAAATATAATACATTAAATGTATGTTAGTAAGATTATCCTGCAGGCAAAGGAAATTAACATTAACATTCGTAAACAAAACTGTGACAGAGTTACATCAAAGTAAAATGAAACTGTCGAGGAACATCGGAGCGTTAAATCGTACTATGTTCCCCTATCCCACAGAAAAAGACAGAAGGTAATCTTCATACAAATCGTAATTAATGACGGCTCTTATAAAAGGCTCTCAAGCATGAGAAAGTGCGAGAGTGAGCGCTGTTGTATTTCTGCACCACCTTTGGTTACATACATCGTTTGTACTCTGAGATTTATGAAACAACTACAAATTTTCCTCTATTATATTTCATTTTGAGTCTCGGATGAGGGCATTAAATTGAAAGCAACATTTCTATTTCTATTTAACTCCGCAGATTTTCATATCATCTTTCACAAAATTGATCTATCTCTTCTTAGGCTTTACTCTCTCACACATCTATACATTTTCAAATACATTGTTCGCTTATTTACCTTCAATCTAATTAGAAATGTGTCAGTGTGAATAATAGCTAAAACTACGAGTTTTCCGTCTGCCTTCTGTATGGTATTTTTCTATGCACTAACTCACTCGTGTAGAACAAGTGACATTAAGCCTCCGTGTTAAATAAAACAGTTTTGTTGTTGCCGGTGTTTGCGACGTTTGTTTAGGAAAACCACTGAAACGTGAGGTAAGTTTTACTCGAAGGTGTAAAGATGGAACAAAAGTTTTTTTTTGGTAAAATATTTCCTTGCTACAGTTAATCAAATATGTTCAACAATATTGAAACAAGTCTTGAATACATTTTTGGCTATTACGAGTAGATGTTAGAAAATGTTCAGCATTCTTTGAATATGTTTTACCAATATTGAGAAAATAAGACAGTTAGATACTGCTCGTGGCTAAAAATTGTATATGATTTTTTTAAATCAGATCCATGTCAATTAGTTGTTATGAGGGAAGGTATAGCTCCAAACTTTTTAAATTATCTTAAATCAATTTCTGCTTTTCTTTAAATACAGATAGTTTTTGCATTATGCATTTCCATCCTGTTTAAACCAAATGTCGTCCATGTCATACTTTTCAACTTTTGGAAAAAAAATTCGTTGAGCATGGCACGGTAACGCTCGCCATTGACCGTAACGGCGGCTCCTTGCTCATTTTCGAATGATGCCGCCGGACCAAAACCAACACCAAACAGTAACTCTTTGTAGGTGCATTGGCTTCTCAATGGTGACGTGTGGATTTTCCGACCCCCCGATGCGACAATTTTGCTTATTGACATAGCCTCCGAGGTGAAAGTGGGCTTCATCTGAAAAGACGATTTTTCGGTAAAAATGCTCATCTTCGGCCAAACGATCTTCTGCCCATTGGGCGAACCGAAAACGTCCCATTTCGTAAATGTCAAACCTTTAACTAAATTATGAACACAAATTGAATGACATTTGGGCTGTCTTTCTCTAAATAAACAGTAGTTCAAAATGCAAACGTTAGATTGCCCATCCTTTAATTGATAATGCATCGATTAATAAGTAAAATTATACACTCAACAGTGTTCATAGTCATTTGTAATATAACTTACACCAAACTTAATCCAAAACCATTTACTTGCAGAGAATTCAGTTCATAAATTACATTTCAGTCAAGCGCAGAGCTTCTACGTAAATGACGCTGTGTGTGTGCGTGACCTACATTACTGCAGGCTCCATAGTACCCGTGCAGCTATTTTTAGCTAACATTTCGTTACCTGAAATATTGAAACATATTCTGTTGAAAAATCATAAAAAGACGGCAGCAAAATTGCGTTTTTGGGAGCGTCATAAGGAAAATAAATTTTGGTTCGCTTTTTGTTTTAGAAGCTAAATATCGTGATATGAGTAGAAGAATAAGTCTTTAAAAAAATAAAACCAACAAGAGAGACGGTCGTCAGTTCAAACGCGACGTGTCAGGAACGCATTCTCTGAATGGCCGAACTATAATGTACTTGTACTGTTACATAATTAATCTTAGATATAAAAGAAACAAAGCAATAAAATATTTTGTTGCTAATATCAACAACTATTATCATATTCAAGAAGTGATATTATATTTAACGGGCCCACGCAATTTTGTCTGCGTCACTTTCAATTAAATATTCTTTCTCAGGGTGTAAAGATTGTCTGTGCTAAATTTCATCAAAATCGGTTGACAGGTTTAAGCGGGAAAGCGTAACAGACAGACAGAGTAACTTTCGTATTTATAATATAGACCTGGTGTTCTGAAATACAGACTTGCGTCTAGTTTAGGCACCAGTCTCCCGCAAACATGAATCGGCAATAATACTTATTACCATACATTTTATTGTAGCGCTAATTTTAATTTACTAGTGCCTGATGATTCTGTTGTGTGTTTGTGGTGAGAAAAATAAACTATTCTATTCTAGTTAGTAAATATTAGTAGGGATTTAAGCGCATACAAACTACCTTTATCTATGCAGATAACAAAACTATGCTCAATATTAAGAGCTACACGAATACTTACAACTAATTAACAACCTAACTTCGTTGCGCATTGTTCTGTAACTGAACGTTTCCTCTAGAGCTCTAAAATAGTTCGAGTCAACAAGTTTCTAACAAGTGGGTTGGATAAACAACAAACTCGGATGCGGTTTAAGTCTAGATAAGATTTTCTATTACAGTTGTAATAGAATTTTTAAACTTCATAAAAGATTTAGACGGTATTTTGAAATTCTATCATAAAATATAATGAAGATCACTTTATTGATAATCGTATAAATTATTTATAACATATAAATAATTTTATACCCTGAAAAACTATTACATGCGTGTTCTTGGCCTGAAACATGTCCTCATTAGGGTTTCACATACAATAAAACACGTATAACCTTAGAGATTCCTACAAACAAAAGAAATACAAATGACAATAAGAATATTTAATACTACATTTTTTTTTTAATTCCCCTTATTTTTGAATACACTATGTACTATTCTATACATAGTGGTATTGGGAACCTAAAACTAATGATATCTAGTTAATAGATAATGGTGGACAATCAAATATATTTACTACTTTGAGCCATTATCTTTGGCAGGAAAAAGTATGAAATTAATATGACGAATAATATTGGTTCCTTTCATGCATTTTCAACGGGTTCTTACCACAATATTTAATTAATTGAGTTATCTCGATATTTTAACGTTGTTGCAAACGTCATAATCACGAGAAGACTGGATACTGCGGGTCGATTTAAGAGCAAACAAACCTGTCTACCCTCTTTCTCGTTCGCTTTTGGGTCGTACCATCTTAATTAAATATCGTGGTAAGAACCAGTTGAAAATGCATGAAAGTATTATAGAAAACCGCGAGTGTCTGAATAAGTTTAAATATTGGTTCCGTTCTTTTCTCTTAAAATATTCGAATAAGACTAAAAAGACTCATTTGCAAAGTTCGTTCAACCGCTAAAACATTTCTAATGTAATTCATGTTTGTGTTAGACTTAAGAAAGCGTAACATACGCATGCTCCAGTTTCCGTTCTCTGTATTATTTATTCTGTGTTTACTACGGAACCCGGCCGTCCCTCACCCTGAGCGTACTGTCTTTCGTTTAATGTCAGGGGTCGTGCGATCGATGTAGCGGGTAGCGGCCGCCTACGCCAAGTTCATATCTCGATGGATGGATGTGAGTTATATGCGGTAGCGGGAATGCTGTTGGTTATGAGTGTTTGATTTTGAAGAAATTGATTGGTGACGGTTCTTTAGTTTATTGGCGTAACTTATAAGTGTTAGCAGGGAAAGTTTACAGCGTTTCATGTATCGATTATTTATTAGCAGTTGTTATTAAATTAAGAAATGGATTGGAAAAACTAAACACTTAGAAATATTTAACAATTTGAACAATAAGTATTAGGTAGTCCTTGCTACGAAGTAGATTATAAATTTGTTTTGGGATTCTTAAAGCAATACGTCGAAATTGCTATAGTTTCCGTCTAGGTTCATATTCTTTTCAACTTTATAATATGTTTGTAATTTCAAGTTTTTTTTTTGCATACGACGACTAGGGGTGGCGCGACGGAAAAGAGTGCCATGGGTGTAACGCGTCGCGCCGTCCCTCATAACCCCGTGCTGGGTTCTGGCCTCAGCCGGGGTTCACATACGGTGATTTCCTCCAACTAAAAAAAAAAAAAGCAAACGACGACTAAACAATTGTACACAAGCACAATTATTCTTCTCTAAGTACAACTTCGTTCACACTAAACATTAATTAATAATTTATTGAAACCGCGTTCGCTTATAAATTGGCATGCATTCCAATAAGCTAGCACCCGGCACAAACGTAGCTGAATGGGTCAAATAGCTGTAGAGATCTTTGCGTACGCGCCCAAGGAATCCGAACATGAACGGAGTTAAAGGAACATTGTATTCCACATTTCTCAACGATTGAATGGAACTCACACGTCTCGTTCCGAGAAATATTTGAAAGAGGAATCTTTTCACGAAATGTTCCCGTTGATCTTTGGATTTTATTCGTATGTATTATACAGTATATCTTTAATAGGTACTCTAGAATAAGTACATAGCTAAAACTAGTACGGTTTTATGTATTTTTCTTTATGGAAGGCCAGATGCTTTGCTCCTTTTTAAGGGAAAATTTACAAAAAGAATAGAAATGTTGTAGGTTCTTTGCGTGACAAAATAGAAGTGAAAAGTAATGATAATATGGGTTACCACCAAATTTTACTTTGACAGCAAAGCATAAAATTTCGATATTTTTATACCTACTAATATTCTATTACCTACATGGTATAAAAAGTTTAGGTACTTTGGAATTGAACACATATGAAATATTGCATCAGCATCGTATAAAAACTATCACAAAATCAAAGTTATTTTCGATTTTGTGCATAGTCAACCGGAAAAACCTAGTATAAACGTAAAGACAAAGAACGAAAATATTTTAGTTGAGTCTTGTAATGTGGTCGTGTTGCTTCATAATGTTCCCATATACTATATGCGAAAAATGCTTCTATGTGCATTCGACAAGCACCTTCTATGCTGTATATATTCTGTGGCACTAAGAATGCCTTAAAGATAAGTTAGACAACATAAAAGCTTCATGTAGCCGGTGGATTTTATGTTTAAAACAGCCTTCGGTAATAAAGCCTGGGTACCTGTCGCCCTAGTTTAAAGATGAAGACTTATAAGAATAATTTTACGGGATAAAGTATTAAATTTAGAGCCGACAAAGTTGTAAAAGTTGCAGAGAGGATTTGGGTGAAAGATTATGAGGTATTTTTGGCATATCGTTTTACGAAGTTAGGTTTTTGTGTTGAGTTTAAAGTTTTGATATATTTTATGTTAATGATTAAATTATTGAAACTTTGATAATTTACCTTGTATAAATAATATATTATGAAGTGTATAGCTTTATAACAACAAATCAGGATTTGAACTTTACAAATTTAAATTATCCTTCACCGGCGTGTAAAGTAAAATTGAGTTACAAAATCGAAATGCCATCCATATTCTAAATGTCAGAGTTTTCAGCGACCTTTACCAAAAATAATACTCCTAAAAATTCCGAACATCCTCTTAAAAATGACTTTAAGTTTAGTAATATTATTTTGGAAAAACTTACGTAGTTCTTCAGCTAAAATTTTCTTGAAATATTTTCCAGTCTACGACGTACTGAGTGCTAGTCGACTTATTCATTAAAACTATATAAAGGAGAGGGAGGTCTTGGGTTCTCGGTGCTAACTGGGTTAACAAGCGGCAGTCTGTCCGCGCTAATTACTCGTGGTTCTGTATATCTGTTGAAGCCAGCAGATCCCTTGTACTCGTTTTAAAGTTATCAGGCTGTATTTCATTCGCTTTGTACATCTTAAATAAGGATTTAATTCTCAGGAAATAGGACTTGCCCTACTGAAAAAAAATAGTGTTTAAATAACATCAACAAATTATTTTATTTCTCCACTTCCTCCTAATTTGGTGTAAGTCCTTTGTTACGCTGCAAAATGTCAACTTTTTCACACAACCCAACCATCTATTTTTAGGCCTAACGCTTAGGTCTTATATCAATCTACTGTCAAATTTCACATTCACTTTGTTTCTTAATTTTTTCTACCGTTTACTCGTGAGTTTGTCTTACATAGATACCACTTTCCAACTCCATCATTTTATATTATTTTAACTTCAATTGAGACAACAGAAGAATTGTGACATTAAAAGAACCTATATTACCTACCTTAATTTTTACATAACTACACCTTCAATACCGAGATATTTCAAATAAAAATATACAAATATTCCCCAACATTAACCACGTCCGTACCAGAAATCTATTTAATCTCAAAGTCCATTACGAAAAAAGCCTCACAAACTTCGTTTCAACATAACTCAAAAACATGAACCATTATGAAAATGCCCCAAAAAAAACTCCTTGGAACTCATTAATTTGCGTCTCCCGTTTTTAATTGGATGTCCTTTAAGATTTTGCTCTTTCCGTCCCAGTTTTTGTCCACCCCCACGTAAACAAATAAATTACAATCAAACGAACATCGTTGGTACGACTAATGTGGATTTGTTACTTCTATTTATTGTTGTCTAATGAAATAGTTCTAGAACGATTTTCTTTTGTTTTTTTGGATTCTTTTTTTAAATTAATGGACGATTGTTGTAATCATGTGTAATTACAATTAAAAATTAAGTAGGTAAATATAAGCTATTTAAATTATCGTGCCAAGATTTGTAGAGTTTTTTTCTATTCGTAAACCGTGATTTTTTTATCAGAATTGTTTCTGACAAAAACAATAGCAAATTACTCTCATGTGTATATTTACCAACTCCGTAAAAACAAAAGACAAAAAAATCATTAAAAAAAACGAACTCCGGCCAAAAAGTTCATAATACCGAGTTTTCCTCCTGAGACATAAATAAAATTTTATCTCAACCTCTATTGAATTCTATTACATTATCTTTAAGGTCGTAAATAAAGGGAACTGCGAGAATGTCAGCTACCAGGTGCGAGCCATTGTATAAAAAACGGGATATCAACGACAACGGTTCATTTATCTCGGCTTTTGTTCTCAAATCTGGGACAAGGGAAATGTACTTGTTCCCTCCAACTAAGTAACAGCCTACTTCCTTATGGTACTCGGTAAACAAACTAATCTTCATCTTGATAATGAATTTGCGTCATAAAAACAATATAGAAAGGAATGTTTCTTTGTATTTTTCGCGTTGTCTAATATGGAGTTACGACTTTGTTTATTTGCAAGTTTTTCGTGTTAAAACAAAAGCTAATCCTGAAATAAGGCATACTACGTCACAGAATACAGAAATAATATTTTATACACTATTTTTATGAACCAGAAGTGGTTTTACTTTTTAAAAAGCATTCATTAATGGTATGCAAGGAACCTCCTTTACTATTAATGGAAAATAATACGCATCTGAATCCAAAGCAAGTCCAACGTATCTTTTCTCACCACCTCTCCAAAATTGGCGCCAATCCCAGAACCCATAGATAAGCTGCGCAGTCTATCAGTTCCATAGACAATATATGGGTCGGCTCCGGGTTACTGAATCTTTTCGCTTGACACTCTTAAGACTATGATAAACTCACACTCACGCACCTCTCACCTCCACAGTAAGTCAAAGTAGTTTCAAACGAATGTCAGAAACCTTATGTATATACATACATAGGCATGCAAAAACAAACATACAAGTGATGTATTTACACATAAGTTTTAAACATAAATTAATCTGTAACATGTTTTTATTATTATATTTTCCATGCATGAATTTTATGAAATACAAACCTTCATCTGTCGATAGTGCTTACGAATAACTACATTAATAGTGTTAGGTATGCTCTAAATTACCAAAACACGCATTGACCTAGATTTGCTTCTGAATTCACAGTGATCCATGAACAATGGTGACTGAATCAATGACCTAATAATAGATAAGCAAAAGCGGTCTATTTGTTACTAAATTAGCATCGTACGTGTACGTACGTACGTGAAGTCGTGGTGGCCGAGTGGTCGAAGCGCTTCCTTCCGATAGGGAGGTCGCGGGTTCAAAACTGGCCTGCTTGTACCTCTAAATCTAAAATGTGAAAAAGATTTATGTGCAATTTTTCACAACACTACTGGCTAAAAACGGTGAAGGAAAACATCGTGAGGAAACCTGCATGTCGGAAAAGGATTGAAGATATGTGAAGTCCCCAATCCGCCATGGGCAAGCGTGGTGGACTATGCCTAATCCCTCATCTGAGGAGACCAGAGCCAGTGGGCTGTAATGGGTTGGTACAGTGTACATACGTACCAACTCTGTCATTTACTAGTCGAATGATTAACTCCACATTGATAGCCAACTAGTCTATTGACACATAAAATATCAGCTTATAATATCACTCCTGTGGTTTTTATTTATTAAAAAAAACAAACATCAAACTACAGGCTCTAATTGTAAATCAAATATCTAAATGTGATGATTTTATTTTTGTAAAAGTAAACTGATACTGGGAATTGAGACCATAAAACCAGGATATTTAATTCTAAAAATAATTAAGAAAACCGCTCTAAGAAAATTGCTTCCGAAATTTTTTCTACGTAAATAATTGAGGAAATAATCCCTTTGAAACAATGAGAATCAAAGTACGCAACGAACGCTCCTAAAGCGGATCTTCTTGAGAAAAACAGTCCTTTTTCGACAACAAAAGATATTTTTGTAAGGTCAATTAAACTTTCCGAAAGCGTCCAAGAAAAGTGCTTTTTAATTACAAAAAGGCAAACGTTCTTTTATTTATGAAGACTTCTAATGGGGTTATTATGTGTTTTTCTGAATTTTATCACTATACAATTCGGGTATTTTAAAAACACTGTTAATCTTACATTATTCATAGGCGTTTTAGGCGTTGTAACTTCCAAAGTAAGATTTAAAATGTATAGTGTTTTTCCGAATTCTACAGTTGTTTTTGGATCGAAGTTCCTTATCGCGCGTTATCGAAAGGGAGCTAGACGGAAAAAAATCTTACGAAAAGTTGTCACGACACTTTTTTTGTTTTAGATGATTATCGCTAGATGGCACTGTGATCAAAATCTTTTAAAACACGTTCCTTATCGCGCGTTATGTTAGAAAAAAATATATAAGATATCTTTTAATCGAAAGGAACTTCGTTCTATTCGGGTGTCCCATGACACCTCTCAAGTTTTTTTTATCCAATTACAGATCACATTCTATTGAGACATTCAATTTATAAAACCACATTTATTATACAAGTTTCTAAGAACGTAATATAGGGAAAAGGTTTCTTACAATCGTATAATATTAGCTATTTAGAATATTTCATCTTCAAGAGACGTAAAAGCCGCGGTGTCAAGTCAATTTTCCTCCAAAACCTTCTTTTACACGAATAATAAAGTTACTGTATGTACGAAAAGATTTTTTCCTTGGCTCTCACGTAAAGGTGAAATGTCAGGAAATTCAATAAAGTGGTAATAAGTGGATTTCTCGGGCGGAATCATATTTTCTTCAATTCGAGAAATGAACACTTTTATTAAGTTTACGAATCGCTATATAACCTGCTGTAAAGAAAGTTAAATCTTTGGTTTAACTCTAAACTTAGATTCACGTTCGTGGGTTTTAGAAAAATTTAAGTGATATTCCATTGGAAGCGAGATTTCAGCTCTCTGTGCATTCTGTACCGTTTGGTACATGGGGAATATTCCAAGGAACTCTTTGAGATGATCCCTTCATCTCCCTTTTACTATCGTACCACACGCCGCAGGGGCAAGGTTCACTACCTTTACTTGGAACCGCTGCGATTTTCCACCGTTCGCTTCCGAAGATCATTTTTGCCCCGTACCATTCCGATTTGGAATGGACTTCCATCCGCGGTGTTCCCGGAGCGCTATGACATGTCCCTCTTTACACGAAGTTTAAGAAAAGTCCTGTATCGGTAGGCGATAGATAACAGCCCTTCATTGGCCTGGCATTGCAGAGGTTCATGAGCGACGGTGACCGCTTACCGTAGGCTAATTTATCTATCAAGCAATAAAAAAAAAAGCGAAGTTTAGAGTTAGCGGCACAGATACTCGGAACACGTGCTGTCGTAGTAGTTCAATATTCTGTGTAGGTATAAACTATAACTTATCAGGTGGACCGTTGGCTCGGCTGCCTACTTAGCAATAAATAAATGTGTCTTAAGTCCATTACAATTCCTTATAATTTTCAACGACTCCTCAATTGGTAGGTGGTTATCAAGTTGACCGTATAGGGTAGAACGATTCGATTGATTTTTGGTCAAGGTAAAAGGTGATGGTCGTCGTGAAGTCAAATTAAGTTTTTTAAAGGTCGAATAAGTACTTTTGGAGCTTTGTTTAAAAATATAGTTTTAACGGACAAGATTTCAGTATATTTTATACGTGTTTGTGTTCTTATATTTTTATTTTCTGGTTAATCAGATTCTGTTTAATCTATTTTTTTTTCAAGGCAGATATTTTGGATGTACCTAATGTATGTTATTTTCAAATGTTTGTTAGTTTCTAAATCTCAATGTTTCTCAATTTATTTCAATACATTTTATTTTCCTAAACGTGTTTTAATTGTATTTGTGATGTTTAAAACATAAAACAAATAAAATCCTTACAAAGTCTAACCCCCTGGAGCAACAATTACCTGTAGTTTTTAAACTCGTTTTGAGTTGTAAGTATTTTTATTAAGTTCGCCGTGTATTTTGTTTCATTTGTTGAAATTTGAACAACTTTATATAGCGATGGACAAAGTTAAATTTACCTAAATATTGCTATGAAAATTTATGTAATTTGTGAAGATACATTGTATTTTATTGATATCACGATAATTTACAAAACGCTCTTCCCACTGTTGGCTATCTGTGAATAACCATCTATGAAACCAAATTTCTTTAAATAATTGTAACTGTACCATATTTATCAAAATATAAATAAACATGCTTACCTTTTTTTGAACAGGAAGTGTTATTTAGCGTCTAGATTTAACAGAATGTATGAATTTAGGTTTAATCTCAATGCCATCGTGACACCGTTGAATCCTATTAAATAAAATCAGCCAAAGTAACCCCTACTTACTTTAGAAGTGAAATTGAAATCGTTTTTACTTTACCAGTTATTTGTATTGTCCCTTTCATGTCTCTTCTCTTCTATAACCATACTTTTTAGTGTAGTTATTATATGTCAAGTTCTTTACCAGCGCTAAGCCAATGCATGTACCTATTGCCACTTAAACAGAGAAGTCCATGTTCCTAATTGAAACATCATTGTTTGGCACTGCCTTACTGCAACAACATTAAAAACTTTTTCAAGTATAACTTAATTAAAAACTCTGTGTTTTCGCATACAGTTACGTGCATGTGAAGCCATTTCCTGTGCACGACTCGCTGTAAGAATAAAGCCGTAACATTTGGCACTCCGCCAAAGATTCACTCACTGAATACAAAATATTCGAGCGTGGCCTTGCTGTGAATTTTATGTTTTAAGGCATCTTTTTGTTAACTGCTAAACAACTTTGTGAAAATTGCAAAACTCAGTTTTTATTTTCTTGAACGTTTGTCTCACGAATGCTCTGACAATAGCCACGAACAAAGTTATAATATAACAGAATAAAGTACAGAATCAGACTTATAATAGACAACCGTACAGGTTTACCTACAAGTGAAGTAATGGACAATCTGTAGGTGTTATAATTAGCCTAGATTTTTTTATTGAGTTTAGACAACATGACATGCAACCTCACATGAAGTCCTGTTCTAGTGACTCTCAAATTCCAAAAATATAACCTAATACAAATAACCACAGTATTAAATAAGTGTTCTTTGTTGCGACAACCCATAACTGCCCTCTGCTGGGCTAATGTCTCCTCAGTAGAGACATGGTGCATAGTCCACCACTGAGAAGTGTAGAATAGATACTTCTCCAATATGTAGGCTTTCTTTTACCTTCACCGTCATAAGGCAGTGCCATTATGATGGATTGCACAATATAAACTTAAAATTAATATTCATGTATCTTCAATAGTTAATAATTCATTACTTAGTTTTTTTTATTGCCACGCAGGCAGACGAGCTAACGGCCCACCAGATCGTAAGCAGTTACCGTCGCTCATGGACCTCTGCATTGCCAGAAGACATTGCGGGGTCGCTACCTACGGCCTACCCTTAAGGACTCTCTTCAAGCCTCGTTTGAAGAAGAACAAGTCATAGCGCTCGGGAAACACCGAAGACAACAAGACAGGTAGTCAATTAATTACTGTAGTTACATAAACAGAAGTGTATTGCCAAACATTTCTATAGTTGTGTGGGCTTAGCGTTTGAGTGTTTCACACTCATGGCTTCATCTAAATCCTGGCTCCGTGCCAGAGAAGAACTTGATTGCAGTGTCGGTCGTTAATTTTGAAGATTTTTTTTCATTGTTACAGTACTTTCTGTACATAAAATGACTTTGTACGAAAATAGTCCATAATATTTTATTCTTATTAATTTCAATTACTTTCTGAAAAAATATTTGGTATTCTGATTTTAGACCTTTTTGGTGTTGAAACGACGATATTCTTTGAATTAGCAAACTTCATTTTTTATCTTAATCATATTATTGTACAATGTACTATAATGTATCGACGGCAGCAAAGAACAAGAAGACATCTGCATTTTGCCGAATTTAACTTTTTTGGATATTTGAATCCAGAATTCTTTATTTTATCTGGTAAAATTTTTTTTTAAACAAAAAGTGTATTTTTATGTGTTTTTTGTTGCGTGAATAAAGACATATACACTATTTTTTTGAAAAAAAACGAAGTACACCCGCACATCTACCGGATAACCGTGTGTGCGTCGTACAATTTAGCAAGCCACTTAGTATAAACAAATATATCAGTTAGAAAAAACGTTTGCTGTAGGTTCTTTACCTTCTTTATTCGATTGGTATGATGTTGATGGAAATGGTGTGAAATTAGATTTTGCGATCTGGATGCGTTCTTCACTTTCTACTTCTTTTCTAAGGACGTAGAAACGAATACATGGCAGTTGACTCATCTTATTTATTTTTCTATGCGATGTAGAAAAAGGCATCTGCAGTAATACGAAAAAAAAACAATAATTTATTTAAAATATGTCGCTATCTGCTGCGAAACATTATTTTATTTACACATTCCAAATTTGAAAAACCTGGCATTCTTATTGTAAAAGTTATCAAACTTTCTCACAAAAAATGCTCTCCTGGAAACTAACGATTTTGTAGATATCTGTTTGTTCTTTGCTGCCGTCGGTATAATAATTCTGTTAATTTGGGGAGATTTTTTTTTTATTGCGTGATAGATAAACGAGCCTACAGCCTACCTGATGGTAAGCGGTCACCGTCGCTCATGAACCTCTGCAATGCCAGGGCAATGAGGGGCTGTTATCTATCGCCTACCGATGGAGGACTTTTCTTAAACCTCGTTTAAAGAGGGACATGTCATTAGGCATGACGTCTGCGTTTAGTACATACACAAAAAGAACTAGAGTAGTAAGTAGCTGTCATTTGTAGGGTATGAAACAGAACTACATCATGTGTGTTCACGTGCTCTTATCCGTAAGGGTGTTGAGTTAAATGTAGTATTCAGTGTTAGGCGTTAGAGAAAGGTCAGGTGATCGCAATATAAAGGAAAACAAATGAAGCGTAAATTGGAAATGTCGCAATAAAACGTCTGAAAATAAAACAGAAAAGCGTGAAACGATACTTTGTGCCGCTGAATTGTACATTTTTGAAATAAAAATGTGATTGTCGTGCCAGATACTTTCCTGTTTGTATTTAAGAGTACATTATTACAGTTACCGAAAAATATATGTACTGTACCTACTAAATAAACTGTAGAGATATGTTTTAATTTACCCGTAGATTTATATCTAGTAGGTATGTATACTGAAACTGTAATTTATTTTATTTCCTGATGCAAACAATCTTGAAGTGAACTATTATGGTAAATGGTAAATTTCACCTATGAACGACTACTGTCTCAGTGCTACAGACAGCTACAGTGTAGCCGTGGCTACGACCGTTAACTTGTACTTTGTTTTTTTTTATTGCGCTGTAGGCAGCCGAGCCAACGGCCCACCTGATAGGAAGTGGTTACCGTCGCTCATGAACCTCTGCAATGTCACAGTGCAAGTGACACTGAGGGGTCGCTACCTACGACCTTACTTTAAGGACCCTCCTCAAGCCTCGTTTGAAGAAGGACAAGTCATAGCGCTCTATCTTACGTAAATTAATATGAATAAAAAAACACGCTCCAAACCAGGCTGGTATGCTAAATAGTAGATAGGAGCTTTTACTGAGCATAGAGTATTTATGGAATTTACATTTATTCTGTACTATCTAAACAAGGTTGTTTGGGAATGCTTAAGCAACATATCCAATTGACTATTGAGATAGAGCGCTGAATTCAGACAAAGTCAGCAAGTATCTGGTCTACAAAAACTTTCCATCACATATTTATTTCAAATTGGTTCTTTAAACATCACATAGGAAAAAAGCCGTCTGATTTATTATCATTAAGTATTTCCCGTGTCTAACACGAGGACTATTAAAAGATTCATATAAATACGCTCAATACAATTTTCATAACGTGCTTGCAATCGATGTGGCATGCGATTCCATGCCATGCAATAACAGTTTAGTTGGCATCGTTCCAAATGTTTCTGTGTAGGCAAATCGATTGGGCCGAGGCTCGCGGTCGGCGCGGATGAAAACACGGTCCTACTTAAAAATAAGGTTTTACTATAAATAAACTTATTGGATGTTTGGAATATATTGAATTTAGTATCTCATGAATATCAGACGAAGTAGTATGACTGGTTTTTTTGTATTACTTTGCATAAACTGAACTTAAAAATCTTGATAATTTTTTGAACTTGAACTCGATAGATTGGCATGATATCGAACCATCATTGATTAGTCCATCTTATATATTTATTATACTAAAAAGAACTGAGTAAGTTTCAAAGAACTTATGTGTCTTATATTATAATTTAGTATACAACTGGCGTTAACATAATTAAATATTGTTGTGTAATGTCACTTACTATAGAATAGAATATAAAACATAGGTTTTATTTCGTCTAAAATATGCTTTAAGTCGATAAAAGGCTCTTTATGTTATTTAAATTTTCGTTAATGTCCCAAAGGAGTCTGAGGGCGGACGGCTTAAGGGCAAGCTTTTTATATCTTCTACAATGTAACACGTTGTCATAATAAATTACAATATTACTAGCTGCCCTGCGCAACTTCGTCTGCGTCGCATAGGAATTGTTCCCGGCAATTTAAAGTACTCATCAGGACGCTTCATCAGACCTTGACCAACTGTAAATCTAAACCATTCTCGAATCTCCACGAACACACACAAAAAATTTCATCAAAATCGGTCCAGTCGTTTAGGAGGAGTTCAGTCACATACACACGTACACAAGAAATATATATATTAAGATGTATGACATAATAGAATATAATAATGCTATCTAGATCAGGAATCTAGATATTATAATAATCGAAGTTTATTCTCTGATATTGCAAAGGCTAATCAGTGATCGTCAGTATGGCTTTCGCCATGGTCGATCGGCTGGCGACCTCCTAGTATACCTCACCCATCGGTGGTCTGAGGCTTTGGAGAGCAAGGGCGAGGCACTTGCGGTTAGCCTCGATGTCGCGAAGGCTTTTGATAGGGTCTGGCACAAGGCTCTTCTATCGAAGCTACCATCCTACGGAATCCCCGAGGGACTCTGCAAGTGGGTCGCTAGCTTTTTGGATGGCCGGAGCATCCAGGTCGTGGTTGATGGGTGTACTTCCAAAGCCATGACTATTAATGCTGGCGTCCCACAAGGTTCAGTGCTCTCCCCCACGCTTTTTATTCTGCATATCAATGACATGCTGTCTATTGATGGTATGTATTGTTATGCGGATGATAGTACGGGGGATGCGCGCTATACGGGCCACCAGAGTTTCTCTCGGAATCAGGTACAGGAGAGACGAGCCGAACTTGTGTCTGAAGTGGAGCACTTTTTGGGGCGAGTCTCCAAATGGGGTGAATTGAACCTAGTTCAATTCAACCCTTCGAAGACACAGGTTTGCGCGTTCACTGCGAAGAAGGACCAATTTGTCATGGCGCCGAAATTCCAAGGAGTCTCCCTTGAAGTGTCTGAGAGCATTGGGATCCTTGGGGTCAACGTGTCGAGCACTGTCCAGTATCGGAGTCATCTGGAAGGCAAAGCCAAACTTGCCTCTAAGATGCTGGGAGTCATCAACCGAGCAAAGCGGTACTTCACGCCGAGGCAAAGGCTTGTGCTCTACAAGGCACAGGTACGGCCTCGCGTGGAGTACTGCTCCCACCTCTGGGCTGGTGCTCCCAAATACCAACTGCATCCACTTGACTCCGTGCAGGGCAGAGCTGTTCGTATCGTTGACGATCCCAAGCTCACGGACCACCTGGAACCCTTGGGTCTGCGAAGGGACTTCGGGTCTCTTTGCATCTTATACCGGTTGTTCCACGGGGAGTGCTCCGAGGAATTATTTGAGATGATTCCAACATCTCCCTTTTATCATCGTACCACTCGGCGTCGAGGTGGAGTTCATCCCTACTATATGGAACCACCGCGGTCATCCACGGTTCGTTTCAGGAACACTTTTTTGCCACGCACCATCCGGCTATGGAATGAGCTCCCCTCCTCGGTATTCCCTGAGCGCTATGACTTGTCCTTCTTCAAACGAGGCTTGAGGAGGGTCCTTAAAGTTAGGTCGTAGGTAGCGACCCCTCAGTGTCCCCTGACATTGCAGAGGTTCATGAGCGACGGTAACCACTTCCCATCAGGTGGGCCGTTGGCTCGTCTGCCTACATGGCAATAAAAAAAAAAAAAAAAGGCACATTAGCGACGATAAAAATCCCATTAGATGGGCTGTGGGCTCGTTGATTTATCGTGCAATAAAAAAACATTATTATTAACAGTGTTTTGAGTAATCACAAATATAAGGTTGTACTTAAAAATACTACACTGCACTCCTATTTTCTCTTAAACTAAAAATAAAATATTAATTCACGCCGCTACAAAGAACTTTTAATATTTCCACCATTTCCACATATTTCATCAAAAACCCAGCATCTTGACTCGTTTCATGAGGAAATTGAGAAAATTATCATGTAAATACATCCCCAGAGTCCTTTATTACACGCACGGACTGTTTCACGGCATAATATATGTTGGCATCGACCCAAATAACCTCAGTCTGATGTACACGGAATTTGTCAATATCATTGAAAGAGTTGTTGATTTTTGCACGGTACGCTTTTTTGGAATATGTGGAACATATTTGAGCTGTAGGTTATAGCAATATGTTTTGTGTAAATGTTTGTCGATGTAGAATGAAAGAGATTTAGTTTTTAAAATACATCACGAGAATTACTAAATACCTAGTGAATGAAATTCTCATAAAATGTTTCATTGTATCTATCTGACACCGGAAAATACGAAGAAATGTCACTTGTTAAGTTCCGGAACTTAACAAGTTTCCAAAGATAACAAGTGGCAGTTAATTTGTGTTATTTAACTCCTCTAACTTGTTAACAGACTTGCTTACACAAATGATAATGTGGGTAAGCGTACAGTTATTAAAAGCGATTTGGATCTGGCACTAGTTTATCAGCAATTAATTCAGTATACTAACCTAACCTAAATTGTTGCGAAATTAATTTTACCTTAAATAGAAGTTTGTCATTTTCATTTTTGTAGTAAAAATATTATTTACGTAAGCCAATTCTTTGAGCGCTTGTATTCGTACGAAACTTATTGAGTTCCGTACGAACCTAACGGAACTTAACTAGTGACAATTTTTCGTATTTTCCGGTGACATATCCAACGAACAAAATCGTTAGGGTATTACTTGAATACAATAATTGATTAAATAGTTTCTGTTTAAGCTGCATCAAATTTTCTAACAATCAAATCTTTAGTTTTCTTTACAGGAAGATAGAAGCCAAAAGGTTTTTAAACAAATACTCTTAGACTTACAAATCACTTCAATCAATATTGGGCTTCACAACTAGGTTGCCTTCTAAATAACGTTTGAATTCCAATACGATTCCAAAGTTGCCTCCCTACAATTTAATTAAAAGGACCCAAAAAAACTCATTCTCATACACAGAGAAAACGTTTCGTCCATTATATATTTCAATTAAACCCTTTCATGTTTGTAGACTCGGTTGCAGTACGTACTCTCGTTTCTCGTGTACTTTACATCAGACGTGTGTGGAATTACAAATGCTTAGAATACATTCACATTTGTTCGGAAACGGAAACATTTGTACTTAAACTTATTCAGACACTCGCGGTTTTCTATAATACTTTCATGCATTTTCAACGGTTTCTTACTACGATATTTAATTAATTAACACAACAGTCACTAAAGGTTCATGCACAGAGAGTACTGTGGATACAGTGAGTGTGGTGTGTCGTGATGTGAGTTCGAGTTCCAGTGGTACTACACAAAAGCGAACGAGAAAGAGGGTAGACAGATTTGTTTGCTCTTAAATCGACCCGCAGTATCCAGTCTTCTCGTGATCATGACGTTTGCAACAACGTTGAAATATCGAGACAACTCAATTAACTAAATATCGTGGTAAGAACCCGTTGAAAATGCATGAAAGTATTTGTAGATACTTAAATCAAGTATGACACAGGTAACCTCTCGTTACTTTAAGTAACTGGTGCGTAGAAGTCTTGAATTAATTTCAGATGTTTTCCAAGATTTATTTTACAAATTACACAAATTGTACAAAATTGGTTAGTGTTTCTATTAAAATACTCCCTTTTTTGTTAAAATGAAATAGATATAACTTGGAGTATTTAGAAGAGATTGCTTTAATTGATAACGCCGCAAATCGTAATTCATTTCTGAACTGTCTTTATGTATTTCTTCTTTTTGTCGTTCAAAAAACAGTGCCTATTCAATTCCATTATTCTCCAAAAAAATCATATTACTGTAAGATAAATAGATAGAACTCTCAATAGTTATAAGTCCATATTTTAGCCTAACAGCCCCAATTTCTAAAATTGGAACTAGGCAGTCCTAAATAAACGTTTGAATTTGAATGAGTTTAAGCCCCACTTTGATTTAATCTGTAAATCTCGTAGTCGATTTGTTTCGTCACAGAAATACGAGAGTCGTAAATTGCCGTATCAGCCTTCAGTGAAAAATGTTACTTCATTTGTTCTGAAGTCTTCGCTAAGTGCCTCTTTGTTACATACCTACTTTACGTATTTATTGTTGCTATTCTGTACATCCATCATTGGTTTTTGTTGAGTTAGATAATCTGTTATTTTGTACGAGTAATGTTATGAATACCTTTGACATAAGTAGATTTAAGATTTGTTTGTTTTCAATTTATAAGTAACAATATGTAGGACTCATCATTTGATAAGTTACTATTGCAAACTTGGTCTTGTGTATCTTTCTTGAGCATTACACAAACACACAAAAAAATATTAAAATTATTTTAATGTGAAACAAGTAGAGTTAAAGTGAATTTAGTTTTTATCAAAAACATTTAACGTCACTTAAATTATTTCCAAGTTATTGTGAAATAAAAATAAAAATTATTTGTAACTAATGTTGTAACTAATGTAACACCAAGAACAACAAAGAATACCAATATTAAAATATTCAACTTCTCCGTACAATTCTAATTTCAATGTTATAAAATATTTTACCCGTCTATTTCGCCGTAACAGTTATATTATTCTCAAAGTTTCACGTGTGATATGTGTGCGTGTAGGCGTTTTATCCCCAAGCCGTCAACGTAGACGAAAGTCGTTCTAGATCCGTAGCAGGGATTTAAACTTGTGACCGTTCGTGCTTAGAATCGGCACAGATTTACATAGGCGTGTGCTAGCTTTAGCAGAAATTTTGTCATTCTCTTTTATTGTAGGTATTTTTGCGGGTGTTTTTTCGAAGATCTTCAACATTACTTTTTAGGTGCGACAAATTTGACGTAAATAACATTGGGAAGCCTAAGTCCTCCCAGTGTGAAGATTTAGCTTTATTTCACTTCTAACTAACCTGTGCAACTTTTTCTACGTCACAAAGGGATATAATATAGCCAATAGCCTTCCACGGTTATTGGACTGAGAGAATTTTTCAAATCGAAAGAGGAGTTCTTGAGATCATCGCATTCAAATTAAAAACAAAGCTTTAAGCTTTATAATATTAAAAAATAATATAATTTAATAAAAATAATAATGGCTCGTCTACGGCCCCCGCTACCAGTGGTGCAGTGCGCCAACGCATGAGATGGACCCCAGAGTTAAATAAAAATGTCATGCGGGCGTACTACAGGGCTACGGAGGGAGGAACTAACCTCACTGCGTACCGTTCAAGGTTGCTGTCTATGTTTCAGGTGCTTTGCCCAGCTGTGGACGTCACAGTGCAACGACTCTCGGATCAGGTGCGGGCCATTCAGCGACTAAAGTTACTGGATGAGACTGTACTTGACCGATTGCGCAATGAAGCACTGCCTGCTCCTTCTGAACCACAACCAACACATGTGGTAAATGTCACCGTCACCCAACCTATACCACCAGCGGAGGAGCTTCAGGTGCAGGCATGTGCAAGTATCCAGGACGATGAGCGTTTGAGGAGCGCTCTGGAGGACTCTATTCAAGAGTTTAGGTTTGTTCATCCATGCTCGCGGCCACGTTTACCGAGGCTGCCCATGTGTAAGCGTAATGTCTCGCTGGTATTGGCCCTGGACTGCATCTTAAAACCTTACTTTGAGTCGACTGAAGACCTTATCGACACCCACTCGGTTCTGTACTGCGGTGCGGTTGCTGTCTGTCGCGTGGCAGGGGTAAAATTCCCGAACCCTAACCAGACATACCGCCGACATGATGGTAAGCCGCAATGGCAGTGCAGAATCGAGAGGCGCATAGATGCAGCCAGGACCCTTATAGCGAAGCTTATTTGTTTCCAGGCAGGCAACACGCGCCCGCGCGTAATGCGATTCGTTGACCGAGCCTTCGCTGACACCGGTGTCAGCAGGAACGACTACCTGGCTCGTGTCGTCGAGCGTGTTGACTACTGGAAGCAGAAGGTTTGCGCATGGGCGAACCGTATTCGTAGGTATCGAATAAGATCGGAGCGGTACCGCTTGAATAGAGTCTTCCAGAGTAATCAGAAGAGTGTCTACAGAGACTGGGAGGCTTCTCGAGGAAGAGTTACCGATGGACACCCACCAGTTGATGAGGATGTGATGACCTCATTTTGGAAAAATATCTGGTCGGTGCCCATCGGTCACTCCGAGGGGGAGTGGACTGAGACGGTCGGGCGCGCGTGCGAGTCTATTAAAGATATGGACTCCATTACAATCACGCCGATTGACGTAGCTTGTGCGGTACGTTCGGCCCCGAACTGGAAAAGTCCGGGACCGGATGGGCTGCACAGCTACTGGCTGAAATGGATACGCAACTCGCACGGGCGTATGGCTGCTCAGTTTCAACAAGCCCTTGAGTCGGGAACCCTCCCAGATTTCATGACATCGGGAGTCACTCACCTGATATACAAATCTGGCAATACCTCGGACCCTAAAAACTATAGACCAATAACATGCTTACCAACCATCTATAAGCTACTTACATCCATCCTGAGAAACAAAATTCAAATACATATTTCGGCAAATGACATAATGTCACCTTCTCAGAATGGATGTAAGGTAGGATCCCGAGGTACTAAGGATTTGCTCCTCATAGACATGGCCATTACGCAACAAGTTCGTCGAGGCAGAAAGGGAGTACACATGGCTTGGATAGACTATAAGAAAGCGTACGATTCGGTGCCCCATTCATGGCTAATGAGAGTTTTAGAGCTTTATAAAGTACATTCCACGCTACGCTCCTTTCTTAGTTCATGCATGGGTCAGTGGTCTACGTTTCTTCGTCAACCAGGACATGTTGGCTCTCCGGCCTCCCCGAGCTTGATAAGGATAAAGCGGGGTATCTTCCAGGGTGACAGTCTGAGTCCTTTGTGGTTCTGTCTGGCGCTTAATCCTCTAAGTACATTACTTGGAGATTCAACGCTAGGCTACCGACTCAAGAGAGGGGGTGAGCCCATTTCACATCTCTTGTACATGGATGATCTCAAATTATTTGCTACTAAAAAACCAGACTTAATATCTTTACTCAAAATAACCGACAATTTTAGTAAAGCTATTGGAATGGAGTTTGGAGTAGATAAATGTGCGGTCATAGATATACAGAGAGGTAAAGTTGTAAACTCGGAGAGTTTGCAACTTAGCCAGAGTGAGGTGCTTAGATCTCTGTCTGAGTCGGAAACCTACAAATACCTTGGAATGTTCGAAGCTTTGAGTATCGTCGATGCAGATATGAAACAATCGGTGAGGGATCGGTTCTTCGGCCGCCTGATAAAGGTTTTGAAAAGCCTCTTGTCTGGCGGAAACAAAATCCGAGCCTTCAATGGTTGGGTCATGCCTGTACTGACGTACTCCTTTGGCATTCTAAAGTGGACGCAATCAGAACTGGATGCCCTGGATAGAAAAGTTCGGCGACTGCTGACGGCATACAGGATGCACCATCCACGCTCATCTGTTATGAGGCTGTATATACCTCGGAAGTGTGGGGGTCGTGGCATGTTAAATGCCAAGGATCTGCACAACCGAGAGATATACAACCTTCGGGAATATTTCCTAAAGGTGAATGTGGGTATGTACCGTGATGTAGCAGCAGTCGATAAAGGACTCACTCCGCTATCCTTAGCGAACGGGAATTGGCGAGCGCCGAAGGTGATGAGTGTGGCGGATCGCACGGACGTATGGAAGAGCAAGGAACTACACGGTCGATTCTACCGGGCCCTTACGGGTCCCGATGTAGATCAGTTAGCCTCCGTGGCCTGGCTACGATACAGTAACCTCTTCGGAGAGACTGAAGGTTTTGTCTTAGCAATTATGGACGAAGTTATCATGACGAACAACTACCGTAAATATATTCTAAAGGATGGGACGGTCGACATTTGTCGGGCATGTCACCGTCCGGGAGAGTCTATTAGACATATCGTTTCCGGTTGTTCCCGTCTTGCTAACGGCGAGTACTTGCACAGGCATAACCAAGTAGCTAAGATCATTCATCAGCAACTTGCTCTGAAATACGACCTTGTTGAAGCCGCCGTACCTTATTACCAGTATTGGCCTCAGCCGGTTCTCGATAATGGTCATATAACTCTCTACTGGGACCGATCTATTATCACTGACAGGACTATTGCTGCCAATAAGCCTGACATAGTGATAATAGATCGGGATGCGCATCGGGCGGTGCTGATCGATGTCACCATTCCACATGACGAGAACCTTGTGAAGGCAGAAAAAGAAAAACTGCTAAAATATTTGGACCTGGCCCACGAGGTGACCGACATGTGGCGTGTTGAATCGACCATCATTGTTCCGATCGTTGTATCTGTGCACGGTCTAATAGCGAAAAGCTTCGACCGACATCTAGAGAAGCTTTCGCTCCCCGGCTGGGTAAAGGGCTTGATTCAGAAGGCAGTCGTTCTTGACACGGCGCGTATTGTGAGGAGGTTCCTCTCTCTTGAGCCCTGACCACTGATGGCTTGGGTCGTAGACCTCGTCTTCAGTGGGTCTCTGTTTTTTATATTGTATTTTTAAATTTATTTCCTTTGTTATTTTTTTTAAAAATATAATGTAAAAAATAAGTGTAAATAAATATAATCCATAATAAAATAAGTATAAATGGTATTGATTTTAAAATTAAAAATTTCCAAGTCACTCTAAAAACCGCGATAGCCTCTGCTGTATTTGTTTATTTTTTCGTAGGCTTATTCAACTGTTTCTCAACTAACAAAATACGACTCAACAGTCTACAGACAAAATATATATCTACTTCATACTATTCCCCTGGAACGACGCTGTTGTATAAGATTGAAGTGTGTGGGAAATGTATTTTTCCGCGAAATTGAAACGCATAATTGATTTGCGCCTGATATTATTTTAGAGGAAAAGAAGTAATAGGATTATACTTTGATATATTACATAGACAATTAGTTGGGTAAATATAAAACGTGTTCATGATATTAATAACAATAAGGTAATTTTTAGGTTGACAAATACGAAAATAAGTAATGACGTTCGTATTATTGTTTCAAGTATTATTGTATGTTTATTTTCTAAGTAATTCGATATCTCGCATGTCATCTAACTATACCTATTGAATTGCAATTAACTAGATTTTTAGCTTCTTCTAAGTTCGACTTATTAAAAAAAGTTACGATTAATTGCGTTTAATTTAGGAATCTAGATAACTCTATAAAACAAAAAAAAACTTGAGAGGTGTCAAGGGACACCCGGATGGAACGAAGTTTCTTTCGATTAATTAGTGAGGGATATTTTTTTTCTTTTTTATAAAATATTTTGATCACAGCGCCATCTAGCATTAATCATCAATACATAGTATAAAACAAAGTCGCTTTCGCTGTATGTCTGTATGTATGCTTAGATCTTTAAAACTACGCAACGGATTTTGATGCGGTTTTTTTTAATAGATAGATTGATTCTTAAGGAAGGTTTGTATGTATAATAAATGTATATTATAGTAGAGAAACACTGATAAATTTAAAGGTTTCTAATGTGATGTCGTAAATAAGCACGTTTTTTGCGCTTATATTGCAAACGCTGGCTGAACCCTACGAGATAGACCAAAATAATGTACTACAGTATTGTTCACCTTAAAAAGTTCAACAAAAAAGTCCGCGATGGTATATGTCTATCTCTTAGGGATAACCCAGCATAACCATTTTTATTCTTTACTAAAAAATGGTTATTTACGAAGTGATTTTAAACAATACAGCATTAATCCTTATCCAATTAAGTACCTTAAATAAATTGAGCATTTATTATAGATCAATATGCTTTTTACAGCATGTAATTTAAGCGAATATTACCGAAGATATTACAAATTTAAAATGCAGGGTCGTAGTTGTTTGCGCCGGGCGGCGCGTGCCTATATAGGCTACAATTTTTGAACCCCTTTGTAACGCAGACGAAGTTGCGCGGGTCATCTAGTATAAAACAAAATAAGGAATTGTTTTAAAAGAATTTAACCACAGCGCCATCTAGCGATAATCATCTAAAGCAAAAAAAAGTGTTATAAGAATTTCCGTCTAGCCCCCTTTCGATAACGCGCGATAAGGAACTTCGTTCCAATATCATGAAACGTAAAAATATTAACTACAACAAAACCCTAAGTAATCTATAATACTACTTTGAATAAATCTAATATATATCATTCCCCCCGCGGTCACTGTGCGGTGTAGACGTGCAAAGATTATTTCGTTCATATTTCGATCCGTCTAATAGAAGTGTTACACGTTCATAAATTAGAAAGTGACAGCATAATACGATCAACGTTGAACATAGTGAGATGCAAGACAGCCGCGTTCAGTGAAGCAAAATCGTTTTCACAACTACCGTGTTATCTACCACTTTGAAAATAATACGACAACACGGTACGCCAAAAGAAAATATGGATGTGAGTGCGATGATTTGAGTACTATAATTAACACATTCAAAACAGAAATTATGGATATTTTGCAAAACTGGAAAAATGAACAGGATACCAAACTATCAGAGATACAAGAAGCACAGCTAGAATCTAAAAACAACATTCGCGAAATTCAAATAACGAGCTCAGAAATTGAAAAAACAACAATAACATTATCATCACAACTGGAAGACATCTCTAAAAAAAATGAAGACCTAAAAAAACAAATACAATATCAGGACAAACGCATAAAATCACTTGAGGAACAAATCGAGTTTTTTCAACATCAAATTAGCGAAAAGACGGTAGAAATCCGTAATATTCCCAACGTAACAAATGCAAGGAAAGATGAACTTATCACCATAGTGGACAAATTGTTTAAAGTAATAGAATCAAAGGCCACTCAAAATGACATCATGAAAATACAGATTCTTCCATCTAAATCACAAAATAAGACCATCGCAGTGCAGCTGCCATCGACCCTACTTAAAAGCAACATAATCAAATGTGCGAAAGAATACAACATGAAAAACCCACTGAATAAACTAAACGCATCTTTACTTAACCTAGAGGGACTGAAATCTCCGATATACATCGCTGAAAACCTAACATCGAAATCAAAACAACTATACTATCATACGCGGCAACTTGTGAAAACTGGACAGTACAAATACACCTGGACATCAAACTCAAGAATCTTTCTCCGTAAGGATGATGGAAGTAAACCCATTATTATCAAGAATGAAGCGCAGATTCAAGAACTAGCCTCACCTGCACCGGCATGACTAACTTCTCAGAAGACCAGGGTTCTATGTTTTCTTTTAGCTATAAACTTACTTTTAATTTTTGCTTTATATTATAAATACTTTACACACATAACCATAAACAACTTTTACACACAAACAAAATCAAACAGATATTTCACACACACAAAGTACACTCAAATCCTGCATTTTATATATATTTCACTTTTAGATTTCCTAATTAGGCCAGACTTTTTCCATAATAGAATTTATAAAAACACGACTAATGATCACCCTTATTTATACTTTTTACAAAATAACAAGTTGATTTCTTATACTAAAATACGTACCCATTTATTAATTATGCTACCATCATCTTGGAAATACACTCATTTCGTTGCTTATATTCATTTCTCTTTTAAATCAATTAAATTAAAATAATTATTAGATGTCATTTGAAATTTCAGAAGAAATTGACAATTCGTCAATTTCAAAAACATTCATATGCAACGTTAATGAGTGTAATAAAATAATAAAAAAACATAATCAATCATTGACTATAATCTCACAAAATATAAGAAGTATAGGAGCGAATTTCACTGAATTTAATATCTTACTCGCTGAAATAAAAATCGACTTTGACATAATAGTTCTTACGGAATGTTGGATTTTAAGCAATCCGAATGTTCCAAATTTAAATGGTTTCTCTCACATCTCTTCTAGGGACCCATATAATCAAAATGATGGCGTGGTGATATATTTAAGGGACGACATTCACTGTAGCTCTGCTACGCAACTTTCAGGAGGTGATTGCAGTTGCATCATGATAAAAATTGGAATAGACTCAGTTATACTTGCAATATATCGCCCCAATGCTATAAAAAATCCAGACAATTTTTTTAACTTCTTAGACAGAACTTTATCACAACATACATCAACTCCCAATATAATCTTAACTGGAGATATAAACATTGACATATCTAATAACAACACTGATCCTCATTCACAACAATATCTCAACTTACTCGCATATCATGGACTTCTCCCAACTCACACGCAATCAACGCACACGCACACCTGTCTTGACCATTTTTTCATGAAGTCGACATATACAGCGAAAACACTAATTATACAGTCAACAATAACTGACCACTATACTACACTGTTAGCTATTTATAAACCCCTTAAGAGAACAAAAAACAACACACATAAAATTATAAACTTTAAACAATTAGAAAATGACGTCATGCAACTGAATTTTTCACAAATATTTAACAGTGACAACATCAACATACAAGCAAACACTCTAGTATCACTGTTGTCTGATGTAATAACAAAAAACACACAAACAAAAAAAATATCCCACAAACGTAAATTATTAAAACCGTGGATGACACATGGTCTCCTTAGGTGCATCCGAAACAGAGATAACATGTATAAAAAATTAAAAAAGTCACCAAATAATGACACATTGAAAATTACTTTTAAAAGATATAAAAATTTCTGTAACAATTTATTAAAAAGCATAAAAAGAAAATATGATCAAAATCAATTGATTAAAGCGACATCAAACAATAAACAACTATGGAAGTCTACTAAAGAAATTGCAAATTTCAATGTAAGTAAAAAATCAGCCAATGACCTTATCCAATCACATAATAACCCACAACACGATGTTAACAAAATTAATGAATATTTTTCGAGTGTAGGAACGCATATTACAAACAACATTCGTCAGCAATTAAAAAAGCCACAGCATAAGTTTTTACCTTATACTGCCTCTAACCACCAATCTTTTGTTCTACTAAAAACGACAGAATCCGAAGTACTGAGCCACATAACAAATCTAAAGGATGATTGCGCGGGTGGATGGGACGGTATCACATGCAAAATTATAAAAAAAATCAAATTTCAACTAGCTCCTTACCTAACACACATTTACAATCAGGTTATTGAAAAAGGAATATATCCATCATGCTTTAAAAAAGCACTCATATACCCCATTTATAAAGACGGAGATAGTAAACTAGTGAATAACTATAGACCCATTTCCATCCTAACAGTATTTACAAAATTATTGGAAAAAATCATTAACTCACAACTTTCAAGATACATAGAAAATAAAAACTTGCTTTCAAACAACCAATATGGTTTTCGTCCGAATCGATCAACTGATCAGATTATACAACATTTTACAAACACTATAGCACGAAGTTTAGATAGAAGAAAAAAATGTTTAGCTATATATCTAGACTTACAAAAAGCATTTGACACGGTTTCAATACCTCTGCTATTAAAAAAGATGGAAGCTTTAGGTATTCGGGGTACTCAGTTAAAATTATTCAATAGTTACTTAAATGACAGGGTACAATGTGTTAAGTTAGACAATTATACTAGCTCTGAATTACCTGTTACATGTGGTATACCGCAAGGCAGTAGTTTAAGCGCGACACTATTTCTAATCTATATAAATGACCTTTGCAGACTAAATCTTCCGAACGCCTCGCTTCTCTCATATGCAGATGATACAACTATACTGATAACTGGTAAAACTTGGGCCGAAGTATATCGGGATGCGCAAAATAGCCTCAATATAGTAACACAATGGTTAAATCAAAATCTACTCTCACTGAACACAAAAAAAACTAAATATATGACATTTAATATCCGTAATACGCGTCAACATGAAAACAAAATATTTAAATTGGTCGCGCACTCATACGACTGCACGCAGGTAAACAATCCAGTAGCAACATGCACTTGCATAAGCCTAATCAAAACACAAGAAACTAAATACTTAGGAGTTATAATTGATTCTCAACTAAATTTTAAAGCGCATATTAATGTATTAACAAACAGAATACGTAAACTGATTTATGTTATGAAAATATTAAGAAAAATAGCAAACAAGTCCATTATCAAAATGATCTATAAAACTCTTGGAGAATCAATAATAACATACTGTATAACAACCTGGGGTGGAGTACCTAAAACTAGTTTATTACCATTAGAAAGGGCTCAAAGAGCACTTTTAAAAGTAGCATATTTTAAACCTAGACTATTCTCATCGCAGCAACTATATAAAGATTGTGAGGTACTAACAGTTCGGCAACTATTTATTGTGCAGGCAATTATCACCCAGCATGTCAACACACCTATATCTACTACTATAGCTAAGAAACGCATCGAGCGACCAGCCACTATACACTCATTCAATACTAAATTCAGTCATAGATACATGTGTTATCTGGGCCCTCTCCTATACAACAAAGCTCACCACATATTGAAAATAAATAACATAAATAAACAGAAATGTAAAAGAATTGTAAAGGATTGGATTTTCGGTTTTTCATACAATGATACAGAAAAATTATTATTACCATGATAATGCAAGGAATTTCGAATTAATCATTTATCGTACAAGCAGGTACACACATATTCAAACATACACACTCGCACACACCCACATACAGACACACTCATACAAACGCTCACACACACTAACACTCACACAAACACACACACGCACACACACATATACACACACACATTTATCATGCATGCACTTTCTTATATAGCCATTAGGATAACAATCTCTCAGCACTTAGTTATAAGATTTAATAAGGCACTACATGCTTAATTTTGTGACCGCATCACGGCAACTATGTACAACTATCACAAACGAAGCCGACGTGAACAGCTCAGTTTTATACTTTTGTTCCATGTCGCACTACCCTATCTATACAACTAGCCATACCAATATTGTAATCTTTATATACCCTTATTCTTGTTTATTGTTAAAACAAATTATTGTATTAGGCTAAGTGTTTTGTTTTTTATGAAATAAATAAAAATAAATAAAAATATAAAATTCTCGTGTCACGGTGTTCGAACTTGAACTCCTCCGAAACGGCTTGACCGATTTTGTTGAAATTTTTTGTGCTTATCCGGTATCTATGAGAATCGGCCAACATCTATTTTTCATCCCCCTAAATGTTAGGGGTAGTCCACCCCTAATTTTTTTTTATTTTTTCGACGCAGACGAAGTTGCGTGGGGCAGCTAGTAGGATATAAAATCATTGCAAGTTTTCGTAAAACCATTTTCGTATACATAACAAGATCCCTTGAAAGATTTATAAGGGCGGACACCTGTGCTAGTTTGTAAAAGTGCTTGTTTCTTTTGTAAATTGAAAACTGATTACCTGAGAAAAAGGGTAACCTAACCTAAACCTACGTATTCCCTAGACATCAAAATAAAATAGATGCCGTAGTAAAAATGGTATCTTTGCACAATTTTCAGAAGTTTCGTAAAATATATGGAAATTACAAAATAATTTCTCTCGTATAGAGTATGAATAACAAGTAGATATTATGTAATATCTCAAAGCAACCAAGTTACCGTTTTTTGGTAGTGTTTACTTAATTTTAAATATTCTTACTAATTCAAATTTAAGGCTTGTATAGAAAAAAATACAAAGTTAAATTTATTTTAAATAAAATTATTTCATTACTCAATTATCCTCAACATGTCATTAATATGTAATAGTTTATTATTTAAATTTACTAATTCTGAGTTAGAAGTTAATTATATACTCCTGATAACGAACAATTAGGTGTCCATTAGATGTTTCTGAGTGCCGTCAGATACACTGTAAAGATAAACACATAAAAGAAATATACAAAGACATTAAGATAATGGATCAAATTAACAGAGCTAACCTAAAAAAACATTACAAGAAATTAAATCCAGACTCAAACAATAATTTTATTCGCTTTAAAGCAATAAAAACACGCCGCACAATTAGAGATAATAAACAAATTAAACAAAACAAAGCTTTACACTTGAAATGTGTATTTATTTTCCTTCCCAGGAACACATCCCGCAGTTGAAATGAAATACTTTGAAATGAAATACTTTATTTTCAACATTGATGACGTACTCATTCTTGTTGACGTCAAAATTTTAAAGCTACTACCAGTTCGGACACAAAAAATAATAATTGTAGCCACCGTCCTGAGAAGAACTGGCAAGAAACTCAGCGGGCATGTCTTTTTTGTAATATGAGCATTTTTTTTTTTTTTTTTTAAGTATTTAAGAGTATTATACAATTTTACCTTAAATATACAAAGTTAAAAAATCGATTATGATAATGAAATAACTTTGGCGAGCAACTCATTCCCACTTTGTGCAATCGTCCAGGTAGTCATTGACCTTATAGTAGGCTTTCTTGCACAGACGTTCTTTAATAGTTTTCTTAAACCTATGTATAGGTAGGTTTTGAACATCTTGTGGGATTTTGTTGTACATGCATACAGACAAACACCTGAAGGAATTTCTTATTTTATGCAATCGACTCATCGGCAAATCAAGTTTATGTTTGTTCCTGGTGTTTCTACTATGTAGGTCAGACTTTTTAGGAAATTCCTCAATATACTTTCTAACATACATTAAATTTTCAAAAATGTATTGGGATGGTAGAGTGAGAACTTTAATTTCTTTAAATTTTTCCCTCAGGGATTCCCTTGAGTGCATATTATAAATAGCGCGTATAGCTCTTTTCTGCAAGATAAAGATCGTTTCTATATCGGCTGCATTGCCCCATAGCAAAATGCCATAGGACATGACACTGTGAAAATAACTAAAATAAACTAAACGAGCCGTGTCTACATTAGTAATCAGCCTAATTTTTTTTACCGCGTATGCCGCAGAGCTGAGCTTACTCGCTAATTTATGTATGTGGGGTCCCCACTGCAGCTTGGAATCCATTGTTATACCGAGAAATACAGTTGACTCAACAAGCTCCATTGACTCCCCACCAACAATTATATTACTATGTACCTGTTTTACATTTGGTAAACTAAACTTAATACATTTGGTTTTTTTTGCGTTTAATAAGAGATTATTAACACGAAACCAATGGACCACACAAGAAATCGCATCATTCACTTCGTCATAAGCGATCATTCGTCGTTTAATTTTAAATAATAAAGATGTATCATCTGCGAATAATACGACGTCGTGTCGGGTCTCAATAAAACTAGGTAAATCATTTATATATATTAGAAATAGAAAAGGACCCAAGATGGAACCCTGAGGTACACCCATACTCAATTCGGCGCCGGAAGATCGGTTTCCTTTAACATCTACTATTTGTGTCCTGCCCGATAAATAGGATTTAATAAGCGCTAACGTACCATCCCTAATACCATAGTGATGTAGTTTCCTCACCAATGTTTCGTGGTCAACACAGTCAAATGCTTTGGATAAATCACAGAATACTCCAAGAGCATCCTGAGACTCCTCCCAGGCTTGAAAAATATTTTTGACTAAATAAACACCTGCATCAGTAGTAGAGCGACCCCTCGTGAACCCGAATTGCTTATTGTGTAGCAGGTTATTTGACTTAAAATGTTCTAAAAGTTGTTCTAATATTATTTTTTCAAAGATTTTACTCAATGTTGGTAGTACTGATATAGGTCTGTAGTTAGAGGGGTCATCAGTACTACCAGATTTAAAAAGGGGAATCACTTTACTGTGTTTCATTAAGTCAGGAAACACACCACACCTAATACAATCGTTAAATATACTAGCAAGATGAGGAGATATAACATCTATAATAGATTTCACGACCTTTACTGATATTCCCCACAGATCAGCTGTATTCTTAACATTAACACTATGAAAACTCTTCATAATATCTTTTGAGTTAATATTCTTAAATTTAAATACTACATTACATTTATTAACATGTTTGTTTAGTAATTGTTCAGCTTCTATTGGGGATGAATTTAAAGAGGAAGTAGTTGAAACTGGAATGTCAGAAAAAAACTTTTCGAAAGCATTAGCCACACCTTCGTGACTAGTTATCAAGTTATCATTCATTCTCAATGAGAATTCTTGGTGGTTATTTCTGACTTTACCAGTTTCTTTACCAATGATGTTCCAAGTCATCTTTATTTTGTCAGAGGCATTTTTTATTAAATTACTTAAATGTAAGGCCTTTGCCATTATGCAAACTTTCCTGAATAATTTGGAATAATTTCTGACATATTGATGAAATGACTCATCATTGTTATACGATTTTTCATAATAAAGATCATACAAAGTCTGCCTACTTTTATAAATTCCAACAGTGGCCCACTCACTAAAACGTTTTTTATTGTTTGGAGTAATCGTTTTGGGAATAAATACATCCTTGAAAGCCAAATTAATTTTTTCAAACATATTCTGGTACAACATATTTGGTTCTCGGTTATAACTAACTTCCGAAATAGTTTGAATAATTTTATTTCTAAAATTTTCGATTCTTTTATTATTTACAGGAACAAACTTAACAGTATGTTTGACTTCAGGAGCCACATTATATTCAAAAGACACTAATTGTCCCAAGTGGTCTGATGTTAACTGATGTATAACATTTCTTTGTATAGGATTTAAATTTGTAAAAATGTTATCTAAACAAGTTGCCGATGAACTAGTTATCCTAGTGGGCTCTAAAAATAAGTTTATAAGATTATATGATTTCAACAATGTTTTAAATCTAAAAGTGGTATTTGTATTTTCTAGAAGATTAATATTGAAATCACCACAAATTAAAATATGTTTGTTACAAACAGTAATTTTCAACAAAACATTTTCCAAAATATTTTCAAAGGAATCATATAACGCATCAGGTGGTCTGTACACACATACAACAATGAGGTGCTCAAGCTCAACACAGGACATTTCAATAGTTCTCTCTACAGAGAGGGCCACTATATCCTTTCGTTCTTTACATTTCAAACCTTTTCTAACTAGTATTAAAGAGCCACCGCGAATCGCGTGCTCTCTGCAGAAAGAACTTGAGACCTGGTGATCATTAAAATTAAATAATAATTCATAGTTTTTAAACCAGTGTTCAGTTACACAGAAAAGATTAACATTGTTCTGATTTAAAAACATTTCAACCTCTAGCTCTTTACCCATCATTCCTTGTAAATTCTGATGCACCAGGTTTAGTACGTTATTAATTGAAACATTAACATCCTTTGATGGGTACAGTCTAGTTTTTTTTATTATCAATCGGTTTATAAACGCAAGAGTGTAACTCCTTTGTCTTGTTCATCAATTTAAATTACTTTGAACACATTCCAAATTATCAAATGTCACAATTTTTTTCTGCTCAATAGAAGCATTACTGAGTTTTAAAAATATATTATTAGTACTAATACTAACATCGTCATTAATATTATACGCTACTAAAGTAGCTAAATGTCGTTTTGTAAATTTGGATACATACATAGTATCTTTTGTCAGACTAAATTTATTTACAAATTGGTTAATGTCCATTAATAAGATTCCACTACAATGATGTGTAGCATTGTACATGAACATATTTATATTGAAAATACACTGATTGTGTACTTTGTCTAAATTAGTACAATATGGGAATGTACATAAAATAATTTTACATTTTTTTTCCGATTGCAAATCAGTCAGATATCGGATACTGTGGTCCAGTGATTTTTTGCTAACATTAGCATGACTACCGACCATTATTACTATAGTAGTAAGAGCGTCACAATCAATTGAATTCAATTTATCAACTATATTATGGAAGGGCATATCTGGGTAACACATATTAACAACCTTTTGTTTAATATTCATTGCTAACATTGGACCAAAACTAACACCTATCTTATCTGATAACACTACAGTCTTTCTACACGATGTCAACGTTGGAGTACCGGTAATAGACGAAACCACTTCCTGTTGCGTCAGAGGCGAGCACGGTTCCTCCTCTGCTGCAATGTGGTGCGCAGGCGATGCATGGCGGGGACACGCAGCCGGTGCTTGCACGGGGGGCGGCGCGTCCTCGGTGTCGCGAGGCGCCGGCGCAGGTGGAGGGGAGGCGCGGCGCCGGCGACGGCGAGTGCGACGGGAGCGACTCGCTGCAGGTCGTGCTGCCACACATTTCAAGTGGTCAGAGTTGGTCGGGGTGGTGTAGACCATCGACTCGTTAGATTCATCGTCGACTTGCACTGTGTAAGTGGTATCAGCGCAGTCGACATCTGTGGTTCCGGCGATGCTGGTCCTTATCGTCTCCAGTCTCGTAGTATTGTTGTCGATTAGTTGATCCATTTCCAGGCCCAAATCATGTATTTGCATCATTGATAAATTAAACTCATGTAATTCGGCAGTTAACTTATCAATGTCAGCTTTGTCATTGTCCCAATCTCTTTTATTCTCTTTAATTTGTTGTTCCAGAACTTTTATCTGGTTTTCTAAATTGATTTTATTTTGTTTCAACTTTATGTTTATGGCACAATGTTTATTTTTTTTAAGTGAGTGTCTGGTCTTCTTTATAATTTTATTCATTTTTGCAAGTGATTTTCTGCTGACACGACCTTGATCTTTTGTTTTTGCATAAATGTTATCTGCATCTGTCTCCAATAAATCCAGGTTCATGTTATCTAATTCCTCGTATAAACTCGTCGTCCTCATAACTGATGGCTCAGTAAGTTGCTGTGCCTGTTCTGCTTGCAGTCTTTGCATTTCATTATAGGCATCAGCGAGTTGATGTTCAAGGTGACTAATTTTCTGTAGAGCTTGTTCATACTGACTGCTGAACTCATCATAGTGTTCTAGTATATGCTGCAACTTGTCCCTCTCCTCTCGGACACCTTCAAGCTGCTCATCAAGTTCAGTCAGAGTACTTTTTAAAGTCAAATAACGGTTGTTGACGTTTTCTATTTCAAGCTCGCTTTCGTCACGTTCTTGGAGAAGCCTTTCATTCAGCTCTCTGCTGGCTCTGAGGTCCTCCATTGTAGTTTTCAATTTTAGCTCCAGCTCCTGAACGTGCGTCTGACGAGTTGTCACAGGCATGTTGCTTGTTTGAGAGCTGAAACACAAGGAGGAATGAATATCACAGTCACACAGTACAGGAAACAAGTTCAGAGAGGAAATTTAATTTTGGTTCAATTGTGCATTAAATTTTTCGTTTATTATTTACCTAGTATAATAGAGAACAAAAGAGAGTAATATAATTAATAAATATTAATATATTTAAAAAATAATAAATATTACAGAAATTATTTAATTAAATTAGTCAATTCTAACTCAAAAACTTAACAAAAGATTCGATCAGAAATTTAATTTGTCAATTATAATATAATTAATCTTTAAGTTATGGTCTTGCTATTATTATTTATTTATATTTAAATTTTATATAAGATTCAGTGTTGAGAGTATAAACAAATAAGTATAGTATATTTCAACTTATAATAATAACATGTAGCTGCCAATTCAGAAACACTAGAATACTGGGTCCCCACAAGTAGCACCCGTTCACGAGTTAACGTGAGAGTCAGCCATCACCTTCCTCAACCACTATAGAGGGAAGAAGGCGACCCGGCTCCCAACGCTACCACAAGCAAAGACCGTCCAGTGAGCAAACCAATGTCTCCGTCTCAACAACCACACAATTTTTTTTTTGTTTATACGAACAACAGCGGTCAACGTAATATTATGTAATTTTGTGGATATAATAATAATGTGCAAATTATAATGTTTATTACATAAAACTAGATTATTTATTGAAAAACACACTAAGATTTAATAAAATTAAGCAATAAGTTAGAAGTAAATAAAATAAGAACTAGATTAAAAGTAGTATACAGATAGGAAAATGAGATTAACTTTGAGAGAAGTCTGAGTAGAAAGTAGGATTGAGGTTAGATCGAAAGTGGAATACCATTATACTCAGTGTGTTTTACAAGAATGTAATACTATATGGCTATTTATTGTTCTTTTAACATAAAAATGCAATGGACGTTATTTTTTAGCAATTCATAACGATTTTTTTTTTCTGCAAAATGTAGGTAGATATTTTTTTTTTCTAAACAGTATTTTCGTTTAAAAGTTGTTTTGTTACACTTAATATTTACATAAATACACAAAAAAGCCACTAATAAATAATATTATATCCACTACTTAATAAAATAAACAAAATACTCCCCCGGTTTATGAAGTCTTCGATTAAAAACCGGTGATCTCCAGGCGTACACCGTTGATGTATTTCACATTCACTTTTCTTCATAAAATTATGCTCCAACATCCAAGATAATAATTACTAGCACAATTATAAATTTACTAATACAGTTTAATAACACTTAGGAACGGAAAAACTAATTAAATTTGATTTAAATTACGGAGCGATTCTTTAACTGTGTTAACTCAACAAGCGCCACCTAGCGGACCTATGTTATGTTTGTAATTAACGAAAACGGATCCTCTTGTTTCGTGAACTTTGACGTTTCGGGGAAAACTACGTTTGTTTTGGACAAAGAGGTTGTAAATAAATTACCTACTATTTTCGAATAAGTAGACGCAAGCATTTTTAAAATAAGTACGGCAGGTTGCGAGAGGCATATACAGACAGAAAATTTTGTGATGCTATTTCAAAGTGTTGTGATCCAACCCCTCCAAATCATCGCTTACTTATACCAACATTTTTGATTACGGTAATCATTATTGTGTGGGAGAAAGAGTGTGTTATAACCCGTTCCCGAACACAGGGTCGAAAATCAATTATTGCGAAATAAAATGACTATCGCCGCTCAATTAAATGTACGTTCCTATAAAAATCCAAACCCGTAACATACAATGCGCACGTACCTGGATAGATTACGATGACGGCTCCTGGCTCCAATCTTGGTGACCGCGACACACAGTAACACACAGGTCGATGGTTTTACAACGTTTTATGATGATCTTGATAAGGTTAATAAAATGAGTAGTGCACGTAAAGATTGCGTTCGAATTAGTGCTCCGTACGATGCTTGATTATTTCGCGTAATGGCCGAAGACAAAAGGTGTATGTCATCGTCAGGCGTTTTTTTTCTTGATACCCGCGCATAGAACAACAAAAATGTTGCCTTTGTTCGAAATTTGAATTCCACATTCAAAGTACACAAATAGGCGGCGATTTGAATTATATGAAGTCAAAACAATTATCTTCGATCAATTAGGCGATATATTTGATAATGTAGGTACATTATAAGATAACACAGAATTAATTATTTTACTAGATCAAGCAAGAGTGAATTAAGTAACTGGACTCGGAGGTTTTATAAAAAAACTTTATTTCCAAAGGTTCACTGAATACAGCCTGTATAATAATTAATGTTACAATCATCTCTTAGGTCTATTTATACTAACTTAAATGCTATGTTGACAATATGTTATTGAGAGCAATAATATTGCGGTGAGATCTGCTGCCGAAGCTGATATTTGTAGTTCCGCAACTTTAAGTCAAGACGTGCGGAGAGATCTGCTGACGAAGCTGATCTCTGTGGGTTCCACACCCTTAACGAGTGCACTATCAGCAACAGTACCTACTCGTAAATGCATATAGATCTAGTAGTAAAAGCGTATAAAAACTAATATATTAAAGTACTACCATTAAAACTACGCCCACTGATTTTATATAGGCTATATATATCCCAAAAGCGTAGCAAAATACGTCATCGTTACACAACGTCGTTTGTTAGTTCAAACTCAGATTACATTCAAATATCATACCATTAGCATACATTATGAAGCGACCGCCGTCCTCCGTGCCGGATTGCATGTATTTGCATAATTCCTTGGGGAAGATGATCCTTACGAACAACTTTAGAGCAGGTATAATGTTAGAATTATTTTGACAACGGAATATTCTCGATTTTGGTAGCTATTGAAGCAACAAACTAAAATACATTTGGAAAACTAAGGTACTTAAAAATTGTTCAAATGACAAAAACTGGCGCTAGACAAAAACTATTAAAGCAGGTGCAAGGCGCAACAAATATAGCATCATCTTGTAGAACCTAGGCTACGTAAAGTGAAAAAGTTGCAGGTAGGAGAATATCCAAATAAACTATTTTTTTTATTTACACTATATTTGAATAACAAATAAGACGACGTGACATGAAATGTAAATTAAGAAACACCAGGTAAAAAAAAACATAGAAGCACTTTTGCACTAAATGAAAAATCCTATGAAGAATAGAAACGGTTATTATTCAGATAAATTATTCGCAACGTAACATGAAACAACGACTTATTTTATTTTTCTAGGAATAAAATTACTTACTACAATGAAATAATAATAGGTGAGTACTTGGTATCTACGTTTAACTTGAATAATTTGTAACTTGAAGTCTGCTCATCAAATATTCTCATCTGGTGTAGTTATAACTTTTGAACAGTTCTTTGAAAATAGATCTTCAAAATCATAATATTAAATATTAGGCCTTCAGCAACATAACGTCTGCCAGAAAGATCTCCATCATATCAGACATTTAGAATCGTTTCAATAAAGTTATACAAAAATACACGTAAAAGATTTATGGAATCCGTAATTTGTATTTCGATTCATAAATTATTCATCTAACGGACGGTCCTTAACTGAAAATAGAGGGAAAAGTGCTTTCCTTGACAACAAAATAAAATGGTAATTATTCGAGACGAACTGTTTTCGTACATTTTGGGCAATGAATAATGTTTGATTATGAATAATAACAGTTAGGAATGACGACCACGCATCTATGAGGTGCCGTGGGCAGGTCGCCCACAATGTGGACAGACTTCCCACATCCTGGACTGATGGCAATTATAGTGACTGGATGCACAGAACTTTTTGTAATGGAAACACAACATAAACAGTGAAGTAGTTTTTTTACGTACTGGCGCCTATATGAAAATGGAACTTTGGTAAAAAATATTTCTATGTTATAATAATATAATCTTAAGTCTCCAGATCGCATTAGAGCAGTATAGTGGAGTACAGCTTGCTTTCTGCGAAGTGAACCCGCAAACTACATTGTTCCACCATGAATCGGCAGAGACCCAAAATCCAGCACAGAATCGCTTTAGGTACTAATCTAAAGATAGCACTAAAGCGCCTAAAATCTGTACTATTAAAGGCAGAGGCTGAATAAAGCGACAATGGCGCAACTAGGCGAGTGCCGGCACATCCGGGAACGGGGCGGGTCAAGGTCACGGCCCGGATCGATGCAGCTACGTCGGCCGGGTAAGCCCCGCACGCCACGCGCCCCGCTACGCCCGAATCCGCAAACTTTTTAATTCCGCCTTATGACGTCAAAACCGTATTGGGTCGTATGAGCACAAATGTTTGTGGTACAGAAGTCAATGTCTATACAAAGAGTGGTGTAGGTATAGTGCACAAATGAGGAATCCTACTAATGTATAAGGCTGAAGAGTCACATGAACTGATTGTCCAAATTCAAAAATATATTCTTGTGTTTATGTTTCGAGGAAGGCTATAAGTCCACATGATATTTTCAAAAACAATAAAGTTCTTTACTAATAGTTCAATAAGGTAACCTAAAGTGTACTATACTGCGTCCCTTTGTAGCCCAGGCAAAGTTTGAAAAAATCTGTCTAGTTATCTAAATGTAATGTTGATGACTGATCTTTCTTCAAAGATTTGCAAATGGATGCAGATTGTTACCGTAGTACTCCCAATATTGCCATAACTGTATCATAATAATATTATAAAGGCGAAAGTTTGTATGTATGGATGTATGTTTCTTACTCTTTCGCGTAAAAACTACTGAATGGATTTGAATGAAACTTTACCACAATATAGCTTATACATCAGAATAACACATAGGCTACAATTTTTGAACCCCTTTGCAACGCAGACGAAGTTGCGCGGGTCACCTAGTGTAGAATAAATACGATCAAGTGATCTGATCTCTAGTCTACCTTCATGTCTGCAAATGATTCACAAATAGACAGATGAGACAGAGTTTAGTAGCGATTTTCATTATAAAAATTGTTACAGTAGGTAAGTTCATTAATAAAGTGAAGTAAAAACACGTAATTTACTTCTGTTTATGTATTATTATTGCGTGGTATAAGCGTACGTTTTTATAATTTATTTCCTTTAATAAAATCCACGCTATTACCGCGAGCGTTCGATTAAATTGATCTGGGACTTGGTACTGAAGTGGAATCGTATTGAAGAAACCTTATTTATCTTTAATATCTGAACGGAAATGGAAATGCTCGATTCATTAATTTTTCCTTCGAAAATGTATATTCAATTCTCGATTACTTAATATTCACTAAGGAACTAACAATGAATGAATAGGGAAATGTCTTTAGAAATTCTCTCATAATTTTGGTCCTTATTTTGAGAGCTTGATTTTGGAATAAAAACATACAATGTAGATGAACACACGGTCCTTACTTTTTATCTCTCGTGAACAATGATCAAGGAGTCTGTATGTTCCGTACAAAATATAGGTGGAAAACGTTGGAAAGAGAAAAGATATTCGCACTATGATGTCAACGAAAGTTGGGTACTGTAAAGGGCATTTAGAAGGGGTAAACAGAAAGGTCTATTATTAATCTATACCGTATGTTTTGATCCGTAATATGAGTGAGTAGTACCAATGTATTTTTTTATTTAACAGTGAAAGTACAATTAATAACACATAATACAAGTATTGTTTTTTATCAAACAGCAATGACTATTATCGACTAATCTAGCATACAAACGAAAAAGTATCCAAATTAAAAGAAACAGATGACCACCAAAAAATCTTAGTTATAAAATAAATTAATACGAATAATTGAATGCATGACCTTATTCAAAAATATGGCATGTACGAAGACCTTGATAGGAAAGTTGCCAGACTATTGTTTATCTTCAAGGTGGCGCCAAGTAAGGCACCATGTTAGGTCATGGGTTCAGACATTGTATATGACTAGATCGAATATTTTGGGTTAAAAATGAATCAAGAATGTCCTTGTATTGAATTGAATTTAAGCTGAATTTTATTTGAGCTTGGATTTTTGACACAGCAATTTTCCTGTACGCCCGCTGTAGTAATTTTCCTCGGGCTGCGCAAAAATCGATGTGTAATTTTAAAATGTCCCTATTCTACAAATTAACGATCGTCGCCCAGTCGAACTTCCAAGAGACTGATGGTGTGATATTGTAGAGACAGATTTCCGTAGCCTAGCGGAGTCTACGCTTGGCGCGATCTAGTACAACACAGCAACTAAGACTCACTTTAGGTCACGGAACTAACGAAATAAGTAAGTACAATTTGTTTCAGATAAATGTAAAACACTGTATGCTTACCCTGAGTTGGCATAAGATTTATTCATGTTTAACTCAATGTACAGGGTGCGCCAGAGAAACTTACTTATTTGAAAGGTCAATAAAAAAAAGTACTTCAGTTATTTTTTTAATTTTTTTTTTATTTGAGAATGCAATATCCCAATTTTTTATGCAGTCTTAAAAATGACATCAGATAAATGGCGACCCCCATTGCACATACACTGATGAAGTCGATTTTTGAAATTCGTATCCACTCTTCGCAGCATATCAATCGTCTATGTTGGTAATGGCGTCGCGAATGTTGTTCTTGAGGTGTGCTATGGTCCGTGGTCGATCGACATAAACCAGGGATTTCAAACAACCCCACAAAAAGAAATCGCATGGAGTCAAATCTGGAGAGCGTGCCGGCCATTGGAGATCGCCTCTGAGAGAGATGAGGCGGTCGGGGAAATGTTGTCGCAACAAATTCATTGTAGTATCGGTCAGTGTCTAACGAAAGCTTCTATCTACTTTTGGAGATATTACTACAGTAGATCACTATTACGAAATTGTATGTCAGTTGAATCATCATAAATTCCCACATCTTCGTATTAAAACGATTTGCTTACGTCACAACAAAAAATTCTTGACGTTAAAGCCGAAACGAAATTAACCAAAACTTTTGATATATGGGCCTATTACGGAAATGACTTTCGTAAACAAAACCCTGTGTAAATAATGGCTTTACTTCGAACACGCTCAAAGAAAAAAACCAATAAAGCGTAACCTCTAGATAAATAGTAATGGGTCCGTAGTCACGTTTTTTGTACGAATGATTTTTAATTTATCGGTCCACTTGTGAAAATAGGGAAAATATATTTTCAAGGTTTATGGTAAGGCTTAGGAATTGGATATGTTTTGGCGAAGTACGAATAACGTAATATTAAACTTTGCCATTGCGACTTCTATGTCACTGTTTATCATATTTTGAAAAGAAAATGTAATGCAAACTGATTCTTACGATCTTGCCTATGTCAATGTATGATGTGTCCTAACATTAAAGTATTGGAATCCTTACCGCGCGTTATCGAAAGGAGGCTAGACGGAAAAAATATTACGAAAAGTTGTCACGACACTTTTTTAGTTGTCACGACACTTTTTTTGTTTTAGATGATTCTCGCTAGATGGCGCTGTGATCAAAATCTTTTAAAACATGTTCCTTATTTTTGTTTTAGATGATTATCGCTAGATGGCGCTGTGATCAAAATCTTTTAAAACACGTTCCTTATCGAAAAAAAAAATATAAGATATCCTTTAATCGAAAGGAACTTCGTTCTATTCGGGTGTACCATGAAACCTCTCAAGTTTTTTTTAAAAACTTATCATAAAGTTAAAGTCTTTAATACTCCTACAACTTAAACTTGTACTTAGTAAGAAAACCGAAAAAAGAAAATACTATTCGACCTGCACATACTTTCAACCACAAGCTAGACAATATCAGTATTTTAAACTGATAAAAAGGCCGATAAACTCCAGCGCCATTTGTCCACGAAACAGTCTACGACATGCAATAAAAAGAACGGAAAACATTTTAAATCTACTAAAATGTTTCTCACTAAAATACGAAGAGAACGATCTCACCGCGACCTACTTATGTTTACGTTAGCTATTTCTAAAACAAGGTACAGTCCCTTTTCCAGTTCTCGTACAGCCTCATTCATCACGCTTGTAGAGTTTCGCAAAATATATTCGCAGAAACTAAAGCAATAAGTTAATGTTCGCGGAACTTCGCTAAAGAAATGCCGCCGAGTTTTCTAGATGTTTGTCTACGGCCTTAATTGTTTTAGTTCGGTTCGCATTGCTAAAAACGTAGTAGAAAACGTACATTTACATCTGTTTTCTAAGGGTTTATGTGAGTTTTGTTTCCAAAATGGTTCGAGATACAAACTTTATTACCCATTATAGAAGTGAGGCAGATAATACTTTTAATTTTGTTTCTGTGACAAGTATGTAATGGTGTGAGGATTTATGAAAAACGGTACACGGTAAGCTTTGGATGACTCTTTGGCTATCTATCAATCTGTAGGCATGATTAATAATAAATTGCCACTTAATCCATTCAGAATCCATATAATTACTTAAATTATAATTAATGTGCAGACACAATATGTAGATTCAGACCATCCGGCCTTTATACTCGTACTTAAAAGCTATAAGCTTTTAGAATATACCTATGTAACATATATTCAATTCAAACGCACAACTAACGTAACATACGTCGATCTTGTAAAGGTAGATTACCCATGCAAATTAAATTACCAAGTCGTGTTGTAGGCAGAATCTATTCGAATACGTAATGAGGACAACCCTTCATGTCAAACATCCCTTCCACAGGTATGTTTTCTTTAAGCTAATTACGGAAGTCTTTATAAACGACTTTGCATGTCGAATACATGGCCTTGGCAACGTCTTTATTACCTATTATAGTCTGGTTAGCATGCGGTCATGGTCATACGGGTTGAAAAGGCGACCGCTCACCTCCGATGACGGCGGTCGAATGGCCTTTAGCACGGGAAGCTGGCGTGAGGAGGTAAATGTTTACCCCCACCACCCACAAGCCAGCTGAGCAGTGGCACGCTATATTTAGGTTGCGCTGTAAATATTCGGTCCAAGTACGGCGAGGGGTGGCTCCCTGTGGCCGGTTCAGGGTGGGCTATAAGCGGGTAAAGTTGAAAGTTCACAAACGGTATACTACGTTGGACAACGCTCCTTTGAATACTGTTTCTCGTGGTTTCACACGCGCTAATTATGGCATTCTGTTTTCTGTGATCTCATGTACTTACCCATCGTTTCACACACCTGTTTTGTTAATAACTACGTAAAAACCAGTAAATAATTCACCTTCAGTAATATTTATGATACTCATACTAGTTAAATTACGTACAACTTGAACAACGGAACCTTCAAAAGGCAGATATTTTACGTCCATTCATATTTAAATAAGTTTCCACAACATCAATAATGTCCACTATATAAATTGCCGAAGAACACTTAGCTCTACTGATATTTATTATATAAAAGTACAATCTGCAATATATTCTATTGAAGGCTCTACTGAATTCAGAATGGCCAATCTAATTTGTCAACATTACCAAAGTTTTGTTCACAAACTCGAGTGTTTTCTGTATCCCAATTACGGAGGATGCTGTTAACGATTATTGTTCCGATGTCCTTCATGTTATGGACCGCGCTTATTCAATCGGGCCGCAACGCAACGCATCTTATTCTGATGAAAATCCGATAGCTTGCGTTTCGTTTACTGGCGGATCCAGACTGCCGATGCGTTGCGGCCCGACCTGACTTGATATGTGCGCTCCTTTATCACGATTGGTATCGCAATAATCTGCCGAATGGCTACGGTAATAATTCGAAATGAGCCCGTGTCATTCATGTTAAAACGGATTACGATATTCAGTGATGTGCTGTTCGCGTGTCAAAGGCGATATTACCATTCAACATTCATTACATTCTCTAGAGTAAAACACGCCAATCTGTGTGTTATTAAATATATATAATGAAATTGTGACGAGACGGGTGTCTGTTCATTATACATGGAGAAAATAATTTCTACATTTTGACATGTAGATAAAAATCTTATGAACATTTATTACACATTATTTTATTTTTCCAAAAAACAATATTTTTAATACAAAATCAAGCCCGACGAGCGGCTCTTCTATTAAGAAAAGAGCAATTCAATCAATCAAAAAAATCAATTTACGCAGGTTCTGCAAAACGAAAGCAGTAAAATAAATTCTGACCGAGATTCGAACACAATGCAGCGCAGTCATTATGACAATGTAACCTAGAGTAGGTACATGAAGTATTTCAAGTTTTATAGTGTTGAACTATAGATACTTATCATTAAGCCGCTTAAGCTTGTAGTTATCAATAAAAATGAACAACAGATTACAAAAATAAATAATTTAATATTTAACAAATCAAAAATATTCATCGTTAAAAATAAGACTCTCTTTGTAATCGACATCGTCTTCGTCCCTATTATAAGTTTCTTTCTCATGCTTAGGGTCATGGAACGTAGCGATGTTAAATATAGGTGCAGTCCCACCAAATGCTATTTTATCTTCATGGCTCGCTACAGCTAGGACCGAGCCCTGAGCGGGATAGGAACATGTGATATAACGGTTATGTAGATTGATCACTTCGACGCAATTCGTTCCGCTGCCTCCAATAATGCCATATTTTCCTTTACGATTGTACTGAAATCAAATATTGGCATATAATGAGATATGGAAACAATTTCTGGTTATGACAACTTTTGTAATGACGGTAATATGGATGTCGTTTTTATTAAATATAATTTCTGTAATACTATCTCGACTATCTATGGAGGAGATCGGAACACATATTTGAACAGAGGTTGGAAGCAGTCAGTTAATATTAGTTGGCAATTCTTACAAGTTTTCATTTTTAACGTGAAGGATTAATTAAGTTCAGAATACTATGTGAAGTTATCTAGACTGTAGAATTTATTATACTATACAAGTCCATATGAAGCAAGATCTGTGAGTAACTTCAACTATGTTAATTATTTGCACTGTAGGTATACTCGTTAATGTAAGCTCGAATTCGATTTCAAGATTCAAATTGAAGTCCTTACCGCGAAGAAACCCTATGAAGTCTTTCGGTAAGGTCTAAATTCAAATATCAACCTGGAATATTATCAAAGTACCTACCGTTGTTTCCATCAACAATAACGATAAATTTTCCTTTATTTTTCTTTGTTCACCAAAACATAAAGTCCCATTATTAGTAATACAAAATAAGCTCTGTTACGTAAAAACTTACTCGAAACAGCTCGTTCGAGTAATGATACGTCTTTTACATTCATAGTAGTCTTCTGTGTACCATTTACTTCTAACAGCTCAAATAATGTTTGGTTACTCGAGAGTCGCGGTATAGGTATTTTCAAACTTTGTTTTAAGTATGCTATCTATTTTTTGAATAATAACAAAACCTACTTTTAATTTTTGATTATTGTAACCTTTATAATTTTATTTACATCGGAATTTGGAAAGGAGTAAAGTTGATACATTTTTGCCTTGGCATACCAATCAGTATTATCAAATCAAGTAGGCTTAGACCTCATCCCACTTTACGAAGATTAATGACACATTTTGTTTAACTTTTTGCCAAATAAAGATCACCAACCATAAAAATCTCACTATTATTCGAAGTAATAAAGTTCAAATTCTCACAAGTGAAGAGTTCCAGTATCTACAGGCATATATGTATTCTCCATCAACATCGTGTCGACGATTCTGTACCCTAATTACGTTGAGCCTCTTCCTAGCTACCAAATCCCACACAGTCAACGCTTCCGTCGTTTGCCAACTGCCGGCTATACAATGGTGCCTCTGGAAAATTAATTACTAGTCTCAAATGTATACTACGTAATACTTACTGCACAGAAGTCAAACTTTGTGTATGTATTGATTGCACTTGAATTAATATACTGATTTTAATTACATTTTTGCGTGTCTACATTTCATCTATACTTTATAATATTATAAAACTGCAGAGTTTGTTTGTTTGTTTGAACACGCTCTCAATCTCAGGGACTACTGGTCCGATTTGAAAAATTCTAGACTATGTTGTATCCCTCTGTGACGCAGACGAAGTTGCGCAGGTTACCTAGTTAGGAATATTTTACGTATCTTTGAAAGATAGTCGTGGCTGTGGCCAAACTAGCCAAGCCAAACAAACTGGTTGGATTGTACCTCAAAATCTTAATTTATAAAAAGACTTATGTGCAATTTATCACAACACCCCTGGCTAAAAAGAGCGAAGGAAAACATTTAAAACTGTTCGTGAAAGTAATGTGAAGTCCTCAACTCGCAGTGTGGCAACCTTTGTGAAACTGTGGAGAGCTGAACCCAGCAGTGGGCAGTAATGGGTTGTTACAGTACACTCTGTCTGTCTGTCTGTAACAACCCATTACTGCCCGCTGCTGAGCTCAGGTCTCCTCCGAAGAGGGGTTAGGCATAGTCCACCACGCTTGCCCAATCCGGATTGGGGACTTCAAATATCTTCAAAGAATTTTTAAAGCCCTTTTCCGATATGCAGGTTTCCTCACGATGTTTTCCTTCACCGTTTTTAGCCAGTGGTGTTGTGAAAAATTGCACATAAATCTTTTTCATATTAAGATTTAGAGATACAAGCCGGCCGGTTTTGAACCCGCAACCTCCCGTACGGGAAGCAAGTGCTTCAACCACTCGGCCACCACGACTTCAGTACGTACTATGAAAAATGTAATGTTCGAATTCCAAAATCGCTTTGTATAACCCTTCATTTCTGTACAGTTATTCTCTGTGTATACTATGTAAAGGAATCTATTGAAATGCATGAATTGGAGATGTGGTTTGAATGTGTGTGTGATGTTCATGAAATGTATGATTCAGTTGGGATTTCGAGTAATTGTGTAGGTATGTGTGGGTCTAATGTTCAAATACATAGAGCTAGTAGTTATGCGCTTTCGTTTGCAATGTTATACAGTTTTATCATTTGAGAATTTGAAATAGATACCTAATAATGACGTAGGTAACCGTAATCGACTTGGGATTATATTCTTTGATTAACATAGAACTACGGCGTCGTTGTGATCGATATAATATAAAAAAGAGGTAGGTACCTCTATTGTGTCCAAAACATGCGATGGCCTCAACCTTTAAACCATTAATGGCTAAAATGTACAAATAGAAACTACTTTTGGTCTCATCTACTTAACTTTTAAAGTCATCTATAAAAAAGCTTGTAGCATAAAAGACAAATAAATAAAAAGCAAAATTAATGACAGCACAAAACAAATATAACGCGGTCGGTCCTCGAACTAACAGAAATAGAAACATGGCAACATTTTAATCCGCGTCCATTCTGAATGAATTCAAACGGGATTGTTGAAAAGGAAAATTCATTTCCAGTTTCTACTTCGAATTCGACGTTTGTACAATAGATATAACGGAATGCATTAATACAAAACAATTTTTGAATTTCGAATTGATGCTTTATTATTCTTGTTGTGTATGATATAGGGTGACTAGTAGGTATCAAAAAGTATGTAATGGATTAAGTATTAAATAAGAAACTTGAGTATGAAGATATCAGAAGAGTATTTTTAGTAGGTACACATATTTAGTCATCCCTGATCTTCTGAGGAGACCTAAGAGCAGCAGGCTAATGGGTTATTACAGTGCATACACATACAGTCATAATTTGATGTATGTGGTAGCTGGCATAGAATTAGCGACGACAAAGATATGAGAAGAATCATTGAAAAAAAAACAGCATTTTTACAATCTGGTTAGATTAAAATCGCACCAAAACACTATTGAATTTACAAATGTACGAAATAAAGGATTGTATGTAGCACATACCGCCATGATTTCGACATCACGAGAGAAACGTAGCAATCTTCAATCGCAGAAATCACATTATAGATCTAAGTGTACGACAAAGGTTCTCACGCTGATGCAACTCTCAAAGGAAATAGTCTGTTGAACCCGATTGGCACGAATGGAATGGTCGGACTTCCATATTATATTATCAATAGCTTCGATCTTATATTAGTAGATACTCTGTACTGGATAGAATAGTACAAAATGGGAACCTATATTAAATATCAAGTGTTTTCAAAACGTTTTAAGGAATCTTTGGTGTTAAACAATTGAAATTTTGAGTGATATAGAATCCATATGCATTACATTTTAGATATGTAATTCCAAAAATCACGTTTGCCGAGCCAGTGAAATTAAAATAGTACCAATTTTCTATTTTGGTAGTTTTCCTCACTTTAGGGTCGCAGACTCCGTCTTCAGTGGACCTCTGCTTCTATATTGTTTTTAAATATAATTGGAACGAAGTTCCTTATCGCGCGTTATCAAAAGGGGGCTAGACGGAAAAAAATCTTACGAAAAGTTGTCTCGACACTTTTTTTGTTTTAGATGATTATCGCTAGATGGCGCTGTGATTAAAATATTTTATAAAACAATTCCTTATTTTGTTTTATATGATTAATGCTAGATGGCGCTGTGATCAAAATATTTTATTTAAGTTATAATAATTAGTTAGTTTAAAACGTCTGTCTCTCTCTCTTTCTATAAGAGAAAAATAAAATTTTATTACAATGCCCTCACTAATTAATCGAAAGGAACTTCGTTCCGTCCGGGTGTCCCTTTTATCCCACCTCTCAAGTTTTTTAAATATAATTTTGTAACGTATAAAAACTAGTAAATAAATAAACATGTAATAATTATTACTACAAATGAATTTTAGTTGTACCATATTATATTTAAACTCAGCAGATTGAGACTGGAATTATCGAAACGAAAAATTTACTTTTATTCTTTGCTATAACAATGACAGTAAATGTACAATAAGTTTCACATAAAAACAATCAACTTGTTCGTATAACTGTGAAATAACTTGAAATAAGCTTAACCAGTACAATCAAATGTTACTGGATTAAAGAAAGTGATTCTAAGAAAAGTGTTTTTTATTGTTTTTCCTTGTATTCACTGTTTACTGGTGGAAGAGTCAAGAATGTCTTTTAACATCGCCATTATACAAAAGTTGTATCTGTAATCTATGTTTTTTCTACTAATGTTAGTGTAAAAATTTTTAGAATAGGAACTGTGTTATATGAATATTGTAAAATATCGGGAGCGTACTTATAGACGTTTCCATAAATTTACATGAGTCCAAATTTAAATTTTAGAAGGGCCAACTTGATTGGAAATGATTATAGTCGTGATAAACCTCTGCAATATTCGGGTGCAATGGACCGCTATCTTCAAATTCTAAACATCAAAACATCGTGAGGAAACCTGCATGTCGGAAAAGGGTTCTAAAAATCCTTCGAAGATATGTCCCCAATCCGCACTGGGCAAGCGTGGTGGAGTATGCCTAATCCCCCTTCTGAGGAGACCTGAGCCCAACAGTGGGCAATAATGGGTTGGTACAGGGGTACAGGGGACTGCTACCTAAAAACACGACGAGGGAAGTTCATTCATTGCCGAATGTTGCGTGGCAAAAAAGTATTGCTGAAACGAATTGTGGATGACCGCTGCAGTTCCATTATTATGAATACAATCAAATTCAGAAACAATAAATTGGATCTTTAAGCAATTTTTAAATAATAAAATAAAATTTACAAATACCTTTCTCATATCAGTCCTCAAACTATAAAGTCACCCGCATCTCCAACCTAAACTTTGTCTTAAAACTTAAAAATACAAAGCACAATAATATATAGCATCAAAGAGATGAAACTCGTACCAACGTAAAACTTCGTAACGAGGTACCTTCAGCGATGAAACAGACTTTACAAGACACGACAAAGGTAAGATTTTAATTAAAAACTGCAGTTTTATCTCGCCACGGTACTGGCATGTTGGAAAAGTTTTTTTTTTAAACAAAAAAGGTTAGAGCTTTGATGTTGTTCAAATTATGTAAACTCTTTTTTGGCGTGTTCGTAGCAAAGTTTTAATGATTAAAAAATTTTAAATTATTGTAACTTTTGTAATTTACTTTATTAAAATATTTCGAACCATCTTTACTTTTAAGGCTTGAAGTAATAGAAAATTTTGTTCATAAAACAAATGTTACTATGCTACTTAAGTAGGTAATCAACATTATTCTTGCTTTTATTCGAATAGTAACTCGAGTATTATAAAGCATTGAAAATATAATTGATAAACCAACCAAATTAATACTGATATTCAATGCTAGTGATTGATAGAGTATTAAGGCCAATTCAATTATGGATGGATTATATGTATTTGTATGCTATTGTAAATTAATATATGTACCTATTTATTTGATGGTTACTAACAAAAATACACTTTTATACAGTTTACAAGTTTATGTATTTTAAATCTTAATCTTTTCTAAGACCCGCTTTTCTTAAACTGTTAATTTTAGATGAAATCAATATTTATGTATTAATTAAAAATTGTAGAGTAGGTACTAACATTGAGATCAATGCTGTCACTGCATATATCAACACCCTCGAATGTTATCATACATCCAACTTGGCATCTTAAATCCCAAATCTGTGAAAAGATCAGATAATTAGAAATAAATAAATTTGAAATTAGAAATATTTACCGTTTGTGGTGCTAGATTTATTGTTATGGGGCAAATGTAGCAATCATGAAGGTTGCATTTTTCATTGTATGTAAGAACCTCCTGGATTGTAGAAGAATGAAGAAGAAAGAATGTCATCGTCCTGTCATAAATATAATTTACAAGAAAATATACAAAACCTAATTATTTAAACTATTGGTTTTAGTACAACAATTTATCGCAATTAAATAAATCTCTTCGCTTAAGTTTTCTTCGTATGTCACCCGGTTCTGTAAACCTAACTATGTTTTTTTAAACAGTAGTTATATTATGATTCAGTAAATGCTTTTCTTTAAGCGTTTAAAGAGATTTCAATAATATCCTAAAACTAAACAAATAATAACAACTTATTAAATCATCCAACGCGGAATGAATTGATGGCTCAAGATATTCACAGTTGGAATAGCCTGTATGCCTCCATGAATACCACTATTAGAAGGCAGTAAATAAGAGCGTCTTTACCTGGAGCACAGAATAAATGACTATACAGAATAAAAACCTATGTAAAAAAAAAAAAAGCTTGAAGTAGAGTAGTAGTCTAGGAGTATGGGACTTGACCCACTAAAACCTCCAACCACTCACACTCAGCGTCCGAACCCCGGCTGAGATCAGAACCCAGCACGGGACGGCACGACGCGTTACGCATTACGGCATTCCTTCTTTTCGCGCCGCCCTAAGGAAGGAGGGTAATAACCACTATTCTACACTGGCGCCATTCTGGAAGATTTTTGAACTGCTTTATTCATAGTATGTAGGTACAGGTTTTTTTTTTAAATTTCTACTAACTATAATATGGGATGACAATCCTTAAATGTATTAGATATTTATGCATACAAATGGTAGTCTACAAATCTGACTTATAACCTAATTTTTGCGGATATGAAGTTTCTGAAAACGCTTTCGTGTTCGTTTGAAAACACTAATAGCGCGTTGTGACGACCAATAATAGCGCGCGAGGTCCTGACTCGCGGTTACTACATTTGCAAGAATCTTCGCATATAATATACGACATCTCAAATCTACTACAGTGGGCTTCGGCCTGACCGGGCATACACTACCTCGTCCGGTCGGAGATCTCCCTTTGGCCATAAGTCCACTGTACCCACACACGTTTTGATGTGTGTCTTGGAGAGGTGTGTTTTAGTTGCACATGAAAGATTACTTTGCAATGTGAAGTTTTACATCTGTATAGCTACAAATTCCGTGGCTTAAGATCTATAGAGAAAATACTTCGGCACGTTCCGGATTCGTTTAATTAACGATCCGGAATTCGTATCGAGGGCGTATCGGAAAAAAAATACCTACGATATTTGTGTAGAAAGGAAAGCTTTTTACGGTTCATTAAATAATTCGGCGAGCCTGTTACTTACACAAATGGGAATTATTATATACAGGGTGTTATTGCTCGGTGAAACAATAATTTAAGGGCTTAATCTATATCACATTTCAAATCATATACACATACTTTTGAAACGGAGATAATGACTTTATTTTCCCATACAAAGTTGAAAAATTATTATTTTGTATTATTTTTGACAACCCTACCCTGACCTACATGTGGCGTGCTATATCTATATGCTATTTTCACGCACACAGGCGCATCCGATCGCAATTTTAGAGTTCCGTACTATAATAAACTCCTACTAATAGAAAATTAACACGTAGTTTTGATTAGTTATAACTTATGATATATTATGCCTAGAAAACCCAGACTTGGTGGATGGCTTCTACATCAAGTATACTATTTGCTGTGAAAGTATTGTTTCATCGGATTTTAACACCCTGTATATAAATAGATACATTCGAACGTATTTGATCAATAGACATAATCGTTCGGAAATTCAGAGTCTCTGGAGAAATTTCCGCTTTACTTGAATCGGGTATGACGAGTATCGTACCTACTCTACGCCATTATGTTAAGTGAAAATTTTATCGGCATTTAACATTATAGGTTGGTACCTATATTATGAGATAGGCATCTATTATTTATAACGTAAATTAACAAATAAAATAACTGAAACACAACTTTTAAAAGGTATTACAGAGTAGAGGTATAAAACTTTCGAACTAGATATTTCTAATGTCGTCTAGTTTTGAGTAGATTTTTTTATATAATATTAAAATGCAATTCGTACCTACTGTTATTGGTACAACAAAATAATTAATTAAATTTATAATTACATCATTACGTAACGTATTAAAACACAATCAGTCCAACACTAATTAATCCATTTCGATTGTAATTATAATCAACCAGAATCGAAACAATTTGCATCGCAAATTCAAAATTAATGTTTGAATTTACATTTGCGGTTTCCACTTGTTCTAAAACTACAGTCATACATATTATATCTTGACCGCAGCATGTTTTTGTACATCTACATCACGAACAGAAAGCCCCAACTAAAACGTTAAGCTTCGAAATATCTGCAAAAAGCGGCTTTGTATAGCGGCCATTTTATCACTGACGGATCGTCAAAGCAGAATAACGTTGAAAGTATTTCAGGCGCTCTTTACGTTCATTCTGGACGATTTAATCGCACACGTTTGACATTTTCACATAACTCTTGCATAGTACATCCACTAAGAGTTTTATGCGCCACTAAATGCAATGTTCTGTTTGAAAGCGAAAATCATACGGAGTAATTGCTCTAACTTTAACTAGGTAGATATAGCAAGACACTTCAAGAAGTCATAATAATATGATAAAAAAGACGAAAAAAAAATTTTTCACGACATTTTCTATGGTGACCAAATTTTCTATCAATATCAGATTCAGTTAATAAAGCTATTAAAAAGGTACAAGACTAGGAAAACCACAAAAGCTTAGCATGTAATAAACCTCCATTCATTGCAATTCCCTACTCCTTTGAAAGCAGTCCAGACCGGTAAATAATTAATTCAATTAATATTTTAGGTGCCTAGTTTTATCTCTATTAAAATACTATATTATACTTAAAACGTTTTATTATCATGGTCACCCTACGAATGCAATGCAGACTGTCAGAACAGATTCTACAACCCTCGCAATTCTTTTGTACGTTAAATTAAAGGTTTTTAATGAACAATGTTCGTGTATAACCTCAAAGAGAAATATTTTAATCTCGACTCGCTTTTAGAATGTTCTCGGTCGACGTCCGCCATGTTTTATTCAAGGTGTGCTTGTGAGTTTGCCGTTTAGTAACTTGCTTCACGTACTTTACAGTGGAAAGTGCACGTTACGAAAATGCAAACTTGTATTTGTGACTGTAATAAAAGTTGTTCAGAATATTACGGTAATTTCAGTTTTAAGTTAAATTTATGGGCACTGTAATAAATTATTCGGTATGCAACGTGATCTCTTGCAATTTGTTTTATTGTAATATCAATTTTAAGATGGTTAAACGGCGAACCATTTGTTTAATTTCTAAAAGCAATAGATAGTGAATAAGTGTTAGGTACTAGATAAATCTGGAAAGCGGCAGAAACAAGTCAAGCGATATGCTTACTGGACGTATCTTATATAAAATTGTTGGTACCTACCTATAGGTACCTGTTATTAAAGCGATTCTCGAAGTTTTCCACAGAACAATAAAACACAATATATCCAAACCAATTATAAGTATTACCTATTTTTAAGTTAGCTTTAGTTATTAAAGTACCATTGTTTAACGAATCATTTAGTACAAGACTAAGTAAAACGATGTAGCTTATCGACACTGCACTCAATAACTACTTAAAAGAACCTTTCTTCCTTAAGCCTTTTCGGAATTTTAGCAACGACAACGAAATCTTCTACATAAGCATAATTGAAAATAAAGTTTATACCTAATTCTCATATAATTTTAAACGTAACGGTTCGCTAACTCTCAAAGTTTTGTCCCATGCTCCGCTCGCGAACATGTAGGGTAAATCCTTGTGGCACCTCAAAGCGCAAACTTGGCCAGCGTGCATCCGCTGCAACTTCTTCGGTATAAACTGAAGACGCAGTTTGTGTACTTTGTACGTCTGCTCCGTCTGAGAAAACGTTGTGAATAAGTTTCTCATTGTTCCTCTAACAATAATTTTATGAGGAAATTTCTAGTGGAACGTTCTGTTTCAGTCGATAGTGGATAAAAGTTTTCATAATTCCTACTTGCTTTTCATAAGTTAATTTAGGTACTCTTTAGAAGTTAGAAGTGCTCACTTGATTTAATATCAGTATTAGTTTAATTAAATGAGTGATTGATTTGATGATTGTAGTCGACAAATGAGCAACGGTCACTTATAATGAGGTGACTGATGATATCTCGTTTACAAGACGCTCAATGCCGGAATAGCTGGATATAGGTCTACCCCAATAATTTCCACTATCACCGATTGGGTAGGCTGTTGGTAATAAGGTACAAAAATGATCAGATTAATTAAACAGGATTACTTCAAGAGAATAGAATTCACTTTGCTGTAATACCGCAATAACTACCAACAAACCCTTGACCAACCCAGATTCAAATGATCTAGGGCCCAAGGGCTCGTAAAATTGCAGCAATGTTAAATTTATTCGAGCAATAAACTGAGATTGGACCGTAACATTTTATCTGAGGCTTCGTTTACGCCTTCGCGGCATAATATGCGGCTCAGTCTGTCCCGAATTATACAAATTTATCTTTTTGTTACACCATTTGTCAGTTGTTTTTTGATTGTTATCAAGGTTTGGAGTGCGTATTGCAATTTGAGATACGCCGTTTATTATGATGTCTGGGCGGGGTAAAAACAGACTAACGAACTTGGGATTTCAGATGATTTATTTGTGGATAAATTGAACTTTTGCTAGTTAATAAGTTTAGTTTTCTATAAGTACTGACGGTGCTGTGGACCTCAATTCCATAAATATTAAAGTGGCACAACAAAATTTGGAATGTTAATTACTACGCATCTTAGGTTAGGTTTCCCTTACATAAAATAAAAGTAGGATAAAACTAAACAAAAACAATACGTACTTCTTGGGTCTCCATGTCGTACACTTTTATGGAACCATCACCGTAGCCGACCACCATTTTGTTTTGATCGGCCGAGAGACCGAGAGATAGCGCTGGGGATCGCTCTGTTATAACGAAAACTAGTTAGTTCTTCGGAAACTGTCTGACAAGTGTTTCAAAAACTTTTAACAAAGGCGCTGGATAGAACATTTTTCCATCTAAGTTTTATACAATTTTGAACCTTATACATTTAACTTTTTTGTCGTTTATTTTAATATACTGTTCCGTAAATAGGTTTTCTGGTTTAAAGTCTAATGTTATATGTAATTCATATTTAATTTTGTTTTATTTAGCTATTTAAAATAACTTAAGGTGAGTTTATGTTTTTTAGACATTATAGGTACAGTTTTATCGTCACATTGGCTAGTGTAGTTATAATATAATGTTGGCTGATCTTACGAGTAATAAAAGGAGTTGAATAAGATGATATTCCCGGGCTGCCGTAAAACTGCATATTCAATGATTCCAAGGCTGGATCGGCTCTGATACAGAACGGAGGAGGTTCTTCTAATGATGCTATAACCTAAATTGAAAGTAAAACACTGCGTCAGTATCGTTTTATTACGAATTTCTGTTGAATTAAGTTTGATTGTTATAACGAGGAAAGACGGTGAAATAATACCAAAGTTTGGAAATTCGATTTCCCATTTTCTAAGGTAAAAATATATTATATTTAGGTGTACGAACCCACGTGAAAATATATTCTTAAACATTATTAGAAACCAACACTAACATCATTTTAGTCACTCGTACCTAAATACTTTTTAAGAGGTATAGTGAACATGAGGAATTGTGAATTATATGGAACGCGCAGGTAACAATGAGTAGGTAGGTACATTTTTTAAATCGTGTAAATCAATTCTGCGTTCGACGGAATGACATTAAGAAGGGAATACCTAGGTGGCGTGATTCTCGATGAACCTAACCTCAATGATGAAACTAATGTAAGTAACACAACCTTTCTAATTGTTTCCTTATTATGTTCTTATTGAAGTTCATTTGACTTAAACCCAGCCATGAATTTTTCTGAGAAAGAAGTAGGTATAAAACTAGTAAAACTGTATCTAACATTCGGTATTTCGATTCTGTAAACTGCTCCATCCATGCAAGCGGCATAACAGACTCGGTCTTCGATCATGCTGTATTCAATGGCATACACTGGTTTTGGAGGGAACTGGACATTTCTGAGGGTACTCAACACAGCACCAGTACTGCCATGACGCATCTGTAGTCAATGATATATGTCACCGGAAAATACGAAGAAATGTTACTTCTTAAGATCCGTTAAGTTCCCATAAAACTTAACAAGTTTCGTACGATAACAAGTGGCAGTTAATTTATGTTATTTAACTTGATAACAGACTTGTTTACCAAATGATAATGTGGGAAGCGTACACTTATTAAAAGTGATTTGGATCTGGCATATCTAAGTAAGGCTATTTTAATTAATAGAGACATAAACATCACGAGTCTCAAGTTATAATAGGATATTCGGTATTTTTTGGAGAGCGCGTAAAATTTGAGGTCACAAACTTACCTGAATTAAGCCAGATGAATGTCCTACAATAACATGGGATCCCCTCGGAGAATACTTTAGAGCCGTAATATACCCATTTTCTGTGAAGTACCATCTATTTTGCGTAATATTATTCGCGGTACCTTTTAGAAATTTAACATAATTGTCTTGAACCCATGCGTGTGGATTCTTTTCTTTTGGTCTCGCGTCTTGAAACAGCGGATACCAAATTGTCGGGTTTTGCTCATTTCTGTAATGAAGCCTAATGTTTTCCGCATATTCGGAAAGGATTTCAGAACATACATCCATTTTATTGCGTAGCCTACTAGATTTTTGTCCTTTGATGTCTAAGTTGCCACATAGTAGGTTCCTACGTAACTAGGTTATGCGCAAATTGCATCAAGGTATCACTATACTTAGTTTTTATAATGTTTTATTAAAGAGTTGGTGTTTATTAAATTACCTGTTCTATATTCAGATTGGTCAACAATATAGTGAAGAAGACTCCAACCTGTATCAGTCCTGAAGAATGTCCAACAATAATGTGGTCACCCGCTGGCGAATATGTCACGCAGCAAACGAACCCACATTCAGACAAATAGCCGACTTTCACCGTCGTTTCGTTTCCCGTACCCTTGAAGAATCTATTTCGATTGTCCTCTAACCACGTTACGTTGGTAATACTAAGCCTTTTCTCGGCAAACGAAATGAACGAGGCTTTAGGCGGCTCCTCTTCTCGCTCCAATTGCCTTTTTATGCGTTTCCTATATTCGTCTACGAAAACGTGTATATCAGATTCGCTTTCGGATAAATTGAAACGACTGTACGTGGATATATTGTAAGCGCTGGTTGCCATTTTAGGACGTGGAAGGGTTTCTTGATTGGAAGGATTTGTATGCTCAACACGCAATATAAATAGAGTCCGCTCGCTTGCCTAGATACCTCCTACGTACCTATGTATTTAAGAGTAATGTAAATATGGGCAGAAAATATTATAAAGTGTATTAATACTCAAGTGGACAATCTTAATAAGCGTTTTCCCAATAAATTACACAACATTATTCTCACTTTAGTTGATTTTAATTGACAGATTATTATAATGAATTATTATAAAATGACGTTTTTGTTGACGGAAGAATGTTTAAAAGAAAAATCGACGATTATTAATATCCAAAGAGATTAAGGTATACAGGGTGTCCCAAAACTATGCAACATGAACGGGAAGTACAGGGTGGCGCAATAGAACGTGCATTTTTAAAATAATTATTAAAAAATAAATACAAAAGGTATAGTTAAAATAAAACTAAGCAATTATTAAGTGATAACTGAACTTTATTTTTTAAAAATAACATCATCTAAATGATGACCCTCTCTACGTTGGCACTCCTCTAACCGCAAACGGAAATTACCGAAAACTTTCTTAAGTAGTGCTGGTGTGATTGCTGCCATTTCACCACGAATATTCTCCTTGAGCTAACTGATGTTTCTCGGATTATTGGTGTAGACTTTGTGTTTGAGGTATCCCCACAAAAAAAAGTCAGGAGGCGTCAAGTCTGGACTGCGCGGAGGCCATGGGATATCACCTCTTTTCGAAATCAGTTTGCCAGGGAGCATCTGCTTCACAACCGCCATGGAGTCATTTGATGTGTGACTGGTAGCTCCGTCTTGTTGGAACCAAGTCCTAGAGTTCTTTATTCTTGAATTTTCAAGTTCTGGGGCCAAAAAACCTTCCAACATCGCAACATAGCGTTCGGTATTAACAGTGATGTTTTGCCCCCGTGCGTTTTCAAAAAAATAAGGACCAATTATTCCTTTGGCAGATATTGCGGCCCAAACTGTCACTTTAGGGCTATGTAACGGTTTTTGATGTTTGAGTCTGGGATTTTCACTATTCCAATAACGACAATTTTGGCGGTTTACGAACCCATTCATATGAAAATGTGCCTCATCAGAGAAAAGGATGTTTTCAAAATTTGAAAACCGATTGAGCATTTCATTAGCAAATGTGAGCCGTGCTATGAAGTCAGAGTCTTTCAATTCTTGAGTTAATTGCAGCTTGTATGGATGCAATTTAAGATCCAAGTTTAAAATTCGTTGCAAACTTCGTCGCGATATGTTTAGGACAGACGATCTCTTGCGAGTAGACATTTGTGGATCTTCTCGTACCGACTGCTTAACACTCTCAATATTGTCTTCGGTCCTAGATGTGCGTGGACGACCTTTCGCGTGTGGTTTAAACGTCGATCCAGTCTCTTCAAAACGCTTTATCCAGATTTTAATTAAATTAGCACTCGGAGCCTCCCTAATTTGCCGTACACCATACTCAGAACAAAATAGTCGCCTGACAACTACGTACGACCGAGAGTTTTCGTAAAATGCGCGCACGCAAAATGCGGGACGCTTCCCGTCGAAGTGACTCATAGTGACTAAAACTTTATGAACCGCGCTACCCAACGATATCGGTCTCCCCCCGCCCACGCCCCTTCTACCCCGCAAAAAAAGATGATGCAATATGCACGTTCTATTGCGCCACCCTGTACCTTAAATATTAGACATAGGATGTTTTGTTGAAAGGAAACATCCTTTTATTTTTGATGTTTAATAATACTGCATTCACAGATTTAGATCGTAAATTGCTTGGTTTGTCTGAAAATCGAGCTAACAAAATCGGTAAAAATCAACAACCTGTATTTTTATGATGCCAATCGAAAGAACAGTTAATTACGAATATTTTTCTTAACAAACATAGTGTCTTAAACAAAAGGAACAAGGTGAAAATCGTGATTCAAGATTTTAAGAACCTTGTTTTCCATCATTTGCTGTGTTTGTCTAACTAAAACAAGTGAAACCATCATTCTAGCTATCCAAGCTTTGACAGGTTACCTAGAAATGTTTACTCAAAAAATGATTTGTTTTATATGATTAATGCTAGATGGCGCTGTGATCAAAATATTTTATTTAAGTTATAAGAGAGAGAGACAGACGTTTTAAACTAATTATTATAACTTAAAAAAAATAAATTTTATTACAATTCCCTCTCTAATAAATCGAAAGGAACTTCTTTCCATCCGGGTGTCCCTTGACACCTCTCAAGTTTTTTTTATTTTATAGAGTTATCTAGATTCATAATATGATATTATGACTCGAGGTTGTCGAAGCGAAGGTCTGTATTTATTTCGTTTGCCTCAAATATCTATCCAAAAATTGCCACGTCTAGCTCTCGGGCTAATCATATTCGGTTAGTGTCGTTGGTCCTATAGGTTGATGTGGCTTTAAATGCCGTAACTTAGCTGCAGTGCAAAGGTCTATCAGTTACGGTATCATTTACAATCAGGCGGGCCGTGGGTGCGTAGGCTCGTACATACTACACACACAGTGACACACACATTTACTTTTTCTTTGTAGCATGAAACTAAAAATTCTAAGAAATTTAACTTAACTAAATAAAAAAAATGACAACGTTTCAAAAATATAAAATATTGTATTTAAAACAGTCTAAAAATAAAGAATTGTATTATTTAGTAAGTTGTAACAAAATTATCTGCGTAAAACGAAGCGTAATGTTTACAATTTATCTTGACTTTTAGGTTGGTACCCCGAACCTTTGATGACAAAATGAGACACACGCATACGCTTTATGTGAGTGCGAGTGCGATGGCACTATTGGTGTCAGTAGCATTAGAAAGTAAACGAAATTCGACGAGTAGCCGCCATGTTGTTTTGTGAATTGAGTGATGGTGTATGGCCCATTGTGAATTTTATTTATTGTTGTGAAAATTGTTGAGAAATTGTGAGATTATTCATTATTTGGCTACTCAGCCAAGGTAAGAATTAACCATAGTTGATTTTTCATTCAAAATATTTGACTAAACCGTAAAATCCTGTTTGATAAAAGACAATTTATGGGGTCGGGTGTGGTGTTCGGTATTTAGTTCATGGTGAATTTATTTGTTTTGTTTTCTGCGATTCTATGAGTAGTTCTTTGTATAAAACACTTTGGGAGTCAGAATATGTGATGATTCATGTGCGAAACGCACTACGATAATGGATCGATCGATACTGTCCGAAGACATGTTTCAACTTTCATGGTATATTTTTGCAGGAGACGGGTGCAACGCCGCATCCTCTGAATCATGAGTTATCAGATCCCATCGTCGCAGAGTCGCACATGTAAGTATAATCTATTCGAAGTAAACTTTTTATAGTACTTTGTTCTAGTTTCTATTGAAAACTTCGAACAGTATCTTTTAGATTGGAATGTACTCGTTAGTTGTGACTCATACTATGGTTATCTAAAATATCTCTTAAATGTAAGTAATTAAGAATTAAATTAGCAAATGCACTATGAATTGCATTTACATGTAGTAAGAGTCAAACAATTTATAAAAAAACTTAAATTTAATTTTTTTATAAAAAATAAGTTTTTATACAATTTTTTAATTAGTAATCAAAATTATACAATTAATAAATAATTGTGTTTAGCTTCTTTTGAAATTAAAATGGATGTTGTATTCTTCAATTGTTATCTCAACTTACCTAAATCTTCCAAATGGTGTGCTCCCTCTACAAAAGTTACATGGCAGTAATTTATAACATACAGAACACAGTATACTTCTTAATGACTTGTCTGTCTTGCAATAAAAAAGAATATTAGATATATCATATTTGACAAATGCATTTATTCTGTCCTTAATCAAGATTGTCCGTTTAATGTACTGTAACTTGTATTTTCAGTGTCTCACAGTAGCTACGTTGCGTCAGATGTGCCGATGGCACCCAACAAAGAACAACAGACTCTGATGTGGCAGCAAAACTCATACCTGGTGGACTCTGGTATTAATTCTGGAGCTGCCACTCAGGTAATGTAACATATAAGTCTCATAATATGAGCAAATGGTACTTTGTAATGTTTAATTAAATATAAATTGTAATTATGTAATTAAACTGTTAATATAAACAATCCAGTATCTAATCTAATACTATGTATGTACTACTACTCTATTTACTGCAATCTTTTAACATTGAGGAAGTTCATAAATGAAATTTCCCATAATCACTCTGTAAATAGATTTTCAAATATCACATTACTATCACAAATACCAACTGCATGCTCAGTACCAACTGGGATAACATGACTAAAATGTAATTTTAAATTCTTGGAAATAAAAACAGTCACAGAACAGTCTTTTGTTATTTTAACAAACTAGTGTAGTAACTATCTATACTAATATTATAAAGAGGAAAGATTTGTTTGTTTGTTTGTAATGAAACGCAATGAATATGTGGATGCTCTTCGGGTCGCGCAAATAATAATGTGACGGCATTGCGAGTATTGTTTGAACCCCTTTGTAACGCAGTCAAAGTTGCGCGGGTCAGCTAGTATCTTAATAATTTTATGTTTTCTGCAGGTACCATCACTGACTGGCAAGGAAGATGATGAAATGGAAGGAGACCAGCTCATGTTTGACCTGGACCAGGGATTTGCCCAGGGTTTCACTCAAGAACAAGTTGATGGTAAGCTTATAACTTGATACTTAAATTTGCTTCGACTTTTTGAGTTGAAAAAATTTTCCAAAACTCTATGAATTAACATGTAATGAAATGCTTAGTGCATTTGCATTTTTACACTACCTTTAATGAAACATTTCAGATATGAATCAACAACTCTCCCAGACAAGGTCTCAAAGAGTCCGCGCGGCTATGTTCCCCGAGACCTTGGAGGAGGGTATTGAGATCCCTTCCACTCAGCTCGACCCGGCCCAGCCAACTGCCGTACAACGTTTAGCCGAACCATCGCAAATGTTGAAGCATGCTGTAGTCAACCTGATCAACTATCAGGATGATGCTGATTTGGCTACTAGGTAATTAAATTTATTTGAAGATTTTTTTAAAATCAATTGAAAGAACAATGTTCACTTTTGAGCATACATAATTTAACTCTAATCTAATAACAAACTTTAATTGGCTCAAACTTAGTAATAATCTTAGTATAAACATGAAGAAAAAATAATGGATTTTTGGGAATAAATTAAAGGAGTTGACATCTTTTAACTTTTTATTTTCTTTAGTTGCTATTAGTCCCATTAATGAATATAGAAGGATTACAGAGTCCACACTTGCAACTACACATTATTATTACTACTTTGATAAGAAGTTGAATAGGTCAGCAATAGAATCAGATAAATTTTCATTTCACTTAGAGTATTATTTATTATGATTCAAAAATGTAGCTGTTTTAAAATAGTAGTGTAATCAAAAAAAGTATTAAAAATTACTCCATTTTATAATTATTTTTTTCATCTTTCATCACTTATTTTAAATACCATAAATTTCAAATTTTCAGAGCTATCCCAGAGTTGATAAAACTACTCAACGATGAAGACCAAGTTGTTGTTTCCCAAGCGGCCATGATGGTCCACCAGCTCTCTAAGAAGGAAGCATCTCGTCACGCCATCATGAACTCGCCTCAGATGGTGGCGGCTCTTGTTCGCGCGATTTCCAACAGCAATGACCTTGAAACCACTAAAGGAGCTGTCGGAACATTGCACAACTTGTCCCACCACCGTCAAGGTCTCCTTGCGATCTTCAAGAGCGGTGGAATACCAGCCTTAGTCAAACTACTGAGCTCTCTAGTTGAAGCTGTACTCTTCTACGCTATAACGACATTACACAATCTTCTGCTGCATCAAGACGGATCCAAGATGGCCGTCCGTCTTGCTGGAGGTCTACAGAAAATGGTGGCGTTACTTCAGAGGAACAATGTTAAGTTCCTGGCGATTGTGACAGATTGCCTTCAAATTCTGGCCTATGGAAATCAAGAGTCGAAGTTGATTATTCTGGCTTCTCAAGGTCCGATCGAATTGGTCCGCATTATGCGTTCGTACGATTACGAAAAGTTGCTGTGGACTACCTCCAGAGTTTTGAAGGTTAGTCAAAACATAAAACTAACTTGCATTTATTTTTATTGATAATGTGATTTGAACTCTTTTATACAAACAAAAGAAATCACAATCTGATAATTCCAAAAATCGTCGTGAAAATGCATGTCACCTAAAATAACACACACATTTAGCAGGACACAATAGATCCTATTATGACAAATTTTGTATGAAAATCCGAAAGGATGTTTCGTTACAGCCCCTCTAAGAATGCTTTTCAAAGAAAAAAATGGAAGGAGCGGCCTTAAACTCTCAGAACTTTTAATTTCAATGGATTGCATAAATATTTGTCATTCACATTTCTTTAGGTACTGTCGGTATGCTCAAGCAACAAGCCGGCGATCGTAGAGGCTGGCGGTATGCAAGCACTAGCCATGCACCTCGGCAACCCGAGCGGCCGTCTCGTGCAGAACTGTTTATGGACTCTGAGGAATCTTTCCGATGCAGCAACCAAAGTAAGAGATAGTTCCCTAATTTTGCTTTTTGAAGTCATGCTTGGATGTGATTTTTACTTGGCTATATTTTGTCTTAAAGTTTTATAAATTTAAAACATTTTTAAATTTGAAATCACCCTAATGTAATCATTGTAATAGCTAATAATCATTATCTTATAACTTAGTTTTGCTATGGTTCTTAGAGTCAGCCGGCGCACTGAGCCGGTTGCTTCCGAATGTCGGGGGACCAAACCGTGTCGTGCGCCGCCTCTACGCGGGGGTGGTGCGTTCGATGGCCCTGTACGGTGCGCCCGTTTGGGCCGGACCGGGAAACCGGACAGCAACCGTTGTCCGGCTCCTGCACCGGCCGCAGCGCGTCGTAGCTATCAGGGTCATCCGCGGATACCGCACCGTCTCCTTCGAGGCGGCGTGCGTGCTGGCGGGGACGCCGCCCTGGGATCTGGAGGCGGAGGTGCTCGCCGACGACTATCGTTGGCGTTGCGACCTCCGTGCTCTGGGCGTTGTGCGTCCCCTCAGAGCCGCAGTACGGGACCGGAAGGCCCAATCTCGGCGGTCCGTGCTGGAGGCTTGGTCAAGGCGCTTGGCCAACCCCAGCTGGGGTCTAAGGACCGTCGAAGCGATTCGCCCTGTCCTGGAGGACTGGGTGAGTCGCGGCGAGGGACGTCTCACCTTTCGTCTGGTGCAGGTGCTGACCGGGCATGGTTGCTTCGGGAAGTACCTGCATCGGATACAGGTCGAGCCGACGACGAGGTGCCATCATTGCACAAGCGACCTGGACACGGCAGAGCATACGCTCGCTGTCTGCCCCGCATGGGAGGAGCAGCGCCGTGTCCTGGTCGCACAAGTAGGACGGGACTTGTCGTTGCCGGGCGTCGTGGCATCGATGCTTGACGACGACGAGTCCTGGAAAGCTATGCTCGACTTCTGCGAGTCCACCATCTCGCAGAAGGAGGCGGCGGGACGGGAGAGGGAGAGCTCTTCCCTCCCCGACCGAACCCGCCGCCGCCGACGTCGAGCGGGGGGCCGGCCTCGGGATGTGTCCCGGGATCTGGCCGCCTAAGTGTACCGGGTCCAACAACACCGGACCCGAGGGGTGCTGCGCTAGGCATCAGCGCGCACCCTCCGTACCATCTATCCGAGGGATGGCAAGCCGTGCTCCACAACCCGGGCTGGTCCTGGGCCGGCCTGAGCCGAGGGAGACCCTCCAACACACGGCCCCATCTCGGTGGACTTTTGGTCCGCCTACCGAGTGAGCCGGCGGTCGTTCCACAGACGGCTGCCGGTTCGACGTCCGGGGGTGACGGGGCGATACGTGAGCGACAATCGCGAACGCGTCCTGTCACCCCTACATCATCGGATGTCGATCGTGATTGGCGGGAGGTTTTAGTGCGGTTCGACACCCACATACCCCACTCGCGGGGCGAGTGGAAGTCCGGCGATTTCCTCCCGTCAAAAAAAAAAAAAAAATGGTTCTTAGAGTTGAAACATAGAAATGAAGCTGAAAAAGTAAGAAAATTCTAATAATTGAATTCACCATCATCATTAGATATCTGCTGCTAGACATGTCTCATCCAAATCTTGCGACTATGACCGGTCTTGTGCTGTTTGCATCCACTGATTTCCAACTACCCTGACTAACTGAATTATTGAATAAAGTATTATCACCAATGAATCACAATACCATCTTTCTTTATTCTTCATGACCAATAAACTAAAGCGAACACCAATAATTAGATATGAAATAAAATAATCTGCAGGTGGAAGGCCTTGAGGCATTGCTTCAAAGCCTCGTGCAAGTTTTAGCTTCAACTGATGTCAACATTGTAACCTGTGCCGCTGGGATCCTCTCCAATTTGACTTGCAACAACCAACGTAATAAGGTAAAGGCTTTGTGTGTCTTGTTTTACTTTTTTTATGAACAACGTTGATAACATTGTTTCTCCATCTTTACTGACTTAAATGAAACAATATTTTTATTGAAGTATAAGCATAACGAGAAAGCTATGACTATTTAAAAATCCTATTTTTGTAAAATTCTGCAATCTTTTTTTATAATTTTAGAAGTGTATGTTTGTGGACTATTAGTTTGAGCACACAGAAACTTTTAGGCTGTAAATGAACTACAATTGGATAGCTTTGGAATATGCCAAGTGGCAGTAGCTAAATTGTCCATAATACAAAGTTTTGTTTCTTTTTATTATTGTCTAACATTTTATGGAGATAGAGTTAAAAATTTGTAAGGCAGTATGCCTTGTCTAAGTTGTAAATAACTATAAACTTTTTTTTTTGAATTCGAATTCATTGAATTTCAAACAAACGCCACAGTTTTAAGCCATCTAAAACATTTCACATCTACAAACGAATCCTCAATATTTTTTTTTTCAATTTATTGACGGCATTGGATACAAGTCTTTAAGCCATCCTCAATACAATATTACTGTTTCCACAGATGACGGTATGTCAAGTGGGAGGTGTGGACGCTCTCGTCCGCACCGTGGTGTCGGCCGGCGACCGCGAGGAGATCACGGAGCCGGCCATCTGTGCGCTGCGACACCTCACTTCGCGACACGATGATAGCGAAATGGCGCAGAACGCGGTACGCTTGCACTATGGATTGCCGGTAAGTAAAAAAGGCAGAATACATATTTTTGTGATAGTGCAACTATTTTGGAGATTATGGTCCAAAACTTTAATTCTATCAATTAGCTGTTGATTTTCCTTTTCATAAATAATAAAGCTTTCACCCTGTTTTTTTATTGTGATATGCAAACGGTTCCGGAAACGAAGGCAATTCACACCTTTGCTAATGAGACACAAAAGTTTATGTATGAATGAAAAAGCCATAATATTATATCAATATCAATCAACATTCTTAGGAGTATTCACTCATTACCCTGTATATTAAGTCGAGCCTGCTACGATGGACAAACTATTCTACATCCTTCCAGCTGTATTCATAAAAAAGAACCGATTTTAATTGGTTCACTAAACAAATACAATCAAAAAACTAATCTCCAGGTAATAGTGAAACTCCTGCAACCACCTTCCCGCTGGCCGCTAGTGAAGGCCGTAGTGGGCCTGGTCCGTAACCTGGCGCTGTGCTCCGCCAACTACGCGCCGCTCCGGGAACACGGCGCCGTGCACCATCTCGTGCGCTTGTTGATGCGCGCTTACAACGATACACAGAGGGTAAGTAATTACTTCATGGTTTGTTTTAGGACTTGCGTATCTGGCTTCAGAATGAGCGTGGATTTTAGTGTTTCTCAAGCTCTATAACTTCAAACGAGGTTGGGGTCCTTATTGCCGGTCGTAGATAGTGTCTCCTGACATTGCAGAGGTCCATGAGCGGCGGTAGTTTAGTAACTTACGATCATGTGGGCTGTACCATGGCAAAAAAAGTTGGCTATTTTTTGTTATTTCTGTTTGCTTGTCAGCAAGAACAGAAAAAGAAGTCAGTTAAAACAGCTACAGCAGGGTCATGTAGCAGTTCTAAATACACTATTTTAATTTAATTGTAGTGGTTCTGACTGAGTTGTAGAACCATTTGCCTTTTACCTGGTTCTAACTTTTTGCCTTGTAGATCTAAATTTATAAAGAGATGTCTGAAGTATCTCTTCTGTAATATAGACCAATAATGTGTCTAACTATAGACATAGACAAACATAAACAATCCTAATTATTTCCACAGCAACGCAGCTCCTCGGGCGGCGGTGCGAACACAGCGTACGCTGACGGAGTTCGCATGGAAGAGATCGTGGAAGGAGCGGTCGGGGCTCTGCATATTCTCGCCAAGGAGAGCCACAACCGACAACTCATTCGACAGCAGAACGTCATCCCGATATTTGTGCAACTGCTGTTCAATGAGATTGAGAATATACAGGTTAGTTTTCTTATTTCGTGCATTACAATGATAGTGGTCCTATCTGGAAACCTATCTGGAACTTTTTAAGGCACCTATGAATTTGGTTTTCTCCCTGAAATCCTTTTTGCAATACACCAACCACTAAGTGACATTTAAAATGAATTTAGTTTAAAAAATGATCATTGAGAATTTACTTCAATGGAAAGGATAAATTGTTAAAATTCGATGCGTCTAAATGTGCGTATTTTAATACTATAATCTTATTAATATAGCGTGTGGCTGCGGGCGTGCTTTGTGAGTTGGCCGTTGAGAAAGAAGGGGCCGAAATGATAGAAGCTGAAGGAGCTACTGCTCCGCTCACTGAGTTGCTGCATTCTAGGAATGAAGGTATATAAATAAGTAGAACAATAGATTATAAAATGTCGAAATATTTTATAACAAAAGCCATCTTGGATTTGAAATTTATAGTTACAGTATTTTACCATAAAATCCGCCATTTTGTAACGGTCGCCATATTGAAATTCAATCCGTTCACACACAACACCCCTCTTTTTTGTTTGGCACAAAACTATAATCCAAATATTGAAAAATACCGAATCACCTAACTAGATTGTAAAACCATTTTAGGAGTTGCCACATACGCTGCAGCTGTACTGTTCCGTATGTCTGAAGACAAGCCTCACGATTACAAGAAGAGACTCTCAATGGAACTCACTAATTCTCTGTTCCGCGACGACCATCAGATGTGGTCCAATGATCTCCCGATACAATCTGATATACAGGTGAGGAAATATTATTAAAATGTATTTTTTAAATGTCGTTTCGATGTTGCCATGTGTCGAAGTTTATTTTATTTTCTAAGTTTCGAAATTTTTTGTCGATGTTGCCAAAATATGTCTGTCAAAGCTAATTTTTTTCTTTTTGTAATTTTTTGAAATTAATATTAGTATTTTCAGTGTTTTGTTTTTAATTTTATTATGTGTAGGGTGTAAGGGAAATGTAAAAAATGTTGCTTCAATTTTTTTTTCGCAACATAGTGTGATTATTCTCAGATTTTCTATATATCTTTACACCCTAAAATTTATACCTAGACACTTTACAACTCCCAATTATTTTTAATTTGCACCATTACACATTATTTTGACCGTTTGCTTGATATAATTTTTAATCAAAATCCACTAGGACATGCTCGGCCCAGAACAAGGTTACGAAGGGCTTTATGGAACCAGACCATCGTTTCACCAACAAGGTAAGATATTTTATGTGTTAAATAGTTTTTACTAACATTGCCTGTAGTGTATGGATATCACAGTATCTAGAGTTTTATGATCACTAAACTTGCTATGAAAATTATTTAACCACTCAACTGGGAATGTCACTTTTCACTAGATGACGAAACTGGGGACTTCGTTCGGAATCACTACAGTGTTTGAGCCTCTTTTTAAAAACATTTTTTTTCCAATAAATATTAATTTCTATTTTTAATGAAACAGTATATTTTTGTTATTCTTTATTATTAAACGACGCTGTATTGCATTTTCAGCGAAAATATATTATCTGCGTAAAATATGAGACGAATAAAAAATGTAAACAAAACAAGTTTTAGAACTGTGCTCAATTTTGGCTGCTGCCACAGACTTGGCAAAAGTAAACAAACCAATTTTGTTGCCGATCCCAGTTGAGTGGTTAAAAAGTTATATAAATTCTACTTGAGAATTCGCAGAAAGTTAATTATTGCATTAGATTCAGGTAAATGTATAACAGAGTAATACAATTATCTAAGAAAATTCGTAAATAGTCACGTAAGAATAAAATTATATTATACTATAAATATAAAGTTAAATAATTGATAATTTTCTTACTATACATATAGAATCAATGTTAGTATTCAGTTTATAGATTTTGTGATATCCAAATCTTGGGAACTATTCGTAATTTACAAAAATGATTAACTGAGATCCGAGATTTTCTCTTTGAATAGTTCTCAAGTATATAAAAATATATATAGAAAATGCACATTTGTATATTGAAGATGTATGTATAAACGTTTTTTTTCTCTCTTCTTACACGCAGCTTAACCCGGGATCTATTTATCATTAAACTCAGGTGATGGGACTGTTATTTACTATTTTGTGTTTGTGTTATAAATATACTACATACCTAATTGTGTTTGGTGTTACACAATAATTTGTTTAATCCTAACATCATCCATACTAAAAATGTATTTTAGATTTGTTTTGAAACCTCGTAAATGAAATGTTCAGCTTCGAATAGATTAAAATTCACAATTGTATTCGCTTAGCATTAAAATGTGAAATGCTTCAACAGATACTGTAAATGTTTATGTCTAATCTTTTTGCAAAACAACGTCAAAGTTTGTGATAAAATTCTCTTTGGTTATCATAATAATGGTCCTTAACTGAATATCTAATAATTGCTAAAGTACCATATCATAGACTATAGGTATCATCACGCTTCAGATCTTTTAATAATGACGTTTCGCTAGTGTCAACTAAGGCAGACTGATTATAGCATATTGCATATTGGAAGACTATTCTAAAAGCCTTTGAATATATGTAAAGTCCCCAATCCGTATTAGGCAAGCGTGGTGGACTATACCTAATCCCTCTACAGCGGAGACTTGAGCCCAGCAACTAGCATTAATAGTTACAATACAAGCTGCACTTCAATATCTCCCAAAACTCTTACTAAAACATTATTTCCTTACAGGCTACGATCAGATACCGATAGATTCGATGCAGGGCCTAGAAATAGGCAGCGGCTTCGGCATGGACATGGACATCGGTGAGACGGAAGGCGCGGGCGCGGCCTCCGCTGACCTCGCCTTCCCAGAGCCGCCGCACGACAACAACAATGTAGCAGCTTGGTATGACACCGACCTTTAAATGTGGCAGCTTGGCATTACACCGACCAATTGCGTTTAACCGATTCGAGATTATTACTGAAATCGATTTAATATTACTAGATACACTTCATCGGACAGTAGGCAGAATATTGTGTTGTCATGTGTTTTACAAAATGTCTTAAAGAGTCTAGGACCGATGTTTTGCACTTTAGATGTGTAATTTGTAAAATTTTAAATCGCAGGCAGTACATGACACGCGCTGAGACAATGACATCATGAGGCTACCAATTTTTGATTTTGGTAGTGTTTAGTTGGGTCCATTTTTAACGCTCTAATTGTGTATCTAGTATATTTGATCGAATTCATTAATAGTACTAGGTGTGCAAAATCATTGTCTACGATATCATAAACCGCAATGAAGTAATAGAAGAACTATTCAATTACGACATAGTGACGTCATAACCTAGTATCTCATCAAATCTTACAAAAACTCAGTATGTAATTGTAGAATCGGGAATAACGTAACAAATGCCATTAAAATTTTGTTTAAGTTTAATTAACTTGTTTTTAGCCATATTATTATTTTCCTTTAGCATACGATTTCTTTGATTTCCGTTCTCGCTAAGTTAATTCTTAGTGAAGCATGGAGATCGCGAAAACAGTACAAATAATGAAATGTTGGTGTTGATCATTTTAAAACCCATTTTTAATGACTAAAATAAAAATCAATTTCAAATTTAGTATAACCAGTGAAGTTAGTACCTTATATAAATGGATTGTAATTCAAAACAAAAAAATAAAAAATGTTTTGAATGTTCCTTTGACAGATTATCTATGGATTTCATATTAAAATTTTCACACCAACATCCCGTCTATGGTTTATTAACTGTGATTCTGAAACTACTATTTTTTATGTTATAATCGAAGTATGTTTTCGTTTTATTAATTGGTGCTGCACGAAATGATTTCGTCTCAAATGGACTTCCAAAATTTGACTTAAAATAAGTTAACCGTAAGCTCTGCATTGACTATATCGGTTCCCCAGATGTACCTAAGAAATTATAACAAGTACATGAAGATGGGGTACATGAGATTTTTAAGAAAATAGGCTTTAATTCCTAGGCACTACGTTATGCATTTAAAAGTATTCGGTTTTTTTATTTGATTGGTAACTTCGTTTTTACGTTTATTTATGAATAAGACTGCTCGAACGAGTGAGGCACGTATTTTTAACGTTATTTTTAATGACAATTTATTGACTGCCATTTTTAATTTTCGGACGTCTTTGTGTATCGCGTGGATGTCGTTTCGTTTGGCATTCGAAAAAACTTAGGACGGAGAACTAAAATCAAATTACTGTTTTTGCGAATGTCAAACGATTCGAATGTTACGTACGAAATGTTCGCGAGTGTGATTGTTTTTCATTTTTCTAATTAAATCGATTAGTTTTCATAGGTGAATACTGTAGAATCCGAGTCCAAAAAATACATTTACAAGAAATAATTTTCTAAAACTCTTGTCAGTAAAAGATACAAAAGATGGAGTCACAAAGGCGGATTCTACTGTATTTCTTCACTCATATTTACGCCGAAAGTAGCAGATAGGTCAATTATTTCGACGGTTTTAACTAAAAATTTGTCATCAATGAAGATTGAACAATATTCCTATAACGTCTAAGATCACTATGCCATGAAGTATGAACTCATTCCTTCATAGTTTCAACGATACAACCATGAATTATAATCATATTCAAGACAGTCAAAAATCAAAATCATCAATCTAAATAGGAAATAATGATAGTCAATTTTCTGGTGACAAATTCTGGTACAAGACTCCATGGCCTATTCGGCGATCGTAGAATTTACCCATAATGTATTAGAAACTCTTTATACATAATCGTAATTTTCCCGAAGGCACACTGTTTAGTAAATGCACTATTAGAACGTAAACTAATGTAATCGTAGTAGTTAAGACTATAATTTAATTTAATATTAAAAACTTATCCTCTAGGGATATCTTTATTATTTTCTATTTGTATTTTCGAAATCGTCTTACAGATTTTGTTTTTGTATTGAATCGTGAATGATAGATGTAACATTACTCAAATACATTTTTAAATCCATTTGTATGGAGAATAAAAGTAAGTACTTTGATCGAATTGTTTTATTTATTCCCATTTTACCTATTCCTTTCCCAGTTTGAAACGACTATAATCTAAGACACATGGCTGATTAGTACGAGGCAGAACTGTCTTATAGTCTAACGAAAACAGCCTAATTGATGAAAAGTCCCCTAGTTGTAATGAAATGATATGGTGATGATAGTTGGGATAGGAAACTTGATATTATGTATGTACTTTTGCAACACGAGTATCGAAGATGAAACGAGGAATGAGGAAGGAATCGGATTGAATAGAACTTTCGCCATTACTATCTACTTAAAAAGATAGACTTGCCTATGGATAAAAAACAATTAACAACAACAACAACAAGAAACGCTTATAATAAAAACTATTAAAATAAGGTTCTGAAAACATCCCAAATTTACTCGCATACCAAGCGTGGCTTCGGCTTCCAAGAAAAGCTCTAGGACTTTCACCACGAAATCGTACCACGTACAAGCGTTTTAGAGTTGTTGGTTGTTGATCTGAAAAGTTTATAAAATCGAATTCTCTCGAATCGAATTTCTTCAAAGAAAAAAAACGTAAAATGGTTTCACACAACCATACAATAAGCAACAGTAAAAATTAAAATACAATCATCGGAATCAACTACAAAAACAACCTTTTTCTTTTACGTCGCCTAATATTTCAAGGTAAAAATCTTAGGTACATTCAGAAATCAGCTTACTCAATAGCTCCATAAATTCCTTTACCAAAATACCTAGCATATAGACCAAGTACCTGCCAATATTTCGCTGCAAGCTTCCACTAACAAATTACTAGGAATCGAGACTTCAATAACAATTAAGAACTTCGGTACAAGACATGAGCAAAGCATACTTGGCTGAACCGCAAATTGTTAGCGTAGGCAGGTGGGCCCGCAAACCACGAGCCGAGTTCACCTTTGTCGAGGTTATTATGCACAATTAGGACTTAGAGGCATGCGACACTAATCTTGCAATGAATTCGGAGACGCGTGGTTTGTTAATAGTTCTCGGTAATTATAGTGGAGTTCGAATTTGTAGGCGTCTTTAGTTATAAGTTCATAGATAGTTTGTATGTTGATATTTGATTAACAAACTTTTGTTGAGTGTTTCGTTGAGGTGGGTAGATCGTGATTTTTCCCTGTCAAAGAATTGATCTCAGTATATTTTTGAAGTGAGTGTGATTGCTATTGAAAACTGTAAGTACCTTTACTTTTTTATTAAACTATGTACTTGTAATAATATTTTTTTTTAATATGAATATTTCTCGAATATCACTTTTTAAGTGATAGATTGTCACATATATATTTTGTGAATTGGCTAGATATTACTTCATGATTAGTTTTATGTCTGCCAATGATTTACTAATTATAACAATTTTTCTTTTGGTACTTTCGTCATGCTCGGTATGTATGCATCTATTAAAAATATTACTTAGTACGAACCACCGGTAGTCGTGGTGGCCGAGTGGTTGAAGCGCGTGCCTTCCGTACGGGAGGTCGCGGGTTTAAAACCGGCCGGCTTGTACCTCTAAATCTTGATATGAAAAGATTTATGTGCAATTTTTCACAACACCACTGGCTAAAAATGGTGAAGGAAAACATCGTGAGGAAACCTGCATATCGGAAAAGGGTTCTAAACACAGTACAGTACCGCGAACCACTAGCTTCCATCGGTTGTCTTGTAAAAACGGCTCATACTATACCTACCTATCTACCAAAATTTTAGATTGAAATACAATCTCGTCATGATTATTATTGTAAAACACTGTAATTAGAAAAGTTAACATATTAATTAGCAAGCTTTGAATAGTAAATTCGGATTCGTCAAATCACGCACGAAGTTAGCAATCAAGGAGTTCGACTCATGCATGTTTGATACACATTAAACGGTTTTCGGTCTTTTCCCACGTGACCGCAAGCAATTAGACGTGATATTTGATCGAAAACTTATAACGAATACAGGATGTTCTATTTTATTTATCTAGCTTGTGAATATTTATTTTTAGATATTTTGAAATATTCATCAATATCTTACAAGATACGAAATCATAGCCTTCTATGTAATTGCGTAATTAACTACCAAAAACTAAAATTTCACTGGCTAAAATTTCGCTGGTTTAATCCCTTCACTCATTTTAGAAAGAATAGGGATTAAACCAGCAAATAAAATTTGAATTTATAGATAAAATGATTCCAATAATGCATTTCTTGATAAAGCGGCTATTAATGTTTTTTTTCTACTGCTAGACTCCATAGCCAACCTGGATGGGAAGCGCACGTAAGACTGCGCAATGTCGGGACTGAGGCTGTTGTAGATCCACCTATAAGATAATTTAATCCGGACCTCCTTAAGAGGTACCTATTTCCCAGTTCCGGTCTTTCTCTGTACTTACGATAATCAAAATCTTGGTTAAAACATGTCAGATTAACAGTAGAAAATATGAATTCACCCTATAAAGCAAGGTGAGCAATATTCTATAGCGACAACCTATAATTATCGAGGAGTGAACTGTTTTCGATAATTATTGTTCGTGAATATCAACCTATGTATCACTGAACTACGAGTTACTTATGAACGTGTATACTAAAATAACTGACTATTGTTCAGAACAATGAAATGATTTATTAACATCGCGTGTTCCGTGAAACAACCGTTCTTTTGCATATTTCGAAGGGTTAAAAACGTATCTAATTATTTTGTTTTTGAAGCATCGAGCTTAAGTTTATCTATTACTAAACGGGTTCTTTCCACGATTATTTTCAATTGAGCGATCCCGATATTTCGGCACTGTTTCAAGCAAACCGGCAAACGAACGAGAAAGAGGGTAGACAGATTTGTCTGCTCTTAAATGACCTACCCGCAGTTCTTCAGTCTTCCCGTGATCATGGCGCTTGAAACAGTCTGAAACGGCGCCTGAAAATAATCGCGGAAAGAACCCGTTTAGTAATAGTGTAAGTGATGTAGATAACCGCGAGTGTTTAAAGAAATTTATTAAGTTTATCTTTTTTATTGCATAGTAAACGAGCTTACAGAAGTTACTATATTATGGAAGCTTGAAGAGAGTTCTTAAAGGCAGGTCGTAGGTAGCGGACCAACATTGTCTTATGACATTATAGAGCACGGTAAAAAAACCTTTCGGACATTCGACTACTGAATAAACTGCTCTTCTCAGAATTACCGCGGTTTTCTTAACAGTAGTTTGTTGGAACAAAAACTCCTGCATAATGTGAATAAAAAATGTGTTAATTGTAAGAATTAATATTGCGTATTATCGATAGCTCAATAACCTAGGTAACCTATTAGGCTGTTACTTATTGCCTACCTAGGCGGCAATAGGTAACAGCCCTTCATTGTCCTGGCATTGCAGAGGTTCATGAGCGACGGTGACCGGTTACCATCAGGTGGGCCGTAAGCTCGTTTATCTATCACGCAGTTAAAAAAAAATCTATATTTTTACGTAATTTTTTGTAACGGAATATATATCAGCATCTAGTCCACTTGGCCGCCATTATTTAAATAAAAAAATCTTAAACATCAAAAAATCATTAGGTACCTGCTTCTATGGTAGGAAAACTTATAATAACGGACCAAATTGAAAAGTTTTCGTGGAAATCGAAAACTTTGTAAGACAGTCTACAGGCTTCGAAGACTAAAAACAATATTGCGTCGCAATTCCGAAAGCATTCAGCAAGATTTATAAGGAATCGAAAGCTATTACTTTAATTACAAGTTTTGAAATTTCTCGAGTAAGTTCTGTAGAAGATACTTTTTTAATTATCGTAATGCGTAGGAAAATAATCAAAATTAATTTTATATTTAAATAGATTCTCTCTATTCAGTTAAGTAAAGTTTAAGTTAGTAGGATGTAGGTATAAAAATATTCTCCTCTTGAGCGTCGAGTTTATGATGCCATGCAATGTGTTCTTAAATACCTAGGTATATTACACTCACTCATAGTCCACCATAAATAAAGACATTTAGGTACCTACATAATAAGTGTTTCGCAATATCAAAGTTTACTAAATACCTAATTATTGATCTCTAGAAGATCTAATTAAATTATTCTTCATTTTTCTTATTTATGGGATACTGAACCAAGATACCTATATATTAGGGGTGTGCGAATATCGTTCGAATCGAATCGAATCGAATATTAAAATTCGATTCGAAACTCGAATCGAATAATTCGAATTCTCAAAACAAATCCCAATTATAATAATATGTAGTTCTCTTAGCTATTTTCTTTTCCATGAGTTTCAATATTTCGTATCCGTGTGCGTTCGTCAAGCAAGTTACACATTACATAACTACTACAATATACAAATAGAAGTACCGTGTTCTTGTTTTGACGTCCATTTTAAGAGTAATTTCGTACGTTCAGAGTCGGTTAGCGTGCGATGCTCCCTGTAGTTAGCATTTACGACTCTATAATAAACCTTCATTTTGTGCTTTAAACCAGTAAATTATGTTTACACAACGGACAGCAAAGCATTTTGCTTAGAAAGTATTTTTGGAGTTTCAGATCGAACAACAATTTTAGTACACAGCTATAATTCTATTTTGAACTTATGTTGTTTTGTGTTTGTCCTTGAGTATCAGCGATAATATAAAGTTATTTCTTTGAACGGTTTAGGTACCTTAATAATTAATAAATAAAATAAGGTGGTCTTCAATACCAATACATCCGCATTCATTTGGTAAAATAGTAAGGTAAAGTAATATTTTATCAATCTTCAATTATATTCTATTTATTTTTCATTCCTTAACATAAAAATAAACAATTCACGACGACAGAACCTGTGTAATAAAGCATTTTTCTTCCGAATTCAGGAGCCGGAGGTAAACAATCTGAAAAAAAGTCGCGAGTAAACTTTTTTAATTATTTTAATATAAGACTGAACGTTATCGTAGCTTGTACCTGCCAACTGTTACAGGATTAATGTCTGAGTTTTTACTGCTTTTTAAAAGCCATGGAGGCCAACATCCGCTGTTTTACGCTCGCCTCATTACTATAGGTTCTTTACGAGTGAGTTACACGGCCTGCTTAGTTTATATGCATTTAAACACGCGGTAAACTTTGTGAAACTATTTCTAACTGTTAATTATAATTGTTTGTATTAATGGCTATTATTGTACATTCCAGGGCAATAGCTTCTATAACGTTCTTGAAAATTGTCGATTCTGATATCTAAAGATCCAGAAGAGTTTTCTTCTGCTGTCTTGATATCTTGTATAGAGTATAGACTATAGAGAAGTGGTATATTTACCTACAATGGTTTTCAGTACTCAATACTTACCTAAGATGACAATGTATAAAACCTACTGATATTCAAATATAGACTACAGGCCCATGAAGAAAAATTATGGGTCATTTGAACCACCAGGTGACCTATCTAAAACGAAATTCTAGCATAAAATAATAAGATTCAGTACTATGCCGTCACTTGTAAGCTGTTCAACTGAGTGCAGGTGAGCATTCAAAAGTACAGGTAGACTGAGTACATTTTGGTCATATACATATTTTTATACGGCATTCTTACCACCGATAGATCCCTGAAAAAAAATAAGAAAATGCTCAGTGCCGTGTTAGGCCACAAAGTAGTACTAAATTTGTAAGTAGTAAAAATTATTTAATAGACGCATCAATCGGACCCCGTCCAGTTTTGATTAAATTACTACACAGTTTAAAATTGTGTAAAATGTTTTGAGTCTGTCCGAACGACCGGCCTGCCTGTGACAGGCCGCAATTACCACCCTACCGTCCGACGACCGTCGGTCGCTTCGGGAACGTTAATTAAATTCCTACGCCCGGAAAGATTGGACAAAGTTTTCCTATTCAACATTTTATAGTGTTATTCTTTTAGTTTCAAAGTTTATTGTTGAAGTTTTAATTGATTCCAGTTTGATAGCTAAATTGACTATTGGGAGGAATCAGTCATAGAACGTCCTTGTTAGTCTATGGATTTCAGTGGATATCTTAACGCTGGGTTTGGTGTATTATTTATCAATAAAATGTTAGTAATTCAGAAAAATCTTTAGGAAAATGTAATACCTAATATTTTAGATACGAATACCTACAGTTTGAGAGATAATTTTAATAACACAAAACTTTTATTAGGTAATTGGGTTCTTAACTCTATGTTTATTTAATAACAAATTAATTATATGATAGTACTATTTTACAGAAACTTGTGATTTTATAGTTAATGGATATTCTAGTCTTTTGTGATTTAAAAATAACTTAATTCCTTCTCACTTCATAAGATTGAAGTTCTCCTGGAAAGTGACAGTTCACTTTATCATTTGAATTTACTCTACCTGATTCTTCAACTTAAATTAAGATTTCACGGAAATTATGTGAATTTGAGGAAATATTTTCACATGTAAATCTGTATTCAAATTCAGCGAACAGCCTACGACGGCAGCAGCGCCGCGGGCTTCTGTGTCGGAACCACTCTTTTCTTGAGAGGTATATGAACAGAGAAATGAATAGAGCAGTTATCACTTAAAAATAAAACAAATGTAATCGTTTTTGTTTGTTTGGGCTTTTGTAAATTTCATTTTAAGCTTAAACTTAGAAACTATTTGTTTTTAATTAGATGTGAGCATTTAATGTTTGTTTATGTTTAAATCGTGGAATTGTAACATCTTGAAACTAATGTTACTCGTTTTTACTAGAAATTAAGAGGGGTATGGAAAATAAAAGTTACTGTTTCTTGATCTTCCATACCCCTCTTAAATGAAAACCATTAAAAAAACTGAAATAAAAAACATTTAGAATTAATACCAGCCTAATACAATAGTTATACTATTACCGCAAATAATAAATCTAAAATAACTCTATTTATTACGTAGGCAAGTATACTTTATTGAATCAATACAAAAATAACACTTGTTAATTTTAACTTCTTTATCGACACAAATTTTTGATGTTAATTACGTCGACTCTTCATATTTTCTGTCCAATCCAAAGAGCAATTCAGGGGTGATTATTTTAAAACGTTATTCCTGCTCCTTATTTATAACATTTTATCTCATTCTATATAAATTACGGCGGAAACAAAAGTAGATGTTGTCGCCTTGAGGTGAATAGTTCGATCTTAACCTTCTACAAATTAAACGACACAATGTTAAGGCTTTTCAAATATGTTTTTCTACTCTTCAACAAAAATATACTGTTTTAAAACTGACTTAAGGCAAAATGGTAAAAAGTTTTAATGTGAGTAAAGTTAGTATCTATTGAAGTAAACAGTGCAGAACGTTTTTTTAAGCCTAGTTGAAATTCATCATGCTGGACTGATATTATACGGAAATGGAACCGCACTAAATATTCTGCAACTCACATTCAATGTTTGAAAACCAGCTGGTAAAAAATCACAACGAGTTTCGGCTTTATAATATATTTTCACAACAAAGGACTAGTTGATGTCAAATTATAAGCGAAGACCTATGTTTATAGTGACAAAATATGTTATGAAAACTTAAAAATTACAACCTGAAATTTAAAACGAATAATAATAATTTTCCTGTATACATTTTCCAGCTAACAAGTACTTAATATTATCCACTCTCTTGAATCATAACTGCATTACACTCAATTCAAATTAGGCTTACTGCAATAAAGGAAAATGAGTTTTTTTTACGAACAGAAAAGTGCTGTTTTTATTGGCAAAGGGAAATGCTTCCGTTCTGCCCTCTCGACACTGATTAGTTCATTTATTCGAGGGTAGATTTATTGTGATTTCTTTTTCGTTTATTTCTTTTCTGATAAGTTTTTTGTTATAAACTTATTATTTTGTCTTCTGAAATGATGAGGAAAGAGAAAACAATTTGCCTTGTCTTGCTTGTCAACAATAACTTGTTAACTAAAATTTAAAATACTATGTTTTTAGCAAAGATTATTCGTCATTTACTGTTCCTTCGATTGGCATTGTAAAAATACTGGGTGTTGATTTTTTCGATTTTAGGGTATTTTTATTCAAGAGAATTGGAAGTAATGTTCCACACTATTACTTTACGAACAATATCACCATCGCACCGTCACTGTAGTAGTACAAATCAGATGATAAAATCACAACTCCTTCTTACTGAAGGGTTTTTCATCAGAATAATAAATGTAAAAATACAAAAAAAAAACTACATTCATTGGTAAATAAACGTTATACTTAAACAATACTTGATTCCCTCCATAAATTGCCCTAAACTAACAACGTATAATAAAACAAAAGAGAAGCACTCAATCAAAGAGTAATGAACTATAAGATTAGATAAAACGTCAACAGTAGCTAATAAGTCGAGACAAGTACCAATAAATCTTTTCGAGCAATTACATGTATGATTGGAGTGTGTCAGAGTTCGGGAATCGAAACTTGAAGACAATGGGACGTTTGGGAAATGAACCAAGAGTGGGGTCGAAGTGACCCCGCAACGCCGTACGGGTTAAGGGTACCGTGATTGGGTCTGAATCGACCCTGTTTGTACGGGTTAAAATGCATCGAAATGTAAATTTTTGGAGTGTGAAATTTTCCAATTGTTTTGTAAATTTTATCGTTTTTAAACTTTTCCTAGAAAAATAATTAATATTATAAGAATTAAAAACTTTGAAGTTACTATTTTTATTCATTAATATCACTGATTTAATATCAGTTTTTTAAGTTGTTAGTTAAACGTAATATAGTAGAGAATACCTACGTAGATAGAACCTATAAAAAATATTTCAGGGCGGGGTTTTGTCTTGTACCTTTTTGTAGGACAAACCTCATTTAAAATTAGTTATAGTTTAATTTTTTTAAATATATTATATAGATACATTTCGTATTCTAAACCTTTTCATGATTTTGTTATAAAATTGCACAAACATGAAATGCGTTGCTTCTTCTACATCATTTCTACCTGCGTGGATCTTTAGACGCGAGGGGTGAATTACAGATACGGATTTGATTCTACTCTAATTATGATTATAGTTTTAATTTAAATAAAATGTATCTGCTTTAAAAAAATCAACCAATACTTAATAATTACTTTCATTTGTTTAGATCAGTTTGTAATACGAGTAAATGTGTATGTCAATTGTCAATGTATTGTATTGGCCCATTTACACGTGCGGATCGATCCGTCGGATCGGATATGAACTTATTGTACTAGATATATTTTAGGAAGTACAAAACGATACATGCTTGTGCTACAAGGAACAAGGAATATAGAAACAATAAAATACATATATATAAATACCCTTTGAATTAGAATCAAAAGTAACCTACATTTTAAAGTTCAAAACTTATTTAAAACAAAGTTAATCAACTAGATTCCTAAGCAAATTGATCTTTTGAACAGCCTAAATAATTTTCTGAGTTCGCCCTGTACTTAGCGGGCAAACTTTTAAGTTATTCGTTAGAGGCCGGAGGCTTTGCAACTTAGTTAAGTCTTGTGGTCTCACTCAACGCATCAAAAATACTCTTGCCCTTTGCAAAACATCTTAATATGATTGTGTTGGAAGAGATTTCGTTGCGGTTCAAGTTGCGGTTAGGAAAGTCTGTTTTTTAGCTTTGGGATGAATTTGTTTTGAATTATAAGTGTTTTTTTTTAACTTCTCTATGTTTACGTGTCGTTTGTTTTTGCTACGTTTGCAGATTAGATCGTTAATTATTACTATCGTCGATGGACCTGTGCAGGCGACACTTCGAGGCCGCTGTGTTTTGAAATTTTTCTAGACCTAAAAAAACACCTTCATCAATCGTATAATAAACACAATATTGTCAAAGAACACGTAAAAATTGTGTCTTCACACACATTTCCTTAGTATAATTTATATTATTATAGGAACTAAGTTTTAAATAAAATTTATTATTATTTTAAATAAACATTAGATTGTTGTTTAGGTAAAAGTACGTAACATTTACAATATTGTGAACGTACCTAGTCTAAGTGAAAATAAAAAAACTTCGGTAAACAAATCACGTCAACAACATTCGTATTGTAACTGGGAGCAATTTGTCGCCCCGAAACTTTATAATTGGCATCAACATAATAACGTGTTGTTAACACAGAGCACAATAAGCATACGCGGAAGCAAAACACTTTAAATAAAGCCTATAGAATTTGTGTGAAAATGTTGCAGAATAATTGAGAACTGCTATTTGTTTTGCATTACCGATTCTTTCTTTGATTACAATTTGTTAATTATTTATGCCGTTGAAGAGACTGAAAAGTGGTGTGTAACTTTGCCTTTTCCTAATAAAAGTAATGACTTATCATCAGGTATTATTGAAACTGCCTTGACTATCAAAGAAGTCAGATCACAGTCAAAGTCATCTAAAGGTTAAAATAATGAAAATAAAACTACAAAAAAAATCCTCTCGATAATCTCATAATTTGTAAAATAATTGCGAGTTTTTAGAACTTAAACCTTTTTACTTCAATACTAGTGTAAAAACAAAAACAAGATACTAAATTCGAAAGTCAATACCCGCTACGTCTGAATTAGCAAAAAGTAAATAAACTCTCTCAGTCTCTATAATTCTTGTACAAACATTCATTAAACGATCGTAATTAACTTTTCAGTAGACGAAGGAAGTCGTGACCGCGCCGCTACACTCCATATTAACAGTAAATCCTTTTTAATACGTTAATAATTTAGCTGACGCCAGATTAGAGCCGGCACAATTTACACCTAAGCATAAAGTTGTGCATATTTTAGTATGTTTTGTTTTTGGACGTGTAATTTTTAGACATGGTGTGAAGTGAAAAGGTCGTGAATGAGAGCGAAATGTTAAAAGAGTAATAGATAAACCTACTATGGTAAAAAAAAACACACAAATATGCGAAAGAACTGTTCCAAAATGTATTGAGTTGGTGAGATAACTTTAAGGTACAGTTAGACATGCTAGTTAGTAGCATGCTTTTTAGTACGCTTATGCTCGAACATGCTCTGCACTTATCTACATTTTTTAGATATAAGCATGCTAGTTTACGTACGTACCACGTACCGCAATTGCTCAAAAGTATGGTTACACATGCTATTAGCTAGCATGTGTAACTATACCTTTATTATCACTCACTTTATTTATGATACTAAAACAACATAACTACTGTAAAACTTAGGCAAGCTGTTAGCTCCTTTGTGTTTGTTACAAAGTAAAAAAAATCTAGCTACATTGTTTTTGGAATAAAAAATCGCTTAATCACGTCACTGCTTCGGAGTCTGTACCTCTAAATGTGAAGTTAAATATCAATTAACACTGGCTAACAATGGTGAAAGAAAACATCGCAGGGAACTTGCAGGATTTAAAAACCTTTAAAAAAAATGTGAAGTCAATCTATATTAGTCAAATAAGCAGTGGTTTGTTACAGATATTTTTAAACAATATTATTATACATCGGTGTAAATGTCCTCCATGCATGAGACGTTGATGCGACCCTCGTCTTCTCGGCTGCAACTCGTAATCCGCTTAATAGATTCCTCAGAACGAGCCAGACATTGCTGTTGACGATACTATATGCACTTAATTATATGCTGTTCAATGAGTTCAAATATTAAGAGAAGTAAAAGGGAGAATGGAGTCAATAATCTTGTTTAATGAGATTCTTGAAATTTGGTAGTAGTACTTATGTAACTACTGTAGAAACTAGCAACCCATGACCCCATACTGTAGAAATCAAGGATCTCCTCAGTAGAGATGTAGATAATGTTACAATTTTATGCAGAAATAAATAGATAATGGCTTAAAACGTATTGTGAATGACTGACATTCATAGTTTTCCTGGCCTACTTACGTACTGAATTTCTGAGTGATAGTAAACTTTAAGTATCAGCTGTGTCTTATTCGGCGATACACTCACTTCATCATTGTAAGTTTTTTGTATACATATTACTGAATTTATTATGTTTAAGAGCTTTTACGACTCCAAAAATAATATTTAACTGAAATTAAAGAAGTTGCAGTTAGTCAATACAGATTATAATTCAGATATATTTTCATGACACAACTCTAAATTTTAGCTTCAGAAAATGAAAATACTTTTAGCCATTGAATAAATAAAGCGTTGTCTATATTTATCCGATCCCGTTCCGTCCGTAAATACATAATTAATTGACGTTTTAAAGAATTTATTTTTGAAACGAAATAATTTAATACGGTCCGTGAAAGGGGTTGAAGATTTTCTGTTGTCATGCCGTGAATCGGGGGACATACTGTTTAATAATTGATTCAAAAAGTTAAAACGTGTACAATTTATTATTAAAATGCGTTACAAAGCTTCAGTTTTGTTGAATGGACTTAAAATTTCATTTCTAGTATTGTTGATGTGACTATTTTGTATTTTTATTTACTTTTATTGTATTTACTTTGTGTAATTTGTTTCAATATTTACTTACTGGAACGAATTTCCTTATCACGCGTTGTGAAAGGGGGCTAGACGGAAAAAATAACTAACCCAACCCCAAACGTCTGAAAAAAAACATTACAAGAAAAAAAAGTGCTTTTGTATGGTCAGTAATAAGTAAAGTCTCTCATAGATCCATGAGCGACCACTACATACCACCAAATATCTCGTTTGTCTATCTTGAAAAACAACTTAACCAGAAAAATAAATAGTTTTGTAACGCCTTGGTATTGTACTATACTTTCGTGTGTGACAAATCTCACTTATTGATTGTGAGCTTGTCTTCTTTTTAAAGCAATTATTTCGAAATACTCAGTGAGTAATATCGTGAAAAGTCACGGAAGCAGTTTTAAAAAATAAATGGAGTTAAAGTTGCTACGGAAGAATGTATGATTGATTGTAGGTAAATGCATTTTTAATGTCGCATTTTTAGGTCAAAGTGGAAGAAAATTTAAAGTTGCGTTAACTACGAATATCTTGTTTAATTTAATCGATTAAAGTTGCTCCAAAAATGGTACAGTATTGCAGGTTGGATTGAATGCAGAAAGCATTATCTAATAGTCAACCAAATATGGCATAGAGAAAACTTAGTGCAAATATAATTCTCCCTGTAAATTTTTATAATGCAATATTTTTTTAATACTCCTTAACTGATTTGCATGAGTTTCTAAAGTCCACTTTATTAAAGTCATAACTTTATCTAAATTCCTTATAAAAAAATCTTTTATTTTCATCGTTAATTTATTACTGGGTTTTTTTTTATGCTTATACCATCTGGCTATTGCATAAGTTCTCATCTTAGATATTTGACGAGCGGTCTAACTTATGCTTCTTCAAACGAGGCTTGATGTAATCTTTAAATATAGATTGAAGTTTAGGTCTTTATCGGCCCCTGACATTGTGGAGGTTCATGAGCGAAAGACACTTTACAATCAGGTTGCTCATTGGCTTGTTTGCCTATATATCGATGGCATAGTAATAAAAACATAGTCGTCATGGCAATTATTAATAAGACTGTTATTTATTTCACAGATATAAAAGTTCAAAACGTATAATAATTCAAAAAGTAAGCACAAACAGTGTTGCAATAGTTTAAACAAACATAAATTCAAGTTACGAGCTAGTCTCAATCTTTTATCACCTTTTAGCTTGTCTTTACTTTGTCTCATAATTGAATTTGACTCAGAATGGAATGAAACTTTATTGGAGTATTTATTAAATACCTTGAACCTACATTGAAACTTACTATCTACTATGTAGGTATTAAGTTTTCGATGAAAAATGAATTATTACATGACATCTTCTTTCTTATTTATAAAAAATGAATTCCTGTTCGTTAGTCTCGCTAAAACTCGAAAACGGTTGAACCGATTTAGTTAGTTGTAGTCTAAAAAATTCGTCGAAGTCCAAGAAAGGTTTATACTGCGAGGAAGTTTACGTGAACTTATTTCGTCTTATGTGTCTCAGAAGAAGTTGTACGGGTAAGCTACTTTTGAATATAAAATTCTAAAATTACCGTAAAAAGTGGTATAATAAAATAAACAATAAGCATAATCGTATAAACAAGACAGCGTAAATTTTCCTTACAGAAATATGAAAGCGTAATGAGCGACCAAAGGAAAACACGATTTAGAAATCTCAGCTTCAAAGTAATTGTATCTTCAGCGGTATCTTCATTTAAATTACGGCCGTAAATTAAGGAGTAGACTTATACGAAAACTCGTGAAATAAACATTTAAGTTTATAAATGTAGATAGATAGATAGATAGAAAATTCTTTATTGTAACACCACATAGAAATACAATTTTAGTGATTTTGTACAAAGAATACAGTGTGACAATTGGCGGCCTTATCGCTTAAAGCGATCTCTTCCAGGCAACCATGTACGGAGATAAACTTATTTAAAAATACAGGGCAGTGTTTAATCAAAGAATTAAAAAGAAAAAAGATACATATAACTTAACTTAAACGAAACAAAATAAAGACAAAAGAAAACAATAATTAATAATTATACAATTAACTTCCTAGATATTACAATAAAATGTAGTTCAAACTGTAAGGTAGAAATTAAAAACTAGTTTTTTAAATAATAATGTAATAACTAATTAGCTGACCCATGCTGATTCATCTACTTCGATGGATGTGATTTTTTTGTTTCATGTCTAATTTATTGCATGCAACTTCTCAGATTTGCACAGAAATTTATTATTGTTTAGAATGCATAAAACGTTCCGGATGATACTTTATTCTGGTAATACAGTCTTTACAAAACCTAACACTTATATATAAATTACAACCTGCGAAAAATGATTTCCTGTTTAAATATAATCAAATTTATTTATTTATAATCCAATTTATATATTTGGATCATCTACAAAATTACATGTTTACAATTATGTTTGTTATATACAGGGTGATTTTTTAAAGAAGGTACATATTTCAGGAGAATGATGAGTACTCTGTTCTAAAACGGAATATTACAAAAGATGAATAATAGTCCAGGTTCCCTGGACTATTTTTGTACTTGATTACTATCAAGCTAATTTTTCTTGAGTACTTTTATCTTGATGAGACGCCCAAAAATTTCCTATACCAAACTCTCGATTGTGGTAGCTAACAGAGGTAGCAAGGATATAATATGTCGATTTGATGATTCTCAAATATTTACTACTAACCGAATTTTCTTTTGTTATATCTCAACATAATTATCTAAATTATTTGAAAAAATATTTGTCCTACAAAATCTATGGTTGGATTAAAGAAGTCCCCTCTTTCCAACATGTATCGATAACCAGGTCATCATAAATGATTACTAACCAGCTGATTTTTTTTTTTTACTTAATTAATATTTATTTAATTTAACAGATAAATTGTCCTACAAATTTCGTGGTAAAAAGAGTCCCCCTCTTTCCAACATGTATCGATAACGAGGTCATCATAAATGATTTCATTTCATTTCATTTCATTTCAAAGTATTTCATTTCATTTCATTTCATTTCATTTCATTCCACTCAACGAGAAGTTAAAAAATTAATTATCGTCAATGTAAATCAAACAAAAAATTTACAAAAAAAAAATTGTTTGAAGAGTATGTATGCAGAATATATTCATTAAAAACAAAAAATGATCTGAACAAAGGACGGTATGAGTTATTTGAAAAAGGGTATAAAACAAAAAATGATAATGAAAAAATTTTAAAACATAAAATCGTAGGATATGATCCTTCCAGTTTGCCACCAACAAAAGAAGAATTGTTGCAACAAATTAAAAGAACTGTATTCATCTGCAATGTATGGTGTAATGCACACATGCGATGCCCCACGGAAAAATTGCCAGAAAATTTTGGATGGACAATAATTGATGGTAAATATGAATATTATTGGTTTGATGATCCCCAAAGTCCAACATTTGAAGAATTATCTTCTGACTTACAAGGTACCTATTAATACTATTGTTATTTATTGATTGATAATTCATCTATACTAATATTATAAAGAGAAAAGATTTGTTTGTTTGTATTGTATGTTTGTTTGTTTGTTTGTAGTGAATAGGCTCCGAAACTACTGGACCGATTTCAAAAATTCTTTCACCTTTGGAAAGCTACATTATCCCCGAGTAACATAGGCTATATTTTATTTTAAAAAAAATTAGGGATCGTATGAAAATATCGAATATGTAACACAAGGTGAATAATCGAAAACCTATTTATGCGTACGCTGCAAAAACTATTGACAGTAGAACAAAATGATGTAGTACGGGTTTTTTGGTCTTAGCAAGACAAACAAAAAAGTCTGCGACAGCATATATCTAACTATCCTATTTTAGTCACAATAACCGCTTTTATGTTTAGCAAAATAATATTTCGTCCTAAGATTGAATTTAACGTTAAATGAGTATCGTCATATTAACCCTTATCCAAATTAAGTATTATGTTATCAAGAGTATTAATGTAGAAGTAAATTACTTTTTGTTTTATTCCAATCGGACTTTTCGTTTAGGAGTTATGACGAGTATAAAACGCAATGAATATGTGGATTGTAAATGCTCTTCGGACCGCGCAAATAATAATGCGACCGCATTGCAAGTACTTTTTGAACCCCTTTGTAACGCAGACGAAGTTGCGCGGGTCAGCTAGTTATTATATAAATTACTTAATTTTTTCATGTTATTACAGAGTTAGATATCACGAGTGAGGAAAGTGAAATAGATGAAGATGACGGCGAAGATTCTGAAGATTTATCAGATGAGTCTGATATATATATATTTATATAAATATAAATATATATTATATACATATAAGTATATATGTATAAATACACATATTGTACCTAGGTATCTAAAAAACAAAATTATTTAAATTTAAAAAACATTTTTCCACTGTATCTCAGGTTACAAATAGGAAAACTAAAAAATTACAATTTTTGTCGGACTAGTGATACATACCTGTTTTCTTGTAGGACGTTGTTTCATTTGGGTAAAGAACACACTAACCTATTATATAAAATTTTTGTCCTACAGTTAGTAAAGAGAAAAATGGTCTCGTGGTATTAACAATGTCTGAGCATAGGACCGGGGTAACGTACCACGAAATTTGTAGGACAATTTATCTGTTAAATTAAATAAATATTAATTAAGTAAAAAAAAAAAATCAGCTGGTTAGTAATCATTTATGATGACCTGGTTATCGATACATGTTGGAAAGAGGGGACTTCTTTAATCCAACCATAGATTTTGTAGGACAAATATTTTTTCAAATAATTTAGATAATTATCTTGAGATATAACAAAAGAAAATTCGGTTAGTAATAAATATTTGAGAATCATCAAATCGACATATTATATCCTTGCTACCTCTGTTAGCTACCACAATCGAGAGTTTGGTATAGGAAATTTTTGGGCGTCTCATCAAGATAAAAGTACTCAAGAAAAATTAGCTTGATAGTAATCAAGTAAAAAAATAGTCCAGGGAACCTGGACTATAAGTCATATCGGAGCATTTCATTAAAGTTTATTGAGCTGGCAAAAAAATATTGAAAATCGCTCACCATGGCCAAAGTCGGCATAGACGATTGTTATTATAATGCAACTTGTGATCAGGTGAATCATAAGTCTATAATCTATTTTTTTCATTGCCATGTAAGCAGACGGGTTACGAAATACTTGTACCATACTATCCACCATCATAATATTGGGGGTGTCGCGACGGGAAAGTGTGCCACAGTGCGTAACGCGTCGCGCCACCCCTAAAAACCCCGTGCTGGGTTCTGGCCTCAGCCGGAGTTCGGACGGTGAGTGTAAGCGGTTGGAGGTTTTAGTGAGGTTCAACTTCCACATACACCAACCGCGGGGCGGGTGGGGATCCGGCGATTTTCGCCAACTAAAACAAAAAAAAACCATCATAATATAACGTGAAATAGCTAAAATGCTCATTAAATCTCGAAGAAAAGAAAATTCAACGACCATGAGTTACTCCAGATCTTTAAACAATAGCCTTATTATTTAAAAGAGAATATAGTACATAGACTTGACCTACATTGACCTAGAAATATTGAAGCCTAAGAGGGAAAGAGATAGCGAATTGAATGCAGCCAACAATAAAATTCTTAGTGAATTCTGTCTATAGAATTTTTAATAAAGTCTAAATGGTGACTAGCATTTAAAATAGTCGACTACCTTTTTATATCTTATTATTTATTGAACTATTCGTTGGTAACACAGCATTATGTGGATAAAACTATACTTTAATGTGTGCACTCTTATGATAAATGTGTTTTTTATATAAATGCTGATGTAAATGTAGTAGTCGTGGTGGCCGAGTGGTTGAAGCACTTGCCTTCCAAACGGGAGGTCGCGGGTTCAAAACCGGCCGGCTTGTACCTCTAAATCTTAATATGAAAAAGATTACCATCAGGTGGGCCGAAGGCTCGTTTATTTATTTCGCAATAAAAAAAAATATGTGCAATTTTTCACAACACCACTGGCTAAAAACGGTGAAGGAAAACATCGTGAGGAAACCTGCATATCGGAAAAGGGTTCAAAAAATCCTTTGAAGATATGTGAAGTCCCCAATCCGCATTAGGCAAGCGTGGTGGACTATGCCTAACCCCTCTTCGGAGGAGACCTGAGCTCAGCAGTGGGCAGTAATGGGTTGTTACAGTACAGTACAGATGTAAATCGTTTTACTACAGCAATGAAGATTTTCTTTCTTTCTATGTGTACACGAATTATTATGTTTAAATTCGATATTAATACCAGAGAGGCAACTCTTCACACTAAATTTATGCGCTAAAAGTTTAGCATCATCCGAATATAGAATGAGCTCGTCTTCCTGGTGTTGCATACACTCGGGCGTACAAGGTAAGTACTACTTAATATCATTCACACTAAATTGTATGCTAAAAGTTTGACATTCTTCCGTTATTAAATGAAATGAAGGTGAGCGACGCTACAATGCTCCTTGACGTTGCAGGATCCCATGAGCGACGTTAAACATTTATTATCAAGTGCGCCATGAGCTCGACAACTTTTTTATTGCAAGACAGATATAAGCGAGGATACGACTAATGTAAAAAAATATATATTACTATGATAAATGTTCTCAAAATAAGTAAAAAAATAAAGTCATAAAAATTAAGTCCTAAATTAGTTTTCTTTCAATCAACAAAGTTGCATTGAAGAGCATAAAGTTAAACTAAAACGTCGGTCGCCGTGCGTAGCCCACACCCTAGAAACATAACAAACTTATAAAACAAACTTTACAAAGTCGTTTATTGTAGCAGTAAAGTTGTACTTTGTAAACAGAACAGGGAGTTGCCTTAACAGAACACAACCGCACTTCTTAGTAAGAACACCTCACAAAACTTTATCGCAAGTAAACTCTTCAAAGTAACCAAGTCGGTCGGCAGTCGTCGGAGAAGCCGCCCGCTTGTCGCTTGCTCCCAAACTCGTGTTACCCCCGCTCAGATCAACGTCGAACCGCCTCCGACAAACAAACGGACAAGTTTTAATGTTTTGCTCACAAAGTGTATGATTAAACGCGGAGAGCGGCGGAGAGAGTCGGCCGTAAGTTATTGATTTTCCCCGACCGTGCCCCTGTCGACTACGCGCTCGGAGTCTTGTACGAGAACGCTACGACTTATAAATGTTTTTCGATACTTTTTAAACAGCTTTTAAAGTACTTTTGACCATGCCAAGTCAACAATAGTAACTTTTGATGTGTCACCTAAACTTTTTACTTCATAATTCGCGTGTGAAAAAGTTTTTGAAGTGACTTTGTACTGGGAAAGTTGGGGTTGCTCCAGTACGCGGTCGTGAGTCGTTCAAGTCGCGCACCCTACAACTTCACGTCGCTCTACGTTCCGAAGTTAACGCAAAGTTCCGCCATTTTGGAACATGCTCACAACCCACTTGTTTTATAAAGAAACTTTTTATTAATTCCTGTGGGCCGCGGAGTGTCAGTTAGATGTTTTGAGGTTATGCTAGAAGACGAAACAGTAGTTTCTGACTGGATAACTACGTTTTGAGTGACTCTGTGACAGTGGAACTATGATAAAGTATTGTTTATGTGATAAAAACGTAATGTTTTGGTGTGAAACTGCTGTGTGACATTCAGAATATGCTGTTGTAAATTGTGTTTACTTCTCTCGGCGGCAAGAAGTGAAAGCCAGAAGTACTTTTTGACCTTGCTTCCTGCCTGGGTTTAAGATTAGATGACAGGTAATAAGTTTTAAAGTAACTTACAATAGTTTTGACGGCTCGTAAAAAGTTGTGTCCGTGAAAAGTTTGCGTCAAAAAGTATTAATGAGTTCTCGATGTGTTTACGTATGTGTGCGGTTACGAAAGTGTGTCACATACAAGCTATTCGTGTCTTTGCTACGAGTTTAGTTTTATTTTAACTTTGTTTTACTCATGTTGTGTGTTGTATCTTATTATTTATGTATACTTTTTATGGACTGTGAAATCTTTTTGGTTCAAAATATTAGAACTTTATTTTAAGTTGCAGGCGTTTTTAGTTTATAATATTTCTAGTATTTTAACTTCGATTATTTTCCTCATTGAGAGTACACTTTTTGCTCAGCTAATAATTACCAAATTCTATAATATTGTTTTACTTCACAGCATTTTTAAATTAATAAGTTAACAAATCGGAACTCCAGTAAATCCCCACAGTTAAAAACTTAATTCAATAACGTAAATAATTAACTTTCTTAATTATGTTTTTCAGATTGAAGCTTCGAATTAACCTCGTTAAAACTTGTACACTAAAATCAGAGATGTACTTAAGGCGTTCTATAATGGTCTCAAAACTTTCAGCCTTTGTTTTTTTTTGCTATAACTCTATTAACGTACACACATTAATAACGCCCCGCCAATCTAAACAAGTTAAAATAAAACGGAGTTTCAAAGGAAAAGCATAAAGTACAAATATTACATCAAATCTGTACATAATTCCCGTCAAACTATCTCATAAATAAAGTAAAAAAGCCGCGATATTGGGTCGTATTATTGAGGACGCTATTACAAAGTCATTTTAGCGGCCCGGCCCTGTCTCAGTCCATTGTAGAAGGAAAATCTTTCTACAGTCACGGCTCTCGATGGGATAACGCTGACAGCACTCAAATACAAAACGACACAAGCGCAAGCCAAACTTCAAGGCATTATTCACTTTAATTCTAAACTACAGGGCCCATTTTCGCAAAGCAGAGGGGAAAGCTATGAAACTTTGTTAAATAACTTTTCAGATAACTTGAACTCGGCGTATTTGCGGAAAGTTGTAAGCGGAATTCCACCGCGGGCTAATTCAATCTGTACCCGTTTGTAATAAATGTTGTTTTCGCTTAATACCAATTTGGGAGTTAAGTGCACTCCGTCGAGAGAAAAGTTCTGGACTTCGCGAAGCAAAACGCGAACTTTTGTAGAACATTTCAGTGTAGTTAGTACAATGTTATAATGGAAATAAGCACTTCAAAATGGCGTCTTGTACTTGTATGGATGTATGTCTATCGATCTTCAGATGTTTTTGTATGATGGATGCCATACTTCGCCGATTGTTTGATTGGATAACTTTTGAAGGGAAATATTATGTTAGCAGGAAAACATGACACTGAATAGATGTTGTCATGAACTTATTGATGATGTTATAAGTTGTGTTGTACTGTAAATAAAGTAATAACTATTTTATGCATGAATTTAAAACATAAAGGTTTCGGGAAAAATCGTTAAAAATACAAATTTCGTTTTTAATTAAGCCTACTAGTATTTTATATATTAAAGTATATTATAACAGAAAGAAAGTACTTTCTATTAAATAGTTTTATATTAATTGCACATAAATCAGAACAAAAGTAAAGCCATTAAAAAAACATTCAAGCAATTTAATAATGGAACCAAACAGCATATCATTTTATGCATCGCAATGCAATTTGAAAATGGAATCGATAACCACATTTGCTCAGAACTCCGAATACCCAGGCAAACGTTATTGTGTACCTACAGCATTGTAACTTCGGCTTTATTGCGTCGCAAATAGAATTGAATTTGGCTTGATTCCATTAAATATCTGGAAACCAAATTGGCAAGTAAAACAAACGGGTTAAATTATACTATTATTAAGTTTCAGCGTTGATTAAGCGAAGTTTGAAACATTTGGTTTCGTAAATCTTGTACTTAGATCAGAGACGAATAGTTACTTGGATTATAAGGGGAATTATGTTTCGATATTTTTAATGTTTGTTGAGTTTATTATAGACTGTAAGTATTAGTAAAACTTAAAGGGCCATGTTTGGATAAGTACCTACTTTTACGTGTGTAATGTTTTAAAATCTTACTTCTTAAATATTGTTGTTCTAGTTTTCTCTTTTAGAACCTAAAGCACCTACTATTAAAATTAGTCATACTTTGTTATTTTTTCACTATTTGTAATGTAGATACGAATGTTACATAGTTATGTAAATAAAATATCAAGGATTAATTTAATTAAGAAAACCGCTAGAGATTTATACAGTTCTGAAATCCGTCGAATTTACTATTACAAGTTGAAACGGACAAGCTGAAACTAGGTCTGTAATAACTTCGGTGTATATCAGAAATACGCCCGAAGGGTTTCGTTAGTAGATTGTAAGATAAAGAGTAAACATCAGGCCCAAAAAGAGGATATTATACAAACACACATATTGTATCTTGACAATTGAGATTCTCTCGATTGTCTAGAAATGTCTAATGTTTGAATAGAGAGGGAAAATGCGGGAGCGTCGTTAAAGACTATGAGATTTAAATTAACGAAAGCGACCTGACGGATCTTCGAAGTCAATATCAATTTTTACCGCAGTGAGCGTCTAGAATTAAATAGTTTTTATTTACTCAAATATTCCTACAAATCTACACTAGAATATATCTCAAATAACAAATAAAGACATATTCGTATCCTCATCATCAGTTCGTAGACGTTTCCTGAAGATAAACCAAACGTGTCTCATCATTTGCGTCTCTTTCTATTAATATGTCTGTCTCTTTATAGCTAAACCGTGCAACTTTGCCCCCTGTGGGAGGGAGATTATTATTTAATTTTAATTTGAAAATTAAGGCTAATGACACTCACAAATAATAGGTATAGCTTCATAATTAATAATAGTTTTTTTATCTATTCAGTAGATAAAAAGATTACTTACATCACAAACATAAAGAGGGAATCTCTTTATCTATTCTATACTAATATTATAAAGAGAAATGATTTGATTGCTTTTTTGTTTCTTTTGAATAGATTCTAAAACTACTTTTCGATGAAAATTTGTAATTTGTATTGTTTTTAGGTACGTGTGAGAAATTACCAAAAAACTTTCTTACATAGCGTGCGCTGCGTAAACGATTGATTATAGAACAACATGATGTACTACGGATTTTTGACCTACAAATTATAACCATCTAACAGTGCTACCTGAACCCCTTTTTGACGCAGACGAAATTGCGAGGATCGGCTAGTAATATAGACTATCGAACACAACCTTCATGATAAGGTTACATTAAATAATAACTCAAGGGAATGCCGGTATTCGGGTCTAAAGCGAAGTAGTTAAGTAATTTGAAGTTTAAAGTTACTTAGTAGATTCCAAGGAACTTGTAACATTATTATGAAAATAAATCTAAATTATTTAAAGTTTTCTAACTTGGTAATGTTGGATGTTCTTCTTTGTAGAAATTTACTTGAAGTTAGTGATTACTTAAGCGCTTTACTTTATTTTAAGTAAGATATGAATTTTCTTTTTATAGGACTGAAAAGGGAGATTCTTTGTTTTTAGAAACTCGCTTTTGTAGATGAATCATTTTTTTTTATTTGTGCTAATTTTAATTACCATCAAAGTAATTGTTCTAAAAAATGTTCAAAGAGTATTTGATGACAATTTTCTTGTTGGTTTCAGTTACCTACGTGTTATTGTCGAATCTATAGCATCTTATATTAGTTTCTTGACTGCAGTTTTTTTTTGATGCGCCACGCTCAGTCTCCTATGTGTGTCAGTTGCAACAGGGTTGATGTTGTTTATCATGTTCTGATCGAGTGTGTCCGATATCGACAAATAAATAATAACTCTTGTTTTTTTGTTCTCACGTTTGCATGTGTATAAAGTTAATTTTGTTTTGTTATTTCTGAAAATTGTCTATTCATTTAGTTCAGCCTTTACATTCCAAAATAAAACTTCCCGTTTTGTTAAAAACTATTCAAATCAAAATTGTCTTTAATCTGGTTAAAGGATCCGTAGAACTAAGCAACCACTGTTCTAGAAACTCAAGTCGCGTAAACCTCAAAGGAATTTCAACCCTAAAGTCTTCAGTATAACCATCAAAATTGTTTATCGACAACTTCACTTAAGCTGTTCTGTACTTGATAAAAGTTAATGTAACGTTGCCCAACTATAGTTCAGTTATCAAATTTACTTACAAGTAATGTTGTTGTTTGTTGTTTTTTCTCCAGAATACTGAGCGAACATAAATAATAAGAATGATAATATTTACATTGTTTTACATTCAGCCGCTTTTCCTGAAGCAGCGCTGTTTAATTTGTTCAAATAACAAAACGATTTTCCTTCTCTGTTTATCTTTAGATAGTTTAGTAGATAAATTATTGAGGCTATATTTAGACATTGATTTAATATTGTTGGTAATTAAATATGAAACAATTTCATTCCCGATTCTTAGTCTCTTCAGATTTAAATAACCAAATCATTCAAAAGTAAGTGAATGATTTACCTTCACATTATAGGAGGCGGCGCGACGGGAAAGAGTGCCGTGGGCGTAACGCGTCGCGCCGTCCCTCATAACCCCGTGCTGGGTTCTGGCCTCAGCCGGGGTTAGGTCGCTGAGTGTGAGCGGTTGGAGGTTTTAGTGCGGTTCAACTCCCATATACCCCGGTGGGAAACCGGTGATTTCCTCCAACTAAAAAAAAAAAAAACCTTCACATTATGAAAAAACAACTGGGAAACTGACGAGCTAATATTTTTGTTTAAGCTAAAATTTTTATAGTACGTAATTAACTTAACAATACATAAACTTACAATACAATAAAGAAAACATACATTCTGTTACATCACGACACACACAGTTATTTAATTGTACAACGTTGTACATTCAAGCACACTTGAAATCTACTGCTCCTGAATTAAACTCTAACAACAATAAACATCCAAAACGACGTAAACACAGCGTATCTCACAAACAAAAACAAGCTTTAAAGCCATACAAATAGAACTCAATTTCATCAGCCATTGTTCTGTGAAAAGCCGCTCTAAATACACGACAGTATATTTTCTTCTGTTCCTTTTATTTGGTTTGAACAATAAATGGTTCTCGGATACAAAACTGTTTTATGTACGTGACTACGCGTTGTTATAGGAATGTAAACAGGCTTCGATTCTATTGGATAATTCATGAGCCGGTTATAAAACTCGACTTTGCATATTATAAGGTCGACGGAACCCTAAAACTGTGGATAGAGTAATAAAATGCAACGGAAATTTTCATGATCGGAATATAAAAAAGATATTTTCCTTCGGGGATGGAGGTCTATTTTAGAATTACGTAAATACACCTGTTTTAACAAAGTTTTTTGCTTGAACGGAATACTTAATTATTAATATTCAATTAATGGATTATAAGGAATTATTAGTGTTTTTTTTTTGATGAAACTGATTTGGGTTTTGCATGAAAAGAGTTTGATGCTGACCAAAAAAAAAGTAATGCAAATTGTTGAGAGATTTATTTATTACTAGATGACCCTCGCAACTTCGTCTGCGTCACAAAGGGGTTCAAACAGTACTCTTAATGCTGTTGCGATATTATTTGCGCGGCCCGGGGAGTAGTCATGTTTTATACTCGTAATAACTTTTAAACGAAAAGTCCGATTGGAATAAAACAAAAAGTAATTTACTTCTACATTAATACTCTTGATAACATAATACTTTATTTGGATAAGGATTAATATAACAATACTAATTTAACGTTAAATTCATTCTTCGAACGAATTTTTTTTTTTTTCCAAGTAAAAGCAGTTGTTGTGACTAAACTATGATAGTTACATATATGCTGTCGCGGACTTTTTTGTTTGTCTTCAAAAGACCTAAAAACCCGTAGTACATCATTTTGTTCTATTGTCAATAGTTTTTGCAGCGTACGCATAAATAGGTTTTCGATTATTCACTTGTGTTACATATTCGATATTTTCATACGGATCCCTAATTTTTTTCAAAATAAAATATAACCTATAACCTTCCTCGATAAATGGACATTCCAACAGTGAAAGAATTTTTGAAATCGGACCAGTAGATCCTGAGATTAGCGCGTTCAAACAAACAAACAAACAAACACACTCTTCAGCTTTATAATATTAGTATAGATTAATGAGATAAAAAGTAAGACCATCTATAAAATAAATGTCACGAAGAAACTATTTATTATTCTGCAGTTCTCTTGTTTTCCATATAAATAGGATCTTTATTTTTAACCTTCGCTCACCGCGTCAATTATTACCACTCACTGACTATCTATTTCTATTTATAAATAGTAATACTGTTGTGTAATGAAGTGATTTAACAACTTGAACAGCTTTATATTATTTTTTACTCTACTGCAAAACTGTCGTGAAAGGTAAAGTATGTGAAATAAGTTATTCCACATTTGATTGAAGAGCATTTTTATTGCATAGCGGAAATCATTTGTTTGATAAAATTAATTATGGGAGAATCAAGTATGTGTGACAGCCTCTTTTGGAGCGAAGGTGATTGCCAGACTTCAACCTGCCCTGCAGGTGGGGTATGTGTGAGTCGAACCGCTCTAAAGCCTCCTACCGCTCACACACAGAGTCGGCGCGCAACATTGATTGAGGCCAGAACTCAGCACTGCATTGTACAGGATGACGCGACACGCTGTACGCTACACATAGTTCACAAATAGTATTGATTCCTATGAGATACCTACCATCCATCATAGTTAAAATTGACAAGCAGTTTTTAAAAATAAACAAAAAATGACTTTGGGGATGGAGCGATGGGAAAGAGTGCCGAGCGCGTAACGCGTCGCGCCGTCCCTCCAAACCCCGTGCTGGGTTCTGGCCTCAGCCGGGGTTCGGACGCTGAGTGTGAGCGGTTGGAGGTTTTAGTGCGGTTCAACTCCCACATACCCGGTGATTTCCTCCAACTGAAAAAAAAAATCACCACTATTGGAAGTGCTATTAACTTAACAACGATTACCAAAGATAAAACTAATAAAAACTAAGCAAATTACAACAATACAAGTAATCATGTTTAACATCGTTGACCTAAAAACTAAATCAGTGTAAATTAATTTTAGCGACAATATAGAGCACGTGTCATCAGCACCTGCAATATATCTCGTGTGTTACATTTAATCATAAATACGTATTCGAAATTGAACCCAAATACAAGGAGAATAAGGATTATGTTACTTTGAAATGAGTTCAAACAAAACTGGCATTGAAACTGCATGGAATAATGTATCTTATTTTTAAATAGTAAAGTTGAAGTTAGCTTGTATGCTTTACGCTTTATCTTTAATGAATATAAATGAACGTAAATATCAGTGTAACGTTTTGTTTGAAATTAAATTATTTACGATCACGAATGAAAGGGAATCAATAAGGATTAATTTGTAAGTGGACGTATGGAGTTTTACACAAACATGTTTCAGGAAAAACCTGTTTACGAATTACGAGTGAATTAATTGGAAATGTTCAAAGATTGAAAATAAATTGGTATTTTTATTAGGAAATATTTACGATTTTAATTACATTTTCGTGTATTAGCATGTAAGGTAGATGTTCTTAAAACTAATTATAAATATAAAAAACCATTTTTACGATATAGTACGAGTTACATATTAAAGATAATTTTATCGTCATATATTTTTTGGCATATTATAATTTACATTCTTCTTCTCTGTCGGTACACTCTTGTCAGAGCGGTCGTGGTTATTATGAAGATTTTCTCTTGTTTGCAACTATCACGCGCCTCACGCTGTCCCGCCACTTTCCGCGATTGGTTGCGGTTCTAGTACACTGGTGCAATGGGGCTCCCAATGTGGACTTGATCTCATCAGTCCACCTCATAGGTGATCTTTCACGAGCTCGAACCCCCTCAACTCTTCCCTGGACCACGAGCCTCTCGATGGAATCATCTCGGCGAGAAATGTGTCCAAAGAAACCAAGGATGCGACTTTGCACGATACTGGATAGACGATAATTTAGATAGTCTACCTTTTTTTGTAATTTTACCTTTTTTTAATAGATAGATTAGAACAGAGTAGATACTCATCACCCTCATTCAATATGTACCATCGTTAACAAAGAGCCTGTATATGCGTACAACAAAATTGCTTTAGCTATAGAGACTCAGAGTCAGACCGTAAACCTGTTTCTAAATAGACTTCACACGAGATCCACGAGGAATATCTTGTTATTTAATATTATATTTCATCTCGCATGACTGACCTAATTGCTACGGAACCTCGTAGCTGCGTAGTATTTCGCTACGGACGTAGCTCGTAGCATATTGTATTTATGATTCCGATTCTATTGGATTTTATGTCGTTTCTATTTTGTATATTATTTATAAAATATATTAATCTTATATATAAATTTGAATCGCAATATGAGTTGGTAAGCGCATAAAATAACGCCTTGACCAATTTAGGCAATTCTTTTTTCAAAGGTTTGTTGATGTTCAAAGATGATTTGTATGGCGAGAAAAATTCAAATAATTGCCGGAAAAAATGTTACTGTATAGGGTTTACGCAGAGGACGTTGCGGGCAGCAGCTATTTTCTATGAAAATGCTTCTAATAAAATAAAAATAAAATAAAAATTAAAAAATCATTTTATTCCAGTACTTAAAGTTTACAATTTTAGAGTTAGTTTATGTTGTTTAATCTATGTTAGTATAAATCATATATCTTTAATTTTTTTGCATGTGCTTCTAATATTAAAAATTAAATTCAATGAATAACCAAAAAATTAGTCTCCAATTCCTCACACTTCTTGAAAACGATTGTTACCGGAAGACCCACAATGTGACTCCACCGTTAACTTTTATGACTTTTTTTAGTGACTTCACAACTCATAAACATGACATTTAAAGATTTACAACATTACCAACGCTTCTAAAGTCGTTAAAAGTCTCCATTTTCCTTTAACTTTCGACCATAGAAGGTGGAAAATATGTTGCAGAAAATTCAAGGTAAAACTTGGACTATAAAGTTCGGTAAAACAATAAAAAAGTGTGTTATGTAAGCTTAAGTAAATAAGTAGATTACGTTGAAAAAGCTCTTAAATTTTTTACAATGAAGCTTATCGAGTATGTGGAATCCAGTGCTAAACACAACATTCACTAAGAGTTCATGCTCAGAGAGTCTTGTAGATACAGTGAGTGTGGTGTGTCGTGATGTGAGTTAGGACTTTCTTTAAGCCTCGTTTGAAGAAGGACAAGTGGCTATCTCCCCTGAACTCGTCTGTATACGAGGCAATAAAAAAAAATTAAAAAAATAATTTTAAAGTAACAGTCACACCCACATAAACCAAGTAGGCCGCAAAAAAATACTCCTTTGTCTAAAAAAATAAAACTTGAGAGGTGTCAAGGGATACAAGGATGGAACGAAGTTCCTTTCGATTAATTAGTGAGGGAATTGTAAAATTAGTTAGTTTAAAACGTCTTTCTCTCTCTCTCTTTCACACTAACTAATTATTATAACTTAAAAATTTTTTTTTTTTATCACAGCGCCATCTAGCGATAATTATCTAAAACAAGAAAAGTGTCGTGACAACTTTTTCATAAGAATTTCCGTCTAGACCTCCTTTCGATAACGCACGATAAGGAACTTCGTTCCAATAAATTTCTAATGATAACTTGATTGTCTTTTGTTCCAGGATGTCACGTAAAGCCCGTCAGGGTTACAGCATACGTCACCTGCTCCAGTTGCCGAATGCACCGCGCAGTCCGCCGCCGACCTCACACCCGCCCACGCCCAGCGCCAAGGTCAGTGTTGTAGGTCAACAGCCTTCACTAGTTCGGATTGTGTGTTTTTTAGGTTTCTGGAAATGTAAAATTCAAAAGTTTTAAACAATTTTGCTAGTTGTACGCAAAATATGACATTTACCACTTTAAGACTAAAGACTTTTAACTGCATATTATAATGATACATTTTTAAGATGACAATGAATTTCCTTTCTAAATACCTAACAATAACTGAAACCACTTTTATTTTTGAAATATTATAGATGATAATATTATATATTTCATATATATATAATATAGTTTATAACCTAACCTAACCTTAAATACCGCGAAAAAGAAATAGAATAAAATCTATGTTAATTTGTAATACGTTTTTTAACTTTCAAGATATCGAGACTTTGACTAATATGATTTAGGTATAAAAACTTTACCTTTTGACCTTTTACGCTCGATTATTTCTTTAACATTACGATTTTATATAAAATTGAAGGAAATAATTCCTGTCGAAACCTCTAAGGACCAAACGTAAAGATTTTATTATACAATATTTTAGAGATACAAAATTAAATCTTAAGAGTTTGTAATAAGGACTATTCTTGAGATTTAATTTGACTGCTCTTGAATGAACTGGTGGGTACCATCTGAAGTTATTGTTGTAGATTATTTTATATCAAGTAATGCTTTTTAACCGACGCTATTTTTTTAAGCAATACATTTTATAACAAACAAGATATTTTATTTAGTGAAACAATTTTATTTCATTAAATGTTAGCATACTCAAAGACAATTAACTTACACAGTGATTTATTTACAAAAAAACTGAGAGGTGTCATGGGACACCCGAATAGAACGAAGTTCCTTTCGATTAAAATATATCTTATAAAAAATATTTCTATCTAAAACAAAATAAGGAACGTGTTTTAAAAGATTTTGATGACAGCGCCATCTAGCGATAATCATCTAAAACAAAAAAAGTGTCGTGACAACTTTTCGTAAGATTTTTTTCCGTCTAGCCCCCTTTCACAACGCGCGATAAGAAACTTCGTTCCAAAATCAAATTTATTACGAAAAACAAGTTCTTCTAAATATCACCCAATTAAATTACCTATATACTTATTAAAATTAAGCAGCCCTAATATTTTGAAAATCTTAATTAGAACACGATATACAAATCTCTCATATTTCATTAAAACAAAGATCAATTCTATTTCGCGGTAGAGTTATTTTATTCAATTCAATAGCCTGTAGCCTTTCTTTTCATGTTAGCCACTGAACTAATCATTTTAAAAGATATAAGTACCAAAAATAATTTCCTCCAACTAAATAAACTCTTCAATGTTATCGACAACACAATTGAATACCTATTATTTCACGTTAAACCTCAATCTGTCAGTGACTAAAGGAAAATTCATATCTATCGGAGATATTGATATTCAGTTTAATTAAGATATCCAATCCATGCCCTGAGGTGGGCGTAGGTGGGCGTTCGCATTTACTTAGTCTACTGATAAATTCTATAGACTTTAAGAAGTAATTGATGGAAGACAGGCAAAGAGATTAAAGGTTACATTATAATATTAATGTATTCAGGGCACTTAAAGACAAAAATATTATGAATATAATAGATTTTCATCTTTTTTTCATGCAGTGATATTATTTTCTATATAACTAAGCGACTTAGAAAGTATTTATGGATAAATTCTATTATTATTGCACCGGTTATAAAAAAATATAACGCGGAAATTAAATTTTATAATAATCTTGCGGCCTATCGCTCGGAGGTTAAGATAGGTCATTGTATTTTATTTATGAAAAAACTTACTGCTGCAAATTGATATTATATAATACATAAACGAACTAGATTTGTTTTATAGATGATAGCAATTTATTATTCTTATCGAAACGTACACACATTCGTTTGGTTTTCAATCATAATTCAGAGATTAGTTCAGCACTAGAATTTAACTTATTCGAATCCGAAAGCCTGCTCAAATTAATAATTAAATAACAAAGAAAAAACAATTTAAAGAAACCTAAAATAACTATTTCTCATTCCTTCTACTTTGCAATAAAACTACGTAAAAAGTTTCCAACAAACTTTTGCAACATGCTACAGTGGCGCCCCTAGCGGTGAAAACCCTTCGACTTTTCCTTGTGATTGTTGCCGTTGAGTTCGTTCAGTGTAGGAAAATTCCCGAGAGTTAAATCCCTTAACGTAGTTCTGTAGTACACTGCTAGATGGCGCTCTCTTCAAGATACCGAATTAATATTGTAAATGAACTTGTGTAAGTATTATACTGAGAAAATTGAAATTTATTGTATCAATTTTGCTTTATATTTTTTATTTTTTAAACAAGATTTTTTGTACCGGATTGCAGCGCCATCTACCAGGTACTTCGAACCAAATACACTAGCAAAAAATAAACATTATTTTGATAAAATTATATTCGATTTATAAAAGCTTAGAATGCCGTTTAAGAATGCCTTTGAGAAACATATTCGCATTGATAAATTACTGATCATCAAAGCCATAGGCTTGTTCTTGTATGTAGGCTTGTTCTTCTATCTAAGTGTTTGCTACTTTTTAAATATTAGGTATTTTTCACAAAATTAGCCGTATTACTTATTTGAATAAATTTAACATAAGCCTGATTTATACGGTGACATTTTCTAGCCTCGAAAATACGATTATCGAAAGAATATAAAATATTTCTTGTGTCTAAGCATTCACTCTTCTCGCTCGTCACCTTACGCGATAATTGCCTCGCCATGGAATACCAGTGCCGCTGTGTAGACAGAATTTCAAAGCAATAATCGTATTTCGAGTTTTTATGACAGTTGTTGTCATTTTTCATACTAGTAAAAGGAGTTGCGCATAATTTCTCGCCCCGAACGTTCGAGAAAATGTCTCCATCTAAATGTTTTTTATTGATTTAACATTCATTATCAAACGTACAGAAATACTGGTTAAAATGTAGAAAAAAAGTAAACTACTTAAACATTTACACTTCTATCAGTAAAACAATCAAACCAAATTTCGAAATATAACAAAGGAACGTCAACCTCGTAAATAATTCTATACCAACAAAAGTTGGACGACACAACTTGACCAACAACTACGTCCAATAAATTGTCCGAACAAACAGATAAATCAATCACACGGGAAAGGGTAAGGAATCCTATCCAAACGTGTTTAGTTCCCGTTAGTTAGACTCCCCCTGTACATTCCAACAGGAAGTATGCGAGGCCATCTTTCAGTATTTATTTACAAAGCAAATAAACTATTTATTTATTGGCCGATTGCTTTGATCGTCCAATGGCTATCGCAAACATTCGATTGTCGGATCGGAAAAGGTCAATGTTGGCTTAATGTAGATGTCCTGTAGTGTTGTATGATTTTTTATTTGAATTTGCGTACTCCGTAAATTGATTAAGAAATCTTGGAGTAATCGTTATCAAATGAATTAGTGTTTATAAGTTCACCAAAAGGTTCACCAAATACATGGTGTGTCTCTCAACCGATTCAGGCGTATGATCACCTCTTCCAATGATCTCACTGTTACATAAAATTAATTTTTAAGAAGTCTTTTATTTTTATTGTTTTGAGTTAAGAGTTTATTATTTTTAGCTTGTTTTAAATTCTCTTTTTTTATTTTATTTATATTTTAATTTAATTTGATAATTAGCATAAGTGTGTTTAACATGATATTTATTTTTTATATATTTTTTTTTCTCTTTTCTCTAAAAATTATCTCAGTAACATTACTTTTTGTTTTACTTATTCTGCTGTTTTTTTTACTCTTTAGTCTTTTATAATTTTGTCTATGTAATTTTAAACTGTATTCCAAATATAAATTTTAAGATGTGTTGTTTTAAAAAAAAAAAAAATGTCGTGTATACCTGTAATAGGCAGTCATATAAGATATGTTATCATGTAACTTACACATATGTATAAGCCTTTTATGTCTGCTGTTGGTGTACCTAAATAAATAAATATTTAATCCGTCTTACATTAAAATCTGTTTCCACTTATTTTGTCTAAACGATATTTTAGTTGACTTATCTATCTATCATTAATCTATTTAATAATAATCTATAGGTTTTCAATAACCATAATGCATAAACGCTGTCTGCCGTTTTTTTCATAGAAATTATGAAACCAATGCAAAATAAATATATTTTTTTTCCATTTTTGGCTGTTGTCTCCTTTTTGGTGCAACATTGCCAATGTCAGGTTTGAAGAGATTACAGTTATACGATTGGGCAATAATATTGAATATTTACACGATTTGTGAATGAGCCTATATAGTTAGACCAAGTTGTTTAATTATGTTAAATATATTTTAATTACAACTTTTACACAAAACATCACAAAGAAAAGTAAAAAAAAAACTATTTTTAAATATAGTCCTATCCACAATAACCTAACGATTGTTAAAGGGGTTTCTTTTAACGGTACGTCTTATCGCGTGTACCTTGTAATGCGACTCTTGTTTCGGTCTCGGTTCCGTCCTGTAAGGATCTCCCCTTTGGAAAATAACCTCTTATTCTCTTTTGTCTGAGATTGATGTGCTTATATTTCGGGACCTTGCGTGAATTTCGTTCCTATTATTTTTAGTGTAGTTTTATTATTTATTCTATTAAAACCTGTTTTTAGTACACTAAACTATAAATTGTTACTTTAGTAAAATATGATTGAATGCAAAGCGTGCTTCAGATTGTATATGTATCTTTTGTTTCCCACTCGTCTCTCTTTAAACGAGTTTCAAAAAAAATCTAAGTTAAAAGGCATAAGCCACTCATCGATGTCCTGGCCTTGCAGCTCATAAGCGACAGTAACTAAGATCCATCAACATTATACAATTAAAGTTTCTGATTCATCATCATCATCATCAGCCTATAGACGTCCACTGCTGGACATAGGCCTCCCCCAAACCTCGCCACATCGACCGGTCCTGCGCCATCTGCATCCAGTGACCTCCCGCCATCTTGACCAGATCGTCGGTCCATCTCGTGGGGGGTCTACCAACGTTGCGCTTACCGGTTCGTGGCCGCCACTCCAGAACTTTTCGGCCCCATCGGCCATCTGTTCTTCGCACAATGTGTCCTGCCCATTGCCACTTCAAAGATGCAATTCTTTGGGCTATGTCGGTCACTTTAGTCCTTCTGCGGATCTCCTCATTTCTGATTTGATCACGCAGAGAGATACCCAGCATAGCGCTTTCCATTGCTCTTTGAGTGACTCTGAGTCGTCTGATAAGACCCATCGTAAGCGGCCAAGTCTCTGATCCGTAGGTCATCACTGGCAACACACACTGGTCAAAGACTTTCGTCTTGAGACACTGCAGTATTGTGGACGAGAAAACTTTCCGATTACTGAAGTTTCTGATTACTACTTATATACTTTCAAAATATTAGAAAAAAAAATCTAAGCCACATCTAAAACTTTTATACATAGCCTTTACCCCCCTTTGTATAATCTCCATCTTGATATCAAAACAAGTCTATTATTAAATTGTTCACTTGGAATAATGTCTTAGTGTTAATTTACTTTTTCTTGTGTTTCTATTAAATTAAGCGGGTGTTAAGTGATTAAGTACGCAGCAGGAAGTCCGACGGGCTATTACACAAGGATTTGTTGAAAGTAACAAATACACGAATGCTAGTGATGTGGGGTGTACGATAAATATAAAAGTTTCGATAACATTTTATGACTCGGGTGTTCTTGAAATTTTGTACTTATTGATTTTTTATGCAAATACCAATGTTGGATTTTCGTGTCTATAAAATACAAAAGTTTCAATGAAATTTTATGTGATATTTGTGTGGTGCGGTGTGTATGCTATGGTGTATCAGAATACACCAAAAAAATCCAAATTTTCAAAGTCTTCCAAATCTTCAGAAAGTTTTGAAAATTTGGATTTTTTTTTTATAAAAAATATGATTGGTTGGATAGATCTGTGAAGTGCATACAAAGAAATATTTTATTCATCAATTTTCTTTCTACACTTTTTTTACTTTTAGCCAAATAACTTTGTAAATAGTTATAGGTACCTGAACGATCAAACGAAACGAAAATTGGAACTGCATCTAAGAAATCAACCATTAAATAACTGCAATGTTATTATTTGTTGGTTACTAGTTATTAGTAGTATTCTTGTGTGTAACGAGATTCGTCTGTTATGTTTGGTATAAAATGTTTTTATTTTCAAATAGTTAAAGCATTAAAAGTTTTAACCCTTATACTCCACCTTGGATGATGATGAACTTGCACACACATTTAATATATTTATATCGACATCATTTATCGATAGTTACGTGTAACAACACTAACCGGAACAAATTCAGTGGCGTGTTGACGGCTATAATTCTTAGTGTCGACTAGGCAAGCCCCTAGCTGGACGGTAATTTACCGATTGACCGTGTAATGTACGAGAGAACAATTGAATTCTTACGACTGCTTGTTTTATGGTCGTTTGTACTGATTTATTACAAGCAGTGTTAACATGGTTGAAAATGTTATTTATAAAACTTCAAATCAACTTCGAAGCTTCGAATTAGCTCTAGAATTTAAAACAGATTGCATAGGGTGCTGAGAATAGGTTCAGATTGAAAGCACTGAAATTTTAATGAATCTGAGCCTATATTTAAGTTTCATCGAATATATTTTCGGAAAAGTGTAGTTTGCTACTAAAACATTTTGTAAATTATTTTGAAATGCATTGGACAGAAATTTAAGAGTATTGCTTTAAGTAAGTCTATGAAATATAAATAATACAGAATAAACATTTATCCTCTTCAAAAAATATTACTTTAATCTATATTCATTTATTATATTATTTTTTACATTGTATTAAAAAAAATACAAGAAAAAATAAAATAAAAATACAATACAATAAACAGAGGGCCACTGAAGACGGGTTTACGACCCAAGCCACCAGTTTACCATAATTATCATTACACTAATCAATCATTTCAAATCAAATAATACAGTCGATCTTATCTCATATATAAACCTCTTTGAGACAGTGATATATTGCAACAATAAACCGTACAAATAGAGACATGCACATACCCAATCGCGTGCAGATTACATTTCTGTAGCGCATTTTAGCGTTCTTTATTGTCCCTGGGAGGGCACTTGACTGTAAACGGCAGTAAAACTTGCGAATCACGATGGAATAGCTCGCAGGTACGGTTCGAATGCACGAGATATATTACCAATTAATTGTATAGAAGAGTGGTTGATAGGTTTTTGTTTTTTTTGTATCTGCTGGGTAAATGTTGGTTACATTGATTTTAAAGTTATGTGAATCGAATGGTAATTAAGAATACGTAGAGGAAATAAGTATGACGGAATTTCCGTAATGAAATAAAATTTTCTGAGAATGTGATGCAGCAAATGCGAAATCATACATTTCTTTTTTTGATTATTGCTTCTTAGTTACAATAACTTTGCATTTATATATTACGTGAATGACTTCGTTTAGCTCTTTCGAAGATCGAACCAATGTACTATTACAATGCCCAATGCACAGCAGAGTAATGATGACTTGTTGTGTATCTTTACTTTTTAACAAGTAATCCCAAATGAAAGAACTATTCAAAATCTCAACTCAAAAATGTGTTAGTTTGAAATTATCTTGATATTTTGTGTGCGGCTGTCTCAAGACGTGACCGTCCACCGCAGAATGCAGCCGTTCTAACGAGTTTTTGAGCACGTCCCCCTTACGGGAACGATCTTAAAGGGATTTGCACTTTGTAACTTAAACTTGTCGCCTTAACCGACATAGAAGACATTTTGGATACATAAATGGATATAAAGGCTTATAAGCTACCTTTGTTGTTGCCTGCTAGGTATTTGATTTGAATATAAAATGTTCCAAAAGTATAGAAAATGGTTATGCAATACAATGTGCCAGTGCGATAGTGCTCGACTCTTCCAAAAAGGTTAGGTTAGTGATGGAACAATTAATATAAAAAAAAACTTGAGAGGTAGGACACCCGGATGGAACGAAGTTCCTTTCGATTAATTAGTGAGGGAATTGTAATAAATTATTTTGATCACAGCGCCCTCTAGCATTAATCATATAAAACAAAAAAAGGAATTGTTTTATTAAATATTTTAATCACAGCGCCATCTAGCGATAATCACATAAACAAAAAAAGTGTCGTGACAACTTTTTCATAAGAATTTCCGTCTAGCCTCCTTTTGATAACGCGCAATAAGGAACTTCGTTCCAATATAAAATTACGGTACGATACTTCACTAAATGAGGATGTTTTATTGCCTCAGCAGGTAAAACATACTTAACCCAGTACACTAGGAAGCTAATCAGATGAATTTTACAAAATTTACCCTAATTAAGACATTTATGGTTGTAACATACCTACTATGGCTAATGAAATATATTTGTAAGCAAACATGATTTCGAAATAGCAAAAATTCATGAAGATCCGTCGATAATCCATCCATTAAGGATTCATCTGGCAACATTAGTGGGTGCCGTTATTAAAACCACCTGTATATCGTGACGTGACTTGTCTACGAGGCACACGTATAGACAAGGGGCCCGGTCCCTTCCGCCTCCGTGACTTTTGTCTCGAATCTCAGCGCACGTCTTGGACATCGGGGACCCGTCTTACAGAATTAATAATAAGCCAAGGAGCCGGGTGTGGTTTGGGTCGCAATGTGCCGAAATTTCTAACCCTCATTAAGGGTCTTCTGCACTCACCGCGCGCCCCAAACTTCGGGCGTTCGCGCTCGCGTTTGCCCGTTGTTTATCGGTGTTGCCAACATCTAGCTCCTTGCGGGTTTTAACAGACGAATTAAGAATGTTTTGAGAGTCTCTGGTAATTTATTTTACTTTGTCACTTTATTTGCGTTCGCATTGGTACGTGTTTAGCATCTGTTTGCTGTTATATGAATTCATTTTGAATTCTCTTGATATTTGGTAGCGAAGAATCTCTTTAACTTCAGTTTGTTGAATTTATAGGCCAGTTCATACTTTAGTTGTATCAAATAACTCTTAAAAATCACTTTAAGACTGCAGAATCGATGTTAGTGATTAATGCAGGGTGGTCAGTTCTTATTAGTACCTATTATGACTGGCGCAATAACTAATTTTATACTATGGAACCAACTGATCCTATTATTCATAGATATGCACAATGAAGAGCTGAGAAAAATAAATATCATAGTCAAAATGTTGCATGATATTCGACAATATTATCCATACACTGTGTTACTCTGAGATCCATGTCACCGCGAGCACCCACGAGCCTCAGGCAAATGTGTTGAACATCAACACTTCAAGTAAACTATTTGTGTCAACACGATCTTTAGTGTTCGTTTTATTTTATGTGTGGCTTTGTTGAAATCAGGTTTTTTTTAAAAAAACTTAAATTTCAATACAAATTAAAACCTTTTATTACATTGGTAAAAATAATGATATGAAGAGTGTGTCTTGAAATTTTACTTATGAATTATTATATTAATAGATAATACATATTGTGTGCTGTTTTTCACACACTATAAAAAAACGATAACATTTCTTACAATTCCTGTCACACATCTGCAATACACATAAGCAACACCCTACGAAATTCAATTTGACAACATTCGGGTACAAAATACATAAAATCAAAAGTTCATTTTAAATTTCAATTAGTTATTCGTTCGATGCACACGCTCGGGGTAGGAAATGAAATAACACTTAGATTTGATTTACGTTAGAAAATGTATAATAATTTCGTTATAAGACATTGTTTTCTTGGGTGTACGAAGACTTTATGTATGCAGCCGGATCCCATTTTGATGTATGGCTTTTAATTTTACTTTGAATTTATTTCCGGATGTGTTAGAAAGTTATTTATTGTGATGTTTTATTAGTTTATTGATAGGGATACGATAATGCTTTGAATAGTGAAATAAATTCAAAGAATTCATATAATTTTCACCATTATCATCATTTGCCCGTAGAGATCATCATCGCCACAAGTACCGTTCCTGCGCTATCTGCATCTCGTGAGTGGGTCTTCCCACGGTCTCGACCAGGTCGTCTGGTGCCCACGCTACGCCTACTGGTTCGTGGCCGCCACTCCAGAAATAGGCTATTTAATTTTAAATCTCCGTAATTACGAGTAATATGATTAATTGATATGAAATTAAAATATGTACAACGTTTTACTAGCGCCATTCTTAAGAATATTCTACCTTCAGGTGCCGAGTGGAATCAAAATAATATATGATTTTTTAACTAAACTAAAAGCTATTATTACTTAATTAGTATTTAAGATTATAAATTATTGGTAGTAATAGCTATTACAGTATTAATGTTTTAACTTAATCTAGGTTACATAGTAGGTAATCTAGACAAATTACGATGAAACATAGTTGGGTGAAGATTAGGTTATAGCTACCCAAATTTCAAATTATTAGTCTCTCAGAAGATTGATACCCCATTTTGAGACCTTAACAACATAATTGAATAAAACATAGATAATTGCTTAATTACAAAGTGAAACTAAGCTTAATTCCATTTACAGGAGAACGTTACGTAAACAGTCCCTTTAAGACTAGATTATTCCCTCCATTAGCTTTATTGTACATTTAATGGGCCTAATTACCGAAACAATCCCGTCAAGTATCAAGTTTCTTCAGGAAACGTTACGAAACTCCAAAGTTTCAAGGAATTAACTTAACGAAATCTCTCCGTATTATTTATAATAAATCACGCACGGCCTACAAACGGCTGCATAACAAATTTTATTTCCTCACAAAACGTAGGTCCGAACAAAAACGGTACAAGAAAGTTGGGCGTTACGGCGGCATCCTCCCGTGAATTTATATCGTTCTCGAACAAGAAAACAAAAGTGGAGTCGCGCCAAAGGTACATTATCTTAACAAAGTACAGCAATTAGGTACACGTTCCACATCTGACTAATAATTTAAATATGATAAAACAAAGTAAGACGCTGAGGCCAAGAATAAGGCGGGCCTCGGGTTAACTTATTTATAAATTCTGAGACGTTTCGCTCCGGCTGTAACCGTTCCCCTGCGTAATGCAATAAAAGGGGCTACTCATATAGGTATCGCCGCTTTACGTGCGCAGTGATAAAGGCTAATCCGCCGCTCTTCAGACGCACTGATATTTGCTTATTAGATTTTCGTCGACGTAATCACATCAGACGTCCTTCCAAGATGTTCTATGTTCGCAACCACGAAGTTTATAGATCATTATGTGCGTGCATGAAAATTTTAATGACGGCAATATGTTTGATAATGATAATATGCAACAAGTTCTTATGGTCAGTGGTAGGAGATGTGTTGTCCGTTTTTTTTTTGAAATTTTGAATTAGTTTTGCAATAATATGATTTTTGTTCTGTAGTATTTTTCAATAGCGACTAGCAAACAAGCTTACGACCCACCTGATTAGGTTGATGAGTGGAATCAAATATGTAACACAGTTGTGTATATTCTGATGCTTGGATGAATATGGGCTGATAGTGATTAAGATTATGTGTTTCTAAAGGCGAAATGTTCTATAATTAATAATATTTCCATCTTTATTAAATATCCATATACTCCATTCTTGTCCTGCACCTTACATCCTTTATTCAAAATTAGCTTATCAGTTAGCACCAGTGTCGAACAGGATTACAGCTACTGGTATCAGTCTTATCTGAGACTGTCGAGCAACAGAATTGTCAACTCGAACAAAAACACTCAACTAAGAGATCAATAGGCCACAATCCTGAAAGCGTAAGGATCTGGGGGCTACGTTCAAAGCTATAAAATTACAGATCAAAACTCCATCGACCCGGTGCCCTTTATTCAAACTCAGCGGAGCGCACTATCAAAGAAAGTCGTCTTAGGAGTTGCCGTCTTAGGGCTAAGTTTGTTCGCAAGGGTTACGAGATGCGGGCAATGTGGGGTACGTTTTTGAATGTAAATAGTGGTGCTTTAGCCCTCGTATGAATTAAATTTAAGTAATTAATGGCTTTGAACTTCCTATTTGTGATAATCGACGTCCAGTTAAGTTTTACGTGATTGGTAGGCTAGTTTGGAAGATGAGCAGTTCGAGTTGATCGTCTTAATTTGAAGGCTCTGTCTATACTAAAGCTTATGTGATATACATATAATACAGATACCGTAAACGAGTAAAGGTCCCTTTTGGTAAATAAGTTATCTAATTTTATCCAAATCAAAGTATCAAGTCCTTGTATGAACAGACCTTAATAAATCAATCAAATACATCAGACCCCACATTTTATTTTACCTATAGAATCTAAACTAAATAATCTAACCACGGGCGGCGGCAGATATAGGTTAATCCACTCAATGTTGTATAAAATCGCGACAAAAGCCATACAATTTGTCATATTTGGCGACAAAAAAAGTATTTTGGTCTTTTAAGGGCGGTGGGGTTTAATAAGCCTCGTGCCGTCACAATGTCTGGTTTAAGACAAGGTTTAAAACGACTCGTAACGCAGTAATGGAAAGTACAGATAAACCTGTACCGCAGGAAACGTGTTAATAAAGTTTAAACTATGGTAAATTTTACTTTCTATTGAGAAATAATGTAACTGCATAGTAAGTCCAAAACCAAGTAGATGAAATTGAAAAAAAAAATCTAAATGGAGAAAAAATACTTCGCTGGATTACGATGACTTTTTTACTTCATTATGAATGTTCGTTAACAAAATTGAACGATGTCATCAAGCACACGACGTAATCATAATGAAGCACTAATTTAACGTACGAGTTTTCAGTGGTTCCCGCACTAATTTCATATTAACCCTGCTGGTGCCCGCGTGGCCTAAGGGACCGCGCGGGTCATTATTAATTATAATGTGTGGAGTAGGAGGGTTACAGTCCTGAAGAAAGGGTCGCTATATTTTAAGACGTCGCCGTCATCTGGTCATAGAGGAATGCGAGATGTTTACGCACGTGCCGAATTATTTATTACCCAGTACTTGTGCGTGGGTTACGTGACAAATTATCTTGGATAACGTGGACTGTTTGTTTGTTTAATTTTAGTTCCAATATGTAAATGCTATGACACGTAGTAGAAATAGCCGATTTACATTTTTGGATCTAGGTTAAAAAATTGCGACTGTAACGATAAATTTAGAATGTTATATAAAGACAATAGCTGTAGCTATGTTGGTGCTTTCTTTGAAAATTGTATCCTTTCTAAGATCAAACTACATCTTTCTCTAACGTTACATTAACAATTTTAAGTTTTGCAAAGATAAGCATAATATTTGTTTGTAAAATTAATCGTGAGTGTATCTCTAATGATCACTGTATTGACTTAGATAGTCGATTACTTAAACCTAAACCTATACTTTTATTGAAGGTAAGTTCGTTTACCATTAAAAACACGGCAACGTCAATAAAATTATGTTGCGTATAAAAGCTAGTTCCAATAAATTATCTCTCAGTAATTATCTTGCAAGTTAGAAAGCCTTAAGGAAGGTGAAGCCTAGAAAGTGTAGATACGTCTATCGGCCGGTAACATGATCAAAGCTCCTCTGAGTTCTGACTCTGTAATCGACGAGACGCCAAACTTGTCTTACAAGGTGTTTCAGACTAGCGATTTCTGTTGGCGAACGAAGCGAAAATTTGATGCATAAATTTTAATCTTTAAGCTTTGATCTGGAATGATGGGTTTGTAATCTATTTTAAATGTTGAGTAGAAATATTAATGTTTTTTGTGGAAAATAGATCTTCGTGAATATGTAAATATCTAGTTTTTAATATTGCAAAGCTCAGGAATTAACTTAGGAATTTATTAGTAGATTAAAAATATTTGATTAAATGGAAATTTAATAATCCTCACTCACACATTTTTGTTACAATTTTCTTTCACATTACTTATTATCGAAGAAAAAGCTAAAACATAAGTTATAGAAATATTAGATAGCTTAGTATGTAGGTACATTATTTAAACCCCACACGACTACACTATAATATTAATACACTCGTAAAGTCATGAAGTTCGACTTTAACCCCGCATACGTTAAGTTCCATGATTATTTTACCGGTCCACCAGTCACTGTCAGTGTGAACCGGCATTTGTTCCGTGTTAAATATTCAAAGAACAAGACGGGGTCGTTTCTGGTCTCTCGGGTCGAAAAGACCCGGCGTGGGCAGACTCGGGTTAACCCGGTGAGCGCTCATGCGTCCCTAATTTCCGATTTGTCGACCGAAGGGTTGACTGATTAGCATCTGACTTGTCAGAAAGCATCATGATGCCTTTGTTGTTGATGTCTGTCTTCACTTTTGATTTGTGTTAATTCAATTGTAAAATCAATAAGGATTATAATTTAATAGAATATTGTCTTAATTTTTGGTATTGGAACGAAGTTCCTTATCGCGCGTTATGAAAGGGGCTAGACGGAAAAAAATCTTACGAAAAGTTGTCACGACACTTTTTTTGTTTTAGATAATTATCGCTAGATAGCGCTGTGATCAAAATCTTTCTTAAAGAAAAAAATATAAGATATATTTCAATCGAAAGGAACTTCGTTCTATTCGGGTGTCCCATGACACCTCTCAATTTTTTTTTCTGTACCTAAATGTGACTAAATAAATGTAGATTGAAAAATAAAAATCTATTATAGTATTAATCTTTAACCCGAAACTACCATTTGAATTATTTTTTAGAAAATTTACGTAGGTACCCTAAAATTTAAATTCAGTCTGAAGATTTGGTAGAAAATCTTTTAAAAATACCAACCACATGTTTTCTTAAAACGAAAACCATTTCGTAAATCTTGCGAACATAATGTTTTCCAATGACGACATACGAAAAAGTTTTCAAAGTTATGTGAAATCTGATTGTGAGACGTGAAATTGAATTTCGTCATATATTATTAAAGTTGGTAAAATACGACTATTAAAAGAAGAGTTTATTCCTTTAATGCTTTTAGGTTTTGAAGTTGATCATTATAGTGCCTACTTTGAAGAGAAAGTAAAGTTTGTTGATCATTTTATCTATGTGTGTTTTAATGGCAATCGTGCATGAATAATAAGAAGAATATTACTAGGTATATATATTTTTTAAAAAGTTCTTGATTATGCCAATTTTAAGTTCGCTTTACACAAAATTTTATTAATTATTGAAGTAATTACTTACATTGCAAAAGTCTTTAATTGGCTCGTAGGCGTCGTGTCCTTTTTTATTTAATCTAATATATAAAATTGTCGTGTCACGGTGTTCGAACTTGAACTCCTCCGAAACGGCTCGACCGATTTTGATGAAATTTTTTTTGCTTATCCGGTACCTATGAGAATCGGCCAACATCTATTTTTCATCCCCTAAATGTTAGGGGTAGTCCACCCCTAATTTTTTTTTTCGGCGCAGACGAAGTTGCGCGAGTCAGCTAGTTCTCTTATAAAGCAATATTTTCTTATCTCAATAATAAGACTTCAAACTATACACATGTTATCAAAACTAATTTCATAATAATACATTGTTTTCTTCACAAGTTATTACGAAAATAAAATAGTTCGTCGCTGTGTTTTTTGTCCACACTCCCTGTTTCCAGTGCATTACGTCCTTAACGACACATGTAATCCGCGACGAACACCTCATGAATTTATCATTTATCATCGCAAATACCTTGAGACGACATTGTCATTATTACATTTAGTCTGGCAACACTTGGCGCGGTTAATGATACGGTTTTTGTATTGAGTTTTGTTGGAATAACGTTTTGTTTGATTGCGTTTGTTTTTGGTGAAATTCTGTTGTGGCTACGTAGAAACATTTTTAGAGAAAGTGATTAAAATGGTGGTAATAAATATTTATCATTTATTTTCAAACGAATATATCCTTTAATAAAAATGGTTCTTGCACTGTGTGAAGTCTTCTGGCTACATGACCTCGATCGAAAATACAACAGCCAAATACACAACTACTTTGAATTAAATGTAATAGTTGAGTACTAACAGCAGTGTTATTCCACACTACTGTTGTATTCAAAACATGCAGTAGGAATCATTATTATCTTATTAACAACACCATTCCGCGTTTTTACTACAAATAGGTAGAATTAATAAAATTGATCATACTAAAGAGATTACAGTCTAGTAAATCGATTTAACAGACATTTTTACGTTTTGGGCTACTTTCTTGTTCATACATTGTATGGTCAGCGGCAAACCTACGCAATTCGAAATTTAAATAGTAGGTTGTCGGGCGACGTATCGGCTGTCACATTACCGGTCTGGCCGGACGGTGCTGTTATTATCAAACTTTTTGAAGGGTCCCCGACGCCGACGCGACGCCACAGCCTGGCTTTGGGAGATGGACGCTAAGTTACAGTGGAGAAGACTTCACATAAATAATTGAAATTTAGGTATCTATAGTGAGTGAAGTTTTCATAATAATATCTGTATTCTGTAATTGTGTATAACGTTTGTAGGTATCATTATAACGTATGATAAGTGCTCAGCGAGAACCTATAATGTATCTTCGTTGCAAGACATTCCATTTCGAGTCCTGGGGATTTTACAATTTGTCTATGGGAAATCTTTTTTTAATTAAAGATTAATCTGTAAACGAAGCTATGAGTAATATGGAGTTGTTAAATGGATTTACAGAATTTACTAAAAAAAGAAATGTAGGTATTTTGTACGATATTTTACCTATAATAACAAATCTGAGTTCATTAATACAGTTACCATTTACAGCAAGAAAATGACAGTGTTTCATTGAATACAACTTAAAAATACCCTAAAGACAAGATCACAAACAAAAAATATTAAAAAATCAGTTTCCATACTAGTCGAGCCGTCAAACGCATAGTCTAGGAGCCGCATATGGTAATTTCTTATTCCAATAGGAAATAGAGGCGGTCACTCGCAATAATCCATCACGGCCGGTTGTTTGTTAGTCCGGGACGTGTTTTATGTCGTTTTGTGTATTCCTTACAGGTTTTGATAAATATACGTTTCGTTTTAGTTTAGACGTTTAGGAATTGAATATCCGGTCGAGTTTAGTACGAGGGTTGCGTGATTGGCGCGCCCTGAATATCGAGTGTGTTTTGTTTTGTTGTATTATGCCGGGGTCCTATTTGTTATTCGTTTTGTGGATTCAGCAAAATAACATAGTTAGTTTTGCTCGAAAAATATTTGAACTCAGTCTAACATAATTTATTAAATAACTTGTATTTTGTAGACTCTTATTTGATTTATATTTCTTTTATGATAATATAATCTACCAATGGCTGCTTGGTCATACGATGATCGTATGATCAAGCCAACAGTTCGTAGGTACTAATTATGGTGCAACACGTTTTTAGAGGAATTTAAACTAGTTTTACTGCTTTTTATTTATTTAACAGACATTTATAACATAAGCGAAATTACACATTCACGTTTTGGTATTAAGACGTTATTACAAATGATTGAAGAACGAGTGAAGTGATTGTGAAAAACTTCCAACAGAAATCTCAAAATAATACTTCTTCATACTACAACCTTACCTTCAACATTATATTTCAACTTTACCATAAAACACTAAGAAAAACAATACTTATACGGTTGACATCGCATAGAAAAATAACGTAACATATTTTTAACATGATAAAACTGCGTGAGTATTCTCAAGGGCAGTTACGTCATTACTCCGACCTTCCAGAGCCAAGGATCGTATGCATACAGAATAGACCTTATCAGTTATGCATAATGTGGCGACCCCAAAGGTGGGCAAAATATTTGTATGCTCGCGACATTGACAGAATAAAAAAACAATAGGTGTACTGACTGTTTTGTTATAGCTAGGAATTGAAAATTAAACATAATTAACACTGAAAATTTCAATAGGTATAAAATAAAGGGTGACTATGAATTTAGGAAAATGGTTCTAAAAATCCATTGACGATATGTGTGATAAGTCCCCAATCCGCACTAGGCAAGCGTGGTGGGCTATGCGTAATCCCTCTTCTGAAGAGACCTCAGCCCAACAGTGGGCAGTAATGGGTTGGTACAGGACTATGAATTGAATCGTAAGAGGGCATTGAAAACCATAGAATCGGAATAACATATAATACGAATACCTGTTGTGAATACTCATAAAAATTATGGTTGTACCAATCCTATTAGCCCAATGTTATTTTTAAATAACTATTAATGTAGCTTCTATTAAATATCAGTTACTTGAAATGAAACAGTGGATATTTAGAATAAACAAAAAAGAACAACAAAAAAAGAAGGAATACAACCGAGTTTTTACTTTACAAAAAATTTAATTAATTTCTTTAACACGGAATGAAAATTAAAAGTGTTTTCGAGGCGAACGTCAGCTGTCAATAGAACATTTTTAAGCGAATCACCCTTGTCGCAGATCGCTTTCCAATTAACACCACCTCGGTCTCATTATATTTTTAATTTGGGGGCGGAATCTCGAATTAAACCGGCCGACGTCAAAGGACAGGCTTCACTGCTATTAAAGCTAAATAATTAAAGAATTCGATCGTCTTCCAGTCGTTAGAAGACATTAGGAGACCGTTCTGAAACTTTGTAATTTAGGAGGAGACTGGATTCTTGGCGCTGTCAGTTTGAAAAAAGAAAAACAAAAGAATGTCAATTGTTTTTTGTGACGTCAGCGTTTCAAAGTACTAAAATAATAATTAACAAACTAGAAAAAACTCCAGGATCTCTGTGAACTAAACTGTAAAAACTTGATTGTAATAACTGTATTTAGAAATAAATTTAGACATAAAATAAAAAGAAATTAGAAATATAATATTCCCAGAGCGCTATCTTGTCCTTGTCTTGTCTTGCCTTGACTTGTCCTTCTTCAAACGAGGCTTGAGGAGGATCCTTTAAGTTAGGTCGTAGGTAGCGACCCATCAATGTCCCCTGACATTGCAGAGGTTCATGAGCGACGGTAACCACTTACGATCAGGTGGCCCGTTAGCTCGTCTGCCTACATGGCAATAAAAAAAATCACAGCATTAAAATTTACTAAATGAAAACCACTGAAAAATATATTACAAACCAAATATGATACTAAGAAAAGAAGTACCTTTAGTATCTACTCAACATTATGAATTGTATCAATAAACGAATAACATCCTAATACATCTCGTGAGTGTCTTCGAATTGTCTTATAGTAATAATAAATATATCATAGTTATCCTCGGGGGAAGAATAAAAGGGAAAATAAAGCAAATCGGTTTCACTCGGAAGGGTCGAGAAAAATGTTTAATATTAATTGAAATTGTTATTGGCCCCTTTATTGCGAACGTTTTAATATTTTTATTGCTTTCATCGGAAGAGTTTCCCGATAGAAAATATTATTTGAAGGCTTTTGAAAAAAGATAATTTTTCACGATTTTTTTTTCTCTATTTTCCGATGACGTAGTTCTCGCTTAGTGAAATGGACGCTTATTTCATTGAATGCAACATAGACAGGTGATTTGATACGTAGATGTGAAATTCATATCACATACCAACACTTCATTCAAATTAATAACTTAATTTCACAACAAAGTCACGACCCTAATCAAGTTCACTTCATTAATTTAGAATATAAAAAGTGTAATTTTGTAAGAGCATCGCTTGTGAAATTATCCCTATAACGAGCGCTCTGTTCCACGGACGGTATTCTTACATTAAAATGTAAACATTATCCCTTTCCCTCAAGTCACTGCAGGGACGAAATGTCATTTGTCTGCGGTGCTGTGCTTCCCGCGAAGCATTCACGCGTTTTACAGACGAGCGGGTCATCGCAGCGTTTTAAACGCTAGATTTTTTATATCCAAACCAAAAATATATATCAATGAATCTATGACGATTATGATTAAAATTATATGTATATGATTAAAATTATATCATAACAATATAACACTGGTAACCTTAAAAACAATAATAAAAATTAAAAATTAATTAGATTGTCAGGTACTTGTTCTAAAGTAATCTTCTATCTTTAACTTAAAATCATACCAGATAGAAATGTGCTTTATAATGTGATGTTGATTGATGTGACCTACTGTAACAGTTAGCTAGTATAACTTTTTTACTAATCTTAAACTTTTAGTTTTGTAATTGTTGCTTTTATATTCATAATAATTATGAATCACCAAATGTTTTTATATGTTTTTGAAGCAATCATTGTATTATCATTCAAATATTTCATCTACTACAAATATAAAAAAAAAAAATGCTCATTATACAAAAAAAAAACACATGCCCGCTGAGTTTCTTGCCAGTGGCTATAATTATTATTTTTTGTGTCCGAACTGGTGGTAGCTTGTATTTTTTGACGTCAACAAGAATGAGTACGTCATCAATGTTGAAAATAAATTATTTCATTTCATTTCACTCTTAATTAAATTGTGCGTTTAAAACGCTCGTCTACAGCTCCTTCATAATAAGAGCATCTAATCTAAGTGTCGAGCGGTCATCTCAGCCGGGATGCGTCCCCAGGGTGCTCTAGACCCCGAGAACCGGGATTTATTCCGCTCGGATACCCACGCTCCTGCGAACGACACCTCCGCGATGAATGTTTTACTGCAAGGCGTGGAAATGACGCTTTACCGAAGGTGTGAGGTACCAGAGGTAGGAAAAAAGTAAGGTGTACTTTTTAATTGATTAGACCTCCCATTGATTACTTGAACCGGTCATTGTGACAAGGTTTTGGAGAGGCCTATGTTCAACAGTGGACGTCTACGGGCTGTTGATGATGGTAATGAATTTGTTAGTACATTAGAAGGTACTTAGACGGTCGCGTAGCGTTTTTTTCTCTCAGCTTAATTTTGAAGTGTCTTTTTAGCAGGGATTTTTTAAAACTTTATAAAAATTTCTATATTGTGGTTAATAACTTTAGAAAAATGTTATTTTCAGTAAAAAAAAATAGATAAAAAAATCTCTCCGGCGGGGAATCGAACCCCGGTCTCCCGCGTGACAGGCGGGGATACTGACCACTATACTACCGAAGATCGTGACTAACGTTGCAAAATTATTGATCGTATAGTATCGGAAAATAACACTTGATACTAAAATTAACTTGTTTCGTTATCTTAGTTATTTGCATGTTTTTACATTATCTTCAATTAACCCGTTAAACGCCGAGAAAAAAAAACCAATTGTCTATTCAAAGGCGTGCCGGTCACCGGTGACCCCCATGGCGTTTAACCGCTTAATTGACCTTAGAACATCCATTCCAATCTAAAAACTCATTATAAAATTATCTGTAACAAAAATCCTACCCTACTTTTATCCAGAACATCATTACATTCCACATTCGCCGTGAAACAAAGAACTGCATCACAAAGGCTTTCGAAACAAACAAAAAAGTATCGAGAAAGTTCAACGTCGAAAATTCATACGTCGTGATAACTGATATAGGCTGTATTCACACTCTCAATCAATACCGTTGAAAAAGAAACGAGATATGATAAGTGGTATTACGTGTATATGACAGCGAAAATTGTACAATTGTCGTACAGGCCATTTTTTGTTAAAAAGTTCGATTATAAAATACCACTTGCGCTCGTAATACCTACCATACTTTTCTGTACACCACCTTTGGTTGACTGGTAGAGAATGCCTTAGGCATTAAGTCCGCCATTGTACCATTTATGTGCATAAAGTTTAATAAATAAATAAATAAATAAATAAAAAAGTGGTGTCATATAATTTCTTAACAATTATTTTTTTTGCATATTAAACTAGTACTTACGTGAAATAATGTGATCATCAAGGTTCTACATATCATTTGTTATTGTATAAAAACAAAGCATTAATGAAAACACAAGTAGATTATATAACAGTAGAATAGCAATACGTCGCCTCAGTGCTTGTTTGGCCAATCTGTACTCGAGCAAATTTTACAGGAGACAGCAAACAAGCACGGAATTTTGTTAAGTGCCGTGTTGAGAAAAAAATTGAAATGAGATTTTTATTGTTTTAGAATTGAATATTAAAAAAAAAAAAAATACCAGTCGGATGGAAATTGTATTCTTTATAATACTGCATTAAAAAGTTATTTTCGTAAAAAATGTCAGATTGGCCGAACAAGCACTGAGGCAACGAATACTAATGCTACGAATTGAACAGCGACTGTTGCAACACAAACGCAATACAAGCGATCATTGCGGTTTCTACAATACATCTCGCTAACTACCAAACTGCGTTCTAATCACGGCACGTCAAAAATGGATATTGGAAATTGAATTCGCAAGCTGAATTTCTTTTTTTTCGACATGCAAAGGGCGAGGGCGTACAAATGGCCAGATCAACTCAATAAGGGGTACGTTGACGTGTTTACCCGGAACCCGCAAACCGGTTGGTTTTTTTTATTTATTTTTCAAAACGATATTTTCCCGGTGTCGTGAAGGCATTGTCGTTCGGACAATGGTTCGCATACACTGTTGTCTGACGAATTTTTGTTCTTATATCTTGTTTGATACGCGTTTGTTGTGTATGAGTAAGTGATATAGGTAGGTAAATGGTAGATATAAGTTTGATAGGTAGATGTTCTAACATTGCAAAAGTCTATTAGCGACGGTAACGAGTTAAGCGAGCTTCAGACATAAGAATATTATTTGTCAATCATATTAATTATGAAATCAAAGAGTCCCGTCACATTTGGTATGGCAACGTTGAAATCAATATTTTTAAATCAGCAAAAAACTGTTGAGATTTGTTTTACAGATAAATAGGGTATGATCATGACACTCGACATTATATTTTATTCCTTAGGTTCTCCTTAACAAACACTTGATTTTAAAACTGATGAATTATCTACCAAAACGTTTCAAAAAAGCAATCAGAATCATTTAAAGCGATCGCAATTCTCTCTCAATATTGAGTTTACGTAATAACCTCGTTCTCGTTTATTGTTATTACAATGACGAACTCAATTATGCACCAACACCTGAGACGGAGAGCTGACGTGGAAACTATTATAGTGCTGTTAGCTGTACTATACCACCATGGTGTCTTAACAGAGGTTCTCAAACGTTGATGTCCCCTTTAGGCGGTGGTTTTCAAAGGCTTTTTGAGTTAACAGACCTGATTGTATTTGGTCATCGCATGCTCAGCATCTCAATGAAATAAAATAAAATTAAATATTTAATTCTTAACATTGTTCTATTTATAATTCTTGTTGAAGTACTAAAGCTATCCTACCTACCAGTTCGTAAAAAAATGAGACATCACCCTGAGAAGAGCTGGCAAAAGAAACTCAACGAAACTTATTTAAATGTATTGCTTAAACGCATTGCAGTGCGTCAATGTAGGTATGGGAGGTCTATTGATCAGATTTTTGTTCTACACATTTTTACCTAACCTGTTACGAACTCTTTTTCACATATTTCGAACTCTTTATATGTTCATGTTTTTATTTTTGTATTTAGAATGTTTTCTAATTTTACTTTATGATGCTTTTTGACAAATAAAGGCAGTTTGGTTGTGAACACTGAAGAAGAAACTAGTTTTATTTTTAATATCAAACTCTATTAAAAATCATAATCGGCTAACCTATGTTGAGCTGTTAGAGGCAGTCGATTATATAACCATTGATACCTAGGTCCTTAATTTTTTTTCGACCATGCTTAAGGTTGATGATAAACAGTTGTACGGATGGTGACAATAATAACATCAGTACATGACGACTTACTTCTCGTAAACAAATTCATACGTAGAATACCCAAATTCTATTACAATATTAAGTGCTCAGCGAGGTATGGGTTGAGAGCCACTGGCAAGTGTGTGCAAGCCTTAGACGGGAGTAACCGCATCAACCTAAAGTGTTTATGTAAATGACGCAAAGAAAATGAACGTATAAACAGGACTAACATAGAGTAACCTACTAATTTGACACTAACATGAGTATGAACATTTTAATTGAGAAAACTAGAAAAGTTGTTAAAGGTAGGTCGTAGGAAACTGTGTCCACTGATATTGCAAAGGTCCATTGGCGACGGTAACCTGTAACTGTAACAACCCCTTACTGCCCACTGCTGAGCTCAGGTCTCCTCCGAAGAGCAATTAGGTTTAGCCCACCACACTTGCCCAATGCGGATTGGGGACTTCAAAGGATTTTTAGAACCCTTTTCCGATATGCAGGTTTTCTCACGATGTTTTTCTTTACCGTTTTTAACCATTGGTAATGTGAAAAATTGCACATAAATCTTTTTCATTTTAAGATTTAGAGGTACAAGCCGGCCGGTTTTGAACCCGCGACCCCCCACACGGAAGGCAAGCGCTTCAACCACTCGGCCACCACGACTTATAACGACGGTAACCACTTACGATCAGTTGACCTGTTTGCTCGTCTACCTACATAACAAAAAAATACCTACCGTAAAATCCATTTTTTATTCAGGCATAATATTTTTCTTTGTTATGGTAATGCTTATTACACGTAACCTAGAATCACCAAAATATGCTTTACGTTATCAGTCATATGATATATGGTTGTAAAAGTTTATCGAATGGTTTTTAAGTGGAATTGTGGAATTGTAAAATTTTAATAAGAGTACCAACGTTTGCTAGTCGCTCACGTGATGTTTTCTACATTCCAACTTGTCGCACTAATGCAGGCCCGCAATCGCCAATCAGGAGGATGTGTTGCCATTATAATATGTATTTTACTGACATTGACATACTACACCTTAACATAGTTACTTTTAAGAGAGAGGTTATTGCAAAATTACATAAACTTATAGTTTAACATCAACTACAAAATGATAATTAGAGGACTGATTCATGGAAACATTCGACGTAGCTTTTTGATTTTCTTTGCTATTTTTTTGCTATGTACATCCTAATCATATTCATATGCTAAATACTGTCACATACTTATTGATATTTTACATCTAATTAAGTGCTGATAAGTGCGTATATCTGAAAACTTATATCTGGAACATGTCGTTTGAATTGTATGAACCTAATCTTAAATTTAGTTTGTTTAAAAAAAAAACTTGTACAATTTGTTTGTGTTCTTCTTATTGTAAATAAATAAACAAATAAATACGCCGCTTGTATAAACACAGCTTTTGGCAATGCGTGTCTAGAAACTTAATCTTGAAGACTGATGTATGGTACAATTATTTTGTGTAAGCAAAAGAGCTAAATTCACAGAATGGTCCTTCATAGTTTCATATCAATGTCAGGGGTATAGTAAAACTGTATTAAACACCCATCACTGCCCACTGCTAGACTCAGGTCTCCTCAGTAGAGGCCTTGTCCAATGCGGATTGAGGGCTCTTAAAAACAGTTTCCCAAAGTGACTTTAAGTTGAAAGGCATTGTTCTCTGCTAAAGAAAGCAGTTCATTCCGTTATAAGATTTAATGAGTAGGTTTATACTTTGACCTTGTGGCCTAGTTTTTTATGTGTTCAAAATATTTCTGAATAACATGACAAGTTTTCCCATTTAAATGTTGACATTGTTGTTTTTCATGTACGTTATCGTCTGTGGGAATGCGATGTTCACCTTCAGGTTTCAACCCATCGATTATTTCAGTCTCGGCTTTAATAATAAAGAAGCAATAAAGTGCTTCGTCCTTACCCGTTTTCAATAAACACCTTTATCGATTATTCAGTCCGGCGTCCATACTTACAGGCTCGGAGCTCCGCCACAGACAGAGAGTTCGCAAACTAATTCACGACACAGGCATAGCTTGGCTCGGGTGGCTGTAGGTGGTCGCCAGGAGATAGCCGCTGGTCGCGGGTGTGAGCCGAGCCCCGAGGGAGGAGGGAGGCGTGCCCGCGGCTGGGCGGCGCCGACCAATCCTCGCGCACCACCCACCAACCCCGCCTACCTCACCTGCGCCACACCATTAAGCCCGCTTTCCTTGTACTTTTTTCACGGACTTCGCATCCGTTCGTTGCGCCGTCTTTATTTTATTTTCTCCTTTATGCCTCCTTCCCGCCTCGCCTCCTATTTTACGCCCGCCGACAGCGTAGGTAGAAAAACCTTTTGTGAATACGAATGCTGAGCAGGTATTATGCTCGTTAGTTACGGCCTCTGATATTGTGTAAAGTAAATAAAAGTATCTCTGGGTTTGTAACGAAGCCTTATAGCGATCTTCGTGTATGTTGCATCATCTGATTAGGAGACATGTAATTAAATCGTCTAGGTACGCGGTCTGAGCGAGCCGCAGACAAAGTTTGGTTTACGAGCGTAGCCGGAGCGCGGCGGTGCGCCCGGTAATAAACTTTTAACTTCCGTATCGATCCACAAAAGGTTGTAGTCGAAAGTAATCTCATCCAACCTTGGTCTACATTTTGTTTCAATGACTCGACGACGGCCGGGACCGTATGCAAGTGTCCCAACCAGGGTGAACGATCCCCACATCGATGAAGTTTAACTGAACTTGGAAAAAAACTTGGCCTGAAGTTTGTTCGCGCCGCGTGATTAGGAAGACTTAGTTTTGAAGTGAGTCGGGAACTGTTTTTTCAGTTTTGAAAGTGGGTGGCTCAGTTTATGATCCGGGTGAAAGTCACGGCGGATCGATGAACTCGGCGCGGGTCAACTCAACTGATCAAAGTTTGGAAGACTAATAACCGAATTTAATACGCAAGGGGCCGCTGCACTATGTCTACAGACTCTGAATAGACCTCACGTGGACGACTACTAAATAACACCCTTCATAACTTATTGTTACTTTGTTGGAGGAATCGGAGAAGTTTTGTTATGAACTACATTGTCTTGTGGCTACATAATACTACGAAAATTGAATGAGCATTCAAATACTACGCTAATAATTTCATTGTAGGCTAGTGAACTCAGTAAGGTCAACAAACAAAATCAAAAGCAAGTTCATGTATTCATATTAGCAGAATATCACATAATGGAGTTTACTCAATGAACACGTCAAATGTAAACATCTACGTAAATTAATTCATAATTAGAAGCCTGTTTCATTCATAACCAATTTAAACAAGTGTTGTAAAACAGTGAGACAATGTAGCATCTCTAACATTTGTAACACACACAAAAAGAAAATTAAAAGTTCAGTATGGTCGATGACAGGAAACCGCCTCACAGAGTCTTCATATCGCGGAGATTCACCCATAATCACCAACTACCATTATGTGGGACGTACGTTATTTATCTTTCTTGCTGTAAAGTAGGTAATAAATTAAAATTTAAAATATCAAATCAAGTCCAAATACTTCATTTCAGAAAATTGAGGATCAGTAGGTAGTAATAATAATGAAAGGTGTGGGTACAGTGGACTTATGGCCAAAGGGAGATCTTCGACCGGGCGAGGTAGTGTATAGGTAGTGTATAGTCAGGCCGAAGCCCATCTAGTAAATTTCAAATGTCGTATACCTATATGCGAAGATTTCTGCAATTGTCGTAACAGCGATTCAGGATCTCGCGCGTTTTTATTGGTCGCCACAAAAGGTTTTTTTTTTCTAAAAAAATAAGCGAAAGTTCCTAGCCCCTTCTATTGAAGTATACAAGGCTTACAATCAAGAAGTGACTTGTTTAAAAGCAAGACATCCCTAAAAACCCAACATAATAAAATGTATCCTAATGATTCTAATCTGTACAATATCTCCATCTAAAGTGCACAGTACTCATGACCAGTCTCAGATAAGAACCTCTGCGTCAGCTGACCGCTACGATCAGATAACTCGACATATTGCGATATCTGTATTGTTTCGAATGTTCTCGAACGGGAAACGCGATTAGTCAGGTTTCAAGATAAACAAAAACAACTGGAGAATATCTTTATGTTGTTAAAAATGTCTATTTATTTATTTTTAGACATTTCAGCACACGTAAAAGAAATTCGATTTGCGACTGTTAGAATGAAACATCAGTAAAATAAGGTATAATTTAAATTTCGACACTTGTCATGAGTGACGGCCCCATAGTGTGATATTTGAAGGGCCCACGAGCTACGGTAAACACTTACCAGCAGGTGTACAAAGTTCGTCATAAAACTATAATCAATAGAACATAAAATATCTAATCTAGTTCCCATTCTACGCAAATCCCATTCCAAATCTTGAAATCAAGCCAAGAATTTCCATCCAAATCTCCATTCAGCTATAATTCATCACGTTTGACCCTTTCTGGTTTTACAAACGTAAGTGAATGTCTGAATTTGAATAACACGAAGATTCAGAATGTTCTGGGCGGGCGGCGCACCGCCTTATAAAAGCTAATCAATTATTGAGAAGCCTTTCATCTGCATTGGACGCCAGACACGGATTTAGTTACGAGAAACATGATAAATTGCAAGATGAAGGGTAAATAATAGTAAATATATCTTAGGATAAATTTGTTGCAGGCTAAAGTAGTTTAGATTTTATTTTTGAATTCATTTGATGGTATAATTTGTAGTACTCATGTCGTTTATGGAACGAAGTTCCTTATCGCGAGTTGTGAAGGGGGCTAGACGGAAAAAATTCTTACGAAAAAGTTGTCATGACACTATTTTGTTTTATGTGATTAATGCTAGATGGCGCTGTGATCAAAATATTTTAAACACGTTCCTTATCGCGCGTTACGAAAGGAAATAATTTTTATGAGATACGTTTTAATCGAAAGGAACTTCGTTCGTGACCTCTCAAGTTTTTTATTGATGTCCAAAGAAAAAGAAAGAAAGAAAACAACTTTATTCCACACACACAAAGAGGACACAACGATATAAGCTAATAACTAAAAAAAAAAAAAAAAATAAAAAAAACGTAGAACATACAATTTTCTTATTAACAACAAAGCGGGTTGAGTATATTTAGAATTGTTATAATTTGATTGTAGATTATTGTACAAAAATTTTTTTTTACAAACGTAATTAAAATAACACGTGTCACGTAGGATAGAAGTTGAAAATTTGATAATGTCTTTGTTATGTTTGCAAAGTAGAAGTTGCAATGAAGAAAGTGTCGTTGTACCTACTGATTTTGTAGATTACAAGGAATGACGTGCTGATTTTCATTGGAAATTCGATATATTATTAATGTTCTTCAAAATTGTCGTCAAATTCGTCTTAATTTCCACTTCTAATTTTCAACTCTAAATCAATTCCTTCAATAGTCTGAATGCATCCCTGCGCTCGTAAGTCTGCACGAAATTCACAACATAAGTCCAAATTGTTGCTTTGAATATATTTCAATCAATTAGCAAGGGCTAGGTGTGCGGACTTGATAGTTTCTCAACATAATACCAGTCCGATCCCTCTGAATATTCATGTTTGATGTACTATTTGTTTATTGTGTATTTGGTTACTTGTAAATTGTAAGTAGTGGTAATTATAAAAGATTTGTGCGTAGACTGACGTCTACGACCTAGGAAACAAAGAAAAAACATAGGAAATAATTGCTTAATAACAGTATCTTCCAAACCTTTCCGATGATATCTTAATTTAAGATTGACTTATTTTTTACATTTCAAGATTTAGAAAAAAAAAACAATCAATTTTTAAGCTTAGCTAGTAGTAATAGGTATACACGGATGAGTAACTTCACTACCAAAATCTTCTAAATGTCAAGAATTTTAAATTAATTTTAAGAAAAAAAAATATCATCCATAAGTCTCATCCACACATTTCATACTTTAAAAACAACAAAATATTTTCCTAACCTCAAAAATAACTATCAAAACATACACAAACATAAATCACGTACACAATAACTTAACAGTTTCCAATTCATCTAATCTCCTGTAGAAACTTGGGAACACTCGATAAATCAAAGGGATAGTGCTGAGGAACCGTTTCTTATTAACCATTGTCTGGGAATCGAGTGGTAATTAAACGGTAGGGACGATAACCGTTACGTAGACCAGGGGCTGCCAAACAGTTTCGATCGGGGACCGTAGGAATAATGCGATTATTTGGTACGATTTTTGTAGCGAGATTTTTAAAGCTACTTCCTTGTAAATAATTATATTTTATATTGTTTTCAGTGTTATATTATTTTTCTTTGAATTACTGTGCAGGCTGGCGCAGTTGGTGACTCATGACTCATCTATTAACAAAATTCATGAAAATTATTATATTCAATCATTGACTGGCTCGTAGAGGTAATAATGATAAAAAATCTCTTAGTTTCTTTCTTGTGAAACTAGGTACTTCTAATATCATTGTGATATAATAATAATCAGGGAATGACAATTCAGTCTGCGGGCCAGGATTTGGTATCCCCTACCGCAGACCTTTAGCGACTATATTGATCTAATAAATAATCTATATGTTACAAGGATTATTGTGAACCCATCGAGGTAAATAGTTTCGTACTTGGACTAGTGAAATATGGTTCAATATTAAATAATTGGTCCATTCATTGTTTGCATGTTGTTAACGTAACTAACCGCTTACCATCAGGTGGGCCGTAGGCTCGTTTATCTATCATGCAATAAAAAATAAAAAAATAAAAAAATGATGTTGTTCTAAAAAAGTTATTTTTTTTGCAAAGGATGCAGGATAATCTTGGCAAATTTGCAATGAAGTAATTATGTCCACACTACAGAAAAAGTCTTGTGTTTTCAATCGTCTTCAGGAAAATCGTAAACAGAGTGCTTGTGAGGCTAACTCTGAGGAATTAAATGTGTTAAGAAATAAATTTTAAACACTGTTTTAATGAAATAGATAGGTCTAAATAAATGCTATTTTAGTACAAAAACTTCGTAAATATACTTTTAAATATTTCAAAATTCCAGTAAGCCCACTCCTTTTCTTAAGTCACCAAACCTTAACCCTGCGATGAATTTAAGCTATCCCGTGCTGAAATTACGGACTGCATTACCAAGCATAAAATCTTACATTAAAACTTGTAAGACGATCCGTTGCGGAATGCATGCCGTCCGAAAAGGAATTCTCGGCGGTGTAAGCGCGTTCTTAACCCGACCACAGAATATTTACTACCAGAAGTAAGGTACATACAAATCTTGCTTGACGATTGAATACATCTCTCTCCCCAAGGTGGGCCAGAGGGCCTACACAGTGCTTCTCCATTTTGACCTGTGTTGAACCACGTTCTTTAGCTCCGCTCATGACAACCCGGTCGTTTTAAGATCGACCGCCACGAGCCCTGAGGTATCCAGAAAGCGTGACGATTGAAAACATGCTATGTAACAAATAGGCTTCAAAAAGTTAAAGTATCTACACATCTAGAAATAATGCAGAAGCAACCTAAAACGGAAAGCACTCTGATAGCACCAACAATGTCAGAATTTCTTCTTTCTCTTTTTTTCAAGGACGTCTTCTCCAAAATACAAAAAAAGTCAGAATTTAGTTTATTTTCACGTGACAACATTCTTTTAATTGACTTTACTCTGTTGTTTATGATGTTGTTTTCAGATGTGTAGTCTTAGTTCAGTCTCATGAGCGAAAGGAGCTTAGGATTAAGTGGGACTTTGGCTCGTTCTTCTACATCGCAAAAAAAAGAAAGTGGTTAATACAAAAATTGTGTCAGTAAAATTCTTTTCATTCGATCCTCAAAATAGTAGTAAACTGAAAAGTTTTTTCACTTTCTGAAATTAGGTTACTTGCTAAATTTTGATATTATAGGAACAGAATTAAAACTAAGATACATTTACTTCTGGTAGTAAGTATTCTGTATTCGGGTATGTTCGGTTGTATTCGTCTTAAAGCCCACATTAGAGGCGCTAATTGCTTTACGCAAATGCCTGGCGGTCGGTCGGAAGATGGGCAGCGGTGACCGTCGATGTTTTCAAATGGACCCTTCGTTAGGGCTGTCAAGAAAGACTTGAAGAGAATTAAAGTGTGTGTATTTTAGTTCATGTTATAGTAAGTAAAATTTTAATGTGCACTCTCATCATCATCATCAACAGCCCGTAGACGTCCATTGCTAGACTTAATCCTCCCCAAACCTCGCCACATTGACCGGTATAGCGCTATCTGCATCTAGTGACGTCCCGCCGTTAAGCCATTTATTTTTATGGTTTTAGGTAAATTATATGATAAAAGAGGAATGAGGATATTCTGAAACTATTACACTAACTATTACTTGATGCTTGAACTCCTGAAGTTAAAAAAAACCAGTTAATTTGAATTCTTACAAGACAATTCCTACCTTAAATTTTCCTAGCTTTGAAGGATTCCGTGGCATCCCTACGTATGCCCCGAGGTCCTAAAGCTGTAATGGGGCTCAGATTAAATGCGTTGAAGTTAGTAATGCCCCTCTAAAAGCGAATTGTAGTCGGCGCCGGTACTTTATAATATCGTTATCCTGATGTCCAGCTAGATTAGAAGATACTTTTATCTCGGTGTTAGATTCTGATTGAACAATGTCCTTGAACGTTGAGGATAAGGATTATTGGTGTTTTTGGAATTGGTAAAAACGGTTCACGTAATAGAATTGTAAGTTAAGATTCAGATATTTTTTGCGTAAAAGAGAGACAGATCAGATAAAATTACTCATCGTCACTCAAAGACAGTAGGATCCCGACTAGGAAGGCTAAAAATTAAGTCGTAGGTAATAACAAAAATAAGTGCATAAATTAAAAAAAATGGTTTAACAAATTTTGGCACAAGTCTAGGTACTGACTACATTTTAATACTATATTAACTATATTCTTCATTTTGTGATCATTGAATATGCTTTCGATGGAATATGAAATAGAAATGTTGCTGAAGTTGTAGGCAGCATGTGTGGCGTTCGTTAGAAAACTTGCTCGCCAAGAGTGGGACGCCTAACTCGTTTCATTCATCGTCTTATAGTGCAACTGGAGGCTTTTGATACTTTTTAATTTCATTGGTAATTTCATCAATATTAAATAATTTATTCTCGTATAAAGTTAAGAAAGAGTTCATGATAACAGCTGATGGCCTGTGTTTTTAACAATGTTTAATTCAGCTAAGATAATAAAATTTATAGGTTTCTTGGTACAGAAATAATAAAATAATAATAAAAATAAAATAAAAAAGCCTTTTATTTCCATGCAAAAAATACATTTTCTATATTTACTTATAAATTTAAATTATTATTAATTAAATTATTAAATTAATGAATTATTACTATTTAATTGTTTTTCATGGACTCCTCTCGAGTGAAGGCCTCCTCCAAAGTATCCCATTTATCTCTTTCTTTAGCTATGTAAATCCAGTTAGGTCCTGCGATTTTTTTGATGTCATCCTCCCAGTGTGTGTGTGGTCTACCTACGCGTCGCTTCCCCTGGGGGCCCCTCCACGTAGTGATTTCGGATGTCCATCTGTTGTCTTGAAGTCGTGCTACGTGTCCTGCCCATCTAAATTTTTGTCTCTGTGCAAAATTTAGAGCATCTACTGTTTTTATTATTTTTTTAATTTTTGTATGACGGATTTTTTGTGATTTTTTTATTTTGAGAATGCTGCGTTCCATCCCTCTTTGACATGTCGTAATAGTATTTTTTGCCTGACTGGTGAATTTCCACGTCTGACAGGCATACGTGAGACATGGCAAGATACACGAGTCCATCATTTTCTTTTTTACTTCTATTGGCATATTACTTTTCATCACCTCTTTGCAACTCCAGAACTTATTCCATGCAATTTTTGATCTACGCTCTACCTCCATTTGGTTATTGTTGCAATCAAATGATATCCGTTTTCCTAAATAGATATAGTGATCCACATACTGTATTGTTTTATGATCTAATGTTATTATGTTTTTATGACTATTTGTCATGATATTTGTTTTTGACAAATTTATTTCTAATCCAACCTGACTGCTTACTCTATGTAGCGATTGTATCATGCGTTCTAGATTTTCTCCGGATTCTGACAATAGTACCAAGTCGTCTGCAAATCTTAGATGATTCAGGTATTTCCCTTTGATGTATAGGCCACATTTTTTCCAGTTCAGTTTATCTATAATTAATTCCAGAACTGCAATAAATAGAGTTGGAGATAGTGGGTCCCCTTGTTTCACACCTCTATTGACATTAAAATCTGGCCCAAACGATTCCAATTTGACTCTACTCACACTGTTGTTATATAATTTTTTTATTATATTTATGTATTCATTTTCCACTCCCTGTTTATTTAAAGCTTCCCATATGCTGGCATGGGATATTGTGTCAAAGGCTTTCTGGTAGTCTATGTAAGCAATGTAGATTGGTCTCTGACTTTCTTGATATTTTTCTATGACAAGTTCTAGTGTATGAATATGGTCTATTGTAGAATATCCTTTGCGGAACCCAGCTTGCTCTACAGGTTGGCTCTTTTCTAAAATTTTTGTTATTCTTTGATTTATTATTGAGGAGAATAGTTTGTAGACCGTTGGAAGAAGGCTTATTGGTCTGTAATTACTAATGTCATTTGGGTTTCCTTTTTTATATAGTAATATTATATTGGATTCTGACCATTGTGTAGGGGTGATCGCTGTCCTTAGTATTAAATTAAAAAGTGAAATAAGTGTTGGTGTCAATATTTCACATCCAATTTTTATTGCTTCATTTGTAATGAAATCCGGCCCTGGGCTTTTATCTACTTTTAATTTCTTAACTGCTTGTATGATCTCTTTTTCACCAATAGGGTGTATTTTATTTTCTAAAATTACATGATTGTTCAAATCTCCCTGCTTCACATTTTTTATTTCTGTCGTCGTAGCGCTATAAAGGTTTCTATAAAATTTTGTGGCAATATCTATGATTTCTCTTCGATTATATGTTGTCTGTCCCGAGTCGTTTAGTCCCTCTATCCAATTTTTATGGGTATGAAGTTCTTTTAAGGCTTTTTTAAAACTTTTACCTTTTCTTATGAAACTGAGAATTCTTTCATTCCTATATTTCTTATAGTCGTATTTAATGCGTTTGCTAGTTAATTTGTATAGGGCGCTTAGTTCATTTTTTTCGGATCGAGATTTAGTTGTCATGTTTTGTAATGTTTTTCTTCTGATAAGTAATTTTAGTGTTTGTTCCGAGAGAATTTTGTGCTTAGTATTCTTAACTTTTTGTGGTTGTTGTAAACTAGTGTTGATGGCATGTAGTAGTTTTTCATAATATTCCTGAACATTTGTCACTTCAATCTGGCTTTCATGTAGTTTTGATACATTTTGCATGAGATGTTGTCTATATGTTTCAATTTCATCAATATTTTTTAAGGAACTATTTCTTTTGTTAGTAAACTTGATTCGAGATTTCTTTATGACTTTTATACTTATTGTAGCTCTGACCATTCTGTGATCTGTAGAGAAGTTAAGATTTAATGTTTCTATATTTTGGAAAAGTTTTGGTTGATTGGACATTATGAAGTCGATTTCATTTTTGTGTAGTCCTCCTGGTGAGCGCCAAGTCCATCTGCGTTGTGGTCTTTTCTTGAAATAGGTATTGATCACAGAAAGTCTGTTTTCGAAAGCAAAATCTATTAGCCTCTGACCCCTGTCATTTCTCTTTCCATATCCAAATTTTCCTGTAATTAAGTGCTCCTCTTTAAGTGGTTGTCCTATTTTAGCATTGAAATCTCCTAATATTATGAGATTTTTTGAAGAGATTTGTATTGCTGAGTCCAAAGTTTGATAGAATTTTGTTAGTTCCTCTTCGCTTGATAAAGATGTGGGAGCATATACTTGTATGATGCTTATTTGAAAACCTCTAATGTTCAGGTTTAGTAAGGCAACTCTTTCTGTGAGACCTATAAATTCCTCTATATAAGGTTTCAATGATTTTTTTATTAAAAAACCTACACCATAGAGACCTGGTGTGTGACCTATGTAGCATAATATAAGATTCTCATATTCATTTATTTCGCTGCCTGTTCTTCTAACTTCTGACAGACCAATGATGTCATATTTTATTTTAGATAGCGATTCTTCAAGTTCCAAAAACCTTTCATATGTTGAGAGTGTTTTAACGTTATATGTTGCTATAAACAACTTTTTTGTTTCAGTCCTTCTGAATTCTGGGATTTCTAATTGTTTCTTCGGAGGGTGGTGGTCATTGTTTTCTTCCACGGTGACCAGCCGTCTTGGAAGATGATTAGTAATGTTGTAGTTTTTATTTGACTTATTTTTACTTTCGAGAGGGGGTGCCAATCGTTATTGGTTCATATTATTGTTATGTTTTGACATTTCTTGGTTAATTTGGTTCCTGTTCCCAAAATAATTAAGGATTCCCGGCTTTACTATGTTCTCTGAACAACTAGGTGTATTCTGAGTGTTTGTTGTATGTTTGTTTTTTTTTCTTTGCTTGAGTTTTATGTGGTGGATCATTTCGGATAAACTTGTCTTGAGGTGATGTTGAAAGTGATCTTTTATTTTTTCCATATGTATTATTTATTTCTTGTTTTCCAATAATAACTAGTTTGTCATATTTTATTATTGCTTTGTTACCTTTTTCATTTTCAATTTTTATTTGTTCTTGTAGCATCCTTCTTTTCTCCAAAACATACTGTGGATAATCTTCCTTTATGTAGTAGTTCGTATCATATAGAAGCTTTTTTTGTTTGAAAATTTCAATTTTCTTGCCAACGGTGGTCAGCGTCACAACAATTGGTCTTGGTTTTTCGGATTTTTTTCCTATCCTCTTGACTTCTTGAATATTGGTGCAATCCAATTTGATGTTTAGATATCTTGATAGAAAATCCAAGATTTTCCTTTCCAAGTCGGCATAAGAATGCTGTAAGTTACTTTCTTCGATTCCAAAAAATACAACATTTCGATTTCTTACTTGTTTCTCTAATATATTTAATCTTTGTTCTTGTTTGTCGTATTTTTCGTTTAAGGTTGTGTACTTTTGCTCAATTTGCTTTAGTTTTTCATCTAAAATTTTATTCATGTTTTCCGTGACTGTTTTCGTAACTTCCATCCCATTTTCTTTTATTGTGTTCTTCTGGTCTTCCAAGTCTTTTTGGATTTGGCGTAAGGTTGTTATTATTTCTTCCATTTTTTGTATTTATGGCAACAAGGTGAAATACCAAAACGAACAAAAAATTTTTATCTGTTTACCAACAACTAATGCCCTCTATTATTGAGGTGTAGAACTAAACATCAGTAGTGTTGATCGATTTGATAGCTGAGATTTATCGATCGTAGTATTCGTATTATCCGCTAGATGGCGTTATTTCCAATAATGGCAGTTTTTGCTGTTTCAAACATCCGCCATAATGACTTTCGTTTTTTTTTTGTTTTAGGTTATGATTCACTTATCTCACCAATTTCTTTACAAAGTAGATTCTGACCAATTTGCTTTTGTAAAAAAACAGATACTAAAATGATTCTTTCAAAAGTTATTTCACAAACGCGCTTCTATTATGTTGATTCAACACTGGTTTCATAAGTTCACTAATATATCGATTTATGTCCACATATTTCAGATTTTTTGTTAGTTCTATTAATGCACACGCTAAACAATACTTTAAATTGTTGTTATAGTTCACTTTTGCACAATTTTGTTCACTTTAATCACTTAAAATCGTTTTTTTTTTATACGTAGCTGAAGTTTACCGTGGCACTGCAGCGCCCTCTCTCTGGTACAGAAATAACAAGCAATAAATGTTTTATTTATTAGCTTATTTATGAGATTTTTTTTACCAATTTTCACTCCGACAAGTAAATTCTTAGTCGTTTCTTTAGCTCCCAAACCAAAAGGTTTGCAGGCCACTATTTTTTTTTATAATTCAGTATGTACCGTAGTACCTAAATGTAGAAAATGCGATCATTGAATAAGACCTCTTTCAGTATCAATTATAATTCCTATAAAATATATAATTAGACTAATTGAAATCCAAGTTTACTCTGCTAGCTGCTCCGCGCAATTTCGTCTACGTCACTCTCAGTTAAATGTCAACTACTCGATTTTTTCCCGCCGTAAAAGCATCCTTGAAATTCATCGAAAATTTAAAAAAATTCAATAATTTCTAAAATAAATATAGCCTAAGCTACTTCAGGACGCGTCATTAGAACCTAAACACGATAAGGTTATCTTGCTTATTGACGGAGTTCCTGTGGCCACCTTCCAGCTCCATCATCAGACCTTGAAATTCCTCTTATACCCAAAGTACTCATCAGGAAGCTTCATCAGAGCCTAAACACGATGAGATTATCTTGCTTATTGACGGAGTTCTTGTGGCCACCTTCCAGCTCCATCATCAGACCTTGAAATTCATCTTCTACGCAAAGTACTCATCAGAGCACTTCATTAGAGCCTAAACACGATGAGGTTATCTCGCTTATGGACGGAGTTCCTGTGGCCACCATCCAGCTCCATCATCAGACCTTGACATTCATCCTCTACGCAAAGTACTCATCAGGACGCTTCATTATAGAATAAACACGATGAGTTTATTCTGTGACATAAAAAAATGTCAAAAGTGACGGAAAAACGTTAAATATGACAGAAATATATTATGTCAGAAGTGACAGCATAATATGTCAAATTCTTATGTCAATTTATTTTGCACTATTCCGAGAATTCTTTTAGAACTTTTTTATGTACAAACCTTTCTTGGACTTCCACGAATAATTTAAGACCAAAATTAGCACAATCGGTTCAGTGGTTCTCGAGTTATTTTATAACAACGAAAAGTGGCATTGATTTATATTTATATATCAGATAACCATATCACTTTTTTTTCTCAAGTATTAATACGATTCCATCGCAGCATAAGTACAATCAGTCGCATTACATGAAGATGTCCAATGCGGCGGGCTGTCGCGGCTTGTGAGGGAGAGGGTTAGGAGGGGGGGACTTCAAATATGACATATCTGGGAGCCGTCAGCACCGCAACACTGTACCAGAACTTGGTCTGTGGCCAGCGCACATGTGTGCTCATAACTAGTTCGAAATGTAAATATTAAGCTGCGTACACACGTTTCAGTTCAATTGTCTCGAGGCGACTTTTGTACGAGTAATGGAGAAAAGCTGAAGTTCATTTACTTTCAAAGTTCTAGTTGCTCATTGTGTTTCATGTGTGCTTGTTAATTGTTAAATATTTCCATGAAATGCTATATTCTGCAACATCTTGACTTGAAGGACAGTAATGGTACAAGAGTAGGCCGAGACGAACGATTTTGAAACAAAAACAAATAGTTTACCAATAGTTTAGATACCAAGTAACATCATCAGATTTGAAATATGATCTGATAAATGTTTTACGTTTTGTAAATTCACATCCAAGCTCCTTTAAAATTATAATACTCAAGGCTTACAAATGTTATCTTCCCACAAACATTTACGAACCAGTACAAATCCACATATTTAAAATCGTATAATTCTTGGAACACACACGCTCTGCAGGATGTCCAAAGTTTTCAGTGGAAGCAGCGAGGGAAAACGCCTCGGGCGCGGTACACTCGGTTATTAGCGACCATTCAGACACGACTATTTACTTACTTAGGGTGTGATGGTTCATGTTAAGCATTGCCCACTGGCGCTTCTGGCGGTTTCTTCAACGTATACTGTTCCTGGTGGGAATTTAAAAATCTTTGAATTAAAAAAGATTTCACAAAATGCGTGATTCGAAATTTGAACGTGGTAGATAACGTACGAGAAGTATAACTAAGATCTCATTTTTGAACTGGTGCAAAATTGAATTAACTACCGATCTAGGGGACGGAGCGACGGGAAAGAGTGCCGAGCGCGTAACGCGTCGCGCCGTCCCTCCAAACCCCGTGCTGGGTTCTGGCCTCAGCCGGGGTTCGGACGCTAAGTGTGAGCGGTTGGAGGTTTTAGTGCGGTTCAACTTCCACATACCCCGCCCGCGGTGATTTCCTCCAACTGAAAAAAAAAAAACTAACGATCTAAGAAGAACAACATCCCTCTTTTGTGGAGACCTGAACCCAACAGTGGGCAGTAATGGGTACAGAAGAAGAAGAACATAGGATTGAGCTATAAAATGTATTATGATTAAGATTACGATACAATGTATTTAAAATATCTATGCATCGCCTAAGTTAAGGTACTAGTACAAGTTTAGAACTACTTTTGTAAGTTGTTTTATTTCGCTAATCACTAGAATGCCTAATCCATCTGCAATCCTAATACAAACGAAACCGAGAAATTACGTTTTAAAATAAAAATTCGTTTGACTTTAAAATGGAATTATGTTTATTACCCTGTGTTCAAAATTTGTTTTTATACACAGATAGCTTTATCAGCTTTAGAATACCAAACAAAAATGGCATCACTATTTCAACCCAGAATTACAATTCCATTTCAATTCCGAATATTTTCAATACCACACATGTTCTTTATGCACCACTCGCTCAGTCTTGACGAATTGTATTACAATCACGTCACTGTCCCTGCTCTATTTTCAATAGCAAACATTTGTCCGCAGAAACTTTCAAATTTGATTTAAAATATGGATATTTTTATGTAGACTCGTCCCCTCGGACTGATGTGGGTGACAAGTGGGCACTCGAGGCGAGGTTCCTATTGTGTGGAAGGTGCATTCAATATTCTTTTCATTTTCACCAAATTTTTACCTATGCATAGAAAAGTTTTTGTAAATTGAATTTCACGTTGTGTGTTGGTTGGGATAGTAATGCTTATTTTGCGTTTGAAATTAGTTTTAAAAGTGTAAATTTGTATAACTCTATTTTTTTTATTTTATTTTACACTGACAATTTTTTTTCTCAACAATTTACTGTAAGCTTTGAAAAAGGTCCATAAATACAGATACATTGGACTGGTCTGCGTATTGTAGTAGTTTAGACATAAACCATAACGACCACATGACTGAGGTCAAACATTTTCGAAAAACGCAATCTTGACAAAACACAGATCAAAATATTTCGCGAATTTTGCGACATAAAACGCAAAAAAAATATTTATCGCTACATCGTTGTAAACACTGTCTTCATCGAATACGAAAGAGTTCTTAAGAAAAACGACAAACTTTCCGGAGACCCTTCGAGAGGAAGCACCAATGATTCGAATTTATGCTTTATGCAGTGGAAAATGATAAATTTATGGCAGTCCAGTTCCTCTCACAATACACTTCGACGACTCGACGACTCGGAGGAAGGATCTTAGGTTTTATTGCTTTCGTACAACGTTGATTCGATTACAGAATTCGTTATCTGTTTTTTCTAATTGAATTATAACTTTTTTCTCGTTTGTTTTGTAGCAAGCAGTTTATTTGATGTGTCCTCTACCTAGCGTGTTAAGTGCAGTTAATCAATAACTAGATTAAGACAAGTGTAAGGATTGGATAATTGATTTGATTAGTTAAAATAGACAGAAAAATAATAATTTTCTTCTACTATTCAAGTTACAACACCTATACAAATATACATCTTAAACATACAGTCAATTCAAAATAATATTTGTCCAAATAATCAACGTACCTAACTCAGAAATGTTAGTGAAGACCCTTCATAAATCAGACACGTCTCAGAGCATACAGAAAATATTTTCTATCTATTCAATAGATAAACAAATTTCGCTCGACCGAAGACAGATGGCGCTGCGGATCACGTAAGACTCGTAGCCCTCAACCCTTCTCGGATAATATCTTTAAAAGTTTCCCGAAGCCCGCATCCATCCTCCGGGGGCTGCGGATCTCTTTAAATTATTCTACCAATCAAATGTTATTAGTATGAAATAAAACGGACTGAGAGAATATTTTATATGTGAGTCTTTATGAAAATTCATTTGGTGAATGGAACTCGCAATTTCTTAAGAGAAAGTTTGGGAAATTATATACAGAAAGCTTTGTATGTTACGTACTGGATTTTTATTGCGTATTTATATTATTCATTTTCCACTTCACATCTAGTACCTATCATATAGTCAGATTAAAAAGTGTAATTCATTAATTTTCTGAAGTATAATAAAAGAGTATCTAATTTGAATACTACATGAGACATCCAGATTACGATCGATCGAGATTTTGCCTACCATGATTAAATTTCACGCCTGAATAGAAATGTATTTGCGTAAACGAGGTCAACTAAATGATAGTCTAGTATTACACCGATCAAACCGCATCAAAGATATCGACCATTCGATAAATTTATTGACGAACCAACTGAAGACCTCTTTGGACGAAATCCAATATAAGTTCCTCTGACATCTTAACTTTGTAAACATCTCAAATTGTGTCCCAAAAGGCTATCGAGTTCAAAGCAACGTCTCCATCCGTCGGAGTATTTAATTCAAACTTAATTTCAGTGAAAAGATTATACACCACGGCAAGGGATGATTGATTTAATTATTTTGCTCTTGAAACGTGTCCTCTCTCTTATAATTATGCTTCATTACTTAAGCATCGCTTTATACAGACTAATTACTTAATAGAAGTAAAGAGTTATTTCCATAGCAAAGTTCATCCAAAGGAGTTGAATGTAATCAACTTTAAACGTTAAACGAATTAATGACGAGAAATAAATAGGATCGAACTGAATCGCGTTTGCCTCGCTTTGATGGAAGGTGCCTTTCGAATTTGTGTGCATAATTAAATTTTCATGTTCTAGTCGTAATTTAAATTTAGAGTACGGTTTTTAAGTATTATGATGCCAAATTAAATTTATATTATGAAAGTTTGTCATACAAGTAATAATGGTAATGATTCTGATTAACGATGCAAATCATTGCTTTTAAATTGTTATTGCAGTTTTATGAACAGTGCAGCAGTTTTTGTTCTATTCTAAATTGGATGATCCAATTTAAGAAATGACTAATTACTTAAAATGATTTCTGAGATACGGATGTCGTAACGCCTTTATTGTCAGTTAAAATAATACTTAATTTGTTAAAATTCGACTAAAAACATTTTGAAGTATTATTGAGTTTTTTTATTTAATGACAACAGTAGACGATAGGGGTTTCAAAATAACAATTGAACAAGGATTGCAGAAACGTGCTACAGATAGGTGGTAGGTACCGGCCCCATAGACCTCCATGGCGTCAGTAATAATCAGGGGGCCTCTCGGCTCTTCTGCGTGGACAAAAAAACTGGGCTTATCTTAAAAACGGACTTAGTAAATCCTGAATAGAGCAATCTACTGTATGAAAATCTTAAAATTTAGGAAGCACTTTATGATAGTATAAAATTGTTTTAGATATCAAAACCTTCACGTGAAAGCCTCATCTGTTGGAGTTATCTGTAACGATCATTCCTTTACACAAAACACTTGCTTTACCTCTCTCCTCTGTGAGTAATCTCAAGAAAAATAGGTCACAGAGCCCCTTTGTCAGAAGGGACCGTGGCGATAAAACTTCTTGGAACAACTTTTGTTTTGAGTACCTCAGAAGCCAGAGAGCGGGGTCGGATCGATTATTATTATTATTTAAGATAACCGCGGCTGCATGTGACTTTACTACGTTTATCTTTTGGTTATATTCAGTTATCTTTACTGGACTTCCTTATTGATCTTTTCTTGCAGTGAAAGAAACAATTCCCTCAAAAGCAAGGGAATGTGTTTTGTTGAGATGTCTATGAATTAAGTGGAGTCAGTAAATAATAGCATTGTAATGTGTGTATCATATTCATATTAAAAATTGCAAAGGTAACAAAATCGGATGCTGTACCCTTTTTTATTGCCATGTAGACAGACCAGCTAGCGGATGACCTGACCGTAAATCCTAACTTTCTAGAAATTAAACCACTTAAAATTTAACTAAATAAGAAATTGAACTGAAAATGTATTTTTTATTAGTATCTGGTCCTGATCTCTGGGGTGCACGGTAATGATAAACATTATCAAGAACCTATAGCTCAGTTGCGAAAAAATCCAAATCCACTTCAAAATTCGAAATTCAAATATATTTTGAATGCATATTCATTCAAACCTCGATTTTTTTCCATTCTTTCCTGTAAATAAAAGCAAATAGTCAGCTCAGTCGGTTGCAAAGCAATCAGTTACTTTGTACCCCATGGCCAGTGGTTCGCAAATAGGGGACATAAATGTGAATGGATGTTAACGTGTTTTTTACGACGCACGGGTCAACATATCGTTTTGTTTGCGGCCGGCGAACGGTATCTTTATACCCTGATTTACTCTGGAATCCACTGTTATTTTTTACTGCAGGATATTGTAATTTTATTGACGTGTCTGTTGTGTTGTTGTTAAGAATGGTGAAATGGAGGTATATAGTTGAGGTGGAGAAGCAGAGAGTTGGAACTCATATTAAGACTATTGAACTATGATGGAAGTCGATTTGGACTTGAAATACTTTTGTCAGTTTTAGTTTAGTTTGTAGTTTAGTTTTGACTGCCTAATAATATGTATTAATTTTTGTCAGGATAACTAAATACAACCAACTGGTGTTTACAAAATGGAGGTCAATTTTGTTTAATTCAAACGCCAACATTTTCAAGAAATACTTTCAGTACTTCTTTCCTCTACTTATTTGACAATTATGTACTACACTATTAGTACAATAAATTATAGTAGCTACCTAATAACCAGTTTGGTCAAATTATCTTTTTTTTTGTTGGAATAATCCAAAAGCCTCTGACAAATAAGATCATAGTAGATTGACATTGGTAATTTATTTATGCGATTTTCTGTCGCCGCACGGATGGGGGACGAGAGTCAACATTGACTCGTTGTCGAACTGTTTGTATTGGGCCTTCGCTGTGGTGTTTTTTTTTTTTATCAGCCAGTAAATTAAGCGACAATGCAATGATTGCTTTTATAATTTATACAGTTCGGTTTGCGTTAAACTTTTCTTTGCAGTTTTAAACCAAATTTGTAATTTAATTTATGCCAGTTATAATTTGAATGATTTGTGCTTTAGCTGAGTCTAGTTGCAGCAGGTATAATAAAACTTCAGAGGTGTCATGGGACACCCGAATAGAACGAAGTTCCTTTCGATTTAAAGATATCTTATATTTTTTCCCTAACGTAACGCGCGATAAGGAACGCGTTTTAAAAGATTTTGATCACAGCGCCTCCAATTACTATTTAACTATAGTTACTATATTTTAATGTCGAATCAGTTGCGTTCTATTTGATGATATAACTATTTTTAGGATCGTTTAGAACACGTTCTTTTGAGCAACCTAAGGTAATAAAATATAAAAATGTCTTGTCAAATAAATACAAAAATATCTTAAATGTTCCATTAACACATCCTAATATCTTATAGCTAATAATAAAATGTAATATGCTATTAGAAAATGTTATAAAACGTTCAATAATTGTTTCATCCTGCGAGAGCTCAGCCCTATTGTCATATCACATTAACGTGAATCGCATCATAACTCCTGATAATCTACGTTTATTGGCTTCCCTTGCTGCTTTATTACTCTATAATATATACGTATGAACATACACTCAATATTTATGTTTGATTTTTTTTACTTTTCGTTTCGGTATTTGAATTTTATGAGAAAATTTTGTAAATGATGTCGATTTTCTTTCGATTTAGTTTTATGATATAGTATGATTCCGTAATATTTTGTAAAATAAAATAATTTTAGTGAAGCTTTTTTTTATTGACGTTTTTAAGTTTAATTTTATTGAAAATTTAAAATTATCATATTTATTTCTTAAATGAGGATGAGTTCACACAAATAAAATATTATTGAAAAAAAATCAAAAACGTCATCTTTACTAACATAAAAGTTAATTTCAACGTTTTTAAAAGCTTTTAAACGTGCTTTTATTCTTTTACATTCGAAATAAAACAAAATCAATTTCTGTTTTGTGTAAAATAGTCATTTGATTTGACCTTAATATAATTACCAATTAAGCTAACACTTATAACTACGATTATAATCAAAATATTATTATAGTAATAATAATTATCGGTTACAGAACAAAAGACTTGTATTATCTTAAAGCGAGACGATTCATTATTATAGGGCCGTTAGACCAGCTATAATCGACGGTTATCGCCCTTTTATAGCGGATTTTATGGCCCCAACTATTCAACGGGGAAATTTTTGTTTATTCTACTACCTATAATAATTAGTTTTGATGGTAGATAAATTTGTAAAAGCTTTATCTTTTAGTTCGATTTTTTTTAATTATTCTCCAAAACTGAATTGTATTCATTTATAATCAGGACTTGTCAACAGAAACTATTTTGCAAGTAAAAAAAACAATAGATCACATTCAACTAAATCTATTCAGCATACATCTATTCCAACTTTGTTATACAAAAAAAAAATAATTTAGATAATTTTTAACGACAACATTACAGAATTATTACAACTCCACGAATGCTAAAAAACCTTCAAAAGCACAGATTATTTACATAAACATTTATTCTGTATCAAAAGCTAAACATTTGGAAACCACTAATTAACCTTTGTCTTACTAAAACAAAAGACGCAATAAAAAAGCCTCAAAAGTTTTACCCCATTTTCCTATTAACTGTAATAGTTGTTTACAACCGGCACTCGCTGTGCGTTTACAATATATTACGAGGTTGTCGGCAATAAAAAAGGGGTAAAGAAAAAATGAATAAAGAAGAAAAAACGTTAAAATAAAAGCGACGGGGGATATACGACTTCCTGGAGGAAATAATAATGCTGTTTGCAATTCATTTGGCTACCTGGTTACCCCGTCTGTAGAAGAAAACAAGGAATGGTATTCCTTTACAAGGCCCCTTTCTTAGCACGATTTTTCACGGGAGGGGTCGCGATTTTTTATTCTAAACCCTTTGCTGAAAATCAAAGCTCATTCGCGTTGTTGCATAAACCGGTAAGTGCGAATTTGAATTTTTTGTTTAATAAAATTGTAAAACTATTCTTGCTTTGTAAAAGTTAAAACAGACGAATTTATGTGGGTTTTACAGTTATATTACACAGGTATATAACATTTTAATTAATATTTGATAAAGTAGCATCACTTTTAATTTCAAGGATAGGTATTAATTTATGTTACCTATTATGATTTATATGTATTCATAAAATCGAAAATTTTCTAATAAAATCGAATTTAACTAATTAAAATCTAATCAAACCATGCTTGGAGTTCTTCAGATCAGGCATAGTTAAATGCAAAAAAAACAATTATAACCTTAAAAAACAAGATTTTCCCAATTTAACATATTTGGTAATTTCCGTTACCAGCTTTATCTTTCAACGCCCACGACGACAAATTACGTGTCGCCCGTGAAAAATCAAAGCTCGACAACGAACCGTCTTGCTTACATTTAAAAAAAATCGTAATTGTAAGTAACCGCTCCCTTTTATTAATTTAACTCGTTTATTCAGCTCCCCAGACGTCACGTCCGAGAAGGAGTAAAAAGTCTCTCTTTTATAAAATATTCATGATCGTTTCTAAAAGGGAAATCGTGGATTTCGACTCGAAATTATAAATTATTTATGTTTTTATTTTGGTTACGAGCGAATACAATTTGTTTTATTTGAAGTTATAAAACAGTCTACGTTGGTTTTCTATTAGAAAGCTTTTGTTCTTTTTATTGCCTAAGATGAGCTTACGACTAGCCTGGTGATAAATGGTTACTGTCACGAAGTTTTACACTTTCTATACTAGTGGCGTGCAGTCCATATAAGCAAATACACATTGCGTACCCTAACCTATCAAATTATAAACTTATTCAGACACTCGCGGTTTTCTATAATACTTTAATATCGAGACAACTCAATTAATTAAATATCGTGGTAAGAACCCGTTGAAAATGCATGAAAGTACTTTAAATGCTGTATGTTTAATAGAAATGGACTTATTACTCTTATTATTTGCGTCTATCGAGCGTAAAAGTATAATTAAATGGATTGTAAGATGTTAATTTGTAAATGATCAGGTTTTACATTTCTGCATACCCTGACCAAAATGTGCATGCACGCCACTGATCTATATCTACTATGCCGCCCGGCGACGGAACTATTTGAGAGAAGTGTAATAATTAAAATGTAGTCATAATGTTTATTCATAATTTAATGTAAGAATTCATCTGCATTGAACTATTTAAAAATTTACATCGCTACTTAGCGTAGCTAAACAAATGACAATAAAATTTACTATATCTATCACTATCAAGCAAAAACACATCACAGGTAAAATTGATTGGCATTTAAATTAATGAATCGACTCAGAACTTTAAAAGACACAGTAAATAAAAGTTACGATCGAAGATCACTCGCTGTGAATATTTAAGGAGTCCCGTTGAAGAAGTCTCGAGAGGATCAGAAGAGGTACTCCAAGTCCCTTGATGAGCAATCGAGTTACGGACAGACGTTCATCAATAAGATTGCTAAATCTTTAAAACTTCGCAAATAAGGTTCAATTTAAATTATTACTGATAAATTATTAAATGGCAAAGACAATTAGTCCAAAATAAACCGAAAATTTTGTTGCGTGTAAAGTTTATTTTTGAATTTAGAGTGTGTTGATAGAACTATTATAAGATGAGGCTCTCCAACTTAGTTTTTCTGTCTACGCTATACCTACTACAGTACTGCTGTTTGTAGATTTATGTAAGTGTTCTTATTTAAAAGTACGTTAATTATTAAAAAATATAGACTGATAACGGGTACTTCCGAGTTGTAAATTATTTCAAATCTCTTCTAAAAGCCGAAGCAAAAGGAATTAATAAAAGATCGGTAGCGATTCCAAAAATGAACATCAGACCGAGTGGGCCCTTTTTTCAAACCATCAAACGTTCCGGGGCCCAGTCGGGACCGCTCGCATTCCTCAACGTCCCGTCTACAGCCGTTCCTTTTTTAAATCCTCCTAACAAGCCAATAAATCCCTGCGCATTTTTTCTCTCAACCCTCTGAAAAAGGCTCAGGCCGATTACATCCAAATTTACTTAACACCTCCACATTAAACCGGTTAATAAGGTGCTTTAACGCAATTTTCTTATCCGACGGATACGCAAGCCGGATGTGCGTCCCATTTTAATCAGATAATAATTGTGTGAAATTGGATTTTGTGCAAATTTTATTACGCAAATTGAATTTGGAATGTAATTAGTCTTTGGACAACAGTATGACGGATTGTATTACGCTGATTGGGCAGATGTAGCCGACCTTTTGTTGAGAATCTAATAAATAATGATTAAGTAGTTCGTTAGTCGTACAAACACTGCAGGTAAACACAAGTGGAACGTACTCGGAGCTAGTCGACGACTCTTTAAGTTTTAATTAATTAAGTATATGAAGAGAGTTGGGAAGTCACACACGACGCACTTGCAATTCTAGAAACGGAAAACAATTTTGTAAGTGCTTTTATTATTGAATATTTGTACCTACCATAGATTATGAGTTTAGGAGACGTAAATTATGATTTAACATTAATAATTAAACAGTGTTTCTTTCTCATTCATTTATTACAGATTGCCTTTCACTACACACTAAATGATATTATATTTAAATTACATAATAATTAGATTTTAAAACCATTCGATCAAGACGAATTCCCAGCATAATATTCGAGCAATTTCAAAATTACCGAACTAAATAAATTATTGAGTCAAAGACGCGACTTAAGACTGCGGGGTCTTATTACAAATTCACTTTGGACTCGTAGACCCAATAATCCGGGCCATTAGCGAAATGTTCCCTCGGAGGAATCTACTAATTACGTTTCAATGGTAAACACCTGTCATCGGTCAGTCCGATCGGTAATCAGGTTTTCGTGGTCCGTTTGACCGGCGGTCAGGCGACATGGACGATTGATTAGACTCCGTTATCGTATTGATTAATTTTGGATGTTTTTGAATGGGAGAAATGTCTACGTTTTTGATGTGGTAAATGAGCGAGGCTTTGTATTCCTAGGTTAGTTGGTTTCTAGAATAATTCAGATTTAAGTTCTGATCTATGTACCTATGTAAAAAGTGCTTTATTTTCAGAAACTTTTTTACAAATTATTAATGAGTCCACCTAGTAAGTAAAAATAATACTTATGGTGGAAATGACTCGCTTTTTCTCTATTGAACTACGACATTCTACCTGCATATTATTATCAACTTTCATTTTAAACAGATAAACGCAATTCCTTATTGAGTTTATTAATTTATTATATTTTGTGCACAATAAATGTCGGGGAAAAACCGACCGAGAGGTATTCATCAGTTTATGTGATATTTTCAATTGAAAGCGTTGAGCATCAACAGCAGTTAAAATATAATAAATAGATAGATAGAATATTCTTTATTGTACACCAATCAAAATAAAATAAAGTAACATTTTAGAATAGTACAATCGGCGGTCGCTAATAGCGATCTCTAATAATATATTATCATTTTATAACGATAAATTTAGAACTAGTGCGGTAACCAAATGTTTCCAAATACTCGTGTGCCTTAAGATCCTGTCAAAATCTACAAGATTCACGTGCAAACTCCCTGACCGACGAACTTAGAAGTAATAAATTTAAAATATAAATTATTCATATTCATCACAGGACGACCAGATTAATTATTACTATTCACCACTGGCAAGCGCAGAAGGCGCCCGCGATTTGCAATACGTCACCAGTAAATATGGAAACACTTATTCCACAATTTATATAGGGGAGAGTGGGGTAATGGAGAGGCTTGGCTATAAATCTAAGCGAAGTGATTTGGTACAAAGCACTCGGGCCGCAGTGTAAGCTGGGTTCGGTCAGGAACATCCATTGCGAACCGAACACCCGCGGAATCCGATAATGCCTTGAGATTGTCCCGTCTTTCCTTAACACCTCTTGATACCGACCCTTATATGAACAGCCTATGTTTGAATTGATAATGTATCGATTTAACTTTCTATGTATTTCACCTGGATTTGTGTATTGCAATACAATGAGTCAACAAATACTACTTTACTATTTATTTCACCTGAAGTATTAAATGAGTTAAATATAAATATAACAAGTTCGAGTAATTTAGGTGGGCAATAACTGGACATAGTACATTTTTTATTGTTCGGACACATTGCCCAATTATATACAAATATAAAAAAAAAATTGGTTGCCTGTAAAGTCGGTATACGGGTGAAAGTTTTACGTGACAACGACTCGGGCATGGTTAGCCCGCCTAAGAGCGAAAGAGACAGACAAAAAAAGTGAAAGGCACGCGTGCCTCTCACTCGCTCTCATTGTGAGCGCATAACGTGAGCGGAGCGTAACGCAGTTTCTTGAAGTGTCACCCGGCAAACCAGTTTATACGACGTTGTCACGTCAAAAACTTATTACAAAAAATTGGTATCTAGGTACAACATTTACGCCACCGGAAAAAGAAAAGTTCTCCAAAAAAATCAGCAATCAAATTTGACATAGCTTAATTTTAACACGATATAGTTACGTATAACATTTTCATGACCATAAAGCTATGAAAACATTCAACACATTTATTTATATGAAAGGGATTTCTGTGTGTTATCGGTGTACTGCGCCACGTGTGCGACCCGTTGTTTAAACTTAATCTATAAATCAAGAAGCGAAACTATTTCGTAATTAGATCGTATTTAGGATGGGGCACAACACCTTCGTTCGGCTTCTCGAGAAACGCCTCCCAGAGGGTCCGAAGGTAAGGCAACCGAGCCTTTCAAGCACCTCTTTAACGGCTAATATCCTTGGTAAATGGATCTCAAATATTTGGCCATAATCGTTATATTGAAATTTAATCGGTTATTTTAGTTTATGATACTACAATTTAAGAGGTATGTAAGGTTACACTGTGTATCAATATTAAAAATATAGTTTCTATAAATCAGGAAAAACGGATCACCTTTGACTTTTAAGAGTATTTCGTGTGATAGTGTCCCCTTTTTACAGACACTACATAACAAATCAGACATAAACCATTAACAACATACAACATAAAAACACAATATTGGTAGTACAAAAAAAAATGTGCAAAGTTTATAGATTCTTTGACATTAAGATACCTTCACAAAAAAAGAAATAAAAGAAAAAACAGATTCTCGCTAAAATACAAAAATAGAATCATTATAAAAGAATACATTCAAAAACAAAATAACAATAGAACATAAAAATAATAGGGATCCTCTTACCGTCTATTCTTTCCGCGTAAAATGTTTTTGATGTCTGTACTTAGTGTTTAAGAAGTTGATCCTATTACGATGTCCAGGTAACGGCACAATGGAGTCGTCGGAGCGCTAACAAGATTATAACTTTATTTGGTAAATTAATAAAAAGTGGAGCCTCTCGCGTATACATTTCTGCTCTCGTCTACTTAGTTACGTATGAGTGATGCTTTTCATAATTTATTAAGTGAATTTTTTGTTTATTTTGAAATGTGTTTGGAAGTTAGAGAACATTTAAGCTCATTGTTGTTTTATATCGCTATTTTTGGTGGGTTTAATGTCAAGTTTATTTTCGCCCACGAGAAGATTTTAATATGATTTAAAGTAACAAAGTTAGTCGGTGCGGAACGATAGCGGCAGGTGAGAGGCGATTGTTTCACTACAAATAGCTTGTCTATTCGCAAATCAAATCGTTGATAAAAAATCAATAAACGCACTTTAATCCACTGGTAAATTAGAGCCCGATTTCCAGGTTTCTTTAAGATAATGTGCCTAATATTTTTATTAACGAAAACAATCATCATCATCATTCTCAGCCTGAAGACGTCCACTGCTGGACAAAGGCCTCCCCCAAAGATTTCCAATGCGACCGGTTGGTAGCGGCCTGCATCCAGCGTGTTCCTGCGATTTTAACAAGATCATCCGTCCACCTTGCAGCTGGCCGGGCGCTACTCCAGAACCTTCGTGCTCCAACGGGCATCGGTTCTACGTGCTATGTGACACGCCCACTGCCAGTCCAACTTGCTTATTTTTTGGGCTATGTCACTTACTAGGGTTCTACTGCGAATATCCTCGTTTCTGACCCGATCACGCAGTGTGATACTGAGCATAGCCCTTTCCATTGCTCGTTGCGCGACAGTGAATTTCTTTATAAGGCTCACAGTAAGTAACGAAAACAATATGAAATGAGTATCATGTAACAACAGTAAGCTCCCAAGCTATTGAAGTATGTTTACCAAGTATAGAACAATCACGTTTTTCATATAAATCTCGTGTTAATGAAACAATAGATTAGTATTCCGCGTCCGCTGTGACACTCGTCCAATATACCCCACGATATGTAGCGACGCGCGTTGTTCCTCATTAACTTAATACGTTACGGTTTGTACTCGAGTAATATTTGCGATATGAAATACTTGCTTTATACGGGGTGTTCTAAATTGAAAATTATGAACTCAGAAAATTATAAGATTTCGACGAAGTACGTAAAAGAACTATTAATCAGGAATTTACGGAGTCAAAAAAGGTTTCGACTGTAAGCTCCAATCGCTCATCTGACATTAAGTCTAAACTACCGCTTTTATAACTTCGATATAATCTCTTATCGAAGGTATAGAATACACAACAAAAGACACTACTGAGACACTGCAAAATATTACCTACTGCCTAACGTTACGAACTATTTTTAAAATTTACAGATTGGCAGCTTTCCGAGGCACAACGTTATTCACATGATCAAAAATATAGAATAAATAAAATAACAGTAAAAAACAACACCCTGTATACATATACAGTTACTTACTACTCATCAACAATATTGCCCTGTACAAACTAGTTGACGGAACTCGTATCACAGACGGACACTTGACGTAATTTTATGAAGATCCACCCTAAGCTGGCTCTCGTACGAGCCTGGCTTGGTTTCGTCAATAATAACTAATCTTGTTGATATTGTTTCCCAATATTGACAATAACATATTGTATAGATGCTATGCAATGTAACTGCCATTTTATTGTCGTAGCGTTTTCGTTAATTAACTAACACGGGATATTTCATGAACTTTAACAACTTCAATAAACTTTAAAGTCTTTCAATTCAATTTACGTCATAGTAAAAATTCAGAAGTCTTAAGTTAACTATCACCACTTTTGTTTTCAAAAATAAAATTGAAGTGAAAGAAATCAAAAATAGGATTAGGTGGATTGATCTACGGTATAGCCACTGTTGAACTTAAACTGAGCTGGTTTTTTTAATAAATAGCATAATGACTATTTTTATTACTATTAATTCAAATCTACGTTGTATGTTTTAACATTACTCTACGGCTGTAAGTGCGCATTAAACTTTTCTAAAACTCGTAATCAATCACATGCCTCAACATTAGGGTTCTAATACACGAGCCGGAGTAATGAGCGTAATGAGCTCTTGATGAGTCTGACATGACAAGCTATGTACAGAAAGATTAACTTATGTGTGCCAGCCCTAGATAATGTAGATAGTATTAAAATTTGCGTTGTACTGATGGCCCGAAAGTTAGTGGCAATTTTTGGTATTTGAGGCAAGCTAAAAACTTGGTACAGTCATAGTCCTATTGCTATACGATAGGGGCTAATATACTAACTATTAGTATGATAGATGAGTCTGTGGCCAACTTGATGGTCAGTGGTTACCCATGAGTATTGGAAGTCCATCACCAACTCATCCACCACAATCATCACAATCAAAGCAAAGCTTAAAACAAGTTTTATAATTGTATTTGTATTATTTTACTGTAATAAACAATTAGGTAGATGACTTTACCATCAAATTATTTTATTAAACCTAGGGGATTCTTGAATAATGATTCTAAGAAACAACGCATTCGCGAAAAGTTTGAAATATAAAGTAAGCTCTAAAACTGTTTCCCAACACTATAATCATAACATATTCCAAGCAAAAAACTCCTCAATGACAATAAAAAGTAAAACCATATCAATATGTTAATGTTTCTAACACATACGCAATAATAAACACATATTAATGTAATGAGGTCGTGATGTATTGGAAGCGACAGCCCCATCTCAAAGTCACGGATTACGCGTGTTCCTGTACGTTTCGATAAGCTTTTCTACGTGTATTAGTCGCAGTAGTTCGTTATTGGGGCTAATGTTGTTGTATTATTTACGCACGAATGTCAAGCGAAAGAGTCCAAGAAAATGGACACTTTAGTTTGGATGGTGAAGGTTTTCGGCATTTTCATTAGATTCATTTATTTCTATTGTGATATTTAGAATCCGCCTTTTGCTGAAAAGATATAATTTGTCATCAAATTGATTGTCGATTTTCTGAATCAAGTTTTATTTACTTATTTTACCAAGCATGTCAATTATATTCAAGTTTAATTGTAATCATGTGTATTGCTTGAAATAAATGTTTTTATTATTATTATGACTGACATATATCATACTCTCCCAATTCATTTGGGGTTTACCATTTCAGCGGGCTTTTGGCCAAGCTTGAAATGGTTTATTTTATAAATAGTATAAATGTTTTTGTGATTGCGTTTATATGAATGAATGTTGTGAGAATGTTAAACTATCAGGATGTGTAGATGTTAATTAGTCTAATGAGAGAAATTTTCTGACTATTCTGCAGGTGTTTAGTATGGTTGCTTTTTGAAGTAAAGTGTAAGTGAATTTATGAATGCCCAAGAGTGTCAAACTAGTATGTAATGTATGTGGTATGATCCCCGTGGATGAAAGAACGATTGGTATAGTTTTTACGGTTTGTACTTTCCATTGATTTTTTATTTCGATTGATAATTCTTTGTATTTGGTTATTTTTTCAGTGTGCGTTGATGTGAGATTGTGTGTGTTAGGTATAGCTATATCTATGAGGTATATAGTACTTTTGTCCTTATCGTAGAGTAAAATATCAGGTCTATTGTAATAAATGGTTTTATCTGTAATTATTGTTCGATCCCAGTAAATTTTACAGTGTTCGGATTCTAATATTGTTTGAGGTTTATATTTATAGTATGGTACCTTTTCTGTGATGAGTGAGTATTTGTGAGCAAGGTATTGATGTATGATTGCGGCTACCTGGTCATGGCGATGTTTGTAGTCTGTTTGGGTTATGGATTTGCAGGCTCCAGTGATGTGTTGTATGGTTTCCGGGCTGCTGTAACAATGTCTGCAAATATCCGATGTCAAATTTTTGTCTCTTATGATATGTTTTCTGTAGTTTTTTGTGTCTATTGTCTGATCTTGAATAGCAATTATGAATCCTTCTGTTTCAGGAAACAGTTCTCCACGTGTAAGCCACGCATTTGATGCTACTTTATCAATGTTAGGGTTAAGTAGATCTTGCCGGTGTCTGCCGTGGAGAGATTTTTGCATCCAAGTATCAAATTTGTCGTCGTTAGATATCAATTTTTCATTTTTTTGTTGTGTGTGGTCTGATAAGTTTAATGGTGTTAATTTTATGTCTAATTCTGTTATTGTTTTATGCAATATGGATTTTTCTGTACAATGTTTAAAAAAGGTGCGCATTGAAGTTATCTGTCTATTGTGAAGGTTCTGAATATCTATAAGGCCCCTGCCGCCTTCTGTTCTTGGAAGGGTTAGACGTTGGATACAAGATCGTGGATGGTGCTTTCTATATTTAGTAAGTAAAGTGTTTATTATACGTTGGAGTCTTTTCAAATCTGTTTGCGACCATGTAATTATTCCAAAGGAGTACGTAAGGATCGGAATAGCATACGTATTGATGGCTTTAATAATGTTTCTGGAATTTAGCCGGGTATTTAAAATTTTGTGCAGTCTGTTCCTAAAGTTGCTTTCTAAATTTACTTTGGTTTGTTTTTGATGTATTTGCTGCGATTGCTGAAAGCCTAAATATTTGTAACCCGCAATGATATCTATTGAGTCTATTGTTTGATCATCATTAAGTTTATAATTATTTGGCACTAATTTACCTTTTTTGACGGATTGTATTTTACATTTATCGATACCAAATTGCATATGAATGTCGTTAGAAAATTGTTCGGTTATGTCTACTAACGTGTTCAACTGATGTTGGGTGTTTGCATATAGTTTGATATCATCCATATAGAGCAAATGAGATAGGGTATAGTTACTTGTAGTACTAGAGACGGTAAAGCCGTTATTGGATTTAATAAGAAGATGTGAGAGTGGATTTAAAGCTAGGCAGAACCACAGTGGACTAAGGGCATCTCCTTGAAATATACCTCTCCGTATCTTTATTGCTTCAGATTGAACGAGTTTGCCTTCATTATATTGTTTAATTGCGGTAGACCAGTGGCGCATAGCGTGTTCTAAGAATTTTACAAGTGTGGGGTGGATTTTATATAAATCTAGAATATACAGGAGCCAGGAGTGAGGGACAGAATCGAATGCTTTTTGGTAATCTATGTACATTGTAAATATATCACATTTTTTGTTTATTGCATGCTTAGAAATTATTGAATCTATTATTAACTGTTCTTTACATCCTTTACTATTTCTTTTGCAGCCTTTTTGCTCTTCGGATATTATATTATTTAAGTTTATATGTTTGTAGATAGTTTGTGTTATACATGATGTCATAATTTTGTATACTGTTTGTAGGCACGTTATTGGTCTGTATTTTGCTGGATTATCTTTATCACTGGGGTCTTTGAGCTTCATGTAAGTGGTTCCTTCAGTGATATATTTTGGCATGGTAGTTGGATTTTGTATGAAATTGTTTATAAAGTTGAGTAAGTATCTGTGAGCGTAAGTAAAATGTTTGTACCAGTAGTTGTGTAAATGGTCTGATCCAGGGGTTTTCCAATTATGTAACTTTTTGACAACGTCATTAAAAACTTCTTTATGGATATCTATGAATTCCATCATTGTATAGCATTTACTTTCCTCTCGTAAAGTTTTGATCCACGTAGCTTGACTATTGTGCTGGACTGGTACATCCCATATTTTCTGCCAATAATCTTTTAATTTTTCAGGTGGAAGGCTACTATCATTACTTACATTTTGATTTTGTTGTGCTGTGTTGGTGAGTGAGCGATAAAATTGTTTTTCATTTGTCTTAAATTGTGTATTCTGAACTTTACGAAGGGTACAATTTTTGTATCGTTTCAGTCGATTCGTTATTGCGCTGAGTTTTTGTTTAAGTGTATCTAGGAAATGGGTTAATTCTGTATTTGGGTCTTCATGTTTTGAGTGTATTTGATATTGTTGGCATATTTTATTAACATGTTTTGTGATGTGTTTACTTCTATTTCCTCTTATGTATTGTGTTAATCTGGCAATTTTGGTTCTTAAGTCTTCAATTCGTTTTTCTAATCTAATTTGCCATTTTGGCTTTGAATTTATCCGTTCTTTAGTATTTTGGGGGGTAAGTGAAAGCTTTGCTCCATTGCATTTTGCAGCTGTCCAGGCTGCGCAATAGACTATTGTTTGGAATGTGTTAAAATCTAAATCTTCTTTTAAATACATTGGTAGCAAGGTATCGTTAAAATACTGTACTGTGATTATTAGTTTTCTTGTTATCCGTTGCTTCGGAATGTAGGTTCTTTTACATGGGTGGGTGTCTGTGAAATGGGTAAGCACTTCTTTGAACTGTTCATGGATTTCTGATGTATTTATTTGAATTTCATTCGAGTCTACCTGTATGTTAAGAGTTTCGTTACATGTCAAGGTGTTCATATTAGACTGAGACCTAGATACCACAAATGGGCTGACTTCTGAAGCGGGATTTAGTGCTCTTGTAAAAGTTGTGTCTGTGCTTAGTAGGTTTTCAGTGTTGTAAGTGGATTGCGAAGGACCATTTTCATTGATTTCTGTTGGTGACTCCATGAAAACATCTACAGAATTACCGAGTTCTGTATTATTAGGATCTGTAACTATTTGTGTAACGCTGCTATTAGTTTGCCTGTCTTTAACATCTAACTCTTTTGCGACGTTCTGTTTGATTCTAGCAATTGTATCATCTGTTAGATATTTATTATTTATAGCTCTCCTTTGATCTGCCACTCTTTGTTCGGATATGTGTGATAAGTAAGGAAATATTTTAATGAACTCATAATGTAGATGTTTTCTGTACATGGTTTAATTTTTTCCAAAGTGTGTAATTTTATAATAGGCTTTTATTATCGCTTCATTATGTTCGTCTGTCCAGCTCATACGCTGGTTTATTTCTTGTGAGTTTAGAGTTTGTGAATATGTTGTACCTGGTATGTTAGTGGATTTTAATGTGGTTTTAACATCATTGTATATTTTATCTAAAAGCTGTTGGGGTAATAATTTATTACGAACTATTGCCCTGCGCTGATCACCTATTCTTTGTTTGGATACATGAAAGTGTGGGAATTGTTGTATAAAATGTTGGTATAAGGGATCTAGATAGCCTCTCATTTTTGTCTCTAATTCGGTAATAGTGAGATAAGTGTGCCAAATGAATTTATTCATTTCAGTCGTCCATTTATTACGCACACGTTTGTTGCTAGTGGTGGGTACAGGGCTTATGGCGAATGCCTCCTGCACAACATCCGCTAGCATTGATGATCTAGATGAATCAGATAGATGAAGTGGTGAACTAAGAGATTGAAATAAGCTATACGAGGATGAAGACGATGGTGATCGAAGGGGTGATAGGGGACGATTTTGTGATGAAGATGATGATGTTAGTTCAGATGATAATGATGATGTCATTAGTGATTGTGAAGCGGTATGTTCGGCCTCTATTATTATTATTATTATTTTGTGCGGTATAGCGATTCATAATACTGAGTATTGAATCGCGGAAATATAAGATTTTTTTCAACATAACCTGACGTGATAATTTACTTTACAGATGATCTAATTTGTATCATATTCTTGAATAAAATCAAGTGAGCTAATGAGCTGTTTTAACGTGGTTGACTCACAAATATCCATCTCAATTTTTACCTTTAATTATTTAACTACAATAATTACTGAATTTATTTACACACGCGGTTTTCTACATCACTTTCATTAATGAGTTATTATTTCGACTTTTAATTATTTGAGTAATCTCTGCATTTCTTAAATTTAACGACAGTATTCAGTATTCTCGTGATCATGACGTTTTCAATAGAAAGAGATATCGAGATCATTCAAACAATAAAACCAAAAATTGTGGTAAAAACCCTTATCTATTTTATTCCTTTCCTTTTCACTTTTAAGCATGATTAAGGGAATCATGCTTAAAAGTGAATGCCATATTTATTATTTAAAATAAACGTTATATTTCATTTCTTACATCTACGGTACATTTGTATAGCTACCAAAATATACCATTTATATTAGATAGTGCACGTTGGGGCCCGAAGAAGTTACTTCGCCACGAATAGCTCCTAATGACCGAGGCCGGACAATAACAAACGAGTGCCGCGAGAATTCCTACAACAGCCTTATTCTTGCCTTTTGTACTCGTCTCAGGGGAGATTATAATAACACTACTATGTTTTGATCAAGATTCACATTATAGAAGTTTTTGACCTCTAATAAAATATCTCTAAAACACATAAATTTTTACGTGAATCTTTTTTCGATCTTTTTGAATTAGAAAGGACGGTTTTTTGTACATTTTGCCTTGTTTTTGCTTTTCATGTGCTGTCTTAAGTACATTAGTAGTACCTTTTAAAAAAAAACATACAGTAATTCTCGCTATTATCGAAAAATTGGACTAATTAGCAACATTGTAGCAAAGATTACCAGTTAACTTTCATCTACATTGAAATCGCGGGGCTATTTATCGGACTAACAATCAAAGTGAGTCCAGCTAATGGTTTCAAAATCGGACGTGTATTAATTAGGGCAGGTACACAATCTACCTGCTGACTAGCGCATATCCTATTAGTGGAACCCTTGCCCACCTAGAATTATGATTACGCGAAATCGGCAAGATAACGCTCCGTATTTACTTTGATTCTCGTCGTTAAAAGTTTGGGAGGCTGACGAGGGCCGTCGTTAGGCTTCCTAATGGCTACCATTTGTCTTGTCCGGCCGTAGTTGGGCCCCGCTAATGAAATTATTGCCACAACTATACTAAAGGTTATAAATACACCCGAAAGGCCCGGGCGGACGCCACCTTGTTTCTCACTAATGGACCGGTCAAACTGTAAACTGTGTTATCAATGAAATTACAATTAGTCGGCGGATAAAAATGACGGAGGGTCGGAAGTTGCATTTGCCGGTCTCGTGCTATTTTGTTATGGTAATTGTTGGCTTATGATTTTATTATGGAACTATAACATTCTCTTTTTTAGAAGATGAATTTATTTTGGATATTAATTCCTTATACATGTAACTTTTGTAAAACATTTGTATTTTTTTTTCGGAAATTGTATTTTACAGGATCGTTATTGCGAATTACTAATACTAAACCTTTTTTATTAAAATTCAGTTTTTTCACACAAAAGTCATTATTGTTTCACATATCCTCCGTACATAAGAACAGTAGATGTGTTATATCCAGTCAGTCTGAATGTCTCCAAATGACAGTTTCTCAGTTCCCGAGGCTCCCGAGTATAAAGTTTCGCGATATGAACACAATAAAACGCGTTGTCCTCTTCAGTGATTCGTGGAATGTGTCGGCCAAGAATGCCATCTGCGCCGGACAATCAAAACTTTGTCAGAGAGGAATTTTCTGGTTAGCGTCCAGCGTGGCACGGACAGCCCGTCCAAGACACGGACAATATGGCTCCGAAATTATTATATTGTGTGTGCTACGAATTAACTTGGATGAAAATTATAGATGCTAGTGTTAATGCAGTTTTATTCTGAAGTAACTCGAAGAGGATGATGATGATGATGATGATGAAGATGAAGTAACTCGAAGAGGATGAGGAGGATGAATAGTTAAAGCATCGATCGAAAATATACAGGATAAGAGCGTAAAAGTTGTACCAACGAAACACTACAATAAAAAAATTGGTACTACACACGTAGACGTATAATGCGATGTAAAATGTGAAAAAATACTCGTCTAAACTGCAAAATATGGATTCTCTGTCGCACACTATTTGGTTCGGTTCAGTGCAATGTAGTCATATTAAAGCGGTCTTTTAAAGCATTTTGTGCGACCTACGACGTCGACAAATAGAGTGATAATATAGTATAATCTCACAAAATAAAACTAACCATTACGAACCAATCTCAATAGGTACTTACAAACACGTAGCAGAAACTCTATCGTTTCGAAGTGCCGGTATAACTCAAGTCGAGGTTTCTATTGAGAGCAAAGTAGCCACATCAAAAAACCATCGCAAACAGTCGGTACACCGCAAAAAGGGATCCGTATATTGGCGCGTTTATTCCCTTTTATTCCAGTGAAAAATACTCGGATAGCTGTCTCTAATCTTCGTACATCAAACGTTGATATTACACGCGTCATTTGAAGACTCAAAGACATTCCTGAATGGGGAAAAAATTAAAATAACAACTCTCGTACAATGGATCCGCGGGGCGCACAAGTGATTTGCGGTAAAGCGCGCTGTGACTTAGATAAATTGAAAATTCTTTTTGTTTTATACAACATTATTTGTATGAATTTTCTGATTAAATTATATAACTATGGAGAGGCTAAATATAAGCTTTTATTTTTTGATTTACATTTTTTTATTATTGAACCCCAAATCTTCTCTAGTCATACTTCTTATTCAGTAAAATTACATTTATAACTGTTTAATTCTCAACCAAATAGAAATCATGATGCCTATCAAGGCTTATTCTCATGTAAAACCGATCATAAATTGACTCATAAACTGTCCATCCGAACAAAAACAAAATACATCCGAATTACTAGTCGTATGATGGATCATGCACTCGCACGTTTCGCCCATTTCCGAGCGGTTACCTTCGAATGGCAGTCGGTTTTAAACGCATTCCGCCATTTCGTGCGCCATTAGTCGAGGTGAAAGAGCCAGTGATTATGATTGATCGCACCTCAGTTCACAATGCGGTCGCTTGACTTGTTGAATGGGAACCCTCACGTGTGCACTCATCTTATTTGTTGCGAACAAAAAGATCTCTGTAAGAGATGGTATCGGATTTCTATAATGTTTTCGAATTTCACTTTGGGACTATTTCTTGGATCAAATGGTAAGGAAATAGGATGCATTCTTAGTAGTTTATGAACTGTCTCTCATAAAGGAGTTTAGTTTATGATATTAGGTACTTAGCAACGTTTAAGATTTATTAAGATTTATTTCACACACAGATCAAACAAAATTATCATCATCAGACATGTAGACATTATCTTAACAGAAAACCTCATTACTTTATAAGAAACAGATACAATAACATAAATGGTAATTCCCAATACAATAAGTAAAATCATTTATAGTATAAAATAAGCAAGTTCAGTCCAGACGTTCTATTGTGAGCGGCTGCAGCCGATGGCGGTCGCATTCGAAGCCAATCGACAATGAACACAGATTAACTATTCGAAACTTGAAACTAAGATGTTAATTCTGTATCGCTCAGACGTTTCAATTGTATTGTTTCTTATCGGGAGGATAACAAGTTTGGTTACGTCATTGAATGTACCCGTTTTCAATTGTCATCCAGAATTTCAAGAAATGGTCCAGACATTTGGTTTAATGTTCAATTGTGTTCTTATTCAACTGTACGAGATATAAACTTACGTGTAACAACACAGATTAAAGAAAATTCTTAGTCTAAAATTCAAGGTATAGTATTTGTTTCCTAAACTATAAAATAATAATTAAAGATTTAGTCAAACTCGAAAGAAAAAAATGATGGTTTTTTGTAGATTATGAAAATACTAGCACCTACCTTATTAGGTCTTACTCATGGATATCGACAATGTTAACAGTAAATACATACTATGACCTATTTCAGAACAATAACATTTTGTGGTGATTCAAAAACAATCGAATTATTTTAAGGAATTTATTTTAAGACTCGTAGAATAGTGTAAGAATTTACGCGCTCAGTGTCGTGGGGTCCTGCGACATCGACGTATTGTACCCGCGGGATTCAACAGAATAGTGGGGGACGAATACCTTCCCAGAGATCTAAAGTCCAAATACAGATACAACACTAACTTCTACTTGAAGATCTTATCAGGGAATAAGACAATTCTTCTTTGAAAATAATTTGGTAAAACTATTTTAGTCTTTTTTATGCTTAGATTACATTTTAAATTCTTACGAGGTAATCACCATTTGCGTTAATTTAGGTACCTAATCTATTCAATTTAGCACAAAAGAAAAACAAGCTAACAGAATGAAACGTTGGAATTAAAACAAATGAAAAACATAGTTCATATAATTCCAATCTAATTATGATAAAATACCTTTGCTTGAAAAAAAATAATTCAGTTAAAAGTTCGCGAAACTAGCTCGAAACAACCATCATAATATACCTGGATGAAGCGTAATTTCCTCTGAGAATTCGAACCGTTTAACAAAGTTTAACTGTACATAAAATTTTATTGACCCATATATGAAATAGTGAGACAATCCCGACGACTTTACCGAGTCATTAGACGCGTTTTTATTACACAATGACAATAAACATGCCGTAAGACATCGACTGAAAACATTCATACGATCAGCTCCCTACGTTTTGTTATAACGATTATTTTGTTTATTGTATTCGATTATTGCGATTTGTTTTCTTGTTGATTTTCATAAATTATAGGTTAATTCAGAGCATCATCTTCTTTTTAAAGTGAGGTTTGGAGTTTTAAAGATTCTATGCCCCGTGATGGTTATTTCGTATCAGACGACTGTAAAACCATAACTCTAAAACACACACTTTCATACTTGAAAGAGCAAAATAAAAGCAGCAAAACTATTTTAATTTATGTAATGAAACTAAACAACCGTTCTTTCTTTGTTAAAATCACATAATTGTATCTTGAATTCATATTCTAACCCCGAAACAGCAATCGTAAAATTCAAAACTTCATAAAAAACAGTCGTCACTCAAATTAACTCGAAGGAAGCCGCGATACACCCCGATATTATTTATTGCTTACAATTTCGCTTACAAAAGGAGAAATATTGGTGCACATTTTTCCGTGGAGCTCGGAACTCCTTAATTTCTAATGGGCCATTTGCCACTTTGTCAATTGCTCCAATAAATCTGAACGAGTGGCCAACGGGTGAATTATCGTTGTGTCTCGGGCTAAACGTCGCGACATTCTTTTGTTTTTCCCTTGGAGATATAACACGTTTAGAATTGTGATCTTTTTATGTGAATGAATTGTTTCAGTTGGAGATTAATTGAATTAGTTGAATTTAGTATGTTTTTGTAGTAGGTACGTATTGTTATGAAATACAATAATAAACATTTATGATTTTGTATATTTTTATAATTGTGTCTAAGTTCAACAATACATTTTGTGTGATGACTGATACAAATGAAAAAAAACCTTCGCAATAATACATAAATTTTGAGTATACTGTTTAATATACTGTACCTACTTATGTATTACCAATTATATACTACGACAGTTTAAAGACATTAGTAACGCTCTAAATGGATTGGGCACATAGATTTTATTGGAGCAGATAATTTAATCGGAACAGAATATTCTATAATAAATGGATTTCAATTTAACCGATCCATTTAAAAGCAAAGTTTGGATCTCGTATCTATTCTATTTTCGAAACTCAAACGTAACTTTTGCACAGAGGAATGTCACTGGCGTCAGATTTTTTTCATGACTCAAAAATAGTGATGAACCAAATTCTGTTTCAAACACCTTTTTTGAAATTTTATTTTACTGTACGATGTATTCATAATATTCTCGATGTTTTATTATTGTTTGTTCATGAAATATTTTGAAACTTCCTTACCATAACAAAATTTCAGCAAAACTTTGCTCAGATGCAACACAGGCTGTTTATTTAAATCCCAAGTTCCACTATATACAGTTATAAACAGACTCGGCCTTTGATTCTCACACATCAGGACCGAGTACAGAATACATGTTGGACATGTGGACGTGCCGCTTGTCTTTATACCTTGAATTTTGGATGCGACCTACGTCGGAGTTCGTCGACGGTTTTCAGGTGGCCAGAATACGCAACTACATTAGAATTGTAAAGTTGTTCTAAACTTCGAACGTACCGTGAATTAGGATTGTCACTCACTAATGATACCACAAAGTTTTAAAACGATAGTTTGCGGCTCCATAAAATTTAATTAAGGCCAGTCATCAGTCACCGAAAGGACGGCGTCAGTGCTTCTGCAAGATAACGTGGGGTCAGACGCTGCACTAACAACCCGGCGAGTGATGAATGTACTCTTAACAGACCTCAAATATTCCGTTGACGGCCTCCGGAGTGTTTGAATAACCCATGCAATTAAACAACGGAGATAGTGTGACGGAGGCCAACTCCGCGCCAAAATCGATTCGTCCTTAAGTCACGCTCAACTTATACGATATTATTCATAAGTTTGTTACTCAACCGACGGACGGTCGAAACGCAAACAGACCTCGATTCTAGTTATTAATCATTCAGGAAGGTTCCTTGTTATCAAATAGCGGTGCCGTGATGAAGTGGCGGTTCGCCTAATTCTGATTATCGCTAACTAGGTGTTGACCGCTACTGACCAGTGGCCATCCATAATTTATAAAACAAGATTTCACCTTGCTAGCAGTATTCACTGAAAATATATTCAACATAACTTTATCTTGTGTTTATATTTTCAGTGAGGAATTACTAAGTCAAGTAAAATTACATATCTTCATTAAATATAATCTGCCGCAAAAAAATATCTACTTTGCTGATCTCATTGCTTTAATATTACATCCGAAGCACTTACTCTTCAAATCGATTCGTAAATTCGCATTTCAACACGACATGTAGGGACATAAAACTGTCCAACACAAAGGACTCGACATTCGTCATTCACGGAGTTCACCTTCTGACTCCTCATTAAAATTTGTGCTACAGCTTCTAAATTCTACTCTTTTCTCCGCACCTCCATTTCAATATACAGGAAAAAGTGGAAGAGCGATGTGTACAGAGTACCGAGCCGGGCTGGCAAAAGTTTTGCCCACCCTCCCCTGGTGGGGGCAAAAAGTGTTGCCGACGGGTGAGCTGGTGGTTATAGCTATGTTGGGGAAAAGTTTTCCGTGTTGCGGGTTGGGGTGAAGGGAGGGGGGGTGACGCATGCGCGCCTTTGCCGCAGTAGAGCTGACGTGACAGTCCTGTACGGGACTTTAACTTAGACACAGGGATGCTACTGAATTTTATTTGGGAATGACGCAGCTTACGTAACTGAGGACCTTTGATTGTTTTTCAACAGAAATTAAGCCTACAAATAATCGAAATCAAATACACAGTTATAAGAACAAGTTTAGAATTTTTAATTTAAAACAAAGGCCACGATCAGAATAAAACTAACCAACGAACAATAAACATTTAAAACTTTTGAAAGGTCTTATTTATGATATAATAATAATAGTAAATAAAACCACAATGGAATCGAAATGATCACTTTTTAATCCTTAAAAAGGCTATCCACGACGAAACTACTACATAGTAAAGAGTTGACTTTCGAGCTGATAGCAAAACAAATTTGCCCAAAACATCAGAAATGCCTTGGAAAATTTTCCTCATTTTTTAAATAAATTAACTGACGACGAAAAAAAAAACATTTTTCGAAAGATGTAACATGAATGTAACTTAATTAGTGAAGTTACAGGAAGTGCAACAAAGTACAAACTTGAGGACACACAGCGCCAACTACGTTTGAACTTGAAAACGACTCGCGCGCAACTTTCGAACGGGATTTGTTGCGACTTGTTGTTACTCTGTTTGTTGCCAAACTAAATTTGAGTTGCTAAACTAAAGTTGTGGATATTTAAAGAGAACTTTTTCTCGGAGTCAACGGCCGAGCCGCTTAGGCCGTCACCCAGTTTCAGAGTACCACCGAGTTATGGCAGTTGTTCGCAAACTACTTGGTCGAACAGGCCGAGGGCTGCAATAGGAAGGTCATGGCGTTAATTTGACCTTGCCCACAACTTGGACTATGAGCTTTGTTAATTTGTTATTTGATTGGCATTACGTTACGTAACGTACTGTTAAATTTGTACACATATGTGTTGGCTTAGATGCTGTCTGCTTGACGGAGAAAGATTTCCACCCTACATAGGCTATATTTCTTCATATGCATAAACAACTATGTAATATTGAGTTTTTTTAATGCACTAGTTAACTCTATCTATATGAAAACTATTTATAATACTTTTTTTAATATTTTCATTGATACTTCGCTGTACCTTTTATACACGGGCTATCCAGTATTAACATAATTTTGATAGAATTGACAGAACTTGTTGTTTCTAGACCTTCAACTCAAACAAACGCGAAATGCCTTTATAATATTTAAATTAGCTAACAAATAATTTTCACTCAATCGAATTCAAGGAAAAGGTATCATCTTCCCATCTAACTTTTCTCGATTTCAACAAACAAATCAGCTTTTCTCGATCAGAAAATCGAGACTTAATTAACTGGATGTTCATTCGTGGGCCGTCAAAGGCTTCAAACAAATCGGCCAGGACAAAATAATGCGGTAGATAATAGCCGTTCTCGGAGGTCGAAACCGCCTCGAGCGTCGCACCTGACTAACAAAATTAATTATAGCCCAATAAGGAAATATTAACCAGCCGCTTAATAAGCCATTCTCGAGGATACGCCACAATTAAATTGGGAGGGTCTCCTAGTCATTATTTATAAACAATAATATATCAAAGCGATGTTTTCAAGATGGCGCAGACCGCAGCGCTCTTGTTTTTCTTTCGCACTTTTGTACTCGTATTAACAGCGTTCTTAGTGTTAAATAATTTATTAAGTAACATTATCATGCAATTTAGTATCATTTAAGTTAATTTATATTAAAATCAACTTTTTAAACTGTCATCTCTTAAAAGTTGTTTTGAGAAAATCCATAAAAAAAAGGATGGCATTTTTTTTTCAACAAATGTAAACTATACCTACTTACTAGGATACTAATAGTAGCTATAATTAATTTATTTTCGTGAGCGAGATATCTTACCAAACCTTATGCTTGAAAAACTTACCAGCTGTTTATAAGGCTAGGTAATAATAAACTGCTGATGATTTGTCAAGCTTACAAGAAAACCAGATAGGTATGAGACATATCCTCATGAAGATCGCAATCAAGACACTTCGATAACTATTCTGTTCCCAGTCATCGCTCTATCATAGTCCATGAATTAATATTTAAATGAATTCCGAACACGATTCATAAAATAACACAAGAAATTCTCGTTTTACGTGTACCACCGTTTCAGTGAGCAAAACACGGGCGCAACCCGTATTTATGGTTATATGACGGAAAAGTTTCCAAGCGTAGGAGCCAAAGCCATCGATTTTCGAAACTTTTTCATGGAAATAAACCTACTTTCGTTGTGTACGCGCCGGATCTTTGTGTGCGCAGCGCGTGTCACCCACACAAGCACAGTTTGAGGTCACTGTTTATTTTTTCTCATTGAGCAGTAACTCGTCAATAAAAATGGACGTACGAAATTTTAATTTGTGAAGTTACTTCGACACTATTTTGTGAGTTATGTGGCTTTTTTAAAAATTAATTTTAATAAAATTGATGTTGATAATTGCGTACTTTTTTATTTTTATTCTACAGTTTGGTAGTTAGTGTCAGCTGTGTGGGTTGGGTAATAGAACGAAGCATGTGACGTGGGTGACTTTTTTTTGTTTTATATTTTTTAATATTTGTTTGACACATCACAAGAACATCGACCGCTAGTATCGAGCGAACTCACACACACAAGCCAACGTACTTGTAATGGGTCCGCAAAGAAAACTTTTTAAAACTTTTCCAGCAAGGCAATATGGCTCGTGTTCTCAGTCGTTATGTTTTATTTAGGCAACATTCGGTTGTCCCGTTCTTTTTTACGAACCATCGCATGATATAGAGCGGGATGAATATATTTTATGGTTTTGTCTCCTGAGCGAGCCTTGCCCGGGATACGAAGTAATTATTTCTATTCTGTCATTGCCGTGTATTTTTTATATGCTATCGTCATTACGTAGGATGCGACAGATCCCACAACAATATTTCTGATGGGTCATTAAGCTTGCTTTTTGTACGTGTTACTTTTAGTAATTTTCTTTTGTGAAAATTGCAAGACTAATAAAAGATCTTTTCTTTTCATAACTAACAAAATATCTTGTTGTGTAGTAATTTTTTTGCTACCCACTCGTTTCATTTGATCATTCCAGTTTTGTTTTACTTTTTCTATAATATTTTATAACATTTGTTTTTGCTTTAACGCTATGTATTTTTTTAAATTTAATATTTTAAGAGGTTTACAACCTTCTCGATATGATTGTACTGGCTGTTTAGAACCTCATTTAAAAGCGCAAGGCAAGAGTGCAGTCTCACGGTGCTCATTTATCAAGATCGCCATCTGATTGGGGCACGTCTCAGCTGCGTTTTATTGTCGAATTACATGGCGCTCATTCAAATTTTAATTTATGTTCCGTGTTCGATGTTCGAAAATTGAAAATTCATTTCTGGCTGGTTTTATTTGTTTTTCTTTTTGTTTTGTTGAGGTTTGGTTTGTAATTTTGATTCTTTATTTGTTATGTTCTTGAAAGAGTTTTAGTCCTGCAACTCAGAGTTATAGTGATTTGTGTCAATAATGATATACAAACTATATATTTGCCTATAACTGTATTCAACTATAAACTAGCTAACAATTATTAATACATTTTCCATTTTTTTTTTGTTTATTACAATTATTTCCAAACAGTAGGTCATAGCAAAATAGTAATAAGTAATTTCGCAGCACACGATAACAATAACAATTAAAAAAATACGTAAAACAAACTTAAGCATACCGTTAGAAGCAATAAATCACAAAAGCATTGTCTCACCCGCACTCATTACAAAGATTGTACAAAGGTAATCAGGAGGGTGGAACTGTTAAACATTCTCATTTCTTAAACCCTCACAAATTATAATGAGATGAGCTTTCCGAGATGTAAAGTAAACGAATTTTTAGGTTTCTTTTGGGGAGATTTTGATCATTTTTGAATCTATGACAACAAGTTATTAAAAACCTTTTTTTAGAGAACTGAAAAACCTTTTTTTGAAATTTGATTGAGACCACAGGAGATTCTACTGCTTGTGACTATTTTGAAATTAGAACAAATAGTTTGGTCGGTCGTAAGATGAAATATGATTATTCATACAGGGTGTATAAAGACCACTCCCGAAAACTGCGGCTGGTTTAGTACTAGTGATACCTTGGATGTTAAGATTGTTGCGCAAAAAAAGCGTCTGAATGGGACAATTTCCTGGCTTATCATCACAGGTACCACTAGTACTACCACCAGTTATCGTTTTTGGAAGTGCTCTGTTTACACGCTGTATATAATACCTGAAGCTAACAACAATGTTATTAATCTCTAATGTTTCCTTAAGAAGAAAATACAAGCAGAATATCACATTGCCCCCAAACAATGTTATTGATCTCTAACCTTTTCTTCAGAAGCAAAATAGACCCAGAATTTCATACTACCCCCACCAGAAATTATAAGAAAATGACTTGCACCACAAATTCTCCGCTCAAATTCTACGCAAATAGTTTGGTAATTTCTCATTATCTAAACAATAACCAGTGAACCTTGTGATTACGTAATCAACACGAACCACGAGTCACGTTCGCTGCAACGTGAGGAGTGACATTCCGGCTTATCTGCTGAATCAATTAACACAAGGGGCTGGTCGTGCTTGCCTCCGCATGGAACGAATAGTTCGACTAATTAGGATTATTTTCGGGTATTTAAAAAAGGTTTTAACCTTATTTTATGTTTCATTGGCAGGCGTTATTTGAGAATTTTAGTGAAAAGTATTATTCACTTTTTTTTTAAACAGATTATTTATTATACCTACTATGCGCTACTACACAGCGTATAGCACATTTTAGATTGGTAGGTAGAGGTTGATTGACTTTACCTCTCATCAGAATGATGTTCTGACAAAAATAGAAAAACGAACCGAAACTTCAATTAGTTATGCATTTTTACAGTCAAGTACTAAAAATGCTTATAATTCAAAGTGTCAAGAAACGATTAACCTGCAATGAAACTGCAATAACAAAAGCAAAATGTAATTTTATTATCGTTATATAAGTTGATACTCGCGGATGTGGCGATCGCACCGCATCCGGCCGTCCAAACGCACGCCTTCCGTTCCGAGCTCAGCCTCTGGGATTCTATTTTGTTATTTCACTGAACCCGTCGACGCTGAAAGCTTTACGATATCGGTTTTGAGCGTCCGTGATTATGAAATTACTGTTGTTAGTGTAACTTTGTAATTGGACGCGAACTTTGCGAGCGTTGCAAGACAGGCATGCTCGGTATGTTGTGTTGCAATGTTTTAAAATTAACTGTTTATGACGAGTCATCATATTTATACATGTTAATAAAACATACTGGAATATATTATGCACATTATCATACAAAAAACGGAACGGAATGGAAATAAGTATGCAAATACTAAATCAGATAAAATCGTAAATGCAATTAGTTTACTGCCTTTTCTAAACTAATAATAAAGAGAAGTATATTAACTGTTAAAAAATACAAAGATATTTAACAATACGTCGCCTCAGTGCTTGTTTGGCCAATCTGCAAATTTTACAGGAGACAGCAAACAAGCACGGAATTTTCTTTAAGTGCCGTGTTGAGAAAAAATTTGAAATTAGATTTTTATTGTTTTAGAATTGAATATTTAAAAAAAATATTTTACCAGTCGGATGGAAATTTTATTTTTATAATACTGCATTAAAAAGTAATTTTCGTAAAAAATGTCAGATTGGCCAAACAAGCACTGAGGCGACGTTATGTAATTCACGTGTCACGGTAATTACTGCGTTTTGCCTGCAACACTAGTTTTCAAACAATGAAGTTTTTAAATTAGGTACTTATACAGAAAATAAATTCCGTCGCCTGCTGTGTGTATACACTAAGTATTTTAAACAAAGTTGCAAACGATTATTCGTCGCCTCAGTGGTTGTTTGGCCAATCTGACATTTTTTACGAAAATTACTTTTTAATGCAGTATTATAAAAAATAAATTTCCATCCGACTCGTAAAATATTTTTTTTAAATATTAAATTCTAAAACAATAAAAATCTCATTTAAATTTTTTTCTCAACACGGCACTTAACGAAAATTCCGTGCTTGTTTGCTGTCTCCTGGAAAATTTGCTCGAGTGCAGATTGGCCAAACAAGCACTGAGGCGACGATAAAGTAACTATGAGAAAACGCTTATAATCTCGGTCAAATCAAATGCGTGATCACCTCCAGTGTTTGACCATGTTCCTTGTAACATACTCGTAGAGCCTACAACAGTACTCGGCGATATAGCGTAGCGATCGTGAAAAAGCGCTCTGTCGCACCTTAGAACGTTTTTGTGTGTGAAGAATGGACACGTTATTGCTGAAGTAGAACTGTATGAGGATGATTATTTATAATTGATCAAATTCAAAATGTTTAAGCAGATTATTTCAATCAACAATATTTTTTTCTGCATTTTTACCTTACCTACCAAGCTAGAAAACAAAATAGCATCTAAACCCTAATTCATAACAGGAGTTAGAACCTTGCGATTTATAGTTTGACTGCAAAAGTGATGTCACGAACGCGACCACGGCTGCGGTTACATAAATACTAACAGTAATTAGCATTATTTTGTACTTTTTGTCGCGATACCTAAAACAGATTAGAAAATTACAATGTAAATTCTTGCGTTTAAGGAACATTTACAAACTGCTTTTTATTTTAAAAACTTAGAGTATCTACTGTTAACTGTAATTAGGTACAGTAGGTCGTAAGTGGCAGCCCTATGTATGAAATGGCATTGTTCGCCTACCTACGGTGCAAAAAATACAGACCTATGGGCCTAAAAATGTTGAGTACCTAAGTGTTAAGAGTGTTAAGACTTTTTGATACTATTATTTACATAATTGAATACAAATTAAGGAATCCTATCTCATATCTCATTTAGAGAAAATACAGTAAACAAGTTAAATTTGTGTATAATGAGACTATTTTCCAAAAGACAATTGTAAACTACATCACATTTCGCATGTCCCGAACCTTAAACAAATAAATTACGCCAATAAAACCATTGTAATAGAGTCATAATTCTGTTGTCATGATAAATACGCACAAATTACTATAACATTATACGGGATATTTAGGATCACGTGCGTTGTGTAACTGCCGTTCATTAGGGCAGTGTTGACAGCATGCGTGCGCGCCGTCCGCACCAGGCACCGCCATATCGCGCCACCATCGATGACTAATAAACACGACCAACTTAAAAATTCACTCTAAATAACACCCCTTAATACTACCACAAAAACATTGAACTCATAAGACGAACGCAAACTTAACTTTGTCGGGCTGTAATCGCGCCGAACGATGGTCTGCTCAAACTGAACTTTAGTGCGTTGGTTTAAGGTTTAAATTCGAATGTAGGATTTGGAGTTGAATAATCGCGACCACTTCTGACGAACACTTTAGAAGCTCGCCCCCGAATAGAGCGCTTCGTGTCAAAATTATGTACGTAGATACGGCATCGATATCGACGCACGATTTACTACTGCGTGGCTTATTATTATTTCTTTATTTCCGCTTTTCTGTTTCCTGTAATTTTCGTGAGAATAATATGATTGAAAATGCACTATTAAAAGAAAATTAATAAAACTTATATAGGTATAACTTGATGAAAATATGGTTTATTATGTCTCTATTTAATACCTATTATTTTAATCATCACATTTTATCAGTCTTTTATAAAACTATTCCTTCATTACGCAGTAGATAAGCCAGCAGCCATTAGTTCGAGTCTTAAGGTGTAACAATATAAAGCCTTCGAACTTTTATCTCAAGGACCGGCCTTCGAGATTACTCATTTCGCAATAGCCTCGGGCAATTAAAAAGGAAGGGGTATCATTAACCGTGAGCGCTCACCGTCTTAACAAGAATATAATGCAATTTTAAAATAATCCCCGCAAAAAAGAAATTAATGCAGGCACCTCGCTGGATTCCCTTTTTATCTCCTTAATTGGTTTTCACATCTTACACTGTAAAAATATCGTGTTCTTTGTAATCTCGGACGATGTTTTAATAAATATAACGAAGTGAACTCGACGGGGTGAAGGTAAAATGTTGCCGTTTTTTAAATAAATCTTCACACTTGAAAGATCAAGGGTTCGTGATTTATTGGGATATAATTAAAACGAAGAAAATTAAGTGATACTTTAACATTTTTCAATCGTTTTTACACCAAGATGCTCTTTATTTGTATCGTTGCTTAGGTTAATCGTTATAACTATGAAAGTAGAATAATTCCGAAAAAAATATTTTAAAAGTTACTTTATCCAACTATTTACCAAAAAAATTACATATAAATAATGTTTCACAACATTGATGGAGTTTACTGCATTTTCGTTTACCTTCATTATATTTAAGACTGAAGAAGACAAGACAAGATTACGCATCAAGAATAATAAAATTCAAAATTATAGCATTAAAGTTCAACATTTTCAAGTGCAATGCCATGACTATTTTCTAAAAACAAAAATACATTTAGCTATATGAAACTACGATAGGCAATTGATAAACAATTGAATCTCGTTTATTGCTTACTGTCGAAGTTATCTCGTCCATTTCAACGGTTAATACGTTTGTTTTCAGTTTTATCTGTGCTTTAGAACCCTTTAGACGTTTTTATATGCGAAACTTTTCTTATACGATTCAAAACAAAATATGTATAAGCTTTTTCTAAAAAGGATTATTTTTTATATTTATTTGGAGTAGGTTTCAGAAGTTTGGTGAAGAAGATTACTGATATTATAATAATAAATAATATGACATGATATTATTTTTTTACACATATTTTGTTTTTAATCAACAAGCTGTTCACTTGGCTATTACTTTTCTTTAATTTTAAAATACCGTTATTATACTACAATATGATTGAATTGAAAACAAAATGTAAACACAGGTATAAATAAACACGTCAAACTTGATAATTAATTACGAAAACATTAAGCTATCAAAATACAAATGAAATCGCAACTTTTACTGCGTGCGTACAACAGAGCAGTGTAATCCACTCATAAAGCCAGCATTAAGTCACAGAAATAAACAGAAGTCAACCTATATACGAATCTTCACAAACGCAGATACAGTAACGTGCAATACTAAGAAGAAAATGTGCAGTGCGTACTCTACTTTACACATACACAACAATTTTTTATAGCAATGAAATGCAGACTTTTCCACTAACATAATATTTTATTCTTAATTTTTGTGTATGAAAAAAAAAATGCACACCACAACGTACTGTACACATAATAACAGTTTTACAGACATTAAATATTGACAATTTTGAAAACCAGCTGAGCCATGACACACAACCATAGTAAATACCGAAAAAAAAATGTTTTACTGATAATCCCTACTAATAAATCTAACCGAAGACTAGTCTAAAACTGATATACATTATTTACTTCTACTTCTAAACATTCTATGCTTAAGCCTTCCACTTTATACTGTTGTGTCATCAATGGGAGTCGAAATTTTAATCACCCCCGTCTCTAGCCTGCGCCCGGGGGCCACGGACGTTCCTTACACGATATTCCCATTACTTAGTCCAACGTGATAATAAAATTTAATATAATGCCAGGACGAAACGGACGCCACAATGGCAGATGGCAACATTCGAATGGAACGAATGGTTTTGTAATTCGAACTTGAATTTTGAGTGCCTGTAAAAGAATGAATTAAGATTTATGTCTTGAATTGGATTGATTTTCGATATATTTATAAGTGTGAACGCTGAGTAATTTTTGGTGTGCCTGTATTCGAGTTTTATACTACAAATTTGATAACGCTTTAAAGTACTTTCATAACTTAGAAAATTAAATACAAATTTCGGATATTTCACATTATTCTTATGAAAGCAGACATTATTATCAGAATATTTTTAATGCTCAACAACTTTCTCAAACAGACCATTCCTAGATTTCTCACCTAAGTTACCATCAAAAATTATCTTAAACACACAAAACGTTGCATTCACACAACATAGTAAATCACGCTAAAATAAAAGTTAAATCTCCCTTGAAATTCTTCAGAAAGCAATAAAATTAAAAGGGAACGGTGGATGACTCTTCGTGTGGAGTGCCTCGGGCCGTCGAAGGGTTACTACATTGTACGTCCATCTTAGAATAAAGGGGTCGGTTCTATCTAACGAATTGAGAAATGGACCGGTTAACATTGTTACAGCTCCCGGGAGCCACTAGATTAAGAACTGGATGGAATGAATAATGTTTTGCATTAACTTTGAACTATTTTTTTTCGTTATTTTCGCTTTAAGTAAAAAAATTACGTTTGGAAGAATGTTTTCAATTTAATAACAAGAATGGTAAAAAAAAATATTGCCTGTAAGTGCTTATCGTCACTCATGGACCACTGCAATGTCAGAGCAAGTTATTGTATTTGTACAAACCCTAATTCCTGATTCATTCAGAACTCATTACACGGACATGTTTATTTATTTTATTTATTTAATAAGCACACAATACACATTACAAGCTAATACACAAATATATAAACTAAAGTAGAATTAAAAAGATCTGGCTTGCAACGTAAGCCATGTGCACAATACAAATCAAAGAAGAAGCGTGTACAAGTACATTTCAAAAATAAACTTTAAACTACCCACAATTTTATTTTATGCGTAAAACAAAGTGAATTCATATTAATAGGCATCGCTTACAGTACCATTGTGATAAAGAATGTCCTTAAGCAATTTAATAAACTTCTTTGGTGAATCAGTAAAAACATCGAGTTCTGTTGACGACTTCTCAAGTTCATTATAGGTAGGCATGTATATTAACATTTATCATCTGCCTTCTAAAAAATCACGGAAGACATGCATAATTACACATCACACACAATTAATTGAGTATTTCTGAAATTCAAATCTTAGCACACCAACTCAAAATTTAAATTCAAAATTAACAACCAACTCAAAATCTAAAAAGTTCGGAACGTCAGAAGCACCTCACTACCTCAGTAGTTCAAAGTCAGCTTTACATCCTTCGTTACAGCAAGTTTAATTGCCGCCTGAGCGAGGTGCCGGTACTACACTTTTACAAACTTATTCCGCGTCGAGAAGATGCAGTAAACTCGTTAATGAGAGTGCAGCCACTTATTAAGAGTGTTGGTAAGTGTGTTAGACACGGGATAGGAGTGCATCTTACAATTTTGATGAGGTATTTTTTGTTGAGTAGTCTTGACTTTCGAGATTTTGTTTGAAATGGGTAAATAACATCACTTCTTTATTTACTTCGTACTCTCCCTTAGACATTGTACGTTTATTTTTCCATGTGTTTTAAAAAGATTTATAGCTCGTTTGGAATTATTGTAGCATTTTCGTTCCAAAACATTACATACCTTAAATTTAACTAAAATTAAATTCGACAATTTTATTCAGTACGCCCACAAAGAACATCCGAGTTAGGCTCCATAACATTCAGGTTAGGTTAGGTTATGTATTAATTATTTTTTTATTCGACAAGGTGCCGAAATAAAGAAGCTGTAAAGACTAGAAAAATTGAATAGTTTCAAAAATACAGTTCAATTTAAATTGTCGAAATTCATGTTCAGACAAGAGAGCAACTGAACTATTACTTATATAAATTATTAACATCAATAGGTAAGTCTTCTCACATGTAAAAATGAAAATGTGAAAATGAGCGCTATGACTTGCCCTTCTTCAAACGAGGCTTGAGGGTCCTTAAAGTTAGGTCGTAGGTAGCAACCCCTCAATGTCCCCTGACATTGCAGAGGTTCATGAGCGACAGTAACCACTTACGATCAGGTGGCCCGTTGGCTCGTCTGCCTACATGGCAATAAAAAAAAATGTTCGTATTCCTTCACAGCAATGTGTATCGCACACGTTAAGAATTCGTTTCTTGTGCACGCTCACGGCTATAACCGACATGCATAAACTTGCAAGTAGATGATTTCAGGTGAATTTTAAACATGAACGTAAGATTATGAGGCAAAATATTAACACTACCGTAAGTATTTTGGTCATATAGTTTGCAGGGCAACGAACTAAAATGGCTAATAGTTAATTTGTTAAGGTTTTTTTAAACACCCAAATTTTAGTACCTGTACCAACTCATTACTGTCCACTGTTGGGCTCAGGTCTCCTCAGATGAGGGATTAGGCATAGTCCACCACGCTTGCCCAGTGCGGATTGGGGACTTCACATATCTTCAAAGGATTTTTAGAACCCTTTTCCGACATGCAGGTTTCCTGACGATGTTTTCCTTCACCGTTTTTAGCCAGTGGTGTTGTGAAAAATTGCTTAAGAATCTTTTTTACATTTAGATTTAGAGGTACAAACGACCTCCCGTTTGGAAGGAAGCGCTTCGACCACTCGGCCACCACGACTTTTAAATTTTAGTAACCGAATCCCTTTAAGTGGATATTTTGACTGCTATCGGCTTTTGTTTTGTTTTTAAATCAAATAGCTTGAGACTTACCTGTAACATTTTAAAGCAAGAATGACAATTAAATTTCCTTACTCTGCATTTAACTGAACGGAAATCCAACGACTAATAACAAAGCAGGAACCAAACCAAATCTATAAAGGCTATTCAATCATTCAAAAACTAAACTTTATTAATTAACACTTAAATGTATTCACTATCCGATATCAACTAAGTCATTAATCTACATAAACGTGCGACACTAGATAGTCTAACTAAATTTAATTTTCGGAACACCAAACTTGAAGACAGTATCTTGGCGCTTGAATTGAAAACCTTCTTAATTTACAGTGCATTTTCGTGTTCATTTGTAAGTTGATAAAAATATGCTGAGATAAGGAAATACTTATTTAAATAGCATGAAAAAACTTGAGAGGTGTCATGGGACATCCGAATAGAACGAAGTTCCTTTCGATTAAAAGATATCTTATAATTTAAAAGGAACGTGTATTAAAAGATTTTGATCACAGCGCCATCTAGCGATAATCATCTAAAACAAAAATAAGGAGCGTGTTTTAAAAGATTTTGATCACAGCGCCATCTAGCGATAATCATCTAAAACAAAAATAAGGAGCGTGTTTTAAAAGATTTTGATCACAGCGCCATCTAGCGATAATCATCTAAAACAAAAAAAGTGTCGTGACAACTAAAAAAGTGTCGTGACAACTTTTCGTAAGATTTTTTTCCGTCTAGCCCCCTTTCGATAACGCGCGATAAGGAACTTCGTTCCAATATTTCAATCATTAATTAACATTAATAAAAGTGATTTAAAAAAAAGGTCAATTATTCGAATCGTCAAACATTATAATCGATCTAAACAAAATATTATTTATACAAATCCTATTGTCCAGTCGTAATCAATAATACAAAAGTTAGTGTCTCAAATATCTTTGACGATTAGAAAAAACAAGAAGTCTAAGAAAGAAAAATCTAACAGATTTATTTATTTACAGTCAGGATCATCAACAAAGAATATACATGACATGCTTAAAACTATTAACAATATACTCGTAATAACTACCAATAAGTTTTTGTGCTTGTTCACTTACAGATGATCACAGCATTTGTAAAAATAGGTATAAAACAATATTAAAATTAAACAATAACAAGAACTAAAAAAAAAAATTGTTCACATTTATGTTAAATCTAACAATAGATATCTTTAGAACACGTTTCATAAACTGCATGCAACGGTTGCATCGAGTCGAGTGCATGAATAAAATTATAATGTATTAGCAAATGCTCGCTTCCTTCTCGTTTATCATGTAACATTAGTACTGATGCGTCGGTTCCGGAGCTCCTAGTACCGCAGGAAATCTAGATTTTCAGTCAATTCGTATGTTTCCTTTGGTGAGACACTTTGTCGTATAAAGCATAAGGATTTATTTGCGTTAGTTCTTTTATTTTACCTGTACGATTTTGTTTGGTAATATATGGGTTATTATTTTTTTACTTTATGAATAGAATCCAGTTACCAGAACTACAAGCAATGAAGAGGTTAAATGAACTGGACAATAAGTACACATTGTTAACTCCAAACGTATAGTTCAAGAAATCTCATTGGACGCTACATCGATTAATTCTACAATATTTTAAATGAGGAAAAATATCCCTATCAACGAACACCGGCTCAACTTTCTTTCGAAACGCTCGGATCAAATTACTGTCATATCGGCTATCGTCAGATCGTCGTAGCGTAACTAATAGAGTGAAGAAACGCAAACACCTCTCGAGGCCGAGCTAATCGCTTAATCAAAATTTATTCCGCACTTTGATTTTAAATTTGAAACGCAACATTTATTACTGGGGCCCTCGAAGCAACCCTTCGCGGGGCGCTTCATTATCGCGGATTAAGGCTGCGGAATATTTTATCGATCGCATCGACGCCGGCAGTATTCATTTTCAATTAAGCGCCAAGTATTTTATTAAGTTTGAGCGCGGAATTGATGAGTTTCGCGAACTAATATTTACAATGGGTGGCGTGTGCGCGCTACCTGAGACGAGATGTGGCCGCATGTATAATTATTGTTCGTGCTTCAAAGGGAAATACGGTCTTGTATTAAAAACCGTATCAAGAGATAATATTGTTATGAAACTACTTAATGTGGTTCTGAAGCAAATCACTAATGCAAATCGTCTTCTTATCAAAATTAAAACATAGCTATTCTAAAAATTCTATAAATGAAGTCTTGCATACAGTATACAGTAGTCTCTTGACATGACAAAACAAAGAACAGTCCGTATCCTCCTTGTATTGCTAACGCCAAAACCATATACTCTAAGTTCTAATTTCAAAACTTTAGAAATCTTCAAAGCACAAAGGTACAAATCGAATATCATAAACAGACAACAGACTCGATATTCAATTTAAATCGAGAAATTCCTAGAAACAACTGGCAGATAAATTAGATGTTCTTTCACAAAGCTTTGTTCGCTGAATAGAAGCGAGGTGACTTCAATTTCCTGGTAGCGTGGGCGCTTCCGCGGCTGCATCGAACGCTGAACTTTTGAAGGCTGCACCTCGTCATAGAATCCGAAGCGTATAGGCGCCCGTGTGTATACACGCCCGCGAGCAAATAGGCTACTGCTGTGTGCGATGTAGACGAGCGGTTTATTGACAGCGTAATAACAAATTAAATATCATGACGAACAACTACCGTAAATATATTCTAAAGGATGGGACGGTCGACATTTGTCGGGCATGTCACCGTCCGGGAGAGTCTATTAGACATATCGTTTCCGGTTGTTCTCGTCTTGCTAACGGCGAGTACTTGCACAGGCATAATCAGGTAGCTAAGATTATCCACCAACAACTTGCTCTGAAATACGACCTTGTTGAAGCCGCTGTACCTTATTACCAGTATTGGCCTCAGCCGGTTCTCGATAATGGTCATGTAACGCTCTACTGGGACCGATCTATTATCACTGACAGGACTATTGTTGCCAATAAGCCTGACATAGTGATAATAGATCGGGACGCGCATCGGGCAGTGCTGATCGATGTCACCATTCCACATGACGAGAACCTTGTGAAGGCAGAAAAAGAAAAACTGCTAAAATATTTGGACCTGGCCCACGAGGTGACTGACATGTGGCGTGTTGAATCGACCATCATTGTTCCGATCGTTGTATCTGTGCACGGTCTAATAGCAAAAAGCTTCGACCGTCATCTAGAGAAGCTTTCGCTCCCCGGCTGGGTAAAGGGCCTGATTCAGAAGGCGGTCGTTCTTGACACGGCACGTATTGTGAGGAGGTTCCTCTCTCTTGAGCCCTGACCACTGATGGCTAGGGTCGTAGACCCCGTCTCCAGTGGCCCTCTGTTTTTTATATTGTATTTTTAAATTTATTTTTTTGTGATTGTTTTTTTTAAAATATAATGTAAAAAATGAGCAAATAAATGGATACTGGAATTAAATATTATCTGAGGAACGTATTAAAATGATTTGTCCTTCTTCGAATAAAGAAAAAGGTAGGTCGTTGGATTGCGTGGCAATGTCTTCAGAAATTGCGAAGGTCCATGCGGGAAAGTAACCACTTATGATCAGGTGTCGCGCTCATCGTCATTAAAGAAACAGTGTTATTGTCATTATCAAAAAAACTGAAATTCACTGCTAAATCGAAAACTTTACAATGAAATAAATTTAAATGCTTTATCTGTACTAAACAGTGCAGCGTTTTTAAAACCGCTCGTATACATTATCGTAGAAAACTCTCGGTAGACTCCCTACATCGCGTTGACTGCATTTAATCCAATTTCCTCTGCAGGTGCGCTAGATAATGTGTTCACGTCAATGCATCTCGTTAATAGTTTGTTAATAATTTTTCGATCAATAAATTTCGTTGTTAATAAGTTACTTTGTCGTGACAAAGTGATATGTTTAACGTGATTAGGTAATTTTGCATTCTTTAACTTTTTTTTTTATCAAATTGTACTGCCTAAGCTTGCATCTAAATACTAGAAAAAAGGTTGTGATATACGTTAATTTAGATACTATTAGATCGCTTCTTAAGAGATGGGTTTTAGAGTATGTTAAACATTACAAATACTAAAAATATATCAACCAGAATTAAACATAAATAGATACAGAATTAAACATTTTTAATAACAATTTATTTTCAAAACGCAAACCTCATTTGCATCAACTCAACAATGCAGGAAAATGATATTAAAACGTCATACATTGTATAAAAAGTATGAAAATTTTACATGCAGCTATTAGGCAAACGAAAACGCTTCAGCCGAACTCGACTGGGCTTAGCCCGGCTCATTGTCGGCAATAGCTCCTGCCTTCGCGAAACGAAAACTTTTCGAAAATGCCCCGTCCGAGCCTTTATTAAAACCTACAGAACACAGTGGCTGATTTCACACGTAGCAGTATAAACACGGTAGGAAACGCAGCTTTGAGATTATTCAAAAGTATATCAACGGCTCCTACGTTTACTTGTACAACCAAAACCTCTTAAAATTGCACAATCTTTATATCCTGAAATTTAATTTTAAAATGAAAATAATTTTCAGAGATAGAACCTACTAAATTGGTTAAGTTCTCGCAAAGTTACACAGTGTAAAACATTCAAATGGCTCTCCTATAAAATTGTGGTTACTTATCCTAGTATGCTTAGGATCTTTCGATTTGTCCTTAAGAAAAGTCCTGTATCGGTAGGCGATAGATAACAGCCCCTCATTGCCCTGGCTTTGCAGAGGTTCATGAGCGACGGTGACCGCTTACCATCAGGTGGGCCGTAGGCTCGTTTATCTATCACGCAATAAAAAAAAAAAAAAAAAAAAAAATGTGAAATTTACCATTTGTTGATCTCCAATCAACTGCGGTTACTGTCTTATAAATGGACCTATAGATACTTACTTAGATAAATACTGCAAGCTTTAGTGGGTTATTTTATTCGTAAATTTTCTTACGTGATTATTAAAATTACGTGGGTTCAATTTCTTTAGATGAAGCTTAACGTTTTTGTTCTCTACTATTGACAATACACAACTGATTTTATTTTCTGTTTTTAACTAATTTAGTTTTCCAGCTGATCAATGCGTATCATTCAACAATAGATTCTGTACGTGTAAACCAACCCATTGCATAACTGACGGCAATAAGTAAGGCAACCGCCTCTCCTCGCCGCAACGAATTCAATATACAGAGAGAGTTGAAAAGTTTTATTATTGCGGCGTAAATATAATGAGTGCAGGTGAGGCAGTTTTGTCTGTCGGGATTTACGGGCAGCCATTATTCTCGGGCTGTTGTACTGAGACTCCGCATTAACTTATGCGGGGAGAACTCGCTTAAGTCTGTTCCTAGCTTCAGTCTTCGTTAATACTTTTAAGACTCGCCGAGGATATTGTATTAAATTATCCGCATTCTTCTGAAAAAGAGTGATAAACCTATTAACGTGACGTGTAAAACCTTTGGTGAAATTATACGTAAATTAAATCGACTGCGGTGATGAAAGGTAATGGACATTTTCATGGTCGGAAAATAGTAGATTCGTAATGTTATTGCCGTGGCAGAGGTTCCATAGGGACGGTAACTACTTTCCACTATCTCCCTTCACTCCTTTATATTATGCTCTAGCATTATTTTAAGACAAATGAACACACTTCTTTGCTCACGTATTTTAAATGTAGAATAATGCAGTATTTCCTCACCAAATCTAATAGATGTTAGCTAACAAAATGATATCCCCATCCCTCTTTATCTTCAAGTCATGGGGTACATCTGAACAATATTTAAAAGTAGATCGCCGTCACATAAATCAATGTTTAGGCCTGTGGGTCGCATATTTCATACTTAATTCTTTCTAACGGAGTTCCTTGCATAGTTTATGGGCCATCTGTCTTAGAGCTGAGATTTTATGTTGCAAAGATTATGATGCTATTGATACCTTTATTCGAGTTCATTTATACTTCTATTTAAAATATTCAAAGTAATTGTCTATCATAGAATTATTTTTGTCTATAATATACTTTTTAGTAATTATTTTATCATTAGAAAATTTTGTAAGTAGTTCTAATATATGATTTGTTTACATTATAATTTTAATGTGGACCTTTGCAGCCACAAATTTTGCCTGAAATAAATAAATAGAAAATCAGTTAGAGAAACTTGTTATAAATATTGATAAAAATAGGTAATTAATATTAGCTTTAGATTTTTCCTCAACCTTACATCTAAAAATCAGTATTATGCATATTTTTAAATTCTCGTAAAACTGAAATGATGCATCATGTCGAAAAATTGATTAATATTCGCGCAGGCAAGCTATAAATCTGGTGTTTGGGTGAATCTCAGCTGCACGAAGATCCCCTGGCAGTCGTATATCGTAATATCTCGGTACTACCCGTAGAGAATAGCCCGATCTTACCCTCTGTTCTGTAAGACAAGAACTTTAAATACAAATTGGTGGTAAAAAACAAAAGAAAATTAGTAAGACAAGGTAAAATTCCTGATGTTTGGTGTCCAAATACCATTATTGAGTCTGTCTCTGACAATTCAATTTAAGAACGGTAAAATAACAATTTGAATTTTCAAACCATATGACCAACCACAGGAAGTTTAGTTGCACGTCCACGAACTCAAAGAAACAATAGTTCCTCGCTCCAATTAGTCGTTACGGTTTCCATCAAAAGGCGAAACTTTAACGCGAGCGTCGCACAAATTGTGTATAGGTGGCATCCCATGTAAATGATGGGCTCTCACAATAGACCTCCGACTAGTTCTGCAGCCTCTTTGATTCGAAAATTCACACCCCGTTTTACGCTCACTAATTTTCTTGTTCGGACACAATTCGGCCGAATCGTTGGGACCCTCACAATAATAATATCGTCGGGAAACTATTATAGTCTATCCTCTCTAGCCAGTAATTAATTTTGCCGTAAAATAGATCAATTGAAGCGTAAAGATTTCGTGTGGGCTGACTCGTTTGAGTTGCCTGAATTATAATTAATTTCGAACGACTTTTGTTTTTTGTTAATTTAATATTTGAAATTGGAATTGATGTTTATTGTAACAGTGATTTCATTAAGTTATTTTTGTTGCTTTAGGTTTTTTTAAGAATTGTAAATTATGAGATTATGATAGACTTAGATTTATCTATGTAAAACATCTGAAACTGTTGAAAACACATGCTAGCATAATATCTTAAGAGTTTCGAAATTGTTACTACCTACGTTTGTAATAAGACGGGACTTCAACAAATCTAAAATACTTAGAATTAACAAATCCGAACAAATTAATAAAATTAAAAAATTAAGAACAAATAAAATAATAATAAATATATATAAATAGATCAAAGTATAGATGACATTACAATAGGATATTTTAAGATTACAATTTCAATTAAAATATGCTTGTTTTAGAATTTAAGTTATAAAATATGATTTGTATGCTCGACAGAGCTGATTACAGCTGAACAAATATGTAAATCAGAATAACATCTTATGTAATAACCTGTATATCTATATATATAAAAATGAATTGCTGTTCGTTAGTCTCGCTAAAACTCGAGAACGGCTGAACCGATTCGGCTAATTTTAGTCTTAAAATATTCGTGGAAGTTCAGGGAAGGTTTAAAAGGTGAGAAAAAATCGAATAATTTCTGGGAAAACCCTAAAAACAGCCCTTTTCTATTTCCCATACAAACGTTTTCTAAATAATATGTAGAGTCAATTTGAACTTTATTGCTATTCAATAAAGTTCATATTAAATTATAATCACTCACTGTTGTCTAAGCAATTTAGGTGTGTTCCTAACGTCAACGAGTCAATTTGCAATTTGACAATTGACAACCAACTAATATGTCAATCATTCTGTCGCACTTCAGAATACAGAGATTTATGGCTTAAAGGTAAACTCCAAAAAAAATGATATTTTCAATTTTAAAGACGATTTTAAAGCAACGCCATCTATGAGAATTATATCGAATTACGTCTAGAAGCACTTTTTCGATATAAATAATTTGATTATGTCATTGCATTGTGGGCGACGTGGTGTTTTTCGATTGTAATAGATGGCGTTAGGCATTTCGTTCTTAAAAATTGTATAGTTAATTCGTTTCAGAGATTAGCAAGACAAATAAATAAATGTATTTATTAAACTTAAGTGGGATGTAGGAACTGGCTAATTTTTATACTCACACATAGCCCTTTTATATAAAAAACTCGAAAAAGTTCAAATGTGGATGTGTTATAATATAAGAGCTCGGACCAGCGGTAATACAAGTACACAAGAATACTCCGTTCTCTTTCTAAATCTTGGCGAGGAGAGAGGTGGACAGGTGGTTCTTCTGAGTCTGTCGGTAGAGTTGTATCCAGCTTAAACAAACTCACTGTGTGTACTTTTTTTTAAACGCTGGAAATCGTGGCGCTGCGCTTGGGATATGTGGTACTTAAACCGCACTAAAAGCTCCAATCGCTCACACTCAGCGTTTGAATCCTGGCTGAACTAGACCCTAGCACGGGGTAATGCGGGACGGCACGACGCATTATGCACTACGGCATAAATTTTCCTTCGCGCCGCCCCCGAACACCGAACCGGCACACAGGGTCAACGGGCTTTCCGAAGCCCGCCAAGAAATATGGGACCGCGTCTCACACTCCCACGGGATACCCTGCTGGGTCATGCCAGTGTGGATCGGAGAGTGCGGTCTTCCAACCCACGGTTGTCTTAACGCAAGGTGCGTGCTAAGCGAGACACGACACCTTCTTGGAACCCCGCACGCTGGGTAGCGTTGAGAACCCGAATCTCTTAGAGAGGCAAATTCCGAGCGAAATTGCAGTTCCAGCGCCCTGATCGATGATGGCGGATTCCTTCGTGGAGAAAAGAACTCAGTTTCACACGCCCTGCCTCTCTCTTCCAAGATATGGACTCGCAGAAGTCGAGCCGGTCGAGGTACTTAAGCACCCCGACCCCGATCCGAATAACTCCAACTATAATGTAGGCATCGACCGGTGGCGACGCCCCAGACCCGTGGAACCATAGGGCCTGGGGTTTATTTAGCGCCAAATCGAGGCCCAACCTCCAAATTATACCACACCCGCTATGGCAAGACGTGCACTCTCTGTAGTCATCTCCCTGGGCTACAACCAACGTGTCGTCTGCGTAACAAATAACGCTAAGTTCCGAGAGGAGAGTGCCTCTCAGTACTTAGTCGTACCCGATATTCCAGAGGAGAGGTCGCGGACCGTCCCATATGGAACACCGCGGACGACTTGAAACCGGTGCAAGGTCTCACCGTACCTGGCACTGTATGTAATACAACATCAGCAGAATTCTTGGATGTGCGAGCAGGCATTTTGACGCCCAAAAGTGATAAGGATGTAACAATTAACGAATGCATTCTCTCCGAAATTGAGAGGAATGAAGTGCACTTCACCTCTATAAACACTGCCGGTATGCAAGATGACACATTATTCTGTGAAATTTCTGAACTCTCTAACAGCAAGTGTACTTCCAGGGCATACCATCAAGCTGAACGTCGGTGTCCCAATTATGCTTCTGCTGAACCTATCTCCGATGTTGTGTAACTGCTGCCTTAAAGTCATCTGAACAGGCACACCATTGAGGCGGAAATTCTTTCGGGTTGAGCCTTTCACGACGGAAAACGCGTCGCCTCTCTTCGCATAATCCCGTGCTGGGTGCTGTCTTCAGCCGGGGCTCAGGCCCTGAGTGTAAGCGGTTGGAGGTTTTAGTGCGGTTCAACTTCCACATATTCTTCAACTAAAAAAAATGGGATGAGGCATCGGCGAGGCTGTATTTATATCATGCATTCTTCTCATCTATACTAATATTATAAAGAGTTTGTTTGTTTAATTGAACGCGCTAATCTCAGGATCTACGTGTCCGATTTCAAAAATTCTTTCACTGTTGGAAAGTCCATTTATCGAGGAAGGTTATAGGCTATATTTTATTTTCAAAAAAATTTGGAATCCGTATGAAAATATCGAATATGTAACACAAGGCGAATAATCGAAAACCAATTTATGCGTACGCTGCAAAAACTACTGACAATAGAACAAAATTATGTACTACGGGTTTTTAGATCTTTGTAAGACCAACAAAAAAGTCCGCGCGAGCAGATATCTAACTATCATAGTTTAGTCACAATAACCGCTTTTATGTTTAGCAAAATAATATTTCGTCCCAAGTTTGAATTTAACATTAAATGAGTATCGTTATATTAACCCTTATCCAAATTAAGTATTATGATATCAAGAGTATTAATGTAGAAGTAAATAACTTTTTGTTTTATTCCAATCGGACTTTTCGTTTAGAAGTTATTACGAGTATAAAAACGCAATGAGTATGTGGGTGCAACAGCGAGCCACGAAAATAATAACACGACGGCATTGCGAGTACTGTTCGAACCCCTTTCTAACGCAGACGAAGTTGCGCGGGTCAGCTAGTCACAAATAAATGAATTGAATTGAAAATTGAATTGAATTGAAGAATTTCATGGACGCTTTAAGTAGGTAAGATATTAAGCTATTTCTGGGTTTTAGTCTCATTTTTAATCTAAGATTTTCCGTTATTTCTGTTCTACGAAATAATATGCTTCAAGTTACGTCGCGCACAACAAGTTTCGTGAACAAAGCCGCAACTCGCATCCTCCTTGTATAGGTATATATTTCTGCATAGTGTCGAATTCACTTATCCTACATACGGTCGAGTAATTCGTCTATCCATTAACTTTATGATATAATTGATTGTAAAAGTGCTTAAAGCTTTCACATCTTTTTATTACTTTTCGATGGCCAAAGCGCTGTCACAATCAAGGCCTTCTTTTCTACCATCTTATATGATGGACATATTTTGTAGCGCAGAACCAATAGACCTATTTATTATTAGATTTTGAGCAGCTGCAGTTTTTACTTCAAAGCAATCATGACTTTTTTATATCTATAACTCTCAGTGTGCCTAACAGTTAGATCTCCTTTACATTTATAAAAAATGTGTCTAATTTTCCTGTTGATCGCTTTCTATAAGTACCATTATTTGATCGAATCGGATGTATCTACTTTCAAAATAGTATTAACAAAACAAACAAAACAGTAGTGTGTCCACGTTAGCATGTGTTATAGGGGGCAGCTCATGCCTCGTGGCGTCTAGCACATTCTCACCGCCGGGACTTGGTAAGACTTCGCAACTTTGACGTCCGCCTGAACGCGGCCCTGAATTGCTCAGGTAACACCGCACAATCGATTGCTTTGAAATAGAAGCACTTCACTGCCTACAATATAATCACGTTTAGGGTTGTGAAATGTGGAAAATTCTACCTTGTGAATCAAGGTTGAATGGAAAATTGTGGTTTATACTGGATTAGCGCCGTAAAGATTATTGTATTATGTAATTTCTAAATACGGAAACATCTTTTATCATTGAAGATCGTTTATACAATCTTTTAATCGAATAACAGTGTTCAATCTAGCACACATTTCTGCTACTTTTACTTCATTTTTATTTTTTGTTGACATTATTTTCAACAGATCTACGAAATCCACTTCACATACATCTCTGATTATTTACTTTTGATGTCCTGAAATTATTCCAAAAAAATAATCATATATCATCGATTTAAAAAAACCAGGTACAAGTGCCACGGAATTAGGACCAAACAAACCCGCACAACCATTTAACTTGTCGGTGGCAGCGTTCGAGTTTTTACTTTTTCTAATTAAGTACCGAGCCATGCCGGCACGTAACAGCCACGTTCACCATAAATACAGCAAGAAATCGGGACCATCCTCATAAATTCCTCTCGTAAAAGGTTCCGCGATTATGTTAGAGGGTGGTATTAGCAAAGTTTGTCCGATAGGGGGAGGCACCACCCTGTATAATACATTTTTCGTTGATGTAACACGATTTCTCGACGGCTTTCCGTTACGTGATGGATTAAGAAGCGGCTTGGTCTCACCACCATGGGATTAAGACGGGCCTTCGATATTAAGGGTACAACCGACTAATATACAATGTTTGTTCGATAGACTTATCCCGAATTATGTTATCAGCACCAATTTTGATGGGAATTTATAAGAATGGGCGATTATCATCATTGCATCTGTTGACATTGTATCTTAACCAACTAGATTAAAAAGACAATTAACACTGGATGTGAGAAACTACGATAACTAAAACTACACACTGTAGAGACTATATATTGCATATTATGTTAACCTAAAGTTGTACTTACCCATTTTATTATCATCAATTATGAGAACTCAAATAAATCTATTATTAGGTAGCTTACAAATTCTTTTACAACATCACAAATGAATATTATCATTATTATTGAGTTAAAGTATCAAATATTTCAACATAACTAAAATCTTCGGATAACCAAAGCTTACTAGATTATTTTCTCGGAAACAATGTATCGAATGAACATTGTATTTTCCCGTCTTGTCCCACGCAACGGCAATAATAATAAATACATTACGCCCGATTGGAGATGTTATCCTGTTCGTAAACAACGCGCCTCGCTCGCTTCTACGCTCTAACTCTTTACTACGTATCTAACTTTGTCGGATTTTAATAATTCCACCTTATGTGAGTCTTTAGTGAGGCTCCGGATTCGATTACAAATATGTTTTGCTGGCGTATTGGATGATCTTGTTTAGAACTATTGATAGCTCAGTGAGAGACCCAAAGTAATTGTTGTAATACTGTATTGCTTTATGAAATATATTTGATTTGATTGATGTTTAAGTTTTTACTTTAGGTTATGTTATCAATTACACTATTACTAAACGAGTTCTTACTACGATAATTTTTAAATGAGCGATGCCGATATTTCAGCACTGTTGCAAACGCCATGATCACGGGAATACGTTTAGTAACAGTGTAAGTGATGTAGATTACCGCGAGTGCTTAAAGAAGGTTATGTTATCGTTCTTATTAGAATGTTTTTTTCTATAATATTTCGTAATAGAAAAAAAAATTAGTTGGTATTATTATTGTTCTCGATCAAGACTAAAAATTTATTTCATACAGCTTAATGGATACGAAATTGGAATTCGCTACAAACAGTAAATTAGCTACAAATTTGTAAAATTTAAGCGAAAATTTCACTTACCGACGTCTAGAAACGGCCCCCCGTAACGTATAAATACTGAATAAGCAGTAAACTGTATTACTTCGAACCCTTTTCACTTGGCGAATTAGTAAAAAGCAACCGGGGAGTGAAAATTTTAACTTAAACGCCCCCGTAAGCCATCAGGTAGTGAGTGTGTTTGACAGACGAAAGTGATTACAACATACCCTTCCGACTGTTTGTTTTCATTCGGCTTAATTTGATTTGTGACGTATTCCTTAAAATATTTTACGAGGAATAATGGTTTAAATCGTGTGTAGTGTTTCCTGTGTTTGTTCTGGTGGCTTAATGTGTTGGTTTTGCAGAGCTTTTCTTGGAGACTTGGCCCAGTTGAAACATCAGACTAACTAGACTAGTGACGATACAATTTATCACTTTTATTTAGTCAGCTACAGTATAAGTTAGTATTACCGGAGAGATTACCAAGATTATTATTAAACCATAATCGTCAACAAAGAACATTGAATTAAAAAATAAACAAAATATAAAAAGGTTACTTACCTCCCACTTCTAACGTCTCACATATCACTCTCAATAAAAGAATTAGTGGGCATGTTAATCATGTGTACACGTTTACCCAGAACATCGCGCCAGACGAAATTATCGTGCGTAATTAAAAATGCCAACACACTCGCAGACGTGCCTCGGGCCTGTCTAATTACCAAAAAGTTAATAAACAGACATACAAGCCTGACAGTGACATGCTCCATGAAAATGCCAAGATGGAGCACGTTTAATTTGCATATACGTGCGCACATGACAACATTTTGTCGTTAATTTAATGACCTATCAAAAATGCTATAGATAAGCACAGAGTTATGTAACAACTTCCCCTTTTCTAGATTTTCAGATACCTAGCAACAACTTGTGTTTGAAATGAAAGATATCTGGTGTAAAAAGAGGCTGCAATTTCACTGCAGTTTGAACGCGCTAATCTCAGAAACTACCGGTCCGATTTCAAAAATTATTTCACTGTTGGAATGTCCATTTATCGAGGAAGGTTATAGGCTATTATATTTTATTATATTTTGTTATATTTTATTTTGAAAAAAATTAGGGATCCGTATGAAAATATCGAATTTGTAAGACGAGGTGAAAATCCGAAAACCTATTTATGCGTACGCTGCAAAAACTATTGACAATAGCACAAAATGATATACTAGCGGTTTTTAGGTATTAGGCAGATCTAAAAAAAAGTCCGCGAGAACATATATCTAACTATCATAGTTTAGTCACAATAACCGCTTTTATGTTCAAGAAAAAAAAAATCGTCCGAAGATTGAAATTACGTTAAAATACTATTGCTATATTAATCCTTATCCAAATTAAGTATTATATTATCAAGAGTATTAATGTAGAAGTAAATTACTTTTTGTTTTATTCCAATCGGATTTTTCGTTGAGAAGTTATGACGAGTATAAAACGCAAAAAAATATACCCAACGCGAGCAGCGCAAATAACAATATTGCGAGTACTGTTTGAACCCCTTTGTAACGCAGACGAAGTTGCGAGGGTCATCTAGTATTAACTATTTAGTTCCATACACTAAAATCAAAATAATATCGTAAAGTTTCTTCTAGTGTTAATAATACAGTACCAAGATACGTATTCCAACTGAACATCTAACCATTAGGGTCACTCCACACTGCACAAGACGGCCGCGCGACCATCGATCCGTCAATTTAGTTGAAGTCGAATGGAGTGCGTACTCAGGTGCCGAAGACGAGCCTTACTAACAAAGCCAATCAAGAGTACAGACACTTGCACTAACAGATAATCTATCATAACGACATCGATTCCCCATCTGTCTCCAATTGGGGATACGTGACTGACGTCTGCTGAGTTGCTTCTCGAAATTTCTAAGATGATATTAGTATAAAGCAAAATCTTCACTGTGTCTTACCGAATAAGGATTTAGAATTAAAAAAAAAACAAACGACACTTCGGTGTAACGTATGACTGTATGTGATAACCATCGCTTATCAACTGATAGTGACTAAACTAAAAACTAACTATAGTTATCATTCTTACTTACATCCTAAAAAGTATTTTACTAGACGACTACGTACTAAAGCATCATAAATCCAACGAAACCTAATCTGTCCTAGTAAAACTCGAAAGATCAAGAAAATTATCTCAATTAGCGCGTCACATTTCCTGGATAAGTAATATCATGTGAATCGTCACGTTTGCTCATCACGTCATATGTTCTCGGCTGTAACCGGAGGCACGCTTCGCTACGTGTCTAATAAGACGCTCTGTGGCCGCTCATTGCACATCAACGCTACACAATTAACGCTGTGTCGCAGTCGCAAGTCTGCACGGAGCCTTACAATGCCGGTGTAACATCTCATTATAAAGTTTAATGAAAAGTCCTGAATATCCGTTCCTAAAATTCAACGTATTTGAAGTGTATTAATATTTGATGCCTTAAAATACGGTCTAAAACTTTGTTGTTGATTGGTGGCTATTACTAGTTCACCATTTGGGATTTCTATTTATTTAATCACAAAGCATGCTTTGAATTCTCTATCTACAATACAATTCACTATTTTCAATACCAACCATTTCATCATAAAATTAAATTCAAACCAAAGATTCAAAATATTAGCACAGATTAACAGACAGTATTTAAATCAATTTCAAAAACTCCGTAAAGCTTGAGACTTCCCCCGTTTATTTACTCTGAAACAAACAAACACGGAAGGCTTCGTATAGTTTCTTCGAGACTTCTTCAGCTTTCATTCAGACACATGCAAAGATACGTTCCTTGATTAAACACGGCTGTTTGTTCAAGACGTAATTAAAGATGCTGCGACGTTGACGCTCGTTCAAAAGAAACTGTATTTATTAATTTGAGAGTAAATATTTGCTTTTAATAATCGGTGAAGCCTTTGATGAATGGTATTTGCGTGATTTGAAATGGTTGGTTGTTTTTGCGCTACTGAAATGTAGGTATTATGAGTTGGAGTTCTGATGTAGTAAGTATATCTAATGATGGGATTAGATTTTTTTTTTTTTTTTAAAGGTGTATATCGTATATCGAATAGAAGATTTTAATTCATTCAGTATTTACTTAAGGTACATTGTGTTATAACTAGGCCTTGGCATTGTTAACAGATTGTTAATAAAATGTTTTTTTTTTTTTTTTTTTCTTTAAACATTTTTACTTGTTACCGCTAACATAATAAGTTTTAAAATTTTGTTGATTATCTGTTGTGTAACAAAGTGTATATATAACGGGGTGATAACAAGGGAAACCAACCTATTCACCATGCGGGTAGTTGGAAGTGGAGACTCGCTATAAATACAGGCGTTGGCCGCTGTTATCATTCATTCGTGTTTGAATTGTCGAGGCGAACGGACCTCTTGATGTGAAAAGTAATAAACTGTTAAAACTCGTTATTTTGAAGTTTTCATTCAAAAGTATTGATCATCAAGTGCTCAAGTGGACATTGTGACGACATTCCCGACAAAACCAAAGGGAGATCGACTAATTACAACGTCATTACACCTCAACACACCATTTGCCCCGTCATCAGAAGTGGGATAGGATCTCGGGACTTGCCGACGTGCTATCCAAACAACCAAGATGGATTACTACGGATTAACATGGATTACCGCGGATTAAGATGGATTACCGCGGATTAAGATGGATTACCGCGGATTAAGATGGATTACCGCGGATTAAGATGGATTACCTCTGATTAAGACTGATTACCGCGGATTAAGATGGATTACCGCGTATTAATGAATTCAGTGTGCAAAGAAACGCATCCAGAACAATTTAAATGAGTTCAAACTACAATTTGGACGTGGTTCTGCCTGGTGTCCAAAAACTAAACATCTTACCATGTTTTCAGATGAATTTATTTCAAAATTCGACTGCATTTGCAACAGTAAATGGAAAGGCCAAAGTAATCATAAATTTCTTTAAACACTCGCGGTTATCTACATCACTTAAACTATTACGATAGGTATAGTGTAAGAACAATATTCACAACCAATATCTCAGATCTCCGAAGGACAATTGCGCACTAGAACATCAGGGCATTTATAAAATCAAGTGTAGTTGTGGAGATTCATACATAGGCCAGACGAAGCGTGCCGTTTCAACAAGGATTAAAGAACACATTAGGGCTATCAAAAACAACGAACCCCATAAGTCGGCAATCGCTGAGCATGTGCTGGACTCAGGGACGAATCACTGGATGCAGTTTCACAAAGCCATGGTTTTGTCATCTGAACGCCGTTACATACCAAGATTGGTTAAGGAACCTATTGAAATTTCGAGGAATAGCACTTTTAATCGGGGTGACGGCTTCAAACTATCCTGTATGTGGAATCCAGTGTTAGACGAAAATAAAGCCAAAAAATCTAGTTTTGAGACGGCAGCCGATACTGTCAGTGTGGTATGTCGAAATGTAAGTTCGAGTTCTAGTGGTACCGGTAAACGAACGAGAAAGAGGGTAGACAGATTTGTTTGCTCTTAAATGACCTACCCGCAGTTCTTCAGTCTTCCCGTGATCATGGCGCTTGAAACAGTGCTGAAATATCGGGACTTCTCAAATAAAAATAATCGTGTCATCATCGCAATAAATGGAGCTGATAATCATTAAGCGTAAATACTGTTCTACAACCAAAACCATCATCGCAATAAATGAAGCTGATAATCATTGAATGTAAACACTGTTCTACAACCAAAACCATCATCGCAATAAATGAAGCTGATAATCATTGAATGTAAACACTGTTCTACAACCAAAACCATCATCGCAATAAATGTAAACACTGTTCTACAACCAAAGTCATCATCGTAATATCAATGGAGCTGATAATCAGACATGGCCGAGCGTGAATTAACCAGCTATTGCAAACATTAAGCGTAAACACTGTTCTGCAACCAAAGTCATCATCGTAATATCAATGGAGCTGATAATCAGACATGGCCGAGCGTGAGTTAACCGGCTATTGCAAACTTTAAGCGTACACACTGTTCTACATCCAAAGTCATCATCGTAATATCAATGGAGCTGGTAATCAGACACAGCCGAGCGTGAATTGACGGACTATCACAAACGATTGACGTAAACACTTCCTTCAACGGAAGTTATCAACATGGTAGAATTGGAACTGGCCGTTAGACATGGCTAAAGGTAAAAAGATACTGGGTGGTTCAAAAAGACACTTGAACACGCGTGTCCTGCAGGAAGGCCAAGGCATAGCCGATCAGAGGCAGTTCATAACTAAACCATAGAAATAAAGGAGGAAAGAAAAGAAAGGGAAAGAACTTTTGCAACTTTTACTGAATATTTGTTTTCTGCAGCACGGGCACATTAACTGCCATCAACTGCCACTGCTGGCAGTCTCACCTGAGCTGGACCAGTAGCAGCAGCAACTCTCCACACAGTGGAATCGAGATACTGCAGCGAGCTAAGCAGAGGGCAGAACTCCGCTTTATCAACAAAAGTCTTCAACAAAGGAGCGGCCAAACAGTATTACTGTGCATCGCATAATTGGCGGTATAGCTACTTTTAAAGTTTCTAAAGGAGTCCACAGCGGCAGATGGAGATGTCTCCAAGCCCAGGAACCGAAGCAATGGAAACAGGGGTATGTCTCCCTTTCTTATAAGTTAACACACAAAAGTACCACAGAGTACACAACACACAAAAGTACCACAGAGTACACAACACACAAAAGTACCACAGAGTACACATCACACAAAAGTACCACAGAGTACACATCACACAAAAGTACCACAGAGTACACAACACACAACAGTACCACAGAGTACACAACACACAACACTACCTCAGAGTACAAAACACACAATAGTGCCTCAGAGTACAGAACACACAACGGAACCTCAAAGTACAAAACACACAACGGAACCTCAGAGTACAAAACACACAACAGTACCTCAGAGTACAAAACACACAACAGTACCACAGAGTACAAAACACACAACAGTACCTCAGAGTAAAAAACACACAGAATACACAACACACACGCACACCGCAGTGCGACAAAGTTCACCTATCGAGACATATGAAGACAGGTAATCTATTGGGAATCTGGTACGCAGATACCAATTTTAAAGATAAACATTTACTTCCTTCCGATTTTTCGTCTGCAAAACATCAGCAACATGTTATAGTTGTGCAGACCGCGCACTGCCGGTCAGTAATAAATGTTGTTAGCGCAAGGCAACACATTATCACGTGTTCCGGATAAGGGTAAACATGTAATGAACTATCGACTGCACGCTAAGGGGGAGCGAAGACGCTTTTGAGACTCTACGAGACACTTTGAGACTCTACGAGACACTTTGAGACTCTACGAGACGCTTTGAGACTCTACGAGACCCTTTGAGACTCTACGAGACGCTTTGAGACTCTACGAGACGCTTTGAGACTCTACGAGACGCTTTGAGACTCTACGGGACGCTTTGAGACTCTACGAGACGCTTTGAGACTCTACGAGACGCTTTGAGACTCTACGAGACGCTTTGACACTCTACGAGACGCTTTGACACTCTACGAGACGCTTTGACACTCTACGAGACGCTTTGACACTCTACGACACGCTTTGAAACTCTACGACACGCTTTGAAACTCTACGACACACTTTGAAACACGACGACACACTTTGAAACACTACGACACACTTTGAAACACTACGACACACTTTGAAACACTACGACACACTTTGAAACACTACGACACACTTTGAAACACTACGACACACTTTGAAACACTACGACACACTTTGAAACACTACGACACGCTTTGAAACACTACGACACGCTTTGAAACTCTACGAGAATCTGTAATTTTTGGTTGTGAGGTGAACCTACGCATAGAAAATAATTCAGTGTTACAGGCACTTGCAGTAAGCTAGTGCACAACCCTACAACAACAACAACAACAACAACCCTCGCTTCCCATGGCTGGTGCAGAGCGCGCACCGCCAATCAGAATGGCCGTAACGGGGTGATAACAAGGGAAACCAACCTATTCACCATGCGGGTAGTTGGAAGTGGAGACTCGCTATAAATACAGGCGTTGGCCGCTGTTATCATTCATTCGTGTTTGAATTGTCGAGGCGAACGGACCTCTTGATGTGAAAAGTAATAAACTGTTAAAACTCGTTATTTTGAAGTTTTCATTCAAAAGTATTGATCATCAAGTGCTCAAGTGGACATTGTGACGACATTCCCGACAAAACCAAAGGGAGATCGACTAATTACAACGTCATTACACCTCAACACACCATTTGCCCCGTCATATATATAAAATAAAGAAATAAAAACATAGTCATAAAATATTTTTGCAAAGTATTCTATCAGGGTTGATTCTGATATGTTTGATAAATATTCGCTCCCAATTTCCGCGTGATCATACATTCAACTCCGAATAACGTTAAGGGTGAAAATATTGGGCATAACTAATTTATTTGCCGAGTGAACCGTAAACATTCTAGTAAAGCGATAGCGTTTTTGAGAATGAGAAAATAATATCGATCTATGAGTCTTTTTTTTTTAGTTGGAGGAAATCACCGCGGGGCGGGCGGGGTATGTGGGAGTTGAACCGCACTAAAACCTCCAACCGCTCACACTCAGCGTCCGAACCCCGGCTGAGACCAGAACCCAGCACGGGGTTATTAGGGACGACGCGATGCGTTACGCCATCGGCACTCTTTCCCGTCGTGCCGCCCCGATCTATGAGTCTAGTTGTTAATTCTTTTATCTAAGTAAATTTTATTAATGAAACCTTGAACTAACCAACAGTCACGCAGTCAGTCAGTTACTTAAAGTATGTGAAATAAAAAATATATGTCAGCTTACACTGACTTTTTTGTTTGCTTACCCGTTTTACCTTTAATCTGGTTTAAGAAACTCACTTCTCCAATATCTACCAAGTTCAACAGTCAGGGCTTGTAAACCATTGTTTGTTGTTGTATTTTCAAAGTACTATAATCCATCAGTGACAGCAATCTACATTTGAATCACATATAAAGTCCCTCGATATTTAAAATTAAACTTTTTTAAATATTAGTTATAATTTAGTTATTTAAAAGTAGCCCTTTTGTTACTTTAAATAAAAAACAATAAGAAAATTGTACACCGCTGTCGCTTAAGCAATATATTCACAGGTTAACGTTTTTGGCTCAAATGCGAAAATGAAGGCGCGTACACAATATATTTTAATAACGTACTCTCCTGAGACCCTGTTGTGATACAGTTAACGAAGTCAAAATACATTTTTACTTCGCCACGGTTCGTTGCCAAATCGCTATAATAATCACCTATGCTAATAAGCTTTACGTGTATATGTACTTTATTAAAATGAAAATATTCATCTTATTATTTTGAGATATGCTAGAAAATTGAGTGTGGAATGATAGTTCACTTAACTTTCTTCTGTTCCTTCTCCATAAAGGTATACAAGTCTTCTTTTCTTTCCTTCGCTTTACCGTATCCCATTTAGATGGGGTCGGCGCAATATGTCTTCTCTCTCCACTCTTTTCTGTTATTACATACATCATTAAAGTTATACAAGTGCCAGCTCAACAATATTATGCAAAGAATAATAATAATAAGTTCTGATATTTACTTAGCATCAAATCTTTTCATGATTGCCTGCTTTCTAGTAGAAAGTGTGTAACAAACGAAGCACAGCCATAATGTCGAGTGTTTTGCGGTTGATAAACCATAAAATTGAAATGGAATCAAGATGCAAGTCACCTTTTCCTGTACAACTGTGAAAGGAAATACGAGTGGTACTGCTTCGGTATCGCAGGTCGCGTAGCACCGCAGATTGGATCGAGTTAATTTCGTTTCACAAACAAATTGACAAAGTTTTGAGCGGGGCATATTTCTTCGTGGTCCCCGCCTCGCCCCGCTGACAGATTCCCGCAACGGAAATTAAATTTCACATCCGAACAAGAACGAGAACACTCGCCGCGACAAACACGCGTCGTGCGACAAGATGCGGTGACGTGCGACACGCGACAACTGGATATCGGGCTCTGCTGTAAATTAATTTCGTATTAGGTGTATGAGTGATGGATAGCATCAAAAATAAGTTGACTGTTTCAGATCTAAAGTTATTAAAGCGTTATGACGTGAACTTTTTAAAAATTTTGAAGAAACCTTAAATGTTAATGGAACCTTTAAACTTTATCGGATAGTGTAGGATGTTTAGGTTTATAGCTGTTACATAATATTTATTAGCATTGGCAGTATTACAACATCCATATTGTTGTATGACCATAATTATACCATGACGTTTTGACTCTGATTTACTTTAAAATTAATCTTAATTATAACAACTTAAAACTCATTTAACGGCTTTAAAGCATGTTAATCCCAATATTTAATATCCCATAGTTGTCAAACAAGTTTGTATACAAACGAGAACATAGTAAAACTAATCCGGGTGCGTTCTATCAAAATTGCAATTAAAACCCCATTTACGGCGGCGGCCTGAGACAGACCTGGGGTCACCTCGAGAAGGCACGAATTGGCCATTAGCGGGCGCTTCGGACCTTGTTTACACCGCGCTTGCCCTAATGACGACCTTTGCTCTGCTTCCCTTCGTTAAGGCAAGCGAAAACCTCACACTAAAAGGCACGGATCCCCGGAGTGACCCGCAGAGACACACGAGACAAAACATAGGGAATTAAACGTGTGCGAAGAAGACAAAAGACGATAGCTTTCGGATTAATGCCCATGTACACGACCGTTAAAAGGCTGGCCAACTCACTTGGTGCTGCAGGGTTAACAAGGTTATTACGGGATCATCCCTAGCAACCGCCGTCGTAAAAGTGTTAATTATGTTTTCGAGACTAGGACTGTTCGTATTTACACATGTTTTATGATTTTGTGACAATGAAGATATCTAACAACCTCTCATCATTTTGATTGATTTTCTTTCCAACACTATTGGCAGTACAAAGTTTAGAAACTGCATTTTAGGTCAATTTAAGAAGAATGTTGAATATTTAACTGGACTATAACTTTGAAAACCATCAGAGTACGCAAACAGCAACAGTACCACTGTAGGTAGTTGCCCCATGGCAGAAATCCATGAGCAACGATAAGCACTAAACATACGATGTGACTCGTTAGCTCGTCTGCCTATGTATATCGAAATTAAAATACCAAAAAATTAAAACACAAACTTCTAAAATACAATAAATTAAAGCTGTACTCAAAGTATACCAGCAAATCATAATATCTTTTACTTTATACTACGTAAAAATATTAGCTAACAAAATCTCAGGCAATAAATTAAAAAAACACCATAAATTTAGATTGGCCGGGGTCGATGGTTTTTGTTTTCCCCAAGCATCTGATATACACGGACATTAAAAAAACTTTGGAACTTTCTCGAATCCTAATGGACTCCATTGACATAAATGTTTTATTCAATTGGACCGAGCTCCAAAACAAAAGAAAGTATGTCCTCATCATTATGAGTTTGAAAAGTTTTTGCATTTTTACTCGTTACTGGTCCTAAGAGAAATGTAGGTAAGTTACAAAGTTTAGCTTTACATTTAAAATACGATATGTATGTATACTTTGTTTTCTTAAGCTGAGTGAGTATTTTTAATGAAACATTTTCTCCGACTTCTTAATAAATTGACAAAAACATTTTTGTGTTTGTGCAAAAGAAAATTTTCTACGCAATATAATTGTCTTATACTCTACTATGGTCTCAACGTAAGTTCTTTGGAATAATTCAAAAATACAAATACAGTATTTAAAAAAAATCCAATCAAATGAATTCAAATATTAATATTACAAAAAAGCATTATAATATTTCGGTATTATCTTTAAGTATAATTGAAAATATCCTCTACCATAACAGTACGCACTGTTTTATAGAACAGCAAAACAACTCGACTTGATTCACCGAAATACAACACACGTGTCTAACAAACTATAAATCCGAGCATTAGTTAAAAGCGTTCATTACTTAAGTCCCGTAAAACCCTTATCCCATAACGTTAATAACACAATTACTATAAATCTATCATCGCTGAGCAAACACGGTCCGAATCTCAGCCTAAGCTAATACATTTTGTCCACACCCGTATTCATACTTAACGACTAGGGAGTAGTATTTGCTAAGCACACATGCGGCGCCCGCACGAACGCAATATAACCTGGAAGACGGCCGGGTCGAGCCCCGGGGTCCTTCCCCAACCCGAGAGGACAGTAATTACGGTAGGCAAATTAAGCAGTAGGGGCTGCAAACCCCGCACTGTGTCCATCTTTGTACAACACCGGTTTATTTTAGGTTATTCCACGTCTTATTACAATGTGGCTCGTCTCCCCTACGGCGCGCTCACCTCCGAAACTGATTTGGGCCCGGCATCAGAGTTTCATTACGGTCTGTCGAAAACAATCCACTCTAAATATCTATTCTTGGTTGTGCGCACTCTGGAATTACATTAGTCTGAGGTGGCGAAGGCTCGACTCAATTTGTTTGGCTGTAATAACGCTACGATATCAGGTTATAACAAATGAGCTATTGTTAGAGTAATTCGTAGGAAAGCGGTTTCGCAGTGTCTGCTCGATTTTATAGTTGCGAGCTCTCAGCCTTTGTAATAAGTTATGAATGAGAGATAGTAATCATGATATATGTTGCCAATAAGTCTATATAAAACAATTTGTAACTAGTGTTTTGTTTTCTTTATATTTTGGTGAGATATTTAGCAATAAAAGAACAGGTATTAGTGGGAAAAGTGGTCTTTATTAGAATTTCCATCTACGTTTGTATATTATGATAGATTAAACAGTTTCATCAATGTTTTAAAATACACAAGCAGAAGTTATCTCAACTTGACTAGACAACTAAACCGTGAAGTTCAAAACTTTCAACTCCAAACAACACCAGCCACCGTTCTGACTTTAAAAGGCGAGCCACTTCGCACAATAGGGCAAGCTCCTCCGGGACTTCTCAACAAATATAATTTGTCCATTAAAAAAATCAACAACCGTTGACCACACTCGAGGCTGGAGATGGTCACAAAGCGTCTCGTTAGCGACGGTACGTGCCGCTTGTCACACACTTCAGCCCATCGGCCCTTCGTAAATAATGAGAGAGGGCGGCCTTTGGTATGGACGTGTGATGTGTCTTAGGTTTGGATGTGGTATAATGTTAATGATGTTATGTGATTAGAAAATGAAAATTTTACAATACTTGAATGTTTAGAATGGTTAGATTAAGATGGTATGATAATTAGGTTCAGACCTTACTTTTCTCATATATAATTCTGGAACTTCCTAAAAATCTAAGTTCTTGATTTTACTGGACCAGCAATTTTAATAATGCAACAATAATTGAAAATTAATTAGATATTAAAAGTAGAACAAAATAACTACAAAAAACCCTCATTAAAAGAAAAAGAGGTTTAAGAAAAGTCCTGTATCGGTAGGTGATAGATAACAGCCCCTCATTGCCCTGGCATTGCAGAGGTTCATGAGCGACGGTGACCGCTTACCATCAGGTGGGCCGTAGGTTCGTTTATCTATCGTGCAATAAAAAAAAACATATAGGTATTATCTTAAAAAATATTATCTGTCAATCCAAAAAAAAACCATACCGTGACTATTCAGGATGCCACATCCATCCAATCATCCAATGAGTTTCGCAGCTCGCAGTCCCATGGGAAACTAAAACCTACGTGGGGCTCACTTGTCGTCGGCCAGGCTCCCAAGGCTGAATACCTCTTAGATTGCCTTCGACCTTCTAAATATAGCCAAACTAACAAACATGGAATTGTATTAGACGTGTGAAATGGGACTTCCTAAGGCTTTCAGTACGTACCAGTCAAACGCTACGATAGGGGATCTTAATAGAATTGTATATTGTAGATTATATCGAAGCAGAAAATGGGATATTAATTGAAATGTTTTAATGAACGTGTAAAATATGTTGCTTTATTGATGGTGTAGCTTTGAGGATGATAAGGTACAATAAAATATAATTAGTTCTTTTGGAATAAAGTGTTTTCAGATATCGTTTTAGTCCTTTACGTGAGCTCTAGCCAGCGGTTTTGGGTTTGTTCTGTTAGATTGCGTTTCGCTAAAGTTCAAGGATTTTTTAGGACGAGAAAAACTCAAATAACTGTCGAGAAAAAAGGTATAATCTTAGTTGTTGTATAGGGTTCACGGAGATGACGACGTCGCGGGCAGCAGCTAGAATAAAACCATGACAATTATGTTAAATATACACGACTGTTATCAATTTTCCTAACATAAAATCCAACCCGCGATCAAGACAAGCGTCTCAAGGTGCAACTTTTCATTCTGTACCTTGAAACTCTTATCCCTCAAGAATCGAAGGGCCAACTGAAGTACGGGGCTATTTACATGAATTAGCTGACATTTATGCCTCCGTCGAGATAAACCGCAGCGCGCCACCTGGCGGCTGAGAATTATACGCTCGTTACGCGCTTCGGTGCCTCGGGCTTCGTACAAAACTTGTATTCATTGATAACGACTCTGCTATCTTTTTAAGACGTGAAATACCGGCGCAATTATACAAGTGTTCTATTCTTGAATCGTTTTTGGCTATCGTCTTGAGCTAGGATATTTTTTTATCTTATGGTATCTGTTATACATATATATAATCGCAAATGTTCAAATAATATACGTAACTAAAGTAGCTAGCTAAAAAGCCTACTAAATAAATTAAGTTATTACGATTTATTGAGCAATTTGCTTCGGCTGTAAAATCAGGCTCGAAGGACCAATATGTTTTGTATAATACCAAGATGTTTTAGGCTTTTTCTAATTAAAATAAAACTTCACGTCTTTTATGAAGAGTTTTCTATTCAAGACAGTTGCTAAGTAACAGTAATAACAAATTCATAGAGAATTAAACCGAACAGTATCCGTATATTGAAGCATGTTTAAATGAACAAGAATATCAACAAGTAAATCTTGGACTTCAAAATAATATGTGTAAATCGATGAACTAACATTAATGAACATACTTGAAAGAATATCATACGAGCAATGCTATTGTAACAAAACTTAATCTCGTGTGACTACAACTAAAATGTCACCCCTATAACAGCCAAATAAAAACGATAATTTAAATCACTTTGAAATAGAAGCAATATAAAATGTGACTCCGCTCGTGGATTGTTCTCGTCCGGCGCCGTTTGTCTCCGGCGCACCTCGGCGCGTCCGATTTATGGCACAGTTTTGTGAACTCTTAACCGTTACGTGATCTGCTTCCGAATCCAATTTATACCCTCCATGGGAAAACTTGGAGCCTATACTTTACGACTCGTCCCGGTGTTGGTGTCGCGTGAGAGACTCCGCACTGCATATAGCTGTGGCTATGTCAGGTGGTTTAGGAATATAGCTGTTGGTACTGAAATATTGCTCGATTTGTTTTTCAGAAATTGAAATTTCAATTGAAAATGACGACGGCGATTAAACTAAATTATCTTTTTTGAGTTTCACAAATTCCTTTTGATTCACTGCGAGTATGTTCATACATAAAGTAAAATTATATTACATCTGCTTAACTTAACTTATTAAAGTAACTTCTCAAAATACTGCAGCAGCTTATGTACTACAAATTGAATCTAATATAACACTACTCAAATCCAAAATTAGACACAAAATACACCAAATAATATTTCATTTCAAAGAGCTGATAGGCATATTAAAATCTACTTAAAATTCAGTTCTCCGTTTTAATTTCGATCCCATGTAGACAAAAGAGTTGATCAAACAAACCAAATCGGGCGTTATTAAAAGCTAAAACGTCAGAACAAATCGAATGGAAACGAAATGACCCGGACAGGCAAACGTTGGTGGTCCCTCTGTGTCCTAACAAAATACATCCTAAATAATTAGCGGATGAGGAACTTCATTTGACTACTGGTCATTATAATTTTCGACTTTGAAAATTGAATATCGATAAATAGGTGATTTATAACATACATGTTTTTTTTAATTTATTTTTTTCTAGATGTAAATTTAATGATGGGTTGAACTTTTGTATTGGGAGCATTTGTTGAGATACACTGTTGTAGTTGAAATTAAAAAAAAAAACTTATTTTTTAAGTATAATCCAATCATAACAATTCTACTCTACAGATACATATTACATCTAAACTATGTTCACATAAAAAAAACGTTTCTACTATTTTCATATCAGCTTGTAATCGATAAAAAGTTTAAATTGTATTTCAAAATAAATGTATCTACAACATTGCTAGTTCTACAAAGGCCGGTCACCGATCGGTGCTTAGTATTATTATTTATTGACTCTCCACATCCCCCGAATTCACTTTTCACGAGGCCCCTTCGTATTGCGTCTAAATGAAGCTCGCAAACAAATCGGAAGAAGTAATTATTAAGAATACGGCAAATAAGGGGCACGATTCCTAAATTATTAGACGTTTCTATATACGCAGATGGTCGTGTAGTATTTGGAATTTGTTGGTGATGGTTGCAAACTAAGATTTGTTTTTTATTATCTATGTTTAAAGTATTGAATAGTCATTTAATATCATTTTTATTTAGACTTTTGGCTAATTCAATCAGAATAAGGTAATATTTTTTGTGACAAGTGAAACTTTTGTTACTAAGTTTTATGCAATTGAATTCTGATATGCATAAAGTACTTGCTTATGCCACTATGACTACGGCTCTAAAAATGTATGCCACTTTCAACCCTGAAAAGATTGTATTTCTGATGCACCCTGTTTAAACCATTTTTAGTGGCTATCAGTAAAGTCATTTGCTATTTGAATCGGTTTAAAAGATTAACAGATCTAGAAATGTCTACGAAAGCATTTGAGGAATAAGGAAAACATCCAATCATCAAGGGTTTTTCTAAAGATAGACTTGCATAGGTAGAACTATTCATTCAATACATGGAAGGATTGGTAGTTTTGTTATTTCGCGCGGGAGATCCTTTTGTTGCTTCGATTCGCGTTAAATGGCAGGGAAGTTAGTACAGGGAGGTGTATTCAATGGACCGAATAGAAATATCTTTGTTTCTTAAGGCCATGTGAGGCGACCACCGTTTTCTGACACGTGCAAGACATTTGAAGCCTTAAGACTTGCGAATTCCTCAAGCATCAGGGTAGGTCATATTATTTTGGTTTTGTTTCCGAGAAACGGAAAGGTATCGTCCATTCCTATAGGCATTGTCGAATAAATCAGAATGTAATACGGTGTGACGTGATTGGAAGAAATTTTCCAATTTATTGAGCAATTTGCTTCGGCTGTAAAATACATGACTCGTTAGGTATCGCTTGATTTTCTCAGGTCCTTTTACAATATTTTTGCTTATGACATAATATTTGCCAAATGTCACTTGCGTGACGAATGAAGTCGTGGTGGCCGAGTGGTCGAAGCGCGTCCTTCCGAACGGGAGGTCGCGGGTTCAAATCCGGCCGGCTTGTACCTCTAAATCTGAATGTGAAAAAGATTTATGTGCAATTATTCAAAACACCACTGGCTCATAACGGTGAAGGAAAACATCGTGAGGAAACCTGCATGTCGGAGAAGGGTTCTAAAAATCCTTTAAAGATATGTGAAGTCCCCAATTCGCACTGGACAAGCGTGGTGGACTATGTCTAATCCCTCTTCTGAGGAGACCTGAGCCCAACAGTGGGCAGTAATGGGTTGGTACAGTCACTTGCGTTTTGTACAGGAGGCCACAATTTCGGACAGAGATTCTTAAGCGATAGTCATCGCATACCACCAGAAAAGCTGATTATTTTTACTTGTCAAAAATTTCATGAGTATTTTAAACAGAAACAGCGAAATTATCGAGAAACGATCCGATAATAAATCGATAGATTAGTAACAATAGTCTGCTTATAGTAAACGATGTGAGAGGGTTCGTACCACGAAAATCGCTCGTCTGCGGCGAGCTCGGAAATTAATTCCATTCAGTACACCGCAGATTGTAATGAGTCAAGACTGGCTCTAGACAACGTAGATCTAGAAATGTGTACCTCAATTAGATTTTAGCGCTGCGAAGATTATTATGGGCGAGTACATTCATAATTTTCTGTTCTCAAATGTTTTAATGTTATTTTTAAAAGAATTGAGCGGCTATGTTATAAAGTTTTACTAGATTTAAAAAATGGGTTGCCTGTAAAGTCGGTATACGAGCGAAAGTTTTATGTGACAACGACTCGGGCATGGTTAGCCCGCCTAAGAGCGAGAGAGACAGACATAAAAAGTGAAAGGCACACGTGCCTCTCACTCGCTCTCATTGTGAGCGCATAACGTGAGCGGAGCGTAACGCAGTTTCTTGAAGTGTCACCCGGCAAACCAATTTATAAGACGTTGTCACGTCAAAAAATCACTACTTATTTCCAAGTGAAAAACATTTAGACAGTATTTTTAATTTATTTTTTTTTTTTTTTTTTTTTTATTGCGTGATAGATAAACGAGCCTACGGCCCACCTGATGGTAAGCGGTCACCGTCGCTCATGAACCTCTGCAAAGCCAGGGCAATGAGGGGCTGTTATCTATCGCCTACCGATACAGGACTTTTCTTAAACCTCGTTTAAAGAGGGACATGTCATAGCGCTCCGGGAACACCGCGGATGGGAGTCCATTCCAAATCGGAATGGTACGGGGCAAAAATGATCTTCTGAAGCGAACCGTGGAAGATCGCAGCGGTTCCAAGTAAAGGTGGTGAACCTTGCCCCTGCGGCGTGTGGTACGATGGTAAAATGGAGATGAAGGGATCATCTCAAAGAGTTCCTCGGAGCATTCCCCATGGACCAAACGGTACAGAATGCACAGAGAGCTGAAATCTCTCCGCACACTCAGAGGTTCCAGTCGATCCGTGAGCTTGGGTTCCTCAACGATCCGAACAGCCCTCCTCTGGAGGGAGTCAAATGGAAGTAGCTGGTAATTGGGAGCGCCCGCCCAGAGATGAGAGCAATACTCCACATGAGGCCGGACTTGTGCCTTATACAGCAGTAGCCTCTGCGCCGGTGTGAAGTACCGCTTCGCTCTGTTAAGGACTCCCAGCATTCTAGAAGCTAATTTAGCTTTACCCTCCAGATGACTCCGAAACTGGACGGTGCTCGAAACGTCAACCCCAAGAATCCCAATACTCCCGGAGGTCGACAGAGATACCCCTTGGAATTGGGGCGCTATGACAAATTCGTCCCTCTTTGCAGTGAACGCGCATGCTTGCGTCTAAATTTAAGAGTAATAAAAATAATACTGAAACACAACTTTAATATTTGCTGAAAGCCCGAACTAATACGAGGTCAACCTATTACTATTGCAGCTCTCTACGAAATGAAAATTAAGGTCAACCTGTGGTGAAAATTTCATTATAACCGAGGAACCTAACGACAAGTCGATATTTGTTTGCTCTCTCATTTACTCTGCTCTCACGTTTATTATGTGTATCGGAAATACCTTTGTAAATTTATCATTTATTTGACTTTAAAGCTTCAGCTCTAATGGTGTAACTAACCAGTAATTAATTTCATTTCGCTCCCTCGGTGTTGCCATCGCGAAATTCTCCCTGTAATTGGGAAATTTATTGCAAGGTGTGCACACCGAGACCCGCCGTGATGTTTCACTTTCACACCAATGATTTATTATCTTCCGAAACAATTTTAATTGCTCCCAGTGACACAATGTAAACAACTATTCGATTAAGTTAATTCCATTATTTCTTAACGGGTTCCAATTAATTTAAAAGCGGACTTAATGCAGCGTCGAACGAGATTCTGTGGAAATTGCTACGACAAAGTTACGGATTTCGATTTTGCAATTTATTATCTTGTATCTAATGTGTAGTGGAAAGTAAACCTGTTTCGATGTTATGTTTACTTTAGTTACCAATACAATTTTCTCATAAAAGCTAATTGTATGATTTATTCTCTCAACGTTAAAACTAAACTTTTTACTTTCTGTAAAATATTTATTATTAACAGTTGCAACTTTAGATAGCTAGGGTACGTAGAGTATTTCTTATATTATGACAAAAAAAATAATAAAAGCTCTCAATTTTTAAATATCTTCAGGTATTTTATTGCGAGTTAAGAAATTATGTGTTTGTATAACAATTTCAAAAAAAAATACTTTAATTGTTTTTTTTAAATAATTATTTAATGTTTCTTTTGTTCACCATACACCCGTTTTGAAATTTAACATAGCATTCAAATATAGGTTAACAGTCCTCTTCAATTTGGTAGCCCAAATGAGACCCGAACCCAAAATCAAATTTTAGTTCACAAAAATAGAACTGAAATTCAAATTTCGTGAATAATTTTGAGAACACGAGCATTAGTAATTATAATTAGCACTCAACCGACCTCCGGCGATAAGATGTTCCGCGGAGCATGAAATAAGGCCCTCCACACGGGCCCTGTAGCGTCTGCATGTTAATATGGTGGTCCATGCAAACTCAGTCATGCGGTAACGTGTGCGAGATGCCTTTGCCTCTTTAGACGAGAGAGTTAAGTGCCCACTTTTGCTCGTTCGAGTGTAGTTTTATGAGCTCATGCTTTTGACTTCGCGTATGTCAATGTTAAAAGATCATCCGTGTTTAGTCTTGGTTTTATTTCATAATTTAGAAACGGCAATTCAGGAATATAACAGCTGAAATTATGAAATGATACAAGTAATTATTCCGACTACTGTTCTGTCACACAGAACTGATCTGAATGGTATGCTCTGATCTTGAATGGTCGAGTGGCAGCAAAAAACGCACAAGATTGAAGAGAATTTTTGATAGATTAGGATCGTAGCAAGGAATATCAACCTACTTACTTTCTAGAAACGCGACTCCCTTAAATTGCCGTTTAATGCATCCTTAGCATTGATTTAAGTCATTGTATCACCACTTTTGAGCCAAAACAGATTTTCTTTTATATTGTAAAATAAGTTTTTTTATTGTGATGTATGCAGACGAGCAAACGGACTACCTGATCGTAAGTGATTACTGTCGCTCATGGATGTCTGTAGTCAGGAGACAATGAAAGGCAGCCATTTCTACGACCTACTTTTAGAAACTTTCTTCAAGCCTCAAAAACTAATATAAATATAGATTAATACAAAAGGTAGTCTTGAAAGGAGAAAATTAAGTCCTGATTACGAGTATTTTAACTCGGTTCCCCTGTTCCGTGTATTTCTCGTTATGGCTTATTGTTCATGTTGATTTATGTTGCAATTAGTTTCTTTTTCTTATCGGCTACCGGAATTTATTGGTTTGGTACTTGTTTAGCGAGATATTGACATTTAACAGTTTATCTTAATTATCTTGTTGTGTGATGTGTAGTGAAGTTATGAGAAATGAATAGTGTTTTTTACGATATTAGCAAAATTTAGTTGCTACATATTCTCAGAGGTGCTCGTAATTTCTCTTTACACTAATTTCATCGTACAACAATATACAATTGCTATATGTAATTCCAACCGTATGAGGTGAAAATTTTACACAAAGTTTTTGTTTTTGTAAATTTTTTTGTACTTTTGCACTCACCTGAATAAAATCAAAGGCTATTTTGCAAACTTAAATTCCATTGCAGACGTTTTATACCATAGGAACAAAAGAGCCTTTATCACCCATAAATGTTGTTTTATTTACGTATATTTACTATACATTCTGCGTCACAATGTGTACACATTTCCGCACTTAGGTCGGTGTTAATTTGGCAATGACTGTCACCACGCCATCCGTCATCGCCTTGGGCCTGTCGAGCGTCTTTATGACGTCTAATTTGAACATCACCCTGAGAACAGAAGGGGTGACTTATTATTATTGAGTGATTCGCGTTTTTTACTCAAATTAATGGAATGTAAATTTAATTTCACAAGTTTATGTGGACCTACTCTGAAACACACAAACAATCTTAAATAATGTAGTGATGAACAGAAGTATTAAATAATAGGTGACCCGCTCAACTTCGTCTGCGTTACAGAGGGATACAACATAGCCTTTCTCGATAAATGGACTTTCTAACAGTGAAAGAATTTTTCAAATCGGCCCAGTAGTTCCTGAGATTAGCGCGTTTAAACAAACAAACTCTTCAGCTTTATAATATTATTATATATATAGTATAGATTCACACTTATTTTATGGTAAATCAACCAGTTACAAGCACATTTTGAAAATCTGGAGTGCTAAGAACAGTCGCTTTCCAAAAAGTCAAGATCGTGATACAAACTCCACAAATCCTCAAGGAAGTTCTATAAAATGGAAAAGGTCTGCTTCTAATATACAATTTCAATTCAACGTATGATTCAAACACACAAAACAAGACAAGTTCACGGAATCGGATACTTGTTTCTTGTTAGCAGGTGTTTACAATTACATCGAGACCATAAAGGATTTCTAACAACGTATAGGACAAAACTCCGCTACGATCGCAACAGAAACTTCGAAATCGAAACAAAGGTACGCCCGCGATAATTGGATGTGGCCGTTCTGAATGCGCGCTAGACGAGACTTAATTGAGGTTTTAGAGTTGGGCTAATTCACCCACCTTCGATTTGAGCTTCCGTCCCTCGGAGGGGCTTCGTCTGCCGGCTCGGTTAGCACCAATAATACCTCGGTTGAGGTTAAGTGAGGTACTATCCTATTATGTTACGTATAAAATTATGCATAGCTTTATAAAATGTTATTATTAAAACACAAGATATTTTTCTTCTTCAATTACTGTGATATGAGTATGTAATGCATACGTACCTGTCATTAGTACAGTTTCACAGTATTTATATTACTTTACGATGTTGTTATTTGTAATTTGTGTTAATTAACGGCTTTTAACAAAAATCTGCCTTAATACAGTAGTACATTGTAGAACTCGAAAACAATAGTTCAATAACACGCTCTCTTTTACAAAGAAATAACAATTTACAAAAACGTAAAACTTTTCAACGAAAACCTATCGCACAAAGACGAAACAGAGCCACCATGATTAAGAATTCCCTCACGTGCGACGCAACAAAAAGTAACAACTAAATATTTGGGAGACGGGCCGATAGAGGTCGGACGAGGATAACAAAAAGTAGGGACCGACCTTCCCTCGACACTCGCGCAGATATCATAATCCCAACTATGTAAAATAGAGAAATTTAAGGTCTCTCCATGTGAAGAATTGCGTTCGTTTTGTAGGCAAATTATTCTAATGTGACCCTTTTATTCGAAGCACACTCCGAGAACGGGAGCAACTCCTCCGGCACTCATTTGTATTTCAATAAAACACCGCTAGCCCTATCTAAACAGAACTATGATTCGAGGTTCGATCGATGGCCAGTGAAACGTTCACTGTTTAATATTACAATGTAACCAAGTGTTTTCACAAACCATCCATTATGGAATCAATTTGAATACGTTCAAGTAGTTTGTCTAAAGTCGGTATACTTCGGCCTGTAAGTCTAGATGAGAAAAGATTTTAGGAATCCTTTATCAAACTAAAGGTTTGACATCGTTTGCTCATAACCAACAACAACTGCTTACCATTAGTTCATAATAAGATTGTAAATAAATAAAACCAGTTATAATAGCACCCCACGGTCAGTGGATATGTCAATGTGTGAATAAAATCGTATCAGTGCGACGGGATCCGGTCGGGATGCGTTACGCATATATCGTCTCGCTTGTCAGATTTGCATAGCGTCGAAAAGTTCGCAATCACATTCACCTCATCAGCCTGCGGGGAACATAATTCTTCGTTCCATCTGCCGTCTTCCTGTATCTACCCCGGCGGGATCCTCTTTTTGTCGGGGTCCGGCCGGCGGCGGTGTTCGCGATACATAAATTTTCACGATCGGTCATCCCTTAAAAACAAGTTTAGCTCTTTATCCGTAGGAGAGTAAGTTAAAGAATGGGCCGGCGTGCGTTACCCTCCGATTCGTTACGTATTCAAATTATTTGCCATCCTGTTTTTCACGTCCATTTGAATGCCGTTGGACTGACAATTTCTATGGTCTTTTGTCGCATATTGCTGCTATTGATTTTGATTAATTAGTTCGGAGTAAAGTTTTGGACTCTTCTATTGTTATTTAAAAAGATGAGATTTCTTTTGATGAATTAGACGCGGGTAATTTAACGTTGAATTCAAAAGAAGTAATTTTAATCTACTGGTGAGCGCGCAGGTTTTGTTTTTTTTTTGTTTTTCTGGAATAGTTAGTAAAATTGTAAATTGATCCTTGGACATGTATTTTCAGAGACATCTGCAAGGAACAAGGGTGTTTACTGTTTAGTTTTGTAATACATTTAGTAACCAACGGCTATCGCGTCGTTAATTTGACGAAGCCTATGAAAAAGATATAATTTTGTTGGTGCCATGTTGCTGCTCAACGAAACATTTTCGTTAACGTCATTTAATGTGACGGCACGCTCGTTCGCTGCACCTAATCTACGTTCCGGAGCATTCAACGGTCGCTGAAAACTTACACAAGAGCTTTCAAGATAAAGCCGTGGTCATATGCATGCGGCACACGTCTACTCTTTACAAATTCAGCGCTGATGTGAAGCCATTCATATGGCGGATAAGTTTCGCGGTGTGCGACCGGCTGAATGCGGTGATAAGTCCCGACTCGACAATGACTGGCACAGTTGATTCCGCACTCGCCTCCGAGATTAAAAGAGCTACTAACTCACGAAGCACGCGAATTTATGTATTTAGTTTGCAAGTTTAACGTTTGGATATGATATATTGGAAACTTGTGACGTATCTTATTGATAAACTTCGCGAATATTCACGCTCGCTAAGAATATGTGGAGTAATTTCTTGATGTTTTCCTCGCGTATAGCAGTCTATTTACTCAACAACAATGTTTCATTTGGTAGTATCAAACATGATTAGGAATACGAAAATAACAGAAATGCCCCTTACATTTTTTCACAAAATAAAAAAAATGCACTTTACCTAGTACTTAAATCAGCATTGTCTTATGCGGTTCGATTTTTATATGTATTAGGCATTACATTAAAATACAACTCCAAACATTTTCAAATCCCAATCGAGTACTTTATAGCCACAACAAGATATAAAATTTACTCAATAATAGACATCTACTTAGATTCAGCAATAAAATGAGCACTGCCCCTCGGTACTGCTAGACCGTGACTTGGATATGTCTTTTAGTTCAATAAGCATCGTATAATAGTGACACATGTCGCCGGTGGCATTAGCGTCGTAAAAACCGGTGGACCAACTACCGTGATGCGGAAAGCACGAAACTTGGTGGGGCAGGGATGGACTGAGCAATCAAGATCGAAAAATAAAATATTTTCTCAAGAAGGTTTCTTAATGTCATTGATTTACCAGTATTGTCAATAACACCTAAGAAAGATTTTTAGCGCTAAGCGATTGTGGTAATTTCTCCATCACATATTTTATCTGTATTTGAATCTTGATGCCTAACTGAGGTGATCATTGTTACTTATGAAGTATTCTTATTTATTAAAAAAAATAATATTCAGATTAAGTAAATACTAAATAGTCTAAAATTAAGCATAATTAAATAATTTTTAAAAGGATACAAGTTTAAATAACGGTATTTATGTAACATATTTCGGGCTTCTTCAAATGAGGCTTGAAGAAAGTCCTTAAAGGTAGGTCATAGCAGAGGAAGCGGCAACGCTGAGTTCCCTGACATTACAAAGTTCCATGAGGTACAGTAACCAAATCATAAAGCCCATCAGTTCTTCTTATTACATGGCAATAATATAAAAAAGCAAAATCAAGATGGCTGCCACAAAACACAGATTCAAAAAATCATTCCCAACTCTGCTCCTGTTTTATATGGGACGTATGTGAAAACGTATGGGGGATTCAGTGAAGCATATAGCGGTGATTCATGCAGTTATTCAATAAACCAACAACAGTTCTTATCCAGAACTACAGGACCATGAAATACCACCCTGTACTGCGTGAACGCAACATTTGATTATACTATGCATTCTTATAAAGTCCGGCATTTTACTATAGGTATTATGATTGAGCTGTGTTTATATTGTTATTCGAGACACATCCTTATATAAAATGAACTAAACTAGTGGGTCATACGCTCGTTTACTTATAAATAAATCAAACCTCTTAAAATATGCCAAGTTAATTGATTGATTTTTATATGACTACTACGTCATATACATTGACGATTATACTCCATTAAAATTACTCCATTAAAACTCCTTATTTATTTTTATTTGCAAAAAACAACGTATAAGTCTGCGAAGTTTTTTGAAGTACACAAGTCTATGCACGTGCGTTCGACGGCTCGGTCCCGGGGCCCGTCGAGACGCACAAATCATGCGACATGCCGAACTTACACTCCGATATATGAACTAACCAATGTTTCATGTCATTCAGCTCAAATCCTTAAAATTATGTCCTAATACAATCTAGGAGAGTATATTTAGTACTTTGTGAAAATGCTGAATCCGTTGCTGAGATAAAAGCTACGATTGTATCAGATATACTCGAAATTTTTATATTGCTTTTTTTGTTATACTGGTATTTTGATTTATAAATAAATTATAAATTTCTTAAAAAAACACGTGTGTTTAATCAGTTAAGATGAAAAACACCTTTTTTGCAATGTCAAAATAGCAGAAAAAATACTTCCAAAAAATAATCTTATTGGACAGTCCGTAACCAACAAAATACAAGGTAGTTTTTTATGGCGCCGAAAATGTAATGAAATAATCGTAACGGGCTCCGATGTCACGTTGAATCGGCCCATAAATTTTCCTCGGGTCATATTGTCCACAGTCCTCTTGGCAACACTTTAATATCGAGAAATATCATCTCGGTAATCGAACTCGCGCGCACTAGCCGCTACGTATAAATCATTCCCCCGCACTCGTTTCTCGTTTATTTTTTAGACTTTCCATTTCCAAATAAAGTCCCCGAGCATCGGACCAGGGCTTCCTCCTTCCGGGGCGGTTTTTGTATGATTTGTTGGCTGTCGGCCATTTCCCTTAATATTGTCAATATTTCAAATATTAATTGTTATAAATCAGAAAAGTTTACCGTGACGCTTTTCATTGTCGATATCGAGAGTTTTTTTATCAGTATTAAATTAGAGACATCTCGTTTATCGACCCTCGCCACTTGTCATTGTTTGTTAATGTAAAATACCGGAATCGATGAACGAGTCACACACTCGAGGGGAAACGTGTTAAATTATTTAAGTTCACTTAGAGCGTCAATCTACGCACTACTTTGAAAAAGTTCCGCCCATAAAACATTAACAAGCACTCAAGAAAATTCCCACTCGGTGATTCGTTCGTTAAGTAGTGTCAGCCTGTAGTTTTTCCCAGTACTGGTCACTCGAGTCCGAAGGGCCGCTGTCAACGCGATTGGCGAGCCGATATCTCCCCGAAGTGTCGCCCTCTGAGCTCGGAGGGACTTCAGCACGAAGATCATCGCAAAGCCCTCAATTAATGACAATAAGTTTGGTCCTCGTGCGCCCAATTTTCACTTGTCGTTCTTGTTTTGCGAGTTGACAGTTGGCACGGGTCGCCACAGCCTACTCACGCAATACTGCTTCTTCGCAATTCCCAAAGCTAAAGGTCTCTTGTTGTGAAATATAAAGGACAGACAGGCCCATTTCGATTATTGTAAAATAGGTGCTGCTACTAATGTTTTAATAAAAAATACCCTAAAATACTTTAACTTTATAAGAAAGTACATTCTATATTCAGATAAGTTTTAACACACATACACACAGCATATTTATTTATTTTAGCTTTGATGCATGCGTTCTTGTTTGAAAGTAGGACAACTGAAGGACATTGTTATTGTGTCAATCTCAAGGCCCAAACTGCGTAACGGTTTCCGATTGTGTTACCTGTATTCACAAGTCATCATGAGTGATATAACACATGAGTCAATCACGTTTACCCTTTCAATCAGTTTTGTATTGGTAATTTTCCCTAGAACTATTAAAATCAACAATATCAATTATTATAACTTTGAGTTTGAATTACATATCGAAACAATAGCGGAATCACGTGTTAATGCAGTAACGTGCATTCTCTATTAACTATTTCTAGAACACAGCGTCACAAGCGTGTTAATAAGCTACAAAATCACACTAGTACATTCAACAATCCGTTATTCTCAGCTCAAAACACGTCATGGTAAATACTGAGGCGAAGTGTTGTCCGGTACTTTGAGTAGCGAGACTCAGCTCGCTCGCTCGGCGCCCGCTATCGATCCAACCGTGGGGGGAGGAGAGGGGGCAGAAATTTGGGAAAACTTTGAAAGTTTCGCGTCTAATTCAGGCGCACGCACACCATCGAGCCGGGAGCTCAACACGCGCACACATCGACGCCTGTGGCCTCGTAATTTTGTTTTGTGTTCGTTGTTTCCGAAGTGTCACGTGTCTACGACCTACGTGACTGGACAGGTCTTTGTAAAGGGTTTATAAACAAGTTGAAACGTTAGTTCACTCTGTGTCCAAATGCGGACTTGACGAGTTGAAGTAATTGTTCTGACGAGTAGGTTCTTCACGGATGTTAACAGGCTCATGATGTCAGCCTGCTGGAGTGTTACAAAAGTTTATATTCGGAGTTCTGAATTGAGATGTGACGTTATTCAACTGCACGTAATGTTTCATTGTTTCTGCTGTTGAATTCTCACACTATGTTTATTTGCGGTGTAATAAAACTTCCATTACTATTAGAGAACGAGATTCGTTTCAGTAATCATTGGGTTGAAAATGTATTATTTTTTGTGTAGGTGCTTATGATATTGTTAATAAGAGTTAATTGGTTTTTGAGATTCGATTTTACAAATACCTATTAATAAAAACACAAGTAATAGATACTCTTACAAAATTTGCGATAGACACAATTAGGTCATTAAAATTGGTTCACTCACAGAAGGTATGTCATATTAAACGTAATAAGTAAAATCTAAGTTAATATAACTTAATGTGAGATAGAATTCTTCATATGATGAAAAGTTTATGATCAATAAATCATACATGACTTTACGATAGGTACTGTTTAAATAAATCCCATTCCAACAAATGGTTGGCTCATCAAACAACAGAAGATCAAAGCGAGTGTCGAAGTATTGCGTGAGTGCTATCTAAAAGAAAACAATTAAATAGATGAGACGAGGGTGACCACACTTTGTGACGAATGTAGACAATAGCCCCGGATGGGAGTACTTCCTACGATGCTTTGTACTAAACTGAATAGAATAGAACTAATGTATTACAGTGTACTAATTCCTTTTTTTTGTATTAAATAGTTATATCAAACATTTTAAGATCGATCAAGACGTTTTTTTCAGTTGTATTATAAAATGATACTTAGTTAAACTTCTTGTTTAATTTGTTTTTTCTGTATTTTTATTGACATGACTTACTTTTTGAATTAGTCTACAGACTACCTAATGGTCACCGTCATCAATGATTTGCAATCCCAGACCATTGGGAAGCATACAGAGCTTTTGCTTGTGTGTTCAGAATACAAAGAGAAGTGAAAATACGCTAAACTTACTTTAGAAGACTAAAATAGTTTTATGTAATTATTAAAAGTAACTAATAAAAATTTGAACTATAACTGACCATTACGCCTTTTGTAATAGAAAAACAACAATTAGTGAACTTAAATATTAATTTAGGTTATCAAAAAATGGCAAACAAAATATTTGGTTCAGTAGAAAATTTATGGTTGTTATATTCTTTTTTGAAAACCGTCCTTTGTATAGAGCTGTTTGTAAACAGCCCGTTTCAGAATAAAGGAATTCCATTCAGCGGCGGAACAACAAAAAATTGGATGGAAAATAAAAACAGAAGCGCAATTAGCGTGATTTAATAGCCATTTAATTAGAATGTAATTAATGGAACATTTTTCGAGTCGCGTCTTTTTGTTGTCATATTTTGTTTTGTTTTCGTGTTTTGTGATACTTTTTGATACATATTGTTTGGAATATTTGAGGCATTTTAAGTCTGTCTCATGGTTACAGTCATGATTGATTCACAATGTTGAGTTGACGGATGGTCTCTTACAAATCAGTGAATTTCAAAGGTGGCGCAGCGGTTATTCTTGGTTTTTAAAAAAGGTAAATGTAGATCAAACACGAAAAATAATTTCCTATACATATAAATCCCGATTATCGAGAATTAACTATTATTGAAATAATTGTATTAACTTATTTATTCTTTCAATTATTTTAATAACACATTCAGCAGCTCGCCATTGTACCTGCTTTTTTTCATGCTATTTGTGTTATCTGTTTTGTTTTTTGTGTACAATAAAGAATAATGAATAATAATGTAATATAATTGATGATTTCCACAAAGTTTCAGACTTGCACAACTTTAATACCCGGAACAAACACAAGCTTGCTTTACCAGTTACTCTTTTACGCAAAATCAATGAATCATTTGTGAGTTTGTCGATATGCCTTTACAACAAGATTCCACTTAACGTTCTAAGTCTAAATACGCATACATTTAAAAAAGTTGTGAAAATTCGTTTGTGCAGGAAAGCTTATTATACAATTAGTTATTTTCTAGATGACTGCACTAAGTGGGAATGAAACTTTCGTTTTAGGCCAAAATTGTAATATTGAGTTGAAAAGATAAAAAAAAACAGAAAAAGACATGCCCGCTGAGTTTCTTGCCAGTTCTTCTCAAGACAGTGGCTATTTCTTTTTCCGAACTGGTGGTATCCTTTTGACATCAACAAGCATGAGAATTTCATTAACGTTGAGAATAAATAATTTCATTTCATTTCATAAAACAAATGAACATTGACGAGTGTTCTATACATTATCTACAGCAGCACTCGAAGTCGTCGCCTCTGAGTAATTAACATCCGTACGCCATTAGTTAATTTAAAGTGCTCTCTTTCGAACATCGTGTTTTAATTGTGATTTATGCGGATACCGTAATCATTTGTAATTATTACATTGTAATTGAATATAGATGTCATTTGCTTTAATGAACAAGTTGAAACTGTAGTTTGTTAATTTAAACAAATAGATTATTTGCATTTCTTTTGTCTGATATTATTATAGGTAAGTAAAACTGTACAACTTTGTATACATGTAAAAAGATGTAGTTATACCTAATAACGTAGCTCCCTATCAGTAGAAATTTCGGAATCGATTCAGTAGATAACAGATTACTTCCTACAACACGGCGCAAAGGGAAAGAGTGCCGTGGGCGTAACGCGTCGCGCCGTCCCTCATCACTCCGTGCTGGGTTCTGGCCTCAGCCGGGGTTCGGACGCTGAGTGTGAGCGGTTGGAGGTTTTAGTACGGTTCAACTCCCACATATGGGGATCCGGTGATTTCTTCCAACTAAAAAGAAAAAACATTAATTCATTATAGTGTTACATTACTGGTTTATTTTTAGAAATTAGTGTTTCTATTTATCTCTAAAATTAATAATATCCTCAAAAATGCCCGTTTTAGTCATCTTTATCAATGAATACCTAATAACAATTACCTACATGATGTAAAAATTAATTTTATGATCAACCTTATCTTTTAGACTATACCGTTTTATTGACATAAAACAGTATTTTAGCGAAGTTTAAAGAATGGTGGCAACAAATAAAGCTGTTAACTGAGAATCGACAGTCGGGTCACGACGACACAGGGGATCAACTGCACTCAACAACGAGGTATACACGCGAAGACGGGTCTTGAGATATATCTGATCTTATGCGGATAAAGACAGTACTGGGAGATTGTAGCAAAACAATGAAATGATAAACTGTATTATGTTACAATTTTTGTTGAAAGTCAAGGTTTGAATAAAATGACAGATATTATTTTATCTGTTCTGAAATATTGTTACTATCGATAAAGTAGATGTTTAAAATTGTTGGCAATTGATTATTTCCTTTGTTTACGTTCTATTTATTGATAAAAAAAATTGACCACACATTTGCCTAGTTTAGGCTTGTAAAGTACTTTACAATTATTTTACAACGATTTCATATAGATGTGCGATTTTAAATATGTACATCAGCAAAACCCATTATCGTACAATAAATGAGTTATTTAAGACATTTCTGTTACCAATTCAACATAGTATAAATAGCTATTGAATACTTACGATATCATATTAATCTCCTAGCCAAATCCCAAGATAAATCCTACAGCTACGATCTCATGTACCACCGTCGCAGTCCACCTCACAAGAAAACCGAAGTAATAAGAAAAGGTAGAAGTGCCCCATTGAATGATAACGCGGCCCTTTGTCTCTCGCGTCCGTCTTGACGAATCGAATTAAAAGGCTTATTGTGTCTACGTGACAGCCAGACCCTCGGCGCTCGCTTTTTGTTTCAACCAAACTAAAATATTACAGACCATTCACTAGACTCCCCTGTAAGAGATTTGCTACTTGAATTTGTACTCAATTTTTAACAGGGAACGTTAATTAAGAGCGAGCTGTTCTTTATTGGCGGGAGTAGTCTTAATGCGTTAATTGTCGAAATGCAATCTCGGGAACGTTTTTAATCATCGCTTCATATTTTAATTAAACGCGGATGTTTTGGGATTGATTGTTTTTTTTAATAAGTGTCAAAGTGTAATTTTGGATTTGTTTTGTTGCAGGCTTCGCTGCGGCAAAGGGTGTCGTCGCCTACAGATCAAGGTAAAAATGGTACTTTAAGTTCATGGTAATTCATTCATGGTAAACTATCAAGGTATAGTAAACTAAATACTGCTAACCTGATGCTTGCTTACTACTTGTTTCTTGTAACTGCAATGTCAGAGCATAACGGTTTTAACTACCGAATACAATTCGTAATATCTGGCTAAGCATTTTAAAAACTGATTTTTAAAATGATGAAAAAATATATAAATTATGAAAAATAAAGTTCGTAAACACAGCCCATTTTATTAAAGTACAACATAATTATAATAAAGAAACAACAATAATTTTAAGGGAGAAAACGATTCGTACATCCACACGGGTCTTGTACATGTCTTAATTATTCATTACATCCCACGCCTCAAACCGCTTCGCCTTAAAAATATACCGAAACGAACACGAGCATTAATGACGTGCAATATTTATACACAAGCCACCCTAATTGCTGGGGTGGAGAGTGGAAAAAATGGGTAATTTTACGTAATATAATATGCATACTTAAGGTCCCGAAACGCGGTTGAATTTTGTCGCGGCCATACTTAGTACACGCCACTTCAAACGTCTTTCTAGGCTGCATGTGGCTCTATACCTAACGCTCTGTATGTTGCTCTACTATTTGTGGAAAATCATTTTTAATTTACGACTGAATGACACTAGCTTGCAACGCTGCATCAACGTTAAGAATTTGTTTAACATAAAAGTAACTTTTCAAATAAGTTAAGTAAGATTTTCTGTTATTTCTTAACTCGATACTTCCCAATCGTGCACAAAAATCCATTGTTGTACATTAGTCTCGTTTGCGTGGTTGCTGAAAATTGGACATTTTTTAAATATAATCAGTTATGTGATAACTAATTCTCCGAATGTTGAATTCGAAATTACAATTACTTATTTCATTGAGACAACACAGGCTAACTAATTACTAACAGGCGGCTTTGAAAACAAAAATTACGTTTAATAATTTTCGATTTCCAAAAATTATTAATCACAAAATGTCTTATTTAAATAAAGTAAAGCAACTTACCATCACACAGCAACAGTAAGTAGCCAAGATTTTTATTTTTTCAATATGTTTAGGTGCTCAGCTCGCTCCCCTCGCCACAATTTCCTCTTGACGGAAACCCTCAATCTAATGATACGGCTGTGTTAAAAAACACAAGGAAATTTAATAACGGCAGGAGTCTACATCTCGCGAGACGAAAACAAAGAAAATTTAATTTTGACGATTCCCACATGCTCAATAACGTTGAAAGTTTCACGGTAACCGAGCCAAATTAAAAATATCCCTCGTATCGTTGAGATTTTATTCTGATTTCATTCGATAAAAGCTGTAGTACCATTCACAGGAATCTTCCGGTTTATAGTTATTTCAGTTATTCTGTTTGAGTTGTCTATAAATTAATTGTAAGTGTTTTTTGTGCGTTTATTATTTCCTAAAAGAAAATAATGTGGCGGTTTAAGAACTAAAATAGGAAATTTTGTTAAAATAGTAACCTACTGCAAGTGAGTAACTAGAATTTTTTTAATTAGGTTTAATGTAAGTACCTATAAGTAGCTTCAATAGCAACAAAGCAATAAAAAAGCAGCAATGCTTCAAAGCAATCGAAACTAAAAAGTCTTGAACCTTTACGATGAAATGCGAGAAAAACCAAAGAAATCTGCATATCACGTTACGGGACCAACCCTACAGTAATTATACGGGACAAAGCTCTAACACATTTCAAAGGTAACCAAATTAGTTCCGCACTTAATGATCCGACAAAGCGCGTAAATCTTTTTAAAATGCGCACCCCGAGTGTTTCCTTTTCCTGCAGGGAGTAAAAAAATATTTGCATAAGCCACGTATGCAAATGTTGGCCCGTACGAGGAAAGCCAGTGAAAATTGTATCAAATTGTTCCAACGAAACGTAGTAGGCTTTGCCGGCAATTTATCAAGCGAGCAATAATTATTTTGAACCCCTCGCTGTGAATGGTTAGTATGACGTTCGTGTAACCATAATTTTAATTAAGTATGTTGTAAGTACTATAACTAAATAACATTTTCAATTTATAAAACTTTCTATTCACCTAAAAATACGTTGAAAAAGCCTGAATTTGAATAAGAATAACACAGAAAATCCGTTCCAATTTTACGCTTTTATTTTCCAACAGCCAAAAAATCACATCGTAAACGTTAAAAGGTTAAATCGGCAACCCTTTTCGATGCTTTCCCACGGTTTTCAATAAAAACAAATTGTTCAAAATCCGGTGTAAGCACTGAAATGGCTGAATTAAGCCGGGCCATCAATGCGAGCGCGATGGCCGACCCGTTCAAAAATGTTATGCGCCACCTGTGGCTCGGGTGTAATCGTATGCGTTTATCTGTGGGACGTATGCACTGCCCGGTCCGAGCCTGGGAAAATAAGGTATGAAGATCGGATGTGGTTTTCATTTTGTGAAATTTAAGAGTGGTATTTTAAAGGAGTTTGAAAAATTCTGTTATTTTACCAAAAAATCCTCAACCACTTCTTAAAGTACTTTGCTATATCTCAAGTTGTTTGTAAACTAATTAATAATTTCAATTAATTATATAGGCACATTTAGTTTATCAATCTTTCCCATGATCTTGTTTAGACAAATTGGAGAAGTCGCTGGTAGAAGTAAATCCATTTCAAAATGTACTTCTACTACACTAATTTCTACCACTACTATAACTATTTCTCTGAATTCAATTCAACAGCTGGGTATCTTAATATTTTGAAAATCTTATAAAATCCTCAAGAAATGATACTGTGAGAAATAATAAAAAAACATTAGAAAATAGCGAAAGATATCGAGATAGTGAGAAATTAAGACGACATGTCCACAACTTCAATCATCATGTTTGCGCTTTGATCGTTATTTGTAATCCATTCAATTCCACACCAATAGACTGAATTTATGCGGTGTCGGTCGTTCGGGCAATTATCATTCACGCAATGACTGGCCGGTGTCCACTCGTAGCGTCCCGGACCGACATTCCCGCACCCAACCAATTAACACACCCATTGCATCCCGCCCGATTGACCGAACGATTTATCGACGAAAAAAATACACGAAAATTTCGTTCACATCGAATTTTCCCACGGTTATGAGGTCTTAATAGTGAACCGCGGTCTTTTATGAAGCCGAGCGCACACAATAACGATAAAGGTGAGCAGAAAATCCGGACAATAAACCTCAACAAAAAAGCCGTGCGGGCTAGTGAGGGCCAAATAGTTCGTGAAATTTCGAAGGGTCCCAGCGCTCGACGAACGTTGGACGGGACACTTTACGACGGTCCTCCCAGTAAACCTGCCCATTACGTCGGGTTAAAGGATCGTCCGCTCCAGTTATAAAGATTCCGAACGTTCGCCCAAGATTTGTAGTCGGTTTATAGATGTAGAAGGGTTGTTGGATGCAGCCGAGGGTATTATGATCATGTCGAGTCGAGAGGTCGTATCATTTTCAGGAGTCAACATTGCGAACACGATGGAGGGCTTTTCAAGGAGAGCAGTATGAAAATATGAAAGTGGTTTCGCTGAGCGAGGATTTCGAAAATTGAATTCGAAATTGAAATGAAACGACTTTTTACATTTTAGTGAAACAGTTCTGATTTAGTAATTGTATTTTTATAATCTAAGAAGGGAAAATTTTGAAATGTTCGAAATCTTGATTGCAGTAGATTGGTTTCATTTTTACCATAGTGCATAGTAGTCAAGAAACCTAAACTGCTCTCCCGCCACTTTATTTTAAAATAAGAGCTATCACAGACACATTTAGAATCACAATTCACACTTAAGCCAATAGTCTCAAAGCGCCTTACATTACCAACATTCACACTATCCAACATAGTCGCGCAAACAGCACGAGGTGTTTACAGGTGTTTGCTAAAGGTCCTCACGTAAACAGGCCGGTGTCGAACTCCTATTGCCGAGGTACTTGACGTCCGTCTGAGGACTAGTTGCGACTGTTTATATTGCACGCCTTTGAGGAGCTATGTGGGTACGAGTGTTTATACCTATCTGTTTTTAAATTTGAATTTAGATTTGTTGCTGTAGATGCGGCATATTATGTTTATTTCTGTGTGAAGATTCGTAACACCACTTTACGATAAAATGTATAAATATTGAAAGTAGGATAATCGACATAAATGTTTATTTCAATTACGAATAATCAAAACGTAGAATACACTTAAAAGGAAACGACAGTGGATGAATATCCAAAATAAAAATACCTAGATAGAAAACCAAAATAATTAAAAGGTCCGACCCTACTTTATACAAACACAACTTAACGAGCACACGTCTGAAACGATCCAAATAAATACAGTCCACCGACGAAACTAATATCCTAAACTTGCAAATGAAATGGACCTCAAAGGTGAAGCAGGGTATTCATCCAAAACACCAAACATGGTTGTTGAGACTAGGCTGCGGTCAGACAGTCAGACACGTCCCGGTCAATCCGTTTGGCGCCACAGCCTGACCGTGTGAAACGAGCCTTTGAGCTCTCACCTACGACCGCAAACGTTTTGAATTTCGAATGATGTAATTTAAAGATTTGTACTATTATTTTTAGTCGAATGTAGCCCAGTTTAAGTTGTTTTGTAGCTCAAAAATTAATAATAATATAAAGAAAGAGGAGGAGGTTCATTTATATGAAGTCGGTCAAAAATGAGTCTTCGACTAAAAATGTTTTAAACAGTAAAATTGTGTCTTTTTCATTCTATCATCATGCAATATTTAAATACCTTAATTAATATTTAAAAAAAACAGTTTTAGCGTTTAGTTTTGTCCCGAAATTCAACAATCCTTAATTTTGAAAATAACATTTATTTATTTTTTATAATACTTTATTGTACACCACAGAGAAAACAAGTTATACTAAAAAAAATGTTCACAAAAGGCGAGCTTAACTCAATACTGACCTGACTCACTACTGACCGCCAAATATATGCAGTGTGCAGTAATAATATCAAAATAATATACATAATACTAGCCCATATGCCATTATTCTACCTCAAAGCATTATTGGCTGTAATGCTGAGTACACCGAGTCTAAAACATTACGTTACATAGGCTAAGCTTAAACTTGCAAAGTTAGCTCGTTGGCTTGCCTTGCCTGAGCACAGAATAAAGCAGAAGGTAACGTTCATACAATTCATTTTTAACGCAAGCGCTAGCTGAAGAACGCGTAATCAACATCGTTGCGTTGAGCGTTTTTAAGTATTGCAGTATGCAGAAAATCTAATCGTAATATTACCTTTGCTCACGGACCTCTGTAATATCAGAAAATACCTACTACGAAATCGTTTGAAGAAGAACAATACTTTATATTTGTATTATTGAGTTGCAAAAATTTACATCTTAAATACATCAATTAATAAAGAAAAAAAAATACTGGAAAGGATTAAGTAGTTGTAATAATAAACTCGTCTCTCGTACATAGTCATAGAAAATACACAAACCCTATTACCTTCCCCTAATTCTCCCCCCTTCTTCCCTATACTCCCATCACCATTGAAACTATTAAAATGTACATATTATACTTATTAACTTAAAATAAAAATGTATATAACATCCCTGCGAATATTGTAGGCAGGAGACGAGAATATAATAAAAAAAAAAAAAAAGAAGAAGAACAATTCCTAGCGCTCGGTAAAACAGTTCGACCGTTAGTATCAAACGTGACGCATTCTGTTAACGCCGCGTAATCGCTTCGGTGGGAGAAAAAAAAGGTTAAGGTTTAAGAAAAGTCCTGTATAGTATGGTGATGAATGATGACCCCCTAATACCCCGGCATTGATGGTGTATGAGTGACGGTAAGAAATAAAAACATAAATTAGTGGTATAGTCTAGCGTCAAAGAACGCTCTGTCGCATGACCTAGCCTTAAAAGAGTAGCACTTTAAACACTACTCTTACATCTATCACAGAATACAGATTAACAAAATATGATTAAATAGTTATAATATATTTAGTTAGTCTTCTGTTTTGTATTCTGTGGTCTATACGAAATATGAAGCACACCACAGGCGGAGCGCGGTTTTTGAACGACCTGCATATTGCATGAGATAAAGTTTTGTCCATCTCTTCAATATTTCAAATTCAGAATATCTTTACTTCAATGTATTTTGTGGCGGAGAAAATTTTCTTCGAATAGTTCGGTTTTAAATATTTATCGTGGTTTATTTTATCTTTTGAAAAGTAACAAATTATTTTTAAGTTATAAACTGAAATAATTGGGCCTTCTGAGAATTATTAGATTTCCTAAAAATAACAAAACAAAACACTAACAGTTTAAAACAAAACTGAAAACGATCTGCAAGCTGCATAGGTACTCTCTGCAAAATGAAAACAATACACTCAAATGAACATTATTACCAATCGACTACATTATTCCATTTGAAGCACATTCAACTATATCGCACAATGATACGTATGTTCAATGAAGTTGCACTTGAGACTTAATTTCATTTCCTAATACGCTCTACGTATTTGCTCCCCATCTATTCGTGTTTGCTCGCTACCACATTCATTCCGTACAGTCTCCATATTTTCCTTTTGTCTAGACGAAATCTTAACGAATATGTAAGTAGTACAGGTACAATACGCTCGGATTGTCGCTGGAAAATCGTTTTGTGAAAGAGACAAAAGAAACAATGAATAGGGTAGGTTTAACTAATACTGTCTTGTACTTTTAGTTTAGTTCTTGAATTTAATAATTTTGTCAGCAACATGTTAAGGTAAGGCAATATTCAGATTCAAACAGTAGCTATCTACTAAAAAAATATACATTTACTAGCTGACTCGCGCAACTTCGTCTGCGCCGAAAAAAGAAATTAGGGGTGGACTACCCCTAACATTTAGGGGATGAAAAATAGATGTTGGCCTATTCTCATAGGTACCGGATAAGCACAAAAAATTTCATCAAAATCGGTCGAGCCGTTTCGGAGGAGTTCAAGTTCGAACACCGTGACACGACAATTTTATATATTAGATAACTAATTTTAACATTTAATTTGGATAGGAATCAACATCTCGTTTTTAATAATCCTTAAGAGAAACAAAAATTGCTGCTTATCTGAACTTTATATAGCCCAAAGTAGAATTGAAATCAATTCAAGAGGCACTTAGTAAAGTCCAGTCGTTTAGCTATCTATTTGCGAATTCGTAAAATTACACGAATTTGGAAAAGCGATTGAACACAAAACAATTCAAATAATAATATTATCATGTACAATCATATAGTAACAACAAATGTAGGTTCGGAACGAGAGCGGTATCTCCAAATTGCTCATGTAAGACGAAATTAACCCTCACCCACATTAACACAGATAAGTCGGCGAGCTCATTTGCGAGCCTTCCGGCTGGTGCTCGTTACATCTTGATATTCTTTACCCCTTCACCGATACCCGGCACCACACGAGCAATAAATGGCGCGGAAGGAGCCCGCTATCGCGCCACCCGATATCTTCCATCCGAATTAATTTCAGAACGCGTTCGTTCTCAGAAACGAACTAAGTTCGTGGACTTGTTATTTCTACGTGCAGCCGAGCGTGCGCGACTTCTAATCGCGAAGAGTCGCGAGATAAAATGGCGACCCGTAATTACCATAACGCGCCTTTCGAAGATATGTGGAGTATCATAATGGTACGGTGCCTCCGTAAATAATGGGCTCTTATGGGAAAGTTGCTAAAGAGCACTGTTTCGTGTGTAATTTTAAGGGCTTCGTCGCTCACGTGCTTTTTGAATAATGTTCTAAATATGAATTGTATTTTAATGGCGCGCGGTATTAAGTTCAGCATTAATTTTAAGATGCTGCTGATATATTCCGACGTCGATAATGTATATGATTTTACACGCATTCGCTATAAATTCATTATATTGATGTGAAATTTGGCTATTGTCAGCTCAGTTCATCTTTTTAAAATGATTATACCGAAATATGACTTAGAATATTACTGGTATCCTTTCCATGAGAAGGCATTCACCTCTCCCTTCCCGTAGAAATAAACAGACAAAACAGCAGTTAATTATAGACCAAAATTGCATCTTAGACGTAGGTACCTCGCGGCACAAAGCATCGCGATCGCGCTATCACCCGCAGGATGCACTGCCGGTCGCAGATTACAAGTGAATTATGAGCTATTCCTGAATTGTGGGCGCCCGCGGCGAACACCGCTTGCAACCTCCACAACTTTCGATATTAAATACAAAATCTTAAATTATAATGGAGTTATTGTGGGATTAATTTTATTTTCAAAAATACAGTTTAGTACTAATAGAATAATGTTGTGAACACATCACAAAACTGCTCATAAATAGCAAGCACTTTTTTGTAGTACTCATGTAATGCAGTTAAAACTACAGGATTAACTCAAACTAAAACATTTCACGTACAGAATATTACCACAAATATTTGCCTAAGACCACATGTTTTTAACACACCGAACTACTCGTACTTGCAGTCTGCGGTTAGTATCAAAATACTTCACAGTACGCGAAGCTTGTTCGCTCACATTACAGGCATATTAAATTAGCCACCAAAAACAGTCTCGTTTTCCACACGAGCGCGGCTAATATTGTCTTGTGGGTGAAATATGTTTTACCTGCAGTCGCGGGAGTCGGTGTAATTGTCGAATATATTGCATCGTTTAATCCCGACTACATGTGGAATGTTCGAGAATGCAGTCAAGATTTGCAATGTAGCTTGCAATCTTGGCCCCGAGCCTAACCTCTTAGACGACTTAGTTTTAAGGTAGAATCTCTTAACAACGTTCACTAGACTTGAATGTAATCGTATCTAATCCGCATTTTCTGCTGAGGATTTTCCTATTGTAAATTGTTTAATATCTCCTTTGAAGAGATTTAAAAATGATAGGTATGTAAGAAAATATTTCATTGACACGTCTGAGCTCGTCTACAAGGCAATAAAAAAGAAAAAAAAACACATTTTGTCATATCAATATATTCGAATTTTTCAATATTGATATTTGACTAGATAAACGAGAATCTAGAACGTCGAAAATAGGCCTAATAACAAAGGGATAAGACTAAGCTCATCTGTAAACAAACATTAAAAACTCGTTTGCCTTCACGAACCCTTTTTAAAACTAAAGTTGTGACCCGAAAACCTTCTTCGATCCGTGAAACTCGAGCAACTGTAAACAGTCGTCAGGCGTCGTAGATGAAATTGCAAAAATGTAAAAGAGCTAATGTTTGCTCACCTTAAACCCCTTCCCGACCCCACGTGCCGGCGTGACGAGCCGGATAAAAGGCTTTAATACACCCTCATCCCTTATTACGAAACTTGAAAAAGACAACAATATAGATCGAATGTGTCGCGAGCGTGGGCAATCATACGCGCATCAAAGGTGGAGCGGCTGCGAGCTATCCAAGTGTGGAGCCGGCTTTATCATCCTGGTTTTGTAATACCATTTTGTATGGAAATGTCGAGTCAAAGGGCTACATGCGTTATGAGATCTGAGACAATGCGGATTGTGACAATCCTGTTTCCTACGTACGTGAGGAAATACTATTTGAATGTTTAATGAGAAGCTGCGATTTGTGTCGTAAATAACGAGCTTTAGGATTGTATGTTAAAGTTACATGATATTCAGTTTGCAACACCGACTGAGTACTTACTAATAAATATCCCGATATAGTTCTAGTACAAACTATTTTTATTCCTTTGTCTTCCTTATTTAAGTGTTAATGCAACAGTTTCTTTCCACGTATTGAATACGAGAACACATCAAGTAGTCATTACCGCCCTCCTGAAAAATCTGAGGCGGCTGCTTTGCAAGTCAAAACTCTTTCACTCCGACAGCACCTTCCACCCTGAGAGCCAGAATGAGATACGTAGATATTCTGACACATTTGTCACTGGTTATACTTGTGAATGTTGTAAGAAAATGTTTAATAAATTGAAGTGATTTAATTTGTACAGTTTATTTTTTTGTGTCATCAAATAAAAATAAAAATTAAAAATCTGTTAATATTTTTTTTAATGTTTATTCACTTAAAGGTACCTTTCAATATTGTGATTATCTTATCTAATTATCTAGCTTTAGCTATTTGGTGACTTGTTTTCTTGGAGTTTAGTATTTGTAATATTTAGTAGGTATGGACAATGAGTAGGGGTTTGTGCAACATAGTCCTTGATGCCATCTATCACGTTGGTAAAATTTCGATTACGACCGAACTTGCTCTTAAGCAAAAAAAAATACATCTCAACGTAATTTTGTCAACAAAATCCATATCTCATAACATGTGTCATCGATCCTCACATCGTTAGGACGACGTGTGCGCCATCACAAGGAATTATCTCGGCAGCCTGCAGCACGTCCACAAATTGACATTCAATCAGTGTCTCAACATTGTTTTCGTATCGATCCTTATTGGGAGTAGACGCACGCACCGCGCCGATATTCCGCCATCAAAACGCAATTTGTTTATGAAAATTTATTGTATTCGCCATTACCGCGTTACGGATTCTTTTCCTACGGGAGCGACCCCGCGGAACGAAATCACCTTATTCAATTCCCTTTTTGCATACATCACACACACGGGTGTCTCGCGAAGGGGAACATCGACGGTTTTTGTCTGAACACGTGAATCGCGTTTGGGTCGCATGTTCTCCTCTTATTAGTCTCGATTGAATAAAGGTTTTTCCTTCATTGCCCGCGGGGAGCGACCATCGTATTCTGATTATCAGATTTTCATGTTTTTTGAAGAAGGAAATTAAATTGAATTTAATTTTTAATAAGTTTCTTGAGACAAAATTCCATGAGCTCTATTTAAAGCTTAACCTTCAAGTTGGTCGTACGCTTGTCAGTAAACCCTCTAGGCAATAAAAAGTGCAATATTACGTCAATACAATTCCACAAAGAGTTAAGCGCGGTATGGGTCCACTTGCAACAAGGTAGGTATTTGGTGTTACTAAGAAGATCAAACTCATCAGTCCCAATTAAAGAGGTTTTAACTCAAACTAGCCTCTTAATTTTTGTGGTTCTACCAATAAGTGAAACCTTACTATTATATACACCGTAAGCTTGCATTGATTTCAAAATCTTTCTTCTTCTTATATATAAAAATGAATTGCTGTTCATTAGTCTCGCTAAAACTCGAGAACGACTGAACCGATTTGGCTTATTTTAATCTTGAAATATTCGTAGAAGTCCAGGGAAGGTTTAAACGGTGAGAAAATGTCCTTATGTGACGCAGACGAAGTTGTGTGAGCCAGCTAGTATTTTATACAATTTTCAAGAATAAATAACGGAACGATCATAAACATTCTTCTGTACGAACAAACATCTACATGATTCTTCAGTGACGCCTTAATCTTGCCATTATTCGCGAGAGGAGATACGAATCTCGAAAATTTCCAATTCCAAATACCAAGCAAATCATTTATCAGCATGGAATTAGCGCGTCACACACGGCTGAGTATCGACACAGAACAATACAGAAGTACACAGAAGTCAAGGTAAAATACAATAAATATTCGACAACTGCCAATAGTATAAATAGTAGTACCACAAATACGCCATGCTGTATGTATTAAGCGTTATTTCCTACTATTGTAACTAACGTTGGCCAGTACACCTTACTATCTAAGGTTACCATTTCTCATAAACCACGTTTCAGAGGAGACTGAGAATTCTCAAGAAGTTTAAAGAGTCTGACTTCTGTAAAGTATTAGTATTCTGTATCAATGTCAAGTCGAGCGCGCGATATGATACTGGTTCCCTTCTGTTTAGAGGATTTGGAAAAAGAATTGTCGCATATATCAACGTTAATAGGGTGAGGAGAGAGCACTACTTCTGCCTAATGCGACAAGGAAACATGGTACGCGCCCGCACGCATGAATACATTACCAGAACTGGATTTTCAATGGCAATAAATATGAGAGAAGCCAACCGACCGACTCCTACATGTGACTCCGTAAAAATATGAGTGGATTATTGTAGCTATTACATTATTCATTTCTCATTGATTTCAGATTAGGTTTTTACGATCGAAATGATGGATTCTAATGTTTTTGTTGTCGTCTATCTATTGGGGTACACCTGCAGCGCTCAAATGCATTAACCCCTTTTCTAGTAACATAACAATAAAGCCGTATTTTGATCGTAAACATGGCGTCATAATGCTTCGTAAAAAACAACGACCTCAGTAAATATGGACAGGCGATGTCTTTGGTGACTGTTAAATGCCACTAAAAAATGAAAATAGACTTGGTCGCTCCGTGAAAATTTCTAGGAACATTTTATGGTTCCAAATTGCATGATACACGCCGGTTTCAATTTTATTACTAGTGAATAGCTTCATGCTAGACATGTTTAAGTATTTATTGGGTATTTTATTATACAAATAAATGTTATAGTTCCATACTAGTACGTACCTGGTACATTCAATTTTAATTCCATTCTTAATTTAATACTCTATAATCTACGTTTCGTTGAAAAATATTTTAAGAATAAATAATCTTGAACAGCAAGCTGTTTCAAGACCGAATCTTCTCACAATAAGTATGCCATCAGTGGCAAATAATCTTCCCAGCGTGCAATCAGCAGCTTATGCTAAATACGTGTCACATATTACTCGTACGGTTCCGTATACAGAGTTTATGAAACGCCCCTCGCTAAAAAGCTGTTATATTTTCAACACATGATTATGTAAAAGAATTCCGAGGTTTTCCACGTACGAGGAATAGGGAATGTGTGTCGTTAAGACGCGAGGTTTCAAACGATTTGCATCTTTGCCACTCTCCCGGGGGCTGAGTTTTCTCACGGGACGGAATTATATTTTTTATTGTCGTCGTGTTAACATTTGTCGTGATTTTTACATGACACATTCAATTATTGTTTATTTGTTTGTTTTGAAATAATCTATAATTGATAATTACAATAATATGTCATATTAGGTCGAGTCTGACCTTATTTTTTAAATTAAGTGTTTCTTAGGTATATACTATCCAAATGACTGCAATGGTGATCTGCGACACAAAAATAACAAAATATAATAATTTAAGTAACTACAATTTACAGTTTCCAAAAATAATTCACTTATTATACGAAATTATTAGCATTCATAAACATTTTCATCATGAAAATCGTCAACAAATGAACAACAAATTCATCAAGTCTCCTAACGATCAAAACGAAGTGAAAGCCAAATTATCCGACTAGACAAACGACTTCCTCGTAAACTTAATAACACAAAACGGATTGCCGTAATCGCTGCCCGAAAATAAACAATTAATCAAACAAAAAAATATTAAAACAATCCTCCGAAATGCGAAACTGCGCTACGTAGATATTACTCGCAATAACCCATTTGCGAAGGATAAGAAAAAGGGATGGTACTCATTAGCATATAATGACAGTAATTAAAATACACAAATAGAGCTATAAAGAAGGTTTTCGTTGAAGGGCTGTGTTCATCAGTCGCTGCGAAAATTTGTACATGGCAAATATTTTGAGGCGGCTGAGGAGAGCCGCGTCAGAATTAAGAACGTTGTTTAATTTATTAATTAATGGACCCACTGTTGCGGAGACGATGATGGCGGATCTCGGCGGAACGGATTATATTAATACAGACGTCTCGATTGAAAACGTGGATTATGCAGTTCTATTTCAATATCTGAGACGTTTAAGTGACAATTGTGTGATGCTTCTTTAAGTACACTCCTTATACTGAGCAGATGAATATTGTTAAGAGAATTTTTGTACCAGTCATCGAAATAAATACCTACGCTTGCAATCTTTACGATTCGTGGACTTTTACACTTTCTTTAAAAATCTATATCTTCTTATACAGGGTGTTAAAATCCGATGAAACAATACTTTCACAGCAAATAGTATACTTGATGTAGAAGCCATCCACCAAGTTTGAGTTTTCTAGGCATAATATATCATAAGTTATAACTAATCAAAACTACGTGTTAATTAGTGCGTGATCAACCCTACCGTACTGACGTACACCAACAGCTAAAGACTTAAGCCGTCTAGTCACCTCCTGTATCATAGAACATTGTAATAATACACGGGACAAAAATCACATTCTAAACAGGATACATGCGCCTGTGTTCGTGAAAATAGATATAGCACGCTGAATGTAGGTCAGGATAGGGTTGTCAAAAATAATACAAAATAATAATTTTTCAACTTTGTATGGGAAAATAAAGTGATCGTCTCCGTTTCAAAAGTATGTGTATCTGATTTGAAATGTGATATAGATTAAGCCCTCAAAGTATTGTTTCACCGGGCACCAACACCCTGTATATAAAAATGAATTACTGTTCGTTAGTCTCGCTAAAACTCGAGAACCACTGAACCGATTTGGCTTATTTTAATCTTGAAATATTCGTAGAAGTCCAGGGAAGGTTTTAACGGTGAGAAAATTTCCTTATGTGACGCAGACGAAGTTGCGCGGACCAGCTAGTAGATAAATAAAAATGAATTGTTGTTCGTTAGTCTGATTGAAACTCGAGAACGGCTGGGCCGATTTAGCTGATTTTGGTTTTAAAATGTTAGTCGTAGTCCAGGGAAGGTTTAAACGGTGAGGAAATACCCGGGATTTTTTTTGTGACGCAGTCGAAGTTGCGCGGTCCAGCTAGTCTCTTATAAATATTTTTATAAATATTTTCTGCTTCTTTTCATTGCGTTCTAGTATTTTTTTTCTGTACTGTACTGTACTGTACCAACCCATTACTGCCCACTGTTGGGCTCAGGTCTCCTCAGAAGAGGGATAAGGCATAGTCCACCACGCTTGCCTAGTGCGGATTGGGAACTTCACATATCTTCAAAGGATTTTTAGAATCCTTTTCCGACATGCAGGTTTCCTCACGATGTTTTCCTTCACCGTTTTTAGCCAGTGGTGTTGTGAAAAATTGCACATAAATCTTTTTCACATTTAGATTTAGAGGTACAAGCCGGCCGGATTTGAACCCGCGACCTCCCGTTCGGAAGGAAGCGCTTCGACCACTCGGCCACCACGACTTATTTTATTTTTTTTCTACTTTCAAACAAATTCATTTCAAATCTTGATATTTTGATTTAACAAGTATAGTACCTAAGTTTCCAAAATTGTTCAACTTACAAATCGCCTTGAAGAATCATTCCAATTCATCGCTCAACAACTCCCCAACGCTTCCGCAGACAATGGGTCTACTAATTACGAGATGTAAGGCTATATTAACGCAATCGGACGGTTATTAACATAAAAAAAAAATATTTACTGGTCCCGGCGCCGGGAGAGGTACTTAATTTACGAATATTACAGAATTAGGTTTACTGCGCCACTTCCAACCCTTCGTCTTACAAATAATTGCAGGAATGCTTCGCTGTGCTCTGAGGGATAACCAAGATTAAAGCTCATCTCACTTGTAACGCAAAAGGAAATTTTGCATTGTAATAGCCAACATTAACACTTTTAATGCGTTGATGTTTGAGATCGCTAATCTCACATTTTACTTGAATACTGAAATCTATTTGAGGAGGCTCAGACGCCGCCAAATTGCCCATTGATATTTTAATCAAAGAACGTCCCTTGTATTTGAATACGTTCATCATTAACATATAAATGGTGAACGAAATATGACATCAGCATTTTAATTTTCCGATATTACGAAGCGATTTACAAATTAGCGGGTAAGAAAAATACTACGAAACGTCTTGAGGGGTCGTGTTGCTCGCAGATGTTCTATTTAAATGTAAATTTTACACCGACACGCCGACGACATGGATAAAAAATAATTTCAAGTCAAACATCTGAAGGTTTTGAGGGTAGCATCATTTTTCAAAGATAAACCATAAAATATTACACATGATCAATACGAAAGAAAAACATCAGAAAAAATAATCTACGTTAAAAAGAAGATAAAATTGAGTAGCCATAGCAATTTGTCGACCTAATTTTTAAAAAAATCAAACAATCGCGAATTACGAAATTCACTGCAAAACGAAATTAACTAAATTTGACAGAAGCATTTAATCAAGTCTCACAATAAACACCGGAGGAGGGTGACAATTCCACGCGCCGAATAAAAAAAAAGAATTCTTTTCAGTAGCAAAGGGCAACAATAAGAAAAGAAGTGCGGAAAAGGACCGCGGCGGAAGTGGAAGTGACAGATCGCCGACAATGGCGGAAAGTCACACCTCTTGTTTACGGAGCAACGAGCACGACTCAGAATTAGCTATCATTTACTTAAGCACTTTATATAATTAAGTAGAACGGCCATTAGTGTCGTCGAGGGTCGCGCTGTTCTTTTCATAGTCACCTCTAATTGTGTCCCCTTAGTCCGGCGCTCTTTGCTTTATTCTTTTATGTTTCACACGCGGGATCTGAACTATCAACACAGTGTATTGTTCCAGTCAACTTTTTTAATTGAAACTTTGATGTATAGAAAACTTGAACGAAAAATAAATTTTACAAAAAGCTATTTAAAATCTGATTAATTTCAAAGCAACGTTCTTTGGCATAAATCCCCTCTGCATCGAATTAAGGAATCGATCATAATTGATTAAGTAGAGGGCCGCACTAAGGCATACCACAAAGGAGTCCATTCGAGCCGACTCCGTGGAAAACAAAAACAGGCTCCCCCCTCTCTTTGACCGCGACGAGAACGAAATCTGGCTTTGTTCATTTACTCGGTAAACCGATAATTTCATTAAACAACAAAGTGGGATTCGTCGGGAGCTCTCCGTAAACACGCCAAGAAGCCAATGTCCCCTTAGATGCGAAATTCATTTTGAGAAAAAATTAAGATTGCGAGACTCGCAGCCTTCACTGCGCACCGAATTAGAAATGCTCCGTTCCCTCTCTATTTGTTCGACATTCCTAAAAAATAATTATTGTTGCATTCCTAATAAGATTCAAATGGAAACGAAAAATTTGCATTTGTATTAAAAAGAAAATCAATGTTTAATTTATGTGGAAAACGAAATTACATGAAAATGGATTTAAGTGACTTCAAAATAATGTGATGAAATTGGTCCTCTTAACCCTTACACAGCTCAACAATTCAGTTAATATTGTAGGCGTAACCTAAAACGGTTGCATTCCTCGCGTTAAAAATATCGTTGAGTAATTTGGAGCATTCGGGCCGGCTACTCGCATTAAAGTTAGGTAAGCAAATTAAGGCGAACCCCCGATATATTGCGTTTGTTCTTTTGATGCTCAATTTGAAAGGGTTGAAGGCAAGAATGCTTTTTACTAGATTATTAGGGGTCAAATTATTTAGTAAAGTTTACTCCTATGAGGTAGGAATAAGAAAATAATTCATTGATTGCTATTAGCTAAACCAAAAAGTTTGAAAGCCGCTTCTCATTTCTATAGATAATGGGTACGTTTTTTCCCGACAATATATAAATTTTCCACACGTGAATACCCACAAATACTCGTTATACCAACACAAAGCCAATGAATTATACCTCAGTCAGGTAATTAGACCGAAAATACCATTAAATTAATAAATAAAAAACAGAAACGGGCCCCGCATCGACTCTCGTAGCGACGCATGGCCCCTCAGTCGAATAAATTTATGTAAAAATTTTCATTAATATTTTTGAGGCCGAGCGTCCGTCCGCCCTTGGGAGTGAAAATCGAGTTCGCGGTCGCGATGGAAAAATGCAAACCGAAAATTATGGGGTCCCTCGCCTTGTATTTGCTTATGAATACCGGTCGTACCTGCACGAGCCCTTCCATATTGTGAAATATAAATACGCGATACGTTACGGAAAAATAAAATTAAAATTCGTATACGGTCATTTGTATTTGAAACCAGAACAATATGCGGATGTGTGAGCGTTTACCGTCTTTTTTCGGTTGGTGAAACGGCAACACTGTGAGAAACGTCCCTCGTGGGATCTTACGAGATTATGAAAGATTTGTGAGTTCTGGAGTGGCGCCCGCGGCCGGTCGCAGTCAGCTTAAGAGATTTAAATCGCTCGCTGGTCCGGAATGCCAGATACAAACAGATTTCTTACTGCCCCACGTTTAAAAGAAACGATATCTTTTGAATGTAACTAAGGTAAAGTTTTATCTGAGGAAATGCGTAAATCGAAAATCTTGCATTATTTTTTAGATTTACTTATTTTGTTTATTTTTTTGGTTTATTTTGTTTTATTTATTTATTAAGTTTTTTATTTGTTTTCATAGGTGTTTTTTTACATGCTTTTTTTGGATTTAAATTATTTTCTATTTATAGAGACGGGTCCAAATAATTAAGAAATAACATAACTTAGTAGATAATATAAACTCTCTGCTATCTTAAATAATTTTACTTTGCACTTTTTTTTTTATCTTACCATACATATATTTTGCAACATTGGACGTTCAATTAGTTAGCAAGTGTAAGTACAACCGACAACTTTCTCGTGTTTTACACTACGAATACTTCAAAAATCAAAACTTTCAGCAGCACATTCAAAATAAATCTTAAACTTTGTCTCGCTTACCTCAGCGCGCCACCACAATGCAGCCGAAATCTGTAAGCGATATCTCCACAAAACCTGTAAATCTTCGACCATTTTTATATTCGGCGTTTCGCCCCAAGTCTGGGGCTAAGCAAGTCGCGCCATCCCGAAGATTATATCTTGACACTTGATGGATGAATGGTTATTGGATCTGAGCATTTTTATCATTTTGATACAGTCGAGAGGGCAAGGTGCGCCCTGAGCCAGCAGGGGGCATAGTTTTGAAAAGAGAACTTACTGTTTGCTTAAAATTTTGTTAGAGTACTCGCGGCCTATGTTTTATTGTATATACATTATTTGAAGGTTATAATTGTTTCTCAGTTTAGTAGTATATTAAAACGTGATAACTATAATTAGCAGAGGCTGAATTGCTGACACCTTATTTGACTCAATTTTTACTGTTTAGTATTTGATATAGCTCTTAATCTTGAATCTTAACGAGATTGGGAACAATAACTGAAAAATGATAATTTTCCACGTTCAACTGTCCAATAATAAAGTTCCCTTTATATCACAAGATCTCATATACTTTAAATGTGGTCATAATATTATATTTCATAGTAAAAGTTCATCACTAAATTAATTCTAAAACTTAAATCTTCTCAAAACTTCCATTAAATATGCATGAGTGATTTTAATGAGCACATAACATTTTTATTCTCTCCATCAATTCTAGTTTATAAGAAAATATTTGCATGAAATAATGTAAGTGTGGCAATGTTCATAGTAAGCGACGGCTGACACTGGGGCCGATCGTTTGCACTCTTTACAACACCCCTATCCCACACATCATGTTTCAAGTAGGTACTGATTGCAAAGAAAATGTGATTTCTTTGATGAGAAACAATGAGTAAGTATTAACTTAAAAATTAGATAATTATTTTTAATAGCTTATGATTATTGATTTTTGAATTAAATCGCATTAAGTATAGGTACTATTTCTCTATATCTTCTTAAAATAAATAATAATTAAATTGTGTTTCTGTAAAATACAGGGTGATTTCCTAGTGAGGGTACATATTGAAGGTCATGGTAGCTGATGGTTATATACGACCAGTAAAAATATTATTACCAAAGAATATGGCTTAATGCCTTAGTAATCGCAACTTAAAAATATCTAAAATTCTTGCAAAATGATGGTTTTTCGACAGCTGATGGGTGTGGCGGAGGTGTGGGGTGCGCGAAATCACTAGAGGTCATTAGTCAACACTCTTTAAGCCGAAATTGCTTATGTTTGAGGTAGTTTTGTCGAATTTAGATTAAAAAAAAATATATATATATTTTGTAATTTTACTTATTTTTTGTAATATTCCGTATTAGAACAGAGTACTCATCACCCTCCTGCAATATGTACCCTGTCTAACAAATCACCCTGTATAAGAGCAAAAAAACATTTAAAGCATAATTACACAATTATGAATAAAATTTAATCTAATGAATACTAAAATATATCTTTCATTCATGTCATTTCAAAAATGTCAGATGAGTGTAAAATTCTCAATTAAATATTTTCATTATGTTATACTAATAAGTTTTCATTACATGTATTTTAACTGTTAGCCAATACATCTGAAGACCTGTTATTTTTTGATGATAAAGTACCTTATCAGGAATACAAAAAGTTCCTAAAAGTAAACTTTTTAAATTCAAACAAATTGGCAAAAAACATTTCGAGTCTTCAAACTGCTTATTTATTGATAGTTTGAACAGTATCCTTGTTTACTGTAGTCAGTAGTACTAAATGTTTCACAGCACGAGTTTTCTTCACACGGTACCATTTTCCGACAGTTTTGCGCGTATCATACGCCATCCGGCCCTGAAAAACGCGGAGCACACAACCGTTAGCGGAAACATATCAATTCAATTTGGAAATCGGCCGGTTCCCGTGAAATAGGGCTGTCATACGGTAAATCATGGCGCCGCACCGCGATAAACATATCGGAAGGGTTTACGTTTTATTAGCTGTGACATTGGATTTTATCGGCCCTTCGTCTTATGAAAATGTTACGGTGGATTCACGAAATCGTGAACCAATTTTCAAATATAACTTTCTGTTAAATGCTGTTCCTTCACTGTGGATCAATCCATTGTCCACGTCCACACCCAAATTAGTAATAACTATTTTTTTTTATATTTCGAGTTTTCTATTTCAAAATTCACGATTCAAATACATGTAAAATTAAATGAAACCTTAACCTTGTTTTCAAGTATAAACTTTTGAAGATGATGAAATGTTTTAAAAAATTCTAATGCGTATTTTAATATTAAATCGTAAGATACCCACTATTTCATCATAAGAAACTAGTGAACCTTATCACTTCCACGTCTTTAAAATTAATGAACATAACATACAAAAACACTATCAATTCTTCAAGCCTCATCCTAAAAATATCGAAACTAGTATCAGCACGTTTATTAATAACACGCCTTATAACTTGCTATACATTATTTAGTAATTCATTTAACAAAACGCTTCTGTAAAATGTCGAAGTTCTCGCACGGTTTTACCCAGGACGACGCGAGAGTTAGTTAGCTTGTTTCGCAATTAACCCGCCCCTGTTAATAAGATAGAAAGTGGTGGCTTCAGTAAAAATTCATCGAGTCATCTACGGCCGAGTGGATATAAAAATTAAAAATGCACACGACCGTCTTTCGCCTCGAGGAAAACATGGAGACGTCGTCAAAATTTTAGCGCACTTTTAATGACGAGGTTTTTGATGTTTTGAGTTTTTGTGCTGTACGGAGTTTTCACTGCTTTAACAACATCACAAAATTCTTGCCAAAACATCTGCTGATCTTACTGGAATATTTCAATCATTTTCTATGTCTACTCAGAAGAATTTCTATTGTAATAAAATAAGACTGTTGAAGTCGCTTTCGATTCAGACTGTACCTAAAAATATGAAATGTGATATCCGCACTACATTCATTGCCACGAACATTGATTCAGTTCGGTCTGAATATAGTATGATGTAGTATGACCTTATCTTGTACCAACATTATATTATTATAATCAAGTACGCATTCACGATGCGGTCTACATTCGATGTCTAATTTAATTGGATATTATCATAACTATATCTTAGTACGAAAATCAAAATCTAAAATGTTCAAAACATATCACCGAATTTCAAGCCCCTACAGCCTATACCTACGCTACATCTACCTGTCTAATACCGCACTCATAATTGAAGGGAACGTTCTTACGAAGGCATTAGCCGAAGCTCGCAGACTCACAGTGGCGAGGTAATGAACTCACATTATAAATGCAACGAGGCATCGCCTTGGATGCACCCGCGAGCACTACGACGAAGAATTAATTCATTTGCATGTAAAACTTCGCGCACGGAACGCTGCTTAAGATTGAGGATCTCGGTAAGATCGATGTTCGCGTGTAGATGAGATGTTACGTAAGTGTTATGTAGGATCGGTTAGCGTTTATTTTTCATAATAATTGTGGTATATTTTACGTGAGAGCTTAGATGTGAATATTGAATGAATTTATATTCTTGAACTAGTTACGTATATTGAACGATTAGAAAACTTGTAAAGGTTTTACTTTATTTCCGAGAACATCTATTTGGTTCGAAACTTACCTTTTTTTTCATTTATAAGGAATAAATAGCTTGAAAGAACGAAAAATTAAAATATTTTAGTTCGTCCTAAGCGAAATTTTAACGAGCAAACCCACACTACGACACTCCTGCATTTCTGTATTTCGCGACAATTTTAACGATGCCATGTGGAGCTCTTATCCCAAACTGTCTCTATAGTTACATTCAATACTACGTAACTGTTACTGTATTAGAAAAGAAACAGACGACGACGAAGACATTAATAAATTAGTTAGTGTTATTTACTAATTACCTTTTTTATAAATTCCATTTTTACTTTAATCAAAGTTAATAATTATAACATATCATGCTACTGAGTTGTGATGTTAAAAATCTTAAGACACAAATAAAACTCACAAAGTAAGCATGACGTAATATTACGTTAATATTTAATGCCTTCATTTTTCTCTCACCAACGAACAAAGGCTAGTTTAAATATAGAAGTAATCATCTTATTCGTAGTTTTATTATATTTTGTCTTCCAAGACATTTAACAAAAACGTTTCGTCCGTCTTCTTTGTCGGCACCGTAAAAATTGTCTTTCATTTTCCTGCGACAATTTGACGTTCCCAGTAAATTGGTACCAGTAACGACTTGCGAACTAACTAAAATAAATTAAAATGAGCGCTACACAATAGAACGAAAACAAGCTAGCGCCCTTCGACAGTGGATAAAACGCGCCGGCTCACTATCATGCCCTTGGGGCAACACTTATCATTGACATTAACTTTTTTGTTGTCCATAACATTTGCATAACTCTTGAACTCTGTATCGTTGTACGCATTGACGCCTCGAGGCGACGGCCGGGGAGCAATGTCTATACTTTGTAACGTCATCTTAAGAATTTCACGTCTGGGGAACTCCGTGGGGTATTTCTCAAATTATGAGAGACATAAAAATCTAAATGTTTCCTTGCTTAAATGAAATTTGAGCTTCCGTTAAATGGCTTACCTTTTTCTTGGGAATCACAACATGTGCTCAATCTTATGACATGAAATTGAAATCGAAATCTAAAAACTAACAACACGAATTCTAGTACGGTAACATATAGAAATAACATATATAATTAGTAGCGGTTTATGATACAGTATTATCACTCACACTATCTGGCATACCGTACGAGGATCTGACAAGTGGAGCAAGAACATTATGCTCTGGTTTACTGGGCACTGGAGTAGAAAAAGAGGGAGACCACTCAGTCGTTGGGCAGATGAGATCGTAAAAACAACTGGTACACTTTGGACCAGAATAGCTAGAGACAGAAACTTGTGGAAAGGCTTGGAGGAGGCCTTTGCTGAAGAGCAAACAGACAGGGTTTTTGAGGCAAATTTATAACTTTTTTTTATTTTATTTGTTTTTAGATTAATTTAGATTTAAGCACATTGTATCTTGTCGGAATAAAATACTATTTTATTAAGTCCTGTATTCATTTATTTACACTTACTCTATTTTATTTATTATTATCACTCACACTAGGTACCGCAAAAAGGTCTCCTTGAACGAACAACACAATGGTACTAGTATATTGACTCAGTGTTACCTTTTTAAATTTATTATTCAGCATTTTAGAATTTAAGCTACCTTTTCACATCTATTCAAATCTGATACATGTAATAGAATCAGAAATGAAAACTTGTCAGACTTACCGAACTTTACGAATTAATTCAATTTTAAAATGAGTGTATTTTGACAGCTGTCACAATCAGAAAACCCTTCGGCAAACGAAGCTAATTCAGATCCCGCGAACCTGTCTTGGATTTAATAACTCGAACATTTCTATTAGAATATACAGATTTATTTTTAAAGAGGTGTTACGGTACAATAGAAATTCTTTTACACAACTTTATACTCAACTGCTGGTATATTATTAGACAAAGTAGTAAGTAAAATACAAATTTTATGCTTATCATTTCTATGAAAACACTACTTCATTCATATCTACTGTTGAAAATTCCTTAAAATATATCTATTATTTATACTTTAAAGGTAAACTTTAAGAGAAATTTAATTGGTTTTTCCCTGTAATCCATCTGAAGATTATAATTTAAAAACATGAGGTGGTGTAATGGAGGCCAGCGGAGGCTCGCGTCGTCTCGATGGCTTAATAAGCAGGTATCGCTGGAAGCAGCTGTTGTGATAGCGAACGAGAGTGTCTCTGCACTCGCCCTTAAAAATATCCGCTTGACTAGTGTGGAGTACACTTTATATGATGTATTTTGAATTTTGTTTTATTGTATCGTGGGTGGTAGAGTCGGTCTATCTGAAGGTATGTGATGACGTTGCTCATAGATTTCTGCAATGTCTGTTAACACCCGTCACTAATGACCGACCTTATAAATTTCTTTTCAAACCTTGAGGTTGGGTCGGAATCGATATCTTTGACACTCGATCATTCAATTATGATATATTTAGATTTTTGTTTTTACCTGAATTGAACTCCACAAAAAGAGAGCGTAAGATACTCATAATAATATACTATTTTAAGAGCTTTCATTTTCTTGGTATTCAAAATATACGTTGACCTTAATACTTATTTATTTCAGAAAGGTCTAGATTGAATTAATATTTAGTTATACATTGGAGATGATTTTAATATTATCATGTAGTAAGACATGCCTACCTACCTGCACTTATAACGCAGAAGCGGATGTTAGTTCATAATATTGTTATACTAGGTGACCCGCGCAACTTCGTCTGCGTTACAAAGGGGTTCAAAAATTGTAGCCTATGTGTTATTCTGATGTATAAGCTAAATTGTGGTAAAGTTTCATTCAAATCCATTCAGTAGTTTTTACGTGAAAGAGTAACAAACATACATCCATACATCCATACATACAAACTTTCGCCTTTATAATATTATTATGATTCTCGGATTTGTTTTCTTAAACTACTACCTTTATCTAAGATAGAAAGTAAATTTAAAAAATGTACTTCTCCATATAAACAGAGCAGTGTACACTGGCTCTAAGGCGATCGTCTTTTTTTCTCGCCCCAACCTTCGAAAAAATAGGGGAGATTCCTATCTTGTCGCTTCTAATTTACTTATTCCTCTTTTAAAGACTTATTTACCTTCAAAATCCCATTGTGACCCCGACGGGACCGAGAGGAGCTCAGTAATAACGGGACTCGAGACGTGTCAAACGAGGTTTTTCTTAAAAAAGCAATAACAATTTACATAAACACCCGGTCCCAGTTAACAGTTAATAAAGAAAACGATGTCCCAATTGACGAGGCTGTAGCTTTAAACGCCTTTTAGATGGAAATGTTTACGTTGTAGAAACTCATTGTTAAATAGGCAACTTAAAGAATAAAATGGAAGCTTTTTACGATTGTATTCGAAGTGAAATTAAACGAATTACTCTACTTTGTATTAGCAACACGATTCTCGACGTAGCGTTATCAAAATTGGATCAAACGAATCCGTGCGTATTCACGAGCGTTACGCGTAAGTGTTGTACACAATGACCCAAATTCAGTGGAGTTGCGGAATCGTTTCATTAAAACCGACCCAAAAGTTTGACGTCGACCGCAACTGTGCGCTCCCGTCCACGATCGATCCCTGGTTCATCGCACTCCATCCATGATACACCAATGTAGACTCAAAACTAAGGGACAGCCATACAAAAACCAGTTCCGCGAACTCAGCGTCATGAATCGGGCAGCGCATATCAACCCTTCCTATTAAAAACTTCGCGACTCGAACTCCACTAATAGTAATTTGAAACAAAGTTCAACCGGTTCAAGGTCGCAATTTAAAGTTTTTCCAAAACTTCTTTTCCCGTTCACTTTTTATAAGTGTATAAATCTTTTGCCGGCAAAGTTCTACCAAGTTTTTGGCCCAGATTGTCATCGATTTTTGTTTGAAGAGTTTGTTTTTTCATTGTTCTTCTTTACTTGTTTGACGGTTAATTCATAAAAACTTTCTCGCCAGCACGATCGATAACCACCGTCCCGTTAGTTTGTAAACAATAGAATTTGCACGCTCAAAATAAACGTAAACAAAGTTAAACTGTTGCATGAACAGGAATAGCGCAATAACTCACTACCTGGATCAAGCATACCAATAAATTTCGCAGTCTACGAAAATTCGTCGAAATATCCTCGGTTTTTTCGAGTAACTCCATAAATATCTCGTTTTTGTGCCGGCTGTAAATATTTCCCCATCATAAAGGTTATGCATGGAAGTCGCCCGGAGGGCTCTCATCACCTCGGTCCTGAATATTTTTGTATCGTAAGAGACCCTCTGTCTCGACTTATGTAAATGGTGCCCTAACACTTTCTCCGTTTTTCTCGCATTTGGAGCACAATACCGTGCAATTTGACGACAGATTCAGGACATTATCCGAAAAGGGGCTTACTGTATGCCTCATATGGTTCTTTAAGTTTTCCTTTAAAAGGTTTTAGTAATAGTTTAACACGTGCACATCTGTAAATTATAACCTGTCTTATGAATCCACCCTAACTCAATAAAATTTTCATTTTAAATCAAAATCCTTATAATTCAGATTTTTAAAAAGCTAAACTTTACCTTTCGCAATCCAACCCTCGTGCAAAAAAGCGAACAATTTTTACATTAATTGCAAGTTGCGTAGACGAGACAAAGGAAGCGTAATGAATTGCCGTCCCGCTGTCCGTCGAGGCTGATTTATTTCATGACTTCTCGGATATGCAAATAACATTAACATTCAAAGATGTAGGTAGGTTCGCCCCTCAAGAAATCCGCGGCGACCACAATCATGCCAATCCTGACTGAATCTTAATATTTTATGTTGTGTTATTTCCCTTTTCTTTCTCCTCCGAGTTATTATTTATTTCCTCGCCGACAATGAGATTCCCACTTTGAAACGTAATAAAAAAGAATTATTGTTCATCTTTTTATAGCGTTCCGTTTTGTTGGATTTTATATTATCGTGATTGAGACTGTCGGTTTAACGTTCCTTGATATTCTCGATTTTACGAACTTGTACATCGAATGTTGTACGTGAGTAAAATTACATATTCTGAGAATCGTTGTTCAAATAATTTATGAGGAAATTTGTGAGTTTGAAATTCTCTAGAATTTTGTGTTAAGACTGAAATAATTGTTTTTCAACACAGTTAAAACATACTCGTATATCGGCATACATTATTTCACATGAAAATTCCGCTAACATTATTCTATTTCGATATCTATTTTTGTTAAGAAAAGATATCTCTCTCTATATATGATGATCCTAGTTAAACAAACGAATAAACAATCCTATTTTATTCGAAATATTCCTTTTACAGACAATCTATCAACATTTTACAACGGCTATCTTTCACTCGTGTGATTAACAGGTCCCTGAGGTCTGAAGTGTGTGGGAGTGTGAAAAAATCATCGTGTTGCCTTAGGGCGATCAGAGCGATGATTGATCGTAACTCTAATTGGATGATCGATGATGGAGATGGACCTGAGATGATCTCGTATGATGTACTATTACTACAAATTCAGTATTACGTTGTAAGACTTATTTAAACATCATCATTGTAATAATGTCGTACATATTTTTGAGAAAAAAAAAATCACCTGGATGTAGGCTTTGAATACAGTGTTCTTATTTATTACGATGGTCGCCACTATGCATTCTGGCTACATAGGAGTTATGTGATGTTACGTGATGCAGTGGTGATGGTGAGAAGTGGAAAAAAAATGTTTTCTTATTCTAAGGTATAATGTTTAAACTTAAAGTGTGACCATACCAGCTTATTAATGCAACGAATATTAAAAAATATTCGTGCAAATCTCCATGAAATTATAAACACATCAAACAAGGAAGTACCCAACCTATTCCCATCATTTGAAATGTCATCGAATCACGTCACATCGTATATGAGCCGTCTAGAAGACATCAGAAGGTAGAATATATTTGGAAATAGTAATTAAATTCCACATTAGCAGTACAAAGCAGGAGATACGCAGCGGAACCTAATTTTCATAGCTGATTAGACTTACCCCACGCCGTTTCATACGATTACTTGATGTGTCCTTATTCTGTATCGTAGGGGCGATGGTTTTAATATCTTCTTATATATAAAAATGAATTGCTGTTCGTTAGTCTCGCTAAAACTCGAGAACCACTGAACCGATTTGGCTTATTTTAATCTTGAAATATTCGTAGAAGTCCAGGGAAGGTTTAAACGGTGAGAAAATTTCCTTATGTGACGCAGACGAAGTTGCGCGGGCCAGCTAGTTCATAATATATTTTTGTAAGGTTTATTAAATGACGAGCAGTGTCAATGATAACAAAGTACTATTGAAAGCACAATATGTTGAACAAAGAAACCAAAAAAAACTTTTTGTACTTAAATGACGAAACGAACGATTTTTAGACATAGGCCCAACTGAAATCAATAATGGAATAATCACTGAAATAACGAAGTATTACTTATTAGGTCAGGTCAAGTTTACGATATAATATTCAATGATCGATACCTATGTAAAAAATATATAATGTTTAAATTTTGATTCCATTATTTTATACAAACTATTAGATAAAGACAAATATAATATTATAAAACTTGAGAGGTGTCAAGGGACACCCGGATGGAACGAAGTTCTTTTCGAGGAATTGTTTTATAAAATATTTTGATCACAGCGCCATCTAGCATTAATCATATAAAACAAAAAAGTGTCGTGACAACTTTTTCATAAGAATTTCCGTCTAGCCCCCTTTCGATAACGCGCGATAAGGAACTTCGTTCCAATAACATAAAATTAAGAACGAGATATGTTTTACGTGTTCTGAAAAGAAAAAACTAGAAAAAATATCTACTCTTATTTTGTGTGTGTTCGAGAATAACACCGCGATACATTTCGTCTAATCTAAATGAAGCTACCCCTATCAACTGTCGGATGCACGCCACGACGCCCGTGACGTCACAACTCCATCAAACTATTAAAAACAAACACCAAAATTTTAGTTTACCCACGAATAGTTTTGTAATTTCCTCCAATTTTAAACTTCGGTTCAGCATATTTTTCATAATTTTATCACCATTATAGTATTTTTACTGTGTTATAATATACTCAATATACTTAAAATGGTGTCTTAGTTGTTTAGACTGCATACAAACATCGCCTTGCGCAAAGTAGCTTGTATCTTTGCAGTTTTAAAATTGTAGTTTAAACCTTTGTGTATTGAATTTGATTGTAAAATAAAGAACCGTTTTTGCGACAAAGACGAAAATACTATACGTCTGTAAATCTAAGTCAAATAATGAATTCAAAAGCACTAATTAAATCAAATTTGAGATTGAAATTAACAATATCATCTTCTCTATTATCTGCTCTCAGTAACAATCTCAGAAATAATTTCTAAATTAACTCAAAACTTATACCAAAAGCTTCAATAACATTTTCTCATAACAAAGTAATTAACTAGAAATGAATATGATATTCTTTTGATGTTCTTGAGTTACCATTTATAGCGATAAAGTAATTTCGTTTTGATTCCACGAAAGGGTCTCTTAACTTTGCCGTATTACTTTACTACATTAATTTTCTATTCATTCTGAGAAACTAAACCGAGTTTATTTCTAAGTAATCATATATTTTCTTGATATCGTTGCTTTGTGTTATTTTATTAGAATATAAAAAGTTTATTTTATTATGTAAATATTTTTTTACATTAGCATGTTTAGTAAAGCATATTGAAATCTGAAATATAGTCTTTTTTTTTAGTTGGAGGAAATCACCGGATTCCCGCCCGCCCCGCAGGCGGGGTATGTGGGAGTTGAACTTCACTAAAACCTCCAACCGCTCACACTCAGCGTCCGAACCTCGGCTGAGGCCAGAACCCAGCACGGGGTTATGAGGGACGGCGCGACGCGTTACGCCAACGGCACTCTTTTCCTTCGCACCGCCCCCTGAAAGATGGTCTTATACTTACAAAATTTGATGACCCTTAAGCATCTTTAACTTCTACTGTTTCAGGCAATTTGTTGATTATCCAATTTATGGTATACAAAACGTTTCACAGAAAATGTCTTTCAGATTATTCAGTAAACTTTAATATTTACATAATTAGTTTCAGGTTTTAATGCTGAAGGTATTCGTCACGTACATTATGTAGATGTCGTTTCATCGAACATAGCCGTGGTACAGGGGTAAAGTCGGTGCATATAAAAGCTGTCTAGAAAGTTTTCTGTCGCTCGAGTGCGATCGATACCACGAAGCCCGCCCGGGAATTACAGCCGGGGTAATGAACGTAACAACAGCTAGTTTCACTACGTAATTTGGGTTATTATGTCATTAAACTGGATTTTAAATTTTGGCCTTTTTGTCAGAGTCTTGATTGTGAAAAAGACATGATGAAAATTGATAGGAAATCGATCGGCGTTGTCGACCTTTTAAATATAATTATACAGATAGTGAAGTGGATTTTGTAATTCATGTGTTGCAAAAAGATAAGTAGCTAGTAGTAGCTACTCTTATAATAATATAGTTCATTACTTATTGGAATTGGAATGTTTGTTTTATAATGTCTCAATTTCCTTCTGATTTTTATCTTCAACTAAAATATGTACTTGAATCTGGTAGAACCATCAGCACATGAGTGAATAATCAAGTTGAAATTCTTAATACATTTATTGCTAAACAAATTCTCTTACTTTTACAAAAGTGCGTAATCTCGAGAGAAAACACGCACGGAATAACCAAGTTTAGCCTAATACATAATTGGGAGTAAATCCCTATTGGTACGGGAATATAAAGGGACAGGTTCCTGGGTTCGTGTTCGGCTGGATATTAATGAAATTAACCGATACACGACAAATTGTTGGGGAGAAGAAATAAGTTCTTTAGAATTCGATGTTCGTTTTATTATTGATGCGGTTGAAGGAATAGTATGGTTTTTGAAAATTTTACCATTTAAAAATAATGCACACATTTTAAAAAAGACAGACTAGCAAAAATACACTTTAACGTTTACTGTTACTGTTACTCTTGAGATGCATATTTTTCCATAATTTAAGGAATACAACCGTTCTAATAATCTCACTTAAAAACTATAATTTATAGGCCATTTCTTCAGCTCCGTTATTAAAGGCAGCACATGATGCATTGTTCACCGACTCGTACGGCCGTCATGACGTAGGCACAGTTAATTTATCGTGTGAGCATGCGTCCGCACCTTTATCGCGCACTGTCACTGACGTAGGTACCCGATTTATGGACTCCTGCATGTTCATATTTCGTTTAGGCCTTATTATGATATTTGAAGAGCTTTTTTTGCATTCATAAGGGCAGTAAACTTTTGTACGTTAATAATTAATTAATTAGCCAAAGTAACGTAAGGGACTTTTCTGTACGAATTTTTTTTAATTTTTGTCACCAACTTTGGGCCTCTACCAGGTGATTTTACATAGTATACTTCATTTCCAATTCTATTTATTAATTTTTACTACCCTGCAGTACCCTGTATGTAGGTTAGATATTATTATGTTTTGTTCGTTTTTATAATTCATAACATTTTTTAATATTGTATCGATTGTATAGTCACCTAACTTTAGTCTTAAATTATGAATATTCTATTAGAGATAAGGGAAAAATAAAGCTTATTATTATTATATTATTATACTTCATTTCCAAGACTTTTCTGTTTCCTTTTCTGTATATTTTTTTTCCAAAGTCATAATCTTCTTTTTATAAAATTTCTTCATCGTGATAAACAATGATTTGTGTATCTGTTCTCTACTACAATTCATCTAGAAACCCTGATCAAAGTTATAAAGTAAAAGAAGCGCCTTAAAGAAAAATATGTATCCATCTTTACCAAGAAATACGTTTGTAATTTTAAGATCTTCGAACAACCTCCAAAGATTTATTTAGCGCTGAACGTAGCGGAATATTTCAACATTTTCAATAAACTTCAAACTCAAACGCAACTTTGATTATGTTCGTTCACCTCAATAGGCACCCGGTTCTTTTAACGGAAACTAAACTGTTTTCAGTGCGCTTCTGTTTTCGTTCCGCAATTAAACTGCTGTTAAACTTCTTGCTGCAGTGTTTGCAAAGCACCTGAACGGTCCGCAAAAGTTGTGCGAGCTCCGTGTTCCTTGTTTGCCTGCTAATTATTTCAGCTTCCGAGCCAGAGTGCAGTAACCGGCCAAAACGCTGACCCGTTCCTAATGGTCAAATGGCTCTGAAAGCCTTTCACGGTTCCGTTCAAACAAGGCTTCCTCGCAATCCGTTCTGTAACCATAGTGACCGCCTACCGTTCCTCGCTTTATTCCATTGTATCAACATTCATATCGAGATCATATAAAGTCGGCTCCATTAAACGAGGGGTCAGAAGCCAGATTTGTCAAGTCTCTTTTCAAATTAGTCGCCACGGTCCGACGTTCGCACTTCACGCGACGTTTAAAATCAAAAGCGCAAAAGGGTTACGTAATCCGGGTCCTTTTTTCGACCTGTATTTGTGTGCATGTCTCGTCTTTTGTCACGTATTCTTAATTAAGAGCCATCGTTCGTCAACTCACCCTTCGCATCACATGTTCAAACTCATAAACGCGGCCAACGTGATGCGAGTTCTCGATATCATGTCAACGCATCAGATTGGATCGAATTTAGTCACTTTTTTGGTCAATAAACGTAACACAGAAAACGAATTTGACGTCGGCCCCTCTGTTTGCAAATCGGAAGCCAATCCTAATAAACCGGCGCTTAACCTCTCCTCACAAAGCCGATACAAAGTGAGTGACATCCTAAAGAGATCTCGCGAAAAAATCCGGCGGCGACGTGTCAAAGACACCGCGACAAGACGAGCGAGGGGCCTCTTTGTTGCCTTTCGAAATATTTTTTTAAAGCTTAACTCCTTAGTGAATTGAGAGATTAAGTCTTTTTTGAAGAGGCAACCGGTCCCCGGGGTCGCGCGTGATCATTCCTTCAGATCTCATTTTCTCGGATGCTCTGTTTGATTGTTATTTTTGTTACTTTTTCCCATTTTGTCCGGGGACAGCGGAATTGAAGTGACAGTCGACGATTTGCACTCGAGCGCGATAAGTGTTTTTCAACGTTTTTTATAAGCAGCTTTGTTAGTGTTTCTTGTTTTGTTGTTCTGTATATTTCTGTTGTTTTAACAATTTCTGTTATAATGATTGCCAACAAATTTCTTCCCATTGAACAAAATAAGTTTCATAATTGACTTAATTAAGTACTTTCCTGTTTTCTTCTTTTCAGATTATCAATATTAAAAATACTTAACATTTTCATCATAATTATAATCCTCAACTCTACGATACGTAGATGGTCAGCACTCACAAAGCCACAAGAAAATATGCAAATGCCAATAAGGCAGTAGGTAAGCGGTCGTAAGCCGTGTAATTATTCACATCGGATTTGCAAATCGCGCCTGGAGCGTTACGTTTCCGCATTCGCGTATTAAACTGACCCTTAGCGAGTATTTAAATCAAAACACATGTGCTGAGTGCCGGTCGGCTAAGCCGGACGCTGATTTTGAGATGAGGGCTCCCCTTTTTGCGGGTCCCTGCGTCGATTGCTTGGCGGGCGATGATCGATACCCCGCCCCCGCCGCCGGCCGCGACCCACCCCTCCCTCACTCTTAATTAGTACTCGGAATCTGCGGACACACACACACTCGCGGCTCACACCGGGTATAATGTTAATCAACTTTCATTATGCACTAAGGAATTATATGGGTACGCCTGAGGAGTGATTATCCGAGTTGAGGCCGCGTCCCCAACCAAGAAATCATACTTTATTATGATCATTCCGCATTCGGAGCTCCTTACCATGCCACCTCGCGGAGACGACGCTTCCATTAGAATTTACTGCTCATATATCATAGCCGAGACGCGTTACACTATTGTCTACGAAGTAAACATTGTATAATTAGCTTTACAGTTAATCTCATGACTTCTTACTTTGTAATTTTATCCATATTATGAAATAATGTCAACGAAATAAACAATCATCAACAAATTCAATTTATTTAACAATTTTTAATTACAAATATATAAGTGTCAAAACAGCACGACGTATAATAAACTTTTGTTTGTGGAGTGCAATTTAAACGTCCGGAATCGAGGTTGAACGAGGCCGAGATTACTCCTCGCTAGTGGACCCGTAATATCCGCTGAATAAGCGTTTACATTCAGATTAATTTTACACATATATACCGTACATATGCATAGTTTGAATGGAAATTAAGTCCCTTTCGGAGGCACGAGAGTCCGTGACGACTATTCAACTGGGTTTATGACGTCATTTGAAGTGTAAATCTCGAATATTATTTTCTGCCTGCGACATTGTGCTTTTGTCCGATATATTTAAGTGTTGTTGTCATTCTATATCAAATTAGTGCAGGTGTATAATTCACTTGGAAACTCCATTCTAAAGTACTTCGACATCATCAAGTTACCATTTTTTATTTGAAAGGCGATGTTACCAAGGAAAGTTAACTACAACATACTAGTCGCTAATACGAACGGCTTTTGAAACTTAAGTTAATAAAAACTTGAAAAACATATCCACTATTAAAATAACTGACACGATTTTGTTTTTATAACTCCACCAACATATAGGTACTGTTATAAACATAAAGCATCCGTGTAATGGTGCCGTACGTTACACACTAATCTTCAGTTTCAATAGTGCTTTAATCGAGCACTTAAGGAGGCTGCCCGAAGGCCTAGCTGTACACAGTAATACCCCTTTAATCTACGGTTATGAAGATAATACTCCAATAAATCTTTCACTTCAGAGGCCCTTTAATTAACGTTCCTAATAAAATTTAATTGATCAAAGCGTATAGTTTGTAGACTATAATTTATGAGCCCTCTTCAGTTACCTTTGTGACTATTATTGCTTATGACCGAACGAGATTTGTGAGGCACGTGCCAATGCCCGATAAACACGTGTTTTACATTCGATAATATTACAAATACATTGTTTTGAATTATGAATTAATTCAACTGTAATTTGTATAGAAATCTAGAACAATGTTCTGTTATTAAATTTGTGATTTAGGCTTAATGTTATTTAACACAAAGAACAGTTAATTAGGTTAGAAAATCTGTTTTCGATCCCGAATCAATCACGAAACGGGTCAAAGTTCGAATTACTCGCGCTTATGATAAATGAATGTACTTGCTCAGTTTTCTTCGCACACAATTTATTTATTCTGTTAAGATTGTGAGAAGACGACCAGTTGACGTTGAACTCTCATTGTAGTTCGCGTAACAAAGTCCTTGGCGGTTATTAGAGGTCTGATAAAGTTGGTGAGTAGCTCACACGTGTATTCACGGGCCCTTGTACTAATTTAATAGATGAGGTGTTCACATTAATTACAAAGAACGTCGGGACCAGTGAGTTCGCCGCGGGGTAACCTTCTAACAAATTTATAACATTATTAACTCCTTCCGACAAGTCATTATTTTTCTTACATTAGTGAGCTATTACAGTGATTAAGGAGAAATCTGAGGTACAGAAATTTGAAGGTTAGTATATTTTACAGGTGGCTGATTCGTCATCATTCACTCATTCATTCATCTTCTGCTGGGCATAGTCCTGCGTTATTTGCATCCAGCGAATTAAGGTTATCTTAACAAGTTGGTCGGTCACTTTGCTAAGGGCCTTCCCAAATACTTTATTCCATTGCTCATCCGGTACGTAAAAGTGTCCTGCCGCTGTCTATTGAGCTACACTGAGGTTCTAATAAGGCCTACATCTGCCTTAATTAAGAATTTATTATTGTTTCCTTAACCCAAAAGCTAGATATATTCAAAACATAGGCGCCGCAACTAAAGCTAAGAAACTCTACGTCTCGTAGAGGTTACGTTGCTACGAATCGACGTAGAGTTTATCTGTTACGCTTTTTGCGTAGCTGAAATAGATAATAGCTCGAACAATTAGTAATTAATTTCTAGGGCTTTGAAAGAAGGTAGTTTTTAAAAATATGTGTGTAGCGACACAAAAAAATCATAATGTAGTTAATACAAGAATCCTTTTTTTATTTGAAGTATAGATCATAATATAAAGATCGAGTTCGTAAGGCGAGCTGTCTTCACCAAGTGATGGCACATGTGATTGATTGTTAATGAAGTGGCGCGGGATAGTTATTAATGACGCCCGACTCCGCCCGGTCTACCGCACTTCTTTATTTACCCACTAACGCCTATTAGCCGACCACGTCCGATACACCGACGCACAATATATCATTCCACGAACGGATCAATCAATTTGCTAAATTATAAGCTGACGGAAAAAATATATCAACCCTTCGGTTTGGGTTTCGTTTTATTTGTTGAACGGAACTTTTCAGGTTAAGAAAAAAAAAATTTTTTCATCGCATGGTACTAGGTAAATGATCACATTGTTATTAGTAAAATCTGATTTCACAATTGGCGGTTAATTGGTGAACGATGACACAGGATGAGCTTATTGCTATCTACTAGACTGCTACTAGAATACACTTGCCATAATACGTAATGTTTTTGTAATGACTTGGAAAATGCAAAATATCTTCACCAGGGTACTATTTATAACTATATTATTAAAATAAATAAACCATTTTCAATATCAATGAAAGCTGTAATCTTAAGCAAAGTTTATATTAATTTTAAGTGAAAATAACCAAAGATTGAACAATTGTGATTCTGAGCCTCCCCGAAACGAAGGGTTTTGTTTTATTTCAATTAAGTCGCAATCACAAAGAGTTTTGAGACCGCAGCAGTCACTCTATCGTCGACGATTTAAACAGATGTCGTGTTAAGGAGGTCCTCCTGAACATTCGTTCAAAATTTAAATTGCAAATTTGTGCGGTGGCAGGTGCAGCCTCACGATTGAACACCGACCTCCCTTTCTACCTCAAACGACAACTACACCCGTCTCCCTCGCACACAACTCACGGAATCAACGAATAATGAACGTCAACAAATAAAAGTCGAGCGTTACTAATTACTGAAACTGCTCGAACGGAGAGAGGCAATCTCTGCACTCCATGGCAGAGAGGAAATCTCGAAGTTAATGGCGTTAATTTAAAAAGGTCGATGACTGTGTTTTTTTCTTTTTTTCGACTTTGCAACTAATGATTAATCGATGGTGATGCGCTTGAAATTGATGACTTTAATATATGCAACAATATGGTATGGTTTTACGATTTTCTAATATAAAAACGATTATACTATCTTCCTGTTGTAGCGCTATGATCAAGATGAACCAATCACTGAATTGCATATGTTCCGAAGCAGATATGCCATTGATGCTATATCAAGGTATTTGTTTTCTAACAAAAATACTTACTATGAGGAGTCACACCCTGAAGTATTATTAGTATCTCTGTCTCTAATTTGGTAACGATCAGCAAACAGTCTGTTCCTGATTTTTTTTTTTATTGCCATGTAGGCAGACGAGCCAACGGCCCACCTGATAGGAAGTGGTTACCGTCGCTCATGAACCTCTGCAATGACAGGGGACACTGCGGGGTCGCTACCTAACTTTGACTTGAAATTACTCATAACATATCATTTACCAATGATACAACTAACAGGAGGGGTCTAGTGTCCACCGTCTAAATTAAAGTTACTCTCATTAATGATGTACACAATGGATCTACTTATGCAGTCTGATCACGCAACAGGACCATCCTAATGAATCATGAAGCCGACCTCAAATACGATCCCTTCACTCAGATAACGAGAATTCAATCAGAACTAAAAACTACAGCTGAGTGGTACAGATCTGAAAATAAGAGTCAGATCATTTACTGTAGAAATGTTTTAGAAGTCCAACTGTTGAAGTCACTTGCTATGTGAATCAACCGTAATGGCAAAGCCACAATGAACTTGTTATTAAATCTTATATTGTTAAACAGTAATTCGTGTACATGATCTCTTATTAGCTTCAATTGGTTATTCATGAAATCATTGTAGTATATTATTTCTAAAAATCTTGATAATAGCAGCCTAAATACGTCTAAAATGAGTAAGCCAGTTATGTTGAATTTAGTTCAACTTATCAAAACGAAAATTCCAACGAAAAAAAACATCGTTCGAGTTAATCCAAATAGGTTTAAATTCTCACTAATGTCGGTGGCATCTCCTCCGTGACGCCGGGGTTTTCTCCGAAACCGAGTAATTAGCTTTCGAATTTAAAGAGCGCCTCTACGCTCGGTGACTCCCATCAATCCGCTCCCCTGCTCGCCGCGAATCGATAATAATTAATTATTTTTGACATAATCACAATCAAAATCCATTCTCTTTTTGCTAATTCACGTCCCTGTAATAAAACGAGGCAACGCTTTTTGGGATCAGTCGAGTGAAATTGATAAAATATAAATAAGACCAAACTTTCGCCAAGTCAAACAGATTCTGGCGTTTTTTCGCAATATGATTAATAATCTTGACCGAATTTTTATGATGGTGTACGCGGTATAGGTATATCGGAAGCGTAATTTAATACGTAATTAAACATGACGCGTCTTGGATACGGCAACTCAAATTATATCTAGTTCTTTGGTTTTAAACTAAACCAGTTCATCAAGAAGTTACAATAAAATGAAACAAAGCAATCAAACGCAACAATTCTCGTATGGAAATATAACCCTTTAAGAGCTACAATACTAAACACAGGTTACATCTGAATGAGCATTGTCGTGTGGACACTTGAGGCCCGGATCCAGGTGAGATGACAAGGGATCATTGTCAGTGCAACAGCCGGGACACTGTGTCAATATGGACACGGAACACAATGGAGATGTGGGCACAACCGCCAATACAGCGGCCCCTCAGCTCTGTCTTCCATCTTATTGTTATACTATGTGACACTTCAGATATCTGAGTAGAAATAACCAATGATTGTATAATTGTAAAGATGCGGTTTTAAAATTGAAATTGATAAATTTAAAAATTAAAAATTGAGTCTGGGAAAATGTTTCACAATTATTTTAGAGCAGTTACATTTTTTACAGTTTTGGGAGAGATTAACTTTTATTACAACGCCATATATATTACATACAATTCGTTATTATACAGCCTTCATACTCTATAGTATAAGAAACAATGTAATACTGTAATACCACACCCGGAAGGCATGGCTATGACGGCAGGATCTTCTGAGAAAAACTCGTAGGCAAATATTATGAACACGTGAGGTAATGTTTAGTTTTCGTATGCAATATGCCGATAACTTCGCAAGTGCTTAAAAATACATAGTGGAAACATAAGGCAAGCCTGAGGCTGGGTCGGCCCGTGATTAAAGCCAGCGAGGCATGCATAACGAGACCAGTGTGTTTGTACGCGGCGAATACTTTCCAAGTTGGCCCGGACAGCGGTTGAGCCGGGTACACCTGCGCTTGTTTATCGCTAAGACTCCACACTCCTGTAGTTTACTTAGGAGCTAAACAACCTGCATTCGATGATCAAACTCGACTCAGAAATTTCATTAAAAATCTCGCATTAATTCATAACCGGTTCGAAACCCGGACCGGATAAGACTCCGAAATTAAATAATATTTTGAAGGGATAAGCATCATGATTGGGCGGACACATGCTAATGCAAGAAGTTTTTAATTAAAACCGTCCGCCGTTAAGAGGCTGCGTAATGGCTGATCCTCAGGAGGGATCCGATATTGGGTACGTGTACAGGCAAAGCCAAAATACAAACATATTTAGGTCCGGTGCGCTGTAGTGTGCTCTGTGGCTAATCGCCGCTACGGGTATGGAGATACCGGTACCCCTTTCTTGTTATTACTCATAAATTAAGGTATTAAATGAAGATGTTTTTGTTACAGATGCGAGGGACGGCCATGACGATGACTCAATCAAGGTATACTATAGTTTAGTACCTAAATTAACTTTAAATTCAATAGTTTGTTTAAGGTTATATAAGTGATATAAAATATTCTCCAATTTTTATGTAATCTTGTATTTACTCGTATTACCGACGACAGAAGGATATTCCTTTAGATTAAATATGGAGAAATACCATCTTATACTGCTTAGCTCAGTGTGTGTGACGATGATATAAATAACTGTTGATTTAAAGGATATATTTTTTGATTTCCAGTGATAATTTTCCTCATAAAACTTTTACCGGTCATTCACGCGCTAGTGTTTTTTCAAATATCAAAATTTGGCACACAAAAAGCCAGGGGAATAGCCAATAATAAAATATAGTGTGTTTTAAACCGCTTCGCCCCGCAATCGAAACTTTTGCGTCGTATTTATGGCCGTTGTGACCGCCAAAAGTGGCCGTGGAAAAGTGCAAGCTTGTTTACTCATATATCAGTAGCCCTGAGGTTCTTTCCGATAAGGCAGCTCCCCCGTTGCCAATAAAGTGATTAAGTCACAAATCGCGGTACGGCGCCTCTCTGCTCTGAGATCTCTCGATACGACAGGGCTGCTGATGTCTGCAATGATCTTATTATTTCTTTTCCAAATCTTTATTTCTTTTTGTTTTTCTATTTACGTTACTCCCGCTCCCTAAAATTTTGTTACCTATTTGCAATTCTACAATTGCTAAGAGTAGTCGAAATGTTTATTATCTAAACTATTATAATTCACATTGTTTGACATGACTATAAAGTAGTCTAACTTATAGGAACAGTCAAAACTTTTAACCTTAAAATAAATACTTCGTATTCCCTACTTACTATAGCAATTTTTTACACAAAAATATGTTTTTTTCTAATTCTGCCATTTTGTTTTCTTAGACATACACAAAATCCAAACTTAGTATCCTTAAAAAATATCTCTAAAACACATACCTATTGACTTTGTATCCCTGACGGGTCGCTCCACCTCAAGGCTCTATTACAAATAAATTGTTCGATAGAATCGTTCCGCGTGTTATAAATTTCATACGTGCTGAGAAACGACATACGGTATTATTTATTACGGAACCTTTTTTTTCGAGGAAAATACAAAGAAGACATTGTTACGTAATTGAGCTATGGGGCACGCTATTCCGAATGTAATTTTGTGAAATAAAATCTACTGAATTGTGTATTATTATGAAATATGAGACTTATTCCAGTTAAATTAGTATCAAAAAAACAATTTGTGTATTTTCAAATAACTTTGCGCTGAGTATGATTCTAAATTGTTTAAAGCCTTAAAATTTTATATTTTAAAAATAATAATCATACAATTTAAAGATCTAGTATAAAAATAATAGGAAAAATTGCATAATAAGTTAAAAATAATTTATTGGTTTGGCTATAACCCATCCATCTTGAATATTTCATTCATACCATATTAAAAATAAATATTTTACAAGTCTTGGTTTTAAACGATGCATCATGTTTACAATCGTATGTGCTACAAAAAGTGATAACAAAACCAAAACAATGACTAAATAAAGGCAGTAAATTCGAAGGCCTCGCGTTTCCCTGTCCGCATTAGTACGAGGCGCCATTAGCTCTACAAATGACACTAAAATGAAATCTATTCATTTCCTTTGAGCGAAGTCAATCGACGACGTATATTGTAGAAATTCACGCGATCCACACATTACCGCCGGTGAATGTTCCCACGCATTTGTAACGGAGACCTTACGTGCGATTAGCATACGATTCCATGTGATTTGTCAAACGCTGATTTAATAACACGTGCTGATAGCTAACCTGCTTAGAGAAACATTCAAGTATAACAAAAGAGCACATGACAAGATTACCTGAAATATACCTTGATTAAGTTAGAGTATTAATGTTAAGTTTTGAATAAAGAAAAGATTGAATTTTAAATGGCAAACGTCGACTCCAGCGATACCTTATACTTACAACAGATATTCATAAACAACCATAACTATTATCAGTCACCTAAATTCCACAATAATATTACAAACTCCACGAAAGTGACTTCGCTTTACTTAATACTTAAACCCACCCTCAATCCCAAGCTAAAGGTATTAATCGATCAGTAATTTATTAAAACTTGCTCGACATTCCCGAATATGACGTCATGACGTATCTATTTACGTAACCCTTCTACGCTATCATCGGTTTAATCAATGTCGCAGCGTAGATGTCCCGATACCGTGTCGGGCTGGTGCCGGGTCCCGTACGGGTTAATTTGTTCCGATGTTTATCGGGTGTAGTTTATATTTCGTTGGACACGGTGCGTGTTCGAACTTCAATTTATGACGATGTCAATCAATTTTGACATGTTCACGAATTTTTTGAGTTTGGGAGGTGTTTTGAAAATTATGTTAGATTTGGTATTAATCTGTATTAATATTAAATGGAGAACAGGGCTTTAAGGAAAAAAGTTAAATAGTTTTACATTAACTTCAAGATTGTGAAACTAATCATTACTAACAAATAGGTAATTTAAAGTACCTATATCTAATTGAAAACTTTGTCTTGTACCTACTTATTTATTATACTTCGCATAAAAAATAATTTCAATCGAATAAGTTATGTGACTGCATATTTCATTTCTTCTTGAAATAGAAGCAATTAATTACATTCAAAATATGAAAATATTGCATCGTAACTGTAATTATATTCCTTCAACCATCACATTTAAATTTCATTAATAATACAAACAACACTGTCAATATACAATATTAATCATGTTATTCGACATAAATAACTTGTTTTATTTTGCATTCCATTGTTCCTCTGACCTTGACGTGAGCGTAAGATTGATGGCGACAGAGCGAGTGGTTAGCCACCATTGTGGACGCAACGTGGTTATCAATTTGCGGATTACAGAGGAACAAGACAAATTGCGGAGGATGGGTCGACCCAAAACAACTGTTCTGGAATATAATAGATTTGTAATTGACGGGTTTGACTTGGGTGAAGTGAGTATGGTTTTTTGAATCGAAAATTCTAGAAAATTAAATTTAACGTAGAACTTAAAAAGTATTACTTCACGTACTGTGTTTTCATTAAAATATAGTGTATTTTACAAATCAGAAAAAAAGAGATTTATCTGTGATTTATAACATCATCCACATACTGTCCATACATATCCAAAGTCACTAATTTAAAGAGTAGGTATCCATGTTCGATTTGAGTGTGAATAATATATTTAATATCTACATTGTAAGAGTTTCTACGTAACGTTAAATTTCATAAATAAACACAAATAGGTAATATAAATTCTGTATCCTGAAAAACTTGTATTATAACTTACTGGTACGTTTGAAAACCAAATTGGAATCAAACGACTTAGAAATTGTCCACAAAATAACACGTCTTCGTGTATTTTTCCTGGTTAAAGTATGGTATTATTTGAATTGGCTTATTATCTAACTATTCGCCCGCGTAACAATCTTGATCAAATAAAAAATTAACAGGACACAGGGGCGACGGTGCAGACAAATTGGGGCTATCGTACAAAAAGTACCCTAAAGTACTTAAATAATTCTTTCATAAATACATATTCCTCTTTTGTATTTATTTAAAATAAAATTGGTTTAGTTTTGATGAAAATTTGCATAACATAATTATGTTTTTTTAATGTAACTCTTGAATTTCGTCATTTCGAACAGACGATGATAAAGATAAAACAGTTTGTTGTAACTCCAAAGCGACTACTACAAAACCCGTTTGCTACAAAAATTACAAATATGAAATAAAATTTCTTACAAATTAAATCAAAATCAATAACGGATTTAATTAACTTCGTTTCAACAAAATTATTCATCGTCCAGATTTTATAAAACTCGACGTCGCGCTCGAACAGTCAAAAACAATACTTATTCAAATGAAACAAAAAGCAATTAACGACGGAGATATCCCTCTTCCTCGGAGGATACGCCGACGAGAGATTATTGAAAAAATAATTAATAAATATTTATGGCGAGCCACCTGAGAAACGACACGAGCCACTCCGTTTTTATCCAGAATATGTACGCATCTGCAGCGTTACAGGGAAAAGCGGTTTATTACGAATGCAAAATTTTCCATTCATATTCAAAATTTTATATCCCAATGTGGCCGGGAGGAAGCTAATTTATTCGGAGGGAGCGGCTAAGGAGACGGCATCTCGCGTCTTGCCCCGGATTAGTGAAGGGTTGAGCGATGCGAAATTGACAGGTGCCTGTCAAAAATGTACGATTAATTATTGAGGTAGTTGTGACTGTAATAAGTGAAAAATTGGGTAATTAATTTACTATAGCGTTAGTTTCTTAATTGTTTGATGAAGAAGGAATAAATCCAATTTTTGTCTTTCCTATCTATAAAGACTGTAACAAACTAAAAACACAATGATGACAAATAAATTACATAAAAACCAATCCACCAACCAATAACATTATCTAACGATAATATTAATCGATTAAAATCGACAAAAGAAATTCTCCATTACATCACTAGTGTCCCTCTCGTCCATAATAATAGACAATAAACATGGTGGCTGGCATCGATCAGTCGTTTTACAACCGTTGCAGCGTTTAATAGCGGTAATCCACCACTAAGAGCGGTTTACTGCGATGTTACGACTGTATAAATCCACAGAATACACTGTTACGCTGCTTCTAATTAATTATTTAAACACAAAAATGCTTTATACTGAGCTCGTAATAGCAGATTATTTTATGATGCTTGGAATGGACGCTTTTGAGGTGGTGAAATTCTTCTATTTTGCATATAGGTAATTCTAATGCATTAATTTTACTACTAGCTATGTCTAGTCAGTTTTAATTATAATGGCATGTTGCTTTATTATGGAGATATTTAATGTACCTACATACAACAAATTACAGATAGACAATCAATTTATTCATTCATTTTAAGCAGAGACATTTTCATTTGTGTAAAAAAGAACATTACTTAATCCAAATTACAACAAAAAAATAATAACTACTCAGAGAAAACCAGCAATGTCTAAAGTCAAACGGTACTATTCTAAACGGTCCCAATCGTATTGAGCATCAATTCACACTCACATGATATGCATTCGAGATTCAAGTGTATTTCGGTTCAACAAATGACTCCACTCAGTCAAGTCAATATTGCCTCTATGAACGTCCGATAAAGTAGTGATGGCCTCGATATATGTCGATACTTGTTTATAATGTCGATAAATGTATTTTTAGATTATTTATTAATTTTGAAGCTTTGCCTACAATTAATTTTTATTTATGAAGCAGGTATAATAACATGTTTAAAAAAATATCTCTATTATAACTACTGTACTCTACTGAAACAACCCATTACTACCCACTGTTAAGCTTAGGTATCCTCCAAAGGGGGGACTTTTAGCTTTTAACAACATCTCAATTTCACATCATTATCTAAATATGAAGAAGTATTTTAACAATAAACAGCACATCATCAATAAATTGATTTATTATCGATTTTTAAAAATCGCAAAGCCCTTCCGAATAAAATATGAAGCCTGAACCACATACGGTTGTCGATCCATCAGTCATCGATAAAGGCACACGTCCGTCCTTATCTACGTCGAGTTATAAATGACAATCGTTTTTCACTGCTGACCAGCCACGGACGCCAATCCGTCTCAATTAACGATTTATGAGTATTTTGTACAATGCGGTATTGACTATTGATTGTTGTGGTCCTTTTGTTGGTTTATTTAAATACTAGGTAAACCACAGATTTTGGAATATAGAATCAACGCTTTTTAATCACTGCAATATCGGTTGATAAGCTTTAAAGATTTCCTGTAGGTATGAATGCCAAAATAAAATAGCAATAGTCTATGTATAAGTTGAGCTACATGCTCGTCTACCCATTGCAATATATTTTTTAATTAATTCAGAATTTCTTCTAGTATGTTTGAGAAATTCCCAACCGTCATTTTCTTTGTCTACCTACGTCATTACCGTACCAAATATTAGGTTATTGCTGTTCATTTCACAGGAATTTAGGGTTATTAATTCCTTGAAGTCAATTTATAAAATTATAATTTCATTGCTACGTAACAAATATTTTGTCCGATAAACCGTTCGACAGCCGCGAGGCGTAAGAAAATGTTAATTAACGAATCCATTGTTTTCCCGCCCGGCGGCTCCAAGATGGTGCCGCTTCCGTTTCCGGCAGGCCTTCTTTATGTACGTTTCCCGCTCATTTTTACGTCGCACTGTGGCGCGCTCGAGTATAATGATTTTAATTTCCTCTAATCAAGAGCCTTCGGCGCGGCTTAAGAATTCTAATCATGCGAGCCTCAGCCGCCCCGCACCCTGTGACAGAAACATCACCACTTATTCTGATTGCGTCGAGTGTGGCGCTGAATAATTAATATGCCTTTATTTTACGCTATGCCCTTCGGCGAAACAAAAGAACCGTCTCTAATTCATTCGCGAAATTATTCTCTATTTTTAACTTTCATTAATTTGTATTCACTTTGAAACAAGCTTTCGGCATCTTTTTTCCGAGTTCTATAAATTAATCTAGATTATGAAAAGGACACGTGACTTAACTGTAGCTGTGTAAAAATCTCTTGAAAAGTAAGTAAAGTCACTTTAAAATAAAAATAAAGCATTTGTAGTTGTTGATCTTTTCTACTGTTAAAGTAAAACCCCTTACTGGCGAGCCTCGAAATCTGGGTTTGATTTCCGATAAGATTAATCGATCGAAGGAGAACAAAACTAAGAACCTTCAATTTTCATCACTGAGACTTACAAATACCCGTAACTCTGTTTCAAAATATTTGGTGCCATTATTCGTTTTGTCGTAAAACTTAATGAGTAAATCCTAAAAATAACATTGAACAAAGTTTAATTATGTAAGGGTGACATAAAACAAGCTCACCCTTTCGTTCAATTCGCACTAACGACCACATTTCGGTCGTCTAAATCACGCAGACGCCATTTGCAATTAATTTTTAACGGTTATACTGCGAATCTACATAACACCCATTATGAATGTATAAGAAAATATTTTAATCATTTTAATGTGAATGCTATTACAATTTGTTGCAATAATACAGGAAGGGATTCTGTGCCTACTGGATTTTTATAAGAGTTACTTTTATCATGAACTTTGTAATGCATATTCAAAGCAGAATTACGATGACGACATTATCGTTAGTTTTATAACAATTTTACGTTTACAAAAATGACTAGGTAGGTACCAGTCAAATCTATTAGGATTAGGACCGAAGTAAATGCTTTCTAACAAAGAAAAAGTAAGCGTAATCAGTATTATGTACTTTAAGAATAATTTTAATCACTTTTAATCGGAAACAATAAGATTACGTACAATAAATCAATCTTTGATCTACCAAAAACTTTCTTCACGCATTTCTCATAAAAGCCTCAGAAATAACCCTTTTAAATCCCTTTCGAAAACACACCGAAGACGTGCTCAATTTTCTTGGAGGCTTGCATTGAAGGCGAGCTCGCGATGTTTGGTGGCGCGGTCCACGAGGAACACCGCACAATTAAGGCAACCCTTCCTCGGTGCGTACTTAGCATTCTAATCACCGACCGAGCAGACGCCTCGCGCCACAATACAACGCTTAACACCGCCAAATTAAGTGAGAAAATAACCAGATTCAACTCGAAACCGACTTGAGTTATGTCGCTAGCAACATCCGCCATTTTAATTTCGTTAATTCCGTACACTCATAACCCTCGTATTAAAGTACGCCAATAAAATGCTAAAAACGATTACGGATCAATGAAGCGTGACTTCCCTCTCGGGGCGCAAATAAAATCGAGTACACACTTCAAATATGCTTTTCTTAATCGTTCTCATAAAACAAAGATCAGTCGTTCGAGATCCCCCCGTGCGCAAAAAAAACGCTCCCGTTGCTCATATCGCGTCTATCAGTCAGGATTTTTACCGCAAATTGTTTCCTAAAGGAGCGTACCCTCGCGAATCGATGTTTGGAATTGCAGCTTCGGAAGTTATTATTGGTATTGCATTAAAAATTCAATTTAGACTCGTTTGGGACACCCTTGCGGTATTTTTGTTTACGTTGTTCTTTTGTCGTTTTTTCAAGTTAAGTTAATTAGCCTTAGAGGTAAGTTTATATGAACATTGCAAAGACACATTTCTGATTGTAAATTAATACGTTAATTTACTTTCATCGCATTAATTTATAAAATCTCTTCTAACGAGATTTTAAATGAGTCAACAATGTAGAAGCAGAATGCGTGTTCTTAGTGTCTCTGACAGTGCCTGACACTACAGAATCCTTCCATGGCCAACGGTGACATCTTAACGTCAGGTAGGTATGCCGCCAGCTTGTCCCCTAAGGCAATAAAAAAATATCGATTTATAATTAATTATATTTACCTACGCTGCGATAAAAGCCATTTATTTATTAACGCCATGAAAAGTTAATTATTACTTAATTTATTCATACTATTAAATTACCTTAATTAAATTCAAATTACAGAAAAAACCTTGAATAAGTGAACTAAAATCAATCACTTTTTCTTCTCCCAGCTATAATCTAAAACAAATTTACCTAACCTCCGAAACCTCATACAATAATGTCACTCAAAAAACCCCTAAAACATATTTCCACGAAAGCTAACAATTTCTTTCTTTTCCACGTGGAAATGTTCGAACGTCGTTAAGGAAAAAGCAAGGCATCGGGATTGGCTAAGTTGAATTGGCTTAAAACCTCCCGGCGGATGTGTCATTATAATTTGCAAGGGAGAGATGACGGATACCTCGCCCGGAGCCCGTGGAATTATAATACCCTTAGCTATTTTAATCTTAACTTAGTTAAAAATCTTGCGTCCGACACAATCATTAATCACTTTTGACAATACCGGTAATGGATATATTGTAATTAATGCGTTAATGGATGATTGATTAGGTTTTTAAATTGGTGACTATATTCCCTATGTTTTAGCTAAATGTTATGTAAAGGTGTTGAGTATAAATTTTTTTGATGAAAAGATTGCTTATAGATTCGTCTGAATGATGTCAGTAGTATAATACAAGCTCTTAAACTTTTTCGATATCCATGACGTTAACTGTCAACCCTGCAGAATCATAGATTCTTCGTAAATTTTAACGTAAACGTCAAAAAGTAAACAAGTTTAGAAAACAAATGACTGTAAACAAATGACGTCTATAGGTAAATAACATTTATCACATCCAATATAGTACAGTGGTTCTCAGCAACACAGTCTACTCACTGTTGAAAATATTATGAAAAAAAAAGCATTTATAATATTTTTCAGTGTTTGCAAAGAATAAGACATTTCTTAAATATTGTTTCAAAATACATTGAATCAAAATTGAAATACCAAAGGTACTTATACGCTTATAATTCAGAAATCATTATAAACAACCTAATTACCTTAACCAAGCCGAGAGCAAGTACTTAATGAAAATCAATTTAGTAAATCCAAGAAACAAAGGAAATACCGCCATCAAAAACGAAATTTAAAGCTTAATTGAACGTCGACATTGAGAGATTTCAATTCAATTACTAAACCATATTTAACGAAATCCAATCCCCTTTCCCTCGAGGAATAATATTATTTATTCACAAAAAAATAATACAAAACGCGGTAACCAGAACCGCTCTGTTGGTTCAGCGGAGATCATTCGATGTAAAAGTTGGTAGTAGAAGGCAGGAAGAAAACTCGGATAAGCGAAACCCTCCAAAAATGATTGATGCCGAGAACGACGGGGCCGATCGCTCACCGACGCTCTTCGAATTCAACTTTTAAAACGAATCAAGTTCGATTTACACGGAATACGAAAATGAAGATCATTAGCGCTGTGACGAGACCCTTAACTCGTCTATACCAATAAAATTTGGAGAGGGCTGTACTCTGTAGTCCATTACATATTTTTTATTTTTTGTATACTTAAGATTTACTCCAAAAAATAACATTTTCTACACTTTTATAGACGAGCTGATTTTAAATTAACAAGACCTTTTTTTCTTAAATACCGTGAGAAACACTGCTAATAAAACATCGCCATTGTGACTTTGAAACAAAAAAAAACAGTTTACCACTCAACAATTTTTAAATTCACGACTATATCCAGATCGACTGAAACCATTTCAATTCGCAAAGTCGGAAATCATTTCGCAACAAAAGCGCATTCCGATCGCGTATACGCTACAGGCAATTTCCTAGCGTGTTGGAAATGTACAATTGTTTGAAGACACGTTATTACTGTGAGCGTTTAGACACAAAATATCGGCAGTACAGAAGTTAAGGCTACGTACAATACGTGCTTGACTAATACACAAAGGAAAATTCCATAGAAACCAAATTTTAGAACATACGGAACAAATTAAAACCGAGTGTCAGAATTTAAAGTGCTTCAGTGTGAGTATATAGTACTAAAATCAGGTTCTATCACGAGCTTGGCTTCTGTTTAGTGTTAATATTTTGCGTTAGAGTTAACTAGCTTTGACGTCATTTGTTTCTTCTTTGTTCGGAATATAACAATTAGGCAGAAGGCAGACCGGAGCCGGACGCCGGTATCGGGTTGAGATTTCAGCGGGTACACAATGTAGACCGCGACAATGCATATTCAATATCTTTATGCTCGGTGAAGGCCGATGCACTCGCCTTTGAATGAGCCTTCTTGTGTTCGCCGCAACTATTTAAACATAGAGTAATCAAGTTTCAGAATCGACTACTCGTTTGTTTATCGACTAATTTTGGTACTTATCGTTGCATTTTATTATGATACAACATGTATTTTATTAGTATGTTTACTAAGCAAGCGTTATCTACCTGTCTTCAAAATATTTATTTTCAATCTGATTTCCCTATGATTCTAATATGTTTGATATTGAAAAAAACTTGCTTTTGATCGGTGCCAGGAATTATGTTACCTCATATTCGTCCATGAACTCCCTAGATTCAAAAACAAACAACCAACAATGTACTACACTTAAAATTCGCAGATATTACTATTATTACAATTGCTAAATAATCGCTTAACCTCTTTCTTTAGCTTAAATCGATTTACTAAAAGTCACATCTGTTTAATTATCAACTCAATGTTCGGACGTCGAGACACCTCCAAGCATCCCGTCAGGCCGTTCCATTGTGAGCCATTTCCTTCATACCTGTCTCCCACACTTACTTCAGACTTGAATGCATGTTCAACACACGCCACCAAACAATGTAACATATGCTCGGTTATCTTGCGATGAAAACATCGTATGCGAAAATTGAGTATTTAAAAGGCACTGAAGCAATCGAATTTTAAGTTAAGTCTAATATTGGATGATAATATGAATAATATTAGTTTATCAAAATAAAACGAAATAACGTAAAAATTCATGCAAATTTTCTTGAAAGCCGTCAACCGACGCTCATAAATTCAACTACAATTGGTTAATTAGTAAACAGGCACTTAATCACGTCCCTATTCCGCAAATCACAACGTAAACGTTAGCAATAAACGTTACCGTGTCATGTGTGTGTCGGCGTGTCGACACCTGCGGATGCGGAGAGCGTTTAATCGCATAAAGAGCTAATTGTCTGTACGGATTCGGCAGGTAAACACTACACGCCACATTCGTACTCGAAGGGTGTAGTTTGAATTTCGTATTGTTTATGAATTAATTAACGAACAAGTCGAAGAGCGTTTGTGGAAATGATTTCGGAGTTGCGAAAAAGCGCAATGTTATTATTTTGGAAATATTGATAATTTTGTATCACAAATTCAATTCCATATATTGTCGAGTATTTGTTTCATTTCAAAGGCTGTTAGGTAATGTCGTTAAATTCATTTTCACAAAAAATACCTTTCCTGTAATTAACTTCAAACGTATCTGTTCTTTAAAGTTATACGGTAAAAGGCATGTATTTGTCTCTAAAAATACTGCAAAATCACTTTCCAAATCCTTCAAATACATCTCAAATTCTAAATTAATCTACTCTTAAAATCACGATAATCAGATCAAATCCACAAGCTTATTAACGTGTGATTAATACTACGAAACGTAAACGATACGTAATAGGTGCGTATTAACTGGGTCGCGGTTGAGTAATACCCGATTATATTGAATTAACATCCTTTAGCTTCACGAGAATTTGGAATGGTAATTACACTTGATTTCGTCGGTTAATATGTATACTTAGTTTAATAGTTTACTTTATAAGCAGTGAGGTTTTTGATTTATGCTTTACACATTTCTTTTTAATATCAAAAGTATGTTTTAAAGTTAATAGTCTTGATAGGATAGTCAGGAAGCAGTAATGAGAATAGTTCTGTAGTTCTTTAAAAGAGTTTGAAAAAGAATTCTTTGTCAGTCGGATCAGAATTCCAAGTCCATTTTTTCTATTATACCTCCAATCGCATGGTCTCCTGTAATGCAATTGAAAAAAAACATTTTATATCGCGATGAACTATTTTCTCTTTTCAAAAGAAGAAGACAGAAAAAAATCATACCATCACAAAATATGGCGGTTGCGTTCATTATTTTCGATTGTAAAATGTTTCTAAAATTATATATTATAGTTTTGGACGAATTACAGGAAAATTAAGATTCCCAACTCGCCAAGAACCGACTTATTAATTTACCAATCTCACAGTAGTTGATTGAAACAGTTGTTACCTATATTACGTCACCTTATACCACCACGTTTTCGGATACAACTACGAAGTAATAATAAAGTTTCAATCAACTATTATATACGTCTTGAAGGTCAATTATTTCATCATTGTTTTGGAAATAGTCCACGTGTAATATCGATAGTTGGTCGAGTAACCGAATTTAAGTTTACGATTATTAATCATTGTTTCGGTCATTGTGGTTTGGTTTTAAATTATTGTTACATAATAGAAGCCTTATTTGTAATGTTAGAAGCATAGCGACTTAAGTAAACAATGTCTATTATTCGTTGGTTTTATTGATAGAGGAAGTGTGTGACGAATGTTTTACAATCAAAGACATTTAACATATTTTTACCTCTAATACTCGTATTATGAAGTTGCTGATTTTATTTCATTTTTTATTGCCTCGTAGGCAGACGAGCTAACGGCCCACCTGATCGTAAGTGGTTACCGTCGCTCATGGACATCTACACTGTCAATATATTTCTGTTATATTTCTCATCAGTTTTCACAATCAATAATAACTTAAATATTCACAAATAAATTATTAAGGACATCATCTTTTGACAATACCTACAATGTAAACGATCTCAAAGTCTTTATAATTAAAAGATTTATTTCGATTTCCACGAATGCAGCGTTTCTCCATTCATTTGTAGTGAGGCAGCCAATTTAGCCGTCTCCGTCGTCTTTATCGTATCTTTAATGAACACTCATAAGCTCGCACACTACTTAAGGCATTGTGTCGCGGTCTTGTCGGTAAGCTTTGCTGTTCACTATTTAGCTGTTTAGATGGTATTATAGACGTCTCAGAGAGATTAAGGTATGAATATTCTCAGACAAAGCCTGAAAAGTGCTCTAATTTAAGGTTACGTTGACTGTAGTCTGGTGAGTGACCTTTTTAAAATTTGAATGCTTTAGAAACTAAGTACTGTTTGATTAATTTTTATCATGATGTTTTTAGGAATGCAGAGTTTAAAATGTTATGCAATAATAAAATTAGTAACTTAATAAAACGTTCAAACATATCGCAATTTACAACAATAAGTTCCGTAAAGTAGCAAATCTTAACATGTTTAAGATCTATCACAATTTATCTGACTTATGATTCATATTTTATACACTCCACCGAAAGACTTTCCATAAACCGCGCCTAGATATATCTTAAGAGGGTAAAAGTCAAAACACTTTATTGAAGCATTATCATAGATAAATATGTAAAAATACATCGTAAAACAACTTTTCGCCCCCACGTCTTAGTGAAACAATGTAGGCTTTCAGGGGAAATGCTAATACGATGCCGTTACGAACAAATTGATACTCGATCGTCGCTCATATAAAACACTCTGCGAACGAGATCGCCCCATGAATAATAAAGAATTTTCGAACTGACGTGTGTGTCTCCACCTTCAACGATAAATGTAGATAGGATCGAATGCCAAAATGTTACATCTAAGTTAGTTTTATAGCTGTAACAGGCGAATTCTTATAGGACTGACGACCGCAAAGGTACCAGGTTGAAATCTGTGACAGTTACCAATTTTATGAAGTACATGTAATTAAGTAAAAAAAACTTGAGCGGTGTCAAGGGACACCCGGATGGAACGAAGTTCCTTTCGACTAATTAGTGAGGGAATTGTAATAAAATTTTATTTTTTTATTATAGCTTATTTTATTATAACTTAAATAAATATTTTGATCACAGCGCCATCTAGCATTAATCATATAAAACAAAACAAGGAATTGTTTTAAAAGATTTTGATCACAACGCCATCTAGCGATAATCATCTAAAACAAAAAAAGTGTCGTGACAACTTTTTCTTAAGAATTTCCGTCTAGCCCCTTTCGATAACGCGCGATAAGGAACTTCGTTCCAAAAAGAGAGACTCATAAATAGTAGAGTGTCTTTTCCAGTCACTCCTAGTCACTCATCTTCTGCTGTACTTTTAACAAATGACCTGACACAAAAGAAAATTATAAACATAGTTTTCCTTATGTTTGTAATATCCTTCGTATCATTGAACTTCACGTAATATACTCAACAGCACAACCCTATGATTTGCTACAAAACAATTCCTCTACGTACGTAGTTCGACTAACGAGGGAACTGTTAATTTAAATTTAGTGTCTTAGCTTCAAGTAATGAACGCGAAAGGTGATTGTTATAATGGGATTGTAGATTTTCACTCACTACTTAGTTGATGACGCGTGGAGTGTAGAGGGCTTGACAAGATGGATTGTATCCGCTAATGAGTACCTACATACTTTATGTGAAGATCTTGATAATAATTATCTACTGTGCAGTATAATAAAAGGATTATCGGATGATTTAAAGAAGGTGAATATACTATACAAATACATACAATATTTTAATCTTTGAAAACAAAAATAGGTTTAGATATAAACTCTGCTAGTGGATGGATCTTAAATCTGATAGATTCCGTTTTCTATAGTAAATTATCAGCACCACTACTACACTACTTACTCTATTAATCTGTAATCACGCAATATTGAACATGCTTTCTTAAAATAATAAGTTCTTCAAACAGAATACTTAAACATAAGATATATGAATGTATACTTAGTCGATATTACAATAAAGTCTAAGTAGCTCGCTACACGTTTCACATCCTCATGTAAATTTATGAGGCGGTGGCAATTTTTAATTACTACTGTGTCTGAGCATCTGTCTGGAGACGGCTCGAATTGTGGCAGCGTGGAGTCGCGTGAACTTGACACGAGTATACAAATGAATAGTATGGTTACTTTAATTTTAGTAATTGATGTTAAAGTTTTAAATGTAAAATCTATTAGTATTGGTAGCTTTTTGGTTTTCAAACATATTTATTTTAAACCTAAAAAGATTCTATCATGAAATTTAAATGATGTGTTTGAATTTAGAACTTATTGTTCGCGTACAATGTAGAAAATTTACGTAATCGTTTTTGATTTCTAATTTTAAAAATACTATTCAAGAGATGCTCATTTGTCTATATTGCAAATCCAATCTATTATACAGATTAGAAACCACCAAAGTAATCATCCAAGAAAAAAAAAGACAATAATTTCTACAGATATAAAGTTAACTTACTAGCAAACTTGAATTATTATGTAAGTAAAACTTACAGAAAATGACATAACTATGGCCAAATTTTCACCTACGTTATCAAAACAATTTAGCTAGTCCCAGTACTAATTTTAGAACATTTCATATTTGAAACATACTGAACATTAAGTTACTTGACACAAGGCGAGTCATGCAGGTGACAACGCCGCGAGGCGTCGGGGAGCGGTTAAGTGTGGCATTTTACGGCTTTTATGCATATTTGATGGTGCCGCCATAATCTCTGCGGCGAGGGGAGATCCAACACAGAGCACGTAAGTAAGTACCGACGACGCCCGTTTCACCTGGATTCTTATGAATCGCTGTTGACTTATGCGCACAGTAAGCTTTGTCGTGACGTGTGTAAATGCTTCTAAGTCGTAAACAGGTCGTGTAATTCTCGTAATGATGTACGTGTAGGCTTAGGTTTGATTTTCAGTGCGATGTCGTGGTAATTTGAAGCAGTGTACCTATGCTATTGCAATGTTAAATTCTGTCAATTATCACCGAGTACGTAACTATGTATACGTTTGCTCGTTTCACGTTTTGTATAAAAGTTCATTCAGAGAACTCACCAATAACAATTAAAATGTATAAAAAATAAAAAATATTTTAATTCACTTATATTCACCACCATACCTACATCAAAACGAAACATCGTTCCTTAAAACAAACGATCGAAAATCTTAAGCGTTTAAAGCGACGTAACCGGGAATTAATTACGGCCACGATTGTATCGAGGCAAAGCCGACGAATTGTAAAATAATGACAGGCATTAGTACTCAGAGGGACGTATCAATTAGTGGCGGTAAGCAAACTCGGTTTACGTGCTCAATATTAAAATCAAATTTACGGATCGCCCTCGTCGCGGAGCGGTGCGGTGACATGTGGATACTCTTTTAGAGTAGTGGTAACAAAATAATTCATACCTTGATTTGAGTTTGGGTGCTTCAGTGTTAGCGAAAATAATATTTGTAATTATTATGGCTAATTTTCTTTATGGGGTTTTGGAAAAGAGACAGATTTGATGTGGTCTGACTTCATAATACGTTAATTAAGTATTTTAAGTTTAAAGATTTTTTATGTAACTAGAATAAATCAACACTACCAATCAGTATTGTTTTTATAGAAGAACAGTTTCTTCTACGGTATCCAGTTCTGTTTCTTGCAAACAAGGCTTCCAGTAGAATACATCTACGAATAAGTGACGATGTCGATGACAGTAAGTGTACCAAAACTTCGATACTTCGATAGTGTAAAATGGTCCAATGGCATACATTAAAATTTGAAACATACAAAATATTAACAAACTAACCATAGCTAGTTTATAAAATACTTATTACGCTGACCGTACATGTTAAAGTGTTTGTTGATATGGTCGTGCTACATCAATTAAAATCACATTTCGTCCAGCTCACGTAATACCGTAATTTCCGTGTAGGCAGCACGGATCTAAAGCCTTCCAAACCATATTTTAATTCTGTAAGTCGTGAAATATTAAATTATCCTACGTTTGTATTATAACAATGACTTCAAATAGACGAGGTGGAGTTCATCCCTACTATATGGAACCACCGCGGTCATCCACGGTTCGTTTCAGGAACACTTTTCTGCCACGCACCATCCGGCTATGGAATGAACTCCCCTCCTCGGTATTCCCTGAGCGCTATGACTTGTCCTTCTTCAAACGAGGCTTGAGGAGGGTCCTTAAAGTTAGGTCGTAGGTAGCGACCCCTCAGTGTCCCCTGACATTGCAGAGGTTCATGAGCGACGGTAACCACTTACTATTAGGTGGGCCGTTAGCTCGTCTGCCTACATGGCGATAAAAAAAAAAAATAGACTAGTTGAATTGCTATAGGTACCATATTTTTGAGTAATCGTATTGTCTATATCACTTGCAGTCATATTAAAAATCTGGGTTGATTCGTTACCGTTGCTCATGAGAGAAAATGCCATTGGTGGGCTTTTACCTGTCACCAACCACACAGGAATTTAAAGCTTGGAGTGTAAAAACTAAACCTTATGGTGCGATGTCATTGTTGTCGATAAACAACAAGTGCACCTACTTCTAAAATAGTAATAGTAAGTAATAGTAAATTAATTAAATGTTTATCCTGAAAATATGTTTTTGTTGCAGAGCGAAGAGGATCAAAAGATAGTACACAAGCTTTTTCGTCCAACAACACCGAGGACGTAAGTAACTTTTAAACTACATAAAGTTAGGTAACAATTCCATATTGTTTTTAAATTTTTATGCATGGAATTAACAGCTTTCAGACCACATAGACAAACATCGCAAAAATATTCATGTTATTATCTTACAAATTTATCTACTTAAACACATGACTAGCATTTACCGATGAAATAAAAACAGATTTCATATCACACCACTAAAATTAACAACCCAACTCGCTGTAAATAAAAAAGAATTAAAAACCAAACCATAAAACAGCCAATCTCTTTCGTGTCGCTACCAAACCGTCACGAAATCTCATAACACAATGCAGTAAAGCTGTAAACAGACAGACAGCCCGCGGCACCAATTACAGTACACCGTAAAACCTCCTGCAACTGTCGCGTACGATATTTATTTATGTAACGTGCATAAATATGTTCGTAGGAGCCCGTGATGCTCGCCTCGCGGTAATTATTGCGTGACTTATTGGCAAAGGAAGATAACACGTACTTCGCGGCCAGATTGCGTGGAACCCTTGTAAATCTTAGCATCGCCATTTGTAAGGACGCGGAACAGAAATGGCGGGTCTCGATTAAGCGGCGGTGACATCAACCGCTGGGAGGGTTGTAGCTTTATCTACGCGTTTCAATGTTGATCGTGACTTTCCGACAGAGATTTTCGGTAATTACGCTGATTATGAGGAGGAATCGTGCTCGGCGCCCAGATGCCGATATAAAAATAATGTACAGCGTGTTCGTATTTTAAAATTATGTTGTTTTTGGAGCTTCAACGATTCACCTATTTTGTTGCACACAACTTTAAGTATCATAAAACATTTTCAGCTTTTTCCGTTGAAGCTTATCAAAATTAGAACTACATATTCGATCACAGCATTTTTTTTTTTTTGTTAAACTAACTTCTTACTTACTTTATTTAAACTATAGTAACTCAAGAAGTTTAAAAATAGAATTAAAAGCTCATAATTGTTATAAACTATTGAAAATAGTAGACAAAGCGAAATTACTAATGAAAACACGTACAATTAATCGAAACAAACGAAAAAGAACAAAACTTTTAAACTTCACTACCCTAAACGACACCTCCTAAACTTTGTTCCAAACTTTGATCCAATAAACCAAACTTTCAAACAAATGAATGCATTAAAGTCACCAGCAAAGTGATCCAATCGTAATATCCCACATCCAGACATCGAAAGTTAGTATGCATTGACTTTGAAAAGTTGTCCAAAACTAAGTTGGGTTATGTTTATGAAACTATTCGGATGCGGGTGTGTGCCGCCGATACACATGCAAGAACTCGCGCCCAACTCGAGGCATAGTTCACTAAGTGGAACAGCTGTAAAACAAAGTAGCGAAGGGTCTAGGAACTTAGTATGTACGTTGGCAAGTATTCGGCGTTCGAAACACATGTCGAGCGATACGCAACGCGATAGGCTCGCCCTGAGCCGAGCGGAGTCGTGCGACGGTGCCTTGACTAGCTCCCAACTAAAGTATTGCGGTGAGATGATAACGAACTTTACGCTTATGACCCACCCCTCCCGCAAAATCGCGAGCCCGCGTGCAGATAAACTTTTAAAATGACTTTGGAAGCTTTTGAGCTTTTAATCGGTAAAGTTGTACAGACAGACAGTTCGGGCACAATCCTTGAACCGCTTGCGCCGGCGACGGCCGCCGCAAAACTTTGTTTTACAGGACTACTTTTCTTCTTGTTTCAAGGTTGGACTCTTAAAACAAACTCCGGTTCGACGGAGTTCGCGAACTCGGGCGCGAACAATTTACAAATTTCTCTCTTTCATAACAACTAACTGCCGCTCGGCGCGCCAGCGAAAGTTGTCCTGCGTAGATCTTAATCGTGTTGTCTGTTGCGCTCGCGCGAACAGCTGATTGTGACGACACAGTTCACAACTTTTGCTTTAAACAAACTATTAAAAATTCTGTTTTCAAGTAAAATAATATCTCAAATCTAAACTGCTTCATTTTTTTTTAGTCAAAAACTAAGGCACCCTTCAACGATTTGGTTTAATTCGTTGGAAGTGATGTCGATATGATCGCCTGCGGTCCAAAAAACTCTTCTGCGTAATTTGACGCGTCTCCCCTCTGTAGTAACCAGCAGCGGTCACTTTTTACTTTGACGCTTACCTGCCGTAACCTGCCTGATATTATCTTAATAAAATTTGAATTAAATATATGAGAATTTGGAGGTTAAATTGTTACGAGTATTATTGAAGATCAATTTTTTTCATCATGATTGTCAAAAACGATAAGAGATAAAGGAGTCCGCGCGGTGTTTATGCCCCTCTTGACCACTAAATATACCGGTCAACATAGACTCATAATGCTGCTAATTTATCAAATTTAAGACATACAAGGCCGTAACTTAAGCTAAATGCAGTATCGGGTATTGCGCGTAAATTTTACGTAACTAGAAATAAATAGGTTGCGCGGGTGCGGGTGGGGCGGGGCGGTGTGGGCGGCGGCGTGCGCGCGCACCCCCGGTCCTCAGCCCCCGCGGCGGCCCGCTGAGCCCGCATACTCCGCGACCAGCGCCCGAGACTCACCCGCGCGCGCTCGCATACTCCTATCCGCCGCACCGGCCTACGGACAAACTTTTCCGACGTAGACTCGCTACGCCGCCCTCGGAATACGGAATGCTACGCGCGTAACACTATAGACGAAAGTGATTTGTGTAGTGATTTTTTTCCGAGTGTTTGCCAGTTAAATAAAAAATAGTGTGCAATGACTGATTTGCTGTTCGTTTTATAGCGATGTCGGCTCTAGTCCGACCTGCGTGGTAAGTTTTTTTAAATACTTTGTAATCGTAATTTTTTACAAGGATTAAGGTTGCGTTTAAAAAAAATCGTCGATGTGAGCGCGTTAAATAAAATGTTCGGATATTATTTCAGCGATGTGCTGCGTCGAAAACGTCAAGAAGTGTTCAAGAATATTTATAAAAAAATCGTTCACGCACAAATCCCACGCTCGTAAAACCATTTCACGAAATGCTTTCAATACATGAAGGAAACGTTGAATTAAATATTAGGTATATTGGTGTGTGTTTGGTATTTAGTTGATTATTATTCCTCCCTCGTATGTGGTAATCGAATAACCTCAATTAAATCGGCAAGTCAGCAAATAACCGCGACATTAACTCGAAGACGGAATACGTAATCGCACGACACTAAACTTGTTAACTTCTCCGCGCTAAGTGGAGTAAATACGACATTCTTATACGAAACTGATTTTGAAATCTATGAATATTAATTAAAAAATGTTGTATATAGTTTTAACTGTAAGTTGATATGTGTTTGTCGTTTGTTGTTTGTTCAAAACTTGAAATTAATGTACATTTGCTTTGGAGTTCTTAAACAGCTGTATATAAAATAATTTATCGTTTTGCCATAATATTACATAATTAATTGCAGAACTAAAATAAATTGTATGTAATAGTTTGGATTAGAATAATAAGTGTCTTATGAGCTGAGGATCAATAGGTATCTGTCTACAACAATAAAAAGGTAAAAAAACTGATAAAATAAACAACGTATCTAAAGCAAATTCGATTTGATTATCCTAACTTAGAAATTTATCAATATTTAATTATCTACTCTTAATTAACATCAGCTGTTTTATTTTGAGTTTATTATTATTTATTTAATCAGGAAACAACAATTCAATGACTTGGTTAAAATATTGAACTAAAGAAAGTCGCAGTTTTCAACTGAAAGTATCTACATTTTTTGAACACAAAGAATTATAGTAATGTTTCAACATTCAAGAAAGCAATTCACTTGGAACCGTTGCGCTCTTCCACAGTTCGGTTCAGAAGATCATTTTTTCCCCGTACCATTCCGATTTGGAATGGACTCCCGTCCGCGGTGTTCCCGGAGCGCTATGACATGTTCCTCTTTAAACGAGGTTTAAGAAAAGTCATGTTTGGGTAGGTGATAGATAACGACCCCTCATTGGCATTGGCCCTGGCATTGCAGAGGTTCATGAGCGACGTTGACCGCTTACCATCAGGTGGGCCGTAGGCTCGTTTATCTATTTCGCAAAAAAAAAAAGTGATTCAAGATTTATGATTGTACTTGCAAAAAAAGCATACCTAATGTTGCAGAAGACAAACAACCTGTAAATACTAAAATAAGTTTGATGTGCAGAATATTAAAAAAATCATAATATGTACTTAAAATTGTTTATACATACGGTAATTCCGTGAGTACATCAGTATACCTATTTATATATACTGTTTAAATAAAATGTAGGTATACTACATTAATTATTATTCCATTTTGCGTAAACCGTAAACATAATATGTAATTATAAAACTTAGATAATATCATTCGAAAAACAAGAAATAACAGACATAAAAAACAAAACTATAAAATAATGAATCAATAAAATTACTAAATACTTAAAAAATACATTACGAACAACTATAGTGAGTTTCAGATTTAAGAGCAAATATAGGTATGCATACCATACTGATACCTGCATACCAAGATCCTATGAGAGGAATGGAATCCTAACCTGCTTTACGAAAAAAAACTGTAAACCAATACAACTAAAGGAATACAAAAAAAACAAATACTAAGTTCCAGAAGTACACGTCTTCGTAAAATATTTACTCAGTATAATAGAAAGTACTCATAAATCATGAAAATGTAATAGAATCAGTGTCGGTGATCCACAAAAGCCGTAATACAGTGAAAACGTTTAATTCAGGCGAGCCTGTATACAATTTTCACGCGTCACGCCTCCGAGGGCGGCGCGCCCATCTGATAACAGCCTCAAATTGTTTCCACTTGAAACACGCTATCTGATGGGATATGAAACAGGTTTATTATAAAATAAAAACTTTGGGAATAAATATGTTACGTGTAATTTGTTATTCTTTTTATGAGTGTTAACTGTTTTTAATATCTTTCCGTTGATTATAGAGCTGCTAGAGTGTAAATAGGTCACTGAAATCGAAGAACAATGTTTACCTTGTTCTTGATCGTAAACTTAAATAACTTACTAATTATTTCTCTGACTCGGTAAAGTTTCATAATATACAAATTGTTATTTTAATGAAGTTATCTTTATATAGTAGAAATATAGTTAAAATATAAAAATTGTACTCGAACAATTCCTTTATTTGACTGCAACAATTCCTTTAATATTACACAAAAAATAAGACTTTATAATAATTAGAAAAATCAGAACAAAAAACGTTTCAAACGGACTTAATATTCGCTACTTATACCACCTAAAACCTACAAAATAATCCCACTTTTGTACGCTTGCAGTGTTAAATTCACAACACGGGTAAAACAAAACGATTCAGTGCTTTTCGAATAAAACTATTAAGAGATTTCATATTTATTATTTGTAGCGAGAGGATTGAGTATAAAATACACATGGTAGACGTGTCGGCACACAATGTGAGGGTCCGACCGACTCCGACCGACCCGTTATGTCAGTGAGTCCTTAACGATAGGGCTGCCGCGCATTGAACAAAGATTATGAGAAAACATGTAAAAAAAAACGTATATGTTTTCTTCAGAAAGATCAAAAGAAAACAATGTCATATACTATTGGTTTAATAATTTTATATACGAAAAATGATGTACAAAATGAGACTGTTTCTGTTTAAAATATGGGTAGTCATACGACCTACTAAAACAAAAATTACTAGAAACGTTTATCAAATTATAATTAAAAAAATAAGGAATCATACCGTAAATATTATCAAAAAAATATACTTTTAGCAAAACAATACTATCAAAATTCTAAACTATTGAAAATGTAAAAGTATTTACATGGTTTAGTTTAACACTAAATTATTGTTACAGCTTTCATTTTAAAAATAGTAAAGTTAAATGAAGTTAGATTATTATCCATTCCTTTTATCTTAGAATTAATATTAATGGGATTCAAAGACGACATCCAACCAAAATTCAAGAGCCACGTTTTTCTCACAATATGTTATTCTATTACTTACATGTGATTAGATGTAGCTATAATTTTAGTTTAAACATTATTAACATTATTAAAATATCACTATTGTTTTTTTTTAAATTAAATGATATGATTAGGTAGGTATATGAAATATAATGATGTTAAAAATATACTCAAATAAGTGCGGATAAACTCCATACATATATATCTATTTATTATATTAATACTCAAAGTTTTTAACAAGTATCGTTTCGACAACCCTAATATTTAACGTGAGGGTTCGGCCGCGTGAGCCGAGTACACAATGCACCACGCGGCAACATTACCCCACTTATTTGAACCCGGTTAAACTATTGCAATATTGATTTTTGAAATCACATGTTTCTTTGTGAAGTTTAAAATCGATATTTGAATTTCAAGGTCTTGTTAAGTTGCGCAACGATAGCTTTAGTTAATCCTAAGAAATTGTTAGGTTATAAGAATATTGAATTATTTAAGTATGTATTGTTTAGATGTATTAGGTAGGAAAATGAAGACATAAACATAATGAGGTGTATTAAAGTTTCTGTTGTTTCTATACATACACTATGTTTAATATGATATAAGTGGAGTAAAGTGCCGAAGAGGCTCTAGGTCCTTTGGTTTGGTTCGCTGTGTCAAGGAGATGATTAATTAAATTTTGACCCTTTGAGTTTTTATGCCGTTTTTTCTCACCCAGTAGTTTCGCGTTCCAAACCAGCAAATGCATAGTTCCTACCTTATTCGGAAGTGGTCATGTAAACAGTTCAATAAAAACACAAGACCCTAAAATTTCTGAATTTCAAAAGTTCCGAGTATTCGGACATCATCATCTGTAACCTCTAAGAACAATAAATTATTATATTATTCTCACACTGTTGACCTGGCCGATTAGAAAAGATTGCAGCAATCTGCTATACTGTGATCTACAACTAAAGTAGGTAGATCATTTAAAAATAATTTTATAAAAATTAATCGTTATATTATGGCTGAACATTTTACGTTATGGGAAAGCTAAAAATATAATAATTTTGAACTCTTTTAAAAAAGAAAGAAAATATTTACCCACACAATACACTGGGCTAAATTTTTATTTGTCATTCGTAGCACAGTATAACAATGCCTAAACTTTAAAGAGCTCTTCAATTCGACTTTATAACATATATGTAGGTATATGCAGAATTTTTGCCAGAAGGGACCGAATACAATATTTGTTTGCACTCATTTTTTGAAAAAACGAGAGTCAATCGTTTTTTGTAAAAAAAATATTAGTTTTTGAAGCTTTTACTTAACTTGCACTGGATTTAATTATGTAAGTTCGAGTGGACATGAATTAGATCAACTTCTCTTTTTTCGATCGAAATGAAAATTTACAGGCATAATAATATGTCGACCTACATCGAGTGGAAATAATCAATATTATTACATACCATGGAACTGATCTAATGATATACATAGGATTCCTGTACTAAATAACATAGTCACCAATTTCGGACTTCCCAGTTGAGTGGTTATGAAAGGCATAGCATCAGGAATAAGGAAAATCGTTTTATTGCTGGGTGCTAATGTTAAAAAAATACCGAAGTTTTGTGTAAAATTAATGTTACCAACACTAGCAATGTGAGATAAGGAGGTAGGTAAACAGGAGATGACATTTTTTTGAACATCACAAATCACATCGAACTCTTGTTGTTTTAACCACAAAATATAACAATAAAAACTAGTGGACCCTCGAACCTAAGTCGGCATCACAAAATTTGCAATATAAGTACAGAAAAATGAATTTACGAAACTATTTCAAAACCTCTTAACTCATCATCAGTTCGCTACTATATTGTGCATGAATAACTTTACTTATAAACCCTCTTAAATAAAAAATAACATAGTTTAAAGATGCATAAAAACAGGCAGTGGACAAAATGTTCACACAAGACAAAAATAAATCGGGTGGGCCGTAGGCTCGTTTATCTATCAGGCAATAAAAAAAAATAAAAAAAAAATCATGTCAAATTACTAGAGTTTACCTATATATTAATTTCGGATGATATAAGTACTCGTAGTGTAATTATATTTTGTAATAAAAAAACAATCAGAGTACAATCGCATAAGTACTTCAAAATTCATAGCATGTCCCCTTTTTTCCTGGAACCATTGAGTTATTCATTGTGACACATGAGTTTTAAAGTTTAGGTTTATTTTACAGGATAAGTAAAAAAACAAACTGTTTCAGATTTCTAATTGTTCTACCTTTTCATATTTCAATTCCTTCCGGAATTTAATGACATTTTAGTAACGATTATCATGGTATCAAACATTATGGTATCATATTTTTTTCTTTTTTTATTGGAAGACAGAGGAACGAACTTACGGCCCTCCGGATGGTAAGCGGTTAACATCGCTCATGAACCTCTGCAATGTCAGGGTATTGAGGGTTATCCATCACCTACTTACACAGGAAGTTTCATAAACCTCTTTTCTATCGTCTCTGTTCTTTTTTTGAAAATAATTAGAGTTTATATAATTTCTTGCAATTATTGTGCGCTAAATAGTATTCGGACATAATTGTGGAAAAGCCCACTCATAGAAAGTCAAATAACACCCAATGCATCAACCTATCGTCAGGACTTCGTATTCATCAGTTTATCCGTCGATCGGATGATGAAATTTCTGACAAATTTTTGGCTACTATACAAATGAGTACATAAATTTATTTTTGATGATTAAGGAGAAGAGAATTGTGGATTATTTTCTTCAACGTTCGTAAATATATTTTCTAAAATAATACCTAAACTACAAAAAATTTAAACTCCTCGCCGAGAATTTATTTGATACAAAAAAAAACTGTACTGAATATCTAAATCCCTAAAAATCCGAAATAGTTATAAAACCGTGTTCAATTATAATTATCGTTCGTACTCAATCGTTAAGAGCTATATAAATTCTTATCAAGTTCTCGTAAAGCTATTTAAACTGCGAACTCAATTCGGGATCGAGGCCAAATTGGAAGAGTATTTATCTTTCCCGGGAGTCGATTTAAAAGCAAAATCACGCGAGCACACGACGCCATTATCGCCGGTTGCCGATCCTCAGGCCGCGGCAACTCTATGAATCTAATCCAGAGGATTTAGCCTCTGATTTACAGTCGACTCGGGCCCAGAGAGGGCGCGACTGCTTGAAAGAAAAGTGATAATGTCTTAATCCTACCACACTCGAGTTCGCTCGTTGATACCCCCGCGCAATTTTATGGTCGCCCGCCCAGACGGCACGTTTTGATTTATGATTTCAATAATTAAGAATTCTAAGGTGCAATTTGAATTTTGGAGCCGCGACGTCTGCGGGGCAGCGGGGCGACGCGTGTTTGTTATTGCCCTGAGCTGGGAAAGGGTCCGTCTTACCTTTCTTAGGAATCGTTATAAGATTTTAGGGGTATTATGGCGTATTATGCAAATGTTTGCATGCTTCTTACATTACGTTGTCTGTGTATTATTTTACAATTTATAGCATCTTTGTTCGCCATCATTGTTGTGAAGTACTTACAACAAATTTATTATTCAACTCAAACTATACCAGAGACTAGTTCACAAGGACGTCATAAAAATAAATACACAAAAAGCGCATTGATCTAAAATGTTATAATAATTATTAACCAGTCATATTACAACCAAGCTGACTTCTTAAATCGGTAGGATATATCGACAGAGGTTCTTGCATCTTATATCGCACCCTAATCTACTGGCATTACAATTAACGGAGCCCCAAGATAACCCGGCAGTCGCCACCCGCTGACAAAGGTCCGTACGAGCACTAGTTTAAACCGGTTAAGCATCTACCCTCAGGGTTTATCTAATTACCCTATGCGAATACCCGAACGTGAATGTGCGCGTTACGACTTGTATTCAGAATGCGCTCCACCACGGTTTAAAGTGCTTATAGTACGGTTTGTGAGTTCAAATTGTGACGGTCATAGTACAGCGCTGCTTATTTGGTTTCGAGCATTAAAAGCTGTTGTCAGACAATTGAAAAATGATACTAGTTTACTTTAATTTCTTATAAAATATTTTAATTGGAATACTTATGTGTAAATATTAATTGATAATGCAAGCGAACATTGTCAAATAGTGAAGTAATTCTTCTTGTGAAGTAATTTTGGTAAATATAAAAATTAATTTAAACTTTAGTTCATACATTACAAGTCAGTTTTAACAGTGAATTGAAAGAAGATACATGCTCTCTTTAAATGGATCCATGATACAAATTGGAGTCCGTAAAACATAATTTTTTCATATATCGTCTTATCTAGGTTCGCTCTTTATAATAGGTTAAATAAACTCATAGTAGGGCTCAATGTTTTGGGATAACTACTGAGTCACGTACGTAAATGTTTGTAGGGCGTTTCAGTATTGGTATGCGGCCTTCCGGTGGCCCCTTCGGAGGTACTCGGCTCGAGAACCATCGATAACTATCTCTACTCAAATAGGACGCGTATTGTACAAGTTTGCAAATATCGATTAATATTACGGTCTACGGTTTAAAGATATTGCAATATAGTAAAATTTGAGTTTGATATTGTGTGCGTGTTCAATTATACGAAAAAAAATAGCGTTGAAAACGTATTCCAAATTCACACTGAATTCGTCTTTGACCTTCACCAATTTATTTATGGAATGATTTTTTTAGATTTGTTTTCAATTCGATTTTTTTTACTTAAAACTCGTTAGCCATGACCTTCTTAAAGCGGTGACTTATAAAAACAAATATCAAAACTTTGACAGTTCCCAAAAACTTTTCAAGTATGAAGCAAAGTTTTAACAAACTTTTGCATTCTTCCTGAACTTAAGTTTTTAGCTTCGATTAACAGAAGAGCGTAGGGAATCTAAACATGCGTGGTGCGTCTTCATTTACAAACATAATATAGCGTTTTGTAAATAGTAAAAATATTTTCGGATTACTTCATTAATTTGTAAATATTTAATAACGATAATATTCTAAACACTAAAATCTTAACACAAATTGACGATAACACAAGAAACTAAACTAAATAACGATACTAACATTTTATTTGTAATTTAAATAATCTATTTGGTCTGAAAGCTCTTGAGTGAAATGGTTTTTACGTGGGAACGATTTTTGTGCATTTAAACAAAACAAAAAAAGTGTTTTATTAAGTGATATACGTCGAAAGGAAACGCCGAGAATCATTTCCGCGTAAAAATACTGTGATTGTGGATGGAAAAACGAATCGCAAGTACAATGAAACTTTACTTTATTGTTTAATATTTTATGAAATTTTCGTATATTTGTGTTTAGAATACTGTGTTTAGAAGTGTAATTTGTTACAGGACGACACCGCTGGCCACTCAAACGGGAATAACACAAATCAAAAGGCGACTCGAGTTCGGTGTAGATGTAGAAACCTTTAAATTAGGAGAGAGGCGCGTAGAACTTACAAACAGTGAAGCTTCCATGGAGGACGACGAGGTGATCGGGAAACGACGACGGAGGTTACTGGACGATGAGCGGCGAGATGAACTCGAAACTAGGCGCCGTCCACTACCCGTACACCGTCCCTACACGATCCGACAATCAGATCAAGATGAAGAAACGCTCATCAAAGAAACACAAGCTGCCTTAAAAACACTCTCGGGAAACTGGGGCCGAGAACACGCGATAGTTCACGCCGGTGATGTCACTGATGACGCGAATGGCTTCGAAAACTTATTCACAGAGAGAAGACAAGATCACTTACTTCCGTCCCCGCCCTCGCCGTCTTCCGAAAGCAATGACACCTCGCAAAAAAGCTACAACGTACATTACGAACAACAAGAACACCAAATGCAAAACGTAAATGGGGTCGGTGAAAACGTCGAAATCAATGCTTGTGGAGAAATCACGGAAGATCAAGAGAGCAGGCAATCGAACTACGATGGCACTAATTTCGATGAACTCGGTGATTCGTCTTCCAATGAACTAGAAATTGACATGTCAGACCGATTCAACGATAAATACGATGACGATAGAGAATTCAAATTCAAACGTAAAGGCGACATCATGTCGGTCAACAAACAGTCTCTATACAATGCTTACAAGGCGGCTACGGCTGCACTGCCTTACACTACACAGTCAGCGTTCAAGCCTCCAGCTGAAGTAAAACATAGGTTGCATGGATCTACACTGCCGAGTGAGCCTTTTGGAGGTTATTCGAATGATCATGAGAAGAGTGCGTTGAATCGTAATTCAAAGCAATACACAGTGTTGCAGCCCGCAGGTGTGGGTTCACGAGCAGCGACGGCATTACAAGAAGCACGAGCGGTTCCCACCGCGCAGCCTTCGCGAGACTCCCGACCGCTCAACGCACTCTCCCCGACAGCCAACCGAGGTACCAGCCGTAACCTCACTCAAACTTTGTTAACGACATACCTATAACTTTAGGCAACCCTCAAAATTAGTTTCAAGGTTGCTAATTTATGTATGATCCCATTGATGATATTCGAATTGAAATAATACATTGTAATCAACATAACTCAATGTTTCTTTGTTTCAAGTTTGAGTTTTAAATAAATTTGTCCTTTCATACAATATGTAAAGAATTGCTGAAAATTCTTTATTAGAAATAAACTCGTATGTTGACGTTAACGGTCATATAAGGTTATACTTTGCGTAGGTGGAGTCGTATATTTTATATAAGGTACCTTAACGGATTCTTATTGCTGCATGATAGCTGGTTTACGTCAGAGTAATAAAAAGAGGTCAGAGCGGGCGGTGGGCGGGGCGTGTGTACCGCCCCGCTATTCCTGAAAGAAAAATTGCGTAGTGGGCGCGCAGCCGCTCGACGTTCTTTATTTTTTCTTTGAAGTTGTGTTGTGTGGGGTGGGACAGGGCGCGGGGCGGGGCCGCGCAGGTACGCCCCGGCCCGCGGCACGCCCGGCCCGTATCGATCCACGCGCACGCCCCGTCATACTGATTAGGAAAACACTAATTTGTGCATCGGTCGATTTGTTCACAGAAGGCAACAAGTGTCCCACACCCGGCTGCAATGGGCAGGGCCACGTCACCGGCCTTTACACTCACCATAGAAGGTCAGTATCACCATCATACTCCCACTACAACGTCCCATAAAAACTTCTGTTTCTCCAAAACTACAGCATCCACATTGTGGCTACAAACGGTACAGCTCAAGAACTACAGGCAAAATTAATCCAGCTTATAATGTAACCTGCAACACAAAGCAAACTTTGAAACTAAATAAGTCAATTTATAAATATTAAGCTAACATTGAAAGCTTTAAAAGTACAAAAGTATGGCATAACAATCTACAAAGCTTTTGAAACGAATTCATTGACAAGTAGCTCTACGTGTTATTCCGAACTACAAATATATTATGTTATGTTATAATTCAAACAAATATAGCAGTTTATAATTATTATTGTTAAAGGTAACAATCCAAATTAATCGTAGAATTTTGAAAAGGTCGTATTTATACCTGAACTATAAATCATTATACAAAACCAATACGACTAATATAAATTTGAATATTGTTTTTTTTACTCATTACAATCTTGAAGTAGGTTTCTACTTAAATCAAATTACTAGGTGATGTCAGGACTTACATAGGACAATATGTTTTATTTAATTAATCAAAATATGAAATAAATTATTATCATTTGTTCCTTCAGTCTGTCAGGATGCCCAAGAAAGGATAAAGTCACACCGGAGAGTAAGTGATAGTTTTGTCGTAGTACGAGTAGTAGAATGTTGGTAGTAAACATTCATATTTTATACTTTGCTTACATTATTGTTTGCATTTCTCACTTCGTTTTGTTTATTTATTTTTAAGATTTTCTGAAGAATTCAAATATGAGAACCATTATTGTGTTCAACGTACCTACCTACCTACTCGTAGGTACATTTGATAAAATAACAACTTTAAAAATTAAGTTAAATGAGAATACATACATACATGTAAAATGTATTGTACAATTTATTATTATTCTTTTAGTTTAACCATCATTTAAATAAGATGAAATGAAATTATTGATCAAAATGATGAAGAAATAAAAAAATATCAATTCATTTATTTGCAATCATGCCTTTTTTATTTTATAGTATTTAGTTTACCTATATCTGGTTTTAGTATGCCGATATATTCGTCATTTATTGTGCAATTTTATTTATGTTGGAATTAGAGAAAATAATCATTAGCTTGTCTTGTGATTAGCTTGTTCTAGTCTAGTCTTGTCTAGTGATTCGTTGAAGTTAATCATCATTAAATAGCAACATACGTCCATCTTTAAAAAAGGAGGTTTTATGGTTTAGACACATGAATGCATGTGTTAACTCGCAGTGCAACAACAAAGTAATAACAAAACGGACAATATATAACTAGTAAGATGGGCATTTTTGTTTAAAGAAAAATAAAATATGATCAGCATAGTACTTTGTTGAAAAAATTGTATTAAATGAATTTATTTTCCTGCAACAGTTTTGGCGCTCCACGAAACGATCTTGAAGTGCCCTACACCAGGGTGCAACGGTCGAGGTCACGTCAGCTCCAATCGCAGTACTCACCGCTCTTTGTCGGGGTGCCCTACAGCCGCCGCACGCAAGGCAGCCGCCAGAACACATCGTGTTCGTCCCACTTGTGAGTTTCATTTCTTATTGTAGGATAAACTTTATAAGCACGTTTAGGTTTCTGCGAGCGAAGACTAACAGAACACTGGATCTAGTTTTAGCCAAATTTGACGTTGCAGCTGATTGCTGTAATTTGAAAATATTTAACCTGGCCAACCATAAATTTGTTAATTTTACTCGTTGTGGTTCCTTTCAATTTCTTCAATCATCATCCTTATTTTAGCTAAAAAAAATATTTAAAAACAACTACAAAAAACACCGTTTCTAGCATAAAACTTATCAACCTATGTGCTCCACATATCCAAACGTTTAAATTCCAACTTTATACCTACAAATTAACTAACAACAAACATAAATTATCATAAGATCATATTTACTGTGGAATTTAAGTTTTTCTTTTTTCCTAACGTAGTATCGATAACAGCCGCTCCGATCTCGGTATCCGTGTCAGTATCGAGCGAAAACGCGGCATCTTCAGTAAATCAGACACGTGTCTCCCGCGAGAGGGAGCCAGCGGCCTCGCCGCCTAGTCCGCCCGTGAAGAGAGAAGCTCCCGAGCTGCTCGTGCCGAAGCGAGAGGCCGCCGAGCCCGAGCGCGACTCCCCCGCCGGGATGGAGACGCGCCACGCCGGCTACGGCGCGCCACCGGACCAACGGTCGCCATACGATCGACCACCCGACGACCATGTTAGATCATACAGGTAAAATCTCAACAATATTTCAACTATCCATCGTCCAGTCCGTCCAGGTTAGTCAAGTAGCAAGAAGCGGTGTGCAATTTTTAGTAAAACGACAACATTATCTTGACGAATGTACTATATCGAAAGATTAGTTTCTTAACTAGGATTTCATCAAAAATGTTATAATAACAAAAACTATCGTTTTTAAAACATGTGACTTAAATAACTTCACATTAAATAGGTTCATAAAAAATTCAGCACCATTTTCATTGCAACTCAATGTTCGTAGTCAAATGAACGAGACTCGATATGGGTACGAGTCTCGTTGCTACGAAGGGGCGCCTGCCTTCGAACGTTACGACCCGCAGTGTTCTCAACGGTCGTACGGTTGGGAGGAAGAACGCTACCACGATCCACATCTACCCACACCGATGAAAACAGACCAATCCGAACAAGAGACCAGCACGGGACCTATTTATCCTAGGTAAGTGTTAGACGTAGTCCAAAGTTACGGCAAATACTTATGTGGTAAACGAGACTCCCCTTCATATGATTAAGTAGGACATTATAGTAGAACAAAAAATATGATACATGCCTTTTCCTAGACCAATGTACCACTACGAGACTGGTGGAGGGGTAGCAGGTGTGAGCGCAATGGGGCCAGGCGTTCCACCGGGTTTTTCGGCCATCAATTTGTCGGTGAAGATCGCAGCGGCGCAGGCTCAAAGACCTCGAAGCCCTACGCCCAGAGATCCAAGGGATCCGAGGCCAGCAATAGACCTTTCAAGTTCAAGTGGCAGTCCACAGGTGAGAAAAACTGCTGCCACTTAACATTTCAATAATAAATACTATCTTGAAAAAGTAGCCAATTGATTGTGCCAAGACAGTTTTTGGTGGAATTACTGGAATTAACAAGTCCTAGTGCCTACACAGCATAACTTTGCTATCTCAGAGAATATGAAAAGATACCTTATGCTGTGGTGAAAGAAAGAAGTGTCCAATATCGAAATGCCAGAGTTATGTATGCGTGTATGATGTAATAAATGCGACAGCTGCAAAATTGTGTATAAATGTTTCGCCAAAATTAGGATCAGGTTAAATCCACATAAAAAATAAGGTACAACTCAAAACTTGTAAAGATCTAATGGAGTACTACCAAAAACCAACAAAAATCATCCAAACCGGCCAGTCAAGTTGACTAAAACATTTGACGGTAGTAACAAAGCATAGGTAGAGTGTGCGGTGCTAAACAGTGATTTCTGACAGCAGGGTCCGTACGCGTCGCCGGTGTACACGAGCGCGGGCGGCGCACGCGGCAGCCCGCAGCCCGGAGCCTCGCCGCAGCTCACCGCCAGCCCCCAGGTGCCCAGTCCGCAGGGACAGACCCTCGACCTTAGCGTGTCCCGTTTACCACATAGGTGAGGCTTGCCTTACGACTCATAAACCTATATGTGTATTCTACGTTTGCCCTGTTTTGTTTTTGTTTTACTAGCTGGTGTTACTTTATTTGCGTCACATAGTGAGTTTGAACGTGAATATTGTAATATAATATTTTGTGCAGTGCTCTCTGAGGGTACTTAAATTCTTTTTTAGTGAATTTTTAACATTTAATAGGTTCCCCCGAATAAATTTAATATGTGCCAACCCAAATATCACATTTAGGCGTTAGTGTCTTTGATTTGGAAAAATATAAGGCTCTATTATAATTTCCTTATTTTTCAACAGTCGAGGCTTCCCCGGCGCCGTATCATATAGTCGAGAATCAACACCGGACAGTGGTGGTAGTCATCCTTACTTAGAAGCCTACCATCGAGATACTGCAGGTAATTAACTTTAACCTACGTGTTATGACAAATGGAAAATAATACAATAAGCAATATAATTATTTCATCCCTTTTATACAATCATAAATCAGTTGAGATGAAACTTTTAAAAACCATTAAAATTTTTATTTTATTCCATGAGGACGGTAAAAGCTTTAGATAAATACACTAAAACTGTAATAGCAAAACGTTGCAATATAATATTATGAGGCACTAAAATACCGTCTCTCATTTTCCGTAATTTCTAAATCCTCATTCGTTAAATGCAAACGCTATTCCATCTTAAAATATAAGGTTCGTTCACACGTCACGGTGGTAACGTTAAACACGTAGTACAACGCGTACAAATTAAAACGCGACCGCGATAATCGCTCCCTGCTGTACGCCCGTATTACGTTCGCGTTCACCGCAACATGCTACACGACATAGCACGATAACCCGAACATGATAACGTTTCCGTAGAATAGGTTTTATTCAGTTACGTTTTTTATATTTTGCAGTTCGATGTTTGTTTGTAGATTTAGAACTAGATACAAAAATAGTGGGATTTTTTAAGTCGATTTGTTTATAATTATTGATAGGTACTTGCCCCAAAACGATTGTTCTTTTACAATAGATTTAAAATCAAACATTAATTGACCTGTAAACTAAAAAAATATTTACTATTTGTAGCTAGTTAAGGGTTAGTTTTGAAAGAACGCTTAAAGTTATGAATAGAAAACGATGTGACACGTCCCTGGCACGATATCAGCGACGATGACCACTGTCAATTAGAAACATAAAAAAAATATTATTTTTTAGGTTACGGCGGTGTCAGTCCGCATCCCGTAGCAGGATACGGGTTAGCCCAGCCTGACTACGCGGCGGCCGCAGCGGCAGCAGGTTACGGCGGTTACCAGTACCAGTGCGGCGCGTACCCACCACCGCCGGCGTACCCGCCGCACGCTCCGCCATACTCGCCGCCCTGCTATATGCCGCCGCCGCACGCACCGCACGATAAACCGAAGGACTCAAGGTGAATATGCTATTCTGTGATTTTATTGCCAGGTTTTTTGGATAATAGATAACGAACCTACCGTCTACTGTATGATGAGTGGTTACCATCTCTCATGGACTGTAATGCCAGGACGTTTAGTGTTTACTATAACTCATCGTACGTGCCTCTTCTTACAGGTCGCTTCAAGAAACGTCACGAATGTTGATTGTTGTTGATGCGATGTCAAATTTATTAGCCCATAAAATCATTATGATAACTAGGTATCATAAAAAAATTGTTTCAAAATAGGTGAAAGTCGATGCGATTTGAATACATTATAAAGTAGTAATCTAAGAGCTTTCTTTCATTTCTTAACATCATATACGTCATTATAATATTTGTTTTGGGTAGATACCCATTATAGTGTTCGTAATCTACTGTTTTAATGGTTATCTACGTTTGTGTTTTAATGATAATATTAGTTATGAATACAAAAAATCATATTTTTTTTCCTTATTAGATAAAATAGAAACATTAGGTCAGACATTACAGTACAAAATGAATTAAATATGAACCCTACAAATACGTCGTGGAAAATTGTTCATAAACTATTAATGTATTAATTAATTCTCCGGTACGGTTGTTACTTTGAAATTTTCGTATTAAAGTAATTTTCAGAAAAAAAAAAATGGCTTATAATTTTTGCCGGAAAGAAAGATGAAGGTTAAATTAAAGTTAAGTTTAAATATACGCCAGCAGCTTTATACAATTTATTGTTGTTCACGTCAATCAACATCGACATATTAATATGTATGTATTGTGGATTAAAGCTGCGACTGTAGCCTAAATTGTTTTATTTTAAAAATAATAAATAGACTTACCTTGAAAATACACTAGACAATATTAAACTATGTATTATCAAAATCGTTGTAGAGTTCAATAATTGTTTAAATCATTATACATAATTATTGTCATTCATAATTATATTTTTCCTCGCGAGTTACTTGCCGGTACTTCTCAAGTGGCTTGTGTTTCCGAACTTAATTGATTGTAATTAATTAATTGATTGTAGATAGGAAAACCTATTTGGTAATTCATATAATCGCCTTTGTATAGTTTCGAAAGTACGTAATGATAATTAAAAAAATCTCTACTTGTCTTTTTCTATACCTAATAATAATTACATGCACATGGAGTAATAAAGTTAAAATTAAATGTGTGTCGGAGTATTGAAACCGATCCAGAACGATCGGCGATTCTCGGCAAAGTTTTTGTTGTCTCTTTTACTCTTTGACTGTAGACAGAGACGCAAATAACAACAGCGATCACCGTTCCAACTGAGTCCAAATACATTGAAAATTAAATATTTAATCATTAAAACAAAGTTTATTTAAATAGTCTACTCTTGGAACATAGTGTTCATAGTTGCATAGCGAATGTGCAACATAAAATATTTTAAATACAATATTTACATTTTTAATTAAATATCACCTACTTGTAAACTTTCAATGCAGTGTTTACAAGTGTTCAAAGCACGTGGGTGTTTTTTTCTAAGATAGATAAACAGACGCGGCTATTTTAGGTTAGAAATACATTGCCGTGAGTTTTGGAACGTAACAAGTCACAGTTGGTGGATCAGTCTAAATATACCGGCAGCGAGGCGTTCGCGTTTGCGCACCGAGCCAAACAGCGCGCAACCATGTCAGATAAACACATATGAACGATAAGATACAAATATTAAAATATACGTGTCACTCTCATATATTCGGTATTTTACAAGGACACAGATATGCAACGAAACAGGTGAGAAAAGTTTTAAATTGTTTAAAAACTTTCATAACTTCTTTTTACATGAAAGAACGAAAACAAGAGCGATGTTGTAATAATAATAAAACTTTTTAAACTATTTACAAGTTCGTTCGTAACCATTTGTCGTGTATGTAACTATTACAGTGAATGTATTACGTATATCGGCAACGTTTTTCATTAACGGACGTTTGAGGTCAACTCAGATTGGCGCCATTTTTATTTTCTTCAAACTTCTTTCGAAAAGTTTTGTAAACTTTTTTGTTTCTTATTATTTTTATTATTTGGGTCAGTCATCATCGCGGATACGACGAGTATTATGGCAAACTGAGTTACCGGATGCGGGATTCGAGAGACTTGATCCAGTGTCCGGTGGAGGACTGCGATGGATCCGGACACATATCGGGACACTTCTCGTCGCACCGCAGGCAAGCGGCAATTAACGCATACATTATTCGCATCTAATACCTATTACCGCTAAATTTTCTCAGCCGTTTCAAACTAGAACAATGACCGACTTCATTGATTTCATGCAACAACACCTCGAGCTCCTATTTTTTAAAACTTTACCTTGTAAAAATCTTTACAATAATCCGATTAAATTGCTTGCATCTGCATACTAACGAGATTATTTTCTGTTCTCTAACCTTGTCACTAAGTAAACAAATACATGACGTCATGGCGATAGACTGAAATCTTTTTCTAGAACACTTTATAGTTTGTATTGAACGCTATGAATTAAAATAATAAATCATACATTTGCGCGGTCGACGGTATGTGTCCATGAACATCAATTCACGCATTTCCGCGCCAATTGGCCGCGTCCCACGAGATTTCAATGCACTAACTGCATGCTTCTTAACAGGCAGGATATCGTAATTTAACAAAATATTAAATTATTTCATTTGAACTTTAAGCTTTTATTTATAAACTGTATTAATTTATACTAATTTATACTTCCAAATATATCAATTCTCATGAGTTCTCATCGCAAGAAGCTCTTAAATAATATTGGATCTTTAAGAAACTACAATATCTACATACAGTTTAGATGGAGGTCTAGAAGATAAAACGTAATGACATGATTTATTTTAGTTTACTAAATCCACAACAATTCAAGCCATAAATCCCAAATGAGTATATAGTTTTTCAACTTTCAAAGAATCTAAAGTGTACATATTAGGATTCAGAGATATATTTAAAACTTTACTAAGAAATCAAAGAAAAACAAAATTTAAAATTATAAACAGGCAAGAGGACAAAACTAACATTCGTCTGTATTGAAGAATTTAAAATTGTAATGTCTTGGTTTCGCATAAACAATAATTCTTTTTTCTTCGTTTTCTAGAACATACGATTATTGTAACCTACAATATAATAAAAAGGATTACCGAAATATATTTAACAGTTTCTCTGGGTTTAGATCTTCTCTTTTGCAATAAGAAACGACATTCCAAATAGTAAGAATTATTATTGTAAACTGTCCTCTTTGTTGAATACTAAAATTGTAAAAAAAATGTTCAAATTGTAAATTGAGTCAAATGATTTCGCGTTCTCCTTAATTTTGATTACACTACTTGATTTTGATGGTATAAGAGTCTTTTAATTTTATAAGTTTTTCGTCTGATATTTTCAAGAAATCCACGTCGTTTAAAAGTTAAAATGTTATTATAATATTTACTCTTACTTCAATTAATGTTTTAGTTTATCAGCTATGTTATTTCTACATTCTGTCTGATTCACTATTTGAATCGATTAAAAATATTAAAAAGTTAAGAAGCTATAATAAATTAAACCTTGAGTTAGGTTTCTTTAAAAAAATAACTTCTTATTGATTACGACTGATGGGGACAAACACCACTCATGAGAATCCCATTTTTTCGTTCAAAATCATTTGTAATAAGGAATGTATCGATTATTCGCATGTTTTGTTACATCCCTAATTTTCACGATACCACCGAATTCGTTTTTAAAACAATTATTTTATAACAAATGAAGCTATTAACATACAATGTTTAAACTTGAACTTTGTTGATTGTCGCTCTCGTATTTCTGTGGCACCTCAATGTACCACGCAATAATACCGAACAGTTAGTATTCTAACATAAATAATCGCAAAGACACGTAATTAAACTTATCTCGTTACCGTACAAATTGTATATAAGTATTTAGATATTAATACCTAAACTAAGCCTAATCGTTCATGTTTTTAGCCGAAATACATGAGACGAAAGAAGTGATTTAGCAAAGTTTATTTCGATCTCTTTAATTAAAAATACCACAATTAAATAACGCGTTCTTCATTAAATTAATACAATGAAAGTTAATAAAGATAATGATAACAACAATCACGATCACACTTACTAAACATGAATATCAACACCGCATTATCAAAGAATACTTATATCAATGATAAAGAGATTATAACATATTCATAACACTAACGTCTCCGTAACCAATTCGCATCGACTTTCATAGCTGTTAAGAACAATTAAAAAATTGACGGTGAATCTAGTTATCTATACCAGGGTTTTCTTTGTTAATAAATAAAAAACGTGTTTGTTGATGATTTAATTTTAAATGTTAGAGGTAACCTTTACCATTGTACGTTAAAGTTCGTTGTCCTACCACGCCATTGTAAGCAGTTTGTATATGTGTAGCTTGTCGGGCTGTCCTCGAGCCGATCGCTCTCAGCTGCAGCCACACTCGCAAGAGTTGAAGTGTCCGACGCCAGGCTGCGATGGATCCGGTCACGTCACTGGCAACTACTCGTCTCACCGGTCGCTGTCTGGCTGCCCGAGAGCCAACAAGCCAAAGAGCAAACCGAGAGACGGACAGGACTCGGAGCCTTTAAGGTGAACTTAGTAACAACTAATAAACAATTTAGATATATTACCTTAGATTTTCCATATGAGGATACTAATCATAGTTTTTAACTTACAATTTAAGCTATACCTAAAAGTCTATTACGACCCATATAGTTCTAAGTACCTAGTCCTCGTCTCGATAAATATTGATTTAAATAAATTTGCATAATGACATTGGATAAACAACTGAAAAACAACGCTTCTTGCTCGTTCTCATATAATTTACAATACATTAGTTTACAATGAGTTTCTTGATTTGCACGCCGCTTAGATGCCCTATACCGGGCTGTGACGGATCTGGACACGCTACAGGGAAATTCTTGTCGCACCGAAGGTAAGAGTCATACAAATGTCCCATGTGTTATAATAAGAATAAAGTTACTCTAAAATTAAAATGCCAAATTAAAGATGAAGATCCTCATATTGCATTTAAAATGTACTTACTCTCAATATGTTTCTCCAGTGCATCCGGCTGTCCCATTGCAAATCGTAATAAGATGCGAGTCTTGGAGAGCGGAGGTACCGTAGAACAGCATAAAGCAGCCGTAGCAGCGGCTGCTTCGGCGATCAAATTCGACGGAGTCAACTGTCCTACACCAGGTTGTGATGGATCAGGACATATAAACGGATCCTTTTTGACGCACCGATCGCTCTCCGGTTGTCCAGTAGCTGGAGCTGCCACTCCCACGCCACAACCCACGAAAAAACCGAAATACCCTGATGACATCACACCGCTATATCCAAAACCATACTCAGGTTTGTACTGATATCTCTACTGATGCTTTTACATGTTGTTTCTTTTCTGTCATAATTCTGGTATAACCCGAAAAGACGACAGGACTGCAGTTCATAATAAATCCTTTAATTTACAGGAATGGAAATGAACATGCAGACAGGGAACGGGGAAGATCTAATGACTCTAGAACAGGAAATAACCGAGCTTCAACGTGAAAACGCAAGGGTCGAATCGCAGATGATGCGTCTCAAGTCGGACATCAATGCAATGGAAACTCAGCTAACACACGGAGAGCGGGTAGGTATCAATGAAATTACAAATACCAGTACCAATAAATTATATTCATTCTATTTGTAAATAACTGTCAACTCCATGATAGTAAATGGATGTTTTTGTCCCGTAAACTAGATGGTACTGTCATGGCTTCAAACGTCCAACTTTGAGTGCCACTAAGACAACATTTGTGAGTACCATCTATATTGTAGTCCAGTCAAAATGTTACAGAAAGACTGATTTAAACACGATGAGTTTTGTGAAATCTTAATGCGAAGACCGAAACGTCCTTATCCTATCCTTCCTTTTTTAATTATTGGCAATGTTTGGGAATATTTATTAGCTTAGGTGCGGTCTTGTTTACAGCTTTCGAGAAACCCGTCACGAATAAATCAGTCTTTACCAATGTTCGTTTCTTAACCAAAAAACCTGATTTACAGACGTTGATTTCAGGAGAACCAACTGATAACCCAGCGCAACAGCAACCTGAACGAATACTACGAGAGCCTTCGCAATAACGTGATCACGTTGCTCGAACACGTGCGCATCCCAGGGGGAGGAGCTCCTCCAGCTCCGCCTGCTCCCGCACCAGCGGCGCCCGACAAACCGGCACATGACAACTTCGACTCGTACCTTACGAAACTGCAGACCCTTTGCTCTCCAGACGGATACTGTCCGGATGAAAACCGCCCCATCTACGAAACGGTGAAGAACGCGCTTCAGGACTTCACGGTGCTCCCTACGCCCATTTAAGGGTCGCAAAGCGCCGCCGACTCGGAACGACAGTGAACGTAGTTTCACTGGCCGCCTCGGCGGGGCTTTACTTTAAACGGGGCTTCAAAGCTATACTTATACATTCATCTCGTTCCTCGGTTTTGTTCCCAATGAAAAAGTTAAACTTAAGTGCGTGCTAGTTGGGAAATATTAAAATTGATGAGTGAATATTTTGAAATGCCCCAAAATTGTTGTGAATGAGTACTCTGTGTATTTCGTGATCTGTGGACGAAACTCAAACCAAAGAATAGTGTCGTGGCGGACTCGTCCGTTTGGCGTATCAAAGGACGTTAGCGTCGAGCGTTTAGGACGCTGGCGGATATTTGTGTTCTACTATTAGGTAATATCTGTTCTGTAAACCGTTGTATACGATGTGTGACCTCTCTAGTACATCGCGTTGCTCGAACGAGTATTCGTTTGTCAAGATGGACTAAAATTATTATAAATAAAATTTTAAAACACTCGTTACTCGTATGCTTAAATTAATGTATTTGTTAGGAAAAGTTTATACTATTGTACGTGAGCTGTTTTAGTGTCACACGAAAACATTGAACTATCATTTTTGATGTAAATATTGTAATCTACATTTCGTGTAATAAAAAAAATATAGTTATCGTATTAACACAGACCCGTTTGAGCGGGTACATTTTAGCGAATCGATATACGAGCAAACAGATTTTATCAAACAGGAAATAATTATAGCGAATAAGGAAAGTATTACTACTATTATTACTCATGAACTGGGAATGTGCCAAATGCTTCGAATACGCAGCAGCTCCCGACCGCTGACATTACGTTGATAAAACGTAATGAAATAAATATGAAGTTGATTGTAGACTACAGTCGCATGCAACTTCGAATTTCAAACTATTGTTAAATAATTTAATACACCCTTTATCTACAGACATACATTAATATGAAAATACATGGAGTGACATGAAATTACACATAAAAATGCAATTGAATGCCACTGTAGTCCATGATACCCTTAAACTAAATCCTTAGAGGACATTCTAGTCAGTTATTTTGTAAATAAAGAAAATTGTGAATAATGTCACGTCGTAGGGACGTATCTATCTGTATTAGGTAATACGAGATCTCACTAGGTATCGTTGTAAGTTAATTCAGTCATTAACTAATAATGTATTTTTAGGTATTAAAAAAATTAATCGTACATTCTTTGTTAGCCAATGTTCACTTGCTGTGATTATGTTATGTGTTATTTATTTATTGTTACCTCTGCCCAAAAAGGGATGTGATAGGTTAATGAATTGTCGTATAGTTGTTGTTTTGCCGTTTCATTTGAAGCGCTTCTGAAAACACGTGCAATTTTTTTACTAATGTATTTTTTTATTTAATTTTTTAATGTTGTGAAATGTCGACGGTACACAGGAATATAATTATTCGCATTTAAATAATGAAACCTATTAAATATGTTATTACTCTGATTGTCATATACGTTTCTGTAATATATTGAGTATGTGTTGTTAAAAGAATAAAATAATAAATACCAAGATTATTAAAATCGCTTTTTTTTCACTTAAACCACGTAACTCGTCATTGTATTATAGAGGATATCTAAGAAACATTCGACATGACTTCGAATACATCCATAGATGGAATTTTCTACTATACAGACCAAAAAATAATTATAGGACTAGTATTTGAATTTAGCTTCTATATGATAGACAAGAATCAGTCGATTCTGAAACACCCTGTATATTTTGTGACTTATTAATTATAATGATCTTTTATACGTAATTTTATTAAATTAAATGATCTGTTATTTTTTAAAGCTGTCATAAAACCGTCATAAAAAAGAAAGCCACTGAAGAATGGATGTAGGGTACAAATGGTGGTACGGCGTACAACCTACGCCACCATCATCTAAAGACAAAAATTACTGCAGATGTATTAATTAAATTACTGGGACTTGACGGCAGGATAGCATATGATCATGATGTGATGTAAGTTCGATGTATTCTGTAGGTATTCACATCGTTTGAATTTGAAGCCAACGCCGCCTTTAAAAATATATGTTTCACACACTACTGTGCTTTAAATAAAACATAGGTATCTATACTACAAAATACTTACAGAATCCAAATAATTCGTTTTAAGTTAAAGAAACAAGAAACACTACATCACTTAATTTTAATACTTTCAAATTGTTATTATTCTAAATTGTAAAACTAACCGTTTTAAAATTGACCGTTGAATTCGTTTACGTTGCCGCCAAAAAAATTTTTTTATTTTTATGGCAAAGTATCCATTTGAAGATTTTTTAAAGCCTTCCAATTTTTTGTTTCAATTTTTTTCGTATCAAAAACCCTCAAATTATGGAGTTGTCATGGATATTTTTCCAAAATAGTTCATATTCTGTTTATTCCGAATAACAGACGAAGCAAGCTAAAAATCCTGCAACAAAAACTAAAAAAATATTAATTACTGTTAAAGTTTTATAATCTATTAAAATCAAAGTCAATCATCGTGAATTCAGATTTCAGATATTGATTGAAAATCTAATGAAAATAGAAGTCGCAGATTTTGTCTATCAATAGCAACACCAAAATGGATGACAGTGACATTTATTACAAACTGAAAGTGACAGTGGCACTTTATAAATGACAGGTAAACATGTCAAAACCATGCCATGCAATAGAAAGCACGCTGTTTTCTAAATAATCTTGGAAATATTCAGTTTTATGAGTAAATAAATGCGTTTAAAAACTCTTGTCACTCAAATTAAATAAAAATGAAGGTACCGCAACAGGTAAGTAACATTTATTGTAACATTATTGCATCAAGAATTATCTAAAAAGTACACTGCAAACTGTATTAAACTACTTGTGATTTTTACAGAAAATTAAAAACGACCGCAAGGAAAAATCAGGGCCAAAAACAGAAAAACCACACAAGGTTAGTAAGTCTCATTTTGAATCCCATGACAAGAAAACATCAAACTATCCAGTCTAGATCTAGATCAAATAAACAATAATGAAACAACAAAATTACGACTATAATTATTTTGCAGCAAAAACCAAAACGATACTTTGAATTAGACAAGAATGAAGAAAAAGTCGAAGAAAAGAATAATGAAATTCAAGTTTTTAATATAAAAGTGACCCCAAAACTATTAAAAAATCAAAAATACAAGGTGAGAAATGGATTTAATTTTTGTCTAAAGAAAATTGATAATTTTAGTTATTCTGTTAAATTGTAACAGAAATCTAGAAACAGCTTCTTCAACCTTTAAAATATTTTCAAAATCTCATAAAAACTCTATACAAGTGAGTGTTAATGTATTGAATGTGTAACAATACCAACACCACACAAGGTTAAAATAATCTTACATTACATAGACCATTTCCTAAACAACTAAAAAAATATTTTTGTTTAGGATGAAAACAAGAAATTCACAAAGAATCAGTATGGAAACACATTCAGTCAAAGAAAACAACAGAAAAAATACCCAGGGAAAGCTCCGATCGATCCCAAAATATTGCAAAAACATTCAAGAGGGGAAGGCTTACAAGGCATTGGGGTTATGAACCCAATTCACAGAGCAAAATTGGAAAGAAAAGAAAAGATATACAAGAAGGCTTTAGAACAGGCTGCCCGTGCCGAAATATTGTTGACTGAAGATCAAGGGTAAAATGTATTTTTTAAAACAAACTTAAATTCCATGTTGACTTCTAAATGTTAATTACTACCGACCAGATCACTAAATCTTATGTCCTTGAGGTAGAGGTACACAAGTATTGAAGACAGGAATGTTTCATATTTTTTTCTTGAAATGTACATAACTACTATTTACCAGCCATATACACAAATTAAAATATTTAAAACCTTTGAATTTCAGTTATCTCCAATTAGAAGATGAAGATTCAAACACTCGAGCAATTAATCAGAAAATTATCGCTGAAAACGTTGACATAGCTGCAGCCACTAAAATCTTTGAATTAAACTTAGAGTTTGGTCCGTACAGAGCAAAATACTCTAGAAACGGAAGACATTTACTTTTAGGCAGCAAAAAAGGACATCTGGCTGCATTTGACTGGGTAACAAAAAGGTTGCACTTTGAAATAAATGTTATGGAATCAATTCATGATGTTAGGTAAGGTTTCTCAATTTTCTGTCGAACCTATCATACCCACTCAACTGGGATCGGCAACAAAATTGGTTTGCCAAGCACTTTACTTTTGCAAAGTCTGTGACAGGAGCCAAAATTGAGCACAGTTCTAAAACTTGTTTTGTTTACATTTTTTAATGTGTCATATTTTACAGGGATAATATATTTTCGCTAAAAATGCAATGCAGCATCATTTAATAATAAAGATTTACTAAAATATAAGGTTGAATTAAAAATCGAAATTATTATTTATTGGAAAAAAATGTTTTTAAAAAGAGGCTCAAACGGAGTAGTGATTCCGAACGAAGTCCCCAGTTTCGCCATCTAGCGAAAAGTGACATTCCCAGTTGAGTGGATATATCCAAATTCAAGATAATGAAATAACATAATTGCTTAAGTAAAAGTGAACTTGTAACCATCTCATTAGCCACATAAAATTAAATGATGTAAAAAACTTTTTTTAGCTGGTTGCACATCGAAACAATGATAGCTGCAGCTCAGAAAGAATGGTTGTACATTTACGATAACACTGGTACTGAATTACATTGTGTGAAAAATGTTAGTAAAATACTGAAGATGGAATTCTTACCTTATCATTTTCTGCTTGGATCTGTGGTATGTAGGAAATTCAGTTTACTATTTTTAATGTTAATTACTGTACTAATATAGTTCTATTGTTCGATTTTTTAATTTAATTTTTTCAATTAAATTTCAAGGGAAATTTTTAATGTTACCTACACTAAATTTTATTTCAGAATGAATATGGCTTCCTATCATGGTTAGACATATCAATAGGAGAAATGGTAAATTCGTACAACAGTCGTGCTGGAAGACCGTCATCATTAACACATAATCCACACAATGCCACACTTTGTCTGGGTGATTCCAAAGGTGTTGTTTCACTTTGGGCTCCAACTGTGAAGGAGCCTTTAGCAAAGATACTGTGTCATAGAACACCAGTGTCTGCTATTTCTGTTGACAGTAAAGGATTGTAAGTGATGAATTTGATTAAATTTTATTCTAATAACCTTTTCATTTTGTATAAAAACAACCTGAAAAAACTGTCCTATTCTGTGAAACGCCATTTAAAATTTTAATTAGACCTATTTGTGAATAATTATAAACTACCCTACCAAGTACCAACTAACCTCAAGTTTTCACAAAAATTACATTGAGTGTCCTGTTACAGATACATGGCAACTGCTGGTGTGGATAGAAGTATAAAAATATGGGATATAAGGAACTTAGATGGTCCATTGCAATACTACAGAGTTTGGGCGCCACCAGTGGAATTAGATTTCTCACAGAAAGACATGCTTGCTGTAGGGTTCAATGAAACTGTTGAAATCTATAGGTAAATATTGAAATCTTGTGTGTTATACAATATTATTAAATATGCGTATAATTTTTTTATATTATTTTGGACCTTTATTTTTGTCATTGTTTATATTAAAACTTGTTTCAGTGATTGCTGCACAAAATCAGCTTCAAAGCCGTATTTACGACACAAAATGTCGAAGACAATTAATAATTTCAAGTTCTGTCCGTATGAAGATGTTCTCGGTATCGGAACAAATCGAGGCTTCACAAGCATCATAGTACCAGGTAAAAATAAAGTGAAATTAATCTAAGCTCAATCAATGTTTTTTTTTGAGAGAATATTTGTTTGTTTCTATATTCGATCTAATTAATATTCTAATTATCATAATTAGTCTTCACCTCATTCTAAATCTGTTACTCAAAATGATTTAAATTGATGCTGAATGATGCACGCCAAAAAAACTGTTATGTTTTTTTAACAACTCTCAAAGTAACACACATCGTCTTTAATTCTTTCAGGCAGTGGAGAACCAAACTTTGATGCTTTGGAAAGCAATCCGTTCCAAACGAAAAAACAAAGGAAAGAAGCCGAAGTTAAGGCGCTACTTGAAAAGATTCCGGCGGAACTTATTACACTCAATCCATTTGAGGTCACGGAAGTCGATGTTCCGTCTATGAAAGAAATTATGGACAGCAAGAAGAAATTACTGGTATGACTTTATTCTTTTAGTTTTCTTTTGGTGCGAAGTTTTTTAAATGAAATTAATTTTCGTTCCAATGAGTCTGGACTATTAGTTATGACTCCTAAATAACTAGTTTTGTTGTTTCGTTCTACAGCATGTGAAACCTAAGAAAATTGATATGACACCTCGTCGCAAAAACAAAGGCAAAAATCATATCGCAAGAAAGAAGATCATAAAGGACGCAGCTAGAAAAGTAAGTTAAATATTCAAAGTGAGAAGTATTAGTAGTTAGTAGTAATATTAAAAATAATTAACTCTTTCTAAAACCAATTTTCTCATTCCACAGGAGCATATTGATAAATTAAAGGAAGCCAGTAAATTGTACGAAAAGGAAGTACACACAGAAAAACCAATCAAAAAACAGTCCTTTGGTGTCTTAGACAGATTTGTTTCCAATCCCAATAAGACGAAAAAATAAAAGAATCTATTTTATAAATGTCATTTTTAATTTTTTAACGTAATTTCTCTATCACAACTCTTCTTTAAACGATTATACAATATTCATCTTATCTACATAATTATGATTTAGATATTATACATAAAATGTCTTCAAAAATTCTATCAATAATAAATAACTAGCAAGGAATATCAAAAAGTTCACATAACCCTTCGGTTCCACTTAACGAAAATAGAAAGTCATATTTTGATGCAGGTGGACTCAGTCGTAGAAGGCAATCTGTAAAAAAATCAATCATATTTATTACAGTACAGTATACAAGTGACTGTCAAGTTGATATTTAACTGATTCCAAATAAATTTAATGTTATTGATTATTAACTCACAAGAGTTCATACAGAATGCATGAACCACATTTTATTCCTAGATATTTTTCTCAATGCATAATAAGTCTATTTATTATATTTAGCAAATCAGATAGATTGATAAATACTTACTACTTGTAAATAAAGGGTCTTCCATATTGTGGTCACTACATTCCATTTCTTCATCACTATTCACCTGAAAATCGATCAATTCAAATCTGTGTTCAATATTAACAAACCCTTTTATGTATCACAAGCTAACTTACACCCATGGTAACATAAAATAATTTAATCTTTGTTTTCTAATTAGTAATACAACGGGAAATTATGTGAAAATATTTTGCACCAGTCAATTGCAAGTAAAAATAATATTTCTTGATACTACAATATTTTGACAAATTACCTGTTCTTTTTCATCTTCATCATTTATTAAAACAGCTCCAATTGATTCTGATGATTTTATGTGAAGTAAAAAATTTGATTCTTTTGCCTGAAATAATTAAACTCTTTGAGTTAAAAGTAAAATTACAACCAGATAGATTACAACTTAGCATTAAAAATAAAATATACTGACCACATTTGCCTGTGCACTTATAGATAAATCAGCACCTAATGGTGCTTCTAAAACTAAAACGAGATCTTTCTGAAAACAATTTTGTATATCTGTATCTTTAACAAAACACAAATCCTGATTATCAGGCTCGTCTAAAACATTTTTCGTGCTCTGTTTTATCCAATGCAGCCTCCTGAAAAACATGACATTGTATTATAAGAATAATTTTGTATATGATTTACTTACAGTAATTAGCTTTTAAACTTTGTGGGGGAAATACAAGATATAAATAAATAATAATTACAAATAAACAAACCTGTCTAGCAATTGTTCATGATCTTCTAGGCAGCTTATTTCTTTTCTTAAGCCCAAAACCTTTTTTCCTATCTCATTTGTATCATAATTTGGCCCTGCACCTCTGAAATTGATAAAGGTAATTTTATGAAAAAAGAACCAGTCAAGTGGAAAAAGTGGGACCTACCATTTAATGAAATTCCAAGCAAATCTATAGCAGGCTAACGTTATTAAGATTGTCAGCAAAAAAATAAAACAATATTCATTTCACAAACTTTACCTCCATTGGATGCTGTTTTTACTCCTTTTTTCAATCAAACCAATTCCTTCCAAAACATTAGTAATATCATAAATCCTCCGTTTTTGTCTAACAGCTAATAAATTAGTAGCCTAAAACATAATTGAAACAACACAAATCATTTCAAAATACTCATTTTTCGTGTCCAACATTTTGACAGCTCAAAGTTATCTGAGCTATACTTACGATTTTTAAATCCAAAACGCCATTTTTTGCTTTCTGTAATAAAGAAACAAATTTGATTGTAAGTAAACCCAAAGATTTTTCATATCTTTTGTATTTCAAGTCAGTCATAGCTAGAAATTTAGCAAAAACATTAATTTTAGTCGAATTTCTGTACAAATTTTGCGTCGCGGCGGGATAATATTATGTTGGTAGCATTGCGGAAATGCTCATAGACAATTGATTTTCTTTAGAGTTGCGCTCTATGTCCGACTAGGTTGTTCGCAAAATCGACTAAAAACCACAGACAAAAAATACCAAACAATCATCGCTGTGTACATGAACATTACATGAGGTACTAAAAGATTAAAGATCCAGCATGCTTAATTAATAAACTTTATTTTACTTTTTCTGTGGCCCCCGCCATCTGAATGTTGATAATAAAATTAAAACTTTCTACTTTGTATTAACTATTGGTAATTGTATTATGTTAAATTACACTAAATTAAGTAATAAAAAATTAAAATCAATGATTTATATTATTACATTAATAAATCCTATTAGTTAACAATTCTGTCATTAAATTACATTTTTCTCTCTCGACTAGTGTAAATTGCTCCAGTTCTCTTTCCATTAAATCAATTTTCTTATATTCTAAAGATTCGATTAATTCTAATCCTCTTCTTCGTAGTTCTAATTCTTGTTCCTTTAATTTAAGATTTCTCTCAATCCTATAATCTCTCAATTTTCTTTGTTCTTCTTGTGTTTTAAGGTACAAAAGCCATTGCTTTTCTAATAAAATTTTACTTTGACTCCGGTCAGCCTCAATGCGATTTGCTAATCTGATTTTCCTCATTTCTATCAATGCTTTGTTTTCCAATGTCTTTTTGGGAGGAGTAATGTCTTCTCCCAATTCACTACTTTTATTTAACAATTCTGTTATCATGTGAGAGTCACAATCAACATTGTATTGTGCATATATTTTATCCATTTCAGTGAAATACTTAAACTTGTCTGGTCTCCGACAGTCTGTATCTATGCAGTGCTTGTATTTTTTTGTCAAAGCATTTATTTTCCACCTCACTTGATCTGGTGTCATCTAAAACATAGATGAGTTTAAATTGAATAATTTTATTAATTTAAAATTAACATTGCTAAATATAATTACAATACAAACATCAATGTTGAATTCCTTTAAATCTTGAGATATAGCTGTCCAAATTCTAGTCTTCTTTTTAGGTGTTTCCAGCATTTGCAACTTAGCTTCATACAGTTTCAAAAGTATTGATGTTGCATTGTTTGTCCATACTGCACCTGTAATTTTATTTGTTATAATTATAATATTTAACATTTTAAGAGCTTTTGCCTTTTAATTGGACATTAATTGCGGTATTTAATTTGTTAGGGTTTATTCTAGATGATAAAATATTATGGTATAACAAAATTTATTTCTTTACCTAACCAAATTAGCAAATAATTAGAACATTTATTTCTAAGATGCTGTATCTGTTATAAATAAATATTATATTTTCTCATCAATTAGCCTATTATTAGTTTATTTTATATTTATATTTCTACAATCACCATACTATCTTTTATAAGTTAAACTTACTGTGTTTCTCTGATCTTTCATTTGTATTGGTTCTATCATTACTGTCGGTTTCACAGGAACCCAAGGAGATTTGATTTGCTGAAAATTAAATCAACGATATTATAATTGGATATTTTTTACAGATTTATGGTTCTTAGTATTGATATCAATAAAAACCTTACACTCATTTAAAATAACGTATGTGGAACCGTCTGCACAAACATCCATCTTATAAAAACATGTAATTACAGTGAAGTGGAGACTGTTTCAATTAATGTGTAGAAAGTGTAATTTTCCAACTAAATAAACAATGAACGTATAGTAGTCTTCGTGTGAATTATAAAATTAATACGTCTGGAATTTTGGTGTAGCAGATAAAATTTTGATATTTTTTGTTTTTGTTAATTTTTGTTTTAAATGTCACATGGTCACTGATGTCAGATTCGCAGCAAGTTCATCTCAATTTTTGCCTGATTGAAGTAAAAAACAAACAAAATTGACAGTGTTAAGTTTGACTTGGTTGTCATTTCAAGGTTTTATTTGTTTACAAACAAAACGAAAACATTTTTTACCGCATTCGTATTTCAAGAAAATTTGAATCAAAATCGCCGAAACCGAGTTGGTCATGTTGAAAAACCATCAGTTACTTTGGCTTGCTGAAACGAATACCCTGAGTAGTGATGATAGTGACAGCGAAAGTTTCGATAATTCTAATAAAGGAAACTCTTCAGAAACTGAACTATCCGATGATGAAGACGATAAAACCTTCTTCCCTCTCATGCAATACTTGATCCGACTAAGAAGAAGACGAGTTGATGATTATATGCATATAATTGATTCATGGACCGAAGCCGAATTCAAAAACAGAATGAGGTTATCGAGGAAAACAGCTTTTCAGCTTATTGGTGACTAATTTTGGAACTTTTATGGCATTTTCTAATTTTGAACTAATATTAAATTAACATTTTGTTGCAGATGAATTGGAAAAATCTGGTGTTATTGCATCACATAAATTTGGATTAAAACCTCTTCCACCAAAGTTATGTTTCTACATATTTCTAACATTCATTTCAAGTACTGAATCGTTAATGCCAATTGCGACACGTTTCGACATTTCCACTTCATCAGCTTTTCGTGTTATCAGAAGAGTAGTAGCATGGATTCTCACAAAACTAAATGAAGCTATTAGATGGCCTCAAGATCTGAACGAAATACAATATATTTGCAACAACTTTCATCTAAAGACTGGTATAGCAAATATTTTAGGAGTAATAGACCGTACATATATTAGGATAGAGAAACCCAAGAATGCCAGAGAATATTGCAATCCAAAAGGTCACTTCTCAATAATATTGCAAGCAACTATTGACTCACAGTTGAAATTTACAAATATATTTTGTGGAGAGCCAGGTTCAGCTAATTGCACTAGGGTCTTAAAAAAGTCACCACTTTATAATACTGCAACTCATAACAGGGATTCCTTGTTTCCACATAATACATTTCTGATTGGGCATTCAGGGTATCCATCTTTGCCATGGTTAGTACCACCATTCAGAGAAAATAAAAGGTTGACACCTGAGCAAAGAGAATTTAATACCCTCCATGCTTCTACTAGAAAGTTGGGTGATAAAGCTTTTGGTTTACTAAAGGGTAGGTTTAGGAGAATAAAACTGTTTTCTGTGTACCGTAGCATTGCTTTTATAACAGACACAATAGTGGCTGCATGTATACTTCATAATTATTGTGTAAATGAAAATGATCATTTAGATATTAATCAAGACTAATGATATTTATAAATACCAAATTTAATTTGTCTACAATTAATGAGTATTCTTCTTCTTCATTTCATTCACTGCCTCAAAATTTCCTGATCTTCAACTAATTTCCTTAATAAAGCACATTTCTCTCTTTCTATCTTGAGTAGTTCTTCTTGTTTCTTTTCTCTTAATTGTAGTTTTCTTAGAGCTATTGATTGTTTTACTTCTAATTCTTTCCTTCTCAGCTGCAATTCTTCTTCTTTCAACCTTAAACTTCTTTCATATCTTTCATCTCTTATTTGTTTCTGTTCTTCTTGTCTTTTTATGTACTCCATCCACTGTTTATCTAATTCTACTTTAGCTCTTCGTTCTGCTCGTAGCTTTCTAAATGGGACTTGTTTCATTGCACTTTTCCTATCTTTATTTTTGTCAATGGTATTATCATCTTGTATGACGCCAGAAGCTAGTCTATAGTTTCCACTGTTTTCGTATCGGCCCAATATTTGATGCATCTCATTAAAATATTTGAATGATACAGCCCCTTGTCCATTGTCTATGCAGTCTTTATATTTTTTTGTAAGAGCATTTATTTTCCATCTGACCTGATCTGGTGTCACCTTTAAATAAAAATAGTGTGATACAAAAATATTAGATTTGTAAAATACATATTAAGTAAGTTTTATTACCTCTATATTTAAAGATTTCAATTCTTCTGCTATTGCTATCCACATTTTTGATTTCTTCTTGGGATTATCCAACATGTGAATTTTAGTTTCATATAAGTTTAACAGCATTACCGTGGAATTCTTTGTCCAAATTATATCTATAAATGAAAAGACAATTATGTGATTGTTACATGCTATTATAAAACATAATAAATAATAATTTACTTTGTTTATTATTTTCATTTACATCTGTTTCTTCCTGTTGACTGATGTTTTGATTGTGATTGTAGGCTGATACGGGCATGTTGTTTGGTTTATACAAATTAGCTGAAAATTAAATTTGAAACTGTTAGTCTGACATTGCAAGAGTTAGTTACAGTAATTTGTAATATTAAATGTGTTTGTAATTACGTTGGCTATCTAGAATAGCCAAAACGGCTACATTGTTATGAATATTTTCGTCCATGACCAGGCCAATATAATACTTCCGTCTGCAGTCAGCAGTATCACTAGAAATTCAACAAGATTTATTTTTATCATATGTATACATTGTGCCACTTTTATACAATTATTTAATGATTTAAAAATTAATAAAAAAAGTAAACAAAATTAGTAAACAAGAAATGCAAAATTACAGATTATACATTGATCAATACTAGCGATGGGCGTTATTAACCATAACTGGTTATATATGCAGTTACGAGCTCGAACAGTGATCACTCGTTTTCCACTACAACAAAAACTAGTGATATTCATAACGCCATTTAAACGATCGAAATAGGCATCAGTCTTCAATAACTCATTTAATCACAACGCCATAAAGTTAAATCGAATTCACTCTTATGTTTAAGGCATAGCGTCGATGTTTGGCTACTTTCACTACTCACGCAAAATCACTGGTTTTACAATATTCGTAATGACAAGATGAAAACGACGTTTTACATTGACCACCTTACACATAGCTTTGACAACGTAAAGGAGTAAAACGAGTAATGTAAAACGCGCCTAAAAAAATAGTATCGATACACGATACGTGTGCGTGAAGAAGAATTAAGTTATACTGCTACCTAACCAAACGATTTTACGTTACAATTATCACGTTTGCTTCAGAACGTTGTGAAAATAACTAGTTATAAAAATCACTAGTTAAGAAACTAGTTATTGGAAATCACATAACGCTTACGTTACGTTATCTCAAAAACCGATAACGACCCATCGCTAATCAATACATAACTGTAATGTCATCAGTTAAAATGACAAGGATGATTGATAAAATAAAGTACTTGATACCTAGTTGATTTCATGAAAACATACTGAAAGGTGAATCTAGCAAACAAATTAAGTAATTAATTCATGCTACATGTAGTCCATTTTATATTTTTTTATTAATATACATTTTGACGCAATCAAATTAAAGCAAGCCAACAAAGTTCTGGCACAGGTTACTCTGTGCTGTAAGTTAAAACTTTGACATAAGACAGTCATGACATAATGACGTGAGTTGACGTGACATCATTCAATTTTCAAGAGATCTTGTTCAAGTGTGCTAATTTTTGCTACTTGTACGATAAATATACGAAATAATTTAAATAACTAACATAAATGTTGTAAAATTAGATTAGGACGTTAATATTATTTTATATAAAAATGGCTGGATGTGGAGACTATATCAAGAGTCAGTTTCCACTGATCGATGACGAATTAATGAAATATGTGGAAGGTATGTTTTTATGTGTAGGTTAGGAAAGCAAATCACTATCAAAACTGTACCTCTTTTATCCTTGTTTTCATAGAAACTACCTATTTTGCATTTTCATTATTATAGACAATTGATTTACATAAAAATAATAAATGCGCTTTCCATTGTTCAATCTTTTAAAAAAACCATACAACAGCATTTTAACTCATCTGTGTCCATTGAAAGTGCAGAAATTAATTTATCCTCTCCAATATGCACACTACTTACTATATACTTCCTATTTTTATTTAAAAGAAAATATAAAAGTACAATAAAATTATGCTAATGCAGTACATAAAATGAATTTAACACAAGAATACTGTACTAACCTGCAACATACTGTTTTTTTTGTATAATGACTTCAGAAGACTAATGCAAAATTATGAATTTCAATTTTAGTAAATATTCAATCAGACTCTTAAAAAACAATTACAAGTTGCAGGTATGATTGCCACGATTGTCATTAAACAATTGCAACCCTTAAATATTCATGACTGGATCGTAAATATATTGTAAAACAAAGAGTATGTAGAGTAATTAAATATCTCTAATTTCATATTATGTAAAACAAAATTTTGAGACCATATATTAAAAAATTATTAACCTCCAGTTTCATGAGATTTCCCTCTTTAATAATATATAATATCTGTCCAGAAACTGTTCCTAAAAATATGAATATAGTTTTAATATAAGTTCTAATGCTTTCACTTACCTCTGCAGATATTCTGTGCAATAGTGCAGATGAATTTGAAGATACAGAAGAGATTTATGAGGCTGTCGGAGAAGTATTACAAGGAATATCAGAGAAATCTGAGAAGGACATCAAGTGGGTAACATTATGTAAAATGTAGTTTTACTAATTTGTTCATTGGTTCCAAATTTGAAACTAGATTCTTTTACATTAAGATTAAATTTTTATTGCATAGCTAAAATGATTATTCACAGTAGTTACTTTAGCTCATTGATACTATGCAAAACTTTTCTTAAATCAATGTTCAATCAATCAATGGAGTTGTTTCAATCTTCCAATTTACAATTTCATTTATGCAATAGTGACAACTGTTCAGAAATTCTATAAATTTAAATATTATTACATTATTTTTTGTAGAGAAATATGTGAGAAACTATTGCACATGTTACAACCTGATAAAGGATCTAAAACCAATGGACCGACAAAGATTCTGGATGCACCTATACATTTAGCTTCAATGACCCAAACTAACTATAATGACACAGATGATCTCAAAAGTATATGGATGCAAACTAGAGATGATAGTTTAGTAAGTATAATATAGTAAAAAATATAGTATAGTAAATAAAATATAGTAACTTTTTTTAAATTTTGCAAACAATAACCTTTTAACTTTTGCTCTTTGGGTATACCCTAATATTCTGCCAACAATCAAAAGTAAAGTCAAAAAACATGCCTATGCCAAGGTATTTTTAAAACAATTTTTCCTTGTTAACATCTTAATCTGAATTGTAGGTAATATTGGTAAAAACAATGATTAAGCTAAACCTACAGAAACTGGTTTATGGTAATCTTTAGCGCAAGTGTCACATTCTTGAGATAATCAGAATCTAAGCAGCATTAATAAACTATGCTGTAATAGCCAATAATGTTGCATCACATACAAAAAATAATTTAACATGATGACAGATGATTATCAAGCTATTTTAGCATGATAATCATCTAAATGTCCATGAATTTTGGACTATCACAAATTGTTCTATTCTTGATTAAAATCATAGGATAGTTACGAATTAAACATTAGGGACTACATAGCTATAGCCAAGACTTAAACTAACTTACATGTTTACTAATTAAATCATATTCTTTGCAGAAAGTAGATGCTAGGAAATTAGAAAAAGCCGAAGCAAAATTACAACAGAAACAACAAAAACAGAAGGAAACTAAAGCGCCATCTGCAGCACCTTCATTACAAACTGCTACAGCATCACAAGTCACATCCAAAAAAGACAGCAAACTTGAGGCTAAAGGTAACAACAGAACGCAGGATATAAGAGTAGAGAATTTCGACATAGCTTATGGAGATCGGTAAGTTTAAACTGAAAACAAGATTTAATAAGTCATTTTGATTTTATGGCTTCTTTCATTATATCTATTTAAAAAACGATTAAGGTATTCTATTCTATACTGATTTCTTAGAAACTTGTAATGTGATACAAAGTTAAAGTAACTGTAAAATAATTGCATTAATTATAATACATTTAAAATTTATTATCATAATCACAATTCCCAAGAGATAATTAATATTTAACATTTAAGTTCTGATATTGTTTAGTTTAATTGTAAGGCTTTAAAATTCACAGGCATATATTTGTGAACCCACCATCTATGAGACTTCTATCAATAGTTTAAGGTTATACAAATATAACTGTCAATTTCAGAGTATTATTACAAGGTGCCGATCTAATTCTTGCATTTGGAAGAAGATATGGCTTAGTAGGAAGGAATGGTCTCGGTAAAACAACATTATTACGAATGTTGTCCAGTAAACAGTTGAAGATTCCTTCTCATATAACCATCTTGCACGTTGAACAAGAAGTTGTAGGTGACGATACGATAGCTTTACAGAGTGTTCTGGAATGTGATACGCTTAGAGAAGGACTTTTGAAGAAAGAACGAGAGATTACCGCTGCAATTAATAATGGGTATGTATGTTTCAATTAAATAAATTAATGGTATAATTTAAGACTATAATTTTGTAACTAACTCTGTATGTATGTTAATGTAATATTATTTAGTAAGTCAACTCAAATTAGTATAACTAGAAACTATACTGTATTACAAGAGCTACATTGTATAATTGTTTATTTAAATTATTTGCTTTACTTGTTTACAATAAAACTGGTTATGAATAAGTAAACTGTAATAATAGAAGTTTACCTTGATTTCTTAATAAGTAATAAGAATAGATAATGCAATTGGAAATAATGTGATGTTAGAAAAAGCAAATGGGAATTACTATTGATAAAACATTGTAAGATTGCTGACTGAATATACTTCGGATTTAACAGTGTTACAAACCAATATTATTATCATTATTTTAATGTACTAGAATCTTATTTGTGTAATGATATTACTAAAAATACTCAAGAGACTTGACATAAATGTAAAGCTAATTATTGTAACCTAGAATCTTTAAATAATTTTCTTTCAAAATACCTAAGTTAAGACACACTTGATTATAAGTAATCTTTTTAGTTTATCCTAAACTTTCTGAGCAGCATTTCAAATTGATATGTAACTTAACTTGAGTTCCCTTACGTAAAGTGTTGGATTATACAGAGTGATATAACCAAACAATACTGTCACAGCTCATAGCAATGTTGATATAGATGCCGTCCTGTTACAGGCAGTATTCTCGGCATATTATTGTTTCTATGGCCATTACAATAAATAAATAATTTTCTATATATCTTTTATATTAATACTTAGTTAATATTACCGTCAGAAGAGACCTCACCCTCTATTATTCATTTTTATTATTTCAGTTCCGCAGACCCTCAACTTTCAACAGAACTGAGTGCTATATACGTACAACTTCAGAATATAGAGGCGGACAAAGCGCCCGCCCGCGCCTCGGTCATACTAAACGGTTTAGGGTTCACTACGGAGATGCAGGCGAGAGCTACGAGAACGTTCTCAGGTGGATGGAGAATGAGACTGGCTTTGGCAAGAGCGTTGTTTTCAACGTAAGTTACATGAGAAATTATATAAAAAAACTTGTGTTAATTTTCTAGGATCTTAGTGTTGTCGAAATATAGGAGTGTGATGGGTGACGGTTCCCAATGGCCTGCCGTTGTAGAAACTCATGAGTGGTTTTCTAACTACATACCATTAGGTGGGCCGTAGATTCGTTGATCTGTTCAATTGAAAAAAAATGTAGCCTACCTTAAATAGAGACTTTAACGCTGAGTCTCAACAAATAATTGGATTTCTCATTTTCCATCGCACCATTTTTTACCACAAATAAATTGTTTACAAATATATTTCTTTACCATCTTCAAAAGTCAAGTTTCTAAGCTAAGTTTTTCTTATTCCAGGCCCGATCTTCTATTACTCGATGAACCTACAAACATGTTGGACATAAAAGCGATCATCTGGTTAGAGAATTATTTACAGAAATGGCCTACCACGTTATTAGTAGTATCTCACGACAGAAACTTCTTGGACACAGTACCTACGGATATATTGCATTTACACATGCAGAGGATAGACACTTATAGGTAAATACGTAATTAAAAATATTGAAAGTTATTAAAATTGCATTCAACATTTCAAATATCGTATGTTAGATATGCGAAAAAAAACGAAATATCCTCAAAATTAAATAAGATTAATTTGGGGCGCTTTTTATAGTAAAATACGTTGCCAGTTTATTTTTATGGGACTATCATTCAAATTGCATAATCCATACAACAAAACGAAAATACAACAATGAAAACATAATTCTGTACAATCCGATTCTTACCGTCTTTCCCTCAATTTCCGTACATACATTCCATAACGAAATTCCATTCTCATATTCAACAATTAAAATCTTTTAAACAACTTTACAAACATTATACAAGATTGAACATTATTTATTCCCTTTTTCAGAGGTAATTACGAGCAGTTCCACAAGACGAAGACCGAGAAGCACAAGAATCAGCAACGCGAGTACGAGGCGCAGCAACAACACCGCGCGCACACCCAGGAGTTCATCGACAGGTTCCGGTACAACGCGAACAGGGCCTCCTCCGTGCAGAGCAAGATCAAAATGTTGGATAAACTGTAAGTAGGAAACCATCAGCTAAGGTGTGATAAGTGAGAGTTGAACCACCTTAAAGCTAGAACCTTAAAGCTAGAACCAAGTAGAGAAGTATGCGGTTGCACGATGCGTTACGCACTATGTCATCAGTCATCGTCAATCCAAAACTCAATCGAACTCAAAAATAAGTCATCGAGATGAAGAAAAAAAATAGTTTTAATTTAACCAGGCAACATTGAATATTTTCATTCATTTAGTAAAGATTTCTTTATTTTTGCTATTTTCAAGCTAACTTAATCAAAGTCCAAGTGTAAAATTATTTTATATTGTTTACTTATTGAAATAATAGAGAGATAGAATATTCTTTATTGTAAAATCTTTTGAAACATGTTCCTTATCGCGCGTTACGAAAGGAAATATTTTTTATAAGATATCTTTTAATCGAAAGGAACTTCGTTCTATTCGGGTGTCCCATGACTTCTCTCAAGTTTTTTTGTTTTTTACATTACTTAATTCTTAACTCGCAGACCTGAATTGAAACCAGTTGAAAAGGAAATCGATGTGGTACTCCGGTTTCCGGAAACGGAACCGCTCTCTCCTCCCATACTACAGCTCAATGAAGTTGGTTTCTACTATTCAAAAGATAAAGTTATATTCACTAACGTCAATTTGGGAGCCACCTTGGAATCTAGGATATGTATCGTAAGTATTGTAGTTTACAATAAATTTATTTTAATTGTTGTTGGATTTTTTAGTTTATTAAAATAAAAGACCTATGGGGTGTATAGGTAGGACTAATTAGTTCTTAAAATAATACATTATCTTATTTCAAATATATAATAATTTTAAAACTGGTTGTAGTGGAAATATAAATTTAGAGATTGTAGCTAGTAAATAAGTTTATAATAAGCCCAATAAAATTAGGAGTAATCTAGTTATTATGTCATTCTATTTTCACAATTTTTGACGGATTCTTCCTGTTAAAAAATGTCACATAACCCCTTTCCCCCCTTTAATTTGACGTAATTTATTGATGACCCTTTATTTTAAATCCCGAAAGTACTGTCTACCTGTGAACCTCTAATAAAATCAAAAAAGTAAATAAATTCCCGCCATTTACAGGTCGGTGACAACGGAGCGGGTAAAACGACGTTACTTAAAATAATAATGGGTATACTGTCACCCACCAACGGTATCCGAAGCGTGCACAGAGGACTCAAGTTCGGATACTTCTCGCAACATCACGTCGATCAACTCGAGATGAACGTCAACTCAGTCGAGCTCTTGAGAAATACTTACCATGGTATGTATGGAATTTATGACGCGCTATGACTTGTCCTTCTTCAAACGAGGCTTGAGGAGGGCCCTTAAAGTTAGGTCGTAGGTAGCGACCCCTCAGTGTCCCCGGACATTGCAGAGGTTTATGAGCGACGGTAACTACTTCCTATCAGGTGGCCCGTTGGCTTGTCTGCCTACATGGCAATAAAAAAAAATATAAAAACGAATATTGACTTTCGTATGGTATTTGTTTATGGTTAAATGATCATTTCATATTTTCACAAAGGCAAACATGACGAAACACAGATTACTATTTAAGTTTCATGACTACTGTAAATTTTATGAAATGACCTAATCTAATCAATTGATCGTCAAATGATGATTTTATAAACTGTTAAAGTTTTTCAATATTCATGTGTAATTTGATTATCCGTGGACTAAGTTCTTGGAAGACAAGAAAATATATGAATATATAATAATATGAAGACATGACTTGCTTCTTCTTGCTGTTAAAATAATGTTGACTTTCAAAATATTTTGATTTTCTTCCTATTTGACAAACAGTACCAAATCCATTTTTTTTTAATATGTCTACTTTACCTAATTCATGATAAATCGTACTATTATTTTTTCTTAGTATAAACAACTATTTTTTGCTTATAGGTAAACCGATAGAAGAATATAGAAGACAATTGGGCAGTTTCGGTGTGAGCGGTGACCTCGCCTTGCAGACGATAGGCAGTTTATCAGGAGGACAGAAATCAAGGGTGGCCTTTGCCGCGATGTGTATGGGCAATCCAAACTTCCTGGTACTGGACGAACCTACCAATCATTTGGATATCGAAACTATTGAGGCCTTAGGAAAAGCTATTAATAAGTATAAGGTAAGATGTCACATTTTATTTATTTACTAGCTGGCCCACACAACTTTGTCTGCGTCACATACGGAAATTTTCTCACCGTTTAAACCTTCCCTGGAATTCTACGAATATTTCAAGATTAAAATAAGCCAAATCGGTTCAGTCGTTCTCGAGTTTTAACGAGACTAACGAACAGCAATTCATTTTTTTAAACGGTTTTATTTAGCTAACCCGCTTGTTTTATTCTTTATTATTCTGCCGTCAAATCTAGTAATTCAAATTTCACCCTCTTCCTTTTTATATATAAGATTTATAAGATGTCACAAAGATATTTTTAAAACAAATTTGTCTATTGCCCATTCTTTTTCTATTCATTCATTTAAGGCCCATTCAGAAACTGTTTTGTAATGTATGTCAATTTTTTTTTAACTTTGGTTGAAACCGCAATTGTAAAATGTTTGCCCATTCTATTTTATGCCATGTGCGTTTGACTATTTGCCCATAGTAAGTTAGTCATTTATGACAATTTAGGGTATTATTTCCAGGGTGGAGTGATTTTGGTATCTCACGACGAAAGATTAATACGAATGGTCTGCAAGGAGTTGTGGGTGTGCGGTAACGGATCTGTGTCTAGTATAGAAGGAGGCTTCGACGAATACCGCAAGATCGTCGAAAGAGAATTAGAAGCAGCGAATAAATAGACAAATTACATAATATAATGTATACTAATTATTTAAAACAATGTAAAAAGTATCTCTAAATTATATCGTTGTAATATATTTAGTTTTATTATTTACAAATGAAACACTGTTTTAATATCAATTCAAATTTTTATTTTATACCTCCCGAACTCTCGTCTTTATTAAATATCATCCACACATTTCCCGTGCGAAACAGTACGCATTCGAAAATAATGATGGCAATTATAAAACATAATTAAATTAAAATTGCGTATTTACAAATTAAAATTCAAATACATAATATACAATTTATATTAGTAGTGACTAAAATAATAACAAAAGAGTTAAGCGTTTCGAAATTTTTCGTCTGTTTAAAATCAAACTTAAAGTACTGAATTAAACGTTGAGACTTTATAGGTGCTCTGTTTTCAATAAATGCAAAATGATTAATATTTTTGATTGTAACATTTCGGAGGGAAATCTGTTATCGATTTAGGTCTGCTAAATAGTATACAATCTTTTATACCGCGGTATAACAAATGCGGGATTACTTTATGGCAATCTACGAATGTGGATACAATAGGATAAGGATTAATAGTTATACTACCAGATCACAAAATACAACTAAACTAAATATAATTATGTCCAGTTGGCAAAGACAAATGGCGGTTGGATCACTCGGCTCTTACTAAAAGTAAGATGGGTCGATGATTAAAATAAATTACTGGTGTTTCTTTCGCCTGGGTTTAGTTTTGTCGGCGTTTCTGAGCACTTCGGCATAGGACAACTCTAGTTTCCTGAGTTTATGTATTTCTTGTGAGGCCGTGCTCTGTTTTATGTCCCATGTGTCTGTATCAGGGTTCCAACCTTGGTAGATCTTACCAGTGCGGCCGCTTACACTTGGGGTAGGAGAATTGAAGTTCCTGTTGTAGAACTGTAGGGTAGTTCCGTTCCATTCGCTGTCGAGACCTCTGGCGAGCGGACTCACTTCAATAGGCCTGTAGTCACGTTTCTTCTTGCTTGAAGATTTCTGATAGGTTACTTTTGGTGGCGTGGGGTAGACGGGAGAGTCTGCGCCTTGCCGATCCTGGCTGTGTTTCCTGTTGCGATGTCTGGACTTCTTTCTAGTCGCCGCTATGTATTCCAGCGGTTGACGCACCAACGGTGTCAGTACTCGTTCTTTTTCCTTATCCTGTTCTTTAGGTTTCTCGGTGGTGCTCTCCTCCGCTGGTTTATTGTCTTTCTTCTCAGCCACTGCTTTCTTTTTGCTCGGTTCTGGAGCAACCTTCTCTTTTTGTTCAACTTTAACTTTCTCTGGTTGTTCTTTTTCTGGTTCTTTAAGAGTGGGTGTTTCTGGTGCAGTGATATCAGAGACTGGAATGGATTGTTCAGACATGACGGATGAGAAAACGCTTTGTGTGTCATCTGTGAAATTCCCGGGAGGATCCTCCGTCGCCGGTGTGACGGGAGGTACCTTACACGCTGTGGTGTCGTCGAGTAGAGGAAGTTGTTCTCCGTCATCTTTGTTTTCAGCTGCTTTCTTGAGTATTGTAAAGATCTCTTTGAATAGTTCTCGGTACTCTGGTCTGTTGCGGAATCGACTATCCATAGGGCTGACGTCATCGTAAATGCTGAAGCGGTAGTCTTCTCCGTCTGCGATAGTACATAAGAACGAGCCTGGTCTTTCGCGTTCAGTTTGTGTGGCTTTGTTGCTTGTTTCATCCGAAAAGCCAGAGCTTGAAGTTTCGGCTTCGGAAAAGTCCGGAGTTTGAATGATTTTCTTTCGTGATGTTGGTTCAGCCTTCTGCGGCTGTTTCTCGTTGTGTTGTGTGTCATCAGCGTGGCCGCTCTCTTCATCAGTGTCTTTGATGCTAAACTGACTGTAGTCTCCTGATGTTTGAAGTTCATCTTGAAGTGAGATCGGTCCTGATGGATTCTGTGAATTCGACGTAACGTTTTGTTTGTTCTTCTTTATGTTCTTGACTTGTGACAGCTGCACTTCCAATAGAGCCTCGTACTTTTCAACGAGTTCCCTGTACGGGTTGGCATTGCCATCGTCTTTATTGGCCCACGTACCTTGCAGTAATTTTTCCTTCGCATTCTGTAAAATAATTGAAAATTATGATTTCCTTTTAATCCCAGTACTTACAATATTAAAAGACTGTTGCAACGACCATATGAATTACAAAGATACCAAGTATTTTAGTAAATGTTTAAAGTAATGAAAATTTAAAAGTGTAATTGATGAATGAAAACAGAGAGAGAGCCCAGAGAGGCTCACTTCATAGTTAAATTGATAGTTTTTCCTTTTTAATTTAGTCAAGATTTATGATTCGGAAGAAGAGTTTAATGATTTAAAATAAATAATTAGTCAAAATTACACCCATTACTAACTGCGTTTTAAAACTGCATCAGTCAATATAAATTAATGGTTATTAACACTATAAAGCTAAACCAAACTAAACGACTAAAAATCACGTAAAATAAATTAAGGACATAAAAGTCAAAATTAGTCTAAATACAGATTGTTTAATAGTGCAGTACATAAGCATATAGTGTCTTAATACCGATAATATAACACACCCTTGAGTTAACACCTGCCAAAACCAAGAAAAAAAGCGTTGAAGACCTTCACCGTTGTCCAATAATCGTGCATTTTACGCGCGTAGTGTGTAACGTGTCGGTAATGGACGTACCTTTGACTACATACGATATATCCAAAGAAAACTACTGCAAATGCGCTTCATAATGCATATGCAAAGCGTGATCAACAACATCAGGGGAAGTTGGAAAAGCTTTGCCGCCTAGAAATGAGCGAAACGGTCATGTAAGAAACAGTGCCTAGCTCATCGCGAAAACGACTAGCCAACAAGATCATGACTCGACTTCCTAAAACGAGGTAACGAAGCGCGCAGAACAAACCAATAGATCTTGTTTTCATTCCGACTCTATGAAAGATTAGTTCAGCGTGTGTTAATAAGTTAGTTATTTGCTACAGAACGCATGTGAGTTTAATTTGTTAATATTTATTCACAATGAAACTATTTTACACATAAGACAATAATGCATACAATTTTGAATGTCGAAAGAAAACAATCGTAATTGTCACCATTAGATACAGCGGATATGATAGTTAATAGAAATATACTACACGAAGATGAGAGTCAAGCTTTAGTTAATGAGAAGATTGAAGATATAGGCATGCTATACATAAATGTGTAAACTTACGTCGAATTTGATGAGTTTGTTGCTGACATCTTCCCGTGGGCTGTCTTGGCCTGAGGGCGGTAGTATGACAGAGCTCATTGCGCTTCGATCATCATCGTCACCGTCGAGCATAGAAGACATGTCGTCTCTTTCGACTCCTCTGAGGCACCTGATGCATAGTTGCCCTTGTCTGGAATGTATGTGAATATTATTTAGTGTGATTAGAACCTCAACAGTGACTGATAATACCTGCACTGTAGGGTGCTTATTAAAAAAATGCGTTGCAAAAAGAAGTAAAATTAAAATTAGGGAGTGTTCAAATTATTTTTAATTCAAAGAAAATCAAATTACAATTCAGTGTATTTTAAACGCCTCAATGGCCAACACCCTCCTGACAAGTAACGACCACAAGGATAACAAGATAGTAGCCTATCACATTTCCTAGAGCTCTGTAGATACCTAGTTCTTTGACCCAAATGTATCATATTCATTTACTCAGTCAACTGTTAAGTAATAATTTTACCTGACTTCTTCAAGTATAGAGAATTCTTCTTGCATAGACTTGGGCTCGTCTTCCCGCATGTGCCAGTTTCTGAGCTGGTCGTGAAGCCTGTTGTTCTCTTGGACCATAGACGCCAACTGCTCCTCAAGTTCAGTGACCCGCCTTTGTTCTTGTGCGAAAGCGACTTTGCTTTCCCTCAATGCGTCACTCAGCCTTAGTAAATCCTCATCCTCCTTAGTCAATTCAGGGAGAGGCGCTACCGTCTTCGGTGTACTATTTACTTCAGGCTTTTTACAATTCTGTGTTGGTTCAACGGGCTTTTCCTTCGGTTTGGGGTTTTCAGTCTCTGGTTTTCGTTCGGCTCTTCGCCTGTAGATCTCAAGTTGGACGTTGAGTTCGTCCACAGTCTTTTGTAATTCTTCACATTTAGCCTCCACGGTGTCGATGTTTGAGCACAATCTGCAATTACGTTATTATTTTAATTTACACGGACATGAACACTTGTTTTATTTAATTTTGTCTAAAGTTGAATGTTAATGAGTGTATTTTTACACTTTATAACATTTTTTGTTGATATTATTGTAGTGTTTACGGAAATGGACGGTAAGTTTTAATTTGTGGGTACACACCGTTAAGTTTATGTAAGTTAGTTAAGATGATTGAATTAAATGACCCGGATGTTGAATTACATCTGAAGCGTTTGATATTGATTACTAACAGTTAAAGTACTTACGACTTAATATGTTTCTTGTCAGCGGCATGATCGACAGCTAGTCTGTGGTTAGCTCGCTCCAAGTCTTGAATACTCAGTTCCAACTGCTCGTAAATCCTTAACCTCGAGTCATTAACCTCTCGCAAAGCAACCGTTTGCTTTGTAAGATACTGAAACACCGAAACGATTCCATCATTAGATACGAGCGCTGGTTTAATTATTACTTGGCAGTTTTTGCTTCGTTTGTAGATTCCGGCTTCGCGCACTTTGTTTTTCGATGCTATTTACTTTAAATTCGAAGCGGAATTAAGTAACTTACTGTTTTTATTGCACTTTGTTTTTAAGTGTAAAACGTGTTTTTGTTCTCTAAAAATAATCTTGTAAAGTGAATCTACCGTCTTTTTAATTGAATTATAGACTTTTATGTATGTAATCTAATAACGATCCTTAATATAACTGTCTAGATTTAACAAAGTAGTAGGTAGATACTAACTTCGATTTCTTGTGCTTGATCCTCAATGACATTTTGATGCTGGCGAAGGGCTGTCTCGAGTTCCTTGTTACGTTCGAGGAGGGTCTTCCCGAGCTCTGCCGCCAGCTGCAAATCTGGAATAAAAACTTTATATTATTTTCCGGTCTTTCTTTCATTCCTTACGTTCGAAGTGTCGTTCCGTTAACTTCAATAATAATATGTTTTTCAAGTACTACTTAGTAGATATGTTGGGACAGTTTAATAGGTCGGGTGATAAACTCATAGTCGGTATATCTCCCTCAGTGACGACATAAATTACGTCATTAAAATTGCGAGTTTCTTACTCTTTACATTTCGTGCTCAAAATGTAACCTTGGCTTCAAATTTTTAAATAATAATAAATTGTTGCACGCAACATTATGAAGTGAAATTGCAATATGTTTGGAAACATAAAATACAAAATGATGTTTGGTAAATTCACAATTTAGGTTTATTTTATTGCAAACAGAAAGCACTACTTAATAGTACTTATTTAAGTTGGTAGGTACCGTAATTATTGATTGAATTATAGATCTTTGTGTCGAATAGATACCTAATACAGATAGTTAATTACCAATACAAACCTTTTTAAATTAAAACTTCCTTTACCACAATATGTGGAATGTTTGAGTTTTTATGGCTGATTTTACAAAGATAACTTTCTGCTGAAATTATGTTATCATTCTCAATCCAAGAAGGTTGCGACAGGTTCCATGTGAACCACAGGTAATTGACCAGCCGGCGCGGCGGTGTTCAATTTCAAATAACTCCGACGTTTTGCAATAACGCATTACTCATTGCTGGCTAACGCAGTCATTTGTCAACCGTATCAGAAACATGAAGAGCAAGGTAGACAACCTTTATAAGAATAACGTGAAAGTCGGGTAACGAAGCAAGGTCTGTGAAACAATGCTAAAATAATAGGTAACTTAGTTCGTATCGGGGTCAATGAATTCAGTATTGTTAGTTGAAAGTAGACGTGATTGGAGAAATTTTGATTGAAGTCAAGACGTATTCCCAAGGAGTAAAGGTCATAAATGTACTGTGTCAAAATTACATCTAGACATGTGTACTGGTTTCCCGACATAGCAGATATGTCTAACAACAGCAAAAACAAGTATGGTACTCGTAAGTCAAAGGTTCGTTACCTTTTAACTCTTCATAAATAGTATAGTAAAGTAAAACTCATGTAAAAACCGAACATTAAATACAGTGGTAGTTGATAGTATAACTTTGTTCCTCATCTCTTTAATTCTAATTAATTGAATATTAGGTAAGTACCTACACAATTTACTTTAGCAGTGGAATATTTAAGTCTATCATATTTCAGGTGAGCATCGTTGATCATCTATTGCAATAAAGTACCTATTGATAAGGCAGTTGAAAATTCTTTGCGCTCCAAATCAGAAACAGATTATTGCGTACACCAGATAACCACAAACATTAAAAAAACGAACATAAAATATTACTGAGTGTTGTCTACATAAACGCAACACGCGAAACTATTTTGTAATTTGCATTCCATTGTGGTACCATTAATACATAATCTTTGTTTCTGATATTATGAAATGTAATAATCGTGTAACACTGGTAGCCGGTATTAAAACGTCTTTCGCATGTACCTAATGTGTGTGTAAGATTTTTGGTGCAGTCACGCGACCAATGTCACAACTCGATATACAGGGTGTTATAATCCGATGAAACAATACTTTAAGGGCTTAATCTATTTCACATTTCAAATCATATACACATACTTTTGAAACGGAGACGATCACTTTATTTTCCCATACAAAGTTAAAAAATTATTATTTTGTATTATTTTTGACAACCCTACCCTGACCTACATTTAGCGTGTTGTGCGTGTGCGTGAGCACACAAACGCATCCGATCGTAGCTCAATATTTACAAGTGACACTCAAGGTCATCGAACTCAGAAACCGTGTTTGCATAACCTAACATATCGTGAAAACTACCACACCGTACCAACTTTCAGTACTTTAATTTTAAATCTTACCTACCTATCGATTCATAGTAAGTGGAAAATAAAACAGAAACAGAAATTATAACAATTTATTAAAATTTTACAAAAAAGTAGATTGCCTACTAACATTTAACCTACAGATTTATGTAAAAGTATGTACCGTATTATCGAGATATTAAGTCCGTCGATTGTTTCGATGTTCGCGTTTAAATTTTCAGTCCTCATAATGATAGTTTATGCCATTTATTCAGAGGCCCCCAATTTCAGTCAGTTGATGAAGAAATTATGAATGGTCAAACAAACGTTATGGAAAGTTTATTGTTACACTGTCACTTATGAAACGAATTTTAGCACTACACAGATAGGTTTGTAAAGCACATTTTAGCACTACACAGTTCCGAAAACACGTATAAGAAGGAAGTCTTCGTTGTTCGGAAGGCGGTCTACCGACGACGTATCGTTGTCGGTAAAGTTCGCGTCCGCCGTGGTAGCTTCCATCTGCAGCTCCAACACTTAAAAGCGTGTCGTAATACTCGGCATTCAAGTATGGTGATGACATATTTTTTGAATTGAAAATTACAGGGCAGGAATAAAATTATCATAAACTACTTTGGACAAAATGCAAGAGTTTACTGACTGATTTTTGAGTTTTAGTTTTAATTTGTACTGCAAACTTCATAAGGTGCAATTTTAGAGTTCCGTACTCTAATAATCTACTAATAGAAAATGAATTCGCGTGGCTAATGAATAATATTATTAACTGACAATTGTATTCACATCTTACATATGAAAATCTAATAGGTACTGTAGGTACATGTTTTGGTGTAACGCACTTTATTTTGTTGTAAAAATTTTAGGGTGGGTGATATTCACTCAATTTTTTCGTCGAGCGTTATTCGAACCCCATAATATCATCGAATGATTTATTTTAATTTCACTCATTCCAATTTCAAAAAATAAAACAAAAAAATACGACGGAACCACTTTCAAATTTGTTTGCAGATATTTATTTATTTATGGGCGGATACCATTTTCTAATCAACCAATCATAGAAAATCGGCATTTTACAAAACTAAAACCGTTCCAATAGAATGAGAGCGCTTCGTATTATTGTCTTTTGTGAAAGCCGAAATTTCGTTTGACGCAACCGACTCAGTCCACGACAGTCCACGTGGACTAGCATAGAATAAACACATACAGATGTGTCGGAAGTATTCAAAAAAAATATGTATTATTATTAATAAATTATCGTAATTTCAGAAGTGCTCATACAATTTAAAAACTAATTTCTTGTTTTAAATAGTTGGAATTGTGATGTCTTCTCCAAAATAACGAGTTCTGTTGAATTGAATACCTTTAAAATAAATCGTTGTACATTTCAACAAAAGTTTGTATATTTGTCTTTATGCCCCTAGCAATATTATACCGAATAGTTCTTTTTTTTAATTAAATAATATGATCATGCTGATATTTTGTTATAACGTAGAAAAAAAAACAATAAACTTTGGGCGGTAGTAAGATAAACACGTATCATCAGGTGGGTGAAGACTAGTATGCTTTCCTTGCAAAAAAAAATGTATCCTGTTTAGAATTTGATTTTTGTCCCGTGTATTATTACAATGTTCTATGATACAGGAGGTGACTAGCCGGCTTAAGGCTTTAGCTGTTGGTGTAGGTCAGTACAGTAGGGTTGATCCTGCACGAATTGACACTTTGTTTTGATTAGTTATAACTTATGATATATTATGCCTAGAAAACCCAAAGTTGGTGGATGGCTTCTACATCAAGTATACTATTTGCTGTGAAAATATTGTTTCATCGGATTATAACACCCTGTATATCAGAATCTGTGCTTTTGTGTCTTATTTATCGTGAATATGAACACTTCCTCATTGATAACAGCTGACTTGAAATTTTCGAGCTTCCAGAAACCTATTCATTCCAAAAATAGTGATGTCTAATGTCTTGGTCATCTACGCAGCTGCTACAGTCGTTCAGTAAATATTTCAAAATATACCTAAATGAAAAATACGTGCTTTTATAAATATGAATTCAATGGCATTAAATAATTCAGGAATTTCTACAATTACAGACTTCAGTAGGTACTTACTTAAAGTATAATTCATTATTCAGTGATTCAGTTATAACAGTAAATCATTAAGATAATTTTAAAGAAGAATGCATCGTTGTAGTCGTGAAATATGTAAAGTTAACCATTTAGCTATTTTGCTTCACACCAATACTTCGTAATGTGTTATTTATAAAGATTACTTGCAAATTCTAAATAAAATAAAAAAAATAATGCGTCAAAAGAACTTGTTATATGTCGAAAATTCACATACGCAACCTGAACAAAAACTGGTAAATAAGCCGTTGAATCTTGTACCATTTTTTGCCGCTCTGTGTTTGGCTTGGTTGCCGTCTCGCACTGGGTTGGCGAATTTTTTGCGATGCGATTTGTTACAGCATTGTGGGTTTCAAGTCAGTAACCCGCATTTTATTTAGTGAAACAATACGTTATTCTAAACTAAAATTAGTTTTTCTTTTTTTCACTTTAGTCTATGGTTGAACAATACAAATGGATAAATATTTAATAAAACTTTTGTAAATCTGTTTTGTTGTCTAGAACTGAAATTATCTCAAGGTCTGCGTATTAAATTGGTTACGGTCACGTTCTCAAACTTTAATTATTAAAGAACAGTCTGAATCAAATCGAAACGTGAAGCTTCATCACAATGCGCAATACTCTCTCAAGATTAAGAAAATAATGTGAAACTTTCTCCTGCAGTCATAGTTGATGCTCAAGATCTTAATAGATCTTGGTCTGTGATTCTATTGATGTGATGGTTAGCCGCTAGATTTAAGATTGTAATTATACTAAAACCACTCTATCCACTCAAAGACTTTTATTAATGTCAAGATTTTTTTTTTATAACAGGTGACTAGCATGAGTCATTCTAATAATATATTATTTGATTTATGACGAATATTAAGTATCTTGTCCTTGAACCTTGAACAACATCTTTAACGTCTGTAATTTACAAAAATAGAATGTTTATACTTTCCATCGTAATATGAAATCAACTTCATTGTACTTATTCTCAATTGCTTTCACTTGCTAGAGGATGTCAAGGGGGCCTGTTTACCATTAAAAAAACTATTCTAAACCTAATTTTAAGAGTGTTTGTTTGTTCCTAGTCAATATTGTATCACATTAAACGCCGTGTACCTACCTAATAGCTTCAGATCATAGACGATGTATAGATAATTATCGGTAATAGTGTGTAATTAATGTAACTACATAGCTAATTGGACAGCTGCTTCTACTGACGAACTCTGCCCTGTGACATTTAAAAAGCTGGTATATTTGGGTCAATGCAGTTAAACTAAAGGTTAATGTACTCGGTTGTACATTTGGACTTCCTGTACATAATGTATCCGTCGGTGAAGGTGATGACGTCTTCTCTAAGTCCAGAAATAAATAGCAAACTAAGTACTTATGTTAAGTTTATAAATCTTCGTAAATAAGTACCTAACATAAGTGGTATTTACTTATTTCAAAATGAAACTTTACTAGTGTTCGTTTAAATATTTTGAAATGCTTAGATGGAGTGCTGAGCGTCGAAGGAAAATTATCTAATTAGTAAATTTAGTAATAATTCATTTTATGCTTTAAACTTTTAATTAGTCTATTACTGTTGAAGTTTATCTGCTTAGTTTTATATATCTAGCTATTATTATTTTAAGGAAGTAAATGCAAGATGCAGCGCTATGTTTAACGAACCAACATGTTTTGATTGACACACAATGAACAAAGATGTATTCAATATTATTGATACAAAATAGAACTTCTTGAAATGGACTCAATGCTTGTAATATGCCATGAAAGTGTAACGGTAAGTCGGTAACGGGTACTCATGTCCCTAAGGAACCTATGACACAGTATTACCTACTACTCTATATTATATACTATGACCATGACTTATGCCCGTAAGATATTTACATGCTAATAACTAAGTATGTATTCTGCAAAAACCAATTAGATAGCTATAATATGCATTCGTATGCAAAAATAATAAAAACGTGTATAGAGACGATGATTCTGCATTTTTCATTATTATTTTTTAAATAACCTTACAGTTGCTCAAGTTGATTGGTTGGAGTTTTTTGTGGAGTAGATTTTATCAAATTACAAGACGTGTTGTATCGATAGATATAATTTGAAATCAAAGATGGCCGTGATCGGGGTTGACGTTGTAAAGACTAGGTACAGGCCAACAACTAGAATTTATTCCAAAAGGCCCTACAAATGTAAATGGGATATTTAGTGGCTAATGTTAATAATATCATTATTTATTGAAGTTTAACAAAAACAATGTACTCTGTAGAATGGTAAGTGTAAAAACATTGTAACCAACAGTTGTATTATTTTCATGCGAGTAATTTACTATTTATTCATTTCTATTTACTGGTTTAGTTACGGATGATAGTATGAAATGCGTTTTGTATGATAATTAGCATTTTAATGTACAGTTATGCGGATTCACTTTTACAATTGTTGCATAAATGCCGTATAAGGGAGAATGAGCTTATATAAGTAAGTATAATATCTATTTAACGCTGTAACTTGTATTGTAAATGAAATAGTAAAATGACGTTAAACAATAGTTAAAAATGGAATAAAACGTAACTAATTCAAATTAAAAATATAATTTTGGAACGAATTATGAGCCAGAAACTGTCGTTAGTTATTTTAGAACGCGCCATAATAAGAAAGAGAGATAAAGAATGATAACTTGAAACAGAACCACATTTTGAGTAGAATTCGTTCTTTGTAATTAGAGTACTGTACTGTACTGTACTGTAACAACCCATTACTGCCCACTGCTGAGCTCAGGTCTCCTCCGAAGAGGGTTAGGCATAGTCCACCACGCTTGCCTTATGCGGATTGGGGACTTCACATATCTTCAAAGGATTTTTAGAACCCTTTTCCGATATGCAGGTTTCCTCACGATGTTTTCCTTCACCGTTTTTAGCCAGTGGTGTTGTAAAAATTGCACATAAATCTTTTTCATTTTAAGATTTAGAGGTACAAGCCGGCCGGTTTTGCCGCCGGTAATTAGAGTAATAAAGTTTAAAAAGACACCTAACGATATGTTAAACAATTTACCAAATGTTAACGAAATACATCAATAACTAGATATCAACACGTAGGTATTTATAGCATGACTCGAGTCCGGTATGATTATATCAGTTAATACGACTGATAACAAAGAATATACGAATAATGATAGAAATTAGGAGATATCCATCCAATATTAAACAATTTACTTCTATTGTCATCAACTGAAAGTTACCTAATGTAATTGTAACTTAAATAAACATTCTTATATGAAAGTTCTTGCTTTTTAAACTAATAATATCTACTGTTTTTTGGTGTATTTGACTTTATCTGAATCATAAATACTTTTATTATGTTTCGGATTAAAGATAATATTATGGATAAATTGTTCAGAAGCTCCACTTTTTTGCGTCATATTATTTGAGGAAGTATATTCTTTGTTTTTACATTATATTTTAATTGTTTCTTCCATTTGTTATATTAAAACGTGATGTAATAGATAGCTTTTAGTCTTCCTGTAAAAATCAGCCACAAAAGACAAAACTAATGCTTCAATTCGAACCATTTTTCCAAGGATTAGTGTTCCACCAATAAACCCAGCTCTATAACATTAGTATAGATAAGGATATGAACAAACCAACAGATATAATTGCGTCAATGTTAAATTTAAAAAGATAACGATTGCATCGCTCATACAAAGGCAGATAACCCAAATACTGTACCATTTTAGAATCCATTACACTTTCTTCATAAAACAAACGTACTTTTTTTTCTGAGTAACATGAGCGTGTTCCTCTACAAACAAGTACCGTTTTAAACAGTTATCTTAATCGGACTTCTTCCAATTACATGTTGAATGGATAGTGCTATTGCGAGATTTTATTACAGAAAATAAAATCTTCTATTGCATCGTTACAATTCATGCTTTATTGGCTTGTTTATTGTCTGTTTAATGGTTTCTATGGGGATACTAGCAAAGTCATGGTCATAGATTTATTCCGTTTGCAATTAACTCTTCTGTCTCATAGTCATCATAGTCAGTGTATCCCACTTGGGATCCCACCTATCGTTCTTTATCATTATGACTCAGACTGATAGTATGATCGTAACATACCTAACTGTCAACAATTTTGTGGTTTACAAAATATGGCTTTGTTTAAATAGGTGCGTCACAAATTGTTCTTCGAGTACAACGTCTAGCGCTGTCGTAGACCTCTCACAAAGCCTTGCAACACTAACCTTCAGTGCCTTGCAGGCACTCCAGCTCGACGGTGTAATCCCAAAGGTCCAGAGAGTTCAGCCCGTTCAGCTCCCAAGAGTTGAAAGAATCGCACTGTTCTTGTTCGTCGTTCATTTTTCACTGACGACGTGTACGCCGCTTTCGGTTAGGTTGCAGCCATAGTTCGTTGTTCGTGTTGGTTGGTCGCGACGGCGCGAGCACCGTGGCGGCACACTGCAGACTGAGGTGGGCTGGCTCAACCGAACCGAGAAGCAATTACCTCGCGCCATCGACCGTCATTCCCAATCTACACTCAAACTAATTTCTTTCGACTCGCCTCTACCAGAAGTTATTAACAAATGTTGCCGTACCGGTGTTGTTCATGATCGAACAAAAAATCCGAGCCAGAGAAAGTGATCTACGATATGTTTACTAAGTACTTTGAAATTCTAAATCATTAAATGTAACTGGCCATTATACAAGGAAATATTCAAATAGTATTATGTTATAAAAATAATGTTTAATATAATTCACTATTTTTCCTTAGCTGGACTTTATTACAATATTTACTTTTTTGTTACAAACCACAAAGAGTAGATATGTAAAGTCTATTCTGAGTCTAAAGATTATTTCTAGGATAATTGCGTACCTAAAACACATCTAGTCATTGTCATAGTTCATGTAACTAGTAGGTACTCGAAGATCTAACTTAAGCAGGTATATGTATATTTCTGCTATTACAAAGCGAGTTTTTTTTTTATTGCCATGTAGACAGACGAGCCAACGGCCCACCTGATAGGAATTGGTTACCGTCGCTCATGGACCTCTGCAATGTCAGGGGACACTGAGGGGTCGCTACCTACGACCTAACTTTAAGGACCCTCCTCAAGCCTCGTTTGAAGAAGGACAAGTCATAGTCAAAGTCATTTTAAAACAAGTACCTACCCATTAATTAAATCCTATCAAATACCTGTCTAAACAATCAGGTACGCCATTATAATACTTAAATTTAATGAACCTATTAAAAACTATATTACGTTAGAGGCACGGGCGAATCATAATAATTTTTAATTATGAAAAATAATGAGTTCATGTAAAATGTTCGTGGTAATTATTTTGTTATCTTGCATTTTATAACGCTATTTTTTGGAACTAAATTGATCGTTTGTTAATTTTGTTATATTTTATTTACGTTTGCAGAGTAAAAATGTTTTTGAAAATGGTTTTAGGAGCTCGACTAAAATAATTTTTGTTTGCCTTTCAAGGCGATCTTCGACATTGACTTTAAATAGGTGGAAATCTACCTTATGGTAGGTGTAATGTGGGTACTATACAGGTAGTATTGTATTATGGTTACTTTATTCGTGAACTTTTATGAGGCGAAGGGCACATATATTTGTAGGAAGATAGCATGTTAAAATCATTCATTTTGCAGGAAACCATCTATGTACCTACCTCAATTTTTATCATCAAACCAAAGACATTGGTATGTGAGCAGGTATCTAAAATGATGAATTTACTTGAGTCCCTCTTATTTTACTGCATTCGACATAATATTGAGCTTTTCAAAAGTGGCTATCTGTTATATTTAAGCAAAGCTAATTAATTCTCTTCCGCGTCATGTATTGCGAGATTTAAAATGAAAAGTTAATTAGTAACAGCTGCTAAAGCGCAAATGAGCATTATCATTCATTTTATAGTACTGTTTACCTTGAAAAATACATTACACCACAGTATTTACTAAGTTTTGTGAAGTTGTTTAATTTATAATTCTTTATTTTAATGTATTTTTGGTGTGATTTCATAAATAATAAATTGTTTATTACTTAAAGTACAGCGCACATTAAATGTGTTTTATATCATTTACTTATTTAAAAGCTACGAATACGAAGTATAAAGACTTGAATATTGTAAGAGGTTTATGTTAAAGAAGATATTTTAGCGAATTAGGGTCATGTTCTACAAAGTAGGTACCACGGCTGATGTGTTTTAGCTTACTTGATATGAGTTCTCTAATTGACTGTGGTTCTCATTTAATTAATTCAGTTTTGAAATATGTTTAGGTTTATATAGCCACAATATTGAAAACAATTGTTAGAAAACATAACGGACAACACAAGACAAAAGTTAATAATTATATACCAACATACTTAATGAGTTAATACTAAAACAGCTATTACTTAACAGTATTTGTAATATTATATGATTCTTATCATCCCGGAGAATGTAAAAAGCTATAAGGATAAACATAAAATTTCAACAGCATTATAAAGAACATAAAATCTTGCATTGAAGGACATTTTATTAATCACCATAGTTATTTAATACTATGATGACCTAGGGACTTATTAATAATAAGTCATGAATAGGTCTTTCATTTTTATCAAAAGTAAACACACAAAAAAGTTATTAGTGTTTTAACAGCTACATTAATTTTCGAATAGGTCATAAATAAATATTGTCAAGTTTTTAGTTGATACGCTAATTAATTAAACGGTTTTATATGTACAAATAACAACACTTATCACCGACGTTGATTTATGAGCGAAATTCAGGGTCAAATATTTATTTCCTAATTAGATTTACAGTTCCATTTTAGAGAACTGACGGTGTTAATAAACTTACCTAAGTAATATTTTATTAAGCGACTGGCTGACCTGCACAACTTCGTATGCGTCACAAATGGAAACAATATATCCGAGAGCTTTCCTCGATAAATGAACTTTCCAAAACTGAAAGAATTTTTGAAATTGGACTAGTAGTTTCAGTGCCTATTCGAGACAAACAATCAAATTTTTCCTCTTTATATATTATTAGTCTAGATGAGATATAAAAACAGCAATAATTACAATTTTCGATTTAATAATATGGTGAATGTTTTAAGTGATATAATAGGTATGTATTATAGAATACGTTTCGCCGTGTTAACATTTTTGCGTCTCGAAGAGCGTCTATTTAAAAAATATTTTGTTGGACTAGTTATGGACAATTGACTCTTATTAAGGTCAGATAATGTGGGAATTGTCACTGCTTATTTTAAGAACAACAATGCGTCAAAATACAATTCGCATACATAAGTCATAATTTCAGCAATTTACACACAAGCAATTCTTTACAAATAAGATTCTATCTTGTTAAAGTCATCATCAGATTGGAAGTATGTAGATAGATGTCCTTTACTTGACACATGTATCTATAGACAAAGCGTTAGTATAGAAGTATTATTATTCTAAGGGGCAAATATTGACAATACTAAAATCTTGCCTCACTGGCCAGGTTCCTTAGTTAAACTCGGTCTAAATTGAAAAAAATCCACATTGGTACTTACATCCTAAGAGTCAATGTTAAACTCAAAGAGGCCAATGCTAATAGTTCTTAATACCTAAGTTTGTTAAACCAAAGTATGTAATACCTGGTTACTTTCATTAAATATGTTCGACACTACTTCAAAGCCTATCAGTGGGTTTAAAAGGTATTTTCCCCGAAATTTCAACGATTCAATATTAAATGGGATATTGGTCAACATATAAGTAGTAAGTCCACACGATTGCGTTGCGTTACATATTCGGGTGCGTTGACATATTGGCCAATTCATCTCGATTAGCTGTTCAAGCATCATATTACTGTCACTGTATGAGTAACGAGTACGCGTTGGGTTCAATACGCAATTCAGTGTAAGGTGACTTAACAGATAAACTTAAGTGTAGCAAAGTGGAGCCTTTTTTACAACTTTATGTTGTGTTTTCTTTTCTTGAGCAAGTTATTAATATGGACCCAAATTAGGTACTATTTAATGTAAAAAATTGCCAGTTAACTTTATTTACTTTGATAGTAACGAAGCCTGCACATGCTATAACACGTCTCAAAGTATCAGAATATTATAATCACAATCAGCCTCATTTGCGAATTAATAGCGAAATTTGCTTGCACGATAGTGCGATGTAACGGATTTTAGAATGTTTGTTGTAAAAAAGCTTAATAAGTGAAATTTGCGATATGATTTAAAAAATGAGCATGCACTTATGAGGTTCATAGTACCTATTACAAGAAATTCCGTAATGTCAAAACTACAGCACACATTTTTTTTAAATTACAACTACCTAGATGCCTTTGAATATTTCAATTACTTTCCTCAATTACTCTTTACGTCTAAAATCATATCACTAAGATTGGTTCAGGTACCTCGACATTTAATAACTGTGGCGAATCTTTATTTTAATCCATCAGCCATCAGTGAGGTTACGTTTAATTCGCAAATGTCGTTTTATGTAACATGACTGAAACATAACAGATAGGTATTACAAAGATGAAAAAATCTATTGCGAAGTTGAAGATTTCAACTAAGTAGTCGGATTTTGTTTTTTTTTATTTCTATAGTGATTCCGATATTCTTTAGTTGATAAAACTCAAGTTATAATAACAATATCTTTACCCTACTACTACCGACTATATGCCTAATTTTAAATTAATTAGGTGAAACTATCTTGATCTTAATTTAGACTAAAGTCTGTGTACTTACTTTAGCTGTAATTAACCTAATTTTTCGTTGTCTATAGATCTAAGAATAATCAGAAATCATTTTCGTTTTTTCATACACCTGCCTACTTAACGTGACTTTATCACAACCAATCTTACCAAATTCTCAAAAAGAAAATAGCACTTAAGTACGCAATCATAAAGTCGATAATTGACGGCATCAAGCCTTGCCTTAGTTAGGCCCCACCATTGTGCATCTCTCGCGGAAGAAACAGGAAGGGCGTGAACAGTCGCGAAGACTGCGACTCATCAGTAGCCTAGTTGCGAATTGATGTTGTGACCATGCTTATGGAGTTATGTGGGATATTCTTGGTTTGTCTATTGAGAAGTCATGGTAGGTGGATTCGACTTCATTGTTTTAAAAATTGTAACTAACGTCATAAGGATAAAAATAAACGATATCATCAAAGTTAGAGTTTGATTTGACTTTGTGTTTACATTTGGTTAAACTTGTTACCAACTAATTCCAACACATCGAGTTTTTACTTTTTACTTAAATATATTTTTTGTGTGATAGTAAAGTAGTTTTTTTCTAAAATCTAAATGAATGGATGTTTTGGTCATCTGTGTGCCTAAATAAAATCACAGCTAATACGTTCTGAATGATGGACTGTGCCTTATAAAGGACGATTAGTATATTATTCAATCGTGACCCCTAAAAAGGTCTTCTTTTTACTTTTAAATTGCACACCTATCGCCACGATCGGGCAATAAACTATTGTCCAATATTTATTTATAAAACAACGTCACCGCACATTACGTTGAAAGTCGAATCGATTTGTTTTAGAAAGTAGATTAGAGGTATTTTGTACAACCGCTGATGTAGTTGTTCACGGAAATTGTTTTAGGCACTAACATAGCTTTGATTGAAACAAATTAGTCGTCTGTCACATTGTATAACAATAACATTCTGTAATTAATTGTGTGTTAAAGCAAACGTTATGCAACAAATGTAGGTAATTCCTGTTGGAGAGTTCGAAAATATTTATAGGTATTTAAAAGACGGTGGAGTGTTGAGACAATATGTCTTTAGTGATGTATTCTAGGACCCATTTAACTTCCATAAAGTACTATTTTGGAAATTCAAAAAAAGGTACAAAAAAATAAGTGAAGCTAAAAGCTATTACTAAAAATTTAAAAGTGAACTAGCTATTTACAAATTATAATTATTAATATCTTATATGATACGAAAACAATTTTATTTTCAAACTTCTTTTCAACTTCACTTCGATTGTGAATATTACTGACCATTTCGCGTAAAATCAGTTCTTATAAATGTATATTGTTGCATAATTTACAATGTCAACGATAGCTGCAATAAAACTGCGTGTCACTTTCATTTGTACGAATTAAAAGATCTAATAAGTAACTCGATGCAAGATAACTTCAACAGACAAGATTATAGAGGTTACGAGTCACATGGGTCTGTTTACTAAATCAGCATGTGGACGTCATATGTTCATAATTTACTTTTAGGTATTAGTAACACATTTGCTAATTTTATAAGATGATCAATAGGTACTTAGGCGTATCCAAATAGGTATTACTTCTGAGGTTTTGGAACGAAGTTTCTTATCGCGCGTTATCGAAAGGGGGCTAGACGGGAAAAAATCTTACGAAAAGTTGTCACGACACTTTTTTGTTTTAGATGATTATCGCTAGATGGCGCTGTAATCAAAATCTTTTAAAACACGTTCCTTATCGCGCGTTACGTTAGGAAAAAAAATATAAGATATCTTTTAATCGAAAGGAACTTCGTTCTATCGTGTAGTTACGCGCGATCGGTGCACTTCAAATTGGCTTCATTCTGTTGTTCATGATGTTGATTCCAGATGTAATAATTCTATGCAAATAATAAAACAATTACGAAGAAGCAATAATTTTAAATGTATTAAATTATTTACAGAAACTATTTTGTATTAACCTTCGTAACCGAAACGAGGAAAAGAACCTGTCTCCACACCTTTGAGCAGACACGAAAAATAACGAAATACTAAAATGAAAACAGACCTTGACATTCATGAGTTTTCTAGAAACTTTATTTTTTATTTGCGGACAAGAAACGGCAAACGAACGAGAAAGAGGGTAGACAGATTTGTCTACTCTTAAATGACCTACCCGCAATTCCTCAGTCTTCCCGTGATCATGACGCTTGAAACAGTGCTGAAATATCGGGACCGCTCAATTAAAAATAATCGTGGTAAGAATCCGTTTAGTAATAGTGTAAGTGAAATAAATTAAACAATTATTGAAAATTTAAATTAGGCATTTGTCAGTTTAATATTTTATCTTTATAGTGCCTACTAGAAATGAGAGTGTGTGAAGTTACAGAAGTATGAAGAGCTATAGATTAAAGAACATCAAGTTTAATACTGATTATAGATTTATTATTTTAAACTAAAATATTTAAGTAGACTAACAAAAGAATTAAAAAAACTTGACAGGTGTCATGGGACACCCGAATAGAACGAAGTTCCTTTCGATTAAAAGATATCTTATAATTTTTTTTCCTAACGTAACGCGCGATAAGGAACGTGTTTTAAAAGATTTTGATCACAGCGCCATCTAGCGATAATCATCAAAAACAAAAAAGTGTCGTGACAACTTTTCGTAAGATTTTTTCCGCCTAGCCCTTTCGAAAACGCGCGATAAGGAATTTCGTTCCAAAAAGTAAATCCGAACCGGCGATATTATCAAAATTTGAATACTGCTGAAGTTGTTTTCTGCTTAATCCGATTCGAATGAGACTTAAACCGCAAACGTAATCTTATCCAGCTACATAATATTCTAAATTACAAAATAATAAATTCACTTACATAACGTTTACTTTGACACCGTTTTGTTCATTGTTTGTTAAAGAATTTCGTTATCGTGATTTATTAGCGAAGATGCAAAAGTACCGGCTTTGGTGCAAAGACGTGCATGGATATTGCAATATGTAAGCAACTGATAATTGTTGTAGTTTTTAAGGTCTTTTTAAGTATTTTTTAATTTATAGATAAACTTTGATCTATGTACCTACATAATACCGCACTCGGGTTTTCCAAAACGCTTTAAATTATCCTGAAATGAGACTTCAAAGAACCTACTCGTATAATTATTGTATGCAATTAGGTATAGGTTTTATCGACCTTGTTATGTTTTTCCGATATTGTAGATATCCTTGTATGAAGGTTACCACTTACCATCAGGTTACCTAGTAAACTAGAAGTAAACAAATTAACTAAGAGTTGCAATAAATAAGAATTACATAGGCATTTGAAAAGAGCATAGAAAATCGCAAAAACGTGCTTAATGTCAAAATAAGTGTGAATCATATTTTCCGAAACATTCTGTTTGTTGCAAACCTTTTAGAGAAAAGGGGTGCTTTTTGTATCGATTTTTGAGCCCTGCAAAAGTTGCCGAGCAAGGGGAGTGAGGTTGAATGCACTTGCCGGCACGCCATTGCGTTAAAAACGAGATGCACACACCAAAAAGGGACACAATATGCAGTCCCAAGGCGATTACAAGTCTGCGAAGGTTTTTGAGGTGATTCATTGGCAATAAAAATTCGATTTCCGTATCACCTTCATCGATAAAGATTCACAATTTAAAACATATTAACTCAAATTTATAAAACATAAATTATTAATATTAACCAAGATATTATGAAACTAACTATTAATTGGAAGGACAACTAACATGTGACCGATAATTATGAAACATTACAACGCGATAACATGTCATTGAATTAATAGATAGGACATAACATTGTTATCTTTGCTAGAGAGTGTACGATTCTTAAATATTAATCTTTTTTTGCTTTGTCCTCTCGTGCGAAAAATCAATAAGGTCATACTCGACTTGTCGCGTCATCCACATGATCTTTGTTCCACTAGTCTGCTCTTAAAAATAAAAATAAGTGTTGAGACATGCGCAATCAATGTAGCTATACAAACAATGAGATAATTGTGTTAATTGTTACTAACCGTCCAGCATACAGCGACGGGAGGTAACATCATCGTGTTCCAACTCCTGGCTCCCAGTTTTCTCCTTCACCAGTTCCATGATGTTCACTGTTTATGGCACTACACTATACACTGGGAGCTGTTCGCCCGACGAGTCCATAATGCGCCCCAGCTGATTCCGCGTCCACGGAATTCCACGTTTTATCGCGTTAAACGATCGCGAATAACTAATATTTGACCGGTCGATTATGATTTCAATGTTGTATGGATGTGTTATGTGAGTCGCGTGTCGTAGGTTCGCGGCTTCGTAGGGCTTGTGGCCGCATACGTTTCGTGCGGGTTGACGCATGCGCGGATCGTCGCGCATATTATCGACTGGTTAGGGGACAGCCATGGCGTCGGTGGGACGCGGTGTCTCACGACTGACCGAGCGATTCCCTCCCTCTCGTTCTTGGATGCAAATTAATTGAGCAATTTGCAGTAGCGACGCGAAGGCTCAAGGTCTACTACTTGCAATGTTGTCTCTATCGATATTACTCAACATAGTAACCGTGAACTACGTTTGAATAGAATGAGTGACAGTTAAGTTATCAAATGCTTAAAAGTTTTTGCTGTGTGTGTTAAAAAATACAACACACATGTTACAAAACAATGTATAGGTTATTTTCAGTAGAATAAATGCTATAGAATTCAATAAGTACCTTATTGAATGCATGTTTAAATTAAGTTAAACAAAACAATCACGTTGCTACTGGGTATTGCTCAGGAGCCGTTAAAATTTAAATTCACACGAACTCAAATTCAGTTATATCAAAACGATTTCTAAATACAAATCTATTATTTATTCATTATGACGTATTCTATGTATATTTAATACGTTAAGAATTTAAATTACGTTAGTTAAAATGTACGCACAATTTCAATACGCAAACAACAGTACATCGTTTGCTACTAAATATTCATCAGGAGTTTTATTTTGCATCGAAAAGTATCCAGTTCCACCAACATCATTACACTATAATTACACTATTGTGCAAAATTATACCCCAAGGCATAATATACAATTGAAAATATCTGCAAAAGTTTCATTTATTTAATAGTAGTAGCATCTTCATTATTTGAATTATAATGTAGGTATTTATTATTAACGGCGCTTCGACTAAGTCGTGAGTGATCGTGACTACGATTGCATAGATATTGCCGGCAAATACAGGTACAAGGTGACATCATTGTCAAAGCAATGACTTGCTGATGTCATTCAACACTTCTTTAACCGGCTTCGCAGTTCAAGTTGACACTGAACAGGGGTCTATTTAAACCTGTTAAATTAATTATTAAATATTTTCGTGACAATGATCTAATGTCGTCAGACTTGTTTTTAATATAATTTTAAAGGCTACCTGCTGGTTTTTGAAATGTAAGCACTACTTGATAGTGTTTTAACCTTCAAGTATTTGTTTGGGTAGTTTTTCAAAATCTTCAATCATGGGTACAATAGCGTCGTCATTTAGGTAAATAAGGGTATAATATAAAAAGTTACTTCGTTTTAGTAGATAGACTTTTCATGTTTTTTTAGTAGTGTATCAAATAATCGTGAATTTATGAGATCACGGCTTATTTAAATATTGTCATGACATAAGATTTTAGTTTTTTACAACTACAAACATAATTTACAAAAACATAACCTTCTGAATTAGAAATGTTGAACACATAAAAAACAATTGAATCTCATTTCGTTAAACATGATCAACTTGCAGATACATTGTTATAGCTCACGCCTCCAATTAGACAACAATAGTACCACAGAAATAAATCAATTCTCTCTCTGCACTTCCGTAACAATGATCGGATAAGGAACAAATCTATTTCGTAAATATACCTTAAAAATTGTACAACACTTGCGCAATTTGATAGCAAAATAGGGATGTCGAAAATGTTGTATTAATAGATGTTTTTCATAGCTGACGATTTCAATTTTTTTTTAACTCTAGCTATCCAAAATCTTTTTAATATTATTATCCATTAGCAAATCACACGAAGACATAGTTAATTTTATCATATTGCATCAACAAAGGTACAGTACAGTAAATAAGTAAGATAATCCTAAGCAAAGTCTACGTAATTAGTAATGCACAATGCACATCATCGAAAATCATAATATTATTATAGATATGTTATTTACTTCCAAAATGCCTCAGGGTATTATCGAAGAATTGTTTACGAATATATAGCACCAGAGATATTACATGTTGCCAACTATTACTTGAATATAGAGTTTAATATTCCTCTGTCATGCTGTATTACAGTATAACAATTATAGTTGAAGTTGTTACAATTATAACGACAACCCTACTACAAGGAGAGTCGGCTCGCCTGTAGTCACAAAAGCTCATTCTTCCTACAACAATGGTTGTATTATTTTATTGCCAGCGAAAGCACCTTGCGTAATGTAACGTAAACGACGATTAAAATAATTAATGGCTAAATCTAATGACTTACATCACAGAGAACCTTTGATCCGATCCGTAACAATGAACAGTTTAAATAATAAACGGCCTAATTTATATTGTTTGTAATTAAATGTTTGTACTATACATCCTTAAATGATTAGCTTTAAGTGTAACTATTGTATATAATATTTGTTCGTACCTATAGTATTTTTTATCGTGAGGTCATTCCAGGTAACATTGAAAAATATTTTCAATTGTTGAAGAGTGTGAAATGTGTGAATGGAGACTTTGAAGACGAAATTAAAAACAAATGGAACGTGGTCTCGAGAAAGAAGCACAGTCTAGTTTTACGCGTTTAAACTGTGTCTGTTTTCTAATCTAGGTTCTTGAATAAGTCATTATCCATAAAAAAATCACATTTCAATTCAATTAAAACTTGTAACCCAGATGTTACTTTAGAATATAATGACTTCCTCATTATCTTTAACAACTTCACAGATCTCTCGCCGAAGATTTCTAAGACCAAGAACCTGATACCATATAATTTATTCTTACGAGAAAAATGATTTCGCAAAAAGAAAAACCGCTTAATTATAACGTCCATAGTTATTGAAGATAAATGACTTGAAGTACTGTAGATGGATGTCATGTTCCACATGTGTTCACACGACATAACAATGATCTAGTATAAGAACCCAGGGTTTTCATCTGTAGGTACTACGTTAAACTTATTTTGAAGATCTTTCATTTTTAATTAGACTATAATATAATGATTGGAGTAACAATTAAAGTCCAAAATTAATTGGTTTATAGTTCTCAAACTATTTAAAGAGAAACTAAATGAAAAAAATGGTTTTAAAATGTGTAAAACTAGGTGAATTCTTTAAACGTGGTAAAAATATACAAGAAATTTCTTTGATTTTAATACTTATAAATTATTTTTGAGTGCTAAAAGTATACCTACCTTAAATGTATGTTATAGTTACAGTGATGTCATATTATATATCAGGGTTAAAAAAGTTACTTCATTTTGGTAGATAGACTTTTCATGTTTTTTGAGTTGTGTATCAAATAATCGTGAATTTATGAGATCACGGCTTATTTAAATATTGTCATGACATAAGATTTTAGTTTTTTACAACTACAAACATAATTTACAAAAACATAACCTTCTGAATTAGAAATGTTGAACACATAAAAAACAATTGAATCTCATTTCGTTAAACATGATCAACTTGCAGATACATTGTTATAGCTCACGCCTCCAATTAGACAACAATAGTACCACAGAAATAAATCAATTCTCTCTCTGCACTTCCGTAACAATGATCGGATAAGGAACAAATCTATTTCGTAAATATACCTTAAAAATTGTACAACACTTGCGCAATTTGATAGCAAAATAGGGATGTCGAAAATGTTGTATTAATAGATGTTTTTCATAGCTGACGATTTCAATTTTTTTTTAACTCTAGCTATCCAAAATCTTTTTAATATTATTATCCATTAGCAAATCACACGAAGACATAGTTAATTTTATCATATTGCATCAACAAAGGTACAGTACAGTAAATAAGTAAGATAATCCTAAGCAAAGTCTACGTAATTAGTAATGCACAATGCACATCATCGAAAATCATAATATTATTATAGATATGTTATTTACTTCCAAAATGCCTCAGGGTATTATCGAAGAATTGTTTACGAATATATAGCACCAGAGATATTACATGTTGCCAACTATTACTTGAATATAGAGTTTAATATTCCTCTGTCATGCTGTATTACAGTATAACAATTATAGTTGAAGTTGTTACAATTATAACGACAACCCTACTACAAGGAGAGTCGGCTCGCCTGTAGTCACAAAAGCTCATTCTTCCTACAACAATGGTTGTATTATTTTATTGCCAGCGAAAGCACCTTGCGTAATGTAACGTAAACGACGATTAAAATAATTAATGGCTAAATCTAATGACTTACATCACAGAGAACCTTTGATCCGATCCGTAACAATGAACAGTTTAAATAATAAACGGCCTAATTTATATTGTTTGTAATTAAATGTTTGTACTATACATCCTTAAATGATTAGCTTTAAGTGTAACTATTGTATATAATATTTGTTCGTACCTATAGTATTTTTTATCGTGAGGTCATTCCAGGTAACATTGAAAAATATTTTCAATTGTTGAAGAGTGTGAAATGTGTGAATGGAGACTTTGAAGACGAAATTAAAAACAAATGGAACGTGGTCTCGAGAAAGAAGCACAGTCTAGTTTTACGCGTTTAAACTGTGTCTGTTTTCTAATCTAGGTTCTTGAATAAGTCATTATCCATAAAAAAATCACATTTCAATTCAATTAAAACTTGTAACCCAGATGTTACTTTAGAATATAATGACTTCCTCATTATCTTTAACAACTTCACAGATCTCTCGCCGAAGATTTCTAAGACCAAGAACCTGATACCATATAATTTATTCTTACGAGAAAAATGATTTCGCAAAAAGAAAAACCGCTTAATTATAACGTCCATAGTTATTGAAGATAAATGACTTGAAGTACTGTAGATGGATGTCATGTTCCACATGTGTTCACACGACATAACAATGATCTAGTATAAGAACCCAGGGTTTTCATCTGTAGGTACTACGTTAAACTTATTTTGAAGATCTTTCATTTTTAATTAGACTATAATATAATGATTGGAGTAACAATTAAAGTCCAAAATTAATTGGTTTATAGTTCTCAAACTATTTAAAGAGAAACTAAATGAAAAAAATGGTTTTAAAATGTGTAAAACTAGGTGAATTCTTTAAACGTGGTAAAAATATACAAGAAATTTCTTTGATTTTAATACTTATAAATTATTTTTGAGTGCTAAAAGTATACCTACCTTAAATGTATGTTATAGTTACAGTGATGTCATATTATATATCAGGGTTAAAAAAGTTACTTCATTTTGGTAGATAGACTTTTCATGTTTTTTGAGTTGTGTATCAAATAATCGTGAATTTATGAGATCACGGCTTATTTAAATATTGTCATGACATAAGATTTTAGTTTTTTACAACTACAAACATAATTTACAAAAACATAACCTTCTGAATTAGAAATGTTGAACACATAAAAAACAATTGAATCTCATTTCGTTAAACATGATCAACTTGCAGATACATTGTTATAGCTCACGCCTCCAATTAGACAACAATAGTACCACAGAAATAAATCAATTCTCTCTCTGCACTTCCGTAACAATGATCGGATAAGGAACAAATCTATTTCGTAAATATACCTTAAAAATTGTACAACACTTGCGCAATTTGATAGCAAAATAGGGATGTCGAAAATGTTGTATTAATAGATGTTTTTCATAGCTGACGATTTCAATTTTTTTTTAACTCTAGCTATCCAAAATCTTTTTAATATTATTATCCATTAGCAAATCACACGAAGACATAGTTAATTTTATCATATTGCATCAACAAAGGTACAGTACAGTAAATAAGTAAGATAATCCTAAGCAAAGTCTACGTAATTAGTAATGCACAATGCACATCATCGAAAATCATAATATTATTATAGATATGTTATTTACTTCCAAAATGCCTCAGGGTATTATCGAAGAATTGTTTACGAATATATAGCACCAGAGATATTACATGTTGCCAACTATTACTTGAATATAGAGTTTAATATTCCTCTGTCATGCTGTATTACAGTATAACAATTATAGTTGAAGTTGTTACAATTATAACGACAACCCTACTACAAGGAGAGTCGGCTCGCCTGTAGTCACAAAAGCTCATTCTTCCTACAACAATGGTTGTATTATTTTATTGCCAGCGAAAGCACCTTGCGTAATGTAACGTAAACGACGATTAAAATAATTAATGGCTAAATCTAATGACTTACATCACAGAGAACCTTTGATCCGATCCGTAACAATGAACAGTTTAAATAATAAACGGCCTAATTTATATTGTTTGTAATTAAATGTTTGTACTATACATCCTTAAATGATTAGCTTTAAGTGTAACTATTGTATATAATATTTGTTCGTACCTATAGTATTTTTTATCGTGAGGTCATTCCAGGTAACATTGAAAAATATTTTCAATTGTTGAAGAGTGTGAAATGTGTGAATGGAGACTTTGAAGACGAAATTAAAAACAAATGGAACGTGGTCTCGAGAAAGAAGCACAGTCTAGTTTTACGCGTTTAAACTGTGTCTGTTTTCTAATCTAGGTTCTTGAATAAGTCATTATCCATAAAAAAATCACATTTCAATTCAATTAAAACTTGTAACCCAGATGTTACTTTAGAATATAATGACTTCCTCATTATCTTTAACAACTTCACAGATCTCTCGCCGAAGATTTCTAAGACCAAGAACCTGATACCATATAATTTATTCTTACGAGAAAAATGATTTCGCAAAAAGAAAAACCGCTTAATTATAACGTCCATAGTTATTGAAGATAAATGACTTGAAGTACTGTAGATGGATGTCATGTTCCACATGTGTTCACACGACATAACAATGATCTAGTATAAGAACCCAGGGTTTTCATCTGTAGGTACTACGTTAAACTTATTTTGAAGATCTTTCATTTTTAATTAGACTATAATATAATGATTGGAGTAACAATTAAAGTCCAAAATTAATTGGTTTATAGTTCTCAAACTATTTAAAGAGAAACTAAATGAAAAAAATGGTTTTAAAATGTGTAAAACTAGGTGAATTCTTTAAACGTGGTAAAAATATACAAGAAATTTCTTTGATTTTAATACTTATAAATTATTTTTGAGTGCTAAAAGTATACCTACCTTAAATGTATGTTATAGTTACAGTGATGTCATATTATATATCAGGGTGTAAAATTCGATATTTCTGTACAATATTCTATTCTCCGATGACAACCCTACGTAGTATTCAAACTATTTCGAACCTAGTAGTTTTACTCACATTGTTTATTTTATCTAAACATCGGAATAATAAGTAGGTGTGGCTTTTATTGGATAACGACACACGTAATACCATTGTATACTTGTGTAGTGATATTTTCATTCATACTTTTTATTAGATAATTAACACGTTCGTTTTAATGTTGCTTTAACCGATTACTTTTATATCCATTGTTAATGAGTTAGAATTTAAATTGTGTAAAACATTGAGAATTTAGATTCAACAATGTGACTTTTTTGGTCAGTAGTATAATAGTGTAGTAGACATCCTATTTGTGATTAACAAAAGAAAACGTTTAGAAAATTATTAGCATTGTTGTCTCCAGCATAATTATTTCTTAATTAAAAAGTTATTAATAATTCTGAAAAATTAAATAATTTTTTTGTTTTACGTTTAAGTTTGGCTATTTATTTTCATGCGAATAAAGACATCAGAACTAGAAAGTAATAAAGTAAAAAAGTCTATTTTTTTCATACCATCAGTAATATGAGACCCTCTGTTCCTCCTAAAGTAACAACCACTGCCGAAGCTCCGAACAAAAACATAAAAGAGAACTTTTAGACCCCCAGTTCAGATAGCTACATAAAATATTTTTTGGTACCTATAATTTTATACCTCTTTATACCTGCAATAACAAAAACAACCTGCGTATCGGAAACCATGTTCAAACTCACTAAAAAGCAGGTGGCTTTTGTAATCCTCAGTACGCTTTTACAATGAACCGACACCTGCACGAAAATTACGAAATTTAAGGAACTCATTACAAAAGAGATTGTGTTTTACCACAGTACGAAGCAGATGGTTTCTATTAACTGTACAAGTACCTATACATGGAACACTACGAAAAAACAACTGAAATAAGTTCTGACAGTACTGACGTCTTTCTAGGGAATTGCATGGGGCGACGCGACGGGAAAGAGTGCCGATGGCGTAACGCGTCGCGTCGTCCCTCATAACCCCGTGCTGGGTTCTGGCCTCAGCCGGGGTTCAGACGCTGAGTGTGAGCGGTTGGAGGTTTTAGTGCGGTTCAACTCCTACATATCCCACTCGCGGGGCGGGCGGGGATCGGGTGATTTCCTACAACTAAAAAAAAAAAAAAAGGAATTGCATGTACCTAATTGTAACTCTTAACCTTGGGATGGCTTTGGGCACGGGTTGCTTTGATAGACAACAGTGGAGGCAGTTGGAGGAGGCCTATGCTACAAGGCATTACGAATTGAGGGACATACTGTAATCGTAATTATTGTTAATTTCTACTATGTTATTTTTTTTGTATAACTTCTAATTTTTAACTTTAACCCTTAATTTTGTATTTTATAGGTTAAATAAATAAAATAAATAAAAAAGTTATTTATTCTTCACTTTTAATTACAATTTAGAAAAATACAAGAAACCATTACTAAATTGATAACGCCATTGATTCAGCCGTTACCAGTTTCTACAAGTTGTGTATTGGTCACCGTTATGAAGTAGTAAGTCATCACCTGCGCTTTTAAGTTAAGTTTCAAACCCTAATCAGTTTTGAAATCGTACTTCTATTAGATATCCTGTTAAAGAAACCCACGCACTCCACGGCACAAATGGTTAAGAGTTTAGCAATTAATTTTTTGATCTGTAGTCAATCATGCGTTTGTGGAGCAATATTCACAGATTAGTAAATATTTAGAGCATAAACATGCCGTCTGTCGGGTAACAGAGTGCTCAGATAATATGCGATAAATGCTACTAGATAATTAATATTAGGTATGTTTTACACTTCGCGTGCCGACTCGGCGTGAAACTAGAAATGACTCTATCATTCCTAGAGATTTCGTATCGTTTGACATTTGTTTTAATTACCTACTGATTTTCGAGTGTGTTTTGTTTTCTGCATTAAATAGTCGTTAAAATAGAACTGAATCGTCTGTTTTAAATCATAGTTTTGATTGAATAATACTTTGCTATTAAATCGTTTGATCACTATCATTATATCATATTATTTAGAGTATATCGTCGTTGCGCCTGCCAAATCCCATATGTGTTTTTTTTTGATTTTTCGTTTTTCGCAAAACGTGATCTCCGATTTTTTCTCCATGTACTGGTAAAATCCTTTTTTTCAAATTCCATCGGGAACCATTTTGCCAAATACCTTATGTATTTTAACCGTTTAGAAAATGCCGGTATGTGGCAAAGTGCACATACGGGATTTGTGTTTTGCCGTCTGTCGCTCGCAACTGTCCGACTCGTGAGGGTGTTGTGGTGAAAATAATCGTATAAAAATAGTTTTACTGTGTTTTAATTTGAGAAAAGCGGCAAGTACATCCTGAATTAACTTGATATTTTGTTGTTTGACATAATACCATTGATTATTTATCAATAACTTGTAAAGAAGATAAACTTTTTTTATTATGTATATACATTATTATAGTCCTACGAATAGTTTCTACTCACGTATAATATCAAATATTTATTGATTTAAATCTACAATATTTATTTGATATCAACTGAAACATGATAAAAATGAAAATAGTTTATAAAACCTTTATAATTTAAAATTACATTACATTACCTACAATCATTAAGTTATCAAATCCTGTATGTGACACATACAGGATTTGGTAATGTAACACTTTGTATGTATCACTCTGTATGTGACACATACAGGATTTTTTGACCCATTTCAAACCAGTTATGTGCAAATTCACTAAAAAAAATTCTAGCTTTTTATATGACTGATGTTTATGGCTACTTTTGCATTTTTTTAATGTATTACATAAATAGCTACAAAATTGCATCATTAATTATTAAAAAAAAACCATTTTAAATTAATTAACATGTTTTTTGTTGTTTTCCAAAACCTTGCAAAAACCACATATGGAACTTGGCAGGCGCAACGACGATATTATTAGAAGTAACTAATGTATTAAATGTTACTTAAAAATATACACTCAACATCGAAAACGAATTTTTTTTTTCCCTTTCAAGAAGCCATAAACACTAACTATCTAGTACTGTTGAAGCGTGTTTTTTGTCTATCAAAATTAACTCACATGTCTAAAACAAATAAACATAATTTATTATACATCAAAAGCAATCAATCATGAACAAACAAGGTCGACCGCGATCTATTATTCGAAAGTTACACAATCGAACTTTTCGATCGAAGTATCAGAGAATTATAGTCATCAACTAACGATGAAAATATTTTAAAATTCAGGAAAATTATTATCAATTAAAGTTCTAAAATTTAATATTGCATGAACACTCCGGAGATCTAAGCCTAGAGATCAAAACATTTTAGATATGTGAAAGTGCTCGCACCCGTGATTATTTTCATTATTCGAAATGGCCTGTCTTTATTACTCTTTATTCTGCCTACGCTATAAAAACATAATTAGTATTGGTAAATAATTACTGAGCTGTCTTATTATCTACATCACTGCGCTTATGGACCACATAGCTACAGGCGGAGACAATAATCGTTCAACTAAACTCATATCTTATCGCAAACATGATTAAAATTGTATCCGGAAGGCAAAAGCAATAACAAAATATATCCTGATGTTAATCATTGTTTTAAGAAATTGGTTTATCGTGATGTTTGTAAATCGAAATCTTTCTTTTCGGCATGGATGACACGGTACTAGTTTGAGTAACAGAAAAAAGTAAACATACATAAACACTGAAATACTGTATTTTTTTTATTTTCTTTTCAGTTGGATGAAATCAACGGAGCGCGGGGCGGGCGGGGTATGTGGAAGTTGAACCGCACTAAAACCTCCAACCGCTCACACTCAGCGTCCGAACCCCGGCTGAGGCCAGAACCCAGTACGGGGTTTGGAGGGACGGCGCGACGCGTTACGCGCTCGGCACTCTTTCCCGTCGCTGAAATATTGTACATAGAGGTATTTTGAGACGTTATTTGGCCACTTATAAAATAATTTGTAAGCTTTTCTCATATAACACAGTTAAGAAGCGGAGGAGCGTTAATATCCCACCGAATGGTTTATGGTATAAATAAATGAAAAAAAATTGTTGAAAAAGTTCAGAAGAACTTTGGTATATTCTATTTGTTTGTGTCATGAACATATTTATTATAAATTATCACTTATTATCAGTTGAGCATGTTTCATCGACCAATTTCATTAAATAGAATTGGAAGAAGTTCTTTTATAGAAGTATACTCGTATTTTATACGTAAATATCACTTTTAGAATTACGAAAATGTTCTGTCTATTGCTTGTGCAATATGATGCAGCTTTACAAACGTCCGAAAGATAACCAAATGAACCAAATGAATACGAAATGTAACAAGTATTACGAGATCGATTCAATCAAGAATGTAAAATTTAAAACGAATTCTTTATAGTGAATTTTATGGCTCGTTATGTTTAAAGCGCGACGTGAATGGCGATCGAAATGATAACGAACCAAATAAATGTACAATAAAAGGCTTATAATCATGGATGTATAAACACTTACGTAAAAATTAGAAGAGTTCTTTGAACCACAAGATGAATAAAACTTTAAACGAATCAAGACAGAGTTGAGAGTAGGTACCTAATACCTATAGGTATAGACTTGAACTGACAATTTAATCCGAAGATGACTAATTCGACCTATCTCAAGTGATTGATAACTTTCTGGAGTAATTAGATTTAACACTAAAATTGATTAAGTATCCTGAACGTCCTGAATAGGTAGTTGATTTGCACGTGCATCCGACAGTGATTCGTCCTTCTAATCTTATTTTTAAATACTACTCGAGCGATTATGTTTCGTATGAATTATTTCTTATTTAATAAAAATAAATAATAATCATTGTTCATTATGTAAACTGTGTCATTTCACCTGTCGCGGAAGATTGCGAATATCTTGTGTTAATTTATGACGATGGAAACAGAGGTGAAGACAAGAGAGTATTTTTAGACTTAATGAATATTAAAATGACAAGCTACACCCGGCTTCGATTTTGTTACGGAATCATGAACATTTTCATTAGTCATTCATTAGCCAAAAAACACTTCATCCACCATCATCATGTATTTGATCAAATTTTAAAACGTATCATCCATCATTGATATTGGAAATTCAAATATAAAGAGAAAATGAGCTACACGTTACTATCTAATAATTATTATGTATTATATCTTATTACGTAGGCTAGTGAAACGGAAGCACAGACTCTGTACTTTATCGATAACTTTGACTGTCATCGATCATGTACTTGTAGGTATTACGATCAAGATCGGATATACATATTCAAATAATCATTGCCACTCCCTGTGCCATTTACAATGATAATGAACGACCAAGTACTTTGATCTTAATCGTTCAATGTTGAAATCTTGCTTAAATTGTACATTTGTGTACACTTGCACACTTGCGGCGCAATGTTGGTAGACCCCCCACAAGATGGACCGACGATCTGATCAAGATTGCGGGAGGTCACTGGATGCAGATGGCGCAGGACTGGTCGATGTGGCGAGGTTTGGGGGAGGCCTATGTCCAGCAGTGGACGTCTATAGGCTGATGATGATGATGATGTACACTTGCTTATTTGGATATAGGTATTATGGAAGATGAACGATGCAGAAAAAAACGGAATCTAAACAAAAGTTATGATGTTCAGTATATAATTTTTAGACGAGCTGACGTAAAAAATATAAAACAGAACATACAAATTTTGCAAATCTTTGCGAAGCTGTATTCTTAAAGTATTTATTAAACTAAGATTTTAGATTGTAGACAATTCTTAATAAAATATTTTCAAATCAAAATAGAGGAGAGAAACAGAGAAACACGTATTGAGTTACACTTTTTTGCAGTCGAAAACGTTTCTGATTGACAGAATGTCAACTAAAATGTAGTTAATATAATATGACATAACGGTCTGTAGTCTCAACGACCGGACATTTAATATAACAGGAAATAAAACTGGGACTCGGCAGCATTAAATTGTACTGTAATTGCATACGTTTAGCCGGTTAACTAAATTAACCGATATGGAGATGATAATTATTGTAAGTGACAGGTGGTAATATAGCCTTTCCTTTCGCGACGGACCCTTTTTAAACAATCCAAGGTTGTGATCGACCATCAATTCTAGTTGAAATCTTAATTATGGATTCAGACTAGGTGAAGTGAGGTTTTATGAAATACAATAAAATGTTTTTTTTCTTTTTTGCTGTGAAGACGTTTCTTCAATAATATTTCTAGGTTAAACATGAAAACTATTTTCTCTGTATTGAAATATGATTTTATTGAATTTTTAAATGAAGGTACTTAATATAAATTGAAATTATATCTAGAGTAACGTGTCAAGCCAAGTTCAAGAGAGAGAACTGGCGACCGCACCATTTGGAGCGACTTTTAACCCCTTCATAAATCAAAAACTAAGACAATGTGTTATAGCCTAAGGTCTGTCTTGGCTAGTTTTTAGCCTTCGCAAGTTCTAAACCTACAAGTATTTGACGGTTCTCATTTTATAATTCCGAAAACTTGGATAGTTGGTAGAAACTAGCGATCATACATAATAATTATAATTCGTTGTTAGGTTTATAAAACTAGCCAAATCAGACCTTAGGCTAGAATACATTGCCTTACTCTAGAATAAATTGTCATAATATTGAACTTGGTTCTCATTTCACATTTATGTTTTTGATTGGATCTAACTTACTAATGATACTAATTTAGTTATAATCATTACGTACTGTAGCCTGTAGGTAAGTATTAGGTACTACTATTATCTCCATCTAGGTTGTTAATCGCATGACCCAGTTCCATCGTAAGTTATTTTATTGTATTTATAAGTTAATGATTGTAGGAAAGTCTAGTCGTAAAGCGAAGTAAATAAAACTAAATCTCTTTAAGCATAATTATCTCGACAATTGCGAACGTTCTTCATTATCGTACTTTCTTTTGACTGAATTTCATTAAGTGAAATTGAAAACTACCCAATTACCTAAATATTGTTTTGCCGTGCTTCTTGCCGATTTTAAAACTCGGTTTCACCAAGTTTGAAGCGTCTGGAGTTTTTGTGAATTGCGCAATTAGCCCGGTTCCGTTATCCATATTAAATATCGAATATAGTTAGCGGAAGTTGCATACAATTTGGCTGCATATATAACTGTAATGATTTATAAATAATAAAATGTTTAAATAATAGGTACTTTGGTAGTCGTAAATCTGTTGTTTGATTGGGTTCGGATGTAATGCGGTTTAACTCAATTATAGTACTGGAATATTAATTTATATGGTTGTCATTCTTATTTCCGTATCTGAGATAGGCATGCCGAATTACACTAATTTACTAATAGAAGGTGAAATTTTATTATTTTCATATTTTCAATGTTTTTGTTACAATGAAGCTAATATCATAGCTTATCTTTTTTCATAAAATATACTAGTTAACTACTAACAACTTAATTGCAAATGTGAACTTTAAAGTTAATGTACAGGTAACGTTGATAACGGAAATTAACCTAATGAAGTGACATAACCAAACTTGAAATGTTATTGCATTAACACTTAATACTGCACCAATCTGCAAAGTTGAATGGCTCGTTTACTTAATTAAACACTTCCAGCAATTAGTATTATCATTTATCAGCTCGGAGTTGCTGTCATCGTAAATTCATCAAGTAATCAAAGTCAGATAAATATAGTTTACATCATAAGTTCCACTCGCTGAATTTACGTACTTTCACTTTAAAGGAAGAACAATTTAATTTAATATTTAACATATTATTATTTAAGTATTGTAAAGGTATAACTTGCAAGAGTCTAAGAGCACACAACATTCCAAATAGCAACTACTGATAATTGAAAACCTGATCTAGTCAAGTCTGGTGTGATGTCAGTCTGTCCTCTTTCGAATGGCAATTAACTGCGTAACTAATAGTTATTTTCAATAAGAATTTTAAAACAAGGTACTTCATCGTAAAAATTTAATGCCATAAAATGGTATTAGTGTAGATAAGTAGGTCTATCCTACACAGCAAGTTACTTTAAAAAGTAATTAAATTCATAAGTTAATTTTTGCATTTAATGAAACCAAACCTTTATAGATATCGAATAATATTATGATGCAAGAAGAATAGCTGCTGATTTATGAATAGCTGAGTAACATCGGAAACGGCCATATCATGCGTCAGTTCTTGATAAACAACGTCTGACGAATTATGAGTGAAAAGGCCGAAGAAGATTTAAAGAAGTTATAGAGAACATATAATATTATACCTATTGTTCCAACAACTATTGTAAAAATATGCTAACATTCTGATTATATATTGGTAGTAGGTGGTATCCGTGGATCATTTCATCAAATAAATAATGCATGTACTAAGTAAAAGGTTCTTTGACTTCAAAGATAATATTAATGCTAATGTTCATGCAAACTTCGAAAGGAATTCAGAGCAAGATGTAATCATAACACCTGTCGGAAACTGCTCTTCGTGAACTATACAATTTCAACGTACAACATCCATATTTCATTTCATTTGCTTTCTATTTGTTTGTTTTGGGTAATGTTACTAATCTTGTTTTGATTGCTCTCTTAGATGTACATTTACTTTGTGCCATGTTTCAATAGATTCTTCTTTTCCATGAGATTCTTACTTGGTGGGCACATAATCTCTATTATGACTGGTCTAGGTGTAACAAGGGCTACTTAGAAAGCACGTATTAGCTTTTCACGTTTCATAGTCCAGAACCAGACATAACAAGATAAATTGTCACGCGTTCGAAAGGTGAGCAATTTGTACAGTTGTCTCCATGTGAAAGCGAAAACTTTTGTTCCATGATAGCTGTTGTAGGTGGACATTAATCTAAATACATAGACTTCCATTAAATTACGCAACGTTGTGTACGAATTTGGATCGATCGGTAATTGATGCCACAACTGTCATGATGAATGTTGTGCATTTCGGTAAATGTTGTCAGGTTTTAACATTGCGGCAACCTTACAATGATACGTTGGAACATGTTTACTGTTGCATCATCATGTTTTGGCGCTACTCCCATTATTGTTTGACTTTGATAGATAGTTCAAATACCCCATCGTGTGCGCTGTATTCATAAGATGATACTGTGACCTAGTTCTTGCTAAGTAAACAATAAATGTCGGTAGTTTTTATTGCTTATTTAAGTTTTGGTTTCTGGTTTTTATCTCTTAGACGTTTGCACTAAGTAGAAACGGGAAATTTACTACCACCATTTAAACTATTATAATATAAGTTCGATACTATAATATATACGATACTAAAGACACGCTCGACGTGATATAAGTTTATTTGACCAGTTCCTCTCAGGCAGAAGGCTAATTTTTTTAACTGTTTGTAGATACTCTTTTGACTTTTAACAAACTTGTCGTTTTTATTTACGTTGAATAATAGATGGTTTTTGCACACCAGCATTTACAATTAAGGTTTAGTTCTAAAGCTTTTATTTATTACTACGTTCGTGACTAAAACTAAGTGGGTTTCTATTAGAAATGTCGAAAGCAATGGAGCGTTTGAAATATTAAGTAAATGATCAAGATCATTAAACTGTTACATTATTATAATGAGTGATGTTACTTTACACTTGTTAATACTTAATATTGAAATATTGGTAACTTAACAACACTATATTCCAATTAAAATATTGAGTAAAATAAAAATTGTTGTAGGCGTTTCATATAATCGCAATTGAACTTATTTGTTCACCATCTCTTTTCAATTAATTTTAATGTGGTTTTATCCTTGGCTTCATCAAAATCAGATTTACAAACCTTAACTTTAAACAAGTCACGTCACTGTTCCGTATAATGAGACTCCTAGATTTAAATTCTCCCACAACTTTCCGTGATCTTTAATGGTAAACTGAAGGTTTATAAATGAGAGAAATTTCATCGGGCCAAGGATCGTCACGAACTCGAGTCTATCGAGAAACATCGGAAAGGGAATCGAGTCGTAATCGATTTGACGCACTCGAATAAACACGAGGCGGTACAACGTAAAGGAATTTTGATCGTCGTATTATAGAGAATTTGTAATAGAAAATACGGTTTAATGTCGTGAACAGGAGGTATTGATCGATTTGCAAGTGTAACTATACGATTCAATATTATTTGGGTTGTTATTGAGAAAGTGTATCCAGGTAACGGACAACCAACTAGGAGGATTAGAAGTTAAAGTAGCAGTACCTACTGTAATTCTGGAATAAAAAATCACAAAATGGACTTATAAAGACACAAGGAAATTAAAGTTACAACATATTTTGGTTTATCATACTTCTAAAATACTTATTTAATTAAAGTTAAGTATTTTACTTAATAAAGAGAAAGGTTAGATACAACAGTCATGTCATTATCATCTTTAATTTGTGCTTCGAATGCAATCTTCAATGATATGAAAACTCCATGTTGCTTTGATATCTTTGTTGCTAAGTGAACGAATGTACATACGGGTTCTAATTCTCACTAATTGCCAGGAAGCTCATCAGAATCTCATCATTAAGAGCAGCTGAAGCCATTAAAACGTATCTAGTTATCTGTAATAGTAGTGTTTGAAATATTCGATTATATCCGAAAGGAATGCAAAAAACACGTTGCATTTCTTGCACCAATTATTCTGAGGCGGCATCTTTATTTTTTATCGGACCGGAACATTTTAGTTACCACAATTTTAAATGAGTTGAGGTATTTGTAGTTGCTTCTATAAACTGTTGTTATTTTTAGACTTCAATCTGTGTAAACAGAGATTTATTTTTTGTTGTAAAACTAGTGATTTTAGACTTTACTGCTGCCTTTAATTTTTCGTCTTACGCGTTGGAAAATTTATATTATGGTAATGTTCAAGTATGTTGGAATAAACCAGGTGATTACAAAAGACAAAATAACGTGTGGTGATATTATGTGTGTGTTTAAATATTATAAGATGATATGGGTAATTAAGATACTGCATCCTTGTTTAGACTAAAAAATCAAGATTCACACTGAACTCTTATTGACCTACTTTCTCAATCAATTCAGCACACTTTACTTGGTTGTGTGTATTGTTAAAGTAAAATTTAAAGTTTTCTCATGTACTGTTCCACATATTGCAGTCGATTTTCAAAGTATGCGGATATCCTTATTAGTTTCCATTAGGTGCAAACGGGCCACAAACCACAACCAACGGTGGTTGGTAACAAGCTTAGAAATAGTAGATTGATAAGATTTGAATAGCTTCAAATGATCAAGCATATGTTAGTAAGATATTTTTTTACAGTAGCGTGTGAAATTTTAAATTATTTGGGTATAGGTGACGTCATTCGCAATTTGTATTATCTACTTACTCGTACTGTTTTGAATCCTTCATAATTTTAATATTACATGCTAATATTCAGTTTCTATTAAAATGTTGCAGAGGAAAAGGTAGGGAAGAAAGTAATGTGTAAATTTGTAAAATTTGCGGCGTAATATACTTCCACAAGCAATAGTAAAATTATTTAAATTTCTGGTGAACATACCTCTATGTAATGATCCATTTATGGAAACTTATAGTGGAATAAATATTACGTTAATACTACATTTGTCAAATATGTTAACAGCATTATAGTAATATTATCACTGTCAAACTCTTCGTAAAACAGAACAATGGACTATAAAGTTCATAGGAAACAAGTCTACATCAAGAATTGTCCGTTAACAAGCGTAATATTATTATAACAAAAGGAAGAACGCTACTTACGTAATTATTAATTGCTTTGGACTTTGTTTGGCTAATAAATAAATTAAATAATGATGTTTCGTTTGAAGAATATTAACATGAAAAATTGGAAACAGTTATACATATTATCTTTATTTAATTTTACACAAACCGTTTCTCCGTTGACGCTGGTTAGGTTCCTCAAAAAGTTAGTGTACCTGAAACAGAGAAATTGATATTTAAAATTTTAAAATAAATCAAATCTAATAAGTAAGTGATATCGTCGCCTCAGTGCTTGTTTGGCCAATCTGCACTCGAGCAAATTTTACAGGAGACAGCAAACAAGCACGGAATTTTCGTTAAGTGCCGTATTGAGAAAAAAATTTAAATGAGATTTTTATTGTTTTAGAATTGAATATTTCAAAAAAATATTTTACCAGTCGGATGGAAATTTAATTCTTTATAATACTGCATTAAAAAGTAATTTTCGTAAAAAATGTCAGATTGGCCAAACAAGCACTGAGGCGACGATATGATTACTCTTAAGTCGCTAAATATCACTCTTTCTAAGATGATGAATAAAATGAAGATGCTTTTATAATGATGAATCTGATTTCTTCTGTAAATTAAATTCTGATTCCTTTGAAAATATTAGAAACTGTTTATCATAATGTAACCTTCTAATAATTAAAATGTACAGCAAAATGTTTCTTTTTTTCCTCATTCTCGCTTGCATTTAATTAAAGAGTGAAATATAATTGCATCTGTACTCGTCTAAAGATTAACGTCTAAAGAAAGTGAAAACGATAACTTCTAACACTAACTGTGATCATAAAATATGAAATTCGGCAGTCACGTCTTCGCAAACGTTTGTAAACAATTAAGAAATGCAGAAGTTTTAAAGAAAGTGCCACAACGCGTCATTTACGAACGTTATCGAGGTTTTAAATAATAGTTACTGAGATATATTTCGTAACTTTCCAGATTTTGTTCTCAGAAATACTCAATAGTTTAAACAGTTCTAATCGCTTAGTAGGCACTACTAGGTACTTACAGTAAAAAAATACAAAGTTTGAAAATATAGGTTCATTTAATTTTGTACTTCCAAGTGAAGTCACCCAATCAGTCGATCGGCATCTAAAACATATCCACACTGTACTGTACTGTACTGTACTGTATCTGTAACAACCCATTACTGCCCACTGCTGAGCTCAGGTCTCCTCCGAAGAGGGGTTAGGCATAGCCCACCACGCTTGCCCAATGCGGATTGGGGACTTCATATATCTTCAAATGATTTTTAGAACCCTTTTCCGATATGCAGGTTTCCTCACGATGTTTTCCTTCACCGTTTTTAGCCAGTGGTGTTGTAAAAAATTGCACATAAATCTTTTTCATACTAAAATTAACTAATTTTATCCATACTAAGATTAACTAATTGTGAACACTAACTTTACGTAACTTTTCTGTCATAATTACAAATTACTAGTAGTCAACCAAAGACCGTAACAAACAAATTCAGGATTTATTATAACCACAATATATTGTATAGTAAAATAATCAATTGTATGGCGAAAGCGATCCAATTGCAAAATCGTATTCAATATCAAAATCCAATCAATATCGCACGTAGTCGCAAAAACGTTCGTCCTTAGTATTCATTCGTATTTATTTATTAAAATATATTAACTTTCTATATTTCAAAATAGCTTATTATTATAAATGTTTCTTATTTATCATTAAATTAAGCGTATTCATTGGTACCGAATGCATTTATTTCATGTTCCAACTTCAAATTTACAAGCAGCATTTGCATCCTAATCTAAATCTTATTTAATGATTCCATGTAATTGGCAATTAGATATTAAACCTGGATTTTGAAATAATAGTTCTAGTCATAATAGAGAAGCAACGCAGTACGCTTCGGAAATTCAATTATTGCGCCTACACAATGAAATCCGTAATGGCTCATTACTTGTTCGTGCAGCACTGTGTCTCGGCATTTCAAGTCCGTTTAAATTATGTTCATGTCTCAGGGTGTGGTCTATTTCCACTTTCTTCGATATTTTAAGGTTCGGTCTGAGCTTACCTAACAACAATCAACTTATTATTGCGTATCTTGTATTGATTTCTAATGAAAAAACTGTGGAAAGTTTTCTGTTTTAACTTTCTTTACTATAATGAATTGACCAACTAGAATATAGGTAGCTTTAAGTCCTTTGAGTCAAATAGTACACTTTGGTTGAGGCTCATGGAGACAAGTTTAAAACGACATAGGTTGACACTTGTTGGCTTTACAAGAAATCGTAAGTTATATTCACTTGTTTCTTTTATACAATTGAATAGAAATGGTGATGCTTCATACACTATTCAAGGGCTGTTTTCGCTTTTCACTTTCCAACTTCATAATAGCATTTAAACCAACAAACACGTTAAGTCGGACAGAGGCAAACAATCGTTATAACACAATGATAGAACCATAATGGTGTTTACAAGAAAATCATGGGCACTTGTCGGGTAATAGCCGGTGATTTTCAACTATTTACCTACTCAATTCAGTAATAGGTATAAATAAACATACAAATTAACCAGAATTAGTTCAGTTAGCGCCAAACTAACATTCTCTGATAGCAATAACGAACAGAAAGTGACTTTTATGCAGATTAGTGAAATTTTAATTATCTAGTTTTAATGCCGGATGATCTCTAACTTTTTATTTAATACATTTAGTAAGTGAACTAAGCTATATGAGGTTGGGGGCGGCGCCACGGGAAAGAGTGCCGAGGGCGTAACGCGTCGCGCCGTCCCTCATAACCCCGTGCTGGGTCTCTCTGGCCTCAGCCGGGATTCGGACGCTGTGTGTGAGCGGTTCAACTCCCACATATCCCACTCCCACTCGCGGGAGGGTGTGATTTCCTCCAACTAAAGAAAAAAATCTACACGAGGTTGGGTTTATTGAAACAGGTAGGTGCACGAGCTTAAGACCTCCGAATAATAAGAAGTTGTAGTTGTACATATTTCTTTGTGCGCCAGAGCCGACCGTTTTCCGTTAAGGATATCCTCGAAACCTTGATGATAGAAGGAAGGATTGCTACAGAAATATAGTAGTGATAAGGGCTTAACCCTCTGATTTTCTTTTATCTGTTAGGCTTGTGACTTTATTTTTATTTATTTATTCTTCTTGTACAAAAAAAAAAGTACAATGGCGGACTTAATGCCTGAGGCATTATCTACCAGTCAACCAACTTGACTCACATGACAACTGATTCGCGATTACCTATATGTAATAAGTTACAGCTCAAATACGATCTATAATCGGTAGTATGATCTATGGATATAGACATTTATACTAGTTTTAGATGCACTACATACACTAAGTATAACATTCAAAAATTCTAATTCGATATTGTATCGATAATTTTTCATTTCGTTAATATCCTCCGCAATCAAATCACATAATACATTAACCACATGAACTGAGCACAGTAATTATTGTACATACATTTTTAGTTTTACAACATCATTTGAAAGCCAATTAGATGACGCAACGGCAATGTTTAGTAAAAGACAGACGATCAGCAATTATCAGTTTCAATTAACAGCGAGGAAAGCTTATTCATTTGTTATGTATGATGGTGGCCACACCGTCTTACTTTGGACAGGACTATCCCAAAGGATTGTAACAAAATCCTTTCGAATCCCGTCTTATCCTTTACGTTGACTACGAAAAGAGGACAGAAATAGAGTGGTACGAGCTATAAGTAATACCACCCTAAACGGAATTCAACCATCTATAATAAGTAGGGAGAGATTTTTATGAGTTGTATATTTAATAATTATCTATCACTAAACTTTTTAGGATTTTTCTTTGAGGACATCTTCATTACCCCACGAATTTTGAAAACTCAATTTCAATCTAACAATATCGGCATTTAAACAGTTCTGTCCCATCACTATAATGGGATCTTTAACATCTAAAAATAATGGTCACTTCATTTATTGTGCCGTTGCATAACATTGAGGAATCGATTCCACGAGTTACGGTGCCGCACCTGTGTTGTCTGACAATCGAGATATACCACCTGTTCCTTAGACGGTTAGTCCGCTGGCCGATACCATTCGATGGCCAATATAGACAATAGCGTTCGAAAGGTCATCATAGTCGCAGCTTCGAAACGATCCACAATAAAGGAATGCGCCTGTGCAATACAATCTTACGATTTCAATACATTTTAATTAACAGCACATCTCTTCTCAATCAATCAATTAAAAAAGTACAAACATCTTTTTTCGTAATGGTTTTGGTTATCGGCTTGAGTCAGGCGCATTTAGTGAGTGTGAATTAGAATTTTGCTTAAGTTCAATAATTTTTTTTTTCTTACTCTGGAACACTTACCGAATTCTTAAAATGTTTCCTAATACCTTGGCATTGGAAACAAACATGAGTACTAACTACTCGTAAGTAGTCGACTTACTAGGGACTGAAACCGTAAAAATAAATAAAAAGAGTCATTAGCGTAGGTACTTGTTCTTACTAATGCTCCAACAAATAAATTATATTTAGCTGTAAGTTATGGATGTGTACAAAGTCAAAGCAAAGAGAGTGACATTCGCTTTCGTTAGCGCCAGTGCGGCTAAGTAGTTGACATTATGGAAAATCTAAATCGTGACCGAACGAGTTCTCACAGTTCCCTTTCGTACATCACTCAGTCACGAGTGTTGGTTTGATAACAACAACCTTTGGCAAACGACTTGTGTATTTGACGTCCGATTAATAGGTGTTTTAGGTCTTATCTGTAACAAAAGGTTGATCTTGTTGTCCAATTTGTTTTCGTTATCATTTCAATCACATTTGAATTTTAAGATATAGTTAGTATGGTACAGTTATTGTCGGGCCTACCATCTGCAAACACAAGATATAAAGTAGAACTCGTACTATATTATATATACACGTAGGTATATCTCTATGTTGCAGGCAGTTGCAGCTGTTGTTGCAGATTGGTTAAATCCAATTTTAAATACAGTTTACTTAAGGGAATCAAGTCGCGCGTTTTTGCAGAAATAACAGTAATACAAAACCAATGTACAATCAAATACTTATACGCAAAATTCAGTCCTTAACGATTTTAATTTTAAAAAGTTAGCTCAACTCTTTTGGCTGGTTCTTTAAAGCCGCTAGCAAAGTATGTGTGACAACAATTTCCTGTGTACAAAAAGCCGTAAAATATTTTACCAACTGTTGCCGTTTACAGTAATTATGGCTTCATTCGGCAACATGATCCAACCGCACATGATGTATTAGAATTAGGAGGTCACCGTCACCCTATTGGGTAGTCGATAATATGGATATCGGATTAGGTTATATCACTCGACTTAGTGTGTTATTAAAATTAATAGAATGTCAACAATACCCTAATAATCTTCACTAGGTAGTACCTTTATTTGTACTTTTTCATATTGATTTGTACCTACTTAAATTGCTTAGGTACTAGATGACAACAACGTGCACTAAAATATAAATAGTTTTAAAAGATTCCCACTGGAGTAGGTAATACTGAATCTGATCCATTTTATTTGGTGTTCATATTATTTCGTCCTAAAGGAACGAGTTACATAATCTTGATAACACTGAAACTGTTGCGCAAACTATTGCTTCTGTAATTCAGCATAGATAGGTACTGTACTGTACTGTACCAATCCATTACTGCCTACTGTTGGGCTCAGTTCTCCTCGGAATAAGGCATAGTCCACCACGCTTGCCCAGTGCGGATTGGGGACTTCACATATCTTCAAAGGATTTTTTACAGCCTTTTTCCGACATGCAGGTTTCCTCACGATGTTTTCCTTCACCGTTTTTAGCCAGTGGTGTTGTGAAAAACTGCACATAAATCTTTTTTACATTTAGATTTAGAGGTACAAGCCGGCTGGATTTGAACCCGCGACCTCCCGTACGGAAGGACGCGCTTCGACCACTCGGCCACCACGACAATAGATAGGTACGTTGTTGTAAATTCGTCGAGGCAAAAGTTTGCGTATAATATAGCAACTGTCTTTCATCGTTTTATTGGACTTCGAATTAGGACAGGAGATTACCTTTGGGAGTTCGCTTACCAAGCATTGGAAGGAAACATTCACTCACGGCGGCCTATAGTGATATTCTCAACTTTTAATGTTAGTATGTAATTAATTCAATAATTTTCAATGGTAAAAGTAATTTTAATTCCATGTTTTTCTATATTTCAATTCAATTTTACTAATGAAGCAGTGTGCGTGACCGATAACATACACAATTCCAAACAGTTTATAGTCGTTTTCCTCAGAAATGTAGCTACTAATCGATAAGAAAGGTTCTTTATGATGGGTTGCATTCGTTATTCAGGTAAGTTAATATTTACCTAGTTTTGTTTTTAAGTACTACTCAAGTGAGCACTTTGTAGATACTTATAGATCATTTCTCACTTGACTGGGAGCATATCGACATAATGCTTTACCACCTAGCACAAGACTACTACTACTCTACTTTTATGTAACCTTATTTTAAGGAGAATATTATAAAGGGTGGATCTATATCTTTAAATCAGCTGATGTGGGGTGAACGACCTGTTGAAATACAACTTAGAACCACTTTTGTTTTTGGAAACGGTTAAACTTTTTCCTGACATTGTATGGTGTGTAGTAAATGAACAATGTAAAGATAATTCAGCAGGTGGACGCGCGTGTTCCATATTTTCTTTTTTCTAAACACAATATATAACTATTTCTATGTACTTTAATAACGTTTTCGACACTAACACAATGATTATTCCCGTTTAAATCTTAATTTAATTACGCACCGCTGTCACCATGTAGTAAATGAACAAGATGGTTACTTAAGACTGTTTATTTCTGTCATACCCACACAATTTTTAATTTACACTACAACATGGTGTATGTACGACTGTCGACGTTGTGTCGACTTCCATATGACGTTCGCCTTGTTTCCAACCAACTATCTAATATATAAAATTGTCGTGTCACGGTGTTCGAACTTGAACTCCTCCGAAACGGCTCGACCGATTTTGATGAAATTTTTTGTGCTTCAATCAACAACATCAATTTTTCATCCTCTAAATGTTAGGGGTAGTCCACCCCTAATTTTTTTTTTCGGCGCAGACGAAGTTGCGCGAGTCAGCTAGTATTACTATAAACGATTTGATATAAATTGTCAATGATAATTTAGAATCATAATAATTAAGTTCAATGTGGGTGTTACTTACAACTTAATTAGATTTCGTAATGAAAAACAATATTTTCAAATCAACGCCCTTACAGTAGGCGATACTATGTATAATGAATAAATTTACTTGTTTTAATAAGCATACAGTAAGGTCAATAGGTACGCATTTAGTCGATACTCAGATATATTAAACATAATTTGTAGAATACTCTACTCGTCCGTTTCCTTTCTTTTAAAATATATCCTCCGCATATATAGGTATCATAAATGCATTTAAATAATCAAGGTAATAGGTAATTAATACAAACTGAAGTCAAAGAAAACTTACCAGTTTGTAGTAAAATGCATAAGGTACTGAGATACTACATTCAATTGTCTTATAGTATTTTCTTGTTATTTATTAGCGGCTGTCACGAATACAAACGTAATTTATCATCATTATATTTCTAAATGATTGCAATTCTCCATTTTACATGTTTATTTGAATGTGCGTGATCATTGAGAAACAGACTCACCTACTTTCTGTTAATTTCAAATCGCCGAGACTATTTTATTGCAGTTTTACGGTGTTTACAAAATAAGTAAATGATTTCAGAGAAGCATTAAGTACGATGCCATATAGGACATTCCGCATTTATGGGTACAAAAAACATAATAATACCTATGTAATTAAGGTCGTCAGTAAAGGTAGTTATTTAATAAATGAAGTAGATCCAATTTCAAAAATAATATTGGTATTTCGGTATAACTTGTTCTGTTTTCGAATTACCAAGACCGATTACAGATACACCGAGCTGTATGAAGTTAAATTAAACAGTTTGCTATACTTATATGAGGATCACTAGCCTACTGCGAACTTACAAACAGAGCATTCTCTTCTTCCTTTATGTTCCTGTGTTACCCTGATTTAGGAACGGTTTAAATTTATAGACTGCCAATAAACTAGGATATAAAAGTTTTTTTTTTCTAGTTGAAGGAAATCTCCGGATCCTCGCCCGCGGGCGGGGTATGTGGGAGTTGAACCGCACTAAAATCTCCAACCGCTCACATATCGGCACTCTTACTCGTCGCGTCGTCCCTAGGATATTAAAGTTAACATTTATTTCAGCAATTATTCTCGTGATCTCAATAACGATCTTATGGTGTGCAGCTACATCGTTAAAATGTGAGAATATGCAGTACAAGGGTCCTGTTTGCGGCACCGATGCTGTCACCTACGACGATTACTGTGCATTTGAAGTAAAACAGAAACTGGAAAAAGAACGTGGTAATGACGATTTACTAGTTATACATGAAGGAAGGTGTTTTGTTACTTTTATTGATTATTCTTACGGATAATAAAACAAGTTTTTTAAAAGTTATTTTTCTTCTGATTTGTCTTACGAAATCGTAGTCGTGCCACAAGTTTTTTTGTAGTATAATTTCAGTTTCAAAAAGTTGCAGTTTAAATATGATATAATGATATTATAGTCGAACATAATTTTCATATGATTGCAAATAAAGTACTTTAATTATAAAATTCGGAAGGTGAAGGTCGCTGGAATTTTCCTTAGCTAGCATACGAGAAAACAGTTAGTTGATGTTGATTTGCATCACATACATTTTGTGGTATGTGTTGTCCATGGACCTCTAGACTACTATGGAAGAAAAATAAATCATGGATGGACTAAAACACCAATTTAATGTTTCACTACTACTAAAGTATTATTAATAATCATATAGTATTATTATATAATCACTATTATTGTTATTTCTATGTGGTGTTACAATAAAGAATTTTCTATCTATCTATCTAAAGTATATGTAGCTACATGAAGATGACGCTGCAGGCAAATGTAATAATTCTAATACCTACTACTTATTACAATAATTTTATATCACGGATACAAATGATGATCATCAAAGTATTACATAATGATGCGTGAACTTTGATCTAGGAAAAATATTTGATGACTGAGTGATTTGAGAACATCCGTTGCATATGCGAGTAATAATTGTGTGTGTTTCTGACTTGTTGAATAGGTACTCAGCAGTTACTTATGTACAAGCGTTTTATAGGTACCTAATTTATATCTTATTAATGAATTCTAAGCTACAACATACAACAGTAGCTACTATTTAGAGTCACCAAAACAACTTAATAAGCTCTTGACTATATGACATCAGAATTTCACCGAAACTAGCTTGCAAACAAAATATAAAGATTCGTTACAGATTTACAGCCTTATTACAAAACGAGGACTAACTACTAAACCAGGTTTAAACCGCGGTTTAACTAAAAGTCTTATTACAAAATGCGTTTTATCACTAATCTATGGTTTTACAATGGCCTAAAGATAAACCTACGTGTCCCCTAGTTAAAATTTTAAAAAATTTTAAACATACTTGAAAACCATAGTTCTGTACTTAAACCTAGACTTGTTAGTCAGCATTTAAACCACGATTTTGTAATAAGGCTAATGTAGTTTAAAAATCACACATTAAGGGAGTACAGGACTATCATAATTTACAGTGTATTATTGAGAGTATATTATCCAATGGAATGTAGAATTTGGATCGAAATTACTTACTGACCCAGAACTTTCCATCCACGCATCTCTGACATAAAAATCCTGGTCCATATTTTGTCACATTTCATAATTAGTTACATAACTGATATCAATTAAATAATAAGCGTAGGCTTACACATAGTTCTGTAAGTGAACGGAATGCGGCATTGCAGTGTACCTTGTATGACATTAGACTGCGCCCACATGAGACCTTATGTAGTGTAGTTTAGTTTCACTATTTATTTTTTGTTTACAAAATGGTCATGCCCAGTTGCAACCTGAGCAATTTTTCTGTAAAACTGCCCATATGTGGTCAAATAATATGTTATTGTATAAGACCTATGTCTGGTTTTACTATAAAAGCAATGCAATTTTTATATAATAGATTTTTAATGCTGTAGTTGGGTGTATAATGTTCCAGCAAGGCTTCCGATGCGACTTAAACTGTTAAGGTACGATATTCCGTAATTGCCAATTTACACTTTAAATAAATTGCACTTAAGACATTCGTACTTTGTACCTACTAAAAAAAATAGTAAGTACCGTAATAAAATATTTTACAACCTTTACAACAAACGGTAGGTACTCCATCAATAGTATGTGTAATATGCGGGTTTTTTAAATGCTATTGGACCGAAGTTCCTTATAGCGCGTTATCGAAAGGGGGCAGACGGAAAAAATCTTACGAAAAGTTGTCACGACACTTTTTTTGTTTTAGATAATTATCGCTAGATGAATGTGATCAAAATCTTTTAAAACACTTTCCTTATCTCGCGTTTCGTTAGGAAAAAAAAATTATAAGATATCTTTTAATCGAAAGGAACTTCGTTCTATTCGGGTGTCCCATGTCACCTCTCAAGTTTTTTTTATCTTCTTTTAAATAATTAAATAATATTTCTTATTCATGAGTATTTTTATGATACATGCTAAATCATAACTCACGTTAGGTACACCATTGAATATATCAATATGCAATTGAAAAAGCAATGCAAAAGCTGTATTGATTGACTTTATGCAATGGGCTGTTAATCTTCGTCTCGCTCAATAATTTCCATTTAACCTACGATAAATCTCCATTGGAATGAATAAATTACTATACAATATACAGCTACTATGTTACGTAATAGAATTCTAGAGATTCTGAGAATAACTAGATATTTCTACCGGTCATTGACTCGTCTTGCTTTGTTTAGGACTCGCTTGGCAGAACCCTGTGCCTGTAGGGTAGCCATTGTATTGAAATACACAAAAAAAACTTGAGAGGTGTCATGGGGCACCCGAATAGAACGAAGTTCCTTTCGATTAAAAGCTATCTTATAATTTTTTTCCTAACGTAACGCGCGATAAGAAATGTGTTTTAAAAGATTTTGATCACAGCGCCATCTAGCGATAATCATCTAAAACAAAAAAGTGTCGTGGCAACTTTTCGTACGACTTTTTTCCGTCTAGCCCCCTTTCACAACGCGCGATAAGGAACTTCGTTCCAAAATGTATTCGAACATTTTTGTGGCAATCTGTCGAAAGAAACATCTCAGCGAGAGCCTCCGACGCAAGTTGAGTAGTTTTTTGTAAATCGTGGTATCAATTTCTTAAATTTCAATGCTATTCGCATTAATAACAAATTTAATAATTATGAGTAGAGATTACTACCCTAAAATATTTACTTAATATTTAGAGATTCAACTATCGAAGTTATTTTTATCGATTTATTATAAAACATGTAACGTTTTTCTAACATTCGATTAATTTATTGTTTTGACAATATCAATAATGTTAATAAATCAGTCAAAATTATAAATACTACGTATTACACAAAAATAAAATGCACAAATAATCTGACAAGAATAATGATACCTATCAGTTACCAAGAAACCGACAAAAAAGCTTTAAAATTATAATAAAAATTGTTACAAACTAAAATTTTACATTCGATATTCAAATAAACAAAAAACTCTGATGCTCTGACTTTCTGAAGCGTGAACTTAGCAATACTATCTGGACATCTCACGGTTCTACAATCTAATGTGTCTCAAGTTACGCAAAGGTTCATGGGAGACAGCCTAAAGCACTAAAACAATACAAACAATGACTGTTTTTTTCTGTTACACTTTTTTTTAATGTAACGGATATCTGTTTGACATTTTTTATAGTTGTTAGGTGTGTCGCAGTTGGCGTGCAACGGGTTTTTTTACGTAAATCCTAGATGATCTCCTTTCTCGAATCGGATCGTAAATTATTTAATGTAAAGTAATAAATTCGATTTTGACAGAAAGTCTGAAGAAAATGTCTAGATTGAATGTGATAAATCAACATCTATTGCCTAAGACTAAATTTTAATCTAGTATGTTAAATAACTTATAATCAACAAGATGTAAATAAAGATTAGACTGATCGTTTTTGAGCTATTTTTGAGAAATGTAACTTCTGGCTTACAATTAGTTTCTGTTTAAATGTTGTTTTTTCATATTATCTCTGAATATAATAATTGAGGTAATGGTTCTTAAAAGTGAGGACTTCACAACCAACTCGCATGGTTTGGTGAACTTTACAGTTTACTTGATCCCTGTACTGAGAAAACAATAGAGTCACTAAGATTTGATACATACAGACAGACCAATAATTCTTTTTACATTACATATTTTATCAGAAAACGACACATTACATGGATGAATTGTACTAAGTTTCAAACATAAATAAATCCAACATTAAAATTTTATAGATGTTCGAAATGTTTAAAGAAATCCGTATCATCATTTCTTACACAACTTAATAATTATAACACATAAATTGCACGAAATCAAAGTTCTCACAGCTTTTTTCATGGCACCTAGACATCTCGGTGTGAAAAGCAACGAATTGACACACGTGGCGCAATTATCACATGGCTGTCACAGTTGTCATTGCATTCGCCGGCACCGTAATGATGTTGTCATGATTCACATCGGTATTTATATTCGTTTTTATTACCGAATATAAGCTAACTCACGAATTTGCTGAGATCACATTCCACATTGGTTACACGGTTTCCATTGAGTTACGCGTCCTGCAGACTTTGTAAGATGCAGAGGATTATTTTAGATACTATATTAAGGAATAAAGTAAGTCAATTCATATTAAAATTTGAATAAAAACCCATTTATATTTCCCTGGAGTATGTCTACGTAAAACAATAAACAGAGAAAACACGACATAGTGCAATTTTTGATCACAATTAAGGTAGTAATACGGCACTGTAAAAAGAGTGATATCACAATTATTGCATTCAATAATTTGCGGTAGATAAATGAACAGAACAATATGAAATCTTGATAGTAACAAATGGACCACGACATCAATGCTCACTGTTATTGTACAACATGAATAAACTTGCGAGTTTCCATTTACTGCTAGTCATTTCGCAATACGCATGAATAGGCAACTTAACTGTAACATGTCTACGAGATGACATGGATTGAGATGACATTTAGCGTTATATAATTTTTATTTACACGTAATAAAAAGAATAAGTATATATTTTTTATGTATTCATACATGATGGTAAGTGATCATCGTAAGATAAAGATATCGGTAACCGAAGAATTCCAAAAGAAAACACATGATACCGTGTACTTTAGTGATAACAATCTCGCATGGACTTCTGCTATCTCGCATGGATAGATACTAGAAAATTAAGAGGTCGTTACCTATTAAATGTTATTTTCAGCTCTCTTTAACTATTTTTTAATTAACACTTTTATAATATTCCTATTAAATAGTGTTCCTCTGGCTATAATTCGCTAAACAATTTAATGTTAGAGAGTGGGATGTGAAAATAGGACTTGTCCCAAGAGAGATAATAAAATTGTCTAGAGCTGTCATTGATGATTCAAACTATTTGACTATCGGATATCAAGTTTTTCATAAATATATTGATAGACCGTGTCCAAAATATTACGTAAATAAGTAACGTTATCCAAGTATAATAAAGTGGACGTCAAAAAATAATATTATTAACCAATGAAGCGTGCATTTCTATACACACTCGCCATGGAGTATTGTTACTGGTACTCAAATTACGAAAAAGTTATTATTCATTTTGGAATTACATAAAACATTTGAAATTCATGGAGAGTAATTTGAAATGTAGTTGCTTACTGATTGAGTTGTAACGTAGATAACAGGAAAAAGTATAGTAGGTACAATGGTTCTAGTTCCCGCTTATAAACTATCTGAATAATACCGTCAAAAAAGCTGTGATTGAAACCTTAATAATTGCATTATTTACTTAAAAGTCTTCCGAAAATATGCTGCCTTAGTTACGTTATCGAATTGTTCATTTATTTACTAACTCATCGACTACGGATTACATATGATGTATATGAGATTATAACATATTTCTATCATTGAGAAGGTCTATGATGATTTTCTGAGTTGATCCTTTTTTGTTACTTTTTTAATGAACTTTTAGAAAACACTCATATTGGAAATGTACAGTGCTTATTAGAAAGTAGAGCTGTTTGTTAATTAGATTAGATTTTCCGTTGATTGCGTAATTATAACAAGCAACGGAGTAAAATAAATATTTATCGGTTGAACGTTTATTGCACGAAAGGTAATGTACCGCTAGACATAGTATTCAGATATGTTCATAATTTAACATACAACACTTTTCCATTCAATATTATATTGATAACTTTACTGTAGGTAATATCGTTTAACTTGAATTGAAGAAACAATTGTTAGAGGTCTTAAAACCTTAGAATTGCAACTTGTTTATTTTAGTGTTCGAGGTAAAGTTGTCAAAACTTTTGGTACCACTAATAGTGCAAGCTAATTTTTCACGGAAAATGTCTGAATGTAAAATAGCTACAAAATTGTTTGTAAATGTATTATAAACCAGTAAACAGAACTAAACAAAGAACGAACTTTTTCTTTTGAAACTGACAAAGGAAAGTGTGTTGTCATGTTATTTTACAAAACATTTTAGGTTGGTGACAAAAGGTTTTCATAATTTACTTACTTTTACGCATTGGAATTTTCTTTAAGTTATTTCCGAAAGAACGTTTTAAGGGCTTGAAAGTAGGTGAATAGCGACATGCATGTGTTTAAATGCAAATGTTTAAACAGTACCTAACTAACAAATGAAACAGCATGAAGCCGAAGTATTCTTGAAACATCGCTAGGGTTGTCGCTGTTTGAGCTATAAATTACGTTTACCTATTAAATGAATGAAATAAGTTTATTAAGAAACAAAACAGGTACATGTCTGCCAACTTCAGGAATTGTTTAAACGGTCTTACTAATAGGTTTTAAAAGTATTACCAATTTTTTGTTCTTAGGTTTGCACTACTGTTCAAGTTCTGTTTTATCTGAGTTTAAAATTAATCTCAGCGAAATGTAATCCTATGAATTTACGGTAACTTGGCTTTTTATTGGTTTTAATGTGATAAATAATATATAGAATGTCTCTATAACCTAAATAATGGGTATGTTATTTCCAATAACATACCATTATCAAACAAACCGTAGAATATAGGGACCTGTATAACGAACCTGTTTTAGCGTACGTTTCTTATTGAAACTACGGTAGTGCATTATACTCATTCATTGTTATTAAACATAAAATAATATATTAATTGTCAACCCTACACAGTATGTAACGGTAGCACCGTTCCGAATCACTATTCAATATTCAGGTGACGATCTTTGCTCCCATTCAAATTCGGAACTTTGGACTACCTATTTCGAATTGTTTTATTATAACCGTTGAAACGTTTGACTTTAGAATGTAAAGGATACGACTGTCAGATGTTTCAAGTATCTCAAGGTTTGTATTCCTACAAGTGATTGTTGAAGGTCATTGACCGAACCTGTCAAATGTCTTTGCATTCTTGAATTTGTATTTTGTTGATTGTTCTTTCAAATAGTACTGATAATCTAAATTGAGTTTGAATCAGATAATACTGGATTCCTTTGCTAAGGAGACACGAGGTTGACGGTAATGGAAACATACAGTACAGTACAATATTGATATTATGATAGTGCCTAATAGTTATTATAAATTCAAATATACGCGGATAGAAGGTATTTTTCATTGGATTTGATGTAATTTTCTCATCCAGAACCGTTTTGCAAAATTATCTCATTTATGCTCTTCAAAATATAACAAAACTCTTTCAAAACTCCAAAGCATACAGTCAGTGGCAAAAATAAATAGAACTTGATATGAAATGACGCCCACTGTTAATAATATCTATCGATGTTTTTACTGTTATTCCCTAGTCATTTCCTAGAAAATGTTTTATTTTTCAATAGTAATTGCTGTTGATTATAATCTTATTTGTAGGTAAATAGATCACTTGGACGTGTCAATGTCCGGACGATATCACGAGAATGAATCAGCATTTAACTTCTGAACAATCTTTGTAAATTCATGTCTTTTATAGTTTTTTGTTTAAATATCGTAAGAACAACATTTTAAAATTAGTAGAAGATCGTTTGTATTAAAAATACCTCTATATATCATCAGTATTTTTTTTTTTTATTGCTTTGTAGGCAGACGTGCCAACGGGCCACCTGATCGTAAGTGGTTACTGTCGCTCATAAACCTCCGCAATGTTAAGCTCTACCTAAAATTCTTACTTATATTATAAATGCGAAAATAACTCTGTCTGTCTTTCTGTCTGTCTGTCTTTTATGCTTTCCCGCTTAAAGCTCTCTAACGATTTTTATGAAATTTGGCACAGATAATCTTTAGACCCTGAGAAAGAGCATAGGCTACCTTTTAATTGAAAGTGAAGAAGAAGAATTGAAGAAGAAGAAGACGCAGACGAAGTTGCGCGGGTCATCTAGTAATACAACACAATAAATACAATACAATAAAACATACAAACAACTTATCGTTAATATACCACTGAATATAATTAAAATATTCCTCATAATAATTAGAAATTAAGTATTTAGAAGAAGCATACCAATTTTGCAGGTGCAGTTAAAGTATTAAATTATTCTTTTAAACAACGATTACAATAATTGCCACGTTAGATCCACTGCAAATAAAAACAAAAAAAAATTATTCGTGATTTATACTCGTCTTCTGTATATTTAATGTTAGTAAATTGCAAATACGTGTCCGAAAACGTTAATTAATTTAGTCACACGTTAAACTGAAACGTGACTTTAAATACATTCATTCAGGGTTCTTGTAAATAATAATAGTCACTTTGGACTTTGGATGTAAATCTTCAGAATTGTTGTTCATTGGTAGAAACTTTTTGAAATATCTCCTCCAAAAGATTGTTAGAATTGTGATCATTCAAAAGTCCGATATCTTGTTATTAGCGTTTTTTGAGTACTATGACGAATTTTTGTTGTATAGTCAAAGTCAAATCATTTATTTTCAAAGTAGATGTGGACACACATACATTTTGAAAGTCAAAAATAAAATCAAAAGTTCTATCACCAGTTCGCTAAAATTACGCCTCCGTCCTGAGAAGAACCGGCGCAAGAAACTCAGCGGGCATGTCTTTTTTTTTAATTTAAATATATTGTTTTTTTTTTTTTATAAGTTGAAGTTAAATATGGGACCCACAATGGATGAATGAAAACATTTCATCAAATACATATTTAGAAACTAAGATAACCGAACATAAATTAAATAAGATCTCGATCGCTAAATAACTCCGGAAGCACGCATTAATTTTTATAAGCGGAATAAATTTTATTGCTAGGTCCCTGTCATTCGTTCACATAGGTGCAGGTCAATAGTTCAAGACAGGGCCAAAGCATCGATAAACAAAACATGATGGAAGGTCATTGATAAACTTAATTGTTAGACTATTGAAAACGTGAGAACTCTATGAGAACGAATATCTACTCGGTTCTGTTAAATGTCGAAATATGTCTCGGAATCTTGTTCAGAATTGATGTTATTCGATTATTTACTGTCAAAGGAATGTATTTGCGACACTAAAATAATGCAGCCTAGTAAGAAGAAGGCCACAGAGAATAAATGTAGACAAATTTGACGACGTTTATACTGTAGGAAATAGAATATGAAACAAAAATGAGAACGAAGAATATTTAATGTATTCATAAATAAAAATAGTCAACCTAAACTGACTAATAGAAAACTATAACGTCTGTAATTAAAATATGCTATATCAAAATCTAAAACAAATATAACTACTAGTGCAGGGAAAAATACGATGGATTTATTCGGCTCTCGGCAAATATAGGCCAACATTGGCGACATAAAATTCGTAACCCTTGCTCAAACTTTGTACACGAAACAATTTTTGGGTTAAAGACCGCATCAATTACTTTCATAGCGTAAGTTAAATTGCCCATAATACGTACAATTAAAAATAACCTTTGTCTGAACAAATTGATTACAACATAATGACGAACACTAGACGCGGGAGGAAAAGTGAAATGAAATCACTTTCAATTTAATTAAATTAATTACTGAATGTATGAGTTATTATTCAAATTGATCAATTTGTTATATTGAATTGTATGTGAAACGCTAAAACGAATAACATCATCAATCAACTCAGCCAATTCATCACAAATGTTCCATTGCGATTACAAATTGAATAAAAATCTAAAAATAAAATAATTCCGCATGGAAAGTTTGTTGGAATCTGTTAAATAAGCTTGGATTGACTTTAGTTCATTTGACTTTTCAAATATTAAACGACTTCCTTAACATTCGTAACATTGATTAATTATTCCGAAATATAGTTTTCTCAACAATTTTAAACTGTATCTCACAAAAGAACTGTTATAATGCAGTAAAATTCAGTCATTTGATTTCCATTTCAGCAGAATCGTACATTTGAAGATAGTTCGTACAGTCCAGTTTGTATATTTCCTATATTATTTTCTTTCTTCTTATTTCTTAGCATAGTCCTAACTACTGTATTTTTAGATAGAAATTACAGTCATCATCAGTCTAAATATGCACATATTTTTGTGCAACATAAACTAGATTTTTTAAATTCTGTTTTCATTTTCACGTAATAGATAAACTTGGTAATATAATTAGTTTTCATGGTCACGATAAGTTCAAGTTTTTAAGAAAATTATTATTGTTTTTTTGTTGTTTGAAATATAATTGTGAAATAATTCGTTTTAGTTTTATAAAATAACACTATTTTAGAAGTTTAAAGCTTGGGCCTCTTTAAAATAATCATTAATAAAATCAGATTGTATTTTTATATTCATAATGCTTCATAACCATTTTCAGCAGCCAGTCTGCAGTCATTGTAAGTACCTATTCAATGTTAAGATATAGGATTGTTTTCTTATGCAATAGTTTTCTATCTATTGAAATGTGTAAATGAAACGTTCTCATATGTGCATATGCAAAGACTGTGATTTAATTAACTGTTGACATGCACATTCATTTTATCATCAAATGAAATTTAATTACAGTTCTTAAGTGCAGTCTTCGTTAGTCGTTGACGCCGTCGACGAACGGAAATAGTTAAATGGATGGAAGAAAACGTTTATTTTTGGTTTTATAAATGTTTATTTTAAGATGAATTTATGATATTGCTTTATGTTTTTTTGAGTAGAAAATATGAGTGCGCAGGAAATTAAATTTCTTTTTTAATTTAATAAGCGGAAATACTAGGATGGAAATTAATACCATACGAAAGAAGTATTACATTATGTTATGAACAAAACAGATGTACCCTACAACACTTTTTGATTAAAAATCACATCGTTTTTGTTTCTAATAAATTTCTTAAAACACGAAGTTTTTCTGCGTCTGTTTTAATTAAACTTCGAAAAAGGTTACAGATGATTACAGGTTTTATTTGATGCCCAAACACACCTGTGTGTACATTTGTTCACGATGACCCCGAGTATTTCTTACTGAAACTGTTATTACTTGATATTGTGCAAGAGAAATAATAACGAAGACGTGAAGAAGAATGCATGATTTACGAGAAATTTTATTATTTAATTGAATATTGTATTTTTTTTTTGTAAAAGCAGAACTTCACATCTTTAATTATTCTTATCACTACCTACCTTAACTACACGCAATTTTTAACTGAAATAAAATTTTAATTATAAAATGCAGGTAGATTCTAGTAACTAGATATATTTTCTATCTAAATATTTGAAAAGAGAAAAATATTTTTTTATTATGGAGTAAATGTGTAAAATCTACTTAGCATAAACAAACCATCAGATTTATCATAATATTATTTAAATTCAGCTCATGATTAATGCAAATTTAGAATTATTATTATATTCCATGCAAAAAAAATCCCATCACAACATTTTGTTTTTGATTAAATCTTAATTTTTCGGTTATATAAGATTCATTATGAAGCCATTAAAAATATAGTTTAAACTGCACTATTATATTTTTGAACAACGCCCAAAATGAACAGATATTTCATTTCATTTTACATACTTATAATTTTCTTTATTTATCAATACCATTTACGTACAATTTACAAATTACAAACCATAGATTATTTAGGTAGCATTTTTAAAAAAGAACACGTAATACTACTATTAAATTTCACATCCACATACGGACGCCCTTCCATCATTATAGTTAAATAATTCCTTGGTCATCACATTTAACCACTTTTCATTTCACCATTGAAATATGCAGATGTTCGCAATTATCTTGTTTGTCTATGGTGTTTCTAGTTTCTCTCTGCGAGTTCTTGTTAGTAACCACTGTTACATTAGGTCCAAAAATGGTAAGCTGTTTGTGAGATGATTTAATTGACATAATATCTATGAACTACTGCGCAGTACAAACTTTTGATTTGTATTGAAGATTATGTACCGATGTACCGTAGAAAGACGAACTCAACTTTTAATGAAAAAGTAAAGAAAATCTTTGAATTATCTATTGGGTACTTGCTTCCTATTTAGCTATGTAAATATGGATAAATTTATAACACGTGAAATATTAGACTATCTATATCAAATTAAGATTTTAAAAGATATTGTTTGAAATGAAATTATTTATTCTCAACGTTAATTAAATTATCATGTCAAAAGGCTACAATCGGTTCGGAAAAAAGAAATAGCCACCGTCCTGACAATAGCTGGCAAGAAACTCATCGGGCATGTCAAATGCGGGCATGTTTAAAAGAAGCACCTACTTCACTTCACTGTATTAATCAGTGAATAGTGTTAACTTTAAATATCTTGTATTTATATTAGTCATAATAGATGTCATATACGTAACATAAAGATCTAACACAATGTTAGCACTACACAAGTAAAAACTAAAGTTCATAAACCAGTCATGACAGTTAAGTTAGTAAACTATTAAGTTTGTCTTATAATATTCTTCTACGATATCTTATCTACAGTGACACACTTTCGCAAGGTTTTTAATTGTCATGGAAGACATGCAAACTTATGGTAATACACTCGACTGCAAGTAGCTAAAGGTTATGGCTTTCTACTAATCGGCATTGAATGATATTTTTGATCTTTACTTTCAGTAGAATAGTTATAGTTTACTAACGAAACCAATACGCTAAGCCAAAATATCTAATTTTTATAATTAACTAGATGACCCTCGCAACTTCGTCTGCGTCATAAAGGGGTTCAAACAGTACTCGCAATGCCGTCGAGTTATTATTTTCGCGGCTCGCTGAGTCCCACATGTTCATTGCGTTTTATACTCGTAATAACTTCTAAACGAAAAGTCCGATTGGAATAAAACAAAAAGTAATTTAATTCTACATTAATACTCTTGATAACAAAATACTTAATTTGGATAAGGGTTAATATAACGATACTCATTTAACGTTACATTCAATCTCGGAACGAAATATTAAATTTTAAAAACATAAAAGTGGTTATTGTGACTAAACTATGATAGTTAGATATATGCTGTCGCGGACTTTTTTGTTTGTCTCCAAAAGACCTAAAAACCCGTACTACATCATTTTGTTCTATTGTCAATAGTTTTTGCAGCGTACGCATAAATAGGTATTCAATTTTTCACCTTTGGTTACATATTCGATATTTTCATGCGGATCCCTAATTTTTTTCAAAATAAAATATAGCCTATAACCTTCCTCGATAAATGGACTTTCCAACAGTGAAAGAATTTTTGAAATCGGACCAGTAGATCCTGAGATTAGCGCGTTCAAACAAACAAACAAACAAACAAACTCTTCAGCTTTATAATATTAGTATAGATTTCTGCATCTAATTGAAATAAATTAATTATTTAATACTGCCTATTTTAGCTAGCTGAAGGACAAATGGAAGGTAAACAGGAAGTTTGTAATGAAATAACGTTGTTGTCCGAAAACTTTTAAAAGTAAAAACGGATTGCAAAGAGATAGAGCTTTTATTATTTGGGGTTTTGAAATCTGTGTAAATGTTGTAATGGTCAGCAAAGACACGATAATTGCGAAAGTGTCTACTATATTTTAGTCACTAATCCACTGACACAATCTAATATTTATTTTGACTTTATATTCCTGTATCTAATATTCAGTCATATCAATTTGGATTTATTCTTAAATTGTAACTTGGTCAAGTTAGGAACATCTACTTCGACTTAGTCTACCAATTATTATTAAACTATTTGTAGTTTCTTATTAGAAAAATCAGAACAAAGTAGTTGAAATTTCTTTTTTTATTAAATGTTAGGGTAGTAGAATATTTATTTTGTTAATTTGGTGTCTATGTATAACATTGATTTTGGTTTAGAATAATTATGGAAATAGGATGTTTTGTATAATATAGTCGATAGTTAACCGGTATATATCGCGTTCAGACGGTATATTATGTAGGCAAGGTTAACGTACTTTATCACTTCGCAATTTCTTATTTAGTAACAAGTTTGCTTATTCATATGGAGTGCTAATTACAATGACCAACATTCGAGATGTGTAATCTCATCAGAAAATTTACTAAAAAGCTGTTGTTTTTTACACTTTTGCAACAAACTTTTATGTCTATTTTTTAGTATAGAAGACATATCTAACGATCTATTAAGTAAGTGCTGTGTAATAAAAGTAAATGAAAAATATTACAACGTTATTGCCAAATGTTTACTTACGAGTCCAAGGTGACGATTAAATAATCAGGTTTATATTAAACAATCGTATTATAAAATTACAAATCAACGGTTTGTTGATATTCGAAGTTGAGGGTAGAATTTAATTCGTTTATATTCAGTGGAAAACTTGATTGGCGCGAATTCCTCGCATAACTCGCAGGGCCGTTAATTCCGCTCAATGTCGCTCATTCCTGCGTGCTAGAGACAGGTCACTCACCTGATTCAGTCCAGCATTCGGGACACTCTTGGCAAAGCGTCGCCCAGTCGAAGGCGAGATCCTCGAAGCTCGCCATGGCTACTTCCCACTTAGTTCAGTCCACACCATAACATATCAACTTAACTGCCACAGACACATACACCATAAAATTCGAATAATGTCACTGTTTCTGATTCCGTAATGTTATTCAATTGTTTATATTTTAATGTATAGATTGAAAGTCAGTGATCATAGTGGTCCGCGTCAGATGTGACCTGCGTGGTATGGATGCGCGAGCGCGTAGATAAGCGGCCGGTGGAGCACTGCGCAAGTGGCGGAGACCTCACGCGCCCGCTCGGGATGTGTCGCCGTCGCTCGCCCGCTGGTCCGTGCTCAGAACCTGTTCTCGACGGCCGAGGTACCAGCCTTCACTCAGCAGGTACACTCTTTCGTTTTCAATGAACCGTTAACGTTCTTTTCTCGGGTGTGTCTTATCGGTGAATCACGTAACTATACATCACTGATCACTGATCTGTTTTGCTTACAATGGTTTAATGCAATTCATATAACAGGTTCAGTTGGTTGTGTCAAAATCCGACCATTTCGTACGTAGTTATTGCTTAATGAATTACTTGTAAAGAGAATTCTAAGCTCATTAAAATGTTTATGTGAGGTCAGGAACGGACCAAGTATATGCTAGATATTCTATACTTAGATACTGTTCTTCGAATCATAGTAAATCTTTATAGCATCTTGCATTGTCATTCGTCGGTAGTAAAATTGCATGAATAGGTACATTTCTATGTATCCAATCATACATATTTCATGCGATACATCGACTTCTATGAAAAACTATATAGTACCTACACGAACGATTTAAGTTAATACGTGATTTGAAGTTAGAATCGTTAAATTATGGCGTAATGTACAGGATGTTCTCAAAAGGCTAATTTAATTAATATACCTCACCATATTAACGGTTTAACCTAATTAAATTTATTTTATTATCAATTTATGAAAGATATTGGCGATTATTTGCGATTTCTTGGGTATTCAAACAACAGCAAGCTGCAACGTAAGTTATGTTTACTGATTATAACTTCTACGATTTAGTAGTTAAATTAAATTATACTTGTACATAAATAGGTAGTATTTTTTATAACTAAGGGATCATAATTATTATTTAAGTAAAAGTAGGTACAAAATTTGCAACTATGCTTCTGTTATTTCTTGGTGAATGGCCGTGGTATAGATTACTATAGATAATAAAATTAGTAAACATAAATTGAAAATTTTAATCACGATGAAACAAAATTGTAGCAAAAAGGAAAGTCACGCCTTTTCTCCGAGTAATGGTATCATTTACTTTTTTTAAAGACCTTTGCAAACTACCATTTTCCGTCAATACATTCTCTTGGGCCATTTACAATTTATCTTAATTTTACAAATTGCTTTTGCGTAATATACACCGTTAACCTGTCTTGCATAAGGGCAATGACAAAAAATAAAACGAAAACCATAACATTTATAAGAGTAAAAGTTTTCCGAAAAGTCAGTGCACTTTTATCAGCTACTGACACAAAAATTTCGTCACTAAGACATACTTTACGGTTCAACTCAATTTAATTAAATTTGTTGTTCTATAAGTATTTAATAGAAGCAGCAAAATTAATTATTATATTATCTTTAAGTCTCATTTTAAGTATTTAAACAGCATAGTACAAGAAAAGTTTTTTATATACCTAAGGTCTAAGCAATAAATAGAGAGACAACTAGTAGTTTCTGATAACGTGTTCAAACAAGCATAAAAACTCTTCATTTTAAAAAGTTGAATATGAATATAAGTAATAAGTAAAAGTATTATTTAAATTGTTAACAAGAAAAAGTTTCGAAAAAAAAAAATTAAAATGCCAATTTCTTGATTTTTTAAAATGCATTTTAAATTAACGAAAGAAACGTGAAGAATAAAAGTGAACGAACACAATGTACTAATGTATTTAGTCAAGATTGTTAGGTGACTTTTCTCTAATTCCATTTAATTGTTTGTAGAAGCGGGTATTACGTCGATTTAAAGGAAGGACTTCCGGTTGTGATGAATCATTTTATAAGAGTGTTGTTAGATTCTTTTAATTTTATTTTATGCGAACGGAAATACTAGTGGCGCCATCTGATTTATTTCTCAAGAAAGTATAAAAGGCGTGTAAGCTGTCGTTTGAATACAGTAGTCGACGTGATTTCAAAGTGAACAGAGTTGAGAGTAATTGTGACTGAGTTTTGGAGGATAATTGTACTGATTTTGGAGGATGGTTATACTGTTTTTGGAAAATGAATAAACTGTTATTGTGAACCAAGGAATTTTCATTGTGTTTCTGAACTGAACCCAATAGTTCAGAAGCGGGATCGACGGAAAAAGGTACCACTTTTTCTTGTACTGCGCCCACAGAAAACCGTAAGTCACTGATATTACATCTTTTTTTAAAGTATTCATTATGGATGATACTGAGCTCAGCTTACAAAAAAAATGAGTTTCAAATGGACGCTCATTATGTATGAGAGGATCCATTTTTTTTTTTTTTTTTTCTATTTTATTTTCATTTCCCCACACTCTGGTTTGAATACTACTTAGTTGAATTCCGTTACATTAAAGTCTCTTTTTTTTTCTCTTTTTCACGTAACATCGAGTAACTATGGCTGGACTGGACTGGACTGGATTGGATTGATATATCATGGTTGCGGACGGCTCGTGGTACAGAGTCGAGTAACTATGGCTGGATTGGATTGGACTGGATTGGATTGGATTGATATGTCATGGTTGCGGGAAGGCTCGAGGTAAAGAGTCGAGTAACTATGGCTGGATTGGATTGGATTGATATGTCATGGTTGCGGGAAGGCTCGAGGTAAAGAGTCGAGTAACTATGGCTGGACTGGATTGGATTGATATGTCATGGTTGCGGGAAGGCTCGAGGTAAAGAGTCGAGTGACCATGGCTGGGACTTGGATGGACTAGGTTGATGCAGGACTAGGTTGATGCAGGACTAGGTTGATGCAGGACTAGGTCGATGCAGGGCTAGGTCGATGCAGGGCTAGGTCGATGCAGGGCTAGGTCGATGCAGGGCTAGGTTGATGCAGGGCTAGGTTGATGCAGGACTTGGGTTGATGCAGGACTTGGGTTGATGCAGGACTTGGGTTGATGCAGGACTTGGGTTGATGCTGGACTTGGGTTGATGCTGGACTTGGGTTGATGCTGGACTTGGGTTGATGCTGGACTTGGGTTGATGCTGGACTTGGGTTGATGCTGGACTTGGGTTGATGCTGGACTTGGGTTGATGCTGGACTTGGGTTGATGCTGGACTTGGGTTGATGCTGGACTTGGGTTGATGCTGGACTTGGGTTGATGCTGGACTTGGGTTGATGCTGGACTTGGGTTGATGCTGGACTTGGGTTGATGCTGGACTTGGGTTGATGCTGGACTTGGGTTGATGCTGGACTTGGGTTGATGCTGGACTTGGGTTGATGCTGGACTTGGGTTGATGCTGGACTTGGGTTGATGCTGGACTTGGGTTGATGCTGGACTTGGGTTGATGCTGGACTTGGGTTGATGCTGGACTTGGGTTGATGCTGGACTTGGGTTGATGCTGGACTTGGGTTGATGCTGGACTTGATTGATGCTGAATTGGATTGGTACTGACTAGGTTGATGCTGAATTGGATTGGTACTGACTAGGTTGATGCTGAATTGGATTGGTACTGACTAGGTTGATGCTAAATTGGATTGGTACTGACTAGGTTGATGCTGGATTGATACTGGACTGGACTGCGCTGCCTTGAATTGGGGCTGGACTGGACTGCGCTGCCTTGAATTGGGGCTGGACTGGACTGCGCTGCCTTGAATTGGGGCTGGACTGGACTGCGCTACCTTGAATTGGGGCTGGACTAGACTGCGCTGCCTTGAATTGGGGCTGGACTGGACTGCACTGCCTTGAATTGGGGCTGGACTGGATTGCACTGGGGCTGGATTAGTATTGGACTGGACCTGGATTGGTATTGAGATTGGACTGGACCTGGATTGGTATTGAGATTGGACTGGACCTGGATTGGTATTGAGATTGGACTGGACCTGGATTGGTATTGAGATTGGACTGGGCCTGTATTGGACTGGGCCTGTATTGGACTGGGCCTGTATTGGACTGGGCCTGCATTGAAGCTGGATTGGACCTGGAGCTGGACTGGACCTGGAGCTGGATTGGACCTGGAGCTGGACTGGACCTGGAGCTGGATTGGACCTGGAGCTGGATTGGAGCTGGAGCTGGATTGGAGCTGGAGCTGGACTGGACCTGGAGCTGGATTGGACCTAGAGCTGGATTGGACCTGGAGCTGGATTGGAGCTGGACCAGATTGATAGGTTGCGGGAAGGAACAAGGCCGAATGATCAGGCATATCTGATATTGGAGTAGATAAACAAAACTAGGAAATACAAAGGAAGACGCGGAGACTGTCTCCAGGATTTCGATGAATAATGGCACAAAGAGACAGATAAGGGGTAACATTCGGAAACGTTATCAGGGTTCTTAAATGATTGAACAGAACGGCGGAGCGGCAGTCACCACGAGGAATATGGACAAGTAAGCCAAATGATATTAATTCTGCCTTACATCGTTTTATGGCAAAAGATAAAACTATTCAGTTTCAACTAAACAAAGAGACCGACTGAATAAAGGAAGAAAAAAAAGGGGGAGAATAGATTTGATTCATTATGGAACATGTCTGGGAGGGATAGAAGCGAAAGTTGATGGAACCCTCTCCTTGTCGTGAGAGTTACGCCGGACTTCACACAGATTGTTGAGCAAAATAGTTGAGTTTGAAGAATCATTAGAGCATTATACACGATGACTAATCTACTATTTCGCTATAAAATCTCAGGTTAGCAGGATGTGTCTTGTTTACTTCACGGGGTGGATCATAGAGCCATTAGTGCGTAGGTGGCGTAATTTAGCGAAGAAGAACTTGCGGAACCATCAAAGTAGGGCAATTCGGGGAGTCGTGAGATACAAGTGACAGATCATTACGCAGACAACTATTCATTGGAACCTACCTGGTGCTTCTGAGGTTGATACAGTGGCGGTAATAGGTGTTTCGATTGCGAGGGAGCGATCGCCTTTTGAATTACTAGATAAGGACTGTTTCTGACCAATGCGCGTTACCAATCAAGGGAGTTTGGGTCTGGATCACTCTGGACATATCTGGTAGCAAGGGAAGGTTGGAAAGGCTTTCTGCCCTGCAAGAGTCCTAGAAATCCAAATAAATGCTTACCTACAGCATGTCAACGTTGATGTTCAGTCAAAGTTCTCCTTGATTAAAGGGTCGGACGGAACTGGCTGGATTTGTGTGAGAATGGTAGTTTCTGAACGAACAATGTTGTGAAAGATGTTTTTGGACGAAGCTCAGAGTGAAAGGGATGACAGATAAAGAAGATGGACAAAAGACGCGAAAGACGAACGTTGTGTTAAGAAGAAGTCTATTATTTTTATGAGTCTTGATGGGGGACGATAACAATTTGCCTGCTTTATTGGTGCTGTTTATGCCGGTGTTGCAGGAATGTGCATTGTTGATGGCAGTGTTATTCACTCCTATGTTTTGAGTCAATACTTTTTACAGAAGGTCCGGATATAATTGTCGCTGGAATTCCAGATGAATCGAATGTTCAAACGACATGTGTAAACGCTTGCAGAGTTTGTGTCTGAAGTAGAAGGGAGTATTGTCCTAGAGAATATACGATTGGAAATTAATGTTGGAAAGGATACCATTTTGGGTTGTTGTAGAGTTGACTTCCATGAAAACGCGGTTGACCAGAGCAACAACTGTAGTGATCGACAACATCGAGCGCTTCTAGCTCCAGATATGCTGTTGTGTAGGGATTGTTTCATGTGATTTGCAAGGTCGAGAATTTACAAAAGCCTATCGGATGGTGACTGAGACGGAGGATCTGAACCCCTTATAGTGTCGGATGTGGATTGTGAACTGATGAGAGTATGTTGCAGGAAATATTGGATAGTGAGAAGATGAGAGTCAGATTAATGCTTTTTGTGGACGAATGATTGTTGGCGTATCGTTCTTGGCTCTATATGATCCTGGAGCAAAATGCGACGTATGCAAGTAGAAGGCCTGGCTGGTGTACGTCTGTAACACAACTTCTCTAGTCCCTCTCTGATTACAGCTGGTATCTTGTTTTAGTCGGAGACCCATTGATAGAGCTGTTGTGGCCATTGATGACGTCGGATTGTAACTGCCCAATCGGCAGGTGCGGAAGCTCGGACTATTAGGATAACTGGGAAATTTTGTTATTGATCAAGGCCTTACGTTTTTTTTGAAGTTTATGCGAGTATTGTATTTGTATTTGGTGGGTTTTTGCTCAAAGGAGTTATCTGGTAGATTCTCGAAGTGAGGCACGATGGTGAGGATCTTGTGTTGTAAGAGACGTTGTGACCTATTCAAGATAGAAGGATAGGTATTGTTTCCCGGAGGTGCGAAGTTTCGTTCGCTTGGAGTGCGGCCGTGTCAGGGCTGGAGCATGTGGATGTGATAGAGGGACCACTTCACTTGGACCCATCATTAAAGTGTGATTAGTAGAGCTGAACAAATTCGGAGGATTTAAATAGGAAAAGTCGAAAAGTGGGAATGTGATACTGATAAAACAAGGCAATGAACAGAAGGACACAAATGGACAGAATAGAGGAAATAATTTATTTAATGAAATCGGATACTGTTAATTTCGGACAGGTCATCTCCCTAATGGATTTTGCGAGAAAAGAAGTAGGAATACGTGAGTTGGCAACGCTAGGAAGAGAAACTGGAATCTCAAGATATAGTGAAGAACAAAAACGTGAAAATGAGAAGTCTTCGAAGGCTGTATCCTTCCAATTCTCCCATCTGAATGTCAAACTCAAGACCTCATCAAATTAAACATCAAAAATGTTATCAGGCTTGCAGAATGCTATAACGGTAAAGAAATTTGAAGGGGTGGACTGACATACTATCAGATGATTCAATAAATGAAACAAACTATATGAACTGATACACCGGACAGAAGAGGAAAAGAGGTAGGCCTTTTCGATGGTGGGAATACTAAATAACAGGGATATTATAATGAAGAAACGGCTGAAGACAGGAGTGGAATGAAGGAGGCTTTTGGGCACGTAACGTTTTTTATGGCTTTCAGCTATGGTGCTACGAGGCTAGTGTCGAGGAGTAAAATTCAACCATGGCTTTTTGTGTGGACACTTGAATTCTACGTTGCTTGATTTTTAGTTGGTTGTTTTGGTCTCCTTTTATTTTTTTTTTATTTTTTTTCTCATCTTTTAGTAATGGTTGCAATTGATCGGATTTACGGAGAGTTAAACAAGCGCGAGGACTCGCTTAGTTACAGGATGGCCGAGCTGTTAGGTGACTTTTCTCTAATTCCATTTAATTGTTTGTAGAAGCGGGTATTACGTCGATTTAAAGGAAGGACTTCCGGTTGTGATGAATCATTTTATAAGAGTGTTGTTAGATTCTTTTAATTTTATTTTATGCGAACGGAAATACTAGTGGCGCCATCTGATTTATTTCTCAAGAAAGTATAAAAGGCGTGTAAGCTGTCGTTTGAATACAGTAGTCGACGTGATTTCAAAGTGAACAGAGTTGAGAGTAATTGTGACTGAGTTTTGGAGGATAATTGTACTGATTTTGGAGGATGGTTATACTGTTTTTGGAAAATGAATAAACTGTTATTGTGAACCAAGGAATTTTCATTGTGTTTCTGAACTGAACCCAATAAGATATAATTTAGAGCAAGGTAATATTTGGTTAATCGTTTTATCGTTGACTATTTCGAAAGTGTTCTCACGTCGCGTCGTCTCGTTGATTTACCATTAAATTAAATTAATAGCTGTTCAACGACACAACATTATACTATTAAAAGTTAAATTATTTCAAAACCTAGAATCTCTCTGTAGGTATCTACTCAATACAAGATTTGGATGCAAGATAAAGGTTAGGATTCTCTTTCATGCCTAGTTGTTCTAAGTTCATAAATCGTTGTCATTCACTTTGCATTTAAAACCACGTACTCTTCTTAAAATAAATTTATAAGATTTTAATTTTATGTTATGTAAATAAAGTCTTAGTCAAGGGAATTTAGATTATTGGTTTCTTAATACAATATTTACAATAAATAAAATATAACTAAACCATTTCTTTAAACGCATATTAAAATTAACATACAAATGTTGCAATGACCTACTTTAGCAATTGACTTCTCAGCTGTGGATCATCGAAACATTTAAAGTTTGAAGCAAATAGATTCTAGGTATGAAAGGGAATCTAAATAAAAATCACATCTCCAAATTTAATTTAGTCTCGAAACATCTTCATATTCTCTATAAAATCAAGTAAATAAAAAAGTAAATTTTAAAAATAACGATGCTTTTCTGTGTAATTATTAAAGCAGAAAGCGGCAAGTGAGAGTGTTTTGCATTTCATTTCTGAATGTCTAACATTTTGGATCAAATTAACGAGTCGTAATGAAGGTTAAAGTAGAAAAAAAACTATTATTTTACATGACGTCTCTTGAGGAAAGTATTTTGAGTTTAATTTCGATAGTCTTTTATTTCTATTTAAGTTATTTGCTATTTTATGTGTACGTGTTCAATTATATTTGTTACTAGCTATTACCCGCGACGTCGTCTGCGTGAATGCAATTATATCTTTTAAAATAACATTAATTTACTGGTTTTCTTCTTTACCTTTCATATCTACACTAAGCAGAGTAACAGAATAAGACTGTTTTTTTGTAAAATTGAAGTGCAAAAAGAGCTAATCTCGACCCGCTTCGAATAAATGACTTTAAGGTGATATTGCTGAATTAAGTCAAAAGTTGTGACTAAAGCAGATGTAGAAAATAATCAAATTAAGACAAATATAAGATAAGATTAAAAGATAGCGTAAAAAAACATGCTTATAGAACTTCTCGATCGACCACAATAGTGGTTTGGCTCTCCGCAGCCAAAATGTAAAGAGAGTCCGGACTACTCGGACCGGTGACGCAGAAGCAGGCGACGTACAGGTGCCCGTGTGAGAAGCAGCCCGTCCTGAGGTCGACACCCGCTGCCCCCAGTGTCTGCCCCTGCGACTTATTGATAGTTATCGGGAAGCAAACACACACACAAAGGTATGTTCCTGAACGGGAAGTTCAGGAACATAACTCATGGTATGAGAGGAATGCGTGGTATAAATACTGCGTCGCCGACGCCAGAACCCGTAAGAATTTCCGCCTCAATTGTGTGTTGAGATGTGTGAGCGAGATGACTTTAAGGCGGGTCCCGTTGCACAACTTCGGAGGAGATAGGTTCCGAAGAAGCATAATCGGGACACCGACCTTCAGCTTGATAGTATGCGCTGGAAGTCCACTTGCTGACAGAGAGTTCAAAAATTCCACAGAATAATGTGTGGTATCATCTGGCTCGACGACAGTATTTATAGAGTTGTAGACCACTTTATTTCCCTCAATTTCCGAGAGAATGCATTCATTAATTGCTGCAGCTTGATCTTTTTGGGTGTCAAAATGGCTCGCTCACACACCCAAGATTTCTTGGCTGTGTGAGCGAGCCCTTGTCGTTCTACACACAGCGAATGAGTTCTTCTAAGCTGGTTACAACTCTACCGAGAGACATTGGAAGCACCACTTGTCTACCTCTCTCCTCTGGTAGAGTACCTTCACCAAGACTTAGAAGGACATCGGAGAATTTAAACACGTTCAAATTTAGGTTGGATCTACTTCTTAGGTTTGCTTGTTCTTCAAAATCACTCACAAAATAAATTTGCAAAAATTTTGGAATATCTGTAGATAGCAGCGAACCAATTTGATGGTAAACTTGTCCCTGGATCTTGAGTGTCGGCATGAACCCGGTTTCAACGATTTGATTTGCACCAAACGAAGTCATCTGGAAGGCGCTATTATAGACTCGGATGTTTTTCAAAAAATGGCTGGACTTTGGATGTTCGCCGCTTAGTCAGAGTTTCAACAGTTCTGGTGGGTCTTGTATAGACTCCAAGCGTACCTTACCAAATGCACAACACATCCCATTGGGCTCCCCTCTCCATTTGCAGGCTTGACAGAGGGCGCACACTTCTTCTAAGATGTCAATATCTCCGTGTGCGGCGTAATTAATCGCAACATTGTACATGGATCCACTTCCCTCTTTATTTAGTCACGGTTGCTCTTGCAACTCTTGAATTCTGTCCGGGTCTTGCGATACATGAGCAGAAGTATCGTCACGTACGTCCTAGTAACGCTGCTGAGCTGTACTACGCTCTTCATGCTGCTCATCAGTCTCCAACGACCGTAAAAGAACAGGCTGAGAGTGATCTCTCCTTAACTGAGGATCCTGCTCTTCAAGATCTTCGACTGAGTTTCCGCAATATGTTCTCGAAGAGTAGCCAACCTAGCTTCACACTCAACGGCGGTTCCTACACATCGACCTAACCTTTTCCTTTGAGTATCGTTTGTGCATTGGGATAAATTAGATCGTTTTCCAGGAATTTTAATTATTTTAAGTCAAAACTAAATAATAATATAATGATGGATAAGTAGTTCAAATTGACCAACCACACGATAACTTGTAGCAAAGCAGTTAACCTCAGTTTTGACATTTGGTGTACAAAATAATAGCGCGATTCAGAATCATTCAAATTTATACGCCGACGCCATCTAGTTATCAAATAGGAAACATTGTCCCACAATGACATAATCAAATTTAAATTATTTATATCAACAAAAAAAACGCTTCCATATGTAATTCGACTTGAAGGCCAATAGATGTCGTTGCTGTAAAATTGTTTAATGAAGTTTATTTATATGTATGTATAGATCTTGCTAATCTCTGAAACGAATTAAAGACACAATTTTTAAGGAGGAACAGAACTCCTTGTGTCTATGACAATTAAAAAAATAACCATTGACAGTGCCAAAAATGACACAATCAAATTTAAATTATGGTATAAGAGCTAGCAACGTTTTTGACAGAGTATTTACCGATACGGACTGTCTAGTAGTAGCCGGTACTCGGTAGTGGTAAGGTCCGGATAAAAAACCGATTTTTCAAATTATTTTAAGAAATTTTTTTCTTTAAATTATTTTTATTATACTTTTTGAAACATGAATTTATTATTGCCAGATCTTGTTTTGTTGTTCTTCTGTGCCAGACGCTAATTCTGAATGTTTTTTTGTAATGAAGTTTTTTAGGCACCTAAAACGAGAAAGTGAAAGAGGCTTTACTGAAATGTTTGTTTTCCCGACGTTGCTAGCTCTCGTACTAATAAAAAAATGCTTTCACATGAAATTTGACTTGAATGCCGATAGATGTCGGTGCTCTAAAATTTTTTAATGAAATTTATTACTTTTATATCCCGTTCCTCGGACATGATAGCACTATAATATATAGCCTATGTGTTGACCCGACTTCTAAGCAATTTTCTTGCCAAATTTGAAGTACATCGGTGCAGCAGTTTTCGAGTTTATCCCGGACAAAGCTGACTTTTTTACAGAACTAAATGTATGGATTCTGAATCGCGCCATCATTATGTGCAACGGTTGATTGACTTGGTGGAGTGTATTTTGCAATGTTGACTTTTCTATCATTTTATTATATGTATATAGATAGATAGATGCGTTTACGTGTATCGTACACAAATTAACAGATTAAATTCTTGTAAAAAGATCAACATGTAAATGCTTTTGTTTTTTTTAAAACACACTAATTGTAATGCATAAAGAGTGCGTAATCTTCGCTAGTTTTAAGCGATACACGTTAAATTTGTTTATTGGTACATTGCAAATTTACTGTAAATTAAGAACAATTTTAGTAAAATTTAGGTTCTTGACAGTAATTGTTGTTCATACGATTTTTCGTGGTTAATCAGCTTGTCTCCAATGTGTGTTTTGAACATACAGTTCACTATTTTACAATTTACTTTTGGAAATGTATTTTTATGACTAACTAACTTGGAACTACATTTTTACCGACTGTCTATGAGTTGGCACGTTTTTAACAACTCTGTCACGATCTATTATGAAATATGATATTTAAGACATTATCTCATGTACAAGATTAATTATGCATAAAGTGATGAGCACGAAACAGACCTACTTTTCGTAGTAGACTTGTCTTTATTTCGTGGAGATTTTGACGATAAGAAGATAAACTTTATGTAAGGCTTTTATAGTCATGATCTTGATGATTATCGACAGTTTACTCATTTTATTGCCTTGGAATTACTTGACAATTGGGTGGTAGTGAGTGGTTACTTTTAGTTCAGCTTTATATTCATCATGTTAAAAATGTACGTTCATAACAAAATTTAACTTAAAAACGCAGATATATGCTGTGCAAGCTCAATATAGCCGTACCTATTAAGTACCATAGTTCATCATGGACGTGTTAAATGCAATCATAGATAAGTAAAGAGTTGGAGCTGCTGTCTAGTGTCTATTAATTACTTACTACATCATTGTGGCATTTGTGGCATTCTCAAAGAAAACTTTAAAAGCCAAAATTGTTGTTTTTCAGTAAGCAATGAAGCTCAGATCTCAACGTACTAACATAATGACTTAAAAAAATTGAATTCTTTTAACATGTGAAATGGAAAATGAAATCAAGATCACTGTTCTCTATTCTTCGTTAAACTAGGTTGTCAACTACCGGAATACTAAATGACATTGCTCATCCATTGACCAAGAGTTCAAACAAAACATTTTAGACAAACGGTGCTTAGTTTTTTGGTAATGCATTCTTCGTGTTTGTAGTTTTGTACATTCTATTTGAGTGCTGGATCTATTTGTCGTTCTTTCTAACAAAACAGGTCGATTCTCAACGGCTCATTTGGTTTCAATGTCAAAACACATACTGGTTCAACACTATAGGTACTCAATTTTTGGGTAAGTACAGCTTGTTACAATTCAGCATTTGTTTACGTTGTTAAGTCTAGTAATTCCATCGATATATAATATTATTACAGTTACGAATTCTTATGGCGTTGTCTTTAGACGTTGTCAATATGATGGTCCATATTTAAATATTTGTCCACCTCCCTCAGGAGCCTGTGGTGGAAACCATTAACCACCTGTGTACCCAATATCCATAGCTGTGACCACCTTAATGACTGTAAGTTGTGAAGAACCCAAAAGAAAGCTTACTTTTGAAGAGGTCCGGCAAATTTACAAGTTTAATCGGACGATGATAGAAGGAGTAGGAAAATGAAATAGCATTGATTTACCTACAAAATTTTAGGTGTTTAATGCAGAAACTATGCTCTATTACATAAATACACATACTTAACTACGTACTTATGGTATTAAATCATAATAGTCTCGTTAACATCACAATATATTCACACCTATTCAGTTACATAACTATTGACTTTAGATTACTTGACCTCTACTCACAAATCACTTTAACTAACCAGGTATGATTAAAGTTAGCTACAGTAAAGGTCACACATAGTCTTGTATGACATAGGTACATTTGTTTTTAATAGCTTTGTAAGGAGATAAGAGTCTTCCTGGTGGTAAATGTCAAAATCTCATCGTCTTCCACAAACACGGCAATGCTCAGATATCGAACATCTATCTTAAAAAAACTCTTTCCATTCACATTATAATATCCAGTAGGTTATTACGCGATAAAAACTGTCACGAACTTCTGAAAAGAATCTAGCATCGATGAAACTTAATATACTACGGTACTTGTTAAAACATTATTAGCTTCTCTTTAGATTTATCAACTTGTTCTGATGCAAGGAATTCTATATAAATATTGATGTATTGACACGAACTTTACGTATTAGCTAATTTAAATGAAACGTTTTTTATAATTACGTAAAGTGCATTCGAAACATTTTATTCATCTGATGAAATAATTTTAAAATCTATTTTAGATGTAAGTAATTCGTCAAGCCATAAAACTTTACCCCTCAGCAGTGAAAAGTAGGAAGAGCAGGTGTTATTGAACAGGTGGTTGGAATCCGTTACCTATCATCGATCGAAACCATCAATAGGGTCAAACTTATAGTGTTTGATTAAAATATAATAAATTTAGTACTGAAATTATAATTATTTTAAGCTCAAACGACTTAAAGGTGATTTTTTTTTCAAGCTTATTTGATGTCCTTCAACTCTTAGTCCCTACTTGAGAGTTATTTTAATTATTTCTTTGGAAGAAATGTACGATGCAATTAATTGTAAAGGAATAAGAATTGTTTTTGTTTTGCTCTTGTGAGACACTATCTATATTACACAACGTTTGAATTTTATTTTCGACTGCTCTTTGAAATATAAAACCGGATATGAACACTGTCCATTTTTATTATTTCAATCAAAAGTTTAAGAGGCATCGCTGTCAAAGTCTTTTAATAATAGAATTTTATACTATTTTACAGTACCTGAACGCGTCAAATCGTTCCGCAAACTCCGTGCTGGGTTTTGTGTATGAGTGTGAGCGACGTGAGGTTTTAGTGCGGTTCAATTCCCAAATCCTCCAACACAAAACCGTAAAAATAAGTTAGACACGGTCACACGCGGTTTGATTTCTTCTTACTTGAAAACTCTTTTCACGTAAATAAGCAGTAGCAAATACACAGTGCCTGGGACATCAACAATGAAGTCAATGAATAATAAAACGTTAACAACAAGATTAGAGACTTGAGATAGATAGTAAAAGTAGATCAGGCTCATAAGACGTACGGAATAAAGTACGATGTAGAACAGAGTAAATTTGCGACCAGATCATGATAAAATCAGCTACTCTTCAAGTTACCGTAACATAATTCCATTAGTTCAGTGCAATCCTAACCGCTTCGACTGATGCTTAACCGAGACCCTAAAAACTAAGTGGCATGCGTGTTGCCAACTAATGTGTAATGTAGCCGTGCATCTTTACGTAACGAATTGTAACATAAGGTAATCACAAGAATGTGGGTGCTTATCTACTCCTTTTATGTGGTTTTATTGCTTTGATGAGTGAAGAATGATGATAAACTTTAAATAGATATCGTCCTGCAGTTAAAAACAGTACCATACCTACCATAAAATCCATCATAGTGGTGATGACTCTTTTTAACACCTCTTTTGGCCACTTCTAAACACCGTGTAGGTATAGGTCTTCGAGTATCATTAATTATAGCATGAGATGTACAGTAAACCCGATACCGTCTATCTGCGAGTATCTGGACCAGAATTTACAACATAGTCACATCCAGAAACCACTAATTCTGTGTTTGCTCATTATCGGTCCAGTTAAAACGTTGCCGATTGTTAGTAGGTCAAACCTGTCGATGCCGGCTTCGGATAATGTACCAAACGTATTAGGCGTGGTTTGTTTACACTATACCGGTGTTGTGAGAACATTGTTCTATATCTCGTAGAGTTAAGCAACGTTTACCTGCAACCTACAAACTTATTAATAAAACAGCCTTGACTAGCCCACCGACGGACATTCTTTTATATAGTGGACACGGGCAATCGCCTTGCAAGTTGCAATTCTTCGCTTTGTGAGCTAGGCAATTCTAATACTGTAGATAATCTTTTGTCTTTTTCACTGACAATCTTACATTCATCTCTCAGTAACGATTTACCGTCTATAATTCTAGATTTTGATAGCTTTTATGAAATATCTGCAATTTATGGAATAGGTACTACACCTAATGAGTAAGGATGCAGCTCAGATTTTCATCTGTAGGTAGCTTTTCCCACCTGTTCGCTATCACAGTGAAATTCGGAAAGATTGTAATGAATTTCATTTAAGCAACAGCTAAACCTACATAGTATTGTGATTACAATAATCCGGCCCGCATTACAATATAAACGCAGCGTCACGATGAACAGCTATTAATCTAATAAAAACACAAGTTGATTAAACTGTAAAAGCTTGCACATCAGTAAAAAACCCTTTCATTTTTGCGCTGAACATTGACATTGCATTAGCTAAGCCGAGATCCCCAGTGAAGTGAAATCAACAAGTCAGTCGGACGGAGCTCGACCGACTTACCGCTACGTTGACCACACCATAATAAAACGAACTCTTAAATATTTGCGACGTGTTCTTACAAATTAAAATGCGCTCGTCGAATTTATTATGAAAATAAATTGTCGTATGAATTTTTAAAAGAAATTTGACTTAGAGTTCCGTAGTGCAAACTAGGTAGTAGGCACCCTTATAGTTTCACCATTTTTATTCGTCGAAGCTTCTCAAAAACTACTATCACTAGAAATGCTTCCATGAGCCTTAACGAGGCTAAGATCGCAACCACAGTTTCCGAGTTATGGTCGATTAACTTGGAAACACCCACTTACGAACCCAGACAATAAAGTTTTTGTTTGTTACTTAAATAGGTGAAATTGTGTGATGATGGGCAACTACGGAACCTTGCCTGCTATAGATGAGGAGGGGTTCTAAAACTGCATCACTGCAATTTATCTCCCAGCATATTGTAGTTTCTTTGTATGATTCACTATCAAACCGCTTACCCACTCACCTACATTCAAGGAATAGAAACTCGACATATTTACAAAGATTATCGAATTTGAATTATGTCTAACATTCTTTAACCGTATAATTTTAACCGGTTGCATCTAAGACGTGTTTTATCGCTCGTAACCAATATAAATTTGATTATATTGAAACGGTAATAAATGTATTACGTAATGGAAGTATTTGATTCGTAGATTCGTAATAATATAATATATATTATAAATTAGTTTACTTGAACGTTAAATGCATGCGGTTGTTCTAGGTACATCACGCAACGATTATAAGTTATCATGAACAGGAACACATGCAATTCAATGGAATCATTACCATTACTGAATACTCGATAAATCAGTACATTTTTACACGGTTCGGATACCAATAATCTACTTCGGAATTTTCTTTGTATGAGATGCATTTGAGAATGTTTCAGGAAGTTTATGAATTTATCTGAAATTGCTAATAATTCAACTTTCTACTTTTATTTTGTGAATTAATTATAATAATTAGTAGTATAGTCCAATTTCTAGGTATTTTACTAGTTTGTGTTATGTAAAATTTAGTTAGATTCAGTATAAAATATGGTCTTTTCCAACAATGCATTTTTCGAGATGTCTTAACATGACTGTCGTAAACAAATTCACGTCCAATTATTATAATGAAATATGGAAGTCGTATTCATATAAATAAACCAGTTAATTTCTTTATAACTTTCTATCATGAGAAATCTAATTATTTAAATTCATTAACTACCATTTCTCATTTCTTAATCTCGAAAATGCTAAGAATCGTTTCGTTTTGTGAAGAATATTTAACTCAAATTGTGGAATCGACGTTCGTGTTTAAAATAATCACATTATTTTAAGGTTATCAACATAAAATTTAAAAATAAAACAAACTGCTATTGTTTATTTTTTTATTATTTTAGTTTTAGTCAGAATTTTTCCCTACAGATAAGAAGCCAGATGTATTTGAGAAATATTTGGCGTTCGCTTCATTGATCCTTGTCTCTGCAGCCTGAGGATTAACAATTTCTAAACCCTGCGAACAAAAAATAGATTATTTCAGTAAACAGTTCTTCTTTTAATGGACTTAAACAATACGTCTCACAACATTTTGTAGTTTTTTTTTTTTTATCTTTACATTGATGACAGGCGGTCAATTCGTCGAACGGAGTAGTAATATTGTTACAATTACTAGATCGATAAAATAGTTTTATCATTCGAAATTACCTAATACAAGATAATCTAAATTTGATTAGCTTAATTCATCTCTTAACTACTGCATTTAGAAGCGGTTCCTTGTTTACATCGAGACTAGTTGTTGCTGAACTGATGTTCAATGAGTGGACTGTATATTATTTTAGGTCTTTATTGGTTCTTAATAACTTACAATAGACATGCAATAAACAACTACTAATACTACTACTGAATTATAAACTAATGAATTATACAAAATTGGCTTGCTCTCGTCGGCCGCTGGTCGCAAATTAGAAAAGTGTCATGGCGGTCCCTTTTCGGAAACGGAAGCCACATTTAAAACTGCGTTCGGAAACTGAACACTAGTCATTTAATATTATGATATACTTAACTGTATTCTGAGAAGCATCTTAAAAACAATATTTTTCGAATCTATGAATCACACGTCAATATTTTTTGTTGTCTATGATCGGCGACAGATCTTAAAACCCGATATAAAATTGGTAAAATGATATGAATGCAAAAACAGTGTGTTATCTCTCGAGTTAAATAATTACAACAAAAAAGTTACTTGATACCACAATTTTTTTAGCGAAAAAGCAATAGCTATGAAGTTACAAATAATAGATATTATTTTTCAAATTCGGACTTTTTGCGGACGGCGCTTCTTACGTTTTTTTGTTACAAAAAGTACACAATCTATTCGTAATGTCATTTGGAAGTAGATGAACGAAATACGTGATAATATTTCATGACTGGTGAAGATGTAACAGTGTTTAAAGCACAAGACCATAAAACAAACGATTTACTGATCATACAGGATATAAATTACGGAGTAGTAGGGTGATGTTAACCTAATCTAACACGTTTTTTTTTTAGTTGGAGGAAATCACCGGAATGTGGGAGTTGAACCGCACTAAAACCTCCAACCGCTCACACTCAGCGTCCGAACCCCGGCTGAGGCCAGAACCCAGCACGGGGTTATGAGGGACGGCGCGACGCGTTACGCCCAAAGCACTCTTTCCCGTCGCGCCGCCCCACTAACACAAATGTAACAATTTGAACATTCACGAATTCTTTTAATAGCCAATAAAGAAAACCAATCACTTTATATTTGACATACTATTGGACGTTTAACTCATAGATACTTGTCTCCAAAAATGTTTACAAAATATGTTCTATAATTGTATTACCTACATAATATATTCGTAAGAGCAAGTATTCATTCATCAACCACTATGTCTACTAATTATATTTCCAAACGTCAGAATACTTGAACGTAGAACAATATTAATAAAAATATTTTCAAACAACCATTTAAAACGTATTTCTCTATACATTTTCAAGAAGTTATTTTCCAATCCACAAACACCCTGTATAATATCATCTCCATTTATACGTGAGAAATCAGACCCCTTACGTAAACCAGTGTAACAACCAACGACTTCAGATTACGCGGAAAATTAACAAGATATTCATAAACCGAATAATATATAAATACGAGATACGATACAGCGGATAACTGTCGATTACAGCAGAACTAAACGTTTTCCTATATTGAGTTACTTAGTTTAATTAGAGAAATCAGTAACCATGTTTGTAAATAGTAATTGTAAGTAAATTAATACTACAAGATTATTGTTTAGTTGTAGATCTGAATAGTATCAAACATAAAGGATTAAGTGGGAAAGGGAACAAAACAAAGTGCCAACGTGAATGAGAGGCAAACCTTATCCTAAACATCCAATCAAAGGGCAGGAATGGTTCTTCTTCTTTTGTTCATGGACCCATCCCCGGGGATGATTCGCCAGTGTCAAGTGAGAAGTATACACACGTTTTTTGCCAGAATTTTCCTAAATAATGTTCAGTTTACAGATTTCAAAAAAAGAACACAACACAATCACAGGACATTCACTGTATGTACAGAACACACAGATGCTGATTGAATTTGATAGGAAAATGACACAAACCCGAATACATTCACAACATAATTCTCTTACTAGTATTTTCGCAATTCGTAAATCTTCAAAAAACTTTCTCATTTTTATTACATCACAATAAAAATAATCATTCGATGCTCAAAGCGGTTCCAGTTCTAGATCATTTATATGGATCAGTGTTCTCCGCAATAGGCCTGTAAGGCTATCTTTAGAGCATCTCAGTGCCAAGACGAGAGGGCTCAACACTGATTGGCATCGGTTACTGACAAAGCTTCTTAAACATTTCCTTGCGTGCATTCCAATTTCAAAATAGTTACAATACTAAAATATACTAATTAATAAATTTTCAATACATCACTACTGTACAGTACACTGTCTCTATGTATGCTTAAATCTTTAAAACCATGGTATGGATTTTGATGCGGCCATTTTGAAAAAGAGTGTCTCAAGAAGGTTTATGTGTATAATATAGTAGAGAAACACTAATTTAAGAGGCTTTTGATACGATGTCGTAAATCAACACAGTTTTCTGCATTTAATGAATTTTCAGTTCAATAAATTTTCAAATTTCATTTCATTTACATCGCAAATGTCAGCTAAAGACTCCTTTTTTGACGCATATGAAATTGCTAGTGAATAATAAACAAATGAGATGCGATTCATTAATCTGCTGTTAAACGGCAGTGAAGTAATGGCCACTGGTCGGTGAAGCGTGTAACTAGAATGGTTATGTTTATGGCACGTCTTCGAACCGACTGGTTGTTAATGGGTGCACTGACGTTAAGCAAAGATCTTTTTATTGTATTACATACGAATATCCGGTTCTCGTGATGGTAAATTGTTTACCGTCACTTCTCTATTCAATGTTGTGGAGCTCCACTTCAAAAAGTACATAGTAAAGTTGGCTTTTAAAATCTTTCCCAGTGTTGCTAGAATACCTCGGAAACAGGTTGTAAGACATAGTAATATAAATTTTAGGAGACTTTTTGAAAATTTTGTTTGAACAATATAACAGAATCATCTTTAGCGATTCTAAATTTAATCTTAGAATTAGAATTTTAAGCTTTAGTATGCCCATTTGAGATACACTGGTCTAAACAAAAGGATGTGTTTAACACCGGTCCGGACCAGGCAAGAGGGAGGCGTGCCATTGTAATAATGTATACTCGTAATCACTACCTACGCCTTTTCTTACGTGCAATAGATTACGTAGTGATTTATCAGAACATTTAGAATAACACTTCTATACTTTCGAGTCTTGTTATGGTAATAAAAGATCTAACTATTGAAGTTAAAAATGGAAAAGAGTTTACGAAAAACTAATTTTAAATCACTTCGAGTAATAGGGAATTGTGGAAGTGAATAAACATTTTTCTTTAAGATTATATTAAATGATATTAAGAAAAATAATTACAGAAATAAGTGATTTTTTTGAACATTAATTATTTAATATTCTCTCAGATAATCTCGTCGATTTCAATGCTTTACCTCAACTTCCCACAACACCAGGGTTACATAACAAATTATAAAGACTAAGAATTGTACAAGACAACATAAATACCATCAGCCGATTTATATCAGACGGTAGACAAGGCTTAACAACGTTCAGCGTGTAGCGAAGGGCGTCGCCATTCCCATAACATGAATTCCGCAAAGCGAAATGTAAACGGTGAAAGTACTATCCCTAGACCCGATTATACCACAGATTAATTTACTATATAGAAATACAGCATACCTTTTAATAGGTTGGTACCATTAGGAGTAATTGGAATTGACAAGACGTCATGTTTCTGAAACATGTTTTTTATTCCATGACAGACAAACGAGCCCACGGCCCTGTCGTTAAGTGGTTAAAGTCGCTTATACGCTTGTGTAATATCATGTATTTATACAGGACTTTTCATATACCTAGTTTAAAAAGGGACATATCTCAGAGATCCGGGAATACTGAGAAAACAAGATCCTTTACTCTTTTGAAACATAACATTATTTATTTACTAAAACTACTTGGTATTTTGGCTTTATTTCTGTATAGTTATTCAGCAATTATACTGTCTGAAATGTCGATGCGCAATTTTCTCTAGGGTCCGCCTGTCTGCTAGATTCGTTGAGTGACCGTTACGTTTTACATATGAAGTTCGTTTGGATAACTTTCACAGGGTCTATTATAGAACTGGATAAGACTGTTAGACACGCGCAATTTCGAATAATATTTCATATTTTAATAACCACATTCATGTGACTATTCGCGTTATCTGAGGTTCAGTATGAGGTAAATAAAAATAGCTATCATAAATGTAGAGGTAGAATATGTAAAATATTCTTCCAGTTATTACAAAGTAGGCAACTGTGTCGTGACGCCCATGACATTACTGACATCCATGAACGACACTAATTAATCTCCATCGGGTGGTCCGTAAGCTCGAAAGTTGTAGGCCCACTACGGCAATTAAGAATCTAAAATCTGTTTAAAATGTAAAAATGGCTCTGCAGCGTAATCTGCCACGAACAGCCGAATTATTATTTGATTAATACTCAAATTCAACGGAAGTATAGATAATATTGTATGGATTATTTTTTGAAAAATGCTACGTGATAAGAGACACGCTTCAGACTGTGGATCAGACACGTTGATCACACTCAATGTGAGCTGTGACCCGTCAAGTAGGCGAAATAAACGAATATTATTATTAATTTGTTTTCCATGCACGCGTATTGCTCTGTGTACAGTCATTAATCAAAAATACACACAAAAATGTTTAATGTTATGCAGCATAACTTATACTGCTTTATGTTAAAGGTCATCATTAGACGTATACAAATCAACTATGACCTTAATTTGTATTTCCAGTTTCTTAAATAATGCAAATTGTGCAGGAAGTGACTTAAAAGTGTCATTTAGACATCGTTTGTAACGAAGCGTAATAATTCAATTTTTATTGGGGCCATTTCTGCAACTTGCTGTTTCTCACAACATGATTAGCATACACGCATCGACTGTGCTAAATGCAGTCATACAAGTTGGTACTAGAAGTACGTGTGTGCCGGAAGGCGTAGATTCACCTACACATCTTCGATCACAACTTTCGCTTCGTAATGGAATATTTCAGCGAAGGGCTCCACGTTGTGGTCAAGTAAATTGTTGGCGCTTGTTCTCACGCCGCGGGCGAACGACGGAAGACTCGGCCATTAAATCTTTAAATAGGTATATGTTTTCTATCTAATTCGCCATAGACGACTGGTTATACGTGTTCGTACGTCTCAAGTTGAATGTCACAGCCGAGACCTACTAAAGGGCGAAGTTGGAACATAACGGACGTATATGACCCGAAGCAAATTCGGTTGCAGAACGTAACTGTTCCTATCGATATTTATCGATTTTTTAAGGCATAACAATGGAAAATCGATTATTGTTCACGCTAAGGTAGCGGAGAATCATGTGATATAATGAAATGCTAACATGCATTTGAAACACGCGAGAGATGGACTCTAGTCAGCAAGTTCTTATTGTAGTTTATTTAGGGTCGGGTCGACGCACTATGGAAATATTATATTTTCCTTTCATCCATATCCGACGTCCATCATCTCGAATTTCATTTCCTTCCTTGTTCCATTAAAAGCATATTTCATCTCCTATTTCGTTTTGTTGTCTTCTCAAAGGATTGACTTGTTTTTTTCCCAGAGAACAAAACAGATTTCAACAACGTAACTAAATATACAGAGTGGATCTGTAACTTTGGACAATCTGACGTGGGGTGAATGGCCTGTCGATTTATAACTTAGAACCGTTTTTATTTTTGGAATCGGTTAAACTTTTTTTTCTGATATTATATGGGGTATGTACAACTATCGATGCAGACTTCCATATGACATAGAAAAAAAAAATTAACCGATCCCAAAAATAAAAGTGTTACTAAGTTTTATTTCGACAGGTCACTCACCCCAAGTCAAATTGTCCAAAGTTACAGATCCACCCTGTATATGTAATAATTTTCTACCATTTTTGCGTTCTATTTCATCTTTTTTTCTAGTGACTTAGATCACCATAAGCGTTTTGTTTTATGTAAAACATTTTAGGAATTCGTTTAAGACAAAATATATCAACATACATACATTCTGTTATATGATAGAGAACAGAGAAAACGTTACTCGGCCGTACCGGTCTCTCGCCGTCTAATGACTATTGCAAATCCGATAATAATGTACAAATGAAAACGGTTTTCTGTATGAATACCAACGGATTTTATCAGTTAATTAGTTTTAGAAATTGTCTTTGTTCTTGTATTATCGGAAACTGTTGAAAATGAGGTTCTACGTACCGAAACTTGGACGTTGTTAATGCTGTTTTATTGTGATTAAGAGTTCATAGTTTATGTAAAACTTTCTACACTTTTACCTATGTTTTACCTATTTAACCATAAATGACCATACCTACATGAGTGTAACGAATACAAGACAAGCATTTCAGAACAGATATTAATTGTAGAATCTGACATTGGAAACTGTGACCAGTGAAAATTATTTATTGACATAGAGATTGCATCAGTGTGGCTTTGTAATTTTTAAACAATTTAGTCTTGTTGTTACTGAAAAACACCTTTTTTCGACTCTCTGATTAAACTTACTTCTGTCAGCAATCTTGACGTCAAGCTATTCAATATAAACACCGTATTTACTATTTACCATTGTGCAAGCGAACAACGGTCGTCCATTGTACAATGTAATTACGTCGAGATAAGAATTAAAAAAACCAACAAAACTATTCTTTAATGAATATCTGATACAGGTGCATTCACTACAGTACAGGCAACCATTCGAAACGGTTATATTAATTTGTTCTATAAAACTTATTAGAACTTAATTGGATACTAAGATGTTTTTAATTGTTATTATAGGTAGATAATGTGATAAAATCATTCATGAGAACATTACTGTACTTTTATTAGTATGTTTTAGTATATATTTATATTTATGTTTTAGTATATAGTAATATGTGGTCTATATATTTTTTCTTAAATGCGATTGAAAAGCCGATTGTTATAAAAATAAAACATGGACTTTTCTAAGTTCTATAGGAGCTTTTTTTGGCTGAAGCCAGAACCTAGCCCGGGATTATGCTGGACGGCACTACGCGTTACGCACTACCGCACTCTTTCGTGTCACGCCGCCCCGGAAAGTTCTATGCACTTAGCGACTGTAAAAGTCCCAACATAAATCAACATTTCCCAATCCACAACAACTAATCATACAATTTATTCTGACCTCCATTCGGACGTAACGGACAGCTTAAATTTGCATACAACCATTGTTTACCAAATGTGAAATAAATCAGCGAATGTAAACAAACTTTTCGAGATGTTCTCGTTTTCATGCAAATCAGTCCGTGGGACAAACTCGAACACAATAAAAACTGGACAAATTAAAAACAATGAAGTGACATAAAGAAACTGCGGTATCAAGTTACGCCTGAATTTCACACTATAGTAAATTGTTTTGTAATCATTGGGCACATCAAGAGTGTTATCTCGAAATATGCAGTTACATTATAATTGAGCTGTTCATTTTTCGTAAAAACCATCATAACAAGACGTGTTTCTTACAATTTAAAGTACTTTTCACATAACCCTTGTGTTTTTGCTCTTGTTAATCTAGTTTTAACCTATGTTGGTACACTGAATACACGCACACAAATGCTTTAGTAGAACGTAGAACTACTATGTAACATTACAATAATGTAACAATGTAAATCCTCAACCAAAATAATAAAGTTGATTCTTTAAGACAATATCACTACGTCGTCTGATTTGGAGACATTTTTTTTGTGACAATACTCAATTTAAAAAAAAAAATTTGAGAGGTGTCAAGGGATAAGGAACGTGTTTTAAAAGATTTTTATCACACGCCATCTAGCGATAATCATCTAAAACAAAAAAAGTGTCGTGACAACTTTTCGTTAGATTTTTTTGCGTCTAGCCCCCTTTCACAACGCGCGATAAGGAACTTCGTTCCAATATATAGAAATTGTTTTAAAGAAATCAGAAATGCAAATTACCCAAAAATACATAAAATAACGTACCTGTAAAGGCGTGAAGGCTACCGAAGATGCAGTACCGGACACCTGTCTCCTAATACTAGTAGCGCCGCCATATTGCTGTTGCTTCTGCAAGTTCTTCTGCAATGTCTTGCTGATGCGGACCTTGGTCTTCTCGTCGATCTGCGGTAGTCTAATACGGCCAGTACTAGACTTGCCGATCGTACCGCGAGTGTAGCCTAGGTCTTCTTGGTATGCGTCATCTTCGATCTATGAAGGAATGGTTCTTGTTTAGAGATTTAGAAATAGAATTTTGTTTGTACAAAACACTATTTGTAGGTATACTTATTTATCTCTTTTTCTTCAATTATCGAGTTTAAATATTTTCAATTAGTTTTATTTTTCTGTCGTTTTCAATTCTATTAAAATTATTTTGAAACCTCCAAAATTTGTCAATTTTACACAAGGAAAACGTCATAATTGAATTGCAAAATTAATATCAGTGACCTCAATATAAATTCTTATCATATTTTATTAACATTTTACGAAAATGTATATTTGGAGTTGCAAATAACAATTACTGAAATAACAAATAATTATTAAGTTCTTTTAATGTCATATTTCATTTAATACGAAATATGACATTAAAAGAACTTTATATTCGGCATAGTTTTATAATCGTTTAATGAACGTGAAGTTATTAAGAACGGCCGTCGGCTTTGAGACAGACATGGATTAAGAAACACACTGCTCTTTAGTTTGTCAAGCATATCTATTAAAAATTATTAAAAAAAAATTGAATCCAGATTAAATGGAATTGTATTATGTAAAAGGAGTAGATTGAATAGTTCAGATTTTCGTAGATGCATTATGGTGGTTAAATTTTGTTATATTAGTAAAATTTCGTACTTTTGTTTTTATGATACTGCTGGGCATGCTACTGGGCTGAGCTGTGAGCATGATTTAATGAAAGTCTAATGAACTATCCACAACGAAAGAACGTTATGATTATGATACTTAACCGGCTAGATTCAAAATAGAAATAGAGATCATACTGTAAAGTGTATATTTATTTATTGTAGGAAAAATTACAAATAAATTCACACAAATATTTTTTTTTATGAATCTTTCATTCATTCATCATTCTTTTTTATGAATTTTTAATTTAATAAAGCGAGGTTTAATTTGAAAGTATATGGATGTACAAGTAGAGGAAGACCTAAGAAGAGATGGTTGGATTGTGTGAAAGAAGATAATATGAAGAACAGGGTGGAGCTATTTAAAGAAAAAGAAGACATAGGTAGCTTGAATTTTACTTATTATGATGAAACATTAAAAATTAGAACAAAAATTACAAAGGATCAATAAGTTGTTCAAACTAGTATACATCGTGTGTATCGAAAAACGCACGCGCTCTGAACGGTCTCGCTACCGGCACGGACTTAGCGCCTCATCAGATCGTGTTCCGGTCTATTTGAGTCACGTGAAAAACAACTGAATGCTCAGTCTAGAACTCATTTGAAATTCAACGCATCTGCCGCGGACCGTCAACTGTGACGTCACGTTTTACTTACGATATTAAGATCAGTGTAACGGGGTGTGTAGCTTTCTTATTATCTGGGGAGTGTTTTTGATGTGAAACATCTATAACTGCTCGTAAAACCGATTTTACTTGGCGTGGCGACTAATGCAGTGGCCACAGCATGCGTCAAAGTAAGAAGGACAAACTACAGTTAATTTGTATATATAATAAAATAAAATTTTTGTATTTACTGAAAACAAATGTTTATTTTTACATATTACTTTTACAAAATAATGTCGATGTTTCACATCTACTAGGCGTCCCGTGACGGCTTACATTTTTTGTCCTACACAAACGAGCGGCCTACCTGATAATTAAGTGGTTAACGTCACTTATGAACCTCTGTAATGTCAGTCTTGGAAAATTGAACATATATGTATAGTTCTGCCAAATATAGGATTGTACTGAAATATCATAGGCGTGTTTTTCATTCATAGTTTTTTTTTTTTTGTTGGAGGAAATCTCCGTGTTCTTGCCCGCGGGGCGGCCGGGGTATGTGGGAGTTGAACCGCACTAAAACCTCCAACCGCTCGCACACGGGGTTTGGAGGGACGCGCTCGGCACTCTTTCCCGTCGCTCCGTCCCCGGACGCCTAACCGGTAGCCGCCGGCGAATACGGCCTTATAAATTAGTGTAGGCACGCAATTAATAACTTTTTTAGGTTAAATCAAACTGAGTATAAGGTGCTTTGTGAATGTGATATGCATTACTTTTCGCTTTGCTACTAATCATAGTTCGATCTAACAATTCCAAAATTACCGTTTCTTCTACATGGGTATTGATGCGCGCGAGTTTCAATTAAAGTATACATTTCAAGATATTGCACAAATAAGTAATTGGTCTATTTTAATACCTATTATTTGCAGCTTTATAAACTAGGTGGTCCGTGTTCAGATTCAAGGTTTAACGAAATGAACGACATTTCAAAATGAATTGTATTCCAGATGAATGGAAATGTTTCATGATGTTCTAAATCTATTGTCGGACTAATAATTTGATGATATAGATCGAGAAAGCGATGCACCACGGTTAAATTATTTATTGTGTTTTATAGATGTACAAATAAAAAATTTAAAAAGACATTCGACAACTGTAACTTAGTAGTCTTAGTACCCACTGTTTCAAAAGACAACTGTAATAAATAGACTAAGTTTAGTAATCATAAAAAGTTAAAATATAATGCATTCTGGCTCACATTATTGTATTAGAAAATTTTACTTTTGTGACGTTAACGGAATTTCACTGTTTTTTTTTTGTATAAATGACGAACCATGCCTTTCTTCAATGGGAGATAGTAGAAGTTCCCTTTAATTAAAGTTACTTCTTTTCATAGAATGATTACATCTGGAATCAACATCATGAACAACAGAAGTAAGCCTATTTAAAGCTCACCGATCGCGCGTAATTAATACTACACGATATTTTGATTCAACATCAGAAATAACAAAGTGAAATTTTAAAGAACTTATGTGTATGTAATATTTTATTAGTGTGTTAAACGAATTGAGTGTCATCAGTACACTAACGCCAGAAAATCGTGTAGTTACGCGCGCTCGGTGCACTTTAAATTGGCTTCATTCTGTTGTTCATGATGTTGATTGCAGATGTAATAATTCTATGCTTCTTTTATATGTTGTAAATAATACTTACATCAGCAAAGTTGAGTCTGTTTGCGTTCTTCCTGAACTCAGTCATGGCGTATCGTTCCTTCATCTTCCTCACTCTTTTCCCGCCTCTTTTCTTTCTGCTCTGTTCGATTGGCTTTGGTAACGGCTTCACAAACTTCACTGGAGGGGGTTCCTAGTTAATAATACAGAGATTGTTAATAAAATTTAGTTAGGTAATGACGTTTATTGTATGGGAAAATACATAAAAATTACATGGTTTTTTTTTTATTGGAAAAATCATTTTTTACCCTTCTTTATTTGCAGATAACGATCAAGGACCAAAACAACAAGAAATAAACAAATCTTAAAAGAAGTTAAGTTAGAAAAATACTAAAGAATCTATTTATTTATTGAGGATTCTGTGGAGTTCATTAGTCGCGTGTTGACATTCAAAACGTTTTATTTTGTCAACATCGAAGCATATTACGCAATCTCGTTTATCGCTACTCAGTCACACGCAAACAATCGACCGAAATGGAGTCATTTGAACTAACATTCGATAACATTATTAAAAACAGACTCGACCCGGAACAATTGAAAGTTTTCAATAAAATATACTACGGACGTGAAGATCACTGCGAGTTAAAAATCAGTGAAGCATCTTTGAAAGCGAGCAAAGAAAATAATTTTGAAATAGCTGCGTATAACTTTTCCGCACTTCAAGAAACAAGACCTCCGAGATTGGTCAAAATCGGACTAATTCAACATTCAATTGTTTTACCACCATGTGAACCGATTCAACAACAAAGAGAAGCAATCTTCAACAAAGTCAAGAGGATAATAGATACAGCGGCCACAGAAGGCGTCCAAATAATATGCTTGGAGGAAACATGGTCTATGCCATTTTTCTTGTGCACAAAAGAAAAAGAGAAATGGGCTGATTTTGCGGAATCTGCTACAGATGGGCCCAGTGTGAAGTTTCTTAGTCATTTAGCAAAGAAACATGAAATGGTAATCCTATCTCCTATTTTAGAAAAAGACGAAGCCGGAAAATGGTGGAACTCAGCGGTTGTAATCAATGAACTAGGTGTCGTAATGGGTAAACATAGGAAGAACCACTTGCCAAGTGTAGGCAGCTTCAGTGAAATAAGTTATTACGATCCAGGGAATATGGGTCATCCTGTATTCGATACCAAATACGCTAAAATTGCTATCAATATTTGCTACGGACGCCATCAAGCCCTGAACTGGCTTATGTTTGGCCTAAACGGGGCGGAAATCGTGTTCAACCCGTCGGCAACTATAGCCGAATTCGGAGAATCTTTCTGGACAATCGAGGCACGAAATGCAGCTATTGCTAACGGATACTTTACTTGCAGCATTAACAGGGTTGGCAAAGAGATATTTAGTACTACAGAAAAGACTGTGGAAAGATGTTATTATGGATCGAGTTATGTTACGGCGCCTAATGGTTGTAGAACTCCCGCATTGTCCAGGTTAAAAGATGGTCTTTTGATTGTGGAGATTGATTTGAATCTAAACAGGCAAGTGCGAGATCAATGGAGATTCCATATGACGTCATGTTTGGATCTTTATGCAAATGAGTTGAAAGAACTACAGAAACAAAATTGATTATGTTTCATTATCTTTGTGTTAAAGGAAAAATATAAAGTCTGCATAGGTATTCTGATAAAGTAATACAAGTAAGTAGTTTACTCTGTATTCAATATTTAATGTAATTAAATAATTTTATAACATTCTTATTGATTTTTACCTGTAATTTATCTAATTTCTTCTCAATATTTTCCCGAAGTTGCCTCCCGATATGTCCATCTGTACTTTCGTGGCAAGCATCAACGCGAGCTGCTAAAGTTAATTTCGTTGACACTAGTTTTGCAGCTTTGTACCTTAATTCCTGTTCGAAATAATAAATAATAAGAAAACTCGAAACAACGTTTTTTAGTAAGAGTAAATATATTTTACTATCACATAATAGTAACAAAGAATATTTAAAAGTTATAGAATATCATTAATGGTTCAAAATAGTTATCAGTAAATATAAGATTTCTATAATAAAAGTTATTATAGTAAATCTACTCACAGGTGTTGTGTCTTGTACTATTTGAGAGAAATAAATGAATCCTGTATGAGGTAGTGCAGTGGCCTGTGAAAATCCGGATAATGTTTTCTTTTGTTGTCCGAGAGGTAACACATTGCAGGCTGGCATTTTCGATAGCTTTGACAAACCACCAGCCACTCCAAGGATTTTAGCTGCTGTTGATGCTCCTGTGAAAAGAGTTTTGGTTTTTTTTTATTGATTACTCGACCGATGTCTAACCAAAATGGCCTTTGTCTCACTTTGTCCACTGTGCAATTTATAGGTTTTTATCTGCAGTTTAACGTTTTTAACTCATCACATCGCAAGTATTTTCAACAATAAGGTTATACCGTAAATGTACATTGGTAAAACTAAAAAAATATACTCTGTGTATTTTCAGTTCAAAACTGAATTGCATTTGTTTGTGCATGCATCTGTAATTGATGGAAAATTGATACAAACCTATTAAAATTATTTTTTCATGTATTTCAATGATCCCTATTCATTTATTTGCTAATTTATTACATTATATTTAAAAAATAAAATACAAAAAAATAAATTTAAAAATACAATATAAAAAACAGAGGGCCACTAGTCATGTAGTCATGTAGTCATTTCATATTATTATATTATGTACTAGCTAACTTACCAACAATTGCTGTTATGTTTGGTGCAATGAATGTCATTCTACTTTCCACATAATCATAGATTTGTGACTTGAAATTGTTCAATTCTGATGCCATATCACAGGCTTCATTGATTTCTGATAGTTCATTGTCTGTTAACAATTTCCTATAAAAATAAAAGATAAGATTACCATAGTTTTTAGTAAAAGCAAATCAATTATTTAAACATTAGGACTACTACGGACTACGACATTAAGTAATTGGCTTAAAACAAATTGCTATACCGAAGGATATTATATAAAACAAATGCATTAACATTTTCAAATGTTTTTTACTTGACTATTTACTATTAAAAAAAATATTTTTTAATCAAGAAAATTGATAGTAAAATTAAACAAACCCTTGTGTTGTCGATGCAGTGACCGAGACTATCATAATAGTTGCTTGAGTGAGGAAACTTTGCAGTATTTCATTATTTTTAGCTCTGTCCAGGTCGTTTCCAAGTTCTTTCACTGTTCTTATGTATTCCAATGGAGTGACAATCAAAGATTCCAATTCTGGAAACCTTTTCTGATACTTGTCTCGAACGAATCTGTGAATTATAGCTGAAAAATAATAACTTGTTTTTATGTCTAATTTGTTACTATTGTTATGTTTGTGACTGTAGGCAATAAAATAAAAATATACTAATAAAATTAATCTTGTAGCAGTCACCAGAAATTCATGAAAAATAAGCAAACATATGTAAAACCTACCAATTTCTCCGTCAATTTCAACTGCTACATTGTTTGCCTCAACAATGAGCTGGTACTCCGGGTCTGACTCCATCAAACCAGCTACTTCGATCTTATTTCTGTTGTTGCCTGCATTACATTCAATTTCTGTCATAACCTACAAATCATTAACGAAAATAATATTATAATTAAAAAATTAATAAACAATAAAGTAAACTTAGTTTTTAAGACCTAAATATGTTAAGTTCTCATAAAATGAAAGTTGTTAAAACTATCTCTGATGACTAACGTACCCGTTGCAGACGTTCAGAATGCCGCAGTTTCGCGAGTTCTCTAATAGAGACGTTCTTGATTTCTTCTTCTTTCGGTACAACGGGATATGGAACGGCAAAGTCGTGGTCTTCTGCTGGTTTGATTTCCGAAGCGGCTTCAAGATCGACGTCGTCATTTTCTTCCAAATCGGCTAACAATTCGTCGGCTAAAGACATGCTGTATATGGATCACGTACCGATATTCAATTTATTGCACATTTACTTTCTAGCAGTAAACTTATGGTAGTATCCTATTTATTTTCTAAAATAATAAAAATAAAAGAATTTTCAGATTTTGTTTTCTACCGCGTTGACAGTTGTGTTGATGTAACAAAAATTAACTTTGACAGTGACATTTAGAAATTGACTTGTAAACATCATGGAGAATAGAACGGAAAGAGTGTCACCTCCATAGATGATGTATAAATAAAAGTAGGTTTTTCAAAAAAAGTACCTAGCAATCCCATCCATAGGGCGGGGCAGGGTGCATCCTAAATTATACGGAAAGAAGTTAGGATGGACACTGGCCTGTTACCTACTGTCGGTCCGACGGAGGTATCGGCGAATGGTTATAGGGGAAGTGCAACAGTCACGATAACACCTCTATAACAAGACTAGTTGTTGGTGTATGCGTCGAGCGACAGCGCCGTGCGCAGGTTAAATTTGAACACACACGTGTACAGAGTACACAATGTACCACTCTGGTGCAGCCCCCTGTGTACGGCGCTCTCGCTCGGGGCACGCACCTTCCTTCTCGAGGTTGCCGCCCGTTATTGGTTCAATTCCCTCAGAAATGAACGTAACTGAAACAACTAGTCGTCGTCCCATTGAATTTCCCACCTTTCCTTTCCTTATCATTCCCATCTAAATTCAGCTGTGATATCTTTGTGGTCGTGTTATTACGGCCCCTTCAACACAAATAATGATGTTGAAGGGGGGGGGGGGGGTTACGACCACCTGCGTGTTTGTGCCGTGCGCGGTGACCCGTACCGGGGGATGAAGGAATCCTGGCAGTTGAGCAGACGGTGGCCGGCGGTTGATGTCACCCTATGCAACACACTGCTTCGGACTGGATTTCCCTTCAAACGGGCGGTCGGAATGTAGCCAGTTCCGATCAATCGGCTGCGGTGTCCGGTCAGACGGCCACCAGGCGAGTCTCCTTGTGCAGGGGGCCTGACAACGGGGCTGCTGAATCTCAAAGGTGGGGTCCTCTGGGAGGAGGTGGTCCTTAGTTGCTCAGGTTTTCTGCATGGGGGGGCTATACCTTGTTCGGTAGCCCTGGTGCTTTAAAGCATCCCCATATTGAGGGCTCGGTGGAGGGTGGGGAGCCGAACGGGTGAATTGTTAATAAAAGTCAAGCATGGACAAAACAATAAAACAAACGCCCAAAAAAATTGCTCTTCTTGCAAAAGGAGAGGACAAAGTCTTGTCGCAAGGCAAGAAAACAGGTCGAGGGGAAAGAGCGACTGGTGAGCCAGCTCGGTCTTCTGGGCTTCCGCAAGGAACTCAGGATACTAGCAGCGACCGGTTAGTACTACCCCAGTTCACTCGAGTTACCCAACGGGGAGTCGGGGAACGAATGGAGGGGAGTGCAAGTCGGAAAACAGATCCTCGCAAGAGGGCTCTGCTTACTGGCAGCACACTCACCACTCTACCCCACACCTCTAGGGAAGGTAGAACGAAGGAAGCAAGCGGTGATGCTAGGCTAACTGGGCCTCCGAAAGGAGTCCAGACGCTAGGCGACTCGCGGGCAACCACGTCTGCCAACCCGAAGGTGCACCCGTTGGGTGCTAAAGCTGACAGCGGTGATGCAACGGCGACTGAGACCGGGACGACGAGGCCACCCTTGACGACCGGTAGCGGCACCCGAACACTGACCGCTGCAGCATTGGCCAGAAAAATGGCTAGAAAGATGACGGGAGCAGAGAGGAAGAGAAGGGCTAAGCTCCGTCGTCAGAAAGGAGAGGACGACACGAAAGTGGAGGGCCCTCAAAAGCGCATCAGGGATCAAGTCAGCGACGACACCGTCCCTTCCACTAGCACCGCAAAGATGCCTAGACTAGGCTCTTACAAGGAGGCACTAGCGGGAAGGAGAATGGCAGTAGTTGCTGAGGAACATCCGAAGGAGTCACTATCGGCCAAGGGGGCGAAGGTTGTGCACGGCATGATCTTCAAGCAGATGCTTGCCGAAGGCAAGAAACCCCGTAAGCCAGTAGTGAACGTAGGCAGCTTCGTTACCGGTGCCCTGCACATTATCTGTCCTGATGACGAGGCTGCAAGATGGCTGGAGTTTCTCAACGGTAAGACCGCGGAGGGATCCACCCTAAAGGTAGTGGAAGCGTGTGATCTTCCGAAGCCAATCAAGATGGCATGGAGAACACGCACCATTATCGACGTAGACGGAAGCGAGGCCTTGCAGCTGCTGCAAATGGTGAACCCAGAACTGAACACCGAGTGCTGGAAGATTGTAGCAGCCCAGACTGATGAAACCTACACCAGGTACATCATCATGATGGACAAGGACTCTGCTGAGTTTATTAAGAAGGCACAGTACAAGCTGCACGCTGGTACGGACTACAGTGTCTTCAAACTGATGGAAGAGAAGGAACCGATGGCGACAGACATCAAAGTTGACGCTGCGGTCGACTCAAAGGCGCAACCGAATACGGTGGCGCGTAAAGAACCAAGAGAGGAAGTACCTACCAACACCGAAGAGGACGCTCTCATAGCGTTAGAGAAGGAGCTCATGGAGGACGAAAACATACCCATGAGCTCGGACACGGAAGGAGAGGCCATAGGATTGGATGCGCTGTACCTAGAGGACCACCCGTGCAGGGGCGATTCGGATTATTCTGAACCGCCTCTGTCACCTCGATAGCAGCAGCCACAATGGTATTAAGGTGTGTACAGATAAATCTACAACACAATAAGGCTGCCACGGCCCTTCTGGCTCGTGAGCTGCAAAAAGATAAGTTTGACATAGCTCTAATTCAAGAACCTTATGTTTATAAAAATGTAATTAGAGGACTAGGGAGCTGCAATGGTATCATCCACTATGATAGCTCTACGGATAAAGCAAGAACATGCATATTTGTAAGGAATGGCATCGATGCCATCCCTGTTTCTGCTTTATGTTTCAGGGACCTCACGGCAGTGAAGGTCCACTTAGAGGAGGGGAGCGGCCGGAAAACCATCATAATGGCCTCTGCCTACCTACCGTACGAGGAGAAGGACCCGGTATCTCCAATATTGCAGGACCTGGTCAACATAGGTATGAAAAACAGAACAGAAATTGTTATAGGGTGCGACGCTAATGCCCACCATACAGTGTGGGGTAGCTCAAACACCAATAAAAGGGGAGAACAACTTCTAGAATATGTGGTAAGTTCTTCTTTACAGATTATCAACAAAGGCAATAGACCGACCTTCGTCACTGCTAGAAGAAGAGAGGTCATTGACATCACGCTAGCGTCGAATGATGCGAGCAAAAGGATCAAGGATTGGATCACCTCTGAGGAGATCACACTATCAGATCACAGGTATATTTGTTTCAATTATGACACTATACACAAAGTTAAAAACACTTGCAAAAGGAATCCAAGGAACACCAATTGGGCCGCCTTCAAAAGCGACCTAAAAAGGGAACTCGGTGACCCAAAATGCAAACTGAACTCTGTACTTGATATAGAGTTCGAAGCAGATAGGATTGCATATGCAATCAACAAGGCTTGGACACAAAATTGTCCCATAAAGGTGAGGTCCGAAAAGAAAGTTCCCTGGTGGACCACAGAGCTAGCCAGCCTGCGGAAGGAAACCAGGAAAGCTTTCAATAGGGCAAAGAAAACTAAGGACTTTGGACCATATACAAACAGTCTGACGAAGTTTAACACAGTCCTTCGGAAGACTAAACGAAGGTCATGGAGGCAACACTGCGAAAGTATCGAAACTCTCCCTGAGAGTATGAGACTAACGAAGGCAATAGCTGCGATAAAGGCCAATCCTCTAACAGTAGTAAGAGATGATAGGGGTAAATTAACAGAATCCGGGAAAGAAACTCTAAACGTCATGTTCAGAACCCACTTCCCTGACTGTATTATGGATAATAATATCGGAAAAGTTGCTGATGATCCCATCACTTGTAGTGAAGCAAAACTACAAACAACAAAATATGATTGGGACACGGCGAAAAAGATAGTGGATCCAAATAAGGTCAAATGGGCACTAAATAGCTTCGGATCGTTTAAGACACCAGGGCCAGATGAGATCTATCCTATCATGTTACAGGAGGGTACCACTATCCTCAACCCGCATCTATGCAAAATATATAGGGCCTGCATCGCCTTCGGTTACACACCGCATGCATGGAGACAGGTTAAGGTAATCTTCATTCCAAAACCAGGAAAAGATGATTACGAACAGGTAAAATCATACAGACCAATAAGTCTATCGTCCTTCATCCTCAAGGGTCTGGAGAAGATGATCGATAGATACATTAGAGAGGGACCACTTAAGAAGTTCCCTCTTCACAGGTTTCAGTGCGCCTACCAGCAAGGCAAATCAACTGAAACGGCGCTGCATCATGTGGTAACAAAGGCTGAAACTGCACTGGATCAGAAGGAACTCTGCCTAGCAACATTTATTGACATTGAAGGTGCATTTGATCGCACCACCTTCAAATCCATAGATGCAGCAGCTCAGGAGCATGGGATTAATAAAACCCTTCGTAAATGGATAGGGAACATGCTCAAAGGAAGAATGGTCACCTCCAGCCTGCTGAGCGAAGGGATAAGAGCACTCACCACTAAAGGGTGTCCACAGGGTGGAGTTATTTCTCCGCTCCTGTGGTGCCTAGTGGTGGACTCACTTCTGAAGGAACTCAGCGGTGGACCATACCATACCATAGGATACGCCGATGATGTGGCGATCATGGTGTCAGGCAAATTTGCTAACACTGTATCGGAGCTCATGCAAGGAGCTCTACAAGTTGTAGAGAAATGGTGTAACTACAACCAACTCTCTGTCAATCCAAAGAAAACAACAGTAATAACATTTACGAGAAAGAGGAACCTAACAGATCTTAAACCTTTAAGTATGTTCGGAACCGTATTGGCGGTCTCAGAGGAGGTAAAATATCTTGGAGTAACCCTAGATAAAAAACTTACCTGGGGATCGCACACAGGAAAGATAATCAACAGAGCCGTAAAGGTCTTCAACATGTGTAGAAGCACTTATGGAAAGACCTGGGGCCTAAAACCTAAGGTCCTACAATGGATATATAGTACGATGATTAAACCGATGATCACATACGGCAGCATCGTGTGGTGGCCTAGAGCAAAACTAGAGACATGCATTCAAGGTCTGCGAAAAGTGCAGAGGCTCGCATGCATGGCTATTACAGGGGCCTTCAAGACTACTCCAACAGCTGCGATGGAGCGCGTCTTAGGTCTAACGCCTCTTCACATAGAGGTACAGGTGATGGCTAGGAAGGCACTTCAAAGGCTGAAAATCAACAGCCAATGGAATGATAAACAACCAACAACTAGACACACGACATGGGAAAGTGATGGGAACCTTGACAGAATACTCGACATGATCTGCGACAAGATAACTCCCATACACATATTCGACAGGAATTTCCGTCTGCACATACCAAGCAGACAGGAATGGCAAGATGGATTCATAGAATCCATTAAAGATGGCCTGTTATTTTACACCGATGGATCCAAGATGGAATCGGGAACAGGTGCAGGTGTATTTTCCAAAGAGCATAGTTTACACTACAGTCTTGGTAAGTACACGACGGTCTTCCAGGCAGAAACATATGCAATATATGCCTGCGCAGCTGTGAACATGGGCCTCACAAATAAGGACATCCACATTCTCAGCGACAGCCAAGCAGCCCTGAAGGCACTGATGAATTACAGGGTCGAATCAGGACTGATAAGAGATTGTATCCGCACTCTTAACCGGCTGGGAAGACGCAATAAGGTTAGACTAACATGGGTACCTGGCCATGTAGGTATCGAAGGTAATGAGAAGGCTGACGAACTAGCAAGAAGGGGGTCTGAAGAAGACCCCATAGGACCCGAACCCTTCACTGGATTATCAATGAGGACAATAGGGTCAGCATTGAGGGAATACTCAGATAACATATCCACAATAGAATGGAGATCCCTACCAGGCTTGAGACACTCGAAAGAGTTCATAAGCAAAACCAATTCACATAAGGCATCTGGGCTTAGTAAAAGTAAACTGAGACACCTTATGGGTGCCCTAACGGGGCATTTTGCCACCAGGGAGCACCTATGTAGGTTAAAGTTGGCTACAAGCCCAGTCTGCAGATTCTGTGAAGAAGACACAGAATCAATGCATCACATATTATGTGCATGCGACGGCCTGGCAAGGGTAAGAATGAACGCATTGGGTGAAGGATACCCGGACCAATGCGTGTATTTAGATTTTGAATTTGATTTTGAATTAATGCAATCACTTTTTGAAGCCGAGGAATAAAGGAAGGGGTCGTGATACAAAAGATCCGATTGGGTCGAAGTGTCAGGTGATTACAGGCACCACCCCAACAACCAAGATAGATAGATAGATAGACCTAGCAATCCCAAAGCGATCAGAATGTCAATGGTATTATCATAGCACCACAATAATTTTAAACAAAAGGAAGAGAAATGAATGTAGCAAACGAATTGCAGTTGTTATTTGATTGGTAGTTGGACGATTTCTTTACAATTTTCCCTGATGCTAATGTGGCGCCATCTTTGTTTCATGTTTTTGGTGAACACTTTAAAACGCAAATGACCCCGCTCTCATCTAATCTCAATGACTTGAAAAATAAAATAACGTCAAAAAGTCAAAACTGTCAAATGTCATTTCCTTTCAATCTCTTTTTGCGTCATTTCTTGGATGTTGAATTTTTCAACTCGAGTCCGAATTTTTGTCGGTGGTGTGTATCTCTTGCAAATTTAAATATCCGAATTGATATTCACGTGTAATACTAATTAAGAATTTTACTTTTCAGTAGCCAATAAACACATTACCGTCTAAATGGCGCTCAACCCGCAATACGATGCAATCGGTAAAGGTTTTGTGCAACAATACTACACATTGTTCGACGATCCGGCTCAACGGGCAAATCTTGTTAATATGTACAATGTGAGTCTTATTTCTGCATAAATTTCTGTATTATAACACTTTCTACTTAATATTCACTTGATGTATCTCTGGGTATTGTATTTTGTAGTGTTAATCTTTTTGAGAGGTTAACGTCAGACCCCGCCGACTAATCTAACAGCGATTTTACAATCGAATTGCGCAGAATTTAGATTGAGTTATCAATAATAGTCTCAGTTTAACAATTAAACAACGGAAACAAGAAAATAATAATTAAAGTTTTATTATTGGCAACTGATGAATCAGTTTAAGATAACCATGCATATAACATTTCCCTTTCTTTTTGGAATGTATTTGCATGACCTTAATCTATAAAGCAAAGCAACAACAATGTTTAATGTTATTGAATCAAACAGTTACATACTTACTCGTTGTGATGACTAATACATATGTAAACAGGTTGAAACATCATTTATGACATTTGAAGGAGTCCAGCTGCAGGGTGCCGTTAAAATTATGGAAAAATTAAATGTGAGTTATGATATTAGTTATTCCTGGTTATTTGTTGTTGAAAATATATCCATTACTTATTGTAACTTATTACTAGTTTTTCTTTTATTTTTTGTTTGTCAAATATTCACCTAACTTTCGAAGCATTATTTACGTAATAAATCTTGGAAGAGGCGTGTGCCTAGCTGTTAATGACTATAATTAGATGATTACTATACATACAAATAATCAATGTCTAATATTTAGATAATTTATTTACCTGCTAAATTATTTTCATACGTTATCAACGGGTTCTTACCACATTATTTAATTAATTGAATGGTGTCAATATTTCAAGTAATAGTATAATGCATGAAAGTATACATTACTGAGAGTGTTGGAATAAATTTACTTGAAACATTTAATGAGTATTCAGTATTCATTATTTGTAATAATGTGTGTTATGTTCCAGAGTTTGACATTTCAAAAAATTACTAGAATGATAACTGCAGTGGACTCACAGCCGATGTTTGATGGAGGCGTTTTAATCAATGTTCTTGGAAGATTGAAGGTAAATAACAATAATATTAGTTTTTATTTATACAATCAGGTTTTGAAGTTAGTCATGCTATGTCAACTTTTAAATTGCAATAAAATAATTGCAAATAACATTTTTATCAGTCTATTAAATAAGGTCAATTCTGCAATCAATCTTTGAAAGCAATAAATAATAAAGTCATTAAAAGGGTTGTTACTTGGCAATTATTTATAATGCAAGTTTAAAGATCTCTATTTCAAATGTTTTCATAAATTTTATACATTCTGCATGTTACTTTGACATTCTGATATTTAAGTAAATCAACCGAAATATTTTACAACTGTATAAAATACTGTAATAAGTTTTTATACACTACACTAACTGCCTATTGTAATGTAAAAAAATCACCTAAAAATAAATAAAAAATAGAGACGACAATGGTTATCTGGCACCATAATTGATAAGCAGGCTAATTTTCTGCAATTCGCCGCACTAATTGTGCCTATTTTGCGTGTAATATAAATGTGATTTATTTTTCGAATATGTTAGTGTACCTACAAATTTAATCAGTAACATTTTAAACATAGTCGGGAAACAATGTCATTGACAGTAGAACTGTGCAATCTATTTAATCCGATATCTATACTTTGTTATACCTGCACACGCGGGGTGGATGTGAAAAGATAAAGATGGCCGTTTGTATGAAATCGAAAAAGCTTTACCTAACTAAACTAAAAACTTTTATTTTCAAACAGCCCAAAATTATTCCTATTATACACAGAATTATTGCATCTGGAATCAACATCATGAACATCAGAATGAAGCCAATTTAAAGTGCACCGTTCGCGCGTAACTACACGGCTACAGCGGTGTAACCGAACCGAAGTTCGGCCGAATTTTTCATTTTTGCCGAATGTTCGACCGAAGTTCGAATTCGGTTCAAAGCACATTCGGCCCATCCCTACTTAAAAATGTTTTTTTTGTTCCCAGTGCGACGAAGACCCTCCACATTTGTACATGCAGACCTTCGTTTTGAAGCCACTCGGAGACTCGTTTTATGTCCAGCACGACATTTTCCGTTTAGGCATCCACGACATAGCTTAAATCACAATGACAGACACAACTCGAAGAAATGCCTAACTTAAAATTTTAATACAACTGCAGATCTTGACATGGTACTATCTATATTTTTTTTGTACTAATTGTCAAAGTATATGAATTTCGATTAGTGAGACAGGGTAATAGAATATGAAATGGTTTACATTAGATCAAATCAAAATAGATTGTCTTGTACAGTAAATTAAAATGGAAACCACTTTCATAACTTTTACCCTCGGATGCGATTTTAGGTTATGCTATTCTTCGAGTTGAAAAATAATACCTACTTTTAAATATTAGTAACAAATACAACACTAGTTTCATCAAGCTTTTCGAATTTCTTTTGGTTATCTAGTTGTATAAGTGCTAACAAATTAAAATTCAAAATTGTGAATAACTGTTAATACATTTGGCATCTTTTTGTGCTTTGTTTAATGTTGCTACAAGAACTCTTTGCATTACGTGTATACATTTTATAATAAATACATTGTAATTTTCTACTTAACGGTTTTACTTTTATTTTTGATCCCTCATAATTAGTTCTGAAGTTTGTTAAAAAACAATTTAAAGTTAAATTTTTCTAAACACAGATTAGAGCCGAAATGAAGAGTGAACGAACTGAACGCATCGTAGAATGTTCTTCGATATTGTAGGCGACAGAATCAATTATTCAAATTTTATTTAATTCTAGTAAAGAACAAAGTTGATTCGAAGATAGCGCCATCTATAAATAGTTTAAATAATTGTTATTTAAACCTCTTTTTTATGTAAATACTTTTTTAATATTTACATTGCCGAATACAGACGTTTTGTACATTTTTTCACAATTTTTATTTTCTTAGTTTTATTTTTGATTCCTTCTTAACTTCTCTCTCACTGGCAGCATTAGGTTTTTTACAGATATTATAATCTTCGGATTTAGAATGAATGAAAGATATTTATTATATTTTTTCTGATTCCACCAATCTGCTAGTAGTAGTAGGTATCTACTTTTTAAATAAGGTATAGATAGATTGGAATGCATAAATAGGAGAAATAAAACAAAAAAATAGATGCTAAGACAATCAATATATTACAAATAGTCAAAAATATAACAAAAAGAACCACTGAAAACAGGTACATATTTTTACCAATCTCAGAATTTTAAGACTCGCTTCTTCCATTAAAACCTTAGAGGCTACGAACACTTAACAAGTTTTAGCATGCACTACAAACGACACACAATGGCCAACGCGATCGCCGACTTGTCTAAGCGAATGACTAGGTTGCAAGTGATACTTTCGTTGTTTGGCTGACGACAAACGTGTATAGGATCTTGTAAATCTTCTCCTTTGACAGCTTTGTATTGACCAGAGACAAATGAGTGAATCGGAAAATATTGATACGGAAGTCTTGTATCTTGAATTTAGAATGTATTTTTTTAGATTGACGGCGATTCATGAAACTACTTAAAAATTCGAACATCACATCAAAAAAAATTAAGTAAACTACAAAAATCGTAAACTATTATTGCTTATCGTAAAGCGTTTGTTAAAATAAAGAGAACATCTTATTCTACATTGCTCTTACGAACGGAACATACAGGGTGTTTCAAAACTTAACATGAAGAGAAAATTATTTTAATTTTACTGAATGGTGACGTTGTGATTATAGATATTTCAACACTTTCCCTTCATTTTGTTTAAGTCCTTAAACACCCGAGCATGTAGGTTTGTTTGTATGTTTTCAAAATCAGTAACATAATATTAAACTGCTAAAATGACACAATGAGAAGTCACTATTGAGAAAAAATCTACAAAGCAGAGATCAAAAAAGACTTGAATGTTTGCCCACACGCTATATTATTGACAATCTTACTAATATGTTTGGGGAACGTTTTGTCAATATTTTAGGAATAACAGTCAGTGAATTTGAGCAACATATGTAGGGTTGAAATAGATTTTCAACAATATTTAACATCGAAATATATTTTACTTATTTCGAGCCCAATTTGAAATATTGACAATAATATTGCATATGTGTGGCTAAACGCCATTTAAGGCTTCATTAAAAACACGTTTCATATAAGAAATTAGCATTGTTCCGTTATTTCCTCATACAATATAAATAACAACCAGTCATTTGTCGTAGCTTCTCAAAACTTGTTGGTTTGTAATAAGCAGCACTAGATTTATTGAAAATATATCTACGATTTTATAAAAATAAACGTTCGTCTTGGTAATTCCACAAAACATAACGAATACGGAGATATTTGCAGTGGCGTGCATGCATATTTAAGTCAGGGTATGCAGAAATACAAATCTGAGTAATTTTCCACATATTTATGTCCTATAATCAATTTAATTTAAATTTTACGCTAAATGTGTGCCAATAATAGTAATGAAAAGTGTATTTTGATTAAATATACAACGTTTAATCGTTTTTTGCAAATTTTTTTAAGCAAATTTGAAATGATAGGGTATGCAGTGCGTATTTGCTTGTATGAACTGCACGCCGCTGGATATTTGTAATAATTATCGAGTGCTCTTAACAAATAATATACTCTTGTTTTCGAGGTAACAAAATCAAAGTTACGTCACACAAATAAAAATAAATAAATAATGAAAATCAACGGAACAATGCTACTTTCTTTCAGCGCAGAGAAATACGACTGTATCAAGAACTGACGATTTATAACCAACGACACGTTTCAACTTTATGTCGGCCTGAGTTTAAGATCTCCATATAAAATAATCAACAAAAAAACATACAATAAATATGATAACAAACACGAATACTGTTCTTGGCTACATCTTTGACCTGAAGTTACGGTACAATTTCTTTAAAATATTGTGCCAATTCCCATATCATGATAAAACGTAAACAACAAAAACACAAAAAAAAAACAAATCAAAGGTATCGGTAGGAACTAAATACTGTAATGTACCGTAGAGTATAACAATACATATTGTACTTAAAAATCAATGTACAAACCCAGAAGTGGTACAAAAATATATTGTCCTGTAAATAAACGAACAATTTAAAGTTAAAGTTTAAGAAAAAAATGCAAATTTTAAGTAATAATAGAACACGTTTACGATAAATCGTGTCGTGTCTTGTAAAACGATTTTGATTTCAAAATCTAAGAACGAGTATACGCCAGGAATATGACATAGGTATTGCGTTAAACAACAATTTGGATACCGACCATTGAAAATGAAATGACCAATAAACATCCTCATTCTCGTATCCGAAACAATACCTCATAATACTGAGTTAAATGCAATTTATACATAACGATTTAAAAACATCGTTGACGCTCAATTTTAGTAATTTTAACGTTTTTTTGTACTTAAGGTTTTACAATAACAATTCAAATATAATTTCAACAGTCGGGTTAAAATGGAGGTCATGTACTCAGGCACTAAGGGCCCCCAAGACTGTCAAGCCATTTGATCCAATGTCAGTAAGATGTTTGTCGAGTACAACCAACACCAAATAGTTTGGATCAAACATTTGACAATCTTGAGTGCTTTAGATGTTTTGTTTGTTTATGAACCGCCTTTCTTTCGTCTTGAGCCCGAGAAGGCGACGCCTCTGAGTGATCGCATCGCCATCGCTCGATTGAAGTGCCTTTGTGTTTTGGGCTCTTCGGTGTCTGAACCACTGTCGACTGATGATAGTATCACCAGAAGTACACCCATTACCTGCGTTTATGATGTTTCAGTTAGTATTTGTCAAAATAGAGGATACACAATGAAACATTTATATTAAAATCTGTTAATTTGATCACTTTCAAAATAATAACTTCTGTTAATCTATAAGTTTTTACGTCTTTTTCTTACGACCAATAAATAGAAAACGACTCTCAAGTATTTTCTCTACAAACATTTCTTAAATGAATTGTTGACGCAAAAGGATTGGACTAAAATTCATAATTCATTGAATAGTTTGTATTGCTTAAAGCAAGATGTGAAATCCCTACTCACCAGACATATAATAATGAGTAAAGTGTAAACGTGGACCGAAGCCTCCGGTATATTTTCAATGTCTTTGAGAGCGGCGAGCGCTGGCTCAAAGTCAGGCTTCAAGGCTAACGCATGTCTGAGGTGTAGCGCCGCTTCCTAAAATAATAGACAGATTGTTTTAAAATGGGGTCATCGCAATTGGCGAGGGTTCTATACAACTCGTTTCCTCTCGGCTTCCTTAAAGGGTTAACTATTGCGTTTTAAGGACAGATTGTTTTATACCATACTCTTTCGCGCTCACCTCTATTCTATTTGCCTTTGTAGAATATTATTATAGATAAAAAATAATAAATCTTACCTGATAATGTCCGTACGCTTTGAATATTTCTCCGAGCGTGAAGTACTGCTGCCACGCGCTGCGGTCCGGCGGCTGAACCTCCAGCGATCGTCGCGTCAGATAGATCGCGTCGTCTAAATACTGAAGCGTGAACAACACTCGCGCGAGATTCAGTAGCACCTGGAGGTTTAAAATATATATGAAATAAAAATACTCTTCAGTTAAAGGTAGGGGTGTGCGAATATCGTTCGAATCGAATCGAATCGAATATTAATACTCGATTCGAAATTCGAATCGAATAATTCGAATTTTCGAATTATTCGAAATTTTTCGAATATTCGTTGAATTTAGAATTATTCGAGGATTCGAATTATTCGATTCGAGTTTCGAATCGAATATTCGTATTCGATTCGGAACTAATAATTCGTGAGTTCGAATTATTCGCACACCCCTAGTTAAAGGGTTAACTAAAGTATAAAAATAAGGTAAGTTTGGGTGGTATTGTGTGGTTACTTGGCGTAACCTTCCACAAATTTCTAGTTTTCGATTTCTCGCCGTTTGCATTCAATACAACAGTAACTTTTTTTTTCAATATTGTATGATGGATAAACAGTCCATACGCCTTTTTAGATGCAGACAGATTACAGATGCTAAGGATTACAGATTCAAAGAACTAAATTTGGTCAATTTTTAGGCAGTTTTAAAGATTTCCGACAAATATGTACAGTTTACCGGTGTGGAAATTCCAAAATATAACCTTTCCTTATGTAGTTATTAATAGAACTGACAAATGGTTATAAATTGATGATTTTTATAACAAGATAGGTCATCATGTTTTCAAACATTTATGTTTTTATGAACATTTCCTACTCTAATTTTTCCTCATTGCCTATATTACAGTACTTTTCCCTTTTTACAATAAACAATATCACCGGCTGATATCATTATCATGTGAAAAGTTTTTCATAAAAGTAACTTACAAATATCATTTATTTTTTTAAATGCGGTTTTTGATATTTTCTATGAAAAATAAGCAATTACCGAACTAACGACACGATTGCAAGAAAAAGGTGCGCGAATTATCATATTTATTGCATGATAGATAAATGATTTTACAGATGGTATATGGATACCGTCGCTCGTGAGCATCTGTAATGTCAGGGCATTGGAGGACCATTATCAATCAACAATATACAGGATTTTTCTTAAACCTCTTTTAAATTTTTAACTTTTTATACATAAATTGCACAGTTAACAGATTCTTAGACAGGTTAGACTGATTGGTTTGCTCTTAAATCTACCTGCAGTATCCAGTCTTCTTGTGACCATGATGTTTGCAACAACTTTGAAATGAGACCAATCAATTAAATAGTGTGGTGAGAACTTGTTAATTATGCATGAATGGCTTTGAATGTTTCTTTTTTATTGTAAATAAAGTATGTCTGTCTGAATGTAGAAAACCAAGAGTGTTTGAATAAGTTTCTTATACATACTTCTGCATTATAAGGAGCTACTGCAAGCGCTCTCCTGAAGCACTCTATCGATTGACGTGTGTCCCCTTTGATTCTCCAGAAATTACCAATCTGATTGTACAATTGTACTGATTTTGGTTTCTCTCTTTTTGCTTTCTTCAATCTTTTCTCAAGAGAGTTTATATCAAATTCTGTCACTCCATTTTTCTTTTTCGTGAATATTAATGCAACCTGAAAAAAACATAAAATTTTATTAGGACAAGATAATGCACTAGCACCCTTTGTATCAGCTTCCGGGGAATGGTAAGCCGCGCTCCCCTACCCAGGCTGGTTCTGAACCGGCCTGAGCCGAGGGAGACCTTCCATCACGCAGCCCCATCTCGGCGGGCTTTGATAGGCCCACCTACCGAGGGAGCCGGTGGTCGCTGCGCCGACGACTGCCAGTTCGGCGTCCGGGGGTGACGGGGCTATACGTGAGCGACAATCGCGAACGCGTCCTGTCACCCTGAGGTTTTGGTGCGGTTCAACTCCCACATACCTCACTCGCGGGGCGAGTGGAAGTCCGGCGATTTCCTCACGTCCAAAAAAAAAATGACAAGATAATGCTAATGTATCTGAGTTTCAATTATTTATTTACTAAGTCATCACTACAAATGTGTCAATATTGTTTTATCAAAGATAATAAATTTTCCTATATATTTATTATTTATACCAATAAGATTATCATCTAAAAACATTTGTTTCATCAAAATATTGTTAGTATTAGCTAACTAATCAAACTATAGTGCAAATAATGATATTATGTGACAATTTATAAGTCTAAATGTCTGTTACTTATTAACACAAAAACTACTGAACAGACATTAATGAAACTATACTACTTTTAATAACTATAATTCTTATTTAATTATCACTAACATCTATTTTCTATAGCTTATACATCAGATTACCACATAAACTATATTGGAGTTAGTAGCTGATACAGATATCAGGCAGAATAACATTTCTTTGTATCAAGTATTAATATATTTTTTACCTGTGGTTCAGGAACATTTGGATGTCTGTGTCTTCTGGCCACCCCGACTAAGTTATCATAGTATGTGAAATTAACAGCCTTGCCACAGTCTAAGTATTCATCATCAGAGTGTCCATTAGTTTCTGATGGTATTGCATCTTCATTGTTTTCACTGCCAGCTCTGAAAGGGAAAGTTATTGGAAAATTTTTCATTGGTATAAGCATTTCAATCATTTGTTTGGACTTTGGGACTAGTTTGGGGATTATAAAGAATATTGTTCATAGCAAAATATTATTATTGATTATGATTGATTTTTGAACCTGTAATCTTTTTATATTTTTGAAACTGAGTCCAATATACATCAGGAGTGTGAATAGTAGCTGTTAAGAAGTTGTAAGAACTTCTATCTCTTTCACCCAGTTGATTTTTATCAAAAATAATACTGGATAAACATGCAGGTAACACAATAAACACTAAAATTTTGTAACATATGGTGCACTATTATTATGCTATGCCTTATTCAATTTACCTCTGCTGTTCGTAAATTTGACAATCAGTGCAAAACATATCAAAACCATGCTTAGTCCATGTATTCCCATAGTAGACAGTAGATGTTATTATATTGAACACAGTGTCTTCCTCACTCACTTGTTTATCTGTGTCATCCTAAAACAAGTTCAAACTTTTAAAAATAGACAACTACTAGGTAATACAATAGCTGTATACTGACTTAATTATCAACTGACACTGTTTTTAACTTAAAGAAATTATTTATTCAAGGCCAACAAGTTTAATTATATTAACTCAAGTTAATGAAAGGCCGATGTGTACGTATGAAATAGTGCATCGGTTATATAAAAAAATTAAGCCGAAACATGACTTACTTGAGGTAAAGTTTTTCCATCAACAATTAGATCTTCTTCCACATTTAATTTCCAGATGTTGGAAGTGCGTGAATTCGTAACGATAACTTGAAACGAAAATATATACAAAACCAAACAAGACAAGTATGGTAAGTCCCACATCTTGGTCATTCAAACAGAAACATAATACATTGAGGATTTACTCGTATCACTTTATTTAATGACCTTCTGTACGATGCCAAATGATTTGTTATTAAACACTATCAAGAAATGCTTTTTTACGAACGAAAATTACATCGTCGATCGTGATCGCAATGGCCTTTTTTGACAATAATAAATGACAGCTAATGCCGTAACTGAATTTTGTGAACCAGTTCAGTTCACCTCTACAAAGTGTAAAATTGTTTGACTTAGTTGGAAAAAAATGCCTAGGTTTTGTTGTGAAATCGTAATTTCATTAAACACTTACTAAAGCCAGTATGCATTATATCCAATTTAATTTAAGTTGTTTATTTAGAATTCAATAAAATTAAGTGCGAATCACAAAACTGAAGAACGAACTAGGAAAATATTACAAGTAATTTGTTAAATTCATCATGATTGTTTCAAAACAAAAGTTGAACTTACACGGAAAGATGTAAGTTAAGTTTTAAAATTTTAGACACAGATTGAACTACATCATTTCATTGATTAAGTCATCATTAAAGGTCACAACACTATTCAATTCACGTTTGACACTTGACAGTCTTGACAGTAGAAGAAAATGTTTTTTTTTGCAGTAAAACGAACGTATTAATAACTATTCAGCCTAAATTTAAGTCTTAAGATGGTATCTTAAGGCTATTGTCAAATTTTGTTAAACAATTGACATTTGAGTAATTGAGTAATTTCAACTAATTTGACAAGTATGAAAAAAAATGTTTTTCTCACGTTCAATGTTTGCTAATTTTGCTGATACAAAATCATTAAACTTTTGAATTACAATAGCTTTGAATGTTAATATTGCAGGTGACAAATAAATAAATGAAATCATGAAGAAAGAAAGGACGGGCGACAACTGTCGCCCATTTAAATTATAAGTATCTCGAAACCGCATACTTGTTCTCATTTAATAATTACTGCTTGTTTTATATTTCCAATGATTGTTTTTCCTTACAGCGCATCAAATTTTAAGTTTAACTGGGATTAGTTTCGAAAGAAGAAGCGTAATTGTAAGTAAGAAATGAAATGAAATCCAATTCAATGTATTTCATAGTTTCTGACTCAATACATGACCATTATAATTTTGTTGCAGGGATTTGTGGAGCTCACCGTTGTTCCCCTTAAAGATAACTTGCGTTACATTCGTTTGAACGCAAAGCAGTCTCGAATATACAGAGTGTGTTTGAATGATCAATATGAAGCAAATTTTCAATACTTTGATCCCTTCCTGGATATATCTCAAGCCGACCCTAACACGTAAGTTTAGACATTTTATAAATTAGTATTGTTATACAGACAGGAATCTTAAAAATCTAATACAAACCCTGTTCTTCTATAAACATCAGTGTAGTTATTTAATGTGCGCAATCCTATAAAAATCCTTCAACTTACCATCCATTATAAATAAAGTATAAAACATTTCCAGGCGATCACTGGAAGCATTCTCACAGTATCACCTAACTGCTGCTCAAAAGATTGATCCTGATCACAATTCAGGTGAACTTCACATTCAAATACCTGAAGAAGCTGCTCATTTGGTTGGAGAAGGCCGAGGACTAAGGATTGGTATAGAGTTCTCACTGGAATCTCCACAAGGAGGCATGCATTTTGTAGTACCAGAAGGTGAAGGTACTTTGACTGAAGTGAGTGGTTTTCTCCTATTCAGATTCTCATCATTGAATTTTTTAATTAACTATCCCTAACTTTATAAAGTTAAAGTTTTCACCTCATCTTGCAATTTATTAACACTCAATCAAACACAATCTAATAGCATAATTACAAACAGAATAAAACATTTATAAAATTTAAAAAAATAGTATTTAGTAGATGTGACAAATTGGCACAAATGAATTGTTAACTAATCCAACACATAATAACATAAAATATTCAATGACCAACAAAGTAAAAATTAAATAAATTTATTTAATGCAGAAATCAGCCCACATGTTCACATACGGACATTCAGCACGTCTTTGGTTCCCGTGCGTTGATAGCTTTGCCGAACCGTGCACTTGGAAGCTGGAGTTTACAGTTGACGAGTGCCTCACAGCAGTGTCATGCGGAGAATTAGTTGATGTTATTTACACTCCTGATCACAGGAGAAAAACATTCCACTATTTAGTGAACACACCGGCGTGTGCTCCTAATATTGCTTTGGCTATTGGGTAAGTTTATAAATATTAATTTAATTATAATTTTTGTGTTAAAGTAAAAGAGTGAATATTATTTAAATTGGTTTGCTGCTTTTAATTTTGGTACGGAAGCAACACGTAGTAGATGCCTATTTTAAGCAATTTCATAGAACTACAGCATGTTTTAGAAAACCATGTTTTCCTTATTTTGAGAATGGAATTGTAGTTCTGTGAAATATTACAACTAGCAGACAATTAAAGAAAGAAAGAAAGAAAATAATTTTATTAAACACACATAACATACTTAAAACACAAGAAAAATAGCAAAATATGATTAAAATAGTTTGTGTGTCCAAAAGGAATTAAATTTCAAAATTTTACTATTTGTTTTTCAGGCCATTTGAAACATTTGTAGATCCATTCATGAATGAAGTAACACACTACTGTTTACCTAATTTATTACAAATACTGAAGAACACAGTACGGTATTTGCATGAAGCATTTGAGTTTTACGAAGAAACATTGTCCACAAGATACCCATATCCTTGTTATAAACAGGTCTTTGTAGATGAGGTTAGTAAAATATTGTAACTATAACTTGTATTATTGTATTACATTAGTATTAAATTTGTATGTAATAAAATTAAATGTAATCTTGGTATATGTTTTTGTTTAGTGTAATCTCTATCTCTACGTTACACTAATTGAATAAATTTTCCTTTAAAATTCCATAGACAGAAGATGACGCAACAGCTTACACAACTATGTCAATACTCAGCACTCATCTGCTACATTCAATAGCTATCATAGACCAAACATACATAAGCAGGAAGGCAATGGCTCAAGCAGTGGCCGAACAATTCTTCGGTTGTTTCATAACGATGCAGAACTGGTCAGATTTGTGGCTTGCTAAAGGAATACCGGACTATTTGTGTGGATTGTACTCAAAAAAGTGTTTCGGTAACAACGAATATCGTTATTGGATACACCAGGAATTGCAAGAGGTAAAAAAGTCTGTTATAAATTATTCTATATTAAAGAAAATGAGTTATTTCAGTGCCAAGTCAAAAGAGACTGGAGCACAAAATGATAAACTTAAGAGGTACTAAAATAATTACACTCAGAAGTCTCTTTTTAGTTACCGTTTTTGTTTATTAAGTACCAACAAGAATACTAAAGTTAAATTCAATATTGTTTTTAGGTTATGGCTTACGAAGAGCAGTATGGTGGTATTGTGTTGGATCCGTGGCAACCGCCTGCGAGCGGAACGCGAGTCGAACCAAACGTTTTCTATTTCCCTGTACGAAACGTCCATACCATGTCACCGAGGTATATTGAAGTAAGTATAATATTTCGCAAAAAAAAGCTATCGGAAAAAGAGGTCTGTAAAACAGATAATTTTGATTCAATTGTAAAATCGATATGGTGACAATTATACTAGCTTGAAATTTAATTTACACCAAAATAGAAACACCACTACGAATCAATTGAAAACAAAGAATATTTCTATTTAAAAAAATCTTACAAATTCTGCGATATTTCTAAAGTATAAAAGTGAAAAAATATTCCCCAAAACGGTTTGTAGGTTCTGTTTTGAATTTTTTTTTGTTTGCAGGTAATGCGCAAAAAATCTCATTTAGTACTGCGAATGTTGGAGCAGCGTATTGGCCAAGAGCTCCTACTTCAAGTCTTTAACAAACAATTGGCGTTGGCGACCAACGCGGCCAACACAAAGATCGGTAGCGGTTTGTGGGGCCACCTGCTGTTGTCGACCAACTTGTTTGTCAAAGCTATATTCACGGTAACTGGTAAAGACATGGCGGTGTTTGTCGATCAGTGGGTCAGGACTGGCGGTCATGCCAAATTTCAGTTGACATCAGTCTTCAATAGGAAGAGGTAAACTTCAAGATAAAAATATTTCAAAAAAAGTAATACACCTTTTTTTGAAAAAAAAAAAGGAAAAAGTAAAATTCAAAATTTTAAGGAAAATTCATGTTGATGGAGACTCAACTTTCTAAAAAAAAACAATTGATTATCCAGTGGTGGTTTTCTATGGGAAGCCGATAACAATCGAGTTACATAAACCTTTCGCCATCGCTAGCAAGCTTGATACATTCTTTCCAGTTTTATTTCTGAACATAATATTATCTTCATCAATTTTTTAGGAATACCGTCGAATTAGAAATCCGTCAAGATTGCGTCCACGAACGAGGTATACGTAAATACGTTGGTCCACTTCTAGTGCAGTTACAAGAGTTAGACGGAACGTTCAAGCACACGTTGCAAATTGAGAACACGGTTGTCAAAGCTGACATTACCTGTCACAGTAAGAGCAGGAGAAATAAGAAGAAGAAGATTCCACTGTGTACGGGAGAAGAGGTGGACATGGACTTGTCTGCTATGGAGTGAGTTCAAATTTTTAATGTGATTGTAATAATTTAGTATATTATAATTTTTCCAACCATTATTTTAACCTGAAAATACCGGAAGTTTTTAATTAATAGGTAGCACCCTACGCAAAAAATACAAGTAATCGTAGCCTAGTTCCTTAAAAAAGACCCGGAGAAGGTATCGATAGTAGGTGGTAGCAAAAATTGTACATAGTATTTGTATGTTAAATTTATAATTGTGTTTAACGGAACGAATATTATAATAAAAAATCTCTTAACGTTAAATTTCAGCGATTCCCCAGTTCTATGGATACGTCTCGATCCGGAAATGTCGTTGCTCCGTAGCACTATAATATCTCAGCCTGACTACCAGTGGCAGTATCAGCTACGTCACGAGCGTGACGTCACAGCTCAGAGCGAAGCTATCGACGCTTTACATAACTTCCCCGAACCGGCTACTAGGAAGGCTCTCACGGATACTATTGAGAACGAACAGACGTTTTACAAGATAAGGTGTAGGTCGGCGCATTGTTTGACTAAGGTGAGTGCGTGTTTGTACGTCGCATGTGAGTGCGTGCGTGTGCGTGCGTGTGCGTTCGAAGTGCGTACATGTGCGTTCGAAGTGCGTACATGTCCGTTCGAAGTGCGTACATGTGCGTTTAGATTTGCGTATGTGTGCATATCTGATACCTACTAATACTTTAATTCGCATAACTCCATTTACTACTAACAATATATTGGAACTTAAATTATGCAATGTATATGAATAACAGTCGACAAAATGCAAGGATAAGCAGCAAAGTTGATATAAATAAAAATAACTGAATACAGTAATTATCAATAGAATACGTTTTTTCAAACTGTTTTTCCAAATTTAAAAATAGCATTCCATGATATTTTTAGCTTTAGCTATAGAGTTACAAAATATCGATAAGAAGCGGTAATTAACTTGGAATAATGCTTTCATGCATTTTCAACGGGTTCTTACCACGATTATACTAGTGGTACTACCCAAAAGCGAACGAGAAAGAGGGTAGACAGATTTGTTTGCTCTTAAATCGACCCGCAGTATCCAGTCTTCTCGTGATCATGACGTTTGCAACAACGTTGAATTATCGAGACAACTCAATGAATTAAATATCGTGGTAAGAACCCATTGAAAATGCATGAAAGTATTATAGAAAACTGCGAGTGTCTGAATAAGTTAATATGATGGCATATTTCATAGACTTAATTATAATATAACAAGTTGCAAACTGGAAATAAAACCCATTTTTCATACAGGTTGCGAATGCAATGATAAGTTCGTGGGCAGGACCGCCCGCCATGTTGGCGATATTTCGTAAGATGTTCGGTTCGTTTTCGGCGCCTCACATAATAAAACAGAATAATTTTGACAATCTACAACATTATTTCCTGCAGAAGACTATACCTGTTGCTATGGCTGGTATGTATTAGAATTATACAGGGCGATTTTTTACACAAAATACTGCAAAATGTTCCCCGAATTTTGCTGAAAGGAAATATTCGTTTATTCTTGAAAAAAATATAATTGTGATCAAAGATTAAAAAAAATAGTATTAAAAACCCCCTGTATATTTTTTATATGAAGCGACTTATACAGAGTGTTATTTTTGAACATTAAAATTATTAGTCAGACCTTTAAGATAAAAAAAACAATTTTCAAAATCAGTTCATTCAAGAGAAGTAAAAGAGATTTCAAATAACAAAATTCGCTAAAATTATTATTTAGAGTACTTTCCTTGACCTAAAAAAAATTTACTCTGTAAACTTTTAATCTCAGATGCATTCAAAATAATACTCTAACACCCGAACTAAATTTTGTTTCAGGCCTCAGAAATATCCACGGTATATGTCCACCGGAAGTAGTGAAGTTCCTTCTAGATCTGTTCAAATATAACGATAATTCAAAGAATCATTTCTCTGATAACTACTACAGGGCAGCGTTGGTTGATGCTCTAGCTGCCACTATTACACCGGTCATATCTGTATTGCAACCTGTAAGTGTAAACTTATTTTATGGTTTATAGGATTTTTTTGGAACGAAGTTCCTTATCGCGCGTTATCGAAAGGAAATATTTTAGGGGGGGAAAAAAACCTTACGAAAAGTTGTCACGACACTTTTTTGTTTTAGATGATTATCGCTAGATGGCGCTGTGATCAAAATCTTTTAAAACACGTTCCTTATTTGTTTTAGATGATTATCGCTAGATGGCGCTGTGATCAAAATCTTTTAAAACACGTTCCTTATTTGTTTTAGATGATTATCGCTAGATGGCGCTGTGATCAAAATCTTTTAAAACACGTTCCTTATTTGTTTTAGATGATTATCGCTAGATGGCGCTGTGATTAAAATCTTTTAAAACACGTTCCTTATTTGTTTTAGATGATTATCGCTAGATGGCGCTGTGATCAAAATCTTTTAAAACACGTTCCTTATTTGTTTTAGATGATTATCGCTAGATGGCGCTGTGATCAAAATATTTTAAAACACGTTCCTTATTTGTTTTAGATGATTATCGCTAGATGGCGATGTGATCAAAATCTTTTAAAACACGTTCCTTATTTGTTTTAGATGATTATCGCTAGATGGCGCTGTGATCAAAATCTTTTAAAACACGTTCCTTATTTGTTTTAGATGATTATCGCTAGATGGCGCTGTGATCAAAATCTTTTAAAACACGTTCCTTATTTGTTTTAGATGATTATCGCTAGATGGCGCTGTGATCAAAATCTTTTAAAACACGTTCCTTATTTGTTTTAGATGATTATCGCTAGATGGCGCTGTGATCAAAATCTTTTAAAACACGTTCCTTATTTGTTTTAGATGATTATCGCTAGATGGCGCTGTGATCAAAATCTTTTAAAACACGTTCCTTATTTGTTTTAGATGATTATCGCTAGATGGCGCTGTGATCAAAATCTTTTAAAACACGTTCCTTATTTGTTTTAGATGATTATCGCTAGATGGCGCTGTGATCAAAATCTTTTAAAACACGTTCCTTATTTGTTTTAGATGATTATCGCTAGATGGCGCTGTGTTCAAAATCTTTTAAAACACGTTCCTTACCGCGCGTTACGTTAGAAAAAAAATAAGATACCTTTTAATCGAAAGGAATTTCGTTCTATTTGGGTGTCCCATGTCACCTCTCAAGGTTTTTATTGCAATTAAGTTTTAGTAACTAGTTTCGTTTGTTTTGACGCAGGGTGCACCAATAACAGCGGATTCGTTGTCAGCGGACACTAAATTAGTTTTAGAAGAGATAACTAGAGTATTGAATCTGGAGAAAGTGTTGCCGTGTTATAAAAACACTGTGACTGTCAGTTGTTTGAGGGCGATACGGCGGTTACAGCAATGCGGACATTTACCGAGTACGCCTATGATATTTAGGGCTTATGCACAATATGGACAGTATATTGGTGAGTAAAATTAATGTGTTGTTTTTCTTTCATTGAATTTACAATGTTTTTTCAAGAGATTTTGATTTTCTTGTTGCTGTTGCTGTATTACTTTAAAAAAGTTCTTTCAGTCAAAAATGTTTACTGAATTCTGCCCTGTATGTTTCATATTTATGTATGTTTACGCAATAAAATTTCTATATATTTTTACAATGTCTCCAATTTATGTAAACATAACCTACGTCAATACAGCTCTATTTTCCTGAATCTTGCCTTGGACAATCAACTGCAAATCATACTTCGGGTTTCTCATCATATGACCTATAGTAAAAAAATATTACTCTCTATTACTATTATCAACACACAAAAATTTTTGCAAACTTCAATAATTATTTTAGAAATAATTTCAACTACCTTCAGACGTTCGTCTAGCCGCGTTCGAGTGTCTAGTGGACTTCGTGCGAGTGGACGGCAAGCCCGAGGACCTGGCGTCCTTGTTGACGGCCGTGGAGGGCGACCCCGACCCCGGCGTGCGACACGGCCTCGCGCGGCTGCTCGTCAACATGCCGCCCTTCGAACGAGCGGTGAGGCACAGGCTGGACTCGGAGACGGTGGTGCACAGGTATGATAATCTTATTCATTTATTTATAGAAAACTAACAGCTTAATCCTGTAATGTGGAGGGTACACATGTACATACTATATTACGAAAAAACCTTTATTTCGGTAATAATGCAAAGTTTAACTAGGTTTAAGCCATTTTTTTGAATATCATTTTAGTGCGCAAAAACAATCCATAGTGTTATGGCGTCACGTTTGTTGTCACACTCAGACACACGTCAAAAGTGTCATCGCGCAACCTGAAAAGAAACTAAATTTATTTTGTTTACCTAATCGTGACGTCATCTGGTGTGATTGGCGTTTCGGCCATGTTTTTATTTATTAAAAATCTTGTTATACTGAAATTTTTAAGTACTATCAAATCAGTTTCATAATGTAGTTTCCTAAAATATCATTGAATCTTCGAATCTGTGAAATACTGTTGTCATACCTATTCCCTAAAAATAAGTACTTGTTTTTCATTAATTCGGTCTATCCAAAACCACTTCTATTACAGAATATGGAACAACATTAACTGTCACTTATCTAACGACGCCCGCCTTAGATGCGATCTAGTTGACTTATACTACACACTGTATGGAGCGAAACGGCCATTATGTTGTCCTCTACCGGAGATACAAGCCATGATCAAACAGAACCATCAGAAGGAGAGGGAACGATTAGAGAGGGAAAGAGAAAGAGAGAGGGAGAGGGAACGGGAGCGAGAGAGACAGAACAGTTTGGATATGAAGCCGGTTATCAAACAAGAGATTGATGATGTAAGTTGGAAAAACAATTGACGGTATTATAATCATGTTTGACTATAGGCTATTGGGAAATTAGGAAAAATTGTATTTCAGTAATATTACGACTGAACTGACATTGTTATTAAATTATTTATGGTTTTGTAAATGGGACTTAATATATTGTTAAGTGTTTATGCGCTAAACAAAATTGCTATGGAATTTGATGGCACTATGTCTTTACGGAGTCAGCGTGTGAGCACGCCTTTGCGTGCGTATATGCGCACAGGTTTTCCATTATTTGCGTTACTGATATTCATGAGCGACGATAACCAACCATCACGTTGGTTGTATGTTGAATTACCGAAAAAAAAAAATGTTTTAGGTAAAATACGACACAACAGTCAGACCCATGACAAGTTCCGATCTCCGAGCACCGGCTGACAGCAAAATGGATGTGACTGATTCAGGCTTGCTGCCAGTTCCGCTATCAAGTATCAAGGAGGAAGACGTAAAGATTGACGTCACTACCGTTCCTTTGGAAATGCCGATGAAGCTTTATAGCGTAAGTCATTTTCAGTGTTAAAGTATGTTAATATTGAAAATTAGTTAATTCAGTTTACAATTTATGCGCGGAGACATAAACATCCAAACATGCTCACAGAGTTTTTGAACAGGCGTGACGTCACTACTAGAAAATTCAGACCGTCGAAAAAACTGAAAAAAATATCATGTCCAAATATCTTGTACAAAGTTTCACTACCACAAAATATTATCAACAAGTCTGACATCATTGGAAATCGATTAAAATTGTGTTAAAAAGTAACTTATCAAATTTACCTTTATTAAAAAACCAGCTATTTATGCCGCTAGATGGCGTGACTTTGCCATATTACAAATACTCTCATGCGTGTAATGTTTAATTTAGCAAGACGACACGAAACGAGAGTTCAATTCCGACAACGCTGTGCCTCTCCCCGGAATTCCTGGAACTTCTGGTCCAATTGGCTTCGAACCGGGAATGTTTAGACCTGTCAAGGATGACCTTGGTGCTCCAAAGGTTAGTAAAATATTTTGGCTAAATGTTTTAAGACCGTGTATACATCTCACTTGACATTGCCGAATCGTTCTGAAGACGATCTTCTTGAAAAAAGTAGTAAGGAAGGAAAGGTTGAAATTTGAGAACAATGTATGAGAAAAATACCTGATTTTTTGTTTAGTTTATTTAACGTTGGCTCCAAAGCAATTAAATCTGTTGCACTCATAAATAATTATAATGCATCCTACTTCGGAATTAAGACATTTTCTAGCACTCGGATGTAATTTGACACTTATTACAGGCAAAGAAAAAGAAAAAAGACAAGAAGAAGCACAAACACAAGCATAAACACAAGCACAGCAGCAAAGATAAGTCGAAAGAGCACAAAGATAAATCTCTTCCCCCACAATTGTCGCTCGGTTCGGATCATTTGAAGATCAAAGAGGAGACTCGGGAAACACTAAGCTCGTTTAGTTCGAGTCAAAGTCCCTCAGAAGATATCTCCAGTATAAATATGAGTTTTTAATTAATTTAGATTTTAAGATTAATTTTATGGATCAGTAGATTAATAAATGTCTATGAATTATATTGTGTTTTTGTTTTAGTATTTTTCACATTGTTTTTTTGAATATTAGAAATGATTAAAGTTTAATAAAAATGTAGATTAGTATTACAAATGACAAATTTTTTGATACCTAGGTGTAGTTTTTTATAATAAGTTTCATTATTTATTACTGTCTACCATAGTTATCGCTCGATTCAGATCAAAGAGGAGACTCGGGAAACACTTAGACCTTTTAGTTCAACTCGAGCCCAGTCTTCTGAATCTGATGAAATCTGAATCTTGTTTTAGATTTTAATTTTAAGAGTTTATAAATTAAAATGCGTTTTCCTTTTAAACTTTTTCTTTCAAACTTTAGAATTTTGAGGCTATATATTAATGCCTCGTGCCTTAAGATCAGAAATGTATTTTCTAAACATCTGGATTAGAAAAGTAAATTGTTATGATAGCAATAACCATAACCATAGTATATTACATAATTACCACTACACAATAAAAAACATCATTTTACACATGTCTCGGAATATCTTTCATATAACACAGGCTAAATTATATTTGTACTGTTTTCTTATCTTGTAGATATTACGAACAGAATGCATTGTAAATACGCTTTCTAAAAATAAAAGGCATAAAATTTGGCGCATGTTTTACATAAACTTTATGATTTAATAATCTGTTTTTGGATTGATATGACGGTTAGACGATTAGATTTGTTTGTTACATGAAGCTCCAAACGAGAATCCAATTTGAAGGTGACTACCACTCCACTCTTTCTACCGGTGTTATGGTTTACAGGTACCTTATGTAGGATTAAGCTCATAGTGCTTCGGGACTGGCCTGTTTTATAAAACTTCAACTGTCCGTATCACTCGCTACCTTTATAGTTTTATAATTCTGCTTACATGTGCCCCTTGATTTTTAAAACAATTTTAAAGAAATTTGGGTTTGCAAGTATGTAAAAAAAGTTTCCTTGGATAATCTACTACTAATGATACTGCACAATAATTAGACCGGTGTTTTTCATCTAAGAAGTAACTTTTTCATCTGTTGAATTGTTTCGAAATTTAATTCAGAATACATTAGGTGGGCATTCATATTAATAAAACACTCAATTGAAAAATGTCGAGTTGATTGAACATCGAAATATTTGGCCTATTTAAATAATAATAAACGTTTATATATTTTATTGATTGATAGTCAAGGTTGTGTTGATAAAATGAAACTAGGTATGTCAAATAATCTTCATGAAACTAACGAACGTTAGAGGTCTAACATGTTTGATCAACCATAATGGTGTATCAAAATCTTAGAACAAATAGAAAGAAAATGCATGAAATGCGTTCAAAATGCATGAAAGTATAGGTAATAGAAAACCGCGAGTGTCTAAATAAGTTTATAAATAGAAAGAATTTCAATTTGAATATGCGGAACTGACACTAATACATTTTTAATCGTAAAAGAATAATTGCCCTGGACACTCCTGGTGATGTTCATCATATACTGCTGGTCTGTTTTTTAATGTTTAGTTGGAGTAATCGCTACATTGTACGTATATATGTGGGAGTTGAACCGAACTAAAACCTTCAACTGCTCACACTCAGCCTCCGAACTCCGTCTGAGACAGAACCCAGCATGTCCTTAGCATTGTAAACATCCGTGAGCAACACTAACCAGGCCCATTTCATTTAGACCAGCCCACCACCAGTCAGACCACCAGGCCATTTAGAAATGAAAATAAATTTATTAATAAAAAAAACTTAATATTTAAACATGGTATAACTTGCGGTTACCTCACTAGGCAAGCCTGTATCGTGGCAACCAATACTACTCTAATAATAATATAATAAAATACTAATAATAAGAATGCTCATTTGACTTTTAATTAGTAAGATAATAATGTCTGAGCGGCAGTTGAAATACTGTGCTACTGTGCTCAGCGGTTTTTTTTTTTTTTTTTTTTTTTTTCAGTTGGAGGAAATCACCGGATCCCCGACCGCCCCGCGGGCGGGGTATGTGGGAGTTGAACCTCACTAAAACCTCCAACCGCTCACACTCAGCGTCCGAACCCCGGCTGAGGTCAGAACCCAGCACGGGGTTTTGTGGGACGGCGCGACGCGTAACGCTCTCGGCACACTTTTCCGTCACGCCGTCCCCGGACGCCGAACCGGCAGCCGCCGGCGATACGGCCACCGGCTCTCTCGGTCGGCGGGCTATCCGAAGCCCGCCAAGATGGCTGGACCGCGTGTCACCCTCCCACGGAATACCCCGCTGGGTCAGAACCAGCGTGGGTCGGGGAGCGCGGTCCGCCATCCTCCGGATGCTCTGACGCAAGGGCGTGCTGAGCGAGACACGACACCTTCTTGGGTCCCCGCTCGCACTCACATGCGTTGGGGACCCGAAACTCTTAAGGGGCCAGATTCCGGGCGAGATCCCGGTTCCGGCCCCTTGCTCGACGGCGGCGGGTTGTTGCGGGGCGGAGAGAAGAATAAATTCTCTCCCTCGCACTCCCCGCCACCCTCTTCTGCGAGATGGTGGACTCGCAGAAGTCGAGCATCGCCTTCCAGGACTCGTCGCTCTCGAGCATCGACGCCACGACGCCCGGGAGCGACAAGTCCGGTCCTATTTGTTGGACCAGGACACACCGCTGCTGCTCCCATGCAGGGCAGACAGCGAGCGTATGCTCCGGTGTGTCCCGGTCACAACCTACACAGTGATGGCACCTCGTCGTCGGCTCCACCTGAATGCGGTGCAGATACCGCCCGAAGCATCCGTGCCCGGTCAGCATCTGCACCGCCCAAAAGGTGAGGCGTCCTTCGCCACGACCCACCCAATCCTTTAGGACGGGGCGGATCGCCTCGACGGTCCGCAGACCCCAAGTAGGGTTAGCGATACGTCGCTCCCACGACTCCATTACGGACCGCCGAGATTGGGCCTTCCGATCCCGAACAGCTTCCCGCAGGGGACGCACTACGCCCCGGGCCCGGAGGTCGCATCGCCAACGATAATCGTCAGCGAGCGCCTCCGCCTCCAACTCCCAGGGCGGCGTCCCCGCCAGCACGCACGCCGCCTCAAACGCGACGGTGCGGTACCCGCGGATGACCCTGATAGCTACGATGCGCTGTGGCCGGCGCAAGTATCGGGCAAAAGTTGCCCGAGTACGAGGCTCGGCCCAAACGGGCGCACCGTACAGGGCCATCGAGCGCACTACCCCCGCGTAGAGGCGGCGCACCGCGTGGCTGGGTCCCCCGATGTTCGGAAGCAACCGACCAAGATGGCCGGCCGTCCTCACAAGTCGAGGGACCAGCTGCTCGAAGTGGGTCCGGAAGGTCCAACGGCTGTCCAGCACGAGGCCGAGGTACTTAAGTTGTACCCCGACCCCGATTCGGACGCCTCCAACCATGATGTGGGCGTCGACCGGTGGCGCCACCCTGGCCCTGTGAAACCACAGGGCCTGGGATTTGTGTAGCGCCACGTCGAGGCCCAACCTCCTTATTCTGCCGACGACGAGGGCCACCCCCGCTGTGGCAAGACGGGCAGACTCTCCGTGGTCATCCCCCCGGGCCATGACCAATGTGTCATCCGCGTAACAAATTACGCTAAGGCCCGGGGGGAGGGCGCCCCTCAGCACCCAGTCGTACCCGATATTCCACAGGAGGGGTCCAAGAACGGACCCCTGTGGAACACCGCGCACGACCTGGAACCGGTGCAAGGTCCCACCGTACCCGGTACATTCGACCGACCTGGCCTCCAGGTAGGAGCCGATCAGCCGGCGGAGATAGAGGGGCACTCCATGCCTCTCCAGTGCCCCCCCAATCACGGACCAGGGCAGGGTGTTAAAGGCGTTGGCGATGTCGAGCGACACCGCCAAGGCCACCCCACCCTGGGAGACGGCCTCCTCCGAGAGGGTCCGGACGCGCAGAATCGCATCTACGGTCGAACGACCCTCCCGGAAGCCGTACTGCTCCGCCGACAGATCGGGTCCAACCCCGACCAGGTGCTGAACGATGCGGGCAGCCAGAACGCGTTCCAGCAATTTGCCCACCTCGTCCAGCAGCACAATGGGACGGTAACCGGCGGCTGAGTCCGCCGGGCGCCCCTCCTTACGTAGGAGGACCAGTCTGCCCGTCCTCCAGAGCGAGGGAAACCGTCCCGACTCCAGGCATGAATTGTACAGCCTCAGGAGTCGGTCCCCTAGGACATTGAGGGCCAAGGCTAGGACCCGGCCGTGGATGCCGTCCGGGCCGGGTGCCGTGTCTTTTCTACTCATTTTGACCACGGCCTCATGGAGCTCATCCTTCGTGATGTGAGGCACCTCAGCAGTGGCTTCACCGCCGGTGTGATCCGGCGGTTCACCCATAGCAGGCGGAGTAAATCCGTCCTGCTCCTGCGGGAACAACGCCGAAACGATGTCCCGCAGCTGCTGAGGCGGGAGACGCTCGGTCAGGGGAGGCGCCCACGGGCGCAGCTTGCCGCGCACCGCTTTATAGGGGCGCCCCCATGGATCATCGTCGAGCGTCCCCAAGAGTGACTCCATGTGCCTCTCCTTGGCCTGCTTGATGGCCAGCTGCATGGCGCCCCTCGCTTCAGCGTACTCGCCATACAGCCGGGCCTCCTCCTCCGCGAACGCGACGGGATCGTCGCGGCGCGCGAGGATGCGGCGGCGATGTCTGGCGCACCGGCGCCTCGCCCGGACGCATACAGCACGGAGCTGCGCTATCTCAGGCGACCACCAGTACGCCGACCTGTTAGGAGGCCGAGGGCCAACCCGGGGCATCGAAGCATCGCTAATGCGATGCATCGTGTCCCGGAGCCATTGCGCCTCGACCTCCACGTCCACTGGGTGTGGACGCATAGGCGTCCACGCCGCCACCGTGGAGGCTTCCACCAAGCGCTCCTTGTCCAGGAGCTTCAATGCCCACCTGGGGAATGACCGGGGCGCAGTTCCACGGGCGACCGCAGTTGTCGTGGGAGCGGAAAGATCGAACCGGATATACCGGTGATCCGATAGCGATTCCGCCCCCACCAGCACCTCCCAACCGCGGATGCGTTGTGCGATGACAGGGCTCGCGAACGTAACGTCCACGATGGACTCGCCCTGCCACCGCACGCAAGTCGCGACCGACCCTCTGTTCAAGACACAGAGTCCGGCCGCGACCGCCCACTCCTCCAATCGCCTACCCCGAGGTTCGGTGCGGGGGCAACCCCAAGCGACTGACTTCGCATTGAGGTCCCCCGCCAGTATCACAGGACGGGGAGCGGAGCGCTGAGTAATCGCTCCGAGCCCGTCCAGGAACTGCTCGAACTCGAGAATAGGTCGATTTGGAGAGAAATACGCCCCGATCACGACGGTATCTTCCATCATCGCCGCGACGAACCCTGGTCCCTTGGCCACCATTACCAAGGGCGGGATCGCCGCGGCTCTCCTTACGTGGATGGCCGCCAAGCCGCACTCGTCCCCGAACCAGCACTCATCTGCCGGGGGAACAAAGTACGGCTCCGCGACCACCGCTACGTCAATGGACCACTCCGCCATGCTCTGAACCAACATGTCCTGAGCCCTGGCGGAGTGGTTCAAATTTCCTTGGAGGAAGCGACGGGTGTAGTCCATTACTGAACCACATCCATCGCTCCCTCCCCTCCTCCATCGCCCCCGCCATCGGGCGCACTAGGCGCCACGGCGGGGTCTGAAACGCCGGCCGGTACTCCCCCGGCCGACTTCTTCTGTTGGCGCCGCTTCATCTTGCGGCGCCTGTTACGCTCCGTGTTACCACCAGACGGGGAGCAAGCCTTGCCCCCCGCCCGGTGATCGGCCCTGCGACCGGCCGCGGCGCACAACGCGCAGTGCGGCGCGGCCGAGCACACGGCCGCTTTGTGTCCGGTTTGACCGCAGCGGAAGCACAATCCGCTGCGGTCTACAGTGCTGGTGCACCTGGCGACGCTGTGCCCCGTACCGAAGCACTTGAGGCATCGCCAGGCGCGTGACTCCAGCAGCCGCACGTGGGCTGCAACCCAGCCCACGCGCAGCCTGCCAGGGTCCCCAGCCGGCCTTCCGGGCGGAGGAGTGGCCAGGGAGGTGGCGGCCCCGACCGGGCACCGTACCCACACCGAGCTGGCCCCGGTGTAACCTTGGCGAAGTTCGCCTACGGTTACATTTTCCGGGGCGCACTTGCCCTGGGCGGCGATGGCCGCCACCACCTCCTCCCTGGTGGTGCAGTCATCCAGGCCGGTTACACGCAGCTCAGCCATCTTGACCGGCCTGTGCACCTTGACCTCCCCCTCCGGCCATACGACCCGCAGACCCGACACCAGACGGTCCGCGACACTGTCACTGTCAGCGCCGGGACACTCCAGCAGTCGGGCCCCATTGGCCGTATGCCGGATGCGGAGGCCATCCTCCGCCCCGATCTCCCTGAGGTCCACGGCCGCACGCGCCTTGGCCATGACGTCGGGGTATGTCAACCCCTTCGCCTGGCCGGCAGGCAGCAGGGTGACCACCACTGCAGCCTGCCGCGGCGCGCGCGGCTTCTTCTTAGCCTTCTGGCTTTTCTTCTTCTTCTTTTTTCCGGCGGCGGGTGCTCGACCCGATTGGGGAGCAACCGCGACCGCCGGAGTCGCATTCGTGGTTTGGGCAGCGGTCGGCGTTCTCCCCAGCTGAGGAGTCGTCTTGGCCGCTGCCCTTGTCTCGTTCGGTGGTGGTTGGGTTGGAGTGGCCACAACCCTGGCCCTCTTTGCGCCCCGCTTAACAACCTCAGTCCATCCCTCATCCATATTGGATGGGGGCGGAGGAAGCGGGCGGGGCTGAGGTGCTGGTACCGGAGCCGGTGTCCCGCCGCCACTCTTCTTGTTTTTCCGGGTCGGAGCCGTTTCCCGACCCGGGAGTTTAGCCGGGGGGGCAGGAGCATCGGGAGGAGGAGGCGGCGCGGATGGGGCAGCACCACTCAGTGCCGCCACAATCCCCTTGAGTTCGGCAATTTGCTTTCCGAACTCCTCCGCCAACTCCCGCCTGATGCAAGCAACCAGCTCCTCCCGGGTTTCCGCCTGCTGCGCTCTGGCCCGTGGTGACGCAAGTCGCCGCGGGGGCAGACACTCGTCGCTGGTCTGCGACTTTTTGGCCCGCGTCACCCTGGTGGCGTCCGGCTGTGCAGGCGGTGGCGGGGGCCGCGCCCTCCGCGAACCGCTCGCCGCCACGACAGGTTCAGGCCTCTGAGCCTCGAGGGTCGTCAGCCTCCTCTTGAGGAGAGCCACCTCCGCCCTCGACCTCTCCAACTCGGTTTGCAGGGTTGCGTCGCGACTGATGGCCGCCGCGACGGCAGGCATGATCCTGCCAGTCTCTTTGGCCACCCGTCGCCACGCCAGCGCATAGGACGGGCGCACAGTGTTGTACCGATATGTGGCATTAGTGGCCCGTCGCTTTATGGCCTCGAGAACAGCGACGGGGCTCTCTAAGAGCTCCCCGTCAGCCGTTTGGGCCGAGGCAAGGGCTATCGCCGACCGCGTCGGCGAGGCGGGGGTCTCCCGCGGCCCTCCCTTTGTCCCTCCGGTGCAGTGGGAACCTCGTTTCGTGGGTCCTCGTGGCATCTCCTCTTCCGAGGAGGCGGACGAAGGCCCACTACTCGAGGTCCGGCGCGTTGCGGTCTTCCGCTTGCGCCGGACTTTCCCACTTTGGTCTTCCGAGCAGGCATCGCTCGCGACGACACTCGCGCACGATGCCCACCCTGACCCTACGCCAGTGGCATTCTCCGACACAGGGGCCTGGTCGCCTACCCCTGTGCGGGCTTCGGTGATGGACTCAACGTCCATCACACCACAAGGTTGGGGGGAGTAACCGCACTAGCGCGATTACTCCCAGGCACCCAACCTCACGGCCGCTCTCCCGTTGCTGTTTTGGCACCACCCGGGGACCACGTGTGGGGTTAGCCTTCAGTGAAGGTGGTCACGCCCACGGACGCCAGCAACGGGGGCCCCCGTGCTCAGCGGTTAGGGTTACCTACTAACCGCGAGACTTATTCTGACAAAAACAGACACATTGCGCACTTAATATTCTGATAAAAGATGTAATCACTGAAATGCAACATCGTACTACGAATTATGATAGTTAAACAATGATTACAAGCAGTTTAAGTTTTCTTTACACTTTGCTTGTTTACTTAGCTTAAAATATCAACGTTTAATCTGAATGTTATTAAAACAATTAAACTCTTACTTTCGTTTTATAACCGGTAATTGATGGTGATAACATATCTAGAAAGTTAGGAATCTGTTACGACTTAAAAGTCGAGCTCAGGGCGTTGATGATGACAGGCAGATGAAATTTATCACGGAGTAGAAAAATATGTTAATTCTATCTTGTGGATTTCTTTAATATTTTTCAATTTATTACCATTTTATCTTCATCTTGCAGGATACAATGAGTCACTTGTAGGCCATAGTGCTTATCAAGCACTCTGACGGTTATTTTTAAATTTCACAAAATTCGTATGTTTGTAATATGAACATTTCAGTTTAAACGTCGCTACACCTCCAACCTTTTTTAGGAGTATATAAAATATCTAAATCTCCTTAATCTTATTACAAAGTTATCTACAATTTTGAAAGTAAATGCGATCGACTGGCTAGGAAGCAACACAACACTGTGGCTTAGTATCATGTTACGGGTAGTTCAAGTTACATTTGTGTTCTAATTAACCGTTTCAAAACTTCATAAAACACAAAGTAAAGTATTAGATATCAAAAAGATCGACTGAGTTTCATGGCTGGTGTAAAATTCGGCTGTAGTTCTATCATTTATTTTATTCTAATATTTTTTTCTAAACTATATCTTTGAAGAAGGGTAGAGTTTATAATAAAGGAATAAAATATTAATAGACTGGTAATTCTTGTAATTTAAAGATTTTGTTGACTTTACGATTATATGAAGTAGGAACAAGTAGGTAAGTTGGATTTTTTATTGCGCTACTTATTAGAACTATTTTACATATCACTGTAATTTACAACAAAACTTGTTTTAAATCGTATTGAAATGTGCTTTAGATATTTAAAATAGAGGTAGGTATAATGCTGTTTTAAAATATAAAATAAAAATACTAATTTAGTACTAATAAAATATTTTTCGGCGGCTCATAGCAAAACATAGGCTATGTCGGTTGATAAGAGGAACCCATACTTAGAACATCAGAATTCATTTTTTTGTCTTTAACAAGGTTATCTTTAGGTTAATTGCCTTCAAAAGACAGATGCGCTTTTGTGAGTGATGATTAAGTATTTTTTTATTGACTTGTTTAAATCCACTTTAGATATTGTCCGTGTATTTGTAGATACTCATTTGAATTAGTAAACAATAATGTATATTTATTAGTCTCCTGTGGCTGTTACCTATCTCATTGTTACATCATTATTTCCTATTCTTTTACAGCTAAATTATTTTTATCACCTGACGAGTTTATTTATTCAATCAGGATATGTGCTTGTTTGCCTTCTTCATAAAAATAATGATGAAGGAATAAATAGGCCCTATAGCACTGGTTTTATGTAAAAAAACGTGTTTTGGTACTACATATTTTTATTAATTACTAAAATGATTCTCAGGTCAAGGTTAAATTGGAGATGATAAGAATTTGAGTCATATTATGCAATCTTTTTTTGTTTAAATTCAGAACTAAAATTATATATGTTTTTGTTTATAATAATCTTTTGATTTACTAACTTTGATTGAGTAGCGAGATGTGATCGCTCTAAATAGGGATGATAAACTACTAAATAAGTATTTTCATTGCTCAATGAATCTACAGCAGAAGTCGTTTACAATCTTTACATCTGTTGGTAATGGTAACTTTATGGCAATACTTTTGGATTGATGAAGTTCTCGACAGTCTGACCAGCAAACAACCCTGACAGTAAGTAGTTATCACAAACCTTTTTCTCTTCCTTGTTCTTAAGGGTGTCATGAAGTGACTGATTTCTCTTACCATACCAATAAGATTTTTCGAAACCAACCTATTTCTGGAAGGACAAGCCTTACTGAACAGTAAAAATCAAATTCAATCAAAGGATGCAAATCGGTTTTAAAGTTAAATTTCGAGCTCAACTTCATTGAAATATAGTCCATTCTTGCCGAGCAGTCAGTTCAAACTAGTTGCGCTTGTTTTAGATGTGTTTAATGCAGTAGAAACGTGAGTACTAATTACGATGTTATGTAAGTAAAACATAATTGTTGTTATTGTAGCATCGCACACTTATCGATCTACAATATGACATTGAAATGTGAAACAAGTTTTTACAGTATTATTGTGCAACTTGGATAAAGTAACCTTAAAATGCGAATTCACTTAATTTTTCTAATTCTACTGGTTCTTAGACTTCCGGAATTTATTGTCTTTTGCGTTTTGAAGGCAAAGAGGATCAGTTTCGGTGCTATGTAGTTTCCGTCGTATTCATTAGGGAGGATTACCTTCTTACTTTTAAATTATGTTAGAAGCTAGACATGTCCCCAGACCCTCGGTAGCACTACTATCGAGAATTTAACCCTTAAATGGACGATTTTTGTTTCACGTTTTAAAAAATATATTTGTGTAATGAGTAAAAAAAAATTGACAAGAATTTACTATAAATTTTTTAAAGTACAAAATTCGATCAGAAATAAGAACTAGTTGTCAAAATTAACAAAAATATTAAAAGAAGGTAAATTTTATCGGTGACGTTTAGTATGTTGTTTAAAAACAACATTGTTCATTTAGGTGTTAATTTGTAATTTTCATACATAAAAATATGTCTACTAGAACTAACTACAATTTCTAGAGTATATTGCTTTTTATTTGTTTTTCAGTAAAATTGGCTGATTGCGTTAAGTTCTTACAAGAATATTCTTTGGCATTTTTCTTGTGAATCTATTTATAAATGTCGCAAAAACTCTAAGACATGTTTTTTTCTCATATAGTGTAGACGAAGTTGCACGCGTCGCACTAGTATTTAATGTAAATATTCCTCAGGCTTTTTATATATTATGCAACAACGTAAAATCATTGTCAGTTCATTCGTATTAGGCGGCGGCGGTAATTCAGTAGAAGGCGAGTTCCACACATCGACACATCGCTCGTGATCTATCAGATTTGATATGAAATTATATTGAAAAATTTACTTCAGAATATTTTTGATTTAGTGATGACGTCTTTAAAGAATGGATCGTCGAAGAAATTAGATGTGGTCGTAGTTGGGGGAGGTTTGGTAAGTCTACTTGATATTTACTCGTGGGTTTGGCATTTGTCTGTATCATATGAGATGGTATAAATAAAATGATTTCCGTGTTTGATATGGCATCGATGCATTGTTGAACAGAACTGAATTGTTGTCAGAATATTTCGAGATCTTCACGTGTATTAATTATATTTTTTTTTTTTTTTACACATTAATAATTTTACAATTCGATCAAGTCCTCCAAAAGGTTATGCGACAAAAAGCCCAAAGAAAGGTCTTTATTACTCACACACACTACTCTCGTATTCGACAGAATTGTGCAATTGTTTTGAAGAATTAAATATGTGTTATTATTTAACAGATTTTCGCACTGTTTTGTAGGTAACTGTCATAATATAAAAATGAGGGTAGACCAGGTACCACAACTTCGCTAAATACACTATGTTGAGTTTTTTAAGTTATAATACCTATGTATTATGTATTATGTAGGTATATGGTAATTGTTTTTTTAGTAGTTAAGTACCTTTCGAAATGACAGAAGTTAACTGAATATTGTTGGAAATTGTGGAAATCTAGGGTCTGGTCTAATATAGTCGCTTAGGAAACACTATATTCTATTATTTACTGGGTGTTCAATTCAAAGTGAAAAGGCGATAGCCTAAATCGTTTCAAAAAGATAATATTACCTAAAACTGTCACTGGAAAAGGAAATAATTTTACGAGAGAAGCAAAAACAAGAATTATTTTTTGCCACATATCATCCGGGTATGGAATGCCTCTTCGGTGTTTCCCGAGTGCTATGACTTGTACTTCTACGAAGGTTGAAAAAAGTCCTAAAGTAGGCCGTAGTTAGCGGCCCCGCAGTGTCTTCTGACAGTCCATGAGCGACAGTTACCGCTTACGATCAGGTGACCGGATAGCTCATCTGTTTACGAGGCCATAGAAAAACAAAAAAAAAAAAATGGTATTTGTCGTATACCTGTAAAATTATTTAATCCCCATTTTTGTGTATTTTTTTAAATATTTTATTACATTTTCTAAAAATAGTATTGAATATTCTGTTTTTTCCGTTATACATATTTAAATGGGCATGAATCTTTAGAGCTAGAGCCAGTTTTTTTACACTATACTTTAATAGCATACTACGAAAAAAACTGTAATAGTGCTATTAACTTGTCTGTCTGTCTGTCTACAATAAAATTCGATAGATTGTTGCTAAGTTAATTTCAACGTAGAATGTTGCTGATTTTTTGCAAAATAAATTGCCGTTATAGTGACCTTGTCGAAATGCAGAGATAAAGAATATTAAAATATTTATAATACAATGATTTATCTTATTATCATTAAGAATATTTTTTGCGAATTTTTTATGTTGATTACACAAATGGTCTTTTGCACGAATATTAATTTAGAGACAGACATTTTTTAGATACCTATACCTACCTAAATACAATTTACGGTACATCGAACACGGGACGGTTGGACCGATTATTATAGACGGTTGGCCGTGGGGCTTTTACTAGCACATAACTAACTTATTTTTTTTTCTTGGTATAATACAAACTATTCCTTCTTTGTGATATAGACGAAGTTGCGCGGGTCAGTTTCTTAATTGAGTGATAGTCAGCGCAAACTAACTTAGGTGTTCGAGAATTGACTAATCTTCACTGATGATTGTCACTTGGATAAGTACTATTGAATCCTTTTAGTATATTATTATGAATATTTAGTTTCCTGTATCAGAATTCAGAGGTAGTTGGCCTTGTCAATGAACTATGCGCATCGAATTATATTTTACCATATATTTTTTTAGAGTTCCGTTAATGACTGCCAATGTATATTAGGAGACACGTCCAGGTTCATTGCAACTCAAATTGTATAATAATTTCTCGAGTAAAAAATTGTAGTCAAGGATACAAATGTTTATGACAAAACTAGTGAGCCCGCGCAACTTCGTCTGCGTCACTTTCGATTAAAACGTATACCTATGTTCCTTATCAGGGTCTAAAGATTGTCTGTGCCAAATTTCATCAAAATCGGTTCAGTAGTTTAAACGGGAAAGCGTAACAGACAGACAGAGTTACTTTCGCATTTATAATATTAGTAAGGATTAGTAAGGATACAAAATTTTGAGAATAGGTATCTATACCATTTGGTTAGGGTCATTGGAGATGAAAAGAAGAAGATCGTGGCTCTGTTGGAGAAGTTCTGTTTTCACAAGAATGTGAGCTGTCGTATTTTCCAATTAATATTGTCCGGAACACTCAGACTGTAGACAATATTCAGACTTCAATTGTTTTTTTCTCGAATAAAATGTAGATGCGATGTGTGGGATGAGTGTTTGTATCTAAGTATGAGTCTATTTTTGTAATAGTGGTGAAATAGCAATGGATGTAAACTAGTTTTTTTGCGTATGGAATATATTATAAGTTTGTTGTGTTGTATTTTGATTTGATGAAGGTGTAGATTGATGATTCATTTAATTATTACATAAATACAACAGCAGACCTTTGATAGGAAGATAATGTTTTGGACCATGGATACAGTACAGTATGTTTTATTTTTTTTTATTGCCATGTAGGTAGACGGGCCAACGGGCCACGTGATCGTAAGTGGTTACCGAACATGACAGCTCTGCAATGTCAGGAGACATCGAGGGGTCGCTACCTACGACCTAACTTTAAGGACCGTCCTCAAGCCTCGTTTGAAGAAGGACAAGTCATAGCGCTCACTAAATAAACTCCTGAAACCTCGATAGGACAAATACTTGAACTACGATACCATTAACTTAGTAGGCGTAATTAGATTTCGTAGTCATACATCGTGTAGATACTCGAGACCGTCTTTGTAGGATAAACACATGATTACGTTTTGTTTTATTGGAACGAAGTTCCTTATTGCGCGTTATCAAAAGGGGGCTAGACGGAAATTCTTATGAAAAAGTTGTCACGACACTTTTTTTGGTTTATATGATTAATGCTAGATGGCGCTGTGATAAAAAAAATATTGTTTTAACTTATAATAATTTGTTAGTTTAAAACGTCTGTCTCTTTTTAATTACAATTTTATTACAATTCCCTCACTAATTAATCGAAAGAACCTCGTTCCATCCGGGTGTCCCTTGACACATCTCAAGTTTTTTTAATTTCAGGTGGGATCTCTTGAAGCGCTGTTTTTGGCGAAGAGAGGGCACCGTGTAAGGCTTTATGAATATCGCGAAGGTCAGTGTTCAAAGTTACGCTCATTTTATGTACATTTAGAAATTTAGCTGAGCGTAGACAAAAGAAGGTATTTGTTGGAACGAAGTTCCTTATCGCGCGTTGTGAAAGGGGGCTAGACGGAAAAAATTTCTAACGAAAAGTTGTCACGACACTTTTTTGTTTTAGATGATTATCGCTAGATGGCGCTGTGATCAAAATCTTTTAAAACACGTTCCTTATCGCGCGTAACGTATTAGGAAAAAAAAATATAAGATATCTTTTAATCGAAAGGAACTTCGTTCTATTCGGGTCTCCCATGACACCTCTCAAGTTTTTTTGTATATCTACTAATCAACTATGATATACTTTTAGATATAAGAAAAACTCCAACAGCCCGCGGCAGGTCTATAAACCTTGCTTTATCAATACGAGGTAGAACAGCGCTCAGAGAAGTAGGCTTGGAAGACCATATGATACAAAAGCATGGGATCCCAATGAAGGGCCGCAATATACACAGGACAGACGGATCCACCTATGTTATTCCTTACGATTCTAGAACTAAACAGGTATGAGGTTTATAGAGGGTGTTTTAAAGACTGTAAAAAAAGGGAACGTTTTTAATGATGTCTATATCAGTGGGACTTTCTGCAACTCAAATATAATAAATTAAGCTGACTAGTTTTTTCTCAATCAATGAATTCTGTGCCAACTATCTGCTGGTAAATAGTTACCGCCGCTTATAAGCTTCTATAATGCCAGGACATTGGAGGGCCTCTCATTTCATCATATATTATCTAGAATTTAATTTTCGTTTAACGGGGGATACGTTGTAGCGCACAGACATTCAATGGCTTTTCCTTTGTTGTTGTTAAAGGTAAAATATATTACGTTTGCTTCAAAAGTATGTACCTAATATACACAGAAATTCATAATCTAAACTAATGTTGTCAGGGGCGGCGCGACGGAAAAGAGTACCGAGGGCGTAACGCGTCGCGCCGTCCGTCATAACCCCGTGCTGGGTTGGACGCTGAGTGTGAGCGGTTGGAAGTTTTAATGCGGTTCAACTCCCACATATCCCACCCGCCCCGCGGGAAAACCGGGGATTTCCTCCAACTGAAAAATAAATAAATCTAATGTTGTCATAATCAAGTTAAATGAAAATCTTCTTTTATCATTTCCAGTGTATTTACTCGGTCGGAAGAAATTACTTGAACGGACTATTATTGGAAGGTAATTTTAATTTATTTTCTTTTTATAATTACTTATTTAATTCACGTATATTATATTGTTAATTATTTTCATATCTTTTTCCAGAGTCAGAACATTTTGACAACGTTGAAAGATATTTTAATCACAAACTTATAACAAGTAATTTAAGAAAAGGATCCCTTACTTTTGAAAAGTAAGTTTATTATTCCTTTTATGAAAACTTTTATCTAAAAAAATTCACAGTGTCGTCATATTCAAAACGGTTACTTTTTATTCGAGACAAAGAGTAGCTGATAAAATTTCCAAACGCGGATTAAAATTAAACTATAAGTCGTAAATGTCAGTTTCCAATGCATGATGATATAGGAAATTATCGAATCAAAGGTGTTTAAAAATATTCAAGTGAATTTGACATCAACATTTATAGATAGATTAACATAAAATATTCCCTTTCAACACCTACCACAGGACCTGTCAGAACCAGGATCATAAATAAGACTATATACTCCACTGACAGTATTTACTGAGACATTTTATCAACATTTAAATAAAACAATCTTGGCAATAAACTTCTTTATTATGCATTTCAGTACAACCACAAAAGAAATAGTGCATGTGCAAGCAGACCTCATAATCGGAGCAGATGGAGCCTTCTCAGCCGTACGCAAAGAAATGATGAAGCAACCACTCTTTGACTACAACCAAAAATATATCGAACACGGATATCTAGAACTGTGCATACCAGCCGATGAAGATGGCGGAGTAAGTCTTACTTTTTCTTCATTCTCTTGTTCAAACCGCTCCGTCCATGCATTCTTATTTCAATCAAGAAAATTATGAAAGACAAAAAGCAACCAAGAAAAAGAACCAGAAAGTGGATCCTCAAGTCCAGCAATCGAACTTTTGTGTAACGTTTTTTACGCCTAACCTTAACAGAGTGGTCATGGTCTTTAATAAGACTCAGTTGTTTCTGTAACAAACCGTTTTCTCCTAGTCTCCTGATATAATTCTGGATTAATTTTCTGAGTGGAAATCCGCGTGAAGCAAAAAAGGATACAATATTTTTGTTTGCAAAGTTTGACGAATCAAGTTTTGAATAGCCGTTTTTATTAAGGTATCGGTGTTCGTGCAACGAATAAAAATATTCCATTTCTATTGCGTACATGTCTTTTCTGTCTGAAACAAATTTTAATGATGTATCTGTATATCTGCACTCTGGATGATCCACTCCTGTTGGTAGATTTTCATTGTAGGCAAATTCGAAGAACACACGGGTAGTATTGCTGATACAGGGCTGATAGGGCAGATTGTCAATATTCTCAAAATTAAAATGTTGCGGTAAATTTACTCTGTTAGTGGTCATTGTATATAGTCCAGAGAAGTAGAAATTTGTCAAGAAAAATTTAAAACAAATCCAGAAGAGGATTATGAACCTAATAACATTCTTTTTCGATAGACTCGCATTTATTTTTCTGATAAATAGGCACTTTAATAATATTTCGTATAGTTTTGACTTCGAAGAGGACTTCTTAACTTTTCCTTGAATTTTCGCAAACAAAATGCAGAATGTTATGTAAGAAAGTGCTACTAAAATCCAGATATAGTTATCGAAAACTTTATAAACATCCTTCCATATTTGTTTTTCTGGTATCGGTGTAAATACTTTGAATGTAGCAAAGTTTAGACCCCACATATAGTCGAACCTTTCAATCCTATTGTGCGTTAGAATAAATCCACCACCAACAATATCTGCTTCGTCAGTTTCTAAAAAGTTGAGCAGTCCCGTTGCGGTTCCATTTGTTAATACAACTCCATATTTATATTGTGATGATTTAGAAGTATAATTAATTTGAAAGCCTTCTCTATGTTTGATAATTTCCAATACGAATTGTTCAAGACCAAGAACACTTTCACCGTAAACTTTGAAGTTGCTGGTAGGCAAAATAAAGTTGGGTATGTCTTCAGAAGCAGTCATCCTTATTGTACAATTGGAGTATGTTTTGGGGTTTTTGATAGCTAAGGAGTTTTTTTCTTTATTCAAATTTGTACAGTCTGTAATTTCAACAATAGATGTAGGATCATCACCACAGTTTCCATCCTCGAATGGATCATATGTATAAATTATAGAATCATTTCCATTTCTTAAGCTCAGCAGAACGACGTTATGCATTTTAAAACTTCTGAAGATGTCGAAAGCCTTTTCGATCTCTTTGGCTTCAAGTCTTTGTACTATTACGATGATTTTAACTCTCGGGTTCCAAATGGCATCTTTTCGAAGGTCTTTCATGCCGTCTTCAAATTCTATAATGTCATAAACCGTGATAACATAACCGTCTACATTTATTAACCATTTCTGATCCTGAAATGATTTTACCATAAAACTGTAACATTTTCGGTCAGTAATGTCACTTATTAATTGATTAACTGGGAGTATTGGATTTACGATTATAACTTCACTTTTGCAAGGAAAATAAATTTGGACGATAGAACTGAAACAGCTGAGAGATACATCATCTCTTATGAACTTGTCCAAGACTATTGCGCTAACCGATATTTCACTTCTCAAAGAAAGTATAATAAATAAATTCAAGAAGTGCATTATGTCTGAGGATGGTCGTGACAATGAAATATGCCTTGGTATTTAAAGTAGGTTTACTAGGCGATTAATCAATGTTCAATGTCTTCTGCAAATAATAACAATTTTCTTTGATTAATAGTTGCGTGTCAAGCCAGTAAATGAATATCAATTTGATGACTTTTCTAGTTGCTGTTAATATTAGGGCTTTTATCCGTCATCATAGAGTCAATAAGTGAATATTAAAATATGGTTTATGATAGATGGTCCAATACATTTAGCTACGATCAACAAAGTAAATATCGAGATTTTTGTTACCTTGTACTTATTCTTTTGTGTCAATAGTTTCAGATGCCTCCAAACTTTCTACATATTTGGCCAAGAGGTGAATTTATGATGATTGCCCTACCGAATCAAGATTGTTCCTGGACTGTGACACTATTTATGCCGTTCACACATTTCAAGAGCTTAGACAGTGAGGATAAATTGTTGCAGTTTTTCGAAAAATACTTTCCAGATTCAATACCGTTGATTGGAAAAGAAAAACTTATTGAAGACTATTTTGCTGGATCACCATCACCGTTGATTACTATTAAGGTACTACCGTACTACCATTTTGATTTGATTTGAATATTTATAGTACGAGATCCCATTGCAGGATCATTGCGCTCATCGCTTAATTGAGAAAAAAACATTTTTTATGTTTATTTATAACTAGGAGAATATATATCAACCAGGTTTGCATATCAAAATTTGGCTGCTAGTATCTTTAATTATTTTTTTATATTTACTTTTTGGGACAAAATTTCGTTCACTTGTTTATTAAATAAAATACATATTATCGTCTACATCACGGCAAATTATACACAGCGCAATGATCCTGCAGTGGGATCCTAGACTATTACACTCGTAGTTGTCTAATACGATTTGAAATGACAGATTATTTTTTGAAAATGAAGTAAATCTTTATATCTTTCAGTGCCGACCTTACAATGTAGAAGATAAAGCTTTGATAATAGGTGATGCAGCTCACGCTGTAGTTCCCTTCTACGGACAAGGAATGAATGCAGGTTTCGAAGACTGCACTATCCTCAACAATCTATTCCAGAAGCACCACGATGATCCCGCTAAAATTCTAAAGGAGTTCTCAGAAACTAGATGGGAAGATACATTTGCGATCAGTGATTTAGCCTTGTATAATTATATTGAGGTAAATAGTTTCCCTATATAAACTGAGAATTCTGCTCACTAGTGCTCAGTCTGCATTTTAAGTGTGTTTCCATAAATGTCTGTTTCGTAACATAGATAACACAGCGAAACTTGGAACCTGGATAAGTAAAAAACCCTTATGACTGAAACTCATGCTATGGTCCCAAGATTTTAGTACCAAATTACTATTAGTATGACGTCACGGTTTTAATTAATCGTCATAGTTATTTATGTGCATCAGCCATCAGTATAAGTTCCAGTTATGAAGGTTTTTCACTTATCTAGGTCCCACTTAATAATTAAAAATAATAAATGTTCGACAAGAAATACGATATGCACCTTTTTCAAGATATAATGATCAATTCGATATTTCAGATGCGTGATCTAGTGACAAAGCCATCGTACCTCTTCCGTAAAGGGATGGACGACATCATTTTCTGGTTCATGCCCAATATATGGGTTCCTCTGTACAATTCAGTAACATTCTCCACAATGCCGTACACGAAATGTGTGAAGAATCGCGAGTGGCAAGATAAGGTAACTTAATAGTTTATTTACTACTAAAAATTATTACCGTAATACACTGTTGATTTTCTTACTGTATGTCTGATGAAATCAATATATTTTGAGAAGGTTTTCATTGTTTTTTTTTTCAGGTATTAAAACGTACGTTGTTATTCGTCGGGGCTGCCGTAACTGCTGCAGGAGGATTTTATGCGTACACAAACAATTTGCTTAGAGAATTCACATGTTAAATTATAAGATGAATATAAACCGTTGTTTTAATGTTAATTCACCAATAAATATTATATAACGTTTATGCTGCCTAATTAAAAATAATAATAGTCTTCATAAAAGTTCAACCTTGTCTATGATTTTAAAATGCACTTCGAATTTCAAATTTTACGAACGTATTCTGACCGCTAAAGTTTTAAACTGTTAATGTGTTTCAAACAAATTCGGAATAAAGCCAAAATTATGCATGCGGTAATTGTCGGGGCCTCAAACTAAGGAAAGCACCTGTTCTGAACTGACTAATTTCAAAGTTCCAAAACCACAGACCGCTGTTTGTTAGAACTATGTGGCAAATGGTATGCTTAGTAGTGAAAACTAGCAGTAAATGTTCAGGAATATGAAAAGAATATTTTATTCTGGCAATTTCATCCTGAATTATCGCCACTTTAAATCAAGATTTGTACCTCAAAATAACCATAGATGAGATTTGTTATTGTACAAACGTGGCATAAATTAGTAGATAGCGGACATATTAATCTACAGACTTCGTCAGTTCAATACTAATCTATAGTAAAATAGTTAATCTTTATGGAATTTAAAATTATATAAACAAAAAAATAGATGCACTAATGTAAAAACGTATCGTAACACCACCTTTGAAAATCGGTTAATAAGTATGACGTCTCATTCAAACAGAAAAAGAATACTAATAAAAGCAAAATACCAGTGGGGCCGTTCTCAGGCTCCACATTCCGGATTTTGGCGACGAATCGAATGTCTCCACAAAATTAATTGGGACTCCAACTTGACACGGAAAAAAGGAAAGCGCGAACTATGTCGACGTTAATGAAAATTTATTGTATTCGTAAAAAATAGGATTAGAATTTATGTTATGTGCGGACAAACAATTTGGTACCTTATTATCTAAGGCTAATTAACCATTTTTGTCGTCGATGTATTATGTATACAGGGTGATTTTTTAATGATGGTATATATTGAAGGAGGGTGATTGGTACTCTGTTCTAATACGGAATATGAAAAAAATAGGTACAATTACAAAAAAAAATAAAAATATTGGAGAAATCTAAATTCGACAAAACTTCCTCAAACATAAACAGTTTCGGACAAAAGAGTGTTGACTAACGACCTCTGTGATGGTGTAGTGATCTCACGCACCCCACACCTCCGCCACAACCATCAGCTGTCGAAAAACCATCATTTTGCAAGAATTTTAGATATTTTTAAGTTGCGATTACTAAGGCATTATACCACATTCTTCGGTAATAGTATTTTTAGTGGTTGTATATGACCATCAGCTATCATGACCTTCAATATGTACCCTCACTAAAAAATCACCCTGTAGTGTAACAAAGAAACAAAAGTTGAAATTAATGGAATTACTATAACTGTAGACAAATATACAGGTACTTATAGGTGGTATGACAAAGCTTATGAGACATTTTATAACTTTGACTAAGGTGTCACGTATTCAGCAATAGTTTATTTACTTTTTAACGATTAATGGTTAAAATAGTCGTGGTGGCCGAGTGGTCGAAACGCTATCCTTCCGAACGAGTCGCGGGTTCAAAACCGGCTGGCTTGTACCTCTAAATCTAAATGTGAAAAAGATTTATGTGCAATTTTTCACAACACTACTGGCTAAAAACGGTGAAGGAAAACATCGTGAGAAAACCTGTATGTTGGAAAAGGGTTCTAAAAATCCTTTGAAGATATGTGAAGTCCCCAATGAGCACTGGGCAAGCGTGGTGGACTATGCCTAATCCCTCTTCTGAGGAGACCTGAGCCCAACAGTGGGCAGTAATGGGTTGGTACAGGATAGGTGGTATGACAAAGCTTATGACATTTTATAACTTTGACTAAGGTGTCACGTATTCAGCAATAGTTTATTTACTTTTTAACGATTAATGGTTCCTATGGCGCACTTTTTAAGAGCCTTAGTAGGCGTAGGTGTTTCTTAACTACTGAACGAAATTGGAGTATTTTTAAAAGGCTCTTCGGTTCCTTCTAGAATCACTTAGTTTGGGGTTTTAGTTAAATATATTTTTATGTAATCGGTTGTCTTATTTTATACTCTATTTGAGGTTCCAACATCTCCCTTCTATTACCGCACCACCCGGCGTCGAGGTGGAGTTCATCCTTACTATATCGACGGCAGCAAAGAACAAGAAGACATCTGCATTTTGCCGAATTTAACTTTTTTGGATATTTGAATCCAGAATTCTTTATTTTATCTGGTAAAAATTTTTTTTCAAACAAAAAGTGTATTTTTATGTGTTTTTTGTTGCGTAAATAAAGACATATACACTATTTTTTTGAAAAAAAACGAAGTACACCCGCACATCTACCGGATAACCGTGTGTGCGTCGTACAATTTAGCAAGCCACTTAGTATAAACAAAGATATCAGTTAGAAAAAACGTTTGCTGTAGGTTCTTTACATTCTTTATTCGATTGGTATGATGTTGATGAAAATGGTGTGAAATTAGATTTCGCGATCTGGATGCGTTCTTCACTTTCTACTTCTTTTCTAAGGACGTAGAAACGAATACATGGCAGTTGACTCATCTTATGTATTTTTCTATGCGATGTAAAAAAAGACATCTGCAGTAATACGAAAAAAAAACAATAATTTATTTAAAATATGTCGCTATCTGCTGCGAAACATTATTTAATTTACACATTCCAAATTTGAAAAACCTGGCATTCTTATAGTAAAAGTTATCAAACTTTCTCACAAAAAACGCTCTCCTGGAAACTAACGATTTTGTAGATATCTGTTTGTTCTTTGCTGCCGTCGATATGGAACCACCGCGGTCATCCACGGTCCGTTTCAGGAACACTTTTTTGCCACGCACCGCTATGCATGGCTATGGAATGAGCTCCCCTCTTCGGTATTCCCAGAGCGCTATGACTTGTCCTTCTTCAAACGAGGCTTGCGGAGGGTCCCTAAAGTTAGGTCGTAGGTAGCGACCCCTCAATGTCCCCTGACATTGCAGAGGTTTATGAGCGACGGTAACCACTTACGATCAGGTGGCCCGTTGGCTCGTCAGCCTACATGGCAATAAAAAAAAAACTTCGAACACCTATGACACATAGGTAATATCGTAAAATAGGTATGCCTAATAAAATACGGGGAATAAGTCACAAAATTTAATATCACCCTAATACAAGTAAGTTGTAAGACATATTGATGATAGAATACTTATTAAACGCGCGAAGAATGACTAGCAACATTTATTGGGAACGCTCTCGACCCTCTTAAAGGAAACTTACTAAAGAGCCCTCTGTTATATTTCTCCACCCTTTTACTAGCACTTATCGAGAGAAACGGCCCTCAGAATATACGTTTTCTATACTAACACTTGCCCCATCATCTTACGTTTATAAGAAACACTTGTACTGATATGTTACTGTATCGCAATTTGTCTGGTGTTTTTTTGGTATGGGCAGAAGTGTTTAGATTGTGTGGGGATTCTACATATTATTTATTGGCCTTCTACATTTCATATTATTACGGATATCGTAGTATCTACTCACTAATCTGAGATAATTAAGACAGGTATCGAAATCTAAAATTAAATCCAAATTAGGTAAAAACAATAGTAACAGAGACTATTGCTCCGAATCGAACTTTTACTTTAGTAGATATCTGAATATACCTATACAACAGTCACTAAGGTTTCATGCTCAGAGAGTCTTGTCGATACAGTGAGTGTGGTGTGCAGTGATGTGAGTTCGAGTTCCAGTGGTACTACCCAAAAGCTAACGAGAAAGAGGGTAGACAGATTTGTTTGCTCTTAAATCGACCCGCAGTATCCAGTCTTCTCATGATCATGACGTTTGCAACAACGTTGACATATCGAGACAACTCAATTAATTAAATATTGTGGCAAGAACCCGATTAAAATGCATGAAAGTATTATAGAAAACCGCGAGTGTCTGAATAAGTTTATGAGTCATTATGTCCAAAACAATTTACTTCTTATGTGATACCAATAAAGTTAAACACTAAAGCGTTAGTCGGTTTATGTCGAATACATGTAAGCGTCGCTTCTGGTCATATGTGTAAAAAACTACGAGCTAATGAGTGCTAACGGTTTGTTCGTTTTGTGACCAGTCGTGGGAGGGTTGTGGTAGAGGCATTTTAATTGGCGGTCCGATCAAAGAAGGATTGGTCAGCGGATGTATAAATAAATCTATACTAATAAATACTGAAGTATATTTTTGTTAACAATTTTACCGATTTTTTTTTAAATTGAAGTGGGTGGTTATTTCTTGAAATGCATTGATTTGGAATGTTACTATCTGATTTTATTTTATTTTATAATGTAATTTTGATCAATAATTAAGTGGTAATATCAACTCACTTACACTGTAACTCATATTTCTGGAATTAGTGTACGTATACCGTACTACACATTAAAATCAAAGCAATTTCCTACGAAGGCGTTGCTATAATAAAATGATCAGGCTCAAGTAAAATGCGAAGATAAAACTGTATAATTATCTTAATTGCTCTAACTCTTAATAACAGCATTTAAGCATTGATTGGTTTTCTGACTTAAATCCTGAAATGTAAGTATTTCTTAATGATTACTCGAAGCTTAATCCTAAAATCCGCCATCGTCGTTATTATTTCATCCAATAGCTTAATAATTTGGAACAGGGACGAATTTAGGACAGGATTAACATGATAGTAATAGGAATTTTTATTTATTGCGAGAAAGTGCGTGATTCTTGGAGTAGGTATTTATTAGTGCTGTACAATTTGGCCGTTTAAACCGGCCACAAAATTTAACCAGGTTAATTAGTTCAGCAGCCAGCTAATTTTTTGAAATTAACCGGTTAAATTAAATTAACCGGTTAAATTAACTGACTGGCTAACCGGTTAATTTGCAAAAGATTCTTAACATTGAATAAATCATTTATTTTTATTTTAATTTTTAAAACTTTAATTTTATTTTTATTTTTAAATTTATTTTTCAATGTATTTATATTTTTAAATTTATTTTTATTTTTAAATTTATTCATATTTTAAATTTATTTTTATTTTTTTTTTATTTTTAAATTTATTTTTATTTTTAAATTTATTTTTCAATGTATTTATATTTTTAAATTTATTTTTATTTTTAAATTTATTCATATTTTAAATTTATTTTTATTTTTATTCATATTTTCAATTTATTTTAATTTTTAATTTTTTTTTTATTTTTAATTTTTTTTTTTTTTTAATTTATTTTATTTTAATTTTTTTTTTATTTTTAAAATTTTAATATTAAAATAAAAATTTTATTTTTATTTTTCAATGTATTTATATTTTTAAATTTATTTTTATTTTTAAATTTATTCATATTTTAAATTTATTTTTATTTTTAATTTTTTTTATTTTTAAATTTATTTTTATTTTTAAATTTATTTTTCAATGTATTTATATTTTTAAATTTATTTTTATTTTTAAATTTATTCATATTTTAAATTTATTTTTATTTTTAATTTTTTTTTATTTTTAAATTTATTTTTATTTTTAAATTTATTTTTATTCATATTTTCAATTTATTTTAATTTTTAATTTTTTTTGTTTTAATATTAAAATTTTAAAAATAAAAAAAAAATTAAAATAAAATAAATTAAAAAAAAAAAATTAAAAATAAAAAAAAAATTAAAAATAAAAATAAATTAAAAAAAAAAAAATTAAAAATATAAATACATTGAAAAATAAAAATAAATTTAAAAATAAAAATAAAATTAAAGTTTTAAAAATTAAAATATAAATAAATGATTTATTCAATGTTAAGAATCTTTTGCAAATTAACCGGTTAGCCAGTCAGTTAATTAAGCCAGAAATTAACCGGTTAATTTAATTTAACCGGTTAATTTCAAAAAATTAGCTGGCTGCTGAACTAATTAACCTGGTTAAACTTTGTGGCCGGTTTAAACGGCCAAATTGTACAGCACTAGTATTTATGTAGGTATGTGCTACATAATAGCGAACTAATGTTAACACTAGGTTTATCCCATAGAATTATTACATCTCGAATCAACATCATGAACAACAAAATGAAGCCAATTTAAAGTGCACCGATCGCGCGTAACAACACGATATTCTGGCGTTAGTGTACCGATGACATTCAATTCATTTAACACACTAATAAAATATTACATACACATAATATATGTTCTTTAAAATTTCACTTTGTTATTTATGATGTTGATTCAAAATATCGTGTAGTTACGCGCGATCGGTGCACTTTAAATTGGCTTCATTCTGTTGTTCATGATGTTGATTCCAGATGTAATAATTCTATGGTTTATCCCTAGATTATATATAAACCAGGGGCGGCGCGTTGAGAAAGAATGCCATAGTGCGTCGTGCCGTCCCGCATAACCCCGTGTTGGGTTCTGGTCTCAGCCGGGGTTCGGACACACAATGTGAGCGGTTTAAGGTTTTAGTGCGGTTCAACTCTCACATACCGCGTGTACTCCAACAAAAAAAAGATTACATATAAATTTCAGAAAAATTGTCTTTAGCCTGCCAGACACAAATAACAGTTAACAGCGAAATAATAATTAGAATCCATAAAGTCAAATACTCCCAAATATACTCGGAGATATACGGACAGCCATTAAGTCTCTCCTAAAATAGATAATTTTAAATTAACCCGTCTCCAGACAGTTTAATATTTAACTTAATACGCTCCAGTAGGTATTTAATTACGGACTGTTCCAACTCCACAGATTAGTGTCGGAATGGGATCTAGAAACGACGGGTTCTAGGATTTTCTTCTGAAGAGCTTTACGCTCATAAATTATTGAGAATTTCAATCTTGGTTCTATCCGGTATTGAGTAACTTTATTTTTTTTTGGAACGATGTTCCTTATCGCTCGTTGTGAAAGGGGGCTAGACGGACAAAATTACGAAAAAGTTGTCACGACACTTTTTTTGTTTTAGGTGATTATCGCTAGATGGCGCTGTGATTAAAATCTTTTAAAACAATTTCTTATTTTGTTTTATATGATTAATGCTAGATGGCGCTGTGATCAAAATATTTTAAAACACGTTTCTTATGGCGCGTTACGAAAGGAAATATTTTTTATGAGATACATTTTAATTGAAAGTAACTTCGTTCTGTTCGGGTGTCCCTTGACACCTCTCAAGTTTTTTTTTTCAATTGGAGGAAATCACCGGATCCGGGGTATGTGGGAGTTGAACCGCACTAAAACTTCCAACCGCTCACACTCAGCGTCCGAACCCCGGCTGAGGCCAGAACCCAGCACGGGGTTTTGAGGGGCGGCGCGACGCGTTACGCGTTCGGCACTCTTTCCCGTCGCGCCGTCCCCGGTATTGAGTACCTACTTTAGTTATATTGTAGTAGATTGTCAAAGGTTAGCTCAGTAAAATGTTGCAGATGATGGATTTGGAAGTTAGGATCTCCAGTACCTACTTGTAGGTATTTAAAATGTTTGTTTTCTTTAAAATAAATTGAATAATTATTTTCAACTTATTCAGACACTCGCGGTTTTCTATAATACTTTCATGCATTTTCAACAGGTTCTTACCACGATATTTAATTAATTGAGTTGTCTCGATATTTCATGTTCTAAGGGTTCATGCTCAGAGAGTCTTGTAGATAAAGTGAGTGTGGTGTGTCGTGATGTGAGTTCGAGTTCCAGTGGTACCACCCAAAAGCGAACGAGAAAGAGGGTAGACAGATTTGTTTGCTCGCAAATCGACCCGCAGTATCCCGTCTTCTCGTGATCATGACGTTTGCAACAACGTTGAAATATCGAGACAACTCAATTAATTAAATATCGTGGTAAGAACCTGTTGAAAATGCATGAAATAATTATTTTCAAGTTCGATATTACTTTAATTTGAAAATAAGTCCCAACTCGTGCATAAAATGTTTTATAAGTAACCAACATTTAATTAACAATTTTCGAAGCAACTTGATCTCAAAAAACCTCATGAACACTAATTGTTATCTCGAAATCATTAATCAATAAAAATATAAAAGTTCACTATAATAATAAATTTTATCGTTTTCTTAATCGTGTTTTTAAAGGTCCAATTAAGCGGAGTGACCGTGCAATCGATGCTACGTACAGATAATACTCTTCAAGGACCGCGCACACAACAGTCGCAGCGGGGAGCAGAAAACGCATTGATTATTGATGTTTTTTTTGGGTTGGGGAATCCCAAAATCCTTTGGGTATTCATTCTTAATCAGCTATAAATTTTAAATTGTTACAATAGACAATAGACAATAGACAGAAGTTTATTTGTGTATAAAAAGGAACATACAGACACATATTTAAAAATTAACAAAAAAGTTCATACACAAAACGGCCGAAACTCACTTACACTATTAATGAACGGGTTCTTACCACGATTATTTTTAATTGAGAGGTCCCGATATTTTAGCACTGTTTCACTAAAGCCAAAAAATCTAGGTAAATCGTGGTAAGAACCCGTTCAGTAATAGTGTAAGCGATGTAGATAACCGCGTGTGTTTAAAGAAATTTAAATTGTTATTTTGTTTTAAAAGTCACCTATGAGATGAAAAATACGGTTACCTATTAACGACGTGGTTATACGTAGGTACTTAACCTCAGGACTTGACAAATCGCATAAATTTATGGGCTGTGATTAATAGTCAATTTTTGCAACCATAATGTTTGAAATACCTGCAGCATGATGTATGTAGATTTTGGATTAAATCTTTGAGCAAGCAAGCAAGTTGTCTTTAAACTTATTCAGACACTCGCGGTTTTCTATAATACTTTCATGCATTTTGAACGGGTTCTTACCACGATATTTAATTAATTGAGTTGTCTCGATATTTCAACGTTGTTGCAAACGTCATGATCACCAGAATACTGGATACTGCGGGTCGATTTAAGAGCAAACAAATCTGTCTACCCTCTTTCTCGTTCGCTTTTGGGTGGTACCACTGGAACTCGAACTCACATCACGACACACCACACTCACTGTATCTACAAGACTTTCTGAACATGAACCTTTAGTGACTGTTGTGTTTATATCGAGACAACTCAATTAATTAAATATCGTGGTAAGAACCCGTTGAAAATGCATGAAAGTTGACTTTATCTGTGCAAATCGCGTTAGCAAAATTTAATATATTGGGATTATATTATTGCGATTAAAATTAAGATTACAACAGTATTTTTTTTAATTATTCACACGCAGCAGGCGCAATGTGGGCCGACCTTTATTGTACGCACGGCAGCTGCAACTTTACAAGAACCTGTAATCTGACCATAAACAAGTTTCACTTTCTTTTCTTTAGTGCCAGTTTCTGAGTTCTCTATTTAAAAAGAAACGTTTCTGCAAAATTTAAAATAACGAGTTGCAGTTGTAAACAGTTTTAACTTGAAGTTCGTTTATTAATGAATGGAAACTAATTGATTAGATTGCTACTAATTACCGATATTGTTCCGAGTAATTAATTAAGCTACTAATTAAATATGACAACCATGATCTCAATAATGTTACTATAAACATCTTAAAATTCTCAAAATGCAAACAAGGTCGATAATGGATACATCAAGTTCAGAACTAAGGTCTTTTTTCATCGAGCCATGTCTAGAGAAGAAGATAAAGATGACATAGTATAGAAATATTATTGTACGATAAAAAGCTAACTTTAGCGTTAAATAATGATTTTTAAATCAAAACTACAGCTAAACTAACTGAAATACGATTAGGTGTATATTAAGTTCAATTTCATCTTAAAAATGGGACATTTAACATTAAACTTATTCTGACACTCGCGGTTTTCTATAATACTTTCATGCATTTTCAACGTGTTCTTACAGTAGATATAGTGAGTGTGGTGTGTCTTGATGTGAGTTCGACTTCCAGTGGTACTTCTTAAAAGCGAACGAGAAAGAGGGTAGAAAGATTTGTTTGCTCTTAAATCGTTGAAATATCGAGACAACTCAATTAATTAAATATCGTGGTAAGAACCCGTTGAAAATGCATGAAATTATTTAACATTAAGTAAATAATACAAAGGGAGGATGACATTGACAATCTTTTTAATTATTCAGCCTCAAAACAATATACTGTCAGATGTTTTCTCAAGACGAAATCCGTTCCCATAGAAGCCATTACTGGGATAATGGGACCATATGTTTTGTCAGTCCTGTTCCCCTTTGTACAAATAACACATGTGGTTACCTCATACGCCTTGACATTGACGGAACTGAGCTCTGATTGAATCAAAGTTTTGGCTGAAGATTAGTGAGGTTCTGATTTGAAACTAGATATTTGTTTTTCGTTGTTAGGACCTAGTATTTTGTTTTTTTTAAGAAAATTTATCAAGTATTTAAAGTTTACGCAAATAGATGTAAATATTACTGATAAATTTGCTCCACAGCGTGATCTAAGTTTAGAAGACAGAATTAAGAAAAGTAACTTAAGTAACGTTGTTGTAACGTTGTGTAAGATGTAAAAGCTGAATTACGAAGATATTTTTGAAGCAACAATCAAAATAAATGCTAATTAGTAGGTACTGGGAACATAAAAAGTACAGCACAGTAAATAATTATCTTCTCATATCGGAATATTCCTGTTCCTATATAGTATGATTCAGTAAAAAGAGCTCACAGCCAGTAGCTAAAGTTCACAAGTTTTTACCATTACGTTAATTAATGCAACGGTAGCCGAATAATAAAGTTTAGGAGCATGAGTGTGGGAATATATGGGGCTCGCAACAAATATTAACGAGTTACCGTGAATTGAACACTCATCGTTTTGATACATCACTAAAATTCACACTAATATGTAGTGGATCGCAATGTGATATTCGAAAACTGTGTACGAAAGTTGAACGGGAAAATTTTGATCATCATTAATGCTTCAGTAAAAGGCTCTGAATAAAGCTTCTTGAAAGTACTAAAAATGTTGTGATTATAGCTTTTGGAACGAAGTTCCTTATCGCGCGTTGTAAAAGGGGGCTAGACGGAAAAAAAATCTTACGAAAAGTTGTCACGACACTTTTTTGTTTTAGACGATTATCGCTAGGGCGCTGTGATCAAAATCTTTTAAAACACGTTCCTTATTTGTTTTAGATGATTATCGCTAGATGGCGCTGTGATCAAAATCTTTTAAAACACGTTCCTTATCGCGCGTAAAAAAAAATAGGAAAAATAATTATAAGACATCTTTTAATCGAAATCATTCCATCCGAGTGTCCCTTGACACCTCTCAAGTTTTTTCTTTCTGTTTTATAAATAAATAACTATAACTCCTCTAGTGACCTGATAAAACATAAGCCTGAAACGATAAATTTAATATAATTGAAAATATACTAACAACAAAAATGCCAGACCAATTAAATATAATTTCATTCTTTCGCGTTCAAAAACAAAGCGTTTCTATAAATGACATTAATATATTTTAAATATGATATGCTTTTAGTGAAGGCTGTTTTAATATCTGCGATGGAAACTATCCGCCGCGGGCGTTCATGCGGATTTAATTAAAATGGAACGTGATTACGAGTAGTGACGTCAGCGCTGCGATAATACGAGATACGGGGAATGAAATCTGTGTTAATTATGAGATGTGTGAAGTTTGATAATTTTACTAGGTACCTATTAAAAAAAAAGCCTTTATTATATTACCAACCTTACAGTTTAATATTACTAACTAATTACATAAATTTTATACAAAGTAAAAGTCGCCTGTTTTGGCGTAGGCCTCCCCTGTTTCCTTCCACCACTTTCGATTCCGAGCTTTTTGCATCCAGTTTGGTACCTCGATTTGGTTAAAGACATCGCGCCATCTTCTCCTTTGTCGCCCTCTTTTCCTTTTTCTCCCTCTCAGTGTCCATTCCGTCTCTTTCCTGGTTCTACTGGTTGGCTCCATCCGGCAAATATGACCTGCCCAGTTCCATTTCAGTATGTGAGTTCTTCTTGTGATGGTTCGTATGCTTTTGTTGGTCTTCTTATCAGCGAGTCTTAATCCAAAAATGCTTCTCTCCATTCTCCGCTCACAAACTGCTAGCTTGTCTTCATCTTCCTTTCGGAGAGAAATTACAACTAGGTACCTATCTATTACTATATTTTAAAATGCATCTCTGCTATTGGATACTCTGAAAGTTACCATTAAAACAACATTAAGTAAACATTATTATTTTAACTTTATTTTGATGTAGGTAATTTTTCTTCTCTTACATCAGTTTTATAACAAATCTCATCAATCTAAAAATCTACTGGTTTTGTTGCTATATACCTATGTAAATGACGATAATGAAAAGTTAAGGTGTAAAGCTTGAACATACAGGTATAAAAACTATTTAAATAAATTTTATTACAAAACACAACATCACTGCCAGCAAGATCATGTCTGCCTGGATTGAAAGGTATAGAGAGAGAAAACGTATTATGACGATGTGTATAATGCAAAGACCAAGCAATGAAGCATAAGTAAGAACTCTTTTGAAATACTATCCCATTTGTCGGCAATAATAGTTTAATCATTATGTAAATGTTGATAAATAATGACATTGTTATTTAGTTATATTATGGTAATGAATATTTCCATACAATCTTGTAACTCAGTGAAGCGCGTTATCTGTCGTTTTTATGAGATAACTGAATCTCAAGTACAAGAGAACAAGAGAAATCTTGTATATTTATCAAATGTTATTGTGCTGAAACCCTCTGACCCATTCCGACTGAGAAACAAAAATAATAAACGTGCTATTCTGTTAAAGAAATAGTGTGACCATAGTTTTATTGAGATTTTTTTATGATTTTTATTCCTATTCTGTTTGGGTAAGCCAACTTTTTTGATTTCAACACACTTATGAAATTCAGTAAATTCTTTAAAAAAATATAAAGTAGGAAGTAAATCGAAATATTAATTATTTAATTCCCTTTAAAGTCATAAAAACATCAAACAACTTTTTGTCTAGCTTTAATTTACAAAACAAACAAACTATGCTACTGTAAATGGACATCTTAGTTGTTTTAGTACTCAGTAAAATTGATTCTGATATTTATCCTAACTATTAAACTATTAATGGATAAAGGTAGACCGATGACATAACTTATCAGAAAAGTTGAAGGAAGTCAAATTCAAAATGGACGCAGAATCAAAATGGCTGAATTTATTCAATTTTAAATATAACATGATAATTAATCAAGGAATTACACGTTATTTAATTCAAACAGTTGTAATGAATTTTAATAACATTAATATTTTTAACCTCTTTTTACCATCGTCACACTTTCTAAATATCCACCATTCTATAAAACTGTGGTGTTACGATTGTTAGCAAGGAAAGGCACGTGCCGCTGTCAAGTGGGGTGCCGCCGGCTCCGAGTACGGACATTTCCCACAGGAAACTGTGTGACTACGACCCTGAGAACACAATTGTTTCTGCTGCAAATCAAATTTTATTTCACACAATCCAATTTGTACTGACAATCGTGGGAAGGGCTATGACATATCTCTAGAAGAACCCTTTGTATGTAGTGTGATGGCTTTTTTTTTTATTGCCATTTAGGTAGACGAGCCAACGGCCCACCTGATAGTAAGTGGTTACCGTCGCTCATGAACCTCTGCAATGTCAGGGGACACTGAGGGGTCGCTACCTACGACCTAACTTTAAGGACCCTCCTCCTCCTGGTTATAGCAATGTTGAGCTTGGTATGAGGATGATTGAGTCTTTACCATAGTTGATTGACTGGATATTCTGACCGTAAATTGGGCAATGGTTGTAAATTTAAATATTATAAATCCACCAAATAAAAAAGTTTTTTACTATTAATTTAAGTGAGCTTTTTCACGATGTAAAAGTAGAATAAGCCAAATAACTTCTTCTGATTGCTACTTCAACTGCCTTTACTTCATAGCTTTCAGAACAATTTAGAATCATCCTTGGAAGATATTTGATGGAAGATTCATACTGCTATGATTTTGTTTCGTTATTGTTCGTAGGATAAAGGCTATTTTTGGAATGAAACGTTTTTCAGCAAAGATTATTGAAAAAAAAGTAATTTGATATTAATGTAACCAATTTTATTTTATGCTACTTTTCATTATAGTATATGGTTCATCACTATATGAATACTATACTATATATATATATAATCACTACATGAATAAATTACTCCTAAAGATTAAAAAAAAATAGCTGGTAAAATATATTTCAGCTTTGGATGCCAGCTTGAAATTGGCCGCAATGCACGACGTCCACTTTGGCCTGAGGCCTGCAATCTAACGATATGAAGCACCCCTAGTGGGAATTGCATTGTCTTTGAGATGCAATTCGTCTTTATGACTTTATGCAGATATGGGATGAAATAGGGGCCATCTATTGAACAATTGAATCCATTTACACTCTCTCATTGTATAGGAGTGGAGTACCTACATTTGTGTTTGTTTGTTTGTGTGATTAATTTATAAGAAAATTAGTTGGCCCGCGCAACTTCGTCTGCGTCACAAAAAAGCATCCCGGGTACATTTAAACCTTCTCTAGACCTCCACGAACATTTCAAGACTAAGATAAGATAAATCCGTTCAGCCGTTCTCGAGTTTTAGTGAGACTTACGAACAGCAATTCATTTTTATATATATAGACTAGCTGACCCACACAACTTCGTCTGCGTTACATAAGGAAATTTTCTCACCGTTTAAACCTTCCCTGGACTTGGACCTGGACGAATATTTCAAGATTAAAATAAGCCAAATCGGTTCAGTCATTCTCGAGTTTTAGTGAGACTTACGAACAGCAATTCATTTTTATATATATATAGACTAGCTGGCCCACACAACTTCGTCTGCGTCACATAAGGAAATTTTCTCACCGTTTAAACCTTCCCTGGACTTGGACCTGGACGAATATTTCAAGATTAAAATAAGCCAAATCGGTTCAGTCGTTCTCGAGTTTTAGCGAGACTAACGAACAGCAATTCATTTTTATATATATTATGAGTTTCATAAATGAAAATGATTTGATATCGTAATGTTTTAAAAGTTTACGGGGGTAACTTGAGTGACAAGAAGTACTAATTAAGAATCCTTTTATTCATTTTTCTAAATCTTCAGTTCAGATCTGTACTTTATTCTATTTTACGAAAGTGCTGTTTCATTAAATTGTCCTGTAGAGTCTAAACAAAACTGATTAAAAGAGTATTGAAAAATGATTCTTCTTCTTCTTTTTTTTTCCCTGGACCTCGTCCATCAAGACTGGGGACGATTCGCCAATGTCAAGTGAGGCAAATACACGGACTCAAAGATACTAATCCAAAATATTGTTCGGTTTCCAGTTTCAGCAGTAGTAGAATATATACCATTTATAGTGATATTAAATACAATGAAGCTTAATCGTACATATTGTAAATGTATAAAACGCGATAGAAACTACATTGAATAAAATGAGTAGATAAGATATGATATTTAAAAGCGAAAAAAAAGGGAAATATAAGGTAAAAAAATACAAAAATACTAGAGGAGGATAAATTAAAGTTTAATATTATTGTTTTCTTTAAATTCTATATCTATTGAAAAATGATGACGGTTTAGTATTAACGAGATGTCTACCTAAAGGCGATATTCTTTTAGAGTGGTGCTATGTTATCGATGTTCCGAAGATCTGAGTTTGAGCCTAAATTGACTACAGTGCAGTACAGTTGTATGGAAACTAAACGCTGATGATATACCTATTAATAAACATATGACTTTATCAATAAAAAAAAACTTGACACCATATGGGGCATTCGAATAGAACGAAGATCTTTTCGATTAAAAGATATCTTATAATTTTTATTTCCTAACGTAACGCGCAATAAGGAACGTGTTTTAAAAGATTTTGATCCGACGCCATCTAGCGATAATCATCTAAAACAAATAAGGAACGTGTTTTAAAAGATTTTAATCACAGCGCCATCTAGCGATAATCGTCTAACACAAAAAAGTGTCGTGACAACTTTTCGTAAGAATTTTTTCCGTCTAGCCCCCTTTCACAACGCGCGATAAGGAACTTCGTTCCAATAAAACATTTTAAAATAATGAGCATCTTCATCGTCTCATATGGCGTCAATAATAAAATAAAATTGACATCTTAAAATTTCATCACTACTGTTTCTCTTATGTTATTATGAAAGCCACGAACACAACACACTACGTTTCTGGTTATGAACAGAAGTGACATCTCATGAATAAGTCTGTGCTCGTCTCTGTTGGGATCCCGAACACGTGCCAAATGTCGTGACTTACCATGCAGTTGTACTAAACAATATCTCTACTAGAACTTGTATTGAGATCTTGCTTTTGGATAATCGAGTTTCAGTTGTTTTCTAGCTCGGAATACAAAATAGATGTAGTCTGATTGTAGATTTGGAGTAGGTATATGATATCAAGTTTTGAAGTACTAGTTTGGATTAAAGTTACAATTTATAACTGAATAGTTAATTTGAATCATAAAATGGGATATTTGTATCATTAACTAAATAGATTAAGTTAGACAGCTTATCATTATTATTTAATCCACACACATAAATTGGAAACAAAAATAAGTATACTTGAAGGAATAATTTCTGGTTCTCTTCTATTTCACTCATATTATCATCCAAGTTCCATAATCTATTACGAGATATCCTTTTTTGGACATAACTTTTCTCAATGAGCTTACAGATTCATTAGTGAGTAATTATATTATATTGCAAATTGTATTATAGAGATTGTACGAGAAATAGGAGGTAGAAAAGTTTAATTTTGAAAGTTAAAACGTCATTCATTGTGAAAATTGAAGCAATTAGAAAGAACCTGTCCAAGTTCTTTGTACTGTTGAATATTCAACACAGACACACCCTTTCATTAGTTCGCAATTTCAAGACGACTGAGCTGGAGACAGTATTTTCATTCAGCTGGATAGTCATGTCCATTTTATCATGGTCTTCAGAATTTCTTACTTTACTCTTTTAATCATGATTTTGTAACTTTTACAAATACTCTCTCTGCTTTAAGGTTTTGATGTTTTTATAAAATAATATGTATGTGGCTTTTTAAATATTTTATAAAACAAAAACAGATTTTAATGTTCTCTTAAATCTCTTTCCCGTACCCATACCTAACAACATTCTTCGATTTAGGAATCTAAGCTTAGATATTCTGCACTTGGGAATTGTTAACAAGGGGGTAACATACGCTCGAGATCTTGTTTTGCAGCAGACAAGCATTAGCATATTAACAATATCAACTAATTTCTCTAGCGTATTATGCATAACAACAAAATCAAAAAACAATATCATAAAAATTCATCAGTTCGTTTCAGCATGATTATATCATAAAGTCATAACCAAAAATATATTGACTCCACTCTTTTATCAATCTCTGATCGAACGATCACACAGTCAAAAATTTCGCGACTAGCAAAAATATTGCATACCTATTCGAGTATCTGTCACTGCTTCGCGAGGTGTGTTAAAGGTCCCGCTAAAATGGATGGTTGGCCTAATGATGTCGGTAAAAGATAGGGGCAATTTGTTATGAACCTCTTGTGCGTCACCTTGGTCACAATTGGGGTGAACTTTTTGGGCCGAATCGGGTGTATTGAAGACGTCCAATCCATTATTCACGGCATCCGCATCTGTTCTTTACAAAACTTATTTCGATTTTGTTATTTAGGGTTGGTGAAGGCTTCCTAAGTTTTCGAATGAAGTCTCGAAGCTAAAGTAAATTATCACGCCAAGTATTTCAATGTTGAATTTTGTCTTATAGCATTTTTTAATTCGATTTTTCTCAGTACGACTAATGGTAAATGTAGTCCATTCTTTGCGCATTTCCGGCTGTAAATATTGTGATAATATGATATGGAATGACATGAAAATAATATTCTGTAATATATGTGTACAGTTATACACAGAGTACTAGTTGCCAATAGTAGAAAATATTATTAGGCTGACTCCAACGGTGCCTGCTGACTGCGCGGGTCACAATTCCTGTTTTATGACCGCAAGTTTGTTCGTTTCGGCCGTGATTATTGTTGGTGTGCAAGGGATAAACGAATGTACAGTTATTTCCTTAAACATTTCTCGGTTGACGGACCTCAAAAAGCAAAAATGGGACCCTTATATTTAAGAAACTGATTTTAACTGAACTGATTTGTTTAATCCAGTAATTATTACATAATATTATTATGTATAAAGGAGATTGTAAATCGGAACGTCAAGGCAACATTGACTTGGGTGTGTTCGGAATGTACGTTGGTAACACTAAGGCATTGAGAGGTGTCAACTGTCTACGGAACGGAACTGTCAACGAGGCAACGACACTTCTTTTGGGCGCGGATGGGAAAACGTACAACCGACTTCACCGCGTGCCGAAACAGTTTGAATTTCATTGCAATGGATAAACATAATCGCCCCCAAGACTCCCCGTTATGTATTTACGTAATTACTTCGGAGGAGCGTTTTAAGTTATTTTAGTCGCTGAAACTTCCCTACCTAATAATTAAAATTCCTACTATTAAGATCAGTAATTTTTGAAAGTCTTACCAGCTTTTAAAATAAATTATAAGTCGAGATGTGAGTTTGAGTTCCAGTGGTACCGGCAAACGAACGAGAAAGAGGGTAGACAGATTGTCGGCTCTTAAATAACCTACCCGCAGTACTCAGTCTCCCCTTGATCATGGCGCTTGCAACAGTGCTGAAATATCGGGATCGTTCATGCAATAAAATCTATTAAAACAATATTTAAAAAAAAAAGAAAAAAAAAACATATTAAATTAAAAAAAGACATGCCCGCTGAGTTTCTTGCGCCGTTTGACGGAGGCGTAATTTTAGCGAACTGGTGGTAGAACTTTTGATTTTAATTTTGACATTCAAAATGTATGTGTGTCCACATCTAATTTGAAATAAATGATTTGACTTTGACTATTATAAACTGAAAGTGCAAATTAATAAGTAAATCGCTTGTATCTTGAACCAAAATCGTTCCCATGTTATTGTACCTATTCAATTGTGTGGAACAGTTTAGTTCGTACGGTGAGTTAATATTAGTGCATAGTTTGTTTTGTTTGTGTTCCTTGTTTTATTGCTTTAGTTTTTGTTGTTTACTTCTAACCCATGTTGAATTGACGTCTGTATTAGATGATTTAGTTTTATGTCAGCTTTTGTGTGGTTTAAAACATAGATGAAAAATAAAAGGTTAGGTTTAGGCTTTAAATTTTAGAAAAACATATAGCCATTTTATAAAAGATCACTCAAGAAAATCAAAATCATCATCTCTATACTTATCTTGAATGAAATGGTTACTGATTCTCAATACAAAAAAATTGGTTGCCTGTAAAGTCGGTATACGGGCGAAAGTTTTACGTGACAACGACTCGGGCATGGTTAGCCCGCCTAAGAGCGAGAGAGACAGACATAAAAAGTGAAAGGCACGCGTCCCTCTCACTCGCTCTCATTGTGAGCGCATAACGTGAGCGGAGCGTAACGCAGTTTCTTGAAGTGTCACCCGGCAAACCAATTTATAAGACGTTGTCACGTCAAAAATTAACAATGTTGTGAGAACAATTACAATATTTTTTTTTTCTCCAATTAGAGCTGGACATATTTTTTCAATTTGACAATTACAAAGTCTTATAGGTTAACTTTATTATTATTTGTTTTGAATACAAATGAAATTATTATCTAAGTTTCACACTGGGTTCGTTAAATATTGTAATGTAATCGAATTTACACAGCAGGGGCTTCTAGTGTAAGTGTTAAATTATATTGCTTATGCATAAATCTAATCAAATAAAGTAGAATGCTGTGAAACTAAGGTATTTTAATATTCATGTTATTTAAATTTTTTGAGTTCTATCCCACGTGATTTTTGAATATTTGTACTGTTTAGTAAATTTCATAGACAAGAATGGTTGATTGTAGAAAGAACAACACCTTGAACTGATTTCAAGCTGAAATAGGTTATTGTATTTCCTCACCTCTTACTTTTGAATATAACCTTAAAATCAAAACAAAATAAAATTAAAAATAACAACATACATTTACTCTTGTAAATAATTTCAAATTCTCCAGTACCCATAAACCACTGCTCAATGACCAAAACCCTTTTATACAAAACTAAGTTCAAAGACTTCAATTACAGTCGTACCAAATTATAGAACGCTTCAGACGTACAAATTATAATAGAGGAGGCGACGATGCTAAATGGGGATTTACTCGAGCGTTGAAGAGACCTATTGGGATGCAAAGCTTAGATGATAAGAAGAAAAAAATGTTATATGACATATACCTTTACATCGGTGGGGAAAGGGGCTATAGATTTTTAAAGATGTAAAAAAAAACTGTTGCATGGACATCCTCGAGCGCGTCAGATATTGATAGCATCAATGCCCTACGTATTTTTAATAACGTACGTATGTTAATCTGATCGTTTGCGTGATGCGGGTGGTTGTATTTAAAGGTTGAAAATGAAAAAAAAAAAAAAAAATATCGAGCGCGTCAGATTTTCTAAGGGAGTGTTAAGTACACCAAAAAAAAGCTCTCATTCACTAATCTGACGATTTCGATGGGACGCAAACTCGCAGCCATTTTCGTAATGTGCAAAAAAAAATCGCCATTTTGAAATACTCAAGCGCGTCAGATTAAGATATATATGGTTTATCTTTATGTTCTAAACGTACTGTCTCATAATCTGACGATTATCTAGAGGGATTCGCCTGATCTGACAAAAAAAAAAATAGGTTAATGGTTCACTTTAAAGCCATCCCTGCAACTTCCCGCTAATTCCATTCCTGAGTTCAAAGAAATAATATTTCTATGCATTTGAGCTCTCCCAGCTCGAAAGTCTGATAGAAGTTTCATAGAACACTATTTTTGGAATTTTCAAACTGCAATAACTTTCGAATGGATCAACCAATTTTAATGCGGTTGGCACCATTCGACGTAGTTTTATCATCCTCATAAGTAATTTTGATCGACTCACAAATTTCGGAGATAAATTTCGGAATCCCGAAAAACACTTTTCGGGTTTCTATCGTTCACGATATCTCTCGAACGAACCTTCCCTGGACTTATACGAATATTTCAAGATTAAAATAAGCCAAATCGGTTCAGTCGTTCTCGAGTTTTAGCGAAACTAACGAACAGCAATTCATTTTTATATATATAAGATTTTTGTTATTTCGGCTTGCGGAAATCGTCAGATTATATATTTTTTATTATTCTTGAATTATTTCCTTCAAAATAAAAAAAAATTTAGCTACGCTCGAGAATGTCGAGATGACTTTTTTTTTTACAACTTTGTTACCGTCTCCTTTTTTTACGTCACTCTCAAATTGTCAGATTATTGGAATATACACTTTTTAGGATGTAATTAACTCACCCTACCTTAATCTGACGCGCTCGAGAATTTCTGATCATCAATTTTTTTTTACTAATCTGATCCTGTATCCTTCACGGGCGGCCTTAGATATGGGCCTCATATTTTGTGGAGGTACTTAACCGGGTACAAGGTACCCCCTGTATATTAATCTGCCGCGCTGTAGTAAATCCCGGAATCCCCGCTTGGGCTCCTCTACTATTATTTAAACGGCTGTTTAATTCATCACATCTTGAATACCGAGTGTCATAAGGCTTGGACTTATTAAGCCGGGGGGTTCAATTAAATTTGAATGCTCGAACGGTTTAAATATAGGAGAAGCTCGCTCCAGGCTTGATTCTAAGAACAGTCTTACTATTAACGAAGATATTATAATTACGTGTTGTTATAACTAGTGAATTGTGTGTGAGTTTACTTGTGGATGGTGGAGTACAGAATTTTATTATTGAGCTCAGGAGTTACACAATATGATATTGAATGAATGAAATTGAAAAGGCTCGACATTTCCATAGCAATGGTTTATCAGAGCTTGGTAATGAATCAATTATATAAAGGTTTTAGTACGATACACCTTTTACCATCGTACCACACGCCGCAGGGGCAAGGTTCACCACCTTTACTTGGAACCGCTGCGATCTTTCACGGTTCGTTTCAGAAGATCATTTTTGCCCCGTACCATTCCGATTTGGAATGGACTCCTATCCGCAGTGTTCCCGGAGTGCTATGACATGTCCCTCTTTAAACGAGGTTTAAGAAAAGTCCTGTATCGGTAGGCGATAGATAACAGCCCCTCATTGCCCTGGTATTGCAGAGGTTCATGAGCGACGGTGACAGTTTACCATCAGGTGGGCCGTAGACTAAATTTTAAATAATATTCTTAAAAATTAATATTAATATTAAAATTTTAAAAATATTTCCTGCCTGCTGAATTTACTGTTGGCTAATTCCACTAAAGCCACGTGCAAAACTCTTTATACGAAGTTTATATATATTTTTGAATGGTGGCCATGAGCAATAGTTACCACTCTATCTATCATGCAAAAGCCCAGCTAGTAATATAAATAAAACAAACAAACACCATATGTTTTGAAATAGTAGTAGCCTGTAGCTAAGCCCAATCAAGCAATAAAACTAGTTATGATTTTTTTAATAAATATTCTTATCTACGTCCGGTGCATGTAGATATTTATTGAGATGTGATTGGTATTCGATATCTTCAGGCTGTTTTGTTCTTCGATTCTATTTATGTGACGTTTTAATACGTTTCTTACAATTATATTTAAGCTCGAGTAAAGAATAGGTGTTAAGGCCTGATTCAACGATGTAAAAATTATTTGCAGCTCGAGCATCTTCATTGGTAATTTTATTTTTGGAAATTATTTGTCCTCATAAGCTATTGTTTTTTTTACCATTGTCATATTTTGAAAATTAATTTTAACTAGTTAAGCAAATTACTATGTCATTTATATTGTTTTCAGGCTAAACTATACAACCTTTTTTCTTCTCTACAACAAAATGAGCATTTATACCTTCACGACTATGCAATAAGACTTTTTATGCCAACAGCAACTCAAATCTAGAGAGCTAACATACAACAAAAGGCTTTTGCGCAAACAAAAAAAGTGTGAACGAGATCCGCAGATACCGATCACTGCTAATGCATCTAATTGCTCCCTTATCTAAGAGATCTGAAAGTACAAACAGTTCTAACATCTTACTTTCACTTTGTTCTTTGTTCATACGTTTCTATTTGGCAATATGAGAATATGAGGTACAGTGTAGTAATATTATGCTACAATGGTAGAGTTTGTGAGGATCTTGGAATATTTGTATCTTGATTTTGATAAATTTGTGTGAAATGTCGTGGTGGCCGAGTGGTCGAAGCGCGTCCTTCCGAACGGGAGGTCGCGGGTTCAAATCCGGCCGGCTTGTACCTCTAAATCTAAATGTGAAAAAGATTTATGTGCAATTTTTCACAACACCACTGGCTAAAAACGGTGAAGGAAAACATCGTGAGGAAACCTGAATGTCGGAAAGGGTTCTAAAAATCCTTTGCAGATATTTGAAGTCCCCAATCCGCACTAGGCAAGCGTGGTGGACTATGCCTAACCCCTCTTCGGAGGAGACCTAAGCCCAACAGTGGGCAGTAATGGGTTGGTACAGGTGTGAAATGTTATCCGGATAGACTTGTAAGATGTGCTCCCAGTCAATTTCATTGCATGATGTTTTTGCGACTAATTTCTATTGTTGTGTAATTTGATTATTATTTGCTGAATTTAGATCCTTTAAATTTTTCGGTTTTTTTTTGCAAATGAAGTAATAGGCGAAGTTATATTTCATTGTTTTTTGTATCTATCTCTCAGTTGTATCTTTACAAAGAATTATTGGTGTTCGTTTAGGTTTTAGTTGAGGAATGCAAATTAATGAAAAAAAACAAGAACAATGATGCTGCAAAGAATATATTTTATCACGTATAAACGCTACATAAATTAACACTAAACATTTTCCATCAATCAAGCGAGTCGTTAGGGTAATGTTTTGATAGTATTCTTAAAAGACGACGTAAGTGGGTTCAGTGTCAATACCACAGTTGTTGTTGCGTGCGGAGATCATCAAGTATCCGTCGACGCCCCAGTCTGGTCCCCACGAGTTCTTCACAATCCAGTAGACCTCTCCATCGCGTTCGCCGTAACCGACCAATGCCATCTCGTGGTTCAATCTTGTTTTGGTGCTATTGGAAGCAGAACGAAATTGATATAGTATTTTTTGTTTTATAGATAAACTAGCTTACAGGCTACCTGAAGGTAAGTGGTTATCGCCGCCCACGAACCTCTGTAATGTCAGGACTCCACAGGATCTCTTACCTAATGCCTTAGACTTAGAGGTTAGAAAATACTTCAATGGGGTGTACATACCAGAGTTGGAAGGTTTAAGGTACGCGGTATAAACGAGATTCTATGTAGGTAAGTAAGTAAATTCTAGATGCAGAAATGGAATTTGATTGATAGAAATGTGTAGTAATGCATAATACAGGATTTGAGTTACGGATAAGCTAGTTGCTGTCAGTGACATTATTATTACTGTCATCTCGTCCACTACTGAGGGCAAACTGCTCTAATAATTTCCTAATAAAAATTTTACAAACCACTCACCAAGTAGTATCGTAGTATATACCACTAGAATAGAAGGAGAATGGATCCCTTGCATCAATCGATACAGAAAGGGGACCGTGGTTCACTGTCGCTACCTGTGAATTCGAAACAAATAAATGTGTAATTTTTATCTAGTGCAAAGAACATCGATATTAAGTGATATTATTCTGGGAATAAGTCAAGTTTTCCTTTATTTTCAATGTCTATAAGAACGATTAGCTATTGGGTAACAGAGGTGCACTAGTAGTGAAAAAAACAATAAAACTTGAGAGGTGTCAAGGGACACCCGGATGGAACGAAGTTCCTTTCGATTAATTAGTGAGGGAATTGTAATATTTTTTTTTTATTTAATAACTTAAATAAAATATTTTGATTACAGCGCCATCTAGCATTAATCATATAAAACAAAATAAGGAATTGTTTTATAAAATATTTTAAGAACAGCGCCATCTAACGATAATCATCTAAAACAAAAAAAGTGTCGTGCCAACTTTTTCATAAGAATTTCCGTCTAGCCCCCTTTCGATAACGCGCGATAAGGAACTTCGTTCCAATAATAAAATCTTACCTTGAGTGCTTCAATGTTGAATGGCGTGACATCTGTGTATCCCTTGATTTTGTAAAGGGTGCTCATATTTCTAATGTTGCAGAAGCCATCCTGAAAGTACAATTTATCAATGAAGCAATCTAAAATTAAGAGGTGAACTAATTTTTGAGTTAACTATTTTCCTGACCCTCTATTGGGATTGTATTATCTTTAAAGATGGGTATAAAATTATATTAAAAAAATACTTTGAAAAGAGGAGATACGCAAATATAGAAAGTCGAAGGTTTTCCTACTGAAGTTTCTGCCAGTAATTCTCAAAATAAAGTGTAAAAATAAAGTTACCGCATTTTTGTAAGAACCGTACTCTTCTTCTGTTGGAATACCGAAATTCATCAACCAATCATAGGCGGCATTGTCGGATCCACCTTCGCAGCCATTACCACCAAACCTAGGGGAATAAGCTATTTTTATAAATTTAGACTTAAACTTTTTAAATTGCTTCATACTTACCTTAAATAGCTTAAATGGTATTTCATATTTTTTCTTGATCTTTCAAATAAAATATATTCTTACCGCTTTATATATTGACTTTATTTCGATCAAGCTATAGCAAAAGGTATTGTTTAAAGCATATTAGTTTAATATGTAACATTTATTATATTAAGATCATAAATTTTAAAAAATGTTATTCTAAGATCCAAAAATTATTTTTAAAATCATTGATTATCTTACGGCCAAGCACAGTCGAGGATAGCCTGGTTAGCGAGAGCCAAAACTCTTCCGCCATTGGTACGAGCAAGAGCCCCTTCAATAGCTGCTGTAGTTCCGAAGGTCCAGCAAGATCCACAGTCTTCTTGATCTGTTATAATTTATAAAAAATGGGGTTATTTATTCATCATCATGACTTGTCCGTAAACGTCCATTGCTGTGTATCGGCCTCACCGCAATGAGTAACTTAATAAGTAACTTTTTTTTATTCCTTGAGGAAATATATATTTTTTTTTTATTGCCATGTAGGCAGACGAGCCAACGGCCCACCTGATAGTAAGTGGTTACCGTGGCTCATGACCTAACTACCTACGACCTAACTTTAAGGACCCTCCTCAAGCCTCTATTGTAGTATTCTTCAGTTGATGATCCCACTATAAGTATGTAAAATGATAAATATATAGCAACATAATATTTCCTAAATTAAAGTAAAGTGGATACGGACTACTGACAGCGCAGGAGCGGTCGATGTGGCGAGATTTGGAGGAGGCCTATGTCCAGTAGTGGACGTCTGTAGGCTGATGATGACCATGATTTCCTCAATTATCTATTCGTCTATTACATTCCAAAATCGGTGAAATAACAGTCTAAGTTTATTTAATCTTACTTTTGACTTTGGAGACCAAGCCTAAGATTCTCAAGTCGTAATCCGCAGGGAGGTCATCAGCAATGTCTTTGACTTTTTCGTTGGTGTAAGGGAAGGGTACGTTTCCCTTCTTTCCCTCAGGCCTTCTGAGTAGACCTTTGTGTCTTTCCATCTCTTCAGAAGTACGGTCAGCGAACTGGGTAACTCCTAGGGTGTAACCGAGTTTCTGGCGGTTTGTGTCGGAGATGAGCCTGTTTGAATAGGAAATATAAGTAGAAGTTTGAATATAAATTGCTCGAAATAATGTGTGATATAGCTATTCTTTAATGGTTTGTTTTTTTATGATGGGTACTGAATCTGATTTTTAACAAGTATTTTATACTAAGTTGGTATGAGCTTCAATAAATGGATAATAGTATTCGTTTCGTAATCAATTGTCAACTACTTTATGCTTTAAATTCTTAAACTAATCATAAAGCGTCTCACCTCATGTTCTTCTTGAAAATTTCTCTTCTCATTTGATGTTCATCAACAGCATCGTAGTTTTTGACGAACTTCGTTTTGAAACTGAAATAGATTATGATGGTGTTCTTTCATTGTTTGTTATATTTTCAATAACATTGAATGATATAATAAGAGAGCGAAAAAAAGGTAATCATTGTTACTGTAGTCACTGACTGATTAGGTACAGTAATATCCAATTCAGAAACAGTAGTTTGAAGTTATTGTTCTTCTAATAGTTTTTTGAAATTTAAATTAAGTAAGGATACTGACCTTTTAAATACGTGATCAACGTGTTTGTCGTTTTCAGGATCCATAAACATAAGATGTTTGGTGACCGTCTCATCAAGCAAAGAGTGTTCCTGAGTATTTTCAGCATGACAATCATCTAAAGGAAAAGTATCAGTATTTTGTTATTTTTTAACTATTGAGTAGCTTTTTCTTTAAAATTATGGCGTAAAACTATAGCGTCAAGAGCTACTTAGTATGGTTAAAACAAGACTAAGGCAATCTCGCCTATTTTTGTACAATTTGTAACTTATGTCGAATGATAAACAAGATACAGTATGCCAGTATTGTAGACGGTTCAATCTATAAGAATGTACATAAAAATCTTACCGTTGCTGACATCAAAGACAGATTCTTCGACACCCGATTTGAAGTTAAAGTAGTCCCAGACTTCGTGTTTTTCTAATAACGATAACTTTTCATTGAAACCTTTCTTTTCAAATCTGTGTACATAAGAAATTTTACAGTGTATATTCGTTATATTTTTTTTGACACATTAAGTGTCCATATTGACCCTTACAGTTTCGTCTCATTTTTTTTACCGGATTTAGAAATAAATATCCATACATATTTCATTGGTTTAACTGAGTGGATCAGGGCTGGTTGTTTGTTACTCAGAACGAACGTGATGCGTTTAAGACAAAAAAATTATAATGTCAAATGTTAGATGGTAAGTTCTAACAGAGAAATGGAAGACAATAGTAAAACTTGTGTTGTAGGATAATCTATAATTACCTCACTGGATGCCAAGCCTTGTCAGCTTCATTGTAGGTAGCCCAAACGGTATCAACAGTTCTGACCTTAAAATCTCCGGTTTCGGAAACGAACTTATGAGTGTTTTTGTCGAACTCTGCGTCTGGGCCTGTAATAAATAACTAATTAGGTAAGAATTATCTAAAAACAGCATGTTATAAAATTACCAAATTTATTTTATTTATTTAATACTTTATTGTACACTACAGAAAAAAACAAGTTATATTTAAAAAAATGTTCACAAAATTTATCTAAAAATATTTACACTATTACTATGTCTATACTGTGGTATGTCGAAATGTGAGTTCGAGTTCCAGCGGTACCGGCAAACGAACGAGAAAGAGGGTAGACAGATTTGTCTGCTCTTAAATGACCTACCCGCAGTTCTTCAGTCTTCCCGTGATCATGGCGCTTGAAACAGTGCTGAAATATCGGGACCTCTCAATTAAAATTAACCGTGGTAAGAACCCGTTTAGTAATAGTGTAAGTGATGTAGATAATAATAATAGCGTAAAATTGAATCATTTTCTACTTACCTTCGTTTTGGTAACCATTAGCATCAGGCAAGATAACCTTCAACTCGAGCATTTCAGATTCATCTCCCAATAGTACGTGACATTTCAAAACTGAATCCTCACCGTCTTCCGTTTCTGGATGAATCTGTTGGTAAATGTTATGCTTTAAAACTATGTATTGTGTGGTAATACTTGAATACTCGCATAAGTGTATAAAAATATTTCTTTTAGAATGTATCTATCTATTTTAAGTATAAACTCTTACATTAATTTGTGTAACTGTTGAATAATTAATATGTGATACATTTGAGTTAGAGAGGTAAACAAGTGTACTATTTTCATTATGGGGCCAAATATTCATATTAGACATAGACATACTTTATTTGCAATAAAAAAGAACCATACAAGGCATAAAAAGAAAAAAAAACAATTACAACTAGTTTTTTTTTATCACAAACAAGCCGTGACTCAACATAATGCATGAATATTGACACAGACCAACAGAATAAATGCCAATATCCAGCGCTGGTTTTCAGAAGGAGGGTCCTTAAAGTTAGGTCATAGGTAGCGACCCCATAGTGTCCCCTGACATTGCAGAGGTTCATAAGCGACAGTAACCACTTACAATTAGGTGGCCCGTTAGCGACTGCAATGACGATATTTGGCCATTGTTTTGAAAAAAAGGTTCATGGTACGTTTACATATTGGCTTACTAACGTCGTTGTAGTTGATGTTTTGAAAATATCTTCAAAGTTGCGGACTTACCTCGTACGAAATTCCGTATTTGTATTCGTCCAAACCAAGTTCGATAATGGCTCTGACGGCGCCTTTATTGTAGTCCACACGAGATGAGTGGTTAGATTTCCTGTAAACAACATATTTTGTTACTACTATTCACTTGTTATGTTTACTTTTGTTTTAGTAAACTTTAAACTTTTTAACTAAACAGTTTATTCTATACTAGATTTTAAAAAATATGGAGCTTTATAAGTTAGAACATGCAGTAAAAATAGATATGTGTTTGGAAATAAATGAAATTTTAATTGCACTTTATGTACAATATGGTAGCTTTATAAGATTATCCAACATTTATTTTTCACATTACCAAACTGCGTAGTCCTGTAGACGATTAGCAGTAAGTGACATCCTTACGGCTTCGAACTGGTACGTTTCCGGCCATACCAGCTCTTCTGTATTTAAATCTGTAATATCAGGCAAAATATCACTGAATATTTAAGGACATGTTGTTATATTACAATGGTTCTTTGTTGTGATGGCTGGTTAACATAATACTAGTCGATATCGGAAGTCTATACTCTATGTCTAACAATAGGCGAATCTATGCTGTTGACAGATTCATCAGAGGATATTGTCGTAAGGTTTATAAATAGCGAATATGTAAGATGAATTTGACTGAAATTAATATTCAATAATGGAAGTAGCAAAACTGTAGAAAATATGACAAATACCCAACAAAACCATAGTTACAATGAAAGAATATGGCGATTCTGAAGAAAAAACAAATGAACATCTTACCAATACTCGCACACGCTGCCAGCGGCAGACCAAATATCAGGTACCACAGCCGAATCATTTTCCCGGATTGTGTCCAGTATGATGTATTATCACCGTGAACATACTTTTATACTTGTGTTCGTAATCGTAAAATCGTGAAACCTCATTAATTAGTGACATTATTTTCAACTGTACAATGTCATGGAAAAAATGGATGTACCTATTTTGGAAGATTCTTTATCTTTTTAAATCATGTTTTCCTACTACCTTCTATCATGTTCTGATTAAATTCGTTGCAGAGTCCAAGACAAGTTAGCTTTCCCTCGGATTCCTGGGCTTCACTGCTGAGTCATTACGATGGTCGTCGCTCTGGATCCTGGCTACACAGGAGTTACAGTGGTGGGCGTGAGAGGTGGGTAAATACCCGAAAAAATATCTTTTAAATCATAATTTATGTAACGTTTAAAAAATAACAGCTCGAGTGTCTTAAAATAGTGTTCTTTAATGATGAATTTACTCTATTTCAAAATTTGAAACGGATTGCAATTGAGATTAACTGAATAAAACTAAATTTTAAAATGTAGAAAATTACGTTATTTACAGTTAAATGGCCTCTATGACATTAAGAAGATACATACTGATACTGATGCTCTATAGATAAAATAAGTCGATCGTCGATAAAGCATTGCCTTCGAATTGCTTAGTATTGTAGTAATAATGAATGAATGAATAAATTTCTTTATTTTCTCCCACAATCACAAGATTACAATAAAGTAAAAATAGTACATAAAATTGATTAAAACTAATGATGCTTGTAGGAGACTAAGCTGGGATAAACCTGTGTTATAGATCACCAGGCTTCCCCTCGACTAAGGAGCAAATCAGAAAGTTATGTACTAAATGCTGTAGTAACTACAAATTGTATGATAATAAAGAAAAACTTTAGAAATAACAAAAGTAATGTTAAGAAAAAATAAAATAAAAACTTGGAAATAATTAAAAAGTATACGAGTCCGTGTGTGTGTGTGTATGTGTGTGTAATAATAATAGTTCAATTTATTTTCATTAAAGAATCCAATTCAGATTTAGAGGACATCCACATTTGCTCTTACATCATTTTCCTGTAGCGAAAATCGCGTTTGATCATTAATTTATATATTTTAAAACACTAATTAATTTGCTGTACGAAAACATAGATAAGATAACAGTTAGCTATTAAAATTAATTGGAAAATAAACTTTTTTTGAATAGGTTGGTAATGAATTTACTGATTTCAAATAATAGATGAGTTATAAAATGTGGTAGGTACTAAAGAGATGGCTACAGTCCAGGAAAATCAACCACATGTAACAAAAATAGGGTAACCTTAACAAGGTTGTAGGCACAATGTTTCTTACTGAATGTACTAAAAATCATTAAAAGTGTATTTCCAGGAGTGGATATAGTTAAGAAGATCAGAAGAAACGAATGTGCTTAGCCTCTCGCTAGCAAGTCTAGACTACAAGCCCATGAAGAAAAATGATGGGTCATTTGAACCACCACGTGACCTATCTAAAACAAAATTCGAGCATAAAATAATAAGATTCAGTACTATGCCGTCACTTGTAAGCTGTCCAACTGAGTCCAGGTGACAATTCAAAAGTACAGGTAGACTGAGTATATTTTGGTTACATATTTTTATACGGCATTCTTACCACCGATAGATCTCTGAAAAATAATAAGAAAACGCTCAGTGCCGTACAAAAATGTTGCGCCACAAAGTCGGATTTTTTTTTTAATTTTCCGACAATTACCGGGGTATATTTGGTCATTTGATTTTGTACTGCATCTGTATCATACTATTTAAATATTGCTCAACGCCGTACAAAAATCATGCGACACGGGGAAAAAACGATGGTTGCAATCCCCTCTTGTCCAGGGGGTGATTTGACACCACATGAAATAAATTAATTTTGAAAGTATTTTATAGATAATATTTTTTCATGTGCCGTAAATTTTCGTTGGTCCAAAAAGGATTCACATGATTTAAGAGCAAACAAATCTGTCTACCCTCTTTCTCGTTCGCTTTTGGGTGGTTTTCTCGTGATCATGACGTTTGCAACAACGTTGAAATATCGAGACAACTCAATTAATTAAATATCGTGGTTAGAACCCGTTGAAAATGCATGAAAGTCTTATAGAAAACCGCGAGTGTCTGAATAAGTTTATTGAACTATCGTCGTTGAACTATGATGAACGTTTATAAAGTTAGGTACTTAATGGTTGAAGCTCCCAGATCTGGGGTATTCAGGATGTCCGAATTCTAACACTAACATTCTTTGGACCGTTGATAAAAGTACTTGAGTCGAAGAAATTGTTAAAATTTTTTTCATGCTAAGCTCAGAATTTGGAAATATGTAATTATACATATCAATGCGTAATTTTATGTTACTTAAGTAAATAACATCATGAACCTACTACAATAGCTCTTAAAATAAAATATTCCATTCCAATGAAAAACTACACAAACCACCTTTTAAAACGGAAGTAGTTAAGGTAATTAATTTTAGATGGTTTTCTGAACAACATCTCAACTATTTTTTCAAGACATGATAAATATTGTATAACTAATATAATGGTTAAAGCCGACTGGATTAAAAACAAGGTCCCGGTATTTTAGCAAGCCTTGGAGAGCCATAATATATTTAGAAATATAAGTTTTTGATTATTATTTTGAGTTGGATACTATATTCTCAATAAGTGGTATTGTGGTCCATTTGTATATATTTTTTAGTTTGAATATGTAATTTGTATATGTATATATGTACTAGTATGTAGGCTTTTCCATTTGCTCTATCAATAAACTTTGCATGGTTGTTTTTTTTTACTGGAATTAAATTTCATGTAACGTTATGGCGTGCCTTTAAATCGTAGGTTTAATTTCCAAATGTCTACAATTTCCCTCAAATATTAGATGATATATTTGAAATCTGATACAAGAAGAGCGGAAAAATTATACTATTGGGTAGTATAACGAGAATAGGTTCTTTATTCATTTTTATATTTTGTGTATATACGGAATGCTTATACATTTCCTTCCTGGTGATCACAGTATTATAATCACATTTTATTTAAGGCTGATTATACTAAATAAGTTCATTCTCATTATCTTAATCTATGTTAAAACTAGTAATACAACAAATAAAACAACTGAAATAATGCTGCAATTAATATATTTTGTCATGTTTAAAACATGGTTCAATATATAAGTCGTAAAGATTTAAAGGTATTATCATTTTAGAAGACGACGTAGGTGGGTTCTGTGGCGATACCACAGTTGTTGTCGCGGGCGGAGATCATCAAATATCCGTCGACGCCCCAGTCTGGGCCCCACGAGTTCTTCACAATCCAGTAGGTATCCCCGTCGCGCTCACCGTAGCCCACCAATGTCATCTCGTGGTCCAACTTTGTTGTGGTACTGTAAGGACAAAAATTTTGTACTTATTTACTTCTTCCTCTAGTTGTTTATAAGGCTCATTCAAATCATTATAATCTTTAGTGACTTATGTATAGTTTAATAAGAAATAGTGAATTAGACTGTCATTGGCAGATCTCATGTCGATTTGGTCAGATGTATCCTATTTACTACCATTCAATTAAAAACCCTACATGATTGCTCTTATTTTACCCGAGAGAGAAAATCTCTTTGATGCACCTACCATGTAGTGTCGTAGTATATACCGCCGGTGTAGAGTGAAAATTTGTCATTGGCATCAATTGATACGGAAAGCGGACCATGTTTCACTGTGGCAACCTGCGAAGAAGCAGAACTTTACTTTTGTTTCAAAACCTAACTAGAAAGTAAACACTCTGGTCTCGTTTCCTTGAAACTATTTGAAGCTTGCTTATCCCAAGTATCTGAATTCATTATTAGAAGAAACATAAAAGGTTTCTTACTTTGAGAGCACTGATGCTGAATGGTGTAACATCTGTGTAGCCACGGATTTTGTAAATGGTGCTCATGTTTTTGATGTTGCAGACACCATCCTGAAAATAATTTGAGAAATTCAGTCAAATACATATTATGATAACTTGTAAGTAAACTCTAGACAGTTAAGTTTTCTTCACTATCTTTAGTGACATTGCTTTTGGGAACTGTCGTGGTCTTTTTTTCTACAATATTTCTTACTGTCACATTATTTTAACATTCACAAGAATTTTGTATTTTTTCATGAAGTCATAAAACAGCAATAGTTACCGCATTACTGTAAGAACCATATTCTTCTTCTGTTGGCATCCCGAAATGCATCATCCAATCGTATGCAGCATCGTCAGATCCACCTTTGCAACCCTTTCCCGTAAATCTGGAAGAATGATCACGATTTGGAATAGGCCAAATTTTTTTTAGTTTTAATTTTACTAATATTATAAACAACTGCTATCTTCGTATTTCAGAGTAGATGTTATTAAGTTCATTAATATTTTGATGATTATTTATAATAAAAAAACTTGAGAGGGTCGGGGTGTCCCACACCCGAATAGAACGAAGTTCCTTTCGATTAAAAGATATCGTATAAAAATATATTTTTTCGTAATGCGCGATAAGGAACGTGTTTTAAAAGATTTTGACCATAGCGCCATCTAGCGATAATAATCTAAAACAAAAAAAGTGTCGTGACAATCTTCGTAAGATTTTTTTCCGGCTAACCTCCTTTCGATAACGCGCGATAAGGAACTTCGTTCCAATATGTTATGTTTTTGAAAATTACATGACCACTTCTAAAATATGTAGATAGCTAAGTAATATTTTTTGAATTATGTCAAATCTTACGGCCAGGCACAATCGATGATGGCTTGGTTAGCAAGACTTATTAATCTTCCACCGTTGATACGAGCAAGAGCCCCTTCAACAGCTGCAGTGGTTCCAAAGGTCCAGCAAGATCCACAGTCTTCTTGATCTGTAAAATACCCACGTATTTTCTTATTACACAAAGCAACATGAAATATAATGGCTTTATTATGAAAATTATCATTCTTACTTTTGACTCTTGAAACGTAACCCAAAGTTCTCAAATCATATTCTGTAGGAAGGTCTTCAACAATATCATTGAGTTTAAGCTCATCATATGGAAATTTAATGTTTCCTTTTGCTCCTTCAGCTCGTCTAAGTAGACCTTTGTGTCTTTGCATTTCTTCAGGAGTTCGATCAGCGAATTGAGTCACTCCGAGCGTAAAGCCTAACTTTTGGTAGTTTGTTTCTGTGATCAACCTACAATTTTATGAATGATTTAAGCTACGTCTTCTCATACCTTATCTAGGGTCTATATTAGAAGAATAATATGTGAGATAACATCTAATTGAAATTTTACCTCATATTTTTCTGGAAAATTTCACGTCTTAGCTCATGTTCATCGTTATCGTTGTAACTTTTAACGAACTTGTTTTTGAAGCTGAAAATTAATTAAAAGATATACCATGTAGGCCACGACTTAGATACTACTCTCTAATGCCAGGCGAACCTTCTATAAAATAATATACATAAGTAATATGGGATTTCATTTTTATTACTAAGCATTACTTAGTTAGAGATTTTAAAATGATCAAATATTATGTATTTTTTATAAGTTTTTTACTGACTGAAACCATGAAATATATATATATATATATAGTGGATTTACAGTAGGTACCTTTTAAATACGTGATCAACATGTTTATCATTTTCCGGATCCATAAACATCAGATGTTTGGTGACCGATTCACTGTCCAATGTGTGCTCTTTAGTATTTTCTAAGTCACAGTTATCTGCAATCGTAAGATTCTAAATATACTTCTTTTAAAGCTAAGTACCATCTATAAACCCGGGCCCGCGCAACAACGTTTGCGTCACTTACAATTCAAAGCCTATGGCCTTAGTCTTCTTTCTTAGGGTCTACATATTGTCTTTGCCAAATTTCATCAAAATCGGTTGAGAGGTTTAAACGGGACAGTGAAACAGACAGACAGAGCTACTTTCGCATTTATAATATTAGTAGAGATACGTTTTGATATTTAAGTCTATTCATCATCATCATCATCATCAGCCTATAGACGTCCACTGCTGGACATAGGCCTCCCTCAAACTTCGCCACATCGACCGGTCCGGTAAGTCTATTCATTTCGAAAATATTATTAGCATGCTGCGATGAAAATTACAGTACCTGCTTTAGTTACATCGAATACTGATAAATCAACATCTGTATTGAAATTAAAGAAATCCCAAATTTCTTGTTTTTCTAATACTCCTAGGTTTATGTTGTAAACTTTCTTTTGGTATCTGTAAATGAAATTATATGTTAGCAAAATATGTATTCAGGTATTTCCCATATCTATTAGATACTTTTTTAATATTATAATGCTGCAGAGTTTGTATGTTTGTCTGTTTGAACGCGCTTATCTCAGTAACTACTGGTCTGATTTCTAAAATCTTTCAGTGTTCGAAAGTCCATTTATCGACGAAGGTTTAAAGCCTATTTTGTTTTGAAAACAATTGTGGTATACAATAGAACACGTTTTTATGCGTACGCTGCAAAAACTATTGACAATATAACAAAATAAGCAGCATAGCGAGCACTGTTTGAACCCCTTTGTGATTGATACAGACGAAGTTCCGCGGGTCATTTAGTCATATTGAAAGGTCTGTAATAGTTAGAACATGAAATAGTTTGCTCTGAATTCGTTCTCCTTACCTTACTGGATGCCATTCTTTGCCGTTTTGATAAGTAGCCCAAATAGTTTCCATGGTGCTGTCTTTAAAAGTGTTTGTTTCTTTGAAGAACTTGATGGTGTTTTCAATGTACTCAGGGTCGGGGCCTGTTAAAAAATAAACAGTTTTCACCAACTTCATAACTAACTGAATTTGGCTATGACAAGTACAATTCAATTCAAGTATGAAAATTAACGATTTTTGTAGCGTGTATAACATTTTCACAATATATCGATTTCAATTAAAGTTTACAATTTTACAAAGCTTTCTATTGATGTGATAAAATTACACTCATAGTTTTTTGTCGGACAAAATTTCATGATTTGCGTTGGGTGTGTTTCTTTTCTATATGAACTGATTTCGACGATTAATTATTCTGTTATGAGGCAGACACTTTTATCTCAAATAAATCTGACTGGTAATTTTTGTGCTATGCTTGAAAAGTGGAAGCCGGTCGTTTTCATTTTTGTAATAAAAATATTACTTTGGTATTTATAAGAATATTACTATGATTAAAAAGAATGACATGAAAAAAACAATTTAGAAATGATACTTTTTACTACTTTGAAAATAATTGTCGTTACATGATTGTTAGTTCTTACCCTCGTATATGTAGCCATCAGTAGCCGGTAGAATCACCTTCAGTTCGAACGTTTCTTCTTCACTAGAAGCAGCTAAAATATTGCATTTGACAACTGCATCTTCACCGTCCTCGGTTTCCGGGTGAATCTGTTGTAAAAACAACCTTATTTTACTTAAAACAGGGACTAGTGTCTTTTATATAAACCTTCAAGTAAAGAAAGTCTAGGGGAAATTAAAAGTTAGAATTTTATTCAACACAGTTAAAAATGTTATCCGTGTAACCTAATGAGGCAAAAGTAAATAAACTTTTAAAAATGAAAATTTTTGTTAATTATCATTATATATTTTTATTCGTCAATTGTTACTGAACACAAGATTTCGTAAATAATAACTGTACCTCAAATGATATTCCGTATTTGTACGGAGGTCTTGGACTTTGTTCTATAATACTTTTGACGGCACCTTTATTGTACTCCACACGAGAGGAGTGATTTGTTTTCCTATAACAGAAGATGTGTTAGTTTTCGAGGACTCGCTAGTCTCAGAAGTTAGTAGCGCCGCATACTTCTGTTTGATCTCTCTCTGCTTGATGAGGACACTGAGTGTGAGTAAGTAATAGAAGGTTTAATCATTAATGCGTTTCGAATTCGATTTTAAAATTTCCAAAGGTCTTAAAGGTCCCACCAAGGGAGCCGGTGGTCGTTTCACTAACGACTGCCGGTCGACGTCTGGGGGTGACGGGGCGATACGTGAGCGACAATCGCAAACGCGTCGTGTCACCCCTACCAGATCGGACGTCGAGCGCTAGCGGCGGGAGGTTTTAGTGCGGTTCAACCCCCACATACCCCATTCGCGGGGCAAGTGGAAGTCCAGCGATTTCCTCCCGTCCAAAAAAAAAAAGGTCTTAAAATTCTTAAATTGCAACTTTAAATACCTAGTAGGTAGTAGCTACAGTTAAAAAAACACTAACAATGATGACATTAGGTATTCTAATTAAAATTACAGTAGATTATAATCAGTGAAAAATATTACCAGGCTTCAAAGTCTTGCATGTTGCCAGCGTTAAGAGACATCCTTACAGCTTTGAAATGATACTGTTCAGGCCATTCTAGAGTCTTACTTGATAGATCTACAACATTTATAATTCAAGACTAATTTAAAAGTAGGTAATACATCAAGTACTAAAGAGTAAAGATAGAGATGGTGAGCAGTAACCTTTGCAAATACCGAAACACTGCTAATAAGTCATCTGGTATTTGAAATACAACAAAGAAAAGTTATGTTAAGCAGGCCACAACGCAATGCATTTTGTCGAATTAAGTTATGTATCATAATCCGACAAGTTGAACTATGATTTGCGATCTGTGTGTAATATACGTTAGTTCCAGCTAACTATATCAATACGGATCTAGACAACACACTTTAAGAGTTAAATCTGATGTGGTTCAAATTCGAGACCTCCCAAATTCAAGTAGTTCACACTTTCAGCCATTAAGACACTTTTAAAACACTTTTAAACTTACCAATGCTCGCAGATGCCGCGAACGGCAACCCAAATATCAGGAACCAAATCCGATTCATTTTCCCGGAGTCTCTGCCCAGAATGTTCTACTTTCATCGCATACATACATTTATACATGTTCCTAATCAACCCTAATTAATTAGTAACAATATATTTCGTGAATGTATGTCTCGACTTCGTTAGGATAGTTATAGATATTTCTGCATATTTATATATTTAATAAATGGTTACCATCGCTCATGAATTCCTGCAATATCAGGTGACACTGTGCGTCTGTCACCTATTAACAATCTTTCGTATAAAATTCTTCTCAAATTTCTTTTAATAAAGACAACCCCCATAGCGCGATGGAATCCTCCCCTGTACCTGTACCTGTACCTGTACCAACTCATTACTGCCCACTGTTGGACTCAGGTCTCCTCAAAAGAGGGATTAGGCATAGTCCACCACGCTTGCCCAGTGCGGATCACATATCTTCAAAGGATTTTTTAGAACCCTTTTCCGACATGCAGGTTTCCTCACGATGTTTTCCTTCACCGTTTTTAGCCAGTGGTGTTGTGAAAAATTGCACATAAATCTTTTTCACATTTAGATTTAGAGGTACAAGCCGGCCGGATTTGAACCCGCGACCTCCCGTTCGGAAGGATGCGCTTCGACCACTCGGCCACCACGACTATAAATCCTCCCCATTCCATGTGAGTTAGATCTACCAAAGAAATTTGAATAGGTGTAGGTAACAGATAATTGTAAGGTTTATCCATAATAGCACTAACGCTATTTTCCTGTGCCAAAAATCGTTTTTCCTTTGTATTTTCAATATTTAATGATAATTAATCTGCCGTTCGACAACATTGATAACGTATCAGTTTGCTTTCAGAAATAATTGGAAAATAAACTTTTATAATCACAAACATTATAATAGAGTACGTAGGTTTAACAGTTTTCCAAAAGTGATTATAAATGAATAGTTTAACAATTTATTTAGAAAAGACTTTGAATGAAATCGTCTATCATCTATGACCATTTAATTAGGGCATAATCATAAAAGTTTTCTTTTAAATGGATAACTCTGAGCAATATTTATAGTATAAGTGTAGGCGACAGAATTAACAATTAATATTTTATTTAATCTACCTAAGACTTTAGGTACTGTCGACAAAGGCGCCATCTATAAATAGTTCAAATAATTGTTATTTAAACCTCTTTTGTGTAAATACTTTTTGAATTGTAACAGAGAATAGAGGTTCGCGCGCTTAATTTGAATTTCGAACATTCCATTGCCGAATACAGACGTTTTGTGCATTTTTTCACAACTTTTATTTTCTTAGTTTTATTTTATGATTCCTTCTTAACTCCTGTCTCACTGGCAGCATTAGATTCTTTACAATAAGTTTTGTCTTTACTTCAAATGATCATACGTTCAACATTACAGCATATGGTTATTGTCATTCATGAATCTCTACAATTTCAAGGGCATTACCCAGTTCTATCTTAGTACTATTTAGGTACTAACTGCTTAGGTATCACGTTACTATAAGGTGGCTTGATTTGATAAACATTGTGTAAATTCATCCTTAATTAGTATCATTCGGGACTATAAAAAATTTAATTAAAATTCTCTCACATTTTAAATGATTGTTGATTTATCAGTTAACTTGTTCATCATCAGTTTATCTCAAATTTCAAGTAATTACCGTTGAATTTACCCTCCTGGGGCTTTCATAAGTTGCCCAGTCTACGCTGGCAGTTCTCCACAACTTCGTCAGTTACTTTTTTAAAAACATATAAATATGTCAACTATCGTCAACACACAATGGTAATATACACAGACAAGGTCTACGAAAGCCTATGACATCTAATACTTGTATCCACTTTATTACTACATCACGGGGAGTGTGTTAACATAGGTTCGTTAACTTAAACAGCTTATTAATGTCACTTTGGATGCGTGAGACGAGCATTTAACTGTAATATGAGACGACGGTTCGTGGGCGGTATTTCAAATCAAAATATATATTGGAGGTTGTGTACAACAAAGCAGTATATTGTTGGTGGTAAGAGAGAATCTCGTACAACTTAGATCCCCTGCACTTACTGTTTAAAACTTTTTGTTACTAATTGAAGTAATGCGTATTGATTTGAAAGGTTGTTTACAGATCTTTGGCTATATCTCATCTATGTAATAGATGTTGAAAATGTTTGGACCTAATTCAATCTATCCATTGAACTCAAGGCAAAACTGTTAAAATACATTTTAATCAAGTAAATTCAGAACTACCTACTACTACTTTTGTTCAACAACAGTCGTCAACAGCTCATTTGTAAAACCAATGTTTAAACATCGAACAGAATACTACTTATTCGAATCTATCGAAAACCTATAAATCCTCATTAACGTCAGAATACTTGGAATGCTTATATCAGCGTTATCAAAATCGGCAACCATCAATTTAATTAAAGCATTCTTTTCGACGCATCTGTGAGAATAAAACATTTTTAAAATAACCGAACTCTTTCTGTTTTATTTTACCAACACTGAGGACGGAATTTTAATTAAAGTTAAATTAATGAGAATCAACGACCGTCTATATTATTATTTTTAAGCTGAAGAGTTTGTTTGTGAAGCAAAATTTCTAGTCTCGTTGGATAAAAAGCTTTTAATGGTTTAAAATAGCCATATAAAATGGTTCTTCTCATAGAATATTAAGTCAATTTGGTGGATAAAATATGATCGGCTAGTAATTATAACGAAAAGGAAGTAACGTGATCAAAACTTTTGTGAAAATTATCTTAAAAAAAACTTGAGAGGTGACATGGGAGAACGAAGTTCCTTACGGTTAAAAGATATCTTATATTTTTTTTTCCTAACGTAACGCGCGGTAAGGAACGTGTTTTAAAAGATCTTGGTCATAGCGCCATCTAGCGATAATCATTTAAAACAAAAAAAGTGTAGTGACAACTTTTCGTAAGAATTTTTTCCGTCTAGCCCCCTTTCACAATGCGAGATAAGGAACTTCGTTCCAATTATCATCATTGTCGTAAAACTGATGCTTAACTTTTTTCAAAGTTTTTCGACTAAAACATTTTACCACATGCAAAGCCAGGAATGTATCTAGTATTCACTATTCGAGTAGCAATAATAAGTTATTACTTTTGATAAGAATTAATTTGGCTGTTTCAGTTGTTGAGATCGGTCGTTTAGATAAACATGAAGTGTTATGAGTAACTGGTGGGATGTTCAAATATTTACTTAATGTGTCATATGAAATACTCGCCAGAGACAGAAGCAGTAGTACTGTAGTTTATTGTGGCTATAGTGTTCCAATATGGTATATTAAGTGCTATTTTCTATAGATTTAGTTGTATAGAAAATATTTGATAAATGCATTAGATAGATTGTAATGATTAGATAGAGTAACTAATTTAAAGGTTTAAAGACAAAAAAAGAAAACAAATAATGAATTGAAGCAACCAATACTTTTATAACAATTGTAAAAAATTTAGATAATTATTCAATATATTAATAAATAATCATTTAGATAATAACGTACTATATTCATACCCAAGTGTTTAACTGTCTTTATCTATAGTCTTGTTGTAGTCCACTTTGATGATATCTGCAGCATATTCTGCAGTCATAATAGTCGGAGCATTGGTATTGCCACTTGGAATGGTAGGAAATATCGAAGCGTCTACCACTCTTAATCTATCAACACCGTGAACTCTCAATCTCTCATCAACAACTCCAGTTTCATTGGTTCCCATTCTGCATGTACCGGATATATGAAACTGTATCTGGCATGTGTCTAAAATGTAGCATTTCAAGAAATCACGCGAAAGAAATTCGTACTCGTTGCATATATTTAAGTCTACAAGTTCCGAATTCATGTTCTGAAATACTGATGTGTTGAGAATAGTTAAAAAGTCCTCAGCATAATCAGCCATTCTCTCCAGGTCATCCGGATCGGAGTAAGCTCCCGTATTGATTATAGGTTTATGCTCAGGGTTAGAACTTCTTAATTTAACTTCACCTCTTGATTTAGGATGCAATAAAACTAAATTCATGATTAAATGCTCCTTTGTCAATGTTGCTTTGTTCAATTCTGCACAGTAACTATCTTTAAGAGTGTATATATCTGAACATAAAGCAGAAGTAGATGGGGAAAAAGCTGGTGCATGGAAACCAAAAACTTGATAGTCTGGATAGGTTTGACTATCGTTAAGAGTTACATGACCAAGAAAACTAGGTATCGGAAATGCGCCTGGATTAATTACTGGACTAATATTTTCTACAACTGAGATTATGTTCTCGTTTCCTGTTAGTACAAATGGATGTGCAAAATGGTCTTGTGAATTTTTACCAACGTGAGGTGAATCTACTTTTACTGTTATATTCATTTTGTCTAAGTCATCTTTAGGACCTACACCAGACAGCATTAATAACTGAGGCGTATTGATTGCACCTGCTGATAAAACAACTTCATTATCTGCCCAAAAATCAACAACACTGTCATCTCGTAATTTTACATTAATGCCAGTTGCCACATTGTCATCATTCAAATAAATTTTTCTAACATGCGCACCCCTTAGTACTACTAAATTGGATCGATCTTTAATGGGCCTGATAAAAGCATGTGCCGTACTTTGACGAAATCCATCAGCCACTGTAACTGAAGGCGACGAATATCCTAACTGTTCATGTCCATTGGTATCGTTCAATATTGTATGACCAATTTCTGCAAAAGCTTCGAAAATATAATTGTTTTTTTCTGGCCATTCTGGTGTGGTAACTGCTAAATAGCCTCCGGTGTTGTGTAATGACGCTGATTCACTTTGTAGAATAGTCTCAGATCTAAGATCTTCACTCTTTTTGAAATAGTAAAGTACATTGTCCCAGCCCCACCCAGCATTACCAGCATCTTCCCATCTTTGATAGTCTTCCTTATTACCTCTTACATAGTACATGTAGTTCGCTAAGCTGGATCCACCAAGTCCATGGCCTCGAACATAATGTATGTTTCCTCCTTTGTGCGCTTGAGCTGAATAGTTATCGTTTTCAGTGTAATACTGCCAATCATATTTAGAAGAACTGACCAAAACAAAATGTCCAGGTTTCTGAAAGTTAATTGTTATTTTTTAAATACCCATTTGTCGAAATACTTGATAACTGTAAAATTATTGAAATCGGATAAGTATTACTCGACTTTTGTTTCACAAAGAAAGTTTGGATGAACACACAAGGAACTGATGAAGGTATTTTTTTTTAAATAAAAACATAGTATATTATTTACATCTGTGAGGATAGCAGGATTCTCTCCAGCTTCGACGAGTAGTATCTTCCATTCATCTACTTCTGACAATCTGTTAGCGAGCACACAACCAGCTGATCCAGCTCCCACAATTATAAAGTCGTAAGTGTCTCCATCTGGCACGAAAACCAAAATAATGTTACTGATCTTAACATTTGGGTGTACTTGTCATTGTCTCAATATCAATAACAGAAACCTTAGTAAAGGCAGGGGCAGGGGTATTGAATGTGAAAAGTTAAATTTATTATTTATTTTTATTTATAACATCAATTATTAGTTTTAGAAAAAAGATATTACTAAAAAATTATGGGTCACCCAATAACAAAAAACTGAAAAAAATTGATTACAGTAAGTTGAATGTTTTAGCAAATGTTTTGGAACAGTAAAACACATAATATATGTAGGTATTGCATAATAATACTTACCACTGACAACTGGTTCTGATGGATAATTATTTACGTTGTAATTCATTACTACTGACATAGTTCCAATTAAAACTGAGAATACATGCAGCAGCGGCATCGTCATCTCGGTCATTGCCAACGCCACGGCATCTTCGAACTCCATTTTGGAACGTTTACTAAATGGAAATATAATAGAAAATCAAACATAATCGAATAATATACAGTTCGATAACTCTACTTCGACTATCTCTTAACACGTTCGCTGCGAAACGAGGCCTAAATGACCCCTCCTGCAACTTTCCTGTGGTGCGGCAAGGAAAAACGAGCGATGCGAAGAGTGTAACTATATTAAAGGCATTGGGGTCTAATAGACCGCGTGTCACCCTAACGTCGGGTTATGGTCCGGGCCAATTACACCTCGTGTCGCAGAAAACGACAAATATGCAAAAATCGGTCTCGCAGTGAACGTGTTAAGTTTCAGAGTTTTATGCGCGACAGTTACCGCACAAAGCCAGATGATAAGTATTAAATAAATTTTATTTGAAAAAAAAAAAAAAACTTGATCCACAGGCGATCGAGATTGGTTAAGTCATCGATAATATTTTGCTGGAGACATAAAGTTGGACCTGAGAGCATTTTACAAGCTTTATATTAACTTGCACTGGATATGACTATGTAGGTTCGGGTGGAATCTGGCAACCTAAATTTGACAAACTTGTCGATTTCCGATTGAGCTGACATTTTGCACGCAGATGTATATCGAGTGACAAAATGGCGCTGATATGATGATGGATTCTTAAAGTGGTCATATGAACTCCTGTACTAAATGAGATAGACCTGTCGTGTTTGCTCATTTTATTTGTCTTGTCTAGTACTCTGCTGATACATGATATTCAGGATCTTAAAAGCTTGTATTAAAAGTTGCATATCATCTGTATTCACAAGAATCACAAATTACAAATCGCAGCCATAAGATTAATAACTTAATTTGGCTCATAATGTTCCAGTGATCGTTCTATCCATTGTTTGATCAAAACACCGTGCTTCAAAACAAAAAACAAACAAAACACGTTTGATTGAGAAATTTAATGCTTTCCCAATATCAAGTGAATCAAGAGTCATGTCACACTTTCATAAATATATAGGCAGAAATTAAATATTATCAAAAATAGTGACTAGTTTTCGTGATCTTACCTGCACTGTACAATCTGCAATAAAAGTAAATTATACAAGTAACAGTTCCAAAATAATGCAAAAATAAATGAAGCATAAATAATGAATTGATTCTACTTCATCACGATTGAAAAAAATATATCGACTTCAATTCGTCAACTTTTTGGACATATTTAATTTTTTCTTACTTGTCTATCTTTTACCACTATTTTTCACAATTTGTCTCACCGGTGATTGCATACATCTTAACGGTTAGTGTCAAATGTAAGTTTCTATGGGATTTTTTTTTTTTTTTTTTTTTTTTTTTTTTTTTTTTTTTTTTTTTTTTTATTGCCATGTAGGCAGACGAGCCAACGGCCCACCTGATGGGAAGTGGTTACCGTCGCTCGTCGTCGTCGTCGTGGTTTAATTTGGCGATTGTAATTCGTCTTACTTAAACACAGTTTTATGCATTTTTAGTTTATTTGTTTCAAAACTGTGATTAAAATACATCTCTTTCTAAATCTAGTGGATTAAAGAAATTTGTTTCTTTTCGTTTCAAGACGTAAAGGTGTATCGTAAACATCTCTTCTTTTTCATTTGGTCTATTTGAAACAAACAAAAGAACTCCAAAGGAAGTATAATTGGTTTTACCTGACATGGCGAAATTATAATTTTCGATAGTGAAAATAGATTTCTTTAAACACTCACGGTTATCTACATCACTTACAATATTACTAAACGGGTTCTTACCACGATTATTTTTAATTGAGAGGTCCCGATATTTCAGTACTGTTTCAAGCGCCATGATCACGGGAAGACTGACGAACTGCGGGTAGGTCATTTAAGAGCAGACAAATCTGTCTACCTTCTTTCTCGTTCATTTGCCGGTACCACTGGAACTCGAACTCGAATGGTATGTCGAAATAAAATATCGGTACCTCTCAATTAAAAATAATCGTGGTAAGAACCCGTTTAGTAATATTGTAAGTGATGATAATAGATTCTTTCAAATTGGAGATGATTCGAGATTTGTTTTAAGATCATATAAAATCAATATGAATAGATATAAACAAGGTTGAGTTCTCATTTATTGACAGTTAAAAATGATCAAAGTAAATTTAGGTTTTTAAAGCAAAATCACCTGTTTAAACTGAAAATTAAATAATAATAAATGAAAATAAAATATAAAGATAAACATATTAATATGTATTGTCAATGGCAACATGAAGCAGGAAGTTTCTTTTGTAAAGCAGAAATGAACCATGTAAAGAAATAAATAAATGAGCAAAAAGACGAAAGAAAGAAATTATTTATTCATTATAAGTAAATAACATTCAACCGACACTAATTTAGTACCTATATTTCATTGTTCTACTGAATCATTTAAGTTTCTTCAGCATTTATATGAGCTATAAGCAGTTGATATAAATACTAAGATGCCATAAATTGGTATAGGTAATACGAGTACAATTTCAAATCTAGTTATAGAAACTTGTGACACCGGTCGGGGACAAGTTCTGGAACGGACAAAAAAGGTACAACATGGCCTAGACATAGATGTATAAATGGAATAAGAAGTAACCAAATTTGGCCTTGGAATAATAATGAACTTGGTGGTTTGTAGAATTGTAGTCATTCATCATTCTTATCGTCATTATGAGGACCTAATTTTTGAGCCTCGAAAAAATTAATTGACCCAAAATTTGTGGGTCTTTGAAAATAAATAATACTTCTAGTAGTAACAATACTTTTTTCTTTTTTTTCAGTGGTAGGAAATCACCGGATCCAAAATCACCGTATGTGGGAGTTGAACCGCACTAAAACCTCCAACCGCTCACACTCAGCGTCCGAACCCCGGCTGAGGCCAGAACCCAGCACGGGGTTTTGAGGGACGGCGCGACGCTTACGCGCTCGGCACTCTTTCCCGTCGCGCCGTCCTAGGACGCCGAACCGGCGGCCGCCGGCGAATACGGCCACTGGCTCTCTCGGTCGGCGGGCTTTCCGAAGCCCGCCAAGATGGAACCACGTGTAACTCTCCCACGGAATACCCCACTGGGTCAGAACCAGGGTGGGTCGGGGAGCGCGGTCTACCATCCCCCGGTTGCTCTTATGCCAAGGGCGTGCTGAGCGAGACACGACACCTTCTTGGGCCCCCGCTCGCACTTACATGCGTTGGGGACTCGAAACTCTTAACCCTAATTGGTGCCAGATTTCGGGCGAGATCCCGGTTCCGGCCCCCAGTAGTAACAATACTAGTGAAATAATAAACAAATATTAACTTTAGTCAAAATCTTACTTAAAGTCTCGTACATTATTATTAAATCTACTGGAGTAAGTTATTAAGGGAGACCTTTCATCACGTGGCCCCATCTCGGCGGGCTTTTGGCCCGCCTACCGAGGGAGCCGGTGGTCGTTTCACCGACGACTGCCGGTTCGACGTCCGGGGGTGACGGGGCGATACGTGAGCGACAATCGCGAACGCGTCCTGTCACCCCTACTTATCGGATGTCGAGCGCGATTGGCGGGAGGTTTTAGTGCGGTTCAACCCCCATATACCCCACTCGCGGGGCGAGTGGAAGACCGGCGATTTCCTACTGTCACAAAAAAAAAACTACTGGAGACGAAACTACGAGTTGACATTTTACCATGGTAAAAATCTTAAACTTAATTGTATGTAGATTTAGAGAAACAACATTTTACTCGGATAGAAAATATAAATTATGATAATCCAGATACGAGTAATACTTTGTTCGGGTGTAAAATTATTTTCTTATCAGTTCAGTTAAACATCAATGGCGTGAAGAAGCGCTGCTTACATTTCTTTTCAATATTAAAAATGCGATTTTGTGTCTAGTACCACGGGTACTCGTAGTATACATACCCACTCGAGGTTCGCTTAAAAAGTTTATGAACATGAAAGATAAAAGAAACAACACGTCAGTTCTTCAGTACAATGTAGCTTATTATAACTACTGTCGACATCTGGTTCGACTTAACATAAAGATGAAGTCAATTTTACAGCGATTTATAAATCTGTGGTTTTAATTCTAAATTAGATGTCCAGAAAATATATATTATTGAACTCTTGACATGCTTAATCAGTGGGTGCTTAGTAGTGCTTAGTGGGAACGAAAGCAGGTCAAAATGGGTCTATGTGGTTTTGGAAGGAATATATTATTTTATGTATGTTCAACAGTACACGTTATGTATTTATAATAACTTGGGATAAAGTAAAAAAAAATGTACGCACATTGTACTATTCTTCATTCTGTCATCTATCTTAATATTTGAAGTTTGATAATTATAATCAATATTCCAATTCGCTTTTAATATTGGACGGGTGCTAATTATTATTTTACAAGAAATTTGTTTGTTACTTTGTGCGCAGACAAATATACTCGTATAAATTAAATATATATTTTTTACATTAATAACAATCACATTTATTTTATGTTTTAACAAACTAAAATTTTACATACATACACGTTTAAATAATTTGTACTATTGTATAAAGCCCGCTATGCTACCCTCCCCGCTGTAAATGACTTCAGCCTCGTCCTCGTCCAAGATGAAGATGTCTGAAGCAGAACTCTTCCCACGGCCATCACTGTTATCTTTTCCTCAACAGCACCCTTTTAGTTTCAATTGCCTTTAGATAGGGCACTGTATTGATCCCATTTTGTAGTAGACTGCTGTTTGTATTTGTGTGTACTTGTGAAACAATTTTTTCTGTTCAACGGTTACAGGACCTGGAGACAAAAATATGTTATTAATAGTTTGTTTTTTTATTCTTTTTTTGCTTTATTAGTAACCTTGTTATATAATACATTAATCTTAAGTTAAAGTTGTGATAAAAACTCTACATGATGACTTTGGAAGAACACCATTGTACTTTTTGAAAAATAATCTATATATATAAAAATGAAACCCGTTTTCCGTTGTCACGACATAGCATGAAAACGGCTTGACCGATTTGGCTTATGTTTTTTTGTAGTTTTCTGATACTCTGTATAAGGTTCTTACGGAAACAAGTAGGTATTAATAAAATCTCTATGTTTGAACCCCTTTGTAACGCAGACGAAGTTGCGCGGGTCAGCTAGTACTCAATAATTTTTAATACATTTCCGTTACTAAATTTACCGTTATCTTTAAACAGACATTAAAATACAAAACAAAAAACCTTAAAATCGGTAAAACCATACATACAAAAACTCACACTGACATAACCATTTTCATCCTTCCGTCGTTAAAAGCATTTATAGGTAAATTAAGCGTTATCAATCCAAACGTTTAGGCTCGTTTAAGCTTCTGTTTGTCCCTCTTTATAGAGCAAAGTCAGGACAAGTCCAAGGATTTCGGTATTATACTTACCAACTCGCACATGTTTACTTTCGTGTGTAGAATCGATGTGAGTAGAAGGGTCATTGGGTAAAATGTAGATAATCAATAATAATGTTAAAAATGCGAGGTAATAACTTTGAGCATAGTTACAATATTAGAAACAGTTAAATCATTATTTTAAATCTATTTTTAAGGAAGCACGCTAAGCGAAAGCGGCAGTAGGTTTTGGTGCGGTTCGACTCCCACATACCCCACTCGCAGGTCGGGTGGAAATCCGGCGCTTTCCTCCTGTCACAAAAAAAAGGATGTTTTTCGAGTGGTTAAGGTAAAATATGTTTTGACACTGATCCAAATGTTAACAGTAGGTATAATAATTTTATACAGTTGATTTTTTTAGTGAAAATCTGAGCAGTAAGCAACAATTTAATTTTGTTTTCAAAATATACATTTCATTTAAAAAAAAATAAGGTGTATTTTTGTGCGTTTGACCAGAGCAAGAAGCCACAAGCACTTGCTCATCACAATGCTTAATCAAGACAAGCGCACATTGACTAGCTACAAAATTATAAAATGTCCTATCTGATTTCCACATCTATGGTTAATAATCTGTGCTACGCATTCATACACACGCACACACACCTCCACACACGTTATCTCTGAATTTTGATGACCGACAAAACAATCCTCGCTGCTTTCTACATTTGCATATTTTGAACCGAATCAAAGGGGAGCTGTGGGTCATTCGAATGATACTAATTATTTCATTCAAACGATTCTCTTATCGATATCTTTGTCGATATTTAGTATTCGATTTAAATGGAAAGTATTTAGTGTCAGTTTTTATCGGTTAGGTAACACAGATTGATATGTGAATGGGTGGTTGCTTTATAATGAGAAATGAGTTACTTCTTCTGTTTCTTTCTGATTATTATTTTAAAACGTGACGTGACTATTTGTATTTGCGTTAAAAAATGATCGTAAAGAAGTCTAAATTCAAGCAGTGTTGCTGAAATTCCCTACATACATTTTTTTGTGATCAATCTATATTGAAAGATTATGAAAATGATGAAGGAAAGCAGTAACCGATCATCAGAATACCAGGAGCGAGGAGAATACCAGCGGCTACCTATCACTTACAAGAAAACTTAGGCATTTTTTTTGGTTAATCAAGAAACTCCTCGATAATCTATGGTGACAATATCTTCATTTTTTTTATTGCCACGCAGGCAGACGAGCTAACGGCCCACCTGATCGTAAGCGGTTACCGTCGCTCATGGACCTCTGCATTGCCAGAAGACATTGCGGGCAGCTACCTACGGCCTACCCTTAAGGACTCTCTTCAAGCCTCGTTTGATGAAGGACAAGTCATAGCGCTCGGGAAACACCGAAGAGGGGAGCTCATTCCATAGCCGGATGGTGTATGGCAAAAAAGTATTCTTGAAACGGACCGTGAATGACGATTTGATGAGTTTAATTTCAATAACTAGAATTAACAGCTAAACAGTTTAGTAGATTAATCTGAGATCTTATGAAATGCATCATTAAAACATTTTCTCATTATCAGATGATACGTCATATTTATTCGGTATGCAGTATCTAGATTGCACATACGCAATGTTAGAGATATTTTTTGTAACAGGAAATCGTATAGCGGTGTCTATTAAAGTGATTGATATGATCTAGTTTTTATTATGGAGCTGAAACATCAAGAGATAACATCACGAACAAAGTATTGGCAATTGGAATCCTTCATGTAGTAAGTATGCCATGTGAACTAAGTAATCGGTAACCTGTAATGTCAGCTTGTCATATACAAAGTGAATCTGTCAAAGTACCTACAACTTGAAACCACTTTATTTTTTGGAATTGGTGGTTCTTTTTTTCATTTTCATGTTGTAACCCGCAATACCTAATAGTCGTACATTACTATTTGATAACTGTAAATTCCTGTTGTTTTAGCTCAATTGTTTTTATGCAACATCCTGTTAATGCTCTGAGTCGTGGGTACATAAACATTCAATTAATTTTGATTGAAACGACACAACTGTTTTAAAAGTTAAACTACTCACGAAGTAATTATCTTAAACTAGCTGCCCCGCGCAACTTCGTCTGCGTCGAAAAAAAAAATTATGGGTGGACTACCCCTAACATAGGGGGATGAAAAATAGATGTTGGCCGATTCTCATAGATACTGGACAATGACAACAAATTTCATCAAAATCGGTTAAGCCGTTTCGGAGGAGTATGGCAACGAAAACTGTGACACGAGAATTTTATATATTAGATAATTCAGAAGGAGTTAATTGAGCTGCGTAATAATTGTCAATTAAGAAGGCAATAAGTCCTTTTTAGTAACTGCACTTATATGGAATGAGTTCCGTACTGGAACAAGTTAAGTTAAGTTAAAGTTTTTCAGCTCCAAGGAATGTCCTACAGATTGTTTTAAAATTTTATGAGTAGTCTATTTATTTCCTTAAAATCGTCAGTGTAATATTTATGTGGTGCCCCTGCGATACCAGGGGCTAAAAAGATGAAGGAAAATAGCTTGAAGAAGTCTTAAGCGATTCGGTACTCCAGTTTACATTTACATTATGACATTTTAAATCAGCTCTTTCTGCTTTTACACGAAATTGTACAAAAAAACAGTCACAGAATTTATACCCCAATCGTAGAAGCATCATGTTTGAATAATTACCTAAACGATGTGCAAATTCTTCGGAAATGTATAACGCAGTAAAAACAGTAATTTCAGTAAACATACACAGCAGAGTGGAACGAACACGGCTGTTCCTGTCATTGTGTGTGCCACAATACCGTGAAACTATCGGCCTGGGTTCTCACGCCACGAATATGGGAAAAACTATGGGAAAATGGAAAATTTTAGTAAAGTGGATTAGAGAATAAAATTAAGCAGTGAAATAATAAAATAACAAAAGTGTAATTCTAGATTAACTTAATTTAAATAATGCATGTTTAAAAACCAAAAAGCAAGAGAATTATGACTGAGGAAAATGCCGAACGTTTATTGATGTACACTCTGATTCTCCAAAAGCGGAGTTGTTACACTTAATATCAGAGGTCTAAGACATGTCGTTCTTTAAAATGTTTGTATTTGAAAGAAAACTTAAAAATCAAAATCCAAAAGATTAAAAAAAATGGCTCTTTATTTATAACTTACAAGTCATATTTTGAAGCTTGTGGGTACAGATGATATTAGGCCAAAGGGAGATCTCCGACCGGGCGAGGTAGTGTATGCCCGGTCAGGCCGAAGCCCACTGTAGTAGATTTTAGATGTCGTATATATGCGAAGATTTTTGCAAATGTTGCCTATTATAATATAGGTACCTATTCGACACGTTTAAAAAAATGTTTAGCTAAATTACATTTTTTTTACATTAAATTATATTTCACAATTGAGATAAATTCTGGTTTTGTAAAATGTTTTCAGTGTACGAGTACAAAGGGAATAAAAGTATAAAAATTTAAAACATGACACGCGATATGTTTTCACGGAAAAATTTGCGTCCGTGAATTTAACAAGAAATGAAAATATAATAACAATTTCAAATGTGCCATGTAGGGTATTGAAAATTCTGTTTGATTATTTTGGGAAAATTAAATTAATTTGTATTTCCATTAAAGCAAGCAGTGTTATGTTTTTAACCCAAAATATATTTGTTTTAATCAATTTTTTTTTACTGTTCACATTTAAATAACAAACAACTTCACAAAATGTATATCTGCCAGATTTCACGTTGTAAAGATGTGCAAATGTGTATGTGTGACCACTTTGAACGAAGCCTCAAGTACGACAAAGTAGTTTTTGATAACACGTAGGTGTAATCACCACGTTGTAATTTATCACCTTAAGTTGAAAATAAAGGAATGAATATTTCTTATGTGGAGCAGAAGAAGCTGTGGAGTTTACACTGATTTACAGCAGCAGGTTTAAAGAACTTTATTCTCATACCTGTACCAACCCGTTACTGCCCACTGTTGGGCTCAGGTCTCCTCAGAAGAGGGATTAGGCATAGTCCACCACGCAGCCTAGTGCGGATTGGGGACTTCACATATGTTCAAAGGATTTTTAAAACCCTTTTTCGATATGCAGGTTTCCTCACAATGTTTTCCTTCACCGTTTTTAGCCAGTGGTGTTGTGAAAAATTGCACATAAATTTCACATTTAGATTTAGTGGTACAAGCCGGCCGGATTTGAACCCGCGACCTCCCGTACGGAAGGAAGCGCTTCGACCACTCGGCCACCACGACTTTTATTCTCATACGAACTAACAAAAATTGTTCATTTACAATGAGATTTACATAATATTTTGTTACATAGTATGCTTAAATAATAACTTCATTTACAAAGCATTTACCAAGCTTTATTGTGTAACTTTTTTAGGAAAAATAACAAAGTTGACGAATTCAGCTTTTCATTGTGTCATAATATTTAAATGCAATGGGGCGAATATTTTAATGATGAACATGAACATGGTAGTTATCACTTGTCAAAATCACGTAGCCAAAAGAAATACCAACCTATACACTCAGACCTAACTTATATTTTAGCTTGACAAAACCTTTTGTTGTCCATCTAAACGGTGATTTCGACTCTTCCTTTTGTAAAATAGTACATAATACCCTACATTTAAAGTCTACTTTTATATGTCTTTTAAAGTAAAAACTCGGCACACCGGTCAAAGGTGTAAAGTGTAACATCGCCAAAGTAAAGGTGAGATAATTTGGACTGTAAGTAGTCCTGTAAAGCTCAAGATTTGTATGGGATTGAAGTTCCTTCAGTTTGCTGAGAGACCTTCGCAATGTTATTGAGATTGTTCAGGGACTTTGGGAATAGGATAAGCGCATTGCTTCCATGTTTCCTGAATCAAATAGTAAATGGATATGTTCGTTATTTGATTACCGCCATCGTTACTCGCCATCTTGTTCATTTTTTATCCTATTGTAAATAGTTCTGATTCCCATATGAATGCAAAGCTCTATCACTAATGTTTTATCACTATTTAACATGTGATGACTCTAGAATCAGCTATGAATCCTTTTTAGATATTTAGCAGGCAGTACTACCATATCCAGAATATGTAAACATGCATGGGGAATATAATTATAGTTATAATCAAGTTATGTGCGGTTTGTACTTTCTGTATATCTATTACAACCATATGGTTCCTCCATTTGATGGATTTTCTGTATTCAGTTAGGACTGTGGCGACCAATAATAGCGCGCGAGATCCTGACTCGCGGTAATGACATTTGCAAGAATCTTCGCATATATACGACATCTGAAATCTACTACAGTGGGCTTCGGCCTGACCGGGCATACACTACCTCGCCCGGTCGGAGGATCTCCCTTTTGCAATAAGTCCACTGTAGATACCCACAGGACTATCTTTTTTCTAATCGGTAATTCTTGTTTTTATATTTTTAGAACTTAATTTACTTGTAAAAATCCTTCTTCACCGTCATAGGATTCCCAAGAGTGATTAAGCGAAAAATTTTGCAATATTCTTTCTAAGCGTAAATTTCACGCCAAAATTTTCTATTAAATTATCCTTTGTACATTTTATTAAGTTCCGTGTCTACCACATCGTTTGTTTATACTTTGATTTTTATGAATACTTTATAAAAACTTCAACTAGTTCCAGAACATTAGACGATTTATGTGGTCACGGGACATCGTCACGAATGGATTACTTTGATGTGTCTCGCTGGTAATCTACATCTGTTGTGAGCACTTTAACTTTATTTATCTTTACTTTGTTCTAATCGAATAATTGAATAATTTCTGTTTATGGCATTTATTTAGGTTCTTCTTCTTTTGCTTTCCCTTATTCCATTTAAATGAGGTTGGGGTATTATGTTTTCTCCATCAATACCTTTCTATCCTGACATACATCAATTCAATTCATTGAAATTTGAGGAATTTCGCCAAGGTCCATTTCATTACGGCGCGCCCGTTTGGGCCGGACCGGGAAACTGGACAGCAACTGTTCCTGTACCGGCCGCAGCGCGTCGTAGCTATCAGGGTCATCCGCGGATACCGCTCCGTCTCCTTTGAGGCGGCGTGCATGCTGGCGGGGACGCCACCTTGGGATCTGGAGGCGGAGGCGCTCGCCGACGACTATCGTTGGCGCTGCGACCTCCGTGCTCTGGGTGTTGTGCGTCCCCTCAGAGCCGCGGTACGGGACCGGAAGGCCCAATCTCGACGGTCCGTGCTGGAGGCGTGGTCAAAACGCTTGGCCAACCCCAGCTGGGGTCTAAGGACCGTCGAGGCGATTCGCCCTGTCCTGGAGGACTGGGTGAGTCGTGGCGAGGGACGTCTCACCTTTCGTCTGGTGCAGGTGCTGACCGGGCATGGTTGCTTCGGGAAGTACCTGCACCGGATACAGGTCGAGCCGACGACGAGGTGCCATCATTGCACAAGCGACCTGGACACGGCAGAGCATACGCTCGCTGTCTGCCCCGCATGGGAGGAGCAGCGCCGTGTCCTGGTCGCACAAGTAGGGCAGGACTTGTCGTTGCCGGGCGTCGTGGCATCGATGCTCGACGACGACGAGTCCTGGAAAGCTATGCTCGACTTCTGCGAGTCCACCATCTCGCAGAAGGAGGCGGCGGGGCGGGAGAGGGAGAGCTCTTCCCTCCCCAACCAACCCCGTCGCCGCCGACGTCGGCCTCGGGAGTTGTCCCGGGATCTGGCCCCCTAAGAGTACCGGGTCCACCAACATCGGACCCGAGGGGTGCTGCGCTAGGCATCAGCGCGCACCCTCCGTGCCATCTATGCGGGGGATGGCAAGCCGTGCTTTAATTGGCCCGTCCACCAGTGAGCCGGTGGTCGTTTCACCGACGGCTGCCGGTTCGACGTCCGGGGGTGACGGGGCGATACGTGAGCGACAATCGCGAACGCGTCCTGTCACCCCTACTCCATCGGATGTCGAGCGTGAGAGGCGGGAGGTTTTGGTGCGGTTCGACACCCACATACCCCACTCGCGGGGCGAGTGGAAGTCCGGCGATTTCCTCCCGTCCAAAAAAAAACAAGGTCCATTTCATTAACATAATCTTTTTTTTTTTTTAATATTACATTGCTCATAAAAGAAAAAGATATGCCCGCTGAGATTCTTGCCAGTTCTTCCCAGGACGGTGGCTACAATTATTATTTTTTTGTGTCCGAACTGGTGGTAGCTTGTAACTTTTGACGTCAACAAGAATGAGTGCGTCATCAATGTTGAAAATAAAGTATTTTATTTCATTTCATTTTACACAATCAGACCATCTTTTCTCGAGTCTTCCTCTTCTCTTACATTCTTCTACTTTTACGTTGAACTCATAAAAACAGCACTTATATCAATGATGGCATGTAAGATCCTACTATTAGACGTATATCGGTGTTTTCCGATTCATATTATTATTTCAATGATAGAAGCTTTTATGATTGCGTTTTATAGATAATTCGCACATTTAGACTGTAATTTTGTTGGTTAATGTATAGTTATAATACATATCGAGAGTACTTAATGAAAAAAATGGCATTAATACCTTCTGGAAACTTACTCTAATTGATGAAAATTGCAGCACTCAAGCATATTTTTAGGCAACGCTTTTTGATGTCAATGTGAACTACCGCAATTATGTTATAATTATTTAATTTTCTGTAATAAAGTCGCTGTGTTATTTTAGTTAAAGAAAGCAAGGTTAGATATATACATTTGATTTATCTACCTACTGTGACTGCGCAAGATATTTGTGTATACTTGGTTCTCTAATTCATCATCAATAATGTCATTAAGCTATTTTGTATTCTAGTTCAAAAAAATTCCTTTGTCTACTAAAAGAAAAATTAATTGATATATACGTAACTTAATGACCAAACAACATTTAATAGGTAATCTAAGTTTAAAACTGGCATGGTATCATTTTCATTTACAATAACAATATAAAACAATTATTAAAAACCTATTAAACAGACAAGCATCAAACCATCAAAGGGTAAGGAGCATTGCTATTTATAAAGTTTCCGTTTAGCTTTTGTTTTTTTGTCTGTCGAGTGCGGTACACCTGCCACCGTTCGACTGGCTGATTGGACGACCTACAAGTCAATAACACCAGAGCCCACCCTTGTAACTAGTACCTGTTCAATTGAGATGTAGTTTTAACCGTTGAATTCAACATTTTGCTTTTAGGATACATTTATAATGAAGCTGTTTTGATTATGTGCTTGTTTATAGAACATGTTCTTTTTAATGAGGTAGTTGATGAGCTTTTAGGTTAGTGACTTGGTAGGTGGTATGGAAATGATTGACTATTTCTCATTAATGAAGCATCAGCACTGAGGTTCAATACTACAACCTTATTTTTGTTAGAATTATTAATTCTAAAAGTGAGTTGTCATTTGTATGATTAAAAATCTTAATCTCAGTTGTTTTTTAAGATCACCGATAACCAAAAGATATCCTCTAAGGCTCAAAGTCGTTGAATAAAATCGTGCGAATTAAAACCATAAACGCAAACAAAACGATTTCGAAATCAAAACCACTTTTAATCCTCGATCCGTCCATAACTATCAAAGACCCGACACTTGAGCTCACAGAATACATTAGTCAAGTCAATAATATCATTTGATCTCTCAGTCAAATTTCGAATGTACAATCGGAATGGAACCTAAGACGGCTACTTGAGAGACACGATGAAGATTGACAAACGCTGATAACATTTAGCTGCTACTCGTCTATAGAGGAGTCATTAAACAAATGGACAGGAATACGAAAGCAAATTGATTGGAGCGATAACTCACTTAGACTGAATCAACTAAGAAATAAAAGGCATTCAAAAAATAAAATTTGTGATTGATGTGATGAATTACGACGCTTAAATACATGGAGAGAAACGTGTGGTTATTTTTAATTGCGATAGAGATAGCTAATGCTTTTAAATTACCTATTCGATATTTTTGGTGAAATAGTACAACTTATCAACCAATGATGCGCAAACGCATTGTACGCCTTATATCGTAACTTCTTGCTATTTGAATCAAATTAATACCAGTGATTATAGTCTATAGTTTACTTAACATAAATAATTGATATATTTGTCCACTTCTGATCACTTTGTCAAGCTACATCTTCTGTACTTCAGCTTTAGTTGACTTTGCTTGTGACTTGCTAAATCGCCTATCAAAACGCATTCCAGACTGTCGTTCATGAATTCTTTATGAAGTCAGCGTCGCCTATCATTAAACCTCTTTAACAATCAATGGAGCTATTATCGTCAATTGCATAGGTATTTAAGAGAAGCATGCCTGCTCGTTGCAATGTAAATAAATCATTGACATTCTGATTATATTAAGCATTTGTTGTGGTGTTTAGAATATATTCCTTATGTAAACTGCCGATCTGGGAGGTCTCATCCATTACTTAGAACTTACAGGATGTGTATTCATTGAATTGAAAGTGAGAAATGTAAAATACATGAAGCATTACTCCATACGTTTAAAAGTGATGATGACAATGGTTTTGAATATTTATTAATTAAAGATAGTTCTTTTTACAGAAATTCTTACTAAATTAACATAATTTTTATGATCTAAAAATAAAACAAAAGTGTTAAGCATGTATGACCGAAGAGCATTCCCTAGTCGGCGACTTTGACTGTCAAAGTCGATCGATAATATCAGAAGAATTCGAGCACATTACCCGGGCTAGGAATAATCCACCAATAAAACCCAGTGGTAAGTATTCAAAGCATTACAGATGCTGTCGGTAAAACACCGAATATTTGAATAATCGTAAAAAAGGCAATTCGGAGCACTCTTTCGAGGAATTTCCGAATTGGATCTAATTTACATTGGATTGTCAAAATTCTAATAGTCGACGCGTATACAGGATGTGATTATGCTTTATGTGTTGGAATATTGAATTTTGTTTAACTGTCTGCATTGGTTGTGTTTTTGAATAATAAATTGTATTTTTCTTATTGTTCTTTATTGCATTATTGAACACATTAAAATAATAAGCATAAATGATAAATTGTTAAACTATTAAAGAAAGTCTTGCGATGTCTTATGGTAAGACAACATGTTTACAAGTAAGACAACCAAAATTTTTGATGCATGTTTCTTAAGTTTTTTGTTCATTCAATTCAAATGACCAATAAATACTTCGTAGTTATAATTAACTTAACCGAAAATAATATTATGATCATAATTGTACCGTATTCGCAATGTTTCATATACAATTGTTTTAAAAACCTTTTTCGACTTCACAACAAAAGCGTACACAGTATCGTAAAATAAAGGAACAGTGTAATATAGAAAACAATAAAACAACCTTACTTATAAGGGTACATGAAAATTCCGACAGCAGTGAGGCAGTGAGCATTAATATATTTTATTTGGTCTGTTGCCTTTGTCCTTTATACAGAAACGAAAATATCTCATAGGCCTCTGTTCGGCCACAAGAACTTGAAATATTTCTTTATTATACTACTACAATTAAGAGTGCTGTTGCGAGGCTATCATTAAGTTTCGGAAGAGAACTGTTTAAACAAATTTAGCAATATAAGTGTAATGTCTGATTTATTAAAGAAGTAGACTAAGTTTCGTAGTTCAGTCAGCCTAGCATTGGTTTGTAATTTGTTTTATAATAACTGTAAATGTTTATCTTCTATATGCCATAAACATGATACTACCTAGGTTCTATGAAAGACTTCACTTAAATCTTGCAGCAAGAAGGACAGAAAATAGTGTTATTTATTTTTCAGATACGGCACTCAAAAGACTAAGGTAATATTACTCGTACTGTAATTGAACAGAACTCTGGACCCTGACTTTAAGAATCATCTGGGATAATTAGATTTCATTATTTCATTTCATTTCATTGCCATAGTTCTTTTCATTCGCAGTTTCAGATAATTTCTCGGCAATCGAATGGAGAAACTCTCAATCATATTGTCAAAGGCAGACCAAGTTGATTTATTTAACTAAATCGATTGGACTATTAACGATATTATCGATAATCGAACATTCACTAGACGGTATTGTTTTAAAAATACCTATTGTGTTCGGGGATATTATATCGTAACCGATACTCATTGTTTTAAAATTCAATAACGATTATTGTGATGAAGAAATTTAAACCAGTCTTTTAAATGAGAGATATTACGATAAGGTTTTAAAAATATGATAGTGCTTCAATTGATTTAGTATCATTTGTTTCATTTCAAATAAGGAATTTTCAAGGTTTTAAATAAATCAATTGTGAAATTATAGTTCTTTATTTATTAGAAAAATACCAAATAATCAAATAATAATCAATAAAGGTATCAAAAGTAAATTCAACAAATGTGGGTCGGCATAACAAACAGAATTACTTTTATATTCCATCTAATTATTTTATTATTAAACGAAAAACAAGCAGAATACAATATAATATAAAAAATTGAAATCCAAGATGGCGGCCGCTACAAAATGGCGGATAATGTAGGTTTTATCAATCCCATCAATATGGGTATGAAATGTAAGGGCTCAACAAGCAGAATAAAATATACTATAAAAAATTGGAATCCAAGATGGCCGCCGCTACCAAATGGCTGATAAAAATTTTTATCAAACTAAAAACTAGAAAATTTTAATATAGATTTAAGTATTTTTGTTATTTTATAGTTAAACTAGCTGACTCACGCAACTTCGTCTGCGCCGAAAAAAAAAATTAGGGGAGGACTACCCCTAACATTTAGGGGATGAAAAATAGATGTTGGCCGATTCTCATAGGTACCGGATAAGCACAAAAAATTTCATCAAAATCGGTCGAGCCGTTTCGGAGGAGTTCAAGTTCGAACACCGTGACACGACAATTTTATATATTAGACTAGCCGCTGCCCACGACGTCGTCTGTGAACTTTATAACCCATCTTTTTCTTCATTCCTTTTTTCGAAATAAAAGCCTTGTGTCCTTTTTTAGGGTCTAAAGATTGTCTATGCCAAATTTCATTAGAATCGGTTGCGAGGTTTAAGCGGGAAAGCATAATAAACAGACATACAGAGTTACTTTCGCATGTAGGGATACATTTTATACTCTTATTTAAGTTCATTTAAATATGTTACAAACTTATTTAAAGCCCGACTTATGACTAAGGCGGTACAGAATTTAATCCGAACCCACATAATATATCCTCATTTAACATAAATCACTTGCGAATTGCCTTCTTAATTAACCTAAAAAACCAGTTTTAGAATTAAAATGAACCTTTTAAATATAAGTAAAATGTAACATAAGTTCGGATGTTATTAAAATGAGACGATTTTATTACTAAAACATCGTTTTTTACAAAAATTATGTCGTTTAATTAAATTTCGTGAGACGAGTTTTTGTCGTTGAAACGAAGCCGACTGTTTCTTCGTAATATAATTATGTCTTCGAAGTGAATAAAAGTTTTAGGAGTGATTTAAATAAGAGTTTATGATTTATTATGATTCGATCAATTTAATTAGTTGTTAATGTAAAATATTTTGATGAAAATGTGATCTTGTTCTTTTCGATTATTAATAGTATATTTTATATGGCTCCTTCTGTGGTTCTATGGTTCGCTTGAATGTAAGTGATACCTTCTTCTGGCTTATTTGGTTCATTACATGAACATTTCTTATCAATTGGCCTTATTATCCCCTGATAACCCTTGTGATATAACTCGCTTTTGAATTCAGATTGCATTTATCTGCTCTCTTGTCTTTCACATTAAAGAGGTTTATTATAAAATCAAAATTCTCTAATGTATTACTTCAGACCATACCTAAACATTATTCTGATTTAATTTAATCACCAAATCCCAAGTGATTAATCTCATATATTACAAGCTCAAGACGAGAAAATAATTTTATAAACGAAACGTCCCACGTGTTCTATAAAATACAAAAATTATTGGTCCGTTCTAGCCGTGGGCGTTAATTACGTTCATCAAAGGCAATAACAGATAGAAATACCGTTGTCGATCCATTTACATCGCAATCGTATAGTTTCGGTAGCACCGGAAGGTTTACAGTACTATTTATTGCTGATCCGAGATAGTGGAGATCTCAATTTGGAGGAACCGATTCAATGAGTTTGAAACAAGGTGATAGATATTGGGCATTAATATTTTTATAGCTTTATTTTGGATCTGGTAGTCGTTATTTTAAATATAGTATGTAATGAATGTTATTGATTTTAGTGAAATTTTAAACAATGTGCATTTTTTTTTGTTTTAGTTGGAGGAAATCGCCGGATCCCCACCCGCCCCTCGGTTGGGGTATGTTGGAGTTGAACCTAACTAAAACCTCCAACCGCTCTCACTCAGCGTCCGAACCCCGGCTGAGGCCAGAACCCAGCACGGGGTTATAAGGGGTGGCGCGACGCGTTACGCACTGCGGCACACTTTCCCGTCGCGACACCCCCAAAACAATGTGCATAGGTTTTACATAAATGAAGTTTAATAAAAGACCTGTATGGGTAGTCAATATTGTCACTACGTGAGCGACGGTAATCATGTATCATCAGACGGGCCGTATGTACTTTTCACGGCTTGCAATAAAAACACAATTATTCAAAATTTAAACATAAACATCTATCATCAGAAAATCTTGCTCATATTCCAAGAAACTTGGCATATTCGATTATTTTACGCAAACGAATTCTGAAAATATATTCACATATCTATTACATTTTCCTTTCATTCCGAAAATAGGTTCTGTTATTTAAACGTAACGTTATAAAGAACGTAAGCCCCTCAGAGTTAAAAAGAAAATATTTCCCTCCAGGAAAAATAATTAAGATTTTCTTTGAAATTTATTTTTGTATCGTTTTGACGGTTTCAGTTACCGAAAGGTAAATAAAGTGTCGTTATTATTAGCATGTGTTATTACTTAATGCATAATATATTCTAATGTGTAATCAAAATAAATAAAATAAAAATAAAAAAAAACTTGAGAGGTGTCAAGGGACATTCGAATGGAACGAAGTTCCTTTCGATTAATTAGTGAGGGAATTGTAATAAAATTTTATTTTTTTAAGTTATAATAATTAGTTAGTTTAAAACGTCTCTCTGTCTCTTTATACTATTATAAATAAAATATTTTGATCACAGCGCCATCTAGCATTAATCATATGAAACAAAATAAGGAATTGTTTTCAAAGATTTTTATCACAGCGCCGTCTAGCGATAATCATCTAAAACAAAAAAAATGTCGTGACAACTTTTTCATAAGAATTTCCGTCTAGCCCTCTTTCGATAACGTGCGATAAGGAACTTCGTTCCAAAACTTCGTTCCAATAATGGTTCTTAATTTGGATTTTATATTTTATAGAAAAAGCAAGACAAGACTATTTAGGATGTTTGTTGATTCTATAACTCGCGGCGGGTACCATCTACTTGGACAGAATGTCCGCGGTTTACTTGTAAACTAAAAACAAATGACGATAATAATATGTCTTCAAGAATCAATCTTCTATTCTTAATTGAATCTTCTTGAATCTTTATTGCCCAAGTGTTTCACTGCTATTACATTTTCTCTTCAAAATGATTTAAAAAAGCTATCAAAGATAAGTGGTAGTTAACAATCTCGCAGTGTACCTATATTCTATACAGTAGTACCTCTTAACGTAGGACATCGGTCAAATGTGGAGCTAATGGTCAACAGTTTGATGTCTACATGTCTGCATCTAGGTAATTTTTAAACTAAATTTGAACTACAGACCAAAAATAGATAGGAGCACATTCCAAGGAAGGACAGTACTGGTTAAACAATTTTTATTTTCTTGAAAAAACTGCACAAAAACTGAGACGCGACAAAATCTAATTCAATCTTTTTGTATTTTTTCGTCTGTAACGAAATTAGATTTTTAGATCACACTATCAACTTCTACTGCGACGAATCGTTGTTCATTTTTATCGTAGATCGTTTTTTGCTGATCTAAGCCACGGAACCGACAATGTGGCGCGTGACAGCCTGCGGGTGCGCCTTGCACCGAACACACCAAAAAAACCTAAAACCCACAAAGGAATAACAACCTTATGTCTGTACGCGAAAGCCTATATTCCTATTACATGCTGAAGGACATTCACGAACGATTGCTAAGCTGAACAAGACTCTATTACGATTGCATAGGATGCTGTTTCGTCTGATGTTGAAAAACTTGTCCAGATAGTAAGATACAATGGACCGGTCAAAGTGTCTCGTGCCACGATTTTTGTTGTACAACTAAAAGCGTGGTTTTTTATCACTAAGAGCTTTTGAGTATAGAACACGTAGGGACACCACTAACTTCCATTTGGAAATGAAATCGAATTCTATAAAAAGACAGTTCAGTGAACTTTTTGTAAAAACTACAAGTAATGTTAGATTTAGTTGTCCCTTATGTTACACGTTTTGTAGAGCAAATTAGAAATTGAAAAAAAAAATCATTCGTGGAACACATTCTTTTGGTCAGACTGAGATCAGATGTACCATAAAATAGTATGATTTTCGTAGCTTCAACAATCTGGCCAACATAATACTAGATGGTATTCTTGTTATAAGTACCTACTGATAATAGCAAAACCCGAAAAAATAAGAGTTTATAAAAGAATTTGATGATGTTACGTTTATCGAAAATATTAATTACGTTCAAAACAAACACTTTTACAAATTCGGGGAACATTTTAATTGCGGAACAAACTCAATAACTTCAACGGCAATTTCGACGGTTATTTCACAAATTAAATATATGATAATACAAAAGTTTGTTTTAATTATTAAACTTTGGATTTAATATTAATTTAGCTTATTTCTATCCAATAAGGATTGAAAATCTTACTTGCGTAATCCTTAGCACATTGTAGGTAAGTTTTGAGTTTCTAAGATATTTTATTTAACCTCTAGTCATAGTCATAGATTGTCACATATTATATACTAAAACAATACGAGGATTATGTTGTTAATTTTTATTAGTCCACTACTGCAGGCACCTATGTGATTATTTATAAATTATTTGACATTACTGCATTTATAGTTAAATTCGATATCATTATAAAGTCATTCTGTAATTCAAAACTGTAAGTACAAGATCGTTTCGTAAGAACAAGAAGAATTAATTTAAATAACTTTGATATTGAGGAAATTAAAATCCATTTTGTGCGTGGGTATTGAAAGGGCCCGAGGCGTCGGAACCCGGATTCGTTCATGTTTTATTATGTACAATTTGTATTAAATTGAAATTCAATTGAAACGAGGAGCTTATTCAGAAACCCGCGGAATTTGGAGCCGTCAAAATAAATAAGTATTTGAAGGAATTATGATGGCGTAGGAATGACGATGATTGACGAGTTCTTTAGAATGGTGTTGCTATTGGTAAGATTTGTTATCTGATGATAAGAATTGAGGTTTCCTTGAGGCTTTATAGGTATCGTTTGGCTTCATACTCTTCCCACTTTTTTGCTAAAACTTTTTATGAACTTTAAGTTTCGTCTTTTTGGTCCAATGTTTTACCTATGGTTTTATTATTGTATAAAAATACATTTTAGATAGGTTTCTTAATTGGTATTCTCAGTAAAATTACTAATTTAATTGTAAACTTCTTACTTAAAATACTTTATAAAACATTTCAGAGAAATATATCATCTTTGGTAACATATTATAAAATGAACACGTGTTACAGAGCTGAAAGTAAAATTAAATTTTGGTCGAATAAATCAAACGAAGGATGAAAATTCCGAGAACTACATACGTATTATGGATGTTACTGTTTCAAACAGAGCAGTAATTTTTAGATATGAATGTACATTTTATTTTGTAATGAAATTTGGGAGAGGCAAAGGCCTATGCTGTGTTGAGGTATTATTTATATGGGCTGATGACAATGATTATAATGATATTTTAAGACGTATGTTTTTCCTATTATTTCTTCTACTTAAACAGGTCCCAAATGCCATAGAATTCACTTAATCGTATAAAACTGATCAGATACTTGTTACTGAAGACAGTCTAACGGTTCTTGCCAAGTATCTTATCTGGAGAATGTACTGCACCAGAGAGCATGCAGTGGAACGTTAGCAGGACAGTTTCACTCCCAATCGAGATGAAATTTGCATTTGCGTGCCGCCGGCTAGCGGTCGACTCGTTTAAATATGGCTGACTTTGAATGTAGGGTGTAGATAGTAGAACATGCTATTAATGCAGTTTAAATTTAGTATTTCAGCTATTTTTTTTTTTCTTAAAGTGCTTAGAATATTGAATTTCATTGAGATAACAAGTTTCTAAATAATCTTCGTTTTTTTAAATATAGATTAGAAATATATATAGATGTATGAAGTGCACTCTCTCTTACAACCTTGCGTAACCTTGCGGACTCCATGTTCCTTTTTTTTTGAACAAAACCCCGTGCTGGGTTCTAGCCTCAGCCGGGGTTCGGACGTTGAATGTGAGCGGTTGGAGGTTTTAGTGCGGTTCAACTCCAACATACCTGGCGGATCCGGTGATTTCCTCCAACTGAAAAAAAAAATGTTCCTCCTTTGAGGATATTTGAGACAACTTTTATCGTAGTTTTAATTTAGAATATTCCACTAGTCGCATTTTGACTATCAAACCTTGTCTTTGGCATTACAATTGTGAATCAGTCTCTCTTTTATTGCATTCGCTCTTAACTTAAACCACTGGGTCATGCAGCAATTGCACTACTTGTACCTATCGAAGCATAGACACCTTTGTAGTGCTAATAGGAATTCCTGGACTGCAACCGGACTAGAATGAAGTAATTGAATTGCTAATAATAAATAATTTTATTAGTTATAATCTTATTCAGACACTCGCGGTTTTTTATAATACTTTCATGCATTTTCAATGGGTTCTTACCACGATATTTAATTAATTGAGTTGTCTCGATATTTCAACGTTGTTGCAAACGTCATGATCACGAGAAGACTGGATACTGCGGGTCGATTTAAAAGCAAACAAATCTGTCTACGCTCTTTCTCGTTCGCTTTTGGGTAGTACCTACCACTGGAACTCGAACTCATATCACGACACACCACACTCACTGTATCTACAAGACTCTCTGAGCATGAACGCTTAGTGACTGTTGTGTTTAGCATAGTTTTCGATAATAGCTATTCTTATTCCAGACAGGTAAAAAATGCGTAGTTCATGTCATGAATGGTAAATAGTCGTAGGTATGTCGTAGACTTTGCAGGAGTCCATAAGCGACAGTAAGCACTTGACCTCTGGTGGATCGTAAACGTGTATACCTAAGATTCAATAAGAGACCGTCTTCATGACCAGAACATAGAAATTCTTTAGACATCATTTAAGTAGGAATAATTCCTATCGCTCGGAAAACATTCAGGAGTAATCTATTCCATAGTGGAATCCGTTATTTAACTAATTTTATTATTAGAAAGTCACATTATTGGAATGAAGTTCCTTATCGCGCGTTGTGAAAGCGGGTTAGACGGAAAAAAAGTCTTACGAAAAGTTGTCACGACACTTTTTTTGTTTTAGATGACTATCGCTAGATGGCGCTGTGATCAAAATCTTTTAAAACACGTTCCTTATTTGTTTTAGATGATTATCGCTAGATGGCGCTGTGATCAAAATCTTTTAAAACACGTTCCTTATTTGTATTAGATGATTATCGCTAGATGGCGTTGTGATCAAAATCTTTTAAAACACGTTCCTTATCGCACGTTAGGTTAGGAAAAAAAAAGATAAGATATCTTTTAATCGAAAGGAACTTCGTTCTATTCGGGTGTCCCATCTCACCTCTCAAGTTTTTGTAAATGTGCGTAGGTATATAAGCAGGTTACGAATGAGGAAATACGTAGTACTCTATTTTCTGGCCCAAACTGTTTGAAACAGATTAAATCGTCTACGTGATCTTACGCCATGTCCCATTTACCACGTCTTAACTAATCAACCACATCCAATTCAGCCCATCAGCACAATTGCTCTACGGCCGAATGTGTAGTTTCTGCTTTTGTTTGGCTGGATGTACTTGATTTATCCTTGTAAAATGAGGGGAATATTTGCGAAAGGTGCTCTTACGTTGATTTACATAAAACTTGTGTCAATTTGTTCTTTAACATCACTTCTATTATTGTTGGCTAAATTGAATTTAAAACGTATAAAGTTCTCGTTTGATAAGACTCTTGGACGAAGAGAAATTGCCTGACCTGACAACCCAGGATAGAGTATCCTGGCATCACAGGATAAGGAGAGCTGACCCTTTAGTGCGAGGATAAAAATAAAAAAAAATATTTTTTACCAAGGCTTCTCTTACAATGATCATAATGAAATGAAATGAAATGAAATACTTTATTTTCAACATTGATGAGATGCTCATACTTATTGATGTCAAAATTTAAAAGCTACCACCAGTTCGGACACAAAAATTAATTATTATAGCCACCATCCTGAGAATAACTGGCAAGAAACTCAGCGAGCATGTCTTTTTTTGTATTATTACATAGAATGTTTACTTCTTCAACACACTTTAAATTTTTAATTAACGAAGTATTGTCTATTAATTTATCCCTAACTACTGGGATTGCTCATGGCCGAAATACGATGCGAAAATTTTTAATTGCTCCCATCAGAAACGGGCTGGGGGCGTTGAACAGTATTAATTGGAATCGTCATCATATGAGTCATGGATTCGAGGACATATAGGATTTGTTTATAATTTAAAATAGTGATTTATTGCACTCCATTTATTGTATTGGAAATTAATTGTATGCAATTTGTTAGTGTCCATACTTTGCAGTTTTTGTAGAAGGATTTAAGTTAATTAATTATATAGGTGTATATTTTGTAATAATATTGTAGATAACATTAATGCCTTTACTAAAACTAATTGAAATCATTTTAGTTCTTAAATTTCTTTGGAATTTTATTTGATACGATTGAGTGTATTCTATTCCTGATATTTTGTGATATCTGAATAATAATTAAAAAGTTTTAATAAAGCTTTTAAAATATAAATAAGTATCATTTAAAAATGAAAAGCTGATAGCAATTTAATGCTGTCTCTACCTGCCTATATTTGAGACGAATATAAGACTATTTTAGTCCAAAGACAATTGACCTCCTGAACGGATCTTCACCGAGATAATAATAAATAAGGTTTTACGTGACACAAACCCAACTTATAAATTATTGCAATGACAAATGTGCGAACAAATTAAGATTTTGCTCACCACCTCGGTATAATGCGGTCAATCCTCGAAAATGATTTGTAGTGTTGTTTTGATTTATGTTTCGTTTTGTCGCAACGAAATAGCGATTTAGATGTATTTTGATATGTTATTGTCATGGAATTTGAAAATAAATTACGAATTTTTTAACAAATTATTTTTGTTAACGTATGTCATTAATTAAATTAACAGTTTTTTATCCTTCTAAATCTAAATAAGATTTATGTGCAATTTTTCACAACACCACTGACTAAAAACGGTGAAGGAAAATATCGTGAGGAAACCTGCATGTCGGAAAAGGGTTCTAAAAATCCTTTGAAGATATGTGAAGTCCCCAATCCGCACTAGGCAAGCGTGGTGGACTATGCCTAATCCCTCTTCTGAGGAGACCTGAGCCCAACAGTGGGCAGTATCACAAATGTTAAAATGCTAAAAAGTCACATATCTTCTAATTATTATCATTGTGATACATTTTCGTTTATTTAATCGTTTTTTACTACTAGTATTTGTGTAACTTTTGATGTTTTCCTAGCTCTTGAATTGATGTTGTATCGGTATCAAGTTGTTGAATTTTACTTTTTAAAATTTATATTGTAGGCTTAAAAGATTTCATAAATGTTTTCATATGAAATATAGATTTGCAGGGATCTCAAGGTTTATGCCACTTTAATTTGGGAGTCTAGACACTTAATATTGGGAGGATCCCTTCTGAACCTTTTATTTAAAAAATCATTAAACAGGGATTTGATCGTGTAAACAGCGGATCTTCGTTACAAAATAGATATTTCACAGAAGTTAATTCTTATACAAGTTGTGCATCCCACCCATCAATATCGTAATCACAAAATAATGTGTTTTGAAAAAAAAATGAATGTTCTACGGAAATCTAACAAAGGCAAAATATAGGCCTTCTCATACCCTTTCAGGGGTCCACGAATTTGTGTTCTCAAGATAATTTGAATTTGCTATTTGCTTGATCAAGATGCAGATGACTTATTAATCAAAAAAAGATCGTAAATGAATTATCGTATTTGCGTTTTAAAATCCTAAGCTTGACATTCGCAACATCCTCAATCCCATACTTAAATCGTTTTTATTTATAAAAATGAATCTCAAAATGTATTGCTAAGTTTTTAACTCAATAACGCCTGGAACAATTTGGCCAATGGTTTTTTTTAATGTTCATTGACGTTCAAGTGTGTTTTAAAAATCGAATAATTTACATTTAACTGAAAGTGAAGCAGACGAATAAGTAGCGGGCCAGTTAGTACTTATAATTACTTCTGTCTAACACAATGCTTTTGTATCTACGTCATTGGTTCGAGGCCAAGGGGGCTGTTTTGTCATGTCAGCAAAACGCGGTTGCCGGCGTTTGATTGATGACCAAGAAATTAGTAATTTTATCTCAATACTAAGTCAACCGTAATGTTTTATCGTACACCGTTTTTGGTCAGTCATTTTTGGCAAAGAGGTAAATGGTGTGTTCATTGTTTTGTTTCTGAATTGTGTTTATGAAAATTTATACGTCAGTTGGGATTTTATTGTGTTTTTGAACAATGTGGAATAAAGCTGCGTTTAACTGTTCGCATTCATTTTTTTGTGGAGTTTATGTTTATGTTACCTTTAATGAGTATATGGTCATTCTTTCATCTATTTATCTAAAGTAAATGCCATTTTCCGTATTGACAATACATAGTTGCCTTCACAATAAAACGTGATATTGACTGAGCCGCCCACCAATGTAGCGGGAATAAAGCCATAGAAAAAAAAATGCCATTTTATAAGAGTAAGCTGATGGACAAATTAGCGATGTAATATTTTCATTTTAAACAAGTAAATTTGACAATTAGTTGCTAATCACACCATAGATAAGGGCTGTTGATTATTGCATGTATTATAAAATATTATAAATTTAATAAAAATAAACGATAGATCAAGTTAAAACTTCGCATAAACAGGACGCAGTGAGAATTGAATATTACTTTAGACCTGCCTACATATTATGATCACGTGTGTCTCATAAACAATGATACCCCACACGAGACACGTAGCGATATTTTTTCATATTTTAGCGTATATGTAATATGAGAAGTGTTCCCGATCGGCGAACTGTCGGTACTATTTTATAAATGTAACTGGGTGTGGTAACTTTTGTGGACAGGTTTTCTTGTTGGTAATTATTTATAGTTTCAGTTATTATCTTCATACATTTTTTTTTTATATTTTTATTGCCTTGTAGGCAGACGAGCTAACGGGCCACCTGATCGTAAGCGGTTACCGTTGCTCATGGACCTCTACTATGTCAGCGGGCACTGCGGGGCCGCTACCTACGGCATACCTTTTAAGGACTTTCTTTAAGCCTCGTTTGAAGAAGGACAAGTCATAGCGCTCGGGAAACACCGAAGATTTTGATTTGATTTTTAATGTTGTTAATAATATTACGTGTGTGCATGTAACATATAGGTAAAATTGATTTGTTTTACTTCCTCTCGAGAATGCTCTCTCGAATGTTAAAGATTGTTGTTCCAGTAGTACCACCCAAAAGCGAATGAGACAACAGATATTTTTGCTCTTAAATCTACCCGCAGTATTCAGTTTTTTCGTGACCATGACGTTTGCTACAACGTTGAAAAATCAAGACAAATTTATTAAAAATTGAGGTAAGAACCTTTTAAATATGCATGATAGTTGTATAAGTTAATTTTAGAATGGACAAAGTCCCATTCAAGACAAATAGCATTAACACCTATTTATATAGCTTTAGATATTTCAAATTCAAAGCACGGTTCAAACTTATCGCAGTGAGTAATATGTGACTTCCAAGCAGTCTCACTTTAAACTATTTAACACTTTGAAACTTACTAATGGCACCAATGTATGTTGGCCCTAGCTCGTTCGACCACTCAGCTGGGACAAAGTTACAGATTCAACTTGTATGTTTCTAAGAAACATGCCTACTATAATTACACTGCAAGTGGTCTGGTAATATTCAATGTGATCCTCCAGACATATTACATTTTTATGGTTTCGTACGTCAAAAAATTCGGAACCTTTATTAAATAGTATTACTTCGTCTAGCTGTAAAAACCATTTTTCCCAGAAACGTGTACAGATGACAGTTTCAGTCAAGCTGAAATTCACATTTCATCAAATCCGCATGTCAATTCCCCACACTCAATTTTATTTACTGCGGACATATTGGGCAACGTGTATTAGCTCCTTTATAAATCCGATCACATCTATAAAATGCACAACGGAGACCATTGTTGCGTGCTAAACACACATATATCTACACCATTGGTTGTCTCCAAGACATATTTTGTTGGTTTATCTTTACATCTATAATTCGTTAGATTTTAGTGATATATTTTAAATGTTGTGAACACTTTCTTTAATTAGGAAACAAATGAAGTGTTGACACGCTTGGCAAGGCAGCGACAAATTTAATTTAAATTTTATAAGTTAAGTATATTGTAATAGATACTTTGAAGAAATATTTTCAGTTACATTTAAGATCGATATTACTCACTCACTTTCACCACCTAAAGTGTGTTTTTTTTTCTAGTCATCTGTACTTGTTTCTTTATCATCAAATCAGTTTTATCTTTAGTATAATTATAATAATCCTTAGGCAGAGACAATTTTACAAAGCGATGTAGATTTAGTAATTAGCTAATAGGTATTTAATTTTGCATTGCTAATAATGGTTTATTTAAAAAAAGATATATTCTACTACTATTCATTTATTCTAATTTAAGAAATATTCCATACCAATCTTTCCATATCCAAATTCCAACTTAGTACCATATCCAATATTATTTACAAACGTAGTCATCAATTTTGTCAGCAATAAAAGTCTTGAGTATAACAAACTAATCCAAAGTAAACGATGTATTAATAGTCGATACATTAATATTCGTAATCGGTAGTATTAAATGTTAATCTCTTGATACCGCATCTATAAGAGCGATTTAGAAATACTATTATTACGAGTTGTAATAATATGACTGCATTGAGCTTTAGATTGTGATGGCTGTTCGAATCGTAGGTGGTCTTTTACTTATTAAAACGGTATATTTACCTAAGGTAAAAAAATGTAAGATTATGAACGATCGATGCTGTTTGCGTGTGTTTTTGACCGACTTCCAAAAAAGAGGAGGTAAGTATTCAATTCATATATTTTTTGTAATATATATCCACTAATTAATGTCACAGTGACTAAACTAATAACAATCACTTCTCAATAATCATTAAAACTGTGCAAATCATTTTTAACATACGATGTCGAACAGTATTGGAGAGAAAATTGTGTTATCATAACATATAATTTAATGCGCTTTAAGTAATCCTCATAGTAAAAACATAAAACATTTAAAACGTAATTGACCTGATTTATGATCTAGAAATATTCCAAGAACAAAACACATGTGATAATTAGCACATTTGTTATGATACTAACCTAAAAACGTGAACTAAAAAAAATATAAGTTGTTGATTGACTGAACAGTCTGTCTCTTTCACTCATATTAATTTTGCCTAATGAGAGAATGAAATGAAATTATTTGCACACATCAGTATTAGTATATTCTAAATTGAAAAAATATGACTGCAAATGTATGTTTTGGTATAGATTGTTTTAAAATTGATTTTCGTATGAAAAGTAGGGTCGGGAGGAAGTTATCACACACAAGTTACTTTCGATTTTGTAAAGCTCTGTAAACAAACCATCTGACATTAAATGGGTACCGTCATTCATACCTCTGCAATATCGGACAGCTACGTCACAGGGTCATTACCTAAGGATTATCTAGCAACAATTCCTTCAAGGCTATTACAGAAGGACAAAACATGGTCAATATAATAATAATGAAATATCTATACTTAGTTGTGACATTTGTTTACCAAAAAAATAAAATACAAATGGTTACCATCTTCATATAGGTACTACTGCAATACCAAGATACAGTGAGAAGTCTAAAGCTTCAAAATACATAAATACCTACTGTAAGAGACTGCCAAGTCAAATTCGATCTAACTGATAACCCAGCAACCTGGCGCACTATCAGTCACTGACTCACGGAATTGCATGGAGAAAGCAACCGTTTTATCCTTGCAATCTCTATCAAGATAAAAATGACATATAACTGATTTCTATATCGCAATATTATAGAGCAAGTTCAACGGTTTGCTCAACTGACTCTTCAAAAGTGACTGTATCTTTTTGGTTAATTTCTAAACGATGTTATATATACAGGGTGATTTCTTAGTGAGAGTACATATCGAAGGTCATGGTAGCTGATGGTTATATACGACCAGTAAAAATATTATTACCAAAGAATATCGCTTAATGCCTTAATAATCGCAACTTAAAAATATCTAAAATTCTTGCAAAATGATGGTTTTTCGACAGCTGACGGGTGTGGCTGAGGTGTGGGGTGCGCGAGATCACTAGAGGACGTTAGTCAATACTCTTTTAGCCGAAATTGTTTATGTTTGAGGTAATTTAGATTTTTAAAAAAATATGTAATTTTACCTATTTTTTTTAATATTTCGTATTAGAACAGAGTACTCATCACCCTCCTGCAATATGTACCTTCTTTAAAAAATCACCCCATCATCACAGTATAATTCGGTTGTAAAATAAGTCATGTTACAAATTTTTATGTTTTTTTGACAGTGGTTAAATGTGATAAAAGGGCGTTTTTAAACAAGCTTAATTAATTTAGTAAATTTATCTATTTCATCATCATCATCATCATTATCATCAGCCTATAGACGTCCACTGCTGGACTATCTATTTACTTAGTAGGTATAGTAAATCAGTTTGAAATTCATACCTAACTGCTTGAGATTATAAACTATTCCAAATTATTTACAAATTCCACTAATTTAGCTACTGTAAAACAACACAAACCAAATCACAATAATACCCTCAATTAATTTGCATAAACCATTATAGTCCGGTCAATTTAGACATCCAAGGTTACAATAATTCGCACTTGGCTGAATTTTGGTAGGATTGTTCAATACACTATTATAAAGGAAATGTGAAAAGTCCTCATCGATCCGGCACGTGCAAAAAAAGTTACTCGGGGTCAAAGGTCCCAAAAACGGGTTTTTCGCGATTTTCAGCAAAATGATAAGTTTTATCATAAAATTAGCTCAGACAAAAATTGTAGATCAGATAATTATCAATAAAAAATATCTTAATACTAGGGGTGTGTGAATAATTCGAACTTACGAATTATTCTGGAGTGAAAACACGTGTTTAAAACTGTTCTTTCTAGAGTAGAATACGAATACGATTTAGTTGCTGCTGAGGCTAAGTATCATTAAGACTGCTTAAATTCCTTCTTAAGACCTAAAACTGGGGTTAAAGTCGGTCGACCGCAAGATGAATCTACGAATCTGGCAATGGAGGAACTATTATATATCTTATAATGATATAATAAGGTACGAAGCAGCTGCAGTTTTTCATCGTCCTCCTCATGTCCTACGACCAGAAAGTGGCGCACTTATTCAATACGTTGTAGACAATGCTGATATTAATGTAAATACGCTAGACGGTAATAATACGCTCCACATAATGGGTATTATTCAAATTGTTACTCCAAAAGATTCCATTTTACTAGAAGAACTTATGCCACGAGTAAGAGAAGCTTTTTCAGCAAAAGATTTTCAGGCAAAAGCTCATGTGCCGATCCAGATCTATCAAAATGATGATATCTTTCAACTTTTTGAATCGTTATATCTCAAAAACGGTGGCTCTTAGGAAAAAAAGTATGTCTAAATACTTTTTTTAATGATAATTATCTGATCTTCATTTTTGTCTGAGCTAATTTTATGATAAAACTTAGCATTTTGCTGAAAAACGCGAAAAACCCGTTTTTGGGACCTTAGACCCCGAGTAAATTTTTTTGCACGTGTCGGATCGATGAGGACTTTTCACATTTCCTTTATAATAGTGTATTGAACAATCCTACCAAAATTCAGCCTAGTGCGAATTATTGTAACCTTACCCCTATTTTTAAGTCTAATTTGACCGGACTATTAATAAAGACGATCGTCTAATTTGAATTTTTCTTAACATTTTAAATTAAGAATACGCCTGTATTTTGTAAAAAAGATAAATGGTCTACAAATACTTTAAGTGGGCTAAACACGTGCTGAAGTTATAAATGACTGTCGCACTATTTATTAAATACGAGGTCGTTCGACTTTGTTCCCTTCAAGGACCAATGACGTCATCAGGTCACTAGTACTTATATTCCGAGCTTTATTATGACTGTAATAGGATTGAAGATGATCTAAATTGTAATATCATTCAAAAAATGAACGCTGCAATTAAATTCAGCAATTTGAGATTGCTATGTTTTTAATTCGCCTAAACGTTACCGTCTACGATTATAGCAGGCGGCAAAACTGTGTTGTTACTGTTGAATTACTATTGTATGATCTGTGACAAAATATGTCATCTTTTCCACTTTGTTATTTTTACAATTTTGAAAATGTTCTAAGCTGGATTCCTATATTCATATCAGATTGTTCTAAAACCGTTTAAAAGATCTCCCTCTTCTTTTCCACTTTGTTACTTTTACAATTTTGAAAATATTCTAAGCTTCAGATTGTCCTAAAAACCGTTTCAAAGACCGCCTTAAATCACTCTATCTATTTAAAAAAAACAGATCCAACCTTAGTCATGTCTCTTCGGTATTCCCAGAGCGCTATGACTTGTCCTTCTTCAAACGAGGCTTGAGGAGGGTCCTTAAAGTTAGGCCGTAGGTAGCGACCCCTCAATGTCCTCTGACATTGCAGAGGTTCGTGAGCGACAGTAACCACTAACGATCAGGTGGCCCGTCGACTCGTCTGCCTGCAATAAAAAAAAAATTTACTCCAGGAAAAACATCAGACTTTTTGCTGTTACTAAGTGGCATTTTGTGAGTTAACATAAATAACGTATAATTGCAGTAAGTAGTACAATTATTTTTTGCGTATTAATAATTTCTTGGAACGATTAACTGGTCTTTAATTTTCTCCTTCGCTCATTCTAATAATATTTCTGCCTCAATTCTAAATTTAATAAAATTCATACTGTCGTTTATAATAAAATACCGAAAAGCTTTCATGCAAATATCAAAATGTACGGTATTTCTCGTTTTAAATTTTCCACACGTGCCACGTCGTATGGCGCGGAATCACACGGAATTAAACATTTTTGCTTGCGATCGTCAAAAGTAGCTGCCGACATCTGTTGAAGTAGACGAGGAGACAGCGATGTTTACTAGGAAACTATGTTTTATTTTTATGACTTGTCCTTCTTCAAACGAGGCTTGAAAAAGAGCCCTAAAATGTAGGTCGTAGGGAGCATTGCGGTTCTATGAGCGATGGTAACTAGTAACTACTTACGATTCGGTGGCCCGTTACGTCGTCTCCCACATGGGAGTAAAACAATAAAACAGTTTTTTTTTCCTAGATAAGCATGGTACACTGTCTGAATCCTCTTCTCATTGGTTGTTTCAGTACAGTACAGTCCCAGTTTATGATTTTCGCCAGATGGTATAGTAAAAGTTTCATCTATATCATATCATATCATTTCTATAGTGCTTTAAGTACCTCTTTCCAGTTATTTTATAGCTATAGGTATTGGGAATACTGAAATATTTTCATTGCATTCGACATTGCTAATTTTAGATTTTATAAAACTTAGGCTACAATCGTTAAAGTTTACTTGAAGTATATTCTATATCTATATCTTTACATACGCGATAATAATATAGTTTTCCGAACGTTTAACGTTCTAAAATTTAATGATAATATTGTGAAAAGAATCACTGCCTCTTAGCTTCACTTTATATTGTCATTGCAATCATGCATTTCCATCTTGGAGATTTATCCAAAAAAGTTTCGCATTCAACAAAAGCTAGATAAGTTACCAACGACTTTATCATTGCCGCTCGTTAACCGTGATTTATCTTTGGATTCACCTACGAGAGTCCATTAGGAGCTCTCAGATAAAGCAATCGTTTAACGCTACAGAATAAATGAATACTGTATTTTTGGTATCTTTATGCTTACGATAGTGGTCACAGTTGTTGGGGCTATCTGCATGCTAAACTACTTCCTATGATATGAAAATAAATCTTTTCTGGTCATCTTTTGAGCGGTGCCGCTTTTTTGAAGGCATTTAGAGTGTTCGGTATACGCACGGTTGTTTGTTTTCTTACAAATATATATACAAATATATACTGTACTGTAACAATCCATAACTGCTCACTGCCGAGTCCTGGTCTCAGGTCTCTTCAGAAAAGGAACTGTGCATAGTCCATCACGTTTGCTCAATGCGGGTTGGGGACTTCCCATAACTTAGAAGGATTTTTAGAATCCTTTTCCAATACGCAGGCTTCCTCGCCGTTTTCCTTCACCGTTTTTAGTCAGAGGTGTTGTGAAAAGTTTTACATAAATCTTTGTCCCATAACATGTAGAGGTACAAGTGGGCTGGTTTTGAGCCCACGACCTCACGTACGGAAGGCAAGTACTTTAACCACTCGGCTACCACAAATATACGGACTAACGATATACAGTTTCTGGACTGCTACGGTACGATTTGAAATGCTTTATGCATTTTATTATAGCTGCCTTAAAATTATAGGGACATATGTTAGTCATTGTTAATAGTCACAATAGTGATTAGGGAGCTCATTTCAAGACCAGATGAAGTGGTATATCAATCATGAGAAGCTTAAATATTCCTTAGATGTATAAGTATTTTACTTTCTTCTTATTTTGTTGCTACGTTAGAGAAATGATATCTATTCCAAAAGCTAATAATCTTTTGTATATCACTTATCTGCAGCTAACATTTCCCTGTAAGTTCAATGCACTAGTTCATAACTAGCACAAACAATGGAGCATTAATTCATATAATAATAGGCTAGATACTTTACAACAAATGAGTGGAGTTATCATACAATCAAACTACCCGGAAACCGAGGCGAATGAAATAATTGTCTTAAATCAGATCATAATCTATCGACTGCAAATGAGTACAAAAGGAATCGATATCTGATACAAAATTCAATAATAGAAACATGATTGCTTTTGTGTTTGTAAAATGTTATTTGAATGAACTCAACTTTATCTTTATTAACTGTTTATGATGCAAAAGCTATCTTGCTAAGAGGAAAATCGATAGATTTTTTTTAAGAAATTTGGATTTTCGAAATAAGTTGTTTTAAGGTGATTTTTTTTTTTTACTAGCTGGCCCACACGACTTCGTCAGCGTCACATAAGGAAATTTTCTCACCGTTTAAACCTTCCCTGGACTTCTACGAATATTTAAAGATTAAAATAAGCCAAATCGGTTCAGTCGTTCTCGAGGTTTAGCGAGACTAACGAACAGCAATTCATTTTTATATATAAGATTTTATTTTATTTATAAGGTGAATTTATATATCATTAAAACTAAGAAATGCAGTCTACTTGTTGAAGTTTCACATGGATAAACACCGAATATAAACATATCAACCATGTGAAGAATATAAAGTAATCAAAAATCAAAGTTCATAACAAATTTTCTTGACGCCATCTGCAGCCAATATTCATTGAACTCAATACGCAATGTTCACTGGTTTGTAAAAATAAGCAATTCACACAGTTCCTGTTGTACATACTATCATAGACTTAAAAAACTATTGAACTATATTATGACAATATTGTACAGTATTTTCAAAATAAAAATATTTCAATGGACAAAAGTATAGTAGGCGCTACAGACTCTTGTGGGCTTTGGTCCTCAATTTCTTTCTTCAGATTTCTCTATTTAGAGACACCTTTCTTCAATATTTCACACCCATAATTTCCCCGTCTCGGTTTACTCTGTTCCACCACATAGCCTTGGTTTACCAAGGTTAATTTTTTGGGAATATGTTAATTTTCCAGCAGATGGACATAGGATCAGCTATGTCGTTGCTGAATCAAGAAGAGTAACATTTGAGTTCCAATCGCCATACTGTTAATAGGCTGCAAAAATTTAATGAGCTTGTAATAAGCCCTGAAAGAAACAATCAAGTTCTTTCACCCCGTTCCAAAGAGATCTAAACAATACCCTTCCTGCATCTTGTTCACACGAGGGCAGACCGGCGACACGTGTGCGTTGTTCCCACATACATCGTGTATGCGGGCGCATTCTCAGAACGATGCTGTTCGTTAACTGTTAGCTATTGATTGGATGTATATCGAGTTTCATTGGTATTCATTGATTAAGGTTTTGATATTGGGAAGACCAAATCTTTTTTAAGAACAAACTTCTTATTTTCGATTCTTCTTCTCAAGTTCTCCAACCTAACTTGTATGTCATCGAGAGATTTGTGGAATCAATCATATAGTAATCATCGACTTAGATCATATTTTAATAAAAACTTTCCTACATCTTTTATTATCATTGAAAATGTATTAACTGAATTTAACACTGTCTTTTTCGTTATTACATTAAGTTCGTGTTTCATCAAAAAGTGATTCTGTATATTCCACAATTTTACAAGTTTCACTCTCAGTTGTTTTAAAAAGATGATCTATTTCAAATTCATTTTAAAGGCAACATCGACGTTTTATCAGTGCTGTAACAAGAAATGTTACATGAATAATATTCGGAGATCAGAATCAAAAAGGGACCTCGAAAGGAAAGGACCTTTTTGGGATCTAAGTAGCGTATCGCTAGACCCAAATACTGTCTGAATCGCATGATATTTCAAAGTGATTTACGTTTAAATGCATAAAAATACCTGTAGAATTATACGTTTTATGTTAGGTTGATAATTACAAATATGTGTAGATATTGTTAAGAAAATTAAACGATGACATCGAATTAGGATTCGAACCTACATACTGATTTATGCCTCACTCATAACTACTATTAGGTACAATTATCTACTGCACTAAATTCAGTGTTGCCCGTAAACCTTTTACGGTTGATTTCCGAAGCGGCCAATTTGGAGCGACCTATATCCAGCCTACTGCAACGTGTTAAATCAATCTCAATTTGGTCACCTCTCCATTAGCAGCTGGGACCCGACGATTTTCTAATGGCTCTTATATACCTCCACAATCCAAAATTAATTCGAGAATCTCCGTAACAAAAGGAACATCAAAGAGGTAGATCTCTTCAAAAACCTGGTGTAAAATAAAAGGCAATCTGTGGTTGATATAGACACGTCAATATGATAAAATGGAAGCGTCGAGCCGCGAGCGCTTGTTATCTGAAAGGGACCTTGTTATCTGATCGGATAGAGGGTTTCCAATTTACACCGATACATCTGCCTTGTAACCGGAGGAAAATGGAGTGTCTCACTTGGAAAAATTATGGATGACTTGAAGTTATATAGAGAGTTTAAATTACAGTCAAAATGAAGATGAAATCAATATTCAAGAGCGTTTAATAAAGACGTAAATCTACATTTGAAGCGTCAAACTTAATATGGACGTAAAACTAATAATAATATTACTTTGCGGCTGATCGATGTCACCATTCCACATGACGAGAACCTTGTGAAGGCAGAAAAACTGCTAAGTTATATGGACCTGGCCCAAGAGGTGACCGACATGTGGCGTGTTGAATCGACCATCATTGTTCCGATCGTTGTATCTGTGCACGGTCTTATAGCGAAAAGCTTCGACCGTCATCTTGAGAAGCTTTCGCTCCCTGGCTGATTCAGAAAGCGGTCGTTCCTGACACGGCGCGTATTGTGAGGAGGTTCCTCTCTCTTGAGCCCTGACCACTGATGGCTTAGGTCGTAGACTCCGTCTGCAGTGGCCCTCTGTTTTTTATATTGTATTTTTAAATTTTATTTACTTGTTTTTGTTTAAAAGTAGAATGTAAAAAATAAGTGAATAAATGGATATGAAATATTACTTTCAATGTCCATAAAACTTTCCAGAAATTTCCCTAAAAAAGTACCTACAACCCAGTTAAGCTAATAACAACGTTATCGTACTTTTTGTTCTACGTATGTAGTAAGAAACTGAACAAACTATTGCCGATAGTTTGTAAACTCAATTTATGAGAGTTATACGGTATGAAGCGAACATTATCTAGTTCGACTGAGCCGGACCCTGCTCGGGACAAATTGCCAATTTTGACTTACACTGGCGCTGTTCTGTGAAAATATTTTTTGTTCTGTAGGTACTCTCTGGGATTGTTAGGTGATTGGTTGAAAATAGTTATTCGCATTTAATAAGTTTTAGTTATTTCTTGAACAAATAAATTAATATTTAATAACGTTAATACAGTACCTTAAGGAGGATATGAATTATTCCAAACAGTATTTTCTATGATATAATAATATATTAGGTTCTGGACACGGCGCGTATTGTGAGGAAGTTCCTCTCTCTTAAGCCCTGACCACTGATGGCTTGGGTCGTAGACTCCGCCTGCAGTGGCCCTCTGTTTTTTATATTGTATTTTTAACTTTGTTTTATTGTAAATGTTTTTTTTTAAATATAATGAAAAAAATAAGCTAATAAATGAATATGGATATTAGGTAAGATAAGTATATTATCTTCTTTTCGAAGTCATTGCAAAGATATTCTATTGTATAGGTACAATAGAACAATATTTACTACCAAGCCAGAAACCAGTACAAAATATTACTGTGAACATTTTTCTTCTTAAAACTAATAATAGTTATAGTATCTGATACTTACTAAAAATAAAACATCAAACCTACTTTGTACCGGACAAATTCAAAAGTATTTTAATTGTTTTATAGTCGGCTTAATCGTTAAGTTTGATAATTATTGCCCAACTTGAGGTTATAATTTTAATTTTTAAAGGCCCATAAAATTGTCGTAAAACCTTAAGTGCGGTTAACAATAAACATTTTTATGTTGTATGTTGCAAGTTGAACAACATTATAATAAAGTGATATAAAACATTTGCCCAAATACGTACATTTAAATGGGTGTGATATGAAATTTTAAAATAGAGTATACAGGTACGCACAGTGTATATTCTAGGCTTTCGTTTAGTATGTATTGTATTTTTACTAAAGTTTTAATGAGTATTAAATTCTAATTGGTGTATTCAGCAATTTTTGCAAATAATAAAAATAAGATCAACGTCAACAAGTCAAGATTAAGATTAGTTATTTTCGTAAGTCTCACAAGTTTTTTTTTTTTTTTTTAGTTGGAGGAAATCAACGGATCCCCACCCGCCCCGCGGGTGTATGTGGGAGTTAAACCTCACTCCAACCGCTCACACTCAGCATCCGAACCCCGGCTGAGGCCAGAACCCAGCACGGGGTTATGCGGGGTGGCGCGATGCGTTACGCACTGCGGCACACTTTCCCGTCGCGACACTACCAAGTCTCACAAGTAACGTAATTTAATTTAGTTTAATTAAGAATTTAGTGACAACGAGTATCTAGAAGAAAATTATCGTTCGCCTTTTTGTATTTTTATACGTTTTTCTGCACCGAAATTATAACTTGAAGCTTTTTACATTATAAATAATATTTAATCGTCCTTTAACTCAACTTCATTCATAAACTACTTAACCGTTCCAAAAACAAACAATTCCTTTAAAGTTACCGTTTAATTTGTAACCCGGTTTCTTAACCAGACACTCGTCTCTCAAAGGATTAACTTAAAGATGGAACAAACGCATCTGTACACTAAGAAATACATTATTAAGATTCTTCATGCGTACCACGTCCTCTTTAAGCCAGATTTGATTTGCGAGAATGCTCTCTAAAGCTCTGTGTTAGAGTTTATTTTTCTGTGTATGGATGAGACATTCTTATGTCGCGGTAAGCCTTTCAATTTCCAACAATGTTCAGTATGCGAAAATTGTTGTCGACCTTTGTACGTGTTTGACGTCACGAAGGCGTCTTTGTACTGTAGGTGCCTTATATTCACTTTTCTTTGAATTTTTCCCGGCGGCCGAGAACGTTTGTCACCGTCTTGTCTCTTATTTTTCATTTTATTTACTTACCTTTTATCGAAGGTAGAATTGAATTTGAGAAATAACACTTTTCTATCGAAGTTGTTCGAGTCGTGTTTTGAGGTGAACCATTAAAATGTTAATGTTGATAATACAAACTAAATGTTCTATGAAATTTAAGAAATTTATGAGTCACGGTAACCACTTACCAAAAAGTATGCAGGTACTATCGATAAACAATAATGTTAAACCGATACCTAAAATATAAATAAAATGGAGAACGAGTGTTAATACCTATAAAAATTTTGTCACTTCACTCACTTCTCTCTCTAGATATTCTGAAACAGAAAGCTTTATCAATTTAACTTAATTCACATGTTATAGTAATGTCTATATGGAACCACCATGGTCATCCACGGTTCGTTTCAGGAACACTTTTTTGCCACGCACCATCCGGCTATGGAATGAACTCTCCTCCTCGGTATTCCCTGAGCGCTATGACTTGTCCTTCTTCGACGATGCTTGAGGAGGGTCTTTAAAATTAGGTCGTAGGTAGCGACCCCTCAGTGTCCCCTGACATTGCAGAGGTTCATGAGCGACGGTAACCACTTACTATCAGGTGGGCCGTTGGCTCGTCTGCCTATATAGCAATAAAAAAAAAATACACACTTATCTATTCACAATCCTCCGCAAAACAATATCATCATTCCAATATCTTTATTTCCTATCCATCTTGCAGTCACGTCTCGGATGCCGGGCTAATGGACGAAACTATTCTGAGAGCACCGGAATGATAAAAGTTATTTACGCTTCATTTCTCTCTTACAAAAGAACTAGAACACTGTCTCTTGTAGCCATCAATCTTAGGGCCATTAACTTGATTAGATAGCGTGCTCTTATTAAATCGATTCTGTTGCCACCCACACGAGAATCGATCGCCTCCGAAAAAATCGATAAATTGTGGCCTAACCTAAAATTAATTGGGCTTCAAAGTTGACAACGCAATCTTATCTGTAAGTAACATGTGAAACCGTTTTTGTAAGAATTTTAATTAAATTTAAATTAGGTTTTTTAGGATGTGTAAACTGGTTTACATTTTTTTGACTTACGTAATGCGATTAGGCTAATCCTTCTCGTCTTATTATTGGAATTGGAAATAGTTAATTAGATAAGTAATAAACAAGTTCATAGAACTTAGAGCAGATTTGACTGATAGGTATATTTTCTTTTAGCAGATTAAGTACATGGCGAAAGGTTATTGTTTAAGGCAACTTTGTGTTGTTTGTCTCAATTTGTTTCCGAGTTTCTGTACGTCTAATCAAGTCTAGTCTAATTAATTAAATAATCCAAAAACAACAAACAGCATGTATGGTCAATATTAATGTTTAGATCTAGTCACTATTGAGGCCCGTGGGCAGCATTAATCTTTCCAAGCCTATAGTTTATTGATTTCTTCATTATTTTTATGGTATGACATCTGATGGTAAGTAGTAGTGAGCGACTATGCTCATGAGCCTCTGCAAAATCCACGACCAAGAAAGAAAAGTTACAGCCCTTCGGGAACACCCTTTCTTCATTTATGATAATAATATTATAATACAGGCAATCTTGAATTTTATTGATGTAAATAAACTATCATGTAGGTACTTAAAAACTAAAATAACTTAATTAATCGAAAAACTGACGAAAGTTTCTAAACAATTATTAACCAATTAAATATACTTTTTCAGCATCTTTGTTTTATATCATAATTGGATAAATCTTCATTTTTATGTTGTAATTAACGCAATTACTTTTATTAAGAGAGACTTTTTGCTTTGCACTAATCACTGTCTAATACTTTGTCGTAATCAAAAAAATATTAACAACAATTATAAATACCATACACATAATAAAGAGAAGAAACATGTTTTGGCTTCAATGGCAATTGGCACCTTCTGTTTTCTTAATCCAAAGTAAATTTAATTTAAATTTCTACGAAAGTAAAGCAAGATTTGCTATTTAAAAAACAAAACATGAATAGATCAGCCATTTCTTGTTAAACGTAAGTAAAACAAGAACAAAACAAACCAGTACCAAACCAATTATTAAGTAAACGCACAAACACCATACATTTTGCTCTCGGGTTGATAGAACGCCTCGGTACAGGATATTTACTATACAGAAAAAACTTGTGTTTTTAATAAACAAACTGCTGCGTGTATATAGTGGCCAAAGTTCAAAGCACGTAAAAACAAATGACGGTGGCGGCTGGACCAATATGTAGACGGAAGGTTTCTCTGCATTGGCTGGCATTGAACCAGTTGTCAAAATTCTTCGAACGTCGTGAAGATCATACGAGTAGTGAGATTTCGTCCTGTGGTTGTCAAATATGGCACTACGAGACAAACGCCAATATTGGTTAGTATCCAGTTTCCAGTTGATTGGATCATCTGAGTTTGCAACCACTCTGCAATTCGTGGCTGTGACATAAGTTAGTTCGTCATTAATTAATTCTTATGAAGCTTTCTTTCTATTCAAGTTATTCTGTGGCTTTTCTGTAGTGAATGCAAAATTGCAGCCTTCCATACCTAAGTAGCCACGGGCCCGTATCGTGAGCGGCCACGCCTATCTGGATAAACCACTGTAGGCTTCAAACATATCCTGTTTTTGATTTGAATATAAATATCGACTAATGTTATCAACGAACTTGTTTGTACGATGGATAAAGTGATTCTTACATATATAACATACTAGAAGGCCCGCGCAACTTCGTCTGCGTCACATAAGGAAATTTTCTCACCATTTAAACCTCCCCTGGACTTCTAAGAATATTTCAAGATTAAAAGAAGCCAAATCGGTTCAGTGGTTCTCGAGTTTTAGCGAGACTAACGAACAGCAATTCATTGTTAGGTATATATAAGAAGAAGATGGTACGTATTTGAATATGGAAGAGTTTATCGTCGAAGAAAAATATTGAGGTCTAATTTACTAGTGTACATACATATATGAGTTGAATTTACAAGATGATTATGAATAGTTGTGTACTTTTATATATTAAATTATAATTTATGTTCCATTGAAAACCATTCATAAAAACTAAATTTATTTTTAAATGTTTTTAAAATCTAATTTTGCATGTAATTTTGAGTCCTAAAAGCAAAATAAATCAATAATTTGCAAAAAAATCATTATAAACAGTTCGTGTATGACGAACCTAAGGCTTGTTTCTGACCGCACACGCCTAAATCACCGCCCGCGCAGCTGTAGACTGCTTATCTCACCTCTACCACGGTAGATTGCTTTCACTAGATTAAGACAATCGATTTGTTTTGTTAAAATATAACTTTCAATACGAATTTAGACGTTACGTGGGGTCCACGCATCAAATGTATAATCAATTTTTCACTAGAAAGGCGTCTTTTACTTGTAGAATTAGATTATCATGTACTATACTTTCACTGTCTATAATTTAAAAGGATCTTTGCAAAATGTATAAATGTAATATTGTAAAGAGGTAATGTGATATTTGAGACGTAGTTCATATTCGTCAAACTTCAAATATTATCTTTATCATAAGTCATAAAAACTAATCGAAGAGGTCTATTAAACCAGTTTCGAGAATTAGGTACTAAAAGGAAACTATGTATTTATGAGTGTCAATGTCCATGTAATGATATTAAAATTATGTAGGTAACATTGCCTCCTTGAGCAGCGCTGGCTAAATTGCGAGATTCAGCAAGTAGTGTATAAATTAAGTATGTTTTTAAGTGTCTATCATTTCTCATAATCTTTTCTTCAATTCATATTTCAAAGATAGAAAAACATAAATACTCGAACCTCATTAAAAAAAGAGCAATAATAGCAACGCTACTGGAAACTATTTGAATAAAAACTCAATCAAAACGATAACCGTAAAAGCTTTTTAAGCTATAAAACCTGATATCCAGTTGAACATACCATACAAACAATATCACCTGTTCGAACAGAAGCATTCGGACTCCATCGAAACACATCTGTATCGGGTCGAGGTATTGCAATCACGCTTAAATCAAACAACGATGTATGCAGACGGTCCGAATTGCTTGTAGCTTTTAGGGTTGTCACAAATAGCGAGTTTAGATTGCGAGAATAGGAAAAAATTGCCCCGATTGATATTTAGATTGCTGCTCTCATAATCCTAATCCTAATAATATTATAAAGGCGAAAGTTTGTATGTATGGATGGATGTATGTTTGTTACTCTTTCACGTAAAAACTACTGAATGGATTTGAATGAAACTTTACCACAATATAGCTTATACATCAGAATAACACATAGGCTACAATTTTTGAACCCCTTTGTAACGCAGACGAAGTTGCGCGGGTCACCTAGTATTCAATAATGGAACAAGAACAATGTTAACCTTCTTAGGAGTATTATTAAAGGTTCTAGTGGTCGCAAAGTGTAGCACTTAAAAATACCTATATTTTTTTAATTCGGGTAGGGCATACATATTTCAGTGCAAAGGGTGACTGCAGTGAATACTTATTAAAAATCTCTAAAATTTCTACAGTCTACTACTAAATGCATGACAATATTAAGTATGCACTAAATATCTTAAGTAAGTCTATAAGAATCTACTTCAACCTATCTATGGTATCATATCTTAAAATTTTATTAATCTAACCTCAATATTCAATCAAATCTCATGATGCAACAGTTTCAAAATATCTGTATTGCCCATCTTCTAAAAATCGTTGGAAGAACCCACTTGACACTAAAAACTTAGAAAATATTTTATTTACTGTCTACCGCCATTCCTCAGCATTATCGAATTTGACAACCCTAATGCCAAACTCTCGTTGTATTGGCGAACGTACCAACGTTTTTGTCGATTGTCCGATTCCGAAGTGGAACACACGCCAGGGCTATCCGTGTACAATTAGCTTTATTGAATTTAAATGTTTCACTCGTGGAGTTCCATTGTGGCGGTTTTTATCGGTGATTTATATTGAATTAAAGAATAAATTTAAAATACAGGTTTTCGAAACAGAAAACTGCATGAAAATAGCGCAACATCGGCCATTGTGTCGTGTTTTGGAGGAGTCCTATATCCAGTAGTGGTCTATCGACTGTCGATGATGATGAGGGCATTTAAAAGGTTTGCAACAAAAACTTGACTTTCATCATACCAGGTTGAGCTGGGTCGTAATCATTTTAGGCGCAATTTATAAGTAGAAAGAGCGCAGAAATATCTGTACGTTTTGAATTAAACTGCATATAAACAATTCTAGCCGTTATTCAGTATTCCTAGTATTGTAATTAACGTTGTCGGTTAAACTGATATGTGAAATAGACATCCAATCGAGTCCTGACATATTGTAGGATACAAGTTTGTTGAATGTAGTGAAAATTGGTCGAAATAGTACTTAAACTTTAACAAGGGTCAAAGAATGAGGATACCTTTTCTACAACCACTTACCATCGGTTGTGTTCATTTACTTTAAGTAATAAAGAACTTATAAGCCAGTACTTAAGGGGGCGGCGCGACGGGAAAGAGTGCCGAAGGCGTAACGCGTCGCGCCGTCCCTCACAACCCCGTGCTGAGTTCTGGCCTCAGCCGAGGTTCGAAGGCTGAGTGTGAGCGGTTGGAGGTTTTAGTGCAGTTCAACTCCCACATATCCCTCCAACCTTTTTTCTAGATTTCCTCCAACTCAAAAAAAAGCCAGTGCTTAAACGAAATAAAGTAAAAGAATTGAGCGGGATATATGTATCATCTCACCCTATACCATATCGTGTAATAGTGTGGCCTTTAAAATATGTAATGTAATCCTTGAAATAAAAAAATAAATCAATTCATGCACTTGCCGATCACGCAATTAAAAAAAGGCCAAATCAAGTTCTATACAACTTACATGAGTACAATGTTGCTTATATCTGAATTCACTGTGCTAAGCTAGTATTTACCCAACATTTCTAGTACATTGTAACCGGCGCTGTCAGTCAGATTGACACGGAAAACAGACATCCGATCGTAATAACGTATAATTTGTAGTCAAATCGCTGAATACACGTGGGTTTTATAGTTTTTGTATTGGTCATTATAGCCAAGGGGATATAACTGTATATTCTTATTAAATTGTTACTGATTTAAGATGATAAGGCATTTAATATTTTTTTTTATGTTAAACTAGATATACCTAATATCAGCGATGGAAAACAGAAAGGACGTAAAAGGCAATGACTTCAAAAGCAAAGAGAAACAATGAGTAATATAAATTCGTAATTTTCGATTGCTGATACCTAATTTTTGATATTAAGATATATTTGGTGTTGAAAACTACTCTTTTCAGGCCGCAATACTCAAAAATGTGAGGTTTGGTTTGGATATGGTGGTGTTTGGTTTGGTGGACACCAATGTCGGTCCAGTAGTGCCCGCACAATATCCTATTAATTTTTGTATCTGTTTTATTGATAAACTGCAGTCAATTCCCGAAGTAAAGAAATCAATTTTTTTATTGCAAGATAGATAAACGACTATGACAACGATAATGATGAGATAAAACGAGTTTACGGCCCATCTGACGGTAAGCGGTCACCGTCGGTCATGAACCTCTGCAAAGTCAAGACCAATGAGAGGCCGTTATCTACCCATACAGGACTTTTTTTAAACCTCGTTTAAAGTTTTTCAATAGTTTCCAGTTCAAAGTTTAGCACCAATCAAAATGACCTAAACTCTCTTCACTATTTCCACGGCTACTTCGACTTTTGATGACCTCATAACTATGATAACTAGCAAGTGAATTTCCAGTTTGTTATTTTCCCTTCTTAAAACCTACATAACAAATAAGATGCCATAAATTGATAGTCACAGTTGCACAACCTGGGAGCTTGTCTACACCCAATTTCCGTACTAATAAATCTTCCTTAACGACATCTCCAATTGTTCCAAAGCTTATTACCACCTCGTTTCCGTAAACGTGAGTCGAGCGACGTATTAATGCAGCAATGTATCATGTGCTCCATATTTTGTAATGGTCGGCTAATGTTGTGATCCATATATGGTTAGAGGCCGTCGTTGGCGAAACCCTCCCACGTGTCGCGGTCATGGCTCGGTGATTGCACTTAGTATGTTTACTTTTTATTTGATTTATTTGTTGTGTATTTACAATTGGTAACTTTACTTTAGCATAAAATTTGGAATCTAATAAAAATTGTAACGTTTAGTAGATTGTGGTAGTCATCAAGATTTAAAAGTTTTTATTAAATTTTTGACTGCCACTAATTTACCTCATTTAGGTTATCTAATAATAAACTTCCCAGAAACAACTTGTTTAGTCACTTTATCTATAAAATTAATTCGGAAAAGAGAATGAACTGAATTCATAAAGTAAAGTATGTTTTTAGCAATAACCACATATTTACTAACATTCAAGAACAAAGGAACCAAATATATTGAGTTTCTAACTGAATACCGAAGTTCGAAGAAAAATATATCTCATTTTGTTTACGGTGGGTACATATTTCACCCTCAATCGACTTGTAGCCAAACCACAGAAAATGTACTTCTTATACAGAAATAAATTCATATCAAATTATCCAAGTGTATTCTTCAGTTTTAATTTAGTGACACGGACGTATTTTTAGTTCTTATTCTTCCCTAGATTATCATTAACATCATCAACTCGTAGACGTGCATTTCTGGACATAAGCCTACCCCAAACATCGCCACAACGATCGGTATCCTGCGCTTTGTATCCAGTGACTTCCCGCGACCTGAAACGTCATCTGTCCATCTTGTCAAGGTTTACCCACGTTGCCCATACCAGTTCATTGACGCCACTCCAGAACTTACCTGTAGTATTTTATATTTCAAGTTGCGTTCATCAAGTAGAATTTAAAATAAATTTACTTCTGAATTTATTATATTTTGTGTCTCAACTGTGGTTTTGAAATAAATTGCAACTCATCCCTCCGAGTGAGATTGAATTGAAACAAATGACTGTGTTTCACATAGTGATAGAATCAATGGATTATTCAAAGCTATTGTTTCAAATGAACAATATGTCTTCAAATTTCTGAAAGCCGCTGTGTCAATTTTGCAATTTTGGGTGTGGTAAGATCAAAAGCCAACTGACCTGTATATTTTGACTGTACAAATGAATAGAAATGTCTGTTAGTAATATTAAGATAACGGGTTTTACTAAACGCATAAAATGTAAAACAAATGCATAGACGGTATAGATATCAAAATATTTCTTCGAGTTTTTGTTTGTCTGTCTGTTTATTTCAGTAATCTCTGAAACGATTGGACCAATTTCCAATCAGGATAAGTGACGGGAATAGGGAAGAGGGAAAATAACAGAAGCTATTTTTTCTACTTTTTCACGGGAATCAAAAATTTCTCCGTGTCCACTAAACCAACACGTTAAGCATATTCTAAAGCTATCCTGTTCAAAATTAAATAAACTATTTTTAAAACAACCTCACACCTCAGAAAGAGAGAACACTTCATAGCGACCTTTTAGCATACCTAAAAATATGTCGTACTCAGTAAATTACATATTTCATGAATTATTAAGTTAAATAGCATACATTCTCTCTGTACCATTATAAATTAATATGATAATTTGTATTCGTATGACAGAACGTCGCCCACTGCCACTGATTTTGATAATTTAAGCGAAACGACCAAAAAGTTTGTGAAGGTGGGCGTAATGAGTTCCATGATAATTTTTACCGTTATTACTTGAAGATTTATAGAAAAAGTTCCGTAAGTTCTTTCCTAGTTACAAACAAGAATTCTATTAAGTTTACCCTTCTCATGTGTTTGAGATTAGTCTCCTTTCATTTCAACATCGACAGAAGTTGATATTTCACTTACTAAATGTCAATGACCACTGACATTGCTGAGGTCCATGAGCGACGATAACCACTTCCGGTCTTATGCCTACATTTTTTCTTAAATCTTTACATTATTCCACCCCGCAGTGATATTGACTGGCAGTTTGTTGTAATATCATTAAATACAAAACATTTTTAAATTATACTGACAAATTTTAAAACATTCTCACGTTAAAAGAAATAGAAGCTACAATATTCATGTATGTTTGAGATTTTGTTCGCATTTATTCACCGTTCATTTTGCGTGGGCTCATCTTTAGACATGGCGCCTTGTATTCGTATATTATAATAATTGAGTAAATTGTGACTGATATTAAATTTATAAACTTTTGGGAACCAATTTTCTTTACTAATAACTTAATTGAAATTCATCGGTTTTCTGTTTCAAATTATTTCAGAATTATCTGTTACTAAATGAAAGTTAGTTTCTAAGATATATAATTTGAGGTACTTGTATTTTGTTTTACTATGATACTTTTGTACTTTTTGTTTTTGATCATGTTTGATAATTTATAATTGCTTAACAACGGCGTGAACTATTTTACTTGATTGTTTTACCTACATTCCATTTCATTATAATTGTCAATGTCATCAGATGTATAGTCTATGATTACTTATTGCAAATATCTCTACTACTCATCGGACGCCATCGACCCTATACTGCACTGATTTGTATAACAGTTTATTGTAATATTACTCGTAAATTGTGATTTTATAATTCCAACAACGACTACCAAGCTTGTATTACTTGATTATACAAGAAACAACCCGTTGTAAACTAGTTTGAAAGTACCAATACCTATCTATCATGCTGCATGCAAATAATTGACACTTGTCTGCGGTAAAACCACAGAACAATACCAGAAGTGAAGTTTTTAGAACTCATAGCACAAGTATTGTGGTATAGCTCTAGCCACGCTTTTGCGCGTTTTCATTAAAACCTCAACTATTTTCAATTCAGATGGTGAATTTGATTCAATCAAATGGTTCAATGGTATGTGTGTGTAAAATAATAATTAGTGTTTTGGCTTATCGAAATTTTGTTTGGATATTGTTTATGTAGTTCTATAGGGCGTGATTGGATTTTTAATGTGGATTGAATTTTATTAGTAAATTGTTTTTTTTTAATTATTGAAAATCAAAGCACCATTGTCAATAGTCTACATGATGTTGAAAATGATGTTTACATTACCTTATTCAGTTCTGTTCTTCTGCAGTGTTCTAACTGGGTAAGTTGCTTTTCCTATTCGATATCAACTGGAAAAAGTAAACAAATATTTTCAAGATAACAATGCAATTACGCCACACGAAGTCGTGGTGGCCGAGTGGTCGAAGCGCTTCCTTCCGAACGGGAGGTCGCGGGTTCAAAATCGGCCGGCTTGTACCTCTAAATCTAAAATGTGAAAAAGATTTATGTCCAATTTTTCACAACACCACTGGCTAAAAACGGTGAAGGAAAACATCGTGAGGAAACCTGCATGTCGGAAAAGGATTATAAAAATCCTATGAAGATATGTGAAGTCCCCAATCCGCACTAGGCAAGCGTGGTGGACTATGCCTAATCCCTCTTCTGAGGAGACCTGAGCCCAACAGTAGGCAGTAATGGGTTGGTACAGTAATGCAATTATATTTTCAAGATAAGAATTCATCAACTGAATTATATTTGTGACAAAATAGTCCTACTTATCAATTAATTTTAATTGTTAGAAAAATAAAATGAAAACCAACTTATCGTCATCCGAACTCAGTTCAACATAAAAATAAATGTTCATGTCCTACCTCAACAAAATTCAAATTTTAATGTTTCCAACGGTTTTCATTACAAAGTCGATGTTAGACACGAGAATCATTCAAAAGACACGTCAACCAATGCACTTAAATATTTTAATAGGCCATTAAATGTTTAGAACAGTCGAACTTGGTGATGTTCTAACATTTTCACACTCATTAAGTTATCGTAATTTATACCTTAACGACATATAGTAATTAGATATAAATTTGTAATAGGAAACCGATGGTCGGACGCCCCGCCACGTCAATAGCCAGCCGTATTTATTGTGATGGCGCGGGACTAAATTTAAAGACGACTCGTTTTATTGTTTTGTGTTAACAGAAATTTAATTAATTGATAGATGTTTTGAGAAATTAAATAAATTTTATGAGCGGCTACAAAAACATTGGATATCGGTGGATTAGATAAATTGCTCATCGATTTACATACGACGACATATCCAATATTATATTCTGCCAAAAAGTACTAGAATACATTTTAAGTTACTCGTGGTTCCCTTGGAATGCTTTGCGCTGAAAAAAGTACAAATTAATGATTTCCAAAGACAGCAAGACGATTAGGCGATTAGCGAAGAGTGGTTGATCGTGATGATATTTTGAAGTAAGTTTTTCAGACGTAGTAATTTAAACACACACACAAAAAATACTTCCATTTAATTCATTTAAAAAAAACTACAATAAATCCTCCAACGCTCTTACAAATAATTATTGCTTAAACCTACCTAGTCAGTTCAAAATCAACAAACAAGACGTGAATTCCTTAATTTGTGTTCACAAGCTTGCTGTCATCACTCATTGTTAACCGATTCCTTAAAGTTAATGACGATAATGATAATACGTAATGATACAACACGGGAATCATTCGTTATCATTACAATATCACAGCGTGATGCTCGCTGATTAATTGTTTCATTTTGAAATAACATTAATTATTTAGCGGGCTCTATGATTTCTTTGTTGCGTGATCACAAATGAAAGTTTTAATCATATTTAATTGAATGTTATTGTAAATTAATTATTGGGATTTTGGTAATGAATTTGATGTTAAGATTTTTGATTAACTGTTGAGTTTGGAGCAGTTGGATTAATGTATTTTTATGATTTTTTTGTAAATTATATCATTTAATTTAGCCGAAAAGATTGTAACCTGTTGGCCCTGTAGTGTCCTTTAGATTGCTCGGGTCTATAATAAGCATGAAATACCATTAAGTGGGCTTTAGCTCGTTTATATAGGGAATAAAAAACAACCAAAATATATTTGTATTATTTTAACATGGGCTATTAAACAGTTTTTAGTATAAACACATTAGGTACATGAGGCTACCGTATTTATTACTTTGATGTAGTCTGGAATATAATACGAAAAATAATATGTTCAACGTAAAAATGTTGACAGGCTCCAGATAAAACAGCTATTTGTTTGAATGAAAAGGGTCGATTAAGTTATCTAAAATAACCTAATTTAAACTTGACATGAGGTTTGACAGCTTACACATTAATGTATGCGTTAAATTCAAGAAAATATTTTATTTTTGTTATTTTTATTATAATCAAAACTCTGAGATATTTTTTAAAGAATATTATTATATTACGATCTATATTTATTTTATAACTAGGTGACCCGCGCAACTTCGTCTCTTTCACAAAAGGAGGGTTCATTGAGTATTTGTGATGTAGCTAAGAGCAGAAAATGTGCTTTTTTAGAACATCATCATCATCAGCCTATAGACGTCCACTGCTGGACATAGGCCTCCCCCAAACCTCACCACATCGACCGGTCCTGCGCCAATTCATGGGGGAGTTTTGCCATAATCGCCACGCTTGTCATGCGGGTTGGCGATCGCAGTATGATGTTATTATACTCAGAGAGCGCTGCTGCCCACTCTCCGGAGTGTCCCTTGGTTGAATTAGTCGCCTTCTACGACACCCACGGGACAAGGTGGGGTGGTGCTATTCTAGGCCGGCACCACACGGCAAAATCACATCAAAAACCTTTATCATTATTTAATTTCAGGGTTTCTGTAGTATGTATATTGTACACATCCGTCTTTTGAGTCACTCTATCTTTTAGAAAGTTGCTTCATAATCCATTGCTATCCATTATAAAATAAGCATACCTAAATAGAGAGACAGCGTGAATCGACTTTGTTTTATAATTTGTAGTCATAACGTTTCCCCTTAAATGGTTTAAAAACATGTTCTACAAACAGAACATAACAGATAAACGTATGTCTAGTTTCCAGTACCGCTGAGAACTAGAATTTATGCAAAGCACTTGAATTTATGTATCCTATTAAGACTAGAAAGCAAAGATATTGATAGCTAGTACTTGAGCCTATAAATGGTATGTGAACAACATATTTATATACAAAACTAGGTAATCGGCACAAATTTTCCATATTTTGTTATAATTCGATGTATCGTTAAAAAATATTATAATTTTAGAACTAATATAATATAGCCTTTTATTTCGGGTATTGGCCCACCTCTCACTCCTACCACTGTAACTCATGTGTAGCCAGAATCCACAGCGGCGACCATCGTAATGACTGAGCAGTGAAGCCCAGGAACCCGAGGGAAAGCTAACTTGACTTAGACCCCGCAACGAATTTAATCAGAAGATAATAGACGGAGTAGGAAAAACATGAGTTTTTATTATAACATAGCCTGTGAAACTCATCGAAATGTGACTTACTAGTGATATAATTTTTAAATTTTCAGTAGAACCAAATATTACCACAAACTACAAATACAAACGGACCATATGATAGAAAGTGATTACAGTTGCTCATGAGCCGTATAGTTGTTTGTTTGTTTTTTTTTTAATCTGTTAATTTACTATATTTTTGACGTTCGTTAACAAAATTTGAGTAATATTAACAATTGAAGTAAATAGGTAATCTTTCCTATTAACCCTTTCACGACCAAGGGAAATATTTTTCCCTTCTACAAAAATCGTTATTATTATTGAATAATATATTTTTTTAATGAATGTCAAACGTTACGTTTATGTACGTTGTGTTAAAATTATTCATATGAAATTTATAGGAAATTTGTACACCCTACTATGTTTTTCTAGTTGTATCTCTTACTTTACAGAATAACTTAAATATTGTGTAGTATTCGCATATTTAGTCTCAGCCATCTTATGGTCCTGAAAGGGTTAACTGTTTAAACTATATAAAAACTTAATCACAAGTTATAAAAGCTACATTAAACTAATAATCGAAGTATTTAAAGCCTGCAACCGATAGAACTTACTTCCATAAAACGAACGTAAAAAACCACTTTAAAATATCCCGTCTCAAGCGTACAAAGTTTTGAAACCGCGGAGCCTATTAGTGGTTTCATGGCGGCTACCGAAGACTTTCAAGATAAAAAGTTTTAAATGAAAGAGATGGTCGGACAAGCGCTGTGGTTACCTAACGTCCCGTGGCGACTCGATTTGATGCTTGGAATACGCTTTTGTACATTGATTCTATGATCTTGAGGTTTTTGAGTATTTTTGAATCATGTTAAGGTGAGTATTATACAGGGTGATTTTTTAGAGAGGGTACATATTGCAGGAGGGTGATGAGTACTCTGTTGTAATACGGAATATTACAAAAAATAGGTAAAATTACATTTTTTTTTTAAATCTAAATTCGACAAAACTACCTCAAACATAAACAATTTCGGCTCAAGAGTGTTGACTAATGACCTCTAGTGAACTCGCGCACCTCACACCTCCGCCACACCCATCAGCTGTCGAAAAACCATCATTTTGCATTTTAGAATTAGAATTTTAGATATTTTTAAGTTGCGTTTACTAAGGCATTAAGCTATATTCTTTGGTAATAATATTTTTACTGGTCGTATATAACCATCAGTTACCATGACCTTCAATATGTACCCTCACTAGGAAATCACCCTGTATAGTATTGAAATTGTCTTCTACGTTTTTATTTTTATGTATGAATCGGTCGGATTGCCCACGACTACTTTTTGGCAGAACTGAAGCCGCTCACACTTGCAGTGTCTGAAACGCATGTCGCATTCATTTTTAAAATTTTGAAGTTTAGAATTAGTAAGATGTCTGTATGTATCAGTTTTTCGGAGTAATTGATTTCGAGATTTCTTTCTGTATGGCCTAGGCTTCGTGCTTCAGAAAAGACTTTATTGCAAGCGCTCTAAGTAAGATTGCAAGGCACACTTTACTAATTTTATAAAATTGTTTATTAGTATATGATCATCATCAGTCGTGGTGGCTGAGTGGTCGAACAGTCGTGGTGGCTGAGTGGTCGAAGCGCGTCCTTCCGAACGGGAGGTCGCGGGTTCAAATCCGGCCGGCTTGTACCTCTAAATCTAAATGTGAAAAAGATTTATGTGCAATTTTTCACAACACCACTGGCTAAAAACGGTGAAGGAAAACATCGTGAGGAAACCTGCATATCGGAAAAGGGTTCTAAAAATCCTTTGAAGATATGTGAAGTCTCCAATCCGCATTGGGCAAGCGTGGCGGACTATGCCTAATCCCTCTTCCGAGGAGACCTGAGCCCAACAGTGGGCAGTAATGGGTTGGTACAGATATGATCATAAAGATTTTTTTTTTTAGTTGCCCGCGGGCGGTCGGGCACCCGGTGATTTCCTCTGGGTATGTGGGAGTTGAACCGCACTAAAACCTTTCAACCGCTCACACTCAGCGTCCGAACCACGGCTGAGGCCAGAACCCAGCACGGGCTTATGAGGGACGGCGCGACGCGTTACGCCCACGGCACTCTTTCCCGTCGCGCCGCCCCCATGATCATTAAGAACTGATTTCTCTGAGACAGAAAACAAAAAGTTGTTTATAAAGATTTAAGGAGCTTTTTCATCTAATGGCAAGAAGTAATTTACATAATGATTAGGGATTGGTAACATTATAATACCCGTACAATATTTATACTAAACTTGCACAATTTTGCACACTTCGGTATCCTTTTGACATTTATCGTAATTTATCAATCGTGAATTCACATGGTCCGTGATACCCACATAATTTATTACGCCCACTCACAATGTAACTGTGAACGTAACGAACCAAATCCAATTAATATATTCCAATTTAATCCAATTAATATTACTCTTATAGGCGGCGTTTAATCGTTTCCATTACAGCCACGCCTATTTTAATTCGTTTCTTATTAATTTTAATTGGTCCAGTTTGTATTAAAGCTGTTGTAGAACTGCCTTTCACGTGAACACATTTAATAAGAGTTTAATTGACTTTAAGTGCGACTAGTTGGGGCTGACCATGCCCTGAGTCGATTTCTTTTAAATGTGAAATTTTTTCTCTGCAGTGAACGAGTTGAGGGTATTACGTCAAGAACTGTTGATGAAATGAAGTGAAATATATTAATTAAACTGTACTTTAGGATAAATAATATTGACAAATACTCCTGCAGTAGGATACGCTTGTCTTTTAGTTTTGTCTATCTACCTATTCGTGGATTTTGCTTATTGTTTTATATAATTATCTGAGTTACGTTATTGGCAAATAAATGATCAAACATAAAGTTATTGTAAACGCAAGGTGTTTAAAATGAACTTACTGTCATGTGATATTCACCACTTGCTTGCTTATAAACCATTTTTAGTTTAAAAAAATAAGTTTAACATAATTTTCGCGCTCCTCGTCGAAGCTTTGGGTTGCCGTGAAGCATCACTTACCGTGATTTAGCTACGTATATTAGCACTTACCAACGTTAATATAACGGCAACACTTAGTCCCGGCAGACCGGCAAGATGTAGTTTAATGAAGGAAGTTAGCGTCACTTTTATAGCCTTAAATTATTTCCGTTTTACTCAAGCGCTTTGAAAATGCTAATTTTATACTTTTTGCTAAAACACTTGACGTAATAAGTGGTGGTTTAGTGTGTTAGTGGTGGTTATTTAATTTTGCCTTAGTGAATATTATTAGATTAAAATTTGTTGCTTATAACTGTCCCTATGCTATGAATTTTATAAGCGTCGGTAACGACTTATACCATCCAGTCCGATGTAGGTTTTTTTTCAATGTAACATGCAATATAACACACTTTTGTGTTAACACACAAATTTACTGTTTGTTTCTGTGTTAAAGTATGATTATTTATTTATTGTTTTGGCTAAATAAATGTTTTAATACACGATGCCACTTAAAATCATTAAATTATGTGACAATATTATGGACACCAACGTTTTACATTTATAACATTTTTTTTTTTATTACCTTGTAGGCAGACGAGCTAACGGGCCACCTGATCGTAAGCGGTTACCGTTGCTCGTGGACCTCTGCAATGTCAGCGGACACTGCGGGGCCGCTCCCTACGGCCTACCTTTTAAGGACTTTCTTTAAGCCTCGTTTGAAGAAGGACAAGTCATAGCGCTCGGGAAACACCGAAAAGGGGAGCTCATTCTACAGCCGGATGGTGCGTGGCAGAAAATAATTTTTGAAACGGACTTTGGATGCCGAAGAATTAGACGTAAAAAAGTATATCCATTACTTGATTTCAAAACTATTTATTTATTTTGAATAATGGTACAATATATTACAATATTTAAACAAAATATTGCGCTTATAGAACCTCGGTGCAAAAGAGGTTTTATTTAAAGCTTTTACGTGCAAATCGAAACGGATTTTATTACTAAATATAATAAATATATTTTAATCCAATTTTATGAGGCAAATAACTTTCAATTTTATTACACTTTACAGTTAAAGTAGATATTAAATCAAATGATATATAAAATCCACAGATCGAATTGACGATTGGAATATTAAATTTATTGCTGAATCCGGTGCAAGTAGCTTTCTAAGCAGTTCCGCCATTAATATTACGTGTTTGTCGTTGTTGCGAACTTCAATATGTGATGAAATAGTTGGAAACTTGAGATTTCTATGTGTATTAAATTAGTTTAGGATTAACAGGTTATGCTATAAACGCAATCGCTAGAAAATGTTAAGAAATTGTTTAATTCATCGTATTGATTTACTCGTAGAGGTACTACAGTGAACCAATGACTTTTTTTTTTATTGCCATGTAGGCAGACGAGCCAACGGGCCACCTGATCGTAAGTGGTTACCGTCGCTCATGAACATCTGCAATGTCAGGGGATATTGAGGGGTCGCTACCTACGACCTAACTTTAAGGACCCTCCTCAAGCCTCGTTTGAAGAAGGACAAATCATAGCGCTCTGGGAATACCGAAGAGGGGAGCTCATTCCATAGCCGTAGCCATAACATAGACTTTTCAATCTGTCTTAGTAAATAAGATAAGTAATGCCCATCGACCTTTGTAACGCAATGTATAAATAGCCACTACCTTAACCTTTAAAATTAATTAATACTTCTTTCAATTCAATTCATACCAATCAAAAATAATGGTTGTTCTATAGAAAATATAATATAATCTCGTCATAACAAATTATTTTGCAATTAGCAATTGATCGCGTGATAGTGCAATTGTAATTATTTATAGAATACGTAACCGTGTGACACTTGGAACATAGTTGCTCTTTTAATTGAAGGGATACTAATTGGACTTTGAGGTATGCGAAAGTTACTTTACAAGAACTGGTACAAGTGTGATGCTCACAAATAAATATTTTTACAAAAATAAAGTTTAATTTATTGGTTTCAAGTATACTTACATAATATTAGAGCAGGTCTGGGGTTTTATACTTCTAAATGAATGGAATAAGATAAGTTTTTTTAAATTGTCGGAGTTTTTGGTTGTACGCAAAGAATCAAATATTTATATCCTTCAAGTGTACTGAACCATTAACTTCTACGTATAGGAAGAGTATTGTTGACATAATAATAATATATTCTGAAATAAGAGATAAAATTCTGTATGACAATTGATAAGCGGTTGACATTGCAAATGTTAATGAGTGATTCCATTACCATCAGATGAGTCGGCTTGCTTTACTAAAAATAAATTATTTTATCAAATCCTTTAAATAAACTAAGCTCTTAAACTCTAGATTGTTTTAGTGTGATAATTTCTGACCTAAAAATTACCCTACAATACGTAAAGTCTTTGCAAAGACATTTAAATGTCCGAACCACCGTTTCATGTTTTGGTATTCACAGCACGGCTGGGCGCCATTATAGAAATAGAATATTCTTACATAGGTCATTTTAGCTGAGATCAGAGAACTATCAGATTAAGTGTTGGACTTTTTATTTACTATTTGCTTTAAGGATATTATTGAATATTTTTTGTGTGGTATTAAGTATAAATTTTACGTAATTAGAAGGAATGTTTCGAGCAGTTTCGCACTTTGTTATTCACAGCCCGGGTTGGACGCCATTACATAAAATACAATATTGTTTAGGTCATTTTAACGGAGATCAGAGACAAACAGATTAGGTGTTGGACTGTTATATTTAGGTACAGATTACTGGTATTACTGAATACTTCTCGCGTGGTATAAAATGTAAAGGCTTTGAATTACTTATATTGAAAGAGCTACTTCTAAAAGTAATTATAATTGCTTTACCTATTTAATACCTTAATTAGAAATACAGGTAAATATTAAACTAAATTTCTTTAAACACTCGCGGTTATCTACATCACTTACACTCAATATAATATCGTTAATATCGGGACCGCTCATTTGAAAATAATCGTCGTAAGAAAGAAACCGTTTAGTAATAGTGTAAGTGAAGTATTAAACTAAACTACTAATTAACTATTCGGAAAACAATAATTTCATACAAGCAACCACCACCAGCATTTCCGCCGTCTACGAACAATGTCAACTTTTCTCGAACTATTTGAGAAGATTCTGTTTGCCTTACTAGTAGAAACCTACAAAATTGAAGCCTATCGCAAACCAGAAATGTTTACCTACAATCTGCAACATCTCAAAATAATTTAACTTACAAATACTAGTATCAGTAAGCTTAGTTCGCATTAATTCCCTTTCACTGGAATAAGGTTGCGCGTGCGGCGGGGTGCAGTGCGCAGATAACTTGAGTCGTGACCGCCACGCCCGTTTCATACGACTACTGGACTCATAGAATACATGAGAATAGATGCGACAAAAAGTAATAATACCTTCAAAGAAAACCACTCCATGGAAAATTAACCAAAATTGGCTTTTATCTAGTAGTTGCTGCTTAAAAGGTGATTCCAGACAAAAATGTACTTATTCTCGATACAATTAAGAATTTATTTTTAGTAGTGCCATCTATGGATGAAAGTTGATAGTCATTTGATAGTGTTTAAGACACTATAGTCTATACTAATGCAAAGTTTATATTATTATGTAAGTATATCTTGTGCTAGTACTGTCGAGTCTTGACACTAGCACTGAACTCAATTTGTACTTTTAATTTATTTTTTGCATTGAAATCTCTAAAACAAATTACACTACATAGACATGTGTGAGTTGTATAGAACGATAATTTTCTACACTTTATTATTAAGTATTCCTTGTTTCTAGTCATTCTAATGTCTTTTGTTTTTTGTTGTTCATATTTTAAGTGTAATATTTCAATCTTTGAATTTGCTTGTTATCATGTAAATTTTGTTGATGGTATAATAAATAAACTAATAGATCAAGCCTTCTACGACTATCGATTCTATGAACGGTATAGATCTGACCTGATATGCGGCTTTTGTCATGATCTGACGTTGAATAGGCAGTTTGGAAATAATCTGTGTCGTTTGAATCGACACGGGCGGATGTTGCATTGAAATTCGTGTACACTTTATCTACGATTAAACGGTATAAATGTAGTTTATATCTTTTTAAGAATCTTTTTAACACGTAATTTTATTATTGATGTATTTTTTTCGCTAATTATTATTTTTTTCATAACTGATAGTAGGTAGCTTTATGACTTCAATAATAGTTATTTTCATCAATGTTGATTTGATGAAGTATTTCTTATCATATCCCATTGTAAGCCATTTATGTCTCTATCGCACTCTATTTAAATGTTAAAATAATACTTCAAATAATTATTTTACTGAATCGTTTTTATCCATCTATTGAATAAATACCTATAACATTTTAAAGTACAAAGACACATTATTTGTATCACATTACGAGTTGAAATATTTTCAATTTATTTTTTTGGCAGCGAATCTACAATGGCACTGCAGTGTTAAAAACTCTGCAGTAAGAAAATCTACGTAAGCTATCTAATTGATTTTACAATAACATTGTCGTATTATATTTTTTTACTACTTACTATGTTACACACTAAATTACTCAATTTTAATTTAATCAAATTTATCTTCAATAAAAAATACATGAACACAGTGCAATACGCAGTGTCCCTTGACATTCTAGAGATCCATGAAGCACTCACTAATCATCAGATAGCCCGTTAGCTTGTCTACTGTCACTCATTAGATCGTTTGGAGAATCATACTGTATTAATATTTATTTTAACAAAACCATCAGAACATTTATCAAAAATAATAACACACTCAAAACGGAAACTAAATCCTTGGAAAGCTACACAGTCAATTTATTTTATATATCAAATCATCGAATCACAATCACTTCCAAATAGAAATAATGCAAGAGCTGAATCATCGGATGTAATGAAATCAAAAAATTACAAACACTATCGATTACACAGATCAATTCACAAAGCTTCACAATTACGTATGTTATTTGGAATGCAATTTAAAATATTACACAACCAAATAACATATGTATGCTGAGAAATTATAATTCCACCGTGATGAGTATCTTTTGATTTCTGGAAAAAAAAATGTTTGTAATAATATTGAATGATGAAATATGTTGTGATACCAAAGGTAAGTAAACACACAAATGAATCGGAAGTAATGATAAAGCTCTCATTAAAGCAATATAGACAACATTTTTGAGGCATAGATTTTCAACATTATTCATTTTCTAAAGTTAGTCAAGAGTTTAAAATGTAAATCCACTATGTTGACGGTTTCCAGTCATTATCACTTAGAAAGTATTAACTCTTAACACGTTCGCTGCGAAACGAGGCCTAAATGACCCCTCCTGCGACTTTCCTGTGGTGCGGCAAGGAAAAACGAGCGGTGCGAAGAGTGTAACTTTATTAAAGGTATTGGGGTCTAATAGACCGCGTGTCACTCTAACGTCTGGTTATGGTCCGGGCCAATTACACCTCGTGTCGCAGAGAACGGCAAATATGCATAAATCGGCCTCGCAGTGAACGTGTTAAAGTTGTTGCTGGACATTACCGTTCTAACCACATTTAAGTTTTAAGTAATGAAAACAATGATCGGGAAAAGTGATCGTAAAACTAGCCTATATTTTAACTGAATAAATGTTTTTAAAACATACTAAAACATTTTAAACGAAGCGTGAACATCAACTACAAAAGCAATAAAACACAAACTATTGAAAATTAATGAAACGAGAATAACCAATCAAAATATGTAACACATCAATTATAAGCCTGTTCTTAGAAATTTATGTATTTCTAAAACTAAATAAAAACTGGCACAGTTTTGGGTACAAACCCTTTTTTAATTGAATGTCATTTTCCAACTAATGCCTCGACGATCAGTCGGCCCTTTTGAATTCTTAATTATGTTTATACGGAACCATTAACTCGTGAACCAGTTCAATTCGATTCGAGCAGCTGATATTAGGGTTGACAGGTGACCAAAGTTACTCTAGTTTTCTTTTGAATATTGTATTTACGAGCCTGGTAGCAGTAAATTAGAAAATTAGGTAACGAATGACATCTAGATTGATTCTTTGTATAAATAGCGGACAGGGTTCTTAATGAAGCTTTAATTATTAAATTAGTTATGGGTTTTGTGTATCTCTGTATAGTGTTATTATTTTCACTATCTAAGAAGTTTTTTTTTGCTAATCGCGTAATCTCATTTAGATTTCATCAGTTATGACCAGTAGCTTTTGAGTTATTTTTAATAACGTTGGTTTGTTACAAAAATATATTTCATATTTAAAACTTGTTTTATGTACTAACAATCACATGTTTGACAACCCTAAATCTAACCGTTGAAAGTTTAAAACACTAAAGATATTTGGAGATTGGAGATCTTCGGACGCAGCTACCGGCATTACAGAAAATTATGACATTCGTTTCGATGCTCGTAAAATACATACTGTACGGTAAGTAGCATTTATCCGTGTGCGATAAGAGTATCAAATGGTCGCATTATTGGGTAATAAACTGAAGATATGACAAAAAGCTTGGGGATTTTTTCTTGATTTAGACGCTATTTCTTACACGTGGTACTGAAATAATTGTTAAGTTCGTAGGTAACAAAAGTATACGTAAGAAGATGAGAAGATGTTTTTGGTTGTGCATAATTATGAATTTAAAAGCAGATGAGATGTTAGACGAGAGGAAAGAAAAGATAGTATGATTTTGTGAAAGATGATATGATGGTTTGTAATGTAACAGATCATATTTGTAAAGTAAGAAAGGTGTGGAGAGAGAATGCATATTAGACCGATCACATATAAAAGGGACAAGGTATAGCGAAAGAAAGTATAATTACGATCTATTCCTTTCGATTATTTCTTTGAAAATAGACGTAGACATTTCTTTAATTGTAATGGAAACAGTGGCACAAACAATACAAAAAAAAATAATAATAGTAATATAATATAAAGGCTTCCATCACAAACCAGTCGAGTCTCAGCTTAATGCTGGGTGTTAGCTGGAGATAACCCAAAGACACACCGAGCGCTGGTTTTCAGCTGGCAGTGACGTCACAAAAGGAAAAAAAAAAAAAAAGCAATCTAAATGTACACAGTCGGATATTGAATTAAATTAAAATAAAAAATACCAAAAAAAAGGAATAAAATAAGTAAAACGCAAATAAAAAATTGACAATTAAAACCTAAGACAGTTTGTACAGGATGAAAATAAGCTGTTGTACATGCTTTTAGACACCTGACATTTCAGATGTTCATGATCTGAAGCTAAACGTGACGAATTTTTTTTTTTTTTATCATTTGAGTCAATCAATTTACTGACCAGTACCGACATAAATTAATGAATCAATTTTCATTAATAAACGACCAAGCCAACCGATTAAACGGCCTGCGCACTCCAAAGAACCCTAATCAGTCCAAATTCCGTTGCATTGAAGCCAAAACTCCAACCCGAACAAATTAGGTTGGTTCCCAATTACCAGCAATGACTGTGCAGGATTGTCCCTCTGAATATAGCCAGGTGCTACCTACCATTGCGGAACGAATGAGCATGTCAATCAATTTAATTAATCATTGATGCCACAATGAACGTTACTTTTCGTAAAATTGGCTACGTCGCGCTTTCTCACGGAAGTCGAAAATAGCTACGGTGTGTCTGTTGTGATTTGAGACATGTACGTAATATTAATTGATTGCAATTAAAATGTAATAGTATGTAATGAAAAGTTCTGGAGTGGCGGCCACGAACCGATAGGCGCAATGTTGGACCCCCCACAAGATGGACCGACGATCTGGTCAAGATCGCGGGAGGTCACTGGATGCAGATGGCGCAAGACCGGTCGATGTGGCGAGGTTTGGGGGAGGCCTATGTCCAGCAGTGGGCGTCTATAGGCTGATGATGATGAAAATGTAATAGACAATTTGTGTGAAAAATAAATAATCTACACCTATCTTCTCGTTTATCTACGGACTTTTTATAGGTTGTTTAGTTTTCTAAATGCATATCTTCTTATGTTTACCGATTTATTGATTAATGTTTATTCGTCAGTAGATACTAATAGTTAGAAGTCGTAGTATTACAGAAGTCGCGTACAATTGGTGGTTTTGTACCTCTTCATAGTTTAATTTCTCTATGATGTTTGCTCACTATTCACACTCTAGCATCACTTACACTATTACTAAACGGGTTCTTTCCACGATTATTTTCAATTGAGCGATCCCGATATTTCGGCACTGTTTCAAGCGCCATGATCACGGGAAGACTGAAGAACTATCCTTTTTGTAGAATCTAGTGTTAGACGAAAATAAAGCCAAAATATCTAGTTTTGAGGCGGCATACTGTCAGTGTGGTATGTTGAAATGTGATTTCGAGTTCCAGTGGTACCGGCAACGAGAAAGAGGGTAGACAGATTTGTCTGCTCTTAAATGACCTACCCGCAGTTCTCCAGTCTTCCCTGATCATGGCGCTTAAAACAGTCGCTCAATTGAAAATAATCGTGGATAGAACCCGTTTAGTAATAGTGTAAATGATTTAGATAACCGCGAGTGTTTAAAGAAATTTATCACACTCTAGCAATTACCGAGAAAGTCTATTTTAAGTGTATTAATTAACTAACTAACGTAATTGTTTCTTTAAACATCATTATTATTAGTAAAGAAAAGCATTTATTTTATAGTAATAATTCAGGGAGAAGGTAACATTTATATAGGTATAGTGACTACATTCCTCTTATTTATGAAATAAATTTCGTTTCATCTTACAGCCTTTGTGAATACTTGAATAAGTCTCATGTAAGAAATAAGGTACAATTGTTTGTGAGGTAAATACGGTCTAGTAAAATATTAATAAGACTTATTTTTTCATTTGGGTTCTCGTAACTGTCTTATGAGGAGCAAAATAAATGTTTTCTGTTTATTTCACGATATTTTGAAAGCAGTTGAACCAAAATAAGTGTATGTCAGAATTAGAAACTTTGTTTTAACCATACCTATACATATAAGGTAGCATTTCATAAATAGAAACACTTGGTAGTTTACAACCATTATTACCTATTTATTACGTTTTTGCTGTAAGTAGGTGTTTCGGGTTCTTACCACGATATTTAATTAATTGAGTTGTCTAAACACAACAGTCACTAAGGGTTCATGCTCAGAGTCTTGTAGATACAGTGAGTGTGGTGTGTCGTGATGTGAGTTCGAGTTCCAGTGGTACTACCCAAAAGCGAACGACAAAGAGGGTAGACAAATTTGTTTGCTCTTAAATCGACCCGCAATATCCAGTCTTCTCGTGATCATGACGTTTGCAACAACTTTGAAATATCGAGACAACTCAATTAATTAAATATCGTGGTAAGAACCCGTTGAAAATGCATGAAAGTATTATAGAAAACCGCGAGTGTCTGCATTAGTTTATAGGTGTTTCAATAATATATTTCTTCGTGATATAGCTGACTGTAATAATAGATAAAAAGTAGTTCATCACATAGATATACTGCGATATTTTCGCTCAGAAAAAAAACATCCGAGCTAAAGGAAAGCATTCGATTAGTAACTGACGATGTTTAATATGGTGAATACGGCGACAAATCAAGTTTTTATCTATAATAATATTCTACCACATCGTTTACATGGCCCAATACCATCGTTACACCTTTTAAGGTCTAAAAAGAGAAGTCGTGACCAATAAATATAATCCGTTTAAAGGTGTCAACGTAAGACCCTCTGATCTTAAGCCTTTTACGAGACCCCTGTCCATTTATATGTCACCGTGTGGAATTTGCTTCGAGGGTACACTAGTTCATAAAATATCAAGTTTATGTAACTTTATGTAATATATTTGGATTTGTTTGGTGAAGTTAAAAGTTCAATTAAATTTAAAGTATCATATATAGCTACATCAGCTGAGCAAATCTTTGTGTCGTTGCATAGAACTTTGTATATAACTCTCATTCTGGTTTTAAAAGAATAGATGAGATATTTCATTATATTTGTATTACTTATATATATGTAATGAAAACTTTTCAGTATTGTATTTCATAATAGAGAATTAATAGACTCTCATCTGACACTCTCTCATCTGAAGCTCGCCTTTTGTGCTTATTTTTTAATTACTATAAGTCACTGTAATTCTCTTTACCTGGTGTACAATAAAGTATTAAATATCTAAATATATATACATACTTATTACATATAAACTTGCTAGAGTACTATGACTTAGTGTGTAACGCGTCGGGTCACCCCGCACAACTGCGTAATGGGTATCAGCCGTGAGGTTTTAGTGCGATGTGAAAAAATGTTTAATTTGAAAAAGTATTATTTGATAATAAAACGATTTGTCTTAATTAAGAATAAATAGCTATTTTAATCAGGAAACCATTCGTTTCAAGTCAGTATATTACAGACTTGTATGAGACAAGTATACTTCAGAAAACCAGATAACCCTCAACAAACAAAATCAAATAGCAATCAAGTCAAACGTCTGCTCTATCATATCCATACTTGAGATCGTTCGCCTGGATCCACCGCAAACCACATGTCGCATTGCATGCATATTGTCAGGACAACAACCTTGCATTCCTCAGACAATTTATCGGCAATGGAATATGAGTTCTATGATGAAGGCTTAGAGGGTATTATCGTAAAACAATAAAGTGTCACTGCAATAGCTTTGCGACAAGTAATTTGTTGGAAATGTTTGTATGAGTTAATTTTCTTGTTATTGAATGTGTTTTAAAGCTTGTTTTAAGTCGCGATTTCTCTTTGTTTGCAGTTACTATAGAAGTTGTTTTTCAACCTAGAGTTCTATGGCTAGCATCAAACCTCTAACGAGGAAATTATGATATTTTTTTTGTTTTTCTTAAATTTTGTTATGGTTGTTCAAGTCCTTTATATCGTCAAATTAATGATAGTTTTAGTAAAAGGTTTATTTATTACTAGCTGCTGCCCGCGACGTCGTCTGCGTGAACCCTATGACCCGTTTTTTTTTCAATTCTTCCCGGCAACTATTCCATTTTTTCTCGCCGTAAAAACCATCCTTGAACTTCAACGAACATTTTAAAAAAGATTTGGCCAAATTGGTCCAGGCGTTGTTGAGTTATGCGCTTACCAACACATTTTGCGATTCATTTTTATATATAAGAAGATTTAATCTAAGTTCTCTCCATTTTAAATAAAAATAACAGAAATTGTATGCAAACATATTGATTAAATAGTCCAATAACAATTATCTCCACGAAGGTTCTATTTCTCGAATCACCTGTTCCAGACATATTTATAACGTACAATAATAAAACCGGAGTTCGTTTACTAATTAACATCAAGGAAATTATCTACCTTCATAAAAGTAATTGCTTATCGTCGAGCTGTTACGGTGTATAAAATAATAAAAAACTAAGTAAATTTTCAAATTGTTTATTAAATAAACAACTTATACACAAACAATGTCATAACATTTTGACTTGATTATATTAAATATACAACATTAATTTTTTATACACAATTATATGTAACTACATTTCGGATATTCTAATATCACAGATTTATATTAAAGATATCTAGATAATACATAAAATATTAAATACATAAATTTATGAAAGTACTTTGACGTTCTCACCAATTTTCATAAAGCTGTAAATGGTATCACAACCTATATATTTAGATGCATAGAAAAAAGACAAAAATATAACTTTGATAGAGACTTTAAATGCATTCCAATCATAAAAAAATATCAAAAACCGTCCATCTTTCAATTCTCCCTAAATATATTTCAAAATTTTCTATAACTCAATCTATTGCACTCGTAATCTATAAGAATCACAATAATGGAATAACATGATGAAAAATTTCATTACAAAGTTGCTTGCAGCTGCGTTATCTCGGGCAAAACTTAAAGTGGGGAAAGAGAAAACAATGCAGCGAAAGGAACCTGCAACAAAAAGATACAAAAATATTCTTTATCTTCCAGTTGTTCGTGAAGTTTTCTACAGCTGAGTTTTTAAGATTAACGAGAAAAATATTGTGGAAATTGCTGTAAAGTTTACATTTAATTACAATGTATTTTTATATTAAAAGAAGAAATAAATTCGATTAAATGACGCCTAGAAGGATGTTTAAAAGCTATTGATAACAAAGATGACAAAATAGTAATATTGAATATAACTTAATAAATGTAATTTGGATCTTATGCTTACCTCGTTGGGTCGTATCTAGTATCAAATCCGGGAACATTAACAACATTCCACTCATCTTTAATTTTCGAGTAACCAAACGAGATTTGGTCCCTGAATGTTTCTAAAGGTAGAAGTTTCATCTGCTCCAAATGGGAATGAAATTCTGGGACTATTGTTAAATTTCTCTTCATAAAATGCTCTGAAATTATCATTTCATATTAGTTTATGGAAACAAGTTATTATTTTGTTAACATCTACCTAAATAAAGATCTTACCTATGATAAATCCCATTGATACATCGTCCGGAAATCGTATTCCTTCACAAATACTGATGAATCTTCCACCACTGAAAGAACAACAACAATTTAACTCCAACAATGAAGAGAGCTTTCATTATTCAACTTTCATTAATAATTCCGTTAAAAGGTCAGGTGCTGCGTCCCGACTTCATTGTGCAGGCATTTTAATTTCAGACAAAAGTTTGGAGCACTCACCTCGCAACAGGTAACATTTTGAGAGCCAAACTTCGGCTTATGCAGAAACCAGCGCCGCCGGTGGCAAACCAAAACGATAACAATAACTGAAACAAATTTGAAATTTTAACTTTTGTTTTAGGCTGTTAAAGTTGGGATCGCGAGTTTATAATGCGTACCTTGTTGGTTGGTTTCTTGTGTAATATCTTGACGGGCTCGTAAATTGATGTACGGCCAAGATACCAGTCTTCTTGATGGTTATACGTTTGCAGGACACTTACTAATCGAGGAACGTTCACGTAGTTGTCGTCGTCGAAGTGACAAAACCATCTGTTGGATAGAATAATAATAAACTAACATGAGAATTACCTATATGTTACTAAAGTATCTAAATTAAAATAAAATCAATGCTTGTGCTTGTCCTGTAAACTTATTCGAAAAACATGGATTAGATTGAGAAAACTCTGTAAATTATTTTAAAGATATTTTCCAAGTCGTATTTACTCGTTGCCGCAACTGCAGCCGATAGCGGTATGACAAATTTATCACAATTCACATTATCATAAAAACAGCAGATGTCAATCGACTTGCCGGTTGCCTTTTATCTTGTTTTTAAGTAATTTGCGTGAAATAGGTAATTTTATTAAAAAAAAGCATTCCAATTTGTATGTGAATTTGTTGTACAATTAATTTAATGACATCTGGGATAGCAAGAAGCGAATTATCGGCCTGATCAACAGGACTGCTCGTATTAAAAGATAATTACAAAATTGTGCTTTAGATGTCGGTTGCTGTCGGTCTCGAAGTGCTGTCAATAATTATATGGAAGGTAGTGAAAATATTTATACTATACAGAAGTATATTACATTTAACATGTATCAATTTTTTTACACGAAACATTGACAATTAAAAAAATAATATACTCTAGAGTTTCAAATACATTTGCTCACAAATTGTTTGTTACTTGTTCTGTTTTCGTTAAATATGATTTGAAATTTCGTACAGAAGTCATCATGTTGTTCGATTTGTATGAAAGTTGTCTTCTTTAAGATAATTATTTTGCGGTGTAACTATAATTTACTGACATTACGTTCGGTTTGAAATAACAGCGGTTGCGTCCGCGCAATCAATGACCACATACTGAATAGTGTACGACAAATGACGCCAATTTATAATCTGGATCAGGTTTCTGAATATCGAGTATACGTTTGCGAAATTGGATACGTTAATGTGCAGTTCTTGCAAGACAACCGTTTAATTATAGAGACGCAATTTGCTTTTCAGACCAGGTTATTGCGTTTTAGATTAGTAACAGAATAATATGAAACTTTAAAGTTTAAAGTGTATTCGGAAATACTGTTTTCAAATTAATGCTCCAGTGAGTGTTAAACAATACAAAAAACTACGCCATAAAAGACGTGTGCAAAAGTGAAGTGAAAGATTAGATATTTTGACCCTAGTGCACGAATCAACGGTATCTATCTAAAGTTACATATTCGCTTTACTTTTGTATAGTCCTGAGTATTGTAATTTTAGTAAAGTACAAACAACAAAAAGTTAATCATTAACTGACATTCACACTAACAAAAACTAAATTTACAAAACAAGATAAAATTCTCGTTGATCAGAACGACTATGCAACTGGTGTATTTTCTCATATTTAAAGAGAATTAAAATAACTCCAAAACACTAATTGACATCAATTGGACTCATCAAGATAATTTGAAATAGTTATTAAAAGAGACCGAAGAGTTTTAATTCGATATAAACAAGTTCGGATAACTTGTTTACAATAAAGGGACGATTGAAATGTTTGGCCGTGCTGTTAATGTCCAACAGCGGATTAAGTCTGAGTAAGTAATTCCGAGGCAAGGCCGACCCGCTTATTCGCAAGCTTTGAAATATAAATGTAGTGTTGGAATGGTATTTCTAGTTACATTTTAGCTTAATTGCGAAACAAGAGAACTATTTCAAAAGTACGGGGAGATGTTGAAACCAAAGGGTAATCTTTTTTGATAACGGGCCAATAAATAACACTATCCAACAGTGTCCTGAATATGATTGCCACCAGACTCGATTGTGTGTATGAGAATCGCTGCTGTGCTGTTTCGCTGTTTGTAGGTAAGTACAAAAACTTTTATTTTAATTACTAACATAGCTTGTAAGTTATTTGTAATACTAACATTTTTTAGGCCATTGGTAGCCTTCAAATAAAAAATATTATTATTTATTTATTTGCTTATTTTTTACATTATATTTAAAAAAAAAACATTTACAAAAAATAAATTATAACTAAAGATATCCAGTACATTAAAGAATTAATATGCCTCAATGTTAAATTAGTACTTAAAGTGATGATTTCATCAAGTCATTTAGTCTTCATTATTTAACAAGGTTTCCTGACAATTAAGTTGAAACTAAAGACCTCTGACCTTGTCTTGAAAGTAGCGGAATTAATTTCATTTGTGAAGACAAAGGGATGTAAAGGTCGTCTATTATTAGCGTTTTATTCTTGGTTTTATAGACAGTCTGATGCGTCGGTAAAGCGAAAGGAAATTAATGGGCGTCAGTAATGAGACTTGCGCGACACGTCTGAATGAAAACTCGATACAATAGTCTATTTTGTTTGAACACTCGTTCCATAGCGAATTGTTAATGCCACGCCGCATTTAATTAATAGCTTCACTTAGTCCCGAGTGGATAGAATGCCGTTTTAATTACGTTTCGAGCTACATTACGTTTTTGCTGGTTGTTTAGATTGTTACGTGATCTGTATTTTTCAAAACTCACTGTGGGAAAACAACGGTTCAACAAAAACACCATCGGTGCTCTGCAAACGCGTGAAAATTGTTGTGAGCCCCAAAATAATATTGGGTTTGCTCTTCAAAAACCATTAGCGTTTGTTGTGTATATTTAAACATCGACGTTCGTTGTCCATAGATTAAAAGAGCCTTCGACATGCCCACTGTTTGGCGGAAAACCCTCGAGTTTGGATGACTGAGCAAATTCTACAGGTAGCTTTTTCAATGGCTCTACACTTTTTCATCTTTTTCGAGTACATTTTATAAGGCATCCACCAAAGAGGGTCGCGAGGGAGAAACACGATTCGCCTTTTGAAGGAAAATCGCGTTTTAATCTCTTTTGAAACTGCTTCACGCAATCTCAGAATTTTTCAGCAGAATTACTAGTGTTTTCAACGGCGTTGCTGTGTGAAATTTTCTTTAAAACTTCTTTATAACAATTTTGGCACACAGAAATGGGATACTTTATTTCTTATTTGCATAGAATTATTACATCTGGAATCAACATCATGAACAACAGAATGTAGCCAATTTAAAGTGCACCGATCGCGCGTAACAACACGATGTTTTGATTCAACATCAGAAATAACAAAGTGAAATTTTAAAGAACTTATGTGTATGTAATATTTTATTAGTGTATTAAACGAATTGAGTGTCATCGGTACACTAATGCCAGAATATCGTGTAGTTACGCGCGATCGGTGCACTTTAAATTGGCTACATTCTATTGTTCATGATGTTGATTCCAGATGTAATAATTATATTCTTATTTATCATAAAAAACTTTAGAAATTGAAAGTGCCAGATTCTTAGCCCACCTAGTTTAAAATAATCAATTCAGATTCACAGAAGTGGTACACAGTGATAACAATAATATTTGTAAAGATGGCTTCCTAAAAAAACAGAAGTTAAGAGCGTCTTGTTTTTAGTGAAAATAAAAACTTAAATTTGAGTCAATAGCCGAGTAGTTTAGCTTGTAACTTAGCGGTCGCTTTACAAGAAAAACAACTGAAGTGATTTTTGGGGATGCTTGACGAAACTTTCGAGACAGAATAAATAGACAGAAGAAGTGAATTCTAAGAAATGAACTTAGAGAACTTAGAATACATTAAATTGCGGTTGCTATTAATATTTCGTTCATTAAACTGTATTTAAAGTTCAGCCAGTCCGGCAAATCGAAAACTAACCACTGATGACACTTAGATTGTTCATCACTAGTCGGTCAGTTATCACAAGTTATAACATTGAGACAGCTTTCCTAATTTTCTCAGTTTTCTAAAGTAAAATTCTGTATAAGTGACAAAAAATATCAGATACACGTCTTTGTTAAATTCTGCGCACATTTCTCTTTTATCAATAACAAATAAACAACATCACAAATTATACATACCAATTAACGATGTATTAGGAGCCCTATAAGTTACATATCATTAGAGTCTATATTAGTAGTTCTATTAAACATCTATCACAATAACATAAACTATTGCCGGTATATAATTAATCTGATTAATCACTATCATCATTTAGCCGAACTAAACACACCTTGATTGCGTTATAATTGCTTGTACATGTCGTTTGATGTACAGGTAATTTGGCATCATCTCCGTGTATCGTTTCATTATTATTATCATTAATAAATCTTAAGAGATCTTCGGTATCATCAATGTATCATTTATCATTCTGGTATTTATTAAATTTGATAGAGTCAAAAAATATTACATTGCATTAGATGATTACCTATTTTTATTTTATCGTTGCTATTGTATGTTTTTCGTCCCTTATTAGAAGCATAAAATTTAAATTTGTTTAAACACTCGCGGTTATCTACATCACTAACACTATTTCTAAACGGGTTCTTTCCACGATTATTTTCAATTGAGCGATCCCGATATTTCGACACTGTTTCAAGCGCCATGATCACAGGAAGACTGACGAACTGCGGGTAGGTCATTTAAGAGCAGACAAATTTGTCTACCCTCTTTCTCGTTCGTTTGCCGTTTAGAAATAGTATAGTTAGTAATAGTGACATAAAAATTTACCATAAAAGCAGTTTCAAAAATAAAGTAACAAAAGTTCACACCATAAATTCCGTTCCTTACATATCACAACTTCGCTCCTATGTTTCAATTCTACAAACTGACTTCGACTATTTCTTAAAACTAAAACGCAACGTGAATAGATTTTAAAACGCTGTAAACACTTCCATTTACTATCTACGGTAAACTTTACAAGTGTTATCGAAAACAATCGAAGTTGGACAAGCACAAACAGATAGATTAGCTCTTTCCGAACTTAAAGAGCTCATAACTCTTATTTCTATATCAATAGAGTTCAAAATGTATGTTACAAATTACTTACTTTTTACCGCTCTCGAGGAAATGGTCATATTGAACTGACATTTTGCAACAGAGATGTTTGCGTTGGTGGGACGCGGAGCAATTCGTATTCACCATGTGGCCATCTGAGAACAATATATATTCAAATCAAGTTTTGATTTAGAGTGCTATAATATCTATTTTTAAACTTGACTGAGTATAAACGGCTATAGTTGTTTCGAAGTATGTTCTCAAAGTTTATAAGTTTGTGTATCTTCAGAGTTGATAATGTTAAATTAAGCGCTTTATCTGTTGAGAAAGTTATTTCTGTCAACATTATTAAAGTTATCGTTGTTGGAGTTACTTACTTGTTTGATTTTGATGTTGTTTTGTTTCTGTGTCTGTGAAAAACCATGTCTGAAACAAAGATAATTAACATTTATGATGTGAAGTAAACTTTATTAATAATTTATAGTCAATAATCCTCACTGTTTTTGTTAACTCTATCATAATGTAATACATTGTGATTGTCTTGTTTTAATCATTTCTAAAACTGTTTAATGTAATAAGAAACTAAACAGATAGTGGTTTTTGGGGTAGAAAATCGACAATCTTGTTGTCTATTCACAGAACACACGGCAAGCAATATCTTGTGCTACGTAAATATTTTGGAACTAGCTCTACTGGATATGGAATATTCTAGAGCAGGTCTTAAAATTTAGGCTAAAGTACGTACGTAAATAATTAAGAAAATTACAGTGTAGAAAATTGACGAAACATTAAATACAGTAGATTTCTTTAAAAAAACAAAAAAAAGTCATAATATTTTAGGAATATCTTGTGGTAAATTTTGGAAATAAATGAAATTAAATAATTCATGGCAAAATTATGTTACATTTTTAAGAAAACTATTCTAGAAACTACCAATACTCATTGTCAGGTTCGCAAATAGCATTAGACACAACACTATTTGTGGGCGACATGTTTCCTTAAGGTGGAATCACAGGTGGAATGTTTCATATATCACAAGGGTGCATTTCTGTACTCGTTTGCGAGCGATATTACCATTTGCTATGTAGGTTTTAGAATAACAAGCTCCTAATAGGAATTCAAACAATGGTCGTACCTGACCGTTTTTTTTTTTTTTTTTTTTTTTTTTTGATGGAGGAATCGCTGTTGGCCCTTGGGGGCCTTTACAGCTTCACCATGATGGGGTGCGAGCTCAAGAGGGGCTCGGCTGAGTATAGCATAGGATGGGAATACTAACAGTTGCCCGAAACCAACTTATTAGCGCATCATGAATTTACTACTGGTTCGGAACGCGACCCAACTGAGAAGAACCAGCAAGAAACTCAGAGGGTAGGCGAGAATAAAACATAACAAGTAAGAATTAAACATGACAAAGAGGATTAATTGATGATGATGATGGTTCAAGTAGAACGCCGAACTCTGCGTCGAGTTCGACGGCGGCGAACGAGATAGCCAACGCGTCGTCTCGAGCTGTTAGCGCTAGCGCTGACAGCGAGCTGCGCCGATAACTTATCGGGAGGGTCCGTGAGGACGTGCCGCGGACGACGACGGCACCATTTCTCGGCGTGCGCGGGATCGGGTTCGTAGTCGGCGGCGGCTACGATGAGAGGGTTGGAATGGTCCTCTGCTTTTTTGAAGTAACGCTCGGAAGTTTCCTTCAAAAATTGTGTGATAGGGACGAGATCAAAATCATCATGAAGATCGACGTTACGCATATACCACGGAGCGCCGACGGCTTTACGCAGAAATCTATTCTGCAAGATCTGAAGGGAGTTGATATGAGTGCGAGCCGCGTGAGCAAACGCGGCACTACCATATGTCATAATGGGCCTAACGCACGTTTTGTAAAGTGTCAACTTATTACGAAGTGACAGCTTACTACGCTTGCAGATCATGGGGTTGAGTCTGCCGAGGATGAACGCGGCGCGATTGCGGACGGTTTTAATGTGCTGACGAAAGGTCATAGCACTATCGAAGATAATACCCAGGTATTTCACCTGTTTAACCCAAGGGATGGTATGTCCGAAGAGAGTAATCGGAGGGATCTCATTCCTCCGGAGAGTACGACGATGGGAGTCCACCGCCGGGAGACGTCTTGAGGAACCCCTCTGAAAGAGTACAGCCGTACTTTTCTCGGGGTTAACCTCAATACGCCACTTCCGGAACCAATGACCTAACGCTGTGGCAGCTGCCTGAAGTTGTTCGGCGATGAATACCTTGTTTCTATCTGAATAGAACACGGCAGTGTCATCGGCAAACAGAGCGAGAGAGGTGGGTAACGTACGAGGAATATCGCTCGTAAATAAGCTAAAGAGAAGAGGGGCTAGCACGGAGCCCTGAGGGACGCCGGCGTTAATAGGACGAGACGAGGAGCGAACGCCCTCTAATCGATACCGAAACGAACGATTCGACAGGTAGTCTCGGATGATGAGCACGAGACGATCTGGCAATCCCAATTCATAAAGTTTGTAAAGCAAACCGTTATGCCAGACTCTGTCGAATGCTTTCGCGATATCGAAGAAGAGAGCGCCCGTATAGACGGGCCTAGCGGGTCTATTCAGACCGGAGAGGATGTGCTCCGTGAGGCGGTGCACTTGATTGGTACACGAATGTCTGGCGCGGAATCCAAATTGTTCGTCAGGTAAGAGATTTTCGGACGAGACAAAGTCCCAGAGACGTTTGTACAGCACGCGCTCATACAATTTGCCTAGGGACTGAAGAAGACTGATGGGTCGATAACTACGCGGGTCATCACGGGGTTTACCGATCTTAGGTATACCGATAACATCTGCTTCTTTCCACGTGTCGGGAAAGATGCAGTGTGTCATAGCGGCATTAAAGATGGTAACTAAGAAGCAGATTAGTTGGGCGGGGAAGAGTTTGAGTACTCTGTTCGAGATGCCGTCGGAGCCGGGTGCCTTACGCGACTTCGAAAACTTGATGAGGTCTTTGACTTCGTCAGACGTAACGGGGGGTAACGCGACCGTAGGTGGCAGGGACGCTCTGCGTTCGACTTCCCTGTCCACCATTTCGACATGAGCGGGGTCCGCGGAATGAGCGCTGAGCGTACACTGATCTTCCAGTGTGTCGGCCAGCAACTCGGCCTTTTCATCGTCATCGAAAGCAACGCGACTACCATCGGGGTAGTTGAGAGGAGGTAATGTGGACGTTGAATCGGATTTTAGAGTTCGAGCTAGCTGCCAATAAGCTAAGTGAGATGGTTTGATTCCTTCCAAGAAAGAACCCCACCTCACATTCCGATGCTCCGCAATACGACGCTTCACATCACGCTGCAAAGCTCGCATACGAAACCGGTTTGCTACGGTAGGATAAGAGTCGTAGGCCCGGATCGAGGCATTTTTGGCTCGCATGAGCTCCCTAATATCATCAGGCAGCTTAAAACGAAGGAAAGCGTCAGCTTCAACCTGTCTTGATGCCCTATCTACACGGGACTTGATGTCAGACGAGAAGGCGTTAAGCGCTTCAATGGTGTCCTGAGGGGACGGAAGAAGTAAATCCGGGCCTGCAGGAAGAGACGGAGGAGTGGCATCTGCCAGGCTAGCGCCTAGGACGTGCCAATCGACGACGGTTTTCATAATGGGTTCCGCTGAAGGCGGGGGACCTAACTGCATGATTACCGGTCGGTGATCCGAGTCTAGTTCGGAATGCACCTCCAAAGAATGCAAGCGCAGTGTCACATTCTTAAGGAGGGCCATATCTAAAATATCCGGTCGATGAGCGACATTGACCGGATAGTGAGTCGGACTAAGAGGGGCGATGATATCGAACTCTAAATCGTCTATCAGATTGTCGAGACGTCTACCGTTCGGGGTTGTGGCGACACAGTTCCACCTCGCATGCTTACAATTGAGGTCACCTGCCAGAATAACAGTGCCTCCCATACCAAGAAGCGCCTCGACGTCGCTTCTCAATACGGGCTTGTCAGGTGGAAGATAGACGGACGCGATGACGATGGGCGCGTGTCCCGTCAGTGCGATGCGGCACACTGATGCTTCGATATTAACAAGAGTGGGGGGATCGAGAGGGACGCAGTGCAAGACTCTCCTGTAGTAAATGGCAGTCCCACCCCCGCGGGAGGTGAGTCTGTCGTTCCTAACCATGACGTAATTCGCAATCCTAGGATCACGTGTCGAGGGCTTCAGGAAAGTTTCCTGCACTAAAAAAATATCAACTTGATGACTTCGTAAGAAGTCAGCAATTTGATCGCGTTGATTGTAGATACCGTTGGCGTTGAAAAATCCAACGGTCAGGGAACGGGGCCTAATCCTTTGTGGTGTACTACCCATAGTTAATTATTTTATGTGGGGCACGCAAGCGGATGCGCTGGTGGGGATAGTAGAGTCGTCTAACCCGTAAGAAAATGCATGCCAGACGTCGCGGTACGCAAGAAAGAGTTTAGCACGAGTGCCTTTGTCTCCAGCGACGCGATATGAATCGAAAAATTCATCGAGACGCTCCGTTGAGATGGTATCGAAAACGTGCAGGAGTGCAGCGTTATCGTCCTGAACGACGGAGGAGTTCGCGGGCCTCTGTGGACCGGGAGCACGGTAAGCCGGTGGGGCGGAAGGAGCGCAAGACGCCGACTGAGCAGGGAGGATGCGAGTTATTGGTTGCCCTACTGACACTTGAGTGTTGCCGCCGGGGAGGGGCCACGCGTTAGTGACGGGTAACGGCGCCGCGATGAAGGTTTCGGTCGGGGGAGCCCTAATATTGTTTTGGCGTGCGACACGCTTATTGGGCTTGGGTGCCACCGGGCATCCTCTGTAGTTGGCCGTGTGGCCCATTTGTCTACAGTTGATACACGACGGTGGTTCGGTCGCGGTATCCTTACGACGAGGGCAATCGGCCGTCGCGTGATCGCTCGTGCATTTCACGCAGCGAGGGCGCGAAAAACAGTTTTTTGACGAATGCCCATAAAGTTGGCAATTGTGACATTGCCCGGGCATGTCCCTCTTATGTGGGGGTTCAAATCGAAGTCCCGAAAGACGGCAAACCGATTTTAGATTGAAAATCGCTTTACCCTCTTTTGTGTTTTCCACTATGGCGAGAACCATATTGTAAGGGAGCCTACCTCTGGCGCTGTACATTCGGTGTACTGCAAGTGCCGGGATGCATTGCGCGATGAGATCTTCCTTAATAAGGTCGACCTCGAGCTCTTTAGGAATACCGCGGATGACAACGCGGAGGTCACGCTCCTCCTGGAGAGTATACGTGTGGTACTGTATACGCTCCTTTCGGAGAAATTGAGAGAAGGCGCGGTGATCAGTGGGAGTGGCCACTTTGACCTGAATACCGTTGGCTATGTTTCGCGCCGAGACGAACTTTATGTGATTTTCGTTTAGGTAGCTGGAAATCGTATTCCATCTACCTTTTTCATGAATAACCAGTGGTGGCGGGGGTGGACCGTCCGTCCGGCGGGGTGGACGCGGAGAGGGCGAGGCTCGTGGAGAGCATGATGATGATGACGACGCTGGCCTCGGTCGCGGGCCCGAGTCAGCCTTCGTGACTTTAGCGGCAGCTTTTTCGCGGGAAGCGGCGGCACGTTTCTTCCCCTTGGAAACGACTTCAATGAAGCCGTCACCTTGGGAGACTATATCTTCAACCTCCATATCGAGTAATTCGATGGAAGGTGAACCGGAAGGGCTAGATTGCACGAGCGCGCACGTAGACACAGCAGGCGGTGTAACGGATGATGCAACGGAGCGTGGGGTAGGGGACGCGACGGGACGCGGGTCGGGTGATGCGGTGGGGCGAGGGGCGGGGCATGCGGCGGCGAGCGAAACCGGTTTTATGACCTTCGGCGCGGAAGCCTGAGGCGGCTCGGGACACTTAACGGGCGCAGGACACTTAAGAGGCGCGGTTTTTGAGACCGCGGGAGACTTAAGGGCTGCTTTTTTGGAACCAGGTGTTATAACCGTAGCATTCGTGGATGCAACGGCGGAGTTTTTACGCGGATCTCTAACCGCGGAGGGGGTTGATTGCGCCAAGAAACGCTGATATTCTTGCCAAACTTCTGGTCGGGTGCTCCTCAGGAACTCAGCAATGCCCCTCTCCGCTTGGAGAGAGGCCATGCTGTAAACTAACCACCTTAAAGAAGACGGGTTTGAGAAAGGCGCCTAGCTCCCTGGGCAGTATACTGCTACTGCAAGCGATACGCAGGGAGGCAACCCGCCTTGAAAAAGGCAGCTTGAGAAATTTCCCTACCTAACCTAATCCTCAGGGCAGTAAATGGTACTGCGGCCGATGCCTGAGGGTCCTTAGTGTCTTGAAAAAGACAATAAGAAAGAGAAAGAAAATAATAATAAAATAATGATACCGGGTCAGCACACAGCAGCCACAATGAACAATACACGCACAAAACACGACTGCACACTATGACGACAGCGAACGGACTGGCTTGTCGGGCGTACGGACACAGCGGGCGCACAGTAAGGAGCGTACCAGGGCACACGACCGCACTGGACGACGGCTGGGAGCGGACGCCGTTGTTAAAAATAATGGTGACAATAAATATACTAACAACAACAAAAGATGTAAGAAAATATTAGAAGAACAATGCTATGAATGGAGATACTATTACAGATCACATGTGAATCATATTTCGAAAAAAATATATCGCATACTTAACCATAAGTTTAGTTTAACAAGACCCGATAATGGCCGAACAAAGATTATTTGTAACAAGAACCGTTGGTGTTCTCAGAACTTGGGCTTTGTAATAACATTAAAATGGAGTTGATAAGGTCGGTAAGAAATTCTATATCCGGAAACTAACCCGACGGTCAGCAAACAAGATGTGTAAACACGATACACCACACGCAAACAGATAACGCTGCTCAGAAATATGAGAAAATCATGCATTCGTTAGTCTGACTAATATCGCAGAATTTAATAATTTTATCGATTCGGTTATCCCGAATCAGTTTTATTTTATTTTGGTCGTCGAATTAAACGAAGTAATATTATAAAAGAGATCGTAAATCATCTATTGTCGTTTCCAATTCAAAAAGGATGAAGCAGAGTCCATTCAAAAAAGCATTCGACGTTTAAATCAAGAGTTACATGCTTCTTACACAAAAGGGCAAAATCGAGACCGCAGTCTGGTCACGTGGTCGGCGTGCGCTTGCCACGCGCTGCGCCAGCGCAAGCCTGCATTCCCCTTGCACAATAGTTATGGTCCTTCTAGCCGGATTAACGGTCGATTATGCACGCTCCAGATTCAGGAAACAGGGCGCTGCACTATTGTTACCGCTTCCTATTGTTTGCTTTTTGTTTTGTTACTTGGGAATATCGTTTATGTTCTTAATGCAAAGGATTTAAGTAAAATGGATTAATTACCTAATGATTTAGCAACAACCCATTATAATTATCGTTATAGTATTCTTAAATGATATATTACTTGATTAAAACACATATTATACAAAATTATTTATTTCTTTTATTGATCAATGTTTATATAAATCTCATCACAGTTTCATAATAACAAGCAATTCGATAAATTTACCAGACAGAGTATGAGTGTAACTCATGTAAAAATTGAATTAATCCCAACATTTAAAGTAGCTGCCAATACTGTATTGATAAAAGTGAATTTATAGGAGTTATAACTTGTTCGGTTAATAAATCACAATAGTTTTTACTTGTTTGATATTAAGTTGGTTATTGATGATATTTTGGGCATAATATAACATAATTTACAACAAAACTACTTTAAAATTTAAATCCACGTTAAGAAGTGTCAATAACTTGGGAAGTCCAACTACGTGTCCGGAATAATATAGTTGCTATTCTTATTCCAAATTAACAATAATTCAAACACGTTCTTCTTTTGTTGTATAATTTTTAGATAAAGTATACGACTTTTAATATATTCACGGCATATTATTGAAAAATTTAGATTAAAAATATATTTTCTTATTCAGATTCAACGATTAATTGCTGAATATTTATATTCAGTATTATTTTAATTCTGGATCTATCTTTAATAATATTTAAACTACCTCTTGTGAGAGATATTTACGATGAAGTTTTGTATATTTTAATGAAATAAGAGCTAAATTTTGCATACACGATGTTAAGTTATTTTTTTATCTGTTGAATATTAATTTGAGTGGACATTAGAGATATTATTTTTGCCTTAGGCAGACGGGCCTTATTAGATTTCAATGGAAAAAAGTCGTTGGGATCATAATGAATTCTATTATGACAATATACAATTATTACTTAGAGTTTCCATCTTCTGAGGACACCTGCACCCAGCAGTGGGCAGTAATGGTTGTTCTAGTACAGAACTAAGAGTTTTAAAAGATAAAATAGAATATTAAGTAATCACACAATACATTAAATTGTTTACATTGTGATAATTATCTGTCTATTAAGTAGAAGATTTGGAGCCCGACGATTACTAACAACAGCTTACTTGAATATTTATCGTCATCTGTCTTGACATACTTATCAGTAAGTTATTTTTGAATTTATGAGTTTTAAAGTGATAATAGGGATAAATTCGATTTCGAATTAAGAAAAATAGACAATTAAATAGAGAGACGGATATTTTGCAATATTGAAGAAAGTAAATCCGAAGAAAAAAATCAAGGCATTTATATTTTAAATATGCAAAAAGTATATATACGCATATAAAGGTGGTTTTAATGAAATATTGAGGAATATTAAAATATATATCTTGAAAAACACGAATATAATGGAATACAATCTAATAAGAATACATACCAATAAAAACGTTTGAATTGATGTTTTAGTCTAGCGTGTTTTATATAATTTTAGAGTTAATAGCAACATTGACCTAAGACACGAATGTCCCGCTGTGAACATTTTCTAGTGCATTTTATTAAAGATTTATCAAAAGGAGCATGGAACTCGCCTCTGCGGGGAATCTCGTGATTGCCTTGTTAGTTCAGAAGTTAATTTATCACTGAATAATACGATGTCACCAATATTTAACATGAAACCTTATTGTGTCGATGACATTGTGATGTTGTTAATACGTTTTTGTAGTTTTGTTATATTCGTCTTTCGATTTTACGGATAATCTTTACTTTGTTCATGGGAAATATCAGTGAATTAATTAGATTTAGTGTTTACTTTTTTGTTTGGACTATTATCGTGTTTACAGAATCGTTATCATACGTTTATAATATTCATGAGGTTCCAGGATCCAGATATACACTTCTGGGTAACATGTTAAGTTATGTTTTCTATGATAATATAATATGTAATGGAGAATAGTTATCTTATGTTTATTTGTTAGCTTTTTGTATACGTTTACTACTAGTACTATAGTTTTAAAAATAGCTTTAAAAATGTCATATTAAATACCTGTTCTTTAGCCAACTGGAACCAAGTCTTCAGAATGATAGGCAGCCTCGTAAATTGATAATGCTTAGTCGTTTTAACACTGATAAATATATCGTCTAAAGTAATAGAAACGTTTTGTTTTTGCTTAAAGTTTTTGTTAAGTCCAACATCATCAACACTTGTTTTAGTGATGGGTTCAATAGCCAGATCAGACACTTGCACAACACCCGGTCGACTTTCTTGAAAGTTGAAATTGACTCCCCCTTGATACACCAATAAACTGCAATATCCTAAGGCTAACAGCACAGCTGCAGCCTTAAACATTCTTCGCCCACCCATGCCGGAGGCGGCCGGCGCCTAAACACCGATACGGTAGCGAAGACCCAACAACTTTTTCGCTCATCTGTTGTATTATAAACAAAACACTTGAAAAACGGATTATAAACAAGTCTGTGGTACACGACGCTAACTGTGGAGAACAGTTACAAACTAAATAAATGTAGCGCAGGCGGCAAAGACGCCCGCGCTTCGTTGCCCCACCACGTGGAGCGAGGGAAAGACAAGATAAGTCTGTCTTTATCACTCCCCCATAAGGGCCTACCTGCGCGTGTGCCTGTCTGTGGACTGCACCGCCGCCGGCACCGACACCTTGTCAATGGTTCAGGTTATTGTTAGATACTATCTTATGTTTTTCATTTTTATGTGTACGAAATTGACGAAGTATGTTTGTTTCCATTTTGTCGTCCAAAAAATAATTAGTTGAAAATTTACAACGCATCTATTAATACGAAATTGAGAGTAGGTATATTAAAACAATTTCTACAAATTAGTACTCCCACTTATGTAACTCAAAATGAACTTTCTAAAACCCATCGTCAGAACAAATTCCCCAATATTTTTTTAAATCCAAGCATCCTGTCCTTTACCTTGCCTCACTTTGCACTAATTAGTCGAAATACCGTGATATCAGGCTCCCCAGTACAGCTACGGATTTTACTTTGTCATTCACCTAATTTGTTTCCATTGACGTTCATCGCTCTATTGTTGCGTTGGGCTCACGGCCCGGCTGCCCACTGGCTCTCGTCGAGTCCGTGGGTGGTAATGAAATTAGAAGCTAGTCATTGTTGCATTAAATTCCACTTAAACTAGATAATGAAAGATGACATTGGTGAGTTGAGTTTTAAAAGATCAATTTTATTGTTTTGTGTAACAGCAGGAACCATTTTCGTTGATAAGACAAGGATCTGAAACTTTTTTGTATACCTTTGATTATAAATTCAAGTAATCGTAATTATGAACTTTAACCTCCCAATGAATTGAACTCCAAAACCGAATCTAATTATTATAGATCCAAAACAAACTGTTTATTTTCAATAGTTATTAATATCAAAAATGAATAGATACAACATTAATTAGAGCAATAGGTAATCCTACACCCACTGGTTACGAAATCACGGGTCACGCGCAGCTGCCTTTTGACGCCTTCATTCGGAAGTAAATTGGTCATAATTAATTAAGCATCGAACTGGATCGAGTTGGATCGTTTTACAGCGTCAGATTTAATTGGAATCTCATAAGCCGATCAGAGAGTAGCCGTAACGTGCACCTAAAAGTACATTTTTATTTTCTATTATATTTGTTTATATTTTAAGTCTGGGTGTGTGTTTTGAGGTTATGTTCAATGACGTTGACTTGATCAGCAGTATGTAGCCTGAACAATTTAGCATGAAGAGTCTTCAAATTCTATTATATTTCATCGAAATGAGACAATAAGGATGTGTATGTCGATGATAAGGTTAGAAAGGCAAAAGACAAATGGACAGTACCCATAGGAAGTCATATTTAAGATATACCTACCATAGACGTTTTATGTTTAGATATGACTACGCCACAGAATAATTGGACAAAGACAGCTTCAGATACATTCATACAGCATTTCTCTCAAAGATAAGAAATAGCAATTAATGCGAGAGTGAATGTTTTGTTGACCAAAAGTGCACGTTAATGATATATATTACTTATCTATACAGGATCTACAATAGGTACACATCAATCTTCCAATTGTAGACTCAAATATTATTTGACTACGGCGGTTATGACTCAATATTATGAACCTACAGCTAACTTTCGATTTCAACTTATCCAAATCGCGATCCTATTACACAACTCGACGAAAAGACCTTTTTGTGATCAATAACTTCTTTCACCTAAATTCAGGGGCGAGTCATTTCTAGTTACGTCTAATTGAGGACGATAAAAGTGATTCGTTAATTGCTACCACGAAAGTCACTTTTCTCGAAGGTTCCTTTCGACCGGTAGCGAGAAAGCCAAACTGTATAGTATCGTTAATTGCGGAAGCGTGTTGTAATGAGGATAGCACACGCCAGTGCGTCGGCAAACCGTGGGAACAATAACGTAACACGATTATTTATTTACGTTCTGAAAGCCCTATTGTTCTCAAATCGTTCCTTATCCTTATGTTCTCGTATGTTATGTCTTTACGATCTGGAGTTGTGTATGCTAATACTCTAATACTAATGTTATTTCCGGCTTTGTGATTTGAAATTCTTTTTGTACTTTTATAATGTTAAAATTTGAGAGATCATACTTAGGATAGAATCACAGTGTCATTTTAATTGGCATTAATGATGTATTTCTACTTGATTAAGATGATGAATTACTCTGTATATTAAGGATTTTGTAAATTCTTGACTTGATTACATTTTCATCATTATAGACAGACAAAATGTATTTTCAAACACCGAAAACTGTGTTCAAACACCGAAGATTCATCACACTTCATAATTCACAGAACAAAACTCTAAAACTTTATTCTCAACATTGAAACATTAACATACAACTCCACATGTTCGATTCCACACAATTTCCCGGCTAAATGTCATTGTTTTGACATCTGTCAAAACCATGACATTGTGTTCCATTCGGCCATGATACACGATAATGCGTGCCGGCATTTATGGTCATTAGTTGAACCAGTTCTATTTGCGTCATTTCAACGCTACTACAAATTTTAGATGGTAATTTGTCTATTGTTATTGAAATTAAACGTTCTTTTGTTTACGCTAGCATTTGTTTTTACTTTTGTATCGGCACGTGACTGCCAAGTACTTGTCGAGTCAATTTTATAATCGTAATTGCTTTTTTTGTTATACCTTTATGACTAAATTGAACTAAAATTGATAAACTTTGAGATAGAATATCAACTTTAAAAATTGGACATAGCCCCTTCATACCTGATCCACACAAACTTGAGAAAAAAAAACAAGAAAGCTACTGTCTGTGTCAAGCTTTTTAAAGTGAAAAATACATTTACTTTAAAATAATTGAAATTAAATAAAAAAAACAAGAAAGCTACTGTCTGTGTCAAGCTTTTTAAAGTGAAAAATACATTTACTTTAAAATAATTGAAATTAAATAAAAAAAACAAGAAAGCTACTGTCTGTGTCAAGCTTTTTAAAGTGAAAAATACATTTACTTTAAAATAATTGAAATTAAATAAAAAAAACAAGAAAGCTACTGTCTGTGTCAAGCTTTTTAAAGTGAAAAATACATTTACTTTAAAATAATTGAAATTAAATAAAAAAAACAAGAAAGCTACTGTCTGTGTCAAGCTTTTTAAAGTGAAAAATACATTTACTTTAAAATAATTGAAATTAAATTAATTTTCGTGGTAGCAATCATTTGTAAATCTTGGGAGGTCAACTTTAAATTACTTTTAATCGGTCAGTACTTAACGAAATTAATTAAGAATCATTAAAATTTTAGCCACATTGCCACATACATTATTCATGTTGATTAATTTAAGCCAATTGAGAAAGTATCAAAACAAAATATATTTTTATTTATCTCGACTGATTACAACTTGTACATTAATTCATTAAAATCACAACTAACTCTGAAACTGGAAGTGTGAAAGTCGATTACGATTTATCGAATGTTTCGTAATTAGACCCGAATCCGAGAGCCGGTAATTAGAGAAAGCTAATAGTTATTGATTTTGTTGATTGTACTTACAACTGATTGCGAGATATAAAGTTTAATTACGACAATAAAGTTTTATGGGCGTTGTAACTTGGATTTTGAAATATTTCTAAAATTGCACATCAGTTTCAATTTGGTAATAAAAACTGGTTTTAAAGTTTTAACATTTTGTCGTTGTAAAGTTTTCTTTGATATTTTTGCAGGTCGATAAAAATTAGTATGAGATAGTGTTCCTTCTACTTTTTTTGTTCCTGTTAACTAAACGATAATTTAATATTTCGTCTTAATTATTGAACCTAACTTTTATTAGTTATTGATCAGAATTTTAAATCCATTATCATTTTATTTAACACGTTTCGTTTTTGTGTTCAAGATTAAACGTCTAGTCTTTCTGTTTACTAAGAAAAAAACTTGAGAGGTGTCATGGTACACCCAAATAGAACGAAGTTTCTTTCGATTAAAAGATATCTTATATTTTTTTTCCTAACGTAACGCGTGATGAGGAACGTGTTTTAAAAGATTTTGATCACAGCGCCATCTAGCGATAATCATCTAAAACAAAAAAAGTGTCGTGACAACTTTTCGTAAGATTTTTTCCCGTCTAGCCCCCTTTCACAACGCGCTATAAGGAACTTCTTTCCAAAACTAAACATCGGCTGGGCAGTACTTATATTACTTTATTCTCAAGATTATACTAAAATAATTATACTGGCACTTAATCCTATTCATGAACTATCCTAACATTTAATTATCTTAAGTTAATGGCTGCACTCTATAGAACGGAAGTTTTAAATACTGGGTGTTTATTGGCAATTATAGCGGAGTAGTGAAAACTACGTCTCATATAAAATTCAAGCAGTCTATCACCTCGTTCACTACAGTTATAAGGAAAACTACTATAAACTTTTTTGTTATTACATTAGCAGACGGACAACGGCCCTTTTGTATTGTACTGTAACTCACTACTGTCAACTGCTGGGCTCAGGTCTCCTCAATAGAGGAATCAGGAATAGTCCAGCACGCTTGTCTAGTGCAGATTGGAAACTTCACATATCGAAGGACTTTTTGTATCTTTTATCAATATACAGGTTTCCTCAGCTCACATAAGCATTAAGTTATTTTTAGAAGATTTTCTTTTATTTGTACTGATATACTGATATATGTCCGAGTAGAGTCCAGCTAGGTGAGTTTGCACTGTTTGGAGCTGTGGCGCTGGTTGTAATTGTATATTAGATGGAACTGAGGGTCTGATCTTCCTGACGGTGTCGAATTGTACGACTTTCTCGTTCACAGGTTTTTATTGCAATGACAATAATACAAAAACAACAGTAAAACAAAATAATTTAAAAATAGAATAGAATTAAACTTTAACTTTTTAAATCATGAAAAGTTATGTTCGAGATTCCAACATGCACAACTTCTCGGTTTCCGTGAATTCAAATTTTGCATTAAATATGATACTATGAAATTAGTCTGATGAGAGAGTAGGAAACTAATGACTTTTGTACGAAAAAATATAGACTCATCGTGTTTGGGCTACCTTGTAAAACTGGGGGTGTCGCGACGGGAAAGCGTGCCGCAGTGCGTAACGCGTTGCGCCACCCCGCATAACCCCGTGCTGGGTTCTGGCCTCAGCCGTGGTTCGGACGCTGAGTGTGAGCGGTAGGAGGTTTTAGTGAGGTTCAACTCCCACATACCCCACCCGCGAGTCGGGTGGGGATCCGGCGATTTCCTCCAACTAAAACAAAAAAAAAACCTTGTAAAACTGGCTACTGACACTCTGTACTGTACTGTACCAACCCATTACTGCCCACTGTTGGGCTCAGGTCTCCTCCGAAGAGGGATAAGGCATAGTCCACCACGCTTGCCTAGTGCGGATTGGGGACTTCACATATCTTCAAAGGATTTTTAGAATCCTTTTCCGACATGCAGGTTTCCTCACGATGTTTTCCTTCACCGTTTTTAGCCAGTGGTGTTGTGAAAAATTGCACATAAATCTTTTTCATATTAAGATTTAGAGGTACAAGCCGGATTTGAACCCGCGACCTCCCGTTCGGAAGGACGCGCTTCGACCACTCGGCCACCACGACTTCTCTGACACTCTACTACTACATAATATCTAAATTCTTTAAAGTTATTAAATATTTTAATATACAAAATTTTTACACCTAAATCTAAACTTCTGCACCTATTTGTGACCTATCAACCAGTCACACAAGTACCTTTAGCTATCGGATGCAGCACATTATACATTATACAGGGCATTTATCAGCACTTACGGCGCTTAGATTGGTGACGTCCGGACTCCGGCACCAGCAGCGCCATTATCCAATTCATACACTTCTACTTGTGTCGGTTCAATGTACGAGAATTGTTGGTCTTTAAGACTTAAAGGGAAGGGTTTTATACGGACAAAGAATTTTAAAATTTTCTATTAAATGGTCTGGTCCAAAACGAGGTGGCCAAGTGGTTGGAGCTGTTGCCGTACGAGACGTTCCGGGTCAAAACCGGCCAGCTTGTATCTCCAAATCTTAATGTGAAAAAGATTTATGTGCTATTTTTCACAACACCACTGACTAATAACGGTGAAGAAAAACAACGTGAGGAAACCTACATATTGGAAAATGATTCTAAAAATCCTTCGAAGATATGTGAAGTCTCTAATCCGCAAGCGTGGTGGATTATGCCTAACCCCTTTTCGGAGGAGACCTGAGCCCAGCAGTGGGCAGTAATGGGTTGTTACAGTACAGTCCTGGTCCATTTATCTGTGCAGTATAGTATAAAACTTTCTTTAGAATCGTTTGCAATGAAATAAGACAAAACTGAAAAAAATAGAGTTAGCCATTGAGTAAACAAACAAGACGAGCTTGCTATTTTAACCATAAAATAGGTCATACTAAAAGCTACCATGCTCGAAATTATAGTTTTTATTACTGAAAAAAAATGTACTTTTATTAGGAACTTTTTTTGACAGACATTGAAGTATAGTGAACCACGCATTTTCGAAATTAAGGTGTGACCATTTTCACTTTACCTCTTCACGATAATATAGTATTTCCATTACCATACAACAAAAAAGCACGAATTTAAAATAACCACAAAAAATATTCGACTCATTAGATTACAAAGCATGTTTCTTAAAATTCCAATATTGGTGCCTCAAATCCATTGGACAAAAGCAGTTCAGGTTTTTTTTTGTCTCAACGTCTCCCATAATCGTATTATACTTGTCGAGATATGAATGAAATTAATTTTGTAAACCGTTAAACTGGTCCAACTTGATTCCATGCTGCGACATTTGTCCGATCTCGGGACTATTGTACTGATTAAATTACTCGAAGCTTAATTCGCTTAAATCGATTGTATTGTTGGGACACGATTTTAAAATCCGACACTGAAGTGACAAGATTTAACAGAAGAAAATAGCCTTAATTTATGTTTAAGTGCATGTAGTATAGAAAGTAGTAAATAAGTATCAATATCTTTGTGAATTTAGAATTTAGAGGTTATTATTTTTGGCGTGGCGAAGTTTTTTTTTATTGCTTTATAGATAAACGAGCCTACGGCCCACCTGATGGTAAGCGGTCGCCGTCGCTCATGAACCTCTGCAATGCCAGGGCAATGAAGGGCTGTTATCTGTCTATCGCCTTCCGATACAGGACTTTTCTTAAACCTCGTTTAAAGGGGGACATGTAATAGCGCTCCGGAAACACCGCGGATGGGAGTCCATTCCAAATCGGACTGGTACGGGGCAAAAATGATCAATTTCCTAGAGAGTTAAGCCGATAAGTCAATTATTACAAGTATAGGTAGGTAAATTTAGTTTTCATTTAATTATGATAGGTTGCCCAGGCAGATCTTGGTGCTCTCTTGTCAGTCTTTAAGGAGAAGCTGACAGGTATGGAGTTGTATAGAACCTTCGCCACTGTTGGTAATTTTTTTGCCATAAGAACTTGAACGGTAATTTAAGACTAGTTAATATTGCTGTCATGTAGAGCGACGTGTGAACCGTCTTCTAATTGTGGGTGCTTCCAAAGTATTTGTAATGAACAGAAATGTAAAAATATTTAAATACCCCATGTATTTTAATTATACAACCCATTACTATGCTACTGCTGTGCTCAGTAGAGGGATACTACACTCAAATACCGACTAAACATCAATTTTAGCTTTGAACAAACAATGACGCAAATAACGTGAATAAAAATAAAGACAAGAGATACAAAAACAAAGCAATATGTGCCCGATGGCTACACAAACTACACATTAATTGCGGGTGCGGTGAAAGAGGACTTTAACGATCGGCTACCCAGAGTTGGGCGAGCTTGTTTCCAATAATACACGGATTTTAAAACATCCATTACAAAGTTGTGTAAACTGTAACAATCCATTACTGCCAATCAATGGGTTTACGTATCTTTAGTAGGTATTGTCAACTACACTTGCTTTGAGACTTAAATAATGTCGTAGGAGAGTATGTAATCCTTCACGAAATTGCAGGTTACCTCGCGATAAACAGTTACAGTTACTACGTTCTTTACATTGCAAAAAGCCAGAGGACTTAACAGGCCACCCATGGACATTGGACATCTACAATTCTGAAGACATTTCAAGATCGCAGCTTATGGTCTAATCTTAAGAACACCCTATAAGTCTGTTTAAAGAAGGGCAAGTTACAGGCAGATAGAATATTTGAATGATAGCATACTAAATCAACATCTGTGATTAAAATTGATCAGTGGTTTGTCTGAAAAATTTGTCCGATTTAGTCTAGATTTAGACGGATATGACACGACGCGCACTGTGAGTAGATTTCTCAATCTAGGGCTCCTGACCACTGATGAATCACTTTTTTATATTGTATTTTTAAATTTGGCTTTTTATCATTGTTTTTTTTTATGTAATGTAAAAATAGATAAATAAATGAATATTGATAATATCACTCTCAATTTCAAGTTATCAATGGAGACGCTCTTCAAAACTCGGGTTACTAGTTAAGTTTTAGTTTCTCGCTGAAGATCAATTAGACGTGTACCCAGCGGGTGGTTCCTGTTATTCTGACCCCGTTCCTGTATCTACTAACTAACATAACTCCTAGAAATTTACGGAAAGCGGAAGACTTAATTACATTTTAATCGTACAAGTAGTGTTAGTTAGGTGTTGGTTTAAAATGGCTAATGTTTTTGAGATTGTGGAAATTTTAAAAATATGTATACCTAATATTAATAATATCTTCATTCCAATTGCCTTTTAAAATCGTAATAGTAAAAAGAAAAACCAATCCGAAGAGTTGATAATATTATGACAAAGATTTACTATAAAATATTCTATTTTTTTTGGTGATCATTATAAAATTCCAGAACTTTAAATTCCCTAAAAAGATCCAATTAGTAGAGGTAAAGGACCAATCAAAGGGCAAGCCAATAAACATAGTTCTTTGACATTCCAGGACCAGGCACTAGCCGATTGTGGGTGGAGTCATCCAGATTTGAGAATTCAAAGAATGAAGACATTCTGCGTGCAAAAGAGAACAGAATGAAGTTAGAATTGTAGCGTAGATATTTTTTTTGCAACATTCCTGCTATGATAATCATGAGAAATTATTTAAACTACATTTAACTAATATTTTCCATATTTTTCTTTTTTTGCTATCACCTCGCGAAACATTGTTTTCTTGGTTCTTTAAAGATCTTGTTAGAATATTGGACCGAAGTTCCTTATTACGCGTTATCGAAAGGGGGCTAGACGGAAATACTTATGAAAAAGTTGTCACTTTTTTTGTTTTAGATGATTATCGCTAGAGGGCGCTGTAATTAAAATATTTTATAAAACAATTCCTTATTTTGTTTTATATGATTAATGCTAGATGGCGCTGTGATTAAAATATTTTATAACTAATTATTATAACTTAAAAAAATAAAATTTTATTACAATTCCCTCACTAATTAATCGAAAGGAACTTCATTCTATCCGGGTGTCCCTTGACACCTCTCAAGTTTTTTTCCTTTAAATTTCCTTTCTGGCCACACAGTAACCTCTGACATTGCAGAGGTCCATGAGCGAATGCAACCACTATTGAACTCTTTTCGCACACATAAGGGTAAAGAAAGCACAACAAGCCATTAGTTCATATGTCTACATAGAAATAAAAAAACATACCATATACCTCATTCTACACATCTACATTTTAACAATACCATACAAAATTTTACAAAACAAAATCGGTTACATGATGTCTGTTTATTCATTCAAGTTCGTTCAGTCGGAGCCGCGTTTTGTTTGTGCCTACAATGAGCGACACCGGGAAAGATTGATTCGGCTTTTGTAAACTCAACGTTGTTTTGATAACAATATCGCGGAACTTAAAAGTTGTTTTCGATGAAGCGGTCAGTGTTTAAAGTAACTAGACCACTAGAACAGTATTTTAGGTGATGGATTTTTGTTACATTGTAGCCTTTTTTGGTTTTTGCTTTTCATATAAATGCTGATTGTAATATCGTTGTATTGATCTGGCTCTAGCTAGAGGGTAAGATAGGGGGTGTCGCGACGGGAAAGTGTGCCGCAGTGCGTAACGCGTCGCGCCATTCCCCATAACCCTGTGTTGGGTTCCAGCCTCAGCCGGGGTTCGGACGCTGAGTGTGAGCGGTTGGAGGTTTTAGTGAGGTTCAACTCCCACACCGCGGGGTGGGTAGGGATCCGGCGATTTCCTCCAACTAAAACAAAAAAAAAGAGGGTAAGGTAAGGAGGTTTAAGGTGTGTGAAAGGATTTTCTCCTCTTAGTATTTGGTACAGTACCTACCTAATACCTATACCATAAGAGATTGGAATGAATGTTCTATTTTAAAGTGAAGTACATACATAAACAATTTGAAAATACGGTCAGTCAATATTATTATATTTACATTATTTTTATCTACAAACATTCAATTAAGTTACCAATTACATAGTAAAATTGTTCGAATTGACGAGAACAAATGTTTTTTGTAAAAGTTTTTTGACTGACGAAGTGTTGTTTGTTGTTGACGCAAAAGATTAAATTTTTCCAATCGAGTTGTATATTTTGTTTTCGCTTTGTGTTACTTTTCATTGAAAAAAGGCTTTGTATTGTAAAGTTAACAAATGATTAATTTTTTTTTTTGTAGATAACATTTATAAAAATGGTACAATATTTTGAAAAGGAAAATCTAGAATACATAAAAACCGGATATGGTTTTACCGGTGGAGAAAAATCTAATTAAAATTAATAAAATTTTGGCATGGTTTATTTCATTACCATTAAAATAAAAGAGAGGAGAGGTAGAGCGCAAATTCAGCGAGCGAATTCCATTTTCATAACATCGAATCAAATATAAATTAAAACAGAGTCAATAGGCATATTTTCTTCTCTCAGCAATAAAAAACAAATATCCCACAATTTGTCATTAAAAACTCATAATTCTTCCACATTAGTTTAATTTAACTAGTATACCTACATACCTGCATAAACCAAGATTTTATTTTGATCATTGATTACATCGAAACCAATGATGTCACGAACATAAATCGAGAGCTAATGCATTATTAATATCGACGTAAAACAGAATTATTTATATTGTAAGACAGTAATCTGGTAATGCAACGAAATTTATTCCCGTAATAAAAGTCTCAAGGTAAAATTTGTATGATTCGTTGTGGAATAAGAAAATTGTACAGGAATAATTGAATATTTATGGAGTAATGTATTGTGTAGTTTTATGCGAATTTATGTATTATTGCAAGTCTAGTATGTATTCGAATGGTAACCTAAAAGTATTCTTAGATTTTTAATGTCTTAGATGTAACATAAAAATTGTCTTTAATATTTTTTAGTAACCGTTATGATATTATGATGGTTTGTGGTATTATGATGGTATTATGATATTCAAGTCAAAGTCAAATCATTTATTTCAAATTAGATGTGGAGATACATTTTGAATGTCAAAAATAAAATCAAAAGTTCTACCACCACTTCGCTAAAATTACGCCTCCGTCCTGAGAAGAACCGGCGCAAGAAACTCAGCGGGCATATTGTGATGGTTTGTGGAAGAGAGAAGACGTATTGCGCCGACCCCATCTAAATGGGATAAAGTATAGCAAAAGAAGAAGAACCGTTAATAAAATTCTATATATTAGAATAACTGATGAATAACTAGTATTTTAGACTGAATGAAGTCGAACTATATGTATGTATTTACTTGTCACTTTCTATTGTATACTAAGAAAGACCACACAATATTATTCTAACCAAGATAATCAAAACAAGGAAAAAACGGGAAAATTCACAGTCGTTCACTTCGCAGCATAATCGCGGTCCTTTATAAAGAGAGATGTATGAAGTCATTGATTTTACTTAGACCCAATAAAATTTAATTACCGCAGCGGGAAGGGTGCCGTCAGCTAAGCCGTTATTTATCGCTTACAGTACGGAATCGAGTAAAGCTATCGGTAAAGTATGGACTTGTTTTGCACGGAATCGTTTGAATTTGTCGGTTTGGTTGGTGAGTTATGGATTACATATTATTTATATGGCCCGCATTAATACTAGATACGATAGATTTTGTAGTAGAAATCCGTCAGGTTTGGGCTTGTCAAAGCATGCGTTAATCATAAAAGAACGTATGCTGATGTATGATGCATTGCTCTCTACCACAGCCTAATGTGTGCGCACTTCGTTCGTACTGGTATTATTAGGTATTTCATCAATGTTGAGCACTAAATTTAATAATATAATAATCTCAAAAAACTAGACTTATCTGTTTATGCTTCTCAGGACAGTATTGAGGGTTTTTACGCAGATCTTAAAATAGCATTGAAACAACTAAATAGCCAGGATATAATTATGATACTAGGCGATTTTAATGCCAAAGTTGGTGCTGTTGGAGTATAGAAGAAGAATAGAGAAGTCTTGCGACGTGCCAACACAGAAAAATATCTGCTGAAAACCATCAAAATAAGGAAATTGGAGTATCTGGGGCATATCATGAGAATCGTACTTCGACGATTTGCTGCACTTGATCGTACAGGGCAAGATCCAGGGGAAGAGAGCTGTAGGTAGAAGAAGAACATCTTGGCTGAAGAACTTGCGCCAGTGGTTCAACAAAAGCACTCGTGCTTTGTTTCGCGCTGCTGTGTCAAAAGTACAGATCGCCTTAATGATCGCCGACCTTCGATAGAAGATGGCACATGAAGAAGAAGAAGAAGTTTATGTTTGGATTGCTCCTTACCGGGTCCGATCGGCCATCCAAATATTAAAAGAACATATCTCACTAAAGGGTAACAAAATTTTCAAATTGAAGTCCGTAAATTCAGAGATTACCTACTACAACATTACAAGTTTACTATAACTTCGCATTTAGTATTTAATTTGTTAAATTACAACTTCAATTTACCTACACCGTTCCTAATCCACGCAATTTCAGAAAGTTACGACCACTTTACCTATAAATAATGAAATAAATAGGCACTTTACTGGAAAGTCTAGACTCTAGTGCTTTGCGTGTTACAGCTAGTTACTTGATATAAATTAGTGCCTTAAGATTAATATTATAGTGTAGTACTTAGGTTTTATTGATCCTGTTTCCTTTGAAAAACGTTATCTTTTTAAACCGCCGTCAAATAAGTATAAGAACCATTTTATAATTCGATAAGTTATTAGTCACTAAAATTTTGTATTGTTTTAACTAAATTTCTTTAATCACTCGCGGTTATCTACATCACTTACACTATTAGTCAACGGGTTCTTACCAGGATTATTTTTAATTGAGCGATCCCGATATTTCAGCACTGTTTCAACCGCCATGATCACGGAAATGAAGACTGAGGAACTGCGGGTAGGTCATTTAAAAACAGACAAATCTGTCTACCGTCTTTCTCGTTCGTTTGCTAAACGTTCGCTCAATTAAAAATAATCGTGGTAAGAACCCGTTTAGTGATAGTGTAAGTGATTGTTATAACTACTTAAGATAGCAAAAATTGTTTTGATAGTGCTTCAGATTGAACGAATCCTTTTAGATAAATAAAGTTTTAGAAAACTACTTTTTTTCAACCAAAGTAAAACCTTTAAATCAGCTCATGTAACTTAAAAAGATTAAAGATATTTCCTTCGTCGTAAAAATGTCTTTCAAGTTCGGAAATGCTTTACGTGACTCTGTGTGAAATAAGAAAGAAAGAAAAAGCATTTATTCAACACGCACATAGAGGACAATCATATTATTGTAACATTTAAACAGTATAATACCGGTTTAAACAAGGTACAACAAAGTTAAAAAATAAAACCGAACAAGATAGAGGCTTGTCCTCAGTGGCGTGCGAATAGGTTTCAGCTCAGCAAAAGCTTATGGTATCAAAGAAGACCAAAAGCACTGATTTTCAGCTGAAACCTAAAAAACTAAAGAAAAAGTATTATAAAATGCAGCCTTTCCTCGGAAAACTCAGTAACAAATCATCGGAAATCTCAAACGTTTTCTCAGATGTGATGTATGGGGACTCCGTTCTGCACTCCCATATAAATGATACTCGCATTTTAGTCATATTTCAGAGAACTCTTGGAATTTCATACGTCAAAAATATAGATTTTATGATTGTGATATCGATTTTGAGAATTTCGAAGTAACTGATATGTAAGAGTATGCGTTCGCTTGGAATATCTAGTTTGAGGAACAGAGATCTTGCTAATGTTTTGTAAAAGATTTCTTTAAACACTCGCGGATATCTACATCACTTACACTATTACTAAACGGGTTCTTACCACGATTATTTTTTAATTGACCGGTCCCGATATTTCAGCACTGCTGCAAGCGCCATGATCACGGGAATAATAAAAAATAATCGTGGTAAGAACCCGTTTAGTAATAGTGTAAGTTTTGTAAAAGATTCGGAAAGGTCGTAGTTCGCCCCGTTTGGTATTGCAGAGGTCCAGAGGTGGCCCGTTGGTTTCATCTTACTGCATTACATTTTTTTTTATTTGTGTGTAGTACCTACCTATTACATAAATGAATGAATTCAAATACTTTAAACAGAAATAACAAGATCCTTAAAATCACAATGTAGGTTAATAAGGAAAGGTAAGGAAAAGTTATAGGGATTTTAAATAAACTTCTTACATTGAGTTACGAGTTATTTCAAAGAGTTTCTTTTTCTTCTGAGTACGGAAGCTTGTTATGAAAAAAGTACAAGTTAGTTATGTATTGTAAGATCGTGTAATTTCTCGATTTCGCGAAAAAAGATCGATTTATTTTCGAATTTCACGAAATTACGATTACAATAGTAACTTACTAAAAGCAAAATTATATAGATTTATTTGACACTAGCTGATCCGCGCAACTTCGTCTGCGTTACAAAGGGGTTCAAACAGTACTCGCAATGCGGTCGCATTATTATTTGCGCGGCCCGAAGAGCATTCACAACCCACACATACATTGCGTTTTATACTCGTCATAACTTTAAAAACAAAAAGTAATTTACTTCTACATTAATACTCTTGATAATATAATACTTAATTTGGATAAGGGTTTATATAACGTTACTCATTTAACGTTAAATTCAATGTTGGGACGAAATATTATTTTGCTAAACATAAAAGCGGTTATTGTGACTAAACTATAATAGTTAGATATATGCTGTCGCGGACTTTTTTGTTTGTCTTGCTAAGACCAAAAAACCCGTAGTACACCATTTTGTTCTACTGTCAATAGTTTTTGCAGCGTACGCATAAATAGGTTTTCGATTATTCACCTTGTGTTACATATTCGATATTTTCATACGGATCCCTAATTTTTTTGAAAATAAAATATAGCCTATGTTACTCGGGGATAATGTAGCTTTCCAAAGGTGAAAGAATTTTTGAAATCGGTCCAGTAGTTTCGGAGCCTATTCATTACAAACAAACAAACATACGAACAAACAAACAAATCTTTCCTCTTTATAATATTATATTATAGTATAGACTAAAACGTTCTCATTAGTAAACAGAGAACATAGGGAGCAAACAATTTGAAGTGCAAAATCTCATAACCCATTGTGAGATATCTAGAATACATCGCGGCGCGACGGGAAAGAGTGCCTTGGGCGTAACGCGTCGCGCCGTCCCTCAAAACCCCGTGCTGGGTTCTGGCCTCAGCCGGGGTTCGGACGCTGAGTGTGAGCGGTTGGAGGTTTTAGTGCGGTTTAACTCCCACATACCCCGCCCGCGGGGCGGGCGGGGATCCGGTGATTTCCTCCAACTAAAAAAAAAAAAAAAAAAAAAGATTATGTCATGTAAATAGTCTGAAGGGATCATCATACAAGTGGTTTTTTGGTAATTGTACCTGTAGGTAAACAGGGTAAACTGACTTGACAGTAAAAAGTTGCCCTTATGATATCTCTTAATAGCGGAAGAGTATCCCTTTATAAATTACTTATGTATCTAATTAGTAGATACCATTGATTTAAAATGAACAACTGATCATAGTGATAATTTTATTGTCACTCTTTCCAATATACAATAATGTATATGATTACAAATATAATAATGTGTGGACGCGAGTGTACGCTTTGCTGATTACGGAACGACTGAGGAGTCGCGCTACGCACTGCACTTATATATTACTGCTTGCATCAAAAGTGCATGCATACAATCGCGTCCCTACACCCTCAATACTTTTAAAACATGCTATTTTACTTAGAAACATTTATACGGAGAGTTATTCTATGAAAAACATCTACTCGCTTTTAACAGCACGTCGCCTCAGTGCTTGTTTTGCCAATCTGACATTTTTTACGAAAATGACTTTTTAATGCAGTATTATAAAGAATAAAATTTCCATCCGACTGGTAAAATATTTTTCTAAAATATTCAATTCTAAAACAATAAAAATGTCATTTCAATTTTTTTCTCAACACGGCACTTAACGTAAATTTCGTGCATGTTTGCTGTCTCCTGTAAGATTTGCTCGAGTGCAGATTGGTCAAACAAGCACTGAGGCGACGAGCACTATTTATATTGTGGCACAGTTACCAAGTAACACGACCCCGTTACAGTAGTTTACACTAAAATGTTGCTACAACACATTGATTAATGGTCGCGACTAAAGACTATTTGTCAATAAACGAAGCAAACACCGTACGATACGAGATCCGGAGATTGGAGAAGACTAATCGTTTTATGCCTTAACAGAGATTGACGTAAGCGATAACATTCAGTTTTTTGATGACTAGGATAGATTGTGGACGTCAACGGGTTTTTGTTTGAGTTATTAACTGGAGTTAAATATAATTTATTGATTTCGCGCTGGGAGTACAGAGCGGCATTGAAGTATTTTTCGTCGAAGACTTTTAAGATGTACACAGCTTTCCAGCCTCTTAGAAACCTTTGAAATTTTGAAATGAAATTAAACGAAATGATTTTGTATTTTTTATTTAATTATTATAGTTTGTAAAGGTTTCTATTACATGAACAAACTTCAAGTAATTGTAGAAAATGCCCTGACCGCCTGAGCAAAACGTTGGAGCAATATTGTTTAAACGCCGTTGCCTACATATTTCGAGAAGGAGCCTAATTATCCAACTTCCATTTTCATTACCATTTTTGTCGGTAGATTGTGCTTTGAGCGGCCGAAACAAAAGAAAATTACGTGATATTAGGGCTTTTCTCTCAGTTTCTGTAACAATAATAAAAATTAATAATGATGAATTCTTTTTGTAGGTAACGTTTTTGCACCGTTGCGTTAATTTATTTGAATTTACCTCTAACTTATTAAAATTGGTGTTTTATCGGTCGGTAGTTTTTGTTTCTGTAAAATATTATATAGATAATAATAATGTCGACATGAAATTCAGGAATAGGAAATACATTCATTGAATCAATCAGAATAAAAAGTAAGGAAAACATCATTTTTAAAACAAACACAAGACATATCACATCGATGATATTAATATAAAAGTCATCTGTACCAACCCATTACTGCCCACTGTTAGGCTCAGGTCTCCTCAGAAGAGGGATTAGGCATAGTCCACCACGCTTGCCCAGTGCGGATTGGGGACTTCACATATCTTCAAAGGATTTTTAGTACCCTTTTCCGATACGCAGGTTTTCTCACGATGTTTTCCTTCACCGTTTTTAGCCAGTGGTGTTGTGAAAAATTGCACATAAACCTGAATTCAAACGGATTTGAACCCGCGACCTCCCGTTTGGAACTACGCGCCTCGACCACTCGGCCTCCACGACTTACTCGGCCACCACGACTTCATAAAAGTCATAAAACCATAATAATATATTTTAAGATCAGAAAGAACTATTTATTCTTCATATAATATAAACTAAAATTTAATTTAGAACCGACAATTAATCAGTTCTAAAACTAAGCATACACACTAAAAAGAGTCCCGAACGCCTACAAAACAACATTTAAATGAATTTAGCTACACGAAAAACGCGTTTCAACGCTTCTCTAATCTCAATAATGCCAGAATTCTACCCTAAGCCCTACCCCCTGGGCGCCATTTATAACAGAAAAAACGGTCAGTGAAATTTCGCAGTTCGAGGGTCTAGTGGGTCGAATATTCAAAACAATATCTCCAGCGGGATTGAAGAGATATTACCTACTTATACTTATACTATGTATTTCTCTCACACATTAATAATGGAGGTGTGAGAAATAAAATTCTCCTCCAGCCAAGAGTTTAAATTGTGAAGTGATTTTTGTTGCCAAGTCATACTCGATCAAGGTTCTTCACTACGTCCGATTAACCCATATTGTAACTATACAAATGACGTCACGTTATGTCCTCGATTTTTCTATCAGACTAGGGTCTTCGGGTCGCATCGGGTCCCGCCGGTTCGCATTGCACCGCGCATGCGCTAAAATTGCGCCAATTTTGCACTTAGCGGCCTCTGCCGGCAGTCCAGTCAGCGAAGCCGGCGGCGGGATGTTGTTTTACGGAACGCACCCAACTGGCTGGAATGTCGAGAATTTGAAAATGAAATAGTTTCGGAAGCGCGGTGACTCCGGCGAAACGGCCGATGCGTTCCGATTGACATTTAAAACTTTGTGTTGTGCGTTTGAAAGTTTTTTATGTAGTTTAATTAGTAAAATTAGTGTTAGGAAAGGCGTGTTGGAGTGAATCTCGTAGGTTTTATCGCGTGCGGTTGTAGGATTCGTTTCGTAAGGGTGTAAGTAAATAACCTTGACACGTTTTCCCGCGCTAGCGCCCCAACCTTGTTTTCAGTTGCACTCTTGACATTTACCGCATAAAGTGAGCATTCTTCCGTTAATTAGCGTATTCCTCATTGAAAAGAATGAATGTGTAATATTATAAAAATAAAAGTATGCTTTAGTACAATTCTGGACTCTAGTAGTGAAATATTAGGGATATTTAAGTGAGTATGGAGTGGTTGTGACCTTACAAGAAGCCGTCGCTGCCAAAATGTTAATTTTAAAGGGTAAGTAAAAATTTTAAATCGTATTCTTTCTGTATAATATTGTTTGTCAAGGTAAGTGAAACTTGATTGGAATATAATACATAAGCTACATTTCTGTTACCATCAAAATTTTATTAAAATTTCTCTACGACTACTCGATAAATAATTGTTGTTGTAAAATTTTCAAGCAGTTTTGTATTTAATTAAAATTTGGCATTAAATTGAATAAGGTTTATTCAGTAGATTTGTTGAATAATTAAAATCTTAACGCTAGGGACAATGTGGTCTAATATGTGGTTGTATATCTTAAATCTACGCTTAACTTCCTAAAATTAATATAGGTTTCATTTCAAGAAAGTAGTAGTTATATGATTCTATTATATGGTTATTTGCTGATACATGGGCGAGTTTCGATAGCGTGTTTCAACCTAAAAAGGGAGTTCCTTATACACGTATTATGATAATAATATAACACACTCATGCATTTTCAATGGGTACCACGATATTTAATTAATTGAGTTATCTCGATATTTCAACGTTGTTGCAAACGTCATGATCACGAAAAGACTGGATACTGCGGGTCGATTTAAGAGCAAACAAATCTGTCTACCCTCTTTCTCGTTCGCTTTTGGGTAGTACCACTCGAACTCGTTGAAAATGCATGAAAGCATTATGGAAAACCGCGAGTGTCTGAATAAGTTAATATAACAAACCTGAAAACGCATTGAACTATATAGCCCAAGAGTTAGTGGGAATTTTTGGGTAGGTATTTGAGGCAAACTGAAAACCTCCATAGTTCTCTTGGTATACCCCAATTGGGACCTGCAAACCTGGCTGCTGAGTAGCGGGGCTAAACGGATACCTACTAATAAGTAATGTAGGTGAATTGAGGTGTGAGTACCCCTCCCTATCTGATAAATATCTTTCAACAATCAATATTGTTATGGAACGCTGTCCCTCTCAATTTAAAAATGATAGTGGACCGCTTAACGTTCAAGATTAAAGTTAGAAATCATATATTCAAGGAACTGGCAGGCATATCTTCTCAATAGATCTTTCTTATATTCGTATATTTTATTTATTATATTATATATGTATATATATTGTTTTATATATTACATTATATTATATATATTTTTTTATACTAATTGAGCACCTACCATAGTTTTCTCTACACCTCCTTTGGTTGACTGGTAGAGAATGCCTAAGGCATTTAGTCCGCCATTGTACCATTTATGTGCATAAAGTTTAATAAATAAATCTAAATGCTGATGAGTTCTAGCTGAATGTCGAAAATGCATATTCGCATTCGTATTCGCGAACGTAAAAATCGACCTCTACATGTTCTCTTCCCTAAAATGACATGCCCCTCTTCAAAGATCCTAACTGTTTTTGTTATGGACAAAAACTATTGTCATCTGATCCCAACTCAATCTTTTTACCCAACATTGTTGATATTATCTTCCAAAGACAGCAAATCATTTATCAAAAATGGGCAACTCATACAATTTCAATCTAAAGTAAACTTGCAAGCTCGATTTTCAAATTGAAATTCAGATTGCATCAACATTCAAATTAAATGCGAAGGTGACCTTCAAAATTCAAAATGAACATCAAAACCAGCGGTTATGAACCTAGACCGTCTGGGTTTTCGACCCTAGTACTTAACATTACGACCTCGAATGTAGAGACCTCTAACAATAGATAGTTAAAACAAAAAGGGCAATAAATAGTATTGCTGATTTTAGGTGAAGGTTTCGGGCTATTTGTGGATGTTTTTTACTGTCTTGTTGGTAGACGAGCTAAAGGGCCAACTGATAGAAGCGGTTACCATTGCTCAAGTACCTGTACAATGTCAGAGAACACTGCGGAGCAGCTACTTTTTTTTTTTTTTAGTTGGAGGAAATCACCGGATCCCATATGTGGGAGTTGAACCGCACTAAAACCTCCAACCGCTCACACTCAGCGTCCGAACCCCGGCTGAGGCCAGAACCCAGCACGGGGTTGAGGGACGACGCGACGCGTTACGCCATCGGCACTCTTTCCCGTCGCGGGAGCCGCTACCTACGACGTATCTATAACTTTCGTAAATTAAGTTTTCTTAATTTCTTTCTCGATTAAAATTTAAAGCAAGTACCTAAAGCATATAATTGTTGAGGATAAGCAAAACGCTATATAGAGATCCTCATTATTATAAATAGAAAGAAGCTTCACAAAAAAAAATCTCTAAACACTCGCGGTTATCTACATCACTAACACTATTACTAAACGGGTTCTTACCACGATTATTTTTAATTGAGCGGTCCCGATATTTCAGCACTATTTCAAGCGCCATGATCACGGGAAGACTGAAAACTGCGGGTAGGTCATTTAAGAGCAGACAAATCTGTCTACCCTCTTTCTCGTTCGTTTACCGCAGTTTTTAAAAATAATCGGGGTAAGAACCCGTTTAGTAATAGTGTAAGTGATTCACAAAAAAACATTAAAACACTTCAACTAAAAACAATATTATGTGCAAATGAGATCAATCTATTTAAAAATCAGGCAAAAAGAGGTCGTATTTAATACACTGTAACATTATTCACACACCTGCTACACCACGTAGGTATAGTATTTAATTTACTTAATGGGATTTTTATACGAGATGAAGCTTCTCTTTGTTTCGCGTATTTTAAACGTATAATATGTTTGAGAGACAATTGCGTCTGGCGAGCGGATTATTCCGCGCAAACAATTTGATTTGTGTTAATGAGTTTTTAGATTTGTTTTCCGAATAGATTATGGGTGTTAATAAACATTGTTTTGCTGTAGCCGGGATTATAGATGTTGGAGTGTTCAGGAAAATGATGACGTAACGAATTTAGGATTTATAGTGTGTATCATTGAAATTCGTGGTAACTTGGTGCGATATGTTAACTTAAGAAATAATGCACTTTTAATAGATTACAGTGCTGAGCTTGAGAATTAAATTAAATTATCTTTATTGGCACACATAAAGAATACATAATATAGCAGAACTTAACTAGGTACAAGTGTTTTCTTACGTAATATTACATAAAGCACTTATTTAGGTCTACGGGTTAAGCAAAATATATTTGGTTGAACTCTGGTACCCATGATAAGATCAAACTTATGTTATGGGTAAAATTCTAGCTAGATAGGAGTTACGATATTGAGAGTAAGATATTGGGAATTACCCAATAAATAAAAGAGCTCTATATTTAACTATTAAAATTTAATAAGTCAAATGCAGCATTATTTTTCTCATGTATTTCATAAAACCACTGTTCCACACCCTCATTCTCTCAATCAAAGCATTTTCGATCTCACTTCCCTTAGCAACACAACTAAATTTATCACGAACACAAAACTAAAAGTTCCTGAATCTCTTAGAATCCAACAGTACCATTTCCTTTTAATTTACTCTCCAGCGCCAAACAATAAAGAAATGAACCAACAAATCGAGCAACGAAAACGTGATAGAACCAGCCAGCTATTACCATAATCTCTATCGCTGTGAAATCGAGACGATTATATCAAAACTTCGTCTTCGTCTAAAGTCGTTCAATGACCATTTACCGCGAGTTTTTTGTCAGTTTAACTTGAAGTGATCAAGTTTGGTAAAGTTCGATTGAATTAATAATAAGTAAATGTATCAATATTCAGTGTTTGGTTTTATGTTCGTTTTTGGCTGTAATAAAAATAAGTTTCTTAGTTATCTACATCACTTACAAAACGATCTCTAGTCGTCTCGTGATCAAGGCACTTGAAAACAGTCTTGAGAGGTTCGCTTATTTAATAAAATCGTGGTAAGAACTAGTGTAATAGTTGTGTAAATAAAAATAAGGTTATTTGCTATTTAAAAAGTCAATTTAAATAAACTACTATTTTTTAACATTAATTCGATTTCAACAAAACAAAGAGATTTTCACTTAAAATAAACTATAAGTCGTAATTCCATATTGCAGAAATTTCAAAGATAATGAGTACATTTAAAAACATAAAAATTCAACCCTCTCATCACAGGTCATGAATATAGAATGAACCGAGTCTAAACGAGTGCAATTTTGTATTGTAATTTATTTCGTTTGAGAAAATTTACGGAAAATTACACACAAACGTGTAAGCGCGTAAACGTGAAAAAATTGGTGAACGTAATTTTATTCAGGTTTATTAATATATATTTTTTTCTAAGTATACATTGTACATAAATGCTATCTCGTAATCAGTATTATATGAACTTATTCAGACACTCGCGGTTTTCTATAATACTTTCATGCATTTTCAACCTTCTTCGTAGATGATGTGAGTTCGAGTTCCAGTGGTACTACCCAAAAGCGAACGAGAAAGAGGGTAGACAGATTTATTTGCTCTTAAATCCACCCGCAGTATCCAGTCTTCTCGTGATCATGACATTTGCAACAAATGAAATATCGAGACAACTCAATTAATTAAATATCGTGGTAAGAACCCGTTGAAAATGCATGAAAGTATTATATGAGTTATCAGTATTCTTTGAAATTAAAAAAAAAAACTAATTTACTATGTGTTTTAATCAGTAGAGTGAAATTACGATGACAGATGATTCCAAAGTCGTCATAAACAGCCAGTTTAAATTAATCATTCAATTTTAACCTATCACCGCCATACTTCAAACATCAGTTCATTTCAACGCATTATATTCGAACCACAGTATCGTGAAAAGTAGGTTATTTAGCGTTAAACTCGACTCGTGCACTTCAAAGCGCTATCACGAATTGTCCGTGGTTATTGTGGTTATAACTCGACTAGCTATAACTCGAATGGTTATAACTTCAACGGTAACTCGACTACTTTGTAACAAACAAGTTTGGAACTTATTTAAACAGGGAAAAGGTTTAAGTGCAATTTGTTGTTTTTCAATATAGAAGGGAGTGGTCTTGTTAAGGGTTAAGGAAGAGAGATGTTGGACGTATTTTGCGGTGGGGTTAAGTACTTTACTATGCTTCGGAATTTATTAATTTTTGAACCACAAAATCGAAATTACAGTTTACAACTTTGAATAGAGTTTAAAAACAGAAACGTTAAATAAATATCGTTAGGATATCAATCAAAATACAATAATTGTTCTTACCAATATTTCTTAAATAAAACGATTTTGTAAAACAGGAAATCGAAACCAAAATTCTGAAAATAAAAGGAAATAGCTACGCATTTGTTTTCGACACGAATCTATTAAAACCTCGTTTTCATATTTATCTCGGTCTCGCCACGGATTAATGTCCTATACAGATGTAAATCTTTTGACAAGTATCGTTGTCACTTGTTTTAATTGACCTAAATGTAACCATGTATATATGCCTATATAAATATGAGTATACCTATATAAGTTCAGGTGGAATCTTGCGATTTGTCTGCGATTAATCGGTTTCCTATTGAGTTTGATGAATTTTGCACGCATAACAACCGCGTGACAATACAATCATATTGTATCATGGAGCTGACCTGATGATGATATTGGAAGGTAGCCTTAGGATCAAATGTACTAAACAAGATAGACTCATCGTGTTATGGTTCGGTTTACTTGTACTTTTTTTGTACAATATCCAGAATCTTTTGAAATAAGGTAATTTTAAATTCTTCAAGCAAGTTGTGAAATATTATACACTCTCGAATCCGTTTAACACCATTTGTAATTCAGGTCTTAGACTTTTCTATTCTTAGTATGTGTGTGTTCGTCAGAGCAATTTATATACCTAAAATTTTCTTTCTGTATACTTATTTTATTCTCTCGTTTTCCCAATCGAAACGAAAACAAGGAAAACTTTGAATTTTAAGTGTCACCGTTTGATTGATTGAGGAGACTTTTGTATTTGTTGAAACTTCTGCAAATTAGGATCTAGAGCAGGCTTATATTATTATAATTAAATGGGATCCTCGGAGTGTAGCCTTGAGCGACCCGGGTTGGAGGCTTGCCCGGATTAATATAAAACATTACGGGGGTAAACTCTGCGTCATTGCGATTTTCAAATTTAATATTCCACATGTTTTATGAACTTTAATGCTTTTATAGCGACTGTTTATAGCCAAGTTTAATAAATGGACTATAAAGCTTACTTAAATTATAAGTTTTAATAAAACTTTATAATAATACGAATAGTAATAGAACATCATTTAGTTATAGGTAATGAAATATCTATAGCCCGGCTTCGAGGATTTTTATGAGTAACTGTAAGGTTATGCAATAAACAAGTGACGAAGAACTTAAAAAATAATATTCTAACATAACTTAATAAAAAAGCGCAAAATGATACCATACTTACGGAGCTAAAGACACAATTTATGTTCACATAATGCTCAGAAAATACCATAAAGAAAAATGATCGTCCTTAACTACAAGCAACCAGTTTGTCTAGCCTTAGTTTCATGACCTCTGTACCGTGTAATTCATCTACATCTTGCCCGCACCCCGAACCTATTTTTCAACTCGACAACCCACGTAAGTCCAGAGATTTTAATCAGAAAATTGCCCTAATCTGGGTGAAAATTGCGTAAAAATTGCGCAAAAGCTTTAGTTAATCTTCAGCAATGCACGATGGTTTAAATAAGATTTTATTGGCGTTGCCAGAATGTGTGAAATTGGAAAAATAAATGTATATTTGAACTTGAATTGGAATGTTAAGTTAAAATCTAATCTGCAGTAAAATACCCCTCGACTGTCTAGAATCGTGTTATTATAAGATAAAATTGCCTATATTTCTATTACTATAACAAACCGGTTTTAAACTATTTATGTTGCTTTTAAATATTATCAGCTACGAATTCTTTTACATTTTGTAATTTTTACTAGCTTTGTAACAACTCAATTTTTGGTTTTTAATTAATTAGGTATTGTTATTTTACTGGAAATTATTTTATTACAATCGTATCTTATACCAAGTGATATTTTGTAGAGATAAAAATAAGTTAGTTCATTGACCAGTGAATAATTATTGACAGTGCATTAGAAAGCATTCACATGTAGCTTTGCCCAATTGAGCAAATCTACCATCTGATGCTCGGAAAGCTAATTGTTACTGGAGACCAATTATGTCTACCTATTTGAACCGATACGAAGTCAGACTCGACATCACAGCTAGACTAGATTTACTGGTGTTGCGGTACGTTTAATGTGAATGAACTATTTCCGCATCGAATAATGAATGTAGGATAATAATCAATTTTTTTTGTTGAAATGTGAAACAAATGCAACGTGATGGGGCGGTTGAACTAATGAATCTTCGCAATGCTATGCCTCCGTATTAGTTACTGTAATACTCCATAATACTGTAAAATAATTATTCACTAAACCACAACATTATCAAACGTTTTTGCCATAACTATTAATGGCATCCTAAATAGTACAACAGCTCACCGCATAGGTCCAATAAATTTAATAAAATCAATGTCCGTGGTGTTTTTCTCAATTCTGGCGTAATGCATCTTTCAATGTTATTGTCTCCCACTTTGCGAGAAGGGAAGTCGAAACTCATGTTTTTCCTACTGCTTCTATCATCTTCTGATTAAATTCGTTGCGGAGTCCTCGGGTTTTTCCTGGGCTTCTCTGCTCAGAGTCATTACGATGGTTGCCGCTGTGGATCCTGGCTACACAGGAGTTACAGTGGTGGGAGGTGGGCCAATACCCGTAAACCACAACATTACCCATTGAAACATCGATCTTAAAGTGGCATTAATATCAGCACTCTGGAGTAAGGTCATGAACATATTACTTCATTGGTTAAATTTCTAAGTAAAAATGTGACGACTTCTTATTCCATTTTCCAATATCCAGACTTCGTTACTAACTGTAAAACAAAGGCGAGAAACCAACGTTATTAATAAAAACTTTCCAGCGGAATTCTGAAAACCTGAAACAATTCTATATAAAATAAATAAAAGAAAACTCATTTTCTTCCACGTCGCGCTCGGAAAAATATGTTTGGCTTAGGTGGCGTAACGGAAAAAAAAATGGCGTCGGAAAATACGAACCAAACATTTCGTGGCTATCCATCAGTTTTTACGATCACATAGGAAAAAAAGCCGCAATATAGCGTGATAAATTGTAGCGTTGTATGAATGAGGTAATCAGCCGTAGTCCATAAACGATGCCCAGGTGTTTAGGCCGGATCCCGAGGCGGAGAGATACCGAGTCTATCTGAAATCGATGGAGGGATAATGAGATATCGACTGAGCATTTTGTGTCTATCAATTTATGTACAGGAATGTCGTTGGAACTGAAAATTTAAGGTGAATATTCTGTAAATTATGTAGAGCAACTGATTTTTACAGTATGTCGTCAGTGTTTATTACTACTGCTTAAATTATTGACTTTTTTTTTTGGACGGGAGGAAATCGCCGGACTTCTACACGCCCCGCTAGTAAGGTATGTGGGGGTTGAACCGCACTAAAACCTCCGACAGCTCACGCTCAACGTCCGATCCCCGGCCGGGACAGAACCCGGTACGAGGCTGGTAGAGGTGACAAGACGCGTTCGCGATTGTCGCTCACGTATCGCCCCTTCACTCCCAGACATCGAACCAAAAATAGTTTTATTTCTTAATAAGTTCAAATTAAAAACCACATTTTATAATGTAACGGTCAAAAAAAAAACCCCATCACTAATAATAAGGCCAAAATATCATCGATTTGAGAAACGAGACTATGGATCACATAGATGGAAGTCAATTTTCGAACTCATACCTACTCAAGACAACTCAACAAGAATATGCTTAATGCTATCAATTTTGGACCTAAAAACTAAGTAAATAAAACACAAAGTTCTCGAACAAGTACTCCCTACTATGTCGAATAAGAATTCTACAGTGTCTGAAGGCATATATAGAGATAGGGAAGTATCGCAAGCACAAGGTCATGGATATATAGAGAGACAATTGATAAGCCCTTAAAATCTACATACATAAATAACCTCACATATATATACAAAAAAGCGCCATTGAACGCTAGTTTTACTTGATAACTGTTCAATTACCAGATTAGTTGAGATTATTTTCATAATATTTTAGACAACTTTTAAACTATGATAAATGGTGTGAGATTTTTTACGTTTTGTGTAATCTTGTGCATAACAAAATTGTAATAATATTCTTTATTTAATTTATCCCTGTATGGATTTCAACTGAACTCTGACTAAATACATTAATGAAGAAAATTATATTTTCATTACATCATAATATATTCTTCAACTTTATAATGTCGAAAAACACATCCAATATCTTCACGACCAAAACCGTTATATTAAATTATTTCACTGAAAATTTGATTAATATCCAAAGTTTTACCTTCAAAAACAAGGTCTATTTATATTTAATTTAGTTACTGACTTCTTTCGACTTGTCGGCTTTGAATATTATTATATACATCCAGAGTTAAAATTGACCTAATTTTAACATTACGTCTTTTCTCCAAAGACTTTGATGTTTCTTTCGATTTTCATTGTTTTACGTTTTGTGCTTCTCTGATATTGAATTCCGGAGAGAAGCGTAAAGTAATTAATCTCTGGGAAATAAACTTGCTTTACAAATGTTTTGTTTGTTTTACACCCAATAAAATAGTTGATTTTTTGGCTTGACACAGTTACAAATCTAAATCACTAGTAGTACACACGCTATTCTTAAATTATTTTTATTTAAAACTCAAATTAAAATTAGGCATTATAAATTCAAATCTTTCGGGCTTATAAACAACAAAAAATATAAAAGGAGACTGGCACTAAAAACAAAATGATTCAAACTTGGAACGCAGATTTTAATAAAAACTTTTTACTGCTTACTCCACCAACTTTGAATTAAGAATTGTATATTTATGAACGAAACTTTTTTCTCAGAATCTAGGATCTTAAAGAATTGGTACTAAATGGTGTAACGATAAATAACTACGGTCTATTTTCGCCTCTTTTATGCTGCATTATCGTTGTGGCATGAACGCTTATACTTTGATCCTTTACTTGACGAAACAAACGGCTAAAGCCTGGTAAATAATGCCCCTGGGACACATCGGATTAGTCCGAGACCCTTGGCTGAACTTAGAAACTAACATTTAAGTTGTTTATATGGAGCTGTTGAGACTAATTTCTGTTTTAATGAATTGAAATTCAAGACAGCTGTAATTGGATTGAAGTTCCTTATCGCGCGTTATCGAAAGGGGCTAGACGGAAAAAAATCTTACGAAAAGTTGACACTTATTTTGTTTTAGATGATTATCGCTAGATGGCGCTGTGATCAAAATCTTTTAAAAAACGTTCCTTATCGTTACGTAGGAAAAAAAAATATATCTTTTAATCGAAAGGAACTTCGCTCTATTCGGGTGTCCCATGACACCTCTCAAGTTTTTTGTTTTTTGACACATTATATTTTATTCATTATTTTTTAATTTTTTTTTCAATATTCAAAAATTATTCATTAGTTACTGTATCCGAGTAAAAATATTTTTTAACAACTTAACTTGGAAGTTTTGATTAAGTTGATAATTGTGCTTCTATGTAATTTATAAACGCTCACTTATTTATAAGAACGTCTAGTGAAATTAATGATAGATGAAGTATCTGTATATTTTATATTCTTCCATTATATTTTAAATCAAGACATTTTATTCTCAATACAGTACAAGATTTAGCATTTCCGCCCAGCAGTTTAACGAGTAACTATTTTGAAAGACCTAAAGAAGCTCTGATTAGGTACAAGAACAGTTAAGAACTATTTTAACCACAAGACACGATTTTCTCAAATCTTATACCAAAATCGTCTGGTTTGAGGTAAAAAGATCTCTTAAGCCACATAGTTAATTAACCTCGCCTTAATTCCCTGTCGGTACTCTGCCATTATTCTGTATGCATAATTGAACATATTTCAATTAATCTTGTTTGTAACATTCTCGATTCTCTGAGGCCTGATATAAACGGATTAACTGGTTTTCGATAATTGGTAGATTAACTTAAATTCAAGCTTCACTTCGAATGTGAGTACTCGTTTATAACTGTTAAATTGTTATGTGTTCGAACTGAGAATATGGGTGTGATTGTTGATTTCAAAACTCTTGATTAGGATTGTGTATCTCACGTCATAGATTATTTATTTATTTATTTATTTTTAAGGAAAGCTTACAGACTAATAACCTAATTTTTACTTATTAAAGTCTTATAATTAAGTATAAACAAAACATTGCTGATTACAAGCTTCCACAAATTAATAACTAATCAACGCACTTGATCCGTTTAATTTAGTTTTCTATGAACTGATAGAAAACACACTATAACAAAGGGTTAAAGTTACTTAAGTCACCGGATTAAAGTAATTTTCACTCATCAGTCTCTTGATATTGGTTGAGTCTGTACAGAAAAGATCAATATCTAAATGATTGATTGATTACAATTAAGATTATATTGAAGTGGATACTGATGATAATAAATGTCTGGGAAACTATAACAAGGCTGCTTATATTGCTAAGTCTGTTTTCAAATTTAGTTAGATATTTAATAAAAAAATTGGTTGCCTGTAAAGTCGGTATACGGGCGAAAGTTTTACGTGACAACGACTCGGGCATGGTTAGCCCGCCTAAGAGCGAGAGAGACAGACATAAAAAATGAAAGGCACGCGTGCCTCTCACTCGCTCTCATTGTGAGCGCATAACGTGAGCGGAGCGTAACGCAGTTTCTTGAAGTGTCACCCGGCATACCAATTTATAAGACGTTGTCACGTCAAAAGATGTACCAATGGTAAGTGAAATAGTAAAAGAGGAATCAAAAAGGGTATCAAATACTACTTCATAGCATATTCATGGAACAAGCATGGTCATCGAAATTTAATACAAGATATTTTTCCAAGGAAACAAGGTCCCTACCTTCCGATTTTCGTAAGGCACATAGGAAGGAAGGCATTTTGTTTTATTTACAGCAGGTGTTTTCACGATAAGGGAAAAGCGTACCTTTGTTATCTTAATAAAATGTTACCAGTCGTTCGACTTTATCGCTTCCATTGTAGTTGGGAACGTTGTTTGCGCGAACTTTCACGAATAAAACGTAATTGGTTCTATCGTGTACCGAATTATGTACTAGTAATTGTCATAAGGTTTTAGAGGGATGTAAAAGTAGAATATGTAGATTTAGTGTTTTTGTATTGTTGCAATTCTTTTTTGTAAATTGGTTCTATATGCTAGATTCATCGGCAACGAATATCACTGTAGATGGACTGTCATCTCCTATACCTCTGAATGGCTAACAAAATATTTGCACCCATTCGTTACGTCTCTTAATACGAGTCTGAAATAGATTTAAATACCAAAGGTTGTGTTTACAGTTAGTCGACTTAGTTAAGTTATTAAAATGATGTAGAAAATATTCTGACAACAATAAAATACATATAGACATAGTGTTTTGATCTACTAAAAATATGACATACTTCAGAAAAGAAAACCGAAATACCAAGCCAGATGCTAAAACACCAAAATTAAGAAGTTTTCAGGTTCCAGTATACCACGAAACGACTTTGACATTTATAACCTCAATCAATATCAATATCCAAACTTTTCTCCTCAATTTCTCTTCAATTTAATCACTTTAGATAAATTGTAATTGCTGGTCGACCGTCGAAAACCTCAATTTCGGGACCTTCTATAGTACCAATTACCTCAACGAAGGGTTTGGGGTGGAATCTGACTTTTAATATAACAGTCGTGTAGCAGGTGTAAATCAAATTAAACAGAGATCCGTTTAATCAGTTCATTAGACAGCACGAAGGTATTGTTGAAAAGTTGGGGTGCGTTTGAGAGAGGTGTTGATAACTTTAGTATATTTCATACCAATAAAATTGTTGCCTTCAGCGACAATAAAATGAGATCTACATGAACAGGAAGATCAATGATCAGTCCTGTAAATTATTATGTCGTTTCTTAAGATAATATTATATTAAAGCCAAAGGTCTTGTCTAGTTGTCATTTGAAGAATTATTATATTCGACGACTTGTTTCGACCAGCAAGTCAATTTATCGGAATAATAAGAACCAACAACAGGTTCAGTGCCCGCAAAGTCTACAATATAATTTGATTATGAATCATCCAATTGATTTGTGGAGCGTGATAGTAGGGGAGACCGAGGGGTTTTGAAACAAAGGTGATTTGAAACAGTACTGATTTCTTAGAACTCAAAACCGTTAGCGAGTTGCAACTTCGCTTTTCAACTACTAGACACCCACCCGCGATCGTGTCAGTTCAGTCAGTCGCGTGTGTTGCGTGGTTGTGGAGTTATGTGCACCATGTGTCAAAAATCGAGAAAAGTAAGTTTTTAACGTATTTTTACGATGCCTATATTTTGATAGGGGTTTTGTATTTTGGTTTAAGTTATATATGTTTCGAAAGGTCTATAAGTATAGATTTATTATATATATTTGGTACAATTGATTTCTGTATATTTGCTTTTTAATAATAGAATGAATATAAATAGGAACACTTTTTCATACTGAGGAGATTTGAAACAGGCTGTTTCAACTCTCCTCGTTTTCGATTTTTATGTATTTTAGTTGATCTAATTTGTTTATTTTGTTTAAGAATGCCTATTGATTATAAAAGAATGACTGACAGAGGTTTGGCAATTCGCGAAATGTATGATCTCGCTGCAGAAGAGATAACTTTGCGATAGAAAAAGCTTCACCAAGGAAAGGCAATGAAACAAATAGACGCAAAGTAAAATCAGCTATATTAACCGACACTCCTGTAAGAGATTAACTGGCTGCAATCGAAGAAGTTAGAACAGCCAAGAAAAAGGTGAAAAAACCTAACTTTGAAGAAACAAAAACAAGAAAAAGATCAAAATCTTTGGAATATTAAGTAAATTATGTAATATTTTAATACATTTGTGAGATAATTGTAAGATATTTGTGTATAGACTTAGATAGAAGAACGTAAAACACTTTACTTGTTGATGAATCGTACTATTATTGATTAGAAAAACTAGATCTGTAGTTAACTACTTAAATGAAAATTGTATCAGTGAAAAACCACACAACCACACACACATGATAAATAAGTTTGTTTCGTACTTCAAGAGTTTTATTTCATTAAATACCTTTAAATTATATCATTATTATCATTATACAGCCCTTATTACTTATTAAAAATCGTACGTTTCAACTCTCCTCGATCCCTGTTTCATCTTACCTCGGTATGAGGGGAGTTGAAACAAGTTGACTTGTTACGGTTAAATCGATTTTTCACCGTTAAATTTAACGTTTACAATTTCTTTATGTTAATCATTCGCAACTCTAAAGAATTATCTATGGATTGATATCAATCTCATATGATTCCTGTCTATAGCGTTTGGTGTATGAAACAAAATGTAAAAATTGTTTCAACTCCCCTCGGTCTCCCCTACAATCAATTATTCCGCTGCCAATGGCACCATACGCCAACCTACAACCCCACAACAGATGTTTTACTTGGCTGACACTTCCGTGCTTGTCACGCCAACTTGACAAGTTTCCAATAACGAACTTGCTCGGCATCGATGACACCAATAAGTTTAAGACATTTCAAAGTTGATTTTATCAACTTTCAGTCCACTCTTGAGATGTCTTCGATATAAGTTCGAGTTCAAGATTGATATCATTTCAGATTTCTAATAATGTTATGTTCTTGTTTATTACTAAAAGCAAGGAAATTAAATTTGTTAAATTCTCTAGTATATAAAATACTTCAATTGAAATACAATGGTAAAGGTTTAAGCTCATCACGAAATATTGAAATCTTATAAGCAGTTCGTTTAAAATTAATATAATATCCATGAAATTCTCAAATGTCCATGATGAGTGAAATGTTTTAATATGTATGAAATGAAATAGTAAAACTACTGAAATGTATAAGTTTTTCTTAAAATAAACCTGAAGTCATTTGCAAAAAAGAAAATATCTTCATCATTATGTGTCTACAAGCCTGAACTACAATTTTGTTGCAATTTAACTGTACCTACCGTATTAATAATAATAACTTATAGATCTAATTCAATTATTTTCTCAACAGACTACTTTCTACTTCTCAGTTAACGTTTCATCTAACAAAAACATTTAGGTTAATTCTCTAAAACTGCTCGTGTATTCAGCAGTAAATGGCATTAAACCATCAGGCCTATACGTGTCGGTTTCAAGTAATTTTCATTCCAAAACACTCGTCGAATTAGCATCAAATTTGCGTAATGTTTATGCATGCGATCCTCGATTGTCAACAGTATGTTTCCTGTGTACTCTGCTATATACTGAGCTAAAATTAATGTGAAATTGAGATAATGGGAGTAAAACAATCAATCAATGTAGCCGGATGCCTTGTTTTGAGTCTATTGATATATTTCACAATTCCTTTTGCAGTGTTATTTGTGACAATGAATACAAATTAAATGCAAAATCTTTGAGCGTATATTGCCTAAACGGAATTATCTTTTAGATCTGAAGTAGCTTGAGACCCAAAATAGAATAGTCTAAAATCGGGAGCTGTGAATCTTTCTGATTGAGCGAAATTGCTTGAGTTAGTTTTATTATATTTTTATATATTGGCGTCGAGGTGGAGTTCATCCCTACTATATGGAACCACCATGGTCATCCACACACCATCATCATCATGTTCGTTTCAGGAACACTTTTTTGCCACGCACCATCCGGCTATGGAATGAGCTCCCCTCCTCGATATTCCCTGAGCGCTATGAATTGTCCTTCTTCAAACGAGGCTTGAGGAGGATCCTTAAAGTTAGGTCGTAGGTAGCGACCCCTCGTGTCCTGACATTGCAGAAGTTCATGAGCGACGGTAACCACTTCCTATCAGATGGGCCGTTAGCTCGTCTGCCTACACGGCAATAAAAAAAAAAAATAACAGATCCATAACCTTATTAGTCAAATACTTGGTATAATAATTTAATTACTTATTTAAATACTTTTCTTACTGGAGATTAAATATCAAATACAGTCTTAATCTAAAAACCAAAAATTAGCTTTAAATTATTCTAAATGTAATTAAAAACCTATACTCTCAAATAAAACCCCAGTCTTTTTAAACATGAGTCGGTATCTAAACAGATGCTACTGCAGTACACTCATGTAATTACTGTGTCGGTTCAGAGGGCACACAAAGCAAATATTCGTGGCCCGAGCTCTCAGGGCAACTGTGTACGCGACCGCATCTCATGGTTGTTTGCACGGTTCAAATGTTCCAAAGCATATATGAATTTTCAGAAGAGATTATAAATTTGAATTAGATTTTGAGGATTCTTTATTTATAATCCGGATTTGAGTATACTATATTACAATTATATTGTGGTACCATAGCGGTAATTAATCTGCTTATAAATGTAAAAAGATTTATTGATCATGAAATTTTCAAAAAAAAAAAATTGGAGATGTCAACCGAAATCAAGGGCCACAAGTGCATATTAGTACTAGTATAGTTGGCTTTAGAGAATTACTTTGAATTTTATTTCAATGACAATTAAAATATATTTAGATCAGCTATTCTTATATTACCTTCTCGTGCATGTCCCAGTACATGAAATATTTCTAGGTAGCTATTAAATGCAATCGCAAATTGTTATTGTTGCGTGTGACTAACCCAGCTATTATGTAGATTTTTCGATTATTCTTTAACAATTTTCTTCAAATTACTGAAAATTAAAATTAGTTTTTTCATAATACCACGCTCCTGTATTTTGTGTTGAATTCGAATTATAATTTTCTATTCATTGGTCCTAACTGTCTGTAGACGTAATGGTTTTTGGATTAAATGAGTTATTCGCATTTAAATGACATGCCATCAGAAAAAAAAAGATAGTCATACTGTATTATTTGGCAAAGGAATAATACTTTCTTCATCAAGTTTCAGAAGCCTTTCCTTTCCTTTTACTTCACAAATTTATACCGAAATCATCTAATAACTTTATTTCCTACTTATTTAAAAAGCAAAAGAAGGTATTAAATATCATTGAAAAGTGTGAGACCACTTCGCGTGCTAACGCTTACTCTAAGACTCTACTGCTAATGCCTTACTTGTAAGTTTTATGTGAAAAACCACTTTGCTTTCATTAAATTCTGAGTATTTTTAACTAAACATGAAAGCGTAATTACCATTCTTGGAGTACTGCTGTGAAAATCACCGTTTTTACTTACATTATTACTAAACGGGTTCTTACCACGATTATTTTTAATTGAGTGTTAGACAAAAATAAAGCCAAAAAATCTAGTTTTGAGACGGCAGCCGATACTGTCAGTGTGGTATGTCCAAATGTGAGTTCGAGTTCCAGTGGTACCGGCAAACGAACGAGAAAGAGGGTAGACAGATTTGTCTGCTCTTAAATGACCTACCCGCAGTTCTTCAGTCTTCCCGTGATCATGGCACTTGAAACAGTGCTGAAATATCGGGACCTCTCAATTAAAAATAATCGTGGTAAGAACCCGTTTAGTAATAATGTAAGTGATGTAGATAACCGCGAGTGTTTAAAGAAATTCACCGTTTTTATATCACGATAGAATGAAAGAATGTGTCGTTCATTTAGATTTGGGTTATGTATTTATTATTTACGTTTGAGCACTTTGGTTACGTTATATTTGGGTAACATTATTTTTATTTAAATGTATGTAAAGGATTTAGAGAATGGTCCAAAAAATACTTTTTGTTCAAGGCTGATAGGACTGATCTGAAACTGGATATAACTGCTTCTTAAAATGAACTCAGGATATTATGGACGTTTCGAAGTAGTCAAGACTAAGAAGTTGCAAAGAACGGTTGATAATGTTTAAAAAGAAATACTCGACACTGTAATTATTTGTGAACCCTGAACCTAAAACTCTTATAAACGGAGATCGCTTCCTCTTGTAGCAAAGTTCACAGATTTCATGAAACAGTTATAACGATGATACCTCAACCTGACGAAAAATTAACGTGCTGTAATATACATGGATACAAGTTTCTTAGCAAAACAATACTTAACAAATTACACACAGTCCAAGGTATATAAACTAATATATTTAGAACAAACCCATTGAAAACCCAGATAACGGGACACAATATAGCACCCGTATTATAAGCAGCTGTCTCGATTGAATAGGTTTCCCGTTCGGTCCACATGACTTATCGGATCTAGAATCACAAATGTGCTTGACACGGGACGCCAAATATAAGGCTCTGTGTCCGACAAAATGACATGTTGGCCGAATCTACGAATTGTATTATATTTGGTTACCTTCTTGTTCGGTTATTATTAGATATATCAATAATTAGAGAACGAAAGACCCTGGAGGTGAAAAAATAGTAGATTGTAAATTAGAAAAAATCATTTAGGTAGTTTATGTTTAATATTACAAAATTATAACACATTTTATGTAAATTACTTCATACTGCTTATTATTTTCTGTTGTTTACGTTAGAAATAATTTTATCTGAATAGGTCAGCTTTCAGAAGATTCTAGGGCCTTTAGGTTGTGTGCCTGTCAGAAAATATATTTTCAGTACAATTTATGAAGTTTTCTTACGCTTAATAACACTGGTTTTAAATAAGGATAATAATATATTTCACTTTAAGCGAGTGTGTTTGACGCGGGTCAAAGTGTATGAACTAGCAGCAGGGTTTTATGGCACATTTAATAGAATATGTGCGAAAAGTGACATATAAGGGGTGTCCGTTGAGAACATATCTGGTCTATATTATGTTTATGATGATTTTAATGGCAAAAGTGATATAGGTGAAGACAAAAATGGTTTTGATGACGTGTAACATGATTCAGATCCGATTAATGTGACTATAGTAACGATATCAACTCCAATATGCCAACATATTTTTTTATCCTGATACGTCCTCGATAATTAATCTGACCCTACTCAAAGTAATACTACTTAGGATGCTTTGATATCCTCTAGCTTTGTCACCAATCCCCTAATTGATGCGAACCAACGCACCTCAATATTTCATACCAAGGAAAGCCGAGGTTCCCTTTACGTAACTTTCCTATCAGCACAATTCTGAACACGACAACAATTTTACGCCCTACTAATGACTGTCACGGGAACAACGCCGAAACGCTAGTGATAAATCGTCTTTTTTTTCTTTTTCACCAACTAAAAGGCTCGTAAATAATCGTCTAGTCATTTCGGTACATAGATACTGGCTGCATTGACGTGGAACTAAGTCAAATGCTGAAATCGGATTATCGATTCTGTGTTCAAAAATAGAACTCGTAATCTATAGTTTACATTGGATCGCATGTTGGCAGTGTTGCATTGTTTCCACGTGGTGATTTTTCCATGGAAAATTCTGTTCAATTTTCTGTTTTACTTAGTATATAGGTATTTTATTATACAATGATTTATTTATGAATACTTCTCCTACATTATATATTATAATAATGACTTTGTGTAATTATTCAAATGATGTATTTTATGCAAGCCAAAAATTAAACTCATGTTATTGGTCTGTTTGATATAGTTGCAAATTAAAGGCAAATTGTGATTCTAGGTTTAAGTTTAATCTAATCCAGAATATTCTTGATCTATCTGAGAATATCTTGTATGATAAATCGCCGAAATTTTGGGATTAATTAAAACAATTACCTTTGTCAACCTAAAACTCTTAATTAAGATATAGGAGTACGAAAACATTAATTACAGAGATTAAAAAACCTTCCTTTTTCCTTTTCTTTCGAGTCGTGAGCTAAAAACTTTTTTCCCAATGAGAATTTCTCTTGAATAGGCGTATTTTAGAACGAGACTGTCATCATTCTTGCTTGGGTGCTCAGATGACGTCTTTTCATGTTTCACTCCATTCTGTATTGGATGTGAAAAAATGTTTTTTTTTCTATTTTATTTATTGTCCTACGTTTACCAATGAACAACTGATCCTGTATTTTAAGAATATACTGTGATATGGATACTTGCATGTTCGTTTTTGGTTTCACTTTTTTTATTAGAGACATATATGGACGATGTTAACCTTCTATAAATTGGGGTTTAAGTAAGGTTAGATATGTAGCAGATAGTAATCTAGCAGTGACACTCAAAGTACAGAGGTTAAGAGCGATGGTAAACTATTTTTGTTATAAGTTCGCTCTCATAAACTTTACTACTTGCTAAAACATAACAATAAATCAACTCATTTAAATTAGACATCTACTGATATACTAGGCCTTCCAATACAGTAACTCCAGGATCAAATAATCTCATAGATACCAAACCGACGCTTTGACTTCAATATCCCACCAGCCGTTCAATATCTCGATTGCAGTACGCATGAATGATATCCTGCTAAACAACGAAATTAAAAGTAAACAGAATCGAGCTGGCTACGTGTTTGCCGACGTTTCTAATCAACTAGTGTAACCACACGTGCCTGCTCAGATGTTTGCTGAAGCCTTTATTATGCCTTATGCAAACGAAATGTGGTAAATAAAAAAAAAAAGTGAAACTTGTCTGTTTAAGCATTTTAAATAACGTACCAAAAGAAACCTATTTGCATGTGTTTTAAACTGTATATCGGTTTAATGTATAATTTTGTAAGGTTACATTTTTAGGGTCATTGATTCGTTCTTCCTAATTTTTTCATGTGTTATTTATACAGCTTTTTCTGTTGCATCTATGTTTGAAGAATTTGTTGTTTCTATAGTTCTATTTTTAGTTGAAATTTGGATTAATACACCTTATAAATTTCTCTTTAGACTTTATCTACCTTCTAAAACAAGTTTTGAGTTTTACCTTTGTTGCAGGTGTCAACATTGAAACCGCAATAATAATCATCAGCTTCATAATACAACTGACTGATGGTGATGTAGCACCCGACAAACCTGTCAAAGATACGAAGAGTTATATGAAAGACAGGCCTTTATCTAACGATATTCCGGAGCCTGAATCACTACCGGTGTTACACGGGAATGATACGAGATGCAAGATATCGGAGTATTTGTGTGCAAACAAGAAATGTGTACCGATAAACAGATTCTGCGATGGGAGTAATGACTGCGGAGATTCGTCTGACGAGCCGAGACATTGTACACGTGAGTATAATTTAATTTATTTAACTTAAAAAAATGTTTTAACTACGATTAAACTGAATAAATGAATATTGTGAGCTGATGGTAAATTACCAATGGCTTCTGGCAATGCAGAGATCCATGAGCGACAGAAACTACTTATGATCAGGTGGCCCATTAGCTCGTTTGCTCGAGAGGAAATGAAAAAAATGATATATCATTTGCATATTTATGGTTTAAAAGAAACCACTACCTAATTTTCAAGATATTTTCCAGAGATCTTCAGCTCGATAGAATGCATTTAAACTAGTTTTACAGTGTTTGAACGTAAAAGAAGTACAAATAATATTTGCTTTTAAATATCAAGTTAACATGAATATTTTTTGATATTTGCCAATACTTAAACTTGTTACAGAGAAATATTACACTATTGACTATACTACTTAACCTCACTAAATTAAATTACAAAATTACTAAAACCACCTGATATTCCGAATTTAAAAATCTTTCTGTAATTCAGCCAGCACCGAATTTAACAGACTATTTCAGAAGAAGTTATTTCGGTAAACATCCAAACGTAGACTCGTGAAAATTTCGAGAGAGAGCTGTATTTAACTTAATAAGGCTTTATTTAAGTTCGTTTCTCAGAATATTTGATTTTAATTACAAACGCGCTTAAAGTGTTCAAACTCAACAATAAAGATTGGAATCCAAGGGTCGTCTTTTAGGCGTTTAATGAAATTAATTACTATCATTTTATCGTGGATTCACAACTTTATAATTTAAATATTGCTTATAGAGTTTTATTGTACAAATTAAATTTTTGATGAATATACATATTTATCGCCTGTGTACTATTTACATTGCTAAGTAACTTATACTTGGTATATTTCGCCTAAATCAGGTATTTGTAAGTCATGGTGGCCGAGTGGTTGAAGAGCTTGCCTTCCGTACGGGAGATCGCGGGTTCAAAACCGGCCAGCTTGTACCTCTAAATCTTAATATGAAAAAGATTTATGTGAAATTTTTCACAACATTACTGGCTAAAAACGGTGAAGGAAAACATCGTGAGAAACCTGCATATCGGACTGGACTATGCCTAACCCCTCTTCGGAGGAGACCTGAGCTCAGCAGTGGGCAGTAATGGGTTGTTACAGTACAGTACAGTACAGGTATTTATACGATAATATTTTAAGATACATAATCCTTACTAATATTATAAATGCGAAAGTAACTCTGCCTGTCTGTTACGCTTTCCCGATCAAACCTCTCAACCGCTTTTGATGAAACAGACACAGACAATCTTTAGACCCTGAGAAAGAACATAGGTTTAACCTTTTAATTGAAAGTGACGTAGACGTAGTTGCACGGACCCGCTAGTTTTTATTATAACGCTAAAATAGCTCCGGAACTACTTCACCCTTTTTTCTAACAGTATATAGACTTATATTATGGATCAACATAAATACAGCGAAAAGCTTTCATGATTTTCTTCCCCTTTGCTTGACAGGGTGACGTAACATCTGACGAACTTAAAATTGTTAGCCTTCCCGTTTCAGCGTGTAAATTAATTTAATATTATTAAATAATCGTGAATTACGATCTTATTAAGAACGAAGATAATGAAAACCTTTTTGGTTTTAATTTTGGAATTTGATTTAATTTTGTAATTAAGTTTTCTATTTTATTTATCTTTGAAGTTTTAATCACAAATTAATGAATAGTTAGTCTGTGTTTAATTAAAGCATTTTCATTTTACTCCAAATTAAGAAATTTATCATAACTATATAGTAATGCTGGCTTTCTAAAGATAAACTCCAATAAAGTACACAAAAAGATACGACAGTAAAATATTACATTTATTAATAGAAATCAAATTAAACTTTCTTTTATTGTTGTTTCGAGAAAATCGATTAAAACAAGTTCAGTTAAACATTGTCCCGAGAGGAATACTTCGCTTTGAATTGAGGAAATAATCCTGAGTAAATAAGAAGGGGAATAGATGTCCCAGACAATCTATCTCCGAGACGAGTAAGAAGTCCTCATTCGCAAACGGAATGAATGAAATAGGGAATACCGTATACTTGAGATACCGAAGCGCTTTATTTTGGACATACGATTTAATATAACACATTGTTGCAAATTCATTTGAAGTTAAAATGATTTTTATCAAGTTATCAAAAATAATCAGTAGTAAATCTTTTTGTGGAACGATTCTGATTGTTATTTATAACTTCAAATAGAGAGTTAATTAGTTGTTAAATTTCTGGTTTTTTATTGTAGTGCATCTTTAAAAAGTAAAACATAGCATTTAACAGCTCGCATGTACCTAATGAGACGGTTTTTTTAATAATTTAAAGTCTACAATATTATTTTCTTCTGTCCTTCTCTTCCTCAAAATCTTGAAGTTTTGAACAATTTTCACAATCTTTTTCCCTAATCTTTTCACACAAAAATCACTCTTATAAACCATCATTTAGAGTGAAAACTCCCGTGATCCCATAACGTGAATATATTTCCACACTTTGATTTTAACTTGGCCGTTAGTCGTGATTTATGGGTTTCGGGTTCAACTCCCGTGGTTTTATTATTGAAAACAATGAATCAAGGGAAATTTCAATTTTCGAAATTTTGAACTCAGTGAATGTATGGATACGTAATAGTTAATGGGTGACATTTTTGTCAGAGTTGATATATAGATATTTGTTAGTTTAAATATAGATGTTTACAATGTTGTAAGCAAGAGAGAAAACTATTAATTCGGAACACAGTGTTTGAAAACAATATACATTTAAACAATTATTACATTTTTTGCTTAGAGCAAGTACCTATATTTTTCTGCCTGAATTTGTTATTCATGTACGTTAAGAAGATTTAACTGTGCAGATTTACTTCAGATCTTTTTTAACAAAACTTTCAACGATCATTGTAAAGATCATTAGATCTATTCAGTCGAGAAACGAATGCGTACTTGCTAAGTTTGAGACTAACCACTGGGCCATCCAGGTAGGTATTTGCAAAAGATATATTTCAAGTTAGAATTTACCTGAAAGAATTCCCTTAAAGGGACAATTTGGACGTGTCCCTTGCTTTCACTCGATCCCTTTAGGGACAGTCTGCAAGAAAATGAATCTAATCTCGTTGGCGTACCTTCGGCCCTATTTCCTTCTCGGATGGAATAACGGACTATTTGAAATTTTATTGAAAAATCTTACCTGATGTAATTTTGAATAATTCAATGTAATATTCAGTTATGTTATTTAAAAGCTCTTTTCAGTACTTTGAAGTTATTTTGGAATAAATTTATCTTCTTGCTTTATTAATTATTATTTCATTACGATGTTATAATTTTCAGATATAATTGCTAATTAGAACAACAATGTTTAATGTTATTGACAAGGCTTATTTTGCTTACTCACAGTACCACAATCGGCAATTAACTTTCGGCGAGGAAACTGAAACCTTATTTTCCAAAAAGTATAAATATTTATTTATTTTATTTATGCTTCTTGTACAAAAAAAATAAGTACAATGGCGGACTTAATGCCTGAGGCATTATCTACCAGTCAACCAAGGGTGGAGCAGAGAGAACAATAAGTAGGTGTACAAGAGAAGTGCACACATGAGCTTAAAACACGTAGAACAATATATACAGTAAGACAGATTTCATATATAAAAGATTGCAATAATAATATTTATTTATAAATACACATAAACAAAATATAATTACACATTATACATAAATATTACACATATACCATTACCTTTTATTTATTAAATATCTACCTTTTTTAAAGTAAAAAATATTTTTCTAAATAAAAAAACATATTTTACTTTTTTCGTGATACACAATAATATGTATATATTATGTTTGTATAATTTATATAAACAGGTTATTTACATCTTACGGTCATGAAACGGGAGTGTCTCTAAAGCTTAATTTATTATTCTGTTTTAGGGCACAAAGAGATTTATACATACGAAAAACGTGACGACTTTCACGGTTAAGAAATATACTCGCAAACTGGTAGGATGTGACATTCTATGTATCTAAAATTATATGCTGAAAAATATTTGTATCGCTACGTAAAACTAAAAAGTATTTGTAAGAAAGGAAGTCAGAACTCGTGTAGACAAGTTAGCTTTCCCTCGGGTTCCTGGGCTTCACTGCTGAGAGTCATTACGATGATCGCCTATACAGGACGGCTATACAGGAGATACAGTGGTGGGAGTAAGAGGTAAAATACTCCACAATAAATACTAAAAAGCGTCCATTGCAAAAAGTATTATAAAACCTCGATGTAATTTTGCCTTGAAATCACGCATGAAATTTAAACACGAGATGATCTTGAGAAACGTTGTTACAATTTGTACTTGATGTAGTCTATGTGTTATTCTAGTACCTATATAAATTATACAACTGTAAAGTTTCATTGAAATCCATTCTGTAGATTATGCGCGATTAACATCCATACATCCACCATCCTAACTCAAAAACTTTCTCATTTACAATATTAATAAGACTTATTATGATTTCGTTTCCACAAATTTGAACAACTAATTCCGACGAAGACATAATTACATTTTCCAATAACAGCAGAATTATAAAGGGCTCTTAGTTTATTATTTCATTAAAAGTTGAGACCACCTTTCAAATTGGTGAACCGAGGCCGGGTGAGTTAACGAACCACGTGATCTTATTAGTTACCTCACTTCAGACTCACGGTACCCTGAGGTGTCATTGTTCGCTCGAGTTTATAGCGACCTCAGTTTTATATTGAAGCCTGGGTGTTCGCGATAACCATGCTCTTGTTAATGTTGTGTGCCAAATGCCGCCGTTTTTAAAGAAATATGTTTATAAAAGGTTAATTCATTTTGTTGTGAATTTCTTTGGAGATTCTGGTTTGTTTATGGCTGAGATATTTGTAGAAAAATTCCATTCGTTAGAAAAATTTTTTTGGCCCGTGTTTTTTCCTTGCAGATGACCCTGCCAAAGTCACGTAGATAGAATATCACTCACAGGAATGGAAATAAAGTAAAAGAGATGACAAATGTTTAACTAAATGGAAATTTTGTGAATATTTGTAAATATTTTTGAGTTTGATGTTATTAGAATGGATAACAGTAGCTAAGAAATACACAACTTTAGGATTGGGAAAAGTTAAAGGATAGTTCATATTAAGAGGAAGCGGTAAGTTACATTTGGCTAATAAAAGGTAAAGTGGTTGGCAAGCTATATTAAGGGCGCATTCCAGAAATATATTCTATACAAAGTTCGTTATTTTCTTTCATAATTTGTAAACTCACTTCTGCAGAATCAAAGTTCTTGCCTATCGTCTACCAACGTAACTCTTCGTCATCGTTTAAAGAGTGAAAAGTTTAGGCACATTATTTATTGCTCCCGACATTTCAGAGTTATTGTAGGTTCCTTTTCGTATTCTAACACAATAATTAGGTATATTTATTATACAACAAAATGGCCTTGAAAATTTTCAACATGATTTTCTTTTGCCTTAACTCTACCATAAAATTAGTAAAACATTCGCATGTAGGAGTACATTGATCCAGAGCGCTCAATCTTTATTTGCGTTTCCCTGTGGAACAGACCCAGAAAACAAAGGGTTTCTATAATTATCCCCGTTTCTTATTCTTTTCATAATAATTCTGTTGCTAAGAGGAATTCCGGTGTTAACAGGGTTTATTTTTGAAAAATTGCTTATTATTTAACCTTGGGAATATGTAATAGGAATTATGAACATTTTTAAACTGCACTCATAAAATTATCTAGAATTTATTTTATGGTATGGGGAAAGAAAGCAAGGAGAATCATTTTGTTTTTGTGCTATTCTTGACAAAAGGAAATCAGTCCTTTTCATTTTTGTTTGTCTCGTTTCGTTTTCACTTGTCAGTCTGCTAAAATCCACAAAACTCGAATGTTTGGAAGGTTCTATTAAAAACTCATTGAACTGCAGACAATGAAATATATCCTAAAAGTTAGTCATATTGAATTGAATTCCAAACCAATAATGCTTCCATGTTTCCACGAAAATGCAAACAAGAATAACGAAAGATCTACAGTTTTCACAACAAACACATGGTCGGGTTAAAACGAAGCCTAAGGCGAATTGAATCCGCCATTATTAAGTTTTAATGACGTCTACCACAATGCCGCGTCATAAACAAGGGATAATGGTATCTGTGTCGCTCGTAATAAGATAAATAACCGCACCGACAATCTGCTCCGACCGACGGAAAACGTAATCTCGAGACGGAGAAATTAAATATGAGTGCTCCAAATGATCCCTTCAGTGCGATAGTGGAAGAAAACTGTAGTTTGTAGCAATTGTGTAAGTTCATAATCCTGGAAATAAAGCACATTATTTTTAATGTTTTTAGATAGATAATGGTTCTTTAATAACTAGTAGTAGATAGAATTAATACAGCATTCTGTTACCAACTCATCTTGAGTTCTAAAAAATAGTGTACTTTTTCGTTAATAGATGATGTTAGTCTCCCTATGTCCTGAAATTACAAAGTGAAGAATAGCCATTAGATGACCGTAGTATTGTACATCTATATCGTAATAAAAAAAACTCCTTATCTTCACCTTCAAGTTTGTGATGAAAGTTTGATTACATGTTTTAGGTGTTGCATTAATGTTTGTCAGTAGAATTAATAAATGTTTAAAGAACAGTTATACCAATATATTATCTTACTACATCCTGGTAAACGTATGTAGCGAATACATCATATTTTCAAAATTAAACACTCAAATTCAACAGCAAGTACTGGAATAAATACTATGAAACCCTCATGTTGGGTTAATTGATAATATGAACTTGTAGTCGAACTGAAAGTGTAACAGTTATTTTGTTTGTGTTGTCGATACGAAGCTATCTATGACCCTTTTTTTTTCATTTTTCTCGGCAACAATTGGATTTTTTCTCGCCGTAAAAATCATCCTTGAACTTCAACGAACATTTAAAAAAAAGATTTGGCCAAATTGGTCCAGGCGTTGTTGAGTTATGCGCTTACCAACACATTTTGCGATTCATTTTATATTATAGATACATGTAGGTAATAAGCATAATAATATGTACGTATGATACCAGTACCAAACTAAAGCAACTAATGATTGCCGAACTATAATTTTCGATAGTTTGGTACATTAGTCAACAATAAGAACTATTTTAATATTATAAGCTTTGTTAACAGCAGCAACTACACAAAAATAATAGGTATAATTATTTTTACTATACTTTAAGCGTAATGTATCGATGCTTCTACTTAGGAAATATTATTTAATTTAAACAAAATATTGACATTATTCAAATTCACAATAATCAACGATCTGCAGTTTAATTTAAAACTACAAAAACGAAAATACAATTTCTCAATACAAATCTATTTGACAATAAACACACAACATATTGTTCTCTTCATTCTCTGTAATTTCATTCTCACATTGTTTGAAGAGCGATGAAAGACATTCCTCGTTACGCTGCGAAATACTTTCTTTGATGTTCGCAATGCATTCTGTTGAAATAGTTGAGTATTCAGAATTATTCTTAGCTATGTACGCTGAATATTCAAAGTAAAGTTTGATTAAGGTTTAGACTATAGTCTGAGTGTAAATAGCTATTTACACTCAGTATAAGTTGTTTAATTAAGAAGTAATTTTGGATTTTTATATTAAGGAATGTAAATTAGGTGTTGACAAGAAATAGATAGACTACAGGCCCGTGAAGAAAAATTATTGGTCATTTGAATCACCAGGTGACCTATCTAAAACGAAATTCTAGCATATAATAATAAGATTCAGTACTATGCCGTCATTTGTAAGCTGTCCAACTGAGTGTAGGTGAGCATTCAGGGGATTGCAACCATCGTTTTTTCCCCTTGTCGCATGATTTTTGTACGGCGTTGAGGAATAATGGATTAGAAGCAGTATTTAAATAGTATGATACAAATGCCGTACAAAATCAAATTATGAATATATACCCCGGTAATTGTCGGAAAATTAAAAAAAAATTCCGACTTTGTGGCCCAACATTTTTGTACGGCATCTGTATCTCACCTGGTGGTTCAAATGACCCATATTTTTTCTTCACGGGCCTGTAGTCTAAGAGTGAAATGTTTCAATACCTTGGATTAAAATTAACAAGATACAGTTCTAAACAAAGCGTTAGAGTGTGGTGAGTAGTGTCTCCATATTTGAAACTCTTGACACTTATGTACTCTAAAAACTTAGAAATTAGGTATACAATTGATATTTTCAGAAATGTATTGAAATATTAAGTATTTATCTAGAATTAAATAACAGAGCATAACGCAATACTGAATTTTGGCATTGAATTTATAGCTATTTATAAGCAACTCAAATCAAGAGATATATTTTTTCTGATTTTAGAGGTGTTCAGTTTGTTCTATTTTATAGTCTAATCAAATCAGATATAACTAGTTTGATCTAAGTTCTATATAATTTCCTTTTTCTTTTTTATTTTGAAAATTACAGGGCATTCCAATTTTGTATTTATTTTAGCTTCGAATTACCTTATAAAACATGCAAAAAATCAAGGTGACCCAACCAAATCAGTGGCTTGGTTGGCGAGAAATGTAATTTGCATGTAAAAGCAGGGAGGTAATTAGGTTCTTCAGTGGGGTCAGGGAGCTAATAAGATGACGTTTTGTGAACAAATTCAGCAAACATGTTTAGAGCTCATTTTAATTAAGTTAGGAGCTCATACAATTACCTTATGTAATTTGTTTTCGTCTTGTAACCTAAAAAAATACTTGATATGTTTTATAAATAAGTTCTATTAAAATAAAGGTATAAAAAATAAGAAATATTTAGTACATAGAAGAACAAAGGGCTCTGTTGAAAAATCAAAAATGTTATAAGAATATAAAATTAAGCTAACATTTTACTTACCTCAATTATTTATAATGATACCCACAATAGGCAAGTCTATTTTAATAAAAATAGTAATATTATAAATACTCCGCCTACAGAGGCTTCCTGTTTGTTCTATTAAATATAATAAAAAAAAAATGCTGTTCGTTAATCTCGCTAAACCTCGAAAACGGCTGAACCGATTTGGCTAATTTTAGTCTTGTAATATTCGAAAGTCCAGAGAAAGATTTTACGGTCAGAAAAATCACGCGAATAATCTTATTTAGTTTTATGCGACGTGAACGACGTTGCGCATTTAAAAAGTGTAGTACTTTTAAGTTTTGTAATTATCATGTAAAAACACACTGTGATTTATTGTTTCTTGTTTTAATTAAGTATGTAGTCTTCAACGTTACAACCCCACCCTGTACACAGTTCAAACTTTTCCCCTTAATTTACTTGTGTAGGAAAACATCGATCGGTGTGCTGTATAGATAACAACAAACTTGTAATGAATTTCTTTAAACACTCGCTGTTATCTACATCACTTACCTGTACCAACCCATTACTGCCCACTGTTGGGATCAGGTCTCCTTAGAAGAGGGATTAGGCATAGTCCACTACGCTTGTCCAGTGCGGATTGGGGACTTCACGTATCTTCAAAGTATTTTTAGAATCCTTTTCCGACATGCAGGTTTCCTCACGATGTTTTTCTTCACCGTTTTCTTCACATCACTTACACTATTACTCAACGGGTTCTTAACGAGAAAGATGGTAGACAGATATGTCTGTGACCAGGACACGCCGGAGCATACGCTCGCGCGCTGCCCCGCATGGGAGAGGCAGCGCTGTGTCCTGGTCCAACAAATAGGTCCGGACTTGTCGCTCCCGGGCGTCGCGGCGTCGATGCTCGAGAGCGACGAGTCCTGGAAGGCGATGCTCGACTTCTGCGAGTCCACCATCTCGCAGAAGCAGGTGGCGGGGGCTGAGAGAGAGAGGCTATATGCCACTCTCAGCTTACCAACCCGCCGCCATCGAGCAGGGGGCCGGAACCGGGATCTCGCCCGGATTCTGGCCCCCTAAGAGCTTCGGGTCCCCAACGCATGTGAGTGCGAGCGGGGACCCAAGAAGGTGCCGTGTCTCGCTCAGCACGCCCTTAGCGTAAGAGCATCCGGGGGATGGCGGACCGCGCTCCCCGACCCACGCTGGTTCTGACCCAGCGGGGTATTCCGTGGGAGGGTGACACGCGGTCCAGCCATCTTGGCGGGCTTCGGGTAGCCCGCCGACCGAGAGAGCCGGTGGCCGTATCGCCGGCGGCTGCCGGTTCGGCGTCCGGGGACGGCGTGACGGAAAAGTGTGCCGAGAGCGTTACGCGTCGCGCCGTCCCACAAAACCCCGTGCTGGGTTCTGACCTCAGCCGGGGTTCGGACGCTGAGTGTGAGCGGTTGGAGGTTTTAGTGAGGTTCAACTCCCACATACCCCGCCCGCCCCGCGGGCGGGGTATGTGGGAGTCGATCCGGTGATTTCCTCCAACTGAAAAAAAAAAAAAAAAAAAAAAAAAAAAGACAGATATGTCTGCTCTTAAATGACCTACCCGCAGTACTCAGTCTTCCCGTGATCATGGCGCTTGCAACAGTGCTGAAATATCGTGATCGCTGATTTAAAAACAATCGTGGTAAGAACCCGTTGAGTAATAGTGTAAACTTTCAAAGATTGCCTACACGAAGTTAGCGATTCCCTTTTTAGATATAGAGTATCAAGGGCTGTTTTGTATCTATATTTAAACCGCTTTGAACGTGTATGATATTATTAAGTTCTTTAAGCATATTGCTAACTTTGTCAAGTAATTTTTCACAACTTTTTTAATTAAATTGCTCCTAATTCAGATTTTTTGTTTTTTGTATTTAGACTTCTTATTCAGATACGAGATGTATACCCTTTACAACTATAAAGGACGTAGAAATCATTCTGTTACTTTTTATAATTTTTTACAGAGTTTAATTTATTCATGACTACGATGATAATGTTTTAAAGAAAGGTGTATGATAACCCTCGAAGCGTAACAAAAGTTATTTACACAGAAACTCATTACTGATTCAAAGATCTAATTGCTCAAAGAACAAATTTATTTCATCAATTTAATTTGATTGACAGAAGTTTCAATTTCAAAGGAACAACTGAAACAACTTCGAGGGAATGAGTTTATTTTTAAATTTCAATTACTGATCTTGATTAGTTTGTTCTTTTTCATTAATTTTGTACATTTAAATAATTTGATGAGTCTAAAAAAGTAATATTTTTCTTTCAAAATATAACTTTACCTCATAAGGGCATTTTAAATTAAAAACTCATTCACTTTAGAAAAACACATCAATCTCTCAACAGATTGGACTATTTATTTATTTCATTAATTTTTTATGTATTAAAACAGTACAACAGCGGACTTAATGTTTAAGACGTTTTCTACAAGTCAACTAAGCATAGTACAGAGAAAACAACAAGCAGGTGTACCTAACTACAGATGAACCACACACATGAACTATTTCTTAAAATTGAAATACAATAACCATAAAATTAGAGAACAGATAACCATTTAAAATATAAACTAGAAACTATTACTAATATAGCCACCACCTAAAGTCGTATAGAATTTCCACGTATTTTATTACCCAAGTATAATGGGACCGTTTCATATTTCAAATGAAATTTTATTAAATTCTACTGCAAGGATAATAATTCGGGATAGATTTAAGCCAGGCGTTGGCATTCATCCAACATTCTGCAGTTAAAGTCTTCGTTCTTTAATACTTTTCACCAGATGGGTTAATGTGGCTTTGCGGGTGCATTTCGATGATTGAAAAGACTTTATGACTTTATTTTAAAATACTATTAGTAGGATTATTTTTATTGCAGTTGTAGATGAATAAGCACATTATTATTGAACTTATACCCTCTAAGGTATAGCGGTATAATTTTTTTATCTCAAAACACCACGTGTAGGCCTACAGACCCTACAGTGTACCAAATCCTAAAACTTTTTTGAACCTTGCTTATAGAAAACTATAAAAAATAATATAGTTCTAATAGTTTAAGTATCTAAATAATAGATATTGACGATAACTACTCAAATTCACCATAATAATAAACTACTACCTATCATTGCAATCAAAAATATATCAGTAAAAAAGTGATATTTGATAGCGCAACATATTGCACCCATCATATCACATCGAGTGTGAAGAGACGGTCGACCGCCTCGCCGAGACTCGGTGCTTTTTCAACGTAAAAAATATATTCACATTTTAACGATATGACTCGGCTGAAATATTACGCTTTTTGTAGTAATCACTGAAGTTCAGGACGGGATACTGAGCGACGCATCTGTTTGATTACACTTTTTAAAGTTTTTTGCAGAGAAAAATCTTGTATTTTTTTACCAGCATCTAAAAGAAAAAAAGGATAGGTATACAGTCATTTTTCAATTATTGCAAATTTATTATGCTCATATCGTAGGAGTGATGGGTATAGTTAGATGTAATTTCAAGGTATTTTATTCAATCACTGTTAATGATACAACTCACACGGCACACGTCCTTGGTATTTGTATCTAGTGGTATGACTTGTCCTTTTAAAAACAAGGTGTAATAGGAATTATTTATAGGAGACGGTAGGCACTGATCTCTTCATGAAATAGACTGTCAGTTAATTTACTTATTTAATACTAGCTGACTCACGAAACTTCGTCTGCGTCACAAAGGGAAACAATAATATATCCATATATCCAATTGCCTCGATAAATGAATTTTTGAAATCTATCCCTATTTTTGAGCCTATTCGAGACAAACAAACAAACAACCTTTCCTCGTTGTAATATTAGTATAGACAGGGTGATTTGTTAAAGAAGGTACATATTGCAGGAGGGTGGTGAGTACTCTGTTCTAATACGGAATATTACAAAAAATAAGTAAAATTACAAATTATTATTTTTTTTTTTAAATATAAATTCGACAAAACTACCTCAAACATAAGCAATTTCGGCTTAAAGAGTGTTGACTAATGACCTCTAGTGATCTCGCGCACCCCACACCTCCGCCACACCCATCAGCTGTCAAAAAACCATCATTTTGCAAGAATTTTAGGTATTTTTAAGATGCAATTACTAAGGCATAAAGCCATATTCTTTGGTAATAATATTTTTACTGGTCGTATATAACCATCAGCTACCATGACCTTCAATATATACCCTCACTAGGAAATCACCCTGGATAAGTAAAATCCGATTTAATTACTAAAATTCCAATATAATGATGCTAAATAAAGTGCTAAGCTTCTGTAATGTATTTTTAGTGAAGTATGTGACATGGGTTCATGGCAGGACAATCGCATCACCCGAAGGCTTCGTTTACGAGCAATGTTATGGACACTATAAAATTGCTAGGGTTGCCATACAAGCTGTTGAAGAAATAAAGTTTGTTGAATTTTGGACAGAAATAAATAGTCGTATGTTATGGCAAGTTAAAGTAATGCATTTTTTTTCTTGCCTCGTAAGCAGGCATATCGGAAAAGGATTCTAAAAATCCTTCGAAGATCTGTGAAGTCCTCAATCTGCATTGGACAAACGTGGTGAACTATGCCTAACCCCAGTGGGCAGTAATGGGTTGTTACAGTACAGAACAGGCAGACGAGCTAACGGACCACCTGATCGTAAGCGATTACCGTCGCTCATGGACCTTCGAATTGCCAGAAGACACTGTACCTACATATTTTAGTGTATTTAATTGTAAACTAAACTATAGGCCATAGGCCTTTGAATTAGTATTATGTATTAGATGCGACGTGTTTCCTTTATATTCCCTTAAATTAAGCTTTAAATAGAGTGCTTAGTGACAACCTTAGCTAAGTTCAATTTAAGAACTGAAATATTTCCTTGCGCAGAAGGGACTGTACAGTTTACGATGCGCACTCTATTACAAATGTTGCTAGGCACTTCATGATGTAACCTTTTTGGAGTTCCCAAGTCCAAATAAGGTCAATTTATATCTCAATTTAATTTTGAGAGAACAGGGTAACGCTATTTAAAAAAAAAGAGAAGCGCTGTTTATCATAAGGATTGAAATAAATTGGTAAAAGCTGACTAATTTGACCTATTTTTAAAACCTTTTATTTAACTTGAACTCAATGTAACTATGAGTATGTAGGTACTTTTGTAAGTGCGGGTGGAATCTTGAGAGTCGAATTTGACCGACTTCTCTGTCCCCGCATGGGATCAAACTTAACTATATATCACGTGACAATGTAATTATATGGTACCATGGAGCTGATCTGATGCCGGTGTCCATAGGAACTCTTGTAGACACGATAGACCCATCGTGTTTGGACTCGTGTTACTTGTCTTAGCTATAGAATCTGTTACACGATATCCGGGTTCTTGATAAAAGCTTGTATTTTAAAGCTTTTTTTCTAATTTATTTTGTCTAAGTTTCCCATATTTTCCAGTCAAACAACCTTACTTTAGATTTAGCTAAAAACATAGTAATAATATTATCTCGTGGGAGCTACTAACAGAGAGCTTTAGAAACCTTTCCATAAAACCGAAGCTTTATACCGATTGTACTAAAAGCTGGGTTAGAAGCTCCGTTATGCTATTAGCTTGGAGCTTTTCTTTTGGCGTCTTTTGCATTACTTTAAAACAAAATAATGGATGTTCTTAGTTTAAAACATTTAGTGTAAGATAATATCTTCTAAGATAATAAGAAAATTTTAAATGGAGATTTTAAATAGTAGAATATTCAGCATATTTTTAAGTAAAAAATGGAAATTATTATTTCTGCAAAAAAAAACTTATTTAGCCCATTACAATATTCACACGTAGAGCAATTATCTACTGTAGTCAAAAGATACCAATTGCATTCAATAGATAGTCGATTTACGCTTTGAATTAATTAAATATTTTTGCGGAAGAAAATTGTTTAAATTACAAATTTAGTAATTTAAACACACACACACACACACACACACACACAAATTGTTTAAATTACAAATTTATTATTAACTGTATTTACTGAAAATGTTCGATGTCTTAGTAAACTGAATATAGTAGTTAGAAAATTAGGGGGCGGCGCGACGGGAAAGAGTGCCTTGGGCGTAACGCGTCGCGCCGTCCCTCATAACCCCGTGCTGGGTTCTGGCCTCAACCGGGGTTCGGACACTGAGTGTGAGCGGTTGGAGGTTTTAGTGCGGTTCAACTCCCACATACTCCTCCCGCGGTGATTTCCTCCAACTAAAAAAAAAAAAGTTTGAAAATTATGCTTGGAATTTTAGTTTTAATGTTTAACACGTTCACTGCGAAACCTTTCAAAAACGCCTGGTTCGTATCTCGCTTACAGTGCGGTTAGAAAAGTATAGACCTCTCTATAGTGCGGAAGACATAACTTTCATATGGCACAAGGTTAAAACGCCTGGTACCGCCGTAATGATAGTTTCATCTCCAGTCTTTTACACCTGGTACCGCAGGAACGGAAATAACAGAAAAATCGTTGCCGCTGTGAACGTGTTAAAATATTGAATTAAAAAAATTGTTTCAATCGCAATAAGTGTATAAAGTGAAAACTAGGGATGTAACTTTGGTTATCCTATTCATAGGACAGTTACCTCTACAATGTAAGTTTAACAATCCACTGCATGACGTCAAATACAGGTCATCGGTTCAAATCCGCGAGAGTAATCCGATTGCTTCGTCCACACGGAACGATCGAGAGAACACTTTGTGGTGCGCTCCAACGCCGTTTCTGAACTAATTGAATTACCACCGCCAGCACTGACCCGGCAATGTACGCGTTAAACTGTGTTATGCACGCCTCCGGACTACGATACACTAGGATTACGTGACGTTACGCTACACTTGGCAATCGATGCTGCCCTATTTACTTTGTTTTAGTTTTAGATTGACGTGTGGTAATGTACTTTTAAAAATATGTATTTGGTAATAAGTTTTTGGGTTGTGTACTTTCTGCGTAGTAAATAAACAATTTCGATTTTAAACTATGTTTACTATATCAAGAAATTTTAAACTATGTTTTTTCTCGAGATTTAAACTATGTTAATATCAAATTGCATCTAAATTAGTCAGAAATACCACTAATGATAAAATTACCCAATCATAATATAGATAATACTTACTGATCCTCACAACTTCGTCTGCGTCAAAAAGGAGTTCAGGCAGCATTCATTTTTAATAAAACCTACCCGTAGTACATAATTTTCTTCTAAAATCAATAGTTCTAGTAACGCACGCGATGTAAGAAAGTTTTGGGTATTTTTCATCTATATAATATTAGTGTAGATAAAAGTCAGAATGTCTAAATTCAGTTTAAATTGCAACGTATAAAATCGCACAACGCAATAGCGAATCATCTAAAACGATTTAACCTTAACAACGTCCCGTTCACGAAGGACTTTACTACCGGAGTTTACTACGAAACAACTATTAAACTACAGTTCGGTGTCCGGATTTTGTAATCGTATATAATTATAACAACTATGTTAGGAATAGTTTAAGCGGTAGATTTGAAATAAATTTTACAATTTTACACTAATAACGTAGATTCCTATTAATAAAAAAAACTTGAGAGATGTCAAGGAACACCCGGATGGAACGAAGTTCCTTTCGATTAATTAGTGAGGGAATTGTAATAAAATTTTATTTTTTAAGTTATAATAATTAGTTAAAAAATATTTTGATCAAAGCGCCATCTAGCATTAATCATATAAAACAAAATAAGGAATTGTTTTATAAAATATTTTGATCACAGCGCCACCTAGCGATAATCATCTAAAACAAAAAAAAGTGTCGTGACAACTTTTTCATAAGAATTTCCGTCTAGCCCCCTTTCGATAACGCGCAATAAGGAACTTCGTTCCAAAAATCAAAATTGGTTCAGTAGTCCCGAGAACCAACGTCACAGACAGTTCGAAGTTTTATCATTTTAAAATTAGAATAGATGATTGTTACAGCAGCACCAGGAATACCAAAAATTTCCAAAAGTTTTGTAATAATAATATATTTTTTTAATATTCACAAAACAGAACTTGACAAGAGGTAGAACTAAGGAAAGATGGATGAACTATCTGAAAAATGTGGAGGTAAGCATCTGTTGCGTGACAAGAGATTTATGCCAGAAGAGAAATTATTCAATGTTTAGAAACAGACATACTATGATCTTTTCAGTCGCAGAAAGAACGAAGAAACATTATGTCAAAATAGTTTCAAACGATTTTCATTAAAGGTTAAATCAGCTCCTGAACAGTTTTAAGACATACCTACTGCCATATAATTAGTTCAAAACAATACAAACTGGAAACTCCTTCAAAATCCATTCCACATAATATCATAACCCTGTAATCTAAATCGGTACAATCTCTGCTCAACTTCATTGCAACGTTGCCCTGAAGTTAGTCCAACTTAGATAAGTGAAGTTACGCGATGCGATTAACTATAGAACTTTCTCTCACTGAACGATACTGAACCCTGTTTTAATAAGGCAGTGTTTGTGAAGCACTGTTATTGAGATTTTGAAGGCTTTAAAAAAATAAGTAAGTAGTTTCGGCAATTTTTCATCAACCACTTCTGGATTTGGGCCTCCCCAAAATATCTTTTAATAATATGAAAGAAGAATGAAAGAAAAAGCATTTTTTCAAAACGCACATAGAGGAAATTCATATTATTATAACATTTAAACAGTATAAAACCTATTTAAACAAGGACAAAAAAGTTAAAAAATAAAATAAAACCGAACAAGATAGAGGCTTGTCCTCAGTGGCGTGCGGATAGGTTTCAGCTCAGCAAAAGTTTATAGTCTTAAAAAAGACCAAAAGCACTGATTTTCAGCTGAAATCTAAAAAACCCGATGCCATCTGCCGACAGTTTATCATATAAATAAATTAGATACAACTAATAAAAGTAAATATGATTTTTTGACAACGTAATTTTATTGATTAGATTTTATATTAGTACATAACTCGATCGTTAGTAACTCGAAAACTAAAAAAAAACGCGTAGCATAAATGGTGGTCATTCGGGTATCTAAAGGTGTACTTTATCTCTGGAACTCCGCTTGACACTTTTTTCTGGGACACCCTCTATAATCGGTATTCTATTTTGGCAATTTCAGCGAAAATCAATCAAATTAATATTATTTTTTGAAGTCATTGGTAAATATATATTTTATTACTTACGCTAAAATATATTACTTACGCGACAAGTCTACCTTAAATATTATATTAAAATTAGGTAAAACCATCGAAAGTGAAACACATTTAAACAACGACGGTTTTCACTTGCAATTCATTAGCCCATAATAATTTATTATTTAAGTGTAATGTATCATAATTAAAAAAACGAAACGAAAAAACCTATCTCTTATAATTACAGAGAACTCGTCCCCGATTCCGAGAAATTAAATACACTGGTATTTTTGTACCTCACAGCAAACTTACTTAGAAAATGCTATCTGCAGCACTGCAATGCGGAAATAGCTACATGGAAATGTAATTCCTGAAATACCTTTTAGAAGTAAATTGGGAAATGTAGTACTGAATAAATATTTAAATTGATTAACTATAGTACACACTGACGCTCTGGTTGATATTATTTTACCACGGAGAAGTTTATTTATTTTATTTTGGGTTTATTTTTAAATGGCCTAATTTAGATTCACATTCGTTCACGTCAGATGAGAGACACTCATTACTGTACTGTACTGTACTGTACTGTACTGTAACAACCCATTACTGCCCACTGCTGAGCTCAGGTCTCCTCCGAAGAGGGGTTAGGCATAGTCCACCACGCTTGCCCAATGCGGATTGGGGACTTCACATATCTTCAAAGGATTTTTAGAACCCTTTTGCGATATACAGGTTTCCTCAGGATGCTTTCCTTCACCGTTTTAGCCAGTGGTGTTGTGAAAAATTGCACATAAATCTTTTTCATATTAAGATTTAGAGGTACATACATGCCGGCCGGTTTTGAACCCGCGACCTCCCGTACGGAAGGCAAGCGCTTCAACCACTCGGCCTCCACGACTATTACTCTAATTACATCAGAAATTAATAAAGGAACCAACATCCAGCACAAGAAATGTTATGACTAAAATTGCTATGAATGCAAGATAGTTTTCTATAGTGGAACATTTTCAAATCTTACTAAAACAAGCACAGAGTACGCTAAAAACAAAATAGAATGTCTAAAAACTTTGCAACACTTTTTCCAGATAAAAGAAAATTCCAGCACTAGTTTTTTTACGAAAAACTACATTTCGCACTCTTGTACCACAAGTTGCGACTTTGCTCTTAAGTTGTTAAAGTTGTGTATAAGAAAGCTTTGCTTGTGAAAATCTTTGGAGAAGCTTTTTAGCTTCTTCTGAAGTTTTAGGTTAACAAAATTTATCATTTTCTCTTTTGTCACAGAAAAAACTTACAGTACACACCTTAACATTGTAGTCTTGTAGCAGTAGTTGTAAAAATGGTATGAAAACAAAAGTTAATGAGATGAAATAGAATTTACTCTGTCGTTGATGATTTATCATCATTACTACATGTCCATTGCTGGTCATAGCCATCCAAATCACGCTATAGGTTCAGCACTGTTTGCATTCAGTGACTTCCTATGACTTTTGTTCTTCTTTGATTTGGCCTAGAGGTTTCATTTTAGTTATTTTCGTTATGTCTTTAGATGGCAATGATTACTTCATAAATAGATATCACGTTTGTCAAATATGAGTATTTCTGATTAAGCGTAGTGTGGGGAGACCACACACAAGGTGTACCGAAGAACTGGTCAGGGCCGCGCGAGATTACTAGATGCAGATAACGCAGGACCAGTCATTGTGGAGAGGTTTGAGGGGGTCCTATGTTCAGTAGTGGACGTCCACGTGCTCTTGATGATGATGCTCATGACATTTTTTAAATTTCACTCCTCTTTCAATCCCAAATTCAAATCCGTTTTACATTAATTTTCATAACACAATAGTACGATGAATGTTCGTTCTGGCATATTTGTTAATGTATGCCGTATGCGCGATAGCCGAGAACCCGTGCCAACATTACGGTGCAGCTAAGCGTGAATGATAGTGACGCGGTTAACTCTCGCCGTGTTCTAGTTAATTAAGGCTAGTTTCATTGGAAATATTCGACAGATTTAAAATATTTTACTGGGTACTAGTGGATGTGTGTAAATATTTGCAACACTGTAACACTGAATAGCTTCTTTGTTTGAAATAAAAGGTAGTTTTTGTTAATCTAGAGTCGGTTCTTTCGGCTTTTTGGGAGGTTACTTTTACTAATAATGGACTTCTGATCTTTATTTTCAATTTACTTAAACTTATCTTTAACTATGCACTTTGCTCTTTCAAAGGCACGGGTACAATCGTCACAACAATATTATTGAGCTTCGGGGTCCTTGAATGCCGATGCATAAACATCATATATTTTTAAAGTATTCGCGTAAAAAAGAGCAACTTTAACTTATTCAGATACTCGCGGTTTTCTATAATACTTTCATGCATTTTCAACGGGTTTTTACCACGATATTTAATTAATTGAGTTGTCTCGATATGTCAACGTTGTTGCAAATGTCATGATCACGAGAAGACTGGATACTGCGGGTCGATTTAAGAGCAAACAAATCTGTCTACCCTCTTTCACGTTCGTTTAGCACTGGATTCCACATACACACAACAGTACTGCTCTAGTAGATCGATCAATTAATTAAATATCGTGGTAAGAACCCGTTGAAAATGCATGAAAGAGCAACTTTGATAATCTACTTTGTATTGCTATAAATCTGAACAAAAACTCATAATATTAAATTAACTTTATCCCTCGAATTAATTCATGAAATAGCTGCAGCGTAATATTAGATAAATCACCCCTTCCCGGCCTCGGATCATTTTCTTCGGAAATTCGACAAATTCGCCCCGGGAGCTAATTCCGACAAGTTGTCTCAACTTATTACAAGTTAAATTGAAATTCGGAAAGACCTGCGCCGTAGAAAAAATTACACAGAAGTTTAACTTACGTTGCTAGTTCAATTTTTTTTTAATGCATTAGCCAACGACTCTACTTATGGTAAAAAGTCTAAATGATACTCATACTTTAAGCAACAATGTTAGTAGCAACAATGACTTTACTGTTACAACCCATTACTGTGCTCAGGTCTCCTCAAAAGTGTGATTTGCCAACTACTACTTGGCGTATTGGGAATATCACATTTTCGAAGTTTTAAATCCAATTTGCAAGTTTTATAATATTTATAAACTTATTCAGACATTATTTCATGCATTTTCAACGGGTTCTTACCACTATTAATTAAATATCGTGGTAAGAACCCGTTGAAAATGCATGAAAGTATTTATAATATTTTCCTTTATCGTTTTCTAAACGTTCATTTCAATACTAAGAGGTGTTGTATAAATTGCACAGACATATTACAAAAAAGACATGCCCGCTGAGATTCTTGCCAGTTCTTCTCAGGACGGTGGCTACAATTATTATTTTTTGTGTCCGAACTGGTGGGTCACAAGAATGAGCACGTCATCAGTGTTGAAAATAAAGTAAAGTATTACATTTAATTTAATTTCAAAATCTGCTGGTTCAAATACGTGACTTCCCTTGCATGGAAGGCAAGCGAACTGTTTTGAAATGTTTTGTCCGTGAAACTGAATTATCTGTTATTTTTATTTTACTTTTGTTTTCTTTTTATTATTGTACCTTCTATAGAAATTGTTTTTTGTTTAGTTGTTTTTTTTTTATTATTTTTTAATTAAGTGTTTTTTTTTCATGTAAGATTGTGGCATGAATAAATGTATTTTCTTTCTTTCTTTCTTTCTTCTTTTATCTGTGGTTTACATTTTGTTTTTCAGTTCACCTTCTGTCTTGTCCTGTGCCTGTGTCTACCCGGTGTTGGCGATTTGAGGAAAAAACTTTGTATTCACCTAATGTCAATGCAGAAGTTTTACGAGTTTCAGAGTTTCAGTCTGCTAACGACGCCATTTTTTTGGAGCGAATTCCAAAAAACGCGCCTAGTTTCTGGATTTTTATTCATGTTTGTGGTGGCCCTGGTTTAACCTAGCATTGCAGGAGTCTATAGTCAGATTTCAGTACCTATACTTTAATAGGTCAGATAATATGAACTTATTGTTATTAATAATGAATTATTAGAAAGCTATTTTTAAAACACACAAAACGTTATACGTGAGTACATAATATGATTTTATATAAACTTATTTAGGCCTTTCATTTAGAAGATTTTTAAGTGTAATAGAAAATTCAATTTTACAGTTAGCTTTTATTATTTTATCCTGCTTATCTTTAAACGGAAAGATTATCATATATGGCATCAATTACATGATAATTCTGGTGGTAATTACATGAAAAGTTCTGGAGTGGCGGCCACGAACCGGTAAGCGCAACGTTGGTAACCCCCCACGAGATGGACCGACGATCTAGTCAAGATCGCGGGAGGTCACTGGATGCAGATGGCGCAGGACCGGTCGATGTGGCGAGGTTTGGAGGAGGCCTATGTCCAGCAGTGGACGTCTATAGGCTGATGATGATGATGATGATGACATGATAATTTATTTTAACGATTATTTATTTTTATTCTACGACTTTATTCTTCCTTAATACTGGCTATTTTTAAAACCTTATCACAGCTGCAGTAGGGTTGCCACCTAACTAAATTATTTAAATTATACTTTATTTAACTTTACTTTTTAATTACGTTATTTTCATTCCAGAATTTTAGAAATCACTTTTGAAGTACCTATCGAAAGAATAAAATATGGTCTACGGGCAAAAAAGGTCTCAATTGTATACATTACTAGACCTAGATCTCTTCATGACTTATCCTAACCTAAAAACCTTAGATCTACATTTCTATAAACGTACCAAATTGTCGATCTTGAAATTCATAGTAAATCGTCCTACTCAGGTGTCAGTAAAACAATATTCTGACTTTCCGTAATAAATTCTGAATATTGTCAGTGGTGTGATTCCCGAATAGTTCCGATTTAACTTTGTGGGCACCATTTGGCACTGTTTGCAGTGTTCATTGCGCGCTTGCCTGGCTTCGGATCCATTTATTTGCCCACTACAAATTGGTTTGACTAAGCGGTCAGTTTTGCCCGAAATATTCGTTGGGATTATGTAAATTGCCCAGATGTTTTAGCTAGTAATAGTCTTGCTGTATTAGGACTCAATCGAGGATATTTTTGATGATTAGATACAATGGTGGCAATGCTGTAATAGTATGGGGCAAAAAAGATCGTTTGAAGCAGACCGTGGATCAGTTTCAACTAAGAAAACTTATCTATATTTTTTTATTACACGGTTATTTTTCTTTAATTACTTCTATTCTATCGACACGAATTTTAACCTCACAAAAAAGCTCAACAATATCTTACCTAAGTTTGTAATTTATTAATGAGAGTTCACCTCTTATCAACACACTTACTCATCAAAGAACCTCTGGGAACCAGACTGCTCTGACACATCACTTTCCTAATTCAATTTACGGAACATACTGCCTACTCGCTCCAAGCTAATTCAACTTATCAAAACTAGTAGGTCCCATTTAGAAACTTACATGTTTCCGAGGAGTCAAAGATGGTGGAATACGTAAGGCTTGGCTTCGAGATAATGAAGTTTACTTTCTGAAGTTAGCTCGTTTCGAAACATCACAACTTCGAGAACGTAATAAGAAAAATTGAATATCTGAGCCTGACTTAGTGAAGGTGAACGGAAAGTTAAATTAAGGAATAAGAAGGTAGAAGGAACTATTGTAAATTATGGAATCTTAGAAAGAGAGATGCTGAATATTGTTAGATTAAGCTACTTATTTTTTTTATTTTTTTTTTTTTTCAGTTGGAGGAAATCACCGGATCCCCGCCCGCCCCGCGGGCGGGGTATGTGGGAGTTGAACCTCACTAATACCTCCAACCGCTCACACTCAGCGTCCGAACCCCGGCTGAGGCCAGAACCCAGCACGGGGTTAGGAGGGACGGCGCGACGCGTTACGCCATCGGCATGCTTTCCCGTCGCTCCGTCCCCGGACGCCGAACCGGTAGCCGCCGGCGAATACGGCCACCGGCTCTCTCGGTCGGCGGGCTCTCCGAAGCCCGCCAAGATGGGACCGCGTGTCGCCCTCCCACGGAATACCCCGCTGGGTCAGAACCAGCGTGGGTCGGGGAGCGCGGTCTACCATCCCCCGGATGCTCTAACGCTAAGGGCGTGTTGAGCGAAGATTAAGCTACTATAGGATTATTATAAAATATCTTACTTATCCGACTTCTTTCTCTTTTGACCCTTGCAGAAAGAATTATTTGACAAAAATAAATACCGCTTTAATTTTATGACAAAAGTAGAACCTTTATTAGAACAGAAGAATCAATATGTAATCCAGAATCCAGTCACTTCCATTTCGCAGATCCCGCGTAATTGAAAGAACCTCAATAAAAAACAAAATAAATAAAGGGCCCCAAATAGTCATTTTATTAAGGCAATATCAAATAAAACCGTCACGAACAGAGTTCTCACTGAAATAGGGTGGACCCATGAAGATTGTTTGCACATAGCTGTAGAGATTGGGTGTTTCATGCATTGCGAAAAATTCATTTGGAAAATCCCTCTTGTCTTGTGTAAAAAAAAGTCTTGTGTATTGCAGAGGTTCAGAAGCAACGGTAACCGCTTACTAACAGATTGACCGTAAGGTCTATCTATCTTGCATCATCAAAACCTTAAAAGTAATCCAAAAGACTATCTGTCAGTTTTTGAGGGGCAAAGTCACATCTGAATTATAATAAACGTCTGTATCTTCTTAAGAAAATTACTGTTTCATTGGCCTTGAAGTTCAATACCATTGACTTTCAAGTTCATTACCATCTCGAGGTTTTTCGCAAAACCCAATCCATATTTACAGCGACATCAAACATTTCTTTCACGAGGTTTTAAAGCGACCTATTTCTGGTAAATATTTGAACAAAAGTCGTGAATATTCGAGCGAGCGCGACAATTCTTTGAAAGGGTTAACCCCAAACAGCGGAACGTCCAAATCGCGTCAACCCCTTTTGTTATTTACGTTTTGTATGGAGCAAGCAGTTCGCTGGCACTCATTGTTAACTGCTAACATGCTGAGAATAGAATTTACTGAACAATATTACGGGATAAAATAAAATAAATAATAAATAAATAGCGGTGATGTGATTTACACACAAATTTTGGTGTAGTGGAAGTCCCTTTATCGTAGTTTTAGAAATGATAGTGCGCATCATTGGATAATTATAATGCTAAATGTTTTGATAAGAAGAAAGCAAGCAAGTTTTAATTAATTCATCATTCTAATGATGAATTAATTTCCTAAGTTTTAATGTAATGCTAAGTGAAATGAAATAGAAATGAAATTATTGGAAATTATTTGAAATGAAATGAAATTATTTGAAATTATTTATTCTCAACGTTAATGAAATTCTCATGCTTGTTGATGTCAAAAGGCCAGTTCGGAAAAAGAAATAGCCCAATAGTAAAAATAAAATGGGAAAAGGTTATTTGAAAGCTTGTCTGTAATTTAAGAACCCACACAACAACTCTAAAAGCCAAAGTTGATCAAACTTCGAAAACGAATCCCGCTAAACCGTGTAAACAGATTATAGGAAAAAGCAATTTCGTCGCGTGAATCGCGTATCTAAATCGAATTCATGGCACCACAGCCGAGTAATCGCACTTTGAGTACTGAAATGCATCAGGAGAAGAGCCCTCTGGTTGCCAAGAGATTTGTCCCACAAACACACTATGATGTGCTGTCCCACTATTTAAGTATTGTAGCAATCAAAGAGAGAGCTTTCTAACGTCGAACTAAAAGTTGGTGTAACTGAACACTTTGTCCCATATCCATTCCATTGTTTGTATGTAAGTTTAGTATGTTGGTATAGGTTAGTGATGTTCCGGATATCCGTATCCGTATCCGTATTCGCGGATATCCGAGGTAAAAAAGAAATCCGTATCCGTATCTGTGTCCGTTACTTTTCGAGCGGATATTTTACGGATCTTTTCAGGTGATTAGGTAGAATTAAAAAACTAATAAATTCCATTCAGACTATTTTTATTTAATTAAATCGCATATTTGGCACCTTTATATTGCAAACATTGAGATAGATAGATCTTTATAATGAGAGAGCAAGTTAACATCACTTTTATGATAATGAAATGACTAAAATATAAGTAATTTTTTTTATATAATTTTAATGAGATCAATATTATTATACAATACAAGCTTTAACGTCATTTTATGACAATGAAAAAACTGAAATTGAAATCTACTTTTTCATACAATTACGGGAATATTATAGCAAGCTATATATAACATCATGGTCACTTTTATGTCAATGAAAAAAGAAACTAAAACGTAAACCTCTTTTTTTATAATTATGAATCAATACAGTAGAAAGCTATAAAATCACTTTGAGATAATGAGGAAACCGAAAATATATTCTAATTAAATGATAATTCTAAATGAATACTGCGCCTCACATTCAATTTAAATATTAGTTTACACGAGTACCTAATGACAAAATGTCAGGCAAAATTAGAAGAGCTCCAAAAAATAATTAATCATAATTGAAATTAAGCAATGGTAAATTGTATTTCAAAAAAAGCAACTTCGCAGCTTTGTCCCCCAAAAGTCTGTTACGATGAGGATCATAAACAATTCCTGCTGCACTGAAAAATTGTTCACTTGGAACGCTTGTTGCAGGTGATGATAAATATACACTAATCGAATAAGAAAATAAAGATCCGTATCCGTATCCGTATCCGCGGATCTTGACACTAAATATCCGTGTTCAGATCCGTATCCGCGGATATACATTTTTAGAGATCCGGCACATCACTAGTATAGGTTTGTGATATTTTAAGGCTTATTTTCGCAAGAGTATTAGTTCTGTTCTTATTCGTCTGTAGGTATTTATTTCTAAATACACGCTCTTCTTTGTTTTCACGTTTAAAAAAATCTACACGTGTTAAAATCGAAGTTTTTTTATTGCTTTGTAATATTGGCAGACGATCTAACAGGCCATTTGATCGTAAGCGTGACCGTTGCTCATGTACCTCTGAAGTAAAAAATACTGATAAAATTATCGTCAGTTATGTTTTAATTTGTCAAAAAAACAACATAATAAAACAAATCAGAATATACAAGACGCGTGTAAGTGAGATATCATGATCATGCTCATTTTAAAGCCGTGTACAGCACATTTAGACCATTGTGTAAGTTTACCTTGCCAGTTTTGAGGAGCCATTCAACAAGCGATTAAGGTTGTTTGAATTTGAATCATAATCATTACTGCCAGCAAATAATTAAAGTTTTGAAAACTCGTTATACGTTTATTATTGTTATCATTTAAAAAACAATTGGCACATTTTTTTAAAGCGTTTATATTATATAAATATTTTTGTGCTAAGTTAAAGAACTTGGTAACATTTTAGGCATTTCAAATATGATGGATTTTTAAAGGAAAGTTACTATCATTTAATGCAATAAACAATGACGAACTCCAGTATACATGTACTGTACTCGTAGATATTAGTCATTCTATCTACAGGGCGAGACGTAAGCTTCGGCGTGCAACGAGTCCCGTTACTTCGCCCAATCTCGTGCTGGGTTCTATCCTCAGCCGGGGTTCGGACGTTGAGCGTGAGCGGCAGGAGATTTTAATGAGTTTCGACTCCCACACGCCCCACCTGCTGTGCGACTGGAAGTCCGACGATTTCCTCCAGTCACAAAAGTGTTGCTATCTAAAGGTGACATTCGACAGTCACAGACGAGTGGATAAACTTAACCACACGACGATGAGACAAATTTTTCTTCATAATCTATGGAGTGGATTAAGTTCGTGTACACATTAAAATAATATCTCTTTACCGCTCATTTCGTGGCCTCTTTAGCTGCTTGGTTCACATCTCCGAAACGTGGATTTATTGTTTGGGCAATCAAGTTGAAAGCTCGCGAAGAGGCGACTGCCAACTTCGTACATAGTAAGTTCCACTTACGCAGAACTTCGCTTTGTCTAACTTACACAGATCGTTTGTTTGTTACGCTGAAATAAACATACAACTGTGCTTAGTACTGTGTGTTTAGTACTGATATTTTTATGATAGACTGAATTGTGTATCTGAGTCCGCCATTTTGGATTTGGTTGTTTGTGATTGTTTTAAAAGTTGTAGAGCTGGTTTTTAGGTATATTTTTTATCGGTTTTTGGCGTTTAAATCTATGTATTAATTCACTAGCTGACCCGCGCAACTTCGTCTGCGTTACAAAGGGGTTCAAACAGTACTCGCAATGCCGTCGCGTTATTATTATTCATTGCGTTTTCTACTCGTGATAACTTCTAAACGAAAAGTCCGATTGGAATAAAACAAACAGTAATTCACTTCTACATTAATACTTTTGATAATATAATACTTAATTTGGATAAGGGTTAATATAACGATACTCATTTAACGTTAAATTCAATCTGGGGACGAAATATTTTTTTTTATAAACATAAAAGCGGTTATTGTGACTAAACTATGATAGTTAGATATATGCTGTCGCGGACTTTATTGTTTGTCTTACAAATACCTAAAAACCCGTAGTACATCATTTTTTTCTACTGTCAATAGTTTTTGCCGCGTACGCATAAATAGGTTTTCGATTATTCACCTTGTGTTACATATTCGATATTTTCATACGGATCCCTAATTTTTTTGAAAATAAAATCTAGCCTATGTTACTCGGGGATAATGTAGCTTTCCAAAGGTGAAAGAATTTTTGAAATCGGTCCAGTAGTTTCGGAGCCTATTCATTACAAACAAACATACAAACAAACAAACAAATCTTTCCTCTTTATAATATTAAGTATAGATAATCGCATTTAACAATCGATTAATTAAAAGTGTTAAAGTCAGTGTGAAAACTATCAGTGATTTATTTCAAAGAGTTATCATACAATTTTTTTATATTAATTGTCCTATAACTTCATTATAAATGCTTTTTAATAAGTATTAAAACATATTCTCTTTTGTCTACAGGTTGCAATCGTACATACTATGGAGACATCGGTCGAACTTACGAGTTGGAGTTGCATAGACCTAGAGAAGACTTAGTACCATATGTCTGTCTGCTCACCATCACAGCTTCTGGTGGAATACACGGAGACTTAGTACAAGTAAGTTTTACTTATTTTTTTTAATAATAGCAGTTATCTCCCTTTCTTCTTCGAGTCGTATCCTCATGACTGAAGGTCGTGTCTGCTGGCCCTTTCCCGGGAAAGCACATTTAGTAGTGTGCGTAATTAAACACATTAATTAAAAGAATTTTAGCTGGTGAATAATTTTAAATAGTGGATTTATGTTAAAGAAATTTTAGATATACGGTGTGAAGTAAGATTCGCTCCTCGCCCAATAATGTGGTAGATAGCAACACTCCATTTACCTTAATATTATTGCATTTTTCATATGTAGTCTCGTGGGATGATGTAGAAAGTGGCAATGATGAACAAACTTATTATCGTTGAAGAATTTAATTAGTTATGTTTATTCGGAACGTCCGATTATATCTTCTTTTTTTAAGCTTTTTTCGTTGCTATGTCAAATTGTGTTCTTAAAATCGAGTAGGCCACGCTTTGACAAGATGGCCGCGCCCGGCAATTCTTACCGGCCAGTATCATGCTTCACGGAAGCGGTTAGTCGTGAAGACGTCACCCTTCTTTTATACAATATACTAGCTGCCCTGCGCAACTTCGTCTGCGTCGTTTAGGAATTGTTACCGGCAATTTTCTAAAAGTACTCATCAGGACGCTTCATTAGAGCCCAAACACGATGAGGTTATCTTGCTTATTGATAGAGTTCCTGTGGCCACCTTCCAGCTCCATCATCAGACCTTGACCAACTGTAAATCTAAGCCATTCTCGAATCTCCACGAACACACACAAAAAATTTCATCAAAATTGGTCCAGTCGTTTAGGAGGAGTTCAGTCACATACACACGTACACAAGAAATATATATATTTAGATTAGGTAGCGGAGTATCGTCGATTACTCGAACTACCTACCATAAGTCGAACGAGGATCGAACAAGTAGTTTGTGGTGATAACCTGCTTAATAACATTTGTGTGAATTTAACTTAATAGAAATAGAGCGTATTGTGAGGCTATACTGTAGTAAACAATTACTGCACTTCTGGGCTCAGGTCTCCTCAGTAGAGAGATCTGGCGTTTCCCACCACGCTTGCCTAATGCAGGTTTCCTCACGAAGTTTTTCTTTACCATATTTAGCTAGTGGTAAAAAATATGAACTGAATATAAATAACTAAGCTATTTTTCAGTTGTCTTAGTTTGTGACGAGGGTATAACACCCGTATTTTAACGTAAATTTATTTAATAAAATTCACGACTACTAAATAAATCTATGCCCCTATTTTCGGCTTCGAAAAAATCATGAATGTCCCCATGAATTTTTAAAACGGCTTCTCAAAATGGCGTCTGAATTTTAGAGATCTGACAGCGCCTGTCCCGTAATTACTTATCCACCTTATTTACATGTTCTGAGATGCGGCAAAAATATCTCAGGGAGCCTTTCAAGAGACGTTTTCGTATGAAAAATGTGAATGTGAAATTTTATGACCACCTTTCCGCTCTTTCCACCTAGGAAGAGATTCTTTTATTTTCCCCCGAGCAATGTTATTGTAGAGTGCTATAAATATCTTTCGCGTGAAAAGATTTAGATTTTCCGTCATTTATTTTTCGTGATAAGAATGCGAGGTGGGTTATTGTGCAGTGCATATTTTTGAGGGAGGAACTACTGAAGCAATTTTATTTTAGGTGTTTATTTAAATTTCTATTTTTGTTTCTGAAGTTTGATTTATTTTAATATACATTCTAGTATTAGAATTTCAACATTGATTAATAATAACTATAGAGTCATCGTTCCTCGTGGACTGATATAATGATAAAGTGGCTAAAATAAAATTGCGCTGAAAAAATATCGCCATTTTTTTTTCTACAATGCAGAGATCCATGAGCAAGAGTAACCGCTTATGAGGCAATAAAAAAATAGTTAAGGATATTTTAACACAAATTATACTTAACAAAAACTGAAGTTACCTAATTTAGAACGACCAGTAACTTGGCAACGTTACCCTTTTGACCTGAAAGTACGTTTATATTTGGTACTAACATCTAAAGGGTATTTAATTATAAGTGTTCATGCGCTGACCGTGATAATGAGCCCTTCCAGCCTTTTAGGGCGGTTGTGAGCCGAAACCGTACGTCCGCTCTTTTAGTCTATTCAGCCGTAGAGAACATTTAATTTTTGAAGTTAAAAATAATAAGAATTGAAACTTACTATTAAATTAATTTATATTTTTTTTGGATTAATTTCGATGTGCAATTGGATTGATGCTTTGTTTAAATAGGAGGTAAGTTAGACGGTAGCCAACATGTTAAGGGTTAGCAATATCTATCTGTCTCATACTGAAAAAAAAAAAAACAGTACAAAATAGTGTCTAAAATTCATGCACTTTAAAAGAATAATTTAATTTTTATTTCATCGCTAACATGTTACATGACATGCGCTATCTCCGAGCTAATAATTTCAAACGACTACCATTTTTTTTTATTTTGGTTCCATTTTACGTTCTAATCGTGTACTAATTTATAATATCGTATTCCTAACTCAAAAACTTGCTGCTACCACGATATAAATAAACATCGAGTAAACCGCACGTGAACGCGTCCCTCGACGCATGTATAAGCGCTCCCTTACGTATTGTTCGTACAAATGCAGCAATAAAACTCGAACAATTACGCCGCGACCGAGCAGGTAACTCATTAGTTCGCGCTACGTTTTGTTTCCCACTCTTTCATTACTCGTTCCGATGTTTAACTTCCACTGTTTGCGCGTTTTCATTTAAATTAAGTTTTTTTGTTTTTAAATGAGTACTTTTATATGAGAACCAACCAGAACAATAACGTTTTCAGATTTCGTTTTATTAAATGGTATTGGATCAGTTTTCTTTTTTTCATACATTTTTTTATTGTGTTCGTATGGAAAAATCTGTGATCTGTTTCTCTACGCCGAGAACTGAAAACTACTTCCGAAACATGGATATTTTTGTAAATTTGCAGTCGTTCTTACACGTTATGGAAAAACATGTAATTTTTGGTAAGTACACCAAGTAATATTAATGGACATATATTGATAAGTTTATTGTATACTATAGTACAGAATTTTCTTTTGTCGGATTTCCATTTGCAGATACTCTATAAAGTATTAAGAAACGAAAATTGCGGAATCATTTGAGCAATAAAATGGATTGAACGTAAAGCGGATTTTCTAAAACAATTAGACGTAAAACGCGTTTGAAACGAGATAAACCGTCTTTTTATGCTTCGCTCCGAATGGAGACATTAGACGTTGTTGTAAAAGATAGATGCTCCGGCGTAAAACAGGTCAACTGAGCACAGGCGCTGACCGGAAATTGTGCTTTTCTTTCACGCACAAATGTTTAAAATGTTTTACGGAAATTAATGTCAGTTTCTGCGACTGTTTGGCTACATTTAATCCTAATTGAAATAAGAATCTTGTACCAACCCATTACTGCCCACTGTTGGGCTCAGGTCTCCTCAGAAGAGGGATTAGGCATAGTCCACCACGCTTGCCCAGTGCGGATTGGGGACTTCACATATCTTCAAAGGATTTTTAGAACCCTTTTCCGACATGCAGGTTTCCTCACGATGTTGTCCTTCGCCGTTTTTAGCCAGTGGTGTTGTGAAAAATTGCTCATAAATTTTTCACATTTAGATTTAGAGGTACAAGCCGGCCGGATTTGAACCCGCGACCTCCCGTTCGGAAGGACGCGCTTCGACCACTCGGCCACCACGACTTATATACGATACGAAATAAGAATGCCTTTACTGTTTGACGAAAGTGGTAAAATGACGTAAAATTTTGATTCAGTTTTTTACAGCGGCATGCAAGAACGTTATTTCAGTCTGACTCCAGATTTAGCAAAGGTCAGTCATTGATTAAATTATACGTAGTGAGATAAAGAAAAATAAAAATATATACTTACTTTTAGAACAAAGCTAAGCCGCCTTGTCAAAGTATTAATACGATTCGCCATTTTCAAAACTCGGAACCAACAAAAGTAATCTTACCATAAGTAATCTCCTTAAGAATTTTTCCATTAAACGAGAATTACTTAAAAAGTCGAATAAAGTTTTCTAAAGCAAAAGAAAGGAATGGGTAAAAATATTTTTGTCGTAAAGACGAAGCCTTTTACCGACACCTGGCTTTAGGCGCTAAAATTTCTTTAAACAATTCGATTTCTTATATCAGAACATGAAAGTTTTGTTGACTTTGGATACAAATATGTATATAAACCGAATGAATCTCTATGAGGTATTTATATTTATCTTAAATTAGGATTGTATCTATTTCAAATTTGCTTATGATATCTAGTGCTTATATTCACTGTAGTAGTACAATTATATTCCTAAGATTGTATTCCTCGGTATTCCCTGAGCGCTATGACTTGTTCTTCTTCAAACGAGGCTTGAGGAGGGTCCTTAAAGTTAGGTCGTAGGTAGCGACCCCGCAGTGTCCCCTGACATTGCAGAGATTCATGAGCGACGGTAACCAATTCCTATCAGGTGGGCCGTTGGCTCGTCTGCCTACATGGCAATAAAAAGAAAAAATATATGAGTAACACCAGAAAGTAAAATTAATTGTTTCACTTTTACTTGTTTGAAAACGAGTTTTATGAAGATTTTTTAATGGTACCAATAATATGGATAGTGCAATATATTTGCAGAAATTCATACGCTATGTATACCCATTTTCATACTGGAATTAAATAAACGTAAAGAACATTTCCTCACTCCTCTATCACTAAGATAAATCGACTTTTAATCCCATCACAGATATTAAAGACTCGTGAAGAATGTTTTGAAGTTTTATCAGTACAAACCCACTATTCATTGCTTTAACCGTCATCAATCAAACTATTTACGTGCGTGTTATCATCGATCTTGCAGTATTGTACAAGAAAACTAATATATAAAGGTATTCACGATGTTTGATGAACGACATTGCGATGAAAATCAAATAGAATTCTGTTTATTTTAGGTAATGTAAGAAAGAAGTGGATGTAAGAATTTGTAAAATATGGTTGTATTGTAAATAGACCTAGAATAAAAATCTAGAAAAACCTTTTTTTTCTACTAAACTTCGCACTTCTCCAATCTCTTCAGTGTATGTGGTTCAGTGTTTGTTGTTATAGGACAGAAACGTCCTGTGTCCCGTAATGGATATTGTAAAGTGTCATGAGCGACGATAATCTCTCTTTTATCTATTTTACAAATGAAAATGCAGATACAACTTCATTAAAACCTCTTCTCTTTTTTGAGAATAAAACTGTAATGTTGAAAATCGTCTTTAACGTACTTTTCAAAGCAAATTTTAAAATTACGCAAGCAACTTGTTTATCACAAAATTAAAGGGATATAATTAAAGCAAGTTCCAACTCTGAAATGTTACACTACTTCAAGTTGAATTTAGAACAAAGGAGTTTGAGATTACCGGGGAAACTTTAGTAGCAATGAATCCGATCCTCAGGGACGGACCACTTGCGAACCATCCGACCCGAAAATTACAAGGCGTCGAGCTTCAAGAAAGAATCGGATAGACAAAAGTGAATTCTGTGAACTGATTATGCTGCAATTAGGTCTTCTTTCTCTTACTTTGTTTGGAGAAAACTGAAATGTATTTTGAATTCACATTCGTAACAGCTTTTTGCCTCCTCACGTTTAAACAGCAGCAGCAGGCCGTCAGCTCATGCTCAGCATAGCTCATGAACTTTCTATATCAGAAGAAACTATAGAACCGATATATACGGTCTACTCCTTAGGACTCTCCTCAAACACAACAACAACAACAACATACATACACGATTTGCAAACCCTTGCAATTTTGTCACCTAGAGAGCAAATTGTCTTCTTATTTCTGCTACCTATACCAATTAACTATACGTGTGAAATATGTACCTAAGTGAATAATTGCATAATATACAATAAAGTATTTATAACTAACTACCTGAGAAAACTAGCGCAAGTTAAATAATTGTTTCTTGGAAATGTTCTTGATTATTCCGCACTCGGCAATTTCTGTATGTGTAAATACTCGTTAAGATTTCGGAACTTTGTTTGTCTTTTTGGAAACTTGATACTAGTAAAACTTCATAATTATTTCGTTGTACTTCTTTTGTTTTCATCCATGATATAACTTTATTATCTTTCTGTTATATGAATTAGGAATATGTTCTGTGAATTCACTGCAGGCAATTATAATATTTAGTCTTCAGTTTATTCGCCGTATTGAGAGATTTTATGGTGTACCTAAATGTGGACCACAATATCAATGTAGACTACACAACTAAACTAGTTTTAAACAAAACTAAAGAATTTTTGTTTAGCTACGACAGCAGAAATATAATATTCCGATCTTTGTTTTTCATAGGCTGACCTCAAGATCTTCACCAAAAATACTCGTAAAACAGCTGTAAAAGACCAGACACGTTTTAGGGATCTTCTAAAAATCGCCGTACTTCAACGTAAACGTTCGCTGAACCTCTCATTTATGCTGAATCAGAGCTTTAATTCAGATCCGCTGAAACATCAGGCTGAATAGTTAATCGCGGGTCGGATTTGGCAGGAGTACGGTTCGATCCACACGCGGACTTGTCCGTAGCGTAAAAAGAACAGTATTACATAACATGGACTCGACCTTGTTATAATGGAAGTAGATTTTAGACGGACATTCATTAAGTTATGGTATTGATTGGTAACTCTATCCATTATAATGATACCTATCAGTGTAATAGGTAATGGCTTAACTGATCGCTCTAATACATGTGTGCTGTAGTGTTGCTAATAATTTAAAGATCTAGAATCAGGGTGGTTATAAAATAGTAAGTAGTGAATAAGTCTACCTACGAGGCTATTATATTAAAAAAATGTTGTTTGGTTTGTGTCCTAAGATTTGCTTAATTTGTTTATTTCTTACGTGGATTGTCACGGATGCAGGAGGCGTTCGATTGTGTTAATGAGATTGGCAGCAAGCTTTTATTAAATACCTAGTATCTCGTGTGTACTATATCAGATAGGTGCTGACTTCGGTATGGCTGCCAGAAAAGTATTTAAAACTAGCTGAGCCACAAAACTTCGTCTGCGTCACATAAGGAAATTTTCTCACCGTTTAAACCTTCCCTGGAACGAATTCTACGAATTTTTCAAGATTCAAATAAGCCAAATCGGTTCAGTCGTTCTCGAGTTTTAGCGAGACTAACGAACAGCAATTCATTTTTATATATATGAAGATTAAACTTCTGACCCCCATATTAATGCTAATCTATAGCATAACCATTTCCTAATTAGTATTAAAAATTAAAGCGAATACACACTTTAAAACTACTCGTAATTTATATCCAAAAACATTTAGCTATTTTCCTCAGTTTTCCTATTAACCTGTCTAAATTGCCTTACTGTTCCCTACACTGTGAAGTCCTTGAATTATTAATTAGGGATCTTCGATGAACCCAACGGCCACGGAACTTGAAAACCTGTGTTAAATTTACGAGCTGACCTTGTGTGGGTCCGTGCGTTTGTTTAAGATACACCACGAGGTTTTACCAATTATAAATAACAAATTATGCGCTATTAATATAAATAGAAATGTATTAACTATTGTGTACCACGTTCCTTGGTTTAGAATTTTACAATATGATGATGAAAATGCATTGTAAAACTATTTACTACTTTTCTAGACAATATAGAAGTAATTTCAGTATATAGTTTCAGGTTCTTTGGAAAGCATTTAAAGGAGAGGTTAGATGAGGTGTGTTTAAAATACATCTTTGCCCAAACATGATTATGTAAAACGACCATTTTAGATTGTCATCGCGTCCAAACCTTCAAAGAACGATACTTCTCCCTCACTTTGAAATGCAAAGAACGAAACAAGAATTTGATTTGACAGCATTATAAAAATGTACATAAATTATTGTACCGAAATGTCAGGTCGCGAAGAGGAATGGAAATTGCATTCATGTGGAAATCCGATATTTTATTGATGACCTCCATCATTCAGTGTTGGCAAGATCAATCGAGGGACGGTTCAAAATAACCCACATATATTACGTGGAGTATGTCATTGTAAATGTAGAAAATTTAAGGTGTAACTTTAGACTTAAACTAAAGCAAATTTAATACTGAATTAGATAGTAAAAAGACGCTAAATAAAAGGTTTAGCTATTATGATATATCCTACATAACCTTTTACTAAACTAATATTTTCCGAACACAAATAAAGTACCAATAAATAAAATAAATATTTAGTACAAATCCAAATAATGCGACTCAGTTTACCTATCAAATATAAAGAAAAATAACATCAAAGAAAACATTATCTTGGAGCGGGAAGAAAGGAATCGATTCTAATCATAGATATTGAAATGTTCATAGAAAGGACATTTAACATACGATTTACTTCAAAGAATTATTTTAAAAAATATGAAGTGTATCAATTGGCAAAGCATTGACGAACACAGGGCTAACTAAACTAAAATGTTGCAGAGATGTTCATGAGCAACGGTAACCATATACCATCAGGTGACCTGTTAGCTCGTCTGTCTACATGGCAATAAAAGAAAGACCTAGAATTGATGCCCCCACATACTATTAGAGGACCCGGTCCTCAGTCTTTATAGTTCAGTAATGTATTATCCCATTGTCAAAAAATACAATTTAGTCTTAAGTCTAAACATTAAATTCACCTCAATTTGTGTTTGTGTATGTGCGATCACTAACAGCAATATTTTCGCATTTTAAATAAAATGAACAACTATAAATAAAAATATAATTTATATCTTATAATTTAGTTCAAAAACAATTTCGATATGACTCATATTACTTTTATCCTTTAATAAAATTTTCGTGTCTCTTCTGTGTATTAAACCTCTTTGCTTAGCCGATTTATAATAACTCGTAAATTTATGTGTTTGGGAGCATTTGGAAGGCTTTTGATATGTTTTCTGTGAAATCGTAAGCGGTTTTGTCACTTGCGACGATCCACGTATCTCCTGTTTTCGCTTTGTTGATCACGTCTAGAATGCCTGTGACTGCTGATTCAACCCTGCGGTATATATTAATAGTGTCAAAAAGAGAAGATACTATTCAAGGTACTAGGTATTAGCTGTTAGCTATGAACACAACAATAAAAATTAAAATTAAACTTCTTTGATTGTTGTTACTCAAAAATACATAAACAAATAAAATAAGTGAAACTCTTTTCTGTCTTCAAACTAGCATTATTGCCATAACACTGGCCACTATACAGACCATGACCAACTCGATCGGAGTTTCGTCATGACCTACCCCATTTTAGATCGACGATCATCATCATCATCAGCCCACACATCGTCCACTGCTGGACATAGACCTCTCCCAAAATACGTTAGTTCCAGTAATCTCATAAAAGGTTAGTCATGTATTCCAGTGTAATATAATCTCAGTATTATAGATTATGTACATTGCACTATTGATTAAATTCACATATTAAATATACATAAGCTATCAGAGATTTTAGTACAACTCAATATTCAAAACTTTCGAGCTTTTGTATCTAGTTTTTCTAAGTTTAAAACCAAGTTTTACAAACCTTTGCCTGACAGGAGCGCGCGAGGTCAAACGGGGAGCACTCTCCGCATCCAAGTTGTTCTTGTGAAGGATTGCCGTGTCAGTCGGCCCGAGGCACACGGACAATACACGTACTCCAGTCTGAGAAAACCGCTCTTGTGTCTGGAATGTGGCGTAGAATTGTTTAAACAAGATTTACTTTTAAAAATTTGTGAGTAAAAAAGGGTATACGTAGCTTAGAATTAATCTAAAAAAATGTAGAAATCTTATTAACACTAATGAGAAATGGACTATTAAAAAGAAAGTTACAAATTTGTCTTAACAACCCTGTCTGTTTGCTCTGCAACAGCCTCCTCCAAACCTGTCCCCAAACTCCTGTCTGTAGCTATTCTGGTACATACTATGTATCTTTTTATACGCAAATAAACTTCTGTCTATTGTCTATTGTCTACTATTAGTGATGGTAAAATAACAAGAAATAAATAAAATACTGATCAGCACATAGTTGAACTATCAATAGTTCTAAAATTTGAACAATAATTGTTCCAAAATACATATCCAATACATAATTGTGTATAGAACATTTTAGTATAATCCTTCGAGGAAAGTTTCATAACATTTAAGTGATACTTATAAACAAATCGTCGCCTCAGTGCTTGTTTGGCCAATCTGACATTTTTTACGAAAATGATTTTTTAATGCAGTATTATAAAGAATAAAATTTCCATCCGATTGGTAAAATATTTTTTTAAAATATTCAATTCTAAAACAATAAAAATCTCATTTCAATTTTTTTCTCAACACGGCACTTTACGAAAATTCCGTGCTTGTTTGCTGTCTCCTGTAAAATTTGCTCGAGTGCAGATTGGCCAAACAAGCACTGAGGCGACGAAATGGCACTAATGAAATCTAAAAACTTAGACCTAAACAATAAGCTATAAAGTCACTCACCCCCATACTAATGCTGAACTGTAGCACCGCAGTTTTAGTAGCGCCGTAAACAGGTAAATGGCTGGTGAGATTAAGAGCGAGCAGAGACGATATATTGACTATAACGCCGCCAGAACCGCCTTTATCTGCCCCCATAACCTCGAGCGCTTTCAGTGTGCTATTTACTGTGCCTGTCTGAAAAGAAACGGTTATGTCAGAACACTTTCGTACAGGATATTTCGAGCTTAGGTCGGCATTAGGTCTCGTTTTGTGCTGTAATGTTTGTGTCGCGTGAAGATGCTATTGTGTGATAATTTCAATAATATATAAATCATGTCGTAAATATGATTTTATTTCTTGATAATATGTTTATTGATGCAGTGACTCGCGAATTTTCTATTACGAATTTAACTTTAGAAGATATTTGTGTAATATTTACGTATGTTACTCAAACTGATACAACAAAAACTAATAAAGTTTTTGTTGTATCAGTTTCTATCTATCTATGACTCTATTAAAAATTCAACATAATGTAGTCATCGCAACAAAAACACAAAAGTATTTATTCAAAATTCTCTAACAAAAGCAATATCTACATAAAACTTCCGAATGATTTATCGATTCCGAACTCCAAACGAAACGATATTACTCGAATACTGTAAATTGAAACTCGGAAATCTTTTAAATTGTTCCACTCAGCAGACGCGCTACGTAAATTCGATTACATTCAAACACTCGAGAACACGCCAAACTTGTCCAAAATATTGTAAACGAGTTGAGTTTAAACGATTCATGGAATCCAATAACGTTGTGCACGCGATCTGAAACGTTTATGAGTGAAAGTCAAATACGAGTAGAATGAAACGGTATAAGTTATTGCACTTGATGTTTTAAATTCAAGTAATTATATGAAGATTAATTGAGAACTATGAGTGAGAAAATGTTATGGTCGTGTATCCTAAAAACAAAGTATTTTTTTATTTACTTTATTGGAATAAAAAAACACTTGTACATTAAATCTTATAACTAGTATGAATCTTATCTACATAAGTAAAACAAAATATATGTACTACTCACACCGTTATTCACAGAATAAAAGCACTTACTATTATAGAGAAAATATTATGGTCGTTTCATCTAATAATAAATTATGTGTCTTCTTCCATAACTTTGAAATGAGCTAATATAATTAAAGTAGCAACTATGTAATGATGTGGCATTTAAAATAATATATCGTATAGCAGTCTCTCTAGAAATGGAAGGCTCTGATTTATTACTATTCATATAGCTAATTGAAAATTGAGTAGATAATAAATTACACAAAGATTAATAATGTTTTCAAAGTAGCAGTAAACATCGATATTTCTCTGTTTACCATGTGTGATGCCTTATAACACAAAGCAATCTCAATAGAAAAGTGTATTTAGCGACGTCACAAATAATAAATTTACAAGTGTTGTAGAATTAAGAATAAACCTAACCTAAATCAAACCACAGACAATGCTGTTGTACAAAACAAGATCTGTACCTCCTCCTGAAGGAAATAAAGCAAGATCTGTGTCTCCTTATTCCATATATGAGAGTAATGTACGTGGCTTATGAATATGAGCAGGTTGTTATTATTTATGTCCCGAAATAAAGTACATTTGGATTCAGTCCAAAAGCAGTAGCAACTCCTCTTCTACTAACTTCCTCGTTCCGGTTTGAATGGCCAAGCTATTCGAATGTATTCATATATCTAAAGGTGGGCGGAGACATTTAAGTAGATATATTTTCTCTATGCAGATTAAAGTGGAAAAAGGAAATAAAATGTAATTTATTTTTAAGAGCTCTTTTCGCATGCTAATCGTTTTAACAGCCACACTAAACTCAAAGTATTCTAACACAACCTAAGTTTGTCAAGTTTAAGTTATAATGTACTGTTAGAATTGATCTTGAATCTTAAAATTCGTTGTTTGTTTTATATGAGGTTTTTTTTGAAGAACACTCGTGAGACAGCTTACGTTTTATTCTTAGTTTAATAATTATCTAATATACAGGGTGGATCTGTAACTTTGGACAATCTGACGTGGGGTGAATGACCTGTTGAAATAAAACTTGAAACACTTTTATTTTAGGAATTGGATAAAAAAAATATTTCATCATAGTATGGAAGTCCGCAACGATAGTCGTACGTTTTCCATACAATGTCAGAAAAAAAAGTTTAACCGATCCAAACAAATAAAAATGGTGATATGTTGCGTTAGGACAAGTTATTCACCCCACGTCAGATTGTCCAAAGTTACAGATCCACCCTGTCTTTTAAAATTACTTACAAAATTAACATCAACCATCTTCTTAAAAGCGTTGTCATCAACACTCAGGACCACTGCACTGTTGATAACTCCATCTAATCTCCTGTATTTGTCTATAACATGTTTATATGCTGCAGCCAGTTGTGCTTCATCACTGACGTCACATTTTATAAACTTCGCTCGAAGGGCACCAAACTTGGCAATGAGTTGACTCTCTAAGGCGGCTCCCTTTTCTTCAGCGATATCTAAAAACGCCACATGCTGCAATCATGATTGAATTGAAGTATATGAATAATTGCTTTTCGTATATTTTAAGTAATTCCGATTTTGGTACGTTAAAAGTATAATTGATACTAATTGAGTCATGGTTTCTTTGAAGAAGAAATTGCGAACGAAAAACGAATGAAGTACACAATAATTATTAAGTCAACTTACTTACATACTTAAAATAAAATCTAGTAGCTCTTTAAACAAAGGTATTTAAATACAAAATAAATTATTCTTCGAAAATGTAATATTTGATAACCTTAATTAATACCAAAGATATACATTGGAAAAATAACATGAAGTTAATTGGATATGCACACTAAATGTAGGTGGAGGTAGTTTTTTTTGGAAAAAAACAACTATTCTAGGCAATCGTTGGATGACTTACGTATGTTATGGATGAAGTCATATAAACAAATCATTATTATCATCATCTATTTACAACAGTAACTGATGAAAGTAACATTTAACACTTTATGCAATAGCTTGGTTTCAATACTAGTAACATAAGGACGAAACTATTAACTGTATTACAGAACTAAAAGAACTCTTTTCAAGACTACTGTATAGAAAAGTACTGGATGGCCTTACAGAGGTCCAAATCATTTAAATATGAATGTTGTACTTGTTTACTTAAGCACTAGCCTCGTTTTATACGATATGACAAAAAAGGCAAATAAACATGTTTTTTTAACCAATTTGCTTTAGAGGTCAACGTCTACATTTGTTTATAAGGCCACATTCTTTAATTCTAAGGACAGACATATTCAAAGTCTGCAATCAAAATTTTTAAAGACATATTTATCACAAGCAGTAAAATTACTGTTTTGTTTCATTACTATTTGACGATCAAAAATGTGTTGAAGACTTTGTATTTAAAAAATATCTTACAATACTCTTAACTACAAAATACACCTCTACCTATTGTTATATTCATTAACAGTTAGATTTAAATATTTATTTACGTGCGAACGTAGAAAAGAAAAACAGCAAACAAATACTACACACATTTGAAATATCTACCATTACATAACATTTCACAATAGTTTTGTATCAAAATTTGGAAAGCAATATCTAAAACGACAATTACCCTTGCATTTTCAGTAAGCAGTGCTTTAACTAAACCAGCTCCTACGCCTGCAGCTCCACCAGTCACTAAAAACACTTTATCTTCAATTTCCACTGAACGTTTCACGAAATTCGGGGCCATTTTATCAAAACAATCTATAAATATGCTACAGTTTTTCTGTCCGCTTGTTGCGGCGTCTCGCACCGTACTGATACCAATATTAATGGGTTTATCACTAATTTCTTGAGTTCAAGTGATATGGTATCGGTCGATAGGGAATTCGTTTATGGAAATGATTTTTTGTACTGGATTTGGAGTGTCAAGGTTAATTGCGAACGTCGCTTGACCTTCAGAAATGTACGAATTGAAATACTGGAATTCTACTAAGACATAGGATTCTGCGGTTTCTGAAATTTCAAATTAAACTTGAACTTGAAATTAACTTTGGTTTATAAGAAGTTTGGGATATAAGTCATTTCCTGCGGCGAAATTGGTGCAGTAGGTATTCTTACTTTTGAATTAAAGACGTGTCGTATTAGTCTAATGCGGAATCCATTGTATTTTTTTTACATACTTGTTGTTTATTTTGATAGTTGTTTTTAGTCTATTTCTACTTTATATCTATAATAGTACGAAAGAACTACGAAACGACAAACGAGAGAATTTCATTCTTTTTTCCTATTAACACGAACATCAAAGGCAAATTAAAACGCATATTGAACTCAAAGCTGCACTAATTAAATGATAACATTGATTAAATCCTGAAATGGGTCATCAATCATACGTATTGACTGATAATGAATATGAAATCATAGTGGGTTTTTGATTGTACGAATTGATTGGAACCAAAAATATATTGATTATAGTTTTTTTCTGATTATATTTACAAAACAACAAAACGACGAACAATATTATGATTCATTGTTAATTTCCCTAGTTGGTCCAACATAATAATTGTAAGTCACAAACTTGAAAACCTCTCAAATGATAACACTAATTCATACCTATTTTGTTCTAGTCGAGAACTACTTCCAACATGTAAAATTAATTTCCGAAACCAAACAGAAGGTTAATCTTCCATAGCTCAAAAAACAAAGACAGTCGTACGTGAGAAGGGTGTCTTTACAAAAGACTATCCCTCAAAGGACTTGTCCCCTAGTCTTGAGGGTCGAAGCGTCGAAACAGCTAAAGCGCTGTCAAGTGCTGCAGCTATTGAATACGCAACAATAAGGTCTAATAGCCCGGTGTACTGACGACGCTTTTTTTGAAACTGTAAGGAGCAATTGTTTCAGAAATGAGCTCATTTTGACTGAGTTTTACTGTGAATAAACTTCAGACTATGTTTATGATACAAACAATAAACTAAAATGTATCTGTGTACGTTTTAGTTTGTACCATTTTAGATCATTATCATCGCCAGTTCTTGAATATCCACTGCTTGAAACATCTCTTGAAACGTCAACTAGGTACGTTGTACGTTGAAACGTCTCTCCTAAATTCTACCATAAGGATCGGTCACCCCTATTTGAATCCAGAGTCTTCTCACGATCTTTATCAGGTTGACAGTTCGTCGCCTCAGTGCTTGTTTGGCCAATCTGACATTTTTTTACGAAAATTACTTTTTAATGCAGTATAAAATTTCCAACCGACTGGTAAAATATTTTTTTAAAATATTCAATTCTAAAACAATAAAAAATGTCATTTAATTTTTTTTCTCAACACGGCACTTAAGGAAAATTCCGTGCTTGTTTGCTGTCTCCTGTAAAATTTGCTCGAGTGCAGATTGGCCAAACAAGCACTGAGGAGACGAGTTGTCTTTAAATATGAGGAGGAAATAAGCTCTTTTTGCAAGCACCTTCATAATAGATCTTCAAAATCACCATATTCAAAAATACCTTAAGTATTTCTAAGACGCATAAATTGAAATGTCAGAGCATTTCCGTCTGAACATTGAAATTTCATCAAAGATCCGTCGAGCAGGCTGACTGTAAAATTGTATTTTCTGCTTCACAGAATCAAATATGAAGGGACGTGTCTCGTATACTTTACAACCTGTCTCATCGTATCATTTTTCCATTTTCTCGTGTTTGCTGCTGAAGCAATTATCATATGTAATGTGTGAAAGTGTATGTACTGTTTTTACTTGTCTGTCGTTTCTAAATGTTAAATTTGTAGAGATTTTTAGAATAAGGTTTAATTTAACTGGGTATGATTATGACCTCTTTTAATGAAACAGCTGAATTGAATATGTTTCCAAGACAATATGCACTAATCTTAATACTCATTTACCTACCATGTGGCATTTAATAGCCTTAAGATTTTTTTGACGGTATTTTCCAATTCATTATCATTCCAAACATAAACTTTATGAACTGAAACTCTCTTGGTCATCGTAAATTCTAAGCAAAATGTTCTAAATCTCAATGGAGCGCCGGAGAATGTGATTCTCGCCATCAAATTGCGTTTACCAATCCCCAACCATTTCGGTCAACTATTCCCGAGTCGCGATCCGTAAATTCTTCAAAGGAATTATTTCGAAAGAAACTCGACTGTGAAATATGAAAAAACTTCGGCTAAAGGCAAAGTTTGTAATATATTATGAATATTATACGACTTTTCGAGCTAAGTACTGTTTTTTATTCCACTGAGCAACTTAATATCTTTTTCTATTCTCCTGAATGTCGCAATAAAAGTATACATTATTATGTATTACAATAACTCATTTTATATCATTCCTCATAGCAGCACCTACCTAGAGTTTATGAAATTTTATTATCTCTACGTTAAATTATAATTATGACTACTTATGAACACAAAGTATTTGAAATGTAATTTTAATTGAAAATGAACATATCGAGTCTTTTACATTACATAATATCAATTAAAACTGTTAATATTTTGTGCGCAAACGGTATACAAACAAAAGTTTCTTTGTATTAGTTATCTTTAAAGATACATAAGTTCATTAGAGACGAAAACGTTAAAATATAATTTATTTATATCCAATTCTAATTTTACTACTAAAAATGCCGGTTTATTTATGGTTCAATAAACATAAAGTATTTTAGAATTATCTTGAGTGCTCAGATAAAGTTATCAGATAAATAACAATATGAGTTTTTTCTAATACTAGGCTAATAAATGAACTAAAACCCATTTATAATACATGACAAAAAGTGATATTAATAATATTACTCACTTCAGAAATGTTTATGTTAAAATCACGTAATTCCCTCTCGTTAACGCCATTTTGTTTTTCATAAATTCATGAAATTCAGTAGCTCATTAGACTAATAGGTTCGTCATTAGCCGTATTACAAATTCACTACACTATTAAACTTTCTGGATGCTCTTCAATTTTGAATGGCCCATACTGCCTCATACAACGAAAATGTTAAATGAGGTATATCCAAAGCGGTACTCGTGTTCGGTGAATTATCATGAAAGTTAGAACGTTATTAGCTAAAACAGAAAGTTTGAAACTAATTTATTGGTGATTGGGGTACTGATATTATTGTTATTTTAACGTATATAAGTAAGATTGTGCCAAAAAGAGGAGGTACTCAATTCGTCTGTTTTTTTGTGTTTGTTCCTTCATAACTTTGGTTTAGATGTTTTTAATGATTCTGATGTCAGATGAAAGATGATGGTCGTCATGATTCATTTTGACACATTCATTTTTTTTAAGATCAAACATGTTCTTTTGATTTAAAAATGTATATTTTTAACGGATCAATTTCACTCTTTGCTGTGCGTTTTTGCGTGTATTTCTTTTCTATATGCACCAATTTCGATGATTCTTCTGGTGGTTTTTGTACTATGCTTGAGAAATGAAAGTCGGTCGTTTTCATTTTTATAATAAAAATAGTGTATTGACTTTATATTGGAGAAATTAGTTAAAGTCGTAATTGTCAAGCAAACTTAATTGAGATATAAATCAAAATTCAACAGTTGTTTCTCTGTTTCAGGTACTTTTTGATAGCTTCACGCTTGGCCGGTTCACGTCTTTCACGGAAGACGGTTGTCCAGATGGTTATATGCAGATACAGGAAGCGAGTAGACCTCAAGTCGGAGGTTCTTGGTGTGGAACATCTTGGGGCCCTTCGATATACTACAGCGAAACGAAATCAATAACACTCATCATAAGACTCCTGCATTTATCCAAAGAGCAAAACAACTATAATTTCGATTTCAGAATGGCATATAAAGTTCTTAGGAGGGAACACGCGACAGTGAGATATGGCGGCACACCTCCATTAGGTAAATTTAGTTTAGTCTACGTCATAGCGTCACGTTCCAATTTTATTTGCAAACGTCGCAACCATAAAATACGACGTCAACATTAAGCAATAACCATTTCTCATTTCAGAACGTCCCTTTTTCAAACTGAGACCGATACCGTTCCCAGTAAACATTTCACGCGAAGATACGAATGCTAGGATGGCAAAAACGCCGGAGTATTACCTCGGGGATTTGATCTCCGGGACTTATTGCTCCCGGATATTCAGCGACTGTGATCGTAAAAACTGTAGGTTACAGTCACCGAATTTCCCTGGCGTTTACCCGAGGAATTTGACATGTTATTACGCTGTGCGGCAACACGAGGTGCCTCAGGGAAAACACGCTTTGATTGTGGTCAAACAACCGAACGGACAGCTAATTTCTATACGAAGTCAAAAGGCTCTGTACGCTGCGCAGCAAGAACATGGAAATAATGGAAGAGAATTAAAGTTTTGGCAGCAATGTGATGAGGTTCAAGATTATGTGACAGTGTATGATGGTTACACGACTAGGGATCCCGTGGTGCTAAGGTTTTGTGGAGGTGGTGTTGCTGTACCGGAAGCGATATCTAGTGGACCTGAATTATTAGTTGAATTCACAACGTCTCCATTCGGGACGTTTCTTCAACCGGCAACTTTACAATCGTTGCACGGATTCCAACTAGAAGTAGAAGTAGGTATTTTACGTTACATATTTTATTTTCAATTGCACAAATGTGAAATTAGAATTCTACAAAGTATAAGTTTAAAAATAAAACCCGTAAGACAATCTTAAATTAAAAAGCAAAAAAGTTGGAATCGAAAAGGTCTGAACTCATAAAAATTGGAAAGTATCCAAATTGCAATTACTGTCAGAAACTATATTTTCATCTTCACAAGCACATTTGAAATGTTTTAATAAAATTGTCATTACAGTATTTTCATCTGCTAAAAGCTTTTCATATTGAAGATTGTATTAGTTTTAAGCTGCACTCCGAGTGTGCTATCACGAACTGCAAATAACAGCTTTAATTCCATTAAGAACTAAATTGGAATTAATTCTAAGCATCTATGTGCATTAAACTTCATTAGAACTCCTAAAATAAATCCTCCTTTTGTTTCTCCATTATTAGATTCTCAGGATTCATTTACTCGTTACTTTAAAATTAGGTTAATGGACTAATGTATTATCGTGGTGTCTAAAACGTTCGCTTGCAGTGAATAATAATAAATCAAGCAGTGGCCCGGAGGCCTCGGTTGGGATTCTGCCAAAGCGTAATTAGTAACGTAGGCCTGCATGGACATAGTAAAGGAACAAGAGAACTCGCCCACATTGTTTAAACTTATGAATTTGGGACGCGACCTCAAAAATTTTACCCCTAAAAAGTAAACTCGGAAAGGATTTTAACAACTCCGCCATACATTTAATTATAAAACGAAACAGGATCTGAATAAGGACGAAATAATTGGCACGCTAAAACAACACTGCCCCCGTTACCGTTCGTCCATTAGTTTTGATTAACGATAGCGAGGGGTCCGTGTTGTGGTTATCATTATAATTAATCAATTTTAGGTCAGGTTTGTTGATCAGCAGTCCCCTACATATGCCAAAAACAAGAGAGCTTGCGAGTTTTGGATCAGAGGGACGGGTAGAGGTATTTTGGAACATCCACAACATTCTTTACCCCCAAACACCACGTGCCTTTACCACATGCAAGGGATTGACACCTCTGGGCCTTCGGGTCGGAACATAATTTACAGAAGGCCGTCGTTTTCGGCTCCACGATTCAGGGTGTGGTTTTCGGTATTGAAATTTTATGTGACTAACGCTCTGAACCCGAACTTGCCTGAGGACGAATACTGCGGTAGCCATTTGAATATATGGGATGGGCCAATGAGGATATCGCCTGGCTGTACAGATATATTCTGGTAAGGAAAATTTTCCATAACATTACCGAATGATTATCGATGTTTAAAACATTTGTAGTTTGACAAATTTTATAAGAACTTACAAACAAGGTCATGCAATGTATTCTTTGTGATTAATAAACTTCCAATGTTTAATAAATAGGACACTGATATTATGTCCGGTATGATATTATTGAAATTTAAATAAAACAATGTAATAATCCAAATCGCTTCATAATTTTGTATATATTTTAATTTTTCCAGTGACAAAGAGCGATCTGTCCAGATGTCAAGAGCTACATCGCCTCAGTCAGTGATCGTTGGTCGTCCACCCACTAACGCAACATTAATAGCCAGATTTTGTAGAGAAAGAGCCCCGAGAACATGTGAACACGCTTTACTGAAAAAGTCTAGGGCTTGTACAAAAACTGAGAGTTTCCTTTCGAAAGGTGACTCTTTGACTTTGGAACTAAAGTTGACTCAAGGAACAGCACTTAAGTAAGTTTTATAACAGTATTAAGTATCCTAATAAAGCGTCAATTAGCATTACTAAAACTTTCGTATTAGTTAAGGAGCCGTTAAACTTACTAGTAATAGTTGATACTCATGTAGTTAAAGAAAATAAAGTAATGCATACAGAAGTAATTATACTAAATACTTATTACACAGGGTGTCCGTGTAAAACTATGCGACATGAACGGAAATAAGGTACTTAAAATCTTGAATCACGATTATCATCTTGTTCCTTTTGTTTAAGACACTATGTTTGTGAGCAAAAAATATTCGTAATTAACTGTTCTTTCGATTGGCATCATAAAAATACAGGGTATTGGTTTTTGCCGATTTTTTTAGCTCGATTTTCAGACAAACCAAGCAATTTACGAAAAATCTGCGAATGCAGTCTTAATAAACATCAAAAATAAAATGATGTTTCGCTTCAGCAAAACATCTTATCTCTAATACTTAAGGTATTTCCCGTTCATGTCGCATAGTTTTGGGACACCCTGTATATAACTTTCAATATTAGCACAAAACAGTCAAAACAAAAATATACTAAAACAGTAAAGTTATTTACGCTCTTATATTTTTTTCAGACCAGTATTCTTCAAGGCTCTGTACGAGTTTGTGGATTTACACCAAGATGGTGAGCCTTGGGGAAGGGGTCCTTGTTCACGTCGCTTCGCATCAAGATCTTTTCCTGAAGCTCCTCCTGATCCACCTATTAGTTTCTCATCTCCTAGAGACGTATTTTTATATGGACGAGGTGGAACTAGAAATATTAGGTAAGAGAAGATAGAAACTATAATTTCATACTATCTTATTTGCTGATGAAATTTTAAAGTAAGATGAAATCCCAAGTATGGTTTCAAATCCAAATGCTTCTAAATTCAGATTCATTCCAAATTCCGAAAATATAAGAAAAAGCATCTCAAATAAAACAACCGATAACATCTACATACATTTTCTTAAACCTCATTCCAGTTGCACATACCGTTTCGAAGCTAATCCAGGTGAAGTGGTCAGATTAAGGGTCTGGGGCGTCAGGAGTGGCGGTAGACTATGTCGCTCAGTACATTCAGCTCATGCGCCTTGGTATAGATGTGCTGGAGACATCACAGCTGCCGTAAGAATATTCGATAGACCCTGGAAGAACATTGGTTCTGGAGTCCCGAGAGATTGTTTGTGCAGGTATACAATTTTACATTAGATTTTAGGACTTGATTATTAAGATAAGTATGACTGGTTTTTTATAGCTATTCAGCGTTTGTGCTATGTACCTAAAATGTAAACAAGAGAAATGATGTTTCCATTTCTAAGGCATTTCCCTTTTAAAAGTTAAAAACTCTAAAATAGCAAATGATTCATGTTCTCTTTTTAAATCACTATTCCCTTCTTATCTTTTCAGTGATGTTGGAGATTATGAATTTATATCATCATCAACAGTAGCTGAATTGAAATTCGATGTTGTTAATATGTCTGCAACAGATGATTTTCGATCATTTGGTTTTGAAGCATCAGTGGAATTTGTAAGATTGGATGCTGTATGTGAAACTACCCATCGAGTATATGGTGCTAGTGGAGAATTGAAGCTGTCTGCAACGTTGCCTGGTTCTGAAGCAGTAAGTTCAAGAATATTGAAATGACTAGTGAAAATAATCCCTTGCTGATATCATATTCGGGAAAGTTTACCCCAATCTCCAATATAATAAACATTTTAGTATTAAAACAATAATTTAATTTTAAGCATTATTTGAAAAGCAACTACTGCTTACTGTATTCCAGTACACCATGGAAGTGATTTCATTGAATAATTAGACAAAATAGATTGTGTCATTCAATTCAGTGTAATAAGAAGAAAATACGAATAATTCCACATTCCGTATTCCAGGAGCATTGCGAACATCGTCCATGGCTAATAGATCCATCTCCAGGCCACTACCTCTATCTCCAAGTTCGAGGTGTTGTTATTAGTGAACCAACATTGGACAACTTCACTCTTCTAAACAACATCACAGTAGCTCCAGACTTGAGACATTTGTGTAGGACTCAGAACAGAATCGCAGTGTATGCTGGAGGATTGTCACCTGTTTATATCTGTCCTGAATCTCCTGAGCAGGTAATGTGTAGTTTGAATAATTTCAGCTCGAAGATGGCAAAACCTTTTCTTTAAAATTTGGATACATATTGAAATAAAATAGCAAATTATTTTATTCATCAGGAAAATCAAAGACAAACTACTACTTTGTTTTGTGTAAGTGTTGTGCTATAAATAAGACTTTTGTCTTATGTGTTTATTCCCGTAGTATCCAGAAAGTCATGTTGAAGGGCCCAAAAATGTAAACTTTTCATCTTATTAACTTGAACCCTACTCTATTCCAGAATGTAGATGAGATAGTGGAAATATTCTCAGATGGTTGGTCCAAAGATGTGGACGAATTCGCAAGACACGTGCTTCAGCCGTCATCTTCACCTGACCGCTTTGACCTTGACTTTCCACGGTCACTGGCTGTAGAGCTAATAGCCGTAGACCCTGGACATTATTTTGTTACTTGGCTGGAACTTTCTAAAAGGTATTGTACTAAAAACTAATTTGTTCTTGGCCATGTAATTTCTATAATTTGCTATATCTATGTGTATTTAGGCTGTAAGTTTTCCTTGAATAAATAAATAAGAGGTTCATGAGCGACGGTAACCACTTCCTATCAGGTAGGCCGGTGGCTGGTCTGCCTACATGGCAATAAAAAAAAACTATATTTAATAAGAAGATATTATGTGTAAATCAGCATACGATACAGTTTTGTTTAGACGTGGATGTACAAAACCATATTTAACCTGAAGATATAATATTATGTGTAAATCAACATAGGATAAATTTTGACTTAGATGTGGGTGTTCAGATTGTCGGACTATCCAAATTGAATAAAACTGTTTTTTATAAAAAGTGTTTCATAATGCATTCTAGGTGTTCTACTCACAAACTTACAATGTTTTGTTGTATTGATGGTAATGGAAAAAATATTCACAACGCAAATATTTTGAAACCACCTATGCCAACAACCTGGCTGATGTGATCAAAACTGATACAATATTTGTTGCACCCCGGCTAAATATTCACAGACCTGAAATGAAATACTGCAACTTTATTCATTAACAGAGAAGCAAGCATACCCGGTAGCGTGTTCGCGCTCTCCGGCGAATGCACGCACCGTTGCGCGTCATTGGACGCGTGTATAGACGCGGCGTTATGGTGCGACGGTGTGGTGCACTGCCCGCACGCGGATGATGAGCGGCTGTCGCATTGCTCGGCGCTGCTCCGTATGCCGGCGCACTACGCACTGGCGCTGTTGGTCGCCGCTGTTCTTGCGGCGTTTGCAGTGGTTAGTTTTGTAACGATTGTTGTGTTTTCTTTGAAAATAAGTTGGATTCGATTGTGAATATTGTATTTATTTTAGATGTCGCATCGAAAAGTTTTTCACCAAAAAATATTAGTAATCAAACAAGTGTCTGTTAAAAAGTAACATAATATTGCGAAATAAAATTAAAATGCGTTTTTAATTTTGAAGGAAGCAGTTTAGGCAAAAAGGTTCCACAGGAAAACATATGAACTGTAAATTTAAATAGGTATTTATCTCGATTTCAGGTGGCAGTCACAAGATCGTGCAGACGTCGTCGCTCTGCTCTCCAACAGAGGCTGAAGAGTATGTCCTCAGACACCGCCATTTTCGACGAAAAAGAAGTGATTTGCTGACCAAGCGAGGACTCTGTGCGTTACGTCGAAATCGACAGGGTCACCACTGTTTGACCTATAAGCACAGAGTCCTGGATCAAATGTTGGCGTTGGCCATTACTCATACAAGAGAACCTTACCAAACGTTTGGCCAATGTTGGTCAGTGGTTGTTGTGAAAGGTTGTATTGAATAATGTTACATGAGATAGTGCATTGAGATAACTCCGTTAGGTGTTGTGATAATGTAAATAGTAGAGTAGGTACACTGTTAGATTGAAATTGTACGTTTTGGACCAAATGAAGTCGATCGGTGACCAGATTTTGGTCTTGGACATGACGTTGAATCTCATAAGTTAATGGTTATTTAAAATTCTGCCTTTTGTTTTTAGGATAAGTTATTTGATGAGTAATGATAATTTAAAGACTTTATGGTTACAACTTGACATAATAATTATTATTAAACAATATGATAGAAACATAACAATAATTGAATCGTTTTAATATAAAAAAATAACTATTTAAATATAAAAGATATAGGCAGTAATTGCTTAGTTACTGCTTATATCTTCTAACATAGGGATAATTATTGAAAATTTAAAACAATATTAAACTCTACATATATTTTTTTTAATTCTGCTTCTTATGTCACTTTTCATTTCTTAAGTATTTTTGTTTCAAGTGTGTACTAGCGCTCAGACGACTGACTCTCTATATTGTATTACTGCTACTTATATTTTCTACGCACTAGCGGTGTTTGCCGCAGCAGCTTGCAATCGCTGATAAATTATCATACATTAACATAGTGATCTATTATTATAAAATTTAAAAATTTTCTTTTGATTTTATTATTTATGGTTTACGTACACTTTTCAAAATTCATTTTTTAAATGAAATTGTGTCTAGTTGTATCCATAAAAGTTTGTTTCAAACGCACAATTTGAAAATACTGGACCGATCGACATTTTGCTTCACAACATGTATTCAAAAGTACTTCTTAGTGCTTCGATAAAGAAACTGCATTGGTTAATAAGGGCTTGACGATTTTAGTATTCATTTTTGAGCGATTCATTAGACTGGGAGGGGGTACTTTATTTAAAAAGAGGTATAGGTAAGGGGTGGGCCATACAAATTTTGCATTTTTCAGAAGTTCGACTGTCATGTTGACTGTGTGGCATGTTGCGCCATCCTGTTGAAACCAAATGTCGTCCATGTCATACTCAAACCCACACCAAATCGTAACTCTTTGTGGGTGCATTGGCTTCTCAATGGTGACGTGTAGATTTTCCGACCCCCAGATGCGACAATTTTGCTTAATGACATAGCCTCCGAGGTGAAAATGGGCTTCATCTGAAAATACGATTTTTCGGTAAAAATGCTCATCTTCGGCCAAACGATCTTCTGCCCATTGGGCGAACCGAAAACGTCCCATTTCGTAAATGTCAAACCTTTAACTAAATTATGAACACAAATTGAATGACATTTGAGCTGTCATTCTCTAAATAAACAGTAGTTCAAAATGCAAACGTTAGATTGGCCCACCGTTTCATTTGTTCGGAGCAATAACTTTTGAATGTATTTTGCTCTGCAGTTGTGTTTGTCGATTCGTTTAATTCATTTTATAAACTTTTGAGTCAAAATGTACAGATTATATTAGTATCAAATAATGTTATACAGAGAAGGTACTTGTATTAAACGTGAAATTTAGGAATATCCTGAATTTATAAGCAAAAAAATATTATTTATTGTTGAATGATAATTATAGATATACGTGATAATATACTGCCATTAAAATAAAATTGGTTTTAACCACTTATTTTTTTTAACTACGATTCAAACAGTTATAAGAAAAAAATAGTGTCATTCCAAAAAGGTTGTGTCAAAATGAAAATTGGTTTTATGTGCATTATGGAACCTTTTGAGAATTTATTAATCTTTAACTGGTTTGGATTTTCAAGGAATAAATAATTAGGTCAATAACTGGTTATAATGCCTTAATATTACAAGGACCTTAATATAAATACAATTTTTGTTTTTTTTTGGTTTTTATCAAACTTGTAAATAATAAAACTATTCATATCTTAGTAATGTAATAAAGTGATAATTATTTAATTTTAATATTATAATATTATGTCGTTTGTTTCCAAAGGAAATTATGAGAATTTTATTATATCTCGTTAACTATTAGATGAAAGTAGATTTTGATCTCAATTACAAAAAAGATGTTGTAAAATTATAATATTTAAAGTGTATAAATAAAAAAATAAATCAAAATAATATTGTTAGAGATGTAAATACCCTCTACCCTTAAATCTTTACATCATAAAAAAGAAATAAAAGTAAACACTAACAACAAAATAATTGAAAACAAACGAAAAATGACAATAAGATCATTATTTTACGGAAATTAGAAGACGTTGTTATTCATCAAAATTTATCATAAAAACAGAAAAATAAAATAAAAAAATTAAATTGATTAAAAAATAATAATTAAACAAAACCTATATTAATAATGTAAAATTGAGATCAAAATGATTAATAGCAAAATATTAGATAGATAAAATTAAATTAAGCATTCAGAAAGTGTTCTTTAAATAATAATTAATTTATACATTTTGTTTTTAATTAAATTTAAATATTAATGAACATTGTTAGAAAATCGTTTAAATTTTAAGGCTATTTATTTTGTTTCTTTTCGGTGCAACGGGAAGATTTTAAGTTAAGACAGAATACATTTTAATTTATCTTAAACTTTTCTATTAAAACAATAACATACGAGTTAATTCAATTTCATAAGAAAAAAAATTAAAATCAAACACAATATCTGCTACTCATGGTGAAAATAAATTTCTTTATTTGTGTCATATATGTCAATAGACTTAAATTAAATAAATTCTATGGCTTTTTTGTCAACCCTAACAGTTAACCTATTTGAAAACATTTGAATTTCAACAGCTGATACGTCATTTTCGATATAAACGGTCATCGACCCTTGAATTACAACTCAGGGCTGTCACTTAAATAATAAATTTGCACAATTAATATTTTGCATGTTCATTAGTTTTGTTCTTACATGATATTATATCTTCTCGTTGCTCAAATAGGTTAATGAATTGTTAGAAGTTAACTAGAGCGTTTGTATCGTCTTCCATAATATATGCGAGTACAATGTTTCTTTGATTACAAAAAATGGGATAGTCAATGCAAAAGTGACCTGATAGACTTTAAGATTAGAAAAACCTATTTTAATTTTTTAAATAGCAATAATACCATAAAGTTAAAATATTACAACATTAAGAAAAAAAATGTTTTATCGAACAACTTTTTGTGTATTGGTTGGCAATTAAACTTTGTGAAACGCCATTTGACAATTGGCCTACCAGCAGTGCATTGGAAGTTGGTGATCGAAAATTTTCGTGTCTATTTTCATTTCATTTTACAACCTGTAGCACAATAAAATCCTTATTCGAATTTTAAATTAATATTATCGTGATAGGTCACTTTTGCTTTGATCTCTAAAATATACCATATCAGACGATTTAAACGGTAGTTAATTAACCTGGTTATCCTGGAAGACAATAATGTTGGATAGTGTAATATAAGCAGAGACAATTTATTCCACGTTCAGAGACAATTACGAGAGTTATAATAATAAAAATGTTTTTAAAAATAAAAAATATTTACTGCATGTATATTGTTGTTTTCTTCATTTATTTTCGTTTAGTATCCTTAAAATATTCCTGTGATCAATACAAGAACAGAGTTAATTATCTATGGACCACGAAGTTTCTAATGCAGTTACTTCGTTGTAGTGCATATAATAGAAAAAACAGGATTTTTTATTATTGTTGCTAAGTAAAACCATTTAATAATCAGAATTATAACGATAATAAAATAATTACAATAAAAGTAAAAATATATACTAATCATATCTATAAAATACCGTGTTACAACCCTAATTACCGCGTCTTTGTTCCTGGAATTTCCAGTTATCAATATTTTTGACGCTAAAATTTTTTTGAGACCCAAAATTAATTGTTCACCAGTATGGCTTATGAGTTGTTATAAAACAATAATCTAATCTTTAAACGAAAAATAATACATTTTTAACATCCCTCTTTTTAGTAACCACTAGTAAATCTTTGACAATAATATTATGTGGATTGACAGTCATTTAAGAAAGACACCCTGACTCATGATTTGGAACCCTTTCGTGATATTTTCGGTGATGTCCTCCGCTGGTCTGTTGCTGGTTATCAACCAAGTACTCCCACTTTTACCTTCCTTGTAGGCATACAATAAGCCTTTGACAGCTGATTCAGGTCTGTAAAGATTTTTTTATTCGTTTTGTAATTTACTTAAAATACTAATTGACTACCACTGATTGTTAAGTCTTAATAATAACAAAAAAAAACATATCTATACTAATATTAAAAAGCTGCATAGTTCATTTGTTTGAATGGGCTAATCTCAGAAACTACTGGTCCAATTTGAAAAATTCTATCACTATTGGAAAGTCCATTTATCGAGGGAGTAGGCTATGTTGTATCCCTCTGTGACGCAGACGAAATTGCGCGGGTCACCTAGTATTTAATAAGATGAGTACCGAAAAAAACAGTACAAAAAATATCTCCAAACACTTTCGTGTTTAGTAAAACGTCTTAATGAGTCTAGCGATAGAGAATTTGTGTTTTATACTTTAGATATGTAAATTCTTAAATTTTTCATAGCTAAAGATATAGGTACAACACCGAGCTGCCGAACCGAGCCATTGACATCAAAAGACTAGCATTTTTAGACTTTTATAATGTTTAGTCGGTACTATTAATTGTAATATATATATATATATATATATATATATTTTATTGCCATGTAGGCAGACGAGCCAATGGGCCACCTGATCGTAAGTGGTTACCGTCGCTCATGAACCTCTGCAATGTCACACATTGAGGGGTCGCTACCTACGACCTAACTTTAAGGACCCTCCTCAAGCCTCGTTTGAAGAAGTCATAGCGCTCTGGGAATACCGAAGAGGGGAGCTCATGCCATACCCAATTTTTTTTAGCCAAATTTGATCGAAGACTCGTCTAGTTAACTTAATATTCAAATACAGTTACTTTCTCCCATTAAAATAGAATATACTCTAGACTCTAATTCATTTATAAAAATCATACATACGTTTGCATAGGTAATACTCCAAGACTTTTTTCTAGTTTTAGATCGGTTTCCTTATCAAATGCTCCTAATTTGTTACTTGAGAATAGCGTGGTGTCGGTACAGCCGAAGCATAGGGTAAGAACACGTACTCCGGATCTACTGTAGTGGGGTTCCATCTTTAAAATACAGATGAAATAAATATAATCCATGCAATAAAATTTAATATAAACATTCTCCATGAATCGTTTAATAAAGGATCATGGCGTCTGAAAACGGGACTTTCGAAAATCCTAATAATTTGAATATATAGTTCGTGTTTTAACAAAATAAGTCTTTTTTGACTAAATTAATGTCCGGTAATGATTTTATTTGAAGTGTAAATGAGGAGAGTTGGCTCAAAAGATTGATTAATTTAATATTTGGAAGTAGTGAAGTCGATTATGACAAAATTTAGTAGCAGTGCTATGACTTAAATCATTGCATTTTTTGAAATCATTATACCTAATACCTACCTATAGCATTTGTCTATGATTTTTACAATACCTACTGAAGTTTTTGTTTGAATATGTAATAATAGATTTTTTTGTAAGACGTGCATTATAGGAAGACAAATTTAAATGTATACTCACTCCCAAACAAGTACTGAATTGTAAGACTGCACTTTTTGTTGCAGCGTAAACAGGCAAAAGGGTCGCTTGGAACAACCCAACTATTGACGAAATGTTGATGATAGTTCCTCCATTACCGCCGTGGTCTTTACGCATTAAATTGTAGGCTTTAAATGAGCTGGTTATCAGAGCTGTCTGTAACAACAAAAAAATATCTTAAAGAAAACTTTAAATACAAGCTTTTAGATCCTGAATATCATGTATCAGTAGAATACAAGACAAGACGTAAAATGAGCCCAAACACGACAGGACTATCTTATTTAGTACAAGAGTTCTTATGACCACCTTCCGGATCTATCATGAGATCATTGCCATTTCGTCATATTATTACATTGTCACGCGATATACACCTGCATTGAAAAATGTCAGCTCAATCAGATATCGGGAAGTTTGTTAAGTTGAACTCGCAAGGTTCCACCCGAACTTGCTACATTACTAGTAACTACTAGTAGTAGTAACTACTATATACTTTTTACGTGCTAGTAAAAAGTATATAGGGTGATTTTATAGTCCCTAGAAATCTGACCTCTGTGTTGTTAATTAACCTTAGGTCGTAGTCAGTGGCCCCTTCAGGGGCGGCGCGACGGGAAAGAATGCCGAGTGCGTTACGCGTCGTGCAGTCCCTCATAACCTCGTGCTGGGTTCTGGACTCAGCTGAGGTTCGGACGCTGAGTGTGAGCGGTTGGAGGTTTTAGTGCGGTTCGACTCCCACATATCCCGTCCGCGGCGCAGGTACATCCAACTAAAAAAAAAACTTGAGAGGTGTCAAAGGAGACCCAGATGAAACGAAGTTCCTTTCGATTAATTAGTGAAGGCATTGTAATAAAATTTTATTTTTTTAAGTTATATAAAATATTTTGATCACAGCGCCATCTAGCGATAATCATATAAAACAAAATAAGGAATTGTTTTAAAAGATTTTAATCACAGCGCCATCTAGCGATAATCATCTAAAACAAAAAAAGTGTCGTGACAACTTTTTCACAATAATTTCCGTCTAACCCCCTTTCGATAACGCGCTATAAGGAACTTCGTTCCAAAAAATCAAAAAAAAGTTAGTGGCCCCGAAGTGTTCCCTGAGATTGCTGAGGTTCAATAGCGATCGTAACCGCTTACGAGCAGGAGGCACGCACACAAAGCAATCAAAAAAAATGTTTACCTAATATAATATCTAGCTAATGGATTGTAAACCTAAGTACAATAATAATATACTGCAATGAAAACTATTTAAAAATATGCTCGTGACGTAACCATAAAATATAAATAATTTTCTTTGCACGAGTTCCATTATTAAAACTTTTATGGAATACTTTGTAACAACAAACAATTGTAATACAATTGAATTATCTGAATAATATTTATTTATACGATCTAGTTCTCATTATCATTGTACATATAAAACAAAGTAAATAAGCAAAGTAAACGGTTAATTTTATGACAACATTAAACTTATTATGAAGATAATGAGTGCCTAGATAATGAATTGACAAGCAAACTTTAGAACTTTCTCCTGACAAGTGAAATTGGTAGAAACAAATTAAATCTATACTAATACTAGCTGACTCGCGCAACTTCGTCTGCGCCGAAAAAAAAAAATTAGGGGTGGACTACCCCTAACATTTAGGGGATGAAAAATAGATGTTGGCCGATTCTCATAGGTACCGGATAAGCACAAAAAATTTCATCAAAATCGGTCGAGCCGTTTCGGAGGAGTTCAAGTTCGAACACCGTGACACGACAATTTTATATATTAGATTATAAAGCTGAAGAGTTTGTTTGAACGCGCTAATCTCAGAATCTACTGGTCCGATTTCAAAAATTCTTTCACTGTTGGAAAGCCCATTTATCGAGGAAGGTTTATTTTCAAAAAAATTAGGCATCCGTATGAAAATATCGAATATGTAACACAAGGCGAATAATCGAAAACCTATTTATGCGTACGCTACAAAAACTATTGCCAATAGAACAAAATGATGTGCTACGGGTTTTTAGGTCTTTTGAAGACAAACAAAAAAGTCCGCGACAGCATATATCTAACTATCATAGTTTAGTCACAATAACAGCTTTTATGGTTATGAAAAATATTTTTACGTCCCAAAATTGAATTTAACGTTAAATGAGTATCGTTATATTAACCCTTCAAATTAAGTATTTTGTTATCAATGTAGAAGTAAATTACTTTTTGTTTTATCCCAATCGGACTTTTCGTTTAGAAGTTATTACGAGTATAAAACGCAATGAATATGTGGGGCACTGCGGGCCGCGAAAATAATAACTCGACGGGATTGCGAGTACTGTTTGAACCCCTTTGTAACGCAGACGAAGTTGCGCGGGTCAGCTAGTTTATAATATAAAGTAACTAGATAGATAGATAGAATATTCTGATAGAAAGTACAATTTTCTTACCCGATAGATTAATTTATGACAATGCAACAATGTAAACGAATTTACAATGTAAGCAATGTAATGATGCAAAAAACGCATTCGTAAAGGCGAAGTGAGAGCGAATAAGAGATTGTATAAAAAAAAAGAACAACTAATAGCGTTTTTCTTTTGTTCTCAATTATCTCAAGAAGCGTTAACCTTATTATAATATGTCACTGTGTTTTTTATTACATTTCGTCGCCTCAGTGCTTGTTTGGCCAATCTGCACTCAAGCAAATTTTACAGGAGACAGCAAACAACCACGGAGTTTTCCTTAAGTGCCGTGTTAAGAAAAAAAATTAAATGAGATTTTTATTGTTTTAGAATTGAATATTTGAAAAAAATATTTTACCAGTCGGTTGGAAATTTTATACTGCATTAAAAAGTAATTTTACACAACACTCCTCAGTTTTGTCTTACTTTTTTATTATTATCATAAAGGCAGAGCGAAATGGCCACTCGATCAACGGTAACCATCGCTCATAACCCTGGCAATGTATGGGCCAGCTACCTACGACCTATCTATAAGGATTCTCTTCAAGCCTCATTTGCAGAAGGACAAGTCTTAGCGCTTGAAGAACATTGAGAGATTCTTGTGTATAATCTATACTTATAATATCAATGTTATAAAGCTGAAGAGTCTGTTTGTTTCAACGTGCTAATCTCAGGAACATCTGATCCAATTTGAAAAATTATTTTAGTGTTGGATAGTCCATTTATTGAGCAAAGCTACAGACTATCTTATATCCCCTCTTCGGTATTCCCAGAGCGCTATGACTTATCCTTCTTCAAACGAGGCTTGAGGAGGGTCCTTAAGGTTAGGTCGTAGGTAGCGACCCCTCAGTGTTCCCTGACATTGCAGAAGTTCATGAGCGACGGTAACCACTTACGATCAGGTGGCCCGTTGGCTCGTCTGCCTACATGGCAATAAAAAAATATAATAAATCCCTCTGTGACGCAGCCGAAGTTGTTCGGGTCAACTAGTTATAAATATACTTACAACATTAACAGCTATTTCTTTCAAATACACATTGGGTCGGTCGTTCATAATACCAGCGCAGTTAACCACAATGTCTATGTATTTCTGTTCTTTGACCACATTGTCATAAGTATCTTCCAGTTCGTTATTGGTGACATCACACTTATGGAATTTGACTGTATTTTCCTTGTATTTTCGGTTTAATTCTTCTTCTAGTAGTTTTCCGTTTACTGCATCAATATCTAATATGGCTATGTGCTGAAATATTAAGATAATATCAATTGTTATAACAAAACTATGGATATTATGTAGGTCTGTAAAAAAGGGTCCAGCTAATTCTCAAAACTTAGTAGTGAATTAGTTTTTTTTTGGATAAAATTGCGTGTTATTTTTTTTTATTATCAAGTTGATTATGGTTTATGTTTGTCGCATATCTTTGGTTGGGTGGATTCATGAACGATTGTTACGGGGTCTCATTTTTTTGTATTTTCTGGATAAGCCGATTTCGATAATTCTTTGTTATAAAGACTTGAGACAAAATCACATATAGATTTGACAAAGATTTTGACTGGTTCTTGGGATATTCTTATCAAATGTAAATCGAACGTATTTATTTTTGTATTGACTACTCATTAAATTGTTACATAATTATTAATAAGTAATAATGTCTTGCGTCATATTAAATATAGTTTATTCAGCTAATAAAACAATATAGCAATTTCAAATACAAATACTCTATCTTAGCAGTTAAGAAAGGTTGTTGAATATTTTTAAACAAAGAATTATCATAAACTTCAACTATAAGTAGGTTGCCGGTCGAATATATATCTCTGATTTATATTTCTTTGTGCAAATGAGAAGAAATAAAAATTGTATGTAATTGGTATCTACTTGGGTTCAAGAATCTTGTATCATTTTACCGATTGTCTATTAAGAACTTCACGCAAAGTGCATAATAAAATATTACACTCATAAAATCTTATTTCAAAATGCTAATTAGTACAAAACTACAACAAATCAAAAGACACATTATTTATAAAATACGAATCTCAAGGAGTATTTCGCAATCTTTATTATCGACTTCACTTACCTTGGCTTCTTCCTTTAACAATGCTTTCACAATACCGGCTCCAATTCCTGCTGCACCTCCTGTTACGATCACTACTTTATCTTTAAAATCATACATTTTTACAAACTTTGCACTATAATGATCAGCTCTCCACAACTCTGCGTCTTTAGTAAACGACTTTCCGATTGCAATGGAACTCCTTATCAAATTGTTTGCACTAGATAAAAGCGAATTTATTTAGTTTAATAACAGGATAGCTCTATTGGAATGTCGGATGAACACTAACTTGTGTTTACTTGCGTCGAGCAATATGATGGAGTTTCGCAAGCAGTTAGCCTGAACAAGGCTATTGAACGTGCCTTGACCCACTCATATGATATCAGCTTAATGATTCTTTAAATATAAATGATATTAATAATGAATTATTTATCTCGTCAAAATGTTCCACGAGGTTAATTTAGTCCAAATAAAACTGAGCATGACGGTTTAAATGTAACACTTTTACGATCGGTATCCGTAAGTGTTTGTAGATAATATTTTACGGTAAAATAATTTGTCTGTATTTTTACAAAATGTTGTGTACTCAGACTTTTTCTATGAAACATCTGGCGATTTCGTTGTCTCTGAATAAAGCACAATATTTACAATATTTCCAACAACGCAACGGCGGGAAAACTATAGCATTAACAATCATTGATTCTAACGCCATCTAGCGTCGCTCCTTTGAACTTTAATATCGCCTTGTAAGTAATAAGTACACGACTGAATGAATTTAAATTTTATATGCTTATTACTTTACGATTGTGTGGATAGAGGGCGCTTAAGTTAATATTTTTATTAAAAACAATTCAAATATTTAAGAAACTGCGTTTTTTAAATATTTGAAGACTATTATTTTGACCTCACAAGATAATTTACATACATAGTCTTCAACTTAACGTAAGCAATTAGCAACTTAAATAATAAATGATTTAACACATATATAAATAAACAAATTATATTATTTGTTAATAATAAATAGCGATGCTAATTACGTACGTTTATCTTATCATTAACTTGTAAAATACTTTTTATCATTAATTATTGTATATATTTTTACAAGATATTACAGGTCATTAATAAAACTTTCTGACATTATATCATATGCTCTGTCTATATTAGAAGTAATATCAGCTGTTTTCGCGTCAAACACGAGCCAAGTACTTCCACTTGCACCTTTTTTGAAAGCCTCCAGTAGACCGCGTGCTGCAGAATCTCCTCTGAAATCAACAAAAAAATATCAATTTTACGATACCTAAAGCTTATTCAAATACTCGCGGTTAATATCTAGACCAATCATATATTTAAAATCGTGGTTAGAATCCGTTTATTACTTATATGTATGAAAGAAAATTTTACATCATGGAGTAAGTAAAAAAACGCATATAAGTCGCCGTATGTCAAACCGGCATGAAAGATTTTAATGTGTAAAACAAATATATAAACAAAACTAACAAGCTAGAATTTCTTTACTAATTAAATAAATAACATACACTATACATTTCATTACGCTCATCCGATTATTATAGGTTGTAATAGTTGACAGAAATAGATTCAATGAAAAGAAAAATAACTAAATAATATTTAAGTCCAAAAATCAGTTTGAAACTGCCAATTTTTAAAAGATTTATTGCGATGGTTCAGCTACTTTATCTATCAGAAATACCAGAATAAGACTAAAAAATATTTTATAAATAAGTAGGTAAAATACCGTACGTTTGTAATTTCTGTGAAGTTAATACTCTGCTTATGTCTGGGTTGATGGCATCATCTATATTTATCATTTGTGGCACAAAATCAGTGTCTGTTGGACCGTAACATACTGTTACTACTCTGACACCTGTTTTCGAAAAATATGGTTGTTTCTGCAAAATAAGAAAATTGTATGTCGATCATATTCTATTATATAAAGCGAGATATAATAAAATTGATTTATGGATTTGTTACTTAATAAGCATCGTAATTTGCTTGGTATTATGCAGTTATTGTCGTTGATCTTTGCAGTGGTATTCTCTAAATATCTCTATTCTCTAAATTCTAAATATATTCCATGGAAGACACTTTTAGAAACAAATTTGGAACAAGAGCTTATTTATTTATTTGTTATTTTATTATGTTGGTTTAAGTACGTTTAAAGGCAGCTAATACATTTCATCACTATTATCAGTTATCATTGCTACTATCGGTCATTTCTCTAGTTAGATTAAACTTCATTAGATAATTGCCACCCAATTGCTGTTCTTTTCGTACATTATATTCAAACCGTTGCAGATTTAATAAAATTTAAACGTTGTCATAAAAAGGTTGTTTACCTATCTCATATACCCACTGTAACTCCTATGAAGCCAGGGTCTAAAATTGCAACCACCGTAATAACTTTTGTGGAGGTATTAATGATGAACGATCCGAAATTGATGTAAAGAGTATATTTTGGAATATTTACAATAAAACAGAAATAGAAATAATTAAAATCGAAATGCGAGAAGTAAGCGTTTTCACTAAGAGCCCGTAGATGACATCTGTCGTTCGTTCGGTCTTCCTCGTTCGCGCTCGGGAATGAACGTGCGCGCGCAGAATTACGTCGCACGCGATGCGCTTCAACTGCAACGGAAATGTTCGCCACACTTTTGAGTGAATGTCGGAAAAGTTAGCTAAAAGCCTGAAAAGGTTAATAAATCTTATAATTTACTTACTCCAATACAGTTACTAAATTGTAACACAGCACTCTTTGTACCGAGGTAGACGAAGACACTGGGACAGAACTGTTTTAGGGCTGCTATAGATGATATATTGACAACGGTACCGCCTTTTCCACCTTTATCTATTCTCATCAGTTCAATGGCTTTTAATGTACTTATAATCAAAGCAGTCTGAAAATTAATCGTTATTTTGGTGCAGATAGGTGAATCAAATTAAAGTAAACAGTATACAGGGTAGAATTTTGAAATGCCATCTCCAGGGAAATATCAAAAACTAAGTAAATGGAGTTTCACTCAAAAGAAACATTCATTCATTTCTGAAAAGAAAAAAATCTGTTTATAAAGATATTAAAAAATATACTCATAATATACTCGGTAATAATGAGCCTGCTTATTTTAATTCACTACTTTCCCTGTTAGCATTAAAAATTTTCAGTATAGGTACAAGTAGTAATTGTCGATGGGTGTAATTTGAGGCAACTAGTAGAAATACTTCATTGATGGTCGACTATTTTATTGAAGACCCAAGTAACTGTTGTTGATGAAATTAAGAGCTTTATCATTAACTAGCTGACTGGTGCAACGTCTGCGTTATACACGATGGCTACACATTTTTTTTTTTTTAATTTTCGAATATACAGTATGTAACAAAAACCCTGTTGTTTCTTTTAGGAGCGTATACACTTGACTACAGGCACCACAATAATGAAGTCACAATTAAAAAAAACAATCATTGGCTGGGCTAGGGGTCAAAATTCAATAGCTATTAAAATCGACACATTAGAAATAATGTTTAGAATATCTGATATTAAAATAGGTTCGAGGTCAGTAGACTCAAAATTACACCCTACAACGTCACAAATATCACGATCTACCTACCTCCTATAGCTTCTTAAACTCTACATAATAATATTATGTATTAGTATGGATAAGAAAATAATTATGTTATCGTTTGTTTATTAAAAGATTATTTAAATTGTTATCTAAATAGTGTAATAGATAAAAAACGCAAAGTCATGCATTCTTCAAAAACATCATTACCTAAGTTTTTGCGTAATAAGCGGTATTTTTATTGGTATTAAAAACACTTGTACAGACAGACTATTAAAAAACTAAATAGATAATAAACTTATGTGAGGTCCGAAACATCAACAAAAAGAGACAAGTTACTTTTTTATCTAGATGTATAATTACACCTTGACACATAATTAAACAAAACGTCCTCTGTTTTGAAGGAGAATAAGTAACAAATTTGAGTAATAAAAAGAAAACAAAAAAGTAGGTACTCACAACATTGATCTCTACAAGTTTTTTGATATTTTGTATAGAATTTTCTAGAGACGTGGCAGCATTATTAACAACTACATCAATATATCCTTGAGTTTGTAAAACATTCTCAAATGCACTAAATAGTTCTTCTTCTTTTGTGACGTCACATTTGTAAAATTTTGCTTTTCCTGAACCATATTTTGTGTTCAATAGTTTTTCTAATTCAACTCCAGATTTTTCATCTACATCTAATATGGCTATATGCTGAAATACATTTCATATATTAAAAAAATGATCGTTGTTGTTGCTTGTGTGCCTGGTACCACTTACACTTTACCACTACCACATGGTCACTTATGAAATCTGTAATACCATGTGCTTAGTCAATCATTAACATAGACATTCTTTATTTGTGAAGAAAAATAAACATACAAAGATACAAAACACATAAAAAAGAATACACAAAAAATAAGAGACAATTGCGAGTAAATCTCTCTTTCACCACAAATCAGCTGTGACTCAGCATAAAGCTGAACACTGACACATACCAGCAGGACAAATGCTAATATCCATATCAATATCCAATAACATGTTCACTCTTTTCAACATCCTTTCAAAAGTCTTAACACTCTGGAATCTTTATACTTGACCTCGATCATCAAAACACGATTTTCATTATTTCTATCCATGTTCATTACTATCATAGTATCTTAGTGGGCGGTCGCGGCCGGACTCTGTGTCTTAAACAGAGGGTCGGTCGCGACTTGCGTGCGGTGGCAGGGCGAGTCCATCGTGGACGTGACGTTCGCGAGCCCTGTCATCGCACAACGCATCCGCGGTTGGGAGGTGCTGGTGGGGGCGGAATTGCTATCGGATCACCGGTATATCCGGTTCGATCTTTCCGCCCTCACGACAACCGCGGTCGCCCGTGGGACTGCGCCCCGGTCATTCCCCAGGTGGGCATTGAAGCTCCTGGACAAGGAGCGCTTGGTGGAAGCCTCCACGGTGGCGGCGTGGACGCCTATGCGTCCACACCCAGTGGACGTGGAGGTCGAGGCGCAATGGCTCCGGGACATGATGGAGGATTAGTGATGCTTCGATGCCCCGGGTCGGCCCTCGGCCTCCTAACAGGTCGGCGTACTGGTGGTCGCCCGAGATAGCGCAGCTTCGTGCTGTATGCGTCCGGGCGAGGCGCCGGTGCGCCAGACATCGCCGCCGCATCCTCGCGCGCCGTGACGATCCCGTCGCGTTCGCGGAGGAGGAGGCCCGGCTGTATGGTGAGTACGCTGAAGCGAGGAGCGCCATGCAGCTGGCCATCAAGCAGGCCAAGGAGAGGTACATGGAGTCACTCTTGGGGACGCTCGACGATGATCCGTGGGGGCGCCCGTATAAAGCGGTGCGCGGCAAACTGCGCCCGTGGGCGCCTCCCCTGACCGAGCGTCTCCCGCGTCAGCAGCTGCGGGACATCGTTTCGACGTTGTTCCCGCAGGAGCAGGACGGATTTCTTCCGCCTGCTATAGGTGAACCGCCGGATCACACCGGCGGTGAAGCCACTGCTGAGGTGCCTCACATCACGAAGGATGAGCTCCATGAGGCCGTGGTCAAAATGAGCAGAAAAGACACGGCACCCGGCCCGGACGGCATCCACGTTCCTAGCCTTGGCCCTCAATGCCCTAGGGGACCGACTCCTGAGGCTGTACAATTCATGCCTGGAGTCGGGACGGTTTCCCTCGCTCTGGAGGACGGGCAGACTGGTCCTCCTACGTAAGGAGGGGCGCCCGGCGGATTCAGCCGCCGGTTACCGTCCCATCGTGCTGCTGGACGAGGTGGGCAAATTGCTGGAACGCGTTCTGGCCGCCCGCATCGTTCAGCACCTGGTCGGGGTTGGACCCGATCTGTCGGCGGAACAGTACGGCTTCCGAGAGAGTCGTTCGACCGTAGATGCGATTCTACGTGTCCGGGCCCTCTCGGAGGAGGCCGTCTCCCAGGGTGGGGTGACCTTGGCGGTGTCGCTCGACATCGCCAACGCCTTTAACACCCTGCCCTGGTCCGTGATTGGGGGGGCACTGGAGAGGCATGGAGTGCCCCTCTATCTCCGCCGGCTGATCGGCTCCTACCTGGAGGCCAGGTCGGTCGAATGTACCGGGTACGATGGGACCTTGCACAGGTTCCAGGTCGTGCGCGGTGTTCCACAGGGGTCCGTTCTTGGACCCCTCCTGTGGAATATCGGGTACGACTGGGTGCTGAGGGGCGCCCTCCCCCCGGGCCTTAGCGTAATTTGTTACGCGGATGACACATTGGTCATGGCCCGGGGGGATGACCACGGAGAGTCTTCCGGTCTTGCCACAGCGGGGGTGGCCCTCGTCGTCGGCAGAATAAGGAGGTTGGGCCTCGACATGGCGCTACACAAATCCCAGGCCCTGTGGTTTCACAGGGCCAGGGTGGCGCCACCGGTCGACGCCCACATCATGGTTGGAGGCGTCCGAATCGGGGTCGGGGTGCAGCTTAAGTACCTCGGCCTCGTGCTGGACAGCCGTTGGACCTTCCGGACCCACTTCGAGCAGCTGGTCCCTCGACTTGTGAGGACCGCCGGTCATCTTGGTCGGTTGCTTCCGAACATCGGGGGACCCAGCCACGCGGTGCGCCGCCTCTACGCGGGGGTAGTGCGCTCGATGGCCCTGTACGGTGCGCCCGTTTGGGCCGAGCCTCGTACTCGGGCAACTTTTGCCCGATACTTGCGCCGGCCACAGCGCATCGTAGCCATCAGGGTCATCCGCGGGTACCGCACCGTCGCGTTTGAGGCGGCGTGCGTGCTGGCGGAGACGCCGCCCTGGGAGTTGGAGGCGGAGGCGCTCGCTGACGATTATCGTTGGCGATGCGACCTCCGGGCCCGGGGCGTAGTGCGTCCCCTGCGGGAAGCTGTTCGGGATCGGAAGGCCCAATCTCGGCGGTCCGTAATGGAGTCGTAGGAGCGACGTATCGCTAACCCCACTTGGGGTCTGCGGACCGTCGAGGCGATCCGCCCCGTCCTAAAGGATTGGGTGGGTCGTGGCGAAGGACGCCTCACCTTTTGGGCGGTGCAGATGCTGACCGGGCACGGATGCTTCGGGCGGTATCTGCACCGCATTCAGGTGGAGCCGACGACGAGGTGCCATCACTGTGTAGGATGTGACCAGGACACACCGGAGCATACGCTCGCTGTTTGCCCCGCATGGGAGTAGCAGCGGTGTGTCCTGGTCCAACAAATAGGACCGGACTTGTCGCTCCCGGGCGTCGTGGCGTCGATGCTCGAGAGCGACGAGTCCTAGAAGGCGATGCTCGACTTCTGCGAGTCCACCATCTCGCAGAAGAGGGTGGCGGGGAGTGCGAGGGAGAGAATTTATTCTTCTCTCCACCCCGCAACAACCCGCCGCCGTCGAGCAAGGGGCCGGAACCGGGATCTCGCCCGGAATCTGGCCCCTTAAGAGTTTCGGGTCCCCAACGCATGTGAGTGCGAGCGGGGACCCAAGAAGGTGTCATGTCTCGCTCAACACGCCCTTAGCGTCAGAGCATCCGGAGGATGGCGGACCGCGCTCCCCGACCCACGCTGGTTCTGACCCAGCGGGGTATTCCGTGGGAGGGTGACACGCGGTCCAGCCATCTTGGCGGGCTTCGGATAGCCCGCCGACCGAGAGAGCCGGTGGCCGTATCGCCGGCGGCTGCCGGTTCGGCGTCCGGGGGCGGCGTGACGGAAAAGTGTGCCGAGAGCATTACGCGTCGCGCCGTCCCACTAAACCCCGTGCTGGGTTCTGGCCTCAGCCGGGGTTCGGACGCTGAGTGTGAGCGGTTGGAGGTTTTAGTACGGTTCAACTCCCACATACCCCGCCCGCGGATCCGGTGATTTCCTCCAACTGAAAAAAAAAAAAAATCATAGTATCTTCCACTATAATTCCATATAAATTATTTATTATTAGTTACATTGACTTCGACAAGTTATCATGCATTAACAAAATCAGTCTGTTTATACGAGCTTAGTTTACTCTAGTTAGTTGCTCGCCAAGGTCATTTCATTATCGTAATCGTTGTTTTTTTGTATATTTAATGTAAAATTGCATAATACTATAGAAATACTTAAAAAAAATGCTCATTATACAAAAAAAATACATGCCCGCTGAGTTTCTTGCCAGTTCTTTTCAGGACGGTGGCTATAATTATTATTATTTGTGTCCGAACTGGTGGTAGCTTTTAACTTTTGACGTCAACAAGAATGAGTACGTCATAAATGTTGAAAATAAAGTATTTCATTTCAAAGTATTTCATTCCATTTCTAAGATTCTTCATCTAATAATTTAGATAGATTAACATCAATTCCTTTTTCTACTAAATCTTTACTAACTAATGTAGAACCGCTTACCTTAGCATTCTCCTCAGCGAATACTTTAACAGTACAAGCTCCGATGCCGTTAGCACCTCCCGTAACTATTACAATTTTACCGTTCACTTCACTCATATTTTTAAAGTAAACTATAGGGCGATCGATACCAGCTATATAAATAGGTATCGTAAATATGATAAATATTTAAATTGTTAACGTAAGGCGGAGTTTTCATTGACATCGCGATTTTCTTTTGTTTTTATGTATCAATTCATATCTAGATAATGTATTGTAGGGTGCAGTGTGAGGGTTGTATTAAAATGTTGTTTGTTTTTATATATTTAATGTTGAATGGACTTATAATAACTTATTTGTAAAATGTTATAAAATGTTAATGTTAAAAATGTTAATGAATGCACCCGACTAACGCGGTAATCAAATGTGCACTGATCGATCGTAGGAATGACGTTGTGCATTATAATAGAGGAGGCGACGATGCTAAATGGGGATTTACTCGAGCGTCGAAGAGACCTATTGGGATGCAAAGCTTAGATGATAAGAAGAAAAAAATGTTATATGACATATACCTTTACATCGGTGGGGAAAGGGGCTATAGATTTTTAAATATGTAAAAAAAAACTGTTGCATGGACATCCTCGAGCGCGTCAGATATTGATAGCATCAATGCCCTACGTATTTTTAATAACGTACTTATGTTAATCTGATCGTTTGCGTGATGCGGGTGGTTGTATTTAAAGGTTGAAAATGAAAAAAAAAAAAAATTATCGAGCGCGTCAGATTTTCTAAGGGAGTGATAAGTACACCAAAAAAAAGCTCCCATTCACTAATCTGACGATTTCGATGGGACGCAAACTCGCGGCCATTTTCATAATGTGCAAAAAAAAAATCGCCATTTTGAAATACTCAAGCTCGTCAGATTAAGATATATATGGTTCATCTTTATGTTCTAAACGTACTGTCTCATAATCTGACGATTATCTAGAGGGATTCGCCTGATCTGACAAAAAAAAAATTAGAAAAACGGTTCACTTTAAAGCCATCCCTGCAACTTCCCGCTAATTCCATTCCTGAGTTCAAAGAAATAATATTTCTATGCATTTGAGCTCTCCCAGCTCGAAAGTCTGATAGAAGTTTCATAGAACACTATTTTTGGAATTTTCAAACTGCAATAACTTTCGAATGGATCAACCAATTTTAACGCGGTTGGCACCATTCGACGCAGTTTTATCATCCTCATAAGTAATTTTGAATCACACAAATCTTATTAAAATAGCAAAAAAAGCCAAAACGTTGGAATTACGTTGTAAACAATATGCCACGAACAAGTCTTTATGATCAGCTGTGATAGCGTCATGGCAACAGAAACCAGAGTGGTGACGGAGTGAGAGTCATAGATAGAGAAAGAGTGAGAGAGGAATATAAACGCGGAGAAGGAAATGTAGGCATCACGCAGCTGCACGCATTTAACTTTATCGACGGCCAGCTAGGCCCACACAACTTCGTCTGCGTCACATTAGGAAATTTTCTCACCGTTTAAACCTTCCCTGGACTTCTACGAATATTTCAAGATTAAAATAAGCCAAATCGGTTCAGTCGTTCTCGAGTTTTAGCGAGACTAACGAACAGCAATTCATTTTTATATATAAGATTTTTGTTATTTCGGCTTGCGGAAATCGTCAGATTATATATTTTTTATTATTCTTGAATTATTTCCTTCAAAATAAAAAAAAATTTAGCTACGCTCGAGAATGTCGAGATGATGTTTTTTTTTACAACTTTGTTACCGTCTCCTTTTTTTACGTCACTCTCAAATTGTCAGATTAGTGGAATATACACTTTTTAGGATGTAATTAACTCTCCCTACCTTAATCTGACGCGCTCGAGAATTTCTGATCGTCAATTTTTTTTTACTAATCTGATCCTGTATCCTTCACGGGCGGCCTTAGATATGGGCCTCATATTTTGTGGAGGTACTTAACCGGGTACAAGGTACCCCCTGTATATTAATCTGCCGCGCTGTAGTAAATCCCGGAATCCCCGCTTGGGCTCCTCTACTATTACGCCAATACCGCTGAGTAAGGTGTTCGGTAGAAATCACCGAACATGTATGTTCTAAAAATACTAAAGTAAAGTAATTAGATGCTATGTGATAGTATAGTTTAGCCGTCACTAATGAAAGCATTTAAAGAAGAAAGGAAGAAAAACAAAATAAAATGATTATTCACCACGTAACTACACACAGAGGACACTAGTTCGTAGGTAATATATAATAGCATGTACCTAGCTGAAAAATTAAAACCACTTCAATATTACGACCTGGCCCACGTGGTAACCGACATGTGGCGTGTTGAATCGACCATCATTGTTCCGATCGTTGTATCTGTGCACGGTCTAATAGCGAAAAGCTTCGACCGTCATCTAGAGAAGCTTTCGCTCCCCGGCTGGGTAAAGGGCTTGATTCAGGCAGTCGTTCTTGACACGACGTTTATTGTGAAGAGGTTCCTCTCTCTTGAGCCCTGACCACTGGTGGATTGTATCGTAGACCCAGTCTTCTGTGGCCTTCTGTTTTTGTAATGTATTTTTATTTTTTTAGTTTTTCTCGTTATTTTTTTTATTTGTAAAAAATAAGATAAAACATGAGTATAGAACATGTACCTAAACTAATTATTAAAAGAATTCACACATAAAACGACAAGTAAATGGTAATAATAATGCAAAAAACGACAAAAACAAAACGTGCATGTATGTAAATGGCTGTGTGTGCATGTAATTTAAGCTACTGAGTTTATCAATAACAATTTCAATATACCTACCTAATTTAAAGTACTCGACAATTGACTCGTGTTTCTATTATTTTATTAAAGTGAAGAAAAAAAATATCACATACACTGTTACTAAACGGGTTCTTACCACGATTATTTTTAAATGTCCCGATGTTTTAGCACGGTTGCAAGCGGTTGCATATCACGGGAAGACTGGGTAACTGCGGGTAGTTCATTTAAGAGCAGACAAATCTGTCTACCATCATTTAATAATAATCGTGGTAAGAACCCGTTTGGTACCTAATTTGGTATTAAAAAAAAAAAAGTCTTATTGTCACACAAATTAAAATTGTGTATTTTTACCACTTACGGTACACTTTAAATAAATACACAACACATGTTGAAAATACATAGTTATTTATTATTCAGTTAAGTTATAGTGTTTGCAGACAAAAACTAAGTAAGCATAAAAAAATGTAAAAATACTTGTATGTTTTTTTTGTTATCGTCCTAACTTTTTTGACGTAAGGATCTTTGCAGTGTTTTAGCAGAGTGTATTGCTATTTCATTTTTATTCTGTAAATTGCATGCCATTATTTATATATTATAAGATTGAATTAACTTACGAAGTTGTATGTTTAATTAGAATATATATACACAAATTTTACATAAAATTATAAATTATTTATAATATTATCTTATTAGACTAGTCTATCACTGTCCTTAAGCTAATGGTTTTGACATAATATCATATGCTTCTGTTATGTTCGATGTCACGTCTAGTGCTGGACTGTTTTTTGCAACAAGCCAAGAACTGCCGGTTTCACCTTTCTTGATTGCTTCTATTGCTCCAGCAGCTGCTGATTCTGATCTGATAATGTTAAATAATTAAAAATGTTCTTTTTTACAAGATTATTCTGCACTGGATGTAACTAAGTTCGGGTGGAATCTTACATGTTGAATTTGAAGAGAAGAAGAGGTGAGAATTTGATGATTGATTGATGAGTTCTCTGATTCGGATTGAGTGGAAACTTTGCATGTGTATATCGCGTGATAATACAATAATATGGTTCAATGGAATTAATCTGATGATGGATTCGAAAGATGGCCACAGGAATCATTGTACTTAAAAAGATAGACCCATCGTGTTTAGACTCGTTTTACTTGTCTTAGTTTAGCACTTTCTATATATTTACTTTCCTACATGTCCAGGATCTTAAAAGCTTGTATTTTAAGATTTTTTAAATTATATATCATTCAATAAGTTAAAAAATATTTACATTTTAAGGACATTTAAATACTACTTTAAAACTTGAAGTCTGTTCTCTACTCTAGATGTTGATAAAAATGAATTCTAAAACTACAACTTACGACTGCATTGGATATAAATCAATTATTTGTTGCATTTCCTTGTTTATGTTTTCATCAAAACTTTTCATGTTGTTGTATATGCCAGTTTTAGTCACCCCGAAACACACTGTCAATATTCTTACACCAGTATTTTTGTAATATTCATTTCTCTGTGAAAAATATGATAACTAATAAAGTAAATCAAATAAACGAAGAAGAGTATATTCTGAAGGTTATTTTTTAATCTTTAAAAAGCATTGAGATATCAACGTTATGTAGACATAATTAAATTATGGCTTAGTTGCTTATTTCATCAAAAATGCTTCTAAACTACGAAGATTGACGCAGATGAAGTATTCAGGAAGGATTTACATAGTCCTTTTTTTGGACAAGACGAAATCTCCGGACTTCCACCTCCCCAGAGATGAGCTATAGTGGGAGTCAAATCGCATTAAATCTCCTGCCACTTATACTCAGCGTCTGAATCCCGGGTGAGAACACGGCATGGTGCAGTTTGCACGGTTAAGCTTACGTATCGTCCCTTTACCTCCAAAACATAGTCCTTACCCCTATACAGTTGCTGAATTGTAATACAGCACTTTTAGTTCCCATATACACGAATAGAGCTGGAGCGTGCTGACACATACATCCTATAGATGAAACGTTCACAATTGTTCCTCCTTTACCTCCTTTATCCATCCTCATTAATTCTAATGATTTTAGAGTTCCATTTACAAGAGCAATCTGAGAAAAAAATAACAAAGTTATTTATATTAAAATATTTTTATATAACAAGATAAATACAGATTATTTCATCATCATATTTGAAATTATATGTGAATAAATTAAATTAGTTAAAATAATACATTCTTCATTTTTTATGCTTCGAAATCAAATCTGGTTTAGTCAACTCACGCGCGACTGAATTTTTTGTCGTTACATATTTGTGTACCGATAGGTTTACTATTTGTAGCAGAAAACTTATCTTGAATAGTCATATGTTGCTTTAATATAATAAAATTTCTAATTTTTGTTTTATTTCAACACAATTCAGATTCAAAATATATTTAGTTAAAAGAATAGCCAAACAATAAAAATAGTAAACAAGATAATAAAAAATCCGATTGATGTTCAATTTAAAATACTCAGGTACATGGAAAAGTTATGGAAATCATTCATAAAACTTACATAATTAACTTCAACTTCTTTTCGTATAGCTTTTGGATCAGATTCGTTAGCTACTCCAGCATTATTAATAACAAGATCAATATAACCCATCTCTTGGAGCACATAGTCAAATGCACCAAAAAGTTTTTCGTCAATAGTGACGTCACACTCGATAAATTTGGCTTTTCCGTTACCATATTTAGATTTTATTTCTTCTTCCAGTTTTATTCCTGATTCAACATCCATATCTAAGAAACCTACGTACTAAAAAGTTTAAAATTCAAAAATGTGATGATGTTCTTTATTTATGAGCACAAAATAGCAGACAAACATTTGGTGCAATATACAGGGTGTTAAAATCCGATGAAACAATACTTTCACAGCAAATAGTATACTTGATGTAGAAGCCATCCACCAAGTCTGGATTTTCTAGGCATAATATATCATAAGTTATAACTAATCAAAACTACGTGTTAATTTTCTATTAGTAGGAGTTTATTATAGTACGGAACTCTAAAATTGCCATCGGATGCGCCTGTGTGCTTGAAAATGGCATATAGATATAGCACGCTACATGTAGGTCAGGGTAGGGTTGTCAAAATTCATACAAAATAATATTTTTTCAACTTTGTATGGGAAAATAAAGTCATTATCTCCGTTTCAAAAGTATGTGTATATGATTTGAAATGTGATATAGATTAAGCCCTTAAAGTATTGTTTCACCGGGCAACAACACCCTGTATAATATTTAAGATGGAAAGTTTTAACATTGGTTAGTCAACATCTAAAGCACTTGAACAAATAAACAAGATAATATTCTCGTACAATATCAGTAGTTAAATATTTAAGAAAACACTTGTTTTAGAAGGGAGAGCTAATGCAGTCAATATTTAAAAAAAACAGAAGGTATGAGTCAACTCAATATTTAAATGCAGTTCTAAAACTATTTACTGGTATGGACTCTAGTTAAATAATAAAACCTTCTTTACCTTAACATTTTCTTCTAATAACTTCTTCACTATTTTCGCACCGATACCGTTAGCACCTCCCGTGATTAAAACGACTTTATCTTTCAAATCATACATTTCGGATTCACGAACAAATAAAAAGAAATTAAAAAATATATCTGAGCACACAGTAGAATATGAATGTGCATACACCTGTCTAGCGCAGTTTTTAATCTCCCAACTTTATTGATAGTTAGATAATGATACACGAATCGTGCGCACGGTCTCGTGAGTTTTAGTAAATAAGAAAAAAAATACTATCAGACTCTGTCTTATTTGTTTGTGAATAAAAACTGGTTACAAAGGTACGTGATGTCAATAGACTGGTTTTTACTTAGAGGTATGTTTTGAATTAAACAAATTTAATAAAACAACAGCTTCGTGCAAAATTTGTACATAAACTTTAATAACACATTTTTTTAATTGTCTATATTTTTTTAATACTCGTTTATATTTTACTTACTAAACATATAATATATTAACTCACCAATTAATATATCGACTCCCCAACTTTTCTTTGAATACTCATTCTCTTTTCATTAATTGTTTGAAATAACTAACTGATACTTGCTAATAATTATTTATTTGAATACTATCTACAGCTGCATGTGTTTAAATAAATTATTGTTATAAATGATATATTTGTATTTTTTTAAGTTATTGGTCACATTACGTTTGTTTTGTTTACCACCGAAATATGTTTTATTTCTTTTAAAACCTTTGCGATCCAAGTTAATTATATTTCTTAGACGATTTTCCGTATAGGTATAATACTACTGCAACGGTTTTGACATTATATCATATGCTTCTGTTATGTTCGACGTAACCTCTACTGCTGGATTATCGTTCGCAATAAGCCAAGAACTGCCGGTTTCACCTTTTTTGATTGCTTCTATTGCTCCTATAGCTGCTGATTCTGATCTAAAAACGTTAAGGTCCATTGAAGATGCAATATAATTACTTTTTATTGAAACACAAAAAAGTACGTACTTGCAATAAGAAATAAATTTCAAATGGCGGCCCTATATATTTTTTCAGGCAGTGAAGGACAGAAATATAGATAAGATAAGATTTACTGTCTAGCATCTATTCATTTATGTAAATAATTTAATAATAAAAATACTATTATTATAATACTTTGTAATCCTCAGTCTAGCCTAGCCCCTACTTTGATTAGGTATTAATAAAAAAGAAGTCAAAAGTAACTCACGACTGCATCGGATATAAATTATTTAATTGCTGTATGTTTTTGTTAATGTCGTCATCAAAACTCTTCAAATTGTTGTATATACCAGTTTTCGTGATACCGAAACACAGTGTCAATATTCTTACTCCAGTCTTTTTATAATATTCGTTTCTCTGCAAATTATTATTTCACATTAGTAAAAATAATGAAATAAAACAAAAGAAGATCTAGAATACAGAATCTTTGCATTGCGCTTTTAGAAACAATGCATTCTTGTATAATATTGAATCAAATAGAAATAATAAGATCTATATTATATTGATTTCCAATGGAACATGAAATATACCACTCACCCCTATACAGTTGCTGAATTGTAATACAGCACTTTTAGTTCCCATATACACAAATAGAGCTGGAGCGTGCTGACACATACATCCAATAGATGAAACATTCACAATAGTTCCTCCTTTACCTCCTTTATCCATCCTCATTAATTCTAATGATTTTAGAGTTCCATTTACGAGAGCAATCTAAACATAAAATTTGAAACATTCATCGATTTTATTGACACGTAATATTCTAATTTTAAAAATTAGAAATATCTTTTTAGACGTCTATTTTAGGAAAACAGGATTTCTCATCACTATTTTATCTTACTATATTATTATTTTGAAATAAGATGATCTATGCGACACATATTTCTGTATAGACTGGTTTACTGCTTTAATCGAAATGTTGTGATTAGTTTTTTTGGTGATATAGTTATATTTTTAATCACAGACAGATTACATTCCATTACATTCCATATAATGATTAATAATAACTGTGCAAGTTCAATAACTCTGTTAATTTACTTTTTTGTGTATTTATTGATAATTGAGCATACAATCCATATAATGGTAAATAGTTCATCATCGCTCATGATTATTGGATTATCAGATATTTGGTTCACTCCATATTCAATACATATACATATATACTTACATAATTAACTTCAACTTCTTTTCTTACAGCTTTTGGATTAGATTCGTCGGCAACTCCAGCATTATTGATAACAAGATCAATGTAGCCCATTTCATTGACAACATAATCAAAAGCACCAAATAGCTCTTCATCAACTGTGATATCACAATGGATGAATTTGGCTTTTCCATTACCGTATTTATCAATTATAATTTGTTCCAGTTTCTTCCCTGATTCAACATCCATATCTAAGAAAGCTATGTACTGAAATGTTTGAATATAGTCTTAGTTACTCAATTTGCTATTTATAAAGGAAATAAGGAAACTTCGTATTATTATGAATTTTCGACTCATTTTTGTTTCAAATTATAAAATACAAAACTTAATAGCGCTTTATCATAAATAGATATGATATTTATTTGGTACTAGCGGGCCCGCGCAACTTTGTCTGCGTCAATTTCAAATAAAAGGTACAATTAAATGGATAAAGTTCGCGGTATAATTTAAAATATTTAAAAAACATTATGATAAACTTTGAAATTCGATTATCGTGAACACTCTGAAATATTCATCTTATATAATAACTAGTGGGCCCGCGCAACTTCGTCTGCGTCACTTTCTATTAAAAAGCCTATGTTCTTTCTCAGGGTCTAAAGGTTGTCTGTACCAAATTTCACCACAATCGGTTGAGAGGTTTAAACGGGAAAGCGTGACAGACAGACAGATAGAGTTACTTTCGCATTTATAATATTAGTAGGGACTAGTACGGATATACCTACACTTTAGTATCTAAATAACACCTACCTTAACATTTTCTTCTAATAATTTGTTTACTATTTTGGCACCGATACCGTTAGCACCGCCCGTAATTAAAACCACTTTGTCTTTCAAATCGTACATTTCTAATGCACAAATGGTATTTTTTTACCACAACACGGGTCGATATTTGCTTTTGAATGTTTGCATAACCCATTATCTTTTCATTTTATAAATTGATAGATAACAAATCTATCTAATACGTTACGTTAGACTATTAAGGAAAAAAGATAAAATTTGTTGAATATATATCAAAGAATATAATTATCATGTTTAAATATTCCTTGAACTCAAAATTGCTTGTCTTAATTAAAATTAACATAATGCATGAACATTTGAATAACTTCTTCGAATTATACAATTTTGGTATTAAAAACAAAAACAGGAAAGTATTTTGTTAAAAGATTTTTTTAATTAATCAACAATCAATTTGTTATCAAAAGTTTTCATTTGTTCATCACTGCACTTAGTATATCGTAAGCTTGTGTGTGTGCTGGAGTAATATCTTCTACTGGTCGACCACCCATTGCCACCCAAACACTTCCACTTGCTCCTTGTTTGTAAGCATCAATCACACCTTGTGCAGCTGATTCAACTCTGTAAATACGTTCATAATTATTAACACCTTTACCATTCAGTTAAATAAATGTGGGCATTATGAGTTAAAATAGACTTATTAAATTCGAACTCAATTCTGAATATGCTTAAATATCTAATCAAATTGTAATATTATTATTGAGTATACAGGCAATTTACGTGATGGATTCAATTAACTTAATTTTACAAATAACTCAAAAAGTATAATATTCAACAGTTTGCTTTCATTCGTTATCTAATATACTCGTCTGATAATTATTATTTACTTTTGATTTGGGTACATATTCAATGCTTCAACGAATTTACTCTCGGCTACTTCATCAAAACTTCCCATATTTTCTGATGCTAGAAGACCCGTGTCTGTTGCTCCGAAAGATACAGTTAAGACTCGAACTCCAGTACGAGAATAAAACTCTTCAGCCTGAAATAAAAATACAATAGTCGTCTCAAATTTAACGTGTGACACTTTCCACTGAACATCACTATATTATTACTAGCTGACTCAACAACTTCGTCTGCGCCGAAAAAAAAAATTAGGGGTGGACTACCCCTAACATTTAGGGGATGAAAAATAGATGTTGGCCGATTCTCATAGGTACCGGATAAGCACAAAAAATTTCATCATAATCGGTCGAGCCGTTTCGGAGGAGTTCAAGTTCGAACACCGTGACACGACAATTTTATATATTAGATTCAACTGTTAATCCTAAATTTATAAAATTAGGTAATATCGTCGTTGCGCCTGCCAAGTTCCATATGTGGTTTTTGCAAGGTTTTGGAAAACAACAAAAAACATGTTAATTAATTTAAAATGTTTTTTTTTTAATAATTAATGATGCAATTTTGTAGCTATTTATGTAATACATTTAAAAAATGCAAAAGTAGCCATAAACATCAGTCATATAAAGAGCTAGAATTTTTTTTAGTGAAAAAGTGCACATAACTGGTTTGAAATGGGTCAAAAAATCCTGTATGTGTCACATACAGAGTGATATGTATACAAAGTGTTACATTACCAAATCCTGTATGTGTCACATACAGGATTTGGTAACTTAATGATTGTAGGTAATGTAATGTAATTTTAAATTATAAAGGTTTTATAAACTATTTTCATTTTTATCATGTTTCAGTTGATATCAAATAAATATTGTAGATTTAAATCAATAAATATTTGATATTATACGTGAGTAGAAACTATTCGTAGGACTATAATAATGTATATACATAATTTATTTTCTTGTGATTGTTTTTTTAAAGATATAATGTAAAAAATGAGCAAATAAATGAATATGAAAAATATATACATAATAAAAAAAGTTTATCTTCTTTACAAGTTATTGATAAATAATCAATGGTATTATGTCAAACAACAAAATATCAAGTTAATTCAGGATGTACTTGCCGCTTTTCTCAAATTAAAACACAGTAAAACTATTTTTATACGATTATTTTCACCACAACACCCTCACGAGTCGGACAGTTGCGAGCGACAGACGGCAAAACACAAATCCCGTATGTGCATTTTGCCACATACCGGCATTTTCTAAACGGTTAAAATACATGAGGTATTTGGCAAAATGGTTCCCGATGGAATTTGAAAAAAAGGATTTTACCAGTACATGGAGAAAAAATCGGAGATCACGTTTTGCGAAAAAACGAAAAATCAAAAAAAACCACATATGGGATTTGGCAGGCGCAACGACGATTATATATTTTTTTTTACTTAGGTATATAAAAAGACGGAGATGAAGAAGATCAGATATCACCTGATCATAATAATATGATGACCAATGTAATATCAAGAGAATGTTTAAATCAGCTTCGATGAAAATTATTTAAACTCAATTCGAGTATGCGAGCCTGTTAGTAAAATTCTCTACTGTGACTTGACTCAATCGCTGTTCAAGTTCAAGCCTTGTTTACAAACCTCCAATAATAAGCAAAAAAAATACACGAGGATTAATAAATAACTATAAAAAGATTACACTTAGGTATATCTCATGCGAGCCGTTTTGTATTTTATTTATTACAAAAACTAACACGAGTTTAATTGCACTCATAAATAAATTTGATAAAACATCTATCTATTAGGTACTTTAATAAAATTTACTTACACCTAAGAGAGCACTGAAATGCAATACAGCGCTTTTAGTAGCGCTATAAATAGGAGTGAAAGGAATAAGACATAAGGCTGCAACCGAAGATATATTGATAATGGTACCACCGTTCCCTCCTTTGTCTTTCCTCAACGCTTCAAGTGCTTGCAAAGAACCAGTGATCAAGGCGGTCTGAAAATAAAAACAAAATAACAGAGTATTTTAGAATCTTGAATCACTTGTATATGAAATCTATTTGAATTAATCTACTTTCTTATTGGTAATAGTTCCTTTATTATCTACAAAAATATCTTAGTGTCCGCTAGCAACATTACAGGTGTTTTTAATACGAGTTCGACGGATTTTGACAGGGCTCTCAATGACAAATAGCTGCTGTAGATTTCAAAGGTATATCGACATGATTTTATTGATTGGTTAACAACAAAACTAAATCCAAACTCACCACATTGATGTCAATTTGTTTTCTGTATGTTCTCAAACTATCATTTAGTATTGCAGCGTTATTGATGACCACGTAATCATTGCTTTTGTCTGCTAAAACTGAATCAAACGTTGAGACCAGCTGATCGTGGTTTGTGACGTCACATTTAATGAATTTAACTTTTCCCTCTCCGTATTTAGCATTTAATTCATCTTGAAGTGATATACCGCTTTCTTCGTTGATATCGACTATGGTGATTTCCTAAATGAAAAAGTCGTTTTTATTGTATGCTAAATGTGTATGAAATGTGTTACTTTATGTACACTATCGTAACCTGGGTATAAATATTCACTGTCGCTCAGCGTTCATATTTTATACTAAAATTTTATAATATAATTAATAACGACAAATAACGTGTTGCAGGTAAAGATATAGGCATAAAATTTATCAAAGGAGTAATACTATGATAACCATAGCTAATACTTATCTATTAATATCTCTTGACAAACAAAACTAATATTCAATGTCATTCATCACAATTGTTTAATCGTGTTCGTATTTTTGTATAAAATTTAACATAAATAATTGTATGAATATGCAGTATTCTAATTATAGGTAAAGCTAATATCACTATTACCTTAGCTCCTTCTTCAAGCGCTATCCTTACAACATGAGAGCCAATTCCAATGGCTCCTCCGGTAATTAAAACAACTTTGTCTTTCCACTCATACGACATTGCTATGTTTTCGCTTGGGGTCCAGTTATCAACTGAGAAATGCAAAGGAATGTAATATAAATTATATTATGTTTTATCAAAACATGATAATTGAAAATTTCATTGTCACGCTGATTAAGATTATGAAACAACAACAACATCTTTTTGATATATCGAGTCCTGTCCTCATAAAACTTTGAAAAGTTCTAGAATAGTTATCATTAATGCTAACAAGTTTTAATCGTTAATAAATGGTATGCTAATACCAGTTATCTGTGAGATAGTCCGCTGGGTTGAAGCAGAGTATCTCGCAGTTAATTATATGCAATCACAACACACATCCACGGCTAGTTTCAGGAATTATTTTTTGTCAGGCATCATCCAGCTGTCAATAAGTACGGCCTCTCCAAGCGCTATGACTTGTGTTTCTTGGAACGAGCATTGAGGACTTAAAGGAGGAGGACCTTAAAGGTAGGTGAGCATTATTGAATTAGTTTTTTGGGTAAATAAAAGATTATTCTGGACTCATAAATTATTGTATATTCAGTCCTTCATCTATTGATGTATATTTTCAACTGGAAGCCTTTTTTTTAGAATAAGTATTTTTTATTAACATAAATAGAACTCTTTGAATATTCGTATATCGAACAATTGTAAATTCTGTATAGATTGGTTTTTGCAAGGAGTATAATTCCAACAGGCATATTGTTCTCTAATATTGCAGAGCGCCATGAGCGACGGTAACCACTTACTTACCACTTACTTGGCCAAGTTGTTCCACAAAAAAAATGAAGTTTTAAGTTGTATTTCGACAGAACATTTACCCCACTTTGGCTTGAAGCTTGAGAAGGTTAAATATTATCATTATGTTTGTTGTTCTCAAGTCTCTAATCAACCTTTAAGAATCGCAAATCATTCACATATTTACAAAAAAACACCACACTATTGCTCATACTATTTATTTCAATAAGGCGTCTGTATATCAGTTTGTTTTTAAAATAAAATTAATGATCATGACATAAAATGTATTTTAAAGCGTAATCTATAATATAAAAATGAACCGCAAAATGTTTGTAAGCGCATAACTCAACAACGCCTGGACCGATTTGGCCAAATCTTTTTTTTAAATGTTCGTTGAAGTTCAAGGATGGTTTTTACGGCGAGAAAAAATCGAATAGTTGCGGGGAAAAATGAAAAATAAACGGGTCATAGGGTTCACGCAGACGACGTCGCGGGCAGCAGCTAGTTTCTTATAATTGTACAAGTATAAAAACACAATTTCGATTCAAAACAATTAATTTGGAATCCAATATAACAATTGCGATGTTGCTTTTAAGCTTCTATAGAAGATTAATAACACAAAATTTTAATCCAAAAAAATATAATTGAAACTTTTTCACTCAGCGATACATTTTTATATTATTATGATTTTATTGGAAAATTTTGAAAACTGACCCATAATAAAGATTACTGATCAAAATAACAATGTAAGCTTCTATGTAACTTAAACTTAAGTGAAACGAAAAATTTACAAGATGTATATGTGTTTGAAGTATCTTAACCTAAAGTAATATTATAATTTACTTAAAAATAAATACAATAAACTAGTATGAACTATTTAAATACAGGTGCAGACAATAATTTATAAGCTTCGGTGTGTATAGCTGTAATGTCCTCAGCCGGCTTGTTGGAGTTCGACAACCAAATGCTACCACTTGATCCTTGTTTGTAAACATCTATGACTGCTCGGGCTGCTGATTCAACTCTGGATATAAGTAAAATCCAATTTATATTCATACAATTCAAATCGTTAAAGAATAGCTGTAGCAAAATTGACCACAAAACTAACCATTCGATCAGTCTCAGCCGAACAAAAAGTGATTATGAATTATAAAGAAGTTTTCGTGTTAAAATAGAAGCCATCAAAATAACAAGACTATATTATTCACATATAATGTCCATTAGTAGGTCCACGAATGTATATCTACTAATATATGTATGAGCTGAATGAAAAATTGGAGATCCCTACTCAAAGTCCAATAATGTAAGCTAAGGTTATAAAATGATCCGAAAAATTTTTAATTTTTTTTTTTTTGAATTTTTTGAATTTTGTGGCGCAAGTAAATAGCGCAGTTTAGCTAGTTATAAATATAACAAGATTAAATAATATATTGTGGAAAATAATCATTCTCACCTCTGTGGTGGATATACTTTCAAGGGTTCACCCAACTTAGTTTCAATAACTTCGTCAAAGCTTCCCATGTTTTCAACAGCTACTAATCCAGTGTTTGTCACGCCGAAACACATGATCAATACTCGTACTCCAGTTCTTGAGTAGTATTCATCATGCTAAAATGGATAGAAGTTGAAATGTAAAGAAGAATACTGAAGGTTCTGGAGATCTATTAGGGGAATATTAGAAAAACAAATTTTGGCGAAGTTGGTGCTTGTTATAGTTTGATAAAAGAAGAAAAATAATTTTAAGGATTAAGAATATGACTAAGTTTGATACCTGTGATTGTTAAGGGCTTAGAACCTTACATGTTCTGGTTTAAATACAAATTTCACCTAACTTAGATGTCTCACTGCTTTAATTTAATAGGCGGAAGAGAACATTAAATATACTCAATCTAATGTTACAAATACATATATATTATATAACTTACACCCAAACCGACACTGAACTGCATGACAGCGCTCTTAGTAGCATTGTATATTGGAGTAAAAGGTAGTGGGCATAATGCTGCAATTGAAGACATATTGATAATCGCACCACCTTTCCCGCCATTGTCCTTTCTCATTAAATCGAGGGCTTTTAAAGAACCAGTTATCAAAGCGCTCTGAAAAAAAGTGGAAGTTGAATTAATAAAGGTTCAATTAAATGGATAAAGTTCGCGGTATAATTTAAAATATTTTAAAAACATAATGATTAACTTTAAAATTCGATTATCGTGAACACTCTGAAATATTCAACTTATATAATAACTAGTGAGCCCGCGCAACTTCGTCTGCGTCACTTTCGATTAAAAAGCCTATGTTCTTTCTCAGGGTCTAAAGATTGTCTGTGCCAAATTTCAGCAAAATCGGTTGAGAGGTTTAAGCGGGAAAGCGTAACAGACAGACAGACCGACAAACAGATAGTTACTTTCGCATTTATAATATTAGTAAGGATATCTTAAAATACTCTTAAATTAAGAATGCTTTTTTTTGTGAAAGGATGAAATCGCCGGACTTCCACTCGACCCGCGATTGGGGTATGTGGGAATCGAACCGCACCAAAAACTCCTCTCGCTCACGAATCCCAGATGCTGAGCGTGAACGAGGACAGAACACGGCACGAGACTGGGCGAGGTGACGGGACGCGTTCGCGATCAACGCTCACGTCTCGCCCCGTCACCCCCAAATTAAGAATGCTACCAGCAATCATAAACAATAATATTTGGATACTCACCACATTGATGTCAATTTGTTTTCTATACGTTGCCAAACTATCGTTCAATATACCAGCGTTGTTAAGAACAACGTATTCATTGCTTTTGTCTCCTAAAACTGTTTCGTAAGTCGAGATCAGCTGATCGTAGTTACTGACGTCACATTTGATGAAATTCACCTTGCCTTCTCCATGTTTGGCGTTTAGTTCTTTAAGAAGTGCTTTAGCATTGGCTTCGTTGATATCTAGAATGTAAACTTCCTGTAAATCAGATAATAATGTATTTATTATATTGTTTAAATATTATATTAAGTTTAAGAAAAGTTCTGTATCGGTTATAGTTAGCGGCCCCTCATTGCCTTGGCATTGCAGAGGTTCATGAGCGACGATAACCGCTTACTATCAGGTGGACCGCTCGTTTATCTATCATGAAAAAGAAAATAAGTGTTGTAAAGTACCCAGTAATCTGTAAGTAGTTATCTGCATTATTATAAAAATATTTTTGATAAATTGTAATATTTTTTATACAGTTTTATATTAATTTTAAACCAACTTAAAATATGGCATTGTAGAGGTTACTATTAGGCAGGCCGTAAGCTTGGTCGTCTGTTTAGCAATAGAAAAGAAGTGAGTGCACGTTGTCGATAACAATTTATTTTTCTAATTCAAGTGCTAATAAGTACCTATTTTAATATGTATTAGTATATTCACATTATTGTTAAAGTTTCAATTAATCTCTACGAATCAAATCAATTCAAATTTCTGTAACAGGAGTTATGTTATCTAGATGGAAGAGATTGCTTCTAGTGATAAGATTTTGATGAAGATGTTCTCTTGTGTCATTGTTTTTCTATAAGGAAAACCTTAAATTATCTACAAGGCAATACATTTATCTATTTAACGATACAATTATTTAGATAATAAATATTATGTTCTCATGCTACTTAATAAAATATTATAGCTTTTATTGCACAATTGATTACTGAACTTATGTATTCAAAAACAACTTTTATGTTTTTATTTATTTCTAGGTTAAACTCAATGTTGGACATTCTTTAATTTGTAACAGCAGTTTGCTTTTATAAATTTCATGAGCATATCTATTTAATTGAATTAGGTATAATGGGAGTGTAACCCGCTGCTTAAAAAAGAAAAATAAAATTGCCGCGAAAAAGTATAAAAAATAAAATTATCGGATTTTTAATTTAAATGAAAACCAATATTGATAGTTAAAATTCGCAACACTTAAAAAAATATTTTTCAGTATAAAATATTTCTGGACTTTTCTGCTATTTCTAAATATTATGTTGACTTACCTTAGCTCCTTCTTCAAGTGCAATCCTTATTATTTGAGATCCGATCCCAGTGGCTCCTCCAGTGATCAAAACGACTTTATTCTTCCACTCATACGCCATTTTGTTTCCTGTTTTCTCGAAGGTTCGAAGTTAACTGTCATAAAAACAGTACAATCCTTGGTTATATGCTACATTGTGTATTATCTGACTAAGATAAGTTATTGCCGCAAAACCGAATATATTAGAGATAAATGGCTAGTTATCTGGTTCATAATTGATATAAAATAACACTCAGTCGAGGTCAGTTTACGAGAATTTGCAATGACCTAATTAAATTGTTGGTCATAATTGTACTTGACACAATTCGATTTTAAAAACTCAAGTCAAGGTTGAAAGTTGTGTTCTTAATACTTTTTTTTTACTAAAATCGTACTTGGACTATATTTGCTTTATGGTTCTACTATTATTAAGAAGAATCTTGAACTAATCTTACTATTTTTGACAATAATTTTATGTATTTACAATGTAAGAACTTTATTTTCCTCATAATATTCTTATACATTATTTATTCACCATCAAATCAGTCATAAAAAAGAAATATGCAGGATAATCAACTGTAATTACATTATTTGTATGTACATATTTATTAAATTCAAATGCAAGAAAATAACAGAAATTACTTAATTTAATGTAATGTAGGTACTATTTATTGTAGGTATCAAGAAAGAAAAACTAGGGGTCTAATCAATCAAATCAATCACAATAAATTGTTTCGATTGTATTATGATGATGATGATAATAGAACAGTATTATAAAAAAACTTGCAAAATCATGATGATTTGAGTTTTTATGAATAAAAATAATCAGTTATTTACAACGATATATATCTCTACCATAAGTTAGTTTCGTGTTTTCAATATGCAGATAAGACAAACTTAAAATGCAATGTTATATCATGAGTATTCGTGAGTATTACGTTAATAGAATAAATAATTTTAATTGTTTATTAATCAACTGCTCCATAAGTTTTATAACAAGTCTGTCACAACTTTTAAAACTACAATAAATAGGTAAAGAGATAGGAATTAATAAACATCATGGCGTCGTTAGGCGGAAAAAATGCGGCGACAATAAATAATTAGGTACAGTTTATCATTATTTATATTTATCATAGAAATAATATTATAAAGTAATATTACCGGTAGTAAATTATGTGTTGATAAGATTTTTATTTTAAACAATAAAATTATAAAAATTCATACAATTTATTTTTTACTGATACTGATTCGGATAGATTAATTCGGATGACTCTTGTTTCAGATGAAAAGTGAAACAAGTACTAATCCTAGATCTGTGTTTGAAATGTATATTTTTAAGGACAACATTTCACAATTTGCTTTGCATTTCAGTTTCATACATGCCGATGTCGTTGAAAAGAAGACGCCTTGGACAAAATCTCAATCAAAATTTGATAATGATCTGACTGATAGTTTTTGTGGTATTCTTCGTCGTTTTCCTTTTTATAAGAAAATGTTATCATCATAAGACGATCGAAGTATCGTTTAATAATAAACGATACCTACTTCATCTTGAGAAGCTTTCGCTCCCCGGCTGGGAAAAGGGCTTGATTCAGAAGGCGGTCGTTCTTGACACGACACGTATTGTGAGGAGGTTCCTCTCTCTTGAGCCCTGACCACTGATGGCATGGGTCGTAGACCTCGTCTTCAGTGGCCCTCTGTTTTTTATATTGTATTTTTAAATTTTATTTCTTTGTTAATTTTTTTTAAATATAATGTAAAAAAATAAGTGAAAATGAATATAGAACGATAGCTACAATTTTTTTAAATGTTGTCATATTGGTATTTTCTATCACAGTACTTTATCTGGCTAACTACTTAATTATAAATAATTGATTGCCGGTCTCCATTAAAATACCAAGCGCCGCAACTTTGTGTGCAGCACGAAACTGATGTGTCTGCCCTTTGGGCACACATATTATTATTTTTTTCTATTATAAAATTAAGTAAATAATACTATGTATCGCATCTGCATGGCTAATACATCATTTTCTTTCTTTCTACAACTATATTATGTTACAACTACCACATGTAGCCTAAAAGATCACTGATTCTATTATACGTCTAGTTCTGGTACTATAGATAGTAGAAATAATGTGCCGTCATGTAATGCTTAGATATTTATTGACTACCCGTAAGTGCTCTTACCTCTGCGTTGTAAGTTTACGAAGTTTCGATTCTACAACTATATCGAAACTTCCCATGTTTTCTACAGCTACAAGACCAGTATCTGTTACAACGAAACACATGATAGGGTTAGGATTTTACCACTTCAGCTAATTTATTCCAGAGTCGTGGTGACTTTTAATATTTTAAATTTTATTGATGATTGATGATGATGAGATTTTTTTTGAGATTCATCTTTGTATGGTGTCGTATAAAGCTGAAGAGTTTGTTTCGCGTGGAAATCTTATAATATTGGTAAATAAAATGATAAATATAAAACAAATAAGGATCTGTTCTAAAAGTGTAATTGTGTAACCCAATGTACAATAAAATGACCCGAAAAAACTATGTGAAGAACTGCCTCCCTCTGTTACGCTGATGAAATTATCGGGGACAACTAGTAGTAGTAGTAGTATAGCCTTTATTCAGATTCATAATTACAGCAATAGAATTACAATTGATTATTGACATTTTTAACAAAATTAAATTACAAATTATAATAGTTAAATTATTTGGTTATTCAAATGTAAATTAAATTCCAATTGTCTCCTTTAAATCTGTGAGCCTTGTGTGGCAAAGGCCTCCTCCAAATGTCTCCACTCTGGTCTTTTCATGGCTGCTCTGGTCCAGGTGATGCCCATTAACTCTCTGAATTCATCTGCCCATCCCAGGTGAGGTCTTCCCACTTTGCACTTTTCAATATTTGCATATTGATATTGCAAGTCCTATATTGACATATCTCTTTAATGAAGTGTTGGAGAGGGACAACTAGTACAGAATAAAAAACATTTTTTAATATTTTATTTATTTATTCTCTTCAATTGAAAACATGGTATGATAACAGTTCGTAAGCTTTATTAACAGTGTCTGTGATGTTCTTCGCTGGTTTGTCTGTGGTGACGACCCAGGTTTCACCGCTTTTACCCTGCTCATAGGCATTGGCTAGACCATTGGCTGCCGATTCCACTCTGAAATAAAAAAATGACAGATGAACACAAATCTGACGCTGATGGGATTACTTTTTTAGGCTTCTAATTCGCTCAAGCTGAGAAAAAGTTCCTATATCAGTAAAAGTGCGAAAATCTGGTCTCGATAAGTTAGTAAGACTGGGGCGGCGCGACGGGAATGAGTGCCTTGGGCGTAACGCGTCGCGCCGTCCCTCATAACCCCGTGCTGGGTTCTGGCCTCAGCCGGGGTTCGGACGCTGAGTGTGAGCGGTTGGAGGTTTTAGTGCGGTTCAACTTCCACATACCCCGGTGATTTCCTCCTTCTAAAAAAAAAAAGTTAGTAAGACTATCAGAGTAATTTCAAATAAGTAGTTTTATTTTCAGTCTTAAGTACTGGAATCGCTCAAGGTCATTTTCTTTTGTGGTTTAGTCTGACAGAGTACCATAAAATATATTCTTTACTTACTTCTGCATGGGATAAGTGCTGTGTACTTCTGTAGCACACGTACTATTTATTTTATCATCGAAGCTGCCCAGCTTTGTAGCACTCAACAGAGAAGTGTTGGTGGCTCCAAAACAAATACATAACGTCCTCACTCCACTAACACCGTAATGTTCATCCAACTGTGAAAAAAATAATTACGTCTGTAAGAATTAATTTAAGAACCATGAAAATGTGATCTAGACCATTTAGAAAATACAGGCGAAGTCCGGTTGCTTAGGTGAAGATTCAAAAATCAGTGTTACGTTAAAAGATAGAAAAAATATGAGAAGAAAAGATATGGCTGTGTTGTTTTTCGAGTTCTTCTCAGGATGGAGGCTAATTCTAGTAAGCAGTAGTAGTGTTTTTTTTTGACATTCTGTAGACTGTATGTTTGTCTACTTTAAAATATATGATTTGAGTTGAAGAAACATAAGAAGATAAAATCTGTCGAATATTTGAGGAGTACAATCAGGAACACCACTCATGAATCATATCATCACGTATCAGCCAACTGATTTGATTCGAATCCTACAATTCTATAATATTTTGTGTCTCAACGTGACTATTGTCTTAAAACAACTACTTACACCAATACAGTTGGTGAATTGCAACACGGCGCTTTTCGTTCCAAAATATATTGGGAATAGATGGGATCGGCATAAAGCTGCAACAGACGCTATGTTGATGACAGTACCTCCTTTGCCTCCGTTCTGTTTTCCCATTATCTCTATAGCTTTCAGAGTTCCAGTCACCAAAGCAGTCTGAAATATTAAATGAATTAGTTTTAATAGGGGCGATTTTACACAACATTGTAAAAATGAAATTATTCTTCAAATATTTTAAATTACAATTATTTCATTTGCAAAGGTTTTCAAATATTGATATTTTTGTGCATTTCTGCATTGAAATACATTCTTGCGGACAGGTCGTCTATCAGCTCGTGGCCACCACTCTGGTACTTTTTAGTCCCATCGCCTGGTTTCCATTCTCGGTCCATTCAGCGGAGAATGTGTCGTGTGTCAGAGAATTTTAATGTATAGCTCTCGCTGTTGCTCTCTGAGTGACCCAGGTTGCTAAAAAAGTCCATCGTTCTACTAGAGTACAACCTTTCGGCGACAGGTTAACTACAATGGGGGTCCCCGGATCGTCGAGACGATTTTGACTTAAAGGATGAGGATAACAGGTGTATTATGGTTTTAAAATAATAATATACACTTTACTAACCACATTGACCTCAATTTGCTTCTTATAAGTTTTGTAACTATCATTCATGATTCCAGCATTGTTAATAACCACATCGATATAACCTTGGGAATCAAGAACAGTCTTAAATAAACCAAGGAAGTGTTCTTCATTGGATACATCGCTTTTGTAAAATTTCACCTTGTTCGAACCATATTTAGAGTTGAGTTCATTTTCCAAATCTTTTCCAGCATCTTCGGCGACATCCAAAATAGCAACGAACTGTAAATTGATGAAATGCGAAAATTGATTATCTTGATTTTTCGATCTTATCTTAAGTGTTGGGTTTTCCTTCCTGAGTGTGTTATCTTATCAAACAAATCTTATATTAAATTGCAAGTTTATATCGAGAGCAATCATTTTGAAGAACACACAAAGAAAAAAAACTTGAGAGGTGTCATGGGACAAAAAGTGTCGTGACAACATTTTGCAAGAATTTTTTCCGTCTAGCCCCCTTTCACAACGCGCAATAAGGAACTTCGTTCCAATAACTATTTTTGTTCATGAACTATTTTTTGATAAGTATAAATGAAATTAATGTTTAAACCCATCTGTACGACTAAAATATATGAAAAAGTACTGGACTTGCAATTATAGACAGGACATAAGAAGTTTTATAGTTACATACTATTTTTAATTTATCAAGTAAAAATTATCACATTTTTATTATTGTCGTCTATCTATGTTATTACCTATTAATGATAGTATTACTAGCATTATGTTAATCATTTCAGTGATCCCTTTATCTTAAACCATTACATATGGCCCGAGTGCTCTAGTACCAATTTTTGTAGGTATTTGAGACAATCTGAAAACTTGGTCCATAGTCTATAATTTTAGGGTGGCTGTAGATATTTAGGGCTTAATGTGCATTCCATTTGTAGGGCATTGTCCTCATATTAGATTTTCATCTATGTTTGAGTTCGGATGTTGAGCGTAAGCCATAGGAGAGTTTGATTGGAAGTTGGCCCACATACCCAAAAGAAAAAATAATTATACTATTAGTGTCCCCTGACATAGCAGATGTTCATGAGCGACGATAACCACTTACGATCAGGTGGCCCGTTGGCTCGTCTGCCTGTATGGCAATAATAAATAGTTTTATATTTTAGGTTGCTATCATAGATGAAAACAAAAACAACGTAGTAAAGATAATCTTTAAATTTAAATAAAACGAATAATAATATGAAATAAAATCGACTAATCCACGCTACACTACGAGAATGATAATAGAAATAGGTAATAGTCATAAGTTTTATAAAAGATTTTTAAAAGCAAATAAGGTTTCAAGGAAAATTTACCTAACAGGACAAAATAAACTGAAACCTACCCTTGTACCAATTAATATTTAAAATAATCCAATTTATTTCTTCCATCTCACAGAAGCGAAAACAATACGAAAAATTTACAATCTTTCAAAAATAAGATCCTTATATATATCCTAATCAAATCCTATCTGTTTTGAATTTGTATCAATAATCTAGGTAATATTATTATTAGTACGATTGACTTATATTTATACATTTAAAATTCTAAATTACTCAGTATGTAAAGACTGAGTTAGGACTTAGGACTAGACATGCCTTTCTTCCTCTAATTCGTAGGTCTATCCATGTCATTATACCCCTCTAGTAGTAGATACACAAATTGCAAATAATAACTACGAGTTGTCTGGATTCGAAACCTCACATACTAAGCACAAACCTTTTTATTTCATTCTTTATTTTTAAATTTATTTTTGTATTACTTTTATATTTTTGTTTGATCTTTAGTTTTAATCTATTTTTAGTAATATATTGTTCCTGTTATGTGTAAGTTGTGTTTTTGAATAAACGTATTTTCTTTCTTTCTTTCTTTCTTTCACAAACGCTTTATGCTCTAGACTTTAGATCACCATCGTAATTTTGAAAATAATTATCGGTTCCGTCTTCCGTTTATTCAGTTAGTGTGAAAGTCACAAGCGATTAATCCATAAGTTTAATTTTAGTAGATTTCAAATAAAAAAAAATAATTTAAGTCATTCCTTGGGAACTCCTGTACTAAACAAGATAGCGTTTGTGCTCATTTTTCTTGCCTACTTATTATTAATATACAGGATCTTAAAAGCTTTACAATTTTTAACGATATGATTTTTACCTTAGCACCGCGTCCCAGAACTGTTCTAACGACTTCTGCTCCGATCCCGGTCGCAGCTCCAGTGATCAACACCACTTTTCCAGTCCACGACTCCATTCTGTAGCGGTCGAATTCAAATTGGTGCACCAAATCGAAGCAATAAATGATTTGCTGATACCACCTAACACCTTATCTTTGTAAATCGACATGTATTATACTAAAATAAAAATAAGATTGTTAAGTGCATACACAAAAAGTACATAGATTACTAAATTCGAATTATGGATATTCATGGAGTTTTTGTAATAATTAGCAGATACAATCAAGTACTTTGTTGCTGTAGTCTAGACTTTGCAATTAGTCTCGTTAGTATACAGGGTGGCTCTGTAACTTTGGACAATCTGTATATAAAAATTATAATTAATTTACACATTTTTCTAAAGTGGCTGCATCACTAAAAGCAGTGTTTTTCTTATTAAAGTCTCGGTTGCATTAGGTTGAGATAAATTTTGTTAAACATTTCTTAAGGTTCAAGTTCAAGAACTACCAGGTATTCGAGGTAAACATAAATAAATAACGTAAATCAAAAGCTATAAAAGAAAAAATCTAGTTTTAGAAAATTAAAAGCATTATAACACAGCTTCTGATTTAATAGTGTTATTTCCAACAGTGAAAATATTTCAACTAAAAATCGATTCGTTTACGATGGAGCTGTTTTCATCAGTGACAGTGTTTCCGAAACATTGTTTATGGAAACAACCACGTTGTTTTTCAGCGACTAGGTAAATCCGAATAATGTTGCTAAGTAAATACATAACTTTATGGACACCAATGTACCTACATAAAATAAGTGGGCGGCGCGACGGGAAAGAGTGCCGTGGGCGTAACGCGTCGCGCCGTCCCTCATAACCCCGTGCTGGGTTCTGGCCTCAGCCGGGGTTCGGACGCTGAGTGTGAACGGTTGGAGGTTTTAGTGCGGTTCAACTCCCACAAACCCGACGGGCGGGGATCCGGTGAATAGAAAAAAAAAATGGCATAGTTAGATAACAAAATATAAAAATTATTTCATGGCCAACAAAGGGATCTGATAAGCTAATTTCTATTAGGTATTAATATTAAATTTATCTATTGAATTTATGCATTTATAATATTAAATTTATATATATTGTGTATATAACAATATTTTAAATTCTAAATTCCACTTCGAACAGAAAGAACAGACGCGCATAAAATAAATAATCCATGTTGTCATTGTTTTATAATTTCCATTTTATAATTGTTATACTGTAACAACCTACCTATTACTGCCCATTGTTGGGCTCAAGTCTCCTTAGAATAGGGATTGGGCATAGTTCACCACGCTCGCGCTTGCCCAATGTGGATTAGGGACTTCACATTTTTAGAATTATTTTCTAATATGTAGTTTCCTCACGATGTTTTCCTTCACCATTTTTGCTATAGGATTTATAAATCCTTGGAAAAGGAATGATTATACAGTTCATTGCAAATTTCACTTTCATTTGGCGTAACTACTATATTTTTTATCAGCGATGCAGATTGATGAACCGATTATAATACTCATATCAAGTTGATAAAACAGTCAATTTTAATATAACAGTTTTAACAGAGGGTTATCATTATATAATAGATAAGATTAAACATATTACAAATCATCAATCACCTGAATATTAAGTGAGGTAGAGATTATCGTGCAAGATTTGAACGCTCTTTGTAAGCTGATTGCACTCTGCGCTCTTTAAGGGATCCGAGTTGAAACCAGAAATTATTATAGTTTCACTATATTACATTAAAATTTATATCTAAACTGTTAGCAAAATATTAAAGAAATCTTATTAATTTTTTTTCTGTTTAGTCAACTATCCGGAAGAAACTCATGTTTTTCCTACTCCTTCTATCATCTTCTGATTAAATTCGTTGCGGGGTCCAAGACAATTTAGCTATTCCTCGGGTTTTCCTGGGCTTCACTGCTCAGAGTCATTACAATGGTCGCCGCTGTGGAATCTGGCTACACAAGAGTTACAGTGGTGGGAGTGAGAGGTGGCCCAATACCCCAATATCCGGAAGAACGCGGTTGTCGGTTGTTGGTGCAGACAATTATTTCGATGCGATAGTCACTGATTTTGTATTTTTATAATATACTAGCTGACTCGCGCAACTTCGTCTGCGCCGAAAAAAAAAATTAGGGGTGGACTACCCCTAACATTTAGGGGATGAAAAATAGATGTTGGCCGTAGGTACCGGATAAGCACAAAAAATTTCATCAAAATCGGTCGAGCCGTTTCGGAGGAGTTCAAGTTCGAACACCGTGACACGACAATTTTATATATTAGATTATATTTTAGGTACTGTTAATATTATCTTTTTAATATTGAGTTATGTGAGCATGTATGGAAACTTGTACACTTTGCGTTAGGTTATTTATAGGAAGGACTGTAATTGGTCTTATTATTTGTTACTATTAGTTATAAGTATTTTTGTAACACAGTTGTCTCTCTTAATAAATAAATAAACTATAGAGGCTACAGTTTCGAAGTTGTGCTCAGTTACACCATGCAAAAGTTTTCAAACTAAGTTTTAATGTTTTTTTTTCGTACAATTATTGAAACGAGTGGTGATAGACAGCTACAGAACCTTAGCTTTGGTCTTGTCCTCACATGCACTTATATCTATCAGATAGTCTAAACTATCTGATAAACTCTATCTGTATTTAAAACATTGGTCTGGAGTCAGTATGTTCCTGTTACGAAATTTTTATAGATTTTCTACACAATTACCATTCTAACTACCTTTATCATATATTCTCGTAACTCACTTAAGTATCGCAAACAAAAAGAAACAGTATGATTTAAAACACACGTTTATTAGTGATCTTTATTTCAATCAAAAACATGTTGGGACAACAATTCGTAAGCTTCATTAACAGTATTTGTGATGTTCTGCGCTGGTCTGCTTGAGGTGACATTCCAGGTTTCACCGCTTTTGCCTTGTTCGAAGACATTTGCTAGCCCAACGGCTGCTGATTCAACCCTTAAAAAGAAAAATAATTGGTACTTTGACAAAATAAATCGATCTCATCCAAGAATTGGCATCACTCATGACTCTGAAACTACCATCAATATTAAACTATGTTGATTTAATACGTGAAAAAAAAACATAGTGAAGAAACCTGTATATTGGAAAATATACCAAAATTTCTTGAAAGATATGTTAAGTCTTCAATCCGCATTAGACAAATGTGGTTGACTATGCCTACGGAACTTAAGAAGTGACATTTCTTCGTGTTTTCCGGTAACATATACATTCATATTAATTATACATGTCTACTACATAAAGCGGTTATTTTAATATTACAAACAGACACTCCAATTTTATTTATCTGTATATGTATAGATCATACATTACAAAAATTCAACGTACGTCTGAACAGGATATTTGTTTAGTGTTGTCCTAATAACGCCGTTGTCCACGTTTTCAGCCAAGCTTCCCGAATGCGCATTGCTTAGCAGGCTAGTGTCTGTAGCACCAAAGCAAACGCACAAAATTCTCACTCCGCTGCGACTGTAATATTCTTCTAACTGAAAATCATCATCATGATCATCATCATCATTATCATCATCATCATCATCAGCCTATAGACGTCTATTGCTGGACATAGACCAAATAAAGAGATTACTTTACAGGTCGTCAATTTCATATGTGAATCAAACGAATGTTGAAAATGAGAATGTCGTAATTAAATTAATTTTCTCTATGCTCTAGGTAAACAAATAACCTACTGGATATACTGCCTCTAGGGTACCTATATCTCTAAGCTTACCTAATTTAAATAGCTAGTCAAATGAATCTATCAAGGCCTATAATAATATTAATACTTCATGCAAAAACACATGTAAAAAGACAAACTTAATGCCATGGGTATTCTCTACAAGTCAACCATAGGATAATGTGTTGAATTTTGGTAAATAGTCGACTTAGTACAGAAAAACTCTTTATGGCGTTCATGAAAAATTCTAGGCATAGCTGTTTACAGAATATACGTTCATGTACCTAAACTATTTATAATCTTTTTAGATTTAACGTCTATACACTATATGCAGCTCTGTTTATTACGTTTTCTATTTTAATTACCCTCCATTAAAAAACTTTGCAAATCCAAGACGTTTTTAATCACAATAAATAAAGTTTCTCATCGTTTAAACCTTCCCTAAACTTCCACGAATAATTCAAGACTTAAATTGGCTAAATCGGTTCAGGCATTCTCGAGTTTTAGAGAGACTAACCAACAGTAATTCTTTTTATATTTATAAGATTAAATCTAGTTTATCTATAAACTTACACCAAAACAATTGCTGAACTGCAAAACTGCACTTTTTGTCCCAAAGTATATGGGAAACGTGGCAGCTTGATGCAATGCTGCAGCTGAAGCCACGTTAATGACAGTACCGCCTTGACCACCATTATGTTTCCCCATAATTTCTATAGCTTTTAGGGTACCAGTTACTACAGCCGTCTGGAATTTTGAAAATGGACTATTTTTATAATTGGAACGAAGTTCCTTATTGCTCGTTATCGAAAGGGAGCTAGACGGAAATTCTTATGAAAAAGTTGTCACGACACTTTTTTTGTTTTAAATGATTATCGCTAGATGGCGCTGTGATAAAAATATTTTAAAACAATTCCTTTTTTTATATGATTAATGCTAGATGGAGCTGTGATCAAAATATTTTATTTAAGTTATAATAATTAGTTAGTTTAAAACGTCTGTCTCTCTCTCTCTTGAAAGAAACTTCGTTTCATCCGGGTGTCCCTTGACACCTCTCAACTTTTTTTTATTAGTCATTTTATGGACTTTCTAGGATAATGAGCAAAAAAATATAGGTCTTTTGTAAACGTGTTCCATGTGTAGATGTCAAATGTTCTGTTGCTATTATGGTGCGTTTCTACATAGGCTTGCCAACGTCCAACACACGTATAAAACAAATGACGATAACGGCCGACCAATATGATAGTTGGAAGTTGGCGAGCCAATGCGGAAACGCGACACTTAATAGCCCGAAGCAAAGTTATGAAGCATGTTTATCCGTCAACTAGCCTAAAATTTACTTGCATAAAGTGGAATCTGGTTTCTTTATATTCTGATTCTGATTTAGTGATTCTTTAAAAGTGTTTTACAAGAAGTGCCTTTTTCTTTTCTTTCCTAGTAGGCAGACGAGCAAACGGACCAACTACATCTTATCTTTTAAGACTTTTTTCAAGCTTCGTTTAAGATTATTAATAAACAAATATAGTACCTTAAAAGAGATTTTAGAGTATAACTTACAAAATTTACTTCGATTTGCTTCTTGTAAGACCTGGTAGCATCGTTCATAATGCCAGCATTGTTAACTACCACATCAATGTACCCTTGTTCTTTTACAACAGCATCAAAAACATTGTGAAATGCTTCTTCATCAGACACGTCACATTTGTAGAATTTCACATTATGGTCACCGTTTGTTTTTAGATAGTCTTCCAGATTTTTTCCCGCCTCTTTATTTATATCCAAAATGGCGACGAACTGAAAAATTTTAATTTTTATTATTTTGTGCCAGCGTTATTTACTTAACAATAATATTATAGGTATGAATGTTGCGATAATATTATAGTCACTATTGTTTGATTAACCATATTTGCGTACAAATTAATTGACAGTAATCATGTTAGCGCTGTATTAACCTTCATTATATCCTTCCCATCGCGCCGTCCCAGGTAAGTAATGATAGAACGCGCTTTGATGTTGTCTTGGTATAGAGATCAAAAGGTGAAGATAAGAACTTACCATCAGGTTGATCGCTCACTTGTCTAATTTACCAAATTATTAAAAAATACTATCTGAGGTATTTTTTTTGTGCAATTATAGGAAAATGGAAATCAGTATAATAGTTTTCACTTATCTTCCAACAATACTCTCTCTGTCTAAATGTAGCTACATTTTATAAAATAATACCTTAGCTCCTCGAGCCAACACAGTTTTCACGATTGCCTCGCCAATACCTGCAGCAGCACCAGTAATTAATACAACTTTTTCAGCCCAGGTCTCCATTTTGCAGTGATGGATAACTTCTGAAAAACTACTTATTTTGAAGTTCAATAAGTACTTACTGTTAGTTTAAAAATGTGGTATCTGTAACAAGAAAAGGAAATAACAACTTCTAAATAGGTTTGTCCTCAAAGTAATACACTAAGATATACTAATTAATACCTACACTCCTGTTAGTGCAAAAACTACACTCCCAAGACTTCACCAGCGACCTTTGGACTGTGTGATATATTCCACGGAATTTGTAAGGACTTCACCAACGACGGCAACGAAAGCTTCGCTTTGCTGACGGGCCGACCTACGAAGGGTAAGTTTTACAGCTCCACAAATATCATACAGGTACCAAATTTTCTAAAAACTCTCCTTACCTATAAAATTTTTCCTTAGACACAAGCGTACGTGCTTACAATTCAAACGTTATTTTACACAGCAATTTTATGAGACTTGAGCAGACAAGCAATAACACTAGATTAAGTGGAGAATCTCAGTTCCCTTGACTAGCCCCGTATTTATTTGCTTTATCAATACTACAACAAAACAAATAATTTTATCTTTAGGTACATTGTACTTATGCGTCCGTTTGACAGGGTTAACTACCTTAAATTAAAAAAGAGAAAAGATAAATAACTTATTTACAGTGTAACATTAATTGAACCATTATATCTTTACATTAGGTCAAGCCTGTAGAGATCTTCGTCATCATCATCAGCCCATAGACGTCAACTTGAGGCGTCCCCTAAACCTCGCCACAACGATCGGTCCTGCGCTGTCTATATCCAAACTTCCCGTCGCCGGTTCGTCTCGTGCATCTTAGTACTTATATCAAATGAACTAACACCTATTCGTAAAGATACTAACAATACATTTAAGGGAATCCATCTCTTTTAATTGAAACAACATGACAGATTTTCTTTAAAGGATTGTCGCTAAAGACCTGCATAGATCAGATATCCAAATCTTTACTCCTTAAATATCATCGTGAGACTTTTCTGAAAAGTGGTTAGTCCACTATGACAGGAATCCACGATGTTTCTGTCTAAGGTCAAGTCACAGCACTCAGAAAAAAAATGGCTACTTTGCATCACTCACAAAAGAAGAAAACAATTCAGTAATGTTAAGTTACTCACTCTGACATGAACATTCAGTATTTTATTCACTTTCTACTCAGATTTAACTAGTAGTTACTGTGTCAATACTTAAACACGTTTAAAAAATGGCTCCAATTAGTGATATCTCGTAAAAACGTCGACACAAAATATTATTTTAATCAAAAAGATAAACTTGTCATAATCAATGTCGAGGCTATATTAATTAGGCATTATCAATTCTTATATTAAATACAGCAAGAAAAAATAGTAAGCTGTGGACATATAATGGCCGAATACCAATAGGTAGGTACGTGATTATACGAATGCCATAATTAAATAGCCCAATATTGGGTTCCGATATTGATGTCTTTCATTTGGATTTACTAGTCTTAGTCTCCTTATCTGATTCATCCTTAATTATTTCTACAGGTAGGTACTAAAGTTATTGTGAAATATTTTGCTATTAATTTCCTTCAGGTATTAAGCAAATAAAAGCAATTTCAATTAGCGTATTTTATTTTTAACACACAAAGCTTAATACATTAAGTAACAAATAGGTCGATCTAGGGTTTTTAGAATTCGGTACCTATATAGGTATAGGTATTACTTAAGTCATGTTATTGACGAAAATATACTACTTTTAGTCTATATGTAGGAAGATAAGACTAAAGTAGTTATTAAGGATGCGTGCAGAGGACGTGGTTGATAAATAAAAAAACAGTTTTGAACACAAAGCGGTGCGTGAGCGTGGCAAGCGTGCATACGTGCGAAACGTTCAGTTGATAGCGGGCGACTGCCGGGTCGCGATGACGTCACATCGCGGAGCCAAGCGTCTTTGCAGTCTAGCAAGCGCACGCTCACGCGAGCGTAAGTGGTTTATTAATAAAAACAATACAGAACTAAACCAAAACGAAATTTACCCTTATACAGCTAACTTAAAATATAATACAATATTTATTTGGCGCGTCGTTTACAGTAGTCTTATATTTTCTAATTTCTTCAAATTACATTAGTTAAATAATTAATACGCACTCTGAACCTAAAGCGGTTCAGTTGGGCGGATACCATTTTAATATTTTGGCACAAAAATAATTTTCTACTGTTTTTAAGGTGTATTTTTACATTTTTTACACTTTTGATAGCTTTATGCACAAGCACTGTACGGACTTAATATCGTACGAGTATAGGCAGTCGCTATCAGTCTCTTTATAAAATTTATAACCTAAAAACTTTCTGTGAAAGCGTGTTATACGCATCAGTGACTGTTGCAGTGATATCTTCTATCGGCAAGTTGTTGACAGCGACCCAGGTACTGCCACTTTCAGCTGTTTTGAAAGCGTCGACTAGACCTTGAGCTGCAGACTCCTTGCTAGAACACCAAAAAGTATTACAATAAAGAGTTACACTATCCACTCAACTAGAAACAGTGTCCATATTGGTTTGTTTACTTATGCCAAGTCTGTGGAAGGAGCCGAAATTGAGCACGAGGTGAAGTTAGTTCAGAAACTTATTCTGTTTCCTAACTAACTCATATTTAAAGGAGATAAATTATTTTTGTCCAAAATGTAATACAACGTAGTTTAATATTAGGTTAAATCAAAAATGGCATTCAATAAAAAAAAAGTATTTTTAAAAAGTTAGTCTATCAAGGTTCAACCTACATATCCCAACTGCAGGGTGGCTGAGTATCCGGCGATTTCCTCAAAGTTTAAAAAAGTAACAAAACTATATTACGCCTTAGCTAATGGTAAGTGGTTATCATCGCTCATGAAGTTCTGCAATGTCAGGGTACAATATGAGGTCACCAAGTTCTTTAAAGAATAACACTTTGATGTATTTTCAACGAGTTCTTACCACGATATTTAATTAATTGAGTTGTCTCGATATTTCAACGTTGTTGCAAACGTCATGATCACGAGAAGACTGGATACTGGATATCTGCTAAACGTCGTTACGTACCAAGGATGGTTAAAGAAGCTATCGAGATTTCAAACATAGCACTTTTAACAGGGGTGACGGCTTCAGATTATCGAGTATGTGGAATCCAGTGCTAAACACAACAATCACTAAGGGTTCATGCTTAGAGAGTCTTGTAGATACAGTGAGTATGGTGTGTCGTGATGTGTTCGAGTTCCAGTGGTACTACCCAAAAGCGAACGAGAAAGAGGGTAGACAGATTTGTTTGCTCTTAAATCGACCCGTAGTATCCAGTCTTCTCGTGATCATGACGTTTGCAACAACGTTGAAATATCGAGACAACTCAATTAATTAAATATCGTGGTAAGAACCCGTTGAAAATGCATCAAAGTATTATAGAAAACCGCGAGTGTCTGAATAAGTTTAGAAGAACACTTGTTCTTCAAGTGACAGTGCTTTGAAAACACAAAAGAAGGAAGTCCGTTCCAAAGTGGGATGGTTTGTGCTTAAACCTCCAAATTATTAAACTAATATGTGTATATAACCGATTATCCGCATAGCAATAACTATAGGAATATAATTGCCAAATGTTTAGGCATTAATATATTATTGAACAGATAAATTATTGTAACAATATCGAAATTGAAAATAATAATATTGAAACACAAAATTAAATTATAATATTGTTCTACAAATTCTAAAAATTATGTTATTATTATATATTTATACGTTAATTTAAACATAATTATTGCATCTATCAGGGTAAATCTAACCGCAAAGTTTATAATGACTAGTGACCAGGAAAGAAACATTAATATTTACTTGTATTATGATAAAAATTAACTATTTTAGCCGAAATGTTATTTTGACGCAATAATTTAACATCAGCCTTTTATAATGAATTGTGGACTGAGAAATATGTTACTCAAATCTGTTGGGCAGCTTAAAAATCAACTTACATAGAGACAGGCAGACAGCGGCAAGTTACTTAAAATATGTAGAGATGATGTATTAAAGTTTTGTTACCTATATTGGGTTCAGTTCAGAAACACAATGAAAATTCCTTGGTTCACAATAACAGTTTATTCATTTTCCAAAAACAGTATAACCATCCTCCAAAATCAGTACAATTATCCTCCAAAACTCAGTCACAATTACTCTCAACTCTGTTCACTTTGAAATCACGTCGACTACTGTATTCAAACGACAGCTTACACGCCTTTTATACTTTCTTGAGAAATAAATCAGATGGCGCCACTAGTATTTCCGTTCGCATAAAATAAAATTAAAAGAATCTAACAACACTCTTATAAAATGATTCATCACAACCGGAAGTCCTTCCTTTAAATCGACGTAATACCCGCTTCTACAAACAATTAAATGGAATTAGAGAAAAGTCACCTAACAGCTCGGCCATCCTGTAACTAAGCGAGTCCTCGCGCTTGTTTAACTCTCCGTAAATCCGATCAATTGCAACCATTACTAAAAGATGAGAAAAAAAATAAAAATAAAAGGAGACCAAAACAACCAACTAAAAATCAAGCAACGTAGAATTCAAGTGTCCACACAAAAAGCCATGGTTGAATTTTACTCCTCGACACTAGCCTCGTAGCACCATAGCTGAAAGCCATAAAAAACGTTACGTGCCCAAAAGCCTCCTTCATTCCACTCCTGTCTTCAGCCGTTTCTTCATTATAATATCCCTGTTATTTAGTATTCCCACCATCGAAAAGGCCTACCTCTTTTCCTCTTCTGTCCGGTGTATCAGTTCATATAGTTTGTTTCATTTATTGAATCATCTGATAGTATGTCAGTCCACCCCTTCAAATTTCTTTACCGTTATAGCATTCTGCAAGCCTGATAACATTTTTGATGTTTAATTTGATGAGGTCTTGAGTTTGACATTCAGATGGGAGAATTGGAAGGATACAGCCTTCGAAGACTTCTCATTTTCACGTTTTTGTTCTTCACTATATCTTGAGATTCCAGTTTCTCTTCCTAGCGTTGCCAACTCACGTATTCCTACTTCTTTTCTCGCAAAATCCATTAGGGAGATGACCTGTCCGAAATTAACAGTATCCGATTTCATTAAATAAATTATTTCCTCTATTCTGTCCATTTGTGTCCTTCTGTTCATTGCCTTGTTTTATCAGTATCACATTCCCACTTTTCGACTTTTCCTATTTAAATCCTCCGAATTTGTTCAGCTCTACTAATCACACTTTAATGATGGGTCCAAGTGAAGTGGTCCCTCTATCACATCCACATGCTCCAGCCCTGACACGGCCGCACTCCAAGCGAACGAAACTTCGCACCTCCGGGAAACAATACCTATCCTTCTATCTTGAATAGGTCACAACGTCTCTTACAACACAAGATCCTCACCATCGTGCCTCACTTCGAGAATCTACCAGATAACTCCTTTGAGCAAAAACCCACCAAATACAAATACAATACTCGCATAAACTTCAAAAAAAACGTAAGGCCTTGATCAATAACAAAATTTCCCAGTTATCCTAATAGTCCGAGCTTCCGCACCTGCCGATTGGGCAGTTACAATCCGACGTCATCAATGGCCACAACAGCTCTATCAATGGGTCTCCGACTAAAACAAGATACCAGCTGTAATCAGAGAGGGACTAGAGAAGTTGTGTTACAGACGTACACCAGCCAGGCCTTCTACTTGCATACGTCGCATTTTGCTCCAGGATCATATAGAGCCAAGAACGATACGCCAACAATCATTCGTCCACAAAAAGCATTAATCTGACTCTCATCTTCTCACTATCCAATATTTCCTGCAACATACTCTCATCAGTTCACAATCCACATCCGACACTATAAGGGGTTCAGATCCTCCGTCTCAGTCACCATCCGATAGGCTTTTGTAAATTCTCGACCTTGCAAATCACATGAAACAATCCCTACACAACAGCATATCTGGAGCTAGAAGCGCTCGATGTTGTCGATCACTACAGTTGTTGCTCTGGTCAACCGCGTTTTCATGGAAGTCAACTCTACAACAACCCAAAATGGTATCCTTTCCAACATTAATTTCCAATCGTATATTCTCTAGGACAATACTCCCTTCTACTTCAGACACAAACTCTGCAAGCGTTTACACATGTCGTTTGAACATTCGATTCATCTGGAATTCCAGCGACAATTATATCCGGACCTTCTGTAAAAAGTATTGACTCAAAACATAGGAGTGAATAACACTGCCATCAACAATGCACATTCCTGCAACACCGGCATAAACAGCACCAATAAAGCAGGCAAATTGTTATCGTCCCCCATCAAGACTCATAAAAATAATAGACTTCTTCTTAACACAACGTTCGTCTTTCGCGTCTTTTGTCCATCTTCTTTATCTGTCATCCCTTTCACTCTGAGCTTCGTCCAAAAACATCTTTCACAACATTGTTCGTTCAGAAACTACCATTCTCACACAAATCCAGCCAGTTCCGTCCGACCCTTTAATCAAGGAGAACTTTGACTGAACATCAACGTTGACATGCTGTAGGTAAGCATTTATTTGGATTTCTAGGACTCTTGCAGGGCAGAAAGCCTTTCCAACCTTCCCTTGCTACCAGATATGTCCAGAGTGATCCAGACCCAAACTCCCTTGATTGGTAACGCGCATTGGTCAGAAACAGTCCTTATCTAGTAATTCAAAAGGCGATCGCTCCCTCGCAATCGAAACACCTATTACCGCCACTGTATCAACCTCAGAAGCACCAGGTAGGTTCCAATGAATAGTTGTCTGCGTAATGATCTGTCACTTGTATCTCACGACTCCCCGAATTGCCCTACTTTGATGGTTCCGCAAGTTCTTCTTCGCTAAATTACGCCACCTACGCACTAATGGCTCTATGATCCACCCCGTGAAGTAAACAAGACACATCCTGCTAACCTGAGATTTTATAGCGAAATAGTAGATTCTAATGATTCTTCAAACTCAACTATTTTGCTCAACAATCTGTGTGAAGTCCGGCGTAACTCTCACGACAAGGAGAGGGTTCCATCAACTTTCGCTTCTATCCCTCCCAGACATGTTCCATAATGAATCAAATCTATTCTCCCCCTTTTTTTTCTTCCTTTATTCAGTCGGTCTCTTTGTTTAGTTGAAACTGAATAGTTTTATCTTTTGCCATAAAACGATGTAAGGCAGAATTAATATCATTTGGCTTACTTGTCCATATTCCTCGTGGTGACTGCCGCTCCGCCGTTCTGTTCAATCATTTAAGAACCCTGATAACGTTTCCGAATGTTACCCCTTATCTGTCTCTTTGTGCCATTATTCATCGAAATCCTGGAGACAGTCTCCGCGTCTTCCTTTGTATTTCCTAGTTTTGTTTATCTACTCCAATATCAGATATGCCTGATCATTCGGCCTTGTTCCTTCCCGCAACCTATCAATCTGGTCCAGCTCCAATCCAGCTCCAGGTCCCATCCAGCTCCAGGTCCAATCCAGCTCTAGGTCCAATCCAGCTCCAGGTCCAGTCCAGCTCCAGGTCCAATCCAGCTCCAGGTCCAGTCCAGCTCCAGGTCCAATCCAGCTCCAGGTCCAATCCAGCTCCAGGTCCAATCCAGCTCCAGGTCCAATCCAGCTCCAGGTCCAATCCAGCTTCAATGCAGGCCCAGTCCAATACAGGCCCAGTCCAATACCAATCCAGGTCCAGTCCAATCCAGGTCCAGTCCAATCCAGGTCCAGTCCAATCCCGGTCCAGTCCAATCCCGGTCCAGTCCAATCCCGGTCCAGTCCAATCCCGGTCCAGTCCAATCCAGGTCCAGTCCAATCTCAATACCAATCCAGGTCCAGTCCAATCTCAATACCAATCCAGGTCCAGTCCAATCTCAATACCAATCCAGGTCCAGTCCAATCTCAATACCAATCCAGGTCCAGTCCAATCTCAATACCAATCCAGGTCCAGTCCAATCTCAATACCAATCCAGGTCCAGTCCAGCCCCAATTCAAGGCAGTGCAGTCCAGTCCAGCCCCAATTCAAGGCAGCGCAGTCTAGTCCAGCCCCAATTCAAGGCAGCGCAGTCTAGTCCAGCCCCAATTCAAGGTAGCGCAGTCCAGTCCAGCCCCAATTCAAGGTAGCGCAGTCCAGTCCAGCCCCAATTCAAGGTAGCGCAGTCCAGTCCAGCCCCAATTCAAGGTAGCGCAGTCCAGTCCAGCCCCAATTCAAGGCAGCGCAGTCCAGTCCAGTATCAATCCAGCATCAACCTTGTCAGTACCAATCCAATTTAGCATCAACCTAGTCAGTACCAATCCAATTCAGCATCAACCTAGTCAGTACCAATCCAATTCAGCATCAACCTAGTCAGTACCAATCCAATTCAGCATCAACCTAGTCAGTACCAATCCAATTCAGCATCAACCTAGTCAGTACCAATCCAATTCAGCATCAACCTAGTCAGTACCAATCCAATTCAGCGTCAACCTAGTCAGTACCAATCCAATTCAGCGTCAACCTAGTCAGTACCAATCCAATTCAGCATCAACCTAGTCAGTACCAATCCAATTCAGCATCAACCTAGTCAGTACCAATCCAAGTCCAGCATCAATCAAGTCCAGCATCAACCCAAGTCCAGCATCAACCCAAGTCCAGCATCAACCCAAGTCCAGCATCAACCCAAGTCCAGCATCAACCCAAGTCCAGCATCAACCCAAGTCCAGCATCAACCCAAGTCCAGCATCAACCCAAGTCCAGCATCAACCCAAGTCCAGCATCAACCCAAGTCCAGCATCAACCCAAGTCCAGCATCAACCCAAGTCCAGCATCAACCCAAGTCCAGCATCAACCCAAGTCCAGCATCAACCCAAGTCCAGCATCAACCCAAGTCCAGCATCAACCCAAGTCCAGCATCAACCCAAGTCCAGCATCAACCCAAGTCCAGCATCAACCCAAGTCCAGCATCAACCCAAGTCCAGCATCAACCCAAGTCCAGCATCAACCCAAGTCCAGCATCAACCCAAGTCCAGCATCAACCCAAGTCCAGCATCAACCCAAGTCCAGCATCAACCCAAGTCCAGCATCAACCCAAGTCCAGCATCAACCCAAGTCCTGCATCAACCCAAGTCCTGCATCAACCCAAGTCCTGCATCAACCTAGCCCTGCATCAACCTAGCCCTGCATCAACCTAGCCCTGCATCGACCTAGCCCTGCATCGACCTAGCCCTGCATCGACCTAGTCCTGCATCAACCTAGTCCTGCATCAACCTAGTCCTGCATCAACCTAGTCCTGCATCAACCTAGTCCATCCAAGTCCCAGCCATGGTCACTCGACTCTTTACCTCGAGCCTTCCCGCAACCATGACATATCAATCCAATCCAGTCCAGCCATAGTTACTCGACTCTTTACCTCGAGCCTTCCCGCAACCATGACATATCAATCCAATCCAATCCAGCCATAGTTACTCGACTCTTTACCTCGAGCCTTCCCGCAACCATGACATATCAATCCAATCCAATCCAGTCCAATCCAATCCAATCCAATCCAGCCATAGTTACTCGACTCTGTACCACGAGCCGTCCGCAACCATGATATATCAATCCAATCCAGTCCAGTCCAGTCCAGCCATAGTTACTCGATGTTACGTGAAAAAGAGAAAAAAAGAGACTTTAATGTAACGGAATTCAACTAAGTAGTATTCAAACCAGAGTGTGGGGAAATGAAAATAAAATAGAGAAAAAAAAAATGGATCCTCTCATACATAATGAGCGTCCATTTGAAACTCATTTTTTTTGTAAGCTGAGCTCAGTATCATCCATAATGAATACTTTAAAAAAGATGTAATATCAGTGACTTACGGTTTTCTGTGGGCGCAGTACAAGAAAAAGTGGTACCTTTTTCCGTCGATCCCGCTTCTGAACTATTGGGTTCAGTTCAGAAACACAATGAAAATTCCTTGGTTCACAATAACAGTTTATTCATTTTCCAAAAACAGTATAACCATCCTCCAAAATCAGTACAATTATCCTCCAAAACTCAGTCACAATTACTCTCAACTCTGTTCACTTTGAAATCACGTCGACTACTGTATTCAAACGACAGCTTACACGCCTTTTATACTTTCTTGAGAAATAAATCAGATGGCGCCACTAGTATTTCCGTTCGCATAAAATAAAATTAAAAGAATCTAACAACACTCTTATAAAATGATTCATCACAACCGGAAGTCCTTCCTTTAAATCGACGTAATACCCGCTTCTACAAACAATTAAATGGAATTAGAGAAAAGTCACCTAACACCTATGTATTCTTAACTTAAATATTAATTTCTGACAGTAAACAGAATAATCCTGCGGATACTGGTACAACCAACAAAATGCCGACAATAGTTTTTTTTTCTCATAAATAGTTTTTATATCCTAAAAACTATTTTTAAACCCCAATTAATTTAAAATGGCTCTCCTGAAAAATTGCGTTTTGTCACTAATACAAGTACCTATACGGAAACGTTGTAGGTTTAAACTAAACTAAACTTTTGATATCAGATAAATTCTCTTAACCGTATAACTTTAAGCTGTATCAGTTCCTTAATTACTTGGTATTTTTTGGTAGCTACAATAAAGACAGAACCATAGACATATTTGTAAAGTAAATAATTGTAATCTATTCACGGTTAGGTAAAATAACTTACAAACAATAAAAAAACTAAACAAGTATAGGTATTTCTTTTAACAAATATTTTGTTATGACCTGCATAACGCTCAGGAAACCTTATGGGGTAACTCAATTCAAAGCTTGATGATGATCAAAGAATGATCTAATAATTATAATCATCTACAATGATAATATGTACAATATCATTAGTTTATTTTCTACAATATTATGGTATATTTACGATATCATGATGACACGAAAAATTAGATAATTTACAATTGTGATACCAATCAGTTTCTATTTTTACTTCCAAGGTTAAAAAGACAAGATGCAATCAACGTTTTTGAATACATATTATTAAAACGAATTCGAGAATTACCTATTATAAATTATTGTTGTTGCTATGTGGTGTTACAATAAATAAATTTCTATCTATCTAACATACCTTTGAAGTATAAAGCCTTTTCTTAGGTTTTCCAAGCAGTTAGATTCTATATCTTCATCGAAGCTACCCAATTTCTCGTCACTTAGTAGAGTTGTGTCTGTTGCACCGAAGCAGACGGTCAGAACACGAACTCCAGTTTTGGAGAAATGTTCCGGTTTCTAAATAAAAATATGAAAAACTAACTAGAAATTACGTTATGTAATATATTGCGTTCTTATTGTGAAGAAAACATAGAAACGTGTAAAATTAAATTTTCAAAAGTAAGAGAGTTTTAGATAATGCTATCATTATTAATTTTGTCGTCTAATTCTAATAAAACATGCATTTTTCCTTTAGACGCATCATTTCAATGACGTGGGCCTCCTCCAACTTAACCCACTGTTGTCTATCTCTAGCTTTCGACATTCAATCTGGACTTGTAGTAGACTGGATAGTGTTTAGATTAAAGGTATTGAAACTCACTCCAATACAGTTGCTAAATTGCAGTACAGCGCTCTTTGTGGCGAAGTACACCGGCATTATATAGGATTGCGACAATGCCGCTACTGAAGAGATGTTGACGACTGTTCCGCCATTACCACCATTATGTTTACCCATCAGTTCTATGGCTTTCAGTGTACTAGTTATTACAGCTGTCTGAAATTATGTTTCTTTTAAATAAGTCTAACGAATATTTTCGAATTAGATTAGTACCTATTATTTAAGAATTTAAGGAAGTATGTGTCGAGTCAGTTTCGTGTTGGTGGTCTGGTCTCTTCAATATCTAGAGGGACCCACCACGCCTGCCCGTCGCGGATTGGGTGTTTACAATATATCTTCGAAGTATTTTGGAATTCTTTTCCAATATGCAGGTTTCTGTAACATGTTTTATTTCACCGTTTTTATTGAGTCGTGTTGTGATAAATTGTATTTTTTTTTTCTCAAAAAATATCTAAAGACACAAGCTAGCCAGTTTGAACCCGCGTAGAAACCCGCGCTTCTACTACTCTGTTACCATGACTTCAAGTTGAATGAATAGTGAATAACTATATTATAACATCCTTAAATCAGAAAAAATACGACGTTTGTTTAAAATTGCATTTAAAAACTATTATTTTAAATATAAAGAACACACTGTACTGTAACAACCCATTACTGCCCACTGCTAAGCTCGCCTACGAAGAGGGGTTAGGCATAGTCCACCACGCTTGCCCAGTGCGGATTGGGGACTTCACATGTCTTCAGGGGATTTTTAGAACCCTTTCCCGATATGCAGGTTTCCTCACGATGTTTTCCTTCACCGTTTTTAGCCAGTGGTGTTGTGAAAAATTGCACATAAATCTTTTTCATATTAAGATTTAGAGGTACAACCCGGCCGGTTTTGAACCCGCGACCTCCCGTACGGAATGCAAGCGCTTCAACCACGGCCACCACGACTATAAAGAACAGTTGAAATTAAAATATTTGCATAGACAATAAAATTCTTTTATCTTTAAATATTTGTGGTTGTTCACAAAGCATTTGTTTGCTTTGTATACGAATACAATGCTCATTAATTATAGTCTTATTTTATTGCTGTTTTTATGAATTATTATTATTAATGTGTTCTGTGTAATTATTAACAAAGGTAAAGGTAGTTATATAACTAAATTATAGTGTTTATTGTTTTTAATCACTTCTACCATGCCTACTACCAAACTCATAGGTCGGGCCATACTTGCAAGCGTTCTTAGCAGCGGCGTGCAGTTCATACAAGCAAATACGCACTGCATACCCTATCATTTCAAATTCGCTTAAAAAATTTTAACAAAAAACGATTAAATGTTGTATATTTAATCAAAATACATTGTTCATTACTATTATTGGCATACATTTAGCGTAAACGTTAAATTAAATTAATTATAGGACATAAATATGTGGAAAATTACTCAGCTTTATATTTCTGCATACCCTGACTTAAATATGTATGCACGCCAGTAAGTGGTTCTTAGTAAGCTGATCATAAGTTCACCACTAGAACTTAGACGGAAATCCAGTAACCATTTGAGGGGTAATTTATTGCCCTGCTTTTTAGCTCATAAAAATACCTACCCTTTAATTATATTATTATCTTTAACATCTTTTCCCGAAATATTTCAGGCCATTTTTGACACCTTATAACTTCAGTAATACTAGAAGCTCAGGATTTTGGTGATTTCTATAGGTAGACAAAATGCGAAATGGAACAAAATTTCATGATCTTTTGAAAAAAATCCCTACAGCCTTTTTAATGTTCGGTAAAATATCGTAGAATAACCTTACTGGTTGATATACCTACTTCTTATATAATTAAATTAGAATGGTCTACGTATCCACGTTTGGCATCACTTCGACCAATACTAGAGATTAGTTGTTAAAAATTGGGATATATAGCTGAGGCTTCAGACTGAAAATCGACCAGCGCTTAATCTATGCCAAAAATGTATCTCTATCTTTTCAGGTAATCTACGCTGAAGAGAAATGATATTCATTTGTTTATAATTTGATTTCTTTCTGATTTTTACCATAAGTAAAATTTGAGTATGTATAGGTCAAGAAAGTGGAGTAAAAAAACATACCACGTTAACCTCAACAGCCTTTTTGTAGACCTTGAGACTGTCGTTCATCAGAGCAGCGTTGTTGATAACTACGTCGATACCCCCTTGTTCATGGACCACAGTGTCCAGGATTTCCTGGAATTGTGTCTCATCTGTGACGTCAGATTTATAGAATTTCGTTCTGTCGCTATATTTCGAATTCAGTTCTTTTTGGAGAGATTTTCCGGCTTCTTCGGCTATATCTAAGAACGCGATGTGCTGAAAAGTGAAAAGTTGTTGCATAGTATAACCATATCATATAATCGGAAATGAGGAGATCCGCAGAAGAACCAAAGTTACTACATAGCCCAAAGAATTAAGTCTTTGAAGTGGCAATGGGCAGGACGCATTTTGCGAAGAACGGACGGCCGATAGGGCTGGAAAGTTCTACAGTGGCAAGCACAGTGCAGGCAGACCTCCTACAAGATGGACCGACGACCTGGTCAGGATCGCACTAAGTCACTGGATGCAGACTGCGCAGGACTGCCAGGACCGGTTTTTATGGCCAAGTTTACGGGAGGCCTATGTCCAGCAGTGGATATCTATAGGCTGATGATGATGATAATAAGTATGATAACCATAGATTATTTATAGGTATAACATAGTGTAGACGGGATACAGTTGTTAATAAATTCAATAATGATATTTCTGTATCCTTATCATAATAATTATTTGTATTATTTTATTATTACCTTATTGTTACCAATTTTAACTTGTGACACAATTAGGTACCGTTAGTCATTCGTGTTTGATAGAAATATTTTTAAATGTAATGATAATTTATTGTTTTTTTTCGTTGTTTATAATTTTATTATCTCTTATGCTTTTCACGATACTCGTATCAAAATAAGATTATAGATCTGCCGTGATAAAATAGTATATTTTATGATATCTAAATTCTTCTAAATATCTTCCAATATCTTTCTAATATCTTCTGATAATGCATATATTGCCGCAGCTGTCATATGATAGATAATTTTCATTCGTGTAATATTATTTTGTAAGACCGAGAAATTGGGCTACGAGTGACCTGATGGTAACTGGTTCCTCACCGCTCGTGAACCTATGCAAATTTATTCAAGTAGGTATCTAATATAAAATAATATAGTAATATAATATAGTTGTGAGGTGGCGTAGCAACACGAACACAGTGCAATAATGCATCATGCCGTCCCGCATAACAACTAACCGGGACTGTGTGAAAGCTCTTAAATTTACTCATCAAATCAATTAGTCAAAGAAAAACAGGAGACTCACCAGTTCGTAGTGGGTTGGTTTTAGTTAAAAAATTTTTAAACAAAAATAATATTACTTATATTATTACTAAACGGGTTCTTACCACGATTATTTTTAATTGAGAGGTCCCGATATTTCAACACTGTTTCAAGCGCCATGATCACGGGAAGACTGAAGACTGATCATTGGTAAGAACCCGTTTAGTAATAATGTAAGTGATGTAGATAACCGCGAGTGTTTAAAGAAAATTAAAAATAATATTGTTACAGATTTTTTATTCTCATAATATCTAGACAGACTACTAGCCAACGGGCTACCTGACTTGTAAGCGATGATCGTGAACCGCTGCAATAGCGACCTACCATTTGTGGTATTTTATGAAATAATAAATTGTAATGATTTCTCGACCAACCTTGACTCCTTCTTCTAATAATATTCTTACTGTTGATTCACCGATGCCCGTAGCACCGCCGGTTATTAAAACGACTTTGTCTTTCCACTCGTGCGCCATTATCGACGTCTCAATAACAAATGCGTGCTTGCAACATCTTTTGATAAAATTTGTTAGATTTACATCGTGAAATAATTTTGGAAGTTGGCGTGAGAATTTACATGATAAAGAATTAATTTTAATTTTACTTTACGATGGTATAGATACTAGAGGTAGACCTCTACATGTTATTTGTCAAATTTGTGCTATCAAGTCCCTCTTTAAACAGAGGGATCGAGATCCTGACATTGCAGAGGTTCATGAGCGACAATAACCGCAGTAAAATACTTCTTCTTTCTTTGTTAAGTCAAAATTTTTAGCTTAGGTATGTATTCAATCTAATTAAATAGATAGCTCTGAATATGTTTTTTATGTTCATAAAACAAAGTCCTAAATTTTATTTTTTCGACGCAGACGAAGTTAAGCAAGGCAGCTAGTATTAGTAGTACTATATAATTCTGCATAAGAATTGTCGCACGTATGACGCCGGAAACGGCAGGGACTACGCCCATTGTTTTTCTTAAAGGTCAATGAACCAAGTCCTGATAAATTATAAATAAATCATATAATTATTAGGCACCATTTGTGCATTATGTTGGTCATTAAAAACTGAAAGTTTTATTACCTATGGTGGAATGTCGTTTAAAAACGATCTGTCATCTGTCAATAACTCTTTAAAGTAAGGATGTGATATTTTACGTGCATCAGCGCAATTGTATTGAATTGGCGCTTTTGCTTAACATTTTGGCTCTGAAATAAAAAAGATTGCATAAATTAATATGTCAAAATTATTATTGATGGAGCTGTAGAAATTATTTAACAAAGTTTATATCAACAGTCCAGTCTGATTTATACAAATATTTAATAGTCCATACATTTTGAATTCTTTTCACTATTTAAAAACATTTTAACTCTTCACTATTCAATGAGTTTCGACATCACGATCATCATCATAACTCTAAATTTGTAAATCTCTCTTGGAAAAACCAAAATTATTAGTTGGATAAATCGAGTTGGTGCAATAATTAAACAACGAGCGCTGTGCTGTGTTTTGATATAAAGTAATTCTCATTTCACATCCCTAGTCTTCGGTGATTTCGTAGAAATATTTGAACGTTTTGTACAAGGAAAATTAGTAATTTACATATAATTAGTATTAGTAATTGGGTTTACGTCGACAGGCGTTAGTCTGTTTCTAAACTAGTGCTAATTAAGTGGCGTTGACACGAAACAATTGTCGTGCCACATATTTTTTACTTAGTGTAAACAACTGAAGATAAAAATGTATCCTAACCAACAAGTAAGTACAATGAAATAACTTTCACTTGTAATTTGGATGTAATAAATAAGAAATTATGAATGAGATAAGGTATAGAGAATTCGAAGTATTGTTATTGTTGTATTCATATTGTATCAAAGTTTTCATGTACCCATCTACAGGTTTGTTCCACCGAAAATATTTTTGAATAGATTTTCGATTAAAATTTTTTTTTATTTAATTAAAGAGAAACTTGTATTAAAACATTTCACATTAATAGTGATAGTGTTTTTTTCCAAGATTAAGTAAATAATAGTAATTATAAAGAACTTCTTTGTTTGTATGAATCAGTCTTTTTTTCTCGTAGGACGCCAATTTTTGCCTTCAAAAAATATTTTTAAATAATAATGTAAGCGAACCTCTAAAATGTTTAAGACTAGCTAAATTAATCCCTAAATTGTTTTGTATCATGTAGGGCTAATTTTCTTTCTTGACAAAGAGTATGAAACTGTATTTTAGATTACACATGTATAAAAAATTGTAAGAAATCACCTATTGTAACAAACTAAAATGTAGTAATGTTAAATACAACTTAAATGCCGTTAACCAATTGTAATTTTGACTTTTTATTTCTTTAAATTTCTACGTATCTGTAGATCACTAGACATGTATTACTAATTAGTGTAATTTGAAATTTAATAACTATTGTTATCAGTAATAACTTGTTTTGGATTGTAAATTTCTAATTAAGTTCCATCATTTAACAGAATTATAGTCTTATCATATCAGAATTGTAGTTATTTAAATCAATAACAATACTTTGAATGCACAAGGGTAGAAGCATGAATTATTTATTTAATACTATGACTAAAGCGGTAGGTGGTGGGTTTGTTTGGCATATTGTGAGCTATGAACAATTGTAATACTTTCATACATTGTGAACAAGTTCTTACCACAATATTTAATGAATTGAGTGGTCTCGATATTTCAACATTATTGAAAACGTCATGATCACGAGAACACTCAATTAATTAATTTAATATTGTGGTAAGAACCCATTCACAACTTATGAAAGTATTATAGAAAACCGCAAGTGTTTGAATATGTTTATGACAATTAAAGTTCTCTTTTTATAAAATTAAGGAAATGCAGGATGATATTATGACAGTTTGTGGTGTGACAGATGATGTTTGTATAGATAGAAAAGAGTGGAGAGAAAACACATATTGCATTGACCCCATCTAAATGGGATAAGTTATAGAAAAAGTAAGTAAATTGAGGCAGTGTAAAATTATTTTACCCCTTCAACAAATATCCTATTTAAATTGGCTAGCAAGCTTCAACATCACAATAGACTATTACTTTAAGCTTTATAGTTAAAAACTATTACTTTTAAATGTTTTAAGAAAAGAAAGACATATCATTATTTTTTATTATTACCAGTAAATTCCAACACTACATTTTATAGTGTTACATATTTAATGCAAAAGTAGATATGTTTCTGTATTATATGTTTGTGTAAAAACTATCAAGTTTAGATACAGATCATGGAGTCACAATATGCCTTGTAAATACTTGTCATCACTGGAAAGAGAAAAGAAAAAACAACTGATTTTGCACAAAATAGTTCATTTAATAAGAGAATATTATTATAATCATATATCTGTAGAAGTAATTAACATGTTATATTTTATTTATTCGTTATTTTGTGTACATTTTCGGTGCCTTTTTTTTTATTGCCATGTAGGCAGACAACTACACGGTCCACCTGATCTTAAATGGTTATCTTATGATCAGGTGTACAATTGGCTTGTCATGGACCTCTGCAATGTCAGGGGCTTTTGAGTATAAAGTTGTGTACTTGTTTTGATAATTTTTTTTAATTAACTTTTTACCTATCCAGCGATGATATAATTAGTATAATGTAAATGTATAAATGTAATGCTTTCTAGATAGCATGCGGCATTAGTTGAGTCATAAAATTAATAAAAAAACAGCATAGCAGTGTTATCAGCATTTTGGTGTAATTGTTTTTGTTTTGGTTGTTTGTACTGTGGCTGTCATAAAAATAACTATCATGTAAAAATTCATTTACTGAAATAAATTTCATATTTCAGTATCCAAATGTGGGATTTAACAATGGAATGGCCCCACAAGGCTTTCCGGCTATGAACAATCCTCAAGGACAACGCTATCCCCCTCAGCCAGGGTTCCCTCAACAAGGTTACCCACAAAGCACTGCTCAATACCCTGTCCAGGGTAATCCTGCTCAATCTGCATATCCAAACCCTGGCTACCCCACACAGACAGGGTATCCCACTCCGCCACAGCCTGGTTACCCTACCCAGCCAAGTCAAGGTTACCCTACACAGCCAGGTTACCCTACCCAGCCGACTCAAGGCTACCCGCAACGTCCTGCTCAATATCCTACCCAAGGTTACCCGCAACCCGCTCAATCGACGTATCCCCAGTCGGGTTACCCTCAAGGTCAAGGACTCCAACCACAGTATAACCGAAACCCATCCACAGTTAATGTACCAAAGGTGCGTTAAAACGTCTTGATCTCTTCTTAGTAAACCTTCATGATGAAAGCTGGCTTTGGGAAATCTTTTCATTCATCAAGCTTTTCAGAAGACCGTACAGCTTGTTTGACGCACTAGTTACTGAGAGTATTGTAATCTATTTTTAGTTTGAGCTAATAACGTCTGCTAATTCTGTAGTTTCAATTGGAGTTTACGAATTCGAGAAACGTCGATTTTCTTAGAGAACTATAGTTAAGTTTCCTTTAATCTCATCTCATACTTAAACTAAATGTTCGTTTTTTTTACTTCCGAATTACTGTTTAAGTATTAACACGTCAAACAAGCTGCCGATCTACTAATTTATTTATTTTTTTACTTTCATTATGGACGTTTACGCGGAGCTTTTGTAAAATTAACTTATTCGCACGCACACGCTAAACTAACCACGCTTGTGTGCACATTATGATCTGCATTTCCATATAAAGCTGGTAGTAATGAAACGCTAACTGCTTGCTTTTTATGTGGATACGTTTTTTTCTGTAAGCTTAGATTGTGTTGTTTATGAAATGTTGATATAAATTATCGCATCTAATCAGTAATGACCTTAAAAGGACTTTAACAAACAAACAATATGTCGTAAAATTGCCTCATAAATGTGGAAAATAGGACTAAATTCTTCTAAACATTCACAACGGTTTATAGACTCTAGACCTGTGCACTGTGAATGAGCCTACGAAAAGACGGACTGTTAAACTGATTACAGGATTTTCATTGATGCAAACAGCGCCAGATCTATCGTTGCCTGAAATTTACGTTAAGAATCTTTGGTTACCTGTCAATAATAGTCCATTTTATTTAATAGCAATTAGTAATAGACTAGTATACCAACTTTCTGATAGTTCATCTATGTCGAGATGCCATAGAAAACGTCCAGAATCACTGACGACGTGACAGCCACAACAATTTAGCCGATAACGACATTCGGTGACTATTCAGGGAACATTTTGCTGCAATTACGTTGTTAAAGTCTGCGTCAGTAACCAACGGGCAGTCTTTGCTTTGGCCCTGGCCACTATACATGTAAACTGGACCCAAAAAGTGTTCTTACATTCCTAAAGAAATCTAGTCTGTTGAGCATCTTTTTGACTGTTTTCTGAGGCGAAAGTGATGTGACTGCTTTGATATTTTGGAAATTGTGCAGTTTTAAACAGAGTTTATTAAAATGTCCTCGGTGAAATCAAATTCAAGTACACGTTTTAGAACTTCAATTGGTCTGCAACGGAGATCTAAATTGTCTCGTTTTATGGTATTTGTTCATCTTATTTACAACTGATTCTTGTCGTGTCTTCAAGATTGTCACATCTTCTTTAAGGACAAATTTAGCACTTTTATGTTTATTTACTTATAAGATTTATTTATAAAACAAAGTCGCTTCACGCTATTTGTCCCTATGTATGATTAAAGTTTGAAAACTACGCAACGAAGTTTGATGCGTTTTAATAGATTGATTTATTCAAGAGGAAGGTACATGTGTATACATAATACATGTATAACACAGTAGAGAAATAAGTTTTTTTTTATAAAAAAAAACAGCTGCTTATCCTGACTTACTCGATGTTGATTAACCGCATATGCGACTTATCGTAACGCAACTAATTGGATTATCGTTCTAACATTTTATCAAGCAACTTGGAAAATCCAGAAAAAATATGGTTAATTTTTATATTAAAAAAATATTACTTTTCCTGCATAGGTAGGTACTATAATAATATAATATGGTATTGTTATTTTTATCGTGATTAAAGTTTTTTCTACTAACTACCCATATTATGTTGCTTTTGAAGTAATCTTCTTAAAAACTTGGAGAGTCATAAATTTTCTACAGATAGCATTATCATTAGAATCATCGTATAAGCCGAAATACTCTTTCTACACCCATAAAAATGACCAAAAAGAGTTCTTAAATACCCATCCACACGAATCCGAACCGAATCGTCAAAATACATTTGCTTCCAGTACAAGCCTACCGTGGTGCCGGCAAACCCCTTCAACCCTCGCTCCGACGCCGAGGCTCTCCGCAAGGCTATGAAAGGTTTCGGAACGGACGAGAAGTCTATCATCCACGTTCTAACCAAGCGTACCAACGAACAGAGACTGCGCATCGCTTTGGAATTCAAGACTTTGTACGGAAAGGTAAGTTTAGCTTCGTAATATTTTCACAGTGCAAGGTAAAAGAGCGGTAAGATTAGCGGTTGGCGCCCAGTCTGACGTCCAAGGTACCGATGACGTGACGTCGTAGAGGCAGATCTGCGTGAAATACAAGTCCAGGCCTGGCGCGTCCTGACACAGGACCGAGATAAGTGGCGATAGCTTTTATCAAAGGCCAAGACTCACTTGGTGTCACTGAACGGAGTGGGTTCGATCCGACTCCAGTTCAAGCTGTATTCAGAACTACTATGAACACAAACAAGGTTATACGGGCGGTTGCGACCCGGGTCGGTTAAGTTCGCGTACGTTTACATGACTGAAAAAATATACTGTTAGTGACTAAAAGGTTAACAATTTTATTAGGTACATGTGGCGTACTATGCTTCTTCACAAAAGATAAGAGATACTACCTCAGCAGTAGGTCACAGGGTCACCCTATACTGAATAATACAGATGTGGCTAATATTATGTAGAAGACTGTAAATCTGTCCTTCCCCTGTCCCTTGAGTTAAAAGGTTGGTTCAAGGATACTTGAGTCCAATAACGGGGAAAACATCACAGGAAAAATTTTAGTTTTTTCCTTTATGAGCTGATATGTTATATCGTAATTATGTGATATGTTATTTTATTATAAGTACCTAGTACTCGTTGGTCAATAACTGGCTCCTGAGACTGCTGCCTATCGCCTTTGATTTCCGATCTCAGTCAAGGTCTTTGGAATCTCGGTTTACTGGTATCACGGCCACGTGTGTGTAGGTAGTTCAAAATTCTGAAAATACATTATTTACTTCTAAAACAGCTGTTTAATAAAACTGTGATTCAATTTCATATTATGATAATTGTATTTTACATCTATACCTAATATATATAGTCTACTGTAAATGGAAATACATATTCGATCTGTGTAAATAAACGAAGTCACGTATTAGTATATATAATCTTGTATCAAGCTATCTTGTATTTCGTCAAATGAGGCATTAAGAAAGTCCTTAAAAGCAGCGACCCGCTGTCTTCATGAAAATAGTAAAAAATAACAGGCAATATATATAGCTCACTCCCTCTTCGGAGGAGACTTAAACCCAGCAGTGGGCAGTAAGGTCAGCTCACGGAATTCCACGGCGAAAATCTAGAGCCGTCATTAAACGCATGTAATGATAGTCTTCGGAAACAGGCTGTCTGGCGCCAAGCCTTTTACGAAACATGACTCTGAACTATTTTCCTTATATTTGGCACATTGGTTGCATTATATGAGATTGACTATTTACTTTCAATATTAATTTCCCAACTCGTACTGCTTTTAGAAAAGTTTGCGTATGTTGCAAGTTACATATTGAAGGATATTATTGATGGTAAATTATTAAGAGAATATCCACTCAACTGGGATCGGCAACCAAATTGGTTTGTTTACTTTTGCAAAGTCTGTGGCAGGAGCTAAAATTGAGCACAGTTCCAAAACTTGTTTTGTTTACATTTTTTAATCGGTTTTTCGCTGAAAAATCAATACAGCGTCGTTTAGTAATAAAGATTTACAAAAATACAAGGTTTAATTAAAAATCAAAATTAAAAATTATTGGAAAAAAATGTTTTTAAAAAGGGGCACAAACACGGTATTGATTCCGAACGAAGTCCCCAGTTTCGCCATCTAGCGCATAGTGACGTTCCCAGTTGAGTGGTTATGATTAGAGTTTATACTTAACAATACCTACTTATTATTATGCTCTACTTTCGTTATCACGAGAAATATGCGAAATGGAAATGCGATAATTTCTTTTTAATCGACACTGGTTTATTGGCTTAGATCCAATTCAAAATACTTACGTTAGTAACAAAAAATATTTGCATGAAATATAAAAAGCAATATAAATAACACTCGCGGTTTTCTATAATACTTTCATGCATTTTCAACGAGTTCTTACCACGATATTTAATTAATTGAGTTGTCTCGATATTTCAACGTTGTTGCAAACGTGATGATCACGAGAAGACTGGATACTGCGGGTCGATTTAAGAGCAAACAAATCTGTCTACCCTCTTTCTCGTTCGCTTTTGGGTAGTACCACTGGAACTCGAACTCACATCACGACACACCACACTCACTGTATCCAGTATCCAGTCTTCTCACAATCATGCCATATCGAGACAACTCAATTAATTAAATATCGTTGTAAGAACCCGTTCAAAATGCATGAAAGTATTATAGAAAACCGCGAGTGTCTGAATAAGTTTATAAATAGCAATGTTTATATTAATCCGTAACTCTCGAAGTTATCCATTTGTCTGGAGTAAAAGTAGACAATAATTGTAAAATTTCGCCATTTTCCTCGGTTCAATCCACTATCAATCTTATGGCAATAATAATAGGATCTAGAGGCTTTGCCTTACCTCTCGACTCTCAAGGCAAGCTTCTTCATTCAGTATCGTTTCCTCGATACAACACCGAAATACATTCGAGGTTCATACAAAACAAGATGAAGTTATATTGGCTTAATACGACATTTGTATCGTTTATTTTTCTGCTTACAAACCTATTTAAGTTTTCGAAATATTTTGACGTGACAACGTCTTATAAATTGATTTGCCGGGTGACACTTCAAGAAACTGCGTTACGCTCCGCTCACGTTATGCGCTCACAATGAGAGCGAGTGAGAGGCACGCGTGTCGTTCACTTTTTATGTCTGTCTCTCTCGCTCTTAGGTGGGCTAACCATGCCCGAGTCGTTGTCACGTAAAACTTTCGCCCGTATACCGACTTTACAGGCAACCAATTTTTTTTTCATCATATTGATATGAAGGTAAATAAAAATATGTCATGTTATAGTACGATTAATATCAAATTACGTAATGGAAGTCTATTGGGAAAGCCCAGCCTTAAAACTAATGATGTAATGCTATGATAGAAAACGCCTCCACCCTTACAAATTTTGTCCTGTGTTTTAATTTTAAAATGTTTTGTTGTTGTTCAATAGAAATAGATTTTAGGATTTGCATTATTTTGATAACGTTTATAATATGTTATATTTTATACACCAAAAATGTAGAAACAATCAAATGTAGAAAGATCTATATTCTTGTTATTTAAAACTTACAAAGTGTATATTATATGCTATATACTCTAAAATGGTATTATTATATTGTAAACATCAGATAATTACCTAAATATATCTTATTAACTTATCTTTTATAAAAAAAAGTCCTACATGTTAAATATTATAGTAGTACGTAAAATATAATAATTATAAAACGGAAGTCAATGACGGTTCGACATAAAACGCATCCGGTAAAGATAACGGGCGCAATGTTTAGCACATATTTTTGTCCATAAGATTACTAAACAAAAGTATATTCACTAATATTCAGTTAGTTGATAAAGTTTTCGCTTCACTTCAACTTCACTTTTTGACCGACTTCTAAAAAGGAGAAGGTTCTCAATTCGTCTGTATTTTTTGACGTGTCAACGTCTTATAAATTGGTTTGCCGGGTGACACTTCAAGAAACTGCGTTACGCTCCGCTCACTTTATGCGCTCACAATGACAGCGAGTGAGAGGCACGCGTGCCTTTCACTTTTTACGTCTGTCTCTCTCGCTCTTAGGTGGGCTAACCATGCCCGTATACCGACTTTACAGGCAACCAATTTCTTTGTGGACAGATTTGAATGATTCTGGATCTTCTCAAACTTAGGTTTCCCATTTTTTTTTAAAGATCGAACAAGTAGGTACTTTTCGGTCTGTGTTTAGAAACGTGTATTTTTAACGGACAAAATTTCATTGTTTGATGTACATTTTTGCGTGTGTTTCTTTTCTATATGAACCGACTTCGATGATTATTTTTTTGATAGAACTCTTCGGAAATGATCTCATATAAAGATCTGACTGGTAGTTTTTAGGCAATGGAAGTCGGTCGTTTTCATTTTTGTAATAAAAATAGTATGTTATTCAAGATGTATATCCAGATGTAATCATTCTATGTTGTATGTTATGTATATCTATTTATATTAGGCACAGTAAGCACTTCCCATAGGGTGAGCCGTAAGCTAGTTTATCTATCTTGCAATAAAAAAACTAAAAAAACCTTTAATTACGCAATCTTCGTCTTATAAACTTACAAAATGTTTACCAGGATTTAATATCAGACATTAAGAGCGAAACCAGTGGAAATTTCGAGACTCTTCTAGTGGCGTTGCTCACTCCGTTGCCAAAGTTCTACGCGAAAGAGCTTCACGACGCCATTGCTGGGGTCGGAACAGATGAAGGAGTACTCATTGAAGTGATGTGTACTCTTACAAACAACGAGATTCACGCGATCAAGCAAGCGTACACAGCAAGTAAGTAGCAAGATTACTAGAATAATTTTATTTTTATGGTTCTTTCAGGGATAATTTATAAATATTCGATTTCGTTTAGAATGTAGTCGGACAGATTCTCATTCATACATATTTTATACGGCATGTAAAAATCTCAGTAATTGGGTATTTGAAAAAAAAAAAATATAATAAATGGAAAGATCATATAAAAATTAGTTACCTATACTACATTTTTTTTTGATTTCAAAAGATAGGTAAATTAAAGTAAAATTCGAATTTTTGAATTCAGTACCGTAAATACACCGAAAGATCCCGAGCGTGTGTGACGTAATAATGTTAGTTTTCACTCTTCACTTGTCATTAGTATTTATACCAAATTCAAATTTCGATCCTCAAAACTACTCAGAAGTTAACAATTTGACGTCACAGTCAATCACGGTGCGTTTAAAGTCACGCGATTTTTAATCAAATTTAAATTGTTTATAATTAATTGAAAAAAAAATTGGCGTTTTTTTGTATTAAATATGAATATTATTAATAATAATGATTTAAAATACATAACAAAAATTTTTTTTTTTTTTTTTTATATTCCCAGTTTCATGGTCAGCAATAATTGTTCCAAAAACGCAAGCTTTATCGCTCACCGCTAAAATAATGATAACGTATTGTCGTTGAAATCGTAAAAGCAATAACAATCACCATTGCTATTTTTCGAGTTTTCGCTGCTGCTACACCAATTAGCCATTAAACAGCCGATCAGACATCAATTTTAAAGCAATAATCGTAGAATTGATCACACTTGTCCTAATAGAAACTCTTATTAGACCAAATATTACTGAAACCGTTTTACCCTTTTTTTTATTAGGTCTACAAAACTGGTTAAAATATAAAACTAACTTAAATACCTACTTCCTCTAGGTTACATAATAACAATTTTAACCTTCTAGATGTGAACGCAGCATACATACATGAATGGTAAAGTGAACTATGGTTAGTTAACATATAACAGCATTACGTAAAAAAAACTATTGAATAATTACCATTAATACTAACAACTAAAAATAAGTTTCAAAAACAATATGCCAGAACAACAAACTGCGAGATAATATATATCTATATATATTTTACTAGCTGACCCGCGCAACTTCGTCTGCGTTACAAAGGGGTTCAAACAGTACTCGCAATGCCGTCGCGTTATTATGTGCCCGAAGTGCACCCACCCACATATTCATTGCGTTTTCTACTCGTGATGAATCACGATAATAAACGAAAAGTCCGATTGGAATAAAACAAAAAGTAATTCACTTCTACATTAATACTCTTGATAATAAAATACTTAATTTGGATAAGCGTTAATATAACGATACTTATTTAACGTTAAAGTCAATCTGGGGACGAAATATTTTTTTTTATAAACATAAAAGCGGTTATTGTGACTAAACTATGATAGTTAGATATATGCTGGCGCGGACTTTTTTGTTTGTCTTACAAATACCTAAAAACCCGTAGTACATCATTTTGTTCTACTGTCAATAGTTTTTGCAGCGTACCTACGCATAAATAGGTTTTCGATTATTCGCCTTGTGTTACATATTCGATATTTTCATACGCATCCCTAATTTTTGAAATCGGTCCAGTAGTTTCGGAGCCTATTCATTACAAACAAACAAACAAACAAATCTTTCCTCTTTATAATATTAGTATAGATAATAGATATCATTTCACTCCGAATCAGTAATCTTTCTCAGACTTTTACAAAAGAGGCTGAGGAACCAGAACACACAAATATATCAACATCGTTTCTTCTCTTCATCTTTTCATTAGTTTACCTCAAGTAGGATCATCTAACACAAACGTACACGAATTACATATTATCAACGCTTCAACGAACGCGTAAAGTGTCCTATTTTGTACGGTTAAACGTGAAATTTTGTATCATTAGCACTAAATCGACAGAATTGTATACGCGTACTAGATGTACGAAACGACCTCGAGGTTATGTACAAGAGTATAAATGAACTACTTCCGATGTGTGACTGTCTCGAATAAAACAGACTTGTAACCACTCATCTGTGGCTATCAAATATCTGTCATACATGGTACTACTAGATCAACGCCAATTTTTATTACATATGGATGATCTGAGCAATCTGGTTTGTATTTAATAAAATATAATTTAAGTTTTAACCCATTTTATAAATGCACACATAATAATTAGCATGTGGTAACTTGTTTGTGAGTGTCATGGCTTTATTAAATGGGAAAAGTGATAAAATTAACGATATCATTTAAAAATGTATTAATAGTTTAAAAAAGTCGTAAAACTGTGATTCTAATTATTTGAGTTACAAAATGTATGAAAATATTTTTGATTATATAAACAAATTAATAATGTTATAATTACAAGATTAATTGCCTTAGATTGATCAAATCTTCCATTTATACACTCAACTGGTTGCATCGGCATCAAATTTGGTTTGTTTACTTTTGCCGGCAGGAGCCAAAATTGAGCAGTTCTAAAACCTGTTTTTTTTTACATTTTTTGATCGTCTCATATTTTACGGAGATAATGTATTTATTTGCTGAAAATGCAATAGAGCGTAATTAAATAAATAAAATTTATAACAACGTTAGGTTTAAATTACAATTTATTGGAAAGAAATCTTTTTAAAAGGATACTCAAAAACGGTAGTGATTCCGAACGAACTTACCAGTTTCGTCATGGAGCGAAAATTGACGTTCCCAGACGAATGGCTATGTTGAATTTGGAACTCATTGACATTTGCTCCACTATGTCAATCGTTCAGCCGTTACATAGATTATCCGGAACCAACACATAAAAACGCGCTTGCCTTCCGTACGGGAGGTCGCGGGTTCAAAACCGGCCGGCTTGTACCTCAAATCTTAATATGAAAAAGATTTATGTGCAATTTTTCACAACACCACTGGCTAAAAACGGTGAAGGAAAACATCGTGAGGAAACCTGCATTTCGGAAAAGGGTTCTAAAAATCCTTTGAAGATATGTGAAGGCCCCAACCCGCACTAGGCAAGCGTGGTGGACTATGCCTAACCCCTCTTCGGAGGAGACCTGAGCTCAGCAGTAGGCAGTAATGGGTTGTTACATTAGTACACATAAAAAAAAATGTGAGAGATGTATCATCTATATGCATTCATTGTAAATCTTTATTTTGTTTCCAGTTTACGGTAAATTACTTGAGGATGATCTCCGCGGCGACACTTCGGGATATTTCAAGAGATTGATGACTTCTCTGTGCGTGGTAAGTAAATATAAGAAATCTAAAAATTAGGCACAATTTCGTCTGAAAATCGGGCACAATATGTGGTGTAGTTTATCGCATCGATTTTCAATTATTTTATCCTTTTACAGGGCAATAGATCCGAAGATTATTCTGTGGATCAGAACAGAGCTCGCGATGACGCACGAGAATTACTTCAAGCTGGTAAGTTAACAGAAATCATATTCAAATGAAGAATTTAGTGAAAAAAAACAGTCCATATGCTTAAAAAGTATTGCCCGTTTAAACCCACGCCGTATCCGTTTTTATTCATCCATCTGTTACTTAAGTTCAATGATTACTGCTTGTATTAAAAAAATGCAACTGATTTCGATAAAATGCCCTGATACGTTATATAGAACGAAAATGCCCTGATATAAGATATATTGTCAGTTTGCGTGTAGTAAAGCCCTTTTCTTATACCACTCAACTGCGAACGGCAACCAAATTGGTTTGTTTACTTTTGCCAAGTCTGTGGCAGGAGCCAAAATTGAGCACAGTTCTAAAACTTGTTTTGTTTACATTTTCTAATCGTCTCATATTTTACGGATATGATATATTTTCGCTGAAAATGCAATATAGCGTTGTTTAGTAATAATAATTTACAAAAATATAAGGTTTAATTAAAAATCAAAATTAAAAGTTATTGGAAAAAAATGTTTTTAAAAAGGGGCTCAAACACGGTATTGATTCCGAACGAAGTCCCCAGTTTCGCCATCTAGCGAATAGTGACGTTCCCAGTTGAGTGGTTAAGTAGAAATTCTTTCAACCAAACACAGAAAGTTTTAATACTTTATTACGTAAATTATACGCGGTCTTTGAACTAGCCTATTTACAGCTAAACCAAGCACACTAATATATATTATGACGTCATCTATTATAAACATTTGACGAAACAAATGACTCACTGATTTAGAACATCAAGATGATCTACGTCACAGTTCCGTGACGATCTCTGAATCATTGGCATTGAGCAAGAAGGTCGAATGTTTTTCTACACATTCTGATTACAAATTATCTACACTGAGTAATAATGTTGTGAAATTTGTTATGATAACCACTCAACTGGGAACGTCACTATTCGCTAGAAGGCGAAACTGGGGACTTCGTTCGGAATCAATACTGTGTTCGAGCCCCTTTTTAAAAACATTTTTTTCCGATATTTGTTAATTTTGATTTTTAATTAAACCTTATTTTTTTGTAAATATTTATAACTGAACGATGCTGTATTGCATTTTCAGCGAAAATATATCATCTCCGTAAAATATGAGACGATTAAAATATGTAAACAAAACAAGTTTTAGAACTGTGCTCAATTTTGGCTCCTGCCACAGACTTGGCAAAAGTAAACAAACCAATTTGGTTGCCGATCCCAGTTGAGTGGTTAATATTATGATGATACACGAACAAGAGTTTTGTACGCGTGAAATTTGTCAGGGCTGCATCGGGTAGCAGAGAGTATTTTTATAAGATGATGCAAAAAATGAAAATACAGAACATCAGCTTTAAAACAATGCTGTTTTCAATCATTACTTTAAATATGGTTTAGAAAAACTGAATCCAAAATGTGCAACAACATTTAAAAAAACATGATTTTTCTCCTAATCGAAGGGAAAATTGTAATGTATGAAAACAACCAGAACCGTTAATTTACCATTTTCCTAGGAGATTCAAAAAACTGACAGATTCGAATCGTTAAGTAACAAAACGTCATCCGCGCTTTGATTGGTTGAATTTCCATCTACACCAAATCAATATTTTTAATTATCGAACTCATAGTAGTCTAATGAAGTCAACACGAATGATTTTTCATCTTTGTTGAAGATAAACAATTTCATTTAATTCCGTTGATTTTCCACGCACACAGAATACACACATTATAGTATTATCAATATTTTCAAGTTAAACAATTCTTTATCTATCAGGTGAGCTCCGCATGGGCACGGATGAGTCAAAATTCAACATGATCCTATGCTCTCGTTCCTACCCTCAACTGGCGGCCATTTTCCAAGAATACGAATATCTGAGCGGACACGAGATTGAGAAGGCTATCAAAAACGAATTCTCAGGAGATATTGAGAAGGGACTTTTGGCTATTGGTAAGTAATATTGTTTTTTTTTTTTTTTTTTTTTTCTTGCCCTGTAGGCAGACGAGCCAACGGCCCACCTGATAGGAAGTGGTTACCGTCGCTCATGAACCTCTGCAATGTCAGGTACACTGAGGGGTCGCTACCTACGACCTAACTTTAAGGACCCTCCTCAAGCCTCATTGTATACTATATACATTTAATTTAAATATACTTTACACTCTAATTGACCATACTTATGAGAGGATTTTACCAGTTTCAACCGAATTTTAATTTAGAGTTTTATAATATAGCTTATGACTCACAAATAACATTCCTCTTAATAAAAGAATTTTCGAAATAGTAAAAGAAGGTTCGGTCTACCGATTTGATTGATCTATCAAAAGATTTTTTTAGTATTATTGCGCAATAGATACCCGAGCCTACGGCCCACCTGATGGTAAGCGGTTACCGTCGCTCATGGACCTCTGCAATGCCAGGGCAAAGAGGGGCCGTTATCTATCACCAGAAATTTCACAAAATCACGTCATTACTTCCTTATAATATAAGTATAAATAAAAAAAAAACTTGAGAGGTGTCAAGGGACACCCGGATGGAACGAAGTTCCTTTCGATTAATTAGTGAGGGAATTGTAATAAAATTTTACTTTTTCATAAGAATTTCCGTCTAGCCCCTTTCGATAACACGCGATAAGGAACTTCGTTCCAAAAAACATATTTCAGAGATAATTCAATGAAAACGAAATGTGTTGTACTAATCTCTTTACAAAATTGACTCTTTGTCATTGTAAAACGCTTTAAAACATGTTTTAAATACTTTTTCAGTGAAAGTGGTCCGCAACAAGCCGCTGTATTTTGCTGAACGCCTTCACAAGTCCATGAAGGGAATGGGAACCAATGACAAACAACTCATACGTATAATGGTGACGCGTTGCGAAGTAGACCTGGGATATATCGCTGAATCGTTTAACATTAAATTCGGACAGACTCTTCAGAGCTGGATTGAGGTGAGATTTGAGAGATTTTAACTTTGCTAAGTCTGTGGTAGGAGCCAAAATTGACGTCATGTTAGTCCAAAACTTGATTTGTTAATCGTCTCATATTTTACGGGCATTTTTTTCCATTTGGAGGAAATCACCGGGTATTTGGGAGTTGAACCGCACTAAAACACCTCCAACCGCTCACACTCAGCGTCCGAACCCCGGCTGAGGCCAGAACCCAGCACGGGGTTTGAAGGGATGGTGCGACGCGTTACGCACTTTTTCCCGTTGCACCGTCCTCTATATGTTTTTGCCCAAAATGTAATACAGCGTAGTTTAATAATAACGAATTACAATATAAATTTTTTTAAGGCAAAAAAAGATTGAGTCACAATGTATATGTTTTCTTAAGTCTTCTCTCTCCATTCATTTTGATTTATTTCATCCTTCCAGCGATTCGAAACTAGTGACACTTTCATTCAATGGAGACATAATGATAACTTTGAATAATTACCTACTTAAACAATTATTGGGACACCCTATACAGGATCGAATTTAAACGCCTGCTCCAGGAAAAGTACCCGAAATAATGACTTTAGCTGAAAGGAAAAATTCCTTTATTTTAGGCTTTTTTTATTTTTTGGTCAATCAGTAGTCGAACCTGCTACAATTCGAAATTATCACACTGTACTTTTGTCGTATCAATCAATAGAGTATATTTCGAGTATCAAATTTATCTAAGAAATATAACAGAATAAATTAGACGAAAACTACAAAATAATAAAAATGATTAAACAATAGGGTATTTGACTGATTTTTGGAAATAGCTTTATTTTATAATTTTTACCCTCCAACTATGTTACACTAATATTTCCGAGAAATCGGCAGTATTTATAAATTCAAATTATAGTTGAAGTTTAAATTTTTAAAACTGCGAGCAAAACACTGTTTTCAAAATGGCGCAGGTTATTACACGATGACGTCATCTACAAGCTACGAGAACACGAGTCGATGACTTTTAGCATTGACAGATTGTTTTGTTTACTTAAGTGAGACGTCAGTAACTTCTTTGACGAAACTTAATTCTAGACGAAATTTCTATAATTAACAAAGTTTTATTCATCTGATTTTTTTTTCAGGGTGACTGTTCCGGACACTACAAGAAATGCCTGCTCGGACTATTGGGCTCATATTAATTTACATCACAAATATTTAAAATTTTCTCATAATTGTATGCTAAATGCAGAATTAATTTTAATTTTATTTAAGTACAATTTTCTTATATTAATAGCAACACTTTTACGAAGAACCGAATCGACATATAAAATGTGTTTAAAAGTAAACGAAAGGAAGAGTTCGGTTAAGTATTATAACTCAAAATTTCATACAAAAGTGTCTTATATCCTCTTATCTAAAATAAAGATGGTGCTATTAATAATTCAAACTTCCTAACCCATTGGCTCACGTTGTCAGGTGAATTTATGCCTTAATCATAACCACTCAACTGGGATCGTCAGCAAAATTGGTTTGTTTACTTTTGCCAAGTCTGTGGCAGGAGCCAAAATTGAGCACAGTTTTAAAATTTGTTTTTATTTACATTTTTTAACCGTCTCATATTTTACGGAGATAATATATTTTCGCTGCAAATGCAATACAGCGTCGTTTAATAATAAAGATTTACAAAAATATAAGGTTTAATTAAAAATCGAAATCAATATTTATTGGAAACAAATGTTTTTAAAAAGAGGTTCAAACAGGGTAGTGATTCCAAACGAAGTCCCCAGTTTCGCCATCTAGCGAAAAATGACGTTCCCAGTTGAGTGGTTAAGATATAAGGTTTAAAATTCATTTAAAGTATGTTCGTTATGAACACGACACTCGAAAGGTTACAATGAGTTTTGGAAATTATGGAATTGTGCCACTTTTCCACAGAAAAAAATATTAGAAGATAGTCACAATACTAAATATTGCGGATCTGACTGAAATCTCATTTTATATTTAAAAAATATACTTTTCATAACTGTGCCTTCATACAATTACATGTGCCTGTATTTATGAAATATTGTGCCCCAAGTTCCGTTCAAGTGCCTAAAGTTTTGAATCGCTTTATAAATGTTTATCAAATATTTTTTAATTATTTTTCGTGAAATTGTTTAACAAGTAATTAAAATGCTAGAATAAGTCTTATTTCTAAAAATGTAAGCTTAAATTTATTGTGTCCGCGCACACTTAGCCATATACATTCGCATTTTTAAATCAAGTCTTAAAATCCGTCAGTGTTAGTGTCAAAAATGCGACTGTTGTGTGTGTGCTGTATTTGGCTTATTTCATGTGCTATTTAATAAAATGTGAATTCTCAAAGTAAGAATCTAAGTAATTGAATAAAATTTATGATCTGAATTAAAATGTACGAATTAAAAAAAAATACTGACTGCTTTGTTCAGTTATAAATGTTCATTGTATAAAGCTGATGCTTATTTTTATAAAAAATATACTAATCTGTACGATTGCGTACAAATAATTTAATATATGCATTTTCCCGCCAACTAGTATTAAAATAGTACGAAAAACTCTCAATAGATGGCGTTGATATAAATTTTGTCGAAAGAATTTAATTGTGCTCATAGTACGGAAATGTTCTAAAATATTATAATGTTATGTTTAAGACAAAATTATATTGCAGAAAAATGCTTTTACAAATACGATACTGAAGTTTTTATAAAGTAGTTGATTTTACGAATAGTTTATTCTGCATTGAATGTAGCCTTTTTCGATGTCTAAATGTTTATCGTAATAAAAAAAAACATAATTTTATTGTGACTTTTATTTCAACCTAAATTAATTTACCTTTTTTTTATTGCCATGTAGGCAGACGAGCCAACGGCCCACCTGATAGGAAGTGGTTACCGTCGCTAATGAACCTCTGCAATGTCAAGGGACACTGAGGGGTCGCTACCTACGACCTAACTTTAAGGATCCTCCTCAAGCCTCGTTTGAAGAAGGACAAGTCATAGCGCTCAGGGAATACCGAAGAGGGGAGCTCATTCCATAGCCAGATGGTGCGTGGCAAAAAAGTGTTCCTGAAACGAACCGTGGATGACCGTGGTGGTTACCTACCATCTTGCTTGTCTTAAGTTAAATCTCAAAACTACGATATGGATTTTGATGTATATTTTTAATAAGTATCTAAGAGTAGGTACTTCAAGAAGAAGGCTTAGGCGTATTACAAATAATATATATGCATAATATAGTTGAGAAACATTGATAGTTTAAAAGGTTTTTGATCTAATGTATTAAATAATCACATTTTTCAGCGCTTAAGATACTTAGTAGCATACTTTTGAGTATGCTCATTAGCATACTATTTTCGACTATGCTCTGCACTTGTCTATTTTGCTAGATATAAGCATGCTAGTTTTAAGTTTACTCCTTAAAGAGCATGCTCGAAGCAAACACACATGCCATTTTATAGCGTGCTCTCTGTCAGTTCAAACAAAACTCAGATAGAAAGAAAAAAACAAGGAATAGGAAGATTTACGACTAATCGATACTAGCATGCTCAATAAGCAAACCTGTTCACACACGCTATAAGCACGCCCCCTCCCACCCGCGCTGCAAGTAGCAAACTCGAAACTAGCATGTTCATTATCAGCACGTACCTACCACTAAGTAGCAATTGCTCAAAAGTAGCATACTTTCGTGCTATTAACTAGCATGTGTAACTGTACCTTTAGGTTTGCGATGATGATATTTAAATGATTTCTGAATCTTCTTTTGTGACGCAGACGATGTTACGCGGATCAGCTAGTATTATTATAAGTTCAACTGCCTGCAGAACCTTCTGAACTGATTAGAAGCATCTTCGAAATGTTTCTTGTCTTAATAAAGTTATCCCTTGAACAATTACAAAACAAATCAATCATAGAATGTGTGGTCAAGTCAAGTCATGTTACGAGGAAGCGAATATTCACGGAAAGCTCTTAAATTGGTTCTTAACTTGATTTGCAGCGGCACCTCATTTACACGGTTTGATGCTGTTTTCATTAATCTTCTGTTAGTGTATCTACTCGATAAAATTTTCAACTGGGCTTTCAGATCTAAATACGAAACGATGAGGCTGTCGAAATGCTGAAACTCACGGAGATAATTTGAATCAAATCAACTTTGGATTTTTTGAATTAATATTTCTAAGATTAAACCGTGATTTAGAAAAAAAACCTCCACCATTTGGGTGTTGTTCATACAAAAAGCATTCAGGATAGGAGGTAGGTACCGATTGATTTATAATTAGCGACAAACTTAAAGAAAGACGTGTTCATTTTCAAAAAGAACTTAGTTTTTCACTTGAAGCCAAGAAAATACTACACTGAATGTGCCTTTTCAAAAAATATTTTACGCGTGACTTTCATTTACAATAAATTAAATCAGTCTGAAAGAAAAAACAGTATCATAAGAATATCTCACTGTAGGTACTGGGTAGAAACTCTCCAGTATATCGACTCAGTACTGCATTGAATAGTTGTAAAAATGTTGACAACCTTCATGATAATTTGAGCAAGTTTCGCCACTGTTTGTCCCAAAATAAATCGAAATATGAATTCAAAGTATTTATCATAGTTGATAAGTTATTTCTTTCTGTTTTTAAATTAAGTAGGTACACAACTAGTGGGTAGACCTTTTCTAATTAATTTTGTTTATCACTTACTTGTTTTAGAAACATCGCTTTTTTTTCTTTTTTAAATTACAATTATAATATTATGTTTAATAGTAATACCTACATAATATGTTACTCCATTTTTTTTTACTTACTGTGTTTACCAGTAAGAAATTAATATTTATGATGTACACTTAATTATATATGACTGTAACAATTGTTGGTGAACCAAATAAATAAAATAAAATAAAATATCATCATCACTAAAACAATATGCACAGATTAAACCTCAAACTCACAAAACATTAATCTGTGCAACAATCTATCGCTAACTACATTGTGATCATAATTTCACATTAGAATTAGCCCGCATACTGACGATTGTGTTCAATGTTCGCTTGGCGCGGAACTAATGGTATTTTGGATTGCTATGATAGATTACAATCATTTGCCTAATTTCATTCGAAGGTATTTTACGTGAAGCTAATGTATTTGACTGTAGGTTTAGTAATTAGAATTTAATAATTATCGGTAAACAAGAGGTTGATTAAATTTAAACATATTTGCTAAACTTATTGAACTAATGAACCCGTCGTTGTTTTTGGATAGGTTCTTTTTGAATTATCCATAGATTATGTAAATATAGGTAGTATTAACCACTCAACTGGGATCGGCAACCAAATTGGTTTGTTTTACGGAGAAACTATATTTTCGCTGAAAATATAATACACCAAAATATATCATCTCCGTAAAATATGAGACGATTAAAAAATGTAAACATACAAGTTTTAGAACTGTGCTCAATTTTGGCTCCTGCCACAGACTTGGCAAAAGTAAACAAACCAATTTGATTGCCGATCCCAGTTGAGTGGCTATGTGGTTATGGTTGGCTACGCAGACGAAATTGCTAGTCAGCAATAAAAGTAGGTAAATTATTATTTCCAAAATAATTATAGCTTGCAATTATAGCTTGAACTGTTAACGTTTTATAATGTCAAGCTGTTACGCGCAATAATTATTTCAAACTTGTACCGTTAACGCATATAAGTGCTTAATTCATTTCGTCTCGAACAATTCGCTAATTTTGCTTACGTTCGTTAACAAGACAGGGATGTCGAGACAGCGTTTTCTACCCCTTGTGTGAAGGGAGAGCATTTTATTGTTCAATTAACCTAGTTTACAGTAAGATTTTTTAAATATTAGTAATTGTTAAAATGGTATTTTTGATACAATTTACTTAGCGCTGTCACTTCTTATTTAAACGAAGAAGAAGAAGTAAAAGATTTTTTCGTGCCGGAGATACAAAATATAGATAACGGCGTAAATAGTGTGTTGAGGTATAATGACGTTGTAAATAGTCGATCTTCGTTTTGTTTTCGTTTTGAATAAATGATAACAGCGGCCAACGCCTGTATTTATAGCAAGTCTCCACTTCCAACTACCCGCACGGTGAATAAATAGGTTGGTTTCCCTTGTTATCACCCCGTCATAGATAATATAGATTCTTATAAGCTGATGACTCGAACAACCGATAATTTACTGATGGTAAGTACCTACTGTCAGAAAAATGATTTTTCTGAGAACATAATTGTATGAATAATACCTGTTATGTTTTGTCGAATAATGCTACCAAAAAGTTATACCTAATTGAATAAACATAGGTATAACATAGTTTCAAGCATTCTCTTAATTCCCATCCATTCAAAATGTCTATATCGAAATCTAAACAATATACACAGCCCTGGCTTATAAGAGCGTAATTAATGTATTCTCCCGAAGAGCCTGCTCAGACAGAACGATAAATCGTAATACATAAAGAAAACGTGTTGACAGACGTTGTGTCTACGTCATTAACTGTTACTCTCAAAACTACATGTCTTTGTGTATAAAAGTTATATTATTAACTAGCTGGCCACATAAGGATATTTTCTTACCGTTTAAACCTTCCCTGGACTTCTACGAATATTTCAAGATTAAAATAAGCCAAATCGGTTCAGTCGTTCTCGAGTTTTAGCGAGACTAACGAACAGCAATTCATTTTTATATATAAGAAGACTAGCTGGCCCACGCAACTTCGTCTGCGTCACAAAAAAGTTTCCGGGTATTTTCTCACCGTTTAAACCTTCCCTGGACTTCTACGAATATTTCAAGATTAAAATAAGCCAAATCGGTTCAGTGGTCCTCGAGTTTTAGCGAGACTAACGAACAGCAATTCATTTTTATATATGAGATAAGATAAGATAACGTTAAACTATCTTTTTCTTTCTTTTAAAATGCTTTTAAATAATTGATTAGGAATTTTAATACGCTATGAATGCTGTAGTGTGAAACGCGTCCTGCCGCCCCGCGTAACTCAGTGCTGGGTTCTGACCTCAGCCGGGGCCCGGATGGGGAGTGTGAGCGATTAGAGGTTTTAGTGCGGTTCGATTCCCACAAACCCTACTAGCAGTTTGGGTGGAAGATCGGCGATTTCCTTCAGCTAAAAGAAAAACCTTGTAAAGTTTACTTCTACATTATTGTTTGAAACGTCTATAAATTATTTTGTAAAATCTTATGCTTGGGAGAAAATCACAAACATAAAGTTTATGGTACATAAGTTCAAAGTATAAACCACAGAATATTAAAAGGTTTTGAGGAATGTAAAGCAAATTGGCCATCCTGATGCTACGTTTTTCTTTTATTTCCCCTTTTTCTTCACTATTTCACAAATTTTCCTTGTACCTATACCTACTTCCAAGCTAGTTTCTGTTAAATTTGTGGCTAGACTTTGTTTTTTTTTCTAGATTTAGTGGAATAAGTACTTTTTGGAACAGCCTTTTATACTGTACAATTATACTTTGCAGCGTTGGAAAATATTCGAAATGCTTATCTTCTTTATTTTAAAGTTTAAATATCTTGTTCCCTTTAAGTCAAGTCTCCTTCGACAAAATAATTTATAGGTAAAGGAACTTTGAGTTGAAAACCAGGTCATAAGATTTGCATGAAAGTTGTCCTTAGTTAAGCACGTAATAATTCACTTTCCAAAATGTACGTTCAACTTACCTACTTAATACTTATTAATAACAATTCTGCACGTCTTTTATCTACATAAAAATTCAAGTAGGGGTGGGCCATATAAAGTTTGCATTTTCCAAAAGTTCGACTGTCATGTTGGCTGTGTGGCATGTTGCGCCATCCTGTTGAAACCAAATGTCGTCCATGTCATACTTTTCAACTTTTGGAAACTAAAATTCGTTGAGCATGGCACGGTAACGCTCGCTATTGACCGTCCTTGCTTATTTTCGAATGATGCCGCCGGACCAAAACCCACACCAAACCGTAACTCTTTGTGGGTGCATTGGCTTCTCAATGGTGACGTGTGGATTTTCCGACCCCCAGATGCGACAATTTTGCTTATTGACATAGCCTCCGAGATGAAAATGGGCTTCATCTGAAAAGACGATTTTTCGGTAAAAATGCTCATCTTCGGCCAAACGATCTTCTGCCCATTGGGCGACCTTTCTATTCTATTCTATTATTTCCAATAGCATCGCTGCCGAAATGCGTTCGACAATTTCTGCCAGTGTCACGTGACGGAAAAACAAGTTTCCTTTAACTAAATTATGAACACAAATTGAATGACATTTGAGCTGTCATAAGCAGTAGTTCAAAATGCAAACTTTAGATTGCCCACCCTATACTAGACTTTTGGATGTATAATATACAAATAAACGAGAGATATTAATAATATTTTCCACACAAAATCATTTTAAGATTTCCGTTTACCCACTAACCAAGTTCCACTAAATAATGAATTAAACTAACATTATCCTGAAGCTATTTCACAGAACATACATTAATATTTGCTATTTCATAACAAGTCAAATATCAAGTACATTTGACATTAATACGTGAGGAAACCATACACGACCCGAAGGGTTACAAATAACGACCCACGTGAACAAGTAAATACGACAATTATAAAGTAGTTACTCATTTATTTTAAGATGCAGATATGACCCATGCTATTTTTAATACTCTAAGAGTTATAAAAAGTGGTTGTCGTATTCTAAGTACAAAACAACAATGAGAATACAGATTTCTTTTATTGTCATGTAGGTTTAAATGGGGAGAAATCGTGAAGTGAGTAAAAACTGCGAGGAAGAACAATACTACTTATTCATACACTCGCGGTTTTCTATAATACTTTCATGCATTTTCAACGGGTTCTTAGTGAGTGTGGTGTGTCGTGATGTGAGTTCGAGTTCCAGTGGTACTACCCAAAAGCGAACGAGAAAGAGGGTAGACAGATTTGTTTGCCTTAAATCGACCCGCAGTATCCAGTCTTCTCGTGATCATGACGTTTGCAACAACGTTCAAATTTCGAGAAAACTCAATTAATTAAATATCGTGGTAAAAACCGTTGAAAATGCATGAAAGAACAATACTACTTCCTAATAACCAGAAGATTAGAAGAAGAAATAGAGCTAGACAAACTAAAGAGTCACCAGATCACAAGTAGTTACAGAGATCTCACAACAATTTTTATTTCCACTCTACTTGATCCAAAAAAGAAAACATCAAATCGTAAGTAAAGTTTCTTTTCATGATTTTACAAGATACCGATTTTCCTCAAGCAGTTATACAAAAAGGCAGAAACTGAAAGGGTGTTGAATTATCCCATGTTTTTACATGTAGCGGAAAATTGGGCGGTTCTCATTAGACGCAAACCATTTGTTTTGCACCGGAGTGTGCAAACGTCATGATCACGAGAAGACTGGATACTGCGGGTCGATTTAAGGCAAACAAATCTGTCTACCCTCTTTCTCGTTCGCTTTTGGGTAGTACCACTGGAACTCGAACTCACATCACGACACACCACACTCACTAAGAACCCGTTGAAAATGCATGAAAGTATTATAGAAAACCGCGAGTGTATGAATAAGTAGTATTGTTCTTCCTCGCAGTTTTTACTCACTTCACGATTTCTCCCCATTGTCTCTCGCAGTTGGTCTTTTACTTACCTAAAAGTACATTGCCGACAGATTTATTTACTGTGTGCAGCTGCCTTAAAATCAGATTTAAAAATGTAATTTATCAAGTAAATAAACGAATCCGATCTCTTCAGGACAAATCTCTTCCGTGATAACCTGTAAAAATACTTCATGCGACTGAATTTTTTAAAATAATCAACATAACAATCATTACTAAGTTACCATTGAACATAGAGGATAGATGTCCACGGATGATTGAAATGAAAATGAAAATAAAATGAAAATAACTTTATTGACCACTTTTGTTGATACAATATTAATTTGAATTCCCTGTTCCTTAAAGTAGGCATATCGCCTGTGTCTTAAGTCAAAATACTCAATACCAAATTCACTAACCTAAAATTTCACATAACGATTCACAACACCTAAACATATTCGTAAATACAGCTAATACATTCCCAAGTACATATTGAGAATAATAAGCGAACATTCTCACACAAGCCTTCACACAAAATAGAAAACTCTTCGACGCCATTTCGACAAAATTGACCTGCCCAAAAAATATGATAAGGAAATGATCGATTCCCTTTAACAATGGTGATGGATCGTCTTGAAAGCATAATAAAAATTTAATCAAAGCAGAACCGCTGAAGAAGCCTTCCGAAAAGGCTGTGATGAATCGGGTATCAGATATGCAAACAAATGCAGACAATCGCTCTCATTAATGGGGGAACTCGAGTATTTCGAAGCCTATTTGGTGGCAAATAAATAGGACAGGCTTCATGTCTTTTGAGACAAGAGAATACAAGTATTATAAAGCGTTTTTTGCGTGAACATCATAATCTATGAAACTCGTCTGCTATTAATATGATTGGTAGGCATTTCATGAATTGGTCAGTTAGTCGTATCCGAAACTGAATTTTTAATGCTCTTTTGGGGTATCTCTTAATAGCGGAAAGAGTATCCCTATATAAATTACTTTTGTATCTAATTAGTAGATAAAATTAATAACTGATTCTAGTGGGGAATCGCGCTACGCACTGCACTTATATATTATATCAAAAGTGCAAGCATGCAATTGCGTCCCTACACTCTATAATAAAATGTAACTCTATCAAAGGATAGGTTCATCGCGCATTTCTGCAATGCCAGGGCGTACAGGGGTCGTTTTTCTGTCGCCTAAAAGCTTTAGACCCTTTCAATGTAACCTTGATTCTTGAAATTGTAGTATTGGACTCGTCAACTCAGACTGCAATTAATTAAATGCATTTACATTTCGTGAAAAGTGTGAACTTTTATTTTATGGGTAATAAATTCGTGTCACTTTGAGACGCTTACGTAAAAAATCTCTACTAAACTAGTTTTTGTTGTTCTTAAAATGAAATAAGTACCAAAGGGAGCATTCATCACTGTAGAGTGCCAGACAAATCCGATATCGCGAAATATAAATCACGGTATTCGTCGTGTTTGACTTGTTAATTAACTGTGTAATGACTGGTTGCCAACTTTGTTGTACTGAATAATATTTACTCAATTTATTTGTGCAGTTGTTCATTTAATTTTAAATGAATTAAACGCCTGATTTCGGGGTAGCTAATTCTCCTGTTTTATGTATGTATAATGGAATACGCACACTTGCGTGGGCCGCAACGCATCGATCGTCTGGATCCGACTCTAATACATTTTGTACGAAACAACGCACTCAAAGGTGGAACGTCTAAGTTTATTCGGTTATCTACAAAAAAGAGGGTAAATAGATATGTTTGTTCTTCTCTACCTGCGGTCTTCTCATGATTATGACGTTTGCAACAATGTCGATTAAAAATCGTGTTAAGAACCCATTCATCGTAGTTATATTAATGGAACGAGGTACCTAATTAATAGTAAAAGATAAATTATGGGTCCTCGAAGTGCGCCAAAGAATACTAAATATATTTCAGAATAATGTTTTAATTGGTAGAAACTCAGTTTATGCAACCCTATAAAATATAATACCTAGATTTAATTTACTAAAAAAACAGTCAATTTCAGGCCCTTGATTGCGTTGTTTCCAAGCGAAATGAAGTAAAAAATAACAGCAATTACTTTCCCTGAAATTAGCTGAGTTCACAAGTGTTTGTAAATGAGTAGGTACGGCTGGTAAAATAACATGGACCCGAACTCGGCCCAAGGAAATAGAAACAAGAATACTAATTTATGTAATGTTTTTGTAGTGAAGATCTCAGGTGTCCATGTAATAAAAATAATAATTAAGGATCTAAGCCGTGTTCCCCGTGCCGTGATCACTTCTTGCGATATTACGATAGTGCTCCGACTTCTAAAATTCACTAAAACTTTCATAGATTCAGTACTCGCAAATCGATATTCGATCAACAATTTACATCAACATTCGATTCAATATTTTAGATCGTAACTAAACTAAAAAATACATTGCATGAAAATATTTGCTTTGAAATTGACCACATTTAAAAAAAATACATCAGCATCGTATTTCGAGTATTACTACAACTATCACAAAAGCAAACTTTTAACCAAAAAAGGTATTGGAACGAAGTTCCTTATCGCGCGTTATCTTTCGATAACCTTTTTATCCTTTCAGGGGCTAGACGGAAATTCTTATGAAAAAGTTGTCACGACACTTTTTTTTGTTTTAGATGAATATCGCTAGATGGCGCTTTGATTAAAATCTTTTAAAACAATTCCTTATTTTGTTTTATATGATTAATGCTAGATGGCGCTGTGATTAAAATATTTTATTTATTTATAACTTAAAAAAATAAAATGTTATTACAATTCCCTCACTAATTAATCGAAAGGAACGAAAGGTGTCCCTTGACACCTCTCAAGTTTTTTATTTTATTTCGTTTTTGTACATAATTATCCGAAAGACGTTAGGACAAAGAACGTTTTTTTGTAGTCTTGTAATCTACTTTTCACAAAACAAAACACTAAAGACATACCGTCAGCGTATCCATTCGTAAAGACATCTGATTCTGCACTATTTCAATTTCCAACCTTTTTATGTCTATAAATAGATACCTTACGGTTGTCCGTTTGTTATTCCTTGAACCGTGGCTTCGAGGGCACGGCAAACACTTCGACAATGTCCCCGCAAACATCTTGAAGATTTGTCCTTTTCCGAACTTGAGAAAAGTGGCTATACGTATCTATTGTTATACGCTATTATTGGAGTCTTGAATTATATGATTATAAATGCAATAAATTTTTGTAATTGGGCTTTGGATAACATGGTTCGATTAAGCATTTTACAACTTGAAGTCCTCTTCAAAATATTTGGTAAAACAAAGATGCAACAACGGTACAAAAATGTTACAACCAATGTCGTGCCTTAGTTAGATGCTGTGGTTATAATTTCAAAATATAGGTAATTATTAAAAAAATAAAGCTAGATTTGATTTTCGGCAGGATGTGTTGTTGCTGCACCATGTAAACGCAACCTTAGTGACAAAAGGTCGGATTCGCAAGTCTTCAATAGAAACTAGTGGTACCTCTAGCATTGCATTACCAAAAATATTGGGGGTGGAAAGAGTGCCGTGGGCGTAACGCGTCGCGCCGTCTCTCATAACCCCGAGCTGGGTTCTGGCCTCAGCCGGGGTTCGGACGCTGAGTGTGAGCGGTTGGAGGTTTTAGTGCGGTTCAACTCCCACATACGATCTAGGAAATCATCGTTCCTCCAACTAAAATAAAAAAAATATATATGTATAGAAAAGTCACACTTACATAAAAATTATTTACTCGATTCCAAAAATAAGAGTGGTACAAATTGTATTTTGACGGGACATTCTCCACACTTAAGCTTGGAGCCATAGACTACTATAAATAAAATAACACAAAACTGAATTTCCCTACAATTCGTCAGTAAACATTGGACCCTAGTAGTAGTCAAATACTTAAATAATAAATTTAACTATCTTTAGATTCATGACAGCGTAAAGACCTCAGCAAATAACAGAAGGACCGATTCTATTTTCCATTGCTTGCTTTTAATATTCTGATCTTGCATCTTATGTTTAAGAGGATTTTTTATAACATTCATTTTTGTGTACTACATTAAATTAAAGTTAATGTATAAACACAACCATACAATTTTATCAATGAAATGTGATTAAATAAATAAATAAGGGTTTTTTTTGCGGGCTTGATAATAATGATTTTTATAGTTGGACTACTTAGTCGGTATAATTTATGTTTAAAACATTTCAAATCTTAACGGAATTAGGGTGACCGATTCTCATCTAGGCTGCGCACACTTATCCTGGCCGCAACGCATCGGCCGTCTAGATCCACCTCTTATATCAACTGACGCAATCTGTCAGATTTCATACTAAAATTATCACGATTTGCGTTGCGGCCCTCCTTAATATGCGCGCTCCTTAATAAGTCTTCAAGTTAGAAAACCACATCCGAAACTATTTATTAAATCAAAGTGACAGACGCGAATCGAGATCACATTCCTCCGACAAGAATCCAGTTTGAGACATTCAGGGGAGTGATGCAAATTCATGAACGGTTCCCGACTTAGTTCACAGTTTGCGACAAATTGGACGAATTGACGTTTGAGATACACATCCGATTTGCGGTTGTTTCATTCGGATAACGATCTGATGGGGAGTAGATTTTGAATAGTTTTTTTGAAGAGAAAAAAAAACATGACTAGTTACAATGGCTGAAAAGTGCAAACTATCATGAGGAACTATCTCTATGAAGGAATAAGATTACCTTCCTTTAAACTTAATACAGATAATGAAAATTGCTTTAACTACTAGGTAGAAATAAGTAGTTTATTCTCTTGATTTGTTGAAGATTAAATAGTTAAGTGTATGTTAAACGAAAAATTGTTAGATGATAAAAAGTTATAGTAAATTAAGATGTCACTGGATGCAGATGGCGCAGGACCGGTAGATGTGGCGAGGTTTGGGGGAGGCCTATGTCCAGTAGTGGACGTATATAGGCTGATGATGATGATGATGATGAAATTAAGATGAAGGTTTACACAAAGTAATGTAAGTGACATTAAGTAGTTAAAAGTCAAATGTTAAAATTATTTTCATTATCAAAAAAATAACTAATGATATTTCACACAGTAACAAGAAACTTTAACACATTCAATACATTCAGTTATTTTCAGGAAAATTAATACAATAATGTCAGTGGAAAGAAATTCAAACCAGACTCTTGACTTGATCGGAGATCTAACAAAGGAATTGTAGGCGTGGAGCAGAAGCTAGAAAGTCGTATTCAATTCTAGTTAGAAGTTAGAAGAATCCGATCAAGTTACAATACTATCGGAGTTTATTGAAATAGTTTTGTAAGGAGGTGCTTTAAAGGCGTGTTGGGAAGGATTATTTTCATGGCTGTACTTCATTATAAAGTGGGAGAAACACTTTCATGAAACAATGGGTGATAGTTTGAAGTAGTTTTTGATTGATTTCCAAAATTCAAGACCTCCTTGTTCTTCAATTCGATTGTATATAGCTATAGTTAATTTATATCAGTGGAGCGAATTTGAGATTTTTTCATATGATGTAACTTATCGTGCGGTACTGTTAAAGTTAATACTTTAAGTACATTAAGTACTTCCTACCGGGCTATAGAAATACATGTTCTTATGATTTTTTTCTGAACTGAACGTTTCTTTTAAAAAACGGATTAATTTAGGACGATTAAATGGTTGATTTTTTCCAAGTCATAAGAAAAATCGGCCATAAGCAGTTCACCAAGTTGATATACAAATATATATATATATATATATAAATCAATACAAAATTTAATATAAAACTACATAAAAATATCTGTCGAACTCCATTGGATTTCTAAAACAAAATAATAAACCCTCTGATACATCTGAAATCGGATCGAGCGAGGGATAAAAGTATTTAGGACGCTTTAAGCTTTATGTTAGGGAAAGTAAACTGTGTAAGCTTAGTGACAAAACTACTTTTTGTGTAATACTATTATTACGACACCACAGAACCCATAACCTTAAACAAAAAGATTCCCGTGCAAATATTTAATCTGAGACTCAAAGGCGCGGGACGAGAATAGAAATATGATTCACAAGTGAAAAGAACAAACAAAACACTTGGTACTCGATTATTTGACGGAAACGTTCACTTCAATAGAACACGGTGTTTAACGAAGTGTATTACTGCGACAATAGTATTGACAATACTTTACTGGTTTGAAGCATAAAATATTGTTAGTATCAAATATATTTTTCAAAATACAAACTTAAGGTAGTGAATTTGAGCAATATTAATCTTGATAATTTGGTCAAGTAAAGTACAAAAATAATCTATTATTAATATATTAATAAGCTATTATCGAACTAGCAACTTGGCTTGAGGTAGTTTACAATTTGATTAGTTTCATGAAACAAACTGACGCGAGCAACCGCGGTCTGCGTTCATGTCCCTCTTCGGTATTCCCAGAGCGCTATGACTTGTCCTTCTTCAAACGAGGCTTGAGGCTTAAAGTTAGGTCGTAGGTAGCGACCCCTCAATGTCCCCTGACATTGCAGAGGTTCATGAGCGACGGTAACCACTTACGATCAGGTGGCCCGTTGGCTCGTATGTCTACATGGCAATAAAAAAAAAAAGTCGATACTTCAATATTCTAGTTCACACTAGCATAATTACAATGATCTATATTAGATTACATAACTCTATAGAAACAACTCCAAATTCCACTCCATAAGGAGACTTATATCATAATAATTAACACCATCATCTTAAGACTGTCGTATCAAAATTTCCACAATGTCTTATACTTGAAGGTTTTCTTCAGCTTTTATTTCGAGACCGTCACTTGAACATAAACCCTCAGTCCAAGCAAATTAATCATGAAGCTCAGTTTCCTCTTATTAAACAAGGAAAGCGGTGACTTGTTTCATAATTTGAATAAATTTGCGAATTATTTAAAACTTAATTAATTGTAATAGATACGAGGAAAGTCGACTAATTTTTATAAAACTGTAATAAGAACCCAACAGTTTTCGTTTTATTTCAAGAAAAAAAAAATACATTTCTTGTTATGTAGGTTCACTCATCAAAGCTACAAGGATTTCAACAGCCTTTATTGGGCGAAAGCAAAGGAAAACAAATCGTAAAGTGGTATATAACTGGTCGTCGTAGAGGAATCATGATATAAGCATAGTTTTATAAAACATTCTCCGTAGCAACTTAACGCTAGCTTATGCACGATAACTGCAAACCTAACTACCAATTCATAATCCGGCTTACAAAACGATTCACAAAACTACACCATGCCACGCCTACTGAAACAATAAAATTATCTAAATTACTAACCCAAGAACACGACACATAGGTAATAAACTCCAGAATCCAATAAAAAAACCCTTTAACAACCCTCACAAAAGCTCTTCATAACAAACAGTAAAAATCTTTAAGATCCCACAAGATATTTGCAAACATAGTTTGTACAGGGTGGGATGATTTACGCAGGTACCGTCCCAACGGAGGGTCAGCATAGATGAGTTTTATTAATGTACACTCAGCATCTGTCTGAGAGATGGATGTCTAGATTAGAGCCTCAAATTTATTGGCGTTACTAGCGTGGAATAAAGTATATTGTGTTATTTCGTGCTGGAACTAGTGCAACTATGGAACTATGGAGTTTTCTGTGTAATCTTCAATCATGGCGGATTAGTTTGGTGAGATATAATTATCAAACTTTTTTTCATTATTGAGAAACATAAAAGATAAAGTTGTACAAAGATAAACGTATACCTAAAAATATTTAAAGAGGTGTAGAATACGGTGATTTACGAAAGATTCATTAATAAATTTATTTAAACATTCGCGGCTATCTACATCACTTACACTATTACTAAACGGGTACTTACCTCGATTATTTTTAATTGAGCGGTCCCGATATTTCAGCACTGTTTCAAGCGCCATGATCACGGGAAGACTGAGGAATTGCGGGTAGGTCATTTAAGAGCAGACAAATCTGTCTACCCTCTTTCTCGTTCGTTTGCCGGTACCACTGGAACTCGAAACTCACATTTCGACATAGCACACTGACAGTATCGGCTGCCGTCTCAAAAAAATTTAAAATAATCGTGGTAAGACCCGTTTAGTAAGTGTAAGATTCATTGATGTTCATTAGCTCACCTGATGGATGCAGATAGAGCAAGATTCGAGGTTTCCTTGATGTTTTGGCGTGACCTTCGTCCAATAGGAATGCATTCTGGAAAATGATGATGATGGAAAAGATAATATTTTTGAGATTATGAGTGAGATAAAAGAAGTAACCTGATTTCAGCGTAATAAATTAGATTATTCTGGAATCATATAGATTGTTTGGATGTAGTAAGTAATACTGTTATGATTACTTTGGCGCGTTCTATTTGGTAATCCAACGAAAAGTCCAAAAAGTAATTTTTAATAGCGTTTAATATCTTTACGTAATGATAACAAAGAAATGCCAGAGGCGGCCGTCGGAGCGATCGAGCGTGCATTCGCCGTCAGTTAATGTCTCGCACTAGTTGTGCATATAAAATATTACGCGGAAGAATAGATGCATTCAACGCCCCGCCGGCCGTCTCCTTTACAAACGTAAAAACAAACATTTTACATTCAACAGCCTAGTTTTTTTATTTTTTTTTATTGCAAAGTAGATAAACGAGCATACGGCCCACCTGATGGTAAGCGGTCACCGTCGCTCATGAACCTCTGCAATGCCAGGGCAAAGAGGGGCCGTTATCTACCGCCTACCCATACAAGACTTTTTTTAAACCTCGTTTAAAGAGGGACATGTCATAGTGCTCCGGGAACACCGCGGACGGGAGTCCATTCCAAATCGGAATGGTACGGGGCAAAAATGATCTTCTGAACCGAACTGTAGAAGAGCGCAGCGGTTCCAAGTAAAGATGTACTTGATAGTACTTGAATTAATGTATAATACTGTTAAACATATTTTGTGTGTCAAATTAGGTTGACGCCACATTTACTAAAAACAGAACACCAGATAGTCGAGTATTTCTAAGACAGGAGGAGGACAGGGATGTCTGTCACTCAAAAAATACAGATTCACTTTTTTAGATTTTAAACTATAAACTTTTGCCTCATCTATTAATTTGCAGTGCAATCCCATTACATTAAAATTACGTCTGAAACTTCTAAAGACAATAAAAAACCTATAGTTCTTTTAAACGATGCATTTTAATTCCCCTTCAGTAATGCGAGGGCGAAGGTCCTGATTGAAATTGTTTACAAAGTTGCCGAACTTAACTAATTATACCTTATAGCTGCCTGTTTAATATTTTCAGACGTTGAAACTGTAAAGTTAATTTACGCTTTCGTTTAAGCCGTTCTTTATAATCGACAATAATTATTCAAGTCTGTCGATAAAAGAAATGAAGACTGAATTTTTCGACGAGTTAATCCGAAATTGGAGTATGTAAAGTTATTTTTTGCTAAGAATTAGGTAATATTAGATTAGTGATTTTCTTGACAATACATCGTGTTACTAAGATGGTCTAATTTTGACTATGTGGACATTTTTACAACCATACATACACACACATATTTATTAAATTTACATACTTTAAAATTGTCTTTTACCTAAACGTCACGTTCTCATGAACCTTTGTGCAGAAAATAATATTAAATTGGTAAGATTATGTAAAGTTATATTTACGAAAAAAGATTATACTCCATTCTGTTCAAATATGAAACGAAAAAGTTAAATATTTACAAAATATTACTGCACCTACATTTTATGTTTGTTCAGATTTGAAATCAAGTCCGGACGCTGCGCCGGATGCATCTTTACACTTCTCGATAAACTTTAACGTAAACCAACGAGCTCACCGTCTACAAGACAGATATGAAGTTAGTGCCTAAAGCTAGGGGTCGATTCTCTATTTAATAGATTCATTCTCTGTTTATTCAGCGCAAAAATAAATATAACTTTCAAACTGTTGGATGCTATATGAACCAGTATATGTGGAAATAATTTTTATTTATAGAATACAAAGACAATTATTGCAATAACCATGAAATTTGACTTTCCCTTAAATGGCTAGGAAAAAAAGTGAAGAAAAATTAATTGAAATTTGATATAGAACAAGATCATTGATCATTGAAGAGACAAAATAGAAGCGTTATAAATAGCAATAATAGCAAATAGGTGTTAAATTAAATAAAGACAAGTTTGTACGGAACACAAACATGTAAATGACGCTTTATTCATCATAATCAATACATAGTATAAAACAAAGTCGCTTTCGCTGTATGTCCGTATGTATGCCTAGATCTTTAAAACTACGCAACGGATTTTGATGCGGTTTTTTTTAATAGATAGAGTGATTCTTAAGGAAGGTTTGTATGTATAATAAATGCATAATATAGTAGAGAAACACTGATAAATTTAAAGGTTTCTAATGTTATGTCGTAAATAAGCACGTTTTTTTGCGCTTATATTGCAAACGCTGGCTGAACCCTACGAGATAGACCAAAATAATGTACTACAGTATTGTTCACCTTAAAAAGTTCAATAAAAAAGTCCGCGATGGTATATGTCTATCTCTTAGGGATAACCCAGCATAACCATTTTTATACTTTACTAAAAAATCAATATGCTTTTTACAGCATGTAATTTAAGTGAATATTACCGAAGATATTACAAATTTAAAATGCAGGGTCGTAGTTGTTTGCGCCGGGCGGCGCGTGCCTATATAGGCTACAATTTTTGAACCCCTTTGTAACGCAGACGAAGTTGCGCGGGTCATCTAGTAATATTATAAAGGCGAAGTTTGTATGTATGGATGTATGTTTGTTACTCTTTCACGTAAAAACTACTGAATGGATTTGAATGAAACTTTACCACAATATAGCTTATACAACAGAATAACACATAGGCTACAATTTTTGAACCCCTTTGTAACGCACACGAAGTTGCGCGGGTCACCTAATATGAAATAATAATATGTCAAAAAATCATTTCCTAAAGTAAAATCACTTTATTTACATTTGAAATGTTTATTGCAACTTATATTGAACAAATTTTTGACCACATTTCGGCTATTAAAGCCAAAACCCTTTGCCCAAATTTTGCCTCCTAATGGTGTTTCTAATAGCCGTAACGTACATTAAATATTTCGGAGGGCTTTCCTAAGCTTTGGGGTCCCATAAAATCGGCCTGATTTCGTCCCTGTTTGCTTGTGCTTTCAACCGAAGACGTCAAAGTAAACCGAAATTTCTGGGGATTAATTACTGCTCTTTGACTACTGAGTCCGCTACTGAATTACAATTTCATATACTGCATTTTGGAACTGCAATTAGGGTAAAGATTGTGTTGATACTGATCTACCAGTGATCAAAGAAGTGAGAATTTCCATGGCGCTGCCTTAGAGAAGATTAATCATTTATATCCAAAGAAAAGCCAGCAACAACAACTCATTACTGCTCACTGTTGGGCTCAGGATCCTTCAGTATCCAGTAAAATGGACAAACTGTAACAAGATAATTGTTTACTAAAATTAAGAATCAAAATTAATAAAATTATTTTGCTTTAACCAATTTAAATTAAGTGATAGTTTTTATACTTTATCAAAGGCAAATAGCACTCGTGCTTTGTTTCGCGCTGCTATGTCAAAAGTACAGTTCGCCTTAATGATAGCCGACCTTCGATAGAAGATGGCACAGGAAGAAGAAGAAAGGCAAATACAGTACAACTACAGAAAACAAAGAAACGACCTTGAAATAAAATGTAATACTATTAGCAATGTTATTGGCATATAAATTTTATCAACATTAGTTGACTGTGTTTACAGATAAGAAAAAACATGATAAGAGAAATTGACGATATTGTAAATATTTTGTTTAAAAATAACTGCAAAAAGAGTTCTCTCCGGCGGGGAATCGAACCCCGGTCTCCCGCGTGACAGGCGGGGATACTTACCACTATACTACCGAAGATCTTGCGCAACTTACTGAATTTTTTGGACACTATCGAAATAATTCCCCAATGTCACATTTTTAACTATAAATTTTATTTTCAAAGGGAAACATATTATAGACTGATGATAAAATTATATAATTGTAATAATGCTAGTCAATCATTACTAAGTTAGTAGCACGAAAAATGTTAAAATAAGTAAGTTACTTTAAATGCTGTTTTACCTTGAAAATGTTACCGATTATTTAAAAAAATCGTGATAAAATTAAAAAGTTATTAAGATTTCTTGAGAAAAAATTTTTTTTTCGTTATATATCTTCAATTTTTTTTGGCAATTTTACGAATAGTTATTCTAAAATTATCGACTTGACAAAGCATTGGTCAATGGCCAGACTAGACCCTACAATATTTTACTTATATCAAAAGAAAAAAAAACCTCTTCGATAGAGTACCTCCTCGATTAACAGTCAAAAATTACTATAACAATGAAACCATTTCGTTAGTTCCAATTTTAAACCAATTGTGGAGTTAAAAGGGCCTCGTTAATTTGATAAGGTTAGCCCAAATTACGTCAGGGTAGTTTGTAAAAGCAGTTTACGTGAAGTTGTCCGTTTTAATTGTTACCGTTTCATTGTAACTTATTTTATGACAATAATTTTGGTTTACGAGGTAGAATTTTTTTTATGTGTTCCTTTATAAACGGGGTGTAAGAAAAGTCCTGTATGAGTAAGTGAACTCATTGGCCTGGTATTGCAGTGGTTCAATCACGACGCTTAGCATCAAGTAGGTCGTAAGCACGTTTATCTGTAAAAAGGCTGGAATTTAATAATAACTGCATCACTTTTTTTCGTTATTATGATACGCAACCACAAATTACTAACCGATCCGCGCAACTTTATAGGGCATGTTGTTTGAGTAGGTATTTCAAATGAGGTCTGAGACCCCTCACATGAACACGAAGGTGTTCTTTGGACATTTCTCTATTATATTTTGAGAGTGTTTACGTCCAAATGGAAGGTTCTTCCTTACTATTAAAAACCGCATTAAAACCCGTTAAATAGTTTAAAATTAAATAAAAGTACATAGGGACAGATATTAAAAAGCGAGTCTGTTTGAAAATGCAGCGTCATTCTGTAATATTGTATTTAAATTGTAAGTTTTCTACGTATCTTTCAAAGTTGACTGCATTTTAGTCGTATGAGCGCTGGAGTAAAACACCGGAGATATGCTTCACATTTCCATGTAACTCTGTAATAATGTGACAGAATGTTGAGATTAAATAAATATGCATGTACACATAGCGACAGGAATACACATCGTGTTTTAGAAAGAGATCATATCATAACTTCGGTTTTGTAGAGTTCAGTTTGTCAGTTGTTATTCAAATTCAAAAGAAATATATAGTATAGAGTTGTGCACAAATGGCAGTGTGCGACAGAGATAACGCTCTACAAAACCGAAGTTAAGATATGCTCTCTTTCTAAAACACGATGTGCATTTATTCCTGCCCCTATGTGTAGGTACTTTAAGGATATAAATTCTATTTAGTCAGTCAATTAAATTTTTTGTCCTGATGACTTTTCAAGGTGAATAAATATTTGTTTATTTTGTTTTTGAGTCATAATAAAATAAATAAATATTTGAAATATTGAATCGTGCTAATTCTATTAGCAGTTAATGATGTACTCGCTTGACCTCATAAATAGCAACTGTTTAAATAATTTAATTGATAACAATAATAATACGATTAGTACCTTACTATTGATGTTAAAATATTTTTACACAATTTCAGAGATATGTAATAGTTGAAATGAGGCACAATCATATCTATAGAAAAAAATAGTAGGGATATTTTTTTTTCAGAGCATCTTTACCACTTATCACTTGATAATATTAAAATTTAGTATTATGAGCCTTATATTAATAAGAAACTATATTCATAAATATATCATTTTTTGTATTACGAAAAAAAAATCTCCTTTCCACCTACTTTCACCACAATTACCTGCTTTTTCTTGCAAAAAGTAAATTTCAAAAGAAAAAATACAATAAAGTTTTTCAACGAATGCTGAATACAACAAAGTTTTCTAACTATGACTTGTTAGTTGTTATGAGACGCCTGGACGCGTTCGAAAGCAACTTCGCTGGTTCTCTTATACAATGCTGGACGAATGCAAATGGCGGATGCACAATTCAACAATATTATTTTTTAAATGTAGCGTATAACTAGAACATTGGAAGAGGATATTTATTATGAGGTATGGCTAAGTTTAAAATCCTCCTAGGTAATGTCACGCGGGGGGGGGGGCGCGACGGGAAACAGTGCCGATGGCGTAACGCGTCGCGTCGTCCCTCATAACTCCGTGCTGGGTTCTGGCCTCAGCCGGGGTTCGGACGCTGAGTGTGAGCGGTTGGAGGTTTTAGTGCGGTTCAACTCCCACATACGATCCGATGATTTCCTCCAACTAAAAAAAAAAAATAGGTAATGTCACGACGTGTTTAACTCGCAATAAAAAGTCAATAAGAACAATAATATAATTTAATGATGATGCGATTTTATGTACTTTTTACGAAAAAAAATAAAAACAAAAAAAAAGAGTTCTCTCCGGCGGGGAATCGAACCCCGGTCTCCCGCGTGACAGGCGGGGATACTTACCACTATACTACCGAAGATCTTGCGCAACTATCTGCAATTTGCTTAAACCTACCTGTGTTAGGTAGAAATAAAATGGAAAAAGGAAAGTATATAAATATATATTCTATGTACATATATTGTACACTTCTCTACCTTACATTAAAGTCTTTTACTTACTGTATGTTTTATTTTGGGTTTGCTGTTAGAAAACTCAGTATTGAGTTAAGCTTTTTAATATAACTTATTTTTAAAAAGCTTAACTCAATACTGTCGCGTACAATAAAGTATTAAATAAATAAATAAAAAACTCAAAATAGAGAGTTGTAATTTTCAAAATTGAAGTACCGATGTATCTGCCACCGTAATTTTATGTTCTTTATTGGTAGGTATTCTTCAATTTTCTTTATTGAATCTTATCAACGTGTATCTCAGAAATGTGTATCGAAGTGTTACGTCATGATGTTTTGTAGATTTTTTTTTTATCAAATCACACAAGTATCTACACGATATTAAATTATTATGTTAGTCAGATCTTACTTGTCTCCACATTTAAATGATTTTTAATTTGCTTATACTTTCCCTTAGTACAGTTGGTATAAAATTATATTATGTTTGATCTACAAACAAAACCTACTACCAAGTAATTCAACATCATGTAAATACTTAAATCTCTTTTTAATATCTATTCAGTGATAAAAATAACAGGGGGGTGTGAATAATTTAAAAATAAAATGTATGTTAATTTTGCAACTATGTATAAGATCTTCGGTAGTATAGTGGTAAGTATCCCCGCCTGTCACGCGGGAGACCGGGGTTCGATTCCCCGCCGGAGAGAACTCTTTTTGTTGTTTTTAATCTTGTTTACATGCTCCGTTGAAATTATTCGCAAAGAGATAACGTTAATATTTTTGATACATTCAATTTTATCTAAATCTAATATATATGTTATGAAAATAACTATAATTTTAACTTTATAGTATTTTTCAAATTCATTACGATTGTTTATTATTATTTATTATGAAATGATTTAAGACTTGAATTGTCTAAAAAGTCTCAAGGTGCCTGAAGAAATTATAACACTAAGAGTCTCATCAACTCATCAATCTAATGCAAAAAAACACCTTCACAATAAGTAACTTCAAAATAAAAATAACATTAAGAAAACGTAATTTACAGTTAAATTAATTTGAGCTCAATGTAATGATTGCCCAAGACTCAAATCCCTTAAAGTGACTCTCTCCAAGGAAATCGAATTACACGCGCACACGACCGCGTAATATGACGAATTTATTTAAAAAACATTCTTTCACTTGAGACCACTTCAATACCACTCGAAAATATTACCTGCGTATCATTATGTTGCCGGTCTGATTCTTGGAGTATGCAGACGAACGTCTTGTCCTAGATGTAACTAGGACGAAATAAAAAATATTTTAAGAGCAAGAAAAAAGCAATAGTAGGTGTTGTTTCATGCATTTTAATTGGTACATACTTTTTTTTCGTGTTCTGTTATTTGTATCTGTTTGTGGTGATGTCGTCCGTCCGATTAGTCGCGGAGCTGGCTGAAAAGTGTGCGCTGTGAAGTGTCTCACTTGACAGCATTATGCTGAGCCAGTGGTCCGTTTGTTGTGGCAATGGGCACTCTTAGAATAAAATTAATATACCTACTGATGTAAGCTAAGCTATAGCAATAAAGATTATCTTTCTTTTTTTTTATTTTTTTTTTTTTTTATTTGGTCCTCCAACAGTTCCTTACACTTATTAAATCTTAAAATCTAACATATAACAGACATCATGGAGAGTATAGAAACTACTTAAAAGAGAACTCCTCGTGCACTAATTATTATGTTGTTGATTAATTAAATTATGAAAATAAATGAATTACAACTATTTTGAAAGATTCTGACAATGGTCACGTACCGCCCTACGGAATCTTGTTGTCGAATCATAATGAAGGTCAATGAGATGACTACAGTCGTTTACAATATTACACATTCTACATAAAGGTGAGTTTCTACCAAGAACAGTGTGCCTTACAGGAGTATAAATTGGTGTGATTGGGTACCTCGGCATTCTAGCGGGAGCTCGAAAATTAACAAGCTTTAACAGAATCGGGCAATCAATTTTGTAAGTTACAATTTTATACAAAAAGAACGCATCCAAATACTCTCTTCTGTTGCTCAAAGAATCCATTTCAAAATATTTTAATCTTGTGTCATATGATTTATCCTTTTTCGTTCTGTGTGCAGAGAATGAGAGATGCCATAGAAATCGCTTCTGTATCCTTTCTAAACGTAAGGAATGTACCGCATAATGAGGTCTCCAAACTACACTACAATATTCGAGAATGCTCCTCACAAGACTATTATATAGTAAAATTTTAACTCTAATTTTAAATTTTCTCGTATTCCTAATCACAAATCCTAACATCTTCGAGGCCCTCTTCACTATTGATTCCATGTGTGGTATAAATGTCAATTTTTTGTCAAATAAGACACCTAGGTCTTCTACAGTACTAAGTTCCTTAATCTTAACATCATTGATACTGTAGTCAAAAAGCATCTCACTATGCTTTCTTGAGAATCGAACATAATGACATTTGCTTATATTTAAACTCATGCTATTAAATGCACACCACTGATTTAACCGTTCTAAGTCACTCTGAAGAAGTATACAGTCATCAACACTTTCAATCTTTCTGATAAATTTCAGATCATCTGCATACATATATGCTTCAGAAAATTTCAAACAATCAGTTATATCGTTTATAAAGTAATTAAATAAAATTGGTCCCAGGTGAGAACCCTGGGGTACTCCTGATAAAATGCACCGTTTGGTCGACTGGAATCCATTCACAACTACATAAAAATATCTGCTATCTAAATAAGACTCTAGCCATTTTAACAAAGAACCTGATATACCATATACTGATAACTTATTGATTAATATTTCATGTGAGACTTTATCAAAGGCTTTACTGAAGTCAGTATATATTGCGTCAATTTGTTTATTTGTATCTACCACTCTTGTCAAAGCTTCCGTAAAGGCTACCAAGTTAGTCGCGGTGGACCGTGATGGGACAAACCCGTGCTGACAGTCACTCAGGTAAAAGTTAAGGTGCTTTTGCAGGTAAGGACAGACCAAGGATTCAAATATCTTAGCAAAATGAGAGAGAATAGAAATCGGCCTGTAATTAGAAATTACTTCAGCTTCATTAGATTTATGAATAGGAACGACTTTCGCCAGTTTCCAATAAGATGGAAATGTCCCTGACTGTAAGGATATATTAAAAATAGTCAAGAGCGGACTTACAAGAGCTGATGCACATGAAGATATCAAAATTGAGGGTATTTCATCAGGTCCTGCCCCTTTACTGCAATCTATAGTTTTCAATTTACTAAGTAGAGCTTTACTAGTTATAATTGGAGCTGTCAGACTCTGACTGTTGGCATTAAGCGACTCCAATAACAGAGAGGTGTTGATATTATTTGACGCGGTCTGTTTAGTATATACTGAAGAAAAGTAAGTAACAAACATCTCACAGATTTCCACACTATTAGATGTACTATGTTTACCATCAGTCATTGACTTAGGATATCCACTAGATCCACCTCGCTTGGATTTCAGATGATTCCAGAAAAATTTTGGATTATTTATGAGATTGACTTCTACGTTTTTAATATATTCATTATACTTTGTTTTAGATAATTTATCAGAACGACGTTTGATCAAATCTAACTCTATTTTATCTCGAAGATTGCCATATAAATTATAACGTTTCCTCAATTTATTTTTTTCATTATACAATTTTATTAAGGCACTGTCAAACCAAGGAGGAAATTTACTTATTCTATATTTTTTAAATGGAACAAATTGAGATATATACCTCCTCAAAATTATATAAAATAGTTCAATCATTTCATCAACATTACAAGTTCCTTTAAACAATTCAGACCAATTTTGTTCTGCTAAACCCTTTCCTATTGCATCAAAATCAGCTTTATTAAAGTTAGGCCTTTGTGATAAGGTATTATAACTCAAGGTTATATTTTCATTTAGTGTAAAGATAATGTCCAACGGAGGGTGTAAACTATCTATAGTGGTAAGTGGAGTGACACTCTCTCTAACAGTACTCAAGTGCATTGATGTCAACACCAAGTCAAGTATGCGACCAGACCTATTAGGTACCAAATTTAACTGTACTAATCTATTAAGATAAATAAAATCAATTAAATCCTCACTCAACTTTGGCACCGTGTAATTATTCCCCAAATTATGAAATAAATTCCAGTCAACCATACTCAAGTTAAAATCACCCACTATGCAGACCTCATTTTTAACTTTTTCACAAACAGCATTACAATTATCAACAAAAATTTTTAAAGTCTGTTTTCTTAAAGGTGGTGGAAGGTAAATTGCACAGACAGCTATCTGAAGTATTGATTTTGATTTATGCACATTAATAACAACCCAGAGGTCTTCACAAGTACTCTCCCAATCTTTCATGCGTTTAGACTCAAGATTATTCAACACTGCAACTAAAACTCCTCCACCATCTTTCCCACATTCTCTATCTCTTCTATAAACTATATACCTGCCATCAAACAATTCACTTGTTAAAACTGATGAATTAAGCCAAGTTTCAGTTAGAACAATTACATCATAATTATTACAACATACACTCCTATAAAATGCATTTGTTTTAGTACGCAGCCCTCTACAATTTTGATAGAAAAAATTTAAAGATGAGAATTTTAACAAATAATTTGCCCATAGCATGTATAAAAAAGAAAAACAAAACTTAAGAACTATATTAACTTAACATTAAAATCTAAAATCTAAACAAATCTAAACAAATGATATTTTTTTTTTAAGAAATCAACTTAAACTAATTTCTTGAGACTGTCCATATCTTTTAAATAAATAACTTGTGAATCTTCATTTTTCCTCATAAAGACTCTTCCACTCCTGACCCACACAAACTTGTATTTATTTTGTTTGGCATGATGTCTTGCAGCGGCATGGAGATTCTTGTTGTATGAAGAAAGGTGTTCAACTATATAAATAGGTAACTTATTGCCAGGTAGGCCAAAATGTGAGGAGTTAAGCATGTCTTGAGGATGCTTCTTGTTAAACAGAAAGGTGGATGCAAGTAATTCATCTCTTAACTTGGGTGAAGAAAGTTGAACCACAATTGATCTGGGACGTTTGTTGTCTTCTTTGCGTTTAGCCACTCGAGTGGCATACAAAATGTCAGTTTCACTTATCTTACAACCAACTTGATGGCCTAGTTGAACAACCAATTTATAAAGGTTTTCATTTTTATTTTCAGGCATGCATTGCATTTCTATATTATTAGAGCGTGAGTGTTGCTCCAAGTAGTTCACACGAAAATTAATATCATTGATGTTTTTTTTAAGTATTAAGTTTTCCTCCTTCAACTCATTCATGCATTCAACAGAAACCACTTGCTCACATTTTATATCCTCAAATTGTTTGTTTATGAAGCTCATTGACTCACGAAACTCAGTCATTTCCTTCTTTAGAGGCTCCAGTTCCTTGGAAATAATTTTACATACAGTCTTATTGAATTCCTGCAATATTGATTTAAACTCCTCCTTCATAATACAGCGAACATCATCCGTAGTGAGAGGCGACGTAGAAGGTGGTGAGTTTAATGCTGGCCTTTTTTTCCTGCCCATTTTATTACAAACAGGACTGGAATCCTTGTCGGCCATAGATTTTGGTTTTTTACACGTGCATTGTGGGCAATTCCATGCGGCGGCAACCTCGGAGTCCAGTTCAACGGTTGTGATTGCTACACAAATGTAGTGAAAAGATCTTTTGCACGATGAACAAACAATGAATTGCTCATTTTCAATGTTATTATTTCCACAACATCCCCAATTATTACGCTGAATTGAGGTCATTATGGCCGTTCAGACACACACTTGGTTTTGCACTTAATTACAATCTGTATGTTTTGAAATGTCACCTTTGTTTTGATTTGCAGTTAATATAAAAAACAAAAGTAAAACTTGACTAAAACTTGAAATATGTACAGTAATTATAGTTGAAATCACAATATTTTTCATGAGATAATACTATGCGAGCGCCATCTTTTTTCGCAAGAGCAAGAAAAAAGCAATAGTAGGTGTTGTTTCATGCATTTTAATTGGTACATACTTTTTTTTCGTGTTCTGTTATTTGTATCTGTTTGTGGTGATGTCGTCCGTCCGATTAGTCGCGGAGCTGGCTGAAAAGTGTGCGCTGTGAAGTGTCTCACTTGACAGCATTATGCTGAGCCAGTGGTCCGTTTGTTGTGGCAATGGGCACTCTTAGAATAAAATTAATATACCTACTGATGTAAGCTAAGCTATAGCAATAAAGATTATCTTTCTTTCTTTCTTTCATTATAAATGTGTTCTTAGTGTTCTTACCATGATACTTCATTATTAATTGAGTGGTCTAAATTGAGTAGGTAAGTTTAAAACAATAGTTTTTAAACAATTTTTTTCTGGCTTAAGTGACATTTTTCAGGAACTAATAGTATTGAATATTTATAGTCATATTCCAATAGCATTAATTTAGGAAATGAAAGCAACTATTTTAAAATGGGGACTCGCGTCACTGGCGTCCGTGGGTGATACCACCTTCATGTACGAAGGCCCACCCCACACGTAGTCCCTGGGCGGTGCCAAGGCAGTGACGTGTGGGTAGCCACGGAGTTGAGCGCCTGGGAGTAGTCGCACTGATGCGACTGCTCCCCTCAACTTCGGGCTAGGTCATGGACGTGGAGTCCACCTCCGAAGCCCGCACAGGGGTAGGCGACCAGGCCCCTGTGTCGGAGATTGCTACTGGCGTAAGGTCGGGGCGGGCATCGGTCGCGAGTACCATCGCGAGCGATGACTGCTCCCAATTCCAGGACTCCGTCGAGAGATTCGGGCGCAAGCGGAAGTCCGCGGCGCGCCGGAGCTCAGAGACGGAGTCCTCCGACGGTGACGACGAGACATCGCGAATGGCGAGTCTCACTCGGCGGGTAGATGTCGGGGACATTACCACCAGAAAGACACGGGCGAGGGATGCCGCGGCGATGCCCGCGCCGAGGCGGAAGAAACCAATAGGTCCTTCGCGCGCGACGACATCCCTCGCCTCGACTCGGACGACGACTGACGAGGAGTTCTACGAGAGCCCCGTCGTCGTCCTAGAGTCATTGAGACGACGGGCCAGCTCGGCCACGTACCGCTACCACAGTAGCGGTAACCAGAATTACGCAAAGGCGTGGCGGCGGGTGGCCGAGGAGACTGGCAGAATTATGCCGGCCATTTCCGCGGCCATCAGCCGCGACGCTGTGCTGCAAACGCAGTTGGAGACGGCGAAGGCCGAGGTGGCCCTCCTCAGGGAGAGGTTGACGGCCCTTGAGGCTCAGGGGACTAAGCCTAAGCCTGGGCAGAAACCTGGCGGAGCGTCGCCGGCTGCTCGGACGAGTGACGTGGCAGCGCCGCGAACCAAGGCGACAGACGGCGACGACGACGAGTGGCGTCCCAGACAGAAGGAGGCACGCGGGCCGCGACTTGCGTCGCCGCGAGCCAGAGTGAGGCAGACCATTGAGTCCCCGGACGAAATGGCTGCCCGCATCAGACGAGAGCTAACGGCGGAGTTCGGCAAGATGATTGCCGAACTCAGGGCTGAACTTACGGCCCTACGCGGTGCAACATCATCTGCACCGCGTCCCGTAGCTCTCGCCCCACCGGACGTAAATACGGGTGCGGGACCGGCCGGTCCGACCCGAAACAAAAAGAAGAAAGGGGGCGGCGGTGCTAAAACTGCCACGCCACCCCCTCAGCCCCGCCCGCTTCCTCCAGCCCCAACCAATATGGATGAGGGCTGGACCGAGGTGGTGAAGCGGGGCGCCAAACGGGCCAGGGTCGCCCCGGCCCAATCACCAGCCGAGACAAGGGCAGCGGACAAGGTTACTCCCCAGCCGGGTAGAGTACCGTCTGCTGCCCAAAACAAGAACGGGACTCCGGGGGTTGCGGCTGCTCCCCAACAGGGTCGAGCGCCCGCCGCCGGCAAACAACAGAAAAAGAAGGCCAAGAAGAAGCAGCGCGTGCCGAGGCGGGCAGCCGTGGTAATCACACTGCTGCCGGCCGGCCAGGCGAAGGGGCTGTCGTACCCCGACGTCATGGCGAAGGCGCGCGCTGCCGTCGACCTGGCGGAGATAGGGGCGGAGGATGGCCTCCGTATCCGTCACACTGCCAATGGGGCCCGATTGTTGGAGTGTCCCGCCGGTGCCGACAGCGTCGGCATCGCGGACCGTCTGGCGTCGGGCCTCCGGGTGGTGTGGCCGGAGGAAGAAGTGAGAGTGCACAGGCCGGTCAAAATGGCCGAGTTACGGGTGACCGGCCTGGACGACTGCACCTCCAGGGAGGAGGTGGTGGCGGCCATCGCTGCCCAGGGCAAATGTGCCCCTGAGAGTATAGCCATAGGCGAGTTGCGCCGTGGCTATACCGGGGCCAGCTCTGTGTGGGTGCGGTGTCCGCTGGAGACCGCCAACTCCCTGGCCACTCCTCCGCCCGGAAGACCGGCCGGAGATCCGGGCAGGCTGCGCGTGGGCTGGGTCGCAGCCCACGTGCGGCTATTGGAATCGCGCGCCTGGCGATGCCTCAAGTGCTTCGGCACGGGGCATAGCGTCGCCAGGTGCACCAGCACTGTTGACCGCAGCGGTTTATGTTTCCGCTGCGGTCAAACCGGACATAAGGCGGCCACTTGCTCGGCCGCGCCGCACTGTGCGCTGTGCGCGGCGGCCGGGCGCAGGTCTGATCACCGGGCGGGAGGCAAAGCTTGCTCCCCGTCCGGTGTCAACACCGAACGGAACAGGCGCCGCAAGAACAAGCGGCGCCAACAGAGGAAGTCGGCCGGGGGAGTACCGGCCGGCGGTTCGGACCCCGCCGTGGCGACTAGTGCGCCCGATGGCGGGGGCGGCGGAGGAGGGGAGGGAGCGATGGATGTGGTCCAACATTAATGGACTGCACCCGTCGCTTCCTCCAAGGTAATTTGAACCACTCCGTCAGGGCTCAGGACATGTTAGTCCAGAGCATGGCGGAGTGGTCCATTGACGTGGCTGTGGTCGCCGAGCCGTATTTTGTCCCCCCAGCGGACGACTGCTGGTTCGGGGATGAGTGCGGCTTGGCGGCCATACACATTAGGAGGACCGCGGCGATCCCCCCCTGGAAATGGTGGCCAGGGGACCCGGGTTCGTCGCGGTGAAGATAGAAGATACCGTCGTGATCGGGGTGTACTTCTCTCCAAGTCGGTCTACTCACGAGTTCGAGCAGTTCCTGGACGGGATCGGGGCGATTACTCAGCGCTCCGCCCCCCGTCCAGTGATACTAGCGGGGGACCTCAACGCGAAATGTGTCGCTTGGGGTTCCCCCCGCTCGGACGCTCGGGGTAGACTGCTGGAAGAGTGGGCGGTCGCGGCCGGACTCTGTATCATGAACAGAGGGTCGGTCGCGACTTGCGTGCGGTGGCAGGGCGAGTCCATCGTGGACGTAACGTTCGCGAGCTCTGCCATCGCACAACGCATCCGCGGTTGGGAAGTGCTGGTGGAGGCGGAATCTCTATCAGATCACCGGTACATCCGGTTTGATCTGTCCGCCTCCACGCCAACCGCGGTCGCCCAGGGAACTGCACCTCGGTCATTCCCCAGGTGGGCATTGAGGCTCCTGGACAAGGAGCGCTTGATGGAAGCCTCCACTGTGGCGGCGTGGACGCCCATGCGTCCACACCCTGTGGATGTGGAGGTCGAGGCGCAATGGCTCCGGGACACGATGCATCGCATTAGTGATGCTTCGATGCCCCGGGTCGGCCCTCGGCCTCCGAGCAAGTCGGCGTACTGGTGGTCGCCCGAGATAGCGCAGCTTCGTGCTGTATGCGTCCGGGCGAGGCGCCGGTGCGCTCGACATCGCCGCCGCATCCTCGCGCGTCGCGACGATCCCGTTGCGTTCGCGGAGGAGGAGGACCGGCTGTATGGCGAATACGCGGAAGCGAGGAGCGCCATGCGGCTGGCCATCAAGTTGGCCAAGGAAGGGTACATGGAGACTCTCTTGGGGACGCTCGATGACAACCCGTGGGGGCGCCCGTATAAAACGGTGCGCAATAAAGTGCGCCCGTGGGCGCCTCCCATGACCGAGCGTCTCCAGCCTCAGCAGCTGCGGGACATCGTCTCGGCGCTGTTCCCGCAGGAGCAGGCCGGATTTACTCCGCCTGCTATGGGTGAGCCGCCGGATAACACCGGCGGTGAAGCCACTGCTGAGGTGCCTCATATCACGAGAGATGAGCTCCATGTGGCCGTGACACGGATGAGTGCGAAGGTCGCGGCCCCCGGCCCGGACGGCATCCACGGCCGGGTCCTGGCCTTGGCCATCAATGCCCTAGGGGACCGACTCCTAAGGCTTTTCAACTCTTGTCTGGAGTCGGGACGGTTTCCCTCGCTCTGGCGGACGGGCAGACTAGTCCTCTTGCGGAAAGAGGGGCGCCCGGCGGACTCAGCCGCCGGTTACCGTCCCATCGTGCTGCTGGACGAGGTGGGCAAATTGCTGGAACGCGTTCTGGCCGCCCGCATCGTTCAGCACCTGGTCGGGGTTGGACCCGATCTGTCGGCGGAGCAGTACGGCTTCCGGGAGGGTCGTTCGACCGTAGACGCAATTCTACGTGTCCGGGCCCTCTCGGAGGAGGCCGTCTCCCAGGGTGGGGTGGCCTTGGCGGTGTCGCTCGACATCGCCAATGCCTTTAACACCCTGCCTTGGTCCGTGATTGGGGGGGCACTGGAGAGGCATGGAGTGCCCCTCTATCTCCGCCGGCTGATCGGCTCCTACCTGGAGGCCAGGTCGGTCATGTGTACCGGGTACGGTGGGACCTTGCACCGGTTCCAGGTCGTGCGCGGTGTTCCGCAGGGGTCCGTTCTTGGACCCCTGCTATGGAATATCGGGTACGACTGGGTGCTGAGGGGCGCCCTCCTCCCGGGCCTTAGCGTAATTTGCTACGCGGACGACACTATGGTCGTGGCCCGGGGGGATGACTTCAGAGAGTCTGCCCGTCTTGCCACAGCGGGGGTGGCCCTCGTCGTCGGCAAAATAAGGAGATTGGGCCTCGACGTGGCGCTGCACAAGTCCCAGGCCCTGTGGTTTTGCGGGGCTGGGGCTGTGCCGCCGGTCGACGCCCAAATAATGGTTGGAGGCGTCCAGATTGAGGTCGGGGTGCAGCTGAAGTACCTCGGCCTCGTGTTGGACAGCCATTGGACCTTCCGAGCCCATTTGCGAACCTGGTCCCCCGATTGATGAGGACGGCCGGCCAACTCGGCCGGTTGCTCCCGAATGTCGGGGGACCCAGCAACGCAGTGCGCCGCCTCTATGCGGGAGTGGTGCGATCGATGGCCCTATACGGTGCGCCCGTCTGGGCCGACGCACGGGTGCGATTAACTATCGCCCGATTCCTGCGTCGGCCACAGCGCATCGTAGCTATTAGGGCCATCCGCGGGTACCGCACCATCGCTTTCGAGGCGGCGTGCGTGCTGGCGGGGACGCCGCCCTGGGAGCTGGAGGCGGAGGCGCTAGCTGGCGATTATCGCTGGCGATGCGACCTCCGCGCCCGGGGCGTGGTGCGACCCTGCGGGAAGCTGTTCGCGATAGGAAGGTCCAATCTCGGCGGTCCGTGACGGAAGCGTGGAAGAGACGACTCGCTAACCCCACATGGGGTCTACGGACCGTCGAGGCGATCCGCCCGATCCTAGATGATTGGGTGGGTCGTGGCGCAGGACGCCTCACCTTCTGGATGGTGCAGATGCTGACCGGGCACGGGTGCTTCGGTCGGTATCTGCACCGGATCAAGGCCGAGCCGACGGCGAGGTGCCACCATTGCGTGGGGTGTGACCAGGACACGCCGGAGCATACGCTCGCGCGCTGCCCCGCATGGGAGAGGCAGCGCTGTGTCCTGGTCCAACAAATAGGTCCGGACTTGTCGCTCCCGAGCGTCGCGGCGTCGATGCTCGAGAGCGACGAGTCCAGGAAGGCGATGCTCGACTTCTGCGAGTCCACCATCTCGCAGAAGCAGGTGGCGGGGGCTGAGAGGGAGAGGCTATATGCCACTCTCAACTTACCAACCCGCCGCCGTCGAGCAGGGGGCCGGGACCGGGATCTCGCCCGGATTCTGGCCCCCTAAGAGTTTCGGGTCCCCAACGCATGCGAGTGCGAGCGGGGACCCAAGAAGGTGCCGTGTCTCGCTCAGCACGCCCTTACGTCAGAGCAACCGGGGGATGGTAGACCGCGTACTCCCCGACCCACGCTGGTTCTGACCCAGCGGGGTATTCCGCGGGAGGGTGACACGCGGTCCCATCTTGGCGGGCTTCGGAAAGCCCGCCGACCGAGAGAGCCGGTGGCCGTATTCGCCGGCGGCTACCGGTTCGGCGTCCGGGGACGGAGCGACGGCAAAGAATGCCGATGGCGTGACGCGTCGCGCCGTCCCTCCAAACCCCGTGCTGGGTTCTGGCCTCAGCCGGGGTTCGGACGCTGAGTGTGAGCGGTTGGAGGTTTTAGTGCGGTTCAACTCCCACATACCCCGCCCGCGGGGCGGGCGGGGATCCGGTGATTTCCTCCAACTGAAAAAAAAAAAAAAAAAAAAAAACTATTTTAAAATAGCATTGTAAACAGTCTAGGTATAACATTATTTAAAAAAATATCAGTATTTAAAGAAGTGTTGCCGTTTGTGAATTTATGGTAATTGACATTGTTTTGCTTAAAACTCGAATTTAGTAGGTATATCTTAGGTACAAAACTGGCTATTTTGTTGTTTCAGAAATCGCCCGTTTACCTAATTTCTATTTATTCTTTCCTTGAATCTGTCGTTGTGGATCTTAATTCTTGATTTTGGTAAGTACTTAGTAGGAATTTAATTTCATGATTTCGAATGTACATAATTAAACCCAATAAGATACCATGTAAAGTGCTAGATAGTTAAGACAAGATAAAACAAGCCCAAACGGGGCCAGACGGGTCTATTTTGTTTGGTACAAGAGTTTTTGTGCCTACACTTCACCATTAGATCAGTTTTGTGGTACCATATTCTTGCTTAATGATGCACTTTAGAAAAGGATTTATTTACTCGTCGAACTTTGTACAAAAATACAACACACAGTACACTTATCTACTTATTCTTACTAATAACATTTTGACGACAATAATTCGACAACCCAGTCTTGAATACCTTAAATGAACAAATCTTTTTAACATTGCACAGGTTGAAGTAGTAGAACCCTATGCGTGCCCGCACACCTAAAACAGTATTGTCAATACTTGTGACAGAAGCAGAGATGGAATATTTAAAAGTCATAACAATTTAATTGTAATGTTATAAAAAAATAGCAATAATAGCGTTTGAGAAGCATGTTCTAAACATCTTTTTTTATTGAAATTGTGTTATTTGTATATACCTCCTGGTGCTTACGTCAAGTGAGTTTATTTCTATGTATTACGCTAAAAGACGTGAAAAAAAGTAGTTTTAGGCAGCATCAAACCTGTAAAAGTATGAAAGAAATTTGAATTAATTAATTGCATATATTAAAAATTAAAATACCACCTGAATAGTAGACTTACGATGATAAAATTAATATTTTTAAAATTATACGATTTTGGAACTCGATCCTAAAATATAATTAAGTTTTTCAAGTATTATTTATCCTAAAACATGCACATGCTATTTTTGAAAATGGGTTTTTAATAAACACTTTCTTTAACATGCTATTTTTTTGGTATCTTTTCCCATCCCTCGATCGAAAGTATTGTCAATACTTTTTTAGGTGTGCGGGCACGCTATAAGAAACAAACAGATATTCCTCTAACATCACTCAACGTTCGGGTCAATAGTTACTTAAAATGACATTTGCATCACAAAGAAAGTGTAAGGGAATCGTAAAGGAGCTGATTTATATTGTAACACAGTTACCGCTGTAGGGTACTTTTAGAACAATGACGAAACTGTACACATAGAACTAATACATCTGGAAACAACATGAATAAAAAACTTGAGAGGTGTCAAGGGACACCCGGATGGAACGAAGTTCCTTTCGATTAATTAGTGAGGGAATTGTATTTTTTTTTATCTTAAGAAGGAGAGAGAGAGACAGACGTTTTAAACTAACTAATTATTATAACTTAAATAAAATATTTTGATTACGCGTCATCTAGCATTAATCATATAAAACAAAATAAGGAATTGTTTTAAAAGATTTTAATCACAGCGTCATCTAGCGATAATCATCTAAAACAAAAAAAGTGACGTAACAACTTTTTCATAAGAATTTCCGTATAGCCCCCTTTCGATAATGCGCGATAAGGAACTTCGTTCCAAAAGAGTAAAGTTTCAAAAATCTTATTAATAACTTGTGTTATGGTGACAGAGTGATTGAACCAGCTTCACTTACAGCAGCAGCAGCAGCAGGGCTTGTGTCTCTAAATCTTAATTAATAAATATGTGAAATTTATCACAACACCATTTGCTAAAAACGGTGATAGACAACATCGTGAAGAAATATTGGAAAGTGATTCCAAAATCCTTCGAAGATATGTGAATTCCCAGATCCGCATTGAACAAGCGTGGTGGACTATACCTGATCTCTATACTGAGGAGAACAGCCCAGCATGGGCAACAATGGGTTATTATAGTATGTTATTGTGCTATACTAAATAAGAGTAAATGAACGCCGTTACAAACCAAGACTGGTTAAGGAAGCTATTGAAATTTCGAGGAATAGCACTTTTAATCGGGGTGACGGCTTCCAACTATCCTGTATGTGGAATCCAGTGTTAGACGAAAATAATGCCAAAAAATCTAGTTTTGAGACGGCAGCCGATACTGTCAGTGTGGTATGTCGAAATGTGAGTTCGAGTTCCAGTGGTACCGGCAAACGAACGAGAAAGAGGGTAGACAGATTTGTCTGCTCTTAAATGACCTACCCGCAGTTCTTCAGTCTTCCCGTGATCATGGCGCTTGGAACAGTGCTGAAATATATACTTCTCAATTAAAAATAATCGTGGTAAGAACCCGTTTAGTAATAATGTAAGTGATGTAGATAACCGCGAGTGTTTAAAGAAATTTAAATGAGAGTAATCGCCCCCCCCCCCCCCTTTATTATCAGTATTTCGTGTATATGCGCTCAATGGCATACGTAAATTTGCTGTCACTCTGATGTTGTTTCCAGATGTTTTAGATCCATGATGGTACTTTGACTGTGAAATATTGATCGAATCCCTTTGCTCTTATATCTTCTGTAATTTAAAAGTGAATCTGTTGCTAAGGTCAAATTTCTAAAACGGCTGAACCGATGTTACTAATCCTTGTTTTTGGCTATTTGTAATCAGGACAAGATTCTTATAAAATATATTTTAGAAGAATTTAAATTAAAAGTGAACCGCGCAAATTCCGCCTAATGTAACGCAGACGAAGTTGCACGGGACCACTAGTATTTTGCTAAAATATAATTTGAACTATTCTGAAAATCTGATTAGACAATCAATAACGACTTCTATAGTTTCTATTTGGTTGTGGGTAAAACTTGGCCCTTGACGATAAAACATATGAAAACAATTCAATTACAACTCAAACGTTGCATGAAAATAATAAATAGAATGTTAAAATTTAAAACTCACTATTAATAGTGTTTTAATTTCACACTCAAGATTTTAATATGGAATAATAATTTAAATTACGCAACCTAGATTCTTATTTTGATTCATTTTCGTACTTTAAAAGAACTGTTAAGTTCTAAATGTACTTTTATTGTAATCGAGCTCAACCCATAAAAACTACGCTCGACAATTTTTAAATGTTTACAGCTTAAAATCGATGGATCCTGAAAAGAAGACAGAGTGTAAAGAAAAACCGGAGCAAGTTGATGAACATACTTCGGTGTCCTGTCCTGCTGTTGGTGAAGGTATTAAACTGAACTCAGACATGAATCAACAGAATGAACCACAAGTTGCTAAAAATTCATCTCCATCAATAAAACTGCCAGATAGCAACGTCAAGGAGACCAACGAAATGCTTCTTCCAAAAATCGATAAAAAAACACATTTCGTAAGTACTAACTGGTTTTAAGTGATAGGTTTCTAGTTTAGTCAAAATCGCATCTCATCGATCTGCATCCTTCGAAGAGAAAAGCTAGACGCTCACTTATGGACTTCACATTCTAGAATTTCATATATGGAAGTCTTAGTACTGTCTAATACAGCGTGCACCTCACGCACCTCCTTGTTGACGGTTGTGTTGTCTAAACCCTCCCCTGGCGCGGGTCAGCTAGTTGAATAATACAATTTAATTTGTCGTAAAAAATATTTGTTTTTATAATATTTGCTTCTTAAAGTCAACAGATCACCAAGAGACCGAGTCTAAAGAAAAAACGGTGGAAGTTGATGGACATACTTCGGTGTTCTGTCCTGCTGTTGGTAAATGTGTTGAATTGAAATCTGACATGAATCAACAAGATGGGTCAAAAGATACTAAGAATTCATCTGCATCAATTACACTGCTGCATAGCAACCCCAGCGAGACCAACGAAACACTTCTTTCACAAGTCAATGAAAAACCACATTTGGTAAGTACTGACTGGTTCTATAACATAGCTAGATCTGTTTACCTTTCAAAAAGAAAAAAAATAACATAATTAAAATAATTTCTGTCCCTATCTATACATGTAGCTAAAACTAAGTAATTATCTGTTTGTAGTATTGAAATTAAAATAAATTATAAACGGTACCTACATGATTTTTTTCATATTTGCTGCTTAAAGTCGACGGATCCACAAAAGACTGAGTCTAAAGAAAAAACGGAGCAAGTTGACGAGCATGCTTCGGTTTCCGGTCCTGTTGTTAATGAAGGTATTAAATTGAACTCAGACATGAATCAGCAAGATGGGACAAAAGTTACTAAAAATCTATCTACATCGATAAAACTGCTTGATGGCAACCGCAACGAGAGCAACGACTTGCTATTTCCAAAAATCAATGAAATTGCACATTTCGTAAGTACCTATTAACTGGTTTTGCGAGATAGGTTTGTTTTCTCAACCGTCTGTTTTCTTCAACAAGAAAACACAGACGCTCGTTCATGGACCTTGGCCGTCTAGGACGGAACAATTGAAAATAGTACTTTATAATTGTTAACTGATGCAAAAATTAGATAAAACAATCCTCGATGCGGATTTTTTATCATTATAAAATTTCAGTTCAATCGGTGCAGATTTTTTTTAGTTTTTGGAGCGTACACAAACCAATATAACATTTTTATATATATAGAAGACTAGTAATCCAAATATTAAATTTAAAACTATAGATAAAATTAAAAATAGAAAAATGTGATTGTTTACATGTTGCAGAACACGAAATGCTCAGAGAAAGTTTGTTTAGCTAGCGTCAGAAACATACCAAGTGGAGAAAAAACCCCAAGGACAATGGAAAAAGTACTCAAAGATGCTGAGCTGTTCCTTAGAGAATATTACTCTTCAATTAAACTGTGAGATTATAACCATAGGCTAAACTTTAGCCAAAATGATATCCTATAAATACTAACAAAGTTCGTGTTCCACAGAGAGAACTCAGACGGTCAGAAGAAGAGGTTAGAACAAGTGAAAAGGGATTTAAAAGAAAAAGGAACGTATCAGTTGGATCCTCTCGAACTTGTGTTCGGAGCTAAGTTGGCTTGGCGCAATGCGACCAGGTGCATCGGACGAATACAATGGAAGAAGTTACAGGTAGATATTTCACAATTTTTTTTTAAATATTTTGACCTTTCTGTTTGTAATCTTGAATACATCAGGCAAAGATGAGCATCTAAACCCGATTACCTAATCCTTCATGGTATCAACTCTAGAACCGATAACTCATCAAATATCTTATAGAAACCATTGTAAATACATATGTATACTACATAATATTACATTTAAACCATTATTATAAAGTAAAGTGTTACTACATTTTTACATTGCAACAGGTCTTTGACTGCAGAGAAGTAACAACATCGACTGGTATGTTTGAAGCGCTCTGTAATCACATCAAATACGCTACAAATAAAGGAAATATTCGGTGAATATGATGAATATATTACAGAAAATAATAAATATTGTCTTAACTTTTAATACTTACACGTTGTTATTTCAGAAATAAAGCAGCTTTTTATCGTTAAAGTACACATTTTTTTTTTATTTACAGTAGAATCAATTATTATGACTCCGCCTATATTGACCAACCGATTATTATGACGTAACTATACTACGAAGTTTGGTTTTCATATGAAATTCTTTATAAATAGTCAGATATAATGACTTCCCTTATAGTGACATGTCGCTTATTATGACTCATTTTTAATGAATTATGTCCGGTTATAATGACTGACATGATTTTGTACACCTTCGGTAATGTTCGTTGATTCCCGTCGAATGTTTCCACTGGCCCTCACACTAGGCCTAGCCTGAATCGTGAAGACCAATATCAGAGTGAATGATTTTTAAAAAAATCTACTGAAAGGAAACAAAACTTAGTTTTGAAAAGAAATACAACTGTATTCAAAGACTTGACTATACTCATACCACAATCAGGTATCTCCCCTACATAAACTAAATCAAAATCAGCAAGTATTACACCCAAATAAATTTTTTAGGTCGGCGATATCGATATTCCGTCAACGCACAGACAGCCAACATGACTACAGGATATGGAATCGTCAGCTAATAGCGTACGCAGGATACCAAGAACCAGATGGAAGAGTTATAGGAGATCCAATCAATATTGAATTCACAGAGGTAAAGACAATACAAATAGAAAGTGAAAAAAGAAGTATAGCTACAATAATGCTACTTGATAGTTGTAGGTATATATATTTTATAAGGTATACAGGGTGATTTCCTAGTGAGGGTACATATTGAAGGTCATGGTAGCTGATGGTTATATACGACCAGTAAAAATATTTTTACCAAAGAATATGGCTTAATGCCTCAGTAATCGCAACTTAAAAATATCTAAAATTCTTGCAAAATGATGGTTTTTCGACAGCTGATGGGTGTGGAGGAGGTGTACTCCACACGAGAGATCACTAGAGGTCGTTAGTCGACACTCTTTAAGCCGAAATTGTTTATGTTTGAGGTAGTTTTGTCGAATTTAGATTTAAAACAAAATATTTATTTTGTATTTTTACCTATTTTTTGTAATATTCCGTATTAGAACAGAGTACTCATCACCCTCCTGCAATATGTACCCTCTCTAATAAATCACCCTGTATAATATAGAATTCTACAGATTCCAGTTCTCAAAATTTCTCAGTTTTTTTTTATTGCCTCGTAGGCAGACGAATAAAAATATAGATCCACTACCTATACAATTAAACTTGAGCCCAAAATATATAGAAATAAGTGTAAGTATCGTTTTTTTCAGATTTGCGTAAAACTCGGTTGGAAAGCTCCAAGAACATCGTGGGATATTTTACCACTAGTACTGTCTGTTAATGGAAAAGATCCAGATTATTTCGACTTACCTAGAGAAATAGTTATGGAAGTTAAATTAGAACATCCCTCGTAAGTAAAATAGAGTAGTAAAAGCTTGAATATATCTATGTAAATTAAATTTTTGATGATTCTGATTCATGGTGAATAGAAAGTCTACACACGCTGGACGCAGGCCGCTACCAACCGGTCACATTGGAAATCTTTGGGGGAGGCCTATGTCCAGCAGTGGACGTCTACAGGCTGATAATGATGATGATGATGAGAAAGTCTACTACTACTGTACAAAACGCTGTATAGCTCAGTTACGTTGGGATAGCTCAATTAAGGGCCGTCATCTATATAAATTCTTTCCTTGTATCCGTGAAAGGTTAAAAATGAAGTGGATCGAAATAGATCATTGCGTTTCGCAGTTTCTAACGGGACATGGCAATTTTAAACAAAAGTTATTTTCTTTTCAATTAGTAGATTCACCGTTTTGCGATTGTTCAACTGATCAATACAAGTATGAACAGACAGCCCATCACATCCTCTGGGAGTACAATCTATGGCATATGGAACGCGTCACTATGTTTAACTCCTTACACGTTGAGTCTAAAGTCGTTTATTACACAGATCTTGTAGCATCTAGCGCAAATTTCCGTGCATTTAGACGTTTTTGCCATAACTACTATTGGCATCCAAAATAGTACAACAGCTCACCGCATAGGTCCAATCAATTTAATAAAATCAGTGTCCGTGGTGCTTTTCTCAATTCTGGCGTAATGCTTTTTCAATCTTATTTTATTGTCTCCAGCTTTGCGAGAAGGGAAGTCGAAACTCATGTTTTTCCTATTCCTTCTATTATCTTCTGATTAAATTCGTTGCGGGGCCCAAGACAAGTTAGCTTTCCCTCGGGTTCCTGGGCTTCACTGCTCAGAGTCATTACGATGGTCGCCGCTGTGGATCCTGGCTACACAGGAGTTACAGTGGTGGGAGTGAGAGGTGGGCAAATACCCGAAAATACTACTGTACAAAAGACAATTCTTTCGTATTGAAAGCAGAATTTCATGTGTGTTAATATTGTTTTACACACATTTTTATAACAAAATACTGTTTTCAATCTTAGCATAAAAATGTCTTGACAATATTCAATCCCATCAAATCTTAAAAAAAAAAGCATACCCTTATGGGGCCGTATTTAAAGATGTTTACTTAAACTATTTAGCATGTTTTACTTTTTTTTTCAAAAAGGTACGACTGGTTCAAAGATTTAGGACTAAAATGGTATGCTGTGCCGTTAGTTTCAAACATGAAGTTTGACTGTGGAGGCTTAGATTTCACAGCGTGTGCCTTCAACGGATGGTATATGGGAACTGAGATTGGATGCAGAAATATTTGTGATGTTGATCGACTGAATGCTGTTGAGGTAAATTAATTTAGAAATATTATTATTTACTGAACACGATATGTATTAAAATACGTCTTGGTCTTTATATCTTACTATGTATTCCTTCATAGTCGTCAGCAAGAGATATCTATTACGTATTAGATAAAGTAGACATAAGATATTTCACAAAATTATTATTTTACTATCATTACTATGCTGAGTTTCAGTTTACATTTTATTTTGAAAAGCAATTGTTGTAACTTTTCGGCTACCGTAATCAAAATCGTGTAGACGATTGTGCAACAATATTGTTTCTACTTTCCAATAGATCCATCTTCATACTCAAATAAAACGTTCTTCAGTAGTAGTATTGACAATGTATATGAAACTTTTATCAAAGTGATATTCTGATTATTCCATTTCATTTTTTAGAACGTAGCCAAGAAAATGGGCATGAACATAAACTCTTCAGTCTCTCTGTGGAAAGATAAGGCATTAGTTGAAGTCAATATAGCGGTGCTCCACAGTTTCCTAAGAGATCACGTGACTATTGTTGATCATCATTCCGCCTCCGACCAATTCCAGAAACATCTCGAGAATGAAACTAAAAGCAGGTTTGTAATAATTTTAATATTATTTGCGAATTCATGTATGCTTCATATTTATTCAAATAAAATACTTCATATTCTAACTGAGCATTAAGGTAGTAGAAGATCACTATGTAGTAGTAGGTCATAAACATACTAAAAATGTGTGACAACTTGCAGAGGTGGATGCCCTGCTGACTGGATTTGGATAGTACCACCGCTGTCTTCATCTCTTAGTTCACTATTTCATCAAGAAATGGCCACGTACTACTTGAGGCCTTCATTTGACTATCAGGTAACAGGTGTTTGCATGTCAAATACAAAATGTCGAGCAACCTAGGTTTCTGTGTTTGAACTGTTTCTCTTAAGAGCTGAAATAAATTGAGGTGATAGGTTGAATAATGTTTTATCGGATTCGTAATCAATCAACCTAATCGTCACGTCACTGCAACTGCACGTCGTTGGTTTCAAATTTTTAAGCCACATGCTTGGTACTCTATTAGAAATATTAATATTTGGAATCCATAGGTAAAAAAGTCCTTACTTAATACTAGACTGGAAGGCGATGCTCGACTTCTGCGAGTCCACCATCTCGCAGAAGCAGGTGGCGGGGGCTGCGAGAGAGAGGCTTTACGCCGCTCTCAACTTGCCAACCCGCCGCCGTCGAGCAGGGGGCCGGGACCGGGATCTCGCCCGGATTCTGGCCCCCTAAGAGTTTCGGGTCCCCAACGCATGCGAGTGCGAGCGGGGACCCAAGAAGGTGCCGTGTCTCGCTCAGCACGCCCTTAGCGTAAGAGCATCCGGGGGATGGTAGACCGCGTACTCCCCGACCCACGCTGGTTCTGACCCAGCGGGGTATTCCGCGGGAGGGTGACACGCGGTCCCATCTTGGCGGGCTTCGGAAAGCCCGCCGACCGAGAGAGCCGGTGGCCGTATTCGCCGGCGGCTACCGGTTCGGCGTCCGGGGACGGAGCGACGGGAAAGCATGCCGATGGCGTAACGCGTCGCGCCGTCCCTCCAAACCCCGTGCTGGGTTCTGGCCTCAGCCGGGGTTCGGACGCTGAGTGTGAGCGGTTGGAGGTTTTAGTGAGGTTTAACTCCCACATACCCCGCCCGCGGGGCGGGCGGGGATCCGGTGATTTCCTCCAACTGAAAAAAAAAAAAAAAAAAAAAAAAAAAACTTAATACTAGATACTAAAAACCCTGACTTACTTTATGTATTTCATCAAACAGCAACCAGTATGGAAAAGTTCACAATGGATCAAGTACGATTTTGCTAGGACAGTCCACAAGAAATTTCACTTCAAGGATATTATCAGAGGCGTTAAATTCTCTGTCGCAATGTACAGACGAGCTCTGGCCAAGCGTATAAAAGCCACTATTTTGTACGCAACCGAGACAGGCAATTCTGAACGCTATGCCAAAGCTTTAGGAACTATTTTCAGTCACGCTTTTAATGTTCACGTGAGTTTTCGTTTTGATAAAAACAAAGAAATACATTTGGTGTATTATCAAACTCCTTTAAACATTACGGCTTATGAATTTTAAATTTAAATTACATTATAGTAGTCAAAGCCTTTCTTTTATATACAATGTTATGAAATAACGGTTATAATGTCTACTAATTTATTCCAAAGGTACAATGCATGGCAAATTATGAAGTTTCTACAATAGATAACGAATCATTGGTGCTGATCGTAGCATCTACATTTGGTAATGGGGAGCCTCCAGCTAACGGACAAGTGAGTTATATTTTTTCAGAATAAAAATATCAATGTCAAGTTTCTTATTATCTTGGATATTTTTGGAACGAAGTTCCTTATCGCGCGTTGTGAAAGGGGGGGGGGGGAAATTCTTACGAAAAGTTGTCACAACACTTTTTTTGTTTTTGATGATTATCGCTAGATGGCGCTGTGATCAAAATCTTTTAAAACAATTCCTTATTTTGTTTTATATGATTAATGCTAGATGGCGCTGTGATCAAAATAATTTAAAACACGTTCCTTATCGCGCGTTACGAATGGAAATAATTTTCATGAGATACGTTTTAACCGAAAGGAATTTCGTTCTATCCGGATGTCCCGTGACCTCTCAAGTTTTTTTGTTATATTACAGGAATTCGCTAAACAATTAGTGAGGAAGTTGAGTGAATACAACACTAACCAAGCTAAGGGTACAAATGATCCTGGGTAATATCTCTCAGTATATTCCACATCACTTATTCATTGATCATTAAAATTTAATAATACATTTGCAGCGCTTTCAAGATGCCCACTCCGAAAACATTGATGCGGACAAATTGTTCGAAGAAGGCCAGTTCTGAAAACAAAAAACAAGCTGGGGGACTGAAATCTAATAAAAGTGAATATGCATTATAGTTTTTAAACATTCAATGACTATGTTTATTAACATTAATTATTTCATTTAAAAAACTAACTTGGGTCTCAGTGGGGGCGGCGCGACGGGAAAGAGTGCCTTGGGCGTAACGCGTCGCGCCGTCCCTCATAACCCCGTGCTTGGTTCTGGCCTCAGCCGGTGTTCGGACGCTGAGTGTGAGCGGTTGGAGGTTTTAGTGCGGTTCAACTCCCACAAATCACCGGATGCGGGCGCGGGGCGGGCGGGGATCCGGTGATTTCCTCTAACAAAAAAAAAAAACTTGGGTCTCAGTCAGCCATTACAATAAATACTGTAATAATTCAAATTTTCTGGTTGCTACCTAGTTGTTCTGGTTACTACCCACTACTGGGCTCAGGTCTCCGCAGAGGGGTTAGGCAAAGTCCACCACGCTTGCCCAATGCGGATTGGGGACTTCACATATCTTCGAAGGATTTATAGAATCCTTCCGATATGCAGGTTACCTCACGAAGTTTTTTCTTCACCATTCTTAGCCAGTAGTGTTGTGAAAAACTGCAAACAAGCCGGCCAGTTTTGAACTCGCGACCTCCAACAAGCAAGCGCTTCAACCACATGAATAATGATTTATTTATCTTAATTCTTATATTGGCAAAAACTAACTAATATACAATAGTTATATAATTGAACCTCTTGATTCTCAGGTAGTGTACCCAATGTGCCACTTATAGAACCTCTCAGTAATGTAAGTTTTGCTGTTTTCGGACTCGGATCAAGTGCATACCCGAAATTCTGTAATTTCGGCAAAAGAATGGATAAAATACTTGGTGATTTGGGAGGTGAAAGAATATTAGAGATGGCTTGCGGTGACGAACTGTTAGGACAAGAACAACAGTTCCGTGCTTGGTCTTCGCAAATATTCCAGGTATCCCACTAAAAGAAATATTTAATCTAAAATATGTATAACAAGTGGAAGGTTCGAGAATCAAGTGTTACGTGATATAATAAGATATGATTAGCTGACGCAGAAGGACTAAAGTAACCGACATAGCCCAAAGAATTGCATCTTTGAAGTGGCAATGGACAGGACACATTGTGCGAAGAACGGATGGCCGATGGGGCCGAAAAGTTCTGGGGTGGCGGCCACGAACCGGTAGGCGCAATGTTGGTAGACCCACAAGATGGACCGACGATCTGGTCAAGATCGCGGGAGGTCACTGGATGCAGATGGCGCAGGACCGGTCGATGTGGCGAGGTTTGGGGGAGGCCTACGTCCAGCAGTAGTAGTAGCAGAGGCTGATGATGATGATGATGATGATGAAGATTATGAAACATATCTTACTATTATATTGTATTTCTAGGTTGCTTGTCGTACTTTCTGCTTAGATGACAATGATATGATAGAATCCGCCAAAAAAGCACTTATTAATGTACCGACTGAGGAGACTGTACGCTTTGAGAAGATCCTAGAAGAAGTACCAATGAAAACTGCTCTTGAGAATTGCTTGAAAAAACAACTTATTGCCTTTAAGGTTAATGAAAATAAAATACTGGAAAACAGCTCTAACGAACATACAACGATTTTTGTAGATTTAAAAACACAAGTAAGTCTACTAGTTAATGAGATATTAGATTTAATACAAATGTATGTTATTTGATGCTGATCAAAACTTTATGCAATAAAATATGAATTCTAAATTACTTATATAGACACTTAGTATATATCTATAAAACATGGAGTTTATTTCCACTTTATAAACAAAAACATAAATCAAAAATGTTACGATAGTTCGGAGCAAGAATAAATGCACTTCGACTTTTAAAAAGAAAGCAGTTCAGGTTCGGTTTTATGGAGCGCTTTCTCTGTCGCACACAGTTTTGTGACATTCAATGTCAATTGCTATTATACAGTTGTTAAAACTCTAAATATTTTTGCATAAGTTCTTAAAAGTCGAAATGCATTTATTCTTGCCCTAAACTATACCTACTATTACTACGTCGTTTCAGACTGATTTTAAGTACGATCCAGGTGATCATGTAGCAGTATTCCCTTGTAATAGAAAAGAAATAGTGGACGCAGTTCTAAATAGAATGAAAGATGCAGATAACAAGGATGAAGTGGTTCAGCTACAAGTTATGAAGAAGATACTTCTGCCTAAAAGTAAAGTAAAAATGTATGCTTTTAATTTCTCGTATCATATTTCAGTGTGCAACTTAATGTTTTTGTTTTATTAGATACTATAAATTATTGGGAAAAACATGAAAAGTTACCGGCGACTACAATTCGACAACTATTTACAAGATTTTTGGACATCACAACACCACCTTCAACAACTTTACTGAAATATTTGGCAGAAATTTGCAGTGACAAAAAAGAACTTGAACAGATACAAGAGCTAGTAAATGTAAGATTATGTTTATAATTATCATTATTCTAACACGGGATTTTTTTAAATTGTTTATATTTTTAGGACTCCAACAAATACGACGACTGGAGATACAACAAAAATCCTCACCTCGCCGAAGTATTAGCAATGTTCCCTTCGTGTAGACCTCAAACTTCATTGATAGCAGCTCTATTACCGAGTTTACAACCGAGGTACTATTCCATATCATCATCACCATTGGCGCATCCGAACAGTGTACATATCACATGCGCTGTTGTTATATATAAAACAGAACGTAAGTTTTAGTTTCATGTATTTTTAAGAAAGACAAACAGTGACTATATTCCTAAATAATTTAATTAACAGATGGCAAAGGTCCAAAGCATTACGGCGTGTGTTCCACATATCTCCAAGGTCTGAAGCCAAATGACGAAGTTTTTGCCTTTATAGGACCGTAAATATATTTTTCTATTTCTATCAATATATTTTCATTTAGGTTATTCAAGTAAGTTATAACAAACTGTATTTGTAGCACTCCAAGTTTCCATATGCCTAAAGATATATCAACACCGCTTATTCTTGTGGGCCCTGGCACTGGTATAGCACCGTTCAGAGGATTCTGGCATCACAGAAGACATCAAATAAGTAAAAAGACAATGAAGAATTTAACACCGAACCTGAGTATTCCAGGCCCGATGTGGCTGTTCTTCGGTTGCAGAACCAGAAATATGGATTTGTATAAAGATGAGAAGGATGCTGCAGTAGCTGACGGAATTTTAAGCAAATCGTTTGTGGCACTTTCTAGGGAAAAGGATGTTCCGAAGGTATGAAGTTAAGAGCCACTTTGTGATTAAAGAGTTAAAATAAGAGTGTACTCACAAATTTTCTCATCGTATAAACCTTTTGGACTTCCACGAAAGTTTTAAGACTAAAATTAGCCAAATCGGTTCAGCCGTCCTCGAGTTTTAGCGAGACTAACGAATAGCAATTAATTTTCATATAAGAGATATTTAATTGAAGTCTACTCTTTAAATTACGAAATTTGAAATGGTATGCAAAATATTATTATATTCAATCCAGTCTTTTTTCAGACATACGTCCAACATCTAATGGAAAAGGAAGGTGCAGAAATTTCAAAAATGATTGTAAACGAAGGCGGACATCTATACGTTTGTGGTGATTGTAGAATGGCTGAAGATGTGCTGAAAACCTTGAAAAAAGTTATACAGGAACATGCCAAAATGACCGTAGAAGATGCTGAACAGTTTATATTGAGTTTAATGGTGAAATTAATGTTTATTGTTTTTCAATATAAAACTATAACGTTTTAGATTTAATGAGTTGAGGAAGACTTTAAATTTGCATTTAAGAAACATTGAAATTTAAAATATTGGGTTAAAATAATAAAAGGTAAAAAAGCAGCAAATACTTAATATCTAGTTTCTATACGTATTTCAAAATTAATATATTTCGTCTAATATAACGCAGATAAAGATCACAGGCCCATTAAGATTAAAATTAGAGCAAAATGTTTAAATATTGTAAACCATTTTATTGCTGATTTTATACACAATTTCAGAACGAAAATAAATACCACGAAGATGTCTTCGGCATTACATTAAAAACAGCTAAAGTCCGCAGTGAATCAAGAGAATTGGCTAAAAAAAAGGACGAGAAGAATCTATAAATTCATAAGAGTAATGATTGCTAAGCTACTACAAACGCTAATTTTAAGTACAAGGGTTTATTGTTATGTATTTGTGAACGTCGTTTGGGTAAAACTATGGGTTTAATTTATGAATTAATTAAAAGAAGAGTAACCATAGCTTTTGAAATACGGGGAAGGAAGAATAAAGATTTTAACTAATTTTCCTAAAGGAACATTCCATTCTTTTTGAAAATAGAAATGCAACGGATATTTTTTAAATACTTACCACCTCCATGGGAATCAAACCTACTTAAATTAAAATTACCCGCGTCAATATAGTTGATTCATGCTTTTGTTCACACACGCTTGTGTTTCATTTACTCTTCTTGTATTATTATCTCCTGGTAAAATTTACTCTGCTTTTTAATTTCAAAGAGCAAGTCATTGTATTATTTTTGTATAGAAATTACACAAATAAAACAAATCTCATTTCAGAATTGCTTTTATTGATTCCTGTTCCTTCCTAAAACGTTCGATGATTTATTAAGATTTTCTTCTAACAACGTGGTCATATATTTCAACTTGGGTGTATCTTGGCGAGTATATCCGACTTTTGGTTGTGTTCTGACCTGGATCTTGCAGGGGATCAGGACAAATGATTTTGTGATCATGTCTGTTTTGAAATAGTAAGCCTTTGTCTGGATCCATGAGCGGCTAAAACAAAAAAAAAATGCACCAACATTAAGCAACATTAAGGCGGGACGCAACACTTCAGGCATCAACAAGTATTGTAAAGAAATCTGTCAGTTTGTGGCCTGGTGAGACTCGTCTCCTTTGCTTCCTTATGCCCTGACTGAAAAACCAGCGCTGCGTTATATTACACAGCAGTATGCTGAGTAGTTTTGAATAGATACATGAGATTGTTAAATGTTAAAATAAATGTAACTTCCGTAGTTCTCAAGTGTGTGAGTGGTTCATACAAAATGTACTACGACGGATTTTTTGAACAAAATATACGAGTAAGAGGGTAGATTTGGTTATTTAAAATACCCGCAATATGCAGTCTTATCGCGAGCATGGCGCTTGCCATAGCTTTGAAATATCGAGTTACAAACTATATAAACTGTTTTAAAAATCCGTTTAAAAAGTTTTTCATTGATGTTAATATCCGCGAGTTTTGATCAATTATTGATTTTGATTATCTTTACAAACATTTAAAGTTATAGATTCCACATACCTAGTGCTTTTTGGACTGCTTTCAAGACCGGCCAATTTTACGATTACGGGTAAGTCATTTTATGAATTCTAAACATAATAATTGCTTTGACACATATTAAAAATAAATAGAAAGCAATGTTTTCAAACACTTCAAGGATTTCTCTATAAAACTATATTCATCCCTAAACTGTAGTATAAACTACGAGATTAAATTATATTAAGACTAAGTATCACCGGGATTAATGGTTCAAAACCAAGCTTCTACTAACCATGGTAAGCCACGACATAAAACAAAGTGTATTCATAAAATTATAAATTCCAATATAAACTCGAAACTATTTTCAAACAACACTAACAGTCTTCATAGTATCAGGGGTCTCCAAACTACGGCCCGCTAGCTAAATGGGGCCTTAACTCAGTGCCTTAAATCTAATCTCAGAAGGCTAGTTTACTAATACCGACCGTATTAGTAAACTTGCATAGGACAATAAAAAGTAGTGATTACCTATATATAAACTGGAGTAAGTGACGTTAGAAATGCTGATTATTTTTTTTAATACAAACTCAATATTAAACAAAGTAAAATCAATCAAACGTTGTCAACGAATTAGTCTATAGATATACTTAAGAGAATGGTAACAGTCCTGGTAAACTAACAAGTTTATTACTGCTGTTTATTACTTAAATTACTGATCGTAAGCAATTAAAGTTGCTCATGGACATCTGGCCTATCAGGGAACTGTGGGGTTGCTACCTGCGATCTACCTTTAAGGACTTCCTTCAAGTCTCGTCTGATTAGCTCCTGAAGTTTAGAAACCCCTGCTTATTAAAGTCTCTAACGATAGTCTTCAACATAACATGAATAACTTCCGCGAGGCACAATCTAGCATTTAGAAGGAAAGCTGCCACGAAACTACGCAAGAATTCGTCACAGCTAAGACGTTGAGTCGATATCGACATTGTTCGTAAATTATCTCCAAGATTCAAACTTGAGTTTTGTCGCTAACTTGCAAATTTATATACTAAAATTATAAAGAAGGGGTAATCTTTGGATTTAATGAACCGAAGAGATTTTACTTATGTTATTTGTGTTAGGCATATAATTCTTTGCGATGTGGTCACATTGGTACAATAACCAAACTTTCTCCTTATGTAACGCAGACGATGTTGCACCGCTCAGCTAGTATTATAATTAAAGGTACTTACTATACCTACTCGATTCTAAAAGGGTATGGATTAGGGGTGTGCGAATAATTCGAACTTACGAATTATTCGTATCGAATCGAATATTAATAGTCGAAATTCGACGAATAATTCGAAAAATTTCGAATTATTTTATTTCGAATAATATCGAATTTTACTACGACGATGCTACGGAAATAAGACAAGAATATTTTGTAGATAATATCTTGAAAGGGCTAGATGTCATATTTTGTGAAGTTCCAACTTAGCACCATTTTAATTTTTTGGATCGATTTTTATTTCGAATTATTCGAAATTTTTCGAATTATTCGATTTTTTCGAATTATTCGTCTATATCTATAATATTCGATTCGATTCGAACGATATTCGCACACCCCTAGTATGGATTGGAAATGAAACATAAGATATGCACTAGGAAAGTTAGTACCATACTTAATTATATTTATTTGTTAAACTTCGCGCTAAAGGAAAATATTAGAGGAACCACTAACACGAAAACTTCGTAGTGGATATATTATATTCTATTCATTCTTCAGTTCCTTATTATTAAATTCAATTCAGTTTATCGTTGCGACTTCTCCAACACAAACGTTCTCTGACGCGAATAAAGAAAACTACGTGCCGTAAAAACAGGATGCTTGTTGTCTCCCCGTTGATAGAATTATGGATAGTGTATCAATATTCCAACCCTTTTTGGTTGTAAAACTATGTGAAGTGAAGAATCTGGTTATGTGACGCTGATGGTATAAATCTATGCGAGCTTTTGTGGTTTCATTAGCTTAGATCATTAAAATATAGAGAAAATATATAACAATCAGATTCATCCAAAATGACTGACAAATTGTGGATTCCAGTTTTTCCATACGAGTATATCTCCTATACTAATAAAATAAAGATTTGATTATTTGTTTTTCTCGAATAGGCTCTGAAACTACTGGTCAGATTTCATTTTCAGAAAGTTGATTTATCGAGGAAGGCTACCTATTAGTACCTATAGGATATATCGATTTCGTTTGTGACGCAGACGAATTGTCGCGGGTCAGCTAGTTTTTTAATATAATAAAGACTAATAGTAATTAGGGGTGTGCGAATATCGTTCGAATCGAATTATTAATATTATCTACAAAATACAAATTCTTGTCCTATTTCCGATGCATCGTCGTATTCAAATTCGATACTATACGAAATTTCGAATAATTCGAATCTTCGAATTATTCGATTCGAATTTCGAATCAAATACTAATATTCGATTCGGCACGAATAATTCGTTAAGTTCGAATTATTCGCACACCCCTAATAGTAATGTTTAATTTATACTTGTTTTCCTTCATGTTATTACCTTATAATTCCTACTAATGTTACTTCTCACAGTTCCGTGACGCCAGTGATAATAGCCAAGGTCTTTATCAGTGGGCCACAACATCTTATTCGTTCTGAAAAACTGAGTCCAATTTTCTGAGACCAAACGATGCGCGTAATCTATGTAGCCAGATATTTCGAATCCTCCTCTCGTGAAATGTCGAATGAATATAATTGACTGGAAATGAAGTTATTTTATTTTAGATTTGAGTTAGACTTATCTTGTTGATTGAATTTTTCAAGTAAATGATTTGGAAAACTCTAGAAACTTTATACTTTGTTCAAAAAACCAGTTTCTGAAATATTTTGATAGGTAGTCTTTACTTTAATATCAACATTTTTAATACTGTAATAATTATACAGTATTATACACCATTTAATCAATCATACAATTTTTTTTTAATGTTAAGATTTATAAAAGTTAGGTCGTAGGTAGCGACCCCTCAGTGTCCCCTGACATTGCAGAGGTTCATGAGCGACAGTAACTACTTACAATTAGATGGTCCGTTGGATTTTCTGCCTACATGGCAATAAAAAAAATATCTCCTTGAGAAACATGGAATTAAAAAAAATCTAACTTTCTTTCGTAATATCTTTTCAAAAGTCAATGATCATTACTTGCAATATTCCAACCCTGTTAGCCCGTTCCCTGATAGCTAACTCTCGACTGAACGGATCTTCGATAGTTGCTCCTTCGCTGACCAGAACATACGCTTTCACAGATGAATATACGATCTCATTTATAACTGCACGACGTTTGTAGAATTCCTTTTCTGAAAGAGTATCACCGTTTGCTCTGTAATATAAAACTGTATATGTAAAATTTTGTTATTATAAGAAAATATATAATTATTACTTCGTCGAAACATAGGGTTCTTAACAAATGAAATGAAATACTTTATTTTCAACTTTGATGATATGCTCATTCTTGTTGACGTCAATATTTAAAAGCTACCACCAGTTCGGACACAAAAAATAATAATTGTAGCCACCGTCCTGAGAAGAACTGGCAAGAAACTCAGCGGGCATGTCTTTTTTTGTATTATTATTATGAGCATTATCTTTTCTTTTTTTTATATTTTAACAATATTAACTAACGTAATAATAATAAATAACGGTTGGTGGTCACTTTACATCAGGGTAGCCGTTCTCCGCTGCTGATGTAATAAAAACAGCTTTTAAATTCAGAATAGGTACTTAGAAAACAGAACTTATCAAATGTTAGAAACAGAATAATTCTTGCTTTCTGATTATACCAACCTGTAACCAAGTGCAGCTACAGTTCTTGCACTTGCTATGCTTCTCAAGTTCCTCAGATCAGCAATTTCTATTAGGGAGTCCAAGTACTCCTCCCATGTTTCAAAAGGCAACAGTTTTCTGTCCGCTTCGACGCCCGGTGGATACTCATTTTTCTTTTCAGCCATTTTATAAACATTAAAAACTAAAATATAAAATAGAAATCAAAAAACATTGAATTTTTATTAGTAAACAGACATTGACGTTTATGACTAAAAATGTAGTATAGATTTGACAGTTAATATGTTTTTAATTTTCATTAATTTTGAATTAGTGACTAATAAATACAGAAGTAACCAAGTTGTGTTTTTGTAAGGTAGATAGAAAGAAAGAAAAGATCTCAGAACAATAATTGTAAATTCCTAATAAATCATAACAGTTAGGTACTTACTTAAATAATTTAGTTAGCAAAGAAATAAATAAAAAAATCATGAAACGATAAGTATAATTAACAAAATGATAGGTATATATCGTCCATCTGTGACCTTCGATGTACATATAATTACTGACAGCTAAATTACACAATTACTTAATTATTAGTACTACAAATACACGACTTCTTTGTTTGTTCAAGATTTACTTCAAATAAATAAAAAACATTGAGGATATCTTTAAATAAATACGAAACTATTATAAGCGAAAAAATAAAGATACACTCATAGACTGCGCATTGAAAAATAAACAGAAAATATTATCATTCATTTCAACCATTTGCGCATAGTCTTCGGTAGTATAGTGGTAAGTATCCCCGCCTGTCACGCGGGAGACCGGGGTTCGATTCCCCGCCGGAGAGAATTTTTTGTTTTTTTTATGACTAATAGTACAATTTAATAAGAATATAACAACAAAAAATGTTACAATAAGAACGTTAAATCTACTTGATTTTTTTGTAGAAATACTAGAATGTAATGTTTTATAAAACAATTCATCCACTCTTAAAATAACTAGAATTAAGGAATAAAATAAGACACTATTTAGAGATTAATTTGTCTTTTATTTTAGTATAATTAAAAACTAGCGATAATTTACAAAGCTTATAAAAGGAAAATTAATGTTTTTAAAATTATAGTATAAAAATAGTAATACTGTGTATAGCCAATGAGTTACAAAATAAATAATTTGGTATCCGTTTGTGGTATTTGTAAAACACTAAAAGACGACAGAAGATTTAGGAACCATTCAATTATACCACTCTTAAAGAAATAGTGTAATTTTACAAGATACAAAGCTGTTGAGACAAAATATATTTCAGAAACTGAACAAAAATTGATAAAGAATTTTATTTTTCATTACAAACACAAATGTATAGTAAAAATCATAGCCATCGAAAGACACCAAGATACTTCTAACTTGAATTTTAATACATTTGCGAAAGAGAGTCACCGAATTTGTATTTAAATAACAGATGTTGTTAAAAATAATTCAGGTGGTTTGGTAAAAGATGTTTATTTCAACTTTATTACAAAGATGAATCAGAATCTACCCTCTTTACCAACACGTGAAACTTCTGATCTAGCACTAAATAAAATTCAATTGTTGAACAAAAATGAGCCCTATTTATAGTAAAACAAGGCTTATGATTGTGATTTCAACGATTCTTGTCTTGTTCTTTTGGCGAATTCTCTTGATGCACTCTGGACTTCGGCTGTTCTTAATGTAATACCAAATATATCTTCGTGGTATCTGTTTTCATCCTAAAATTCCAAATGTAAATAAACTCAATATATTTACAAAAAAAAAAACGGAATTATTATACTTAGGGACTACATTAACAAATAAGGATTTATACTGCAGATAATAATGATATTGGATTTGTAAGAAAATTCTTCAGACAGCAGAAATTTAGTAAAATGAGTATGGCTCAATATACAGCTGAAGAATAAAAAAAACTGATTTTCCATACGTTTATCTCATTTTCTTTATCTCAATATATTCCACCATAACATTAAAATCATTTAAAATAAATCCTAATTCTTACCATTAAATCTAATATAAAGTCCTCAGCTTCCTGTTCACTCATTTTGGCATGTTTCTGCATTATTTCTTTTAACTTCTTCTGTACATCTTCAGCCATTTTACAATCACCACAAACGTAGAAATGTCCATCTTCGACAATCAGCATTCTTGATATTTCAGCACCGTCTTGTTCCATTAGCTTTTGGACGTACGTCTATATGAAAGACATAGAGTATATTGTACTAAAATACAGTAAATTTGTAAAATATTTTACAATTGAAAACTACGTGTATATTTTGAAGTACCTATCGTTTACAAGACAACGGGGGAGAAATAAAAAAAAACACATGAAAAAATCTATATTGCTCTCTACATACTATACATCAGCTTCCAATCAAATAATCTGTTCAGTTGTTTCAGAAATTACCTTGAACAAACTGACAGACAGTGCACATACATAGATATCAATAGGTGGCGCTAAATGTATTTCTGCTGTTTGTGTGAACGTCTTTCTGAATATTTGAAGTTTACCAATTTTATATATGTGTATAGATTGGTCGTTAAATGTCATACCTTTGGAACATCATCATCCCTAGAAAGTGCCAACAACGATTTACTTAAAACTCCATCAGCTAAAGCAGAATCTTTTTCTTCTTTATATAAATCCATTCCTCTTGTTCTGCAGCCAAAGAACAACCATACAGGACCTGGTTCATTATTTTTATTTGGTGTTAAATTCTTCATTTGATGTCTTCTGTGATGCCAGAATCCTCTGAACGGTGCTATACCAGTGCCAGGGCCCACAAGAATAAGCGGTGCTGATATATCTTTAGGCATATGGAAGCTTGGTGCACTGCAAATATTGCAATAGTTAGTTTATGTGAACATCGACAACGTATATTAAAATATATTTGTATATGGAATGGTATTTACCGTCTTATAAATGCAAGAACTTCGTCGCCTGGTTTTAATCTTTGTAGGTATGAGGAGCATACGCCGTAATGTGTTGGGCCTTCGCCATCTGTAAATGTATGAAATGACTATCTATTGCTCGGCTTAAGTACCTACAGTTGCAAAAGATAAGAAGAACGAAGTACACAATTACCAAAAAAATATTACCAATTACACAAAAATGTCTCTTATGGCCATAGAGTTAGTGATTTTTCTACCTTTAATTTTATTTTTAAATGTAGGGATCCGTTTAGTCCCGCTACTCAGCAGACAGATCTGTAGTTGGACTATATCAGGGGAAATGAGAACCTACCCAAAAATTGACATTAGCTCTCGGGTTTATTATACAAGTAGAAAACTTCGAAAATTCTTGAATTCATGAAAAAGTAAAACTGATATTAATCATTTAGCTCTGGATCTACTATCTATAATTAAAAATTAAACTCACGTTGCGTTTTGTATACAACAACAGCACACGTTATATGAACACTGTTTGGATGTGCTAATGGCGACGATGATATAGAATAGAACCTCGGTTGTAAAGTCGGTAATAAAGCTGCTATTAATGAAGCTTGAGGTCTACACGAAGGGAACATTGCTAATACTTCGGCTAAGTGTGGATAATTTATGTATCTCCAGTCATCATATTTGGTTGAATCCTAGAAATATTAAAATGTTGATTACACCATTTTTTTTTTTATTGATTTCAATTTAAAAAGTACCATGATTTTAAGGTCATTCTAAACCCGAATATAGCGGAGTCCATTACTCTTATTGGCAATATTAATTTCACGGAACAGTATATAATTTTCCCAAAAATAACATTATATTCTAAAACAAAAATTAGAGGCAGTAAATGGTGATCTTTTTGTACCATGAATAAAAATTATTTTCAAGTCAAGGACGACTATAAAATCACGATGTAAATAATATATGAAATCTTACATTAGCCAGTTCTAATAGTTGATCAGCATCATTTTTGTCAGTACATGATCTTGCTAAATATTTCAGTAAAGTTGTTGAAGGTGGTGTTGTAATGTCCAAAAACCTTGTAAATAGTTGTCTAATTGTAGTTGCCGGTAATTTTTCGTGTCGTTCCCATGTTTTTACGGCACCTAATAGAATATTATCAAGAATAATATATTTAACTCCCATAAATAAGCACTCTTCTATACAATTTTTTTAAATATAATTTTTTTTTTGTTTGTAATGAATAGGCTGAAAAGTACTGAACCATTTTTAAAAATTCTTTTGCCATTCGAAAGCTACATTATCCACGACTAACATAGGCTAAAATCTAGCCTAAATTCTATTTTGTAAAAAAATTGAGATCTATACTAAAACTTCAATAATGTAAGCCAAGGTGTGAAAAAATACCCAAAAAGTTTCTTAATTGTTTTATTATTGATTATTTATAGAACAAAATGATGTACTACGGGTTTGTAGATCTTATTAAAATCTAACAGAGCTGCCTGGACCCTCTTTTAACGCAGAAGAAGTTGCGAGGATCAGCTAGTATTACAAAAAGCAGTAGTTTTATTTTTTCTTGTCTTTATATTACGCTCATTTAATTTTGTATAATCTTCCTACCTGTTGGAGTAAGCGTCTTCTTCATGACTTGTAACTGAACGACTTTTTCTTTGTCATCTACATCTTTCATTCTATCTAGAACTGCATCTACTATTTCTTTTCTATTACAAGCTAGTACTCCTACATGATCACCAGGATCGTATTTGAATTCTGTCTGGAATATTAACATAATATTTATTTATTTGATATTACATTTAAAGTAGTTTGAAGAATTTTTGAATAATTTTAATTTATTCGTTATTAGTTAAGTATTTTCATTTTATGTATCCTTTCTGTACGGTTATATATTCTGAAATCACTTATATTATATGAATACTAAAAAATTGTGTCTAATAATATTTCAAATATATTTCAGACTTACTTGTGACTTTAAATCAACAAAAACAGTGGTTCGTTCAGGAGGAGTGTCTCCCAAATTTTTAACTTCATTAACGTTGTAAATAAGAAGTTGTTTCTTCAAAAAAGTTTCCAGAGCTGTTTTGACCGGCAAATCTACGTTAGCTTTACCGAAACGAACAATTTCTTCAGTCGGTATATCACCAAATGCTTTTCTTGCATCTTTCACCATATCGTTCTCGTCTATGCAGAATGTATCACATGCAACCTACAAATTATGAATTATTCATTTTAAGATTGCTTTAAGTATAGCATTACGGGATTATAATATTTACTCATCATCGTATATCAACAAAAAAAACGTAAATTCGAAAAGCCCTAAGCAATACAAAGGGTGTATGAAGACCACTCCCAAAAACTTAGTACTAGTGATACCTGGGAGGTTAAGATTTTGCAAAAAAAGTTGTCTGAATGAATCGATTTCCTGGCTTATCATCACAGGTATCACTAGTACTACCACCAGTCTTCCTTTTCGGGAGTGCTCTGTTTACACCATGTATATTTATTTTGGGAATAATTTAATCGCTCATTGGTATAAAATATCAAACACCTTTCCAAAACCTATTCAAATCAATCTTTCTTAATACCCACTAACCTGGAATATTTGCGAAGACCAAGCACGAAACTGTTGTTCTTGTCCTAGCAGTTCGTCACCGCAAGCCATTTCTAATATTCTTTCACCTCCCAAATCACCAAGTATTTTGTCTAATCTTTTACCGAAATGACAGAATTTCGGGTATGCACTTGATCCGAGTCCAAATACAGCAAAACATACATTACTTAGAGGTCCTAAATGTTCTATAGATGATGTACCGGCTACACTACCTACGAAGATTAAAACTTTTCTACACAACATATTTTAGAACTAGGCAATGTCCAATGAATTTCAAAATGAGTTCTTTAGAGCCAAACTTAAAACTATAAGAAATGGGGAAAATACTTTAATAAGTTACGGATCCAATTTAGATGAAAAATAAATGCTGACTACATTTTTCAAATTTTCTAAATTAATATTCTTAGAATCGGCCTCGATATAGTTTTAGGATTTGATTAGCTTGACGGCTCAGTTGAAAAATGTGTCTAGTATAAATTATGCCCAATACATAACTAGGCATAATTCGATGTAATTTTTCATGAAATTGAGAATATTTTACAAACTGCTCAACTTACTTTTATTGGATTCAAGTCTCGTTAGTTGCCTTTTGTATTCAAAACTTGGTGTCATCATGCTGTTTGATCTCATCAGTGATTTCGGAGTCGGGGTCTTGAAGGCACTATGAATTTATATTATAATGAATACCACATAATTCCTAAATAATTAATTAAATTATAATAGCAACAAATATGCTTGTGTTTGATAATCCCGCTCTTCCATTACAATAATAATTATAATACTTATTTATGAGCAACATTTTTGTTTTCTTAAATTACACCAATAGTATCTGATTCTTTTTATTAATGAAATTAAGAAGAAGAGGTTATAATAATAATATTACAATAATGAAAATTCCAAAGTAGTTTTAAATACAATTAAATTAATTGATGTAAATATTATAAAGTATATTTACCTAGAATCGTTAGTACCATCTCCTCGATTATTATTTGATTCGTGACACAGCATTGTTACTAAGTGCTCAGCGAATTCCTATAATAAAGGCAAATATTTGAATACTAGTACTACAGTCTTCACTTTTAGAATTACTATGACAAGAACTATACTCACGACTCCATTAGCTGGAGGTTCGCCATTACCAAATGTGGATGCTACGATGAGCACCAATGTTTCATGTTCTATAGAAAACACGTCATAATCCGACATGCAATGTACCTGTAGATAATACATGATATTTAATTTTATATCAGTGGCTTTTCATACGAAATCATCATTAACAACAACAAGTGCTAACTGTTAAAGTATGGTTAAAAATACTTAAATTTAGGCTACACGTGAAAAATCAGTAACCACAATTTTTTCAATATACCTGTTTTTACTCTTAGAAGTTCATTCACGAACATTGATAAACAAAGACAAAATACCCTTCAAAGTAAAACAGACGGGCTTTTACGACTTAAGTTTTACAGTGTTTTAATTGACCGCCACTCACTTTGCAAAGCGGGTGTTTTCTTAACTCACTTCGACTGGAAACTCACCTGAGCATTGAAGACGTGTCCAAAAATGGTTCCTAACTCTTTGGCATAGTGTTCAGATTTGCCTGTCTCGGTCGCGTATAAAATAGTGGCTTTGATGCGCTTGGAGAGAGCCCGACTGAACAGTTTGGAAGTGAACTTAACGGCTCTGGCAATCTGTTTGAAGTGGAACTTGCCTCGGACCGTCTTAGTGCCTTCGGACTTTGTCCACTGGTGGGTCTTCCATGCTGGCTCCTATTTTATGACCATATAATTGTGGTTGTAGTTTATTACAGTAATTATTCAATCTTTAATCCTATACTAGGAAAAATACTTGTTTTATAATGTGTACTGATAATATTACCTTACTTTAAGAAATGAGGATGACACAGAAATAGATAGTTTTTGGTTGTAGCTTTTTTGCCTAAAGATACAGATCATAACAATTATGTTATATTATCAACAAACATTCTCTCATCTTTCAGTTATTACACACTTTTCTGTACATATTATTTAAATCTCAACAAAAGGTAAACCGTCCATTTAGTTTTAAATCTGCGGATTTATCCTTGGATTTTTATACCTTTATCCGTGCATTAGTGCCGGCGAGGCTTCGGCATAAATCCGCGGACGTTAGTCATCCCGAGTTTCCCAATTATTCGGGTTCGGGCAAGGGTCGTGCCCACGGGTCATACTAACGAAACCTGACACTAGCTTTAAACCCTTAAATATCGCAATAAACTGAGAGTAAACGATCAAATTTTCCACTCGACCGATATAGAATAATGGACTGCAGCTTTAATGTGAGTTTTCAATGTTTGGAACACTTCTGGTAAATTATTTAATTTGGAAACACAACGTGTTATTTGTTGTCTTTTAAAATATGATACATATGAACAAAATAGTAGTATTGTATGTACTGTACTGTAACAACCCATTACTGCTCACTGCTGAGCTCAGGTCTCCTCCAAAGAGGGGTTAGAGATAGTCCACCACGCTTGCCCTAATGCGGATTGGGGACTTCACATATCTTCAAAGGATTTTTAGAACCCTTTTCCGACATGCAGGTTTTCTCACGATGTTTTCCTTCACCGTTTTTAGCCAGTGGTGTTGTGAAAAATAGTACATAAATCTTTTTCATATTAAGATTTAGAGGTACAAGTCTGCCGGTTTTGAACCCGCGACCTCCAGTACGGAAGACAAGCGCTTCAACCACTCGGCCACCACAACTATTTACTCTAACTTAACTAGCGATCGATTGATTGCTTTCGATTTGAAATATGGATACAGTTTTAGAATTTTATATTTTTAAATTTACAAGAGATAATTACTTTTTTTATATTTTTGATTTACTATAATATATTTGTTGCCGTAATACTTTGATATATCCAGACAATGTTGAAAACCATGATAAGTTAATAATATATGATACCTACAACACAAGTGTAGAAAGCACATGAATTACATACCTGATAGTCATACGACGGTCTCAAGTAGTAAGAGGCCATTTCTTGATGAAATACTGAAGTCAGTGACGAAGACATCGGTGGTACAATCCAGACCCAATCAGCAGGACAACCGCCCCTGAGAATTTCACATTAATTACTAATTCTATGTCAAGTAATTGGCACTAAGTGATGTCAGTTGAAAATTAGTGCTACATTAGGCATTCATGGTAGGCCGTTTCGGCAAAAGTGACTGGTAAGTATTGGTGATATTTAATATTTTAGGAACATGCCAAAAAGTAGTTAAATTTTAACCTTATGCCACGTGCTTTTAACATTAATAAACCCATCATGACCTCAAGTGAGTAGTAGTTGACACTACGCTTTTTTTTTTCTAAATCCCCCCAACATAATCGGGGATGTTCTTACTCTATTGTTTAATATTAGTCTTCTCTCTCATTCCAGATCTCGCTGCTATTCTACTGTCATACCGCATACCTCACATTCATCCTTCCCATTCACACTTTCCGCCGGTGGGTTGCCGGCCTACTCCCTAATCTTCTAATTTTTGCTATTCTATATAGGGTGCTTAATTTAAGTACGTACTGTATGTTGTGCATTTATTGACATATATATGACGCTACGCTTGTGGTAGTCTTGTAGGTTTAAAAACGTATTTTTCAATGTTTGCTTTTGCATCTTACTAATTATCAGTTCTGGATTAGGCTCTACTTATTCATATACTCAAAAAATAATTCATTTTTTACTATTTTTTTTTGAGCATCTTAGGCAGACGAGCTTACTGTCCACCTGATGTTAAATGGTAATCATCGCTAATGGACTACTCTAACTGCTAAGTACTATGTCAGGGGACATCACAAGACCAAGACCTACGACACATCCGTACATTTAGAGTGATTTCATATCATTACTCTGCATTCTTTTATGCATAATATTCTTTTATATATATTACATAACATACATTCTGTATGACAACTTGATACAGATGCGATCATCTTGTCATGCATCTCATATTTTATTTCGCTCCCTAAGAGTAAAAATGCTATTTTATCTTTAATCTAATAGCAATTTCATCCTGTTTCTATGTGAGATTGTGTAAGTAACATCGTTGCAAATTGCAATACTTTGACGCCGGTTATAAACTTGGCGATACAAAGTTTAAAGCTGTTTTACAAACTTCGATATCCCGACGCAATTTATCTTGATTGAGTCAGTTGCATCTTTATTTAACTTTTGATATAAACTCTTCAAATGTATATGAATACTATGTGTAATATATATCGTTTTGTAAAGTTAGAAACGTTCCTTTTAAGTTCTATAACAATATAATTAAGTAATATACTATCTTATAATATATGTAATATATCTAATAATATATGTAATATATTATCTTAATATATATATTTCTTGTGTGCGTCTGTACGTGACTGAACTCCTCCTAAACGACTGGACCGATTTTGATGAAATTTTTTGTGTGTGTTCGTGGAGATTCGAGAATGGTTTAGATTCATACCCGGGATTTTTTTTTTGACGCGGACGAAGTTGCGCCGGGCAGCTAGTTTTCATGTATTTTTCTTACCAATTTAGGAATATAAAGAAATTAGGAACAAAATTTATCATACCTTCAATATATTTCAATCTATGCACATTATTATCATACGAAACCATTAACAAACAACGAATATACAGTAATTTAGAATATAAAACTACAAACCTGCTTTTATTTTCATTATCGAGATGTTTCTGGAACTGGTCTGAGGCGGAATGATGATCAACAATAGACACGTTATCTCTTAGGAAACTGTGGAGCACCGCTATATTAACTTCAACTAATGCCTTATCTTTCCACAGAGAGACGAACGAGTTCGTATCTAGGCCCATTTTCTTAGCTACGGTCTGAAAGAGAAGTTCCGATCAGAATAGTAAGTTGATAACATGATTGTGGGGCACTAGTGAGTATCAAAAGATTATAATGTATATTCATTTATTCACTTATTTTTTACAGTCTATTTTTAAAAATACATTTACACGAAAATAAAATTTAAAAAAAACAATATAAAAGACAGAGGGCCACTGCAGGCGGAGTCTACGACCCAAGCCATCAGTGGTCAGGGCTCAAGAGAGAGGAACCTCCTCACAATACGCGCCGTGTCAAGAACGACCGCCTTCTGAACGCCTTTACCCAGCCGGGGAGCGAAAGCTTCTCAAGATGACGGTCGAAGCTTTTCGCTATTAGACCGTGCACAGATACAACGATCGGAACAATGATGGTCGATTCAACACACCACATGTCGGTCACCTCGTGGGCCAGGTCCAATTACTATTACTATTATGTATTTTTTTTATTTTTATTTTTTTTATTTTTTTTTATTGCCATGTAGGCAGACGAGCTAACGGCCCACCTGATGGTAAGTGGTTACCGTCGCTCATGAACCACTGCAATGTCAGGGGACATTGAGGGGTCGCTACCTACGACCTAACTTTAAGGACCCTCCTTAAGCCTCGTTTGAAGAAGGACAAGTCATAGCGCTCAGGGAATACCGAGGAGGGGAGTTCATTCCATAGCCGGATGGTGCGTGGCAGAAAAGTGTTCCTGAAACGAACCGTGGATGACCGTGGTGGTTCCATATAGTAGGGATGAACTCCACCTCGACGCCGAGCGGTACGGTGATAAAAGGGAGATGTTGGAATCATCTCAAATAATTCCTCGGAGCACTCCCCGTGGAACAACCGGTATAAAATGCAAAGAGACCCGAAGTCTCTTCGCAGACCCAAGGGTTCCAGGTGGTCCGTGAGCCTGGGATCGTCAACGATACGAACAGCTCTGCCCTGCACGGAGTCAAGTGGATGCAGCTGGTATTTGGGAGCACCAGCCCAGAGGTGGGAGCAGTACTCCACGCGAGGCCGTACCTGTGCTTTGTAGAGTACAAGCCTTTGCCTCGGCGTGAAGTACCGCTTCGCTCGGTTGATGACTCCCAGCATCTTAGAGGCAAGTTTGGCTTTGCCTTCCAGATGACTCCGATGGACAGTGCTCGACACGTTGACCCCAAGGATCCCAATACTCTCAGACACTTCAAGGGAGAGTCCTTGGAATGTCGGCGCCATGACAAATTGGTCCTTCTTCGCAGTGAACGCGCAAACCTGTGTCTTCGAAGGGTTGAACTGAACTAGGTTCAATTCACCCCATATGGAGACTCGCCCCAGAAAGTTCTCCACTTCAGACACAAGTTCGGCTCGTCTCTCCTGCACCTGATTCCGAGAGAAACTCTGGTGGCCCGTATAGCGCGCATCCCCCGTACTATCATCCGCATAACAATGCATACCATCAATAGACAGCATGTCATTGATATGCAGAATAAAAAGCGTGGGGGAGAGCACTGAACCTTGTGGGACGCCAGCATTAATGGTCATGGCATCGGAAGTACACCCATCAACCACGACCTGGATGCTCCGGCCATCCAAAAAGCTAGCGACCCACTTGCAGAGTCCCTCGGGGATTCCGTAGGATGGTAGCTTCGATAGAAGAGCCTTGTGCGAGACCCTATCAAAAGCCTTCGCGACATCGAGGCTAACTGCAAGTGCCTCGCCCTTGCTCTCCAAAGCCTCAGACCACCGATGGGTGAGGTATACAAGGAGGTCGCCAGCCGATCGACCATGGCGAAAGCCATATTGACGATCACTGATCAGCTGATGATCCTCCAGGTAGCCGAGGAGTTGGGAGTTTAAAATTCGCTCCATGACCTTGGAGAGCAAGGAGGTTATCGCGATAGGCCTATAGTTTGATGGATCTGACCGTTCACCCTTCTTGGGGATAGGGTGAACGTGGGCAGACTTCCACGAAGACGGAACCCTAGAGGTGTTGTACGAGAGACGAAAAAGACGCGTTACTACAGGAGTCAGCTCGGGGGCACATATCTTCAGAACCACTGCGGGGATACAGTCCGGCCCGTTGTATTTGTATGTATTATTTGTATGTATTGTTAATGTCGAAATTATTGCTTTTGCTACATAATACTGTCTATTTTTATAAAGGTGCAGTGTGAAACTGTTCCTAATAAGCGACACTACCTTTAGCAGGGCTTTAAATTATCGGCTCGTATTGTCACTACCTGTTTGTTTATGTTAATAGATAGTTACGCTAAGTACAAATATCAAAATGATAAAGAATTCAGTCTAAAGTAAACTACTTTGGACATGCAGCGTACTTACTTTCTGACGTTAAGGACACATTATAAAATTTACATACAATCACAGATTTTAAACAAAAAATACTCATTGTATTGACTTTATATAAGTTTCAATGAGAGAATTCTGTTTATATATCACATTAATAAACAAAAATTAAAATAACATCTCATATTTATGACTATTAACATATCAGCAGTGCTTATTATAACATCTATTGTATTTTTTACTTCTTCAACAAGATATAATTTATTTTTTACAACGATCAATAAGGAACGCGGTCACTGAAACGGATCTGCCACTGATGATGATACGGTATTATTTGAAATGATTATAATTACAATGTAGTAGAAGATTGTACGACGCAACTTTATATAATTGTTGTTGAGAATGATCTAATTTTTGAATCAGGAACTGTAGTTGTGGAACAAAGAACTTTGAATATAAATTATTTTAGGCTATGATCTTAGGTGCTTTATATTTCAGAAATAGTAATGAAAAATTTATAAGAGGTATTTTCATTAAGATAATTTAAGTTTGATACTCAGATAGGTACTTTTTTAAGAAGTTTATGTACATGCATTTTCAACGGATCCTTACCACGATATTTAATTAATTGAGTTGTCTCGATATTTCAACGTTGTTGGAAACGTCATGATCACGAGAAGACTGGATACTGCGGGTCGATTTAAGAGCAAACAAACAACTCAATTAATTAAATATCGTGGTAAGAACCCGCTGAAAACGCATGAAAGTATGTATTATAGAAAACCGCGAGTGTCTGAATAAGTTTATAAGTTTACGTACACATGAAACTTGATCTAAAAGAATCTATTATCCGAATTTGTTATATAAAGATATTTTACTTAATATAATATTTCACATTTTTTCCAATTTTACTCACCTCTACAATATTGAGTCGATTTTCATCACATAGATTCCTGCATCCGATTTCAGTGCCCATGTACCAGCCGTTGAAAGCATTAGCGGTGAACTCTAAGCCTCCACAATCGAACCTCATATTTGAAACTAGTGGAACAGCATACCATTTCAATCCTAAATCTTTGAACCAGTCGTAACTGCAAAAAGATTATTGGATTGATGATCCATAAATTTAAAAAGACTATTCGTATTCTCTTTCTTTTGGAAATGCTGAAAATCTGTCTCAACAAAACCTCTAAACTATTAATTTTAGTAATTACAATCGAAATATATCAAGAAAAAAGAAAGAAAATATAAACAAAAAGAGTAAGTTAATTCTAGTGCTCAATCCTTTAGGCCTTCCCGTACTGTACTGTACCAACCCATTACTGCCCGCTGTCGGGCTCAGGTCTCCTCAGAAGAGGGATTAGACATAGTCCACCACGCTTGCCCAGTGCGGATTGGGGACTTCACATATCTTCAAAGGATTTTTAGATAGTCCAGTCATTATAGTAAGTTCACCTCGGAATTCGAGATACCCAGCTACAAGTCTGTAAATACTTGTATATTGACACCCTTAAAGTTGTCTCAAAACCTACATATGGTAGGGTGTATGGCACCCGCGACCCGTGACCCGCGACTTCCCGTTCGGAAGGAAGCGCTTCGACCACCACGACTTCTTCCCGTGTCTCCAGGTAATACAGTCGAAGTTGCGAGTCTTACCAAGTGTCGAAATTTGGTTACTGACGAAACTCACACCAACTTAGCTATTAAAAACGAATTACATTTCTGATATAATACTCACTGAGGATGTTCAAATTTCACTTCCATGACTATTTCTTTGGGCAACTCAAAATATTCTGGATCTTTCCCATCAGCAGACAGTACTAGCGGTAAAATATCCCATGGCGTCCTCGGAGCTTTCCAACCAAGTTTCAAACAAATCTAAAACAATTTTTAATTATACCATTGTATCTTAATTGTTACTAATATCTTCTATAGCAAGAATAAATGCACTTCGACTTTTAGGAAATTATGCAGAAATATTTAGAGTTTTAACAACTCTATATTATATTAAATGTTAAATTGAGTTTCAAAAACAACTGACAATGAATGTCACAAAGCTGTGTGCGACAGGGAAAGTGCTCTATAAATCCGAAGCAATGAACTGCTCTCTTTCTAAAAGTTGAAGTGCATTTATTCTTGCCCCAAGTAAGAAGTATAGTTACTTCAATTGTTTTAGCACTTACTTCAGTAAATTCAACTTTCGATGGATCTCCTATGATAGTTCCATCTGGTTCCTGATATCCTGCATAACCTATTAGTTGAGGATTCCATATTCTGTAGTCATGTTTACCATCTGTCCGTTGCGGGAATATGGTTATTGCTGAACTGAAAATTATATTTTGTGTTGATATACTGTATTTTTATTTAACTTTGTTATAAGGAAAATGATATTGCCATCATGCCTGTCGTTGTCTTATGATATTAATGCTTAGCCAAATTTCGCTTTGACTAAATTTTATCAAAGAAAATAAACAAACACATAATACGGAAATTAAAAAATGAGAGATCAAAGAACATCAGTATTATTTGAAAAAACCGGAGGCAGAAGCGACGAAAACATATTGATTTCAAATGAGTCAAATAGAGCAAATTAAAGGTGATAGTGGTGATTTAAAAAAACAGATGTGAAATTAAGTTTTTTTCAGTAAAATAACATAATTTGAAATAGAAAGCATGTAAATATGTAGCATTCTCACCGAATATTTCCTTTATTTGTAGCGTATTTGATGTGATTACACAGCGCTTCAAACATACCAGTCGCTGTGGTTACTTCTCTACAGTCAAATATCTGCGAACAAATACTCGACAGTTAATTTTGGTCGTGGAAATATATTAATATCATACTGAAGTAGATATCTTATATTATAACTATAAAGATGAAATCTTTTAAATGGCATACAATCTTGTACTATGTTTTTAAAATAAAATTAAAATTTATTATCCAGAAAAACCAAGAAATTAAACACGGGGCAATAGGAAATAGTTGTATATTCTGCGAAACATTGAACTTAAACTTAAATTTAAAGTTCTGAGCTGTTTATAACTGTATTATCTGAGGGTTTAGGATTATCTATTATTTCTGGGACATCCTCTATATTTTTCACCATCTTTCATATTCTAGCTCAGATAATAATCATAAGCGATAGGGTGCTCTAGTGAATTTTGGCATGGGCTCTATCGATAATAATGATTTCACAGATGGAAACATAGATGGCAGAGTGTGACACATTTAACATTATTTAAGTTTTTATTTAAAGTTGAATCTATAATAATATATAATATATTTTGAAATATTTTTGTTTTCACATCCCATTAACATAAAAAAAATATTTTAGACCTCAAATTTTAGTAATCATGTAGTAGAATAATGATATTTAACAAAAAAAAATTATAAAAATAGAAAAAAAATATTTTGTCAAAATTCAAAAATTCATATCTATTAAACGAAAAATAACACCCCTCTAAAAATTTCAGAATATCTTTAGATATGTTATAAGTATAATAAAAAAAATTTTCAGGCCAAAATTTTCCCGCGATGAGTACTTTTCACGATTTTGAAAAATTCAAAATTTTTTAATTTCGATCAGTTTCAAAATTTTTTTTCAAAAAAAAATTTTTCTCATACCTCTAAGTATCCTCTGAAAATATACCAGAGTTTTTTTTTTAATACTCAGTAGTCTCTGAAATATTAAATAACTAAACTCATAAAATCGGAAAAACAATGAAATTTTTGATATTGAATATCTCTTAGGAAAAATTTTTAATTTTTTTTCCTTTGGCAGAACTTCGTTTTATAATGAGACAAAACTCTCCACCAAAAATCATCCGAATCGGTGGGGGTCGCGTCCAACTATTTGTCGATTTGACATGGAATGACCCAGAGATGAATTTTAATTAATTGTATTTATGCATTAGAATTTTTTAAAAGTACCTATCGCTACAGACTATACTGATGGTAATTACCGTCATTTTGGACAGACAGGGTTGTTTATATTTATTTTTATCCACGTCGTTAAGATGCTTAAATATTTTTCGTTAACTCCTCATTATAAAACTTTTTCAGCGTCCCCTAATTAAAAGTTTCGGCTTGTGGTTTACATTGAATTTGATACTGTTATGATAAAAGGTTTTTTGTCAAAGTTTTTACGTTTCTGTAGAATGTAATTGTTATTACCATAAGTGGGTCAAAATTCAAAGCTATATTTAAAAAGACAAATATTATAATGAAAAAAAACGTTTGTTTATTTCACCAGTTCTTCTCGGGAAAATAAATACCTTTTTGTTCTATGTTGAAATCAATAATTTGAGATAACTTTGTACTTGAATTGAGAGTTGTATCTAATCTAAAAGAAATAAAAAGGCTCGTAACATTAAACAGTTTAGAGTTTAATCTGTGTAAGTACTACCACAGATTACCAAACAGCTATTTTCGGCTCGGATGCCGGCGAACGAGAAAAGTAAACAGAAATTCTCGTGTCAGATGTCAAACGTTTTCGGGGATAAATAAAACGCGAGAGAAGATTTTTCAAACCCAATTCGGTTTGCGGATTAATGAGTGCTCGGGGCTTAGCTCCAGTACATCCGTTAATGTGCCGTCTCGGGGAAGATTTGGCAAAACGACTGAAACACGCAATGTTGCCAGCTATAAATTATTACACACATTAACGCTTGGAACTTTTATTCGATTTATTGTTAATTCAGTGATAGTTTCATTGAAATTATATGAAGTATCTACATATTTAAACTTGATCATATCGACTTATTCTACCTATTGTATAGTTTGCATTCAGCATATAATATTATTGTCATACAATCAATTTCTAAACACAGCATCTACCGGTGAGTGCACTACCTAACATTAAAGGTTATAGAACCTTTCTAAGAATCTGCGAAAAATCAACAACAAATTCACAATAGGCTAGAAGTAAACTGGCGCATAGGATACTGCCTTTTAATATACCTACTAGTCACATCACATACAGTAAAGTAAGCTTGATTGCCAACATATGAGTTGTGAAAAATACATCACACACGTAATGGCGTCCAATTGCAGTTCGGATCGCGAACCATCCGTGTCGCTTTAGAATTAATTAAATCTTTGGAATGAGGGATCGCACTGGTACCAACACCCGTTTAAATACCCTAATGCTGTCAACTGTAAATGTTAATTAATAATTAAAAACGTTTGAATGAGTTTTTCCGCTTCGAAATATAATGAATTCAAATAAAGTTTATGGAGTTTTCTATTACAAAAACATAGTAATTTTAGATTAACCTTTTAACTTTATTTTCAAAATCATTTATTCATAACGTTTAATTTTGCATTTATTCAACGATATGACATAATTTTCTAGTGTGCAAAGTTAGTAGATTGATACTAACTAATCGAAATGGAAAATTAAGACATTGTTTAATACCATCAAAAATTTCCAAAATGTACGCAATAGTTACACACAATCCATATACGCATAATTTTTAACATGACCATATAAATTTACAAATTATGTTACTAATTCATAAACAAACATACATCTCGTTTGTACTTGAAACTTGACAGAACGAGAAACAATTTGTAACCATAAAAATTAACCTTGTTTTATTTGAGTTTGTGTATAATTTGTACAAGTTACTAATTATCGTAAGTGATGTGATGATTGGGGCTGCCTACGCTGTAAAGTTGAGCAAATAGTTTTTATAACACATTCTCGAAGCGTGGGTGGAGATGTTGACATGTTTTGACTATTCAATGATTCAGTTAACGACTACGAATTAATTCCTTCCGGATATTAAATGTTCTAAGGCTGTGTCGAATAATATAAATTGCAATGACATTTTTTTTATTTTGTTAATGTTGCAATCTTTTTTATTTTAACTTACAAGTTGATTTTCCTCATGGAGCCATAGAAACACCCTGCCAGTGTGTCATAATCTGATCAGTAGGATAAGATAATGTAAAACCGCAGCAATATAGACCTTGTGTTATAGTCAATTTAGGTTTCGGGCATCCCAAAGTTTGACGAGTATTTTATTTTTTTATAATATTATGACACTTTTACAAATTTAGAGTACCTAACATATTATAATTATGAGATGGTGGTTCTATTTGACCTTCAAGGTGAATCATAAACTCAGTTTATGTCCAAGAAACACGTAATATATAACGCGTAGGTACTAGAAGAGGCTCGATTCTTTATCAATGAAATATCTAAAGCGTATCTCAAGTTATCAACAACATCCGATGATAAACAATACGATAAGGTGTTTTGCAAATTTGCCTTAATCTGTTTGCAGAGAACACGCCGCAACAAGTACGTATTCTACCAAAACTTTATGTTTTTGTTCAAAATATAACTTCGATTAATATGCAATGCATTAAGTACCTAATAATGTACCTAATATATGTTTGATTTTTTTTATTATTGTAAAGGCAGGTAAATGCACGGCTCGCCTGATGGGAAGCCCTATGTCCCAAGGCAGAAAGTTAACTTATAACATTATCTAATTAAATGGAAATGACATCAGAAAACTATAGTATGTCATCACATCGGGGACGGAGTGACGGGAAAGAATGCCGATGGCGTAACGCGTCGCCCCGTCCCTCATAACCCCGTGCTGGGTTCTGGCCTCAGCCGGGGTTCGGACGCTGAAAGCGAGCGGTTGGAGGTTTTAGTGAGGTTCAACTCCCACATACCCCGCCCGCGGGGCGGGCGGGGATCCGGTGATTTCCTCCAACTAAAAAAAAAAAAAAAAAAATATCATCACATGGATACAAACTACTAATTTTAGGGACATTAATTATAATTATCAAACTCAATTAAATAACTAAAATACCTGTAACTTCTTCCATTGTATTCGTCCGATGCACCTGGTCGCATTGCGCCAAGCCAACTTAGCTCCGAACACAAGTTCGAGAGGATCCAACTGATACGTTCCTTTTTCTTTTAAATCCCTTTTCACTTGTTCTAACCTCTTCTTGTGGCCGTCTGAGTTCTCTCTGTGGAACACAAACTAGTTGAGTCAATCCTGTAGTTTGCGGGACTTGGTCTTGTTAAAGTAAATTGTTGGAGGCAGGTTCAATTGATTTTTACTTGTTTTATTTTAGTTTTGAATGGTTCGTTGCTCTTCCGATGGAGTTAAATAAGTTATTTTGAGTTACTTAGATTTTGCTGTGTATACTGAGAATAATGTCATTCAACCATAGATTAACGAAATGACTCCTAATATGTGATTTTCACTTTATCGTTGTAATTTTAGAATGGTACTAGCTGCCCCACGCAACTTCGTCTGCGTCGAAAAAATAAAAAAAAAATTAGGGGTGGACTACCCCTAACATTTAGGGGGATGAAAAATAGATGTTGGCCGATTCTCATAGATACCGGATAAGCACAAAAAATTTCAACAAAATCGGTCAAGCCGTTTCGGAGGAGTTCAAGTTCGAACACCGTGACACGAGAATTTTATATATTAGATTAACTGTAAATAAATTGCCATTAAAAACTACGCCACATAGAAACATAAAAAATAATATGTTCATCATGGATTCGTCATTTGTTTTGTTTCTAGAGAGCAATTCAATCAGTCCTATTCAGAGTTAATTATAATAGAGAGCGCAGAAACTCAGGCTTAAAATTATTGCATGTTGCGTATCAATTACTTTACATTAATTTTTCATGTCATTCAAATAGTTTTTAACGGAAATAAATAGGTGTATCTTTACCAAACAGTGTCGAAGAAGGGGAATATTTTGAAAGTGACGAACAGACGAATCAATGACACAAGAAATTGTATTTTTTTAGCTCGTGATGTAATTTTTATCTTACCTTTTAATTGAAGAGTAGTATTGTGTAAGGAACACCTCTGCATCTTTAAGGACTTCTTCCATCGTCCTCGGAGTATCCCCTCGACCTGGGATGTCTCTGAGGCTCCCCAAACAAACTTTTTCTGAGCATTTTGTGTTCTGCAAAATCAAATAAACGTTAATCTCTCTCTATCTTATCTGAAGGAGATATATCTAAGACCAGTTCAGATTTACAATCAATCTTTTGTCGTTTCTGTTATCTGTTGAAATGTAAGTGATGTAGGGTTTATGGTATTCCCAGAGTGCTATTATTTATATCTTATTTTTAGATTACTCGTAAAAATAGTTTGAGCATAAAACTTGAGTTAACGTTTAATATTTAAACTGAATATCATACAGACTGAATTTAAACTTGACTATGTTGTGTTAAGTATTGGACGAAAGGTTTTCTGGGATAGGCCGCAATACATTTTTTTTAATCAAAACAGTCCATTTGATGTGACTCATAAACATTGTGTAAATAAAGAAACCTATTGCAGAACGTCAAACCAATATTCATTGTCAATGCCCCAATAACAGTCTCTTTTTCAAAAGTTTATAATTGCTCATCTTTTTAAAATTTCAAATACTCATATTTCGGGGAATAAAATATACACCATACCTACATATCATAATAATATTATAAAGGCGAAAGTTTGTACGTATGGATGTATGGATGCATGGATGTATGTTTATTACTCTTTCACGTAAAAACTACTGAATGGGTTTGAATGAAACTTTACCACAATATAGCTTATACATCAGAATAACACATAGGCTACAATTTTTGAACCCTTTTGTAACGCAGACGAAGTTGCGCGGGTCACCTAGTCATTAAATAAAAATAATATACATCCTTGTATAACTCATCGACCTGATACACTCTAGTACCTACAGAACATACCCATTCATTAACAAGACTAATGATTTGACACACAAATGTACATTCGCGAAATATGTAATCAATTATATAAAAGAATAATCGTGTTACATCATCTCTTTAGTATAGAACTGACTAATGGAATTTAGCGATATTTTTCTGTATGTCTACTTAACTAAACAGTTTTGTTGAAAAATAAGCTTTAAAATTTGAATCTGGTGACAGAGCTGAGTTCGGATATACTCTGTAAACACTAAATGAGTACGGTGCATTTTGAGTATTGTTATTCAAAAACTTACCCTTGTTGTCCATATATATCAGTTCTATTAATATTATAGGAATACTGACCGCATAAATTAATAAATATTTATTATTTATTGATATTTTACGTATAAAACTATAATTATAATGAAATTTAAATACAGTGTCTTCATGATAAAAATTTAAGAAAAAAACAAATGAAATTAGTTATGTATTCGGTTTTTTTTGTAAGTGGCCAGTAACAATTTCAAAACAAAAAAGTATTTAATCTAAAATAGTAATACGACCTTTTTGGTTTGCGAAAAACCGAAATAAAGTCTCAAACGAGTATTATTTAACAAAAAAAACATTAATAATTTAAATAATAAATTAAAATCGACATTTAAATAAATGAAAATAAAAAAACACTTAATACCTACTCTGCATACAACGTCGTGAATGAAAACAACCGAATATAGCAATTATTTTAAATAAATAAAGTTTTATATTAAAATATAAGTTTTGTGTGATAAAATAGGAATTATTTTAAGGCTAATAATAACTGTACATAAACCTCGTTTGTCACGTAATTAAAATATTAACACCGACGTTCTAAAAACTTTCGAAGAACTCTTAAGAACTTTAAGAGTTTAATTTATAATCTTTTGGTGATAATAACTTGATAATCTTGTTTTTACGGCATCATAATATTTAAATCTGATAATGAATTACGAGAGAACCGGTGTATTCATTATAAGGTGTTCAAAACTGATTTATAGTGGATGACACAGTTTGGGTATATTATCATATGGAGTAAAGAATTTTGTCAATTTCCGATTATTTTACAACTATATCATTGCACACAATTTTATAAATTTATTAACGCTATTCTGACTGTAGTACTTGAGTTTTTTTATCACGATAATTAGAATTTAAAATGCTAAATTGATTTTGAAAAACTCATCGTATTAAGATAGAATAAGACACAAGAACCACTTCTTTTCATTATTATCTTCTGCACGGAATAATATTTCAATAGATACTTAGTTTTACCGTAATATTTCATAAATATTATGCCTTTAATGCTGTAAATTATGAACGTATGAAATCTCTGGAGCATACGGCGGCTACCTTTTAGCCCGGGAAGTACTGCGTTTATGATGCGAGATCCATTTGAGCTTACAGGCTACTGAGTTCTGAGACAGTTGAAATTTGTTTGAAAAAACCTTTTTTTAATTAAAATAGTAAATTGATTGAATTTAATGTGTTCACTATTAATTTTAAATGTAAGAACATTTGTATTTTATAGTATAGGTAAGTATTACCCTGGTATTGAAGAGGTTTATGATTGACGGTGACTGCTTACCATCAAGTGGGCCGTAAGCTCGTTTATCTATCTTGCATTAAAAAAATATGAAAATTGATGATTAAGACTTCATTTTAAAGATGTATAGAAAAGATCGAAGACCAGTATTTAGTGCAATTTGTGTTGATAATGTTGTGACTTCGGTTATCTATAATGAAGGAATACTAATCTAGGTAGGTTTCTTCTCGATAACATAATATTGGATCGAAAATTTCGTTAACGCATGTTGACACTTCTGGATAATTTGTATCAATCGTTCGTTCGTTTAAATACATAAAGAATTAAATCAATATTACAAAAAGAGTACATTTTTTCTACTTGGTTGTCTTAAATAAAGATACATTTTATCTTACTTTTTTTCTGAGTAACCAAACTTTTTATAATATTTAAAATGAGTTAAAAACATAAAACTTCTTGGTCACGAACAGAACCTTTTAAAAAACTCTTTTAATTTCACGAGACTGGCCTGTTTTTAAATTATTCTAATTTGGAATTGACACTTCTTCTTGCTTTGGCGCCAACTTTAATTTTAGAATAAACTTTTGTCATTTTTTTTATCTAACTTTTCAACTTTTTGTTGAATATTTAAACTTTTTTTTATGAGTAGGTCCTATTCCATTTTCAAAACATATTAAGAAATTTTTATTATTTATTTATTTCTTTATCGGAACAGGCAATACATTTTACCTATTTAAATCAATATCTAAAGTCTTTTCCTTTCGAGTGAAGGCTAAATAATATTGTTAAATAAGTAACAAAAAAGTTTTATTTATTAGGAAAATTTTAACTAGCCAAACAATATTAACAAATATTGTGTAACTTTAAAAAATCACAACATCACCGTTCTAAAATTTCTAACCTAGTTTAGGCGTGGTTGAGTGTGAACCGACAATTAGCCAACGAACGCTAATTAAACTATCAGAATTGGAATTAGTACTTTTGACCGAATGTTATTTATAGGTTTTTTAAAAGTTTTTCCATTCGAAGATAACTATGATGTTACCTAACCATGTCTAATTTCTAACCTAGCCATGTTTTTTTCTGCATGATAGATAAACGAGCCTACGGCCCACCGAATGGTACGCGGGTACTGTCGTTCATGAGCCTATGCATTGCCAGGGTATCGGGGTCCGTTACCTTTCTACTAGGACTTTTCTTATTTATACCTTGTTTAAAGAGGGACATGTCATAGCGCTGCAAGAACACCGAGGATGGGAGTTCATGTCATGGATGTTTGTTTCGGAAGATTCGAGAATAAATTTCTTAGAGAAGATTTTCCGATTTTATCTTGACTGATTGTTAAAAACAACACTAATTTATTGTTCGATCGTAAAGCAATGTTACCGAGAAGAGCAATCAAGTAGACTTACGAAAAAAATAGTGAAATTTTCGTTCAAAATTGGAAAGAGTCGCCGTTAGACGAATTCGAATTATCTATCATAAATCATTGTTTGCCATCAAAACGAAATAGCTTTTTCTAGTAATATAACAGTACAAACACGAATATGTTTGCGCAATGAAAATACGATTACATTTACAGCGAAATGCAATCAAGAGTTTATCGCGGCGCTTAGTTCAAATGCTTTACTTTAATTACGATCACAAAGAGGTTATCTACAACCGAAATGGGTTACATAACGTTTTTGTAACATCGTAGCAAGGGGTGGGCCGTGGGCCATATAAAGTTTGCATTTTCCAAAAGTTCGACTGTCATGTTGGCTGTGTGGCATGTTGCGCCATCCTGTTGAAACCAAATGTCGTCCATGTCATACTCTCCAACTTTTGGAAACAAAAATTCGTTGAGCATGGCACGGTAACACTCGTCATTGACCGTAACTGCGGCTCCTTGCTCATTTTCGAATGATGCCGCCAGACCAAAACCCACACCAAACCGTAACTCTTTGTGGGTGCATTGGCTTCTCAATGGTGACGTGTGAATTTTCCGACCCCCATCGAAAAGACGATTTTTCGGTAAAAATGCTCATCTTCAGCCAAACGATCTTCTGCCCATTGGGCGAACCAAAAACGTCCCATTTCGTAAATGTCAAACTTTTAACTAAATTATGAACACAAATTAAATGACATTTGAGCTGTCATTCTCTAAATAAACATTAGTTCAAAATGCAAACGTTAGATTGCCCACCCTATATAAGACCAATATTGGCATAATAGTTATTATTTGAAAGAGCTAACCTTTTTTACTTATTGGCAGTTATTTAGCTAGTAATTTATCTTAGGTGCACATGTTGAACATACGAAGATGCATCCAAATATGTTTTGTTTCCTGCTTAAAATTGATGAAATTACACGCACGTAACCCAACACGCACTATTGTGCTTTTTTTTCAAAACCATTGGACAATATTTTGTGATTCAACCAAGATGGTATGTCGTTTTTAAGTTTTTCAGACAAAATTAAATATTGCATTGATTTTTAAATGTCACATTAATCTACACCATTTTTTCGAAAAATCTATCGTTTTTTTGATGTCATTATAAACGAGACAAGAATACTATTAAATTGTATTGACACGTGCAGGTATTTCTGCTTCAGATCACTTTCATAACGGAATTTCCGCGTTCGACACCTGTCTGAGGTCACTGCTCGCTTATCTAATTTAAGATCAACAATCACTGCTTAATTAACTTTTATTAGTCTCATTGTTACAGAATTACAGGTTAAATGTTATCTTTGTGCATTGTTTTAAGATTATGACATTTTCAAGACTAGATTATCAAAGAAAAAGATACTATTTTTTATTGTACGGTAAGATGAACGAGCTTACGGCCCACCTGATGGTAAGCAGTTACCGTCGCTTATAAACCTCTGCAATCCCAGGGCAACAAGGAGCCGTTACCTAGCACCTACTTATACGGGACTTTTAAACCTCGCTGTCGGAAGTCTCCAAATCGGAATGGTACGAGGCAAAAAGGATCTCTTGAACCGAGCCGTGGAAGAACGCAGCGGTTCCCAATAAAAGTTCATAAGTTCTCTATAATAATATAAACTGAATTAACTGATTCGTTTTTAATATCTAATGTTCACAATGATTTTAAACTTCTTAACGATATATAATATTTTATCTTAAACGGGATGGCCGGCAAAAAGTATAGTAAACACTAAATGTATAACTATTATCATCAAACACGAACATTTTTTCCCAATGGTGGGCAAAAAGCTTCCATTACAATGATCATCTCATAATCCTAATACAATCGCTACATCATGCAATGTCAGCCGGCATCACTATTCTGTTTGGATTCACTTAATAATTTTATTTCTGTGGCAGTATTAAGAGTCATTTATAAACTCATTTTAGGCGTGAAAGCGAGCTATAAACAGTATTAGTAAATAAATAGATTTAACTTTTAATTTATTTATTTTGTTAACTTACGTTTGTTACGTCACTGCCAGCTGGGACTTAAAACCAGCGCTGGATATTAGCATTTGTCCTGCTGGTAGGTATGTGTCAATGTTCAGCATTATGCTGAGTCACAGCTGATTCGTGGTGAAAGAGAAATTACTGGCAATTGTCTCTTATTCTTTTGTGTATTACTTTTTTTTTCATCAGAAATAAAGGATGTCTATGTCTAAAGTGTTTTGAAATCAATCTGACTATATTTTTAGTTTAAAGTAAGGTTTCACATTAATCTTCTTAAGATTTCTACATACCGATGTCACACAATAATCTCTTAAATAACATAGGTTTTTCTTTTGGTAGCTCTTTTTTGATATCATCGGGGCAATTTTATTTTTTTAAATCCAAGCAATTGCTGATGAAATCATAATCTTTCAACGATATAAGAAAAACAATAATTGTCAACCTACAGTCGAATTGAATAATATTTTTTTACCATTTTTATTGATAAATATTCTACACTTTGCTATTCCGTATTCATTCATCCTATGCACGTTCTTCTATGAATTTGTGCAGAATAAGTACGCGTACCGCTTGTTTCCATTAGACCCGACCTAGGTGATTCTCACGATCGCATTTTCACGCGCATTGTAATTTTACACTCAATTTATTATTTATTACAGCACAGAACACCGATCGTCTGCGTAAAATTCAACGCTGATACAAATAAATCAGAAATATTTGTATTAACAACACTAGTTCTGCATTTAATTTGGTGCTGAACAATACAGTGGAATGAATGAGCGTTTATTACACGCACTTTTAAAAAAAGTGTTTTTAAGAATATAAGATTAAAATTGTTGATCCATTATAATTGCTAGGCGTTGATCATCATAGAATCGAATTAAATATAATGAAAGCGCTTTCCTAAAGCGCGTTTGTAAGCGCTAGTGTGAACGGTCTAAGTTACCGTGCTGATCGCTCCGATAGCCATCGTCGCGTCGACGAGTACCAGGTATTTCCCACATCCGGTTCTGTCTGTCGCTTGGTCACGCGTCTTCCTTCATTCCATTGTCGTTTTGTATCTTTCAGTGACACACAATTTTGTTAATTTAACTGAATTGGTAAACGGTTAATACCCTGAAAAATACTATATTTTTTTGTGTTGTTGTTCTAAATTTGTTCACTTCTTCAAGGTAATTGCAGTCCTGTCCAAGTGTATTGGACTTTGTCTGCTCACTCTGTAGAGGGGATCCGAGCCCAGCAATGGATCAGTACTGTAGCCATCTGAGGACTCAGAATCAACTCTTCCAAGTAGCTATCCCTCCGCACGGAGTATACAAAACACATCCTTGTTGACATACATCTTAAAGCTAATTTCGACTGTAGCTATAGATTGGGTACTAGGTATTTCCTACTCCGGTCTGTCGCTTGGTCATGCTCTTCCGTGACTGTGTCCATTGTCGTCTGTTTTTTTTTGTGGCACTTATTCCTTCGGGGAAAGTCCAATGACAATGTTTTGATAAGTATCGCGATTTCGAAATCCGTCTTGGATTGATCTGTAGCCGTTAGTTCCGAGTACTGATTATAATCGGTTCAATCGAAATAGATTTTGTTTAGATCTATCCGTGATATTTAGAAGGCAGAAAATTGGAATTAAAATGATAGAAATGATAGTTTATATGTAGTAAAAAACAATTTCCATGTCCTGTATGAAAAAGTAGCACCTAACAGCACCTTTCAAGGATTTTTTGATTCTCATAACTAATCGTTACTAAAAATGTTTTTGTAACGTGTCTCATGTATTTTGAGGACAGCCTCTGAGAAATGAACCAACAATGACATAATTATATGGTAATTAATGTAAAAATGTATCACGGTACATTGAACGTAGTTATTCAAGGTTTCGAAGATTTGTGACTGTAACGCATTTAATATAAATTATTATCTAATACTAGCTGGCCCACACAACTTCGTCTGCGTCACATAAGGAAATTTTCTCACCGTTTAAACCTTCTCTGGACTTTTACGAATATTTCAAGATTAAAATAAGCTAAATCGGTTCAGTCGTTCTCGAGTTTTAGCGAGACTAGCGAACAGCAATTCATTTTTATATAAAAGAAGATAACACCACATAGCAACAACAATAGTAGTAATTTTGTACAAAGAATACAGTGTAACAATCGGCTAGTTTAGATATTTTAGTTTAGTTTAGTTCAGACTTTTATAGTAGAGAAGGGAATGACACTAGATGTGGATTCATTTGAGTGTCGAATGATTTTATTATGTAGGAGATTATATATTTAGTTAAAAATATGAAGCTGTTATAATAAAACTAGCTGCACCGCGCAACTTCGTCTGCGTCGAAAAAATAAAAAAAAAATTAGGGTTGCACTACCCCTAACATTTAGGGGGATGAAAAATAGATGTTGGCCGATTCTCATAGATACCGGATAAGCACAAAAAATTTCATCAAAATCGGTCAAGCCGTTTCGGAGGAGTTCAAGTTCGAACACCGTGACACGAGAATTTTATATATTAGATATTATTTATAAAATATGTCTGATTGAGAATGTTCGAAACATAGAAATTACATGATGGTATATCGACACCCTATTATGGCTCAATTACAAAAACTAATAAATTCCATCGAAAAATGTGTAATTCAGGACTTTGTATTTTGTTTACACTTTACAAATTAATTACAATTAGTAAATCAGTGTAACACATACACTGCACATGTGCATGATTACACAATACGTTAAGTATCATGAATAACAAACATTGATTTGTTTACCCATGTGGTGAAAATATGTATTAGTAACATCAAGTTGCAGGATAACAATATGAAGCATGAAATTGAGAGTTTCTTTACACTCATTAAAATCATATTTTATTATAACTTATACCTATAGAATGGGCAATCTAACGTTTGCATTTTGAACTACTGTTTATTTAGAGAATGACAGCTCAAATGTCATTCAATTTGTGTTCATAATTTAGTTAAAGGTTTAACATTTACGAAATGGGACGTTTTCGGTTCGCACACTACCATAGATTGTTTTGACGAGCCAGTGGCTCACCTGATGGTAACTCAAATAGTCTACAATTTAACTCGAAGCAAATTCATTTAAGAAAATAAGATTAGTACCTACTTGTGGTAAAACACTAAAATGTTTTCAAAATATCTGTAAATGGATTCAAAAATAAAACTCATTACCTACCTCTTATACATTTATTTAACACTTTTATCTGACAATCAAGTTAACTTTTCATCAGTTCGTGAAATGCTTTCCGTAATGTCGTTTATTATTCTTGTTAAGGAGAGCCATTGCTCGCTCCCCTAGTACGGAAAATGATCGCTCCACACAAATATGATTTCACTGAGTGACGCGTGATTTGAATGCATGTTTTAAGAAAAATGTGTTTCTATTAGAGTTACATAAGTTGACATCGTTCTTGGATATTATAGGGATTACTATTTTTGGAAATGGTTCTAAAAATTTAGACTTACGATTGCAAAGAAAGCCATAGTGCGTCGTGCCGCCCCGCATAACCCCGTTCTGAGTTATGGCCTCAGTCGGAGTTCGGAGGCTGTATGTGAGCAGTTGGGAGTTAAATAAACAAAAAACAGCAACCAAAAACTTTGGAAAAAATACACCTGTTTAAGTTTCGCATTTATTTTATAACGGAAGGTAATTTTGAAAAGCACGACATTCTAAACACAACCAAAGTGTATCAAGTAGTTACATAATAAAACGTTAAGTTCACACTTTATAATCATAATTCACATAAAGGGTCACGAAACACCAGACCTAAGGGATCGTTCTCCATAATTGATTACATTACGTTACAAAGTTTAGGTATTTGCATACCTAACTGCAATCTAACTTGTATCGAGATCGCGTTTCATAAAAGCAGGATCATCTTCATTTTAATGGCCGAATCCGCAGTAAAATACGGGGGTTAATGTAGAAATTCCGGGTGAAAATCAAATTTTGAACATGGTATAAACAACGCAAATACTGGCGTATTACAAATTTGGACGTGACCCATAATGTGACGTAAATATAATTATTGAAATCATTGTATCAGTGCATAAATTAAAAGCTTCAACCCTTGTGAAAATTACGCTCCCCAGGGTAAAGGGTTTGGTCTGAGACTATTTGTCCTTGACACCGTTTCTTTTTTTCAAAGTTGCTTGTAGTAGACTTCACTACACATGCAGAGTTATTCATACTTGTTTACTTAATAAAAGCAAAAAGTATGTACAGGTCTTGTTGGTTTGGATACGTAAAATTCGTTACCACAAATCACTGTAATATACAGTATGTGGTATTTCAAAAATTAAAGATAACATTTTTAAATATTAATTGAATTTATTTTGATTTTCTTTTTATATTTTCTCTTTGCAAAAGCCGATAGCGCGATGTACAATCCAGGTCAACGCCATCTATTGACGACATCGGTAATCATTGTTTCTTATAAACGTAGTTTTAGCTTTGAGTCCTAACATGAATTATTGTATTATGAGTATACACCGTTTTTTTTCGTTAAAGTACCTATTCGTGACAAGAAGTTTGAATAAATATTAATATTTATAACTAACTAAGAAACAATTGAATAATAAAGTTAATTAAAGGATATCCGACTGAATATTTCATTTCAATAAGGTTGAAAATACATTTTACCTAAACCCTTGTTTGGTATGTCATCGAGCGAGATATAATAGGATAGGTCTTTGAAAATACGTGTATTATTTTCTCCAACTTTATTTTATCTACATTTAGATATTCATTTGCAAAATTGTAACAAACAAAATCAACTATTACGTACACTAAGTAAAATACAAATTTTCTTTCAAAATGGAAACATAAAATCAGTTTACAAATAAAAAAAATTGTCCATCAAACAAGAATACATACTTGATTCTCTTTTTAAAAAGAATACACGCACTACCTAACACAGTAGGTGGCCCAAGACTGTAATTTACAGTAACAACTTGAATTGAATTATTTGAATCTTACAAATTAATAGGACTTGATCTAAAGGTCGGGCTGTACCCTTTCATGGGCACGGCAGGTGTTGCAAGGAATATTGGATAGAACTTCATTCATTTGCATAGTTATTTGTTTCACTATAGTATGGTTTAGGTTTGTCGTGTATTATATATTAGTAATCCTTCGTCTTCCTCCGTCAAAACTGTACGTCTTACAGATTTCAAATTAATCAATTTTGTTCAAATTGATTTCATTTAGCTAAATAGTGTAAAACATAACATTTTACTGATACACTAAAGTGCTAAACACACACCGCCAAACCAAGAGGGTGACTGAACATATTTTTAGTCTCCCCTCGACCTACCACAAATCTCAACACAACACACGTCAACAACACAATTACAACAATTATAACAACACATATTTCTCCGAACATGCAAGCAAGTTCACGTGCGAGAATTCTTTGTAGTAAATTAATAATACAACACTAATAAGTTGTTCGGGAAACTGGTTCATTAATATTATGAATATAAAATTGTCGACAAGGATCTATTGTTTATTAATTAACACTTACGAGAACTGAATTCTCACGGTAATGTTCGTATTTGGTATGGTTTTTATCTGTCTGACTAGACACAATGATATTTACGGCGGAATCACGCAAAATCGTGTTGTCGAAAGAATTGCGATGATCCCTCGTTCATTCGGACGTTTTTTTGGCGCGTAGAAATTTCTTTCTCTTCAATTATATACTTAAACCTTACCAGATAAAGCTCAAAATGCAACATACTATCCCTTTTTATCGAGTTTATTAAGTACTGTTGCATTTTGAGCACTACAATAGCCTATTAATTTTGACGGTTTTTAAAATCATATTTTTCTTTTTTCATAATTAGAATGGTCCCTCATTCCGATTCTCTTGCTCTTGTCATGGTATGATAATAATATTTATTGATTTAAAAAGAAGTTCCTGTGATGGACGCTTTGATGGAATATTTCAATAGGTTGTTAGATGTTATAATCTCCTTTACAAAATTAGAAGAAAGTCAGTATTTACATAAGTTACAATAAAAAGTTTTTCAGTTTCTCATTCTATTTTTAGTTTTAATTTTAGTAAACGTAAAGGGTATTCTTTGGTATCTCCGTGATTTTTTTAAAACTAAACATTTAGTGAATTCCTCAATGTATCGAAATATCCGTAATTATAGCGAAGTCCTTCTACGCAAATTAGATTATGTTGAATATTAATAAGTATACCATTATTGAAGTCTTGACATTTACTGGATAAAATGTATGTTTAAATTGAAATGAAATAATTAACTACTTGTTAGGCATTCACATAGGGTAAAATCAATTATTTATGTAAAACGAATATTATAATTGATTTAATGATAATTTGATATATTGAATTAAAGGTAGTATAATATATTGAATTAATATTACTTTAAATAATTATAATCGACTGCCTCTGGCTCTATATAGGTTAGCCGATTATGATATTTTATAGAATTTGGTTTATAGTAATAAAACTAGTTACTTCTTCAGTGTTCACAACCAAAACTGCCTTTATTTGTCAAAAAGCATCATAAAATAAAATTATAAAACGTTCTAGATACAAAAATAATTAAAAATAAAAACATGAAATATTAAAGAGTTCGAAAAATGTGACAAAGAGTTTGTAACAATAATTGTTGAATTAATGCATATTTAATAAGAAGGTAGTGAACCTTGATTAAGTGTTTTACAATTTTGAGGTCACCTTCTCTGACGAGAACTTACGCGTAATTTCATTTGTAGGAGGTCCGCCTACGCTATGCCTACCGGTCCGTGCCCCATCGGTCGTCCGTTCGATGCACAAAATGTACCGACGACTTGCTCAGGATTGATGTAGGGCATTGAACAGCATAGGACCGTTGTGACAAGGTTTGCTGAAGGCATATGTCCAGCAGTGGACGTCTATAGGCTGATGATGATGATGATGATAGAATCTTAAGTATTGACACAATTTTTATCAAGATTAATAATGCCAAAAAGCACTTATTATATTATGCAGCATGACCAGTATCTTTTATAGTAGAGATAGTTTGTCAGGGAAGATGGTATTTGAATTTAGCTCCGTTTGCATCGTACAAGTTATTTTTCATACACAAGTGTTATTTTCAAAGTTGCTTTCTGGTGTGAAATTTGACCCAATCGTTTTTGAGGAATATACACAATATATCGTGTCTTCTATCCAAAAGCAGATCTAAAAAGTCGAGAACTCGTGTCGATAGTTATAGAAATAATAAATGTACGTAAATATATAGAAGAAAGATATTTTAAAGTACAAAAGAGTTTGTTAACCAACTATTACTATCAGTAAATCTATAATATTTTAAACTCTTCAATCAATACATTTTTTGTCAGTCAATAATCAAACATGTTCCAACAATGTATACAATGGTTAGTCATAGATGTAATACATCCTTATATGAGATTATATATTGCATATATCGGACCCGGATGATATTATACTCATTATTCGTGATGTCATGTCAACTTCGCCGGCTACCGTTTGACGTGTACTGACTACTGTTTATATTTATTTCTAACAAGGTATTTCCCAGCTTATATTTGTCCTTAGAATCAAGCAACAGTAAGCGACATTGGAACGAAGTTCCTTATCGCGCGTTGTGAACGGAAAAAAATCTTACGAAAAGTTGTTACGACACTTTTTTTGTTTTAGATGATTATCGCTAGATGGCGCTGTGATAAAAATCTTTTAAAACATGTCCCTTATTTGTTTTAGATGATTATCGCTAGATGGCACTGTGATCAAAATCTTTTAAAACACGTACCTTATGTAATAATTCTTAAAAAATAAAAATTATTACAATCCTTCTCTAATTAATCGAAAGGAACTTCGTTGGACCGGTCGTTATGGCGAGGTTTGGGGGAGGCCTATGTCCAGCAGTGGACGTCTATAGGCTGATGATGATGATGATGATGATGATGAACTTCGTTCCATCCGGGTGTCCCTTGACACCTCTCAAGTTTTTTTTATTAATGGAGTGGTCTCAATATTTCAACGTTGTTGCAAATGTCATGATCACAAGAAGACTAGATACTGCGAGTAGATTTACGAGCAAACATATCTATCTACCCTCTTTCTCATTCACTTTTGAGCAGTATCACTGGCTTTATCGAAATATCGAAACCACTCATTAATTAAATATCATCATGGTAAGAACACGTTGATAATACATAAAAGCCAGCAACAGTATTTTTCAGTCTTATGTTGCGTTTGCATACTGGATCACCAAAGTCCAACATACGTAAAAAACAAAAGACAGTGACGGCCGACCGACATGTAAACGGGGGTTTTGTCTGCATTGAAACTATGTATGTGAAACATTGTTTGCTAGTTGGCCTACCAGTTGTCATTTGCGTGCATTTGATCTGATGATCCAATATGAAATGTACAATTGAATTATTGTGGGAGACAATGTTGTCAACTATAGGTACCTGCTGCGATACATTGCCTTTGAATGCCGATACTATAAAAAACATATTTTTTAAATAAAATAATTTCATTGAGTGAACAGAACTAGTCATTTTATTACTTTAAGGTTGCTTATACTTCTGGTACAGTTTGATCAATACAGATCGAAATATCTCAAAACCGGTTCGGGTCGTTGCTCTTGTAATCATATTGTATTGATGATAGTTCATTTAACGACATGGTAAATAATAATAATGTTGTTCTTTGTTGTGTAGAATAGGCTATTTAACGTATTGAATGATGACTTTAAGTCATTTTATGGAGTGCAGTATTTTTCAATATAAGTTTTACTGTTAATGAAACTATTGAATATTAAAGGCCTTGCAGGCAGACGAGCTAACGAACCACCTGATCGTAAGCGGTACCGTCGCTCATGAATCTCAAGATTAATCTAATAATCAATTTAAGGCGTATACTTTTCAAAAATCATTACTACAAACATTTTGTAGAATCAATTTGCATCGGTTCTCGTTAAGACCTCGTCTCGAATTGACCTCAGAGTTAACACGTTAACTGCACGAGCTATAATCAGTAGAGTAAATAAGCAACAATGTAGCGTTGGCGTATAAACGAGCATATACACGTTGTTCAAGTTTAGGATATTTTCAATTTATGGAAATTATTTTCAACTTTTTGTTACCATTTATGTTACTATTCTAATTTATTTTTATTGTTTACTAGCTGGCCCACACAACTTCGTCTGCGTTTAAACCTTCCCTGGACTTCTACGAATATTTCAAGATTAAAATAAGCCAAATCGGTTCAGTCGTTCTCGAGTTTCAGCGACACTAACGAACAGCAATTCATTTTTATATATAAGAAGAAGAGAAGATAAAAGAAGATTTACCTTTTCCTTAGACAGGGTTTATTTTATCCACATGCGATTAATATAATAAAATACTAATACATTTTTATAGAAATATAAGTTCCTATTTTTTTTGTTTTTAACTATTAAAGTACGATAACAAGAAATCGATCGCGTCCATATTTTATAGATTCTTAGTTTTCCTCGTTTTGAACGGCAAACTGAAATGAACTCATTTAAATGTGAGTAGGCATTGGACACAGAAATCGGCTATTCCAATACGATTTCATGCAAATACATGTATCTGCAAGTTATATTTGGTTTTCATAGAAACTCGTGTCACAGGTCAAAAGGTTTTTCAATATTTTTTTACTTTTACACAGATTAAAGCAAGGTATTTATAGAAATTATCGAGAAACAATCAAAGCATGAAATCTTAAGCAATAGCAAAATTACTTTTTTTATTTGTTATTTTTACCCATATACCTGTTAAATTTACTACAGTAGTCGCAAAATTTAACGATACAAAACTACAATTATAGGTTAATTAAAAACATTTAAAACAATTGACGATTGCCTTCTAAATACCTAAAACGAAAAAAATATTCGAGACACATGCCACATGACACATAGGTACGTAGGAAGACACTATTTACGCTGAACATTATTTTTGTGTGTCTGTTTATCTTCATACATTATGATGACACAAAAATATTAGAACTATTGAACGGAAACTGCGGTAATTTAACGATTACGATATTAGTCAAATCTATATAAAATGTTGTGATCAATGACCAAGGGATTAAGTAATTTGTTTTAAATATAACCGTGCACTAGGCTGCTCAGGAACTTACGACATTTATTTTTTAATGAAGGAAGTCTGAATCATAATGTGTAAATATACTCGAGATTAAGTTTAAGTAAAGTTACTTATTATTTTTTATTATTAGGAAAAAACATTTATAATTAATTTAGTGTAATATAATCAAATGTACACTCAAAGCTGCTGAAAATTAAGACTTTTTTCAACAAGGCTCAAGCAAACGGGTCACTTGCGGGAATCACACCTTGCTATTGCAGGAATCCATAAGTGACAATAAGCCAATAACCTTTTTTTTTTTTTAGTTGGAGGTATGCAGGCGGGGAATGTGGGAGTTGAACCTCACTAAAACCTCCAACCGCTCACACTCAGCGTCCGAACCCCGGCTGAGGCCAGAACCCAGCACGGGGTTTGGAGGGACGGCGCGACGCGTTACGCCATCGGCATGCTTTCCCGTCGCTCCGTCCCCGGACGCCGAACCGGTAGCCGCCGGCGAATACGGCCACCGGCTCTCTCGGTCGGCGGGCTCTCCGAAGCCCGCCAAGATGGGACCGCGTGTCGCCCTCCCACGGAATACCCCGCTGGGTCAGAACCAGCGTGGGTCGGGGAGCGCGGTCTACCATCCCCCGGATGCTCTAACGCTAAGGGCGTGTTGAGCGAGACACGGCACCTTCTTGGGTCCCCGCTCGCACTCACATGCGTTGGGGACCCGAAACTCTTAGGGGGCCAGAATCCGGGCGAGATCCCGGTCCCGGCCCCCTGCTCGACGGCGGCGGATTGGCAAGTTGAGAGCTTCTGCGAGATGGTGGACTCGCAGAAGTCGAGCATCGCCTTCCAGGACTCGTCGCTCTCGAGCATCGACGCCGCGACGCCCGGGAGCGACAAGTCCGGACCTATTTGTTGGACCAGGACACAGCGCTGCCCCTCCCATGCGGGGCAGCGCGCGAGCGTATGCTCCGGCGTGTCCTGGTCACATCCCACGCAATGGTGGCACCTCGCCGTCGGCTCGGCCTTGATCCGGTGCAGATACCGACCGAAACACCCGTGCCCGGTCAGCATCTGCACCATCCAAAAGGTGAGGCGTCCTGCGCCACGACCCACCCAATCATCTAGGATCGGGCGGATCGCCTCGACGGTCCGTAGACCCCAGGTGGGGTTAGCGAGACGTCGCTTCCACGCTTCTACTACGGACCGCCGAGATTGGACCTTCCTGTCGCGAACCGCTTCCCGCAGGGGACGTATCACGCCCTGGGCGCGGAGGTCGCATCGCCAGCGATAATCGCCAGCTAGCGCCTCCGCCTCCAGCTCCCAGGGCGGCGTCCCCGCCAGCACGCACGCCGCCTCAAAAGCGACGGTGCGACGGTACCCGCGGATGGCCCTAATAGCTACGATGCGCTGTGGCCGACGCAGGAATCGTGCGATATATTTTCGCACCCGTGCGTCGGCCCAGACGGGCGCACCGGAAAGGGCCATCGATCGCACCACCCCCGCATAGAGGCGGCGCACTGCGTTGCTGGGCCCCCCGACATTCGGGAGCAACCGACCGAGTTGGCCGGCCGTTCTCATCAGTCGGGGGACCAGGTTCGCGAAATGTGCCTGGAAGGTCCAACGGCTATCCAACACGAGGCCGAGGTACTTCAGTTGCACCCCGACCTCAATCTGGACGCCTCCAACCATTATCTGGGCGTCGACTGGCGGCACAGCCCCAGCCCCGTGGAACCACAGGGCCTGGGATTTGTGCAGGGCCACGTCGAGGCCCAGCCTCCTTATTTTGCCGACGACGAGGGCCACCCCCGCTGTGGCAAGATGGGCAGACTCTCGGAAGTCATCCCCCCGGGCTACGACCAAAGTGTCGTCCGCGTAGCAAATAACGCTAAGGCCCGGGAGGAGGGCACCCCTCAGCACCCAGACGTACCCGATATTCCACAATAGAGGTCCAAGAACGGACCCCTGTGGAACACCGCGCACGACCTGGAACCGGTGCAAGGTCCCACCGTACCCGGTACACATGACCGACCTGGCCTCCAGGTAGGAGCCGATCAGCCGGCGGAGATAGAGGGGCACTCCATGCCTCTCCAGTGCCCCCCCAATCACGGACCGGCAGGGTGTTAAAGGCATTGGCGATGTCGAGCGACACCGCCAAGGCCACCCCACCCTGGGAGACGGCCTCCTCCGAGAGGGCCCGGACACGTAGAATCGCGTCTACGATCGAACGACCCTCCCGGAAGCCGTACTGCTCCGCCGACAGATCGGGTCCAACCCCGACCAGGTGCTGAACGATGCGGGCGGCCAGAACACGTTCCAGCAATTTGCCCACCTCGTCCAGCAGCACGATGGGACGGTAACCGGCGGCTGAGTCCGCCGGGCGCCCCTCTTTCAGCAAGAGGACCAGTCTGCCCGTCCTCCAGAGCGAGGGAAACCGTCCCGACTCCAGGCAAGAATTGAAAAGCCTTAGGAGTCGGTCCCCTAGGGCATTGATGGCCAAGGCCAGGACCCGGCCGTGGATGCCGTCCGGGCCGGGGGCCGTGTCCTTCACACTCATCCGTGTCACGGCCACATGGAGCTCATCTCTGGTGATATGAGGCACCTCAGCAGTGGCTTCACCGCCGGTGTTATCCGGCGGCTCACCCATAGCAGGCGGCGTAAAACCGGCCTGCTCCTGCGGGAACAGCGTCGAGACGATGTCCCGCAGCTGCTGAGGCTGGAGACGCTCGGTCATGGGAGGCGCCCACGGGCGCACCTTATCGCGCACCGTTTTATACGGGCGCCCCCACGGGTTGTCATCGAGCGTCCCCAAGAGAGTCTCCATGTACCCTTCCTTGGCCAACTTGATGGACAGCCGCACGGCGCTCCTCGCTTCCGCGTACTCGCCATACAGCTGGGCCTCCTCCTCCGCGAACGCGACGGGATCGTCGCGACGCGCGACGATCCCGTCACGCAACTTTACACTCTATTATTAAAATTAACGTAAAAATGATATGTGGGTGACAGAAAGATCGAGAAAAAATATAACGCATCATTCTTTTGGAATTTGATCTCGGCACCGTTTTTATTGATGTAAATTGAAAGACAAATTGTATTTAAGAGATACGATGATAAGCTAATAAATAAATAATGAATAATGGAACGCGTGTTTCCCATTTGAGACGAAAACTTGAGTTTTTATAGCCAAATTGTTGATATATAAAATTGTCAGCAACAATTGTTCTCAAATATATTTTACTATATTTTGAGTGTTTCTTCTGTTAGTTTTTATTCTTTTGGATGATTATTTATGCATCTGGTTATTGTAGACAGGAAGAACTGAATCATAAATTCAATTTCTTAATTATTTCCCCCATATTCATTAATTTGCTCATTTTTTACATTAGTATATTTAAAAAAAAACAATCACCAAAAAATAAATTAAAATAATAATTATTAGTAATAATTATTTTATTATTAATTATATTGCTTCGAATTAATTGAAAAAAGTGATAATTTCATTAATGAAAGTAATTATAAAACAATATAAAATTATATCTTACTATGTATTTTGTTGAAGTCATATTTAAGCAAACAGAAAATCAAAGGCAAGTCGCTGTATGCAAACAGCGCAGGAATGGTCCTACGCGACATTTTGAAGGAAGCCTAATCTAACAGTAAACTTTTACGGGTTGATGGTGATAATACATCAGCACAATTTAATTATAGATGAATATTATTAACATAAACAGTAATCCGCAAAATATTGGTTAAAGGTATTGATTATTTGCTCTGTAAACGTGTTTGATTTGTAAACAAGTGATCATCAAACAACCGTTGTATGTTCAACACAGACAAGACCAAATATTCTTTTAAATTAGTAGAAAACTATCTGTTTTAGTAGTTTTAGTTTAGCTCCAAAACTTAGTTTTACTTACGTGTTTAAATTTTAATATAGTATAGAAAAAGTACATTTTGTAGACGTGTTAAATATTTTATCTGTGATAAATTATTTCATCTAATCGTATGAACGCAGAGGGCTATATTACTAATAAGGCTTTAGGAGTAGAGCAAGAAAACAACCGGTCTTCTTTGGACCTGTTAAAATGTCATCTGATTGTCTTTTATTGTCATGTTTTATTGAATACACCAATATATTACATGAACTAGATGACCCTCACAACTTCGTCTGCGTTACAAAGAGTTCAAAAATTGTAGCCTATGTGTTATTCTGATGTATAAGCTATATTGTGGTAAAGTTTCATTCAAATCCATTCAGTAGTTTTTACGTGAAAGAGTAACAAACATCCATACATCCATACTTACAAACTTTCGAATTTATAATATATATATAAATTAGATTAGAAATGAAAAATTTAATTGTTACTACTAACACTATATTATATTAACAACCCGTCGGAAAAGTCATATTATATCCTAAATATACCTTTTCACGAATGAATACAAAAAATGTGTTATGTTGTTCTTAATTTAAATTATCACAATATACAAAAAATCCTCACATGTACTTAAAACAAAACAAAAACAATTGGTACTCACGTAATGTGTGACTTCATTGATCTGCGAATGTAGCGTGTCAAAGTTCTCGACATAGTTGATATCCTTCAGTCTTATCGGTTGAGGAACTTTTATTCGAAGGTTTGGCTTTACTTGCTTATGATTATTGTCTAATTTCGATTCAACACAATCACCAGTAACAGGGCATGATACCGGAACATGCCGGTCAACTTGTTCCATTTTTCCTTTACTCTCTTTGGAACCACCTTGCTTCACGCAGCAAATTTCAAAAATATTTGACATTGATATTCGGTATCACTGAATGGACTCTCGCGCGCGTGACGACTGACGGGATCGAGCTTTGCAGCATAATATATATGCATACCGAGTGAGTTTCGGAGCTGGACTGATCTCTCGGCCAGTGATCATTCTAAGCAGTGTAAGCAAAAAATACCAGCAATGCGTCAGCGCAGGCGACGGCCGGCAGCGTCGCCGAATGCCTGCCGAGTGGATGACGGATATAATCACCTTAGATCAAGGTAACTTCGTGTCGTAAGAGCCATTATCAGTGCTCGTACCAAATGACAATGAACGTATCGCAGGTTTCGTGTTTACGTATAGATAATTAGGAATACACATTTGTTGATTTTGTAGTTTATCTATGAGTATCCGATATAATGGAGTGAGTCACAGAGATAACGTTTTATTGCTATTTAAAAGCTTTTATAGATTAGCGGATAAGCTTTTTTTTTTTTTAGGTATGTGGGAGTTGAACCGCACTAAAACCTCCAACCGCTCACACTCAGCGTCCGAACCCCGGCTGAGACCAGAACCCAGCACGGGGTTATGAGGGACGACGCGACGCGTTACGCCATCGGCACTCTTTCCCGCGACCCCTACGGTTAGAAGGATAGGTAATAACTACAATGATTGTCTTTTTTCAATGCCTATATTTAATCGCGTTAGTGATTATTATAAAAAAAGATTAATACACACATTATAAATTTCTAATGATAAAATCACAGCATGTTCCGATTCTAGGAAAAATATAACTTAATTTCACAGTCAAAAATAATGACCTAAAACCTCAATTCATACGAAAGACCAAACCTAATTTTATACAGAATACGCACGAACGGCAAAACCAGTTTTTAAGTTTAATAATGATGTATTTAATACTGTTATATTATTATTGATGAGATAATTATTGTAGCCGGTTCGTAATCGAAACTGGAGTATATTTTTTGTTCTATTTACATGATAATGTACACGGATGTACTTAGGTTTTTTATTCTAAGTTTCTTTTAATAACTGGGAAAGTACAGATCGATTTCAATTCCTGAAGTCCTGTTCATTGCCCTGTTTTGTAAGTGGACTTCGTAGTAGGTATACGTGATCATTATACTGTAGGTTGTACTCATTTCAATTCCTGGTGTCTTTGAAATGAAGTATTAGAAGGTCCACTAAGCCTCGCCCATCCAGTGACCTCCCACGATCTTAGTCTACCCATATTGCGCTTACCGATTCGTGGCCGCCACTCCAGAACTTTTCGTCGGACGTCTATAGCCTGATGATGATGGGAATGATAAGAAGGTATTGATAAATTCATCGATCCTTGTCCATAGGTATACAAAGGGTAGGTCTGTCAATGAACCACCATTATACTAAGCGGTTACTAAAGTAATCATAGGTTTAAATAAATAAAACAAAGAAAGGTGTACTGCATGCGGTGTGGTGCATTTTGTGATAAATGCGTTCAATAAAAAAGTAATAATGTCAACAGTGATTTGATTTTAACACGATAATTTGTAGTGCAAATAAGCGGTTATTTAATTTATAATATTCTACATATACCTAGGTATTTTTTTGTAAAAATATCAATAACAACTTACTTTAATCAAGTCGTTTAAAAATCCCGTTAAAAACATTCTAACAAGCATTTATTTTATCTATTAGACAGATTGTAATTCACAAGGGTTCGTCAACCTATTTGCAGTATTTGATATCGTTTTCCTCATATCAACAGCATCTACTACAAATTAGTTGGTACATGAACTTTAAATTGAATGCCACTATGAATCATGATGCAATATCGACTTGATCATTTCATTTCCAACAATTACACACGCAACTTTGTTCGATTAGATTTTTTTTGTTTCAACCCATTACTGCCGGCTGGGTACGAGTCCCTTTAATATAGGGATTTTGTATTTTCATTTTTTTTGTCAGAGGAAATCCTCGGATTCCCACGAATATGTAAGAGTTGAATCGCACTAAAACCTCCAACCGCTCACACTCAGCGTCCGAACCCCGGCTGAAGGCACGAGCTTATGCGGGAGGGCACGACGCGTTACGCAGTACGCCATTCTTTCCCGTCGAGCTGCCCCCAGGTATTGGATATTATTAAATCCAGAACGTTGGATATCATCTTCACCTATATTTACTTAAGGTTTTTAATCCTTCTCCAATCAACAGATTTCCTTATGATAATAATATAATTGTTTATTTAGTTGATATAAAATTTTTAATACCTACTATATTATATCAGCCTACTGTTAGCAACTACATTTATTGACGAATAATTAATAATTTTTCATTTATGAAACATTATTCATTTATATTATTAGTCACTAATGATTAAAACTAAGTTATGGTCATTTGATTGTGTAAAATCCACTACCGATTAAGGGCATAAGGATAAATTTGAACCAAATAACAAACTTATTACTGTGACAAGCGGTACAGTGATAAAATATCAAAGTTAATGTTTCCTGATTTGATTCTCTGAAAGTCAAATCGAAATGTGAAGTACTAACGTCATGATCTAAACAAACTTTCTATACATTACATTGTTGTAAGTAGTTCTAAGAATAATGATAATATCCTGATGTGTCAAAAATGTCCCTTTTCTTGTCTCAATGACAAATGCATGGTTGTGGTTAGTTAATGTATTAGTTAAAATAATATTGTGAAAAGTCCTGAGTTTAGGTATTCCCTTGTTTAATAGGAGCAAAAACAACAACAAAAAGATATAGTAAAATTATGTTTTTTATGGTGAGATGAGATTTAAAAGGTTAGACAAAATGTTTAGTTTAATTAAAGTCAGTTTCGCTACATCTCCTACACTGTAAAAATCCATAAACGTTAAATTACTTTAAGTACTACGTTACGCAGCGCGTCTTACTAATGTATGAATACCTACGTGTAGGTATAAATCTATGGAATTCTCTAGATTTCACTCTGGTCCCTGGAAAAACTCCACAAGACTTCGCTGGGCACTGCACCGATTCTTTTCCAGTAACCTCTACTATTTTAGAAGAGCAATATTAACTCTTAAATAGTACCATACATAGGTCGTATTTTAATTGTTATTCACTCGGTTTTATACCGCGTTGTTAAGTCAGTTGAAATCTTAACTTTTATGTACTTGCATTTGTCGTTTACTATGGACACATCTTCAATGAAAATTAAATCTTATTACGGAACTATAATTAAACTCCCTGAATAAACTATTCGTGTGTCCTTGAATCTTAGGGATGGACCTAGTGACCGCTTTGCATGAATTTTATATCTTTAGTAATCTTCACCTAAGACGTTACTCTGAATATATATAGTATAGTCTAAATTTATACGTTATTTAAGGTATTATAAAAGGAATAACTTAGAAATCCTTATTTCAATAAGAATGCTATAATCGGATTAAAAATAAAAAAATGCAATATACCTACCTAACCTACCGTAACGTCCGTAACTAAGATAACACTTTTATACTTAGTTCTCGTAAAAAGATAAAATAATAGGTACTTATTTCAAACCTTTTTAGTTATTGTTGTTACCTGCAAAATATTACAAGAAGTAAGTAAATAAGTCCCATCCTTTCGACTAAACTTGCAATGTTGGTAAAGGTAGGTCGTAGATAGGTAGGTACAGTGTCCCCAGATATTGTAGAGTTTCATGATTTTACAATCAGGTGTCCCGTTTGCACGTCTACCTTTTTTGTTGCCATGTTTTTTTTATTATTTGGAGGAGGTCACCGGATCCCCCGTATGTGGGAGTTGAACCGCACTAAAACCTCCAACCGCTCACACTCAGCGTCCGAACCCCGGCTGAGACCAGAACCCAGCACGGGGTTATGAGGGACGGCGCGACGCGTTACGCCCAAGGCACTCTTTACCGTTGCGCCGCCCCATAAGACCTATGTAGAAATGATCACACAATTGAACTGTAAGATATCCTTCAACAACAAGTTTTCGTTGGTGGCAGCATCAACGAGTCATCTTACTGACTTGCAGGGAACTCTATGAATGACGGCAACCGCTTACAATTAACTACTAATCTGATCACAATTGGCATCGAACCATTTATAGGTAATAGTTGACAGTCATAGATCAATGTCTTTGAACACTCGCGGTCATCTACATCACTTACACAATTACTAAACAGGTTCTTACCAAGATTTTTATTAAATGACGAACCCGATATTTCAGCACTATTACAAGCGGCAAGATCACGGAGAGACTGAGTACTGCAGGTAGGTTACTTAAGAGCAGATAAATCTGTCTACCCTGGTATCGTGGTAAGAACCCGTTTAGTAAGTCAAAGATCAGTATTAAGACACCCTGTTCATAATCCACTCTGTCAGTATAGATGTTCAGATATCTCTTCAAAGCAGAACGCACGATTGCTTCTCAGTACATACGGACAGGACCACGATACCGACCCGTGCGTGGTCAAAACGGACCCAGAATAAGAATTCATTGAACCCGCTGAATATTAAAAAGGAGAAGAGAAATGAATAAAATATAGATTGAATTCGAAGGAACTTTATTTGACCAATAACAGACAAATACTTTAATTCAATATTATTTTGATATAGGAATTAATATACTTTAATATTTAATTGAAACAGTCAAGAGGAAATAGTGCGATATAATCCATTTAATGTGATATGATTTTTGATAATCTTTAATATAATTTTTAAATATTTTAAACGTGCTTTAATTATATTAAAGAGAAATTGATTTTATGTAAATACAATTTGCTAATATAATGCATTAAATTTTAATATTCAGAATCGTTTATATCGCAAGATTTTTATTATATTAAATCTTATATTAATAATAGAAAATATGAATACATTTCTTAAGACTAGTCAAAGAATCACAAAGTTAATATTAATTATTTAGAGCTGATACAAGAAATTTCACAAACACAGCTTTAATAAATAAAGTATATATCTCATCTTCCAAAATATACACAAAAATACAAAACAAAGATTTGTTAAAATACATAAAATGGCTTAATTTTTAAAGTAAGTCTTATAAAATAATTATTTACAAATTTTAGAGCTTAACCAAAATTAAAACATGAATCGATTAAAATATTTTTGTAATCTTACATCAAATTGGTGCCAAAAACAACTAAATACATGAATTCAAAATGATTAAAAAACTTTCTGAATATAATCTTTTTATTGTTTCACATAACAAAGCGATACACCGATCAAATTTCACGAGAAAAATTTCAAATACGTAATTAAAATTTTAAAACTATCTAATAGCGATATATTTCAAATGGACACTTTATAATAGAATGCGATTAATTCAAAGTATTATTTATAATATAGATCAAAATTACATCTAGATACTACGTAATTGGTAAATTCTTAGGTTTCGAAAGGATTTGAAATATCCTACGTTTAAATAGTAATTGGATCGCGAAGCTGCCATAGAATACACAATTTTATTAGGATCAGAGGATTTGTGCGTTACAATAACACCCTGCGTTTAAGGATTTCAAGAATAAACGGCGTAAGCGATAGTTAAATGTTTATTAAACCCGGCATCTGTTTTGGGTCAAAATAATCAGGATGTTCAATTTTAACTCAAGGATGTTCAAGTTTTGACCAAAAATCTCAGTAAATCTATGTAATTTAGAAGATACAACAAAATTGCCTTTAAAACAAATTCATAATGTTATTATAGGCTCTGTCATTTCAATGTGCAAAAAAATAATGAACACGTACGTATCTTTGCAAAAGCATCCAAAATATATAAACTATCTGATTCTTTTTGACCCAAAAGACTTATAAAACTCTTGAATACTAATGCCGGGTTAGTTAAATAGTTGTAAATCACTCAAGTGCTTACATTTAAACAGCCTACAGTCGATGAAGCGATCCTTAACCAATTAAATTCAAAGGTCAATCTTGAACCGCTCGATCACGCCAATACATTTTGTGAACTCCTAATTGACATTATAATTAAAGATTTCATATAAACGAACTTGTATGAAGTAGAATGTTTTGAATGAGAATGCAAGTGAAATTTTGGAAATAAATGAGGTTGTGTTTGAACATTTAAATTAATTATCACACTGCAATTCGAGTTATATACGAAAACCGTTAATTTTGAAGGACTGATTTAAAGTGTTTTGTATAAAATCAATAAAAGATGAAAGATAACACACCTGTATAACATTGAGATGTTAAATATATGTTTATTATGGTAATATAAATACAGGTCATGAGGAAACTTTGGTAACATTAATTTTCACATTGAAAACACTTGAAATATATTAGATAAAACTGATAGATATTGATATAACTACAGTATATTATACCTTACCAGTCAAACTAAGGTATATTATACCTTAGTTTGATATATATGGGCGAGTTTTGAGTCTTTGAAATTTCTGAAAATGCACTATACGGTCACAATATTGAGCATAAGCAATTTAGGTAACATTTTTATTAACTTTACATCATTAGCTTAGAATACATATTGAATATTTCAACTAATTATGATAGAAATAGCTCACAGTATTTTACTTTATAACGTTTGTGAATATTGATAATATTTATTTCCACACTGAGAATACTAGAAGTATTTATGGATAAGAAAAAAATTCGGTAACATTAATTTTCAAACTGACTATAATCAAAAATCTCAAGCTGATATTGTCAGATATAGATATAAATATGTGAACAAAGTACCTCAGTTCTATATGAGCGTGTTCGGACGGAAGCGAGAGGACCGGCGTCATGGCTGGGAGGCGACGCGGTTCCGGCGCGCGGACTCGCGGGACGCGCTGTGCACCTCGGCCGTGCGGAGCGTGATGCCGAATATGTCTTCGTGGTAGCGGTTCTCTTCCTGTTGTGTTAGTTTTAAGGTGTATTGGTTTTGTGACAATTAGGTGAAATAATTGAATTAATACAAGCTTTTTATTGATTCATGTAGCAGTTGTGTTCTAGCCTGTACTCAGAAGTACCTGTCTACCTTCGGACTTAATTATCAAATCGGCTACAGTGTACCTACTAGCTGTACATTATTGTTAAAAGTTTCCTCGCAATTTTTTTTACGTTGAGTTTTTATTAGCGTTTCAGCCTTCTCTGTCTATAAAATATTCAATGGTAACCTGTAATTTTTAGAATTGCTTTTGGTTGTCCAAACGAGAAATATTGTTACATCAAAATAATTGATTAATGATTACTCTTAGCTTTTTATTTTATCTATGTCTATTTTACCCTTCATTTTCCTTTAAGCAATTCTTTCTCTTAAATTTTCTATTAACAAAAATCACATACATTTCAACATTTCGCGACTTACCTTTAGCATGAACATGAAGTTCTGTACTTGTTCGTCTGTCATGTTTCCATGTTTCTTCACGATTCCTTTCAGCTTTTGATGCACATCTTCAGCCATTTTACAATCGCCGCAAACGTAAAAGTGTGCACCTTTGTTTATTAGTAAATCGTGAATCTCTGAACCTTCCTTTTCAGCTAATTCTTGGACATACATCTAGGACAGACATTAGACATTGGATTAGCATCTTTATATTATGAACTAAACTAGTTCTAGACAACTGTGAAAATCTTAGTAGTTTCATAAATTTTATTACCTTTGGGACACTTTTCTCTCTTGACAGGGCCAGAAATACTTTGGAAAGTACACCTTCTTTCAAAGCCTGTTCCTTTTCCTCCCTATATAAATCCATGGTCCTGGTTCGACATCCAAAGAACAACCAAACTGGGCCCGAAGTGGGACGCGGTCGAGAATTCAATAGGGCTCTACGATGATGCCAGAAACCACGGAATGGGGCAATTCCAGTCCCAGGACCAATCAGTATCAATGGCACTGATAAATCTTGGGGCAAATGGAAGTTGGGGGCACTGGAATACAATTCATAATTTATCCCCAATTCTTTCAGCAACTTAACTTCAAATCAGTGGAAAAGTGAATTTTGTACCTTCTTATAAACAAATATACTTCATCACCAGGCTTGCGTTCCATTAGATAGTTAGAACAAACGCCATAATGTAGCGGGCCTTCTCCATCTGTTATGAGTAATAATAGATTTACAAACAAAAATGCAGATTAATCATAAATAATTGAAGCTAATTTTGGACGCCACGAACAAAGTTTGGCGGTTACAAAAATAGAACTTACGGTAAATGTATTCAGTGGAATTCAACGTAACGTATGAAGAAATGTTCATTATTAAACTGATGAGACATTTATGATTTACAATGTTTACGTACACATCTAAAACTGACCAATTCGAAGAAGGAATAATCGCTATTCTTGTAAGCTTGTTTTTGTCTTTGGGAAAGGATTTTTATTTCTACACATTTTGTACTATGTTCTACTTTAATATACAAAAAGTAGAATAGATGGATTACCTTGAGTCCGATAAGAAACCACAGCTACAGTAAGATGCAGTCTTTTTGTATGAGCTAACGGCGAAGAGGAAATGGAATAGAATCTTGGCTGAAGTGGTGACAGAAGAGCGGCTAATAAAGACGCGTTGGGTCGCGCTGATGGAAACTGGTCTAAAACTTCTGGTAACGTTGGGAAATGGAAATGACGCCAATCCTCATAGGCTCCAGGATCCTATTATAGAAAAATAATTTAGTGAATTTACGAATATAAAATTTATAATCATCTAAATTTTTATGGACTGATCTCTGATAATAGCAGTCTTACCTGCTATAATTATTGTGTCAGTCTAAATCATCTAAATTTTTGAAACAACAAAAATATTTTTTTCTCTAATTTCCTGTTTAGTTTTAATACAATAATTTACACCACTTTCTTTTTTTTTCGAAATTTTAATTATGTAGATTATACTCACTGTAGCTAAAATACTCAATTGTTTTCTTTCTTCTTCATTCTCACAAGTAGTCGCTAAATATTGTAGAAGTATAGTAGTCGGTGGTGTAGTGATATCAAGGAAACGAGTGAAAAGTTCTCGTACACTGAGTATAGGCAATCTTTCGTGAGGTTCCCAAGATTTTACTAAACCTGTGATAAAATTTAAATATAAGCATATAAAAACAAAAATAATAATTGAAATGTTATTATATTACATAATACTTATTCTGAAAGGTAATGAAGTCCAGTTAGGTAACATGATAGGAAGGATAAGGATCACATTGCAGAATAAATTGAATTAGAAAGTATTTATAGATTGTGTCGTCATTTATATAACCAAAGGTAAAACTACTGAAAAATTATATTAAAATGAATAAAAATAACACTATTGTGCTTAAAAATCTTACCACTCGAAGTATGAGTTTCTTTAAGAAGCTGCAGTTGTAATGGCTCATCATAATCATTTATATCCTTCATACGGGCGAGCAAACTTTCGACTAGCTCTATTCGATTACAAGCTATTATTCCCACATGGTCTCCCGGGTTATATTTAATTTCCTCCTACAATCACATATCAGTAATAACTTGAGCATATTTCTTATCATTAATATTTATTATTTTAGTATATATAAAACATACCTTTGGTTCTAAATCAATGAAAATAGTTGATCTCTCAGCAGAAGCATCTCCTAAATCTTTATTAGCTTTAACGACACAAGATACGAAGTGTTTGTTCAATGATTTCTGAAGGGCTGCGTGTAATGAAGCAGGTCTATTTCCAGCTCTGGCGAATTGTACTGTTTCTTCACTAAGGGCTACTGTACCGAGGGCTCTTTTAGCCTCTTGTAGAGTTTCGTCATCGTCCAGACAGAAGGTTTCACAGGCGACCTATAATTTTATTGGTAGTTTAATAAACTATATTTGAATAGGATTTTATTTTCTCTGGGTAACAATTGATCCTTAGTGTGAGGTTGAAAGTTAAACTTTTAATTTATTTGTTTTTTTTACTGCCGTGTAAGTTATTAGTACTATTGTGCACATACTGTGACATAAATGGCTTTGAAATCCCAATTTTATGGATTTGTCCATTAAAACTGTAGGTATGCTACAGTAAAAAATAAATGAGGAGCTTACGAGTAAAAAGAAAATGAGAATGTGTCTCGTGCTATTAATACATATTGTTCTTAGTAGGTTTTCCATATTCTTTACCAGACAAACTTAAAATTAAATTTACATCAATAAAACACTAAAAACAATAGAAACGAGTCATTCGGTTTGTCATCAATTAGTTACATTATTTGAAACTACCTGACCCGTGCAACTTTGCTTTCCCTTCAAACGGAGACAGTTTTACCTATTTTTTTCAAGTCATTGTATTTACCTTGGTTAACGTCATTGGACTATAATATAAAATAGCCTACAGCCTTGATAGGGCAGGTATAGCTGTATGGCCTTTAGCCAAACCATCCAACACTGAAATCATTTTGCAAATAAAACCAACAGTTTCTAGAATAAGCGAGTTCAAACAAACAGTCTTCGCTTCATATTATTTCAACTAACTAATCCGCGTAATTCCTACTGCACCTTAAAGCAATATAGTATACTCTATTTCCTTACTCAACTATCCAACACTGGAATAATTTTAAATCACACCATCCACCATTATCATGTACAAACAAACTCTTTAACCATATTTATTACTAGTCTCAACTTACGTTGAAGACACTAGAGGCCCACTTCCGGAAGGCCTGGTCTTGGCCGCACATTTCGTCACCGGTAGCGAGGTCGTGGATTCGTTCCCCGCCGAGGTCATCTAACAACTTGTCGACATACTTGCCGAAGTTACAGAAGTTCGGGTAGGCGCTTGAACCGAGCGCGAACACGGCGAACCTGACGTTACTTAGAGGACCGAAGCTGTCGATGGATGTGGCATCTGTTGTGCTGCCTAAGATAACAGAGAAATATTTATGATATTATATACTTCTATTTTTTTTTAAATATAAAAAAACAATAAAGTTGTAGTTTGATTTTTATCTGTTTTCTAACAAAAAAAGTATCATCTAAATCGATTTATCCAGAAAACATGAAATCTTGTACTATGTTTCAAGAAAAAATGGATTAGTCTATCCAAACTAGAATTATGCAGGAATCAACATAAAATTATACACTCGACTTAACAAGCTCCCCCTTTTAGGAAGTCGTTCAAAAATTGTATATTAATATGGAAAATAATCTTGGTTGCAAATCCTTACCTTTCAATGATTCTAGTCTATTTAACTTCTTTGGGTTTCCTGCCGTGTATCTTTGAATGTCGCTATTGGCTTTGATGAAAGATTTTGGTGTGAGCATTTGACTCCTAAAAATATTTAATTAATTTTAATGTTAATCTTTTCAATAAAAATTGTGATTTGTGTGAAATACTAACCCAGCATTTTCTTCACCAACTTGATCAGCATACAGTAGTTCACAAAGGTGTTCTCCGAAGGCCTAAACGATAAAAAAATATTTAATTGGTAAAAAAGCACAGACGTAGGATTTTAGACAGTCTGTTAACTAACAACAATCATGAGCGACGGTGACTGCTTACCGTCAGGTGGGCCGTAGGCTCATGTATCAATTTTTTTCTGATAGGAGGAATTTAGGTATAATACTAATTTGATTTTAATAACAACAATACTTACAACACCATTTTCTGGTGGATCACCATTTCCAAACGTTGAAGTCACAACCAATAGAAGAGCTTCATGCTCAATTGATGTAATGTCGTAATCTGCCATACAGTGAACCTAAAATGGATTCTCTATTGTAGATCTATTAATCTAATTATTTTATTTTGTTTCCTTGTAAGTTTGAGTTAGTGTAAAAGTTGCATAAGATTGGATAGCATTTCTTTTTTTTAATTACTCATATAATCGTGGTAGAAAAGGGACAATAATAAAAAAAGCAACCCAATAAATAGCCAACCAACTGACCTGCGCATTAAAGGCATGTCCAAATATAACACCTAGCTCCTTGGCGTATTGTTCAGATTTGCCTGTCTCTGTAGCATACAGTACAGTCGCTTTAATCCTCTTTGAAAGGGCACGACCGAACAGTTTCGATGTGAATTTGACAGCTCGGGCAATTTGCTTGAAATGGAACTTCCTGTTTATGGGCCTTTTGCCTGTGATCGGTTTAGATTTCTGCCACTGATGTGTCTTCCAAGCGGGCTCCTAATAAAACGAAACCCTTTGAGTTTAACCCTTGATGGATACCTTCAAATTTGATACTGTTTCGTGTATTAAGAGAAATTGAGATGGGCTATTTGATTGAAATCCTTTAAATTTTGATAACATATTTTTAAACTGCGTTATGGATTATACAAAACAATATTATTTTACCTTCTAGACAATAGGTATATACAAAATACATACAACTGAAACTAAGAACAATATAACGCATATTTTTATACCTGATATTCGTAAGATGGTTTCAAATAGTAGAGTGCCATTTCTTGATGAAACACAGGTGTTATTGATGACGACATCGGTGGCACGATCCATATCCAATCAGCTGGACATCCGGATCTATGTATAAACAAATTATAGAATCAGGTCCTTATCGCCGAAAGCGTGACGAAGCGTTTCGTTACTTTTACTTACGTACAAGGCGAAAGCGAACCGAATGGAGTACATTAGTTTTTGCTTTGTTATGTTGAAAATAGCTTAGATTGAAATAAAATATATTTTTTATTAACTTTTAACATCGTTAAGATAAATTGTTGCATTTCAATGAAACTACCAATTATAAGATGTTTAAGTAATATTTTTCAAATACTTCAAAACAATGAGGGAAAAACCCTAGAGTTGAGTTTATCTTGCGTATTTTAATTGTATGTTAATTCATTGAAGTCCGCTTTGTTTTGTAATAATTAAGGTAAATTGCTACCTTATTTAATTTAGTATGATAATTGTGTTTGTGAATATATTTATATTGTTGTAGTTTAAATAAGAAAACTTGATATAGTTTTATTATTACTTTAGTTTTAATTTAAGTTTACTTTTTACTAATCCGGAGTAAAACTATCTATTTAACTTTTTTTTGTTTGTTGATTTAAATTTAACACACTATAAAATTACATTTCATTTTACTTTATCCAATCATAAAATGCGAACATTTCGCAATGTAAGTTCATTACATTCACGTTACCCGGAATCCCAATAAAACTCCACGTGTTGACATAAAACTTTTGATTTACTCATTACAATGTTGTAATGGCTAAATATTCCTGTGATATTTAAATGAACACATGCAGAGTAATTACTATGGAACTGTACCGCTATTAGCAGTCCATTCAGAGATTTACCAGGAAGTATTTGCACATCTGTCGTGTAAAAGATTTATAATTGGAAGGAAATTGAAGGAGATTTTCGCAATGTGTTGAAATACATTTGTTAACGAGTATGTTCGTCATATTTATCATACTGAGCCGTATTGTATAGCTTTTTTAAAGCGCATTTCAATTTTTTTTAAAATTTCAGCTGAGGTCTTTTGTAATATGAACGTGTATTATAATTATCTTTAAACAATAATTTTCTTTGATTTTTCCTAAAATTGATAAAATTTGGTCCGGATGTGATACAATGATTTAATTATATTTGTGAATGAGTAAATTAATAGTTACTTTAGAAATTGTTAATTTATATAACGTATTTCATTTAAACAGGAAAAAAAATCAAAATACAATCAATCGGGAAAATCGATTACGTCACAAAATCAAAAATAACTAATTTGTTCACATTGATTCTTGCAATTCACACAAATCTTGTAAATCATACATTATTCACTAGAGTCCAATGACATAAGTTTCGATTCACACATTTGTATTCGACAAATGACTTATTAACATGTTCAGTAAATAACATTCGATTTTTTGGATATAAAATTAATTGCAGCTGATTTTCCCTGTTTTAATAAATCAGAAATTACTCTTATATGGCTTTTTTGTAAGTTCGATAAGGTCTCAAAATGTTTAGCACAACATTATTTTTTTTAGCTTACTTTATCATAATTTTTGCAGTTCACGTAATATAATGGATAAAATTTTTAATTTAGACTAACATATTATGTCAACAATACGATTTTAATTTTTTTCTGTATATTCATTTATTCACTTATTTTTTACATTCTATTTTTAAAAATACATTTACAAGAAAATAAAATAATAATTATTACTAAGTTAAAAGTTTCTGATTTTCCTTTCAATAAGGTTTAAGTTTATGGACTCCTAGATAAAAATAATTACTGTTCATTAAATTTTAACTTTGTTATCTGCGTAGTTGTAACATATGACGTAAGGTTCGTATACGTTTTGCGAGTGAAGCCACAAATCCAAACAATCACACGATGGTAGGTCATGTTTACGTATCCTTCTCGGCATATGTAGCCAAAAACGTGCCGACGAAAACTGCTTAAATCACAAAAATTTGAAAACCAGGTTTTCTTTTCCACTATTTATTGCAGCTGTAGCAGAAAATGAAAAAAGGAGCAGTTGTTTGTCATACAACTATTTTGGGTTTTCTCTTTTTATTGCCACGAATATTGCAAAAAAAAACATTTAATTTTGATCTTAAGTAGTTTCTATCGCTCATGAATCTCTCTCTCTCTCGATGGCACTGTAAAGTTTGTAAATAATATAGGAGCAAATTTAAAGTAATGCAAGTAAAATATATGTGAAATATATGGTAAAATATATGTGTAAAATGTATCCCTGATGTTCACAAACGACAGCTACTACTTTCAAACAGGTGCTCCTTGTAATTATTTACTTTATTTTATTATTGGAACGAAGTTCTTTATCGCACGTTATCGAAAGGGGACGGATCATCAAATGGCTAGACGGAAATTCTTATGAAAAAGTAGTCACGACACTTTTTTTGTTTTAGATGATTATCGCTAGATGGCGCTGTGATTAAAATCTTTGAAAACAATTCCTTATTTTGTTTTATATGATTAATGCTAGATGGCGCTGTGATCAAAATATTTTAATTAAGTTATAATAATTAGTTAGTTTAAAATATTTTTTTTTACAATTCCCTCACTAATTAATCGAAAGGAACTTCGTTCCATCCGGGTGTCCCTTGACACTTCTCTAGTTTTTTTAAAACTTTTACCACAATATTTAAGACATTTAAGACAAACAAAGTTAATTCACTTCTTGTCAGCTACAACACAACCCATTCAAATCACACATTGAAGCAAACGTTTTTCGCATGTTGAATTTTTTAAATATTTAAGTTATCCAGTTTTGGCTGTTTTGGTATTTTTAACAAAGAACGAGACGATCGATCGACGACAGTTTAACGACTATATGCATGTCTGTTTGTAATTAATGTAATGTTTTATGTTAAAATACGTCCTTCGAACCAAAAATTAAGTCAATGAAAATATTTGGTCCATAGCACACCCTGAGATTAACCTACATTTGTTAAATAATTTAGCATATTATCTGTATGATAGTATGCGTTTGTAAATATAATGCAAAATCCCGTTTCATCTCGACACAGCAATGGAAACTACAAATGATGCATTTGTACATAACTGGAGGAGAACCTACAGGGTTTATAGAAACATCCAATTCAATCTATAGAATTACACGGAACTGAAATATTGTCAAAGTGTAGAACTAACCATAAAGATCCATGAAACAGCAAAAAGGTTGGAGCCTACAAGAGATTACGGTGCGCAGATTCATTTGAACATGAGCAAGTGACATGAGCTACAAACTGCTACGTGTCATTTACAAGAAATCGTTTTACTATTTGATTTGGAGGACTTAAGTTTCTGGACCGATTTTGGTGAAAATTTGTCTGTCGAAGTTTTCGAGGGTAAGACAGGGTTTTACCTCGTTTTATATTAATGTTACTGTTACTTATCCGTGTGATTTAACTATACGTATACCGAACTATTAGACTGCTTTAGTATTACAAATCATTACCAAAATTAAGTCGAGTTAATTGAATATAAAACAGTAATCCAGTACCGCGTACAATCAACGATTATTACTAAATCAACAAAAGTCCAATCAAAACCAATATAATTATAAACATTCAAAAAAACCTAAATATCGCTCTGAGCTAAACGTGTTGAAATATTGAAATCGAAGGTAATATTTATGGACGATCTATCACAAATGAGATAGACAGCCCAATACACTGTGTTTGTTTACCTAAATCTATTCTCTACAGTTTGTAGACTTTGCCTACTTTTGACTATGTTTTCTTAAGACAAATTTTGTTTGTATTTTACCCACTAAGGGAATAAGGTTTCAAGGATGTTTCATCAAGGTGAGATTCGATTTGATTTCAAGTATTTTGTTATTTTGTATTTCATTACACTTCATTTGTTGGTCTTTAATATTAAAAGTTACACATGAGGATATATATTTCTTATCGGATATTGTACTAAGAAAAAGCGTTAGATAATAGTGTCTTCAAAAATAAAAAATCTGATTCTTAAGACTAAGAAATAAAACAATATATTATAGTTTTACAACGACATTGGAATATAACGTCCATCGTATTACAACTACGGAAAACGTATAATGGAAAATAATTTAATGTTGACATTTCTATAAAGCATTATGGCACGATGGGTCTTATTAGACGACTCAGAGGGTCACTCAAAGAGCAATGGAAAGGGCTATGCTGGGTGTTTCTCTGCGTGATCAAATCAGAAATGAGGAGATCCACAGAAGGACTAAAGTAACCCAAAGAATTGCATCTTTGAAGTGGCAATGGGCAGGACACATTGTGCGAAGAACGGATGGCCGATGGAGCCGAAAAGTTCTGGAGTGGCGGCCACGAACTGGTAAGCGCAATGTTGGTAAACCCCTCGACGATCTGGTCAAGATCGCGGGAGGTCACTGGATACAGATGGCGCAGGACCGGTCGATGTGGGCAGGAGGTTTGGGGGAGGCCTATGTCCAGCAGTGGACGTCTATAGGCTGATGATGATGATAAAGCATTATATATCATTCACCTTATTATTTGAAGTCTCTTGGAATAATGACTACCTAATACTTTATTACTCCTTCCAACTCAATGACCAAGAATGTCTTTGCTCATTTATTTTGTCTTTTCACAAAACCTTACGAGAAATGGTATTCTACCCCGGATTTGGGTTATTCATAATTATCAAACGATACCAATCTGGTTTCTATAATGTCCCGGATTCGGGTTTCCCATTGACATTATAAAGTCATTTGGATTTTAAAGAACTGGTCCCGCAAAAAATGGTCCGTCTTACTCATCCATCTTGAAAACTTTTTAGGTGGTCAATATTATCAAAATCACTTTTTATAATCTCTGATTTTATGCATATCGTTGATTTAGCTGTCAATGACCGACTTTTGAGCTTGGGTTTCATTTCTGGTCTCTTTTATATTCGATATCGACTTATATAATTTTTTACTATAGCATTTTTTTTTAATTGTAACAGTAAATAATGTTTTTACTTTTCACCTTTTCACTTCTGCTTTGTAACCTTATAATCTTAATAAAATATATGAACTAAAAAAAACACTTATTTTACCTCAATCGGTTTTCATTATCCAAATGCTTTATAAAGCTTTCAGAAGCAGTATGATGGTCCACAATAGTAGCGTTATGTTGTTGGAAGCTATGAAGAACAGCTACATTCACTTCGACGAGAGCCTTGTCCTTCCAGAGATTAACTGGAGTTCTGGTGTCTAAGCCCATATGCTGCGCTATTTTCTGTATGAAGTAAATATTTCCATTTTAATATGCAAAAATTTTTATTATGAATAACTTTATATTCATTATTATTGAAAGGCATGTTAATAAGTTTTATTTATGACGACAAATATTTTTTTTTTTTTTTTTTTTTTTTTATATTTATATATTTTATTTATATTTTTAATTAGAAGTCAATCACTAAATCCCAAAATTTGGTACAAAGTATTCTTAACACCATTTATGATTCTTCTTCATAATTTAATACAGACCAACAGAACGTTAGTTCATCACCAACGAATCGTTTTTTGAAATTTATTATTATTATTGAACAGTACAGAACAGTAGCAACATTAACAATCCAGGAACTTAAAACTACAACTTAGAAAATATATTTAAATTACTTTATTTATATTACTGTAAAATTTATAGAAGATTAACAATTTTCTTATTTGCGCAACTTGAGCAACTGGCCCCAAACTAGGTAAGACCTGTATTTTGGGTACCAGTGTTAAAAAAATGATCATATAATTATATTCTTAGTACAACACGTGTGAGATATAATAAGTACTATCGTAAATAAATTTGGTTTTGCGGTGGAGACAAAATTAATTCGTTGTGTTCAGAGTAAGACTAAAATAAAAACATTAATAAATCCATTTCAAAATTAGAGTAACAGAACAACATAAAAATATTAAATAAGTGTATGAGTGTGTGTGTGTGTGTGTGTGTGTGTGTGTGTGTGTGTGTGTGTGTGTGTGTGTGTGTGTGTGTGTGTGTGTGTGTGTGTGTGTGTGTGTGTGTGTGTGTGTGTGTGTGTGTGTGTGTGTGTGTGTGTGTGTGTGTGTGTATATTTGTACTTGAAAAGTTTTCTATAATTTAATTTAAATTTAAAAATTATATATGCATTATTAATACTCAGGGTGGAATTTAAAATATAATAGATAGATAGTTCGAAATGACTTCTAAAAAATTTGATTCGGTTTTTCGTTATAAACATAATCATGAAAATAGACATATAAAAAATAAATATTAATCCTAAAACTAAAAACAATACATCTACAAACCTCCAGAACATTAAGTCTGTTAGTGTCACAGAAGTTCCTGCATCCAATCTCGGTGCTCATATACCAGCCGTTGAAAGCATTCGCAGTGAACTCGATCCCGCCACAATCGAACCTCATGCTCGAGACAGCAGGCAATGCATACCAACGCAACTTTAACTCTTTGAACCATTCGAAACTATAGAAAAACACAATAAAGAAGAAGCTATAGGTTCTGAAATTTACATTGGTAAAGATTCGATAAACTTGGATCATAGCGTATTGGACTTTGATTTGTAATATTGTAATGAAGAACGTACGCGTGTACTTATCAAAGTAATATAATGAATGATAACAAAAAAAACATCAGTCATAATAAGTATAAGCATAAACACAGGTGAGACGATCATGCATATTCGTACATAACACCATTGAAATTGAAACAGGTGAATGAATTTATAAGTAATTATTTCTTTTAAATATCCATATAAAAATAAACACTCAACCTCTATTTATAAGTTTAAACTAGTATTTCCTTCGATAAACACTATGTTTAGAAGCGACCACAAGCTACGCTAATACTGTTCCGATCCTGGAAGCCTTATAACTTAATAAGGAAACTTTTATGGCGAGAGTGGGCAACTTTATCGAATCTATCAGTTAATTATGTGCTTCATACGATCCCACGGACATAGTTTAATATTAACATTGCTAAAACTTTGTGTATCTATCTTAAAGGACCTAATTAACCTGTATCTAGTGCCTACTATTCGGTATTAATCTGATATCTGATGTTATAAAGTTTTGTGTTACGCATTATTAATACTTGGTCTATATTTATTCTGTTGGTATATGAAGCTATGTATAATTTTGTAGTACATACATCAAAAAATACATTAGCTGTCTGAGAAGCAAAGCGAGGATTTTATGCTTAGCTTGCAAACTTACATTCTTTCCAAACATTTGGTTCAAAACTCCAAAATCAGATTTAAATATTTTGAAGTTTTTAGTTTGAATATGTTTTTCAGGTAGGATTAATACAGATTGTCATCCAACTAGTTCTTAAAACCTTTATCGAGCATTTACGGCAGTTAACTTTATCAATATAAACACATTGAGAACATACGATTTACTACCAATAAACACAGATTGGAGATCACTGAACTAAACTTTACGATCAACAATCCACTTTGGATGGCGCATTCACGTGTTTGCGGCTTTTTGCTTCACCAATTGCATTCCTTGTATTTTTATGTTGATATAAATCTCTAATAGAATAGGATTCGTCTTCTCTTAGTAATACACACTTCGATGTCGTAAATCTTTGATCTTAAAGGCGTTTTTTTGTTACTAAGGAACAATCTCGAGATTTATTGGAGATAGGGAAATCTTCCTTTGTATCCACATTATTAGGTTGTCTAGACTTTGTCGAAGGATCGGTCCATTTATGTTTTGGTACGGGATTTGGAAGCGAAAAGAATCTATTGGGGTTTAAGATGACTTTGTAAAATATGGCAAAATTTGTATCTATTGAATATCATAGTTCTTTAGCCCATTTAGGGTACTAGTGCAAATATCTTCAAATCTACGTATGGTTACCTCTATACGTTTGTCTAATGAAACAGAGAGACTGACATACCAATTAGAATCGCTATTATTTCGAAGAAGGACAAATCAGAAAATCATTTAAATTCCAGTGTTGATATTTAACAAAAACGATATTTTAAAGACAAGCAATCGTGTATTATTTGAACTAAATATAATCCATCGGTTTGATTAGTAGGATTCAGAACCAAAGAAAATACCTTTTATATTTCAGAGTAACAATCCAATAAAACGCCTTAAAACACCGAACAAATGACCTCACCAACGATAAAATATAAACGATAGAACAAAATAAATTGCAGTAAATCTGCCAGGACAATTGTTCCGATGTTTCTTCCGAAACAAATTTAAGTTCAGCAAAGTAGTCCTACGATCGGAGATAATCTCGTTTAGTCTAATGCGATAAATATTTATTGTCTGACTGTAAATTACGTTGAATTTACTCAAGTAAGTGTTTTAATGACGTGGAAACAAATTGAGCCGTTTATTCGACATGTTTTTGAAGGTGTGGATTGGGGTATTTGAAAAATTGATTATTTGTTACTGATTACAATGTGGCAGTATAAGTTCAAGATTTATAATTTTCAATAAAACTGTTTTAATTGGCGTATTATGAAAAATATGAGTGGATAATATTATAATGATCCAGACGGAATATTGAAATCTAAACTAGTTGTTATGATGATAATAGTTAGGTATAGTTAATTGCCAAGAAAAATGGAAAGTTTCGTTTTTCTTAAAAATTATAGTCATTTAAGTAAGCATTGAATTAGGTATGTTAATAAACATTAAAGTTCATAAATTATCTTTTTGAATCGTAGTAAATCTAATGTAGGAAGTAACACATCAAGAATTTGAGTTTTTAATAGCCGTGGTTAATGTAAAATGCGTTGGGGCGTAATAATGGTAATCACCACCAGGGCCCGATTTAGAAGATCTATTGGGGTCGGAAATAGTATTATTTTACTAGTGGGAGCTTTAACATAAATTATAAATTTGATTTATTTTTATTTCCGTAAAGGCAAACCAATGATCAACCTCACCATCACTGGATACCATCGCTCACAGATCTATGCAATAACAATATCTATTAGGACTCTCCTCAAGTTTCCTTTAGAGAAGGACAACTGATATCGCTCACTAAACACAAAGAAAAAGCTAATTTTATAGCTAGATGGCAATAACAGTCAACTAAAAATAAAAATAAGTAAAAGTCATTCCAGAGAATTAATTTTTCTAAACAAATGTCTTTTTTTAAGACTAAAATAAACCGTATTATCGTTCTTATTCGCACTGTTCAAGACACTGTTTCTAATATTGGTCAATAGTAGTTGGCGAGTAGATTTTTTTTTATGACCTATAATCATAGAATTATTCGTTCGTTTAACACACTAATAAAATATTACATACACATAAGTTCTTTAAAATTTCACTTTGATATTTATGATGTTGATTCAAAACATCGTGTAGTTACGCGCAATCGGTGCACTTTAAATAAGCTTCATTCTGTTGTTCATGATGTTGATTCCAGATGTAATAATTTCATGCCTATAATATATTTGAATCGGACCCTGTATTCGTGGGCTACTCACTTGTATTTAGTTCAGTTTACAAATATTAATGTAACGTAATGGACTAACGTATAACAATAGTGTGTCTTACGTGGAACATGTTCTTGTGTAATTTTGAGATATAGGCACATTTATTGAAAAATGTCAATACTGTTTGGATTTTTCTGTTCTTGTTTTTGTATTTTATAATTTATACCTAATACCTAAGATTGGTAAAGCATTCTTTTTTTAGGAGTGGGAAGCCGAAATAAGAGGCTAGAATAGTTTTCATTTAATTATCCGAACCACTAGTTTATGACTGTCAAATAACACAAAAAAAAAGCCGATAGGAATAAGGTTAAAATTCTATCAAGATGACTTTAAATTTGAACCTTCTAACAGTATAAATTAATATCCGGGTTATTCCATGTCAAATCGACAAATAGTTGGACGCGACCCCCACCGATTCGGATGATTTTTGGTGGAGAGTTTTGTCTCACTATAAAACGAAGTTCTGCCAAAGGAAAAAAAAAATAAAAAAATTTCCTACGAGATATTCAATATCAAAAATTTCATTGTTTTTCCGATTTTATGAGTTTAGTTATTTAATATTTCAGAGACTACTGAGTATTAAAAAAAAAACTCTGGTATATTTTCAGAGGATACTTAGAGGTATGAGAAAAAAAAAATTTTGAAAAAAAATTTTGAAAATTATCAAAATTAAAAAAAAATATTTTAGACCTCAAATTTTAGTAATCATGTAGTAGAATAATGATATTTAACAAAAAAAAAATTATAAAAAATAGAAAAAAAATATTTTGTCAAAATTCAAAAATTCATATCTATGAAACGAAAAATAACACCCCTCTAAAAATTTCAGAATATCTTTAGATATGTTATAAGTATAATATAAAAAAATTTCAGGCCAAAATTTTTCCGCGATGAGTACTTTTCACGATTTTGAAAAATTCATTTTTATTTAATTTGGATAATTTTAATTTTTTTTTTTTCTCATACCTCTAAGTATCCTCTGAAAATTTACCAGAGTTTTTTTTTTAATACTCAGTAGTCTCTGAAATATTAAATAACTAAACTCATAAAATCGGAAAAACAATGAAATTTTTGATATTGAATATCTCTTAGGAAAAATTTTTAATTTTTTTTTCCTTTGGCAGAACTTCGTTTTATAATGAGACAAAACTCTCTACCAAAAATCATCCGAATCGGTGGGGGTCGCGTCCAACTATTTGTCGATTTGACATGGAATGACCCATCCTAAAGATACACACACGATTAAAATTACTATATTGCATAATGATAACAACACAATACTCACTTAGGATGCGTCATGTGAATCTCCATGACAAGTTCCCTTGGGATCTCGAAGTAGTCCGGGTCCTTTCCGTTGGCGGACAACACCAGCGGGAGGATGTCCCAGGCGGTGCGGGGAGGCTTCCAACCAAGCTTCAGGCAAAGCTAGACCGAATGTACTTAGTTTGTAATAGGTAGGGTTAGTTACGAAAATGAGTATAGGTTTAGTGAGTGAAAATTTAATTAAATGTATATTTGGCTATTTCCAAAAGAAAACAAAGAAAGAATATATTTTATTAATTTAGACAGGAGGATCCAGAAGGTATTTTGAGTCTGTTTTGATTTGATGCACGTTACTTTTGTAAAAGAGGTCCTTCTTCGATTAATTTATTTTTAGATTTTTTAGTTTACAAGTTGAATCTGATCCTGTTTTGATAGTTTTCATGCTATTAATGAGAATCAATTTTTACCTCCGCATAACTTACTGAACTGATACTAGAGCTTCTTTTTTACATAAATATTTAACAACTACTATCCTGAACATATTATTTTTTGAATTACTGAAGTATTTATAAACACACTTCTTGGATAATAATATTCAGTGTAAAAGAAAATCAAACTGCACTACTCAGCTGAGCTGTATAGATTAATAGCAAATTCATAGATTATTATCGATGTATGAAAAACCTGTATCATGTAAATGTAATCGAATATGTAGTGTATTTTCTACGTAATAAATTCCTCTGACGTAATATTTTTTCACATCAAAGCAGGTGCGGGCCTAGCCGTATAGCCAAATACGTCAAATGCAAAATGATTTACGTGTTTTACTACACGCGTCCACTATTTAATAACAAAGTTTTTTTTAACAGTATTTATAGTTTTTTCATAATGTCGTCACTAAAAAGATAAAAAAGTAACAGGCCAAATAAGCGAAAGTGTTTAAGTTAGGAATATTTTTATTTATATTAATTAAAAGCACCGATAATATATACATATCTTTCTAATGACGAAAAAATTGGTTCTATCTTAATTTAAAACATTTCTATAATATTTTTTTATATAAGTACTAAAAGAAAGGTTTAGAGTTTAATAATTTCCATAGCTTAATAAATAATATACAATGAATTTAGTGATACCGTTTACTGTTACTAAAAAAGGAAATCATCTTTGTTTATTATTTAAATTATTCCTTTGTATAATATTATAGTTTCAGGGCTTAAAAATAAACTCTGTTACTCCAATCAATCATTTGAAATGGCGAAGGTTTTAATAAAGCTTTCATAAAAATCTGATATATGATGTATTTTTTCGCATAAAATTCAAAGGGATTAAAGTAAAAATATAACAGTGATGTTTAATGTTCAAATTTCAAAATGTTTGAGATTTTAATAATTTTCTTTGTACCAACTTCAAAATATATGAGTATTTTATGATACAATACATTGTACTGATGATTTATTTAATTAAATATGTGCTCATGTTATTAATGAATTAAATACAATATAAGTTTTAATGTTATTGTACTGAAATGAATCTCCATATTTATTGTGGCTTGTTTCATTTGCAAATGATATTGTAATTTTGGAATAAATCTGAATTACGATCACAAAGTTAATTTGATATATTTCGATCGAAAATGAATAATTTATGCCTTAATTAAACAAAAGAGATTGTAGATAACATTGAAAATAAATGAGATTTATGTTTTAAAGCGAATAATATTAAAATATGTTGCTGTGTTTTCATCAATGTTACAATATACTTACAGAACTTTTAACTAACTTATGTTTGTTGGTAGTTAAATTAGATTTTATTTTTTCGAAACAATCTACTACAACTAAACCCATTAAGCCTTAACTAATACCAATTTTTAACTGCTTCAGTCAACTATCACAAAAATGTACAAATACAATTCTAACACATACCTCAATTATAACACAAAATATTCTAGAGCTAAAAATCATGAAATACTTACATCAGTAAATTCACAGTGCATGGGATCACCGAGCACGGTGCCATCAGGCTGACGGTAACCAGCGTAGCTGATCAGCTGACCGTTCCATATTCTGTAGTCATGCTTACCGTCAGTACGTTGAGGGAACAGCGTTATTGCTGACCTGTTAATTAATTGATGATGATTTGTTTACTGTTATTCTCAATCTTTTACTTCTAAAATATAGTTTTTTTTTTACAAAATCTATTTAAATGACACTATTATTTCTATGTTTACCAATTTATTTAAAAACGATCTATGAGAATACATAGCAATTATATTTAATTAACAATTTTACTTATACTACATTGTCATGTGTTGAGTTCTTTACTAACCTAATATTTCCCTTGTTTGTGCTGTATTTTATATGATTGCAGAGCGCTTCGAACATTCCGCTCGTTGTAGTCACTTGTCGACAGTCAAATACCTAACAAAAATAGATGAAAATTAAATATATGGACAGTATATTTTTAGAAAGAAATATTAAACTAAATTATGAGAAGAAATATTATATTGCTATCTCGTACCTTAAATTAAATTATACCGACTATAATAACAAGTCCCTATTCTAAGTTTGTTAGATTAAATTTATCACTTACAAACTCCAAGCTTGATTTTCTATTTTCATAAATGTATACAACACTATGTACTTCGCTTTTATAACTCTTAATTTAATTACACTACTAGTTAACATTCAAATTGTTTTCGGAAGGCTCCAAAAACTTAATTGTGACAAATGGACATGTTGAAAAAAACCTTTTTTCGTGAAACAAGGATATTTGCTGAAAGTCAAAAGTAAAACAGGATGCTGCTATTGTATGGTCGTTTCCTCTTAAGTTTTTACAGGGACAACGGGATACGCCTATCTTGACGTTTCAACATTAATCACTTAGCTAAAGCTGTAAATAAAGAGCAATTACATACAAATTTGAGGATTGTTCTGACTTTGAGTGGCTTTTTACAGCATTTTTTTAAAGAAAATAAAAATAGACGGATATCCAAAATTGAAGATTTAAAAAATAGACCGAAATCTGTATTCCAAATTGAAGATTATTTGCGCAAAACTATTTTTTTTCTAGTAGTAAAACAGACTCTATTTAAATGGTAATAAAGTGAAGATTTAAAATAATTAAAGTAATCAAGGTTTTCCATGATCAATGAAAAATTAGAATAGGTCAAAATGATAGTTTTTTTTTAATTTATTTATTTTAGGTCGCTCTTTAACAAAAAAGGTCATTAACGACCACATTAGAAGACAATATACACATACGATTTATGCTTTAAATAACATAGTGTCAACTTGATTACAACAATGTAGGTTATATTTATATATAAAAATGTATAGTTTGCAATTAAAGAAAAACCCTAAATCTACAAATACTTGTCGCCTATCACCACTAATTTAAAACAAAAATTCCACAAATTTAATACTCAAAATTTGCACGTTGTAATCGTTCTCGAGATCATGAAAATTCAATTGGCAATTATCGTTTGATGTAATAACACTTTGTTCTCATTGAAACCGAATGACGATATTATGCTTAAGTGGAGGGATCCGTAAGCTTTATGAGATCGTCTGATGACCACTTAACATTTTAACAAGCTTTTATTAGTGTACAATTTATGATTGATTTAATAAAGATAATTTGATATATTATTATTTAAAAAAATGAAAATAGTGTTAAAGAAGAATTAATTAGAAATTTACGTTGAAGTTTGAACATTGTTTGAAAATTAAATTAAGTATGTTGAACTAAAAAATAATGCATTTTAAAAGAAACGTACCCGTACGAATATCATAATAATATATACACTTTCAATTTAAGAACTATGCAATGCAATCAACAAAATACTGAACACATTTTCAAATTTAATCAGTTTGTTTCACCAGCCCTACAATCATTAATTAGAAACTCCGTTAGAATTGGGGATAATCCGCGAGTTTAAGACACTCCGAAACGACAAGAAACCAATTACAAAACGATACACTCGACTCTGTCATTTCGATAAACCGCACCAATCTATTTACTTGCTACGTAATTGCAAAATGTATTTGTGAACATCGGTAAGATTAACCGCACACTAAGCCGATCAGGTCTGCGCAACTAGAGAGATTATGTTCTGTGTTTAAACTAAATTTTGTAATAGAACTTATGTTGTTGTGTATATAATAAATACCTTTATGTTTTAAATGAGATATGTAATGTATAATGAGATGAATTTGAAAACGTATTAACGTAAACATAACCTTCTCTGTTTCTTAAATGCGTTTTCGATTTGTTAATCATACATGATAACAAACGTAGAAGAAACTTTGTCAATACACAAATAAATAAAACTGATGAATGCTTTAAAACTGAACTGTGTAATGATTTCATTCATGAAAGTTTGAAGCGAACCGTATCTCTTCTATTTTACGATTGATTTCAACAAAGTGCACGTGATTCTACTGCAAAGTGAGGCTCGTTACTTTATAGCGTACTGTACTGTACTGTACTGTACCAACCCATTACTGCCCACTGTTGGGCTCAGGTCTCCTCCGAAGAGGGATAAGGCATAGTCCACCACGCTTGCCTAGTGCGGATTGGGGACTTCACATATCTTCAAAGGATTTTTAGAATCCTTTTCCGACATGCAGGTTTCCTCACGATGTTTTCCTTCACCGTTTTTAGCCAGTGGTGTTGTGAAAAATTGCACATAAATCTTTTTCATATTAAGATTTAGAGGTACAAGCCGGATTTGAACCCGCGACCTCCCGTTCGGAAGGACGCGCTTCGACCACTCGGCCACCACGACTTCGACTTTATAGCGTATTGACTCAAAATTATATTTGAACCAGGATCGAGAATAACTCGTATTTGGGAAGTTTGATTTTAGTTCACTTGAAGTTGTTACGTCTTGACAAACTACATAATATGTTTAAAGCATTAACTGAAAACATAACTGAAAAAAAATCTCAGTAAATGTGAAATCAATATACCACTAAAACTTTATAACCGTACCACAACACATTAATGCATGATTTTCTACTTGGTAGATTTAATTAGTTCAACAATGTTGTACTTGCAGTTCAAAAGTTTTTAAAATTAAAAAAATTATAATTTACACAAAAATAACAATACTGTGTCTTGGTCTATTGAACGTTATAACTAATTTTATTCCGGTAATGCCTATTTAAGACATCCTCGCTTAACTGAAGACTGCTAAAGGGACTAAATAAAGGAAGATGCTTATTGTATGAGTTAATGTTATTTTTACACCGGTTATTGTAAAAGAACATTTTTTATTGAAGAACGTACTTGACGTTTTATGGCTTTTTTTTTTAAATATGTCTACTTCATTACTTATGCTTGCAATTACTAGCTTTAGCAATAAAAACTTACAAAGTTGCACTTATAAAAGATCATACAATTTAGCTAACTATTAACATGTATTTTTAGTTTTTCTCTGTATAAAATAACTACATTGAGTGCCTCAAAAAACGCAGCAAAAGCATTTCTGCATTCCTTAGAACAATTAAAGGACGTTAAAAGAAAATAATTATTTTAGTTCTGGGAAAACTAGCAGCAAAACGGAACGGAACGACGCCTTAATTGCCTGCTTTTTTCTAACGCGAAATGAGAGTTTTCTCATTACGGCAAGCAAATTCATTTAGTGCCTCTACACTCAATAGTATTTCGTTTACATTTGTAAGTGTTCGTACGAGCAAAGAGTTTGGAACTATTATCGATAATCTTAGCGCCATCTATCGCAGTTTACGAACAATGTTTTATAGTTTACTCGTATACTGAAGTGAAGATGTCGTACCAGACTATTGTTCACTTAGATAGGTACTAAAACTTTATAGGTTGTCGAATTTTATGACTTATTTTTTAGTTTCGTTTTGTATTTTTGTGATGTCGAATCAAAGAGTTTTATAAGAGAACAATGATGACATCACTAGGATAACGCGATCGAAGTAAATCCTTTAAGTGCATCGATTCGGTTTATCTGTTGTGAACTTGTAAAAGATTATATATACTTATCATATGTTTTTTTTTAATGTACTACACTTCCTTTTCTTGCATTCTGCTTGACGACAGTTACGTGTTTGTGTAATGAATGTACACAATAATAACCTGTATTGCGTTGGACGAGGAACCCATCTTGCTGTAACACAGTTTTAACTAGCACGGGAGATGGAGATCTTACCAATGTTTTACTACCACCACATTTGTTAAATTATTACGATTGTTTTGTTCATCACGCAATAATGAAGTTGAATTTATACTGTATTATTCCTACTATTTATTTTTAGTTTCTAAGTTTTTTTTTCACTTTGTTATTTTATTTAGTTTTTACTTAAGTTTGTTTGTTTTTAATTGTAAGGTAGTTGTAAATGTTTTAAATAACAATATTCTATATATTCTATTATTGTTAATTAGTTTGCTCGATTTCGACCTATACTAAGAATCTTCCTGAAAACATATAATTAGATTTAAATAGACTAGTTCTTACCTGTAACTTGGACCACTGAATTCTCCCGATGCAGCGACTAGCATTCCTCCAAGCTAGTTTGGCCCCGAACACCAGTTCAGTAGTGGTTAGTTGATATGTTCCAGTTTTCGCGACTTCCTCTTGAACGGCCTTCCAACGAGCTTCATGGGCTGGAGTGTTTGCTCTGAGATAATAATATGTTTTCAAGCAAATAGAAAATAAGTTATTATCCACTAAAATAGTTGTTGAAGATTTAGAGAAATGCAGTTCTGAAACGTTAATCAGAGTTTAAATGTAATAATATAGAGGACGGCTTTAAAGAGTTTCAGCATCTATCAGAGAAAATTGTAAAACTATAAAAATATAGTATTGCCGAAAGTGTTGAAAATAGTCACAGTGAAATTTTTGATACAATCGTATCTAATATTATATTGGATACGATTAGAAAAAAAAATCGTGCTCAATTATCGTCACTCGTTTGTGGTAAGCATAATAATTAACAAGAAAATTAATTATTATTCTCAGTGAAACCTTAGAATTTACACAAAAATACTTATTTATTAAACACAAAAAAGTTGCACTAAGCCAGGTCAACCTAAGACATTAAAACCGACCCCGAAATATTCTCAAATTGTAACAAAGCACTACGTCTAATTACAATATAACATAAGCCGCTAGATTTGTTGACAGTCCTTTGAATCCCTGGTCGAACCAAAGGAAAATCTAGGGGATTTTCTAAACGTAGGAAAATATAGCAAGAAAATACTTTTTAGTAGACCACAAACTACAATTATACCACAACTTGAGACATTTTTACCGAATTTTAAAAAGAGGTTATACATTCAATGTGCAAGTAATTTTCGGAATGACGGCGACTACAATTGACTCCGAAATTATTATTTTTTTTTTTAACCAAGTGTTCCTTGTTTCAGTTTTAAACGTACATAGTTTTGAAATGGATAAATGGCAAATTTTTCTGAAGCTGCTAGTAGTTAATTTCGCTTGGACTACATCTTTACCATGCCCAAATACAAATAGTACCTGACACAATTCTTCAAAATCAAGTAAAATAAAAGATACCTCATCTGTATATGTGGCAATAAAAAAAACTCCTATGTTATCAATGTGACACTTTCTTACAAAAGTCCATTTTTATAAAGAGAAAAAAATGCCTCAAGAATAAATGTTAGTCACATGTATGCGTAAAACTCGCTCTCGAAAAGGCTCGATCTACATAATATTCGTATGAAACAAAAAGTTGTGTTTTACGATTATTCGCTTCGGTCTTTCAAGGGAAATTCCTTTTATATGATAGCTTATTTGAATTTGTTTCGAGGATTTAAAGAATGAGTACACATTTCTTGGTTTTGCTCGTAAAATGCCTAGATTTGGTTTGTAAGTGATTGTGCATTTGCCGGTTAATGTGATTGATATTTTTAGCTAAACATTAACACTTATCATAACTTTTAAAAGTATAAATGTCGTCTAGATCCAAAAGAAACTTGTTATTTTTGCCACGGCCGACTTAATAATGCCTACCACGTTCAGACGTTTTTTTTCATAAAAAGAATAATTCTTACGTTCAAAATCATTTCACAAAACCATATTGTTTGTAGTTTTAAAAATCACAGTAATCTTACAAAACTATTTTTTCCGATTTTTTCGATTTCAAAGCTTGCAAATCTTACCTTCTTATAGAAGCGAAATACTGTCCGAGAAAATCCTTTGCATCGTTGAGTACCTCTTCCGGGTCCCTGGGGATGTCGCCTCGTCCGGGAATGGCCATCAGACTGCCGAGACATGACCGCTCGTTGCATAGCGTCGGCTGCCAACAAAATATATACTTAACTTTTGTACTAGAAAAACTAAAAATATTCACATATTATGAAAATAAAACCGCATTTAATTTTTAGTAAAATTCAAATTCTAATTTTGAAAATTGGCGCGAACCGTCGTTTTTGTGCAAAAAGTTTTTATAATTAAAATGTGAAACTATTTTTGTGCCACTGTTAATTTATTGTGAAAGTAGGTTAGATTAACATTTACCTTTTTTTATTAATATCTAAGGTGTTATATTTATTTATACATCCTAATAATGTTATGAATAAATTAAAATGACTATGTTGACAAGTAGAATTTTATACAAATAATATAAATAATTAAACCCAGGACACTTAATTATTTTACTTATGATATTTTTAAACAAAAGAAGTAGGTATTTCTTAAGAATTATAGTGTTTTGTACTAGATAATCTCGTGAAATAGCTATAAACGAACTTTAGCTATCCTTGAGACGAGATGTAGCAACGTATAACACTAAGTGCTCTAATTAAGTTTTATGCCTGCGGTAAATGTAGTAAAGACTAGGATATTCTAGATAAAAGTATACTGAAGAGAATGTTACAAGTAAAATACTGTAGATGAGCTGTAGTAGAAGAGTTGAGAAGAAGAATTTAAATAATTTTATCATAATGATTTCTGGTTTCAATGAAGGTAACTTTTATCATGTTACGAGCCATTTGGGCACCAACATATTATTATTTTATTTGGTGATGTATTGAATTTCAAGGTGACCGGTAATTTCCCCACAGGTTGTGAAATTTTCGGAAGAGCTTGCGGTGCGTTTCCACACTGGCTCGCCAACTTCCAACTTTCATATTAGTCGACCGTCACTGTCATTTGTTTTGTACGTGTGTTGGACGTTGGCGAGCCAATGTGGAAACGTGACATTAGAGTTTTCGTGTCCAGTCGAAATTGTTAGACCAGCTGACAAATCTAAATGGGTATATTGTTTTTATTTTTCTAAACATAATCTATGAAAATATAGTTGATTTACTTCTACAAAAAAAATACAAATGAACTACCACGTTATACAGTGTAGTACAGTCACGTTTCTCCTCTGTAGGCAAATGCGACAGGTCGCAATACGAATTTCTAATGTAACATATGTTTGTACATGCGTGTCCGTGCGTTGAACGTGTCAGCTGTCACGGCCATCAACAAACACACATGTGAATCAACCCTATGCGAATGTTTCAAAGACAATGTTTATACTTTATAATGACTTAGGGGTCAATTAATTAGACATTTTATTTTTTACTAGCGCAACTTCCATTTAGGGGGATGAAAAATTTATAATAACTTAGAAAGGGCTCAATTAATTAGAAATTCTATTTTTTACTAGCGCAACTTCGTAAAAAAAAATTTAGGGGTGGGGATTAGGAGATGTTGGCCAATTCTCATAGATACCGGATAAGCACATAAAATTTCATCAAAATCGGTCAAGCCGTTTCGGAGGAGTATGGCAACGAAAACTGTGACACGAGAATTTTATAAATTAGATTAATTATTAATGTAGACAGTCAAATTGAGTTCCTTTCCCTTAAATTTAAAGTCAGACAAAAAAACGATTTCTTTTTTCTGTAATGAATAACAAATTTCCTTCCTTTTAAATGCATACAAATTGCATAATTATTAAAGTACTTATAAAGTCGAACAGAGAAACCTCTTGCCTTTCCAAGTTTAAATTCTAAAATTAAAATTACGTAATTTTATTCTGAAATGAATAAAAACTTCCGCTTAGGAACTTTCAAGGGTCAGCTAGAAGTAGGATCTAATTTACGCTTAAAGAAATACACTTTCAAAATAAACAGTCAACTGCACTCGCTCACATTCAACAATTCTCAAATCAAAAACAAAGAACAGTTCAACTACACGCCGAACATTTCTCCAAATGAAACTTGGAGTTCATAAAACTATAACGTTCGCAAGAAACTTTAAGTTTCAACACGAGTGCAAACAACTCCCTCGAAACTCGTATCTAACAAGCGTAGTAACATATTTTTAGTTGACCCAAACAGTCCTTTACATCAAGTTTAAAATACAAGTTTAAAGTTTTATGAAACTTGAGTTTTACAAGACGTCCTATGTGTTTCCTGCTTGTCGATCAAATGGGATTTTTGTAAGATTACTCATTTATAGGATCAAAATACAAACGGTACAATGGTATTGTGATCGAAAAAATGGATTATATTACTTTTAGAGACAAAGTGAACTTTTTTGAGAATACTTGATACTGATGTTATAATCACTGAGAACTTGTCAATTAAGACGAAAATTGTATAACTTTATAATTAAACATAATTTTCTAGTGTTTTACCACATTGAAGATTGAAGGACAAAATAATCTGTCTACAGAAAACTAAAACTATTTCTAATCATATTTATTACGCTTTAAATTAATTAAAAACAACAATAGACTCTAAAATACTCATATTTACACTAGAGCAGAAAAGTTCACTGAATAGTAGAGGAGCCCAAGCGGGGATTCCGGGATTTACTACAGCGCGGCAGATTAATATACAGGGGGTACCTTGTACCCGGTTAAGTACCTCCACAAAATATGAGGCCCATATCTAAGGCCGCCCGTGAAGGATACAGGATCAGATTAGTAAAAAAAAATTGATGATCAGAAATTCTCGAGCGCGTCAGATTAAGGTAGGGTGAGTTAATTACATCCTAAAAAGTGTATATTCCAATAATCTGACAATTTGAGAGTGACGTAAAAAAAGGAGACGGTAACAAAGTTGTAAAAAAAAAAGTCATCTCGACATTCTCGAGCGTAGCTAAATTTTTTTTTATTTTGAAGGAAATAATTCAAGAATAATAAAAAATATATAATCTGACGATTTCCGCAAGCCGAAATAACAAAAATCTTATATATATAAAAATGAATTGCTGTTCGTTAGTTTCGCTAAAACTCGAGAACGACTGAACCGATTTGGCTTATTTTAATCTTGAAATATTCGTATAAGTCCAGGGAAGGTTCGTTCGAGAGATATCGTGAACGATAGAAACCCGAAAAGTGTTTTTCGGGATTCCGAAATTTATCTCCGAAATTTGTGAGTCGATCAAAATTACTTATGAGGATGATAAAACTACGTCGAATGGTGCCAACCGCATTAAAATTGGTTGATCCATTCGAAAGTTATTGCAGTTTGAAAATTCCAAAAATAGTGTTCTATGAAACTTCTATCAGACTTTCGAGCTGGGAGAGCTCAAATGCATAGAAATATTATTTCTTTGAACTCAGGAATGGAATTAGCGGGAAGTTGCAGGGATGGCTTTAAAGTGAACCATTAACCTATTTTTTTTTGTCAGATCAGGCGAATCCCTCTAGATAATCGTCAGATTATGAGACAGTACGTTTAGAACATAAAGATAAACCATATATATCTTAATCTGACGCGCTTGAGTATTTCAAAATGGCGATTTTTTTTTGCACATTACGAAAATGGCTGCGAGTTTGCGTCCCATCGAAATCGTCAGATTAGTGAATGAGAGCTTTTTTTTGGTGTACTTAACACTCCCTTAGAAAATCTGACGCGCTCGATATTTTTTTTTTTTTTTTTCATTTTCAACCTTTAAATACAACCACCCGCATCACGCAAACGATCAGATTAACATACGTACGTTATTAAAAATACGTAGGGCATTGATGCTATCAATATCTGACGCGCTCGAGGATGTCCATGCAACAGTTTTTTTTTACATCTTTAAAAATCTATAGCCCCTTTCCCCACCGATGTAAAGGTATATGTCATATAACATTTTTTTCTTCTTATCATCTAAGCTTTGCATCCCAATAGGTCTCTTCAACGCTCGAGTAAATCCCCATTTAGCATCGTCGCCTCCTCTATTAGAAAAAGATATTTTTTTGGTATATTGTTAAATTAGACCTCCCAACTCCGCACACATACTTGAGAGACGTCAATTACGCAAAGAGCAAGATCACAAATCGTTCGCTGTAGGTAAATATTTTCCCGCGTGTTGAGAATATTGAATGGCCGCCATCGACGTAATATATTTAATAAGATTGCTCACTCGAATCACTTCAAATATGGTTACAGGGTTAACAATGTTGTATACGTATATAAACGTATTAGATACTTGACAACCCTTCAAATCATACGTAGGTAATATCATAATAATCTAAGCAGTAAAAAATAGGTTAAAATAGCAAAGAAAAGAAAAAGAAAGCTATAGGTAGTCTTTTGAACAAAATGTTACTATGTTCGGAAAGAGTTCCTCATAGTCTATACAAATAAAAAAAAAAATCTATTAAACCTAACCCGAGTCTAGTCTACATTTAAAACTTCTATGGACTTTCATACAGCGTCAAATTTCATATTTTAGACCATTTTGTAGCACACATCCTCTTCATACATTTAGTATGTTTCAAAAAGTTTACCTTCTTTGAAATTCTATTAAGGCAAATTTCTGTAAGTATAACTTCCGTTATTTTTATGTACACCATTCTTAAATGTTGTAAAAATGTCCAGTATGGATAGATAACGACCCCTCATTGCCCTGGCATTGCAGAGGTTCATGAGCGACGGTGACCGCTTACCATCAGGTGGGCCGTAGGCTCGTTTATCTATTTCGCAATAAAAAAAATGCCTCAACTTAATTTGCATGCTACTTAAGTGATAATTAAAGTTGTATGATGCTAAGTAAACAATTCAGTCTGCTAACAGACGTGCAAGAATTTTATTATTAAGAAACATTTTCAAGTCATGATACATTTCGAATTTAGATAGACTATATATAGCCAGCCCAACCAGAAACGAAATTAATACTGAATTTTGATGATTGATCGAGACAAACAAGAATTTAAAAACTTTGGTATCTAGTGAGGAGCGGTTATTTTTGTATTATAATTTAACTTTAACATTTATTTACGAATACCTTTAAAATTAGGAGTAATACTCAATTGTTGATCACCTCCATTTATCATTTTATTTATTTATTTATTTATTTATTTATTTATTACAAACTTTTATAACTTCATGATTTCATGATCAAAAATTCCAGTAAACTGTAATCATAATAAATCATCATAAAAAAAGACATCAATAGCTAATAGCATAATAACTAATTGAAAATAAAGTCACTGAAAATCCTTACATTACTGAATTCTACTATTACAGACATCAACAAGATTTAACTTGGCTCATACAATTTACATTAGTGAAGAAATTAGACCGCCTCAACGCGGCTAGATTACGTATTAGGAGTTCAGCATTACAGGATTGCTTACTCGCAAACGAGATACGATTAGTGTCTTAAATTCATTGCAATACGACTAGATCTAAAAGTAAATTAGATTTTTTTGTAGATTTGTGTTTTTTGTGCTTTGCACCATATTAGGAATTAAATCATAAAACAAAGTGGCGCGTTGGGAATGAGTGCCGTAGTGCGTAATGTATCGCACCGTCACGCATAACCTATTGCAATGCAGATTTTATAGTAGGTATTATAGTGCATTTTAGATTTGACAAACTTTCTAAAAGTTAACTGCTAAAAGTTATCTCTATAAACTGCCAAAATAAAGATAAAATGGGTTATTCTTCAAACTAAAATTGTATTAGATATGATTTGAATCTCAAACTGAAAAGAAAAATTTTGATTTCATTCTGTCGCAAGCCAAGTCCTGATGTAAATATTTTCGTACCGTCTGAAACCCAACTTCTATACAAGTTTTCGTAAACCTTTAGGCACTAAAGCACTAAAACACTCTTTAATTACGTATAAATCTCGTTCTCCAATTCCCCGCCTCAATTTAGTTTTCTAAAGGTATTTATTCGTAAGGCACCTTAGCCTTACAACTCCGCCTCCTAGGAGTTGAATTGACCCAGATCTCTGAGAGAAACCTTATTCCATATTTACGTGACGCGGCATAATGAAGAAAAACTAGTCTGAAAATGTAATTCCAATGAGTTTTGATGTTCTTTGCGTCTCCAAGTAATCACGCTTTGATATCTTTTCAAAAATGTATATTTACATTATCTGCTTGCCAAATTAAGGTGCGAGTATTTTATGTAATATATATTTTTAAGAAATACGATAAATATTTTTATTTACCATTATCATTACAAATAAATTTTATTATTAAATTACTACCTAATCTATGTCCAGTAAGTACTCAAGACGATTTCATATTCCTATGCAGGCCGAAAAGTCATAGGTACATGTAGTTTTAAAATAGCTAAGATTCAATAGCTTTACAATTTTTTGACACCTATTTATTCTATTTAATCAATAATATACATCTAAATACATCTTTTAACTAATTTAAACACTAAATTACTACTATTATAGGTACAAACTAGCAACATTTCGTATTAATAGATTTGAAACAATCGTACATTGTGTTATCAACAAATATAAGAAAACGTAATTCATATTTAAGCAGTGGTTTAATTAAAGTAAACAGCCTCGAGACGGTTCCGTATAATAAACCTACGATTTATGTTCACATCAAACAATTGTGATTTTCATCTTCTATAAAATATTATAGAGAGATTTTTTGTCTTATATCTGTGTCGTATGAATATTTATTAGAAAATAATACTATGATGATATAGACTTTCGATGTCATAAACCGAAAAAAAACTACTATTCTTTTGACATCACGATTTTAGTAGGTATTAAGTTGTTCTTAAAAAAACAGTTATTTTAGCATCTACCATATAAAAAAAATACTAAATTTAAAAAGGAAAATAACCTAAGAGAATGATCTAAAAGAAACATTGTTGACGTTTCACAATAAATTATGTAATCACGGCAACATTTTAACTACCAATTTTCTAGTACAAACTCTCTAAGTTTCGCTGATCTCTAAATTTTAAATGAAGACATCACATCAGTATCTCTATCGTTTGTTTTTTAAATCCCTCTTATCTGACATGAGCAAATAACTTCCGACACTAAATTATATAATTTTAGTGAAACATCGGAAACGCATGGTCATTTATTTTATCGAAGTAACTAAAGGAATTGGTAATAAATGTCATAAAGTACAACATGATTTAATGATTAACTTATTTTAGAGAAATACATTTAGCTTTTGTCTGTTGGGTAATCTTCTTATATATAAAAATGAATTGCTATTCGTTAGTCTCGCTAAAACTCGAGAACGACTGAACCGATTTGGCTTATTTTAATCTTGAAATATTCGTAGAAGTCCAGGGAAGGTTTAAACGGTGAGAAAATTTCCTTATGTGACGCAAACGAAGTTGTGTGGGCCAGCTAGTTTGTTATAAATATTTGGAGGCAATAAATATATTCTTGTTAAGTGAGTGTCCGTATACCAAACAAAAAAGACACTGTTACTAATTACTAATGGAACAATGGAATACAATAGTAACATTTTCTGAAATAATACATACAATATGGGTTAAAGAAAACTACGTACACAGTATTACAGCGCAAGTTTCATCAGAGCCCTGAGGCTCTTTCAATCGCTACAACTTCGTAAACTTTGAAAATGTATTCATTCCCCATTTTATGTTTTATGTGCAATAAACTTGGGTGAAAGTATGCAAACAGGGATCTTACGAGTATTATGCATTATGTGAAATATTTTTGTGTAGATTTTATTTTAAGGAAACCTTTTTATTACCCGTGCATTGGGGTAGTGAATGGGATTTTCATGTAGGAATGAAAATGACTAAAAACATTTTTTTTTCTTGTTTAGTAATACGGGTAAAAATGTACCGTTGGTAAATCTTGAATTTTGTAGAAAATTAATAAATTGCCTTATGGTAAATCACTTTGATTTACTATTAGGTTAATATTATAAAGGTTATAGGTTATAAAGAAAACAACAAGTTCATAATAAAAGTCGAAAAGTTTTCAATATAAAAATGCCTCCTAAGATTATTTAGCTAATTCTGGAGGCATCTTAAAAACTACAATTTCATTATTTTTGAAGTAACATTAATATTTATTTAAAAGAACTTTTTAACCAAACCTAACCCCAGTAAAAACTATATATTAGAAGACAGCGCACAGTTTCTTTTATAAATCACGGAACATAGTAACATACGTGTTACAAATGGACTGTGAATATTTACTGGTAATCGGACGCCCCATTACACCACCTGACTATCGTTCTTGGCTCATAATGTTCACGGAAAACAAACACGGAGAGAATAATCGTTTAGATAAAAATGCTTTTGTTTTGAAAAATATTATGTCTACTTTATAACCACGTGGTTCTAGCTTTATATTTGCTTGTAGTCGAACTGAAAGTGAATTATGATCACTGTGAATTTTGTTACTAGGATGTAATTTTGTATATGTAAAGCTCAGGAGAGGTTTAAAAGGCTTAAGTACGTATAAGAACTGCATATAGATTAACAAGAGCATCACTCAGTTACTGTAGCGGTTCAAACCCCATCATATAAGAGTCAAACATCTGTCTACAGTAATATTTAATTTAGATACTGCAATTTGAGATGATATATCGGAGCATGTATTTGTTCACATAAAGCAAATGACTACGTTCAAATCAATCAATTATGAATTTATGTTAAAAATAGCACAACATTTTGCCTAGAATCATTGAAACGAAAGGAACAAATTAAACTCGGTTGGGAACCAATTTAAAAACAATTTCGATAAACTCAACACACTCGTACAATGTAACAACAATTATATTACATTGTAGCGAATAGCTTTCGAATAGGAAACAATTAAATCAATAGTAATTAACGTCAACTGAATCTTCTTTACGGACTTTTAATACTGTTCCTTAATTATTTATATTCAATTTAGATCTGTATAAGATATTAGCAGGAAAATATCTTGACTATTTCATGAAAGAAAAGGTAAAATAGTATGATTATTACAAGAATCGGAGAATTACTTTAAGATGAAGTAGGTACTTCTTAAATCAGCGCTGTGGTGCACCATCACAGCATGTGCTGAGTTGAAGCCTTATGGTACACAGTACCGTGCTTTCCTTTTATATTTTTTTTTTATTTTACTTTGTTTCCTTATGTTGTTATCCTGTACGGTGTAACCATTAAATGTTTGTCTTTCTTTCTTTACTTTTTTGTTATCCTAGCATTACTTATTTCTCATTTTCATTAACTACAAACGGAAAATTGTGGAACTTTAATCCATTATGAAGTAGAAATTAGGATCGAATCGTTGAGAAAAGTCCGTTCCGAAATCACAAAACCATTCTACCTAATCTAACTTTTCCTGCATGCGAACTGTTAATACAGTTTCGGTATATGTATGAAAATTCGATCACTGTGATCCAGAGCAAAGTAATTTAAAGTTAAAAAACTCAAAGTTATTTTCTGAATTTGAGTACATTTTTGTATTTTTTGTAATTAAAAAACTGTTTGTGTTTTATTATATTTTATAATAATTTTAAAGCTTAAATATTGCACGGTTATTTGTCTGTGGACCATAACTTTTAGAAAAACTATTTAAATATACTTTTCGGTTGACTAGTAGAAAATTTCTGACCATGTGTGTACATGGATACAATTTTCTACTATTGTCATTGCAATAAAGACTTGTGAACGAGACAGTCGTATATTTTTTCACACCATCAGGAAGATCAGACCCTCTGTTCCACCTAATATACAGGGTGTTGGTGCCCGGTGAAACAATACTTTGAAGGCTTAATCTATATCACATTTCAAATCATATACTTTTGAAACGGAGATAGTTACTTTATTTTGCCATACAAAGTTGAAATATTATTGCATGCATGTATCCTGTTTAGAATATGATTTTTGTCCCGTGTATTATTACAATGTTCTATGATACAGGAGGTGACTAGCCGGCTTAAGTCTTTAGCTGTTGGTGTACGTCAGTACGGTAGGGTTGATCACGCACTAATTAACACGTAGTTTTGATTAGTTATAACTTATGATATATTATGCATAGAAAACTCAGACTAGGTAGATGGCTTCTACATCAAGTATACTATTTGCTGTGAAAGTATTGTTTCATCGGATTTTAACACCCTGTAATTACAACCAGCGCCACAGCGCGAAACATACATAACGTATAATAAATAACTAAATATAGTAGAACTTCTTAACATTCAGTACACTTTTATACCAGCAAAATTCTATTACTTTACGCCACAAATTACAACTTTCGTGTAAACCATTCGCACATTGATTCCACAACGTTTTATTTATTTAAGTGGGCGCGTACTCGTTTCTTGTACAAATATCAGGTTCATTCTGTAGGTACATGAAACGTTTGATGCGCAATCAGACAAAGTACATTATTTATTGCAGAAAACAACACTTAATTTACAATGTGAATTTATATTACATTTCTAGATTAGATGTGAACTAATATTGATTTAAGGCATTACCTAGGTAATTATTGTTTCACTTGTATTCTAAACCTTTATCTGTAATTCATTTTATAACCTAAATAAGTCGTATTTCTACTTCAACAACGTGATAAGGCCTTAAGTAATTGCTCTGAAGATGTTACGTTGTTCACGCAAAGAGGCGGTATTCTATTTAGATGTTATGAACTTTTATTTTTGTGCTAATAGAAAGTTTCATAATACTTTCATCAGTGATTAAGTTTTAGATCCAATTTGTTTAAAATTGGTTTAGTGCATCAAAGTTTTCAACAAAGCTTAGTAACTTGCAGTCTATAAACTTATTCAGACGCTCGCGGTTTTCTATAATACTTTCATGCATTTTCAACGGGTTCTTACCACGATATTTAATTAATTGAGTTGTCTCGATATTTCAACGTTGTTGCAAACGTCATGATCACGAGAAGACTGAAAGAGGGTAGACAGATTTGTTTGCTCTTAAATCGACCCGCAGTATCCAGTCTTCTCGTGAAAACGCATGATAGTATTGCAGTCAATACTATGTATTTTGTTTTGTAGTTTGAAAACTCACCACTCTAGGACACGTTGAGTCGTAAAGTCGATCGTACAGGAACTCTCTAGATTCGTGGTTCTTCAGCACTTTCGGTCGCGTGACTTTACGAGCCGGTTTCTTCACTTCAACTTTAACATCTATACTTTTAACCGTTGCAACATTTCCATTTACAAACGTTATATCCACTGGACAGGTTTTTACATTAGTAACTAGTTCGTTAATTAAATCTCCGTTTCGCGCCGCGGAAATAACTTCAAGGGATTCAGTTATGCTTTCTGAATTTTGAATGACACCGGGCGCCATTTCTTATTTACGGATGTAGTAATAGTTATTTAGATGTTCTGTTTTTGGATAAAGAACAATATTAAGGCAGGCACACGCCCGCAAGACTAATCGAGTAAAGGCTGTAGCTCATGTATTTATAACAGTTTTATCTAATGAGACGAACTCGTGTCACTGTTTTTATTATTTGCAAACATGATGTGTTCTCGCGAGTCTTGACGAGTTAAGCTTCGACTAATTGATATTAGTACATGTGACCACAGTAGAATAAAGCTGTACTTTGATACATTGAGCATGATTTGCGGTGTATTAAAAATGAACGGAATAAAAGATGAAGAAGAAGAATGATTGCTTATTTATTTATTCATCTTACTTTTTCTCAGAAAGTATCATAAATACAAAATGTCATACATATGTATGTACAGAACTATGATGAGAGGATCTTCCTCGTACTAAGTTCCACTGGGGATTAATGTTTATCTCATGATAATTTGCTCAAATACAAGTCAAATAGGAAAATGTTGTTCGCGCGATTCAGGAATTACCGTTTGTCATATATAAATAAACTAGCTGATTCGCGCAACTTCGTCTGCGCCGAAAAAAAAATTAGGGGTGGACTACCCCTAACATTTAGGGGATGAAAAATAGATGTTGGCCGATTCTCATAGGTACCGGATAAGCACAAAAAATTTCATCAAAATCGGTCGAGCCGTTTCGGAGGAGTTCAAGTTCGAACACCGTGACACGACAATTTTATATATTAGATATAAAGTCTTTGAGGAAATAGTTCCTGATTTCGCAGTTGGAATGACTACCGCGATGATGAAGTATATCAGACGATGTGATAATATTATCAAAGTCGCTCTGGGCTTCATTAATTGTCCATGAAATATGATGCTATGGTACCATGATGATCATTAAACTCTGCAATGCCAGGGCAATGAGGGACCATTGTCTATCACTAACAAGTGCTGTCAGCTCGAAACCACGGCCTCCTTCAAGAAAAGCAAGCGGGTTAACTTAGTTAACCCGCGACTCCCGCGACTTGCACACAGGTAGTCTTGAAGCACTTCAATCATTTTAAAAAGGTCGGGAGAAAATAAAAGAAATTAATGTGCCCAATGTCATTATAGAACAGCATAGAAACATGGTTCAATATCGTGAGTGTCAAATTTAATATATTGATGATTCTGTAAATAATGTAATTTCTTCTTCTTTTTTTTCTGGACCTCGTCCAAGACTCGGGACGATTCGCCAATGTCAAGTGAGACAGATACACGGTCTTTAAGACACTAAGCCAAAGTATTGTTCGGTTTCCAGCTTCAGCAGTAGGAAATGCTAATAATGTTATTAAATTCTATGAAGTATAATGTAATTAATTAGTTAAAACCCGATCCGTGGCTTTGTTGGTTTTAAGCACACTAAGAATAGGAAACCATTTCGTAATATCATAATCGTGTTTTGGTATTGCGGAGATCCAATGGTGACTGCTCACCATCAGGTGGGTCGTTTGCTTATTTAATTATTGATGCAATAAAAAAACAACATATAGAAATCAAAATATTTTCATCATTGTTATTTTGAAATGTTCTATTTGATTGAACTGAATTCAAATTATCGTATTTTATCCCGTAAATAATTAACGTGGATGCATAGTACTGTGTAATTGACATCATATGTAAATACTAACGTTATCCAGCAGTTGTTCTGTACGTTATCTACTTCCAAACATGGCATGATCTAGTCATGTGCTACTAATAACAATATTTGTATAAAGTCATGCATTTTCTTTGCCCCCAAACGTGGAGATTGTTGACGTGTTGTAACGAATGTTGTACTACATGATTATATTAAGAGGTATTTAAACATGAGATCGGTTGTTTTTTTTTTTTTTTTTTTTTTTTAGTTGGAGGAAATCACCGGATCCCCGCCCGCGGGCGGGGTATGTGGGAGTTGAACCGCACTAAAACCTCCAACCGCTCACACTCAGCGTCCGAACCCCGGCTGAGGCCAGAACCCAGCACGGGGTTATGAGGGACGGCGCGACGCGTTACGCCCAAGGCACTCTTTCCCGTCGCGCCGCCCCCTCCGGACGCCGAACCGGCAGCCGCCGGCGATACGGCCACCGGCTCTCTCGGTCGGCGGGCTATCCGAAGCCCGCCAAGATGGCTGGACCGCGTGTCACCCTCCCACGGAATACCCCGCTGGGTCAGAACCAGCGTGGGTCGGGGAGCGCGGTCCCCCATCCCCCGGATGCTCTAACGCTAAGGGCGTGCTGAGCGAGACACGACACCTTCTTGGGTCCCCGCTCGCACTCGCATGCGTTGGGGACCCGAACCTTTTAAGGGGCCAGAGTCCGGGCGAGATCCCGGTTCTGACCCCTTGCTCGACGGCGGCGTCGGGCAATCGCTGGGCGGAGGGAGGAATATACCCTCTCCCTCGCCCACGACGCCGCCTGCTTCTGCGAGATGGTGGACTTGCAGAAGTCGAGCATCGCCTTCCAGGACTCGTCGCTCTCGAGCATCGACGCCACGACGCCCGGGAGCGACAAGTCCGGTCCTATTTGTCGGACCAGGACACACCGCTGCTGCTCCCATGCGGGGCAGAGCGCGAGCGTGTGCTCTGGTGTGTCCCGGTCGCATCTCGTACAGTGATGGCACCTCGTCGTCGGCTCTGCCTGTATCAGGTGCAGATACCTTCCGAAGCACCCGTGCCCGGTCAGCATCTGCACCATCCAGAAGGTGAGGCGTCCACGTTTGCCACGACCCACCCAATCCTTGAGGACGGGGCGGATCGCCTCGACGGTCCGCAGACCCCAAGTGGGGTTAGCGAGTCGCCGTTCCCACGACTCCATTACGGACCGCCGAGATTGAACCTTCCGGTCCCGGACCGCTTCCGGCAGGATACGCACCACGCCCCGGGCGTGAAGGTCGCATCGCCAACGATAATCGTCAGCGAGCGCCTCCGCCTCCAACTCCCAGGGCGGCGTCCCCGCCAGCACGCACGCCGCCTCAAACGCGACGGTGCGGTACCCGCGGATGACCCTGATGGCTACGATGCGCTGTGGCCGACGCAGGCACCGGGCAACAGTTGCCCGAGTGCGAGGCTCGGCCCAAACGGGCGCACCGTACAGGGCCATCGAGCGCACTACCCCCGCGTAGAGGCGGCGCACGGCGTGGCTGGGTCCCCCGATGTTCGGAAGCAGCCGACCGAGATGGCCGGCCGTCCTCACAAGACGGGGAACCAGTGCCTCGAAATGGGTCCGGAAGGTCCAACGGCTGTCCAGCACGAGGCCGAGGTACCTGAGATGCACCCCGACCTCGATTCGGACGCCTCCAACTATGACGTGGGCGTCGACGGGCGGTACCGCCCTTGCCCTGTGAAACCACAGGGCCTGGGACTTATGCAGCGCCACGTCGAGGCCCAGCCTTCTGATTCTGCCGACGACGAGGGCCACCCCCGCTGTGGCAAGACGGGCAGACTCTCTGTGGTCGTCCCCCCGGGCCACGACCAACGTGTCGTCTGCGTAACAAACGACGCTAAGGCCCGGGAGGAGGGCGCCCCTCAGCACCCAGTCGTACCCGATATTCCACAGGAGGGGTCCAAGAACGGACCCCTGTGGAACACCGCGCACGACCTGGAACCGGTGCAAGGTCCCACCGTACCCGGTACATTCGACCGACCTGGCCTCCAGGTAGGAGCCGATCAGCCGGCGGAGATAGAGGGGCACTCCGTGCCTCTCCAGTGCCCCCCCAATCACGGACCAGGGCAGGGTGTTAAAGGCGTTGGCGATGTCGAGCGACACCGCCAAAGCCACCCCACCCTGGGAGACGGCCTCCTCCGAGAGGGCCCGGACGCGTAGAATAGCATCTACGGTCGAACGACCCCCCCGGAAGCCGTACTGCTCCGCCGACAGATCGGGTCCAACCCCGACCAGGTGCTGAACGATGCGGGCAGCCAGAACGCGTTCCAGCAATTTGCCCACCTCGTCCAGCAGTACGATGGGACGGTAACCGGCGGCTGAGTCCGCCGGGCGCCCCTCCTTACGTAGGAGGACCAGTCTGCCCGTCCTCCAGAGCGAGGGAAACCGTCCCGACTCCAGGCATGAATTGTACAGCCTCAGAAGTCGGTCCCCCAGGGCATTGAGGGCCAAGGCGAGGACCCGGCCGTGGATGCCGTCCGGGCCGGGCGCCGTGTCTTTCCTGCTCATTTTGACCACGGCTTCTTGGAGCTCATCTTTGGTGATGTGAGGCACCACCTCAGCAGTGGACTCACCGCCGGTGTGATCCGGCGGCTCACCCATAGCAGGCGGAGTGAATCCGTCCTGCTCCTGCGGGAACAGAGCCGAAACGATGTCCCGCAGCTGCTGAGGCTGGAGACGCTCGGTCAGGGGAGGGGCCCACGGGCGCAGCTTGTCGCGCACCGCTTTATATGGGCGCCCCCACGGATCGTCGTCGAGCGTCCCCAAAAGAGTCTCCATATACCTCTCCTTGGCCTGCTTGATGGCCAGCTGCATGGCACTCCTCGCTTCAGCGTACTCGCCATACAGCCGGGCCTCCTCCTCCGCGAACGCGACGGGATCGTCGCGACGCGCGAGGATACGGCGGCGATGTCTGGCGCACCGGCGCCTCGCCCGGACGCATACAGCACGAAGCTGCGCTATCTCGGGCGACCACCAGTACGCCGACCTGTTAGAAGACCGAGGGCTGACCCGGGGCATCGAAGCATCGCTGATGCGATGCATCGTGTCCCGGAGCCACAGCGCCTCGGCCTCCACATCTACAGGGTGTGGACGCATAGGCGTCCACGCCGCCACCGTCGAGGCTTCCATCAAGCGCTCCTTGTCCAGGAGCTTCAATGCCCATCTGGGGAATGACCGGGGCGCAGTTCCGCGGGCGACCGCGGTTGTCGTGGAGGCGGAAAGATCAAACCGGATGTACCGGTGATCCGACAAGGATTCCGCCTCCACCAACACCTCCCAACCGCGGATGCGCTGTGCGATGGCAGAGCTCGCGAACGTCACGTCCACGATGGACTCGCCCTGCCACCGCACGCAAGTCGCGACCGACCCTCTGTTCATAATACAGAGTCCGGTCGCGACCGCCCACTCCTCCAGTCGCCTACCCCGAGGTTCGGAGCGGGGGCAACCCCAAGCGACTGACTTCGCATTGAGGTCCCCCGCCAGTATCACCGGGCCGGGAGCGGAGCGCTGAGTAATCGCTCCGATCCCGCCCAGCAACTGTTCGAACTCGAGAATAGGTCGACTTGGAGGGAAGTACGCCCCGATCACGACGGTGTCTTCCATCTTTACCGCGACGAACCCTCGTCCCCTGGCCACCATTACCAGGGGCGGGATCGCCGCGGCTCTTCTTACGTGGATGGCCGCCAAGCCGCACTCGTCCCCGAACCAGCACTCATCTGCCGGGGGGATAAAGTACGGCTCCGCGACCACCGCTACGTCGATTGACCACTCCGCCATGCTCTGGAGCAAAATGTCCTGAGCCCTGGCGGAGCGGTTCAGATTCCCTTGGAGGAAGCGACGGGTGTGATCCATTACGGTTGGACCACATCCATCGCTCCCTCCCCTTCTCCATCGCCCCCGCCTTCGGGCGCACTAGGCGCCACGGCGGGGTCCGAAATGCCGGCCGGTACTCCCCCGGCCGATCTCTTCTGTTGGCGCCGCTTGCTCTTGCGGCGCCTGTTGCCTTCGGTATTTGCACCGGACGGGGAGCAGGCTTTGCCTCCCGCCCGGTGATCGGCCTTGCGCCCGGCCGCCGCACACAACGCACAGTGCGGGGCGGCCGAGCATACGGTCGCTTTGTGTCCGGCCTGACCGCAACGGAAACACAGTCCGCTGCGGTCTACAATGCTGGTGCACCTGGCGATACTATGCCCCGTGCCGAAGCACTTGAGGCATCGCCAGGCGCGTGGCTCCAGCTGCCGCACGTGGGCTGCAACCCAGCCCACGCGCAGCCTGCCGGGATCCCCTGCTGGCCTTCCGGGCGGAGGAGTTGCCAGGGAGTTGGCGGTCTCAACCGGGCATCGCACCCATACGGAGCTGGCCCCGGTGTAGCCTCGGCGAAGTTCGCCCACGGCTACGTTCTCCGGGGCACATTTGCCCTGGGCAGCGATGGCCGCCACCACCTCCTCCCTGGTGGTGCAGTCGTCCAGGCCGGTCACCCGCAACTCGGCCATCTTGACCGGCCTGTGCACCCTGACCTCTTCCTCCGGCCACACGACCCGGAGGCCCGATGCTAGACGATCGGCGACAGCACCACTGTCGGCGCCGCCGGGACACTCCAGCAATCGGGCCCCATTGGCCGTGTGCCGGATGCGGAGGCCATCCTCCGCCCCTATCGACGTCGGGGTAATTCAACCCCTTCGCCTGGCCGGCAGGCAGCAGTGTGACCACCACTGCAGCCCGCCGTGGCGCGCGCGGCTTCTTCTTGGACTTCTTTTTGTTCCTCTTTCCGGCGGCGGGTGCTCGACCCTGCAGGGGAGCAACCGCAGCCGCCGGAGTCTTGTTCTTGTTTTGGGCAGCGGTCGGCGCCCTCTGCGTTTGAGGGGTCGCCTTGGCCGCTGCCTGCGTCTCAGTTTGTGGTTGGGCCGGGGTGGCATCGACCCTCACCCTCTTTGCACCCCGCTTCACCACCTCGGTCCAGCCCACATCCATATTGGATGGAGGCGGGGGAAGCGGGCGAGGTTGTGGGGGTGGAGCAGCAGTTTTAGCCCCGCCACCCCCGTTCTTCTTTTTGTTGGTCCGGGTGGGACCGGCTGGTGCCGGACCCGGGCGTACGTCCGGTGAGGCGAGAGCGACGGGACGCGGCGCAGGTGTTGCGGCGCCGCGTAGGGCCGCAAGTTCAGCCCTGAGTTCTGCAATCTGCTTGCCGAACTCCGCCGTCAGCTCTCGCCTGATGCGAGCAGCCATCTCATCCGGGGATTCGATGGTCTGCTGCACCCTAGCTCGCGGTGACGCGAGTCTTTTCTCCTTCCGCCCCGGCAGCCATTCGCTGTCGGTCTCCTTGGCCCGCGTCGGCGCCTTGGCCGGCGGCGGAGGAGGAGGAGGAGGAGGCGGTGTAGGCCGCGCCTTTCGTGGGGCGCGCGCCGTTCCGCGTTCCCGTTCAGCCTCGGCCTGTTCAAAGGCCGCCAGCTTCTCTCTAAGGAGAGCTACCTCGGCCGACGACCTCTGCAATTCCGACCGCAGCGCGGCGTCCCGACTGATGGCCGCCGAGACAGTAGGCATTATCCTCTCGGTCTCGTCGGCCACCTGCCGCCACCACCGCGCGTAGGCCGGGCGCATCCTTATGGTTTTGCTCGTGGCCGCAGAAGCGGCCTGGCGCCTGATGGTCTCCAGGACGACGACGGGGCTCTCTGAGAGCTCCCCGTCAGTCGCCTGAGCCGAAACAAACGACTCCATCGACGGCGCCGGTGAGGCGGAGGTCTTCCGCTGCTCCTTCTTCGTCTCTTCGGTGGTGGATCGCCTCGTGGATCCTCGCGGCGTCTCCTCTTCAGAGGAGGCGGACGAAGGCCCACTGCTTTCCGAGGTCCGGCGCGTCGCGGTCTTCCGCTTGCGCCGGCCTCTCCCACCCTGCTCGACAGAGCAGGCATCGCTCGCGACAGTACTCGCGCGCGATGCCCGCCCTGACCCTACGCCAGAGGCATTCTCCGTCACAGGGGCCTGGTCGCCCACCCCTGTGCGGGCTTCAGCAATGGACTCGAAGTCCATCACTCGCCGAGAAGTCGGCGGGAGTAATCGCACTAGTGCGATTACCCCCGGGCACCCAACCTCACGGCCGCTCTCCCGTCACTGTTTGGCACCACCCGGGGACCACGTGTGGGGTTAGCCTTCTAGGAAGGTGGTAGTCCCACGGACGCCAGTGACGGGGGCCCCCGAGATCGGTTGTAAAAATGTTAGTTGGATTCACAATATTAAATTGAAAAAAGCTGCTTTAAATCAAAAAGCAAGGCAAGCTGCTATGTTTATTCTATTTTAACCACTAAATAACACAGAAGATATAAATAAATACCTTCGAATTCATTTTAATACGAATCATTTCATTTCTATAGCAACTGCGAGAAAACGTTCAAAATTCAAAAGGAAGAAGTAGAAGAAGGAGGTACATAGATAGGTAGTGTCTATTTTCCACTTAAATTTGTTAAACTTGTATGAAACCAATTAGTATCATAAATATAACTTGTATCAATAAAAATGTATACAAGGACCTTTACACGTACTACAGTAATTCCCTCTTGTAAAAAAATCCCCCACAAAATATAAAGTAATTTATAAAATCTTGTTCAACAAATATTATAGAACTTAATCAAAATTTTCCAACTTCATACAGGATTTAAATTAACAAAATTTTCAGAGCATTGCTACGGTTTGTCCCGCCCGCCGTTCTAATTATTAGTTTTTGTGAAGCCTACAATTTGTATTAACTCCGGGAGACCCACATTCGTTTATATTGTTTGACAACTTACAAAATACAAGTCTGGAAGCACGTTCGACGGCTTTTGGTATTAGTATTTCATTTAGTTCAGCTTTTTTGACGATTGTATTTTTTATTGTAGTAAGTAAACCTGGTCTGCCTGTAAATGGATACTGTCTCTTCGTTATGAAAATAAATTTTCAGAATACTTTTTGGAACGAAGTGCCTTATGGCGCGTTATCGAAAGAGGACTAGACGAAAATTCTTATGAAAAAATTGTCACGACACTTTTTTGTTTTAGATGATTATCGCTAGATGGCACTGTGATTAAAATCTTTTAAAACAATTCCTTATTTTGTTTTATATGATTAATGCTAGATGGCGCTGTGATAAATATTTTTTTTTTTAGTTAAGTAAATTTTATTACAATTCCCGCACTAATTAATCGAAAGGAACTTCGTTCCATCCGGGTGTCCCTTGACACCTCTCAAGTTTTTATTATTTTGTATTTCGATTTTTCTGCAAGTCGAGGAAGCTGAATGATTGAACCTCACCTCTACTTTTTTATTATTTAACAGATTTATTTTAGAGTGCAATTCAAAACAATATCTCTGGATATAAACGGCGAAGGGAAATTAGTGGTCAAAAACAAAAACGAACAAGAATCGAAACGATTCATATTCTTCTCTGGTTGATAATAAAAGATGAAAAACATAAAAATATCATAAAAAATAACCACTGAAAGCAACCAGTAATCCCAAAATCAAAAGTCGTTATGTAAAATGTAGCAAAGTGTGATAAAGTATAAATATCTTCTCGAAATATCCGATGCTCGAAGGAAATTGTTCTTAAAAGGACTTTAACAAGCTTGATCTAATTCATATTCCACACGAACGAGAGCGCTAACTTCTCTCGATATCTATACACAATAATAATTTGATGTGTCCGTCTGTATAACTGGCACAACAAATTTTTCTAAATATTAAACACAGAAAATCAGGATAAAAATAGTATTTAATTTAAAAGGGTTATGTTTAAAATAACTAATTTTACTAAACAGAAGTAGATCTCGATGAATCGGTTTGAATGATCATTTTTTCTTATCAATAGTGAGGTTCATCGTAAGATAAGAATACGTTTAACTTTATGAGGATGTGATTACTACATAATATTATTGAGTTATCTTCAAAGAGATGAAATTTTTATAGACTAGGATTTTGGCTATGTGAGTACTACTACTACTAGACTCAAATTATTTTTTTTTTTTTTGACAAAACAGAAAATGACCTCTCGCAATATTTTTGTTTTGCAAGCAAAGCCGCAAGTAAGGCTAGCCCGTGCTTTTAGAAGATTAACTCTGTTCAAAGCATCGACAATGTTTTTATAAATGTTTGAATTCACCCTCCTTTTATAGGGAAAGTTTATATTATACATTTAATTAATCAATGAGGATAAGGAGTTTCAAAGGGAGACAAGTTCCGCGATGTCAATGTTGTTAACTTTTTCAAATGACTTTCAACTTTATGACGAAAGTTATAAAAATAAATTTTGTATAAAAATAGATCAAAGGTGTATTGATTTATAAGAATAAATAATTCAACCAAATATTCTTTTTACATTTTTTGCTTCCATAATAATAATAAAATCTTCTCTATGGCAACCGCCGTGACAAGACGTCAAAAAAATTTTCAAAATAAATAAATGTAAATAAATTGTAAAATATTGAATAATCAGACGATAAAACGATACAAATCCTGTGGAAAAGTACTAAAATAAAAATCAGTGAAAAATTCAACCTAAGTATATCAGCCCCTTTGTGAAAATGACAAAAATTACAAACAAACACAAATATGAGAAGAAACGTCATAAGAAAATGCCGGCGTGTTGCCTTAGCCTGCGCACAATCACCACCCAGAGAAGATTCGTCGCGATCGTCAGGGGAAGGCAGTAACTCCTCGACGAGCCTCGAAACACCGAGCGACCACGAACCCCGGACAACAAGATCTGCGCGCCGGGGCCGCCCACCGGTCGGCTTGGGGTCAACGCGTCAACATGGCTCGTCTACGGCCCCCGCTACCAGTGGTGCAGTGCGCCAACGCATGAGATGGACCTCAGAGTTAAATAAAAATGTCATGCGGGCGTACTACAGGGCTACGGAGGGAGGAACTAACCTCACTGCGTACCGTTCAAGGTTGCTGTCTATGTTTCAGGTGCTTTGCCCAGCTGTGGACGTCACGGTGCAACGACTCTCGGATCAGGTGCGGGCCATTCAGCGACTAAAGTTACTGGATGAGACTGTACTTGACCGATTGCGCAATGAAGCACTGCCTGCTCCTCTTGAACCACAACCAACACATGTGGTAAATGTCACTGTCACCCAACCTACATCACCAGCGGAGGAACTCCGGGTGCAGGCATGTGCAAGTATCCAGGACGATGAGCGTTTGAGGAGCGCTCTGGAGGACTCTATTCAAGAGTTTAGGTTTGTTCATCCATGCTCGCGGCCACGTTTACCGAGGCTGCCCATGTGTAAGCGTAATGTCTCGTTGGTATTGGCCCTGGACTGCATGTTAAAACCTTACTTTGAGTCGACTGTAGACCTTATCGACACCCACTCGGTTCTGTACTGCGGTGCGGTTGCTGTCTGTCGAGTGGCAGGGGTAAAATTCCCGAACCCTAACCAGACATACCGCCGACATGCTGGTAAGCCGCAATGGCAGTGCAGAATCGAGAGGCGCATAGATGCAGCCAGGACCCTTATAGCGAAGCTTATTTGCTTCCAGGCAGGCAACACGCGCCCGCGCGTAATGCGATTCGTCGACCGAGCCTTCGCTGACACCGGTGTCAGCAGGAACGACTACCTGGCTTGTGTCGTCGAGCGTGTTGACTACTGGAAGCAGAAGGTTTGCGCATGGGCGAACCGTATTCGTCGGTACCGAATAAGATCGGAGCGGTACCGCTTGAATAGAGTCTTCCAGAGTAACCAGAGGAGTGTCTACAGAGATTGGGAGGCTTCTCGAGGAAGAGTTACCGATGGACACCCACCAGTTGATGAGGATGTGATGTCCTCATTTTGGAAAAATATCTGGTCGGTGCCCATCGGTCACTCCGAGGGGGAGTGGACTGAGTCGGTCGGGCGCGCGTGCGAGTCTATTACAGACATGAACATCGTAGCGATCACGCCAATTGACGTAGCTTGTGCGGTGCGTTCGGCCCCGAACTGGAAAAGTCCGGGACCGGACGGGCTGCACAGCTACTGGCTGAAATGGATACGCAACTCGCGCGGGCGCATGGCTGCTCAGTTTCAGCAAGCCCTTGAGTCGGGTACCCTCCCAGATTTCATGACATCAGGAGTCACTCATCTGATATACAAATCTGGCAATACCTCGGACCCTAAAAACTATAGGCCAATAACTTGCTTACCCACAATCTATAAGCTACTTACATCCATTCTGAGAAACAAAATTCAAATACATATCTCGGCAAATGACATAATGTCACCATCTCAGAATGGGTGTAAGGTAGGGTCCCGGGGTACAAAGGATTTGCTCCTCATCGACATGGCTATAACGCAACAAGTTCGTCGAGGCAAAAAGGGTGTCCATATGGCTTGGATTGACTATAAGAAAGCGTATGATTCGGTGCCCCATTCATGGCTAATGAGAGTTTTAGAGCTTTATAAAATACATCCCACTCTACGCTCCTTTCTTAGCTCATGCATGGGTCAGTGGTCTACGTTTCTTCGTCAACCAGGACATATTGGATCTCCGGCCTCCCCGAGCTTTATAAGGATAAGGCGGGGTATCTTCCAGGGTGACAGTCTGAGTCCTTTGTGGTTCTGTCTGGCGCTTAATCCTCTAAGCACATTGCTTGGAGATTCAACGCTAGGCTACCGACTCAAGAGAGGGAGTGAGCCCATTTCACATCTCTTGTACATGGATGATCTCAAATTATTTGCTTCTAAAAAATCTGACCTAATATCTTTACTCAAAATAACCGACAATTTCAGTAAAGCTATTGGAATGGAGTTCGGAGTAGATAAGTGTGCGGTCATAGATATACAGAGAGGTAAAGTTGTAAACTCTGAGAGCTTGCAACTTAGCCAAAGTGAGGTGCTCAGATCTCTTTCTGAGTCGGAAACCTACAAATACCTTGGAATGTTCGAAGCTTTGAGTATAGTCGATGCAGATATGAAACAATCGGTGAGGGATCGTTTCTTCGGCCGCTTGGTAAAGATTTCGAAAAGCCTCTTGTCTGGCGGAAACAAGATCCGAGCTTTCAATGGTTGGGCCATGCCTGTACTGACATACTCCTTTGGCATTCTAAAGTGGACGCAATCAGAACTTGATGCCCTGGATAGAAAAGTTCGACGACTGCTGACGGCATACAGGATGCACCACCCACGTTCATCTGTTATGAGGTTGTATATCCCTCGGAAGTGTGGGGGTCGTGGCATGTTAAATGTCAAGGATCTACACAACCGAGAGGTAAACAACCTTCGGGAATATTTCCTTAAGGTAAACGTGGGTATGTACCGTGATGTAGCAGCAGTTGATAAGGGACTCACTCCGCTGTCCTTAGCGAACGAGAATTGGCGGACGCTGAAGGTAATGAGTGTGGCGGATCGCACGGACGTATGGAAGAGCAAGGAACTACACGGCCGGTTCTACCGGGCCCTTACAGGTCCCGATGTAGATAAGTCAGCCTCCGTATCCTGGCTACGATACAGCAATCTCTTCGGAGAGACTGAAGGGTTTGTCTTTGCAATTATGGACGAAGTTATCATGACGAACAACTACCGGAAGTATATTCTAAAGGATGGGACGGTCGACATTTGTCGGGCATGTCACCGTCCGGGAGAGTCTATTAGACATATCGTTTCCGGTTGTTCTCGTCTTGCTAACGGCGAGTACTTGCACAGGCACAACCAGGTAGCTAAGATTATCCACCAGCAACTTGCTCTGAAATACGACCTTGTTGAAGCCGCTGTACCTTATTACCAGTATCAGCCTCAGCCAGTGCTCGATAATGGCCATGTAACGCTCTACTGGGACCGATCTGTTATCACTGACAGGACTATTGTTGCCAATAAGCCTGACATAGTGATAATAGATTGGGATGCGCATCGGGCAGTGCTGATCGATGTCACCATTCCACATGACGAGAACCTTGTGAAGGCAGAAAAAGAAAAACAGCTGAAATATTTGGACTTGGCCCACGAGGTGACCGACATGTGGCGTGTTGAATCGACCATCATTGTTCCGATCGTTGTATCTGTGCACGGTCTAATAGCGAAAAGCTTCGACCAACATCTAGAGAAGCTTTCGCTCCCCGGCTGGGTAAAGGGCCTGATTCAGAAGGCGGTCGTTCTTGACACGGCGCGTATTGTGAGGAGGTTCCTCTCTTTTGAGCCCTGACCACTGATGGCTTGGGTCGTAGACTCCGCCTGCAGTGGCCCTCTGTTTTTTATATTGTATTTTTAAATTATTATTTTTTTTTTGGAAATGCTTGTTTAAAAATATAATGTAAAAAATTAATGAAAATAAATGAATACAGAATAATGATTAAAGCTTCCATGGTTTAATCAAATTACTTGTTAAAGACTAGACAGTGTTGAACTTAAAGCTTAGCTTCAAGTCTAAAGTTTTTCATGTAACTATAGAATCTACTCTAGCTACTAGATGCTAACAAATATAGCGCCTAAATACTAATTTATCCAGACAAACCACCGGTGCATTGTCTACAACTAAACATCGTTTGAACATGCCACAAAACATAAAACAAAACAAGTCGTGAAATATTTATCCATTACAAAGCTACATTTTCAAACATAGATCATAGTTAATCGGGGTGACTGCTTCAAACTATCCTGTATGTGGAATCCAGTGTTAGACGAACATGAAGCCAAAAAATCTAGTTTTGAGACGGCAGCCGATACTGTCAGTGTGGTATGTCGAAATGTGAGTTCGAGTTCCAGTGGTACCGGCAAACGAATGAGAAAGAGGGCAGACAGATTTGTCTGTTCTTAAATGACCTACCCGCAGTTCCTCAGTCTTCCCGTGATCATGGCGCTTGAAACAGTGCTGAAATATCGGGACCGCTCAATTAAGAATAATCGTGGTAAGAACCCGTTTAGTAATAGTGTAAGTGATAGTTCATCAGCATTCAGCATGAGTTCGATCTTGAAAAATGGGACCCCACGATACGGACAACCAAACCAAAAATACAACTTAATAACCACCTGCTTTGGGGAAGTCGGTCAAAAAAACCAGTACAATACCTCAGGTATGTGATTACTAAAATAACATCATAAAGTCCGTGCTCACACTGGCTGAGTGATATCACGTCAAAGGCTCCACTCGCTCGATGGATATTAATAAAAAAGTTAATCGTGCGTGCAAAGCCGTCGCAAACTGGACTACGCTCGGCCATATTGAGAACAATTTAAAACTGAATTTTAGGACAAACGAAAACTATGTGAACTTATAATCAGAAATAAATAACGCGCCATAGTCTATCTACTTATTTATCGTGTAAAATATACGTGTGTTATTGCTGAAAGTTAAGTTTAAGGCGCCATGATGGGTGTAAAAATCTAATGCTGCCAGAACGAATCAGAAAATAAAAGTAAGGAAAAATTAGCTGTAAAAAATATGTAGAAACTGTCTGTATTTACTTAGTAGTATTATAGAATGTTCCAAATTCTCTATTATATAGGTAAATTTATTTCAAAGAGGATATAACTAAAGAGGTTTACAACACTTAGGTGAATCAATGAATAGATGGCGTTATCTTCGATAGTACTAAATAAAATAATAAAAAAAAATAATATAATAATTTTTACAAAGTAGGATAAATCTTATCATTTTACTAAATCAATAAATTCAGTCGGAACTTATTGACCATTTTAGAATGTCTACAACGCCATTGTTTTTTACAAGATAATCGAACCTACGTTCTACCCAATGGTAAGCACAATACACATAACCTTCACATAATCGTGCAACGCTAAACCATACAGAATTTTTCTTACATCAGGATATATTGTAATGATCAAATTAGATAGTCAATACGCTCTTTAAATCCGCATATGCGGACTAGATTTTCAAAACTATATTTAAAAAGCCTAAAGCAGTAAAAAAACGAGTGAAATAGCGAGTAAACTTAATAAAATAGGCTTTTTTTTCATAGGTTGTTTACTGGTTACCTTTTCTAAAACTTTTTTTTTATTTCACCGAAATGCTTTGGTACATTCGATACACCAATTAATTATAAAACACGTATTTTATGAAGGATATTATAATTAAAGGCGTCCCAATAATTCCATAATTTAATGAGTTAGCTGGTTCGCTAGTTTTTGTTAATTACGTTTCAAATGAATGTGTATTTATTGCTTTCGGATATAAAGTTACTTATGCAGGTTTTGCAATTTAATTAAAATTATGTTTACATTTCGAATTTTCATTTACCAATTCGTTGTATCAATTAGTGTTGAAACATGAATATGCTATTTGCGATTGCCAGCTGTTCGAAATATTATTTTTGGTATCATAAGAGGAAGTATGAAAGCGCCTGTCTGTGACAAGTTAAGAAGCAAACAGTTGGGGTGGTATGGACAGGTGATGAGAAGGGATGAGAGCCATATTTATATATACCACACAAGACGAAAGACGAATTTAAAAGTAGATGGATGTAAGAGGAGAAGAAGGTCGAAGAATAAATGGCATGATTGTGTGAAAGATGATATGATGGTTTGTGGTGTGACAGATGATGTATGTAAAGATAGAAAGTATTGGAGTAAAAAGATAAATTGCGCCGACCCCATCTAAATGAGATAAGGTGTAGCGAAAGAAAATAATAAGAAACAGAAGAGTAACTACTTACTACTGTATTATAATTTAAAAAAACCTGGTAGATGACATCTTTCTTTGGGAATCAGAAAAAAGAATTGGTTTCTCCTGTCCACAACCTTCTTTTGACTGATGACAATTAAATTATTTTCTTAAGAAATTTGTACATCTCAACAGTCGGAAACAACAAAGGAAATATCATGCTAGGGCCGCAGGGTACATGACAAAAATGATCCATTAAAGTCAATTCCAAATGATTTGTTTTGTCCAATGAAAATTACTGTCAACGACGTCTCAAACGAAATTATCAATGGAGGGACGGACGCCGCAAATAACGTTTGAACATTTACAAAACGAAATGAAAAATGGAAAAAACGCCCGCCCTCCAGTTTGATTCCGTGACATCAAAGATGTTTTCATTAAAAAAATGAGACGTCCAAAGGAATAAAAACACTTTTATTAGGTTTGCTTTGTCAACTAATCTTAGATTATATTGTATTTTCACGAATTCCTCCATTTAAATTACAATCTATTTTTAAATACATTCACAATATACTTTTGTTTTTTTTTTAGGTAATCTACTTTTTTAAAGTCGGAAAAGACATTTACATCTACTTCTTCTCCCTTCTAAAAAGCACTACGTTTTTGTAATACGTTTCTTTACAAAACTTAGGAGAGGTAGTCTCTTCTGATATGCAGATTTCGTGTAATGTTTTTTGTAACTGTTTTAAACATTGGTGATAATTAATTCCTTAAACTTATACATCAGTATGTATGAACTGTCGATTTTATTGCGGTTCAACATTCCCCAACCACGTCAGAGTGGAAAATTGGCGTGCACGTGAAATACTGGCGACTTCCTTCTCATAAAAGAGTAGACTATCTTTAATAATAATAATATAAGCTTAAGAGCTTTAATCCTCTAAGCACGTTGCTTGGAGATTCAACGCTAGGCTACCGACTCAAGAGAGGGGGTGAGCCCATTTCACATCTCTTGTACATGGATGATCTCAAATTATTTGCTTCTAAAAAATCTGACCTAATATCTTTACTCAAAATAACCGACAATTTTATTAAAGCTATTGGAATGGAATTCGGAGTAGATAAGTGTGCGGTCATAGATATACAGAGAGGTAAAATTGTAAACTCTGAGAGTTTGCAACTTAGCCAAAGTGAGGTGCTCAGATCTCTTTCTGAGTCGGAAACCTACAAATACCTTGGAATGTTCGAAGCTTTGAGTATAGTCGATGCAGATATGAAACAATCGGTGAGGGATCGTTTCTTCGGCCGCTTGGTAAAGGTTTTGAAAAGCCTCTTATCTGGCGGAAACAAGATCCGAGCCTTCAATGGTTGGGTCATGCCTGTACTGACGTACTCCTTTGGCATTCTAAAGTGGACGCAATCAGAACTAGATGCCCTGGATAGAAAAGTTCGGCGACTGCTGACGGCATACAGGATGCACCACCCACGTTCATCTGTTATGAGGTTGTATATTCCTCGGAAGTGTGGGGGTCGTGGCATGTTAAATGTCAAGGACCTACACAACCGAGAGGTAAACAACCTTCGGGAATATTTCCTAAAGGTAAGCGTGGGTATGTACCGTAATGTAGCAGCAGTTGATAAGGGACTCACTCCGCTGTCCTTAGCGAACGAGAATTGGCGGACGCTAAAGGTAATGAGTGTGGCGGATCGCACGGACGTATGGAAGAGCAAGGAACTACACGGACGGTTCTACCGGGCCCTTATGAGCCCCGATGTAGATCAATTAGCCTCCGTATCTTGGCTACGATACAGTAACCTCTTCGGAGAGACTGAAGGTTTTGTCTTTGCAATTATGGATGAAGTTATCATGACGAACAACTACCGTAAATATATTCTAAAGGATGGGACGGTCGACATTTGTCGGGCATGTCACCGTCCGGGAGAGTCTATTAGACATATCGTTTCCGGTTGTTCTCGTCTTGCTAACGGCGAGTACTTGCACAGGCATAATCAGGTAGCTAAGATTATCCACCAACAACTTGCTCTGAAATACGACCTTGTTGAAGCCGCTGTACCTTATTACCAGTATTGGCCTCAGCCGGTTCTCGACATGTAACGCTCTACTGGGACCGATCTATTATCACTGACAGGACTATTGTTGCCAATAAGCCTGACATAGTGATAATAGATCGGGATGCGCATCGGGCGGTGCTGATCGATGTCACCATTCCACATGACGAGAACCTTGTGAAGGCAGAAAAAGAAAAACTGCTAAAATATTTGGACCTGGCCCACGAGGTGACCGACATGTGGCGTGTTGAATCGACCATCATTGTTCCGATCGTTGTATCTGTGCACGGTCTAATAGCGAAAAGCTTCGACCGTCATCTAGAGAAGCTTTCGCTCTCCGGCTGGGTAAAGGGCCTGATTCAGAAGGCGGTCGTTCTTGACACGGCACGTATTGTGAGGAGGTTCCTCTCTCTTGAGCCCTGACCACTGATGGCTTGGGTCGTAGACCCCGTCTCCAGTGGCCCTCTGCTTTTTTTATATTGTATTTTTAAATTTATTTTCTTGTGATTGTTTTTTTAAAGATATAATGTAAAAAATGAGCAAATAAATGAATATGGGGATATAAGCTTTATTTGTCCATGCAAAACATTTACAAATTTACAATTAAAAAACAGTTTTTATATTGTATTTTTAAATTTATTTTTTGTGATTGTTTTTTTTTAAATATAATGTAAAAAATGAGCAAATAAATGAATACGGGATTAAATGATAATGTTTAAGAATAATAGTTAAAAATAAATGGGATAAATTAGTACTAAAATAGTTTTTCTTTGATTAATTAATAATATTGTTTTGTAAAGACCTCCTTCGGGTAAAAGTCTCCTCCAAGGTATACGAATGGTCTTTATCTTTAGCTCTGATCTTCCAGTCTCTTCCTGCTATTGTCGCTATTTCGTCCTCCCTAGACTATCTAAGAGGCAATATTCTATACCAAAATTCTCTCAAGAGACTTAGTACTCTTCAAATTTGGCTTCACCAGACTTCAGAATTTACTACCAAATTAATAATAAACAACCAACCAACTATACACCGCAATAAGCGTTACAAATTAACAATGTATCGCCAATCGTACCCGTTAATAAGTGGGTTTGCCACATTGTAATTAATATCCGACCGGGACAAGGGTAGTCGTATAAATATTCAACCCTCAATAGGTTCGCGATCATATCGGTTCTGTTAACTGACAATGAACGATGTTCTTTAAATTTAAACCGTTGTAATAGATAAGAAGTTTAGCAGTTTAAAATTATAGCTTGAGAATCATACCATATTTTAATTTCTAAGTTACATTTTGTAGTAAAATAAATTTTAAAAAATGTATGGTCTGTTAATAAAAAGTGCATGTCGAAAATCAATTGTTACTAGACTTTTTCCTTTTACACCATTTGTATATTTACATTGAATTGAGTTATCTCTAGTCACATGATCGAATTATATCTTAATAATAACGACAAAACAAACTTAAATGAGATAATGTACATATTTGACATAGACACCCTTTATTTGTGTATTTGGAATTGTGATGAAAGTAATGTGCTTTTGATTATATGATTTTAATTTTTATACCTAAAATAGAGTTCAAAAATGAAATAGAAGTAAAATTATAATTCAAAGTTTATCGCAATCTTTCGTATTTAGACATAAAATTGGCAGGTAGCTAGATGTTGAGTAAACTTTTATTTCCATATAATTAAACAAGAAATGAAACTACGACGAAGAGTCAGAAATGTCATCAATTCAATGACCACAACCAAATCCTAAGTTAAGAATCATCAACAGATCAAATTCGTCCGATCAACATGAAAGCCGGATTTGCAACAAAAAGCAACGTTGGCGCGATATTGCACGCTGTCAATCGCTGTCAAATAAACGTTTCCAATAAAGATTTCATAACTGAAAACATGCAATATTTTTTCGATAAATATATCGTAGTATAACATATTGCTGTTTGTTAAAACACAGTGAAAGAAAACACTCGTCCTTCTCTTATTCCTAATTAAATTATGATACGTTTTAGTTAAGGCATTCAGCACTTTGCTACCAAGCTCCCAATTCACTCTTCTCTGTGATCGATTTAAATGTTACTTTTTTAGACTGAATGTTTGTTTTTGAATCATTCTTAAAGGAGTCACTTTCATTTTTAGTGAATTTAGTAATTTTTATGAATACTTTTTTAATTCTAAAGACTCCTGCTAGTCCAGCGAATATTAGCGTAAACACTCGATATGATAGGTATATTTTAAACAAAGTTCAATTTAGAAAATATCACATACTATTTCTTTACATAGAATATAAGTATCATTTTAATGTACTTAACGTCATTTTAAACATGATGTTCCCGTAAATTCCTCATTCCTGACGACAGGAGTCAGCGAGTCTGACACTCATCCCTGTATAATGAAGTATATTAATTTTCATTAACGCTACGTACAAAATCTCCGAGGTATTTCTATTAAGAATTTTTGTCATTGCATCTCCCTAATTTTAGAACTGGGGTGTATTAAGGTGAAGAGTCTGATATTTATGAGTGTTTTTTTTTGTAACTAGATATTATTAATAGTTAGTTAAATATAGTAAATTTTAAAATTAAATATTAGTTATATTGTATTTTTAATTAAAATTTGATAGATTAATATTTTATTGTTATGAAAGACTGCTAATTTTCCATGCTGTTTATGTAAGAATTAATCCACATTAATACTTACTATTTATAACTGTGTTCCGCATTATCTCAGTCTAAGTTGTAGACAAGCCGAGAAGCACTACTCATAATTGTTTTCAAATCGCTCCATAAAACACATGCTTGACAAAACACACCTTTTTAATTGCATATCGCAACATCAAGAATTACAAAACAATATTAAAAAATAAAAGAAAAAAAAACATATTAAAATAAAAAAAGACATGAGTTTCTTGCGCCGGTTCTTCTCAGGACCGAGGCGCAATTTTAGCGAACTGGTGGTGGAACTTTTGATTTTATTTTTGACATTCAAAATATAAGTGTGTCCACATCTAATTTGAAATAAATGATTTGTCTTTGACTACAAAATCCTTACTCTTTACCTTTTCTAAAACAAATACGCTAATCTAAAATAATAAATTTGCACTAACAAAATAACTGAGACGACGAAATAAAAAACAACTTCGTATTCTAATTCCGGCCCCGCTTTTACACCTAAAGCTGTCATCACTGTAAATATCCTTAAAAATCTTCATCTAATTTTTTACTAAGCTTGTTTACCGAAGGATCTGCAGAATTTCTTAGCGGGTCATCCTCATAATCCACGTTATCTTGTCAAACCTAATCCTGCTTTTTGCGTTAGAATTTTATTTTGTTTAAGCCTCTTGAACCAGGAAAAAGTTTTGGAGATGGTGCTTTAAGCATTTAGGAAGTATTTCACATGGTGTGGTTAGTAATATGGTGGTATACCTCATTGGGATATTTAAAACAAGTTAGAATCAGTCTCAATTTTAATTCCATTTTTATAGTATAGTGTTACTGAAATAACTTGAAGTGGGCATATAGGTAATGTGGTCAGTATATGAAAACTAAAGATTGATGATAGGACAGTATTTTTAAGATTTTTATCATCCATTAAAAATATTCTTGTAAATTACACTGCAACATCAAAAAATGCTGTTACCTTTACCAACAGTTGCCTTATTATATAAAAATATTATTTAATGTAAAATTTTATTTTCATACGATTTTAACAGTCAACAGTACGTCGGATGTTTTTGCAGGAAGGAAATAAAAAGCATGGCGCGTTGAATCGTTGACACACCTGTGTTCTAAATGATTGCGACGATAAACAATAATAATATAAAATACTGTGAACTTTATGCTATGTGCAATCCTTAAATCCAACTGTTTCTGTAGCAGTCTTTATGAACTGGAAATTGCACGATTTTAGTAAGTGAAGAATAAGAAACAGCTGCAACATGACGTATAACTAAAGGATTTTTATTCTTCTTTGCCGTTGCACTTTTAGCAAAGCAGTCGTAATCATTCGTAGTGATACACATTTATTTTTATTCCGTTGATGTTCTGGAAATTATTCTGGATTTGACTCTTTATTCAAATATTTTAGTTCTTAGTATTAAGATAATCATATGGTTATAGTAAATCCTACTACTGGTTCCGATATTTTCCGTTAATAGTTTGCTTAAGCTAAATCAGCGGTAGAGCTTAGGTGGGGTGTTGAGATGTTCACTATGTTCTCAGATACCAAACTTATATAAGAGCTAGCTGCCCCGCGCAACTTCGTCTGCGTCGCATAGATAGAAATTTTAAAAAATTAGGGTTGGACTACCCCTAACATTTAGGGGGATGAAAAATAGATGTTGGCTGATTCTCATAGATACCGGATAAGCACAAAAAAAATCATCAAAATCGGTCAAGCCGTTTCGGAGGAAAATGGCAACGAAAACTGTGACACGAGAATATATATTAGATATACCACTATTAACCGCATTAAACACATTCATAATCCACCTTACACTTTTCCGCTATTCTCTATTCTAGTGATGGAATCACCTCGACAAGAGACAAGTCAACTACAAAAAAGCGACTTTGTGTTATAACAAATTGTTTGTACTTTTTAATATTTGCACATCTCTCACACTAACCTCCGTAAGTCCTGCGTAGGCTGGATCACAAAGTGGAAAAACTTGTCTTAAGCCCCGCAAGGAATTACATCTAATAGAAAATTCTATGTTTTATAATATATTACTAGGTACAGTAAATGATTTAATAAATAAGTAGTCTACTCTGTTTTCAAATTCTATTTAATATAGTCCTTATGACTGCATTTAGACGCCCATGTGATATGCGTTATCGTTCATGTTTGCAGACAGCTGCTCCTGTATAAATAAACTACAGTATTTATGTAACTAGGTTGAACGTTTCAACAAAAGTAATTACTAGTAACTTGGCAAAAATAGAATACTTGAATCAAGTTAAAAGTTATACGTTACGCACTAAATCGTCTTAGATATTAAGGTGTAGAAAGATCAAATTAATTTCAAATTAATAATTTATTTTAAAGACAACTTTAAATACATGCTTTTAGGATGCTGGATATCATGTAGCAGTAGAGTGCTAGCTAATACAAGTTAAGGGGGGAGCCTGCTTTAGAGGCTTAAAAAAATCGATTTTTTTGAGAATTTTTTTGGGAAGGAAAGAAATTTTTGATTGAAACGAAACTTTCAGGTTTTATTATTATGTATTTCAAGAGTCTTCTCAATTTTTTTCATCAAAATATATGTCATAATGTGCGTGGTACAAGCATTTCACCGAGGCGCCTCGAGTATGCATGTGTCGTGCGGCGGGAAAGATGCAGGTCGCAATTTTCATCTGACACTAAAAAAACAAAAAAGAAAATAATTTTCAATAGTATAGCTTCTAGTTAAACCTAAAAAAATAAAAAAAAGTGAAAAATTCAATTATTTTTCGCAAATTAAACAAAAAAATCATTTTTTTGGAAAAAAAAATCACTTTAGATGTTTTAAAAAAATGGTTGCTCATAACTTTTTCAAGTTTTTTTAGGTTCAACTAGAAGAGAATTTCATCCCGAATACAACCAATTTTGTCTCGTTTCGATAGGACGTTTAGTTTTTTTTCTATCTTTCCCGCCAACTCGGGAAAATCGTAAAAAAGAAAAATCGAGAAATCGCCCGTCAACGTTTTAGTATATAAAAATCTTATTTTTTGAACTTACCGTTATAACATGCTAATCAGCGATTCCTGGTCCATAAAATGGCCCTTCAGACTCTTCAAATAACTGGTTTTCGCCCAGATGTTCGAGTCTGCGGGCTATTCTGGTTTCTTTACTTTCCAATGAATGAAATGAGCGATCCAGTCGCTTGTATACCTGCTTGACGCTTGCTCACTATTTCTTCTGTAGCTCCGAAAATAATATGAATTTACTTTTGAAATTTTAGGGGCATATTCTTGAATAGTTTGGAAATACATTTATGCAAAAAAAAAAAAGTCGATTTTTTGAAGCCTCTAAAGCAGGCTCCCCTTAAATGAGCATTAACCACTCAAGATAAACCTCTAAAAACTGTTTCTTTGAATAATTTGTTCCTAAATTAGTCCTTCTAGTAGAAGTAATGAGACCTTTTATTCTTCACGTAGACGCTGCATCATTTGAACAACTCTTATGTGAAGCAGTCTTCGTCTTCGAATCAGTACCCCCTGCGTAAAATTCAGCAATTCGTTAACAATGTCATCCCACAACGACCAACCAATACAATACCAAATTGAACACAAATAAAAATAAACGGAATCGTTCTACCATTATTAATGTAACTTCGGTCAGATTACCGACGCTCATAATTGTCCATCACGCTACATTGCGCATCATTGAATGTAAACATGCCCGAAATTAAATAACGTACTTATTGAAACAAAAAATTTCGATTTTGACAATCGTGCTTCATTTGTTTCATTAAATGCCAACAATGTTCTTATTCAAATGTGACATTTGTCACGCAAGATGATGCTGTCAGTTTCTTTTGTCAACCAATACAAGATTTACAGGAATCATTGATAAAATAAAAAACTTGAGAGGTGTTATGGGACACCCGAATAGAACGAAGTTCCTTTCGATTAAAAGATATCTTATAATTTTTTTCCTAACGTGACGCGTGATAAGGAACGTGTTTTTAAAGATTTTGATCACAGCGCCATCTAGCGATAATCATCTAAAACAAAAAAGTGTCGTGATAACTTTTCGTAAGATTTTTTTCCGTCTAGCCCCCTTTCACAACGCGCGATAAGGAACTTCGTTCCAATTGCAGGAAAGCCATGTAACCTTATACTAAAATATTTAAAAACTCTTTGACGATTATGTAAAGTCTACATAATGCCTTAGCCAAACGTGACAGAATGTGACTACAAAGAAGACCTGAGATTGAAAGATTGATGACGATAATAATAAAACATTTAAACCTGCTTAAAACAAAGTCACTAAAACTATCAAATTAAAAAACACATTACACACATAAAAACCAGTAAAATTCGCCTAGAAATATACAAATTATCTTGATAGTAAATGTCGTATTAACAAGTGATTTGGGGCGGCACAGATCTAGATAAAACACGAATAGCTACGAGAACACGCAGACTTGCAAAAACTCACAATTACTATGTTAAAGCTTGAAAAATGTTTCAATCTTGTCTTGTAATAACATTTTCTAATAATACTGGATATTTTCAGTATTTTGAACTATACCTATACCATCTATATCACACTTCTATATTAGGTTTTCTCTGTAGAATAAGGAAAATGAATTATTAATCTGTACTCCATCAAGTAAAAAAATACTGCAATTTTTTATTGGGTTTACTCTAAGAAAACTCAGTATTGAGATAAGCTCACCTTTTGTGCACTATTGGAACGAAGTTCCTTATCGCGCGTTATCGAAAGGGGACTAGACGGAAATTCTTATGGAAAAGTTGTCACGACACTTTTTGTTTTAGATGATTATAGCTAGATGGCGCTGTGATTAAAATCTTTTAAAACAATTCCTTATTTTGTTTTATATGATTAATGCTAGATGGCGATGTGTTCAAAATATTTTATTTAAGTTATATTAATTAGTAGTTTTAAAGTAACTAATTATTATAACGTAAAAAAATAAAATTTTATCACAATTCCCTCACTAATTAATCGAAAGGAACTTCGTTCCATCCGGGTGTCCCTTGATACCTCTCAAGTTTTTTTTATTTTTGATATAGATTGTGTCTCTGTAGTGTACAATTAAGTATTAAATAAAATTAATAAAGCAATTAAACCACGGTAATAATTGATAAAAGAAGGCGATTAGTAAATTCTCATACTTGAAATGAACTATCAAAATCGGTTCACTCAAAACATTATATTCTAACCAATCATTCGACAAGCATTATTTTAATTAAAGTCACATACATCCAACAAACAATCAAGTACAACAATAAAAACCTTATTCCTCTAAGCATGTAAACATCTGTGACACGCCATAAAACACTGCGACGCCTCCTCAAGCAAATAGGAAAGTTAATAAGGGTCAAGCATCTACGTTCGTTACGGGAATTACTTGTCAGCTTGTGTGTCATCAATACAGTTTATTAGATAAGTATATGTTTTGATAGAAAATCTATTTCTATATTTTATCATATAATAATAAATTAATAGAATGAACGAACGAGAATTTTAAAACAAAGGATAATTTATAATGTTAAAAATATTCGTTTATATAGAATATCCCAAGACACACCTGCACTTAGAAAATATTATAGAAAAGTTTCGCAATTACCTATTTTCGAAGAAAGAACGAAACGATTTTTTATTACATCTCATTTTAGAAAATATCATATTACAAAAGAACTATCCCATAAAGCCATAGCATTGATATAACATTATCAAAAACACACAATGAAAAAAATATTAAAACCTCCTTTACACTAATCATCGCTTACTATTAAATACTCCTTTCATTCACAAAGAAGCTTATCAACACAGCTGTATAACAATAAAATGATCGAACAAAATTAATATGCATTGGAAAAGTAAACTCCGTAGTTAGAGTTAATCGGGTACTGTAAATTGCTCGATTGATCCCTTTCATTTGAGGATCTAACTAAATTATACCCTCGAGAATCCTTTACTTGATTGTTCTTAATTTCACGTTCAATAGACATTTCATAAAACAGATCCTAAGGCGATATTCTTCGGTCGTTACGGATTCTTAACGAATCGGAAGTTTGAATTTGGAGATGGCTGTGGATTTGAATTTAAAATTCTTATTTTTATTGCAAGAAAGACAAACGAGTTATATAGACTACAGGCCGATTAAGAAAAATGATGGGTCATTTGAACCACCACGCGATCTGTCTAAAACGAAATTCTAGCATAAAATAATAAGATTCAGTACTATGCCGTCACTTGTAAGCTGTCCAACTGAGTGCAGGTGAGTATTCGAAAGTGCAGTGAGTACATTTTGGTCATATATTTTTATACGGCATTCTTACCACCGATAGATCTCTGAAAAATAATAAGAACGCTCAGTGCCGTACAAAAATGTTGCGCCACAAAGTCGGAATTTTTTTTTAATGTTCCGACAATTACCGGGTTATACTTGGTCATTTGATTTTGTACGGCATCTGTATCATACTATTTTAACTATTTTTTATTTCCTACAAATTTAAGTGACAGTTTAAGAAACAGTGCTAATAAGAAATGATAATGATAGAAATATTATATTACGTCCATTTTAGAACAAGCAAAATGTTTATGACAAATAGTTTCAGGAACTATTATTGTTTCCTCTTTAGCTTCAGACTATGTAAAGTATCAGTCACGTCATGCAAAAAAAATTGGTTGCCTGTAAAGTCGGTATACGGGCGAAAGTTTTACGTGACAACGACTCGGGCATGGTTAGCCCGCCTAAGAGCGAGAGAGACAGACATAAAAAGTGAAAGGCACGCGTGCCTCTCACTCGCTCTCATTGTGAGCGCATAACGTGAGCGGAGCGTAACGCAGTTTCTTGAAGTGTCACCCGGCAAACCAATTTATAAGACGTTGTCACGTCAAAACAATCGGTCAGATAGTCGGTCAGTAGATTCTGTTACAACATTCTCAATTAGGATATCACCAAATCATAATTAATTTAAATTTAAAATATAGACGTTATCAGATAATAAGTCTTTAATAATAATAATTAATTTAAATTCATTTATTAGCTTATTTTTTACATTATATTTTAAAAAACACTTATATTGTAAAAATACAATATAAAAAAACAGAGGGCCATTGCAGACGGAATCTACGACCCAAGCCATCACCCAAGTCCTCAAAATACGCGCCGTGTCAAGAATTAATATTACTATTAATATCTAACATAACGAAATACCGGTTGCGTACTCTAGTAATACTTTAAGAACAAAATTAATTGAAATCGCAAATCTAAAATTATTGAACGGCATCTAGACCCAATTATTTTCCTAAGTCAACGTCGACCGAACTCAATTAAATTGACAAACCTTCTGTGTATATAGTTAAATTTCGTTTACTCAAGCCATTGTTAACCTTTGAGGAATTATATAATATTCATGATATAATGCAATAGATAAGTAGTTCTTGAATATAATACGTTAATAGTAATTTCGATGTATTTTTACACTTGATGCCTTGAAAATCCTAGGAAAATTATATAATTATATAAGTTTTGTTCAAAACCCTGCAATATTTTACGCTAACGTATCGCTATTTAAGGAATCTTTAGTCTTTTAAATAATTTAATTTTACAAAAATATCATTTGTTCACTGATGACCACGCAACAATGCGTAGGACATAATCTCTTGGTCATTTCCTTATGTTAGAAGACTCCTGTCACCTAATGTAGCCTACTATAACACTTCAAAAACTTCATAAAACATTATCCTTTTAAAATATAAATCATACTACACGCAGTGACTCCCAATAATTTTATGTAAACATCAGTTAAAACCTGCAAACAAGACATTGTTTTCCCTCAGCAAATCTGTTTGTTATTCACGGCGCTATCTTAAAAGAAACAAGAGTAAATGTCGTACAGACACGAACAGAAATGCTAATATCGAAAGATTCTCGTTTTTCTTTTGCGAACGCCTTTGGGTTTTCATAAATGATTTCTTGCATAACAGCAATATTGTTTTGTTTATGTTTACGGATAGTGGATCTGTACAGATGTTTTAGGTTAGTTCTTATTGCTAAGTGGATTATAGACCTACTGGACTTTTAGTAGGTATAACTCCGGTGGTCTGTTTTAGGTCATCTATTTTCAACCAATTAGTTAAGACTAATGATTAAAATTACCTTTGGCAGGGTAACTTACTTCAGTAGAATAATCATGTTATGATTTAATGTGCAGCAAAAATCGAAAGAATCTATTTTTAACAATTCACGAATCAGACAAAATAATATGTACGTGGATAGATTAATGCATTCTCACATTTGTATCGTAAATATTTGTATCGAGAAACAAAACAACACGAAACAGATGAGCATATTTTGTTGAGTAATGATGGATTTATAATGTTACTAGCATTTCTGAATACGCTTGCTATTAATTTTAAATTTAACCTTCATGTTACCAAATTTTGAAATGGAACGTCGTACTTATTGTTAAAAGGTTGGCTATTTGACCAGTAATTGTGTTTAAGCGACGAACTAAGTTAAGTTAGTTGTTTAAACTAAAAATAATGCTGATTGTTATATTTAGAATTACAAGAATTTCTAAGGTTATACTTACTCTAGGCTCCAAAATAGGTCTTTCTTTTGAGACTAAAAAAACGATACCTATCAATTATAGAACGATACTAGCTTTTGATCTCGTTTTGAGACTCTGCCTGAAAACCAGCGCTGTATTAATCGCAGAAATGTGCTGAGGCAGATTCCTTTTGGACACACAAAGTATTTTAATTATATTTTGCTATTTATCTTGTGTTTTAAGTATGTTATGTGTGTTTAATAAAATTATTTTCTTTCTTTTCTATTTCTTTCTTGATCTAAACCTAAACATATTTATTTACGTACACATACACAATAGTTTAATTAAAGTTGTCGTCAATGTGTTGTCTAAAGCTATAAAAATTATCGCTTTAACATTTATTCAATCTGGTAATCTCAATTTCTGAATTTAGAAACTTTTAATTGGCTCTCTGAATTCTCGTAAGTATTATAAATTAAATAAGTGTTAGCTTCTTTGAAGTATAAAATTTAATAAATAATTCCTGTGCAATTTTATCGACAACTGCTGCTGCCCGCGACGTCCTCTGCGTGAACCATATGTCCCGTTTTTTTTCATTTTTCCCAATCCCAATCCTTGAACTTCAACGAACATTTTAAAAAAAGATTTGGCCAAATTGGTCCAGGCGTTGTTGAGTTATGCGCTTACCAACACATTTTGCGATTCATTTTTATATTATAGATTAAGAACCGATTTTGCTACTAACAGTACTTTATTAGAAGCATTAAACAAGTCTCTGCCGGGGAGAGCTCGACGTCGTTCCCCATGATTTTAATCTCCGCTAATCAAGCTTTTCTTGCAGTTGACTGTATATCAACGTGGAATAACTAAATACTTAAACGACACTATAAAACCATGTTTATAGATAATTATGCAACTTTACGGCCATCATAACTCGCTGATGGCTTATTTTGCAAATAAATGGGTAACTTCATCTAAGAAAAATGAATGATGATGATGATTTGGAAGCAGGTATTAAGAAAATGTAAATGAAGAACAATCTATTCTAAACTATTTATTAATTACTCGCATAACAATTTTTTTAATCCTTTAAATGCTTTTTCAGTAAGATATTTGTTTGAAGCTATGACATTTTGCATGTTATTGTTACCAAATTTTGAGAACGTATGTTACTGTCGATAAGCACTGGTTTTTTTTGTTTTAGTAGGAGGAAATCGCCGGATCGGCGTATGTGGGAGTTGAACCTCACTAAAACCTCCAACCGCTCACACTCAGCGTTCGAACCCCGGCTGAGGCCAGAACCCAGCACGGGGTTATGCGGGGTGGCGTGACGCGTTACGCACTGCGGCACACTTTCCCGTCGCGACACCCCCGATAAGCACTGGTGGATGCTCGTCTATAATTGCATTTAAAAAGTAATTCAACTCAACGCATGCTATGAATAACAATCGATTTACCACAAAACCCTACTCTATCAAAGCCTTACTCAGCTATTTCAATCTTAAAGCGACAAAACCGGTATTTATTTCCAAAATAAGCACTTCCATTTTGTAGAGTAACGTTTAACAAAGTGCATGCATGTTGTAGACGGCACTAGACGATTCCATTTGCGAGCCATTAACACGGAGGCGGAATCCTGCCGCAATCAGATGAACGCGCCAGACGCCCCAGGACCACTATAATTGTGATTTTCAACAAATTCGTACAGAATTTTGGTGGTTTAGAGGTTATTTTTATGACGTTTTAATATAGTTTTCTGTTTGTAATATCTTTGTGTTTATTTTATGAGTAAATCGTGGAGTGACTCTTATGGGAACGATGGTGGGATGAAGACTAGTCGATGGTTTGACTTGGTCCTTTTTGATCAATCAATCAGATAATATGAAAATTAAATGTACTTTTTTCTGTTTCGGGTATTGGCCCACCTCTCACTCCCACCTCTGTAACTCCTGTGTAGCCAGGATCCACAGCGGCGACCATCGTAATGACTCTGAGCAGTGAAGCCCAGGAAAACTCGAGGGAAAGCTAACTTGTCTTGGACCCCGCAACGAATTTAATCAGAAGATGATAGAAGAAGTAGGAAAACATGAATTTCGACTTCCCTTCTCGCAAAAGCGGGAGACAATAAAATAACATTGAAAGATGCATTACGCCAGAATTGAGAAGAGCACCATGGACATTGATTTTATTAAATACTAGTTGGCCCGCGCAACTTCGTCTGCGTCACATAAGGAAATTTTCTCACCGTTTAAACCTTCCCTGGACTTCTACGAATATTTCAAGATTAAAATAAGCCAAATCGGTTCAGTCGTTCTCGAGTTTTAGCGAGACTAACGAACAGCAATTCATTTTTATATATAAGAAGATTACTTTTTTCTGTTTGTAATTAATACAGTTTAATGATGATCTATTCCAAATATACTTTAGTTCACATAATGCTATTTATTTGTAGCCGAAATTCTAACCACCATCGGAATCCATGAAACACACAATTGTAAATAATTCATCTTAAATAATAAATATCGATGTTATTACGATAACAAAACTTCATGCACATTTTGAGTACGAAACAGTAGAACAGCAAAACAATCACGTATTGTATTGAATCGTAAATTGATACTGCAGTACTGATTTACCTTTGCAAACATTATTTTATCCTGTATATACAGTGATTGTTATGTACCATGCATATTCTAGAAAAATGTTATGTACTCTACTCTAATATTTTTTTTAGTTGTAGAAAATCACCCGTATGTTGGATTTGAACCGCACTAAAACCTCCAACCGCTCACACTCAGCGTCCGAACTACGGCTGAGGCCAAAACACAGCACGGGGTTATGAGGGACGGCGCGACGCGTTACGCCCACGGCACTCTTTCCTGTCGCGCCGCCCCCTCTATTCTAATGTAGAGTATAAACAAAAAATACCTACTTAAAATTAAACCAAAATATCCAGAAAAAAAATTAAGTACGGAAAACATAGCATTCACTAACAACCTCTCAATAGTAAAGATTTTTAAATGATGTTTACTAATTCGTTATAAAATATTCTGTATAGTACGAAATTAGATCTTGTCTTCAGCACAATATAAAGATTCCGGTTTCTGTCCGTTTTTAGGTCCGGACACTTGTACAGCCAATTTTAACATGTTCTGTTGACTCATAATGTATTTAAGAGCATTTATTGTAAATTGGTTATTCAAAATGGAGCCTACGTCAATACAGTCCTAACCCAAAGCATTGATATCTGTTAAAATAAAATGATAACATAACAGATAACATAGCAGCATAACATGATGATAGATTGCCCTTGCATTGCAGAGGTTCATGAGCGACGGTGACCGCTTACCATCAGGTGGGCCGTAGGCTCGTTTATCTATCTTGCAATAATAAAAAAAAAAGAACTGATAATATTAGTTGGCTTTTTATTTAACACGAGGTTACAAGTTACAAAAAGTGTGAACAGAGTGACCAAGTCACGGACAATTAATCATGCATAGAGAATGAGTAATTTATGACAAAGACAGAAAGAGAAGGCGGCAAATTGAGATTACATTTTACAAAATCGATATTGACTAATAAATAACAACCGCTATTCTTGCAGTAAGTTTCCCAATTCCAATATAAAATAATTCAAATGAACAAAAGATCGCAAGACGTTTGTTTTTGTTATCGTTTGCCAAACACCGAGTTCGTTGTTGATTCCGGTAAACAATAAGATGAAACGCTCACTAATAAGAGAGGAAACGGAACGGTAAAAAAAGATTTCCATTTTACAACTGTTGTGTGTCAAAACTAATTTGTACGGACTATTCTTAGTCTGATTCCGAATTTAAGGCAAAATTAGTACTAAACATCGTGAGTAAAACTGCATATCGAAGGCTTTTAAAAGACTTGGAAAATTGTAAAATCCAGTCCAAAGCATAGTCGAGTAAGTGCTGTGGAGATCTAAGCTCAACAATGGCAGTAATGGTTGATAAAATATACAAATTTTAAGGCGTTTTGACTCTCAAAATGCGCTCTGACATGTCCCTCTTGAAACAAGGTTGAAGCAAAGTTTTATATAGTAACAGCGATGGCGGCGCGACGCGTAACGAGTCGCGCCGCCCCTCATAACCCCGTGCTGGGTTCTGGCCTCATTCGGTTCGCCTGAGTATGAGCGGCTGGAGGTTTAAGTGCGGTTGAACTCCCACATACGGTGATTTACTCCAGATTCCGAATTCTTAAAAGCTAGTATTTAATTTTTTTATTTCTTAAGATGAATGATGATGATGATTTGGAAGCAGATATTAAGAAAATGTAAATGAAGAACAACCTTTCTATTCTAAACTATTTATTAATTACTAAACTCGCTTAACGATTTTTTTAAATACTTTTAATGCTTTTACAAGATATTTGTTTAAAGCTATGACATTTTGCATGTTATTATTACCAAGTTTTGAGAAGGTATGTTACTGTCGGTATTTGCATTTAAAAAGTGATTCAACTCAACACATGCTATCAATAACAATTGATTTAGTCCACACAACCCGGCTTTACCAAAGGCTTACTCAGCTATTTCAATCTCAAAGCGACAAAACCGGTATTTATTTCCAAAATAAGCACTTCCATTTTGTAGAGTAACGTTTAACAAAGTGCATGCATGTTGTAGACGGCACTAGACGATTCCATTTGCGAGCCATTAACGCGGAGGCGGAATCCTGCCGCAATCAGATGAACGCGCCAGACGCTCCAGGACCACTATAATTGTGATTTTCAACAAATTTGTACAGAATTTTGGTGGTTTAGAGGTTATTTTTATGACGTTTTAATATACTTTTCTGTGTTTATTTTATGAGTAAATCGTGGAGTGACTCTTATGGAAACGATGGGGGGATGAAGACTAGCCGATGGTTTGAGTTGGTCCTTTTTGATCAATCATTCAGATAATATGAAAGTTAAATGTACTTTTTTCTGTTTATAATTAATTCAGTTTAATGATGATTTATTCCAAAAAATATACTTTAGTTCACATAACGCTATTTATTTGTAGCCGAAATTCTAACCACCGTCTGAATCCACGAAACACACAATTGTAAATAATTCATCTTAAATAATAAATATCGATGTTATTTCGATAACAAAACTTCATGCACATTATGAATACGAAAGAGTAGAGAAGCAAAACAATCACGTATTGTATTAAATCGTAAATTGATACTGCAGTACTGATTTACCTTTGCAAACATTATTTTATCCTGTAAATACAGTGATTGTTATGACCCATGCATATTCTAGAAAAATGTTAAGTATTCTATTCTAATGTAGAGTATAAACAAAAAATAACTACTTAAAATTAAACCAAAATATCCAGAAAAAAAAACTTGAGAGGTGTCATGGGACACCCGAATAGAACAAAGTTCCTTTCGATTAAAAGATATCTTATATTTTTTTTTCCTATCGTAACGCGCGATAAGGAACGTGTTTTAAAAGATTTTGATCACAGCGCCATCTAGCGATAATCATCTAAAACAAAAAAAGTGTCGTGACAACTTTTCGTAAGATTTTTTTTCTGTCTAGCCCCCTTTCACAACGCGCGATAAGGAACTTCGTTCCAAAAATTAAGTACGAAAAACATAGCATTCACTAACAACCTCTCAATAGTGAAGATTTTTAAGTGATGATTACAATTCATTATAACATATTCTGTATAGTACGATATTAGATCTTGTTTTCAGCACAATATAAAGTTTCCGGTTTCTGTCCGTTTTAGGTCCGGACACTTTTACACTAAATTTTAAAATCCTCTGTTGACTCATAATATATTTAAGAGCATTTATTTTAAATAACTCAAAGTGGAGCCTACGTCAATACAGTCCTAACCCAAAGCATTGAAATCTGTTGAAATAAAATGAACTGATAATATTAGTTGGCTTTTTATTTAACACGAGGTTACAAGTTACAAGAAGTGTGAACAGAGTGACCAAGTCACAGACAATTAATCATGCATAGAGAATAAGTAATTTATGACAAAGACAGAAAGAGAAGGCGGCAGATTTAGATTACATTTTACAAAATCGATATTGACTAATAAACAACCGCTATTCTTGCAGTAAGTTTCCCAATTCCAATATAAAATAATTCAAATGAACAAAAGATCGCAAGACGTTTGTTTTTGTTATCGTTTGCCAAACACCAAGTTTGTTGTTGATTCCGGTAAACAATAAGATGAAACGCTCACTAATAAGAGAGGAAACGGAACGGTAAAAAAAATTTTCATTTTGTAACTGTTGTGTGTCATCACTAATTTGTACGGACTATTCTTAGTCTTATTCCGAATTTAAGGCAAAATTAGTGAAGGAAAACATCGTGAGTAAAACTGCATATTGAAGGCTTTTAAAAGACTTGGAAAATTGTAAAATCCAGTCCAAAGCATAGTCGAGTAAGTACCGTGGAGATCTAAGCCCAACAATGGCAGTAATGTTTGATAAAATATACAAATTTTAAGGAGTTTTGACTCTCAAAATGCGCTTTGACATATCCCTCTTGAAACAAAGTTGAAGCAAAGTTTTATATAGTAACAGCGAGGGCGGCGCGATGGGAAAGAATGCCGTAGCGCGTAAAGCGTCGCGCCGCCCCTCATAACCCCGTGCTGGGTTCTGGCCTCAGCCGGGGTTCGGACACTGAGTGTGAGCGGTTGGAGGTTTAAGTGCGGTTGAACTCCCACATGGGGTATGTACCCACATACCCCACCCGCCCTCCAACTAAAAAAAAAATATATAGTAACAGCACCCAACGTCCTGACATCCGCTAATTAGCGACTGTAACTTACCATAAACTACTTCTGTTCTAATAATGAAAATTTAAGACGGTACCGTGCTGCCAAGTGAACGTCGATGTTTAATATAAATTTAATTCAAATTACACCGGACCCTTTGTCGTGTTCACAATTAAACTCTTGCTCTCGATCGTCTATTGTTTAAGTGTATGAATAGCTAAACCGACTTACGTAAATGGGTTATGAAATCGAAGGTTATGGTCGCTATTTTTTTGTACAAATATGTATGGTAAAACACTGTTATTAGTGCAAAAATAATTGATAAAAAAATGCAATACTAGCTTTTAAGAATCTGTGTTTCAAGTTGAAGTAGAGTGCCAGTCAAATAAGTTTTTTTTTTTTTTAGTTGGAGGAAATCACCGTTTGTGGGAGTTGAACCGCACTAAAAGCTCCAACCGCTCACACTTAGCGTCCGAATCCCGGCTGAGGCCAGAACCCAGCACGGGGTTATGAGGGACGGCGCGACGCGTTACGCCCACGGCACTCTATCCCGTCGCGCCGCCCCCTGAGTCAAATAAGTAAAACCACCTGCGCCCACCCTGTGAGTTATCTCGTTTAATCTAAGAGTTTCTACAGCTACCTCCGAACTTCATCATTAACGTTGATCTAAGTGCCTGCCAAATTCCAGCTCAATCAGAAATCGGGAAGTTGGTCAAAATCAACTTGCAAGATTCTCGAACTTACATAGGTATTCAGTGCAAGATAAGCATAAACTTTAAAAATACAGTCGAATTGAATGCCTTCTATTTGAAATCAGCAAAATAAATAAATAAGAATAAAAGTTTTATTTTTGGATTTAATATTCATTTACAAAGGTTTTTTCTTAGGAAAAATAACGCAACTGAAAAAATAATGTTAGTACTTTCTTTTCAGCGGACTTCACGGTACCGAAATTCAAAATAACTTTGCAAAAAAAAATCAAATAAAGGAAGAAACCTGAAATTTTATATTTCCTCCCTCCAAATTGAAGAAAATTTCCTTAACACAGCGTATCTATTTCTTTAATTTATTCATTCTTCTACAAGAAAAGTTAACTTTTTGTAGTAACCAGAGGGAAATCTCGCCGTTTAGGAAAGTCGTCAGTCTTACGAAGAATCTTAATGCTTATGAATAATAAAGTATTCAGAGGTCCGAGATTTGCAATTGCTAAATTTTCAGACGAAATCTGAGAGAAAAAGACATTCTGTTTGTATCGTTGCGGTTTCCTTAAAAGATTATCACATTTTTCTTTTATACGAGTTTCAGGTAGACTCTATTATGTTATAAACTTATTCAGACACTCGCGGTTTTCTATAATACTTTCATGCATTTTTAACGTGATCATGACGTTTGCAACAGCGTTGAAATATCGAGACAACTCAATTAATTAAATATCGTGGTAAGAATCTATTATGTTACCTTATAAGTCTCCTACTGCTTTCAATATTGTGAATCAGAAATCAACGCCTTATCGTAAGCTTTAAGCTGAACCCCTTACAATCGTATAGATCATTGTCAATATCAAAAGTTACAAGTCAATTCTATCCCATCAATATTTAACTGCTAAAATCAGAAATAATAAACTGAATCTACATAATTAGATCATTTACGTCACTACCCAAAATAATATTACGATTAAATAATGATTTTCATCACGTGAAAAAAATGACATCACAATCCGTGATTCGCATTACCATTTAAATAATGACTAAACGTTGTTTAACGAATAAATATAATAAAAATTCAAAGTAAATAATTATAAATATGAGCCATCACGAGTGCTCCCCTCGTGACCACTATCACAATAAAGAGTTTAACTAAATCAACAATATTAAACAAATTAGCTTGTTTACTGTATCAACAAGCAGTTTATTTGTTAACAAAACAATAGCTGTACACACATTTTTACAAAAAACATTTTTTTTGGACTTTAACGATTGGAAACCATAGGTCATAATTTTACAAAATAAAAAAAGTTCTCAAAATTCAAATCAGCAACGGAAATTTTGAAACGTATAAAACTCTTTTTTCAAATTTTACAATTTACGTTTTTGTTGCTTTTGCAATTATTAATTTGTATTTTTTTTTTATCGTCTGAAACATTTGAATATTTAATACAACTAATTTTTTGTCGGGATTCATCATATGAAACTGTTTACATCATTACTATTAAATATTATCAATTTATTATGTTTCCATAATTTGTAACAACAATCTGTCTTGTTAATAGTTAATGCTAAACAGTGGGGCTATTACAGCTTTGTATCGTTATCGTAAATGAACTAAATTTTTTTGACATTTTGTTTACGATTACGAATTTTCTTAGAAAGAAACGTGGTTATGCGCATGACCACTAATTGTCATAATTTTGAATAGTCTGTGTAAGGCTAAGTACACAATGGAGATTTTTTAAAAAAATGCAGAAAAAATATGATAACATCAAGATAATCTTCTTTCGATCTGTGGATACTGACAACAATACGTTCGTCACTAATTTGAAAATAAGTTGGAGACAATTTGGAAGAGTTCTGGAGTTTTTGCATGAAGACCACTTGCTATACATAATATCGTTACACAGAATGTGTTTAATGCATTTTTAGTCATTTAACGGTGATTGATATAAATATTTCACAATGCGAAAAAATTTAGAATGTATTCTAAGCCTTTAAACATTTCCATGGTAACGAAACCGAAAAAATAACAAGTTAAAATTGGTATTACAGACAATTTTAGGATATTAATTATGAATAATTCGTCACTTGTTTATCCGAGTTTATCGTTTATAAACGTCAAATGAAAAAGGTACCTTTCGGAGTACCTTAAATGATTTTTAAGTTTACAAAATTGAAATAAAGAACGGATATCGTGCCTAAATATCTAATGTTATGAAAACTATGTGAACAAAAATTCACTATTGTAGCGAAAAAGTCAAAATTGTTACGTTTTTGTACTATCTTAGATTTTTATCACTTTGAAAATGTAATAGGTACAAACAAAATAAGAGTTCATTTCATTAGGTACTGGAAAGTTAAGTATTATAAGTAAAGTATAGTATTAAGTAAAATCAAAAATAAACTACAATTCCGAAAAATAACATGTTAATGTTGCACTTGGTGGCTACTGGGAGGCAATGCTTCCTCAGGAACTCTTAGCATCGATATACCTCGCATGCTATGATATGTCCTTCAAAGAAATTCAATAAGCTCTTTTATGGTAGGCGCCAGGCTGTTGATGGCAGCAAATCTCGCAAGTCACAGTAGCTGGTAGGACCATTAAGAGTGTAGGAGAATACCGAACACAAAAAACGTGATACATGGATGTTATATAAAAATGATTACCTTAACTTTGTTATTTCATAAATTAAAACAAATAAAGAACAAAAAGTCATAAATTTTTTAATTACATTTATAACGTAAAGCAACATGTATAGTTTTTCATCTTTACACTTAAGACATTCAATTTGTAGTAAATACTATTATACGTTTTACTAGTATTCATAGACTTCAAATTCGTTCCAACACTCACAGCATCTTGCTTTTAAAAGCTGCTAATTTTAATTTACAAACTACAAACTACTACAAAGACCACTAGGTACTCCAATTTTATTTAAACAAATTTATATTAGCTCCATGTAAATTGAATAAACTTTGATTGACAATACGTCAAATGAGCTAGAAAAACAGTTAAGTTAGTGTCCGGTCACGAGAATAAAGGTTCCGTATCCCGTCCCAAAACATCAAGCAATCAACAAATTATACTTTAATTTGTCCGACAAACCTTTTTTTAAAAAGACCCATCTAGTGATATTCCGTAAGTTCGATTGAAAAATCAATGGATTAATGCCAACACTGTTACAGAGACTAAGGTTTATTATTTTGAATATTTTAACTCTAAAAAATTGTTTTTATGCTTTGTTTTTTCTTGGGATTCACTCGTGGTATTTTTTTCATTTGGTTTTATTTGAAACACAATTTTGTGAAAGCAATCAATTTAATTTTTTTCTTCATACCTAGTATGTACTTTTAAGAGTTTATAGTAAATTGGCAAAATTATTCTATTTTTTATTTTTCTTTACATTTTACTGAGTTTGGAATATTTTGTGGTATTCAGTAGGCAGTTCAATATTATTCTCAAGCATTACTGATTGCGATTGAGTCCTAAGTTCTAAAAACAATAAATTTTTAAACATTATTATTTTGATATACAAACAAACTCTTTGATTTTGTTTAGGATATATATTGTTTTTTGTGGCAAACGTCAATAAATGACATTGTGAAATAGAGATGTAACGAATAGTTATTTGACCGAAAATAAAAAATTCTGTGTTCCGAATTCCGAAACAGTGGCGTGCAGTTCGAAAATGGTTTGCATAGCTTATCTTAAGAAGTTTGAATTTAATCATTGAAGTATTCGTTGTTATTTATTTTTGGTATCTTTCCAACTATATTTAGGTGATAATTCAAATATAAATTAAGGTAAATCTTTTGCAGATCTCTCTTTTATCGTCTTTTACATGAATGCTCAGAAGATTTTTTAAGATGATCCCTTTATCTTCCTCTTATGACTAGCTTCCCACTAGTACTACGCGAGGTGAAACTCGTCATTTTTATTCGAATCTTACGCTTTAACCTACGTGTCGTTTCGTAAGAACTTTTTTTGGAAAACGTTATGTCGCTTTTAAATGGGCTTCCCTGTCTCCGCTTCAGCGTTCCTCGAGCAATATATTTTGTCCATCAATAAGGTTTGAGAAGAGGACTAAAGTGTATCTAAAATTGGGCGACAACTTCACAGCATCTCTTGAAATCAAAGTATCCATGAGTACTGGTGACCACTTACCAACAAGTGGGTCTACTGCACGATATTCGGCCGTAACGCTGAAAATTTATCGGAAACTTGGAACATCTCTATTTTGTTTACGATACGGTGTTTTTGTGATGCATAATACCAAGTTTTAAACAAAATTGTTACGAAATGTCATCTATGTGACGTGTCTCAAAAAAAATCATTATAGTAAATAAAATATGAGGGTCTGTTTGTATACTTCAAAAGTTTTTAACCTAAATTTATTTCCATACATTTGAAAACTACTTTCCTTTCTCTGTTTACTACATCTCATTCACTTCATTCTGAAAAATTGTTATCCACTTAGAAAAAATAAGAGTTACCAAGTAATATTTTTCATAAATAAAATATGGGAAAATATAATTTAGAACTGTGGATGATTGATGAAGAAGATCATTTTAGATCAAATAACAAAAGCGAACGGTCAAAACTTTTTCTAACTTTTTGAACGGGCAAATCCATATACTGCATCTTGTTCATCTTTAAATTTGAAGTTGTCAATTAGAAATTTGCCAAAGCTGATGATACACTAACGAACAAAAATATATTTTTTACTTAAAAAGACGGACTAGCTGACCACCCACTTGGTGGTAAGTGGTCACTGTCGCTTATGAAACTCTACCCAATTAGGAACATAACAAGATAATCAAATGTTGCTTCCAATGGATTATTCGATTAGATTACAGTTAGTAGTATATCAGCATTGTTATTCTATTATGAAAGTTATAGAAATAAGTGTGACATTCTGGATACATTTTGAGAAATTTATTATTTACTGCTAATAATAAACAAAATCTTCTTGAACCCGCGTTAATACAAATACAGAGATAGACAGCGGGAAGCGACTTTACTTTGTAGTATGTAGTGATAATGATGAGTCGGCTCGCATAACATCGTTTGCATGGGGAGAAAAGTATATATCACATAAAAAATAGCATACTTGACCACTGTTCAATAGCCATTGAAAGCTCCGGGATAATCTGTTCACCGAATACTCATAGCTAACCGTCATGGAACTGACAAGAATTTTGTCAATTGATAGATGCTACATGTACATGCTCTTACGCTACATGTCATTTTTGACTCTCACCAATGGTGATACATGTTTGTATGATGTGACTGTCAACACATTCACAATGTCATTAATCTAAATACATAATTATTAAAAATCATTATGTGTCATAAAATATGTGCATGGTTCATGCATTTTCAGGAACATTTTTTCATCTAATGTGTACTTCGTTTTACAATAAATGGTAAAATTATTAAAGTTTTCCCGTAATACCAATTTTATGAAAAATGACGTCATTTGATGTGAAAATAGACGATTACGATAAACGACGCGTCCTGTAATAGCCCCACAGATTAACATATTATTAGCAATCCCCAAACAATGTCGGAAACATGCTTAATTAAACAACACCCTCCATCTGTTACAGTACAAACAACCTACCTATTAAACTGTCGAACAAGGTTGTTCACACGCCACGATCGAGAATATTATTACTGGGCAACTTCGTCTGCGTCACAAAGGGATATACATTTATAGCTTATAGCCTTCCCTGATAAATGGACTATCAAACACTGAAAGAATTTTCCAAATCGGACCAGCGTTCCTGAGATTAGATGTTTTAACAAACTTTTATGCTTTATATTGAGTATAGAGTTTCTAATAAAATACGTATTTATGTAATGAAGCTGCCTCATTTGCCACTGGCAGCTAACGGAAATTTGAAAATACTAGGTGACCCGCGCAACTTCGTCTGCGTTTCAAAGGGGTTCAAAAATTGTAGCCTATGTGTTATTCTGATGTATAAGCTATATTGTGGTAAAGTTTCATTCAAATCCATTCAGTAGTTTTTACGTGAAAGAGTAACAAACATACATCCATACATACAAACTTTCGCCTTTAAAATATATATTAGATATTAGATAACTAAAGAGATATAAAAAATACTTAACATTTTATGATAACCATACTACCAGTAAACGTGGATAGACTTTCCATAACGTGAACAGTATTTTTTAAGATAATTGGATTTGGTTGCAGACAGCACGAGCCAATCAAATTAGAGAGATTTGCACTGGAATTTTTATGGGAATTAGAAATAAATATTGATTTCTAATTTATGTATATGTTTTTATTTCTTTACTATTTTACTAAGGTTTTTTTTATTGCCTCGCAGACGAGCTGACGGCCCACCTGATCGTAAACGGTTACCGCTGCTCATGGACCTCTGCATTGCCAGAAGACCCGTCACTTTAGTTGAAACTTCATTTATGTAAGTAACTGTAAGCAGTAAGTTTGACCTACCTATCTAGGTAGATTTGTGGGTGACAATAACCATTTTCATCAGATCGACTGCAGGATTCAGCAGCAGAAAAAGTCGTGATGAAAAGATAGGACATATCTACCTGTTTATAATAAATAGTATTTCACTTACACAATTACTAAACGGGTTCTTACCACGATTTTTATCAAATGAATGATCCTGACATTTCAACACTGTTACAAGCGCCATGATCACGGGAAGACTGAGTATTTAACGATATACATATTTTACTGATTCAATATTAATTTGAACTGAAAATAAAAGGATTATTTTCACCGTCGTGTACATATGAACAGACCTACTTCTGACATTTATCTTTACTTACCTGAGCATCAAATTGTTTGTGAACAGAACGTGATAGTACATCTGTGCCAAATAAACGTTAATCTGTTCTGAAGATGTTCACAATGAGGATGTGTGTTTATTTATTTACAATATGTATTAATCATATTAGTTAATGTACGAAGACATTAACACCTGTCTTTTCTCATCTCGGTGTGTTATTCGATTCTGGTAAATTCGATTTATAAAAGAAAATATTTTTAATAGAATTTGGAAGTAGATAAGGATGGAAGATTTAGATAGAAATAACTATGGTAAAACAAAAACATATTTTCAGAAATAGTATCTAAATTTTATCGTTTAATGTTTACTAAATAGCTTTCCTTAAAATCAATAGAACTCAATGGTGTCCTGAAATTATAGAGGTTACAATATACCACCTAGGGACGGCTAGGGAGCCGTATACTCGTGTACCAAAACAAAACACAAAACTAACACACTTAATACATTTTACATTTATTCTTATAAAGGTCTTACAAAACTTACTGCAGCTATCTATTTGCATCGCCTAGGGGCATAGCAAACCACTCTATCTTCAGAAAATAACATAAGCGAGCTCTTTAAATTTATTCAGCAGGTATCCCGGGATTACAGGACGGGCGTTGGAATCAACGAAAAAAATCCTTGGTCATGAATAATAAAAAATACTTAAGGAAGATCAACGAGATCCGCTCGTCAAGTTTCAATTGTAATTGGGAAACGGTTTTCGACTTTTTATTGCCATGTAGGCAGAGCTAATAAACCGCCTGATCTTTAGTGGTTACCGTGGCTCATGGTCCTTTCCTATGTCAGGGGTCGTTGCTACATACGATCTTTCAGGTCAAATAATCTAGATAGAAAGAATGTCTGCTGATGCCATGTATAACTAGAATCTCTCTATTAGACGAAATCTTTAACTCTAAAAAACAGGATACAAAGTTTAAAAAAATATATTGGGTTTTTAACTAACAACATAATAAAAAAATAACTATTATACCACTTAAATAAGCAAAAATAAAATTTTAATTATCATGTATTTCAATATTTTAACACTAGAAGCAGCAATGCGCATAAAGTTTTCTTTGTCCTGCTTTAGAATCAGACCGCACTACACAATCTTTATGTTCAACTTTATCTTCAGTATAATAAAAACATTCTGAAGCATATACTAAAATTATAAATTCTCTGCTTGACTGTTGAACCAATTCATGTAAAACTTGATATCGTGCTTGTTCCGTAAACTAAATCATAATTTAAAAGAATAATCAGATTTAAGAGCCAATAACAAAATAAAAGTGAAAGTCCGTGAAATTATCCTAACTGAATTGGCAGTAATAGTATCTCCTGAATAATTTCTTTTCTCTCTTATTATTATTTATCACTATTATATTTATTTAATATACACTTTTAGCACATAAATTTTGCACAATTAATTTTATTAATAATCATGCTAAATATGTTTTGTTGTTATATTGTGTGTATTGTATTTGTATGATATATATTTTATTATGTATTTTATATATTAGATATATTTTATTATTTATTTCGTTATGTATGTAATGTATTATTTTTTTATCCTTATTTATGTAATGTGGAAAAGTTTTTTTTTTGTTTATTTGCTTTTCGTGTGTCAGCAAAGCACCTACCATAGTTCTCTCTACACCACCTTTGGTTGACTGGTAGAGAATGCCTTCGGCATTAAGTCCGCCATTGTACCTTTTGTGCATGAAGTTGAATAAATAAATAAATAACGAAGCTGTGGAAATCAATGTGAAATATGTAATTGTTACTAGCGGTAAGGAAATAAAGGCACAACATATAGTACTTACTTATATGATGCACCCTATATAGAATAGCAAAAATAAGAAGATTAGGGAGTAGGCCGGCAACCCACCGGTGGAAAGTGTGAAAGGGAAGGATTAATGTGAGGTATGCGGTATGACAGTAGAATAGCAGCGAGAACTGGAATAAGAGAGAAGACTAATATTAAACAATAGAGTAAGAACATCCCCGATCATGTTGGATTTAGGAAAAAAAATCAATGTGAAATATCTAAAAGTCAGAAATTTGATATACCTGACTAAGTAGATTAGAACGAGAAAGAAGGTAGACAAACTTGTTTGCTATTAAATCTACCTGCAGTATTCAGTCTTCTTTTGATCATGACGTTTGCAACATCAAAATATCGAGACCACTCAATTAATTAAAAATCGTGGTAATAAATAGTTAATGCACGAAAGTACACCTAATTGAATAAAAACACTTTCACATAAATAAACAAATAACAAACTGACTTATCAAATTCATAATCAAATGAACAAACTATAGGCAAGCAATATAACTCGTAGTCCCCGAAATAACAACGTAACTCGTAGGATCTTGACAAAATTAAATTAATTAGAAACAACATAATCTAAACTACGAGTAAAATGAGATTTATTGAAACTAATCCAAACATGATTACGCTTGGGACCCGATTTTGGGTTACATTGAAGAATTAAATTACGAAATTTATGTATTACAATGTTGACAGGTTAGAGCACTTCATTGCGGTGGTATAACAGAGTCTATGAGCGATTACTATATACCACCAAGGCCGTTAGCTTCTTCATAAAAAGGAGCCGTCAATTTTTTTTTATTGTCATGTAGGCAGACGAGCCAACGGCCCACCTGATAGGAAGTGGTTACCGTCGCTCATGAACCTCTGCAATGTCAGGGGACACTGAGGGGTCGCTACCTACGACTTAACTTTAAGGACCCTCCTCAAGCCTCGTTTGAAGAAGGACAAGTCATAAATTAAAAAGATAACTAACACTTCATTCTGCATCGAGTGACTCACCACGGTCTTAAACAGATCATCCACCTTGCGGGAAGGTGTGCCCACGCTATCTTTTTCCAGCAATGGACATCTAGGGTTGTTGATAATGATGATACACTTCATTTATACAAACGACACACATACTCTTTTGACACACTTTATATCGAACTTGAACTTCAACCTAACAATAGTAAAGTAAAACATAATATCATAGGGAGATCTCATTCCCGAAACTGTTAACTACATTGTTGTTGTTTTACAAAACGACGACATTAATTTTAATTGTTATAGCTTCAATGTTATCAAACAGTTGTAATAATGTTAAACAAAGTCTAAACTTTTACCTAAACTAAAATGATATCAACAGAAAGCATATAAATACCTCATTGAGTACAAATCCAGTCAAAATATTTACAAGCAAAAATATTTTTACAATCTAATCCCAAATGAAATTTCATTAGCAATCACGTAAATTACACGAACAAAAGAATAAAATTGAATTTACATCAAAACGAAACCTTATTTTGTCTTATTCCGCGATTAGCCGAGACTGAACTCAGTAACAGAGAAATTTATTACGATAATTCTAAATAAGATCTCGAGACTCGTCATAACCGGCCGCCGACCCTTTGCGAAGCGTTTTGCCTTACAAAATATTTTAATAGAGCCTATCCGAACAATGAGAACGCGGGTTTACGTTACAAAACTCTAAATGACAACTGAAAATTTCCAGGAGTGGACTTAGACTCTGCTGTTTTGGTCATTCAAGTCAATATTTTTAACTAGAAAGCGTGTTTAAGCTGAGTCGTACACGGCTCATAACTTTCGTTTTGTAGAAGTCCACGACTCAGTCACTATATAACTATTACAATATCAAGAAAACCTCATGTAGATGTCTAAGCACTGGCTAGGCAATGCAATTCTTCGAAATAAACGCAAATTTATTTAACAAATATGAAATCGTATTACAAGCTTGTAATTTACATAATTGTTAATTGAACCAGCACCAACAATAACTCCAAACTAATCATAATTACATATTTTATTAGTTTTTATTCAAAAGTACTACCTATTATGTCATTATTAATTGTATCTTCACACCACAATTAATTTCGAATTAGGTTACACTTTTTACACATAGAGGAACCTATTTTGCACTAAACACACATAAATATTTCTATAAATATTGATTACATCTCCATCTATATAGTAAAAGTTACAGACCATTCCTGACAATGCCAATTTCAGCCCTGTTCCCTACTCACGTTTTAATTTGGCTGGCTCAACATTTAAATAACAGTTGTAACCAAAAGAATTACAATGAACTTATTTGAATACGCAAATGTTTTAACAGTTCCACGTAAACAAACATTAGTCCCTTCCTGTGTCGGCGACGCCATTAAAATGGCACAGAAGCGTGTTTCATTTGAGGTTATTTCAGCTTTGAAGGGTGAGCGTATTATGGGATATCTATCAAATGTAAGGCTTTATGGAAATGTAATTTATGTAATTCTGTAGTGAAATTAAATTAAATTTGTAATTGTTTTGAGTATTGTGCATTTCGCTTAAGTATTAGAAGATTTTATCTAGTGTAATGCTTATGATAATGGTTCGTACATTCCAATTTTCATGCATCTCAGTACAAACTCTTCTTCGGAAATTTCAAAATCACACTCTCCTTAAAAATCCTTTCATCTTCAACTACCTATCTACAAAGAAAAAACACTAATTGACCAGAAAAAAATAGCCAACTCAAAACGCGGAAAATAGACAGTGTTCTCTAGTCCGTAATAAAACAACAGCTGTTAACCAAACAAGTCATTTAGACAAAGGCACCTGCAAAAAGCCACGCGGATCCGTGTTGATACACTCGCCTACGGACGGACATCCTAAACAAACTGTAGCTGTAAATACGAAAACACTGGGAGTAACAACTATTTATAATGGTAGTGAACTACGAACACCTGCCTCGGTATATTTTAGTAGGTACAATCATCATAAATCTGTCGAGTTGATTTTTTTATTGCGTGATAGATGAACCTATATATGCATGTAGGGCATTTGTCGTGGTGGTCCAGTAGTTGAAGCGTTCGCTTTTAATGCAAGTGCGAACTGGTTGCTAAATCCTGTAGCTCTTTCTAAATCATCATTGTAAAAAAGTGTACAATTAATCACAGCGGGTGGGTCTGTAAACGGCTCTAAAAACTGTGAAGGAATTCATCTTGAGGAAACTTGGATAGATAATAAATAAGATACGTCGACCATACTGCACTCTTTTTAAACCTAGCTATAAGAAACATCCAGGGAAGGGAAACATCCAGGGAAGAAAACTGGAGCAAAGAGGTAACAAACTGGTATCCTAAGGACTCTACGAGAAGCAGAGGTCGACCTCCTTGTAGATGGGAGGACGATATAAAGAGGACAGCGGGACCATACTGGCGGAGAGTAACCGACGACAGAAAGCAGTGTAAAGAGCTGGAGGAGGCCTATGCCGAAAGGTACACTGAGATGCGCGATATTTTGTGATGACGAATTTTATGTAAATACTAATACTCAGTAATTGGCTTGAGGAGGGTCCTTAAAGTTAGGTCGTAGGTAGCGACCCCTCAGTGTCCCCTGACATTGCAGAGGTTCATGAGCGACGGTAACCACTTACTATCAGGTGCGCCGTTAGCTCGTCTGCCTACATGGCAATAAAAAAAAAAAAAAGCCTATTTTTATTTTATTTAAACATAAATCGGGATACAAGATCCAAGGTAGCGCATCTCTTTATTTAAATAATAAATAAACTAAAACTACAATATAACTGAATTCGCAGATTTACAAACGGAAGTATTATACATTTTTATGCCTTAATATCAGTATTTCATGACACTACATCTGCACCTGTTCTCCAAGAAAATCCTTATATTTCACACAATAATTTTGTCTGTTTAAAAACTTGGGTGTTCTCTAGAAAAGTATAATAAAGAAAATATAAAGAAATATATATTTGTATGTTTGCAAAGCTAGATAGCTTATTGATATTTTAGTAACGATTACATTGAAAAATACAATGCAGCTGAATTTTTTTTATTGCCTTGTAGGCAGACGAGCTAACGGGCCACCTGATTGTAAGCGGTTACCGTTGCTCATGGACCTCTGCAATGTCAGCGGACACTGCGGGGCCGCTACCTACGGCCTACCTTTTAAGGAGTTTCTTTAAGCCTCGTTTGAAGAAGGACAAGCGCTCGGGAAACACCGAAATTATTTTTATACACGAACAGATTGTAATGTAAGTATTTGAATTATTTATTCTATTCATTTAAATTTGCTATGCATTAAAACAATAGCTGCATCACATACACAGATGTGAGAAAAAAAAACAAAGAAAAATATCAAATTCAAAGAGTTTGCACCACAGAATCATAAACAATCTAAAAGCGAATTACAAATAGATTAAAATTAGAAGAATAAAAACAAAAACGATTTATTTATTATTTGTTTACACATAAAATATGATTTGTAATAAAGTTAAATGAGAGTACAAATACAAAAGAGAAAGTACATTTTCTAACAATACCGTAATATCACTTTCGTTTTACAAAACGATTATACAAATAATATGTTTCCAGTGACCCTCACACTAGGCCTGGCCTGTATCGTGAGGACCTGATAGGGTCATAATATCAATCACAATATTAATTAATTGTTTACATGGGTAGTTGGAATGATGATTCAATCATTCATTGGTAATATACAGGTATACGAACCTAACGTACGCCCTCTGCCTCATAACTTATAATAACATCTTCATAACCATTACATAAAACGTAAAATTTGTAACAAAACAATATAATTTTGTAGGCAAATAAATAAATTGTTACAACACCATGACAACGTAAATCCCGGCCATTTTAGATACTGAACCGACAAAATTAACACCATCAAATGCTTCAATGCGTCCTTTAAGTAAATAAAATTGAATTTAATGTAGCGTTTTGATCGTACCGGCTTTATTATTTGTTTTATAGGTACGTAGACTTTGATACGACCTCCATGGGTAGACTTTTTAGACGTGTAGGTAATGTGTTTAGACTTGGATATGTGGGTACAGTGGACTATGGCCAAAGGGAGATCTCCGACCGGGCGATGTAGTGTATGGCCGGTCAGGCCGAAGCCCACTGTAGTAAATTTCAGATGTCGTATATATGCAAAGATTTCTGCAAATGTCGTAACCGCGATTCAGGATCTCGTGCGTTATTATTGGTCGCCACAGGATACATGGTTATTAATAAGAAGTGTTTGGAGTAATGATGTGGAGTTTTTATGTTACTGATGATAATTAAAAAATATATGTAAATTTACTATTCATGACCAAATGCGACTCGTGAACGAAAGGTCTGTACTCTACACCATTTTCTGTCTAATCTTGCTCTTAAGTTAAAAGGTGCAAGTAAATAAAGCAGTGTTTTTTTAAAATCAACTTCAAAATCTAAACTTGAAAAGCTGACCATTAAAATATTTGTAAACAATTCAGTGCGCGACGAAGCGTCCGACAAGGGGTTAAAATATTCTAACTTTTCACAAACTTTGTATATTATGTCAGACTGGGAATAGCTGGTAAAGCCGATGTTGCTGTAAAATGCATTTTGTACGCCGGAGCATGTTTTTGCATATACAATTTTCGACAGGGCCGTATTCAGAGAAATTGCAGTGTACCATTTTAATATCATCTAAAATTTTATAAGGCTTGTTTGTTATACAGGGTGATTTGTTAGACAGGGTACATATTGCAGGAGGGTGATGAGTACTCTATTCTAATACGGAATATTACAAAAAATAAGTAAAATTACAAAATATTTTTTTTTTTTAAAATCTAAATTCGACAAAACTACCTCAAACATAAGCAATTTCGGCTTGAAGAGCGTTGACTAATGACCACTAGTGATCTCGCGCACCCCACACCTCCGCCACACCCATCAGCTGTCGAAAAACCATCATTTTGCAAGAATTTTTGATATTTTTAAGTTGCGATTACTAAAGCATTAAGCCATATTCTTTGGTAATAATATTTTTACTGGTCGTATATAACCATCAGCTACCATGACCTTCAATATGTACCCTCACTAGGAAATCACCCTGCAATGTGTATAGGTCACGGTTACTATTTCATGGTAATATATAAAAAACAACTCATACAGGAACTCCAAATTAATAACAGTTTTATTATATTAAGGAAATTCTATAATAATTATCAAAGATTATATATCATTAATCAAATATTATTCAAGCGTTATATAACGACAAGAACTCTGTTATCAGAATTCGAAGGCTTAATTGCACCGTACCATTTACTATCATAAAATGCAGCGTAAAAATGTCAAAATAATAGTTTAGTAAATAATAGGGCCCAATCCCACAGGCATGAGACCCTGAATACGGCCCTGTAAATGTGTAGGAATACCGAGACGGTCCGTCCGAGCTCTTTGTAACATTTTAGATGTTATTGGATTTGAAATGACGCTGTATCGTGTAATGTATGAATAAGCGTAGCAGATATTAGCCATTTTATACAAAACGAATTGCTTGGTAACCTATTTGTATTGGATTTAGATCATGAAAACAGAATTTGAATTGTTTTACAATAAAATTCAGAGTGAGTCTCAGGTGCGTTGTTTATTTCTGTTAAAAAGTAATAAAAATATAATTTTGAAAACTTTTATAGCTGTTATTTATTTGTGTTATTACTTGTTGATTCCCCTTTGGATTAAAGTTTTTTTTTAATTTTTCTTCCCATCATAAATATGTGTCTCTTCTAAAGGGTGGGCCATATAAAGTTTGCATTTTCCAAAAGTTCGACTGTCATGTTGGCTGTGTGGCATATTGCGCCATCCTGTTGAAACCAAATGTCGTCCATGTCATACTCTTCAACTTTTAGAAACAAAAATTCGTTGAGCATGGCACGATAACGCTCGCCATTGACCGTAACGGCGGTTCCTTGCTCATTTTCGAATGATGCCGCCGGACCAAAACCCACACCAAACCATAACTCTTTATGGGTGCATTGGCTTCTCAATGGTGACGTGTGGATTCTCCGACCCCCATATGCGACAATTTTGCTTATTGACATAGCCTCAGAGGTGAAAATGGGCTTTATCTGAAAAGACGATTTTTCGGTAACGATCTTCTGCCGATTGTGCGAACCGAAAACGTCGTATCTCATCATTTCGTAAATGTCAATCCTTTAACTAAATTATGAACACAATTTGAATGACATTTGAGCTATCATTATCTAAATAAACAGTAGTTCAAAATGCAAACGTTAGATTGGCCCACCCTTATATCAAAACTTCTTAATTAACAATATTCTAAATTATTACCTAAAACACACATCTACAATATTATAACCATTTTAATTTTCAATTTAGGAACAACGCAGCTCACAAAAACTGCTCGCTTTTTACTAAACAATTTTCATAATCTTGTAATGATTAAAAATAAACACGACGTTATTGGAAAACGTGATCGGAGATGGTGTAAAATTAATTAACTCGGACTTCATTTACTTGGAATTAAGAGTAAAATATGTTTTTTTACTTGTATTAAATTAAAAAAATATATAAAACAACTGAATTTCTTTCTTCGCCACGCAATTTCATAGCAACGCAGAGATTTAGATTCCCGCCAAAAAGTTAGTATTTTTTTTTTTTTTTAAGTCAATGGTTGCAAACTTGATAGATTCAGTACATTTTCCTACTAAACCTTAGTTAGGAAATATGAAAGTAAATAAATATAAACTTATTCAGACACTCGCGGTTTTCTATAATACTTTCATGCATTTTCAACGGGTGATCATGACGTTTGCAACAACGTTGAAATGTCGAGACAACACAATTAATTAAATATCGCGGTAAGAACCCGTTGAAAATGCATGAATGTATCATCAATTTCAATGCCTTTCAGCAATTCAAGTAATGGTTTTTACAGTACTGCCAACATAATACCTTAATTATCAATAGACAACATATTTCACCGCTCTTTCGCCAAAAATACAAAGCCATAAAACTGTGAATCTGTAGAAATTACACGTCCACGCGATATTTCATACTGTTCCAATAAAATCTACGTCACCAATAAGAAAGAAATAAAACACACGCAGGACCTTAAATAAGACGTAAAACGTTCGGGATGTTTGAATGTAATTTTATTTTAAGACGGTCATACAAATAAGGTCTTTTTAAAAAAAGTTTATGATGCTACAGCAGTTTTAAATGATGTAAGGATTTATTTTAAATTCGAACTTAATGGCCTAAATAGTAGTAAATAGCTATTCTATTTCGTAAACTACTTCTTTAAACAAGAATCTTTAGTAAGGTAAAACATTAACCCATCGCAATTTCGAAATAAGTAGTAGAACAATAAGTATAATTCTTAATTTCTACTACGTACGCACTAGTAGGTACACTTACACATGACAAAAATAATTTTAATCCAATCACTCAATCAAATTTAAACTTCAAAAATAAAGTGTTCGAAATACAATCTAGAATTTAATTTAAATTTTGACAAAGAAGTTTCGCAAGTTATCTTTCCAGCCAGTTTTACCGCACGAATAAAGAGGTACCTCATAATTTCGTTGTCATATACACAGCGACAGTAATTATCGGGTCATCAAGCTGTACTCTTTGGTACTGACGTTTGTAGACAAGAGGATTAAACTTCTGATTTTCATTGTTAAACTTAAAATTAGTTAATATCAAAAATCTTTAAAATTAATATCAATATCCCACCTTTGTATCTTTAGATATATAAACTTGGTTCTAAAAAGAAATGAATCGAAAAACGTCATGGAAACTATAACTTTAAAAAACTATAAAAAGCAAAGTAATGTTTTTCGTTGTAAAAGTAAATTAACTACTTTCTTTTAAATCAAATACTTTGTAGTAAAATCACAAGTTACAGCCAACAAACAAATAAAAACAATTTCACCTCTTTGTACGTTTTTACATTTCGAAATATTAATATTAAACCTCTTTAGTATTACGAAACTAATTTAAAAATCTCGTCGAGAAACACTCGTACGTTTAACTTTGGAACATTTTGCAAAGCGCAGAATGTTTTCTGAAATATCCACAGATTCTAGCAAGGCTTAAAAAGTTTTTAATGCATTTTTTATGAAGCTTTGATGAAAGTAAAACACGGAGTTTGCTGAAGTTGAAATATGGATATTACAGGAAGCATGTTGAACTATAATATGTAAGACGTAATTTTCAAAGGAGGTAAACACTTACTTGCAATTTTAAGCTTTGGGAAGTAAGTTAAATGAGGACTGACTTAAATATTTATGACGTTAACGTAACATACGTTTTATTTAAATATCAACCTCAATATTTTTGTACTAATACCATAATTTTGACTGGTTCTTCAACCAAAGTAAAAATTAAAAATATCTCAAGCTTCTTTTGGAAAACATGTGTGTTTATTGTCTCTTAACCAAAATTAGTTTAAGTCCGATCTCCATTTCCACACGTTACAAGACACTCCGAAACTACCCAGTAAGTCAATTTTAACTAACAAACCTATTTAGAAACCGATGCTAAATTAATCTAAAATTATATCTAGCGTTTTTAAGAAAACATAACCTATAAAATAAATCTTAGTTCCAAGTATTTGACAAAATAAATATTACTTACTACACGATCAAGAGACATTTTTCTGTGTGTAGAAAATAGGATTTACATTTAGTGTATTAACAAGCACTTCTTTTGTTACTATAAAATGTATAAATTAATACTTCATTTTCTTGTATATAAAAATGAATTGCTGTTCGTCAGTCTCGCTAAAACTCGAGAACGACTGAACCGATTTGGCTTATTTTAATCCTAAAATATTCGTAGAAGTCCAGGGAAGGTTTAAACGGTGAGAAAATTTCCTTATGTGACGCAGACGAAGTTGTGTGGGCCAGCTAGTCTTGCATAATAATTATTGTTGTTGACAATAAAATAATAAGATCTTGTTTCAAATCATTTTTAAATCTAACTCTTTTCATTTTAACTAGTGGCTAACGACATGCTCTTTAGTGATTCACTCATTTAACGCCTGTCCTCTCGTGACAACCAACTTCTCTTAATGTAATAAAATTTAAAAAGGTTTTGATAGCTTGAACTCGAGTAAGCTTAAACCACGCTTACCGATCAGCCTAACGGATCGACCCTCCCTAATCAAGATTATCGATACCTAAAATTAATATTTTCCACCGTCAGCCCAAGAGAAATTATTAATAAACTTGTTAAGCCGTTTAATTTGATGCTGAAATATGATTTTAATTACGCAAATTTTGTGTCGTTTTAAAGTTTGTGAGCAACGTTTTGGATGCTTTACCTGGTTTTGCATACGCTGTATCATTTTAAAAAGGCCTAGTAGGTATATTTCGATTGTTGTCTTTATATAGAGTGGATCTGTAACTTTAGACAATCTGATGTGGGCTGACCTGTTGAAATAAAACTTAGAACCAGTTTTATTTTAGCAATTGGAAAAAAAAACATCATAGTATGGAAGTCCGCAACGATAGTCGTACGTTTTTTTTTTTTTTTTTTTTTTTTTTTTATTTATTTAAGGATAATAAACAGCTACAACATTTTGTTTAACTTAAGATAATTCCAAAAGTTGAAGTACAATGTTGCAGCCAACTGCATTATCCGCGTATTCATAAGCGATTAATTAAAACTAAACAATAATGATAATACACCACTAGAGATGCACACTCATATTAAAAGTACATTATTAAAATAAATATAAATAAAATTCAAATATTTCACCAATTTTTGTTGCATTATTCAATAATCAATATTAATTAATTCAGTTCAACAAACCAAAACAAGAAAATAAAATTTACATACAAGAACACAAAATTTCATTAAAAATATTGTAAAACTTTAACTACATTAAATTTATATTCATATTTTGAACATACAAATATGTCAACCTCCAAAAACACTGAGTTGTAGAACTCCATCATTCTACGCAAAGGATTACGCCGGCCAGAATTAGTCCGACAAGAATTTATTGCAAACAAGGCACGAACTTTGCGCACATTAGAGGATCTAGGAACAGAATACTTCAAAGCGTTAGTCAAGTCAATGGCATCAAACCTACTGTGAACAATATCATAAAGTACAACAGCCTCAAGATACTTACGTCGACTTTCCAAACTGAGAAGATGATATTTACTAAGTAATTGCTCATGTGATGGAAAAGTGCCATGACACCTGTAATGCATGGTCCGAAGAAACTTGCGTTGTACCCTTTCTATCTGAACAATATATTTTTTATAATAAGGGTTCCAAATCGGGACAGCATATTCCAATTGACATCTAATAAGAGCTTTATATAAGTATAAATAAGTATCTGTACGACGAAACTCCGTCGAAGATCTCATCACAAATCCGTACATCCTATATGCTTTATTAACTATGCTATCAACGTGTTGGTTCAGGCACAGTTTATCGTCCAGGAATACACCAAGATCCCTTACTGCAAAAACCCTGCTCAACAGTGTACTGTTAAGGCTATATTCAAAATTAAATACTTTCTTATTTTTAGTGAAAGTGATGTATTGGCATTTAGGAACGCTAAGTTGCAGCTTGTTGGTTCGACAATAATTAGTAAGTCTATCTAAATCGTTCTGAAACAGCACACAATCGTTCAGGGATTGTATAGACCTAAAAACCTTTAAATCATCTGCATATAATATAAATTTACAATTATGGAAACATTTCTTAATGTCATTTATGTAGATAATAAATAAGAGAGGGCCCAAAATTGAACCCTGGGGGACCCCAGACGTAACTCTGACTGAGTCTGATTGGTGACCATTAACAACGACTCTTTGTGAGCGATTGTCAACATAGGACGCAAACCACCGCAACAGATTTCCACGTATGCCATTGAAAGCTATTTTTTTTAGAAGAATTTCATGATCGACCTTGTCAAAAGCTTTCTTAAAGTCTGTATATACGGTATCAACTTGAATGCGATCATCAATATTTTCGAATAAGAAATTTGAAAAAATCAACAAGTTCGATATAGTTGACCGTTTCTTCACAAATCCGTGTTGTTCTGGAATGATTACATTATGCAGAATAGGGTATATTTCGTTATGTACGAGTCTTTCAAAAAGCTTTGACAAGGCCGACAGAATGGATATTGGTCTATACTGCTCCACGTCATGTTTTGAGCCTCCCTTATGAATCGGCGTGATGTTAGCTCGCTTCCATACCTCCGGGAACACCCCCTCTCCCAAGCACCTATTAAATATAATGTAAATAGGCTCGCAGATCCACAAGGCCGTAGCCTTAAAAAAGGCTGCCGGATAACCATCAGGTCCAGCCCCTTTTGTAGGATCTAGCTGTTTTAGTTCCTTCAATATATTGCATTTATCAATGTATAAATCTCCGATAAAATCAACTGTATTAGTGCTCTCCTCGAGATCCTGTGACAAATTTAACGTAGGTAGGGTGGATGAGACAGGTTCAAAGGAAGAGAGAAAAAAAATCCGAAAACATATTACAGACAACGTCAGGATCGCTTGATCTAACCGTTTGGTATTGCATACTAGATGGTACTCCAGTTTTACCTTTACTCTTGCGATTTGAGATATAAGACCAAAATAGTTTTATATTGCTTGAAAGACTATTCTCTATTGAGTCAATATATGATTTGTAGCAAGATTTGGACATATGCTTGAATAAAGATCTATTCTCGGAGAAGCTGTTATAATCACTTATATTTTTATACTTTTTCCATTTGATCCAGTAATGCTTTTTCTTTTTGAATATTTTAATTAGCTGTGGTGTGAACCAGACGGGGAAATCAAGCGACCGAGGTCTTGCAAGAGGCACAGTATTACCAACTATATCGTTAAGCTTATCATAGAATACCTCTACAGCTCTTTCTGATGTAAGCCCATCAAGTAAATTAGGCCAATTGGTTTCCTTAATACGCTCGTTAACAAGATCATAGTTAGCTTTTCGAAAGTTATATTTATTTACTTCTTTTCTCTTCACAACCTGTACAGACATATTAATAGGAGCTGTAACAATAAAAGGCGGGTGATGGGGGTCTATAGGCAATAAAGGATCTTTGAGGGGGTCAACTTGACATGATAAATTGCTTATACACACATCCAATATCCTTCCATTACAGTTTTGTATATAATTATATTGCTGAGAGGTTATAGACGACATAAAATGTCTAAGCTCTGTGCATGCGGAGTTTTTGCAGCAGCATGTCTCACAACTAACATAACCAGCATGAGTTAACGCCCAGTTGATATCTGGCAAATTATAGTCACCAGCAACAAGCACACCCGCTACATTGGGTCTACTGAGAATATCTTCAAGCAGATCAAAATGAGAAGTGTATACGTCGATACTGGTTCCCGGAGGCAAATAGGCAGCACTGACAACATGTGAGTCCAAGCTATTGGATTTACTAGGCAGCGCAACCATAACATGTTCAATACAAGACGGGTTCCCGGCAACAGCACTGCCGAAGAGATCAAGAGACATCGGCCGAAGCTCGCTCAATACAGCAACCAATACACCGCCTCCATCTCTCTTACAGGTTATTTCGCGGTTTCGATCACACCTAAATATAACATAGCGTGAATCAATAAATTCGTTATTCTCAATATCCGGTATCAGCCAAGTCTCAGTCAGTATTATAATGTCGTAGCAGGAAGCCAAAATACCGACCAATAATGTACGCAATTTCGTCCTTATACCCCTACAATTCTGATAGTATATCGTTACGTTATTTGTACTATCCATAAAAAGCATTTACTACTAATACAAATTGACAATGTAATTTAAAGAATCGATGTAGACATGATGGAATCCTGGGACAGAGGATAACAAAGCTATATTCTGCGAAACATTTTAATGAATTGATAATTGTTATAAGACTACATTGTACTGGCCAATTATAATCATTCAACAAATAAATCACCACATGAGTCGCAAAAATAAACTCATGAAGTAGACAGCGTAAAAGTATATCTAAAGTTGCCAGCAAGTCACTGCAAATAATATTATGATGGTAATCTAAGAGTAATAATAAGCAGATAACTAATATGTGTATATAAGGAGGTTGATTTATAACTTTAAAATTCCTTTCCATACAAAGCGTAAAATATATTACTACCTTCCACACAACAATAGAAAACACTGTTTGAAACATTTTGCCAATAACATACAAATATCGAATATAAAATGCAGTAAGTTTACTGTTACACAATGATATAGTAAATTGAATATCACAAGCCATAGAAATTGTTGAACTAATCATAATTATAATCATTCCATAATTCATGTTAAAGTTCATATTAAAATTCATATTAAAATACACATCAAAATTCATTACGATTAAAAGATTACATAATATCATTATCTGGATCAACATAATTTCATTACAAGTAAAAAGTATAAAATAAAATTGATAAATAACCATAAAAATGCAAGTATTTGTTAAAGTATTAGTTATTATTAGCCTTGTTTTTAATTCTATCAAGGTCTCCTTCTCCTCGTACTGCAAACGCTCCCTCACCCTCTCGTTCACGGACCAGTATCGTACCATTTTTAACCCACACGAACTTGTAGTTACGATTCTTGGCGATTTCACGTGCTTTACGAAATAAGAGCTTCTTTTTCAAAGTCAAGTGTTCATTTACGTAAATCTTTGATGACGTTCCGCTAATGCCGATTTGGTCAGAATTAAGTATTGGTGACTTACGAAATGCACTCAGTAAATTATCTTTCCTTATAGTAGACGAAAACTTAACTATAATATTCTTGGGTCTGGTATTTTGGGAATGTCCATGCGGAACTCTGTGAACAGAGACTATATCCTGTTGCGTTATGGGACAACGCAAGGCTGCACAGACGGACTCGACAATAGTAACCAAGTTCTCATGACGCCTCTCAGGCACGTTGCTTATCTCCACATTGCACTGGCGAGCATGTTGTTCCAGATAATCAATTTTGTTTTGAAGCGTAGTGATAGCTGTATCCATATTAGCAGTGGTTCCAGTAGCACTAAGTGCATCAATGCGAGACTTTAAATCGTCTTGCTGTTTTGCATGGTTCTGAGAAGTTGACTGAAGCATTTCTACGTCACTGCGTATATCCAGTACACTTTGTTTCAACACAGACTGTTCAGTATGTAAAGAACCAATTTCTTTCCGTATATCATTCATGGAAGCCCTGATATCATCGCGTATATTAGTCAAGTCTTTATTTAACTCACTACGCCAGAGATTAAGAGTTTCCTGCAAATCTTTACTAAATTTTTCAAGGTCAAGGGAAGAAGTTGGTTGTATATTTGCCAAATTACCAACAGAACCAGCACGCTCCTCCAAGGTATCGCATGACATGTTCATTGCATCCTCCTCAAACATTAACCCTGCGTAGCTGCGCACTGGTGTATTCGAATTAGATTTATTACGCCTGGTTGCACTGATACAAGAGGGGCATATCCAGGCAGCCTTATGCTTGCTATTCATACCTATAAAACGACTGTGTGAGATATTCAAACATTCATGGTGATATTTTCCTTTACAAGCATTACATAAAAGAGCGCTGTCCTTAGAAGCAGCTTCGCCACGGCAACAATTCATCTTCAGTAATATTTCGTTATTAATCTTCTTATTACAAAAGCAAGCTATATTGCAAGCTGGATAAAAAGCGATAAAGTTTGTTTACAGTACCACCAGCGCCATCTACCTCATGCAAGCCTAAGCAGTGTAGTACGTAGTTTTAACTTGCACATAGAATGCACATCGAGTGCACGTCTATTGTGTTTCAGTTTATGTCCAATAGATGTCACTTGGAGCGTTCAATATAATAATATATTCTGATTTAAAATGTATTAAGATTGAATAATTATTTTTATTGTTGTTTATTTGCAAAGAAACACCAACAAGATAGGCAGTACAGTTCAGACATATATTAAAAATGCAGTCAACTTACAGCAACTTAGGCAGGTAGTCTGAAGTATATTTTGCTGGGTGAGGATTCACGATTCATGTAGCCATTCATCAAAAACAACACTTTATTGGTGCAGTCACAGTACACCAGCACTTCTCAAGCGTAGGATATTGATTGAGGTCCAGTTTTCATCAAAAACTTATACGAAAAAGACACTCGAACTATTATTATGACTTTTAAAAAGATGGGATACACAACAAACAACACTTCATCTGCGCCCTCTAGCGGAGTTTTCCATACAATGTCAGAAAAAAACATTTAACCGATCCAAAAAATAAAAATGGTGCTAAGTTGTATTTCGACAGGTCATTCACCCCACGTCAGATTGTCCAAAGTCACAGATCCCCCCTGTATTTGTGTTAATACAACAAACTTTTGTGTCAATTCCTATTCGCAAAACATTGTTCGTTTACTCGTAAAAAAACGCAAACAAAAAATAGCACGTATTTTTTCATAAACCACATATTTTCGTGCGCAAAAATTTAAAAATTATGAGCAAGAGCACCAGATGTTCGGTACCCACCTGTATCGAGGGTTTTGTTCCAATATAAGGAATATTTGCTCTAAACATTCCTTCGTTAAATTGGAAACCGGTATTTATGGGGAATAAAGTAAATGAAAAATTGTCAGCGTGTATCGAGATCAGTAAACAATGGAAATCCTTTGTGGGTAGAAGGAAGAATTGCATTTGATATGATGAAATATCTGTAGATAAAGCTTTATCTATTACCGTTTAATAAAAGCTGATTTGATTTTAGTTTGGGATATCGCGTTTAGAGGATATATTTTTGATGTATTTTTATTTAACCCTTCTATCTAATAGTATGGATACGGCACTTAAGTCACCTAAATGCCCATAAATAAATAAGTAAACGTCTTCATTATGAAAATCTCAAATTTAAAAAATATTACTATAACAAAGGTTCATAAAAGATCTTCATAAAAAGTTCATAAAAAGCTAATAAGTAAAATTTCAGCTTCATCCGAAACCAATTCATCGTCTTCAACATACATCTATTGAAAGTAGATTTCTCATGTTCCTATACAAATTTTACCTTCGTGACTTCGCATACTAGCTTTTTTTTTCAATCAGAATTTAAGATAAAATATCAAGTTAACTGATAATATCTTAACTGCACTTTGTTCTTGCGTTCTAAGTAGTCAGTTTCGCCTCAGGGATCGGATCCGATAACCCACTGAGAATCGATAAACAAGTACACCCGTGAACAGAATCCTTAAGTTTGACGTTACTTTTTTATTACTTTTAAAAGCTGAAACGTTACTGATACTTATGAGTCTCGAGGACAATGTATAAGTGATACTTTTTGGATAAAAGCTTCGATAAAATCGTGTGAGTATAGTATTTGTTAAATTAATGAATCAAGTGGGAATTTATAGGTAACTTTAGGCAACCTGATTAAAGTGTAGTACATAAGAAAGAATAAGCAAGTTGAAGTGGTAGTGGGCGGGCTACAGAGCACGTAGAACCGATGGCCATTGGAGCGCGAAGGTTCTGGAGTGACGCCCGCTTCAAGGCAAGCGTAGTGTGGGACGACCAGCTGCAAAGTGGACGGATGATCTTGTTAAGATCGCAGGAACACGCTGGATGCAGGCCGCTACCAACCGGTCGCATTTGATATCCTTGGGGGAGGCCTATGTCCAGCACTGGACGTCTACAGGCTGATAATGATGATGATGATAAGAAACATTAGCTAGGTATTTACTTTTCGTTCTAGTACACAAGCTGAGCAATAAGCTTTCCATCTACCAGGCGAGAAAAGATTTCAATTGCTTACGGATCTCTCCAGTGCTAACCATTGTCAACAGTAACTGAAAGTACTAAAAGCCTATTTTCAAACTTCTTTTGAAACATCATAGTATAGCGTTCTTTCTTTTAAAAAATATAATTATCTCTAAATTCCACGATTCATAATTTTAGGATGCCCGAGAGCAAACTTTGATCTGAAGAATATAAAAAAGACAGGCGAGATTGACCTTACAAAAATAATGAAACTTTACAAACAAATACATCAATCCAAGTTAATTCCCAATGTGCCAGTGTTTAACCCGCAAACAGAACGAACCGTCAGTGGAACATTGTCTAGTATGAACAATGACGAGAGCCCCTTTTGTTCCTCCGTGGACACTGCGACTGTTAGTCCTATCGCATACTGTACTCTCATTTCTCTTTTATTAGTAGCTCATAGTTCTAGTTTGTAGTCATAATTGTTGACATGTATTTATAAAGCACATATTTCGTATAATAAAAATTGAAAAAAGATAATGTATTTTTTTAATTTACATTTACAATTTTAAACATTGATTATAAGCTACTATAATTACCTTGTTCTATTTTTCCTATTTACTTGTCATTTTTTTTTTAACTGTATTTAACCACACATGAAATTTAGAAATTTAATTGAAAATTCACATTGGCAGTATTTCTAGTCAAGTTTTGTTTGAAAAAGCTTAACAAAGGCCCAAACGGAGAGATAAGGAGAAACACTACACAATTCTTTTTGCCACTTCCCATAGAACATACGACACACAAAGAGAATTGAAGTCACTATAAATGTACTATAGCGCAATAGTTTCCTGAACAAAGGATTTTTATTCAGTTGATAGTAATGTGAAATCAATATTAACTTTGATTGTGTAAGGTATAGTGATGGCAGCAATTAGACTTAAAACGTTATATATCTTTTAACTGTAGAAAGGGTCAAAGTGTATCAGGTAGGTATCAAAAGTTGGATTAAGCATTAATTCATATAAAACTCACGGTTAAAACTTATGGTCGTTGTAGTAGATGATTATTTCGAAACCACGCATCAACAACTGTCATGTAGCCTTCGTACTACCTTACCTACCTATCTACTACCAGAACAAAAATATATAAAACAAAATTCACGGCACAGCACTAAGACAATCGTCTACAATACATTCACTTTATTCTTTTTTCGATTGCGTTCATCGGTATTCTGTACTGAAAAATTTGTCTATTTACCGGTAAACGGAAAGCTTCGTTCAATGAATACAGATCACCGCTTAAAGTTATGAAAAAGGAAATTGGTCAATATGGTTCCTGATATTTTGGTACACATAATAATATAATATTTTAAAATTAAGAACTAAATAATAAATATTAATTATTTCACCAAGGGACATGGACAGGAACGCTTAATTCTACCATCTACTGCGAACAACTGGACCGCTTGAAGCAGGCGATCGACCTGAAGCGTCCAGAATTGGCCAACAGAAAGGGTGTAGTGTTCCACCAGGACACCGCCAGACCACACACTTCGTTGATGACTCGTCAGAAGCTACGGGAGCTCGGATGGGAGGTTTTATCGCATCCACCATATAGCCCGGACATAGCGCCAAGTGATTGCCACCTGTTCCTTTCCATGGCGAACGCTCTTGGTGGTGGAAAGTTGAACTCAAAAGAGGCTTGTGAAAAGTGGCTGTCCGAGTTCTTCGCAAATAAGGAGGGGGCTTCTACGAGGGAGGTATTATGAAGTTGCCGTCTAGATGGAAACAGATTATCGAACAAAACGGCGCATATTTGAACTAAATCCGATCACTGTAACACTTTTTTTAAAGCATTGAATAAAGAGCAATAAAGCGGAAGGGATTATTTGCCTATTAAAATATCTCAAAACGTGTGGAAGTATAAGCAAGTTAGTGAAAAAATACTCTTTGTAATAAAAAATCTGAGATACACTATAGTGAGGATATAATAATATAAAGAGGTGACTGACGATGAATGAAAGAGATTGGAATTATTTAATAAATAAATAATAAATGGCGTCCTGCATTCACCAGTTTTATACTTAGTTTCTCTGTGTTATCAACTCAGCTAGATTAGTATAAAACAGATTTTGGAGATCTTTAAACAGTGTTAACCAACTTTCAACAGTCTCAACAGTATAAGTTTTGGAAATATAGTAATGAATTGTATTGAATTGTATTGTGTAACAGTAATGCGACTTTAGCGCATAATATGTTGTATGTATTATCAATTATCACTATTGGCGAAAACTTGTCCTTGGTCATGTAATTTCTATAATTTGCTATATCTATGTGTATTTAGACTGTAAGTTTTCCTTGAATAAATAAATATGATACTCGTATAAAATAAACATACCAAAATCGTATATTAAGCCAGAACAAGTTTAAAAAATGTGCAAAATCTTACAAATATCTTAAGCACCGTTAAAACTTCGTAAACAAGCGTCAAATAAATCTTGGAAAACGTGTAGTTTCGAGCAAACACCACCCCTCGTCAGTGCAGAGATGACAAACATCCCCGTCAACTAGCCGGAGCAAATATAACTTGAACTCAACGAGTTTGCTTTGCTGGGCTTTTAAAATATGCAAATTTTGAAATGGTAAATATTATGTTTGATATTTTTTTTGGGTTGTAGATCTAACCGATTGCCGCTACACAATATGTTTCAATCTAGCCTGTATGTATTCCTGACGTAAAAGAGTAATAAACATCCTAGCATACATTTTTTATTATACACTTTCGAATTTTGAATATTACGAATAGGAAGGAATAAGAAGAATAACGATTTCAAAGAGAAAGCTTAAAGTTTTTTTTCAATAAGAGATCGTATCCTCAATAATATGCTTCTTCAAAAAATGTTTTACTTAGATGTAAACCTTCTTTTTACTTTTCACTGTGTCGTTAGGTATATCAGTACGACTTAAGCTAAAAGTAATTTTTTCCAATCTAATCTAATATATAAAATTCTCGTGTCACGAACTTGAACTCCTCCGAAACGGCTTGACCGATTTTGTTGAAATTTTTTGTGCTTATCCGGTATCTATGAGAATCGGCCAACATCTATTTTTCATCCCCCTAAATGTTAAGGGTAGTCCACCCCTAAATTTATTTTTTATTTTTTAGGCAAAATTTTTTGTTTTTATTTTTTATGACACAGCATACAAAAATACATACAACCCTAAATTTGTAACGCAGACGAAGTTGCGTGGGTCAGCTAGTATAGGTATATTATAAAGGCGAAAGTTTGTAAGTATGGATGTATGGATGTATGTTTGTTACTCTTTCACGTAAAAACTACTGAATGGATTTGAATGAAACTTTACCACAATATAGCTTATACATCAGAATAACACATAGGCTACAATTTTTGAACCCCTTTGTAACGCAGACGAAGTTGCGCGGGTCACCTAGTATATTATAAAGGCGAAACTTTGTAAGTATGGATGTATGGATGTATGTTTGTTACTCTTTCACGTAAAAACTACTGAATGGATTTGAATGAAACTTTACCACAATATAGCTTATACATCAGAATAACACATAGGCTACAATTTTTGATAATACGGGACGAACCTGAAGTCTACGCGAACGAAGTCGCGGGCAAAAGCTAGTATTTACATAAATAAATACCTACACACAAGAATCCAATTTAAAAACTTTACAAATTAACTTTCTTATCAACACAACAGGAACAAAGCGCATGCAATCCCCATTCAACTCCCAAATGAACGATGATAAAAGCTGCAACTCATCCTCCATTAGTCGAGCAAAAACTAATAATTAACAAACACTTTGATGTACCTTACTTATTCTAGTTCATTACTCTCGGGCTCCCGACCCAATTTCCTTCGCAACTTTGTCTTTTTATGTGTACACTAATCCTAACTTGCGGTGTTACTTGCTTCACAAATAGACAGGTCAACTTTATTCTCAACGATTGGACACAATGGTACGGTTTTGGGTTTGGAGAAAATCGTTGGAGGTAAGTGGGAGTTAAACCGCACTAAAACCTCCAACCGCTCCTAGTCAGTGTCCGAATGAGGTGATGTGGATCGGCACGACGTGTTACGCACTACGCCATTCTTTACCGTCAGGATGCCGCTAAATTTGGTACTTAATTCTACTGATTAATCTTCTGATGCGAGGCTCTGATCTGCTTCGTATGAGAAGCTATATAAATTCCACATTATGGTTGCTTTCTAGAACTAAAATTGTCCAAATGGAAGGTTATTGAATATGTATTGAATTATGCCTTATCCACCTCAAATAATATGATAATCAATAATAATTATACAACAGAAAGTTTTAATTAAAATTAGTTATTCAACTTTGTAAGTATAAAGAGAACTGGCAAAATTGATCCCGAAAGGAATACGATTTCTTTGATTTCGTTTTGTGCTATGAGTATTTCAGATGAGCTATCGAAATACAAAACAAGAAATGAAGATGGATACACCCAAGAGACAATTAAATTATAATAAAAACGTAATCGAGTTAAAAGTTGATAGATATTGTTAGGAAAGAATAGGTTTCTACAATTTACTTGTGATAGTTGACCCAAAAAGTTACTCGGAAAATCATAAATAATTTCAAAAGTAGATTTACTTGTAGTACGAAGTGAAAACATCTTCTAACTCTTATACATACAAATAACTCCCAACTTTTTATTATTAGTATGGAAAATAGGCTCTTAAAAATGTCTCGAACATTATGTCTCTCGAATATTTTCAGGGATTCCGTCAGTTCATCGTCTTATCATCAATAATCGTTAAATACGTCACAAACCGGTCTATTGCAATTACAAAATCCAATTTTAGATCACAGATGATTTTTTATTTTTACGAAGAACATTCTAGATCTCGGTAATGGATTACGGTTATTAATAGAAATTCGAGTTTTAATGTAACGTTTTCTGCTTAAATTTTGTTATTTCAAAATCTATTTTAAGAACTCTTTGGTGAGCAATATTCGCCCCGAGTCATTGTTAAGTGGATATTAAAACTAGCCGAGTCGGTCGATATTAATATTAGGTATGTAATAATGTAAGCAAAATGCCTTTATGGAAAGCTTCAGTCTATTTTTAGCTCAATGTATTAGACATGGGATTTGATTGGTAAAACAGTGACTCTCCAAATGGAAAAAAGTAGTAACGATCAATTTGGTGTCCCTTGATTTGAGACCCATGTCATGTTAAGTTCATTATGTTGCTTTGTCCACAATAGGTCTTATTTCAATGTCTTAATTTCTATTGAATTCACCTGTTTATGGACTGCTGTGTACCATTATATAATCACACAGTTTAAAAATTAACACAATTATTAAACCATCTTCTTTTAAACTACAAAACAAAACTTTTAGACACTAACAAGACTAACATGTACTCATAAAAATTAAGTAAGACGTAAGCAGTTTCTTAACAGAGCACCGACTCGACCTCTGCAAGATAACAGCTCGAATCGAAGATAAATCTTTTTGTTTCGACGACGTAAACGAGCGAAGAGGGACGCTCGAGAACCGTGTCGCAGACAATGTTGTTTAGCCGTAACGTGTGCCCGATACACAGGGTCTTCGATAAATATTGCGGTTTGACAGTGTGACCCAACGCATTTACAAAGAAAAAGACTCTTAAAAGCTATTATTTAACTTACATTGGATCATGGATGTGACTATCTAAATTTGGGTGAAATCTTATGATCAGTAGAATTTTTGTAGTGATAATGTAATAATGGTATAATGGAGCTGATCTGATAACGGAGTCGGAATGTGACCACATGAACATTTAAACTTGAACTCCTGCGTTTGTGCTCGTTTTACTTATGTTGACTACTACTCTACTAAGCTTTTATTAAAAAAAATCTATCAATATAAAAAAATCCTTATGAATGCTTAAAGTGTCGCTTATTTATGTCTGTTTTCAAATAACGCACATCTTCTTAGATCTAAAGGGAATTAACTCAACAATAGACCAAATTGCACACCGTTGAATTCCCGAGCCGAAAACCAATAAAATAAATTCAAAATTATGTTATACTCAATACGATGCTAAATTATAATTTCTTACAGTGCAAAAGGACACATCAGTTTATCATGTTATTAAGATCTATGTATACGATATGATCCTTTTCAGCATTGCATTTTATTGTCAGGAAGAAAATAAATCAGAGCACAAACTGACTCTTTGAAATCAGTTATGGGCCATAGGATAAGTCTTATAAACCACTGTCACATATATTTCAGTAAATCTTAGCAAAACACACCAAAAAGAAAGGAATTGAAATCCCTAAACAACAATTAATCAGCTATGGTGGAGACTGTGCATCACATAAAACTATACTGTTTAAATCTTCACAATTTCATTTACAAAACTCTGTTTTCGAACATTTAAAGACTTAATCGCTAATGAACTAAACCACTCAGCGTTTAGAGCTTCATGTGTGGCTAATCGGATACAAAGACAACAGTATCGGAAGGAAATGCAACACAAAAGGGATTTAACGGTGTTCCGCGTAATTGCCAACCGCAAATGTAATTGGATAGTGAGTGCTTGGACAATGTGCAGTGTGGTCTTAATGCCGTTTTATACTTAAATTCAATTTTAGGTATGACTGTAAGTATTACAAAATAAAATTCAAATAGTTTTGAAGAAAAGTTAATTATGCGTAATTAATACTAAAAACTTTAATTAACTTGCATTATATTCGGAGGGAATTTTTCGAGTTAAATTTGATCAACTTGGAATTCAGCTCAATTGAGCTGAGATTTTTCGCAAATTTTATATTAAACTAGGTGACCCGCGCAACTTCGTCTGCCTTACAAAGGGGTTCAAAAATTGTAGCCTATGTGTTATTCTGATATATAAGCTATTTTGTGGTAAAGTTTAATTCAAATCCATTCAGTAGTTTTTACGTGAAAGAGTAACAAACATACATCCACACATCCATACTTACAAACTTTCGCCTTTATAATATACTAGGTAACCCGCGCAACTTCGTCTGCGTTACAAAGGGGTTCAAAAATTATAGCCTATGTGTTATTCTGATGTATAAGCTATATTGTGGTAAAGTTTCATTCAAATCCATTCAGTAGTTTTTACGTGAAAGAGTAACAAACATACATCCATACATACAAACTTTCGCCTTTATAATATTATTATGATTAAGACCATTCTAACTGTTGTACAAGACATACACTTTGAGTTTGGGCTCGTTTTACTTGATCTTGACTAGCATTATATTGCTACATGAACTCTTAGATTTTAAAAGCATGTTTTAAAAAGGTTTTCGATAATTTTAAAACAAGATTTTTTCGTACAAAGTTTTCAATAATTATCCACATTAAAGGAGTATAAAAATAGTATGATATTAACCGCAAATGTAATTGGATATCAACTGTGGCTCGGACATTGCGGTCTTAATGCCGCTTTAATAATGTTATTTGTTTAATTCAATTAGTGGAATTCAGCTACTAACAGAGCTATACATTTAAAAAGTAATATTTCATGTTAAAAATTTAGATACAACTATACAACAAGACAATAACGAACCTGTATTTTAAACACAATAAGTTGTATTTCAAGAATTTCGTTAGAAATCATGATAAACTTTACACTATCAGTTTGCATATTAAACATGAGTTTTCAATCTCAAACATGACTGGACAAAACGATATACATACATAGGAAGTAATAGGTAGGTACAGATACACAAAACATAAATACAATAAAACCGTCCTCGTAAACCAAAGACAAAACAACAAAAAATATTGAGTAATTTTCCTTTTTACGTTCAATACAATACAACAACTTGAGGACTCCATTCACCTTGATATGGCGATAAAATTCCTCCTCCGAGGTTCGTACCTCACAAAGAGATCCGTCTTGAGATCAATCCCTGGATTTATGTGCCCATACGTGAGTTCAGGGGTTTACTGCTCCGCGCCGTGTCCGAAACGAAATACCCATTTGGTTCTGGCCCACGTGTCCATAGACTACGTGAGAAAATTTTATTACAGCCTGTTTTATTTGATGTTCGTTCAGAGTTTGAAATTTTCAAAATCTCTTTTGCTGTTAAATTATAGTGTGTCGCTATAAAATTGAAGAAAAATTCTCCGTTTTATAGCAAAACGTAACTGCTTGCACGGATTTACAGCAAAATTGAAATGCTACAACTGAAATAAATCGCATTTATAATATCAATAAAACGACGGGACTGGACGGGACGGTGCATTCACTCAATCTTTGGACTAAACTCAATGCAAATTGAATTTTTTTAATTCTTAATCTAAATCTTAGCTTGATGAAAACGATTTGAAGATTAAATATGAAGCAGTAATAAGCTTTTATTTGTATTCCCGTTACATAATAAAATATTTACTCAAATAATGTCAACCTGAGTAAAATGTAAAAATTAGGATTTAATTTTGATGTCACATTTACTGCTATCTATTAGTACTTTTTGTAATGCCCAATTATTGTTTCATTATAAACAAAATAGTCAACTAAATGTTCCGCGACATCAGGCAAAATGATCAAACGTGCTCGAATGTCCAGTCATGTTGTGCTCGAAAACAGTATCCTTTATCCGATCGTGTTATTGAATCTTAAGCTTTTATAAAACAGGGTCTTATTCGTTTACAGCAATCGCAACGTCGCTAACATGGAAATCGGAAACTAATTTCCGTTCGTTCCCTTTTTCTGTATTTCTGTGATTAAATTCTTTTCGGATTCCGAGGCTGTTTAGCCGACTGGATCCATTTGGAGTCAGATATTCGCGCGCATACAATCGAGAAACAAATTAGCGTGCTCTGGAGTAATCACTTCCCGTCGCGATTTTGCTTTTCAATTACATCAATAAATGTAGGAAGTGAAAAGAAACAAATATTTGTCAAGTCTTTTCATTTAATTATTTTCAGTTCGAGCAAAGAATTTCTCAGTTAAAGCATCCAAAAAATATTAGGAAGAACATTCTAGAAAAAATATGATGTCATGTGAATATTATGGTCTATAATTTTGTTTACTAAGGTATTATTAAATAACTTCAAGTTTCCTAACTTACTCGTCTACAAAATCGTTCATTAATAAGCTCATTAATAATTCTAGTAAGCTCGATTGTCGCTGGGCCTCGCGGTGGCGCTCAATAAATCTGCACGCCACCTGCAGGGGCCCAAATCGTGGTTGGAGGCGTCCCAATAGAGGTCGGGGTGCGATTGAAGTACCTCGGCCTCATACTGGACAGCCGTTGGACCTTCCGTGCCCACTTTACGGAGCTCGTCCCCCGACTGATGAGGACGGCCGGCGCTCTGAGCCGGCTGCTTCCGAATCTCGGGGGACCAAACCGTGTCGTGCGCCGCCTCTACGCGGGGGTGGTGCGTTCGATGGCCCTGTACGGCGCGCCCGTTTGGGCCGGACCGGGAAACCGGACAGCAACTGTTGTCCGGATCCTGTACCGGCCGCAGCGCGTCGTAGCTATCAGGGTCATCCGCGGATACCGCACCGTCTCCTTTGAGGCGGCGTGCGTGCTGGCTGGGACGCCACCTTGGGACCTGGAGGCGGAGGCGCTCGCCGACGATTATCGTTGGCGTTGCGACCTCCGCGCTCTGGGCGTTGTGCGTCCCATCAGAGCCGCGGTACGGGACCGGAAGGCCCAATCTCGACGGTCCGTGCTGGAGGCGTGGTCAAGACGCTTGGCCAACCCCAGCTGGGGTCTAAGGACCGTCGAGGCGATTCGCCCTGTCCTGGACTGGGTGAGTCGTGGCGAGGGACGTCTCACCTTTCTTCTGGTGCAGGTGCTGACCGGGCATGGTTGCTTCGGGAAGTACCTGCACCGGATACAGGTCGAGCCGACGACGAGGTGCCATCATTGCACAAGCAACCTGGACACGGCAGAGCATACGCTCGCTGTCTGCCCCGCATGGGAGGAGCAGCGCCGTGTCCTGGTCGCACAAGTAGGGCAGGACTTGTCGTTGCCGGGCGTCGTGGCATCGATGCTCGACGACGACGAGTCCTGGAAAGCTATGCTCGATTTCTGCGAGTCCACCATCTCGCAGAAGGAGGCGGCGGGGCGGGAGAGGGAGAGCTCTTCCCTCCCCGGCCAACCCCGTCGCCGCCGACGTCGAGCGGGGGGCCGGCCTCGGGAGCTATCCCGGGATCTGGCCCCCTAAGAGTACCGGGTCCACCAACATCGGACCCGAGGGGTGCTGCGCTAGGCTTCAGCGCGCACCCTCCGTGCCATCTATCCGGGGGATGGCCAGCCGTGCTCCCCGACCCGGGCTGGTCCTGGACCGGCCTGAGCCGAGGGAGACCCTCCAACACACGGCCCCATCTCGACGGACTGTAAGGTCCGTCCACCGAGTGAGCCGGTGGTCGTTCTCACCGACGGCTGCCGGTTCGACGTCCGGGGGCGACAATCGCGAACGCGCCCTGTCACCCCTACCACATCGGATGTCGAGCGTGAGAGGCGGGAGGTTTTGGTGCGGTTCGACACCCACATACCCCATTCGCGGGGCGAGTGGAAGTCCGGCGATTTCCTCCCGTCCAAAAAAAAAAAAAAAAAGCTCGATTGTCGCAACACGAATTGTCCTAAAAGCAATTCCAAGTCACACATCGGCGCGTCATTAACTGATAATACGGTGAGTGTTATAAATCATAAACGTTGTAAAACAACACGACGATACGTGATTGCGTACAAGGGAAAACCGGACAATTAGTACTGCAAACCCTCTTGTCAATTTAACATGTTTATCACATGTCCAACAGGTACGGTCGTGTGGTTGTATATTGTGGGTAGGATTAATCGAGATTTAAGGGTTAAGCTGTTAGTCCTTTCGAAAGATGTAGGCTTCTTTAAGACGTTTTCTTTAGCTGTTTTTAGCTAGTAATGTTCTGGTAAAGTAGCCAGTAAACTTTACATAAATCTTTCAAAAATAGATATTAGAGACACAAGCTGATTGCATTCGTAACCGTAACCGTAAATTATTACAATAGTTTTGTTTATTTATACAGCTTTTAATAGATTTCTATCTAGATCCGAAAATAAAGAGATACTGTAATACTTTGTAGGAGCATGGGAAAAAGACAATTGAAACGAGAAACTTGAAAAAATCAACCAATAATTGTTTCTATCCAACTTCATACTTATTCCTCTAATAGGTAATCGAAAACACACTGTACCAACCATTACTGCCCACTGTTGGGCTCAGGTCTCCTCAGGAAAGGGATTAGGCGTAGTCCACCACGCTTGCCTAGTGCGGATTGGGGACTTCACATATCTTCAAATTTTTAGAACCCTTTTCCGATATGCAGGTTTCCTCACGATGTTTTCCTTCACCGTTTATAGTCAGTGGTGTTGTGAAAAATTGCACATAAATCTGTTTCACACTTTAGATTTACAGGTACAAGCCGGCCGGATTTGAACCCGCGACCTCCCGTACGGAAGGAAGCGCTTCGACCACTCGGCCACCGAAACGACTTACCGAAACAATCAACAATCGAAAACACACAACATATTTCAATTTTCGATAACTCTGTTCAAACTATAGGGTTGTAAACTTAAGAGAACTTGAAGCCAACTTTGATTCAGGGCCTTTTGACACACAATATACGTGCGTTAAGGGACAAATGTCAAAGCTGGTTTGTCTACCGGTTCATTGAGGCACTCTCATCGACACAGTTATTAATGAGCTGTACATTATTGATAATACCAAGTTACGACTACATTAGATTTGAATTATAATTGTTGAATTCATTGAGATAGGGTATTGGTGAATGTGGTATGATATTGATGTCTTGCCACAGCTGTTCTTTGAGTTGAATAATTATGTATTAGTAAAATTACTACGCACTACTTCAAAACCTAAGGCCATGGGTAAAAATACCCAAATAAATTTCTAACAAATCGTTGTATTTACACTCAAGACCAAACTTTCTAAGATTATGTTATAGTTACATGAATACAACGAGATAACCAATAACTTTTGTCTTCTAGAAACTTCGAAGAGCTTTTAAATACTTTTTGGATATGCAGGTTCCTCACGATGTTTTTCTTGGACTTTTTAGCCAGTGATGTTAAGATATAGATGTACAAGCCGTTTCTCTCAATTCAATCAAACGAAATAAACTCCTTAATAAAGTAGTTCTTAGCTGCGACCCCATAGTGACCCCTGACATTGCAAAGGTCAAATGACGGTTACCACTTACCATTAGCTAAGCCGTAATCTCGCCTACATGACAATAAAACAAAAATAATACCTCAAATCAGATCATAAATAAAAAGATAACTGCTATCTAGAGACCATACGAACAAAATCACGCAATTTTGCAATATTATATTGTAAAAGTTCCGATTTACATTCAGCTGTATGAAACCGACAATAAAACTCGTAATGAGATTAATTTTATTGTAAAGGATTACGTTTCCGATCCTAATTGAATTTTACAACATAATTATCGTAATCAACCAAATTTGGTATGTTTTTGTTGCTTTGTTCAATTCATTCGGCAAACCTCTACCTTCTCTACAATCGTATGTCTAATACTAATATTATTATAAATGCGAAAGTAACTCTGTCTGTCTGTTACGCCTTCCCGCTTAAACTTCTCAACCGATTTTGATGAAATTTGGCACTGACAATCATTGGATCCTGAGAAAGAACATAGGCTACCTTTTAATTGAAAGTGACGCAGATGAAACTGCGCGGGCCCATTAGTGTGGTATAAAGAAGAATAAAGAATAAAGATGTATAATAAAGATGTAAAGGTATATAATTGTAAACCTGCCTAGATATTAGGTATTCTTGTTTACCCTTTCCGCTAAAGTTTTCTTCTTCTAAGTTACTGGCATATTTTAGCACGCGTAGCACGTATTGTCTCTACATCACCCTATGGTTGACTGGTGGAGAACCACGGTATTAAATTCACCTTTGCACATTGTATTTCTAAGTATTGTAAATAAATGAATAATGTTCTGATTTTGCTAAACACTAAACGCAAAACCTTTAATTCATTAACTAAAAGGTATAAGTAAACCGTCCACACGCAAAATGATCGTCAATTCATAAACAATTGTATCAAAAGGAATTGATAAATATGATTGAAAATATTGACAATAATATTGCGTGATATAGGCAGCCAAAGAGATTAAAAAGGACTTACCAGAGAGCTGTTCGCGTACAAAGTGTCATAAGACTCAGCCTTCGACGCAACGTTTCTTAACTTGCAAGGTTTCTTCAACGGCAGTGATGGCTGGGCTTGGGCCAACTTGTGAGAAGGCGATTGGTTCTGGTTCCCAACACCACCAACATGGTTGGCACTCGACTTGTTCTCTCGTTCCTTCACCAACTTGCTGTTATGCGTCAAATTGTTCTTGGTGAAGTTACCGAGCTGTTCGAACATGCTCGTCAAATGTTGGGACATCATTTTTGGGTCTTTTTCGCTCACACGTATACACTTAACCGAAACCGAAGATTGTTTTCATGCTTCATTTTTGAATAGTCGCTGTTCACATTTCCTATAGGAGTATTGTTGAACTGAATATTCGTCTTGTCTTTTTATTATTAGGCTTCCTTTTATATCCAAACAAAATACGATATTTCTATGCAAAACGTTGAGTTATACTCATACAAAATAAATACATTCAAGAAAAAAGTCTAAAGTTCGTCAATTCTGTGGGAAGGATTGCTTTATCTTTAATTACTCGTTAATAAGACTAATAAGTTGCTTTTTAGACACAAAGCAGCTGCTTAAACAGTAGCTACTGTAGATTCATTTTACTTTTTAGTTCAAAAGAATAAGAAATCAAAATTCAACGCTAGTTTAAATGAAAAACAAGTCTCTAATTTTCTATAATATTGCTTAGTAGGCAATAGGTATTTATCTCAAAACTTTCGCGCCTAAAAGCTAACAGCGTCTATATTGTTTCGATAACAAACCATTAGGCTCACGCGTTCAACTTCATACACATTTGCGATTGTCAAAAACTTTGTTAAATAACGTTCAGAGAGCGTGTCGAACATCGAAACAGGGCCGGAGTAATGACGTCACAGCGATTCGATAACGTCAACAGAATCCGGAGTTCGCCCCTGGAAGTTGTCTTCGCGCCACAGCCGAGACAATGAAAATAACATTAATAATACATTCCGATGATGGAGCAACGATGTCTTAATTTGGTCATGAATACATTTTGCTGCCGCGTTGCCATTAGTAAAATGGGTGAACTTTACTCAAGTGTCTGTAAATATGCATAGACTTACAATTTAAATTCAATAGCCTTATTTCTCTTAGCGCTGAAGTACAATTAAACCGTGCGCATATTTAAGTCGTCATTTGTTTAAGTACCTAGAATGAGGCTTAATACAAAGTTGCTGGAACTAGCGACAGAGTTTTGTAGCGAAGTGTTATTAGTATATTTTAGCGTGGAGTTAGTTCCAGGGCAGTTTCAGTAAGTTCCTGAACTTGTGAATCAACAAGTCCAACGTTATTTACGACTTACTGTATAAGTTTCTCTCTCCCGTTGCATTTCATTACAGCTAACTACGTACCTTGTAAATTAGCAACAACTTATTATGTTAATGCTGAAATTGGAATATTTTAGCGAAACCTTAGCTCTTGAAAATGGTGATGCTCAGGGCAAGGTTTCTTTTTTCCAAGAGGCATAGTTGTTAAAGCGACAAATAGGAATATTTTTTATTCTGAGCTGTAGGCTGTCTTACAAAAACAAAGAAGAAACTAACAAAAGGCCACGAATGTTTATAAGAACACGTATCATTATTCATACAATATAAAACAATCGAAACTTTTTACTTTTTAGCCCATAAAGTTCGTTTCAAGTAATTCCATTACCATTCTATTTGATCGTGTTAGTACATTTTATAACAATCATACTCAGGTCGCTACTCTCGCAACTCACTAACACGATACGGATCCCAGATCCCTAAATGCCCAATGAAATGTTTGAAGTTTCCACTAAACGTCAATGGCATCAAATCAATCAAGAATTCCTGATCCGCTTTATATAATCGCAACTGTACACGCTCTTTTGCCTCAAAGTTGATGGTTGCAGTTTTAGTCCAATTCAATCACAACACAGTGTAAAATTAACAGTAAACGTGAAATTCTGACAACTAATCATCGAACAAAATAAGCAAAAATTAATGAAATTGTTAAAGAAACAAACTCGAGCATGATTCAATAAGTTTGAAAGATTGAAAGCGAAAATATCAATAACCCTTCGACTTGGAACACTCCGGCGGATTACAAAAGGAAATTGTGAAAAAATACTAAAAGATCGAAACAAAACCGTAATAACAGAGGTCCCAGAAACTTGGTCAAAAGGAGACTTCAACTTGGTATCGGTACGAAGTTTCACGAAATGACACTTATCTGCTTTTACTTTATGAATCGATGGGAATGATATTGAAAGTGTTCTTGTTCGAAATCGTTCGAATAGAATAGTGGATGTAGGAGTATTTTTCTTTGTAATATCACTCATATTTTTTGACTCGATTGTTTTATTCGGGCCACTGTTATTCTATGACTCGAGATCTCTTATATATTTCGGAGTCTTTTTTAGAAATCTTGAATACAATGATGATAGAAATAATGTTTTATTGTTACAAAAATAAATACCTACTCAAACCAGTATTAAGTTTAAATAAGGTGAGAGAACCAGCTCAAAAGACACATACAAAGACCTTCATACATATTTTTAAAATACTATTGAAAAATACATTCTTATTTACAGCTTGTTCTAAGATTTGTTGAAAAAAGTCACTACATATTTTGCATCAAAACATCTTATAACAAAGTCATCATACAAAAAAGCTGATTCCATTTTCAATGTTGCTTCAATAGAATTATGTGCCGAAAATGGAAACAAATCTTGGCTAACACCACAAATCGTATGAAAGGACAAATGGGATTGTCGCCTAAACCCCGCTACATCGAATCATCACATGATATTTTATCGCAATTGTTTCTGTTTCGGACAAAAAATCCCAACTAAACCAATATAACACTATACTATTAAATAAGCTTTTTTTGTCTGTCTTTTGATCATTATTACATAGAAATTTGAAATGGTTTTCATCGTTTAAATTGACTGTATCACGCAAAAGTTTATTTAAAGTTATAATTTACAATGTAAAGTAAAATATTGTAAAACCAATTACTTTTTGAATTTAGTGTTATTTATTTTATCTCAGATAAACACTCTCTATAAACGCACTATGTCATTATGAAACACATTTTGTGTATGCAAATATACTGTTTTTAATGATGCAAATTGTTTGATCAGTGAAATATCCTAAACACAATGCCAATTTCACGGAATTTAGGATCCATTTCATAAAATACTCATTACTACTATTATAGAGCTGATTTCCTTTTTTATTGCTGTCATAGATAAACGAGCGTACGACCACTTGATGGTATCTCATGAACCTCCGAGCAAAACGCTTATAAGACAAAAGATACTTCTAAAAGACGAAAAAAATCGTTCCTAAATTCAGCCCAAGCACATCAGTGTAGTTCTACTAGTTTCTCTACATTCGTTTTCGTCAGACGTCTCAGGGTCCGCAAAAGTTATTTCACGAACGATAATAGCTAATCCCCGAATCCTGCCTTTGAATCTCAGAATAATAAAGGCTTATCTGCATTTACGAGTTCTTTACATTCAATTTTTGGTTCCGGAGCCACTGGCGAGTATCATTTTAAAGGCTGTTAAATGCTGTAATGGCATATTATTCTTTGTTAAACGATTTTAAAGACGCGGTTTGAATGCAGGTCGTGATCGCGAGAGCAATCTTTTGTACGCTTCAGTACACATTGATTTTTAATCTGGCCATTTTGGTTCCTTTCAATTCAAGGTATCTTGTATTAAATGAGGAGATAGCGGTTTACTTGATAGGAAAATGAAATTGAAGTGGCAAAAAAATGATATTTTGAGTTGAGAGTTTGAAAACAAGATGTTTCTGTTTACAAAATTTAATAGAAATCTCGAGAGATATAAATGAGATAAACTTGAAATTTGGCAAGAGTAAGTTCCTTGATAGCCTAAGCTGCCAAGTCACGCCATTTAATGATAATTGGCAGGACTTCACCAGTGCCAAAATTTGTGTCAGGAGGTTTTTAAAAATTATCAAATACAGCCGGCAACTCGTGTAGGTACGTGTTCCTTATCCAATATACGAGGTTTATAGATAACTCTTTATTAAAAACATTTCTAAGGATTTTCCTTTTTTATCCTTATAAATTGAAATTTAAAAACTAGTTTGAAATATCAAATCACACTTCTAACATGCCGCAGATAAATTTAGTCTGTAGCCATTAGGTAATTTTAAAGACTTTAGAAAAACATTAGCTTAAATTGTACCAATTGCATAAATGAATAAAAAATCCAGCGTCTTTACTTTGATTATTCTAAAAACCACATTTAATAACTCTTTTAAAATTAGAACCAAATGGAATTACTATCAAACGGCCACAAAATTACAAAAAATTAACGTACCGTCACCCGTTAACACGAAAATGAAGCTGTCTGTCACCATAAAATTTCCCGCTTTTTCACAATTTGTTTCAAAAACATTACGAAACCCAAGAAAAATGTGAAAATGAACAAAGCAACCAAACTGAAATTAATGAAGAACTCTCGTAATTTCTCGAAAGGTGTCAACCGAATAAATGAAAGCGAAAAGAAACGATTAAATCTTTTAATTGGGATCTTAAAATGTTCCGGTTGAGAAATTTGATTATGCCAGTGACATAAATAAGGAAATTACTTTGATTTGTTGCAATTAAACGTTTTATTTTTGTACAAAATTTTGTAAGAAGTCGAATATTTTTGTCAGAAATGGTGTCATTGTAAAGTGAATCAGTGATTTTTATGAGAACACTCCCCAGTTGAATTCTTAAGGTATATCAGAAAAGTTGTTCGAGCGTGGATAGAAAATAAACAGTACAAAATCGACAAGCCAAAGACAATACGTGTCTTGTGCCGTCTTGTGATCCTCAAAAGAATAGTATACATAGTAAATTCACAAAGAATAGTACACAAAAGGAATAAATGAATAATATAGCAATAGAAAATCAAATTTAAATGGCAAGTGTGGCATAAATAGACTTACATGAAGAGGTTATCTTGGAAAATAGCAACAACTATATTGAGAAAAAACCTTTGTTTAGTGTATTATGATGATCCTTAGCACTCTTACAACCATACTTAACACGTTAACTGCGAAACAAGGCTTAAAACGCCCTGTACACGTCTCGACGTTCCTGCGGCAAGGAAAAATGTTAACTTCTCGTTCGTGCGGGAGGCATAACTTCCATCTGGTTCAGTACAGGAAAGAGATAACTATATATCTGAGATGTGCTATTGATTCCTAGTTCTATGGTGTACCTATTTTAATACCGGGTTTTTAAGATCTCGTGCCGCACTGAACAAATAAAATTCTAACACAGTGCGGAACGAGGTTTCAAACACCTCGTACCTCCGCGCACCTCGTACCGCACTGTACGCTAGCTTCACGCGGTTAGTGTTGTGCAACGCATGCCAGGCTGCGAACGTGACGAAGAAAGACTGCTGCCAATTATATCGATACATTGCCGAAGAAAGTTAATTACAATGCACATCATCTCGAAAAAGGATCAAAGAAAAAGGAGATGTGTAGGATGTTATGAAAAATTTACAAAATCGTGAGGCTCACAAAAAAAGTGAAGAAAATTCTCACAGAATACACTATTTGCAAAAAATATTATTGCTTGACGTGTTTTAATGAAAAACATCCATAATTTTGACAAATAAATAAAATCGATATTTGTTTTCCCATCACTAAATATTAAGAAAATCTGCTATTTTTCAGTGCGGTACGAGGTACATCAGATCCCACATTTTATTTTACCTATAGAATCTAAACTAAATAATCAGATATAGGTTAATCCACTCAATGTTGTATAAAATAGCGACAAAAGCCGTACAATTTGTCATATTTGGCGACAAAAAAAGGATTTTTGTCTTTTAAGGGCGGTGGGGTTTAATAAGCCTCGTGCCGCCACAATGTCTGGTTTAAGACAAGGTTTAAAACGCCTCGTAACGCAGTAATGGAAAGTACAGATAAATCTGTACCGCAGGGAACGTGTTAAGGAAAAAATGTAATAATAAAAATATAATACGTAGTTTATTCAGTAGAAAGAGATTTTTGTTAAGTACAAATTTATAACATTTGTATCATTGTATGACACCAAATTAATTACCCTTATAGAAATTATTATCTGAATAATTCAATTTTAGAACTTGTATTAGCAAATAATTCTAATCTATAAAATTTGAAATGTGAATTGTATATACTTTAAAGTAAGATTCTGAACAATGAACTATTGAAGTGGATATTTAGTTCTCTACAAAAATAAATACATATTTTTAATCCACGATCTTACCAAATATTTTTTCTATATCTGATTAATATATCTCACAATAGATCAATTAATCATTCAAATAACTCTTATATTAATCACTATTTATAGACATAATGAAACAAGAATCGTCTAAATGTGGTCGTAAGCTTGCTCCACAACAATTAATTACATCCTCGAGAGGAAAACCACTAAAATTTACAAGCAACAGTGCTCGATAGATTCTTACGACAGTAACTCTATGATGACACCACAAACAGACAAACAAACGAGTCTATTAATTTTGAGAAGAAGTATCTTAGTTTGCGTTCTTTACTGAGGTTATGAAAGAAGACTCTTGTTGCTAAAATTATAGAAATCTGACAGTAAATATTTAATATAAGTCCAACATAAAACATCATTGCTTGAATTAATAAGCAATTACATACCAATTAATAACAGTGGTAAGATTCCTCACTACTTTATGGTAATAGTGAACATAAAATAAGAGCAGCTGTCTGTTTCATACAAAAATCTGATTGAACCAAAAATCAGTCTTATTCATGTGAAAATTTGAATAATCTAAACATTTCCAAACTCGATGAGATGAATAACAAATAAATTAGAAATCAAAAAAATCTATTAGCCACACACTGATTGGTATCGGCGGACACGTCGAATTAATCGGTGCAAAAGAATAGGCACATTTCACTGTACTTGCCTATTGCAGGATTTCTCATAACGTCAAAGAGCTCAAGCCTCCAAAGTACAGGCTTTTTACACAATTTTACCCTACTACACACACTTTTGAAATATTTGAAACAGTAGAAGAAATTACTAGTTATAAAAACATAACGTCAAAGTGTACGTTTGAATGCTTAATGTGAGATGCTGTAAAATGCACGACCCATTGCTAGATTATCGCGGAGAATACGTGTTTTGCCTTGACAACATGTAAACCAGGTCTCATCTAACATTCAGTGTACTGTATCCAACGTATCTGGAATATTTTTTCCTATTACTAATTCATTTTCACATACCAAGAGAATACGCATAACTTTCTACTCAAATTATTTTTGTTTCTAAAGTAATTGCATTTTCTCAGTCTTATTATTGTCTACTTTTCAAACCGAAGTTTAACTCTCAAATAATAAAGATGGTGGTACACAAATTATGAACAGTCTGGCTAAAATGGCCTAGTATTTTTTTCACTTTTAGTCAAGAATAGAAGTCGATACATTCAGAAATGCAAACATACTTTTGTTTATATGGAAAAACGCCTCATAAATTTCAAATCAAATCAAATCAAAAATTATTTATTCCGAGCATCAAGCAAAGAACAGAAAAACAAAAAAAACTAAAAATATCAATGCCCGGAAATGGTAACCGACTCAGCAACAATTTCCAACATTATCAAAGATTTAACTAACACATTAGTTTATAAAAGACCCAAGTATCTTTCAATAAACAAAGCAGAAAGCCTCAGGAACACGTGGGAAGTGGCTAAGACCGTTTCGGAGCGAATAACAAACGGCTCCCGGATCACAGGGATTGGAACACGGCTGCATTGTTTACGGGTCCTGAGAGAAAAATAAATGTTCCCGGGATAAAACGGTGACACACCGTGCGAAACGTTTGCAAGTCGATTTGCGAAGTATTTAGATTTTTGGTATGTTTAGTTTCTAAATTTGTACCTAACTTATACTATTTAATAAAAAGTGGAACTGTGAGAATATGGTAAAAAGAAATAGTTTACCACTGCAACGGTTTGAATACCTTCTGTGGGTTCGTATCCCGATATCGATAAAAAAAACGTGAAAACCTACATCTTACAAAAAGTTTTCGGTTCAATTTGGTATGAAATATATGCTTCACAAGAGATCAGCAATTCCAGTTCTCTCCTCTTAAAAGAATCAAACCTAGCATTATGCTGTTTTATGTTAATAAAATAGAATACCAATAACTTGTTTTCTTTTCAATGCTCTGAAAACATTTATTCGTCTAGTTTTTTTATCACATAAATTAACAATGACTATTTTCACTCCTAAACTTGCGACAAAGGACTGCCACTTTTATAACGTACTTTGTACTCTTTAAATTTTACATAAAATCTCTGCCTAATAAACGTTAAAACGAAAACAAAGTAGCGTTTTAATGAAGAACGGAGAAAACTCTAACTTCTGGTAAAAGCTGTCAACTGAAAAGCACCCGGTTAAGAAATATGTTCCCGGAAATAAAATATGAGGAAGACTTATTGTTCAACAGCGAAGTATTTCTTATTTTTGTTTCTAAGTGTAATGCAGTTATCTCTTGTTAAGAATTTAATGAGCAACTTCAAACTGATAAAGGAACAATAAAGGCATCCAATTGAATACAAAATATTAACAATTCAGCAACATTGATAAAAGAGTGACACGCAACACTTGCAGGCGGAAATAGATGAAATGCACTCAAAACTAAAAAGTTTGAGTGATAAATATGAATTGGCTAAAATACAAATCAGTATATTTTTAAAGAAAAATATAAAATACAACTTTTCTGTGTAGGGTTTTACTGTCAACTACATTTTTCATGACATGTCACTAAAAGTATCAATGTTGCTGAATTGTTAATATTTTGTAATCAATTGAATGGACTAACCTACATAACCCGTTTTAGTATGCAAGACAATTCCTACCTGCCTAAATACAAATTTAGTTAGATATGAAACATTTTTAATTTGTCATCCAACATTGAAACCAAAATACCATACACATTAAATGCTCTTTCAAATACAATCTCAAAATAAAGACCTCAAAATCTTAACTCCTGACACAAAATATATCGCAACACATAATTTCAAGTATATACTACGACACAGTCAGGCTCCTTAGAATTTCTCAGCACATCATAAGGTATCCGATGCCTTGAGGCTAACGCGTGAACTAATCAGCCGTGCATACTACTAACGAAGTTTCCCTACACCAATATGTAATATAGTCTTATTTGGTACATATTATACATGCAAGGAAATGTGCAAATAATTTTGAAACAGACTTTTATCGCCAGATGTTACAGAGACTCATTCCAAGGTCAAAACTATAACGAATTACACAGATAGTCACTTTTTATTCCTGAAAAACTGCAAATTCGGTTCAGCAGGTCTAAAGATTATCCCTTCTAGCTTTAGAAGCTCAACGAATTTACCTGTAATAATATTAATACCGTCAGATTAGTTTAAACAACCAGACCTTAGTAGATATAAGTACAGTAACCCTGAAGCACAGAACCTAAAAGAAGCACAGCAGCCTAAAAAGTTCTAAACCTAAGGTAAGCAACCCTACAATACTTTCATGCATTTTCAACGGGTTCTTCAGAAAAGACGGGTCTTCTCGTGATCATGACGTTTGCAACAACGTTGAAATATCGAGACAACTCAATTAATTAAATATCGTGGTAAGAACCCGTTGAAAATGCATGAAAGTATTATAGAAAACCGCGAGTGTCTGAATAAGTTTACAACCCTACAATGTTCATCGCATTTTTTTACAATCAACGATATCTAAGTAGGAAAAAGTAATCTTAAAAGGAGCGCTAGGACCTGTCCCTCTTGAAACAAGGTTAGAAAAGTTCTCTTTGGTAAGATACCTCACAATGCTCTTCGCAGATTTTCTTACCAACGACTAAGCTGTAGGATCGCTAAACAACGTTACAATTAAAAGTGCCACTGTAATTCACTCAAATATCATAAAATGAGCAATTGGCTCAGAAAAATTGTAGGTAACCTTCAGCAATACTAAAATAGCAAAAGTTTTGCAAGTTTTCTTTCAAAGAATCAAATTTAACTTGTTTTGTCCTTCATTAATCATGGACATTCGTGACCGAATCTAAACTTCGTGAAATGTTAATGTAAACCACGTTAATAATGTTGCAAATCGGTTTATGAACGGGAAAGTTCTGAACATTGAAATCCTAAAATACATCACAGTACGAAACAGGTATAACGCCCAATACATAAATTTATAATTTACAACTAACTAGCTGGCCCACACAACTTCGTCTGCGTCACATAAGGAAATTTTCTCACCGTTCAAACCTTCCCTGGACTTCTACGAATATTTCAAGATTAAAATAAGCCAAATCGGTTCAGTCGTTCTCGAGTTTTTGCTAGACTAACGAACAGCAATTCATTTTTATATATATTTTAATGTAGAAATATCATTCTTTAGCCAATTGGAATTATTAGGCAGTATAGGCTCTGAAGAAAACTTTAAAATATCAATTGATTCGAGTGTAAGTATGGCGAAAAGAGACAAAATTAGAAATATACTGAATATAAGGGTAGACCGTAGGAAAATACCCTGCAGTATCTTCTGGCAAAACAGAGGTCCGCTTACGATCAGGTGGCCCGTTAGCTCGTCAATAATAATAATTAAAAAAAAACGAAAATTTAGAACTTAATATAAATAAATATGGAAGCTAATGAAATAAAAAACAAATTGCCGTAGGTAATAGTTTAACGAGCCGACGCCGACAATCCACCTCATATTAAGTTGCCACTTTCACTCATTTATACTTTCAGAACACTGATATACTAACACCTAAAGCCTCACATTGAAGGTTCTATCAATGTCGTTTGGAGAAGAGGCTATTATAACCTACGCATTGTATCTGAAAATATTACTGACTAAAGAGTACCTAAACGAAAGAATTAATCATATTCTTCTCGATAAAACTATTTATAGTCTAACACATAATGTTTTATCATCACTTTTTTATTAACGTCCACCTTATCTTATTCACGCTATAAGTAATTAGTGGTTCTAGGGCACGTAATAATAAAATATTGTTATTTATTTGCGGCGCCGGCTATAATTCGTTATTCGATTAGTATCGGTAAAAATACTGAAAAGAATAACCTATTATTAAGAACTACATATCTTGCGTGCTCTACCGAATTTTTTGTATTATTCATTGCAGCTCTGATCTAGATGTAAAATGTATATCAATCTCTTTCTACTAATTTGCCTCAATATTTGTCTTGTCGTTGTGATTCGTCGTCAATACTATTTTTTGAAGAAAATCGAATAACTTTTAATCAATAAATATTTTAAATTATTAGTATTGTCTCTAGCTGTACAAACCAACCAAGATACAGGTCTGACCTAGTGCGGGGACCATTGTTAAAGATGTATCAGTTGTCTGTAAAATGCTGTTAATAAACTATTTTGTATTGTATATTAGAGCGTACGACAGGAATGTTTTAACAGACTGTTGACGGTGTAAGTAGGTACCTATAAATGTGTCCGGCGTATTGAATTGAGATTTTAAATAAAATTCGAAGATTGACTGTTAATAGTTTTTTAATCGTAAAACTAAATAGTACCAATAGACCTTTGCGATTTCAGAGAATTAAAGGGGCCTTATCTAACTAACGCCCACTAAACGGAACTTTTCTTAGATATCCTTTAAAAAAATAAAAAAACAGTACATTCTTGAGTAAGGTGAAACATCTCTTTGGTCCTCACTTTATATAAGCACTAATTTCTTATTACTACTATTTACTTATTACTTATATGCCAAAAGGTTTGATTAATTATTTTATTCCACAAATAGTCCTTTCACGTTTTATTTCTGACGTGACGGCTGGCATTCGTCATAGGTGACGTCACGTAATTACACGTCGTTTGGTATGTAACCGCTAATCGCTGGTAGGAAATTGACGAGGTTTCCCCAATTTTAGGGAAAATGTAAAACGGACTCACGAAATACTGAGAAATAATCATGGAAAATAAACTTTTCTATTAGTTTTGTTTATTTGTAACAGAAAAATGTTCTCTCATCATGTTTTAAAATAATCGTATGATTGAAAAATGGGTGCAGTCGAACAGAATTGTAATAGGATTATTATCGTGAAAATAAGCGAATTCAAAAACTAGAAGTATGAATACCACTAATAAATAACGCCTTTAACATTTTGACGTGACAACGTCTTATAAATTGGTTTGCCGGGTGACACTTCAAGAAACTGCGTTACGCTCCGCTCACGTTATGCGCTCACAATGAGAGCGAGTGAGAGGCACGCGTCCCGCCTAAGAGCGAGAGAGACAGACATAAAAAGTGGAAGGGATGCGTTTACCACTCAAAGTCGTTGTCACGTAAAACTTTCGCCCATATACCGACTTTACAGGCAACCAATTTTTTTTTACCCAAAAATATGGGAAAATTTGAATCACATCGTAACAGCGATTTTACTGCACCGTCGACGTATTCAAAACATAATTATGTGAAACTTACTAAGCTCGTTTTCGGGTAAATGAGCTCCAATGGCTATTATTAGGGTGTAAAGAATTGAAGCCATAAGCCTTATCTTTTGTCTTTTATGGCTGTGTTTGTTTAGGTTTGAGAGAGCAACGGATTTTTTTAATGGAAGTCATCCGTATAATTTTATGCTTGTTTATTCTAAAATTTTACGATTTTTTATTTATTTAGGATCGGGAGTATTTTTTTTAAGTATTGGCAACACGGTTTTTAAATTCACCTGTTTGTTTGAGTGTTTTAAATTGAGATTATGACGAATTTTGTCAGGATTTACGAAAGAAAATTCGTAGGTCTTCGTAGGTCATGGCCAAATGGATTTTTTTTAAATGTCGAGAATGTAAATAGACTTTTTTTTATGCGCCGTTGATTTGGATGATATATTTTTTATTTTATAGGTGATGTAAAGGTTTTCTAAATATGACTAGTTTTTGGGCTATGGTGAAAAAATTGTAAAATAAGTAGGTAAGTTATTTTATTCGTAAACCGGTCCCGCTGATTCTTTTTCTATTTTAAAGGACGTATTTCTGTCACATTTTTATAAATACTATTAAGACCGACTAGTAAGTTTTGGATAACTTTGGAAACTTTTTGGCGTACTCTTATAAAATGAAAGGATTTTAATTAAAATAAAAAAGTCATATTTTTACTCTTCTATAAGCACGAAAACTCTTCTACTGTGAAATTCATAAACTACGTCTTTTTTTTAGCCGTCGGTAATGGATACCTAGAGTCCACTAAAAATAACTTTATAAACTTACTAGCTGACTCGCGCAACTTCGTCTGCGCCGAAAAACAAAATTAGGGGTGGACTACCCCTAACATTTAGGGGATGAAAAATAGATGTTGGCCGATTCTCAAAGGTACCGGATAAGCACAAAAAATTTCATCAAAATCGGTCGAGCCGTTTCGGAGGAGTTCAAGTTCGAACACCGTGACACGACAATTTTATATATTAGATTTACTAATTGCTAAATTACCCCGTAAATTGCTAAATTTTAAACATTAACTGGTAGAATTTTTTTTATTATTAAAACTTATAAAATGTAAATCATTATATATGTAAAAGTTCATGGTGTTAAATGCATTTATTGATGTCATATTATCATTAAATTACTGTATAATAAAATATGAATACATTAAATTATTTATTTACTCATTTTTTACATTATATTATTGATTTTATTTCCTTAATTTATTAATGATTTTTTTTAATATAATTATAATATGCGAGTTAAGTTTAATAAAATTATTAATAAAAAGACCTACCTGTAGATAACGTAGTAGGTAGTGAGTAGGTAATCGTTTTTTTTATTCTTTCAAATTAATTAAATTAAATTGTAATAATAATAAATTATTAATTTAATTTCAAAGTTTAAAAACAAGACGAAATTCAATTCAACAATAAAACTTTTCGTACTCAAACTTTTTGCAGACGTCAAAAAAGTTTTAAAACTTTCAGAGTTCGAAACCGGACTTTTTGGTAAAGTTTCAAGTTTTTCAGATCACGTATCAGCGTATGGGGTATTGCATCAGTGCGTCCGTTTATACTGAGGGAGCCGCGACAACTGCTTGTGACCATCATTGTCGACGAGAGCCAAGCATCTCTTCGGCGAGAGCACAGCGCAAGCGCGAACAAGCTCCTCCCACAAAAGTTTTCACACTCAAACCGAATGAAACTTTGTTGTTCTTTATCTTGCGAGATTTTTTATCTTGCCTTTGTTAAGGGGTAATTTTAGAAAGTTATAATTAATCGGAATTAGGAGTCGGTTATTGGATGCAAGTTTGTGTTTTATCTTTATTGCTTTATGACATGTTTATGGGTTACTGGTAGGTATAAATACTTTTTAAAAAAGTGTACTTCTAGCTAAGGAAGGAAGCTTTGAAATTAACTATTTACATATTATATAATTATTTTACTGAAGGCGTTGACTTCAATGAATACTCATAAGTTTTGAAACGAAAACTATTTCGTTGTTTAATAATTATTATAATAAGGAATATCCCATCGCATAAATGGAAAATGTTGAGCAAAATTATTTCCTTTTTACGTGCATAAATCAACCATTAACATTGTGAAAAATGTTTTTTTTAATATTTAACAAATCTTCAAACTATTCGCAACGCTTTGTAAAATCAGTACAAATTGTTCGAAAACCATTTCATTTGTAAGACAGAAATTAATGAAGTTAAGTTAAGTAATCTATCAGTGTTAGAGATAGACTCAGTAAGCTTAACTATTCGATTGAAGACACGTCTGTGCGGTTTCAATGTCTCTTTAAAATCGACTTAACTGATTGTTACCTACATTTTGTACTGATTTCGTAACCAATTTAGGAATTTTCTTTAGGTATCTTAGGTCTGGTTTAGAAAAAAAATATATACCATAATTTACTGTAACAACACAACACCACTGACTAAAAACGATGAAGGACAACATAGTGAGGAAACCTGCATATCGGAATAGGATTCTAAAAATCCTTCGAAGATATGTGAAGACCCAATCCGCATGGGGCAAACGTGGTGGACTATGCCAAACCTCTCTTCGGAGGAGACCTGAGTCCAGCAGTGGGCAGTAATTGGTCGTTACAGCACAGTACAGTACCTGAACAACAAATTATTGTCCACTGCTGGGTCTCCTCAAAATATCCGGTATAAGTCCATCACGCTTGCTCGATGCGGGTTCGGGAGTCCACATATTATATTCAAAGGGTAATTCCTCTAATATGTAGATTTTCCTCACGATGTTTTCACCAATAAAGACAATGATCTACCTTATTCGTTTTCTTTACTTAATTTTAGAATAATAAAATTTGTCCCTTTTGTCTTCATTATACTTGCGGTTTAATTCTATGTTATGAATATCCTGCGCTTTTCCTTTCTTTCTTTATACTGTGGTAATAATCGCACACAAATGTTTTTAAATTTACAACCCACACGCAACAAAATCTGAGCAAAATGGTTGACCCAAACACATCCCAGAGTTAACACCAGCCTAGTCTTATAATAAAATACAAAAGCACTCGGCAGAACAGTAAAATTGTTCCCTAATACAGTCAATATTTCTCGAAGACAATAATTCCACTGAAGCCTGTAGAAGCCTTCTGTAGGAGTACGATGTGAATATAAAACAACAATCGGTCGTGAAGTTTACAGATAGGTATAAAAGCGGCAACGAGCCTCATTCAGCGAGCGCCGAAAATATTTACAATTTTATCGTTATTAGGGTGACGAAGAAGTTATTAAAATTTTGGATTTTATTTTGAGTCACTTGAAAGTGCTGTTTTGTCACCTTTTACTCTCAAGCTGAGAGTAACAGGTGATAAAGAGATTGAAAGTCTCAACACTGTTACTGCATCAAGTACTGCTTTATATTTTTTTGTTTTTTTTTTGGCGGACAATTTATAAGTTTAAGTTCAGATAGGAGCATTGGATTTTGTAGAAACGATAAAACCCGCTACTTTACTTCGATTGAGAAGCTAAGACATCTGATTGCATGCGTTTTATATTCTTCTTCTAATGCTAGCTTCAATTTAGGCTCTACTAAAAGCTACAAACCCCCGAATTATTGACTCATCTATTTTCTAGTAACATAGTTCTCCTCCAAATAATTTAAAGTGTATTTCCATTCAGACTGTTATTGTCAATCTCATTAAGGTGTTAAAATTACAGTATTTTCAGTCCCCAGTTATCACTACATAATTTGTGCCTATTTCTTAAATCTACCAATTTTTATGAATTTAATAATTTCTCACACTCATTTATACTTATATTTAGGACTTTTCCCAAAATCATGTAAAATATGCGGTCTCTACAGGTAAGCGTCAATGGGTACATTTTCTCTGTGCAAGTAAAGCTTCACTTTCTAATGAATCCACGCACGATTTTACAGCGTTCATTCCACGCCTATATCGAGATTAATCCTGTGAAAACTATGGTTTATCCTACAGTTACTGTTGTAAATAAGTCGACTCAAGTATTAAATAGCGCACAGGTTTCATATAATTTGAGTTTTCTAGTGTATCTATGATTAAAACTAATAAACATTGCAGAGGTTCATGAGCGACGGTAACCACTTACTATCAGGTGGACCGTTGGCTCGTCTGCCTACATGGCAATAAAAAAAAATGAAAAAAAAAATCTAGTTTCATATGACTTTACTATTTTAAACAATGTTTACTACAGCTTTTTAAGGTCCCTATTTTTGATGCAACCCTGTTATCAGACGCCAATGTGAATACCTATGTTACAAGTTATCTTCAGATATCGACGTCGTGAAAACTCAATCTTTGTATAAAATCGTATTGTTAGAATACGAGTACTTTGCTCTAGATTCTAGACGCAGATACTTTTCTTGAATACCTAGCACACACTTATAAGTACGTTTCTGTGCATATTATTGTGATACTTTTTCAAATACTTAAAATGTGTTTTTATTGGCAGTAAATCACCTACATAATTTTAATGAAATGTTAACAACGATATCAAAATAAGAAAAGAAGTAGTACCTTTTAGATGCGTTGAAAATTACGTCAATTATAAATGAAGACTGTAACAATTAATTTTCTTTAACTCAAAGTTGTAATTCAATTTATTGTTTCAATCGGGTTCCTGCAGATCCTTGAAGAATTTTAACGTCCGTTAATTCGCGAGATGTTGCTTCATCAGGGGAGTAAATATTTTCTTTGATTATTATATATTTGGTATTTAGTAAACATTATTGTTTGTTGAAACACCTAAATCATTAAGGATGTATTTTTGAGGATATAAGAGTTGTATTTCGTTAGAATACAAAAGCACGTAATGTGTTAGTAAAATTGAGTGAAACTTCATTACTCAATAAAAAAGACCTTTCGAAAGATTTTTAAATCCTCAGCGCATTTTTTTTTTTATTTATATAATACTTTATTGTACACGACAGAAAAATAAGTTATAAAAAAAACATACAGTAAGTAGACTTTAATGTAAGGTAGAGAAATTTACATAGAATATATAATGATATACTTATACATATAATAATAATAAAAAACAATTAACCGAGTAGAGAGCTGTAGTCGTAGTGCGTAACGCGTCGTACCATCCCACGTAACCCCGTGCTGGGGTTTGGCCTCAGCTGTAATTCAGACTCTGTATAAACGGTTAGAAGTTTAAGCGCGGTTAATCGAGAAACCTGCGATTCCTCCGAACTCAAAAATACCTCAATGAACAGATTAGTTTACAGGTCAGGTCACACCTCCATTTCTTAAATCAATATCGTATTTCTGTATTTATTTAGAAATACCTAAGGTTATTAACCTTGTATTAATTAACAATTACACACATCCTTAAATGCTATTTGATTTCCGTGCAAAGGTTTCTCACAACTATAATTAACAATCTTCGAATTTGTACCAAATACATAGATTTCCAATAAATTCTAAGCAAAGGTCATTTGATAATAGTCTAAAATATATTAAGAATATTTTAAAGTGAAACATAACGAAATTTAGAATTAACTGAAAACAAATTGTTGATAAAACTTACACAAAGTAATAACTATAGTTAATAGGATTAACATAATATTTTCATGCATTTTCAACGGGTTCTTACCACGATATTTAATTAATTGAGTCGTCTCGATATTTCAACTTTGATGCAAACGTCATGATCACGAGAAGACTGGATACTGCGGGTCGATTTAAGAGCAAACAAATCTGTCTACCCTCTTTCTCGATCGCTTTTGGGTAATACCACTGGAACTCGAACTCACATCATGCATCATTGAAAATTCATTTCATGTTGAAAATGCATGTAAGTATTATAGAAAACCGCGAGTGTCTGAATAAGTTTATAGGATTAATATACTTATAGTTATAAAACGTAATTTTGTTGATTCCGTTTAAATTCATTACGAGAACTACGCATATTTAGTCTGTAGGTATTATGGATAATAATTACTAATTTTGCAACCTTTACTTATCGCAAGTTACCATCTTCCAATATCTAAAAACAACGACGCTAAAACTACCTATAAAACTTGAAACCTCACTTAATCCAAAAGTTCTACTTAAGAAATATTATCCAACTTCACAGTTTCCTAGAATCATTTCCGACTTGAAACACCAAAATAACTGAACCATAGAAAAGTTTTAATGTAATCAACATTCAAACATACACGTGAATTTGATATTAACGTGTTGATTCTGAAATTATTCCGTGCGGTACATAATAACTAGAAGTCACGTGAATATGTATTGTTAGAATTAAATGATTCAACCCAGTTCAGTTGATTATCGATTTCAAAACAGTTGTATCGTGAATTCGATACGTGCACTTAAAATGGACTTGATTGTAAGTATTTAATGTATAGAATACAAGTTAAATAATTTTACAGTAAAGTTCTTAAACAACAGATCTTTTAAGATCCGTATTAATTAGTAAGAACTCCACGTGACGGGCTTGACCTAGTGAGCAGATCAAATGGTTAATTATATATTACACTGTTAATTTTGGCTGAAAAAATATTTTTAATCTTAAGCTTCTCGCAGTAAATCATGCAAATATATCTAGTTGCGGAATAATACTATTTCTATAAACATTCCTAATAGATAACTGTTTTGTATATTCCTTAAGCATAATCATAATAAACGATGTTACATATCTCAGTTTTGAATAGAAAGGGAAATGTTAGCATAAAGCTATCGACTGTTTTTGAGGTAATTTTCCCTCTAGTTACGAGTATTCTTGTGTGCAAAACTGATGAAATATAAAGTTTATTACCTCATTTTGTTGGGTACAGTGCTTTTAATCATTGCCTCGGAGATAAACGAGCATACGGCCAACCTGAGGGTAAGTCCGTCGCTCATGGACCCCTGTAATGTATCAGTAATGGCGTGCATGTACATTTTAGTAGGGTATGCACATGCAAAAATTAAGATTTAACCGTTTTTTTTTCCAAATTTGCATCTTTCTTATATTACACTACACATACTATTGCATTTTTTAGCTAACGCAATTAATGGGATCGTTTAGTGTATATATCTATTAAATACCGCATATCGTAGATATTTGCTGTTATTTTAATAGAATCTTATAAGCTAGGGTATGCAATGGGGACGGAGCGACGGGAAAGAGTGCCGATGGCGTAACGCGTCGCGCCGTCCCTCATAACCCCGTGCTGGGTTCTGGCCTCAGCCGGGGTTCGGACGCTGAGTGTGAGCGGTTGGAGGTTTTAGTGAGGTTCAACTCCCACATACCCCGCCCGCGGGGCGGGCGGGGATCCGGTGATTTCCACCAAATAAAAAAAAAAAAAAAAAAAAAAAAAAAGGGTATGCAATGCTTATTTGCTTCTATAATCCGCACGCCACTCAACTTCAGGGAACTGGGAACTGCCGCCTACTATTTTATCAGTCAACGACTATACCTTAACAAAGCCTCCCATCCATTCAAAACTATAACAACACCACACAAAGTCTTCTTTCGCTACACCTTATCCCATTTAGATGAGGTCGGCGCAATATGTCTTCTCTCTCCACTCATTTCTATCTTTACATACCATCACACAGTAAATGCCTAATTTTTTTTCAACAGAAACTGCTGTTCTTTATCTGTCTGGTAACCTTCGTGGCTGGATTCAAGTATGAAAAGGACCACGACATCGTAGAACGCACGACCAGGGCGGCGTCAGGAACAGTCCCTCCTCTTACTCAAGACCAGCAAATAATACTGGCTTTGTTGAATACAGTCAGCGAACTAAATGTAGGAAACGTTAACGTTTTAGATTCAGTACGAGCTTGAAGTATTCACAGAGAAATGTTGAAGGGTACTTTAAAAGTAGATTATAATAAAAAATGATTTTAGTACCATTGTTGTTTAAAAAGTATTGTGTTATTTTACCTTGAATAAAAAAGATTAATTTTATGTTTTTTCTGTAAAAGCGAAACTCTGGGACGTAGTTGTCTCATTAAATTAATATTGTATCTGTATCTGTACCAACCCATTACTGCCCACTGTTGGGCTCAGGTCTCCTCAGAAGAGGGATTAGGGATAGTCCACCACGCTTGCTCAGTGCGGATTGGGGTCTTCACATATCTTCAAAGGATTTCTAGAACCCTTTTCCGATATGCAGGTTTCCTCACGATGTTTTCTTTCACCGTTTTTAGCCAATGGTATTGTGAAATTAATACTAGTTTTCCAAAATTATATTATTCTAAACGCAGTTTCGCAAAGTTAATAAAACAAGGGGTATATATATATTTTTACTTTTATCTTATAAAATCACCCTTAGCGTATTTTTCGATAAAAATGTCATAATAAAATTCTGATACTATTATCAGTATTGTTATCAATGCTCCCACACGTCGATTTGACAGAAACACAGATTACCACTTTTGTACAGAAACACAGATTACCACTTTTAGAGGTAATCTACATGCTTTTATCTGTAAGTGCTGCGTCGATCATGTCATTATCATTAACAATGCCCTATTAACTGCCTGACGAATGAGTACTTCTCCAGCATACGATTTATTAGGAACATTCTTTTATAGGCTTCAGTTCCTAGCTACTACAGTAGGACCTAACTTAATAGTTACCTGTCTAATGTCTGACCTAATCTGGTCAGAATTATAGAATAAAAAAATATTTCGAAAAACCTATTTGATTTTTAAATCTGACTTACTCGTACTCGCAATTTGTGTACCAAATAATTACCAAATCATCTGAGATTCATCAGCCTTATAACATTTAAGTCATACTAGCTTTTATCCGTCTTCAAAAATGTACGGTAAAGTTAAAATATTGAGGATTTTAAACAGTCATATTTTTCACTAGTTCTACGATATTAAAAGTTAAAACGCTAGATTAGAATCTAGAGTAATGCAGGCATCGCTCGTTGCATGGCGTGCTCTACTGAACTCTATTTAACGCTACATGGTTCATACGATGCATCACTACCCCTCTAACAAGACAGATATAGTGTCAATTGAAATAGAACTTGATAGATATCGAATACAAGTAAGAATTGAATTCATTTATAAAATCTAAAGCTAAAGGAATTCAAAGAAGATACTTGTTAGTTAACCTGGAAGCCTTTGTTTTTTAAAATCTTTCTATGTATCTTAATACACTTATGCTCGGGTGTGATTCAGTAAAAATTACATGCATCATACTTGAGTATATTAGTATATATATTAAATTGAGTACAATTTGTCAACATCAACGTGTAGTCGTACTGACGAACTTCTGTAAATCTCCATCAAGGTTCACCAAATTGACTGGTCTGTACTGTCGTTATCGAAAAATGTATTTACTTCGTCAATTCGTGAACGTAATTCCAAGTAAATGTGGTATCATTAGCTAATTTCACAATAAAATTTACCAGGATTTATTTTTTAAGGTGCACTGAATCAACTATGATAGACACCACAATAGATATCTACGTATAATAAACTCATCTCTACTTGAATCTATACAGCCAATTTGTACAACGAATTTCAAAACATTTCATATCTGACGCCTAATAAAAATCTATGAAAGCCGATGGCCTAAGGCGAAAAGTCCCGAACTCAAGTTTCAGTAAATCTGGAATCCATTCGACCCTTTTCAGCTATTACACAACTTTTACTGTAGACGTTAAGTCGTAACGAGTGAACGATAATCCGACGCCAATGTACTTCATCTTGTTTTATGTAAGTGCATTTTGTGCGTGAGCAATGACTTTTACTATCCTTGTAATGGTGTTGTTATTGAAACAAAAATTGCTAAGAGTAACAAATATATTATATTATACTTTATCGTAAAATAACCGGAGTAAAGTGCACTTATGACAACCTTCATAAAACACATAATAATATCAAGAGGGATGTGGAAGTAAAAAACGAGAAACGTAAACAAATCTTACACTATTACTGAACAGGTTCTTACCACGATTATTAATCGGGGTGACGGCTTCAAACTATCCTGTAGGTATGTGGAATCCAGTGTTAGACGAAAATAAACGAACAAACGAGAAAGAGGGTAGACAGATTTGTCTGCTCTTAAATGACCTACCCGCTGTTCTTCAGTCTTCCCGTGATCATGGCGGTTGAAACAGTGCTGAAATATCGGGGCCTCTCAATTAAAAATAATCGTGGTAAGAACCCGTTCAGTAATAGTGTAAGTGATGTAGATAACCGCGAGTGTTTAAAGAAATTTGTAAACAAATCTGATCAACACGTCAGTGGTGATTGAAACGAGGTTTAGGAAAACTCCTGTAGTAGTATTAGTAACAGTCCCTCAATGTCCTGGCATTGCAGAGGCATAAACAACATCCGATAGAGCACTTTCATAATACAGGAAGTATTCCAAAAGAAAATTAACAACAAAATTTTATCGTTCGCTTCTGAAATTACTTTCAATAATCGACATAGCCATTTTGTCTACATCTTATTATAGGGAGTTGATTGAAAGTAAGCAGAGTCTAATGGAACCGAGTCGCCGATACAGCCAATAAATAGGTTTTCCATCAACCATAATTTTATTCCTAGTCAGCGTACCTTATTGAAAGCTCTAGCTGAAGCTTTTTGCATTGTAATTGCATGATTTATGTTTTACAAAGTCGACGTTAGACTACATAATATTTAGAAATAAAAATGTGAATTTGTAATATAACCTAATTTTAGTTTCAGAATGAGTTGTGTTTTACGTTACTACTTTAGTTTTTTTTTATTTAATGACAAACTTGCGGTTACTATTCTCGTAATTGGAAACTAACACGCATAACATATACATATTATTATAATTTTCTTAAACGCAAACACTTTTTTGAGTGGACCCCTTTAAGATACATCTAAATACCAAATCTGAAACTGAACGACAAGGGCTCACTTCGCAACACCACTATTTCATTAAGTAAATTACAAAACAAACCTATCTACGCAAATCTCGATAGCAAATGCCCAATAATGTGAAAGCAGAGTGCCGCGCGCCGTGATGATTGCCTACAAAACGGAAGCAGTCAATCCGCAGGCTTATGCCGTAACACGCGATTGCCAATTGTAAACTATTTGCTTTAAAATAGCCGCTTAGTTGCTATTACAGCAATGGAACGATAGCAGCGCCTCTATAGAACAATAAAGGAACTAAAATCCCTTTGTGGTCAGCTTAAGTTGTTATAACAACTATATCAGAGCTGTTACACCAAACTATGTTACAATTTGCAATCGACTGCAAATCCACGGAGTTATTTTAGAGCATTTTTTACAGAATATGGTCCGGAAGCAGCCAATTCGTATTCTGTTTGTCGACAAACAGCCGTTGATGTACGAGCCGTTTTAAAATTCGATTCCCGAATTGTTAATGAGTCCGATGTTTCAATTTAACCATTTGAGGTTTTAATTAACACATGAAATACAATATTATGATGTTGCCAAATACCTATTTTGATTGTTTGATAATTTAATGATCGTATTTACTCAAATCATTGGACAATTATTATATTAATCCGCTGATTAATGAAGACGATAACTTTTTTTAATTGCAATTTTGTTTTGTTTTCGTCGTCCGGATCAAAGTTTTGAATTCAGATAATTTATTACAAAAAAATCGAGATGTTGAGATCTTTTTAATACTCCTTATCTATGAACCATAAATATTACAACATCTTACAGAAGCTTTGCATTTAAAACCGGAACTCTGTTTTTTAGCTGAAATCGGCATGAAGAATCATTATTACTATTGAAAGAGCTCTTTTAAATTTATTATACTAGAATCATAAAAACGAGTATTCGATTCTACATGATTTTAAATGTAGAACGTTCTCGAACAATTTACTGAAATATTCGCAGCATCAGCTCAAAGCATTCTTTCGTATGTAGGTACATATATCGTAAACATTGGTTACAATTTTGATAACAAATTCCTGAATAGGTGGCAACGATATATCACTTCAAGTTATTTTTCAATAATAAGTTAAAATAACGAAAAAATAGAGTGTAAACAAAAGAATTCCGAAAAATTTCTAGCACCTGATACGTTACAATACGTACACCTTTATCAAATGGGATAACATAGATTAGTAATGACCTCTATTAGTAAAACCTCTTCTTCAACATGTAGTCTCTATAGTCACTTGAGTCACTTTCACATCGATATAGGTACGAAAGATTCAAAATTTACGCTACTGTGTCCGAGCTAGTAGAACCTTCGGAAGGATGGAACATTAATTTTTAAATGTCACGTTGATTTTACATAAATTTGTTGGAACGAAGTTCCTTATCGCGCGTTGTGAAAGGGGGCTAGACGGAAAATATTCTTACGAAAAGTTGTCACGACACTTTTTTTGTTTTAGATGATTATCGCCAGATGGCGCTGTGATCAAAATCTTTTAAAACACGTTCCTTATCGCGCGTTACGTTAGGAAAAAAAAAAAAAAAGATATCTTTTAATCGAAAGGAACTTCGTTCTATTAGGGTGACCCATTTGAGAGGTGTCTCAAATTTTTTAAATTACACCGTACACGTTTGAACCTCGATTGAGAGATACCTAATGCACTAGCTCAGACAACACTTGTGGCTACAAAGGCCATGTAACTGAAAGAGCAATGAAAATAGCATAATATGCTAAAATCCACGAGTTCTATTACTCACAGCACTGTAGCTGCACTATGATAAATCATGACAAAGTTTACCCCCACATGTCTGCGTTTATCCCGTAGTTGACAGCTTCACTAAGCGCCGATCCCAGTTGGCACGACCCGGATTATACCATGCGGTTCCACATCACAAACAATACTGTTGTGGAGAGCTGTGTTGAATACCTTTGAGGAAATCTTCACTAGAATTGTAAATTTCTGAATGTGCTAATCTCAGAAATTGATGTTTTTGTAGTATTGGATTAACAGTTATCGTGAAAGACCATTTCTTTTTGATGTGTTCAGTAATATGTATTTAAATAGGTTATGGATAACGGCCTCTCAATGTCCTGGCATTGCAGTAGTTCATGAGCGACGGTATTCTCTTCCTATTTGTTGGACCGGTAAGTCGTTTATCTGGCTTGCAAATAAAAAAACTTGAGAGGTGTCATGGGACCCGAATAGAACGAAGTTCCTTTCGATTAAAAGATATCTTATAATTTTTTTTCCTAACGTAACGCGCGATAAGGAACGTGTTTTAAAAGATTTTGATCACAGCGCCATCTAGCGATAGTCATCTCAAACAAAAATAAGGAACGTGTTTTAAAAGATAACGCGCGATAAGGAACTTCGTTCCAAAATAAAAATGTTGATAATTTTAAATTCATAAATTTATGTCTCAAATTTTCGAGAAATCTTCGTAAAAGTAGTTACAAAACTTCAATTCCAAGTAATAAAATGTACTCAAAGTTCTTGTTAATATTGAATGAAATCATTCGGTTCAAGACTATTCAAGAGTGGAGTCGTATTAGATTTATACCCTATTTAAGTTTACGAGCGAATGCAAACACGTAGTGTGGGGTTGGCCCACGACTGGGCAGCCGACCGTACAAGTTATTGTTTTAGTTATGGACGTAATACATATATTTAAATTTTTACACCTGCAGTTTCGCTTTTGTTTATTATAGAACGAATTTCGTAATACTTTATTCATAAGTACCGTGTCTCCTGACATTGCTGAGGTCCTAAAGTGATGCTACCGACTAGTACCGACTAACAATCAGTTGGGCTGTTAGCTGGTTTGCCTACATTGATATGAAAAGAAATACCGATAGTGAGAGAGAGAAATACATGATTTTTTAAATTTATTTATTTGGGAAACCAACAGAAACATACAAATTATAAACAACACAGATAGTTAAAGCGTTATCCAAAGAAATTCCTAAAGAGGGCACAGGGTCAACTTTATAGATTCAGATTGCAAAAGAATTTTATCGAAACCTAAAATAAGATATCTCCTAGCTTAAAGAGGCTAGCTAAGTTTGTTATTTTACTTATCAGAATAACGAATTGCATAATGTCTCTTCAGTTTTATTTGGTCACAGCTATTTTTTTTTGACGTGACAACATCTTATGAATTGGTTTGCCGGGTGACACTTCAAGAAACTGCGTTACGCTCCGCTCACGTTATGCGCTCACAATGAGAGTGAGTGAGAGGCACGCTTGCCTTTCACTTTTTATGTCTGTCTCTCTCGCTCTTAGGCGGGCTAACCATGCCCGAGTCGTTGTCACGTAAAACTTTCGCCCGTATACCGACTTTACAGGCAACCAATTTTTTCAATATATATCTTCCCTCTGTATTATTCAGTGACTATTGACTGACCCTAGAGATTCAAAAAAGTTCACAATAAAATTAACAACATAAATTATAATTATTATCAGTATTCAATTTTCCATTTCCTATATAACGTCAATGATTCCACGTAAAAGAAAACGTCCAATTTGTGTGTCCGGTCGCTGTCACCCTTTTTATCTCGACGAATGATGTACTATGTAAAAATATTTCCACATTTCTGACATTTTTATTTCGTTCGCGATATTTTTAATGTACATATTGCGGAGATACACGTGTTTATGCTTTTGGGACAGGAAGACTGGTTTTAGAAGTCTGTATGTTGCCATAATGTAGGTACCTAATGTACCTACCTACTCAATTCTAAAAAGTATTTTACTTATTTTGTGCTGTGAACTGATCAAAACTTGTGCAGAGATTCTGAAAGCAAAATTTAAATTGAAATTAATGAGAAATATAATGATAGATACGTCATTAATATTAGGGTACTTTTTTAATATTTATTTAGTTAGGTACACCAACAGCAGACATAGACCTACATACATGAATTACATAATAACTGTTCTTTTATGAATATAATAACAACATGGATTAATTACATATTTATATATGGAATAATCAATAAAATAAATATACAGCCATGTTTAAAACTTAGTAGTAAAACAAAGCGACAAAAGAATAATAAAATCTAATTAACACAATAAGAAATGTTTCATGGATTGTTGAAATGTTAATTGGAATTATAAAGAGAAAAAAACATAAACATGTTTAACTTATGCTAATTATCGAATATTCTAAATCACTCTTTTACCTATTATAATCTCGACACTATCCTTAATAGGTTGGCTTGTTTGCTCGAAGAATTGGTTTTACAGTTTGTGCATAAATGGGTTTAAAAATAAATGAAATAAATACGCTAAAAGCAGCATTACTTTAAATTATTTTTGGGAATGGTCTCATCAAACCTTTTTATTCTGCTAAAAATATGTTTTTATGAGCATATTAAGTAATATTATCTCATTTTTTAGGTTGCCATTGTCCGCTTTTCTTTCCATTTAGGTGAATCATTAAGGATTTAATCTGATTGCTAACACACCAATACCATGCACCCGTACTTTGATAGGCACTGTTGATTGAGAATTATATAGATTAAAAATATTTATTCAGCCAAAAATTTACAGTGTAATATACAACTAACCATTAGATTTCCACACTAGGTCAACCTTGTCTCGTGGAGATCTACTAATACATTTATCAGTCGAATTATTTTTTTCGGGTCATTTATTTAAATTATTTACACATTGCGATACATTATTGGATTGAAATATTATATAATTTTCGATTCCTCGATATTTAGACTATCTACTGATACTGATATTTTTGCAAATCAGACCAGATTCCTGAGATTAGCGTGTTCGGACAAACAAACAAAAACTTCATAAATTGTAAAAAGCATGGTAAAAATATTTTAAACATAAATACTGTACTTACTACAAATATACATAAACTTGTATCTTTGAGACTTATTTATTTATTTATTTTAATTATTTAATACTTTATTGTACACGACAGAAAATTAAGTAATATTAAAAAAAAAATTGATAAAAGGCGAGCTTAACTCAATACTGAGTTTTCTCACAGCGAACCCAAAATAAAACATACAGTAAGTAGACTTTAATGTAAGATAGAAAAGTGTACAATATACATAGAATATATATTCATTATATACTTATACATATAAAAAACATAAATACTATAATAATAAAATACAGATAAGCGAAATAAATATAACAACTATATCTATAAAATAGACATATTATATACATATTATGTACAACAATGATGAGACTCATGAATGAGATGGAAGTCTCAGAAATATCAACAATCAAGTTGCTAATTTAGAAATACTTCAAACGTACCGTGAAGTCACGCACGAAGAAATAAAGTAAGGCTTTGTCCGAAGACGTCCGTATTTTTATTTTTCAAACTGACAGATGTAAGGTGGGTCCTGCAACGAGGGTAGCAATTTTAAAGATTCCACGTTTCTTCCAGTCACCGGCCGTGATAAAACGAACCCTTGTCCCTTTAACTCAAATGTTAACGAAACATTTTTGTTACTTCATGGAATTTTATGCAGACTATAGAGTGGAGGATTCGGTGTTTTGAAATTGAGGTTGTATTTAAAAGCTGTTATTAAGTCGTTTTTTTAATTAATATCCTTCATGTTATGATATTTAGCTACTTCATACTGTAAATCCTGTACAGCCAGGGTCCACAGCGGCGACTAACGTAATGACGGAACACTGAAACCCAGAAGGAAAGCTGTATTGTCTTGAGCCGTGCAACGAATTTCATCAAAAAATGATAGAGGAAATAGGAAATTTAAAAATATGAAAAATTGATGACTAGTGATATGGCCTGGCCTTATATTAGGTTTCTAGAAATTATTATAACTAAGTAGTTAAAAAAAGATACTGTGTTCATAAGATATAAATGATATAATGCAATAAACTTAATGGATTTTTGTTATTTTACTATTAAATGTAATTTAAAACTGATTCTGAAAATATTTATGCGACTTTAGTAGTTTATTTATATTTTATATTTATTTTTATTTTCAGAATGTTTATTAAAAACAATTATTCGTGTAGTCCGTTTTCTAAAGCACTGAATTGGCACATTTTCAAATTCATTAGTACCTTGCACCTGGTTGTGAGCGGATTTTAATTAAGGGGCTACTGGAGGACATTATTCACTGAGCCGGACAAGATGGCCACCTTCGCAACCTTTTGTACTTTTACAATAATATTAATTAATTTATTGTATAGGTACATATATATTATATATGCACATATACAGGGTGATTTCTTAGTGAGGGTACATATTGAAGATCATGGTAGCTGATGGTTATATACGACCCGTAAAAATATTATTACCAAAGAATATGGCTTAATGCCTTAGTAATCGCAACTTAAAAATATCTAAAATTCTTGCAAAATTATGGTTTTTCGACAGCTGATGGGTGTGGCGGAGGGGTGGGGTGCGCGAGATCACTAGAGGTCGTTAGTCAACACTCTTTTAGCCGAAATTGTTTATGTTTGAGGTAGTTTTGTCGAATTTAGGTATAATTTTTTTTTTTTGTATTTTTACCTATTTTTTGTAATATTCCGTTTTAAAACAGAGTACTCATCACCCTCCTGCAATATGCACCTTCTTTAAAAAATCACCCTGTATATTATAGTTTTTATTACGAGATTTATTTTGGTACTAAGTAGAAACACGGAAAGTCATAGGCTAAATAAAATTAAGTTTATTTTTTGCTGTTGACACCTTCGGTTGGTACTTTGTTTTCGTTATGTTTTCCCTACTGTAACGCCTGATTCTTTTACGATGCAAAATATTGGGCGCAGAAATTGAAACAAACAATGATAAGGCGCATCGTACTGCGAAATCATAAGTGAATACAAATATTTGGAAACGTACAAGACTTGTAATTTTAGATATAAGAGTAGGAAGTATAGTAGATAATGGTAGAACCCTTAGGGGTTATTTACTGAGACAGGAGTCTCCTACAATTGTCGCGAACTTACCCATGTTTCAATTGTTTTTTTTTTCAAAGTCAAATTACTATAATCTGACATTGAAACAATGATAGGCACACTAACCACTAATAGTCAAGCAGGGCCATATACCTACCTATTATACTAGAAAGGTAACTTCCGACTGTTCAGCATTTCAGAAATTCATGCGCCACATATTGACCATCAATTAGACGCTTGAATTACAATCTAATATATAAAATTCTCGTGTCACGGTGTTCGAACTTGAACTCCTCCGAAACGGCTTGACCGATTTTGTTGAAATTTTTTGTGCTTATCCGGTATCTATGAGAATCGGCCAACATCTATTTTTCATCCCCCTAAATGTTAGGGGTAGTCCACCCCTATTTTTTTTTTATTTTTTCGACGCAGACGAAGTTGCGTGGGGCAGCTAGTATTTCAATATTACTGTCGAAGCGAATAAGTATGATTCCCTCAAACCCATTGCTGTAGTATTGCAGAGGTTCGTGACTTCCGACGGTGACCGCTTACCTACCATCAGGTGGGCCGAAAGCTCGTTTGTCTGTCTAACAATAAAAAAAATAACACGACATTGCCTATGTTGTACTGAAAAGGAGACAGTAGCCAAAAACAGAAGAAAAACGCTTAGACGCTTTGTCAAGAAGTAAATATTTGCAGTTAAGGTTTCTGACCTCCCCTTCGCGTGGACTTAGCACAAGTTGATTGATTGATGATCCGAACTGTATCGAATTCAAATTGAGACATTATTGTTGAGTTTGAGATCTATATGGAGCTGGGATCAACTTAAACAAGTAAAAGAGATGTGTCATAGTTAATTAATAATTATAGGTAGTGTTAATATTGATGGTAGTGTTTGAACAGTTTAACCTTTCTTCACGATTTGTGTATTTATCAGCTCTTTCGTTGAATCGAGATTCTTCTAACTATACAGTGATGTGGATATTTTTAGACTTTTTTATTTCTTTATTTATCTAACTACAAGAAACCTAAAATTTAATTAATGTAATTACCTTGCATTTTATTGCCTTATCTTATCAGTGTTCCCAGAGAACTATGACTTGATCCGCTTACTTGATCTCGAAGCTGGGTCAAAGATTCATTTAACTTTTTTTTCAATGCAATAGACAGATGAGGCAATGGGCCACCTGATCTCAAGGACCTCTGAAATGTCAGGGGACACTGAAGGGTCGCCACCTATGATCTAAATTTAGGACCCTCCTCAAGCCTCGTTTGAAGAAGGACAAGTCATAGCGCTCTGTGAATACCGAAGATCTGTCATGAATTAAAATATTTCATCATTAACAGCTCTATAAAATTACTAGCGCGTACCTAAGTGTTTGCGGTGTTCAACAACTAAAACAAACAACAGTCGAGTGTCCTCTAACTGTAGTGCGATGTCGAAATGTTTAGGCTTATCTCACGTGCCATTCCTACTTTACTGACACAATCGGGAATCTTGAGAACTAACAAATAAATATGACATGAAGTTTACATTGATTTATCTTTTTGGTCTTATGGTACTCGCTGCATTTAAGAGCTACGACATTGTGAGCTTTAAATTGAATAAAGTATGATTTGTCACTTTTTACAAGCTTTATATTAATTTGCACTGAATGTACCTAACTATGTAGTTTCGGGTGAAATCTTTTTTGAAAGCAAGCGTTTAACAAACTTCCCGGTTTCCGATTAAGCTGACATTTTGCAAGCAGATGTATATCGTGTGACAATACAATAATATGATAAAATAGTGCTGATCTGATAATGAGTTCGGAAGGAGATCATAGAAACTCTTGTGCTAAACAAGATAGACCCATCGTGTTTGGGCTCATTTTACTTGTAAGTATTAGCTAGCACCCTACTGCTACATTATATCCAGGGTCTTAAAAGCTTGTATTTAAAAAGTTTTCTTTAAATTAAATTATTGTACGAGTATTGTTTTAAGTACCTACTTAAGTAGATACATGAATATATATTTCTAAAGAAACTTGTAATTCAAGAGGAGTGCAGTTTTATGACTCAAACTTAAATATCATTAAAAGCGAACACAATCTGAATTTTCAATAAAAGGTCAATGAATTCCAAATAAATCCAAAAAGTTTGAAACTTAAACGCATTTAAATCTCTTAAAACTATTCGATCTACACTCAATCTTAATAATAAAGGTTTTTAAAAGCACATCACGAATTCTATAGTCGTTTAGTATTCATTACATTACTAGATAAAATCTATTGTATAAGATTATGTCAATATTATTTTATTCCAAGTACAAGCTATTAAATTGGATGATTCACATCCTGGATTACATGTCAGAAAAATATTGAAGTAAGTCTTGCATCTACAGAAACAGAATGCTTTTGTAATAAATTTCTTTAAACACTCGCGGTTATCTACATCACTTACACTGTTACTAAACGGGTTCTTACCACGATTACTCTTAATTGAGCGGTCCCGATGTTTCAGCACTGTTTCAAGCGCCATGATCACGGGAAAACTGAGGAACTGCGGGTAGGTCACTTAAGAGCAGACAAATCTGTCTACCCTCTTTCTCGTTCGTACATACCACACTGACCGTATCGGCTGCCGTCTCAAAACTAGATTTTTTGGCTTTATTTTCGTCTAACACTGGATTCCACATACAGGATAGTTTGAAGCCGTCACCCCGATTAAAAGTGCTATTCCTCGAAATTTCAATAGCTTTCTTAACCAGTCTTGGTATGTAACGGCGTTCAGATGACAAATACAATACACAGATAGAATACAGAAGATTATGGATAGGTATAGTATGAGGACAATATTCACAACCAAGAAAAGAACCCGTTTAGTAATAGTGTAAGTAAAATGCTTTTGTTCTATTATTTTTGCAAATAAATTCAGACTCACAATCATTAAGTTTTATCCTATCTTACTATATATCTCCTTTCTATCACCGCATCACCCTCCGTCGAGGTAGAGTTCATCCTTACTATTTGGTACTATAGCGGTTCTGAAGGTGCCGAATTCTTTTCTGCCACACACCATCCGGCTATCGAATGGTGTTTCCCGAATGCTATGAGTTGTCTTTCTTCAAATGAGACTTAAGGAAATTCCTTAAAGGTAGGTAGTAGGCAGTTATTCATTGTTCCATCACATTGCAGAAGTAAGCAAAGGCGAGCGAAGACGAAGGCTTACGATCATGTGGCCCGTTAGCTCGTCTGCGTAAAATCAATAAGAAAATATATAAAAAAGTAATACAAAGGATTATTTTATTTTTTATTTGAGGAATCGCTGTTGGCCCTTAGGCCTTTACAGCTTCACCATGATGGGGTGCGAGCTCAGGAGGGGCTCGGCTGAGTATAAGATAGGATGGGAATACTAACAGTTGCCCGAAGTCAACTTATTAGCGCATCATGAATTTACTACTGGTTCAGAACGCGACCCAACTGAGAAGAACCAGCAAGAAACTCAGAGGGTAAGCGATAATAAGACAAAGGATCTAAATTTACTTATTATCAAACATAACAAGTAAAAATTAAACATGATAAAGAGGATTAATTGATGGTTATGGTTTAAGTAGAACGCCGAACTCTGCGTCGAGTTCGACGACTACAAAGGAAATCATACCTGCTTTGACACTACTTCGATTAAAAAAATAATAATATCAAAGAACTCCATATTATAGCAGGTACTTTATATGTTTACTAAACATCGAAAACAAGAACATTATTATTGATAATTTTCCTCCAAAATACATTTAATATGCGTGTGAGCAATTTTCGGAATTCAATCAAATTTGTTTCAAGGCAATAATTTGTTTGTTTAAAATTCGAGATAACTGTGCCCTAGATACAGTTAATTGTTATAATGCGAATAATAAACATGTTTATACCAATTAGATATCTATGAGGTCAATGTACGAGTTATATTCTTATTTAGGTTAGGTTAAAGTCATTATACAGTCAAATTCACATGTGAAAATACCACCTCATGGCCACCGCACGTGTAATACTAGCTTAAACAATAAAACTATCATGTTGTGATTGAAGCGACTAGTCGTGGTGGCCGAGTGGTCGAAGCCAGCCATGGGGGTCTTCGTGTCCCCCGTCAGGGGGACACGGACGGGCCTTGGGGCAACCCCGCTGCCCGGGAAAGATCTCTCCGCCACTCTGGGCGGAGGTGAAGGTAGTGGTGTGGCGTTGTGTTATCCCCTTTCTGGGGTGTTCCCATGGTCTGGACTGCTTCTTTCTTTCGGTTAGGCTGTTTCTTGATGCCGCCAGCCCCGGCCCAGTCTTCGCCCGTTCTGGGCAGTCTTGGATCGGAAGGCCACGGCAACGAAGAAAGTGAAGAACAACATAATTGATGATTTCAATTCAATCTGGCCCTACTGTATTTTTCCCTTTTTTGGGGGTAGGAAAACCCTTTATTTACTTTTTACAATAAAATAAAAACTTATAATCTAACACAAGAATGAAACAAAATCTATACACACCAAAAATATAATATAAGTGAAGTAAAATGAATTTAAAACAGACAAAACAAATCAAACAGAAAAACTATTCAAAATTAGACAAAACAAAATATACAAAAAGAAAAGGAAAAATGAAAGTATTAAAAATTTAAAAATTTAAAAATGTGCAAAGGGTTTTGAGGCCCCGTCCAGCCCCCGCGGGCCCCTCCCCCCCACGACAACACCACGAAAACGTGGGAAGGGAGAGGCCCGCGCTAAGGTCGGCCGTTCCCTAAGGGGGAACGGGACCACAGACCATAGTCTGCAGCTCAAAGGGGCCCTCCGATTGGAGGTCCCATCCCCATAAGGGGGACTGATTGCTCCCATAAGGGGAGAAAAAAGGGGGTTTAATTTTAGTCACTCCACCGTTAGGCGGAGTGACATACATCTCTAAATTGAGATGTAACTCCCTAAAGGGGAGTGGGACCCGGAGACGCGGGGCGGAGTCCCGGACAAGTCCGAGGCTCCGTTCCGCGACCCCAGACCTCAATTAGAGGTCCCCAGACCTAGTCTGGGCGACCCAACCCCCTGAGGGGGGTATAAAAGCCCCATAAGGGGGCTTACAAAAACAAAAAAACAAAAACAAACCCCCACTAAAACGTGGGGGGTCCCCAGAAGGGGGAACAGCTCCCGTAAGGGGAGCGGGGTCGCACCTCCCATCGGGAGGGTGATGGCAGCCCCCGTGGGCTCCATCTTGGGGCAGATAACAGTCGGGACGGACGATACAATGTCTCAGTCACGTAGAGGGGATCGCCTATATCCTACCACGCTGTTACGCCGTAGGATAGTTAACTCCGAGGAATCTCGGGGGACCCAGCAGCTCCCTTGGCAACGCCGCACCTTCAGGCGGCCTGGCGTGCAAGGGAGCTATATTGCGGAGATGCTCGTGGGGTCCTCGGTCGGCCCGCTCGTACATGTTACGGGCGAGCCGGACGATGAACTCCTCGAGCGACTCCACCTCAAGGTCCCGGGCTATTACGTCGTTACGCACGTAACGGCCTGCTCCGACGATGACTCGGAGGGAGAGATTCTGCTGGGCCTGCAACCTTTTCCGCTGGGACGGCGGTGCGAGGTGATACCAAGCCTCAGCAGCGTACGTAATACGTGGACGGATATAAGTCTTGTAGATAGTGAGCTTAGTTCTGATCGGCAACGCGGACGCGAGAATCGGTCGCAAGACAAACCGCGCCGCGCGAGCCAGGCCAATCGCGTGATCAACCTGGGGCTTCGCGCGAAGCGAACGGTCTATCTCGCACCCGAGATACCGAACAGTGGGTCTAAACTCAACATCCACACCACGAAGACTGAGACGGGGGACGACTCTGATGCGGGTCGGACCGCAGAGTAGGGCCTGGGTCTTACCCGCGTTGACCGAGACTCTCCACCGGTCCAACCATGGAGGCAGAACATCCAGGAGCCTCTGCATCCTGGAGATGGCAAGTTTAACACTTCTGGAGGATGCAAAATAGGCCGAGTCGTCTGCGAAGAGGGCCAGTTTCACATCCTCCTCCCACCAACGGAGATGCCCCTCCAGGGTGGGAATGTCGTTGGTATAGAGGGCGTATAGGATCGGGGACAAGACACTACCCTGTGGTACCCCGGCCGTTATGGGGCGCACAGACGACTTGCACCCCTCGACCGCGACAAAGAAGGATCTCCCCTCCAGCCAAGACCCCAGCAGTCGCCAGTAGGCATGAGGTAGGCCGGTGGATTGCAACTTGCTGACCAACCCCCCGTGCCATACCCGGTCGAAGGCCTTCTCGATGTCGAGAAAGACTGCGACCGTGTACCGGTCGGAGTTACGTTGGTCCGCAAGGTGATGCAATACACGGACTAGCTGTAGAGTCGTCGAGTGGTCTGCTCTGAAACCGAACTGCTCCGGTCTGAGGTGGATATGCGGAGATATCCTCCTCAGGAGCAACCGCTCAAACAACTTGCCGACGTGCGAGAGCAGGGTGATGGGCCTGTAGCTGGAAGCTTGACGCCTATCTTTGCCGGGCTTGGGCAAGACGATGATCTTACCCACTTTCCAGGTCCGTGGGTAGTGACCCGTGCGGAGAATGGAATTGAAGAGTTTTGACAGATTTGCCAGAACGTTGGAAGGGATAGATAGTAGTGCCATGGGAGGGATACCATCGTCCCCGGGAGCCTTACGGCGCTTGAGGGTCTTGATCGTCTGATACACCTCACGAGGTGTGATCAGTTGATCCTCCTCAAGCGCTGGCATCGGGAGACGAGGGTCTAGGGATTCGGTAACCCCCTCTTCCAAGACACGGTGGAAGTGAGCCATCTCCGGGACCGAGGCGTTCGGAGTGAACTGCCTTTCCAGCGAGCCAGCCAGGACTTCGGCGCGAGCCTGCGGCGTAAAGCACCTTAGGCCCTGATCATCCACGAGTGGATAAACAGGGCTAGGTTTGGAGGAGAGGCGACGACAGATCCTGTGAAGCGAGGTCATGGTGCGGTCGTCACCAGCCTCCCTCACGTGTTCCTCCCAGGATTCGCCCCGGAAGGCACGGACCTTCGTCTTCACCTCTTCCTCCAACGCATTAAGCTCGCGCTTCACCCTGGGACACCTGGTGGTCGCCCAGAGCTTCCGCAGACGCCGTTTGCGACGTATCAACGCCTCAATCGACGCCGGGAGTTTGCATCTGGGCCCGCTGCTGGGCACCATAGTCGTCGCTTGGTCTATGGCTCCCCTGATGAAATCAGTGAGGCGGACGGCCGCGTCATCGACGTCATCAGGGGTAGATAGATCCTGGAACGGTGATTGGTCGACTAGCGAAGACTGAAAAGCCTCCCAGTCGACCCTGGGCCTCAAGGGGGGGCCGCGGCACGGGTGATCCCCAAACTCGCCGTGACCAAGATCGGCAGGTGAGCGGTACCCAAGTCGTACAGTACCTCGATGTTAATCGGGCACCGTAACCCCTTGTGAACGCACACATCCAGAACATCCGGACGATGACTCGCCGTGTACGGGATGTGCGTTGGTTCATTGGGGCCGACCACGCAGTAGTCCCCCCTTTCGGCATCATCGATCAACCGCCTCCCCGCCATCGATATAGTCCGAGAGCCCCACGCAGTATGTTTTGCGTTGAGGTCTCCCAGAATCAATGTCGGTTGACGGTCATAGTCCAAGACCCGTCTAATGTCTGCCGGCTCGAGGTAGTAGCCCGGGGGACGATACGCGGCATAAATCCGCAGTTCGACCCCCGATACCTGCACTCTCACCCCCACCGTTCTGGTGTCGGTGAAGCTCAGTAGCTCTAACTCATCGTGCACGACATCCCTCCTGACGAGAGCCGCCGTTCCCCTGAACGGCAACCCATCAGGGGTCAGTTCGTCCCTTCGGTACACGATGTAGTTAGGCACTACAAACCTCGTAGTCGGTCTAAGTTTTGTTTCTCCCAGGAGCAAGACATGCGGTCTGTACTCCTGGGCTAAACGGATGAGGTCCAGCCTGTTAGGGAGGACCCCCCCGGGATTCCAATATATGGCCCGCAGCTCCTCCCTATCCATGCTGCGGGACGAATGGGCCGAATCCCGATATTAGTCCCCCGAGGGGGGCTATGAGGGAAGCGATCGCGCGAATAAATTCGCGGATCGCCTCCGACACTCTCTCCCACAGCTCCAACAGCATTGCGGCGGAGAAGGGATGCCCTGGGGCTATCCCTCCGTCGCGCTGTTGAGGCCGTGGGTGGGCTCGAGGCTGGACCGTCGTGCGGAGGGGTGGGGTGGCAGACGACGGAGCCCCCGTCGGAGTCTGCACAGACCCTACCTCCATGGGTTCGTGTTGGAGTGACTGTGGAGGGGCTACAGCCTCCAACACAGGCCTCTCTCCGGCACGTGGTGGCCGAGGAGGCAAAGGGACCGATGTAGCGGCCACGGGCTGCTCCTGGGCAGCTCGCGTACCCACCGCCGCAGGTTGGCTGCTCTTCGGCTTCTTTTTTTTTTTCTTCTTCTTCCTTTTCTTCCCCGACAGCGCCGCCACCTGGGTGGTGGGTGCCGAGGAAGTCAGGGGAAGCGTCGCCGAAGTAGCAACGGCCGTCACCCTCTCGCGGGGTCTGGGTCTTGGCGGCCTTTGCTCACGGGGAGCATTCGCTTCCGCCATGAGCGAGGTCGCCTGGGGGTTTGCAGGGACCGAAGGAGTCTGAGTCGGGGGTGGGGGGGCTTTTCGGGAAGATTTTCCCTTCCCCTTGCCCTTCCATCGTTTTGTTGTACCCTCGGGCTGTTGCCCGGGTGCTGAAGTGCCCGGTGTTGGCCGGGGTGTGGGCTGTGGCCGCTGACGCGGCTGTGCTTGAGGCTGTGACCTCAAACGGGGGTCCCGGTTTTGCGGTGGCTCAGGCACGCGTGGTGGGATCACCGCACCGGTAGCCCGCGCCCTCCGCACGAAGACCGGACAACGCCGGTCGTTGGCGGCGTGGCCTTTGCCACAGTTGGCGCAGGTCGGTGCGGCATCCCGAGGCCTCGGGCAGTCCGCCACGATGTGCTCACCAGCACATCGCACACAGCGGACTGCTCGGTGGCAATTGACGCTGGAGTGCCCGAAGGCCTGGCAGCGATGACACTGCGCAGGTCCCTTCTTAGGCCTCCAAGCCTCAATCACCACCCCCGGCAGGTAGAGGAGCTCCTCTACGCTGTAAAGCCGGGCGAGGTCCTCCCTGGAGAGGTGGTCTAACTCCGCGTAAAATACGCTAGAGGGTCGACCCCTCTTGGCCAGGACCACCCTGGCGTACCGCGCCGGGAATCCGAGCTCCGCTAGAGCGTCGGACACTACTTTCGGGTCTGTGTTGCCCGGGAGTCCACGGATGGCTACCTTGGAGGGTATATCCTCCGGGAGGGACCAGCAGTTCCAAGAGATCGCTGTCTCCCGGGAGGCCTCCGTAAGGTACGCCTGAATCACCCGGAACTCCCGGACAGATTCTGGGTGGAATTTAAAACCACCCGCAGGGGTGGCTCTGCCATTCGGGGCAGCTCCTAGTCGCTCCCTTAGAATCGCGAAGTGCCGCGGCCAGTCGGGGAGCGACTGCACTTCTATTGGGGGATGACGACGCAGGTCGAGGTCCCCCCTTCCGGTTCTATTTGAACCGGGTAGGGCTGTACTGGCGGCCGGTGCTGTCGCCGTTGTAGCGGCAGCTCGCCGCACGGGTTGTGGTTGGGGGCGCGGAGCCGGTGGAGCCGTCAATGAAGACGGGCGCGGAGACGCAGGCTGCCTAGCCGCGTCCGCATACCCTGTGCCAGGGCCTCCACCGATCTCCGCGTAACGGGTCGAGTCCATTAAGCCTATACCTACCTGGTGTCCGGCAGGTGACGCCGACAGCTGCGCCGGCGCTCCGCCGGAAATCGGCGAGTACGTAGGAGGTGTTGGGGAGGCAGGTGGTGTCCGAAGCCTACGCGCCGCGGGCGTTGGCCTGCTCCCAGAGGTCGGGATCTGTGTGGTCGAGGGGTGAGACGGCACGCAAGGCTGCGCGAGGCCCCGCCCCCTCGATGATGACGATGATGTTGTTGAGGCATCCAATAGTTCGCTATCAGAGTACCCGAATACTTCTCTCAACCCCCTCTCCACCTCGAGGGAGATTGAGGAAGGGCCTGTGCGAGGACGCTTGTCCTCCGGGACCGGATCCGAACCGGACCTGGCCCTCCTCTGAGGCCTGGCTGGCATAGACGCATCGGTCGGCAAGGAAAACACAGTTTCCCCCGAACCGATGCCCCCTACCCCCTGACTCTCAGAGGAGGGCCCTGCCCGAGGAACGGGAGGATCGTCTACCGGGTCCGACGAACCCGGTTGAGCTACGGGAACCACCTCCCGTAACTGGTTTGTAAAGAGGTCGCGTGACACGACGACCCTCTTTGATTTGCGTCCACCGCGAGCAGCGCGGGACGGGCCGGGGGTGCTAACAAGGGGGGGTGAGTCCCCCCCGGGCATGTCTGCGGCTCCACTTACCGTTAGGTAGGTCCCATGAGGTTCCTATCTAACACTAAGCCTAATTAAAACTAAGTTAAAACTAGGGGAGGGCTCGAACCTCCTAGTAGCACAAGTGCGGGACTTTGCTAGCCTCACCCCCCCTGCAGGGGGGGAAGAGGGGGTTGACACGGTCAGGCAAATCTCAAATTGGCGCTGGGGTCCCTAATTTTATCATGGAACGATAAAACAGGGACACAGCTACAACAGGGCGAAGACTAACCGCCCGTAAATGCACTTAATATAAGAATAGAAGCGTCTCCACTCACCTGTGTCGCCGGCTCCCTTGCTCCGCTGTCCGGAATCGTCGAAAACGGCGGTCCCGGGTCAGCAGCAGGGACTGGGCACGCTCACGAAGTCGCGACGGAAGGAAAAATTCGAGGGTCGAACCGCACTCAAATTAAGTCTCCTACCCGCACTGTGGCCAGCACCGAAACTCACAGTTGTCGCGACCAGTACCGATGCACCGGCTGTGGTCGAAGCGCTTCCTTCCGAACGGGAGGTTGCGAGTTCAAATCCGGCCAGCTTGTACCTCTAAATCTAAATGTGAAATAGATTTATGTGCAATTTTTCACAACACCACTGGCTAAAAACGGTGAAGGAAAACATTGTGAGGAAACCGGCATGTCGGAAAAGGATTCTAAAAATCCTTTGGAGATATGTGAAGTCTCCAATCCGCACTGGGCAAGCGTGGTGGACTATGCCTAAAACCTCCATACTTAGCGTCCGAACCTCGGCTGAAGCCAGAACCCAGTAAGAGATTATGCGAGACAACACGGCGAAACGCGTCGCGTCCGTCAAAAAAATGTATAATTACATAAGATTGATTCTGTATTCACAAGGTATAAGGTAGTTGATTAATTTAAATAATTAAAATTACTTCTACAGCTATATTATTTTGTCATGAAAATAATGTGTGAGTAATTGAAGGCAGGTACAAGAATGAGTCATCTTCAGTATTCTGCAGGATTCCCCGACATGCCTAGGGAATCCTGCAAAAGACTGAGGAATGCGTTTTAACCATTCCAATAACGTTGAGGATAAAGAATCATTGCATAAATCTTTTTATTTCCTTGACAAGTAAAACAGCCTACCTAAGAAGTGTGGTCACTGTTGCCCATGGAACTATTTAATATATAGGGAATAGGTATGTATGCAATAGGTAGGCAGTAGATAACTGACTACTATAAAATAATATACCCTGTATAAAGGTTAATTGGGTAATGTAACCTCCTTCAAGCCCAAGTTGAAAAACAACTTAGAACTACTTTTGTTTTGGAATCAGTTTGTTTTTCAAGACTTAATAATATCGTATAAGTATGACTTTAGTTTTGTTTGTTCGATTCGGATGCTTGTTTCAGATAAGACGTGATGGTCATTGTGAGGTCGGAATATTATTGAATTCCTATATATTTATTTACACTTATTTTTTACATTATATTTTTAAAAAAAATTAACAAAGGGAATAAATTTAAAAATACAATATAAAAAACAAAGACCCACTGAAGACGAGGTCTACGACCCAAGCCATCGTATAAGTATGACTTTCATTACGGCCTACCATCTCCACTTGAAGAAGGATTTTACTTCTTCATTAAAGGTGCAATAATAACGCGTGATTTTATTACTAACAATGCGTATAAGGAAATTATGACATAACATGAATGACGTATTCGCTCCAAAGATCAAAGGATCTATGACAAATAATATTTGGTTCTTTACTCGGCAACTGCGTACTTGATATAATAATAATTATAATGCTATCAATAAAAATTCAAAAGGAGTTTTAATGGTCAAGTCAAGTCGCATGTAGCTTAGTTTAAAATAATATATCACCACTGAACACGTTATAGTTTCAAGGACACGTTTCAGTATTTAAAAGAAGACTGGAAAAACCGAACTTATTTTAACAACAAAAATAGTAAAACACCGTAAAATATAAACAAAATTCTCAATGTATAGTAGTTTCTGTTCTTTTATTTAAGGAAGACTTCACTGATGATAATAAAACCTTATAAAAAGCCAGCTGTTTGTCAACTTTTTGAAGGAAATTAAATAATACCTATGTCTCTCTCATCATCAATATTTATGTCATCATGTGTCATCTCTAACGACGAGATTTCTAGTTTTTAGATCTTTAGTAGTTTTTGCTATTAGATCTAGAAAATAAACGTTACAATTTACAGATAAGTATTTATTTGCTTTAACATATTTAAAAAACAGTTCTATAAATTTCGAATTTAATCTATCGAATCATAAGTAAACTTATACACACCGTAAGGACTTCAAAAATCATATACTAAACAATAAACAGACCTTTATTGTTCCAGGTAGACCTTGTTACCTAAGACATACCTAGACGTTCTATTTACTTATTATTTAAGTCCCTGTTTCTTCCCCTCTATGAATTCGGGCCTCTGAGACAAAAAGATTAGCCTATAAACCTAAATATTTAAATTGGATATAATTCGTTTTAGAACATAACAAACACATATAGGTACTTGTAACATTTGATGTTGTGTATTACATTAATTTATTTCTTGTTCTTCTATTCCTAACTCTTGTTATTTCTTATCTCTATATCTTGAGTTGGTAAATTATGTAGTGTATGTGTCTTCTTTACACATCTTTTTGCTTCTTGTAGTACTTGGTCTTGTAGTTTATTTTGTGTTAGTTTTCTATATCTTTAATCCATTACTGCCCACTGATAGATCAGGCCTAGTACACCATGCTTGCATATTAGAGGTGTCGAATTTCAAATCTTTTTAAAGGTTATTAATTTCCCAATTCGCAGTTTCCTCGATATGTTTTCTTTCCACTCTTATAATTTGTATTATAAAATAGTATGCTTATGTTTAATAATCTTGTGTTTCGTAACATCACATTCACTGCATCTAAATTGCAATTTTCAAACCGGAACGGATGTAAAATGCGAGCGCTGCTCTACAAACTGATAAATTGATGATGAATGATGACGAATGATGAATTCGTTGTAATATTTCGGATGCAGTACCCTGACCTATATTGTATTGCGCTACATTTGTTCAATGAAGTACCTACCTCGCAAATTTTATTTAGGAGGTTAGGTTGGGGGCGACGCGACGGGAAAGAGTGCCGATGGCGTAACGCGTCGCGTCGTCCCTCATAACCCCGTGCTGGGTTCTGGCTTCAGCCGGGGTTCGGACGCTGAGTGTGAGTGTCTGGAGGTTTTAGTGCGGTTCAACTCCCACATACCCCGGGGATACGGTGATTTCCTCCAACTAAAAAAAAAAAGGTGGTTAGGTTATGTGAGGTATAGTAAGACATAGGACTTACATCGATACATGACTATCTCGTGTTGAATTTGATCTATACATACACCTTATGTCTATCGCAATCTGGTGTTCAAGACCATAATAGCATTACGTCTCTCAAGAGACATATGCAAACAACATCTAGTTTCAATGGAGATTGGCGATACCATTGTGTTAGGTATTCATTATTCTCCAATTATATAATGAAAACTAAACTTTTGCTAGCAGACGTAGACTGAAGTTGTTTTGTCCGATTTTAACAAGATCTAGCGGGTTTATAAAATGTAACGTAGTATGTAGATTATTCGATGCAAACAAACAAAAACTTAAATATTTTCTCATTATAATAGTACAGAATAGTCTAGATACTAGATAGACTAACATAAACAGATATGCGCGACGGGAAAGAGTGCCGATGGCGTAACGCGTCGCGCCGTCTCTCATAACCCCGTGCTGGGTTCTGGCCTCAGCCGAGATTCAGACGCTGAGTGTGAGCGGTTGGAGGTTTTAGTGCGGTTCAACTCCCACATATCCGGTGATTTCCTCCAACTAAAAAAAAAACATAAACAGATATACACTAAACCTAAACCACGTAGAACTTCTCTGAAATGAACCAATGCATATCTATCTATCTAATATTATATATTATAAAGGCGAAAGGATGTATGGATGTATGGATGTATGTTTGTTACTCTTTCACGTAAAACTACTGAATGGATATGAATGAAACTTTACCACAATATAGCTTATACATCAGAATAACACATAGGCTACAATTTTTGAGGTTTCTAATGTGAGGTCGTAAAAAAACACATTTTTTTGCGGTATAATAGTACTATATAATAGACGTCGCGAACTAAACGGGCTAGACGGGACGAACCTGAAGTCCACGCGAACGAAGTCGCGGGCAAAAGCTAGTTATAACTATATAGTATAGTTGTAATCAAAGCTTTCGTAAAGTTAGTGCTCGTGCGACAATTTATAAATCACGTCAGTTATTAGGTCAGCCGCTCGATCGTTCAGTCTATTTATAGCTTATATTATTTCTATGACCATATGGTTGATGTCGTTTTAGTTAATGTGACTAGGTAAACATGTGAGATCTAGATTTTTAATCATCAGTTTTAGTCATCAAGGTACTTAATATTAACTAGTTTGTAGCTTATTGATTTTGGAATTGACCAAACAACTTGACATATATTTTTATATGAAAAGGTTTTACTTCTTGGATAAACTAAAAAAACTGTAACAGCTACTGAATAGTGTTCCAATCTGCAAATCATAAAGTAACAATTTAACTCAATGTTAAATCTTTAATTTCCAAGGCCTTGATTTTTCAACATCAGTACGTTTAGTATTATTAGTTTGAAGTTCATAATTAATAAAATATTAACTATTTTCATTACTTTAAAATTGTTGTGCAAGGTCAACAATAGTACTAAATAAATGAGTAATTTCTAAAACTCAGTGTCATGTGAACTAAATCTAGGAAAAGTGGCTTTCGATTGTTGTTTCTTTCAGTTAAAAAATAATATCTAAGTTATTAGTTTTGTTCGTACAAAACATTTCGAAATAGGAAATATTTTTTTAAATATAAATTAATTCATTGATCATAAAAATCAAAAACAATCTCAAGAAGAACATGTCAGAAACTGAAAAAAGTAAAAATATTTTGCACTTTACACTTTAAACTAAACTCTAAACTTATTATCTTTGTCGGAATAAAATGAAATCATAATAATATGTCTAAATTTATTACACAAAATAAAACATTTCTGATTATGCACTTACAATATTCAAAATGATATTCAACATTAGGCCATAATGATCAATACAAAAATATTTAATAATTCGAAAAAACCTTCGAATTCATTTCCAAATAACATCTAGATGCTTAGAGTCAAGAGATATGAGAAAAAAATTAAATAAGTATGATATGAAACAGAAACATAGAAATATCAATAATATACTGAATTTCGGAGATTGGTAATTATGTAGAAAGGGCTTTAATCACAAGATAACTGGCAGTAATTAATTTTAGAACATCGTCCAATTGATCTAAGTACTAGAAGCCAATTAAATTAATTTCATGAATATTTACAATGCTATTTTTAAAATTAATATCGCGTGTTCTACGCATTGTCTTTCCGGCCATTACACTAAAAACTTAAACAACAATATTATCAATAAAATTTCCCAAGGTTATCATAAACTCACTCAATGACAAAAATAAGAAAGAAAAATAAAAGTTAATCAGAGTTCACAGATCAAAGTAGTGAGATAAAATGAAAAACATTCGAAAAATATTGGCACGATTCACGAACTCGTCTAGTAACTTATATTACACAAGAAAACTTAAATTGAGCTCTAACTTATACTTTATATTCACTAACAAAAATAACATGCAAGAAAAACAAATAAATTGCTTGTATATAATATGATATGACTTATAGAACTAAATCTAGCACTAACAGATCACAGAAAATCGAACCCATACTGGACACTTGCACCATTCCGACCGAAACCTTCACAATCACCCCATCCTCATGATGTTGCGGCGCCTGAGCAGCCGCTCCATTGCGTAGAACACGCGATCTGACCCTCAGTACGGGCAAATGATGCCTCCAGCTCCGGGAACAGCTGCAGACTGCGGGTAGTGCACTCGGCACAGATCCTTCCACGACTTCTCTTGACGATGCTTATTCACAGGTGCGTGGTAACTGCGTTGATACCCGTTGTAACCATACCCGTCGTAGTCGTAACCAGGGTTCCCATAGCCGCTGTATCCGTAAGATCTGCGCGAGTTACCGTTGAGTGCATCGTAAATCGCGTCGAAGAAAGGAGCGGCGTCGATACAGACGAGCGTGATGAGCAGGAGCGCGACGGCGAGCAGACGTATCGCAGACATCGCGGAAGGGTGCGTCTGGGCAATTGTGTCAATTCAGTTCGCGGTCAGGGTGGCCTCGGTCTGCGGAAGCTCACACCGGTGCTGTTTAATCGCGAATGGTGCCGGGTGCTCATGACGCCGGCTTATATATCGGCCTCGGGTCATCCGACGGCGATAAACACGCGGCCGGGTTCACGGTCCTACCCTGGACTCGCATTGAGACACTAACTGCGGAATACTTGAAGGGTACATTTTGTAATTCGTTTCGTAAACAGGAAACATTCGACCACAATTGCTCTGAGATAGCGAAAATGGCCCTATTCTGTGTTCAATTAGAACGCACCTGCGAACATTTATCAAGTCCTATGGCTGGCAAAGGTGAACAACAGTTCCGTAATAATATTAAGAAATGCTAGGACAAAAAGCGGTGTTAGGACTACTTCTATATCGGTAAATATAACATGAATCACGCGTGTAAAAGGTCGACGAGTAATAACCACGTTAACACGACCTTGGCACTTCGTACAACATCGGCCATTAGGCTTAGGATATTATAAGGCACGATGTTTTAGAAGTAAACTTTCGGATGTTTTGGTAACTTGTATATTATTGATGTTACGTAAGGTAAGCAGGTCGTCGGCTGAGAGTGGCAATGTTAAGGTAAATCGAAGTCAAGTTCAGGCGACGAACGTTCACCTCTGCCCGGTCTCGCTGTCTACCGTTCGTGAGCTCTGACCACTATTATAACTGAACTCAACATAAATTTTAAACACATTTTTAAATATTGTATCAAAATATGTAAATTTATGTTTTGATGAATATTAACATTTTTAAAGGTCAGGTTATTTAGGTCAGTTCAATATTTGTGTAACGTACATTGACACTAATCCTTAATAATCCTTTCCATAATAGTACTTATTGTATTCTAAAGGATGGTTGAAAATGTTGAAATGAGTTCGAACCCGAACTGTCAAATAAATTAGTAGTAGATACTATGTCATTAATTTAATTCAACCTAGTAAGCACTAGGTACTTTTACTTACATTTATTAAGAATATTTTGGTACCAATACTGACGGTTTATACTTGTCCTTAAAATGTCGAAATTAGGAACATTCATAAGATCCTTATTGACATCAATCAACAATAAAACAGGTACTTTACAAAATTAATAATTGCTGCAGTCTCTAAGCTCTATTACATAACGATAACAACTAACCATGTTTCTTCATTCACGACAATAACACAGAATACTTACTATACAGAAGTCGTATATCAAATCATACATACATGCAAGAAAGTTTACAAAATTTACTAAAAATGCCACTTCTTTAAAATCGCCCTTCTCCACTTTAGGCTTCAGACTTAAAAACTAATCAAACATCGATCTAATTTTACTACACTATAACGACTGAACCGAACATTACAAAATTACCTACAGTAAACTTAAATCTTAAGCGACAGAGCATCCACGTCTTGCGCTTTACATATTTAATTTCTAAGACTACAAACTTTATGTTACTCGACACGTGCAAGCCAATGAAATCAATAAACTACCAATCTTCGATTTAGTAATAATTGTTCAATCTAGCCCTATTTGACGCTCTAATCGTGTATCTAGTAGGTATAGGTACCTATTTGATCAACCTTACGACTTAAAGTCATTACGGTGGTCGCCGGTGTGGATTCAGTAGTTACAGAGTAAGAGGTAGGTAAATACCCTGTACTGTAACAACCCATTGCTGCTCACTGCTGGGCTCGGGTCTCCTCCGAAGAAGAGGGGAGTTGTATACCCGAAATGTCCTTAAATTATAAGTGTGCAGTTTGCCTTCTGTTTATTAACATTGTGTCAATAATGTCTAGGGAGCTTGCATCAGGCGGTCACGTACTATGAAGGATTACCAAGCAAGTTTAAAGCTCTCCGAACAAGCTTTGCGGTTTGTGACGGCTTAAACTTTAAGCAGATCTGCTATTGTTAGTATTTAGACTGAAGAATTTATGCTCTGGAACGAGTGTCGAGCCTTAAGCCTTCTGAAGTGTTGTAACTTGAAAGTATTATCGAGATCTATTCGATCTACTCAAAGATCCAGATGAGGTATAAAAGTCAGATTTGTTTTAGATATTACTGTCTTATAAATCAAATAAATATCTCATCGTGTTCGGATATCGACTTAATTGCTATTTGAGTAACTACGCTAACTTATGGTTAGGCGTACTTTTTCGTAGAGACTACAGTAACGGAGTATATCTGCAAGCTTGTACATAAAAGTGGGGAATTTGGTAACCGTGGAACAGACTTAAACTAAAACAGAAAACTTACTTGCTATCACTAACTATCGTTATATTTTAATTGGTGTTAAATGTTCATTCAAATTATTACAATAACTAACATAGTGAAGGGCGGTGTTCTGTTATAGAAGAAAAACCCATTTAGACCCTTACATATTAATAACAATTACATAAGCTGGGTCCCGTAACATCGTTTCACAAATTCCTCAAAGGACCGATGAGCACCGAGAGACCTCTAACATAGTGTTTACTAATATTTGGCACACAAAGACCTAGTCTATTGGGAATATCATAGTATTTAATGTATTCATGAGCACTATTTGCAAAGGTATTAAGACCCGTCTGGGTTTATGGTAAAAATGTCTAGTAGGTATCTCAAAGTGCGTAGTATTTTTAATCTTAATTAACGAATGTCTGAGAAACTAATTTAAGACCTTGTCATGTCATGAGCAGAAAGTTCAGTAATTATTGAAGCGTTAAAATAAAAAAGTTAGGTAATAAATTTTATTAAAATGTATATATAAAAGCATTGTTTTAATTTAAATAATAAAGCTTACTTTACTAACAGATAATTTCTTCTTGATCATTGATTTCCTTAAAATCAAATTTCCCAAATTAAAAAATATTTGGTTTCCCGCTAAGTTTATTTTGTAAAACAAAGCAAAAAGTTTGACTGGCTGTTTTATAGTCAGCTTTCGTTCTGTGTGCCTGTTGCATGTTGATATTCGAGAGCATTTTTTCACTCTAACTGTACTCGTGTTATGTTTGCTTGCTGTAGGTATGTCCTTATCATTGTTTGTACAGCTTCTATAAATGCTACATTTGGCTGTGTAAACCGTAAAAATTTGAAACGTTTTTTTTGTTTATTCATAGCAATTTAGCATTGGTTTATGACCATTTCATTAAAATGTGTAAAAATTCAAAAGAGTCACAGCAGAACCATTGTAATATGATCTATATTTATGCATCAATACTTACTAAAACACATTTTTGAAAAAAAAATCATGAGAACATTCCTTATGACTACAATCCATTCTTTTGCCTTCCAAGCTTCGGATTTAAAAATATTGTAACGCTAAATACAGCTGTTTGAAGTGCACTTCCCTCCACCTGTAATAACTCTCTCTCAAAGAACTATAAACCGAAGGAGCACTTCTAAACCGTCTTAGTAGGTATTATTTTTTATCTTCTTTCCGATGGCCATTATATGGAATCGTCGAGAACTAAGAGATCATGAAACTAAAAGCTCATAGACAATTTCGCAGGCGTGTGTTAGTGCATGACAGTTACGTTATATTAAGTACTTGAAGAGTCGATCGTTTGCCTCTTGCTTTTATTTACACAGGGTGTATCTTTTTTATAGCCTCCTTTCAGCAGGTAACCACTTAAAATGTCAGTGTTTTTGTGTACCTCTAAATCTTAATTTGAAAAAGATTATTGTGCACTTTTGACAACACCACTGGCTAACGGTGAAAGAAAACATCGTGAGAAGCTGCATATTGGATGATCCTAAAAATCCTACGAAGATATGTGAAGTCCCCAATTGGGCAAGTGTGGTGGATTATGCCTAAACCCTCTACTGAGGAGACCTAAGCCGTAAGTAGTAATGAGTTGTTACAGTACAATACAGTTGAGGTTTTTTTCTAATGTCATCACTGACATTTAAAGCAAAAGCTGTTGAAAAAATTCCAATAGGTAGATTGAAATCCAACATTCCTTTTTTAATAATACAATATATTAAAAAGTCACCGCACCTCGATCTATATTGATGAGATCGCACAAAGGCTTACCATAACAAAGCGAGCGAAATAACCTCCATCATGCAGTTACGAAATTAACTACGAAACCATTTGCATTACAATAATCTAGAGCAGTGGTTCCCAAAGTGGTTTATATTGGCTCCTGGAAGTTGATAACAACGAAGACTATAAAAGTATTCTAATTTATACGAGAAGAAAACAGCGGTCCTAATACTCTGATTGTTAAATGGTTGTTTCTAGCTAAAAAGTTTAAACGGTAATTTATTTTTAATTATTTTGTCATCTTGAAAATTAGGTTAAAGTCTGATTAACAGTAGATCCACTACCAAAAAGATAAGGCTCCATTCAAAACCACGAAAAAGGGTCAAGTCAATAAAGGTTGGGAAACGCTGGCCCATAGCAAACTCGATTAAATAGAAGCGAACAGACGTGAAACCTCCTCGAGTACAATCCTTATGTAAATACTCTCTCTGAAAAATCGTATTGTCCGAGAGGTCAGTTAATTAGCCCTTGTATGGGCATTATGTTCGAAAACCCTTTTTGACTCTGACAAAGGAACTCTCGTATACCCTAATGACTGGGAAAATTAATTTAGTTCTTAATTTAAAACGAAATAAATGTTTGGATGATAAACTACGACATTTTCCTATTTTGAGGTTTTTTTTTAGTATAAATAAAATTAAGTTCAGTTTGCAGGTTATATTAGACTAACTGAGAAAAAAAATGTGTCTGTGTTAGAAGAAGATTAATCTTCTGAGAACAGCCTACATATACTTCATTTCGAAAAACAGCATAGAGTAACAGCTAAACCATGCAACGGATTATAGAGTCATAATTTTAGTAAGAGAGTGATTCAAAAAGAAAGTTTACCTATATGTTTCACATCAGCATTGCACCCATTTAAAGTCGAGGTGGGTCGCTAGTTATTTATACTTCTTGAACCTTAATTATGCAACCATAAAATCTATAAAATAAGCGCAACAAACGTTATTTACTACTCAAACTGCATAAATATTATATTTAAACTAGATTTATTACCTTGAACGAATGGAGTAATAGACTGTAATGTTATTAATCTGGATTAGTGCATTAATTCTAGTATTTTACTATATCTAACTATTACTGGCGCTTGGATTTCATAACCACTTGGGTCACTTCAAAAAAGGTTCAAAAGATAGAAATAAGTGTAGGTATATTTTTATAATGTTAAAATCTCATAAATTTACACAAATATCATATAAGCAGTATGCAAAGCTAACTCTCAGATATCTCTATTTTTCGTTGAGGGTTAAAAACGTATTTACAGCTCGTAAAATCTCTGGTAAAGCAAAGTGAAAATAGAGTACATAACACGATCATTCTTTGTCCATTCTGACCCGGAATAAATCTTGTGTGCACTTTCCGACTGAAAGACAAAGTAAACTGAAGTTGAAAAATTTTACTTAAAGTAGTACTTAGGTTTAGTTCTGTATTAGTAGATAACCTATGAGAAAAAAATAGATTAGTCAGTATGTACCCAAGTTCACATGAAACAGGTATATGTACGTTAAATTCAAAAGTTGTCATCTATTCGATATTTATTTATTTTATTTATTTATTTGTACATGGAAAACTTACAGCCTAATAGAAGTTATAAATTTAGTACAATTGCAAGGTTTACAAAGCCAATTAGCAGTTTTCGTCAATAAGTAATGAAACATATAAGATTGAGCGCTAAAAATAACCTTATTTTAAGTTATGAACTACGATATTACAAGAGTAAGTGATGTAAGAATGTCTAAAAGACGCTTTACTTAATACATTATAATGTGATTGATAAGGATACAACAAAAATTTGTTAGATTGAAGGCAGTGACTTAAATATAGAACGTGTGGTGAAAAAATTGTTACTCAACTGTCTTTCAATAACTTGTAAAATAAATATTTCTTAGAAATAGATACCTACTATGTATGTTATGTAAACGTAGTAGATATCAGTAGATAGAATGTAAATAGGGACTACATCCACCAGCTGTCAATTTAGAAACCTACGATTTGCAATAACAATCTATACTAATATTATAAAGCTGAAGAGTTTGTTTGTTTGTTTGTTTGAACGCGCTAATCTCAGAAACTACCGGTCCGATTTCAAAAATTCTTTCACTGTTGGAAAGTCCATTTATCGAGGAAGGTTATAGGCTATATTTTATTTTCAAAAAAAATTAGGGATCCGCATGAAAATATCGAATATGTAACAAACAAAAGGTGAAAAATCAAAAACCTATTTATGCGTACGCTGCAAAAACTATTGACAATGGAACAAAATGATGTACTACGGGTTTTTAGGTCTTTTGAAGACAAACAAAAAAGTCCGCGACAGCATATATCTAACTATCATAGTTTAGTCACAATAACCGCTTTTATGTTTATAAAAATAAAAAAAATGTCCGAAAAATTAATTTAACGTTAAATGAGTATCGTTATATTAACCCTTATCCAAATTAAGTATTATATTATTAAGAGTATTAATGTAGAAGTAAATTACTTTTTGTTTTATTCCAATCGGACTTTTCGTTTAGAAGTTATCACGAGTATAAAACGCAATTTTATTAATACACCCACAGCGGGCGGCGAAAATAATATCGCGACGACATGACGAGTACTGTTTGAACCCCTTTGTAACGCAGACGAAGTTGCGCGGGTCAGCTAGTCTATACTAATATTATAAAGCTGAAGAGTTTGTTTGTTTGTTTGAACGCGCTAATCTCAGGATCTACTGGTCCGATTTCAAAAATTCTTTCACTGTTGGAAAGTCCATTTATCGAGGAAGGTTATAGGATATATTTTATTTTCAAAAAAAATAGGGATCCGCATGAAAATATCGAATATGTAACAAAAGGTGAAAAATCGAAAACCTATTTATGCGTACGCTGCAAAAACTATTGACAATAGAACAAAATGATGTACTACGGGTTTTTAGGTCTTTTAAAGACAAACAAAAAAGTCTGCGACAGCATATATCTAACTCTCATAGTTTAGTCACAATAACCGCTTTTATGTTTAAAAAATATTTTTTTTCGTCCCAAGATTGAATTTAACGTTAAATGAGTATCGTTATATTAACCCTTATCCAAATTTTGTTATTAAGAGTATTAATGTAGAAGTAAATTACTTTTTGTTTTATTCCAATCGGACTTTTCGTTTAGAAGTTATTACGAGTATAAAACGCAATGAATATGTGGGTGCAACAGCGGGCCGCGACAATAATAACTCGACGGCATTGCGAGTAGGTACTGTTTGAACCCCTTTGTAACGCAGACGAAGTTGCGCGGGTCAGCTAGTAGGTAATAAACCGATATCTCGCTAGCGATATGTTACAATATCAATAATTGTTCTCTCGAAATTAACCTTCCTCCTTAACTTTTATTACGCAGTTTTAAACTTCTAATCTTAACAATGCAGCTCCTAACCCGGAATTATAGTTAAATCAAAACACGGAACAGTTTAGTGCGATGCATCCAGTTACGTTACAAGTCTGACCTCGCTCAAGTTCATTATCAGAGCGCTCATTGTCGCGAACCATAATCGTAGGTGTGTTTACAGATACTAGGTAACTCATTGATCGTTAAAGTCGGATTTGTAATTAAAATATTTGGATGTTTTGAACATGGGCAATGGGTATGTTAAGGTGATCATCAATAATAACTTAATGATAGATAAATAATTTATTAAAGATAATCGAGCCCATGGTGATGGTATGACAGTAAATAGTTAACGTCGTTTCATCGTCCACATTTTTCGACGCTAAATATCAGTGTATAGTTCATGTTTTTGTCATGATTCTCGTAAACTTGATAAGCTCATTTATTCTGCAATAACAAATATAATCTTCTCTCGGTTCCAGGAATACTTAAGGAGCGACCCTGATGATGTCGCCGAAGCCACGCCGCTGCCGGTCATAAATTTCCATCAATCAAATCCAGCGTGGCCTTAAGACTATTATGCGCCGAAATCAGTCCTAATCTTTGTCGGCTGTTAGTGTACATATTATCGTAAATGCAACTCAATGTCGACCAGTGACCGAGGTCGGCTGGTCATCATAGCGTGCGAGAGATAAGTCCCCTAAATAAGATCGCGAAATTACAAATTCGAATCGATTTGGGAATAAAATGGTCATTAATAATATATTCTAAATATTGTAGAGCCGAACTTATTATAAACAAAACATACGGATGGGGCGCAGTGCAAATTATGGAAATGTATGAGTTAATTCATGAGATACACAGGATAAGTTAACAAAAAGGTGTAGGTACTTTTAAGAAAGTAAGACAAATAAATAATATCACACGGAAAATACGTTTCCACAAATATTCAATTATAATAGAATATTGAAACCAAATCCTCCTAGGTAAATGAATTGTAGAGTCAAAATCGTGTCGCTGCAAAATATAAATTCAGCATATTTAATGCCGTTTAATAAAATATAACGATCTTGACCACTTGCGAACTCCGTGATAAAACAAAAAGAAGGAAGGACTCAACTTGAACCGTGGACCTTGAGGGTTCGCGTCATCCCAATCAGTTCTTCAAACCCTTGATCCCGGTTATCGTTGTTGACTTACGGAATGGGCTCATTGTAACCGAGTGATGTAAATATGTTAGATACAAGGAAAATACGTCCCTTACGCAGAATTATTCGCTGTAGATTTAGTTAGAATTAACGTTAATCATATTATTTTCAAACTATGATGATAGTTATAGGCAAACTAGGAACTTTTGAATGACTTGCGTCTTGCTTCTTTAGTATCTTACAACTTCATTTGGAGAACCTATTTTGCTGTTGATTGATACGGATACTTCTTTTTTTCTACTTAATTTGCCGTTTAAATAGAGTCGGCGTACGTTTGGTGCATAGGTACCTACATAACACTTCGTCTAGGCAACAATGCAACTGAAATGAATATACCTAGATAATAATAATTTCCTTGCATTTTCACTGAGTTTATTTATTAGTAGGTATTAAGCCTTAAGGTTTCCAGAGAGAGTGAAAAAAGAAAATAATATCTTTGCACACAGTTTGATTCTTTTTAAACGATCATCTTCTAAGTGGACAAGTTAGGTTCGACTAGATTTACTATTTTGGTAGATGAACTAATTTTCACGTATCCATGAAAAGTGAATAGGTACCAAAACTAAAGAAACGTAATTGTTGTAATGTAAACTGTTTTTTTTTAATGTATGTTGCGTTAAATATCATATTCGTACTATCACTGAGATGACCAATAAAAATCATGAAAATAATAGTCAATTAACACAAAATGACCCAAGTGTAGGCGTGTGCCCCTCAGTTTCCAGGTTAAGGATACGAGTTAAACGGTGGAAACCACTACTGTCCTACATTTGATTTACGTCTTTTACATCCGATAATGCCAGATCCCTTGAACAGTAAAACGTAAATAATTGATTTTATAGCTTTACGTGGGACGATGATAAATTTTTCAAGACTGTCACAGTATCTACCACTACTTTAAGAGTAGCTAAACCTGGGCTTCAATAGGTACACTACATTTTTTTAACGTGTAATGTAATCATCTGTAGAAGTAGTTTTTCAAATGCTTAGGTATTACTTTTAAGAGTCCTAAAATTTTTTTTTTTCATCCGAACGAGCTAACCTTTTTAAAAGCTTTTTTGTTATATCCAATGTAATGGATATTCCTATACTAAATTTTCACAGCCGGTCTGAGATTCGGACCCGTACATTGAGGTCTAAAGGTATTCCTTCATATTGTGCATAGTGTAATATAAAATGCTTCACATAAAATAGTTAAGTTTCTAGTCGAAAGTGATACATCAAATTAGTGTGAAAAATTATATGCACCAGGAAAGTAAGTAATAAAAACACAAATTATACAAATAATTTCTAAAAATTTATTTCATAAATCATAAATAAATTACATACACTCGAGTATATTATAATATAACATTCACAAAAGATTAAAACAGCCTTTTCTGCACAATATAAAGACAAACAGCTAAAAAGAACAAAAACGCAAAGAACATAATCACTTTGTCTGTGAATTCTCTACGACCGTATTTCTTAAGGAGTTTGCTTGATTGTGTGATCGTTCCCGCCGTGTTTTCCAATTCTGATTGTGTTCCCTGAAATTGAGAAAAATAAGTTAACATTAAAAAAATCTACAATGAGTTTTTTTGCTAGTGATGACTTGGAGTAAACACAGAGAGCAATAAATTCGGGATTACTCAATGTGGTCGAATTAGAAATCTGCTAAAAAAAAACAACCTTAGGAAATAAATAACCCTCCTTAGAAGAGTTGCGATTTGAAAAGGCAATGTGCAGTACTCTTATAAACTACAGACCATATTTTACATCAATGGCAAAAGATTTTAAGTAGACAGATTTGTTGAAATATCATTAAATGAAAATCTTTCTTCTTAAGTATCCACACAGTGTAAGGTCTATGGGCAGGTTATTAACATGTATTTCTTATGCATATTTTGTAGTTTTAATACCCACATGCACAGTTGAACTGGATGAGACCAAGCTGTCCAATGTACTCTGACTTCTTTGTGTTGTGTCCGCTAGCTGCCGGCTTATAGAGAGCAATTGTTCAGTCACTCCTGAGAAAAAGGTATATACATAAAATGTTAATAAAAATTTGTCAAATTCATGTACAAAAATAGATACACAAAATATCAATACAATTTTGCAAATTCAAGTATAATAAAGTCTAAAGAAAATGTTCATTGGTTTTCAGTTTTGTTTTTAATTTCTGGTGTTAAGATTCAAGCTTCAAAATGCAAATTACAATTACATATTGTCACAAACTATTATGATTATCTAGAAAAAGTCATTAGTAAAAGCTTACACTGATATATAGAAAAAATTCTTTGAAATAATAAATGTGTGAAGGTGAGCAAGCATAGTGAGGTTTGATAAAGTACAGAAGCTAAAAAAATCAGCAAACCATTTTACCTGAAGACATCTTAACAATCCCATCTTTATCTGTTTTCTTTTTTCTTTCTCTAACATTCGACTTCTGACTGTCATTTGTTTTCACATTAGATTTCATTAAGTCTTCTCTCTGAGCCTTCTCAATGGCAAACATACTGCTTATGTTAGCATCTTTAAATTCTTTTAGGAGACTGAAAATAAAACCAAAAGAATGACTGAGCATTTGCCAATTACTAGATTGTTTTTATTTTAATTTGGTGTAACATTAAATAAATAAATAAATAAAATTGTCTGATTTGTATGACTAAACAAAACTAGACCAATTTATATGTGGTAAAAAAACAATGAAATAGTCACAAATTGAAATTTAAATCATTTATTTATCCTTTTAAGTTTTATATTATTACAATGTATGCAGTGCACTTAATAGTAACAGAATCATTTTATATTATGAACTTACCAAGCCAATAAGTGTCTTTGTGATTCTAATTCAGTATCATATTTAGGATCTCCAGTTTCTTTGCCGTATAAATCAAGGCTGTCTAGTTCATCTCTTACTTCAGTTATCTTTGCCCGTCCCTTTTCATTCAATTCATGCAGTCGTTCCATAGAATCTCTACATTCTAAAATATCCTGGGGAGTTTAAAAATAATTGAAAGTTGCAATTCCAGAACTTTATCTATGACAACTTCATTTGTATTTGTAAGCATACCAAAGAATTTTTAAATATGATTAACCTTTCCTACTATCGTTAATATTAAATAATACAGTTTTTAATACGACGTTTCTTAAGAACTTTACAATTTTCCATTATTTAATTTTCATTGAGATTTTTTATTCAATTTGTACTATTTTATTTCAACGGTTTAAACTACTTTAAACGTATTAAATTACTTTATCTATACTATTTTCGTTTAGAGAACTTACCTGGATAATTGCTTTGACCTGAAAATGATATTTGGCTAATCTCTTGACGAAATTCTGGTACACCACGTCAGGATTCTCTAATTTTGCAAATAACGATTGGTGGTACGGGTCCGTTGGACTAACTTCCAACTTCATAAACATTGTGATAAATTATATTTCATTTAATTAAGTTTTCATTTATATTAATTTCTAAAAATTAAATAACACTTTTTTTGTTTTGAAGATTTTCGTCCATCGACATTCGATTGACATTTGACAATATGGTCGACTGACAAGTGACAATCACTGGCCACGGCCCTGACAAATGACAGACAGAAATCAAAGTTTCATGTCAGATTAAAATTCCGTTCCAGTGGCTCTCAAACTTTTTGAAAGAAGTGTGAATTACTTTCATGCATTTCCAACGGGTTCTTACCACGATATTTAATTAATTGAGTTGTCTCGATATTTCAACGATCACGGGAAGAAGAAAGTCTTCTCGTAATCATGACATTTGCAACAACGTTGAAAATGCATGAAAGTATTATAGAAAACCGCGAGTGTCTGAATAAGTGTGAATTAGCTGTTAACCTCCTACCCTTCATGATCTAATATTTATAGATCTTTTACAGTCATTAAGAATTTGTTTTAAAAAATGATCTTTTCATTTTTCTAACTTTATAAAAACAGTCAAAACCGTTTTAATTACGAATAACAATTTTATAATTACTACTGTTTTTCTCTCTTTTGCACAACATACAGATGCAGCTATGGAACTGTTAACGCAACGACAGATGGTAAGAGTTACCGTCACTGAACAACTTTTACATTTAAACTAAGTACTCAGGAAATATCTCAGCCTCAATACACTCATCTGGCTCAAGGACAGGAATTCACAACAAAGCCAATGCTGTAGTTGACCGCGTACCTAACAAGATCTGAGTTGACATAAATATTGTATGTAGATACACAAAATACTTACAAAGATTTGAAATATCCAAATATATAGGATGATAGCCGCGAGACGATCTAATTTTAGATCTACATTTAGGACAATCGGATTGTATCTGCAACGTTGTTTTCAAGCATGTCGCACAGAATACATGACCACATTTTGTCGCCAGTACCGATTTAGTACATAAATCTTGTAAGCAAATCGGACAAATAACGCTAAATCTCTCTTGTTTGCTCTTAGTTTTTTTCTGAAAATAAAACTCAATACATCAACATACCATAATGTATGTAGGAAATAGTGATTTAGAACCAGATTATTCGATTTCACCATCGCTCATGGAAATTTGAAATGGCTTGGGACCCCGTAGGTGGCTGTGTAATCAGGTGAACTCAACAGGATCCATATGGATCCTTTTAGTTTGTATTTATCAGATAATTGCCCAAATAATTGCCAGTCCTAGGACGCAGTGCCTTACACTAAAATACACGAACCATCTCATCTAGACACGCGGTAGCGTGTCAAACCAAGTTCAAGAAAGAGAACTGGCAAGCAGCGCCGTGTGTAATATTACTCGAACCATTTGGAGCGACTTTTAATCCCCTCATAAATTAAAAACTATTCCACATAGACCTTAGGCTAGAATACAGTGTCTTAGGTTCATCATCATTGAACTTAGCACCCATTTAGATCTCACTTCTTTTGTCATTGAAGTCATTTATCATAATATTGAACTTGGCTCTCATTACAATTTATTTTTTTGATTGCATAAATGTTTAAAAATGAAAAATTTACCACTTCTTTATTCTTCTTAGTCTTTTTTATCTTTTTAAGCTCTTTTCCTTTTTCGTTTGTGCTATTCTTAACGGTTACAGGTTTCATAATATTGAAGATAATAAATAGAACTAAAAGGGAAACATTAATGAGACAGAAATTTTGCCTAAAAAATACACTTTAGATTTTTTTCCGATAACAGATGGTAAACAGAGGTAAACAGCTTTTCAGTCAATTTCAGTCTGAAATGTCATTTTTTTACCAAGACGTATTGAATGAATTCTTCTTGTTATCCTCTTTCGCGATAGCCAATAAAATATAACATGAAGGTTTGATCTTGAATCTTATCTCTCTCACTACATGAAAATCTCATAAATAAATATCTCGCCACAACACTAAACCGTATCCCCCGATTTTGTTATCATTCAGTTTTTTGGATGGTCTCCCAATGGAAGTAATTTTAAAGACGTATCAGCGTCAAAAAATTAAATACAATTTTACGTCTAGATAAATGCATTTATTGTTAAAGCTATCACATGCGTCTATGTGAAACCTTCATGTACAAACGTAAACTTAGTCTTCGTGCTTCTCGACGTAGATATACATTTGCTTCGCAATGATCTCACTAATTTCTTTGGCCCACAGCAATATAAGTTTAAATGGCTCCTGAAAATGAGAAAAGACTAATTATTAATTATTTTTTTACAATATTTTACTTTTAAATTTGATCTGCTCTCTTTATACTATTTTAAAATTATAGACCTATTCCAAATTAAAACAGTAAAATATTTTTAGACTGAAGATAAAACAAGTATACAACGGATTTTTTAAAATTACTCTAGTTAATTTACTCAAACGAAATTATTTGCGTTTTAAGATATCGGAAATCTGTGTATTCCAAAAATCAATTGTAAACTTACTCGGGATAGAAATGTACCCAATATCCAAACACTCGATCCCAGTACGGTCTGCCCCTCCTCACTCTACACCCAAGCACCGGATATTCTTTAACCAAACTATAACTACAATCCACTTTAGCATACGAATTCCTTTTCTTATTAGGCGTAAGAAGCGTCGCTTTTTCATCAACGACATTTTCTTTTACAACATGAGTCAGACTTCCATGGTCATTGATAAAAACTGTATGTTCTTTAGTTTGTTTGTCTCTGGTGATGTAGAATTCTAGATGTAGTCTGTCGGGTCGGTTTGCTGTTCGAAGTTCTTGTATAGTTTTGTTGGCTAAGTCTGCGAGCCATGTCAATTCGTTCTCGTTTTTCACTATCCATATTAAATGGACTCTGCCAGGTAGAGAGCTCCTTGGATTACTGTAACAGAAAACATCTTGATAAGATATACTCATGGTGCATCTTCAGAATTTTCTATACATAGTGATTCGTAAAAAACTTGACTTAATGAATTCGGAGTGGCCATAGGAACTCCTTTACTAAAAAAGATAGAACCAACATTTTTAGGCTCGTTTTACTTGTCTTAGTATTTTAGTGCTATATGATATCCAGGATCTTAAAAAGTGCTTAATATTAATTTACTTTAAATTCTTTAATATTAATTTAGTATGCTTAAAATCTTATGTGTATACAATTTGTTATGTCTATTAATAACGAAACCATTGAATACTTACTGTAGTAAATAATGTAATACTGGTACAAACGGTGTGATACCAACCCCGGCAGCCACACAGATGGCCACCTCACTCCTACTCACACCCTCCATGGGACTGGAGAACGGACCATCGACCAATACACTGTAACAAAATAATGACAAATAAATAATGGCTAGGTAAGTATAACCAATAGTTGACGGCTTCCCTTAATATAGGTATTTTCATTTTACTGAAAACAACTTCTCGACAGTAAAAATATTTTTTTGTTTTTTTAAGGGAGAACATAGAATCTGATGTCGCTTTCTCCTTCCATTACAACTGAAGAAGATCTTTGTTTTTATTTCCTTTGGTTCCTTAGTTGGAAATCACACTTATCTCATTAAGCAATTAGGTTCACATTTTAGTTTCTGTAATTTTTAAAAAATTGTGCGTGAAGTATTATATGGTACTTTTAACTTTCAATATCGAATGATTTTAATTTATCTAATTTAGTATTAAACTTACTTTAATTTACTTGGTCCAGTATACAGTAACAGTTTCTCTAAAGCCTCAGTCCAATCACCTTTTACTCGTATCCATAATATAAAATATCTTTGGTTTTCTGTAGGAACCTGTAATTGCAAAATCTAAAATTACATTTTTACAAGGAAAAGAAAGCATCCACCCTACGGCATAATGATTTCACACAAAATGACGTACTTCTACTGGTAGACCAGTGGTTTTATTTCAAAACCCTTCATTAAAAATTTATAACACCGATCGATGTAGGAGTTGAAATATATAGACTGTTAGGAATGCTAAGAACGATAGCAATGAATATCTACGGTCTATCAATGATGAAAATGATGACATAGATAATTTTCACTTTTGTATTATTCATTACACAACAAAGGAACAAAACTATTTCTATTGATTTTTTTTTTGCTTGTAGACATACAAGCTAATATAATACCTTAACAACAGTGAAGGGGTGCCATTCTATGAGCGACGATTGCAAACACTGCAGCAGCACGTATTGACCCGCGCGACATTTGAACTCATCGGGGCAGCATAATTTCAAACTTATTACTCGACCAGCCATGTGAGTTGCCTGTAACATGAACAAGTATGATAAAGCTATTAAACATCATCATCAATTTATATCCTCCTTTGTAGATCAATCACAAATATTCCATCATGAATCAGAGTCCTTTATAGGTAGGTAATAGATCATTGCCCTGGCATTGCTGAGGTTCATGAGCGACAGTAACCACTTCCCATCAGGTGAGCCGTAAACTCGTTTATCTATCGTACAATAAAAAAATATGCTAAGTTCCTCACGATAATTTCCTTATACCATTTAACTAAACCGTAATAAATTAAGACTAGCAAGCTAGGTATTCAGACTATTATCTTATATGTATACATTATAACCACAGTACTTTCCTAATAACAAAGTATTGTAGTGAATATATTATGTCCCATTTCACCGTTGTTGCTCAAATAAGCGGATTATGTAAATTTGTATCGCTATCGACAGAGAATGTCTGGATTTCATTGCGCAATGCATAGGTGTATTTAGGTTAATTTAATTGGATCTGCATACAGTGTCCGCAGGTTTAATTTAGAAGTGATAATATAAACTAAATACGATTAATTTTAAAGTGATTGTTGTTCTTGCTCTACCTTAGCGATAAGTCGTAATTTAATTTTCAGTTTGGAATAAAATGTTGATAACATTACGTTGCAAAATTGCATAATTGCAAATTAAGCACTGCGTTATTACCTAATTGCCTCATTCAAAAATATAGGGCATGTGACAAATTTCATCTCCAAAAGTCAATGATTCAGTTTACATTTAAGACCAAATGTTTCAAGTCCATTTACAAGGCAGTACCCACATAGGCTTTTCACTCACCTCTATTATTTCAACTCTTGCTCTGTTTCTTGTAATGATTCTCCACAGTATGTCGATCAAGAAACATGTCAACGGCACCGCTACCCAACACCATGTCTGTAATTAAATACAAATTTATTAATTTCTAAAAAAAAATTCTTCAAGATTTCTCACTAGAAACAAACATGATCTATCTATATCAAATAAATTTCACCTATTTGACTAATTAAACCCTTACAGTCAATTTCATCCATGAGTCGATCATAAACCCTTGTACACCAAATTCCTTGGTCATATGCACTTAGTCTATTTACTAAAAAAAGCGAATTACTAAAAATAGGTATTCCTGATGTCGTTACTGCCACCTAATATTCTTTGTGTGCATGAGAAACAAATATTTTATTTAAAATTTTATTGGTTCATGTTCAAAATAAAATACAATTCTCTCCCAGTCTCTGTGTAACCGATCATTTATATAAATTCAGTACAAAAGAAGTATTTTCTACTACAATACGTATAGTTTCGTCATGCCTAATTAATCTCCGTGATTGAATCAGTAACTAATAAGAATAAATAATGAGAGTTAAATGAATTTGCCAGATTATTTACAGGCGTGCCGCGGTCACTCGTAAACCCGTGTCGTAATACTTAAAGGTTAAAATTACAACAAGCTTTGCGATAGAAAACTAAATGTAAAATATAGCAAAGTGCTATAAAATAAAGATACTTAAATGAAGTGAAGTCTTCTATGACATTTATTATTGTCAAGTATCGTTTGAACAATAAAGAGTGTAGATACTAAAAGATTGTCTAAACAAAGTGAGCCTCGTTGTATGGCACTTTATTTATTTATTTATAACAGAAGCACCAACTACTTTCACACTTAACTCTACTTATACTAAAAATACATAGTTAACTCTTGGCCCGAGTGGAATGTAAATAAAGGCGCATACAGCTTTCACAAAACTAGTATTAAATCAAAGTAACAAAAAAAATCTAAAAGTTAAATCGTTATAAAAATCATAAAACAACAAAAAGGTATAACGCCAACATAATAATGATTTAGGTACAGTTCACCATAGATACTCAAACCTTATGGTTACGCCCCTTTTGCAGTGTTTACTGATTGACACTATCAGGAGTAGTTAAATAAGAGACGTTAATTGTTGACATGGCTTAGTTATAAAATATTATTCAATGTAGTTCTTACTTTAGTACGGGGACAAATATTGAATATAGCCGTCCAACTAATATCAACCGTGGACTACAAATATTTTGTTGTACACGTCAGTTTTATAGTTTATGATTTATGTGCTCATGACCAAACCGAAATGAGGAATTCAAAGTAGGTTACTGCTTGACGTTGACGAAAGTATTACTTACATACGGCACATTATGTTCTGCTTCTGAAATTTTGAAGCATTATCTCTGATGAGAGAGTTATTAATTTTAATAAATAAACGTTAATAATACAACTCAGAAATAACATTTAAAGGTAGTGTATCTCGAAAAATGTTTTCTAGATGTAAAAGCTCCAAACAAAGAGGAACTCTTAGAACAACATAAAGGATGATAACATAACTGAGGAATGTACGAGTATGTTTTAAATTTAATACTCGGATAAACTCAAATTAGCTTACCGTTGATTTTATAGACACAAACTTCGGCGATGCTTTAGACGTCGCGTTGTAAGGCCATTCTTTTTGACTAATATACTGACTAGCTTCGTTCTCTAACACTTCCTCTTTAAGGACACCACTGAAACATGAATTAAATAGTTTGATAATTAGGTATAATTATTAGCAACTGTTGAATTGATCATTCAAACATGATCATAAGTGACTAACATCATCATTCTTCAGTAAAGAACCATTTTAAGAGTCATTAGAGAGCAGGGCAGCTCCTATTTCCGTAGCATTATCTTCTAATCTAAAATTTTGTGAGAACGTTCTCTTCAAATTCCTCGCTTTTTCATTAATAATAATGTAATTAATTCAACTAAACGCAGTAATTACATAATTGATGATAAATTCATAAATATTAACATTAACATTATAGGCCCTAATATACTCTTCATTATGATTGATGTAACAACTAATAAGTTCGTTGTTCACATTTACAACATCTATTGAAGTGATTCATCAATTAAGCTTTTATGTTTCAATTTTAACTTTCTGTCTGTAGACATTAACTTCGCTTTAAAGGGACGTGTAAAAGTGTGATTGAAGAATATTTTTTTAAATATTTACTCTATGTACAGCAGTTATCGAAATAAATCTTAAACTTAAGTTTCATAAAATCGTTATAATATTAACTCTAAATTCGAGGAAGTTTCCAAATATTATTTTAAGTGTGAGCAGTTAGTTTATATAATTAGCGGAACTATCTACTTTTTAAAGCAAATAGGTCTGCGCAAAGTTAAATATTCTAGATTTAGAAGCTAACCAAACAAAACCAAACCTAACTATCTTGAATTCTTTACGATTTTCACCTAAACTAATAAACAGTGTCTATGCTGTGTCTGATCTGGAAATCGCCGAGATTACTAAACGAATCAATTAAAAATTGGCAGAATTTCAAAGTAAATTTAAAACAGGTAATTTGGTCGATAAAATTTGTTTTGCCTCCCTCGGTATGTTGCTGTGTGATGTAGTTTGAAGGTAGATAATAGGTGTAATTATAATATTACGCTGTACTGTGAAATTAAATTATTTCTTCAATAACTTTTATGAAAAATATTTTGGCGACAGAGTACCTATTCCAATGAAACAGGTCAATATTTATCCTTAAATTTTGATGAACTCATTTAATTTCTACAAATCGAAAGTTCATCATGGTTTTTGACCATGATTCACTCGAATATTATTGCGACATCTGAGTCACACTGTGCAGTCATTGTGTCCATCGCCATATTCCAGGACTTGAATATTAAAGCTTCCCTTGAAATAATTTGATGTGCTTTTATTTGTTAAGTTTTCCTTATTGTGAGTTTATGTAAAAACGGTTTTAAATGACATCAACTTGCAACTTATGCGAATGTTTTGACAAAAGTTAGGAGGATGTTGTACAGATATAGAGGGAATCTGACAGAGTCAAAATAAGGTCTTTAACTGCCCTTTAAAATGAGCCCAAACTTGATCGGTCTACGACCTTTCGTTGTCAAGTTAATTTTCCGGGGGGGGTTCCAGTTATTTGGTGGGGGGGAGGACTTGTCAGTAAAAAACCTTGAACTTTTTGTTAGAAAGGTCAAAATTGAATATTCGCATTCGCATTCGTGTCCAAAAATCGACATTCGCAACATCCCTAATGTCGATCATCGCTATACCTGCGGGCTACGTACCTTTACTTAATTACATTTAGTAAAAACCTACTTCTAAAAAAAAACAAACAGTAAATAGTTTAGAATACTCACCTCAGTGGATGCACAATAAGTAGTACTAAAAATAGTAGGTACAGTTGATGAGTATACCAGAACACATTGTACATTCTTCGTCTGAAAATTCTTGTGGAAGTCACGCTCATACACAGAACTATGAACAACATTGATACGCCGGTTATTCCGGCCACGGTCAACACTAGTAGTAGAGGATTCTGAAAAATGAGAAGTAGCTAAATCATTAATTAAAATTATTATTATGTAGGTTTTTGTGTTATTTTTGTGTTGGATATCTGGTCTTATGGACTTCTTCTCCTAGTTCCTACTACAACATTAAAAATGTCTATAGATAAATACAAAGGTTTGTAAAAACGATTAAATCTAAAAATTAAAACAAAACTAAGCAAGGTTTCTTATTGGTCGCGCGTTTGCTGGAAACTAATTAAAGAAAACAATCGTATTGTATCAAGTACATAAACCGAGCTCAAGCCAACATGTCGGCTAAAAACTTCTTCAATAAACTTCAGAAACTTAATCCGCACTAGACAAATTAGTGTATATTGGTTAGAAACTAACCTCATCTTTGTAGTTCGCGAAGTTAATCTCAGTCCATTCTTCGTCGTAGCCTCTTGAGAAATTCCACAAGTTTACAAAATGGGAAATGGAATGTACAACTGTAAAATGATCATAATAATAATCTAATATATAAAATTCTCGTGTTACGGTGTTCGAACTTGAACTCCTCCGAAACGGCTTGACCGATTTTGTTGAAATTTTTTGTGCTTATCCGGTATCTATGAGAATCGGCCAACATCTATTTTTCATCCCCCTAAATGTTAGGGGTAGTCCACCCCTAATTTTTTTTTTATTTTTTCGACGCAGACGAAGTTGCGTGGGGCAGCTAGTTTACATCTAAAATAACTACAAACTTATTCAGACACTCGCGGTTTTCTATCGTGGTAAGAACCCGTTGAAAATGCATGAAAGTAAAATAACTACATTAGATTACTGTACTAGGATTCTCAAGGGTAAAACTTCAGGTACAAGTAAATGACAACCACGCAAAAGGAAACTATTTGAACTACATATTTCTATAAACTCCGCTTATAAATATAAAGCCACTTGCTACCATCATACGTAGACCTAACATTAATGAAATAAAACAAAAATAAACCAAATGTTTTTAAGTGATCCCATATCGAAAAAGTTTGAGAGCCGCTGCTCTACGAGATCCTACTGTAAAAATATTACACACAATAACCAATTTCATCTTTTATTTTACACCCGTACAATGATCAATCGTGTTCAAATAGACGATTCAAATAATTAACCCTCGCAAAATCCTTCGCTAAAACAAAACCTAGGAATCCTAAGCGGGGAGGCCATTAGGCGCGTCTCAACAACTTAATGGTGCACCACTTAAGGTCTTTATGAGCCCTGCAGCATTTCCAATTCGCTTTGTGAACGCTCTCTGAATTATATATGCCCTTGCCTACTTATTGTGGACTGTGTTGTGTGATTTATTTTAAAACTGCTCTAGTATTTAAAGTCATATTTAGTATGACAGAAAGTTAACTTTTCTGACCCTTTCTGTATTTCTCTGACCTTACAAGGATGTGTCAATGACCACCTACATAAGTTTAAATTGTTTGTCGGTGTCGTTAAATTTATTGTGTATATCTCGATAATTATCCGATTTTTATTCACAATATATGTAGCTAAAAATTACTTTTACTCTCTTTAACACAAAATATTATCGAACAATAGTTAGGAGAATTTATTTTCGCATAATCAAATTGTGAACGCCATATTGAGATACCAACAGGCGTCATGCATTGTCGTGTAGCCATCATCAAGAAATTCTTTATATAATTTTGATTGCTGATATGCCCTGAATAGCCTAGCCTAACCTTCAGACCCTAAAGGCTAGGTTTCTCAAGTATAGCTTCGACACCATTCACTTGGTTTCAGGCATCAAATTAGTGTAGTTAATATTTTTGTCAAATATATAAAAAATCCAACGAAACAGAGCTGTAGTTAAAATACAGAGTGAATTTATAATAACTTAAGCTAAGCGACTCGATATAGATCGATGGATTAAAATTTGACTTCTATTTTATTTATATGTTTTATCAACATAAATACACAGTCAATCCAACAATTTTGCCTAGTGTTGTATTTCAATTCTACACCACGACATGTCATGAAATCATTAACTAAAGACCATGCGTTGGAGCAATTAAGTTTGAAGAATATGCTAAGGTTATGCCCTCCGGGGACGGCGCGACGGGAAAGAGTGCCGAGCGCGTAACGCGTCGCGCCGTTCCTCCAAACCCCGTGCTGGGTTCTGGCCTCAGCCGGGGTTCGGACGCTGAGTGTGAGCGGTTGGAGGTTTTAGTGCGGTTCAACACCTACATGCGGGCGGGGATCCGGTGATTTCCTACAACTGAAAAAAAAAAAGTAGGTTATGCCCTCAAAAATGTATAAAAGAAACTAAATGATGTGTACGTACCAGCAAAAGCAACTAAAGTGATCGCCACGGTCATATGAAAACTCTTCGCCTTCTCGAGCCAATAGAAGAACAATCCCGGACATAATTTAGACAGAGCTCTGTACAACAATTGATTTATTTTCTTGCAAAACGGCACCAGTAGTAAAGCGCTACATAAATTGAGCACCGATGCTGTGGCTCGAGAAACACATAATCCAAGCTGTAAATCGAATTAATTGATGTAAAATTACGTAATCCAACGACCATATTGCACCTGCGCCTTCTGTTATATTAATTTAGTCTGTGGATAATGGACTTCAAGAGAATTTATGACCCTTTATAAAATTCTACTATGCTATTTTTACTTGAAGAATTGGATCACTCGAACTTTTGACAGAGGTACTACTTTTCTTCTGTCTTGATTTAGAAAGCATATCTAATTATATTATTCTTCTAAGATAAATCGTGACTTTCGAAAGAAATTTAAATAAATATTTTTTATTGCCTTGTGCCTGGACGAGCGTCAAAGTTAGCAGTTTAACTTCCACCAAACATTGCCTAGTAATGCCTAGGTATTTAAGGTGTAAATCGTGTCAACTCATTTTAAACCCATGGAGATGTTAAATAAACTAGGCAGTGAAAACTAGTACTTAATCTAAAACTCGATACAAAACTATTTTAACCACTCAACTGGGATCGGCAACCAAATTGGTTTGTTTACTTTTGCCAAGTCTGTGGCAGGAGCCAAAATTGAGCACAGTTCTAAAACTTGTTTTGTTTACATTTTTTAATCGTCTCATATTTTACGGAGAAACTGTATTTTCGCTGAAAATGCAATACAGCGTCATTTAATAATAAAGATTTACAAAAATATAAGGTTTAATTAAAAATCGAAATTAAAATTTATTAGAAAAAATGTTTTTAAAAAGAGACTCAAACACGGTAGTGATTCCGAACGAAGTCCCCAGATTCGCTATCTAGCGAATAGTGACGTTCCCAGTTGAGTGGTTAACTTACCCCTAAAATTCTTCTGATATGGAGAAAACGTCGTTCGTCTTTGTAATAAATAAAAGTACTGTAAGAAAGGTACAACACTAATGAGATCCATGATATCTGAAACAAAAGACATAAAACTGAAATAAAAATCATTACAAACTATCGTTACTGTGAAAATGATGTCGAATAACTGAAACAGAAATTCAGTTATGATGACAGAGATCACGCCATGATAAGCGTAGGTACCTATTTCTTTAAATTTGTATATTTTTGAACTGAGCCATAAAAGAACGGTTGAAAAAGTATTCAATTTTTGGAATTATAATTCGGCTTTTGTCATTAAATTTAATCGAAATCATTAAATTTTATTTATTTTAATTTTACTCAATAAATCTACCTGCAATATCGTTAAAATACTGCAGATTACTGCAGAACTTGACTTTCCCCAAATTACTTGTTGTTTTCGAAGTGAATAAATTATTAATAAAACTACATGACTTCCTTTCATACTAATAATAAATGATGACTGCTATGTAAAATTTTAACCGCTTAAAATAGTTTCATCTCATAGATCTTTACAATGTTGAAACTTGGTGCAAATTTAATTTGATGACCATCAAATAATTTCAAAGATATCCCAGATGTCCCGTACTAGGCAAGCGTAGTAAAGATGGAAGATACAGTAGTGAATTAGTACATAGATACAAGTTGAGGTAGGTACCTAATCTGTACTGTATAAATAGACATCACGATTTAAATTTTCCCAGTTCCCACGCGGACATTTTAAGTTAAACCTTTTCATAAAAGAGCATAAGTGTAAGCTGCGTCGGAAGTGGAAACACGTATACACATCCACTTCAGACTCCATTCATCGTACGCGCCTAGTACCTTCGTTGTAGGTACGTGTTAAGTCTTTGACGGGACGTTGTGCCTGCTTCTATTGAACGACTGAATAGACTCGTACCTCTACCATGGGCTTTTAACAATTTAGAAAAGTTTTCGTTCGTGTGTTTGATCGAATCTGAGATTAAATTTTATTGCAGTAGGTATGTCGATGTGGAACTAAAAAAGATTTCCAAAATTATATTACGTACCTGACTATTCAAAAAGTTTGCATTTCGACTTCATAACGAACAGTTGATACGAAGATAAGGTGAAGTTAATTTGATTCAAAAAAAATTAAGGGTTGTATAAAATTTATTCCTACAAAACATTTAATTAAGTCCTTTGCTATCAAAGAAATGTTTCCAAATAAAGTCATCAAAATGAACTTAAGTCTATTTAGATCTCATGGTAACCCTCTCAATAGTATACAATCCGAGTGTGGTCCCGCATTAATGACTAGATGTCGAACGACGCAGTATTATAATATTTGCATGATATGACAGGATTTGTTAGCGCCTGCATAGGCGATAAGGATTAACTATTATTCAGGAATAGTATTATACTGCGTTAGATCTACGTAAATGAAAATACTAGTGTGTATACTAGAACTATGTTATCTACAGAAGGTTAGTTGTTTGGAATTTACTATTTATCTACTTTTAAGCTTTCGCTTTTACGCCGGCAGTTAGGTAACTATATTATATCCTATTTTTATATTATCCTATTTTTTCCCTAATTTTAATGACACTGTCACTGCCTAAGTGCTGGCTGGAAATCATAATGAGGCACTTAAAAAAACAATGAAAAAGAGGCTATAGGATGCATTCGCTCAAAGCCCTTTTCACACCTCGTGTAAGAGGGTATTATGGAAATCCTGGATATACATCGGCTGGTTTTATGATGGACCTTTATGTGAAGAAATCAATGAATATCGCCCGCCTACACTCAACTTATAAAAATGTACTCAAAATATGAACATCTCACAAAAGAGTCTAAGTATAGATACGTTTTAGTTAACTCATTGGAATTACATAATATCGTTATTAAAGTCAAGTGAAGTGTGAAGGTCCTATCAGTGAGCACGATCAATGGTGTAGGGTCCACATGAATCCATTTCACGTGTGACGGATTTTCCATACGAGTGCATACATCTTGGGGGAACGATGGTAAATGATGGCTATCAATCACGGTTATGTCAAGTGTGCTGTGTGAGTAACGATATAGGTAAAGAGAGATTTAAGTGATCATTAAAGTAAATATGCATGAATAAAAATCTTGCATGTCTTTGAAATACAGGTTATCAATAATATATAAGTGACTTATTAACTTTATGTTACCAATAAACCTTTAAATAATACTCATATTCAAAATCTCTTGAAATAACACATGACAGCAAAAATCTCGATCAATGAACTAGACCAAATCTGAAACCTCACCTACATCACTTGCTTTATCTCATATCCTAACACATTAAAGTTTAAACAAATAAACTTTCTGATGATTAATTAATAGATGACCTCAAATTTATTTAGACGTTATGACAAAATAAACACTGGACGAAAATATTTCGTAGTAAAAAAATATTGTGAAAACAGTTTCCCTGTTATCAAAGTTTCCGAAATTAAGCAAAATTTTAAAATTTTAAATTTGGTACATCTTATCCTTTTCATTGACTCTACAAAATGCTCCGGTAAGGTATAAGTAGTCGAAAATAATAAGTTAAATTATAATTGTATCGTAAAAAAAAGAGCACCACAAAACAATCATCATATAAATACATATTATAAGTATTAATTGTACCTTTTTTTTTTTTTTTTGATAAATAAACAAATAATAATCTCGCGAAAATATGCTGACAAAGAAATTGTCCGTTATTTATGGCCTTGTGTCTTTTACCTAAATTTGTTGATATCGAACACATTAAATGAAGACTTCCAAAAATTCAGAGAAAGCAGCAAAGCTGCTGCTACCCAGTGCTTGGTAATTACATAAAATATTGATAATAACGAAGTAAAATTGGCTATATGCTGTATAAAATATCCTTAAGATTGTTGAGTAGTCCAATATTAATAAGAAACCATTCAATTATTTACCTAAGTTATTAAACCATTTTAAACACTTGTACGCAGTTTTTTTTTTTTTTTCTAAAGCAAACATTAATATGTAATTAGTGTTAAAACGAAAAAATACTTAATTTTAGATAATATTCCTACACACGAGATGAGATCATCGCATTCTAAGAATTTTACAAAACCAACATCCCGGTCACATCGGACAGTTTTACCACCATTTATCAAGTTTACTTATTATTAAATTTAAAAAAAGTAAGTCGGGCATCACTTTAATGTTAGTAAAAAATATTTAAATATTTTACTCACAAAAAAGAATTTTCTTTTCAAAAATTCGTAACAGCCACAAAAAAACAATTTTATCTTCATTTTGTATTTTAAAATCTTCTCCCTGGTGGCCGTTTATCGTAACTTTAATTTAAAATCCCTCATCTTTTTTTTTAAATCATCGTAATAATGCATGAAGGTTTTTACTATAGAGAATGCGGTGCCGAGCGCCTGGAGCCGAGCGTTGACCGACGCTGTCTGCTACTCACTGAACTCACTATTCGTAGTCCGGTTTTAAACAACATAATGTTATACTTTATTTCATCTTACTAAACCTTCGATTATAACAATATGGGTAGCATCTTTCAATTTAACAATACAGATTACAGGACAATCGTTGCTTATTTAATTTTGATATTAGTGAAATGCTAGATTACACAAGTTCACTGAAAGAGATATAAATCACCAATTTCATGAGACAATGAGTAAATATCAAGTAGGTACAGTTAAGGAAAAACTAATAATAGTTTGAATCATCTTCAAACTACAATGTTGTATGCGACATCATGCACCAATATTGCCAATACATTACTACATTTTCGCAAAGCTTTCTATGGCTCAAGCCGTAAATTGTATTCAATCTTAGATACTTTAAGAGTCGAGTAGACGGTTAGGAATTTTGGGCTTAAGGGTAGGACCATCCTTCACCAGATTTTGAACTTAGGTAGACTAAATACCTATACGATGACAATTATTACTTAAAGAATTTATAAACAGCTCAATCAAGAAATGACAGAAGGATCAAGGACAGGAGTAGGACATATTATGACTCAGGAGAACGCCATTTGACGCCCTGGATACCAAAAGCTACGGCCGTTTTTCATTAATAAATATGCATTACAAACATAGAAAACTCCATTATTTTGCCAAGTTTTTACTATTTTACGTGAGTATTAATAACTCACCAACGGATAGCATTTAATGTTCTTATCGTTGATGTTTATTTATCGTTACGAAGAACCTACTAAAGATTGAACACTCACACTTTCAGTGTTATACTCATATTTCAATACATTTTATAAAAAACCGTTTAATCACACTAATATTGTTTATCAATATTTAGTGAAAACGTGATTGTGGTGGTGATGTTCTTAAAGCGATATTAAAACACGTTAACATCATAAATTAGAGTGCATCTTTAGAATATCTTTACCGCTAAAAAAAACAGTTTACGTTTCTGTCAATTTGACTGTTGACAATTTAATTCTTTAGACATGTATTTATAAGTAAAATCTTTATGTGCCAGCACAATACCTTGCAAAAGTATGCATGGCACAATTATTCGTGCCATCATTGAATTACTCTAGTTACAATTAATGAAAACTCAAACATATGACATGATACATTGAACATTACATAATGTTTGGTTACGTTGTGCTATATCATCAATTTGAAATTTTGAAATTTGAAGGATTTGGTAAAATACTTCCAAAACGTAAAACGAAGTTAATAAAGTCCATTAAAAAACGTAAGTAATTTAAAATAAAATTAGTGAAAAGTTAAATGACTACAAAATTGTGCTTGTGCAATGCAGATTTTGTAAAATACAAAATGAAGCGCTAGCACAGTCTGCACTGTTAGTAGCAACACTACAAGATCTAAATTGTAAACAAAACAAGTCGTACCACAGAGTCGCACTTTGCAAGTGGTTAACTTTGTTTTAATTTTTTAAATATTAAGTAAAATGTGTATTTTCTAATCATTAAATCAAAACGTAATTATAAAAAATCAGTAAAAGACACAATGGAACCGCCTTCGCCATGGAAGAGGCCAAACGAAGTGATGCAGCTGCACAGGCTGAAAAAACGGAAAAAAGCGTTACAGGTAATTCATTAGCAAGTTTAAAATAAACTTTTTATATTTAGCATTGTAAAAACCCTTTAAATAACTTAAAATTATAATTTAAAATGCTCCTTGTCCAATATTCGCAGGCCTCAATACACATTCAGCGAATACATGCACCGTATTTATGGCGGCAAATAATAAAAGTTAGATTATCTGAATTTAAATATAGGTCATAAATTTGACCAAAAAACAATGTAACTAAGCTATAATAAATAATCATTAAAGCTTTAACTATTAACAGTTACACAAAAAAATGAAAAAATCCTTACATAACCCATGTAACTCTTTGAACATAATTCCATTATTACTACTGTATACTTTATTTCCTATTCCTTCTTTATTCAAAAAAACACTATTAACTATTTCACTATTTCCTACTGTAATAGGAATCAAGATGTATCAGCCAAAAATCAACAACACAGGACTATTATTGATACCGTTATACACAAAAGAACCATCATCACGAGTTTGTTCATGAAATATTAAAACTATTGATCTCATTTGTTTATTGCAGGAGCGCATGAGCCAACCTTCAGTGTCCACTAGTGAAGAATCAACAAGCAAAAAGTGTCTAGATATAGATTTCTCTAGAATCCTTGATGGAGAAAAAAGAAAAAATCCATTCTCAAAGTAAATTTTAGTTAATTTTAGTTTTAGCAATAATAATAGTTGTTTCTAAGAATTTTTTAAAGCAATTTAATTTTAAGCTGATATATTCTACTTCAAGAATTGTAAAATATCAGAGTATTTACTGCCCAATATGTAATAGATAGGTAAAATTGATTTTACAATATTATGATTTCAGAAACAACACACAACAATGTAAAAGAACGAAATTAGAAGAAGCACAACTTGATGAATCAAATGACAAAACGCTGTTTGCTTTATTAAATCTACCAGCTAAAGTAAATGAGAAACCACCTCAGGAAGTCAATACAGAGAAGTTGTCCACCTTCTCGAATTTGTTACAGAAGTTCACAGCAGAACATTCAGTTGAAACAGTAAGTTTAACTTAGTTCTGTTACAAAAGTTACACTGTGTATTGTAGAATGCAGATCACACTTTACTTTCTTTTGAAATCTCTTTATGATTATTTCATGACATTAGACTGCATATTTCTTTGTATTATTTTTACCCTAATAATTTAATTTTTTTAATAACAAGGTAATGTTCTTAATTGTTATTATTTTATTTTGCAGCATCAAATAGAAAGGAACTCAAAATACCTGCCAATAGATTGGGCTCTGAAAACTAAACTAAGATTAATGTCTCCCAAACCTTTTGCTTGGAGTTCAAAGTTAAAAGCCAGTGAAGAAGCGTCTGGAATCACAGGGTATGTATAACCTAGCTATTTTCTACTAAGAATATCAATTTGAAATCAATGTCTTCTGATCATAAACCTTATTCAGAGCTCTGATAACATGAATACTAACTAACAGAAGTCTTCTTACACTTTACTCTTATCCTATTTAAATGTGGTTGGCATAATATATACAAACTGTCCTTTACACAACTATCCTTTTCTAAGGCCTTCCTCCCCTCTTACAATGATCTACTTTAAACTAATCATTTGTATTGTTACACCACTCTCATACCTTTTCATCGCATACCTGTGCTGTCCTAACTTTAAAGTTGAGAAGTACTTAATCCCAGACAGACACCACTTTCAAACAAATATTAGTGAGTGATGAGAATAGTGTGTATCGCATAAAACCTGTATTTCAAGAGATTATTAGAATCCAGTCTACACCAGGAAAATTGCTATTTGCTTCTAGATTCGTCCGTTGCCTGGACACAACAACGTCACCAACGCTAGACACTTCTTCTCGTGCCCGTTTCCACCAGACCTGCCTGTACTGGCAACACCCGCACCTGCCCTGGCTGGAGATGTTCCCTCGCTCCTCAGGGAAGGTCTCGGCCACCAGTTTCTTAGCCACTAATGAGGATGTTAAAAAGGCGTTGCACAATGAATGGACTGAGAGCTTTCGGTCGTTGTTTCAGGTATATATTACACTTTGAACTCTTAGTAAATATAATAATATGCTGAGATTAAGAAAATACCCTCGTAGTGCAAAAGTTATTTCTATAAACTAACAAAATTTTAATACTAGACGAGACTGGAATAGCCGGTGTTAACACTGATATACATGCAATAAATTAGCAACTTAAATAAGGTTAAAGAAATGCCTGTATGGATAACAGCTCCCCAATGTCCTCGACCGTAGGCTCATTTGTATGTCTTACAAAAAAAACTTCATAAAATGAACTTAGGTTTTATTAAGTTTGCTTAAGTTTTGTCTGAATTTCAGAATGTGATATATAAAATATATCGTTTAAAACAATATTTCAGTTAGTCCGCGCTTTACACTGTCCGTATTTCTACGTGTGCGCGAACACGTTCACGTGCCTGTTCCGTGCGGCCGGACTGTGCGGCGTGTCCGAGCCCTGCGCTCTCATCGCGCCAACAACCAGAGGATTCAGGCAAACGCTACGACAAGAAGGTTAGTTTGCATTACACTTGTAAAAAAGCACAGTGTTCAAGAAAGAAAATATGTCTTTGTGAATTTGTTCTAGCTTTATGGTTTTTTAGTGTAAGTAATGCGTATTACCATTAGAAGCATATTTATTATTTATTAATAGCATGTTGTTTTAAAATTAAAGCCCTTAATGTACAGACAAAGTTTGTTGCTCTATAATATTAGCTTAGATGGCCACTATCTGACTCATTGTTCTTAAACTTACATGTAATCTGCATAATATACAATGAGATAACAATAATTATCTGGAAAAAATCATTAAAAAAAATATTTCCTCAGACGTAGAGTTCACAATGCCCCTACGGCCGGAAAGTAAGCGGAAATTCAACACATCAAATGAAGAAACTCCTAAGAACTCTTCACACGACAGTTGTTATGAAACTATGGACGATGTGAAGGAAACAAATGAGGAAAAAGAAGATGAAGAAGAAGATGATCAGTTCCTGTCACAACTCGGAGCTGAGAACGATATCATTAAGAATATTAATATAATGCAGGTAAATGGTGTAGTACAATAGAGATGTACCTTATTTCAAGTTAACAAAAAAAACCTAGGCAAAGTATCAGTCTCAGTTTGATACTGTTTATAAAAATGTTGCATAGCGCCAAACCGCGAAACCTGCAAAGGAAAGACTAAAAACTAAAAGGAAAAAGACAAATTCCTGAAGTTAATTGGCTTTTTTAACTAAAGTAATTAAAATTATTAATTATTTAATTAAAAAATATTAATATTATACTAGCTGGCCCACACAACTTCGTCTGCGTCACATAAGGAAATTTTCTCACCGTTTAAACCTTCTCTGGACTTAAACGTATATTTCAAGATTAAAATAAGCCAAATCGGTTCAGTCGTTCTCGAGTTTTAGCGAGACTAACGAACAGAAATTCATTTTTATATATAAGAAGATTAAGAATATAATTAATATTTATACTTTCTTCCCCAGAACCGTTTAATAAACTCAGTAGAGAGTAGCGTGGACAATGCTGCTGAATCATTAGTGTTAGTTCGTGGCGCCGACGCACAAGCGTTGTTTAACTTCCTATTGAACTGTAAATCGCTCGTGAGTCCCACGGGACCCTTCGCCGGGGTTCCGCCAACGTTACTGTCGCCCACGGCTTTCCAAGGAGGAACATTGCAGTCTTTAAAAGTAAGTAATATTTTTTTAGGAATAACTTCCTAAAATCGGCTGATCTTCGTATAGACCACAATTAAGTTGTGCGTAGAATTTTTTAATGCTCATCGCCCACCACGGAAGACCTAAAATGCAACTTGATATAATTATTAGTTTATCTGCATTTTGAGTCATATTTGATGAGGGTTGAGCATTACATTAAATGCAGCAAAAACTCGAATACAATAACGTACAAACACGTAAGTATAGACGCACACGCACGCACGTATAAACCTAAACAAACATACAGAATACTACCGCACACCATCATCTTGTTCAAGAGCTATGCTAAAGTGATGAACGAGAATTCGTTTTCAGGTCCGCGAAAACACAATACATTCCGATAGCAATAAGTACTATTCTATTGAGCTACGCGGCCCCATACTGCCCACCGCCGTGCATTCCTTGTTCAAAGTTCTCAAAACGAACTCATCGGCTCAGTTCAGTGCAACATTTGCACATCAACAGTCCACGCTGGCGTTCTCTTGGGTCTCATCGAACTTGGCTGAAGGTTGGTTATTACTGTTGTTGAGTTTTAACAAGTGTATATTCGGGATAAAACTAGTTTATTTTGAGATGTAGTGGTAATTCTAAAGTTGTTTTTTACTGCTTACTCCTATGATAGTTTTTTGAATATTCAGTAACAGATTTCTCAAAGACTAACCAATATGTTCTAACAACTTCAATTTCTTTTAAAAGATTTGATCAACTCTCATGCAATGTTGTGAATGGGGAGTGAATATCGATTAAAAATTTAGCACTAAATCAATATTTAATATTTTTAATCCAATGTGATGAAATAATTCGGGTATGCAATGCATTTTAGCATCTGTGGACGGCACGCCACTGTTCTCATTTTAGTTCGAAACCAAATTTCACTATACGATTATGTGTTTTTTTTGTATATATTCTTTAACTGCTTCTTTGCAGACGAACCATCAAAAGAGAACGAAACAAATCATTTCACCAAAGCTTTCAACAAAGAGAATTTATCGGACTGTGGGCTATCAGAGGACATGTTGCAACACTTCTGTTCCGCGGACCCGGCCGTCTTCAAAGCTCTGGACAGTATCAAATATAATACGGAAGACGACAGTTATTCATACTGAACTAAACTGTTTTATATCTTTTGATTTGAAATGTATTCAATTGTGATCATGGAATAAAATATTTTTTGACAATGTGTATTTTAATTTGAAAGGAATACACACAACATCAACATTTTCGATCTACAAAACTCTAAATAAAACGAAATTTCTTAACTGTAAGATTTATTCAGTTATCAATTTTTGGTAAATTAAAAATAAAGATTTCATAAGTCCACAATTATCCACTTACACGATAGAAAAGATTCATACAGATCAAGATGAAATAAATAATATTGTGATTAATTTCTTCATAATGACGTCAAGTTATCTAACGGAGCTAATACTAAGTAATTATTTATTATCACTTCGGAGCCGATGTGGAAACAGGAATCTTCAAAAAAGCTTACATCTAATTCACCTACGCGGGGACACGTCCGCTCGCTGGAAAAAACGTTACAATCATTACAATAATGCAAACAATATAGTGATTATAACGATATTAAAACGAAATGTTTTACCTGCGGCTATGTCGAATCGAATATATTATTATAAATTACGGAGCTTATGATTTCTGAAACAAAAAAAATATAATAAGTATCACATGTTACGTCTTTACGTTTTTACGTCAACTTGAATGTGAGTCACAATTTTTAATTAAATATTTTATGGCAAAGTGTCTCACTGACATTAGAATTCGAGGATGAAGTAGGCTGTCCGGGCACGGAGTACTGCGGCCGGAAGTTGGAGAAGTTGGCGGCCGTCGCAGCCGACGCCGCGAACCCGGGCAGCGACCCGCCCGTCTGGAACCCGCTCGGGAACTGCGCCATTTGAGCTGGAACAACACAAGAATGATTTACACAACTATCACAGAAGCAAGCACCACTTTTCAGCAATCTAATTTGTCCTAATCAAACATTCTTGCTATTTCGATAAAGACATATTGTATCCCGTTTTCTACTCTATTTTCACTCGTCCTCCAAACCAATCTCCTCGATCATTTTTAGTATTGTACTGTTATTCTCAGTAAGATCCACGCAGGACAAAATGACTCTAAACTGCACGTCATAAGTACTAATTACCACGTAGTAGAGATGCTCATTCGAAAGGGCATAAGATAGGCAATTTTATCACATTATTCGCATAATTTTTGGCGAATGTAATATTCGTTACGTCCTTACTTTGTTTGGTGTATGACATACCTGCGGGCACGGGGTTGCCGGCGGTGGCTGCGAGTCGCGAGAGGATGGACCGCTCCGACATCTGCAGGCGTTGTGCGACGGGCGGGATGCGCGCCAGCGTGGCGGGGAGCCGGGACACGTCGGACTTCATGTCCGATAGCAGCTCCTCCAGCTGGTTCAACACCTGAAATGGAAATAAACGTTAAATTCTGTGACACCACAGTCAAAACTAGAATAAGTTTATACTTAAGACGCATATTGTGTAAAATAAGATTTCTTCTTTTGCTGTCCCTTATCCCATTCAAATTTGGTAATATCTTAGGTCACGCCAAAAATTTGCAAATTTTACACAAAATTTATTCAGTTTTTCTTAGACCTTCCTTACACCCATCAACTTACAAACAAGACAGTTTACTATTGGCCCTATGTCTTAAAGGTTAAAATTATCACAAAAACGGTAATCCAACACTTCAGTTCATACTGTATATTTGATACAAATGTTGATAATATAAAGTCAGTAATGTGCGTACCTTATGCAAGACCGCATTGGCGGGTTTGTTCCCTGCGAGCGACTCCTTGCTGAGGTGTTGGTGCGACTCGGCGAGGCACTCCACCTCGGCGAAGCGCGCGTTGAGCGACATGGCGGGGTGGTTGGGATCCTGCGTGAGGTTGAGGTAGGCCGCGCGACGGAGCTGCTCTTCGATCACTAACGCTTGCTCTAGTAGCTGGAAAATTAATTAATCACGTGAGAACAGTCTTGATAATGGAAATCTGGAAGTGTTTTCTTACAAATTGGTATTTTCGATAATTTTAAAAACAATCTTTTAGATTCAAGGTGAAAATAAATTTGATGTATGGCAGCTTCTAGTTGGACATACAGACAAGTATGGGCGGGAGTGCGGTTTGCGTAATATCTCACAAGGATGTTTGACAAAACATTTACTGTCTTGACGTTTATATTTATTATGAAGTCATACAATGAATGTTTTTTACCCTACAGAAAATTAAAAATATTTTAACACTTACCTTAAAACGACGAGCCAAGAATTTATTCTTGATCTCAAGGAAGTTTCCTTTGCCGACGTCCATCTTAAACGGCTCGTTAATGATGGCAAAGCGCAGGTCATTCTGTATATCTTGCCAGCGACCGTAACCGTGCGTGACTATGCCCGCTAGAAGCCAGTAATCGTGCCTTCTGTGCCATATTTCATACTCTCTGCCGGGCGCGGCTGCTCGTTCTTCGTTGAGCCATAGAGTATGGAGCTCAGTGAACCCTCCGTCGGCGATGTTGAACATGAACTTGCGACGCTCCACTTTGAGATCTTCCTCTTCTTTGACTAAGACAACGTCGTCATCATCGTCATCCTGAAAATGGAACGATTTTTTTTACTGGTATTTTGATAAGGTTGCATTGCTGTATTCAAACTTAATGACTTATTTCAAAATTGCTTAAACTGGTTTCAATAGTAGACACTAGACAGTATGGTAAGCAGCAAAAAAAGGTCATCTATCTCTAAAGATCTAAGCCAGTTATATGTCAATATAAAGTAACAAAATTGTTATCTTACCTTTTTCTCATCCTTAGGTTTTTCGGACACATCAGACCCAGTCTTCTCGCTCTTAACGTCGTCTTTCTTATCAGGATCTTCCTTTACTTCCTCTTTAACTTTAGGAGACTCCTTCTCGTCCTTCTTCTCTTCACTCTTCTCATCATCCTTGGGAGGCTCCTCGTCCACCGACATGCGTCTTTCCGGGTCTTTCTCTTCCTCTTTAGGTGAACCTTTTTCTTCAACGCTATCTTCTTTGCCCTCGGTGGTGTCCATTGGTTCCGATTTAAGTTTATCTTTAACATCAGCCTTGTCGTCTTTTGTTTCCTCTTTGTCGTCTTTGTCCGATCCGGCGGGCGTGGCCTGGCCGTGCGCGAGGAGGGTGGGCGCGGGGGAGGGGGCGGCGGAGGTTATAGGAGTAGCGGTGGACGGCGCAGGGCTGGGCGCCGCACTCTCGCTGGCTCCCGACACCTTCACCGGCTCGACTGGCTTCCGAACCAACTCCGGCATACTGTAGTACCCGTTGATGTGTTCGAATTCTTGCACTTTCTTCCTGATTAGACTCATCACACCGATTCGAGTTAGCACGTGCTGACGAGATAGACCTTCTCTTGGAACGCCGTCTGCAAATGTCTCAGCGTTATCAGCCCCTGGTTCGCAAAGATGCCGCATGAATAAGGAAACGTAAGCCTTGAAGTTGCGTTCTGATTTGCCACGTAAGTCCCTCACTAACCATTGCGAGTTGAAAGCGTCCTGCGGTGGCATGCCGTACCGCATGATCGCATTGAGGAATGACTTTCTTTGTCTAGCATTGAATCCAAGGACTTCCATGTTTCCTCCAACTCTGGCCAGTAGGGGTGGTAATGGCCGATCGCGTTCCTCCCGTTTCTCGAGGCGTCGCTTGCTTCGGCGGCTGAGCAAATCTCCGTTGTCGTTCTTTTCATCGAAGTCGTCATCCTCTTTATCGTCTTCGCTACCTTGAGAGAAGTCTGAATTGTAATCTGATCCATTCTCTTGCCAGGTGGAATCCTCTCTGTTTTCAGTTTGAGCAACACTGCCGTCATTGTAGTTGACTTGTTTACGAACTCGCTTTCCTTTACCGAGCGTTCGCGCTTGATCTTCTTGATGTTGTTCATAATGATGCCTAAGAAGTTTGATCCAGTACGCCGGGTCAGTGTTCTCTGCTTCTTGCTTAATAATCTCTGTATCAACTTCTTCTTCTCCGTCGCCTTCCTTGGTGGAGTAACTTGCAACTTTGAAGGAGCTAAGATATTCATTAGCCCAAGATTCCTTCTGTTCTATACCTTCCTTGGATCGATCAAGCAATTCACCGACAGCTTTATCGTCATAATGAATAGCTTCCTCTTTGCCTTCATCTTCTTTGAACAACTCTTCTGTGCCGAACCGTAGAATATCATCCAACTCTTGCTTAGTGAAGTTAGCTCCCTTGCCTCCCATACCGGGTCGTACCACTAAATGTGTCAACATCATTTTTCGTTTGGCGACTTGAGTAACCCTTTCCTCCACACTGTTACGTGTGACGAAACGATATATCATAACTTTATTGGCTTGACCGATACGATGGGCTCGGGAGAAAGCTTGGATGTCGTTGTGAGGATTCCAATCTGAATCATAAATGATGACAGTGTCGGCGGTGGCCAAGTTGATACCTAAACCTCCTGCTCTTGTGGATAAGAGGAAAACAAATTGCTGAGCACCGGGAGCATTGAATCTATCTATAGCTTCCTGACGAATAGTTCCCGTGATACCTCCGTCAATTCTCTCATACTTGTATCCTTCGCCTTCCAAGAAATCTTCAAGGATGTCCAACATTTTCGTCATCTGCGAGAAAATCAGTACTCTATGGCCCTGCTCTTTCAATTGCTTTAACATTTTAGCGAGAAGAACCAGTTTCCCAGAGGCTTTAATTAAAGCCTGTGTATCGTAATTTCCATGCGGACCTAACGGAGCTTCTTCAGCTGCGACAGGGAACAAGTAAGGGTGGTTACAACACTTCTTTAGATCCATCATAACGTTGAGTAGCGAGACAGTTTGGCCTCCGCTCTTGGGATTCAAAGCTTCATAATTCCTAGTAAGGATGTACTTGTAATATTTCTTTTGCATGGGAGATAGCTCCACACGCACAATAAACTCAGACTTGGTGGGCATGTTTTTGAGCACGTCAGCTTTCAAACGCCGCAGCATGTGCGGTCCTAACATTTCGTGAAGCCTCTTCACTTGTTCCTCTTTCGAGACATCGGCGAACTCATTCTGGAACGCCGCGAGATCATTGAACTTATCTTTGTTCAAGAAGTTCAAGAGATGGAACAACTCTTCCAAGTTGTTCTGTAGTGGAGTACCAGTTAAAAGTAGCTTGTAATTAATATGATAACCAGCTAAAAGCCTAAAGAACTTCGACTGATTACTCTTCAGTCTGTGAGCTTCGTCTACAACGAGGACAGCCCAGTCAATAGATCCTAAACAAGTTGCATCAATTGAGATCAATTCATAGGAAGTAAGTAAAACATTGAATTTTACTTGCGACTTAATTTTAGAAGGTCTACCGCCTCTGTTAGCACCGTCGTCAAATGTCAATTCGTTCTCTCTGATCACAGCCCTTGAGTCTTTGTCACCTACATAAGTAATACAGTACAGATCCGGTGCCCAGAGTTCGAATTCTCTCTCCCAGTTAATGATTGTGGACAGCGGCACAGACACCAGGAATGGCCCCTTGCAATGCCCTTCCTTGAAGAGAGAGTACAGGAATGTAACAGTTTGTATAGTTTTACCGAGACCCATCTCGTCAGCCAAGATGGTGTCAATGCCTTGACCCCAGGAGTACCGGAGCCAGTTGAGACCTTCCAACTGGTATGGATGCAGTTGCATGCCAGTCTCGTATACGAATGGTGGTTGATCTTCGTATTTTTTATTAAGATTACTGGTGGGTCGTTCCGGCGGTGGGTTGTATTTCTTGGGACGCATTTGTAGGCCAGCGCTGCTGTCATCCTCGTCAGTGATATCCTTGTTCTTGCTCTTGCGTCCTGGTTTCTTACCTTTCGAGCCTTTAGTTTTACCATCGGATGTTATGAACGCGCGCATGTCCTGTGAAAAGGAGAAATTAATTTATTTTTTTAATGTTTTTCCTTCTTGTTTTAAATCATTTTAAATATTATATCAGTTTTAAAAGTAATAGTTAACTTACTTGATAATATTCAATGGCCTGTTTCAATCCAGCAATATCTTCATGTTCTGATTCCCAAGTGGCCTGATCGTATGATAGATCGCGCCATTTAGCTAAAAAGTACGTCGTGCCGTCTCTTGAGGTACGATGATTGATCACGCGATGTACGACCAACCATTCTGGTTTGACACCATATCTGTTGAAGAACAAAACTTTTTAGTCGCAAAATGTAGACGCCACCATCTTGATTAAAGAACTTTATTTGAACTTGATCAATGTACTCATTCATGCTTCTAGAATCAAGTATTTTCGGGGTAAAGAAATCGACTTCTTTCCACTTTTTGATGTACAAGAAAATCATATATCAACTATTTTTTACTCTTTCACTTTTCACGCAAAAACGGTAAAGTATAGGTAAATATGTGTTGTACAGGGTGATTTTTAATGATGGTACATAATAATGAAAACGATTGTCGCTCGAGAAAAGATCGGCAGGAGTGTGCATGTACCCCACAGTCCAGCTAGGTTATAAAACGATGCAGTGCTGTTCATACATACTAACAAAAAATAATCACTCTGTATAAGTAACATTTAAAGAGTTAAACTCTGGTAAAACTTCTGTCCTGATTATCCCGATACACTTCTACACATTTGCAAACAACAAGCTACATTTGAAACCAACCTATAATACTTCTCCTCGAGCAACTTCTCGTTATTAGCCTCTGAGTCGTGTTGTTTGTCCTTGAGTCGCTTGTACCGGCTGTCGCGCTCGTCGAGCGGCTCCTCCAGCTTGGGCGGCTCCTCGGGGTCCGACTTGCGCATGTAGTACCGGTACATCAGGGGGTGGAATACGTCCAACTGTAATCAAATGTATAAAAATATTGAATTGTTTTGTTTTTGTAGAAATTAAGATAATTTATTATTGAACAAGTTATCCAAAGAACCACAAGTTCAGTTACAGTCTTATGGAAATTTATGTACAATTTCACGGGACACTAGAGTACCATTTACCTTTAAAGACTATTTTCAAACCGTAGTCAGTACTTGGGAAATACAGAGGAGGGGGAAGTCAATAGATTTTAAGACATTTTTTATACAGGTCTTTTAAGGATACTAGGCTCATTTTCAATGAACTTATATTACCCACATAATATAATCATTTATTTAGCTGTTTTATTGTAAAAGCATCTAAAAAATATTTTAGAAGTAATCACACATACCTGCAATTCAGATATCCAGCTGCAGTGCCAGTAAGATCGTTCATGCCACTTCACAAAGAACTCTCTGGAACGTGGAGCCTTTGACTTGGCGGAGTGTTCCTTCCATCGCCATGTTAAAATCTTCGCCACTTTACCATCCAATGGTGGACACTAAAAAATAATAAATAAAATGTTTCAGTCTACCTCTGCTCCAACTTTCTTATTTATTTGAAGGCCGTTTTCGAGTTCTGTATAATTACTACATTTTTATAATGCTAACAGTATGGATATTAATACTCACACTGCATCGAGGGCACTTCCAGTCTCCGTCCGGTACCTCATCGAGCGGCGGGTTCAGACAGAAGCGATGGTAGGCGGACGGACAAGAGTCGCAGCACAACAGCTCGCCGCCGTCTTTACATATTCTAAACAAAAACAAACATTGAACTTTAATAACGCATTTAATAAAAAGAACGAAAGATAGATATTTCTAAAGAAGGAAAGATAGATAATATTTATCTTTGTAGACAATTAAAAAATGTACAATTTTTTTCTAATATACAGGGTGATTTGTTAGAGAGGGTACATATTGCAGGAGGGTGATGAGTACTCTATTCTAATACGGAATATTACAAAAAATAGGTAAAATTACATTTTTTTTTTTTTTTTTAAATCTAAATTCGACAAATCTACCTCAAACATAAACAATTTCGGCTTAAAGAGTATTGACTAATGACCTCTAGTGATCTCGCGCACCCCACACCTCCGCCACACCTATCAGCTGTCGAAAAACCATCATTTTGCATGAATTTTAGATATTTTTAAGTTGCGATTACTAAAGCATTAAGCCATATTCTTTGGTAATAATATTTTTACTGGTCGTATATAACCATCAGCTACCATGACCTTCAATATGTACCCTCACTAGGAAATCACCCTGTTTATACTCTGAAATTATAATGACGAATTTACTGATGACTTTTTCCACGCATCTTTCGTGATTTGAGAGACTTGTTTGGACTAAATCAATTGATTTTGATTCTTTAAAAAACGTGTATTATTTATCAGGAGTCCAATCTGTTGTTGTATTTCGAAAAGCCTCAACACAACAGTGTGTGGCGACCAATAATAGCGCGCGAGATCCTGACTCGCGGTTACGACATTTGCAAGAATCTTCGCATATATACGACATCTGAAATCTACTACAGTGGGCTTCGGCCTGACCGGGCATACACTACCTCGCCCGCAAGGAGATCTCCCTTTAGCCATAGTCCACTGTAGGTACCCACAAGTGTATTCGTTCATATTATGCCGAATCATTTCCCCAAACCAAAGACACAGCGATATGTATGAGTGGCAAGTGTTACCTGCAGAACTCCTGATGTTCGTCATCATCATCGTTGTCGGGCGCGGGTTCGGCCTCGCAGTGCGGACAGGACCAGCGTCCCTCGGGCGTCTCCTCGAGCTCGGGGTCGAGACACACGAGATGGTAGGCGCGCGGACACGTGTCGCACAGGATTATCTCGCCGCCTTGTTGACATACCTGCACACGGAAACTCAATTTTTATTATTTGTATACAATACAATTGTTATAATGAAAAATCTGAGTCATCAATCATTTAAACAAGGTGTTGTGTTACTAATATAACTTTTTAACTAATATAATTTGTGAGTTAAACAGAAAATTATTACACACCAATACATAAGAGATTTTTTTTATTAAATCACTTGATGATATAAGTAGTTAGGATGATGGCAGAATTTAATTTTGATTTGATTACTCTATTCACTATAACACCCTCGTATTATTTGCATCTGAGCTATGAAAATAACATTATGAAGTATTCTTCATAATAACTAACCTCACAATAATCCTGGTGTTCATGTTCACCCTCAGCTCCGTCAGGAAACTTACTTGTTGTCTTCAACTTCCTTTTCTTCTTAGATTTATTACCTATTTTTGTCTTTGCCTTCTTTTTGGGTACCTGTGAAAATATTAAAATTAATTTACTACAAATCATGAATTTTCAAAATATATTATCTTGGCTATAGTTATTCAAATTATTACAATATTAATTACATATTTTTGTTTCATAGATATCTTTATTAAAAGTGTCATGTTGTATTTCAATTACAATATAAGCAACGTTTACTCTTGCATTTCTTTATATTTAATTCTGTGTTTTCAAATATGTAAAAACCAAATTAGCTAGTATACCAGTACAAAACTTGGCTAACATTTCAACACACAATTCATTTTATAATACTTGAAAATAAAATTGCTATCAGTATACTAAGATTCTGACCGTGACATTAGGATCATCCTCTTTAGGCGGTGCGGCGTCCTCGGCGGCGGGCGCGGCGGGAGGTTTGGTCTCCTCGGCTTCGGCCAACATTTGCTCAAACTCTGCATCTGAGTCTGAATTCACGGCGCTGCCTTCGTGTTCTTCTTCCTGTTGGTAATGAAATTTAAAGATATTATACAATTTTTAGATACACTGCTGAATGGAAACTAGTGTTCAGTTGAATTATATTTAAAAAGGCGTTGAATTATATTTAAAAACTATACCTCAAAAAAGCGGAAAGCCTGAAAATATTGGACCTACATTCTGTTTAAGGTAGATCGAGTAAATTGCCTTTAATCTTTATACTGTAACAAATATAACAACCTTCTTTTCGAATTCCATGAGAGTTGCTTATCAAGTGTGTAGAGATGCTTAACACGTAATTTCACTACTGCTCAATCATCATCATCATCAATAGTCATCAATCCAGGACATAGGCCTCCCCCAAAGCTCACCACAACGACTGGTCCAGTGTTGTCCGTATCCAGTGAATTCTCCCTCAATATCGTTCAAAACCTTACTGTTTTAGTATTATACATACACTGCTTGTTCGTTTCCGTTTGCTGAACTTGATCTTGAGCGTGGGCACTTTAGGTTTCCGTCCCGGCTTCCCCCGCGGCGTGGTGGCGGCGGCCGCGTTCTTGGGTTTGCGTCCACGTTTGCGAGGCATAGTGGCGCCTTCGTCACTCGCTTCCTCTTCCTCTTCTTCTTCCGGCTCTTCTATTGTTTCGTCGTTCTGAAATATGACAGTGTGACAACTGACAAGTTCCATAAGTAAAAGTGTAATTATGGTTGTTAAAAAGTATTAGAAACATAACCAAATAGTTTATCCAATAAATAAATTACAATGACAAGCAAATTATGAAATATTTGTTTAAATCAATTTTTGTTTTTTATAATAAAAATGTATTTTTCATATAAATGATTATATTGATTAACCATTTTAATCATGCCCTTAACATAAATATTTATATGCTATTAACACTGAATAATATTTATGTGACCAACCTTAGTCTCTTTAGGCGTGCGACCCGGTCTCTTAGGAACGTAGTCAGAGGTGGTTGAAGTGTTTGTGTTCTCCTCGGAGCCCATGCTTTGAGGTACAGCGGTGTTTAGGTGTGGATTCGTTTCACAGAACATACGCCATTTCGCGGCGACTAGCATCATTAGTTTTGACACTGGCACCTGTGAAAAACAAAAAATATAATAAATATTTCTAAATATCTATTTTATAGTAATGTATTTAAAGTGGCAGTTCAAAACATGGGAAAAGGTACTAGTCACATTTCAAAAATGCTGCAACTAACAAAAACTACAAAAAGTAACAATTAAGAAACAGTTGGAAAAAGTTATTCATAGGTAGTTATTGCAATTTTGGACCATACCTTCGGGTTTTCTTTGACGAGCATCGGCCGTACATGCTGTTGGAACAGTTTGTATGTGGTCAAGTTTTCATAGTCTGCGTCTACGTACTGTATGTCTACGTCTGTGAGACCGAATGACGAGCACACCTCCTCCACTGTTGGCATACCTGAATATACGAGAATAGCAATGTTGGAATAATGATAATGATAATTGGAAACGTTTTCTTACCTAGTATTTTTTTTAAACGCCGTTTATTTAGTTAATATGACCGTGATATTATTTTTATAATAACATCACGAAAACAACAAACAGTTTGTCTGCTTGCTATCTCTGGCTATAGAACGATTTCACAAAAAATGCAGGTCATTATAATGGCAAAAGAAAAGAAGAAACAGAAAGATACGCACGTCTTGGGTACCTTTTTCACTGTTCTTTATTAGATTTGGATACCTATCATTTAAGTTGAAGTTAGATTTTGCATATTTGAAAGTTGCTACAGTGAAACCCTGGCTAAAAACGGCGAAGGAAAACATCGTGAGGAAACCTGCATATCGGAAAAGGGTTCTAAAAATCCTTTGAAGATATGTGAAGTCCCCAATCCGCTTTAGGCAAGCGTGGTGGACTATGCCTAACCCCTCTTCGGAGGAGACCTGAGCTCAGCAGTGGGCAGTAATGGGTCGTTACAGTACAGTACAGTGAAACCCCAGTGTATATTTCTAGCCGTATTTCCAAATTCAGAAACGTACCGAATTGCAGTCAGGCACTACTTTTACTAATTACAATATCTACTTTCTAAAGTAGATCCCGATATGTTTGTAGATTGTTATAATAAAACTGGAATTGCAATGCACCATTTCGAATTACATTTCTAACTGTATCTTTACAATGGTTGCGAATTAGTTGTATTGCCAAGCCAATTTAAATTAAAGCTAGCGTAAATATTAACTCGTCGGTCCATTCTGTTTTTTATAAAACGAAAGAATTGCTACTGCATTCGAAATGGAAATCAACTTATACATAAAACTTTTAAAGTAGACATTTAAAATGATAATGCATACAAACAGACTGACTGCATAATCATTCAAGGACAACAAACGGATTCTCAAGAAACCCAGTTTTTTCTTAGATTCACTTCTACTTTCTGTTAAACGAAATAATTCTTCTGTATTCACTGTGTCTGAACCTTTTCTTTAAAATTTGATGAACAATAGATTTCCGTTTGTTTCTTAAGATAAACAGATATTTTATTCAAACACGAGAAGGTTGAGCTTGTCGCGCCTTTATTTCAATTCATAAATTCGAACGGAAAAGTTTACAACTATTTGAATAGGAATCAATATTTCACGTTAAAATTAGTAGCCCATTTATCCAGTAGGACTATTAACATCACCCTACGATCATTATGAGCGGAGAAACAATAATATTCCTTGTTTTAGAAATTTGACTTTTTCAGGAAATTGCAAAGCGTATTGGATACAATGTTGAATTGTAGCGTAGTATAAGAAAAAAAATAGAAATGCAATCTCAATTTGTAGAAACAGCTATTTTACGGATTAACGCCGATGCTTAATGTTTTGAGGTGAAAGTATTTACGTAACCTGAGCCGTTTTTTTTCAGTTAAGCAAATACTCAAATATTTAGAATGTAATATTTGTTACTTATTCTTATATTTATCTTTAACTTTTGATATTACACCTTGATATCCTAAAGATTGATGATTAAGTTTATAGATATTTAGAAGCACCTTCAAGACTATTGTTAAGTTTATTTTTTTAATTAAATGACATTAAATAGTCTATCGTTCGTTTCGAATAGCAATTTAGGTATTTCATCAATCCTAAAAATAGACTAAACTAAAAAAGAAATAGTCGAGATTACAATTTCATTTAAAACTTTATCACGTCGAACAATAACGCATTATCTATTCGATCAAACGAAATGAACAACTCGATAAAAACACGAGCCATCTAGTTTAGTCACATGCAGGTCAACAACCTCGATCAAAGTAAGGTCACTATCAAAAGATGTGAAATTAACCATTGCATAAATTGCGCAGGTAGTAAACCTGTTTTAATAATAAACCTTAGATTTAAGCCTTTATAGTTTCTAAACCAACCTTTTTACAAGATATTTATTATTTACTAGATGACCCATTTTCGCGCATGCAAAGTATAACGATTTTTTTTTTGTTGATCAATATCTTGGTTTACTTAGCACGTACACGCTAGTATAAGCTGCTACTTGTAAAGATGAGGAAGGAAATATGTTTAAACGGAGATAATTTGATTTGTCTACGTGACGAAGTTGCGCGGGCTAGCTTAGCGAAATTTCTGTTTATTTTTAGAACCGCCCAAATCGGGAAATACGAGGTGGCGAAGTGAAAATTTACAAGTTTCTTTTCCTTCCCGAATCTCGGTATCTAATGCACATTTTGCTATGAAATTTAAGGATAGTTTAAACTTTATAATAAGTGGGAAATATTTTCACACTAACACTTAAAAATTGCGCGGGCTAGCTTAGCTCAAAACCTGTTTATTTTTAGAACTGGGAAATATGGGATTGCAAAATACTTTTATTAATTTTCTTTCTTTCCTGAATCTATTTATTCATGTACTCTAAGTACTAAGTACATATTGCTTTTTAAATGTCAGAAAGGTTTAAATTATGATAAAAATAATTTCACAATTTTACTATTTCCTAACACTGAAAACAATTATGAGGATGTTTGTTGTATAATCAATTCATTTGAAATTTCCTCAATTTTCAAGAATCTTTGTTATTCTAAAAATAAACATCAATTTCAACATTAACTGAAGATCACATTTAAGGGCAGTAGATTTAAAAACAAAAGTAAAAAAATAATTACAACTGCAATTTTAAGACACAGGACTTCCTACATATTGTAATGATTTATGTACACTTACCGCAGCCAGAATCAGATGCAGCAGGTGTTGACGGTGTGTTGTGTTTGCTGCTGCGACCCTTACGAGACTTCTTGCTCGAGGATACCGCACTCAGTGCGTAGTCACTGTCACCTTCAGCCTCCATTTCCAGGCCAAAGTCATCATCCTGTTTCCACAAGTTTTTATTTGCTTAGTTTCCAGACAGTAACGGTACTGTTTCTTATTGTGATGAGAAGAATACAGGGAATCATTTACAGTTTCAAATATCACTATATTGATAGATGAGATTACCTTTTGTCACGCATCATAAATATATCACTATTAATATGTGGTTAACTTTATGAATAGTCACCAAGCAAGAGAAATTAAATAAGAGCTAAGAGAAGTAAAAAATAAAACTCTTCTGCAACAACTTACATCTTCACTTTCATTCTTTCGCTTCTTCTTTTTCTTTCTTCCTTTTTTCTCTTCTCCTCTGGCTTTCCTTTTCTTTCCCTTTTTCTTTTTACGGCCATCTTCTGGGGAATAATCTTCATCTTCCTACAGTTACAATGTTTTATTATAGTATTGCATCAAGTACGCAAGACACTTGTTTAAATAAATGTTTATTAGAATTTTAAAATATTCAGTTGTCTAAACTTGTTATTTTAAATGTAAACACAAAAAATTTTAGCGAAACTGTATTCACAATTACAGTTAACATTTGAATTTAGTTTTGTTTTTAAACAAATGATGAATGCAGACTTAAATATAAATTAATGGTTAACTTAAATGTAACAAAAATAAAAGTTATAGAACCCTTATACCTAATTTAATGTTTGTTTTGATGAACATTTAATCCACAAACATTGATAAGAAATTCACAATTATCAAAACATTTATTGTGAGGTTGTAATGGAAATGTTGTTTTACCTTTGGTGGGGCTTCATCACTGTCTCCAGAATTATCATTTTGACCCTCACCTTCTTCCACTTCCTCGTCACCTGCAAGTGGACAACTCAGTGGTCAAACCAGTCTTGATCCCAACTATACCTGCCAGTGTCTAGGCAAGTAGTGTTTGTATCATACATAACCACATTTATCACACACTTCGAGTTAAGGTCACTAATCCCTTTGTTTGGTGGCGTCCATTTTGTTAAGTAGTAATGAGGGGATATCGCATGTTCTTTTCTGTCACAAACTGCCACTCAAAAATGTTTACAACCGCAACACAACAATTAGGTCATTCTCGTGTCGACCAATCGTTTTTTTCGGTTTATTATTATTCGGAAAGATGACTTTCCTCATTAAATTCTCAAGATCAAAATAAAAAAAATCTAAAATTTTAATTGCACCGCAAGTAAACACATGATACCGCTATTCGCGGCTTACCTATGACATGCTAGTTAAATACAACCTTTACCTGCAAAAGAACCGTCTACTTCCTCATCTGATGCCATTTAGATCTCTGTTGAACACAATCTGTATTGAAAAGATAGATTTTTGTGTAGAAAAGATAAAGGACGCGCAGTTTTTGCGACAAATTGTAATTAATTCAGAAATTGATGCCGCTGTCAGTCGTCACTACGCGGCGAGCGAATTGGCAAGATTCAGCATCTCTTTCACACCTCTAGTAGAAAAAAATGAGAAATGTTACCTTTTCAAATTAGATTTGTACCAAAATGGTAGAAAAAATTTACAATCTAGTTTTCCTTCTTCGATATAAAAAAAAGATTTTACTTTTACATTAATACTCCTAAGAAAAATCCTTAATTTGGATAAGAAATGATATTACGAAACACATTTAACGTATTTACTTTCTTCAGGCGATTTAATTTTACTTTGAACATAAAAGCAGTTATTGTCACAGACCATACATATATATATGAGATAGATATGCAACTGGAGATAGGAATATGAGCTGAAGTTTATCACAGCCGAATCACAGGTGGAGCCACATGCTTGAGTGCATGCGCTGCGCGCTAGATTTAAATTTATTTTTTGTTTACTAGGGGAATTCAGTTTTTCTATTTGAAAAAAAAAATGTTTCATTACAATAGCTGATGCATCCACTCGTAATTTAAAACAACAAACTCATTATAATTTGAAATCTATTAACTTGCTCAGCTTTCTAACAAAACATTTTTTCTTTCAAATAGAACAGTTTTCAAAATAAAAAGCTGCTGTTTTCACATTCCATTTCAAATTTATATTATTTTTATCAATAACATTATAATACCAAGAAGAAGAAAATGTACAAAAATAGCAACAACAAAGGAATAACATTCAAAGAAAATGATTCAACAATATAATATTTTTACAAGCATTTTTTGTGAAAATATAGTATACCCAACCATCATTTTGAAAAAAAGTTTAAATCAATCAAAACAATATCTTATACAAATATGTACAAGCATAACAAAAATTGCGTATTCAGGAATATTTCGGAGCTGAATATAATCTTCATATATTTTTTATTCTTTAAATGTAAAATTTTATATAATAATAACCTAAAAACCCTTAGATGATTTAGATCCTTTTGATGCTATAGTAATTCTATAACTACACTTATTTATAAAAAATCACTGATTTATAAAATTGTACACAAAATAATTTCACATGTAGTTTCCTTCCAAATTTGTAAAAACGCAACAGGTTTACAAAAACTAGCTTTTTATAAAATAATTATTAAACAATGGTTGTGTTATTAAAGTATCAGTAACTTGTGTTATTATCGAGGATAATTTACAATTAGTAAGTTATAAACTTATTTAGACACTTGTGGTTTTCTATAATACTTTCATGCATTTTGAACGGCTCTGCAACAACGTTGAAATATCGAGACAACTCAATTAAATATCGTGGTATGAACCCGTTAAAAATGCATGAAAATTAGTAAGTTACTTAGCTTTACATAAAAACAAATTGCAAAAACTAAATATTCAATGTTATGGTATTTTCGTTCTACTTGTGTAGTTGTCTAATAGCCTAGTCAAATTTATACTATATATTCTAAAATATACTATTTCGAAGAATTCAACATTGGTTGAATGTTTGTAGCAGGTTTATAAGAATGCTTTAAAAACTGTTTTGACTTAACAATGTTCAGTCATAAAAGTATAAATGCTATGGTACAAATTGGTTATTTATAGCATTAATTGATAATAATTCTTCTAAACTTTATTCCAATGTTTAGTTCTTTGAAACAATTTTATAGCAGTATTGATGTCTTGACATTCAGGATAAACTCCTCCTTCATTTTTGTTGACACTGATGACTTTCTAGTCCTGCGAAGAAAAATAATAGTATTAGTAGTGTGACAGCATTAATTTATTAAGAAATTAAATGGCAGTAGTAGCAATTAATAGGTAGCCTATGTTATTTCTTAGAACCTAAAGATTGTCTGTGCCAAATATCATCAAAACCGGATCAGAGGTTTAAGCGGGAAAGTGCAACAGACAGACAGAGTTACTTTTGCAATTATAATATAAGAATATCTAACATATGACATGATTGTAAGTTTAGATCAATCAAAACAATTAATGTTATAAAAATAATAATAAACGTATTGCATATTTTGGTTGACTGGTAGAGAATGCCTTCGGCATTAAGTCCGCCATTGTACCTTTTGTGCATGAAGTTAAATAAATAAATAAATATTAAATAATATTTCGGATTTTAATATAATTTTGTGTTTATTTTATTCTATAAATGTAACATTCTATAAAATAACATTTTTATTACAAGTTACTCAATTCTATAAAAATGTTTTACAATATATCTCGTCTTTGTTTGGTGGAAGAACAAATACATCATTCAGATACTATTGAAAGTGTTATAAAAAACTAGAAAACCCGCGCAACTTCGTCTATGTCACAAAGGGGTTTAAACAGCACTCACAATGTCGTCGCGTTATTTTTGACGTGAAACGTCTTTATAATCGCGTCGAAACATACGGGTCTATATCATCGTAGCTTAATAACCAAAATACTATTGTTAGTCTTGCGATGTTTATATAACTCCTATGAAAGCTAAGTTGTTGGGGCGTTCACTTTACAAAGAGAAGCATAGGCAGTAATGGGTCATAGTACCTCGAGCAGGTCCATCTTGAAGTAGAGCGCGAACATGGTCGTGGTGGGTGGCTCTGGGTCGTCGGCGTGCGACGTGAGCAGCTCCTCGCAGTAGCCCCGGCACCGGTACAGCTCCGAGCGGACGTAGCGCCGCGCTCCAGTTACGAGCCTGATTAATTGTTTGCAATTGTTTTAATTGTTCACTATTTCTGAAATCATAAATTGGGAAGTTTCAAATTGGATCCATAGCTGGCGGTTTTGTATATTCCGTGACATAAGACATTGCAGGAGTCTATCTAGGTAGTCTAAGCAGCAGTAGTCATTAAACATCAGGTGTGCGGTACGCTCATCTAAATACCGATCATTCAAAAAATCCAAACAGGAGAAATTGTACAAACAGATAAAACCACAGTATTTACACTCTAATTCAAATTCGTTTTTGCCTAACACCACCTGAGAATGAGCTTTCCTTCTCGGGCGCTTTAATCTGTACTCTTTTGAACAAAGCTTAAAGATAGGTGTTACGTGACTAGGAATTTGGTAAGACTTGGTTTTATTCTCTACTAGCTTTTGCCCGTGACTTCGTTCGCGTGGACTTCAGGTTCGTCCCATATTATCAAAAATTGTAGCCTATGTGTTATTCTGATGTATAAGCTATATTGTGGTAAAGTTTCATTTAAATCCATTCAGTAGTTTTTACGTGAAAGAGTAACAAACATACATACAAACTTTCACCTTTATAATATTATATTATGATTTCGACAAAGAGTTAGAGTAAGTAAAATTCTGTGTTACCTTATTACTGGTGCAAGTGCCGTTACACTCGAAGAGTATGGGTTGTTGTGGGGCACGGGCTCAGCGCCGCACTGACAGCACGCAGCACAAGCATGTGTCAACCTTACACCTACAGCCCTGTTGAGTAAACATCACTAGAGTACAATTAACCCGCTACAATAGTGATGCTCGTAAGCAACGTAATATGTACAACATTCAGAGGAAATAGTACTTCAATAAATAATAAAATGATAGGAAAGTCAAAACTGCAAAAAACATTCGCCCAAGTCAAGCAACCGTTGAACATTATGGTGGTGCTAATTAGAATCTATACATTTAGTATGGTAAAATAGCCTTGTCCGGGATAAACTTGAAAACTACAAAGTTATTTACACCATAGAGTTATTTATTTAAAGCAGGCTGAAAAAAAACAATTTTTGCAGTTCGATTTTACTAAAGACAATCTCTCTCTATTACTGCACTTTCTGTAGATATGAAATTTAAAGAAGAAACGGGTAAATGAATGTCATTTTAAAAGGTCTAATTGTTGGTATTTTCAGTGTTGTATAGCATTGATGAAGATGACGTTGCGGGCAGCAGCTAGTACATAATAAATTTGGACTAATTTTTTACAAGCTTTATATTAACTTTCACTGGATGTAACAATGGAAGTTCAATAGTTATCATAAATAGTACTTGTGTTATTAAAGTAATATCACTGTTATTAAGATATACATTAGTAAGATTCTTAATCAAAAAAAAAAGTTTATAATAAAATAAAAAAGAGTTTTGTTGATTAGAATCAATAATAATTAAACTCACCTTATCATCTTTATTAATAATACATGTCATGTATTTTTGTTACTGAATGGTTACTGGTCACCCAAAATGTTCTTTCCAGTTTATGGTTATAAAAGTTAAAATACCTTTAGACACAACAAGCAGTGACTTTGCTCAAATATGTATAGGCTTAATGTCATCATCTCTTTCTCATTAGTATATCTGCATTGTCTCCGTTTATCTCACTCTTCAGTTGCATCACAGTATAGATGACTACTCAGATAATTTTTCTACATGGTCTAGGAGAGGTTTGGGACGAGCTAGCCTTTTGTCTAACTTGAGGTCATTCTTCTGTCTTTTACTCAACTGCACTATTTTGTAACCTACAATAATAGTTATTCTTTAGTTCCTAAAATAAAAAAGAATATTTTACAGCAAAAGATATATTGTAAAACTTTCATATCATAATATCCATTTTGATCCTCCCCTTTAAAATGTCGAAAAATTATGTATGTTTATATGTATTTTTAAAAATAAATAATCCAATTTTGATGCAGTTTCCAGTTGAGTAACTTAAGATCAAATAGTGCAACTCCTTTTTGATGTAGACGAAGTTGCGAGGATCTGTTAGGTATTTTCACAAACAAACTCTACATCTTTATATTAGAACAGATACAGGAGACTTACCATCATTGACAAAGACATGCGAGTGGCATATAAATAACATTTTGACTCAGTTTTTTCAGTTTCAGTCCGCAGTTAACATGCTTGGTTTTACACTTCATCTTCGCAGTTATCCCACACTTCACATGAGAAGTCATTCAAGGAATTGAGAAGTAGAGTTTCAGTACAGTTTCGAGTTTTGAAATTTATCCAAAATTATGAAGATACTCTTCTAAATAAACAATTACTACGTAGAATATTATTAAAATTGTGATTAAAATGGCGTCGGCGTCCACCAGTCACCAGGGAAAGCGTACTAGAGATGTTACATAATTTTTATTTGTCAATAACTCGATCGATAGCAATAAAAAATGGTTGTTTTATACAAACAAATTGTTGATTAATTAGTAAAAGTACCAAACTTATTAGTTACTAAATAATTAAATACTGGATGAACCACGCAACTTTGTCTGCGTCACAAAGGGGTTTAAACAGCACTCGCGATGTCGTCGCGATATTTTTTGTAGCGGACAACGTTTTATACTCGTGATAATTGCTCAACGAAATATCTGATTGGAATAAAACAATAAAAATAGGTAAAAAACTTTTTAAGTTAAACGGTTTTATGTTAAACATACATTGCAATGTTTAAGATAAATGTACTAAAAACCAAAAAATAATAAAATAGATACAGTCCTGGGAATTATAATACCGTTGGGCACGTCAATTGTCTACAATCGTTGATTAAAATGTTTGTTTTGTAATGTTACATTATAATTAAGACAACAACGATTGTAGAAAATTTATGTGCCCAACGGTTTTATAATTCCCACGACTGTATCTATTTTATTATTTTGGCGGGCTTTCCAACCGCGTGTTCCACGGCATATTCCGCTGGGTCAGAACCAGCGTGGGTCGGGGATCGCGGTTTACCATCCCCGTACTTTGTGTGTAAGATTATTTGTTTTAAAGTTGTTTTTAAAAAGCGTACAACATCAAATGAAACATAGTTTTAAGCCGAGCGCGTTGTAAAAAGTTATAAGTTATTGAAAATTGTCCCTATTTACTTGTTGTAGACAACAGTTTTTGTAATATTAATCAATTGGAATGCTGAATAGAAAATCGATTCCCAAAAAGAAAGCTAATCGAGAAAAAACAATTACCGAAATTATAGGTTCTACCCTAACTTTGATCAAAGAATGAATGATACCAGATTACCGAAAAAAAAATAACGAAAAAAATCTTATAACAGCACATAACAATAAAATTAATTTACATTTTAAATTTAGGTTATAGCTGACTGAAAAGTGTACATTATCGTCAATAAGTAGCAGATCATAAAAATTTAGGAAAAATTGTTTTTTAAATTTAGCGCCATCTCGCGGGGAAACAATGAAATGGAAAAAGCGTGGACAAGAATTTCAAAATAGCGCCATCTCACGTAAAATCATAAAAAATCGTCAAATCGTGGCACAACCGTAGCGACACCTAAAAATCAGCTGGCTAACTAAGTAACCAGTGGCACCCCCCTGTTTTACATATTGTAACTGAGGCCCTCCATAAATCATGAAATTCATGTGACGTAATTTATGAGTGGCCCAATTTGTTACGTCATTTTAATGAGTAAACACCAATGCCAGGGCACATCACATCTTGTGCGATTCCATTTCAACTGCTTCCATATTTACAGGATTACCCGGAGGTAATGGAAGCCCACCATGAGAACTGCAAATACGTGAAATGGAACCTGGAGAACACTGCGAAAATGCTCGGGAACAATTTCCCTACATACCATATTCTGGTAGTTAGACCATCAAGGTTAGTTTATTTATTTTTTTAATTTTCCATGGATTTGACAAGCTTTATATTAACTTGCACTGAATATAACTAAAGTTCGAGTGGAATCTTGTAAGCTAAATTTGAAAACTCCCCGGTTTCCGATTGAGTTGACATTTTGCACGCAGATGTATATCGCGTGACAATGCAATAAAATGGCGCTAATCCAATGATGGATTCCGAAGGTAGTCGTAGGAACTATTGTGCTAAACAAGATAGACCCGTTGTGTTTGGGCTCGTTTACTTGTATTAGCTACTGCTACATGATATCCTGGATCTTAAAAGCTTGTATTTCAAAAAAAGTTTTTATTTTTTTTCTTTCTTACAGGATAGAATACAAGAGCTTCAGTTGTTACGATAACTTCGTGCCGAGTAACAACGCAGGAGTTCCAGAACACACGCCCATTCACAACGCCCTTAGACATCTAGAAAGGTAATATTTCATTGCAGTGGTACTTATACACGTCAGCATTTGAATTAGCAATATTAGTTAAAAACGTTAATATTAGAACGAGTTGAAAAAGCTGTATCTTTGTTTAACCGCTCAGCTGGGATCGGCAACCAAATTGGTTTGTTTACTTTTGCCAAGTCTGTGGCAGGAGCTAAAATTGAGCACAGTTCTAAAACTTGTTTTGTTTACATTTTTTAACCGTCTCATATTTTACGGAGATGATATATTTTCGCTGAAAATGCAATACAGCGTTGTTTAGTAATAATGATTAACAAAAATATAAGGTGTAATTAAAAATCAAAATTATTGTAAAAAAATGTTTTTAAAAAGGGGCGGTATTGATTCCGAACGAAGTCCCCAGTTTCGCCATCTAGCCAATAGTGACGCTCCCAGTTGAGTGGTTAGTATAACAAAGTTAGCTAGTTATAATTTAAGATGTGTTCGTAATATAAATGTTGTTTCTTTCAGGCTAATAAAATCTGTGAGCGAGCGCTTGACGGCGTTATCGAAAACTGGAATTCTTCCGCTGTTCCCCGAAGAAACTGACTTGGGACAAACGGATGTAAGTATTCTAGCATTACACTTACGCGAACAGATATTCTCGATCCCCCCACTAAGGACATCTGACCTCAGTTCTAGACCTTTTATAAATTCAGCTAAAATCTTGGTAAAAGTGCAAAAATATTGTATAAATAAATTCAAGTAATATAGGCCATTCTGAGCCGCTGTTGAGTTAATAAAAGTTTACACGCCTCGACAAACCTTCACAGACGCAAACGGGTAAACGAGGACACTTGCCGTTGATCTCTGTCGATTTTAGGACATCAATCAAAGGCGCGTGTGATAAAAACTGATGTGTACAATACTGTGTAGATATAATATATTGAGAATATAGCCCCAATAAAAATGTGCTAAAACGCAATCGCGAACACAACTTGTACTCATGTATTCGAAACGCATTCGTTTCAATGCTATTAAACACACTTATGCATTCAAATTTTCGTTAAGACCATGAGTTTGTCAAACCCTTGGCCATTCAACCCATTCTTGTTTGTTGAGAAGCTTGTGAAACATTCCAGAAACATCCGTGTGGTTCAGAGGACTCGACCGATGAGAGCGGGAATGAGGACGAAGCGAAAGCCACGCCGTGAGTAGGTTTAGTTCCAATCGGTGTTGTCTTATTATAATTCAAGATTTATAAATCAAAAATAGCGATGCAACGATCGGAACAATGTTGGTCGATTCAACACGCCACATGTCGATCACCTCGTGGGCCAAGTCCTAATATTTTAGCAGTTTTTCCTCACAAGGTTCTCGTTATGTGGAATGGTGACATTAATCAGCACTGTCCGATCTATTATCACTATATCAGGCTTATTGGCAACAATGGTCCTGTCAGTGATAATAAATCGGTCCCAGTAGAACGTTACATGGCCGTTATCAACTGGCCGAGCCCGATGCTGATAATAAAGCACAGCGGCTTCAACAAGGTGGTATTTTGAAGCAAGTTGTTGATGAATAATCATGGCTACCTGGTTATGCCTATGCAAGTACTTGCCGTTCACCTTACTTTACCATTATAATTACTATAACCTATTGTATTTGTTATTTCAGTTGTGATAACCCGTGCGGTCGGATATTATCGTTGAAAGACTGTCGCCTCACCCTGATCGGATTCAGCAAGGGTTGTGTGGTTCTGAACCAGATGTTGTATGAGTTCCATTACACGCACACGTTGACACCTTCGGATGTGAAGGCACTCAGGTATAATAATTGTTAAGATTTATGAATTTTTTCTCTTTCTAAAGGAACGGTTTGATTGTTTTTTATCTCGAATAGGCTCAGAAACTACGGGTTCGATTTCAAAAAAATTTTCAGTTTTGGAAAGTTCATATACCGAGAAAGGCTATATGATATTTTTTCCCTTTCTAACGCAGACGAAGTTGCTCGGGTCAGCGGGTTATAAACTCCAATTGTTAAAATGAGACTAGTAATGTTAGATCGATGTTCGAAACAATGAATATGTTGTAATACATTGTCAGGTTCATAAACCGCATCGACGCGATGTACTGGCTGGACGGCGGCCACGCCGGCGGGAAGAACACCTGGATCACAGCCCGAGGACTGCTGGAAACACTCTCTAGATTAGGTAGGTACTATAATAACTATAATATTTTCATGTGAACGGGTTCTTACCACGTTATTTAATGACGTGACTTTTGCAACAACGTTGAAATATCCAGGCCACTCAATTAATTAAATATCGTGGTAAGAAGAACCCGTTTATAATGCATGAAAGTATTATAGAAAACTGCGAGTGTTTGAATAAGTTTATAATAAGTATGACGTGGTGATAACAAGGGAAACCAACCTATTCACCGTGCGGGTAGTTGGAAGTGGAGACTTGCTATAAATACAGGCGCTGGCCGCTGTTATTATTCATTCGTGTTTGAATTGTCGTGGCGAACGGACCTCGTGATGTAAAAGTAATAAACTGTTAAAACTCGTTATTTTGAAGTCTTTGTTCAAAGTATTGATCATCTAGTGTTCAAGTGGACATTGTGACGTCATTCCTGACAAAACCAAACGAAGATCGACTATTTACAACGTCATTACACTTCAACACACTATTTACGCCATTAAGTATAGTTAAATTATATACAGGTACTATTATTTTTATAATTCTTAGACAACCAAAGTACACCACTACTAAAACATACAGGTTAGAAGCCGAAATGAAATGTATTCCTGTTTTTGTTAAACAACCGTCTAATATGCGATATGGAACTAGAATATAGACAGGATATTCTACCCATTTCGGCTTATATTGGGCATTTTCAAAATTTATTTGTCCATTTTAATATTATACGTATATTTCCGTTCAGCAAAATTTATTATTTTAAATTAATTCACTGGTTCATTAAAAAATAAACGACTTCCCTAAAGTCGGGTTAGTAGGGTAGTTACCTGGGGGCGGCGCGACGGGAAAGAGTGCCGAGGGAGTAACGTCCCTCATAACCCCGTGCTGGGTTCTGGCCTCAGCCGGCGTTTGGACGCTGAGTGTGAGCGGTTGGAGGTTTTAGTGAGGTTCAACTCCCACATACCGTCCCGCGGGTGGGGATCCGGCGATTTCCTCTAACTAAAACAAAAACAAAAAGGGTAGTTCCCTAATTCATACTAACTGTATGTGTTGTTTGTAGACGTGTGTATCTACGTGCACGTGAGTCCGTACCAGGTGCGCGACGAGAGCCGCCCGTGGATCGGCCGCGAGGAGCGAGCCTTCACTACTCTACTTAACGTCTGCGGGGCCAGGGTCAGTACATACTTATCCACTCAACTGGGATCGGCAACCAAATTAGTTTGTTTACTTTTACCAAGTCTGTGGCAGGAGCCAAAATTGAGCACCGTTCTAAAACTTGTTTTGTTTACGTTTTTTAATCGTCTCTTATTTTACAAAGATATATTTTCGCTGAAAATGCAATACAGCGTCGTTTAGTAATAAAGATTTACAAAAATTACAGGTTAAATTAAAAATCAAAATTAAAAATTATTAGAAAAAAAAGTTTTTAAAAAGGGGCTCAAACACGGTAGTGATTCCGAACGAAGTCCCCAGTTTCGCCATCTAGTGAATAGTGACGTTCCCAGTTGAGTGGTTATAATTAATTTGTAACTTGACAATAGTCAGTAGTAGGAATAAGTGTCAACGTACTAAAAAAAAAAAAAATATCTATTAGGAGGTACATGTTCCCCCCCATCAAATAATTGAAATCTCCGCTAATGTAATAACCTTGAGAACGGTAAGTCGTAGATTGATCCGATTTTTTTAACCATATTTACTAATATTTTGACTATTTAGTTTTCTATATATAAATCTTACATATTTTTCTCCAGATATCCCGGTATATGCACGGTGAGTCGAAATCTCCTCATTCCCTAAACATGCATTTCGACGTTTTGGCAAACTTCAAACAAGTACAGGACTTGAATCCTTCTCCGCATTATTTGGACGACGATACGAGCGAGTCTATCGACTTACGATCCACTGCTACTTTGAAAGATATTTAAATACAGTACAATATTATACAGGGTGGTTATATAACCTCTAAGATGAAATGGGATTTTCTTGATAGTCTTACATATTACAAATAATCTGATCCAAAAAAACAAAAATGGTTTCAAATTATATTTTGTCAGGAAAGTCATCCTATTTCAGCTTGGAGAAGGTTCTGATCCACCCTGTATAAGGTGTCTATTTGTTTGGTTAAATGCTTGGAGTTTATAGACCGACAGAAGCTGCTGATTTACATCAAAAAATACCAAAAACTGTCAACGATCTTCTAAACTAAACTAATGACGGAGCGACGGGAAAGAGTGCCTTGGGTGTAACGCGTCGCGCCGTCCCTCCAAACCCCGTGCTGGGTTCTGGCCTCAGCCGGGGTTCGGACGCTGAGTGTGAGCGGTTGGTGGATCCTTTGATTTCCTCCAACTGAAAAAAAAAAAAAAAACTATACTAATGATTGAAGCGTGACTTCAAGATTTTTACTTTAAAAATCATCACCCTGTGTATATGAGGAAGTGTGAGGCATTTAGCAGTTGTGAAAGGAAGCGATTTTCATACAAAAGAAAGAGATAGAACCAACAAGTGTTGTTTACGAAACATCTCACTCTAAAATAGGGTACTTTTAGGTTGTGTCGATCGGTTTACAATTTGATGTCATTTAGAGAAAGACAGAAATGTCTTCCTATTCAATTTTTTGTCTATTAGTGACTTACAACTGTTATACATCGACCGTTCAGAGAATGCGTTCCTGACACCTATCAGTTAATCACGAAAAATATTGTTTAGCAAGTTATTTGACGCTCAGTTTGGCACAAAATTATAACATTCATTGATTATATAACAATGTTGTTTTAATGCTCATCAATTGTTAAAACGGTAAACAACCAGCAAAAATATTTTTATTGTAACCGCAACGCCATTACTAAATTACGTGTCAGGAACGCATTCTCTGAACGGCCGATGTATAATACACCAAAAAAGTATATCCTTTTGACGTGACAACGTGTTATAAATTGGTTTGGGGGGTGACACTTCACTTCACTGCGTTACGCTCCGCTCACGTTATGCGCTCACAATGAGAGCGAGTGAGAGGCACGCTTGTTATGTCTGTCTCTCTCGCTCTTAGGCGGGCTAACCATGCCCGAGTCGTTGTCACGTAAAACTTTCGCCCGTATACCGACTTTACAGGCAACCAATTTTTTTTGGTGTAATAACTCGTTAGGTAGGAGTTTATAATGAACGTCAAAGGCAATGTGTTGTTCAAGTAGGATAACATTTAAGATGTTGCTCAATACAAGCCACTTTTGCACCATCAAGAAATTGTGAAGAATTGTCCTTCTAGAATATTCTAAAGGATATGTTTTTAAATATCCAATTGTGGCAATATGCCAGTATGAGGTTTTAAAATGTAAATATATTTATTGATATACTTGTAGTGATATGTAGATTTCTTTACGAGACCCGTTTCAGGGTTTAGTCTGCGATTTAATCTTGATATATCTATTTATTGTCTATTAGTAGGATCTTCTTATTATACAGGGTGGAACTTTAGAAATGTTTTTAAAATTTCAGATATTAGCAGATGTTCCATTCCATTCATGAGTATTTTCTAAGTTACAAGGGCATTAGTATTTCATTTCAAAAAAAACACTTGAGAGGTGTCAAGGGACACCCGGATGGAACGAAGTTCCTTTCGATTAATTAGTGAGGGAATTGTAATAAAATTGTATTTTTTTAAGAAATAAAATATTTTGATCACAGCGCCATCTAGCATTAATCATATAAAACAAAATAAGGAATTGTTTTAAAAGATTTTAATCACAGCGCCATCTAACGATCATCATGTCGTGACAACTTTTTCATAAGAATTTCCGTCTAGCCCCCTTTCGATAACGCGCGATAAGGAACTTCGTGCCAATAAATCAAATTTTGTAAACTACCTTTTAAGATTCCACCCTGTATATATGTTGTAATTGTACAACTTTATTTAAATGTAATGTGGATGAAAAAGTGTACTAACATACATTTTTCTGCCATTTCTTATTAACTTTAGGCGTGATTATGATAAGATTTTTGTAGATAGATTTTTGGAACTATGGATTGGATTAATTTTAATCTGTAATTAATTAAAATATGCAATTTTCATCGTGAAACTTTTTATGTAGTGATTACAATATACGTAATTTAAATGTTTAGAATTTTATGGATATATGTCTTATGTCTCGCTTCTGAATTGGCTCGCCAACTTCCTATTTTTATATAGGTCAACCATCAGCATCATTTTTGTATATGTGTGTTGTACGTTGGCGAGCCAATGTGGAAACGCAGCATTACATTTAATGTGTTGAATAACTTGAATACAATAACGCAATCAATTCAGAAATAGCTAATGAAGCTGTTTGAAAAAGTATTTTTTGCAAACGTGTTGTGCAAAAACGCAATATTATCTTAAACCAAAAAGTATAAAGTGTAAATAAATGTTAAAATTTTTGGAGAATGCGATAGGATTTATAAAATGACTTGATACGTACATTTTCAGTACGTGAATGGAAAGTGTGAGCAATCAAAGTAAACATTGCTGATATATTTGGAAAGATATTCCGCAACTGTATACGATTAATATATTCCCACCAAACTTATACATTACTTTAAAAGTTATTAGCAATGTTTATTAAGGTTGAAATAAATGTGTGCTGTGATGTATATAGACTGAATTTACATCGAGAATTTGAGGATAAAACTAAAAATGTGAAAGCATAGTTTTGATATATGAATGCCAACGTATTTGGAAACGTTTCAAAATTGCATTTTAAAATGTAACGAAATTTGTTGTAATTTTTTTTAATATCAGTTTCTTAACCACGCAACTGGGAACGTCACTATTCGCTAGATGGCGAAACTGGGGACTTCGTTCTGAATCACTACCGTGTTTGAGCCTCTTTTTAAAAACAATATTTTCAATAAATTTTAATTTCGGTTTTTTACTAAACCTTATATTTTAGTCAATCTTTATTACTAAATGATTGTGTATTGCATTTTCAGCATAAAATATAGTTTTTCCGTAAAATAGGAGACGGTTAAAAAATGTAAACAAAACAAGTTTTTAGACTGCTCAATTTTGGTTCCTGCCTCAGACTTGGCAAAAGTAAACAAACCAATTTGATTGCCGATCCCAGTTGAGTGGTTAATTAGTGAATTGTAACTTACTATTTGTGCTATAATCTACATTTTTAGTAGTGAAGACATTTAATTATTCGATTATGTAATCGATGTATCAATTTGTAGTCATACAATTTCTCGTGTGAACATAACTGCATTTAAAGTTATTATTTGTGAAAAATAACAATAATGATCTCTTAGAAATAAATGTATGGATATGTCATTACTCTTTTATTTCAACTAGCCGTAACGCCTTAATTAATTTGTTATTTTTCTGTCTGCATTCTCTTGGTACCGTCCTGTGAACGTCTTGTGATGTCTTTTTGTTGTAGATTTGCACACCGAACTATTTCTTGGCACTATGAGCAAAACTGTGTACGCATACGTCACTTGACATATGCAAATAGTTCTTGAACGAAAGCCATAAACAATAGAAGAAGTAACGTCTTAAAAGTGATATTTATCCACTCAACTGGGATCGGCAACCAAATTGGTTTGTTTACTTTTACCAAGTCTGTGGCAGGAGCCAAAATTGAGCACAATTCTAAAACTTGTTTTGTTTTCATTTTTTAATCGTCTCATATATTACGAAGAATATAAAGTTTAATTAAAAATTATTGGAAAAAAATGTTTTTAAAAAGGTGTTCAAACACGGTATTGATTCCGAACGAAGTCCCCAGTTTCGCCATCTAGTGAATAGTGACGTTCCCAGTTGAGTGGTTATGTTTTACATTTTTAAATACTTCTACTATTCGATATGAATTTATAAAAGGCAGCAACAGAATATTTTTGATTTGGTCACTATTTAATCAATAAAAAACTCTGCGTTTGCTTGGGTAACTTTATTTTCAATTCATACATCCTGAATACATGATAGTAGCCATTTTAAGAGAAAAGAGAAAAACTTAAATTCATAGATATTAGAGATCCGTTTGTGAGAAGGTAATTTAAACTTAACTTTGATGAGCAAAACAAGTTTATGATAGTTATCTAATATAATCTTATACCTACAGTTTACTACTTATATCATTGGGACATTCATTACATTTATTATGCCAATTATTATTAGATTCACATTTCTTAAATGTTAAAAGAATTTACCATCATTTGTTAAGCACAACAATCATAATGTCTTTGTATTTAATTATATGATAGAGTAAGATATATTAAGGATTAGTTCATTTGAATATAAGGAACGCAGTTTCAAAATATACAACTATAATTTGGTTTTTTATTGTAAAGTATTTAAAATTATCATTGATAAGAACCACTTATCTGTGGCTCTTAAATATCACCTATGATGGCAACACTAAACAAAGACCAATTATGGATAGTTATGAGTAGTTCATTTGTTAGTACAACTAGCGCTATTTAACTGTGCACCTCGGTGTGTGACGTCATCCGAACACCGTTTGCAAAAAAAGAGTTATGTTAAAAAAATTGGCCTATAGACGTCAACAGCTAAATATTAAGAAACGGTGATTTGATGCAAAGACGTCATAATACTAGATCATTTCACTTATGACGTTTCGCAATTAAATTGATACAAATGAACTACAAATTAGAATAATAAAAATAGATTATCCTGACCACTGACTTTAATTTATTTTTTAAACATAGAATATAATTCATATTACCACATTACACCTAAACTAGTATTGCTTCTAAATCACGAATCACTAAAATAGATTTATGCTAAAATCTATCAATACATGTAACTGTGTCTTGCTCATCAAGTGTAAGTTGAAATTTTGTTTTATTTGTTATAAGAATTTACTATTGATATTAGTGTTTTTCACAACTAACAGTTCACGAAAATGCTGTAGTTTTCCATTTCAAATATGGAATAGTTTTTTTAGTTATTGGAATGTTCTTTTACGATTGAGTTACAGGCAAAGAACAGGGATAGTTGTTTAATATTTTTTTTCTGAAATCTATTAAAGGTAAATCTTTACCTATAGTGTAGTTTCCAATCAATTTAAAAAAAAGTAAATGTTGGCGCCAATGTCGATTTTGTCTATGACCGTTCTAAATTTGTAATTACATTTTCTTCAAAATCTATCAGGACATTCACCGTTCTTTGTCCCTTCATTTTATGTCAATCGGAAAAGCTAATCAAAAAAACAGCAAAATAGTAAAACAATAGTAAAGTCATAACAAATAACCCAGGTTATTTTACATGTTTTCAAACTGTCCGTCTCGGTTCAACATGAGAATGTTAGGGTTCTCCTTCTCGAATTCAGTTGGTTTCCGGTGTCGTTGCTCGTCGGTCCACTCTCCCTCTCCGATGCCCCACTCTCCCACCTTCTCCCCTATTACGTCTATTTCAGCTTTCGCTCTTTGCCTCTCCATCTGAAAAAGAATTCAAAATTAAAAGCGCGGTAATTAAGTTCTTTTAAATATACTGATATCAAATTTGTATCAAATTAATGAAAAAACAAAAATTTCAACAAATAGACCACACATCTTTATTTGCATCAAACTCAAAAATTATCGTTTCTCTACTATACTATGCATGTATTATACATAAACCTTTCTCTTGGATCGCTCCACTTAAAGAAGCCAAATCAAAATCCGTTGCGGATTTTTAAAGACACCGGGACAGACAAGACATCGTGAACCAAATTTGTGAACCAGGCTCATTTTATCACTCAATAAACACTAGTTATATTGCAACCTGACAGCCAAAATTAACTACAATAAAAAAAGAACAAAATTAACTACAATAAAAAAGAACAAAATTAACTACAATAAAAAAAGAACAAAATTAACTACAATAAAAAAAGAACAAAATTAACTACAATAAAAAAAGAACAAAATTAACTACAATAAAAAAGAACAAAATTAACTACAATAAAAAAGAACAAAATTAACTACAATAAAAAAGAACAAAATTAACTACAATAAAAAAAGAACAAAATTAACTACAATAAAAAAAGAACAAAATTAACTACAATAAAAAAAGAACTAAATTAACTACAATAAAAAAGAACAAAATTAACTACAATAAAAAAAGAACAAAATTAACTACAATAAAAAAAGAACAAAATTAACTACAATAAAAAAAGAACAAAATTAACTACAATAAAAAAGAACAAAATTAACTACAATAAAAAAGAACAAAATTAACTACAATAAAAAAGAACAAAATTAACTACAATAAAAAAAGAACAAAATTAACTACAATAAAAAAAGAACAAAATTAACTACAATAAAAAAAGAACAAAATTAACTACAATAAAAAAGAACAAAATTAACTACAATAAAAAAGAACAAAATTAACTACAATAAAAAAGAACAAAATTAACTACAATAAAAAAAGAACAAAATTAACTACAATAAAAAAAGAACTAAATTAACTACAATAAAAAAAGCGTGCTATGTATTAACCTGTTACCTCGTTGTCATGTTTCGCAAACTTCTCGAACATGTTCGCGTACAGTTGCTTCTCTTTCTTCTTCTGTTTGTCGATCGCCACGCGAGATATTATTATGTGGTTTGATGCAGCCTGAAAAATTATGTTAGTTTATTTTATGATTTTAACATGTTCTATTTATATCGGAAAACTGGAAAAACATTACTGGGATTTCTTATTTTTGAAAATTACATTAGCACGTACTACTACTAGGGATTAATAATTATTCCAGTATTGTTACAATGTCTCAATTCAGATTTAGAATTCGTGTATAAACTCTATAAATAATTTGTACGTAAAAATGGTGTTAGTTGGCGACATTTTTACGCACACTACCAAAACCAAAACATTTTTATATCAATATTTTCTACTGTTTTATTTGGTACTAGATGACCCGCGCAACTTCGTCTGCGTCACGAAGTGGTTTAAACAGCACTCGCGATGTCGCGATATCTTTTGTAGCGGACAGCGTTTTATACTCGTGATAACTTCTAAACGATATACTTCTACATTAATACTCTTGATAATATAATGCTTAATTTGGATAAGGATCTCATCGATTCTCAATTAACGTCGTTTCAGACGATATAAAAAAAAATCATGAACATAAAAGAGGTTATTGTGACTGAACTATCATAGTTAGATATATGCTCTCGCAGACTTTTTTTTCAGATCTTACTAAGACCTACAAACCCGTAGTACATCATTTTGTTCTATTGTAAATAGTTTTTGCAGCATATGCATAAATGTTTTCTCTTTTTACACCTTGTATTACAAATTCGATATTTTCATACTGATCCCTAATTTTTTTCAAAATAAAATATACCTATAAAACATCCCAAAGAATCACTCAATCTAGTAAAAAAACCGCATCAAAATCCATTGCGTAGTTTTAAAGATCTAAGCATACATAGGGACAGACAGCAGATATCAACTTTGTTTTATATTTAGTGAGAGTGTATTTTGTAATACTACACTAAATAGCACTTACTTTGTTGTTAGGTTCAATCTCTATAATCTTCTGGAAGTCGTCCAAAGCAAGTTGCGCTTCACCCAACCCAAGCAAGGCCTGACCTCTTCTGAACAACGCCTTCACATTATTATTGTCGAGTTTAAGGGCCTTCGTGGCGTGATCTTTCGCTTCGAAATGATGTACTGGAGTCACTTTTAAGTACACCAGGGCCAGGTTTAGGTAAGCCGATAGAAGAACCTCTTTGGCTTTTGTTTTAACCTCTTCTGGTTCACCGGCGCCTTCAACGCAGTCTGGAAGTAGAAACTATATTTAGGTTTGCGGTGGTGGTCTGACTTTCATTTTTTCAAACAGTACTTATTAAAAATATTTTTTAAACCCTTAAATGGAGAATGTTGTTGTTAAACAACATACTAAACATCACAGATAAAATTGACCTTCTTTAAATTTTTTGTTAATTTTGACAACTAGTTCTGAACGAATTTTGTACTATTTTTTTAAGTACATATAGTAAATTCTTGTCTAGATTTTTGTACTCATTTTTTCCTAGACAGTACAGTAATACATGTCTATTACACAAATATATTTTTTTAAAACGTAAAATAAAAATCGTCCATTTAAGGGTTAAGGAACAGTGCTACATAAGTAATAATTTACTTTGCTTTGCAATTTTTATGATATTTACAATGTTTAAAGCAGAACGTGACAGTCTGACCTATACGCTTAAGATCGTACGGCGAGATGCCACAGATTGTTTAAATTTTTCTGTTAGTTGAAAATTTTATAATTGTTTATAGTTTAAAATTATCGTACACAGAATATCACTTTTAGTTTGCTTATACGTTAAATTATGGTGTTAATGGACTCACCTTCAACCAAAGACACAACGCGCTTATACATTTTAATGGCCAACTGGAATTTGTTCTCCTTAAAGTAGTTAGTTCCTTTCTCTTTGAAGATTTGAGCCTGCTCCAACTTTTCACTGCCGTCCATGGACCATGAGTCCTTTGCTCTCTCAAAGTTACTCAATTTGACTGTATATTCCACGACCGCATTAGGGGGTACTCCTAAATCGGAATTACCCTCAGATTTGAATGCGTATTTTGGTTGGATAATGAGCCGAGATTTTTCGTCCTTTAGGAATTTTTCAAGGGCCCTCTCGACACCCTCGCAGATGTTGTGTTCTGAGCCTTCGCCAATTGTAAAAGTTACAGTTCTTTCATCGAACACGCGGCCGCTTGATTGTAATGCTCCTTCGAGTTCGACTGTGTGAAAATACTCCTATTAGTATTCAATTCAGAAAAGAAATGAAATGATACTGCTGCGTAAATCAATGCAATTTAAGAAACATAGTTTAATTTTAAGATAAGTTCAAGTTCAGTCAAAGTCAAGTCAAGTCAAGTCAAGTCAAAGTCAAATCATTTATTTCAAATTAGATGCCGCCACACATACATTTTGAATGTCAAAAATAAAATCAACAATTCTACCACCAGTTCGCTAAAATTACGCCTCCCTCCTGAGAAGAACGGGCGCAAGAAACTCAGCGGACATGTCTTTTTTTAAATTAAAATGTTTTTTTTTTTCCTTTTTTTTTCATTATTGTTCTTAACATGAAACCCCAAGTATGTAGATCATAAGGTAGCAGCTCCAGAATTACGCGACAGTACACTTCGCTATTTTTTTTTCACAACATTATTGGTGTTATTGTAATAATTTTACCTGTAACAAGTGCTCCATCATTGGGACTGTCGAAGCCAGTTCCAGTCTCCAGGATGTGTCTGAGTATGCCCTTGTTCTTAGTAGGACTGATGTCTTCCAATTTCCATTCAATCATTTCAATCTATTAGGAAAAAGTTACTTTTATTACTGATTTTTTATTAGAAAGGGATATTTGTTTTACATTTTAGTAAAATAAAACTTGAGAGGTATCATGGGACACCCGAATGGAACGAAGTCCCTTTCGATTAAAAGATATCTTTTTTTTTTTTCCTAACGTAACGTGCGATAAGGAACGTGTTTTAAAAGATTTTGATCACAGCGCCATCTAGCGATAATCATCTAAAACAAAAAAGTGTCGTGACAACTTTTCGTAAGATTTTTTTCCGTCTAGCCCCCTTTCGATAACACGCGATAAAGAACTTCGTTCCAATAATAGTCATCTGCGTAAACGTTATACAACACTAATAATACCAATGATTATTATGTAATTCAACATGAAGTCTTATAAATGGTTGCTTTGAAATTATCTCATAAAATTTACTTTTTTACAATCTGTTCCCTGGAGATGATAGTATGATAATGTGCCTATTTGTTGACTTGATTTCTTAATAATATACACGTAACATTTTAAGTAAATCCGTGCAGTAGTTTCTACCATATTAATTTGTATTGATTCTGATTTGCGCCACAGTGTGTGTTGCGTTATTGACTTGAGCGAATATCTTTTACAGTTTTGATTTTCCTATCATTTGTATAGATGTTATGCATGTTTTTTAAAGCACCACAACAAATAGGAAATAGTGGTTTTCGTTGCTATGCTGATAAATTTACCACACCAGTGTACAAGAGTTCAATTATGATAACATTCTCTTTTAAAAACCATAACATAATATTTTATCTGTATAATATTTTAATATTATGCAGTTTGTGCTTCTGGAAGTTTTCCGTTGTTCTATTCATGGCCTAGTTAGTATTTAGATAGTGAAACAACTTAATAATGAAAAATATTTAAATAATGACTTTCCAATATTGAAATTGATAAGAAAGTTATTATGAACAGCTCAAAATCTTAATTTATAGTTTTGAATTTGATTTTTCTAGAGCAGAACAAGAAAATTGGAATGACTCATAGGCCGTCTGGTGAAAATATAAATATTTGTTTGTTAACTCAATTATTTTCGAGATGTCTGATGATTTTTATCTTTGTCTTAGATACAAGTAATGCTAAAGTACCTTAAGCATAAGGTTTGATAAATTATTTTTTTTGGCCAAAATTGTTTTCACTCAACAGATGGAAAAACCAAGTTTATAATAGTAATATCTACTAATGATATTACTATTATACTATCTCGGGCTTGATTCAGAAGGCGGTCGTTCTTGACACGACACATATTGTGAGGAGGTTCCTCTATCTTGAGCCCTGACCACTGATGGCTTGGGTCGTAGACCTCATCTTCAGTGGCCCTCTGTTTTTTATATTGTATTTTTAAATTTTATTTCTTTGTTAATTTTTTTTAGAAATATAATGTAAAAAATAAGTGAAAATAAATGAATACAGAATATCTACTAATATTATAGTTTAAATCTCAAAAAATACTGTTCAAATTTATTTATTTTTTTTCATTCTTGGAAAATCCTTTTATCTAGGAACATTATATGCTATATTTAAATATCAAAAAATAATTGTGATCTAGTAAAAGGTATACCTCAAACTGTAGAGTTGCATTTGGAGGTATTTTGGGTGGACTGCCTCCCTCCCCGTAAGCGTACTCCGGAGCACAAGTCAGTACGCAAACTTCTCCCTTCTTCATTGTAGCCACACCTATTTTCCATGCTTCAATTACGCTGTCTGGAAAGATTTGAAAAAATTTAAGTGTAGAAATTACTTTCATTTTGGTTTTAAATTGGGAATGATCAGGAATAAATTAGTTGAATTTTAAATAGTTGATTTATAATATTAGATTATAGTAGTTATCACCACCTTCAATATACTTATACATCATAAAATATTTACCCTATACCTTACCCTGGAATTACTTAATCTATTAAAAAATGCATCAAATTTTGTTGTAATTTGGAATTCTCAGTATACATTTATTTGCTCATTTTTTACATTATATTTTAAAAAAACAATCACAAAAAAATTAAATTAAAAATACAATATAAAAAAACAGAAGGCCACTGGAGACGGGTCTACGACCCAAGCCATGAGTGGTCAGGGCTCAAGACAGAAGAACCTCCTCACAATACGTGCCGTGTCAAGAACGATTGCCTTCTGAATCAGGCCTGTCACCCAGCCGGGGAGCGAAAGCTTCTCTAGATGACGGTCTAAGCTTTTCGCTATTAGACGGTGCACAGATACAACGATCAGGACAATGATGGTCGATTCAACACGCGACATGTTGGTCACCTCGTGGGCCAGGGTCAATTTAGAATTATTATTACAGTTGTAAGAATCATAGTTTTATTCTATAGTTCAGTTTGCAATAGGAAAGATTTAATGTTACATTGAAATAAGTCTCATAGGAATGTTTAATTATAATTTCCAAAATTCTGTAATTTACATACTAATGCATTTGTTAAGTGTTAAATAACATGCATAATTAAATATGTTAATTTAAGATGTATTTAAATTGACTTATACAGCTGTACTTGAACTTAATGCAAATAAGGCTTTGTTGGAATATTCAATCACTAATTAAGTATAAATTAAAGATTGTCTTTCAAATTTAAAAAACAAGTTTAATTTTTTTTTAGATAGTGTTCGCACAAAAGACACATTTTTATAATCTAATTTTAAAAACTAAAAGGTTTTTATTTCAAACCCTCAAAATTCAAAGAACTATTTTACAAGTAATTCTTTTAATGACACTAATACATTACATGGTAATACATACCTTTTCCCAAACAAAACTCAAAAGGTTCTCCTCTGTCCCTACTGGAATCGAACTTTGTGCCGTCCAACAGTGTCCCCACATAATGAACAGACACATGGCACCCTTGATTCGGAGTATCTGACCCTTCGCCTTCAATGATGATTTTCTTGAGAATTCCGCGATCTCCTTTAGGGCTGATGTCGACTCCTTGATCTACAGTCATGATTTAGTATTTCTTCAAGTAAACAGCTATTGAACACGAGAAACTATTCGGAACCAACAAAACGCAACCGCTTTTATGTTTAGGAACCGGCGTTTTCTGGAATACTCGAAAAACGAACGATGCGATGAGCGATCGAATTTTCTGACATTGACGTTTAGGTTAATTTGACAGTTGAGCAAGAGTATAGTGATGTAAAAGTTAAAATCGATTTACTGTTAAAAAATCGAAAAAATTTAAAAAATCAAACCTGAAAGAAGGCGTCAGCTTATTTTCTTGTTCTTTTAATGTTTATTTTTGTAATTATGAAACTTTTAGCATTAATAAAACCAAATTTGAATTAATGTAAAAAAAAAGAAAAAGAATCAGAAATATTGGATTTTGAATAATTTTAAATTTACTTAAATCTATTTGGTCATTTTCGTTTTTAATCGTTTATGATATCGATAAAACGTTACACCTCCTTAAACCTTGACAGTGACAGATATTAAAGTTGACATTTTTGAGTTGTACATGTTTTATTTGCGTACAAAGGCAAAGACTTCTTAATCAAACGGTTATAAAACAAAGTAAGTTTAAAAATAAATTTCACATTAATTTTTCTGAATTTCGAAAGCATACTGAAAACTCCGATATCCATATCTAAAATAAGCACATCCATAAATTTGAGTGCAGTTCTGAATTCAATAAATTGAATGTACCTAGTTGTAACAACGTTCACTAAGCTCAAAGCTAGTTATGGCCTCAGGGCTCAGAATAATAATACTCGAAGTATTATTATTCTAAGTTTATGGCAACCACATTTAGATTGTAACTTTTACGAATTAACAAATTATTCAAACGTGAGCATATCATAAAGAAATTAATTTAAATTAATATTGTTTTGAAAAAACAGCAAATTACAGACATAATATGCCAATGAGCTCACATCTCACTTACTGTAAAGGAATTCTTTTATTTACAAATTTTATAACATTCTACCTATACTAACATCCTTTGAACAAAAAAAATACTAACCTTTTATAACATTGACATTGCAGCTGTATTTATGTGTCTACATTAAACAAATATTTACTAACAATTTTAAACAATGAAGGAAAACAAAAAATGTAATTATGCATTGTCTTTTAGAATATATGTTTTCTTTGTATTTTGATCTCATAATGAAATATGGTTTGAAATATATTCTCAATTAATAAAAAAAAATGTATTATGTAATAATAAGCAGTACTTTCTGTTTCATTTTTAGGGTAAAAAAAAGAAATTAAGTTAAACAATATTTAAAAACTTTAATGTAAAAATAGTTGCTCTAAAAATCTAAACTAAAAACACACAACACAAAATAATACGGATGAATATTAAAAAAGAAAAAATAGTAATTAGAAATTTTGATTTCTTACATAGATGACTAATCAATTAAAACAGGAAAAAAATATGAAACAATGTAAAAAAAAAACAGTGAAATTATTGAAACATTTTACAACAAAAACTGTTTAGGAAAAGAGACATACCAGTCTGGAATATTAATATTTATAAACATTTTAGTAAAAGTTGTGTACCAGTCCAGAATATTTGTAATATTATAAACATGCCAACAAAGGTGTATATTATGTAAAAAACAAAATTAATAAAAGACTACCACAAAATAATTTATTAAGTCTTAAAACTCTGAGCATGGAAGTTGGTTCTATTTACACCTATTTACAATAATTTAGACACTTAGGAACATAATGTCTTACATTATTCGGTAAATGTTGGGAAACTAATTTTTTATCACCATTTAACCATTCATCAGAGCCGTCACAGCAGTCACAGATCCCATCATTTACTTTTCCAGATGGCACAGTATTAAAAGCTACTGGTTTTATTAAAAATTGTGTGTCACAGTAAAAAGTTCCATTTGCACATGCACTAGTACTTGGCTCGTCTGTTCCATCTTCACAATCACAATAGTCATCGTTCACAAATTCGAATGGTATTCTCTGTTCTGTTTTCAAACATTTAAATTGATCTTTCGAATCGGGCCGGAAGAATTTCATGTTTGGATAGAAAACTCCTCGAAGTACACCGTTTTCGTTTACGTATTTGTCTGCTTTTGAATAAACATGCCTCAAATGCGGGTCGACGATAGGCAACACAATGTTTTTATTAAGATCTTTTTCAGACATCAAAGCCCAAAAGAAATACATCTGATAGATTATGAAACTTGTAGCGACACACAATGTTACGATAATAACATTTTTCCTTTTCTTTGGTCCCATAACGTACATTTTATTTAAACGACAAACCATAAAATTTTAATAGTCTTTAAAAATTTTACCGGTCAGTTAATTAAACATTACGTTCAGTAAATGAAAACTTCACTAAGAACCAAAACAACAAGCAAAAGCGGTTTTATTTGTTTTTATGCCATTGTCAAATCTGACATTAACGACTCAATTGAAAAATGTCAGCCGTCAAGTGTTTAAATAAAAAAAAAAGAACCAACACCAAAGCAAGGAAGTCTCCGTTTTCTTCGAAGTTTTATTTTTTAACAATGTTAGGCTGTATACAATAACAATTGAATGCTTTTTTTGAATATTAAGAAATATTGATCAAAAAAAGATAAACGTCAGATGTCATTAAACTGGTGACAGTTGTAGGAAAGGGGCATGGGCACCACAGACCATACATATATATATGAGATAGATATGCAACTGGAGATAGGAATATGAGCTGAAGTTTATCACAGCCGAATCACAGGTGGAGCCACATGCTTGAGTGCATGCGCTGCGCGCTAGATTTAAATTTATTTTTTGTTTACTAGGGGAATTCAGTTTTTCTATTTGAAAAAAAAAATGTTTCATTACAATAGCTGATGCATCCACTCGTAATTTAAAACAACAAACTCATTATAATTTGAAATCTATTAACTTGCTCAGCTTTCTAACAAAACATTTTTTCTTTCAAATAGAACAGTTTTCAAAATAAAAAGCTGCTGTTTTCACATTCCATTTCAAATTTATATTATTTTTATCAATAACATTATAATACCAAGAAGAAGAAAATGTACAAAAATAGCAACAACAAAGGAATAACATTCAAAGAAAATGATTCAACAATATAATATTTTTACAAGCATTTTTTGTGAAAATATAGTATACCCAACCATCATTTTGAAAAAAAGTTTAAATCAATCAAAACAATATCTTATACAAATATGTACAAGCATAACAAAAATTGCGTATTCAGGAATATTTCGGAGCTGAATATAATCTTCATATATTTTTTATTCTTTAAATGTAAAATTTTATATAATAATAACCTAAAAACCCTTAGATGATTTAGATCCTTTTGATGCTATAGTAATCAGGGGGGTGCCACTGGTTACTTAGTTAGCCAGCTGATTTTTAGGTGTCGCTACGGTTGTGCCACGATTTGACGATTTTTTATGATTTTACGTGAGATGGCGCTATTTTGAAATTCTTGTCCACGCTTTTTCCATTTCATTGTTTCCCCGCGAGATGGCGCTAAATTTAAAAAACAATTTTTCCTAAATTTTTATGATCTGCTACTTATTGACGATAATGTACACTTTTCAGTCAGCTATAACCTAAATTTAAAATGTAAATTAATTTTATTGTTATGTGCTGTTATAAGATTTTTTTCGTTATTTTTTTTTCGGTAATCTGGTATCATTCATTCTTTGATCAAAGTTAGGGTAGAACCTATAATTTCGGTAATTGTTTTTTCTCGATTAGCTTTCTTTTTGGGAATCGATTTTCTATTCAGCATTCCAATTAATTAATATTACAAAAACTGTTGTCTACAACAAGTAAATTGGGACAATTTTCAATAACTTATAACTTTTTACAACGCGCTCGGCTTAAAACTATGTTTCATTTGATGTTGTACGCTTTTTAAAAACAACTTTAAAACAAATAATCTTACACACAAAGTACGGGGATGGTAAACCGCGATCCCCGACCCACGCTGGTTCTGACCCAGCGGAATATGCCGTGGAACACGCGGTTGGAAAGCCCGCCAAAATAATAAAATAGATACAGTCGTGGGAATTATAAAACCGTTGGGCACATAAATTTTCTACAATCGTTGTTGTCTTAATTATAATGTAACATTACAAAACAAACATTTTAATCAACGATTGTAGACAATTGACGTGCCCAACGGTATTATAATTCCCAGGACTGTATCTATTTTATTATTTTTTGGTTTTTAGTACATTTATCTTAAACATTGCAATGTATGTTTAACATAAAACCGTTTAACTTAAAAAGTTTTTTACCTATTTTTATTGTTTTATTCCAATCAGATATTTCGTTGAGCAATTATCACGAGTATAAAACGTTGTCCGCTACAAAAAATATCGCGACGACATCGCGAGTGCTGTTTAAACCCCTTTGTGACGCAGACAAAGTTGCGTGGTTCATCCAGTATTTAATTATTTAGTAACTAATAAGTTTGGTACTTTTACTAATTAATCAACAATTTGTTTGTATAAAACAACCATTTTTTATTGCTATCGATCGAGTTATTGACAAATAAAAATTATGTAACATCTCTAGTACGCTTTCCCTGGTGACTGGTGGACGCCGACGCCATTTTAATCACAATTTTAATAATATTCTACGTAGTAATTGTTTATTTAGAAGAGTATCTTCATAATTTTGGATAAATTTCAAAACTCGAAACTGTACTGAAACTCTACTTCTCAATTCCTTGAATGACTTCTCATGTGAAGTGTGGGATAACTGCGAAGATGAAGTGTAAAACCAAGCATGTTAACTGCGGACTGAAACTGAAAAAACTGAGTCAAAATGTTATTTATATGCCACTCGCATGTCTTTGTCAATGATGGTAAGTCTCCTGTATCTGTTCTAATATAAAGATGTAGAGTTTGTTTGTGAAAATACCTAACAGATCCTCGCAACTTCGTCTACATCAAAAAGGAGTTGCACTATTTGATCTTAAGTTACTCAACTGGAAACTGCATCAAAATTGGATTATTTATTTTTAAAAATACATATAAACATACATAATTTTTCGACATTTTAAAGGGGAGGATCAAAATGGATATTATGATATGAAAGTTTTACAATATATCTTTTGCTGTAAAATATTCTTTTTTATTTTAGGAACTAAAGAATAACTATTATTGTAGGCTATTTTACCATACTAAATGTATAGATTCTAATTAGCACCACCATAATGTTCAACGGTTGCTTGACTTGGGCGAATGTTTTTTGCAGTTTTGACTTTCCTATCATTTTATTATTTATTGAAGTACTATTTCCTCTGAATGTTGTACATATTACGTTGCTTACGAGCATCACTATTGTAGCGGGTTAATTGTACTCTAGTGATGTTTACTCAACAGGGCTGTAGGTGTAAGGTTGACACATGCTTGTGCTGCGTGCTGTCAGTGCGGCGCTGAGCCCGTGCCCCACAACAACCCATACTCTTCGAGTGTAACGGCACTTGCACCAGTAATAAGGTAACACAAAATTTTACTTACTCTAACTCTTTGTCGAAATCATAATATAATATTATAAAGGTGAAAGTTTGTATGTATGTTTGTTACTCTTTCACGTAAAAACTACTGAATGGATTTAAATGAAACTTTACCACAATATAGCTTATACATCAGAATAACACATAGGCTACAATTTTTGATAATATGGGACGAACCTGAAGTCCACGCGAACGAAGTCACGGGCAAAAGCTAGTAGAGAATAAAACCAAGTCTTACCAAATTCCTAGTCACGTAACACCTATCTTTAAGCTTTGTTCAAAAGAGTACAGATTAAAGCGCCCGAGAAGGAAAGCTCATTCTCAGGTGGTGTTAGGCAAAAACGAATTTGAATTAGAGTGTAAATACTGTGGTTTTATCTGTTTGTACAATTTCTCCTGTTTGGATTTTTTGAATGATCGGTATTTAGATGAGCGTACCGCACACCTGATGTTTAATGACTACTGCTGCTTAGACTACCTAGATAGACTCCTGCAATGTCTTATGTCACGGAATATACAAAACCGCCAGCTATGGATCCAATTTGAAACTTCCCAATTTATGATTTCAGAAATAGTGAACAATTAAAACAATTGCAAACAATTAATCAGGCTCGTAACTGGAGCGCGGCGCTACGTCCGCTCGGAGCTGTACCGGTGCCGGGGCTACTGCGAGGAGCTGCTCACGTCGCACGCCGACGACCCAGAGCCACCCACCACGACCATGTTCGCGCTCTACTTCAAGATGGACCTGCTCGAGGTACTATGACCCATTACTGCCTATGCTTCTCTTTGTAAAGTGAACGCCCCAACAACTTAGCTTTCATAGGAGTTATATAAACATCGCAAGACTAACAATAGTATTTTGGTTATTAAGCTACGATGATATAGACCCGTATGTTTCGACGCGATTATAAAGACGTTTCACGTCAAAAATAACGCGACGACATTGTGAGTGCTGTTTAAACCCCTTTGTGACATAGACGAAGTTGCGCGGGTTTTCTAGTTTTTTATAACACTTTCAATAGTATCTGAATGATGTATTTGTTCTTCCACCAAACAAAGACGAGATATATTGTAAAACATTTTTATAGAATTGAGTAACTTGTAATAAAAATGTTATTTTATAGAATGTTACATTTATAGAATAAAATAAACACAAAATTATATTAAAATCCGAAATATTATTTAATATTTATTTATTTATTTAACTTCATGCACAAAAGGTACAATGGCGGACTTAATGCCGAAGGCATTCTCTACCAGTCAACCAAAATATGCAATACGTTTATTATTATTTTTATAACATTAATTGTTTTGATTGATCTAAACTTACAATCATGTCATATGTTAGATATTCTTATATTATAATTGCAAAAGTAACTCTGTCTGTCTGTTGCACTTTCCCGCTTAAACCTCTGATCCGGTTTTGATGATATTTGGCACAGACAATCTTTAGGTTCTAAGAAATAACATAGGCTACCTATTAATTGCTACTACTGCCATTTAATTTCTTAATAAATTAATGCTGTCACACTACTAATACTATTATTTTTCTTCGCAGGACTAGAAAGTCATCAGTGTCAACAAAAATGAAGGAGGAGTTTATCCTGAATGTCAAGACATCAATACTGCTATAAAATTGTTTCAAAGAACTAAACATTGGAATAAAGTTTAGAAGAATTATTATCAATTAATGCTATAAATAACCAATTTGTACCATAGCATTTATACTTTTATGACTGAACATTGTTAAGTCAAAACAGTTTTTAAAGCATTCTTATAAACCTGCTACAAACATTCAACCAATGTTGAATTCTTCGAAATAGTATATTTTAGAATATATAGTATAAATTTGACTAGGCTATTAGACAACTACACAAGTAGAACGAAAATACCATAACATTGAATATTTAGTTTTTGCAATTTGTTTTTATGTAAAGCTAAGTAACTTACTAATTTTCATGCATTTTTAACGGGTTCATACCACGATATTTAATTGAGTTGTCTCGATATTTCAACGTTGTTGCAGAGCCGTTCAAAATGCATGAAAGTATTATAGAAAACCACAAGTGTCTAAATAAGTTTATAACTTACTAATTGTAAATTATCCTCGATAATAACACAAGTTACTGATACTTTAATAACACAACCATTGTTTAATAATTATTTTATAAAAAGCTAGTTTTTGTAAACCTGTTGCGTTTTTACAAATTTGGAAGGAAACTACATGTGAAATTATTTTGTGTACAATTTTATAAATCAGTGATTTTTTATAAATAAGTGTAGTTATAGAATTACTATCACAGACCATACATATATATATGAGATAGATATGCAACTGGAGATAGGAATATGAGCTGAAGTTTATCACAGCCGAATCACAGGTGGAGCCACATGCTTGAGTGCATGCGCTGCGCGCTAGATTTAAATTTATTTTTTGTTTACTAGGGGAATTCAGTTTTTCTATTTGAAAAAAAAAATGTTTCATTACAATAGCTGATGCATCCACTCGTAATTTAAAACAACAAACTCATTATAATTTGAAATCTATTAACTTGCTCAGCTTTCTAACAAAACATTTTTTCTTTCAAATAGAACAGTTTTCAAAATAAAAAGCTGCTGTTTTCACATTCCATTTCAAATTTATATTATTTTTATCAATAACATTATAATACCAAGAAGAAGAAAATGTACAAAAATAGCAACAACAAAGGAATAACATTCAAAGAAAATGATTCAACAATATAATATTTTTACAAGCATTTTTTGTGAAAATATAGTATACCCAACCATCATTTTGAAAAAAAGTTTAAATCAATCAAAACAATATCTTATACAAATATGTACAAGCATAACAAAAATTGCGTATTCAGGAATATTTCGGAGCTGAATATAATCTTCATATATTTTTTATTCTTTAAATGTAAAATTTTATATAATAATAACCTAAAAACCCTTAGATGATTTAGATCCTTTTGATGCTATAGTAATTCTATAACTACACTTATTTATAAAAAATCACTGATTTATAAAATTGTACACAAAATAATTTCACATGTAGTTTCCTTCCAAATTTGTAAAAACGCAACAGGTTTACAAAAACTAGCTTTTTATAAAATAATTATTAAACAATGGTTGTGTTATTAAAGTATCAGTAACTTGTGTTATTATCGAGGATAATTTACAATTAGTAAGTTATAAACTTATTTAGACACTTGTGGTTTTCTATAATACTTTCATGCATTTTGAACGGCTCTGCAACAACGTTGAAATATCGAGACAACTCAATTAAATATCGTGGTATGAACCCGTTAAAAATGCATGAAAATTAGTAAGTTACTTAGCTTTACATAAAAACAAATTGCAAAAACTAAATATTCAATGTTATGGTATTTTCGTTCTACTTGTGTAGTTGTCTAATAGCCTAGTCAAATTTATACTATATATTCTAAAATATACTATTTCGAAGAATTCAACATTGGTTGAATGTTTGTAGCAGGTTTATAAGAATGCTTTAAAAACTGTTTTGACTTAACAATGTTCAGTCATAAAAGTATAAATGCTATGGTACAAATTGGTTATTTATAGCATTAATTGATAATAATTCTTCTAAACTTTATTCCAATGTTTAGTTCTTTGAAACAATTTTATAGCAGTATTGATGTCTTGACATTCAGGATAAACTCCTCCTTCATTTTTGTTGACACTGATGACTTTCTAGTCCTGCGAAGAAAAATAATAGTATTAGTAGTGTGACAGCATTAATTTATTAAGAAATTAAATGGCAGTAGTAGCAATTAATAGGTAGCCTATGTTATTTCTTAGAACCTAAAGATTGTCTGTGCCAAATATCATCAAAACCGGATCAGAGGTTTAAGCGGGAAAGTGCAACAGACAGACAGAGTTACTTTTGCAATTATAATATAAGAATATCTAACATATGACATGATTGTAAGTTTAGATCAATCAAAACAATTAATGTTATAAAAATAATAATAAACGTATTGCATATTTTGGTTGACTGGTAGAGAATGCCTTCGGCATTAAGTCCGCCATTGTACCTTTTGTGCATGAAGTTAAATAAATAAATAAATATTAAATAATATTTCGGATTTTAATATAATTTTGTGTTTATTTTATTCTATAAATGTAACATTCTATAAAATAACATTTTTATTACAAGTTACTCAATTCTATAAAAATGTTTTACAATATATCTCGTCTTTGTTTGGTGGAAGAACAAATACATCATTCAGATACTATTGAAAGTGTTATAAAAAACTAGAAAACCCGCGCAACTTCGTCTATGTCACAAAGGGGTTTAAACAGCACTCACAATGTCGTCGCGTTATTTTTGACGTGAAACGTCTTTATAATCGCGTCGAAACATACGGGTCTATATCATCGTAGCTTAATAACCAAAATACTATTGTTAGTCTTGCGATGTTTATATAACTCCTATGAAAGCTAAGTTGTTGGGGCGTTCACTTTACAAAGAGAAGCATAGGCAGTAATGGGTCATAGTACCTCGAGCAGGTCCATCTTGAAGTAGAGCGCGAACATGGTCGTGGTGGGTGGCTCTGGGTCGTCGGCGTGCGACGTGAGCAGCTCCTCGCAGTAGCCCCGGCACCGGTACAGCTCCGAGCGGACGTAGCGCCGCGCTCCAGTTACGAGCCTGATTAATTGTTTGCAATTGTTTTAATTGTTCACTATTTCTGAAATCATAAATTGGGAAGTTTCAAATTGGATCCATAGCTGGCGGTTTTGTATATTCCGTGACATAAGACATTGCAGGAGTCTATCTAGGTAGTCTAAGCAGCAGTAGTCATTAAACATCAGGTGTGCGGTACGCTCATCTAAATACCGATCATTCAAAAAATCCAAACAGGAGAAATTGTACAAACAGATAAAACCACAGTATTTACACTCTAATTCAAATTCGTTTTTGCCTAACACCACCTGAGAATGAGCTTTCCTTCTCGGGCGCTTTAATCTGTACTCTTTTGAACAAAGCTTAAAGATAGGTGTTACGTGACTAGGAATTTGGTAAGACTTGGTTTTATTCTCTACTAGCTTTTGCCCGTGACTTCGTTCGCGTGGACTTCAGGTTCGTCCCATATTATCAAAAATTGTAGCCTATGTGTTATTCTGATGTATAAGCTATATTGTGGTAAAGTTTCATTTAAATCCATTCAGTAGTTTTTACGTGAAAGAGTAACAAACATACATACAAACTTTCACCTTTATAATATTATATTATGATTTCGACAAAGAGTTAGAGTAAGTAAAATTTTGTGTTACCTTATTACTGGTGCAAGTGCCGTTACACTCGAAGAGTATGGGTTGTTGTGGGGCACGGGCTCAGCGCCGCACTGACAGCACGCAGCACAAGCATGTGTCAACCTTACACCTACAGCCCTGTTGAGTAAACATCACTAGAGTACAATTAACCCGCTACAATAGTGATGCTCGTAAGCAACGTAATATGTACAACATTCAGAGGAAATAGTACTTCAATAAATAATAAAATGATAGGAAAGTCAAAACTGCAAAAAACATTCGCCCAAGTCAAGCAACCGTTGAACATTATGGTGGTGCTAATTAGAATCTATACATTTAGTATGGTAAAATAGCCTTGTCCGGGATAAACTTGAAAACTACAAAGTTATTTACACCATAGAGTTATTTATTTAAAGCAGGCTGAAAAAAAACAATTTTTGCAGTTCGATTTTACTAAAGACAATCTCTCTCTATTACTGCACTTTCTGTAGATATGAAATTTAAAGAAGAAACGGGTAAATGAATGTCATTTTAAAAGGTCTAATTGTTGGTATTTTCAGTGTTGTATAGCATTGATGAAGATGACGTTGCGGGCAGCAGCTAGTACATAATAAATTTGGACTAATTTTTTACAAGCTTTATATTAACTTTCACTGGATGTAACAATGGAAGTTCAATAGTTATCATAAATAGTACTTGTGTTATTAAAGTAATATCACTGTTATTAAGATATACATTAGTAAGATTCTTAATCAAAAAAAAAAAGTTTATAATAAAATAAAAAAGAGTTTTGTTGATTAGAATCAATAATAATTAAACTCACCTTATCATCTTTATTAATAATACATGTCATGTATTTTTGTTACTGAATGGTTACTGGTCACCCAAAATGTTCTTTCCAGTTTATGGTTATAAAAGTTAAAATACCTTTAGACACAACAAGCAGTGACTTTGCTCAAATATGTATAGGCTTAATGTCATCATCTCTTTCTCATTAGTATATCTGCATTGTCTCCGTTTATCTCACTCTTCAGTTGCATCACAGTATAGATGACTACTCAGATAATTTTTCTACATGGTCTAGGAGAGGTTTGGGACGAGCTAGCCTTTTGTCTAACTTGAGGTCATTCTTCTGTCTTTTACTCAACTGCACTATTTTGTAACCTACAATAATAGTTATTCTTTAGTTCCTAAAATAAAAAAGAATATTTTACAGCAAAAGATATATTGTAAAACTTTCATATCATAATATCCATTTTGATCCTCCCCTTTAAAATGTCGAAAAATTATGTATGTTTATATGTATTTTTAAAAATAAATAATCCAATTTTGATGCAGTTTCCAGTTGAGTAACTTAAGATCAAATAGTGCAACTCCTTTTTGATGTAGACGAAGTTGCGAGGATCTGTTAGGTATTTTCACAAACAAACTCTACATCTTTATATTAGAACAGATACAGGAGACTTACCATCATTGACAAAGACATGCGAGTGGCATATAAATAACATTTTGACTCAGTTTTTTCAGTTTCAGTCCGCAGTTAACATGCTTGGTTTTACACTTCATCTTCGCAGTTATCCCACACTTCACATGAGAAGTCATTCAAGGAATTGAGAAGTAGAGTTTCAGTACAGTTTCGAGTTTTGAAATTTATCCAAAATTATGAAGATACTCTTCTAAATAAACAATTACTACGTAGAATATTATTAAAATTGTGATTAAAATGGCGTCGGCGTCCACCAGTCACCAGGGAAAGCGTACTAGAGATGTTACATAATTTTTATTTGTCAATAACTCGATCGATAGCAATAAAAAATGGTTGTTTTATACAAACAAATTGTTGATTAATTAGTAAAAGTACCAAACTTATTAGTTACTAAATAATTAAATACTGGATGAACCACGCAACTTTGTCTGCGTCACAAAGGGGTTTAAACAGCACTCGCGATGTCGTCGCGATATTTTTTGTAGCGGACAACGTTTTATACTCGTGATAATTGCTCAACGAAATATCTGATTGGAATAAAACAATAAAAATAGGTAAAAAACTTTTTAAGTTAAACGGTTTTATGTTAAACATACATTGCAATGTTTAAGATAAATGTACTAAAAACCAAAAAATAATAAAATAGATACAGTCCTGGGAATTATAATACCGTTGGGCACGTCAATTGTCTACAATCGTTGATTAAAATGTTTGTTTTGTAATGTTACATTATAATTAAGACAACAACGATTGTAGAAAATTTATGTGCCCAACGGTTTTATAATTCCCACGACTGTATCTATTTTATTATTTTGGCGGGCTTTCCAACCGCGTGTTCCACGGCATATTCCGCTGGGTCAGAACCAGCGTGGGTCGGGGATCGCGGTTTACCATCCCCGTACTTTGTGTGTAAGATTATTTGTTTTAAAGTTGTTTTTAAAAAGCGTACAACATCAAATGAAACATAGTTTTAAGCCGAGCGCGTTGTAAAAAGTTATAAGTTATTGAAAATTGTCCCAATTTACTTGTTGTAGACAACAGTTTTTGTAATATTAATTAATTGGAATGCTGAATAGAAAATCGATTCCCAAAAAGAAAGCTAATCGAGAAAAAACAATTACCGAAATTATAGGTTCTACCCTAACTTTGATCAAAGAATGAATGATACCAGATTACCGAAAAAAAAATAACGAAAAAAATCTTATAACAGCACATAACAATAAAATTAATTTACATTTTAAATTTAGGTTATAGCTGACTGAAAAGTGTACATTATCGTCAATAAGTAGCAGATCATAAAAATTTAGGAAAAATTGTTTTTTAAATTTAGCGCCATCTCGCGGGGAAACAATGAAATGGAAAAAGCGTGGACAAGAATTTCAAAATAGCGCCATCTCACGTAAAATCATAAAAAATCGTCAAATCGTGGCACAACCGTAGCGACACCTAAAAATCAGCTGGCTAACTAAGTAACCAGTGGCACCCCCCTGATTACTAGTCTTTTTCTACTTTTCCTTTTCTTCATTACTTTGAATAAATCAACGTATAACAAACACACCTTTAGAGTTTATTTCATGGATTATTCACTGAACATAAGAGTTGCAATCATGTGATGTAAAACTTAGAATTACGTTACTAATTTTATTTGACAAAACCAAAGATCAACAAATAAATAAATTTTGTTTCAATTACTACTTTTTGATGGCCACCATAATCGCCATAAATTACACGTCTGAAACTCGATTGACTTCTGGCACATCTCTAATTTGAGCTTTCATTGAATGTCATAGCAGTCATAGATCATTCAATTCATTCACTCTATCATTCATTCAACAAGGTATAAATTTCAAAATTTCCGTTCATTTCATTCAGTGATTGACGATAAACATAATTAAAAAATGCAAAAAGTTTAGCTTTTTGTAAATGGTTCGGCTGTGAACTATTAAAAAACGAAAACCATATCGATTATTGTATTTGAATTTATCTAGTGATGGTGTAATATATTCGAATGGGCATTTCTGACTAAAACAAAAAGTTCAATCTCCGTTGTCTTTTGTACATTTAACTACATTTTCGTGTTGTTTTACTAAAATGAATGCTCTTTTGGGCTATGGGTCTTCTTCTTCAAGTAGTAGTGATGAATGTGAAGAAACAGAGACGTAAGTTGGTTATTGTATAGCTTTTAAAAAGGTTTTCTTTACAAAATTTTAATGACCAATTGAATCTTTCAGAACAACTACAGAAACGCCTAAGCAGAAGTTGCCGAAACCTACACTGGGAGAAAACAATTCGGGACACACGTCAGTATTCTCGAATCCTTTTGTGGCAGCAGAACAGGCAAAAGCAGCAATCTTAGAAAAACATGTGAAAATGGTATATGTTGACTTTCTAGCACATTGTTAAAATAAATATCCACGCTTTTAATGTAAATTTATGTATTTATGGACTAATGATTAGGAAAGCGTAGTATCGATTTGAACTAACTATCGTCAAGTACATGGGCTTTGACTGTAAGGTTCCAGGTAAAGACGGGTTGCAGACCATAAACAGAAGAAAAATATGTTGGAACCACAGAAAAGGAAGGTGTAGATTTGGACATAACTGCAAGTACGCACATGACACGGACTTGCAGAAGACTTCGGAAGAATTGGAGGCTGAGAAAATGGTAACACAACTAAACTTATCTACTAAATTACAAAAGGTTACAAAGAAATATTAGGCAGAGTTCAACGGGGACGGAGCGACGGGAAAGAGTGCCTTGGGCGTAACGCTTCACGCTGTCCCTCCAAACCCCGTGCTGGGTTCTGGCCTCAGCCGGGGTTCGGACGCTGAGTGTGAGCGGTTGGAGGTTTTAGTGCGGTTCAACTCCCACATACCCGGATCCGGTAATTTCCTCAAACTGAAAAAAAAAAAAAAGGCAGAGTTCAAAAATTGTTAGTGCTTGAAGTTATGAAAACATTGTTACTTAAAATTCATTAAACCAAAAGTAATTAAAAGATAACTTGCATCAATGCAGTATCTTTATCAGTATTCTCAATTACCAACCACAATTGGAACTACTCATACTTATGATCAACTTTTTGTTTAACTTGTTTCAGTCATACAAGTCTGTTGTATGTGAAGGTGCTCGCATCATGACTTCTGCTCCACCGCCTGATGTTCCACTGGACCCTGTATCTGCTACAGATGATTCCCTATGGGAAGGAGGGGCCAATAAAAGAAAACTAAAACGGCCAGGATTGAGTAAAACCTTAGTACCAAATAAAAAGGTTATCAAAATGTACAAAGAGCAAAAAGCTAGAGATGGAAAAAAAATATAACTGTTTTTGTTTAGATACAGAATATGAAATACTATGTAAGACTAAACTACCTTGAAAATAACTTTACTATTGATTTCTACATTAAATCTCTCTTGAGAGAATCTCTATTGGTGATGATAATGATAAGCAAATACTATGATGATAAAATATTACACCTATCTTCTATTGGTGTAATATTTTTCTTATCTTTAAGCCCACCACTACTGAACTTCACTTGAGCAAAAAGACAAGTTCTTTATTATATTATTAAGAATACATAATTACTATGTAACAAATAAATAAAACAAAACTATCCAATGCATTTTCTTTTATTCAGAAACAATGCAAATTTTGTAAGACAATCACAAGATTCATAATGCTGCATCAGCTTTTTTAAAACTTGCAATCATTTTTTTTTTATAGATTCAATCACATCAAAGCAATTTCGCGCTTTCAGCTTTGTTCAGCTGTGTAGTTTATTGGTGCAACAACATGAAAAATTCATATTGACATTTAAATTAGATATTTGCTAAATAGTGGAAGGTTTCCACTACTGCACAGCCATTGACATCAATGTGGATGTATGCCAAAGCTATACACAACAAACTAAAGTCCAATTGTTTTAAATACTTTGTAAATTACAATTTCATTAACTTATGCACTAATATCGACACCTGAGACAGTAACAGCCATTTTTAAACAAAAATATTTACTACATTTAGTTTAATACTCACCAGTATGACCATTAATTCAAAAAAACTTTTTCTACTTTTAAAATGATTGGTATATTGCAATCTAAGTGGAACTCATTGGTTTTTACTTAATAAATAGTGCAATACATTCCGAAAAGGAAAATTAAATCTAATAAAATGCTATCAAGTACAATAAACGCTAGGACACTACAATATTCTGAATATAATGCAACAATACTTTTAAGACTTTCATTAATTACATGTTATTGCATTTAAGTACTTAGATTTTCTTCAATTAATAAGTTTTCACATTTACAGATATATAAAGGCACAAACAATATACAAATAATTTCATTAAAGAATTTACAAATTTAAGATTTTCTACAAAAATAGTTTTGTTTATACGTTTTGATTAACTTCTTCGCATCAAATTTAATACTTTATGAAGACGATTTCATCTTGTATAAGATTAATTTCAATATTTCATGGTATAAAAACGGATTTAAAATGACTGAATTCAGATAGCTTCTTAAAGGTAGTCAAAGTCGAAGTCTTTCAAATTATGCAGTTTGTAATAGCGTGAAAAACAAACTCCTCTCAGGATTCTTAATTATAGAAAATAAATTAAGTTTATGTGTTCAAAACTGTTGGAATTTCATAAGATTTAGAATCTAATAGGATAAATTAGGCGTAAATTAAATCTTTACGGCGACCTTTTGAATCTTTGGCGATCCGAGATCAATTCTATGTTTAATGTCTTGGAGTTCATCAGTGTGAAGGTTACCGTTTCTGATGATACCGTTTCTATCCGCTTTAATGGCATGACCGTTCATGTGGTGGTGACCATTTTGCTTCCGGACTTCAGTTTTTTCGCAACCGTTGATTTTGTCATAGACATGACCGTTCATTTTCTCTTCACTGTGTCCATTCATCTTGGAATGGTACATTTTGATGTCGGCATGACCGTTAGTCAACTTATTGTGACCTGACGAACGAAAAACAGTATGAGACCGCGTCCGCGAGACCTCAACACTGGCGCAATCGTGTTAGACTATGTTTAGACTAGGTGTTAATGTTCGTTATGATCCTATCTTTCTGTGGTTAGTTTACTTCATATCGTCAGTTGAAAACATATCAGAGGGCCTATGTCCCAGAAGGACTGGTTTCGAATCTGTAAAATTATTTCGTTACTTTATTATATCCAAAAAAGGATATATTTTAATTTAGCTAACATACATACTGTGCAAAAACACCGAAAACTGACAGAGGAGATAATAAACTAAACATCAAAATACGAATCACACTAAATAATAAACTAAAAAGTGTCTAAACTATAATCAAACACAATTACGCCAAATGTTCACATCACATCACATCATGCAAAATTCCGATATAATTTTATAAAGTACGGAAATTGAACGGAGCACAAAATACAGAGGAAAATGATTTGCTAGAAAAACAAATCATATTTCAGCTGGATTTTTTTTTCTAGCATATCATTAAAGGATAGCAACAGGAGTGTTAAGGCTATATCTTACCATTGCAGTCAGAGCCAGCGTAGTACCTTTTGGAGGTCTTCCAGTCTTCTTTCAAGGACAAATTGTACATCGAATAGGCGGGATCGCCAGTCACTTCTTTCTCAATGGTCAAAAACTTTGGTAATGAAGCTAGTAACGAGGTTTGATCGTAAGCAGCGCTGTACGTTTCTAGAAGGACCAAACCGCGACACCTGGAAAATAAATTGTAGTTATATAAATTCACAAAATAATGATTTTCCAAGAAGAAGAATTCTTAGTAATGTATCAATACTTCATAATATTTAATACTGAGGGTAGATGTCAAATTTACATCTAATTTTAACGTTATTTACCTGGGATGTGTCGGCTGCCTGTAAATGTCCAACTGGTAGTACTGGTTGTTGTAAATGAAACAGCGACGCTTCTTGAAGATGGTGAAGTGAGCGTCGTCCCGCTGCGGCAACAGGTTCAAGTAGTCGCGATGCGTGAGCTGTGTCCGCACCTCGACCGACTGCCCGTTGGTCGGATGGAACTTCCGTAACGTGTGTATGTAAGACCAGTGTCCTTTCTGCCCGCGTTTACGTAACCGGACCTGTGCTTTGCGCAAGTCGCTCTGCAGGTAGTTGTGTACGACATCGAAGTCTTGGAAGGGCGGGAACTCGCAGTCGGGAGCGAGCGGCGCTTTGACGAGGAACTTGCGTTTCTTCGAGTTGACGTTGAGTCTGTCGCCGGTGTCAATACCGATCTTCTGACAGACGCACGCGATCAACCTGTTCATCTTCTTGTCGAAGTCTGTCGAGTTGTCAATCACGTCGAAATATGGGTGACCGATCCAGGCAGCGGCCGCCTTGTAGTCCAGCTCTCTGGCAAGCTCCACTCCCTCGGAACGGCATGCATGATCCTACGAAGAAGGAAATTATTACTTACACAGATAACGAATTTATGTCAATTTCTGAGATTTAATTAATGCTAAAATCTAAGAACGAAGGTCAAGAAATCAATTATCTCCTCAATAATAATGTTATCGAGCAGCATAAGCAGACTAACCCGAGGACATACATCTTGCTTAAATGATACGTATAAAATAATATTATTATGTCTACGAAAATAAACCTAAACCTAGCAGAAGGAAACAATTTTAATCTGTGATTATCGATCAACACTGGATTCGAAATGACATCGACAATATGATGGATTACTTTTATCTCGCATGTTTCGTTTTTCGCATTATATTTGCAGTGACCGTGTCGCGTCACATTCAGTTCCTCATCTGTCAACGAGTCTACAATGTTATTTTTAGTTCGTTTTTCGTGTACTAAAATTACCTTCCTCTAACTATTAATGAGCATATTTATATTCTAGAATAAGTATCAACATTGGAAAATAATTTGAATAAATTAGTATTTGAAGTAAAGACAGGTATTAGCACTAGATAAATAAATACTATTCATGTATAGCTGAAGAATGTTGTTTGAATGAACGGAATCGTATAGGTAAATGCCATCTAACAATGTTTTTAATTAAAACAGGAAATGCTCTGAATTTATGATCATGAAAACTAATCGTAAACGTTTTATGGAGGGTTATCGAGTGGCAGATAAACTCGCGAAAAACCTTAGTCACATAATATAATATCTATTGTTTATTATGACGCGAGCCTCGTGACTATTGTAATCGTTTACTTTGCTAAATTAGTTGTGCTAATGGTTTAGCCTACGTGTAAACGTGTGGAAAGATTTAATTTCGAATTGTGCACCTATAACTAACATCAAGATAAATAATCGTTGTTACACATTAATTTTGAAGAACAGACAAACGAGGTTAGGGGCCCCCCTGATGGTAAGCGGTTGCCGTCGCTCATAAACCTCTGCTGTGCCAGAGCATCGAGAGGCCGTTATCTATCACCTACTTATACAGGGACTACTTATACTAATTTGACGTGGTTGGTTATACAAAATATCGAAATAAAATAGCAATAATTTTGCTAACAATTCTATCTAAATTATTACGACGAATTCCACTTAAATAGATTTTTTATAATTGCTCTGGACCTCACGGTTTATCAGAGAAGGTTACCATTGGTCCCGGACGTTCAGAGTCAGTAGAACAGATAAGTGCTTATTAATTATTACTATTCCATAATCGGTTGCAATTTTTTTTTACGGGAAAAAAGTCAAATTTTTACTAACATAAATATTACAAAGACTAGTTTTACACAGATTGTTATTCAATCGAGCGATCCCGATATTTCAACGCTGTTTCAAATCACGTTTAAAATTTTGGTGATATAGGTGACTTCAAGCGTTTTCAGTAATGTAGTATGGTTTTTTACTCTTTTGTTCTTTGTTATATTCCGTTCATGACGTAAAAAATCTATAATAGTATAACAATTACAACGACGTGATATGACGTGCCAATACAAAAACCAATACATTCATGGATATTACAATAAAATTTATTAAACTATGCATCACGTTTCTTAGCACTCGGTTTAATGTACGTTTTAAACTTGTTCTTGATGTATTCTTGTTTAAGTTGCGTATTTAGTATATCTGCGCACGTACTAAAACCAATACGTACTATAAGTATTTGAATTAGTAGGCATCGCGCGAAAATTCCGCTTTAATGTCTTGCATTCCATCTAAAAAAATCACGAAATCCTAGCTATGTAGGTTTTTTAATTATTGTCATGTAGGTAGACAAGCTAATGGGTCACCTGTGTGCCTACTCCGAGTTTTCCTTCACTGTCCGCTACGTTTACGTAAACGTTCCGAGTTGCGAAGAAAAACTCGGACTAGGCACACAGATCGTTAGCTCATAGACCTCTGCAATGCCAGGGAACACCTTTTCTTGCTGAAAGTTTACATATTTTTCGGATATATTTTCATTCAATGTATCCTACATTTGAGTTCTATAATGGTTCTTGCGTGTTAACAAGACAGTTCTGCTTTGGATCCTCCTCGGAGTTCCATTTCCGGTCTTGGTTCTGAGTATGTGTTTGTCCTTGTTTATGTATTTCCGGTGCCCAAAGCACAAAGGAATAATTATCACGAGATTTAAAAATATTTTACCTTAAACTACGCTATTGGAGATTCAAAAGATTTATTTAGCCTGGCCATTTAGTTACAATGAAGTCTCTTACTAATCAGACAACATGGCATTGTTTACATTTATTGTAGGTACTAATCATGCATGGTTAATTTAATACAGGTCATTTTATCGCGTTTATTATAAACATCGCTCTCGTTTTAAATTAATTATGTTTAAATTTAATGAACTGCATATTCAGATAAGATAATTTGAGAGTTCCGACATTTAGGTTTAAAATTTATATGATCTTTATGAACTCAGGATGAGCGTTTTGTCTGATGATTTCAACTTTGCTGTTGACTCATTGCAAAACCTAGTTTACGATAAACAATAAAGTTATTTAGATTTTTAATATATTTGTTAAAATCAAAGCTTATTTTACTTTTTTACAAACATAGGGAGGGAGGGACTTAATTGAATGTCCGCTACTTATCGCCCATAACCGTTTCTTGCAGACGACTTGTTTAGCCCAGTGTCCATAATCCACAGGACTTTGTGACGTACAAAGAAAGTGGATAATGATACGTCTTAAGAATCTGGGATTTTTTTTAAACATGAAGGTTAGTTCATCACATAAAGTAGTCTATTGTATTTTTGCAACTGATAAGCTATCTACTTTTCTCTCTAACATAAAACTCGTTCCATTGTTACATGTGACGTCGAATGTTTTGACATTTCCACGACAACCGTGATAATGTGCGGTACATACATTTTTAGCGTGTGTGCATTGATGACGTCATCGAAATTATTCATTGTGACGGTTTTTTCATTGCACGTGATATGATTTATGATTTTTTCTTTACTCATTAAACCCGGAAAGTCTGTTTAAATTTAATAAAAGGCTTTTATGACGTGATTTTTTTCTAAAACTTTGCTAAAATGCAGAAAATCTTTTGAATTTTCAATTATGTTGGTAATAACGAATCTCGAAACAAAGTCGTGTAAATGTTCAGTCTTCAATTGATCTATATTATATTATATAATTAATAACCAATAACGTTTTTCCGTGACAACGTGTGACGTGACGAAAAAAATCATGCTTTAGCAATTTAAATGTATTTTGGATACATTTTAACGATGACAACTTTTCATGAATAATGAATACAGTACTTCCGCATGACAAAGATAATATTCTAATTATATTCGTAATATTCGCGTCCTTAAGAATTAAACTGTCATTAATCGGCCGACAGTAGCGGAAATCATTTGAAAACATTAAAAACATTTACTCAATAAATTAATATCAATAAAGAAGAATAAAAGAAGCCGTACATTCAACCATATTAAAATAACGTATCTTGAATATTCCGTTAGAAACTTGAACACGTCTGAGTAACAAAAAAACTAGTTCGCGAGTTGCAGATGTTACGAATCACAAAAGAACATAATGTGTCGATTAAATTATAATAATAAATTAGAATTAGTTTAGAAATCGTATTACATTTTGAAAATCAAATTAATATCAAAATTACAATCACAGAAGATAAATGTTACAAATTGTTAAGAAAGTAGAATGCAATATTCTAATCAAATTACTTAAATGCTCTGAGTCAAGTATTTGAAGAATCGATATCATAACAAAGATTACGAGAAAGCAAGAACACTTCAAAATAGGGGATTAATTTTGCTGAAGTACCTATCCGAGCCTCCATTAAGGAAATTGTACAAGACTTAAAAAGGTAATTCCCAAACATTCAATATCTTATCTGTTCTTTAAACTGTAACATCACGAAGAAGCTATTTGCAAAAACAACATAACGTTAGATACGAAGTATTCTGATACTAAGTATAATGGCAAACGCGGTATTGACCGTGAAAATAACAGGTCTAAAAGTTAAGTCATTTGTCATTGGACATAAGAATATGTTATAAGGTCTATTTTAAACACCAACTAAATATTGAAGCAAAGAAGTTTTTAGGAAAATATAGAAAAACTCCTAAGAATTCTGACCTTAGTCGGTGTTCGCACGCTATGCGTCTTGACTTCCACATACCCCACCTGGGCGCTGTTGGAAGTCCAGTGATTTCCATGTACTAAAAAATCATTGTCCTATTTCTCTAGTATAATCTTACCTCCGTAGAATAGAAGTCTTCAGCTCCGTTAGCAGCTGACACCATGTGAACGATGTGATTGTACCGATTGTCCCTCAACTCGACGTTGTTCCAGTTGTTGCCTCCGAGTATCGCCTCCCATTTCTCCTTTGATATAACTGTAACAATGCCATGACGTCACCATCCAATAGTTTTCACAATACGATAACGAGTATTTCGTTATTGTAAAGATTAGAATGGAATATTGAGAAATGTTAGTTAATATTCTGTTATTTTAAGTACTTTGTTGCTATGGTCTACACGGCTTTAGGATTCTCTTTTATACCACAACAGTTAACGAAGAAACTAAAGGTTTTCGTTGTGCAAAGATGCAGTGTGTGTCTACAATCTAGAACCCAAAAATAAAACCAATGAAAGCGAAGCTACTTGGAATCTTTTATTCCGATCGATTCTAGACGTTTCGATTGCTATTATTGGAAAACAATTTTGTCCAATCGTCATACTAAATCAGAACCTTAACAAATCACAAAAAGATTACGCAACACGAAACATCGATTTTATATTAATTGCTCAAACAATCGTTTAAATTGTCCTTAGCATTCTATTCAGAGTCCAAACAATAATGGTATTATAATGGAGATCTTTCAGGGAACGTTATTACAGAATGCGATGTTTTCGAGCATAAAATTTAATTGTCATGTCAATAAACAAGAAAGACTGATGGCAGACCTTGGCCGTCCTTGGTTGCTTTTAGTATCCATAAACATGATATTTACTTTACGTAGTATGATTTGATTAGCTCTTTTGGGGTCACAATCGTTTTCTTTGTAGTTATTTCTAAATCTAATAGCATAAAACTCTAAACAATTAAAATCCCCGATGAAAAACAAAAGTTGATACAAAGAATTTTATTTTTAGAAGAGCCCAATGTTTTTCGTCTGGTAAAATATTTAGAATCGCGAGAATTAAAACAATTGTGACATTGACACTGATCAGCATGTTTTAGAATCTTTTTATCGCCGCGGAAGACACAATTTCGATATAAATAGTGGAAAATTGCCATTTGTCAAGGGCAAAGATAAGACTTCGAATAACGCTAAGTAACTCTTATTATCATCAAGAAAAGTGTTACCATTTGAATTGAAATATAAGAAATCTAAGTAAACATCTTGAGCTCAAAATTATAATACAACTTGAGCATGGATGATAATTTAATTTATAAATCACGTGCCGAATAACTGAATTTTTGTTTACATTATTACGTAACAAATTAGATTATAATAATAAATTAACATAGTAACAAATTATTATTTATTTCAGACAACAAAACATTGTAAACACGTAATAACCTATTTATATGTCGCTAGTCTATCAATTTGTAATACATTGAAACTGCCAATGTTCATTCGGTATCTGTGTATGCTTTATTGGCAAAACAGGCAATAAATTAATTCATAACATTATTTATGTTCGTACTTTATTGCGCAAATTATGAAATGTTTGTTAGAAACAAAATTTAAGACGGTATAAAAAGATATTTAATCTCAATATTTTTTGTCTGAATTTATTATAGTCGTATATTATCGCAGTAAAATCTGATGTAGATGAAAAATCTCGACAAGATCACCTAAAGACGATAATAATAGGATTGAAGAATAGATGAAGGTTATGCGTAAAAAATATTGTCATTATCAAACCTGCAAACATTAATAAAAATGTCGAACAAAAAGTCTTCTTGAGTGTGATCTATAATATTATAGTTGATGCTTACAGTAATCAGTATCATAAAAACTTATGGAGGTATTTCAACAATTGACATCATCAACAGCCTATGGACGTCCACTGCTAGACATAGGCCTCCCCCTGCCCTCGCCACATTGACCGGTCCTGCGCCCTCTGCATCCAGTGACCTCCCGCAATCTTGACCAGATCGTCGGTCCATCTTGTGGGGGGTCTACCAACATTACGCTTACCGGTTCGTGGCCGCCACTCCAGAACTTTTCGGCCCCATCGGCCATCCGTTCTTCGCACAATGTGTCCTGCCCATTGCCACTTCAACAACAACAATTGACAGTGCATGCCAATAGACATGTTTTGATTTAGAAAATAAAGATTGAAGACATTTATTGAAACTCTTAAGAAAAAACAAATTCACTTGTCTCTTTGATAAAATGGGATTCAATCAGCTGAGCTGAGCTTTTAAAATGAAGTATAAACATACATGCACTAGCGTCCATGGCTCCTCGATCGCAGATTATCAGACAGTTCCTCTGACTTGTCCTGCCGAGCTCGAAGAAGGTGTTCTCAATCTGAATCATCGTTTTCAGTAGGTTCTCTTGGAATTTCGAGGCTGTAACAAAACAAACCTCATTAAGTATAATTATAAAGTAATAAAGGAATCAGAACGAAATAAAATCTAACTCAGTTTTCTATACAATTTTAGTATAATAACTGGGATAATTCCGAAACTGATTAACATAATTAATAATGAATTGTAAATTACAGTTAATCATTTGTCACACTGCTAGTTACAACGTTTAAGTAATTAAAATTAATACCAGCAGGCTAATAGAGAGATACATTTCACAATTTACCTATGTTTCATTATGACATCATCAACTCTTAAATGTCAAACGATTCAAGTGTTTCCATCAACGCTTAAATAATGAGAACAATATGAGGCGATATGTCATGGGGACCATGACTCAAAATGTATTATGGATCCAACAATAAAGGAAGTGACACGAGCTTAGAATTCACTACATTAGCTGGTTTTATTCTGATGCTAATAAAAATAAATAAAAGATATTTGGCAAGATCTTTAATTGATAGACATTAGAGAAAATTAAACAACGCTACTCGTAATGTGCCAAGAAACTAAAAAAGTAATCGGCACATTGTTTTTCATCCATTACAATTCATTTCCATCATATTAAATACATTTCGGAGGAAAAACATGATTTGTCATCGCATCCATGTGTGAAACGTAGACTAGACCGGTCGTCTGAAGTACTAACCGGTTGTTTTAATTTTAGTGCCTGTACTCATTTCATTGAAAAATTGAGCACGTGTCACATATTACACAAAAAACAACGTGGAAGAGGAAACTTCTGGAAAATTGGCATAAAAGTTGTCGTACTTTTGACGATTAATGAAATACTACTGTAATACTCAAATAATATATATTAATATAATATTATTGGCATATTACAGGGTGGATCTGTAACTTTGGACAATCTGACGTGGGGTGAATGACCTGTTGAAATAAAACTTAGCATCATTTTTATTTTTTGGATCGGTTATACTTTTCTTTCTGACATTATATGGAAAACGTACGACTATCGTTGCGGACTTCCATACTATGATGAACATTTTTTTTTATTCAATTCCTAAAATAAAAGTGGTTCTAAGTTTTATTTCGACAGGTCATTCATCCCACGTCAGATTGTCCAAAGTTACAGATCCACCCTGTATATATAATATTGGCTGTATTTGTAGCCAATTTATGTACATCAATCGACCACAGTCCACATGCTTTATGCAAATTATTATAACCAATTAGAACATTTCAGCGAATTTGTATTTAAGATGTATCCATTGTGTGATACGACTGGAGGTCATAGTAAACAACGTGAACTAGCCATTAAGTTCAACTAATCTATGTAGATTCAAGAAAATCAGACCGCGTGATAAAACCGCAAGGCGAGCCAAATTCGTGACGACATTCGTCAACTACAAGGAAATCTTGCGTAGTTGAGGTTATTGGACATACTTGGAGCCAATGTCGTCGATGAGTCAACGATCTCGGTCTAGATTTCCGGGGGATTCCGGTTCTCGTATAAACTTTAACTAGGGAACGTGATGTTTAGTCTTCACGACAAAACCAGTGTCGTTTTACTACGATTTAATTGTGTAGCAACTGATACGTGACGATTGTATGGCAACCGCACAATGTTTATTTAGAAGTGTCTTGATAATGTAATACAATACCAGCCGTCATCAAAGCCTTAGCGTGAACTATAAACAATGAATCTAAAGCAATAAAAATAACAATGGCGATATCTCAGACTAAACATTGAAGGTCTGGTCCAGACGAGTTTAGGTTAGTTATATTTAATTAGTAAAAGAGTCTGATTGGCATTTACCATGAAGCGGAGGTCGATGTTCTGCGGATGTTAATTGGATAACTAAAAGTATTTTCGCCCCTCAGCCTGGGCGGTGTCGCAGCCAAGAGAAATCGACCGTGTTTTATTTTGAGTTTTCTAGGGGACAGATATATTACGCTTTCAGAAGAAGAATTGATTTTAGTATCTTTCTTATTTTTAGTCAGTTTAATGTCTCTAGTGGGGTCATGGCTATGGTCGTCACGATCCGAATTTATTTTAAGACATCTTCGTAATTTCGACGTGTCTTGTATGTCCTTTAAACAAGAGTAAATATTAGCTTGGAATTGCATTGCAAGTGGTTTTACATTGTTCGTCTTAAATCTTAATCGTTTAAGTGTATTTAAATTCAGCCAGTTTCCGCTCAAAGAAAATGTTCACATAAATAGCGATCGAGATGTACACGGTAGACGATTCATGTGCCAAAATGAAAACCGACTTACACGAAACATTACTTCGGATATTTGTATAAACGTGGATGTGGGTGTGTATTTTCATTTCATTCAACAAAATTGTTTTTTAGGACACTGTTTTTAATCGCTATTCATATTATATCTACTGTTTAAAACTTATTCAGTGAGACTCACACCTTTCAAAATGCGGAAAGATTACAAATTTACCAGTTGAATGGATCGAACATTCGAGAATGAAATCTAATTTCCTGCTTCGAATAAGAAATCCTGAGAGGCAATGAGGTAAAAAACCTTTTCACAATTACATTAATGCAAAAGAACTTCGTTTAATAAAATCGAATGTTGACTTTTACGTAGAACCAAGACATTGTGATAAGTTTTAATTGTAATACACAATGTTTTGATTACGAGCGGTTAAAATCGGTTTATTATTTATTAAACAAAACGAACACAGGTCGAATGGAGTTATCAAGTAATATCAATAAAACCCAAATTCTTCATGTCGTTGACATTATGTAATCTACAAAGTGCCTAACTTGGCGCAATTATCACAATTATTGAAAAAAATAGTAATTATAATAAGTACCTAGTAAATGGTAACGAACTCAGATTGGATCATGAAACCCTAAGCCTGATTACTAGAAAACACAAATGTGTGTAGAAGCCATACCACTTAAATACCCTGACAATGAAAGTCTACTGAACAAAATTCTTTCAGAATATTTACTAAATATTTGAATCATAATCATCCGCTTAAAACAATAAAAGAATAATGCGATTCTTTCGGTGCTTGGCAGTAACGTTTGCGTGATAAGATTACAATAAACCGTAATTTAAAGAAGGTGCAGGGAACACGAATATTTCATTTAGGTTTATACTCTTTAGTTCAATTTCATTAGACTTGTTTATCGCAGTGTTCCGATTCGAATCGCAGATAAAAAGCAACGTTTAATCAAATAAACAGTGTTTATAGACGCCAATACGAATTAATGTTGCTCTTTTTATAATTCAGCTAGATCTCAAACAATTCTAGCTGAAAAAAAAACAGGCGCTCACGTGAACTTTTACGATACAAATAGTTGGCAACGTTTATATGTGGACATTCCCAACACGCCCCTGTGACGTAGACGTTTTAGAAATTTAATTTCATCCACCGTCTCGACTAGTGCCACGTGAATTACCAGAATAATAAACCGTCCATGTTAAATAAATAAAACCGTTTTAAAACTAGAATATCGTTGAACGTTATTCTTAAAATAAGCGAGGTTCTGTCTGTGTAGTCAAATACGGGTACTGGCACTTTACCAAACTGCAAGTCAAAACAACGGCGCAGTATACATAGATATCACAACAATTGGTTTAATAATTCAATTGATAACGAGCGGCTCTAGGGCACGTATATTTTTATCTATTTCGAAAATAATTTAACAAAAAGATTCTTCAACGCAGACAGACAATTACCAAAACAGACTCAATTGTTTTAGTACTTTATCGATCCCTCTAGCAATATTGCTACAATGTTGATGCGCCTACAATTTTACCTTAATGCGCATGGATTGAAAGATACCAAGGTGGCTTGTGATGTCGAACGATTCGAGATACGTTAGCCAAAACATGATAATAACATATCATAATGGCGATAAAGTAACTCACCAGAGAGGTTACTGTAAGCTTGAGCGACGGCCGCGGCTATGCAACGTTTGCATTTCATCGGACACGTCTCGTCTGAAAAACTTATCGGCCATGCTGCTAACCCAACAAAATAACCCATAAGTATCAATAAAAAGAACCCTATCATTACCTTGATCGAAATTTTACCTTCAACCTACCCTTGTCCTGTGTCATATTCATCCTTTAAAGTGAAATCTATGTCATTAATTTGTTTCATAACAAGCATTGTCTCTTACCCAAGAACTTGAAGAAATGAGAACAGTCGATCAAAACAAAACAAGAGACGTGAAAACATCACGTAGGAAACGGGTCCGAGGTCGGTCCGACGGTGGAATTCAATGTTATGATACGAACTTGTCATTGCATATTTTTAACTGCTTCTATCTAATGTAGTAAGTACTAATTCGATCGATGAACGTGTTTCATTAACATGTATGACCTTATCTAGTGATCTGTTCAAACTTAAGCATGCCTTTGAACATTAAAATGCTCAATTTGGTCTGGATATTTTCTATGTCTGCGTGAAATCGAAGATGATTTGTTAGAGTTTTAGCTATTTTCGTGACAATCGATTTCCATTCATTATTGATGAGAGTATCAACGTCAGCAAAATTACTGATGATCTCATAAAGACCGTTTCCAATGAATGGCATGAAATTTAGATCTATGAAAACCATCCAAGAAACAAAAAGAAGTAAAACGACAAATTATGTATATGGTTTGTTTCGAGTATGAATATAAATACACTGAGATTAGTATCCAATATTGAATATGGATTTATGCAAAACTTCGGACAAACAGAAACACTTTTACGTATATTTGAATTAGAATTAACTTATCGAAAGATTTTCAGTACTTTTTACGTAAAATTGTATGTAGATTATAAGTACATATCTCATTATGCTTTCAATAACAATCCTGTACGTCATAGTGAGGCTTACACGTGATTCCAAAAATATATTTAGAGATACTGTAGCAGATAACTTTGATAAATTTGTATTTTCCAGACCAATACAAGTGTTTCATCCGTTGTGAATAACATACACAAGATCATTTTGTAGAAACCGAAAGAAAGCAAGACATTCATTAAATTTCGAACGTAAACACAATATCAATATTACGAGACTGAGTAGTGAAATCTGAGCACAGTTGTCTGAAATTGAATAATTTAATAATACAACTACTTCTGAAACTTGAACGCTAGAAATAATTCTAATTCGATCTTGTCAGCAGATATATGACTAACTCCTATTACTTTTAGCCGTTAGGGAAGAAAGGTGCGAGCAACTTGATCAGAACAGTCTTCGTAATTTAAACTAAGAAATCGAATCAACAGAATACGCCTGCATGAGTAAACGTCTTGGCAATAACCAATCCTGTTGACGTGAGAAATCTTTCAGTAGCATTATTATAAGCCCAGCAGATCAGGGTTAAGCTAGGAACAAATGCAAGCTATGATACAAATTCAACAAAGAATATGAAGATCCAAGTTAGTTTATCAACTTCAGCGTCTAAGTACTCAATCATAGACGCATCGTTTTCTTAATTGTATGGCGTGATTCCTTATCTGATGTTAATTAATAATGTGTCGCAATGTTTCGAAATATTGTTATAGAGAAACTCAAGTGGCACAGAATATAGGCTTTATTGGGTTTTAATAAATGTAGTAGATCTGGGGCGAGGTGGCGACCTGAAAAACCGTTCGGTTGAATGTCCTTCTATAATGTCCCTTCACGTAATATATTACGCATTATTCTACACACTTTACTGTTATTAATGGTCGATTAGACTAAGTTACTTGAACGTTCGAGCGTTCAGTAAATATACATCGATTTTTCTTTTGTTTTTGTTTTAAAATTACATAAGTTTCTGGCTATCGTTGATAGTTGAATGGAATTATCTAATCACAACATTATTATTGATTAGTTTCAGTTCGACTGATAAATCTACGTAAACATTGATATTGCAATAGTTGAATTTTGGAATATTGAACAGTACAACGTTACTAGTTATTTGACAACAAAGAATTGCTGAAACTCGAATAACGTGATGGGTGATTCTTTGAATATTAGTAAGGATTTCATAAATGATACGCGAAAAGTCAGTGTAATAAGTTTTGAACCGTGAACGTGACCGTGAACAGCGTTACGCGCCAATAATACACACAATGTGCCACATGTTAACAATCATGTGAAGCCCCATAATATCTCCGCACACGAACCTCGCGTATCTCGTTACGCGCTATTTTAATACGACTTAATATTTATTTTCAGACTTGCCGAGTATACACCTGTATAAGTAAATATATTTCGACCTACATTCTTAGTTAAAACAGAGTATTGTACATTCCAATGGACTAAAAAACAGAAATGTGACGTTTTCCCAACAAATTCTGTACAAATATTTCCCTCCTAACGCAGCTAAATTCTAAAGTACTGACGGCAGAAATATAGCAGTTATAAACTTTAATGGTTGGTATACAAATAAAGTACACACGTGATCGCAGCAAAATAAAATACGTAATAACGTTGCGTAACCATTGAAATAGATTGAAATTTTTAATGAGAATACAAATACATCGAGACGTTTTATAATGGACTTTATACTGCCGAAGTTTTGGCAGCCTCTACCGTGACGCTTGTCTACAAAATGATGAAGCACATCGGAAACATAAAAAATATCATTTAAAAACGTAATGGTAAAAATAAAAGAAAAAATTCTCGTCCCGTATTCAACGACCTTTACAAAATTAAAACCAGCTTGTTTTATTTCGGCTACTACGAATTGTAGAAGAGGTTATCTTTATGTTTTTAATATAGAGTGCTCCGAGCACGTGTCCTTTGAACGCGGTAATTTTCTAGTTATCTTATCAGTTAACTCGACAAAACGATGTAAACAATGAAATAGCGCTTTATGATAATTATTTTAATAACAATATCGCAAAAAAGCGAAACCACGTTGATAATAAAATTTCTTGATAAAGTATGTGAATTTAAATGTATGTCAAAAGAGTGCAGCTGTAGATACGTGTTAAGTAAACAAAATTAAATATGAATGCGTCATTTTATTCTGATTGAAATTATACTAGAGCAAATTACTGTTACTAATATGGAAATGTAATTATGAGCTTGGCAAAGGACACATTCGACCTACCCCACACGTGTGCATGCGTCAGAATGATGCAGTCGCATCTTTAAGTAATACCTATCTAAACATAGACACAGATTATTTCATTAAATGTTTCACTTTTTAAATTCAGAAAATTTGCATGTTCGAAAAGGAAAAAAATGGTAAGAAATATGATTGATTGTGAGAAGATAATTAATTTGGTATGAAGCCGGTTTTGTTAGCCGGTCAGATATCGAAGAGGGGTCAAAAGAAAATTTTAAAGAAAACATTGAAGTTAGAGGCAAAATGACAATGTATGATAACTAAACAATACGATTCATCTTTTTGTAATTGGGAAATATATCGGTAACTTTCTTTTTGGGAAAACGTCGAACTTCATCAACATCCTCGAGTCTGGGGTAAAGAATGGAGTATTAGCTAAGATTTTATTTTTTTTCTCTATCTTTCGAGTTTATGGAATCATCCGGTATTGACTATTGGTGTAACTTGACAAATGAGTTAAGAAATTTAAGCAGTCCTTTACGCAAGCATACAAATAATTTCAAAAACGTAAATTATGGTTTTAAACGACTACCTAATTTTGGCGGTACATTCAATTTCATTGTAAAAGAAACACGAAGGTGCGTTTCGGTTTAGACTGTTCTGGAAACAATTAAATGACGTTAAAAATTACGAATTTCGAATTGGCACCGATTTACAAACAATAAATAAATATTGGCACGTAAATTATACTGCTTTTAGAATCTTGCCAACATCAACAAAAGTGGTGACAGCTTTATAAAAAATACAAGAACGGTCAAATTGTTCCAATGACTTTTGTGAACTTTAAAGGTACTCTAATTTGGTTCTAATTGATTTAATATTTTCTTTTTACTAAACATACATTGGGGATACACAAATGGGGATTGATATTTTTAAATTGAATAATATCATAAATTTAAAACTGCAGAGGTAATCCAAGGTGTTATCATAAAATGTTTTAAAAATAATCATACTAAAACTTTGTATTTATTAAGTTTTTACTAACTCTTTCACATAGCATATGTGTAGCTATAGAAGCGTAATATATTATAGGTAGAATTATGAGTGAATTTTTTCGCATATTATTCTACTCAAAATATAAATAAAAAAAAAGCTCACCTTCTTCTGGGCTGAGATCTGCAAACTTGATACCTCCACTGTAAAAGACAGAATAAGTTGCATTTTTGTAACCCAAAAAATGTATGAAAAATAATCAATGGGTAATTTTAAATCTTGTGTTTGGCAGTCACAAGAATAATGCTAGTTTAATATTATTGCAAAATAAATAAAAATTCTATAAAGGATCAAGAATTCAGAAATTCAAATCAATACATCAGATTTTTAAATTGACTTGGTTGATTTAATATGAATTTTCCCATTTGGAATAATCTTAAGTGAGATTTGTATTGGAAAAGATTCCAAGTGAAGTGACATGTAGTATGTCAATCTGTAGGTAACAGATCGTACCTGAGGAGGACGGTAGCCGTTTCCGGCACCCGGAACACCTGGAAATAAACACAATGTGGAACCAGTTCATACTGGATCTCCAGAAGGAGGAACCAAACAGCAATTTCAACATAAATAGAAAATAATTTCAAAAGACATTTCACACTTCTTATCTACGTTTTTCTAGAATTTTCATAGTTTATAATATTATTTAATTTATATTTTCTTCGAATGGGCATAATTTTTAAAGCATGTACTAATTGGATCTGCACATAATGCTCACCTTCCATCCTAGGTTCTCGAAGAAAGTACTCAAACGCGACTGTCCCGTTGTTTTGCCACCGCAGGGTCCTAGGAACACATCACATCCTTAGATAACCAAATTATCCCCACGTGTGTTACGCGGTTTTCGCTTCAATATATTTTTCCGAAGCCAATACTACCAAGTATATATTTTTGAGAACAAAATTCTAGTTTTTCTTTACATTACCGTGAACCAAATGTTTTGCAAAAAAAATTGACACGTAAATTTCCAGGTGAATAACTCAAACTTACCTCCAGTGAGAACGAGCTTGTAAACGATTTTCTGTGATTGATTGGCCATTTTGGATAAACGCATGAATGTAAATCAAAGTTAAATTACACTAGAAAGGACACTGAACACGTTATTATCATAAAAATGAAGAATTTACAAATGTGTGAAAAAGAGCCATCACAATAAAATAAGCATCGCCTGACAGGCGGCAGGCGCGCTTTCGGGTGAGAGAATGACAAATTTGACAAAAGCCAAAGAATTTATGCAAAGAATTGATCTGAGATAGAACGAAAAACAAACAACGTAGTGAGGCACCACATAAATCGATTATATTGATGATATTAAGTAAAATATGATCCAAAATATATTATTCTATTTGAAATACATCTTACAAACAATTTTTACTGAAGTTTTTGAACTGGTATTAGTCTGCACAAAACAGTTGGAAACGGTTCCATGGATTGTTAACAATGGGATGTCTGGTATTTAGTTGACTGTTGAATTAAGTTTTTTAACTCTACATCATTTTCATATTAAAGCCATGAAGAATTTCACGTCAGCCAATTCTGGGTCGTCAAAAGTCTGCAAAGTACGTTGAATCCTGAAAAGCTTGTGCCTTAAATTAGTAATAAACAATAGTCAAGCCATAAATTAAGTTACTCAATCGTACGATTATAGACCTAACTACAAATAGTCTGAAAAATTAAGTCACACAAACGAACATTTATTTCTTAACTTAGACAAGATGATCTACCCAACTTCGTCACAAAGGAGTTTAAACAGCACTCGACGAAATGTCCGATTGGAATATAACAAAAAGTGTTATACTTCTACATTAATACACTTGATAATAATTATAATACTTAATTTGGATAAGTATTAATAAGTATAATGATTCTCAATTCACATCGCTTCCTCCTTCCAAGGAATTAAAATTTTCATGACCATAAAAGCAGTTATTGTGACTAAACTATTATAGTTTGAAAGGCTTTCGCGGACTTTTTTTTCTAATGTTATTAAGACCTATAAACCCGTAGTACATTATTTTGTTCTATTGTCAATAGTTTTTGCAGCGTACGCATACATGTTTTCGTTTAACACCTTGTGTTACAAATTAGATATTTTCATGCGGATCTCTAATTTTTTTCAAAATAAAATATACATATAAAACATCCATAAAAATCACTCTATCTATTAAAAAAAATCGGGCGTAGTTTTAAAGATCTAAGCATACATAGGGATAACGACTTTGTTTTATAAGATGTAGTGAAATTATTTTCACACTGAAATGTTCTTCAGCAAAAAGCAAAACAAAATTTCAAAATATAAGTCACAATGCACTGTAATAATCCAATTGTGAATTTTTTTATACTGAACAAATGTTATTTGACTGACTGACAATGTGACACAACGATTACTAACGACGACAACAATTACGATGTTAAAAAACTAAATTAATCGATTTAGTCGTAGCAAGGTCCATCACTACAATTTTGACATTACAAGATGATTCTCAAATAGATAAATGTCAATTTCAATTATTTAATCACCGGATAGGACACAGGATTTTGCTACCATCAGCCTTTTGCCTAATTCTAATTTTGAGATGGCTTCAGTCACAGGCTTTAGTTTCAGATAAAAATGCTTAGTGTAAAAAAATGTTTTAGAAGATTCTTCCTTATAATTTTATACACAAGTTGTGACCCATGGGACAGAATTTATGGAATAAAGTAATCTTAAATAATGTTTGGCTTTTATTAACATGATATTTTATTCATATCTTTCAGGTAACTCCACAATCATCTACACATAAGATAGCATTAAGATTTTCGTAACTAGTTCTATATGAATGTAGTACTGTTACTTTTATGTGTGAATTAATCTGAGAATCAATTTCATTTAATTTTTCCACTTCAAGAACCAGTGCTGGTATTTGTTGCCAGTATCTTCCTAGGCATCTATGTTTTTTTTCTACATACACATCTTTAAATGTTGTGGATTTTCCTTCATCTAAAACATAAGACATAATTTTAAATAGAGATAGATACTTTTATAGTGGTAATAGTAAGAAATTTTAAATTACTATTTGGCAATCTGAAAAAAGTGGGTAGTTTTTAAATAATAATAGAAATTTCTAGATACCTTCAACATCTGTTAAATCTTGATCTATCCATCTTGTCTGCACATTTATACAGAGAACACCAACATTCAAATCTCTGCAAATATATCTGCTGTAGTTCACAAAATGGTTGAGCAACGATAGACCTGTAACAGATAACAATCTTGAAAATAACATGTGCATATCTACAGGGTGTAAAATTATAAAGTAACAATTTGTGTGGCGTTAATAATAATATTTTACAGTTAAATTGTCATTAAAAGTAAAATGTATCAATGAATTTATAATTACCTAATTTATTGTCTTCACCTAAATGTTGAAACATGAGACATGGTAAAGAGTCTATGATTATAAATACCAACTTTTTTAATCTAAAATCTTTATTTTTAAGATCTTTAAATAGTTTAACTAATTCCTCCATGGTCCAGACATGAACAATGTGAATTTTCTTCATAATCAGAGCCATATCCTGAAGACAAATAGGATTAAATTGAAATCATAATTAAATTGTATTGAGCTGATTAAAATGATAGTGATTATTCAATAATATTTCAGTTTTGCAACTGCAGTAGCATGCAAGTAAAAAAACTACCTCATAGCCAATTAGGTTCTGTATAAGTACATCAACAAAAACTAAGTCAAGACTTCTAATTACCTTAAAAGAGTATTTACGTTTTTCTAAAATACTTTGTATTCGGACTGATGAGAAGTCACCTTTAGTATCGACATACAATATTGAGTGGTCATTATCTTTTACACAGTTGATAGCAATCTGTAGAGCTAGCTGTGTCTTTCCTGAGCCTGCTATTCCACATAATTCTGTTATTTTTCCAAAAGGAATTCCTGTAGGGAGAATGTTGTCTAAACTGAAAATAACTAATAATCATCAGGATTTACTTGGAGGGGGAAGGAAACATGGACATTAGAGAAGGTTTTGAAATGCCTTCGAAAATAAGCAGTCCAAAAATCTGGGCCGTAGTGGGTTTCTACAGTTACAGGGTTTAAATAAAATTTAACTCACTTTTCTATTCCAAACTTAATTTTACTTTGGTTTGTCAAGTATTTATCAATCAAAGAAGTTCCCCTGATAACAGGTGCTGAATATTTCGAAAGTATTTCGTTTCTAATATCCAGCATTTGCGGTATATTTATTTTGCAAATGTTTGATAATTTTTCTACATCTTCTTGAAGAAAATCTAATATTGTAACAATACCACTTTGAAACAATAATTTTATAGATGTTTCAGATAAACCAGAAGATGCTAATTTTTGCATTCTATGCCACTACTTGTTTTCTTAATATTATTCTAAGTAAAATAGTTTTTAAGTTAAAGACTGCAAAATATTCATAACTTTTTTAATTGGAAAATACTGGGAAATTGTGTGGGAAATTCAAAATCAAAAATGAACCTGACGTTTATGAAGAATGTTGCCACAAACTTTCTTAAATTTTTGGGCACCTGCGAACGATCAGTCCGGTCAATCAAAAGATCAGTCGAGTTCTTCATTCCAGTATAATCTGTGGTTACTAGTGCCAATGTGTGTTGTGCACTTTATGTATAAAGACAAGAAGCCAGTAGCTATGAAAAAAATTAAAACTATAAAAATACCGCCATTTGTGTTTTCTGTCAAAAAAAGTGTTATGTCGTGGAGTTGTGATTAATTTTGTTCTTTGCAGCATAAAATCGTTGCTTATTAGTTGTAGTTTATGTTTAATTAGTTTTTTTCAAAATGTCTAATATATCATTGGACAAAGAGACATTTTATCGTCGCATGAAAAAGTTATATGCGACTTGGAAGGTTGGTTATTTTCCGTTTACCGATGGTTTCTTTTATGATTTTGAGCCCATGTGCCTAACTTGTGTATTTTATAGGCTGCTACAGCGGATGCTAAGAGTGATGATCCCCTGGCAAAGGTCGATTGTTTGGTATCATGTGTTGGAGTAGACGAAGAGACTCTTTACAGCAAATCAACATCGCTCCAGGTACGCGCATTTTTTTCCGTTGGTGTACTCTTCAGGTTAAACATAATAATTATTGAATTTCTTATTAGAACACAAAGTCGGTTCTAGAATGTGGCACCAAGATAAAATTCTTTATTTTATAGAAAGTATTTGAATTTACATCTACTCACTAAATTCTTTTTACTTGATGCGCCTGTGCTTTGAATTTGCGCACCTTGTAATGCCAATTTTAGGCGTAGAGACAAAGTTGTAAAAACATGAGATTAGAAAATAAACAGAAATCTAAAAAATGCTTGTTGCTACTAAAGTTTACAAATTTTAGCAAGTTGTTGAAACTATTTTAGATTTTCAAATTATAACTTAGACTTGTCAAGAAAAAGTGTTTTCACAATTTTATGTTAACTATACATACTGAACTTATAAAAAAAATATTGTTTCTTATTCCTTAAATAATGTTTTATCAACTCTGACTTGAAATATAAGAAGCAAGTACAAATGATATTTGATACTATCCTGACTTAGCATTTCACTGAGAGATTATTTTATGCAGAACATTAATTGAACCGAGACTGCTGTGTTTGCAATTAATTTGTAATGACATTGTACAGTTTATACATACTTTAAGACAGGATTAAATTGAAAATAATGATACTAATACAAAAATGTTCTCATATTTTTACAAATCTGCTGTGACTTGGACACAATAATATGAAAAAATTAAACGAAATAATTTTTTTTGTTCCTTTTTTTAGACATGGCTGTTTGGATATGAATTACCTGACACAATTACAGTACTCACAGAACACAGCATGTGTTTCTTAGCAAGCAAAAAGAAAATTGAGTTCTTGAGACAAATAGAAAATGGTAAAGATGAAACTGAATTGCCACCTGCTAAACTTCTTATCAGAGACAGAGTAAGTTTTAGTAATAAAATACATATAAAAATACTTTTGTTTTTTAATTTTGTTACTAATGTGTGTTATAAAGCAATTTTGTTGACATTGTTATTTGTAAAATGTGTACTACACTATAATGTATTTGCTACACTGCACACTATAGCCATAATTGGCATTACCATACTTTGCTTACATTTACGATCAAGGTCCTAAATGATTTGTATTGTAATTATAACATTTAAATTATTTTTGTAGAACGACAAAGACAAAGAAAACTTCAATAAACTCATACAAGAGATTAAAAAATCGAAACATGGCAAAACTTTAGGTATATTTGTAAAAGACAACTATCCAGGTGAATTCTGTGAAGGTTGGAAGTCAGTACTGAAAGCAGAAAAATTCGAAAATGTAGATATTAGTTCAGCTGTAGCATTACTCATGGCACCGAAAGAAGATTCCGAAGTTATTACCATTAAGAAAGCATGTATGGTCACAGTGGATGTCTTCACAAAGTATTTGAAAGATCAGATCATGGAGATTATAGATTCAGATAAGGTAAATAAATAATACACTTTCATTATTAACCTTCATTATTAAAAAGTTGTCAAATATATTATAATAGTTTTATTGTATTAACAATATTTTTTATGTTATTTTCAATTAAATTATATTATGACCATAGAGATACACATTGTCAATGGTGTAGCATTCCTAACTTCATACTACATCCACTAATGTTTACTATCACTTTTCAGAAAGTGAAACACCTAAAGCTTGCCGAGGGTGTCGAATCAGCAGTCTCAGACAAGAAATATGTCACAGGAGTTGATACAAGTCAGGTTGACATGTGTTATCCCCCTATTATCCAATCAGGTGGAAACTACAGCCTGAAATTCAGTGCGGTGTCTGACAAAAATCACTTGCATTTCGGTGCAATAGTCTGTTCTCTCGGTGCTAGATATAAATCATATTGTTCCAACATTGTTCGCACTTTGTTGGTCAATCCTACTGATGAAGTACAAAGCAATTATAATTTCTTGTTAAATATAGAAGAGGAAGTGATGAAGACACTTGTTTCTGGAGCTAAATTGTCAACCGTTTATGAAGCTGGTTTAGCTTTAGCCAAGAAGGAAAAGCCTAGTTTAGTTGAAAATCTCACCAAAAGTTTTGGGTAAGATCTATAGCATTTAATGTAAAAAAATAATTAGAAAAACAAGTTGATTATCTATTTATTATATTGCAGGTTTGCTATGGGTATTGAATTTCGTGAGAGCTCTATCATTATAGGACCTAAAACGAATGTAATTGCTAAGAAAGGAATGGTGTTCAACATAAACATTGGTCTGGCTAACTTGACTAACAGTGCAGCATCAGATAAGGAAGGAAAGGTATCATTATTGACAACTTTTAAGTATACCATATAAAACAACTAATTCCAGTTCTCAAGAATCAACCTCACAACCTAGAAAAAAAAAACTGATGTCTCATGACTCCTTAAACCTACTTTGTCTTCACAATATCTGACAAATTGAATCCACAAACTATTACTATTAGCATTACTGCTGCTACTGTTAAATATTCTTTATTTAAATTGCAGACATACGCACTATTCATTGGAGACACAGTATTAGTAAACGAGGAGCAACCGGCGTCTCTTCTAACACAGTCTAAGAAGAAAATAAAAAACATTGGAATCTTCCTGAAGGATGACGATGAGGAAGAAGAGGAAGAAAAGGAAAACAAGACTGAAATACTCGGTGAGTGATTGATTATAGTCAGATTTGGATTTTAAAACATGACTAGAATCAATAGGTGTCTAACATTTGAAATTTTCATATTTTTTAAATGTCTTTGTGGCTATGTTTTCATGGAGGTATATTTATCTGTGCATCAAATAGTAAAATAAATTTTAAAAAAATACTTAATCTTGTCCACGAAGTGTGCTGTTTGCAAGAGTATTGCGAGCAAGGATCCATGAAAACTTAGCCTATTGTAATGTTATACAGGGTGGATATGTAAACAAATGGAATTAAAAAAAATAACCAATACCAAAAACAAAAGTTCTAAGTTGTATTTTGACAAGACATTCACCTTTCGGGTTTGGAAATACTACATATCCACCCTGTTTCTAAGTACATTCATGAATATTGACAATAATAATTGAATTTCTTTGCCATCCTATTTTGTGAAATATTAATAAAGTAAATTACAGTTTGTATTGACAGTATGAATTTGAATTTGTTTTAATGATGAATAACTCTAACTAAAAAGGCCCATTCTTTCTGTTATTGCCTACGAAGGCAGACCACCAGGCGATCAGAAAGGTAGATAAGTACAATACAACTTGGTTGATATTAATGTGTCTGTCACAACGGAGATATTTAAAAAAAAACAATACTGCAATCATTTCTTTGTTGTATTTTAAATGGTAATTGCAATTTTTGTTGTAAGATAGTGACATGTAAAAAGATTGATTGACATTTACAGAATCTCACTACCTTGCGTATTGATTTATTAAACTTTAAAAAAAATATTGCCTGATGCATTTCATATCTAACCAAGTTGTATATCTGTGTTGTGACTAGATGAATTAGTAATGAAGAATAACTGGAAATGATTGGCAATAAAAGAATGGAACTGAAAATTCCTTTGTCAAAATTATTTGGAATTTTAACATTTTTTTAGTATTTTTACTGTGTTTTTCTGTATTATTGGGCTTGTATTTATATAATTTCATTTACTTACATGATAACGTGGATGAATAATAGAAAATGGAGGTGAGTTTATCGAGTAATATGTATACTTGTATAGTGTACAGAATTTCTAATTAAAGCGCTTTTACTAACATGAGCATGATGCTTTTTGTATTTTAAAATAAACTATTGTATTTCTCACAATTCACAATTATCAAAAGATTTAGTGCTTCCACTCAAGCATGCACACAAACACACTTTCATAACAAAGTGACTCTTTATTTTCTGATCCTTCTTAAAGTTTCAAATGCTAAAATAAACACAATAAAGAATGATCGCAAGCACGCTTTAAAACTATCACTAAATTAAACTTATAACTACCTTAATTCTTTGTTCTAAAAGTAAGTACAACTTTTAGGCAGAGGCAAAAGAACCGCTGTAATAGAATCTAAACTGAGAACGGAACATTCCTCCGAGGAAAAACGTAAAGAACATCAACGTGAATTAGCTGTCAGTCTCAACGAGAAAGCGAAGGAACGATTAGCCAAACAGTCGACCGGTAAAGATACAGAGAAACTAAGGAAAAGTACAGTTTCATACAAAGGTATTAGTCAAATGCCGCGTGAAAACGAAGTTAAAGAACTCAAATTATATGTTGGTAAGTTCTCTTTACTATTCCAGAAACCTGACTTCAGATTCAGAAAACGATTTAACCCTTAAATGGACAATGTTGTTTTTAAACAACATACTAAACATCACCGATAAAATTAAGTTACTTTTAATTTTTTTGTTAATTTTGACAGCTAGTTCTTATAAAAAAATCATAGTAAATTCATGTCTAGTTTTTTTTACTCATTTTTCCTAGACAGTAATACATGTTCATTACACAAATATATTTTTTAAAACGTGAAACAAAAATCGTCCATTTAAGGGTTAAGTTAAATAGAATTGATTAACTCTGTTACCTCATTACAGATCGTAAATACGAAACAGTTATCCTGCCTATATTCGGCGTCCCCGTTCCATTCCATATTTCCACCATCAAGAACATCTCCCAATCAGTGGAAGGTGATTACACGTACCTTAGGATAAATTTCTTCCACCCCGGAGCCACTATGGGCAGAAACGAGGGTGGCAACTATTCACAACCAGATGCTACTTTCGTTAAGGAAGTGTGAGTATGATTTTTGATTGGACCTGTACCTGTACCAACCCATTACTGCCCACTGTTGGGCTCAGGTCTGCTCAGAAGAGGGATTGATTGGACATTTGACATTTTTTGTATTAACAAAACAAGTAATGAAATCCAGTCTTTCATTCTATAACATAAAAAATAGAATGCCTTGTCGCTGTGATTTGAAGTGAAAACTATGCACAAGTTAGGTTTTGTTGGTTTTTAAAAATTTTCTAAACACAGGGAGAAAATACTAAACCAATACCAGAATTTTTTTTTAACTTTTATACTATAGCAGATATCTACGTAATCTTTTCCAACTTGCAGTACGTATCGAAGTACAAACACAAAAGAGCCGGGTGAAATATCACCACCATCATCCAACCTTAATACCGGATTTAGACTTATTAAAGAAGTACAGAAAAAATTCAAAACGAGAGAGGCAGAGGAACGAGAAAAGGAAGATTTAGTTAAACAAGACACATTAGTATTATCACAAAATAAAGGAAATCCTAAGTTAAAAGATTTGTACATACGACCCAATATTGTTACGAAGAGAATGAGTGGTTCGTTAGAGGCACATACGAATGGGTTTAGATTCACGTCAGTGCGAGGTGATAAAGTCGATATACTGTATAATAATATAAAGAATGCATTCTTCCAACCCTGTGACGGAGAGATGATCATACTTTTACATTTCCATTTGAAACACGCTATTATGTTTGGTAAGCATTTATTTATATTAAAAGTATTCAATTTTTACTGAGATACTAAATGAAATGATTATTCTCAGAGCGCTATGACTTGTCCTTCTTCAAACGAGGCTTGAGGAGGGTCCTTAAAGTTAGGTCGTAGGTAGCGATCCCTCAGTGTCCCCTGACATTGCAGAGGTTCATGAGCGACGGTAACCACTTCCTATCAGGTGGGCCGTTGGCTCGTCTGCCTACATAGCAATAAAAAAAAAAAGATCATTTTATATGTGCCAAAGCGTCAACTTTAATCCTATTATTACATTTATATAACTTCAGGTAAAAAGAAGCACGTCGACGTTCAGTTTTACACGGAAGTGGGTGAGATTACAACGGATTTAGGTAAACATCAGCACATGCACGACAGAGACGACTTAGCGGCCGAACAGAGCGAACGGGAGTTAAGACATAAATTAAAAATCGCGTTCAAGAGCTTCTGTGAACGAGTAGAGAACATGACCAAACAGGAGGTCGAGTTTGATACGCCGTTTAGGTAAGATGAAAAGATTGAAGAAAATAATGTAAGATGGAATTATTAATTTTCCAATAAGTGAAAAAAGTCCTGTATCGGTAGGCGATAGATAACAAACAGCCCCTCATTGCCCTGGCATTGCAGGGGTTCATGAGCGACGGTGACCGCTTACCATCAGGTGGGCCGTAGGCTCGTTTATCTATCACGCAATAAAAAATATAAAAAAGTGATTCATTTTGCATTAATATGCTTTGTCTTGAGAAACGTGTTGTTTTTTGTTTTTACTTGATTTATAATATCCAACTTTTACTGTGTAATCTGTCTAGGTATATAAAGGTTATTTAAGCGAGACTTATTTGAAAAGAACCACTAACGCTAAAATATATTTTGTACTGATGTTGCGTTTGAGGATTATTTTATCTTTATTAATTCTTGAATGAAATTAATAACTAGAAATTAATTTATTCATCATCTATTTAATTTCCAGAGAGCTTGGATTCCCCGGAGCTCCATACAGAAGCACAGTATTACTCCAGCCCACCTCCGGAGCGCTCGTCAATCTGACCGAATGGCCGCCATTTGTAATCGCGCTTGAAGACGTTGAATTAGTACATTTCGAAAGAGTACAATTTCATCTTAAGAACTTTGATATGGTGTTTGTGTTTAAAGATTATGCTAAGAAAGTGGCGATGGTTAATGCCGTTCCTATGGACATGCTGGATCATGTTAAGGAATGGTTGAAGTTAGTATTCATTATATTTATTTATTTATTTATTTATTCAACTTCATGCACAAAAGGTACAATGGCGGACTTAATGCCGAAGGCATTCTCTACCAGTCAACCAAAGGTGGTGTAGAGAGAACTATGGTAGGTGCTTTGCTGACACACGAAAAGCAAATAAACAAAAAAAAAAACTTTTCCACATTACATAAATAAGGATAAAAAATAATACATTACATACATAACGAAATAAATAATAAAATATATCTAATATATAAAATACATAATAAAATATATATCATACAAATACAATACACATAATATAACAACAAAACATATTTAGCATGATTATTAATAAAATTAATTGTGCAAAATTTATGTGCTAAAAGTGTATATTAAATAAATATAATAGTGAGTTATATATTTTAAAGTTAAAAAAGATACAATAAATTCTCAATAAAGTCTTACAATGGTTTAACTAAATTATTTTAAAAGTCCTGAAGTACTCCTAAAATTCATAATTAATTACTCTTTGATTTTGATTAAATTTGAGATATCCTTAATAGTGGAAATATAACTGCTATAAATCGTAAGCATTACTCTTTTTTCAGTTCATGTGATATCCGCTACTCAGAAGGTATACAATCTTTGAACTGGACCAAAGTAATGAAAACTATCACAGACGACATTGAAGGATTTTTCGATAATGGCGGATGGTCGTTTTTGGATCCTGAATCTGATGGCGAGAATGAGCAACCGGTATAATATTTGTCTTTTTAAATAAATTCAATTCCGATCACAAATTCTGCTCTAGATCATACTTTTTTATTTTTGTAGATAAATTATAGGTCTACTTTCTCTATTATTTTAATAATATGGACAATAAAAGGAAAATGTGTATATTGTCTCACAGCTGTCACCTTTTACTGCTTTGTACAGCAGTGGCGAAGGCTGTGTGTAACTCCATTCCTATCGGCTTTCATTTAGATATTCATAGACTAACAAGAGATAGTACCAAGAGCCCCGAGCAGCTTCAGATAATTAAATGGAAACTTAATTTATTACTTTAATCTCTTCTATGATCTTCCCTCCTTAGATAATTGACAATTCAGAATTACTGTTGAATAAGTATAAGATTTTAAAATTAATGTGTATTTTAGGAGGAAGACACAGAGGATGAAGATGAAGCGTATGAACCAACGGACGCAGAGTCGGACGAGTCTGAAGGATCTGACTACGATTCGGAGGCCTCGGATGAATCTGATGCTTCAGGAGATAGCGATGGTATGATTGGTTTACTACTAACATTAAAATGCTAATTTTTTACATCTCTCTAGTTGACATTGAGATGCCCATTAAAAAAAGTACAAAGTAAAAAAAATATGTAAAAAGAAGAACTTCAATAAGAAAAGCACTTTTTAATAAAAAATAAAATAAGCAATCAATTTCAATACAACATAGCCTATTTTTTGAATCTGCCATCATTTGCATTGCTCCAAAGTTCTATCAATTTTAACAGAGGAAGATGAAGAGTCCGGCAAAGATTGGTCCGATTTGGAACGAGAAGCCGCCGAGGAGGACAAAAAAGATCGCAACTTCGATCGGACCGACTTCGACACTAAACGGAAGGACAGAAACAGACAAAGAGGTTACGATTCCGACGAAGGAGCCGCAAAGAAAAGCAAACACGACAAATCTAACCATAAAAGTTCGAGTTCGAATCATAAGAGTTCAAGTTCGAACCATAAAAGTTCAAGTTCAAACCACAAGAGTTCAAGTTCGAACCACAAAAGTTCAAGTTCGAATCACAAGAGCTCCAGTCATAAAAGTCCATCGAAAAGTAGTAGCAGGTACTTATTTATGTTTTATATTACTTTCAATAATTAAATTATTTTTGCAAAGCCAACCCAACATTATGAGCTTGTTGTGAAGCTGTATTAATCGTTGTTGTGATAAATATGTCTTATAACTAATCATTTGGAATGTAAAATACGCCATTTTCATTATTACAGTCCTTCCAAGAACCGAGACAGGCACCACAAATCGTCACACGGCGACCATCGTAAGAGCGACCACAAGTCTTCGAGTAAAGATAAAGAAAAGAGACACTCCGGTGAACACAAATCACATAAACGGTCACGTGACGATAGCAGAGAACACGGCAATAGTTCGAAGAAGTCCAAGTGAGTATTGTTTATTGGCTATATCAGCAGGCTATGACGAATATTCGTGTTAACGCGATAATTGTAGAAAACCTAAGGTTGTTAGCGTGCTAATACGGCGCGAATCTGTATTCATATGGATAATAATTATATACCGAAAAATTCTGTTTATTTTTGTTTCAGAAAATAAAGAAAACTTAACAAATTGCTGTAAGGAATCAAACGGGTTTCATTTAGCAAAAGCCCCTTGTGTTATAAATAATTACATATTGTTATGTGATTGTGTCGTCTCATAATTTGTCCGTCTAATATTAAGAAATCAGGTCTGAATGTTTGTATGTAATTTGTTAATTTTGCAGTTGTGAATGTGACAGTTAATTTGTTAGTAAATAATAATTTTCAAGAACCAGTGCCCCATTTTTTTTCTGTGAGAAGTAAATTGAGTAAGATAAATAAATTTAAGAATTCATAATCTGCGTATTTATTTATTGAATCATAAATAATGTTTTCGAAAAAAAAAAAAACATTAAAAACAAAAAAAAGTATTATAACCTCAAAATTAACGCTTAAATAAAATTAAGTTAGACATTAAAGTTAGCGTTAGTGATTAGAAAATATATACAACAATCAAGGAATTTTGTACAATTGAATTATATCTCGTCAACATGATTAAGTTTTGAGGTTACAATACAAATCTTGTAACAATTATCTTACAAGCATCTAGTGATCACATTTGTACATTATGTACAACAAACTAAATCTACATGGACAATTGACTATTGGTTGTCTGTTCCTTGCGCCACAACGATGGGTCCTCGAGGTAACACAGTTAATCTCTTGTCTAATATTCCTACGTCCTGATTCTTGACATCACTCTGTTCCTGAGTATCGCTGGAACTCCAATATTTTTTATTGACTAACATTAGCAACATCAATACTGGTAGGTGAACGAGGGAAAACCGGAACAGTTTTCGCGAACTCGCGCTGTCTGATTTTTGGTAGAATTGCCAAGCTGTAACAAAAATGTTCATTGGATTTAAAATATTCTCAAAAAGGCATTTTATACAAAACTAGTATATTTAGTTAAGTCGAGTTATTTTTCATCACAGAAATAGTTTATCTATACTAACCTAAGTACATAAAGTAAACGTTCAATGGTAATGACTCGAGTGCGAACCACATATTCGTAACACCTAGATACGGTGACGCGAGGCATGTCGCAGTGATGACTCCCGTATGTCTGAGCGCAACTCTTCTGCATAATGCTAAAAAAAACAATATTTTTTGTTAAGTATTAAAATTTGTAGTAAGAGTTTAACTATGGCGCAGTGTCTATAGAACTCGATTCCTGTAGCGTTCCTTTTGCGTTTTCATATTAATTATTAGACAACGCAAATTTTATTATAGTTTTATTTCGTCGAATTTCGCAACTTCGTCTGCGTTACAAAGGGGTTCAAACGTTACAAAGGGGTTAGATATATGCTGTAGCGGACTTTTTTGTTTGTCTTAATAAGACCTAAAAACCCGTAGTACATCATTTTGTTCTATTGTCAATAGTTTTTGCAGCGTACGCATAAATAGGTTTTGGATTATTCACCTATTGTTACATATTCGATATTTTCATACGGATCCCTATTTTTTTTGAAAATAAAATATAGCCTATAACCTTCCTCGATAAATGGACATTCCAACAGCGAATTTGAAATCAGACTGGTAGTTTCTGAGATTAGCGCGTTCAAACAAACGAACTCTGCAGCTTTATAATATTAGTATAGATTATGGTTTAGATAATGAAGAAAATTTAATAATATATATTCTTTATATTCCATAAGAAAGTCATAATATTTCAACAATGATTCCAAGCAAACAAAATTGACAAGCTATATTTATAACTCACCGGGATCAGTAACGGCCATCATACGGTATCCAGCTCTCGAGTAATCGGGTCGTAGGTTCCACGAGAGCGCGTTGAAGTGCGGAAACTGCCACGAGTAGAGCAACGCAGCGAGGACCATCGCTCCCGCGTCAAATCCACCCGTACACCCCACCCATCCCATTAGCGGTGGTATTGCTCCCACTGGAAATAAGTATTTACATTGTTTATTATTTAAAAATTTTCAAACTGTAAGAATACTAGCAGAGCAATACAGCAAGAGTACATTTTTGAGAATATTTTATGTGTAAATATTTGAGTATTGCAGAAAGAAATAGTTAAATACTAATTTGTTTTTTTTTAAATTGAGGAATGGTAAATCCAAAAATTAAAGGATTTAACATGATTTTTTTAAAACTTGTTAGCTTCTCTGACAGAAAACCAATGCTGCTATATCAATATTTTACTATAATAAAAAACTACAATAGATATTTACCTACGGAGCCAAGCCATGTATTAAGTATTGACATTCTCTTCATTGGAGTATAAACGGATGTATAAAGCACCAGGTTTCCAGCACCCAAGGCAGCAGTCAGTGGGTTGACTCCAAAATACAGGATACCCAATCCCACGCTGCTTGTCAACGTCGCAAAACCTATGGCATGGGCTGGCCTGAAATAATATTTAGCATACTGAAGTTTTCTTTTACATTAATTGGTTATTGCTAATTAGCATTTGGGTTACACGAAGACACTTCTCATTCTGTCTCTATATATACCTGGGTCATTAAAACTATGCAATTTTTGATTCAGCTGAAATGGGCAACAGGTCTTAATATACTTTCATCTAACGAACTAGAAACCACATCATTTTGTGACACCTATTTTTAATGTAATGTTTGTATTGTTTCAATACTGTTCTATTTTAAGAGTCTTGTTTACCATGACTATCATTTCTCTATGAATATAAATAAAAGCACATTTCGCGTTTGGCATGATTCCAAATAATTCTGTAAAATGTAGATTAGCACATTTATTTATCTATTGAATCTTTACAACTAGTATTAAACATGATTGTGTTATCAGTTGTGCAGTAGTTCTCTTTTGACCTTTATATTACAGGCCATTACAGTTGTATGTTATTATCCTTATAATATTGATATTTCATACATATTCATACACCATACATACATTCAAGTATTAGCTCATGTAGTGAAGAATATTATACTATATAGAACATTACATATAATAAATTTATAATTAAATTTAGATTAGATTTAAAGAAACTTCATACTCACTCCAACAGACCCTTAACAAGTACTCTGTTTTTCGTTCTTGACATTTGAGCATCAAAAGGCACCTCATGATACTGGTTTATAGAGTTTGCTGCTGCTGATACCAGGCCTGTACCAGCGGCACAGAAAGCGAAGGTGGCTAGTTCAAACGGAGCAGGTGCCAATGCATACCCAGCCATAGAGGTCAATACTACCAAAGCTGGAATAGATTTTTTTTCAATATTTTTATTTAGTTTAGACAAATCAGTTTTCAGCCCACCTGATGGCAAGCAAGGTGTGCAAGCTGGCGTTTATGAGGGTTTGAATGAAAATAAATGAATAATTATCAGCTCAGATTATAGTTATAGAGCCAATGGGCCACCTGATCGTAAGTGGTTATCGTCGCTCATGAACCTCTGCAATGTATTACAGACTAACTAGTAATAATGTACTTAGAGGGCAAGTTATCTGTGCCCAATATTATTTTTATTTGATTCCACTTTCTAAATAAAAAATGAACCAGTAACTTCAAATAATTTGGTTTCATTTGTCATGAATTCTAAAGATTAAAATCTAGGCTGTTACTCACATGTCAGCCGTGACTTGGACAGCATCAAACAATATTGGCCAACATTGCTTTTCCTGTCATGTGATGGTGTTTCCTTCCATACTCTTGTGTCTTGGACAACTTTGGCCTTTACCGTTGCTGTTGTTTGAGTTTTGAGAGGTACTTTGTTTCTCCAGTTTTGGTTTGTTGATATTCTAGCAAGATGCTGCGTGATTGTGTCATTCTAAAGGAAAATATTATGAAGATGAAAATATCAAAATAAACTGTGATTTTTATTCTGATTGAGAAATGTTTTATTTTGTATAAATATTTTGGACTATTTTTTTAGTATTAAAAACACACCTAAATAACTCGTATAATATCATACATTCAGTAAGTGTCACATACTGAATTTGTTTTTTTTTTGATATTTTAGTTAGAATGTAAACTTACAGCAATTTTAAGTAAAGCAGGCTTGTTGTATTGTTTGATGATTCCATGTCTTAGGCACGAAGTACAATGCATTGCCTTTAAATATGACATAATCGCATTTATCCAGTTAACTCCACATTCTGAAAACAAGATAAAAATAAAATAGATTCGATTAAGATTTTACTGGAATATGCATTATTTTCAGGATTTATTCATGTAATTTTTAACACATGTAAATTATGTTTTTAATTATGTGTAATTAATCCAAAGGTTTGATAATAAATAAACATTTTTTTGCGTAAAAACTGACTTACTTAAATAACGAGTGTCTGGGGACTTTTAACTATTGATCTGAAGCACTAAAAGCACTATAGATAGACCATTAAATTGATAAAAGTTGAAATTTGTAATATTACAATATAATTATAGACAGAAATCACCTGCAATGTATTATTTACTAATGGAAAATATTAAATAACGAGATGGAAGGAGAAAAGGAAAACATTTTAGGTTATTTTCGTAATAGAAGGCGAAGGACATAAGTTTTTTTTTAATTCAATTATTGTGGTCTAAGGTTACACAATCTACTAGTCTAGTGAAATATGTGTGAAATATGTAATACGTGTTGTATTTATTTTGGTTTAGGGTATTCTGTATTTTAGATATTGAATTTAAAATACATTTTAAATTTTTTAATAATTTGTAATACATATTTTGTTCTTTATAGATTGAATCACAGAAAGTGAAAAAATGTCATTGCGACTTATTATTTACATTTCTTTTGCTTCGTTTTGTGAAACTGAAGTTAAAACTGAAAACTTTGACGTTTTTCAATTTGTATTTTTTTTTGTATTTCGAATCGAACGCGGAAGTGGATTTCGATTTTTGTGTTCGGCGATTTGTCTCTTGTGTTGCGAAATGAGCGATTTGTTATTTTAGTGTTTTAGGAATGTAAACTATCTAAATTATGGTAGATTATTCGACAATATTGTAGCCAGTGAAGCGTCTTTCAAATATGGCCTCGCGAGGAGACAAAGGGAACGGAAATGGCGAGGAGCAGATTGTGGAGGTAACTGATGTGGCCTAGATTTTGTATTACTGTTATAAAGAAGAGTGATGACAATATATTTGTATGCTATAATGGTTGCAGACGCTTGCCGAAGTGTTTCGCTGCTTCATTTGTATGGAGAAGCTGGTGGACGCACATCTGTGTCCTCACTGTTCCAAGTTGTGCTGCTACGCCTGTGTCCGACGATGGCTGACCGAGCAGCGCTCCCAGTGCCCTCACTGTCGGGCTGCTCTGCACCTCCACGAGCTCGTCAACTGTCGCTGGGTGGAGGAGGTCACTCAGCAAATAGAGACCATGCAACAAACCAACACTGCAACCCACCGAGAAAACTATCGTGATAGGTAAACCGTTTTTAAATGGATAATTTTTATCAGGTACTAGAACACCCATACCCTTTACTGTGCCATTTACAGCTATAGAACAGTTGTGAAATTTTGTAACGTCAAGTTGAAAAACATTAATTTTCATTGGTGATAATTCATACAGTTCACTCGATAATACATTCCTAGTAATCTAAAAAAAGTAAATTTGTTTAATAGATGCCCTAATCATCAAGAGAAGCTCACGGTCTACTGTTGGACGTGTTGTCGTTGCATCTGCCATCAATGTGCGCTGTGGGGAGGCACTCACTCCGGGCACACATTCAAGCCGCTGGAAGAAGTGTATGAGCAACATGTCACTCAAATAAGAGATGAGGTTACACAGTTACGGAGAAGACTTATGGAGTTGATCAGCCTAGTACAGGATGTTGTAAGTTTTAAATGGTTTTATGTAATAGGCCCTTTATTCTGGTTGCTATGGAAACAGATAATTCCTCCAGTAAAGTTACAATATGTTTTAGAAATTGTAAATACTATTACTCAACCACCTAATCTTAAATTTGTTTTTGATTTCATTGTGTTAAGAATCTTCACCAGAAACTAATGAAATGAAATGTAAAAATAGTACAAAATGAATAAATCAAACAATTTAAACTAATTTCAGGAACGCAATGTAGAATCTGTGCGTGCAGCCAAAGATGAAAGAGTCCGTGAGATACGCAATGCGGTTGAGCTGATGATATCCCGGCTGGATTCAGCTCTCAAAGCTAAACTCCTCACTCTGATGGGCCAGAAGAATAGCCTCACTCAGGAGACTGAGCAACTTGAACACTTGCTTCAGGAGATCGAACATCAACTGCATACTAGTACAAAGTATGGAAAATTTAATAAATATTTTTTTTTACTACTGACATAACAATAGATGAGAATATAGTTGTCATGTAATATCTGTAGTATTCACTTTTATTTCAATAAAAGGGAACAAAATTGTTGCAATACTGTACCATTACTGCCCACTGTTGGGTTCAGGTCTCCTCAGAGGGGGGCAATAAATTAACAGAAAATCCTAATCAGTGGATATTTCTTTATAAATTGTAAAACTTTTGATTTATTTAAATATCAAAAGTGTAAATTTACAATTTACAAAACCTATATTGCTACTTATAATTAGTACATTTTGAACTTAATAACTATCTTATTTCACTATATAAATAGCGTGTCTCATGACACATAGGCCTCTTCCAATTCATTCCATTCTTTTTGTGTGCAAAGTGCAAAGAAACGGTATTTAATGAAAATTGTTTTATTCCATTTCAGATCAGAGTTGATATCAAGGAGTAATGATCTGTCAAAGATGATACATCAAATGCGAAAGAAGCCGATGGCTAATTTCGTGACTGCACCAGTACCGGCCGATTTCCACAGGTAACACTATAAGAGCTTAATTAACGTACCATTGTTCTATTTACAAATCACAAATACATGTTTTAGTAAAACACACTTATGCACATACGTTTCACATTGATGATCAAAACATCTTCATCAAATTGCTTTGTCAAATTTATTTTACTGCCACATAAGTTTAAAATTTCATAAATTATTTCAGTGTGGTACTGTGATTATACTGGCAATTGAAGAATTTCTCCTTTAAAAATATATCATGACACACAATGTTATCCATCCTATATTCCTGCCATAGTAAAATAGACGCAAAATATGCTCAATCATATTTGAAATCCAGAAAACAAGCTACATTTTCCTTCCATAAAATCCTACAATAATATTATAAACCATTCATAAAACAAACCACTGACACAGTATACCATAATTTAGATTTCCTATTGGCAGTGAAATCGTTCCGAGCTACGACAGCAGCACCTTCCCTCTCGCCAACTTCACTCAGCTGCAGCACGCCGCCGCGCCCGTCTACTCCGCCCCCTTGCACGTCAACGGACTGTGCTGGAGGCTCAAGGTGTACCCGGACGGCAATGGAGTGGTCCGGGGAAACTATCTCTCTGTGTTTCTGGAGCTTAGCGCTGGACTTCCAGAAACGTCTAAGTAAGTTTGATGATGGATTTTGGTGATGGATTGTTTTGTCATTTTATGATGGTAAATGTTTATTGTTACTCATGGCTATTGGACGATAAAAGAATAGTGAGTTTAATAATATCAAGCACCTTTAAAAATGGTATAAAATTTAAAGTAAAAGTTACATAAATAAAAATTTTCACCCTTTAGGGAATTTTTATCTAAAAAAGGTTAATAAATATAAATGACACTTAAAATAGTTAAATTAATTGTTAAAATCACAAGTAGCATTTGATGCCACACAATCTCACAAATATGGCACAGTAACAATGCACCAAACAATGTTTTAGACACAAAATAAACAATACAAATATTTTAACCCTGTATTTTGATTTCCAAGCACTGCTAAATTAAGAGTAGGCAAGCGGTAAGTCAATGCTAGATAACATTTAATCACCATTTCATTATCACCTGCAATTCATACAATTTGTATGTCACTTCATTAGAACTATTTATTATAAATTTTCCTTATATTCAGTATTTATAGGAATTTTATTAATTTTCATCATACTCATTGTAGTCACATTTGGAACAAATTACTTTGAATCTTTCATATCATTTATCCTTTGTCATTTGTAAGGTGCTATTTAATTTGAACTGTAGAGTATAATTGGAATAATTATTGATTGTAAATGTTAGATCTTTTTTGGATTATTCTTGTCAACTTTAACTAACAGTAACTTTTTGATTGGAATGGTAATTTGCTATCTGGTTTCTGAATAATTTAATTTGTTTACTATATCATCTGTGATTTGTATTTTTCCTTAAAACTACTTCAAACAATTCTATCTCGTTTGAATTATTCGCTACTATACTTAATACTAAAATTCTTAAATAGGTACGAATACAGAGTTGAAATGCTACATCAAGTGTCCCGTGATCCGTCAAAGAACATTGTAAGAGAATTCGCGTCTGACTTCGAAGTAGGCGAATGTTGGGGATACAACCGCTTCTTCAGACTGGATCTGTTGGCCAGCGAGGGCTATCTTAACCCTGAAACTGATACTCTTATACTCAGGTAAGTTATACGAACTAAAACAACTGAATTTGTATTTAAAAAAAAGTATAAATGTACTGATAAGACATTATAAGATGTCACACTTTTACTATGGTACTTCTAAAAAAAATGTGTTTGTCAATAAAATTGATAAATATTTTACATTTAGATAAAGAATGTGGAATTATTTTTGAATATATTTTATTAACAAAGAACAAAAATTTATTACACCAGGTTCCAAGTGCGTCCGCCAACGTTTTACCAACGTTGTCGCGACCAGCAGTGGTACATAAACCAACTAATTACAATGCAGAATCAACATGTACTACAAATTAATGATCTCAAAGAGGTTAGTCATGTTCTGTAATATGTTTGTTTAATTTAATTTTTATAATATAAATGGTTACCGATTCACTAGCAATCATTAACCTCTGCAATTAAATTGAGCGGTACTTTAGTGCAATATTCATCATCTAATAAAAAAAATATTCGAGGCCCTTGTATTTTATTGTCTATAGTCTAAAAATCGTAGTTGTAGGTTTGTGATCCGCGGAACGTAGGCTTCATTGAAAGTAAACTCGACATTGAAAATATATGTCACACGGAACGAAAATTTTTTGTATCATTGATCTGTTATCCACAGCGGCTATCTCTAGAAATGTCCCGCAACTCTCTAGCGGCGACGCGCGCCGTCAAGGGAGGGGCGAGCGCCGCGTCCGCCGCCTCCGAGCCCGACAACCCCGCGCACAACAACCCCGTCGACGGCAACTCCGTCAACGACGTGCTCGTGCTGTGGAAGCAGTGCGGCCACCAGCACGTCATCAACAACGCCCGACCTAATAACGGTCAGAAACTTAGCCTTTATTCGTGATATTGGCTTGTGTTTACAAAGGCGTAAATAGCAGTCTCACTCAGTTTTTAGCACTGTTTAATGCTTCCATTTGAGTTCTCGGGTTAACTACGATAGGCAAAGTTTAAGAAATGTATATAATATTGTCACATTTTTGAAAAGTCGTTTATTAGATTCACTGGCACTGTACATAAGGTTTAACCCCTAAGCCTTATTTGTCAATACTAAGTTTCGACATGAAGTCACCTGTTACTAAGTAGTCAATACTAATCGACAGCGTTGTTACAAATGCACTAGAATATAAGTTGTATAACAGATGTCCTGAACACAGCCATGATAGGCGAGGACAGCCGCAACAACGAGGTGCCCAGTCAGACGCCGAGCGCGTTCAACTTCGGCGACTACACGCAGCCCGTCGACCGCAGGGTCGCGCCTCACGCCTTGTTGGCGCAGTACAACATGCCTTCCACGTCACGGTCTGTTTATAATTATATTCTGATACACACTACTACTAATAATAGAACATACGTAAAAATAGTTAAACTAATTTAAGGAAAATTCATAAATTATTCCTCATTATTCCAGTTCAGCGAATTCTCTGCACATGCCGGGAGCAGATAACATGGCGTTAGTTAGTTTGCACACCCTACTCAGTGCTGCCAACACTCCCACGCGACACAACAAGTTGCCTAACAAAGTGCAGCGGGCAGACAAACAGGTTCCCGCCAAGGACTCTTTACTAACAGGTATCGTTAGAATAGAAATAATGAACAAAACACTCAAAGATATAGTAATACAATGAGTGGATTATGTGCTTACAGTCGACAATTTTATTAAATAGTTTAATTTTAGATAGAACACCTATAATGTCAGTTCTCCTACTCATTTTAAAAACAAAGTGATATTTCATATGAAACTCAAAACTTGTCAGTGTTTTTCGTTCCACTATCTACATTCTATAAGACGTAGAGATGAACAATAAATATAATTGTATTATCCCACAGCTGTAGCCAGCAGCCCGGCCGCTGAAACAGCTCAATCCACAACAGACATGTTGCTCTGCTCGTCCATATCGTCTCCGGAGCTGAACGCGGGTCCGGGGGGCGCGTGCTCGCCCGCCGCCCAACGCAACAAGACTGAGGGGGAGACCGACGGGGACAACCTCAACGCCGCTCGGAATATACACGTCGCTTCCGAGTCTAGCAGCGATACTGGGGTGAGGAACGACTTTAACTCTGTTTGGTACACGATGGCGTAGTGATGATGTTGGCGTCACTATCATAGAACTCGATTCCCACCGGCCACCAATTAACAAATTTGATCAAAAATATTTCATCAAAAGTTTTAACAAAAGTTTTTTTCTCATTAAATCTATAAGAATAAAAGTCCTGTTACAACATTATAATCAAAACAGGAATCGAGTTGTACCTTCGCCACTTTCGAAATTCTTTGGAAAATCGAAACTTTAGTTGACAGATTAAAAAAGTTGTTAGTTTCTTTTATCAACTATACAAACAACAAATTTGAGTTTAAAAATGATTGAAAATAGATTAAATTTTTGTTTAACTACATTTCAGGAGTTAATATTCAGTGAACTAGAAGTTTTTGCGGATGACTCGCACGCAGTTCACGTTGATGAAAACTCGAATGAAGAAAATGACGTTGACGATGAAACCATGTCCGGTAAGTTTTATGATATTTACAAAAATATGATTTGATTTAAATTATTTTTTGGTTTGGAAGTGATCAAATGCGTTATTTACAGGAGATTACAAAACTTGGTAGGTTTAATTAGATAAGTCTCGATCTCTATAGCTTTCAAAATTTTATAAGATGTTAATACATGTTAGTTTTATGAAATTAATAATAATTATCCATAAATTGGTTGGCGCCTATCTCAGTAATAAAGTCCAGAATACAAAAATGTGAAACATATCAGAGTAGGTACTACTGACGAACTAGTGTCGATATTTTACAGAGTTATGTAAACATAAACTGTCTTTGAGAAAATTTAATAGCAATTTTATAAAGGGTGGATGTATAACTCTTCCTAGCTGAGACGGGGTAACCTGTCGAAGTTCAACATAAAACCACTTTTAATTTTGGAAACCTATAAACGTTCTTTTTGCAATGCCAAATGGTGTGTGTAGCATTAATCATATAAAACAAAATAAGCAATTGTTTTAAAAGATTTTAATCACAGCGCCATCTAGCGATAATCATCTAAAACAAAAAAAGTGTCGTCACAACTTTTTGATAAGTATTTCCGTCTAGCCCTTTTCGATAACGCGCGATAAGGAACTTCGTTCCAAAAATGGGTTCAACGGATTCCAAAAATATAAGTGGTTTTAAGTGTTCGACAGGTCATTCACCCGTCTCAGCTGGTACAGACTCACAGATCCACCCTGAGTAGAAAATTACACCAAATAGTAAGTATGTGACAAGTATCGGTTGGTACAGAGGCGACGTCCGGCAGCGGATGTTCGTGGTGCGGCGAACAGTGCGTGCAGTACTGCTCGCCCGCACACTACCGCCCCCGCCCCCGCTCCCGCCCCCGCCTCCGCCCCGCTCCCTACGCACACCCGACCGCACACGACCGACCCAACATATCACATGACACGCAATAACACAACTACTCCTTCAACCGCTATCAATTTATGCTTTCCTACGCAAGCTTGTTAAGCGTGTTGCACTCGATCAGGAACTAACCAAAATTGGTATTCTGGTGGTGCCATCTACAGGGTGATTTTTTAGAGAGGGTACATATTGCAGGGGGGTGATGAGTACTCTGTTCTAATACGGAATATTACAAAAAATAGGTAAAATTATTTTTTTTTCTTTAAATCTAAATTCGACAAAACTACCCCAAACATAAACAATTTCGGCTTAACTAATGACTAATGACCTCTAGTGATTTCGCGCACCCCACACCCCCGCCATACCCATCAGCTGTCGAAAAACCATCATTTTGCAAGAATTTTAGATATTTTTAAGTTACGATTACTTACTTAATACCTATTTAGCCATATTCTTTGGTAATAATATTTTTACTGGTCGTATATAACCATCAGCTACCATGACCTTCAATTTGTACCCTCACTAGGAAATCACCCTGTATAGGTCACATTTGACAGATGCAGGCAAGTAAACATTATGACAAACGCACTACATATTTGTACAGCAAACTAGCACAGAATGCATAAATTGAAAGCGGCCTAGGTGCGCACACATTTACGGCCTGCTCGTGAACTCTCTACTGAAGTCTAGACTAAACGTCGACGACCGTCAAAAACAAATAAATAAATGCACGACATAAACGGCTGACATATTTATTCACTTGTTTTGGACTCGAATATGTGAACAAGGTTTTTTGAAACAAATTTGTAGTACAATACGTGTTATCTGGCACTGATATGTGCGTCTAAATGTGCGCGTTCCTAAATTCACCATAAACCAAAGTATTTCTTTACGACGAAATATAGTAATATTTGATCTGAACAACGCTTTTTGATTCGGTTTCTATGTGTTATTAGAAAGAGACCGTTTTATATTACTTTCTTGTTGTTTCCACTTTCCACTCCTGCTTAACTTATCTATGAAAATTTCAGTAATTGTTCTTCTTTCGTTTATTTTTGTTCTTTAGTTTTTAAATTATTGTATTCATAAGAAAATGATTCTAAATTAAATGGTTTTGACTTCACATAAAGAAGGAAAGTTAATTTTGGTTTAATTTTAGCAAATTTTCAATTTTATTATTTAACTTAATTATAGCTCTAAAATAAAAGTGATTTGTTATAAAATGTTTTTGTTATTTGATTAAAAGTTGTGTGCCGTTTCAATATATTTGTATTAATATAACATGAATAAATAATAAGTATTCTTACACACTTCTCAATAGGTTCTTTTTTGAAAAGAGTAAGTAACCATTTAATTTTGTAGGTTTTGTTTTTAGTAGTAGAGTAATATTGTAGGTTTGTTTATGGTATTCGAAAAGTATTGACGTGAATAACGCATTTGATGAATACTAAAATATTTCAATGGTTAATATTGTCTTTACGTATGTAGAATTATACATATACCACTATGATTATAATTGCAGTCACCAGTTTTGGGTATTGATGGTATAAGGCCCAAGGGAGATCTCCTTGCGGGCGAGGTAGTGTATGGTGGTCAGGCCGCAGCCCACTGTAGTAGATTTCAGTTGTTGTAAAGTCAATACCGCGATTCAGGATCGCGCGCGCTATTGGTCGCCATAGTAAATATAATTTGAAATATGTAGTAATCAGTTGATAAAATAGTAGTTATTCTGTGCAACTAGCAAACACAATTTACTTTTAATAAAAGTACTTTAGTTTTATAAAGTTTTTGTGGGTATGTTTTTTCCTTATTTTACCAGAACTTCACGAATCACTACATCCACTATGATACAGGACTATGTTCAAATAAAAAAATGTAAAGAAACTACACTAGCAGAAATGAGATTGTTGTTATGACTATGATATAACAATGACGTCTTGTCCTCCTTTAAACGAGGCTTGAATAAAGTTCTTGAAGGTAGGCCGTAGGTACCGGCCCGGTAGTGCAGAGGTACCATGAGCCGCTTACAATACAATAACTCTTTATTGAAACCGCTTAATATCAGGTGGCTCATTGGCTCGTCTGCTTACAAGGCAATAAAAAAATTGGATCCGTTAACACTCGAGTTCCATACACCCTTTGCCACTACTACACATATTTTTTTCTAAAACAGGTGAGAACGACATAGAAGGCGCCTGCGGTTACACCGCGCGAGACAGCTCCGACATACTCTCCCGGCTGATGTGCGCCGAGGCGGGCGGCGCTGTGTCCAACGTGGCGCACCACGAGGCGGACCCGCAGCTGTCGTCCTCGGCGCACACCGACATGCTGCTGCTCAACCTCATGCGCATCAACGGGTTGACGCCCAAACCTGCCAAGAACGGTCAGTACAGTGTTAGAGATGAGCATGAGGAGAAAGGCAAAGGAGTCTGCAAAAGAGCAACCAATACGCGCTCGAAACAATCATCAATTCAATATCAGCTATCGATAAAGACATGAGAGCTGCTCATGGTTTATTTACAAAAAAATCTCAAGTTGTTTTCGAAAAACTAAAAACCATTTCCAACAGATGCTATTTATAATAACAGTTTCATTAAAAAGTTGTCTTTTTGAAAACATTATAATGGTGTAAATTATTGGTTTTTGTGGTTCATTTTTCCTTCATAATATTAGCAGGTCCAAAACGCAACTGGAGTTCGTGTCAAAGCGCAGAAGTGTTTCCATCGCGAGCGGGCAGTCGTCTACCGCGCCGCCACCCCGCCCCGCACCCCGCCTCGCACGCCGCCCCGCCCCGCGCCCGCCGCGCCCCGCGACAACCCCCGCTCTCGCCCGGACAGCTGAGACACAGGCGACCTGGTAACTATGATCTTTCAATTTAATACAGGCTTGTATTCTAAGAAGTGAACAATGTGGTCGATCCGTTACAGAAATTTATTATTTTTTATTTTAAATTTATTTTCTTAAAATAATAGTTACTTTTTGTTATATCATCTATCTGTTATTGGAAGTCCGAAAAAGCCAGAACAGATTATGAGTAGAGAAAAACTGAAAAAAATGGTGTGCGTACTGAATTCATTTAGTATATGTAAATTTGGGTCGAATCATATGAGTTTAATTTGACAAACTTCTTGGTCTCTGATTGAGCATGCAAATGCAAAACGATATCGCGTGACCAATGCAATGTTACAATTGTGCTGATAAGAACAAAAAAATCCTCGTGTTTAGGCTCATTTCACTTGTTTTAGTTAGCTGTCTTCTACATAATTATCCAGGATAAAAATTTTGTATTTAACATTTTTAATTAGCACCAAACAAACAAACCAACGTAATTAATATTCCAGTGAACTTGAGCTACGGTCAGACCCCGCCCGGCACCCCGGAGCGCGGCGCCGTGTCCCCCGTGGCGCCCCTCAGCGAGTACTGGCCCCCCGTCTCCTCAGTCGCCTCCGTCAGCGACAATGACGAGGTCGAATACATTTTGGATTGCAACGTAAATATTATATAACTACCCGCATTCGACAACTGAGTAACACACTACAGTTAAATGTTTTAATGTTGACAAAGATAATAACTATATTGGAGTAAGACAATTTTCCTACATAAACGTTAATCAGTTTGCGAATTTAGGGTGTCTATGAAACCTTTTTAAAAAACTCATTTATCTACATAGTAGATTTATTGTTTGTATATGAATTTGTATTTTATTATTATAAATTTTGTAATAATTTTTAATTTTAAACTAAAAAAATCAACTTTAAATTTTCAGGACGCGTTATTCGACATACTCCTCAACAGTCTCTCACTGGACACTAGCACAGAGCGTGCTCCCACGCCTCCAGTGCAGCCGTGGTCTCCCGCGCACCCCCCGCCGGTCCCCCCACACGGCCCCTCGTCGGCCCCCCTGTCCCCCAGCGCGGCCCCCACGCCGCCCGCGCCGCCGGACCTCGACTGACACACCTACCCGCCCCGGCGTCGGTACCGGAGGGAATACTACCACTAGTCAACGCGATACGGTAAGGACACTATATTAAACTGTACAGAAGTCACTTTTACTTATGTACCTCAAACTTAACACTTGTGCTAAAATCTAAGTAAATTTATTTCGTGTCTATGGGAGGTGCATAAGTGTGAGTTTGTCAAACAATTTCAAGATAGACTTCTGTATAGTTATTATTTTGCGTTAAGAGGGCATCAAGTGTTCGACCAAGCAACCTTTCCGTCACATACAGAAGTCATACTCGTTTATAAAACTTCACTTTTAGTTTGGTTGTCACACTGTGAACTATGTTTTCGTCAAACACGATTTCTGTGAAGCTTGTCTTCTGTACATATTCTGTGCTATCGCATAAGCAGTTATGGTATCAGAAAACGCTGGTCGAAACAAATAGATCCCTCTTTTTAGATGTCAGTACTACAGTGGACAAAGAACGCAACTTTATTAAATATTGCGTTATTAATTTTAAAAAATGATTGAAAATCTAAAATAACTGTTTTAACCACTAAAACAGTTAAGTTTTGAATGTGATCTTTGTCCATTCGAGTATATATATATATTGAGTATAATGAAACGAAAAAAAAATATAAATTACTTTATGACAAAAAAAAACATAAAAGAACGTGATAATTAATCTCCTAAATTATTAATCTATGAAAGTTTATGTCCGGTTCAATAACTAAATTATTTTTAATAATCAACAAAGTATTGTAATTTTTATTCATCTTGTCTAAGTTCCTGTTCACTTAAACTATAGGAAATCGAAAAAAAAACAAATACTTAGTTTAAATGTTTATTAAAAAACAAATTTAGTCTATATTTTGTTGAATAATAGTGGACTGTAGAATAGATTAATAGAGTGTAGAATGACTTAAACGTTATTTCGAAATAACGTTTGAGTACAGTCCATTTTATACGAGGTCCTGCATAAGTACACTTGACAAGTAAAATGCATAATAGTATTGTAAGTAGCGGTGAACACATGCTATTGTAAAAATGCAACTGCCAATAGCTATAAAATATATATGAAACGTCAACATAGATTTTACTATTCGAAATGACGCTAAATTTTAAACTAGGAATCCATTCAATTGGGAACGTCACTTTTCGCTAGATGGCGAAATTGGGGACTTCGTTCGGAATCATTACCGTGTTTGAGCCTCTTTTTAAAAACAATTTTTCCAATTAATTTTGATTTAGATTTTTAATTAAACCTTATATTTTAGTAAATCTTTATTATTCAATGACGGTGTATTCCATTTTCAGCGAAAATATAGTGTCTCCGTAAAATATGAGACGATTAAAAAATGTAAACAAAACAAGTTTTTGAACTGTGCTCAATTTTGGTTCCTGCCACAGACATGGCAAAAGTAAACAAACCAATTTGGTTGCCGATCCCAGTTGAGTGGTTAAAACGCTAATTTTATCGTGGCGAACATGAAGTGCCACTTGTGCTACTTTGAAATTCTCAAATTAAGCCATTAGGGAAGCTGCAAGCTACAAAACAAGCTTCGATAACTTAATGGGAAGACTCGAGTCTTTCCTACGAAGTTTTTTATATTAGTAAGTTCTGATTAATAAAGTACGTTTTTTATTTGAAGTTCATGATTGTGGTAGCTACTTGTGAAAAGTAATCTTTGGTTACACAGTACCTGATCATTACATTCCTGTTTAGTATTTTATACAGTGGCATGCCTACCACATATTACAGAATTCTAATAATTAAAACTTCATAGCTTTTGTTTTAAAAAGGTAACTCTTTGTAAATTAATGAGCATATTGACAGCAATAGTATACTGTATAAAGTAGTATAAAGCCACTGCCACTGATTCTAAATTTTGAAAGACTTGACATAAATGAAATAAAAATTGACCATAGATAATGTGTCAACTTGACATGATGATGTTTTTTGTGTTTATTAACTCTTTGAGTGTGGGTCTTGAATAAAAAAAAAGATTGTGCTAATAAATTAATAAAAATTATTTAACTATACGGATACATAAATTGTTTACTAGAATGAATGGAAAAATACTCAATTGTTTATCATCTCGAAACGTAACAATCAATCATCAATCTTCTAGAAGTTATATAACAGATCATAATTTCAACATAGACACTTCATTAATTTAAATTCATTTGTACTAATAAACAATCTATGTATTGTATACAAATAATACTAAAAATTCCTTGATTTTACAATTTTAAGATTTATTCTTACAAATGAAAATTATAAATGAAGCATTATTTAACTCAAAATTGTAAACGATCTCTTTATATTTAGACATAATATGTTTAATATATTAATTATGTATTAAATGTGTGACTTGATGTTTTATGTTAGAAGATAAGTTTTTAGATTTAAGTTGATTTCTCTGATTTAGTATGGAGGGTGAATTTAAAAAAACTTCACATAATACATTTTATTGTTGCATTTATTATTTTTTATTATACTTCAGATTTATTACTCTTGTCTCGGATATGAGTATATTTTCTTGGCTTTAAAAGCATATTAAGCAGTGAAAAAGCTTATAATTGAATAAGTATCTGTCTGATAGAATGATTTTATGAAAACCTTAGAGTTCTTTACTGATTGATTTTATAAAATTGAATTTTGTCATACTTTTTAATTGTCATACCTATTTTTGAGTATACAGTACATAGAAACAGATTTCAAAGTTGGTAAAAGATTTTTCATGAATTTCTGATATGTGTTGTAGCGAAGTTGAAATAGTGAAGTTGATTATTACACAGGCAAATGTAATGTTGTTAGAGGCTCAATTCAGTAGCTATAATTCATTATAATTGTATGTTGCTTCTTGTATAGTTTATAGTTTAATGTGTCTGCTGTGTTTTCCAAAAAGATGAGTAACAAGATGACAGTTAAATTTGGCGGCGTCACGTCAGATTAAGTACTAACGTACGTTTGTAATCCTCATTGATAGTTTGAATTAATGCGTAGTTCAATTTGATGATTTGATTTGTGTGAGGAAAAATGTTTCAGCCCTAATTCACGTCAAAATTGAGTTAGGAGTGCAACTTACTTGATTGAATAAGAAAAAAATATTGCTATGTGGTATGTTTACCACTTGATAAGATTTAGCAGCTCTTATCTTATTTACCCTTAAATTTTGAAATAGATTCTCTACCCACGTAGGTACGGTACACATAATTTCAACACTCGAGTTTTGAAATTTAATGTCATTGATATCATAATGAAGATTTTTTGATTACATCTAATTTAACTATTTGTTAACTTTCAACCAAAAAAACACAATAGTTGCTCATTTTAATTGTTGACACAGCAGACCTGTACAATATGATAGTTCAAATGTGTGAGATTTTTTGATGTGTGAAAGCTGAATTAGATGCTCTTTAATAATAGTATGTGTATTTTTTTCTTATTAATGAAATTGAATCAAGTCTATTTTTTTCTCTCTCAGACTATTTAATACAATAATAATTATTATAATCTTTACTGCCAATGTTTCAGTAGTAATTAGAAGTTGTTGAAGCTATAGAAACTGATGAAAAATTGAATATTCATTTGACCATATCTTTTGAATATTAATTAAAACTTCTCTTTTATTGTACCTGTTTTGATATTATTAGCATGTTGCTCTGATAGAATTGTTGATGAAGTTGTGTAGCTAGGTAGAGATTGTATGAAACAGTATGCGGTTCAATTGATTGTAGCATAATAAAGTTCTTGCGGATGATATTTGATTATTTAATTTAACCTCTATATCCTTTATCGGTTATATTTTTTATGAGGGTAATAAAAACGAAATGTATTGATTCAATATTTTATTTTCATTGCTCCAAAATATACACAATGACAATCAATATTGTATACCTGGATCGATTCACGTTATCTCAAGATGTCCGTATATTGTATAGCCACAGTTACAAGAATATCATAATATAGTGTAGATACAAGTCACGTGGTCGTGGCGCGATGCTTGTCTTTTATATAGAACTACATCTAAACTACGTACGATCCAGTACTATTAGTAAATTCAATGTTCCTAAATTAAGTAAATGATATATTTACAAATAAAACTTTTAAAAGGAACGCTTTTCAAACATTCAACAAAATTGAGATCGTCTTAACGTAAAGATGGTATAAAATTTTTATAATAAAAAAAAGTTTGAACCGAAATTCTAAAACATCATTTTTTGCCGACGAAACTTTAATATTTACATAATCATTACATATTATAATAAAAATGGGCCAAATTTTATAATTTCGATAAAATAAATAACAATCGAATTCAGCCTAAAATACTTCTCTGAATAAACAAAACAAATAATAATAATTGCATTCAACAAAGCCTAATATAACAAATATAAATTAATATTAAAAGAAATGTACAATTTATACAAAGAGGATCACTAATACATTATCACCGCAACAGCGTAATGTTTGAACAACAAGGAGTACATAGTAGCTTATAAAATCATATTGAACTTTAAAAAATAATAATCATCAATACAATTTATTTACAATCACAAATCATTATCATTAATATTATAAATGAATTCAAATTTCAGTTATACAACTAATTTAATTAGCTCATGCAGAGCTTTGACTGTCTCGGTAACTATAAGCATTATAATATGTGATATAAAACCATGAATAATTGTGCTCATTTAAATCGGCTAATATTGCAGGCAAGTAGGTGATGTTCACAATTCATTTTGCTTTTAATATAGCTCCAAGATATCCTTATAAATATATTTCTTACAACTAAATGGTGTTATAATAGTAGCGTGGTCATAATCATGTTGCCTTTTGGCTCACATAGTAAGATCTAGTCTAAATATACTAATTAGTAGTACCATTGTAATGTTCATCGCACCGATCTCACGTTTCACTGCCACTTATTTTATTATTTAGTTCATTCACCGTATCACTCCTTATCACCGGTGGAATTATTTTGTCCTTTGATATGATGTTAAATGTATCATTCTAGTCCTCACATTCTGTTCACTGATTCGTTCCGTCCGCGCATGCAAAATCCTCAAAAACGTCCGTTTTATTAAATCATTCTTTGGCATTGTATAGTGAGCTACGTTCGTTTAGAATTTTTACAAATTGAAAATCAATATAAATTTTAACTAATATGAGTTTGTTTTTAAATATTGCACCGATCAATAATAAACACCTAATTTCTCGTTTGCACCGTTTCTACGACTCGATCGCGTCATGATTTGATTTCAGATAAAAACGTCGAATCGGTAAGTTTTGTCGAAATTCACGACTGAGTATTATGTTTATGCAGATATCGTGAAGATATTGTGACCTAATCTATTCAGTCAATTGAATCGAATCAAAATAAATAGCCTCTCTCGTAACGAATACGTCAGCACGTGTTCGGAGTGTCGGAGTCACGCGGGGGGTCGCGTGGGGGGTCACGTGCGGGGTCTCGCGGGGGGTCACGTGTCGCGGCACGTGCGGCGCGGTGCGGTCACACGTGCGACTCGAGCGGGTGCGGCGGCAGCGGCAGCAGCGGAGACAGCAGCGGCACCAGCGTGAGGTCGGGAGAGGAGGTGCGCGTGTGTCGCTGGCTCCAGCCGTCCTTGTCGAAGTCCTTGGTGCCGCCGACCGTGTGTCGCCGCTTGATGCCGCGCTCCGGCATGCCGTTCTTGCGCTTGAGCTTGGTGGAGCGGCACGCGGCGGCTCCCTCGCGCCGCTTCACCACGTTCCACTCGCCCTTCTCGAGCTTGGTGAGCCGCTCGCCCTTGCTCAGCGACTCGGAGCGCTGCAGCCGCTCGCTCCGGCAGTTGAGGCTCTCGGAGCGCAGCACGCGCGCCTCCTTGCGCTCCGTGGCGTCGCGGCTCAGGGACTCGGACCGCTTGAGGTCGTGTCCGGAGTCGCGCGGCGTGTACGTGTAGTTGGTGCAGGCGGTGGGCGCGGCGTAGGGCGAGGGCTCCATGCCCTTGTCGTTGTCGGGGAGCGTGCCGCGGCTGGAGGCCTGCGAGCGCGTGTCCACGTCCTTGTCGGTGTCGGGGGGCGCGCCGCAGTTCTCCTTCTCGGAGTCGTCGTGGTGCGTGCGGTCGGCGTCCCGGCGTCCCTCCCCGCGGCCCTCGCCGCGTCCGTCACCCCGGCCCGCCCCGGCGCGGCCCGCCCAGCCGGCGTCGTCAGACGAGGAGGAGGAGGAGTGTCTGTGGTCGCGCGCCAGCCAGGCCGCCTTGAGTTCGTGCGCGGGCGTGCGGCGCGAGGGTCGTTCCCCCTCGGCCCCCTCGGTCCCCTCGCTGCCCCCGTCGTCGCCCTCGCCGTCGGCCTCGTCCTGCGCCTCGTCCGCGTAGGGGATGCTGCCGTCGTCGAGAGGAGACGAGTTGTTCAAGGTGCGCAGCTTCTGGTCGAATGTACTCGTCAGAGATGTCACCAAATCTCCGGATCCTGTAAAAAACACCCGTTACTAAAATATCCGACAAAAGCAAAAAAAACTAAAGTAAGCGTTTATGTTAGAAAATTTGTCGCGGTTACAACATTCAGTAATGAGTATGAGGGATGATCGATCGGTATGTACAGCGATGATGTCGCCGAAGCCGTGCCGTCGACAGCCGCCGATACAAAGCGTTAGTTTCGACTCGAATATTTGTTCACATCTATTCGTAGTTGGCTATGATTTAAATTATGATGATCACACTCGGACACAGGTTATGAAGAACACATGTAAACAAATAACATAGTTGCGTGTTAGCCGATCGCGGACACGCACACATTGCAACATCGCACGCACACATTCCTATACCTTTTAGTGTGGACAAAAGAAAGGGATTGCTGTGACTACTCTCTGACGTCAGTACTGCACACCTAGTGGAGGAAAGTGGACACTTTTATTCGATAAAATATATTGTGTAAACATTTAGCATATAATCGGCAATAAGCACATCGTTTTTGCTGAAAGAAGAAGCAGTGTTTCCTGTGAGATACTTACCATCAATGGTTATGTTTGTGAGTGTGTGTGAATGTCGCGAGAGGTCCTGCCGTGTGCGACCTACTGCATTCATAGACTCCAATATTATCCTAGAACAAAGAAACTCGTTCGATTATCTACGTTGATGTTAGTCAACTGCTGCTGCTGAATTTCAAGTTTCGTTTTGGGGTAAAAGGTTGGTATAAAACTGCAGTGAACTGAAACTCACTTGTTAACCCTCTCGTGCTGTCCGGTACAGTTGTGCGGCAGACCGTCGTAGTCGGCGAGCGAGGTGGTGAGGTGCGCGGGGGGCGACGCGAGGGGCGAGGGGGGCGGCGACGGAGGGGAGTCCCCGCGCTTGTCCGGCTCCGACCACTTCTTGTCGGGCTTGGGACGCGGCTTGCGCTGGATCTTGCGGTTCGCGGCAGATATTATGGAGGAGACGATGTCGCGGGTCGATACGTCTTTACCTGGAATTAATGTGGAATTAATTTTCGGGTAAGGTTTTGGCGTAGAGGAATGGTTTATGCAACAAATAGATAGTCAGGGTTTGAGTATTTGATAACGCGCCCGCAATGAGCTGTCTTGTTCTGGCCCAATTACGTACACAAGAAACTTATATTTTTGCATTTAATTTCTGATTCTAACTTGTAATCTTAACTGCTTCATTACTCCATTGAGGGGACCACAGATTAACCGTAATTTCAATGCCCCAAGGTTACATTAATAGGGCGACACTATCGCCCTATTAATGTAACCTCGCCTATGTCACGATTCTTACCTTCAATCTTCTTAACGTTATGTATGAGCAGGTCCCGCGAGGGGGCCGGCGCGGGGGACAGCTCGTCGGCGGAGGGAGGGGGCTCCATGGGGGGGTCGCCTTCCTCCTCATCGAAATACCACTCGAACTAGAATATATGAATTATTGTGTTTAGTATATCAGCCATTGCTTATATGGAGTAACCATTGCTGTCAAAAATACAAAAAATTATTCTATAAACTACATTGTTAATTTGATAAAATAAATATGTTATGGTTTAATATGTTCTTACCAGTGAAATAATGTTACAAAATGAAAATTCATTACATATTCTAACTCAACTTGATACTTACATGTGTTAAGAAGGACTCTATGATACGACATTGACTAGACATGTCGTTGACCATCGCCAACATGTCGTCGCTGGCAGCGCGCACCAACGTTGGCCCAAACATGATGGCCAAGTTGCGCGCGTCCATCAAATTGATTTCGGAATGTGCGACCACTTTGCGCAAATGTTGCATCAGGTACTTTAGTGTTTCGTAGTGCGCTTCGGGCAAAGCGTGGACTAGCCGTTTTAGTTCACGAGCTCGGTCCGGTGATTGGTCGGCCGCTGTAATAGAAAAAAGCACAGAATTTACATTCGGTGATTATTAAATGTTAAATAGATTCTCTCGCAGTAATTCGATTCCCATTGTCATTGACGGTTGGCAACACTTTCGATAAACGACATTGAATTTTAGTCGGAGCTATAATAATTAACATTGAAAACATGAGACGGATTAGTATTTATTGCACTATGGTACAGTTTCTCTTGTTACTACAAGGTTCTTCAATCGTGCCAACATTTATGTTTTTATAATTGAATGATATATTATCGTTCAGCTCTATTTATCTTACTGTTTGTTTGAAGACGTCGTAAAAGATTATAGAGATTAAAATATCACTTTATTGCTTTCGGAAATTTATGTTTGATCATCAAAATTAAGGAATTAATTTAAATGTCACGAAACGCGTAGATTTGTTTTACTGTTTTGTGACGTCACAAGCTAGTAAAAATAGAAGCTATTTACAAAAAACGAAGGTAATATTTCGGTTTCAAATCCAAAGAACTTATTTAAATGTTATTAAAATTGAGAATTCGATCTTTCGATACAAGGTTGTCGGTATTCACGTCACCAGGTGAATAAACTCTGATTAACCTCAACAGGAAGAAGCGATTTGTGAAGTGATAAATCACAAAAATATTTTGACTATTTAGTTTATATGATGATAAAGACAATTGTGAAGCAGAAGTTTCTCCGAGTTCCCAGAGCGTTGTAAAAATATATTATCTGTCGTCAAACAATATTTTTTTGATAAACAATAAGCTCAATTTCCTTCTACAAATTCAGTATTACCTACTTTATGATCAGTCATTGGATACCATAGATAAGTACTAACCTATAAAAGCGGGATACAAATGTGCCGTGAGCAGCGGGTCTGGAAGTCTCCTCAGGTACGCCTTCAGCAAGCTGGATGCAACGTGCACATCCGCCCACCGCGGGTCCCCTGAGGCGGGGGGCGCTCCCCTCTCTAACGCTGCAGCGAGCGCCGCCACCCCCGCAGCGTTGCCAGGCACACGGTACACGCCGACTGTGCGGAGACCGTAGGCCTGGAATTTAGACTTTAAATGTAATTGCTGTAAGGTTTGGTTTCGATTATGCTTCTCATGGATTGGTTGGTGTAGTCATTTATAACAACAATATAGGTTAATCTTGCTTCGTGATGTGTTGAGTGGCTTTTAAATGAGGTACATTGAAGTCCTATCAATAAATGTTATCATGTTCCGATCGTTCTATCTTCAATCCATAAATACAGAAAAGCGTTTTATTATCAGCCATGACTTTTTCAACCCTCATCTTCAAGGGATAAGGCCCTTTAAACATACAGCATCAATACTAACCTCAACAGCCTGCGCAGGTAAAGTGACAGCTCTGGGTACGAGCGGGTGTTCAGGATCAGACGGGCATCGTTCCAGCGGCGCTCCGAGCCAGCCTGTGGCAGCGACGGGAGGGCTACTGGTGGTCCCGCCGTGCATGCGACGCAACTGCTTGGCCACTCGACCTTTCCAGGTTTTGTTTTTAGGAGAAGAAGGCAGTGTTGGGGTTGGTGGGCCTGTGGTGACGATGAGAAGAATAAAGAAATGAGTTCACAAAGCTTTTAGTTGATTTACGTGATGGTGTTAGGACTCCATTGACTTAATCTATTTTTAAAAGTCATTTAAAATTAGAATTATTTTGTACAAGTACAGTTTCAGGAAAAGACAGTTAACTTCTAATACACCTTGTTATAAACTTGTTATTTGTGTATTTTATGTTGGTATACCTAGTAGATCCTATATAATTTTGCTAGCAAGTGAAATAGTTCGAGATCTACAAAAAGCTGGGAACTTAGTTTGTTAAACGTACCAGTAGGCGACCTATTCCTGCCGATTTTCTTGCTTCTCTGCGGCGGTAGAGGCGAGTGTGAGTCGGCTGGTGTAACAGTAGATTGTGGGGCCGGTGCGGGCGTTGTCGGTGCTGGCGTAGGATCAATAGGGGGAGGCTCTGCTGAGTGGCGCCGTAATGCTGCCAGCCAGCGCTGAGCGTCAGCTGCACCTTCAGCCTAGAATAGATACAGTTGGAGTCATATTTATGGAAAAATTAAGACTTAGGAAATATTGTAGTACCTATCGTACGGGGGCGACGCGACGGGAAAGAGTGCCGAGTGCGTTAAGCGTCGCGCCGTCCCTCATAACCCCGTGCTGGGTTCTGGCCTCAGCCGGGGTTCGGACACTGAGTGTGAGCGGTTGGAGGCTTTAGTGCGGTTCAACTCCCACATATCCCACCTGCCCCGCTGGTGGAAATGAGTAATCCGATAATTTCCACAAACTCAAAAAAAAAAGCACCTGTGACTGTAAGTCACTGATCACTCTTTAAAGGAAGACATTTTACCTGTAGCAACAGTTCAGCGCCGGCCGCCGTGGTGACCCTGACGACGTGTTTGCGCTTCGTGTAGTCGTCGGCGAGGGCTGCCAGCGAGTAGCGGACGTCAAGAGCGTCACGTGACTGTGGAGCGTCGGTGCTGGCACCCGTCACAGCACCGGGACTCTGAAACGACACTCTCATTTAGGACTTGGCAGATTGTACGAAGCTTATTGTTATCATGCGGAAGAAATTACGGTGACTTTTGTCAGAGTTTCAATAAGTAATATTGGCCAGTTTTCATAATAAATTCAGTTATTTAGACCATACACAAAAGGTAAAAATTCTTTATCAGTTGGTACCTATTACCTCCTGTAACAGCCCTTTAACGGTATTCTTATGTAGATGTATATCCCTTTCGATTAAATATTATGGTAAAGTCGACAATGTTAGAGATCGAACAGTAAATTAACATCGCAAATACCTCAGTGTAACTTCAGATAGAAACTCGCGGGGTGAAGATACTGGTATAAATAACCACTACGCACAATACGCATTCGGAGTGTTTATACCAGTCCGTCACTATATCTGTGGTTAGATATACTCTGCGAATACTATTTAATTACATGATAAGAGATCTAACGCTGTTATTTGTTTATACAAAGTAACGCTCGTAACCAAAATAAAACGCGATTTATCCTACTTACTAATGCGATTCGCGTGATGTTCTAAGCGGTTAAGCCATTATGACGTCATTGTCCATACAAGATAACGCCACGCGTTACTCACGGATACACAAACGATTTGCAGGCTTTGCAGCTTTCACCCCCTAATTATAGGTATTTCGAAAAGAATGGTCGTGAATCAGACAAGTGCACGAACTTGCTCGTGTTTAGCATCTATATAACGTTCGAAAGCGGTATTAATCAAGTGAATTACTACTTGTGGATAACTTTCGATTTTTGGTTTCAGTTTGGTTTCGTGTTTGATAACTATATTCTGATTAAGTTGCCTCGAAATTGTTGATAGTCTTCTAAATGCCCTTTGTCTTTGAACCCATCAAAAGTAGATGTAGAAAATAATCTTATTTTCATCAATGTCCTTTTGATAATCGATGACCGAATTTGTACAATTCAATCAATTCAAGAATGAAGAACGCATTAAAAATTTGGGTATTCAGTGAGGAAACCATCACTCACACAAAAGAAGACAGTCGTAAACATCCATCATCGGCGCCAAGTCGAAACGAATCTCTGAAACTATTTTAGTAACCGTTTCGGATGGCCTACGTCCCGTTTATCTGTACCATTTCGTGTTTAATTCACGAATTGTTTTAATTTGTTTTCCCTGACCTTCCAAATTGTTTGCTCTTTGATGATTTCTATAGCTAATGGTTAATTTGTCTTGCTAAGAAGATCTACTACTTATATATCCTCTCCGGCATTATCCAACTAAATTCTGGACTGTTAGGAAATGGAACACTTAAGAGCTATTTAGGTTCCGATTCCGCCTGCCCACTAAAGAAAATCTAATTGAGCAAGTAATGTAAAAAATGATCGCAATTAGATGATACTGATACATAATCGTGTGCATTAAAAACAAATAATCATTCTCTTTACATTGTAGATAAAAGATCTCACGCTCACTAAGCCAACTAATATGAGTTTTCAAAGAATAACTAATCAAGATGGATGATCCCTTTTTACGGTGTGCAACAGTAACAAATTGCTTGTTACGCAGGCACACGTCAGAGCCACATGTTCGGCCCACATTCCCTGAAGTGGAGCGGCTTCATTAGATGTCAGTGTACTTAAAAAACGAATTCAAAAGAAAACGTATGTGGGTCACTTTGTACGGGCCCGATGCAAATACGGTGACTTTTCAATGGCCTTCGTTAAGTAGCTCTTTATTTGCTACTTTGAAGCCGATTTGTCATTCAATACGAACTATTGTGTTCATTTTTGTATGCACTGCAAGAGCGACACTTGTATTAAATCATATCTGTACTGTTAAGCGAAGAGTTTGTTTCGTTGAACGCGCGAATCTCAGAAACTGTTTGATTTGACGAGTTGTATAGACTATATCTTACTCTCGGCGAGTCAGCTACATACTTTGACCATAAGAGTGGATTTGAGCGTCAATGTAAAGTGTTGCAAAAACATGAAAAGAAAATTATTTCTTAATTTAGTGTTTAATAGACTTGTTGCTGAGAATTGCGCAGATTAAAAATTAAATAATATTCTCTTAAAGTAGGTAGACGTTCGTAAACAAAATTTGGATTTTACTCACATTAAATCTTCACGTGCATCGCGTTTAATCGAAAATTGTTTTGTCCTTCGCACCTGAGTTTCGCAAATCTCACGCTTCATTATCGATTAAACAAATAAATACGATTCAATGACCTATAAATATTGGCAGAGGTTCGCACCTGGTCGTGCGTTCCGTCACGTAGGAAATTGAAAGTTGATGGTCTTCCGCTATCTAGAATCCCATTGCCAAGGGCGCAAATAAAATTGCATAGGAAATTATCTTGGGTGCATCCGTTCCGATCGCAATTATCAAGACCAGTTCGCTCGAAAGCTGCATGAAGATCGTGAAAGCTTCTAAACAGTAAACAGTCTTGATTGACTGCTGGAAAGTACAATTAAACTGAAAATTGGATTGGATTCGCTGATTTCGTGCGACTTATTAAACCAGTTTTGAATTTCTATTAAACCTAAATCTTGTTGAGCTCTGAAAACATCGTGTGAACGTATCTAAGCTAATCTAGTGTGAAAATTTCTAAGTTTCAAAAAAGCAACGGCATAAAAAAAGATCGATGACTCGGCGACCCACATCCGCGTTTCCGCAAATGCAATTGACAATACGATGCCAATTTTGGAGAACATTTCGTCTGTGAAGTCGAAGTTTGGACATGTCCAGTCGACAATGATCTATTGCCTATGCAACTTTAGCGTCGAAGATGGTTCTAAGACGGTGGTTGTGGTCAGAAGTAGCACAGTGATGTAACGTATGCAACACAGGAAACATGTTAACTAACAATTAACAGGGTTCTGTCAGGATGTTCCAGAGGTTAGTTCGAAATGTGTTAATTAACTAATTGAAGTTGAAGAAAGTCTACGGGATGTCTGCACGTCCGCCACCAATAAAAATTTGAACTGATAATTTGATTGCCGCTTCATGTTGTTTATTAGCTTGCTTGTTAGACACAGTAGGGAAACTTAATAGTCTTAAAATCTGAGTATGAAAATATTCAATCAATTATTATTTGGTAGCTAAGTCTGTTTAATTGTTTCTGTTAGTAATAAAAGAAGGTTCTTCAAACGATGTTTAACGAGAATTTTAACATTACTTGCGTCCTCAAAAACCATTGCGTAGTTTCTCTAAACGCCATTAAAGAGGAAAAAACCGTGCCAACCTTAATGTTCTATCATACGATAATACCTCAAGATAAACAACCTAATTTCTCATTTTGAATGCACTTAGAAAGTAAACGAGACAATTTCGAAACTTCACAGTAATTGACCCGCCAAATATGTGAACACATCGATAATAACAAACCATTAGTAGGTCAATTGGGTGTGCTCGACGATCACGAGATGAATCTTTACGCCCTCGACAATTATTCATTGGATTTCTTTTAAAAACTTTGTTTGCGTGTGGCCGGGTTCAAGATCAGAATTAATAAAAACCAATTATGGTAATTAAGTGTATTTAGGAATATGCTTATATTAGTTTGGTGTGAATGTTATTGCATGTACCCACTACCCATGTGTTTTCACGATTATGAAATGGAATCTTTGAATGTACTGGAGATGCTATTTAATTTAGAACTTCAGATTGAAGTCTATTTTTGTTAAGTGTGATTATTAATTTGAAATGTTTTTTTTTGCCACGTCGGCAGACGAGCTAGCGGGCCATCTGATTTGGTTACCGTCGGTTATGGACCTCTGCTGTCAGGAGATACTGAACAATAACTAATAAAACTAGGAGTTTTTTTTATCTTTTTTGAAGACGAATCATAACGATTGTCTTTGACTATGTTTAAGATCTTAGATAATTGTATTTCGATTGCAATGAAGAGCAATTTCTTGGTCCAAATTGTTTCCAAGTTAACACACAAATGGAATGATCTTATCGATTTAGGTCGCTGTAATGGTCCGCGGATTTTGTAACTTACAAAAAGGTGAATTGAAATTTCAATCTTCTATTTCAAACGTAGAATACAAATAGATTAAGATTGCGATCAAACGTTGGCCTTTCAAGATCGTAAAATGTAGATCTATAGAATCATAAATATGTCTCCAATCTACATTGATAGAAATGAAATTTTGCCTGGCAGGTTACGATTGTGTTGATAACCTTTTTGTTCTAAATTTAAACTTGCAGGTTTCATTTTTATCTAGGTCGACGTCAACAGAAAGTGGTAAAGAATATTTTTTAGTATTGCAGATAATTTAAAAAAAACATTAGAGTTTTTTGTCACTTACTCGTATTGATGTACTTTTACAATGTTTTTCAGATTGATCCAGCAATCCAGCATCGAGTAAAATTGATGTATGTTTGCTTTATAAATGCGGTATTTTGAGTGTATTTCAGACGTAAAAATGACTAATACGTTCGGAAACTAAAACCTAAGATCATTCGCGAAAGAAATAGACAAGATTTATTTTAAGAGCAAAACGTACTGTAAAGAATGTAACAATTCAAAACGTACGAATTGTTCGCTTACCAATACATCGGTGTACCAGAGAGTCATGACTTGGCCGGCTTCCATGCGCGTCACAGGTGAACACACGTGGTGGTCATTGTCACTGACAACGATCGTCACATTAAACAATGCACTCCATATAAAATCACAATCGAATCCTTAATTGTCTATCTATAACTTGAAAATATCACAAAGATGAACGAGTCCAGAGTAGAGCTGATAATTCACTAGATGCTCGATCGATTTCGATAATCGGATTTGTGTGTAGAATTGAATGTTGTTGAGTCGCGGGTACCGCTCACTGTGTTTGGAAGGACTGTGGCGCACCAGAGTCGGGTTGAGACTGCAGAGAAAGTGCTCCCGCGCAGACTCCGCGTCGTCTGCCAAATCGTGCTTTTCACGCTACGGAAATTGATGATTTTTTTCTTAACGACCAGACACTACCTACTGACTTTCATTCATTTTGTTTCCACTGAACTTTCTTGTTTTATCTTCAGCGAGACGAAACGGTCAACGTTTTTTGAGTTGAAGAAAAATATCGATTCTCAAGTTCAATGAGCGATTTGATTACGAATTGGCTTGAGTGTTGCTTGAAAAATAATTTAATCAATGCGAATTCACTTTCATTTGTTGAGAGAACTGTTCGTGTATCACGATTTTTGCTTTACTGTATTTTAAATGTATATCCACTTCTTGAACACATTTGTTGAATGATAATTTAACGTCAGATGTTTGATGAAATATTTTACTACTACATGGAAAAATGTGTTTTTCCCGAGACAGATCTCAATCGTCATGACGATCTTGTACGATTAGTTTAGTATGGAAAGCCGTTTTCACGTTTTGTCATTGACCTCGCGACTTCACGCTTTCGTATAATTTGATTTAAAACGAAAATAATGTTAACCAAATAAGGAAGGTGGAACTAATCTACTGCTAACAAGAAATAGTTTGACTATAACTAATGACGACTATTAGTGTTCTGACCTTTAAAAAGAAACTTGATCTTCAAATGACTTACTGAAGCTCTCTAAAAGTAGAACATTTGCTTTTTGTTGAGTAATTTTTATAAATTACACACTAAAATAACTGCATTTCACGATTTTATGTTTACAAAACTGTTTCTACCATCGTACAGTCTCCTGTAAACTTTTAATTGAGTTTATGTAATGTTTGTCAATGATAAGCAAAACGGAACCGCGAATCGAATCGTCACACGGACGCGTATGTTCTCCGTGAAGACGTCCGACACATTTCCGTAATATTTACTCGCGTATTTTACGTAATTCTTGAAGCCGGTCTGTCTAATATTTTATAACAACAAACATTGCAGAAGGCTATGACTTTAACTTTTTTATGTTAGTTTTACTATAGGAAATGTGCGAAGTTATAGGGCAGTGCTTCTTGCGGAAGTTTTCGTTTCTAAAAGTGATATGCTGAATTGTAATAATAGACGGTTAATGATTTTATATCAACAGAAAATTGTCTGTCTTATTTAGTGAGTGTTCAGTTTCCTAACAGTTGTGTTTAATTGTGCCTGCTCTTCTTTAAACGTAGATCCATCGAAAAAAACAATTCAATTATTTTTCGTAATTTTAAATAGATTTTTTTGTTATCTCTGTCACATGCTATGAAAAAATATAATCGTTATAGTTATGACTCTTGCTACTCGTGGTAGAGACCCGAATTTCTTATGACTAAGTGTCGAGCAAACCGCGGTTTGTAACGTGCGATGATTCAACGACTCATTGAAGGCTTTTATGGTACAATCCATTATACTATAGGTAGCCTACTTTATTATATAACGCCGAAAGTAATGTCTGCTCCGAATACATAGAACACTTACTATCAGAAGTAAAACTCATGTATGTAATTTAATTTAAGTTTTTTGTTTCGAAATTGGTAGGTACTTTGATAATTCATATCTGAACAACTCATATGACTTGTTAAAGCGAGGTTTGCGAAGAGTTACATGCAGTAGCAGGCGACGGCCCTGCAGGACTCTCAAACACTACTGGAGTCCATTAGCGATGATAGCCCTTATCTATGATTAAAAAAGTAATTTTAAGTGCGTGTGTATAAAACTTTACTTCTGGCGATATTCTGTGTTTTGAGTGTTTTTAAAAGGAACATTTGAAAGATCACAGACGCTTTGGCAATTATTTTATCATTATGTAAAGTTTTAAATGTCAAGTGAAGTATATTTTTAATATCGATCTGTCATAATTCGTAATATGGTCAAGGATTATGAGATGAAACTAGAATTTGATTGTTTTACGTAATTATGTTAACACTTTAAAATTAGCTGCTCATTATAATAATATTATTAAGTAGAGTTCGAGTTTTGAAAGCTTATAGCTGAAGTTGTGCGTTTAATTCCAAGATAGATTTCTTTCTTTAAACTTTAAACATTTCAAGTCGCGTCAAAACTAAGGTTATGTTGTAGCCCGTGTACCGCAATATCCTATGTTTGCGTAATCCTCGTTGCACAATATTATCATTGTTTTTAACGTTCGCGACGTGGAACACAATTGGGAAGTAATAAAACTAGTATTTATTGTTTATCGTAACTATTTCCCGGCGCAGACAGTCTTAACAGCTCGTTTTATGACAGAACACTGTTTTCGCGAACGATTTCTGGGACGTTGACATGTTACGTGTAAAATCGTGTGTTTTTAATTGTTTTTTCTAGTTTTTATGTTAGGTTATTAACGTTTATCGAGCATCTTGAATTTATAGGCGATTCCATTCGATACAGACTTGCGTAACTTCAGCTTAGTGCTTTAACTTTCAACTTTTAAGGCAAAATAATATTACTGATCTAAACTTACACTAAATTACGAAAACGTAATTATAACAAAATCGAAATAGATACCAGCAGCTTTTCAATCATACACGATGTTTGTTCGACACGGATCGAGCTCCTAATTTCAACTCGATGTTTATTATTCGATAGTCCCTGCAATTTTTCATTCGCACAATGACGTAGTCTAACCTGCACGTCCCACTTTTATAAATAGAAAAAAAAACGGGTTATAAAACACGAATGTATTAACAAACTGACCCAAATGTATGTCTGACGTTCATACCTGACGTAATACCACGTAACGAATAGACAGATCGATTCTGACCACAATATCGATTTTATTGTGTTCTTTTTCGTAAATATCGATATTTTATAGCTTATGGTTCTTTTTTTATTTCAATTGATCGTTCATGATTTAGGTCAATAGTGTACTTAGTGTTTATTTTCGCAAATCGAATTTGAAAGTTCGACATTGAAAAGTGTGAGAAGCTGTTACGTGATGATTTGAAAAGTGCAGTAAATTATTAAACATGAATCAAATCACTTACTTCACCATAATTCATGTGTAAAGTTCTCTACTAAATGCGAAATAAATCAATAACAATCCATCAAAAGTAGCTTTTAAAATGCAGTATGATAAAAGATTTTGGAAACTTCCCATTGTAATTAAATAAGTCGTGTTGAAACAACTTTGATCATGATTATTATGTAATGATCGAGTATTTGTCGTCGATAAAATATCGAGTATATTAGAGAATCGATTGTGCGTGACGGTGCAAGCGATGCGGTCACGCTCGTAGTTCTTAGGCCTATTGTCATGTCTATATAATTTAGAACACGAGTTTACAAGCTTTAATGTCGAGTACTCTGAATCTCTATTAGGAGAGTTCAATTACAAATTTTTATTTTAGGAAGAGTAGTAAAACTTTAATTTTCTATCCTTATATTATTCGACGTGCATTTCAAGGAGTCATAAAGGCATTTATGGTAGTAAAAAGTAAAAGGTTTATTGCACTGTCATTTGAAAGAAGGGTTAAAATATCATCACTTTAAATTGCGATAAAGTTATACGTTGACATTACCTACTTATGCTTATAAACTATAAGAGCTTTCTAGTGACCATAAACTATAAAGAGAAAAATATGAAAACTTCTATGGTATCTTAACAACACCCGTATGATTTTTTACACATACGCAACTAATACTGTCCGAGAAACATGTCAAATATTTTTATGTACAAAATTAGCAAACAGTCAGAAGATCTAGCGATCTAACGTTGAAAAGAGTCACGCTTTCAATAAAATGACTAATTGACTAATGGTTTTCGACTTCTTAATGACGCAACCATCAATATATCACACTTCCTAAATATAATAGTGAAATCGACCCCTACAGACAGACAGGCAGGCTATTAATAAAGAACAATGCAACTTTTCTTTTCAATCATCATTCTGTTACCTAATCTATGATGGCTGACGTCTGACACTTGATCCAGGGTTGCCAATTGCTGTTTACGACAAAAATGGCCATATCTCAAATGTAACCAGAAAATTTAAAGAAAAAGTATGGTAATGGGACTCACTTTTAACTCATCCTGCTATTGCTTATCACAAAAAATTTCTAAATATAATTATAAGAGATACAGATAGGTCATAATATAGATCGCTAAAACGCACTAAAAACAGAAATGGCGCCAAAAATGAAAGACGAACTCCATTGTAAACAATTTCTATGTCACAGTTGGCAGTACTGATTCGATTGCACGGAACAGATGTTTTGCTAGATATAGCATCATTGTTCGTGAAATATGATTTGTGAGATATCGATTACGCAAGTATCGTGCATTTAGATCGGAAATGCATTGAATTCGATTTAACTTTCGGAACTCGAACGATCGAAATTTGATTGAGATCAAACGCAGTCTAGTGTTGTGGTATCATGGATTTCAAATCTTATTGTCTGTTAAAGTACCGGAACAGACTTTTTTATTGTTGTATTAAGTCATATTGATGGTCTACCCTACTTTCCAAATAGCCTAGTTTCAAGGCTATAGAATATGCCGTGTCCTTCTACTTTGGAATTAAATACTATGAAGTATTGTAATACGTCTGATCTGTTTCACGAGGTGAGCTGAAGTGCAATTGTCTCAATTTCATTAGTTTACTGGTACTTAAAATAAGTGTTTTTGTATGTAACATGTCTACCTCTCTTTCTGATAATACTAAGTTCCTAATGTTTTATTGCGATGAAGTATTATGAGGCTTGAGGAGGGTCCTTAAAGTTAGGTCGTAGGTAGCGACCCCTCAGTGTCCCCTGACATTGCAGAGATTCATGAGCGACGCAACCACTTACGATCGGGTGGCCCGTCGTCTGCCTACATGGCAAAAAAAAATGTAGGCGGGAAAACGAGCTGCAGTTAACGTGGTTTCCGTCTCTCATAGACCAATACAAGTTCAGGTTACTGCGGTTCCGCTACCTACGACCTATCTATAAGGACTCTTCATAATCCTGAATATCTATTTTACAGTATTCCCTTACAAATCACGTAATTGAAGTATAACATAGAAAGCGTACTCGCCCACGCTGCGTGAGTCCAACGATTGCAGTGCATCTGGATACGGCACGTGGGAGTAATTGTTTTAACGTTTAAGTAATGCGAGAAAGCGCATCGCGTAATGACATGACTAACTCGATCGAACAAGGAAGTCGTGAGCAAGTAGGTGTTATAATAATATAAGTGGTAGGTACCGATCCTGTGTTGTCCTGACATTATAGAGTTTCATGAGCGTCTTGCCATAAGGTGAGCTGTATGTTCGTTTGCCTTATAAAGCAATAAAAAAGATGTATGACTTGTCAATGTTTGTAAATTTGAGAAAAACCTAAATAGTGTTAAATTAACAAGCCAATTAACGAAACCTTACACAGGCCTACAGTTATTACTAATGACGTAAGGCTAAATAATTTTAAAGCATCTGCATTTAGATGTCCCGTTGTAGGACTCCATGAGCGACGGTATCCACTTACGATCTTGTAGTCCATTGGCTCGTTGGCCAACAGGGCAATACAAAAGACCTTATTTGAGTGATGATCCACAATTTGGCACCACAAAATTTCTATTTTAGGTGTGAGGTAAAACTTTACGCACGCAAATACAAATCCAGGAAGATAAAAAATATTACCTGTCGACTGAAACCAATTAGAAAAATTATATGTCAACTCATTTTCGAGGTAAAAAGTGTTAAAAAAATCAGTTATTTTTCAATTTTTATTAATATCTGAAAACATGTGAAAATCGTCATCAAGATACGCAGGAAACAGATTTCACAGTAAAATTGAATTTTCCTGTTCGTTTGATCCGAGTGTAGTGTTTCCAGTAATTCTGTATGTCGGTGTGCACGCGGGTCGTTGACCCCGCCGGTGCGTAGTGCATAGATACACTATTGTGGGATAAGCTGGTGTTGCCAGGTATATAAATATCTGTGCTTGTTACTATTCCAGAGTATTGCGGTTTATTTTCAGTATTTGAGGTGTATATTGAGTTTCAGAATAATTATCTAAAGGTGAGTATAATCTCGTTCTGCAGATTTCAAAATTATTAATTTACACTTTATCTTCAGATTTGTATGCTTATGTTTTTAAGGACTCTAACATACTGAACCAATCCTTTATCTGAAGCCTTGAATTAAAAAAATAAATAAAGGTAGTTCATGAAAATAATGTATATTATTATTGGTACAAAGGCGATATTATCCTGTACCAGTCAACCAGAGGTGCAGAGAAGAATATTTTAAGTAACTTTTTTTTATGTTCCCCGCAATCTACATTCATTAATCTAGTAACATTATCACGGCATTGGCAGCGGGAGATCTGCGATAATTCACTTTGCCTTTCAATGAGTCCCGTGCGCTCTGTTCCATTCTAATGAACGGAATCCAGCACAGGATACGGCAGATTATAAATGATGAATGAACTGAACGACTCTATTAAGTTTGGGGTACATCTCTATTTATTGAACTATGCATTATAGTGGCTTGACGCAGTTTTTCGAACTGATATTTAAAAATTTGGAATTGGATTATGATTGATTTTTCGTTGAAGATTGACTTTTTATTCTTCTTGTTACTTTTTTATTACGTCTTTTACTTTGTTTAAAATTTATTTGTATCTAAGATATAATTTGCTTCATTTTATTGATGCAATCGGATGAGCTGGTTTGTGAAAAATTAAAAGGTTTTATGGTCTGGACTTTCGGTCGATTGTTTTAAAAAAAACATAACCACTTATTAGCTTTTACAAAACAAAAAATGAGCTTTCAACACCTCGAAAATTCCAGTTTTTATTAGTTAAAAACTTCCAGTTTACCAATGACATTTTTCCACAATTAAAACGAATCTTGACCTACACAAACACTAATAAATCGTTCGGAAACATCGTAAATGACCACAAGATTTACACTTCACACGGAGGCCAACGACTTACATGAGTAATGTCCAAATACAGTGCGAAACGTTTTATCTTTATAATTAACGTCTGGTTTCCGAACGAAACAGATGAGTTACATGTGTGCGTATGTGAAATACAAGGACGCCAATATTGGTTGAGATGCAGTTTCCATAATATTAATATCATCAGCTTATAGACGTCCACTGCTGGACATAGGCCTCTCCCAGACCTCGCCACAACGAGCGGTCCTGCGCTATCTGCATCTTGTGGTAGGTACAAGGTGGATTTGTAACCTAAGCAGAAGGGGAAGATATAAGATAAGATAAGAATAATTTGTAGCCGTCTTGTAGCCGTCTTGTAGCTGGCAATAATGGTCGTACATACCCACAAATCTGCTCAGTATACATTTGATTATGATGACTCTTAAATTTTATGATCAATATCAATAATAACAATCTTTATAAGATCATGTAACGTATACAAAGAAACCATTAAATCATTTATTGGTCAACGCACACGTATAATTGAATGCCTACTGTGTACTCATGTTTCTTAGAAAGCAGACACTCGGTCTGCGCGAGTTCTTGCTATGTCATCAGACACAGTGTAGATTATTCAGGAAGTACGTGTTTTATTTCAGACATAGGTGTTCTCATATGTTTGCTATGATTACAATGTAATTAATGTAAGAAATAAAAATTATAATCTTACTTACGTTGAAAGTATATTGAACTGTTGAATTAATTATGATTTATATTAATTTAGTGGACACCTGTCCTTTACTCGATTTATTTGTCGACAAGGCAATATTTTGCCAAACTTCTTTCGTCTGTCTTTTCGGATTAGAAACGGATTTAAATACATTCAGATTTTAAAATCCAATGTTAAAGTTTTATTTGCGTTACTTTCATTGCAACTTTGTTTCAATTATATCTTGTGTAGTTATAAAACTTTCGCTATCCTCGTGATCAGAAAATTGTAATGTTAAAACTAAGAAATCATTTTCTCTTGGATTTACACTAGTTTGTTTTATGACCATCGGCAATGTTTGAAGTGCATAAGTGTCGAAATGTACCATTGAACATGCCACTTGCATTATGATGTTTGTATGTTATGCACGTATGTATGTTTGACAAACATCTTTCATCGCTTCTTAGGGCGTATTAAAGCCATCTGGCTTTAACTTTTATGTTTCAAGGAAATTTATTGGCTTTTTAATTGAAAACGAAGTGGATCTGTTTGTGAAGTTTGTTATGACACAGTTAGAGGTTGTATTTAGATTTGTTTTTTAACTGAGAGTTCAAGAGAGTTTAAAAGGAGGTTTTAAGGTATTTTTTAGGTTACATCCGTCTTGGTGTTGTTAAAATTTTCAATAGTAATTTTGGTTTTTCACATGACTTTAATTAATTAATTGATGGAATTATTATTCCAAATAAAACTTAACTCAAAAGCAAACTCTTTAGCTATTCATAGGCAATTATTGAAACTATAATAAAAATGATTGTGATGACAGCCTCGACCTACCTATGTGTACCTTGTAGTTCCTAAAATGGGATCGAAGGCAACCACTTATTTATACAATAATATTTATGAAAGCAACGTATCAGATAATATGTACTTATTAGTGACAAAGTTGCATGTAGTAATATAAAAAGTAGTAATTTAAAATATGGTGGAATCCTACTTGAGGAACTGCTACTTTGAGTCATAATGATACTTGTTATCATGATCATTATTAGTGTTTAATATCAGCATATCTTTGCGCAAAACATTGAAATAACAAAGAAAAGAGAGTTTCAGTGCCGATTCTTCTCAGGACGGAGGCGTAATTTTAGCGAACTGGTGGTAGTATTTTTTAGCACTTGCAATAAATGATTTGACTTTGGAAACTCAAACTCAACCCTATGTCATTTCATCTTTATATCTCCTTTCAAACATTCTCAATATCTCTTCCAATTTATTTTCTCAGTACATATTGAATTACAAACAAGTTATATTTGCGATAACATCAGAGTAACAGACAGGAGCGTGATCGTTTCAACAGATAAAATGTAAGAAAATCAAACGAACGAACCTGTTACATTTCTAATGATGAATAACATCAAAGGAAAATTTCATTACGGAATCATGTCGAGTGAAAAAATGCGTTTATTCATTATGATGGGTTGGATGAGTTGTTTATATTTAGTATTGGATGTTTTTTTTTTTCAGTTTTAGGAAATCACCGGAGCCCCGCGCGCCCCGCGGGCGGTGTATGTGGGAGTTAAACCGCACTAAAACCTCCAACCGCTCAGCGTCCGAACCCCGGCTGTGGCCAGAACCCAGCACGGGGTTTGGAGGGACGGCGCGACGCGTTACGCGCTCAGCACTCTTTCCCGTCGCTCCGTCCCCGGATGCCGAACCGGTAGCCGCCGGTAGTATTGGATGTAATGATTTTTTGTTTTATCTTCACCGGTTAGCAAAATTGATTTTACTAACGATTTTCGACAAATGAAAAACAGGATGTTTCTAGGGCTTTAGCAGTTTTTGATATAGCCAGCTAGGTACGTTAATTTTTACTAAAAATGTTCTTCATAAATATTCTAAACAGAATTAACAACTAAAACTTAACGCTCTCATAAAATAAAATAATTCACAGCATTTGAGAAGTATGAAAAATTCAGTTACCAAACTAATATTTCTTGATGTACAACAGAAACACTATGTTATGCAAACATATCTTCTGTAAGTCCTCAGCGTGTGTCAGTTATTGTAACCTTCAGCCATTTAATATTGTTTACGACCGAAATAGGATGGCGTAGTTAATCTCAAGGTTCGAACTATAAAAAAATGTCGCTATAATCCTTAATCCAGTCATTAAACTCGTTAAAGGGACTGGGTCAGTGGCATTTCGATAGTAAACTTTAGGATGTTTCTATTTAGTGGTCTCTATAGAAATAGTTTTAGGATTAAAATAAATCTTTGGCTGTCAGAAGTTTTTCTTTACAATTAAAATTTAAAAAAATCATTAAGTTTGTCATTTATTTTACGAGGAGATTTATGCGGACGATAACTAAATCGTAAATGAGTAAATCACTCACAGCAGATGCGGGAAGTTATACCGTAAGGTATACTCTGTTACTACTCTAGTAAATGCATCATTTTTGCCCCGTGACATATAGATTTGGAATGGACTCCCATCCGCGGTGTTCCCGGAGCGCTGTGACATGTCCCTCTTTAAACGAGGTTTAAGAAAAGTCCTGTATCGGTAGGCGATAGATAACAGTCCCTCATTGCCCTGGCATTGCAGAGGTTCATGAGCTCGTTTATCTATAATGCATTAAAAAAAAATAAGTGCATCTTATATGAGGTGCCTTGCATGTTATGACAAATTAAAGATACCTATTGAAATAGTCATTGCAAATTCATATACTCCACGGCAGCTAACGCAAAATGGCGCGATTTATCACAGTGGATCAATTTCGAATGTGCTGCGTAATGCGTATCCGAAAGTCTAGAAAACAAATTGGTTGTTGTGTTTACAATCGGCGGCGCCACTGTTGCGAAATTCGTTTTTTATATATTCACTTCTGTTGCCATGTTGCAACCGGGCAGCGACAACTCGCGTGGACTGTGGTCTGGTGTGAATCATCGCGGCTGTCAGCTACATAATATATTACGTTTTTTTTTCTTGTGTAATCCGTTAATTGGATGATGTTAGGTAATAAGGATCAAGAGTTCGAATGATCGGTATAATGTTTTCACACATTATTTTTATATTGATATAGTTGTTTCATCATAAACGATTTTAAGTTGTTATTTTTTAAGAGCTTAGTATTGAATTGCAAGAAATTTAGACTACCTACTACATTATTTTATGAGACGTTTTCATGAACCAGCTTATAATATTTTACTCTATTTTTATTCCAGTACATTTCTAATTTATTAGTTGATTTAAATAAACAAAATTAACATTAAACGTTTATTAACAAGAGTGACCATGGAATGTCATATGGCAAATCATAATACAGCATTTTTCAGACAACCTTAACCCAATTCTCATATCGCAGACACATCTTCTCACTTTCATTTTGATTCGTTTCACACTTCTTTCTTATTCATTTATATTACGGATAGATTGAAATGAACACAGTGGATAAATCAATCGGCACTTTTATTTGAGAGTTAATGCATTTTACTTATATTTATGTTTTTTTTGGTAATTATCCAAAGAGTTCCGTAAACTCGAATGCGGCTTGGCAGCGTTCCTGGCAACTTCTTGAAAACATAGCTATGTTATAAAAGTAGAGAATTTTATTTTTACGATATGTATTTTCGATTGTTTAACAATGGGTTCAGTTTTTAGTGGATTCATTAAGGTTTGTGTTACTGAGGTTAAGTTTCGGACTATTCTGAATAATGTCGAATTTCACGTAAACCTTTTGGAAATTTTAAGTACCATGGTGTAGACCAAATTATTTTTAAAATATTTTGACATCTCTGGCAAGGAAGAAATATCATGCTACTTTCAATTATAAAAACCAAGTTGTCATCTAGGAACTATTTTATGTTATTTTTCGCTAATTGTATAGTTTTCTCGTTGTTGTTATTTTTTGTTGCTAGGATTGTCAAAACATTTTTTAAATGACACTTTATTGTGACAGTCGGTTATTTATTGTTTTAGAATAGCTATTTTTCAAAAGCGTCTGCATATTTTTGTATATCTGTATTTCATATTGTTAATTTCTACATATTTAAGTGACTTTAAATTACTTCGTCCTAAGTAAGTATTGTTACTCGTACTGTTTTCCAATCTATCGCTGAGAGAATACAAACTGTTGTTAAAATATATTATGTAATAGTCCAATTTTAAATGTAATGACTGACATAACTTTTAAATTATTTCGACATCCAGTATAGTAATGATCCAAATACAATCAAAATACTTAGGAAGTTTTATAGTAACTTTTTCAATCAGTCTTTCAGACAACGGTCTTTAGTCGAGAATTTCAGGCAAAGCTGCTTCCATTTTTGAAATATAGTGCATTTGAAATTGCCTATATATTTGATCGAGGTATCTATTTTTTATTGTATCTGTTACTTGTCTAGTAGGTATATACATATTTTTACAATACATACTTTTGCAAACATCTCTTAGAATTGAAATAGCTCACGACAAAAATAATACAAAAACTGAAATTAGCCGCGCCATAACCCGAGGCTATCTGAACCAATTCCACACAATTTTCTTAAGTATTCTCTTCCTCAGTTTAAACTTTAAAACTCGGGTAATTTGATGATAAGCGTGACATATAAACACGCAACGGTCAGTTATGTAAAAAATATTGCGTCAAAACGGAACTTAATTTATTTGAAAGAACAAAGAACTCTGCTGACAATATAGAAAAATGTATGTTTCGGCTTTACAGAATTTGTTGAATTCTTGGTTTTTGTCCACGGAAAATATACCTCAATTATGATACAAAGATTACCAAATCCTTTGCACATAATTAGTAATTTTGAAGCGTTCTTATCGAGTGATTTTGGCGCACGTGCAACAATACGAGTATCCAATTCCTAACTCGATCGACTCAAGGATGAATGCCCATTGCGTGCACGCAGGATCGATTTGCAGGTGGGTCACGCGCGGTTTGACGGCGTGGCGTCATATCCTCGACTAAATTGGCCACGATAATAATTAATAAAAGAATGGCGCGCGCGCAACCAGACGCCATTTTCGGTGATGCTCGGCATTTTTGACGCATTGTTGTCGTTTTAAAATTCGAATTGTTTTTTTTTTCTGTTTGAATGGCACAGGGATAATCACAACTGATTAGTTGTGATTCACTGTGAGGATATTTCGAATAGTTTTGTGGTTGCAACAAAGTTAACTATCATTACGCACATTATTTCAAATCCTAATTAAACTACACAAATCTTTTGCAGAATGTTATATTCAGGTTAGCAATTGGATTGAAACGTAATTTTTTTCATAACAAAATTTCTCGTAGCCTTGAGAATCGTGTGGAGCGACTGAAATACACACTAAAGATTTATAATCTGACTTAAGAGCAATGGTGCTGTCTTTTGACTTGTTTGATAGGCAGTCTGTGTCTCAGCTGTCATCTCCCGCCCATTCCGTGCTTATCATAGCCACGTGACCTCATCAAACAGACAAGGTTGCGTCTCTCCTTTCCTTTTTTAAACTACACACAATTGATGAGTTCAAGGTAATACATGAAAAACATTGTGTTTTGTTAATAAATCGATAAAATCTGCGCTCAAACGTCTATAAATAAAATTCAAAATTAGAGTGTCGCAGGACGTTTTTTTCGTCAGGGATTTGAATTTGGAAATATCGAATTCGTATAAATTGGATTGGGTCGCTGTTTAAAGTTCATTCACCTTTCACCTTCCGAATTTAAATTATCTAGACGAACGTGTTTTCTCTTATTTTTTTGTTGGTAGCATTTTTAAATGACACTTTATTGTGACAGTCGGTTATTTATTGTTTTAGAATAGCTATTTTTCACAAGCGCCTCTAAAATTAATAATTGTATAATATTTTTTCTCTGTAAATATTAAATGATAAATATTCTATTATGTTTTAGTGTTTCATAATCTTACAAAAAACAAAAGAGATCGTTGTCTTACTAAGTCTTAGTTGCTTAGCTTACTGGTTTCATATTTTGTACGCTTCAAGTTATTTCTCCAAACTAATTAGGCCAAAAAAATATCGAGACATTAATGAAAAAAGCTCTTAAATTCTCAAGAATGTTTAAAAGCTAAACTGGCTTGATTAAAAAGGATTATTAACTGTATCAAAGTTCGTCGACTTCTTAAGTGCTTTTTAAGGTGACTGTCTAAAGCCTTTATTGTAATCAAGACCCAACTTAAAAGCTTAGAAAATGTTAAGAGTTCGTTGCCATCAAAATCCTTTTCAGTAGGGAAATCCTGAGATTTTTCCAGCTGAGCAAACTTCATGAAATTTAATTATTCTGGAAAATTTCGAGTTAATCCGCTTACCGGTCACCTACACAGGTCATAGACTAGGGGTCATCCAACGGCTAAGAATTCGTGCTGAAACACTCAACTAGGAAACCTCAAAATTGGCGTTTGTCTTGTAGTACCATCTATCAGTAATATTTTGACAGTTAGAAATGGTAATGACGCTTTTAGTCGTTCGGATAAATTTGACATTCGTTTTCGGAAACAATGACAGTTCGCATCGGTAACTTTACGAATGAGACTTTGCATACATTCGAAGAGCTAGAGAAGCTTAATAGAATTTTCAACATTCGATAAAATAAATTCCATTACTCGCATTTCTATGACGACACATACCAAAATTAACCAATTCTTTACTCAAGCGTTCATATACTTCAACTAAACGCATAAAATATATAATTTAATTACATATAATTAATAAGCAATTATAAAGTTTCCATTTCACGGTACGTCGCACCGTATGGGTGTTATTATAGACATGTGTGTGTGTATGTGTGTGTTTGCATAACAATGCAGTGAGCATCCTCACTAAATATTAGGGTCGGTACGCGCTTCGAAGGATTATGAAACGGTGTAACGACGTGTTAGATAGGGCTGTCACTGGCTATATAAAATTAACTGTTTTTGACTGTAAAAACATTTTTTTTAAATTTAAAAACACTAAATTTCTTTTTGGGTTTTATTTTGAATTATTTTCGAATGTGAATAGCAATCAACACATTAGCAGCTATGTTGATTGCTAGAAACAAAGTAAGAAGGAACCTTTTTCTTTAAAAACAACAAAATACTTCAAATAAAACAGTTAAATTATTATACCTTAGTTTCATTGTAATTATTTTCTGCCAACCCTACATTCGTGGTTAAGGCTCCAATAGTTGTGTAACAGTAAGGGGTGGATACACTATACAAGCTGTTCGCGTGCGATACGCGACGCGTTATCGTATTACAACATCGATGTATATTTGATTAGATTGATTACTATTTAATAGTCAGGAATAGAGTATATTTTATATTTTAAATTATAATTGGTTACCGTCCAGAATTTCAACAGATTTTATTGTTTACTTTTCTGTTCTAAAAGTCTCTGTCAATCAGAAAGAATGCTGTCTTGAAAAGTCCCTTAGAACTCTTAATATTAATATTACTCTTAAGGAGCGTTGGCAGTAGTTGGCACGTGGTTGTTATCAATTCCAAATAATTTTCTATTAGATAACGAAGGGTTTCGAATTTGTAACACCTTTGAATTTCGAAGAATTTGTTATGTAAACTCTTTATCGATAAGGATATAAAAAAGAGTCTGTTTGAAAATGATAAAGATTTGACCAGTTGAATGTTCGAATTTCAAAACTTTACATTGTTAATCTTTTCTTCCAACATCATCATAATTAATATCATAGATGTAATAAATGATTGCAATTTTAACATTATGTGTCTTTCTATAATGTGTTTCAATGATATGTGATATGTGCAGAAACCACAACCACGACCCGGTCTTTAATCTAATGAGTACAAGTCGCGGTCGATTTCTAACTCTGCGAATAAATTTTAATGAGAATTTCGAGTATTTCGCGAATTATTAGTGCAGGAAATAGGTTACATTAACAGATATTTAATTTTACACCTGATTTAGAGTAACACTGAGGTTATGCTATAAAATTTTATAGCATTATACAAAGCTAAACCATTTTACAGTCTAGTTTATACGTTTGTGGTGACTATTTTGGCTGTCATTTTGACTATAAATCACAGAAATGTCAATTAAAGTTTTGGCGCCCAGTCGGCTAGTTCTTGACATTGTTACAGCAAATGAAAACAAGAAAACAGTTGAATAACGTATGTACATTGCTCGCACATGCTGTGACACAATACAATTGAGTTTATTTTCGACCAGTACCAATCGTAAATTCAGTTATAAATATAAAAACGAACGCCAACGCGACGCTGCCATAGCACTAATATGTCAAGGTTCGTTCGGAAACATGTTTACGTTACACGACCGTGTAATTAGCTAATTTCCGAACGCATCCGCGTCAAGTCAGTTAACTTTTTTATTTATTGCGTTTTATATAATCTGTGCACGATTTAGGACCGGAACAGAACCCTCTATAAAACTCATTGTTGACTTTCATTTGTTTATTGTGTTTACTTTGTACCGTTCAATTCTACTGTTAGGATGTCTAATACCGCGATTCCGTATTGGCTCACCAACGTCCAATACACGTTAAAAACAAATGACGGTGACGGCCGACCAACACGTACCCGGGGGTTTCGTATGCGTTGGCCGGTATTGAAACTATGTGAAACACCGTTTGACAGTTGTCATTTACGCGCATTTGAAGTTAGCGAGCCAATATAAAAACGCAGCATCTAATATACCTATATTATAAAGGCGAAAGTTTGTAAGTATGGATGTATGTTTGTTACTCTTTAACGTAAAAACTACTGAATGGATTTGAATGAAACTTTACCACAATATAGCTTATACATCAGAATAACACATAGGCTACAATTTTTGAACCCCTTTGTAACGCAGACGAAGTTGCTCGGGTCACCTAGTTAGTTTAATAACGTACAAACAGGCGGGCATTTTAATCATTGTTTTTGGGTAAAATTTTAATGTAGTCTGTAGCCTTAAATCTTGCCTTCGGTTTGTAAAGAGATGCTTTCGGTACGCCAATATTTTCTTGACAAAAAGTAGTTTTAAGTTATTAAGATGGTTTAAAGACGACTTATATTGACGTTTAATGCCAATAGCTATTATAATATTACCATCGTTGATAAGATTGCTGCCTTTTTTGTTGCACGATGAATGATGATAGATGGTAGCTCGTTTAGCCTATGCTTGTATCAAACATAGATTAATAACTAATGATTTATTTGATTTATTTGATTTGTCAATTTTAAATATAATATCTGGGGCAGTCTTACCTTACTATTAGAAATAGATTTAGCTATATTTCTCGGATTATATTTCAAGTGAAAGCAAAAGGCGTGGACACAACAATAGTGTCTACAAATTTCACTTCAACTTCATTAAACAATAGCCAACATATAATTGATGTTATAATTGATTTCTTGGAGCTCTTTTGTTCTGTATTTATTTTCTATCAATGATTAAGGAAAGTGATTTATGCTTGTATTCAATATGTTATTTTATCTAAGTGTAACACTTAGAATGAGAAACAAAAGAAGTGGATTACGATTCTATAAAATAAATTGTGTTTTTCTGATTCTATTGTTTTTTGAGGACAACTTTCATTTGTTTTTTCTCTGTAATCGCCACACCCAATGCATTGTTCAATAGACATACTTATTGAAAAAAAATATTTTATTTTATCACTGCACTTTTAAAATCTATTACAAATCATTACTCTTGAGCATATTAATCACGAGGTTATACCAGATCTCTAGTTCTTAGATTTGATCCGAAATTCTAAGACGAAAGATCGTGAGCATTGATCAACTTTGATTTTTATCTGTAATTCTTTTTAAGAGAAGATATCAGCACTCAAGCAATGGCACAACCAAACAAATACTCATACTACTAAAAACAATTTAAATAATTTACTTTAAATATTAACCATTATTCATTAAATTTGAAAACAAAATTAGTTTTTATAAATTTTTCTATCAGACTTTATCTTTTACTATAAATAATATCGTAAATCTTGTATCCCGTAATAGCTAAGCTGACAGGACTGCGAAGTTCAGAATATACCTACTCTTACATATTAAATAGTGGTCAACGAGGACCAGTTTCAGACTAGTTCTAGTGCTCGGAGCAAGGTCCTACCATAAACAAGTCCGACCGAAACTTAAGTAAATTCTGGAATACTTTTTAAAATTTAAATATTAAGAACTAAATAAAAATAAAGGTTGGTAATCTAATTAGAGTGTTGTTAAAGTTGTACGATAATTTATTCAGATATTTTCGTTACGAGTCTGATTAATCTTTCATTCAAAATAGAGAAAGCTGCATAGCCTAAATGTAGAAAAATCTTTGCCGAACTTAATCATAAAGTTGAATGAAGACTTATAATTAAATTTTACAATGTTTACTCTCACAGCACTTACGATCGAGAAATGATTACAAAATACTTTTTACGAGCGCCGCGACTCGTTATAGAGCTCTTAAAATATTCTTCAATGATTATAATCGTTTCATTTTTAATGTGCTCTAACCGCTGTTATTGTTTTATGGGACGCTGGCTTTTTACTTAGCTCGTATTATTGTAAAATTGTGAGAGAATTTCGGTAGGCTGATTGCAATATAAAGACTTAAAAAACTTGAGAGCTGTCATGGGACACCCGAATAGAACGAAGTTCCTTTCGATTAAAAGATATCTTATATTTTTTTCCTAACGTAACGCGTGATAAGGAACGAGTTTTAAAAGATTTTGATCACAGCGCCATCTAGCGATAATCATCTACAACAAAAAAAGTGTCGCGACAACTTTTCGTAAGATTTTTTTCAGTCTAGCCCCCTTTCGATAACGCGCGATAAGGAACTTCGTTCCAAAAATTGTCCTTTAGAGCTTTTTATTCATAACTTTATCTGAGTAAAATCACTCTGGAATCTACACTGCTATCCTAATCAACTAAATATTCGTTTGCTAGATAAACCAATGTACATTCAAAATCAGAAAAGAACAAAAAAAAAATTCATTCATTCGTAAACACATCTACGAAATTCCGAGCACTAATTGTTTCATGGCTTTAACACGAGGTGGTCACGTGATTGTCACGCGGTCATCACGTCCCCAACCCCCATTCAATTGGGCATAAAGCCTTACGAGGCTTCCCATCACGCGTGCGAATCGTGCCCAAACAATAACAAGATGGTGTTAGTTACAAATAACCCTGGATATAAATAGACTGGTTTTCTGGGGATTATTAGGTGTCTATAGATAGCATGATTAAATTTTGATTAATTACTACACAAATCTTTTTGCTAAGTTTAATATTCCCGCTTCAACTCCGAATTCGTATTAAGATTTTAAAATTTGTATAAAGCAAGAGTAAGGTAAATAAACCCTGCAGTAAATTTTGATCTGTGGTCCTATAAAAATAAAATGGGTATAAGATGTTTGCTTATTTTTCGCTGTATTTCGTTAGTTTTTGTTACATACCCAATAAAAATACTATTGTTTCTGAATCAGCCTATGGCAACCTAAAAGTTTAAATTTTTAAGCCGAACGCTGAAATGTAGGCAGTAAGTTTTCAATCAAGTTACTGAGAGCCCCAGGCACTGTTTTCACAAGATAGTAATTACTAGATACCTTTTGTTTTGAATTCAAGCCCTACGCACACAAAATATTATATCTATAAATGATCCTAATTATCTTCGTTTTAAAGTTCATCAAATCGGTTCAGTGATTTATGCGTGAAAGCGTAACAAAACACACAATCTCGTTTTCATTTTTATATTATTAGACTTAGGTCTATACTTGTTAAATATTTATTTAAAAATTATAATACGCGAAAGTAAGATCCATTTGAGAGGTAAAGTCACAGATTGTTTCGTTATTTATGTTTTAATATTGTACCTAAGTATTTTTACCTAATGCTTAAAATTACAGGTAGCCTATCGTGATTAGTGCTTACCCAAGACCCAGTAGATCCCCAGCGCTTAAGCCTCTTCCCGAAAATGTTCTGACACTGTGATAGACAGGACACTGAAGTGGCTGGCTGGATCTTGCCAGCCAAGTTCTCAACCCTATCCAAAGTCATTTTGCACTGAACACGACACTAATATTTGAAGTTCAACTTAATGCACCATGATACGAGTTCGGTAATTTATCTTTACTTCAGTAATTTCTTGTGTATATTATTATAGTTATAATCGTAAGGGTTGGTATCCGCGGTTGTATGTCGCGTGCGTTCGCTTTGGCGTCAGCGGCGCGAATGCTCAATGCCTACATTTTCCCCGAGTCGGGAAATTCTCCCCGCCCGCCCTCCGATCCATTGCTTTTTTTAAGTCCCATGGAATTCGGTACTTTAATGATTCATATCGCTTTTTCCGATTCGTCCTGTACCCGAAATTTCAAGCTGTCGCGAAATAGTGTAGACATCGAGTTTGGCGAAACACATCGTTAAAATAAATTGGGTATTTCGATAGTTTCGAGACGATTTCGATACCTAAAGCTCTACGTTAGTTATTATAACATTTCTCAGTTTATTTTACGACGTCTATAAACGTAAGCGTAACTTTTAATTGATGTAACGCTTTCGACAAATTTTGCACAATTTTTATATCGCCAGTTTTAGTGATTTTATTTGAGTAAATTGGAAGTCTAGGTTTTGATGTTGTGTGGTTTCGTTGTTTGAGTAATATGAAGTTATTGCGTGTTCATGACACGATATCATACTTTGTAATGAACTATTTTATCACGAGATCACAGATTTTCAAAAGCATGTGGAATTTAGATGTAATTGGTGGTCTTACAACTATTTATATTAATAAAAGTGCATTCCCGCTGTAATCAAAAAGTCGTACCATATTTATATCCTCGTTTCAAGAAATCACAGTTTAAAACCTGAATTGGAATGGATTGGTTCGTAATATAAATAGCACGTACGAGACCTACCGCTGATAAAATAATAAAAAGAATATAAACTCTATAGCTATCATTAAAATTGCCTCACGTTGGTCATTAAACGACAATGGTTTCGGATCGCGCCTCGCCGGATGTTGCGTCAACTATCACCAACCTATACACATCCGGTCGACATGTTGTCAAGTGAAATTTTCATGAAAATCTATTTCGATACTAATTATCTGCGAACCATAAAACTATACTTATTGGAGTGATACAATAAACATTTACTGTAGGTAAAAAAAATGCGAATATTATTTTCCCATCAACTCTTTGTTATTACAAAAGTCAGTGACGTCATAAAAACATCAGTAGATACGAAATCGAACTTGGTTTACAATTATTTGACTTAAAGGAAGATCATAATTAATTAATATAATTAAAGTTCCGCATACAATCGTTCTTTCCGTTATTATTGAACAGCCTTTTTTATGTTCCGAACTTAAAATTATCGAATTTAATGTTTAAAAATATTTTACAAGTTTAGTAGAGTTGCACAGTCTAACCATTATTTATAACAATTTTATGGAAAGTAAAAGCATTAAATCTGTTACGATCCTTTGTGATCTTCAAAACCTGTTCACCGAATCGAATATAATGTACTTTCGTTTTATACGTTTTTGAAGCGAAACATACGTACATATATCATTTTATTCTCGTGTTTTCACGATACAGACAACTCGAGTTCGGGACGGAGATAAATGTGAATGTAAAAATCTGCGCGAGCATGTGTGATTGTGGAAATTGAAATTATGTATACTACTCTTAGATGTACAGAATCTGTCGTTAATAGCTTTGTTGCATAATGTTTAATTATGAACATGACTTTTTCTAATAAATTCACTTCATAACTATAATAGTATTTATTATATTGTGAGTGAATGAACATAATAAAGTAGAAATTGCGTCCTATGTTTGTTTTTGCTACCCAAGACGATATCGCGACGGGAAAGTGTGCCGCAGTGTGTAATGCGTCGCGCCACCCCGCATAACCCCGTGCTGGGTTCTGGCCTCAGCCGGGGTTCGGACGCTGAGTGTGAGCGGTTGGAGGTTTTAGTGAGGTTCAACTCCCAGATACCGACCGCCACCCGGCCCGCGGCGTTTTCTTCCAACTAAAACAAAAAAAAAGCCCAAGTCGATAATCTCCTCACAAATTCAAAATTTATTTAAGACATTAAACTACTTAGTACGATGAAAAAACTAAATACAGTGCAGTGCAATTTATATCTATAGTAAAACTACCACTACAATCTCTTCCTCTGTACAAAGTGGGTACAAAGTATTTCACTGCGTCACTCATTCATCAAATGGTAACGTTTTATGTAACATCGAAACATTGACGTAGAATCGCGTCACTGACAATGACGTTTACTGTAAAACGATAGGAATCGTCTTCCAAATAGAATAGTTTACTAAAAATACATTCTGTAGGTGAAAACACTAGTTGTGAGGATCCACCCACATACAAAAGTCACGACCAAAAACAAATTATCCATATTTATTCTGATGATCTATTGTTGTGTAATTACTAAATATAGTAAAAATCCTATTATGTATAATCCTTAGTATCTTACCTTTCTTTTGGATATCAACATATGTGGTCTCCTTCTTTGGGCAGACCACAAATAAACTTGCAAAATACAAACGTCAGTCTTCGACAGTTTCCACCGGAGACCGTAACCTCCATTCTCATCCTGGAGTAGTTATACGCGAAGTAACCTCGATTAATTAAATCTGATCTAACGGAAGCTCTCTAGTTTTGCAATTACCTTCGTAAATGATAGTTTTAAAGGCTCGTAAACTATATTCCATTGAAATTAAATCGTTTCCCCAATATATTTCTGTTTCTCTGTCTGGTTCATAAATAACAATAATCTTCATTACCCTCAGTTTATAAACATCTACTGCTTTAGATAAGTCTCGCTAAGTCTCTCCAAATCGACCTAAAGCTGTGGTATTTTAAGTAGATTTTCTGCGCCAAATCTATTCAGCAATTGTCTGTTGTTTCAAACAGATCGCCAGATAACAATCCATCTTACAATATTGTTTGATACTATTATGTTTACATTGTATTGACAAATATATTTGATGTTTTGTATCAAGACGTACCTCAAGGGCAAGCCAAGCCTAACCTCACGATTGAGTAATTAACGTTAAACATAATAATTGATAGCCCGATGACCCCGTACCATTTCGTTCCAAGGATAACACGCCAATAGATTTACAACCTGCTATTTAATTAGGTTATTTCGTATATTTTTGTTGTTTCCCGCTTAAAACCGTAGATTTACCGTCCGAATTGTGTACGTTTCCTCGCTATTAATCATTTTAAGGTCGTTTTGCAGAATGCGAGTGATGTAGAATGTTGCGAATATGCATCGGAAGTAGACTAGTGATTATTTTAATTATAAGTGAAAATTATTCGTGTAAGCAATTACCATTTTTTTTGATTACCAAATGTCGTTCGTATCTGTACTAATTTTGTATGCAGTTAATCACTACATCCCTGGTTTAAGACGGCAAAGGAAACCCTAGGTAACCTACATGGAGAATGCTTAAAATCCATCCAAAAGTTGCCAACAAGTACTAAAATCAAATCACGCATACATCCCCCAATAAAATATCCCCATACGCCTTAAAATAACTAACTTATTAAAGACTTCACTATCTACAATAACAAATGACTGTCATCACAAATTAATTCTACTAATCAATAAAACAAAACACGACAGAAAATAATATTCTGCCCTTCAACTACAACAGGCAGATGGCACGAGATAACATTCATACATATTAAATACATGGTTATGCTACACAACTGATGCTATGCGATTTTTAGTCTTATTTTTGACTTACTGGTATAGTTTATGGTCTACTGCTGCTTTATATTTGTTCTCTACTTATTTGTACTAGGAGCTCTTTTGGCTGGTCCAATGATAATACAAAACTATAGATATGTTGATATAATACAAAATCTCCTATCTACATATACCAAAACAATTGCTTGTAAAATAATATTCTCTATTACACCCAGAAATGGCTTCACTTTTATTATATCAAATTGTCAACCTGTCGATTAAGACATCAAAAATTTCCGAGGTTTTTTCACAACTGTCACTTTCTACCTTATCCAAACTAACATGGGATAAAACTATTAAAAACTAATAAATAAAGGATTATATTTAGCATCTCAGTGTAAACTCTACTCTATTGCTTATTATATCAAATTGTCAACTTGCAGACTCCAATCTTTCCCAGATTACTTGCAACCATACTCAAAATAATAAGATGTAAAACTATATAAAGGAATACTTCATAGCATCTCAGTGTAATACCTACTTCTGTTTCAAACGTAGGCTCAGATCCTGTTTAGGACATAGGCCCACGACACCGCGTAGGATTGACCTGAGATTTACAACGACTGAGATAACATCATTAATCTTTCGTCTATTGCAATAAGGACATAATTTCATTGAATATTTATTACTTTGCTTTTGTTTATCGATCGACATTTGCCTTAAACGGAGCTTATCTTCGAAAAGTAGGTGATACAATACACAATGTTTTTTTTACTTTGTATTTAGTTATTTTTAAATTTCAAGCCGGCTGCCGGAAGAAAAGAAGAAAGACTAGATTTTTGATTCTGAAACAACGTTTACGTACAAGACTATTTCTCAATGAATACATGGACTAAAAGTTTACGATCGTTGCAAATCGTTTTATTGTTGTGTGCTGCAAATCGCAACTTTTTGCAACTTGTTATATATTGACAGACAAAAGTAAATGTAGTCGATAACTTTTGACTGCAATATTAGCTATTTTACTAGTAAATTTCTTTACTTCATAACATTGTAGTTATAAGATTTAATAAGGCACTACATGCTTAATTTTGCGACCGCATCACGGCAACTATGTACAACTATCACAAACGAAGCCGACGTGAACAGCTCAGTTTTATACTTTTGTTTCATGTCGCACTACCCTAACTATACAACTAGCCATACCAATATTGTAATCTTAATATACCCTTATTCTTGTTCATTCTTAAACCAAATTATTGTATTAGGCTTAGTGTTTTATGAAATAAATAATAAAATAAATAAATAATTGTACAATTGAAAAACCTATTTAAATCATATTCAGAGTGTCCGACACCTAAACTAAAAAGGTAAACCTTACTCAACATTAGGCTAAAATGCCTTTTAAAAACTGCGAAGATCACAATCAAAAATGTTCAGCGGAAACAGAGGCCATGAATAAAAAATTACGTTAGACTTGCTCTGATTAGCAATTACTCGAAGCAGGTTAAAGGCGATTGTAAGTTTTTAAAATATAATTAATTATACTTATATTACGTAATTCTGGAAACGAAGATTGAGTGGTTAGGCTGTATGCATGAGGAGATCGTGTTTCGAAATTAAAATTGCGACGAAGCCGTAGTACCTACTCATGCGGATGCTATTTCCTGAGCAAGATAAATAAAGAATCAAGTTTTTCATTGACGATTAGCAGGTAATTTCAAAGTCCCAACAGATTGTGTAACATCTTATTATGAATATCGAAAGAAGTAGAGTAAGATACCAAACTAAGGGAGTTCTTAGAAATTTAAAAGTTGGTTATGGTTGCTTAAAGTAGCTATAATCATTTAAGGTTTGGTTTGAACTTAAACAGATAACTTATTCGCAATTTGTTCTGACGGAGTCATATATGATCACAATTAATCAAATTAATCTGTACTGTACTGTACCAACCCATTACTGCCCACTGTTGGGCTCAGGTCTCCTCAGAAGAGGGATTAGGCATAGTCCACCACGCTTACCTAGTGCGGATTGGGGACTTCACATATCTTCAAAGGATTTTTTAGAACCCTTTTCCGACATGCAGGTTTCCTCACGATGTTTTCCTTCACCGTTTTTAGCCAGTGGTGTTGTGAAAAATTCCACATAAATCTTTTTCACATTTAGATTTAGAGGTACAAGCCGGCCGGATTTGAACCCGCGACCTCCCATACGGAAGGCCGCGGTTCGACCACTCGGCCACCACGAATATTGCAACCTTGCAATATTGCAACCTTAAAACCTACATTATTTAATTGGCAACTTTAAGTGTAAAAGTAACGTGTCATCCGTCTTATTCTTCAGGTCGAAACACACGAATGCTCCATATGGTGGTCACACTAATGTGATCATGACACGCTCTACTAACAACTACGTAAAGAAAATTACACAATTTATGGTAATAAAAAGATAATAGTATAAAAAACTCTTTTCTTTAGTAAAAGGTGCTTAGATTTTAAGTATTATTACGAAGACTAAAAAAAAACTAAACTATGTACAATCAGCGTCACAGCTTGTATTCAGATTTTTGAATACCTACAGCTTTTCCATTTTTTATAATATTCATTTTTCTATCATGCAAAGACTCATTACTCAAAAATTATTATTCGTCTCCACTATTTCATAATTTTCAGTTTAAAATTTAACACACTCATCCATTATAAAAAAAAAACAAGCTAATAAACGTCTTCAATTCAGAAAACCAACGTAGACAAACAGTCTTCTATAATATTTACTGAAATAATATCACGAAAAAACACCAAGGAATTTATTTCGCGAATCCTAAAAACGTAACGCGTCGATCTATTTTGGGAAACTAATAAAAAAACGATTCTAACCAAAAGAAAGATTACGTCAAAAATACATTTTCCTCAATTTTTCTGGGAAATTATTCGCGTATTGTAAACTTGCACACGTTACTTTATCAATAATCGAAAACAATATTTACAAATCGGTGGTATACTGTCGATAAACAGTTATTAAGAAGAATGCTTCAGCAATGAAGATGATGGGAAAAATCAAGAGTTGTATCAACTTTAATCGAGAATTTATGGTGTAAGGTCAGTGTTGTTTGTTTGTTGTTACGGTATAACTGTTTTCAGTCGATTTAGATTACTAATTGTATTTTTATCTGTATATTCATTTATTTTTTACATTCTATTTTTAAAACTACATTTACAAGAAAATAAAATTTAAATTAAATACAATATAAAAAACGGACGGCTACTGCAGGCGGAGTCTACGACCCAAGCCATCAGTGGTCAGGGCTCAAGAGAGAGGAACCTCCTCACAATACGCGCCATGTCAAGAACGACCGCCTTCTGAATCAGGCCCTTTACCCAGCCGGGGAGCGAATTACTAATTGTATTTTTAATATAATTACTTGAAGCTTGAAGAAAGTTCTTAAAGTTAAGCCGTAAGCAGAGGCAATGTCGTAAGTAGAAGACACTGCGTGTCCTCTGACATTGCAGAGGTCATGAGCAATGGAACCCCTTACAATCAGGTGGCCCGTTAGCTCGTCTGCTAAGGCAATAAACAATTAAGTTCTAACAACTTTAGTTTAGTAAAGAAAGGATTCGTTTTCTATTATTTTTATGATTGCTCATATTTCTAACAACTTACAGCACGAAGTACTGGGAGATAATTCACGACATACCTGTAACAAAAAAAAGTAATAATTAATTATTGCTATTGTGTATTTTTAAATTACTTAGAAGTAGTACATAGTGTAAAAGCTCAACTCCTTATTTGTGCTGACTCTCGTTTGCCAGTCAATATTTTCGACTTCGAATCCGCTTCACTGCCCTTATTAAGACATGAAATAAACAAATCAAGTAAAAGACAAAGAAGAAATAATAGTCCTACTCAAATATTTCTTTTACGTACCATTCCATACATTTCAATATTAATAGGTATAATATGTATCTAAGGGAACATACTACCAGTTCCAAACGTGAACTGAGAAGAACTGGCGAAATATTCTGAGCGTCATTTTTTAGTTCTTATTTCTAAACAAATTTTAATGTCATATATCACTTACACTATTATTAAACGGGTTCTTACCACGATTATTTTTAATTGAGAGGTCCCGATATTTCACTCGAACTCACATTTCGACATACAACACTGACAGTATGTCGAAATGTGAGTTCGAGTTCCAGTGGTACCGGCAAACGAACGAGAAAGAGGGTAGACAGATTTGTCTGCTCTTAAATGACCTACCCGCAGTTCCTCAGTCTTCCCGTGATCATGGCGCTTGAAACAGTGCTGAAATATCGGGACCTCTCAATTAAAAATAATCGTGGTAAGAACCCGTTTAGTAATGAGTGTAAGTGATGTAGATAACCGCGAGTGTTTAAAGAAATGTCATATAAACAAGTACAACATCCAAGAACCTCTAGACCTGTTCTGACACTTGATATTCTTTATGAATCGTAATAAAATCGACGACGATCCAGTTTCCAGAGACAATAAATAACTCAACCTGGATCCGAAGTTTCTTAAACAGTATGACATTTTTGGTGCATCCGCGATCTTTGAATATTTTTTAATGATATCAAGCCGTTAAAAGATTTATACATGTGTGTTAACGATGTTTTACTTCGGGTTATGTGTGTCGCGTCAACATTAATAACATGTTTACAACTTAGGAAATATTATAAAAATGAGACGTATCATTAATTGAAGGTTATGTTATCATGTTAGTTTGAATATTGTGCTTCTTTCGTCATGGAATTTAAATGAAAATACTGTATAATACTTGAAATAATAGTACACAGATACTCAATTTTTTTTTGATATGAGGGTTTATGATGTCACACAATGTTAATGTTAAAGAAAAATATCAACACTTAAATGAGTTCTAATATTAACATTGTAATTATTAAATCGATTCAATAACATACAAACACACACACACACAGTCACAACACCTACAAACACTACATACACTCATCATACACAGACTACTCACCGTTTTGCTATTGAAATTAATAATTTACCTATGTTTTGTCTCACTAGCCACTAAGTAGTTATTTTCTTTTTTCAAGATTGTAATTTGGTATCGATACAAACGGTTAATTTGACTGATAAATGTACTAGTAAGATCTCCACGAGACAGGCTTGACCTAGTGTGGAGATCTAATGGTTAATTGTATATTACTCTGTAAATTTTGGCTGAATAAATATTTTTAATCTTTATAAACATCTATAAATACCTAAATAAGTTTTTTCACACACGTGCAAAATCCAATCACGAAGCAAACATATGATTTGAAACGTGTACAAAATGAGAGATTGACTCGTTTGATGTTGTATTGAAGTTGTTTGATTTCCCTCGAGGTGAAAACCGTGATTTGTTTTGCTACAATTTCCTACTGAAACGTTATTCTCTGACGTGGAGTGACGTCAGAGTATTTGAGTACTGCGTCACGGGTCATGACATAGGCGATGCGTAGACTTTTGGATCAATGACTTGAAAGTTAAACACTGCAAACATTTAATTTTGTTTAAAATTTTGTTAAGTGTAATCATTTCAGGAAGCAAAGGTAGTTTGAGCGTTGAGTAGTTAGATTATTATATTCTCGTGGACTTTTGGGTCAATGGCTTGTAAGTTAAATACCGAATACAAGCTTTAGATTTTGTAATTAATAAAGATTTCATAGGTGGTTTGATCGCAAATGCGAGATTTTATACTATACTATGAGTTAAAATAAGTAGTTTACTATAATGTTTTGCGTGTTAACTGTGGAGACGTGATTGCTTTTATAGGTATAAAGTATTTCATTACTAATAGATAAAGCACTCTTGTTTTCATGAGTAATTTATAGAACCAAAATACGAACGCGAAATCGTTCCGCGTACAAATATATTTTACTACGACGAAAAAACCACTCGCTATTTCCATACGGACGAGCCCACGTTTCTCAGTAACATAGTCATATAGTTGTCAATGGAATATCTAATTATAAGGCGGTGTCCACCAGAGCGAGGTATCAGCCGGGACCGGCGCGCGTCCGTCTCGCCCCACTTAGCGCATTTCTTAGTATCGCCACAACATTATACACACGTTATACATGAGTGAATGATGATACAAATTAACAAACACTTATGTAAGAAGCGTGCAGCTACACGAACTACCATATCATAAAAAATAGTACCGATTTTTGGAACGAAGTTCCTTATCGCGCATTATCGAAAGGGGGCTAGACGGAAATTCTTATGAAAAAGTTGTCACGACACTTTTTTTGTTTTAGATTAATATCGCTAGATGGCGCTGTGATTAAAATCTTTTAAAACAATTCCTTATTTTGTTTTATATGATTAATGCTAGATGGCGCTGTGTTCAAAATATTTTATTTATTATAACTTAAAAAAAATAACATGTTATTACAATTCCCTCACTAATTAATCGAAAGGAACTTCGTTCCATCCGGGTGTCCCTTGACACCTCTCAAGTTTTATTTTTGTTAGTATGTGGTATGTGGTAGTTGAACCGCAGTAAAGCTCTCACCGCTCACTCTTAACGTCCGAACCTTAGATGAAGTCAAAACCCAAACAGCACGGGGTTTTTTGGAGTGATGCGATGTATAATTTCTCTGCCACCATCAGAATGAGTGTCCAAAATGCATGATGAACATTTAATTTGATAGAGCAAAATATATCACGTTTTCTAATCAATGACTCATGTAAAAATCATCTACATACAACATTTATGTCTGTATAATCCAATTATTCTCTGGTATCGCTAACAAGACACACTGATCTAACAATTCGTAACATGTGTAACGTAAGACCAGTGGACCGCGGGATCGTCGAGATTGTCTCAAATATTTAGGTTGAAGTGAAAAAATTCTGTTTTGATTGTAGATTAAGAGCACGTCAGAATTTCGGAAGGAATTTGAACACTTTTAATGCATGCTTGTGTTGAAGTTCAATGAAACTTTATAGACCTGAATGAGGCATAAAAAGGTCTTAACGTCTGGTGCGGAATATCGGCTTTTTTGAAATTGTCCACGAGTGATACTAGGGTTCGTTGGCTTGAGCTATAAAAACAAACGCATACTTAAGTTTCCAAGACTGCAGTACGAATAAAATAGAAATGAGTACCTCTTTCAGTCGAAAATACCATCGCATTCCTATCCTAACTGTCCATTCGGTGATACGGCGATACCCGCTTTCGTTAAGTACCTGTCCTAAAATCTGGCTCATAAACTTTAGATTTATGGTCAGTCTAGACACAGCAACAGGCTGAAACACTTCCTGAATTTCTAATTCAGCCGACAAATAAGCGCGGTCTACATTGCGCAACCCAATCATAATAGCTTCATGAACTTTATCTGATTCGGACGGGTTCGTGAGTTGAGTAATGATTTTTTAGTCAATATTGTGTCGGCTAAGTTGAGATTTTAGATACAGTTACTCGAAAATTTAAAATAGTTATTCACTTCAATAACATGCTCTTTATCGTAGAAGGTTTGCAACATTTTTCAATAATGCACTATTTTATAAAATAGGTTAGAATAGTGTTAAATTCATTTATGAATAATTATTTAAACAAATTCGTTGTATCAAAGATTCCGAAATTCAATCAAAATATTTCAGTTTTATATTAGTATCTAATACGTCGTCTCCACACACTTTTTTTTAGTTACCTAAGGTGAGAGACTCGCTCTCTATTACAGATTGAAGGCCTTTGACCCTCGTCTACGTGGAGTTCAAACGAGAATAACAAAAAAAATCAAAGTTTTAATTATGTTTTAATCCACCAGACGGAAAATTAGTCTCTGATTTTTTTATTAGACCTTGATTAATATTTACTTTGCACTGGTGAGTTCAACTCTTCTTGTAAATAATAATAATAAAAAGGTTCAGAACTAAGGTGGGAAAAATAAATACGAAAACATTTTGTCAATACCCTCTATTACTTTTGAACTCAGACATTGCGATAGAACAATGGCGGTGCGATCAAAGATGTTCATTTCTTTGATGTACTACAAGTTTAACGGTTCACCGGATAATTGTGTAACTGATGATACCATCATTATGATGTCAATAAAATAATGATGATGTTGTGATGATTTAAGAGTTATAAGTTATTACATTTTTGTTGTTAACTGCTGTCGAGTACGCGGGACTCAAGTCTCAAGTAATCGATGTCCAGTAGTGGGTGCCTTTAGATAAAATGTAATCGGTCAGGACACCTGGTTGTTAAGATATGTATATCTATATCAAAAAACAGTTGTACATACATTGTAATTGTAACCATTAAATGATTTTAACGTAGGCATATAGGTACATCTAACACTTTGACTAACTAGTTACTACAAAAAGAGATGCTGATTAAGATAGTGTCTAATTGTAACAGATTGTTTGTAGTAGGTATCTCGATTTCGCCAAAATATGAGTAAAAGAGAGAACTATTAGGGCATTATATGAGCAAACTGATTTCAACTTCAATATCTTTCAATCTGAAACTAGAAGTTTTAAACTAGTGATTTAAGAAGAATAAGGAAATCACTGCACGTCCATTTCGTGTCTATTTAAATAGTTCTAGATGTTTACTAACCTCCGAATCGCTGTTTGTGTGCGTCTAAATTCTATTTTAAACGGATTGCCGTTGAAACAACAGCCAGTGACATTCAAATTTCGTTAAGAACAATTAAATGTATCCGTATTATGTGTCTCAAATCATCACTTAACCTCATTACTGCTGCAATAAACAGTAAAACTTAGTCATCTCATTTCTGTGCGAGACAAAGACAACTTTATTTTGTCTCTTTCTTTTGTTCAAATCTCTTACTTTTCTTAGTAAGAACGGCGGAGAACCTTTGTTTGGAAATGGATAAAGAAAATGTCGATTCTTAGAATTGTTTCTGTAATTAGATCGGAACAATATAGCCAATAATTTTAATGTGTAACGAATTAACATCAATTATAATAATATAATTATTATAACCATAAGACTAGAATCTAATATAGAAGTCTTTAAAAGATCGTTAACCTTATATCTCTTTTAACTAGTGCAGTAACATTCTGATCCCTGTATTTGTCGCTATCAGTAGCAAAGGATTTTGATTACTTAAAGTCTTGCTTTGATTGACTCAAGAAAAAACGAGAAAAGTCGCTTTTACTTTACAAAAAAACGAAACTCATTGCAATTATACGAATAATATCAAAACCTGTCGGCCGTTACGTGGAGTTTCTCAACATCGCCCAAAAACAGAATTTAGACCAGGTTTACGATGCTCGCGTTTCAGGAATATGTTCGTGAATTAACATTATTGTAACATATCACAGCGAATTATAACTTAAATCGTATATGCCTGTACAATTACAAATAATTTTGACCTCTATTCATGGGACCATACAGCTCAACTTTCCTCAAATTTTTGAAGTACTTAGGACCTAAAACATGATAGATTGCGTTGTAAATTTTATTGGACACTCTCGGAGTGTAAACATATTGTTTTCGATTTCATCTGATTGACGCAGTGACCTTAATTTTCGAAAGGTTAAATTTATTGCAGCAATAACTCAAAGTGAGTGAAAAAATATTGCTTTGTATGCAACACTATCATTATTTAGTGACGTCTTCACGTCTAAAAAGTAAAGAATTCTTTTGTAAGAAGGTCTTTTAGGAAGAAGGTCGGTTAGGTAGTTTTAAATTATAGATTGACTACAATTTTCCTGCAATCAAGGCTCTGACCTTTTTTTATTGCCATGTAGGCAGTAAACGGGCCATCTGATCGTAAGTGGTTACCGTCGCTCATGGACACGGATGAAAGTCAGGGGACACTTAAAGGTCGCAAGTTCGCTACCTACGACCTAACTTTAAGGACCCTCCTCAAGCCTCCTATCATAAAGTAGTATTAATATCCTACTTCTTATTCGATGCATGTTTCTGTATGTAGTATTTATTTATTGACTAGCTTTTACTTACGGTGAAATAAAAAAGTAAATATAAAATTATTTTCCAAAAATAAATTCTCTTTTTAGCTGTTCTATTTTTAGCTGTTATTTTTAGATCTAATCTAATTATAAAGATAATTAAAGGTATAGAAGTGGGCGGTATGTTTTATATTTATATGTACTCATTTTTAGCCTACACAAAAACGTTTCGTTGTTTGTTGTTTTACTTTTAATCAACCCCAAAGGAGGCGTTGAGCATTATTAAACTTGGTATATATTTTTTTATGATTTAGTGGTATCCGAAAAGGACTTTAAAAACGACTTATTTATTGTTAAACGATTTTACGTATTTCAAAGGTTTTTTGTCAAACATATTTTTAATTCCAGTTTACGAAGATGTGTGAAAAAAGTGGAGAAAAACGATTTTGACGGAAGTCCATTTCAATGGCAAGATTAGTAGAATTACATTTCTTTTGTTGAACTAGTTTCCCTTCGATAGAATATCATTACAATGATCACATCGCCATTTACTGTTAGGTAGGAGGATCTATTCCAAATACGATTCCTACTTAAAACTAGATGGCTACGACAATTTCAGAAGACTTCAGAAGCTATACAAGACAAATGCAATATGCATTACACACAATTCTTTGTCCAATAATGACTAAAGCTTCCGTACTGCCCTAAATTTTATCGTGTCATATACTCCAAATGCTTGCTTTTAGTCATATTTCACGAGAAAAATGTCCCCTACGCGTCCTTGATTCGGGAAACACGAGATATAGGGCACTGGAGCTTCGCAGAACGCTGTTACGTGTTCCCTAGTCCTAATTAACGGTTGAAGACATCGAAACTATAATTATACGATTTAAATAGAAGTATCTCATTTCGAGATGGCTTTGTTTATTTATAGACTGTGCGGAAAGTCGGTCGAGTTATGTCAGTGTGTTTTTTTTTTATCTAATACAAGAAACACAAGTTCTGAACAAAACGTTAAAAAATAGTAAAATAGTGTACAAAAATGTATTTAAATGACCTTTAAAATAATTTAAATGAGATGCTTTGTAATAACAAATATGTTACAAAGAATAACACATCACAGAACTTTGACATCGGATATGATATGGTAAAGTGGGATTTTTGTTTGATTTTGGTGATGTTTTATTGATGTTATTTTATGTTCTAATTGTATATCTAATTAAACTTGATCGAAGCATACATTTTAGCAAAAAAAATATTACAAATGTGCTGTTTTAATAAAGCAATACTAAAGACCGTTTAAGAACACTTAATAATTTAATTTTAATATGTTCATCTCTTAAAAATGTCACGTAAACGATTCTGCACGATCGTAAAAATATTATATCGTAATAATTTTTACTACTTTTCTGTTATAATGTGTAGCAACTTCATAATGAAAGCGTGTTAATCGCGAAATATTTTAATGTTGGTAGCGCGGAAAATGAAAACTAGTTTTATTATATTGGTACATAATCGTTCGTCCATGATCAAAGAAAACAATTTATTATCATAGCTATGAATAAAACTGTAATTTTGCGGTGAATTGTGATAGTTACATTTTTGTGTTTTGTTTACATTTTTATTTAGGAATTAAGATTTTCAGCTATGGAGTTGAGACCATAATTATATTGTAACTAAGCAAAGAAATGAAAAGGGAAAGGTGGGCCGTTAGCTCGTCTACCTACGAGGCAGTGAAAAAATCGTCTGGAAATAGGGTAGCCTTTATGTGACTTTTCTTTATTTCTTGCCATGTAAGATAAGTTTGTTCTTAAAACCAATATTACAAGATATGCATTTTGGAACGAAATTCCTTATCGCGCGTTGTGAAAGGGGGCTAGACGGAAAAAATTCTTACGAAAAGTTGTCACGACACTTTTTTGTTTTAGCTGTTTATCGCTAGATGGCGCTGTGATCAAAATCTTTTAAAACACGTGCGTAAAAAAAATAGGAAATAAAATTATAAGATATCTTTTAATCGAAAGGAACTTCGTTCCATCCAGGTGTCCCTTGCCACCTCTCAAGTTTTTTTTTACTGTACACTGTAGTAAAACACAATCGGAACTCATTACAAGCTTTTCATTACCTCATCGAGTATATAAAAGTGTAAACAAAACCGGGTCACCGGGTATATGCGTTTTACGACACATTTTATACAGTCGCCATGTTTTCAGTTACGACTTTACTGTTTTGTTCCGTAAACGAATAGCTTGGATTATTTTCACGTTAGGGACGAGAGATTTTATCTAACTGAAATGAACCAAAATTTGTTTTTATTTATGCCTATTTGGCAGTAGTCAATAAAGCGGCCCAATTTAGAAAAAAATATTTAAATTTATATAAATCTCGTTTTCAAGATATCAAATGAAAATTAATTCACAGATACTTTAGCAAGTTGATTTCGAATAAAACTCTAGGCATGCGTCATAGTTTCGCTATCTAGTGACGATTTTTTTTTAATTTTCCGCAAACATATAAATATGCAGTTTTTGTTTTAAAATTTCACAATAGTGTTTTAAACTCTGGCAAATAAAATTAAACTTTTTTATTGAAATAAAATACTAAGATATTTATTTAATATTTCCTTTGATAGATAACAATATGGCACAGCCCTATTATCATTGTTCGTAATGACACAGTATTAAGGTCGTGCCATTGTTTCACGATTTGACGTCTTATTATCAAGTTTATGTTCGGTCGTCATTCCTCTGATGTCTGATGTATTAAAATCTAGGAACAAAGACATTACGCTGTTCCTCTTTATTAGATAACTAGCTGGCCCACGCAACTTCATCTGCGTCACATAAGTGAATTTTCTCACCGTCTAAACCTTCCCTGGACTTCTACGAATATTTCAAGACTAAAATTAGCCAAATCGATTCAGTCGTTCTCGAGTTTTAACGAGACTAACGAACAGCAATTCATTTTTATATATAAGAAGATACAGTCCTGTGTTAAAACTTGCAAAAACAATAGCCAGAAATTGAAGTTAAGAAACAAAAAAATCTATGTTAAAAAATCTATAGTCAAAAGTGTATTCTATATGTCTAAGGTGTGTTTCACATTCTATATTCTTTGCAATTCTACGAATTAAGTCATTTCAAATATGGAATGTTAAAAAGCGCGCGTCAATGCACTTTGTTTTTTTTCTCACAACAATTTTTAGAAGTGTGCCAGTATGTTGATTGAAAGCTCTTTTTATTTCAGGCTAATAGTGTTTCAGGAAGACAATTGATGTGGTTCTGGGACGGGTCAGTGTGTGGCCAATATAAAAACTATTAAAACATTATTCTAACCGAGTTTTATTGCTCTGTGAAAATTGATAAAACAGCGTTAAAATTCGCGGGCTTTCTACAATTTCGACAAGTATTTAGACGTAGGCTTTTAAAAAGAAAAACATTGTTCTATTACCGAAATTTTTTTATGCCTCTTTACTTTTTCGCTGGTAACTGAGTCTTTTCTACATGTAGGCACTTGAATTAATTAGATTTGAAAACGTGAATATTTTAGAATTCAACTAAAATATTACACAATTTAAAATAATGAACTAAAACAATAAACACAATATCAGACCTACAATCACTTGCCAAGCAACCTTGGTTCCGCACCTTACGAGGCTTAATATGGACTCCTTCCGACCACGCGCCAGGAAAACTAATTAATAAAGATAAATATAATTAATACAATGTTAATTTTATTGTTTTAATACGTTTTGGTTAATCATTACGATCGGTATTTCGATACGACCGTAATTGATGTGGGATTGAAGCGTATGTATGTTGTGTTTTTGTGTTGATTTGTTGTACCTATATACACACATACACGATATGTATTTTTAAAAAGTATTCATTTTGTAGGAAATCAAAGGCTGCCAGTGCATTGAAGAACATAAAAACAGTCACATTACATTTTAAACTAGCTGGCCCACACAACTTCGTCTGCGTCACATCAGGAAATTTTCTTACCGTTTAAGCCTTCCCTGGACTTCTACGAATATTTCAAGATTAAAATAAGCCAAATCGGTTCAGTCGTTCTCGAGTTTTAGCGAGACTAACGAACAGCAATTCATTTTTATATATAAGAAGATGTATAAAATAAATAAAACTGAGTCGCCTTCACATTTGTTTATAAAGTATTTATCATATGGAGTTACTTTTAAGGTAGTAGAAAATAGCTGTAAAATACTTTCGGCAGTTGGAAACTTGTATTTTATACATTTATAGCAGTTTTAGGATTTTTACTGTTAATGAATGGATCTTGGTAGTGATCCAATTTATTCTTACAAAAAAATTGTACAAATGAACTACATTTAATATTATAACATCAAAGAATAACTCGCCTAATTATTTTTCTCATTTATGTAACTTTTTCATCGTTATTCCAATTTCCTTAAAATAATAAATTGTATCAAGCGTAGGTTTGTTAACCTTTCCAACGTTTAACGCTTACATAAAATGTTGATCAACAATAAACAATGATGGCGCAAGAAAAAGTTCGAAACAACGGTAATGTCTTGGCTACGTGATTTTGTAAAATATCCTAGTCCGAGATGTCAATGACCCGAGATAGCATAGTGTTATTTTTTATTTTAGAATTTAATTGTATTTAATTTAAATCTCTAGGGTCCTTACATTTTTTTATTGCTATGTAGGCAGACGAGCCAACAGGCCACCTAATCGTAAGTGGTTACCGTCGCTCATGGACCTCTGAAATGTCAGGGGACACTGAAAGGTTGGTATCTACGACTTAACATTAAGGACCCTGTTTAAACATCTCCAAATATTGACATTCGACATGAAACTAAATCGCTAAAATTGCGAGTAAGGTAATTTAATGCTTAATTTTTTGTATTGCCTAAAAATATCTGGTCTAACTTAGAAAAAGGAAAAACCTCCATTACATGTATCTAAGAACAGTAATGAGCAGAGTACATAATCTCTACGATCTTTATAAACGTAGCCTCTTTTCTCTGCCCATTTCGCCCTACATTATACTCTTATGTCACGGCGGATAACACAATGGCTACCGAGGGATAAAACCGGCGAGATACGACGTAATTGAATTGTTGCTGGAATTGAACGCTATTTCCGACAAACTAGCTACTGATGAGGCTATTTCCAGACAAGACTTCGCTGGGAAAAAGGATAATGAAAACAGTTATTTATTGCTTTGAGGGATTGAAGTTTTATTCATTGGAGATCCATGAATGGACATGACAAGATCAAAAAGACAATAAAAAAAAAAAAAGAAAAAAAAAAAAAAGTTACCTTGATGTGTTTTTGATAGTTCAGATTAAAATTATATGATATGATTTATCTGTGATCGAGGATATATGGAGGCACATGAAACATTCTAGACCTACAGTATGTTGTTATTGTGATATTATACTTACAGTAAGGATCTATATTATTAGATGGATTGGGACTCATCGTGTCTCGGGTTTTGTCTGTCCTTAAGACACGTGAAACTTGAGGTTATCTCGTATCAATTGAAAGGTCAAATCTTGTTTTGGCTTCGATTTAGTTTTAAATTTTTATCATTCAATTACTAAAAAGTGAAAATTCTTTTCGATGATCAATCATTCGTTTTTCTCAGGCACAAAAGGAAAGGAAAATTAATGGAAAATATGACATTCTATGGCTAATCAAACGAAGTATCATGTACGTATCAAATATATCAGTTTGTTTTACATATATTTCTCTGAAGTGTTTATTAGACACACTACTTAAAATGTGCTTCAAGCTCGTTTGTAAACTAGTTCAATCATATCAAAAAACATGAGCCCCCGCTCTTACTCCACTTAAACAAAACTCCGAACATCGAAATAGAACGAATCTCTATAAATAAGTTTTCGTACTATTTTCCTTTGATTTTCCGATTAGTGTATTAATAAAGTCAAAGAGGGTTCTATTTCTGTACAAGCTATTTTAAGTTTGAAACAATTGCGTGCCCGAGAGCTGTTTGCGAATGGATAATGTTTATTGAAAGGTGTGGATTGCGTCATTAGTACTCGTATTTATTTCTAGACCGTTCAGCTGTATTGTTAATTATACTGAGTTTCATTAATTTAATCACTATAGTAGTCTGTTGCTTTGCACGGAAACTATGCTATAGGCTTTGCGCCAATTACGTACTAACTTTATTGGCATGACTGACAAAAATCTCATCTTATTATTATTTACATCAAAAACATAAGGTTAACAAAAAATAAATATCTGTAATTGTGATGAGTCCTTATGATTATCTTTTGTGTCAAGAATTGTAAATTCACTGCAAATTAACAATATTAATTTCGATGTACCGACATTTGGTTTTATCGAATGTACTAAGTTGTAACTTGTGTCTCAGAACTGTGAAATATGTTATTTTTAAGTTATAATTAGTGTCTATTTCTATGTAAGTGATTTGTAATCTTTTGGAAATAAACTGTTTCAAACCGTAACATAAGGTTATGTAAGTTGTTTTTCCATAACACAATATAATTTCATATTTGATAAGTTGAAATGTTATAATTTACAGAATTGGGTTTGAGTGTTCAATCAAAATGTATGCAGATTTGTTGTGTTCAAATACACTGTATTTCAAATACGCACGAGTGAACCGTAAAATTGCAATCACCACAATTGTTATTGTTACAGTCAATCGCCAAATGAAGTATTAATTCAACAAAGTACATACTGTGTGTATTTATTAACAAAATATTAACTGTAGTTAAATATTTGAAGAATTTGTTGACATAACCCAAATAAGATTTCGATTACCTCGAAGGATGTTCAAGATATATTCGGATTTACAGATTCTCCAAAGTCCATGTTTGATACCAAGTTGTTACTGTCAATCGACATATAAAATAATACTCGAATACGTATTTTATCGACAAAATATTAACTGTTCTTAAATATTTGAAGTATTTGTTGGGATAACCCAAATCCGTTTCCGATTATCTCGGAGGATGTGCGAGATATATTCGGATATAAAAATCGATTCCGTAAATACAGCGCTTTTGTTTACGCCATTGTTCATAATGAACGCTTTATTTTCGGCACATGTGCTAATACAATCGGCTGTGAGTTGTTAATGTTTACAGTCTTAAATAATATTATGCCGGCGCCAATTAGGTGGTATAAAAATAACGTTCAAAAATGGAGGAAAAGTGCATATTGTAGAAATAACTTCATCTGATATTAATATCGGCAAATTAGTATGTTGTTAAAAAACAAGACAAACTTAAGGAGGTTTGTCTTGTTTTTTATGTTACATTTTAATATATTTTTTAAGGTAGTTTCTATCTCATTTTACCTTTTTACACTATGTACTATACTTCATAGGATTTAATAACATCTTCTAATATATAAAATTCTCGTGTCACGGTGTTCGAATTTGAACTCCTCCGAAACGGCTTGACCGATATTGTTGAATTTTTTTGTGCTTATCCGGTATCTATGAGAATCGGCCAACATCTATTTTTCATCCCCCTAAATGTTAGGGGTAGTCCACCCCTAATTTTTTTTTTACTTTTTCGACGCAGACGAAGTTGCGTGGGGCAGCTAGTTATATATATAATAAATATTAGCATTTCCTACTGCTGAAGCTGGAAACCGAACAATACTTTGGCTTAGTGTCTTAAAGACCGTGTATCTGTCTCACTTGATATTGGCGAATCGTCCCGAGTCTTGGACGAGGTCCAGAAAAAAAAGAAGAAGAAGTAAGGAGGTTTAGTACAGTAGAGTAAAATACGTATTAGTTACGTCATAAAAGAAAACGATGACATCATAGTTGTGTAGTCCTGTGCCAAAGATAAAATAAATTATTATCGTAAGGTTTTTTTCGACCATGAACATTAAATGTATAATAACAATAAACAGTGATTCAACCCTTACTAAATCTTTCATGTATCTTACATAGTCATTTTATTACGTCAAAACCGGGTTCTCAGCTTAGCTCCTACGTAATATTGTGTACATTTGGCAGTTCTACGTAAAGGCAAATTTTGTTTGGCGAAGTCTCCCTTAATTGTCTGTTTGCTGTTCATTGCGTAAGCATTTTGTTTACTTCCTTACACAAGGGTAGCGTTGCCAACCAAAAATAGGTTGGCCTTCATAACTTAGCATGATTTTTTAGCTAAGTATAAGTTTGTTAGTATGGTCAAGTGGGTGTTTACCCTACATAATATTTAGGGTAAACGTCACGATTTTTACTTGTCTACATAATAGTATCTATAGACATTAAGATATGTGAAATTTACTGAATAATATTTAGTTTTAAGACTTTAAGGTCAATTATCAGATTTCTGAACATAAAAGTAAGCTTAAGCTCCTATTAATTACCAAGATACAATAATGTTAATTAAATTAAACATGTTTACTGTCCGTTCTCAAGAAACCTTCATATTAATTAATTGTTGATTGTTGATCTACATCGTGGTTTGTTCGTTTTTCACTTACAAATGATTACGGTAGTTTCCTATTTTTGCAACATTGGAAACAGCCACGATCGGTTGTTTACTAGTTTTGGTAAATTTTACACAGGGTCACAACAAGAATATTCCGCTCGCTTCAATTATTTAAGCAGTTAATTTAAGTTCTTTGAATGTCATTTTAATTACTTAATTAATGGTATTCTTACTATTTATTTTATCCATAGAATTCTAAATTTTACACAGTTTTAGTTTTACTCAGACAATTTTTCTACCTGCTTCATCATCATTATTTTCAGCCCTTTATTGGAATTCAGTAATACTGAGAACAAATCTCACTTCTGGCTTTCTACTTACCTTTATCTCTTACTTAAACAATATCATTATTATATTATTCATTTGCACTTAACCTAAAAATATTTTCAGCCCGTGATTCGTTCAGAAAAAATCCTTAGAATTTCTGTGTCAGTTACCGAAAGTGACACCCAAAAGAGTGAATTTTAAAGTATTTATAAAATACATGCACACATGACAACCTCGGAATTGGGTCAGTCGGTTCAACAACACTGAAATCGATACGGAATCCGATATAAATAAATCATTCGCAACTTCCTACGCGAATAAAGCTATTCTGACATAACAATCGATTAAGAATCGATTGACGCAATGTTACAACTGGCGGAAAAACTCGCCGGAAAATATCGATTTTATTTTGTTGCGGGTAACCGATGCAATAAGAAGAAATAGGTCGGGACTGTTTTGTTTCGTTAACAAAGAACGCGTAAGGCAAACAATGGTATATTAAGTGTGAATAATATCTTATTTTAGACACAAGTGAAATATGTATGTATTAAAGTTTATAAATGGCTTGTCATTGTTCAAACGAAGCACAGCGCCATAAAATTTCTCTTCCTTCTTTCTTAATGTTTGTTAAGTATAATAATGGGAAATTGACCATTTGACTGAAGACATTTGCATAACATTTCTAGTTATAATCATGAAATATAAATAAATGCCTACCTCATAATATTACCTTAAGTTTTCCGCCTTTCGAAGCCATTCTTCAAACTGGCAAGAAAGCTTAATCTTCAGGTCAGAAAGTGATTACTGCGCTTTGTGCCCGAAATCTATCAGCTGAAACCCGCTTTGTGGGTGACCTTTCAAACGATCCGAGCTGTAGGTCAAGGATTAAACGGGCTGATGGAAAATTCTCCCGCTGGTATTACAGAAAAACGATCGGATGGCATTAAGCTTTGTAATTTTTGTCTAAGCACGCAGTGTTTGTAATGTTTTTAAATTAACTTGGAGTAAATGGGTGAAATTCTTTAGAAAAGATATTTATGAAATTTCATGAAATAGTAGGTAGCAATAACTAATTAACTGTCTCCCTTTAAAATTGTTTAAATCTACACTTTTGAAAATAAAGATTAAAATTAGAAGCCATTTCATATTACAGTTATGATGTAACAAACATGTTGTATAATTTTATTTTTCTTGAAATTCTTATTTCGCAAGCGACCCCATAGTTAGGGATTTAGTCTAAGCTTGTTTGAAATTTCTCGTTCGTAAATATTATTGAAATTCGAACTCATGTAACGGAAAGAGGGCGCGTCGCTCTCAACAAGATCATAATTAATAATGTCGTACATAATTGTACGTAATACGGATGCTATTAAACACTCTATTACGGAATCTAGGTTTTAAACGAAAACATTCGTTCCCTTCATCTTTTAAAAATTAAATAATCGTTTGCGACGAGTTTCGTCGGAAACGGAAACGTGGCGCGAATCGAATTGAGTGAAAATTAATTAAAAGTAAAAAGCTTGTAAGATCCAGGACATATAGTCTAGACAGGATTGATACAAGCCTGAATACTATGAGCTATCTTATTAAGGAGGTGTTCCTATGGCTTCCTTCCGACTCCCTCATTAGATCACCATACCATATTATTTCATTTCACGCGAGATACATTTGCGTGTATAATCAGTGCAAGTTGGTCAAATTCAACCTGAAAGATTCCATCCGAACTTACATAGGTACACATCCAGTGCAATTAAAATAAAAGTTTTTAAAATGCCAAACGTATAAATGTCGAGACAGAAATGTGGCAAACCGAATTGAGTGGAAAAAAAGGGGGAAGTCAATGAATGTTTGGTGAAGTGTGCACGGAATTCGGCCTAATTGTGGTGCGATGATCGGTGGAAACGATGAGAACTGAAAACAATACATTCCCTACATACGAACGAGCGTGGGCGGTACTTTGTGACGAATTTAATGACTGCCCCTAATTATCTTTGAACTTAAACCGTAATTAACACTTTTCTATGACTGTGGGTGGACAGATGAGTATTCCTTCTCAAATGGTCACTGTCCATTGAGATTTCACAATAGCACGAAAATTGCCATTTTAAAAGTTCGATTTCGAGAATTGACTTTCAAAAATAGGACTGAAGCATCACCTAGGTATTCTAAGCAAGATATTATTTGAAAGCGATGTTTTTTACAAACGGAAAAAAACTATTTCAAATATTCCCGTGAACATTTTTCATTCAGGCCACATATACAAATGATTGTATAATAGCAACATGTCATTCTTTGAATCTTATGCGTCACAGGGAAGAGTTCTGGCCCAATTCTTTTAAAAATTATGCATAATGAACACGTTTCGATGCTGAGACGTAAATGTTAACAAAATTGGAACATTGGTTCGTGAAACGACATTATTTTGACGCTCGGCTTCAAACACATGCGCTTTTCACTCATAATGTAACTAGGGTTGTCAAAAATGAGTATTCCACATCAGCCGCAACGCAACGCATCAGTCATCTGTGTTCGCTTGCTATATTCATATTTAAGTGTTATGTCAGATTTTCATTAAAAAATGTTGTGATGGGAATTGTCGTTTTGCTATGGTTCGGTTTTTTTTTTTTTTTTTTTTTTTTATTTATTTATTTATTTGTTTACACATGAAAGTTCTCGACAGTGAGTGTGATGTGTCGTGATGTGAGTTCGAGTTCCAGTGGTACTACCCAGAAGCGAACGAGAAAGAGGGTAGACAGATTTGTTTGCTTTTAAATCGACCCGCAGTATCCAGTCTTTTCGTGATCATGTCGTTGATCATGACGTTGCAATAACGTTGAAATATCGAGACAACTCAATTAATTAAATATCGTGGAAAAAACCCGTTGAAAATGCATGAAAGTATAATCAAAATATAATTTTTATAAGTTATAAATATCTACTTATTTAAATAAACTTTAGGCATCACAAATAAAAATAATGTGTTTTCTTTTCACGAATAATACTCAATGATCTAACAAAAAAGAAAAATATAAAGAAACTTGGCAACCCTGTTCGTAACCGATCTGTGTCGGGTAAACAGTGTGAACACAAACGATGTGTGCTGTAATATATGAACGTAAACATTTTTGTTCGCTAATTATCCGTTCATATTCGGTATATAATCACGAGGTTATCGTTTCCGAATTCAGTACACTTTTATTTTAGTATCGATTACTTATTTAAGGTAAGATGTTTTGATCTCAATTTTGATGTAGATTGCTGATTTGATTTATCTTCCTGTTATGAGATATATGCTCTTTATTGAGGTTTTTGTTAGTCTAATTATGATGTAATAACTATGTTTTTATTATTATGTTACTCTATGTATGTTGTGGCCAATATTAATTATCTTTAGTCTTAAGACAGCTTTCCCTGACCCAAAGAGATTCTTCTTAGACCTTGTAAGATATTAAAATGCTTAGTGGAAAATAGCAGTGCCTATATTAAGAACGAATCTGGTTTAGTTTCAAACGATAGCATTTATCAAAGTATTTTTAGGTAGATTCTTTACGTCTAGAATTCTCAGAGCAGAAATATATAGCCGCCATCACAACGCCATTTTTAACCAGCAAAAAGACTTAATAGCACAGTATTTGAAGTCATAAACAATCCAGACGAGTATTATCCATTTTACTGACACACTAGTCTTGATGATGTTCGTAATGGGAACATTATTTCCGCTTAAATGTTTTATTTATAGAATGGAAACCCTTTTTTGGGGTAAACAAGTGGGAATCTGACCTAATTGAGGAGTAGGTAAGTGCGTAACTAAATAAATAGTTCATGTAATTGTTCTATCATCGACAACACACTCGCTTACTGATAAGATATAAACACAGGGCTCTGTTTACATTTTCAAATTTCACTAAATGGTCAGTCAGTTAGATACCTTACGTTAAGGTGGATTCAGATAACTTCTTACCAAGAACTTGCTTTTTTTATATTCTAAATCCCCCAACATTATCGGGGATGTTCTTAATCTAATTGTTGGTTTGTTTACTCTTTCATTCCAGTTCTCGCTTCTGTCCAACTTTCGTACCGCAACTTCACATCCATCCTTTCCATTCACACTTTCCGCTGGTGCCAGCCTATACCTATTCTTCTAATAAGGGGTCAGCAGCCTCAAGAGAAGCTAGTATGTGTCACGCTAGTCTAAAGTGGCGCCCATTCAGATGTGCCTCGAAAGAGGACGTAGAACTTGAAACAGTAATACGAATGTCAGATAATATCTATATCTATAGTGGGGTTCTTTATCGAACTTGTTTGGAGACTGAACTATCATGTCGTTGCGTAACGTGAATTATTGGTTACTTCACCATGATCTTTCGCAGATCTCCGTCAGTATCTTAGCTTCTCTGTTGAATGTTTTGACTGTTTTATCGCCAGCACATAATTTCACTTCTGTTTGTATTATCGGCCGTAATAACTTTATGGTTAATCATATTTGTTTTTTTCCTGTTTTCTATTGCATACCTTCACAAGTTCGATCGAAATCGACTGAGAGCTAAACAGGAATGTTGTTAGGGTAACGTTTGCCAAAATTCCTCGGTAGTGTAAAATCTAGATATTATGTAATGTGGATTACAATTTTAAAGCACTTTTATTTCCGATTCATATTATCGCAGATATGTGAAGTCCCCAATCCGCATAGGGCAAGCATGGTGACTTATGCCTGATACCCCTTCTGAGGAGATCATAGCTCAGCAGTGGGCAGTAAGAGGTTGTTACAGGATGGTTTAACTCCTGTAATTTATTCATCGAGCGTTTAAGAACAGAATGGCTAGGAGCGACGGATGGTAAGTCTCTTTCACGGTCCTTGTAGGCGACTGAATGTTAACAAACATTATAAAGGCAAAAGTACTAGCAACTAAAGCGCCATCTACAAAATAGTTTTATTAACTGTGATTAAAACCTCATTTATAAATATACTATTTAAATGTACGATTCATGTTGGCGCGCTTTTAAATTTCGAATTCGTGAACATTGTATAATTCAGATTGCGTCATATTTTTGCTCTAAGTTTTTATTGTTTTATTAAATTTTCTTGTTCTGAAGTTTTCTTTGCACTGGCAGCTTTTGATTTCCCAGTCCTCATACGACGTACCAAATGAAGTCGAAACACTTAGTAGTTCGTAAGATTTGTATCTTAGTTCTAATTCTAGACAACCTATAGTCCACACATGACCTAACTTGGCCATGCACTAACCAAACTTCAAACGGGCAAGCTCATGAATAAGGATTCTATTTCCGTCAATAATTTTAGTACATGTGGTATGCGGATTCTTAGACTAGTCTGTTTTGTATTGCAATTATTTTTTGCAAGAAGCACGGCCAATGTTTGTTTTATAGTACTATTCACTGTTTACAGAAATATGTCCGAATTGTTGGGAAAGTGAGATCATTTGTTGAGATCGAGCTTACACGTAGTTTTTCTTAAGCAGGTTTTTTCACTTATCAGTCCATATATGGTGATGAAAATATTTTTTTTTATAATTAAGTAGGTACATACGAGCTTACGCTACATTATTGGGACGCAGTGACTGATCAAAACATAAGTGACAAAAATAGAATTCTGATTGAGTTTTTTTTATGGTTCCCGTCCATTGACGTTTTTGTCAGTGTGAAGTGGGACGCGTACACGCTATTTTGCTGCCCCGCGATTATTTTATCTTTAGTTTTAGTTTTTTTTCTTTTTTTTATTTATTATTAATTATGTTGGGGAAGTACCGAAGGGATTTAGTTTATTAGTTTATGTTTTTATATTGTATTACTATTTGATAAGTTTTTCCTTACTCTTGTCACGTCAATGCCAGCTGGGACTGAAAACCAGCGCTGGATGTTGGCACCTATCCTATTGGTCTGTGTCAATATTCAGCATTATGCTGAGTCACGGCTGGTTTGTGAAAAAAGAAATTAGTTTTAGGTAATTGCTTGTTATTTTCCTTTTTTGAATTGTATGTTTCTTTTTTTTGCAAATAAAGTATGTCTATGTCTATTATTTACGAAAGGTTTAAAGCTCACCCTTTTAAGAGAATAAAAGTTCACAGTCGATTCGTAAAAATATCTGAATCACACTTCAAAATTCCCCATAAAATTTATAATTACTTCAAAGTACTCGGAAATATGTTGGAGGTGGATCCAATAAGTGTCTTGTTATATTAATTTCCGACTAACGGCTTATCCTAGATCTGCTGCTTCGATATGGACTTGTCTGTAGGAATTAACCCACATACAGGCTGAGATGCTCCTTGTGACGCAACGTGGTACTGAGAAATCAATTGAAACGGACGAGAGGAATCCTGATCATGTTTCGCGGATAGTGAAATTTATAAATGGTCTTATAGAGTGTATTAAAATAAGTCATAAATACATTTCTTTAAACACTTGCGGTTATCTACATCGCTTACACAATTACTAAAAGGGTTCTTACCTAATTAAGAAAAATATAAATTCATTTCATAAAAATCGTGGTAAGAACACGTTTAGTAATTGTGTAGGTAAGTGATAAGTCATAGATGTTTTCATGCAAACAAAGAAGATTAATTTCTTGGACGATCATGGCAAGTTTTTATGCGATGGCATAATTAATGTGGCGACCAATACTAACGCGCGAGATCCTGGATCGCGGTTACGACATTTGCACAAATCTTCGTATATATACGACGTCTGAAATCTACTACAGTGGGCTTCGGCCTGACCGGGCACACACTACCTCGCCCGGTCGGAGATCTCCCTTTGCCCATAAGTCCACTGTACCCACATTAATCATCATCAGGATGCGGAGTTTATTTTAAAGCCACTGTTAATACAATCATAAGAAATTTTGTTTTGAGTACACAGTAAAACTTATTCAAAATCCAATATTCGAACTCAGCTCGACAAAATTCATGAGTGAACGAAAATTCTTCGCTATAATTATTAATCTACATTCATTAGTATAAAGTTAGACGAGCAAATCAAATTGGTGTTTCTCGTTCGGGACGTGAACGTATTTACATAATAAATTAGAGTCGAAAGCTTCTAAATATAGAAATAAGGTCGTGTCTACACGGTGCGACCTTTTGAGCGCCTTAATTAAAGTCTTACTACAGAATAGTTATGCAGAAAGAAAATTGTATGCAAGTCGCTATGACGAACTATTGGTCATGTTTCCAATTCCACGTACCAGAACAGCCTTCGCGCGAATTTTCGGCCCATTTTTGTTTCCACTGTTGTATGAGCAAATCCTACGGAGATGCAACTGCGAACCTGCGAATCTTCATATGTTTTTAAAAAACAAGTTGGTAACTGGCTTTTGACTCAAAACTACGATGATACAGAACAGCTGTTAATTGTAAAAAAAATGTAACTACTGACTATTCTTTTATTCTTTATGTGCAAGATATCGGCACTAAATTTCATATGGTTTTAAACGAATTAAGACGAAAACTTCAAACTTTTCATACTCATTCCGAGCCCCGGTTTATGCTAAAATACAGAATGGAGTTATGCGGGACGGTACGGTGCGGCTCTCTTTACCATCTCATGGCTTCACATTAGTTGAATCTAGTGCAAATGGCATATACACAATTTAATTCTGTATAGGTAATATTCTGTATTCTTAGTAACAATGTTAAGTCAATTTGGGAAGCACTTTGGGGGCGATTATTCTATCAAAATGAAAGATGGATCGTACTGCGCTGTTTCCGTACTGATTTAACTATTTTCGTTTATTTATAAGCATTATTTTTTGTAACAATAGAAGTCGAATGCGTTACAATGGAAAGATTATAAAGAATGCTTCCATTATCATTCACATTATATCGACCGATGTTCATATTTCAACAAGGATTTCTGTGCGATTTAAATTTATATCTAGCACTCGCAGATTTAGTATTAAAGTTAACATCATCAAAAATGACAACTACTACACTATACTACATAGAAACATAAACTTAGCAAGAAAACAACACATTTCTCATCTACTATAAAATTAAATTAAAAATAATTCATTTCCGGAATTCCACTTCCGGACTTTATCCAATAAGGAGAGAAGCCTTTAAATGACCTGTCAATATAAATTGGCACTCTCGTTGACTTTGACAGAACGAAGATGATTTCTCACCGTTTCTAGAAAAGGATATTTAAATGGTACAACAATAAAGGAAGTCGACAAGGTAAAGAAAATATAATGATGTGTGTTTTATTATTTATTATTATTTTAACAAATTGCTTTTTTATTGCAAGATAGATAATAATATCTTTCATCCACTGGTGTTATACCACAAACATTGCATACCAGTCTTTCATTACTAAACATTCATAAATTAACATACACTCTTCTACAGAAGGCAACCATAAACACATGCAGAACTGTAAAAAAAAAAAAAAATATATTACCTCTATTTTATTAATTTTTTTTTATTTGATCTATATTATTTTCATTATTTCTCCACCTCAAGCTTGGTCAAAAGCCCGCTGAGGTGGTAAACCCCAAATTGATTGGGAGCACATAGTTGATTTATACGTAAATAATAATAATAACTTTATTGACCAAAAAAACGTGATAAAATGGATTTAAGATTTTGTGAATATGCAGATTTTTTTATTATTAGGTGTAGTATTTGTGATATATATTTTTTATAATTCGTGTATTATCAGGTATTTTACATTGATTATGAAAATTTTATGTATTTCTGCGTAATTTGTCCCGAGATAAATGTCTAAGTAAACCGAATTATTTATTATGTTGTGCAACTCTCAATCATAAAGTTATTATCTAATAACAAAACTTTATATAACATCTATTAAAATATTATTATGATGAAAACTAGAGCTGAGACCAAAAGATCATCAATCATGATTTTAAACAAGAGAACTGCAACAACTGACATTTAAATAACTTCAGAAGCATCACGTTACCCAATCATTTATGTTGTAAAACAAACCTATTAACGTCCATTAACCTATTTTGGTTTTAGGAAATCGCAACCACCGACACTGCAGTTTAAAATTCTGGGAACTTCGATTTAAATATCGATATCATATCGATTTTTATGCGATTTTATTCAGAGCTTTTCATCAGAATTCTTAACTATTTAAAATGTTGTTAATTTTGAATGAAAGCCTTGAAAAACATAGTGAAACAAATTGAAAGAATCCGACAGCACTCTCTAAAGCCGTGTTTCTACATTGGCTCGTCAATTTCCAATGCGCGCAAATGACAACTGATAGGCCAACTGTCAAAGGTTGTTTCACATAGTGTCAATGCCGGCCAATGAATACAAAAGTCCCGTCCGTTTACATGTTGGTCGGCCTTCACCGTCATATGTTTTTTTACGCGTGTTAGACGTTGGTGAGTAATTATGGAAACGTAGCATAATGTCACTCTATTGTTCCTGAAGTTTTCAGATTTTTTAAGAGGTGGGCCATATAAAGTTTGCATTTTCCAAAAGTTCGACTGTCATGTTGGCTGTGTGGCATGTTGCGCCATCCTGTTGAAACCAAATGAAAGTGAAAATGGGCTTCATCTGAAAAGACGATTTTTCGGTAAAAATGCTCATCTTCGGCCAAACGATCTTCTGCCCATTGGGCGAACCGAAAACGTCCCATTTCGTAAATGTCAAACCTTTAACTAAATTATGAACACAAATTGAATGACATTTGAGCTGTCATTCTCTAAATAAACACAGTTCAAAATGCAAACGTTAGATTGCCCACCCTACAGTTTCATTTTACTCTTGTAACAAACATATAAGCAACTTTGTAGTAGTTCCGAATAATCATTTTGCCAGACTTCCCGCAACAAGGTATCGATTCAGGCATATTTTAATAAGCTGTCTTTATATGGACATCGCCACACACGTCGATATCGCGAAACCGATACATCGCCGCCCCCTAATTAAACGAGCTTTAAAGTAGGAAGTCACTGTTTATTCTTATAATTACACACAACACATGATAACTGCAGAAATAAAGCTGCTGCTAATATATCTTTTAAGAGTTGATTCTTATGAACTAAGTCAGGACTATAATCCGTTTTAGAAATCATGTAGAACTAAAGTGCTAGGATAAGTACGGTACGTCCTATAAATAGTCACCCTATGCCATTTTTTTTAATATCCTCATACTAAAATTTCCAATCTATCAATATTAGCTCAATCGAAAATCGGTAAGTTGGTCAAATTCAATTCACAAAATTCCTTACATAGGTACATACTTACCTCCAGTGCAAGTTAAATTAACGCTTTTTAAAAAAATCTAATTAATTGTTAAATAATATAAGTGTCAATAGTCGTGGTGGCCGAGTGGTTGAAGCGCTTGCCTTCCGTACGGGAGGTCGCGGGTTCAAAACCGGCCAGCTTGTACCTCTAAATCTTAATATGAAAAAGATTTATGTGCAATTTTTCACAACACCACTAGCTAAAAACGGTGAAGGAAAACATCGTGAGGAAACCTGCATATCGGAAAAGGGTTCTAAAAATCCTTTGAAGATATGTGAAGTCCCCAATCCGCATTAGGCAAGCGTGGTGGATTATGCCTAACCCCTCTTCGGAGGAGACCTGAGCTCAGCAGTGGGCAGTAATGGGTTGTTACAGTATAAGTGTCAATGGTAACTTCCAAAAGGTTGTCTTTACATCTGAATAGTAAATTATTCTCTGGCGGAAGTTAATATAGTGAGAGAAATTCAGATGCGACAATACCGAAATATATCAGAAGGTGTAGACGGGTCGGCAAATAAGCTGTGACGTAGCTTAATTGAGTAACAGCTGAGATTGATATACGGCCTTCCTCAATGTTGGGACTAAAATTAGCTTTGATTGTTACGAGAATAACTGAATATAAAGTACGTCAGCGCACTCGTCTTGCCATTGTAGATATCCAAACAATGTAGATCTTGAATATTCTAAAACCGATCATTCATTGAACTACTCAATCTTCTTATATATAAAAATGAATTGCTGTTCGTTAATCTCGCTAAAACTCGAGAACGACTGAACCGATTTGGATTTGGAAGTCCAGGGAAGGTTTAAACGGTGAGAAAATTTACTTATGTGACGCAGACAAAGTTGTGTGGGCCAGCTAGTCTTATATATAAAAATGAATTGCTGTTCGTTAGTCTCGCTAAAACTCGAGAACGACTGAACCGATTTGGCAAATTTCAGTCTTAAAATATTCGTGAATAACCAAAGAAGGTTTAAACGGTAAAAAAATTCACGAGAACATTCTTTTATTTCGTCTTATGTGATGCTGACAAAGTTGCTAGGGAAAGCTGGTTTTACTCATAAATATTACATTTGGATTTTGGTTATAAAATTTGCGACTTGCGAGCCTTAATTAGATCGTTTTTAAGCAGATATCATTATTATTTAAAACCAGCTTCTATAAAGTTCTTTATACTAGTTTTGATTTCCGTTCTCAATATAGATATAACTCTAAATGAAATTTGAAATTACTTTAAACCAAATAGCATGCGACAGTCCCATTATTCCTGGACATCGCCTGAAAGTAATTGTCGACCTCCCGTGACGCAAGCACTGTACAGACACAATGGCACCTAATTGTTTCACTCCGCTAGTGCACAGTTCGTTACCCTTCTCTATTAAAGTGCTTTCCTTAGAGAACATACGACAGGAGAAATATACTGTGCAGAGAAATAATGAAGAATTAATCGAAGATATGTGAAGTCCCTAACCGCATTAGGCAAGCGTGGTGGACTATGACTAGTCCCTCTTCTGAGGAGACTTGAACCCAGTAGTGGACAGTAATTGGTTGTTGCAGTACAGTACAGAGGAAACTGAACAGACTAACATTAAAGACTTTGAAGAGAACCAATCTCATACCATCAGGGGACGGCTCGTCTATCTATGAATCAATTTTATTTTGGAACTTACGTAAAGATGAATAGGTTCTATCGTTCTATGTTTGAGAAGGAGACAAATCCAAGTCAACTGTGAATTGCCCTGTAGGTGAAAAAATACTAAGCAGAAAAATCATTGTATTTTTCCTGATATGTCTACTCTCGAATGTTCTCATAAAACCGTCTCCTTGCAGATTCTCACGACCGGCTCCTGTCACGTGCGTTGAACCGAACATGTTTGAAATCAACGATTGGAAAATTCCTGTCTCAATGGAAATGGAATCCACGTTTTTTGACCTCTATTTGTGAGGATCATTCATTGAAAGATTCGAAAAATAGAATTCAAGATTGTTCAAGATTGATTGATTGTTTTTTGGATCAATTTTTTTTTTTTAAGTTTAATGTGAAGAGTTTATGGAGGCTATGTGAATATTTGGTGTAAGGATAAGTTCGTAAATTTTCTTATCATTAGTTAATTTTTTTTAATTAAATTTAATAATTATTTTATGAAGCAATTTAAAATCTATGCTTCAAGAACTCGCATCTAACTGTCATTTCTACTGAGCTTACTACGTATCATATTTATTGTTAAAAATAATTTACCTAAAAACGAATTAAAACCAATGTTATACAGGAGAAGTACCAGCAAAACTTAACCTAACTGTACCATATTTTCTATAGACTATTCCATCAAATGTACACATATACAGGGTGATTTGTTAGAGATTGTACAAATTGCAGGAGGGTGGTGAGTACTCTGTTCTAATACGGAATATTACAAAAAATAGGTAAAATTACACTTTTTTTTTAAAATCTAAATTCGAGATAACTACCTCAAACATAAACAATTTCGGCTTAAAGAGTGTTGACTAATGACCTCTAGTAATCTCGCGTACCCCACACCTCCGCCACACCCATCAGCTGTCGGAAAACCATCATTTTGCAAGAATTTTAGATATTTTTAAGTTGCGATTAGTAAGGAATTAAGCCATATTCTTTGGTAATTATATTTTTACCGGTCGTATATAACCATCAGCTACCATGACCTTCAATATGTACCCTCACTAGGAAATCACCCTGTACATCTCTATAACCAGTCATAAAACACAGTAACGAACTTCAGTAGAATTGATTTAATTACTGCACTTGTTTCACATGAGTTATTTTAGCTCGTATTAAACAATGAAATACGATTATAACATAACAAAAGACTCGGGAGGGTTATTTTGGATAAGGTCGTGAACTTTCGCCATATTCCTGGTAGCTATGGCATTGATTCGTGATGTGGGATGAAACAATGTTGGTGATGATGTGTTATCTTAATTTTGAATTAAAATGATTGATATTTGTAGGTAAAATGTGGTTAGAAAATTTTAAATATTTACAAACAGTTTTTATACATTGGATTTTAAGGAATGCAGTTAATAATAAAGCTGCCGACGAAAAAGACACAGGCTACGTGCTATCACTTTTTAGTTATTAACGTTCCTTTTAGTAACACAATTTATTAAGCTATAAATAAAGCAAGGAGCTAACAGGCCACCCGATCGTTAGCGGTTACCGTTGCCATGGACCTTTGCACTGTCAGGGGACTTCCTTCAAGCTTCGTTTGAAGACAGACAAGCCCGCTCAAAGGACAAATAAATGTTTTTACTCTCTATAAGTAAAATTTACAAGAGGTTTCGTCAATTTCAATTTTCATCTACAAAGTTTATCACAATCCATTTTCTTAGTGTTTTATATTTCCGTGGGATATGTTGAAGTTGTCTATCGTCGCCCTTCAGACAGCCGAGGTTGAATGACGCCTCCGACAGAATGTTATGCATCTACGAATATATTATTTATACATCAACAAAGATATTTATATTGATACCCAATTGATGTTTACGATATAATATATAGCGATTTATCGTGTTGTTGAATGAAAACTTACTGTACTAAAACTTATTTATGCATTGTCTTTATTGCAACTACTTTCGTTTTATGCAGATGATTTACTTTTGGATGTTGCATCTTGTTTATAGTACACATTTAATTAGTTTCATATTGTACTCAATTAAGAGAAGTATATAATATGAACAATATAGAATGTTGCACAGTTTTCTTGCTATATTCAAATTGACTTCATAGGAAGTTGTACATGTCGCTCAAAGACCTTTATATAAAATATCAAAGTCATATAGTAGTAACACATTCACCTACCTAACCACTAGGACTACTTTATGCTCCTGGAAACTTAGTTTTTTTTGCTTTTTACCTCTTAACTTCGTAAATACCTAACGCAAAACAAATAATTGACATGTTTTATGTCATTAAACTGTTGAATAAAGCAATAAGTCATTAACTTTATTGGAATTCTATAATAAATCTACTTCAACACCTATGGCGTTGGTCTCTTATATAACCTGATTTATATTTTTAGACCAGTTACAGAGATAACACATAAAGGCAACATTGCATGGAGCTATAAATTTTCCATTAACAACAATGTATACGTTGACATTTAGAAATTACTGTGATTTTATGTTGTTTACATCAAATTTACTGGTGTCGAAGTGTATTATTTGTTGTATCCCGCTTTGCGAGTAGAAAAGTCAGAAGTTAGATTTACTCTACCAATCGTCTTCTTCGTCTTGAGGTTACAGTGGTGTTAGTGAGAGGTTTTTTTTTCTATTCAGTTGGAGGAAATCACCGGATCCGGGTATGTGGGAGTCGAACCGCACTAAAACCTCCAACCGCTCACACCAGCACGGGGTTTGGAGGGACGGCGCGACGCGTTACGCGCTCAGCACTCTTTCCCGTCGCTCCGTCCCCGTGATAGTGAGAGGTGGGCTAATACCAGAAAGATTTCAAGTAAGAAACATTGAAGTTAGCAATTCGTTTAATTTGTGTATAGAATATTAATTTAAATTTAATTTAACTTTAAGAAAAGTTTAAGATTTTATTACAAGCACAATGAAAATAAGTTTATCCAGTGCTACGAGCACCCAGTGCAAGTAAAATAAAGTCCAAATATTCCCTTCAAAATAACTGTAATTAATACTTTCATGCATTTTCAACGGGTTCTTACCACGATATTTAATTAATTGAGTTGTCTCGATATTACAACGTTGTTATTATATAAAACCGCGAGTGTCTGAATAAGTTTATAACTGTAATTAGTCAGAATCTATTATAAAACATCTCGAAAACACGGAGACGATTTTTATTTCCGTCAGAAATGTAATCTTTAAGGTGATTCGTTTATTTATATTAGTAAACATTTGGACCGCATCAAAATTTTCTAGGTCAGTGTAAACGTTTTATCGGACGTCAGAAGATAATACATAATATTAAAAAGCGGAAAAACAATGTCTCGACAGTTGGCAGAGATCCCTTCAATTATCATCGAGGACGATTTAAAACATCACTACTCTTAAATTCGTGTTTATTTTTATATCTTGGATTATAAACAAATTTTAATCTTATATATATCTTCGCGACTTCGTTCGCGTGGACTTCAGGTTCGTCCCGTAATATTATAAAGGCGAAAGTTTGTAAGTATGGATGTATGGATGTATGGATGTATGAATGTATGTTTGTTACTCTTTCACGTAAAAACTACTGAATGGATTTGAATGAAACTTTACCACAATATAGATTATACATCAGAATAACACATAGACTACAATTTTTGATAATACGGGACGAACCTGAAGTCCACGCGAACGAAGTCGCGGGCAAAAGCTAGTAGAAAATAAATAAATGGATTTCTATTTATGTATGAAAAACAAATCTTTCTCTCTTTGTATCGAAAAAATTTGGTAAACTACAAATTCGTTTTAAACGATTAAAATATTTTTTTTAATTGGTATTACATACGAGTATTTACATAGTACATACATATCAATAAAATAGACTTTAAACCTTCCAAAAGTCAGTAAATTTTATTAAATGATTCATACACAAAAACAGTGTTACTGGTTTAAAAGCTTTTTTTAATTTATTTGCATCTCAAAGCGTTTGGGTGGCAGGGATATAGACAAGTGAAAAAAATCATCTGTGAAATGACTGCGTAGTAGACTGTGTTTACAAAACATCAGTAACAAAAGAATTTAATATTCGAATAAAACGTGTTTTTAATCACGTAGGTATGTTTATGAACTCTCACTCTGAAGAAACAAAACTATGCGACAATAAATGTTACAATGATTGTACCTTATACACAACATAACCTTTTATGTACATCTTTAGCACCTGAGTTTATCAGTGGTTTATTTAAGGCGACGATGATGACTTATAGATTTCGAAGAACATCACAAAACTATTTTCAAAAGTCAGTCGAAAAAGGAACGTTGATTGCACTCAGAATTGGATTCTAAGCTTGTTTCATTTTAAAACACAATCTTTAACTAAGGATTACTTTGCATAGGTGGACCGAAAATAATTAACTCATAAAAATTTTCAGATAAAATTTTCACCGTACTATAACGTGTATAAGGTTCCAAATCACTTAAATCATATCCCCTTGGCGAGATCCTATCGATATTAACGTATGGAGATTGCTTATGCCATTACCGGGCTGTTTATTGCATTCTTTTGGCCGAAGCTCAACTATTTCACATTACAATAATGCATATTACACGACGGACAGAACTACGATTTGTAATCTGATATGTTAGTTATGATTATTTTTATTAACTGTTAAAAAGTTAACGGTTTTCGAATTAAAAGTTTTTGTATAAGATTTTGTTGATTGTAGCTGGTATTTTTTGGACTTTATATAGAACGAAGTAGGTAAGAAAGCAAATGTAGATTAATTTTGTGTGTACCTAGATAAGCTCAAGACTTTGTAGTTTGGTCATGTAGTTACTGCAATTAAAATGATTAAAGTTTGAAAAACAATATTCTAATTTATTATACACCAGCACACCTCATGTACTAGATATGTCATATTTATTGAAGACTAGCTGACCACATAACTAAGGAGTCAAAGTTTCCAGGTTATATAACATATTCTATGCCTTCGATGCGATCACATCCCAAATGTGTATTTTTCAGTTAGGAATTATTACATAGCCCAAAAAACTTACAAATTACGTAGATTCCCATCAGTAAAAAATCAAAATTTGTTCAGTAAATCCAAAGATACCGTACGTCGCAAGCAGCAACATTATGTCTTTAAAATTGTTCTATAGATATTCTTACGAAGTCTATTATTGTAAAATCAAGGTGTTTAAACGTTTTCAATTCCTGTAAATTGATATTTAAAAAGGTATTTATTCCATGAATCCCATATATTCATAGGAAATACAAGAATGAAGTGTTGAAAGATTACACTCAATAAAATACATTTTATGACTTGTACGAATTACTGGCACTTGTCCATTCAATGTGTTAAAACTAAAAATTCTTAAGCTATTACGTAAAAATAGGTTTTCCCAATCATAGCAATTAAGAGGAATTATAAAGAAATAGTCCTAAAATAGTCGCGGGTTCAAATCCGGCCGGCTTGTACCTCTAAATCTTAATATGAAAAAGACTTATGTGTAATTTTTCACCACACCACTGGCTAAAAACAATGAAGGAAAATCGTGAGGAAACCTGCATATCGGAAAAGGGTTCTAAAAATCCTTTGAAGATATGTGAAGTCCCCAAGCACTGGCCAAGCGTGGTGGACTATGCCTAATCCCTCTTATGAGGAGACCTGAACCCAACAGTGGGCAGTAATGGGTTGGTACAGTACAGTCCTAAAATAAACTCATTTTGAGAATAGGTAATAATGTAATTTTACCTTATATTTCAACAGGAGAATGGAAGTAACAAATGTATGATATAGGTACATAATAATATTCATATTTACAAAAGAAAGCTCAATTTGTTTTTCCACAGTTATAATAACAAATAAAGAAAGAAAGAAAACTCAGTCCAATATAAAAAAAGAACTTAATACCATACCATACCTTAAGGTATAGTTAAACTGTTCTACGGAATATTGTAAAATAAAGTACATAAAATAAGTACCTATAGATTTTTTATGTCTTTATCACTTTACGTTTATTGGACGTTGTTTATCAGATCGTGTTAATCTTACTGAATAATTAAATCAACAATACAGTCAAAACATTCAGAAAATCATTAAAGTTTAAATAAGCGTATTTAGCATTTAATTCCGCTCCTAAACAAAAAAATACAGACAAACCCATAAATAAAAACATCAATCACCAACCTTCAATACCGAAGACATTCCCTAAAAATCTGACGAGTCCCTTCATCAGTCAGACGAAAACAGATCATTATTTATAAGGTATTAAGGCGACCTTCCCTATTTTAGTCCGTAATCCTTTGTGGGGTCTGGGAAATCTCATACGGAACTGGGTCACGGCTGCTCTGACATAATCCGGTGACACGAACCCTTAACTAGGGCTACAAAGCGATTAGGAGGCAAGGTTATTTGTTAACGTCCAGCTTGGCTTTTGAAATGTGGACCTTTATTTTCAGTAGAAGAAAAACAAAAGACGCCTGTCCCTACGTCAAGTTTACAAAAGGTGCCTACCTAATATGTGTACTATGTGTAGTGTGTGTAAGGATGCGTAAAACTCTTAGATAAAAAGAGAAGACTGAATCTTTCCAAAATAGAAGAGCTTACGTATTGATTTGAAAGAATAATAGGTATATTAGAATAATAAAATATTTCGTTTGCGTGAGTGAAGTAGAGGTACAAGTACCCAAAAACTTCAGTGGTAATACTTTCATGCATTTTCAACGGGTTCTTACCACGATATATAATTAATTGAGTTGTCTCGATATGTGGTGTATCGTGATGTGAGTTCGAGTTCCAGTGGTACTACCCAAAAGAAAGAGGGTAGACAGATTTATTTGCTCTTAAATCGACCCGCAGTATCCAGTCTTCTCGTGATCATGACGTTTGCAACAACGTTGAAATATCGAGACAACTCAATTAATTAAATATCGTGGTAAGAACCCGTTGAAAATGCATGAAAGTATTATAGAAAACCGCGAGTGTCTGAATAACTTCAGTGGTAAACTGATTTTGGTTAAAACATTTTTTTTACTATTAATATATGGTCCTATCTACGTTTATAACTAAAGAAAAAATGGTTCAAGATAAAAATAGTTGTCTCTACATTCCAGCAAACAGAAAAATATGAGTCACAAAGGAAATTGACGAACATTTTGAGAAATTGGAGATCATGGGCGTCATTATTTATGCCACATACCAAAGTAACAAATCTATCGAAAACCCCTATTAATTATATTTTATTTTTGATTATATTTTTCTTTACATACCTACAATATCATAGTAAATATTTTTTTAACGATTTTCGTAGTTTAAGACGTTGAAACATAATTTAACATAAATTTTCAATTATAATTTAGCATGGTAAACATTTTATTTAGTTTATTTAATTGGCTTAACTGGCAGACAATCTGACGTTCCGTTCAGTGTTAGGTAGTCATAGTGCCTCATAGAACTCGGTAGGTACTGTCAGGAGACTTCGAGCTAAGTTACAGTTATCAAATTATTTTGATGACAGTCTGACATGCGTTAGACAAGCTTTCCCTAGGGCTTATTGCTCAGTCATTACGGTGGTCTCCACTGTGGATCCTGGCTACAGTTGAGTTGAGTGAGGTGGAAATAAAAGTCCTATATGCGTCAATGAGGAAAGGTCGTGTGACAGAAATGTATGGAAAGGTCGTGTGACAGAAATATATTATAATTTAGATTCATCGCGCCACAATGAATGACGCCACTCGTAGCCCTCAGTACTTTGGTGACGTTTGTTTTTACGACAATCATAAATTATAGTATGTTTGTTTATTGTAATGCAGCTATAACTTTTTCGGAAAGGGAAACAGAAACTGCTTACAGTTTTTGGTGAAATCTGAAATAGGACTCTGTGAAAGTAAACCAAAGTTTACAAAGAAAATACCTTCAATGAATGAAACCAGCTATAAAAGAAAAAATACTAATTAAAATCGGCCCAATTCAAAACCTATCTTCTCTTTTAGAAGTTAGTCAATAAGGAAAACATCGTTTAACATAACAGTCTCCCTCATTTCGGGACGGCGACTAATATTACATCGCGAGTTAAATCCAGAGACGTTAAACCGTGTTTCGGATGACTACAACTGTCATATGTGACGTTTACTGCATTCGAAGACGGCGAGTATCGCCACGGGATTTTACTGCTGAAGTCACACTCGTTTTTTTTATTGCCATGTAGGCAGACGAAGAAGTTAGAAGTTTTGTTAGAATTTATTGAATTTGCCAAGGTAGTTACGAAAATTTGGACTGTTTTTGGAGGTTTGATATTGTAAATAGTATTTAGTAGCATCAGGCATTTTCAATCGCGTTTGCTTAGCACAGTTTGGGATTTCATATATCTTCGAAGGGTATTTGATTCTTTTCTAAAATGCTAGTTTCCGTACTTTGGGATAAATTGTACATAGTATTGTCTTTTTAAAAATAACAATTAGAATGGCAAAGAAGTTTTTTTATAAAGCCAATACGAAAAGGAACTTTAATACGAAGAGAACCTTGCTTTTTAAATTGAAATAACAGTGTTACTGATTTACATAATATGTTAATTTAAATTGCCGCACCACCCTTAATTTGAAAATGTCCATAGTAATCCCCTTATCAACAGCTGCCTTAGATGTTTGGGTCGAAACCCATGACCGTTAGGTTTTACGCTCTGCTGATTTCCCTAACGAGGATGTAACCTAATTGCCTATACACTTATGTAAACCCATATTCGTTGGGTGTATGAAAACTACGTAGAAGACAGTAGAAGGATCGCATAGTTCAGTTGGTCGCAAAGCAACGCATCCTGTCGCATTTTTTTCTGAAAATGAAGTCTATTACAATACGACAAGGACCATATTCTTGACACACGACATTGATTTTTGACACCGGAAATGTCGTAATATTAATTGAATTTTGAAACTAAACTAAGTGACTGAGATCAAAAGACGGGATTTTTTTTTTGTAGATTTATCGGTGCCAATTTTAACGCTTTATTATTGTAGCTAGGAATATTTGATCGAAGTAAAAAGCCTTGTTCGAAAAAGAACAAGTCATGAAATCAATGAGAAATTCATTCTGTTACGCGACAAATTAAAAACTATTTTATAGTACCATATGCTTATATCCATAAAAAAATATATTTTATTCAATTATAACGTAGTAACAACCCTAAGCATTGGAACGGGTGTTCAGACCAGGTGTTCATACACTTATGGTCGGAAGGAAGTGTATCTAAGATAGCGATGCCACAGGAATCATCAATGCGTTACACATAAGGGCTGCAAGATGTATCAATTGTTATAAATATTTATAGTTTAGTGAAGTGGAAGAACAACTTAATTAAAAAAATAATTTGTACGTTTTTTTTTGTTTGAGAGATTTTTTTTTGTTTTTTTTTATTGACACGCCGGCAGACGAGCCAACGGGCCATCTGATCGTAAATGGTTACCGTCGCTCATGGGACATTGAGGGGTCGCTACCTACGACCTAACTTTAAGGACCCTCCTCAAGCCTCGTTTGAAGAAGGACAAGTCACAGAGATGTTTTAGATTAGTTTTTTATGAATAAAATTTTGGACAGTCACAGTCTAAAATATATTAAACAGTTTTAATTGTGGATGAAGCTTCTTGAAAATACACACTGAGAGAACTTTTGCTATCTCTGTCCGTAAAACTGTACCTATCATAAAATGGAGGAAATAATGAATACTAAAATACCTACAGGTTTGAAAGTTTAATAAAATTATTATTCTTGTTTAACATGGCTTTCTTTATTTAAATCCTTAACTGAATAAAAACATTACATTTGGGAGATTTTAGAAGTAAATATTTTTAACCTTGGCAAGACTTGTTAATTATTTGTCGAACTCAACAAATGCTAGCCGACATAATATGTACGAATCTTATTGTGTGTAAATATTATTATTCGCGAATGTACGTGTTGCTATGCGTTAAACAATTATGAAGTTTGCATAATAGTGTTTTCAAGTTTTTTTTGTTTTGGCAACACCACTTAGTGGTGACATACGGGCTATTAAGTCTAGGATTTTGAAATATTGGAACGAAGTTCCTTATCGCGCATTGTGAAAGGGGGAAGACGGAAAAAATTCTTACGAAAAGTTGTCACGACACTTTTTTCTTTTAGATGATTATCGCTAGATGGCGCTGTGATCAAAATCTTTTAAAACACGTTCCTTATCGCGCGTTACGTTAGGAAAAAAAATATAAGATATCTTTTAATCGAAAGGAATTTCGTTCTATTCGGGTGTCCCATGACACCTCTCAAGTTTTTTTATATTTTGTGTTTCGGTTCAGCCTCGTCATACTATCACAGATAACAAGAGAGTCGTTTTAAACTTACTTACTTTGGTATTAAACTGGAAATTAACGAGTAACACTTTAAATTCGCTATTTCATAACTCATAATGATAGATAATCAACATGATAGACTCATATTTTACCAAAGCACAATAATGCTAATTACTCAAATTTATAAAATCATAATATTGACAAAAATACATTAATATATTAACGTCCTAAAATAATCCAGAGATACATATGAAATATTACTTATAAAACTACGACTGACCTGTACTGGATGATGTCGATACAAATACAGCTTTGTCCCGTGGAGTACCGCCCATACTTGCTTCCATGATCTGTCGCTTGCTCTCTGTGAAAACACAGTCAATTTAAACATCGTGTTCTTTTTAACATGAAAATATGAGGGGGTCATATGGACGAGACTAATCGTTCCAAAATTTTAATTGTAATCTATGGATGTTCATTTACTATCAAATCGATCCTCTTAGGTAATAAAGATATAGCTCATACATAATCTGCTGAGGAATTAACAATTTAAAGTACTTTAGATAAACATGTCAAATCTTCAAACAAGGCTTGCTTCAAGTCCTTGAAGGTAGGTCGTACGTAACTGCCACGCAGTGTCTCCTGACACTGCAGATGTCCATGAGAAACGGTAACCGCCTACGATCAGGTGGCCCTTTAACTTGTCTGCGTACAAAGCAAATTTTTTTACCTTGCCGTTGCTCACCACCATCTTGATTTGCACGTTTCCTTCCACGTCCCCTTCTGTAGCTTCTTCTGAATTTTCAGCTGCTTCTTCATCACATTTCTTCTCAGGGCTGTTTAATAATATAAAAATTAAATGGGGTCAAAAGCAATTTTAATACATTTCGTTTTAGTCCATTCTTTCTACGGACAACACCAATGACGCCATTGCAATACAACATCCATGCAGTATTATTATTTATTATTTTTGTTTGATTGTATTATTATTATTATTAATCTCTGTCTAAAGTCGAACATGCAATTCATGCAGTACAATTTTATTATAATTTAATCGTAAACTTTATAAAAACAACATAAGCATAATCAATTTAATGTTTTAATATTTAATTTAAAATGATTGTTTTATTGTTCGACTTCATAGTATCGGAAGCAATGCAAGGCTAAAATAAAAATCCTATTAGTGGCGCCATCTATGAGTAAGGATCCGAAGTTTGCAAACAACAAGCGCCATCTATTATCCAGATCCTGTAAGTTCGTCGTCATGCGACTAACCGCGCCGGTAGCACAGCGTTCGGGTCGAATATTCGCAGCAGCGGAGTAATGTCATCCGTGAGCCGAGGAGGGCGCCACTTGCGATACACACTGCGTTTTCAATTCAATATTTATGTTACACTACACTGTTAGATCGAAATGAACTACTCGACATATAGAAGGAATTAACTACTATCTACGACATAACTTATTACTAATCTTCAAATGTACTATTAATACATCACTATATTATGTCTACGTATCTAACTAGAACAATGAATAACTACTTGAATATTCTAAATAGTTACTTTGACCCATTATTAACGGGTTCTTGCAATTATCGAATATATGGAATCCAGTACTAAACACAGCGTTTAGCGAACGAGAAAGAGGGTAGACAGATTTATTTGCTGTTAAATCTACCCGCAGTATGAGGTCTTCTCATGATCATAACGTTTGCAACAACGTTGAAATATTGAGACCATACAATTAATTAAATATCGTGGTAAGAACCCCTTGACAATGCATGAAAGTAATGTAGAAAACTGCGAATTTTTGAATAAGTTTATTCTAAATAATTTTGTTATTTAAATTTTGTAGTTTGAAAGAATTTTACTACGTTACCTCCTAAGAGCGTGGTGGTCAAGATCAGGCTCGACGTCACTATCTAAGTGCAACCGATCTCCCCACGTCGCTTTTAAATACGACACTCTTCGCATAGCACGGTCATCCTCTGTAAGAAAAAAAACAACATTAATTGAAGCATTTTTTGTTGACGTTAAATTATTAAGAATTTAGAGAATTAACATCAACAAAAGACAAGTACTAACCGCCAAGTTGATCGTCCTTTTTCTGTCTTCGCGTGACCAAATCATCGGCAAAACCTGGGAAACAACAATATCATGAATAATTCGTTCATTTGATAAGTATGACAACACCGATTAATACGACATATTAGTTCACGTTAGAAGCACACCAATATTAATCCTTCAAGCTGTTATCTGTAAAACCTCCAGAACAGATGCAGAAGAAATGCAAGTGAAAGATTGAAAATTTACTTCAGATTTTTCAGATTACAACTTAAAGTTCACGTCATGAATTCATTGAAGAACATTTAGTTTAGTAAGACTTCCAATAAGTTATCATGTTAGTTACTAATTCAGATATGTAGTTAGATTTAATGATTGAGATTGTTAGATCAATGAAGTCACGACAAATAGACGAGAAGCGTTAGTCATGCCGCGACGTCGTTGGATGCAAAGCGAGGGTGGTATGGTCGCGCCACCTGAGTCCGCGGGCGTGCCGGGCGAGGGGGAGGGCGAGGCGGAGTGCGGGGCGAGGGGCGCGGGGGGCGCGAGGCTCAGCTGCGTGGGGCGCGGCGGACTCAGCAGCGACACGCGGTTCATCGCCTCCATCTGTTCTCTGTTCAGGCCCATTCGTCTCTTCGCGTGACTGCCATCTTGGAGTAACAGTGCCATTAGACTTTGTAGATTGACGACACTCGCATGCAGCGGATGCGTGCTTGTGTCGATATTAAGAGGTATACAATTAACGGAAATCTTCTAACAGAAGATCAAGAGTCCAAGTGCGTATAATTTTTAGCTAGACGGAAATCGTTTTTTCGCTTTCATCCTGACAGTTCTGATCAAATCAACTCCTATCCTATTTATATAAAGATCCTTGACTATATCTAAATTATGAGTACACGTTGCGTTGGTGAAGTGCAGTCAATTTATTGTATAACTAATCTTTAATCATCTATAACGATTTGGTGTATTGTATTGTGAACTACATGACATTGTGCTACCATTGTACACGTAACTTGTAATAACGTGAATAACATTGCTCAAAGCTACCGTAAAGCTAAAGCTCCTTTAGTCCAGTTTGCACGAACTGCGTTAGTGCGTCGCAATTTGCTTGTATTTCGACCTTTTTTGAATCAGATTGTATTTAATAAATTAAAAAAGTATTTATTTACCTGTGGCATGATGTCTTCTAATAGGTAATCCTTCACTACCGGTACTATTAGACCTTGTTCGCATTTGAACCTTTTCTGTTTCTGTTTAAGAGAAAATAAAATGATAAATTTTAAGATTTTTTTTTAAAATCTTTATTAGCTAAAACTAAAAAAAAAATAAGTTAAGAACATATAGAATTGATTAGATATTGATACTAAACTATTTTTTAAAAGAACTTTCATACATCAAAAGAAAATAAAAACAAATAAAACGTGTTGCATTGAAAATGAAAAAGTTTCATAATACGGTTAAGAGATGGCGATGTTTTCAGTTAAACGTACCGGGCACGAATCCTTCAGGAGGGGGACAATGTAAGTGCTTGCTGCCGGTGATCATTAGCTGATTTCCTGATAAACTTCCGCCTATCGTAGCCTCTGCATCTAATTCTGAAAATAAAATTGTTATTGAATTACTGCTTAAAACTTAATGATTCAAAATTGGTAAGGCGAGTAAACAGTTAAATAAAAAAGTTGTAATACTTTTAAACTACTCAACCACGAAAAAGCATTAATCAATGTGTTTTTTTATATTATTATGTTACTAAACTGTGACTAAAGTTCTTACTCTAACTGATAAAACGTACAATTCTTTAATTTCAATATTTATGTTTATCCACACAAACTACGTAACAGCATTTTTCTTTGCTAAATATAAATAATCATAAATTAAATAACTATTTAAAGCAATTACCTTGTTGTGGTTGCACATCTAAAGAGCGAGCCTCTCTTCTCGAGGTTTTGGTCTCGAATTCCTTCCGCCTCAACGCGACGCTTGGCTCAAGCCTGGTGGTGGACAATCTGGCTAACTCGCTTCGAGCCACTTCGGTCCGTTTTTCGCCGCCGCCACGGGCCTCTTCGAGCTGCCTAGTTCGAGCCGTCACTAGTTGCAGCTCTGGTACTGGATATCTAAAAAGATTAGGTTAGGTTAGGTTATGGATATTTGTCCATCTCACACTCCTAACTCTGAGGAGTGAAGCTCAGGAACTTGTTTTTAAACATTATTTCTTTCGAAAGGCTATGATCGTGATGTTTTCTGTCCAAGTCTAATTAGATTTTTTAACGAATTCTTCTAGGTATATAAGCCTTAGCAAAACTTACAGTTGAATTAGACACAATTGAACAGTAATAAAACAAACACGACTGACTTTTCACAATCGAACTACTTTCGTAATTGCTATTCTATTGCAAACAAAATAATCAATTAGAATTATTTTGTTACGAAATAAAAATGCGAATTTTTGTAATTCTTTTACATAATTTGTCGGTTTTAATTGTTATCGTGCCTCATTTAGCTACAAATTTATAAATATTCGTTTTGAAATAACGAATATTTTTTGTTATATTTACAATTTAATTAAATTCTAATGCGTATATTCGATAAAAACTTAGAAAATTAATTATAGTGTGAAATATGTCACAAGTAGTGATTAAAAACACGCATACATGTACTTTCTATGTTATTAGTTATAATATATTCTAGTTTTTATAAGATTTCACAAAACTTACGAAATAATATGTAAGTATTAGTAGGTATTCAACCGTGGGTTATTTTTTTATGTTCTACCGGGGGAATAGATTTGATTTATTTTTATTTCATAACTATTAAGTGTCGTGCGGTTCCATTGATATTTAAAATAAAATCTAAAAGGTTTCAAACTTTCAACGAAAGTAATATTTGTTTGGATATATATATATATATACTAGCTGCCCCGCGCAACTTCGTCTGCGCCGATATCAATTAAATGTCAACTATTCGATTTTTTCTCGCTGTAAATACCATCCGTGAACTTCAAAAATTTTAAAAAATACTACAATTTCTAAAATAAATATAGCCTAAGTTACTCTTTATAACAAAAACTATCAGCCATTGAAAGTCAGCCCGTCCGAATCGGTCTAGCCATTCCAGAGATTAGCCAGAACAAACAGACAGTGGCCACCTTCTAGCTCCATCATCAGACCTTGACATTCATCTTATACGCAAAGAAATCATCAAGACGCTTCATTAGAGTCTAAACACGATGAGGTTATCTTGCTTAATGATGGAGTTCCCATAGCCACCTTCCAGCTCCATCATCAGACCTTGACATTCATCCTCTACGCAAAGATCTCATTAGGACGCTTCTAATCACTGCGAAGCAAACTAACGGGGAAACTGTACACTCTTGAATTTGAACAGAAAGTTATGAGGTATGAGAAGAATGCATGATATAAATAAAGCCTCGCCTAATCCTCATCCCGTTTTTTTTTAGTTGAAGAATATGTGGAAGTTGAACCGCACTAAAACCTCCAAACGCTACACTGAGGGTCTGAAGCACAGCTGAAGACAGAATCCAGCACGGGATTATGCGGAGCGGGGCGAGGCGTTACGTACTACAGCACTCTTTCCTGTCGCGAAAGCCTCAACCCGAAAGAATTTCCGCCTCAATGGTGGGTCTGACTTTAAGGCAGCAGGCAAGTTGAGATGACTGTAAGGCAGCAGTTACACAACTTCGGGGATAGGTTCAGAAGAAGCATAATTGGGACACCGACCTTCAGCTTGATGGTATGCACTGAAAGTACACTTGCTGATAGAGAGTTCTGAAATTTCACAGAATAATGTGCCATCTTGCAGAACGACGTGTGATTTTTTAATTCCTCTCAATTTCGGAAAGAATGCATTCGTTGCGTCCTTATCACTTTTAGGTGGCAAAATGCCCGCTCGCACACCCAAGAATTCTGCTGATGTTGTAGTACACACAGTGCTAGGTACGATGGGACCTTGCACCGGTTTCAAGTCCACGGTGTTCCACATGGGACGGTCCACGACCTCTCCTCTGGAATATCGAGTGCTGAGAGGTGCTCTCGTCTCGGGTCTTATCGTTATTTGTTACGCAGACGACACGTTGGTTGTGGCCCAGAAGGATGACTACAGAGAGTCTGCCCGTCTAGCCACAGCGGGTGTGGCCCTCGTTGCCGGCATAATTAGGAGGTTGGGTCTCGATGTGGCGCTTAAATAAACCCCAGGCCCTCGCAGGTTCCACGGGTCTGGGGCGTCGCCACCGGTCGAAGCCTACATTATGTTGGAGTTATTCGGATTGAGGTCAGGGTGCTTAAGTACCTCGACCGGCTCGACTTCTGTGAGTTCACCATCTCGGAAGAGAGCGGCAGGGCATGTGAAACTGAGTTCTTTTCTCCACGCAGGAATCCGCCGTCATCGATCAGGGCGCTGGAACTGAAATTTCGCTCGGATTTTGCCTCTCTAAGAGATTCGGGTTCTCAACGCTACCCAGCGTCCGGGGTTCCAAGAAGGTGTCGTGTCTCGCTTAGCACGCACCTTGCGTTAAGGCAACCATGGGTTGGACGACCGCACTCTCCGATCCACACTGGTATGACCCAGCATCCCGTGGGAGGGTGATACGCGGTCCCACTTCAGAAAGCCCGCTGACCGTGAGAGCCGGTGGCTGTATCACCGGTGGCTGCCGGTTCGGTGTTTGGGGGCGGCGCGATGGAAAATTTGTGCCGTAGTGCGTAAAACCCATTACCCCGTGCTGGGGTCTGGTTCAGCCAGGATTCGGACGCTAAGTGTGAGCGATTAGAGGTTTTAGTGCGGTTTAAGTACCACATATCTCAAGCGCACCGCCGCGATTTCCAGCACTTAAAAAAAGTACACAGTAAGTTCTTCTAAGCTGGATACAACTCTACCGACAGACTCAGAAGCACCACCTGTCCACCTTTCTCCTCGCTAAGATTTAGAAAGAGAACGGAGTATTCTTGTGTATTTATACTACCGCGCGCTGGTTCGAGCTCTTAAAATTAGCTAGTTCCTACATCCCACTTAAGTTTAATAAATACATTTATTTATTTATTTGTCTTGCTAATCTCTGAAACGAATTAATTAAACAATTTTAAGCAGAAAATGCCTAACGCCATCTAGTACAATCGAAAATCACTACGTCGCCCACAATGCAATGACATAATCAAATTTAAATTATTTATATCGAAAAAGTGCTTCTATACGTAATTCGATATAATTCTCATAGATGGCGTTGCTTTAAAATCGTCTTAAAAATTTAAAATATCATTTTTCTGGCACGTATTCGAACCAATTTTGCTGTACAAACCATCCTTGAACTACAACGAACATTTAAAAGAAAGAATTGGCCAAATAGGTCCAGGCGTTCTGGAGTTATAGCGTCAGGGAGGAAAACCGGACTTATTTTTATATAGTAGATTGTTATAAATTAACAGAATATTTTTTAAATTATTTATAACATAAATATACTATAACTCTCACGGCAAAGTGCGCTGGTGGTACATTATGACCCTATAGCGTTCAACATGTCAACATTCCATTTGTTACTTACTTGTTATCTTGACAGTTTTCTTCGTCGTCCTTGCCTCCTTTGCCGTTCGTCGTACCATTAGTCAGACCGTTCTGTCCATTGCTCGGCGACATCTCATGTATCTTCGACAGGGTTGCTACGAACTGAGTTTTGTCCTGTTTCATTCTCTTATCATTCCCGTTTAGTTCGCCATAACCGCTGTAAGTTCCACTATCGAGGCTTGCACATTCATCTTTTTTCTCATTCTGAGGGGGCGGGGAAGATGCCAGAGGGGGTGAAGTGGCGGGGGGAGGCCATGCCGGTTTCTGTAGTTTTTGTGGCCTCGCGTAGAACTCCTTTTGTTTGATGGCGGCGGTGTCAGGCGTGGCCCACCCGATTGGCTGGCTGGGTCGTCTGAGGAAGGCCTCCTTCTGCTCCAAACTCTTTCGTATTCTCGAGAGTATGATCGAGTCGTCTATCTCTCGGCCGGTGAGGGTCGAGTTCGAGTCGAACGAGCCGAGGCTGTCTTTGCTCTCCGTCGCTGATGATGGTAGCGATGTATCCGATTCTCGTCTTCTGAAGTACAAAACATGATAATTGATAAAAATAAAATACGCATTATACTTAATAAAAAAACTTATAAAATGTCTAATGTGGTTAGATTATATTAAAAACTATTCAGATTTAAACATGCAAACAACCATTTACTTTCTGAATCTTTAGTAGTTATGTGAATCATAATATTTAATTTAAATATTCGATGTGGCTAATAAAGCAACAAAATTTAGTTTACAAGCTTTTAAAAAGTAAACCTATCTACACTAATCTAAAATTATGCCTAAAAATAAACATTTAAGCATGTTTAGATCAGGCTTGGTCAGAAGCCATGTGTGTACAGCATAATTTAGATGTAAGTGTTAAGGAGACTAACATACACTAAATAAAGTAAATTACATCGTCATCATCACCATAAGCAGCTCGTAGACATCCTCTACTGGACTTATACTACCCAATGAACGGTAAGTAAATTACACTAAAAATAAAACAGTAATATGCTTACCCATCATGCATCAAATAATGTGGCGCGCTAAGTCGTCCCATATCGTACCGCGAGGGTGCTATAGAAGCCACGCTCGCGTACTCCGGGTCTTCTCTATGCCTGAGCGGCGTCTGCGGGGCCGGCAACGCACCCCTAGGCCTCCGGTGCGCGTCGAAGAACCGCTCCTGTTCCGACACAGGCGCCGGCATGTCTAGCGGACGTTGATTCGTCTCAGGATTGTACGCGGCTTCGCTGAAATACTGGAGAGATATTCACTTTAAAATTGGAACTATTCAGTCGAAGTAGAGTTGTTGGTGTATTGAATAATCCTTCATTGCTATTTTTGTGATAGTCGATAATTTATATCCAATATCATTAGCTATTGTTTTAATTCCGGTAGTTCTCAGCAATACGAGTCGAGACAAAAATGTAACCACTCCATCTAGGAGAGTAGTTTTCGTTATCACTCACTTATTTCTCATTATCTAAAAACGACTAACATCCACTTATAAAAGCCGTATCCTCACCCTTTGCAACAAATCGTGGTCCCTAGGCACGACAGTGAGCCTCAATATCCTGGGTTCCCTCTGCGCTAGTTGCACAACCCTAGCGTAGGGCGCTCTCGATCGTCCACACGCGACCGGCTCGCCGTTGACGGCCAACACGCGGTCACCTGCCCTCAACCCTGCCACCGCTGCGGGTCCTCCCGGCCGGACTGATCTCACGAAGATCGTGTCCATGGGAGCGCCCACCGCGCCCACGGCCAAGTGACGCGCATCTTCGTATAGGTCCTGGAAATTAAAATCGTGTATGTGTATTTTGATTTTTAACAAAAATTATAGGAGATTCAAATAAACGTTATGTTTTGCAAATTCTTTGTTATTGATTCAACGCAGTAATTACATTATTTCCGAATGAACGGGAAAGAGGGTTAACAGATTTATATATATGCTCTTAAGTAATCTACCCGCAGTAGGGGAGCGAGGGGCTTGTTGTAACAGTTTTCATGAAAATTAATATATTTTGAGATCTGTTGATTTTATTCCTACCAAATAAAGGTGGATGGATGCTATAACTCTTCCTCTACCAAACCAAGTAAAAATAATACCATAACTGTTAGTCATTACTTTACAATCAATTATTTTCTAGAAAAAGTGCCGTGTTACAACTTACCCCGTGCTTGGGGCAAGTTGTAACATCTACCGGGGCAAGTAGTAACGACAAAAAAACAACACTAATATCTCTAATCATTTCTTCTTTGTTTATTTTAAACAAAATTGACACCTTTTATATATTACTAGCTGACCCGTGCAACTTCGTCTGCGTTACAAAGGGGTTCAAACAGTACTCGCTATGCCGTCGCGATACTATTTTCGCCGCCCGCTGTGGGTGTATTAATAAAATTGCGTTTTATACTCGTGATAACTTCTAAACGAAAAGTCCGATTGGAATAAAACAAAAAGTAATTTACTTCTACATTAATACTCTTGATAATATAATACTTAATTTGGATAAGGGTTAATATAACGATACTCATTTAACGTTAAATTAATTTTTTCGGACAATTTTTTTAATTTTATAAACATAAAAGTGGTTATTGTGACTAAACTATGATAGTTAGATATATGCTGTCGCGGACTTTTTTGTTTGTCTTCAAAAGACCTAAATACCCGTAGTACATCATTTTGTTCTATTGGCAATAGTTTTTGCAGCGTACGCATAAATAGGTTTTTGATTTTTTACCTTTTGTTACATATTCGATATTTTCATGCGGATCCCTATTTTTTTTGAAAATAAAATATAGCCTATAACCTTCCTCGATAAATGGACTTTCCAACAGTGAAAGAATTTTTGAAATCGGACCAGTAGATCCTGAGATTAGCGCGTTCAAACAAACAAACAAACAAACAAACAAACTCTTCAGGTTTATAATATTAGTATAGATATTCTGTATAAATTATATAATTCTTTACAAAAATCAATACTGCAATTTTTTCCAAAACATCAGCTGCCGCTAACTCGGACACTTCTTGGATTTGTGTTGCCCGCTCTGACTTTCTTTTATACACCCTCATTCTAGAAGTAAGAAAAAAACTAAGTAGGTATCTAAATCATAACATGGGGCATGTTACAACATGCCCCGGCATTTTGTTACAACTAACCCCATGGTATGATTTTTAATATTTATTAAGATAACTATTTAAACAATTAAGCAATCTCAAAAACAGTTATACATTATCAGAGGTAGATAAATTTGAATGTAAATAAGTTATGGAAAGTTTATTATTAGTCGCATTAATAGCGCAAACCAAAATTTTACTATAGTTAAATTTTATATTACCTGGCAAAAATGAAGCGCATGCACAATTCCACTCACTGCGTGGGTCGGCGGGACACTGGCTATGGCAATACGACGCGACGTGGTTTATAGGTTAAATCAAGTAAAACAAATACGTTAATAAAGTTTAAGATCTTAGAGAAAAAAGCCTGTTACTACTTACCCCTGTTACAACAAGCCCCTCGTTCCCCTACTGTCTCCTCGTGATCATGGCGCTTGCAACAGCGCAAAAAATCGAAATATCGAGATCGCTCAATCGACAAAAATCTTTACATCATAAAATCTCTAATCTCCATTGTAATATTTGTGTAAGTGACGTAGATAACCGCGAATGTTTAAAGAAATTTAAAACAACTCTTAGTACCAACATCATATCGCGATCAATTTCGGATTAAAAACCAAAACCAATATTGGTTCTTTTAGCTTACCTGTATCGACTCAGGTGGGTACACAACCAGGTGTCTGAGAGTGAACCCGAAGCCGTGCCTGGCGTCGGGTCGCTGGATGACGATGGTGCGAGGCGCGGCGTTCGATGTGGCAGGCGCAGCGGGAGGCAGCGTCTGGGCGTGCACCGGTGGTTGAGCCTGAAACAATAGTATGTCGATAAGTTACGTGAAATTGTTGGTTTTACCGTCATTTAAGCGACTGGTATGGGTATGCCGCAGATAGTATTGGCTATTATTGTAAAAAAAACAGTTAACCATTTTTTTTCAGTTGGAGGAAATCATCGGATCCGCAACCGCCCCGCGGGTGGGGTATGTGGGAGTTGAACCGCACTAAAACCTCCAACCGCTCACACTCTCAGCGTCCGAACTTTGGCTGAGGCCAGAACCCAGCACGGGGTTATAAGAGACGGCGCGACGCGTTACACCAACGGCACTCTTTCCCGTCGCACCGCCCCCGTCAGACGCCGAACCGAACCATTATAAAGAAGTATAATAGGTATAGGCAATGCTTGTGAGTCTAGAAGTAAATATAGCTATTAATACTATAATATTATTTTATAATTGGTATATCGCTTACAATCGTGTACGATATCGTGGTTAATCTCATAACCTGTCAGAATGTGGTAACTGTCACTCAAAGGAAATGCTAGCATAAGGCGAAACCCATCACCTTATACAGGATTTTTCTTAAACCACACACACTTTAAAAAGCGACGTGTGCTCCCAGAACACTGAGACCGGCACTTCATTCCAATTCAGGTATTTAAACCGCAATCAAAACTTATTAACCATTTGATTGTAGTTTAACACAGCTCAGTCATAAATCAGTTCGCCTGTGTCATTCTGACATGTCATGTACGTGTAGATAACGGGCACGTCCTTGCAAAGTCAACGGAGTGGTTTAATGAACTCGTTCTACAAGTTTTGTTTAGATTTAAGAAGATATATCTGAGTTGTAGGTTTACATTTACGATTTATGATTGCTCATGAATGTTTTTAGAATTGTTTTAGAAGAGCTTTTACATGAAACTAGCTTTTGCCCGCGACTTCGTTCGTGTGGACTTCAGGTTCGTCCCGTCTAGTCGTATAGCCTATGTGTTATTCTGATGTATAAGCTATATTATGGTAAAGTTTCATTCAAATCCATTCAGTAGTTTTTACGTGAAAGAGTAACAAACATACATCCATACATACAAACTTTCACCTTTATAATATTATTATGATTAGGATGTAAAAGCTGATTTCTTTAAGGCTTAAAATTAATGTTGATTTCGGAATTGTGCCTCCACACATGAATCATCATCATGAATTGTCAGTTATTTTGTGTGTGTCTGGATACAGATACAGTATAATATACAAGCTATCGTCCAAGTATGTGAAGTTTTTCTAAAATTTGAAATTCCCATGTTGTAACAGCGTATTCACATAAAGAATTCGTTTGATACTTTTACATACTAGCCATAATTTTATTACTATCTTTCTTTTCAGAATGCATTAGAAAATTTTGGATATATGAGGAATTTCAATCTTAATCAGATTATAAAGCTTGTTTACAAAAATCGTATCATCGTTGTCCAACATATTTTTACGACAAAAACTAAAATCTCGACTTACATAATCTACAACTCTGTATCATCATAAGGCTATCACTCAGCACGTGTTATGAAGAAGCCTTAGGGGTGCCACGTATCATGTTACAAAGATTGAGCCCTTCTTGGTGACGACAGATTTGACTACCCTACTTCCGGAGTTGTAAGGTTGCTTCGAAGAAAACAAAAGGTTGTGGTGCTCAATAGTTCTTGTTCTGGATTAAGAAGGCGATTTTGATATACGATATCTTGTGTGAGAGAGAATAGAGATAAACTAATTGAACTGATGTAGCTTTATAAGGAGGTATAGCCTGATCTCTCAAATGTTCATATTTAAAATTATTAATTTTAATTAATGACATAAGTGAGTCGAAGGTCCACTAGATTATAAGTGGTTACTGTCGCTCTTGGACCTCTGAAAAGTACTGCGGGACAGGTACCAAAGACCTGTCTTTTAAGGGTTTTCTTTGTAACGCATTTTATAGTATTTTGATAAAAAATATACCATATAATTCGATAGAGATAGATATCGAGAAAGTACTCAATTAAATAAGTAGATAAGTACTAGATCTTAATGATTAGAAAGTACAATACTTAGACATAACAGGTATTAGTGCTATTTGTTCACATTAAAACCCTACTTTCTATATTCAAATGCGATAATTATGCAAATCCAATGTTAATTAGACTTAGGTAATCGCCGTTTGATCGCTTTAAGAATTAAAACTGTTACAACAAATATCTTGAACTAAGCTCACAACGATTTTAAATATTTATAAGTGGAGTATCAACAGCTTGCATATTGACTGTTAATATTGAATGATTTCTCTTTTTTATTGTTTTAATATAGGGTTGTGAAAATGAGGAACAAACATAATATTCTTAAGAGTGTCAAGCGAAAAGATTCAGTAACCCGGAGCCGACCTATATATTGTCTATGGAACTGATAGACTGCGCAGGTTATCTATGGGTTCTGGGATTGGCGCCAATTTGGAGAGGTCGTGAAAAAAGATACGTTGGACTTGCTTTGGATCCAGATGCGTATTATTTTTATTTATTCCATTATTAAGTTAAGGAGGTTCCTTGCATACCATTAATGAATGCTTTTTAAAAAGTAAAACCACTTCTGGTTCATAAAAATATAATATGAGGTTTTTCTTATTGCTGCTAGGCAAGAGCTTGCTATTAGGGAAGTGAAAATAACGTCTCAAAAAACACATCACGGCATTACCTGTTTACTATTTTATATTTGTATGGAAGTATAAATTTATAAAGAAAATGCAATATACTTCAATTTCACAAATGTCTCCATAAAAATTGATTTAAATATTACATTACACCATTAAGAACCGATCCAAATTGCGATAGGGTTGTTCACGAAAGTTAGTACTTAATAATAACTAAAATTCATCTGACAATCTCCTTTCTGTTCCAATATCCAAAAGATACAAACCAACAAAAAGAAACGGTCATATCAAAGCTGAAAATATGTCAGCGTATGCTCACAATATAGGGTAATAACGATTGCATATTATGCAGTCTGGATAATTATGTTAAAATATCAGTAGTCTGCTAACCACGACAAGTAAAATGAGCCCAAACACAACATGTCTATCTTATTTAGTGCAGGAGTTCCAATGACCACCTTCCGAATCCACCATTTTATTGCATTGTGACGCAATATACATCTGTGTGCATAATGTCAGCTCAATCGAAAACCGGGAAGTTTGTCAAATTTAGCTTGTAAGATTCCATCTGAACATACATAGTTACAACCAGTGCAAGTTAATATTAAGCTTGTAATAATAAAGATCTAAGGTTCACGAGCTACAAGATAGACAATATTTTCAACTAAATTCTAGAAAAATAAATGTATTGGCAACCCTACGTTTAGGTGTTGCTCGTTAACATTTATGGGCGAGTACTCCGCTGCGTAAATATTTATAGCTACTAAATGCCCGTTAATAATAACAGCGGCATTGGAAGGCTTTTGCCGTATCTCAATCCGGGATCAGAGGGATTGATTTCTGTAATGGAATTCCCGAAAAATCCTAATTTGGGGATTTTGTCTATAGACGTGGAGGGTTAGATGTTTAACAACATGTTTAGCACATAACATAGGTAAACTCTAGACTAGTCTAGACTAACCTAATAATCCCCGAAATATCACTGTATTTACTTTTGGGAGTAAGAATTTGAAGCAATTTTTAAGTGATTTAGCTTACATTCTATGATAATTTTAGAGTTGAATAAAACAGTGAAAGAAAGCATCTCGAGCAAACCTGCATAGCTACTAGAGAAAGAGTTCCCTATCCACATTGGGCAAGCGTGGTGGACTATGCCTAATCCCTCTTCTGAGGAGATCTGAGCTCAGCACTGTGTAGTAATGGATTAATACAGTACAAAACAGTAACAAAGACCTATTTTTCCAATAATATACTTTTGAACTAGAAATGATCAAATTACACACGACTTACATTCTCTTTAAAGCTGTTTTTTTTAAATAAATACCTGTACGAATGGAATTTGTAATAAAGGATCTACTTTTTACTAAAGTTTTACAGGTAATGAATTGTCAGTCCAACTGACTACGACACATTTTTTATCGAGAATTTACATATGTTTTTATGAATTAAAATATCCTTAAAACTATAAATATAAATCATGATCTCCTTAAACACTTCCTGACGTTGATAGCTATATTCATTATCATAAAATCGACGATTTGTAAATTGACATTAACAAGCGGTTTATAAGTGAATGGAAATCTTTGACAGTTGCGATTCATAAAAGTAAAAATAGTCCGTGAATGTCGAAGGTATGTTATTAATCTTTTATTTTTTTAATGAAATGCTACTGTTGATTTTATCTTAACATGTTTTTAAAGCTTTGTATAGATTCTTTAATGAATATTGGATTGGCTTAGTTCAGAATCATTGGTTGCTTTTTCAAAATTCGTAAGAAACTTGTACTTTGCTATCGTAGTTCTTGTTGATTATAATTTTAATAATATAAAACACAGTGTTAGCTGTAAGATTATTTGAATAATAAAATAATAAATAAGAAAAATATATTTTTTTAAAATATAGTTCAGTCCGTAATATCAAAATATTCAGCAATTTACATATCAAAAACTAACCAACCAACCAATTAAAACTTCAACCACTCAACTGTCACTGTCTGTCTTCTAGATTTAAAAAATTCTTATTCAAAAATGGAATGCAAAAATCGGTAGCTTCCCAAAAACCTTGCCTGTTTATATCGATGACAACACCCCCAAAATTGGAGTACAAAATCGATTCCCGATGTAATCGATAACGTCCAATTATCGTTAAACGTGAATCGAGTCGCGGTGAGGTCGCCGATCGAAAGTATCGCTAATTAACTAAGGTCATGTTTAACAATATCGATAACGATCGCAAGCTTTAATAGGGTATTGTTATGTTTTGTTTTCACACTAAGGAGCTCACAGACATCGGAATTAAGAGACAAGCTACGGGAAACGAAGGTATTATCGAGTACTCTATAGTTTTAATCGAAGTCTATTAACGCTTTTCATTACAAATTGTTAAAATGTGGTATTTATTGAGGGATATAAATAATTTTTATAGGGACAAACCGTTTTGTTCTTTATTGAGGACTAGCTGGCCCACACAACTTCGTCTGCGTCACATAAGGCAATTCTCTCACCGTTTAAACCTTCCCTGGATTTGGCTTATTTTAATCTTGAAAAAGATTAAAATAAGCCAAATCGGTTCAGTCGTTCTCGAGTTTTAGCGAGACTAACGAACAGCAATTCATTTTTATATATAAGAAGATGATTAAGAAAAATATACATTTACATATATATGTAATCAGATGAACTAATGGGTCATCTGATCGTAAGTGGCCTCGCTCATGGACCTCTTTGCATCGTTTCTAGAAATTATTTATAAGTTAGACTTTCGAGCTTATCTTAATACAATGTATCGTAGCACTGGACAGCAAACTTCTATATTTGTATTATAAAAACGAAATATAGGTATACCATATTATAATAAATTTATACCATATTATAATAATTTATTATTATATTTTTGTTTGGTTTTTACATATTTTACATAATTAGTACCTAATCATTGCTTGTTTGTTCACTTTTAATAGTTATGTTTTGTTGTTTTTTCTTTTTTAGCTACAAATTAGTGTATATCTCATGTATTTTGATTAAAAATAATATTGTATCTGTTTAGAGGCAAAACGATTGTTATCAATATGTTTAACTTGGTTGTTAGGTTGCCTCGATACAGGCTTGCCTAGTGAGGTAACCACCAGTTAAGTTGTTTCTATATTTACCTTTTTAGTTAATAAATATTTTTTCATTTTCATTTCATACAAATATAGGAGAACCTTACAAAGCTTGTGCACGGAAGGCGTGGGCGGCGGCGACACGCAGGCTGCCAACAATATACGGTTCACGGCGTTTTCATACAACGAACCGTGATTACCTTGATATATTTGAAATGAAACATCGTACTTATGTGTTTATTGGAATAAATATAATGATGTTGTAGTGAACGAGGAAATTCAGAATTAATAATATAATCTTATTCAGACACTCGCGGTTTTCTATAATGTGTAAACGTCATGATCAGTGGTACTACCCAAAAGCGAACGAGTAAGAGGGTAGACAGATTTGTTTGCTCTTAAATCCAGTCTTCTCGTGATCATGACGTTTGCAACAACGTTGAAATATCGAGACAACTCAATTAATTAAATATCGTGGTAAATGGATGGAGTGGTTGAAAATGCATGAAAGTAATAATATAATCGATACCTTTGTAATCGATCTTTGATCATTTAAAATATAATTATAACAATAAGATTATGTACCTTTTTTTCTGGCAATAGTAATGCGCTGGTTGGAAGGCATGATAGGTAGTAATTAATTGTTGTGTGAGGAAAGAACTGCACGTACCTACCTATTATGCTGGTATGTATACTAATACGAGTTTGTATGTTTGTTTGTTTGTTTGAAGGCGTCAATCTGCAAGTCCGATTTGAAAAATTACATCAGTGCATCAATGTTGGATATTCAAGTTATCGAAAAAGGCTTGTAGGCAATTTTATATTTTTTTTAAATTAGGGAATCGTACTAAAAGTACAATAATGAAACCCAAGATGTATGTAATGACCCAAAAAAATTAGGACCCTTTTTGACACAAGCAAAGGTGCACAGGTCCGGCTAGTACCGACAAGAAAAAGTAAGGAAAAGGTGTGAAGAACAAGAAAGATTAAATCGACACATTCAAAGTTACGACTGTTCCTATACAATTCGATGTTGAAATGTATTTAATTTCCTACTACTAAATCAGTTAAGACTAATGTGCGAACGATTATGCCAATACCTTTAATTGATAGCGCCCTGCAGCTGATATAGTGTTCATGTAAGCTGTAGTCTTATAAGTAAAATAACATGAGTCGTAGAAGAAGATAGTCGCTTCCCGCTGTCTGTACCTGTGCGTCTAAATATGTATTTCAATTATTATTTTTTAAGTTATAATGATTAGTTAGTTTAAAACGTCTGTCTCTGTCTGTTTTAAACTCTTATAAGAGAGAGAGAGATTGTTTTAAAAAATTTTAGATTTTAGAATCACAGCGCCATCTAGCGATAATCATCTAAAACAAAAAAAGTGTCGTGACAATATTTTCGTAAGAATTTCCGTCTATAACGCGCGATAAGGAACTTCGTTGCAATACGCAATGAATTTCAATGCGGAATTTTTAACAGATGTGTTGAAATACATGCGTAAAATAGTAGAAAAACAGTGACATAAATAAACCCATTTTTCTGCGCTTACGCCGCTGGCTATACCTTCCCTCTTTGACGCAGACAATGTTGCACCGATCAGATAATACCTTATTATATTAGAGTTGAGGAATGACCTTCATGATTTTTCTAATGACTTTGGTAATACAATAACACTCTTACATAGTTTTATCTATAGATAAATACTTAAAAATAATCAAAGATCACATAGATGTCTGCGCACCTTTTTGAATTTAAAATATGTATTATTAAAATTAAAACGGATTTGACTATACTTTCTCAGAAGTATTATTAATTTCTTTGTTTGTTGATTCCTCTTAAATTATCTTGTATTGAGTGTTAAATATTTCACAACTATGTTGTCACCTTTTGCTGGATTTGCTCAGATCTAGCACCTTGTCGACAAAGTTTTATGGCCACTAGCAACTAGAGTGTAAATTAACGGCTTCGGCGAGCAAATCTCAACTTAAACAAGTATTAGCATATAACTTATTGGTTGTAAACACGATACAACCGTGTAAATAAATGACATTTCACTAAATCGTGGTATTGAGCATTATAACTATTATCTAACTTAACTAACTTCCCTAGTTTTGTAATATGTTTAATTGCCATAGCTTCGACGACCTAAAATAACGGGTAATTGCCCACCTCTCACTCCCACCACTGTAACTTCTGCGTAGCCAGGATCCACAGCGGTGACCATCGTAATGACTCTGAGCAGTGAAGCTTAGGAACCCTAGGAGAAAGCTAACTTGTCTTGGGCCCCACAACGAATTTAATCAGAAGATGATTGAAGAAGTAGAAAAACATGAGTTTCGACTTCCCTTCTCGCGAATTAAAAGATAGTGTGTATGTGTGTATTTATGTGTTCGCTTATCGTCCTTTTAGCTTGATGTTAAGGTAATATAGTTAATTAACACTATGTTTGGTATGCGTTGAACCATAATTTCAACTTTACAAATCTGAGATTTGGTCAGAAAAAGCCAACAATTTTGATTCAATTAGCTATACAGAAAATTAACAAGCCTGTCAAAAGTATATCGATATCGTCCAACATTGGATCCAATATCAGGACCAACAATTCCCCACCAATATTATGAGCCAATCCAATTAGCCAACGAAGCGAGAGCCACACAGCGTCTGAAATCGAAAGTTGACGCTTCATTACCCAGATTATTGGTTTTTCAATCGTGTTTAGTAATTACGTTGTACTCTGGTAGCCTGTAATCAAAGTCAGCTCGTTTCTTGTCTTTGGTTAGTAATTTGCGTCCTTTTGAACTAAGAAAGGAAGTGAATTTATTTTATATAATTTTATAAGCTCTTTTTTTAGTGGGCTATTTTTTATAATTATATAAATAAATTAAGTGCTTTTTAGGTCCATTTTCATCAAAGACTTCATTAACAAAATCAACAGCTTGTCTATTGTTTGAAAAAATATATCCCCAAAAATAGGTTGTTAGCGACCTATTGATACCTTCTACAATCCTCGCTTGAAGAAGAACAAGAAGCTATCGTGAAGCACTGAGGACTTATTCTATACATGACTGTAACTAGCCAGATGTGTTGTCAAACAGACTACCTCGGTAATTATGAGTGTAATCAGAGGCATTCACCCAACAGTCTGTCGACCACAACTCGTGATGGAATCATCAACCGCGTAGCTACGTGAGAATTCTAATATAAATCCTCGGATTCTAATCATAAGAAATATTTATTAGTTTTACTATCAAAATAAAAGACTGTTCAGATTTAGATTGATACGAGGTTTAAGAAAAGTACTGTATGACTAATAATTCTAAACCATTCGTGAACAATCTATCATTTATTAAGACTTAATGCGATCAGCCCACGTGAAAGACAAACAGGCGACAGTGGACAGTAACCACGGTAATGACCGACAGTCACACGAAATGGTCATTACCGTTCACCATTACCGTCCGCAGTGCGATGACAAAGGAAAACGAAAGCGATTTTCTAATGTCTGAGGTTTCTAGCTTTTTGACGTATAGTTTTGAATTTTCAGTAATCGTTTTTTAATTTGAAATTTGTGAATGCGAACTTTCTAAAATCGGTTTGTTGGTCAAATGACCAAAAAGAAATATTTATGGTAACGAATGAGTATAACAATGTATAATTTAATAATACGACATATTTTTAAGTATACTAGTACTTAAATACTTCAGAGTAAATGCTCGTTCTTCATAAAAATAATTAATAATCATTAATTCTATTTTCTAAACGCACTCTTAAAAATATAATTAACAAATATCATGATTTCTAGACTAGAAATCACTAATCACTTTAATGACGTCACTACCACTCGCTCATTGCCACCAGTTTAGTCACAAAGCTTGAGTTACCGGTCTGAATACACAGAAATAAAAACGAAAGTATAAATCAGCTACTATTGAAATTAAATAATTTCTTTAAGCATAAAACAGATAGTGTGTAGTCCTTTATTTTATAGGGTGGGCCAACCTAACGTTTGCATTTTGAACTACTGTTTATTTAGAGAATGACAGCTCAAATGTCATTCAATTTGTGTTCATAATTTAGTTAAAGGTTTGACATTTACGATATGGGACGTTTTTGGTTCGCCCAATGGGTAGAAGATCGTTTGGCCGAAGATGAGCATTTTTACCGAAAAATCGTCTTTTCAGATGAAGCCCATTTTCACCTCGGAGGCTATGTCAATAAGCAAAATTGTCACATCTGGGGGTCGGAAAATCCACACATCACCATTGAGACGCCAATGCACCCACAAAGAGTTACGTTTTGGTGTGGGTTTTGGTCCGGCGGCATCATTCGAAAATGAACAAGGAGCCGCCGTTACGATCAATGGCGAGCGTTACCGTGCCATGCTCAACGAATATTTGTTTTCAAAAGTTGAAGTATGACATGGACGACATTTGGTTTTAACAGGATGGCGCAACATGCCACACAGCCAACATGACAGTCGAACTTTTGGAAAATGCAAACTTTATATGGCCCACCCCTTACTTAATCATTTTGTATCGGTAGTTTAGTAATCAAGATATTATTTAATCCTTGTATCAATTGTGTTCCAAATTCATATAATAAATACGTGATTACGAATGAACAAGACTGTAATAACGGTAATAAGTTAGCCTTGCCCGTGAATATAACATGTGGCAATTTGCTTTCATAGCGTGCGAAACGACCTTGACAAACAACCCTCGCGTCTATGGGGTCGAATGTAAGTACTATGTTAATTATTGTGTAGTAGTATGTGCGTAGATTTAAAATGATTTAATGTCGTTTATTAGTCGATTCGGTTATGATATTACAATGGTCTATCGTAATCGTTTGACTTAATGTGTGTCGAATAAAGTTTACTTTCTTTCTTCTTTCTTTCTTTCTAATGTCCTCAGAAGTACCCAGACAGACTTTCTCAAGCAAATTTCTCTGCCAATTTTCTCAATACAAACTGATTTATTTAAGGTTAAAATTAAAAATCTACTCAGGGAGAAAACATACTACAATATTGAAGAATAACTAAATGATAATTTTTAAAAACATTGTTTTCATTTTTTGTATTATTGTTAAATTATTTCAAAAATTTGTACGTCACTCTGTGACAAAACATGATTCAGAACTTTTCAATTATTTTATAAGATCCTATTTGTACTCATGTTAAAGCAAATAAAGATTTCTATTTCTATTTTCTATTTCTATTACATTTTCGGCAACGTTCAAGCCACTGGCGGCCTATATTCATCATACTTTTTCTTGTTTAGTACCCGTTTTCAGCTACTTCAATAAAGTCGCTTGATTACGAATAACGTGATCGTCAGCCATAGGCATCCCAAACTTCGTGCTGTCTGTATCCAAGTCGTCGGTCCATCTTGTGTGAGGTCTGTCCACACTGCGGATACCGATTCGAATTACGAATAACTTATAATAAAAAACGTTCATGTATTGGTAATTAACTAGGTAATACTAGAAGTTAGTAGAATTTCACAGTTAATTATAATAGTAGAAGTATGACGTAATTAAGTATCATTTGATAAACGGCAGCAATACTTCAGCATGTCGCTTCATTAAGATTTAGAAATGCAACTATTTCCTCGCTATGATTCACGGCCGTGGGCGCGACCCTTGCCACAACATATTAAAACATACAGAAGTAAAACGCTTGTTTTATTACTTTTAATATGCATATAATTATCGATAGTTTTCACTTCCTAGCACTTCCTCGCTCCATTGTTATAGAATATTCTTAATATTCTGTAATCGATAAAGCTTTTGTTTGTTTCAATCCCAGTAACCGAAGCCGCGCTGGTGTTAATTCAAAAATTATTTTAGTATGTAAATAATTATTTCAGTTTTGGATGGTCCTTTTATAGAGGAAGGATATTTGCTATAAAGGCGTCCCTTTGTGATGCAAACATACGAAAGTAAAATTTAGAAAATATATTTAATAACATAAAACTGTCAATGGTAAGGGTAACCCTATGTTTCGATACTTTGCAAACTGATTATTATCATGTGCATTGTACGTACATTTACACAAACAGTAACAATCATACAGCATAAACTTAGTTATAAGATTTAATGAGGCACTACATGCTTAATTTTGCGACCGCATCACGGCAACTATGTACAACTATCACAAACGAAGCCGAAGTGAACAGCTCAGTTTTATACTTTTGTTTCATGTCGCACTACCCTATCTATACAACTAGCCATACCAATATTATAATCTTAATATACCCTTATTCTTATTCATTCTTAAAACAAATTATTGTGTCAAGCTAAGTGTTTTATGAAATAAATAAATAAATTATAAATAAATATAAATTTCAAATATGCTTTGTATCATATTTGACTTCTCTACATACTCAGTGTTATGACTAGGAAGTGTTTGGAGTTCTCGTTAAATTGGATGTAAATATGCCTTAGATATTGAAATTATCAATTGCTGGGTAAAACGTTAGATAAGATATAAAATTATGGATAATCTGTTTTAACCTAGACTTGAAATTAACCTAGAAAGTTAATGCATTTGAAGCATAAAATATCGTTTTACTGCTGTAGTGAAACTATTGTAAAATCAATATCTTATATCTATCCTTTAGATACTTTCTTCATTAATTTTTAGTTGTGTTTGATATTTACTTTTTTATTATTACTTTTACATGTTACGCTGTTAGTGTTCTGATAAATAAGTGTATGGGTAAGTATATTCAATGTCTGCATTTTTATGTGTATATTTTTTTTTATTTTATTTATTAGGTTTACATAACAATGATAACGATTAAGAACAAAATAATATAACTTAATATAAGTGTTGTCACCCGCACAGTTAACGTTAATTATTGATTGACATGTCCAAGGTAAGGTAAGGATTGACATGTATAGGGTAAGGGATGTTTATGCGTGTTTGGAGAGTTTTTGTCGTATTCGTGATCTCCTATAATTAATTGTAAAAATCGTAAGAGCAACAGAAAATCAGCGCCTCAAGAATAAGTACCACACTTGGGGTAATCATGCTGAGTCGTGACCTTTTCACCACTACAGCAATTCTTTTAATTTTTATTTGTTAATCTTTTTTTTTCTAGGTTAATCTTAAACTAATTATGTCAATCTTTATTATTGTTGTAGTTCTTTTCTTTCTTTTGTATCGACAATGTTGCAAACATTGTTCAAATATCCAGCTGAAAATGTAGAAAATATCGTTTACCACTTCTTGAGTTGCACCTGTCACATAGTCAAAATGTAGGACAATTTTAAATAATATTTATTTATGTTAGTTTAGTCAGTATCTAGATGCGTCGAGCTGAAATCTAAAATAGCACAGGTGGATATTAATAAATACTGTGCATGCAATAAACAAGGTCTTTTTATAAATAATTATTGATATTATAATATAATATTATAATGTAATACTAAACCTTACAAATAATTTCACTTTTGTTGTTGATTTTTAAGTTGTTGATGATAATAGAGCGTTTGTTTTCATGCATACCTGGAACAAATTAAAAAAATAGGTCAGTAAAAATACATTTAAAGAAAGATAGAAAAACATTTAATGTACACGTTTACAAATATACATTTTAATAGAGACAAAAACAATGCTAACAAACAGTGCAGTGTGCCCATAAGGCCACAGCTCAGCATATGCCACAGATTACTGCAGCGCTGATTTTCAGCTGAAGCCCATTTCCACGTCACGAACGAAAAGACGATTACATTATATATAGTTTCAGTAGGTCATTTATATATAGGGCATATTCTTTATGATATACCTTGTTATGAAACATAAGACAAAGACTTTGTAAAGGTAGGATGGTACGCGTAAATATTATTGGTTTTAAAGACACTCAAATTTTAATATACTATTTTACCTTACTGTCCAATATTTTACTATACCAGATCTACCTACTAGGTACTGTCACTCCATCCAGGGATTAAGTCTCTTCTATGGGGGTGTCGCGACGGGAAAGTGTGCTGCAGTGCGTAACGCGTCGCGCCACCCCGCATAACCCCGTACTGGGTTCTGGTCTCAGCCGGGGTTCGGACGCTGAGTGTGAGCGGATGGAGGTTTTAGTGAGGTTCAACTCCCACATACCGGGTGGGCATCCGGCGATTTCCTCCAACTATAACAAAAAAAAAGGTCTCTTCTATGGGTATTGTCTTTCATACTTACTGAAGCTCCAATAGTAACTATTCAAGATTTGATGATTTCTTTCACCGTTTTTGACCCGTATCAACTGCATATTTAAAAATTAAGCTTCAAAAGTGTGTCCTAAAGCAACAAAAACACACAATCAAAAAGCTACAAACCCTTGTAATTCTATACAACTATCCTCTTTTATACAACAAGGTTAATTCTCAATCCGAATCCATCAGCTACGTTTAAGGATGTTTTAACGGTCTAAGACCTTTAAACTCGTTTTATGCACATTTGTATAGCACAATGTTGCAGTCGTTATTCGTAAAGTGAACGATAAAATGTACAAAGAGATACATTTTGAGTTTAAATGGAAGGTCTGTACTGTTTGACGATCGAAGGTATTGGGGTTATCTTGGTGAGTTAATGACAAATTAATGTTATGAATGTGAAAGTATCCTTATCGGTATGGAGTATGAAACAAAGTTGCTTTTAGAGGTCCCTATGTTAATTTAGATTTTTAAATGAATGGATTTTGATGCGCTTTTTAATGCAGAATATTGTATTCAAAGTAAAATGTTAAATGATCCCTACAAGGAAAGTATTTTAGTTTTTTAAGTAGGTAGTTTGTTACAACACTGATACTTTTTTTTTTTTTGACGGGAGGAAATCGCCAGACTTCCACTCGCCCCGCGAGTGGGGTTTGTGGGGGTTGAACCGCACTAAAACCTCCCGCCAATCACGCTCGACATCCGATGATGTAGGGGTGACAGGACGCGTTCGCGATTGTCGCTCACGTATTGCCCCGTAACCCCCGCTCACGTATCGCCCCGTCACCCCCGAACAACACTGATACTTGGAAAAAAATAGCTTATTAGCATCAATCATCTCGCCACGATGACCAATCCTGCGCTGTCTGGATCTAGTGACTTCCCGCGACTGACCAAGACGCGGGTCCATATTGTGCTTCATTTATATAGTACAATAAAAACTAAAAATATACCTATTCTTATAGATCTCTTATATCGGCTTGTCTCTCTAATCTTCATCACTGATGTAAATTCTATCTATCTTCTTTGATCTGAAATCAACTAACACATCCATTCATATCTTTTGTATCAATCCTCTATCTTGGTTTCGAAAAATGATTGCATGAATTCAGCAATTGTTTTTGGAGCCAAGGATCTTTACGCATTGGTAGGGATAGTCTCCCAATGCGGTCATACTTACACTGATGATTTACTCTCGATCTTACGCTATAATATTACGCACAGTCCACAGACTGATCTTAAAATAATTGAAGACGTAGAATACGCATTACAGTTTACACGTTAATTAGCTGATATTTCGGTATTTGGGTCAGTAGACGCGACGGGTACGCGTCGAGTCATCCGTCTTCGGTTTCACTGTCACTATCTGTACATGACTTCGGTAATAGACCATTAGTATAAAATAACTATGCAGAAAGATAGTTTGGTGCAAAACAGTCTATACTCGTCGCTACGCCATGAAATCACAACGTTTTGAACGAATGGGAGACCTGTCAACGATATGCCTCGTTTCCGTTAGTAAATCTTGCTTTTTAAGTACCTATTTTTTTTATTAGGTTCACAAAAAATATAAAACTAACTTAAATATCTACTTCCTCTAGTTTACATAATAACAATTTTAACCTTCTAAATGTGAACGCAGCATATATATAAGCTGTATATATATACATGAATGGCAAAGTGAACTATGGTTAGTTAACATATAACAGCTTCACGTAAAAGACTATAAGTACTTAAAAGTAAGTACTAAGTAGTAAGTAAGTAAGTACTTAAAAAATTGGCATAATTTGAAAGACTAATCATAATTAAAAAATCATAACATTTCAAGAAAGCAAATAAAAAGAACAGCATCATACTACCAACATAACAAAACAAACATTTAAATCTCAAAATCAAAACATTAAACCAACTACCAACAAAACCATATTAACACCGATTCAAATCCAACGGATATACTCCTACGCTGTCTATCATCCTATCAAGAAGTTCACACTGGCGAACAGAATTAGCTGACGAGTACATTCATGTATGGAGCATACGTGGAACGCGGAATGCCTGTCTGTAATTGACATTATAACTTCTGTTGGACTTCTGTTGGACTCTACGTTTGGTTCAAGTTAAATGATTATACGATTTAAACGTGACTAATAAAAAGGAGAGGCCTATGTCCAGCTGTTGACGAATACAGGCTGTTGATGAATAATTAAAAAAAACATTTCCATAGTAAGGGGTGGGCCATATAAAGTTTGCATTTTTCAAAAGTTCGAATGTCTTGTTGGCTGTTTGGCATGTTGCGCAATCCTGTTGAAACCAAATGTCGTCCATGTCCATACTCTTCAACTTTTGGAAACATAAATTCGTTGAGCATGGCACGGTAACGCTCGCCATCGACCGTAACGGCGGCTCCTTGCTCATTTTCCAATGATGCCGCCGGACCAAAACCCACACCAAACCGTAACTCTTTGTGGGTGCATTGGTGACGGGTGGATTTTCCGACCCCCAGATGCGACAATTTTGCTTATTGACATAGCCTCCGAGGTGAAAATGGGCTTCATCTGACACACACACACATTTCTTACAGTTTGGACTGAAGATTCATCACTTTGGAAGTAACTTTACAATATTTTTCAATTTTGTTCAAGCGTATAGCGTCCCATTTTGTAAATGTCAAACCTTTAATTAAATTATGAACACAAATTGAACACATTTGAGCTATCATTCTCTAAATAAACAGTAGTTCAAAATGCAAACGTTAGATTGCCCACCCTATACATACATCAAACACAATAAAAATTATTATAAGACTCGTACATATCCAAGTGTTCGCTGTTATTTCATATTTTTGAAGTCAGTCGAGAAAAAAAACGGAATACATTTATGCCATGATTTAAAATAGCCGTTAATAAAAATTACCTATAATTGCAACAAAAAAACTAGGAAGTTCTTATAACCTATGACTTGTAGCATACATCGTGCGTACACGCAACATGTATGTCGTAATAAGATTAAGGGCCGGCCACTAGTGACAATAATGGCGTATGAAAGTTGTATGACACGGAAAACTCGTGTGACATATGAATGTGCTTTATTATATACCGGGATCTATTTAAATACGAACTAGTTTTGTGAGGGACTTGGTTTTAGTAATAGCTGATTTAAAGGGACTTACTATGAATCAAATTTAAATGATTGTAATGTTAATGTAGATATATACCTATTATTAGTTTTTACTTTCACATCAGAGAATTCTTGTTATTAGTGGTGATAATTGGAACTAAGTTCCTTATCGCGTGTTATCGAAAGGGGGCTAGACGGAAATTCTTATGAAAAAGTTGTCACGACACTTTTTTTGTTTTAGATGATTATCGCTAGATGGCGCTGTGATTCAAATATTTTAAAACAATTCCTTATTTTCTTTTATATGATTAATGCTAGATGGCGCTGTGATCAAAATATTTTTTTTAAGTTATAATAATTAGTTAGTTTAAAACGTCTGTCTTTCTCTCTCGACGACGTTTTAAACTTAAAAAATAAAATTTTATTACAATTCCCTCACTAATTAATCGAAAGGAACTTCGTTCCATCCGGGTGTCCCTGGACAACCCTCAAGTTTTCCTTTTTTTATATGACGAATAAAGCATAATACCCTATCTAAGGATTATTTTTCTAGTGCTAAAACTGAAATACATATACCTACTGCATGATTAACGTATTAATAAATACAAAATCACATCATACATTTCAATTGAATATCTGATCAGTAGATTTAACTCAAGTGAAATAATACATGATGTTAGCGAACATAGTTACAAATTAATGCAACAAACAACAAATTCGAAGAAACAATACATCATTTAATAAATAACTAACCGTATTTTTCGTTTGATCTCAAAGGTTACCTGAAGATCGAAAGAATCGAGAAATTATCCACACAAAAACAAACTATAACGTGATACAATAGAGACCAAAACTACATAATTAGAATTTGGGATATAAGACCTTATAGTTCTGGATGAGAGCTCGCAGATTTTCATTGACGTCAAAATTCTGATAGTGTAGAAATTACGATGAGTAATTCCAAAGGCGAACACTCGAAATCGTTTGTACCTCGTAAAATATCTTTATCTTATCGAAAGGATTTGCTAAACACATTATAGAGCTTTTGAATGATGCACGATATAACGTAACTTCTATTCAATTTTCATTCATTGAGATTTGCGTAAAATGGATTCGGAATGATTGTTTGAGCTGTTGCCCAAACCAGGCTTTAAATTTGTCTTTTTTCTCAAATTGTGAATATTTTAGATCAGAGAAAATAAAAATACGCGCGTAATTGAAAATTGTCTAGTTTATTGTGCGATTTTTGAAAAGTGTTACATTGACCAATGAGAGAGCAGGCGCCTCGCACGCGCGACGTCTCATTGGCTGTTGGTAGCGTGACATGATGTGCCGTGCGATTGATTGGTTGAATTCAAATGTGTGAATGGCGCAAACAATGAATCTATACTAAGTTAGTGAAGTATTCACATATTGTGTACCTACTTTGTTCCTTAGCATTTCTTCATAATAATATGTTGAAACTGTTCTTACCTCACGGATGTAAATTGATTTATATTTTAGGAGTATTTTCTTAAATTAATCCTTTTATCGTAATTTTGGAAAATAGTATGATTAAGATAACTCCTTCAACAGTCATTTATTTTAGTTTGTTCAAAGGGCTTAAGAGTTTGAAGCAATGTAGAATAGGACGACACAAAATCTGTACGTAAAATAACATGTAAGTAAAAATTCAAAAGCAGATACATATTATGACTTAGTCTTATCGATGTCCAACCTCATACAAAGAATGGTCAGCGTATGTTGTGGGTGGACAAATTTGATTTAACATTTCAAACGTTTTACATCTATTGACGTAACAAATCTGCCATCTTAGCGTATGTAGCACATATATTACGATCATATCTGATTACGTATATTATTATAACTGTATGGTCGCGTGGGTGAAACGCATCATTTTCATTCATAGTTTTTGCCGCTAGTTTTTGTAGACATATTGATAATACATATATGAATAGAATTGTTATGTAAGTAGGGCTTTCATTCTTTTGCTATAAGTACGTATATATTTTGGTCATCGTATCGTGATCATTAATTTTCTCTTACGTCTCAAATTTATGATGATGCTCATTATAAACTTATTCAGACACTCGCGGTTTTCTATAATACTTTCATGCATTTTCAACGAGTTCTTGCTAAGGGTTCATGCTGAGAGAGTCTTGTAGATACAGTGAGTGTGGTGTGTCGTGATGTGAGTTCGAGTTACAGTGGTACCCAAAAGCGAACGAGAAAGAGGGTAGACAGATTTGTTTGCTCTTAAATCGACCCGCAGTATCCAGTCTTCTCGAGATCATGACGTTTGCAACAACGTTGAAATATCGAGACAACTCAATTAATTAAATATCGCGGTAAGAACCCGTTGAAAATGCATGAAAGTATGATTCTCATTTTTGGCTGCATGACTATTTTAAGGAGTATTCAATTGCATCTGTTTTATTATAAGAGTTAAATGGTCTGAAACTGCTGGAAAGTACTCCGAAAGAATAGTTTGAATAAATAAATAATATAAACGGTCCGAATCCCAACTTAAGTATTTAGAGAATCCCAGAGGAGATCATCCACAGTTGGGGTAGTATCTAACTTCCATTTACTGCGCTCCAAAATGCATTGATTTGGAGTGTTACACACCTTGTTCAACGCAAGTTTGGGTCAATAAAGATCTGTCCCTCCCAGACAATACTGGGACTAAAGTTTAGTTCCAGTCGTGAATGCTTATATTAAGTTTTACTCTCACATAAATTTGGGAAATTCTCGTCCAACAAACAAGACACACTAACAACAACACCAATAAACATTGAAATACAGTCCACAACTATTCCTAACTTCATATTCATAAATAAAAGAACTCTTGTGCCGTATTACGCAAACTCGTGACGCAACATATCGGAGCGGTCAATGTCGTGGGCCCCGTAACGTAAATCTTAATAGGTGATTCATGATAAAAGATTATCTTTTAAGAATGTGTCGTAGAACTTGGCTTTGGAGATGAAAGTAGATTAAGACATTTTGAATTTTTCATATGAGGTGTGGGTTGATGTGGGAATAATAATTTGCCATCGTACATCTATGATCAGCGATACTGTAATAGTACTTTAAATGACATGGAAATGATGAGTGTTTTGATAAAGAAAATCCGGCTAATATACACAGTAGCTATTTTTGTTGATTAGCCATTAATGATGATAATCTTTTCTTCTTTACTACTTCATCTTCTTGAATGTAATTTAAATCGAAATCTGAGAATTTTAAAATGATGTAATGCATAATAATCATCATCATCAACTCGTAGACGTCCGCTAGACATAGCTCTTCCTCAAACCTCGCCACAATGATTCGTCCTCGCATCACTGTCACTCTTTGTCATTACCTTATACTATTTACATAGATAGTAGTCCTTACTAATGACATATACTCCATTATATTGAAAAAGCAACACAACAAATTAAAGTCGGTATCTAATTACGTAAATAAAGACAGACTCTACTTCGTATTATTCATGACCGTCAGTTAAAATTGAAATTACTCATTCTTGCTTTGTATTTTTGATTCATCGGAACTCATGTGTGTTCTACACATTGACATATACACGCAAATCGATGACGAATCTAAGCTTCTATTCATTTTGTTTCACAAATTAGTTTAGTACCTACTCCAATTATATTCTTCGTTACGACTAACTCAGCACAAATCTTAGAACCAAATATGAAAAGAAGAAGAACTTTAATTTCGACTGTACTAGAACATTTTTAATGACTTCTTCTAGCATTTACCGATCTGTAACTGCACCGTAACTTCTGTGTAGCAAGTTTCCACTGCGGCAACCACCGTAATGACTCTGAGCAGTGAAAGTTAGGTCATGGGTAGCTTCGGTGTCCCCTGACAATTCAGAGGTCCATGAGCGACGGTAACTACATCCCGGTTGCCCGTTGACTCATCTGCCTTTTTTAAAGTCCAGGCACTTTTTAAGGAAAGCTAACTTGTCTTTGGCCCCGCTACGAATTTAATCAGATTTTTTTTTTTAATTTATCCTTCCTGAACCTAACTCAATAATTCAAGTAAAGACAGTTTTGAATAAAAATGTTTTATTCATCAAATAAATTGGAGCAATGCCAGTAATAACAAACTTGTAATCAAACGGTCGAAATACAGATATTTGTTTGTTAGGATTAAACGTAAAAATAGTATCCGCACGTTAAATAGTCTAATTTGACTTTACACAAAATGCTGTTTTCCGAAATCATTTTTAAGATATTTTTGATACCATTCCGCTTTGGCATTACATATTGTCCTTCCAGAAACAAAAGAGTGTTGTTCTTTGCAGGTACCTATAGCTTATGACAAACAGAAAGTTAAGGATGGAGAAAACATCGACCCCATTTAATTAATGGGTGAAGCGAAAGAAGTGCGGACAACCAAGAAAGGACAGTAAAGTTCATTTTTTAATTATTGTAAGAAGAGACTTGTATCCACATATAAATCGTAAAAGTTAGTTCAGACTTCGAGGACGAGGAACTCTAAAACATTCCCTATTTTCGAAATTCCCATTTCAGGCAAAATATCTACCAAAATTATTGGCTTGTAGGTTTGTAGCTAATTTTACGACTATAAACTTATTAAGACACTCGCGGTTTTCTATAATACTTTCATGCATTTTCAACGGATTCTTACCACGATATTTAATTAATTGAGTTGTCTCGATATTTCAACGTTGTTGCAAACGTCATGATCACGTCATTTAAACGTCATCTTAAATCGACCCGCAGTATCCAGTCTTCTCGTGATGATGTGTGACTGTTGTGTTTAGCACTGGAAAAACCGTTGAAAATGCATGAAAGTATTAATTTTACGACTACACTGCAGCATCGACTAATTACACCGAACAAAAAAACTCACTCAGTTTGTTTAAGACGTGAACCATAAAAATTAGTACCAAGGTTGTTGCGATGATTCTTTTCTTCTTATATTGGCCCAGATCCAAAGATAACGTCTGCCCAGCTTGATTCATTGCCCACGTCGAGATGTAGATGTAACGTGGGCTAAAACACATCTCCCCATGTTCATTTAGATATAATTACGCGTGAAATTGGTCATATGAATAAATGAGATGGAAAATATATTTGATGAACAGTCTTGAAATGTTGTTTTAAAAGATAAGAGTATTTCCTTTTTCTTTTTATATTTTTAATTATTTAGTAAAATATAGGTTAGTTTTAAAGGTACTATTTAACACGTTCACTGCGTAACGAATTTTCGCATACTTGCCGTTGGCTGCGACACGAGGTGTTATAGGCCCGCACCATGACCAGACGTTAGGGCGACACGCGGTCTATTAGACCACATAACAAAGTCATGCTCTCAGCACCGCAGGGAAGTTCACGTTTTTCCTTGCCGCACCACAAGAAAGTTACAGGAGCAAAAATTTTGGCCTCGTTTAGCAGTGAACGTGTTAAGGCATTGAGAGTCACTAGGAGTTATTGTATTTAGTAGTTTTAAAACGACAGTAAGTCAACCTTTCCCAGAAAAGTATCAGAATATTTTTCAAATAAAAGATCTGCTCTGTTGCTAAGAGGCTATTTTAAGAAACATTTATTAAAACCGTCATACTTTAGGAAGAATCGTTTCTAAGGTTTCCCTCTACAACAGGTCTTTGATCGGCTTCGGGCGGTCACGTTTTTTTCGGTTCAAAGAAACAAAGTCTTTACGAAAACAATGAAATACAAAGTAAAAATAACTCAAGGTTTTTCTTTTACAATATTTTTTTTCTCCCTTGTTTAAGGTCTGATTAATTTTCAAACGTGATTCTAATGTCTTGGAATTGGATTGAGTTGTTTCCACCCAAACACTTCTTCAGACTTATCTGCTCGTCTGTAGAGGCTTTAGAGGTATGTGAACAGGACAATTGTTGATAAACAAACCGGTGTCGAGGTGGAGTTCATCCTTACTATATGGAACCACCGCTGTCATCTACGGTCCGTTTCAGGAACACTTTTTTGCCACGCACCATCCGGCTATGGAATGGGCTCCCCTCTTCGGTATTCCCAGAGCGCTATGACTTGTCCTTCTTCAAACGAGGCTTGAGGAGGGTCCTTAAAGTTAGGTCGTAGGTAGCGACCCCTCAATGTCCCCTGACATTGCAGAGGTTCATGAGCGATGGTAACCACTTACGCTCGTTGACTCGTCTGTTTACATGGCAATAAAAAAAAATCATCTCTCTTTTACCTGCTACTTCTTTCCTTCAAATTCACTTCACACATAATTTTTATTCTATATAAATGAATCGCAAAATGTGTTGGTAAGCGCATAACTCAATAACGTCTGGATTAATTTGACCTATTTTTTTTTAAATGTTTGTTAAAGTTCAAGGATGGTTTACGTCAAGAAAAAATTGTAATAATTGACATTTAATTAAAAGCGATGCAGATGAAGTAGCCATCGAGGTCTATAAAAATTCAATCTTATTACAAGATATATAACATAGAGCTTATAATTTACCTTAAAAAACAAACACTAAACAACTTTTCCTGCATTTCAAGAAGGTAAGAGTTTGATATTATCACTCGCTTCAATTTGTTGCTTATCTCAAGATTTCATGCATCATAACACACACGCGATTCTCATTCCTAAACTGATAACTATAAGAGCTATATTTCCGCGGCAGATTGTTGTTATATCAAAGTTTCTATTAAAGGCAATACAGTGGCAGTTAGTACTTGAAGTTGATTGATGAATGGCCTGTCGTGGTTTGTAGAACTCTGTACCAGGTGCGACATAGTTGGATGATTCTCTCGACATGATTCTGTTAATACATGGAGCAATGTCTGTAACTTTGTTTTCTAATATTGGTAGTTTTTGTAATAAACTAATTACCTTCTTCGTCATTTTTCAAGCGAGTCTTAAGAAAGGTCCTTAAAGTTAGGTCGTAGGTATCCTTCAGTATCTCATGTATGGTTAGATAGATAGATAGAAAATTCTTTATTGTAACACCACATAGCAACAACAATCGTAGTATTTTTTTACAGAAGGTGGCTCGTTGGCTCGTCTGCCTACATGACATTAAAAAAAGAACACACTTTTCTCTTGATCAAAATAGTTGGCTTCGTGATGATTGAAATAAGTAATACTTTCAATTCAAAATTATCATTAAAATTGAGGCATTAAAAACAGTACGTATGTCTTCTTTTTTTCTCTATCTATCTATCTATCTCTATCTAAATCAATTGTTCAGGGGAATTCTCTAAAAATACTTAATTTAACACCAGACCAAAATGGAAGAATAAACAAAACAAAATTCCCGAACTGCAAAGATACCAATAAAATTAACTCATAAAATGCATATATTTCTAATAAACTCGTTACGAAACAGGCCATTTTTCATTGTAAGATTGCTCCAATTCTGTGAAGGCAATATAGTTTTAAATTAGCTTCACGTCAAAGCGGTATTTGCTCTGTAATAAATTGCTGGCTTCGAACGGCTGTGATAGAAAATTTATCTAAGTTATCAATCAGTGGCGCAAGGGACAAACGGTTATTTAAACTGTTGGGTAATAAGGGCCACTATTTATTTGGCTCTACGCAATCCACAATACTATTGACTATATTTATATCTTGTTAATTGGAATTCATTAATACTATTGACTATATATATATCTTGTTAATTGGAATTCATTAATACAAAAATATAGACATTGATGAACTGGTACAATCTATTTAATAATAATATATTTAAGCAAGAGTTTGTTTCTTTGAACGCACTAATCGCAGAAACCACTAGTCCTAATTGAAAAAATATTTTAGCGTTGGATAGTCCACTTGTCGAGGAAAACTAGAATATTCTAAAAAAAAAAAGTTAGAGGTGTCAAGGTACACCCGGATGGAACGAAGTTCCTTTCGATTAATTAGTGAGGGAATTGTAATACAATTTTATTATTTTAAGTAACTAATTATTATAACTTAAATAAAATATTTTGATCACAGCGCCATCTAGCATTAATCATATAAAACAAAATAAGGGATAGTTTTAAAATATTTTAATTACAGCGCCATCTAGCGATAATCATCTAAAACAAAAAAAGTGTCGTGACTACTTTTTCATAAGAATTTCCGTCTAGCCCCTTTCGATAACACGCGTTAAGGAACTTCGTTCCAAATATATCCATTTGTGACGCAGACATACTTGTGCGGGTCAGCTGATCATGTCATGTTCAGTATTATGAATAGTAAAGGTACTACTATCGTGTTGTAAAAGATAGTGAGTTAAATTTATTTATTTATTATATAAAAATAAATAAATACCCGTTGTTTCTTACTTTATTGTCTAGTAAAATGGCCAATAAAATCATCCCTAGTCTTATCCCGCTGCCAGTTTAGCACTTGACACAGTATCAGGTGGAAAGTAGGTCGGGCGTCTGCGTCAGCACACAGCCTTCCACAGAAGATACTATGCAGAAATTAAACTTAATGAAAATCTTTTAGGCACTCCTGCACTTCTTACAGACATTACGAGAACGGAAGCGACCATCAAAGAATTCAGAAGCAGGGTACGTACGAGAATACGAGCCAATGAAAAACCTATCTTATTGAGTACACGAGCTTATCATTTATTCATCAGATCAGCTACATAGCAGGACGCGATATGCAAAATTTCAGCTCAATAGGAAATAGGGAAGTTTGATATACAAAATTTAAACTCGTAAAATTCCGTCCGAACTTACAGAGTAACATTCGGTGCAAGTTAAATAAAGGCTTTAAAAATACGAGAGAGTAAAAAGTAGAACAGGCTGAGCAACAATGTTGAAATAATAAAAATAACCAAAGCAACTAACGTTTTAAGCTACGCAAAAAATTTGAAGTGGGCAGGACATGTTGCTAATTGTACATGTAACTGACCAGAGATGGACTAAAAAAGTAAATTTCTGGAAAGGCCCACTAGGCAAAAGAACAAAAGGTAGACCTATTACACGATGGGAAGACGAGATTAAAGCGATAGCCGGACCAAACTGGGGAAAAGTAGCTGAAGATAGAGAAAAATGGACGTCACTGAAGGAGACCTTCACCCAACTTGGGGTCCAGTAGATTAAAACTATAAAAATATATAGAAAGTAAAATCCACATAAAAAATAAGTAAAGATATATAATTTATACTAACATAGATTAAACTACATAAACTAACACTAAAAAAAATAATTAGTTACTAAGAATTGTAAACTTTAAATACTGGAATAAAAGGCTTTTTATTTTTATTTATTACTTCTGCATAAAATATTCTGTGTTTCTGCCCTATATGGTGACACGGTTTCCGGCCATCTCTTGAGTATTTAGTGGAAAAACTAACGGCTCATTGAGATCAGTGTGACATGTCAATCGGGTAGATATTAAATAGGTTTGTTAGAGGATTTTTTAGTAACTAAAGTTAAAGTAAAAAATAAATGTTTTTATGTAGGTAAGTACTTCTAACTATTATGTAGGGGGGGCGGCGCGACGGGAAAGAGTGCTTTGGGCGTAACACGTCGCGCCGTCCCTCATAACCCCATGCTGGGTTCTGACCTCAGCCGGGGTTCGGACGCTGAGTGTGAGCGGTTGGAGGTTTTAGTGCGGTTCAACTCCCACATATCGGGGATCCGGTGATTTCCTCCAACTAAAAAAAAAAAAATATTATGTAGGAATAGTTTTTGCTTAGTTTGCAATTCGAAGTATACTAAACAAAAACACATCGAAAATATCCGAACACCGTAAATACTTAAGGAAAATCAACAAAACAAATGAAAAATTTCGTTTCTTACCAAAATAAAACGATATAAATTGTGTCTCTTTATGGCGGGGAATTCATTCGCCTCTTTTAACTAGTGATGTACGTAAACAACCATAAAAATATCGATAACGCCGTCACTAAAATTTAAAGGTTCATTACATTATTTTGGCACAAAACGTAAATTAGATCTCGTTCTAATTTCAAAATGTTTACGCGATATGTCTTCACGTAGTAAATGTTATACGAAAATTAAATGTGTCTGCCAGAATTCTATTATAAATGACTTGCGCTTACCAATGTTTGCATTCACAGATTAATATCGAAGTATCAGTCTAATAATTCATTTGATATTTAGTGCAAATAGACCTGGTTCATTTTATAATTCAATACAGCGGCTAATGGCTCTCGCTATCTGACCCGTTTGGATTATTTGGAACCCCTAAATTACACTGTTGCACTGACTGTAAACAATTTGAACTGATTTGTTAATGTTATAATTGGGTCATCTTATTGATTTCAATAAGTAAATAATTCAAATCAAAACTATTTAAACTTATGCTGGAACATGACACCGTTTGTTCTTTAGCTACGATAAACACTTAATAAATATCAAATATATTAAATTAAACAATATTTCTTTAATTTATTGACATTTGTTGAAAAATCAAAGCGATTACAATAACTACACGAAATTTCGTCATGTCATTTTTTTACATTTGTCTAATACACTACAGGATTTCATTAAATCTTATAAAGGCTCGGTCGGTACCACAAATTGAGATAAACAACATTCTGAGCACCAATGCTATTGACTCGGATAAAGTAAACGACAGACGACATTTTAACAAGCAGTCGATTGAATGTCGATAAATCTCGAGATGGTACAACACTAATTGGAGCGCTGAAATTGCGATTGAACGTTGGAGTAAATACGATTTGTACTTTTTTTTAACCATACTACTTGTAATTACAAAAAAGGAAGCAGTTATTATATTAAAAACATAATGAAATAGAAATAAATACTACTATCTAATATATAAAATTGTCGTGTCACGGTGTTCGAACTTGAACTCCTCCGAAACGGCTCGACCGATTTTGATGATTTTTTTTGTGCTTATCCGGTACCTATGAGAATCGGCCAACATCTATTTTTCATCCCCTAAATGTTAGGGGTAGTCCACCCCTCATTTTTTTTTTCGGCGCAGACGAAGTTGCGCGAGTCAGCTAGTAATAGATAAAATACTCAATATTAGTAGTATCCCTTGACTTTTTTAATTAATTAGTTATTTTTCATACATTTTGCCTATTCAATTTAATCCTTAACCCCCATCGTATAAGGCATAAAATGTAACGTTACTCGATAGTGGTAGTTCATGAGTAATTAAGAAAGAACGAGAGACTAAATTATTTTCTCTGGAATAAATATTATTTTTTATCTTAATATTACTATTGTGGCGACCAATAATAGCACGCGAGATCCTGAATCGCGGTTACGACATTTGCAAAAATCTTCGCATATATACGACATCTGAAATCTATGCGAAGATTTTTGCAAATGTCGTAACCGCGATTCAGGATCTCGCGCGTTATTGTTGGTCGCCACACTATATTAATTTTTGAACTAAAACGAAAACATATTGAAACCAAATTTCATTATAAAGTGAAAAATGCGTTATAGGTAAGAACGATTCGGAATCTTTTTGCTCAAATCCCTAGTGAACTTGTCATACTATTATGAACTTCGTTAACACTGTTTTCCTCCTGATCAGATAAAAAATTAAAAACACCTCAAGTGGTTCGCGTTTTTGTGCATCGCAAAAACTATAACAGCCAGTAGTACAACAACATTTTTTCTGATTTGATTACTTTATCAGTTTTATCACACACTATGAACTGGTTTGCTTGATTAAATTTCTGATTGACAACAACAGATTTTTAATACATTTGGAGTTGGCGCCTTTTTCATCATTCCATTACCATTGTTCTTCCATTTAACGTGGTCTTCTTTTGGTAATAAACGGCGAAGGAAATAATTTTAAGGACATGTGTAATTTGGTGAAGGTGAAGACGACTGAAGTCGTGGTGGCCGAGTGGTCGAAGCGCTTCCTTCCGAACGGGAGGTGGCGAGTTCAAATCCGGCCGGCTTGTACCTCTAAATCTAAAATGTGAAAATTATTTATGTGCAATTATTCACAACACCACTGGCTAAAAACGGTGAAGGAAAACATCGTGAGAAAACCTGCATGTCGGAAAAGGGTTCTAAAAATCCTTTGAAGATACCAATCCGCACTGGGCAAGCGTGGTGGACTATGCCTAATCCATCTTCTGAGGACACCTGAGCCCAACAGTGGGCAGCAATGGGTTGGTACAGATTCCAACCAACATTATTTTTTTACACGTTGATTCGATTTCGGGCAAAATGAATGTTAAAATTATGCACGTTTAAATGAAGATGATTCAAATCGATCTTCTTCAGATATAGTAAAAACCTATCAAAAGTAACGGTGTTTAAAACAAGTTGTTAATGTTTTTCAACGACAGTTAGACTATGATCGGGGCTTTATAAGAAATGAATGAAAAAGCAATTGACAAAAACTAATAAATACAGTTAAATATACAGTAATTGTTCCATTAACTTTATTATATTTATTTCTTTTCGGTGGATCTGCGTCTAAATAGGTTTTCCTGCACACCGGATATTTTTTTTATTTTTCATTATATTAAAGTGTCAATGCTTGTCATGGGGTGGGACCCTTTTACCGTTTAAACTTTATCAAGATCTGACTTCTTTTGAGCTGCCTGTAAAGATTAAAATTTTATGTTTTCAATATGTCTGTTTGCGAATATTTTTCTCGTGACAGATTTTAATTTCGATGAATCGGTGTCGCAGACAGTCTAATAGTTTAATCTTAAATAGTTTAAAAGTGTGTCAGTAATCTTAAGTTTATACATCAACTTAGATTCTTTGTACCTATGTACATTTACTAATACCTGAGTTTAACCACCAGTTCTCAGACGAGTAGAATAGGTTGGAACTGGTAAATTCTTTTTGACGTCGAGATGTCCACTGGACATAAGCCTTCCAATTTATGTAATACTTACTTTTTTTGCGATAATTAGAAAAAAAAAATCGATGATCCTGAATTTAATTTTAACTTACATCAAAAAAACACTTCTAAAACATCATCAACAATAGCCCGTAGTTCATTGACACACCATGATTCACGATATCTATCACCATCACCATTTATCTCGGCTGTAGGAAGAGAACGCTAATAAAAAATCTAATCAATTGTAATGATGTTTTTAGTTAAGTGCCCTTAAGTTTTTTCGACATGTTTTTGTTATACAAGGTTCGTTTCGTGAAGTGAACACAGTGTCCTTTCGTTCGACCAACAAGGGAGTTATTTTTTTAGGGACTTATTACGTGATGGGGATAATATCGATGAAGTTAAGTTTATAGTGTAGAAAATAATATGAGATTTTTGGAACGAAGTTCCTTCTCGCGCGTTATCGAAAGGGGGCTAGACGGAAATTCTTATGAAAAAGTTGTCACGACACTTTTTTGTTTTAGGTGATTATCGCTAGATGGCGCTGTGATCAAAATATTTATTTAAGTTATAATAATTAGTTGGTTTAAAAAGTCTGTCTCTTTCTCTCTTTCTATAATAAAAAAATAAAATTTTATAACAATTCCCTCACTGATGGAACGAAGTTCCTTTCGATAATTAATCGATCGATCCGGGTGTCTCTTGACACCTCTCAAGTTTTTTTTTAATTTCAGCCGTCGCTCATAGAGCTTTGCATTGCCAGAAGATACTACGGGACCGCTACCTACGGCCTTTACCTTTAAGGTCTCTCTTCAAGCCTCGTAAATGAAATTTCGTAAGTTAATTCTAAAGTCATCTAAAGTAATCATACTACGTATAAACTTTTAAACAATTGCGTGATAATTCATAGAATAATTTTTAAACTCATTCTGGTGGTCTGGTACCAGATGGCCAGTAGGCTAATTTTTTGTCATGCAATGATTTCTACTGATAATTAATCGTGGCTTATAGTTACGTAATTTATTTAATGACACAATCTTGAAAATCTCTAGGGATCCTAGATTAAACTCTTGTAAAAAGCATCTTATAGCAGAAAACAAAATAATGTCAGTTCGTCGCCTCAGTGCTTGTTTGGCCAATCTGCACTCGAAAAAATTTTACAGGAGACAGCAAACAAGCACGGAATTTTCGTTAAGTGCCGTATTGAGAAAAAAATTAAAATGAGATTTTTATTGTTTTAGACTTGAATATTTAAAAAAAATATTTTACCAGTCGGATGGAAATTTTATTATTTATAATACTGCATTAAAAAGTCAGTTTCGTAAAAATGTCAGATTGGCCAAACAAGCACTGAGGCGACGAATTGTCTTTCCGATGTGTCAGTGTGTATTCGGTAACAATAGGAAGATAGTCGTGACATGTGCTATATATGTAAGTGTTAAGCTATACTTCGATACGCCTTTCGGTACTTAGAGCCCAACAAAAAATATTTCATTGAATATTAATTAGAAAAAAAATGTTTTCGCAATTTACGAAGGCAAAAAATTAATGACTATTACATGGTAAGTAAAATTTATTGCCGTTCCCTGCGGCTTTTCACGTGTTGTTCAAGATTTTGGGTCCCTCACTTGATATAAAAAAACTTGAGAGGTGTCAAGGGACACCCGGATGGAACGAAGTTCCTTTCGATTAATTAGTTAGGGAATTGTAATAAAATTTTATTTTTTTAAATAAAATTTTTTGATCACAGCGCCATCTAGCATTAATCATATAAAACAAAATAAGGAATTATTTTATAAAATATTTTAAGAACAGCGCCATCTAGCTATAATCATCTAAAACAAAAAAGTGTCGTGCCAACTTTTTCATAAGAATTTCCGTCTAGCCCCCTTTCGATAACGCGCGATAAGGAACTTCGTTCCAAAAATTAAGGAAAATATCACTGTGAAAAACTGGCCGTATTTGCGGCGTGGTATCTATTAGATATGTGTATATATTACCTTAAAGGTAGGCCGTAGGTAGCGGCCCCGCAGTATCTTCTGATAGTGCAGAGATCCACGAACGACGGTTACCGCTTACGATCAGGTGGCTCGTTAGGTCGTCGTCGTTAAATGATTTAGACGTATGTACTACATTACAAAACAACGAAAATGCCATACCATACCTACCGACTCTATTGCAAGTATAGGTCATCATCATCATCAGCCCACACTCGTCCACTGCTGGACATAGGCCTCTCCCAAAATACGCCACTGAGCCCATTGGCACTTCAGCTTGCTGATTCGCAGAGCTATGTCGGTTACTTGCGGATAACTTCATTTCTGATCTTATCCTTCAGTGAGACCCCAAGTATAGCTCTTTCCATTGCTCGCTGAGCAACTTTGAACTGACGGACTAGGCCCAAGCAACCATAGGTAATCATAGGCAAGTGTAGGTAATCTATATTAATCTATATCCTAAGTCCTGAGCTGTCAATCAATCAAGAGCAACATTCTCAACGCATGTGCACATGCGTCACTAATCTATAGATCACGTAAGATACGGTTCTCAGATTTTAAGATAAAATAGTTCCTTAAAAGCTATAATATCCTGTTAATAAAGGTAAATGAGAATATATTACTGAGTCTTAATAATACACAGCGGCGTGCAGTTCGTACAAGCAAATACGTACTGCATACCCTATCATTTCAAATTTGCTTAAAAAATTGTAACAAAAAACGATTAAACGTTGTATATTTAACCAAAATACTCTTTTCATTACTATAATTGGTTCACATTTAGCGTAACAGTTAAATTAAATCGGTTATAGGACATAAATATGTGGAAAATTACAGATTTATATTTCTGCATACCCTGACTTAAATATGCATGCACGCCACTGATAATACAGGGGTGACGGGGCAATACGTGAGCGACAATCGCGAACGCGTCCTGTCACCCCTACCAGCCTCGTGCCGGGTTCTGTCCCCGGCCGGGGATCGGACGTCGAGCGTGAGCGGTGGGAGGTTTTGGTGCGGTTCAACTCCTACATACCCCGCTGGGCGAGCGGAAGTCCGGCGATTTCCTCCCGTCCAAAAAAAAAGAGTCTTAATAATATGCAGTGCCTACAGTTAAAAATTATCAAAAAAAGAGTGTCTAAAAGTGATAGCTAATTATAGTAATAGTACTCGAAAGTGTAGGATGTTAAAATATCGAAATGTTATGTATTTGTAGTTACAAGTCAAATTTGGTGTTGACCACAAAGTTTACTTCTTAAATTTTATAGTCCATGGAATAATATTTTATACTGAGAAAAATATTTTAAATCCAACAAACATAATATCAAACTACAAATATCAATGGAACAACAAATTCTACAGAAAACAGATATAACCTATAATTTAACCAACAATTACATTAACAACATTACAACACCTGCAATCCCTTACAATCACCATCAATAAACCACAGAGAAAAATATACTCAACAACCATAAGCATAAAGTTCAAATTTGACAACAACAATATTTAGACAGTTGCAATAATACAACAAATGACATTTCACTTTAATCTCAGCACAATAAGAATCATTTTACGTTGTTAGATTACTAGTCATTTGTGCATTGTCAAGACAGGTGACAATAGGAAAGTGATGACTGACGGTGTCGCAATGGCATGTGAAAACTTTTTAATGTAACCTCTAACTGACCGTTAAATTACTGGTCAAATTACACCTGTCGTTAACGTTTTGACGACAATCACTATTCATAATGAATACCTTTGTAAATTAATAGCTACCGACATGGAAACAATTTTAGGAATAGCTTATTACAGTTGTGTCGTATGAGGTATTTTGAACATGCATTATTTTCTATTTAAAGTTAAATGAATACGGAATACGGTTGAATAATCTGAGACATAAATGTCGTAGAAAATTTACAAACACAAATTAAGTAAGGAAGTTTTTGCTGTGCTGAATTTGAGTATTCTAAAATCAAACTAAAACACAAATTTTAACAATTATGTGCGACCATTTCATTAATGACTCTATTATGTATACATTACAGCGATGACATATGGTGCCGAAACGTGGCCACTTACTGTGAGCCTTATAAAGAAACTCACTATCGCGCAACGAGCAATGGAAAGGGCTATGCTCGGTATCACACTGCGTGATCGGGTTAGGAACGAGGATATTCGCAGGAGAACCCAAGTAACTGACATAGCCCAAAGAATAAGCAAGTTGAAGTGGCAGTGGGCGGGCCACATAGCACGTAGAACCGATGCCCGTTGGAGTACGAAGGTTCTGGAGTGGCGACCACGTCAAGGCAAGCGCAGTGTGGGACGACCAGCTGCAAGGTGGACAGATGATCTTGTTAAGATCGCAGGAACACGCTGGATGCAGGCCGCTACCAACCGGTCGCATTGGAAATCTTTGGGGGAGGCCTATGTCCAGCAGTGGACGTCTATAGGCTGAGAATGATGATGATGATGATTGATTTTACGATACCAAAAACAACAACCTTTCTGAAAAAAAAAGCTATTCAACAACGTCATAAAATATAAAGACTAAGAATAATTCTAATTACATTGAAATTACTCGAGAACCTATAATGAAGCGTTTATTAACTGCAAATATTATAATTGATGATATTGCAGTTTGCTCTATAATTTTCATTACATCGTGCATCTGTCACTATAGAAACATGATTTAGCGAGCACCGTGAAGTGATTGGAATTGCTTCCGAGATTAGGTATATTAAAAGATGTTATTAAAATATTTTCGTATATGAGTATTGTTTTAGATTATATTAATGGAATTCTTAATGAATTTTTGTTATTATGTTGTGATAATGTGAATTATTTACTGTCTCTAAAACGTAGACATTTCATATGATACTTCCGAAAGCATTATTTGGTTTCATTGAATACAGATTCTATTAAAACTTTATTATTGCTTCATATATTATTGTATGGTGAATAATATAATTTACTAAACCTATTTAATATCATTCTATCTCTAAACAATAATCTGATAAACAGTTTTAAAAAACAAACGGCATCTAACTCAATTACCATCAAACCATTGCGCTAAAAACGATTACAATCAATAATTATGTCGCATTAAATAATAATTACATAATAATCAAAATTACTAGTCCATTAACACAAGCTGTACTAGCCTTCAACTTAAAACCGGATGGTCTAATCTGAAGTGCAATTCCACAAGCCAATTTCACCCTTAGTCTAATAGTAATAGAATTGTATTTTGTCTATCTAACGCGGAATTGAGTGCGTTATCTGCGGAATAAGGTCGCCTAGGATATCAAGTTTGACAAGTTGGAAGTATCCATTAAGTAGAAAGTGGTACATGGACCAGAAGCGGCTCCTTGACAGGGCTTTATTGAACACAAATTATTAGTTTTCGTTTGATTATATTAACAGGAGATCGAAATTTTAATAGCGATACACACCATGGTAAACAATTAATAATTTGTACATTTCAATTTGGGATGAAAACAGAATAAAGGAAAAAAAACCATCTGCTGATGATGCTGCTTTTCGATTGACTGAATGATATTTACCAACTCATGAAATGTATTAAATACAAAAAAATGTTAGTGCTAATGTTACTAATTTCCAAAATAAAACAGTCACCATCAAGCTAATACTAATTACAGTAATCAAAATAACAATAAGAAACTATTCAGGACACATACCAAATGCAATCATTTAATCTTCCGATCTTTATTTTGAAACTTCTCCACACATTCACATATTATAAACGAAAAAAAAAACATAACATATGAGAGTTCAATGCCCTGGCCACGTGGTGTCCGTGTAAACAAACAGTAAATATGTTAAAATTAACTAGTTACATGATGCGGATTTACATGATACATCATAAAATTTAAAATGTCGATTTTTCGAAAGTTACACCAAAACCCTCTAAATGAGAATAACTGAAGGATATTTTTCTAATTGCAAAAGTTCCAAAAATAATGCAAATTAATTTAAAGTACCTACTAATATGTAGAATTTGTAATGTAGAGGTTTCCGATTGAGCTGACATTTTGCAAGCAGTTGTATATCACGTGACAATGTAATAATATAAGAATGGCGTTGATCTGATGATGGATTCGGAAGGTCATAGGAACTCTTGTGCTTAACAATCGTCAATCTTAAAAGAGTGTATTTAAAAAAAAAAAAAAGTATCAAATTTAAATTTCCAAACACAACTACATACAGACAAACAAAAAACTCTTCAGTCTATACTAATTTTCGTAAAGGAAACCCTTGAAGGGTTAAATATAGTTGCAGACGGAACGACGAGGCTGAATCCGTTTTCAGTGACAGAGAATTGATTGGTGTTTTTTTACTATAGCTTTTATTAAGCCGGAAAACTATTTGTAGCAGTTTGTAAGATGTTTTAGGAAGAGGAATTATAAAAAAGGAGAATCGAAGATGTAAAACAAAAGACGTTCGATCTTGTATCGAGTTTTTATACAAAATGTAGATGTGAATTGTGACGAAAATGAAAACGATCCACTTCCTTTGTCAAGAATAGGAGACAATAAAAAGTTTCCACAATTTGTTTGTCATCATAAAACCCTGATTTCCTAATCTCATCTAAATCGGTTCATAAACAATGGAGTTATTCGAGAAATCTTGACCTTTTGAGAAAAGACGTCCTAAGAAATCGAGGAGGAAGAAGAGTATCTTTGCAGTGTGAGTTATGATCACTTTTTTATTAAACTCATGGAGTTTATTTTACTAACAATTGAATAGACAACAAAGAAGTCATATATTGCTATACAATTCAAGATATGAAATTTATCACAGTCATAACTATTTGAAACAAATAAAGATGTTGAAACGTGTGTTCCAGCGTGCTTAGAGCGAAAGATCTAATTAAAACAATACACAAATACATAATATTTATGTTAAATCTTTTCCCCAGTGTTCTCCACTTTTATATAATAAAAAATACTTGCAATCGAAATATGAAAACTAGATTCAACGGAAAATCCAAGGATCAACTAAAAATATCGTCTTTAATTCATTTTTCGAATCAGAAATGTTACGAAACTTCAGATTACGGCCAAGTTTCAAAAAACGCGTAAATATTGATTCAACATTTTTTCAGTTCTATGAAAATCTATCTGGTCATGGCGCCAGAGAAAACCGTTAACATTTAACAAAAACATTCGTACATATTGTTTGTTTTCGTGCCAATTATCTTGGCTCCAGAGCTCTTTATGCGTCTGCTTTTGAAGAAATACTAAATTTTCGTTTGACTAGTGACTGATTTTAAAAATGTTGATAGAAAATAAATTGTTGAGAAAAAAATATTATTTCGACTATGCAATTTCACCATTGAGATCAAAGTAGAATATTATGTGTATAAATAAATAATTAAACCTCAAAATTCATAATTGACTCTCTACTGAAAAACCACATATTACGCGAAAAAGGTCTACAAATCGGTTTAGCTTGAAAATTTTAAGAATTAACAGCTTACTGTAAGACAATACCTTACACTCTGGAGGATAAATATTATACTTACTGACTTTTGGATGATCTTCTTTGATTTATCGCATTCAAATCATTAAAATATATGCACTAGCTCGAAATAATTACCTGAAAATAAAAAAAATATACGTCAATTAAAATGCACATAATAATATAAAAAACTTGAAAGGTGTCATCCGAATAGAACGAAGTTCCTTTCGATTAAAAGATATCTTATATTTTATTTCCTAACGTAACGCGCAATAAGGAACGTGTTTTAAATGATTTTGATCACAACGCCATCTAGCGATAATCATCTAAAACAAAAAAAGTGTCGTGACAACTTTTCGTAAGATTTTTTTCCGTCTAGCCCAGTTTCGATAACGCGCTATAAGGAACTTCGTTCCAATAATTTGAAATTATATTTAATACTAAGTATTCTTACATCTAGGAAATTGATGTTAGATAGAGCTAAAGCATTTGATATATTTAGAGGATTTTTGTGTCAAATCAATTTCCGTCGTACCATAATAACATCCTTTATCTCGCAACAAAGATTTCACTTTTGGGTGTGTCATTCAAATATTGTAATAGCATAGAATTATGGTAGGTAGGTATTAAAGTTGCCTTGCGGATATTTAAAAATTATTGATTTAAATTGTTTCTTTAGTCTGTCATACATTTCAATAAAGATTATTAAGACCACGCATTTAATCGAACTCTACATTGTCAGACACACGAGTGGTCCAATAAAAATAAACTATTCGTAGATATTACCGATACATTTAATTTAAAAGAACAATAACTCTAGATGCATCTACAATTCTTGTACGCGGGAATCAGTAAGAGGCTTCTGTAGCGACGGAAGTCAGCTACGTGCTACCTTGTACTGACACCGACTCGATTTGCAATTCTATTTTTATATAGTTTTTAGAAACGAAGTTCTTTATCGCGCGTTATCGAAAGGGGGCTGGACGGAAAAAAATCTTACGAAAAGTTGTCACGACACTTTTTTTGTTTTAGATGATTATCGCTAGATGGCGCTGTGATCAAAATCTTTTAAAACACGTTCCTTATCGCGCGTTATGTTAGGAAAAAAAATATACGATATCTTTTAATCGAAAGGAACTTCGTTCTATTCGGGTGTCCATGACACCTCTCAAGTTTTTTTTTTTAATAAATAGGATAGAGGATCTTTTTTGTTGTTGATGCTGTAGGCGTAGTATTATTTTGTATGTGAAATATTTTAGTACCTAATTTTTCTAAGACACTTGATGCTACGTTAAGATTGTACTAATCACCATGGAATCAATGAACGTTTAATTATAGAATAAAATAATAAATAAGTAGATATAGCTTTGCAACTGTCAAAAAAAATTTTTTAATTAGGTATGCAACAAATATTTACTACATCGCTGTTCTATATTACATAACCTAAAAGTGCTCATGCCAAAAACCGATCAACAAAAACCATTGAGTGCATAATTTAATTAATACAATTCAACCTTATTCTCATACCCTTAAAGTTGATTTTCCAACATGAAACAGTAAAAGAAGGAAGTGCATATCTGTTCATCTGGAAGCCGTACATGCATTCATTAGTCGTATGTGTGTAAGTGGAACGGAAACATGGAAGGCGCTTCTAGAGGCTTATGCTACAATGTGTTGTATTTATTATGCAGTTCGTGTAACTATGTTAGGTTAAGTGAGGTTTATAGTTCGAGATTCAAATACTTAAGGAACCATTTTTTTTTTACAGTTGGAGGAAATCAACGGATTCCCGGGATATGTGGGAGTTGAACCGCACTAAAACCTCCAAGCGCTCACACAGGCCACGGGCTTTCCGAAGCCCGCCAAGATGGGACCGTGTGTCATCCTTCCACGGAATACCCCGCTGGGTCAGAACCAGCGTGGGTCAGGGACTTAAGGCACCATAGAGAATACATCATCTCAATCAATTTTATGATCAACATCTCGATATATAGGGTTCAAAATGCAACCTTAGTTGATAAACAAGTTCCTCTCATTGCGTTTTAAGCCCTACGTGGTAGGTGTATAGCATAAAGTTGAGGAGAGAATAAAATCATTCCCTTGAAATCGTCTGTATGAATAAAGGGTAGAAGAAACAACCTAGGTATATGTTAGAGAAGAATCAAATCGTTTTGAAGATAAGAATGAAGTCTTCAATCTGCATTTACATGAAATGAATATGAAGATGATTTAAATTCTAGAACTACACCTAATATTTGAGAAAATTTAAATGTACTTAAAAAACATGCAATGCATAGAATATAATTCAAACCAATACAACTTTACTCTTTTAAAAATAAAACCATTCATTAAAAAAATCAAAGAAAGAAAACTGAAACCTCCACGGTTAAAACAGGCTGAATAATAAAACGTGTTTTCCATTTTTAAAACAGAATCGCGAGCGCTTCATCCACTCGAGTCTTTGTGAGGGAGTTTTATCTCGGCTCGGCAGCTCTTGAATGCATCTGACGTTGAGGGTGCATGCAGACAAGGGGTTGAACGAACTCTTGCGAAATTATGCAACGATGAATAAACTTTTTGCAGACTCTTTTATGAATTTGAAGTTCAATTTTTTTTTGTGGCTCGTGGTTACTTATTTTTGTAGCCACTATTAAGATTTTTTTTTCAACATACTACATTTCGTTACGTTACTAAGTTACATAAAAAAATGTAATCTCTTATATTGCAAACGAAATGAATTTTCCTTCCGTATGCAAATGAGAAAACATTTCAGAGTTTCCTGGTCCATAAAAGTTGCGTAATCTAACACGAGTATCACAAAAACAAGTGAAATCATATTGCACAATATACATACGATATAAATAAACCTTTTAGCGTTAGAGGACGAACATGTTTTGGTAATCTCACAAATGAGATTAGAACTCCATTGACGTCATCTGGATCAATTGTGAAACTGGGGACAAGGTTTGTGTGTCGATTGTTTGACCGACTTTAAAAAGTAGGAGGGAAGTTAGTGATCGTCATGAATAAAATGTTAAAAATTTTACAAAAGGCAAAAGCTATACTTCTCACGTAGTCTCATAAAAATATTTTATCTAGTTAGTGTGCCTATGTTTTATTTACTGTAAATGGAAGTCAGTATTTCTTGTGCAAAATTACCAATTGTCAGCTAAGATCAGAAACTTTATCAACCTAATAAAAAACAAAGAAATCCTGTACTCAAAAAGCACCCCATTAATCTTACAAAAAGTCGCATATCATATAACACAATAATAAATGTGCTGTTGAACTTTACACAAATTCGCACCTCTACAACTCGACGGTAAATATCGTTGCTATTATTCATATTGCGATTCGTAGCACAGCAGGTGACCGGGCACAAAAAGCTGGGTAACTTTGCACCATGGGAATAGGGTGACTATGATTTAGGTAATTATAGGATATTACTAAAACACCATTAGTAAATAATAGAAGGTAATACATAAAATAAAAAGAATTTTCGTTTACTTTCTATAATCTATACTTCTATACTAATATTATAAAACTAAAGAGTTTGTTTGTTTGTTTGTTTGAACGAGCTAATCTCAGGAACTACTGGTCTGATTTCAAAAATTCTTTCAGTGTTGGAAAGTCCATTTATCGAGGAAGGTTATAGGTTATATTTTATTTTCAAAAAAATTAGGGATCCGTATAAAAATATCGAATATGTATCACAAGGTGTTTTATTCTTTTATTTCGTTGAAAGTTATCACGAGTACCTATAAGCCGCAATGAATACACTCAACGCGGGCCGCGTAAATAATGTCGCGACAACATTGCGAGTAAGTACTGTTTGAACCCCTTTGTGACGCAGACGAAGTTGCGGGGGTCATCTAGTATTTCAACAATGCTTCAAATCAGTTTTAAAGTCACTAAATCGTCAAAATTTATTCTTCATCAATTATATTTTGCACCTTGTGAAATGATCAGGACATTCAGCGTTGAAAAAGTCGACTCGAAAAGAGTGGATGCAGGATAATAAGATACCGTCGTTATAATAGCCCATAACTCAATTATGTTTTAAGGCATTCACAGTTAATATTTTGAATATTTACGTATCACATGTAAGCTGTAATAATAATAACGGCTTTACTGACCTACTATTATCCAAAATCACACTATAAAATACCGTTATTCTTTTAAAAGTTATTTAATAGTTCAGTTCTATTTGGAACTAAGACAAACAGTGGGGTATCCTTTCCTCATACAAGCTTTCATTGAACGAGACCTCTTTAGAAGCAAATTATTGTTATTGAGAGTCATTATTGACATTGCGTGCCTGGAGCACAGCATGTGACTGGAACCAAAAAGGAGGGGAAAGGGCCATTGTAAGGGACTTGTTATTAGGGTCGCCATCTCAAGGGAATGTGTGGAAATATGTTTTTTTGGGGTTTAGTGCGCTGGGAAGATATTGCTGCCTAAAATCATGAAAACGAATGAATTCATTTAGTTAGTTTTCAAATATCTTCGATGACTAAAATTTGGTATGTCATTCTTTAAGAAGAAATATCTAATTGGAAGTTTCATTAAAATATTTTTGATGTGCTATACAATTTTAAGCCGTACAGTATTTAAGTTATGAACTCTTGATTTTACTTGATCTTAAGTGTTTTTAAAAGAGCTGTTAAATGACAGCTATAGTACTACTAGAAAAGAATCAATTTTGATTTATTTCCAATTCTTTTGATAATTGACAATTGTTATTAACTTGTCACAAATCATGGTGCCCCTACACTCAGCAGGGTGCTCGCAATATACGGTGCACTTTCGGGCATGTTTTGTGACAGACACGGCTTTTGTTACAAACGGACTGTTTTACAATTTTATTTGTGTATTATGCAAGATTGAAATAGGACTGACCATCGTAAGAGATGGTGTTTCTGGTGACTGTTTGTTATGATGAAATTGGATTTGATAAACGAAAATAGTGCGGCTTGCCATAGTATGAATATGAAACTAAGTAGCTTCCCGCTGTTTGCCCTTTATATTTATATCTTTAAAACTATCAAAGGTATTTTAATGCGGTTTTTTTAATAAATAGAGTGATTCAAGAGGAAGGTTTATATGTTTAATACAGTAGAGAAACACCAGATTGGTCTTTTTAAGAGTTTTCGATGTCGTGTCCTATTCTACTACCTCGTACCGTTTTTCGCAAACTTACCAAATTATACATTTTTTGAAATCGACATTTATGAAGGTTTATTTTAAAAAAACTGCTACGTCTCGTTAATATCAAGTATTGACCAATTTTTTTTTAAGTAACCCTATAATTCAAAAAGGTAATTCGACATTTACAAAAGCGCTTTCACTTCTAATTATTATACAAAAAGCTATGAACTCTTTCATTCAGACCTCTTCATTCCGCAACAATGATTTGTGAAGTGTCCTTGATTATAAGTGGGTATGAACACTAAAGGGTGGAACTACCCTTCAACGAAAAGGTTGTACGAACAGGGTAGAATTTATGGGAGCAAGTTATAGGGTCGATGCAATTAAATTTGATACACGGCAGGGAACTTTTGATGTTCCGGGACGAAAGATATTAGATTTTTTTTTGTTTAACTGAACTCAACTATGACTTCGTAATTTTTAATTAAAAGGCAGCCTATGTTCTTTCTCAGGGTCTGTGCCAAATGTCATCAAAATCGGTTTAAGCGGGAAAGCGTAACGGACAGACAGACAGAGTTACTTTCGCTTTTATAATATCATTAAGGATAGATATAAGGTTAGTGAACCGTAGAGGCCATGTTCTAGGGTACCTATACATTTTCTTACTCATATTATTTAACTTATTTATCTGTTTATCTGTAAGTAAAAGGTAAACAGTACAGTAAACCTTTAAGGTATGCCTACTCGCGGCGCGACAGGAACGAGTGCTGAGCGTGTAACGCGTCGCGCCGTCACTTCAAACCCCGTGCTGGGTTCTGGCCTCAACCTGGGTTCGGACGCTGAGTGTGAGCGGTTGGAGGTTTAAGTGCGGTTCAACTGCCACGTATATGTGATTTCCTCCAACTGTAAAAAAAAGGTATGCCTACTTGTTTATGGCTACTAATATAAATAGTATGTAATATAAGATTACGAAATACAGTGCACATGTTTATTATACCCAGAAAAATTCCCATTTTAATCAATCTTTTGCTGTCCAAAAATATCAAGAGTAGAGTAAAATATAAGTTCAACGTTCTGCTAACAAAATCTTAAAATTAAAAACTGTTAATAAAAGCGTGTTTCGTAAATGAATTCCGATTATAGATCGCATGGTGGATTTATAAATAGAAGCACAACGCGTTGTAATGCTTTGGAACAATAATCTGACTTGAATCGGGTCAGCGGTATTCAATATTCGAGATATAGTCAATTTTTAATGTGGTTTTGTTAACAATCGTATAATCGTCGCCTCAGTGCTTGTTTGGCCAATATGCACTCGAGCAAATTTTATTTTTAAACAAGCACGGAATTGTCGTTGAGTGCCGTGTTGAAAAAAAAAATTGAAATGAGATTTTTATTGTTTTAGAATTTAATATTTTAAAAAAATATTTTACCAGTCGGATGGAAATTTTATTCTTTATTAAAAAGTCATTTTCGTAAAAAATGTCAGATTGGCCAAACAAGCACTGAGGCGACGTAATGTTATACTAGCTGGTCTGTTCAATTTCGTCTGCGTAACAAGGGATAGAATTTGTGCTGTAAGGGCAGAAAAATGCTTATCTATGACATCACATCAAAAACATTTTAAATTATTAGTGTTTCCCTACTATTATGCATGCATTATGGACAAACCTTTGTCTTGAATGGAAAGGCTATGTTTTGGCAGTTTTTGAAATGAATGATAGTAGAATATTATTAGTAATTGGGGGCGTTACGACGTTAAACAATGCTGTAGTGCATAACGCCTCGTATAACCTCATACTGGCCTGACCGGCTAAGCTTTGGGGCTTCGGATGCAAAGTGGTACCTATCGGTAGAAGGTTTAGTACGTTTCAACTACCAAATTCTCTGGCAATTTCGTCCTGCTCAAAAAAAACTTTCTTACGAATGTATTGGTACTTATGCCAAGTTCAACAAACAATAAGAAACTATCGCTTACCATTCGTTGTTTGCATACAAATGTACTCTATTTTTAGTTTCACATCATTCTGAGTCACTCGTAGTTAAGGGTCCAAAGGAGATTCCAATTCGGTGGTAGTTTCGCAAATTTGAACTTTACGGCGAAAGGAATAAGGTATATCAAGTGGAAATGAATGAATTATTTCATAAGGTAATAAATAATAATGGATCGTCTCTTGGCCTTGGTGAAATTAGTCACCAACGCTGACCGTTAAGGTGTTGTTACATATTCGAAGCGATTTTTCGCTAGTTATAGCTTTAAGATGCAGTTCAACCAGTGATAATATGTATTTACAAAACAAAGATCTATAGGTGGTCACTGTCATGGATCTGCAATGAGTGCCTTGGAAAACACATCATACATCTTTATTACAACAACTGTCCTGCCATTTCTCTTTTTAAAAACTTTTATTTAACGATGAAGTTGGGAGATAGCCATGAGAACTCTTGTGAACTATAAAATAAACGCTCGTTTTACTTGTATTGTATTTGCCCACCTCTCACTCCCACCACTGTAACTCCTGTGTAGCCAGGATCCACAGTGGCGACCATCGTAATGACTCTGAGCAGTGAAGCCCAGGAAAACTCGAGGGAAAGCTAACTTGTCTTGGACCCCGCAACGAATTTAATCAGAAGATCGTTGTCGTCGAATCGTTTTACTTATATTAGCTCTATTTTTACATGTAACCAGGATCTGCAAAACACAACACTTTTTAACACAATAATCAAATCATCTTGATTTTCTCACCACAATACATTAAGGACTTAAAATCATCTTAATCATTGATTTGACATTGTTCCGGCCTTCTGTCGAATCAAAGCAGAGCTATCGTCTGCACATGTTTTTAAAGCTCAGTTAGCATCGCTTTAGCACTATGACTACACCTTTATCACATATTCCACCGCAACGTGACGAGAAATGCGTTACATCTTCGCGTATGAAATCGTTTGAAGTTTTATTGTAAAACGAAATATTATATACGCGGTTTTAGCTCGAATATAATGTGTCATTTTAATTACTGTTAACTGACTTTATAAACGAGGAGGATCTCTATTCGGCTGTGTTTCTAGATGTTTTTATTTGTACTTTGTTTAATAGCTTTTTTTATTATGTCACACTGTATGTATCACTTGTCATTCTTCAAACCTTCAACCAAGAATAGGTCGTAAGTAGCGGTCCTGTAGTGTCCCCTGACATTGCAGAGGTCTGCTTAAATCATAATACTATTATAAAGGCGAAAGTTTGTAAGTATGGATGTATGGATGTTTGTTACTCTTTCACGTAAAAACTACTCAATGGATTTGAATGAAACTTTACCACAATATAGCTTATACATCAGAATAATACATAGGCTACAATTTTTGATAATACGGGACGAACCTGAAGTCCACGCGAACGAAGTCGCGGGCAAAAGGTAGTGGTAAAATAAACATCAGACTAATAGAGAATGAACTAGAAAATGGTGAAGTTGTATGGTATGGAATATGGTTTTATTGTTTAAAAAACGTGTTTATCAAAACTCTATGAGTTTCTTACTTGAAGTCGCGAAAAACAAAACAAAAATAAAAACATTTCTGGAAACGTTTAGTAAATACTGCAACAGTTGTTTGCTAGAAAAACCCAAGTAATTAAACAATCTTGAAATAATTTAAGTTACTTCGCTTCAAGATACCACAACATCAAGTGCATCTAACGACTACGTAATTATTTTAATTACGACGTAATATGGCTTAATATGGCTTCAATCATGGAACTTATACATCTGGAAACAACATCCAGAATGGCGACCGCGAGTTAGTACGTTCAGCGTACAAACCCCGGCAGAGAACAGAATTCAGTACGGAGTTATGCGGGACAGCAGGAAGCGTTACGCACTAAGGCCTTCTTTGTGTCCTTTCAATTGGTTTCACTTTTTAATGTTTCTTGTAAACGTTTTAGTTCCATGGTTTTCATATTTCTCAGGTCAGGAGTTTACCCCTTTACTATAAAGAAGTCAAGATTATTTTGTGAGGTTCTGGTTTCATAAAGCAAAACTTAAGAATTTCGACGATTCTAAAATAGCCAATAGAAAACCCAATTATTTGTAATGAGCTACAAAAGTATGATAGAAATTACGTATCTACATTATTTTATACTCAAACAATCGCCAACATTTGGACCAAATAACAAAGCGTATGAACAGTACAACACCAACTTTCACTGTAATTATTATATTAATTATTCAAAAGCAGCCCGCTGCGATAGTTGCGCAACTTCGACCGATGTATCACAAATATTTGTACCGTATATAATCGGTAATAACATTGGATCCAATATTGTATACGACAAAGAAACATGTATTGTAGCAACTTTTAATTTTAATGGTAAATGTTGACTAGCTTAGAAGTTATTAAAGACGAGAAGAAAGGCAGAAGAGCAGCTGTTAATGATTTATTAACAGAGTATGGGAATAAGATATTTGCATTTCAATGCAGACCATTTCAATTCCACAAGTGATTTTAAACCTTTCATTAACACTTTGTTTATTTTCTAATTCATAAACAATAATGTATTTCAATAAACCCTATTGACAAAGGAAATAGTGAACATACATATAGGCTTTAACCTTCACATAATTTCGAAAGCTTTTCTTTTATAAAGTAATATTTCTCACGATGTTTTCTCTCAAAGTTTCGGTCCTCCTGACAGTGGTCTTTAGTTGTAGCTGTAGTCCACGTATCATGAAATAGATTTTCTTTATAATATTATTTGAAGGAAATTAAAAAGAAATAGAAACACCCTCTCAAGCAGGTAACTCTCTGGTATCCCAGAGATGGAAACCGGAACGGAGGACGCTAAACTTTAAGATGGGAGGACGAGTTGAAACTCACTCTGGGACCGTACTGGACCAGGGTCGCTGCAGATCGAATATACTAGAAGGAGTTGGAGGAGGCCTATGCCAAAAGGCACACCGAGCTGCGAGATATATTATAGTTTTAAGTTAAATTGATGAACTTTGTTGCATAAACTCGGAAATAAACGCTATTTTGTATTTATTTAAAGAAACACCCTCTTTACGAAAACATTGGTCTACATCTAAGTTATGACTTTATAATCGTACCGTATACAATTTTTAATACCTTTGTCTTCAGTGTTCTTTAACTCTATGATATGTTTGGATCTAATGTTCTCCAAGATAAATACGACAAACAAATCCACTTTAATTATAAATTAGATTCAGTTAAACGCGTTAAGGAATTTAACGCTTTTTATGACTGTTTTTATGTTTGCATGTTTCCTTAATTGTGTACAATTTGTATAAAATATTGTCTTTGCAGTTCTATTTTTGATAAACATGACTTTACAAATACTAACTTAAAATAAGAAAATATAAAAAAAGAAAAATTTGTGACCCTGCGAAATACACAAGTTATCCAGTAAGTAAGATATAAATAAACCTAACAAAAAAGTGTTCAGAATAAATTACTGTAACTAATCTAATCATAATAATATTATAAAGGCGAAAGTTTGTATGTATGGATGTATGTTTGTTACTCTTTCACGTAAAAACTACTGAATAGATTTGAATGAAACTTTAACACAATATAGCTTATACATCAGAATAACACATAGGCTACTATTTTTGATAATAATCTAGACGGGACGAACCTGAAGTCCACGCGAACGAAGTCTCGGGCAAAAGCTAGTTCTGTATAAAACAAAACGTGTGCTCAACTATAACTAAGAAAAATACTTTAAATGCTCTTTTAACCAAAATAAAATACAAACACTAACAAAACATTGCGGTATTTATTTAAATATCTAAACACAAACATCATAATAGTTTTTATAAAACAATAAAGGTAACACGATTTTGAGACGAACATTATCTATTAAAAGTGACCTCGACAATTTAGACGTGACTGTGTGTCTACTAGGTATAATAGAATGGAATGGAGGATGTGATATGAAGATGCAGTATCGTTTTATTTTTCAAACAGTTGCGGATCTTCGTCGCACTGTGTCTATTTACAACTACACCACATTAAAAATATCTTAAGTTACCAGTGTTTCTACACATAAACCTTGAAACACCAATCATCATCTTGGATCTGTACTGTACTGTAGCAACCCATCACTGCCCACTGTTGGGCTCAGGTCTCCTCCGAAGAGGGATTAGGCATAGTCCACCACGCTTGCCTAGTGCGGATTGGGGACTTCACATATCTTCAAAAGATTTTTAGAACCCTTTTCCGACATGCAGGTTTCCTCACGATGTTTTTCTTCACCGTTTTTAGTCAGTGGTGTTGTGAAAAATCGCACATAAATCTTTTCACATTTAGATTTAGAGGTACAAGCCGGCCGGCTTTGAACCCGCGACCTCCCGTTCGGAAGGACGCGCTTCGACCACTCGGCCACTTGCCACACGACTTGGATCTTGGATCACTCTATCTATTTTAAAAGCTGCATCAAGATGATTTAAGCATATATCGATAGGGACAAACGGACATAGTGAAGTGATTCTGATTTTTACACTCACTAACCAGACAAATAGCAATGACAATAAAATTATTTCGATGATTCTCATCAACACTCTAAATTTAGTTAAAATTATCACAATAATTCTAGGAGCAGGCAAAGTTTTAACTCACAACACATTTGCAAGTGAAATCAAATGTAAGTACCTACTTGTCAGTGTTTCTTCGAAGTGTTAGATTGGGATCTTTTCATTTGAATGCAAAGGACTCATCAGCTGGAATTCCCGTTCGTTCTGGAGGTCTGCGTCGATTTTAAAATGTATTTACTTGTACAAGGAAATGGAATATTTAACAAGTATAGATATGATTGTATGTAGATTATATCTGTAATTAAATTGTTTTTTCTTTGTTGGAGACTGTCCTTAAAATCTATTTAATGTTGAATATTCGTGCTTTTTCGCAAACAACGAACGACAAAACAAACAAATTATCATAAAATTTGCAATATTTTGTAAATCAACTAAAAAAATGTGGAACCAAACAGCTTTGACCAGTTTTTTTGTTTCTAAATAAAACGCATAGAATTATTACATCTGGAATCAACATCATGAACAACAGAATGAAGCCAAATGAAAGTGCACCGATCGCGCGTAACTACACGATATTCTGGCGTTAGTGTACTGATGACACTCAATTCGTTTAACACACTAATAAAATATTACATACACATAAGTTCTTTAAAGTTTCACTTTGTTATTTCTGAAGTTGAATCAAAATATCGTGTTGTTACGCGCGATCGGTGCGCTTTAAATTGGCTTCATTCTGTTGTTCATGATGTTGATTCCAGATGTAATAATTCTATGATAAAACCATGAACATCTAAAATCGACCATACAAACAAATAGCTAGATCTATCTTTATTTTTTAACAAGAACCGTTTATGCCAGAACCAGAATGGTTTTATATGGGTACTATTCAAATGTCTAACTTGTCCCGGACTTTAATTGGAGTGTTTTATTTTTAGCTTGCTGCATTCTTGAGCTATATTAAGAAATGCTCAGAATAATCTTAAGAGCTTGTTAAGTGTGATTGATATGGAAAATAAAGGATTGTGAATGCGAATGTACGATTAAGAATCTTTTAGAGTTTTTATGCCATAAATATGGTTGGTTATTATAATATTAATTATGATTACGAAATATATTGCACCCGTTTTGGAACGAAGTTCCTTATCGCGCGTTATGAAAGGGAGCTAGACGGAAAAAAATCTTACGAAAAGTTGTCACGACACTTTTTTGTTTTAGATGATTATCGCCAGATGGCGCTGTGATCAAAATCTTTTAAAAGACGTTCTTTATCGCGCGTTACGTTAGCTAGATGGCGCTGTGATCAAAATGTCGCGTTACGTTAGGAAAAAAAAATATAAGATATGTTTTAATCGAAAGGAACTTCGTTCTATTCGGGTGTCCCATGACACCTCTCAAGTTCTTTTTTTTTTTTTACTTTTTAATATAAGATAAGAATTCTTAATGCCGTTTAAAATGGATTTTTACTCCTACACTTAGTTTACATTTCATTGGTTCGTTTATTCGACTTCTCACAACAAAGTAAATAATAACATATTACCAATTCACTGACAATCTTTTCTCGAGACTAAAATTTAGCCTTAAAAATACACAAAGTGAAACAATTCATTGAATAATGGGAAAATTACAAATACAATAATAATAAAATGTTCGGCCATTTTGAAATCCTTGCGTTTTCGACGATCACAATCGCAGTCATTGTTTTAAATTATTTTTATTTAATTACTTATTGTTATGTAACGTGTCTAGGATTTCTTTTCGTGTCTTTTTCTCAGAGATTACGAAGTCGATTTTAATCTGGTTTTAATGATCCAATGTTATTCAACATCTAGACGAGACTATTTTAAACATCTCTATTTTTAGTTTGTTTACATTTGAAATTTTGTATCAAAATTAAGTAATTTAAAATGAGAATCATGTAAACATTTTTTTTATTACATTACGTTTGTGTCGTAGAATTAAACTTAATTTCTATGGCTACTTCACTGTAATTTTAAGATAGTTAATAAACAAAAAAAAAACAAGTCAACTCCAGCAAAATTGAAAGTATTTTCAATGTGTTCACATTTATTAATTTGACTTACAAATGTAGCGTTGAAAGTGTTCGTCAGTTCTCGTATCATCGGCCTTTTAATTAATGAATTAATTGAGCACACACACATATGATATACATACACATGCACAAGATAAACTGTTGCTAATTGTCAAGAATATTTACTGCACAGAAATAAAGCTTATAGTTCGACCGTTCAGAGAATGCGTTCCTGACACGTTACTTAGTAATGGCGTTGCAGTTACGATAAAAATATTTATGCTGGTTGTTTGCCGTTTTAACAATTGATGAGCATTAAAACAACATTATTATATCAATAATCAAGAAATGTTATTTTTGTGTCAAACTGAGCGTCAAATAACTTGGTAAACAATATTTTTCGTGACTAACTGATAGGTGTCAGGAACGCATTCTCTGAACGGCCGAAATTTAGTTCTGTTTATATGTATTGATATTCGCCAGTCAATTGTTTTTCGACAAGTCAGTTGCATGTTTTTAAAGCTATTATAATTCAGAGGTAGATATTATAATTTACTATGGGACGGGAGGGTACTTGGCTCTCTCCACCAAATAATTGATCCGTCAACAAATCATCGACAGAACTGAAGTGAATTTTAAAGAAAGAGGCATTTTGACTCCTTCAAATTTCTTCTAAATTTTTTAACTTTCCTGTGCAAACATTTTTGGAACGAAGTTCCTTATCGCGCGTTATCGAAAGGGGACTAGACGGAAATTCTTATGAAAAAGTTGTAACGACACTTTTTTGTTCTAGATGATTATCGCTAGATAGCGCTGTGATCAAAATTTTTTAAAACACGTTCCTTATCGCGCGTTACGAAAGGAAATATTTTATAAGATATCTTTTAATCGAAAGGAACTTCGTTCTATTCGGGTGTCCCATGACACCTCTCAAGTATTTTGAATTTAATTTTTGCATTAATTGTCATAACATTTCAGAAACATGTGATACTAGATACTGGCTCCCGCACTCGTTTAAAACAAATCGGGATAAGCTGTGAATGTGCATAGATGCAGTTCGTCAAAGCAATTTGTATGAAGTTTTAATTCTGTATACTTATTCTGTGCTTATTGTGTGCATTGCTGTCAATCATACTTTTTGCAACGAGTTTCATTTCGATTATCCAATTTAATATCTGACGTTAATTGCATCAGCAAGGCATCAGTAACACATCAACTGTAGTTTACATGTAATCGTTCTAGAAAATAGATGTAATGAGCATAGAATTATTACATATGGAATCAACATCATGAACAACAGAACGAAGCCAATTTAAAGTGCAGTTGGCGTTAGTGTACTGATGACACTCAATTCGTTTAACACACTAATAAAATATTACATACACATAAGTTCTTTAAAATTTCACTTTGTTATTTCTGATGTTGGATCAAAAATCGTGTTTTTACGCGCGATCGATGCGCTTTAAATTGGCTTCATTCTGTTGTTCATAATGTTGATTCCAGATGTAATAATTCTATGGTAATGAGTAACAGAACGATAAATGTGATCTATTTTATAGCGTTAAATAGGTTATTAAGTTAGAATGTAGAAATCTTTATGGGTCCATTTTACCAATATGAAGGCGCGAATGGAGAGAAAATGAGGTCGAAAATCGAAATTCAGGAAGGTCACTTCAATATCGAGAATATTATGAATTTTCAGAACTCTTCAGTTTCCATTCCAGGGTAAACTTCTAATCGTACCTACTTACGCTATCGTAGATCGTGTCGGTGATCTTAGGATCGGAGAATTGATAGCAGTAGTATGCAGAAGTAATAAGTAGTAGTATTAGTATTCGTTTCCTCGGTATTTCTATGGAATGAGCTTCCCTCTTCGGTATTCCCAGAGCGCTATGACTTGTCATTCTTCAAACGAGGCTTGAGGAGGGTCCTTAAAGATAGGTCGTAGGTAGCGACCCCTCCATGTCCCCTGACATTGCAGAGGTTCATGAGCAACGGTAACCACTTACGATCAGGTGGCCCGTTGGCTCGTCTGCCTACATGGCAATAATAAAAAAAAAATGACCTCACAGTTTATTAAATTTCCTCTATATTTCAACTCCATACAATTTAAATTTGAGATCTCAAAAACTAAAATTTTATATCAAATACAACCAGTAATAAAATTGGGACTTAGCAGATATACATAAAATAGTGCCATAAAGTATATTGCTCAATAGTTTTAAAATATCGACATTAAAACAATAGGTTTCAGATCTTCAATTTTAGAAGCATACAACATCAATTTACAGCATTGAAAACTTTTAATAAAAAATAAACTTATAGCCATACAATTACCAACTTTAACACATAGCATTATAGTCTATTTTGGACTGTCCTATTATCCATTAAAGATTGATTACGTCACACACACGTGGTGTCCGCACATGTATGTATGTTAATAATATTCACGATGTTTCAAACGAATTTTAAGAACATCATTTTTTTTGTATCATATTAATATTGGGAAAGGCAAAGACGTCGTAATGTGATCAATAAATTATAATGGTTAAATAACTGCTTATTATGTAGAACTTTGAAAAGATTGTTGAAGATTTTTTTGGCATTTGCGAAGTAGTTTCCTGATTATTACGTTGTTTCTAATCTATTTTTGAAAAATTAACGTAAAGATGCAAGGACTAGTTAGAACTTTGTATCATTCAAAGTACACTTTGAAGCTTAAACGATTGTGTTGCATAAGTATTTCCAAGATATTTTTTAAATTGCAAGATAGATAAACGAGCTTAAGGCCCACCTGAGCGTAAGGTCACAAACCTCTGCAATGCCAGGGCAATGAGGCCGTTATCTATCACCTATCTATACAGGAGTTTTCTTAAGTCGGAAATACATAAATATCGAGTACCTACTACACAATTCAACGCCTTCTTCTGCATCAAAATATGTCAGAAACCTCTTCGAACGCCTCAATCATAAATATTCACCAGTTACCACACATACCAACTGTGCCGTACCGGCTGAATTTTCACGTGCTTTCGTCCTTGTCACACATACAATAAAACGTATTCGTGCGAGCAGGACGCAAGTTATCGCATAAATCATAAATCATTCCAAAACACGCGTGCCCATAGACTATTTAACAAACAGAGCTGAACGGTGCACGGAAGTCGGAATTTACAGCCGATTCCGAATGCTAATTCGGGTAGGTCGGCTACCCGAGCGACATTTCGAGAAAATGTTTTACTTCCTAGAAGAGACCGACGTCCATATTTAGCTGTTTGATTGGAGTTTGACGAATCGGGGAAAATATATTGACTTGGTTTAAGGAGATGTTTTGGTATATTAATAACACGAAGCTTAAGAACGTTTAATGTTGGCAGGTAATTCTCTGTATCCTGGATTTTTGATTCACGATCGAAGTCAACTGCTTAGCATAAGGTGTACTGTGAGCTTATTTATCTATCATGCAATAAAATAAAGATATTCAGCCTAAATAGAAAATATAAAAGATGAATACACTCTTCCTTAAAGTAGGCCTGAACAAGTACCAAATCAAGCATTTGCTTTGAGTGATTACACCTTTGTAGAATTTATTTATTTATTTAGGAAACAAACAGTACACAATTAACAATAAATTTCACGCATAAAACAGTACTTAACCAGCATAGTTTCCACCAATTAAAATTAACATAAAAATCTCGGAAACAACGAACGAGCCTAACAAAAATATTTAGTAAATATTTATTTGTAACAATCAAAATAATCAGAATATATTTAAATTTAATCACATAATTATTTAATCACATAGTTAATTCATAATTAATTAATATTTTATTCAATTCTTAATCAATCAATAATTCAATCTTTTATTTTATGGTCGGTTCAAGGGAACTAATAATAGCCTTAAATTTCGAGGGTGATTTTACAAGTTAATTATGATGTTTTGATTCAGTTTAGACTAGTATTTACACAATGTGACGACACAAATTTCAAACTAATCTAATCTAAACCTAAACCTGTTTGTATTTGTGATCAAACTTATTTGTAAAGTTTAAGGTGAATTGTCAATTTCAATATCCCACAAGGGCTTAAAGTGAAGTGTTTTAAAGACACGATAATATTTTATTATGACTAATTGAGTATGTCGTCTTTTCTACTTGTACTTGAAGTGTACTTAGAAGAAGCGCTTTGTCACTTTTTGATTGGTTTATATAGTATGTACACTAAGTCAAGCTGTGCGTCTTTCAAACATGGCAATCTAATATATATATTATAAAGGCGAAAGTTTGTAAGTATGGATGTGTGGATGTTTGTTACTCTTTCACGTAAAAACTACTGAATGGATTTGAATGAAACTTTACCACAATATACCTTATACATCGGAATAACACATAGGCTACAATTTTTGATAATAATCTAGACGGGACGAACCTGAAGTCCACGCGAACGAAGTCGCGGGCAAAAGCTAGTAAATAATAAAAAAGAATACAAGCTCGCTCTTCAACCAAACGGACTTTCCCAACTTAACATTTCTTATGAGAGGACAGATTCCTCATGGACGGTTAAGATAAATATTAGTTATGAAAATCTATTTAAGCTCACTCAAAATAATTAAACTGATTTTACATTCGTACATCAGAGGTGAAGGATGTACTTGTCTCTTAACAATTACTAAAAACACACTCTACTACAAACACAAACAAATATTACTGTTTAAATACAATGTAATTTTTTCTTCTTTTGCGTCGTTGTATCGTGACATAGTGTTTCAGTAGTATGTCTATAATACGATGTACGTAACACAGGTTGCACAACACTGTTTTGAGAAGTTAATTGCCTGTTAATTTTTTGTTTGCACGTTTAAGTACATTGTTGTGTGACTCACGACGTGATTGCACTTTTAAATCATGTGGTTTCATAATTTTACTGAAAAATGCTTAGGTGATGCCTTTTCTATTCTTTTTTTTAGTTTTTTATACCTGAGCTGAGTGTTTTTAGGCTAAGATTTTTTCTTGCATGACTGGTAGTAGGCTAGGCTTACTACTTGCGACGGGAAAGAGTGCCGAACGCGTAACGCGCCGTCCCTCTAAACCCCGTGCTGGGTTCTGGCCTCAACCGGGGTTCGGACGCTGAGTGTGAGCGGTTGGAGGTTTTAGTGCGGTTCAACTCCCACATACCCCGCCCGCCTCGCGGGTGATTTCCTCCAACTGAAAAAAGGCCTACTACTTGATTAATGTGTATTAGAACATATTTCTTAAAAAAAATTGTATTTTTCAATATCTTTTCGGTTATCTGCCTTTTCGGTGTTGTCATAAACTAAGAACTAGGCAATAAAAAATCAATTGAAACCAGCCAAATATTCGGTTCATTGAACCGTTCTAACAATAACGGCAAACTGAATCAATCACAGTATCGCTAATGAACTATTTCCATCCTCTAATTACTCACAAAAAATCCGGATGTTACTAATAGATCGCTTTTGAACCACTGAACTATCACAGCCGAACGAAACTGAATCTATAAAGTATTTCAGCACAACTTCGTCTGCGTCACACAAGTAAATTTTCTCTGAACTTCTACGAATGTTTCAAGACTAAAATCGGTTCAGCCGTTTTTGAGTTATCGGGAGAATAACACACAGCAATTATTTTTTATAAATATGATAATTACTAGTGCTTCTCCAAACGAGACTTGAAGAAAGTCCTAAGCTGGAGGTCGTTGTGAGTTGTGACCCAATAGTCTCTCTTGACATTGCAAAGGTCTAACTTATAATCAAGTAACCTGTTTACTCGTCATCGTATAACAAAATAGTTTAAGCAAAAAAAAACAAAATGGCCGCTCCTTAGATATAGGGGAGATGCACCATATTCGTTCCTTTAAATTCAATCTAAATCACTATTATAAGCCAAAACTATTGATAATATTTATACAAAAGAAAAACATGGTAAGTACATCTTTTACGGGTCGATAACCTCTTTTCCTTTCAGTAAAACTCGATAAATTCTCGTTCATTTTCTCCACAAAGCCCTGAAGGCCTAAGGAAAATGTATTACGTATAATTCAATGAAAACTACTTTCCAACTCCGACATATTCTTTTCACAAAAGAACTCTGACAGTTAGTAATATTATTCTTGTTAACAGGGAAAGTCTCTAGTGACTCGAAAAAACTGACAAACTTTTTGGAAAAGAGGAAGGCACCTAATTCAAATTTGTTTGTTGTGACTGTTACCTGGGTGGAGTTGTGGTACTCTTATTTTCAATTAAGAAAAGAATTTTCACATAAACACTAAAGCTCCCGTCCAATGATGTATGACGAGTGTCAAGTAAGACGCGTACACGGTATTGCTGATATTGCCAAAATATTTTTCGGTGTGCTTGATTTACAAGACGATTACAGGACAGCACAAAATAGATAAGCATCTTTAAGGATCGTCAAAAAATATGTTTATTCCTAAATTGAAAAATAATCTAATATACATGACAAAATCATGAAGTATTTATTCACATAGCTGAGAAACTACGCAGCAATAATCTCTTTAAACAGCACGATAAACTCTTATATCCAATAATGTTTGAAAAGATCTCTTCGCAAGTCCCGAATCTTTAAAACTACGACCTCAAACTTCGGCTAACTTTAAGGCCAGTAATTACGGTCGCCGACCTTAGACAAAAGTAACGATTACATAAACAATATTAGGATAACAGCTCCGTTTTCATTCATATTTGATTTATGATTGCAGTGAAAGGAGGCAGGTTGAATAGATCTTGAATGTCAGCCAATGACTGATGAGCCTATTCAAAATCTTCATGAGTTCACCGAACCTTAATGTTTCGGTAATTTGTGACCTTTCAGCACTATCCGTTTGGATTTTATTGCCAAATCTGATGGGATAATTGATGTAAAGGTTATTGTCAACCAATTTGAGCTCGAGTTGAGTCAAATATTCGAGTCCTTATAGTTATAGGCTGTATCTACCTACTTGCCATTATATTATTGGATAGCTGAACTTTGCCTACGCCAAAATTTGTTCTGTACTGTAACAACCTATTACTGCCCTGCCTGGACTAAGGTCTCCTTCGAAGAGGGATTAGGCATACTCCACCACGCTTACCTAATGCGAAAATTTGTTCAGGTAATTTTATTACACCTTGGCTTGTAGGCTATATTATGTCCTTTTTGACGGAGACTAAATTGCGCCGATCATCTAGGTCCTAATAAATAGCTAGTAGAACGATGAGTATAAGAAAATACATACAAATTGTGCTAAACTTCGGGTATTTGCCCGTCTCACTCCCACCACTGTAACTCCTTGCGGCGACCATAGTAATGACTCTGAGCAGTGAAGCCCAGGAACCCGAGGGAAAGCTAACTTGTCTTGGGCCCCGCAAAGAATTTAATCAGAAGATAATAGAAGGAGTAGGAAAACATGAGTTTCAACTTCTCTTCTCGCAAAGCGGGAGACAATAAAATAAGATTGAAAAAGCATTACGCCAGAATTGAGAAAAGCACCACGGACATTGTACTAAACTTATAATTTTGCTGTTAACTCCAAACTCCAAAGTTATTTTTTGTTAAGGAATGCAAGCCACAACACTGTAGATTGTAAGTGAGTCACCGATGGGGACATTGTATTTAACAAAAATATTTCAATGAATCATCATGCAATACATTGGCAAATGTTATTTTTACTAAACTTAGTTTTTAACAAAGTAATTTTCCTTCATCGTTTGACGTAAAGATTTTTTCCTGTTCTTCTAGATAGTTTTTACTTACAATGTTTTTTATGTAGCTCGAGAGTGAAGAAATTTCTTATTACCTGTAACAATAATTTAAACTTTTAAAAGACATAGAAGGATGCATATGTGTGAAATACAAGTTTCTATTTAGTCAATGTTACATGCATGCGTTAAAATTTGCGGTGTGTAATTAAAAAAATGCGATGAAATTTGTCCAATATTATGTTTTGTTTTTATTTTTAGCCTTGTTATCGTAACTTAGCTATGCATAGCATATTTGCTTTTTTTATTACTTAATAGATACACGAGCCTACGGCCCACCTGATGGTAAGCGGTTACCATCGCTCATGGACCTCTGCAATGCTAGGGGCCGTTATCTATCACCTACCCATACAGGACTTTTCTTAAACCTCGTTTAAAGAGAGACATGTCATAGCGCTCCGGAAACACCGTGGATGGGAGTCCATTCCAGATCGGAATGGTGCGGGACAAAAAGGATCTTTTGAACCGGACTGTGGATGAACGCAGCGGTTCCAAGTAAAGTTGATGAACTTTACCCCTGCGGCGTGTGAGCGATGGTAAAAGGGAGATGACGAAATCAGCTTGTGAACTGCACGCTACTATTCGAATGAAAATAATACTAAGACTTGGAAATCTTCAAAAGACGCTTAAAGTGAGTTCCTAAACGTTTTTTGTTGGTAGAGACCCCGTACTCTCCGTGTCTCCTGACATTGCAAAAGTCTAAGGTTAGGATCGTTAGCTCGTCTGTCTACATGTCATTTATAAAAAAACTACATAATTTTAAGTCACATCTCAGAATAAGTCTACAACAACACGTGATGTCTACCATATGAATAACATCAGATCATCCACGTGTTTGCAAGACGTTTGTTTACTCGTAGAATACGTTGCAAATAATGTATTCTGTACCTGATGTGTGTTGATATTACATCAAATGTACATCACATATAAACACATGTCAATAATGAGTATCGTTCTAAACTATTAAATAAAGATTAATTAAATTAATTGAAATTTTTGCTCATTGAATGTGAAAAATGATTGAAATAATATTTCGTCCCAAAATTGAATAAACGTTAAATGAGTATCGTTATATTAACCCTTATCCAAATTAAGTATTATGTTATCAAGAGTATTAATGTAGAAGTAAAGTACTTTTTGTTTTATTCCAATCGGACTTTTCGTTTAGAAGTTATTACGAGTATAAAACGCAATGAATATGTGGGTGCAACAGCGCGCCGCGAGAATAATAACTCGACGGCATTGCGAGTACTGTTTGAACCCCTTTGTAACGCAGACGAAGTTGCGCGGGTCAGCTAGTAAAGATATATATTGCGATGTTCCCAACTATACAAACGTGGTGAAATTGCCAATTACCTTGAAAACCTGAACCCTTTTTTCCAAGGGTCGTCCAATTACATTCCATGTGTACCAAACAATCAGAACGGTCCCTTTGTAGTAGATCACAAAATAACTATACAGAACACAAACTTCTGTCCAACAGAAATTCTCAATTAATGGTTACAAAAAGATGCGAGAGAGAGTATCGAACATTTCAGAAACATGTACGCAAAATTAAATTTTAAATCAAATTTGTTGGCCGTAATCATATAGTATGTTTACATATCAGATCACCAGCTTCCAATGCACGTCAATGGCAAGTGGTAGGCCAGCTGTCAAACGTTATTTCACATAGTTTCAATGCCGTCTAATGCAAACCCGCCGTCACCGTCATTTGTTTTTTACATGTGTTGGACGTTGGCGTGCCGACAAGTAAACGTAGTTATAGATTTTGACGTGACGTCTTATAAATTGGTTTGCCGGATGACACTTCAAGAAACTGCGTTACGCTCCGCTCACGTTATGCGTTCACAATGAGAGCGAGTGAGAGGCACGCGTGCCTTTCACTTTTTATGTCTGTCTCTCTCGCTCTTAGGCGGGCTAATCATGCCCGAGTCGTTGTCACGTAAAACTTTCGTCCGTATACCGACTTTACAGGCAACCAATTTTTTTGAAATAATCTGTAATGAAAGATTTCAAGAGTACCTGTCATTAGTGTAAATAAATAATTAATCTTTCGTTCTGTACAGTAAGTTATTCTGTGGTATAGTGAATTGGTTCAAGAGTAACCACGTTGTCAAAACAAAGGATGTTTATCGACACCGACGGATGTAATACAATGATTCACGATGATCTCATTCCGAATGTGACGGTACAATTATTTTACTGGAGAAAGTGTCTAGTACATAATATTATTGTTTTTTTACAGAGTATTAACGACTGGTCATTCAGGTTTATATTAACTTGCACTGGATGCAACTATGTCAGTTCGGGTGGAATCTTGCAAGCTAAATGTATAAACTTCCCGGTTTTTTTATTTTTTTTTATTTTTATTGCCTTGTAGGCAGACGAGCCATCGGGCCACCTGATCGTAAGTGGTTACCGTCGCTCATGAACCTCTGCAATGTCAGGGGACATTGAGGGGTCGCTACCTACGACCTAACTTTAAGGACCCTCCTAAAGCCTCGTTTGAAGAAGGACAAGTCATAGCGCTCTGATTTCCGATTGAACTGACATTTTGTGGGTACGTGACAATGCAATAATATGACAAAGTAGTGCTGATCTGAAGATGGATTCGGACGGTGGTCATAGGAATTCTTGTGCTAAACAAGATAGATCCGTCGTGTTTAGGCTCGACTCTACTGTTATACGATAACTAGGATCTTAAAAGGTTGTATTTTATTTTATTTTTTTTAATAAATTATCGCGCGTTATCGAAAGGGGGCTAGACGGAAATTCTTATGAAAAAGTTGGTACGACACTTTTTTTGTTTTAGATGATTATCGCTAGATGGCGCTGTGATTAAAAATATTTTATTTAAGTTGTTAAATAGAAAAATAAAACTTTATTACAATTCCCTCACTAATTAATTGAAAGGAATTTCGTTTCATCCGGGTGTCCCTTGACACCTCTCAAGTTTTTTATCGCTATGTAGGTAAACGAGTCAACTTGCCACCTGATCATTGGTAGTTACCGTCGCTCATGGACCTCTACAATGTCAGGGGTTTCTGAAGGGTTGCTACCTACGACCTAACTTTAAGGACCTTCCTTAAGCCTCGTTTTGTTACATTTTGTATCATCGCAGTGGCAGTAACAGTTAAAATGCTTATCAACTAATCATTAGTATAATCGATACTAGTAAAGAACAGTTACGAATGATTATAAAATAATATCGATAACATCTCAAAGACGACGTTACTATCTCGATGACTTTCGAGGAAGAAATACTAATTTATTTAATTTAATCATAAATCTAGATTAATTTGATTTATGAGTATAAGTTGTAACTTTTGCAAATTATAATTAGAAAATTTGCATATTGATTTATTTCATTTATTAGATGTCAGCTTGTACTAGGTCAGGTTTAAGAATAAAGTAATGATTTTTATTTCATTCATTGTTTTGTTAAAATAAAATCTTGCTACACGATCCCGATATTTCAGCAATGTTCACATAGTTCGTTCAATAATTGTGTAATTGATGTAGATAACCGCGTGTTTAAAGAAATTTAGTCTCTACCTTAGTCCCTACTAAAAAAACCTATTATTTTTAAAAGGTTGCATGTCAACATGAAACACTTAATTGCCTTTACTGATAGACCACTTGAAACACGCAAGTAAAATCGTCGATATTTCAATCAAACCTAATCATTGGACAGCACTTTGGAAGCGCGTGCCACAAATGACGGAAGCAACAGCGGAACTGGTTTGTAGTGGAAATGTAATATGCCCTGGCATTGCAGAGGTTCATGAGCGACGGTGACTGCTTACCATCAGGTGGATCGTAGGCTCGTTTATCTATCTTGCAATAAATAAAAAAAAAATGTAATTGTTTTTTTTTTTTTTGCAAGATAGACAAACTAGCTGAAGTTCCTGATGGTGAGAGGTTACCGTTGCACATTTTTGATTTATGTCTCGAGATATCTTCACATTTTATAATTATAATTAAACTTGAATATTTAATCATGTTGGGTGATAATTTTTGGAGGTAATTTAAAAAAACCGTCAATATTATTTATTATACAATGTATGTAAGATAGTAAGTTAGTACCTAAAGAGTTTATATGCTTGATGTGGTTCTCTGTAATTGAAGGTGCGCATGTATCTAATATGTAATGTATTTTTAAGTTGTTCTGTGTATGTGTTAGGTACCTTTGTTGAGGATCCAAATAAAATAAATAAATTTATCTTCTTTTGTTACTACCACAAATAAAGTATGTCTATGCATATGGACAACAAAAAAATCCGGTTTTAAGGTGGACTGTGTCAAAATATTCGAAGTTGATAGCATTTAGGTCTGCGGTGCTGTAACAATGCAAAATAGTGTCTCCAAACAAACATCAAGTGACAAAGAGTATTTAGTTTAAAACAATTTTACTTTTACACGTGAACTTTCTAAAAAAAATCATACCTAACGTTACACGCACGATTAGAGCCAAAAATAACAAGACTACCAATAAACTTATTCAGACACTCGCGGTTTTCTATAATACTTTCATGCATTTTCAACGGTTTCTTACCACGATATTTAATGAATTGAGTTGTCTCGATATTTCAACGTTGTTGCAAACGTCATGATCACGAGAAGACTGGATACTGTGGGTCGAATTAATTAAATATCGTGGTAAGAACCCGTTGAAAATGCATTAAAGTAAGACTACCAATTTTTGGTGGTGTTTACTTAGTTCCATTATTACAATCTAATCATGCATCTGATCGAAGCACGTAACCAATCATACATGTTTGTAATTATTATGATTGCACAACCCGATACATTCGTTCAATAAAATAAACAAATATAAGAGTTACATCAATACGTGCGTAACGCACGGTACATTCGTATACAGTAGCTGAATCGAATCACGCGAACCAGTTCTTTGATGCGAATCATTTTTAGTTCAATTAATAGATCGTAAATAGATTTGAAATTGGAAATAGTTCTTTTATAATTTGTGGAAAGTGTATTTTTTGTAATAGTTGTTGTAAAGAAACAGAGTATTAGACATTATAGGTATTTTAGGCCCATAAGCATGGCAATGTTTTTGATAACTTAATTATTGTTTATACTTGTCAGACCGAAGTTCCTTATCGCGCGTTGTGAAAAGGGGCTAGACGGAAAAAAATCTTATGAAAAGTTGTCACGATACTTTTTTTGTTTTAGATGATTATCGCTAGATGGTGCTGTGATCAAAATCTTTTAAAACACGTTCCTTATCGCGCGTTACTATATTATATATTATTTTAATCGAAAGGAACTTCGTTCTATTCGGGTGTCCTATGTCACCTCTCATGTTTTTATTATATCAAAGCTTCTTAAGTGACTTTTTAAACATCTTTTGAACATTCTAAACGTCTCTCTACTATTATTATATTTAAAAATATATAATCGTAGAGGACTATAACATACAATTTAAAAACAATATTTACAATTAACTAACTGTATTATCGATTAAATGAACCGTAAAAATTGATCGTTTAAAAAAATCGTTTATATTATAATCGAAATTATTATATACCGTTTATGTTTTTATTCTACTTGGATGTTTTATAACGATCTTAACTTGTGGGTGTCAATTATTCGAATAATACGATATCGATTAACTGTAATTTATATAATTGACATAAATCATGGCTCGTTATCTGATGAGGTAACGAATTGGTGTTGATAATCTTTAGTAAATCGTACGATGTAAAATTATGTTACACAGAATATGATTGGAACGATAAAACGAAGATATACTTAGTATGAACAATTTAGTAGGGGACTTATTATTATAAGAATAGAATATTGGAACGAAGTACCTTATCGCGCGTTATCTAAAGGGGGCTAGACGGAAAAAAATCTTACGAAAAGTTGTCACGACACTTTTTTGTTTTGGCTGATTATCGCTAGATGGCGCTGTGATCAAAATCTTTTAACACACGTTCTTTTTAAATTATAAAATATATTTTAATCGAAAGGAACTTCGTTCTATTCGGGTGTTCCATGACACCTCTTAAGTTTTTTTATTATCTATTGAATTTTATTATAAGTATTGTGGAATAATGAAAATATTTCATTTCATAAATATTTTTTTAATTAACAAAAATTAAAGATCATACTCGTTGAAGTTATAAAACTTTGGTAGTAGCTGCAGAAATAGGTAGCCACCTTCCTGATAAATAATTGTGGAAAGAAACTCAGTGGACATGTTCTTCAGTGTATTTTATTTTTAATTAAAATTTTATTTTTTTTGAAAATAAAATATAGCCTATATAACCTTCCTCGACAAATGGACTTTCCAACACTTAAAGAATTTTTGAAAGCTGACCAGTTCCAGCGCGTTCAAACAAACAAACTCTTTAGCTTTATAATATTAGTATACAAGTATAGATTTACACGTTGCAGAAGTACATGAGCGATAATAACCGTTTGCCATCAGGCAGACTGTAAGCTTCATATAACTTGCAATGAAAAATTTCAAGTTTTAAACAGTTTCAAGAATTTTAAGTAAAATCATCATGTTTTATCCGACAAAATCTTAAATTCCGAGACCTCTGGCACGAGGAGCGTGCCTCAGGAGTAGTTACCGGCACGATTTCAGGTCAAGGCAAGGGATTTGAAGATTATGAGCAAATTGCACTATAATGTTGCACTTAGATAACTTGGATTCGACTACAATTCTGTTACGAAACTAAGTACGTTTCGATTTCAAAGTATTCGAATTAAGAAACGTAAAACGTATTTCGAGTTTGAATTACATCATTGTCAAAACTGTTTCTCTAAATGGTTGGACGAAATACTTTATAAGTGTTTTTTTGGTTTGTTAAGCTTTACAAAAGGATCTTTTGATATTATTATTATTCGGAGAGGGGGGGCGATGGGCACAGGTAGCCGATCAGGTCACTGTGACCCTTACGGATCTATTGTAACCATCCCCCTGTATTACAGATCTGCGCCAAGACTCAGGTCCAGCATGAACTGGACTATTTTCCTAGGGCAGATGTCCCTCGCCTCACCTTTCGTCTGGTGCAGGTGCTGACCGGGCATGGTTGCTTCGGGAAGTACCTGCATCGGATACAGGTTGAGCCGACGACGAGGTGTCATCATTGTACGAGCGACTTGGACACGGCAGAGCATACGCTCGCTGTCTGCCCCGCATGGGAGGAGCAGCGCCGTGTCCTGGTCGCTCAAGTAGGACGGGACTTGTCGCTGCCGGGCGTCGTGGCATCGATGCTCGACAGCGACGAGTCCTGGAAGGCGATGCTCGACTTCTGCGAGTCCACCATCTCGCAGAAGGAGGCGGCGGGGCGGGTGAGGGAGAGCTCTTCCCTCCCCGACCGACCCCGTCGCCGCCGAGGTCGAGCGGGGGGCCGGCCCCGGGATGTGTCCCGGGATCTGGCCCCCTAAGTGTACCGGGTCCACTAACACCGGACCCGAGGGGTGCCGCGCTAGGCTTCAGCGCGCACCCTCTGCAACATCCACCGGGGGATGGTCAGCCGCGCTCCCCGACTCGGGCTGGTTCTGAGCTGGCCTGAGTTGGGGAGATCCAACATCACGCGGCCCCATATCGGCGGGCGTTAATTGGCCCGCCTACCGAGTGAGCCGGTGGTCGCCGTTCGCGACGGCTGCCGGTTCGGCGTCCGGGGGTGACGGGGCGATACGTAAGCGTCGATCGCGAACGCGTCCTGTCACCCCTAGTCCATCGGATACCGAGCGCGATTGGCGGGAGGTTTTGGTGCGGTTCAACCCCCACATACCCCACTCGCGGGGCGAGTGGAAGTCCGGCGATTTCCTCCCGTCAACAAAAAAAAAAAAAAAAAAGGGCAGATGTCCCTCATATCTTCAGGGAACAAGATATGTCCCCCGAGGATATGAGACCTAATGCTGTTAACAGCAGGGCAATCGCAGAGCAAGTGAAGACGGGTTTTCTCCTTCTCCTCACTTAGTCTGCAAGTAGGGTCCACCACAAGACCAAGCCTCCACATGTGCCTGTTCAGCTTGCAGTGTCCGGTTAAGGTCCTATCTATTGATAAGTGAACTATAATAAATATTGGTGAACTTTACGTCTTGCTATTTTTTTTATCAATTACAAAAAAAATCTCAGTCTATCGCACGTATAATGCTTTTTAAATATCTCCGAGCTCGTTGTCTATGAACCAATTTTGATGATAATTTTTAGTTGGTAAAAAGGCATTTTAAAAATGAAATCATCTTAAGGCAATCATTGTTTGATAATAATGGTTTTTTTTTTAAGAAATGGGTCGTTTTAATTTTTGTACTATCTTACTTGTTTCATAATATGAGATAATATGTTGAATTACGAATTACTGAATGGAATCAATTTGTATGATTCACCTAGTTCGGAAATGATTGCATTCTATGTAATAATTGAGACAGATTGCATCGTCCAATGATAATCGAAAATTGGATCGACAACGATAATTTATTACGAGATTACAAAATTATGAAATATAAATCTAGTTAAATATTTTATGAAAAACTTTTATTACAATTCACGCTATTAAATGTGTGTTTCAGTATAAAAGTCAAAATTGTACTCAAAAAATTCAAATACGAGGTGCAACATCGTCTGCGTCACGTAAGGGGTCAAATTTCTCAGGATTTGTTATACGCCGACGAATAATTGCCGGGAAAAATGTATAATCTTAGTTGCTATACCTATAGGGTTCAAGGCAACTAGTTTATGTAACAGTTTTCGTTGCCATACTCCTCCGAAACGGCTTGACCGATTTTGATGAATTTTTTGTGCTTATCCGGTATCTATGAGAATCGGCCAACATCTATTTTCATCCCCCTAAATGTTAGGGATAGTCCATCCCTAACTTTTTTATTTTATTTTTTCGACGCAGACGAAGTTGCACGGGGCAGCTAGTAGTATATAGATCTATTAAACTGACCCCAACTTAACCGTAATTTATTTTCCGTAATATATTCAGCGTAAAAACAATTGGTGGGAACAGAAGACAGGTGATGCAGCGTCATGTGCAGTCACGGATCCTGAACAAAGTCGCCATCCGACAAAGGGGAATGATTCTTTGTTAGGGTTGTCGAGATCGAGTTTTTAAGTTTTTTTTTTGTGGAGTATTTTGCTTTTTTTAGAATAGAGTGTTTACGATTTTTAATGTGTTCTGCGACGTATTTTATGGCATATTGACATCGGTATAAATAAATTTCTTAATTTAAGGCTTAATTTCAATCAAACGTTCTTTCATTTTGAGTGTTCCTAATTTCATTTAGATACCCAGGCCTTAAAGGGTACATGAGCGACTGTAATCACTTACAATGAGGTGGGCAGTACACTCGTTTAACTAATACAGTACAATAAAAACAATCATGGATGCTTTCACATCTACAAATTATATTGTTGGACAATATTAGTAAACAAGTGTAGTGAATTCGAAACAGGACACTAATAATGTTAAAAACAAGGATAAATGAATATTTATTTATTTAGGAAGTATTATTTTTTTAAATTTATTTTGCAGATATCTGATAACCCTAGTATATTCGGAGGGTGTTCGACCAAGTGTGTCCCCCTGCACAGTTATGTGCGACGATTCCAAAAACTTGGCACTGAGTGTAAAACAATTGTACATACCCCGTACAGGAATATCAATAGGTATTTATATTCCTGATTATTCAACTTTAATCCTAAAGTATAGAAGATATAGATATAGATAAATATAGAAGATAGATACTTTAGAGTTGAAACAAGTAGTCTAAAGAAAAATTTAATGAACAAACACCTTTTCTTTCGTATAGAAACTAGTTTACCAATTTAATTCGTCATGAACGAGTCAAAGTCAAAGTCAACGTCAAAGTTTTTGATTTCTCAATTTCCATATATTAGACGACTTAGACGTCTAGAAGAATCTTTATTATTTATCCCAAAGATATTTTGTATTACATTTTGCATCAACTAACGCTAACTAAGGTGAGTCGCAACGAAGTGTCTCATCACTTTCATACAAAAAATTAGTGGCGCTGTTTAAGTGTTCGCCTCCCTTAAGATTCAACTAATAATTTTTACAAGACAAAAGTTTCACTAATACAAATAAAATCACCATCAAAACGTCAGAAGCGTGGATAACCGATTATCCGACCGAAACGGGTAATGCTTGTGACAAATTGTACACTATTTGGGACCCCAAATATATATAAGCTTAAATTAGATAAATATTATAGAAAGATTTATCAGGATTATTGTACAAAGAGTTGTGCAAGGCTGTGACGTGTCTGATTCGTTTAATACTTTATCTCGGCCAAAATGATAGGCGGAAAGGATTTTTTTTAATATTATTATTTTGGTTACTGTGTCTGTAATATTGACGGTATGTATTTTTTGTAGCAATTTTTAATAATATTTTATTACGTATTGACTTTTAAGTGAAAAAATTAAAGTAGCTATAACTTTATGGTAAAGAATTGGTTGTTTTTTGCACATCCATCATTTCTGATACAAGGTTAATTTAATTTTAATCTTATTAATTTTAAATTTATTTTTAGACTGTATCAATTGCTTACTTTATCATGTTTTTACCAAATTATTAAAAGTTAATCAGCTCAGGCGACTTGTAATCAGAGAGTATTAACAGTGTAGTAAAAACAGCGATAAAATATAGATTAGAATACAACTGTAAAATTGACAACCTTGTGAAAAAACTTTTTTTTTATTGCCATGTAGGCAGACGAGCCAACGAGCCCACCTGACTTCCTATTCAAACATTATTGCCACATAAAAAATCAATTTTTAAAATTTTAAATACTTTACATCTTTTCTGTTTGGATTTCAATAAATTAAATTCGTAACAGAATCTCCAAAATAAAAAAAATAAATAGATCGATTCACCTTAAAATATATTTTTAACACCGAAAGTCAGTTAAATTAGCTAATTTTGCTAATTAAAACTAAACCATCATTTTCAAGTTAAGTTAATTTTTAAACATACTGAAGCTTACAAAATCAATTTAAAATTTAAAGGTTACGCACACCGAAATTAATAATGAACATTACAAACCAGTGAAAACTATTCCGTAAATAATGCGACTAAACAATACGAACAAAACCATTATTCTGCGGACTTTTTTGTTATAACAAAACAGTTTCACAAAACTCTGTGCACGCTCCTCGACCCGCGACAATGGGGTGATGAAATCAATCAACAGACACCAATTGCATGTGTTTTACATCACTATTACGTAGTGTTTAAAAAAACAGATAGAAACAGATATTACTTTTCGCTAATTCACTGTATTTGTAGGTCAATGTTGCCTACACTAATAAGGGTGGGCCAATCTAACGTTTGCATTTTGAACTACTGTTTATTTAGAGAACGACAGCTCAAATGTCATTCAATTTGTGTTCATAATCCTTACTAATCCAGATATCCGTACTAATACTTCAATAATATAAACCAAGGTGTGGAAAAATACCGAAAAACTTTCTTACATCGCGTGCGCTGCGAAAACTATTGATTTTAATTATAGAACAAATTAATGTACTACAGACTTGTAGATCTTATTAAAATTTAACAACCTAAACCTTTATAGCCTCTAAAACCTCTAGAGCCTTTTTGATGCAGAAGAAACTGCTAGTAAGAGAAATATGTCAAAGGTCTACGGTAACTGATAAAAAATACTGATCACTTACATTATTACTAAACGGGTTCTTACCACGATTATTTTTAATTGAGAGGTACCGATAATTCAGCACTGTTTCAAGCGCCATGATCACGGGAAGATAATAAAAAAACAATTAAAAATAATCGTGGCAAGAACCCGTTTAGTAATAATGTAAGTGATGTAGATAACCGCGAGTGTTTAAAGAAAAATACTGATGCACATACTTTTAGAAATACTTCTCACCTTTGATGAATTACAGCAATAATTTTAACGTGACTACATAGTTTGAATCTGTATAACGGAGTCCATGGAGTAAAATGCGTGAGAACCAACGAACTAGTCCAAAAAATGCTTCCAAAAAACTCCACTTAATCAAAATCAGTGAATCTCCTCCCGTTACACATTAATAAACACATCAAAGATATACAGTACATAATGTACTTGCCACGTGACCAACACGCGCCCTTAGGGACTTTAGGGACCATCCCTTGCAGCCCTCTATTCACCCCTTGCAGACGCATCGTCGATGCAATTTGATGCATTTTATTATTCCTTTACAAAGAAATTTCGGGAACGAAAAAATCGACGAACGTTATTGTCGTATTAAAAATATGGTTTATTTTATGTGTGACGTTGGTCTCAATGATTTAATGTTTTATATTTATGTATTTAGAATATACTATTTTTAACCGTCTTCAAATTCGTCTGAATTTTTTTTTCGAAATTATTTCCTAAAGAGTGGCATTACACATTATCTAAAGTTTTAACTATCAATTAACTCTAGTTTAAACTTTTTCATATTGATTATCCAGGTAAACAAGCAAACGGTCTATTTGAGGCAAGTAATTATAATAATATAATAATAAATTTATTTATCACACATACTTAAAAGGTTACAAAAGGTAAGCTTTTACATAAACATTCATTAACAAACATTACGATAACAACACAAATAAAACTTAGTGGAGTAAAATTCAATCATAAAATTGAATCATGTACATATAGTAATACTTCCCATCATATAAGACTGTCTTGTTAATAATTGTAAAATACTCTACCTCGCAATGGCGGAAAGTCACTTCCTAAGAGAAGCCGCTTTAAGAGATTAGTACAAGAATATCTAATTTCATTGAATTATCACAACTTCTAAAGTATATAAAGTCTATTGGGAAGTCGGTAGGAATGGAGTTATACAGACTATTCGCCACTGCTCGTTTAAAAAAAAACACGAAAATAAACAAACAGAAATCATTTTAATAACTAATTCAGCAGGATTTATCGTATCTTTGTGCGAGAATGAAAAACTCGTTTTATCACCTCATAAATTTTCTCTCGCCTTTGTGGCGGTTGAACCAATAAATCCGCAGGGCATAGGGACTTAGGGACGCGAAATGAAGGGAATTTCAATGTCGTTTTGTACCCTTCGGAGGTATTGTTAAATACAATGACTAAAGAAGTGAGTAAAATGGGAATAAAGAATAATATTTAGGAGTAGGTCCTATTCATTTGGTTAGTATAATAATAGTGTTGTTAGTATAATAATAGTGTTGTTCTATATTTTGATAGCTATATAATCAGATTATTTTCTTATTTGAAAAGCCAATGTTACACAACAGAATGAACAAAGTATGTAATGGAAAGGCTACTACGAATCAATATTTGCAAAAAAATAATAGTTTTTATTTTCGAAAATGTTACATATAACATCAGCAGCTTAATACTTCAAATATTACAATAAAAACTGATGAACAATATGCAAAATATAACTGCATCTTTTGAATAGCATTCGAAATGTCGGGTTGCCAGTTGAAAAAAAGATAAGCTAATGAGATTAAAACCAGTCATGTCTGAGTTGCCAGCGCTGAATATCGGAAGGGTCCAACTGTCACGGGTCCGATATTTGCATAATGCGCTTACAATCCAAATGTTTTATGTACTTTTTGCAATGGTGAATATAAAACGAATGCCGAGCATAGATTATATACAGATTGAAATAACTGTTATGAAGAATATCTTTTTCAATTTGTCTAGAATATCTATTATTCTTTGTAGCAAATTATTTACAAAGCTCCACTTTATATCAGCAGTGATTTCGCCGACCTTAGTTATAATCTGTTGCAAACGAGTAAATAGGCCACCCTGATCTTAAGTGTTTACCTGACGGTCGTGGACCTCTGCAAAGTCAGGGATCATGTCTAGTCTTAGGACTAGCCTCTAGCCTCGTAGGAATAAGGACACATTATCTTAGCGCTTAGTGAACACCGAGGAAGGGAAAAAAGAACTTTACTACAAGCAAATGTACAACTGTAACTGTAACAAACCATTACTGCCCACTGTTGGGCTCAGGTCTCCTCAGAAGAGGGATTAGGCATAGTCCACCACGCTTGCCCAGTGCGGATTGGGGACTTCACATATCTTCAAAGGATTTTTAGAACCCTATTCCGACATGCAGGTTTCCTCACGATGTTTTCCTTCACCGTTTTTATCAAATGTACATTTATAGGTAATTCTTTCAACCATTACAACCAGAAGATGCCCCTATGTATTTTCATTCAATTTCTGCCATTTTAATGGTATAATATGTCTCTTTAACGGTAATGTGTATTATGGTGGCGCAGAGGAAACGCGTGTTCGGTATGTGTGTAATTACGTGGCAGTACTTATTGTTGTTCACATCCTGTGCTCTTCAATGCAGGTAATACTAGTACTAGAAAAGTAAGTATTTTATTTATTTATTTATTATTATTACACAAAACAGAATACAGCCAAACATGATTTAAAGGTTTAAATTTGTAATTTTTTGATTTAAAAATGATTTGGTCGTCTAATTATCTATAGAAATTACAGTATTAGAGTAGGTTCTTAGTAGGTTACATATCTATCAAGACATAGTAAGTATCATCATCATCATCATGATCAGCCTATAGTAAGTATACAACAAAGTTACTTCACACTGTATTATTTTATGCATCATAGATTAAACGAGTCTATGGCCCACCTGGTGTTAAGTAATAAACATTACTAATGAACCTCTGTCATACCAGGGCATTCGTCTCTATGTACTTAACTCGTTTTTTGCTGTTTTCTCAAACCCCTAAACTGAACTTTATAGCGCAGACGAAGTGGCGTAGTAATCTGTCTTAATCTCTATAAATTCTAATCTACGCATCTTTATTACTTGTTTTGCGCAATACTAAGCAATTTTAGTATCTGTATTAGAGTTTTCCACTGCTATTATGTAGTTATGCTAACAAGATCAAGAGCCAACCAATCACGGTTGATTCAATCACAATTGAAATGATGTGATCCATGCGGGTCCACTGTGATAGACATACTGAGTTTTAGATTATCGCAATGATGACAATAACTCCTATACTCCGTAATACGTTATACAAATTTATTAAATCTGTATTCGAATAATAATGCAATTAATAAAATAAAAACAAGTAATAAAATTAAACTTGATTTTAGTGCAAAACTTATTCAAATACCTACATTTAAACCTATGAGCGACAGTAACCATCAACTGACCGAAGGTTCCTTCAAAAAAATATTTCCTTAATAAATTGAAAGGCGACAAGTACGGAGGAGGAATACAAGGCGAATAAATTTTACTCGATTTTTCCGTAAGGCATCATCTTGCACCAGATAATTTAACATATACTTTTTGTCTTCAGTTATACTTCTAGTTTCAAAAATACTGTGGATATTATTTTAACGCGATAATAGGTTTTTTTTTATTTTTTTTTATTATAAGATTTATTTATCGCTACTATTAATAAGGTAGCGATTGACAGCTATAGCAAATAGTACAATTTAAATTCACCTATTTTTTTTTTTTTTGCGATTTTTTTATGCGATAATAGGTTGCCAGCAAAGTTACTTACGAGATACTCAAAACTCAAAACCTTTATTGCAATCCTATTTTAGTGCCTATCCTACGTTATTCATAATTATTCATTATATTCATAACTAGCTTTTGCCCGCGACTTCGTTCGCGTGGACTTCAGGTTCGTCCCGTATTATCAAAAGTTGTAGCCTATGTGTTATTCTGATGTATAAGCTATATTGTGGTAAAGTTTCATTCAAATCCATTCAGTAGTTTTTACGTGAAAGAGTAACAAAACAGACATCCATACATCCATACTTACAAACTTTCGCCTTTATAATATATATTAGATTAAAATACTTATAGCGCCAATCTCTTAAAAGTTTATAAAAGTTACATTCAAACAAGTTAAATTATAAGCTACCTACTTATAATACCTATCGTAGTTACTTCTATTAGATAAGAACTTTGTAATCTCTTCAGGAATAAGAATCGCTTCCAATTTTCTCTATATCCTTGAAATCCGCCTCTTATCTGACACATCCTACATCTTCATAATATAATTATCAGAATGTCTCAACTACAAACACGTTCCATCATAACTTTCTTAATTAAAGCAACTTCATGAAAGCAAAGTCGTGTTCTGTCACACAGGATTATAGACCTATTCACGGTTAATTTAAGAACGAAAATAGCCTGCATGTTACCGCATTAGTTACGATTCAGTGCTTCCTTTGGGGTCTGGTGACCTACTTTGCTCGTTAGACTGTGATCCTGTATTATTATGACAGTCTGGAAAAGGATGGCTATTTATGAAAGGTTATAGTGAAAATGGCTTTTAACAAATCACAGGTATATTTATAATATATAAAACTTGAGAGATGTCAAAGGACACCCGGATAGAACGAAGTTCCTTTCGATTAATTAGTGAGGGAATTGTAATAAAATTTTATTTTTTTAAGTTATAATAATTAGTTAGTTTAAAACGTCTAACTAATTTATAACTTAAATAAAATATTTTCATCACAGCGCTATCTAGCATTAATCATATAAAACAAAATAAGGAATTGTTTTAAAAGATTTTAATCACAGCGCCATCTAGCGATCGCATCTAAAATAAAAAAAGTGTCGTGACAACTTTTTCATAACAATTTCCGTCTAGCCCCCTTTCGATAACGCACGATAAGGAACTTCGTTCCAATACGTAGGGAATCGGAATTCTATGTCCGTTAAACTTAATTTAATTTTGTTACTCACACTGTTAGTTACTGGAATACCTACCTCTATAGAAGTCTCAATATACCACGTTTCACTGTAGATGGTTCAAAAGTACACGAAGTATCACAATTGAAATTAATAAAGAGCTACCTACAACGACGAGGTGCCGGGAAAGAGTGCCGATGGTGTAACGCGTCGCGTCGTCCCTCATAACCTCATGCTAGGTTCTGGCCTCAGCCTGGGTTCGGACGCTGAGTGTGAGCGGTTGGAGGTTTTAGTGCGGTTCAACTCCCACATACCCCACCCGCCCCGCGGGTGGCGGTACAAGATCTTAGACTTAACTGAATAATTTATTTTAAAGAAAACTTTTTAAGTATGTACAAGCTTTTAAGATCCTGAATATCATGTAGCAGTAGATCTACTACAAGTAAAACGAGCTCAAACATCGGGGGCTCTTGTTTAGCACAAGGATTCCTACCACCTTCAGAATCCATAATCATATCAGCGCCATTTTGTCATATTATTGCATTGTCACGCGTATATCGCGTGCAAAATATCAGCTCAATCGGAAAACGGGAAAATTGTCAAATTTAGTTCACAAGATTCCACCCGAACCTGCATAGTTACATCCAGTGCAAGTTAATATAAAGCTTGTAAAAAGTACGATTATCTAAAATAATGTACCGATGACTTGCACATGTAGACCTTAAGAGTTGCTCCAATTAGTTCATACGCTGCGGGAGATCAACAGGATCAGGTGAACTTCTTCATATGAGTATGTAAATGTAACAGGTAGCGAACGGGACGTCACTACTGTTACATTTGTCATAGTTTTTGTTACTTTGCTTTGATTGGATGTCAACATCTAGTTTCCTATTTGAAACTGCAAATTTTGTAATTACAAGATTATAGAGGTTCTTTGTTCTTTATTATGTAGTTGCTTGATTATTTAATTTTAGTCGTCTATTTTAAACTTATAGTTAAAAAAATAATATATCTTATGTTACTTACTATAATAGCTTTAAGAGCAAATCTATTTAAAAGATACTCAAGAGGACTTTTACTCTTTTAGTTCCTATTTTACGGTTCATGAATCAAATAAAAATACTCATAGCACATTCTCTTTAAGTTAACAAAAATTACATTACAACAAGTTAACTTTTAAGCTACTAAACAATAACTTCGAATTCTGTTACACCCACCCGGTATTACCAGCAACCTAAAACAACAGCTTTCTACTGGATCCAATGTCAAGTTCAAGCGTTCTGCCCTTGTCAGTTCAACGTCAGTCAAAACTGATAACATCCGCCTGTCCATAACGCACGGACGGTGATCTATCATTGTATGGACACCCGAGACGGTGACCGAGTTTTCACTTATCGATTTGAGGTTAGGAATGTTAGAACCTCCTTCGAATTGAATTTCGAATTTCGAAAAATTGCGTTTTGTTTTTTTTTTGTGCAAAGAGGTTGAACATTTGGAACAAAAAAATGATCATATGTTCTAAAAAGAGAAAAATCTTGTTGGAACCTCCTTTGAATTTAAATTTGGAAAATTTGTTTACAGGTCTTTTTTATTAAAACTAGTGGCGTAAGGAGGTTGAATATTGGAAGAAAATAATGTTTAAAAAGAGATTAAATTTAAATATCACGTGGCCATTTTTAGACAATTTGTGGTAGAATTTCGAGTTTTGAATTTATTACTGTTGATGAGTTTACTTAACAGACTACGTACATACTGATTTTATTATAATATCTAAGCGGAAACGTTACACGTGTTATAAAATAACTTTAGTTTATGTTAATCGAACACGGAAGAGACTCGCGTGTCCCATTGCTGTTTAACAACATCATCATCAATTTATTACAGACTTTCGATTTTAAAATTAGAATACAATTCAGTTTATTGTAGCAAAAGAAAAAAGACAATTTCTCACGTAACGAAAAAGTCGAAACTTTATATTTAAAATCATATACTTTAAATATTATAAAGTTAAGGTAAATATAAAAAATATTAATTTAAAGTCGAATCATTTTCTCCGTTATTTAAGTAACTAAATTCTACATAACAAGTCACGGTGCTGACGAAAATAACAAAAAATATTTACGTTTTTTTCCTCTAATTTCCAACTAATAAACATTAACAATTCAAAACACCAATTTTAAAACTACAAAATAACTAAACGCTTTAAATACCATCTATTTTATAGAAATTTGAACCTTATTTACTGTAGATAACAGCATTAATAAATCTATAATTGTCTGTCGATAACTCAGCGAGCTGCTTCCGAAGGATAGCCCGTTATGGCGCTGTTAGTGGGTTAATTAATGAATTATTGATGCAATGTTATAATTCAACGGTTTCTCCGTTTGTTCCTGTCTGGTGTGGAATCTTAGAAATTGAATAATAACTTGCCTAGAAACTGAGGAATGTAATCATCAGCTTCGAATAAATGTAGAACGAACAAGGCAAAGGAAAGGAGAAAATAAGGACGAAAGAGAGCGGAAGTATTTTCCTTGAAAAGAGATTGCCGACGTGGTTGAAACTCCACGATGCCAGGTCACCCAAACATAACTTACTGAAATATACAAGGTAATTTCTTAGTGAGGGTACATATTGAAGGTCATGGTAGCTGATGGTTATATAAGACCAGTAAAAATATTATTACCAAAGAAAAGGGCTTAGTAATCGCAACTTAAAAATATCTAAAATTCTTGCAAAATGGCTTGGTTTTTCTACAGCTGATGGGTGTGGCGGAGGTGTGGGGTGCGCGAGATCACTAGAGGTCGTTAGTCAACACTCTTTTAGCCGAAATTGTTTATGTTTGAGGTAGTTTTGTCGAATTTAGATTTTAAAAAAAAATGTAATTTTACCTATTTTTTGTAATATTCCGGTTTATATCAGAGTACTCATCACCCTCCTGCAATATGAACCTTCTTCAAAAAATCACTCTGTATATGCAAAAGACGAAACATGAATTGAATAGATACTTGAAACATTAAAACGGAAAGAAGTAGACAGAAGGTGTGGAGGGAGAATTACGATGATTCCATCTGAATGGGATAAGATACATCAAAAGATAGAATTGGAACAACCGTAAGAAATAAAAAACAATAAATGCTCAATAAAGTTTGTCATCAATGTAGAAAGTCTAATCTCCGTATCCTCTGTATGCTTGTACAACTAAATCCCACAAGATGTTCAAAACCTACCTATACATAGGTTTAAGAAAACTATTAAAGAACGTCTGTGCATGAAAGCCTACGCCTACTATAAGGTCAATGATTACTTGGACGATTGCACATAGTGGGAATGAGTTGCTCGCCAAGGTCGTTTCATTATAATAATCGCTTTTTTTATATTTTGTCTATTTCATCTTTTGTATAATATTGTTAAAATATTTAAAAAAGATAATGCTCATAATAATAATACAAAAAAAAGACATGCCCGCTGAGTTTCTTGCCAGTTCTTCTCAGGACGGTTGCTACAATAATTATTTTTTTGTGTCCGAACTGGTGGTAGCTTTTAAATTTTGACATCAACAAGAATGAGCATCTCATCAATGTTGAAAATAAAGTATTTCATTTCATTTCATTTCCTAATTTAAAGTCATTTTCTGTATTACGTAAACAAGTTCATCATACTTTTAAAACTTAAGTTCCGTTTGATATTGCACCAATCCAATTAATAGGAAGTCAATTAAAAACTGGATAATGCAATTAATTTAGCACTCGCATTCCACCAATTACTGACTAGTTCCCACTTTTACATCCCAGTCATTGAGTTAAGAATGTCACTTGCACCTTTTTTAATTCCGACCAGTATTTTCTCTTTTCCTGTACACCATTAAAGTTGGCACCTAATACGAGATATGTGTACGTAACTTTATTGAGAAAAAACTAGAAATCACACGTGAGAATCATAGGTAGCTTTTCTATACTAATATTATAAAGCTGAAGAGTTTGTTTGTTTGAACGCGCTAATCTCGGTCCGATTTGGAAAATTATTTCATTGTTAGAAAGTCCATTTATCGAGGAAGGCTATAGGCTATGTTGTATCACTCTGTGACGCAGACGAAGTTGCGCAGGTCACCTAGTTTAAATATAATTGTGTTGTTGTCTTAGAAATTGACTATGAAAGAGAAAACCACTACAGATGACATTTTTTTCAGAAACTACTAAAAAGAAGTTGCGAGTTAAAAAAATCAAAATGACATTATGAAGGATCCAACTGCTGAATGCACTCATCAAAGCGTTTTCTACGTTATAATTATTGCCTATTTGTAATAATGAGAATATATCGATACCTCCCACGTAAGTTGTTGTATCTCCAAAACTGCAAACGACAGTTTCAAAGATTTTCTTCATTTAAATACGAAACCCTCTACTGTAAATTTGCAGTTTTGGAGATACAATAATTTACGTGGGAGGTATCGATATAAAGTATTGTTAATTTACATTTTAATCTCATAGTCACAACAAATTCTTAAGTTTGTACAACATACCAAGAACAACAACACTTAGAAAACACAATTTATTTCATTCACGATTTTGACCCTGATCTTGTTGAAGTTCGCGAATATATCAATGTATAAAACATACGTATTTTGAGGCATTTTATATTGGCCCACTAACATAATAGCCCAGTTATATTATTTATAGTTTTCTATAATGCATTTAACGTGATGTTATTTGAAGAGCACGTGGGCTCGTTTTATATCATTGTAAAGAGGTGACAATTTGATTTATGTCTTCATAAATCTTGTGTTATTATGTTAATAGTATTAAAAAGTACTGTAAAGTTTTATGTATGTACATTTATTTATTTAGTGTTTATTTTCCCTAAAAATGAGGAAAATGAAGTTTAAGTTTTATATTCAAAAATACCACGTATATAAAAATTTTTCTATTGGCTAGTTTGAGAGGTTTTCCTTTAAGCTTCATCGTATCAAATTTGAATTTATATTATTATAAAAAATACGCTCATCTCACAATTTATTCCTCGAAACAGGTTTTTAAAGCAGACAATAATAACATCGTTTCACTAAATTATCATAACGAGTATTTAATAATAATTCTTATGGAGATATAAATTATTATGTTTATGAAAAAAAAAAATGTTGCCAGTATTATAAGAATGCAGATCGCTGCCAAAAAGTCGGTTGAAATACAATTAACAATTTGTCATAGAGTTTTTTTTTTTGAATTTTTCGCGGTGAATTTTAAAGAAGTATGAAATAATGGAATGAAATTTAAAGTGAAATATTACTTTTATCGAAGCATGGACCAAGATAACATCTACAATTTATAATCAGTTTTGATTCAACAAACATCTATTTAAAATGATTCAAATACAATACATACGTAGACAGCTGCAGACAGCTGCAAGGTGGACGGATGATCTTGTTAAGATCGCAGGAACACGCTGGATGTAGGCCGCTACCAACCGGTCGCATTGGAAATTCTTGGGGGAGGCCTATGTCCAGCAGTGGACGTCTGCAGGCTGACAATGATGATGATGATGATGACATACGTAGAAGTTAGATTTTTAGTATAACAGACTTAAAGAAAACATTTCAAAGTCAAATCATTTATTTCAAATTAGATGTGGACACACATACATTTTTAATGTCAAAAATAAAATCAAAACTTCTACCACCAGTTCGCTAAAATTACGCCTCCGTCCTGAGAAGAACCGGCGCAAGAAACTCAGCGGGCATGTCTTTTTTTAATTTAATATGTTTTTTTTTCTTTAATATTGTTTTACAATATTTTTGTTTTTAACAAATGTATCAATTGAAATGGTCCGGGACGAGCACATCATTCCCATTTTGTGCAGTCATTTATATAATCATTAAGTTTATAATAAAAATACAAGCTTTTACGATTCTGGATGACTTATCATCTTAGCATCATGTAGCAGCAGTAGAGTGCTAGCTAATACAAGTAATACGAGCCCGAACACGATGAGTCTATCTTGTTTAGCACAAGAGTTTCTATAACCACCTTTCGGATCCATCATCAGATCAGCGTCATCGCATTGTCAGGCCATATACATCTGCGTACAAAATGTCAGCTCAATCGGGAAGTTTGAAGCTCCACCCGAACTTACATTGGTACATAGTTACATCCAGTGCAAGTTAATATAAAGCTTATAAAAATAATATAGCCCCACCTGCACTTTATGTTTCAACTATCATAACATTTCAAGGGAATTTATAGGTTGTGTTCGTAATATTTTTCTATGAAACAAGTTGCTACACCTTTCTCTAACTCCCTATTTTGGCGGCAGCTGCTTTTTCTTATGACCGACTGTTACCTTATCTTTGAGATCTGAACGATTTACATAATTAATTGCAATGGAACCTATTTATTTCCACCTTTTATTGATTATTAGGAATATTAATAAGGAGTGGTTTAGTCACGTTGTTATTAGACCAAGAGTTTTATAACCCAACTTATATGTAGTTAGGTCTACATGTGGTAAATTGTAAGTACAAAACTTAAGGTGAGTCAACACATAAAAAATAAAAATATTCGAAAAAGAGCTCTATACTATAAAACCGCATTAGTGACACACATTTCACACTAACATCACAACAATTTGTCACTTAATATGAGAAAAATCTATATATATACATAACCTTACGTAAATAGCGTAAAACGTGCGCGCTATAGGAATGTATCGCGCGATAACGCATGCCGATAAAAAGCGCAAACATGTTATTTCGCGGCATAGCGCTAATGGCCGCTAATTAGGAACGCGGTTCGATGATCTATAGTAGTTTTACTGTTTGTATAACATTATTTCGGATTCCGTGTTAGTGTCTTACATAGGTCCCATCTGTTGTTCTCATGCTTCAAAATTCAAATAGGAGGTTCAAAATCAACTTGGTCTTTTTGAGACTAAGGCCTTTTGTTACGAGTGCTGTGCATACCCTAATTTCTGGCTACAAAACTAGAAACCGACAATACTTTGGCTTAGTCTTAAAGACCGTGTATCTGTCTCACTTGACATTGGCGAATCGTCCCGGGTCTTGATGGATGAGGTCTTTTTTTTTTTTTATGGATGAGGTCTAGAAAAAGAAGAAGAAAAGCTACAGAAATTAGTTCAAAAATAGAACAGGACATGTACAGCAAATTATGTAATTATAAAATCGGTTTCTATCACAAAGACAAAATCATAATATTATTTGGAATAATAACTTAGATACGTAAATTTGAAATGCATGTTCAGAATTCAGATTAACCAACCAACCTGTGTATGGACTTTTTAACTACTTTAAGAAGATTCTATTTTACAATATAAGTCAACGAACATAGCTACTCAGAAAACTCACTTAAATTTCACCATCAAGTATTTTAACTCGAGCCAGTTTTAAGAGCACTGTTTAACATCATAAGATACCAAATGCTATAAAACAAACAAACCGAACAGTTTCAAACATAAAAGGTATTGGGGTGAAGTTTACGTGGTCAAGGAAACAGTTTGATGCTTTTAAAACATTCCACATTTAAAGAATTTTGTGTTTACGATAGCCTTTACCGTTAACCATTGCGTCATCAAGTGTACATAGTAAAACCACATAATATGCACGGAAGAAAATCGTCATTAAATGTAACCTCTCGTCTTTGATCAAATAGACAGTTGTATACAAGAGACATAGATTGAAAAAGAAGTGATTTAGAGGACGAAAGCGTTATGTTTAGATGATGGAAATTTACTGTCTTTTGAGCAGGTCAGACAGTAAAATAACTTACAATAGCTTAAGACCCAAAGTATAAGAGTCAAGGCAGAGTCCATGGTGCTCTTTTGTTAGTCTATGAATATGGAAGAGGAAGTCGATAGGAATGGAGTTGTACAGAACCTTCGCCACTGCTCCTGAGCCTTCGAAAGTCTTAGCATACAAGTTGACACCAGACTTGGTTGGATAATCATAATAACTCAACCGGTCCGGCCACGAAAGTTTTATTTACGACTGTTTATTAAAATTAGTAATGACAAGATGTTTTGATGTGTCCAGTGTCTGCTACTATTTATGTTTCCATCGTTTTTTAACGAAATGATGACGTACATACGAATGTCCCAAAGTTTGTAAAGTTCAAGATCAAATAATATTACGTATTTCTGTTACTCTTTATCACACTGACCGTTACAGTTTTCAATTTACTTTTTTTTATCGTAGGTAGATTAGCAAACTCCTGGTCGGAGTAGTTACTGTTGCCCAGAGATCCCCGAAAAATCAGTGCCTTGGCATTAATCAGAAAAAACTACTTATATGGTCTTTGAGGTGACTATTTATTTTTAAGAGATAAATACCTATTTATTCTAACTAGGAATCATTCAGAATACCACGAAAAAATATACATCTACTTATTGAGAAAAAGGAAGACTGGAATAATCCTACCAAGATATTAACACTATTGATTTTTAAATTGAAAGAAAATGCACCTAAATTCCGTACATGCTTATATTAGGCAAGATACAGAGCACCAATAAAATGTATTCGGAATCAAAATATTTTCTTTAAACTGTCAGTGTAAAATCGGAATTCTATTTTGACGTCGACGAAGAGCGCGTCTTTTATGGATGTCCTTCCTTTTGGGACAGTTTAGTTTGACAGTAGCGTGCCGTCCATATGCCATATATTTAATTAATATACTCTCTAAATTCTTATTATTTAGCTAAATATTATAATCACATTGATTGTAGGACTTAAATTTGTAAACAATTAAGTCAAATCTTTATTTTTGCGTAACCTGACTACAATTTACATGCACGCCACCGAGTTTGGTGCATCAATACGAGGAGCAATTATATAAAACAGGCACTTTTTTGTGCACGTGGAATCCGTTACTCGAATTTGGAAATGGCAACCTGTTGTTCCTTTTACGATTGTATGAAAAAATACATCGACTTTTTCAGTAGTTAAGTAGCAAAGTAACGGTAAAACTTAAGATGTCTCATGCGATTCTTATCGTCAAGCTTTTCGTTTACATTATTTTTAATGCTGTAACTTTTATTCTTCGTGAAATTTAAATTGCAATCCGCAATTGTTTCTTTCTTATGTTCGATGTCATTTAAATTCTTAAGATTTTCATCTACTTCTAATTATCGATGTTTCCGGCTATGACATGTCCCTCTTTAAACGAGGTTTAAGAAAAGTCCGGTATAGGTGATGAACATCGGCCCCTCATTGCCCTAGCATTGCAGAGGTTCATGAGCGATTGTGTACCATATTGTTTAAATTTCTGTAAGGGTTTTGGCTGCAAGGCCCGTAGCCTCTCCCTTACTGATAATGTGATTAATTTTAATTATTTTAATTTAATTGTACTGTGTCTTTTGTTTTTAAATTTTATTCTTTTTTCATTTTTGTGACGTCACTGCTAGTTGGGGCTGAAAACCAGCGCTCGGTGTTTGCTGTGGTAAATCCACAGTGAACATCGCGCATTAAGCTGAGTCCCGACTAGTTTGTGATGAAAACCAGTGTTGTTTATTTGTAAATTTAAAATATGTTTATTTCTGTATGTGTTTTCCTCACAAATAAAGCATGTCTATGTCTATGTCCATAAGCTCGTTTATCTGTCTAGCAATAAAAAATCCTGAAAGCTAAATCTGCGAAGACTTATAAATGTAAAGCGCCAAAAGCAACTCAATTTATGATATTTGCAAACACTTCAGTTTCAGATATAAACGAGATTCTTAATGATCTACGCATCGATACGGTCTGTGTAATGATTGATTGCAGACCCGGTCTGGTATGAAAGGTCGAACTAACCAAACAAAATCGGACCCAAGGTTGTTCACGGATTAACACTTCGGACCGTAAAAAGGATCAGAAAGTGAAACTGCCCCATTTGGTAACTAATTAAAACGATTTGTCAAAGATTGGCACGCCATTACATCCAGTCTCGATATACTTTTTGACGACATGCTGTGAATAATGAACCTTGTATATTTCTTTAATCCTTAGGTGTCAGTTGTGGCCCATTGACACTGATAAATATCCTTGAATATAATGTTTTTCTATTGTTACTAAATAATTTTATAGTAAGATTAATGATTTTTTCCATTTGGCATGGAATTAATGAGAGAATTTGAAGTAGTTGTTGGTGTTCTAGCTTGTACTAGCTGAGTACGTCTACATTCAGTAGCGACCGAGATGTAAATGTCATCAGAAAATAATTATCGACCTAGATCCGTAACTATTGTCAGCAAAAAATAATGAGTTATCACAATGAGTAATTACGTTTACAATACGCGCCAAGGTTACGAAAACGGTAGATCCATACGCAACCGTAACGCTCGGTGTATGGGAACTAATAATAAACACGTAACAATGAGTTGCCGCTTTTGATGTGAACGTACGCGTCAGAGCCTCGACGGCTACTCGTAAAGCTAATTTAGGCGAACGTGCTAATGCCAACGATACCAAAATATGCACTTGTCATTTACCCAATAACCAAAAGTCGAGAATAACTACTTTCAAGATCGTAAAATCAAATAAAGAACGGCAGGCTGCGAACGAAGAGGCGTTACTAATCTGCAAACATACGACAGAGTAAAGTGGCCCAAACCTTGGCATCCGCATCCTGGCTGAAGGCCAACACAAGATCTGAATGAGTGACGGCGTGCAAATCAAAAAGCAAGAGGTAGACAACGCCCGCCCCACATTTCTATTTCTGGGAGGTCGAATATCATGAAGTACCTGAGTCAGAGCCACTCGAGGATCCCATTGAGTAGGAAATGCGTATTCATAGTGAACGCACGCGGCAAATATATTTTGGAACAAACATATGTTCACCCAAACATTTGGACACGTTTTTGACAAACTTTCGTCAGGATTATCGAGTAGCCGAGATGTTTGCTTTCGTTTGTACATGTTTGTAAACCAATCCACGCGTTCAAACTGGGTTTTTGACCCAGGAGGTCTTGGCCAAGCGTCCAAGTGTGTGTTTGCAAGCGAATGGGCGATAACAAAGCCTGTATTGGTAAAAGAGGTCCATTGAAGAGTGTGTCAGACGTGACCGGGGATGTTAAAGGAGCGCTGTGTCAGTCACGTACGCGACGAGCTGTCTAGAATCTTATCATATTGCTTATCTATCTTGGGTCTTCGTTAATAACTACGAATTTTTATTTGGTAACTAGAATCTCGATTCTAGGAATTGAATTTCTTTCAGGTTTCAGAAAATTTTGCTCTCAATGCTCTGCTTGCAATGGCTAGTTGTGTCTTATCTTATTGCTTATCTGTCTTTTGGTGTTCTTTATTTACTTCTAATTTTTACTTCGTAACTAAAACCTTGATTTAAACATCCAATGACACTACTGTCAGGTTTTAAAAAAGTTTTATATGCAATCGGCAAGTTAGTCGGTTGGTTGATTAAAGCTGATAATAATATTAATTTTTATGTCTCGTCTATTACTACGACGAGTCTTTTAAACTCGATTGTTATTGGTTTCCTTTTTAATTTACTGTGATATATTTATACATTACACAGATATTGTACCTTTGGTTATAATATTCCAATTGAGTATATTATAATTTGGTTCGAAATATATATTTGCTAATATTTCCCATTCGTTACTACGTATATACATCTCTACGGATAATCTTTTATTATTAAATCCATGATCCAGTCATTAAACTAGTAACTCAAAGTATAAAAGTATAATTCAAGGCGACTATTCAATTGGACTCAATTTAACGAGATATGACAACGCCACATCGTAGAGCTGTTTTTAAAATAACAAAATATACTTATGAATAAAACATCAGATTATTAATATTTATTATTAAATTAATTACAGACCAAGAAACTCGTGATTATGTAACTCAGTTTGATGATAAATAGTTTTAAATTTGATACATATTATAATTGGATGGATTAATGTGTTAATTTATTCCGTCGTAGGAACGTACCTAATACTTGCGATAGTCGTATTAGATAAGGTTATATTCCATAAATTATACCCTTGAAAACAACTAGATAAAAACAAAAAAGATAAATACAGACATTGACAGATAAACAACTGTGGAATATTTTTGCAAATGGACGCGTTTGCAATGATGAATAACCATCGTTTTTATGCATTATGTTTCTAATCTAATACCACCAGGTTAAGTTGCAAGCAAATTAGATAATAACAAAACAGACGTACTATTGTTTTTGTCCAAAGAAAACGCATTAAAAGCCGGCATTGTACTTAATACAAACAACACTCCATTACCGAAGCATCTGTCCCTAATTACACGCACGATGCGACACTATCTCTGCTTCATAATTAGAATACTTCGTGTTGATAGCCAACACAACATGAGAATACAAAACATTCTTCGATAAAAATCAAACCGTAAACAATATTGGAACGAAATATGAAATTGCGACACGCAGACCATTCTGATAAGGCTGGCCGGCTCTGCAGATAACACTAATATAGCCAATTTTAAAGTCCGAACGAAAATACATTTGCAACCACGGTATTCCGATATTCCTTACCTTAATACCGGAGACGCTGGCGTTCATCCAACTTTCGTTGACGCTTTAGCTGTCGCCGAAATTCTTGTACGAATACTTCGTGAATTTCCTTTCGAAGAAACTCAAAAAACTTTCGGTACGTTCTACACAAGAAAACAACGCTAAAGCACAAACTAAGCACGTTTCGAGATCACCAGACCACGCTTTTTGCACTGATTGAACCAACAGTGGTCTTTCACAACACTAAGGGATTCGCGTGATCACAGGTGCAATGTCGTTTGATAGATGCATTCGATATCGGCGGCACAGCACGTGCGCTTTCGTCGGAAAACCGCGAATAACAATATAGAAGGCGCGCGAACGTACGCCCCTCTACCACGACCGCTGTACGCACGGGGCACAGCTCTACTGACTGACGCAGGCGGTCACGGCCCGACTCTATCGCCGCATCTTCGCAACCCCCCATCCCACACTATCCAATCATTTTTTACCCTTGCAAAAAAACTATCGTGCGTCTGTCTGTTGCAAGCTTACTGTTGAATTCCGAACGTCTTTTTGTTGTTCCAGTAATTATTCATGCCTTTTAGGGCACCCTGAATTAACTTGCATGCACAAATAGTGGACTTTTCTCGTGAGAATATTGATTGCCTAAAAGAATCTCCGATTAGAGCAATTTCATTGAATTACTTCTATAATAAAACATTGTAATGGCCTAAAGCGTGTCACATCATGAACCTTTGTTAATGGCTAATGGGTAAGCCCGATAATGACAGGCAGTGATAGTGGTACCGTGAGGAGTTAGGATCACGTTGAACCAACAGTACCACGTTTGTGATAAAATTACAAGTTCAAATAACAAATTTAAAAACATAGTCGATTTGGTAATTTTTATTAAATACAAATCCCAATTAACCATCGAAATTGCGGCCTCATTTTAACATGAATTCCGTGTCCAAAAAGTTTTAAATTCGCCACAGTCGGAAACTTAATTAACTAGACTAAGATCCCGTATTAACGGTGCACTCCACAAACTATATTTTGGAAGCGTTAAATAAAACGAAGATCCAATCGATATTTGCAATACAAAAAATACGGAGGCTATAAAACATAAAAAATCCATGTTATTTTCTTGGTAGTTTCAACGATTGCTATAATTAATGGCATGTGGTAGATAAGAACGCAATGCATGACTTAGAACGATTGAAATTCGCGATAGTCATTGGAGATGGAAGAAAGCTGATACCATTTAATAGGAATCCAGAAGACCCGGTCATACGAATGTGGCCATTGATCATGTTACGTGGCGAAATAAGGATGGCTCGATGTGCAGATGTTGGTGGACCTGTTCATGTGCAACTATACTCGGTCGGATTTCAGGCCATTTGATGAGCGTTAAAGAGAATCGCGCTTGCAAGAATTCTGTCTTGTTACTGTTTCCTGATTTTACGATTGATACGATAGACACATGTCTTAATCACTTACACTATTACTAAACGGGTTCTTACCACGATTATTTTTAATTGAGTGATCCCGATATTTCGGCACTATTTTAAGCGACATGATCACGGGAAGACTGAGGAACTGCGGGTACGTCATTTAAGTCTGTCTACCCTCTTTCTCGTTCGTTTGCCGGTACTACTGGAACTCGAACTCACATTTCGACATACCACACTGACAGTATCGGTAATCGGTGTAATCGTGGTAAGAACCCGTTTAGTAATAGTGAAAGTGATTTAGAAAACCGCGAGTGTTTAAAGAAATTTATTACATGTCTGTTTATTACATGTTACATTCTGTTGGATTATGGAAGCTAGGCTATTCGCCAATTCGATTTGTTGGCCATAAGGTTTTTTTTGATTAGTAAAAATAAATTTGCATTGATTCCTTAATAGCTAACAATAGGTATCAAGAGACAGTAATCTGATTCTCAAGACAGGACAACTGTTGCGACTAGTTAGGATTAAAATATATTATTTGAGATGAACAATCCGATACAAGATTTTCCTTAAAAGACTTTCTCTTTCGTATTGTCGGGTGTCCGAGATTTATCGTGTTGTGCATCAGACGGGAATCGAACCGGGACCTCGAGAACAATACTACGAACAAGTTTCACAGAGCCCTTAACGAGTGACATAATAAAATGTGACTGACTTAAATGTCAATTTGTATGGATAAAAGTATCGTTTAAGGTAATGCAAAGATGTATAGGAGAAAAGGAATTTTCGACATAAATTGTATCGTCTTTTCTGTAAGAGATAAATACTGGTGTATCTTTAAAGAGTTTCGTGCCCTATTTGGTAAGCGGTTAACATGTCTCAAAAACAAGGATACTTTGGATAAGGTTTATTAAGTAAAATATTCGATCAAAGTGTAATTATTTATCGGAATAATTCAGAAAAAAAATTCATGCACAATTGTTGAAGCAACCATTACAATTTCTCCAATTTAGTTCCACGACAGAACTACAATGTCCCTCTAAGTTTGCAACAAAGTAGTCACATTTAACTAATTGATATTCTCGAAGACTTGTTCTGTTTAACCGTTCAACAGATGCGGAAGACATCTGTGACCTTATCATAGCTACATAATCTCGAATTGGAAAGTTTTGTTTGCTTTAAATAATTAGGAATGGAGCTCTGATTACGATTTGGTTATTTCAATTTATTATTTTGCTATTTCCTTGAATTTTTTTTTTGCTATTTGTTTTTGCAAGGTTAATAAATGAGGTTATAGCCTGGTACTTAGTTAGTTGTTATCTGTACATTACTAGAGGGTTCAGGAGCCGATACCTCACTTACCATGGACTTTTTTCGAATGATAATGTATGATTTATATTATTCTAGGGAGCTTTTAAAGGGCATATTTTTTTTTTTTTTTATTGCGTGATAGATAAACGAGCCTACGGCCCACTTGATGGTAAGCGGTCATCGTCGCTCATGAACCTCTGCAATGCCAGGGCAATGAAGGGCTGTTATCTATCGCCTACCGATACAGGACTTTTCTTAAGCCTCGTTTAAAGAGGGACATGTCATAGCGCTCCGGGAACACCGCGGATGGGAGTCCATTCCAAATCGGAATGGTACGGGGCAAAAATGATCTTCTGAAGCGACTATTTACTACTTAATTTAAATTATTAACTTTTTAAGAGGAAGCATTGCAGTTTTATATTAAGACTAGCTGACTCGCGCAACTTCGTCTGCGCCGAAAAAAAAAATTAGGGGTGGACTACCCTTAACATTTAGGGGATGAAAAATAGATGTTGGCCGATTCTCATAGGTACCGGATAAGCACAAAAAATTTCATCAAAATCGGTCGAGCCGTTTCGGAGGAGTTCAAGTTCGAACACCGTGACACGACAATTGTATATATTAGATTTAATTTTGCTCTTTACATTATTTTCATATTTGAACAGGTAATATTTTCTAAAAACTAGTAGGGATTGTAAAAGTAATATTGATTGTACTATCTACATAGGTGTAAATAAATTGTACATGCATGTTCACGCAACATTGTTTTGTAAACTGTGATCAATCATTTCATCAATCGAATGCTGTCATCAACGTGTTGTATGATGACATCAATTTATAGGTATTGTTTCATTGTTTCGTGAGCATTTTTTGTGGAAATGATAAGATGGATAGAAATATACAGGTGTTACATTGATAATACCAATTTGTAGTCATTTTAGTCTTATCTAGATTATAAAATTTTATGAAAGAAAGTAAATTTATTCCATTATCCAATGATAAGTCTAACAATGTTTTTTACAGTATTTTTAAAAACGAAAGTAGTTTCATTGAACACATACATTAGTTTAATACTAGCTTTTTCTTGTTATACCTACTATTTTTTCAAACTAAAACTTAAGAACTTATTCAGACACTAGCGGTTTTCTGTAATACTTTCATGCATTTTAAACGGGTTCTTACCACGACTGCGGTGTATCACTGTATCTGGACAGTGAGTGTGGTGTGTCGTGATGTGAGTTCGAGTTCCAGTGACAGGACCCAAAAGCGAACGAGAAAGAGGGTAGTCAGATTTGAATGCTCTTAAATTGACCCGCAGTATCCAGTCTTCTCGTGATCATGACGTTTGCAACAACGTTGAAATATCGAGACAACTCAATTAATTAAATGTCGTGATAAGAACCCGTTGAAAATGCATGAAAGTAAAACTTAAAACTCTTGAAAGCGCAACTTACCGTAATTTTAAGCAGTTTGCTCTTAAATAGTACAATATAATATGAGGTAGGATACAGTTGCCATCTGCAGCTGGCATTGCATTAAAAAACTATTTCTTCACGACTGAAACTTACGTAATCAAACCAAGAAGTATTGTCTCACCAATTAAGCTTTTCGTATCTTGTTTTATATCAGTGGCTGGTGTTAAGCCGAGCTCCGTGCCTCACGACCTACCCTCCTCACGGTTTGTGGTGCAATTCGTTTTTTTAGTTAGAAATACTTGCTGTAATCACTGTTTTGTTCTTTTGTAATTTATGATTTACTTTTTTTCTAAATGTTTCATATTTTGCAGTTCGAAGGTAAATGATCTGACAGTCCATGAGAATATTAAATTTGTTTTTACTCTATTTTGTATAAGTATAATTTGAGTAAAAAGATACTGTAGTTAAATGGTCATATCATTTTACTAAAATTCTTATGAATATTTTACTATTACCTAAAATCGTCGATATTATAGTCTGTCGTATAGATACTTAACATTTCTGCCGGTTTCTTTTTCTGTGATATAACCACTCAACTGGAAACTAGCCAAAATTGGCGTTTGTCTAGTAGTGCCATCTATAGGTGATATTTGATAGCTAAGACAAATAAAAAAGTACTATTACAAGACGATTTGGTCTGTGCTGGTAAAAGCACGCTTCAGCTGCTAACTCAAGAATATCAACCCTAGAGCTGATATTCTTGAGTTAGCAACACTGAGATTGACATAACCACTAAGCTCAAAATATAAAACAGATTAATTTAAGATAGAAATACTACTAGTGTAAGACCGTACATAAAACCTCCGACTTACTTGTGTGTTGGAGACATAAATGTGTTTTATAAATAATAAAAAAAAATCCACTTGTCATCCCAGCATGAGACCTAGATGTATATCTACCATATAAGGTCACCACGTATTTATAACAATTATGATATTCATAAAGATATTTTGAAACGTGCCAATGATGTTTTGGAGGTGTTTTTTCTCTTCAAATCTTGATGGTGGCGTATAAGTTGTAGTTACCTGGAACAAATGAAAAATATATGAATTTGCGTGTTTTTTTTTTTTTTTTTTTTTTTTTTTTTTTTTTTATTGCTTGATAGATAAACGAGCCTACGGCCCGCCCGCCTGATGGTCATTTTAATATAGTTTATTATTAATATCGGGGTGGCCGGGTGGTTGAAGCGCTTGCCTTGCGTACGGGAGGTCGCGGGTTCAAATCCAGCCGGCTTGTACCTCTTAATCTTAATATGAAAAAGATTTACGTGCAATTTTTCACAACACCACTGGCTAAAAACGGTGAAGGAAAACATCGTGAGGAAACCTGCATATCGGAAAAGGGTTCTAAAAATCCTTTGAAGATATGCGAAGTCCCCAATCCGCATTAAGCAAGCGTGGTGGAGTATGCCTAACCCCTCTTCGGAGGAGACCTGAGCCCAGCAGTGGGCAGTAATGGGTTGTTACAGTGCAGTACATTAATATGCTGATCGTACATTAAATGAAGTCATTTTTTTATATTCTTACGAAATGTTACTATCCATTTCGTATTTTTGTCTATACCTAATACAATGCTTATTAAAACAACGTAGGAAACAGATGGAGAGCAGTTTAAAAATTGAAGTAAAAAAATCTATGCACATCTGCAAACGACTACTCGTTGAAAAACAATCAACCATCTTAACATAAAAGTAGAAAAAAAGTCATATCACACACGCTTTAATAGGCACAGTTAATTCATAAACCAACAACCACAGCGTAAAATCACAACCCACACAATATCATAAAATAAAAACCAGCATGACCTTTAAAAGTCATGAAAATCCTACTTTCAACTACCATCTCGATTGTCGAAGAAACGATAAATAATAAAACGAGAACTCAGTGCACTTAAAGGTGCATTTACACGATACTATTAACTCGCGATTTATTGTTGTACTTTTTATTGCCGTGGATAGCAAGCCCGTGTAATAAATAAACGTGATAATAAAAGAACATTTTTCAGGAAGTGTTCTATAGGATGATGTACTTATCTACAGCGCGTGTAGAAAGTATTTTTATTACTTTTATCCCTCCTTAAGATTGGATAGTTATCTTTTTTTTAAACTTACCTCTATTGTCTTTTTAATCGACTTCATAAACTTTTTTTGTATTTTATATTTTACTGTGGAAGCTGTGTCTACATCAAGCAGGGATAAACTCATAATTATTATTAACTATGTACTAGACAATAAGTAACGATGTATTTAATAGTTTATCTCAGTTATGTGGACCAACTAAAAAAAAAAAAAAAAAATTGGTAGGTTTCTCAGTTCGACTTAATAATTCCTTCTTTCATTAGATTCGCAGATAACTTCGTTGTTTAACCGATTTTGATGACTATTTTTTTATATTGGAAATAAGATATTTCAAAAATCAGGGTTTGATAATGGCAGTGCAGAGAAATCGAGGGGAACTTGAAAAAAAAAAACTTTGTCAAAAAAAACTCCACGACTATATCTGCTTACAACAAATTCTTTTTTTTCCTCTCCACAGTGCTATACGTTGGTGTTAGTAAAAGTTATTATGACACTAGAATAATTTTAAAACTTGATGTATAGTCTTTGACAGTCATAGCCTAAAACATACTCGTTGTAAATGACCATACACTTACAGACATTAATGGGCAGCTCACCCAATCTGTCGACGCTAAGGAGCTTAACAAATCGCTTGTTCAAAATAATGAATAAGGAAAAATATTTAACCCAAATACATTGACCGTTCGTTAACAATAATTACGTAATTACACTGTTAATTATTGCTGTTTCGACACTGAGCAAAATAACAATCGGCGATTTATCTTTTACAAGACATGAGTTCAGATTATGCATTCTTTTTAATATAAAGTGAGAACCAAGACTTTGGAAGTAGATAGTACCTTCGGTATATTTGTTGGCAATGTTCAAATTAGTTTACGAATGATATTTTGGTAATTTACAGCGTTAGAGGCAATATTTTTTTAAATAAAGTTGCATCTTAAATTTAGTTGTTGCATATACTTCATCAAATTAAATCTAGGCTTCTGTGCTCTAGTTTCAAATAGACAAATAGTAGTAATTACTCACTTATTAACATTAGTTACTACTAGTAATTTAACACATCACATTAAATGCTATATTTACGCAGCCAAGTCGAGTTGTTCAGCCAGTTACTAACCTAGTGTGAACAAGCCCTTAAATGTTTCTAAAGGCTCTAAATCTTTGAAGACGAATGGTGTCGTAAGAGAAGATAGGACATTATGCCCAGCGCCCACGGGGTGGACTGTATACGTTTGTATGTAAAACAGTATGAATTATGCCCTTCGTATTGTTCTAGTTTTAAATGCAATCGACTTAAAAGGTAGTAGATGCATATCTTATGATTTTAAATATATCATTTATTTTGAAGTTTGTTTATTTTAAGATATTGGTTTTTGAGTTCTACGAATCTTGTGCTATGTTAGTACTGTTTTTTTTTTTATTGCCATGTAGGCAGACGAGCCAGCGGGCCATCTGATCGTAAGTGGTTACCGTCGCTCATGAACCTCTGCAATGTCAGGGGACACTGACGGGTCGCTACCTACGACCTAACTTTAAGGACCCTCCTCAAGCCTCGTTTGAAGAAGGACAAGTCATAGCGCTCTGGGAATACCGAAGAAGGGAGCTCATTCCATAGTCGGATGGTGCGTGGCAAAAAAAAGTGTTCCTGAAACGGACCGTGGATGACCGCGGTGGTTCCATATAGTAAGGATGAACTCCACCTCGGACGCCGGGTGGTACGGTAATAGAAGAAGAGTTCTACGAATCTTGTGCTATGTTAGTACTGTTTAGAATTTAGTATGGTTACTTTTGAAGTGCGCTCATTACGCAATAGAAACTATAAGTTTCTCTAATTTTAAACGTCATAGCATAATTTTATAGAGCACTATTATTCATTTGCAAGCCAATAATTTCTTACGTACTCTTTTCAACAAAAACTTAAAATTTTTTCTACCTAAAGATCGCATATAATCGAACTATTAAAGCGTTTTAACTTGAAGCATTAAAATAAACAATCCAGTGATTATGTGTTTTTAAACTGTCCATCAATCGACGAAATAAACGTATTTCTCGATACAATCCATATTAGGGATGTCCATGTGTTATCGATAATTTCAACTTAACTGTGACGATTAAAAGTAAATACTGTTTTTATTGTCGTATCACTCCTTTTCGAGTTACAACAATAACAATATAATAACTTAACTACTTCGTTCATTTCGTTACAGCAATGGGCATGGTATTTTTATCGATTGAAGTAGTTATTCCGAACGTGTTCCGTTAATATCGATAATTAATCAGCAATCGAATCGATTTTTTGTTTTTACGACTTTTAAGTATCGCATCGCCGAATACGACTGTTTTTTTGAAGGTAAAATGGTAATTTTATTAAGTTTTATTTGAGTAGTTAATTTTTTTTATAGTTAGGTACTATTGTTAAAGTGAAACTTCTGATGTTGGAAAAACGAACGCATTTAGTTTAAAACTTCTACGTAAATTTAGCTGTAGCTCCCTAAAATTGAATTTTATTGTAGTTTTCAAAAACAACACAGATCCTTACTAATATTATAATGCGAAAGTTACTTTGTCTGTCTGTATGTATGTTACGCTTTCCCGCTTAAACCACTGAACCGATTTTGATGAAATTTAGCACAGACAATCTGTAGACCCTGAGAAAAAAAAGGCTACCTTTTAATCGAAGGTGACGCAGAAGTTGCGCGGGCCCACTAGTAATAAATATTTTTTAATTATGTTCTCTTGCACTACCTTGAATGAACAAAATAAAAACAAAATAAGATAAAACGTGTATTCCCCCGAGAGATTGATAAGCAGATAAGCGTCATATGAGTCATGTATTAAAATAAAACGCATGCGCATGCGCGATAAGAATCAATCTTGCATTTATATAAAGAACGTTTTTATCGGTTACAGACTTCATTGCCTAGTTTTTGTTTATGAAAACAATGTTAAGATTACTTTGTTTAGCTTAGAAGTTTCTAGATTTGTTAGGACTTAAGGAGCGGGCACACATAAAACGAATTTGTATGATAAAATGGGCGTTTCAAGTTTTATAGAAGTTTCGCGAAATAGAACATACAAAAAAGGTGAAGGAAAACATCATGAGAGAACCATTATTAAATATCGGAGAAGGATTTAAAAATTCGTGAAAAATTGACCATAATGTGAAGTCTCTAATTTGCATTGAACCAGCGTGGTGTACTATGCCTAATCCTACTGAGGACTACTGAGGACTACTGAGGAGACCTGAGCCCAACAGTGGACAGTAATCGGTTGTTACAGTACAATACGTAAAGCTCCATTAGACAGACTGAATTTTGCATGACCTATGTAACAGTGACCAACGGCGTGCATGTATGTATATAACGGCCAGGGTGGAGAAGTTTAAAAAAAACCATTTGGAACGAAGTTCCTTATCGCGCGTTATCGAAAGGGGGCTAGACGGAAAAAAAATCTTACGAAAAGTTGTCACGACACTTTTTTTGTTTTAGATGATTATCGCTAGATGGCGCTGTGATCAAAATCTTTTAAAACACGTTCCTTATCGCGCGTTACGTTAGGAAAAAAATATATAAGATATCTTTTAATCGAAAGGAACTTCGTTCTATTCGGGTGTCCCATGACACCTCTCAAGTTTTTTTTTACAAATTTATATCTTACAATCAAGTTTATTATACTTTTACTCATAATACAAGCAAATAATAGGAACGATAAGAGAATTTCTATTAAATATACGGAATTTAATCGATTTTATTGTGTTTTTTAAACCAATTTGATAAGTTAGGTTATGAAATGAAAATTTTGATCACAGCGCCATCTAGCATTAATCATATAAAACAAAATAAGGAATTGTTTTGTAAAATATTTTGATCGCAGCGCCATCTAGCATTAATCATATAAAACCAAATAAGGAATTGTATTAAAATATTTTAATCACAGCGCCATCTAGCGATAATCATCTAAAACAAAAAAAGTGTCGTGACAACTTTTTCATAAGAATTTCCATCTAGCCCCCTCGATAACGCGCGATAAGGAACTTCGTTCCAAATTTATTTATTTTACCATCATAAAATAATAGGTATTATTACACATTAAGTACTATTTGCATCATAAGATGTTTAAATGGCCACTTCTCTGGCACTTCTCTACCTTACATTAAAGTCTACGTACTGTATGTTTTATTTTGGGTTTGCTGTTAGAAAACTCAGTATTGAGTTAAGCTCGCCTTTTGTGAACATTTTTTAATTTAACTTATTTTTCTGTCGTGTACAATAAAGTATTAAATAAATAAAAAAAAAAAGAAAATTTGCTTCTATGGACTGTACGCCACTGACTGTGACTTTTAAATTCTGCATTCTACTTAATTAAACTGCATAAGCTTGATTAATGTCAGTCATTAACATTATTGGCCGAGACCGAAAATAAAACTTGTTAATGATTTGATTTAATTGGTCACATTAATAATTAAGATCGTGTGTGGTCATTATTATGACCAAATCTGTTTCAATAACACTGAATTGATATCATTTAAATCTATATTCATTAAGTCAAAATAAACATAATAATACTATTACAATCACTTTAAATAAAATTCGATGTGCCATAACTGGTCACTACACCCACTTCTCTAGATTCAAAAAATGGCGCGAAGATATTTGAAATTAGAACGCCAGGACTTTCATCTTCAGTTTCTGTGAATCACGATCCTAAGCTGACACAGATATAAAATGGCTTGTGCAGTGCAACCAACACTGGTACATGACAGTAATAGGCTTGTAAAGGAATGCTATACCGTTAGAGCGCATGTAGCGCCACCAATTTTAGAAGCCGTTATCAAAGTAATAAATTGCACCGGCCGTGTATCTAGAGCAACTGACATTACGCTCTCAATAACGATCTTGAACGTAAAAAAATATTTGGAGGTGCTACAAAAAAGGATCTGAATTTGAAAGACAAATCGAGAATGTTTTGAGAGGATGTTTTAAAATTTGTAGTAAACGAGGTTCCTTTTAAAATTCTGTTTGCGTTGAATGCGTAATAAAACAAAGAAGGCATCTTCCCGGTTAAAAGAAATGCACATCAGTTTTGTAAAATAAAACCTTAATAACGAGTTCAAAATCTTACCTAACAGGTTTTTTAGCTCAAATTTAAAACCTATCTTTAAAATTACACATCTAAAAAAGTGAGACATCAAAGCGCGTGTCGCACGACACCTAGACGTGTAGATAAAAAAAACAAAACACGACGTTAATCAATCAAGACAATACAAGGCACGTAGACCAGAAATGTTTTTACACATTGCGTAATACCAACCGAATTATCAGTGAAAGTGTTGTACGGAATCACGACCGCTAATATGTAATACAACCTTAATGATAGATGCAGACGAGCCTTATAGAAAGCTCTAGAACAGGGGTCTTTAGACTGCGGCCCGTGGGCTAAATCCGGGCCGACAATTCCATCAATCCGCGGCAACCACACTGCAAAGTCGTATTGATCTTTAAGCTGAGTGAGAGTTTATTTTACAGTGTGGCAAAGCTATGATCATATTATTTTTAAAGATTATAAAATAAAGATCATCATCATCATCATCATCATCATCAGCCTATAGACGTCCACTGCTGGACATAGGCCTCCCCCAAACCTCGCCATAACGACCGGTCCTGCGCCGTCTGCATCCAGTGACCTCCCGCGATCTTGACCAAATAAAATAAATAAAGATAATTAATCGAAATTATTTCACCCAAAAAGTTTTTGACCTATGGCCTTAAAGTTTGGAAACCCCTGCTTTAGAATATTATTTATGACCGAACGAAAGCATTGTTGGTCTTGCTGAGTGATTTACAATGAGTACTCCAACGCGGCGATACACTTAATTACCGATTGACTTACTTCCAAATGTCAGTGTAGCTTAAAGACATTACGATAAGGGTTAAAATCGATTACGTGAATCGATATCGATGTTTTATGGTCGTCGGGCTTGTTACATCACTAATGTGACAGCGGACACAGCCGGCTGGACGCGTTCGATTGTAATTCCGTTTTACAAATTATCGATATCTATTTTATTGAATACATTATGCAGATACGATTGTAAGGGAATTAATTTAGTGGACTAGGCTGTCTAGTAATTGTAATTATTTATGATCGTGGGAATTTCTTAGTTGCATCCTGTAATCATATATCGTTATGGGCACAGGATGCATCTAATCATGTTCATCGACTTACGATTTTGATTTATTAAATTACTTTTAAATTAAGAAGCATGAAGTGAGGAATTTTGGTTTGCTTTGACATTGTAAAGCATGAGCTATGAAAAGGTCTGTTGGTTCGTCTGCTTAAAAAGTAAAAAACATGTGGTGTTAGAATTCTGACTGAAACAAAGCTCCCACAACATTTTTCCGCTTTTCCTTCTTCAAGCTATAGTGTAAGAAAAATAGTGCTCGAAATTATTGATTTTTTTATTGCCATGAAGGTTACAGTCGCGAATCAGGAGTGGAAAACAATTTACTACACAATCAAACATTTTTTTTTTTAATTTTTAATTTGGAGGAAATCACTGGATCCCCGCCCGCGGGGATGTGGGAGTTGAACCGCACTAAAACCTCCAACAGCTCACACTCAGCGCTCGAACCCCGGCTGAGGCCAGAACCCAGCACGGGGTTTATGAGGGACGGCGCGACGCGTTACGCCCGAGGCACTCTTTCCCGTCGCGCCGCCCCCTCTGGATGCCGAACCGGCAGCCGCCGGCGATACGGCCACCGGCTCTCTCGGTCGGCGGGCTTTCCGAAGCCCGCCAAAATGAGATTTCCACGGAATACCCCGCTGGATCAGAACCAGCGTGGGTCGGGGAGCGCGGTCTACCATCCCCCGGTTGCTCTAACGCTAAGGGCGTGCTGAGCGAAACACAATCAAACATAAAATGCAGCTACAACATTCATAATTTTAATTTTCCAAATACATTCCCTAATATTCCAAATAATTATAGTCAGATTTCATAGCATAACAAATTAAACGAAAATAATAACCGTCGCGTGACTAAAATCGTATTTAAACCAACCAAATATAAATGAACTGTCTGCTGTATCTACTTTTAAATCATTATAGATCAATTTAATTTGGATGGTTTATGAAAGTATGAAGGAATATCTAGTAATAGAATTAGATTAATTTAATTTACGAACAGGGTATTTAGTGGGAAAGATTGATTATGAAAAAGATAATAATTCGGAAAGATAATAGTAAAATAAATATTCATCGCAGTAATTGCATTAAAAGCATGTGATATGACTAGCGAGCGCTGACTTGTCCTTCTTCAAACGAGGCTTGAGCAGAATCCTTAACAGTAGGTCCATGGCGGACGGTAACCACTTACGATCAGACTGCTCAATAACTCGTCTGCCTACATGGTAGTAAGATAAATGTTTTGATCACGTCGATATTTCGGCTTCAAATTTACAAGTTCCCTATCCCTACTAATATTATAATGCGAAAGAAACTGTCTCTGTCTGTTACGCTTTGCCGCTTAAACTTCTAAACCGATTTTGATGAAATTTGACACAGAGAATCTTTAGACTCTGAGAAAGAACTTTTAATTGAAAGTGACGCAGACGTTGCGCGGGTCCGCTAGTTTACAATATTTTAAAAAAATTCTCTACTTACATTTGCATCAAAATCTCAACAACTAACAACATAACAGATGATACAACTAACATTCAGTAGTTGATATATTATTATAAAATAACACTTTCTATAATAAACATAAATAATATTACATAATTCGCATTGAATGTTATCAATATTGGCGCAATTACAATCTTGACGGCGTTAACAAAATTGATGTTTCTACTTTCTTCACTGTTTACCAATTACGTTTAATGTTAGAATATTTATTGTTGTAAATTTACACTGTGTTTTAACACTGTGCTATGATTTTGTGTTATTTGGTTTTAAAGTAATTCAGTGGATTTGAAATGAGATTGTGAGATTTAGTTTATTGTTGCTTTTGAGTTTTGAATGAAATTTTATAATTTACAAATTTTGTTTTCAAACAGAGAAAATACTCTCATTGTATTGACAATTTTACCTTTTCAAATTTTAGAAAAATTGTTATGCACATAAAAATATTAATATACCCACCCACTACTTCGTCTATACCATAATTTCTTCGATATCAAAACATAATAGTTATTTTTTTTAAAAATCGTAACGTTTGTAAAATTTTAGAATAGATTATTTTCAAAATTGCTTTTTACTCAAACAATATTGTTCTATAATTATTTACATGACAATAGTATTTACATTCGGGTAGAATGTAACCGGTCCCCTCATGTTCGTGACAGAGCTCTCATTTCACCATGATTCGTGACAGGAACGGTCCGCTACCGGGTTCCGTGAACGGAGTCAGTTTCATCATTGTTTTAATTGTCATTATTAATTATAATAATATGTTGGTAGGTCGACTGTGTATGTTAAATTTCGACCTACGACTGTTGGATGATCTTTTTGAAAATCATTTTTACTGTAATTCTATATTTTGATACTGCGCTATATTCCAGTTGGGGAAAAATATATTATCTTTATGAAATATGATAGGTACTGAAAAAATATCTACTATTCCTAAATAATAATAGCAGTCAAGACAAAGTTCTCCGTACTATTAAAAAAACTGGAAAAAAATACGTTTTAAGAATCGTTTTAATAAGTATATTTGTAAAGATTTCTCTAGAAATATCCATGATCGAAAATAACCTAGACATTTCATAACCTTCGCAAACTAAATCAAAATAAATACTACAAATAAAAATGTCTGCCCCAAAAATAGTGATGTAACCAAAACAAAAAACTAACGATATTGCTTTTACATTTGTTAAGTTAATGCGATTATCTAATATCGATTACGGCCGCCCACGCAGTCTGTCACACATCAAACTCTAGTTTACATAAACAACTAGGTAAAACAAGCCGTAGTGATGTAGGTGTATCGATAATATCGATGCCGTTCACTTTCGATTGTTCCGATATATTGTATTCGATGTTGAGTAACTATTTGTCAGTGTAAGAGTTCTTGCCTTATTTGGAGTATCGATTCTCACCTTATAATTTTATATGCACCTGTTAAGTTGCGATATTGTATACTTATGTCATATGCATATTTGGTTAGACGAGTAATAATATGAACCGGATTACTTTTGATTTTGCGGACTCACAGATCTGATGAGATAGGGGCACAGATATAGTTCAGGTCAAAGGAAGTCACCGAATACAAACAACGCAAGATGTTGTAGCAAAAGTTGAGTCAGTCTATATTCAGCAAACGTCAACTATTTACGAGTTGATGTTGATGATGGGTCCAAAAGTTTAGTTCGAGAGGTTTATTCAGTAAATACAATTAGTTTTATTCTAGCTAAAGTCTTTCTTATTCTCCTTTCTTCTACTATTTACCAAATGTACCTGCCATTTAAATTAAAATTCTAGAAATTTAATTATATCTTTGTCATAAAACATAATCGATAAATTCATCGATACAATCCCATCACTATTCATAAAATTCATAGTTTTAAAACAGACGAATTTGAAAATAAACGAGACCTCAAATAAAGACAGTGAAAGCAAACAATAAAATGTGAATCTATTTTACTCTAAAAATTATCATTTCTGAAGATTTAATTGCGACGGTTTTCGCTCTAAACATTACATAAGATTCGTAATTTATAGCAATTAAAAATAGTAGGTCGAACGAATATATTATATTATTAAGCTTTGATTACTGTCTTACTGTAATTTATAGCGTATTACGTTTAATTAGTTGGACAAATATCATAAAAATCAAACATGTTTTGATTGCTCTCTTCGATAACACATTTATTAAGATGTAAAACTACTCGTACATTTTTACTAATTTAATAACCAGCAATAGTTACTTAATGGCAAGTATTACTTTTTACTGCTTTAGTTCCCACTTAATTGGAACGAAGTTCCTTATCGCACGTTATCGAAAGGAGGTTAGACGGAAATTCTGACGAAAAAGTTGTCACGACACTTTTTTTAGATGATTATCGCTAGATGGCGCTGTGATTAAAATCTTTTAAAACAAGTCCTTATTTTGTTTTATATGATTAATGCTAGATGGCGCTGTGATCAAAATATTATAAACTAACTAATTATTATAACTTAAAAAAAAAATATTACAATTCCCTCACTAATTAATCGGAAGGAACTTCGTTCCATCCGGGGGTCCCTTGACGCCTCTCAAGTTTTTTTTATCAATCACAAGTCATTTTTGTCGTTTTTTCAAAAAATGATAGTTGTTCTAGGACTCTTGCCTACTTTTCGTAAGTCAGAATACAATAGTAGTATTATGATTCATCTATCATAAAGATAGCATCTCGTTTATACTTTGGTAACGATTAAAATTTAAAATAAATATGGAAGCATTTGGATTCACGCCATCTTATTTCCGCAAGACGCCTAGTCGACGCCTAAGCTTTTGCCAAAATTGGTTAGTCAGAAATGTATGGATTTCAGTTCAACTCTAAGAAATATATTTTTTTTTTATAGCGTGATGGATAAACGAGCCTACGGCCCACCTGATGGTAAGCGGTCACCGTCACTCATGAACCTCTGCAATGCCAGGGCAATGAGGGGCCGTTATCTATCGCTTACCGATACAGGACGCTCCGGGAACACCGCGGGTGGGAGTCCATTCTAAATCGGAATGGTACAGGGCAAAAATGATCAAAAATAAGTTTTGATATAGCATGGAATTCAGACAACCTGTTAGTGTTTGTATAATATAGTAACTAAAAATTACAAAACGTTATTGGTATTTTATTTATTAGTGATAAATACTAGCTGTCGGAAAAGAACTACCCGTTAAATAACATGCATTAAACATTATCATCAGACGAAAACTGTTATTAAAACCCGCAGTCCACATTTGCAGTAACCAAACCCATAATTTGGTCTCGACACTGAATTGTCATCGTCAACCAGAAACGTTTAAATATTAATCCGCTTTTGCAGAACAATGAGCTATACAAACAAATGATAATTTTATTGACATCTGCAAACCAAATCACTGGTATCCTTCACTGTGCCACCCAAGAGAAATCCAGCTTACAAAGACACATTGCCAAATTTATGATACCTACAAAATAAGACCGACTTGCAATGGACAGCAAAAAGACTTGGTTCAACCCCCCAAATTAAAAAGAACTTGATTGCTAACTCTGTGGAATAAAAACAGGGGTCATCCACCATTGGTCGGTTATTAAACTGATGCATCATGAGTGGCCGATTAAGTCGTCAGAAAATGTCGAAAACAAAGCCATGGTAGTAAATGTCCCGTTTTAAATCACAGTGACCCCTTTGAAGGGTGATCCATCAGATTTATATATCTTTATATCGTTGTCATGATGCGATTAACTTGTGTCGCAACTTGAACGTTAAATATATCTCATTGTTCTTGAGTCAAGTATTTAATGGATAAGGTCGCTCAAAACTACTTTGGGTCAAAAAGACCTTTCGATAACATTATGCATAAAAGAGAAGCAGCCAACTTCGTTTGAAATGTGAATGTATAACGGCATGAAACGAGAATAGTGACATTTTAAACTATCTCAAAAAAAATACTGAGGAGTCACCCATTGTAGAAAAGTAAAGAAAATAGGATGGAGATTGCGAAATTAATTCAAGAGGAATCGCTATATTGAATCTTACACGATCGAGAAACTACAATATTGAATAAAGCATACTAAAGTGATCCCTGAATCTGTCAAAAAACGACTTCCTCGTCGGAACATTCAAAGGGTTTAAAACTCCATATCATATTGACAGATAAATCGTCGACAATTCACTATTGTCTTTCGGAGTACTTTCCAACTTTAGTACCGTGAGATTTATGTCTTTTTTATCTCGTTAGCGAGTACAAGTACACTTAAACGGTTTTAAAACATGCGTGTTTGTGCATATATCTATACTAACATTATAAAGCTGCAGAGTTGGTTTGTTTGTTTGAACGCGCTAATCTCAGGAACTACTTACTGTTCTGATTTGAAAAATTCTTTCACTGTTGGAAAGTCCATTTATCGAGGGATGCTATAGGATGATATCCCTCTGTGACGCAGACGAAATTGCGCGGGTCACCTAGTCTATTATAAAATGTTTGGAGAAAAAAGCATCATGGACAATCTAATGTCCACAGAAAAGTCACTAGATGGAGACAGTGCAGGACTGGTCCTTGTGGCGAGGTTTGTTGCTGGCTTATGTCCAGCATTGGCACTACGGCCTAATGTTGATATGTTTAGTAGATACTGTTGATAGTAAGATATATGAGTAAAACTGTATGCTTATCAATTGCCTTAATATAATCACATTCTCATAGTTAAATTTCACTTACAAGAAGCGAATGTACCTACCATACATGATTTATTAACAGATGTCGCCCCGTAATTATGGTTTTAAGCAACCGCTCTCCAAGGATTTAAATATAAAGATTTATATCAGCTGTGTTATTGATTGTTGAAAGTATTTAACAGTTTTTTGATATAAGACTTGTTTTGTTGAAAAGTTTTCTATGATCTTGATAGTTGTTTAAACAAATATATATGATTGAATATGTGTTAACGGGATGATTTTTGTGTTGATATGTCCAAGTGTATTGATTAACATGAAATAATATTTTTATAACAAAAGTGAAAACGACCAATATCCATTTCTCAAGCACAGCACAAAAACTACCAGTCAGTCCTTTATCAAATTTATATGAGATAATGCTCAAAATGTCTGCTTCCTAACAAAAAGGTGATTCCTTTGAATGAATCCGATCATATGAAAAAAATGTCCGTTCAAAACTTCCCACTTTCCCACAATAACGATTAGTAACAGAGACCAAGAATTATTTGTACGACAATATTCTTATCTTTATCGTTTGAATGCAAATGTGGCATGCCTTATCGTGCAATAAATATTCGCGACACTTCCACTTTCTATAAGGATTGTTTATAAGCTTTAGTGCAATAATTTATCTTTATAAAGCAATTATTGCGTAAAGCTTGGCGATGTTTGTCAAATGTTTGACGAGCTGAACCAAGTTACCAATATCGACTGCATATTGGATAGTTGATGTTGGTCCTAATATTGGTTTTGGGTGAGGAGATTTGGGAGTATATAGGGGTTGTAATAGTCTCTTACAAAACCCAGGGTGTTCTTTCTTTCTGACTTGAGTGTCTGCAAGAAAAACATAACCTGTGGCGACCAATAATAACGCGCGGTTACAACATTTGCAAAAATCTTCGCATATATACGACATCTGAAATCTACTACATCGGACTTCGGCCGGACCGGGCATACACTACCTCGCCCGGTCGGAGATCTCCCTTTGGCCATAAGTCCACTATAACCACATAACCTATGGCGGTGTTATGAAAAAAATGTAATATATCAAAATCCCCTTGAAATTAAGATGGTCTGGAATCTGGACTATGAGTGACAGACACATACAACCAGGTAAACTTTTGGCTCATCTGCCGCCATTGCAATAAAAAAGAGAACCACAGTATGATATAACATCAGTCATTTACATTTCCTGATAGATGTTGGCTTAAGACGAAACATAACCTAAACATGATTTTATAGAAAATCCTATTACCAGCAGATATTAAATTGCTTTCAGTTTATTAACCATTCACTATTAATGTACTCAGTTTTCCTTTTAAATTATACATTTTATGTCGTTTATATAGATAATTATACTCATTAATAGCGTAGAAAGGCTATTAGACACTGTGTAGGATTACTGGTTATTAGCAATAAAATCGTTAATATTTAACAGTATTAAATTAATATATTTAATAACCCAAGAAAGTAGACCTATTTATTTTGCCTTCAAAAGGAAAATATATAGACGTACCCCGGAACCTTTCAGTCAGTTAAATCTACAGCTGATAAATAATAAATACACGTATATATAGTAAAAATCGCCTAATTAAACCAGCTCTTGAAATGCGCCGTAAAAGAGGAAGTATTTCCAAAACTACAAGTAAATCTTGCTCATTTCAACTTTGAACTACAAGACAATAGACGCAGAAAGGAATAGAAGAACATATATGAATAGCATTAAAATATACACAAAACAAACAAAACAGTAAAATCATTCCAATAAATGTCTCACAATATGTGACGAAGCAATTACCTTCTTAGTTGATGTGAAAGCCTTCAAACAGTAAAGATAAAAACACTTAAAGGTGTAAACGCATTCTCTGTCACGATTCTTGAGACACTTAAAAGTGGTCATTAAGTCAAAAGATTTTATATGTTGAATTCTTTTTTTAAATAAATATAAGTTACTATGTTTGGCCTGAGAGCTAGTCCAGGCCGGTTTGCTATTCCGAGTTGGGCTATATAAGGAAAACTATGAACTTAGTTTTCAGCTTGCCTCAAATATCTATCCAAAAGTTGGCAGTAGTTTTCGGGCTAGTACATGTAAAATATATGTAAACGTCTTTTTAATGAAAACCATCTCGTTATACGTTGTATACGTCAGATATTTAGTGACTGGAATAGAAATTAAACTTAATTAACAAAAAGTCCTGCTTTAGGTCAACAATCGCTGTGCAAATATCATCTACATTAGTTCAAAATCAGTGATTTCGTGCAAAAGGTAAAGGCTAATTCGTTTTACCTTATATATATTGTTACATCAAACATTAAGAAAAACCTCTTATTTCTGTTCTTGTTGTTCCTAAAATTTCTACAGTTCTTTATTAATTTTCAATACAATTTCATTTACAACATGCATGTCTCAATTATCGATATATTTTACCAACTTCTGAATGAGTTGACGAAAACAAATCGGAATATAAATAGACTGGAATATAAGGAAGTTGGGAGTGCGTCATAAAGTAGTATAATCGTAAATAGTGAACATCAAAGGCAACGAAACGACTAGTGACAAACATCTCGTCAGAAACCGTCTGGGATTTGGGATTGTCGATTTTATGAACAATTCGAGCAGTTTCGTCGTCGTCACAAGGATGGTTCAGCTTTTGCTATTCAAAATATCTTAAAATATCAGTGTTTTTTAATACATATATACGAGCATTACAATAAACCTTCGCCTTAATTAGATTAATTTATTATAATGTTATTAAACTGCGGAAAAATCCGATGTGTTTGAATCTCAGCGCGAACCGACTTTGCTTTATACTATGTAGTGATCTTTGGGGAGGCCTATGTCCTGCAGTGGACGTTTACAGGCTGATAATGATGATGATGACCTAATGATGTAGTGATGAAAAGAGCGACCACAGATAGATTGCTCTGGCAGTCGGTCAGCTGCTTGAAGCTCCTATTGATTATTGCTGTACAATAAATATTGCTGCTGTTAAACGCCTGAAGTAGGTAATTGTAATTGCTCGAACTGTTTGTATAGAAGTATGAAAAGTCCAAAGTACATTATTAACATTAAGAACTATTTTCATTATTTCCAATCTCAAACAAAAAAGGTCTATAACATCGGACGATTCGAATCGAATGTCGGTTGGGGATGACATGTAACCACTCAACTGGGAACGTCACTATTCGCTAGATAGCGAAACTGGGGACTTCGTTCGGAATCAATACCGTGTTTGAGCCCCTTTTTAAAACATTTTTTTCCAATAATTTTTAATTTTGATTTTTAATTAAACCTTATATTTTTGTAAATCTTTATTACTAAATGACGCTGTATTGCATTTTCAGCGAAAATATATTATCTCGTAACGTAGTGGGTAACATTAAGCTGAGTTTCGACTGGTTTGTGATTAGAACTAATCTATTGTGTATATCTCCTTTTCTGTCTTTTTCGTAAATTCAGTTTTCATCAAAAATAAACGATGTCTATGTCTATGGACCACCAAAGACTATTTCAACGAGAAACTTCACATTTCAAAACACTTAAACTCTCTAATAACTTATCTAATCAATTTCAATTATGAATCATTAAAGTAAGCACAAACCGTAGTACTAAGTAGTTATGATATCCTCCGACATCATTCGGAAGCAGTTATTACCATAATCCACGTCTTAGAAAGCAAAATGCTCATTTTGTAACTTTATACCCGAGAGATAACAGAATGGCATCCATTAATATTATTTATGTCGTATGCTGTAATACTTTCTAAATGCTAGTCTAGAATTTAAGACTTATGTAGAGTGCATTTTAAATTTTATACAGGGTGTCCCAAAACTATGCGACATGGACAGGAACTACCTTAAATATTAGAGATATGATGTTTTGCTGAAAAGAAACGTCATTTTATTATTGATGATGATAAATCTGTGAATGCAGTATTATTGAAATGAAATGGCATGAAATACTTTATTTTCAACATTGATGACGTACTCATTCTTGTTGACGTCAAAGTTAAAAGCTACCACCAGTTCGGACACAATAAATAATAATTATAGCCACCGTCCTGGGAAGAACTGGCAAGAAACTCAGCGGGCATGTCTTTTTTTTTGTTTAGTGAGTTTATCTAAACTAATATTATAAAGAGGAAAGATTTGTTTGTTTGTTTGTAAGTTTGTTTGTAATGAATAGGCTCCGAAACTACTGGACCGATTTCAAAAATTCTTTCACCTTCGGAAAGCTACATTATCCCAGAGTAACATAGGCTATATTTTATTTTCAAAAAAATTTGGGATCCGTATGAAAATATCGAATTTGTAAGACGAGGTGAAATATTGAAAACCTATTTATGCGTACGCAAAATCTATTGACAATAGAACAAAATGATGTACTACGGGTTTTTAGGTCTTTGTAAGACAAACAAAAAGTCCGCGACAGCATATATCTAACTATCATAGTTTAGTCACAATAACCGCTTTTATGTCTATAAAAATAAAGAAAATTTCCGAAAAATTAATTTAACGTTACATGAGTATCGTTATATTAACCCTTATCCAAATTAAGTATGATGTAATCAAGATTATTAATGTAGAAGTAAATTACTTTTTGTTTTATTCCAATCGGACTTTTCGTTGAGAAGTTATGACGAGTATAAAACGCAAAAAAGTATACCCAACGCGATCCGCGCAAATACCAACATTGCGAGTACTGTTTGAACCCCTTTGTGACGCAGTTGAAGTTGCGAGGGTCATCTAGTTTTAAATATTTCTACAGTATTACACAAATTTACATTAAATATAAGAAAAAAAAACGATTACGATTAAACATGTCGCATAGTTTTGGGACACCCTGTATACTAAAGCGAGCACTTCTAATTCTCACATGGCATTGTTATGACTACAGTTTAAGGTATACTATTAGGTAATGTTGTACTTTCTTCAATATTATACAAAAATTACCTCTAAACCTTGCTCGCAAATTAACTTCGGCAAAAGAACATACCTGAAACAAAAATAAAACAATTTAAAGAAAATTTATACATGGCAATAATTTAACATTCACAAAGTGGCCAAAAAGGCCTATATTAAGCTAAAAAAATATCAATAGAACAAGAATCTAAAATTATGGCTAAAAAAGTCTCTGAGTACAGAGTAGTCAGGCGATAAGTAAAACTTTTTTTTTTTTTGTATGTCAAACGAGTCTACCAATAGTTCCAAAATTAGCCTCAGTGTTAAAACATGACATACAGAATAGAAGGCTATCTAAATCATTGGAAGAACTAACAAAGTGTTATTGCATGGAACCAGGAAACGATCTTGTTATTTATAGCCTAAACAGCATGTAACGGTCAAACGGTAACCTTTAGGTTTGCGAAATGACCGTTCGAAACCTATTTCTTATCTTGGAAAGTTGGCTCAGGACATTTTACATTAATTTATATTGATTGTGTCTGAGTTTAATGCGTCTATTATTTTATTTTTACTATTACTTTACTGATGGTAATATGACTTTTTTACACCTTAAACTTATAAGAATAGTAAAATAGGTTTAATGAATTATTACTAAACGGGTTCTTACCACGATTATTTCCCGTGATCATGGCGCTTGCAACAGTGCTGAAATATCGGGACCGCTCATTTCAAAATAATCGTGGTAAGAATCCGTTTAGTAATAGTGTAAGTAATGTAGATGACAGCGAGTGTTTGAAGAAATTAATTAATAAATTATCTTAAGAGCTTTTCTTTACAACATCAATTGATTGGGAAAACTTTGAAAATATACATTGCGTTTCGTGAAGTGATAAAGGATATCACTTACACTATTACTAAACGGGTTCTTACCACGATTATTTTTATTTGTCTGCTCTTAAATGACCTACCCGCAGTTCCTCAGTCTTCCCGTGATCATGGCGCTTGAAACAGTGCTGTAATATCGGGACCGCTCATGTAAAAATAATCGTGGTTAGAACCCGTTTAGTAATAGTGTAAGTGATGTAGATAACGTATTTATGAATATGTAGGCGCGTATGAAGAATGACATAAACAAGAGTGACAATTATCATGGTTACGATAGCGGAGTTGACGGGGTGATGACAAGGGAAACCAACCTATTCACCGTGCGGGTAGTTGGAAATGGAGACTTGCTATAAATACAGGCGTTGGCCGCTGTTATGGGGGATTCGTGTTTGAACTGTCGAGGCGAGCGGACCTCTCGAACGTGGAAGTAATAAACCGTTGGAGTTCGTTCTTTGGAAGCTTTTATTCAGGAGTATGGATCGTCGGGTGTTCCAGTGGACGTTGTGACGTCATTCCTGACAAACCAAATGAGGATCGACTACTTGCAGCGTCATTACATCTCAACACACCATTACTGCGCTTTCACGGATCATCGAGTGTTCGAGTGGACATTGTGGCTTCATTCCTGACAGACCAAGTGTGGGTCGACTGTTTGCAGCGTCATTGCACCTCAACACACACACACACTATTATTACCCGGTGCGGTTACAAATATATATAAAAATAAGAAATTTATGATAAAGGATAAATTGACGAATAATTGAAATTATGCCAAAATTTTTTCAAACCAAATTTAATGGTCGCCTTATTTTAAAAATATACAACAACTAATAAACTCCAGCAATAAATAAAAAACAATTTAATTACAATAATAACATTATTTAAACAATTGTCGATAACAATAAAACTATATTCTTTCCTGTAAGATAAGCTTGTAAACAGGAAGATGGCGGGTTGGCGCGCAAAATCTTTTAGCACGATTAGCAATTAATACGTGCAATAATAGCATTTAATAGTGTCGATACAAATTTATAATCGGCTTTCAAGGTTGCCTGCATGGGTGGTCGGAATGTATCTGAGCTGATTCGCCAATTTATATTTGTTTATTTATTACTAGGTGACCCGCGCAACTTTGTCTGCGTTACAAAGGGGTTCAAAAATTGTAGCCTATGTGTTATTCTGATGTATAGTATATATTATTATGATGCACAATGAAAAGTACAATGGCGGAATTAATGCCTAAGGCATTATCTTCCAGGTGGTGGAAAAATAAATAAAGTAGATAGGTGCAATCCCCAGAAATGGTCACGTAAAGGTGTATTAGACGCTTTTTTATGAACATTGATGAATTCGCGCGATCTGGTCAAGATCGCGGGAGGTCACTGGATGCAGACGGCGCAGGACCGATCGTTATGGCGAGGTTTGGGGGAGGCCTATGTCCAGCAGTGGACGTCTATAGGCTGATGATGATGATGATGATGATGATGATGATGATGAATTCGCTACACTGTATAAATTCATCTGCATTGCAGATTTTCTATTGCAATAAAGATAAACGAGCCTACGGCCCACCCGATGGTAAGCGGTCACCGTCACTCATGAACCTCTGCAATGCCAGGTCAAAGAGGGGCCGTTATCTATCACCTACCCATACAGGAATTTTCTTAAACCTCATTTAAAGAGGGACATGACAAAAATGATCTTCTGAACCGAACTGTGGAAGAGCACAGCGGTTCCAAGTAAAGGTACGTTTTTTCGTACATATACATATTATTTTTAGCTTCGATTTGCTACGAATAATTGTAATTATACATTCGTTCTATAAGAACAATATCAGCTTTTTGCAATCATGTCAATGGAAAGAAAATCGTAAAAAGTCATTTTCTAAATCTTAAATTAAAATCAAAGGAACTTCAGAAATTGCATCATCTACTCTAGACCAATAAATGGTGATATAACTTTCAATCGTTCCTGCAAATTGTCAAATCCACCAAAGATCGTCAAACGATACTTATATCCAATGTTAACAATAAACCAAGCATTAATCCCTATTCGGATATCGAAGACAAACGATTGCTCGATTTGGTTATCGATTTCACACTCAGATAAATCGTCCGTATGATTAAAATATCAATGGCTACTTTCACTTTGATTGTATGCAAACTACTACTAAATAAACGCTAATCGTTTTCTCCTTCGTGTTTTGCGATCGAATTGTAATATGTAGGTAGGACTTGTTTTAAGCTAGTTGTTGTCTCGCTTTGTTTTGGTGTTAGAGTATGGCGCTATGACTTGTCCTTCTTCAAACGAAGCTTAAAGAAAGTCCTCAAAGGTAGGCCGTCGGTAGCGGTCCCGCAGTGTCCGCTGACATTGCAGAGGTCCATGAGCAACGGTAACCGCTTACAATCAGGTGGCCTGTTAGCTCGTCTGCCTACAAGGCAATAAAAAAGGGGGTAAAATTACCGTTTATGTGACGTTATAAATCTTTTTCATGTGTGTTTTATTTTTTTCTTTCATGCATTATGTTTGATAGTAGAAGAAAAATGCGAGACTATTTGGTTTTGTGTAATTGCAATAAAGCCTCCATTTTAAGTACTTTGCTCATTTAATACATTTTTCATATACGTATATGGTAATATGGTGATGAAACTACATATCTAGCTTATAGTGCGCTATCCATTATCAAATAACTTTTTCAATGATGTTTTTAGCATAGACTTTTCATCGTCATATTTAAAGTAATAATAATCAACAGAAAATCATTGTAAATATTTATACCAACTTTTAAGTGGATCGGATAAAAATCAAATATAGAAGACGATCCTATTAATTTAAACTTTTTAAATAATCCAATATCTTTTCATCAACTATAAATCAATAAAGCCGTTTGTCATGACGCACAATTTATCTTCGGTTCCTTTGGTTTTAAAAGAGCGTTTTTTCAATTATGTTTAACGAATTGCAATACACAGGAAGTGCTGTTTGCATTGAGAATATATTTACGACACGCTGTAAATTCAATAAGACGTGTATTGACGGCCGATGGGTAAACAGAGAGGCTGATAAATTGTCTTGCTTTAATTTTTAGTGTCGGAAACGACTTTACCTCTTATTATTGAAATTGGTGAAAGAGTTCTGTAGTATTTTTGAATATTCTCTTACATGCTTGAAATAATATTAGGTTGTCAAATATCTCCCTTCCGCTTTTTTGCTCTTTATTGAATGCTTTATAAAAAGTGTTACAGTGATCGGATTTAGTTAAAATATGCGCCGTTTTGTTCGATAATCTGGTTCCATCTAGACGGCAACTTCATAATACCACCCTCGTAGAAGCCCCCCTCCTTATTTGCGAAGAACTCGGACAGCCACTTTTCACAAGCCTCTTTTGAGTTCAACTTTACACCACCAAGGGCGTTCGCCATGGATAGGAACAGGTGGTAATCACTTGGCGCTATATGCGATAAAACCTCCCATCCGAGCTCCCGTAGCTTCTGACGAGTCATCAAAGCGTAAGGGAGATATTTTACAACCAATATTAAAAGGTTAGTAAGTAACCTTTTTGCGTTTTCGTAGTATTGTCTACATACGTACTTAAAGAATATAGGTTTATACTCATAGTCTGAACTAAAACTTTAGATTTGAATTAAAAATGTTTTTGAGCATTTTATACATAGACTTGTAAAATCACGTTTACTTTTGTAAAAATACACATTTTCTTCGGTTTACACTTTATAAACCAATCTTCCTAACTCTGTATTACTTTACTCATCAACAACCATAATGAAGTGTTATTTTAATGAACTGTAAGATTTAGTATCGGAAACCGGATTAGATTAACCGTTAAGATCAACAAGTTCAAGGCATACAAAGATCAGCCGTGGATAATTCTCTTATAGATCTCAATATTACTGCGGATATCACGTAACCTACTGTCTCATAGACTGAAGTGTGAAATATGTTGTTAAGCAGAGTGATTTCTTGAGGTGATTTGAGGTGAGGTTGATAGTCAACAGTCTATTGTCCGAAATATTTTTTTTGGAATAGAGTACTCATCACCCTCTTTCAATATTTCTTATAATCATTAACAAATCACTCTGTATAGTATGACACATTGTGCGAACGGATATGGGGTTGAAAAGTTCTAGAGTGGTCATGTACCGGTAAGCGCAGCGTGGATAGACCTCGAACAAGATATTTATTATTTTACATAGATGGAACTCTGGGTTAGTTAGAGAAGCTTTTCTGAGCATAAGTGAGGCTTTCAGACGAACCGACTTTTGATTATGAAATTAATAGGTCATCAAAATTTCATCAAGCTTCAATTTGCAGTTTTTAGGGTATATCAATTACTTAGCTACTCGTATATCATAAGTCTTTACTGTATTAATAAATGTCCGTCTTCCATGAAATGAAATGAAATGAAATGAAATGAAATGAAATGAAATGAAATGAAATGAAATGAAATGAAATGAAATGAAATGAAATGAAATGAAATGAAATGAAATGAAATGAAATGAAATGAAATGAAATGAAATGAAATGAAATGAAATGAAATGAAATGAAATGAAATGAAATGAAATGAAATGAAATGAAATGAAATGAAATGAAATGAAATGAAATGAAATGAAATGAAATGAAATGAAATGAAATGAAATGAAATGAAATGAAATGAAATGAAATGAAATGAAATGAAATGAAATGAAATGAAATGAAATGAAATGAAATGAAATGAAATGAAATGAAATGAAATGAAATGAAATGAAATGAAATGAAATGAAATGAAATGAAATGAAATGAAATGAAATGAAATGAAATGAAATGAAATGAAATGAAATGAAATGAAATGAAATGAAATGAAATGAAATGAAATGAAATGAAATGAAATGAAATGAAATGAAATGAAATGAAATGAAATGAAATGAAATGAAATGAAATGAAATGAAATGAAATGAAATGAAATGAAATGAAATGAAATGAAATGAAATGAAATGAAATGAAATGAAATGAAATGAAATGAAATGAAATGAAATGAAATGAAATGAAATGAAATGAAATGAAATGAAATGAAATACTTTATTTTCAACATTGATGACGTACTCATTCTTGTTGACGTCAAAAGTTACAAGCTACCACCAGTTCGGACACAAAAAAATAATAATTGTAGCCACCGTCCTGAGAAGAACTGGCAAGAAACTCAGCGGGCATGTCTTTTTTCTTTTATGATCATATATTTTTTTAAAGTATTTTAACAGTGTTATACAATTTTACATTAAATATATAAAATAAAAATATAAAATAAATAAAAAAATCGATAATGTTAATGAAATGACCTTGGCGAGCAACTCAAGGTCATTTCATGCATGGTCAGCTCATGCAAGATTACATTACGCTAATTGCAACTACGATCACTCTGTCTCTTAACTTAATTGACTTGTCGTTCTTACGAATAATTAGAAGAATACAAATCTATGACGTATTAGAGAACAGGTATTTAAATTGACGTCTAAAACTGGATTCCTTTGAAAGTTTTAATCCTCCGTCCGTCAAGGCGGTCACAACAAAAAGGATATGATTCGCATTCCTAAACAGACTGATACTTTCTCCTTTCGTTGTTATTGCATAATATGTGACTCATTGTCTTGGAGTGTTATTGATGTGTTTTTATAAAGTAATCATTTAGGTTTCGAGATTGAGGCGGCGCGACGGGAAAGAGTGCCGAGCGCGTAACGCGTCGCGCCGTCCCTCCAAACCCCGTGCTGGGTTCTGGCCTCAGCCGGGGTTCGGACGCTGAGTGTGAGCGGTTGGAGGTTTTAGTGCGGTTCAACTCCCACATACTCCGGGATCCGGTGATTTCCAACAAATGAAAAAAAAAATGTTTAATAACTTAAGTTTGATAATTATGTTGTCTAATGGATTTTGATATTGTAATAGAACAGCCTATGTAGGTATATAAATAATCGTTTAAATTTATTCAGATAATTTATGGGTTAATGCAATCAAGTTATCAGTTCATTTTAAAGTCAATTTTGACCATATAACTAACTAGCCCAACTTCGTCTGCGTCACTTTCAATTAAACGATAGCCTATGTTCTGTCTCAGGGTCTAAAGATTGCCTGTGCCAAATTTCATCATAATCGGTAGAGAGGTTTAATCGTAACAGACAGACAAAGTTACTTTCATTTATAATATTAGTAAGGATACATCCCTAGTATAGAATAAGAACACGAGACACAAATAATTATTTCCAAATCATCACCAAAACAGCCGTTGAAGCAAACTAAAATGAAAGTGACAATCATATAATCATTGCTACAATTCAAACGTTTTGTTTTGAACTGTAATTAGGCCGGCGTCATTGTTCGGTCCAACCGAAATCAAACTCGAAGGGCCACTTTCTCTTCTGACGCTATTTAAATTACAATTTGTATTGTCGATGGTTGTGTGATGCTTAAAACAAGTTCGAGCTTAGGAAAAATGCCAACTTGTGATGGAAATGGCTCATCATCAACAGTACACGTACACTGCTGGACATATCACTTCTATAGGTCTCTCCCAAAGCTTGTCATTATGACTTTATAGCATACAAGAACACTGTTGTTTACTTGTAACTTGAAGAATGACATTACAGATCCTACTTATACTGATAAAAGTGGATTTTTAGCAATGGTTATTCCTAGTAGATGGTTATCGGAGATCAAGTCATCCGTGCCAAACTTCATGTAACACTTTTTTTTTTTTTGTTGGAGAAGAAATCACCGCATCCCCGGGGTATGTGGGAGTTAAACCGCACTAAAACCTCCAACCGCTCACACTCAGCGTCCGAACCCCGGCTGAGGCCAGAACCCAGCACGGGGTTATAAGGGACGGCGCGACGCGTTACGCCCACGGCACTCTTTCCCGTCGCGCCACCCCCTAACACTGATTTAGGCATTACATACTGAGTAACTGGGCTTCACTATTAAGCGCTTTTACGATGGTTGCCGCTGTGGCTCCTGGCTACACAGGAGTTACAGTGATAGGAGTGAGATATGGACAAAATACTGACTTGTATTTAAATTAAAAGAAAATATTGAAATAAAAAGAGTATTAAATACAAATTTGTAATAAAAACTACTCCGAAGCCGGAAAAAGACGTAAAAATTCGTCAATTTAATTCCGAAGACAAAAAAACTGTAAGAACGCACCCACCGTTACTTACTTCGTATTAATGAATAATACATTACTTCCATATCGGTTAGTAGGCATCGTATGAGAGGTCCTTTTTAGGAGTCTACACTCATATATCATATGTAGGTGCGTGCGTGTACAAGTGAGTGAAGATTGTTAAGATAGCACATTTAGTGTTTCAAAAATCATTACAAGACGAAGGATTTTTTTGTAGAATAAATTAATTAAAAAAAGGATTATTAAAAGAGCTTTTATTGCAACTTTAACTTGAATGCTTATGTTATAAAACCTTGTCGCTAGGTTTCAACAAAAAAAATCAATCTATTGCAAGTGAAATAAAAGCAAGAACTAAATCAAGAACGTCATTGATATTGGGTACCAAAAGGAATTAAAATCATCATCATTCGTCAGAACCACTGAGGAACAATAAATAAAAAAAAATATTATTGAAATTGATTCACGAAAATCGCTAGGACGGGAAAACCCTTTTGAAATTGTACATATTTACAAGAATTCTTGGCAAATAACTGTAGAATAAGCTTCCAGACTTTATCTAGGTTTTCTGCGCTAAGAAACTTCTCTTGTGAATTATTTTAGACTTCATTGTAATAAAAATGCATGCAATACTAAAATTTGTTCATAAAATTGTGTGTCAAAAAACCTCCTTTGTCCAATATTTAGTTGCAAATTAACTACGACAATGAACTACTTAAATTGTTTTCGTGCATTTTAAACGGGTTCTTACCACGATATTTAATTAATTGAGTTGTCTCGATATTTCAACGTTGTTGCAAACGTCATGTTCACGAGAAGACTGGATACTGCGGGTCGATTTACGAGCAAACAAATCTGTCTACCCTCTTTCTCGTTCGCTTTTGGGTAGTACCACTGGAACTCGAACTCACATCACGACACACCACACTCACTGTATCTACAAGACTCTCTGAGCATGAACCTTTAGTGACTGTTGTGTTTAGCACTGGATTCCACATACTCGATAATCTGGAGCCGTCAGCCCTGTTAAAAGTGCTATGTCTTGAAATCTCGATAACTTCTTTAACCATCCTTGGTTACTTAAATTGTATTTAATTTACAATATCTATATACATTACAAGCTCTTCGTGATAGTGGTGTTATAAACAATAGAATACATAAAAACTTCAGATAAATCTAATGACTCAACATTGAAAATCAATACGCCACACCATAATCAACTTTAAGTTCATTTAAATAGTGTTGCATTTCGTCTGACAAGATTATATTTCGTACACATATTTGCTCTTCCGCGTGTTCATATTAAGTTATAATAATTGACAAGCCGTCAGATTAACTCGGTTAGGTCATTAATCATAGGTTAAAGTTTTGATTTGTTTAAACGATACCCTCTTGTATGAAATGGTGTACAGAATAAAATCTTTGCACAAATCAAGCTACACTCTTAGCAACATTTATTTATTTAATTCAAAGTAAACAAACAGCTAATGATCTGGGTACATAACTTAGAATAGGAAACTTAAAGCTAATTACAGGTTTTCACGGATAGCTCTAGTATAAACTAAACAAGAACAAGTAAGTGAGCAAATTGTACAAAATACAAAAATTGTTTAGAGTGAACACTTAATTTAATGAATGTCAAATTATATTCGAATAAAGAGAGAAAGAGAGGCTTAAAATATAGCACAGTAAGTACCTACTAATAAGATGTTTTCAAATTCATATGAAGTCAATTCAAAGTATCTGTTTGCTAACAAAAACGAATTATAGTTGGGGGCAATAATAAATGCACATCGACTTTTAGGAAATTATGCAAAAATATTTAGAGTTTTAACAACTCTATATTATATAATATGTTCAATTGAATTAGAACAACAACTGACAATGAATGTCACAAAGCTGTGTGCGACAGAGAAAGCGCTCTATATCCGAAGCTATTAACTGCTCTCTTTTTAAAATAGTCGAAGTGCATTTATTCTAGCCCCCATCTATACCTAAAGCGATTCACCAAAAATAAACAGGCCAACACGTAGTACCTACAACTAATTGTAAAATTTTATATAGATTTAATTTTACCTTTCTTGTGGAAAGTTGGCCAGATATTCGGAAACTCATAGGAAATTACTCTGTATCGTATTATTTTTTGTGGCTTAGGTATGTTGCAATGAAAGTCTTAATTATTAAGGTCGGTTTGATTACAAATTAGAACCTAGATTGTAGACTACAATTTAGTCTCTAAAATGTTTTGATGGTTATATTCAATTTGAAAATAAATGATTTTAAGAATTAAATGCTTCATTTTTAGGGATGCCGATTTCAGATCATAATGTTTTTTTTTAATAAAACAAAACAACTCAGGTGACACTTCAAGGAGCGAGTGCAGACTGATATGTGACGAAGAAGAAGTTGCACGGTTCCACCATTTTACAATAAATTTGCTCAATTACTCTACGGAATTAAGAGTATTTTATACAATCGAATTCAGTAACGATTGCGTAATATTCGCTTAAGAAACGCACCTTAAAGGGCTAATTATGAAACCTTAGTTACTTAATGATTTAATTGTTTAATTTATGGTATTGTGGGACAGATGGCGACAACCCATAACATAAATATCCCCCGTGGTTTAACGCGGCCTTAATACGTTCACTAAAAGAAAAATCAAAATATCACAAACGTTATAAAAGATTCGGTAACCCACTGGACTATGATACATTCGACCTTCTTCGGTCGAGATGCAAAATACTGATGTCCAAGTGTTATAACAGTTACTTAGAATCAGTCGAAAATAGTATTAAAGTTGACATTAAGCAATTTTGGAGATATATAAAAAATAGGAATGGCCCGGGCTCGATTCCGGAGTGTATGAGATTTGAGGGGCGGACGGTATCAGGTACTGAAGATGTATGTAACATTTTTGCACAATATTTTGGTTCTGTTTACGACATTAATTCAAACCCGGTAAACGACAGCTTACAAAGTTCAGCATATGATTCCCATTGTTTATACAACATCAACATTAATATCTCGAGTATTGTGACTAAAATAAAGAAATTAGATACTAATAAGGGGTCTGGACCAGACGGTATTCCCCCATTATTCATAAAAACATGCTGCAATGAGTTATCCTTACCCTTACAAATTATATTCACTAAATCGATTAGTTCTGGTGTATTTCCATCTGCTTGGAAAATTGCTCACGTAATTCCAATACACAAATCAGGCAATAAAGATGAATGTCAAAATTACAGACCTGTTAGTATTCTCTCAGTTTTTGCAAAATTATTTGAATCAGTCGTATATGATACATTTTATGCACAATTTAGTCCTCATATATCTCCTTATCAACACGGGTTCGTCGCAGGCAGATCCACAGTAAGTAATCTCTTAATATATAAACAGTATCTTTGTGGTGCATTTGCCTTGCGTAGTCAAGTCGATTCCATATACACGGACTTCTCAAAAGCATTCGACAAAGTTAATCATTCTATTCTTTGTAAGAAACTTGAAAATTATGGTATCCATGGTAATCTACTACGTTGGATTAGATCTTACTTGAGCAATCGTAGTCAGTTGGTAGCAATAGGAGGTCAGTTATCGGCTCCCATAGTGACAACGTCTGGTATTCCTCAGGGGTCACATTTGGGTCCGCTACTGTTTGTGATGTTTATTAATGACCTAACAGAGCAGCTCACTTGCCCTTCTTTGCTGTATGCCGACGATCTCAAGATTTACAGCACCATTAACAGTTTGGCAGATTGCATTTTGCTGCAAGATAATCTTAATAAAATTCTAAACTGGTGCAACAATAATTGTATGAGTTTGAATGTTTCTAAATGCTTTGTAGTATCCTTCACTAATAAAAAACAAAAGACTTTATATTCATACTCAATAAGTGGTGCATTATTGCAACGTAAAACAATGATAAAGGATCTCGGAGTTTATTTTGATGAAAAATTAACTTTTCATTCGCATTATGATTATTTAATTAAAAAATCGAACCAAGTCCTTGGATTCATTGCGCGTGCTACAAAGGAATTAAAAAATCATCAAACTTTGATTACTCTTTTTAACTCTCTTGTAAGATCTACTTTGGAATACTGTACAGTTATATGGTCTCCCTATTATTCAATACACATCAATAGACTGGAGAGAATACAAAAGAAGTGTTTAAACATAGTAGCATATCGACTTAACCTTGGTCGCGAGTATAAATCTTACAGCAAAAAACTAACAAAATTTGACATGACTCCACTTCACTCCCGGCGTAGTTATCAGGATCTTGTTTATTTATATAAGATCATACACGCATATATTGACTCTCCAGATTTGATATCAACATTAAATATTAATACTCGTTATAAGGCCCGCAATCCACCTCAAAGACTATTCTCTCTTCAAATTTATAAAAATAACACGTCCTATTACAATCCTATAACTAGAATGTGTCGCTTATATAACGACACAGTGTCCTCGCATAAGTCTCTTGACTTATTTGAGAATAGTTTGCCTGTATTTAAACGGAAAGCTTTTAGGGCACTCTGTCTTACAGGCTTTTCTGAAACTGACAAAATTACAAAATAACATCTGATTTTACAATATAAATTTAAATAACCTACACTTTTATTATTTTTTTTAATTTTTTACTATTTTTCTTTTTACTGTTAAACTTTTTAATTAGTTCGGTGAGTGTCGTTCCTTCGCGAATACAGATAAAAATATAAATTTAGTATTTATTTTAATGTTTAAGTTTACATTTTTTCTCTTACATTTTAAGTTTTGTTTATTTCTAACTTTCACTTTTTTTATGTTACACAACAAGTTAATTATTTTAAGCATCTGTACGTGCATATTTAGAGGAACAGTCTAGACTTCCTATTACTGTATGCTTGTTATTTTGTTGTTTATGTGATTGTTACTTGTTTTGCATGTCTAATAAAGAAAATAAAATAAAATAAACCACGAAGAAAGCCTAATTAATTTCAAAACGATTGCACAACTTTTTAGGAGATAATTGTTTGGCTTTAGACATAGACAATATTTTGAGACTTCGTAACTGGTTTTGAAAAGAGTTCGGAAAGTCCCTTTTTTATTTACTAGGAGTCAATGAAGCCATTGATTGATTATTTGTAAAATATTAATCCGTCATCATTCTACAAAAACTTGTGTAATAAAAAAAATGCATTTCGTTTTGCAATTTAAAAAAGGAACATACCTTTTTTTTTTGTTGACGGGAGGAAATCGCCGGACTTCCACTCGCCCCGCGAGTGGGGTATGTGGGGGTTGAACCGCACCAAAACCTCCCGCCAATCGCGCTCGGCATCCGATGGACTAGGGGTGACAGGACGCGTTCGCGATCGACGCTTACGTATCGCCCCGTCACCCCCGCACGCCGAACTGGCAGCCGTCGCGAACGGCGACCACCGGCTCACTCGGTAGGCGGGCCAATTAACGCCCGCCGATATGGGGCCGCGTGATGGTGGATCTCCCCAACTCAGGCCAGCTCAGAACCAGCCCGAGTCGGGGAGCGCGGCTGACCATCCCCCGGTGGATGTTGCAGAGGGTGCGCGCTGAAGCCTAGCGCGGCACCCCTCGGGTCCGGTGTTAGTGGACCCGGTACACTTAGGGGGCCAGATCCCGGGACACATCCCGGGGCCGGCCCCCCGCTCGACCTCGGCGGCGACGGGGTCGGTCGGGGAGGGAAGGGCTCTCCCTCACCCGCCCCGCCGCCTCCTTCTGCGAGATGGTGGACTCGCAGAAGTCGAGCATCGCCTTCCAGGACTCGTCGCTGTCGAGCATCGATGCCACGACGCCCGGCAGCGACAAGTCCCGTCCTACTTGAGCGACCAGGACACGGCGCTGCTCCTCCCATGCGGGGCAGACAGCGAGCGTATGCTCTGCCGTGTCCAAGTCGCTCGTACAATGATGACACCTCGTCGTCGGCTCAACCTGTATCCGATGCAGGTACTTCCCGAAGCAACCATGCCCGGTCAGCACCTGCACCAGACGAAAGGTGAGGCGTCCCTCGCCGCGACTCACCCAGTCCTTGAGGACGGGGCGAATCGCCTCGACGGTCCTTAGGCCCCAGTCGGGGTTGGCCAAGCGCCTTGACCTCTGAGGGGACGCACAACGCCCCGAGCGCGGAGGTCGCAACGCCAACGGTAATCGTCGGCGAGTGCCTCCGCCTCCAGCTCCCAGGGCGGCGTCCCCGCCAGTGCACACGCCGCCTCAAAGGAGACGGTGCGGTATCCGCGGATGGCCCTGATAGCTACGACGCGCTGTGGCCGGCGCAGGCGCCGGACAACGGTTGTTGTCCGGTTTCCTGGTCCGGCCCAAACGGGCGCGCCGTACAGGGCCATCGAACGCACCACCCCCGCATAGAGGCGGCGCACAACACGGTTTGGTCCCCCGATATTCGGGAGCAACCGGCTCAATGCGCCGGCTGTCCTCATCAATCGGGGGACGAGTTCCATGAAGTGGGTCCGGAAGGTCCAACGGCTGTCCAGTATGAGGCCGAGGTACTTCAGTCGCACCCCGACCTCTATTGGGACGCCTCCAACTACGATCTGGGCCCCTGCAGGTGGCGTCACCCCAGCCCTGTGGAACCACAGGGCCTGGGATTTATTGAGCGCCACCGCGAGGCCCAATCTTCTAATACGGCCGACGACGAGGGCCACCCCCGCTGTGGCGAGACGGGTAGCCTCCCTGAAGTCTTGCCCCCGGGCCATGACCAACGTGTCATCAGCGTAACAAATTACGCTCAGGCCCGGGAGCAGGGCGCCTCTCAGCACCCAGTCGTACCCGACATTCCAAAGGAGAGGTCCGAGGACCGACCCCTGAGGAACCCCGCATACGACCGGAAACCGGTAAACGGTCCCATCGTGCCCGGTGCATACTACCGACCTGGCCTCCAAGTAGGAGCCGACCAGCCGGCGGAGGTAGGGGGGAACTCCATGCCTCTCGAGTGCCCCCCCTATCACGGACCAGGGCAAGGTGTTAAATGCATTGGCGATGTCGAGCGACACCGCCAAAGACACCCCGCCCTGTGATACGGCTTCATTTGAGAGGGTCCGCACGCGAAGGATCGCGTCCACGGTTGAACGGCCCTCTCTGAAGCCGTACTGCTCCGCCGACAGGTCGGGTCCCACCCCGACCAGGTGCTGGACGATGCGGGCAGCCAGAATGCGTTCCAGCAATTTGCCCACCTCGTCCAGCAGCACGATAGGACGGTAACCGGCGGCTGTATCCGCCGGGCGCCCCTCCTTCCGAAGAAGGACGAGTCTACCCTCCCGCCACAGCGAGGGAAACCGTCCCGACTCGAGGCAAGAGTCGTAAAGCCTCAAGAGTCGGTCCCCTAGGGCATTGATGGCCAAGGCCAGGACCCGACCATGGATGCCGTCCGGTCCGGGTGCCGTGTCTTTGGCACTCATCCTGACTACGGCCACGCGGAGCTCCTCCCCGGTGATATGGGGCACTTCAGCAGGGGCCTCGCCGCCGGTGACATCCGGCGGCTCACCCATAGCAGGCGGGATAAATCCCTCCTGCTCCTGCGGGAACAGAGTGGAAACAATGTCCCGCAGCTGCTGAAGCGGTAGACGCTCGGTTATGGGGGGCGCCCATGGGCGCAGCTTGCCGCGCACCATCTTGTATGGGCGCCCCCAAGGATCTTCCTCGAGCGTCTCCAAAAGGCGCTCCGCGTGCTGTTCCTTGGCCATCTTGATGGCCAGCCGCATGGCTCCCCTCGCCTCTTTGTACAAGCCATGCAGCCGGGCCTCCTCCTCCGCGAAGGCAACGGGATCGTTGCGACGCGGAAGGCGGCGACGGCGGTGTCGAGCGCACTGGCGCCTCGCCCGGACGCATACAGTTCTGAGCTGCGCTATCTCGGGCGACCACCAGTACGTCGACTTCGTGGGAGACCAAGGGCCGACCCGGGGCATCGAAACGTCGCTAATGCGACGCATCGTGCCCCGGAACCAAAGCGCCTCGGCCTCCACGTCTACTGGGTGCGGACGCATGGGCGTCCACGCCGCCACCGTAGAGGCTTCCATCAAGAGCTCCTTATTCAGGAGCTTCAATGCCCATCTGGGGAATGACCGGGTCGTACTCCCGCGGGCGTCCGCAGCCGGCGTGGGGACGGAAAGATCGAACCGAATGTAGCGGTGATCTGACAACGATTCCGCCCCCACCAACACTCTCCAGACGCGGATGCGATCCGCGATGGCAGAGCTCGCGAACGTAACGTCCACGATGGACTCGCCCTGCCATCGCACGCAAGTCGCGACCGAACCCCTGTTGAGTACACAGAGGCCAGTCGCGACCGCCCACTCCTCCAGCAGCCTACCGCGAGGTGTTGAGCGGGGGGAGCCCCAAGCGACAGATTTCGCATTGAGAAGGAACATACCTAAAAAAAAACAGAATTCACACTTCAAACAACAAACGTCAAAAATTTAAATAGAGAACGTCCACCATTACGCTAGACAAGTCGTCTATTACGGATACTCGCGATATCTCATGATTTATGTTCGAGAATTTGTATAGTACTGCGATGTCGAGCAATTTATCGCTGCACGTGATATTAGTATGATTTGTCACCTTCATTGTGATAACGAATGCAACGTTAATAATATATTTTACTGATTTATCTTGACTCCTACTGCATATTATTCAACATTATTTCTGTATTCATTTATTTTCATGAATTTTTTACATTATATTTTTAAACAAACATTTCCAAAAAAATAAATAAATTTAAAAATACAATATAAAAAACAGAGGGCCACTGCAGGCGGAGTCTACGACCCAAGCCATCAGTGGTCAGGGCTCAAAAGAGAGGAACCTCCTCACAATACGCGCCGTGTCAAGAACGACCGCCTTCTGAATCAGGCCCTTTACCCAGCCGGGGAGCGAAAGCTTCTCTAGATGTTGGTCGAAGCTTTTCGCTATTAGACCGTGCACAGATACAACGATCGGAACAATGATGGTCGATTCAACACGCCACATGTCGGTCACCTCGTGGGCCAAGTCCAAATATTTCAGCTGTTTTTCTTTTTCTGCCTTCACAAGGTTCTCGTCATGTGGAATGGTGACATCGATCAGCACTGCCCGATGCGCATCCCGATCTATTATCACTATGTCAGGCTTATTGGCAACAATAGTCCTATCAGTGATAACAGATCGGTCCCAGTAGAGCGTTACATGGCCATTATCGAGCACTGGCTGAGGCTGATACTGGTAATAAGGTACAGCGGCTTCAACAAGGTCGTATTTCAGAGCAAGTTGCTGGTGGATAATCTTAGCTACCTGGTTGTGCCTGTGCAAGTACTCGCCGTTAGCAAGACGAGAACAACCGGAAACGATATGTCTAATAGACTCTCCCGGACGGTGACATGCCCGACAAATGTCGACCGTCCCATCCTTTAGAATATACTTCCGGTAGTTGTTCGTCATGATAACTTCAACATTATTATTAATTTTGTTAGGTAAAGCTTTCGGTAGTCAAAGACGAATGGTGATTGTCAAGAAAAACTGTTTATTGGATATACAGGGTGGATCTGTAACTTTGGATAATCTGACGTGGGGTGAATGAACTGTCGAAATACAACTTAGCACCATTTTTATTTTTTGGATCGATTAAACTTTTTTTTCTGACATTGAAAATTTATAGAAAACGTACGACTATTTGCGTTACGTTGCGGACTTCCATACTATGAAGATTTTTTTTATCCAATTCCTAAAATAACTGTGGTTCTAAGTTTTATTTCAACAGGTCATTCACCCCACGTCAGATTGTCCAAAGTTACAGATACACCCTGTAGAAAAACTTTCAAATAACAATATTTTAGTAGGTACTTCTTTTAATGAATATACAATCATGTAGAAATAACTTATAGTTTTAAAATAAAACTTAAAACAGTATAATTATAGTGATTATGATAAAATAAAGTAATCTCCTCCTCCAAGGACTCCTTAATAATTCCCGACCACTTTTTTGAACTCTGTAGTTCTATCACAGATTAATAAACAGTGTCTCTTAATAATCTGTGGTTCTATATACTCTATGATGCCACGATATCCAACCATACAGCCAAATATTATGAATGACTATTGTTATTAAAATTTTACGTAACAATACGACCGGAGATTTTTAATAATAAAACCACAACAATTCGTTTCGTGTGTTCTAAATTCAAATATTTCTCAACCAAGGAGCCCATTAGTTCCAATACAAAGATATAATTGTGAAACGGATCGGAATTCACCACATTGTTTGGGCCTCGTTTCTTTGACCTTTGTAAATCTATTATCAGAGATTTCGCAAATTCTACGCTGAACCAAAAGGTATTATTACGTACTAAGTACTATGATAAAGGTTATTGTGAAATTTAAATTGATCTTACTCTGTATTTCACCCATGAAACACGATACGTGATAATAACAGCAATGTGCTAGTTAATCGTTACTCTTTTACAACACAAAACTAATTTAGAATTTATAATTCAACAACCAGTGACCATTAAAAAAAAACAAAACAAAAATGTCAAAATCAAACCTTTGATTTCAAAAAGCGTTCAATTTTCTGACAAAAAAACACCATTTTTAAATTTTCATTTATTCGAAGTTTCCATGGAGGTTCGTTCTGACCTCAAGCCGAGGTCGTAATTCGAAAGTAGAAGACAATGCTGTTGATGCAGACGATATTGACGCTACATTTAATTAACTACGCGGAATACGGCTATTTTAGATGTTCAACTTGTGAAAATATAACTAACTAGTGGATAATGTAGCTTTCGAACGGTGAAACAATTTTCAAAAAACGGTCCAATAGTTTTTGTGTCTTTTCATTACAACCAAACAGACAAAGTTTTCCTCATTATACCATTAGTATAGACAACAAATCGCAAAATTCAAAAATGGAACGTATGTAATTTACGCATTATATTCATAGATGTGTGAATTTCTCCTAAAAGATATAATTAATTCTATTTATTATAATAATAATATGCTCACCTATTCCAATTTTTTTTTATTGCCATGAAGGCAGACGGTTTAAATGCATTTATGGTGAATATACCTACGGGTATGTAATGTTGAACTACCTACAATCAAAATGTTATGTTGGATTATCTTTTGAATCACATCTAAAACAAAAAAACAGTAACTGCAATTTCATCACCAAAAGCGATTAAACTTGGTAATCGAATGAATATGTGCAAATGAGAGACAAAAACAATATTTTCATCCTATTTACTACAAAATATTATTATTTTTGTCATAACCATTGCATAACCTATGTTTAAGTGTCATAGCAGCAAGATAATTAAGCTTCACTTGATGATAAGTCTTAGTGTTCTTGTAGAATGCATGAACCTCCGCGCCGCCATTTGTTGGAAAATTTCAAACATTTCAATTTACAAAGTCTTCATCCCTCTCATTGCAGAGGTTCATCAACGACGGTCACTATCAAGTGGGCCGTAAGTACATTTATCTATTAATTAAAAAAATAAAAATTCTTATTAATACTGTTGGAAGTTCTCAACGACTGTGTGTACGAGGTGTGATGATTAATTGAAAATGGTGTAAAAAGAGATATTAATAATGAATTTTAAGCACAGACAACCTTTCATCTCGCAGTGTCGCACTTCCACTGTAATTATGTCATATTTCACCACCTTGAAAAACAAACAAAATATTTTTTATCATTTTGATTTTTAGTATGAAATTTTTATATTAATCAATTTTAAACACAAATCAAGTTGGAATTGAAATCTAAAAATTAAAAAAAAAACTAAAATTATAGTTATATCACAGAATAATTTCATATACTGAACTAAAGCTTATATGTATGCACTAGGGGTGTGCGAATATCGTTCGAATCGAATCGAATATATTAATTCGAAAAATTTCGAATAATTCGAAAAGTTTCGAATATTCGTCGAATTTCGAATAGTGTCGAATTTGACTACGACGATGCATCGGAAATAGGACAAGAATTTGTATTTTGTAGATAATATCTTTAATGGGCTAGATGTCTACAAAATAGTCGTAGTCGTCGTAGTCACGTTCATGAGGTCGAATTATTCGCACACCCCTAGTATGCACTCTATGCACTGGACTCAACATATTATTATATCTGACTTTTTAGCGAACAAGTACGTTTGGATCTGTGTTCAAAAATATGAATTTTTGACGGACAAGATTACAATGGAAGTTGGTCGTTTTCATTTTTTTGTAATAAATAAATTACACCCTCTGTATATAAAGCTTGTAATGTTGTTAACGTACAATAAATTCTTCAACAGAATTATATCAATTAAGAAATATTTTTTGGATTCCACGAACTTCTAAATTGGAGTCTATAGTGATTTATTACTTAGGCTACTGTTAGACCAATTTCAAGTATATAAATTATAGCAATAATCTGTCAAATCACTAAAATTTATTATGGTAAATTGATTATATTTTTTTTTAATTATAAATATTTCAAGTGTTCTCTAATTTAGTAAATATTTATGACATAAAATTTTATGTAGCAAATAAGACACCACGATACTATTAATTCATAATTTTATGTTGTACCTACCCAAACACGTAATATTATTGTGAAAACTTAGGATATTTTCAATAACACATTACGAGTTTGAGAAGAAAGAATATCAATACATTTTTAAATCTTGCAAATATTTTTGCTATAAGTATTGGAATTAATTCTAATTGTTTGCAGTCAGTCATCATAATTTCAGTAGACAAAAAAATTGATGGGAAAAAATGAATAAAAAAAAAGAATTTAATCAAACGTCAAAATACACATATGAATCAAACACATTTAATGATCGAAGTGAATCAAACTACTAATAAAAGAGAAAGGACCTCGTATCGGAATCGTGTCTATAATGACATAAAAACATTCTATAAGATTTATGTGAACGTATTGATATATTGGAAATACTCTCGATGCCATGTATTGCTTAATTTTGTGACTATTCTCTACAAAAAAAGGTTATATATAGGAACAACCTTTTAAGATCTTAGATATCATATGTAAAGTGATAAGACAAGTAAAACTAGCTCAAACCATGATGGATCTATTTTGTTTAGGACAGGACAGTTCCTATTACCTTCTGATTAGCTCCTTTGTATCATTATATACTTGTTATATTTTTGTATCATGAATGTAAACGTCATTTCAACAGGTAATTTATAGAAATACTAGCTGCCCCACGCAACTTCGTCTGCGTCGAAAAAATAAAAAAAAATTAGGGGTGGACTACCCCTAACATTTAGGGGGATGAAAAATAGATGTTGGCCGATTCTCATAGATACCGGATAAGCACAAAAAATTTCAACAAAATCGGTCAAGCCGTTTCGGAGGAGTTCAAGTTCGAACACCGTGACACGAGAATTTTATATATTAGATTAGAACTATTTATTTCAATAGAACCTAGTTGCATTCTTGGTTGCATTTAATGAGACAAGTACGGCAGCAAGTTGTCGAGTTCCTTCCGTTTTTTATTGCCTCCCAGCTCTGGAGCAGCCTCTGGACCAGCTTACGGCCCTTCTACAAACGAGGCTTGAAGAAAGTTCTTAAAGTTAAGCCGTAGGTGGCGGCTCCGCATTGTCCCCTGACAATGCAGAGGTCCATGAGCAACGGTAATCGCTTAACAGGTGACCCGTTAGCTCGCCTGCCAAGGCAATAAAAAAGTTCACGAGACTACGGATTTTCTTAACGCTGTAACCACGTAGGTACATCATTACATAAATTCTCCATAGAAAGTTAAATACAAGTAACAAATATTTGTGAAACACAAAATATTAATACAGCAACTCCCTCCGGATATAAGTCAATATTAATTCTAAATGAAATGTGAGGTCAGTTACAACTGGCAGTGGGCCGGTCGTTTCTAAGCAGGTTTCGAAGCTAACACTGTTTATTATGCCCGTAATTAAAATAATTAATGTAATTTCATACATTTGAGCGAGCAATTTATTATTTAGCTTTATTTCTTGTATCGTTCAAGTTCTAATTAGATTCGAATTTATTTGAAACTGTTCGATGGAAATGTTTGTTCTGGGTCAGTTTAGCAGTAATTTTAACGGTAATGGGAAATTGCTTTTCTAAAGTTCCTTATTCAAGATTTGTGTTTAAGTTTGATTTGTATATTAATTGTATGGTTCCTTCTTATTAATTCGTAGCTTTGTAGTACAAACTGAAAAAAAAACTTGAGAGGTGTCATGGAACACCCGAAGAGAACGAAGTTCCTTTCGATTAAAAGATATCTATATTTTTTTTCCTAACCTAACGCGCGATACGGAACGTGTTTTAAAAGATTTTGATCACAGCGCCATCTAGCGATAATCATCTAAAAAAAAAGTGTCGTGACAACTTTTTCATAAGAATTTCCATCTAGCCCCCTTTCGATAACGCGCGATAAGGAACTTAGTTCCAAAACAGTGGAAATCGATTGATAGTGTCCCGTTCACGGTGTTCCCGCAGAACTATGACATGGTTCTCTTAATTAATCGAGGTTTAAGAAAAGTCCTATTTAAGCAGGTGATGGATAACGACCCCCAATGTCCTGTATTTTGCGTCAGTATTAGTAAGCTCCAGTATAGTTTGGTACAATATTCTTTAATTTAATAGTATACAGGGTGTTGTTGCCCGGTGAAACAATACTTTAAGGGCTTAATCTATATCACATTTCAAATCATATACACATACTTTTGAAACTGAGATAGTTACTTTATTTTCCCATACAAAGTTGAAAAAATATTTTTTTGTATTATTTTTGACAACCCTACTCTGACCTACATTTAGCGTACTATATCTATATGCTATTTTCACGCACACAGGCGCATCCGATCGCAATTTTAGAGTTCTGTACTATAATAATCACCTACTAATAGAAAATTTATACTAGTTTTGATTAGTTATAACTCATGATATATTATGCCTAGAAAACCCAGACTTGGTGGATGGCTTCTACATCAAGTATACTATTTGCTGTGAAAGTATTGTTTCATCGGATTATAACACCCTGTATACGACGCTACAATCTAAGATTAAAATCCTTTTTAGAAACTCTATTTCAATACACCAAAACATAGATAAATAGTTTTTAATAAATTTAATTACGATGATATGTCTTATAGATAACTTTTATACCATCTGACATGATCTTTCAACAGCAAAAACTGTCTTGAATCAAAGGAGTGAAAGTGAGCCGTTTTAATTGTATGATAGGGTTGTCACTCAGGCAAAACGTTGACAGTTTAATATTAGGGTACCTACCTTGATGCTTCTTGAGCGTTGACTTTCTTTGTAAAATCGCTTTGGTACTAGTATTGGTAATGGAAAATTATAAAAATAGTAACTGTATGTAGCAATGATAAATCGTTTCATAGCAATGACTTCGTTTTTTAACAATATTTTATCAATTTAAAAAGATAGATAAATGTGCTTACCTACGGCTTATAATTCGGGGGATGGTAGACCGCGTACTCCCCGACCCACGCTGGTTCTGACCCAGCGGGGTATTCCGTGGGAGGGTGACACGCGGTTCCATCTTGGCGGGCTTCGGAAAGCCCGCCGACCGAGAGAGCCGGTGGCCGTATCGCCGGCGGCCGCCGCGACGGGAAAGAGTGCCGATGGTGTAACGCGTCGCGCTCATAACCCCGTGCTGGGTTCTGACCTCAGCCGAAGTTCGGACGCTGAGTGTGAGCGGTTGGAGGTTTTAGTGCGGTTCAACTCCCACATACCCCGCCCGCGGGACGGGCGGGGATCAGGTGATTAATATCGAGTCATAACGACTGTATTTTACTGACTTGACTTGACTTACTTCTATTCTATTTTTTAACAAATACTGCAACTAATAAAATGATAACTATGCAGAATAGTAAATGTAGAACCCTAGCAAAAGAATTAGATAATAAGATTATATTACATAGAACATAAACTACAGTATACAACACTGCAATATCAATAAAATTTGTCAAGATTGCTTGAATGACCAACTGAGTACAGTGCACTTAGGGAGTAAGATTACAGTCAATATAATATTATTACTGATATTTACTATAATAGTGGCGATAAAGTAAAGTATTGGATCAGTCGTATGATGGTTAGTAGTTATTGTCACTCATGGACTAAGGGTACCTTACTTAGAAGAATATTGAAGAACTTATAATACGACCAGGTGGCCCGTTGACTCGTCTGCATACATGGCAATAAAAAAAAATATTTTGAACAGTACGTTAAGCTCTTTCAATTTTATATGAGAGAAGCTCCTAAATCGTGTAAATCGAAATCATGATTCTTATATTAAGGTAATCAAAATACGCTCACATGGCATTACCACCTTATGCACGTTGCACACGTATGAAATACTAAGGGGCGGCGCTACGGGAAAGCGTGCCGGAGTGCGTAGTGCGTAACGCGTCGCGCTGTCCCGCATAACCTCGTGCTGGGTTCTGGCCTCAGCCGGGGTACAGACGCTGAGTGTAAGCGGTTGGAGGATTTAGTGCGGTTCAACACCTCAACATGTGGAAGTGTGTACATCATATGTTGTATGTTGACACCAGTCGACCTCAAGGTTGAATTTATAGCACGTGTCAATAACTATCAAAAGGATGGATATAAGCTTTACATCTGCAAATAATAGGTACCTACAGATAGACAATTAAAAACATGATAGTGTTGTTCTTTTCTAATCATCTAAGCGTATCGCGGCGCGTGCGCATGAGTTCACGGTTCATTTAGCGGTAAGTGTTTCACGACGTAACTGACATGTGGTTGTAGGCAATCGGTAATCATCCGTGTAATTGTCGACTCGTTTTTACATAATATATGTTTTTGAAACGTTTTGTAATATGTTTGTTTAGATTTGAATCTTAAAAGCTTTTAAAATAATGAAGCAGTAGAGTGCTAAAATGAGCCGAAACATAAAGGATCTATCTTGTTTAGTACTTACAGGAGTTTTTATGGTTACCTTCTGACTTAAACTATTACTAAACGGGTTCTTATCACGATTATTTTTATTTAATCGGGGTGACGGCTTCAAACTATCCTGTATGTGGAATCCAGTGTTAGACGAAAATAAAGCCAAAAAATCTAGTTTTGAGACGGCAGCCGATACTGTCAGTGTGGTATGTCGAAATGTGAGTTCGAGTTCCAGTGGTACCGGTAAACGAACGATCTTCCCGGTCGGTCTTCCCTTGATCATGGCGCTTGAAACAGTGCTGAAATATCGGGACCTCTCAAATAAAAATAATCGTGGTAAGAACCCGTTTAGTAATAGTTTAAGTGATGTAGATAACCGCGAGTGTTTAAAGAAATTTACCTTCTGACTTTCTTTAAAGATCAGCTACATTAAAACAAATATTGCGTTGTTACGTGACATATTTATTTGTCTTAAAAATGGAAGTCAGCCGTTTTAACTTTTTATAAAAATATACTTGTTAAAAAGTAGACGTAAGTTACTTTTTCAAATAGAAAATAAACTTCTCTTCCACGAAGATGTTGTACAGGTCAGGTATTTACCTAATAAAACATAAACTTAAAAAATAATAAAATAAAAATTTTAAAAGAACATGACTTTAAAAGAGATTTGAGTTACGCCCTTTATTGTTTCTATAAAATTCTGAATTAGAAATGCAAATTTAAAGTTACATCGTTTTTATTAGTGAAATCGCTAATAAAATGTCGCTTAACATCCAATAATATAATAATAAACGTGTAATCTTTTAAGGTCACACCTACACGTTCCCACAGGGCTTTGTTTCTCAGGTGTATTACTTCTTAAGAGTGCTCACACACGCAATAATATTAACAATATTTCAGAAACGTTGACAGGGCATATTGCTGTGTCGTGGTGGCCGAGTGGTTGAAGCGCTTGCCTTCCGTACGGTAGGTCGCGGGTTCAAAACCGGCCGGCTTGTACCTCTAAATCTTAATATGAAAAAGATTTATGTGCAATTTTTTACAACACTACTGGCTAAAAACGGTGAAGGAAAACATCGTGAGGAAACCTGCATATCGGAAAAGGGTTCTTAAAATCCGTTGAAGATATGTGAAGTCCCCAATCCGCATTAGGCAAGCGTGGTGGACTATGCCCAACCCCTCTTCGGAGGAGACCTGAGCTCAGCAGTGGGCAGTAATGGGTTGTTACAGTACAGTACAGATTCACATGTAGGATCTGATGTTTTTAGTCTGGATAGGGGATGAAGCATTTGGAATTTAGTCATAAAATGGTCAGTAAAGTAATAAAGATAATCTTTGGATCTATAGAACCGATTTCTAAAATTCTCTTACTAACATGAAGGTACGTTGTGTCGAAATTAAAATAATGTAAAGAGTGCCATCCTTTACAATCAGGTACAGCTGAATTTATATAAAACTTCAACATTTCCTCCAAATTGCTTGACAATAATATTCTGAGTGTGTGGATGCCTTAAGCTTTATAGAACCTTATTGATGCTTCATATGGCGTTATTTATCACTTAAGATAACCATACTAACGAGCTGCTTAACATTTGGCGAACACGGATATCGTAAAGGTTATAAACAGAGTTTTCGATGTTCACATAAGAACGTAAACGGTAGGAGACACACCGTGCTAATTAAAGTTTGTATGTTGTTCCTGATGTATGTGCTCTATGATTTAGATTTTTAAAAGTCAATGTGGTGAAAATTAGTGCTATTTAATCAAACGATCTAACGGACCACCTGATCGTAAGTTACCTTCACTTACGGACCTATGCAATATCAAGGGCCACTGCGATACATACGACCTTCTTACTTATACGGTTTCTGAAAACATTTTCTTTTTAAGCCAGTAATACAGTAAATTTCTTATCAAACAAATGCCCTAAACAACCAAAAGACGTTTAACAGAAGTTAACCCGACCAACGTTGCATGAATAACAATTATTTGTCTTCTTAACTTAAATCCTTATTAAATGGAATCGTAAAAGCGGATCGCGACTCCGACTTATGGATCCCAGTGTTTCCAGAGTTATTAAAGTCTAGTCAACGACAACCGGTACATAAATAGAACATTCGACACGCTCACGGATTGCGGAAGAAATTATATAGGGTTGCCGTATTCAAAATTATAGCAAAAAGTTCGAAATTTGATTTTACGTCTTGAATTGTATCCTGCAAGTTTGGCTCGTTCTTAGTCGTGAAAAAATATACTTGTGAGTTTGTTTCGCAATTTCTTGTCATGTTGGCGATTAATTAATTGGAACTGATAGTGGCTTAGAACATAGATTAGGTATTTCAATTAATCCGTAACTATCTCTAAGACTAACACTTAGCAAGATTCCCCTTGCATTACTCAAACAAAGCAAGCAAGTTCGCTGCAGTGTTACGTAAAAACGTTTGAGCCGATAATTACATTGGTCTAGGAGTATGAAAATATCAATTTGGTAACAGGAAATACTTTTTCAAAATCAGTTAGTGAGGCCATACTTTGGCCAGAGAAAAACTATTGGCAACCCTATTTGACATTAACCGCATCCAGCAGGACCAACATTACAAGACGTAAGCGTGGGCGAAGACGCCGAAAGCTTATAAATTGACAGCTAACAGAGTCTTACTGTGCTCCGTGGATGACACCACAATCCTGAGTTAGGTCGCCCGAGCGCTACGGAGGCGGAGACTTAAATTTTATTATTTAGTGCCGTTGACTCTCATACGATTATGTAATAAATTAAAGTGGTTATGCTTGGGTGGCGCTTGATTGTTGACAAGTTTTTGATATGATTCTTTTTTGAAATTTACTATTTGAATTGTCGGCCGCGTTGAGTAGGTTAAGCCTCGTCTTTGGATATGAACTTCCTCAAGTCTTTCTTATCAAACTAAAGAGTGGTTTAGCGTATTAAAGATGGGATTTGCGAAATTGGTATCTGATTAATCGGACTAAATTTATTTTACCTGGAATCATTTTATCCACGGATTACATTTGGAATATGAATAAATGACTTAACTAGGTGAATAAGCTTTTTATAAAATAAATTGTATCAAAGAATGCAATTTATTAACCTACACATTTGTTTAGAACAAGTTGTCGATAAAATTAGACCTCAATAAACCAGAACAGCAACACACAATCTACATAAAATCCAAACTGTGTTACGAACGAACGCAAAATAGGGACAATGACAATAAAATTAAGCTGTAAAATCAAAGGACCGGCATAGGGAGGGGCCACTATCGATAAAATCGAGTCGATAATGACCGCTATTCGAGTCGATCGCCCTCGTTTGTTCCGACTTAATATGTTAATAGAGACTTGAAGTCACGATCTTGGCTGCCCGGTGTCGCAGTCTCGCTAACATACATATTAGACGAGTTCTTGCCACTTATATAAATCGAATGATCACGATATTTCGACGCTGTTAGACGCCTAGATCACGAGAAACTAGATACTGTGAAATTAAAAGCAGAGAAATTTTCTTCCTTCCCTTATCCCAATTAATACGACTTATGTCTCCACACCTTTCTATCTTAGCAATCTTCTGTTCCCACTTCTGTTGCCAGCATATCATCCTTAACGAAATCAGACCAACTTTTCTTCGGCCTGAGAAAAATTATCGCAGTGATAAAAATCATGGTAAAATTTGTAATATTAAAATGTATGTTAGTGTTACAATCACGATTGTTTAAACAAAATCACCGTACTTGCTTTGTTTACGATTCACTTTTGACATATTTGCAACGCTACCTCGCCGTGATTGAGGCCGCACTCAAACGTGACGCGAGATTGTTACGCTACCGAACTCGAGTATCAAGATTTTAAATTTTGATCTCGTTTTGTGTGATTTACGTGAGAATTACGATTTGGGCAATTAAAGGTGTGATTAACCGAGCGGTTTAATAGTTTTATGGCTTTATATGGCGTCTGTTTTGTTTAGTAATTGATGGAGTGAAGACTGTTACTGGCGTAGGCGATGGCATACTTATTTTGGATAAACTATCTTATTCCAAAAATCTATATAATATTAGTAACATAACAATTTGTTTAATAAATATTAATAACATCTAATAGACTTGTTTATAAAGCGGATAGTACATGTACTAAGATATCAACCAAGACACTAGAAAGTACTACTATACTTACAAAGATTGATGAGTCATCAAAACACCCAATGTATCATAAATACAGCTTTAAAACAAATTTCTCCTAAAACAAATTGTAATAAATTAATACAGAATCATAAAATACTAATATAAACTTCAACTTTCCTAGTACAATGTAAAACTCTAATGCTTTACTATAAATACGACGTTTACAGTAGTAATATAACGTTAAAGCAATAAAACATACGAATAATAGAGGTTTATGTTAGTTTAATGGTCAATATCGATTTCTATTTATCGATAAAATCGATCGATGTATCTATGCACTATCGATTAGATCTATTCGCTCGGCACAATCGGCAGTTACTACGACATTTTGCTGCTGACTTATGGCTCAATCAAGACACAATAGGAAGTAGACTGAGGCGAACCAATAGCGGCACCTAAGTATAGTCTATTGTAACTAATCTTACCCTAGTTTTTGGCACACACATTCATTTTTTTGAATTACTACTTCGATACTTAGGCAATATTATATGTGTACTGTAAATAGGGAATAAATAAAAAATAAGCTTTAATTAAAAACAAGTTGAACCAGCTTTGTAGTAACATTTTTTAAGCCATAAAACAAAAGGGCGTATCTACAGAGATGACCATCAATCCTACTGAAGCATTTTATTAAGTGGTGTACATACTTACGACTATTTTATCCAAGGAAACATTATCTATAAATCGAACCAGTTCTATCTATATAAGATAATCTGTCCCCGTTCATTTGCAACTTGCAGTTACATCTATAAAGTTGAACGATATTATTCCACCTACGATGTTAAGAGGTTCGCTGTAATCACAATTTGCGGCTTACAACGGCTATTAGAAATGTTCTGTGTTTATGTAGTTAAATTTTCATTTAATTGATCTCATATTCTACAAAAATATACGCAGTGAAATATTGTAGATAGAACATTTAGTCATAAGCTTTTATATACTAATGTGAGTTAGGCCACTTTTCTCGTATTACTTTATTATTTGTTACACCTTTAATTAAGGTGGGGGCGGCGCGTCGGGAAAGAGTGCCGTAGTGTGTAATGAGTCGCGCCGTTCCGCATAACCCCGTGTTGGATTCCGGTCTCAGCCGAGGTTCAGACACTGAGTGTGAGCGGATGGAGGTTTAAGTGCGGTTCAACTCCTGCATATACTACTTGCCAGGCGGATGGGAATTCGGAAATTTCCTCTAATTCCAAAGAAAAAACACCTCATTAATGTAGCAACTTCAAATTACTGTCAGTTTTCATTAACTACAGCAAAATCATAAACTTTAAAAAACGACTTTATTATTTCACTTACTATAACACCATAATCAAAACATCAATATAAACTATAATTTTAATAGGGTACTTAAATCTACCTTGATGTCATTTATCGCTCCTGAACTTTCTACGTGCGTAGGTGGTTCCCCGTACATTAATTAATTCAACTGAGCTGTGACGCACCGGTGAAACTAGACTTCGGCGACACTAGGCGACTTTTAAAAAACGATTGTTATTTAATTTAATGCTCAAATACCTTGCACTTAAGACTCAAATTGTAACACCACTGAGTAACCCCGATGAACAAGTGATAGTATAATATGAAGCTGAATTTTGAGTCTTAATGTACAGGGCGTTGGACATTAAATTGAATAAAGCAGAATTTTTACGCGCGGCAAAATTGTGGTTCGTATGATGGGTTTAATGATAGAAAAGTGCTGGAAAAAACTTGGAACAGGTACAGTTTTAAATCAGTATCAAGTTTATGTATCGCTTATTACGCCTTTTTAACCTCATAGATGTCAGTGCACATATTTATTTGAAGAATGGTCAAATAATTTAAAAATCTATTTTTATAAGTAAAATTACAGAAGTAAAAAAAAACTTGAGAGGTGTCAAGGGACACCCGGGTGGAACGAAGTTCTTTTCGATTAATTAGTGAGGGAATTTTAATAAAATTTTATTTTTTTAAGTTGTAATATTTAGTTAGTTTAAAACGTCTGTCTCACTCTCTCTCTTCTATCTCTTAGAACTCTAACTAATTATTTTAACTTAAATAATATTTTGATCACAGCGCCATCTAGCATTAATCATATAAAACAAAATAGGGAGTTGTTTTAAAAGATTTTAATCACAGCGCCATCTAGCCAAAATCATCTAAAAGATAAAAAGTGTCGTGACAACTTTTTCATAAGAATTTCCTTCTAGCCCCCTTTCGATAACGCGCGATAAGGAATTTCGTTCCAATAATTGAGTACCTACCTACCCCATACCTTGTAGATCACATTAAGATGTCCAGCAAGATGGACTGATAGATCGCGGGAACAGGCTTATATGGCATAGCTACAACTGTATTGAAAGTCATTGGGATTAAATGACAATTCTTCAAACAAAAACGAGATTACCACTGCAATTTTCACTCATATCTTAAATTCCAAAACAAATGAGAATTTAAATACAATTCTCATAGTTTCGTTTCATTAATTAGTTCTATACGATGTGGTGAAAGCATTGTACCTCGAGTAACGTGGGAAGCCAAATGGCGTAGGCAGTTTACAATTACTAATTATCCCAGATAATTTCTAGACTTTAGAGATAGTTCTGGCCTTTTGAGTGAAGTTATATTTGCAGTAGAACTATCATGTCCAATTGTCCATTTGGGTGGACAAAACAAACTAATTAAAATAAAATGTTTTTCTTCTGATACAGAAATAAAAAAAGAAAGAAAAGGAAATAATTATAATTTAAACGTTTTGACTACTCTATTCTTTATGCCAGCTCCTTGATTTTATTTATCATATTATTCACTTTTAAATGCTTACATTTCCAAATTTCTGGTTTTATCCAAAAAGAAAAGGGTTTTCGACGCGTCAGACACAAAAACACATTAATCAATTTAAAAACTGCGAGTGAAAAGATACCTAAACAATGAAGCTCCATTTCGCAAAAATCAAATCCTTTTCGTAAAAAAGTTCGTCGACCTCGCACAATAGTGACGCAACCATTACGATATCGATATTCGAAGGCAGATAGAGCGGTTGTATAATCGCTCGATGCCCCGTCGAGATAGTCGATAGTCTCGATTCGTATCGAGGCAGACTCGTGTCGTGGGCGTCGACGATACAACGCCTATTTGTGTACTAGGGATGTCGAATGATAACTAAAATTATCGATAGAAGATGATCATCAGCGTGTGGTAGCTAAAGAGTCCCTAATCTCCATTGGACTAGCGTGGTTGACTATGCCTAATCTTCTGAGGAGACCTGAACCCAGGTGTGGGCAGTAATGAGTTGTTACAGTATAGTTAAGATAGGTGGAGACAGATATTTCTTAATGGGTGCAAGACCGATTTTTTATATCTTAATCCTTCCGTTCGTGGCAGTTCGATCGTCCCAGCTGATCTAAATAAGCTTGTTCGTAAACTCCGTACACCAAGCGTGTGTTCCATCGGCTATCGTTCCACTGATTTTTTAGATCTTGAATCGTAATTTAAAACCACATAGTGTTTATATTCTTTCTTTATGATAACTTGTACTTTTCAAAAGCAACATGTCATAACAAACAGAGCTTCCGTAACATAAGGCAACCATTTTCCAAAACCATTAAAATTAATCATTTATCTCAGCAACCGTGTAGTCAATTTAGAAATTTCACTTCGATCTATCAATGTTATTTTGACAGCGAGTCGATGTAAACTGCCAATAAGAAGATGAATCGCTTTGTGAGAAATGTTCGAAATTTGAATTAGTTGTCGACAAATTATATGCAATTATGTAATATAAATCGCACCTTTTAAATTTATCGATAAGTTTAATTGCGTGTTATGTCACGTTTCTATGGCGATTTTAAAATTATAATCGCTTCTAAGTTACATACGTGCAAAATTCTTATTATTTTAAAACTTTTGCTTCATCAATGATAATATAATTAAAAAAACAGAAGTGATAGAAAAATCTTACCGCTTATTTATCCTTATCTAGTAAATCGCCATTCATTTTCAATAGAAACATACCTGTAATAAAAGAAATAGAACATTAGATAAAACACAACAGTACTTGGATGTACCCTTTAAAAACAGTTATATGGAATTATTTTTAAGCAGTGTGGACCAGAATCTGACGCTAGGTGTAAGAATTGACGGGGCGATACGTGAGCGACAATCGCGAACGCCAGAGTCACCCTTACCAGTCTCGTGTCGGGTTCTGTCCCGGCCGGGGATCGGACGTCGAGCGTGAGCGGCGGGAGGTTAGTGCGGTGCAACCCCCACATACACCACTCGCCCAAAAAAAAAAGGTGTAAGAATTAGAAGGTTTATGCGATTCGATTCTGTGGCGAAAGTGTCCAACGATTTCCTGATAAAAGGAGCAAATATCGAACTCCACTCGACTGTCCATTGTACTGTACAACCAAACGCTTTACTTCTGATAGTGTTCTGTGGCTAATCTATCTACAATATTTAGTATTCACACGTAAGGTCGCGTGATGGCACGCCCAACCTCAAGTTCAAGGTTAAATCCGAGGTTAAACTAAATCGTTACTATTGATTTTTCTATTACTGCCCGAATGATAGTCAAATTTATACCTAACTAGCTGGCCCTTGTAACTTCGTCTACGTCACAAATAGAAAATTTAGCTAGTGCAGAACAATGTGCTTATTGACAACATCACAACAAAACCGCCGAAATATCAGTCTGACATTGCAGAGATCCAATAACGATGGGAATCATTAACGGTCAGATGACCCGTGGGGTCGTCTTCTTGATAATTATTTTTAAATATGCAGAGATTCGAATTTCACGTATTAGAATGGAGTATTTATCACCCTTCTTCAATATGCACCATCCTGGGGGCGGCGCAACGGGAAAGAGTGCTGAGTGCGTAACGCGTCGCGCCGTCCCTCATAACCCCGTGCTAAGTTCTGGCCTCAACCGGGGTTCGGATGCTGAGTGTGAGCGGTTGAAGGTTTTAGTGCGGTTCAACTACCACATATCCAGTGATTTCCTCCAACTCAAAACAAAAATGTACCATCTTATAAAAATCTTAAAACTTAACAAGATTTAACCAACAACCTCCATTAAAAAGATTTTCAAAGCTTTTAAAACAGGATCTAGTTCAGGATAACGAAGTTTATGAGTTGACACGTGTCAAGGTCAGGACGAGGGCGTGGCCGGGTCAAAGTCACGTGGACTAGAAATGAGGATACGACACGAATGTCTGGACTCATAGTCAAGTAGGTCGATGATATATGAGAGTTGAATATTGAAGCTAACACATGAACTTTGCCTATACAGGGTGATTTTTTAAAGAAGGTACATATTGCAGGAGGGTGATGAGTACTCTGTTCTAAAACGGAATATTACAAAAAATAAGTAAAATAACAAAAATTTTTTTTTTTTAAATCTATATTCGACAAAACTACCTCAAACATAAACAATTTCGGCTAAAAGAGTGTTGACTAACAACCTCTAGTGATCTCGCGCACCCCACACCTCCGCCACACCCATCAGCTGTCGAAAAACCATCATTTTGCAAGAATTTTAGATATTTTTAAGTTGCGATTACTAAGGCATTAAGCCATATTCTTTGGTAATAATATTTTTACTGGTCGTATATAACCATCAGCTACCATGACCTTCAATATGTACCCTCACTAAGAAATCACCCTGTATAGGGAGAAAGTTTTTACCTTATTTTAGAGTTATTATAGCTTATGAAACTCACAAATAACGTACAGTTTCGGGCAAGAATAAATGCACTCCGACTTTTAGAAAGAGAGCTGTTTATAGCTTCGGATTTATAGAGCGCTTTCTCTGTCGCACACAGTTTTTGGACATTTATTGACAGTTGTTGTTCTAATTAAATTTAACTTATAATAAAGAGTTATTAAAACTTTGAATATTTTTGCAGAAATTCCTTTTAAGTCTTTGTGCATTTATTCTTGCCCCAAACTATAGCTTCCTATTATTGAATCATTTAAGTGGTAATAGCGGTTGCTTTTGTTTCATAGATAACAACAAACACAAAACTAAGATCAGTAAATTTAATTCTATAGTTGTTATTATTTTCAAAAGCATTAAAAATGAAAGAAGTGGTTTAATACAGAACTATTCTGTCGTAAGGCGAAACTTTTTAGTCTTAAACATTACAATCACTTTAAAAGTTTAGTCATCGGAATGAGTAATAAAGCGGAGACACGTCTCGACTATTTTCGTTTGCAGTCAAGATGTAATCATTACAATGTTGCCACATTATTGTAGTGGACAGCGCCGTCGTTTTTACAAGCTTTATATTAACTTACTGAATGTAAAAACTACGTAAGTTCAAGTGGAATCTTGCAAGCTAAATTTGAGAAACTTCCCGGTTTCCAACTGAGCTGACATTTTGCACGCAGATGTACCTATATCGCGTGACAATAAAATAATATGACAAAATGGCGCTGATCTGATGATGCATTCGGCAGGTGTGCATAGGAACTCTCGTACCTACTCAATAAGATAGACCCGTATTTATGATCGTTTCACTTGTCTTAGCTAGCACTGTACTGATACATGATATTCAGGATTTTAAAAGCTTTTAAATGTATTTAAAAAGTATTTTTAAGATAAATTATTCGTTTGCAGTCAAGATATAATCATTACAATGTTGCCACATTATTGGACAGAGCTACGTTTTTATGGGACTGCTGTCTGTTACAAGATTGATAATGTGACCAATAAATATTGAATACAAATACGTATGTATTAAGAATCCTTGTGACTTCAATTGACTTAAATTGACTGATTTTTTTTGTATCAATTATAAAGACACTATTTTTAATGTTAAACGTTTTGGTCAGTATGATTCGTAGAAAATTTTTTTTTCCCTAATTCTGGCAACATTTGTAAATTGCACTTTTTGGTCTAGCGTTATGTTATACCTATTTATCTCCAATAGTTATTCTTTATGGTTATAAGAGGAGATATAAAAAATTGGTTGCCTGTAAAGTCGGTATACGGGCGAAAGTTTTACGTGACAACGACTCGGGCATGTTTAGCCCGCCTAAGAGCGAGAGAGACAGACATAAAAAGTGAAAGGCACGCGTGCCTCTCACTCGCTCTCGTTGTGAGCGCATAACGTGAGCGGAGCATAACGCAGTTTCTTGAAGTGTCGTCCCGCAAACCAATTTATAAGACGTTGTCATGTCAAAAGATGGATGGATTGTGCGAAAGATGACGTGTCAATTTGCGAGGTAGTGAACTTATGCCAGAGTAGAAGTAAATAGAGAGATAAACATAATATTATTTAGTAACTAGTAGACATGATCTTTAAGTTTACTAAACGGTATTTAAAGACTTCATTACACTATTGTCTAAACATTAACTCTACGGTCTTCCTTTGTTAAAACAACTTATTCAATGTATTTAAAGCAACGTAATTAAATAAGTTTAAGTAGGTACTTCAAATAATTTAATTACCAATTTAGTGTATAATAACGAAAATTTGCATGCGTGTACGAGAACTCGCACAACAATGTGAATGTGTTAAATTTTGTTGAGAACGATACGTCTTCTAAGAACAAGGCGTTCTTTTTTTTATGTTTAAATAAAATTACTTGCAAACTAACTGATTTGTGTTTATATTTGTTGAGTTCAACAATTGATTTAATATTTGGACAGGAAACTTACAATAAATTTTTCTTGTTTTTGTGGATGATAAATACACATGCTGACCACCAATTTGACGGTAACTTAGGTTATGACCTCTACAAACTCTTCTCAAACCTAGAAGTTTATCTACCTTTACAACCTTTTTAAGGTCCTATCTTAACGCTCAAGAAAAACCAATCACAGCAAACTTACATATAAACTACTACTTAGCCGCCTTGGACAATAAAATAATCATAAACCACATCCTGGACCAGTAAAATAAGGATAACGGAATCCGCACACAAAAAGCGCGCAGACAAAATTACGAATCTCGATAAACAATGGGCGATGCAAATTGCGGTCGAGTTGCACACTTTATACACTGTCACAAGAGAGCATAAAAAACGTGTACAAAATGCACAACTCCTTAAACGGCTGAACATATATGGTGGACCACTGGAGACTCCATTGTCAGTTTACCCGGAAAGACTGAAAGAATGTAGGGACGATGTTTTTGTCGAAACGGGAACGTGTGTTCGTACGGAGATATGTTGAAAATGTACACGGTTTTTACAGAATGTCTTTGTGTTAATTTTTTATTGCAGTGAATTTTTTTATGCTTTTTTGTAAATGTTGAATATACTAAAGTGTAGTATATTTATGATCAAACACGAATATCACGTACCGTTGATATTGTCGAGTGTATTGTTTGAGCTTTAAAACAACGTTTGGATTTGACACAAAAATTACGAAAAAATCGAAACGTTGTCTTATACTTAAAAAAACTAACTGTATAACCTGGGTATAATCTATTTCATTAAAAGGCCTCAATAGGTGGAAGAGAAAACAGTCCACTTAATATCAAGTAATACCTGTCATCATATAGAACAGTGTAAGATTGCAAATAGTGCAAATCTCTAAATAGTCATATTAAGAGATCCTTTCTAAGCTAATCAAACATCAAAAGTATTTATCCTTATAATTGAGACTTCTCTAGTCAGAAACAACGTTAGACAAAATAATAAACTATAACAACTACAATAAACAAAACTAAACGAGTGTAATATAACTAATATAAGCCGCTCGAAAGTCCACTAATATTCTAAAGGATACAATTATTATAATTCAAACTATTGGTCGAAATTCGTGTTAGTCTGAGCGGTGAAAGTGGTTTGCTACTGGGCTTTAGTGCGCCTCAGGCGGTGGTGCAAGTGAGAAGAAATTAGCTGTTAAGTTTTCTTAAATAAGATCCTATTAATATTATAAAAGAATAAATATTTGTTTGATGTATTACTATTATTATTATTTTTTTTATTTATTTATTTAATTTAAGGAAAACCAACAGCTAATGATCTGGGTACATAACATAGAATAGGAAACTTAAAGCTAATTACAGGTTTTCACGAATAGCTCTGGCATAAACTAAACAATAATAAGTAAGTGAGCAAATTGTACAAAATACAAAAATTGTTTAAAGTGAACACTGCTACGGATACAATTTAATGAATAAAGAAGATTAAATTCTACAAAAAAGGAAAGTACATTAAAAACAAGAATAAAAATAACATTTCAGTTATCCTAAATCAAATCAACAATTAACAATAAAAAAATAGACAATGCTTATATTAAATTATATTACGATACTAGGTCGGTCACCTGATGCAACTTTCCTTGAGCCACAAAGGCAGTTTTTACAAAAAAAATCGGGTAATTTTAATTTTTCTGCAGGGTCGCTAGTTACGCCCTACCATTAAGAACCTTACTTAAGCCTCGTTTGAAGAAAGACAAGCGCTCTGGAGATACCGAAGGATTTACAATTTTTAAAATGATTACAGTGAAAAGGCTAACTTTAACTTTAGAGATGGTTGCAATAATTTATCATCTGTTTTAGTAGACCTAACCTAATAATGAAATACCTACAGTATCTTATTAATTTAACTTACCTATTAAAAAACAACACTATTCAGATATTACGTTCTAAATCCAAATGCACCAATACATCACTTTTATCACGCGCCATATTTCTCTACACGTTAAAACTATTCGAAAAATTCCCTTAGAATAAAGATCTCTTCTTTTTGAAAGTCGGTCACAAAACTATTCTAAGTTTACAACTTGTACCAAACGTAAATAGCGCGTGCGCCAAGCCACCGATGTTTATCATCGTTCTATTGCGGCATTAAATTGTAAAAAGCTTATAATTTTACCTGTCTACGTGGCAGTGGAAAACATCCTTTAGGCTATACAAAACTGCATTAAAACTTAGATTAGGTTGTTTAGTTCTGTAGGGCAAGTTAATTGTCACTTTTGATGACTCAATTTTCATGCTGTTTGCTCAAATCGTAATTTAGCATTCAACCATAAAGTCTGTATAATCTTAGGTTTTACTTTAGTTTAATGACTTTTTTTTTTCAGTTGGAGGAAATCACCGGATCCCAGTATGTGGGAGTTGAACCGCACTAAAACCTTCAACCGCTCACACTCAGCGTCCGAACCCCGGCTGAGGCCAGAACCCAGCACGGGGTTTGGAGGGACGGCGCGACGCGTTACGCGCTCAGCACTCTTTCCCGTCGCTCCGTCCCCGGTAGTTTAATGACTTAGGGTACCTACGTTTGTCAATCAGTCTCAGATCAGATGCCAGTCAGATCTTAATCACGGATATTTTTTAAAACCGAGAAATTTTGCTCCATTCATTTTAATGATCAACGTCCATCACATACTAAGACTGAAAATTCAACGTTACTTGATAAATAAGATCATTCTCTCATTTTATTATCAAGATATTTTTAGATGGACATTAAATTGAATACAGCAGATTTATGGTTATTTTAAATGACGAGTGAGAATCAATTCGTTTAACATTTGAGGAATCTCCAAATATGTATTTATAAAAACTTGAGAGGTAGCGACCCCTCAGTGTCCCCTGACATTGCAGAGGTTCATGAGCGACGGTAACCACTTCCCATCAGGTGGGCCGTTGGCTCGTCTGCCTACATGGCAATAAAAAAAAAAAAAAAAAAAAAAGGTGTCCAGGGACACCTGGATGGAACGAAGTTCATTTCGATTAATTAGTGAGGGAATTGTAATAAAATTCTCTCTCTCGACAGAGAGAGAGACACACGTTTTAAAGTAACTAATTATTATAACTTAAATAAAATATTTTTATCACAGCGTCATCTAGCATTAATCATATAAAACAAAATAAGGAATTGTTTTAAAAGACTTTAACCACAGCGCCATCTAGCGATAATCATCTAAAACAAAAAAAGTGTCGTGACAACTCTTTCATAAGAATTTCCGTCTAGCCCCCTTTCGATAACGCGCGATAAGGAATTTTACAGTATTTTAAATGTGTAGATGCTGTTATGGAGCGAAACAACATCTAGATAAACTGGTAAGATATGTGTACAGGTCAAGATTTATAGATCACAAGCCGGTTAAATACAAAACGACAGGGCTGTTAATACACGCAGGAGTATGAATCATGGCGATGAAAGGTAGTGGGTGTTAGACCTGGGACTTCCTGGCCCACCCACGAGCGACGTTGAACTCCAACGGTTATGATTGAAGGTTCTGCATACTTGGATATCTGGTATGAATAGTTTAATCTATTGTATCTGACGGTGTAAATAGTGTGTTGAGGTGTAATGATGTTGTAATTAGTCGATCTTCGTTTGGTTTTGTCAGGAATGACGTCACAATGTCCACTTGAACACTTGATGATCAACACTTTTGAATAAAAACTTCAAAATAACGACTTTTAACAGTTTATTACTTTTACATCAAGAGGTCCGTTCGCCTCGACAATTCAAACACGAATGAATAATAACAGCGGCCAGCGCTTGTATTTACAGCAAGTCTCCATTTCCAACTACCCGCACGGTAAATAGGTTGGTTTCCCTTGTTATCACCCCGTTATATCTAAACATAAATACGATTTTTTACAAGCTTTATATTTGTATGCCCTGGATGTAACCATGTACCCATGTAATTTCGTGTGGAATCTTGCGAGTTGAATTTGGAGAACTTCCCAGTTTTCGCTTGAGCTAAAACGTTGCGAACTTAAGTGTATCGCGTGACAATGCAATAATATGATGGAGCTGATCTGAAGAAAGGGTCGGAAGTAAGACATAGGAACTGCTGTACTAAACAAGATAGACCCGTCGTGTTTAGGCTCGTTTTATTTGTTTTAGCTAGCACTTTACTTGTACACAATATTCAGGATCTTAAAGCGTGTATTAAAAAAAAATGTGTGTTTTAGTGACTTCATCTAAACCTTATAAATAAACTACATCTTAAGATTCTTAAGTTATAATGATGCAGATTCGTTGTTTTTCTTACATAACAATAGTTTATCTTCATTCTGATTGCACAAAACTTTCATTCGTTTGAAACTACATTCACTTAGCAGATGATTGCTATCAGGGGCAATACTAGAGGGAAGTCAAGGAGATAGGGTCAGTTCTCAAGAGCAGTCCCACACTCACGGCTTAAGATATAGGCGAGAGCGATTATTTATTTATTTTATAATAACCTAATTTCTAGAATTTTCCTTAAGCTAGTGTATTGGCGACATAATGTACCTACGGCTCGGTATGGCAGGTCCAGTGTAAAGCTGCGTTTTCTTATTGGCTCGCCAACGTCCAACACACGTACAAAACAAATGATGATCACGGCCGACCGACATAAACAGGGGTTTTGTTGGCATCGCTGTTTGACAGTCGGGAGTTTTCATCTACGCGCATTGCAAGATTAGTTCAGCCCTATTTGAGTTTTTGCGGGATGTTCGAAGGATTAGAGCCTGAAGTTTAGGAATGTATCTATCGCCAGAACTACAGCTTGAGAAAATGGGATAAGAGTTCAGAACTTAGCTTAATGGAGTAGGATAAGACAATAGTTTCTCAAAATATAAAAAAAACCCTTAAAACATACTTATATCATTATATTCGCAAATTTTACTCAAGTTAAATACGACAGATTGAGAAGATCGTCTCAAAATCCGTTTAACCATAAAATATCTTTTTAAATCGCTTATTTCTTACACCACATACAAAATAGCGAATAGAAGTTAGATAAGAAAAAGCTGACCGCGATAAAACGTGCCGTACCAGTGCATTTCGCTTAGATTTATCAATTTTAGAAACCAACACTCTCCAGTATTCTCCATCTCGGAAATTATTTGATTCACATCTTGGAGACGATTGTAACAAAAACTATGAAACATCAAAATTGGTTTAGTCATAATTTTAAGCGACTCATCACCAACTAGTACCAACTAGTTAATACAAGAAAACGAACAGTATAGGGTGAAATTTTCATGATGTTACATAAGGTCATGATAATTGATGCTTATATACGGTAGTTCCAATAAAGAATACGGTAAAACGCCTAACTAAACGTCAACGATATTCAAAAGTCCTACAAAACTATTGAGGCGACCAATAATAACGCGCGAGATCCTGAATCGCGGTTACGACATTTGCAGAAATCTTCGCATATATACGCGCGTTATTATTAGTCGCCACACTATCTTCGAAAACCAAAATCCACATTAAAGATTAAATCACACATAAGGACAACGAGAAGCAAATTTGAATACCTATAAATGGAAACAAATTTTCCCAAATTAAAATTAAATTAAAAATTCTTTATTGTATCGAAAATAAGTACAATATTCTTTATGTCTGGAATCATCATTTAAGCAACAAATCTGCTTGTGTTTGATAATTCCGCTCTTCATTACAATAATAATTACATTACTTATTTCATGAAACAACATTTTTCTTTTCTAAAAATTATACCAATAGTACCTAATTCTAATTATTAGTTAAAATAACAAGAATAGATTATAATATTACAATTATGATTATAAATTTAAACAATTAAACACTACTAATAATTTATGAGAAACTCGCTTTACAATTTATGATATGCATGACAACTACACTAATATTGTCATATGTGACATAAATATATATATTTTAATAGTAATTTATGATCCAGTCCAAATGAGCTGTGTGTGTGTGAGTGTGGTGTGTACGTGTGTGTGTGTGTGTGTGTGTGTGTGTTGTGTGTGTGTGTGTGTGTGTATGTGTGTGTGAAAGATTAAATACAATTTTGCTTTCTTTAGAGTCTATGACTTAGTTTGGATAATAGTTTCAATGTCTTCATAGCTTTTAGATTTAAGCCAGCTAATAAGAGTTTTTTTACATTGATAAGATGGCATCGGATAAATATTTAACTCTTTATTAATTATATTATATATATGGGTTGATTGTCGTGAATACTGTCTCCTAGCAAATGCACTTCTTAATTTCATAGTATAGGTGGCAACATTTTTCCTTCTCGTACTAAGCTTACCCCTATCAAAAGGAATTGATTTATGTTTTCGCAAAACAACCTGGAGTACATATAACTTCCTAACGGACAACAAATTACAGGTTGAATACAAACTGGCAGTGGAGTATCTATAGGATTTAAACAGCATCACCTTTAATAAAGAACGCTGTGTCCTTTCTAATTTAATAAATTTAGTTTTAGTCGCTCCTCCCCATATAGGGAGACAATATGTAAGAACAGCCTGAACCAGGGCCAGATAAACCCGTATCCTAAGAGATTCACTAGTAACATGACGCAATAACTTAAATGTCCATATAAGTTTTCGAATTCTATTCATTATTAATTCCACGTGCGAATGCCAAGATAATCTTTGGTCCAACATCACACCGAGATATTTAATTTGCTGTACTTTATTTATATCAATGCAATTACAGTTTGACTCATCTGAACATCTGTGTATTTTTATCTGAAATTGTTGGGATGGCTGAAAGCAGTCATATTTAGTGAAGGCGATAAAGTTTGTTTTTGAGGTGTTTAGTGTTACAAGATTAATATCAAGCCATCTTGTAATCTTTCTAAGACCATTTTCTGCAAGCGTCTGAACATTATTCCAGGTTTTTCCCGAAAAAACAACCGCTGTATCATCTGCGTAAGAAAATATATGTCCACCCTGCAATCTCAAACTACACAGACTATTAATGTATATTAAAAATAAAGTGGGACCCAACACGCTTCCCTGGGGCACCCCATATGTAATCATTATCTCTGTGCTTGTCATGTCACCAATCCTCACCTTTTGTCGTCGCTCAGTTAGATAATCAGAGAAAAGTTGCAAAGAAAGTCCTCGAATCCCTATACCCTCCAGCCTCTTCAATAACAATGGCACCGAAACCGTGTCGAACGCCTTCCTAAAATCCAAGAATATAGCCAAACACCTATCTCCAGAGTCTACTTTCTCAGTAACAAGTGAAGAAAGAGCCAGAACTGCATCCTCGGTAGACAAACCCTGTCTAAAACCATATTGAGCCTGCGATAGTATATTGCGTTTTTTTAAGTATTGAATTAACCGATTGTTCATTATTTTCTCCATAACCTTAGATATTGCATTCAGAACAGAGATGGGTCTATAATTTGAGGGATCCTTTTTATTTCCACTCTTGAATACTGGAGTTATCAAAGCGAGTTTTAGTGCATAAGGAAACGCGCCGTTTTCAAAGCAGACGTTAATCAAGTGGTTTAATATAGGTACTATGATCTCCTGTGCCGTTTTAAGATATTGGTTCGGTATGTTATCCCAACCCGGGGCACTGTCATTTTTCAGACTAATCAACGTAGACCGAACTTCACTGTGGTTTGTTTTAAACAATGCAAATGAGGAGGAATCATTAATTGTAGTACTAAAGTAATGCGGCTCCGTATTGATCGAATTCGATGAAGATGACTCTAAAATGTTATTAGCTAAAATTCTACCTATGTTACCGAAATAGTAGTTTATTTCATCGACCGATTCCTGTGGAGTTGAATATGCTTGCAAAAGGTCGATATTCCCCGATTTCGAAGATTTTCGTCCAGTTACAGAATTCAATGAATTCCATAACTTTTTAGGATTTTTTTCAGATTTTTTAATATTGTCACGATCAAAAACACGTTTTTGTTTTTTAATTAGATAATTACAGTAGTTTCTGTACCTTCGAAAGGTGATACTTAAAACTTTATCGTTGGGGTTTTGTTTAAGTTGAATTTGCATGGCATTTCGATTTCGTATGCAACGTAGTAAGCCAATAGTCATCCAAGGTTTTATAAACTGATTTTTATTTGAAATTTGTATTTGGGTAGTATTTAGAGTAAGACAATGTTGTAAAATTTCGATCAAAAGATTCACTATAGTATTTGGATCAGTTAGCCTAAGCAAATCATTTACATTACTCTTTTTTAAACATTGAACGGCACCTTCAATATTAACAATTGTTTTATTTCTTCTTTTTGACATTGATCTAGTCTTTACTTTCGATAAATTCAAAAGAATCATAAAATGATCCGTTATAGTTGTGTTAATGATTGCAACATGGGCGCTAATCTCTGCAGATTTTATTCTTAGAAAAAAGTGGTCAAGACAATTTTTTCCTCTGGTAGGCAACAAATGTCCCGGAAAAAGTCCATACAATGCCAACATTTCTAGATAGCACAACCTATTAGAGTAATCCTGTGATTTTTCGTCATGATGAGTAATCAGATTAATGTTTATATCCCCAGTTATAACTAAAGACTTATTTAGCGGAATGGAAGCTAGATATTGGCTTAAAGAGTCAACGAAAATATCTACGCTAAGATTAGAAGGAGAACGGTAGATACCCAAGATTATAATATCAGGCGCAATTTCTATTTCGATACAGGAGGCTTGACTTAGAATTATTTCTTTAGTATTAACTTTGCATGTGTTTCTGACGTAGACAACTACTCCGTCTGCTTTGTTTACATGATTACTTGTTTGGAAAGATATGTAATTATCTATCTGTGGTAGATTTTTGTCCAAGGTTAGCCTACATTCAGTGAGAACCATTACATCTATCTTTACTTTAAGAATGTTAAGGTTTAGCTGTAAATCGTCAATGTTTGAATAAACGCTACGAATATTTTGTGAGATAATGGTTAAGTCTGAAGATTTTATTTTAATTAATTGACTCAATTCATTAGCCGAGCATGATAAAGATTGAGATATTTCAGTGCCGTCTATTGCATTCAAAGCTTTTAATGTACTATCCATATCTTTTATGAACAAAGAACCGGTTTTTAACAATACAATAAGAACCATTCACGGCAGTCGTTTGTGTGTCAAGTGTATAAACTATGTGTGTATAGGTGTGTATCAGTATGTGGAGGATAGTTGGATATTTAAGTACGAGTGTGTTTGTGTATGTGGACGGATGACAATAGCTAACAAAGTTTTGATTAATCAATACATAATTTAAAAAAAATATAATATGTAAATGCTGCTACGTCTAGTCATTTTAATTGCATTAAATTATTTACTTGTGATTCGCTAGTTATTTTAATTATAGGCGAGTTTTCATCTTTTCTTAAATAAATTTTACCAAATGAAGTCCAACAAAACTTGTACTTCTTCATCCTGACAAGATCCCGAGCCAAAAAATGTAAACGAGCACCCTTAGATGTCAGCTGCTCAGTAACGTATATTGGTGTGTACTCGTCTGTCTTGAACCCAAGATGTTTAGCGCATAATTTTTCTTTATGTTTGATATTAAATTTTTTTGCCATTTTCAAGAAACTAGTCTTTAAAAATAGTTGAAATCATTACACAAACATGTTCTAACAATAAGATAACGTAACAGAGCCTAAAGTATCTCCTTACAAACAACTTACCTACTAAAAGATTATCATACGATCATAAACATTAGTTTATCCGGCACACGTGCACATATACAAGTGCAGTTAGCAGACACAAGCATAGATATATGATGAAAAGATATGCCACGAGAGACAGATATATATACAACATAAGTAAGAAGATTAGAATAGTAGGAACAACACTTAGCAAATCGTGAAATCATGTAAAAACATGTTATAACATAGCTCCAAAAATCATATCTAGAGACAAATTAAATGAGACGACAACATCTTTTTTTCATATTCAAAATAAATACCTGAATGGGACGTAAATAAAAACAAAAGAAAATGAAAATCACATTAATATAGGTACTTTAGCAAATTGGTCCAAATTTAAAATCGTTATTTCTTTTCATTTTCAGAATTTGAACTTACACAGTTTTTTTTATATTGCCTTATAGACAGATGAGCAAACGAGTCAGTTAATCTTAAGCGGTTACCGTCTGAATGGACCTTTGCAATGTCTGGGAACACTGCATTGCCGTTATCTACAATCTACTTCAAAGCACTTTCTTCAAGCCTTGTTTGAAGAAGGACAAGTCTACTAAATCTCTCAACTATCAAAGTATCTCATATTTTAATTTTCAACCTGTATCATGGTGTATTCTATGTCTATGGTAGAGGCTATTTGCCTACATTTGCATGAGGAAGGCAGATAAAAGGTGCATGCTGAGATAACTTCGTACGGGGGTGGCCCCGATACTTTACAAATGGCCAGCGTACAACATTAAACTCTCTAGATTACGACTATGATGATAAAACTAGATAATAGTTATTACTAGTTTCGTTACATCTGCCTACATGATACCTGAATTGATGACTACTCGTATACATTCGATATTGGAAATTTTTGTGTATTGTTTTATCTATACTATCTTTATGAAGAGGTAATGTCGCGATGTTTTTGATGTTATATGGGGTAATCTGTAAGAAAAATCAATGTATACGTGTTCCTTGTTAATTTGATTGATAAATGTAGGTATTAGTAAGATCTCCACGAGACAGACTTGACCTAGTGTGGAGATCTAATGGTTAATTGTATATTACACTGTAAATTTTGGTAGAATAAATATTTTTAATCTTTTAATATTAATCTTTTGAGGAATATTGTTATTGTATCTATTGAATGCCAATGGTAGCAAATCGGGATTTTTTTTTTATTATTGCCATTTAGGCAAACGAGCCAACGGGCCACCTGATCGTAAGTGGTTACCGTCGTTCATGAACCTCTGCAATGTCAGGGGACATTGAGGGATCGCTACCTACGACCTAACTTTAAGGACCCTCCTCAAGCCTCGTTTGAAGAAGGACAAGTCATAGCGCTCTGGGAATACCGAAGAGGGGAGCTCATTTCATAGCCGGATGGTGCGTGGCAAAAGTGTTCCTGAAACGGACCGTGGATGACCGCGGTGGTTCCATATAGTAAGGATGAACTCCACCTCGACGCCGGGTGTTACGGTAATAGAAGGGAGATGTTGGAATCATCTCAACTAATTCCTCAGAGCACTCCCCGTGGAACAACAATTATACATTGACATGAAATTTGAACAATAAAAAATACAAATAAATACTTTTCGAACTGCAATCTCGAACTAGACCACACATCTCGTTTCGCATAATTAATCAAACACATTTAATTATCACGCAACACAAAACAGGAAATCGATTTTAAGTATATCAAAATCGAATGTGTAATCGATTTTGACAGATTTACGAATCGATCGAACATCGTGCAAGGAAGTCGGTTGTAACATAATATTTATTGACGACAAATTAACTCGACACAGAAACGGTTGCAAACGATTTAAATACAATCAAATCGATATATCGTAATGTTTGTCTCGATTGTAAATTCTATTCCACATTAGTAGCGATTGTTTCGAAATAACATCCTACAGTAAATTATTTTGTGAAAGTATAACTGGATTTTGATCGAATTATACGCAGATATGGTATTTAAAAGGGACTTAAGAGGGAGTATACCTATTAGATCCTGAGATGCTTACTCTTCTTTCTCTCACTATCTCTCGTCACATTACATTAGTAGTGCTTGGAAAGACCGCGAGATAATTTCATCAACAGTTTGCGAGCAGGTGTAAATTGCATCTAAATTACTTTTGGAACGAAGTTCCTTATCGAGCGTTATCGAAAGGGGGCTAGACAAATTTTCTTATGAAAAAGCTGTCACGACACTTTTTTTGTTTTAGATGATTATCGCTAGATGGCGCTGTGATTAAAATCTTTTAAAACAATTCCTTATTTTGTTTTATATGATTAATGCTAGATGGCGCTGTGATCAAAATATTACAAAAAAATTCCTTATTTTGTTTTACATGATTAATACTAGATGGCGCTGTGATAAAAAAAAAATATAGAAAGAGAGAGAGACAAACATTTTAAACTAACTAATTATTATAACTTATAAAAATACAATTTTATTACAATTCCCTAACTAATTAATCGAAAGGAACTTCGTTCCCTCGGGTATCCCTTGACACCTCTCAAGTTTTTTTATCACCTAAGCTGGTTCACTTGTATATCCTTTACCAATATTATAAAGAGGAAAGGTTTGATTGTTTGTTTGTCTCGAATAGGCTCCGAAACTACTGGTCCGATTTCAAAAATTCTTTCATCTTTGGAAAATTAATTTATCGAGGAAGGCTATAAGATATAAAGTTTCCTTTTGTGATGCAGACGAAGTTGCGCGGGACAGCTAGTAACCTATAGTACCATCAGGCGGGCCGTAGGCTCGTTTATCTATCAAGCAATAAAAAAAAAAAAAAAAAAAAAAAAAATATATTTACAAAAATAACGCCAATAGATTTCTCTTTCCGACATCGTGAATGCAAATAACAAGCGTTCTTTTGTTATTACCACGATTATTGATTTGTCGAGTCATTACAATGCGATGAAGATGTTTCGATCACGATATTGATCAGGGAAAATCAATATAGCGAAGAAATTACATTCAAACTATGATCTTTGATCTGTAAAATGATTCAGCAATTGACCAAGTAAAGTATACGAAGATTTAAGCGGTCTACTGGCGACAATTTTTATTAACAATATCCACCTGGTTTGTGGCCCACCTAAATATGATTTCAAATAGCTATAGCTATACTATGTGTGGCTGAGTCTCGTCTGTCTATTGGCATGTAGACAGACGAGTCTACACTCTACAAGCTAGTTGATTGTGAATAGTTATATTTTCATATAGACCTCTACAATGTCAGAGAACTCTGCGGGAACCTACGAGTCCTATGGACCTACCTTTAAAGACTTTGGTCATTATTGTTGTGTTGGAACGAAGTTCCTTATCGCGCGTTGTAAAAGGGGGTTAGACGGAAAAAATTCTTACGAAAAGTTGTCACGACACTTTTTTGTTTTAGATGATTATCGCTAGATGGCGCTGTGATCAAAATCTTTTAAAACACGTTCCTTATTTTTGTTTTAGATGATTATCGCTAGATGGCGCTGTGATCAAAATCTTTCAAAACACGTTCCTTATCGCGCGTTACGTTAGGAAAAAAAATATAAGATATCTTTTAATCGAAAGAAACTTCGTTATATTCGGGTGTCCCATGACACCTCTCAAGTTTTTTTAAATTCTTAATATTACATGCATTTTTTACTTATGATATCGTGAAATGTGTATTAAACAAAACTCAAGCTGTTCTTCTTAATAAATCTTCCAGCCTCTGTGTGTTATCTAAAACATAGTGGCGCCATACGAAAGCAACTTTAAGATGAAAGAAACTAATTAAAAGATGCAATTTGAAACACGTAATTTCTAGTAGAAATGAGATAACCAACCAAAACATATATATCTCGTTATCTCACTGGGAAACTGTCCAGTTTAATGAATAGAAATACAAGTAACGCCATAAACAAATCTGTCTCAAGGCAGTTCTAACGTCAGCCAATGTGCTTCGATTGGAGATAAGGAACGCGTTTTACATCATCAGCAGTCAATTACTGGTGTGAACATTACACAATCGAATAGGGATGGGAATTATCGATAATCGAGTTTTTTTTAAACTAGATGAAAGCGAGAGATGAGAACATGAGAGTCTTTGTAATTTTGAAAAAGAGATTATTACTCTTTTGACTACTTACATAGGTATAATAAACGTAATACATATACAGATTAAAATTGTTGATTGATCGATTTTGACAGAACTTTTTTAGACGATAGCTAACGTAATAAGGAGTACTGTACTGTACCAACCCATTACTGCCCACTGATGGGCTCAGGTCTCCTCAGAAGAGGGAATAGGCATAACAAGGAGTACCAAACTTAAATTACAATTATTATAGAGAAATAAAGTTGTATATTTAAAAGAACTTTAAGAAAAACATTTTTTTTTAAGTAACGTCATCAAATACTTTCATGCATTTTCAACGGGTTTTTACCACGATATTTAATTAATTGAGTTGTCTCGATATTTCAACGTTGTTGCAAACCTCATGATCACGAGAAGACTGGATACTGCGGGTCGATTTGAGAGCAAACAAATCTGTCTACCCTCTTTCTCTTTCGCTTTTGGGTAGTACCACTGGAACTCGAACACACATCACGACAGACCACACTCACTGTATCTAGCACTGGATTGCACAGTGCTAAACACAACAGTCACTAAGGGTTCATGCTCAGAGAGTCGACCCGCAGTATCCAGTCTTCTCGTGATCATGACGTTTTCAACAACGTTGAAATATCGAGACAACTCAATTAAATATCGTGGTAAGCACTCATTGAAAATGCATGAAAGTATTATAGAAAACCGCGAGTGTCTGAATAAGTTTATAACGTCATCAAAGCTACGTGGACCAGCAAGTAAAAAAAAACTTCTAATGGTAATAAAGCTGATCATATACAAGGCGAATTTAACAAGTATTAATCATATATATTAGTTAAATCGATATGAGAGGCGTATCGTAACAATTCATGGTTTAATACTGACTGACGTGCGCTTTCCCACAATTATTGTTCTATGGGCGTGGTTTGGCAAAAACTTTAATAATACGTTTCAGAGTTATGCAAATGTGATATAAAAATGCCTTTCTATTATTAGGCATGTTATAATATTTTTTATCATATAATTGAAGACATAAGAAAAAGATAAGGGACCTACTTTGTTTTGAAGAACATTATTTATCATCTCTTGCTTTTTGGAACGAAATTCCTTATCGCGCGTTATCGAAAGGGGGCTAGACGGAAATTCTTATGAAAAAGTTGTCACGACACTTTTTTTGTTTTAGATGATTATCGCTAGATGGCGCTGTGATCAAAATATTTTATATTTATTTCTATCTCTCTCTCTCTCTCTCTCTTAGAGCGAGAGAGATAGACGTTTTAAACTAACTAATTATTATAACTTAAAAAAAAATACATTTTTATTACAATTCCCTCACTAATTAATCGAAAGGAACTTCGTTCCATCCGGGTGTCCCTTGACACCTCTCAAGTTTTTTTTTACTTCTTCGTGGATAAGTTCGTCGTTTATAAACCGATTTTCAGTCGGCGTATTAAAATCAATAGTGTTTGAGCTTGCCACATAACGTTTGACATTTAAGTTTTAAAACAGGTGTATCTTTATAGAATAAGATGATGACTCGATTATTACTAGTATATATTTTATTGACAAATATTTTTTTTCTAAAAAACAAGTATACTTAACTTATCTTGTTTGGGTCTAACACTCAAGATAACCGATCACCCTCGAGGCAGCGGTTTAATAGATTTCTTCATTACTGCGAACGTTCCAGAAATTATGCAGATGCCCTTGGGTTACGTGAAGATACTGTAATTGATCTAACGGTGTTTTATGTGGGTTTACGTATAAACATGACCTAGATATGTATGGGCAGGTTTTTAGTATGCATTTGATTGTGGTAGGTGTAAATATGTTAAGAAATTATAATGTTTTTAGTATTAAGAGATTTTTTTTGGTGTACTATCCCGCTTTGGAAAAGAGCGTTTGAGTCAGCCAGCCTAGGGCGTCGTCGTGTTTCCGGTGCCTTAGAGGTTCCTCGCTGTATTTGGTTATAAAATATCTTTTACCTTATAAAATCACCTCAGGTCGCATTGGAAGTCACTGAGGGAGGACTATGTGGACATAGTACCACAAGTTTTGTACCTAAGAATGGTCAAGATGATCCTTCACCATTGTTTCTATCACTAAGATTCTATAATAATCCAAGATATTCAATTTTAATTTAAAAATGTAATACGAATTTATCAATCAATCATGTCAATATACCAGAATCTGTATCGAATCAAGAAAATCGATGTATCAATCGATTGAGCAATCGAATAAAGATTTATAAAGTACCTTACGACACATCGTGAATGATCCGATGCAGTCACGACAGGCAGTTTGTCTTCCTATAAAAGCTAATACGTCTTTAAATTGAACGCAAAGATGTTTAAGATTATAGAAAGGTCACTAGAGATTCCATTTTTTTATTGCAAGATAGAGAAATATATAATTATAACCACTCAACTGGGAACGTCACTATTCGCTAGATAGCGAAACTGGGGACTTCGTTCGGAATCACTACCGTGTTTGAGCCCCTTTTTAAAAACATTTTTTCCCATTATTTTTAATTTTGATTTTTAATTAACCCTTATATTTTTATAAATCTTTATTACTAAACGACGCTGTATTGCATTTTCAGCGAGAGTATATCATCTCCGTAAAATATGAGACGATTAAAAAATGTAAACAAAACAAATTTTAGAACTGTGCTCAATTTTGGCTCCTGCCACAGACTTGGCAAAAGTAAACAAACCAATTTGGTTACCGATCCCAGTTGAGTGGGTATACGGCCTATCTGATAAGAGAAAATTGTAGCTCTTAAGCCTCAGCAATGATAACGCATTGGAGAGACTTAACCCATCACCTACTTACTATACACTGGACTTTCTTCTTTGACTTGAGGTGGTGATTAGTAATCACCTGACACATCGACCAGTCGGATCTTTTGTATCAAATATACCTCGACATACAGGAGTTTTTACATACCTCGTTAAAGAGGTATCATAGTACTCCGAGACTACTGATTGCATTACAAGATTTCCAAAATTTTCCCTTTGATCACAGAATTTGTGTAGTATTTGATTCACTTACGGCAACTTAAAGGACCGCCACAATGTGACACAAATATTATATTACATATTTATTGTTACAAATTTATTAACTATTATTCAACAATTATCAGAACATAGTAATACTAAAAGATTTGTCTCCAATGTCTAGTCTATAGATTATAGTGAATTGAACCTCTTTGAAGACTAGACATACTCGTAACTCAAGCGTATCGTCGAGGAAGGACTCGATTCGAAGTCAATTTGCTTGTATCTATTGAGTAATTCTACATGTCGACGTATGAAATCACGACAAATTCTCTATTTCCTTTCCTGTCACTTTTGTTCTATTGTGAATTAGTTGACCGGGCTCACGTATGGAGTCAACAAGAAACCCATCGAGTATGAAATCAAGCGACATTTATTTTAGACCATGTGGCACATTTTTACATCTTAAGACTTATTAAATATGCAAGGATTGTATTTTGTTGTTAAAAAGGCATCATTTTGAGCGAATGCCATTATTCTTTGCAATCCTGGATGGAAATTCGTTTAGCATCTCGCAGGACCCTCCATACGTTACTATAATATGTTTTCCTACTCCTTCTATCATCTTCTGATTAAATTTGTTGCGAGGCCCAAGACAAGTTAGCTTTCCCTCGGGTTCCTGGGCTTCACTGCTCAGAGTCATTACGATGATCGCCGTTGTGGATCCTGGCTACACAGGAGTTAGGAGTGAGAAGACTCATGATGTACATACAACATTGTAGATAAATACATTATTATACACCCATATCGAATTTATATTTGTCGTAATTAATTCTCGACACGATTGATTTTACGACGAAAACCTTGTGTTAATGGTTATTTATTCGACGTTCGGGAACTCGAAGGCGAGAAATTTCCACGTTTAATTTCTTTACTTATTCGAGTGAAGTTTATTTTTAATGCCCGTAATTATGGTCATTTACTTGAAAACCTTTTTTTGATAATTAATTTGAGTCGTTTATTTTAAATGTTTTCATTTTTGTCGAAATGAGGCTGACGAAAATTATTTTTTGTATAGGTATTTGTTAACATTATATTATATTGCCAATTTTAACACGTTTTTACGCTTGTTTTGTTGACAAAGAATTAACCTAGAAAATATCATATGTCAACTTTTGTATAATATAAAACTTGGCATTATAATAATAATACATCTATTTATTCCTTAACATTAACTTACAAAGTTCGATAATATATCAACGACGAAACATAACATTATAGGTCGAAATCAATAGTAAAACTTTATCGAAGTTAGGTAAGAAATAAACATTAATCTCTGTTCAGATGCGTTCTGTTTGCCTATTCAAGGATACAATGTTCTATGAAAACTTTAATGTTACATAGTAATAATCTTTATTTGAAGGCTACCAATGGCCCAAAAAAATGTTAGTATTACAAATAACTTACAAGCTATGTTAGTAATTAAAATAAAAGTTTTTGTAAGTCGCTACTGTACTGCTCCATGCGACACAGCACAGCAGCGATTCACATACACACAATCGAGTCTGGTGGCCATCATATTCAGGACACTATTGGAGCCAGACCGCACCCTGCGCACCAGGCATGCACACCTCTTACGCATTGTTGCGTAGAAGCAATCAACACGCTCTTCGGCAAACATCCCTGACGCGCTACAGAAACTGTACATAGTTCGTTATAGAAACAAAATGTATACGAGACATGTTGACAAGCCCAAACACCGTGGGTCTGTCTTCCGACTCCTCAGATCAGCTCAATGGTGCCATATTCTCATTGTCATTTTTGAATTTCAGCTCAATTGGAAAGATATATAAAGATATATTGACCTGTTGTCTTACATGCTACTTTGCTTGCGTCACAAGGGTAGTCAGCTTTACTGATTTTTTTCGGGTCATTTTAGAGATATTAGATTTTTAGTATGGTACCTTTTAAAAATTATATAGCATACCTAAAGTATCGAGAAATGAACTAACCAAAACTGAGATAAATTTCCAAATCTAACCAGTAGTTCCTGAGATTACCGCGTTCAAACATACTCTTCAGCTTTAATTAGTGTACATAGTTTTTCAGTCACAGCCTATTTGAAACGTGAAATGTAAATATAATTGCGATAAAATCATGAACCTCGCGTGCGTTCATTAAACGATTATAAAAGAACGGTTAATAACACATATTGAAGGAAGTCAATTAAATCAATAATTTAGTACCGGAACCTTTTTATTTTATACGAACATTGCCTTTATTAGATTCTTTGGTTGAACGAGTTGAGAAATTTTACAGTAGATAATTAGTATTTGTAAACATTGATTTTACAACATCTATTTTCATGCATTTTTTTAATTGAATTTACTAGCGACAAAAATTGTATCTGTATTTATTACTATTTAAGAGAGTCTTAATAATCGTAGGAAGGGACCCACAGTGCCCCCAATGCAGAGGACCATGAGCGACGGTGACTACTTACGATCCAGTCGTCCATTTTGGTAACATACCGAGGGTATAGTGCTAAAACCCAATAAGTGTCAAAACAATCTAAAGACTGCTTTTTTAATCTATCTTGATCAGTTTTTTGTGCTCTTTCTAGTAGAGTCATCAAATAAGAAGAATTCAGTGTAAAGATAGTTAGTTGACGTAAAAAGCCAATAAATCTCCCTTGTTTAGCTTGTTTACAAACTTTAACTTTGAACATTTCGAGAGTAACAATTTTACACTTATTGGCTTTTAGCACTATACCCTCGATACGTTCTTTTAGATTTTCTTTGTATTTAGTTAGACGTACTTAAGGTAGACTTAAATTAAATTTATTACTATTAAATGACTAAAAAAGTTATTCATCCGACTGCAACTTAGTAATTCTACACTTATTAACAAATCAATAATTCTAAGACCAAATCACATTATCACCTTCACGCTACAACGAACACACAGTGTCTAGTATCACGTCGTTTTACATTTGTTAATGACATGTTTTGTGTCAAATTAATTATATTGACACATGTATAATTAGATAAACATGTTTTGAGGTATTCGACAAGATAATTCTAGGAAATTTGTATCAAAAATCTTGTGTTTACTAAGAAAAGTTTATAGCTATTAGTAATGTCATATAGCTGCTAGCACGCATGTAATATTATGGGTAAAAAAATTAAAACTGATTTCAAAAACAAAAGTGGTTTCAAGTTGTTTTTTGATAGGACATCCTATATACCTATGCCTAATTTGTTACTATTTTGTTAAATTACTACAACCCTATTACATTTTACTGAATTTATTACTGTTGGGGACTTAAACTATCTATACTAAATTACATTAAAAAACTCGAATTGCGATTAATCTAAATGTATTTTACGAATTCTACGATTTTTCATTTTCGCGTCAATTTTTTTGTTCTTTTTTATGCAACAGGTTACACACTCTTTATGCCTAATCTAAACGTAATTATTATTAAACTGTTGTTAAAACTAAAGTTGCTCCAATAACTTTAATAAATTACAATTATTCCAATGTCGACATTACCCAACTCAATTTTGAACGCATCCCACACGGCAATAGTAAAACTAAAAAATCTAATTCGAATGTAAATCATTAAAAGCAATACATGTTTGTAATGTTGTAGGATCAATTTATGATTTGAATCGGATTATGACGGCGTGATGTGGGCGTCTTACTACGTCTGATGAGCATCATGGTACATTATAGTTCAGGAACAGAGGAAAGTTGTTGAAGAAACGAGTGTGATAGCAATTGTTTTATTTTTGAGGAACAATTACAACTTAGGTCTTTTTTGCCACGCATCATCCGGTTATGGAATGAGTTCCTTTCTCGGTGTTTCCCAAGCCCTATGATTTGTCCTTAAAACGAGGCTTGAAGAAAGTCCTCAAAGGTAAGGTGATAGGTTTGTTTTTTTTTTTCTGGCCCGAGTTCTTTCCTTGCGGATGACTCTGCCAAAGTCACGTAGATGGAATATCACGAGCAGGAATAGAAATAAAGTAAAAGAGATGACAAACGATTAGCTAAAATGTAATTTTTGTGAATATTTGTAAATACATATTTTAGAGTTTGTTTATGTTTGTTTATGTAATGTGCGAAAAACAAACCAAACAAACGAGGTCAGAACACTTTTCTAGAGGATATCAAAGTTCATTTAACAGGCATTCTTAATTGCCCTTTCAACCAATATACCAGACTCATGATTTATTTTTCTTATACTAAAGAGCGCAGAAAGAATTTCGAATTAGAAATTCAACTCCCTTCACTTCCTATTTCCTTGTCTTTTACTTTTATTCGATCTTTAAATGCACGAAAATCTATAATCTCTAATCATCGAGATATCAAAACTATACTCGATTAATAAGGTCATCACTAACAGGACATCGTATTACTCAATTTTCGCAACTCTAGTGTATAATTTTGTAACGATTATTCGATAACTAATCGATATTTTGGTCTATAACCACGGGGCGTGTTCGTTAAATGCCGTACAAATTTGGATGTGCTCTGGGCTAGTTTTTTAGGTTATATAACTGACTTATAGGGAGAGAACGAGATAAGTGAATGTGTTTATGTAAATAAAGTTTATTTGAATGATGTATTTTGTAATGTATTACAATTTATAATACGATTAATTGAAGAGTTCCTTATTTGGCGCCGATTTGCACCTCAAATAGATGTGTCAAGATATAATTGCTTTGTGAAATTTAATTATATTTTTTTGAATATAGTAGTGCATATTCTTGGGAACGAATTGTGTGAAAGATAATATGAATTGAATTGAATTGAAAGTGAGGAGGAACAAATGGAAAGAGGAAATATATTGCACAAGAGAAGAAGAATTGGTATACAGGGTGAGGTTGTCAAAAATAATACAAAATAATATTTTTTCAACTTTGTATGGGAAAATAGAGTAACTCTCTCCGTTTCAAAAGTATGTGTATATGATTTGAAATGTGATATAGTTTAAGCCCTGAAAGTATTGTTTCACCGGGCACCAACACCCTGTATACTTGAATTTGTTAAAACTATGTAATCATGTCATTATAAGTTTTAATTTGTACTGCTGTTTCCTTAATTAAATAAATATGTTCTCTGTCTAAACGTTGCAAGGAATTTCCAGCCAGTTGGCTTATTTCTTTTTTGTAATAAACGGCCAGCATGTTACAATTCAATCATTGTAACAAATAGTTTGTTTATTTCCTCTGTTATTACCAAACGTACGTCAGCTGGTTATTTATTGTGTACACGAGGCGTGGGCGAACATTGATTAATTTATCTATCTGATTAATCTAACGTTTGATTAACGTTAATTCGCTTTCAAATTACGTGATTTTAACACTCGATTGGATCACATTTGGTGGCGAAAAGGATTAATCATTTGGTGCTAAAATCATTTCAGAAACACGTGTAGACTACAGATATGGAATTTTCTATCATTCATACAATTAGTCCTGTTTAATGTAGGATTAATTAAGACCGGCTTGCTTATCTATATTCAAAAGTTATAAAGCTAAAGAGTTTGTTTGCTTGAGCGCACATATCTCAGGATCCATTGGTCCGATTTGAAAAATTCCTTCAGTGCTGAATAGTCCATTTATCGAGGAAGCCTTATGCCTTATGACCCTTTATAACAGAGTTGTGAGGATCAGCTAGTTTTCTATAATTCTACAATCAACAATAACTACACAAAAGCGCGATTAATGTCAAAAAAAATAAATTCCGTTTGTTTTCGATTTTCTTTGTGTATTCGTCCATTATTTAGAATAGACAACACCAACTTTCATTGTTAGTTTTAGGTTTCTTGCAGTAGATAGGTGACCAAATACTCTGTAGGGACGCAATTGCATGCTTGCACTTTTGATACAAGCAGTACTTAATATAAGGGCAGTGCGTAGCGCGACTCCCCAGTCGTTCCGTTAAGAGCATAGCATACACTCGCGTCCACACATAATTATAATGATATTCATTATTGTATATTGTAAAGAAATAATGATTACTACAATCAGTTGTTCATTTTAATTCAATAGTATCTACCAATTAGATACTCAAGTAATTTATAAAGGGATACTCTTTTCCTTAGAGACACCCTACCGAAACTCCAACGTAATAACATGAACTTAAAAACACTTTACGAAACTTAATTTAAAACTTTAAATAAATAAAGATACATATTATAAAACATATTAAGATAAAAAGTAGTCTCGTAAACTTTGTATAAGGGTCTCGTTGTCAGAATATAAAATAATAGCCTTTTCATTACATAGTAGCGACGAGTAATTTATTGCTGTCAAAGGCGAGTTCTTATCAAGGGCGATTGAGAAAATACTGCTTCGAAAATATATTGTTTATCGATCTGTATATTAAAGTAGTTGCATCATCTTTGAAACTATGTGCACCAAGTTGATGTTAATTCGAAAATGTTAAGTTTCATTTTAAGTAGAAAACGTCATTGTTGTTAAACTAAATCAGACAACATTTATGTTCACATCAGTGTTGCTCATGAGGAATACCTTGACAAGGACAACTTTGGTGAGAAATCTACTCATGTAAAACTAGAGTCTTGTTCTTCTTCTTCTCTTGTTTAGTACAAACTTCCAACCTAGCTACTACCTTCCGACTTCGTCATCAGATTGTCACGCGATATACATATTGTGTACAAAATTTTAACTCAATCGAAAACTTGACTTACAAGATCCACCCGAACATACATAGGTACATACATCCAGTGCAAGTTTAATAAAAACTATAAAAAAGTATGGTTACACAAAGGTAGACTCGCTGTATGATCCACATTGATACAAAGTAATAATGAATATTATAAAGATCAATACAATGCCATATTGCCGGATTAGACGCCGACTTTCTTCCTATGATCCGCGGTGATCGACTCTGACTAATGATTGATGTGTGAATAGTCAACGCATGTCAATTTACGCTTTCTGACTACGCGTCACGTGACTATGCGATGTTCTAAATTAACATTTAGGTAGTCGTATTGTTCATACCGTGAGGATAATAATTTAACCTTATTTTTGTGACAAGAGGAAATCGCCGGACTTCCCGCTCCGCAGATGGGGTCTGTGGGAGTCTAACCCCGGCTGAGGGAAGAACCCAGCACGAGGTTGGGCGAGGTGACGGAACGCATTTACAACGCTCACGTCTCGCACCGTAAACTTTAACCTTAGTACTGTACTGTACCAACCCATTACTGCCCACTGTTGGGCTCAGGTCTCCTCAGAAGAGGGATTAGGCATAGTCCACCACGCTTGCCCAGTGCGGATTGGGGATTTCACATATATTCAAAGGATTTTTAGAATCCTTTTCCGACATGCAGGTTTCCTCACGATGTTTTCCTTCACCGTTTTTAGCCAGTGGTGTTGTGAAAAATTGCTCATAAATCTTTTTCGCATTTAGATTTTAGAGGTACAAGCCGGCCGGTTTTGAACTCGCGACCTCCTGTTCGGAAGGAAGCGCTTCGACCACTCGGCCACCATGACTTAACCTTAGTGGATAACTGCTTTAATTTGAGCTGCTGCGAACAATCGAATGTTAAGGATAAAGTTAATGAGAAGACTCAATCATATTCCACACAAACTCATCCGAGCTACATTTAACGACATATACGTTTGAACACAGTGCTCCCATAAATAGAAACCGATTTCGAAGTTATAATATCGCCATTGTTCCAATAACGAGCGGAATCCCGTATATTAGCATATGAAATGCATTTTACTGGTATTACTTATGACTGTATATCAATTGTGTGGAGCAAAAAGACAATATTTGCATCTCATAAAGAATTCATTCGGCATTCAAATTTTATCGCGGCTCCACTGTGTGACGCGACACGACAATTGTGTTTTTATTTTTAATGCATTAAGTTATATAGTTCTAATGTTGAGATGGTCTGGAGGGGTAACCAAGCTGGATAAGGTGCGAAACTTGCACTTGCGTGGTTCTTTTAAGGTGGCTCCTATATCAGACAAACTAAAGGTGAGCAGATTCAGATGGTATGGCCACGTAATGCGAAGAGATGGCGAACACGTCGTCAAGAAACCATTGCGCCTTTCTGATCACAAGAGGGGAAGGGGACGCCCGCCAGCTACGTGGTGAACTAGTATGATAAAACTTTTGGACGACGAAAAATTGTCTGACCCGACAATCCAGGATAGAGAATCCTGGCGTCACAGGATTAGGAGTGCCGACCCTACGTAAAGTAGGAAAGTGCGAGGATGAAGAAGAAGATTTTATTATCATCAATTGAGGTTTGCTAAATTTAAATAAGACCTCTTTGGATGTAGGTATCCTTTAGGTCGTAGTAAAGGTGGTTGAAAGAAGTTGTTCTTGAAATTATATTAATTATTATTGATCTTGATCTTTCACTATGTTTTTGTTTAAACGCACTTTGCTCCTACTTTTTAAGTATATTTGTTTTTATAGGTAACAATTTATCTACCTGTTATGATTTAACGATCAAATGTATCAAACGATCTATGTATTCAAACGATTTTTGTAACAACCAAGAATTTATGTAATTTGGACTTTGAATAATATATCGAGATTTTGCAGTATAATTCCTAACAAGGCATTCTACACCGGTTTATTGAAGGCAATAATTAACAAAAACTCACACAAGAATCAATGTGATTCAGTTTCACACATCATTTGTATTAGATTTTTTTTATTGCAAGACGGTCAAACGAGCCGTCGCTAATGAACCTCTGCAATGCAAGGTCGTTACCTATGTCCTACTTTAAGTGGAATTTTCTTTCACCTCGTTTAAAGAGTAACAAAAGAGATGCATTGGGGTGTAAGGTATATTTACATGTGTGTTAACTTTAAATCTATTTATTTTGTTAACTTACGTTTGTTACGTCACTGCCAGCTGGGGCTGAAAACCAGCGCTGGATATTGGCAATTGTCCTGCTGGTATGTGTCAATGTTCAGCATTATGCTGAGTCACAGCTATTTTGTGGTGAAAGAAAATTACTCGCAATTGTCTCTTATTTAATGTGTATTATTTTTTTTATCTTTGTATGTTTTTTTTTCATCACAAATAAAGAGTTGTCGTATCGTACGACATTGTACACGCACACATACATACAACAAACTGTCAATAAAACAGTGCGTGTGTGGGCGTTCTTTGTGTGTTGACCGGACTGCTCTCGTAAACATTGTTATGTTCCTATACTGTTATGATCCATTAGATGCATTACAATAATCCTGCATTACTTACAAATGAAAATGTTGGACTATTGGTTACATATTAATAAGTCATATCGTATTTTGTGTCGTCTTTAAAATACTTTAAAAATTAAATAATTAATTAATTGTGAGGAGGATGACGGCAGCTATATGTAATTACTTGGATATATTCAAACAACAATTGTATCTCGATTTAAGTTTCTTGAATTTGTTGTGTAGTAAAAAAAAATGATGTTCAGAGGTGTCATGGGACACCTGAATAGAACGAAGTTCCTTTCGATTAAAAGATATTTTATATATTTTTTTTCCTAACGTAACGCGCGATAAGGAACGTGTTTTAAAAGATTTTGATCACAGCGCCATCTAGCGATAATCATCTAAAACAAAAAAGTGTCGTGACAACTTTTCGTAAGACTTTTTTCCGTCTAGCCCCCTTTCACAACGCGCGATAAGGAACTTCGTTCCGAAACTTCGTTCCAAAACTTCGTTCCAATAAAAAAACAGAATGAGAAAACTTGTACCAACGTACAAATCAGGACAATATATTACAAAGATTACTTACAACCAATTTCAGAAGAAAGTTAATTTAAGTCGTAATGTTTCGTTTCAAGACGTAAATCTAAATCTACCTTTAAAGTCAAAGATAATTCTCAAAAGCAAATAAACATGGGACTAAGACGCACTTTCGATTTCACCCAGAACAGAACCACAGAATAACTAAACAAAATCAAAGCTTCACCTCAAAGAGAAAAATACACATTTATGCATCACAGACATACAACTTAAGTAATATGAAAGACGTGGCGTCGTGATGATGCCGTAGTGCGTAACGCATCGTGCCGGTCGTATGGGATTTGAACCGCACTAAAACTTTGGCTCACACTCAGCGTCCGAACTCCGGCGGAGGTCAGAGCCCAGCACGGGTTAATGCGTCACGACGCGACGCGTTACGCACTCAGACACACTTTCCCTTCGCGCTGCCCTCAACCTCATTGATGACTTGGCGTTGATTCATTTAACGTCATGTTTAAGTTTTTAATCTGTACAGTGAACGAACGACGACAGCGACGAGAGTGGCGGCCACGAACCGGTAAGCGCAACGTTGGTAGACCCCCCACGAGATGGACCGACGATCTGGTCAAGATCGCGGGAGGTCACTGGATGCAGACGGCGCAGGACCGGTCGTTATGGCGAGGTTTGGGGGAGGCCTATGTCCAGCAGTGGACGTCTATAGGCTGATGATGATGATGATGAACACGACTAGTTTAAGAAGGTCTCTTACGTGTATGTCATGTGTTGTGTTAGTTAGTTCTTCTGAATTTGGTCGCCTAAATCCGAAGCTCAGACCCTGTCAGTGTTTCGTGATGTTTTTGGGTCAATTGTCTGAGATGCTGTCTGTACTTGATATTGTTTAGGCTTTGCGTTTTGATATGTTATGTGTTGTTTTGTTTTAGCTGTATATAACAGCTTTTCATTTCATTAAACAGTTATTCAGCAATTTTTGATTATAATCAGGAATTTAACCCTTAAATACATGGTTTTTTATTGCGGCCTGGAAAAAATGTTTCCTGGTAGGTATTTAGGTATATATAACAAAAAAATAGATTTGCCGCCGAAACTTGCATAATTTCTTTTTTGATATTTTTTTTCTTTATACTTATTATCTATGGTCGTCAAAGTGCGTTCGGAAACACATACCACACTTCAATAAACTTCAATAAAATAATGTGAAACGTGGTATGTATACATTTGGCAACAAGATGCACTTAAGGGTTAATTCTACAAATTGGCACTAAGGGTTCATGCTCAGAGAGTCTTGTAGATACAGTGAGCGTGGTGTGTCGTGATGTGAGTTCGAGTTCCAGTGGTACTACCCAAAAGCGAACGAGAAAGAGGGTAGACAGATTTGTTTGCTCTTAAATCGACCCGCAGTATCCAGTCTTCTCGTGATCATGACGTTTGCAACAACGTTGAAATATCGAGACAACTCAATTAACTAAATATCGTGGTAAGAACCCGTTGAAAATGCATGAAACTATTATACGAATTAACTTTAGATTACACGGTAAAAGTGTTTTTAATCAAAGACCTTATCGCCCTCGACAGAAACCAAGAGAAAGTCCTCTGTATCTGTCCGATTCCCTTCGCAATTCGTTTTCAAGATCTGAAAGTCACACCACAGATTAGTGTACTGTACAGATTAAAAACTTAAACATGACGTTAAATGAATCAACGCCAAGTCATCAATGAGGTTGAGGGCAGCGCGAAGGGAAAGTGTGTCTGAGTGCGTAACGCGTCGCGTCGTGACGCATTAACCCGTGCTGGGCTCTGACCTCCGCCGGAGTTCGGACGCTGAGTGTGAGCCAAAGTTTTAGTGCGGTTTAAATCCCATACGACCGGCACGATGCGTTACGCACTACGGCATCATCACGACGCCACGTCTTTCATATTACTTAAGTTGTATGTCTGTGATGCATAAATGTGTATTTTTCTCTTTGAGGTGAAGCTTTGATTTTGTTTAGTTATTCTGTGGTTCTGTTCTGGGTGAAATCGAAAGTGCGTCTTAGTCCCATGTTTATTTGCTTTTGAGAATTATCTTTGACTTTAAAGGTAGATTTAGATTTACGTCTTGAAACGAAACATTACGACTTAAATTAACTTTCTTCTGAAATTGGTTGTAAGTAATCTTTGTAATATATTGTCCTGATTTGTACGTTGGTACAAGTTTTCTCATTCTGTTTTTTTATTGGAACGAAGTTTTGGAACGAAGTTTCGGAACGAAGTTCCTTATCGCGCGTTGTGAAAGGGGGCTAGACGGAAAAAAGTCTTACGAAAAGTTGTCACGACACTTTTTTGTTTTAGATGATTATCGCTAGATGGCGCTGTGATCAAAATCTTTTAAAACACGTTCCTTATCGCGCGTTACGTTAGGAAAAAAAATATATAAAATATATTTTAATCGAAAGGAACTTCGTTCTATTCAGGTGTCCCATGACACCTCTGAACATCATTTTTTTTTACTACACAACAAATTCAAGAAACTTAAATCGAGATACAATTGTTGTTTGAATATATCCAAGTAATTACATATAGCTGCCGTCATCCTCCTCACAATTAATTAATTATTTAATTTTTAAAGTATTTTAAAGACGACACAAAATACGATATGACTTATTAATATGTAACCAATAGTCCAACATTTTCATTTGTAAGTAATGCAGGATTATTGTAATGCATCTAATGGATCATAACAGTATAGGAACATAACAATGTTTACGAGAGCAGTCCGATCAACACACAAAGAACGCCCACACACGCACTGTTTTATTGACAGTTTGTTGTATGTATGTGTGCGTGTACAATGTCGTACGATACGACAACTCTTTATTTGTGATGAAAAAAAAACATACAAAGATAAAAAAAATAATACACATTAAATAAGAGACAATTGCGAGTAATTTTCTTTCACCACAAAATAGCTGTGACTCAGCATAATGCTGAACATTGACACATACCAGCAGGACAATTGCCAATATCCAGCGCTGGTTTTCAGCCCCAGCTGGCAGTGACGTAACAAACGTAAGTTAACAAAATAAATAGATTTAAAGTTAACACACATGTAAATATACCTTACACCCCAATGCATCTCTTTTGTTACTCTTTAAACGAGGTGAAAGAAAATTCCACTTAAAGTAGGACATAGGTAACGACCTTGCATTGCAGAGGTTCATTAGCGACGGCTCGTTTGACCGTCTTGCAATAAAAAAAATCTAATACAAATGATGTGTGAAACTGAATCACATTGATTCTTGTGTGAGTTTTTGTTAATTATTGCCTTCAATAAAACGGTGTAGAATGCCTTGTTAGGAATTATACTGCAAAATCTCGATATATTATTAAAAGTCCAAATTACATAAATTCTTGGTTGTTACAAAAATCGTTTGAATACATAGATCGTTTGATACATTTGATCGTTAGATCATAACAGGTAGATAAATTGTTACCTATAAAAACAAATACACTTAAAAAGTAGGAGCAAAGTGCGTTTAAACAAAAACATAGTGAAAGATCAAGATCAATAATAATTAATATAATTTCAAGAACAACTTCTTTCAACCACCTTTACTACGACCTAAAGGATACCTACATCCAAAGAGGTCTTATTTAAATTTAGCAAACCTCAATTGATGATAATAAAATCTTCTTCTTCATCCTCGCACTTTCCTACTTTACGTAGGGTCGGCACTCCTAATCCTGTGACGCCAGGATTCTCTATCCTGGATTGTCGGGTCAGACAATTTTTCGTCGTCCAAAAGTTTTATCATACTAGTTCACCACGTAGCTGGCGGGCGTCCCCTTCCCCTCTTTTTTTTTTAGTTGCAGGAAATCACCGGATCCCGCACTATGTGGGAGTTGAACCGCACTAAAACCTCCAACCACTCACACTCGGCGTCCGAACCCCGGCTGAGGCCAGAACCCAGCACGGGGTCATGAGAGACGACGCGACGCGTTACGCCATCGGCACTCTCTCCCGTCGCGCCGCCCCCGTCCGTTTTATCATAGCGTGATTAAAGATGTGCAATGACTGCGATTGTCTATTTTTTCAAGAATAGTACAAAAACTACTAGTCAGGACTCATCAATTTAAAAAAGTTTTTGGCTAAAGTATCACCCTAAAGAGAATCATCAAAATTGGTTCATTAAGAATTGTCTCTCATATTATAAACTTCAATATCGATCCACTCAAACTAAACTTATGCGTGAACAATACAAAACAAAACTAGATACCTTCTTTTGAGAAGTTGGTCAAATAAACTAGATCTCCATTGCTTCATCAAACTAATAAAGCTGCATAACAAATCCATGTCATTGTTTGATGCTAAACCTAATGCAGTTTGCATAACTAGGATCATGAAAGGAAACACCTACGCTAAGAGTGCCGATGGCGTAACGCGTCGCGTCGTCCCTCGTAACCCTGTGCTGGGTTCTGGCCTCAGCCGGGGTTCGGACGCTGAGTGTGGGCGGTTGGAGGTTTTAGTGCGGTACAACTCCCACATACCCCGCCCGGGCGAGGATCCAGTGATTTCCTCCAACTAAAAAAAAACGCTTTGTACTGTACAACATGTAAACATATATCTATTGTAATTGCTATTACGTGTTTGTAATATAGTGCAGTTTTGTGAAAAAAAAACACCGAAATCGGTTCATCTAGAAAAGGGACGCAAAAACGCATGGCTTCATGAAATGTTTTCCGTTAAAAAACTTGAGAGGTTTTATGGGATACCCGAATAGAACGAAGTTCCTGTCGATGAAAAAAAATAAAATAAAAAAAAAGATTAAAAGATATCTTATATTTTTTTTTCCTAACGTAACGTGTTATAAAGAACGTGTTTTAAAAGATTTTGATCACAGCGCCATCTAGCGATAATCATCTAAAACAAAAATAAAGTACGTGTTTTAAAATATTCTGATCACAGCGCCATCTAGCGATAATCATCTAAAACAAAAAAAGTGTCGTGACAACTAAAACAGTGTCGTGACAACTTTTCGTAACAATTTTTTCCGTCTAGCCCCCTTTAACAACGGGCGATAAGGAACTTCGTTCCAAAACTCTTTTGGGTCGCTCAAAAGAGTACAGTTAAAATGATAGTCTCTTTCTTTTATTGTTATTTACATTGCTTCATAGAGTTATTAAATCGCTTTTACATAACTAGCATCATGAAAGCCACCCACGCTTTGTAGTCAACAGCGTGTAAGCATGTATCTATTGTTTTAATAATTGATATCGTAATTGCTATTCATATTGATTGCTATTATGTGTTTGTAATATGGAACAATGTTTTGCAAACATCGAGAGGAACACTTATGATTACTGAAGAACTATTTGGAATGGATTCTAAAACCTGTTCAAAATTCGGCTGATTTTTTTCTTTGATACATCTTGGGAGTGGGGGACACTGATAGAATCATCATTTTCGTAGTTTCTATTACAACCCAACTTCGAAATTCAACGATTATTTTCAATTCCCGTGATCATGGCGCTTGAAACAGTGCCGAAATATCGGGATCGCTCAATTGAAAATAATCGTGGAAAGAACCCGTTTAGTAATATTGTAAGTGATGTAGATAACCGCGAGTGTTTAAAGAAATTTATTCGAAATTCAATATTTACTTTTAATAATGCCATCATATCTGACGATGCCTGTCATTTCATATATGTTCCATGTTTAAACTGTAAATTGGCGCTTACCTGGAAGGCGCCGGGCCATCCGGCAACCGTTACGATCGGAAACCGGTCCGACCGTCCGGCTGCCGGGTTACGCACCCGTAAAAACACTTTATCGATGTTTTGAGGTTAATTGCGACGGTCGTCGGTTTTAAGACGAATTAATGCGATAGTGGTATACAAATTATATTTTGATAACTCTGTGGGAAATGAAATGAAATGAAATACTTTATTTTCAACATTGATGACGTACTCATTCTTGTTGACGTCAAAAGTTACAAGCTACCACCAGTTCGGACACAAAAAATAATAATTATAGCCACCGTCCTGAGAAGAACTGGCAAGAAACTCAGCGGGCATCTCTTTTTTTTGTATAATGAGCATTTTATTTTTAAATATTTGTACAGTATTACACAAATTTACATTAAATATACAAAAAAAAACGATTACGATAATGAAAATGAAATGACCTTGGCGAGCAACTCATTCCTACTTTGTGCAATCGTCCAGGTAATCATTGACATTATAGTAGGCTTTCTTGCACAGATAGTTTTCTTAAATCTATGTATAGGTAGGTTTTGAATAAGAAGTTACCTAAGTGCGGTTTATTTTGTATAGTTGACAATATTCTATGAAACACCGGCTGGCACAAATCTAATCAGTGTCGGAAACCTGGGCTTAATATAATTCATCAAGAGAAGTGGAAGTCCTAAGACAAAAGTGTAGATTGTGTGAGAAAATTTAAATTTAATAAATGGAGCCTCTCCATAATATGTCTCGAATCGATACTCTATCGAATATGCTTTTTTGCATATTGCATCTACACTCTAACTCAAACGAATTAATTCACGAACTAACCACTGAAATAAAAACATTAACATACCTGTATATTATCTCTCCTAGGCGTCTGCCTAACCGGCGGCGACACCGGCGGCGAGACCGGCGTCGGAGCAGGCATCCTCATCGGCGGCGGCGTCACATGCCTATACACCGGCGGGGGCGGCATGATCGCTGGTAACGACGGCCTCGGCCCATGGACCACAGTAATAGAAGGCACTAATGGCGGCGGTCGACGCTCTCTGCCTCTCTCCACCATCGCGAGGTGCTCCGAAGGTCGGATGAGGCGTGGTGGCGCGGGAAGACTGTGCCGAGGCTCGGGTGGGCGGGATAGTTGACGCGGCGGGGGTACCGGGGCTCTTCGGACCCTCGCCTCGGACTCGTCTGCCATCGGAGCGCGCCAATCTGTGGAAGATAGATCACAATGAATTAAGAGTTCGTGGGAACTGGATGCAGACAGCGCAGGACCGGTCGTTGTAGCGTGGTTTGAGGGAGGTCTATATAAAGTAGTAGATTTTTATGGATGATGAATAAAGTATACCCAAAATTCAAGAGAGTCCTTTAAGATACCTAGGTCGTAAAATGTTTTATTATTAAAAGCACGCAAAGAAATTTGATTTTAAATAACAGTAGCCCCATAAAAAGTGAGACATTAAACGTATGCGAACGAAATCTGAGTATCTTCTACTTTTAAAGCCAATCGCGAACTAATTTTCCTGCTATTTCCCAATTTTTGGTTGCAAGTTCAGTGGCTGTGAGTAACTTGTGAGTAAAATAATGTTACAATTCAGGAAATACAATAAATTCGGATACATGGTTGGCAAAGTAAACAATCCAAATTGTGCCGAATGCAATAAACCAGAGGATGTGTACCACATCATAATGTAGTGTGTACGGAATGAAGCGGCTAGATGGAATCTAATTATGGAAGTGAATATACCTCTTTATGATGTTGGGTGGTGTAACTCCATTTGGCTGAACCGAGTTTGGGAATAGCCCGGAGGTTATATAGGTTATGCAAATTAGGCATTAAAATTAGAAATAAGAGTTGATTTGTAATTTAATTTTTAAGTTTTGTTAATGGAGGTGGCATATTCAATTTGAATAAACCTCCTTAAAATAAAGAAAAAAAAATCAAGAAATACAGTATTTCAGATTTTGTACTTTAAAAAGTTTTACTGTAAATAACAGACATTATCAAGCGCCATCTATGAGTGAGGTGCGGAACTCAGTAGTTCCAATGCTTCGGTCAGACGAACGCGACTTTTCCACAAAAACCACATAGGTGGCGCCGTTGTAGCCAAAACAATACCATTTTTAATAAAATTGTAATATTATTCAATGAAAAATAATATTATTTTTTACAAACAATAAACTTAATGAAGGAATGGTACTTAAAATTTTATTATACGTCCTTTTTTCACACACATTGTTTTATAGGTTATCTTACTAAATTATAGAGAAATGGAACTAACACTGTTATGATCAGGTCTTCAACTTCGACGACTTCAATCAGAAAGTTATTACCGTTTTTTAGAAATTTCTATAGTGCATAATTACGATTTCTTTTAAATAATCTAAAAGTTGTAAGAAAATACACTAAGTACTAACAAGGGTCGGGGACGGAGCGACGGGAAAGAGTGCCGAGCGCGTAACGCGTCGCGCCGTCCCTCCAAACCCCGTGCTGGGTTCTAGCCTCAGCCGGGGTTCGGAAGATGAGTGTGAGCGGTGGGAGGTTTAAGTGCGGTTTAACTCTCACATACGGTGGGATCCGGTGATTTCCTCCAACTGAAAAATGAAAAAAAAAAGGACTAACGGGTCATCTGATCGTAAGTGGTTACCATCGCTTATGTCAGAGGACAATGCCCTTGAAGAAGTTAAGTCTCATTTGAACCATTAAAAATATTTTAATAGCTTGCATAAAAGATACCAAGATAAAATTGACTTGTTAATCGAAAACATATTTAAATGTTATTTAACATGTTCCTAACGGTAACTGTTGACCGTTTAGCCGTTGCAGTATAAATCTAACCGATAAGAAAGATTATGATAGATATGTAAATGTGAGAACATAATGAATTGTATGATAAACTGAGCCTATGAAAACCTGTTGTATTGTTGTCTGAAACGGTAATAGTTTACGCTGTTTCGAAATATGTTGGGTAATATTGGATTTATGGAACTGTCTGGAGTATTTGTAAAAGGATTTTTTGTGCTTATTATTCAGTTTTCTAAAAGCTTTATATTAAATTTCTTTAAACACTCGCGGTTATCTACATCACTTACACTATTACTCAACGGTTTCTTACCACGATTATTTTTAATGTCGAAATGTGAGTTCGAGTTCCAGTGGTACCGGCAAACGAACGAGAAAGAGAGTAGACAGAGTTGTCTGCTCTTAAATGACCTACCCGCAGTTCTTCAGTCTTCCCGTGATCATGGCGCTTGAAACAGGGCTGAAATATCGGGACCGCTCAATTAAAAATAATCGTGGTAAGAACCCGTTTAGTAATAGTGTAAGTGAAGCTTTATATTACTTGCACTGGATGTAGCTATGTACGTGTGTACACCTGAACTACACCACTATGAAAGTGCGGGTGGAATTTTGTGAGTTAAATTTGACAAGCTTCCCATTGAGCTGACATTTGATAAAATGGAGCTGATCTGATAATGGACTCGGAAGCTGGCCAAAGTAACCCTTGTACTTGATACGTCGTGTTTGAGCTTGTTTTACTTGTATTGTATTATTACCTAGCACTCTACTGCTACATGATATACAGGAACTTAAAAGCTTGTATTAAAAAGCTTTCTTAATTTTTTTTTTGCAGGTATGATAAACTAGCTTACAGCCTGAATGGTAAGCGGTTACAGTCGCTCATGAACCACTGCAATGTCAGGGGACATTGAAGGGTCGCTATCTACGACCTAACTACGAAGAAGGACAAGTCATAGCGCTCTGGGAATACCGAAGAGGGGAGCTCATTCCATAGCCGGTTGGTGCGTGGCAAAAAAGTGTTCCTGAAATGGACCGTGGACCACCTCGACACCGATTTAACTTTTTTCCTTAGACGAGTATTTTTTTTTAAATATCAAATTGTGATGTTATTTTTTTTGCAAGGCCTACACCTCACCTTAATGTTTCTATTCTATACAAATAAAAACACCAACATTTTATTTTACAACAGACACGTCAATAGTTTGAAGCCAGGACCCTCACATCCTCATGCGTTAACCCGTGTGGGTTGTTTCGGTTATTTTTACTTAAATTTAAGTCTATGCTACTCTTTGTCTAAATCGTGATAACAGTTACGACTGGTTTTCTTTTAATGATTTGTCCTTGCATAGCTTTAATTCAGGTGAACCGATTCGAATGTTGGTTTTTTTTTGTTTGAAGCAGAAAATTTAACGAAAGTACTTGTAAGTTAGCACTCGTGTTCATGAAAGTATAAAAGAAAATTACTGAAGGTACCCAAGTCTTTAGCAAAATTTCTTGACAATGAAAAGGTAAAACTTCTAACAATAGTTTTACTTAAAATTTCGGCCCATGTTAACCCTGCAATGCATGTAGCACGTTTGACCGATTTCAAACTTTGAAAAATTGTAGTGTCAAATTTTGCACGTATAGAATAACGGTATACGGTTGCCATAGCAACGATTTTCCCACCAAAACTTCGGCGCATGCGCTACCACGCTTGTGCCATTTGTCAACCGAATTTGAACTTTATTGTTTAGACAATTAGAGTAGGTACTTGATGATAGGTCGCGTGTCAAATCAAGCGAACATGGCCTGCGGTAGCAATTTTCCTTTTGATATTAGAAATAAGTGCAGGAGTGATACGGGTTGAAAATGTTTCTCATTTCCTTCTTGAAATTAGATAATAATACTTGGGTATGATTACTACCAGATTTTAGAATATTTATGTAATGTAGATTAGTTATTTTGAGTTACATTAGTAATTATGTCACGCACGGGAGTTTCTTAAATGAATGTGAATTTTCTCAAGTAAACTTTTCAATGTTATTTTTTTTTATACTTTTTGAAATGCACATAAATATCTACTCAAAGTTTTACTGCGTAATTTGAACTGATGTTTTAATATTAGAAGGTTTAAGTAATGTCAGTAAAGTAAGTAATGGGTAACTATTCCCAATACTTTGGAATTACAGAGCCTCAAAAAAAATGGTAACACTTATCATTTCAGTCAACGTTTATCTGCAATGAAAGTGCTTACCTGTAGTTTTCCATACACCAATAAAAAACCAGCAGATCTTATAACCCTTCACCGGAAAAGGTACTTTAAGGGCCACAAGGTCCCGCCATATCGTGACATCTGTCACACGACAAAAACACTTTACAAACATGTTCTGGCCCAGTAAACACTTTTATTATGATACCATCGTAATGCGTGTATGGTGAAATTTCATGCAACGAGAATTTTTATAAAATTGATAACATAAGTAACATATTTCTACAAAGATAGAAATGGCTGACTTCCTTTCCCCTTGATTTCTGGTCAAGTCTTTATCAACCTTTGATTTTCTATTCGCCCAGCCCATTTGAAATATCCTCTTTCCATCAAAAAATAATCATCAAAATTGGTTCATAAAAGATGAAATTATTCAAAATCAAAATTTAAAAAGCATATTTCATATCAGTTCAGAGGGACATCTCTTTCTTGAAGAGTCTCTTTCTTTTAGACTTCTTTTTTTAAGTTTGTTAAAATAAATGGCTATCAATACATTATGCTTTTAGACACCGAATTTACTTCTAACGTTCCATGATACCGATCATCTAACGATAAAAAATCTTAAATCATTTAAAAACAACCAATTAAAAAGCCCACACATGACGTTAGACGGTAAATTTTCATTAAAATTCAAACCCCTTCGATGCCGCCGTGTTTATTCACCCCACGCGCGCATAAGGGGACACTAAGGACCCTTTGTTGTGCACCTACGTATCAAACTAGAACGATAATTAGAAATGACTGGAATACTAATGAACCGGTGTGGGTGTCTGATTTAGTGAAATTTTGACGAATTTACTAAGTATTTCTCAGCTTTTTTGTTGTTGAATTATTATTTTTTAAACCAAAATATAATATATATAATACTCTACACTATAATTAAATAAGTAATGTAAACATTGCATTTCAATCATATTCTGGGGTAATTGAACGAGTGTGCGAATATGTAATAGAACTATGAATTTCTAAACATAGCATATTTAATACATATGTAGTAGTTCTAAAGAAAAATCAGTAGGCGTTATAGTGCGTATTTCTATCTATCTATCTATTTTTGATTACTGAACCGATATTATATTCTTTTACTTAATAGGTAACTACGGTATTTGTGAGTGTATTAGGCTACCTACCTATGGTTTCTAAAACAAAAATACTTTTTGTAGTAATCGTGTAAGTCGTAAACACGAAACGAATAAACATTTATAGAATTGCTAAGATCCCACTAGACTTCTCCGTTCGACTAATAATTGCATTATAATTGCATGAAATAACGGTTAAATATGTCAATGATGCAGTTAGAATTATCTAATCATAGCAGGTGCTGTGGCGATGAATTCCTGACATGTTGATTAAGGCAAAACTATTTTAATGACGACTTCGTGTTAAGTGTTGTGTATTTGTCGTTTTTCTTATAGCTTATCAATATTGTAATTAAAAATAATTATAGAAACACAAGCCTTTAAACTCTGGTTTAAAGAGGTTTTGTCAAAAGTGATCCAGAAGGCGGTCGTTCTTGACACGGCGCGTATTGTGAGGAGGTTCCTCTCTCTTAAGCCACCACCAACTGACCACTGATGGCTTGGGTCGTAGACTCCGCCTGCAGTGGCCCTCTGTTTTTTATATTGTATTTTTAAATTTTATTTTAAATAAAAAAATAAAAAATCATTTATTGCCTCCTTAAACTATGAATGTTACAGTTATTTCTTGTAAATGTTTTTTTTAAATTATAATGTAAAAAATAAGCTAATAAATGAGTATGGATATTAAAAGTGATAGGTATTATCAGCGAGTCTAAATGTTTCTTCATCTTGTATTTCAATGACTTCTTTACTATTGATTAATAGATTGATTAAGTCGTTATCTGTACAGTTTATCGGACAAATCTTATCTTTATTATTTCTATTAAGTCTTCACTATATTGAGTAATAAAGGAAATCTCGAATGGTAGTTTATTCTTTTATTGAACGAGTTCATATAAAAGTAGTTGATGAAAGTGCCCTAATCGTTGAAGATAACATATTATACAGGGTGGATCTGTAACTTTGGACAATCTGACGTGGGGTGAATGACCTATCGATGTACAACTTAGAACCATTTTTAGTTTTAGTATCGGTTATACTTTTTTTTCTGGCATTGTATGGGGTGTGTACAACTATCGTTGCGGACTTCCATATGACATTGAAAAAAAAAGTTTAACCGATTCCAAAAATAAAAGTGGTACTAAGTTTTATTTCGACAGGTCATTCACCCCACGTCAGATTGTCCAAAGTGACAGATCCACCCTGTATATTCTTTTGTTGGAGAAAATCTCCGGATTCCCACACGTCCGAGTATGTGGGAGTTGAACCGCATGTATATCACCAACCTCTCATACTCAGCGTCCCTAAGACCAGAAACCACCACGGGGTTATGCGTGACGGCACGGCGCGTTACGCACTACGGCACTCTTTCCCATCGCACCGCCTCACATACCTATGTAAACAGTTTTATTTGAATTCACATTAAATGAAACCGAAAGGCCTCATTTTATTTTACATCCTTTACGCGTTTCGCTTGGGACATAAAATATGTTTTTATCTGTCGGTGAAAGCTGTTGATATTTAGGCCGTCTTTGTTCGCGGTAATCACGGCGTTTCTGTACTTGATGTTATCATTTTAACGGGATTATTCACACTATCTTTATGCTACCGCTTTTACGTGTCTATGTTTTGCCGCTAGATTAATTTCGCTGTCGTTTTTGTGTTTATTATGACGGTATGACTATTGTCTTGAGTTTGAATTACTTAATTTGGTACATTGTTTTAATGCCTATTAGGGAATAATGAAAATAGAATAGTATATATATTTATTATAAAAATACTTAACAATTCAGAAACGTTGTAATTGATTTGTTTTAAGTTTTAACCTTATTTGTAGAAACTGTTCTCAATGACAGAACTCAAAATATTTCACAATGGAGTCTCCTATCATCCGTATCAGGTGTAGAAGTGGAAGCTATGCAACCAAGGTTCCATTACTACACCTGATACCTAATCGTAGAAATGTATTCATTAAATCCAATAAAATACATTTATCCTCTAACATGTGATTACTTCTACAAAATACACACATTATCACGCAACATTTATCTATCCTTTCCGTGCGGATGTTTGCAGAGCTCCCATTAATTCGATCCAATTTACAGCAGCTCTTAAATGCGTTAATTGGTGCTTAATTTATGGTATTAATGGTCCCATTACGCACATACTGGACCTGTAATACGACCTTGGAATGTATAATATGCACTTAAGTGAATTAAACTATTCCTAGGGCTATTTTAAGAGATGATTACTGATGTAAGGGAATGCGTACTGGACTAAGTACTGACTAAATTAGGATTACGAGACAAATATCGAACTCTTTTGAATCTTTTTGAGTTCTTATGATATTATCATTCGAGTACTGCCGAAACTAGACAGTTACTCGAATGAAATAATCAACATTCGACAAAATCTAATTCGGTCAAATCATAGTGTGAACGAATCATAATAATAGACAAAGTAGCATCAAAATTGATTCTAAAAACATAGATCACAGATACCGAAAACAAAAAGCAGAAATAAACGCTTAAGAATTAGACTTGCGATTTTTTACGCACGAAGTCAAAGACCAACCGTCCGGTCTGAAAGGCTGAGCTTCAACGGGATTTAATGAATTTCTCTTTTCAGATGAAGATCTACCTGTTGCCATTTAGACGTTCGCTTTCGAATGATTTAAAGGGGTTAGTGAAATCACCAGCTGTCAGCGGAATGCACACGTACAGAACATAACGCGGTAAAAGCTAGATTAGGCTTTATGATTGTAACCGAGGCGAGGAATCGAACGCCTTTCTCTCGGAGTGGTAACAAATGACTTTAGATTAGGGTTAGTAATCCTGGACAATTAACTTGTGAAGGCAACAACATACTTCAACTTAACAAAGATGCTACGGGAGACGATTCAGATATATGCAGTATATATGCTTCAGATAAAATAATATTTGGAAATGTAAAAGGATTGCTTCAGGCTAAAAATAAAACCATTTAAAACACAACTTCGTAATCCATATTCAGTTTCCTTTGATAACCCTGCATCAGTATACATCGGTATATTTATTCAAATCCGAAGCCATTTGATGCCGGTCACGTCTCCCAGCTCGTTGGAAGTCGGGACACGAACCGGGGTGTCGCAGATCTCTGATGATACGACCATTAGAACGTATAATTGGAGTAAACGTCTCGCTCTTTGTATTGAGCTGTGCCTGGGTATTATCGGATTTGAATTGATGAAGTCCATTCGAAATATAGGCTTGCGTGAGCTGACTGTAATGTACTATGAAATCAATTGTATTTTTGAATATAACATAATAGTATAGGTATGACATTTTCCAAATAAATATACTAATATAGAATTGTTTTAAGGCAATAAAAAAATAATTTTATTAGTATAACAGGTTTGCACATTAGGTATGAAACCTTTTCCATGCCAAATTGTGGTGAATGCCCAGTCAAAATATAACGTGATCTACTCTTTTCTTTTCAATATATACAAGGTGGATCTGTAACTTTGGACAATCTGTCGTGGGGTGAATAACCTGTCGAAATACAATTTAGCACCATTTTAATTTTTTGGATCAGTTAAACTTTTTCTTCTGACATTGTATAGAAAACGTACGAATATCGTTGCGAACTTCCATACTATGTTAATTTTTTTTAATCCAATTTCTTAAATAAATGTGGTTCTAAGTTTTTTTCAAAAGGTCTTCACCCCACGTTAGATTGTCCAAAGTTACAGATCCACCATGTATACGTACATACACTTCGGCTTGATTATCACCACCCTAAATTCGGGTATTTGCCTATCCCTGACTAACACAATGTAACTCCTATGTAGCCAGGAGCCACAGTTTCAACCACCGTAATAACTCTGAGTAGTAATGCCCAAAAACTAGATGGTGTCAGAATATATATAAAAGGAGTAGGAAACATAAGTCATCTGTATATTTCAATCGTGATTATAGATATACAAACAGAGCGTGATATGAGAATTGAGCACATGATTTCAAGCGCGTTCAACCTACAGACAAGCCAAGCTAATTTGCGTTGTGCAATTGCAATGCAAATTTCAACATTGCACTTCCCAATCCTGATATTTGATGTTGAATTTTACACTGTATATGATTGCAATTTTGATTGCTTGTTGGATTTAAATCTTTGCTTAAACAGTTTTTTATAGTTTTCGTCTACATTAAGTTACATTTTTGTAAAAGTGGTTGTAAATTGTAATTTTTAAATGTAGTTTTGGGTAGGTATTATTTCGAAGTTACTCATAATTTAACTAAAGTAGAATAAAGGAAGCGTAGTTTAGTTAAAGTTTTAATATTGACTGTGCCAATCGCACACGTAGGGTCGGATCGCGGACCGATCCGTGAGACGAATCCGACAGATTTATCCGTGGTGCCATTTAAACGCAAAATAAGCATGACGGATTTATCCGTGATGACCATTGAGAAATTGAAATTTGATGCCATTTTACATATTAAATATTTATAAATTTGATTGTAGGGCATATAATACTGTGTGGAAATGTGTAATTATTAATTATTTTTATTTTAATTTCTGTAGAAATATCGTCTAAACACATTATTGTTTTCTGCGGATCGATCCGTGGCAAATCCGTCGGATTTGATCCGTGACAAATCCGTGGTTCTAAAAAGGCGTTAAAATGTCATCACGGATTTATCCGCGGATAATCTGCGGACGGATCCGTGAATGATTTACGACGGATTTCATACTTTTGTGTGAAAATTCTAATTTCCATCCGCGGACGGATCCGTCGACCGGGTCCCTCGGATCTGCCCGTGGATCTAGTTGTAGTTCTTCAAGTTGGTGTGATGGCCTTATTTCTGTTGTATTATATAATTTAGATATAAAACATTTTTATACCATCTTAAATTGACTTTAAAAGACATCATATTTCAGATTTTTTACGTCTGAGCTTTTTCTGACAACATTATTTGAATAGCATAAGATTTCATGTGTTAAATAATCGGTATTATTACTGGTTTCATTGTCTGTTGCGTTTCGTACATCGTTCAAAGTTCAGTCACAAAATAAATAAGCAATACAGAAATAATTCTTATGAATGCTTCCAATTTTTGACACCCTTCTTTGCTATGGTTAAGAAGACTATTTTGCATCGTATAATTTCCTTCAGCTGACTAGAAACCGTATTTTGGCTTAATGTTTTAGAACCGTGTATACGTCTCACTTGACACTGTTGAACCTGGACTTTGGAAACGAGGTTCATAAAATAAAAAGGGGAAAACTCCACTCGTCTAAATTTGTAAAATATCACCTTTAGATGGAACTACTAGATAAACCTCAATTTCGGTTAGTTGAATAACTATCATTATACTATATATTTGTGTGCTACACAAGATATTCCTGAAACGTTTGACGCTCTGCTCTTTGAAACTTCTGGGTTTCTGTCAATGAATGGTGCATACTACTGCAAACGTGTGAGATTATCAAACGCGATTTGCACACCTTTTTCATTCTGTATCGTAATCATTTTGTATACCAGTCACGACCACGTATAATTTGCAAAGATTCGGCATTTGCATCAACAATGCTTGCACGCACGCCAGCAAAAAACTCTCTTGTTAAACCCCGTACAGTTGTTTGCGATCCGTTGCGTTTACGATTTAGTGTATGAACTAATGACCTTTTCTGTAGGTGTGAAACTGGCGTTATTTTGAACAAGAGCTTATGTAATGAATTATTTATAAGTTATGTATATTCATATCGATGTCTTAAACACGTTATAATATTTAAAACAAGTGGATGCTGTGAATGATCATTTTGGCTTTTATACTAGCTCCATACATATCTGTTAGGCTAAAGACTTTTCAGCCCATGTGCTAAACGAGTTTTGTAGAGGTTAATGAGCGACGGTAAACATTTTACAATATTTGCAATGAAATTCTGCTTTTGGGTATATTGTCCTGTAATGTTTAGTTAATGTAAAAACAAGCAACAATCGCTTATCTCCAAGCTGCTTCTCTAGCTTTGAATTTAACACCACCAAAAAACATACAAACAGTCAACAAATGAAGTCGTCTTAAGCTTCTGTTAAAAATTAAGCTTCCCTAATATATTAGCATACGGTAAACTATTTGCAAACATAAATTAACATTGCAAATGAACGGGGTCCAATTAATCCTCCAGTAAAGGGAATCCGCTGTCCTCCATAATCTCCGAGCAAATACTTTCATTATGTGATTAAAGAATTACAAAGGGTTCGCTACCCTTTGTAGGGCTTTAGAAACTTCTGTAACTAAAGGGGTGCATTATATCTAATTATGACTGATTAGTTTATGTAGATATTTCAATTGACGTTTTATACAATGTTTTCTTTAACAAGCCAAGTTATTGGAACGAAGTTCCTTATCGCGCGTTGTGACCCCTTTCACAATAAATACTTACTGCTACTAAAGTGAGAATAAAACTTGGGAGGTGTCATGGGACACCCGAATAGAACGAAGTTTCTTTCGATTAAAAGATATCTTATAAAAAATATTTCCTTTCGTAAAGCGTGATAAGGAACTTGTTTTAAAAGATTTTGATCACAGCGCCATCTAGCGATAATCATCTAAAACAAAAAAAGTGTCGTGACAACTTTTCGTAAGATTTTTTTCCGTCTTTCGATAACGCGCGATAAGGAACTTCGCTCCAATAACATAAAACCAATCCAGTCATTTTAGAGATTATCCTGAACAAACAGACAGAAAATGTTGTCAATAGATGACGTTACTAGTACTTTTGCATCGGCCAAAATAAGAGACGATTGTACAACTTGAACGTGTCTGACCATTGACAAACTCCACAAACATTACTTTCAGGTTTTTAATGTTCTTGCGTCAACCTAACTTTTTCCGGACCCAAACTTTTTGTACACAATTTATAGTTTATTTTTAAACTAACAAAGGAATTGCATAAGCCTTTTAAAGCAGTTAACCGTTTGTTATCAGACGAGAATAATTGAGGAGCTCGGGCGTGGTTGCTTTCTTACAAAGTAGTGACACAGAAAAAAATTGTATACGGAAGTCATTCTCAAGTTTTTTTTATTTACCTACCTATATTGACACTCGCACTAGGCTCAAAAAGTCTTGATATTATCATTTTTCATACATGTTTTTGAAGTTTGAAAATCGTTCTACGCTTTTTTTTAATTACCTATTTGCTTATTCGTATAATTGAACAGTGCTCTCGAACTGCAGTAATAACAGCTACTGTCTCACAAGGTAAACAGTGCATAAACTGCTGTTTGGTAATTGGAGACGTGGCTTCCTCGTTGAGATTGCAGATATCGGTATATACAGGAAATCTGAAGCTTGCTAGCCTAGATTTTAGAAGCATAATGTGTTCATGCATTTTCAACGATTATCAGTTTCAGATTATCGAGTATGTGGAATCCAGTGCTAAACACAACAGTCACTAAGGGTTCATGGTCAGAGTCTTGTAGATACAGTGAGTGTGGTATGTGATCGTGATGTTAGTTCGAGTTCCAGTGGTACTACCCAAAAGCGAACGAGAAAGAGGGTAGACAGATTTGTTTGCTCTTAAATCGACCCGCAGTATCCAATCTTCTCGTAATCATGGCGTTTGCAACAACGTTGAAATATCGAGACAACTCAATTAATTAAATATCGTGGTAAGAACCCGTTCAAAATGCATGAAAGTATTATAGAAAACCGTGAGTGTCTGAATAAGTTCATAATGTCTTCGTTCAGTGTAATGACTCATTTAGTTCTTAAATCGATAGGTAGTTATTGAACGACCTCTGTGAAGGAATAATATTTTGAGAAAATTTTGGTGTTTAAAGTATATCGGAAAACTTTACATGGTAGCTATTTATTTGCATTCATCAGAAGATACCTTCTGTAGAACTAGGTCTATCTCAATGTATACTAAAATTGATCATTATAGGCAATGGATTTTCATGCGTGTTTTTAATAGATAGAATGATTCAAGAGTAAGCTTCATATTCATACAAGCATGATATGTTCAGTACTTAAAAATCTCATGTACCTATAAAAAACATGCCACCCTTTGAAACACAGACGAAAATGTAATCACGTAATAAAATATAACAACATTTCTACAGATATCTTTAAAAATAACAAACATATCAATGAAATGTTTATTAGGAAGGAGGGTGTTACAGCTGATACGGTGACATCACTTTCCCGAGCTTAAGTGATATCATCGGCGTCTCACAACGACCATGTACGGAACACTGAGTCACAGGTTTTAGGGTCGTTATATGCACTTGTACGAAATAATGCAGTGGACGCGGATGTAGATGCTTTTGATACTGGAATAGTTGGATTTAAACATGTGATTACCTGTACCTGTACCAACCCATTACTGCCCACTGTTGGGCTCAGGTCTCCTCAGAAGAGGGATTAGACATAGTTCACCACGCTTGCCTAGTGGGGATTGGGGACTTCAGATATCTTCAAAGGATTTTTAGAACCCCTTTCAGTGCCAGCCAGCCAGTGGTGTTGTGAAAAATTGCACATAAATCTTAATCACATTTAGATTTAGAGGTACAAGCCGGCCGGATTTGAACCCGCGACTTCCCGTTCGGAAGGACGCGCTTCGACCATTCGGCCACCATGACTTTTTAACAACAAACATGTGATTAGAAGATTATATTATTATGTTAAAGAAAAAAAACAATAAAGTGTTAGCTTCAGTGTGAGAGAAGACAACTCTTAATGTTCGAAGAGTATGAGAAGTGAGAAGAAGGCGAAAATGAGATATATACAGATAAAAGGATATTTGGGGACAATTTATCCAACTTACTTCTTACTTTTTTAAAAGAGCACCGAACTTAACACGTTCACTGCCAGACCGATTTTTGCATATTTGCCCTTCTCTGCGACACGAGGTGTAATTGGCCCGGACCATAACCAGACGTTAGGGTGACACGCGGTCTATTAGACCCCAATGCCTTTAATAAAGTAACACTCTTCGCACTGCTCGTTTTTCGTTGCCGCACGACAGGAAAGTTGCAGGAGGGGTCATTTAGGTCTCGTTTCGCAGTGAACGTGTTAAAACAACATCTTTTTCTATCACAATTATTTGATTATTGTATTAATAATTATGCAAACTGTACTATCTCTAATGCCTGTTCCAGTTATGTTATATTATACATCACAGGAGTCCTTGTCCATGGGGTGGAAATGCACCCCAAATAAAGGGGCTGAAGTCCTCTGTTCAACTCGGCTTTATTATTAATATTCGCCGTGTTGTCCGATGAGGGGAGTTTTAATTAGTCTGATAGCTTCATTAACTTACATCTATTTTAAATGAAATGATTTTTTTGCTATTACAATTTTACATGTGTTTTAAAACAGCGAGTAATAAGATGTAGCTTGTGCTATGGGGCTCTTTATCTTCTTATATGTATATAAAAATGAATTGTTGTTCGTTAGTCTCGCTAAAACTCAAGAACGACTGAACCGATTTGGCTTATTTTAATCTTGAAATATTCGTAGAAGTTCAGGGAAGGTTTAAACGGTGAGAAAATTTACTTATGTGACGCAGACGAAGTTGTGAGGGCCAGCTAGTAACAAAAACAATAATATTCGAAAATACTCTTTACTTGTTAGGGCAAAGATACATTATTTCTGGGTGCAATGTTTTTCGATATTTTGTACACAATTTCTGAAGTACTTTTGCGTGTACTGATATAGTTTCCTACATTTCTGAAAACCTAATAAAATGAGAAAGGTTAGAATGGACATTCGATACAGAAATGATAATCATCTACCGACTAAATGATGATGACGATTAGCCATCAATTTCAAAACCATATCTACAACGATCAAGTAATTTCGAGATCGCGTGTTTTGTGAACAAGCTGTTTACGTTTAGAATACTCACAACTACTCGCAGAACTATGAAACTGGTACAGTAGCTTTAAAATCTACTGAAGAAGAGATCCAAGACTACTTCGAACAAAACAATATGTGGCGACCAATAATAACGCGCGAGATCCTGAATCGCGCTTACGACATTTGCAGAAATCTTCGCATACGACATCTGAAATCTACTACAGTGGGCTTCGGCCTGACCGGGCATACTCTACCTTGCCCGGTCGGAGATTTCCCTTTGGCCTAATATCACTGATTCCACACAATAGGTAAAATTACAATAATTGCCATTTAGACAAAGTTGTTTGAATTATTGAACCTGCTAGCTGTCTTCTTTAATCCAATATACAAAAAAGTTACCGATTCCGAAATATCTACAGCCCAGAGTAAACAAATTAAACCAAACAGCAAACGATACAATTATGTTCATATCTGACTTTCAAACCACCGCAACCACCAAGATCTGCGGTCGACACAAGGCCCAGCTAACCCAATCCTGAGATATGCGGTTTCAACAAACTGTTATAAACTCAGATTGCGTGGAACTTGGCTGTTTACAGAAATCTGCTGCTATTAATGTTGCTGTTGTAAACTTGCTGTGAACTTTTAATGTTGCTGTTGTAAACTTGCTGTCAACTTTTAATGTTGCTGTTGTAAACTTGCTGTCAACTTTTAATGTTGCTGTTGTAAACTTGCTGTCAACTTTTAATGTTGCTGTTGTAAACTTGCTGTCAACTTTTGATGTTGCTGTTGGAAACTTGCTGTCAACTTTTTGGCTCGTGTCTTCTTCAAAGAAGGGAGTAGACATATTGTAGTATACCACATTAACTTTATGTGCTTTTTAGTCCTTTAGGAATTTCTGAGTTTGTTAAAGCCATTTCCGAAATGTTAATTTACTCACAATGCTTTCCTTCGTTTATTTAACCCTTTCAGGACAATAAGATGACTGAGACTAAATATGCGAATACTACACAATATTTAAGTTATTCTGTAAAGTAAGAGATATCACTAGAAAAACATAGTAGGGTGTACAAATTTCATATGAAACATTTTAAAACAACGTACCTAAACGTAACGTTTGACATTCATTAAAAAAATATCGATTCAATAATAATAACGATTTTTGTAGAAGGGAAAAATATTTCCCTTGAGCGTGAAAGAGTTAACTAATAGTATGGTAGTAAGCTGCACAGTTCTGCATTGTAAGTTTGTTGGTAGGTCTGGTAGTAGATGATGGCTTTGCCCCTAATGCTCTGGCTTTGCAGAAGCTGGACAGTAACTCCTAACCATTAGGTGATCTGTAGGCTCTTTTATCTCGTCAAAAACATACCTACATCTTCTAACATCATTGCTAATTCGCGACGACAAAGCATAAAACTGTATCGGCAAAAAATCCATCTCTTAAACGAATTTCTGGGAAACGAGCCACTTTAAAGAGACTCCACAGACAGCGGTCCTTCAAACTTTTTGTAATTAAACTTCCATAGACATCGATCACGATTGTGCAGTTGAAGAGTAATAGATTAATTAAATAGATAACGGACAATATTCGAATTAACTCATAAAAACCAGGTCTTAAGCTTAGCTAATCTCTCATCGCAGATATCTTAAAGGTTAGTAAAAATAAATTAAAGACGATTTTATCTGTAGGTATTTGTATTCAGCTATGTAATTTTGTGTATAAAGATCACTCTACAGGACGTATGCTATGATCATAATGCCAATTTAAAATAATACATTTCAGGTGTAAAAATTAGCAATTTGCATATAAAAGAAAGCTATGAGTCTAGTTACAAAATAGTTTAATAAAATATATGGAAAAACATTCTGAAAAGGAATGTTTTTGAAACAGATTTTCTCAATGTGTAATAATGTGTAGATATTATGCTTGATTGAACATAATACTTTGGTCTAGAAAATTTTAAAAGTCATAATATAATACTACGAATAAAAGCGGGAAGTAAAAGACAAAGTTGAGGAAAATTATAACATTATTTTAAAACTACAAATCATTATAACAAACAATAAGTATATTATAGCTCTGCACTTACTTGACAAAGGCTGTTTGATCTTTGAGACGCAGATAGAGTACCTACCTAAGTTAGCTAGTAAAATAAAAAATATTCTTAAAAGTAATCTCTTATGACTTAAAATCGCAAAAACCGGTAAACGAAGCAAAGAGGTTAAATTGAGGAAGTCTTAACAGTCTCGTTGACGTTTGACCGAGTTCACGTTAACTAAACGTAGGTAGATATTTTAGAAGTCACGTGGGTGGCTACTGGCTAGACTAGATCTAGGCACAGAATAATACAGGATATTAACTAATATCCGGGTTGTATTCTTAGATTAAATAACATTATGCGTAGAATTTCTTTAAACTCTTTCGGTTATCTACATCACTTACACAAAGGGTTATTTCTGTGATCATGGCGATTGCAATATGAAGTATCGGGATCGTTTAATAAAAATTGTGGACAGAACCCGTTTAATAATTGTGTAAGTAATTATGAATTGAACCAATGAATGATCTGAGAATCGAGCTATTAGATACACAAAAAAAATAGAAATTTTAAACGATATCCTTACCAAGACAGTGCGCTTGATATTATATTTCTGGTTTGATTTTCCTTTCAAAATTTTCATCTTCAATATTGGACTTAGATTATGTTTTGATACAATTTAGAAGTTTTCAAGGTAATTTTTTGACCTAACTTTAAATCCTAAGAAAAAATCAAAACAGATTAATTTGACTGCAAAAAAAGCCACACGGAAGCATTTAGGAAGCTGCCAAAAAACCTTCTTAGAACCCAATATCAATTAGGCGACGAATAAAAACGATTACATTCATTTTTCTTGTAAAAATCGATTAAGTTTTTCTCGTTCGATAAATTTTTATCGATATTGATATACGATAAAAACTTGCGAATTATATTTCTACTTATAATAAATTATTGGCTGTCGATGTCTGTACATCTATATATTCCAAGATCCCAGAGTGGTAAGACACAACTTATTTTCACATAAATGAAACCTCATGTTCTCAGTAGTCTCTTATGTGCTCAGAATACCTGCGCGCTTGTGGAGCTCTCCGAGTGACACCTGGGCAGGTACCAGGTGTGAAAGGTAACTAAAATTAATACTTACCTAACTTATTTTTTCATAGCTGATTTTTACATATATTTTGTAGAGTATTATTATAAAGTTATACCATAAGTGTCAGACACTTTTCATGGGCCAAAACTTTTGTCAGGCGCTTTAAACCTCTACAAAAAATATATTAACTTAACTTATTTTTACATGTCTGACATTTAAATATGTTGTTCAGATAATTGTTACGAAGTTATATTTAATTAGTCAGACAAAATTGATTGACCAAACACCCGTAAACAGCAACATTATTCTGCCGTGAGTATGAACGTGAAAGCATTATGCGCATGCGTCTTAGAGTAAATATATGAAACATACTTACGGTATTTGATAGAAATATTCCAATTGACATTTTTGGTGATAATAGATTGTTGACTCTAGTACATCTTGCACTTTCTGTATAAATTTAGCGGAGTCTTTTACATTTAATTTTTTAAAAAAAATAATATTTATAAGCATTATGCGCATGCGTCTTAGAGTAAATATATGTAAAATACTTACTTAGCCCTCTGCTGGATTTTTAAATTACCGTACCACTTCCACTAAGAACTGTCAAGTTTGTATGGAATGTCACAGCCGTGTACAGTATAGTTTGGATCTGTGAGACCAATTGTTTTTGTTGTTTACGTCGCGGCGTCGTATGATTTGTGAGTTATTTACATTACTATTAACGTGAAAAGCATGGAAGAAACAGAACCAGCAAAATTAACGTGTACATTTTGTGAAAAATCTAGTGATAAATTAATATTATTTACCGAGATAACATTAAAAAAGTGTAAAATTATTTTACAACAGCGAGTGACACATAACCTAAAATTTAAAGACGTAGTTTTACCTGAAGATTTATATGATAAAGGTTATCATCGGGAATGCTATAAAAATTTTACTGCTCTGCCCAAAAAATATTATTCTGAGATTCCAGAAAAAATTAAAATCAGTAAAAATAAAAGTTTTTTTTACAAAAATGATTTTGTAAAAAACATAATTTCAAATGATATTTTTAACAATGAAATAAAAAAAATGTTAGAAAAAATAGCTCTGAACAGATTAATTATACCAGAAATATTAAATGACTTAATTTACTTTCATACTGACTAATTATTACGTTAATATTGAAATAAAGATGCAAAAATTTTATATCGGAAGCTGTACCGTAAGTATGTTTCATATATTTACTCTAAGACGCATGCGCATAATGCTTTCACGTTCATACTCACGGCAGAATAATGTTGCTGTTTACGGGTGTTTGGTCAATCAATTTTGTCTGACTAATTAAATATAACTTCGTAACAATTATCTGAACAACATATTTAAATGTCAGACATGTAAAAATAAGTTAAGTTAATGTATTTTTTGTAGAGATTTAAAGCGTCTGACAAAAGTTTTGGCCCATGAAAAGTGTCTGACACTTATGGTATAACTTTATAATAATACTCTACAAAATATATGTAAAAATCAGCTATGAAAAAATAGGTTAGGTAACTATTAATTTTAGTTACCTTTCACACCTGGTACCTGCCCAGGTGTCACTCGGAGAGCTCCACAAGCGCGCAGGTATTCTGAGCACATAAGAGACTACTGAGAACATGAGGTTTCATTTATGTGAAAATAAGTTGTGTCTTACCACTCTGGGATCTTGGAATAATACTAATATTATAAAGCTGAAGAGTTTGTTTGTTTGTTTGAACGCGCTAATCTCAGGATCTACTGGTCCGATTTCAAAAATTCTTTCACTGTTGGAAAGTCCATTTATCGAGGAAGGTTATAGGCTATTTTCAAAAAAATTAGGGATCCGCATGAAAATATCGAATATGTAACAAAAGGTGAAAAATCGAAAACTATTTATGCGTACGCTGCAAAAACTATTGACAATAGAACAAAATGATGTACAACGGGTTTTTAGGTCTTTTGAAGACAAACAAAAAAGTCCGCGACAGCATATATCTAACTATCATAGTTTAGTCACAATAACCGCTTTTATGTTTATAAAAAAAAATATTTCGTCCCGAGCTTGAATTTAATGTAAAATGAGTATCGTTATATTAACCCTTATCCAAATTAAGTATTATATTATCAAGAGTATTAATGTAGAAGTAAATTACTTTTTGTTTTATTCCAATCGGACTTTTCGTTCAGAAGTTATCACGAGAATAAGACGCAATGAATATGTGGGTGCACTTCGGGCACATAATAACGCGACGACATTGCGAGTACTGTTTGAACCCCTTTGTAACGCAGACGAAGTTGCGCGGGTCAGCTAGTATTTTTATATTTGATGTAGATAATTTTCTGTTAGTTTGTTTTTAGAGTTTTCAAGCAGAAGAATAGAACAGATGAAACAATCTTGGGAATTATTTGATAGATTTTGAAGTTTGATATCATTATTCGTTTGCTCATCCTTATTTCATTAAAATTTGGAAGTTTGTTGTTATTTTGAAACTAACTTCAAAAAAAATCATATCGGTCGTTTTTGTATAAAATATTACATGTTGCATGAGAAAGTCACAATCATTCATATTTACAAACTTTCGACTTTATAATATTAGTAGGATGATTGGAATTACCGCAGACACCAAAGGCCTACAATCTACTGTATTCCTTTTCTCAGACTTAGAAAGAAGAATAAGGTTCATAGTGCTCTAAGAACACCGAAGAGGAACCCAATTTCGCGGTATATTTCGTACCAAATTCTTCTGAATATACAGGGTGATTTCCTAGTGAGGATACATATTGAAGGTCATGGTAGCTGATGGTTATATACGACTAGTAAAAGTATTATTACCAAAGAATATGGCTTAGTAATCGCAACTTAAAAATATCTAAAATTCTTGCAAAATGATGGTTTTTCGACAGCTGATGGGTGTGGCGGAGGTGTGGGTGCGCGAGATCACTAGAGGTCATTAGTCAACACTCTTTAAGCCGAAATTGTTTATGTTTGATGTAGTTTTGTAGAATTTAGATTAAAAAAAAAAAAAAAAAATGTAATTTTACCTATTTTTTGTAATATTCCGTATTAGAACAGAGTACTCAACACCCTCCTGCAATATGTACCCTGTCTAACAAATCACCAATGTCCAGGCAAAGTCACAGTCAAAGGTTTTCAATAAAGTCGTGCCACTTAACACACTCGGTTGGGCGCGAATAAAGGCATCAAGTTTCTCGAACATTCGTGAGTTCAATTGTGAAATAACTTCGGGGAGCCACAAAATTAATCGCGTATTTAATTTAACTGACAATGGACGTTCGGCCATTTTTAACGTTGAGCGATTGGAGGTTATGATTACATTTTTTAGCTTAATATATTTATGAATGTACTTTAAATTAGATAATCCGTAAAGTCTGGGTTTTGAAAAGATAACACTCTCGAGTGTATTATATTAGACTACACTAATTCTATAAATTCGATACGTTTTGTCATTTTGTAAATTCAAGTTTTACCAGAAATATGGTGTAGAATTGATCTTCACGAGACCGGTTTGACCTAGGAGATCTAATGGTTAATTGTATATTACCTACACTATAAATTTTGGATGAATTAATATTTTAAATCTAAAAACAAAATAAAGAAATATGAAACCAGAGGAAGATAAGATGGATACAAGCTTTCTTATTTCGAACTTTAGGTCCCTAAAAACACACTGAACTGTTGTTTTATGCAAACGAAGTTTCGCGACTCGTAGCTTCATTAATATCATAGTAATCATGAAACCCCATAAAAACCCAAATATAAGATGACATCATATTACAAATTACTACAGCCTCCCAGCGTAGTTAAATTGTTTTTCATACAATGTTCCACATAAACAATTATATAAGATTTATGGTTTAGCCGACAATAACTCGACTACTGAGAACAGAAAAAAACTAACTAGTCGAACTAGTATCCATATTCGGTCTAAACAAATTTATTTGGCTGTTGTGGGTAGGTATTTTTTACACATCAATCATTTTAATTGTACTAAATGAATATAATTAAGGTAGATTAACTGGCTTGAAAATGGAGGCCGCACACTGCGACAGAATTTTTTTCCTGGGGCGTTATCAAATAATAATAATTGCATCTTGGGGTACAGTAAAGTATAAATTAATAATCCTTCATTATTCGAAGAGCATAATTTTTCTTTTACTACAAAAAGAATAAAACTATAACATTTCTTTAAAAAAAAATCTTCATTACAATAATTTTATTTCCATCACTTACATTATTACTAAACGGGCTCTTACCACGATTATTTTTAATTGAGAGGTCCCGATATTTCAGCACTGTTTCAAGCGCCATGATCACGGGAAGATTGAAGAACTGCGGGTAGGTCATTTAAGAGCAGACTATACTGTCTGCCCTCTTTCTCGTTCGTTTGCCGGTACCACTGGAACTCGAACTCACATTTCAGATACTGTCAGTGTGGTATGTCGGTATTCCCGTGATCATGGCGCTTGAAACAGTGCTGAAATATCGGGACCTCTCAATTAAAAATAATCGTGGTAAGAACCCGTTTAGTAATAATGTAAGTGATGTAGATAACCGCGAGTGTTTAAAGAAATTTTATTTCCAACATCACAAAGGTATTGCTGCTTTATCTCTCCAAAATGTTACTCAAAAATCTCAAACACTTTTCAAACACATGCTCACGAAACCACACCTCAATCTTAAATCTATTTTGAAGAACACATAAGCGAAATAAACATAGATTGATCGCAATCACGCACCCAAGTACATCGAAAAGGCAGTTCTATAGAAATTCAATTTAAAACGTGACATTAAGGTTTTTTGTAAACCGTCGATAAGGAAACTAGAATGCTTGAAATATCACGACTATCAATATTATTAAAGCTAATACGTAATATGTCGTAGAACCTATCTATTCATTGCTAATTAAATATCGATATAATTGATATTAGACTTGAGATCAATTTTATAAAGCAGTAAAGTCGGGCTCCGTGCATTTATTCTGCTTTTTTAAGTTTGTTCGCAAAAAACTTCGTTGATTATGAACCGATTTTGATGTTGTTTAGAGAGACAAGACAAGTCCTTCCCTCCTTTTTTTGGTGCTAGTTTTGAATGGAAGTCAGAAAAAATCTTTCTTCTTATAGTTTTTGCAAGTTAAATTTCAGTCAAATGCAAAAGGTGTACTAAAAATATTTTCAAGATAAAAAGTTTAAAAAATTAAATACAATTAACGTTACTAAGGAAAGTACCTTCATAACAATTAAAGCTGGTATTTCATGACGAGTCATTGTCTATCTATACTTTAGTTAAACAATTGGTTTATTCTAGTCTAGACACAATTCCAGACAAGTATCGTATTTCATTCGCAGAAAGGTACAACCTACGTATCGAGAATTCACTATAAACACTAAAATGTTTATAATAGAGTTTAGATACTAATTCTCTCTTAGCACACAGCTTCAAATAAGGTATAAAAAGAGCCTTTAATGTTAGGTGGTATCTCTCAGTGTGTGACAACAGCGTTGGCCATTTAACATCAGCTAGACCGTCGGCACGTCCGTGTTTCTAAGGCAATAAAAAAATTAACAACATACCTATCTTGTTAACATTTTTCAGTTTGTTGTAATTCTAAAAGGAATAGGTAATTGACGCTCATGCAATTGCGTAACTCGAAGTAGGCTTCGTCTTTGTACAAATACATAGACTTACATTAAATACATTCAAAAAGGCAGCCGATACATAATTTAAGTATTTACCCAAGCCTCCACCTCTTTAAGAACATTTTACAGTTGAAAAATGTTTACAACTGAATTTGCAGTAAAAATACCAAAGCCGCGTGCACACGAGGTAAACGACCGTAAAACAAATAAAGGCGCATGCACACGTAAAAACGTTAATTTTATCACCTACGGCTCGCACCTGAGTGCTAGTCGGTCGATTGTAGTGATTCGTTCAAATAAAATAACCAGTAGGAAATAAATATTGACGTTTATATGTGGAGTCTAGGAGACATCGAAGATTGAGCTTCACCTATTTGATAAAGAGATATATTTTTCAGAGATCATTTGCAACACAGAAACTGATCTAAGAAATTTTAGTGTAAACTGGAAATAAACATAGTAGATTTCCGGTCATGTTGAATACTTTTGATGAGATGCTATCAGAAATGCTATTCTCATCATCATTAGCCAAAGCTTGAGAAAGCACAAAACGACAGAATACTGCACTTTAACAACTTTTTTACTAAAATTTTTGTGTGAAATATGTTTTATCTAAACAAATAAGATTTAAAATTTTAAATCTAAATTAGGACAGTAATTCTGTCCAAGCGCGCTAGAATATACCTAAGGATTACCTGCAAATTTGAAATTTAGTACTTTTTTTTTCTTTTGAACCTTGTATGTTTCTTTTTTATTGCAAATAAAGTATGTCAGTCTATTTAATTAGCTTAAGAAAAATATGTATGTTGCCCTACAGAACTATGCATGTACTAAATATGTCATATGACTGAACTGTTAATCAATTACACCTGTGAGAAAAGATAGGTGTCAATAACTCCTCCCTGGCTCTTCTACTACAAATTTCGTTACACAGACGCGATTGTTTGATAAACTGTCGTCTGAGATGTACCTAATCGAATAACGGTTATAAAGTCTCATGTTCGGAAGCGGTTTATTGTTAGCGGTTAATGGGAAACGTAATATGAATACTGAAGATCATGTTGCACTAAGTAAAGATATAATAACTTTTAACTGATATTTATGACAGATTGTTCCTTGAAATAGCTAAAAAAATAAGTAATGTTTTTTTTTTTTTTTTTTATTGCAAGGTAGATAAACGAGCATACGGCCCACCTGATGGTAAGCGGTTATGTTTAAGTAATTGGTGTTGTCTGAATGTCTTTGAAAACATTTCATTTTGCTTTTTTCTTGCACAATGCGTGTCAAAAATATGCACTATCTATAATTGAATTTTCATTTAAATTACCAAGAACATGATAATTTACTCCACTACTGATGAAGACCTATAATTAGCCCCGTAATTCATGTTCAACGCCAAGCTGGGCAAACGTTCTGAGGGAGTGCTGCAAGTGGAGCAATTTGAAGTCGGGCGTCGGAATCACAGGGGAAACCTACTGGCGGGCTTTCTGGAGAAGGAGTCATTATACATGATGAACTCCTTCTTTGACAGGATACATTGTGCGCGGAACTGATGGCCGATGGGGCCGAAAAGTTCTAGAGTGGCGACCACGAATTGGTAGGCGCAGCGTAAGCAGACCTGGTGGCTGGATGCGGACAGCACAGGACCGGTCAATGTGGCGGGGTTTGGGGGAGGCCTATGTCCAGCAGTGGACGTCTAGGTATAGGCTGATGATGATGATGATGATTCATGTTACTGTAAGTTTTGTTTGTAAACATTTAACTATTGTTATTAGGTTATAAGTTTTCCATAATTAAATAAATACTAATATGATTCTATCTAATATGAACTCTAAGACGATCTCAAGTAATCGTATTAAGGTAGAATAGAATATAATAATTTTTTTGTCAAGAAGTCAGTAGTTACAATCTTTTAACTATTGCTATGGTCCCCGCACTAAGTCAGACCTGTATTGCGGGAGACCTTTACGATTTACAAGATAGTACCGATCGAGACAGAGTAACAAATTACTTATAACTAATTAAGCACACAAAGCAAAAAAAATCAAATAAAAATGAAAAGTGAAAATCAAAAACAATATGACAAAAAAAAGATAGAGGTTCAAAGATAGGTAGGTAAGGTACTCACGATACAAGCTTGCCTTGTGTGAGTACACTGAGTAGGTACTGTTAAGCATTGTTGTTATATCGTGATTAACATGTTTCTAGCCCCTTACAATGTTTCATTTAACGGTAATTATTATTATGCATGCTGAGTGAAAATAAATAATTTGAATATGATATTCATTAAATGCCATGTCGAGCTACTGAACCATGGTTTACTTCATCATAAAGATTAATAGCTTATATCCAGCAGCGATGATGCTATGCTTATTGCATTGTATATTTTAAGCTGATGACGAAATCGAACAAAAACATTCTCAGAGATCACGATTCGGTTTTTATGCAAATTATTTTAACAAAGAAATCGAATTGTGAAACTTATTGTATTCTTTGAGAGCGTGATACTAAGTAATAATTTGAGATACGTAGGTAAATATTAGACAGTAAATGAATAATAAATAGTATTTGGCAGGTAATCGGCCCACTTGATAGGAAGCAGTGATAATGAGTACTTGATTAATATGAATAGGTATTCTCGGAATGGATACTGTTCATGGACATCGAACGAGATTTCTACTGTAATGTGTCCTCATTCACCACTTCTTAGGCCTTCCTCTCTTCACACAGATCTATCAGGAAATATTCATCCGTCATGATAAAAAGTACCCACAAATATGTTATATTTTATGTCTCCGTAAAAATTACATTCGTTTTGTTTATACTACTTATAATCGCTGATACATCAAAACCACTAATTTTACAACAACACTAATTTATTGTTTACGTTTAATCTAATGTATTTTATTACACATTAGTTGGATGTTACGACGTACCATTAACATCGCTAATGTCCACACTGTTGAGTTACAATTACAAGCTATTTAGAACCTTAAGGCGACATGATTGGCTCTATTCCAGACCATATATGGCTCGGATTCTGTTTACATAACATAAAAAGACGGGGTCATATCGAAAGAGGTTAGTGATTTGAAAAGCAACCAAGTAAATGTGATGTCTGTGATGTTGTTTGTGTGTTTTAGAAGACAGCCTGGATTAAACAAAATATAAGGGTATAAAACAAGGCCGTTTCACGCTGTCTGTCTGTCCCTATGTATGATAGAAGAACACAGATAATTTTAAAGGTTTTTAACTAAATAAGCACATTTTCTCCGCTTATATCACAAATGCTAGGCAACATTAAGACGAACTCTCCCTTTGTGACACAGACGAAGTTGCGCGGATCAACAACTATCTATTTTTATACAAAATCCACATGTAAATAAACAGGTTAATAACCTACCACACACAAGATTTAAAAGTTAATCCAACTAACGCATTAAGATCAAACACTTCAATCTGATTTATTTGAAAAGCGACTTTAAAATCCACATAACATTTCAGTAATTAATCTTAACAATAAAACAACATCGTAAGACAAACATCGATTATTCACAGGCGGCTTCGCGTGAAATCGGCGACACGGTTTAAACAAACACATACACACACACACTATTCTGAGATGAATATATTGTTTTTTTAATTCTCCTATTGTTGAGAAATACTTTAATACAAGAAGCAGAGGTCGACCTCCTTGTAGATGGGAGGACGATATAAAGAAGAAGCGGGACCACACTGGCGGAGAGTAACCGATGACAGATAGCAGTGGAAAGAGCTGGAAGAGGCCTATGCCGAAAGGCACACTGAAATGCGCGATATTTTGTGTTGACGAATTTTATGTAAATAATAATACTCAGTAATAAAGGCTATATTTTTTTTTTTTTTTTTATAATGTTGAGAGATATCACAGATACTAAAACTATGAAAAGTTTAAAATTTGTGCACGTTTGAATGAAATTCTTCGTCATTGTTTTATTTTAGACTGACTTTAAAGAAGGAGATCAAGTTCGGGAGTGAACTCGAAAATCGATGAAATAGAGTTGACCATCAGACTACTGAGTCTAAATTCTATCGGCCAATAAAATACATTGAAAAATATCTTTGATACTCAATGCTAATTCGTATTTTTAATCAGAAAACTTCTACGGTGCTTAAGTACATTATGTTTTCTTTTGAGTTGACTTCTGAGTCTAAATGTGCGATATTATGAAAGGTGATAATATGCTCGTTGTTGGGTCTCATTCTTATAGTGTCAAGATCGGACAAGTACTTTTTAAACGGACGAGACGTGAGTCTTGGTGTGCAACGCGTCCCGTCACCTTGCCCAATCTCGTGCTGGCTTCTGCCGGGGTTCGGACACTTAGCGTGAGCGGCAGGAGGTTTTAGTGCGCCTCGACTCCCATACCCCACCTGCGGGGCGAGAGGAAGTGCGGCGATTTTCTTCTGTCACAAAAAAAGTACTTTTTGAGCTATTATTTTATCAATGCATGTAGCGTAAGCTAACGGTATAAACTCAGCCTTACCCAAACTTACGAGGCATTGTATGAAAATATGTAGTTCAGAGTGCTGTCAAATATGATGATTGCTTGTCGTTATTGGTAATGCATTGGGCACTTTTGTTTATGAATTGATTAACGATATTGTTCACCATTTGTACTTGAAACTTTAAAGTTATTGAGCTAGAAATTATTTAAAGTAAGTTTGAATACATATTTTTCTGATATAAGCGATACTTTGGTATATATTTAATTATTATAAGAGTTCTTAAAATCTGAACTTATAGACAGGGGAGCCGAAAATAATGACTGTAAAGATCCTTCGGCACTGTCGGGTAATATAAATGAAATTCATTGAATATTGTCCTGGCATTTCAGAGATACACAAGCGACGAAAACCGCTTACTATCATTAGGGTCGTAAACTCTCTTATTTGACCCAAAAAATATAAAAAAGTAGTAAGTAAATAATAACTACACAGTACTAGCAACGTAAATCACCTTTTTCCATATTTGTTTATGTGGCGACCAATAATAACGCGCGAGATCCTGAATCGCGGTTACGACATTTTCAGAAATCTTCGCATATATACAACATCGAAAATCTACTACATGGGCTTCGGCCTGACCGGGCATACACTACCTCGCCCGGTCGGAGATCGGCCATAAGTCCACTGTAGGTACCCACAGTTTTCAAATAAATCACCTGTCGACAAAACATAATTGTAACCTACGCTACAGGTACTTTTTCACAAAGCATTATTTTCCAATGGTTGGGCTTAATACAACCACGATTGTTCGGAACCAACCAAGCAATGAACTATTTCCCAAAACTTATTTAACTAAACAATGTTAGTCACGTAACAGGTAAAGCATTATCATCAGCATAGTCTGTTAAGATGATAATTATGATTGTAATCCAATAATAAAAAAACTTGAGAGGCATCAAGGGACACCCGGATGGAACGAAGTTCCTTTCGATTAAAAGATATCTATTTATTTTTTTCCTAATTTTTTTTTACGCGCGATAAGCTACGTGTTTTAAAAGATTTTGATCACAGCGCCATCTAGTGATAATCATCTAAAACAAAAAAGTGTCGTGACAACTTTTCGTAAGAATTTTTCCGTGTAGCCCCCTTTCACAACGCGCGATAAGGAACTTCGTTCCAATAAAAAACGGAAGAAATATTAAGTCTATGGAAGAGGTCTTTAATTAGTTAAACTCGATGAAGGGCTATAAACAAGATTGTCCATTGTTTGCAGAACGAAAGGCCGATGGGAAAGTTCAGAAGTGAAGGCTATGAACTGACGTGGCCATAAGGTGGTTCGACGTGCCTGATCCAGTTAGTGGACACTGGACAACCACTGAATGCACCAATAGCACAGGATCGGTGGTTGTGGAGAAATTGGAGGGAGGTGTTGACGTCTATGTGCTGATGATGATGAATCTCGCGCATGGCAAAATTAGGCTTCGTTTTAACATGATAGGCAATTCAGGGCATCTAACATGGCTAGTCCATCGTCATCAATCTATAGACATACCTACACTGTCAAGACTACGTCACGACTGAAATCGTGGTGGCCGAGTGGTTGAAGCGCTTGCCTTCCGTACGGGAGGTCGCGGGTTCAAAACCAGCCGACTTGTACCTCTAAATCTTAATATGAAAAAGATTTATGTGCAATTTTTCACAACACCACTGGCTAAAAACAGCGAAGGAAAACATCGTGAGGAAACTTGCATATCGGAAAAGGGTTCTAAAAATAATTTGAAGATATGTGAAGTCCCCAATCCGCAATAGGCAAGCGTGGTGGACTATGCATAACCCCTCTTCGGAGGAGACCTGAGCTCAGCAGTGGGCAGTAACGCGTTGTTACAGTACACTGTCAAACATAGAGTTCCCCTTAATTTCGCCTTAACAAATCCTGCACTGTGACTACTCGCTGCTCTGATCGCAAATTATAATGCTCCCAAACGAATATCATATTTCGATTCCAAAATGATTCTACTACGTTCTTTATCCCATAAATTATCTTATAAACAAGTGTCTTACATTGTAATTATCTGTACCACATTCAGTAGGCGAAGGTCAAGGCCAGAGTAGATACTCAATACTATTAATATCACTATCATACAGCTGACCTTTTAACATTACTAGGGTCAATGTAGCTTAAAGTTTGTTTCACAATTGATTAGTTGCTTTCGATGGAACTCTTCAGGTTCTGGTGCTTTGTTCTTTAAACCACCCAATAGTCACAGGAAAATTGTTATTGACGATGGTAATGCTGTATTCGCTTGACACATTTGGGTGTAGGTTCTATAGTTATCTTTTTTTAATACTCTGTAACGTCAGAGAGACTACTCCGTACTGCTATTAAATTTTATTATCCTACTTAGTATCTAATTAAAGTTATCCCTACATTCGTAATGAGATCCTTCCAAATTGAATAACGAGAGAGCTCACAAAAGTGCTTATATTTAGCACTTAAAATATTCTCATGATACAATAATAACATTCATTCATAAATATTCAAACCTACGTTCAAAATACTGCGTAAAACGAAAACAACAATTGAGTAAAATCTTTACGTGTGAACAGTACTTAATTCACGTACACAAGCATCCGGCGTTTTAATGAATCAGTATTCATAATTAATAGAACAATGAACAGTCATCAATCATTTCTGATCTGATCCAATACGTAAGACGTTATCTTGTTAAAAACTAATTAAGAGCAATCGAGTTTTGGAGGTCAAACGTATAATGAAAATACGCAAGCTTATGAATCATACAGAGTCATCATCATCATCATTATCATCAGCTAGGCAATTGCTGGATATCTATACCACGATTAAGTGTATAACCACCATTTTGGATATTCGCATCATTACTGACGGACCATTGTGCGACGTCTCTATAGGCCTCACCCAATGCACAATACTGCAGTTGATGTGGTTTGTTCTTCAGCTCTTCGGTTATCGTTAGACTCTCTTCTCAAGCCGTCTATATCTAATCAGATGCAAGTGATGCAACCCACAATACAAAAGCTATTCAGAACATCTGGAAAAGACTAGATAAGACAGCAAGAAGGTATCAACTGATTTGGACATCAAATATTGTTTATTGGATACCGTGAAATCAGGTCTTTTCGAGACGCTCATGAAGTCATGACTGACCTAGCAAACTCCATGCTACCGTAATCTAAGCCTCGCTTCGAAGCCTCTGCATCAACAATATTTCTTCTGTAATCTGTGCGGTTTCATATACACCATAACACATTTATCTCTGTACCAAAATACACACATTGTACAATTTATATCTGTGTTATTTATGCCGCCATAACCAATCGCAGACGTCTCCCGTGCTGTCTACAAGGTTTTCAAAGAGACGCTTACACCATAACAGCCTATTGTTTTATACACGTGAAAGCAATTTCTTTGTCTTCATAGCCTTAGCTGTGTCTTATTCAATATTTTTTACTGACAAAAACTTGTTTTCTCAGTAGTATATTTGATGTTCTATCTGGAGTTTATAATTTTAAGAGAAAATAAACGTTCTGTAAAAAACCTAATGCTGCCAGCGAGAGAGGAGTAAAGAACGAATCATAAAATAAAACTAAGAAAATAAAAGTTGTGAAAAAATGTACAAAACGTCTGTATTCGACAATGGAATGTTCGAAATTCAAATAAGCGCGCCAACATCTATACTCTATTAAAATTCAAAAAGTATTTACACAAAAGAGGTTTAAATAACAAATATTTAAACTATTTATAGATGGCGCTATCGTCGACACAGGTTTGTTGTTTACTAGAATATAATAAAATTTGAATTATTGATTCTGTGGCCTACACGCTTGTTACTGTTTATACCTACTGCTATTTAGTTTGATAAAGCATTTTTCGCGATACTCTGTTGTTACTTAACGATTTTTATATTTGATGTTTATATCAAATCTATCGACTGACCTAGTTCCAGAAAATATTAGCTGATTCATCTTAATGATTCATACAATATTATGTGAACAATATAAAATTTCAAACCAAACTCCCAAATCTATATTGTATCTTGCCACTGTTAGAGTTTTAGAAACGAAACAAATGGAGAAGGTTTCTTCCTTTTAAACACTGTTAAGAGATGACTTTTATACGATGAAGTTGCTCGGGTCAACTAAGGGGTGGGCCATATAAAGTTTGCATTTTTCAAAATTTCGACTGTCATGTTGGCTGTGTGGCATGTTGCGCCATCCTGTTGAAACCAAATGTCGTCCATGTCATATTCTTCAACTTTTGGAAATAAAAATTCGTTGAGCATGGCACGGTAACGCACGCCATTGACCGTAACGGCGGCTCCTTGCTCATTTTCCAATGATACCGCCGGACCAAAACCCACACCAAACCGTAACTCTTTGTGGGTGCATTGGCTTCTCAATGGTGACGTGTGGATTTTCCGACCCCCAGATGCGACAATTTTGCTTATTGACATATCCTCCGAGGTGAAAATGGGCTTCATCTGAAAAGACGATTTTTCGATAAAATGCTCATCTTCGGCCAAACGATCTTCTGCCCATTGGGCGAACTGAAAACGTCCCATTTCGTAAATGTCAAACCTTTACCTAAATTATGAACACAAATTGAATGACATTTGAGCTGTCGTTCTCTAAATAAACAGTAGTTCAAAATGCAAACGTTAGATTGGCCCACCCTTTATTTTAAAAAGTTACACCACACTTCAACCAACTAATCCAAGTATGTGATTTGTGACCTTGTTTCAAACCACGAGAGTGCTATTTACTCACATGAAAAGTGCGTGCGATTAGTCTCATTACACACTATGGTCATTATCAAGTTATTTTAAGTACATACATAAATTATACGTTCGAGATGTTTGTACGTAGTTAATGCGTAGGCAAATGGTGTTACATTTACTTTTTGTGCACGTAGATACATTTGTTTGATAATGTACAATGTGAAACTGAAATGATTGTAAATTAAGTGCTAAAGACTGTTGGTGAATGACAACCAGAAATGTAAAAAGCTATAGCAATTACAGCTCAAAATTGTTATTAGATTCCAAGCCTCGTCTGTAGATGATGCTTTACAAAATTTCGGTAGGTTTCTAATAAACATGAATAGATATGTGTCTAAAAATAATATTCTAGGTAATCAGGGTGAATTTGTAATATTGATGGTGCTTAAAAATATTCCCTCGAGTTTCAAATTGTGCGCGAGTCTAATAGTGCCATCATCGGTGACATTAGACAGCCACAGATGAATGGTGTGGTTAATATGCATAGGCCGCAATGACAGTAGAAAAAAGAAAATAACATACAGACGAATTCAGTACCTCTTCCTTTTGGAAGTCGGTCAAAAAGTTAAACGGATTCCAAATACAAAAGTGGTTCCAAATTGTATTTGGCAGGACATCACACTTCGTTTTGTAGAAAATATCGGATGCATCACAAAATGACGAAATCTTTTAATTCTGGTTGAATCACTTGAATGAGTAAAACTTATTTTAAATCTCTATCGGTGTAGTGGGCGTTTACTTAAACAATTACGATCGATTAAAAATAGTTCCAGCTTTAATTAGTCTCATTACTCATTATTCAAAATAGTCTATGGATTCATAAGTTCTTTTTTTTGAAAATTACGACTTTTCGTTGAACAATTTTCACAATTTTAAGGTTATATAAGTGCTACTTACAGTACCATTTATTTTATATTTATAGAAAAGAAATAACTATTATACTTAGGTCAAATTAGCCTACATAAAAAGGAAAATTGTAACTAATAAAATAAAAAAAAAATCATGAAATGCAACTTTACAACTACTTAATAACATAAACTGCATAAATTTATTGTATGAGCAGTCATAAATAACAAAATAATTACATTAATGACATTTATAGTTACATATTAATTGCATCTTGCTATCTCTTAACAAATAACTTGAGAGCACAGAATAAATTTTACAGAAGTTAATCTTAATACAAATACCTTGGTGGGCCGTAGGCTCGTTTATCTATCAATGAAAAAAAATAATGATGAAAGAAGTGGATACTTGATAGATTAGTACTCTATAGTACTGATACGGAATATAAAAAGAGAAGAGAACTTAAATTTCGACTAAATTATTTCCAAACAATTTAAGTACGAACACCAGAGCATTGACAACAAGCTCGCGTGAACTCGCGCACCTCACACCCCCACCTGTGCCATCAGCTATGAAACGACAATCGTTTTACAGAAATTAAGGATATTTTTAAGTGGCCGTTACCAAAGCATTTTACCATATTCTTTGATTATAATATTGTTATCGGCCGTATATGACCCGTATATGTATACCTCTTCAGTGTTCCCTGAACGCTACTCTGCACTAGGAATTCATAATCAGTGGCGAGCAGCAATTAGAAGCAAATAAGCATTGCATACCCTAACTTACAAAATTCAAATTATAATGCTACACTGGCTGTACTTCTGTATACTAAATATTCTATGTTAAGAATATTAAATCATGTAATTTGTTCCACTATGTCACATTACTGTATAAGTTGTTTACGCACTGAACTGGGTCGCGTCAATTACCTGCAACAAAATACACATCATTATTATCTTAATTATGTGTTGTTACATTATTATAACATATTATGTACAGTTATTAACAATTTAACTTGAAACTTAAAGTTTGAACTAAAATTGAAGTTTAGGACAAAAGGTCTTGTTCTCTTTATCGATATTTAAATCTAGTTTCTAATTGGAATATTTTATTCGTAGTTTAAATAGATATTATCGAAGATATATAAATCAATTGAGAGTTCTAAAACGATGCAAAAGTTCCTTCTAAAAAGGTGAAACACAACGTCAGAGAAACCAAGAGACGTTTACTCAAAGCTATTTATTACCAAAATACACTTCAAATTGTCAGGACTATAGAATCACATTAACACTCGTACAAAACAAATGACGGTGACGGCCGACCAATATAAAAGTTGGAAGTTGGCGAGCCAATATGGAAACGCAGCAATAAATGCTCATAATATAGACACAGATTTATTTCACAACAAAGCTTTATCAATCAGCGTCACTCAACAAAAAAACAAATGAATACTGCAGCTATAAATTGAAGGGTCACCATCGGATCAAATCGCTATATCATAATTGTACTCGACGAGGGCTCGACCGTTAAATTGGTATCAATCGTTTTATCAATGACATCGCTGAGATACATCAGTGTACGAAAATGTTTGGTTTGTACTTACTAAATAAATATTGAAGGAAGACCAAACAAAATAGTATGTTAACCTCTCGAACAGAAATTAGTAATTAACCTCTATTTATTAAGAGTTAGTTTCTTTTGTGTAATATTATAATAAAAAAAACTTGAGAGGTGTCATGGGACACCCGAATAGAACGAAGTTCCTTTCGATTAAAAGATATCTTATATTTTTTTTCCTAACGTAACGCGCGATAAGAAACGTGTTTTAAAAGATTTTGATCCCAGCGCCATCTAGCGATAATCATCTAAAACAAAAAAAAATGCTTCGTGACAACTTTTCGAAATAATTTTTTCCGTCTAGCCCCCTTTCACAATGCGCGATAAGGAACTTCGTTCAAATACCTTTTTCGTGACATTATAAGATCACGTTGGTATTGATTTAGACCATACATCCATACATTTCCCTAGTTTTAGTTAAGAAACCGATGAAGATTGAAGATGGGTCATGGCTGTTCTTTGTGTACCTACTAATATCCACTTCTGTTACTGCTTTTATGGAACCGACTACACAATATTGGATTTAATGCATTAGTGATACATGCATAAGAAATATTCCACAAAAGATCCCAAAAATCCACTGAAACACCAACCTCAAACATTAGGTATAAAGATCAACAGAGTAAAAACACATTAAATTCCAACACGATGATGAATTCCATTACGAATGTCGATTAAAGTTTTTTTCTGAAATAATCGTACGAATACCGAGGCATTCCATCACGGTTCGACCCGAGGCGTCGACAACACCTTGGCATGGAAACGATTCGAACAAAAGATGAAAAGATACCTATATAACCTCAAATAATGATGCTGATGCAACGGTACATTATAAGACAAAAGGTGTTGTCGAATTTGATGAAATTGAACATCATGTAACAATATTATGCACAATTGAAATTTCTGAAAGACACATTCTTTGCAAATTCAAATTATCCATAAACTCAGCGAAGTTCAAGAATTTTAAACAACACACATGGTCAAAAAGTAAATGACCAGTGTTTATGCATAAAGCAAGATGCTCATAAACACTGGTCTTTGGTTGGTGGTGGTGATGGTTTTATCTCTTTATCTCTACGACAATGCACCTAATATTGAATTTATTTTCTATTTCAGAGCTGACAAAGTCTACAAATACTTTAGTGTAACGTGTTGAAAAATCTCAAATGTAACATTAAACCAAATTTATATACCAATCAATCCAATTCGTGTATCAAGTGAAATAAGACCATTTTCTGCTAAATCTGAAATGTAAAATGCCGAACTAATGGAAACTTCGTACCCAGTTAGTACAAGGTTGAACGCCGTCAGTCAGTTTCACGTCAAAACGTCACGGCATTAAAATTTAAAATTACGAAACTCGTACAAAAACAAATAAGTTTCGACGGTGAAATACGCAAGGGAAAATCTTTTGTAGTGTTTTTTTAATAAATTGAATGGTGTAAGCATCTCGACTGAATTGAAAGGTTTCTCTTAGTTTATTTGCAAACAAGGGCTTTATAAATAGAAATCCGTTGTTAAATCATGTTACTAAAAATAGATAGTAACCTATTTTTTAAGAAATGACTAAATGAATTATTTTTATTCTCTTCTTCTTCTTCATTTCCTATGTCCCCAAGGTGGGGCAGAGGGCCTCCACAGTGCTTCTCCATTTTGATCTGTGTTGAGCCACGTTCTTTAGCTCCGCCCATGACAACCTGGTCGTTTTAAGATCGGCTGCGACAGAACGCCGCCACGTTTGCCTAGGGCGGCCACGCTTTCTGGAGCCCTGAGGTGTCCAGTCCAGGGCCTGCTTTGGTAATTTTCATTCTCTAGTAGGACTCATTTCACCCAGTTTAGTTAGTATAATTTTTATCCTTAGTTTAGCTCATGACCTTAAAAGAAGGCTTGACTTCACATGAATGGATACTTTAAGATACCACATTTGACATTAAAGGCCTTCAAAAACCAGACTTACAAAACTGTATAACTCCGCAACAATAACAAATGAAAATCAGAAGCTTTTACAAAAAATATTTACATAATCCCAACAAAAAGCAAGAGTATGATTAATAGTTATTAGCCAACATCTTAAGTAGTTCCGTCGCCGTCAATCCGAAGCGGAGACAGGAATATTTCCTTATTACAACTACTTGGCCACTTCACAGAGAGCATGGAGATTTTTGACAGTTCTTGCTTAATGATTTAATAGTTTCGAGAGCAGTTTGACGTGACAAAACACGTGGGTATCTTACCTGTTATATTTATAGACATTTCAAACGCGTTCGAGTTAACAGGCCACCTGATTGTAATGGATTACCGTCGCTCATTACCTCTGCAATGTCAATGGACACTGAAGGGTCTACGACCTAACTTTAAGGATCCTCTTTAAGCCTCGTTTGAAGAAGGACAAGTCATAGTCAAGATCAAAAGTGAGATAAACTAATATCTGACAAAGACTTGTCGACATAGAATTTGTGGCTAAAGCTTAGTTATTTTTCTTTACTACGAGTACTTAGTGTCGTTCGTCACTCGTAGGTATTTATTCAGTAGAAATCAATGCTTCTAATTATATCATTGAGCCTCATCTTATTATAATACTTGTGAATGTTGTTTCGTAGCCTAACAGAATACTCAATTGGATTATATTCTAAACAAAATCGTCTTTTTCATCAACATGAGTTGAGAATTTCTTAAACACTGAGTCTGACATGTCGTTATCTAATATTTTAAGATCAACATTCACGTTGAAATGTCCTCGAACTGATAATGTTTTCGTAATCCACGAAACCATTGTCTTGTTTTAGTTTTCTAGAATGTTTCGAAATATTATTAATGAGGTTCTATTGTTTTGCTCGGAGACAAGAGATACAAGGGTTGATTCTGAGATTGTAGACTAGTTTTTACGTTTCTTAAGAGTGTGGTCTAAATATTTATTTTAAGTTTTTGATTTACAGAATAATATTATGTAGCGTTTTAATGAATTTATTTTTTTGATATTTTTGAACCGTTTGTGTTTTTTTATTTAACTTGTAACTATTATTATCTTCTTCTTCCTTCCAGGGTTTAACTTACACTCAGTCACATTTTAGAATATACAGATATAACATTGTTTACTAAGGAACCTGTTTGCAACAGCTGATTCACGTAAATGTAATCTAAAAGTAAACAAATAAACAAAAAACGTTCCGATTTACGCAACTGTTCGATATTTAAACAACAAAAACTACATAATAAAACTACAATCGTTATAATCGATACTGCAACATGCTGTAATCGAATCGTTTCTTAGTACACGAAACGACAGGGTTGCCAAAAAGTAAATTTATTTCTCTTTTTTTGCTTTATTCTCAGCAGATTTTAGATGTAGACACGTTGAAATAAAACAAGAAGAAGAAGTACAAGCATATCATAAATAGTTTATTTTCCATTTATTGTGAATGACAAAAAACCTTATGAATAAACTTTACATCCATATACAGTAAATAAAAAATGCTATGATCATTATTCTTCACTCCAAATACTTAACCTAAAATTTTAAATATCATGATCAAAAACGTTGGCAGCACTAAACGGTCAAGTTCGATTTTTATCGATAACTGCACACGATGTAACTATATCGATAACGTAATTTTATTGCATTTAAACATTGTTGTGTTGCCTCGGGCGATGTAATCGGTGTTTGCTGTAGGCCATAAAATAGCTACATATATTTGACAAATATATTTTTTAGATACTATCATGTACGCATTTCTTGGTATATTATTTTATCGGACGAACTTTTACATTGTTATGGACTCAAAATAAGTACAAGTCCAAGAATTGTGAGAAAATATTTTAGGGTTCCGGACATTGAAAAGGAAAAACGTTTATACGAATAGTTTCTTTGTCTGTTTTTCTTTTAAATCCTACTATCAGTCTTTGTTGATATACCTATACGTTTTTAAAGAATTGCAATCTACCGGGTGTATGATATTCAATTTGTATCTTTTTTAGTAAGTTAAACGCCGCCTGGATACAACTTTACCACGACTACAATATTCCAGTAATTGTAATTCAAACCAAACTCTTCTCAACCAAGATAAATTTACTCTATCAATCCCATCTAACTTACAGCAAGAGACTCTAACTAAAATGAATCTCGTATGTAATAGATATCCATAACACTATAATAAATAACAAGCTTATTAATTTTATCTAATGATCCACGTAAAGAATACTTTTAAGATAGAGCCATTAACATTAGCTATAAATATTGGAGACATATTAGCTCATGCATATTATATTACTTTTTGAATAATGCATATATGCCGAGACAGTTCACGTTGCCTGCAGATGGTATACTATCTAAAACAAACTTCGTAGATAATGATTTATCAATGTCTTGTATAAATGGCCTAAAGACATCAATTCATAACGTTAAATAAATAGTACGATCAAACAAAAGTTTCAATCTATTTTTAACGTTGGGTGATATGATACAAGATTTGGAAGAGATGAGATGTTTATAAGTTGTTGCTATTGGTAAAGCGATATAAATTAAGCCAACCTTTTCAGACCAAGCTACAGTTCTTAGCATAAATTCTACAAGCCAACCAGATTTACTGGGATCGACCCAAAACTAAGATATCTACTTCACGGTTTGTAAGTCTCCTTTTGCTACTGAATTAACATCGTGGAGCAAGACCTGAAGGCCAATGATCTGGGCCAATGATCACTGTTGGGGAAGCAGAAGACCAAATTCAAAGCAGAATGTCAGGAAATTGGAGCCCAACCATAGCCAAGATTAAAAGTCACTTGACAAAAGAAGTGTATATAAGTCTTCAAGATTTTGAGTCCAACATCAGTTTCACACGACAAGAGGCACCTTTAAATGGATATACAAATACGTTACAAGGAGACTCATAGTGATTGTCAATCAACACCTTACCTAGATGACTGCGACCGAGCCAAAATCGCGAATCGTGTACTAAAGTGGTCCTAGAGAGCCCTGCAGTGACGTCAATTGGCAAACGAGACTGTTGCGTAAAACTGTATATTGTTTTAGATACGCAAATGAACTAATGCTTCTGGGATTGAACTCCCAAATGGGAATGACGAGACGAAAATCCAGGAAAATGAGTACAAAAATCATATCGAAGATACATGACTAGCATACTGTAAAATTTATTAAAAATAGTAACTGTAAATACCTATTTATAGTATAAAGCACTGTAACTTAATTTTACTGATCTCGCTATGAATATAACGTCGAAAAATCTCAACAAACTACAAAACACATGAGTCCTTTTAAAGCTACCGACATCGCAGTACATAATATAGCTTAACAATTAACACGACAACAAAAAAGACGCTACAAAAGTGTACTTCAAAAACGTATAGAGCTGCTTAATGTTCCCAAGAGACTAGGAGAGGGATCTTAAAAAACAAACAATGCTTTGTTACATTATGAGTCAGACGGTATGACCACAAAACATAATATTAATGGCGCTCGCACTTCAGAGCAGTACGATCTTGACATTTCGTAAATAATACAGCTGTTGTTCATTTGAATATTTGTGATGAAATAGACTAGATTCAGTTTTTGATACACTTAGAAATTGGTGAAATATCCAAAGGAATCTTTTTAAATTTTTACTTCAAATATAACAATATTATTCAGAAGATCAGTCCATAATCTAAGATAACTTAAAAGTGATGCAAGATTGATGAAATCGATGATAATTTTTGTGGTGTATTTGGAAATCAAAAGTATAACAACCTTCAATAACATGTTGATCAAGGGCTAACAGTTGCTTCATATTTTCAGGGATGTTTTGGACTTGTTTAATAAATAATTGTTGCTAACATCACAACTATGTAACTAAATCATTCACGGCGATATCGCGACACGCACGTCCCAAAAATCTACTAAAATTACCTTCAGTTCCAAGTACTTGCCATTTAAATTTAACGCCAATTCAAAATTGAGCACACCATACATCTAAACTTTAGTTAAGCCATTGAATAACGATAAGAATCTGCAAAACGTAGCACCATGTTAATAGATCGAAACAATGGGTGTTCTGTTCGCATCAGCTCTCGACCTTGTGGGTTCGATCACGACTTGGAACACCTGCGCTGGGTACTCGAGATTTTAGAACACTAAACAGCTCTTTATGGACTGATCTATGGTTTTTATCAGGAGACTGCACTTTTAACAAAGAACAAGTTGGAAACATTACTCTGGATATTTGGTGGCCACCGATAATTTGGAAAATGGGTACATTAAATCTAAACATGATATAGTACTGAAAACTTAGCAAACAACAGCATTACAGAAGACGAAGCATAATCTGTTGTCTAGAAAAAAATAACAATCAAGTGAAAACCAGAACACCATAAACGAAAAGATCTACTTGTCGTCTAATTTTAATCCCAAAATCTCCAAGCGGTCTCATCAAATGAACTTATAAGAAAAAAGTCTAAACAACTTCACTAATAAGGCAAAACACAATAGCATCCGTTCCTTTTACGGTCAGTTTATCCTCTTTTACGACGAATGCTCGACGGGGAAGGATGTTAACAGAATTCCAAGGTTCAAACTAACTTGATACAAAAAATGGTTGCACATTTTCTTGATGTTTGTATTCTAATCTGAATCAAACGTAGTTTATATTTAACTTCAAGACAATATTTGTTCATGAACATGATCTGCAAAGTTAATAATATTTTTGAGGTTACCTAGTTTCAAGCATTACTAGACAGTTAACTTGTTTTTACCATCATTTTAGAGAAACATAAAGGTATTTGCGTGCTAAAATTAAGTAATAATGACAGTAGTTTTACAAACATTTTTTATTGTAAACAGTTGGTAGTGATAGGTATGTAATATTCATGTTATTGGCATTGAAGACGGTTGAACTTTATACCAAAGTGTGTCATCAGCAAACCACTGGTCATTACCGTATCGTCTTGCCATAAAAGAGTAATTCTGAACCATTACGATTTGAATATACGAGTTAGAAATGACGAAATATTTAATTTTAAGATATTCGATTGTAACAAAACGGGTGTCTTGAAGGAGCCGATGGTTTAAAACAAATTTTCATATTTAATATTTATCGGATCTCGGCTACTGTTTCGTGATCACAATCACAGTAAAACAGATTTAAGTTTTTTCACAACTATACGTAAATTAATAAGGGACACAAATAATAGTTTAGGTACGATTTAAAATAAATTATTGAACTAAGAACGGACCATTTCGTACTCAAGATTAGATTTGATGTTTGATTTGAAAATTTGACATGATTCCCAGATTGAATGAAACAAATAATACTTTTCTCGACTGTGCTAGTGAAAAATATTTCAATGGCTTTAGTGCACTTATAAAATCTATTTTTAAATAACAAAGTGCATCAACTACATTTATATCTTAATAGTTTGTTCAAGGTACAAACAGATTCAACTTTATAATCATAATGCACATTTAAATTGAATAGTACGGGAGGCATTCTATGAATCATAGAAAACCTCGTGATTTCTCAATTACAAAGCGATATCATCCACCATTCAATTCACTATAATAGCATCCATATTGTTATTCCAAACTTGACATTGACCTTTTGTGAAATAACCATCGCAATTCTATGATTCGCATCATTGTAAAATATTATATTGAAATTTTAGTGGGCTATAATCCTTCAGTCTATAATTAAAATGTCATAAAAGGTATCAATCTGTAATTTTATATCTTCAATAGAATTCAATGTGTATAAAATATCAATTAATAATTATTCTGCTATCATTAAGATTCATTAACAGATCGTTTTCGCAATATTTAATGGTGCAGGTTTAAAAGGTATTAAACCATAATGCAGTCGTACAACTTCGATTTGCCAATACCACTTAATTGTATTTAATAGTTACTGTTGATAAATTATTTCATACCACTCATTCGGATGAAGGTAAAATGCGAAATGGTAGTACATGATGCTTAAAATTATGAGACCGAGGTCATCGTCCCCATTAGCGAGGATTAACTGAACAACAAAAAGAACAAAAAAGGTAGAACTATAGCAGCAAATTACTAACTAAACATTAATATATGAAGCGATCCCGCCTCTGATGAATCTCGTTTCAAATAATAACCAGTCGTGACCGGGCACGATGGTTAATTAAACCAGTATAGGTATCATGAACTTTCGTCGTCCAAAAAGTGTTGGTCAAAAATGTTCGGATAATGGGGAACACGTGGATTAAGTAAGTGCTCGTTAAGATGTAACTGTTAACTCGCTTAACGGTAGGGCTCGATAGGACCAAGAAACACGACTCTTATTCCCACTATACAATTTCTCGTATTTACGCGGTTATGCCAACTGTAATTTACCAGTAATCACATTAGATAAACCATTCCGACATGTTTACGTATTTCTCGCCTATAAATAAACTCACCTGAATAGATTTTGTAGAGAGAGTCCAACAGTCCTTGCATCATTTTGACAGGTTTATCTTGACACTCAGACTACACAAAAAAACAACACACACTTAAGGCACTACACTGAACAACGTAACTTCATTATTTTACGTGTTATTAATAATGAGACATGTTCATTCTTTATTGATACATCATTGGAAATTGAGTTTTATTGCCAAATGACCAGTCATCGCCAACTAGAAGGTAATTAGTTCGACATATTGGACAAAGAGTTGGCTTATCGCCGCAATCAAGAAAATGTACTTGAGATGGAAAAAAAATGACTATAAAGAGTTGAAGGTGAACGAACCGACGTAGGCAATAGATACAGTGCAGTGGCCAAATTGAAGTAACGGTATTAACAGTCGAATCGTTATCATCAATCAGATTTGCGTAATAGTGTGTTGGCAATTACTATACTGGTACATTCGGATGTACCAAATGATTGGTCGCGTGGTATGCGGTGCAACCGTGTACAGTTACAAACGATCTTAATAAAAGAAATACGATACAACCAGGGCGTGTGTCGAGGAACGTTAATCGAAAGTAGTGGTTGTAATGATGGCCTTGAAATGTACGATGGAACTATTAAACAAACATGTGAACATCTTCATAAAAAAGTTACAAATTAAGGACAGGATCTATTGATGAGTCAGTCAAGTAAAGGATTTAAGGCAATTTCAAAGAACTATTAACTTGGTAAGGTATAATTAGGTATTACTAGACTTTCAATGCAAACAATCATTACTAGCAAGGACGCTGGAAGTAAACAGTTACATTTAAAATGCATTACTATTTGAATTGTCGGAAATAGGTTAATATTGTTTGTGCCGTAGAAGGTCGGACGCCCTTCAAACACCTAAGGTGGTCTTGAATACTCTTGACAAATTAAAAACGTGATAAAATAAACATTTGGACATTTAAGAGCTGCAATAAGAATAACGATGTATACAAGAGTAATGAAAATAAGGTGCTTTTAAATCTATTTATGATTTCACAACTGATTGTAAATGAACACACTTCGATGAAACAAGAAAGGATAAAAAGAGTAAAGATGAGTAAGGGTGAAAGTTAGTAGAACTCTTCAAATACTGATTCCCTACAATTAAGTGGTTGGACAATGTATTTTTGCTGCAAGAAAGAGGTCACGCCTCAACTTGACACACAAATGAGATTTTAATTTAAGAAATGTTGACTGAAGAATATATTACAAAATTGTTTTGTGTTTACATGTCTTTTTCCAAGAGTTCTGGTAGAATATGCTCTAACATTTTTAGTCGAATAATATTCTTGGAATCTGATAAAACAATTCCAGTATTTATAAATTGGAAATGGAATGATGAAGAATCTAATAAAAACATTTTTCTCGGTTTCATGTACATAATTTCTTCTTGTTTGAATTTTCAGATCAAAACAAAAGTCGATTTAAGATAAATATTTAAGAATACGGAAATTTATAATACAAAACCCGTCGAATAATTTCTAGTGTAAGTACAGAGCTGTTTATCACTACCGTGCAAAAGAGAAGGTTTTTTTTATTATTAATCTTGGCACAGATCTCTCGGCATAACAAATAGATTTAACGACCGTTCTTTAAATTCATTTATCACGAGAAATAAGGTGAAAGACGACTTCGAACAGAAAAACCGAGGTCGCTAATGAAGTTTGAAATGTGCTTATTTATTCTAAGAGAAAATGTTATAATGGCGATCCATCATTCACAAAAAAGATAATATGTATTATAATATTAATAACGACACGAAAATTAATGGTGATTCGTATTGCATCATAACGATCAAGCCTTGTCGTGGGTGGTTTATGGTTTTGAAACCTGCTTTGAATCTACGCATAATCCGACTAGAACCACAAATAAATAATTTACGACATAAAACAATGACTCGATACTCAGACATGTACTAAAAGCGTCACACGTGAACTTGTACGAATTTAGATCTTCTCATGTATTAAAAATAGTCTTGCCAATAACAATCCGTGAGCAAATGAAGACACTAATGAGACGTTCACATGAATGTGCGGGAAAATTGGCCACGCATGAGATCCATTGTAGAATCGATGGTGAAATCCGTATGAATACCGCACTTGTCAGCCGGTAAAATCGTATGAATGACTTTATTAGTCCTATTGTGATCTTGTTCGTTTAAAGCACGTTGTTGTTGAAGTTATAAAAACTATTGTGTAATGTGTAATTAGCAAAGTACATTGAAGAAAAAAAACAAAAGGAAATTGATGAACTTCATTGTCAAGGTGTTAAGACAACGCAGAATGTAAATTAGTATTTTCGTGTAGGTTATGATTGAGAGAGGTAAAAAAACAAAGTCATTAGTTTTCCATAATTCATTCAGGGATTTCAGTGAAATGCGAATAAATCTTGTCGTACGAAGTAAGACGGTCGTTAAATCCCAACTCAACTGAGATATTCCCTCTGAAATGATCCATGAATTTGGCGACTGTCTCTAGCAAAATTTAATTTATTTGTTTCAAATTTTTGATAACTTTCAACAAGACACCATCACAAGAATAAACACTGTAACTTAACCACGAGGTTAGATAAGTTTTAAAGCCTAAATGTTCACCGATCACACTGATTTTTCATCTGATATACTCGCCACGTTTGGTACACACGCGGTTTCGACTTGGTCAACAAACATGGTGTTCGGACCTTCTGAAACGGTTCGCGGAGTAGCCGTGAGGGCATCGAAAGCGTCGCACAGGGCGAACGCTCATCGCGGAACGCGCGCCCGCGCCGTCCGCGGTCTTCCACACCGCCACCGCCACTGGCGCACCGGGATTATTTATAAATTCAAACAGACAAGGGGTCGTAGAAATTTGCACGACGTCTGGTATTCCTGAGCTAATGACTATACCAGGACGCTCCGGAAGCCGAGTTTAACGGCTAGCCATGACTGGACTTAATGAGTCGACTTAACTCGCTCCTTTGACAGACCATCGTTAATGAACTTCGAAGTGTCTCCAACTGATCTGTAAATAGATAGGTCCACGTTTGCTCTCATATTTGAAGATACATGTGACCAAGTTTTAAACACTAAAATATTCGTACTTATATCAAGTGACGATACAAAGCCAAATATTACTCATCTCTACTCTACTCTGAAATTAAGAGACCTTTAGAATCATATTTATAATCATGATATATTCATATTCATATTTCACAATAAGGTTATGTTTACGTAATCAACTAAGTTGTTATTTGGAGATATTTCTGTCGACCCTGGCCATGCCGCCCACCTGGACAGGTGTTTTCTGTATTTGCTGAGCCGGTACATACCAGAGCAACGAGTATGACACGTGGGCGACATTAAATTGCAGCTTCCCATTTATCATTCAGCTCACAAAGCAGATTGATATGATAATCTTTAATGGCTAAAGTACAATGCCAAAATTGGAAGCCAAATTAGTGCAATTATAAATCTTTGGATGGGAGCCAAAACAGAGCACTTAAAGATTAATGCACTTTGAAGAAATGTATAAAGAAAAATACAAGAAATATATTGGTATCAATAATTTTTGGTGGCGCTAATGCACATTCAACAGAGAAGAATGCGAAACAATGAATCACCTGTAACTACTTTCCAAACAGCAGAAATTTTGGCAGCAACACCCGTTCCGGTTATATTTGTACTCATGCAATATATTATTATTATATTAAAATACCAATATGCGGTAAAACAAATGTTTGATGTTGGAATAGGAATTTCTATTCGACGATGAAAGATCCAATCAATTATTGTTTCAATAGATATCAAGAAGATATCGCGATAATAGTATGATCTAGAATTAGATACAATGCAAATTATATCTAACTAGGCGAAACGTGATACTATGATAAGTAGCATAGATACGTTAGATTACAAATTGAAAGGTAACTTAATAATCTTAAACCTTTGAAGATAAAATCATTTAGCTTAAAACATTATCAATATCATGATACAAAGCTAGTGAGCACACAATTTCTTTCGACATTTTTTTTAAAACAACTGCCTGCTACCCACAAACTGTAGGTACTGTGACAATATTACCGCCCAGTGCTAGGCTCAGGTCTCCTCAGAAGAGGAATCAGACATTTTCCACCACGCTTGTCCAATTCGTGTTAGGGTCACATGTCTTCCAAGGGTTTTTAAATCCTTAGCATACATCAGGTTTTCTCACGATGTTTTCCTTCATCGTCTTTAGAGAGTGGTATTAGACAAACGTCTACGTTAAATTAGTTTGGCCTTCTGAAATTTTCGTGTCTTCAAATTTAATCATCTGTCGGCGATCTTCCAGTTCGTGTAATGACACATTTACATATTGGCTTGCCAACTTCTAATGCCAACTGGTAAACCAACTACCAAACTGTGTTAGACATAGTTTCAATGCCGGCCAATGCATACAAAACTCCCGTTTACATGTTGGTCGGCCGTCACCTTCATTTGTATTTTTCGTGTGTTGGAGGTTGGAGAGCCAATATGTAAAGGCAAAATAAAACATCTGACACTCGTCTGTCTGTTGAACGTACGGATGACAATTAATTAGATATTTACGATATCGACGCGGACGCAGCTGTCGAGTGTGACGAAGTTCGTCTCAACGTTGCGGATTCTTTGGTTAAATGTTCTAGAAACTACGCTGTTTTAGTAAAGATTTTTTGTTTACTAAAAGAACTTTTTGTTTGTGTTTTACATGCATTGGTGCAATAGTCGTGAAATCGTGTTAATCTTTATAATTATCGATCTCATGTGTTCCAACATGCAGATCATAATCTAATACATATTATAAAGGCGAAAGTTTGTAAGTATGGATGTATGGATGTATGTTTGTTACTCTTTCACGTAAAAACTACTGAATGGGTTTGAATGAAACTTTACTACAATAGGTATAGCTTATACATCAGAATAACACATAGGCTACAATTTTTAATAATAATCTAGACGGGACGGACCTGAAGTCCACGCGAACGAAGTCGCGGGCAAAAGCTAGTAGAATATAAAGATTTGTGTTACAGCTTTGCTCATGCTTATCATTTGCTTAATTGATTTATTTTTCACCTTTGATGTTTTGCTCTTTTCCTATTGAAATTAAAGGTTTCCTAAAATAATTTCTAAAGCAACGTGTAGTTCTAGTAAGAATACTTGCTTGAATTTCTAATAAAAACTTATATACTTGCATAGTCTGTACGATTACGTCAACAAAAACCATTGAAAATAGATGAAAGGAGAAAAATATTTACATTGCATTACAGTTTGAGGTGATAGCGTTATTTATATAAAGCAGTTTGTGTTAGAATGTAAACACGACGTGTCGGAGGAAATATTTAGTGAACCAAAAGGCAGTGTTATTTCAATACAACACGTTCGTTACTTTATTTACATATCAAATAGGGTTGCTGCGAATTTTACTCTTACAACATTTTCTTTATCAACTTCAGTTACTGCTGTTGTTTGAGAAAATTATTTAAATTTTGTAGTACCTCGTACAGCGCTTGCTTTGTCTTTAAACTACAATTTTAACATCCTCAAATGTCAATATTATGTCATCGATTTAAGAAACTGCAATAGGACAAACGCAAATTAGATCCAGAAGAGCTAGACAAAAAAATAAAGCACAACAATCATTTTGAATCTTTTTGGCGCTAATACATCGTTCGATTTGAGTAAAACCGTCCATGATTCCATCCAAATAACAGCTGCAAAAAATAAAGTTACCAACCCTAATATTACAAAGCATATTACATTGTAAGTAATAACTTCTCTTACGTGAAATAACTACGTAGAATAACGTCATTATTGTTGATTATGCTTCTATTTCAGCTTTCGTCATTAACTATTTCCAGTGTATACGCAACGGGAAACGCAACTATGGAGAATTTGAAAACACAAACAGTTTCAAAGTTCATTTAATGGGCTCGGTTTGCACGGTTTTGCTATAACTGAAGTATATTTTAAGGCTACCTAGAACAATGTGCATTTTGTATATTCTTGTATACTCCGGAATCTCGATCCAACATAGAGACTAAAGGAAATATACTACGTTTTCCGTGGAAGTGAGAAGTGAAGTTTTATTTTCCAATTTTGATCTATCTCATCCTATTCATTTTAGATTCGGAGCTATATGTCTCTGCTCTCTCCATTTATTCATGATCTGGAACAAGTTCTAAATCCGAATCATTCTATCAAAATCCTATCCATTCTATTAAAATCAAATACTTTAGTGAAATACGATAATTTACTTAATTTTCGAATAACCCTACTGGACTCTCAATAGTATAATAACTAATATCTAAACTTACAGTGTCATAATACTATGAGGAGATGAAGACACGGCAAATGTTTTTGAAAAGCCATAGGTATCGAAAATTCACGAACAGACAAAACGCAGAAAATGAATAATACATGACGAAAAATCTCATCTTAAATCTACAATAGTTTGAATCATTAAAAATCTAAACACCATATTAAAACTTATATTCCCAAAAGACCGGACGCCTCAGAAAGTTTGAACGCATACATCAGTCAGATGAAACGTGTTGACAATAGAACATAAATAGATCGTGTATGATCACATGCGGAAACACACACTTCGGTACAATCCGGCTTATTTAGGGACATCTGGGTCGAAACAATTGAACTGGGCTGTTTTCACTGGACGCCCTTTAATTGTTTAACACGAGAATGTGGTGTGAGAATGTTTTAATTGTGAAATTGATATTGATTTCCCTCTTTAGACGTTTAAGAATAGTTCTGTATGGTAAGTGATGGGTAATGAGCCCAAATACCCGAGCATTGTAGAGGCTCATGAGCGACGGTAACCGCTTACCATCAGATGAGCAGTAGGCTTATTTTTTATTGTATTGAATTACATTATTGTCAATGATTTTAAAGTACCTATTCGTAACCAAAATATTATTAATTATGAATTTTATCTTTATTAGGAAACTATTGCACAAGTATAGAAGCAGTAACAGAATTAGTTTTCAAAGTACACGTACTTCTTTTTCAGATTCAGTCACATCATCCGATATGGTCTAGTGGCTAGGATACCTGGCTCTCACCCAGGAGGCTCGGGTTCGATTCCCGGTATCGGAAGTCTTTTTTATATTTTTTTCTTTATTATCCTTTAATTTAGCACTTTAAATTTTTCATCCATACATACATTGACAAAAAATCAAATATATTATCAACAATCCCATTCAATTCAGAACTAAGAGATGCAACGTAACTGTCATAATAAAATTATAATCAAAACAGAATAAATACCACAATGCAACTAACCCTAATAGTTCTAATCAAATGATCACAGATTAATTCTGATAAAAAACCCTGTTACAAATTTTCAAGAATGCTTTAAAAACTATTGTCAATGTGCAACTTTCATATTGGTCGGCCGTCACCTTCATTTGTTTTGTACGAGTGTTGGACGTTGGCAAGCCAATATGGAAACGCTGCATAAGACTGTATAGCAAATTTATAATCAGATTCATAGTAAAACAATAGAAGTGATGAAACTAACGCAACAAACTGAACACACGCCATCATTTGAGGTTTGAGGTTATGTCTGCATAAACAGAGATACCACAACGAGAATACATCAGCAGCATCTGTGTATTAATCATTGATAGCTTCTAGTTTATTTATGTCTGAATATTGAGCTTAACATACTAACATTCGATACAAATGTAGAATTTATAAAATAAGATTTTAGGTGGTATACCTTCTTCATAGCTTTAGTCATCCTCACATAGAATATTTTACAAGTAAAATTAAAAAGTACTTTGAGTACACATCAGTGGCGTGCATGCATATTTAAGTCAGGGTATGCAGAAATATAAATCTGAGTAATTTTCCACATATTTATGTCCTATAATCAATTTAATTTAACTTTTACGCTAAATGTATGCCAATTATAGTAATGAAAAGTGTATTTTGAATAAATATACAACGTTTAATCGTTTTTTGTTACAATTTTTTAAGCAAATTTGAAATGATATGGTATGCAGTGCGTATTTGCTTGTATGAACTGCACGCCACTGGTACACATCGTCACTAAATAGTCACGATGTAGGAAACACATAATCACTGACAGACTCCCCGAAAAGAGCCTACATATTTTGAAAAAAAATGGAAGTTTATTATTCATTTTTGGTACTTCTTTGTACTGATTTACTAAAAGAAACATACTGAGTCATAGTGCAAGAAATAAATGTTCAAAATCGACCTAAATATTCGGTAGCAACAGCACAATCCGATATGGTCTAGTGGCTAGGATACCTGGCTCTCACCCAGGAGGCTCGGGTTCGATTCCCGGTATCGGAATACTTTTTTACATTTTTTGTTGCTTTTTCAAGAATCTTAATGTTAAGTGAGATAATTTCGTTCACGTTGGGGCTTAAAATTTCATGACAATTTTTTTTCTGTTTCAAAAAATCACATAGATGTCTATGGAAAATAATTTTGTTGTTGTCTAATGTGATTAGTCGTCTAGTCTAGGCCCATACTCTTCTTGCGCTCCGTGAAAACCAAGGATTCCAAGGTGCCTCCGTTGGGGTTCAACGATAATCCAGAAAAAACAAGTATATCAATAATCTATGTTTTCATTCGATACAAATGCAATAGCTTCAGACCTCTTAAATGACCTTTTTTAATGAATACTTTTTACCTTCTAAATAAAATGTACATGACTGTTGTTATAATTTTTCGAATTCTAAATGAATATAAATAAACACGTTATTAGCTTTATGTTACAATTTCATAAAAAAATCGCTTTCCAAAAAGGGTACAACAATCAATTTAATAATGATAAAATCAACATCATTTAATACTGTATAATATTACAATGTAATTAATGATCTTTAATATAATTGCATTACCTTAACATCGATATGAGAAATACATTTTATCGACAAGTAAACACTTTAACTTAATAAGTTTATGATTATTAACTTACAAAAAAGGCTGTTGTTAAAATTGGGCCACGATAATGTCACAAGGTAAGTACAAGGGCTACAAGAACTACATTATTTATTACAATGTAAGCCCTTACTATTTTGGATATAATTATTATATATCTGATGAGGAAATTGAATTTTTATACACCTAAACGTTGATACGATCGTTATACGACTAGTGTTTTTTTTATTGCTCTAGGGATAAACGATGATCAGGTCATAAGTGGTTACCATCGCTCATGAACTACTAAGTTGGACTGACAATTTCAGGGGACAAGGGACAAGGGACTGCCACCTCCGACCTGCTGTATTGAACTATTCGCTTTAAAATCAAAATTCAATTATACATATTATACTCAATTATATATAAATAATTATAAGTGAAATAATACCAAGACAAAAAAGTGAAATAATGTTAATACCTATGCTGAAATTCTAGAAAATTACGTAAAACATAATATATATTTCTAAAAATCATCATAAATTATTTTTAACCCTTAAATGGACGATTTTTGTTTTACGTTTTAAAAAAATATATTTGTGTAATAGACATGCATTACTGTACTGTCTAGGAAAAAATAAGTACAAAAATCTAGACATGAATTTACTATGTGTACTTAAAAAAAAATAGTACAAAATTCGTTCAGAAATAAGAACTAGTTGTCAAAATTAACAAAAATTTAAAGAAGGTCAATTTTATCTGTGATGTTTAGTATGTTGTTTAAAAACAACATTCTCCATGTAAGGGTTAAAACAATCCAGTTTTAGAGTGCTAATAACATTATTCAAAAGAAAGTATTCAACTCGTTTTAGATTGTCTTAACTATTAGTTACCTACCTTATGAAACAAATGTATGATAATTTATTAATGAAAAAATTTACATAACCTATCATTAGAACACACAACCATTTAGAAGCGCCATTGTTTGTTGCACAACTCACGGATCATTTGTAATCGATACGAAAATCGATTTAAAACAATCGATCGGTGGCCGTGTTACGCGATACACAACGTGTTCGCATACTTTACGGCATGTAGTCCGATGTAATCGATTTGAAAAACATCGATTAAAACGAATGAGTGATGTAGTCTTGTCGTACAGATTCATTATACAAACAGTCGTTTGTTATGTATTTGTTGATGTTGGTTTTTATGCGTTACTTAACTGTCTAAGACAGATTCAGATGAGACAATTCTATCTATATCTCTCTTTGGTACAAATTCAGAAAACGGAAAAGCGACCATATTTTGTGGTTATCCTGATCAATATCTATGTTGTAATGTAATAGATCTACTGTCATATCAAGTGTACACAAAATAAGGCTATACAGCCTAAATAATAATTCTGGCTACACCCTGTCGCCTTTGGACCACAAGTCTTGGTCAGGAAATATCATATTCGTACTGCATGAGCCAATTTATATTACACCATGCACATTATCCGTTTCAATCGGACACATTTGGCAGAAATTATATGGACAATCCCGTACGACCAGGGCATATAGAATCCCGGTGAATACACCGCATAGCCTTGCTTTACACTACCATTTTCAAGAGGGTAGCAATATCTTAAAAAGCAATAAAACAATATTTTGATTATTCGAGCACGTTTAAAACACTACTGAACACTTTAGAAGGAACTATTTAAATGTAAATGATAAGAAATACATAAAATTGAGTTGAGTGAATCGTTTTACACCATTTATATTTGGAAGCTGTTTTATTTATGGAAATTATTTGGTTTTATGGTTATACGTGGTATAATTGTATTAAATTCTCACAGATGGTGGTACTAAGTAATCACTTATTACTCGTTAGAGGCGGTAGAGTTGGTAAACCTTATCAAATAGGTAATTTGGGAAACACATGTAAAACTTGAATGTTTCGGAATCAGCTCAATTTATGTTCGATTAAAATAATTTAATCTATTCTATAGGAAATTAAAAGTTAAACTACGTACATTTTTAGAACGTAACCTGTGTTAGTAAAACTGACCTCTATACGAAAAACAAAACTATTAACAAGAACAACCTGACAAGCGGATATGTTTACGAAATATAATGTTGCTTAATAATAGGTTAGGGCACGATCTGACCTTACGGTAAACGGTAGCGTTTTGTACATACACGTTTCTATTAAGAATTCTTAATAAACTGAGATATGCACAAACTACAATTAATGGAAGAACATACATACTAGGCCTTTCCTCGACAAATTGACCAAACCTACAGTTTGCATTCAGCTACCTCCACGTCCTTGTTCTTAAACATATCTTTGGTCCATCTTGTGAAGGACCTAACCATGCGGCTTCAATTTTCTTAATGCATAAGGCAGGTATCAACTTATCATTGCTGGGTTCCGATCTAACACGAATACGGGTTGGGAACTTCGAAGTTCTAATGCTTCTTCATTATGATGGACAGATTTCCTCAAGTTCTTATCTTTCACCATTGTAAGCCAGTGGTTTTATGATAAACGACTGATATGTCTTTACAAACTAAACTATAGGTTGGATCCGAACTTGTGAGTTTTTTTCATATTTTTTGTGTCAGTCTTCGTATCAAATATAGGTCATTATAGGTAGATCGTGTTACCTAATAGTAGGTCAGGGTGCGATTTGACCTTTACACGATAAACAGTAGCATTTGAGACACGAACAAGTTCCGACCTCCAAATTCTTAGGGAAATAATGTAGGTACCAGAACGTGTAAGGTCAATATTGTGTCAAATAAGACTTAACAATTGGAGATCGTAGTCGAGATAATGATTTGTTAAGTACGAAATGTATTTTAAAGGTTGCAGCGAAGGATAGATTGTTAATTGTAAATGTTCAATAATTATAAAGTGAATGTGATCACAAATCGAAATTAAATTATTATTTGTATTCACACCAAGAGGCATTTGAGATCATCGTAGTCTTGTAATTCTACAGAAAACTGGGACTTAATTTGCTTTGCTGTTAATAAAATCTCTAGTGAGTAACAAACAGAATTTTAAACCGTTTGAGATGAGATTCATTTACATTCACAAGCGTCATCAATAAAGTATATATTATATACGCAAATAAAGAAAGTCAGAATACAAAGAAACAATGATTCACACCAACGCACAACATTATGGTACCTACTGATGGGAATGAAACAGTAAAAAAATCCTTTGATTTACTCCAACGAAGAATGATCTTGATGCCACGCGAAACTACAATTCAATACATCGATACGCCCATCAATTAACAAAGTCACTTTTCAATAACAAATCAATATATTTAACAATAAACAAAGTTGCCAACGCCTCAAGATCATATGTGAAATGGAAAGCAAAAGAGACAAAGGTCAGTACGTGTGCCGACATTTCTCCCCATTTAGGGAAAAGTGATCGATGACACTGGCCACACCTGTGAACGTGGTTTGGATATTTTAGAAGAATTCAAAGGTGATTAGAGCAAATAATAAGATTTAGTAATCTTGACAAGTAAATACAATTTATGAACTTTTAATGCTCTAAGTCATATAAATATATGTGAAAAATATAAGGGTAGCAATCTAAGATACTCAACTGAGTGGCGACATTTGTATGTCTGAAACGGATATACTTGTTTCTACGGGAATTCCTTAACTAGATAGCTGATTTAACAGGGAGCACCATAGGCTACTTTAAACATTTTTTTTTTTCACCTGGGAAACAAACTTTCCACCTCTCGCAGATAATTTCAAAGCTGTTTTTTCGTATACTTTGAGGTCTAGTTACGTAAAATATATTTAAAATTATTTTATTAGAATTACCATAACAAATTTCAGTCTTAGGATTGAAACCGGCTCAGGGATATCCAAGGAATTGCTGGTCGACAAGATAATTCTTAATAATAATGAAGAAATAGTCAAGCACGTGCACGTCAAAACGAGGCTAACAACCACATCTAACTGGAAAACCACTATCACATAATGTTTCATATCTAAAGTAAAGGAAATATAGTAGAAATATTAATAACTAAAATAGATTGTGGACCTTTTAATATTCTACATTAGTCGAAGACTGCGAGATATAGGAGTGAAGGCAATTGTTAGCTCTTTACTCCCTACTTATAGAACGCCACATGCATTGAATATAAATTTAATGATGATGTGAAAGAATGTCCAAATTCAAATCAATTGCATTTTCAACCTCTTTAAATATTAAAGGTAGATTGCCAATAAGCAAATTCCAATACAATTTGTTGATATATATATATACAAATATTTCACAGAGAGAAAAAAAAAAAATAAAAAAATAATATACAAATATTTAACTTAAATTTACTACCTTAGCTTAGCCCAACGTTTTGCATTTTATCTCTAATTGGCTGTTATAGATAAATGATTGACAATAATTGTGCAAACTATTGGAAGTGATAATTTCGAGTTTAGTTACAGTGCATTTACCACCTTTAAAGTGTGAATTATTTATTAAAGTTCGTTATTCCATTTTTAGATTCCTCGGATTTTGTATATTTTTCGTTACTTATATAACAGACGGGCTAAAGTACCATTCAATCGAAAATCTACTTTTTAAATATTACGGTTCATTGATGAAATCTAGCATCAAATATTATCATAACAGTTTCTATATCTCCTAGGACATTAACACGAGCCTGACCTTCATTTGTAGTCAACAATGACGCGCCATTATCATTATGTAAAGGATGTTACATATCAAGAATAGTTCTGTCAACACCAAAATTTATATTTAAACAGCCATTACCGTGTTTATAAAAAATCCATTACCAACTCTAGTTATTTCATTATCGTCAATTGACAATACCATTTTTATACAAAGCGCAAATAAATCTGACTACTCTAGGATTACTATTTCGGAATCTTGCGAGTGTGTTGGATTGATGACGTGTCGCCATTCATGATTTACCAGAACTTGAAATATTACACCATTTTGTGTAACGTATCTCAGAATAAACAGTATATTATTTGATTCCGGAAATACTAATGACGAAACGTACACTGGAAGTATGTTATAATCAATTAACCGTATTATTTCCAAAACTTAATATTGCCTCCAAAATCGCATTCGAATTTCTGATCATAATAGGGCTCTCTTCTGATTATGTGAACATTGCGTGGGTTACATTGTAAAAATGTCGTAGCAAAAAGGAAAGAAATTCCACAACTAGTCCAGTTTCGTAATAGTTTTCATTGCTTAAACCAGGCCACCGCAGGCGCCGCAAAGGAATACAAAACTTTAAAAATGCAATAAAATGCATTCCACGCGTTAAATTGTCAACATTGGAGGGACCACCCCTGACGATTCGAAGTTGCGAACCTGACTCGACTTGCAACTGGAATATTAAGCAATACTACAAAGTTGGTTAATGGAACTGGTACTTATAACTGGGAATTTGTATTTTGAAGCAATATTTAAGGAACAGTTTCATTTGTATAATATTTTCATAACTGTTTTTGCTAGACTAGAAGAAGCCGAGACTAGAAAGTAAAGTGATTGTATTAAAAAGAAAATCGATTATGGATCTAATTTAACATGTTTCAGTGATCCATCCACATGTGGATGAAAAGTCGAATAGATTAAAGTCCCCTACGACAGCATGCAATCTTTTATACAGAGGCGATCTACTCTTTACTTTAAAAGAAGATACAACAAAAAATAAAAAACTTGAGAGGTGTCATGGGACACCCGAATAGAACGAAGTTCCTTTCGGGATTTCGGGATTAAAAGATATCTTATATTTTTTTTTCCTAACGTAACGAGCTATAAGGAACGTGTTTTAAAAGATTTTTATCACAGCGCCATCTAGCGATAATCATCTAAAACAAAAAGTGTCGTGACAACTTTTCGTAAGATTTTTTTCCGTCTAGCCCTCTTTCGATAATGCGCGATAAGGAACTTCGTTCCAACTTTTCAGAACTATACTAGTTCGGTTGGCAGTATATTTCCGCAAACAAATAACAAACGTACATATAAATGTTACGTTTTACAATCCCATAAACGTCGAGATCAAAGGAAAAACATTTCTGACGGCTCTGATTTCTTTGCGTGTTTTTTTGTTCAGGAGTATATGCGTTTGATTATATTTTTATACAACACTGATTCAGTTGATATCGTTATTAACATTAAACATAGACCCAGTTTGAAAATTATGAAGAATGAATCTGAAAAAAGATTTTATGACATCGTTAGAAGCATTCTCTTGTTTCTTACGACCTTAACCTAATATTATGATGAGTCTAGTTTTTTAGAGGTCATGTACTATTTAATAATTTCATAGATCATAGGTATGAACAGGAAGGAGGTACATCACATGAGGATTATGTTGAGTATAAAATAGCAAATTTTGGAACGAAGTTCCTTATCGCGCGTAGACGGAAACAATTCTTACGAAAATTGTCATGACACTTTTTTTGTTTTAGATGATTATCGCTAGTTGGCGCTGTGATTAAAATCTTTTAAAACACGTTCCTTATCGGGCGTTACGTTAGGAAAAAAAATTATAAGATATCTTTTAATCGAAAGGAACTTCGTTCTATTCGGGTGTCCCATGACACCTCTCAAGTTTTTATTTAGTTCATGGAATGTGGTTGATATAAAATTTAGTCACTACACACTATTTTTACACATAAATAGCGCTTACCGAGCTGTTACTTTAACATAAAAGGTAAGTTAAATTTAATAATCAACATAAAATGATAATTTTACACAACACATTAAAAATAACATTTACGTTCCTGCAAAATGTGGACACGTCTGACATTTTAAAGGTTCTCACGTTCTCGGTGTACGCGCAAAAAAAACTTTTCGTAAAACGGAGACGGGCCAAAATTCTTTGTAAATCGAACGATGAAGTCATTTAGTGAATTGTAATTAAAGAAAAACACGACCTTCGATTAACATAACTTGAAACAAACATTTCAGAATGACGAGAATAATGATTTGATATTACAGAAACATTAACATGCAGTGCGTATCGTTATTAAAATTTTTTCATGCATTTTCAACGGATTCTTACCACGATATTTAATTAATTGAGTTGTCTCGATATTTCAACGTTGTTGCAAACGTCATGATCACGAGAAGACTGGATACTGCGGGTCGATTTAAGAGCAAACAAATCTGTCTACCCACTTTCTCGTTCGCTTTTGGGTCGTACCACTGGAACTTGAACTCACTTCTCGACACACCACACTCACTGTATCTACAAGACTCTCTGAGCATGAACCCTTAGTGACTGTTGTGTTTAACAGGGGTGACTTCAGATTATCGAGTATGTGGAACCCAGTCCAACAACGTTGAAATATCGAGACAACTCAATTAATTAAATATCGTGGTAAGAACCCGTTGAAAATACATGAAAGTATTATAGAAAACCGCGAGTGTCTGAATAAGTTATTAAAATTGTTTACAAATTTACTTCGACGATTTTTGAACTTATGCGCAACAATTGGGCTAAAACATCTGACCGCAATCCGAGTTGTCAGTGCAAGTCATCATAAAATGCTATTAAAACAATGTTCAAAAGCAGAAAATTCTCGTAATGATGCAAATAACACGAATTTCCACGAACGGCGCGAATTAAGCAACCGAAGTAAATCGATTCCGCTAATTTCTAGAACAAAGCGTGGTTTTGTTTGAAGCAGACGCGGCATGTATAAAATTATCGTGGATTATCGCAACACTCCGTCATATATGTGGCAATCGATTTTTATCATTAATTTACATAATTTCTCATCTACTAATACCATTTTTAACCTCGTTGCATTTCATTATGCAACAGTGTAATTTGATAATACTCTTTCGTGTGTGCATCAACGTAGCTAAAGTTCTACAAATACACCAAATGATCAATCCGTCATTGCCAATGATCTTTTTGGTTTCAATACATTAATTATTTGAGAATTTTAAACTCCTTAAGAACGCTGGAGTTCAATAAGAAATATTTTAATCTTATATATAAAAATGAATCGCAAAATGTGTTGATAAGCGCATAACTCAACAACGCCTGGACCAATTTGGCCAAATCTTTTTTTAAAATGTTCGTTGAAGTTCAAGGCTGGTTTTTACGGCGAGAAAAAATCGAATAGTTGCCGGGAAAAATTGAAAAAAACGGGTCATAGGGTTCACGCAGATGACGTCGCGGGCAGCAGCTAGTAAATCATAAATTGGTAAATGTTCTCTCAGTGACATTTCAAAAACTAAAGATGTAATGTTAAAATTATTTTTGAGACAAGACATTCAAAAGGCGTTTTTAATTTCCAGAAAGACACAACGATTAGGCAACTAACTGTGAATTGCAAATGTCATGACTGTTATTATAATAACTGCATGCCCCAAAAAGCTTGTTGAACGTCAAACCGCGAAACCTTGAAATTGATCCGACCGCATCATAGGTGTTCATGTCAACCTACTTTTATGATAGTCAATACATGTTTTTACCGCCTTATCAATCAGCGCCGTATATCATAACTCTTATCCCAAAGGCTTAAGAGCTAATTTCGTAAGTACATGGTGACTGCATTTCAGCAAGGCCTCATCGTTAAGTCCTGACATGTCGATAATTGGGCAACTGTCAACACTACCATAAAGGTATTCTGGTATTTTTTAATCCCGTCCATGAGGTGTTTGTGAAATATCTTGTCGTTTACGGTTGGCTAGCATGGAAGAAACTGGCTGCTTTAATCGGAGTGCACCAATATTTTGTTTTTTTTTTCTTCGACTACTTAACGGCCAGCACGATAAGAAAGACTCATTAGACAGATAGTCAATTTAATTAATATTCATTGTTTAGGAACATTTATCTTTTTAATTTATATTTAGAAAGATTTTAATTGCTCCGAGACAGAATTAAACAGATAACAATTCCAACATTGGAAAATGAAGAACGCCGTGAATTTCCAATCTTTGTACCACATTTATTGAATCTAAATTCAAGTATTAGAGAGCAAAATACACGAAACAATATAATTTATAGGTTGTCTAGCACAAAAGCCCTTCGTTCCACCATGCGTCGTGTTTTGTTTATGTTCAGAAGTACTTGGAATGACCGCGTGGGTGCTTGCCCGCTTGAAAACGAAAGTCGACCCTGTTAACTATTTAGGTAAAGTGTCATTGTGACCTGTTTTCTCTGCCCTTAATTAGTCCCTTGTTAGGCAAAGGTTATAAGATATTGTTTAAACCGTCTTAGCAGACAGGGTATTTGACAGTGTCTTTGGGCTTGTTCTTTTCCTATGTAAAGCTTTTTCTATCACGGTTGAATTGGTCCAACACTCGGATTGTGATCCTATTAAAATAATATAATAATAATTGAATAGACCGTCTAGATATTAAACGGTTTGAAGTAACGTTAAATTAAATGCATACTCAGTAGCAGCAATAAAGTTGTAGCCTATAAATCACGTACATATAAGGTAGATACAAAATAGATAATCCGTTGCTAAGTGCATTATTCAAAGCAACCTACGTGTTTTAAATTTTAAAAATCCAACCATTAATTACGCTTCCGAATCAATCGAATGCATTGTTTATTCAAATAACGTAATTTAATTAGCATAGTAGCGTAACATAGTCTTTTATTGGAGAGTCATCGAACTCACTAGTCCGTGACAATGCGGGATATCTGGTGTTATCGTGGTACTGAGTTTAAATCTTATTCCTCTCACAAGGGGCCAATTGACGCCGGCCCCTTAGCCACAGTTTGTGTTGTTCACTCTGATGCGTGATCTGTTCGAAATCTTTGGACTTAGAGATATTAAACTCTGATTCTAAGGCCTTAGATGCGAGTGATTAGTTCTCGTTAAAAAGGACGTGTGGATTTTCTGGATTTTTATAAATACTAACTACTGCTATTACTAAAATGGATTCTACTACTATCTACTAATTAAAATGTGAGGGTAGTAAATATAGCGATATATTTATTCTGCAGGCTATTCATAAAGAGACTTTCTTGTTGTCGTAATTTGATCTACAAAAAAAGTTTTAGTAAATTACTAATTAAAAATTCAGTACTACCTACCCTCAACTACAATAACGAACCTATACTTGACAACACATTAAATGCCCTAACAGGACTCATATATTTCAATTCTAAAGATGAGAGCCCATAAAAAACCAAATCATAATTGAATCCATATCTTAACAAAGCTGAATTATCTGATAGTGATTCAATTGAGCTTTTAACGTCCACAATGAAACCTCCGATGGATATCGACAACTGATCGGTGTTCCACTTTCTTGTGAAACAGATCTTGCCTCTAATACCTTGGTCTATGATTGATCGAAGAAAGTCTATTGTTAATTTTATAAATGATACGTCTAGCTTTAATAATCTCTCTTTAATTTTGTTATAGGAATTAAAGTAATTGGCCATTATGAGGTTTGTTGGATTATAAACGAATCCCAGTTATGTATTTATTTATAATTTGTGGGTAATCTAATGCTCGTACTAAACAAAAATTGCATAATCTTCATAAATATCATGAATTTGACACCAAAACTTAGTCAACAAACGGTCAAAGCGTTGAAGAAAAAATATCATTGAGTCAACACATAATGGAACGTCTTATCTCAAATACAAACAGAACTGGAATTGATAAAATAGAACGTGTAACGACTTGGAACATTTTAAATGATTAGAAACTGCAGTAACTATATATCGAGAGAATAACAATTGGAAACGGATGTTTATATTAACCTTAAATAATTAACCCAACTACGTTTTATCGTTATCAAAACATTTTACCACAAAAGACGTTATAAATCATAAAAAAACTTACTACTCATTACAAGTATATCTTAGTCGTCAAAAATTACAACAGTCTTTATTACAGAAAATCGTGTTACAAAATTTATTCGAATTACAGCAAAAAGCCTGACTAAGCTATTGGCAAACAAATCGTGTCTGCACTCTGCATTATCTGGGTCTACGAAAGTATTGCAAAAAGACGAGCTAATGAAAGTGCATTTTACGTCGTCAACAGAAATACATACTAATGACATGAAATCTAGAATCATAAATCAAATATTTGTCCTTAGTCTGGGATTTGGATTGAAGCACTCTGCAATTGAATTATGTCAACTTACAATACCAAATATTTCTTAAGTAACAAGACATATAATAAAATAGAGAAGAATAGAAATAGAAGAAATCTTAAAAAGAACAATGCTTGCAAACTTCTGAATTTTCCTAGATTCCTCTCACAATACGACGTGTGCCTCTTTAGAAGAAACTTTTTAGTTTACTTATAGGTACAGCTAACTAAGACGAGACGAGACCGAGATGGTTTAAGCAAGGGACATATTCTACAATGGGTTTTTCCTTCTACCTTGAAACATGCAATAAAATCAAATAAAAATTGCATTCAAACATCGATACACCACATAGTGCTATAGACATCAAGGTCGAAACAATAAATGCTATTACTAAAACGATCGCAGTTTAAGTTTTATTATCTTTATTGATAAGATAGTGGATATTCGATTCGAAGGAGTTTAAAACGAATGGAATCTTTCTCACGAGTACTTTAAAAATACCTATATATAAAATACCTATAAAAATACTATATCTTGTGAATTGCAGGAAGAGTTGCAAGTTGCTATATTATTTAAGATTCCGATCAGATCATCAAAAAAGACATTGAGAATTGAAGTGAACAAAAAGACACATGAATCCAATCCAGGATAATTAAATCACATTAAAGCGATAATCAATATTAATAACAGCGTTAAATAGCGAAGTAGATTTATCTCAGATCAAGGCATTACAACGTCAAGGCGCCATCCGATATCTGACCATCTGACCCGCGGCTTGAATATTGATAGACTCAGCATTAGTATGTGGGACCACGACCTTAATTACCACTGTTTGTTTTGTGTATAAGATTGTTTACGACTGATGGAATCGTAATCTTTTTTAGATAAAAATATCTTATTATCTTCTTGAAAGAGTGGATCACAAAAGTCTACTAAAAGATAATGAAAAGCGAAAACTGCTTAAATATATGAAACTTTGTTTTCATTTATTTTCCTAATCAATAGATGTAATTTTGTAACCTCAAAATGTATCCCAATAAGTTAAAATTAAATAGTTATTTCACACAGCCTTTTACATCTACAACTTACAAAGTCCCGATTTTCAGTCAAGTTAATGTAAAAACAGTCAACTCCAACACAATATATTCAATAAACAATCGAACCAGTCTCCAAAAGGATCAACAACCTCGGGACTAATAAATCCGAAAACCGTGTGCGTTGTTATTACCAGTAAATACAGTTCTTCGTTACCAGAATAATACTGATTATAACGTTTTATGATTAAACCTGGAGACTGCAGTCGAAAGTAATTTAGTTTCTATTTCTGTAATAGTCAGTGGCAGTCTTTTCTAGTAGAAAGTGTAAGGTTTTATTACTAAACTTGAATTACTGTGGGTAGATCTGAATTCTCGTCTAAATATCACAATAATAGAGTCCGAAATTAGACAATTTTGCTCAACTCAATTCGAATGATAGAGAAGAAACGAATCATTTAGTCAGATTTCTATACTTTCGAAAACAATACACAAAATTTGTAGAAACTACCGTTTAGACAAAAAAGGCTTGAGTAGCTAAGCCATTAAAGATAACAGCTTTTCGAAAGTCTTTGTTTCTGTACCGCTTCGTCCCAAGAGGAAGCCGTTTGAACGAGGTCATGTATTTAAATGATCGATGAACCTAAACAACCGTTTAGTAGTTTCCTCGTCCACTCAATTACTCCATATTCACACTTCCTTGTTTGGACAAAAGCTATCGGGAAGCGCATTATACTCTAATCTTGATATTGGTGTATCACGAACAATTTTAATAATTTTTACTTTTTAGTTTGTTATTGATGCTGGTGCTTCTTCAATATTAGTAGGATTGGATGGACCAGGAGTTGGTTGGTTAGTTATTACGCCATATCGATCTCTTTAATGAGTTCCAAACATAAATGGAACGTGTAAGTAAACGTGCAAAAGAACCCTAATAGGGAATCTCTTTAGTAAAATTAACTTGGCTTCATTACGGCTTAGACCGGATTTACATGAAACGTCGGTTTTGGTAACATAATTCCACTGTAAGTCTTCGAACACGATTTTATCGATTATTCCTTAATCGGCGAATTCCACGAGCAACCGCTAAGAAACATTCGGCATCAGAATGCCAGAGGTCGCCAGGATCTAATAAAGGCTTGTTATGCAGAATTTTACTGGTGCATTGCACTACAGCGGTGCGCACTTGGATAATTAAGGGTCGGTGACCCGGTGCAAATGCTCACAAAGGGAGCTAGTGCTAAAATTCTGCGTCCTACTGAACGTTACACCGCGGCCCCGCTTCGGGAAGTGCGCGATTCAATTTCAGTCGGCACGTTTATAATGGAGCAATTTTCTATCCACTTATCATTACTTAAAAATGATTACCGTAATAACTCTGTGTAGCAACAGCACGTTACTCAAGATTCACGGTATCCGAATATTGTAATGCGTATTTACGAGTAGGTACTTGTGAGCTTTGTCACGTTTATCTCGTTCTTTATCTGCTCGACCTTCAGTCTCGAACAATGAACTTTTTTAAATTCGTTCTAGTCATTTTGTGTCATGTTACGTTCAAGAACGTATATTTACGACTTCACGCATAGTAGAATTATTATCAGTTACCTCGGCTACATAGATTTAAATTACGTAAATTACGTGCACACTAACATGCATAGACAGTAGGAATTAATCTTGTGGATGTTTAGATGCATGTCGGACTCATAATTTATTTTAAGTTACGCAAGCCCGTCCTTCAAGGGACGGTAGTCAAGAGATAGTGAACGCATCGGCATTCAACTGTCAGACCTGGTATTGTCCGAAACAAGTCGTCCCTGTTCCCGGGCCGATTTTTTATTCGGATACGTGAGACACCGCGACGCTTCTTAACGAGTATCAAACCAGTTCAATGTTGCATCGCGTCACGCCGTGGCTGGTAGTAAATACTTCAACACTCGGTTCTGTTCTCACGATTTCATCCTTATCGTCAAAAATCGAACAGCTGTGAGGTCGGAAACGAGTACAGTTAAATGTCAGATGAATTGAAATAAAAATTAAGATTCTTTCATCGGATCATTGTGATTGCCTGCTCATTATTGCGATCACGTTATTACGTACTTTCACTTGTCTGTTAATGTGACCGATGCTACAGTAATTGGTCCCGAACAAGAAACAGGCGAAATTATTCCCATTATATGCCATAGGTGGTTTATTAAAAGAGTAACACGCAAGACTTTCCCTTCGAATCGTTGGAATGTAACCTGTTAATTCAATTCTCGTGTAGCATTGGAATGGATAGCTTTGTTATTCTTGCATTCTGGAGCAAAAATGTTAGTAAGTTGACTTGCTGCTAGTATTTTACAAATAAATACTACTAATGTTAGTAGCTAAATTTTAAAAATCTTACTTATTTGGTACTTTTAGTCATCAACCATTAATTACTCCATATAAATATATTATGTGTTTCATATACAGTTTCCAAAACTTTATGTTTAGACACAAACCAGACGTATCGCGAGAACGCCGAGAACCAACTTGGTGAAACTTAATCCGGATGTTTGAATAGAATGATTCTTTATCATTACACAAAATAATCTCGATAGGCGTACTTTTACCTGTCCCGGCAGACAGTTGACATATCACGGGATGCTAATGAAGCATGGATTTAATTTACATAATTTCTTTTTCTTCACACTTCTTTTTCTTTGTAAACTGGTTCCAAATTAATAAGGTAAAATATTTTCACACAGCCTCGTTTGTTGATCGAGTCGAACAAGTTAAAACGGAAATCTAGGTACTGATTTAATGAATCGTATCCTGCTTGTCGCGACCACTTGACAGCTAAGCTTCTTTCATCGGAATTAATGAACCACCGCCGATAGTTTTATTGCACCTGCAAATCGCAGGTTATTGCGAAGTCTATTGCTATCCTTGAAGCTTAATCTTTTAGTAAAGTTTATTTATTAGAATTATACGGACATTGATCGTCGGCTTAACGAGTAATGTACATATAATATACGAAGCAGATACGAAAAAATGAAGTTCATTTGGATTAATTTCATATTACGCTTCGCATGTTCAATTTATAATCCTTCTGGGAAGAAATTATCTTGGGAATTTCTCGAAGTTCGAAACGTGAACGAAATGGCTCGCATATTCGATAATTATAAAATAATTAAATAAATGCCCTTAAAATGTTGTAAACCATGTAAGGCAGCATAATTTAACTGTACTGTACTGTAACAACCCATTACTGCCCACTGCTGAGCTCGGGTCTCCTCCGAAGAGGGGTTAGGCATAGTCCACCACACTTGCCTAATGCGAATTGGGGACTTCACATATCTTCAAAGGATTTTTAGAACCCTTTTCCGATATGCAGATTTCCTCACGATGTTTTCCTTCACCGTTTTTAGCCAGTGGTGATAATTTAACAATCTTAATATATATATTTCTTGTGTTCGTATGTATGTGACTGAACTCCTCCTAAACGACTGGACCGATTTTGATGAAATTTTTTGTGTGTGTTCGTGGAGATTCGAGAATGGTTTAGATTTACAGTTGGTCAAGGTCTGATGATGGAGCTGGAAGGTGGCTATGGGAACTCCGTCATTAAGCAAGATAACCTCATCGTGTTTAGGCGCCCTGATGAGTACTTTAGATTGCCGGGAACAATTCCTATGCGACGCAGACGAAGTTGCGCAGGGCAGCTAGTATTACATAATTCCTTCATAAAATGTTTAAGAAAGGTACTTATTATCTATATTCAATTCTAAAGAGACGCAGTGTTGCAGAAAACGTTATGTTAGAAGAGATGAATAGTCATTTGTAACTGAAAAAATGTATACGTATACATAATGAATATACATTATATTTTATTACTTTAAATGTCAACATGGTAAGAACCTATGGTATGTAATAAAAAACAAATTTAAAACGTTATTAGATCCAAAGGGCAAGCTTTAACGTTATTTTAAAACTTTATCAAAACTTTAACTTTTATTCGATTCGTTGGGAATTTAGTTAGAACGAGTCCGTGGCGAATTGAGGTTATGATTTGAATATCATAACATAAGGCTTAACATAAATACATAATATTTTACGACAAGGGCCTACAATTTTATTATTTTTAAAACAAGTCGACTTTGAGTTATTTATTTTTATTTTATGACCGTCTGTGTAAAGAGAAATTGAGGTAGGTATAAATAATCGTTAAATCTTTCGCATATAAAATTGGTAAAGATAAAATAGCTCAGGGGCTTAAAAGTAAGATCAAGCTTATATCGTTGAGTACCCAAAATAGTGTTGCTTTAATTATTTTTAGATTTAAACAAATCAAATCATAAATAATATAAAATACACAACTTGTAAATATTCATTAGATTATTTTATAATACGATTCAACCGTATCTAGGTTGATTATAGATACAAAACTTGGTAGACAGACGTCTGAGTAATGATTCCAAGCTGTTTACCTCGACGACGACACAACACGCGATATTTATTTCAAATCTTAGAACTTATCTAGACAGATTTTAAAGATAAGTAAAGAATAGCATACAGTAACAATTTTTTTGATACTTTAGAGTAAGACTGAGGAAACTATAAGCTGGTAATTTACCACGTTAGTTTCTGTTAATTCCAAGAAATGATTCCGGTAAAGTTAATAGTTTTTAGCAAACCTCATTCTATCTATATTTGGTATGAATGCAGCGACTTGCTACCGATCGACCTTTATTGGCACGTTTTTGCATTTTGCCGTGACTTAAGGCAATTAGTTCGCGCTTTGTACTATCTTAGAATCAATCCGGTTTTAAATAACATTTAATAGGTTCCGGAACGACCTAAATTTACATTTCGGGTCGAATGAAGGCATCGTTTGTTGGACAGCATAATTTTCGGCGGTCACAAGATTCTCGATGTAATTAAGAACATCCAATTTGTTCTTATCTGAATATTAATACAATCATTCATTCTGTTCATTATCGTTTTCGAGTAGTAATAAAGATAAAGGCACATTTGCTTCTTTTTCAAATATTTTTTCTAAATTAATCATAGTTAGCTAAATGGTTGGTAAATTTGAATATCAACTCGAAAAACAGACTAAGTTCTTATTTTTTCCTTTACGTCGTGTAGTTTACCTTAAGCCTATTAAATAGCGTAATTTTATGCTTCGTGATTTCATATTATTTACACGAGAGGTCTACACTGGATAATTTAAAACTAGAAAACATTCTCTCACTTGTAATTAGGTTGGAATTGAAATACCGGTTCACATCTCAATTACTCTCAATTACAGGTAGTTCAGATATCATTATTTACATCGTCTATAATTATTGTGATATCTAGGATTCTGATATATCTGCGGTTTTGTAGGGGCCAGGTGTTTGCAGTGACGTCAGACGGACATTCAACGCCCACTGGTCATCTAGAGTGGCTTTTATCGGTTATGATAACGTAATGCTGACCACAAGCTTAGTGCTCTGCAAACTAGATAATACTACAGTTCGATATTCGACGAATTATTGGTTTGTTTAAACAATATTTGGTTGTTGGAAGTACAAGATAAATTCTTAGTAAAACTTGGTTTGTGAGGAAATGTGAAAGAATGAACAGTCGTTAATAACATTTACTATTAATTGAATTTATAACACAGTTAATGAGAGTAAATAAATGAAGGAAAGAGGTATAAAATTAGCCTTTAGAGTAGATTTCAGTTATTCTTTAGGACACTTTGTTAGAAAAAGCTTCTCATCTGCAAACGTACGACAATGTCAGCAAATTAAGTTTATCACTCATTTAATTATTAATATTAATAAAGATAAGAGACTATAAAAATGTAATATCGTCTTTTATTAGTGACATGGCCGTTCGCCTACAGATACCGACTTTTTACGATTTCTATTTTAAAATGCACCTTAACTTTGTTGCATGTCTGAAACAATAGGATTCTCAAATGTACGACGCAGCTTGAAAAACTGGTTTGAAAGTTCTTTTCGTAATAATTGTTTTTTATTGTATTTTATGGTTATGTAATCTTTCATTTTCCTTGTAACCAAACGGAAGCATTTTACCTAATTTTTGTTTTAAAAGTTTACTTCTTACGTTCACTGAAACCGATTCGAATTCTGAAAGTGAATAATAATTTGCTTAACTTGCTCTGAGCACCGCCATAACTTATTTACCTGAAATATTACAGCGTAGCCAAGCCTCATTGTAGTTATGCTTATGACATAAAAATTAGCATACGAATAGAATCACCGGATATACGAAATCCTCGTTCTAGATTAACATACATTTTGTGTTTGAGATACAGATCTCTCTGTTTACTAAAATAAGTGTTAATTACAATAACAGTATTCAGTGTTATTCTACGAGTTTATGAACGATATAAAACACTATTTCTGTTTTTAACTTTAATATAAACATTTCTAATTCTAACTAACATTTCGACTCAAAGCCAATGAACTTGAATGCATTCCGGCATCGAAAGACGATAAACGATTCAATAAAAAGATTTGGTTGATCAGAACGTTCGTCCTTGTTTCTCGTTGGTCCTTTTGTGATTCCTTTGAGGTTGCATTCCACGGTTCCCTCGGCGAGCGACCCTATCCCGCCAACGTGCACTTAGTGGACCGTTGCTTCGACCGGCAACCAACTTCTTGTCTTCCCGATCAAAGAAACAAACGAGTTTTCTAACAATTAAAACTTATTCAACAACTTCAGTACGTACTGTGGAAAGAACAAAAGCAGTCGGGTTAAGTTAGGTTACCATGGCATTCGTTTCGAATTCCAATTTCGAAATTTTTAACTTAACAATAACAAAGTTCGTGAAAGATGCCGATGTTCGTACGATGCAGTAAATATTGTGACGACCCAAATGTAGGGCACAAGATAAACAGCACTTCGCACTATCGGTTCAGATAAAATAACAGAATGTCTTACTAACCTGATGGCTCGGCGCTATCACTCATAATCCAAGCTGCATTTTAACCTCAAATTACACCTTCAACACGGTCACAACAATCGAAGGCCACTAATGTGTCTCGTTGCATAAAACACAAACACTAAGCCTTTACACTAAACTAATGATTTAAGGAAAAAATACACGAGCAAGGATTATTAACTGTTAATTTTCTGTTATCATAAACACACGAATGCACAGTTCTTTGCACGTTTATTACACAAACGACGCGAGAATCCATTCAAAAGTCCATCAGATCGCATATTTAGTTAGTATTATGTATAAATCAAGCACCATTGAAGACTCGATGTCATAGAATTACCGCATTTTATATTAAAACATGAAACAGCCGCGCGCTGCACTCCTTCGAGACACGGCGAATATGGCGGATGAATTTGAACTACGCTTGCGCGCGGCGAGGAACCGTTGCTGTTGTTTGCCGGCCAGCCTGGACAAACGCGCCAGGTACAAAAACATTGACAGATGTGCTGCCATCTGTACAAATAACGTAGCACTACGTTGATGTTTCAATAGGTCTTGCTTTAGCTTCTGTAATGGATTGATAGATGGCAGCTACCAAAATATTTTTCAATAACAACAGATAGATTGAGAGAAAAAACATATTGCGCCGCACTTATTTAAATGGTGATTTGGATAGGGTTGAGCTTAAGATAAACCAACATAGACGTAGTTGAAAGCAATGTCAAATGTGAAAAGTGGCGCCATCTAGTACCATTAGTACATTACATTGCAGTGTCTCTCTGACTTATAAATCTATCGCCTTACAGCCAGTTACAGAAGGTACAATAAAAAAGTTCAAGATAGGTAGGCAGGCACATTGTCTATTTCAATGCATGAAGACGAGCTAATGAGCTACCTTAAATTCGCACATGGGTCTCTGAGATGCTGGAGGAGACAACGCTACCTACGGCCTACCACTCTTTTGCTGCCTGAGCAAACGGAGGAAGGTAGACCGCGCTCCCCAACCCACGCTGGTTCCGACCCAGGGGTATTCCGTGGGAGGATGACACGCGGTCCCATCTTGGCGAGCTTCCGCCGATCGAGAGACCCGACGGTCATAGCGAGGACGGCGCGACGGGAAAGAGTGCCGAGGGCGTAACGCGTCGCGCCGTCACTCATACCCCGTGCTGGGAGGCCAGAGCCTCAGCCGGGGTTCAGACACTGAGTGTGAGCGGTTCAATTGGAGGTTTTAATGCGGTTCAACTTCCCATTCCGCGGGGCGGGTAAAATGTCATAGAATAAAACGTAACGCCTCCTTTAAAATTCTGTTATTATAAATCCTGTCTGAGTGCTGTAGAAACTTTTTAGAGTCATGCAGTCAATAAAAAAAACCAACAATAATAAAGAGGTATTTATTCAAAATATTTACATCACAATACAAAAAAAACCGAAACCATGTTAACTAATTATTTATTATTTTCTTCTAGTTCTATATCTTAGAGCTATGAGCGCCAAAAGATGGAAACTGACATATAATATAAGAAGAGCGAATATATCCATCCAGAGGTTACTGCTTGTGAAATCGTATTGGATTAAAACTTCGTCTCCGGTGCTGATGCAAGGGACACCGGCAGTCGAGTTTGTACAGGCTGGAATTAAGAAAAAAATACAGTATGTCAAAAAAGTACAATATTGTTTGTCTACTTTTTTAGTTAATACACAAATGAAAACGATCGACTAGTTGAAGAAAACAAACGAGATAATTACTAAAGTGTCTGCTCTCGACAAAAAAATAATCATCGAATCGATTCAAACATAAAGAAAAGAAGTACACGCAAAAACACATTTTTCATTTATTCGTATTGATTGATTTCTGTCCAAAAGGGGCTTTATAAAGAAATAGCTTGTAAAAGAAAAAATATACTTTTAGAGAAAAAAAAAGCCCTGTGTGTTTCTATGTCTTCAAGTTTTGCCCCAAAATCCAAACGAAATTCCAATAATGCCCAAAAAGATTCCTCAAAATAAATCTGTTTTACAACTTTGTCAACGGTGTGTTATATTTAATGTTATTGTATCAGGAGGGTTGGTCATTAAAATGCCCAAGTCATCACTATTTATACTTTTTATACTTTTGAAACACCCCAATTATACCTGTACAATAATACAATGGAAAGGCGCCATATTGTCAACAGTTTGGGACTCATTGTCATTGATGTTGGGGAAACCCGACGACCAAAAACAGGTTTTTTCGACAATTGAACCATTCTGTATTTTGAACTATTGAAGTATGTTGGTAGACAGATTGTTTTGTAAGAATTATAATGGTGTGATGATTTTATAATAAAATGGTTTTGTTTTGTCCACTTTAGTTTCAAAATTAGACACCATTGTGAGAAACTAAAATAATTGATTTTAGAAAATATGCTTTTTTTAACTGTCCTTTAAATAAAATAGGTATTATCAGAGCACTCCCCAAAACAAAGACTAGTGATACCTGTGATGATAAGCAAGGAAACCGGTCCATTTAGACATTTTTTTTCGAAAATTTATTTTTTCATTTTAAAAGTTTAGTTTCATTTAGCTTTACTATCATGGATGAGCGTAAAACACGGCTTAAATATTTTTTCAAAAATAAAACGTCTTAATGGATCTGTATTCTAGCTAATCATCACAAGTATCACTAGTACTATCACCAGTCTTCGTTTTCGGGAGTGTTCTCTTAACACCCTGTATTTGACAGTATTTCTGTATTGCTTCGTATTTTTTTTGACGTCAGCTCCAGAAACAACAAAGTCGGGAGATTTTATTCTGTAAATCACGTTGTTTATTGTGAACTTACCAATGTTTTCAACACCATCCCATTGTACGATTGACATTGCTTCATTGGAGTACATGAGCCAGGAAAGATGGCGGATCCAAGACACATATCGAGGCATTGAACTGAAATAAACATTAGATAACATTAGGTCGATTATTTCAAGCCTTATATTAACTGGCACTGGATGTAACTATGGAAGTTCAGGTGGACAAAATGACGCTGATCTGATGATGGATTCGGAAGGAGGTCAAAGGAACTCTTGTGCTTAACCGAACCGTCGTGCTTGGGCTCGTTTTACTTGTATTAGCTAAGTGCTACATGACATCCAGGAACTTTAAAGCATGTATTAAAAAAATATAAAAAATAAAACGATCATAGGACACGACCCCTGACACTCCAGAAGACCATGATAAGCGATAGCCACTTACGATCAGGTGGCCTGTTGGCTCGTCTGTCTACACGGCAAAAAAAGGAATCCACTCATTTCCATCAACTTAAAGTTTAAGTTCTTGAGTCACAATACTAGAACCTACTATTTATTTAAAGAAACAGAGTAACTGGACAAAAATTACAGACTGATAATTTCCTAAATTAAGTAACCGGCTCAAAGAAAGGTCAACGACCTGAGATAGCATTGTTTACTTAACTTACCTTAATTTAATGAATATTCCCGATGTCATCATCAGTGAATAATCGAATGGCACCAGATACGCGATCGCAATCGGCATCGAACCGAATGCACACGAAAAGAACGAACCTGTAAAATAATAACGATGAATATGTAATTAGAATTTATGAATGGTTCATATTTTTTGCTGTTTGTGAATGAGAAAATCAACTTTAACGGTTTATCTCATAACGACGACTAAAATTATTTTATTTAATATGTGATAAAACTAACCTATCCTTTACAAAGTTTATTAACTTGTTCTAATGTTTCACTGCCGCAAAATACAAAGAAAAAAGTTCGATTATAATATTAAATATAAATAATAAATATTATAATACTAAAGCAGTGTAGTAGTTGTGTTACCTATCAAAATATTTAGCAAAGGAGACTTATAGACATGCCTTAAATTATAGGGATTAAGGTTAGGGGGTGTCCATAAAAGCTCGAGTCAAATCTCATCTAATCTCACGTTGGAGAGAGGGTCTCGACAAATATCACGCAATTTTTTTCTGATTGAAACAAAAAAAATCCTTTTTGCTCCTTTTAATCCAGATTTTAGATGCTTAAAATTTGTCTTATTCTTTATTGTACACAAAAGCAACATAACAGATAACACAAATAACATGAAAAGAGCAGGTACAATGGCGAGCTTAACTCATATTTGAGTTTTCTTCCAGCAAACCAGGCATTGGTAGAATAGGTAGACATGGATAGGATGAAGGGTGCAAGAAGTAGAAGATTATAAATAATAAAAAAAAAGAAACAATTAAATCTGTTTTTTTTTAATAAAAATCAACGCATTTACATAAGAAACTCACAATTTGAAAAATCTCTCGTGAGATTGGAGGATGCGGAGGGGGTTGAATAAAATCTCACGACATCTCACCAGGGACAGAGGAAGGGGCGGAAAATTCAAAAAGAACACTACGTAATTTATGGCGTCCATAGCTGCCCTTCCGTATATATTACTATATATGTATATGTCTACATAACAATACAGAGGTTTATTAAGAACAGAAACAATTTACTATCACGCAGACCGTAGGCTCATTTATTCATGGTACAAAAATAACAAAAATCTATCTAAAAATAGCATTATTATTAAGCTATTTTTCATACATTCTTTGTTCTGGCGCTAATCATTATTATTAGTCTTTAGTCGAATACTTGTTTTTGCTATCAAATATTTTTTGTAAAGTTCAACGTCTTCAATAAATTATTTAAAGATCTCTGTTAAGATATTTTCGTTTTATTTTTTTTGTACTTATTTAAATTAAATATTGATTTAAGAAATTTAAAGAAATGATTTTATTGCTAGTTTAATCAATTCGAAACTTAAAACGATGTCTTTGATATTTTTAGTTTTGAAAATATTTATGGGCATTTTTATTGTTACAGCATTTGGAATTTTCCATATAGTGTAAATACCTTGAAAAGAAACAAGTTGGTTCATAGATTTTTTATAAACAGGGTGGATCTGTAATTTTGGACAATCTGAAGTGGGGTTAATGACCTGTCAAAATACAACTATATTTTTTGGATCGATTAAACTTTTTTTTCTTCTTCCTTCCATACTATGATGAATTTTTTTTGTCCAATTCCTAAAATAAAAGTGGTTCTAAGTTTTATTTCAACAGGTCATTCACCCCGCGTCAGATTGTCTAACTTTAGACTCTAAAGTTACTGATCCACCCTGAATATTTTTATGGCTACACCTGAAAATGTATACTGCTAAAATTAAAAAAATATCACTTAAACGTGAAACAAGTAAATATTTTACCCGAGAAGACCTGAGCCCAACAGTGGGCAATATTGGAGTACAATACTTACCGCAAGCAATAGCGACATTCAGCACCAGTATGGATATGAACACGGTGAACCCGACAGCGTAGACCGTGTTCCTGAGACCGGCCAGGTAGTATACCACCACCGTGAATAGTGTCGGTTCTATTAGTAACCCTGGGAGCTGGAGGAAGGTAAAAATAACTTAATGTAAACATATAACCTAAAAAAACTAGTACTAACTTAGTATTTTGAGATGGAGTCTTTAAATAGTTATTTTAGAAAATTTTGTTGAGAGGAAACAGCTGTTGATTCTTTTTTAAAGAATTACACCTGCATTCAAGATAGTAGATAGATGGATAGACTATTATTTATTGTAACACCACATAGCAACAAGAATTCGAGAATCGACCTTGAAATAATAAAAAAAACCTCTTGGTATTATTATGACAAAATTTAATAAAGTAAAACATAAAAAAACAAATCTCCCTCACAAACATGGTAAATTAAGTCAAAGCGAAATCTCTAAAACGATTTTAATATTGTGGGTATGATGAAAGACCTAATTAATAAGGAGTTCAAAAAAGAGGTTAAATCATTTTATAAACTACTTTCCCTAGGCAAAAATTCCACTTATAACTACTAAACTCACCAAAGCAATCATCCTAGCCGTATAATAAATAGGCGTAGTATATAACCCCGCCTTCAGTTCTCTATTAAACAAAGGAAACTCCTCGGGAAACATGTGCAGAACGGAATACATGGGGCTGAATGTGTTTTCAGCTATGATAATGAATAAGGCCCCTTGAACATCCTGAATACCGGCCTGGGTGAGCCTGGGTATGCCCAGGAAACAGAGTCCTGCTGTTATTGCTATGGCCTGGAATGAAATTATAACATTTTACCGATGGAGGCCAAAAGGGCCACTTAATTTCTTTTTGATAACTATTACCTAAAGTGTAAAAAATATTTAAAGAAAAAGGCGATTGAAAATTGCCCTTAATGCCCTTGTATTGCAGACATTCATGGATGACAGTAACAGTGTAACTTTTTCCAAACCCAAAGCCAGATACAGATACATTATTGCCGAGAATGCCCATTTTTAGATGCGATTTTTTTGTTGGTATGCTTTGTTACTGAGTCTTTAGGTACCTCAGCTTAATGAAATATTCTAGTATTAAAAGTGTTCTCGTTTTCTTTGTAATAATCTGAATATTTTTATTGCAGAAAAATGCCAACATAGGTGCCTTTTGGAATAAACATAGCAATGTTATTTAAAAGCTACTTTTAAATTGTTGTAGGTATTTTTGTATTTCTATTTTATTTTCTTCTATCATAATAATATTATAAAGGCGAAAGTTTGTATGTATGGATGTACATATGAATGTATGTTTGTTACTCTTTCACGTAAAAACTACTGAATGGATTTGAATGAAACTTTACCACAATATAGCTGATACATCAGAATAACACATAGGCTACAATTTTTGAACCCCTTTGTAACGCAGACGAAGTTGCGCGGGTCACCTAGTTATTTATATTTTACAAAAGAGGTTTCAAAGCACTGTATTGTATCTATAGTGTTTTATTATCATTCCATTTAAAAGTAAGATATGACCTACTATTAATTGTTCTAGTATGCAAAAACTATACTAACAACAACAAAAAGTCGAAAATACAATCTATTTACACTATAATTTCTAAGAAATCAGCTATTCTGTCCTCATAATACTTATATCATCGCCAGCAGTAATACATCATTACCCATAAGATACCACAGGTAATGTATGATAAGACATTAAATAATTGAATATTGCAATGGAGTCATGACATGCGAGTCTTCATTTTTTGTTAAGTGTCGCTTAGGTGTAAAAAATAGTCTGCGTTTGATGAGTTAGAAATAATGTTTTACACACCCAAATATCAGTACACCATAGTTTAAATCATTTGTAAGTAGTTACATTTAGCACGGAGATCAAGATATTAAAAATCAATTGATGGAATTATTTGTCTATCAGTCTAATAGTCGATTTTACTAAGGATTTATGGTATGTATGTATGTGTCTTACACGATGCGAATAAGAAGGAGATCTTTTTGTAACTTCATTAAAATAAACAAACACGTTCGTTACTTATAAATTTGAACTACATTGTTTTTATTTTATTTTGAAAATGCAAAGATAGCTGGGCAAGCGTGGTGGACTATGCCTAATCCCTCTGAGGAGACCTGAGCCCAACAGTGGGCAGTAATGGGTTGGTACAGGTACAGGTACAGGATGCAAAGATACAGTTAATAAAGAAAAAAATAAAAGGAATCTACTGATGACGGTGTCTACGACCCAAGTAACCGTCGTAAAATACGATTTAAAAATATTTCACCTTAAAGTATGGAATTCAAGTTGACCGACTGTTAATTATTTGTACTATAATATTATTATTTCTATTTAACACATAGCAATGATTTTTGCAATTGTATTTTTTTCACTCACTGGCCAAAACTGGTTTTGCAAGAAAAAACCCATACATTTCCGACGCTTAAATAATGATTGACTTTAATGCTTAATTAATTCCGAATGTATGTGCATTTATATAAATGTGTACTCTATCTACGACAACATTTATCACAATGTTTCTAGACATTTACCTGTTATTTTTCGGTTAAACTTTTTTCCTTAATATCATGTTATAGTGTAGGACCAAATGTTTTGGAATTTTGTATTAAAAAATATGTAATAACCGATTCGAAAAAAAAAATTGGTGTATTTCAACAGGATTTTTACCTTATTTCAATTAGGAGAAGATACACTCTGTATAATTAATATGCTTTACCTAAGAGCAAACCTATCCATTCATCTGTGAGAGAAACAAAATTCCGATAATTTGTGTTACATTGTCTTCAAATTCTACTTAACATTAAGGTTTGAAGTTAAAATCAACGTGTTTAGGATAATATTCCACACTGTCTAAAAAATCTCATAAGAAAATAATTGTTATATGTTCAATATTGTTAGTGTATCTAAGTAAATAAAATTCTGAAACTTAAATTCGGAAGGAGAATATAAATAACGCAAGATTAGAAATAAATCAATAATAGATAAAATCAAATCAAGCAGACGATCGTTATAAAAGTTATAAAAAATTGCATCAACTTTTACTAATTAATTGACAAACTGAAGATTTGAATATAAATATTTTAATTCCCATTGAGAGCTTTAATTGGTCTTAAAACAGGAAACTGCGCGAATGACATAATAAAATACTCTATAGACAATTATAATATTAGTTTATAAAGTAATTAATTTTTTTGCTATAAACATTGGATTGAACTTATACGATATCTTTGACCTCTACAAAAAAAAAATAATTATAATGGTACGTGCCATTGTAAGGTAAACGTATAAAAAAACAATTTATGAACTATAAAAGTCCCTGGGTCATAGGACTATTTGAGAGATAGTTTCATTACTTATGCACTTAAGACTACTACACTGTAATTGCAAAAAAAAAGTAGAAAACAACCCAAATCATTGGAACGAAGTTCCTTATCGCGCGTTGTGAAAGGGGGCTAGACGGAAAAAATTCTTACGAAAAGTTGTCACGACACTTTTTTTTAGATCATTATCGCTAGATGGTGCTGTGATCAAAATATTTTAAAACACGTTCCTTATCGCGCGTTACGTTAGGAAAAAAAAATATAAGATATCTTTTAAACGAAAGGAACTTCGTTCTATTCGGATGTCCCATGACACCTCTCAAGTTTTTTATAATTATAACTCTTCTAGAAAAACACATAGCCAATCTAAAGTATCCACCTAAAAGAAGTAAAAACACTAATGTCTATGGTTATAATAAGTAAAGTAAAGCTAACTCAGATTTTTTAACCTCAATATTGTATTTAAAATCCTTAATTTTAACAAAACAGACTCACCAACTTCTGCAGAATCCGTATAAGTTGAACTCTTGGATCTCTGATGATCATCAACAAGTATCTGTAGACCAGCCACAAGATCTTCGTGTAGAAATGTGGAGGTTTGAACGCATCACCACGGAACCTTCTAGAATCCTAACACGAAAAAACCTTAGATCAAATTTAACAAGATTTACAGTTCTGAGTAAAACATATAGTGGCGTGCAGTTTCAAAAATGATTAAAATTAAAAATATTGATAGGTAAATGTATAGGTATTTATCCAAATACAATTCTTATTCATATTAGTTTTGAGTATTTATCGTCAAAATCAGATTTACATTTCTGTACACCGATTGTAATATTATTTTTACATTGAATCCTTTCAATTGAAACCCTATATATGGTGGATATTTGTATCAGCTGAAGGGGTGAATGACCTATCGAAATACAACTTATTTATAATATTAATCCCTTTTAATTTTGTAATCGATTAAATGTTTTATAGTGTGTGTACAACAATCGTTGCAGACTTCTGTATGACATTTTTTTTTGTTGGCAGGAGGAAATCGCCGGACTTCCACTCGCCCCGCGAGTGGGGTATGTGGGGGTTGAACCGCACTAAAACCTCCCGCCAATCGCGCTCGACATCCGATGTAATAGGGGTGACAGGACGCGTTCGCGATTGTCGCTCACGTATCGCCCCGTCAAGCCCCGTTTTTTTTTTTTTTTTCTTCTGTATGACAGAAAAAAGATAGCCGATTGAAAATCTAAAAGTTGTATTTTCACAGGTCATTCACCCCATGTCAGCTGCTACAAAAATCCACCTGAAGAATATTTACCTCAATCTCATTATCCATAAGGTGATACTCCAAATGTATCTCCATATCAAGTTCCTTAGCAGCATCACTGACAGCGAACCGATCGCAGATGCTCTTGATGGCGTGACGTGATGCTGCTTCCGAGCCAGGAGTCAAAGCCAAGACTTTGATGAAGTAGTCTGTCGGGTTGTATGTTAGGGGGCAGTGGTAACCGAGGCTACGGAAATGGAAATTGGAAGAAATTGTTAAATTACAGTAACAATACCTATGTATATGGTGAAAAACTTAAATATTTCTCAAACTTCGGTATTCTCAGAGCGCTATGACTTGTCCTTCTTCAAACGAGGCTTGAGGAGGGTCCTTAAAGTTAGATCGTAGGTAGCGACCCCTCAGTGTCCCCTGACATTGCAGAGGTTCATAAGCGACGGTAACCACTTACGATCGGGTGGCCCGTTGGCTCGTCTGCCTACATGGCAATAACTAAAAAAAAAAATTAAGAAAATATAATACTCTTTTTAAAAATTTTCGTATTAGCAATGCCTTTAATACGTTAAGAGTCGATTGAAATTATGCTTGTATTTTTAATTACTGAAAAATTATAATTATTTTAATGGTTATAATTATTATTAAGCCAGAGTAGGAACCGGTGAGCTCTGATGAGGTGTCTACAATATAGAACTCTGGGCGCTGTCTAGTCTCCAACTAGTCCATCTGACTCCTTGAACAAAGCTCCTGAAATGCTTTGGACGCTTAATTACAGTAAATACTCTGATAAAACTGATATATATATAAGACCAACTATGCTGCTATGCTTTGATCGTGTTGATTGAATAGTGTACTTTACTTTCATGCATTTTCAACGGGTTCTTTCCACGATATTTAATTAATTGAGTTGTCTCGATATTTCAACGTTGTTGCAAACGTCATGATCACGAGAAGACTGGATACTGCGGGTCGATTTAAGAGCAAACAAATCTGTCTACCCTCTTTCTCGAAATGCATGAAAGTATTATAGAAAACCGCGAGTGTCTGAATAAGTGTACTTTACACCAAATTGTACTTCTAGCGCATTAATTGACGTTGCAATTTGCTTTTGTTCGTAGATTGTTTAAATATTGTGACTCTTCAAATAATTTGTTTTTTATTTTTTGATAAAATATAACGCTTTCTCTTCGATCGATCGAAGAAGTAATCTATTAGTAATTAATATTAATGAAGTCATTTTATATACCTAGTAGTCATATTTTATCAGTGTGTTAGATTAAATAATATAGTTACTTGTACTATCGCGTGATGCGAAGAATATTACCACATACTTTTTATACCCCTACTTAGTAACATAATAACTTATACGTACAAATGTTTTTTTACTAGTAGCAAAAAGTTAATCCTCTCATGCGTAAGATCTAAAACAAATATCTACTTTTTCACTCATGTTTGTTTTAGAATCTTTTTGGATATATTCTTAGAATAAGCTTTTATAATATTACAACTATATCTTTTTTTTTTTTTTTTTTATTGCCATGTAGGCAGACGAGCCAACGGCCCACCTGATAGTAAGTGGTTACCGTCGCTCATGAACCTCTGCAATGTCAGGAGACACTGAGGGGTCGCTACCTACGACCTAACTTTAAGGGCCCCCCTCAAGCCTCGTTTGAAGAAGGACAAGTCATAGCGCTCAGGGAATACCGAGGGAATCTTATGTCATATATTATAGTAGACCCGACCTAAGAGGTCGAGAACGCGAGCCGTTACACCTTTTTTTTTTATCTAATATATAAAATTGTCGTGTCACGGTGTTCGAACTTGAACTCCTCCGAAACGGCTCGACCGATTTTGATGAAATTTTTTGTGCTTATCCGGTACCTATGAGAATCGGCCAACATCTACTTTTCATCCCCTAAATGTTAGGAGTAGTCCACCCCTAATTTTTTTTTTCGGCGCAGACGAAGTTGCGCGAGTCAGCTAGTATATTATAAAATATGTATATGACAGAACATGTGGAAAAACTCAAATAAAAATTCGACCCAAATCATTATTTCGAAACTAAATTGACGTATTAATTCAAGAATTTTATCTCTACGACACAATCGGAAGCAATATACGAACAATATCTATAACTAGTTGATCCGAGCAACTTCGACTGCGTCACAGAGGGATAAAATATAGACTTTCTCGATAAATGGACTATCCAACACAATTTTCGAATCGTACCAGTGGTTCCTATCATTAGCGCGTTCAAACAAACAAACTCTTAAGCTTTATAATATTAGTAGGTATAGATAAAAAAAATATCTTCCTTTCAACCAGATGTTTGTACCAAAATTAATAAATAGAGGTCAAAAGTTCGACTTAAAACATTTAATCATGAAACATAAAGCAGTTCTTGTGTATCATTATATTGTGTATCAGAGACTATCGGATGTTGTATTAAGGCCAGAACTGTTCAAGCTCCATCAAATGGGTCACAATTGTATTGGGATCGTGAATAATTAGGAACATTGATCAATGTTAACGAATTTGCATCACTGAGCCGAACGCTGGAGTTTGATCGTCAATAGCTTTCTTTTGAGAAGCTGTAGTAGTATGTCTTGTTTTATTTCTTATTAGCTGGCCCACACAATTTCGTGTGCGTCACATAAGGAAATTTTCTCACCGTTTAAATCTTCCCTGGACTTCTACGAATATTTCAAGATTAAAATAAGCCAAGTCGTTCTCGAGTTTTAGCGAGACTAACGAACAGCAATTCATTTTTATATATTCTTATATATTCTTATATATTCTTATATATAGACAAGAAGAAGAAGATGATATTTTTCGAAAAACGATGACATTTATAGATTTCTTTCAAAACCCATTCAAAGTTTATAGGCAATCATCGAAATCAAAGTTAAATAGAACTTCTTTATGTAACCAATAAAATCAGTAACAAGATTAATATTCATGATTTTTTTAACCAGTCACACGAGAAATTACGTGTAAACAACCTCTGGGAGGCAAATGACTTGCAAACTGGAATGTTTTTTTCATTATATTTAAAATTTAATAATAATAAGAGATGAAAACGTAACAAATCTGAATAATCCAAATTAAGTATATGTATTTTAACATATCGTAAAGCGAGAAATTAAATACTTTTACTGTTGTAAAGAAAGTCTTGTTTTTAAAGAATTTCAAATACCTAAATACAAGATCGAGATAGTAAAAGAAATAATTTTAAAACTGATAACAATTGAAGCTAGATTTTAAAATGGAAAGAGAAAACAAATTAAAATTCAGGAAGCTTAATAAATAAATAATATGCACGTTAACCTGAACAAGTCAAGTTATGGAGATAAGATAAGAAAAACATGTAAATATTTTAACTACAGAACCCAGAAAAAAGAAATAAAATAATTCATTCATTCCATATGACTTGTATGTAAACAAGGTCACATTCGTATACCTATCAGTTATTTAGGTATTCTAGTTTAAATATAACTGTTTCACTAAAAAATATCGTAGGAATTTAACTGTTTTTTAACAGTAATTTTATCTACGTTTCAACATTTTTTAGATTCTTCTACTAAGTTGTGTTTTTGTTCTGAATACATATTTTTACTAATTGTTTTGCTTCACAACATGAAAATTCGCGTTATAGCTACATAGCATAATCTATTGTTAACTAAAATCTATGGACTTACCCAATCTCCAACACATCTGTACCTGTACCAACCCATTACTGCCCACTGTTGAGCTCAAGTCTACTCAGAAGAGGGATTAGGCATAGTCCACCAGGCTTGCCCAGTGCGGATTGGAGACTTCACATATCTTCAGAGGATTTTTAGAATCCTTTTCCGACATGCGGGTTTCCTCACGATGTTTTCCTTCACCGTTTTTAGCCAGTGTTGTTGTGAAAAATTGCACATTTTTTTTTCACATTTAGATTTAGAGGTACAAGCCGGCCGGATTTGAACCCGCGACCTCCCGTTCGGAAGGAAGCGCTTCGACCACTCGGCTCGACTTTTTAATCAATCTCTAACACACACTAATCATTTTTCACCCCTAAAAATGACTCACCTTTCAAAAAATCCTAGAGCAGCAGACGCATTTCCCGCAAAAGCCACTCTTCCTTCAGCTAACAACACCAGCTTATCGAAATGTGCCATTAACTCTGATGAAGGCTGATGTATGGTGCATATAACTGTCTTTCCTTGAGCTGCACTCGCTCGGAGTAATGACACTAGCTTTAGAGCTGATGATGAATCTAGACCGGTTGTAGGCTCATCGCAGAATAATAAGCCTGGGTCTGTTAATAACTGGAGAGAAGAAAATTGGAGGAATAAATATTATCAATCCAAATTAAACAAAGCCTTATAATCGAACAATACAATATATTATTGAATTAAGGAAAAAAAATTGAGAAAGTAAGCAAATCTTCTTGACCGAAAATACAGACAGTTGATGATGATAAAACACATGAATAAGATCTAAAAAATTACTAAAAGCAATCCAATGAAGATAATAAAAACTATGATGGAAATGATGAAAGAAAGAAAAAAGAGGATATGAAAGGAAAAAAAATGATGCAAAACACACAAACGAAACTAGATAAACAGCATATTTTAATAATTAATTCGCATAACAGTAATGTCTTATCCAGTCCATTTAATTACTCAGTACATACGTAAATGTTCATAAGCATAAGCAACTTTAGATAATATGCATAGATAGGTTGTATGCATAGATGGATACAACCTATCCTTTTTTTCTTAACATGTTGAGTGAACAGGAAATAAGTAATTTATGCATAAATTTTTCTAAGCTCAAAAGAAATGTCGTCAACTACTAAACTTGTCTAGACTCGGAACCATTTTGTTTTAGTAATTTAATATTTATTGAGGTTCAGTCGAAAGTCAGTGTCCTTATTGCAATAAATTGGTATATTTTGGTTTCGGCGAATTATTTTTTCTGATGGTGGATTAAGATTGTAAAATATTCAATTTGATTATTTCCACTAACAAGGTTTCAGACTGGCTTTAGTTTTATTACAAGCTTTATATTAACTTGCACTGAATGTAACTATGTACTTATGTAAGTTCGGGTGGATTGAGTTGAATTTGACAAAGTTCCTGGTTTTTGATTGAGCTGACATTTTGCACGCAGACGAATATCGTGTGACATTGCAATAATATGATAAAATGGAGCTGATCTAATGGAACAGAGGAACTCCTGTACTAAATAGGATAGACTAGTTGTGTTTGAGCTCGTTTTACTTAGCACTTTACTGTTACATGATATCTATCCAGGATCTTAAAAGCTTGTAATTAAAGTGTTTTCTTTAAATATTTTTGGAACGAAGTTCCTTAAAATATTTTGTGTGAAAAGGGGCTAGAATAAAAAAATTCTTACGAAAAGTTGTCGCGACACTTTTTTTGTTTTAGATAATTATCGCTAGATGGCACTGTGATCAAAATCTTTTAAAAAACGTTCATTATCGCGCGTTACGTTAGGAAAAAAAATATAAGATATGTTTTAATCAAAAGGAACTTCGTTCTATTCGGGTGTCCCATGACACCTCTCAAAACTTGAGTGGTATGATGGTTTTTTTTTACATTTCCGTGCTCACATACAGAGAATTTTACTCTACTATAACAAACTACACAAGCAGCGCGAAATTTGGTACTCACCTCCGTAGCAAAAGCCAGTCTCTTCCTTTCTCCTCCCGACAATGTTTTCTGTCCGTCCAGACCACCAATTCTGGTGAATCTTGATTCGTATAGAGAGAGTTGCCTCATGAGTTGATTGACCCGACGTTTTCTGGCTACGGCTGATGTACGCCTGTCCATGCGTAGACGAGCCTGAGGATTACAAGATTTTTAATGCTAAATTAAAACTTAAATATTTTGATTTAACTTTGAATGCAAGATAGTATGTCCCTGTAGATAATATGTTGTCTTGGATGGCGTTTATTTACCTACTACGCATAAGGAACATTTGAAGACTGTTGAAGTTTTTGGTTTGTATCTAAATTTTTGGAAATCGGTTCATGAGGATTGCTTTTATTGTTGTCAATTTCAGTCAGTGTGCTTTAAATTATAATGGATCAAAAAACCACAATTTAAGAATTTACTGCCTTATAAAATCTTATAACTAAGTTTATGCTGAATGATTGTTATCCTCATTGGCTATATGAGAAAGTGCATGTATGATAAATGTGTGTGTATATATATGTGTGTGTGTGTTTGTGTGTGTGTGTGTGTGTGTTTGTGTGTGTGTGTGTGTGTTTGTGTGTGTGTGTGTGTGTGTGTTTGTGTGTGTGTGTGTTTGTGTGTGTGTGTGTGTGTTTGTGTGTGTGTGTGTGTGTTTGTGTGTGTGTGTGTGTGTGTGTGTTTGTGTGTGTGTGTGTGTGTGTGTGTGTTTGTGTGTGTGTGTGTGTGTGTGTGTTTGTGTGTGTGTGTGTGTTTGTGTGTGTGTGTGTTTGTGTGTGTGTGTGTGTGTGTTTGTGTGTGTGTGTGTGTGTGTGTGTTTGTGTGTGTGTGTGTGTGTGTTTGTGTGTGTGTGTGTGTTTGTGTGTGTGTGTTTGTGTGTGTGTGTGTTTGTGTGTGTGTGTGTTTGTGTGTGTGTGTGTGTGTGTGTTTGTGTGTGTGTGTGTGTTTGTGTGTGTGTGTGTGTGTTTGTGTGTGTGTGTTTGTGTGTGTGTGTTTGTGTGTGTGTGTGTGTGTTTGTGTGTGTGTGTGTGTGTGTGTTTGTGTGTGTGTGTGTGTGTGTGTTTGTGTGTGTGTGTGTGTGTTTGTGTGTGTGTGTGTTTGTGTGTGTGTGTGTTTGTGTGTGTGTGTGTGTGTGTGTGTGTGTGTGTGTGTGTGTGTTTGTGTGTGTGTGTGTGTGTTTGTGTGTGTGTGTTTGTGTGTGTGTGTGTGTGTTTGTGTGTGTGTGTTTGTTTGTGTGTGTGTGTGTGTGTGTGTGTGTGTGTGTGTTTGTGTGTGTGTGTTTGTGTGTGTGTGTGTGTTTGTGTGTGTGTGTGTTTGTGTGTGTGTGTGTGTGTTTGTGTGTGTGTGTGTGTTTGTGTTTGTGTGTTTGTGTGTGTGTGTGTGTGTTCGACTGTGAATGTTTGAGTATGTGTGAACCTGCTTGTAAGATAAATGATTTATTCGAAATTCCTTGAAATAAATACACAACTATTCAAAAGTAAAAACAGCATCTCACCATAACAGTCAGATGTTCAATAACAGTGAGGTTCTCAGCGAAGAGATCATCCTGGTGCATGTATCCGCTCTCTCGATCGACGAAATCACCGACAGGGCGACCGTTCATCACTATTTCGCCGTCAATCACGGTGCCGACTGAAAAATAACTCTTAGGTTAGTTAGCAGGGACGCGACGGGAAAGAGTGCCGATGGCGTAACGCGTCGCGTCATATCTCATAACCCCGTGCTAGGTTCTGGCCTCAGCCGGGGTTCGGACGCTGAGTGTGAGCGGTTGGAGGTTTTAGTGCGGTTCAACTCCCACATACCCTGGTTCCGGTAATTTCCACAACTCAAAAAAAAAAGGTTAGTTAGTAAGATTGGGAAGAACCTCAGTTTAAAAGAGCTTAAATATTTTTAACGTATCTTGTTTGAATTCTGTAACTAACAACGTTCATCTGAATGTTTAGCTTTGAGAGTATTATCACATTTTCAAGTTGAGTTTGACTGCTGAATAACCATTTAGTAATAAAGCACGTCCAGTCAACAACGTCAGTAGTTTTGAAATTAAAATCATTACAAGAAGTCACTGGTAGATCAGCCATAGGATTATCAAAAAAATGTTAACTACGTCATATTTTAAGCATGACAATACAATTACTACATTGATCAACTAGCTGGCCCACACAACTTCGTCTGCGTCACATAAGGAAATTTTCTCGCCGTTTAAACCTTCCCTGGACTTCTACAAATTTTTCAAGATTAAAATAAGCCAAATCGGTTCAGTCGTTCTCGAGTTTTAGCGAGACTAACGAACAGCAATTCATTTTTATATATAAGAAGAAGAAGATGTAGTAATTGTATTGTCATGTCAATATTCATTAATTTAATCCTACTTTACATTACATTAAAACAACAGATAAATTAGCATATTAACTAATATTATAAATAGATAATTATGCTACCGAAATAGATTTATAAAAACAAATATTTTGTAACTTTCATCAAAGAGCATTATGTGGAGGTCGGTATCCACTAAATTAAAACTAAATATAACACAGATACACCTCCAAATCAATATTAATGAATTACGAAAGGTATTCAGGTTTATTTTTCGTCACCAAAAAACGTATGCGACTATAAGAAAAAGTTTTTATGAACTTACTAAAACTCGTTCTACTGAAATTGGATACGATTTTTGGCGGGAATGTGCCGTGAGAATGTTTTATTGGGCATTTAACACACGATAGATACTAAATTCAATTTAAAATTAAGATAAAGGAGATAAATTTATTTTATTTGAACACGCTTATAATTTTATGCTTTTTTGTATTACGAAGAAAACATTTTTGGAATTCTTTAACGATTAGGTATTTCACTCCACTTCATTATATTATATGCATTTTTGTATTTATTGATTTATTCTTAATTTCCAAATAAATAAAGAATGGTAGATTTCATACCTAACATTCTGTACCAGTCAACGAAGGGTGCTTTAAAAAAAATCATTTAAAAAAAAAACAAGATCCTGCATATGTATCGGTACAGTGCTAGTCAAGAGGAGTACCTGTGACCTTCCGAATCCATCATCAGATCAGCGCTATTTTGTCATATTATTGCATCGTCACATATACATCTGTTTGCATAGTCAGTTCAATCAGAAACCGGAATGTTTGTCAAATTCAGCTTGCAAGATTACACTCGAATTTACATAGTTATATCCAGTGCAAGTTAGCTTGTCAAATAATGCTGACATCAAATACATCTGGATTTATATCTATAAGTAAAAAAGTAGGTTCAATGAGCTAAGTGAAGATATTATGCGCATATTTCGGGGTCTTAACGTTTTTGTACCAAATGACAAGACACATTTCTTGCAACATTTTTTAAGATCTTTATATAGAATTCTAAAAATAGCAAGTGTGTGTGCAATACCGAATCTAGAAAACATGTTGTTGAATAGTTTTTAATTTAAAAAGTTAAGAATTTTATCAAAGAAATTTATAATAAAGAAATAGGTATATGGATTATTATGATTTGATATTTTTTATGGCTAATGATAATTTTTGGTGTAAATTGTGGTCTTTAAAAGAAAAATAATTGAATTGATTTAAAATTATGAGGTTGTATGATCTACGATAATAGATCTTATATATTTGCACAGTGCCAATGTATTTATGGATACCTATACAAATCGTCCTAATGCATTTTTAATGAAATTTTAATTTGTGATAATTGTTAAAAACCAAGTTATTTCTAATTTGTTAATATTTTTTTAAACTACCTAGTATAACTACTCCAAAACAAGTTATATTAAAACGCAATTACTCAGATTTTGAAACAACAATAAGCGCAAAATTTTTAGTATCGCTGCATTTACTTACTCTTTTCTCTAATAGGTAATAAATAGTATTTTAATTGAAACTAATTAATAAAACGCAATGCCATGATGCTAATGAAAATGATAAAACAAATCAAGAAAATGACGCAAGCGCAAGTGAATTAACTAAATAATGAAAACAACATTGCACAACATGAGTAATTTACATTTGATACATTTTTGCATGAGTCATAATAATTTCTACATTTCACTTTTTCAGTTAAAATATTAAATGGTTGGATTATGTGATCTGGCCAAATAAACAATATCCACAGTTACGACAACACTACAGGCTTATATTATAATAGAAGTAGAATCTTAATAAGTATTTAAAATGCTTCTGCAAGAACTGTCATCAAGAGATAAGCTTGTCTAAAGCTCGGCCGTTCAGAGAATGCGTTCCTGACACATACCAGTTAGTAGTAGAAAACTATTGTTTATCAAGTTAAGTAGCACTGAGTTTGGCACAAAATTATAACATCATTGATTATTGATATAATAATGTTGTTTTAATGCTCATCAATTGTTAAAACGGTAAACAGCCATAAAAATATTTTACTTTTATCGTAACTGCAACGCCATTACAAAGCTACGTCATCAGTTCAATCGTGACGTGTCAGGAACGCATCAATCAAATTTCAAATTTCAATTTCAGTAAAATTCCTCAAAACCTAGTTAATCCACAGTTAGGTTCGGAATATTTTATTTTAAAGAAAACTTTAAATACAAACTTTTACCACAACCACCCGAACGTGCATAGTTACATCCAATGCAAGTTAATATAAAGCTTGTAATAAAAACTAAAACTTGATGACGCATCTGTTTATTCAAGGCTTCGCCAGGTCGTGAACTTGTCTAGTTTTTCAACACTTCACCGTAACAAGTTAATCTTATGACTTCTTCTAAAACTTTCAAATCGTTACTCAACTTTTAGGCCAGACTTCAAGTAAACCTATAATAATGTTGTAACAACAACTTTTCAACACGGCTTACACGCGTAGCCTAAATTTTTGAACTTGAGCCGTATTTTGGCAATTTACAATCTCGTCCGCTGTCCATTTTAATATTGTTTTATGAATCTCAATTATGTTATTATAGATGTCGTAACCGTTCGTGAATATAATTTTATTACATTTATAGGATACTAGCTGACCCACGCAACTTCGTCTGCGTTACAAAGAGGTTCAAACAGTACTCGCAGTACCGTCGCGTTATTATTTGCGCTGCCCGCAGTGCACCCACATATTCATTGCGTTTAATACTCGTGAGAACTTAATGAAAAGTCCGATTGGAATAAAATAAAAAGTAATTTACTTCTACATTAATACTCTTGATAATATAATACTTAATTTGGATAAGGGTTAATATAACGATACTCATTTAACGTTAAGTTCAATCTCGGGACGAAATATTATTTTTATAAACATAAAAGCGGTTATTGTGACAAAACTATGATAGTTAGATTTGTGCAGTCGTGCACTTTTTAGTTTGTCTTACTAAGACCTAAAAACCCGTAGTACATCATTTTGTTCTACTGTCAATAGTTTTCGCAGCGCACGCGACGTAAGGAATTTTTCAGGTAATTTTTTTACACCTTATGTTACATTATTGGAGTTTTAGTAAAAATCCCTACTTTTTTTAAAATATAATATAGCCTATGTTACTCGGGGATAATATAGCTTTCCAAAGATGAAAGAATTTTTAAAATCGGTCCAGTAGTTTCGGAGCCTATTCATTACAAACAAACAAATCTTACCTCTTTTTAATATTAGTATAGATAATAATTATGTAGTGTTAGAATGTATTCTATAATATATGCTATCTTGTGTCACTTGTCATATCTTTAGATCTAAAAAGATGAACAGATTATTAAAATATAGTGATCAGTGTTATGTTTGGCTATTAACTATTAGCAACACCTGCTAAGTGGTAAGTGTGGTAACCATCGATCATAGATGCAATATGCTCTTTTTGCTACTTGAGTTCCAAGATAGCAAGGTGAGCGTTATTAAGACCAAGTCTTAAGCTTTTAACACTCATACGTGTTTATCTTAATTAAGTCTTCCATCTCTTGACGTTAAAATATTCATAATCATCATCATCATCATCATTATTAGCCTGTAGACGTCCACTGCTGGACATAGGCCTCCCCCAAGGATTTCCAATGCGACCGGTTGGTAGCGGCCTGCATCCAGCGTGTTCCTGCGATCTTAACAAGATCATCCGTCCACCTTGCAGCTGGGTCGTCCCACACTGCGCTTACAACCAGTTACAACCAGTGTGTGTTACCAGTGATGACATATGGTGCCGAAACGTGGCCACTAACTGTGAGCCTTATAAAATGTTCATAATAGTTTATTTTATTTATATTTCTTTGTAAACCGATTTTTCTTAATCTACATTATTATAACATAAGTTGATATACTATAATGGCTATACGATCAACATACTATCGCTCCAAATTGCTTTATTTGCTTATCTGATTCTTAATTAGCATAACTTCAACATTTAAACTTTTTCATGCGTTTTAACATAAATTTTACAATTTTTGCTACACGAAAAGTTGAGGGGAGAATTACAGAAATCCCCTCTCTTTAGAAATACTTTTCAGATAGAGCGAGATAGAATTTTTTATCAGTTGCTACTTACTATAGTTATAAAATCAGTCTGTTAACCCAGCACCTTAACAACTTCAAAAATTATAATTGATCAGTAAATTTATAGAAAAATAATGTATTTATAAAAGCAATTATTAAACACATTTGCTAATAGTGTAATTTATTTGTTTAAATTAATAATTCTCTGTCTCTGTATCTGTTTACATTAATTCTTGATTAAGCTATCGATATTACAAGTAGATTCCAGAAATTCTTTACATTCGAGTAAATAAAAAAGCGGCATCGCTAAATCATTACAAATTTCTCAAACTAACAATTAAATTTATTTTTAAATCAATAAAACTTAATCAAATCCAGTAATTTTACTATGATTTTCTATACTCTATAAATCGTCAGTCAATTAAGAAATGTTCAATATTCATAATATTACAAAACTAATATGATAAAGCTGCAGAATTTGTTTGTTTGTACGCGCTAATCTCAGGAACTACTGGTCTGATTTTAAAAATTATTTCACTGTTGGAAAGTCCATTTATCGAGGAAGGCTATAGACTATGTTGTATCCCTATGTGACGCAGACGAAGTTGCGCGGGTCATCTAGTTACGAAATAAAGTTTCCCAAAATTATTGGAATATGAATGAAATTCAGAATTAGTTTGACTACAACATTTGCCTATAGGCTTTTTAGTGTTTTATTTCCATAACTGGTATAAATTTGTTAATTCTTGGATTTATTCATCTTTTTAATGTCATCTTATGATTATATTTTCAAAAGTACTGTACCAACCCATTACTGCCCACTGTTGGGCTCAGGTCTCCTCAGAAGAGGGATGAGGCATAGTCCACCACGCTTGCCCAGGGCGGATTGGGGACTTCACATATCTTCAAAGGATTTTTTAGAACCCTTTTCCGACATGCAGGTTTCCTCACGATGTTTTCCTTCACCGTTTTTAGCCAGTGGTGTTGTGAAAAATTGCACATAAATCTTTTTCACATTTAGATTTAGAGGTACAAGCCGGCCGGTTTTGAACCCGCGACCTCCCGTTCGGAAGGACGCGCTTCGACCATTCGGCCACCACGACTTTCAAAAGTTTTCAAAAGTATGTAGCGGTAAACCTTTGAAGTTCATCAATATTTCTAAATTAGGACTTACTTAATGAAGCAACTAACTAGTCTTTTTAATATTTCTTAAAATTGGTAAATATTTATTTATTCGAAATTTACATACATAATGCCTGTCCAATTTTATGTTTTACATATTTGAGATGTTTCTAGGCAAGATAAAAGGAATATAAATTTTAGTTTATGATATATCACTGGAGGTTCCTAATGGTTTTTTTATGACGAAATAGAGCTCTTTACAATTATTCTCAAACTTTTGTACCTGCAACGATTTTAATGACAGGTGTACCGAGTAGAATCCACATTTCCTTTCATTGTCACACTAACAACTAGCTAGGCAGAAAGAAGTGTGTGGTATGGTTAAGGAGTCTTATCTGGTCTCTTTTGTACAAAAACGACCTATAATATCCTACTTAGTTAATTAAAAATGCAAGTTTAAAAAACAAAGAGAATATTAATTTTTATAGGTATTAATTGATCGTAATTATTAAAAAATAAATATCGTAATAAACTTTTCATCCAAAATTCTATACTCACATGGATTTCGATGGGCCAACGCAGACATTAGTGTGGTTTTACCGGCTCCGCTACAAAAAAAAAACAGGTTATAATCTACAATAGAACAACATAAATGACGTCAAAATAAACACGCCTTCAGCTTTGCAATATATTATATTTATTAATATATTTTAATTTGACAGAAACAAATTCATCATAAGCAACTGTAGCCTACTAGTATTGGCGGAAAAGTGTGGGTAAAGCTTTTGATTGTGAAATTAAATATATAATTATACAGGGTGGATCTGTAACTTTGGACAATCTGATGTGGGTTGAATGACCTACCGAAATACAACTTAGCACTATTTTTATTTTTTGGATCGGTTAAAGGTTTTTTTCTCATAAACACGACATTGTATGGAAAACGTACGACTATCGTTGCGGACTTCCATACTATGATAAAAAAAAAAAATCCAATTCCTAAAATAAAAATGGTTCTAAGTTTTGTTTCAACAGGTCATTCACCCCACGTCAGATTGTCCAAAGTTACAGATCCACCCTGTATATGTTAGCTTAGAATAGCTATGCCTTGTTTGTTATAGAGATAACAGAAACTTAGATTGGACTGAATACAATTTAGGTAGTTATTTATTATTATTTCTTTAAAACTGCACGGGTTCTAAAATTATGACACCCATCTAGGTATAACTAACTACCGAGCACTGCGATCGTGGTTAATTCATTGATGGATGCCAAAGATTTAGATGAAGAATTTAAAAGTTCATTGTACTGACACCATAGAATGTGCAAAACGAATTCAGTGTTATCAGCACCTTCTAACGCCAAATAGTCGAGTTGACGTACTTTCAATTAGCTTCAATCCGGTGTTCATGATATTGATTCCAGGAGTAATAATTATATGGCTGATACAAAAATAGACCATTCAAAAACTGGGTGATGATAACTAGCCTGTTTTTATTCTTTAAATTACAGATAAAAATAAATTTAAAAGAAATACGAAATCGATATAATTCTGTCATTTGTACAAGTAATGTGTGAATGTGTTAGTAATTAGAGAGGCTGGAAATGTGATATTGGAATGTGTCGCGGACTCGTTTCCTTAGCTCGCGGTAGCTTAGAAACAAATACTATTCGACTGTGTTCAATGAAATGACAAAAAGGATTAAAACCGTATGTTGAAAAGCTTTATTATTTGATTAATATATGGAAACGTCTGTCTATCTGTAACATTTCACAACTGCCTACTGCTGAGCTTAGGTCTCTTATGAAGAGAGGTTAGGTATAGTGCACCAGGCTTGCCGAATGCGGATTGGGGATTTCACATATCTTCGAAGGATTTTTAGAATCCTTATCCGATATGTAGGTCTCCTCACGATTTCCTTCACCGTTTTTAGCCAGTGGTTGTGAAAAATTGCACATAAATCCTTGACTTAATACATAACTGTAGCAGTGTGGTGTCCCATCCTTAGTTTCCGATTTGTCGAGGATATGTTTTCAATTTTCAGTCTAATAGAGCCACCCCAGAATATCCATATTGTAACGTATTATTATGCATGAGATAACTTCAAAATAAATATGGTATTTGACTCATTGTTGATAAATCGTCAACTCGTAGGAGCCCAATAAAGTAACCAATAATTAAAATACTTTCTCCACGTCATATACAGGGTGGATCTGCAACATTGGACAATCTGACGTGGGGTAAATTACCTGTTGAAATAAAACTTAGAACGACTTTTATTTTATTGAATTGGATAAAAAAAAAACATCATAGTATGAAAATCTGCAACGATAGTCGTACGTTTTCCATACAATGTCAGAAAAAAAAGTTTAACCGATCCAAAAAATAAAAATGGTGGTATGTTGTATTCCGACAGGTCATTCACCCCACGTCAGATTGTCCAAAGTTACAGATCCACCCTGTATAGTGTATTTAATAATAGTACATCCAAGTGTCAATTATCTATCAAACTCATCCATAAAAAAATATTTAAGTCCATGTAATAATAGAGAATACTAACCTTGGTCCCATCAAAGCGATGAGTGTTCCAGGCTTGGCTATGCCACTAACTGTGGACAAAAAAAACATCAGTAAACCACAAATTATAATCAATTCTTTGTTCATCCCATTTATTATTCATATAAATTTACTTGGAGTGAAAATTATTGGAAGTTTCGACAATCTATTTCTAAGTTCGCCAAATTTCTCCTTCAGAATAAAAAGTGCTCTATGTCTATACTTTGCCTATTAATATCAGCTACAAGCATCTACTGCTGGACAACTCTATATACCAAATAGATAGATAGATAAAATATTCTTTATTGTACACCAATCAAAAAAAAAAGGTAATCTCTTATATATAAAAATGAATTGCTGTTCGTTAGTCTCGCTAAAACTCGAGAACGACTGAACCGATTTGGCTTATTTTAATCTTGAAATATTCGTATTTCGTAGAAGTCCAGAGAAGGTTTAAACGGTGAGAAAATTTTCTTATGTGACGCAGACGAAGTTGTGTGGGCCAACTAGTAAATATAATAAAAATATAATAAATTCAAATAGGTAATTTTTTCAGTCGTAAGCTAACAGACATTCGTATTTCAAATATAAGTATATATTTGCGAAGATCATATATCGTAAGACAATATTAATAAATTATGTGTTACATAATAATTAATAACTCAGGACGCGAAAGCAATAAAATTACAGCTCGAGGTCGAGGTCTTCGAAGACAGTAACAGTTATGAAAGACAAACACGTGTAAGCTAGTTCTTGTATAATAACTAATAGGTAATTACATAGATGTCTGTTAGTTACGTTAATCATTTAGAGAGGCCCTCTGTTTTTGTTTTTTGTATTTGTTTCATTAAGGATTTTTAATATTTTGGTATCACTAGGACTGACTTAGTAAATTTCGACGTTGTAAAGAATTCTGGTGTCTCCATATTATGAACTAATTTAACCATATTTTTTTTTATAAATACGTCAATATTTTACCTTCACCCTATATACAGGGTGTTAAAATCCGATGAAACAATACTCTCACAGCAAATAGTATACTTGATGTAGAAGCCATCCACCAAATCTGGGTTTTCTAGGCATAATATATCATAAGTTATAACTAATCAAAACTACGTCTTAATTTGTGCAGGATCAACCCTACCGTACTGACGTACACCAACAGCTAAAGACTTAAGCCGGCTAGTCACCTCCTGTATCATAGAACATTGTAATAATACACGGGACAAAAATCACATTCTAAACAGGATAAATGCGACTGTGTGTTTGAAAATAGATTTAGCACGTTAGATGTAGGTCAGGGTAGGGTTGTCAAAAAAATACAAAATAATAATTTTTCAACTTTGTATGGGAAAATAAAGTAACTATCTCCGTTTCAAAAGTATGTGTATATGATTTGAAATGTGATATAGATTAAGCCCTGAAAGTATTGTTTCACCGGGCACCAACACCCTGTATAATAATCTATATATTTAACTAGGTGACCCGCGCAACTTCGTCTGCGTCACAGAGGGATACAACATAGCCTTCCTCGATAAATGGACTTTCCAATAGTAAAAGAATTTTCCAAATCGGACCAGTAGTTCCTGAGATTAGCGCGTTCAAACAAACAAACAAACTCTGCAGCTTTATAATATTATAAGTATAGATCAATAAAGTTCGGACAAACAAATATTCATGAACATAGATCCGAACTGCATCCGCATACATCGCATAAGTGCATTAGTCGTTCCAAATACTATTTAAGTCGTTTATTACCATTCATTCATTAAAAATATCGAATGCAGACTATTTTTAGCATAAATTGACATATGACATTTCTTCTAAATGCAGCTCTTACGAATTTTGTAGCGTTCATCATAACATTTTTCAGATAATTTTAAACAAATAACACAATTTGTATGTAAAATAATGCAAATGATTCCTGAATGTAGCTGTCTTAACACTGACACACTAAATACTGTATTTTGTATGTTAAAGATATTGTGTGCCGACCATACGTAATGCAATATTTATTAAGAGTTTTTTTTTCTCCAAAATGTAATCTGCATTGGATAGCCTATTCTTTCAGGCCATTTGATGTTGTAAACTCCCGACAAATATTTCTACCAACCCATTACTGCCCACTGTTGGGCTCAGGTCTCCTCAGGAGAGGGATTAAGCATAGTCCGCCACGCTTGCCTAGTGCGGATTGGGGACTTCACATATCTTCAAAGGATTTTTAGAACCCTCTTCCGATATGCAGGTTTCCTCACGATGTTTTCCTTCACCGTTTATAGTCAGTGGTGTTGTGAAAAATTGCACATAAATCATTTTCATATTAAGATTTAGTGGTACAAGCCTCCCGTACGGAAGGCAAGCGCTTCAACCACTCGGCCACCACGACTTCACTTATTTTAAGTGTATTCAAGCGAAATTCGACATACTGGCATTTAAGAACGTTTAGCAAAATGAACTTATTGTTCAGTTTTTTAATTGCAAGATAGATAAACGGGCCAACGACCTACTTAATGGTAAGCGGTCACGGTCGCTCCTGAACCTCTGCAATGCCAGGCAATCGATGGTACCTACATGACTTCTATTCGGACAACAGAACAAAGAAAGATCCATAACCCTCCCTCCTAACGTTACCTTTGGTGTATTGTACCTAAACAACTCCATATAAACATCATTAGAAAACCAAACAAGCTATAGAAAATATTACCATTATTAACCAGCCTCTTCAGTCGTCCATCCTTCAGCTTCACGTGAACAGTCACATCCCTCCACACGAGGGTACAGGGTCTTGGAGACCGTGGTACCCCAAACACCTCTTCCACTTCAGGATACAAGTCGTCATACTTCACGGGACTCTTCTTAATGCCACTGTCCACGTAGACTAGGTCAGCGGGCTGGAGTTCCTGAAACAAAATGAAGGTAGGTACTCAATTATAGTATTCATTTCCAAGACAATGTTACATTGTGGTATTATATATTCAAAGTCAAAGTCAAATCATTTATTTTCAAAGTAGATGTGGACACACATACATTTTGAAAGTCAAAATAAAATCAAAAGTTCTACCACCAGTTCGCTAAAATTACGCCTCCGTCCTGAGAAGAACCGGCGCAAGAAACTCAGCGGGCATGTCTTTTTTTTAATTTAAATATATTGTTTTTTTTTCTTTTTTTTTTTAATATTTTTTTTACAATATTTTTGTTTTTTACAAATGTATCAATTGAAATGGCCCGATGTATTAAAAGACTTTAGTAAATTAAGGCCACAGAAGTATGCCAAATTCACACAAACACGAATACCGTTGTCAAACAAGGAAATGCTATGATGATTGACTTTGAAACGACTAAAATTCCTCCAAATGAATATAGAAGATGGGCAGTACCCTTCGAATAATGTCTAAACTTGATCACCAACCTGATGCCTACAATGCTTACCATATCCCAAGGATCTATGTTGTCAATGTGATATCGCCACCTCACCATCATAAATTCTGTCGTTAAAGAGATTATTTTAAGTAGAACACCGATTGGCATGAGAGACCAAATCGGAGTGCATGGACGAAGCTCTGATTTTGCACAGCGAAGTATTTCATGATAAATTTGGCAATCTATCTAGTTTATTATAAATTATAATTCTTTTCACCGATCGTTACAGAAATTGTGACTCTAGCATTTCATTTGGTGGGGAGTTACGTTGAAAAAAACTCACATCTATTTCAGAGGTACTTGAGCGAAAGAAACCTCTTAAGATGGCATGTTAGCTCCATTGTGCTTCAATAAAAAATATCAAATTTCTAATACATAACTGGTAATTAATCAATAACTTATTTCTATTATAATTAAATCCAATAATATCAATCAAGAATCACTAAATAATGACCTAAAACTTACACGTGGCCAGTTCTTTGCTATTTCAGATCAAAAATAGGTTTAAGATAAGTCAATGGTAATGATGTACTAAGTCACATTTTTAAAACTTTATCACCAGATTTCTGACTAAATTTACATTGATTCCTCATAATATCACCTAGATACCTTCATTTAAATTTCAAAAGGTATCTATAGAATCATAAACTGGTTTTAAACTACCTATAATTATATAATTTACGATAAATACTAATGTTTATTAGATAGGACGACATTCCGGAAATCTAACCATTCCAAATTGTTAGGTGAATTTTTCGATTTAGGTACATTGCATCAAAAAGTATTTCACCATTTAATATTGTAATTACACTATCTAAGGCAATCAAAAAATAAATATTTTTTCCACATGCATAGCGAAGATTCATGGGTATCGGTAACTGCTCTCCATAAGGTGGGCCGTTTCCACTTTTATCTGCCGATGCCAGAAAAACAGCTCAATCAGCGACACTAATTGATATATTTTATTATGCATATTATAAAGCTTCCTCTTGTCACCTATCTATTAAAAATGGCATCAAATCGGTTGCGTAGTTTTAGTTTAAATATACATGACATTGAGGACTAACAGCGGGAAGCGACTTTGTTTTTTACTGCGTAATGATAATTCGATTCTCATATTGATAAAACGTAGTACGGCTGATGAAAGAAAACCTCTAGAAGATTATCTACATAAAAACGTGCTAGATGAACTAAATAACAAGATCATTAAAATAAAACACTATCAATATAAGCTTTAAGTTCCTGAACAAGTTAAACGAGCCTAAACACGACGGATCTATCTTGTTTTGTACAGAAGTATGGACACTTTCCAAATACATCCAAAAAAAATCAAAGCAGCTCCATAGTATAATATTATAATAGCATTGTCTCGCGATATACATGTTATGCATGGAATTTCAACTCAATTGGATACCGGGAAGTTTCAAATTATCTTGGGGGATTCTACCCGAACTCACATGCTTACATCCATTGCAAGTTAATATAAAGCTTGTAAAAAGAATCACAAATGAGACAAGATGTCACTGAACTTGTAATTTATTGTCATTGTTTAACTATTATGGTTGTGCAAGAATCACTACGTGTCAAACTACAGACTGAATTCTTCAAGCAAAACGTTGTCGGAGAAATTTCACTAAATTCAAGACGTTGACCCGATGTAAATTTAAAATTAGATTACGAGAAACCAGTCTCAAAATTAAATTTCAAATTAATTCTGAAAAAATATGTTTTTTACACGATACCGTTTCTGTATGATTTTTTTGTCAAAGTCGCTTTAGTTCACATTTTTATCTTACATTTCTACGATTACTAATTGTTCAATGTGGTAAAAAGATTACTGAAAGTTTGAGAAAATATATAACATAATACAAAACCTAAAACTTCAAAATTAAAAAAAGCATACTTCTTTCACAAAAACATCTTTCTGCTTATTTTAACCATGATTTTTGAAAGGAATACAAAGTACTTAGGTAATATATAGTACCAAATGAACATTGAACGAGCAATAGTAAGTAGGATCAAATAAATATAAAGTTAAAAGCATACCTTAATGTTAATAGACACGAATACAAAAAATAACATAAACCACAAAAACAGCAGATCTTCCCAGCTTGCAGATAAAGTTACTTATCAAAACAAATTTGGAGCTTCAACAGTTTGTCAATGTGAAAATAATTAACGAGTATCGTCCCAATAAACGCAAAAAAAATAGCTATAATTTCAATTACCAAGCCTTCATTTATACATTAAGTAAAACTTTTTTATATACAACTTATCTAACAAAGCTTATCGATAAGAATATTTAGGTACATCAAAAAAGAAGCTTCTCAAGTATTTCGTAATCGTTACGTTCCCATAAAAATCTACGATGTCGAGACTTGACAATTACTGAACAAAATAATGTATTACTTACATATGAAGTACTCTGAAAGGACTTAGGGCTCTCACTCGTCGGAGGGCTGCTGACCTCATTCCTTTTCGTCTTGTCCGATTTTTTCCCCATTTTTCGTGACGAAACCTTTAGATTTCCGTAAAACTCAAATTTCGAACATCCGCGCTATCATTTTACCGGCCGTGCGTACGAGGAAGGATAGCCGCTATAGTACACGACTGCCTACTAGCGTAGTGTTGAAACATTGACATTAGGCCATAGACGAGAGTGAGATAGTCGCATGCATTAGAAAGGGACGGATATATTTTTGAAAATGCGTTTTATTAGAAATGTATGAAAGATTAGTAGGCCTATTAAGGGCCATGCGTGGCTGGACTAATGCGGCTTGACGCGTGAGGTTTCTTAGGAAATTAGGTATTGTTAGATATCAAATAGTTATTGTCAATGAAAAATGTTAATTATGTTGCTATATTAATAGGTATATTAATATTTTAAAATACAAGTGTACAATTAGAATATTTTTGCATTGAAGTTGACTAATTTTAATTGAGGTTCGATTATTCAGGTATCAAATAAAACTTTCAAGATTAAAATTATGTCCTCTGACAAGATATTACCGAAGATTGGAAGATAATAATGCTAATTTAATCAGATACGCCAATTATCTCAAGGTGGACAACAGTAATATTTGCATGATACTAACCACTTAAAACTAGATAGGTCAGGAATTAGACTTCTCATTCATTCATTCAGTTGCATAATAATCATTTCCTGGCTTAGGAACTATGAGAAAGATTCTGTGTTCTGTTTTTTCTGCAAAGTGACATTTTTATCATAGTTTGTTTTAATAAAAAGCATTTGTGCAGCATTTTAGTGGTTATAGTTTGAACAATATTCACTCATGTGTTCCAGTTCAGTTTCTAAAAAAATTAGAGGTAACTATTGTATATTGAAAAGTTCCATAATACATTAAATTTTATTTTAAACCTTACGACGAGAAAGAGTGCCGAGTACGTAACGCGTCGTGCCGTTCCTAATAACCCCGTGTTTGGTTCTGGCCTCAGCCGGGTGTGGACGCTGAGTGTGAGCTGTTGGAGGTTCTAGTGCAGTTCACCCGTCCCGCGGGTGGGATATGTGGAAAATCCGGTGATTTCCTCCAACTCAAAAAAATACATGTATAAACTGACGCACACTTCGGCGAATTGAATCGCAAAATGCAGAAAATGAAGTATCACGAATACAATGTTATTATTTTATTCATAGGTAATAATACTGTACTGTACTGTACCAACCCATTACTGCCCACTGTTGGGCTCAGGTCTCCTCAGAAGAGGGATTAGGCATAGTCCACCACGCTTGCCCAATGCGGATTGGGGACTTCACAATCTTCAAAGGATTCTTAGAATCCTTTTCCGACATGCAGGTTTCCTCACGATGTTTTCCTTCACCGTTTTTAGCCAGTGGTGTTGTCAAAAAAATTGCACATAAATATTTTTCACATTTAGATTTAGAGGTAGGTAATAATATGTGAAATGTAATTTTATTATAGAAGTAATGTCCTTCAAGTATCCCGCTAACTCATTACACGCGTGTTTGTGGTATCCAAGGTGGTTACCGTTCCAATGAACGTAATATGATATCAAAACTGAAAGTTGTGTACAAAGTTGCATACATTAGAAGAATAGTCAAAGTTTTTACAATCTTTATATTAACTTGCACTGGATGTAACTATGTAAGTTCGGGTGAAATCTTGCAAGCTAAATTTGATAAACTTCCCAGTTTCCGATTGAGCTGACATTTTGCACGCAGATGTATATCGCGTAACAATACAAAATGGTGTTGATCTGATGATGGAAGCGGAAGGTCATAGGAAATCTTGTGCTAGACCCGTCGTGTTTGGGCTCATTTTACTTGTTTTAGCTAGCACTCTACTGCTACATAATATTAGATTGATACCTTGCATTTAAAAGCTTAGTTTAAATTAAATTCTAGTAGAATACTCTATTTGACTCTGTTAGGCCTCAGGCACACTGCTTCGCCGTACGCGACGTAAGGCAGTTTTTAAACGTTTTTAGTTTTACGCCTTAAATTAAGAACTAATTTAACACCTAAAATTAAAAATATAAATTCTTTGACATAAATACAATATTGTAATTGTAAAGTACAAGAAAATCAAAACAATAAAATTATGTAGAATGTGGTTTACATTTTACATTGTTCAAAAGATACAATATAATTAAAGACTGATAAAGCTAGTGAACCTAGTTAAAAAAAGCGTAATTAAAATAGACTTACCATAAATATTCGCAATAAATTTCAATATTTAATACAATTATATAAAACTATTATTTAATTGTTAATACAATAACAATTGAAACTACTGCAAATTAAATTTTAAAAAAAATATGGACGCAAAGAATTCGAAGTTTAAAAGTGGCGCCAAAATTTACAAAAAGATTTTCATTTAAAAAGGTCCTATTAGGAATTCAAAAAATACCTTTGAACTTGAACAGTCTTGAGTGTTGAGCCTTGTTCGAAATTAGAATTTCTTTTTTTTTTCTTTTGTACAAGTTTGCATGCAGGAGGTTGCATATACAAAATATTTTTAAACTATCTATCATAATTAGTTAATTATTTCTAATCATTTAAAGTAATGCGATTGAACTTAAAATTACGTACCAATATAACAATATTATTAGGTATTATTGTCGATTAATTAATATCAATCGGATACTATGCATCGAATGAATCCAAATCCAAAATATTAGATACACCATGACACAAAAATAGCGATAAAACTTGAAATATATTCTGATAAAATCGAATTTTTAATTAAAGAGAATATTTGATGATTATATTATAATATTCTTAATTTATTTAGTAGTTTAGAAATTGAATTCCAATGACCGCGTCCGAATATTTCGAGACATTTTATTTTAGTGGTCAAAAAACTATATTTTGAGAAATTTCTTTTAAATGTATATAAATAATATGACATGTAGTTTCAGTAATAATTTCGAATAAGATATTATTTTTTATGTGCCAAACCGCTTTGGGAAGGATGGTGTTTCCCGAGTGCTATGTACTTCATCTTTATTCATCATTCATCTTTAAAAGAGGTTAAAGATAAACCCTCTATGCCCTTAAAAAAATGAAACGTACACACTGTGATTTAATAAAATTTATAAATATAATAGTTTTGCTTGAACCTATAATTTTTACTTATATACGGTTCCATTATTAAAAGACTGAACCGGAGTAGAATATTATTAGTTTTTTCATATCTGTTTGTTCTGTGCTATTTTATCAAATTCTGTTGATACATTAAACATGTTAACGAAACCATACTCGTAAACTACGAAAGTTGCAACGATTGACATTTTTGCAAAGGTTACCTACTATTTCACATTTAGAACTCAATTCATAAATAATAAATAAATATTATACTTTATTATTCTCCGAGGATTGTCGTTTATATAGCTATAAATATTCTTCATAGTAAAAATGTAAATAAATCTAACTAATATTTTAAAACTATGAGTTATGGTCGATTGTGTTTTGTTAAAGTTTTATTCAGTGTCGAATTGTTTTTATGATTGATATTAAAACACAATTAAAATGGAAATCAACAAACAAACTTAATCTCTTAATTTGCATAGCTTTTATGTTATTTTTAACCGACAAAGAGATGTGATTTTAATCCGGTTTTTTTTTTGGTAGAGACTTTGAAATGTCTCTGTTGTTTCAAATGACTATGACTATGTATTTAGTTAAATAAAATGGTTATCGAACTTATCGATTACAATTAGGAGGAATCTATGATAATCTGTGGGTATCTACAGTAGACTTATGGCCAAAGGGAGATCTCCGACCGGGCGAGGTGTATGCCCGGTCAGGCCGAAGCCCGCTGTAGTAGATTTCAGAAGCTGTATATATGCGAAGATTCTTGCAAATGTCGTAACCGCGAGTCAGGACCTCGCGCGCTATTATTGGTCGCCACAAATCTTTCGATAATCACCTCATTCGTATACAAACAACTACTTTAAACTGCCTATGTTCTTACATATAACATGTATTAGAAAGTATATCGTGGAATTTTTTAAAACGTCTGACCTACATAGTAGAAACACCAGGAACAAACATAAACTTGATTTACCGATGAGTCATTTGAATAAAATAAGAAATTCCTTTAGGTGTTTGTCTGTATGCTTGTACAACAAAATCACACATGATGTTCAAAACCTACCTATATATTTCATCTTTTGTATAATATTGTTAAAATATTTAAAAAAAGATAATGTTCTAATAAAGTATTTCATTTCATTTCATTTACTGAGGGATTTTTGGAAGAAATATGTTTATTCTCAATTTTAAATCTTGAAGGAGAAAGAAAAACCCTTCAAATATGAATATGTAAAGTTAACCGTACTAAGAAAGCTTGATGAACTATCTTTTCTTTCTTTCTTTCTTATACCTGTGTGCCAATTTCGAGTTTTTCTTCGGCCGGGTAGTGGGCAGTGAAAGAAAACTAGGAATAGGAACACAGATCGCTCCACTAAGAGGCCCCGTCATTGGCGAGCTGTAATTGCTTGTTATAGTTTGACACAAAATTAAATGAACCATAGATAAATATTGTGATAGTATCTTGAGGTATATTAAATTACGTATGTATACGTTAACGATCATTGAAGTCCATGTGACCGAAAATGCGGCTTCTTTTGAGGTTTCGATGTTCACTTGTTTCAAATGAGGATCAGGGCCAAGTACGGTGATACCAAATAATAAATTCTCTGAAATATAAGCGAGTTTTTTGTTCCTTCAAACTTTTTTCTTAAGGCAAGATCTAGCCTTTGTGAGTTTACTATTTTAAATGCCGTTTAAGTTAAAAAAATCGACAACTGGGGCCAGAAAAAAAATGTATTTGTATCAGAATGCCAGACGGTTAAGTTGTTGTACACTTTATTAAAAAAGACTCCGCTAAATATCAATAGTAATTTGGAAGAATTTATGGCATTTTATGTCATCTAAGTGTCGCAATTACACCATGCTGATCCCGATAAAAAGCAAAAAAAACAATTTATTAGACATGTAAAATTATAGAACATTGCTAAAAAACGATATAGCAAGATAATACGAGTACATTTTTTTTCAGAGCAGTCGTTTGCCTGTTCCTGTTGTATTTTAATACATATTTTTTGTTCTCTGGTTTAGATAATTTACCACAAAAAGTTATCTACTTCTATAGTGTAATCAGACGTCCCACCTTTTAGTTATTTTGTAAAACGGGAAAGAGAGCGTAAACAAAAATTTGTTAGAGAAAACAAATTACTCTAAAAGAAATTTTTCTTTATTTCAATCCTAATTTTTCAACTATTGCTTATTTGGATTGCCAAATTGAATTCATTGCTTCCCCTTAATATTCATTAATACTCTGTTATCACAGATACATCTTAATCTTTTAATAAATAAAGATAAAACGTTTTATCTTACATGAGTTGCATTCATTTTAAATATATTAGTAAAATTTTTATAAAATATTTTTAGTTATCTCTGCGCTAGCAACACTGGTAATACGAGACCACGAATTGACGGGTCACTGATGACCTGACGCTTCCGCAATACCACTACAATGAGAGCTCTTGTTACACGATCAATAACAGATAAACATTCAGTTATTGGAGTTAATATAGTAGAAAGATAAATGTATTATATTTGGTGAACAATTAAAAATAAGTACGATTATATTACAACACCTAGAGTCTCCAATCCTGGGGGTGTCGCGACGGGAAAGTGTGCTGCAGTGCGTAACGCGTCGCGCCATCCCGCATAACCCCGTGCTGGGTTCTGGCCTCAGCCGGGGTTCGGACGCTGAGTGTGAGCGGTTAGAGGTTTTAGTGCCGTTCAGCTCCCACATAAACAGCCTGCCGCGGGTGGGGATCCGGTGATTTCCTCCAACTGAAAAAAAAAACAAAAAAAAAAGAGTCCAATCCTGACAAATATCAAAGCGATCATAGATTACAATTACTAGCACAAACTTCAACTTCACCAAAGAAATACAAAACTAAATAAGCTTTACATCCCATTAAAACACAACCTCATTTAAAGAGTTTCCAGAAAATGTCTAGAAATTTTCTTTTGTTTATTTTTATACGGATATCAGTAATTACAATGAGACTACAATGGTGGGTAGTAGTGGGTACCTATAGGATAAGTATTGACCCCTCTATGCCAAGGTAGTTGAAGTCCATGAGCGACGGTAACCACTTACCATTAGATTAATAATAGGGCTTGTATATAATAAACTGTTTAAAATAAAATTAATATTCATAAATATGTGATTAGCACCTACTAAACTAACGGAACGATTCAAGTCGACCTATTTTACATTATTTATTGTTTTTATGACACGTTTCTGACTAAACAAATAGCCCTTCATTATAATATTTGTAGGCCTCAAAAATGTCTATAAAATTAATATATTCATATGAATATGCATGTTTTTATATTGATGACTAAATGGTCCGTGCAACTTTATCTGCACCAAAAGGAAACAATTTTTGACTGTTTTGCATGATTTTATGACACCTTGGGTTTTTTTTTAGTTGAAGTTAATCACCGGGTATGTGGGAGTTGAACCGCACTATAACCACCAACCGCTCACACTCAGCGTCCGAACTCCGGCTGAGGCCAGAACCCAGCACGGGGTTTGGAGGGACGACGCGACGCGTTACGCGCTTGGCACTCTTTCCCGTCGCGACACCTTGGGTTACATTATTGGACTTTTAGTAAGGATACCCAATTTTCTGGAAAATGTGATAATAATAAAATCTTCTCGATAAATAAACAATAATAATAAAGTGGTTTGGAAGAGATCTCTCTGAGTGATAAGGTCGCCTTTTGATACACTCTATTTAGATTTAGGTTTTTTTATACATACTGTTGTTATTTTCGTATCGTTTTTGTTCCAAAAAAAAATATATATTTTTTGTTGTATTGTACTATTTTGTATAAACTACTTAACACAGTAAATTTTTTTAAAGTAGAACCGGCGGTTCCGTAGATGCTAATCAACGGAACCGCCGGAACAAACAAACAGACTCATCAGCTTTATGTATTACTTTAGATATCCTCCAAGTCAAGGCTAGAGACCGGCCCTTAATGATCCCTTACTATTAAAAAAAATCAGTGGCCCGAAAATTAATTTTAATAGGCCTATTTGTATTATTTTGTAATGGTTTTATTATGTTTTATACAACAAAATATGTTTTTTTATTTTAATTATGTACGTTATGTCCCATAAAATTAAGGCAATATAAATTACGATGTACTTTATCAAGCTAATTCCGCATAACACCACTACCGACATTAAAATCAATAATTTATTTTAAAGAACACTTCTTATTTATTTATTTAATACTTTATTGTACACGACAGAAAAGTTATATTAAAAAAATGTTCACAAAAGGCGAGCTTAACTCAATACTGAGTTTTTTACAACAAACCCAAAATGAAACATACAGTAAGAAAACTTTAATGTAAGGTAGAGAAGTGTACAATATACATAGAATATATATTTATATACTTATACATATAATAATAATAAAATATAGATAAACGAAATAAATATAACAACTATACAAATAAAATAGACATATTATATACATACTAGCTTTTGCCCGCGACTTCGTTCGCGTGGACTTCAGGTTCGTCCCGTCTAGTCGTATAGCCTGTGTTATTCTGATGTATAAGCTATATTGTGGTAAAGTTTCATTCAAATCCATTCAGTAGTTTTTACGTGAAAGAGTAACAAACATCCATACATCCATACATACAAACTTTCGCCTTTATAATATATGTAAATTAGATTATGTACAATAATAATGATAAAATGAGTAGTACAATTAATGAATATATTATGTCATTTTGAGGAAATACTGTTTTTAAGACAATCTTTTAAGATCATGTAGGAGTAGAGTGCTAGTTAATACAAGTAAAAGGAGCTTTAAGACCACGGGTCTATCTTATTTCGCACAAGAAGTCCAATAAACTTAACTTCCGAATCCATCATGAGATCAACGCTATTTTGTTTATATTGTCATTTGTCACGCGATATACATCTGTGTGCAAAATGTCAGCTCAAAAAGAAACCGGGAAGTTTGTCAAATTTAGTTTGCACGATTCCACCCGAACTTAGCCCTATGACTTGTCCTTCTTTAAATGAGGCTTGAGGAGGGTCCTTAAAGTTAGGTCGTAGGTAGCGACCCCTCAGTATCCCCTGACATTGCAGAGGTTCATGAGCGACGGTAACCACTTACGATCAGGTGGCCCGTTGGCTCGTCTGCCTACATGGCAATAAAAAAATAAAAAAAACATAGTTACATCCAGTAAAATTTGTAAAATAGAACATTTTTTATACTAGGTATATTAAAATGTACGGGGAGCGTATTACCTCATGAATTTCTGCAATGCAATTCACAGAACGATTTTCACTTCCGTTTGAAGTTATTTTTAAATCTAAATGAAGCTCTGTTTAAATCCTAAAATTATAAATAAAAAACCTGTACATTTTAAATCGATTTAGGTCTACGACTCAAGAATGCCATCTACTTAGAAGTTTAATTTATTCGGATCCTATAAAAACTTTTGATGTTCAAATTCCATTAGTGATGTAGTGTGGGTTTATCAAGTCTTGTTTCAACCGTAGTCACAATGTAATGGGTTCGTTCTCTATATCTTATCTTAAGATTTAAACTCTCGGTTTTGTTGATTTTCCAGTTAATTTAACTTATTTGGTTGTAAATAAAACGGGTGCTAGAAGAACTGTAATTACTTATGTCATCATGAGCTATGACTTAGAAACGTAGAAATGTATAACTTATAACTCAGTTAATAAGTATTATATATTATGGTAAGATATAATAGTAGGTAGAGCCTAATTATAACATAAATATCTTCACAGAAACTTCACTTAAATATCTACCAGTTCCGCCATAGATTATAAACTACTTATAAAAAAGGTTATTTAAATGCTTAATCTATACTAATATTATAAAGCTGAAGAGTTTGTTTGTTTGTTTGTTTGTTTGAACGCGCTAATCTCGGGATCTACTGGTCCGATTTCAAAAATTCTTTCACTGTTGGAAAGCCCATTCATCGAGGAAGGTTATAGGCTATATTTTATTTTCAAAAAATTAGGGATCCGTATGAAAATATCGAATATGTAACACAAGGCGAATAATCGAAAACTATTTATGCGTACGCTGCAAAAACTATTGACAATAGAACAAAATGATGTACTACGGGTTTTTAGGTCTTTTCAAGACAAACAAAAAAGTACGCGACAGCATATATCTAACTCTCATAGTTTAGTCACAATAACCGCTTTTATGGTTATGAAATATATTTTTTCGTCCCAAGATTGAATTTAACGTTAAATGAGTATCGTTATATTAACCCTTATCCAAATTAAGTATTTTATTATCAAGAATATTAATGTAGAAGTAAATTACTTTTTGTTTTATTCCAATCGGACTTTTCGTTTAGAAGTTATCACGAGTATAAAACGCAATGAATATGTGGATGCACGCAGTGCCGAGTGCAGGCCGCGCAAATAATAACGCGACGGCATTGCGAGTACTGTTTGAACCCCTTTGTAACGCAGACGAAGTTGCGCGGGTCAGCTAGTAATAAATATAAAAGTGAAGTTTTACCAGTCCATCGAGGTATTTGTAACTTTCAGAACATAATCAAACAACAAATAACTTGTATGTACAAAGATGAAAGTATTTTATCATAAACTAGCTGGCCCACACAACTTCGTCTGCGTCACATAAGGAAATTTTCTCACCGTTTAAACCTTCCCTGGACTTCTACGAATATTTCAAGATTAAAATAAGCCAAATCGGTTCAGTCGTTCTCGAGTTTTAGCGAGACTAACGAACAGTAATTCATTTTCATATATAAGAAGATATTACATATTATGTATTTGATAATTCTTAAATTGTTGATTACTAAAATAAATTCGTACAACCTAACATTAACTTTCATCGATACTCAGTTATTATGATTTATAGCAGTATTGGACGGTAGACTAAGCTTATGATTAACATAACTATATAAACACGAGGACGGAAGCTTTATTTAATATTATATAATAACTGTTGGTAAGCATGTGTTAACTGTTTTAAAACCCGTTTAAATGTTGCATTAAAATAAAAGTGAATTATTTACAGCAAAAAAAAAATCTTTGTCGTTATAAAGTATTCTTTATTAATTACATGAACAAACAGACAATTTCACTAAAACTCCGATTTGAAATGGTTGACTTCATAATTTTATAATCTAATATATAAAATTCTCGTGTCACGGTGTTCGAACTTGAACTCCTCCGAAACGGCTTGACCGATTTTGTTGAAATTTTTTGTGCTTATCCGGTATCTATGAGAATCGGCCAACATCTATTTTTCATCCCCCTAAATGTTAGGGGTAGTCCACCCCTAATTTTTTTTTTATTTTTTCGACGCAGACGAAGTTGTGTGGGGCAGCTAGTATAATATATATCTAATATTTTATAATATAATATGTTTGATTACCAAAAAAATAAAATGTTGAGCTTGTTAAAATATTCCAGTATTAATTTGAACTCATCTGAACCAACGGCACTAGTTTTTATGATGTCTTGGTCAGTTACATTTTAATTTCATATGTAATACATGTGTCAGTATAAGCCTTATTTTTAACGACCTACAAGTAGAAAAACTTTGTCTTACATTTACGGAAGGTGACCTAAGACAATCTACATCACTCTTACATTATACTTTAATCACATGACACATACCCCAAAAACATTAGAATTGAGGGAATTTATTCCACGACTGGATAAGTGGAAAATACGCCGTGTCTTATTTATTTAATTAATCAAATCTACTACACTAATTATCCTAAAATAGTTGTTGTATCAAGTAAAAAACAAAATCAACAGCCTCTATTTTTTCCGTCCATAAAACATAGCAATTAAGGGCCATGTCATAAAACCATTTAAATGTTTGTAATCAAATGTCTTAAAATTCAATTTGTAATTTACTGTTCAGCCTCCAAAACTGGTTTGGTTCCCTGAGGCTAGTATACACCGTATTTGGAGTTCTATGTATATCAAGTTGAACGCATCAATCATCACCATGACCTTTCTTCATGATTAGAGGTTTTTTGTTGTTTCTAACACTCATCATACAGGGGAAAAATTTAGGCCGATAAAAGTTTAGGGTATTGTTATTGTTAAATTATATTTTCAGAACAAAAGAATTAAAGAAAGATTGAACGAAGAAGAAGAAGAGAATATAAAAACAGAAAGATAGTTTTGTAATCCACGAAATTGAGCTGTCTGTCTTCTATCAGAAAGTCCTGAACAATTTCCTATGTGATTAATAGTGCAGCTTTTTGCGTAGATTAGATTTTCTACATAGGGCTATGTGGTCCGCCCACTGCCACTTCAGCTTGGGCGGGCCACATAGCACGTAGAACCGATGGCCGTTGGAGCACGAAGGTTCAGGAGTGGCGCCCGCGTCAAGGCAAGCGCAGTGTAGGACGACCAGCTGCAAGGTGGACGGATGATCTTGTTAAGATCGCAGGAACACGCTGGATGCAGGTCGCTACCAACCGGTCGCATTGGAAATTCTTGGGGGAGGCCTATGTCCAGCAGTGGACGTCTACAGGCTGATAATGATGATTATGATGACATAGGGTTGGCTTAAGTACAATTTAAAAGTATCAGTTAACTTGACAAAGATAGCTCAGTACTTGAATGTATAAGATACAAACCGTCCCAAATTACCAGTTTTAGCAATAAAACTAATTAAAAAAGTACGATATGACTCAGTTTCCTACCGTTCCCAACATAAGACTATCTATCATAGTTCAAAGCAATACATCGCTGAACTATCAAATAGTTTCTTCTATAAAGCTAACGACTTTAGAATTGGGACGTGTTCAATCTTCACATCCTCTATTATGAACCCTTTGATACTGTCCTACGAGACGATTGGAACGACCTCGATTAGAATTTTCTAGAAGGGACAGGGTCTTAGATTGATTTGTTTGTGGAATTTTATTAGGTATTATGTAAATTAGAGGGCATGTAGGACATGAAAATATACGATATTGTTTATTATTCGTGTGTTTTTGATTCAGTTTGCTCGGTAATAAATTAAATAACTTTGATTTAGTTCACCTACAGTTAGATACAATTGAAATAGGTAAACCGCCATAATAGGTAATATTTTTTTCCAAGGATCTTTTTGTTTATGTAAGGATCATATTTAATTCGTTTTTACCATCGAATGAAGCACAAATAACTTAGCATACATTGGAATACGTTGACATAAAAATCTATTGGACTCTCAGTGCAAGCTTCGTTTGCATTTCTGCATTAAGCAAAGGAAACACTTCATTAAATTTTTTTCTAGATTTGTTTTACGTTTTAATCGAACGTTTAATATTATTACAATCACTCACTGGGAACTCATACGTTATTAGCTGTTAAATACCTATGACAGATTATGACATATTCTCGATCATTATATTGATTAATTGAATTACCACACAACGCGCCACGCCTACGTTTCAAATGTTTAGTAAATGTTCCGATATTTTTTTTTGCCATGTAGGCAGACGAGCCAACGGGTCACATGATCGTAAGCGGTTACCGTCGCTCATGAACCTCTGTAATATCAGGGGACATTGAGGGGTCGCTACCTACGACCTAACTTTAAGGACCCTCCTCAAGCCTCGTTTGAAGAAGGACAAGTCATAGCGCACTGGGAATACCGAAGAGGGGAGCTCATTCCATAGCCGGATGGTGCGTGGCAAAAGTGTTCCTGATATATTATTTTAGAACTTCGTTAGGTACGATTTGTACCTTGACCTTTTCACAGAAAGAAACGGGATACAGATTGTGAAGGATCGGGCGTTGTGGCTAGGTAGAGGATGAGTTTAGCAGTGGTGGAAAAACCTCTAAATTTGATTTCCCGATACTTTTTTACCAACGATGTTTACGGGTACCAACTATTCTGCTAAAATTAAATGCTAAAAGGCACTTCAACGACTTCCTAGGGTCTAAAAATCGATGTACAGTATAACACAAATTTAAATAATAAAACACCAATATCTCATAATTGAAACTATTTATTTTCAAAACAAATAAAACAAAATTAATCTTTATTGATGATTTGGTCGTACATGCAATATTAATTACTTCGCTCGACGCGTTCTCCATAACAGAGCGAAGTAAGCTAGGAGTCTGAACCCGATGAACAAGAGTATCATATTTATAACGTCCATTTGGAAGTCGTCCTGTAAATAAATAAATAATTGGTTTAGTTTAAAAATAATTGTACCCAAAAACATGTTAAAGAAGAAGTAAGAAGAATCATTCATATTAACAACTACCGGGCCCGAGCAACTTCGTCTTCGTCACTTTCAATTAAAAGGTAGGTAACTTATGTTTTTTCTCAGGATCTAAAGATTGTCTGTGCCGAATTTCATCAAAATCGGTTGAGAGGTTTAAGCGGGAAAGCGGAACAGACAGTATTAGTCGGGAAGTAGGAATATTTTGTTTTGTCAATTAACCACTCAACTGGGATCGGCAACAAAATTGGTTTGTTTACTTTTGCCAAGTCTGTGGCAGGAGCCAAAATTGAACACAGTTCTAAAACTTGTTTCGTTTACATTTTTTAATCTTCTCATATTTTACGGAGATGATATATTTTCGTTTAAAATGCAATACAGCGTTGTTTAGTATTAAAGATTTACAAAAATATAAGGTTTTATTAAAAATCAAAATTAAAAATTATTGGAAAAAAATGTTTTTTAAAAGGGGCTCAAACACGGTATTGGTTCCGAACGAAGTCCCCAGTTTCGACATCTAGCGAATAGTGACGTTCCCACTTGAGTGGTTAAGCACCGTAACAAACTGAAACTAGCTTTGACGTTGAATTTAAAGATAAAATAGATATCCAGTTATCTATTGATTACACTAGTTTACAATATTAAACTTTTTGTCTGTTGCCGCGAATTCTGTGGTTGATATCGTTCACTCATTACTTATTTTTGTCAGATCTAGCCTCAAAATTTTATGAGCAGCTCGAGTTACTTTGTTTTCGATTTTTATTATTTAAGCATATATATTAATCGATAACAGGCATATATACTGTGTTAAAATTAGTTTCTCTAGTTTTTGCGTCACGAGTAGTTCAAGGGGACGTTGTTTAAACAATCCAAATCATTTTTGCTATACGCGGAGAATATGTGTTTAACAATAGTAGAAAAGTTATATCAGAGTTGTTGAAAAATACATATTTTGAGTATTTTGGGATGCTCTTGGATAAAAATGAGAAGTCTTGGGCTCCCAATTGTGTTTGTAAATCGTGTGTGGAATATTTAAGATTATGGAAAAGTGGTAAAAGAAGTGCCTTTAAATTTGGAACACCGACTATTTGGCGAGAACCACGAAATCATCTCATAGACTGTTATTTTTGTAGCGTAAACATAAACGGTTTAAACACTAAAATTCGACCTAAATGGCAATACCCAAGTACTAGTTGTGTTCAACGTATCTTCTGTATCGCTTTCGTATCTGTTATGCACAATTTTCTCGGAAATTGGAAATCTGAAAATTATGTTGTACTTGTAGAAGACCTTCTGCTACAATTAAGAAATATGGGATGCAATATGAGTATAAAACTCCACTTTCTTCATAGTCACCTGGACAGGTTTCCGGAAAATTTAGGAGATATGAGTGAAGAGCAGGGAGAGCGTATGCATCAAGACTTACGCGTCACGGAAGAGCGCTATCAGGGTTTTGTGGGATACAAATATGATTTTTGACTATTGTTGGTCTCTAATACGTCATTTTCCAAAGTCGACACATCGGAGAAGAGCTTTAAATCGAAGTTTTTTAGAACTTAATGATTAATTGTTTTTTTAAATAAAGTTTTTCGTATTAAATACATGTTTTTTCTGTCTAATACCCACATAGCTAAAACTCGGAAACTAGAGCTGATAAAAATATTCTAATTATATTTTTGAAAATAGCATATTATATGTAGTCAGCAACAGCTAAAATTTCTTCGGCAACAAATGTACTGTGAACTAGTGTTATTGTAAGTAATTTTACAATTAAGGCAACTATTCTTGACTAAAATGAGGATTCAGATAAAGACAGACCTACATAATATTCTTTTACCTACATTGAAATCAATTATTTTGATTATGTTGAATTTTGAACAATAAAACAGACTTAATATAAGTAAGTAATAAAGTACCTGTGAGAAACTAAGCGTGTCCAATACAACTTGTCCAGAAGCAGGGCAGGTGAAGTTCTCTCGGGTACAGGCGATGGTCTCCACTCCCGACCACTGGTTGATGAGGAGGGCTTCATTGCCGTAGTGGAACCAGGAGAGATATGATATCCAACTGAGGTACGGTGGGACTGAACTGTGGATATAATAAAAGATATTAGGCAAATTAATAAGAAAAAGGAATAATACAACTCAAAATAATACAGTGAAAAAACACGACACCCGATTGTTGTCGCAATGAACGAATGTTTTTCAACTCAAAAATGATGATAGATTTATTGATTCATGGACATAAAAATTCTTTGATAGACTTAAAGTGCGGTAGAGTTTATTTTTTTCTATAAAAAAGTTCACAAGAGCACAAAGATCTGATGCTATTGTTCCAATGATCAAGCTCATCAATCAACAATTTGGAGTCAATAAAGATGTTTCGTTAAATAATCGTTACTTCTTATGAAAGATAGTAGAGAATATATTTTGAAGACCACAATAACACGTTTTCTTGTTTATTTAGAATTACAACCATTTTATTTATGTCAGACATTACAAGTACTTAACCTAAACATTCTACATTTAATTCAACGCTCATTGCTACTCTCAAACCAATAAGTACCTCGATAAATTAACTATGATAGTAAATTGATACTCACCCTGAGTTCAAGAAGAATCCTCCGAACAACATGAAAGGAATGATGATGGGAGGACCCACAGATGCAGCCATGCTAACACTACTGCTAGCACATGATATCAGGTAACCTGTATGAAAGAAATGATAATACAAATTATTTAAGTAGATTTAAGGTCTGTGAGTGTGAGAAGTCGTGGTGGCCGAGTAGTCGAAGCGCGTCCTTCCGAACGGGAGGTCTCGGGTTCAAATCCGGCCGGCTTGTACCTCTAAATCTAAAAATGTGAAAAAGATTTATGTGCAAATTTTCACAACACCACTGTCTAAAAACGGTGAAAGAAAACATCGTGAGGAAACCTGCATGTCGGAAAAGGGTTCTAAAAATCCTTTGAAGATATGTGAAGTCCCCAATCCGCACTGGGCAAGCGTGGTGGACTATGCCTAATCCCTCTTCTGAGGAGACCTGAGCCCGACGTGGGCAGTAATGGGTTGGTACAGGATACAGGAAGGTCTGTGGACATATAACTTTAGAAATATTACAATAGACATAAGGAATGTTGATATTAGAGGAAAGTGGAAAGTAGCACCTGATATCTGATAAACTGAGGAGTAACGTGATAAGGAGAGATGAGGACCATGCGGAATTTTAAAGTAGATTGATGCTAGCGGAGAGATATAGGAGAGAGGAGGATATAGAATATGTTTTGTTTTCACCACATTTCTTTGGTCGTCTTTCCAGAAATCTACGAACATACGGATGTCAACATCGTTCGGGTTCAAATCTAACAAAACCAGTTACATAGCTTCTTAAATTTAGTAGATTATTCAGTAACGGTTAACATTAAACAGATAGTTAGTAAAGATTTATTTTTATAGGGAAAGTTTTTAACAGTTAATGAATAAACATGATTTGAACAGTAGGTGGTAGGCATCAGCTTGTTGTACAAACAGATTACTATTGAATACTTTTTGGGAATTAAAAACAAAGAACTAAGGAAGTACTCCAATTATTTTAAGAATTGAGCACAGTGCTTCTCTGTAAAATTTCCGTAAAGTTTATTTAAAGTAAAATGCTGTTTTTACGTTTGGAAACATAAAATTACGACCTTCTCCAAATTAGCAATAGGTAGGTAAAAAAAACTATCATCGCGCCATCTAGCGATAATCATCTAAAACAAAAATAAGGAACGTGTTTTAAAAGATTTTGATCACAGCGCCATCTAGCGATAATCATCTAAAACAAAAAAAGTGTCGTGACAACTTTTCGTAAGATTTTTTTCCGGCTAGCCCCCTTTCATAACGCGCGATGAGGAACTTCGTTCCAATACAGTTTAGGTATATATTCTAAGATGGAAATGATTAGGTATTAGTCATTGTAATAATCACTACATGATATTTGTTTCATTAAAATCCCTGTTAAATAACATTACAATATGCATTAAACGTACGCCCTCATACTAAGACGGAAACGTTAATTAATGACCCATGTGTTATCATACCGAAATAGGCTCATCATATGGACAAACCCGTTCTGTGTTCGTATTACGACCCGGTTCACCTTACATTTCTAACAAAATTGTTAATGTTGCGACACTGTGGAAAATTTTGTGGGTATTTTGTATAGAACAAGGCGAGGAAAGACAGAGAAGATTATTGTTAAGTGGTTGAAGCTTTCGATTACAATATTATGTTCGAATAGGTTTGTGGTTAAAACCAGTATTGTAATCTTGTCAAATTATGTGTATTTTTGTATTGATTTAGTCACAAATAAAGCGTCTATTTTATCTCTATGTCTATGAATAGCATATTAAAAACAAAAATTTTTGATAATTTATTTTTGCTTCGTACCACCTCGATATAGACTGAACTCCGATCCTCGGTGTTCCCAAAGCTATGACCCTCATTAAACAAGATTTAAATAAAGTTATGGGCTCCCCAAACGACTCCCCAATGTCTTGGCATTGCAGACTTACGATCAGATGGGCTCGTTTATTATGATATTTTAAAAATAGGTACATTGTGATGAAAAGCATTGCATTATGTATTACCTAGGTTTGATTCAGGGAAATTATGTCAATGTAACAACCATTTAAATCTCTTCTCTTTAGATTGGTTTATTGTTCAGTCTGTTCTTAATGTTGTGTTACTTGTGTTGATACAATTTGTGGTTTTGTCATTTGATGCTCCGTCACCGGGTGAAGATCTAACGTTATTAAGCCGTTATGTTGAGGCGCCAAACTCTAACCGCAGTATACGGAACAAACAATTATAATCCTATATGCGGTATTATATCTTAAATTTATGGAAAAAAAATATGGGTCCTAAATTGAGAATTTAATGATTCAATTATTACATTTTAAAACGCAGTCATTTTAAGTTTTTTTTTGAAATTGCTTGCCTAGTACTTAAAGACCCTATAAGACTGAAAGTAATGTATCATATTGCTGTAAACTGAAAAGGTACAGATTCTTACGAAAAGTAGTTTAAGCTAGGTATGTTGACAAAATAAATACAATATGCAATAAAAATGCAATCGATTCCATAATATAAATAAAATATATTGCAACTTAAAGTGGCAGTAATTAATTATTGTATCGTTTCAACAAAATTTATTTAAAAGACGGCCTGTTTAGATGCGATTATAAGAAATTAAGCCTTCTATCTCAAAAATAGACATATTTTTTGGACAATATTTGCATAATTTAAATGTAAAACATTAGCAAGCTTAGTCTATTCTTATTTATTAGTCTTTTATATTCAAATAGGCCTATTTTACATTCATAGATGATAATATATAATGATTAATAGGTTTATAACTCAATTGGTGTAATTTGTTACGTGTTAGTTGTCGCATTTTGTCACAATATAAATAACATTTATAATCTTCATAATGATGTATGGGATCAATGAGTTAAAAGTTATATTAATAGAAATTTGTGTTTTCGTAGGTTTTTTTTTAATTTTTTTTTTGTTGCCTCTTTCTGCAATGTCAGGGGACACTGAGGGGTCGCTACCTACGACCTAACTTTAAGGACCCTCCTCAAGCCTCGTTTGAAGAAGGACAAGTCATAGCGCTCAGGGAATACCGAGGAGGGGAGCACATTCCATAGCCGGATGGAGCGTGGCAAAAAAGTGTTCCTGAAACGAACCGTGGAAGACCGTGGTGGTTTCATATAGTAGGGATGAACTCCACCTCGACGCCGAGTATTTCAACTAAAAACTTATTTTTAGCTAATGAAAAAGATAATATCAGCTAATTAAAAAAAATGAAAGAAAATTAATAATCTACGAGTACTGTTTAGTTAAATACTTTTTATGAGTATTTCATATTGCCCGGAAAAAAAAAAGATTTTGTGGAACTGCAGAATGGAGGTTTGAAAACGCAATTAGACAAGGTGGACTATGCATAGTTTCTCAATGAAGATATCTGAGCCCAGTAATAGCCGATAATGGGTTGTTACAGTATTCTGCTTGGCAAAGCATAGTCACTCATCTATACAAATAATTATTTGTAAAAAGTGTTTGAACACGCTAATCTCAAACATAGTATGTCCGATTTTAAAAATTATTTCCGTGTTGGATAGTTCATTTATCCACGAAAGCTGTAGGCTATATTATATTTAAAAATTGCCTCTCTTTCTGACGCAGACGAAGGTGCGCTAATAGACTATCAGTCAAAGTTCATGCCTTCCAAGAACCTTCAATTAGGTTATTTTGTGGGCCGAAGCCAAAAAAACACAGACAAGTTAATCCTTCCGAAAACAGTCTGAGTGACGCAACGTCTCCACAGAAACAGGTTTTATAGAAACGTTGTCTGTTATAGACCTCGTTAAAATAACTTAGAAACAAAAACTATTGTGCAATATGTTGTAACTTTAACTAATGTAGTTTTAAAAGTCGTTAATTATTTTAAAGTAATTATTTCCTATATATTTTGACCACAGGTAATTGACAAGGTTTCGAAAATGAAATTAAAAACAAATTTATGTTTTTACGACAAAAGCGACTTAAAAAAAACTTTGTGACTACGTATTTGCTGTTGTATACCACGTTCTGCTGTTAATTTATTAATTATGTAAATAAAGTATGCTTATTTTTTGGAACGAAGTTCCTTATCGCGCGTTGTGAAAGGGGGCTAGACAGATAAAATTCTTACGAAAAGTTGTCACGACAGTTTTTTTAGATGATTATCGCTAGATGGCGCTGTGATCAAAATCTTTTAAAACACGTTCCTTATTGCGCGTTACGAAAGGAAATATTTTTTATAAGATCTCTTTTAATCGAAAGGAACTTCGTTCTATTCGGGTGTCCCATGACACCTCTCAAGTTTGTTTTAAATTAGTTTTTTGGACAGGAGCAAATAGGTACACCTCCTGCCGCTCACGCTCAGCGTTCTTCATCTGGCTGAAGACAGAACCCAGCACGAGATTGTGCGGGTTGACGCGACGCATTACGCGTCAAGGCTTACGTATCGCCCCGTCACCTCTTTTAAATTAATTTAACGTATTTAAGTCCACAACAGACAACAGTCTTGAGATTCAAGTGTTTAAGCGTAAAGTAAATCAGCAGGTTTGTAGGAAATGTTATTTGAATGGAAGTTGATGGCGTAAGTAATATTCAAAAAAACTTCCAAGTAATCATAGTTCATACTCGTAGCTAACGTGGAAAGGGCTATGCTGTGTGTTTCCCTGCGTGATCAAATCAGGAATGAGGTTATCCGCAGAAGGACTAAAGTAACCGACATAGCCCAAAGAATTGCATCTTTGAAGTGGCAATGCGCAGGACACATTGTGCGAAGAACGGATGGCTGATGGGGCCGAAAAGTTCTGGAGTGGCGGCCACGAACCGGTAGGCGCAATGATGGTAGACCCCCCACAAGATGGACCGACGATCTGGTCAAGATCGCGGGAGGTCACTGGATGCAGATGGCGCAGGACCGGTCGATGTGGCGACGTTTGGGGGAGGCCTATGTCCAGCAGTGTCTGTAGGCTGGTGATGATGATGATGATGATGATACTCGTAGCCCCTAATTTTAGATTAATAACTACAACAGATGGTGAGATTAATATACCAAATTAATATATTTCACAGTTATTATTTATTCATTTTCATGTTTCGTCAATTAAAAATACATCAAATCTATCGTAATATATTCTGGTGCAATGAATGAATCGATTCATTCATAATATTTGTATTAACAATTTTATGATTGATGTCGTAAAACTGTGCATATCTTAAACTGGATTTCAATTAGAGAACTATCAGCAATTAAGTAATGTTTATAATAATTAACTTGAATTGAGTCATTAAATTGAAATTTGTTGTTTAAAGTTATGCAATAGACTTAGTTTAGATATATTTTTCAACTTTCTTTCAGTGTTATTAACATTGCATAAGTTAGTGATAAATATATAGTTAAAACTTTACTGCAATAAAATGTAATATTATATTATGACGCTATCTTTAACCATAATCTACTTAATGGCAAAAATATATAGTCAGTACCTAACGACTTTAATTTAAATGTGAGTAATACCTTCTTCATAAGTCTAAAGTATCTAAAATTCAGGCGAATGTTATGCGAATGTTTTGACAAAAGTTGCGTAAATGTAGATGTAGAGGGAATCTAATGGAGCCAAAATAAAGGCCTCTACTTGCCCTTTAAAATGAGCCCAAACTCGATGGGTCTACGACCTTCCGTTCTCAAGATAATTTGCAGGGGGGTTCGAATTATTAAGTGGGGGGGAGGAAATTACCCCCTAATAGATTTCGTATAGGTAAAATAAAGGTACCTATTTTACAGTAATCACAAATAATGATTCTAGAAAATTACTGACTTATCAATAAAAAACCTTTTTTTTGGACTTTCAAAATGTATGTGTCCACATCAACTTTGAAATAAATGATTTGACTTTGACTTTGAAAATAATCACACTTCCCATCAGATGTGCCATAGGCTCGTTATTCATTAAACAAAAGTATACACACAAAATACATCTGAAAAAAAAAAAACAAAAATCATAAGAAAAACACAAACTTACCAAATGACGTAGCGACATTAGTCACCAAAGCAGCCAGCCCCGATGCTATGAAGAACCTCGTCGGGTCCGGGTTCAATCCTATCATGTAATACGCTATGGTGGTAAACACCAGTGGTATAGTAGCGAATACTGGAGCCTCAGCTAATGTCTTAGATAAGAAATAAACATCAGCTCTGTACATCCCAGAGTGATGTTCTCGTATGAAGATTGGGAGCTCTGAACAGAATACCTGTGAGGGAGAAGTTGATGTAAGGATCATGATTATAGCGAACTACACTTCTGTATTCTATAGAACATTACCATTTTTTTTTATTTCTTTTCTTTTCTTTATATACAGGGTGATTTTTTAAAGAAGGTACATATTGCAGGAGGGTGATGAGTACACTCTGTTCTAATACGGAATATTACAAAAAATAGGTAAATATACAATTTTTTTTTTTAATCTAAATTCGATAAAACTACCTCAGACATACACAATTTCGGCTAAAAGAGTGTTGACTAACGACCTCTAGTGATCTCGCGCACCCCACACCTCTGCCATACCCATCAGCTGTCGAAAAACCATCATTTTGCAAGAATTTTAGATATTTTTAAGTTGCGATTACTAAGGCATTAAGCCATATTCTTTGGTAATAATATTTTTACTGGTCGTATATAACCATCAGCTACCATGACCTTCAATATGTACCCTCACTAAGAAATCACCCTGTATAGTATAGTACAGATCTGATCGTAAGTGGTCACCATTGCTCATAGACCTATATACCTAATGTCAGGGGACACTGAAAGTCCGCTACTGAAGATCTACCTTTAAGAATTTGCGTTAGACTTGTTAGCTGACTGAGTAGGTAAATTTTATTATTTTTCCATTAAAATCTAGAAATTCATTTTTTAAATTAAACATACGTTCTTACTTTTTATAATAGTAACATTTTTGACCATAACGGTAAGAGCTTAAGTTTTATTTGTTGAAGGAATCGTTGCTATAAAAACTAGAAATAACGATACAATCTAAAATTAATTAACAGCTTTAAACATCCATATTGAATAATCCTAAAACCATTCTTTTTAGAACTTATTCAGACACTCGTGGTTTTCTATAATACTTTCATGCATTTTCAACTGGAACTCGAACTCACATCACGACACACAGTGGTAATACTCAAAAGCGAACGAGTGCGAGGGTAGACAGATTTGTTTGCTCTTAAATCGACCCACAGTATCCAGTCTTCTCGTGATCATGACGTTCGCAACAACGTTGAAATATCGAGACAACTCAATTAATTAAATATCGTGGTAAGAACCCGTTGCATGAAAGCATTCTTTTAAGGTTTTAATCCCTATTTTATCTAAAAATAACATCCGATGGGCACATTTCACAACATATAAGTATATTGCGCAACCTATCACGGTATATCGACCTTAAAGACAAACTTGTTTTATAATAACCATGTTTTAGAGCCACCTCAATTCGTAGTCAATTTTCTCACGTTGTTACACTACGACAATGTCCAAAGTTTTTATATATGAATTATCTTTAATGAATTAAATTATGCAGGAAAATTTTGTGCATATTTGAAATGTTTTATATGCATATGAAATTATTGATTTCAGTTTACCTTAAGATTACATTATAGTAGTTTCATAGACCTATAAATTTAAATAAGTAATCAGACTCTTTGAGAGGAAGAGACTGGTAAGTGGTAACTATATCACCATTAATAACAGTAGATGAAGTTTGAAGCTGATTCAAGATAGATAGATTCTATTTAAAGCTACATTAATTCTTAACACAATCACTGCTACACGAGGCTTAAATCATTCCTCCTGCAACTATCCTGTGGTGCTGCATGGAAAAACGTCTCTGTGGTTCGAAGAGGATAACTTTGTTAAAGGAATTGGGGTCTAATAGACCGCGTGTCGCCCTAACGTATGGTCATGATGCGGGCCGATTAAACTTCGTGTTGCAGTCTAACGGCAAATATGCAAAGATTGGTTTCGCAGCGAACGTGTTAATGGATACCGTTACTTAAATAGATTTGTTTTTTGTCTGCTTCGAATTACCTATAAACTTTTTCTTTAATTAATAGTAGGTATCTTCTCAGTAAAGAATCAGTAATTGCCAAATCAAACAAAAAATTAAACTAAATTAACTTACACCGATGATTGCTTTGAAACAAAAACAATAGGCTGTTTAGAGGAACATAAAGTTGAAATAAATGTTCTTGAATCTATAAGGTTGTGAGTGGGCGCTTTGTGACCCATTATTTATTCCAATGTTTTAGAGTGAATAGTTAATCACAATGGACACAGATGGAATACAAAAACAAATTAAATATTAATGGCTTGAGGTAGGCCTAAAACATAGCTTATAAAATAAAATCTACAATCTATATTAATATTTAAAACTGATGAGTTCGTTTTAACGCGCTAATCTCAGGAACCGTTAGTCCGATTTGAACATTTTTTTCAGTGTTGGATAGTCTGTTATCGAGACAGGCAATAGGCTATTACTATTATATTCAGAAAAAAATTAGGATTCCGAAAAAAATGCCAAAAAGTAAAAAGTAAGGTGTAGTAAAATGGACCAAAAAAAACGCAGGTCAGATACTAGAGGATTAAGGCTGTTCTATGTTGACGCATCTTCAAGGAATCATCTAACTTAGTACTGCTAATAATGATTGAGATTCAAATTGATTTGTAAATACAATCAATATGAACGTTATTTTGACTTTAATTTTAAACTAACAAACATTATATCTCTTAGAAATACATTAATCAAAATAAATAAGACTTGAACGATGACATAGTGATAAATGAATCACGCCCCATAATATCCAAGTAGCTACAGCTTAATTAAAATCTGATAAATTATCTAAAAACACTAAAACAATATGTAAAAATCTAGTAAATACTTACATTAATAACAGCAAATATGTTTTGGAAGGTCATGTTCGTGAGGAACATGAATATGGCACCGTTCATGTTCATGACGCCATCTTGATCCAAATTCTGTCCGAAGTATATCACGCCTATCAATAGTGATACCATCTGAAATATAATTATGTGTTAGATAATAAGTACAACCCATGGCTGCTGGGTTCAAGTCTCTTCAGTAGAAGGATAATAAGTAGATTTAACGAAAGAAATATTGCAAATTTCATAATCAGCAATTTTGAAATTAAGATCTTTTAGAAATCTATTGTATAGATACTATAAATTAAAGAATTACGAGCAGAGATCATTGAAATTTAATAAACTGATAATATCTAATGTATGTTCCCCTTGCTTCCATAGACCATATATAATGAGTTTAAGTTAATTTTTTGGCGATTTTCGCCAATTTCACAGAAAAGAAACCTTATTTTATTTTTGAAAAGAAATACTAAACATTTAAAATTCTACCTACTCCAAATCGAAATTCAGACAGTTCGAAATCCCACCCTGTAAACTTAAAACCAAATTAAATCTTGAATACTCACAATAGTCTGCAAGAACCGTACTTTGATCAACATCGGTTCTTTAGTGACGGATAACCAGGAACGCCATAATACAGCTCTAAACTGTGTCCACCATGACGCCTTGTATGGGGAGCGACGGGATCTAGAGGTTGATGTGGTGGTCCATGGAGCGTCGAGCAAACCAGCTTGGATCTTACGCTGGGACAAAGTTCTTGGTGGTTATTTTATGGCTAAATATATCAAAGAGGCTGGGTTGAAGTATATTAAGTATACTGAGGTTATAGGATCATATATTGGGACTAAATTATGTATAAAATTAATGCTATAACACAGCTCTGAACTGTGTCCACCATGACGCTTTGTATGGGGAGCGACGAGATCTGGAGGTTGATGTGGTGGTCCATGGAGCGTCGAGCAAACCAGCTTGGATCTTACGCTGGGGTAAAGTTATTGATGTTCAAATATAATGGGATTCCAAGAGTTTGAAATAAATATATGAAGCTATATATAAAGTAAATTGGGGTTATAGAATCATATACTCGTATAGGGACTAAATTATGGATACTGCTAGATTTATTGGATAATGAGAATGTATTAAGATGAATTTTAAATATATTGGGGTTATGGGAACATTTTTTATCATAATTTCAGATTAAATTATCTATACAATACCATAATACAGTTTTAAACTGAATTTATCATCATGCCTTATATCTTGATCTAGTCATTGGTTTGGGGCGTCGATCAAACCATTTGGACTTTAAAGTCTTAAAAAAAACAATGACTCTTACTGCTGTTACTGTTACTTTTAAAAGCAAAAGTTTCTTTTGTTCTAGCTTTCCTAAAACTTTAAATAACTTAAAAACACTTACCTCATTAAACAGTGCATTTTCAGCTTCAGCAGCTATCCTACATCCGATCTCAGATTTAGCGAAGGATGTACAAACAGTATCTATAGTGTGTCTCGTTACTTCCTCCCTCCCCGGAACTCCGGCTAAGAGTTGTATGAAGTGATCAGCTGGGTTGTAGTTAGCTGGACAGGCTGCTCCTAGCCTAGCGATTTAAAGATGTTTCTTTATTATAAACTCGATTGCTTTTATATTTTAACATCGATAATTTTATATTCTGTGTAAATGGTACAAATAAAAAATAAATAAAAGGGAAAGCGTAGAGTCAAATGTAAGGATATCTTTTAGAGAGATTTGATCGATTGACGCAATAAAAATACAGGATGTGATTTTTTCGAATACGAGCATGTTCGATTCCCGGGTAAACCAATACTTTTTTTAAAAATCTATGAATGCAATTTTGTTTCTTTTCAAAAATAAAAGAATGTTTCCTTTCAACAAAATTCACTAAAATCATTATTTCGAGTACTTCCCAGTTCCCCTGGAGGGGGCGTTTAAAAAATCCACCCTGTATACCGGAACTAATTACCAATAATCCTCACACTAAACCTAGCCTTGTTGTATTCGTGAAAAGCTCCCGCAAATCAATTATATTTAGAAAAAAAGTCTCTATAAAGTCAAAGTCAAATCATTTATTTCAAAGTTGATGTGGACACATACATTTTGAAAATAAAAAAAAAAAGTTCTACCACCAGTTCACTACAATTACGCATCCGTCCTGAGAAGAACCGGCGCAAGAAACTCAGCGGGCATGTCTTTTTTTTATTAGTAGTATAGTATTTTTTTATAGTAACTGAAGATAAAAGTCAATTATTTTTACAAGAAACGATGACGACGAAAGAACTTACTCTTTGAAGAACGTGAATGCTTGATCAGGTGATCCTAAGAATGCCACTCTCCCATCCGCCATGATGAGTAGTTTATCGAACATAGCGTACAGTTCTGAAGAGGGCTGGTGAATCGTACAGACTACTGTTTTGCCTTTTTGGGCTAAACCTTTCAGTACCTAAAAGGAGAGAGAGAGATTGAAAAACTTGAGAGGTGACATGGGACACCCGAATAGAACGAAGTTCCTTTCGATTAAAAGATATCTTATATTTTTTTTCCTAACGTAATGGCGATAAGGAACGTGTTTTAAAAGATTTTGATCACAGCGCCATCTAGCGATAATCATCTAAAACAAAAAAAGTGTCGTGACAACTTGTCGTAAGATTTTTTTCCGTCTAGCCCCCTTTCGATAACGCGCGATAAGGAACTTCGTTTCAAAAGGCATGAAAATGAGGTGAAAAGCATGTAGTAAAAATCCTAAAAGATAAGATTTAAATGAATTTGGATCCAAATTGACATATATTTCGTTTTTTAAATATTAATTATAATTTTTTTGGCGAAAGTAACAACTGTAACACAAATTCAAAATCAATTACGCACACTCTTTTAAGATAAGAAATATAAATAAAGTTAAAGGAACTTCCTTTACAGATTTCACTTACTTGTATTACATTTTGGGCCATGAATGAATCGAGTCCAGATGTGGGCTCATCGCAGAACATGAGAGGTGGATCAGTAAGGACCTCACTGGCAAACGATAGTCGTTTCATCTCACCTCCGGAGATACCCTTCAGTCTACCAGTTATACCAATCACTGTGTTTTGACATTTTGATAACGCCAACTAAAGGAAAACCAGAATATATTAATAATCATGAGAAATTACATAAAGTGGTTAAAACGGTAATAGGAAATATGAAGACTCCTCGTCGCCTTAGTGCTTGTTTGTTCTATCTGCACTTGAGCAAATTGTACAGGAGACGTTTTTTTTGTTTTATTTATTAAATAACGTTTAATTTTTTATTTGAAACTTAAAATGAACCAATGGATGATAAGGTTAGTAAGTCCATGGTTACACGATAGATAACGGTCATAGATAACGGCCTCTCTTTGCCCTGGCATTGCAGAGGTTCATGAGCGACGGTGACCACTTACCATCGAGTGGCCTGTAGGCTCGTTTATCTATCTTGTATTTATGTTTACCAAATTATAAGACTGTTTCGAGTTGTATTTTGAGTCTTAAATGGTGATCACTAGGCATTGAAAAAAATACTGCGCGTCTTGGAATTAGCGAAAGAGTAATATGTAACTTGTTATAAGGTATATGGATACAGGATTATTTATTGGTTATATAAAGATTCTGTCTGTTAGAAATTATTTTTTTAAGAATTAAATGTCACATCTTTTTTATAACTATCGTCTTTTGTTTTGCAAATGCTGTATAAACCAACGATAAGATTTTCAACATCACATAAGTTTACATTCCGCAATGGTTCTAGATTATGTTATCGCGTTAGTTTTTCTACTTATGTTTCTTCATCAGAAGAATTAGTTAACTCTTTCACAGTTAAGTATCTTATATTCAGATTGTTGGTAAATCTAGTATAACGAAATTTGTATATTTTTTTGTGTAATAACTGATAACAATACATTTTAACCACGATTATTTTTAATTGAGCGGTCCCGATATTTCAGCACTGTTGCAAGCGCCATGATCACGGGAAGACTGAGGAACTGCGGGTAGGTAATTTAAGAGCAGACAAATCTGTCTACCCTCTTTCTCGTTCGTTTGCCGGTACCACTGGAACTCGAACTCACATTTCGACATACCACACTGACAGTGTAAGTGATGTAGATAACCGCGAGTGTTTAAAGAAATTTAATACATTTTAACATTGAAAAATAATAACTACTTTAACTACCAGTTTAAAATTATTCCTATCTATTAAATTAATTTAAATAAACATAGATGAGTCGCACTATGATAAATTCTTAAAGTTGAAATGAAATATATGATTTTTAATAATAAGACATTGAAGAAATTATAATATGATCGAAGGAAACTTAAGATTTAAATAGTGAGCAACACTCAGTTGCTAAATGTGGATAATAAATAATATTTCTAATACGTAAAAAGGCACTCAAAAATTCTTAACCTCCATTTTAAAACTATGTTACACGTGGAATGTAGAAATAACACCTCAAAAAAACTTTGTAAATTTTTGCAAAATAAAAATAATTTAATATTTTGAGTCACATTAAAATATTGACCTACTTAGATAACGTTGGAATATATTTGAGCTAAAATAAAACTTTACTTTTTTTTTTTTCGATTACTTAACATCAAAATGTTAAATCTGTAATGATCTATCTGTAAATGAGTATTGCAAAAGTGGTGAAAAGGTAACATATTCCTATGGAAGGAGAATCACACACATTTCACAAGGTACATATAATTCTGCATTTATCAATGTTAAAATGTATTCTGAATCAGTGCAATTCGGTGATAAGTAAAACATTAACTATAGTCTAGGGCAAGAATAAATGCACTTCGACTTTTAGAAAATTATGCAAAAATATTTAGAGTTAATATAACTCTATATTATTATGTTAAATTAAATTTAAACAACAACTGAAAATGAATGTCACAAAGCTGTGTGCGACAGAGAAAGCACCCTATAGACCCGAAGCTATGAACTACTCTGTTTCTAAAAGTCGGAGTGCATTTATTCTTGCCCCAAACTATAACTGTAGTAACTGCAGTTTAAAATTGAGCACCTACCATAGTTTTCTCTACACCAACTTTAGTTGACTGGTAAAGAATTTCTTACGCATTTGTACCATTTATGTGCATAAAGTTTAATCAAAAAATAAATTTTATAAAACATCAAAAACGTTTCAAAAATTCTACTAAAAATAACACAAATTTCGTAAGTTGGATTTATCACTAATCCAAATCAGATGCAAACTGTGACAGTGTTAACTAATAAATTTCTTGAAATGGAGAAACGTAACTAAAAAAACTAACTTGGTAAGATACCGAACCATTGCGAAATATTGAAAACTTAAGCGATGTTGTAATACTGCTAGTTTTTTAAAATCATGTAAAATAATACAAGTATATTAACTCTTACCTCTTGTATGACCTCTTGTACTCTTTTCATCCTCTGAGCGTACGGTATGTGGCGATCCATTCTCACCATGGCCTGTGAAACAAGGTTGGCTATAATCATAATAATATTATAAAGGCAAAAGTTTGTAAGTATGGATGTATGGATGTTTGTTACTCTTTCACGTAAAAACTACTGAATGGATTTGAATGAAACTTTAATACAATATAGCTTATACATCAGAATAACACATAGGCTACAATTTTTGAACCCCTTTGTAACGCAGACGAAGTAATATATAAACCTTAAGATTCAATTAAAATGACTCCCATTAAATAACATATAACTTCGACGTCATTATTATATTACATTAAAATTTCAAAGTAAATCTAGAATATTATAACTTTTTTAGTATATTAAATAATGCATCATATTCTGGTGTAGGATTTAAATAACGTCATGGTTACTGTAACAACACATTACTGCCCACTGCTGGGCTCAGGTCTCCTCAGAAGAAAAAAAATATAGGTACAAAAATATAAACAATGAAATAGCACACGAGAATATAAAATCAGAGAATAATCTATAGCTGTTTTCATCATATTCATGTCAGCATCGAAACATAAAATTCCGATAATATAATATTTTTACGTTAAAGTATTATAATATCTAATCTTACATAGAAAAGCAGTTTTCTACATTTTAAAGATCCTAAAGATCAATATTTGTATGATAACAATCAAATTTAATCAAAATAATAACCGAATTAAAACCGAAGTTTTCCAAATATACCAAGTCGACCTTGTTCGAGCGTTAGTGACAAGACTTCTTCATAAATTATTTAAAAAGCATTATATAAAACTGGTGTTCAGCTAGACACTATTACATTGATCTAAGATGACAGATAAGCAGTTCACTACACTTCCATCTCAGATCATTCTATTACTACCTATACCTATACGTTTTTGCCAAATAAATCTGCACTCAGAAACGTTAAAGATGTTTGTAAATATCAAAATAAGTACATAAGTTTTGTTAGTATTGGTTTTTCTTACAGTCAATAGCACTCTTCTCAACTCTCTCTCTTCTCAAAAATTAGCATACTCTCGAGGGTCCAATAACGTAAGTAGTAAAGTTTTTTAGTTTTTTTATTCGTATAGGCATGTTAAAACTAAAGGTATAGGAAACACCTTCCAAATTTCTCAGAATAAAACCTATTTTTAAATGACGGTACCGTAACTTTCATACCCAATGAAATGTAGATATAGTTTCATCATAATCGGTTTTCATGTATTAATTATTAATATTAAAATTTTTCGGGAACAATTTTATTTATTCCGCGTAAATAACAAAAGGGAAGAAATATAATAAGTATTCCTCATTTTCCACTTTACACTATTATGTTTCTTAGTAACGAGCATCTTAGTATAATTTTATAGAAATTATATTTTCAAGTGGTCAAGGTCTCGTAAACCGGATCTCCGTAGTTTTAGAAGCTTCTACTGTTTTATTTTAACTCGTAACACGTTTACTGCCTGAGACGGAACGAATATTTATTTTATTAGATTCTTGTGTTTGTTTAAGGTCAGAGAAATAAGGCGTTAGAACAGCTTTTTAAGTTAATGTATCGGATGCTTTTATTTTATTTGTATGCTGTCTTTTGAATCGGGGCTTAGCCACATTCTAGTGGAGAAAGATCAGTAACAAATTATTCTGTCACGAGATAAAATATTGTCGTTTCATTTTATGCACTTTGAAACAGCGTCGTATACTTACTAGTCGAGTTTTTCAAATTATTTTTATTTTTGGTTTTGTTAATGAGATTGATGTATTCAGTGTAATATTTATTACTTACGCTTTTACAGTACCTATATTATATTTTTAATACATATAGGGTGGATCTGTAACTTTGGACAATCTGACTAAGGAAGAATGACCTGTCGAAATACAACTTAGCACCATTTTTATTTTTTGGATCGTTTAAACTTTTTTTCTAACATTGTATGGAAAACGTACGACTATCGTTGCGGACATCCATAATATGATGAAAAACTTTTTTTATCCAATTCCTAAAATAAAAGTGGTTCTAAGTTTTATTTCTACAGGTCATTCACCCCATTTCAGATTGTCAAAAGTTACAGATCCACCCTGTATATTTAAAACACAGGTTATAAACTTACATTTGAGGATTTTATTTATTCTGAATACTTTATATTTAATGGCCTAGAATGTACCTACTGGTTATGCTAAAATTAACTCTTTTATTTCTTATACTTTGTGTGCAATAAAATAGTGAAAACACGATAAGCTACATAATATATGAATGAAATTCATTTAAAGAAATTGACACATAATTTTGAAATTATGTTTTTGTAAAGAGCTGACCATTCCTACAATAAAATCAACACTGCACTTCAATAGAGATCAGCATTTACCCAAACCTCATCTAATAAAACCTCTTCAAAATAAAACTCTACGTAAAACTCTTAAAAAAATATATATATATATATTTATTCAGTAAAAGGTTTTACAACTATTTCCATATATGCATCTGTATCCGAACTAAGCTAACAATTTAGCTTGTATTTAAAGATACATAGATAGAATATTCTTTACTAGCTTTTGCCCGCGACTTCGTTCGCGTGGACTTCAGGTTCGTCCCGTATTATCAAAAATTGTAGCCTATGTGTTATTCTGATGTATAAGCTATATTGTGGTAAAGTTTCATTCAAATCCATTCAGTAGTTTTTACGTGAAAGAGTAACAAACATACATCCATACATCCATACTTACAAACTTTCGCCTTTATAATATACTAGATGACCCGCGCAACTTCGTCTGCGTTACAAAGGGGTTCAAAAATTGTAGCCTATATAGGCACGCGCCGCCCGGCGCAAACAACTACGACCCTGCATTTTAAATTTGTAATATCTTCGGTAATATTCACTTAAATTACATGCTGTAAAAAGCCTATTGATCTATAATAAATGCACAATTTATTTAAGGTACTTAATTGGATAAAGATTAATGCTGTATTGTTTAAAATCACTTCGTAAATAACCATTTTTTAGTAAAGAATAAAAATGGTTATGCTGGGTTATCCCTAAGAGATAGACATATACCATCGCGGACTTTTTTGTTGAACTTTTTAAGGTGAACAATACTGTAGTACATTATTTTGGTCTATCTCCTAGGGTTCAGCCAGCGTTTGCAATATAAGCGCAAAAAAACGTGCTTATTTACGACATCACATTAGAAACCTTTAAATTTATCAGTGTTTCTCTACTATATTATGCATTTATTATACATACAAACCTTCCTTAAGAATCACTCTATCTATTAAAAAAAACCGCATCAAAATCCGTTGCGTAGTTTTAAAGATCTAAGCATACATACAGACATACAGCGAAAGCGACTTTGTTTTATACTATGTATTGATATTCTTTATTGTACACCAAACAACAAAAAACTTACCTGAAACACGAGATGTTCGCGTACTGTCAGTGTTCCTATAAACAGATCCTGCTGTTGTACATACGCTGAGAGCGCCGTCAAAGCCTCAGGAGTAGCTGGCTGACCGTTCAGGGCTCTCGTTCCACTGGCCACTACTCCACTAGGAGTTCTGAATGTGAGAGTATTGAGGAGGGTAGTCTTCCCGGCTCCTGATGAACCCATGATGGCGAGTAACTCACCGGGGTATGCGGCACCATTGACTGTTGTGAGGAATGATAATTGTTAGGCTTTTATATGATTTGGTATTGGGTATATACCTAATAGGTTTAAAGAAGCTCAGTATATCTGTGGAAGCTTTCAGTCTATCTGTTTTCGATTAAAGAATAGGTCAAGCTTTTTATTTTATATATCGACGTGACAACGTCTTATAAATTGGTTTGCCGGGTGACACTTCAAGAAACTGCGTTACGCTTCGCTCACGTTATGCGCTCACAATGAGAGCGAGTGAGAGGCATGCGTGCGTTTCACTTTTATGTCTGTCTCTCTCGCTCTTAGGTGGGCTAACCATACCCGAGTCGTTGTCACGTAAAATATTTTTATATTTACTTCCTATCATTCATAAGACTGAATTGAATTTATTTTTAGAAACAGTAATCTCAAGTTCCCAAGTTCAATTAATAAATAATTATACTTAGAGACTTGATGTCTACAAATCACATTCCATTGAATAAATGAATGAAAAGTATACTCATTCATAAAATAAACAGTGAATTATTGTACTGATAAACTAACGATCCTGAACTCTTTGAACTCTACGTGAAAATTACAGTTATTTTTATTTATAACTTTAGATAAACAAGTATATGGTCTCTTTTGATGTTATTTGGTACGGCGGTCCATTGAATGAAGTCTTATTTTAGAATGAAGTAAAAGAAAGAATGAAACGTAATTTCATTCCAAACAAACAAATCATCGATAAATATTAATTCAATTACCTATCTGACTATTAATAACATAGTGTAAAGAATATATTATAAGCAAAAAATATTTTAGATACAACAGTAGTGTTCTAGTCCAACATAACTGTAAAAAACTTTCCTAAAACTAAAATTAACTTAATAAAAACTAATAAACAAGTCACGTGTTAAAACTCATGAAGATTAACGAAAATTAGATGTTAATTTATACTAGACGTAAAAACTAGTAAAATACATCTAAATTGATTGTGGGACTAGCAACAGTATCCGAATTCGGTTCAAGATGAATAATTCAACATCGTGGGCGTGTGTTAAAATCACATTTAAATGAAACCTTATCTGATAACGCATGCTGAATTCATGGTAAACTTATCAACGAGATGAAGTTTAATGCAATTTAAGTACTGGAAAAGCAGGTCAGGATATGATATATGAGTACTGAAACTACATTTAAGGTCTACAATTTATACTGAATGTGGGAACCAATAATAGCGCGCGAGATCCTGAATCGCGGTTACAACATTTGCAAAAATCTTCGCATATATACGACATCTGAAATCTACTACAGTGGGCTTCGGCCCGACCGGGCAAACACTACCTCGCCCGCAAGGAGATCTCCCTTTCGGCTAATATCACTGATCCCACAGTGAATATAATTAAAATTCGTTAACTAACTGCAAAAGCTATTAAAAGAAAATATTAAGATAAGATAAGATAAGATAGAAGAGCTATGCCTCTTACGAGGTACTGGTTATACTACATCCTGTATAGTCTTAATCCTATAATACATAAACATACCATTGTCTATTCAAGACCAAGATTCATCCAGAGACATTGTTTTGTTATCTATGATCGAACAATTTAATGTGCAGGTGGGCGTTTTTGTTTACGATACCCAAAACTGGTTTAGGACTAATAATTTATTCGGTGACAACGCCACTGCTGTTAAAGCACTAGGAAAATTACTGGCGGCTATCAAAACCAATGACCCACTCTTTATTCATTATAATAATATAATCCCTATAACTTCACATAACATTTTTTTTGGGTGTATTGATCTTTCTTATAAGGGGCTCCTCGCGATTTTTGTCTTCAAAAAATTAGGAAATGCTGTCATGATGATTTAGACATATGATTTCGAGATCAACTTTGTCGAACAGCAGTTTAATGGATAATTTAATAGTAAAAAAATATCTCTTACCATTCTTAAGTAATTGTTTCCTCTGCTGAAACAAACGATCGGACGAGTTCTTCCAAAAGTTCCAGAATCTTTTCCCCCTATTCCTGGACTCTGTGGCGAAGGCGTTAACGTCAGCCCAAGTGTATGTGACTTTTTCAATGCCCCCGATGGCTCCATAGTTGCGATTTGACGGTATGGCTACTGTGACATCTCCTACACTTGACCGCGGTGAATCAGCTGGAGTTTGACCGTTCTGTTTGAAAATATAGAAGTCGTGTATAACATTAAAAAAAGCACTATATAAACAGTTATATTCTGGAAGATAGGTCAAAGGACAAGTCTTAGTGAGAAAGAGGGCTGAAGAAGAAAATTTAGATTCAATCAATTAAAATGTTTATTCCGGACATTCAAATTAGCTTAAAATATACTTTTAAGTTTTACTAAAAAAAACAGTAGCAAAATATTACACGTAGCAAATGACATAGTAAAATGACTTTTACTTTACATAACTTTAAAGTGGAGAATACTACAGCTATTGTAAGAATCTGTCTAGTATTATAGATAGTTAATAAGATTGTTGACCGTTATAAGTTTGATACTAACCCTACTTTAACTAGAGCGTAATATATTCAGTATCAAATATCCGGACAGTATCTGAACGTTGGTTTAGGGTTTCTAATACTACAGTTTTAGGTTACTTCAATAAGTGGTTTATTGAAAGTCAACAATATCCGTCGCGTAATAAGCCATATTAAGAAAAGTAAATATATATATTTTTTGTATTGTAATATAGTGGCAGTACTTAGACTGCTAATCTGTTTGTAGTTAATTCGTATAGTTTATTTAGTACACTTCATTACCTCTCTGTACGATGTCATATCTGTTTTTTTTCATGGGTTTGCTGTAAGAAAACTCATTTTTGAGTTAAACTCGCCTTTTGTGCTTTTTTTTTATTGCCATGTAGGCAGACGAGCCAACGGGCCACCCGATCGTAAGTGGTTACCGTCGCTCATGAACCTCTGCAATGTCAGGGGACATTGAGGGGTCGCTACCTACGACCTAACTTTAAGGACCCTCCTCAAGCCTCGTTTCATGCTTATTTTTTAGTTATTATAAGTCACTGTAATTTTCTTTACCTGGTGTACTATAAAGTATTAAAATAAAATAAATATAAAATACCTATATGACGTACTATATACACTTTACATATAAGTTTTTTAACTTCATTCAACAATTTTCATAGCGGAAAACTTCATTAGTTTAGATTATTTAAGTAAACAACAAAAGTCAATTAATGTCTCTATCAATGCTTGTTAGAAACAGGTAAATTTAACATTAAATTACAAATTTATGACCATTTATAAACACTAAGTCACATCACACTAAAACTATTGAACACGCCTGACATTTTAAAATTAATGCATATGTTTTTAATCCATTAGAATATATTATTTATTTACTACTAGCTGCTGCCCGCGACGTCGTCTGCGTAAACCCTATGACCCGTTTTTTTTCAATTCTTCGCGGCAACTATTAGATTTTTTCTCGCCGTAAAAACCATTCATGAACTTCAACAAATATTTAAAAAAAGATTTGGCCAAATCGGTCCAGGCGTTGTTGAGTTATGCGCTTACAAACATTTTGCGGTCCATTTTTATATTATAGATTTAACATACCATTTAGATTAACCAGTTTCATTGAATCAAGTATTTGACATTCACATTTTTCAGGTTCACAATTTTTTGCACTGTGTCTGGTAATTTGCAAACAGCTAACTATTTACGATAGTAATAACTCGATTATACACTCATTTGTTTGCAGTTAAAAGTTGTTATAATGATTTATAGGTTTAATTAAGAGATCACACATTTGTTTGTGTTTATTATTGTACACGGATTTTATTTAGTAATACTCTATATTTTCACCTATACCTATCTTCCTCTGTATATTTCAAAAGATGATTCATAATATAAAAAACTTGAGAGGTGTCATGGGACACCCGAATAGAACGAAGTTCCTTTCGATTAAAAGATATCTTTTTTTTTTTTCCTAACGTAACGCGCGATAAGGAACGTGTTTTAAAAGATTTTGATCACAGTGCCATCTAGCGATAATCATCTAAAACAAAAAAAGTGTCGTGACACTTTTCGTAAGATTTTTTTCCGTCTAGTCCCCCTTTCGATAACGCGCGATAAATACAAAGAAGACACTCCATGGAATGAGTGTCAGGTACCTTTTTAAGAGAAACGATTGCATTGAAATATGAAGCTATTAAAAGAACACGTTATTAAGCTGATGTAAGTATATTTCAAAGAAAACTTTTAAACAAGCTTTTAAAATTCTCGATATCATGTAGTACTAGAGTGCTAGGTAAGACAAGTAAAACGAGCACCAGCACGATAGGTCTATCTTGTTTAGCACAAAAGTTCCTACAACCTTCCGAATCCATCATCAGATCAGCTCTATTTTATCATATTATTGCAATTATCACTCGATATAGATACATTTGCGTGCAAAATGTCAGTTTAAACGGAAAGCGGGAAATTTGTCAAATTCCACCTGAACTTACATAGTAACATGCAGTGCAAGTTAATATAAAGCTTGTAAAAAATATTAATTAATATTTTATTCAATCGCAACATTAAAAGATCAGTAAAACTCCCAGATTTTCTCAGTTAGCCAATCGTCTTTATAAAGAAGAATTTATGGATCAGAGACCCAGGAAAGGAACTGTTCATCGCAAATTGATGTCAATTGAATGGATTATAGGACGATTGACCCACTAAATCGTTGTCGCAAGGGCTTTGGTCATAAAGAACTTTGTTGCTCTTCACTAAAACACAATATGTACAGATTTTATGTTTATCTTAACACACGGATATAGTAGAATAAACTATAGCATTGTAGGTAATAGATATAATTCGTATTGTTCACTAAAAAGGTATCCATAGTTTGCCTGTAGGTAGATAGGTTTGCCTGTAATCTTTCGATCGTAAACTAGAAGGAAAAAAGCTTTATTCGACTAGTGTTTCTCTCTAATTTTCATTTTCGAGTTCTTATCTAGAATCATCATGGGAGCGTTACTCGTTGCTATAAATTTATTATCTGCATATATCTGTTATTTTGTGTTGTTAGTTTTAGTGATTTGGAAAGATTTAATCAATAATTTTCGAAACGTTCTTGTTTTGTAACGGTTGCGATTCTAGTTCTGATTTTTTTTTGTCATTCACAAATCAAAAAATGTAAAATAAAATAATCGTTTCAACATTTTCGTTAAACTTATTCAAATGTTAAACGCGGCTCGTTCCACTTTCTTTGTAATTAAGTATTACAAAATTTTTCTTCGATAGATAAATTTCAATTTTATCAGATAGCTAAATGACGAGTGGACATACATCATTGTAAACTTATTCAGACACTCGAGTGTGGTGTGTCGTGATGTGAGTTCGAGTTCCAGTGGTACTACCCAAAAGCGAACGAGAAAGAGGGTAGACAGATTTGTTTGCTCTTAAATCGACACGCAGTATCCTGTCTTTTCATGATCATGACGTTGGCAACAAATTTCACAACTCAAGTTCATCATTTTATCATCATCCTCAATGAAATTGCCATTTAATTCCTCCTCTATTATTATCATCACCATAAATCTTAACATCTATTTGACATTATCATTAACAAATGCAAATATCGATTTCAGAACGTTTTATCCACTTTAAACTGAACCACTGAAACAGTATTTATGGATACCAATAATCCGAAAATATATATTATCAGTTATTTGCACCCTCAACTAATTTCAAACCTTTTCTCTATCCTTATTTTTAATCCTAGACTATTCTCATCACATTTAGTTACAATGCTCATTTTGTGAATAAAAACATGTTACTTTGTATTTCACAACAACAAGTAATTGGAATGTTCTACAAATTGTTATAATCAATAGCAATTATCAAATGAGAACGTTATAAATAATACTCAACATTAAAATTGCATTAAGTTATTAGCGACATCAAAAAAAATATGATTTTATTGAAATAACAATCGAATAAAAAAGCAGGCTAATCTTGTTCTACATATTTTCTTATGTAACGAAATAGTGAAAATATCACTGAAAAACAAAGTAAAACAATAACTATACATTGCCTAAAAGTGCTTCATTATGAAGGTAATGAAGAAAACTATATGAAGGTCCTAAAAGCTAACTTGTTTCTCTGTAGTAGGTACAATAATATAGGTATTAAAAAAATATAAATTATTTTCAAAACACGATCAGCGGACCTGTCTGCATACATACTTAAAACTCAGACAGATCCTATATCCAATTTCTTATTCTGCCATAATCTATTGAAAATTCTGAAGTAAAGAGCTCCTACAATCGCAGTCACATCATAGGTATACAAGGCTTATTTTGTCTAAAATACTTTAAATCTATAGTAGGTACATACAGTTTAGAATTGGGTATTTGAAAATTTTTTTTTAACATTAAATGGAAAGAGCATATATATAAAAATTAGTAATACTACATTTTTTCTGTTTGTGCACTATATTTCAAAAGATAGTAAAATAAAAGATATTAAAGTAAAATTCAAATTTTTGAATTCAGTACCGAAAATACACCGACAGATCCCGAACGTGTGTGACGTCATAATGTTAGTTTTCACTCTTCACTTGTCATTAGTATTTATACTAAATTCAAAGTTCGAACCTTAGAACTACTCAGAAGTTAACATTTTGACGTCACAGTCAATCACGGGGCGTTTAAAGTCACGTGATTTTTAATCAAATTTAAATTGCTTATAATTAATTGAAAAACAAAAATTTGACGTTTTTTTGTATTAAATATGAATATTATCTTCTTATATATATAAAAAAAATTGCTGTTCGTTAGTCTCGCTAAAACTCGAGAACGACTGAACCGATTTGGCTTATTTTAATCTTGAAATATTCGTAGAAGTCCAGGGAAGGTTTAAACGGTGAGAAAATTTCCCTATGTGACGCAGACGAAGTTGTGTGGGTCAGCTAGTTAATAATAAAGTTTTAAAATACAAATTTTCAAATTCCCAATTATAGCCTCTATTTTATTTACGATATATTTTTCTCACCGATCTCAATTATAACATTCCTCATCATCTAAATTGTGTTGCGCAATGACTTTAATGTGTTGATGCTTTCGGCTACGAAATAATTACAAAATCAATCCACGTGTAAACTTTAACTTGTGTTACGTTCGTTTGAATTTTATAAACATTAACATTTCATTATGAGAGTTATCTATGGCGTGAAACGTAACAGATTTGCTGTTGTAAAATAATTACATAAGTACTGTACCAACCCATTACTGCCCACTGTTGGGCTCAGGTCTCCTCAGAAGAGGGATTAAGCATAGTCCACCACGCTTGCCCAGTGCAGATTGGGGACTTTACATATCTTCAAAGGATTTTTTAGAACCCTTTTCCGACATGCAGGTTTCCTCACGATGTTTTCCTTCACCGTTTTTAGCCAGTGGTGTTGTGAAAAATTGCACATAAATCCTTTTCACATTTAGATTTAGAGGTACAAGCCGACCGAATTTGAACCCGCGACCTCCCGTACATACATATAAGTAAATAATTCCAAATTTATCTTAAAAGCTTACAAAAAGTACTTTGATGTATTACTCATACAGTTTCGGGTATTTGCCCACGTCTCACTCCCGCCACTGTAACTCCTGTGTAGCCAGGATCTACAGCGGCGACCATCGTAATGACTCTGAGCAGTCATACAGTTTCTCAACAAAACATCAATATCAACTTCGAACAATAAGTTTACATTACTTTTGAGCAGCAATAAAATAACCCGATTCGCCTACTCTATAGGTTACCTTGGTTATAGGTACCATACACCATTAAAATTATACCATTTATAAACAAACAAGACTCGTGGAAACTGTTTACTTCAGAAATTAGTGTCAATAACAATTATTTGACTGTCTTCAGAGTTGACCTGCACTGCTAAATTTAATACTATCCAAATCTAACATTTTCCTCACTGTATTCATAAATTTTCTGCTAGAACTTAAATATCAGATCACAGGTCAAGGTAGTTGTTTAGAATTAAAACATCTTGAAAACACATTAGTGATTCGTCAATCCGTAGAATGCGGTTGAACCGGATGGGTTTAAACTTTTTATATGTTACAAAGTTCTATCAACAACTTAACGTTACATTAATACGTATAATACTTCGTTAAAAACTTTTTCCTTTGTATTTAATAACCAGTATTCCGTTGATTATAAACCTTAACGAATAATTAGTAATTTCTAGTCATCAGGTACAATAAGTGCGCGAATTCTACATACCTACCTACACTACATGAAACACAGGGGGCGGCGCGACGGGAAAGAGTGCCGTGGGCGTAACGCGTCGCGCCCTCCCTCATAACCCCGTGCTGGGTTCTGGCCTCAGCCGGGATTCGGACGCTGAGTGTGAGCAGTTGGAGGTTTTAGTGCGGTTCAACTCCCACATACATATAGGGGATCCGGTGATTTCCTCCAAATAAAAAAAAAACATGAAACACACATCATTAAGTAGAAAGTAGAAATAGAGAATAGTTTACTATCAAAAAAACAACTTTTCCAAAATGCATCTAATTAAAGATGTTTCTTTTATCTTTAATTCATGACACTTAAAATCTCGTAAAATGTATCTGTTACGTCTACTGTAATAAATTTATATTATGGTTTTATTCTTGGTAAAAACGATGATAAATAAGTTTTAAACTTTTAGTGAATTATAATTCATTAAAATTTTAACGGAAAACTTATAGATACTTAGTTTGAGAATGAATTCTAGAATATCAATATCTATTCTCTTATTTGAATTTGTATTTTTTTTATTGTATTTAATGCGACAGAATGATTAATTTAAAGAAATAAAGTAATAAATGCAAAATAAAATTAATAAAACTATTTAATTTACATAAAATTTAATAATTAATTTAAACATTGATATATTAATCGCTGTCACTTAAAAATCATTTTAAAAGCCGCGTTTCCCAGTGTCCCAAGTGACTGGAGTGCTTCTATAGCAGATATCATAGTTTTGTGTTAAATTCTCTCTGAATCTGACTGATAGAAACTGGTTTGAATCAATAGTACCTAGTAGTACCTATAACTTCTTTTTCAAGCAGGAACACCTCATAAGTTTTGACCTATTAAAATAACATTTAACAATCTTTATATTATCTTGCACTGGATAGGGGGAATCATGCAAGCTAAATTTGACAAACTTCCCGGTTCCCGATTGAGCTGGCATTTTGCACGAAGACAAAATGGCGGTGATCTGATGATGGATTCGGAAGGTGGTCATAAGAACTTTTGTGCTAAATAAGATAGACCCGTCGTGTTTGGGCTCGTTTTATTTGTATTAGCTAGCTTTTTATTGCTACTTGATATCCAGGATTATAAAAGCTTGTTTTTAAAAAGCTTTCTTAAAATATAATATTCCTTTTTGTGGAGCTATATTTTCTACATACTACTAGAGCGGCGACGAGAATATCCAAATATATATTTTATTTGTAACCTTTTCAAAATGATCGTTAATTTACAATGTCAAGTAAAAATATATCTTAATTTCAGCAATAAACGCTTAAACACGTGGGCATTTGAATTTAAGTGTTACTTCTAAAGTTGCCAGTTACCTAGTTATAGAAAAATATAAACATTTACCGTTTAGACGATTCCTTAGAAAACTTACTTAATTTATAATTTAAACGGTATTCTGACGTGTTTGAATTAATTTTATTCCAATCTCTTGAGAATCCAAAGTTAATAGTAGCTGAAGTCGCATAAATCTTCTAGTTTTTTTCTAAATCGTTTTTTTTTCTTCAAGCTTTTTTTAAATCAAAGCACAGAAACAAAAATTAGCTTACCGTCGGCGAATTATTGTACGCCACACGCTGGTTGTCAACCGAAGTTGTTATCAGGGGCTCCTGTTCCTCGTTCCCGGCAGTCATTTTAAATAATCAACACAAAATCAATCGGTATTCAAGCAATCATGATCACACACACACGAGAAAAAGTTTTACGTCACTTTTGTTTTTGGCGGGAAATGCTTGTCTGTGGCTAGGTAATGGCGCCCGTGAGCTCTGATGCCACGGAATGATGTGGACGAGCGGTGGGGCGACTGCACGCGATGGTATACAATTTTGACTGACGTTCGCCTTAAAATTATACGACCTATCTCTGTCTAAAGGCATCTTAGTAATTTAGATAATTACTTTAATTAGGCTAACGTGGTTTTGGGGAATGGCGTTTTAGAAATGTTGCTTAATATTTGCTTCCTTTCACTGAGTACTATATTAGTTTTAAAAGTGATATTCTTGAATGTAAGTTGGAGTTAATGCATGAACATTTAATTTTAAGGACGATCCAGTAATTTGATTTTTCTCTTATTTGAAAGACGCCTCATTCTTCATTTTGATTTGAATGAGACGACTAGATTTTGAATTTCTTTTTTTTTTCAGTTAAGAGGAAATCACCGGATCCCCACTCGTTATGTGGGAGTTGAACCGCACTAAAACATCTAACCGCTCACACTCAGCGTCCGAACCCCGGCTGAGGCCAGAACCCAGCACGGGGTTTTGAGGTGCGTCGCGACGCGTTACGCGCTCCGCACTCTTTCCCGTCGCGCCGTCCCCTTGATTTTCCCTTAACAATTATATTTTTTTAAATATATTGTAGTTTCTTTTATTACGATTCTAACGAATTGCTGAACTATGTAATTGTGGTGTTTCAATAAAGAGTTTTTGTATTGTATTGCCAGCTAATTAAAAAAAAACAAGCAACCAATAACAATTTTTCAAGTGCAATTTGATATTAAGGTTCAAAAAAGAAATCAATAAGAACACAAATATCATATGTAAATATTTATTTCAAAATTACTTTGAAATAATAGCAAATAATAATGTTGATATTTTCTTTTATTACACTTCCATATCATCCTATAAATCCTCACGTAACTTGTATGATTAAATGACACATGACAAGGAACTATTGTATGTAAAATTGAGATGTTTTATGAATCCTAAATATATATTTTATAGCAATATGGCTAAATTACATGTATAATTATGAAACTTACATACTATTTCACAATAACATTGCTTTTACATAGACGTTTTCCATTACAATTCTAATTATTATTTGGTGATAATTCTTCATCCGTACGACCGTTGGTGTCGATCGAATAAAAAAAAAAACATAAATGCCAAAAAGGTTGTATATCAACACTTAGCCATAGAGTATTGTTATTACTGGAATTAAGTTTTTTAATAAAGAATCAGTTTGAATAAGCAATGACTATACTCTGAAATCACTCGTGACGTCATAAAAGGAATAAATATGTCATTTTAATTTTCAAAAGAATCAAACGAAAAACGCGTTTATTATACTAATTTCTAAATAGTTAAATAACTTATATACAAACGTGTATTTATTATATTTATGTGATGTTTATTACAAAACTCAAAGTTTAAAATCGATCATCTTGAAATTTATTGTTTAGTTATCGAAACGAAGCCAATTCGTATTTATTAATTTAGAAAATAATAAAATATTATTTCGTATAGAACCAAATACGTCGAGAAATAAGAATTTTATCGTATATTTTCCGAATTTGACAAACAATAGCAATGATTCAAAAGATTTTAGGACTGTAAAAACTATTATCGATGACTATTAACAAATCGATTTTAATATCGATTTAATATTTCAACAAATTATACTATAGTATGTTTAGCAAAAAATACTAAAATTGTCTATTTGAGTTACATAAAGTTGCATATTTTGCAAATTTTTGTTACTAACTAAAAAACCGTTAACTATTCGTTAGAGAAATTGTTTGAGATTATAAAACGAATATCAATATCGATATTATAACATAATAGGTTGTCAAATATCTCCCTTCCGCTTTTTTGCTCTTTATTCAATGCTTTATAAAAAGTGTCCAAACTAATCATGCATAGCGTCGTTTTGTAGGTTATGTCAAGACCTTTCAAATTATGTATAGTATTGCCAGATACGAGCTCTGTAGCGCGTTGTACATAGCCGCGAAATTCAAAAGACAAAAAGGCAGAAGGGAGATATTGACAACCTATTATATAATTATTTTTTAAATAAAATACTTGGACTGTGATACACAATAACGGAAGTTCTGTTACATATTGGAAGTACAATTAAACTTTGTAATTAATTTGGCTTACGGTACTACATATTAAGTGTTCTAAAAATATACATCAACGATCATCAATATCGATAAGAATATAAAGTTAAAAAAATCGATTTCCTACTATACAAACAAATATTCCAAAAGTATGAGTAAAACACATATACAGACTGTAATTGCACTTATAATTAGATATTGAACTAAATCGGATGGGGCTATGCATAAATGATCCAACCCGTGTTTAGTTAAAAATAAATAATGAATAAACTACTCAACTTATACAAATAAAAATTAATACTTTAAGACTCCGATTTGAATACATATCGCATATTAAATCGATTCTTGCCTGAATCACTTCTGCATAACGTCATCCAGTGACCAACGTGCAATCCCTATTTTATTAGGAACAGAACTGGTTGCTACTTATACTAGGTATTAAATTATAATCTAATATGTGAAGGCGATCAGTCTACTATTTCCTTGTTGGCAGTGTTCATTGAGTTGGTTCGTGTACAATCAAAATTAGTCTTTATGCGGAGAGCATAAAGTCGCTATATAAGATATATATAGTCGTCTATATAAGATATAGTGGAAAAAAACGTGTCAACCGTTTCATACATGGTTCGAAGACCAATAAATATGCTACATTAAGTAGACGAATGTGATGTAAATTACAAGACACTTTTATTGTACCTAAAATATTAACGTTTGAATTTAAATGTTAAATCTACAAAAAAATATCATAAGTTTTCATGCATTTTCAACGGGTTCTTACCACGATATTTAATTGAGTTGTCTCGATATTTCAACGTTGTTGCAAACGTCATGATCACGAGAAGACTGGATACTGCGGGTCGATTTAAGAGCAAACAAATCTGTCTACCCTCTGTCTCGTTCGCTTTTGAGTGGTACCACTGGAACTCGAACTCACATCACGACACACCACACTCACTGTATCTACAAGACTCTCTGAGTATGAAACCTTAGTGACTGTTGTGTTTAGCACTGGATATCGAGACAACTCAATTAATTAAATATCGTGGTAAGAACCCCTTGAAAATGCATGAAAGTATTATAGAAAACCGCGAGTGTCTGAATAAGTTTATAATAAGTTTGTTTATAGTGCCTAGATCGTTGTACGATTGTTTTCTTGGTAACCATGGAGATGAGTCTTTAAGAACAACGTTGGTGATGTCGAATCGTGTAAATCACTTAATGTCTACTATAAAATCATAAAATTATTACTTGTGGAATCAACATCATAAACAGAATGAAGCCAATTGAAAGTACGCCAATCGCGCGTAACACCTCGACTATTTGGCGTTAAAAGGTGCTGATAACACTCAATTCGTTTCGCACTCTAATAAAATATTACACACATAAGTTCTTTAAAACTTCACTTTGTGTGTGTGTGTACTTTAAATTGGCTTCATTATGTTGATTTCAGATGTAATAATTCTATGTCAAAAAATCACCCTATCTTGTAAAATAAATTATTATAATGCGGAACGCAATTCCGCGTGAACTGACCCAAATATCGGACGCGGTTCAATCGATACTAACCGCACTCATCAGATTACAGATTAATCACGCATCGATAATCAACGATGTATCGATAAATACAAATCGATTATTTACCTTGTTTTACCAATTATTCGAATTATTAGACAGAAACAACATTGTTTTATAACTTGATTTTCGTTTCTTTGTGTAAAGATTTGACGATGAACCAGTATTATATACAGGGTGGATTTGTAACTTTGGACAATCTGACGTGGGGTGAATGACCTGTCGAAATACAACTTAACACCATTTTTATTTTTTGGATTGGTTAAACTTTTTTTCTGACATTGTATGGAAAACGTACGACTATCGTTGCGGACTTTCGTACGTATGATGAAATTTTTTTTATCCAATTCCTAAAATAGGTGTTTCTAAGTTTTCTTTCAACAGGTTATTCACCCCACGTCAGATTGTCCAAAGTTACAAATCCACCCTGTATATTAAGTATTATGTATATATATACGAGTATTTAAATTATCTTAAAATACGACAGCATTTTACATGTTTTTCTAATTTTAATCCATTATTTTTTGTTCCTCAAAGGTGTTTTTGGTCTATACGCAGAGTATCTTATAAAATTAAAGCTATTAGATTATTAATGAGCAAAAATCAAAGTTTATTTTTATCCTCACCGAAAACTAATTTTCATTGTACACGAAAAATTTTGCATTGACAATATAAAGTTAAGAAAATCAGGACTGAGTAAAAGCATTAAACTTTACAAACTAACTTCGACTCTATTGTGATGTATTTAAGTTACAAAATAAATAAACAGGGTAATATACCAGTTCTCACGTTAGTTTATTAATAAAAGCTTCTTGAAGTGATCGAATATTTATCCTGTTTTTTCTTACTTGACTTTTTCATAAGATTTATTAAATAAAATAATCTCAAACAGTGGTATACATACAAATATTGAGGATATTGTCCTACATCATATTAAACTGATTTTAATTCTTTTATTTCACAAAAGAAATTTATTAAAAACTGCGGTCAATATGTTGCCAAAATTTTCTATCATTTATTATTTTTAAAGATTCAATTTCTTTGAGCAACTGATCTAAATTAAAATCATTTAATTAAAAATTTATGAATTGATCTATTTTTTGCGCTTTGCACATGACGTATTTTTTTCTAGAACATTAACAGAAACTCAAAACCGATGACGAATATTATAATTAAACCGAAAAATTATATCGTGTAATTGATAGGAATGATAATGATTTACGCAATGATTTGGAACGACCACCTCGTTATGATAAAACAAGTATTACCGGATCTATTTCTAAATTGAATCAAACATTAAACGACTTTATTAGTTAAATTTATTAATTTGTAAAATATTTTTAAATTAATAATCGAATCGGAATTCGCTTTAATCGATATAAATCTGGTCGATTTCTGGTATACATATTCGTAATCATAGTATCGGGCATATTTCCCTAAATTAAATTAAACTTAAAATATAATTACACTCAACTAGGGACTGTGAAAAATACGTAACGAAATCCGAACACTAGAGATTACCATTGCTTATAATCGATAACTCACGAAGCTAAAGTGAATAATCGGAATCGAAATATCGATCGCGATATGAGGTAGCGCATAGTTATAAAAAACCTAAGCGGATTATACATTACCCTTAACGACGATATAATACTGCTATAACGCCTATGATTTAACTATAACTCATATATCGAAATCGTCAACGATTAATCGATGATATTATGCTAAAATCGATACGTATCGATACAAAGTCAATTTAAAAAAAAAACGAAAAATTTACAAGAATGATTACATCTAATGCACGAAGCGTTTTCTACTTAAAACTATATTCTTATGAGAGCTAAAATAAAAATTCTACTAGAGCGGGCGTCAGACCAGCGGCGGCCCATACTATTCTCTTTCTTCCTTTCCCATTGACAAACCAAACGCTTACAATTAACTAGTATACGAAAAACTAAAACTAATAAAGAAAATTTTGATCCGAAAATACCCAACTAAAATCTAATAAAAAAAAAATTAAACCGAATTGTCTTTACCAATAGGATATTTTCGTAGTATCGTACCTTTTTTGATAATTTAGAAGCATTTTTAATAGTATTATGCACTATTTTAAAGGTTTAGGTACCGATACATAATTTAGAATAAATTTAAATATAATTTTAAATTAGAAAAATATAAACCAAAGTTTATTTCAACTAATACGTGCCTTAATGCATCTATATCACAGCCAAATTGACCGCCGCTCGTCTAGAATCGATTTTCACCAATAAAAATCGATATTTCTCTATCGATTATCCCGCTAATCATTCAATAAGTCATAATCTTTCATTTCTCAGTCGCCTTCTCAGAATCGTTCTTTAGTTTCGCACTTTCATAGTAAAATGAATGTACATCGAAAATCGTCTCAGCTTTTTGTTATCACTTTTAACATTAGTAGAAAAAAATCAGTCTTTATTTTAACATGCATGTCCCGTTTGCTCGCTTATCAATGGAACTGAAATTTATAAGGGATAGATACTAGTTTTTTGCGAATTTAGGCCAAAGTATATGACGGGGTGATAACAAGGGAAACCAACCTATTCACAAACATTCACCGTGCGGGTAGTTGGAAGTGGAGACTCGCTATAAATACAAGCGCTGGCCGCTGTTATCATTCATTCGTGTTTGAATTGTCGAGGCGAACGGACCTCTTGATGTAAAAGTAATCAACTGTTAAAACTCGTTATTTTGAAGTTTTTATTCAAAAGTATTGATCATCAAGTGTTCAAGTGGACATTGTGACGACATTCCTGACAAAACCAAATGAAGATCGACTAATTACAACGTCATTACACCTCAACACACTATTTGCCCCGTCATATATTATTATAAGATTGCTCTTTTATGTTTGAACTTTGTAAAACAGTAAGTTAGGAATGAATGAAATATTAATAACAGGACGTTAATTATATTTTCGAAATAAATAGGATTATATGAGTTTTAGAGGTTAAAGAAATAGTAGTGAAATAAGTATTTAATAAAATAGTTCCGACTCTCCACACCTCCCAAACGGAACCAAACCGTCTTATTAAACTTCAAAAGGCAGCTGAGACGACTCCCCTTTTTAATATAATGGACGTAACGTCGGATTAGAGGCAAGTTAATATCGATAACTTAATCGATCACACTTAATCGATTATCAATTATAGTCACTATTTCGATGTTCATTAAAGGACTTTAAACGACCGACCCTGCGTACTTATAAATTTGACATGTTCACGAAATGGTGACTTGTAAAATGAAAAACCATAGAGTAAGGATTGTCGAATAAATACAGATTAGGCCTTAACTTTGTACAATATAAATTATGTGATGTTTTACGTTTTCGGCAAGTCCCTAAAATCTTAAAATTTTCAATACAGTCCACCATTTCAAATGCGGGTCGGTCAGTTTGTCATTATATCTAAATTCATCTATTCTAGCGTCGGCTACAGCGGGCACTATCCGCTTGTTTGGAACAACAACCACGCGAACGAACACGCGCGCGCACGCAATAATTGACAACTCGGTACGTCAACTGTCAAAATGACGTTTGAAAGCGCAGTACAGATTACATTGGAGAAAGCAAGCCTCAGACACAGAATACTAATAGTTTATATCAGTGTTCAGTTATGTCCTCATGTTTGTGATTACTTCTTACGTCAAGCAGGTTTATCTTTACTTCTGGGCAATGATATTATACATATATGTTTTAAAGTAATTTTTCAACATATAAACTGAAGGTTTGAGGTTTTCAACTATGTGATGTTTTAATTAAAATTGCACTGAAATTAGAAAACATGATGTTTCCTTTTCATTTTGTTTATAGGTCTATCTATCCGTTTCATTTATAATATCTCTATCCAATTTGACATTAGCGAGCTTATGCAACAAATTTAATAACATATCTATAATTGTATAATAATACCATTGTCCATAGTGTATTCTGTGTCTCAGTGTACCGTACATAGTATAGTCGACTTTATTCCCTCGTGTATAAGGTTCAAAGCGTCTGCGGCATCTGTCTAGACGGCTGCCCCTTCAGCCGCCTAATGAGGGGTCACTGTCAGTTGTTCTTGTCGCAGTTGTGGAACACCCAGTTGAAGGATGTCTTCCACGAGTTCTTGAGGGCGTCTGAGAACTTCTCGCGGAAGTGTTCCATAGCTTTTTCTTCGGAGCGATCCATTACCTGAGAGAATAATTGTTTTACATTTTGTGGAGGTAGTTGTTTTAACCACTCAACTGGGATCGGCAACCAAATTGGTTTGTTTACTTATGCCAAGTCTGTGGCAGGAGCCAAAATTGAGCACAGTTCTAAAACTTGTTTTGTTTACATTTTTTAATCGTCTCGTATTTTACGGAGATGATATATTTTCGATGAAAATGCAATACAGCGTCGTATAGTAAAAAAAGATTTACAGAAATATAAGGTTTAATTAAAATTCAAAATTAAAAATAATTGGAAAAAAATGTTTTTAAAAAGGGGCTCAAACACGGTATTGATTCCGAACGAAGTCTCCAGTTTCGCCATCTAGCGAATAGTGACGTTCCCAGTTGAGTGGTTAAGTGTCCGTCGATAGATGGACTTACAAGTAAAAATATTATTTCTGTTTTATCTATGAACAAGATACTCAAAAGATTATTGTTAATATTATTTCTGTTTTATCTATGAACAAGATACTCAAAAGATTATTGTTTTTAGAAAAAATATCATAACGACTGTGTAATATCGTCGTGGCGTCTACCCGAACCTTAATTTACAAAGTAAAATCAATTAAAAGTAACAAAACGGCATCCTCAAGAACTATTTATCAATTATAATAACAACAAATATATTGTGTAGCTTACCAATGTATCTCTAAGATACTGCAAATCTTTCTCCGAGCTAAGTTCCGGCAACCCCGTTGAGATCATCATTGAAAACAATGACAGTATCAGATGACCGTGCTTACGAAGAATTTTGAATGCCTGCCAAAATAATGTTTGAATTAGTTTTTTATTTATTTTTATAGCTTCATCAACAAAAAGGTGTTTTTCGTTTTTTTGCCCTTAATGAAATTTTATTCTGTACCATAGACAATATGTCTATTTTTTCTCAATCTGCCATTTTGTAGTGGTGGTCATCTTGGATCGACTTTCGTTAAAAATATTCAATAATCATAAAGCTTCATATCGAAAAGGATTATATGTTTAAAAATGCACAATATAGTCAACTAGTTTTCGTACAAATCCTACTTACAGTTTCGCAATGTTCCTTGAATATCTTGAAGTCGATCGCGTTGTTATCGGAGGATCCCTTCTGTCCCTTGTTGATGACGTGTATGAAATCGTGCGTTAACACGAACGGCACGCGTTCTCTTCTAAACCCGTATTTTTGCTTGAAATGACCCAGGAAATGACCGAAATCTATGTGGAAAAGCTGCGGAATAAATTTAGTGTTATCATTTTTTGAAAAAAATAGAGAATGCAGTAATGAAATTACATATCGTCGCCTCAGTGCTTGTTTGGCCTATCTGACATTTTTTACGAAAATGACTTTTTAATGCAGTATTATAAAGAATAAAATTTCCATCCGACTGGTAATTTTTTTTTTTAAATATTCAATTCTAAAACAATAAAAATCTCATTTCAATTTTTTTCTCAACACGGCACTTAAAGAAAATTCCGTGCTTGTTTGCTGTCTCCTGTAAAATTTGCTCGAGTGCAGATAGGCCAAACAAGCACTGAGGCGACGATATGTTAAACAATAGAAGTAAATTTGATTTGTATTCAGCGATATGAATTAACTGCTGTAGACACACAAGATGTCATTTATGATCAGATTTTTACCGGTAAGTCTGAAATTCTTAGCGTTTGAATGAATGATTGTACTGATTTGAAATCAACATCTTTCATCTTTTTTGACAAGAAATCGCTGGACTCCCACATACCCCACCTGCGGGGCAGGTCGCTCACACCCATCGTAAGATACTTGGCTGAGGCCAAAACCTATCACGAGGTTATGTGGAGCACGCGTTATGCACTGCGGCATTCTTTACCGTCGCCATGCCTCCGTACACCGGACAGGCAATCACTCTCGCGATCGTGGACGATGAGGCCGCGTGTCACCTTCACGGAATACCCTGCTGGGTTGTGGACGGCAGCCGTGGTCATGTTGCGTTACCTGTCCGCTCTTCTTGAGCATGATGTTGTCGGGATGTCTGTCGGCGATGCCGAGCACGTACGTAGCGACGCAGTAGCCCGCGCAGCTCATCGTGAACTCGTACACGGCCTTGTTGAACGCGTTGTCGTTGTTGTTCTCTGTGTGTTTGCGGATCCATTCTGAAATATATATACAAATATTTGACGTCTATAAATCTATTTATTACATTGTGAACAGAGTGGATGCTAGATATTGGTCCTGCATGTACGCTTAAGGCCCCAGATTACCTCCGAAATGGCTATAAGCACGAACAACGCAGAGCACGGTGTCCCTACGCGCGGATTCTCACTGCGAACACTTTGAATCCAACTATGCGATAATCGTTAAACGTGCGGCGCATACAGTGCGAGAAACAGACTCTTAGAAGCTACGATGTTCATTTAAATATTCACGTACAACTTCCAACGTTAAAACTTAGACATAGCATAGCGTAAGAGACATTATTATTTTTAAGAATTAGTTTTTATTTATGAAATATATTTTAAATAAACTATCTAAAAATAATAATCTGAAAATTGCGTAAAAGGTGAGCTTAACTCAACTTAACTTAATTTCTTACAGTAAACTCAAACAAAAATGACAATAAATAGAACTTACGTAATAATGCAGTCTTGTTTATAGTAGAGGCGGCGTTGAATGGCGCGCTCTGTTTCTGTATGTTGGCGACCGTCTCAGCGTTCTCCACCACCTCGATCATACCCACCGAGTACTCCATCGATATACAGTTGTAGGCGTTCAATCTGTACACAAAAATATAAAGATTGGAAGAATAATCTTAGAATATCTCGACTCTTTTAGTATTTAAATAGGTGTGAGTGTTTTGTTTCACAAATACAAATAAAACAAAATAGTTTATTGTACAAAAATATACACTTTTACACATTACAAGCGTTATGCTTCCCTGCGCTAAGTCAAACCGGTATCACAAGAGAAAAAGCCATTGTTAAACATTTAGATTTTTAAAGATTTTGAACAAATTGGAGACATAATAAATAGCAAAGTTCAACTTTTTAGTCTTCGAAAATGTCGAGATCTTCTTTAGCTCAACCTACCGTTCAAATGGGGTCAGCGCTATATGTTGTATCTCTCCATTCATTCCTATTCTGGCATAAGTCCTCTGTCACGCCGCAAATTTTCATATCTTCTTTCACACAATCCAACATTCTCTTCTTAGGCCTTCCTCTTCTCTTACATCCATCCATTTTCAAATTCCACATTCGCTTTGTAACGTGGTCCTCATCTCTCCTCATCACATGTCCAAACCACGCTAACCTTTTACTTGTCAGTTTGTCACAGATAGGTGCTACTTTCAATCGAGACATTAGGCAAAGTCCTAAAAAGTATTATTATCAAAATTCTTTACCTAAAATCATATCCATGATTCTTCCACAGTCGATCCATGATCCTCAGCATCTGCAAGGTGAACATGTCCTGCCTGAGATCGTCTCCTATCTTCAGTATAATCCGTATGTCCTTCCCGGTGGGGTCGTAGTTCTCGAACGCGAGTAGGAGGGGACGCATCTTACTGTCCATTACTTTACAACTTTCAGGTCTGGAGGAAAACAATATGAATTTAATTTTTATAAATAATTGACGAACTATAGTAATCTATAATATATTACAAGAATTAATCGCAAAATATTTTGCTAAGCGCATAACTCACTTAACTAACTTGGCATATTCTTTTTTTTAAATGTTTGTTGAAGTTCAAGGATGGTTTTTACAATTGCAAGTGACGCAGACGAAATTGCACGGGTCAGCTAGTAATAGTAATCTAGATTTTGTTTACAAAATACAAATTATTAATTTATTATTACAACACAAAATAGAATACAATCAAAACATGAACAACATTTAACTTGAACCTAGAATGGATGAACAGACACAAATATTTTTTTTTTCATTCAAAATTCATAATTTTAGTAGTAAAGATTGGAATCAAATAACTAGAGTAAAGTTTTTTATCTATTTAAAATAATTTAATGTTCAATATTTCGAAGTATAATAAAAGTAGATGCCAAAAGTTCACTGTCAACTCTCAACCGAACAACATCTCTGTTTCTCCGATTCACCATTATTTTTGCAGTGTACCTACATATTTTATTATTGTCTTTTTACTTAACTTAAACCAATTACTTACTTAATCCTTTTACATTTGAAGCTAGGATTGAGCGGCGAAACGAATCCTTCGCACAACGCATCAACACAGTGCTTCTCTTGTAAATGTTGTTTTATTGCTGTTCTGGCTTTTGCTATGTCTTTCTTCTCTTTAATACACTGGTTCACCCCTGTTAACATACAAACGTTTTGTCCATCCTATATTCTAAGGAAATCTAATATATAAAATTCTCGTGTCACGGTGTTCGAACTTGAACTCCTCCGAAACGGCTCGACCGATTTTGTTGAAATTTTTTGTGCTTATCCGGTATCTATGAGAATCGGCCAACATCTATTTTTCATCCCCCTAAATGTTAGGGGTAGTCCACCCCTATTTTTTTTTTTATTTTTTCGACGCAGACGAAGTTGCGTGGGGCAGCTAGTAATAATATAATATAGCGATATATCTTGTTACAAGTTATAAAAAAATTAGTATAATAAATAGTATAATATAATTGTATGATACAATTCAGCATCTATACAGGGTGATTTGTTTTACACTTTCACATATATTTTTTAGATTTTTTAGCTAATCATTATCTATATTTTTTTGCTCGCAAGTTTATGACAAAACATAAACACCATTATAAATATTTGATAAACCCACAATCCATAAAAATACTAGCTACTCTTAAATTTGACTATTACATAATTACATTCCTAAATGAATGCTCAACACTTACATTTAAGTTTTTCTAGGCACGTGATCTGCTGTTTGAGTATCTTGATGTGTTCCTGCGCGCCGCGGCAGTACGCCTCCAGCATCAGACCGAAGCGGATCGACACCGACGGCACGTGCATCTCAGATCTATGTAAATAACACACGGTCAGCTAATCACAATGTTACATCCAGTAGCGTGCATTGACTTTCGTGAAATACCCACAAAATAATAGAAATTAGAATAGTTTTTTTAATGAGTTTGGGTATGCAATGCATAGTTGCTTCAATGAACTGCACGCCACTGGTTATAGTAGATAACATTACCGGATACACTGTAATCAAGAAAACAGTACAAAATATGAAGGGTATTTTTACAGAGTTTGAAACAATTTAAATCTTAATCGACATTAATCAACACAACGAATACTTGAGATGTGTAATTTCTACCGGGTGATTTGTAAGAGAGGGTACATATTGTAGGAGGGTGATGAGTACTCTGTTCTAACACGGAATATTACAAAAAAATAGGTAAAATTACAAATATATATATATATATATATATTTTTTAAATCTAAATTCGACAAAACTACCTTAAACATAAACAATGTTGGCTTAAAGAGTGTTGACTAATGATCTCTAGTGATCTCGCGCACCCCCACACCTCCGCCACACCCATCAGCTGTCGAAAAATCATCATTTTGCAAGAATTTTAGATATTTTTAAGTTGCGATTACTAAGGCATTAAGCCATATTCTTTGGTAATAATATTTTTACTGGTCGTATATAACCATCAGCTACCATGACCTTAAATATATACCCTCACTAGGAAATCACCCTGTATATTTTTGTTACACGACACGCAAAGTCGACGAGTCTGTGACATCAAAAGACTATCAATTTTATTTGGTAATTTTCAATTATTGCCCTTTTTACGCTCATATCGTAAAAAAAATCTAGTTAGATTTAATCAAAGCAGTATGCAAATTAAACAATAAAATGAAAATTATTTCTATACAAAAAATAAACAGCCTCTAAAGTACATAATTTCTGAGTAAGGCGAGATCATTGATCGTGAAATACTACTTACTTTATAAAGTAATAAAATACCAGTGCAATTATTTCACTTAGTCATCAAATTACATCAAAAACTTTACAAATATAAATTTAATAAACCAAATAAGAAGTATAAATTAACCAACCTTAAATGCCAAAATAAATAATGTCCAATAGTCATATTCTTGAACGCTCGTTGAAGCAGAAATACTGATAGATCACACATGAGGTAGGATTCGTGTTTCAGAGCTTGAACCAGTTGCAGCAAATATAACATGAGATCGTTATCACTGGAAATATAAAACTAAATTAGGATTTTACGATATGCACAAACTTAATTTGTGATAAAATCAATAATTATTAAATTGCTATTAACAGTTAAAAGTTCTTTTATAATTTCGGGATCTTAAAATTCGACGCCATCTTGCCGAAGTGACGTCACATCATAGTATAGTTAACAGAAAACTACTCTTTTGACTTTTATTAATTTTTAATCAACCTTCAAATCAACCACTAGAATACATCTTAAGTCTACAATCGCAAATAAACACATACCTAATTTTTTCCAAACATTTGACCGCAAAGCTTCTAACGGGCGCGTCCGCGTACGCATAGTCCAACAACTCGAGAGCCGACTCCACCCTCAGCAGCGGCCACTCCCCCAACATCCGCGGCACGCTGGACGCCTGGGTCCGCTCTCCCCACTCCACACAGGACAACAGCTTGGGTAACAACTCGGGTGTTTCCACGCGAAACCTCTCTCTCGAAGCCCAAATATCTTTCTTTTCTTGTTCGTGCATTTCGTACATTGGATCCTTTTCCGCTATTATTCGGAGCCGCTCGAAGTCCCGGCACAGTCTGTCCATTAGGTCCGGTGAGACGCTTTCGATGTGATCCGAGTACGCCATCACGGCTTCTTGTTTTGGGAACAGGATTGGGTATTGACACTCATAGCTGAAATAAGATAAATGAAATATTTTTTAATCCTTCCACGTAATAGGCTATATAATAAAATTATCATACTCTGATAGATTTACGAAAAACTAAGTGATTAATGTTGATTCCTACTCATAAAAACGCAAAATATATTTTATATTCCAATTTTAAAATTCGTATCTTTTTATCTATGCTTCGAATGTCAAAAACGCTATCCGCCATGATGGCTTGTAATATGACGTCACCTCTACAGTAAACCCCTTAGCAAATCGTAGTGTTTACACCGTTTACTCTGTGAGTGACGCAAAAGTGACGTTAGAAGATGGCGGTGCATTTGGCGAAGTTTTTGCGCCAAATTTGAATTTGAAATTGAAATTTTAAATGGCAAATTTTAGCCTAATTTGGTTAAAAAAAAATTGATGTATTTTTTATAGGTTTTTATGAACAAAAGATTAAATTAAAATTGAAAAAAATGGGGTGGAATAGCCTATTCCTTTCATATCATAGGCAGGTCACAGTCCCTATAACTTACTTGCAGAGCATGACTTGCAGCACGGCCGAGTCGGGCGTAGGGTTGGGTACGACAGTGCCGAGCGGATGCAGCACCATGTCGTCGCCCTGCGTGTCGTCGGCGACGTGCGTCCACATGGCGAGCCGCACGCCGTCTGTCCGCAACTGATCCTTGTAGTCGAACACCATCGTGTTGGCCCACGTTAGTCGGTTCACTGGTTCCTGCAAACATTCATTACATTGACCAAAGAACTAAATGGTAGGTTAGATAACTTTCATTACAACGGATATCCAGTTAGCCCGCGTGTACGCGTGTAACACTAGGCTATGTAGCTTCGCCAGGGCTTTTTGCCGCTTTCAAACGCAACTTGTCGACTTGCATCCATTTTACGTGTAACGCTAATGCCCTAGAAAATGCGTTCACAAGCTTATTCAACTATCACAGTTTAATATGTTAATTCATTATCAGTTCTCATTAAACATAACTAAGAACGATATTGTTTTGAACTTATTCAGACACTCGCGGTTTTCTATAATATTTTCATGCATTTTCAACGGGTTCTTACCACGATATTTAATTAATTGAGTTGTTTCGATATTTCAACGTTGTTGCAAACGATGACGTTTCATGAGATCACGAGAAGACACATCACGATGATGTGAGTTCGAGTTCCATTGGTACTACCCAAAAGCGAACGAGTGCGAGGGTAGACAGATTTGTTTGCTCGTAAATCGACCCGCAGTATCCAGTCTTCTCGTGATCATGACGTTTGCAACAACGTTGAAATATCGAGACAACTCAATTAATTAAATATCGTGGTAAGAACCCGTTGAAAATGCATGAAGATATTGTTTCGGCTGTGAACAAAATCTAAAAAATAACATGACTCAACTCACTTTATCCTTCCCCCTCCATTTCGACTTGACTTTAGACAGTTCGTATATTCCAAAGCACAGTCTTGCCATGCGAGGCACATTATACACTTTAATAGGGAATGTTAGTTCTTCATCCCACGTGGCGACGCCTTCTCTTGATATGACGGCTACTTTCGTCTTTTGAAGTTCACATAGAGGTTTACCTCCATGGAAAATACCACCTATGCAGACAACCTAAAAATACGTTTCGTTATTTTCTATTGCACATAAGGTAGACAAACTTGATTATAAATAGTTACCGTTGCTAATGGATTATTGTAACATGTAAATATAAATGGAAAAATTAGCTGGTATTGAAGTCAAAACTGTGAGGTTGGTATTTAATGGAATTAAGTATCGGTGGTTTAAAAAAGGCTAGCCCTGGTAAGTATTTATATTTGTCTGCAGTACTTATCAAGTCGGTAAAATAATAGTTATTCTGCTTAAATGACTTAAAAAAATATTGATGTCATTTTACAGATTTTTTATTAACACATCTTTGTGTATGTAAATTACATTATGGTTATAAATAGTAATTAAAAATAAGAAAGTAAACACAGTTTTTTCTAAATGATCTATCTTTATTCATACCTCAACAACTCTGCTCGGGTCAACATTCAATCTGTACGCATTTTGTACAATACATGTGTAATTCTTCTGAATATTCCAAGATGATTCGATTTTCTTTCTTCTGAGTGTATTTGTATGTTCTGATGTGTGCCTTCTCCTTTCCGGCATATATGGTATTTCTCGGTCCACTGTTAAAATAATTTAATTTGAGTTTTTTGGTACTAGGATGCAGTGTCGTTGGCTTTATTGAACTTTATATTCATTTAAGTTGACAAAAAGCAAAAGTAGTGATATAGACAAGAATTTAATTGTACTTAAAACAAGTTTTTAAACAAGTTTCTAAATATTTTAATACCTCTCTAGTAAATCGAGTGTTCCTCTATCATTGATTATGAAATATTTAATTCAACTCAGTTACTTCAGTAAATTATTTTCAAAGACCATACTCACGGGACAGACGCAGTTTATCAATACTGATGGTCATTACTTCGGGCACTCCATCCACAGTAAGTACTTCTTGTATATAAAGGAATTGTATCAGAGGATAATCTCCGAATAAATACTCTTCGCGACCGCACACTTTGAGAACGTAATTGTGTGGGTGTTCCGATCTAATGTTCATGGAATTGTTTAACTTTCTAAGGACTATCTCGATGTGTTGTTGAGGCGTTAGCGATGCGTGCACGTTTGAGGTATATGAGGTTATCTGAAAGAGTAAAATAGATGTAAGGGGAAGATATTGTGGATGTTATTGATAGCTCAAAACGTCTGGGCAAATAGTAATAGTCACGTTTTCAACAAAATTACAAAGTTTTGTCAAATACATGAGACAAAACAAGGGCTTTCTAAATATAATCGTAGATGCTAAACCAAAGATGCAGCATGTTTAATGTACGAATCACACTAGAACCTTCAGTGAAGAAAATTCAAAAATTAATTCGATAAGTAAAACCTTTGCCACCATTTCAATCAAAATTCAAAAAACACTGTCAAATACGTAATAATTGACAACGTCACGTAAAATCGTAAATAGTAAACAAAGAAAATGTTGAAATCTCATTTCGATATTCACCGAGATGATGAAGAAGAGGAAGAAATAAGAGAAGAACATCAAGAAGAAGAAGCAGAAGTACAAGATACTGCTGTTGTAGAGGAAGTTTTTAGCGGTACTGAGAGGAAACTAAATAGATCTGAGATTAGTGTTAGACTGAGCTTCTTGGGGAAGACCGCTGAAGCCGACGGGTAATAATAGAGTTATAAGTTAAATGATTGAAAATACATTAAATTATTGCCATATTTTTATCTGCAGCAGACTAAAAATTTGCGCAAGATTAAATCCAAATATTTATCTCTGCTGCGAATATTACTTGTGGTTCAATCGAAATTTCTACGAAAATTATTTGAGTACTATTTTTATTCTAGGTACACATACTTAAAAGCTACTTGCACAAATATGGGCCTAACCGACATATCCGCTATTACATACTTTAAGCACCTCCAATATGTGGACGTATCAAACAACCAATTGGATCTAAACGCATTACAAGCGGTGACAGAGCTACCCTATCTCTTACTGATACATGCCGACAAAAACTTACTTCGTTCAGCAGCACTCAAGAAAACCAAATATCTCCAAGTCATCATCTTGAGTTACAACAACATAACATCAGTGCACGATGTTTTTCAACCTGAATTGAGCACTTTAGAAGTTGGTTACAACCAAATTAGAAAGATAGACTTCGAAAACAGAATGGAATCTATCAGATGTTTAGATTTCCGATACAATTTAATAGAGGACATCAATGGACTTAATTTTCCGAATTTGGACAGTTTATATTTGGCCGGTAATCGAATAACTAGCTTGGTGGGTCTTGAGAAATGCGTCAATTTGAGGATTCTACACGTTCGCAACAATCCTATAAGACAACTAAACGGATTCGTGCCGGATTTGGTGAAGCTTCAGTACGTGAATCTAAGAAACTGTAAGGTGGGAACATTGAGACAAGTCAAGAAACTGAAGGTAATAGTGGACTTCATTCGATAGGTATTTTTAAATTAGTTAATAGACAGTTTAACACATCCAGGAAGCTACTAGATACTACTGGATCGTGTTTTAGATATGTAATTCCTACTTTAAACATTGCTCAGATATTACGACGCAACGTAGGTAGACCTTCCACAAGATGAACCGACGACGTAGTCCAGGTCGAAAGAAATCACTGGATGCAAATAGCATAAGACCGGGCTTTATGACGTAATTAAAGAGAGACCCATATTCAGCTGTTAACGTCTACAAACTGATTATAACGATTTGTAAAAGAGTCATTTCTTCTTTCCAGGTATTAGACAGTTTGGAAACTTTAATAATGAAAGGTTGCCCGTACATGGGAGGTACTGGCGAAGAGACGGCAGAAGTGGCTGACGAAGAAGACGATTCTGAACTAAGAATCGAGATTGTTGCCGCTTTGCCGAAATTGAAGAGAATAAATAAAACTGCAGTCACACCAGAAGAGAGGTACTGTAATTTTAATATAATAAATATTATAAAGCTGCAGAGTTTGTTGGTTTGAACGCGCTCATCTCAGGACCTACTGGTCCGATTTGAAAAATTCTTTCACTGTTGGAAAGTTCATTTATCGAGGAAGGCTATAAGCTATGTTGTATCCTTCTGTGTCGCAGACGAAGTTGTCGCCTACAAACCTTCACAAAGCACAGTGAAAAAAACTTTGAACTTTTATTAGACTCTCGACAAAGTTAGACAGTGGATAGGAAGTTCACTATAACTTAACATGATATGTGTGCATCCCTGTACCCTGTACTTCGATTCGAAAATGTTTCATCCACCTCCGTGCAATTTTTTAATTAATACAAAATACACTAGACATGGCTCGAGACAGATATTGCGTCTGTGCGCGTACATTCTATAATTGTAACTAATTCATATTATTTTTGATCAGAGCTGATGCCAAAGCAATGATGATGCAATGGATTGAAGAAGGTACTGAGGATGATGTTGTTGAAGAAGAGGAACATCCCGAAGAAAATGACAATGATGAAGATTGATCCAACAATAAAACAAAGTAAAACTAGACTTCTTTATTATATTGATTTTTTTACTTTACAACCTACGTAATAAAGATGCCTGATATTACGTCATGTAGAATAAGAATTGAATTCCCATCCAAAAATTTATTTGTAGGATCAGTTTACACTGTAGGTCTCAAATGAGACGGAATGGACATTGAACATAAACCATTATACCAACCTAAGTACCTGAACCTTGCAAAGATTTCAATAAAAAAGTGATCTGTGATTGGTCAATTCATGATCTATTTTACTAAGCCAAAAAAATATTCTACAACTTACCTCCATAACTTTAGTGAGAAGAACAAACTTTTGGTCGTTGAGATGGCCTTTCAATGTGGTAGGTATTTCAGGCTGGTCCGCCAATCTGAGTGGACATTGGTACCTCAGTCTTTCCAAAGGTGTATTCACAGATCGTTTAAGCAAACTCTCCTCGGCTAAATGGCGCATTCTACACCGAAAATCGTTTATTTCCGGATTTTTTAGGCCATCAAACACTTTTAGAGCTGTAAGACAGAATTTTTGTGTTAGTGGGTTGATTATAAACATGAGAATAAGATAATTTGCTTTATTGACAATGCAGACACTGTCTATTGCATATGCTTGATGGCTTGGTCATGGACTTTTTAAAAGGACTCTTGTCACTTAATAATTATTTTTCTCTACTATTGAACCAGACTATTTGAACAACAAATCTTGCTCTTCATTTAATGCTGAACACCCATAATTTAAAGTTCAAAATGTTAAAGTTAATGCTCAAAATATTCCTTGTTTATTTAAAATATATTTCGCAAAGAAGTTATAACTTATATTTAGCCCTTACATTTTCCTATTAAATGCGTTATATCTCTGTTAAGGCAGTCCTCAGCGGGTCTTCCATCTGATCTCTCGACAACCGTAAGCACTCCACAAATAGGTCTTATGTCGCATATCCTTTTCCTTTCATCTTCCAATTCCTCTGTGACTGCTAACGAGTTCACAAATTGGAACGTATATTTGTTCATTTCAAGCAACATACTGAAGAGTGGATAGTTTACTGCCTTATCCCAAAGTTCCTGTAAAAAAAAATTGAATTAAGAAGGGAAAACTTTTAAATTAAATTGAATAAGGAAAAAGTGTAGTAATAAAAAACAAAAAATAATCTGTATTTGTTTTTATCATTTCGGTCGGTACTTTGTACTGTTTATTTAAGGGGGGAGCCTGCTTTAGAGGCTTCAAAAAATCATTTATTTTTTTTTTGCATAAATGTCTTCCCAAACTATCCAAGAATATGCCCCTAAAATTTCAAAAGCAAATTCAAATTATTTTCGGAGCTACAGAAGAAATAGTGAGCAAGCGTCAAGCAGGCATACGAGCGGCCAGATCGCTCATTTCATTCATTGGAAAGTAAAGAAGCCAGAATATCCCGCAGACTCGAACATCTGGGCGAAAACCAGTTATTTGAAGAGTCTGAAGGGCCATTTTATGGACCAGGAATCGCTGATTAGCATGTTATAGCGGTAAGTTCAAAAAATAAGATTTTTATGTACTAAAACTTTGACGGGCGATTTCTCGATTTTTCATTTTTACGATTTTCCCGAGTTGGCGGGAAAGATAGAAAAAAAACTAAACGTCCTATCGAAACGCGACAAAATTGGTTGTGTTCGGGATAAAATTCTCTTCTAGTTGAACCTAAACAAACTTGAAAAAGTTATGATTAACCATTTTTTTAAACCATCTAAAGTGAATTTTTTTTTCCAAAAAAATGATTTTTTTGTTTAATTTGCGAAAACTAATTGAATTTTTCACTTTTTTTAATTTTTTTTAGGTTTAACTAGAAGCTATACTATTGAAAATTATTTTCTTTTTTGTTTTTTTAGTTTCAGATGAAAATTGTGACCTGCATCTTTCCCGCCGCATGACACATGCATACTCGAGGCGCCTCGGTGAAATGCTTGTACCACGCACATTATGACATTTATTTTGATGAAAAAAATTGAGAAGACTCTTGAAATACATAATAATAAAACCTGAAAGTTTCGTTTCAATCAAATATTTCTATCCTTCCCAAAAAAATTCTCAAAAAAATCTATTTTTTTTTAAGCCTCTAAAGCAGGCTCCCCCCTTAATTTTCTGTGACTTCAAATCAGATTCAAAAAAGTTTTCTTCTGTAGAATTTAAAGTAAACTGTAAATATCAAGGTGTGTACTAAAAAAATTGTATAAATGTCTTACAAAATTATAATTGCATACATGGTAACTATGGTGGTTATATGGTACCTAGGAGAAACCTACACCAAGCTTCCATAAAAGTTTGAACGACTAAATTGTGTTTGAAATAAGAACTTCAAAAGAATTTGAAGTATTTAATCAATAAGTCAAGTTTATTGCCAGTGTGGGTGTTATCATTAATCAATAACATATTTGTACCAACTACACACTGTTTGTGCATGAAATTTTAATACTATCTTTGTTTTTGTACCTTATCAACAGTGTGAACAGGATGTAGGAGAAATGTGTGATATGCAAAGACTTTATAACATAAAAAACATACTCAGATTCCACGAAGGAAATCATAGAAAAATATACATATCAACAACACCGCCTACATAGCCTGTAGCTCTGTCTAAGTGTGCACTGTTTTCTAAATGTAATAAATTTATCTTTGTAAACATGTTACTCAATAGTTTGACCCACTTTCTCACGGCGCTATCGAAATAGCGTGTCAGCGAGAGCCGTGACTCATGAGGGTGGTCTTTCCTGTCACTAACCTCTTTCACATCCTCGAGAGTTGCGTCCCAGCTCTTACGGACGGGTATGTACATAGAGTTGGGTAGCAGGCATGTCAGCTCCACGTAGTCCGTCTGCGGGGACAGCCAGTAGTCCCAGGTGCTGGGACAACTCGGCGCAGGCACCATTGTTTTGTTGTTATTTATCCCTCTATCGTTAATACCCTCGAGACATTTCACCTTTTCACTCAGCGACCGCGTGCACTACACCAGTCGTCGTTCATCGACTGGAAACAATGTAAACAACACATCTGTTCATTATTGTTGCCGAAAATGTAACGATGTTGATTCATAGGCATTTCCTGGTATTTTACCAAGTCCAAATCGCCATTCGAATTGAAACTGTCAATGATAATATTAGAAAAACAACACACAAACATCGATTTTGCACGTGTTCATTGATATTACCTCTAGAGTACTTTACATATTTTATTTATTATCACAGAACTTGTATTTTTCATACGAAATACAATATGTTTTCGAGAAATTGTAAATAAAGATTACGTGCAACAAAATAGGTTTCAGAGTACAACTTTTGTAATGAATTAATTTGTCTATGGTCAATGGTGGATAAATGCTCAATGGCGACGAGCTTGAAAAAATTAATAACAATCGAGCAATATCGATATCCATCAACTAGTAAATATTATCGATGTCGTAAAATCATCCAAGACCATTTAGAGAAGAAAAACTAGGGTAAAGCGAAACAAGAAGGTGTTGGTTATGTATGTAAAATAGAATAAAATTAATTGCATTAACTGTGTACGAAATTCTTAAAATTTTCAAAAGTAATTGTTCAGTAATAATAACTGTTTTTAGCTTCAAACGAAATTTTAAAATACATCCTTGTTGGAGTTTGTTTTGGTTTTGTGCCGTGATGATTGAATGATTCATGCATGGTCTTCTTAATTGATCTTACCGTTGGATAGGCTTCTGATTCGCCTGCCGGTCGAGATAAATAAGAAATAACCTAATCAATGAGAGTCAGTCATCGTTGTAACTTGAGAGGCTGTGGTTAATTGAGTTTGTTAGCAGATAAATTTTCATGAAAAATCATGATTAAAAGTTGTTTAAGTATAATAGGTTATCATTTTTATATCACTAAACGAGTAAATATAATCGATGTTTCGATTTGTTAATGTTTTTTTTTTTTTTTTTTTTTTTTTTTTTTTTTTTTTTTTTATGGCTTTATTGCCACTTTGTTAATGTTGTTCGAACTCATTCGAATTAGAAGTCTAGGAAAATAAGTCTATGACTCGTCGTTAACTGTCAAAAGCTGTCACTGTCAATCTCTGCTAACTTAGTGATGTAACATGATGCTGCATTAGCACTTTTTTATCAAATTGAATTGGCGCAAAATGATTTTTCCCACACCCGATGTTTAATTAACTGTACTATTATTATTATTTTTATGGAAGCTCCCTGATGTTGGTCGTCATAACTTGACGTTGCATTCCTCACTCCAATACTTGAGTACTTGCATTTTATGTCCACATTAAAGGGTTAACTTTCGAAAGCTAACTGTATCAATGGAAAACCAAACTTAAATATACGTTTCTGTGAGCAAACTCAACTAATTTGCTAATATATTTTATTTTTGAAGTGTATTTCAATTTACTGAACCACTAGTGCATTTAATTAAGTTGACGCGATTACGTGGCACTGATTGGCGCATGCCTACAGTTTGACAAACTTATTTCAAAATTTGACGGAAAATCTACGTTTTGTCTCGTGACTTTTGACAAGTAGGTATTTTTCATATTTCCTCATTATTTGCAGGTTATTTTGTGGGTTATTTACACATTTTGTACCTAAAACAATGAGGTAAAACGATTGCGAAAACTAAAATGTTCGAACACTCAGTCAAGGTACCAAGACATTATAAAGTTGCAGCGAATATATTTAAAAAAGTTTCGACTGAAGGCGGCAGCGTCAAGAGTTTGTTGTACGACGATAAACTAAAACACTTTGTAAGTTATTTTAGATAGATATATTAATTTATTAAAATAAAAAGAAAGCGTTTGCAAAGTCTCTAATACATTTGCAGAGGACCAACGTGCTTTTTGCACTTATAACAGAGACGATAAAACATTCTGATGTCATAAACAAAGTATTTGAGAGCTGTAAAATATTACAAAACGAGGCTCGCCTAGATCCATGGCTAGCGAAAATTCTGACCGCAGAGCTACTGTACGGTAAAAAAGCTTTACCGGGAAAAAGTAAACCAGAACAGACAGTCTCGTCCTACAAAGAACAGTTTGAAAAGTACCTTTCCGAACACCAAGACGAATCGAAGATTGAAGGTAATTATTTTTATTTCTTTCCAGAGTAACTAAAGATGGCGGACAACGATGAAGGTCCTCTAATACCACCGCAAACAAAGCTGGCCGTTGTTGTGATGGCAAAGTTATTTTTGTACAGTGTGGCAATGTTCACTTTACCGTTTGTTGCGTTTTTCGGTGTCCGATACATACTCTCAGAGTATTACCATTTAGCAACATTTATTGTGACAGTGTGGTCGGTTGCTTCAGCTGTTTTAGTAGTAAATGTTATTATAATTACTTATGCATACCAAGCTTACCATGAAAAAGAGTATGATGAACATGGCAATGAAATAGATCAGCATTCGTATGATCCAGCACCGACGGAGTCAGCCAAAAGTGCATTGAATTTGAAACAAGATTGATTTAAACATTCCGGAACCCAGTATTATGATATTAAGTAGAACTTATCTTTAATTACTGTTAAAGTTTGTGGTTAAAAGTTTGAATGAAACGAAAACTTATTTTAGATATAATTGAATATAATCGCATAATGCTTCATTTACAACTATTGTATTTTTCTTCTAAATAACTTACGTGTGGTGTGACAAAGAGTATAATAATTTAGTAATAGATAGAAAACAATAAAATTTTCTACAATATTTGCTTGTTTTAATTCATTTTATATGGAATAGGAAAAATAACATTTGGAATTGCTTCAATTTTTGTATTGTTTATGACATGTGTGACTTTTGCTGAATGATAATGTCATTGTTAATTTTATGTAAATTAACTGCTCATTTTCAGAACAAGTGATCACAACTTTGAGGTTTAATTTAGAATTTGTGTTCAAGACCTATATATAACCATTCCATACAGTAATCATTGATTGATATCAATTTAAATGCCAATTTTTTGACCCATTCATTAATTACATTTTGACCTCATGACAATTTTTATTTCTTACAAGCTCATTAACAATATCAATTTTATAAGAAAAACAAAAAAATATAAACATCAAATTTCCCTAATTATTTAAATTAAATTCTCACTAGATGTCCCCAAGCCGCGTTATGTCCGTATAAACACGAACTTGCTCACAACATCGGACGCGATCAGAGCATTCCAAGATGAAGGCTACCATTTCGTCCGCTGCACCTCGGGATCCTACGACGATTACCTTCAGCAAATTCAGAACCTTTCCGAATACGACTTCACTCAGGACTATCACGTCAAAACGATATTCGTATTCCCGTCGGGAACGAAATTTCACGACCACGATCTTTATTTGGAAAATAAAATTATTCTTCAAAATAAGGTCAGTATTTGTAAAGCTCAATTCATTTGCATGTATAAACAATCGCCTTTTCAAACTAGAAAAACAAGAATCGTATGTTAGGAACATCATTTTATTAATAAAAACTTATTACTTAACCATTGTGGTTCGACGTTGAACCGATATTAATATTTATTTATTTATTATTAGGTCCATCAACAAGATTTACATGTTAACAAGCAAATTCACTGACATTTTAAATCATTACATGCAATCTTAATTACAGACGAACACAACGTGGTAGGAAACATAGTAGGTACACAAATCACATAGAATAACATTTAACAAAAAATAATTAATATTATATCTTATATATTTTTTTATATTGTATTTTTAAATTTTATTTTCTTGTAAATGTATTTTTAAAAATAGAATGTAAAAAATAAGTGAATAAATGAATATCTTATAAGTATGACATACCTAACATAACTCGCACAGTCACAGTAAAATGTCTGGATATTAAAGCCAAAATGCCTAGAATTTAAAAAAATGACTTCTTATTAGATATATTTATGTGTTCAGAATTGTTATGATTTGATTAGTTAACTCTTTGAATTTTTCTAATGCTTACAGGCAACAGCAATGGCGGTCCATTTACTAGCTCCGCCTGCAGGCAGCGTGGTCTTGGATATGTGTGCCGCTCCCGGCATGAAGACAACACAAACCGCAGCTTACATGAGAAATAATGTACGTTACATTATTATTAAATTTCGGGTACACTGATCCGCTAGGTGGCGCTTGTTGAGTTAACACAGCTGTAGAATCGCTCCGTAATTTAAATCAATTTTATTAAGTTTTTCCATTCCTAAGTGTTATTAAATTGTATTACTACAATAATAAGAAGTTTATAAAGTGCTAGTAATTATTATCTTGTATGTTGGAGCATAATTTTATGAAGAAAAGTGAATTTGAAATACATCAACGGTGTACGCCTGGAGATCACCGGTTTTTAATTGAAGACATCATAAACCGGGGGAGTATTTTGTTTTTCTTCGATACACTCCATTTCTGATTCTATTGAATCATTTCTATAGCGTGTACAGCCAATCCATTAGTAAAACCCAGTAAACTCGAGAGAAAGCTAACTTATCTTGTTTGTTGCGTAAAGTTTTTTAACAGTTAAAAAAATACTATTGTTTCTGTGTCCCTGGCCGGAAATTACAGATTTCTAAATTTGTTATTACGCAACAAATATCTGATGGATAGTGACGAAATAGTTTGAAGGCATTTTTACTACAATACTTTTTTAGACAGGAGGAAATTGCCGGCTTTTCGCAGGTTCTGCCTACACTCTGCCTCCGAATCCCAAAAAGACAGCACGGGATTGCGCGGGGTGACGCAACTCGTTCAATGCTAAGGCTTCATGTATTACCCCGTCACTCCCGAAATACTTCTTCCAACCAAAATATTCAGTTCATTTCCTTTGCCACTTAATCAGGTAGTAAAGTAAATCTAATGCTACAAGTAATTGACATAATATTTCTTATTGCAGGGCAAAGTGTACGCAGTTGAACGTAACAACAAAAGATACCAGATCTTGTGTGATTTTGTTAGTAAAACTGATTCTAAATGTGTGGAGCCGCTTCATCGAGACTGTCTGGAGATCAAACGAGGAGAATATGATGACGTGGAGTACATACTACTGGACCCTAGCTGTTCAGGATCTGGTATTATTTTAAACATGTTTTTAAATTAACAGATTAAGAGGAATTACACTCGGTCTGTATATTATTATGTCCACCTTACAAAACAAAGGAGTCAGAAAGTGGATAAGTTAAGAACAGTCTCATAAAAAATAATATCATATACCCGCATTAATTCGATCGTGAAACCACTCCCATAAAAAGTAACTGCATAACCTAATTCTGGTGACAATAATTTGTATTAAATTTAAATTACATTTCTAATATTCAGGTATGGACATTAGCGTCCACAACTACATAGAAGAGACTAGACTGGCTAAACTAACATCCTTACAAGAAAAATTCTTAAAACACGCGATGAATGCGTTCCCCAAAGCAAAGCGTATAGTTTACAGCACATGTTCCTTATTCCCTGAAGAAAACGAACGGGTCATAACCAACGTTGTTAAAACATCTAGGGCCAAATGGCGAGTACAGGATGTTAAGGAATTACTTAAAGAACAATGGAAGAACTATGGGTCAGCTATGTATGGAAGTATGGGCACTAGATGCATGTACGCTAAACCAGATACAGATTTAACTACCGGATTTTTCTTAGCTGTCTTAGATAGAGACGCTAAAGATTTGGAGAAGAGTTTGAAAAATCATGAGAAAAATGACGTTATTGATGATGCAAGTAATATTGATGATGATCAAGCAGAATTAGACACAGACGTTGTAAAAGAGACAACAAAGAAAAAGAAGAAGAAATCACAAGACGATAATGATGCTTTAATAATGAATTCTACTGTGACTGAAGAAAGGGCTTCAGAAGAAAACGATGTAGAATTAGACACGCGAAATGAAAAACACAAATCAAAGAAAAAGAAGAAGGCAAAAGATAATGAAAACTTAATCATAGATTCTGCCAATCATGAAGAGATTCTGGAAAATGAAAATGAACAGCCAAAAAAGAAAAAGAAATCGAATAAAAAGGAAGATGATTCAAAAGAAATTATCACTCAGATTGAAACAGAGAGTGTCGAAGAAAAACAAAAGATAAAATCAAAAAAGAAAAAGAAAGATATAACATTTGAAGAAAATGATACCACAGAAGTGGATCCAGAAGAACCAGTTAAAAAGAAGAAAAACAAACGCTATAGAAATGATTCAATAGAATCAGAAATGGAGTGTATCGAAGAAAAACAAAGGAAAAAATCAAAAAAGAAAAAGATAGATGATTCTCTAATTCAAGGAAGCGAGAATGACATTACAGAAGTAGGTTTAGAAGAACCAGTTAAAAGGAAGAAAAAGAAAAAACACGATTAAAAGACACATTCGAATAAAAGTAATTTAGATTTTAATGAAACTCCAGAAATTTGAAAATGATATTGAATAATCTGATGAAGTGCCTATAAAGAAAAGGAAATAGTCATTACTATTTTTTACATTCTATGTTAATTTTTATATAACTTTAATTAAAAAAATAATTGAAAAATTACAGTTGTTTTTATTATCATAATTCACAGCGCCATCGTAAAAATTAATATTCAGCCAATTAACTGCATTTAAAAATTCGTTGAATGCTGTTTAAAGTTGTGTGAATTGAATTCATGTTTATGGTTGACGTGAGCTGGCCTGTGGAATTTCGTCTGTGTCACAATGGAAATAACTCATCAGCGGGATTTACCACCTAAATATTGGACGTAAATTTAAAGTAGTATTAATTTTAGTGATAACTGGTTTCCTAGCGGTGTTTTTTTGGTGTCTTAATTTGCTTATAGATCATAAATTCCGGCGAGAACACGTAAACTCTTACAATGAAGGCACGCGAAAAGTAGACCTACTGATAATACAAATATCTACTTTACAAACACTAAAATGAAATAGTACTCTGACATTTTCCTAAACGTTCTAGATCAAATACATTTTGTCCACAAAAAGCGGTATTTCATGACCTCATTAAGCACTTTTGTACACTGTCTAAATGAAACAAAGAAATGTAATTCAAAAGTAAAACTCCTTAGTATTTAGGTCTACACGTGGAGCACATAAATATGTGTATAGAGCCTTATCTCATCACTAAACATGTATCGTAAATAGGGCAAACATCATGCTGCGATACTTATTTCGTCTAGCCGCTGTTTCTGCGAAGTCACCCTCATAATTTTCCTTTGTTCCGTCAAAGTCACTGCAATTTCGACGTTATTGTTAAAGCAATTGGATCTATTTACAATCGATCGAGAACAATGGTCAGTACACGCCATTCTGTCACGAATGTCGCGTTTTTTTTTCGTGTAACGGTTCTTATGCAAGTAGGTATTAAAGAGCTATGAATTTTAAGTTTTTTAACGAATTTCATAGAAATTTGCATAACAAAAATTTAGCGCAAAATACAGTAATGAAACGTAGGTAATGCAAAATGTGATTGAAAATGGTGGAATAACGTTCTAAGCCGAATAATTAAGAGAATACAGTTACTAGACTTGTCGAAAAAGCTTTGTATTCATATATTTTTAGGTCCTGCCAAAAAGAAAAAGTTTTATGTAGAGTTCTGAATAACACACATCAGGCGTCCTAGAGGCCTTTTGTTAATCTGTCATAAATTATTAAATATTTTAATACTTTTTTACTAACACAATAAACATTTAAGATTTATTAAACAATACCAAGCAATTAACCCACTAAAAAACTATGAATCATTAAGATTAAACAACCCGTTAAAACAAACACGTTTTCACTTTTTCTGGGTCAAATATTTCCTTCGGCCGTTACCTAATTACATTCCCAAATCCCCTTATCGTGTTTACCCTTGAGCCGATTAGGGAAGCAAGTCATTGATTTACTTAGAAGCCTTATACCTAACTTGTAGGTAGGTACACAAAATCAGGCGTTGCAACTACAGGATGGACCATCTAACGTTTGCATTTTGAACTACTGTTTATTTAGAAAGCTTGAACTTTCGAATAAAAATATTTTTTAAAGAATAACCATTAGTTTGTTTTTATAGCCGATTCAAAATGCAAACTTGATATGGCCCACCCGCTATGTACCCAAATAATGATTGATGTGCCCTTAAATGTTAGGAAATGTTAATTTCTTAATCTTTTTCCTAGTCGAGTAGGAGTGGATTACTGTAGGATAGTTACTTTAAAATTTAATAAAAATATCAGAAGTAGGTAAAACTAAAATTAGATGAATTAATTTCGTCACCACCACCCAACTGGTCCAAATGTATACAAAGTAGCGAAAGTTTCGAAATTACTTAAATAATTATTTTCGACTATTTTTCGAAACTGATTTTTAGATATTTCTATGTTTAAGTTTTTTACATTAAGATAATGTATGAGGATCCAAATGGAAAGATAGGAATATACTTGTGTGAGAACTTCGCAACTACTGTCAGTTAGTCTGATATTACAGGCATTCGATTACTTTACAGCATGATTAACTTCTATACAGTTGTTTCTGCATGGAATAGTAATTAGTTAACATCCATCCATATTGCATTTATAATACCTACTCGACGGATGGTAGTTTTAACTTTAGGTATTGTAATTACCTACCCTTATAGACTCCAGGCCCATCGTTTTTTCCCCTTGTCGCATGATTTTTGTACGGCTTTGAGGAATAATGGATTAGGAGCAGTATTTAAATAGTATGATACAGATGCCGTACAAAATCAAATGACTGGTAATTGTCGGAAAATTAAAAAAAAAATCCGACTTTGTGGCCCAACATTTTTGTACGGCACTGAGCGTTTTCTTATTTTTTTTCAGGAATCTATCGGTGGTAAGAATGCCGTATAAAAATATATGACCAAAATGTACTCAGTCTACCTGTACTTTTGAATGCTCATCTGCACTCAGTTGGACAGCTTACAAGTGACGGCATAGTACTGAATCTTATTATTTTATGCTAGAATTTCGTTTTAGATAGGTCACCTGGTGGTTCAAATGACCCATAATTTTTCTTCATGGGCCTGTAGTCTATTACTACCGTTGCAGCTGTTGTTAATTATGCGACTTATTATGTAGGCGTACAACACAGATAGGCGTGTCATCATTACTCTGCCTCAACCAATACCAGCTCATTCCACTGTAATATTATGACTCGGTGTCACTCACTGCCTGTCACTGAATTATAACGTTCAATATAATCCTTATGCTTTAGAAAATAAGAGCTATTGCTACTCCGGAAATGAAGTCTCTTTATTGGTTAGTTTAAATGATGCTTCCTCCCTATTACCCTTTAGGTATTTACAATTGTATTTAGTAATCAATAAGCACCTATGAATCGCGACACATTGAATGAAATGAAATAAATTTAATTGAAACATATTTTACAATTAGTATTAGGGCAAACCCAGGCTCCCAAACTAGTAAAAATACTGTGCTATGGGAGCCAGTGCTCTCCCAACAAAACATAGGAGCATTAGATTTGTAGGTTATTATCAACAAAGTAAATACAAAAATAAAAAGAAGAAAAAAAAAGGAATAGCCTAGCTTTACACAATGTACATACGGTCTGAAAATTTATCTTAGTAAAGAAGAAAATGAAGAAAAGCAATTTCGAAATTGTATTTTATAATCTACTACAATTCAATGGAAACCTTACTCTCAGACTCGTGGTCATCCCTACCTATTATTCTAAAACAATGTATGCTGGATTTCCAAAATTTACCGCTAGCTACCTCTTTTACTGAATGACGTTCTCTTAATTTACTATATTAAATATATTGCTGTTGCAACTGCTTGAGTGGTCCCAGCTGTACAGGAATCATAGCTTCATATATGACCGCTCAAAACTATACAGATTGAATATAAAAGAACAGACTGTCCATTGCGTGGCGTCCTTCATAACCTCTTATCGTTAACTAGATCTGACGTGATAAGTTATTTATTATAAGTTACCAAAAACGTCCGTTTCTCGCGTCTCAAGGACGGCCTCATTCCTACAAGTTATGTACTAGCTAATTCACTTACGAACCAAACGAATTATAATAATAACTTGTGATTTGTAATTTCAGAATTCCTTATTTGAGTTTCAGAAGTGTTTGCGTCGAGATTGTTATTTAGATAGCAAAGAGGCGTGGTACGAAAAGTGTTGGGTTTGTATAGGTAATGAATGATTATATTATGGATTTGATTTTGTAAATGAGGTCACAAGATATCCGATATTAACTTGAGAGATATCCGCTTTTACGCATACTTACATTGAGATAAAACTATAATAACAGCAATATTAAAAAAAAAACATAATAATTATTTAAAACAGAGAGAAATAAAATGATGATGTTAACGAGTTTTTTAAATGATCCCACAAAGTCTACAACGTAGCACTAGTTCTGCGACACGTCATCTTTCTGCAACGTAAAAACTTTGTAATTCCTAACACAATATTACTTATTATTGTATTTCAGTGTCAAATTATTATGGTACCATTTTGAATAGTAGTGTAGGTATCTTCTGTGTTTAGTGATCCTTAAGATTTTTTGTATGTTTTTATTTGCATGCTGTTTACATCTAGTAAGTCATTCATATAATCATTTTCGTTATGCTATTTTTTTTTTATTGCCATGTAGGCAGACGAGCCAACGGGCCAATCGTAAGTGGTTTCCGTCGCTCATGAACCTCTGCAATGTTAGGGGACGTTGAGGGGTAAAAATAAAATAGTAAATCTGTTTAAAAAATATATATATACTTCTTACAGTTTTCCCTTGAGGATTTGAATTTGAGACTTAAAATATCTTTCTATCTTCATTATTTAAAAAAAACCGAATCAGTAATTAAGGTCAGCTTTAACGACGCCAAACGTTCCTTTATTTAAGGCGGGAATTACGGCGATAACCTGCAAACAACGTCGCATGGCGTGTCACACACATTTCTATGCTAAATACAACTTTATTACTAAGATAAAGAACACAAAACAGAATGAAGAAATAACAGTTGAAAAACAAATTGGTACCTACGGGCCATTCAATCCTTAGATGTAGCAATTTGTTTATATGAAAGTAAAAATACAATTATTACCTTAAAATGGCAAATTTGTTTTTCTTTTTGGGTCGTAAACTCGATTAAAGTACTTTATAAAAATGTTTTATGTTATTTAACAACCTATTTGCCTATATTAAATATTAGGTGACCCGCGCAACTTCGTCTGCGACACAGAGGGATACAACATAGCCTTCCTCAATAAATGGACTTTCTAACAGTGAAAGAATTTTTGAAATCGGACCAGTGGTTCCCGGGATTAGCGCGTTCAAACAAACAAACTCTTCAGCTTTATAATATTATTAGTATAATTAGTATAGAAGTATAGATAAGGTAGATTTTTGACTGTATTTAATAAAGTGTTACCAGTACCAAAACTGTAGTGAGTTTGTCCATTTAGTTCGTAATAGATCAAGTAGTTTAGTTCGATAAAGGTATTAAAGTATTTTATCAACTAGAAAAAGATTTACACACACGCGTATTCATTATTGGCGGGGTGTAAAAATTATGAACTATTTATTAGTAAAGCCTATTATTAGTAAAATACAACAACACGAACTAGGTAGTAAAGAAGGTGCCACATTTCAATGCTAAAAAATCTAAATTAAAATTTTCGTGTCTTATGAATCGCGTTTATTCTCTGATTTTACGGAGGTAAACTAAAAATTACAAAGCTGGCGGTTCTGAAACACAACAATTCTGATAAAGAACACAGTTGCCTTCCTGTTTGATGTTACTTAGGCACTTATTCAACCGTTCACCGTTCTTACAAAAAAATATAGTATCAACTCAGCTGAATAAAAATTACCCAATACTTATTAACTTTACTTAATAATCAGACACTCGCGGTTTTCTGTAATACTTTCATGCATTTTCAACGGGTTCTTACCACGATATTTAATTAATTGAGTTGTCTCAGTGAGAGTGGTGTGTCGTGATGTGAGTTCGAGTTCCAGTAGTACTACCCAAAAGCGAACGAGAAAGAGGGTAGACAGATTTGTTTGCTCTTAAATCGACCCGCAGTATCCAGTTTTCTCGTGATCATGACGTTTGCAACAACGTTGAAATATCGAGACAACTCAATTAATCAAATATCTTGGTAAGAACCCGTTGAAAATGCATGAAGAAATCGTTAAATACCTATTGCTGTTCAATTTGCCTCACCAGAGAGCTTTGAATTCTTTTTAAACCTGACGGCTTCAATACAGTCATTTACTAGGTACAAGCACCAGAGATATGACAAGTATACGAAGTTATTTTTTGTAACCCTTCCAAGCTATAAAATCGCTTGTTTGTGGTGTGGTAGCCTAACAAAGGGTGCGCTGCCCGCTGCCGCCTTACGAGGTCGCGAGTCCGCCCATGCGATTCATACTCATTCGTTCTTGATCACAATACATAAACGGACGACTTACTCAAACAAAGCATTCTAATAAAGTCATTTATTTAAATTATAAGAGAAATATTCGGTTTTTGTTCGATTGTTGAATTGAGTGTCTGTGGATTTTTGTCAGTGTTAAAGAACAGGTAATGTTTTGAATCCAAATGGCATCGGAAGAAAACGGTATGTCATCGGCTGCTGTGGTGAGTTTTTTTTTAATTTTTGGGAAATAGTTTTTTTTTAATTAGATGCGTTATTAGTCCAGTGTTTTTAAATTTTTGATTTCAAATTTATTTGTAGTTTAGATTGTCATTAGGTATAGTCAAACTACTTACACGATTTATAGTAGATTTAAATATGTATTACAATAGTTTGAATTTTTCATTTACCTATCTATATACATTAGGATATTATGTACCTAAAAAAATTTCCAATTAAATTCTACAGTGGAATATGGTGAATTAGACCGGTGATAAATCTTCAATCAAGCTTCAAACTTCATCATTCATTCATCTAAACTAAAACACGCACAGTATATCGCAAAATTTTGACCGTTAAAAAGAAACATTTTTCAAAATAAATATGTACTTTTTTTAAAACTATATTGGTAATGGGTTGTTACGATGACCATCATCTTTAATATTAAATAGAAATCATCCGAATCGGTTCACGCAAACTTAAGCTAAGCAAGGACAACAGAAAAAAAACTTATAAAGCTAACATAATTCAAAATGAGACAATACATCTTCTAGATATTATATTTAATATCAGTTACAAAGAACTAGACATAGTTATGAAGAAATACTAATCTAGAGTCAATGACCTGAAGCGATCGCGGATTCATGAAAAAATCCAACATTTAAATAAGATCATTATATATTGTAACGTGACTTATTTGGGGTGGCTTAAATAATAGTAGCTCTTGTAACCCCATTTCCCGGTCAAAACATAGGGGTAAAAAGCGTTGAATTCTTTTCTTTTGTCGCACTAATGCAAGATGTAATATTATGACTACTACAAAAAAAAACAGAAACTTTGTTGTTTTTTAACATAACCTTAATTGAAAAGGGATGTAACTTTAATGCCGGGTTTTTAAAGGTGTGGCTGGCAATAATGACTGATAGTTTACATATCACACCATAATATGGTTTGTACAAACATAAAATACTTCGTAGGTAGCCGAATGTAGGTATAAACCTTACTATGCTCTAAGATTTACTTCTTTCTCTGATTCGTATCCTCACGACTGCCAGAAGGCGATGTAAAGTTGTTTACCAGTTGCTTCCATGTAACTCTGTCTGCTGAGCTGAGGTTAGGGACATACCTGATAGCTCCCGTATCTTGTTCCTCGAATGGGTTTTGGAGATCTTGTTTAGATTTACAAGGATCCATTAATAAGTACCCTTACATGGGCTTCAAAGGGTCACCTAATATTTAAGAGGTCTATGAGCAGGTGGTCCGTTAGTTCTCATTTATACCTATTCATTTCATTGGTAACGCTAGTAAGCCTGCTATTCTGCTACCGCAGTATAACTATATTTACAAAAATAAAAAGTTAAACAAATCAGTCGGACAAACTCAGTCGTAAAAATCCACAAGTCGTTTCAATCGAATCGAAGATCACGCGTTTTAGAAAAAAAAGGCACAGTATAGCCTACCCAAAATTTAAGTTAATCTGATTCGCAACTGTTATAATATTTCGTGGTCTAATTTTCGTTAAATTTTAATGTGTAACTCTTACCTACAAGGCAACACACATTAAAATTATATGTTCAAATGAAATCACTCATATTACATCGATGAACATCAAATAAGAAGTTTGTTAGATCTTAAGTCTGTTACTGCATTGGTTTACTGTACTGTCTATTTCAATAATGTAACGCAAAGGAATCGCTTTTATATCCAAGAGTTCCGCATTATCTAGATCGCATTGTAATGGTCGTGCCTACACTTACTTAGTCACGGGCAAAGGGCTCCGACTCGTTGGCTCTAATCTAACTGAACAATCATTACTGCGATTCGATACATCACGCCAAGTCCTAACGCAATCGTTGTGATTGCGTCCGAATTATTGAGTTACATTAACAGTGACTCAGAGATTGTTAACGATTGTCGCTTCCGTACTCTGTCGTTATTGAAAAGGTTCATGAGCTACGGTAACCGCTTATCATCCGGTGGGCCATAAGCTTATTTGTCTGTTTGCAAAAACAATCCAACTAGAAATAATTTTTATATTGAAATAGTGGGTATACTGTCACTGCCCATTTGGTAGTAACAGTATACCACCACACCAGCGGTTTCCGCTTCAGATTGACTAGAAAGAGAAACCAGAGAAGAATGTACAATTTTGTTGAAATTGTATGCAGGAATAAAATAAAACCCATAATATGTTTCTTGGGTTTGATTTAATTCCAATCGTTGAATACGAATACCTAATGATCTCGTAGGTATTTTAGATTCCTAAACATTGTTCCCTCTGCATTCCTCCGGTACCTCTGCATAACTAAGGCTTTAAGTAGAATATATACACAAACACCACTTTTCATTTATCAAAAGAATTAATTAAGTAATATGTCTATTTAAAACTTTGTTGTGAATGCTAAAAACATTCAACGTTACAAGTTCAAAATACAAAATAAAATAATCCCGATTTGTCCTGGCCTCTATAAACAAACTTTATTTAAGCAATTTATCATTTTCAAATCAGATTCTATGTGTCTTTTAGTGACAAATATTTTCTATTGGTTACCTAATATCTTAAAGATAAGTGAGCAACTATTGTTTTAAAATATTAATTAAAACTTTCAATAATTCAGTACGCCTTAAAGTTTAAAAATAAATAAAACAAATCCAAAAAAACGAAACTCATAGTCAACATCATAAAAGTAATATTTCGCATAACTTAAAGTACACCAATCAATCAACCACGTGGCATCATTCATGAATGGATAGCTGACCAATATCAGTTGATCAGAAGTGGGCCAGCGGTGTGTCGAGCCGACCCAGTCGTTATTCAGCCGCGAGGCATGTCGCGTCGCGTTCACCGACCGCGGATTCAATCCCGACATCATTCACAGGCCGCGCCGGAACCCGCGCCGCCGCCCGAGCCGATCCAGCAGGAGCCGGACCATCCACCGTCAGAAGAGGAACGAGAACCAGGAGACTGGAGGGCATCCCGACCCTCGTCGCCTCCACAGCGTCCTGACGACATCTCAGAGGGCTCAGAACCCCCTCGACCTGTCAGGTCGGAACCGGCCAGTAGATACGCCAACCTTAACTATTGGAAGGCGCGGAGAGTCACTTTTTATCGTAATGGAGACCCGTTCCATCCTGGAGTCGAGTTTCGGTTCAAGCCTGGAAGAGACTTGGCGTCGATTGATGCGCTGTTGGACCGACTGTCTGAGAGGCTGGAGTTGCCCAGAGGAGCGAGGTTTATCTTCGGTATGGACGGGGATCGGAAGTATCGGCTGGAGGAGCTGGAAGACGGAGCATCTTACGTCGTGTCTTCGTATAAAACTTTTAAGGTAAGCCCTATAATTAAAGGGTAATTACACAAGTTAGCGTAATTGTAGTGCTACGAAATCATTCATAATATGCTACGAAATTCTACGTCGTAGCAAAGCTTTACGTGTATCCGATCTTTCATTGATAAATGATATCATTTGGTTAATTTAATGGAATCTAAATACTATATTATACCTATTATAGTTACTATAAATATAAACATTGATAACACCGAAAATTAAATAAAATCAAGAAAGATAGTATGGGTTAATTTATTATTTGTAATATTTAATTATCTCATAGTTCTGGTTATAAACGCGAGCTCATCATGAAGAGTGATGATGGGTCATTATTTGGCCTAAAGAAAACAGTTAACGGTACATGCGTCTCGTGTATCTTCAGTACTTAACAGTAAAATAACTCTTATAATAAACGTTTTGACCATTCGAAATATTTGACCAAAATGTTTGTAATTAGAACGAGGAATTCACTGCACTTTGCTTCAGTAAACATTATTTAGAAAAAGCTGTAAGTACTGTATTCTCCATCTACTCCAAAGAGGAAACGGATATTGTCTATTTCACTAACTAACGATATACCTACCTATCTTCATCACTTTAGGCCTTTAGGCAATTACAAATTAAGAAGTAGATGTAATAATTTCCAAAATATTAATCAAATTTTCGTACAGTTATTCAAGGCATACTTTTAAGGTATGGGTTACTCAATTTTTGCCCTAAAAACTATTAGGTAACAAAATGTCGCTGCCGGCCGCGTCCTTGGAGATGTGGGTCGCCGGATAACCGCCACGCATAGTCCCGCGTATTTGCATTTTGATTGTTTTGTGGCAACACCGAGCTTTGTTTTTACTAATGGCAACAATCTAAATAATTGTTCCGTAATTATTTTCGAATGTTTGTTTGTTTCGCAATGGAAATCGTAATTGATGTGCTGGTAATTTGTTTTTATAAAATTTTAGACACGCAGATTGTAATTTGGAACAAGGTTTGTCTGTCAAAGTCTGATTACTTCTAGACAGAACCTTTGAATGATGTTAAAAGTTACTTTCGTTGTTAAACTTTCGGTTCTTACTTCGTTACATAGATGTCACTACTAGTACGGTATGGAACCTTATTAAAATAACATCTATTTGCTTTGAAAACTCTTCGTCTATATGTGCTCTACTTCTACCAATTATTTACTCCAAAATACGTAGTACTTTTATGGTATGATGTAAATGATACTTACCTACATTTGTTAAAAATGCATTAATACACTTCCCATTGCATTTACCTAAGAACATTTTGATAAATGTAACAATACAAGTATTACAGAGTATTACTATAATACTTTCATGCATTTTTAAACGGGTTCTTACCGCGATATTTAATAACAGTCATTAAGAGTTCATGCTCAGAGAATCTTGTAGATACAGTGAGTGTGGTGTGTCGTGATGTGAGTTCGAGTTCCAGTGGTACCACCCAAAAGCGAACGAGAAAGAGGGTAGACAGATTTGTTTGCTCTTAAATCGACCCGCAGTATCCAGTCTTCTCGTGATCATGACGTTTGCAACAAGGTTGAAATATCGAGACAACTCAATTAATTAAATATCGCGGTAAGAACCCGTTTGAAATGCATGAAAGTATTATAGAAAACCGCGAGTGTCTGAATAAGTTTATTACTATAATGTCTTTGAATTAAATGCACTAGCAGAATTTTAACTCCGAATGTATTTTGTGTTAGTTAAACGCTTGTGCTGTATCTCAAAGACAAACAAAAGTTCACGCGAGTGTTTATCACGATGATCGGCTTTAACCTTTCTGCATTTAAGTGCAAGGAGGTGCAATGAACTTTAAACTTAGCTAATGGCCGTAGAATTTGAAATTATATAAGGCGTTTCAAGATTTAATATGTTTAATTGCACATAAATTAAACAAATTTAAATAAATATTACGTAGGTATCGTAGTTTTCTACGAGGCGTGGCGTGTTTTTATCAGTAAGGAGAAAATGTTTTAATGAATAAGAGGACTTTTTTCTCTAATTCATGAATTAACTAATTGAATTTGTCATGCAGAAAATTGTTTATAGTAATATTTTTTTTATTACAAAAATTAAAATTATCGTCTTCCATTTCTTAAGCATAGCACAAAAACTACCAGTCAGTCCTTATCAAATTTATCTATACTTATTACTTATCTATACTAATATTATAAAGCTGCAGAGTTTGTTTGTTTGAACGCGCTTATCTCAGAAACTACTGGTCCGATTTCAAAAATTCTTTCACTGTTATAACTGCTGTTCCATTTATCGAGGAAGGTTATAGGCTATAGGCAAAACTACTTGTTCGATCTTTAAAAGAAGTATGCGACCTAAGTTCAACCATCACCTTTCATTTGACACCAGAATCATTCAAACACTCAAACTAAAGTTATCGAGAAACAAACACAAAAAAAAACATACAGGCGAATTGAGTACCTCCTTCTTTTTCGAAGTCGGTCAAAAATAAAGTAAACCTACTTAAAAATAGCACGTGCAAAATTTTTACAACTCATTTGATTAAACATGTCGCAAAAAACTATACGTAAAAATGAACTAGGACAGAATTCCATCCAATTATATGAAGTTTCATAAAATTGGAGTCGTAAAAAAAACCTAATAATAATTAAATAAAATTAACGAAACATGCAACCGTTTGCCACGAATTCTAAGTCTTTGACACGACATCTTAGGCAAGTGGTTAAACGGAAGTCGTATTTTACACTAAAACATGACTGAAAAATATGAACGAAAAAACAAAAAAAATAGTTGAAAGGTTGAAAATGTATTGATAGCATGGAATCGGACTATTAACTTATTAAGAAATAGCTTTACGTAGGAGTAACGGTTTTATTTGTTGAAAATAAAAGTCGACATCAAAAGCGCCTTTACTCATTTAATTTTGTGATGTGATTATAAAAGGTGTAGAGTAGGTAGTGAAGTTACATATAAGTTTACTGTTGAAAATGATTTTCTTCGACCATATTTCCATTTAGAGATCCGTGTTTTAAATATTTACCATTTGTGGCGACCAATAATAGCGCGCGAGATCCTGAATCGGGGTTACAACATTTGCAAAAATCTTCGCATATATACGACATCTGAAATCTACTACAGTGGGCTTCGGCCTGACCGAACATACACTACCTCGCCCGGTCGGAGATCTCCCTTTGGCCTAATACCACTGTACCCACAACTGGTGACCCCGACATGATAGTCGCCACACACTCCCCTTCGAGTTTTTTTTATTGCAAAAGTAGGATAGATAAGGTTTTTGAAAAGATCGACTCGTAGTTTTTGTGGGTGTCCTGAGAAATACATTGATGGATATGGATAAATAACCGGTTTCAATAACACTTTACTACGTACTACACTACCACACTACACTACTTAAAAAAATAAGTTTAATATCTTTGAAAGTATTGGTTCATCCATCTTCTTTAACTGGTACTAATGGCTAAGGTGCGGTCGCGGACTTGGGCTATTAAGCTAAGATATTTCTAGACAAAACGTTCACCTAACCTCGTAAACGTTCAGAATGAATTTCTCAACTAGGCTTTTAAGACCTTGTTTTTAATAACCCATTACTACCTACTGCTGGGCTCAGATCTCCTCAGGAAGGATCAGGTTTAGTCCACCACGCTTGCCCAGTTGCGAATTGGGGACTCACAGGTTTCCTTAAGATGTTTTCCTTCACCGTTTTAGCCACTGGTGTTGCGATAAATAGCGTCTTAATGTTTTTCAAATTTTGTTGTTCAGCTTTCGAACCAGCAACCTCCCGTAGGTATGCCACCACCAGCTAAACAAGACATCGTCATAAGGCCATATTTACTGAAATTATAATAAGGGATATCGAAAAACCCTAAGTCAAAGAGCCGATTTTGATCAAGATTAAAACTGCCTCAATTGCTTTGTTATTTTAAAAACTACTTAAGTTTTCTAAAAAAATACTTTATCGGCTGGTTGAGCTAGTAAGAACTTAGAGTAATATTACTAAATTAGGTGTCTATAGCTGTATGAAGTGTAGTAAGTAAATAATTGAAAAAAATGTAGTTACAGTTTCAATAAGAAATATAAAATGGTGTCAATTTCAAAACTATATAATTGTATCCATTCAGTATTAACTATTAACATATTTTGTATATTTTTCATAAACATAAAGTGAAAAATTAATAACGAAGTAGTTCCTTATTTCACAGAAAAATACATAATGAAGCAATGGTTGTGTAATTAAAGGCGCTCCAAAGATATGCAAAATTAATATTATATTCGCGTGTCACATTCAATCACAGTGTTTAATAAGTTCAGTACTTTGTGATTTATTACATATTCTGTAATGCGAGAACTAGTTATTCAAATGACGGTCACGTGATACAGTTAATGCGTTATTACTTACTGTACGCTAGGGTTGCCATGTCAAAACTAGTTTTTGTTTTTTTTTTATTGCCATGTAGGCAGACGAGCTGTCGTGGTGGTGGTAGAGTGGTCGAAGCGCTTCCTTCCGATCGGGAGGTCGCGGGTTCAAAACCAAATAAGACTTATTGTATACCTACTCTTTACTTCTACTTTACTACTACCAGGTAGGAGGAAATGAGAATGCTTATTTTTTTTGCATTTTTAATTTTTTATTTTGTATACCTTACAATAAGGATAATTTAATAGAAATGGGACTAAAATAAACTATTAGAAAAACAACGGGTTTTGTTGTTGTATGAAAATTTTTATGCTTAATGTTACATGAGAAGGTTGAGGAAACTTTATCATTTTCTTATATTGGCTTCATACTACTTGGTTTGTCGTGGTGGCCGAGTGGTCGAAGCGCTTCCTTCCGAACGGGAGGTCGTGGGTTCAAATCCGGCCGTCTTGTACCTCTAAATCTAAATGTGAAAAAGATTTATGTGCAATTTTTCACAACACCACTGGCTAAAAACGGTGAAGGAAAACATGGTGAGGAAACCTGCATGTCGGAAAAGGATTCTAAAAATCCTTTGTAGATATGTGAAGTCCCCAATCCGCACTGGGCAAGCGTGGTGGACTATGCCTAATCCCTCTTCTGAGGAGACCGGAGCCCAACAGTGGGCTGTAATGGGTTGGTACAGTACAGGCAGACGAGCTAACGGGCCACCAGATCGTAAGTGGTTACCGTCGCTCATGAACCTCTGCAATGTCAGGAGATACTGAGGGAATTGACTTCCAAAAAGGAGAAGGTACACGATATGTCTGTTTTTTTTATATTTGTTACCGCATGACTTCGGTTTGGTTGGCTCGAATTTGATGATTCGTTTAGAATCATCAAAAAAAAATATTTTAGTAACAATTTAACTTACCTGACGACGACACTAACTTCTTAGTAGTTGTTTTTGTTTGATTGTTGCACTTAGCGCCCAGGGAAGTATTAACATGCACTTAGGGCGTTAACTTTCGGAACGCAGAAGACTACCTATCTGTCTACCCTATAAGAAGTTGAGCCGCAGGAATTTTTATTCGAAAACAATTTCCAGCACATGGACATAGACTTTTAACTGGTTACCAAAATCATTGTAATCGTCGCCATGTCTAATGGCGTTTTTAAGATGCAAGATCTTTCCGCGCAAATTTCATTATTTTCATTAATAGATACCAACCCATTACCGCCCACTGCTGGGCTCAGCTCTCCTCAGAAGAGGGATTAGGCATAGTCCACCACGCTTGAATTGCACCGTTTTTCATACTATCACCGTTAAAAATAAATTATGAGAAAGAAAAAAAAAGAGTATTTTTCTACAGAAACAAACATTTTCTAAAAAACAATAAGTTTGATCGTAATTTCATGCAATTTCCTCAGTATTACCAAAATCAAACGTTTGTTTTATCAAATGAAGTCATAACTCAACACCGATAATACTCAATTGTTACAATTCCCACATAATAGACGACTTTGAGACAATTAACGCAATTTCATTTGTTTATTCTTAATAACACTCTTTAACAGGCTGCCGCAATAATTACGATGAAATGGATCAAGGTCCTCGAAGCCAGTATTTACGTTGGCTAATGCGTGGTCCGAAATTATTCCTTATCGGGTCGCGTGCGTGGTGGGATCGTGACCACCGTTGGGCTCCACTCCAAATAATTGTTTCACGTGAAAATCATAAACTGGTTCTTAATCGTGAATTAACGGTTTCCTTCTGTTGGCTTTTGTAACTATGTTGCGTGGATTTTAACTGAGAGTGACCTTGGCACCCCGCCCCACAGCGCACCCTCTCTATAGCCGTGTAAAATTCGACTAGTCTGACACGTACATCCGTGCTATTCGGATAGCTTTGGTCACGGAACTTCGAGTCTTATCGTGTAGGGATAGGGACGGTTCTTTCGTGCTCATCAGTTGTCTTGTGTTCGAACACTGAACCGTTGAATTCAACTGTTGCAAATTTTATTTTATGCTTGTGAAGTGTTTTACGGGGGCTATTTATTAAAAAAGCTTATAAATTAAATTTAGTTTACTTACAAAAGTACCATTAAGGTTCGTTACTGGAGAACGTTTTAAGTAATTTATTATAGCACCAAACATTAAACCTAATAATCTAGACCTAAATTATTGAGTTCAATCTTGATTGAGAGCAGGTCAGTGGCGTGTATTGAAAGAGTTCACGTAATAAGTTTTTTAATTCGGAGCGCATGTCGCGAACATGTTAAGAAAATAACCATTTTCCATGTTTTTCCACAAACCGTAAAAGTCGCGTGTCAAAGATTCGATCTTTCTGGTTGACACACGTGGAACTAATGCTCAACGTGGCCCACTTTACACTTGAGGTGATTGTAATTAGCAAAAAAATGCACTTCATGTTTACTTGAACGTAATTATTTATGTAAATTTCAAACACAACCTGTTTTTGTGCATTCATAACCACATCGGTCTTACGTTAGCAATTAAGATCTTTTGCAAATTATCAACAGTATAAAAACATAATTTTATGCAAACATTTATTTTATTAATCAAGTTGTGGTTGTAAAAATAAACAAAGCAATAATTAACATTCTGCAGATCCATACGTTGAAACATAGAGTTTATTTATCTACTAACAGTTCTTTAACAGAAACTATTAAATGTAAATTGTCTAGCGGGACGGGCCGGATGAACGTCACCCTAGCAAAATATGTTAAGCAGTTATCAGGGTTTATGCAAAAGTTAACTGCATAACGCCATGAGTACATTCTGCAGTTAGGTCCTTGAACTTGACAAAAGGCAGTGAACACAAGTGACATTTAAAACGTAAATACAGACACATTTGAAGGAATTTTTAAGTATTTTTGTGAAGAGGTAGTACAAAGGCTTCAAAGTGTGGAACTGCAGGCCAAGTCGTTATCGTTGGATGGGAGCTGACTACTACATGTCAGACAGCGATGACGAATCGTTTGCTGTCATATCTTTACCAGTTTACACGCCTGAACCTCCTGTAAGTAAATTGCTCTTGTTTTTGTAGAAAATATGAAGTGATTGATACAACGATCACATGATTAGATAGAATACCACATAGTACAACGGACAAATAATGACAATGTTTCCGTTATTAGTAGAGTAAATCACCAGTAGAATTAAAATATATTACCAATGGATCACTAATTTCTACGATCCTGATTTCTTCGAGTATTCAATACAAACTACCAGCTTTACATGTAAAGTAATGTAAACTAGTTGCGTGTTGCTTTAGACTTGAATGGTGCGTAAGATAGGGTAATGTTATGTCACAATGAGGTTTATGTTCTCACCGTGTTCTTTGTTAATGATTGTAGTGGAGTTTTAAAGGCAAAGTAACTTTATATCTGAAATGGTCTGTACGATAGGATAATGGGGTTAATATTATGCCTTTGTTCGTGACAATAGTTCTTTACAAATAGCTGAAGTATACCGTAATAGTTGTTGAAATTTATCCTTTCAAAGTTGGAAATACTTGGAAATATTTTAAGGGCAATTAAAATATTACTAAACAAACGAAAAAGTGTCCAGCATTTTCAGACGTATTAATTTCACAAACACCGCAGTCCACTTGTTATGCAGCAATTTGATACGTGACCTCGGCAACGACTTTATTCCTTTAGCTACACGTGTGGAGGTGAGACGATACGTGTATTCTAACAACCAAAAATTGTAGACCTTCACTTTCTGACAGAGATCTAGAGCTTACTTGAAATACGGAGGTCAATTAAGTCGGACAATTGTAAAGATTGTACAAACAGAAAAAAGATAAGATTTATCCTTGGGTTGCGGTCAGTAGCTTTTACCAAGGACGTTGGAATAATTTGGCTATCACAGTTTGTTTTTACGGCGTCAGTGAACAGTCAGTCTTCGGACTGACTCGGCGCATCGGTCAGAAAAATTTCTCAATTAAGGATTCAGTGTTACAATAACAGCGACAGAGACTATATGGTTACGGTAATGGTGAGTATGTGTGATTTAATTGCATCTCGGATTTAACGCACAAAATTAAGGCACAGATTTTTATATTTCAATGGAACTGTTTGTGTAGATTTGCGTTCACTTATAATCAGGGGATAGAGTAATTACTTGATTGAGCTATAAAAAAATAAACAACAACTTTCTTGAACAATTTCATAATAATAACAGTTAATGAAGAATTATTGACTGCTGATAAAATGTTTTCACACGAAACCTTTCGCGTTCGTAAATGGAAGCATAAAACAAAATTGGGTCAATTGAAATCTAGGTTAAAAACTATTATTCACATGAAATTCTCGAAAAAACGGCGGAACCATTAGAATTCCACCTTTGGCTGTGAAATAGTTCAACGCAATCGTCATAAAATTACGTAGGTACTTCTAACGAGCTAACATTCATTCAATAATTGCTACTCCTATATTTAGATTTCTTACAATCGTTTTCTTTGATGAAATCCTTAGTCTTGTCATAAGGTTTTCATGTCATAAGGCTTAAACTTTGTATACTTACATAGAAATGGGCAACGTAGGTACCCACATTTTAATATTTTCCTTATTTTCTTTTAAAAATGGGATGAATATAACTACAGCTATCTTAACATTATAAAATTGTCTGGGTCTCTAGTTTCCTGTTATATAGATCCATGTTATGTCTAACCTGTGTTCATTTTATTTTTACGACAAATGTTGTTTTTATACTAGTAAACTTAAAATGATAGAGTTTTAATTTTAAGCAACAAACATTGTTTTTTTAATTTTTACTTTTGTGGTAGGTACAGGTTTACAAATTATTTTATGCAACATTATAGTCAATCATTACTTTTTTATTATTGGTTCAATCTCTTTATATTTAACAGGCAGCCAGTTATGGCAAGAAGAACGGGATGTGGTATGGTGGTACTGGCACCAGCGGTTGGTCGAGGTCTGGTACAAGGAAGCAGTCGGTGGCCGAGTCTGATGCTCCACCTCCGGGCGGCGGTAAACCAGCTAGTGGTAGAGTCATCAGGATTATTAACAACATGGACCATTCTATACAGGTACGTGGCTTATTTCATGCATCAGAAGTGATTTATTTTATTAATCTTTGTGGTGAAAGTTAATGATTTTTTGAAGCTTAAAGGATTTTACAAATACCTAAACTTCAAAGATAAACAGTTTTGTAAATCAATATGTTTCTTGGTCTTAAGTAATTTCACTGCTTCAAAATCTAGAGAAGAAAAGTTAATCTTCAAAAAACCTTACAAGATTTGATTTTGACACAAAAAGAAATTAAAAGCTACGACGAACAATTTAATAAAATCGTGATTTTAATCTCGCTGAACATTTTCACAAACCTGCAATTTCAAACACATTCACTGCAATCTCATCCAAACCCTGAATTTGCAATCATAGTAATGACAATCCACTGTTCATTCAAGGTTGGGTAATTACATGTTGTATGTAAAACCTCTTCATGGCTAAAATGTTATGATTGATTGTAAAGTAAGGTGTGGTTGTTTATGTTAATATCCAAACATTCATAACGGGGAAATTTGAATAATGTATTTGCTAGAATGAATTATTCTTTGACCTCATATTTCGAGTATTAATCAAACATTTTTTGCTTGGTTTGTCGAAGTAATTTCTTCCGCGTATGCTAATGTAGTTAACTGAAAGCTAGCTGGGTTGACTGACGTTACTGACATTGGATATTAACTTTAATATTCATGAATACAAAGCTGGTCATTATCAGAAATATGTACCTACAACTTATCTACAGATTGTTAATTGGTAATTTACTCAAGTTCTTTTATTTTCAACTATGTAGTGCTATAGGTAACTGCTACTACTATTCCACGGAGATCATTATATTTTTATCTTTTTTATAATTTATTTATAAAGATTTATAACTTACTTAAATTTACTATCGTCGTTTTTGAAAGTTTTTTGTTACTTATTTTTTTTTAGACAGTTCTACGCATTATCTAAAGAAAATCGTATTAATTTTTTATCGATGATTGCAGTGTCGCGTTTTACTGAACTTACGTACCACCCAACCATTTGAAGAGGTATTGGAAGATTTAGGTCAAGTGCTCAAAATGAGTGGAGCTAAGCGAATGTATACGATCACAGGCCAAGAGGTATAAATTAATACACTTTTCCTGATAAGTTTTAAAATAATTAAAATAAAATTAATTAAAAAATCAATAACATTAACTTAAAACACTAACGTTCTTTACTGAGCATAGGTAGGTAAGTCGAGTCATTTTGCAAAATAAAATTTACTAAGTTTTAGCATTCCGAGTTTCTCAATTTATTTAAATAACAATACATTAATAAGAATGAATTTAAACTCATTTTGATGATTCTGGAACGAGAGATAACTTTCAGTTTCAAGTAAATCTAATTCAAATATTTTTTAACCATCAATAGGTAAGAAGTTTCTCTCAGCTCCGGAACGAATTTTCCGATGTGGAGACATTTTACTTAGGACCAGCGATGCTTCCACCTGCGTTGAGTCCAGGAGTCAGCGCTCCGTTACCCATCGAATCTCCTATTAGAAGGTAACTGTAGTACTCGTTGAGTTGGCGTAGGTTGGAACTGGTAGTTCATTCAGACAATTCAATAAGATGTACTTACTGTATACATTTACATTAGAATAAATGATTTTGATTTGATGAGCGGAGTCAATAGTCAAACACTCTAAATTTATAATTGTATTAAGAATGAAATTAAATATTTTAGAGGTTACTTTTTAAATTTCTATATGATTAAGGATTGAATGGTTAGGCAAGATTTATAAACTTTTATTTTTGAAGGTCTCGGTCGAGAGCAAACGTAGCGACCGCGCCGATGGTGGATGATATGCGCGGTGGAACGCGAAGAGCTAGAAGCAAGAGCAGACCTCGAGTCTTATACGCGCCAGAAGGAGAGATAGTTAGGAATTCAGGTATTCTATTAATTTACGACAAATTAAGATTTATGTGCAATTTTTCACAACACCACTGGCTAAAAACGATGAAGGAAAACATCGTTAGGAAACTTGCATGTCGGAAAAGGATTCTAAAAATCCTTTGAAGATATGTGAAGTCCCCAATCCGCACTGGGCAAGCGTGGTGGACTATGCCTAATCCCTCTTCTGAGAAGACCTGAGCCCAACAGTGGGCAGTAATGGGTTGGTACAGTATGACAAATTAAAAGCTGGGTTACTTTTTGCTTACTTTTATCTTTTATCGATCGGCTTGCAATATGTAAATCAAAAATTGCAAATAGCTTATTCATTACTCAAGCAAATAACTAGTATTTTATTTACTTTTATTTCAGTTTTGAACTCACTGAAGCAACCATAAACTAATGTATTATTTTCAGATTACACCCTTCTTGAAGTGCTGAAGGAGGAACCGATACGTGTGACTATTCGCGGTTTACGGAGAACATTCTATCCGCCCATACATCACGCTCCTATCGACAATTCTCCACCTGATAAGAAACTGGCACTGGATTGGGTGTAAGGCATATGGTTAAATTTACCTTTAAAGATACATTCTACATTTGTCTTATAAGACAGGAAGAGTACCTACGTGTTTTGTTTAGGTGAACGTGCAATTTCCTAAAACGATCAGTTCTACTCTTTAGCCTTACATTTATCTCGATTTTTTAATGAAAAGTAGAATTTAAACATTAATGAAATATGTCGTAAAGTGTAACGCACCGTTGAGCTATCATTATTGATGCCTACAGTAAATACTAGTCGTGGTGGCCGAGTGGTTAAAGCGCTTGACTTCCGTACGGGAGGTCGCGGGTTCAAAACCGGCCGGCTTGTACCTCTAAATCTTAATATGAAAAAGATTTATGTGCAATTTTTCACAACACCACTGGCTAAAACGGCGAAGGAAAACATCGTGAGGAAACCTGCACATCGGAAAATGGTTCTAAAAATCCTTTGAAGATATGTGAAGTCCCCAATCCGCATTGGGCAAGCGTGATGGACTATGCCTAACCCCTCTTCGTAGGAGACCTGAGCTCAGCAGTGGGCAGTAATGGGTTGGTACAGTATAGTACAGTACAGTAAATACCTGACACTACAGGGATCCACAAGACATGGTTATTCTAAGGCAATGTCAGAAAAAAAGTAAAACACAACCTTCTATTTTCAAATTAATAAATTTAAATTCCTATTGAATAAATGATGAAAGTGGCGTGTACTTATAGACAATTCCCTCAGGTACGGCTACCGAGGTTTCGATTCGCGACGTAACCTATGGGTGTTACCGACTGGAGAACTACTGTACTACGTCGCAGCAGTCGCCATTATGTACGACAGAGACGAGGAATCACAGAGACATTATACTGGACACACTGAAGATATACAGTGGTAAGATTAGTTTTAAAAGTGTAATTATTGTTTTAATTATACAACTGCAGTCGGACAATAGTTGTTTTAGGGTTTTGCCATTTCTGTTACCAGTTTCCAATGAAAATGAGTAATACAGGTTTTCATAATGTGTATTATAAATGATGTCGTGATTTAACTTGCGAAGCTCAATTACAATATATTGTATTTGACTATTTTAGTTACTTAGACCGAATGTCCAAAACCCGAACTTCACAGTAGGTACAAAACTTTACGGTGTCTGTTGTTCATCTACACTCTTTGAACAGACCTACAACGACCTGGTCCGGGTCGCGGGAAGTCATACACATTACACAAAAAGCTCGCAAATGGTTGGACGAAATTTGAGGGAGGTCTATGTTCAGCAATGGAAGACTGGCCGACGACGATGTCAATTTTATACCGTCCCTTCTAAATTCTCTAGCCTTGCACTGTCCTATATAGTCTTGAGAATATCCACAGTATGGAACTCCACCCATCTCGGGAGTTAGTAGCGAGCGGTCAACGTGCCGGGCGGGGGCGACGAGCGCAGGCACACGTTCGAATGTGGAGCACTGACACATTGCAGACGCTACACGTGTTCGGGATGGCTGAGTTCGAGGCCGGAGTCTCGGCTGTGGCGTTCTCGCAATTGGTACGAAATGTTAAGGCTTAATATTGCGTAACTACTGCCTACATACTGATAAACCAATTTTAATTTGAATATCTTAATTGAGTCGCCTACACTATATTCCATTCATAGGTTTAAAGATAGTCCTTAAAGGCAGGTTTTTGTGGCGGCCACGTAGTGCAATGGTAATGGTATATCTTTTTCTCGTCTGTCTCGTTATACACAGTTTAATAAAATATAGGTAGATTTAGACGTTTGAAAAATTTACATACATGCGGTTAACGAGTATGTCGTATCTAACAACACATTTTTGGAAAGCTATTTTCGATGTAGAGATAAATAATACCTACAGTAACTGTAGGCTATTGGCAATTGATCTGTGTTTTTCAGAACGGTGGTAGTTACGTACTTGCAGTGGATGCTGGGCGAGAGAGCATTCTCTCAGTATGGCAATGGCAGTGGGGACATTTACTAGGGAAAGTTGCTGTAAGTTGACGATTTATGTTATTTTAATCAAATCCAATACTCCTAGTAGTAGTACAGTTTCCACGCGCTGTAAAGCACTCTATAAAAGACTGCTACGAGCGCTCTACGGCGTAGCCATTTTCTACGAAACACTAATCTGTTTTTTTTTATTTTTTTTTACTATTCTACCATTGAATATTTGGGCTCGGTATGATGTAGTGCGTGTTGCGTAATGCCGCCCAACATATTTCAATGGTGGGTTCTGACCAGACGGGGTTAGGGCGCTTAGTGTAAGCGGTAGAATGTTTTGGTGCGGTTTGACTCCCACATATCCCAACTACGGGATGGATGGAAAGCCGATGAATACTTAAAATAAAACCATAGTATCTTTATTTATTTATCATGTTTTTCCAAAAACATTTGCATTCAGTGAACTTTGGGTCAAGGTTTCAAAATGGTTATTTTGTGTGCGAAAGTCACTCGAAGCACGTCAAAATAATAAGTATGGGTCGAATAAACATATTTATGAAATTATGATTGAGTGTAACTTTGCATGGTTGAACTAGGTATAATCATAATAATATAACGAATTGTTATGGTAATAATGTAATTGAACAATTGTGTAGTTGTAGAAGTTGAATAACATTAAACAACTTAGTTTGGAAGGTCGTGGAATCTATAAAGCAAATTACGCCATTGAGGTTGAGAGCGTAAAAATACCTAACATTTATAAAACACTGCCCAAATTGGCAGTATTAAGATGTCATTGGCTCAGCGACCACGCGTGTCGAGTAGTGATGCTCGGCGTGGGGTCATATTTAATTTATTTAATGATTGAATGAATTGCTTTTAAAGCTATGCTAGCTTCTTTGAAAAATATTTTTTCAACTTTTTCCGATTTTTTTTTACATGTTTGCGTATATTTTCCGGATTGATTTCGATTAACCTTGTCTGATCAGATCTGACTAGCCTTTATGATATTATTGCTAAATGGAAGTCCTATTTAACCGGTTTACATGTTTAACTTTAGACTCTACAAGAAGAACTGACAGGAGCTGCATTCCATCCTTTAGATGACAATCTGCTGATAACACACGGCAAGGGACATCTAGCTTTTTGGAACAGGAGAAAAGATGGATTTTTCGAAAGAACCGACATTGTTAAGCCGGTAAGGATATGGAATTCGGGTAGTACTTACGGAAATTAATATAGGTACACCAAAAATAATATAAGTAAAATCGAATCGAATTTCACAAAACCTTACCTAGGTTATGTGAATAATCAAATATCTAACAGTGATGTTTATTAATATTTGTACATAGGACTCTTTGGTAAATCGAAATACTATGTAGAATTCACCTTGAGCCCTCATAAAACCAATTGTACCTAAAGAATAACGTATTACAGCCTTCTCGCACCCACGTGACTGCCCTACAATTCGAGCAGGACGGCGATTTAGTTACCGCTGACAGTGACGGATTCATCACAATCTATAGTGTTGATAGCGACGGTGCTTACTTCGTACGAATGGAGTTTGAGGTAACAATTGAGAGGAAATGTTTTAAAATGTTTATTTATGTAATTACATTCTATGATTTACTTGGCTATTTATTAGTAACATTAGAAAATGAAAAAAATATTCAAAATTGTAGCCGCAAATAATTTTGTTCAATAATTAATTAATTTGCTGCCTTTAGCACTTTCTGTATGTCCCTTGTACATTTTGATTGAAACAATGCAGACTTAAACAGCGAACGTAACGGATCATACAAAGTTACAACATGTTCAGTCTCAGTGTGCGCACGGTCTATCATATTAGTTTAGGTATGCTGTGTGGTTTCTTATGGGTACTAACAAACCATCTTGGATCAAGTGGCCCGTTTGACTATATCGCAATTAAAAAGATTGCAGGTGATGATAGTGCAAATTGTATTGGTAGTCGACATTATAACAGTACAATAAGTGCCGTCTGAAAATCCCGCATGAGTGAGAATCAATATTTTAAAAAAGTGTCCTAATAAGTGTCCTTCAACAGGCTCATATCAAAGGGATTAGTTCTTTGATCATGTTGTCTGAAGGAACTCTTATATCGGGAGGCGAGAAAGACAGGAAAATAGCCGCTTGGGACTCACTACAGAACTATAAAAGGATTACTGAAACGAAGGTAACATTAAAAAATATCCTCCTCACACGGATGCGTTTTACAAAATCTCTTTCAATAGTTTACCAACTGTTTCTGTGTATTTATTACAATTAATTTCTATTCCACTCATAAAATGACCTAAGATAGTACATATTATATTTTACACATAAGTAGTCTTGTAGACTTTCTGTTTTAATTTATAAATTCAAGGCAATGTACTTACGCCCATATCCAATTTTCTCCCATATATAGGTATTTTGTTTTCATTCCAATTCTTGCCCCTAAAAATAATTGGTTACTACACATACTTTGTTGTTAACGCAAAATTTATTTTGTCATATCATCTTCATGTTTACTTTCCCGCCAAAAATGGTCAAAAACCTAATTTTGTTTTTTTCTTTTTTCGAATATTTAAAACATGGCAAATGTATTCAACATTCTACGTGGTTTAGAGATATTCCCTAATTTTCAGGTAAAGTCGACCTTTTTGAAAATTCACAAAAAAAAACATGTTACTTGTAATTCTGAAAATTTAAAAGGTATTTTTGGATACATAAAAATTGTTGGGCTCCGGCATTTCAGATGATTGTAATCAGGCTATCCTTAACACTTGAGGAAAGTTTCTCCGGGTAGATTCGAGTGTACTAGTTCGTACGTGTTAAAACGAATTAAAATGAGTCATTGTGTGTAAATGTGTCACTGAATTTGAAATCAATTTTCTGTTTGCGAATATATTTTTTCAGTTACCGGAGACTGCTGGAGGAGTTCGCAGTATTTACCCACAGAGACCAGGAAGGAATGACGGAAATCTATACGTTGGTACTACAAGAAATAATATCATGGAAGGATCTTTACAAAGGCGGTTTAATCAGGTAAGTGATGAATACCAAATGGGTCATTCCATGTCAAATCGACAAATAGTTGGACGCGACCCTCACCGATTCGGATGATTTTTGGTGGAGAGTTTTGTCTCATTATAAAACGAAGTTCTGCCAAAGGAAAAAAAAAATAAAAATTTTTCCTAAGAGATATTCAAGATCAAAAATTTCATTGTTTTTCCGATTTTATGAGTTTAGTTGTTTAATATTTCAGAGACTACTGAGTATTAAAAAAAAACTCTGGTATGTTTTCAGAGGATACTTAGAGGTATGAGAAAAAAATTTTTTTGAAAAAAAATTTTGAAACTGATCAAAATTAAAAAAATTTGAATTTTTCAAAATCGTGAAAAGTACCCATCGCGGGAAAATTTTGGCCTGAAATTTTTTTATATTATACTTATAACATATCTAAAGATATTCTGAAATTTTTAGAGGGGTGTTATTTTTCGTTTCATAGATATGAATTTTTGAATTTTGAAAAAAAAAAATTTTTTCTATTTTTATAATTTTTTTTTGTTAAATATCATTATTCTACTACATGATTACTAAAATTTGAGGTCTAAAATATTTTTTTTATGTTAATAGGATGAGAAAACAAAAATATTTCAAAATTGTATGTAATTATCTGTTTATTGAGAATACTATTTAACATTTAAGGCTTCCGTGATCAAATGAAAGGATTAAAAGCATAAAGGAAGTATTTCATTTTTAAGACTGTAATTCCTCTTGTCCAGAGTTTGCTGCAGTTTATTTCGTACGACGTTTTTTGGTCTCTTCCTTTTCTGAGGTTGATGTCTCAGACCTTTTTCTCAATCTTGAAAGAAAGAAATGATATCAATTTTAAAATAAAAGATTAATTGCCATCAAGTAAAAAAACTCGAAATTCTGATTTTCCTACCTGGTTTTCATTGGTGATTCATCGATGATATCATAATCATCAGTGTTTTTTAGGCGGCAGAGTGTGACACTTTTAACATTATTTAAGTTTTGATTTAAAGTTGAATCTATAATATATTTTGAAATATTTTTGTTTTTCACATCTCATTAACATAAAAAAAATATTTTAGGCCTCAAATTTTAGTAATCATGTAGTAGAATAATGATATTTAACAAAAAAAAATTATAAAAATAGAAAATTTTTTTTTTTTCAAAATTCAAAAATTCATATCTATGAAACGAAAAATAACACCCCTCTAAAAATTTCAGAATATCTTTAGATATGTTATAAGTATAATATAAAAAAATTTCAGGCCAAAATTTTCCCGCGAAGGGTACTTTTCACGATTTTGAAAAATTCAAATTTTTTTAATTTTGATCAGTTTCAAAATTTTTTTTCAAAAATTTTTTTTTCTCATACCTCTAAGTATCCTCTGAAAATATACCAGAGTTTTTTTTTTAATACTCAGTAGTCTCTGAAATATTAAACAACTAAACTCATAAAATCGGAAAAACAATGAAATTTTTGATATTGAATATCTCTTAGGAATTTTTTTTTTCCTTTAGCAGAACTTCGTTTTATAATGAGACAAAACTCTCCACCAAAAATCATCCGAATCGGTGGGGGTCGCGTCCAACTATTTGTCGATTTGACATGGAATGACCCAAATTTTTTTTTTTTTCACCGGTTCAAAGTCTTTGATTTGGCTGTTTGTGTTTTTAGATTGTCTTTGGTCATCACAAACCACTGATGGGAGTGGCTGTACATCCTGATGACGAGATGTTTGCGACGGCAGGACACGATAAAAATATTGCGTTGTGGAAAGGACACAAACTGGTATTTGCAACACAGGTTAGTACATAATAGTATTATGACAGGAGAGCACATTTTTTTTCATTTCTGAACGATGTTTATTTTGTATTAACTTAATTTGAATTAACTTGATTTGAATGCAAGTAAACATTAAAATCGTTTTTGATATGCTTGTGTTGGTGATTATAGTAGATTTCAATTATTTTCAGGTGGGATACGAATGCGTTTCTCTCGCATGGCATCCCGGTGGAGGTGCATTAGCGGCTGGCGGTACTGAAGGGCATCTTGTTGTGCTGAATGCAGATGCCGGGGCGCATGTAGCAACATTGCGAGTTTGTGGTTCACCACTGAATTGTCTACAATATAATACGGGTAAAAATATAATTTTTTAAACAAACAAAAACAAAATATTTAAATGAGTCAAGTTAAAAATTATAGTGGATTTTTTTCATTTTTAGTATTCAACATTGTACACAATAATGTAGGTAAATTAATGATTGTTACAGCTGGAGATTTTTTGGCTATTGGTTCTCAAAATGGCAGCATCTATCTCTTCAGAGTGTCTCGTGATGGATTTTCTTATAAGAAATCCAATAAGATTCGTGGCGCTCAGCCTTTGATGCAATTAGATTGGAGTCTTGATGGAAACTTTTTGCAGACTGTTACCGCAGATTACGATTTAGCCTTCTGTAAGTATAACGAAACAATTTATTAATTTAAGGATGAAATGACTGAAATTATTATTATTAATTTTTAATCCTAGGGGATATTAAATCGCTGTCACCAGAGAAAAGCCCTATAGGAATGAAAGATGTTAAATGGTCCACATTCAACTCAACCGTTGGCTTCCTTGTATCTGGTAAGTAATTTAATTATTTGACAAATATTAAAGTTAACTTATCATACAAATTGCTCTACTTTATCTTTCATATAAAGCAAACTTCTCGTCTAAGTAAATCAACTATATTTCAGGAATGTGGAATAACAGGTTCTATCCAATGACGTCTTTAATATCGTCATCTAGTCGCTCAGCTGCTCATGATCTTCTTATTAGTGGTGACTTCGACGGATACCTACGGTTGTTCAGGTACATACATGTTACTAATACATACCATATATTAATTATATGGATTGGATAATGAAATCAAATAAGTAAAGTGTTTTATTATACAATACGTACTATGTATTTGTTCACGATATCTATATTTATTTCAGATATCCATGCGCTAGTCCGAAAGCAGAATACAACGAAGTGAAAGTTTACAGTGGTGCGATCCACAACACTAAGTTTTTGTTCAACGATCGATGCGTGATCAGCGCGGGTGGTACTGATGCAACCCTGATGCTTTGGGAGCTGACGGATGAATAGCACGCGGCCGCGGGGCTCCGACCCCCCGCTGTAACAATCGCACCCCCCACACCGTCTCCACCACCTCCAGCTCGTCACACGACCTTCAGAGTCATTGAATTCGACGAAGTTGACTGAAATCAGGCAGATAATGATATTATGCACTAATATTCTGCAGTAACAGTCACGGTGTAAGGAGAAAAAATGTCCAATGATAAATGGCTATGCCTTTAGATAGGATGTTCTGGTCCTGTCTATCGTGGTATTGATGATTTTGTATTGTTAATGTTTAGGAGTGTGTAGGTACTATACAACTACTCCAAGTATAGAACGTGAAATAAATACGGTTGCGGGTAAATTGGTTATTATTACATTTCATTTATACATTCTAACTATTGTACATTTTTAAGCATATTATAATTTGGAAGCAATGGACAGTCCATTACCAGCAAATTTAATTTTATAGTGATGATGAGTTGATCTTATCCCTCCTTAATATTTCCAGAGATTTGTATATATCTAGTCATTTCGAATATTTATTGGTATGTAATAAATATAAATTTTGCTGATTGTAGAGTTCTCTGAGTCTACTAAACCAATTTTAAACATTTTTTTCAACAGAAAATCACGGAGTTTAATATTTTATGTTTTGATAGGAGATGCTGCAATCATGCAGATGAACTTCTACTTCGTGAAGTCTAACACTAAATATTATAACATGTACTAGTATTTGAAAGTTCTATTTGACTAAGTTAATAAAAGATAATTTATCTGTTATTTTTCTCTATATTCATTTTATACTTTTTTTATTTATTGTGATAGTAATTTCTTAATAGTGAAATATCTCACTGAAAATTAGAAAATTTTTACCTCTCTCTCAGTCTCTGTAATGACCATTTTTTACTTTTATTTTCAACTATTAGCATTGCATTGGCAGAGACTTTTACAACTAACATTAACTAGGAATTAATATTTTTGTAGTGATACACGTATACACTGCCATTTTAAAATATTTGCAAAATTTACCAAAAAGTATAAAATCGTAGTGGCTCGAATAAACACGCTTATAGTTTAAGGCGTACATATTAAGTGAATTATTATTCACGTATTAGAATTATTCCCATTAGGGCTTAATTAAATGAGGTATATAATCTCAATCATAAAACTGTGTGATAATATCAAGGAATTCAAATAAAGTATGTCTATGAATTCATAGTGTCCCAACGTTACATAATATGTTACATAATAATATGTACGTAAACTGTTTTGTAACGAATGCTTCTAGCAGCTATTGTTTTGTAAAAGGATATTTTGAGAATAATAGACAGTAATAAATGTAATTTTACTTATATTGAATTGCGAACAATAATCAACAACAGCATGTGCAAAAACATCTGAAACTAACCATAATCTCTTTTGATATAATTGTGGGAATTCAGAAAATAAAAAAGCTAAAATCAGTGCAAAAGTCAGTTACTCAGCAAAGAAACAAGAAGGTTTACAGTAGATTTTTATAAATTGTTCAATCAAGCGAGAAAAAGCCACAGTTCATGTAGGCAACACTGCATTTTTTAAGGTATAGGTAGTTTTCTAAAAGATTTCGATAAATGCAAAAAATAAATGTGATGTTTCAAGAAAAAACACAAAATTAAAGTTTGTAATTAGTCGATTGTATTCTTTAATGACTAGCTAGACACTGACTACTTGAATTTACTCTTAATATAGGTTAGTTATTTCGAATTCTTGTGCAGTGGCAGGCCACATATTATCTAAATAGTTATAACGGTATTGGCAAAATTTTGTATTTTACTTGTACGTTGTTACTAGAAGTATTACTTGCCATATTTATATGCATTTGATCACCAGTTGTTTGCGTTTTTTAAATAATCCATACAATAGTATCATTTAATTAATTGTTGTTAAAGTAAGTTTTTTAACGCAAACAATTGAACTATACACGAGAAAATTGCTGTCACCATGAGATTTTATAATTATTATCGAAAATAATATTTAACTTTTCAAACTTGAAATACTTCAATATAAATTTCACGATAAAAAGTTAAAACTTGAGAGACTATAAAGTAGGAAAATAAATCTTCAATATATTTTATTAAATGTAATTAAATTCATACAAAATATGAACTTGATGTTGAAAAATGTCATGAATACCTACTTAAATGGTGAAGGACTTAATAAGGCATTGAAGAAAAATAAACCTTAGGATTATGTTTACGATTGTAACAATACAAGTAATAAATGAAAAAGATTAGTTATAAACATGCGTTAATAGTTTTATTTACCTCATCATATTATTGTTTTTAAAATAGATAAACTCCAAATTATTTTTTTAATTTAAGAAAACCAATAGATGTAGTACAATCTATTGCTATAAATATAACTGTCCTAAGGTTGTTTTGTTATGAAACTATTTAATTTTTACAGTTATTGTTATGAAGATTTTTAAGAAAAGAAAATGAAATTATGGGAGAAGGTGTTTGACAGGTCTGGTAGCCCTATCCAAAATTTGACAATGACAACTGACACTTGACAGCAGATGACGTAATGGCAAAGTCAGCAAAAATTAGCATAACCAAACATAACCTTTAAATTATTGATTTCTTCCTTGTTTCACAATATGTGTTAATATTATTTAATCAATTACTCATGTGAGGTTCTTTGTGTATTCACTCACATTCCATTTACCAGTGTTTAAGTATTATTTAAACGTATAGTATTATATTTTTAAAATGAAACCAAGACCTTGCGGCTGCAAAGGTTGCAGGACTTGCTTAGTTTGCGAAACGCAGTATGGAGCTCTCGAACTTAAACTACAGCTTGAACTGGACAAAGAAAAGAGCTACGTTTATTGTCCGTACTGTAATAAGGCGTGGAAAGGCTGGGACATCGATTCATACAAAGAACATCCTAATCACGAAGGAGAGCCAATAAATTACTCCGGTGTCTACATTCAGTTGGATTTTATAGACGAACATGAGGAGGAAAGCCTAATGCAGAGCATCGACGAGGTACCCTGGGATGGTTCACAAAGCGGGCGCAGAAAACAGAATTACGGACCGAAAGTCAATTTCAAAAAGAAAAAAATCGTCGCTGGAAATTTTGAAGGATTTCCAGAATTTTCTAAGATGTTACAAGACAGATTTTCGACCATCGAAATGCTGGACGGTTTCGAGGTGATTGAGCAGTGCTCTTTAGAGTATGATCCTAGTAAAGGAGCATCTATAGACCCCCATATTGATGACTGTTGGGTCTGGGGCGAGAGAATAGTTACTGTAAACTTTCTATCCGACTCTGTACTGACCATGACCAGATTTAAAGGTGAAAACACCAAATATAATCTGTGTTATGCAGAAAATTACCTTCCAGTGCTAGATTTAGAAGGGAAATTTATTGAAGATGAAAACCAAAGATCCGCTTTAGATATATGTAAACCTTTAAGTGATATGGATGTGATCATCAGGATACCAATGCCGAGGTAAATATAGATTAATCTTTAATTTTTTTAACTTTTTAAAGTACTGAAAATATCTGTTCATTACATGTGATATGGTTTATTATACAAGAATAAATAGTAGTTCAAATGCTGTATGCCCACTATTAAATACTTTTCTAGGTAAACAATATTTGAAAATATAATAAATAACATTACTAAAATAACTCTAATAAGTAATTTTTTATCAAGTTTCTTTTGTAATAATTAATTTATATTCATAATTTACGTCAAGGAGAATGCATTTTAAAAATCCATAAGTAACGGTAACCACCTGTAATTAGGTGATCTGTTAGGCCATCATCACCTACATAACAAAAAAAAACTTGAGAGGTGTCAAGGGACACCCGGATGGAACGAAGTTCCTTTCGATTAATTAGTGAGGGAATTGTAATAAAATTCACTAATTGTTATAACTTAAAAAAATAAAATATTTTGATCACAGTGCCATCTAGCATTAATCATATAAAACAAAATAAGGAATTGTTTTAAAAGATTTTAATCACAGCGCCATCTAGCGATTATCATCATGTCCTTATATGTTTTAAAATGTACTGTTGTTTCCTTAAATAAATAAACAAAAAAGTGTTGTGACAACTTTTTCATAAGAATTTCTGTCTAGCTCCCTATCGATAACGTGCCATAAGGAACTTTGTTCCAAAAAAATTAATAGAAACAATAAAATTTTACAGAAGATCTCTACTAGTATTATACGGAGAATCAAGATACCATTGGGAGCACTGCGTTCTCCGAGAAGACATTGTGTCAAGAAGAGTATGCATTGCATACAGAGAGTTTACACCTCCCTACATGAGTGGGGAACATAAAGAATTGGGTAAAGAAATAAGAAGGAGAGGCAAGATGTTCTGGGATCACAGGAAAAGATACCATAACGATATTATGATGTACGAAAAACCTATTATATTAAATGGTAAAATGTAATTGTTGACTTTTTTTATTGCTATATTGCACCCCTGGTGCTGTCACTTTTGCAAAAAATGCAAAAATGAGTTAAATATCTAAAAATGATCCTAAAGCCCCCCTTTACTTGGTGCGGTAACAGTATAGTAAACTTAGTAAACAATATGTTCTTGTTTTCTTTTTAACTCATTGTGACAACTATAGTTATCATTTTTTGTTAGAGCCACTATGTCACTTCTGAGGGGTTTGGAAGAATTAAATAATGGTACCTATACTTAGTATATTTTTTACACTATACAGGGTGATTTCCTAGTGAGGGTACATATTGAAGGTCATGGTAGCTGATGGTTATATACGGCCAGTAAAAATATTATTACCAAAGAATATGGCTTAATGCCTTAGTAATCGCAACTTAAAAATACCTAAAATTCTTGCAAAATGATGGTTTTTCGACAGCTGATGGGTGTGGCGGAAGTGTAGGGTGCGCGAGATCACTAGAGGTCATTAGTCAACACTCTTTAAGCCGAAATTGCTTATGTTTGAGGTAGTTTTGTCGAATTTATTAAAAAAAAAAAAAAAAAAAATTGTAATTTTACTTAATTTTTGTAATATTCCGTATTAGAACAGAGTACTCATCACCCTCCTGCAATATGTACCCTGTCTAACAAATCACCCTGTAAAGTGATTAATATTTATCCAAAAGTAAAGTTAAAAGTTGACGTTGTAGTATAAGCTTTTCATCTCATCTATATATTATCCACTCAACTGGGAACGTCACTATTCGCTAGATGGCGAAACTGGGGACTTCGTTCGGAATCAATACCGTGTTTGAGCCCCTTTTTAAAATCATTTTTTTCCAATAATTTTTAATTTTGATTTTTAATTAAACGTTATATTTTTGTAATTTTTTATTACTAAACGACGCTATATTGCATTTTCAGCGAAAATATATCATCTCTATAAAATATGAGACGGTTAGAAAATGTAAACAAAACAAGTTTTAGAACCGTGCTCAATTTTGGCTCCTGTCACAGACTTGGCAAAAGTAAACAAACCAATTTGGTTGCCGATCCCAGTTGAGTGGTTATGATGTACATCATTATTTTGTGAGGTGTCAAAGTTTAAATGCTTCTCCTGAAAAACTACATTTTTGCATAAGTGACAGTGTCGCACCGGGGGTGCGATATGATTCCTGTCAAAATTACAAAAGCGACATGTAGATGAGAATTGAGAAGTTTAACATCCATGGGCCATCACTTTGTGTACTACTAATAAATCTTTGCCACCCCAAATACTAGTCTAATACTTTTCATGTCTCTGAAAATGTGATGGCTGTTTAATGTTTAGCCATTTAGATAAATTAAAAATATCTTCTGTAACTGTTTTTAGGACTCGTTATTCCATGCATGAATATGCTTAAATACATAGTCAAAACATTTACGAATGCGATACAAATCAATACCACAAAACATCCAGCAAAACTGAATACAATTTTTATTTTTATTTTTTTATTTGGAGGAAATCCCCGGATTGGGAGTTGAACCTCACTAAAACCTTCAACCGCTTATACTCAGCGTCCGTCAGTTATTAGGGACGGCGTGACGCGTTACGCACTCGGCACTCTTTCCCGTTACGCCGGAGATGACTACATCTCGTATTATCGATTCTGCAGCGATAGCACGATTATATACTTCCATGTACACTGGCTGATGATGACAAATTCAGGTTGAGTGTACGGTATAACAGGCCCTATGGGTAGTAGATAGCAGCCGTAGTGTGATGTTACGGATGTCATAAGTGAATGTAACCGCTTGTCCTTACTACAAGGTGCGTCGCGTACTTGTTCATGATTCGGAGGAGACATTCATTATCTATCTATCTATATTTATTGTTGGGGTGGTGATTGACACTTCGACCCAATCGGATCTTTTGTATCAAGACCCCGCCTTTATTCCTCGGTTTCAAAAAGTGATTGCATCAATTCAGCAATTCTTTTTGGAGCCAAGGACTTATACACGCATTGGTTCGGATAGCCGTCACCCAATTCTTTAAATTCATTATACTTTTTTCATTATTTTCAAATTAACAATGTACTAGACTTAGCCAGAATAAATAACCCAATATTATTGGACATATTTAACAAAGGTAATGCGCATTAAAACAAATAGAAACAACGCAAACATGATTTATATCTTGAATCTACATTTAGATATGCTGATAGCCTGATATGATTGCGAATAGGTGCCCGACTGGTGTTTTTGTAACATAAATTAGCTTTTTGGGTTAAAATAATATTGCCTCTATTTAGATAAAGTTGGTTTACCAACTGCTTCTTTTATCTTGGTGAAATTGCATGTAGTTTTCTCTAAAAAGTTTAAGTTTACTTGATTAGAGGCAATTTACTTTATTAAGAAGTTAACGATCGCTCTGTAAGTAACGGGGCGCAACAAGATAGATTTTTTGATTTTAATTTTGTTGTAGGGAAATCCTATGAAAAATGCAGTCACTAATAAAAATTAAACTCACTAACATAAACTATTAAAGTAATTTCTCAAGAATGTAGGTATCCAGTATCTACAAATTATCAGAAGTTTATAATTGTAGAGGTAATCAACGGTGCGACAATGGAATTTTTGTTATTTTCGAATCACTACGTAATTTCTTGATACAATAACAGCTGTATGGTTATCTGATACCTAATCGTATACCTAAATTATTTGCGTACTATCTGTGTGGTAATTATATGAAGTAAACACCAATGGAGTATTGAGGTAGATTTTGTGAAAATAAAAACGATTTTATCGCGTTAATCGTTTAAGTACGTCAACATTATCGTGATGTATGATAAAATACACATTATACACTTTGTTCTGTTTATTTCATTGACATGACGTGTTCAAACCACTTATGTTTATCCGACAATACAAAATCATGATTTGCTGTTTTGTGATGCGAACAATATCATTGTTAGATTGTTGTTCTAGAACGTGATCAAAGTAACGTGCTTATTTCATACTATTATTTCAGATAAAGTTTACTAATACACGGGGCGTATTAAAACTAGACAACTTTAAAGGGTTCTTTTTCTTCTTCTTTTTTCCCCATGGACCTCGTCCACCAAGACTGAGGACGATTCGCCAATGTCAAGTGAGACAAATACACGGACTCAAAGATACTAAGCCAAAATATTGTTCGTTTTCCAGTTTCAGCAGTAGTAGAATATATACTGTTTATAGTGTTATTAAATACAATGAAGCTTAATAGTACATATTGTAAATGTATAAAACGCGATAGAAACTAACTTTAAAGGGTTAAATAGTTCAGATAGGATAGGTTTATGTATGCTGAAATTTCCAAAAATATTTTTCAAAGAAAGTCTTTTAAATTACTTTTAGTTTATTTGGTTTAGCATTAAAGAAAACAGTCTCTCAGTTCACTCTGCAAAACTAGTATTAGAAGCAGGTACGCTTTTAAAAATCCCCAACATTTTATTTTTTATGTACGACGAAAGAATTTCAAAGATTTTTGATTCACAGTTTTATATTTATTCTAAACTAGCTGCCCCGCGCAACTTCGTCTGCGTTACAAAGGGGTTCGAACAGTACTCGCAATGACGTCGCGTTATTATTTGCGCGGCGCGAAGTGCACATATTCATTGCGTTTTATACTCGTCATAACTTCTAAACGAAAAGTCCGATTGGAATAAAACAAAAAGTAATTTACTTCTACATTAATACTCTTGATAACAAAATACTTAATTTGGATAAGGGTTAATATAACGATACTCATTTAACGTTAAATTCAATCTCGGGACGAAATACTATTTTTATAAACATAAAAGCGGTTATTGTGACTAAACTATGATAGACATATGCTGTCGCGGACTTTTTTGTTTGTTTTCAAAAGACCTAAAAACCCGTAGTACATCATTTTGTTCTATTGTCAATAGTTTTTGCAGCGTACGCATAAATAGGTTTACGATTTTTCACCTTTTGTTACATATTCGATATTTTCATGCGGATCCCTAATTTTTTTGAAAAAAAAATATAGCCTATAACCTTCCTCGATAAATGGACTTTCCAACAGTGAAATAATTTTTGAAATCAGACCAGTAGATCCTGAGATTAGCGCGTTCAAACAAACAAACAAACTCTTCAGCTTTATAATATTAGTATAGATATTTTATGCTACGCTCGTCTCATTGTGTCCAATATACAGTGTGTTATCTGGCTTTTTGTCTTGTGCTTCTCTCGCCATTATGATCTGTTCTCGAATCTTCCATGCCATCAGAGCTCGTTCACTTTTCATCTTGCGGATGCAGCGTGCCAATAGAAGCGCGAAAATGATGCCCAACAACTGAAAATAGCGTAATATTTCATAACGCCTGTAAAACTACACTTTACGTAAGGAAATAAAGAGAAAAGAAAGGTTTTTTTTAATGACCTAATGCGCGATAGTCAGGATGGATGATGTTTTAATCAAGTCATTCGGACCTATAATAATAAGAGCCACGGTGGCTTAAAAATAGTAAGACTTTTTTATAAATTTTAACCTAAAGTGTTTAGCTGAGTCCATAAAGACTAAATAACTATCCATTACGACCAAACCAATAAAAAAACAATAAATTACCTGAATAAACATGACTGATACACCAAGAACGCCGATAACAGTAGCGTTTTGCAGCAACAAATTGACCAGCGCCGTTTTGCAACTCGTCGAGAACATTCTAGTGCAGAAACCATCACCGTTGCTGGCGCAGCAACTGCTAGGGATGACGAGGGTTACCATGTCGCCTTCGACCTCCTTGGAGACCACGACGGTGGAGTGGTTACCGGTGAACTCCATTCCGATGTAGTCCAAATATGAGGAGCTTCCGCAACAGCCGAGCTGTGGAAATGATGTTTTATTTTCAAGTTTTGAGTTGGTAGCTTTTATGTTAGATGTGTTCTATTCCCATGGGGTAGCTAGTGTAGTCTTGTTTGTGTCTATGTATAACAATTACTGCTGTATTTTTTTATGTCACTTATAATATTGACTACTTTATTGACAAATTATTGCTTTTAGATCGGTGCATTTGCAAAAGTATGCCGAGTAAGCTTTAGTTTGGACAGAAAAATACACTCTAATTCAACAACAAATTATGCATGTCTTCTTATCTAAGGTAAATAGATTTAATCTTTAACCCACTTACCGAGGACTGCAGGCTGTCCAACTCGTCTCTTATTTCAGGGTCGTTGACGTAGCCCGATACTGGGATGTCGACATACTTCATGAGAAGGTTTGAGTCCATTGTGAAAGCAAGGATCACGATAGTCAACTTTATAAGCAGAACTAGAGTCAGGATGAAAGCATACTGCAAGAAACATTATTTAAAATTATTTAGTGTAACTTTATCTTTATAAGCAGGAGTTTTTAGATCTTCGTTGGTAGGTACGTCGTGAATGTCAACGCCTAGCGTAGCCCGACACAGGACCGATAGAAGTGGCGGAACTTTTATTGGTGGCCAAGACTCACTTTGGGTCGTTGAGCCAGCGGATTTAGTAATTAAGTAAGTAACAAAATAAATGTATGTAGGTGTTTTACTCCAAATACGATAAAACACCTTTTTATACAGGTAGCTACTTAAATATATAAATTTCAAGGAAAGGTTAAATTCAAGGGTTTTCTTCGATTCGTTATCGAAATTGACATGACATGGACACTGATAAAATTATAAATAGAGTAGATATTACGAACACTTTACATATTTCGTTTATTTATTATGCAGGACCACAATTAGGTAATGCTAAAGTGTGTGGTTTCATCTAAATCTATAATTTTAATAACTAGTTTTACCATATCTTGGCTTATATAATAGCTAATGTGTAGAAATTCCAAAAGCAGACAACGGTTAATGTCTTAATTGGCTCTTAATTGCTTAATTTCATAGGTACATACTATTAAAGACAATATTTTTTTACGAAAAACTGAAATATAACGTAGAATGAAATCATAAGAAACATTTACTTACCAAATTAACCATGCAAGTGCTCTGTTTCAAGCTACCGAAGAATCCAAAGAATGAGACGATCATCATCACGAGTCCTAGGAACACACACATCACTGAAGGAGTCAGGAACCTTCCGCTTTTGGCGCTTTCGTAGAAGAACGAGAAGCTGTGGTAATGAGAGTAGACCGATATTCCCATCACGATCATCAATCCTGATATTATCTGAAAAACAATACAAATTAGAGGATGTATGGTGAAATTACTAATGTTAATCAAAATTGTCGAAAACGGTATAGGAAAACTTGGAGTAACTATTAGATTACAATTTATTTTAGACCTTTAATTAAATTATAACTTTACATTTTACGGGATTCATCATTCATGATAGGGTACGGGTTGCCTTTGACATTAGCATGTCCTCCATCCTTCATCCATCTTTTGGACAATCAGCTTATTAGGTTAGGAATTTCAGAAAACAGCTAAATAAGAGGAAGTGCTAAGGTTTCCCTAGAATATTCTGTAATTAAAAATGGTAACCTAACGTTACTATCGGTAACAATAGCATAAACAATAAATAGCATAAAACTGTTACTGTGGTCTTAATATAGGTAGTAATTTGGATTACAATGCAAACCAAACGTCGCTTTCCACCTCACGTTTGCAATGAAGATTCCAACAATATCCATGACTAATCATTAACAAAATGTCCTTTTGAAATTCGTGATAAAATTTTAGTACCAACGTGATGGTAAGGTATGTAGAATATAATGGCTACGACGATTTGTAGTGAAATTATATAGATAAGAACTGTCTAGTCATACTATGAGATACTTTGGTGCAATTAAGATATTGAGTGATAGATATTGTGTGGTTAACGGCACATAATAACATCTGTGACTAACTAAGAGGGACCTAAAAGTTATCATAGTTTGAGCGCGTGATAACTGCTAAGGGTTAAGTAGGACCAAGTTTAAAAACAGCTTTTTGTTTTACACTAGTCTAGCAGTAACTGGTACTACTAAATACGATAACTTGGTCAAATATTTCAAAGGCGTTATGAATAACAAAATTCTAAATCTTGAAGGTATGAATAAACAAAATCATGTGCTTTCTACAGAATTTAGTAGGCTATGGAATGAACCTCTTCGGTGTTTCCCGAGCGCTATGACTTGTCCTTCTTCAAACGAGGCTTGAGAGTCCTTAAGGGTAGACCGTAGGCAGCGGCCCCGCAGTGTCTTCTGGCAATGCAGAGGTCCATGAGCGACGGTAACCACTTACGATCAGGTGGGCTCATTAAGGCCCATCTGCCTGCGTGGCAATAAAAAAAAAAGGTAGGTTTCTAGATTATAAACAGACAGATTCTCGAATTATCGAAACTCCTTCGTCACACACATGCAGCATTATATTTCGATACAAGAATAATAATATGTATTATCAACACGAGGATTACAGATTGTTAGGAATACATCTACATAAGCAAAATACACATAAACTAAAGTTTAAGAAAATCCTTTTTCTAAGTGTAATGTAAACGGGGGCGGCGCGACGGGAAAGAATGTCGTAGTCGTAGTGTAACAAGTCGTGCCGTCCTGCATAACCTCGAGCTAGGTTCTGGCCTCAGCTGGGGTTCGCACGCTGAGGTTTTAGTGCGGTTCAACTGCCTCCAAATAAAAAAAATATATAATGTAAAAGGCTAAAGACTATTTATATTAGTGTCTTTTAAAATTTATGAAGATAATCAATCATTTTCAGAAAGATTACGTCTAAAAGAAGAACGGTGTAGGTAATCTTGAATTGGTAAGAAGATAAGAACATTTTGTTTGTGTGCATGCAAATTAGATTATTCCAGTATTATTCATCCTTAGCCAAGCGTCACCTAAATGAACGGTTGTTAAATATCGAAATATTATGGTTTTATTCAATTTTATTAACCATCTCTGTCCACATGATGTATCATCGTATTTTATACAGCAAACAGTTATTTAATTCGGATCCATTTATCATTGCTGTCACTGAATCTGATAATAGAATTGAGATGTGGTATGTATTATTGATTTTTCAAATACAAGATTTGGTTTATTTTGAGGTCTTTCCAAGCTAAAAGCCATCAATCGTCTTATTAGACACAATATGCTAAGTATACCAATGTGTGTTATTTTAAATGATAGCTGAGTTCGAAAACCTGTAATTTCACATTGGTGACCATTATAATGATCCACACCATTTCTGGGCATGAGAGATGGTGACATCTTATCGTCAAGTGGGCCGATAAACGGGGCTCATTAACATAAAATTACTTAAAGAGCTCTTAAGCAGAATAATAAACTAATTATTTAAATAAACGAAACGCGTTTAGTTAACATGAAGATTCTTAAAGTATTGATGAGTTATTTAACGAGAAGAGAGTGTAAAAGTCACAAGGAGGACCACAACACAATAATATTTCAGAATACTCACAATAAACATAGCAGTGATCATCAGGAGTAGAAACCTGATTGACTTCATGTTGTATTCCGCTTCTGTTTTCGTGAACTGCATCCTCTGTGTATTTGGTGCTGTGGAAGTCATTTTCACTATCGACTTCAGAATCAACTTGTTTGTCCGGCGTCCTTTTCAGAACTGGCGAGTTTCCGTCTGATACCGTAATCTGATAAGAAAGATAGTATGGCTTCCTTTTTAGTTAATTATGGACAATGAACTGCAGTCTACAACGTTTTCATGAAACTAAAAAGTTTTCATATTGCTTTGGCTAAACCAATGTGCCTTGTGTGTGCATTATTATTTTGAACGCAGGTAGATTAATAAAAAGTAGTTTTCATTAGTGAACACTGGTTCAATTTTTTATGTTGCATTCGGATTTTTATTTTCTTTGCTTTATAGATACGAGTATTTAAACCGACTAATTATTTTAAGTGACATGATTAATTATAAACTATCACCTGACATAATTTATTTGACCCTTTTATGATGATATTAAGTCTAGAAGTTTGTCACTGATAATTGTGAACACCAAAACTTAACGATCAATAACTACTTTAACAGTAAATAATGCATTATATATCTACTTCTTTGTACAGTTTGAATCCATTCAAAACAATTCCTATTTCAATTGTTGGAGGAATAATTAATACTGAGCCCCGTAATGATTTTTTTATTCATTACCTAATGAGACTGAGTCTACAAGCTACGGCCGTCTTAATAGTACCTACCCAAGTTTTAGTCGCCCGTGAACGTG